>OX335641.1:10452500-15452500 GCA_946894095.1 Incurvaria masculella | reverse complement strand
CCAAGCTGTCAATTTCTACTTGATTACATGGAAGCAGTCCCGATGGCACCTCATTGAGCACAGGGAAACAGAACGTAAACAAACAAATACAAAATTACGTGTAAATACCTAAACAGTATTTATAAATAATGTTTTAATAAAACGAATGCCACGCTTTCATCCTATTTTGATCTATATTGGAGACTTAAATTAGTTAACAAACTATACAATTAATTTGGATTTCGTTGCTCCTACGGCGGATCAATACACGTTTAAAATTGTCCAGGATAAAATTATTGTTTCGAGCCAATAATTGTTATATGACATACGTAATTTAATGTTAACGAAAAAGTGCGTTATTCTACATTATGTAGTATAACTGTAGTAGGATAGTGTAATCGTATCCTCTAAAACTCTACCTGTCTCTGATAAAATCACACAAACTCGTTAGACCCGAGATAAGTCCATTGTTCCGGGCACTCGTCTTTCTTATCCTCCAGCCGGATAAACAACTCTTTAAACTGGTGCAATATCCTCTTAACTAGCAGACAATTCCAGGAACTGGAAATAGAGCAATACACTTGGACTGTACAAAAAAGAATTCGGAAGTCGATTTTTTTCTGATTGTTTTGGAATTGAGAAATGTATATTCTTTTTAGTGTTAACTTGGTTACTAATTTATAAAATAATTATTTATGTAAGTAATACACCTCGCTAATTCAATGTTTTGCCAATTATTATTCTTGCTGTGCTTACACGTGTTCATCAGATCGAACTGAAATAATGTATGCGGATACATTATTCCGCGGGAGGCGTTCAGAAGAAACATCCCTAATCAGTCCTTTTCATCACATATCCTTCAGACTAACCTAAAGTTTTATTGCGTAATAGAATTACACCGTAACATCCGGCTATTCATTACGCTCGATTCAATTAAAGTCGTAGGGAACATTGATGTATTTAGTCTGAACATTTGTACTTATTGATGGTATTTTACCGTTTGGTGTATTTTTGGTAATTAGGGTAATTAAATTGCAGGTTTTAGTAAATTAATAGTTTAATTCTGTAAACTTGGATGCATGTTATCTGGATTTGTGAGCGCTTTGGATGTTCTGAGAGATTATATCTAAATTGTTACTGTCGACTAGTCGTGTATTAATAACCCATTGAAAAGTGATTTCAATAGTAACCTATATGGCTTAAATAACTGGCTTCAGGGTCATGTGGTTTGTATGATATCAACCGAAAATTAGTACAACCAACATGTAGTTTCAAAAATGTTACATGCACATCTTACTAACAAGAGTTTGCCTCGCGAATAATACCACATTTTTTCACAGAATCAGAAATAATCCCAGCAAAAATCCCGATGCCATAGATCGGTGCAAGTATAACATAAAAAAAATAATGTAAACAATTTATTTGGCGAGAAATTATCTAGACAAAACGAAAAGATCTCGCAAAAAATATTCTAGATCTTAGGTCTGCAGGTATTTACTGCTTAAAAAGCTAAAATCTATGCAAGTTCAAGAATGTTTGGTCCAGTAGCGATAAGCTGGAATGTTGTAGAACGGTTAATAGTGAATAGTACAAATAAGTTTTCTTGCCCCAAACGTTGAAAGAGTGGACTGATGAACTAACTGCCTAAGGCGCGGTAATAAATAAAATATCCGTATTCATAATTATTTTGGACGGTATGGGTTTTGGACTTGGTGCTTAATGGATTTTATGACCCCAGTGAACGACGGAAATTGTTAGCGCGCCTTTTGCTAATATTTGAGAGAATAATGCAAATTTTATACTAAACCACATATTGCTACATATATGATTGTTGGTTATAATGAAGGCATATTTTCTATCTATATCTTTGATATAACATACATTTAAAGATATATAAATAAATATAATATACATAGATACAATAGTTTTGGTTCCTAAAATAGAATAGAGAATCCGTAGTTATGCAAATATATAAGGTAATACTCTCTATAAGTATAGCTATTATAGCCCAAATTGGATTGTGTATTCCTTTATGTCAATGTAGCTGAATTAAAGGAATTGTGGCCAGTCAAGTCGTCATTGACACGACAGAAACGTTACCAAATAAATAGGTACTATCTGAAAAGAACATTATCGGTACTTTGGACTTATTTGACGGCGCGAAAGCATTTTGGAGAAGGGATAATGAACGAACCTACTCCAAAACTGCCGCGTTATTTCGTCGTTATTGCGTCCTGCACTCGACTTTAAACTTCCAACGCCATTATTCTGAAGAGACCTCCGCTAAGTTCTCGGCGGGACGGAAAGTTAGCCCTCTCCTTCCCCCCGCGACGGGATCAACCGGCCCGGAGTTTATTTTGGACGTTTTTCTTGTCCCGACTTCCAGCAACTTCCCGATTGGGCGACTCAGCGACGCAGTCACGGCATGCGAACGCGCCGAGGGTTGAAATGAGCGCGGGTTTGATTCATATAGCCGTGGTACAATCATTTCTTAGACGTTCAATTACGAAAACGATTATATTATACCAAAATATTTGAAAACCAGATAAAACATTAAAACTGTATTCAAAATTTCTAAAATATTTGCTTAGGAGAAATAAATGACATTTTTTTTCTATGTTCCGCGCCCCACAAAATTTTGAAAAGTCAAGATAAAGCTTCCCATAAAACGCCATATTTAAAAAAAAAGGTTTGGAATAAGTTGTGTAACCCATTACAATAAATCACCTATAATGTTCATAGTTTCCGCGCCAGTAAAGGTTTCTTCTAAAATAAATTCAAAACATAATTACATTATTTGTGCCCTAAAGTTTATTTATAGTCCAGAAAGACCACATAGATAAATTAGTACGGAGATCGTCGATCTCTTCAGTGGTTGTTTTATAAGTTATTATTTTTTTCAGTCCATACTAGTATGTTTTCAACTCACCCTAAGTGTCTAAGCGGTTATCTCCTTGATGACTTAAGTAAGAGCAATCTCTAAAAAACCTGATATTTAAAGGGTCATATTCACATATATCAGTCCGACTCTATTATCAATGTGAGGAATCATTTCCTATGTTATTAATAGGTGTTTGCAGATTCAAATATTTGATAAGGGTAAGAATCCCGTAAAATTAAATCGGATGCTTTCGTGCACGCACAAGTAATCACACATCATGGCGTTTGATGGATGTACCAAAATTAAACTCAAATATTTGTCGAATGAGGATCGATTGGAAATTCTTCTCGAGTTTACACAAGCACCTCCTATCCGTAATCAATCACCCCGATGTACGGAGGGAAATTAATTTCGTGCGAAATTAATCGATTCTATCTCACGCGGAAGGAGTTTTTTCGCATCGAAATGACTTCACGTGACACGCCGACTCTTCATCCGATCCATTAGCGGGTATGGCTGATTCCGCGGCGTTCACCAGCCATCGGATCGAGTGGTCCGCTCGGACGGATAATCCTCGGCTCGGCTCGGCGACCGGAGCAAGATGCGGCCGAACCTGGCCCGCGGGGGGAAGGAGGCGCGCTTTGTTGGGAAATCCAATTACGACTCACAAAGGCCGCGGATCGGCGCACTTGTGCCGGGAAAAATGCCGAAATGGCGGAACCCACGCGAGAGGCGAGTTACGCGCCCATAAATACCATTTTTTGTGCCGATTGGCCGTGCTTGTCCTGTCGGACGTCTAGATAGTCGTCGAGTTTTTAATGAAGCCACGGTCCTTGATGAGTGTTGATTGAATTATAATTATGCACGTCGTTAAAGCTACCGTCACTGATTAAATTTCTCATCAGACCAAACATTGGTTCGGCTGATTTTAAAAATTTAGTAAAGTTTTTGTAGTAAAATTTAGATGATGCTTTAAAAAAAAATTGTCAGTTGTTCCCAAAGTGTGACCAAGGGAATCATTAAAATTTTCTGATCCCTAAGGGAGCCGCATACTCGAAAGGTTTATTAGTCTATGCTTTTGTTATCTGCAACTCAATACGTACTGTCAAAATGAGAATAAACATTTATTTTTAGTTCGGTATAATTTAAGGTGCAATGTGATCGATATTAATTGATTATCGGCGCCACCCACCCCATACCCGTGAGGCAATGTATTTTTTAATTTGGTTTCTTACCATATCAAGATTACTTGTAGTATCCCAAAACTGCGCACTGCTTTATGAGGACCTAGCGACATGCAGAGAGCGCGTATGCAACCAAGCGAGCCGTACCACTCGATGTTGTGTAGAAATGTCCCGTCAGCTAGCCGCATGCGTATTACCCTGCGCCTGGCATCACTCTGGGCATAGACAGGCCCGGATAATTGTACGAATGAATTTAATAAAATTTTAAATTTGCTTGCTTAAGCTCATTTTACGAGTTTGTACGTATAGTCACCAAACTCAACCTAATTTAAAAAGTTAACATTTGTGCGTTTTACATTTTAAATCTGAAAATTTTGTAACACCAATATGCTTCTGTTCTGTTACGGATTTTGACTGGGTCTTGTTTAGGGATAAGGAAAACTTTGGGTTGTTTTATTCTGAGTTTAGTCGGCTCTCCCTTTGGCCTGTTTATTCCTGTTCTCTTCTGCTAAAAGCTACATATATTAAATCGGGACAAAACGTTCTGAACTCCAGGCTAACTTGTCAGAAATTTAAAAAGAAAAAGATACGGGAACTGTGTTAGTTAAGGAAAATCATTATAGAGATATACTCCAGTGTACAATTTTAATTATACTGTTTTAATCAAATCAGATGTTACTTGTTAGAGGTTTTTTTCAAGCATATGTATTAGGGGTGTGTAATAAAAAAAACCGGCCAATTGCGAGTAAGACTCGCACACGAAGGGTTCCGTACCATCGTATAAGATTAAAAAAACGTTTTGTATGGGTTATTTTAATATTTTTTTTATTTAACATATTTGTTGTTACAGCGGCAAAATAAATACACACTCGGCAGGAAGAGACATTCTCCGACGTTTCGAGCTAACATTCAGCCCGTTGTCAAGGAGGCATCCGCCGCGCTCGTGCGCAGCAGACGACTGAGGTGATCACTAGGCTCGCCGTGGTCGTAAATCGTAGCTGTGAGTGGGGGCGGAAGCGGAAATGTGTTTGGCTGCGGTCCGAACTTCAGACGACAGGCAATATGAGCTGACAATATCATCGCCGATATTATCGTCTCCTTGACATTTTTCAAACATGTTTTACGACCGCGGTAATCTCAAAAGTATCATAAATACACACTCTGTGAACATTTCAGTTTCCTACTTATTACGGTTCATGAGATACAGCCCTGTGACAGACGGACGGACAGCGGAGGCATAGTAAAAGGGTTCCGTTGGCACCCTTTGGGTACGGAACCCTACAAATATAAGTTGTCGATTTAACGCATAAAACACATTTAATTTTATAGTTTATTTTATCAACCGAGCAATACACGCTTGTACCCGACCAGTCGGGTGTAAGGCGTTATGTATTTAGCCACTCCGATGTGTAGCGGCCACTCCACACAATATCGATGCAAACGAAGCGCCAAGTCGTCGTTGGACCGAGCCAAGAGCCAGTTTACGCCGAGCGTAACGGAAGTAATACCTCCTCTGCGGCCAGCCATCTCGCACGAGGTCGAGGATGGATGTTGCAGCGTCAGTGCAATCGGTCCTCGCAACAAGACTATGGATTGCATTGTAATGTGCCTTTGAGCAAGCGAAGGATATTCTACAACAGATAGCTGAATGTGTGTATTGTCTTATACGAGAGAAGTCATATAGCCTGTACTGTGTTCGATAATGTTACTAAGTGGCGTACGGCATCAGATGAAAGTTCCACTCAGTAGGCATTTTTACCAGCTCGGGGGTTTAGACAATGACCATCACCGATACCATTAAACATTCAGATATCATATATAGAAAGACAAGAGTTATTCCGATATTGTGTGTTTGAGGGGCGAACTGGCTTACCTGCCTGGATGATGCATCGAAAAGACCCTAACCTAAATTTGGCCAGATAAGGAATAGGGGTCTCACGATATCGGCGCCCCGGGGTGCAGGATGGAGGGGGCTTGGAAAAACCGGCCACGTACGAGTCGGACTAGTACACGAAGGGTTCCGTACAAGAGTTAACACAACAAAAATCACGTTGTTTGTATGGTTATTTTTTATATTTTTTTAAATATACCCATTTTTTGTTATAGCGGGAAAATAAATAGACTTTTTGTGAAATTTCACCTGCCTACCTATTCCGGTTCATGAGATATAGCCCTGTGATAGACGGACGGACGGACGGACAGCGGAGGCTTAGTAATAGGGTTCCGTTGGCACCCTTTGGATACGGAACCCTGAAAAGGCACATTTAAGGCGCTAACTCAATCGCGGGCACGCTACAAAACCGTGCTGTTCCGTTCTGGGACCTTCTCTGTTTCAATGAAAAAGACAGGCTCCATGATGAGGAAGATGCAACATGTACACAAAAAAGACAATGTGTATAGTGTATGATTTGGTAAGATTTACGAAAATTTGTATTACAAAACGACTTATAGCTAAAAGTAAACCACGACCGCTGTATTCAAAAATCTAACAAAAACCAGATAGATTATAAATCTTGATTAAATAAGCTATGTCTGATGACAAATTTTTTTAAGATGTTCTTACTTTATCATTGCGTAATCTACCTCCAAAGTTATTGTATAAAACGCGCGAAAAATCCGAACTTTCGGACCTTATAACTTAGAAACCAAACACAATTTTACAATGCCAACGGTCATCAGACATCAAGTTCGATCAAATAAAGCTAATTTGAGCAAAATTTTGGATCTCTGACAAGAAATATGGGCGTGATCTTCTTTCCCCTTTTGTATGGGGAGATGAGCGGGATGGGCCACCTTAAAGGTCTATCTTGCTGGCAGAAGGCCACTACATTTCCACAATACCCGATTATTAGACCCCACCTTTCCTCCGTTTACGTATTTTCAACCGTATAAAATTCCGGTGTGCGTGCGTTCGTAATTCTTCTCCTTCTAAACGGCTAGACCGATTTAAAAAAAATGCTTATGTAGTCAAAACCGATCGACCTGTTCTAGGCAGTGCCTTCAACAAGATTTTTTTTTGTTCGTATTACATACTGCACGTGCACAACACTAATCTAATACATACAATTGTTTTGTTTCAGGTATGGTGTGAATCTATCGAGATATCATCGGGCGGTCTTTCTCCAGATAGTTATGTAAACATAAACCAGTTCCAAGTTATTATACCTTGAAATAATTTTAAATCGGGGGAGATTCACTACAATGTAGCGCAAAAATAGTTAATTACAATCGTCAGATACAATCGTTTTATCACACCGAGCGCGACAGGCCATCTCGAGAAAGCAGTGTAAACGTAATTTTCAACAAAATTGACCTAAAGATATTACAAGAACTATAAGTATCCGTTACAGAACCCAATGTACTTTGTAAAGACTTAGAATCCACTGTGCCCATTAATTTAATGTTTTGGGTCTAACATCAGGCAATTGTCATCATATTCATTTAATGTTTTTATCTAAACCCTGAGTCTAACGACACCTATATCTTTGCTAAAACATGAGCCAGATATCGATTGACAGAATATTGCATAAGAAACGGCCGAATTGCATCACACGATACGTTAAATACTATACATAGCATGTGTAGATAGAATATGAAAATCTGAAAGCTAGAGACAATTGTAATGGATTTCATCATACGTGGGAGCCGGAGACGGTGAAGTCGCAGACAATCTCGCGAAATCGGTCGCCTCTGACGGAATTCCATCGAGACTAAGTTTGCCTTCAACGATTTATTGCCTGGTGTAAAAAGAAAAGCTTCAATTGATGGAAAGAGCATTTCGATGTCAGATTACTGAAAAAAAAACGAGTGCACACTCACGGAGGAGTTCCTTGAAAACGATAGCATTAAAAGGCTTTTAAAATCGTTTCAGTGACATTCAGTTAAAGACAATTGCACACCTATGTAAGGAAGTCACAGGGAAAGTAAAGCGAAAGCAAACTGTGCGGTTTCGGGTGTTTATACAAATGGTTCCACTGCATTTATTCCCCTGCATGTTGTAAGAGGCGACTTTAAGATTTTGAAATTTTAAACTTGTTTTCAAACATTTAAACGTCAACATTATAACGTCTTTACTTTTACGGCCAGCCTGAACAACCGAACGGTTACCCATCCCGAATCAGACCGCGCCCAATGTTGCTTAACATAAAATCAAAATCCAAACCGTCGCGCACCAAACTACCGTGGTTGATATAATATGCATTTAATAATTCCGAAATTGTGCATATTGACAAGCCAGCGAATGCAGGCCTGCCTTCTGAAACCTTTGAATTTGCCCCTAATACTCCCGAAGCAGGCCATCATAAATTCAATATTTTCAAATGAATTTTTTGTCCGACGGTTTTTTAGCCTGTAATTCGCGCTTTGCACAAAAAACTATGTTTTACTCAGTGTTTCTCCCCAACCGGCACTGAAAGCGCAAAATATACATGTTTCTGACCACGTTTCGCCATATATATTTGCATATTCATAGGTAGTATAGACTGGTAAGCTTCTGAATTTAATGAATGATAATAATAATGTAACATTTATTGCACGATCAAAATTGCGCAATATGTAGAACTTAATTCCTATATAATTCATTATCTAAGTGGACAAGTAAAATATTTTAAAGCATAGACTTTTTCCGAGCATTTTGCCAGATAGCTAGTTTATAAAAAGTGAAAAGTATGTCATATGTACCTATGCAGAATATACCATTTACTAATGACACATTAATTAAAGAAATACAGCTGTTCTAAGAACCACAATGCACTGCAAGGCTGGACTTGAATTTTAATTGTGGGTAAGTAATAATGTTAAAGATAAGGGTAAATTTACTAAAGAATTTAAAAAGTCAATTAAATAAGTGAAAAGTAATTTACCGGAAATTCTGAACGTAAGCCAAAACCAAAGTTGGTGCAAAGAAAATGAAAAAATCGTAGCCGCCATTTTGAAAGGTTTTTTCTTTATCGCCGATTCCAATCATGTCCTTTTTTAGGGTTCCGTACCCAAAGGGTGCCAACGGAACCCTATTACTAAGCCTCCGCTGTCCATCCGTGCGTCCGTCCGTCCGTCCGTCCGTCCGTCCGTCTGTCACAGGGCTGTAACTCATGACCCGTAATTGCTAGGAAGCTGATATGCTCACAAACAGCTGACTTGTTAGGGTCTTGTTTCTTCGCTGCTCTTATATATTCAGAAATCCGTGTTGCAACACTTCTCTGCATATGGACTCTGGCGCGAATCACTGGATTAGGTTTGATCGAGTGGAAATATTGGCAACAGAATCTCGGTATATTCCTCGCATAGTCCGAGAATCCATAGAGATCTCCAAATACAGAAACTTTAATAGAGAGGACGATTTCAAGTTGTCATCTGTATGGAATCCGGTGTTGGCGCCGCTCAGACGAAGAGAAGATAAGAAAAACCGCACCGTCAGTGCGTACTGCACATCATTTGACATTCGTAACGCAGCCCAAGCATGTTCGCAGACTACCCCCACCCACAGCTACAATATTCGTCAACGGCGGAAAACGTCAAACTGACAGTTCCCTGTTGACAGCCGCCGGCACAGGTGCTCGCCTGATGATGGACCAAATGTTTGGTTCGAAACGTCGTGAAATATCATTTACACAGCGTGAGTAAGCCGTTTTCCACAAACCTTAAAATTAGTGTTAACCACGGTAATCTCAAATCATATATTGTTTATTTAAGTTTAATATGTAATTAGGACGGAATAAAAAAATTGTTGCAATAATGAAAATATTGGAATAATCAATAGATGCATGAATAATTATCACGTGAAAATGTATTAGAGATGTAGTCAGGCGTTTTAAGAAACCTAAACAGTGTAAAATAGCCGCATAATACTGCTACTAATGTTTTATAAAAACATAGAGCAGAGAATAATGTGGCTTAGTGTTTTTCACGTTACTGAACACCCACCGAAGGGATGAAATTCCGCTGTTAACCAAATCCTGCGGTTATCCGGCAGCTCGCCGCGGCTGAAGCGGTCTCAACTGGTTCCAACGTTAAATCCCTTTATTTTTCTTCCCCTCTCCCCTGCACCCGACCCTACTCCCCCCCCACCCCGCGACCGCCCTACACCCCGCGCCCTAAATCGAGAAGCTTACACAGTCTTACATTCGCCTCGACAGCAAACGCTGTTTGCGGAATAATAAACATTCTGCGCTTTCAAATTCTGACAAATAGTTCTTTTGCATAAAATATACACAATTTGGCAATGCGCTGGCCTGCTTGCAAATTCTTTTTTATTAAAGTATTCTTTAAAGTTAAATCCCAGCAAACCAAACATTTTTAGACGAAAAAAATATGTCGAACAGTGACTTGAGTGTAACATAAAGAAGATAAGTTGATAAGCCAAATATAATATAACTTGTTTGTGAAAACTAGCCATTTCAAATCTTGACCTTCAACGTATCCCAAGTTATGTATTTATTAAGTTTTTATTTTATTTTCTTATATGTTTTTATCATATACAAAAAGGGCGGAGATAAGGCATCGAGCGAGCCAACTGTAGACGCGCGGGTCCTATGGACCCGCTGTCTCCAATTAAAACAACTATAGCAATGCAACTTAAACGTACATGCCACAAGCAAACATAACGGCAGACGTATGGCAGTTTGTGTATGGGAACTGACTCAACAAACTCTATTTTAAAGCACATTCGCGCGCGGTTGCGAAACGACGCAACCCCGGAATTCCATACAATTATATGGTCATTTTAACCATACATCGGAGACGCGATATCGACTGCATGCACTTCTCCTTCCTTTCTCTTCAGTGGTTTTTATAAATAAATTTACGAAACTTGGCACCCATTCAGATATCAATTCTTTGGAATGCGAAGTCGACAACAACACATTCGTTTATTCACATATTGCATTTTAATTTCAAGAGATACACTGGAACAATTGCAGTGGGCGAACTATCAATTAAAAGATTAGTATTAATTTAATACTAGTCAGTTGCTCTGAAACAGTTATATTTTTTTATTATGTACAGATCATTACTCATGATATATTATATTCCCTTATATTTAAATTTATAAAAATATTCAACTGAAATTTCTCGTCGATTTTCATTCGCTCTTGACAATTACGGATAATTACGACTAAGATAGTATATCTACACCTAATGGAGGCAAATAAGCGAATGTTACATAGAATACACATGTGTACGCGGCGTGCGGAGCGTCGCTGCAGCACAGAATAAGTAATAGTGCTAAGCGTTGCAGGCGCGTTGCACCCTAAGCCTCGTTCACAGCGGGCTGGGCGCCGCGCCGCCGTAGTGCGCCGCGCAGAGTAGGCTTTTGTCTCCGTCGCCGCCGGCAGCGTGAAGCTCTTATGCTTCATGTGACGAATTGTGAAAATGAATGAATGAGGCGCTGTTGATGGCAACGTTTTTTTAGCGAATTGTCAGGTAAACATGCACACAGGATGCAAAAAGTACCTTAGGGTAGATTTTCTTTACATATATTTAATTTACGTAAAGCGCGGATTTAAGCCTCAGTGGCCCAGTGGCGCGACACTTCGGCGATCGCTCTCCGAAGTTAATACGCTGGGTCCGGTCTGGTCTTGGATGGGTGACCATTCGACCGTTGAGAGAGGCTGGCCGTGGTTCGGATTCCACGTTAAGCTGTAGGTCCCCTTCCTTACTTACTAGGTGGTAGGGTTTATCCCGCCCGGGTAGGTACCATCGCATTGGTTGAACGATGGTCGAAGCGGAAAATTGTCCGTGTTTTCCATCCAGTTCAATGTAGCCGTGCAATATAAGGAAGGTCCTGGCATGGCACCTAGTTCACATGTGGTGTGTTGGGCTAATACCATGACAGAACTTGTGGTATTAGCTATCCATGTCCAGTCACATAAAAAAAAATGGCGATCGGCAAGCTCTCGCCTAATAGGTGACCGACGACGCACGTGGGCTTTCGTAATGCCAGCCGGCCAGGTGCGACTTCACCGTACGTTTGAAGGACCCCGGGTTGGGGGAAGTACCTCGGCAGGGAGTGCATTCCAGAGTTTAGCCAGCGTAAATATAGAGGATCTAGAGGATCGGGTGTTTCTTATTTTTGGAATTTTGAGAGTGAATGGGTGCATCTTACGATTGGGAATTTTAAATAGTTGCTTGTCCTTTTATTTGAATTTATTTAGCAGTTTAGCACTTAAAATGCTCACTCCTAAAATACGATAGTTAATATGAATTCTGCAAGAGATTCTGACAAATTAGTAATAAATACAATAAGCATGGTAAAATAATCCACATTGAATAACGTCACGCCAGCGAGCCTAATTCATCTTTACAAATATGATCTTTCATTTCGGGTTAGATTTTTACGAAGCACATGAGCTATCTTGTCATGGTAAGTTCTTTTCGTTCTTCCCGGCATGCCAGTCCCATACACTTCTCTATTAATTTTCTGTAACATAACATAATTCAAAATAATTATAATTATATAATTACATTAATCTAAAAATTTAAAATATTCATATAAAATTACATATTTTTGATATTATTTATTCATTCTTTCTTGTCGTACGGTACATTGGGAGGTCCTGGCATGGCACTTAATTTCTGTGGGAATACGGCGTGTTTGGGTATTATTAAAATGTGGTGTGGTTACATAAATAATGGAAACAGAAATACATAGCCATTGAACATTTCAGCTGTCTACCTATTACGGTTCATTACATACAGCTCTGTAACAGACGGACAGTAGAGGCTTAGTAATAGGGTTACGTTTGGCACTCTTTGGCTACGGAACCCTAAAAGAGAGCTTTATTCCGCAACGAAACATCAATTTACGATGTTCTATAGATGCAAGTAGCTAAATACAACCTCAAAAGAACGAGTGACATTGAAGTGTTAGAAATACGTAGTGCGCCTACTCTGTTCAGAGCCCCTAGTACGACTTTTCACACAAATAGGCGTTTACGCCAAAACAATCGATTAGCGTTTTCAAATGTAAGGAGAATTGAGCAGCGCGCGCGGCAGGCGTTAAGCAAACTAACATTTGCGAGTCTGAGTTCGATTTGGCAGCTTACATATCGCCGCTGTAAATACGCTGACGTTGGCGTTTAAGCCGACTCCGCGTTTACATGAAATCGGTAGTCCGAGTTTGTTGTTGACAGTTTAATGAAGTAAAACCCCAGAATAAGTAGTAGAAATTGTATGGGTTTGACGTTTTTACGTACCTTTGAAGTTGCGAAAACGTCAATTTAGGTGACTCTGTCTAGGTCTCTGACATGAAAATCGGAAAGTTCCCTTGCGGCTTGAGAGTAACAACTCAGAATAAGGTAACAACCTGTGAAGTGCGAGCCGAGTGGAAATGTGTAAGGGATCCGGGCGTGTCTCGGAGCAGGCCAGGCGAGCAGTAAACAGGCTTTGATGTTTTCACTTAGAATTTCAGTAAGCGAATTTGAAGTATTGCGAAAGATGCTTGATTTATATATTTTTATTGCGATTCCTTTCTTGCTGCTTCGTGTGCTCTGGAAGTCCACATTAGCTAGTCAGATTTAATGAAATATCCCTTTTTTATGTAACAACTTATGAATGGGTAGAAATAAAATAAATGTTGTATAGATTCAGGCTTCCCGGAAAAGTTAAGAGATGCTCTAAGTCTAGCTAGATATTATATGATTATAATGCTGTCACAATGAAGCTTTGAACTCCCAGTAACGGTTGTATGCAAGGTCTGAAAGTATGAATGTATGAACATTCTAAGGGTGACAGTTTGGCACTTCGTGATTCCACTGCATTTCTTCCCGTGAATGCCACGGGGCGACTAAGGCTTGTGTCATTTGTGGTTCCGGCTCCACGTAAAATTGTGTATCTCCTTTTTTACTAGCTACCTTTACTTGGTACCATCGCATTTAATGGTCAAAGCGGCAATGGACTTTGTCCATGTTTTCTATCGAATCCAATGTAGCCGTGCAATATAAAGAAAGTTTTGGCATCGCACCTAGCTCACATGAGATGTGTTGGACTAAAGTCATGACAGCTCGTGGTCTAGGGGCTAGAAGACTTGCCTTTCATGCGAGAGGTCTGGGTTCAAATCCTCGCCCGGACATGCACTATTTTCTTTCTCTTTCCGAGTTGAATTAGTGCAATTCGTTACGAATGCGACTTTTCCATGGTTCCCTACTAGGTGGTAGGGTTACTTCCACCCGGGTTGGTATCACCGCATTGGATAAAACTATGTTTAAAGCGGCAATAAAAAATTGTCCGTGTTTTCCATCCAGTTCAATGTAGCGGTGCTCATAAAGGGAAGGTCCTGGCATGGCCCCTAATTCCTTCGGGAATGTGGTGTATTTGGTTAATATCAGAACGGTAGTTGAGTGGTATTAGCGATCCATGTCAGGTTGCATAAAAGAAATGGAGTGGAGAGAAATCGGCGTGGGATACAAGAGAGTGTGCAGCTATAGAAAACCAGATAGCCGTTTCTATTATTATTTTTTTAAATTCATTCTGTAGGCACAAATAATAAAAATAGCAGTCAATGCCGTTACTTCGGGAAATGATTTTATACAGGTGGCTGAGGAAAACATAACGAAAATTTAGGTAATTATGTTAAGTGAATAACATAAAAAAATGTCCCTTTGATAACATTGTGGTTTAATGCAATGATTGCATGATACATTTTTGAAAAAGTACCGGAACTGTTGTACCAATTTACCAAAAAATATCTCCAATCCGCACGTGACAACTTTTCGTTAAACTTTACGATTTTTTATTTAATAACGCATTACTTCGCAGACGAAGGATGTAAATTTCATTTTAAACTTCTTAAACGCACATTTTATTGCCACATGTGGAATAATTCCACTTTAGCGGAACAGAGTTAGCCAATTATAAAGTTCTAGGAGCTTCGGATAGAGACGTGTTAGCGAAATATTCAACCACTTCGCCTCCTGGGCAGTTTGCGTGTACCAGCGATTTACTTTCGCACTCGATACTAGCGATCTCTTTTAATTTACTAAGGCAATTGGTACCCTAATTCGATGCATTACGGTTTATGTAAAATGTAGAAAATAATTTTCTCAAATTCAGGAATATTAACTCTTCTAAGATTCAATATGATTATTTTGCACCGGAGTTAGAGACGATAATCACGGATCGTTCAACATTTTTATAAAATAACTACTTTGGCTTGGGTAGAGTCATTTGCCTTCATGCGGCTGAGGCCATGAACGTATCGCTGAGCCAATACGTGCATTAAATATTTCCTTCAAATCATGAGTACAAATTTTCACCGTGGCCAAGTTTAAGTACGATTATAGAATTGGCGTGAGAATAGTGCGTTGTCTGACGGGCAATGGTGCAATCTGATCTCTCGCCAATTCGATTCGTCGTAACTTCCGAGCGGCAATGTAAAATGGTCCGTGTTTCCCATCCAGTTCATAAAGGGAAGGTCATGGCATAACACCTAATTGCTTCGGGAATGCGGTTTGTTGAATGCTGGTTGAATATCATAGATGTGGGTGTGGTAGTAGCTATACATGTCCAGTAACATAAAAAACATAGGTGATGCATTATTAGATGATTTGTAGGGTTACTTAAGCTTAAAGATCCCTCCCAGTCTACATGTCATTCGCTACAGGTACAAGCGTTTTTAGCTTCAACTTAAAAAAAACAATAGTTTCAAAAAATCTGTATCTTCATAGAATTGCAAATTTTATTTCTAGTAGTCAGGAGATGGAAGGCGCCTAGCGGTCGCCGAAGGCTTCAACATTCTTGATTAAGTATGTTGGCAGAAGTTAGGAAGAGTTCGGTGGCAGGAGGGAACGGGAAGGAATCATTAATAAGGGATGTAAGAGTGAGAGGACATGAAATTAAAGCGTGCGATATGCGGTGAGAAGGAAGCGAAGAATTCATTAGATTGAATCTATAAATAGGTAGTAAAGGCAAAGTTTTCGGGAGGAAAATACTTAAGCCTCAATTTAAAATAACTTTTCTTGTAAGAGATTGGGATTACCGGCCTGTGATTTATAAAGAAGAAGTGTTGTACCGGTAAAAAGAACCTTCTGCAACGGTATATGATTCCCAGTTTCTTCGATGCAATTTTGGCCTTGACTTCAATAAAACGCCGAAAACCTACGTCTTTGGAGATGTTGTAGCCCAGTAGGTCCAAAACAGGTGATCCAAAACAGGTAAGACGTTGCTCTGGAAACTTACTAGGAGCGGAAAGGGTTTCTCCCTTGGCAGAGAAAACACAGCGTTGGTTCTTGCGAACGTTGAAGGAGATACGGTTCTTCTGGCCCCAGTTGGCTACTTTCTTGAGAACAGTGTCCACCTTATTTACCACAGAACGTTGCGCCTCGCTGGGGTGTGCATCTCTGCTCCACCGATCCCTGACATACCGCTCATTCTCCTTGCTGTCATCAGCGTAACTGTGCATCATGCCTAGGGACAGTAAATCGTTAATGAAGATTCAAAATAGCGTTAGTGATAGCACTGAGTCCTGCGGGACACCAGCCTCAATCGGAAGACGTCCGATATCTCGGCAACGTATAAGGACCGGCCCCGCAAGGAAGCCGGCGATCCAAGAGCAAAGCTTGGGTGGAATGCCGAAGGACGGAAACTTGCCTAGTAGGCTCCAGTGCCAAACACGGTCAAAGGCTTTGGATATGTCCAATACCACTACCGGCGACTTCCCAAAATTGTCCAGTCTTTCAGCCCATATGTGCTTAAAATATGTTACAAGATCTGCTGTTGACCACGCTTTTTGGAAATCTTACTGCTTGTTATCCAGGAGTTTACTAGATTCTAAGTACGCTAGGAGCTGAGAGTTGATGAGGCGCGCTCCATAACTTTACACAAAAGAGAAGTTATCGCTATGGAACGATAGTTGGAGGGGTTCCCTGGATCGCCCTTTTTTGGTATCTGTTTGACCGAGGCTGTCTTTCAGCAAGAGGGAACGATACCCCGGGTCGTCGATCATCAGAGGCGACTAAGGGAATCCATGTTAAGTAAGCTACATAAACAAATCATGGTCTGAAGAAATTAATTGTATACTTCGATAAATAATTTAATTTGAAAGTTTTTAAAACTGATTTTATTTGATACTTAAATAAATGAATATACCACACAAAAAACCAATCACAAAACTTTCAGTATAGGGGCATATTAAACAACACTTATGGTTAGTTGAATCGAATTGCTGAAACGTTTAAATTAAGTAGTAGTTCCTCGAGGTGAGGTGGCACTGAAACACATCATTAGAGTGTTTTCTTCGTCCCCCTAGAACAATCGCCTCAAATTTCCCGCAGGAAATATATTTTCTCCGGGGCCGCGCACGTTTGGGGCAGTAGGCTGTAAATCAGACGTTTCGGCCTGCTCTTATTTATGAAGGGAATAAAACAAACCGCCGCGTTGAAGGAAATTTTAAACCGGCGCATACTAAGATAAATATTTGCTTTGTTTGCTCATTTTGGGAGATACAATAAAATTGTTTAAGCGAAAATATCGTAAAAATAATGCGCACGATTTATTTTGGGCGCCAATCAAAATATTGTTATCGCATCTTTTCACGGAATAATTTTGGACTGTTGTGGATAATTCAGGTCAAGGCGCATCCGCTCAAATATAGTTTCTATCGTACAAACATATTTCTTAGTGTTTAAACAAAATATTCGAGAGTTAAAAAATACTTTCTGGCTAGGTTCTAGCAATGACATTATCCCAATCTTTCATTTCAACTGTCGGTGGAAGTGGTTAAACATTCGCTTGATCCAGGAAATTGGGCATACCACGGCTAATGAAACTCTCCCACTATTTTCTTTAAACTGCCCGTTGAAGTCGGAGAAGGGAACGCGTTTCACTTTTCGTCGGCCATACCTCGCCTAAAGAAACTGTTCCGGTTTTCCTTTAAGCTGCTAGTTGCAGTCCGGGCAGGGGAAGGTATCACTTTTTGTTTGATCCAGGCCAAGTGGACTTCCATGCCTAAAACAGTTTTATAATCAACAACGTGAGGTTTCGTAGAACACCAGCCATAAGCGAAGATATTGCGCATTTTTAAGATTTAATTTGAGCCCAACACTGTGCGTCTAGGTCAAGAGCTTCAAAGATAAGACAAAATCGTTTTTTTACCTTTTTTATGCAACCTGACATGAATGGCTAACATCACACAACGACCGTTATAATATTAGCCTACACCACATTCCAGAAGAAAATAGGTGTCATGCCAAGATCTTCCCTTTATGAACACGGCTACACTGAACTGGATTAAAAACCCGAATATTTGACCATTTTCTTCGAGCAACATTAAATTTGCATGTTAGATCTTAATGAGACCAACATCTAGGTCTAGGACTTAAAGTTCCAGAAATTAGACAAAGCCGACTCATGCAACATTCACGGTCAGATATGCAATGTGACTACTTTACGTTAGTAGAACCGTAAGTTTTGAAATCGTTTAAAATTATTTGTCTTGTGTGGTCGTGTTACTTTAATAATAAGGCGCACTACACTTGCACATGTTTGCCTCCGGAATCGCCTCCAAAGTGTACAACTGTATTTTTTTTCTCCCTTTTCACTTATATTTAACACAACTACTAACTCCTCAGGTAATGTAGCGTACATACTCGTAATTGTAAGCTATAAGTAGAAATAAACCGCATAAAAATGGGCCTTTTTTTGTAAAGTTACAAGCGACAGAAAGGCAGCCAGTTGTTAGAATTGAATTATGTTAACCTATGATAAGAGTTAATCGAGTGACAAACGTCTTTGGAGATAATTGGCAACATTCGTGTGCACACACAAACAACCTCTCACCCCAAAAGCATATACCGTCTCCGTTCCGTCGTGGGTAAATACCAAGAATAAGACAGAGCGAGCGACTTATTTTTATGTTTGCGATGAGATTAGAATTAAAATTAAAATTTTAAATATTCAAACAACGATGCAGCTCTGGTAACGCCTGCAAACGAAAATGTTATTTTGTTTGTATCTCCGTAACATAGCAGCGAATTAGGTACTAGCAGAACAAATTGGTCCCCGTCCACGTCAGGTGAACTCAATCAAACTCCGCCTACAGCAGCCTGGCGCCGAAGGTTCACGCCCGCTGTGCCTGCGCCGACCGGGAGGTGGATCCGTCTCACGACACATGTGGAATTTCCCCCGAGTGTTGCCACTGAGACGGGCGCACGCTACGATCAAATGTCGACAGTAGTCCTTACTCCTATAAATAAAAACACAAACATCAACACGGGCGCCACCATGGATAATAAAAAGAAAGGAGATATGCCATCTAGCGCGCCTTATATGAGACTCGCTGTCTTCCTTTTTCAAAACTACCAATCCAAATTAAACATACATGCCAAATGCAAACATAGTCGCAGACGTATTGGAGGGTTTGCGTAAGTGAGAACTGACTTGATGAATGCTATTTTGGAGCACATTCGCGCGCGCTGGTGATATTTTGACTGTGTGACATACGACATGCCGCCAGATTCCCATACAATTGTATGGTCATTTTGCCCATACGGCGGAGACATGATATCGACCGCATGCCACTTTTCCTTTCTTTCTCTTCAGTGGGCGCCACCGATATGCTGCCTCACTGTGAAGTTTTGTGATAGGAAAGCAATTATAAATATTTCAGAAAAAAAAAACATTAAAAAAATTATGATTTTGACTATGCCATCTACGGCTGATGCATGTTGCTATATATGGTTAATGGTATTGATAATTCCTTGGGGTTATGAAGCTCTAAAAAATAATGTTACAGTAAACATATTGAATAATACAAAATAGTTAAAATTGCCAAGTTGTTATCGTAAAAGATGTGTTTTACATATTTTTTAGTGAACAATATTTCTGATGGTTGCCACAACATAATGTAACCTCTAGTATGGATCCCGTCAGCCGCCACTCCTTCCCGGCCGGCCTGGCGCGGGCAAGATTTAATTTGCTGAATTTCACCGGCTATTGAGAGATGAAAAGAGTGAGTTTTCAAAGTTAATTCTTCGTTTCATTTCATTTGGCGCCCATTTGAAGTTTATCTCGGAGTCAATTGTCGTTATCTGACTCTTTTTCAAAGTATAATGCTATAAACTCCGTCTAAATGTTAACGACTGAGGAGTTTTTTTAGGCTCAACATGAAAGCCACGTATTTCGCGTAGTTTCACTGTTCCGCCAAATCTGAACTTAACAACGGTTACATACAATTCACCATGGTACATAAAGTCATATTCCCTGTCTTACATGAACCTATATATACATTATTTACAGAATCGGTTATTTCAAATTTGAGGAATTGAGACAGAACAGCACTATCCGTGGTAAAGACGATAGTACGCAGAAAAATACTCTTATACTCGTACTTTCTGACGGATCGGCGCTGCTGTATCGAATCCAAAAAGCCAAGCAGGTGTACAGCTGATCCCTCCCACAGATGCGAACAAAACTTCCTACAGGGCAGTATTTGCGCCTTACAGAGCATCAGTTTATAGTCCGGTGTGAAATACTTACGCACCTTTTGAGAATCCCTAGAATTGACTTTATCATCGAAATGGCATCCAAAGTTCAGGTCACGCGTCAGGTCAGGGGATCCATTCAGGGCAAGAGTGAGTTCGAATTCGTCACTAAATATCAACTCACTTTTTTAAATAGTTAATGTTTCCACACTTTTTGAACATCATTACAGTTAAGTAAAATTCTGGTCTGTCCCGTAAATACGTTGGAAGTATAAACAACGGTTTCGTTTTTTAAATAATAATATATTTCCCAGCTTTTTTTAGGTTAACTCTCTCCCGAACTCAAACTCATTCTTACCCTGAATGGACCCCCAGTAGGAAGAATCCATATGTGTATACACAGAGTAGTATTTTGGAAGCTTGGAGCTACAATAAACGGTGTTAGCTTTACACTAAACCTTTGCCTCACTCGCATAGAATACTACGAATTTCTAGAGAAATTTTCTTTCTTATTTTTTACTTAAACAAAATTTGTGTCGTGTACATAACATTTCCTGTAGACAATCAGTACGTTTTTTGAATAAAATTTAATTCAATATAAAATTTTATTCCAAATGAAATCATACAGTCTCGGCATGATTATTGAAATGAAAGCAATGGTGTCCTAAAGTAATGAATTGAATGAAATTCTATCTTCTCATTTTCATCTCGTTGAAATTAACGCTCTTTGAAAGCTTACACCTCGGATTCAAAATGAGGATGAACTAATTTAAATTGGTTATCCTCAGCGTTGGTCGTGGTTGTCGAGTGCTAAAGCTAGCATCTCAATATTTTGAATAAATAAGATTTACGTGTTCGGGGTTTATGTATATTTGTTAGAATCTTGTTGCTTATAGTTAGTAGTCAACTATGACCCATTTTGATATGATCAGATATTAGCCCAACACACCGCATTCCCGAAGGAATTAGGTGCCATTCCAAGACCTTCCCTTTATGAACAGGGCAACATTGAACTGGATAAAAACACGGACAATTTGTCGTTGACGTTTCGACCATATTAAAGAATTAAGGGCCTGGTACTAGCCAAATCGCAAAGTTAGACGAGGCACCCCAAGTAAACTAACTAAGTCTGACGATTATAAGTGTCATCCTTACAATATATGATTCCTTGTCTAGGAATCGAATGATTTTCGTTAATGTATGTTTCCTTTTTCTATACAAAATACATTGCGGAAACGGTGTCCATTTCCGAACTTTTTTGACTAAATGTAAAAATCTAAAAGCAAATGGAATTTTTTGTTTATGCATATATGCTGTTTTTGCTTATATCTAGAAATCGAATGACTTTCAGATTTCTAATGAGAAAAATCAACTTTTTTTATTTTTATTATTATTTAAATAAATGATGGAATAAAAAAATATTAACAATCCATTATCAGTTTGGAGTTCTATTTGGATTTGCTGAAGCGTTTCACTACATATTATTACATTTGTTAAAAAGTGCATTTGTATGGCGCGAGTAGTTGGCTAGTCCTAGCGCCTTAAGAAAGTGGTGCATGAACGGGAAGGGGATATGAACCAGGGCATGCAAGACTAATCGTCACACCCCTGAGCTACAAGCCGCTCAAACTGGCCAAAACCCTGAAATATAGAATAGCTATTTTATCGTCATTTTGTCATACATAATGTCTATCTTCAAATTTTCGTTTTCTTCATAAAGTATCAGCAAAAAGACATACACAGTCAACTGACGGATGAGATCAAAATCGTTTCATACGGAATCTCTGTGTAGCTTCAAAATAGTGTTTTGAAGTTATGTTTTAAGTTTTACTTTGAAATATTGAGGGAAAAGTTAAGAAATTTAATCGACAAAGAATCAGTGGGTCACCCCTAATTTCCAAAAAAATAGCCTTTGTCCGTGTTTTTTACTCCCGTTCAAAAAACAATCTATAAATGCATAGGTTACCATGCTTTCTTTAATCAAAAAGATTTCAAAAAAAAAAATTTCACTTTCCATGAGCGCGACTCCAATGTATTGATAACGATTTTAGAAGTTATCGGGCAGATGTGTACCATCTCCCTCTAACTCGAGGTAGTGGTACTTGAGTTGACGTCTCACTCCCACGCTTTGTGCGTATTCTAAGCTCAGCGCGCTATGATAGGTCTATGGTCTCAACCGTTAAATATAAGCTGAAATCAAGAAATTAATAACCTGTTATTTGCCAGTAATTATCTTGCTCAAGATTGCCACCAGATATCATGAAAGATGAAGTGGAATGGCCTGGCCTCTGAACAGAAAAAAAAGGTCTTGGCATTAAATCTAGACCTTACTGATGGGTTTATATCGTGGCGCTAGATATGGCTATCTAGCACCTACATCTTTTCGCCGAGGCAAATTTGTAAATTAAAGTTGTTGAAATTTGTTTGGAGTACCTTGCACATTCACTTTATATTGTACTGCTAGCCCAGGGCACCGCACTTCACTCTTCACATCGAAGAAGGTTTCAAGCAAACTTGTCATAAACTGTAGTAAATATATCCAGTCTAGTATCTAGCAGGCACTTTGGTCGCGCACAAGAGTGCTTTTATTTTTTCGTTATTTTTCGTCTTCATGCAGAAAACCGTGGGTAGGTAGAATTAGAAGTAAATTTAAAGTTATGACAACTCCTATGAAGGCTTTGAACTGAAAATACATACGTCACACGCATTTATATGTCCTGTTAACAGGTTATTTAAAAACAACTTTAATGGTTTTTATAACTGAAGGGGCCGAAAACTTTGATCGCCTTCTGTAACACTCAGAAAAGTACAAACGTGCTTCTATCATAATTTAATTTCGATCAGGTGCCACACAGTCAAATTGTGTGTGACACAGATATGTCACCGCATAATACCAAGTTTGATGGCCAATTTTCGCTCGATATTATGCAGATAAAACGTGTAACATGATGTTGCCACGTGTGGGGAAGCGGCGCGCGGCGCGGCGTCTTGCGATAACGTGTCGTTAAGTGATAGTGGAATCCCTCTCCAGGGTAGGCCAGAGGTAGGTGGTTGTCTATCAGAAGGCTATCAATTTTCCGGGATCGATGAGTGCGCGGGGCGCATCTGGCGGACGGCCGCGGAGATGGCTCGAGTTTTGATTAACGACGCCGCTAGAAAGGGGAATGGCTACCTATTTGTAGGTTATAACTATTAATCTTTGACTATTCATTAACAACTGTGTAATTTGTCTAGTTTGGATATCACAACATTATCCGAATGATGTCATTAAAATAATTACGTAAAAAATAATAAATGTTTGAATGAGTGTGTTCGTTGCCTTGTGGCTTGGGTCGCGCATGTTACCTCAGAAATGAACATAACATAATTCCATTGCTCCGGTATCATCGAGGGGTAGGCTGGGATAAATAATTCCAGATGGTACATACGCCAGCTCTCTTCGTGATTTTTAAGAGCTACGAATTTGACATTTTATCATGACTACATGGTCACAGAGATCAACGTTCTCCGTGTGTCATGGGTATTCTTGTCGGTCATACGGCACCTCTGTAAAATTTCCTTTTAATTATTTCATCACTGGTTCATTCAACGTGACCAAACCATCTTAATACACCTTACTTTTTATTTAGCTTCCTGGAATCAAAACGCAAGTAACTAGCTTCTCGCCGCGGCGCTTAAGACGTTACAGAATGGAAAGAGCATTAAATCGACTATTTAATTTTGTTCCATTTACCGATAATTCTTTATAATTACAAACACAGCTATCGTTCTGTAAAATTAAGAGTGTAACGAACCTCGTACGGGGGCCTTCCTACAGTGATTGCACTGTAGAAACAGTTTTTATTCAGTTGGAAGAATATTAAGAGAAAACAGTTATGGCAGACAATTAAAATAACAATTAAGAGATACAGTAGCATTGAATGTTCAGGGTTGAGAGACGGTGGTTACTATGGGAATAACAGTTAGATTCACTGATATTTTGTCAGTGTAGCTTACGCTTATGCAACTTCAAAGACAAAAAAAGGCGTGACTATGGTTAAATATGCACACCCGAGAGAGACTGAGTTTGTACGACAAGGTTTGTTTGTGCTAGCAAAAATAATGTTAAAAGAATCAGGTAAAATATATCCATATTTAAACAGAATTTACGATACTACAAAATCCATAGTAATTACTGTGTTTTAGCTTCAGCATTACACACATTTGTCTAAACAAAAAAAAAATACCCACCAAAAATCACTCAAATGCCAAAAACATACCGTTAATATGCTCAATCGAGGCGGTTCGGCACCCAACGCGGAAAAGGTATATAATTTTCCCCACAACATGTAAAAGAGTTAATACGGCGAAAACGAACAGTTGAATGTTTCAGCGCATGCGTGTTCGTAAAGTTTCCACACCAGAAACATTTATCCGCCGCCCGTTGATTGGGAGGTCCCCGGAGATCAGACTCGCTGAAATATTGTAAAAAAATCCTGAAAACTCATCGAGCGCGATGTTCACATCGTTACATTCTCGGAGCACCGCCCTCGCCGTCGGGTGATTACTTTGCCCATGTTAATTACTAATGGAATGCCGTAGCAACACTTGGTGTGGTTCGTTTTCATGTAATCAATTATGTAAATTTTACGTAGTGTTATAGGTGCCTGCTATATCCCGTGGCTTTCGTTTTGTTGGAATATCTATAACGGATCAGTAGATTCTGAAGTTATTTCTTTCACTAATTTAATGAACCTACGCCGCACGAGCTGTTTAAAAATGTTTTAGTAAAAGTCAAAGTTTTAGGTTCGTTATACCTTAGCACCAGACTTAATTGTTTTCAGGGACATTTTAATTTACTTGGAATGGACTGAAGCCTCTGCATGCTTAACAGTATCGTAAGGGGATACACAAATGTATAAGTTTTATGTCTATTTCAGTGAAACATCTTGCTCATTCACAAGAACTGTGTTTTTGTTTCAGATTTCCTTAAATTCATTTAGTCTGATAGCGATACTAATATCGTTGGAAGCAGTCTGAACTCACTTCAATGTAACAGTTTCTAAATTTGTAATTGATCCGAGTCCTCTTTCTCTGCCGGCCGCGCGGATTTCTACATTATTCACAAGAAAGTGTCTTGTTTCTTTTTACAAGAACCTGTTAATTAAAGTATAACCTTGAAACGGCTTATAGCTGAACTTCCGATCGCCAAAAACTATACATTTTTAATGAAATAAAAAACCCCCGCAAGCTGAACATCTAAAATACCCCAATGTTGCGCTTTTGTAATTTAGTTTTAATACCATTTAGCATTTTAATAACAAATAATAACTTTTTACATAATATATGCAAGAATTAAACAACATTTTCAAATCTGCTTTAAACACAAATTATTTTAAAATAATTGGTAACTTAGGGCTATTTTGTTACTTATACCTAAGAATAGAAGCGCACTATGCATGCGAAGCTCCGTGGGAAAGGCTGACACACATGCAGACGGAATGAAACTTCAGTTAAACACACACGTTCGTACATGTTTGTTAACGTGGCTAGTCATTAGCCAACTTTGTTCATTTATATACAGATTACATAGATATATGTGTAGCATTACAAAACCAACATTGTGAATGGTTCTAACGAAGCTTGAATGTTGGTAAATAAAGTGTTTGGATGGTCAAAGGTTTGAATGTTTGTTAGTTAAAGCAGTTTTGGATAGGTGTGAAATAAATCCGGAGCATGTTGAGAACATTACTTCATTAAAAAAACCATAGGTATTTAAGTATAGATTTCAATCAACAAACAGTTTAACTCATACCGGACGCACATATTTTTTGGACCAACAAATTCGAAAATGTTTGTACAATGATAAACCAACAAGTTCGAGAATTTTGGTATGATAAACCAAGAGCTTCGGAGCTGTATGTTATTAAAAATGTACCCAACGAAAAAGCGGGGATTTGGGAAATCGGGCTGTCTTGTAGCTCTCAACTAAGGTGTCTACTTTCCAGGCGAGAAGGTTGTCTTGCGCGTCTGGCTTGTTATTTGTTCTCCCTGAAGGAAAAACGAAACTTCCAGTGCTAACAGGATGAGCGCGGGCCCGCGGCCATTAATCATTCTGGCTTTTTTATTAAAATCGTTCACAGGAAATGGTAATGGAGGCGAAAATGTAAAGCAACAAATGTCCTACATTTACATCCTGAGCCGTGCCTCCGCCGACCTGCACGCCGGGTACACTGTTGGGAAGCGTATGAAATCAAAGCGAAAAAGAGGGAATAATGCAAAAAGATTTTTTTATTAAGAATGAAAGAATAATGAGACAGAAAAAAATATGATGAAGATTATTTGTGGCTTTGAACCTCCTAAAATAAACATGTATAATAGTTATGTGTGTGTATTTGAAGAGAAATCGTCAATTCGCTCGATAATAACATATGAAATGTTATGCATCTTTTATATGTATATGTATGTTTTATATAATTTGGAACATATTTACAAAGCATATTTCCTCTATATATTTTTTGGAATTTCCAATTGTTTTATTTATTGATTTTTGCTTTTAGTATTGCAACGATTTTTTTTATCTCACTTTTGATTCTAATGTTTTGCAAGCTACAATGACAGCTGAATCAATAATCTAGCCTTTTAACGTTACAATAATTGACATCGTTACGCAAGGCTATTTCCAAGTAATCGCGAACATGAACTTATTTTAGTCTTGTGGCGTCATTGGAAAAACAAATCCTGTGGGATGAACTTGTACGTACATTATCTATCCATGGTGGGCTCAGTCTTATTAAAAGTCTCGTAATTATTGGTGATACATTCTGGCGGTGTTCTGTAACAAAAGAAAGTTCGACCCGCTATTATTGTGCCTACCGAAAGAATTGGCCATTACTAGTCAAAATTATCAAAGTCATTCTTCCGTAATAGCAAAACAAAAAGACACTTCGCAAAACTACGCTCAGACGACACCATACCAGTTGATTTGCGGACTCATGTTGTGCTATCCAGCTTATTTTTTTTGGGTCTTTATTTTTTCGCAACATTATGTAATTTGGGTCACCACGAAAAAAATGGGAAGATTAATTTAACCTTTCCTCGAAAATGTGGCGAACCGAAAAAAATATATTGTGCAGTTCGCTTTTAGTTACTTAAAAAATATATCTGAAATATTCCAATAAGACTCTATCATTAATCACCGGAACAAGTTATAAGTATTCCCGTAGGCTAAGCTTCTTGGCAGCCGATTCGCTGTGGCGTCGCTACCTCACTACTGTCCTGTGTCACCCGCTCACGTCGCGTATACTACTCGCTTTGTCTCAGAGCGAAAGTGTTTCGGGATAAGATTGATAATGATGGTCTCGCGTCGCCGCGGGCGGGGGTGCGGGGGGGTGCCTTCCGCCCAACCTCTGTAGCAATCTAACTTTACGCTCCGGAGGGCGGGCGGCTCTAACGATATGTTACAACTTGCGCCACCTTGCAGCCACTAACCTTGACTTAAAAGTCCGGAAAGTTTTATCAATCTTACTTCATTGGGGGAACGTTATTCTTCAGAGTCAGATGTGAAATCATAAATAGTGTTTTCTTAAATTAACCGATATCATCTTAATTTGAAAAAGAAAGTTGACAAACTCATTAGCCCTTTTCAATACAAAATAAGCAATTTGAAAAATAAATGAAACTTATTTGTTACTTAAAGTTGACAACGATATTAGATATTTCTTGCGCAAAACTTCGGCCGAATTACCAAAATATTCGTAGGTTCATCTTTGATCAATTTCGTTTGATGTATCGAAGTAATATTGTGGCTTTTACGTCTGATGTGTTCAGAAGTTTAAGGAGTTTTTGCTAACCATCTGA
This sequence comes from Incurvaria masculella, assembly GCA_946894095.1. Taxonomy (NCBI): domain Eukaryota; kingdom Metazoa; phylum Arthropoda; class Insecta; order Lepidoptera; family Incurvariidae; genus Incurvaria; species Incurvaria masculella. The sequence goes on along the minus strand of OX335641.1, from coordinate 15,424,205 downwards.
AATTATATTATAAACTTATTATTTTAGAATTAAATTGATTTACAAAAACATAGGTAACTAACCTATCTTTGAACTAGAATCGGACGTAACCGCAGGTTTATTGGCATGTTTAAGCCTAACGAAACACTGTTGATACAAATCGATAAGTGGTATTCAAGTTACATAAAATCGGACAGATAGACACGTATATGAATAAAGCTCGTTTATTATGAGCATGTTTTTCGCAGCCTCCGTGAAAGTTCGAAAGCCTATGGGCATCGTCGGGCACGACGAGGTCCAGGCGTACGCCATATGTAGCGCTTGGTTTGATGACACGTCGTTTGAAAGTATCAAAATGCAATATTTTTTAGGGTTACGTACCCAAGGGGTGCCAACGGAACCTTTCATAACAACAAATAGGTTGCAACGTAGGTTACAACAAAACAATTTAAAAATAATAACAACAAAAAAGTGAATGTTTTGTGTTAAATCTTGTACGATGTTGCGGAACCCTTTATTTGCAAGTCCGACTCGCACTTGGCTGGTTTTTTTTTCTTATTTCTTCTCGTTTTCGAGAAGTTTTACCTTATTTGAAAAAGTCCTAAAATAAACGGTAAACATTTCGGCGGTTTTTTTTATTAAAAACAAACAAATATTATTACAAATTTTGATAGTATCATCGACGTACCAAAGATTATATCTAATATTAGTATAGATGCGTGTCCCAACAGTTTGCGTTCTCTCTACCAAAAAACTTTGCTTGGGTCGGAAACACATAAGATCTATTTGTTCAGTCATTTTGTCATTAAAAGATAACCGATTTAATTTTGCATTTATAATATTCAGTATTCATTACAGCTAATTACTTACTCTATCAAATAATAATGTTACGCGGGTAGGGTGCAGATTAGAGAAGAAAACACCAATACTTAACACTCTTCCTTTATTTCAAATAATTCACAAGCAAACTCACAAATACAATTTCACACTAGGTTACTCCAAACACTAATTTACAAACTGTATCACTCACTTCACTGATTCACTTCAGAGCTAGTTCACTGCACTTCTATATCGCTTGTTGTCGCTCACTTCGCTTCCAAAAATAGACTGCCGCCCTCAGCGCCTTGGGCGCCTTTTATATCGGTGGAGCTTCTTTCCAGAACACTCCACCGATTTCTAGGCGCCCATGTAGGGCAGCAGTCGAGAACAATCTCCCTCGAGACATTACTAGAATGTCCGAGATTTGTTTCTGAAGTCAGCTGGACGAGGCGTCACTTTATATGGGACGACAGTGATGCGATAGCCTGCGCAATGCAATAAGACAAGTAGCGCCATCTACTGAAATTCGAAGGAACCATTTGGCGCACTTTGGTAGTGTATCAGCGCTACGTCTTCGCATCGGGGCGCGCTCGTAACACTGCCTCCTCCTTAGTTATGCTCGTCTCGAGCATAATTGTCTCCGTGGTATCGGGCCAGACGATCTACGTGCACAATCTTTTCCCGACATCTATCATTCCGGCGGATACGATATGTCACGTCATTGATTTTAGTCACCACTCTATATGGGCCTTCCCATTTTGGTTGCAGTTTGGGACTTTTTCCTTTTTTTCGTAATGGATTATGTAGCCAAACTAAAGATCCTTCTTCAAATACATTTCCATTAGCTTTGCGGTCGTAACGTGCTTTCATCCGCTCGCTTGCTCGTAGACCAGCCTCTCTGACACGTTTATAAACAGTGTCCATTTTTCCTCGCAGATCTGACACATACTCTGTTACACAATGGGATGCCTCTGGTGGAATTCCTGTCAGAAGGTCAGCTGGTAGTCTGAGTTCGTGTCCAAAATTTATGTAGGCTGGAGTTTCATCTACGCTTTCATGCACAGCGGTTCGGTATGACAGCAGAAACAGCGGAATATACTGGTCCCAATCCTTTTGATGGTCTTCTACCAATTTGGCCAAGTGTCTTTCCAATGTCTGATTAAATCGTTCCACCATGCCATCTGACTGTGGGTGGTATGGGGTTGTCCTGGTCTTATGGATTCCCATTATTCGACATGTCTCCTGAAACACTCGGGATTCGAAGTTTCTGCCTTGATCAGTGTGTATCTCGAGAGGTACTCCATAGCGACAGAAAACTTCGTGGACCAATTTCTGTGCAACCGTGATCGCCTCTTGGTTTGGTATGGCAAATACCTCAGGCCACTTAGTGAAATAATCCATTACAACCATAAAGTAACGGTTGCCGTCATTTGTCGGAGGAAAAGGGCCAGCCACATCAAGAGCAATTCTCTCCCACGGAGCTCCAACATTGTACAATTTTAAAGTTCCCTTGCTCCGTGTATGAGGCCCTTTAACAGCGCTACAGATCGTGCATTTACGGCACCAATCTTCTACATCATCGCGACAATTTATCCAGTAGAACCGTTGTCGTATCTTCAGGAGAGTTCTCTTTATTCCCAAATGTCCACCTGAAGTTCCATCGTGCAGGCATTGAAGAACTTCTTTAATCTTAGATCTGGGGATGACTAATTGCAGAGAAGTATCCTTTCCGTTAGGTGTTTCCCATTTTCTGTACAATATTCCGTCATGAAGTACCAGGCTCGACCACTGCGCCCAGTAACTTTTAGTCGCTGTGCTCATTGCAGAAATATCTCTCCATTCTGGCTTTGTCTCTCCTGCTCTCTTCCAGTGAATAATGGGCATCAGATCATCGTCCCCCTCCTGGGCTAGCTTCATGTTTTCATTGCTCCATTCTTCGCTGATGTTATCCGTTCGGATGGCCTTTAAATGAACGGTCTCCTTTATCTCCTCCCTGATGCAGTGCTTACACTCTTCTGGGCAGGGTCGACGAGACAAAGCGTCAGCATTTCCATGGGTTTTACCACTCCGATGCTCTGTATCAAACTGATACTCTTGGAGCTGTTCCAGCCAACGTGCAACCTGCCCTTCTGGATTCTCAAACTGAAGCAGCCATTTCAAAGCAGCGTGCTCAGTCCTCAAGCGGAATCTTCGGCCGAGAAGATACTTGTTGAAATGCTGCAAAGTCTTCACTACTGCTAGAAGCTCTCGTCTTGTCACACAATAGTTCCGTTCTGGTTTTGAAAGGGATTTGCTGAAATAACCAATAACGATCTCCTTGTCCCCATGACGTTGTGAGAGTACACCGCCGATTCCGGTATTACTTGCGTCTGTGTCGACTATGAACTCTTTATCGACTTCGGGGTAGCCCAAGATTGGAGTGTTACAGAGATGTTGCTTAAGTTCTTGAAACGAATTTGCGCAGTCCTCGTCCCAATTGAATTGACGCTTATCTTCTGTAAGTCGATGCAGAGGCTTAGCAATCTCGGAGAAGTTTCGGACGAAACGGCGGTAATATGAGCACAGTCCTAAAAAGGCACGAACTTCAGTCTTATCCTTTGGAATTGGCCACTCCTGTACGGCTTCGATCTTCTTTGGGTCAGTTTGGATGCCATTTCCGGAGATAACGTGACCCAAATAGCTAACCTGACGCTTGAAGAAAGAACACTTCTTGCCACTTAGTTTAAGGTTAGCTTGGCGAATCTTGCTCAAAACATTCTCCAAATTCTTGATGTGCTCGTCAAATGTCCGCCCTAATATGATTATATCGTCCAAGTACACCAGACAAGCTTCCCCGATCAGCCCAAAAAGTACTCGTTCCATAAGCCTCTCGAAGGTTGCGGGAGCATTACAAAGTCCAAACGGCATCACTTTGAATTGCCACAGCCCATGCCCTGTCGTAAACGCTGTCTTCTCTTTGTCTTTGTTGTCGATTTCCACCTGCCAGTAGCCGCTCTTCAGGTCCAGGGTTGTGAACCACTTCATGCCACTCAAAGTATCCAGCGTGTCATCAATTCTAGGAATTGGATAGCTGTCCTTTTTCGTTACATCATTTAAACGTCGATAGTCCACACAAAATCTGGTGCTGCCATCTTTCTTCTTTACCAGAACTACGGGTGAACACCATGGACTTGATGAAGTCTCTATAACATTATTTTTCTGCATGTCCGCTATCATTCTCTGAACTTCTTCTTCTTTAGCTACGGGAACGCGGCGTGGCCTCTGACGTATTGGAAGAGCATCTCCTGTGTCGATGCGGTGCTTAACCATGCTTGTTCTCCCAATGTCTCCGTCGTGCGAAGAGAAGATGTCTGAATATCGCATAAGTAGATTTGTTGCTTTCTTGAAATCATCAACAGTCAGGTCCCGTCTGCTTTCTTCCAAAAGAGTGGACACTTTAGATCTCCCTGTGTCCAATTTATCTGAGGAAATTTCATCACATTTGCGTAGCCAGGAAACTTCTTCTTTGCCACATATGAGCACGCCATTTGCCACATCTACTTTACAGTTGTTAGTTCTCATAAAGTCTAAACCTAGAATGCAATCATCGATTATATCTGCTAAAACGGCGGTATGACGATAAGTCTTACATCCAATTTTAATTGTTACTTCTATCTCTCCATAAACGGGTATGTGCTGGCCGGTAGCTGTCTGAAGCCTGCAACCATTGAAATACTGGCGACGATTCCATATTACGCGGCCGAAGGTTTTTGACTTAACGATTGTACGGGATGTTCCGGTATCCAAGGTCAAGTTGCATTGTATCCCGTTCACTTGCCCTTCAACGAGCAGGCTGTTTCCAGTACATGCCTGCGAAATTGTGACTTTCGGGGCTTCTATTCTACCAGCCAGCACCCGCCCCCCGGTTCTGGCCTTTACTCGTTTCCCTGCTGTGCATCTTCATTTGCAGCATCAGGCCTTTCGGTTTGGTTTTTGGGGCAGTTGGTTCGAAGGTGCCCCAGTTCATTGCACTTGTAGCACCGGGGAGTAAATTTACGTCTTGCAGGTGATCTGGTTTCCGACGTCACCACTTCTCTTATTCGATGCGCTCGGGGATCTGATCGAACCGCTTCGACCTCCAACGCGTGAGCAAGAGCGTCCTTCAACGTTGCGTGGTGACTTAATCGTACAGCAGCTCGTACTTCGATGTCCCTGATGCCATCCACGAAAGCCTGCACCAAGTAATCTTCCAACGAAGAATTCGATGATGATTGATGGGCCTTTCGGACAAGTTTTTCGATTTCCAGTGCCCACTGTTGAAGTCCTTCACTTGCTCGTTGTACTCGATCACGAAGTTGAGCTCGGTAGACGTGTTCCAAATGCTTGTCGCCAAACCTTGACTCCAGTGCTTCTAAAAGTCCGTCATAGGTGATTTGGGGACCTAAAGCCTCGAGAACATGGAGTGCCTTGTCCCGAAGTCCTAAGGTCAAAGCAGTTCGTGCTTGGTTCTCATTCCATCCATTTGCAAAAACCACTGATTCAAACTGAAGTTTGTAAGCGGCCCAGGATGTCAAACCATCGAAAGGAGGAACCTTAAATCTTGCTCCTGCTGTTGCAGATGAAGATACAGTTACTCCACAGGTCTTGATTTTCTCCATTTCTTCGGATATCTTTGACTCAAGCCCGTTCAGTCGCTCTTCATGGCGCCCGAGAGTTTGGTCTTGCTCTTCGATCTTAGAGTTGACCTCATCAAGCTTCTCCTTTATTTTGGCATTGGATTCCCTAACGGCCCACATCAGTTCTTGCTGCTGCTCTTCCTGACGGCGAGCATGTTCCTGCGCCTGCTCCTCTTGACGGCGGGCCTGTTCTTCCTGACGGCGGGCCTGTTCTTGCAACTGCTCTTCTTGACGGCGGGCCTGTTCTTGCATCTGCTCCTCTTGACGGCGGGCCTGTTCATGCATCTGCTCCTCTTGACGGCGGGCCTGTTCTTCTTGACGGCGGGCCTGTTCTTGCATCTGCTCCTCTTGACGGCGGGCCTGTTCTTCTTGACGGCGGGACTGTTCTTGCATGAAGGTCATCAATGCGTTCAAGTCCAAGGCAGGAGTTTGCGTCATTAATTGATGGCTCTCGAATTCTTGAGTTCCTGAGGCAGCTGCATCCTCGGCCGGTGTTGTGTCAGCTGCCGTCTGGCTCCTGGTCCTCACGCCTTCCTGGTCTTCTCTCGGTGTAATCGGCATCTCTAATCCCCGCTTCTGACACCAATTGTTACGCGGGTAGGGTGCAGATTAGAGAAGAAAACACCAATACTTAACACTCTTCTATTATTTCAAATAATTCACAAGCAAACTCACAAATACAATTTCACACTAGGTTACTCCAAACACTAATTTACAAACTGTATCACTCACTTCACTGATTCACTTCAGAGCTAGTTCACTGCACTTCTATATCGCTTGTTGTCGCTCACTTCGCTTCCAAAAATAGACTGCCGCCCTCAGCGCCTTGGGCGCCTTTTATATCGGTGGAGCTTCTTTCCAGAACACTCCACCGATTTCTAGGCGCCCATGTAGGGCAGCAGTCGAGAACAATCTCCCTCGAGACATTACTAGAATGTCCGAGATTTGTTTCTGAAGTCAGCTGGACGAGGCGTCACTTTATATGGGACGACAGTGATGCGATAGCCTGCGCAATGCAATAAGACAAGTAGCGCCATCTACTGAAATTCGAAGGAACCATTTGGCGCACTTTGGTAGTGTATCAGCGCTATGTCTTCGCAGCGGGGCGCGCTCGTAACAATAACATCCATACAAAATAAGATACACGAAATTAATATACTACATACGTGCGATTAACAAAGCCGAAATTAGCCAATTGTCTCTATCCATCGTCCGATGTGCATTTTTTTCTGCCGGGTACTTTACTGTAATTTTAGCAAACATTTAAAAAACACGCTATCCAACCCATTCCAACACAAAATCGATTTGCGGCATGGACTCATGTCGCAAATCGTGGTTCCTTTCACTGAAAGTAAATTAAGGGAACTTAAATAATATTGTGTTTATTTTTCCTTTCTATATAAATAAAACCTTTCATTCTTCTAATCAAATTCTCTAAATAAATATAATAAAATAAAAGTCTACATAGACACAAAAGCAGATAGAAGGCCACATAAGATACAAGCATGTGCGCTCTGGAAGCTCTTACGAAATTCACTTTGCCTCCGGCAAACTCATAATCGCTCCTCAATTTCGCCTAACCGAACGTTCCGGCAACTATTGAACCAGGAAACCCAATATTAGATGTGAAAGTAATACCAACAGCGAGCAAGTTGTTGGCTCCTTGTGCACAGCAACTGCTGGAATACTGTGGTCATGTCTGAAACACATGATTCACAAAATTTTGGCATTGCAAGTCAAATCGTGGCGTCTTACTTTTTGAGAAAAAGTTAGATATCTGAAGCGCTTGTATGAACTGCAAAATAATCATCAGACGAGGGCGAACTTCTTTGTTTTGCGCTCTGTCTCGTAGTGATATTCCAACGTGACCCATGTCCATGTCCAGCAGTGACGGGACACCCTCTGCACGTGATGCCGTTGACGCTTGACCGTTTTTTTTAAGAGAACTTGAATAATAAAAATAAAAATTCAACTGACCAACAATGACAAACTAAAAACCGGCCAAGTGCGAGTCGGATCCCTACAATAGTGCAAGATTGAACACAAAAAATAAGGTTTTTTGTATGGAGCCACCTTCAATTTGTATTATTTTTAAATTTTACCTATTTATTTCTATAGCAGCAAAATAAATACACACTCCGTGAAAATTTCAGCTACCTACCTACTACGGTTCATGATATACAGCCCTGTGACCGACGGACGGACGGACGGACGTACAGCCGTTCCATTTACACCTTTTGGGTACGGAACCCTAAAAACCGTTAAAGATGTCTAAGCCCCGATTGCACGATGAGACAGCTGAGTTAATCACTGTTCAAACACGTCACTTTTAGTGAACTGCATAGATTTACTTCCTGTCTACACAAAGTGACGTGTTTATTCATACTTTGACGTTGATTTTGTTTTTTTTTCCTTTCGTGCACTCGGCCCTAAGATGCTATCTAAACTGAATCTATCATCGATATAATAGAAATGTTTTCGCTGACAAACGTGACAAAATAGAAATTTTAAATCATGCCACGCATAAAGTGCGATGATAGCTTACGGATATTGGTGCTTTCTCTATGTGAGAAGTATAGAACTAAAGGTGGTTCCTTTTTTTTGTAAGATTTCTGAATAATCACCATACAAGTGAATGAAACGAGAAATAACTTTGTTATAATAGTAAATTATTATTCAGTCATAAATTCGCCCAAAACGAGAATGTCTGGAGCAAAGCCAGAGCAAAGCAGTATATAATTTTGTTTTATTTTGTAACCATCATTATTTTTTTCCGCGTATTATACAGCAGCCAATGCTTAATAACTTTGTGAATATACTCTTGGTCAATAAGCCTTCATGCTGCTGTATTTTGCGTTTTAAGAAATTCTTAGCTTTAACGTAAATAAATTCGTGAATTACAAGTAAACATTAACGCAGTTAAACGGACAGCTGCGCGCAAGTGGATGGAGCTGGCTGTGGGGCCGCGGCCGTGGTGACCGTGCTCCCGGGATGGTGAACGGTAGTGGTGAAGCAAAATGTGAACAGAATTGGGATAATCTAATATAAATAATATAAAGGGGAAAGTTTGTAATAATGGATGGATGGATGGATGGATGGATGGATGGATGGATGGATGTTTGTTACTCTTTCACGTAAAAACTACTGAATGGATTCTAATGAAACTTTACAATAATATAGCTTATACATCAGAATAACACATAGGCTACAATTTATGTGCCCATGGGCTTTAGAACTTTCACGGGGCTGCGAAAACGATGCCGGTAGCGATACTTCACACTAGGGGGAGAGGAGCCGGGGGCGGTGGCGGGGAGCGGCGGCGGGGGGAGGGCAGACGTCGTGACTGTTTGGTGTCCGTTTGGCGAATTTTCAAGGCACTAGCGATTTGTAAAACTTAGTACATGTACATTTAACTACCCGGGAATTAGGATTGGCTAAATAGAATTCAGTTCCGCTTACGCTAAGATGGGGCTGTCATACAAACTGCAATGCTATGCACGGCTCGGCTTTGCGGCGGCAGCGCTTACTTTTACTGAAGTACGGCTTGGTATTTCCTGCAACTTTAGGACTACTTGGCATCACGCTAAATCGCCGGAGGAGCGACCAACAGAATAAAATCCTTGAGAACCAATTACTCGATTTAGATGTGCATTGTATCTACGTCTAGCCTGATTCTACTAAAAACTTATAGATTACATAATATAACGCTTCATTAACAGAAGGGTAAGTAGTGAGTCTTAAAGTCTTATAACATGCGAACCACTTACCTGATTTATATGCGTATTTTATCAATGTATAGCATCTCTGGGAGCAGTCAGGTTCGAGATGGGTTACTGTTTTCGATGTTGAGGCTGGCTGTGGGTTGGAGTCCACGCAAAACTTACCTACGTTACAAGTTACTTACTAGGTAAGCAATGTAGCAGTGAAAGTGCAGAAAGGTTCTCGCGGCAAATGTTTTTTTTTTAAATAGCCACCAAACGTCAACGAAGCTCTAAATGGGAATTATTGGATGTTTCTCATTAAATCATGCTATTTCGGCTCGAACGATCTTGATTAAATTTGGTACATGGATACATTGTCCTGGACCAGTTTGACCCTATTTTGGACCAGTCATGTGGGCTACTTTTTATCCATGAGATAATTTAGCCGACACTAACCCGAGCGGAGCCGGGTACCGCAGCTAGTTATTAATAATTACAATGTATCTTGCTTTCTCGCTTTTGTCGCCATCCTACCAATTAATTCATAATTTAATGTAGGCTAAGTTGTTTCGTCCGTATTCCTGATAGCATAAAATTATGTATCAGACCCGCGCACGCCCCGTACATGTGACAATTCCTAATGTTGTTCGGTTACTTGCAAAAACGCACTTGAACATTTTAACTTAACGCTAATGCCGTAATCCGTATCAAGGTACAATATTTATTTCAGATAACAAGTCGTCGAATCTCTGTTGCTTTGTGAAGTGCTTGACAAAACGATTAAGTTATCGATATTTTATTTTATACATTTTCTGTAAATGTCTTTGTTAATTACTTATTAACTCAGACTCGGTAGCTTAATGGAGCGACGTCTCTCTGTTCGATAATCGAGGTGAAACAAATCCGTGAGCAGTCTGGTGCTGGATGGGTGGTCGTTTTCGATGGTAGAGGCTAGCCTTGGATCGGATTCTACGTAAAGCTGAAGGTCCCTGGATTCCTTACTTATATGCTAGGAGCTTGGGTTAGGCTACTCATGCAACATCTTAAAACAACGAATGTGCGATTTACTTTATGTGTTCCTTTAAATATTAAATGTGGAATAGGCGGCTAAGTGTTCCCATACAAAGCAAGAATTAGTTCACTTCTGTGGATCAGTTCAGTAGCCCCAAAAAACCGGCCAAGTGCGAGTCGGACTCGCACACGAAGGGTTCCGTACCACCTACGAGATTCAACATAAAAAAATCAAGTTTTTTGTACGAGCCCCCCTTTAATCTTAATTATTTTTTAATGTTACCTATTTGTTGTTATAGCGGCAAAATAAACACACACGCTGTGAAAATTTCAGCTACCTACCTATTACGGTTCATGAGATACAGCCCTGTGACAGACGGACTGATAGCGGAGGCTTAGTAATAGGGTTCCGTTTTCGCCCTTTGGGTACGGAACCCTAAAAAACGGCCTCTCAGCGCGTTGCCGTCTTAAAATAGTATAAAATAATATATACGCTTGAAAACACACGGAACATATTATTTTTTGTTTTACTTAATTTAACAGGACCCTGCTAATATTTCGATGGTGAAGTGCCTGCCCCGCACACTGTCTTCCCTGACATATTCTTCGCCAACATTGATCTTTCCCAGGTGACCTCATACATTGGAATCGTTAACCCAGAGCGGTACCGACATAATAGGATAGTTTCATGGAAAACGGTGTACTTAACCGAGCGAGCTAGCATTGGGCATTGAAAGTGATCGCCCCCAGGGGCCGGGGGGCTTAACTTTGATGAGATGGGCGTTGGGGGTAAATTTGCGATGTGACCGTAGACACGCCTGTGTATTCACGATTGTTATCAACAGGTATAGCATATATAGTTTTATACATTCATACATTTATTCATTGTCAGCCTCAATGGCCCAGTGGCGCGACGCTTCGGCGATCGCTCTCCGAAGTTAAGCAACGCTGGGTCCGGTCTGGTCTTGGATGGGTGACCATTCGACCGTTGAGAGAGGCTGGCCGTGGTTCGGATTCCACGTTAAACTGTAGGCCCCTTCCTTACTTACTAGGTGGTAGCATTTATCCCGTCCGGGTTGGTACCATCGCATTGGGTGAACGATGGTCGAAGCGGCAATGAAAATTGTCCGTGTTTTCCATCCAGTTCAATGTAGCCGATATAAGGAAGGTCCTGGCATGCCACCTATTTCCCATGTGGTGTGTTGGCCTAATATCATGACACAAGGTGTGGTATTAGCCATCCATGTCCAGTCACATAAAAAAAAACTAGTTCTAAGAAAGCACTTTAATTTGGCCATGAAGAATATTTGATCATTGTTATACTGACCCCTTTCTACTTTCGCTCAACGCGAAACACACAACAGGAAATGCACAAGTTCACAGTCGACATTCAATAAATATGAACATGTTCAGGATCTATAGGGTCGGTGAACAATGGAATGAACTCCCTTCCGAGGTATTTTCCCCAAAGTACAACCTGAGGTCCTTCAAATATGGTGTAAAGAAACACCTGGCCGGCCGGCATGGTTTTCAGCTCCCTTCAATTTCGGATTGCCATGGGCGTCGTCAGACACCTTAAGAGGACCAGGCGTACCCCATAGTTATGCCGCGCTCAAGATGAAAAATATACGACTTTGTGTGTCCAATTTCGATAAAGCATTCTAAGGTCATCATTCTGGATCGCGATTAGACTCTAACGTGTTTTGCAGAGGCAGAAGCCCTTGTCAAAAGCGAGCCTGGCTACTACCGAGCACCCCAAAGGAAAAGCTGCAGGCGAGATTGGGAACTGAAAATGATGTTTAACTTTTACGGATACACAGTGCAAAATGTCACATTACAATATGGCGACACAAGGGTTCAGCTCCCCACACTGATGCATCGTGACACCGTCAGCATAGTTTACACGGATAACTTCTTCGCCCAACGACGACGTGCTGTGTTTCTACCCGCATCTAACCTGATCTACCCACATCTACGATCTCCACAGCCGACGACTTTCAGTTCAGTCCTGTCTGGACGACGCGTCAGAGGTCCTCGAGGTCGCTAGGAATTGCTGCTTAAAAAAAATTACAACGATAGGAATAACATAAAACATCCACGGGGATTCGAAAGTCGGAACTCGCATTGAAAATTTACGACGGCAGCCGATTACTTCTGCTACATCCACCAATCCGGAACATCAATATCGATGTATGTACGCGAAACAACCACTGAGTCGCGAGATTCGCATTTTAAAATGGCTGATATTTTATATTTATGTCAGCATATTTAAAATTAATTTTGATATCATGAAGCAAGGAATCATAGATCTTTGAAAATGTATCTGTAAACCTGCTGTAAATCTCATGCTGATATTCAAAGACAGTTCTTGCGTCTTGAGACAATTCTAAAGCTTTCAGACTGTCAATTTTGGCATTAAATGTATGGAAGTTAGTCTTTCAGCAGCAGACTCACGTTCGTCCCATCGATTCCATGTTGGTAATAGAAACCGCAACGATGTATGCGTTTAAGCCTTTCCCGTATTTCGTTTTCAAAATGTCACTTTTAGTTCCTAAACCTTAGATATTATAATAGAACAATGTTTCCGTATGAAGAATAGAACCAACAATTGTGCCAATACCTTGTTAAGGGGGTGTTAGCACCTGATTGCAATAAGTTCCACAAGGACGTAATATTATAATGCTTTAAATTCACTACTACTATTTTCGAATTTCACTATTTTCGAATTTCAAAAAGAAGAAAGCTGCGTTAATGGTCTAGCTATATTTAAAACCTATAACGGTAAATATCTGACGATCATATATTATGTTCAAACTTGTTTTACAATAGTTATTGAATATTTGCCTAAGTTAACAACACAAAGCTCTAAACACTTGTAGTTTTATCTTTAAAATATAGCTAGACGATCAATCTACAAATTTACTTTTTTGACTATCGAAATTCGTTGTGGTTTTTTTTAAATATAATTAACTGTTGTTTAACTTACGCCCTGATGGAACTGATTGCAATCAGGTGCTAATATCTCCTTAACACATTAAATGATTCCAAATGGTCGATTAAGTTACTTGGTTCAATCATGGCTTCATGAATGTTAATCAGTCAAACGGTTTATTTAGCAGGCAGTATTATCAAAACCACGTCACGCAGGCAGACGCGAGCAAGCAACAAAGCATACCTCTAGATAATTAGAAAGGTACCTTATTGTTAAGGCGCATTCACACCAAGAGATAAAGACATACCAACATTTAATATATGACTCTCTCTCTCTAATAACAATGTTTGGCATCTGTTTCTTATATCTGTAGGTCTATAACTAGAAAATCAGTATTTCGATTTTGTTGCTGTTGGTATCTGCGTTTAGCTTTATTATACGCTCAGATGAGTTAAATCCCCATAAAATTAGTACATTTTCCCATTCTCTTATATTTAACCCCAATGATTACCTACCTACGGGGTATGTAATTGGCGGGTGAGATCATGTTATTCGTATTCGATTAAACTAACATCAGATGCTGGAGTTCGACTTAAAAAAATAACAAATGTTTGATTTACCTTTGTAAACATAAAAGCGAGCAGGAGGTGAAGTCACCCCATTTCATTTTGAAACCTGGGAAATCTCACACATTCGCTAGCCTCAAACAAATAAAGGTGACGCTTACTGTATGTGAAAAAAAAAGGTATCAAAGTCTCCTGAAGAATCCTTTTTCGGCCGAGCGGACCAAAAATCCTTTGTTTAAGTGGTATACAAATATTATTATCGACGATACTGACGATTAAGAAACTCTTGCTATTGCAGAAGGAAATAGCTGTTTGTGTTCTTTGTCTCAAAACTTAAATTTATCATTGTTTCTCATTTTTTAAACCCGTGTTGTGATACCGATACATCAGCAAAACTGCTACTAGTTTGTGTTTATGTGAAATAAAAACGATTAAAAAAACCTTTTTTATTAATAAAAACATATAAAACAATTTAATTGGTTTTCATTAATAATTTAATAACATTAATCATTTAATAATATTGGATCAGTAACCGTCAAGATCCTGATGTGTACATAACCGAAACAAAATCCGCCAAGTCCGCTGTGGTCGGTCAAAGCCCGTTGGATCAAATGTATCCCATGAACACGCTCTTCGAATCGTGGGACAACAGGCATTACCGCGAACTGTGACCGCAAAGCTATCAGCCTTTTTTATCTAAACGAAAAAGCTTAGATTCCTGAACATTTAAGGACAACGGTTTATTTGAAATCGACTGTTATGTGTAAATGCGCCTTAAGCAGGCCCCACACTCGCTGATGATCTCGGCACGCTCGAGATGCCGTTTGGGAGGCTGCCGAGGTTTGTGGCAACATCACGGAAGCTGCAAGCGGCCGTCATTCTGAAACATTAGCATGCTGTCTCTGGTGCTAACTAGATAATTAGCGATCTTAGGTTGAGGATTTTTTTTATGGAACCTGACATGGATGGCTAATACCATACAACTGAACGTTATGATATTAGCACAATAAATCACATACCCGAAGGAATGAGGTGCCATGCCAGGACCTTCCCGGACAATTTTTCATTGCCGCTTCAACCATCTTTTCATCCAATGCAATGGCACCAATGCAATGGATGGGCGGGCTTAAATCCTACTAGAAGGGGAAGGGGACTTACAGTTTTACATGAATTTCGAACCATGGAGCTGCTCGCATTCGTGACGAAATGCACTTATCTAACTCAGAAAGAGAAAGAAAGTTTTGCATGAACGAGGCGAGGATTTGAACTCAGACCCCTGGCATGCAAGGCAAGTCCCCGCGCCATTGGCTACGAGCAACAGAAAAAAGACTATTCAAAAGTACTACTAAATAGTGTCAAAAATTGCATTTCCTTCGTAAAAAATGTATCAAAGTGGGGTAAGAAATTATTTCTTCCCGTTAGTTTTAGTTTCAGTTACAATCATTTGAGTTGATTATTAGAAATATTCAGGGTAAAACAGCTCTCAGTTATTTCTTAGCCATACATCCACAGAAGTTTCTTTCGCGTCATAAACTAAAACTTATGCCTAACTATTTTCATACATTTTTAAGATTTAATTATCTATGCTTCTATTGAGGTGAATGAGGTAAAAATCTAAAACTTTTTCCTCGAAATTAATCTCGTTATCTCACTGGTGCGAAGAAGGACGTACTTCATTCAATGGCTTTACAGCTTCGTATCTGTTACAACCTTCAGGCCTACTTCAGGAGAAAGAAATCTTTACACGATATTGTTTCAATGTTATTATCCCAGCTATTATAATTCTCATCTTCAAAATAATTAGCGCATTTTTTCTATCAATACCATCGGCTTTTAAGAGAATAATGTGGTGATCAAGTTCCATACAATGGGGCGTGCCTGTTTCATAAGGCAAATTAAGAAATATTTTCTTATGTTTTGCACAGCAAATAAATCAACAGAGAGCTACGTCTGCACGTTTTTGTTTTTTGAGATAACTTAACTTGTACACATGATATAAGCCTAACCTTTTCTTATATGTTTTCATATTTTGCGAGTGTAAGTATTTACTCACACTTAATAAATAAAATCAAGACATGTAATCATGCGAATGTATGTAGAGCGCTATAAATGACATTCACAGTTTTATTTCAAAAACAGCCTAGGCAGATTCAGAACACGAAGCTCTATTCTCTTCGCAATTCGAAAGAACCTTTCCTTGTAAAATATTCACAAATATCCTTCGATCATGCAAATATCCCAAAATATAAGCCGAACTTCCTGCAACTTTCCGCGTGAACCTCTCGCCCTGAAAAATGTTTTACCTCCGGCGCTAAAAGATTCGCACATGTCGACACATGTTCAACGGGCTGTGAAAACTGGAAACTTTCGAAGACTGGCCGCGACACTTTAAATCCATGAGGTTATAAAATCGTACGGTGGATGTCACCGAAGTAGGTGCATATTATAAGTAATACTATGTTATTTTTACATCATTATGTCAAGAAATATTTGATTGGTTTTAATTATTTAGGTAGGTATTTCTTTTTCAAAACGATTTTTCCAAGGTTTTCCAAAAAATCGCAAGACCCAATTCAATGTATCCGAATGGCACGAGATAGGTGGATTATTGAATTTGATATCCCAATCCTTGAGAAAGATTATAGGCTATTATAACATAACATTTCGACTCTTAGGAGGCGAGAAAAAAGAAATAGAGTCAAAAAGATCTCTAAGCGAAAACAAAATTATACCGCGGGTAGATAGATACGTTTATTTGGGGGTGATTCTGAAAGGTTCTTGTTGAATACAAATACTAATTTCCTCATAATGAAAATGTCGATCAAAATAACATAAAAACTTTCTTCTGTCACAAAATTATATAGGACAGGAGAAACACATATTAAAAGTAAATTCCATTGGAGCGATGCAAATAAAATAATTAACAACAGTAGCTAGTCGGAGAAATGTATGCAGTCGTAAAGCAAAGCCTGACCGAGATAAAGTTGGTCGGGGTGAGTCAGAGGCTGGAGTCACCCCGAGCGGACCGTCAGCTGGCAGCGTCGCGGCGGAGGCGTCGCGGCGGCGGCGTCGGCGCCGGCTCGGCGCGTCGCGGCGGCGCCGCAGCCTCTGCAATCGATACAAGATTTCCGACGCTTCGCTTGTTTACGGGCAATCGCGCTCATATTTTGAAGTGAGGAAAAACAAACATGGCAACTGGTTTCAATAGAGATAGAGTTATATTTTAGCTCCCTTACTAATAAACCTAGATCATCGTCTGAATAGTTATACAATGTTTTGTTCCTTTCTCTCCAATTCGAAACTGCATGTCAATGTAAAGGATAAAACATTGTATAACTATGCAGGTGATGAAGTGCGCTTATTACGAACAGGGTACGACTTTAGTATTATTCATTGTGGCTATTTTTAAATGTTATTATATTTTGTTTACTACTACGTCTTTATCAAACTGAACGCAATCGGCTCTTTTCACGTCCTTAATAGTCTTTATTGTTGTTGTTTATTGTTTATTATAGATAATTTTCATTATGAATAGGTACATACATCAACACAAATATTTGTTTATATTCTTTTAATATTTCTTTTATTTAAACTTCGAAATAATTTATAATTTAAAATCATATTTATAATAATTTAAATCGTATACGTGGAGATCTTGAAGAAAATCAAAATTTCCCTAAAGTAAAACGGAAAAAAATCTTAAATTATCTTTTTATTACAGTTTTGGTTCCCTTTTCTCATTTAGAAATTTTATTATTTACATTGAAATCGGTGTTAATTTATGCAAACTAGCAATTACGGTCCCACGTTGAGGCTGGATTAGGGCCTAGTAAATTTCCCGGTTGTTTAAGCCCGGGTGCTTGCGGTAGTCACAGAATAAATAATAGACGGTGGTGCTTAGTCCGGGTCTTTTCTCTCTCTCAACTATAGTCGAGGAGGGCGATGGCTGGATACGGTGTGATATTCTTAAACTAGTGACTAGAACTAGAGACGGGCTTGCTCAAATTGCCAACATGTCATTTGTTATACGCTTTAAGGCGGGCCATCCCGCTCAACTCCCCATACAAACGGGTAAAGAAGATCACGGCCATATTTCTTGTCAAAGATCCCAAACTTTGCTCAAAATAGCTTTATTTGATTGAACTAGATGTCTGATGACCGTTGGCATTGTAAAATTGTGTTTGGTTTCTAAGTTATAAGGTTTAGAAAGTTCGAATTTTTCGCGCGTTTTATACAATAACTTTGGAGGTGGATTACGCAATGATAAAGTAAGAACATCTTAAAAAGATTAGTCATTAGACATAGCTTATTTAATCAAGAAATCTATTTGATTTTTGTAAGATTTTTGACTACAGCGGTCGTGGTTTACTTTTATCTCTAAGTCGTTTAGTAATTAAAATTTTCGTAAATATAACCAAATCATACACTATGCACATTGTCTTTTTTGTGGACATGTTGCATCTTCCTCATCATGGAGCCCGTCTTATTTTTTTAAACAGAGAAGGTCCCAGAGAGCAACAGTACGGATTTGTACTGTGCCCGCGAATGAATTAGTCCCGCCGGGTTGGGCCACCTTAACGAAAATAAACAAATTATTTGTACTGTCGGTTGCTGCACGTCTCTTGAGGTGCGGTGATTATGACTAGAGAAGTCTAAATATTCAGGCAAGTTTATTTTAGCTGTGATTTTTTAATTGGCTAAATGTTGAAATATGACAAATTCGACGTACATCTGTTGGTGTAAAATAAATAATACCTTTGAAGTCCACTTTTAAATACTCGGATATGTTTGCTCGTCATAAAAGTTATTTCTCATAATAACTGAATAATGTAAGCCGTATTCATCTACACTACCTTCCCATTTTGGGTAGTGCTCGATGTTAAAAGGATCAATTAGCGAAAGTGCTCCTGACGGCAGCTAGTTGGTCCTTGGGGGTAATGAAAAGCTCTTTACGAACTCCAGCAGCAAGCCATACACTATCATGGATAGCTATGTTCATAGTAGTGCTACTAAACAATTGAATAAAGTGTCGTTCTACTTAAGTTACAGCAAGGGGTTATGCAGTAGGAACCCATATGTGAATAAATATTTTTGCTAATAGAATTATTATTTTGCTATTGGAGGAAGGATAATGAGGAAAGGTAATGAACAAAAAAAATAAGTCAGCCCTCACACACAAACTATCCACATCTTCCTTCACAAACCAGACACACTTTAAATAAGTTTAATGGATTTCAAATATGAAACTATGCATGCAATGGAATGGTATAAAATTGATTATTTTTAGGGTTCCGTACCCAAAGGGTGCCAACGGAACCCTATTACTAAGCCTCCACTGTCCGTCCGTCCGTCCGTACATCCGTCCGTCCGTCCGTTCATGCGTGTGTGTTTATTTTACGTTATAACAACAAATATATGAAATAAATAAATAAAAACAATTAAATGATATAAACCCATACAAAAAACGTGATTTTGTTGTGTTCAATAATGTACGATCGTACGGTACCCTGCGTGTGCGACTCCGACTCGCACTTGGCTGGTTTTAGCAGATCTATTTGATAAGGGGAGACCAAGTTTTATTAGTCTTGATATTATGTATGTTTTTGATGATCACATAATGACTCGAGGTTCTATTATCTTCAGGCACCGTTTCTGCCACGATTATGTACGTAACTGTTAGCAAAGTTTAATATTTGTTGTATTTTGCTCTTTTTGTAATCGTTATTTGTTTTGTTCTCAGGTTTCTTCAAATAAATAAATAAATAAATAAACTCGCCACACTCACTCGACAACTGAAGGTATAACTTCAGAATAAAATAAAACCATTATTTATGCCCACCCTCCATTTGGCTCGGTGTGATGGTCTCTCGAAGCCGCAGCCAACTTTTATGGCAAATTTTGGTTATTAATATCGACGGCGGCTCATAAATACGGAGGATGTCATAATTTGTTTGGCTGGAATGCCCTAAATAATTAGGAGAGCTTTGCCATATTCTTGAATAATAATTTCAGATATAATATTTATGATAACGTTGTAATTTAAAAATATTTTCATCGCATACCTACATAAGATAAGAAAATAGAAGACAGTATTGTGTTCTTGTGCTTAAATTAATACTTCACGTACGTGTTTTTAGTTAGATAGGTGTAAATGGCAACGTTGAAATGAAAAATATGGTTGTTGATTTCACCTTTCAAAAAGGGTCTACAAGTTTTCACTAGTGGGAATGACGGCCCGTTTCGTGGTAGACAATAGTTGTGGGGTTGAATCCACGTCATTGAACAGACAATTTAAAATCGATTGCATTGTGCTTAGAGTTTGAATTCGCTTAACAAAATATTGCGAAGTAACTAATTAACTAGAATATCAATTATTTTCCTCACCTTTGTTGACAGGTAAAACAATGACAACGAACATAATAGCGGAGCTGTCCAATATCTTCTTTCACCGCGGACTAAGACTAATGTGCTATTATATTAATAATAAATAATATTTCATCCTCAATACTTCCGCGATATTATTCGTATAACTCATCCTCGCATTAGCCTTGGATATGATCTACTAAATCAAAAGCAAAAAACCGGCGGGAATTTTCCGTTCGAATTTTTTGTAGAAAAAATCCTGTTCAAACGTTGTTGAATGCATTCTCATTGGAAAGCTACATATTTAACTCTATAATATTACAGAAAACGGCAGATTTACTGCAAGGCAAATCTCCCCGATGTCTCTACGTCCATGAATGAAAACCAATTACATTAAAACGGCTAAGAATGATGAGTAAAACAAATTAGAATCCGTTTAAATTTGGACAGATATTTGAACTTGGCGCACGAAATGAAGCCTCGTCATCAATCTGGCGAAAACCAATTTTAAAAGCTGGACAAGGAAGCATATGCTTCGAAAAAACGTAGGCTTTCGTAATAATAAAATGAGTTTAGGTTTAAAATTTAGTTGATTTTTGTTTTTCTAGTCGGGTAATCTATCTTTAAATGTGTTATTGAACATTAGTTTAAACTTGTCAATATTATAGTAAAACCACCTTCTTGTGGATCATCCGATATTTTGCACAGTGGCGTCGCCAGGATTTTATTGGGCAGGGAGGGGGCTTGGAGAGTATCGCAGTGGCAACAGGATTTACCTATCCATGTGACGTGACCCCAAGAAGAAGGATTTCACATAGTCCTAACACAGAAATCAACACCGTTTATAAAATTTGCACGGTAGACCTACAGTGAAGTCTGAAGATTTAAATTTTTGTTTCATGTTTTTGGCATTTATTCGTGTCAAATTAAAGTTTTAAAACAAGTAAGCGGTTAATTTGTGCCACTGTATGCATCATACAGCGGCACCATTTAAAGAAATTTAAAGAGATTAGGCCAATATGTAAGATCAAATATTACTTCGCCGCTCGGTCCCATAGCAACATTTATTTACTCAGAAAGTACCTCTATGAAACATGTCTCATTCCTGGTACTCTTTACTTTTATCAATTAAAAACAATATGTCATCATCAAATCGTGGATCGAGTTTCCAGCTTAGCCGTATCTAACATCACTGGCTTCTGTATCCGCTGGGGTTGTAACCGTCTTTGCTGCCTATAAAACGAGGACGTGTGGATGCGTTACGCACCTTTCGTCTGTAATGCAAACATTTTTAGGATTCCGGAAGAATGGGTACTGCTTATGAGAGTTCCGCCCTACGCATTTCCCTTTTTTCCTTTTATCGTATTAAAAAATAATATAAGGTAACGGTTTTTTATTTGTTGTATAGCTAAATTAATTTTAATCATTTTAAAAAAAGAGGATGCACCCGGCTAAGGTTGAAGTTATATTTTGGCACCTGTACTTAGTCTACAAGAAGCCCAGATCTTAAACAAACTTGATAAATATATAATTCCTTCTCAAAGAGTGAGTCATTAATACATTTTACCTATATAACCAAATTTGTATCGTGTTTGCGGTTTTTTTTATGTATCCACTACAATATTTATGAATAAACGGACAACGCGCGATAAATACCGAAAAAAAGCCATGCTTGGCCAGCTTGACTTGACCTCCTCGTATGCTTGTTCATGTAATATTTACTCGTAGAATGGCCGCTTTAACCAAGCATACTCTCCTGGGAAATACGAGTAGCAAAGGAACCGCGTGTGTGTACATAAGTACTACAGCCCGTGTGTTGTTCCACATGTGAATTATTTGTGCACCGTTGCTAGGACACCTGTGCCATGATAATAGGTCATGTGTCAGCAAGAAAGCGAGGTTCTGTAAAGATAATCTTTTTCGATTATAAGAATTGCCCTATTTTCTACGATGAGCAGATTTCATTTAGGCAACTAATTCTGATATCTTAATGACGAAAATTAAGACATCCGAATATAGTTTTTAGTGATTGAAACATATTACTGCAAAATTTGAGCACCTTTTTTTAAGTTATATAATTTTTATTTTTAACTGGAAAACACTGTTACTATGAGCTTATTCAAAGCGCCCGGTGTATATTTGAATTTATTTAAATCATCACGTACATATTTGTTTGCCAGACATTTTTTATATATTAAGAATTACATATAAAAAGGCAATATAACCCAAAAAACTTTTGGGATCCAATGCGGATACGTTAAAAATGGTAATACGTTTTTATTTATAGCTGTGAGATACGGCCAGGTATTCGCATGGAATGCGAATTTGTCACAATTATTCACAAAAAGTTAGCCGGCGGCCGCAGCGGCTGGCATAAAATATTTTACGAATGCAATTCAGTTTCACAAATATGTCAGCCCGTAAAATTCCGTGCGAAGTTCAAAGTGAACTGAAAATAAAATTATGCTTTCCTGAAAGCTATAATAATAATATTATTTGATACCGGGATACTACCACCGCATTGCTCAAAAGATGCTTAAAGCGGTAATAATCTGTTTCATTTAAATGTATGCGTCCAATACAAGTGAGGTCCTGACATGGCATCTAGTTCCCTTGTGGTGGTGTTGGGCTAATATGATGATAGAACGTTTGTTAGTAGCCATTCATACCAATTCCCATATTCTCCCTAGGTAAACCAATAAATGTATAATAATGATGTATGTCTAGTTATGCACCATTACCGATCACAAGAAGTCCCGAAGTGACGTGGCTCGATTTCACACGAGAACAACGGAGGCAATATAAAGAGATATCAATTTCCCGACAAAACTTTGTTCGCTCCTCGCCGCTCGGCTCTCGGTAAATTTTATTTTCAGCCTTCCCGTTCGGCCGAATCAAATTGTTAAGTTCGCTGCGAAGGAAAAACTTAGCGGGTTTCAATAAAACTGCTCTTTCGGTAGCTGCCTCACCTCAGACGTCTTAAGTTGGGGCAACTCCGCCAGTGGAGTTTAATTTTTGCTCGCAACCCCTCGGCGAAGTTTCCGATCGCGCAGTATTTTCGTTCTCAGTTCGTATGTCTTGAGAAAACCAATTTGATGTCACAACTAACGGGTCAGAGTCTCGGCAGTTTCGGGGCTATATTACAAAAGTATTGGCACGTTCCGAGTTGTGTGCGTGGGTCGTATATGGGGATTCTTCGCCGCTTAGACACTATTTGATTTGACGGTAAGCAATGAAAATAACTATTGCATGACGCTTGTCATGGCTTATATCTCAATTGATAAACATATTTTTAATCGAATTATGTAAATATTGCAAATTCTCTAAATTCTTCGTTTTTCAATGTGTCTACTATATTTACTGCACAACAGTTTTTTTTATAAATATTATTATCCGTCTAATTCTGACAGACTACGATAAGCGTATAGTTTATGAAATTAAAAAAAACTTTTGTCCAAAAAAAAAAAAATATTATTCTAAGTTAACAGTCAAACCCAACAGTTGTCTTCATTTTTAGTTAGCTAAGAAATCAGTTTGCTAAACTTCATCGCTCTGAAATATAAAGTTGCCAGACGTTTCTCCCCGAAATGTCCACGCGTCAAACAACAAATCCACAATGTTTCGCTTTGCTCTTGGCTGAAATAATTTAGAATGTACGATCCAGGAATGAAATTTACTAAAAAGTGAATCAAATTTCGGGTTTATTTTGATTGCTGTGTACTTGTGGTTTTCATAGAATATAAGTATGCTTAGAAAGGTAAACATAATTAAGCTGTGAAACGCAGTGTACCCAGAGTAGTGTAACCAGAGTTTTATTGATTATAAAAAAAACAAACATCATCAAGGGTGGCATTTCGGACCCCCAGCACCGACCGACATTAGATCTAAAGGTACTCGGCGATTGACTGAATGTCAACCTTGTTTGGCTCAATTATGTTTAAGGCACACATCATAAGAAGCGAGTCCATTGCTGTGTCTAGGCTAGAAAGCTAGATGCCACCACCGAAGTGGTTGGTTTCCTCACGATGTTTTTCTTCACCGTAAAGCATTCGTGTTACATATCACTGTTTTAAAACTTGCGCTGAAAATAAATATGATATTTACCTTGACCGCTTACCACGCGTATGAGGAGCAGTTCGTGCTGCTCGACGCTTCGGAGCCTCACATGGGCTCCATCTTCAGGAGAACGTGCCTATCGGAGGTAGGTAAATTCCTCATAGCTAAATATAACATTGGTGTTAGGTGTTACATATGTATTATACTTAACATACAATTTAATAGTAGCATCTTTTTAAACATTTTCTGGTGGTCGCAAGTGATCATGGATAGGGGGATTGATAACCTGCGAAAAACTAATATCCAAGCCTTGGCCAAGGACATAGGTCCAGCTGAGGCAATTTACGATCTGATGTAACCATTTCTGCCCACCCCTTCCGGGTTGCGCCATATTGCTCGACGTCGCGTCCGGCCGAATGTTGGTTAAATTTGTAGCAGCGCATAGCTGTAGGAATTAATGAATTGTACTCCACAACGTTTAACGGTTATGGGCCACTGCAAATTTCATTTGTGCCACTAATGAGGATTTAGCTTATAATAACTGTTACGGCTTTTCGTCGGCTGTGTTTTATTTATTTGGCGAATTTCGAGGCGTTCGGGCTTAGGTCTCGGCTTTATCGAGGCCGTGTTTAATTTCGGGCACGTGTGAGCCGATGTAATTTCAAGAAACTTTTAATGGGTATACATTGCCGATACAAACTTTTGACTCCTCTAGATGCAAGAGTAAATTATATCGCGATTTGAGTCTTAAATACATTTTGGTTGATATTTTTAACGACATGTAGGTGCATTTAAATCGTTATTATTTTCATTTTAGAGCCCACGCATGTTTATTAAAATGGCATTTCCATTGAAACATCGTCATCAGATTAAATAAGGAATTATCAGAAAAATAATTGGTCTGTATATTTGTCGTATATCGTCGAGTAAATTGCATTGAGTTGATTCGAACATGATCATGCAATGTTTTGTCTGATATAATTGTCCGGATAGCTCAAGGGAAGAGCAGTGAACATGTAATCCTAACATTTCCGAATCGAATCCTGCTTCATACAAATGTCCAGACCATATTTATATATGTATATATATTGTTGTAACCCTCGTTGTAACCTTAAATTAATGAGTTAACGATTGGAGATACATAAAAATAACAAATACATGTTTATTAGCAAAAGAAACAAATATTGTATGTGAAAGGGAACGAAATTAAATTTGATTTATTTGTCGAATGCCAAATTAAAAGAAAAAAGAAGAGAAGTCTGAAATATGCATAATTTAAAAATGAATACCGACACAAACATATGTTCGTGTCGGTATTGTAGTCTTAAGGGTTAAAGTCTGTGGTGTCTGGTATAG
Organism: Incurvaria masculella; assembly: GCA_946894095.1. Lineage (NCBI taxonomy): Eukaryota > Metazoa > Arthropoda > Insecta > Lepidoptera > Incurvariidae > Incurvaria > Incurvaria masculella. Next base: position 15,398,767 of record OX335641.1, on the reverse strand, counting down.
AAGACTGCGGTGTCATTCTCAAAGTATGATTCACTTTTAGATTTTAATATGGACAGTGCAATGTGCAATCCACCATAATTCATCTATCGAGTTGGTAACATGGAGGTGAAGAATGTATGGAGTAATAATCATCAATAAATAATTTGTTTGTGTTAAATCTTGTACGATGGTACGGAACCCTTAATGTGCGAGCCCAACTCGCACTTGGCCGGTTTTTAGTTCCATAAGTTCGTTCTCCTGTAATTTCTTGACCCCCATGGTTGGTACTATCACATTTTATGGATGATCTCGTAGCTCCTTCGGGAACTACTCATGGAGGTGAAGAATATCTTCACCTCCATGGAACTAGATACTTCAGTGCAGTGAACATTATGTTTGTCCCGTTTGATAAAAAATCTATTTTGCTAAAAAATAACTCGATTTTAAATCAATGTTAAAAACTCCTAATGGAATAAAAACTCATTTCATAATGTATTCAACCAGTAACCAGATAGCAAACACGTCGTAGCTTTGGGTGTTGATTTTACAAAGTGCGTTGCGAGCGTGAGCCGACAGGATTATCCGGTCGGGCGGCGCTCTGTGGCAGCGCAGAGCCCACACCCTCGCCCGTCGCGTCCTCTCTATAGAGAAAGTATGCGTGTGAGTCAGGGTGAAATTATTGTTCACAAAAACTCCAGTTCGCTGTCGCAATCGTCATCCGTGTGCCTTTGCATCGACATTTTGATGTCTCTGAAATGAGCACACTATGGTATGGTTAATGGTATGTTCTGCTAAAAACGTGTCAATAGTAAATCAAAGTTATTTTCTCGACAAGATACCAGCATGCTTGGTGGAAAAAGGTTGAATGAAGGTAGAGCCTCAGTAGCCCAGTGGCGCGACGCCTTGCGATTCGATAAGCTTGGTGAAACACCTCTGAGCGCGATTAGGTTCTGGATGAGTGACTATTTTCAACTGTTGAGGCTGGCCGTGGTTTGGAAACCACGTAAAACGGTAGGTACCCTTCCTTACTTATTGGGTGGTAGGGTTAATCCGGGTTGGTACAATGGCATTGAATAAAAGATGCTTGAAACGAAAACTGTCCATATTTATGCGCAAAATGTATGAGGAAGATCCTGCCATGGAACCTTGTTCCCATGCGGTGTGTTAGGATATCTGACGGTCAGTTTGGTATAAGCCATTCATGCCCAGTTACCAAAACAAAAGCATATACATGTTACTTAAGACTCTTCCGTAAGGAAACATATGTCTTACGAGTAATTTAGTCAATATAAACTTATTTGTTGGCAAGATGAGCTAAAATAATAACGTTTGGTCTAATGTTTTCTGTTCCGTCGACAAGAGAACGCTCGGGAAGAGAGCAATATGGCAAATTTTGTGATGAGCTCACTCTGCTGCCTTGGCTACTCCATCGACCGCTGGCGGAACGCGCTGTCAAAGTTTAGAACAATAAACGCTTCGTGTTGCATAGCCGATCTCGACATTATTAATTTAATAATAACATTCAGCGGTCTTCAAATAGACCGCAGCTTCTGGCGGACTGACGCTGGCCGCTTTCTATCTTATTCAAAGGTTACTCGCAGTCACGGATATTGGATTATCGCTCAAATGAGAATCCAATTTGATATTAATAAATGGATTTCATGTCTTTGCTCTACCGCACTTGGGTCATTGTTTTTCTTGCTGATTAAACTAAATATGGAATCATTTATTAATTTTTACTTGATCTGCAATGTTGGATCAGGATACCATAATTACTTAAATCAATATTGCTTTCAATCATAGATACAAAGGTACGAGATACTAGCGCGCTTACTATAAGACCCACTGTCACCAATTTTCAAAAACTACCAACCCAACTTGGTATATCCCACATTCAAACATAATCGCAGGCATATTGGAGGGCTGTGTGGGTGGGAACTGACTCGACGAACGCATTTTTAGAGCACATTCGCACGCGGTGGCGATGTTTCGACTGAATGGCATACACGCCACCGGATTCCCATACAACTATATGGTCACTTTGACCATACAGTGGAGTCGCGATATCGAGCGCATAAGAATATGATCACATCTCGCCTCTGAACAGTTTCGATATTGCCAGCGTTGTCACGCAAATGGTCAAAAAATTAATGCAAAAATAATTCTCGAATAAAAAGATACAAAATATGCTAATCCACTTTTAGGCTGTATGAATACCAAGTTTCATCGGAGCCGGTTATAATATTTTTGGAATGATTATACAAAACATAATATGTTCATGCCGAATTTGCAACTGACGTAATGCCTTATTGGCTAATGTTTAATATTAGGGCACTTTTCTGAGCCTTGCTTTTTTATTTTTTTATTTTATTTCAAACTAATAAATATAAACAAGACGGTTCCTAGTAATTATACCGTATAGTTGAAAGAAAATATGGTTCGCGAATTGACATAATGACCATTCTATCCGAATCAGATATCTCAATATATTTTGCAAGCTAGTTCAGTGTATTATCACGTAGTCGACAAAATCATCCATTAAAGCCTTCCATAGCTAAAGATCTTGCACTTCTCCGTAAAATAAATTCGATCGTTGCCGCTCTTTGGTTCTCCATGCGTTTGATCAAAAGTTTTCGATCCTTCCGTAGCTTGAGATAAATAGGTTCCGGCTTGAATGTGTTGTTGATGATGATGCAACTATGCTCAACTATTCCTTCAATAGGGTGGGGCATAAGTCACGAAGAGTGTGCAACTGGTTATAACTTTTTTTTATTAATCTTAAATAGATATCAGATAATAAAATAAAAGTATTGGAATTATTTTTCACGTCACGTAAATTACCGCTATTACATCCTCCCAGAGACGGGCTCTTTCGAGATCACTTCTCGTTACTTTCCTTAGAATATGAGGAGTTAGCAACCGGATTTCAGCACGGATGATCGCCTTCGGCTGCTCATATTTTATGATGTAATCAATGTCATATATTATGTTTTAAACCCCGGCGTGACTTTTACGCGACCCATATAATGGGAACGTAGTCAGTACTTGCTGGCGTTCTTGGACTCAATTCAGCGCCGAACGGTCTCACCGCTGGCTTGGAGTTCCTGAGCCACAGACGGTTTATGGGGTCGCTCTGTCTATTCTACAGGTACTAACATGGACACTGCTCTGCCCGGAGCACCCGCCGCAGATAATCAAAGCACCCCCTTGTGGTGGACGTTAGGCTTTTGAGAACGAACCGTTTCTCAAACTAATTTCTCTACCGCATCGCCAAGTTATGAAACTGTCTGCCGGCGGCCGGTGCCTTTCCTCATACTTATATGCGTGCAAGTGTAATTTGAACAAGCTCGATAGCTCAGCAATAGTTTCGCGAGGCAAGGTGTATTTGGCTTATCCTAAGCACCTTTAGTCCTCAGCACACCCACCCAAACCGGTTTTTCATAAAAAAAAAACTTAAAGAGTATTTTTATCAGTTTTTGATATTTTTTCAGCAACAGGTAAAGTATTGAGATGAAAATTAAATTAAATAAAGTTCTACGGTCCATTGGAGGCTACAAAAAATCGCGCTTTATAGTCAACGCAATCATTGAATACGAATAATCAAAATCATCCGCATCTTGCCAGTATCGGTATGGAACTCTCGATTCCCGGGTTATATCAACCGTCTATGTATCATTAAGTTGCGACTTGCGGTTTTTAGATAGTATTTAAGAGTCGCTTGGTGGGAACGCCACTTCAGGGTAAAACCTCGGAGCTCGCGCTTGGCTTATCCTGCGGATACTATATTCGCATCCAGCCGGCTTGTGGTTGCATCAAACTGCAGCACCACATTGACCCATTCGTTCTGCTGATGCCGCCACTGATCCGGCAATTTACGAGGCGCGGCGCGGCGCTCGGACGAGGCATTAGCCGCCGCTGCGGAGACGAAAATTCTGGCGAATAATTTGTCCGGTAGCAGATGCTTTAGACGGGGAGGTCAGCGCGGTTAGCGTTCAAATATACGTTTGGAGTAAAATTTGATAAAAACCTTAGATCCGGGTTTAAAATTTGCTACGAAGATAATTTAGGTTGTACTTTAATATGTTATATATGATTAATACATTATTTCACGTATGGTTATTCTAATTTTTAAAAAAACTATCTAGTACTGCTGTTGTGGCCCGGGTTGGTACCACCGCATTCATCCAACCTTCCACTATGGATGAAGCAGCAATGTAAAATTGTCCGTGTTTTCCATCCAATTCAGTGTAGCCGTGCTTATTTTTTTATTTTTATTACAGAACTTATCATTTTGCTATTCATAAAAGACTTTTCTTTCCGATCAGTTATTCTTCATTGCTGTTTATCGGTAGATGTAAGTAATACGTCGAACAACACTTAAAATCCTAGATCCTAAATGCCATTCTTATTGATTGGTAACAGACCCAAGCTGTCCGGCTATTTTGACGCAGGGATGTTGGTTGCTTTCCTCAATGATCAATACTTAAATAATGACAAATTTTACCGGTTTAACTGAGATAACTATGAGGAGTTATTTAATGTTATTCCGAAATCCTCGTTCCACTACGGATCCATCCACAGAATTTCTTATTCTCAGTTCTGTAAATCCATCCGTACCAGATAGGAACAGCGTCCTTTCATTGACGATTTGACTTACATAGGTTAAGAATGATAAGAATACGTTTTTTTATGGAAATGTATGAGGTTGTTTAATACCACAACTACAAATATGATACTACTCTAAACACCACATTCATTTATGAACATGGCTACGTTTAACTGGATTTTGAATACGCAATTGCTGCTTCAACCATCATATAGCCCAGGTTGATGATCTAACATTAATCTACCTGTGCAAGATTAGCCCTGCCATCTAGTAAGTAGTGGGAGGGAATTTACAATTTCCTAGGTTACCTGAGCCTGCAATCACAATTAAAATGCACATTTTAATCTCGGATAAGAAAGACAGAGGTGCATACTTTGGGATTGTAACCCACGGCTCCTGACACAAGGAGCCGCAGTTGGGAAATTACGTTGTGTGGGTGGGAGGCGCCCTGCCAGGACTTTGATTGGAGCTTAAGGAAACCTGCACCGTCATTAATTAAAATTCCAAGGAACGTGTTTTTAAACATCCGTAAATCAGTTAAGTTCATAATTATTGTCTCGATGGCTTTTGGTGACGTATAAATTGGATTCGTGATAAATTATATTATAAATTCCTGGAACGGCACCTAGTTCTCATGTGGTGGATTAGGCTCTTTTTTTTATGGAACCTGACATGGATGGCACACAACCTCCGTTATAATATTTTTCCAATACACCACATTCCCGAAGGAATACGGTGCCATGCCAGGACTTTCCCTCTTTCCTTCTCCCTTGGTGGATGGTAAATGTTCATTGCCGCTTTAACCATGACACAATATCAAGATAATTCGGTAGTAGCTATCCATGTCTAGTTTCATAAAAGAAGTTCTTGTTGGTTCTTCAGCTGGGGCGATTGAAACTTACGCAATGACGACCCAAGTACTTGTTTACATCTAATAGAGGAAAATGAACGAATGTAGGAGATGTATGTCGGTCCGCACCTCATTTCAATTGCGTCTCGGATATGCCTTCCCGGTTTTAACATAATTGTAGAGATGTATGTCGGTCCGCACCTCATTTCAGCTGCGTCTCGGATATGCCTTCCCGGATTTAACATAAGTGTATTCTTAGCAGACTTGTCAAGTTGAACGGAAGTTAGTTGGGCGCGCACGCGTGCCGCCGCCGCGCTCTCCTGCGTGCCGCCGCCGCGCCCCCGCGTGCCGCCCTCAGTGCTCGCCGCCCCCGCCCGGCGAACGTGCGTCACTTTGGGCGGACTCTCCATGCCCTAGCGCGATCACGCTTATATTAGCGAATAAGTTATCTCGCAATGTAGTCTCTATTTAAGCGTGTATTTTCTCTTAAAGTCAACATTATTAACGTGCGAAAGTGTTTAATGTACAGGAACGTAATAAAAGTAAAATCAGTTTGGTGGCATTTAACTTCGATTTTTAAATATTTACAGTGATATAAAATATGTTTCTAAAAATCGAGCCAGTGTATTTTGCAGTAATTGTATGTATTATTGTTGCAATGGGTAAGTGTTTTTTTATTATTTATTTTTATAGAAACAACTCTAAATGACTAGTTCAAATTTCGTGCCAAATTTTTAAACGATTCCTTCCCCAAGTTTTAATTTATTTATTACCAAAAATAATATTTTACATGTGGTAGTATATCTTGGTAGGTATTTATTTCCTAGTGTTTATACATTTTGAAAGTAAATTTTTTCGTGAAGTATTATGGAGGCGGTGACGCGTTGCGACAAGAGAAGCACTCTTTTTTAATCTAACTAGCCCCCACTTTTTGTTTTCACCATCCTGCACGCTCGCTCTCGTCGGCCCAGCACCGACGCCGTCTGGGTACTCGCCATCGACAGACCTTTCCATTTTAACTTATTATATAAATATATATATAAATAATTTTAGCACAAAATAGTGGTTATCATTTTTTTTTTGTATGTGATGATGTCGAGGCAATAGAAGTGACTGTGACTGCTTACGCTCGTATGACGATTCTTGCGATCTTTTTCACCAATGGCCGTAAGCCAATATGCTAATGGCTAATACCACACATTCTGTCATGGTATTAGCCCCACACACCACATGGGAACTAGGTGCCATGCCAGGACCTTCCTTATATTGCACGGCTACATTGAACTGGATGGAAAACACGGACATATTCATTGCCGCTTCGACCATCGTTCGTTCAATGCGATGGTACCAACCCGGGCGGGATTAACCCTACCACCTTGTAAGCAAGGAAGGGATCCTACAGTTTAACGTGGAATCTGAACCACGGCCAGCCTCTCTCAACGGTAATGGTCACCCATCCAAGACCAGACCGGACCCAGCGTTGCTTAACTTCGGAGAGCGATCGCCGAAGTGTCGCGCCACTGGGCCACTGTAGCATTTAGATCTAAGTATGTATTTCATAATTGCGGACGGAAAATTATGTTATGTAAACCCGTGAAGTTTCTTTGCGGGTTCTTCTTTACTGGGTTGATCGAATCCGCGGATCTTTGTGACGTATCTTGGTGTAGTTTGACTACCAAAAAGTTTAATAGATGAAATGAAATGGTAGAGTGGACGCGGGTGCGGTCACAAAGCAAATTTTTCTAAAGCCAAAATGCGCCTTTCTTATGTCACTTTGTTCCCATGTATTTAGAACCCAAATTAGCAAAACGTAGTGAACTCTATGTGATAAGTAATGGTTATGACATTAATATTTTTCTAATAATTCGAGTGTATTAAATGCAGATAGAATCGACATCCAATTTTTTTTTAAATGGCTTTGGAACACAAAGTGATCATGTAAGCCCTGGACGTCCTATTTGATATAAAAAACTAAAAATCTTACAAGACAATTTTCGTGAGCCACTGTAGCCCAGGTCAAACTCCTTGTTTTGAGCGGTTGGTTTCTGGATTGGCGACTATTCGGGCGTTTACGGTGACAGTCTTTCGATTCCCACGCTATATTGCTAATAGTAGGCCTAGTTCCTTACTTCCTAGGTTTGTTCCCGCTTGGAATATTACCGTCGCATTGAATGAAGAGCTATAGCGGACAATTTTGTCCGTGTTTTCCGTGCAGTTCTAGTTTGCAAGCTTGGTGTGGTATTCATCATTTTCCAGTTCTATACAAACTCATGCTTACGGCGAAGGAAAATATCGTGTGGAAATCTACTTCTCCTGGGATGTAAAAGTACTCTTTGGATTAAACCAGTTCGGCATTGATCAATCCCTGGTATCCCCGAGACTGAATATCTGGTTCTCGGTAGCCAGGAGTGTCACCAGTGATGATGTTCTAAACGATTTTTAACAAAAAATATTCAACTAGCCCATTGAAGCGGTCTCTATCCATTTGAAAGTATCCAACCCAAAAATAAATAAATACACTGTGTCTTAAGATTCCTGCCGTGTGTGTTGCACCTTGAACCAACCAACCGAACTAAGACCGAGTCTAAGCCCCGGTTGCACGAAGAAACGGCTTAGTTAGTCAATGTTCAAACACGTCACTTTTAGTGAACCGCATAGAGTTCCTTCCATACTGTGCACACAAAGTCACATGTTTGATCATACTTTGACGTTGATTTTGATTTTTTGTTCTTTCGTGCACTCGGCCCTTAGTTGCTTTATCCAGTGCACACGCATGCACCCTCTGCACTCTAGTAAGGCTTCATGCACGTACGATCGATGTAACTTAATACATACTCAACTTTGTCTTTTTGTCTTTATTTAGAGCAACTCAACATCTAGACTAGAGACACAAAAACGAAACTTTCAACAAAGCTATATGTGTACACAATATGTCAATACGTAACAGTTTACATACAGTTAAAAAAAATAGTTAAATAACTGACAAAATTATATATCGTTGTACAATACAAAGATACATGCCCTATAGTATACATACGTAAAAGATAGGAGTATTTTTAACATAAAATTAAAATATACAACTAAAGTTAAAGATGTTCCTGTGAATAAAATGTATCCAAAAAATATAAGAACGAAAATTTATAAAACTTTTTCAGGAACTGTGCGTAACATAGCATAACATAATAACAATATGTGTATTCTAAATTAAGAAACGGGTGTCAAGCTTTATTATTTCAGCCTCCCGCCGTGACTGTACATACTGTGAACATTGTAAAGAGTAAATTATACCATTATTATTATTTTCTGGCCTCTGAAAACTGAACATTCTGTCAGAACCCAGTGGTTGATTGATGTCGCCCTCGTTTCGCCAATGATGATTTCAGGCACGCAGAATGAGTCGCCGGTCGGGTTTTTGGGGTCTTATCAAGATTCCGCCCTTTCTTTGGAAATATCAGCGTCTTTAGACTATCCAATAAATTACAGAGCCTTGTACAGTAAAGTTTACGTCAAATCTGCAGGTTTTGGTGATAAATAAAAAAACGCCTTTTAGGGCTCCATGCCCAAAGGGTGCCAACGGAACCCTATTACTAAGCCTTCGCTGTCCGTCCGTCGATCCGTCTGTCACAGGGCTGTATGTCATAATCCATAATCAGTAGTCACCTGAAATTGACAGAGTGTGTATTTATTTTGCCACTATAAAATAGTTAAAATTTAAAAATTACAATAATTAAATATAAGAAAGTGGTTTTTGGTGTTAAATCTTGTATGGAACCCTTCGTGTGCTAGTCCGACTCACACTTGGCCGGTTTTAATATTTCAACCGAATATGGCTCCATGCGAACAAGATTTTTCATTCAGCCATCCATGGTCAGTTGGATAAAAACAATTTAGAGAAATAGGTGTGAATAATCTCCGCAACTCGATCCATGCAAATAAGGTCTGAAAACCGTTATCCACGGGTTATCTGATTGAATTGGGAAATAAAACTGTTCATTCGCCGAGCGGGCGTCACCAGATTAGAAGGTCCCCTTGATTTAACGGAACCCGTCACCCGCCGGGCGGCATAATCACTGCTTTGGGTTGAATATTAATAGGGTATTCCGAAATTTCCAAATGGACAAATCTGTTAAAATCTGTTGTGGTTGAGTTAGGAACCACTCACGATTGATCAGTCACGTCCTTGCCTAGGCCTATGGAAGGCAATCGTGCCAAATTTGTGTTGAACGAATTTGAAGAATTATTATTTCAGTAAAAATGTGAAACTAAACGTGAAACTACTTAAGGGTATAATAGCGTGATTCTAAGACTATCACCAGATCGCTTAAACTCCAGATGAGATCTTTAAATTACGAATGTATACATTTCTTTAAGAAAAATATACATCAATAATCCTTAACACTATGATAACGAAATCTTCATTAAAATATTAATTTAATACCCTTTTATAAGTATTTCAGTAATTTGACCCTTCCAAAATGAAACGTAATTAAAAATTGGGAACGAAAAACGTTTCTTAAGATAGGGTAAGAGCTTATAGGGTTAAAGTTAAACATTGCAAGTATATTCTAAAAAGCACAGCGTCCGTTAAACAATGTGTCCTGAGCCGGTAGTCTAAGTTGTCACCTAAATTGGCGTTACGGCAAACCGATCGACTGGCGTTTTCAAATGTATGGAGAAATTGATGAGCGCGCGCAGCGGGCGTTAAGCGAACTAACATTTGCGAGTCCGAGCTTGATTTGACAGCTTACTCAACGTTGCCGTAAATACGTCGACGTTGCCGTTTACGTCCACTCCGCGTTTTCATACAAATCGGAAGTCCGCGTTTGACTTTGACAGCTTGAAGAAGTAAAACCACAGAATATCTAGTAAAAACTTGTATGGTGTTTAGAGAAAACGCCAGTCGATCGGTTTGCCGTAAACGCCAATTTCGGTGAGAACTCAGACTGCCCACTCTGTACGCGAAATGTGTTGAGGCTGATAAATTAGATTTTTATAACCAAGTTGTTTCCCGATAGGAATGGCCAAGTCTATTCTTCGTATCAGTCACTCACCTTCCCACTTATCACGAAAAACGACGTATTCAAAATTAGATATAAATAATTTCTCGTATTTAAAGTCGCAACAATAAATTTCATGCTCATGAGGAATTTAAATATAGACATTTACTGCTGTTGGTACTGGTTGTCAGCGCCTTACATTCTGCAAGCTCGGTGAAGCAACTATGAGCGGGGTTAGTTTCTTGATGGGTGACCGTTTTCGACTGTTGAGGCTGGCCGTGGCTCGGATTCCACGTAAAATTGTTGGTCACTCTTACTTACTTAGTAGTTGGCAGGGTTCATCCCGCCCGGATTGGTACCATCGTATTAAATGAACGATGGTCAAATCGGTAATGAAAATTGTCCGTGTTTTCCATACATTTCAAGGTAGTCGAGCAATAAAAGGAATATTCGGCCAATGCACCATGAGGTGTGTTAGGCCAGAACCTGTCTTGACCGCGCTCCAGGTTTACTTTCTTATTTTTTGTTTATTCATTTTTATTATCATAAAATCAGAACTATCTAAGATTTTCTGTAGAAAACTTACACCACATGTATATTTTTTATATAATTTCATATGTATACAGTTTTATTTTGTCCATAAATAAATAGGCTGAAACTAACACACGTGTGGCGCCTACCAACAGGGTTTAATGTAAAACGTATATTCAGCCTTTAATGTCAATTCAAACGAAAGCTTTTACTTTGTGAAAACTTCACATTTTCTCGACCGAACATAATTAAATTACTTTATTTTTTGGTGAACTCTTAAATTAATTACCGAGTGCCGGGAAGAGACTTAAAACAAAGTTGAGTGAGGTATTTGCGACACGCGACGATCTTCAAATACGCTGGATTGAGAGACTATTCTGATTTTTTTTTTCTTATGGTAAATTGTACACTCGGATAAGTCAGAAAAACATAAACGATATGTGTAGATTTTACATCGGTTGGTTACAATATTTATTGTTCGAGCAAAAATGGCCTTCGTCGAAAATTTTAATCAGAAATAAAAATGTTTGATTAATATTTTCAAATTAAAACAATACAAGTTGCTTCTAATATGAATTAAGCCTGAAAACAATAAATCAATTATTAATACAAGTATACGAATTTCCGAAGGTTTCTGATCACATTTTAAGGAGCTCCGTTCAGGTGAATGTCCCGAGCGGGTCCGGGAACTCCGTCTAGTATTCTATATTTTTCAAAACATTTTGGAAAGGCAATTAAAATCATTACTAGAAATTACTCAATAAGCTCCATAAAGTTGGCGGCCGAAAGGCGTATGATTTTGACCTGAAATATTTGCCAAGTGTTTATCCATAAAATGACCATTTTATCTGTTCACCTATTAGTTTCGTTCCTAGAGATCCTTGAATTTCGGGCGCTAAGTGTACGGTTAGTAAAACTATACAATTTTTGTTTAGACATTATCACATTTTTTTCACGGAATCTTCCCAGTCCAACACGTGACTAGGAATCCACCAGTTACGTTTTTTTAACCATCTCATACTTTCGTTACGAGGCTCGTAAAAAACATGTTAGTAGCATAAACTAATAAGAGTAAGTAGCATAAAAAAAAGATTTTTTTTGGTGTATTTCAGTATTTTTTTACCCTATCTGTAGATTGACATTTTTAGTAACGTCCACGTTTAAAAAAAGTGACCATTCCATATTTTTTTTGTATCGTAACTTAAAGTAAATGCAATATTGACTTCAATATTTAATTATACTTCCGGCACCTAGCGCCGTCCAAGCTCATCGCCAGCAAGCCATCAATAATCTCCGCAATCAATTAGGTGGTCACATCTGCGCAACTAGTGCGCGTCTGAGCAGCCTGCCGCCGCCGCGCTGCCGCCTCCGCCGCGCTGCCGCCTCCGCCGCGCTGCCGCCACCGCCGCGGCGAACTGGCGTTTGATTAATGCCTCAGGAACCGTCGGTTCGCGGCACGTGACCGGGTTAAGTTTCTTGCGCTCTTACCGCAACGTACTTTCATTGTTCTTAGAAATGAGTTGAACTGACGCAAGACGGATGGCTGGGTGCAGCTATCCTCGCAAGGGTCCCAGTGGAGCCCTATTCCGCCTCACTGTCTCCAGCCGCCTTCAGGTCCGATGGCATATAGTGCTCTCATGTTTTACCTTACAGCTTACCCCTCAGGTAATTTACCGTGATAATACTCATTGAAACTGTAGGTATATGTAGATGCGAATTGTTTCATAATCTGCAAGTGTGATTTACATTGTACGGATGCCTACAGTGCATTTCGGTTATAGACTGATTAAACAGTATCTCCAAACATATTTATAATTAAAACTAGCTGCGGTACCCGGCTCCGCTCGGGTTAGTGTCGGCGGCCAAGCCGTACCCGCCCCCCCCCTCCCCGCACCCGCCCCCGTCGGACCGCCCGCCCCGCCCCCGGCCCCGCTCCAGCCGCCGCCCCCGGCCCCGCTCCCCCCGGTGTGAAGTAGCGCTACCGGCATCGTTTTCGCAGCCCCGTGAAAGTTCTAAAGCCCATGGGCACAATATCTTTATAAATTGTAGCCTATGTCCTATTCTGATGTATAAGCTATATTATTGTAAAGTTTCATTAAAATCCATTCAGTAGTTTTTACGTGAAAGAGTAACAAACATCCATCCATCCATCCATCCATCCATCCATTATTACAAACTTTCCCCTTTATAATATTTAATTAGATTATGAGATATTAGATTATAATTTTAAATGATCATACATTGATAATGCCCCACGCGCGACATTAAGACATTGGATGCTTTCAATAGGCTAACTAACATCTAAGCACACAAAATTTCGGGCTAAATTCGGGTCAGTTTAGTTTTGGACATTCACTCTAAAAACAAAAATGGATCTCTACAAAAACGCAACCTAACCATTCAGGGACCCACTAAAAAAACACACAAAAATGTCATCAAAATCAGCCCAGCCGTTTAGGAGCAGATGGGTAACTGGCGTAATATTTGAGAAGATATGCGAGGGAATTCGATCAATTATAAACCAATCAGAAGCCTTTATTTCATACCTTCTGCGCTCTTACTGGGTAGAATATTGTTTGGCAATCACTTCTGATTGGTGCAGAATTGATCGAATTCCCTCGCATATTTTCTCATATGTTACGCCGGTTCATTCCTTGTTTAGTAACATGCACGTAATTTCTAATTGATTTTAAATGTGGTATTTTGTAAAATATGTTATTTGTGTAATATTTTATTCTAGATATATGTACATTTTATACTAAATAAAAAAAGTTGTCTCTATGGTAACAAAGTGTACTTAAAGGCGAAAAATGTATTGAATTAAAAACTTTAATTGAATTGAATAATTACCGAAGAAAATAGAAAAAAAAAGATAACACTTTTCGTAGTGTTTAAGAGAAGAGAAAAATAGAGATTTTTTTCACCCAGATAATAACCCCAGTAATATTTCCAAAACTTATTTTTCAAGTCGTATTTTTACCAGAGAAAATAATGGTTAAAAAAAGCGGGAACTATTTTATATGATTATAAGTAAATATACTTTTTCGTACTAAGCAGCTACGTCGCTTATTCCAAGGAATGTGACATGCATGTATGTATAATCAACCGTGAAGCAAGGACACATTAATTGAAGAAAGAGCCCAGTAAAAATAACTACTTTACGAATATACTGCAAGGCTGGACCCGAACCAGCAAAACATACCATTCGCGGGTATTGCGTCTACCAATTTCGCCACCGGCTGTATACCCATAATTTTAAATTCTCCTACAGTCCCTCTTCTCGTTATGAATGCCTCCTACTAACTGGGCTCTTTCTTCAATTAATGTGTCCTTGCTTCACGTCGATTATACATGCATACATGTCACATTCCTTATATGATTATCTTGAAATTAACGTACTTTTATATTTGCAATAATGTATGAGCATGCTTCAGTGTCTATGATATATCCTAGTATATTGCACTTCTGAAAACCGTAAAGATAACAAAGTGCATATTATGCAGTTCATCGCTTTAGGCGCCACAACCTGGTATGACATAAAGAAAACTAGACATAAAAATCCCAGCGGCAGTAACGAAGAGGCTATCAAATAAGGTATTACATCCTGCAAGAAGGTTGCAAAGGTGGCGTCACTCTCAGCTGCAACTGTGTCGCACTTGAGTGGTTACCGCTAAGTAAACGGTGCGTTGACTGATATTAACTTGCCACGTATGCTACCAAAGGTTTTTTGATGTAACTGGACACGGATAGCGAATATTAAACTGACCGTCAGATAATAGCCTAATACATCACATGGGAACTAGGTACTATGCCAGGACCTTCATGATATTGCTCGGCATCATTGAACTGGATGGAAAACGCGGACAATTTTTATTGCCGCTTCAACCATCATTTATTAAATGCTATGGTACCAACCCGCGCTGGATTAACCCTACCACCTAGTAAGTAAGGAAGGGGACCTACTGTTTTACGTGGAATCCGAACCACGGACAGCCTTAACGGTAGAAAGTGGTCACCCATCCAGAACCTAACCGCAGTCATAGGTGCTTCACCGAACGTATCGACTCGCAAGGCGTTGCGCCACTGGGCTACAGATACTGACTGAATATTTTTGAATGCAAAATTAAAGCATACCATTCTACTTTGTACTGTAAATCTCTATGGTATTAGGTTGACATTTTCTTTTTTTTAAAACATATTCGTTTTTTTTTGCAGACATACATATTTTCATACGTGTACTTCGATTACGAGTGTAATTTCATTAATTTCGTCTCAGTATGTTCTTCTAGACCGGCGCGGCCGAGTAGAACAGCTGAACAAACGTTTTTATTCTTGCGTCAATTATTCGCTCTACTTGCGCACAACATATCAACAAGCACTTTAAACTTTCGTCACAGAATAAGTCTTTCGTCATACTTCTCTTATACATGCTCATATGTCTTGGAGCTTGCGTAGATAAAAGCTTCTCAAATACGTCAGCATTGGAAGCGTGAGAAAATAATGCGCAATCCATTATATTTATTATTATCACACATATAAAATGGAAAGTCGTATACTTAAAGTTTATATACCATTTAAGCCGTAACTAAACGCACTGCCCCATAACAGTCAAGCCAGATGAGTCAGCAATAAATGCGTGAACCGTAAATATGCCATAAAATTCGTACTTTATCACCGGCAGCGAGTTGCTAATTAAGTCCGCTGTTGACGAGGGCGCCACGTCCGCGATATTGCGGTGTGTCAATTAACTACCTATAAGTTATAATTTTTATTTACTGAGCGTGGGGCTTGATACAGTTGATATATTTTTGTGGTTAGGGCAGATGTCTTATGCTCAGCCGCGCCTGGTTTTAATTTGATAAATTGACAAAGTATCTACTTAGTTCTCTGTAAGAAATGTTTATTTATAACCTATTTCTTTAAATATTGTTAGCTTCACTTAGGGTCTCTTCCACCAAGTACTAATTAGCTTAATCTTTAAATTAATGGGCCTTGCTTGCTATCTCGCAATAGATATTATTAGAAGAAAATCAGCACTTTAGTAATAAAGGCTCTTTAAGCCTGGTTTTCACCAACAGCTGATTTTTTTTTATCGACACTTAAAAGGCCTTTATTACTAAAGTGCTGATTATCTAATACTGGTATTCATTGCAGGCTACTAAGAAAGGCCCTTAATACGTGGCGATTAAGCTAATCAGCAAAGGCTTTTAATATTAAATGTATTTGTGTAATGAAGTTTTTACTTACCATCGATTTATTGTTCTTAAATAATTAATATTGACAAAGATGATTTTATATTTTTTAAATTTTCTTTTAGTTGTTTTGAATAGGTAATGTTTATTTCTTATTTTTTTCAAATTACTAATATTTTGTATTATTTATTTTTGTCAGCCTCGGTAGCCCAGCGCGACGCGTTGCAATCATCATCATTCAGTTTTGTATTAGCCATCCCTGTCCAGTTAAATAAAACAAATCTGATTAAATTGTCAGAAATCAAAAATCTCCCTCATTTTTAAAACCCCGAAAAATAAAATGGAGGATTCCAGTGTCATTAACTCATTAACTGTTATGCAACCGGTTGGTTGGTTCATGGTTAAAATTTCTTAATAAGGAATTGACGGAATGAAATTGAATATGGCAAACGTAGAAGCATAAAGTCAAGTGAATTCAAGGTAAAGTGGGCAGGGTGAGGCTAAATTATTCTAGGTGAATATCAGAGAAAGTTTGTTCAGGTTTGATTAAGCCGTTCGTTTTGAATTTAATGTTAAATTTGCTTAATCCGGCTTACTTTACGAAAACAGGCATCTCATTTAACAGGTTGACTGGATCTAGCGACCGACCGACCTTACCTAAAAAAAGTATATAGAGTGTATAGTAGAAATTGAACATTGATGAATTCAAAAACTTAAAAAAGACATAACTATATAACTATAGTTAATTTTCAGAACAAAATTATGTAATAATGTGACACTGAAAAAATTTATACAAAAAAATTTAAGATTTTCTATCTACTATCTTCTTCTTGAAAGAATTTAGAAATTCTCTTACTCTTACTTCGTCGGGCTGCTCATTCAAAAGATATTGCTTTCAAAACGTTTATTATACTTAAGCAAAGTCAAGTTGCTTCATGGTAAAATAATGCATCTTACTGTCCGCTTAATTGACTTATTATGACAAGATTATAACAATTTATGTAGCTGTCATGGAATATTCAATATTTTTACTAAGAACGCTGAAAAGAACTTGGGCTATGTCAACTCCCCATCACACTCATATTATTTTATTTGCTTAACTTTTTTTTTATGTATAAATTAAATAAGATAGATTTTAATATAACCTATGGTAAAATTAAGTGTTCGGTTGTAACTATGTGCTTGTATAATGTTTTGAAAACTTACGGTTTTCCGGTGTGCAATGCCGTGCTTGGCCGACATGTTTCGCTTCCCACGACGGAAGCATCGTCAGGGCCACTTCGTTGCCCCGGCAGCCGACAGCCCGGCTCGTCAAACCCGGACCGTTTGACGAGCCGGGCTGTCGGCTGCCGGGGCAACGAAGTGGCCCTGACGATGCTTCCGTCGTGGGAAGCGAAACATGTCGGCCAAGCACGGCATTGCACACCGGAAAACCGTAAGTTTTCAAAACATTATGTACAGCGACGGTGTAAATCTAAGAACATATGTATGTGCTTGTAATATTGAGTTTTTAACTCTAATTTAAGCCTCTTGCCACCTGCTAGATTTTGATGACTCCAAGTTTTCAAGGATGAATTATATGAAATGCAATACAATACTGGTTTTAATAATTCTCTCCTTTTTGGCCTACTGGAATATTATCTTATCTATGAATTCGTTGAACAAGCAGCGGATGAATAAAATATTATGGTAAAGAAAGATGTCTTCAGTAGCAGTTGGAAGCCGCTCATAATGTGTGTATGCCATATACAACTATTGTATAGTATACTAGCAGCCCGTCCCGGCTTTGCACGGGCATAATATCATTTAAAAATATATTATTTTGACACAATGATACACAAATAAACCCTTTTTACGTAGCGTTCCTACCTTGAAATATTAGATATTATTATTAGATGATTATTAGATATTAGAGAGCTCCGATAATAAACGCGTCCGATTGCTGCTAAATTCAAAGTGCTATAGGGAGAACCACACAACACTATTTATAGGCACGGATCCGTCGCCCCGGCCCGATACCGCCACAAACGCAACGTCCCGCAATTTTTAAATCTGTAATATCTTCGAAAATATTCATTTAAATCACTTGCTGTAAAGGGCCATATAGATCTATATTAAATCAACAATGTATTTAAGGACACACATCCAGGACGGGATGTGGAACTAGATGCGTAGAGGAAAGGCGGACAAGGGTTTAGATGTATACCGTAGTCTGTACTTGTGTAATACCATACGCAAATTTGCAATTTCTCATTGCTTATAACTAACTTTTGGATTTTCATTGGAGTTTTAATTCGTCGTGGAAAAACAAGTCATTGAATTGACTCATCTCTAACTCAAAGCTTCAGCTTGACTAATATATCTATTAGGTATTCATAAACATGAAAGTATTTCTTCTTCTATAGACCAATCTATAATGAATATCTTCTATAGACCAGTACCTCTGTTATTATTTTGTAAAATGTTTTCAGTGACGTAATCAATAATTTTCATTCTATTGAATGTTCTTATTCTAAAAACCGGGGTGTATGGCAAATTCACCTTAACTTTTCTGTCTCTTCCTTCAATAAGGAGGGATGGGAGTGAACAAAGGAAAGAGCCTTCGGGAGAGTATTTACAACTCGTCTAGACAAAGGTACTATACTATGTTGAACCCGTTGTTAGATGAAGTGGAATAGGGGATCAAGTATCTTTTTAGAAATGTTGTCTTTGTGGAAAAAAGAAGCATAGGACATTCTTGCTGTAAAAAGTTTTTTTTTTGTTTTTAGTCGTTTTCATATTAAATCTATTGATCTATTGAGCTATTGTTTATAAACATTTCGTATTCATATGTTATTATCAGAGGCGGGGCTTAAAAATGTTGTAGAGGTGCTACGCGCCGCATTGGTGTAACATTGCAGCAGGCTACGAGAATTTGTGAATGCTACGAATAAACCCTATCGGTCAAGAGATGGGTAAACTACTCAAACAAAAAATAAATACATGTTATGGTTTTTTTTCATCCACTTTATTGCAGAACATTTTCGGATATTAAACACTCATCCATGTTTCTTAATAAATGTTATAATATTAGTACAGGATACGCACGGTCTTTATAAATTCATAATGAAATATATCTAAATATTGTAAATAAAAAATCACAGGCCCATCGTTGACATAACGAGTGAAACAGCCTTGTGGTTTACAAGGATTTCGGACTTAATGTAGTTCAAGTTCAAGTTCAATGTAGTCGTGCTCAAAAACCGAAGGTCTTGGCATGGCACCTTATCCCTTTAGGAATGTGGTGTATCAGGATAATATCATAACGATAGATTTGTGGTATAAGCCATCCATGTTAGGTTGCATACATTTAAAAAAAAGTCTGGCTAATATGTAATAATATTATAAAAAAATATATGCAAGCACATTATTGACGTGCGAGCGTCAAGTATGTAAGTCGTAAACAAATTTACCTTTTTGTTCCCACCTATATATCAAATGTTTGGTTTCTAGTTTGATTATTTTTTTTAAGTTAGAATACTAAAAGCCAGGACCTATATTTATAATTCACCGTTAAATTGAACTGGATGAAAGATTGCCAGATCGACCATTCATCGTTTATTCTATGCGATGTTCCAACCCCACAGTGCATAGATGTACAAATATTTGCTAGAGATATTAATTTTATGCATGAAGGTAATAAATTAAATTTCAGCATCTCTCTGCCTCGCCTGGTAATTATTCCCGCTGCAATCTTATTATATCTTGAAACTTGTGGCTAATTTATATTATCTGGACTTCTCCCGTATAAATTTACTCAAACTAAGATGAAACAAAGAAGTAACTAGCAAGCTGATGAAGAAAGAAAATACTCATATCATACGTTACTACGATATTTTTCTTCTTCTAAATGCAGATGGGAAACATAAACTTGGAATAATGTATAGATATTTCAATTATCTTATTCATACAACGAGGAATAGGAACTTCTGAAGTTTCTGTAGACTATTTTGAAAGACCCTGCTTTAAATAAGCACGATGTTTTAATAAGCACGATGTAATCTAAGCACAAACACAGCTCAGCTTCCCAAACATCGTCTTTGTGGGATGAATGGATGTTTTGAGAGCAAACGATATGCACATATATTATTAATACATATATATTAAGCTAATATAAAACTAAAGTGGTGTTGTTTTCACGTGTCTTTGAGTTACAAGTCCGCCCTTCAATATTGGCGAACCCATTTTATCGAAATTTAAAAAGGTTTTTTTTTTCCTTTGCCTTTTATGGAATTGGACATAGATATTTAATGTCATGTCTAATAACTGAGATGGTATTAGTCCAACTAAACACATTTCCGAAGGAATTAGGTGTCATGCAGTGAAAAATCGTACGTGTTTTCCATCCAGTTCAATGTAAAGGAAACGTCCTGGCATGCCACCTAACTGCTTCGGGAATGCAGTGTGATGGGCTAATATTAGGTAATAATATGACGGTGTGCAAGGAAGAGCCGAGCCATCCAGTACAGTCATAAACAAAATATATTGTAGAGATATTTCTGTTATGGTTTTTATCATATGGATTCAGTATTGTTGCCGATATTTTCCTCATCTATAATGGAGATATTTTATTATAGTATTTCAGTATCCTTCAATATCATTGCCCTGATTATGTACACGTCGAGGTCGAATAATATTTTTGCCACATGGTACCGTGCCAAGTCGGTCGGTCGACTTTGGGATATTCTAGCACGCTCTTATGTAAGTGAGGGTCAAGTCAAGGAAGATTTAACGGTGAAGTTGTGTGCCAAAGATGGCAGTGCGAGTTGGCTTTGCAACGTCATTTCTTTGTACTGTACGTCGCCGTCTCCCCGGCGGCGCCATGTTGCTGCGATATCGTGAGCAATGCTTACTGCCATTAGATACGTGGGTCCTATACAAAATTTCAGATACTCGAAATAAAAAAATAGAACCCATCTATATCCTGCGTTTTAAGTGCATATCAAATTTATTTAAATATCAAACGTGAAACGACGGCAAAGAAAACAAAATGTTTTTATTTTTTCTGTCATCACATCAGCTTGTAATGAAGGAGTGGCGATGGAAACTTATTTGTATGGCGATAGAGCGTCAGCCATGGGCTAGTGTAAATAAACTGACTGTGCTTAGTTCGATTACGAATCAGGAAGAAAACTCAAAGCTTAAGGAAGGTATCGCATGAGCGACCTCGCCTTAGAAACGTAAAAACTGTAATCCTGTCAAATTTAATTTACGAGCTTCTAGATGCAAGACGCACTCCACTATGCAGTTAGAACAAGGTTTTTTTATGAAATGAATAGCTTTTGTTTGTCTTCAAACAAATTTTAATCTAATAGACCATCACAAAGTTTGAAATGAAATATTATAGGTTATGTTATTGTAATATTTTCTTTCCTACGACTTCATTTGATTAGTATAATTAGGAAAACATTATTTTCAGTTTAAAAACGAGAAAATGAAGTCATTTTAATCACGTTGATTAAATAAATTTAATATTGAAATCTATTATGTTTTATTTTGTATGGTATCTGAGAGCTTTGACAGATCTTTTAGGTGAGCCCGCTTAGACGCCACCTGTCGTGATAGATAAGCAGGTTTCTTCCTCATTCAGGACGCACAACATCGAATGTTCTTTGCACTAAACAGCGTCCTGAAAATTTCTTACGTGATCTTACGTGTCCTTGGAACTAGAGAGCATCAGTAGTGAGCGAATTCGTCAACGTAGTTATGTATTTTCACTAAAAGTGGCTACTCTGCTGCCGTACGAATGAGTGCATCGCCACTCCCGTCATGCTGTCCTCGCTGGCTACGATTGAGCTTGAGCGAGAACATTTGACTGCTATCAACTACTTTGATTTTAAAATTAGTTGGTCTAAAGCGTTAAAAGTTGTAAATCGGTTTAAGGCAAATCTCCTCCTTCTTAGGATACGATTAGTTCGCTGATGTTAAAAGGAACAAAACTAAGCTTTAAGATGACTATACAAGTGAATGCCCGCCAATGTCAGTTACTGCATAAATGTGGACTACTGAACTACTGGTGCGAGAAGACCCATGGATCATAAACCAGCGTATAGAGAGAATCTAAGGCATTCATTCAGTTAGTGTTCATGTCATCTCACATGAACATCTTGACGTGAGGAAACATTGTTATCGTTGGACACGTCGAGTGCTCTCCGAAACGGAAAAACAAGCCCGTGGATTCGTGCAGAGAAATGGCACAGTTTACCGACTCTGTAGATTAACGATTTAACTAAAGGATGTGATAGTTCTAATAGGAGGAATAATTAAGATTACGTATACATATCAAATTAATTTGACATTATTTTATTCATATAGTAACCAAGCTCAAGTTAGACTTTTTACAAAGTTTAATAATGTTTCTAAAATTTGCCACAATTGTTTTTGAAAAAATAGATATGCATTTCTAAAATGTCCTGCTGATATTATCATACGTTGCTGAAAGAATGCGAACATTGCTTATTGTGACGTCCTTCGTAATCCGGCAAGTTAATAAAATGTAAAGGTAGACAGCTGGAAACGTGCACCTATCTCGGCATCTGTCCCACATAGCACGTCGCGTTGTGACAGACGAGGTCAGTCTGGCGCCGGATCGTCGCGCCCGTGACGTCAGCAGGCTCCCTCCCCCCCGGGAGCTCCCCTATTCACCCGCTTTTCACTTTCCAATTCACTTATCCCACCTTTACTAGTATTGGAAATGGTATTGAGGGTATAACAGCCAGATATATTATATTGTTATTGATATTGGGAACGTTATGCTTAGGGAATAGCTTTCGAAGGCATTATATTTAATGTTCACCTGTAGGAAGAAAACGATAATGTCCGCGAAGGTATAATACGAGAGGAAAAAATAGTCTATAATTATAATTTGCTTTAGGTTCATGCAACTTGACATTTATACCGTCACGATATTAGCCCAATACATCGAATTCCTTTGGAAATGCCATGCCAGGACCTTCCTTTTAAGAGCACGGTTACAATCTTTTCACTACCGCTTCAATCATAGTTTCATCTAATACGGTGGTACCAACCAGGGCGGGATTAACCTTACCACCTAAAGGAAGGGGACCTACAGTTCCGAACCATGGAACAGCTGAAATTCGTAACGAAATGTACTTATCCAACTTGGAAAGAAAAATAAAGTGGTGCATGACCGGAGCGAGGATTTGAACCCATAACCTCTCCCATGAAAGGCAAGTCCTCTTACCCCTAAACCACGAGCTGTACAAGGCCACTAAGCATGCCGCTAAACTATCTGAGGTGTGAGAAGTGGGGTTATGTAATATGAGAACGCCGGGAAATAGTAGGTTGATTTTTATGGGAACTAAATAGGGACTTAGGAACTTAGTCACGTATAGAAACATTAAGGTATCGGAGGCTGTCGATGAATATTAAAAGTACATTTATAAACAAAAAGAAGAAAGCTCACAAGTTCTGTTCAGGCCATGGAATTGGCAACATGTTAGAAATAACTATCTTTTAGTTTCAGACGTGCGCTTGTCGCCATATTATATTCAAACTCCTCAAATTGAATTGCGCCGGTTACATGTCCGCCAGTGCGGGGTCGATCACATTGAGGTAATCTGGTTTACAATTGTTTGTTAATCTCAGTAATCTAAGTTAATCTTAGGTGGAAGTCCGGGTAATCTGGTAGGAGTCCGAGGAATCTTAGGTAATCTGGAGTAATCTTAGGGAATCTGGGAATCTCAAGGAAATCATTAGCAATGATATCATAGTTATAGTAAAGTCGGGGAAACGTGGGTGTGGGAGTCAGAAAATCGTTGGCAGCGGCGAGTATTCCTGAAATAATTAGAAAATCCGAAAATCGAACATCGTCCAGCATGACTTTTTATTTGCTCCAAAATCCTTACTTTAATTGCGCGCCTAAGCTTCATTTACACGACCTTTTTTGCTCATTCGAAATCCCCGCTCAAACGAAATTAATTAAAAAATTGTTTGGATTTACTGACAATCTTGTAGTCTGTAGTAATCTTAGAAGTCTGAGAATTTTTGGTAATCCTAGGAATCTTTGGTAGGCATAAAATTATTTGCAGTGACCGTGTAAACTTTAAAACATATAAATAACGTAGAAATATGAATACAAGATGCCGACACGAGTGCGCCTTTAAAGCGAGAAGTTAGAATTTCCCAATTCTGTGGTACAGCTCCATGTGCAAAAAGTTGCGTCCATCCACGACAGCCGGTGTCTGGTACGCAGGCTTGTGGGGCATCGCCGACCCTCACATTCTAGGGCTTCTGACCTATTTGGAAGGAGTAGCTGTCGGTTCAGTGAGGAGGGTTTTGGAATGCAAGGAACCATTTAAATAAATATTTTCATTTAATATTTAACTTTTTTGTACTAAGCAGGTACATCGCTTATTCAAAGGAATGTCATATTAATGGATTTATGATCGTCCGTGAAGCAAGTACACATTCATTAAAGAAAGGGCCCAGTAAAAATAACTACTTTACGAATATACTTCAAGGCTGGACCCGAACCAGCAAAAAAATCGCCGGTATTGCGTCTACCAATTTCGCGAACGGCTGTATATAATTAATTAGCGTAATTCGTGAGCTATTTTTGGTTAAGCCCGCCCGGGTTGGTTCCATGGCATTGATGGTGGAAGCGGCCATAAAAAAATCCCATAGGATCCATCCAGTTCAATATAAGGAATGTCCTGGCACCTCTTCGTCTCCAACTACCCTAGGAGGCTCCTCTCGGCATTTAAACGCGTCGCTATCCGTTGTACCGTCATGTTTTTTAGATTCAATAATGGGAGTTGGGAAAATCTTTTTTACTATTCAATATTTATTCCGTCCCAAAAAAATAACAAAGAACTGGCAAAAAAGTTCACTAGACATATGATGTTTTGCCAATTGGAGCAGGCCAGTCTCCACGAACGGCACCAGTTCACGGCCATCATGTAATATCATAACAGTAGTTGTTGTATCAGCCACATGTATAAACCTTTCAATTTTCTGAAGTTGAAGAGAAAAGCAAATCTATACATGAGCGATAAAGGTATTTTACATGTTAGCGGCCTCACGATCACCTCAGTAGACTTGTCGGTTTATTTACCAAATGCTGCCAACACATTCCTCTAGGATGTCATTTGATGTCGCGTCGCGTACAATACGCGTGTTATTACGTGTTACTTCGCCTGGCAGCATGTCCGACGTGTCGGGACACAGCTGAGTAATATTCCAGAAATATGCGATAACTCGTAGGCGTCGCGAAGGCTCTGTATTGTTATGGCTTCGTATTAAAATACTCCCTTTCTCTCTTCGAGCAGCGCGGTCGATGAGATTAGATCTTTAGAACTCGCTGACATGTTCGCTGGTGTCATTGAAAATGTTACGTAATCTTTTTCGGAAAGTATAATATGGAGGTACATTTAGGTACAAAATGGATATCCCTGCGCCGTTTTCAGCTTCGAATAAACATAGTGATCATGTTTATTCATATTATTCAGAAAATAATATATCATGGGGCCATATTGTAATTTGACGTCACTGATGCTCGGCGGGCTGGCAGCGAGTGACTGTCCAGGGTGACAGGAAGGTAGAGGGTGAGCCAGTAGCCGCGTGCTCTCGCCGCGCCACCTCCGATAGGATCGATTGACCTTAAGAATTTTAATATCTCAAGAAATGGAAGTGAAATAATAACAATATAATAATTTTATTACGACATTTAGAATATTTCGATCGGAATTATTTATTTATAGGTAAACAAATTACAAAAGGTGTGGTGGGACGACCCGGTAGGAACGATGTTCCAATATACAGTTGTTGCAATCCACGACGTCTAGCGGGCTTGACTTGCGGTAAACACGTATCTACATACTTGTCGAAGTGTGTGTAAGAACGAGCTCTACTATGAATACTAACCATTTCGTTAGCGTTAAAACAATAAAAAAAAAATGCTCGATTAATCAATTGTCGCTCTTACACACACTTTGACACGCAGGAGATACGTGTTTACTACAAGTAAAACCCGCTAGACTTCGTGGATTGCAAGAACTATAATAATCTATGGATGGTCCTTTTTCTAAATATTATCCACACGTTGTTTTTCATGCAATTTTTAAACGGACATTCGCCACATAATAACGCAATTCATTCTGCGAATCGAAGTGCTGAAGCATGGAACGACACAGTTCAAAGCATTCTTTGGAGGGACTGAGAAAAATTCGTTCTGTGCTCGCCCTGCAATTTGAATGTCATTTGCTCGTGAAAAACAAAAAAAAACTTTTGTAGATCCGATCGCTACCAAACTTCACAGGATCACTCGCTGGGCTAATGGGATGATCGACTGGAATATTAATCAAAATCGGCTATGACGCAGTTATTTCATTTTAGACATTCACCCAAGTGGCGCTTCTAAACTTCCAAAGATCACAGGCTGAGTTAATCTGCACATTGCCTAAATTTAAAGTTGAAAGCAAGATTGACGGGTGGACTGAAGCCTTGTCTCTTTGACAGCAAAAGTGTCGTGTTAGTGTCGCTGTCTCTTGGACAGGAAAAGTGTCAAAAAGAGCGATAAGAAACATAGTTCCAATATGATATTACTAGCTGAGGTACTGCGTTCGGGTCAAGGTTTTTTTGAACTGATATCGAGCCAAATTATTTTCTTGATATTATATGAGTTCCCCATACAAACTCTCATATCCTAATTCACCCCCTTTGAGTTTAATTTTCGCCACAAAAGGTAGCCTATGTCCTTTTCGATGGTCCAGACCACGGAGGACCCTCCTCCGTGGTCCAGAATATCTCCATACCGAAATTCATCCAAATTGGTTCGGCGGTTTAGGGGTAAACACGCAACAGACAGATCGAGTTACTTTCGCATTTATGGATTATATCAGCTAGTGTTACATCTTGGACAGATTTTCACCTTCTTAACGCTGCGCTGTTTGAATAGATTGAATCCATAATTGTAAATAATATTATAGCTTATAGCTTGTCTAATTATTAATTTGATAATAACTAGTAATTACATAAAAAATCGAAATAAAACTTAATAAGGCATTTTTTCTAGCTTCTTTTCAAATTGTAACTTCCTAACGGGCAAACAAGGAAATAAATAAAAAAAATACTTAGCAAGTTGACACTGTACTAGGAATGGAATAATCTTAATCAGAAATCATCAGTAATTTGAACGCAAAGGATATAATTTTCACGTTGACGATCAGGTATTCAAGAGATAGTCGGTGATAGAAGGTGTCCTTCTATTGAAAACATTTCGAGTGAGTCTGGGTTCAAATCCTCGCTCAGTACATGCACCACTTTCTTTCTCTTTCTGAGTTGGATAAGTGCATTTCGTTACGAATTCGAATTCGAAATGGTTCCGAATCCATATAAATCTGTGGGTCCCCTTCCCCTACTAGGTGGTAAGGTCGCCCGCATCGCATTGGATGAAAAGAAGGTCGAAGCGGCAATTAATTTTTTTTTCGTGTTTTGCATCCAGTTTAATGAAGCCGTGTGAATAAAGGGAAGGTCCTGACATGGCACCTCATTCCTTCGGGAATGTGGTGAATTGGAATAATATCATAACAGTAGTTGTGTGGTACTAGCAATCCATGTCATGTTACATAAAAAAAGTACATTTGCACGCTTTGTTAAAAAAAAAATTCGTACACGAGCGAAAGATAAATCGTACAAATGAAATCCCCAGTTCGCGTACATGTATAAATCTGGTAATAGGGAGAGAAGAGAAATCACAGTAGCGGTAAAAGAAAAGTGTCTTTACATAATGCCTCAATGTCTCCGAGCGGGGCTTATCCTATTCAGGGAATTCTTCAGTCGACCAACGCTACAACGACGAAGCGTATGATATTACAGGCGTACATTTTGAATGAATTATGAAACAGCGTGCCCTCGCGTAAAAACCGACGAGTGAAGGTGACAGTCAAAAGTGAATTAATGTGCTGTCGGCCCACAATATGGCGGAATATTTGTTTGTGGCGTTAGGGGTGAGAGGAGCACACCAGACGAATCCGAACACTGTTTACGTTTTTTCTATATGAACCTGACATGGATGGCTAATACCACACAACTAGGTGTGTAGTTAGGTGCCGTGCCAGGACCTTCCCTTTATGAGCACGGTTACATTGAACTGGATGTAAAACACGGACAATTTTTCATTGCCGCTTCGACCATAATTTCATCCACTGCGATAATACCGAACCGGGAGAGCTTGGAATAGGTGAGGTTATCTACAGCTTACATGTTTTCCGAAACATGGAATAGCTCGCATTCGTGAAATGCAATCGAAAGAGAAATAAAGTGGTGCATGGACGGGTGCATGAGAAGCAAAGCTCCGCGCCCTGAACTACCAGCTACCCTTATTTTACACGGCCTGCGAAACTGCAAAAGGAACCCTAGATGTCCCCACAGTTACAGTAACGTCCGCCGATTTCCATCAAGTGACACTAGTGGTTACCGCTGCCGACACCGGTCCACCAGTCGCATTAAGACCAGTTCTCAAGTACGTAGACCCATCTTAGGCTGAGATAAATAGTCGTAACAGAAACTAAGACTAACGAAAAGTACTACTTTGTGACGTCACTTTGCATTACTTTGAAGACTTCCTCCATACAAAATGTGTCAAAGTGACGTCACAAAGTACTACTTTCCGTTAGTCTTAGTTTCTGATACGACTATTTATCTCAGCCTTAGACCAAGTGCCATTGAATTAATCGATGCAAAGAGCACACTTTGTTTAGGGCTAATAAACTGATAAACTGCCAAATAAGTATTCGACGGATTTATTTCCGCTTCTGCTTATCCATCCGATATAGTAAGTTCATATGTTTATACATATAATTATTAAAATTATAGTCAGATAATTTGTGATAGAAGAGATAATTTACCGGCAATGACTATTCGTCACGTAACGTGAACTTGTACTATCAGTCCAATAAGTACTATCTTAAGGATTGAAAAATTGGCCCTTAGTCAAGTACCGAGTAAATTTGCCACTTCGTACTTGCCGCTCACTGTCCTCGCGTAGGCAGATAAATGGCGAGTTAAGTTGGAACATGTTTTACTTATAAGTTAGCAACCCGCTATATGCCCAAATAAAGTGTGCACGATCCCTTATATAAAGCGATATGTGAGAAAACGAATATATTAGACGCTGCCGGTTGGGATGCCAGACACGAGTGCGGGCGGCGGCGGAGGACGCGGAGAGCCTGCGATATCGGAAGTTTTATTGAAAAATGCTCTGAAGTACAGTCGTTTAATTTCATGCCGGGACACTTCGGCTACAAGTAATTACGTACTTAAAACTCCATCTCGTCTTAAGAATGGCCCGAAATCTATATTCCCCGTACAAACTGGTTTGGTAATAATTTTAAAACCACTGTTTTAATTTTCTTTATGTTTCGTATAAAATATTTCATTAAACAATGCCTGTTATGCATTTATTTTGTTTTATCCAAATGGAAAAAAATAAAAATTCAGCAAAAAAAACATTATTTTTTTCCTTTCTCTGTGGTTTGAACCCTAATATATTTAACTGATTTGAGTGTTCTGTGGGTGTTTAAACTATTGTCTAAGATTGGCTTACCACAGTTATATTTATCCACAAAACAAAAACGTGCAGACACAAATATTTTTGCCCGATATTGGCTACCAATTATGAAGTAAATGGAAGAGTGGTTTTCAAATGATTAAATGACCTACATAAAGAACATACTTTTTTGATGCCTTGCTCCTCTGTTGAAGAATATCGTATAAAAGAATATTAAAAAAAACCAAGTCAAATATGGTTTTGTTTTTTCAGGAAACCTAAACATTTACCCTAAGGTAAATATTTTTTATTCGTACTAAGCAGGTACGTCGCTTATTCCAAGGAATGTGATATGTATTTATGTATAATCGACCGTGAAGCAAGGACACATTAATTGACGAAAAAGCCCAGTAAAAATAACTACTTTACGAATATACTGCAAGGCTGGCTGACCCTAATGGTTTCTGTGGTTAAAGTTTGGTTCTAACGAACGAGAAAATAACCTCTTCTCGTTGGTTCTAACGGACTTACCAACGCGGTCATTGTGACCTTACAGCTTGCTAACAACTAAATCCGATAGTCATCACAATAAAAGCTGGACCGTTTATGCAATCGGCAAAGCGCATGCACAGAGACTAGAAACGCTCGGGCGAGTCTCGTATAGGGAATCCAATTTATTCTGAACAAAGGGCGACAGAGCCAGGCGAGAGTGAAGCTGGACCGCTGCAACATTTAAATTGGACCGTTTGTCCGGTTACAGAGGTGGTCGTAGATGCACGCAAAGGTTTTGACAGTTTCCTCAGATAGCGCCATTGTCAGTCATTTTGATTAGGGGCCCATTCAGGTACAAGTGAGTTCGAAATAGGTGCTAAATTTCTTCACTTTTATAAATAAGTCATGTTTTTGCACTTCCTTAACGAAACTTTAGTTTTATCAAATCTGGTTTGTCCTATGAATTGGAAGGTAAAATAACAGTTACGTTATTTCTGGCATAAATATTTGTTCCACCTACTTTTAGGTTAACTCACTCCCGAACTCGAGCTCACATTTACAAGAATATGCCCCCTTATGTATTCGCGTTGATGCGTCACGTTAGTTGGTGGGTTAAGTTACATTGACGCAGTAAACTGACTAGCCAGTCATCACTGCTGTGGAAGAGGGCGATTCTCAATAGACTCCCAAGGATGCCCGCCGCGTCGCGTCGCAAAACCTCGTCACCTGCTTACCACATTAACCATTGTCGGATTTGGACTTCTGCCCTATGCACGTATTTTATGCAAATCTTTTCTCGCCAGAGGCATTGATTTGTCAGCGTAATATAAGAGACACGGAAAAAATCTGACGATTACTTTTGAACTGGGCATGGATGGCTAATATCACACCGCCCACTTAATTCCTTGAGGAATATGATGCTGTGCCAGGACTTACCCCTTATGGACACGATGTTATTGAATTCTTACCGTAACGGTGTACTTCATGAAATGTCTGGTCTCTTCGCAAAATGCAACCATATAGGTACTGTGCACCGTCTCCCTCTGCTGTACATAAAAATATATTGTTTTTTTTATGTCTACATTAAAAAAAAAACACAAAGAGTTTTATTGAGAAGAAATCGTATAAAAAGAAGGATAAGTGCAAAATAAGCATTCAACGATATAAATGTTGCAGGCACCGATTATATTTAAAAAAATAATTAAACTTTATCTATTTTATTTGGCATTTTATTTCTTGAAGCCATTTTGTATTTATTTTATTAACAAACATTAATAGTTAGCAAAAACTCTTATTAAATTGTTAATAAGATTCTCGTTTCTCAAGTGGCCTTCATGTGCTTTTGTTTAATCTTGCTAATAGGAGCCCAGGGTATGAAAGACATTT
Source organism: Incurvaria masculella (assembly GCA_946894095.1). Classification (NCBI taxonomy): domain Eukaryota; kingdom Metazoa; phylum Arthropoda; class Insecta; order Lepidoptera; family Incurvariidae; genus Incurvaria; species Incurvaria masculella. The sequence continues at coordinate 15,367,185 of OX335641.1, read as the reverse complement.
TAGGGGCATATTAATTTCACTATCTGCATGGATGGACATTCGATGAAGCGTCTAACCATACAAAACGGGTACTGTAATTCGAAACGTTAACAGTATGTGCGTTTATAGCGGCTTACAATTCGATAATTTCCTATGATAATTTTCTTATACTGTAAATATTTAACTACCACATTTATTTGAATATTTTGATATATTTATTTACAATTTTGTTATATAACATGTTATTTCTATTATAAGCCATCCTCTCTGCTGGCACTAGCGCCTGTACCTAAAGTCATAGAATTAAAGTAAGTCAGGCATTTTTTTATCAATGTATCATAGACCCTAGCTGCTATACTCTCTCGTATATTAAAACAGATTGTTGAGGAGAGAATGTCAATATTTGAAGCAGTTTTCAATGCGGTTGAGGCAGTCAGTTAGGCTTCTATTCGAAGGTTAGTTTTCTTGAGTGTGGTGCTTGGTTTGTTGCAGCGCACGCGCAGGAAGAGGAGGCGACTGACGAGCGACTCAGCATCGTGCAGGGCGGCTCCACCGTGTTCCTGGAGCCGGGGAAGAAGAGGGCTTTCTTCTGCAAGGGCTCCGAACCTAATGTAGGTTCCTTCTCTTCAATGCACTAATAATTACATACACTCTTAATAAACTCATTAATTATTAATTAAACTTTCCTCCCGTCTTTTGGTTTTTGATTACTGTATCCGCCAGCCTCAAATATTGTGTTGTAACTTATAGCGGGACTATACTTGTTCTTCGTTCGAAACTTTTTTGTCTTCTTTTATATTATTCATTCTTCTTTCTGCATTCTAAATTCAATGTTCATTACTAGTGATTATTAAAATATTTGTTTAGTCAAGAAAAAAATACTGTAATATTCCACTTACAATTCCAGAAACAATGGCTGAACGTAACCGGGCACGTTGTTGGTCGCCGGAGCCCGACTGCGCGCGCGCACACCGAGCCGACGGGCAGCCAGCTCGTTCTCATTATCGACTTCGCTGACAAGTCTGACAATGGCACCTGGACCTGTAGCGCCGGCAACCTCAATCGGACAGTTGACATCTACATCATCGGTCAGTGTCTGCTCAAACTAGCTAGTAATGTGTAAAATGATATCAACTTGCAATTCATCATCAACGACACAGACAAGTCAACAACGGCACCTGCACACGAAGCGCCGTCAGTCTCAATCGGAAAGTTGACATCTACATAATTCGTAAGTTTCTGCTCAAACTACCTAGTAATAAATGCTATCAACATGCAATTATACATCATCAACTACACGGACAAGTCAGACAACGGCACCTGCAACCTCAGTCGGACAGTTGACATCTACATAATTGGTCAGTGTCTGCTCAAACTAGCATTCATCATCAACTACACAGAGAAGTCAGGCAACCACCCCTGGACCTAGTTTGACTTCACATTGTATTATTTACAAATAACATCCCATCAAATGTGCATACGGTGGATAGTCTTGTTCTCTCCAGCCACAGAAAATACGAAATTGAATGTCCCATTTATCCGCGGAATTTCACCCAAACAAATACACTATGGTATAAAATGCTCACGGAAGCATGCGCCGGGCTATAGATGCACACATTGCGAACATATGTTTGTTAAACAATTACTTAGACGATGCTTCCTCCTTGGCATGTTCATCGGCATCGGTTAATTTGTTAACCTCAAACCTTTCATGGAACCGCCTTGATGGTTTGATGTTAGCGTTAACAATATTTGTTCTCCGATGTTTTCAATGCTGCTTAGGATCGCTTCGTTATTCGAGAACATTAAAATGTTTTGGACTTTGTTTGCGGGCGCATGGATCTCGCCTCCCCTAGAAAATGGAGGTGAAGGTTATGCCGACGGATTTCCGACCGCTCTTCGTAATTTCCCGGTTCTTTTTTATCTTTGTTTTTCGAGCGGTATACAAAAAGTCTTTATCTCTGAAACGATGATATACTGTAGCCAACTAGCTTCCTTTCGAAACTGCTGTATTAATGGCTACTGATGTAATCCTCAGAAATTGTTTTTCTATGTGGTTGCTTCTGTTACGTCTGTTATTTATGTCGACGCTCGCATGTTGCAGAGGAGGTGAGGTTCGAGCAGAAATCAGCTGTAGTGGAGGTGACGGAGGGTGATAAAACAACGTTACCGTGCTCCGCTCACGGCACTCCTGATCCCACGCTCGCGTGGTACCGGGACTCTATTGAAATTAACGGTATGTTCAAGACAAACCCTTTCACCGTACAATAGACTGGCTGCAAAGAGATATTTTAGGTCGAAAAACAGAAAAAGTTTGAGTTAATTTGTTGGTGAGATTGTATTAAATGTTTTTCGTCTTACAAAGATGCAAGTGAAATATGTAATTGGTTAGTTACAGTCAGTTGAAAAATATGGATAATGATATGTTGTTGTGTCATACATTATATGTAAATACTATCCAAGTTAAGTGTCTTCTTTAATCATGTTTTAATTCCAGAAAATACTGCCAGGTCCAAATATCATTTGTACAATACGACAAGCTTTGAAAAAAGAGGCCTAAAACTTGGAATTCGTAATGTGAACCGCTCCGATGCCGGCGAGTACGAATGTAAGGCGATCCAGCAAATTCAGAAGGAATACCTGCATTATGATTCGATCATCACTCTCCTACAAGTCAACCGTGAGTAGGCAAAATCATTCGTTTAGTTAGATACAGTAAATGTAAAGAATAGGTAACTATTATTTTTCATTTATTTTCTTCACTTGGTACTTACCGTACGATTTTAACAAAAAATATTTTTTCATACGTTTTTCAATATAATTCCATATAATTATCGAACTTTCTCACAAAAATTCTCGAGAATCGATTGAGAAATGCGACCTGTAGAGGAGAACAGCCGGACAGGCGGAATCCGGACAGACATGCGAAATAATTTTTGCCCAAGCTGAAACGGTGACTCTCGCGCTTAGCGCTCGCGCGGTCAATAATTATAAAATTTACAGTTTGTACAGGATGTAAGTAAAATAACATTAATTTTGTTTAAAAATAAGTACACCGAATTTTGATAATCAAAAAAAGTAAATTAATTAACAAATTGTGTTTCATGATCTAGCTATAATTTAAAGTCAAAATTGTAAGACTGCGATGCTTCAATTGCTGAAATGAGGTAATTATGTTTAAAACATTCATAAGAAAAGTTTTCTAAACGTTCATCTTTTTCAAAATCAGTTTTAGTTATATTTAAAAATCATATATTGTTGTTTCACTTACGCCTTAATTAAATTAAATTCATTCAGATGCTATCACGCCCTTAAAGCGATATATGTATTTGGAAAAGGTTCATCTTTATGGTCGAAGCTTTGAGGCAGTGATATAAAATTTCGCAATAACTAGCAAATTGATCGCTATCACCTTAATACTAGCGGAATGCTGAAAATTATATATACTTACTAATTCGTTTTATGTTGTAGATCCTCCTACCTTGGTACACCCCCTGGTGCATGACAGCATTAAAGAAGAATATGCTATCATAAATGAAACGTAAGTTGACAGATCCTTGTTAATTATTGTGATGTATGATGAAAGAAAAGCACATTAAGTTTTACATCAACATACACGTACATACTTACATTACAATTTCAAGCATAATAACTTAAAAAATACAACATTTTCTAATTCAGTGTTTACTGTTTCTGACACCAGACAAATTCCAAATTAGCGATGTTTATTTACGGTATTTAAAATAGTACTAATTTGTGTAAATTATGGGCTTAGAACACGCTATGCTAGGTCTATGGTGTAAATAGTCAGTCCGTCAGCGTGTTTGCGTCCACTGCTGGGCATATGCCTCTCCATTTTTTCTCCAGTTCTCCCGGCCCTCTGTCCTACACTGGCGGCCGTGGACAGAAAAACGGAGTGTGGAAATACCACCACCCGCCTAGTTGGACGATGAAAACAAGTGCGTCGGCGGAAAGCAGTATAATGTAATAGGCTGTATGCCTTAACACATTTTAAAAAGTGATTTTTGTAAAGTGCATCACTTAGCAACGGCGGTTAGAGAAGTGTGAAAATCCAATCTATAATATTTTTTTCTCAAAAAATCCTATTTAATTCATAATAAGTGGTGGAGGCGCCGGGTGATTTTTGGAAAGAGCGTCACTTAGTAACGCTCTTTTCAAAAATCACTTTTTAAAATGTGTAAAGGCATACAGCCTGTAACAATAATCTAATTAAACAGATAAATCGATTTAATATGTGTCTTAATACATATGGTGTCCACCAGCAGTCCCTGCGGTTACTTTGGGAATGGTTTTTAAGGTCACTACAAACCATAATCTTGAATATCATTTTATACATTAGAAGTTGCAGCTTTAATTCAAACCAATGAAGTAAAATTATTTATATAAATTATTATATAAAGTAAAAAACTGAAGCTTAGGTGTATTTAGTTGCAGATTTTATAAATATGAAATAATTAATTCAATGATTCAATATGTTCCAAATATTACGATGCCGGAGTTACGCAGTGCCTGCATAAACCTATAACCTATATCTGATAGAAGTTCAATACTTAAGGTGGGTGCGTCAAAGTAGATGGCACCACGGTCGTTAGTAACTATTTCGGCTGGAAACTTTTGGCGCTGTTTTTTTATAAATTGTTGCATTACATTTAATACATAACTGCTTGCTGTGCTCGACAATACGGCTAGAGTTTGTGGCTCAAAAATCTACATGGACGCAAACCCCATTAAGAACATAGTATGCAAAATTATCTTCTTCTCAAATATTAAAATAATTTTAACTGCAACCAGACATTACAGTAATACGAGTAATGCTTTTTGGTTTCAGAAAATCCCTTAATTGCGCCGCCAAAGCCGTCCCGAAGCCAGTCTACAAGTGGGGGCGTAAAACCGACACTAAATGGGCATACGACATCACAGAGAATATTGTCACAGCAGATGACGGATCTGATTCCGTATTGACGATCGAAATGAAGAGTGACAAAGATCTGGGTGACTACATTTGCGAAGTCACCAACGATCATGGATCGACTAGAACCACGTTCCACGTCTCTCAGGGGAACAAGCCTCAACCTCTGGAAAAAGTAAGCTCCAAATATACATAATGCAAAACGCAACTCACCGTTGGCCTGGAGTATCTGAGCTACAGACGGTTTATAGTAGCGATGGGTCGTTCACGAGATTTTCGCGACCCGGGTCTGAGCGAACGACTCGAAAGTTTAACGGGTCTTTTAGACCCGTTTGTTCATCTTCCCCAAATGTCGGCAATAAGGCTTAATTTATTGAAAATTTTGAATTTTGGCAGCCGGTTGTCGCCAATTCGGGCAACATTCCAAAATTTCGTTGAATGAGCAAAATAAAAAGTCGTCCAGACCTGGCCACCAATTCGAGAGGATTGCCTCTGAAATGTTGTCGAACAAGCAAAAAAACAGGTCATGGGCCAATTTACTCGTTCGGTTGTTATTCAGTACAACCGACCGGGTCATTTTGAACGCGGGTCTTTTATACCGTTCGCGACCCGGATTTTTTGACCCGTTCGCGTCACAAAGACGCGGATGTTTTGAAACTAAGGACCCGTTCAGTCGTTCACTACGGACGACTCGGATCTTTTGACCCGTTTGTTCGCGAACGACCCATCGCTAGTTTATAGGGTCGCTCAGTCTGTTTTACAGGTACTAAAACGGAAATTGTTTTGACGAACTTACATCCCTTATTCCTGCCAACCCAACCTATAACCGCAGCACTCGTAATCGAAAAGCGTAATGTTATGAAGAGAAGCGAAAGAAGAATTTTGTGATAGTACTCCATGGCGCTCTATCATCCCTGCCTACAGGAAATAATAAGTATATTTATTTGTGTACATAAACAAACGACATAAAATATTTCCCATAGCAGCAAACCAATATATTGAGATTATTTATAATTTTGGATTCTTTTAAAATTGTCAGGTATCGTTTAACAGTAATTTCATTCCATATTATTAAAGTGTGTTACGCCCAGTGTTCTAGATATCGTGGCTGTGTACCAGCAGAAAAAGCTAATCTTATTAGTAGGTTATTACAAAACCCCTGCATCTCTTTATCCATCTCCATCTTCAGTAGTAAATAGTTCCATAAAGAGACTTATTTTGATCAAAAGTAACAAAAACAAAATTAGCTGAATTTTTATTTTCTTTCTGAATTTTTCTCGCAATTCGTATTACAGGATTATAATATTTGCATATGTTGTGATTGCAGGTAGTGTTCAAGTCAGCGACCAACAGCACGTTGACATTCGATGTGACCTGCGGGAACTGCACTCCCCCAATCGACGACTCTGCCAATTCCGCTGACCCCAAAAATCTTCCAATCACTCGTTAGTACTTTACATATTTTATATTAATTTCAATGTACATAGTAAACAAATATTTTAATGGGAAGTGATTTTAAACGACTGTGGGTATTTAAACAATAATTATTGTGTAGATTACTTGGCTTACCTCGATTGTATTTTTCGGTCAGAGTGGTTAGTCTGATTTCTCACTTCAACATCTTCGAAGTTGCGTAAAAACGTCAAACTTTTACATAAATAAATACAAAAACATACAAGTTTTTACTAGTTATTCTGTGGTTTTACTTCTTCAAGCTGTCAAAATCAAACTCTGACTTCTGTTCGTAAACGGCAACGTCAACGTATTTACGGCGACGATACGGAAGCTGTCAAATCAAACTGAGACTCGCAAATGTTAGTCTGTTTACTCTTTAATTCTCCGTACTATACATTAGAAAACGTTTGACGATCGGTTTGACTTAAACGCCAATTGAGGTGACAAGGGCTCTGGGCGAGTAGCTGCTTGCGCAGGGGCCGCATTCGTCAGAATCTCAACTTTCAACCGCGAGCGGCTACGAAGATTAAATTGACGGCTGTGGGTTGTCTGCAAACGTGTTTCAGCTATGTTCCGAACTTCCGTTGACAAGGAAAAAGCGCTCACTTTGTCCTCCCGCAGTTGATGTGGTGGAATATTGAGGTTGCTTTGTCGCCGAGGCGCAAGCAAAGGATTCCATGCCGCCGACAGTTTGAACGAGCGAACTCGAGACCTTTTAGGACTTACGGACTATCTTTGGATCTTTTCGGTCGCCTTTATTTTTACCAGAGGCTGTATTCAGAGCCGGTAGTCTCAGTTCTTACCTAAATTGGCGTTTAGGTAACTTCGAAGTTCCGTAAAAACGTCAAACTCCATACAAGTTTTTACTAGATATTCTGTGGTTTTACTTCTTCAAGCTGTCAAAGTCAAACTCGGACTTCCGATTTGTATGACAACGCGGAGTCGACGTAAACAGCAACGTCGACGTATTTACGGCAACGTTGAGTAAGCTGTCAAATCAAGCTCGGACTCGCAAATGTTAGTTCGCTTAACGCCTACTGCGCGCGCTCTTCAATTTCTCCATACATTTGAAAACGCCATTCGATCGGTTTGCCGTAACGCCAATTTAGGTGACAACTGAGACTACCGGCTCTGGACGTGTATTCTTGGCATTCAGTCATTGCGGATTCAGTAGAGTTAACAGAAGAAGATTTTACTTTGACATTACTGTTAACTCTACTGAATGACTGAATGCCAAGAATACACGCCCTGTACACGCAACACTACGGTTGCACGCTATCCACGACGCATACAAAGTCATCATACCGTATCGTACCTTGCCCATTTTAGTGCATAGAATGCAAATCTGGTCGAATCTGATCCAACGATGAGTTTCGAAGTCAATATGCTCATCTATAGCAGAATTATTGTTGTCCATTTTTTATCGGCACGTAAATGTGTCAAAACCCATTCGCTAACGTTGCGTTTTGACTTCCCGCAACTACAGGGTATGTGAAATACCCTGTAGCTGCGGGAAATGACTGTGTGGCAATACCGCATCTTTCACTTATCACAGAAGTTTTTCCATCTTCTGAGTACAGTTTTTTTTACTTTGAGCCGCAGAGAACTTTGCCTCTACGGCCTGTCACTTCTTTGATAAATACATAGCGCGCGCATGCTTGGTCTATTAGAATATACTTCTTTTGTCGCTATCATCTTTCTGTCGTTGTGACTACTTCTCTTGTGCCTGTTGTCATTTATTTCTGTCAATTTATTATCAGCCAAGACTTTTCACCTTCTGGATCTTTTGACTCTTACTTTCCTCATAACGTGAGCATCATGCTCAGCACGCAACGTAAGCCAAGTGATAGCTGTATGATATATTTTAATGGAATTTTGATTAGACTCTTAACTTTTATTAACATGTTAAATGGTCTGTTATTCAAATTATTTTAACAAATAAAGAAACAGAGGTTCCAATGTATGCACGATTATTAGAGCTGACGACTCTCAATGACATTTAAATGGTCTTAAAAGCCCTGTAAATTTTTATTGCAATAATTTATGTTCGGTAAAAAATAGGATTACTTTTTGTGTGTATTACTGTTATTTTTAAAACATAAAATTATATCGCTGCTGCCAAGATTTTTTTACATTTGAAATGTCAGATTATGCTCAATCTTAAGCGACAACGTTGGATTTTTATTTTTTTCTTGTTTTTTAATGACACAATTCAGTTTTCGTGTTTTAAAATGTCCATTTTTTCTAATATGGCGAATTTATTAGGAAATAATAATCTTCACACGATTCACTCTAAATTAGGGCTAGTTTCACCTCTGAGAGGATGATGAAATGAGCTATTTCGAATATCAGCTATTTGCCCTGTCTTTCCTAATTAGGTGAACCATGCACCGAATAATAAGCTATTAATCAAATACCAACATTCGCACCCTATAAGTTTATTTTCCTATCAAATCTTTAAAGTGTACATCGATGGCTTTTATCTTACATGAATTTGTATTTGTTTTACAGATTACAGGTTTGAGGCAATCAACCAGACTGACGGAGCCGATTGGGAGATGAACAGTGACTGGATTATCACTGAGGATGTAGAGCGCGTGGAAAGCGGTATGCACACTTTATTATCCGAGGACACCGTCGAGCGGTGCCCTTATTTATTCATGCTCAATCTCAGATTCGGACCCTATTGGATGGCAGTCTGCATACATACTTTCACACTAACACATACACCCTCATACAAAAATATACACTACTCATACATACACACCCACCCTCACATATCGTGTACGCTCTGATTAGCATATCTGCAACTTTAGTGTTAAAAAATACTTGAACAATTTGTGAAACTTTTAACTGGCCAAATTTTTTTATAAACTACAATATGACGATTTTAGATGTAATAGGCTGTAACTTTCAATAAATAAAAACAAATAAAAAAGATTTTTTATCGTTATGATTTCAATTACTAAGTTCCTTTAAGCCGTTTTTTTAAGTTATCCCAGCTAACTATAATTCGAATGACTTTAAGGTTAACATTTTTTCTTACACTATTTGATGATCGACAGTCGATAGAGGCCAAATTTACAGAAATGCATTTTATCTGCTGTTACGAAGACATTAAATATTCTTCGCCGGAGGGAGAATTAGACCACTTCGAGAGTCTACCGAAATCGTTTGTGGATCAAATTGGATCCAGTGCTAGTACTTATTCCCAGCGCACTTTATTTTTTCCATCCCCCTATTAACATCCACTGCTAAATGTAAGTCTATCAAAGATTTTTATCAATCTATCCTTTACTGAATCCTTCAGATCTGCAACAATTTGAGTGATGTCTTCTGGCGGACACGGTCAGCCGACACCTACCAAAAGTCGCTCAGTAGACTTCTGAGCCTGTAGTCCCAGTTGTCACCTAAATTGGCGTATACGGCAAACCGATCGACTGGCGTTTTCAAATGTATGGAGAAATTAAAGAGCGCGCGCAGTGGGCGTTAATCGAACTAACATTTGCGGTCCCAGTTTGATTTGACAGTTTACTCAATGTTGCCGTAAATACATCGACGTTGCCGTTTACGCCGACTTCGCATTTTCATACAAATCGGAAGTCCGAGTTTGATTTTGACATCTTGAAAAAGAAAACCACAGAATATCATCTAAAAACTTGTACGGAGTTTGACATTTTTACGGAAAACGCCAGTCGATCGGTTTGCCGTAAACTCCAATTTAGGTGACAACTGGGACTACAGGCCCTGAACAGACTCCGGCGCGAGCCTAGTCCTTCCCCTTCCAAGCGTCAACGCCTGCGTAGAGATATTACTTATTCTGTGGCAGAGACAAAACTGTAACGGCACTGCGCACCGCTTGCGCTTAGAAGGGCAAGGAGTCGGCTCGCGCCGCGCCGGAGGCTGCACTAGAATTAAAGTAATAAGGTCCATTATTGCTATATTCGTTATCTATGAAATACGTGTGTACACAGAGACGGAGTACACACTGTCGGGTCTGCAGCCGGGGACCGCGTACAGCGTGCGGGCGGCGGCCATCAACCTGGCCGGGCCTTCCGAGTTCACAGACGTCGGCGTGCAGAGCACCGTGGCGTCGGCCCCGGCTCCCACTTGCGCAGCCACTGTGGTGGCTCTCATGCTGGCACTCGTGCTTAGTCTGTCGTCGCCGCTGAGCGAACAACAATAAATTGTAGTTAACCCGCCTTAGCTGATCTTTGCTGTGCTGTCATATGGAGTTTTACTGTGCAAGTGTCTTTTTGAATGTACCCGTTGCATTGTATTAATGTTCAGAACAGTAACGATGGCGATCTGATATAGTTATTGAGATAGGTGCGAATTTATTTGTGTACGTAATATGCTTAAACGCCAATCTGCTAAATGTTTCAGCATTTAATTTTACCAAAATTAGTATTTATGGTGTACGATGAGATAAGAGGACACAATGCGATGTGTTTTGTATGTGTAGCAAGAAACATTCCATTTAGTGATGACTAAGAATTTGTGTATATAAAAATAGTTAATTTGAATTTGAGGAACATTTTCCCAATCATTTATGTTATAAATTATCGAATACGCTGTATTTAACTTTGATCATTTTACTGACTAGATAGGTAAGGCAAATTACAATGTTGTAGAAAAAAACCTGACTTATTCCAACCTAACTAAAATTCCTGCGATATCTTAATTAAATATCGATTTAATTAAATACACATATAATATAATTTATTCATAGAATATACATACACGCTGTGGTCTATAATTCTTATTTGTAAATAAAAGAAACGAATTGTTATTAACAAAACCACGGAATAGTGGTTTAGCTTCAAGATTATTTCTATGTAATATATATTCCTTTCCATAATTTATTTACAACATTACCATTAAAAAACTCCTAATTATTAATGCAAGTAAATAAAAAAGTCCAAATTAGGTAAGAATCGTTGATTGCAATTTTTTGCTGATTTGACTTTTTTGTTTAAATATAAATGTTTTACGGTGTGTATTCGATCTTTTGCATGCTATTGCAAACGGAGAATGAAATAGATTATTTCAGTGTGCTCTTATTGTGATTTATCAAAAAAAGATATTTTCTTCGACATTTGGTTTTTATAATTCCACGAGCAAACCAGATTTCTTTTAGATCTTCCTTAACAGCGTAGAAATATTTACATCCATTGAAAGAATTCCTACTGCATATATATTTTGCAATATGCCTGCCATTGCCTGTCCCACAGATAAAATAAAATAAAATGTCATATAACATGAAAGCGAGCACGTACAATAAAATATCCAAAATTTAAATGACAATGCTTGCCATTTGGTGTTCGCCATTATATTATATATTTCTTAACAATATTACCGCTGAAAAGAGCAGCGTCTTCTTGCCAAATGTTTCATTAGCATAAACATTCAGTTAATGCCATGTTAATACTAAACTTGAATTTTCCTGAAGATGCAGAGAAATATTGTCACGGGTACTATTTCTGGCTCCTCATAATCCAAATGTTAGGGTTTCTAACCCTTGACTTATATTTGGTGTTTTGCCAATATTTTCATAGTATTCGTTTTGTCTTTAGATTCTACCAATTAAATCGTTTAGGGAAAAAAATCTTATAAAAACCTAAAATATCGCTCGTTCATACCTTCTAAAGCAGCCATAATCAATTAAAGTAAAATACATATTTACATTTAAATGTGGTTATAAAAGGAAAATATTATCATCGTTGGTAATTTTTTTTATTCTATTAAAGGTTTAATTTGAATCCTGAATCATATTTATTGATGACAGCAAGCAGAGCTTGTTATAAATATAACTTATTGTAACCTAGGTATGTTGACACGGTAAGTGTTCAATTTGGTGAACTGATTTCTAAAATCTAAATAGTTAACCAATGTAAATAAATTGCATTTATTTATAAAACGAATGGTACCTTGTTCACTCGACGTGTTCGGAATTTTCAATAAAATGTTAAGTATTTGTAACAAATGGCTTTTAATATTTGTAAATATAACTTAGACATAAAAGTAAATGAATGGTGATGATTTGAATTTACTAAAATTATTACAAAGAACATGAAAGTTGAAAACCACTCACCATAATATGAATAGCATTACTATACGTATAATATGTATGTATACTCGACTGTAACAGGCGACAGAGTAATTAAATAAATAGAACCGTAAAAATCCTACTTTTAGTTCTTTAATTTCACGGTTAACTCAACATACACATTATACTCCGTAATGAAAATCCAGGCGATTAGGCTACAGCTAGGATGGCGATTAATAATGGTGTGCTGGTATGGAAATGAGACTTGGTTGATTGGTAATGGTATACACATGATACTATAAAAAAGGTATCGAAAAGATCTAGGAATCCGTTAGGGTTCCAGGTTATTTCCTGAGAAACAGCAAACCTACCTATCTAATATTCCTACCTATCAAAAGTACCAATCGTACTTATGCCCAGTCATGTTGCACATTTTCCTTTTCATCTTTTTTTCTAAATTTCAAAATCAGTACTTATTTTTAAAAATAATAAAATGTGCTTTCTCTTAGGCCTTTATGGAACTGAATGTGATCGGGAGGCGCGCTGCGCGGTTGCGCGTCGGCTGTTCGCATTAGACCTGGTTTACGTTCAAATGATTGAAAAGTTTTTCAATACCATGTATTTCGGTGTATTTAAAATCTGAAAATGAACTCTTGGTTCGATTTTCTTTTTTGTTGTATTAAAACCCTGTAGGTATACCTACCACAAAATTGAGCCCCCACAGGCCGCGCTATTTTTCGTGCGCGAAATGCATTGAAAGCGGCGGATTATGGATGGTTCAAGGCTAACGTATTTTTTTCAGATTCTGTATTAAAATAGACAAGTTCATTAAAATATTAGCTGAGCACCAAACAATTCGTTCTAATTGATTTCGAAACGAAACTACATAAGATATCATTTTACCTTAATTTTTTCGGCCAAAAACAAACGAAATATTTTTCAGCGCTATCAGTTAGTTTTACACTTGATTATTTTCTATCTTTTTAACCGACTTCAAAAAAAGGAGGAGGTTATCAATTCGTCTGTATGTTTTTTTTTTTTGTTTTTTTTTCATGTTTGTTACCTCATAACTTTTGCCTGGGTGAACCGATTTTGATGATTATTTTTTTATATGATAGCTAGTGCTTCCCAAGTGGTCCCATTTTAATTTGGTTAAGTTCTGACAATTATTTTTATGGGAAAATCATAAAAGTCTTAAATTTGTATTAAGATGTGCGCGACAAATGGACGAATAACTCAATATAACGCCAACCGATTTCGGTGATTCTTTTTTTATTGGAAAGGACCTGTACTAATTAGTAAGTGTACTTCAGATTTACTAAAAATAAAGAAATAAAAAAAAATTAACAAAAAAAATAACCGACTTCAAAGAAAAAGCACTAAAAAGTAAAAAATAATTTCCATTTTTGTAGTTACGATTTCTGTTATTTTTTGAGTCGGTGTCAGCCAAGGTTAGGTTAGGTTAGGTTCTCTTGATTGGCGCAGCGCGTGCCCGGCTGACGCCGACTCAAAAAATAACAGAAATCGTAACTACAAAAATGGAAATTATTTTTTACTTTTTAGTACTTTTTCTTTGAATTCGGTTATTTTTTTTGTTAATTTTTAAAAAAAACCTCCCAACAAATTCCTATTATAGCATACTTTTTCACAAACTGTAAAAAAGGAATTTATATGTAATTAGATGCATTCTGCCTAATTAATAGTGTCGATTGTCATGACCATCTAAGACCTAATAGGTAAATATGTTTTCTCGGAACTGTAATAATATCATAACGATGATAACCTTCCAACGATGAACTGCGAGGATAAAATCGGTCGCGAGACTTGTCAACACAAACTCCGATACATTTTAAGTGTAGTCGCGTAAATTGCTAATTCAAATCTAAAAACCAATCCTTTATTATAAATTTGACGAAGTTAGAAGCTAGCTTAACGAAGTAAAATACAACGAGTGTACAACTAAGTTGACCAATATAACACGCAAATTTCATATGATGGTTTGGAAAGTGTCCGTAGTAAAGTGGGTGTTCATGTTGCTGCACCTCTTTGTCGGTGAGCGTAAATTTAATTAATATTTATATTAAGAAATTAAAAAGATCGACAATAATTTTCCATTGTAGGTAATGGTACAAAAATGGTAGGTAGGTAATTTTAAACTTCAGGCCTACTTAATCACTTTTAAAGGATCTTTTGCGACTTTGCAAAGAGGTATAAAGAATATCGTGCGTGTGTATAAATACATACTATAGCCAAGGACTGGATAACACTTTTCAAAATTAACTGTGATAGGTACGCAGAGCAATTGGTAGCGAATATAGGATAATTCCGAATTGTGGGTGCGAAATTGGTCAAACAAACCGTCTAAAACTTCTGCAACTATGTTTGCGTGTGGTAAACGTACACAGCTGCGTGCGGTATATATGTACATTTAAGAAGGGTTGATAGTTTTCCTGGTGGCATATTTATTTGATCTGAGGTTTAAACTGTGATGCAAGCCGAACATTTGCCTATGTTGCCGCCATAGAAATGTGGATGTGTCGCAGCAAAGGTAGCAACTTAAGTATAGCACGAACAGTACGTCCAGGCTAATTACGAATTTATAGCCTTTACCAGTGGAAGCCCTTGGGACTCAGAGCTCAGACGCTAAAATTTTAAGAAATACCCGGGCAAACTGGGGACCAACGTGTCTACAGTTTCCTTGTAGAACACCAGTCTGACAATTCAGCCGCCTCTGTCATTCGATTACAAGGAGTATTTTTGGGAATAGCTACATAAGTTTTATTTTGACCCGTCATATTCTTAAATATAGTTTTATTTATTTATATTAAACACATTTTTTCTTTTTATTCATGGTTTACCACCCCATAGCTAAGAGAAGGTAATGTTAATACACTAAACGTGTCGGATCCAGGGAACTTCTAAATTTCGGAGAAATGCTGGTTGATTTTGGGGGTTATTTTCCTACAGTATTTTCCTACAGCTTACGTGAAATGCGCACAGTATTCTTCCGATGAAAAGCTGAACATCCTGAGCGATCAGGGTGTGGTTGTGTTGAAGACGGGAGTGAAAGGCGCTTCTGCTATCTACTGCAACGGCCATGAACCTGGAGTGAGTAATATTCATCTGTTATTTTTTATGTAACTGGACTGGATAGCTAATAACCAGGACTTTCCTTACATTTCTCGGCTACATTTTAAGCATGGTGTGTCCCATTGTGACATTGAAGTAATCATATAATTGAAAATGAAATAACTGTGAACATATTTCTCGCTTATCATTGTATTAGATCTTTTTTGAATAAAATATTTTACATAGTTTCAGTTTCAGTTTCTTTATTTTCCTCCATTAGATGTATATTACACACTCGGATTCGTCATTTTTTTTTCCTGTCGGTTCGATTACTTCTGGCGAAGAAGAGCCGACAAGAAACTTGGTCGGGTTGGTCATTGTATTGTTTTTTCTCCACTGATACTTACAAACTAGTTTACAGTGATTGAATGATTACTACTGCTTACAAAGAACATCACAATAATAACATTACATACATTGGTGAACAGCAAGCTCTTGACTACGATAATGACAATAAGAACATGTGCCATCGGTTTGACATCCACAGATGCAGTGGGTGGACGTATCGGGGCGGGTGGTGGGGGGGCGCGGTCCGGGGCGCAGGTATCACGTGGAGGAGACACCGGGGCAGCTGATTCTGCTGTTCGACGACCTCCAGCAGGTGGACCACGGTACCTGGACCTGCAGGGCCGGCCACATGGAGAGGAGCGTTCAGCTTATCGTGGTTGGTGTGTACGGGTTTTAATAAATCAGTATTTAAAGAGGTTTATGAATTCGTGCAGATCGTCGGGTCGTCCGCCACACTCCGCAGTTACTCCCCTATACCTTTATACCCTATAGTTAAAAACCATAATTTTAGTGGCACGTACATTAGGCAGTGATATAAATATAATATTTAGTTTGACGGCTTACCGCGCGTGTGAGGAGCAGGACGTGCTGCTCGACGTATCGGAGCCTCACCGGCTCACAAATTCGGACCGCAGCCGAGACAACAGCTAATCCTCAAGAAAATGTACGAGTGTTGCCATGGACACTGAGAAGTCAAGCAAAGCGTAGGGTAGCCAGTAACGTGCCTATCTCCGTCGGGACAGGCACGTTCTCCTGAAGATGGAGCCCATGTGAGGCTCCGAAACGTCGAGCAGCACGTCCTGCTCCTCACACGCGCGGTAAGCCGTCAAACTAAATATTGTAGTTATGTCCCGCGTAAGTTTTAAATTAGTAATAGTGATGTATATAATTTCATTAAAAATAATGAAAAGTAATTCTGGAGTTTATTAGATAATCGGGAGGAAGTGAAGTGTTCTATAAGTTACGTATACTATGGATTTATGTATCAGAAACAAATCAAAATCCAGCGTCCGTAGGGGAACATTTAAGTGTTAATTTTTTTGGCAAAAGCGATCGACTGTCTTGCTCGGCATCCTGCTTAAATTTAAGGTTTTACAATGACATTTATATTTTAGTAATCAAAATTTGAAATATAGGGATAAACATTTTTGGTCTAGGCATTGTAACACGCAGCTATCCAGAAAATTGCGTCAGCTAACCGATTCCCCGATTATTTTATAATCGACACAATAGTGGCGCTGGTTTCGCGTATTAATCCTACGCAAAGGAATCTCGACTGCAATGGTCGAGATATCAACGGAATGGCTGTCTTTACCAAATCCGAGGACTCCCAAATTCTGAGATATCTCGACATGACGTTACACTTCGACCAGTTTTAATTGCAAGAAGCCAAGCAGGCGCTGATCGATCCCACAGATGCAAACAATACTCCACGCATGCAAGACCCAATCTGCGCATTGTAAACCAGGAGTTTATGAATGCTTCCAATGTTACATGATTTCACAGAGGAAACACAATTCGAGTCTTGGAAGGATTTTGAGACTCCTAAAATTGGCGAAGATGCAACTTTGATGTGCATTGCACGTGGAGTCCCGCCTCCCCAGCTCAGCTGGTACAGGAACAACAGGATAATTACAGGTGTGTTCTTTTTCAGTAAGTAGTTGATGTCCTAGGATGTAGCAACAGCAGAAACACTCGATTGGAGATTTACTGGCCCACTACGAATCGTGGATCTAACTTGGAACCAAACCTATGGATCTACCGATGGATCTAACCATGGAATGAACCAAAAAAAATTATGATGGGAATACCATCACCATGAATTGGATAGGACGATGAATAAACGTTCGCCTGGGCATCTTTTACATTGCGATGGCGTGTTATTTTATGACTCCAAGACATGTATGATACATCATTTTGCAAGTTACTGTTATTTTAATTAGGGAATCATGACTTGTGTCAAAGGCGATCGTTTCGAATTCCAGGGTGCGTGCAACATACAAAAAAAAATTCAAGTAGTCCGGGTTGGGTTAATCTAATTGAATTAAAATTGATCGAAGCGGACGTTTATTTAAAATTGCAAACTATATACGTTTTCATACAAACCTTCCTTAAACTACATACAATGAAAACTTCAGCCAATATGGGGCGAAGTGCACTTATCTCTGGTTACTAATCATTTTAAAATTAAAATATATCCACGCTCATTTTTCGCACTAAGGAGAAAGACGTTAGATCTATAAAGCATACCTATAATACCGGAGATGGTGGACTCAGCCTTATTGTATTGGATGGTTTTATTAAAAATACTCTACAAATATATTGCAGAAAGAACGAGTCCCACCAAATACGAAGTATGGAAAGACAAGTTAGTCGTACATCACGTGAACCTACGCGACGCGGGCGCGTACGAGTGTCGCGCGCGACAGGCCAGCGCCGGTTGGCAGCACACGGCATCAGCAATCACTCGCCTGATTGTTCAACGTAAGTTTGACTCTTGTCGGGGCAGCACTCGGTCTCTTCCAACGCGTGAATCTTCTGTTTGCAGGCATTGAAAGTAGGATACCGCTACAGGAGCACGTTGGGTCGGGGTTGGATTCTGGATGGGTTACCATTTTCAACCATTGAGGCGGGCCGTGGTTCGAATTCCACGTAAAACGGTAGGTGACCTTCCTTACTTACTAGGTGTTAGGGTTGATCCCGCCCAGGTTGGTTCCATGGCATTGAATTAACAATGGTCAAAGCGGCAATGAAAATTGTCTGTTTTTTTTCATCCACTTCAATTTAGCCGAGCAATATTAAGAAGGTCCTAGCATGTCACCGAGTTTCCATGTGGTGTGTTAGGCTAATATCTGACGGTCAGTTTGATATAAGCCATCCACGTTTCGCATTAGCAGTCACTTTCCGGTGTATCTAGCGTAACTGTGGCTCCTTTGAAAGCACACACGGTCTTCAACTTTCGACGTTCTTGTTTTTTAGTGTGGTTCCAGAAGGAATTGGTAACTACACGCGGAAGACAGTATCGGATGGCACCACGTGGGACTGCAGACAATTTAAAAATATATTTATGAACTCGGTCTCTACAGTCACGTACTAACACGTAATTGCGGTTTTACATCGGGTTTTACTTGTTGTATACGTGTGCTAGCGTGAGAAAGAGTAGCTAGAGAAGGTAGATACTATGTTCAAGCACAAGCATAAGGGCAGGGCATCGTTCTTTACGCGCCTGCTCAACCAGCACGCTACCGCCCTTGCTATCACGTGGATAATCGTTGAGTGCAAGTTTAGTTTTGGCCCGTCGTGCGAGCCGATTTCTAACACTAGCATCGCAGGCACTAGAAGGAGCCTGAAAGTGTGGACATAAAAAATACCAATGTCGCGGTGGTCTGCAGCGATGGTAGAACAATATTTTATTAATCGCACGTGGCAGGACCCAGCCTGTGTAAAAAATCAGTTTGCAGGAGAGCAATGCGTCATTTCTCTCGCTGTGTCGTGATCACCGACGCGATCGTGATATACAACGTTTGTGGTTTCAGATGGTCCAATCATTGAAGGAGATCCAGTTAAAAACGTATCCGTCTTGTACGATCACATGTAAGTTATTATTTCTTAAGGTGGCCCAACCCGGCGTGACAAACTCATTCGCGGGCACTGTACAAAACCGTGCAGTTGCGCTCTGTTTCAGAGAAAAAGACAGGCTCCGTGATGAGGAAGATGCAACATGTCCACAAAAAAGATAATGTGCATAGTGTATGATTTGGTAAAATTTACGAAAATTTTGTAATTTGTAGTCAAAAATCGAACAAAAACAAAATAGATTATAAACCTTGATTAAATAAGCTATGTCTGATGACTAATCTTTTTGAGATGTTCTTACTTTATCATTGCGTAATCTTCCTCCAAAGTTATTGTATAAAACGCGCGAAAAATCCGAACTTTCGGAACCTATAACTTAGAAACCAAACACAATTTTACAATGCCAACGGTCATCAGACATCTAGTTCGATTAAATAAGGCTATTTTGAGCAAAATTTGGGATCTCTGACAAGTAATATGTGCGTGATCTTCTTTCCCCGTTTGTATGGGGAGTTGAGCGGGATGGGCCACCTTAAAACTTCGAATTAAGATTATTTTTTTTATGTGTCTGGACATGGATCGCTAATACCACACCTTCTGTCATGGTATTAGCTCAACACACTACATGGGAACTAGGTGCCATGCCAGGACCTTCCTTATATCGCACGGCTACATTGAACTGGATGGAAAATACGGACAATTTTCATTGCCGCTTCGACCATCGTTCATCCAATGCGATGGTACCAACCCGGGCGCGATTAACCCTACCATCTAGTAAGTACGGAAAGGGACCTACAGTTTAACGTGGAATCCGAACCACGGCCAGCCTCTCTCAACAGTCGAATGGTCACCCATCCAAGACCAGACCGGACCCAGCGTTGCTTAACTTCGGAGAGCGATCGCCGAAGTGTCGCGCCACTGGGCTATTGAGGCTGACTTGATTAAACTTGTGTTATTAATCAATAAATAATACAGTATTACAATAAATACACAGTACAATAAATAACAGAGTAGGTCAATTGTATTCTATTAAAGTAAGTAATCTTTTAATGCGTTCCGCGCTAAATTGACATTTTGTTTTCAAATATATTGCTATATTTATAATATTCATGAAAATAGTAAAACAGGAAATAAAATACCTACTTTTTAATTGTTCTAATGTCCAATCTATACACAAAAATAAAATATCTTCTATCTCTCCTTCCCCCGGGGTGATTCCCTCTTGCTGGAAACGAGCTTCGGTCTAACCGGAACCGAAAAAGGGCGATCCAGCGAATTTCTCCAACTATCGGCCCATTGCGACAACTTCTCTTCTCATTTCTCTGCCGCACCGCCAGGATATGGAACTGTCTGCCGGCGGGTATCTTTCCTCAAACCTTTAAACCTGGGAGTCTTCAAACGTATTTTAAAGGAGCTCGATAGCTCAGCGATAGTCCGCAACTCCGTTGGCACGGTGCCTCGCTGAGCGCGGATTCGCGAGGTGAGGTGGACATGGCTTTTCGTAGTACCTTCGGTCTCTCAGCACATCCAATGCAGGTTTTGCATAAAAAATATTGACCCCAAATTAAATTCGATAATGAAACAACAGAAGAAATACTTCGTCGTTTTTGTGATGATGATGAATGATGGTGAATGATACACAACATTTTGTCGATGTTAGTCACGTGCTTCGATGCTCGGCTCCCGCCTTTCCCAAGCCATCGTATCACTGGACACACGTCACCTTCAAGGGAGAGAGAGTAATTCCTGACTACGGCCGAGACATCGCTACGGCTCGGAACGGCTCCCACTCCGACCTGACCGTGAGGGTCAACGGGCTGGACGACCTGGGCGACTACGTGTGCACAGTGAGGAATCAGCACGGACACGTCGCGGTGGTGTTCCACCTGAGGAAGGGAACCAAACCTGATCCACCGACGGAGGTGAGTTAGTAAGTACTCTAATGAATGAAATTTACTATTAGCGTTGCTAAAACTCGAGAACCATATATATTAATAGAATAAATGTAATGGGGTAAATTCCTGCAGCACCATTTTGTATCTATCAAGAGAGAGTTGGTACTGATTGACCCATACTCCATTCTCATAGAATGCGAAAGTAACAAGTAACAAATTTTGATGTATATCGGTACAGACATAGTCTGGACCCTGCAGAAGGACAAAGCCTAACTTTTGTAGCGAAAATTAACCTCGAAGGCGGTGGAATAGAGGATGAAATTTTGTATGGCGAACTCATATAATATCCAAGAAATAATTCAGCCCGATATCAGTCCATAACGACATTGCGGAGCAGAAAACCTCAGCCACAAAAATATTATGTTACCTTACAGCGCATTTTTGTTATAACCGGACATGACATGGACACTCCTACTGCCGTATGATCTCCTATGATCATATAATCCTATGATCTCCTACTGTGATATACCAGGACCTCAGTTAAATTACACGGCTTTTGTTGTATAGCAAATATGACCGATTTTCATTACCTTCGACCATCGTTCATGCAATGCCTACACGGACGTTACTAGCCCAACCACCTGGTAAGTAAGAAAGGATCTACAGTTTACGTGGAATCCGAACCACAAATGACAAATCCCGTAATCGTCTCTTACAACATGCCTGGAAATGAATACAGTGGGATTCTTTGCATTTTTTTAATGCCGGAACCTAGGTACATCAAATAATATTTATCGGGATTTTTAAGACTGCACCAATAAAGTTAAAACCAACAGGTGGTGTTCCAGAGAGCGACCAACGACTCGTTTCTTTTTGAACTTAACTGCAAAAGCTGTACAGGGCCCAGAAACGGTATCATCACACCTGAAGATGTCTTAGGTAAGTTTTATTTTTAATAATCCTGAATAAAGAAAAACAAACTACATTACAATACTTTATCTCTAGATATTCTGATAGACCATCGATGTGATAGACATACTTGGATGAATTAACTGAGAAAGATACGAGGTATAGTCACAGAATAACTAATACAATAGCATCCCTGAAATATTCAGGGATTCATGTGCTTACTTGTGAATTGACTGACTAAATACCATATAAAATAATATGAATGAGAAATCTGGGTACCTGAGATAAAATAAATATCCTGTATCACTTCTTACTTAATTACTTCTTAGCCTAAAGTGTTTGCCTCCAATTGGCGCAAAGTCAACCCTACTCTTGAAATAACACACGAAAAGTCACATAAAGATTTGCTCATGGCGCTCAAAGAGGCATGATGCCAGGATCTACCTCGTGTCAGTAATGTCCGTCAAACCCTTGAAGAGGATAATGAGGTGATTGAGTTCCATACAATGGCTCGTACCTGTTTCCTCAGTCAAATTAAGAAACATTCGTCTGAAATTTTGTCAATTAAAAAATTTACTGAGAGCTACGTCCCTCCGTTTTTTTTAAACTTATATCCATGATGTAAAGATTTGTATTAAAATGTTTACATACATTGTATACATTTAATAAGTTAAGTTATCAATAAAATCAAAACGTGCAGACTTAGCTCTCTAGGTGTAGAGCTCAATGTGCAAAATTTCAGAAACATATCTCTTAATTTGATTCAGGGAACAGGAACGAGCGACTCTGTATGGAACTCGATAACCTCATGATCCTCTTAACGGATTATTTTGGTGGGCAGGATACAGATTCGAGTTAATGGAGCAGCCACTGAAAGGTCTTTATGCTCCACTGGAGCCGGTCTACTGGGAGGAGGATCGGGATCAGGTGCTGAGCATCGATACCAAGGGGATGCCTGGTGGTAAAGACTTTCACTACTAGATTACGTCCAGGATAAGTGATACTTTGAACTATCTGCACCTTATTCGTGACCAATATCGCTTGATATTTTGATCCAGCGAACTATACTAACAAGAGAATTAGATTATCTTCGAATTCATTAAGTATAAGTGGCCTTACCTTCTATTCCCAGTTTACAGATGCCTCGTAAACTTTTAGTTATAATTTTCTCCGACAGATTATAAAATACATTTTCATCGTCTACGTCTGTATGTTGTATTTTTTTTAATAAAACTTTTTCATTGGAAAGTATTGGCAAAACAACATTGAAACAAAAATTGCCTTTATTTAAGATTTTTTTACTGAGGAATCTGTATATTTACAAAAAAAAAAACATGCGGACATAGAATAAATCAGTTTCAAGTTACAACCTGCAAACTTTTAGGGGTAGGGAACCGTTAGGGCCTGGAAGACGATTTCGCCAGTCGGCAGTTGTAGTGCAAAATTATGCCTTGGCCAACTGACAAAGAAATATTTTCAATTATTTGGTTTCCGCTAGTGAACGGTGCCACTGTATATTCTCCAAACCTCCCGCAACCAAAGTTTCTAACGTTTATCCGCACTCCGGACGCTAAGTAAGTAGGCTGTCTAGAATGTCTCCTGTGTTCAGCGAGTATTGAAGTACGAGATTGGCGATCGAAACTCTTTCGTAAGGCGGCAAGTTACCATAGCCAAAGAGTGTGACCTCAGAGTGTGGGAACTCAGTCGATAATGTCGGGGTCGAAGTCGATGTGAGAGTGCGCTCCCCAGATCCCGTAGTACACCATTCCAAACAACCTGAAACCCGCCTGTTGGGTCTCTCGAATCAAGCCCGCCGTCATTCCAGGAGATACTGGATACTGGATACCCTACTTCCATCGAGAAGGCGATATCGCCAGCCAACAATTTTGTATGCGTTTGACAGTTGGTATCGAAAGCGCTGTTGATACAATCTGTCAAACACATACAATATTTTTGACAAGCGATATCGCCTTCTTGATGGCGTTTTCCCATGGAGGTGATTTCCCTCCAGGAATGACAGTGGGCGCGTTCGTAGTAGGGGGCCAGCTCTAGGGCCAGCCTGACCCTCCGATGGAATTAATTCAAATGGCAATGTTTGAAAACTAACGGTTTTTCACGTGACGGGAGGAAAAAATCTCCGACGTTTCGAGCTGATCGTTCAGCTCGTTGTACAGGAGGCAGCCGCCGCGTTCGTACGCAGCAGCCGACTGACGCCGCCGACGCAGCCGCGGTAATCTCAAAAGTGTCAAATGGCAATGTTAGCGATTGTGTTGCAGCGAAAGTGTGGACAGTGCGAGGACTTCGTAAGAATACGACGTACGTGGCACGAGTGGCGAGCTTCAACCTGGCAGGACCATCCGACTTCGTGGAGCTCGACCGGCAGTTCACAACCACCGCCGGCGCCTGCGCAGTGCCGCCACGCGTGGTGCCTGTCATCCTTCTACTAGTTGCCATGCTGTCACGTTTTAGGCGCAATTTATATATTTGAGATTAATTTTAAATAAAGATATTCTTAATACCAAGTCTAGCAGCCCCACTTTTATCAGGCCATGGCATGATGAAAGACACTAGAAATAAGTATAAACACGGACAAGCTAAAATTTCAGAGACTGTTATTCACAATACACAATACAATACATTTCTTGTAGGAATGAGAACTGTCGAATGCCTCACAGACGATTTGTAAAAAAATATTCCCTCACAATACAAATGATAGTTATGGATAGATATACTCGTATAGGAGTGGTCTGGCTCTATGACTTATGCCTCAGGAAAAAAAATGTATTCCGACAGTAATCATCGTTTGACCTTTTACTACGCCAATAAAAACTTTGTTGTTTGTTTTGAAATACACCAATAAAACCTGATTCAAGACCATCATTCATCAGCATATCATTCCTATCACCGACCAAACCTAACATTGCAGCCCATCCAATTCAACACAAAAGTGACGAAGCCAAGAGTGCATATGCACCTAATGAAGGAAAATACAAATTAATAAATGCATAAACTCTGATGATATTTCTCAGAAGCCGTCCCTAGTTCTTCGTTGCTACCACCGTCACGAAACAACAACGCACTGCGACAGCTATGTAGAATTTCCCTAAAACAATTTATTAGTAAGTCTTTTTACTGCGGACCAACGATTTATCACACTAGTAGGTATGACCACGAGGATATCTTTTACTCGTAGTCAAATCATACACATAAGACTCGTGGTTTACAAAGGTACACCGACTTGTAATACTAGTGATGGGCCGAGTCCGCCGCGTTTGTTTTATGTTTCACTGCTCAAGATGTATTTAAAAAAAATCGATATTTGATTTTTTTTCGTAATACGCCAACCGAGCCTCTAGAACCTTTATCTATAGCCGATAAACTATGGAATCGACTACGTGCCGAGGAATTTCTCAAGAAGTACATGCTGGGGTCCCTCAAACATGGTGTGACCCTGGCCGGCCAGCATGGTTTTCGCAGCCCCGTGAATGTTTGCAAAATGTACGACAAAAAAAACGGATTTAAGAAACACTTAACTGACTTCAATCACTAAGTACTCCTCTTTATTTATTTTTAAATAATTTAAATTAATGAAAGAACCACCCGTAAGATATACCCTACTGATGAGAAAAAATATTATTCAAATCGATGGTTAGTTTGCGGAAATATCGAGTAACATACGTACAAACAAAAAACATACGGACGAATTGAGAACCTCCTCCTTTTATGAAGTCGGTTAATAAAGGAAACAGGCGAATGCGACAATGGGGGAAGAGGCGTCGGAGTGTTCCTAGTGGTGGCATGCCATCATACACTCGCCGAATACTGTGCCGCTGTGCCTGAGGTCCGGATTATCAGCTGGCCCCGTCATGCAACGACCGCTCCATCTGCCGTGATGAGTTGACGTCATCGCCAATGTTATCTGCAAACTGCGATAACTTTTAGCAGCCAGGTTCAAAAGTGCTGCGCGTGCGCAGAACGCAGGCGCATTCCGCCAGGGGCGCAGATTCGCGCGGTTTTAACATTTAATACTTTTTGATGTACCGACATATTGTTTTCTGGTGAAAAAACATGTGATACGTTTTTTTTATGTTTCAGTATTCGGCCGTCAAGTATAACGGCCAATGCCATCCGAAAAATAATGGAGGGGGATCCCATAACATCAACCCTTACAACGTATGAGTATATAATTCGAATATATATTCAATCAATGGTGGCTAGTACTCGATTAGGTTAAATTAGGTTAGTTAAGGTTAGATTACTTTTTATAGCGGCATTGCAAAACATAGCTGCAGAACCTGACTAAAAGTCTACACTTAGTTCTAGCCTGCCAGACCTAGGAATACCAGTCCGATGTGGGTATGTCACTGGTTGAGAGCAGTTTCTCATTTTATTTTAAAAAAAAGTTTGTCGAATAGACTTATGCTTTTAACTGTAAATCGATAGTAAATCGTAGAAGATCGAAATTATATCTAAATTTCACAAACAAATATGTGCATAAACTTGTGCGGATGTAGCTCAGTGGTTTACGTCTGTAAATTTGTTTGTAGAGACAACGGGTTCTAATCCCAGGGTATGCATCTCTTTCTTCTTTTGAGATTAAAATGTGTATTTTCTTAGATAATTCGTTAGTTCATGGTTCTCTACTTACTAGATGGTAGGTGCAACCACCTGCTACCAGTTGGTACGACCGCGCTGATTTAAAGATGGTCAAAATGGCATGAAGGTGGCATCTTTTGTTTTTTTTGGATCTTTTATTATACAGACTTTTAATAATAATGTAGAAATATAACCGATTATACTATTTACATAAAAAAAATATAGATTTTACAGCCACAAGGCAACCTGCAAACTATCATAACAATAATTGTTATTTATTGTACATATCCGGAACGATAACAGCCTATGGAGAGTAATAAATTAATCAAATTCATAAAGAAAACTTTCCTCAATACTATGATAACGCTAAATAATATGATTACTTTAGTGTTTATTGGCTGTTTGTACTCCAACATTCCGACCTAAACTCACACATATTCTACACTTTGAATGGAAAACTGAAATTATGAATTCATGAAACGTTAAGATATTGCCGAAAAAGAAAGAAAACCGACCAAGAGCGTGCAGTTAGCACAGACCTGACTCTCCAATGTCAATGTTGGGAAGGTTATCGCTATAAAATAAACGGTCTATCAACGTTGATAAAAACAAAACTTGCTTGACCATTAGCGAAGAGTGTCTGCAGCAGATGCTGGAAGAAGCAAGAGTCTCCTGTAATCGTGCCTCATAAATACTATATGATCCCTCCGTGATTCAAAAATATGTTGTGTGCCCGAACCTCTCATTTCTATAAACTTGCAACGACATGGTTTCCTCCTACACACTGACACAGAATTATCCAACCTGCAAAAGTTACTTCCATAGAAATCCAAAAAGTTTTCACACAGACCGATTCTCTAAATATTACAAAAGGGCGCAGATGCAACACTTTTCAGTGTTGTAGACTTTCTATAGGGGTTTGGTACGTGATCTTTTTGTTCTATAATTGAGTGTTGATATTTACATCACTATATTCACTGCGATCATCGATTTAAAACTGCGATTATTTTTGGGTCTCTTTGGTTCTAAAGTGGTGATTACGTAGGAATAATTGGTCTGTTGTTCACACATTTCATTTGTCTGCATGGATGTAACATTGAAAACAAACGTACAACCTATAAAAATGTAATTTAATATTTTGGAATCATAGGTAGTGCTACTCATTATATTTTACGTTATTTTATGGTACGAAATGAAACTAGCGTCAGATTTAATCAATCACTTGCCTGTTCACCCGGCGAGTGAAAATACCATGGTAACCACACAGATCAGATTTCACGTGTGATCAAATCGAATAATAAGACGCTTCATATTATTTTCGACGTCTCACACAATAGTAGATTGGCCTATATTGAAATCAAGAAGGTATCTCCCATTTATTTTTTAACATCGTATAATCAAGGTGTATGTGACAACATGATTCTTTAATAAAAAAGAATCATCAAAATCTGTTCATTATTGGCCGAGTAATCGCGTAACAAACTTACAAAAAAAACACTCAAACCAATTGAGAACCTCCTTTTTTTGAAGTCGGTTAAAAAATGGCACGAGACTTCTGCGGTCGATAATGGAGGTTAGCGACTGGCGTTGTCCGATGCCTCCCAGGATTCTTTGTCTTAGGTGAGAGTTTGGCAGAATCCTTATGTCGCAGTTTACATAAAAAAACGCAATTGCGAAACTCTTCGATACGAAGAGAATGCGGGTCAGGGGGCGGGCCGCGTCCCTCCTCCGAGATAACCCGGACCGCGTCGCGCCCCGGCGTTGCCTCATATCTGGGCGGGCACTATCTGCCACGGCCACTGGCAACACAGGCCTATTCGCTGGAATATTGAGCACCAAAAAAGGTAAAATAAGAAGTGCTGTGAAGCGTCAGAAAAGGACTGAAGGCCCTGTTTTGAGACAGTTCGCGTTGATATTTCGCCGAACGTGGCGATTACTTCAGAGATTAGATGAACATGATCGCGTTACCGAAGACAACAAGAAATGCTTAGCGGTAAATTCGGACTTCAACATTTTTTAATGTAAAGCTTATGGCGTACGGCGCAACGTCCATGGGGTTTCAAATATTCACGAGGGCTGCAAAAACCATGATAAGTTGTACTTTGGGGCAAATACCTTGGCAGGACCGTAACTGTCCTGGAACGCACAACTGTTGTGCATTCCACAGATTCCCTATAAATAAAGGATTTTTATTTTGGGAATGTCGACAGTGAATGTTTAGATACCGTTGAGCGATAATATAAAGAAGACAGAGGGATTGCGTTATGCAGTTCTGAAGAGCATTATCCGTGGTAAAGACGATATAAACAGAGACACATGCCACATCTCCACTTACATAGTTGGAGGGCATCCAAATTTAGGGATGTCTACGATGCTGTATCGAGTCGAAGGAACAAAACAGTGGACCTTTCCTGCGCCTGTTTGCCAGTTTTTAGTCTGGCGTGAAATACTGGAGTACCCTGTTTGAGGACTTCACGATTTCTTGAGGCGAACGTGGCTTTATCCTCGATGTGGCGTCGGAAGAGGAATTTCACTTCACTTATCTCGCCAAGGTCGCATTTAATGAAAGATGATTTTTCAAGTTTTCTATCCGGTTCAATTATTTATTTGTTTAAGACAAAACAGAGGAAAGTAGAAAAGAATATGCAAAATTACATGAAATTAAAACCTTAAGTACATAGATGCTAGATGTCGTGTTTTTTTTAGTCATGAAATAGGTATAAGTAGGGTCATGGCGTGGATAAAAATATGCAGGATTTATTCGTTTTTATAGTACATGCGCAATTCCTACAGGCACCACCCACACACACGGAGCTTCCGAAAGCTAAAACGTGAATGAACGTTTGATTGCTGTTAAACTTAAGTATGTGAGACTAAAAACCACTTATTTTACCCTCAAGTTAACGGGAAACAGTAATCTCGTTACCATAAGAACATACCAATATATAATTAAGTACATCTATATAGTATGTTAATCTATTTGATGGCTCTAATGGTATCGATAAAAGTATTATTATCTTTGCAATAAACCAGCACACGAACGCAGAACATGATAATAGTGCATTGAGCAGGCGCGCACCTTCGGGCTGCAATATTCCGTGTGAACATATGCCGCGCTGTCGTAGCATAATCAAGTTAATTACACGATAAGAGAAATAAACTATTGCAATACTGTTTTCCGCTTTAGAAATACCTATTCAATAGTCCTACCTACCAAAACCTTCATGTTGTTATTCTACTTTGAATAATTTTATTAAAAGGACAACATTTTTATTAATGCCGTGAATGAGCCGAATCAAAGCTGAAAAGCTGAATGGATGGAAGTAGATATAAACAATATTCTACCTTTGAAATTTAGGCACGAAATGTTAGTCAAAGTTGGCTCTTGTATGTGTAAC
The DNA here is from genome assembly GCA_946894095.1 of Incurvaria masculella. Classification (NCBI taxonomy): domain Eukaryota; kingdom Metazoa; phylum Arthropoda; class Insecta; order Lepidoptera; family Incurvariidae; genus Incurvaria; species Incurvaria masculella. Next base: position 15,336,981 of record OX335641.1, on the reverse strand, counting down.
CATCCGTAAGTACGGATTTTTCCGGAAATCTTCGGCTTTTTGGCCTTCGATCCGGATCTTCTACGAACTCTTAATTTATCCATATTTTCGATTTATAATCTAATATTTTGTTCCGAGCTTGGATTTTTGGATAGCTGCCTTTTGCTTTGGCCTTTCTTCCCATTAATTATAGGCTACTTACCATCGCTAGCTTTGGCAATCGAGGCAAACCGAGTGATTTTCATCGGACAGACAGAGTCGCGGGCATCTCCTAGTCCACCAAATGGTGGTAGGAGATGCCCGCGACTCTGTCTGTATGGTCTCAAAATAACACCAATTTGGTTTTATTTAGTCTTACTACTAACAAGCATTAGAATAAATCTAGGCACAGGAAACATGAAAAAGTATATTAAATATTAAATCTGTTTGAGAGATGGCTGGGCGGTAAAACGCCTCAATCGCTTCTGAAGTTATTTTCTTCTCCAATAATATATATATATTTTTAAATAGCTGACATAATTCTTTCAAAAATCATGTCTGAAAGAAAGAGGAAGCAATTCACACGACGAACTTCTCGCTGTTGACATTGTCACAGGACGCAACGTGGCAGATTTTTCGAAAATTGACTTAGTTTCGTACCGACTTATTATCGTCATTAACAACGTACACAAAGCTCGTATACATCGGTAGGTAAGTGGACGATAACCATAAATGCGATAACCTTCACCGGACCTAACAATTCTGCGGACGTCAACAACATGAGGAAAACAAGATGGGAAAAGGCTAAAGAACATGTTTTTTAACTTTCACATTGGGGAAGAAAACTGCTTATTTATCACGACAGGTGGCGTCCAAGCGAGTTCACCTAAAATATCTGTCAAAGTTGTCAGATGCCATACAAAAAAAAACAGAATCGATTTGAAAATTTTATTTGATCAAACTATGTGATTGAAATGACTCAATTTTCTCCATGTTATACCGAAAATAAATTGTTCTTATTTATGCTAATCAAGAGAAGTATTGGGAAAGTTAAATATCACAAAATCTTAACCTATAATATTTCGTTTCATACTTTGTGCAGGTCAGTAACATTTAAATTAGTTTGAAAACAAACAAAAGCTCTTCTTTTCGTCTAAACCTCATTCTAACTGCATCATGGAGTATTTGAGATGTAACAGGGAAACTCTATTGTTTTCGATTTATTAATTATAATATAATTAAATCTGTAGCAAGTAATGTACCGGTGTCCGACCCAACGTAAACGCTGCCTCGGTAGGTCAGTAGCGCTACGCTTCGGTGTCCATTCATCGATGTTAAGCGACTCTGCGCGCGGGCTGGTTCTGTGTGGGTGACCGTTCAATCGTTGACGCTGGGCTTATTAGTTAGGGTCCATGGTGGGGTTAACACGGTTATAACGTTATCAATTCCTCATACTGCGGGCAGTTTACATGCTCTAAATGTTCACTAGGTTTTGAAATTTTGGATCAAAAAAAAATACATATGTAAGTTATTATTTTTCTAATTGACCTTTTAGATTGGAAAATATTTGCTACTAAACATTGCAAAAGTTGTCTTTTTTAATGTCATTTTATTATTTTTTTACTGGAAAATGTTGGAAAAGGTCCGTATGTTTATATTTTTGTATAAATAATCTTATACAAAAATGTAAACATACGGACATAGAATCAATCTTTCTCAAGTAATAACAAAAAATACTAAAAATCTAACAGCGTTTAGGGGTAGGGAACCGTTGGGGCTTGGAAAACAATTTCGCTAGTAGACCCAGACGGCGTGCAAAATTGTGAGTTTGGCCAATGGACAAGAAAATAAATTCTTAATTTTTGTTATATTCAGAACCCCGCTATAGTCTTAATCCCTGCAGTATATGTAACATCGCATTAAATGTAATATGGCACGCTGTCTAGTTTACTTTATTATATGTGGTGTTAAGTTAATATGATGATGTGTTACGTGGAATCCGAACCACGACCAGCCTGAATGGTCCAAACGGTCCAAACGGCCGTCATCCGGAACAGGAGCGCGCCCAGGGTTACTTAACCTCGACTGTCGAATGTCGAGACGACGGGCCAAGTCGCACGAAGGATATCCTGGATATCCAGTTTTTCTAAGGCCAAATTGACATTGTCTACGATATGACGTTTGGATTAGCTAAGTCTGAAGCCGAGCACCAAGGAATTTCCAGTAAAAGAGAAAAAAAAAAATAAAACAATAAAGCAAAAAGTGCTATGGTATGGAGTTTAATGTTTTTGTTACGTAATATGTTAGTCAGCAAGGGATAAAAAAGCATGGAAGATCTTGGAGGAGGCCTTTGCCAACAAAGGGCAAACAGACAACGCTATCGATGTGTGACTAAGTAAAAAAAAATATGTGTTTAATAACAATGTAAAATTGTCTTAAATAAAGGCTTATATTATTATGTTAATAATGTTAATGTAAGTTTGTAAAAACAATAATATACAAAAAACACGAAAATATAATATGTTTTCTTTTTTTAAACCATAATATTAATTTATAAGAACTTCGAAAGAACCACTCGTAAACAGAGTATTTTTAGTTGAATACTGGTTGGTTCTTTATTTGAAGCTGTCGTCAATGTGTGCTAGTATTGGTTAGTGGTTCGCACAAGGTCGTCCGGGGCGGACGAAGGACTCGCCGATCTGTGCCGCGATGAATTATTTATAGCCTCAGGTCTGCAAAGTAAATAGCTATAAACAAGAACGCGTACCTAAGGTCTTTGCGCTCACATGTAAACGTTGTTAGGTACAATGCGGAAGAGTGCCCAAGCAAGTGCATATAAATCTGGTTGAATGAACGAGGCAAATGCAAGGCCCTAATTAAGGGCGTGATAACACCCTGGTTGCATTATTTTCCATTAGGACATAAGTGAAACTATATTCTATTTTAAAAAAAAACTACTATTTATATTGCAAATTCAAAAAGATGAAAGACGAATTAGTGTTCAGATAGCTAGTACTCCAGGAACTTTAGCCTTAAATCAGCACTTAGAAAAACATTAAATCCGAAATGCAATTTTTTTTCTCATAAACGTAGTATTTCATGTGGATGTGTGTACATTAAGTTTGCAACATTTTGGGGGGTCCGGAAGATAGAAATAAATTATGAAATATGTCTAAAAAATTATATCTCCTAAACAGATATTTAGACATGTTGTTTAAAAATGTTATATGTTAGCTAATTTTAGGTGTAATATTACTGTGATTTTTTTATTTACGGAACTGTGTAAATATATTTTTTTGTACTATTTTCATAATATTTGCAAAGCAAATAATGAAAATTCTATTTTATTTTCTGAAATTCGAAACTGACCGCAAACTCCATATTCTGTGAAATTTGGAAAATGTTGCAAATATTAGAAGCACATTTTTTTTCATTTATAATTTTTACATTCACACAAAGGCTATAAGAAAAAAATCGAAACACATATAAAATCGTTCATTGTATAGTTTTTAAAGAATTTAATTTTCTTTTACATATTCTAGAAAGAAATATAGCAATAGCAAGTTAGGTTCGCGGCATAGATTTTTTTTAGTAAAAAACATTTTTTTAAATACATTTCCGTCATTACAAAATTGTTGCAAATTCACAGTTAATACCGTTTCTAAATATTTGTTTAGGAGATATATATTTTTTAATACATTTAAAAATAAAATTATCTTCCGGGCCCCGCTAAATGTTGCAAACTTAATGTAAGCATATGAACATGAAATTATATATTTCTGAGAAAAAAAAAATCATTTCGGATTTCATGTGCTTCTCAAACCGTATCTATCCCGGTCTATAGGGGCAGATAACTCTTACAGATGGGACGGACATGCGTTGTAAACGCATAAAAGGTGTCCCTGGTTCTACCTCCGGTATCCTAAGATCTGTCCGTGACCTTTAGGTCAATAAAAACCAGCCTATAAACACGTGCACAAAACTCTAGCGCACGATCTGGAGTGTTGTGGTGTTCGTCTCCGTGTGTCCGTCCGCTATCTCTCAAAATCGTACAGTTCAGATGGGGCTCGCATCGATGCGCGTCGTCAAATCACGACAGACTCGCGTGCAAGTAATCCACGCCCGTGCCCGCATGACGCCGCGCCGCATGCGACCGTGCGGTGCGGTCGCCGCATGCGACGCGAACGTGCGCGGCGCGTGCGTCGATTTCCGGAAAAAATAAATACAACGGAAACCGCGTTCCACGAACATCTGACGTTACCGTGGGACTTTAGATTTATCTATCGTTGTGACGTTTCTATGAGCAGTCATATGTCGTGTGCGTAACCTAGTTTCTGTAGCAATTACCTAATTAATATTATCGTTCGTGTAAATAGGTAGGTAAAATGTTTGATTCATTAATACCAATGCTAAGTAAGTGAATCAAGAATAATTACCAAGTAGGTACCTACGTAATAATGACGTAGAATGGCCTCACGCATCAATCAGAATGAACTTATTGTGCACCTACCTATTTGATGAATGTAATTAGCACGATACAGTTAATCCACGCACTCTGCACTACAGCGAAATCACGCTAGTCGTTAGTGGTTTTTGTCGATACAAACACTGTGACTGCGTATGTCTGCCTCTAATTTAATACGAATTATGTCAATGCTTCAGACGCGTTTTGGTTGGTTTGTTGCAAGCCAGACATTGCCTACGGTGCGCTCGCGACGCACGGTGGGCCCTCCGCTGCTCGCTCAGACTCCGTCGGACTAAGAGATAACCTCTTGAGGCCACGGCTCCCGTCTCCGGCGACGATGAACTTCGCCCTAGGAGTAGGGCGCGCGGCCCTCGTAATCTATAAAGCGGACCGACTCCCGCGTAAGAAAATAGTCTCCGCTCAGTCGGACACCGGTTGTGATGTCCGCGTGTGACAACGCGTCACCGTCAGCGATCCTAACCTCGAAAGCGGTCTAATCGCGTCTCGTATCGACTCGAATTTTCCGCCGGTTTTGGAGCGCAGTGCGCACGCGTCAGAGGAGCGCTACGATTGGCCAAGCGGCGTGCAGACGTAGCCGGCCTAGAGATGAGTGAAAATATTGCCAGTCGCAACTCGTGCAACTGCAAAGGCAGCATGATCGTGGTGTCCAATCGTCTGCCCTTCGTGTTGAAGCGGAATGAGAAGACGGGGGAACTAGAGCGAAAGGCCAGGTAACTATTTATGTGCACATATATAATACCTACCTACTTAAATTGTTAAGGAAAATCTGAGTGTATCGGTGAAACCGGTCGCGTATTTTAGCCTCCAGTTGTGATTATATGAATATAGAATACGTTTTTTCTGCTCTTCTAAGCGTGTTATCAGCACGTGTATTTAATGGCCATTGAGTTGAAAACAGTGTTATTGTGGCCCCTTGTTTATCAAAACGGCTGTAGAAATGCCAGTCACGACCTCACGACGCATTGTTTACAAACACTGGCGATTGTCACCTTGCTCATTCAGTAGAGTAGGTTAACGGTGACTAAAGCGAGAATTTAATGCAGCTCTTTCTTATTTACTCGAAAACAAATTTGATTGAAAAATGGGTCGATGCAACGGAGAAAAATCCAGAATGTTCTGGGGAATTCCAACGTCACGCTCGACTTTCACCGATGCCCCCTGTGCACGTGTATGGGTGAGGTGAAAGGGTGGTGAAGGTGTGTACGTTGACCCTGACCGCGACCTACCAGACTTGACCTTCCAAACAGCTGTTGCTGGTGCTTTGTACGGTAAAACTCCGTTCATTGTGATAGGTACCCATACATTTTGTCTTTCGATGTCGCTTCGTTCGTCATATCTACCCTCTTTTCTACCTATCTTGCGATCACTCAACAACATAAATGTATGAAGTAGACTTCACTGCTATTATCACACTATTACTATAAATTCACTCCTATATCTAGGTATCCTCAATACCTTCAAGGTAAAAAGGTGTTAACTGCTCGTGAGCATAGGCAGAGGATACAATTATTATGTACCTAAGTACCTACTTGTGTTGGTCATTCATGGCCCCTTCTTATAAAATCTACATAGAAGAAAGGCATGTCAGTAGGTAGGTGTATACAAATAGAGCGGGTCACTTGTGGTCTACCTATTGTGTCAAAGACCATGGGTTCAAAGCCCTCTTATCTGACATTCAAATGTGCCTTCACATTTGCAATGTGGGTCACTGCGTAGCTCGGAACATGTAGCGGCACATAGTAGTGGACCATAGTAGTGGACCGTGGCATAAAAAAAAAAAACATACAGACGAATTGATAACCTCCTCCTTTTTTTGAAGTCGGTTAAAAATATATAGTCGAGCCAATAAGAAATTGTCCACATTTTCTTTCAAGTCCTTCGGTAATGTGATATGATGGACCTATAGTCTCGGTTATAGCATGGTGCAATTAGCCCAAAAACGGCCTATGTTGAGGATTCAAAGTAAAAGTACCTATCATTCCAGCACAGAAGAGGAGATAGAAGTTGTAATTTATCAGTTTTTAGGGTTCCGTGCCCAAAAGGTGCCAACGAAACAAAATTACTGTCCGTCCGTCTGTCACAGGGCTGTATCTCATTAATCGTAATAGGTGAGATGCTGAAATTTTCACAGAGTGTGTATTTATTTGGCCGCTATAACAACAAAAATATATTTTTTTAAATATTAAAATTTAATTGGACCCCAGACAAAAAACCTGTTTTTTTTATTAAATCTTGCAGAATGGTACGGAACCCTTCGTGTGCGAGTCCATCTCGCACTTGGCCGGTTTTTCTTAAATATTTCCTAAATTAGGCGGTTCAGGTACATCATGTCAGTAGGGGATAAGAACTATCCATGTGCAGTTCTATAAACAATAATAACATTGGTATTGGCATAGGTAGGTATCTAGATGTTGACTATAACAAGTTGTCCTTAAAATAAATTCTCCAGATTCTGAAAAAAATAAAAAAATTTCAACAGAAAAGATGACAATACAAAATCATATTCAAAAGCAGCCCTTTGAACGTGATCATTAGACACGCGAAGTAACATCGTACCTACCTACCTTGTTCCATGTGGTTCCATCGCGCTGGATTTCAGATGAGCAACTCAATATAGCGGGGACGCATTATAAAGTCCAAAAAGCACAAGGTCCAAAACACATAACGTCCAAAACACTTATGAATACGGATATTTTCAATTACTGGGGTTAGGTAAGTTTAGGTTAGATTAAATGATATGCATTTTTTAATACACACGAAAAATACATACTTTTGGAAGTTCTGGCTTTTGGACCTTATCAGTTTTATACTTTACTAGCTGCGGTACCCGGCTCCGCTCGGGTTAATGTCGAGATGAATTATTTCATGGATAAAAACTTGCCCAAAGAGCTGGTCCAGGTGATACATCTACCAAATCGCATCAATATCGTAGGAATGAATGAGAAAATCTCGTAGGGTTCAGCCTGCGTTTGCAATGAATCCGGAAAAAAATAATTATTTACGACATCACATTAGAAACCTCAAAAATAACAGTATTTCTCCACTATTTAATGGATGTTATTATAGATATAAACCTTCCTCTTCAATCACTCTATCTATTAAAAAAAACCGCATCAAAATCTGTTGCGTAGTTTTAAAGATTTAAGCATACATAGGGATATAGGGACAGGGAAAGCGACTTTGTTTTATACTATGTAGTGATGAAGGCGACGTAATCAAGATAATTCTAAGCAAATGTATTCGTTTACTATCTACATTAGGTTTAAGTGTACACATAAATCCTCTAGAATCGTCTCTTTTCAAAGACGGTCGCGGCGGGCGGCGGCGGGGCGGCGCTCGTGCGACCTTGAACTTGCCGGGTCGATGACCACTCGAGGAATAGGGGTCTACACCTAGGGTTACCTAACCTCAGGATTTTTCCTGACACGCCAAGCCTTCTAGGGTCTTGTCACGATTATTTTCAGGCCTGTTCGATTATCCATGTGCCTATTCTGCATTCGTCATCAGCGACTTTGGGAATAACCCTAACCAGCAAATGATACGAGTTGTCGGTGGGTGCATGCCCGGGACTTGAACACGTGAAATTGTTTATAGAGTGTACTCCTCCTGATTCTCTGCACTCAGTTATGACCTGGGATTTTCCATGTTAAATTAATTCGCCGGTTCAACAGGTGAGTGATTAAATCTGATTTTTAGGGTTCCGTACCCAAAGGGTGCCACCGGAACCCTATTACTAAGCCTCCACTGTCCGTCCGTCTGTCCGTCCGTCTGTCACAGGACTGTATCTCAGTAACTGTAACAGATAGACCGCTGATATTTTCACAGAGTGTGTATTTATTTCGCCGCTATGACAACAAATAGGTAAGATCAAAAAATTGTTAAAATTAAAAGAGGCTCCCATACAAATCACGTGATTTTTTTGTAATATTTTTTTTTCGATGGTACGGAACCCTTCGTGTGCGAGTCCGGCTCGGTTTTTTTTAGATTCCGTTTCGCACCAGTTACCTAACTGGTAAGTTTTGGTTCACCTTCGCATACACGTAGTTCGACATTTATCGTGGTACGAAATGCAACTAAACATCAGATACAATCATTTACTTACCATTGACCCGGCCAGTTAATTTACTATGGTAACTCCCCTGAATCCGAGACTTCTTTGAGTTAGTCATTTTCTTTAATTTTGAGAAGATGTCTACAGCGACACGCAAAATTGTTTACTTGGTTTAATCAAGATGGAAAGAATTGGATAAGGTAAAAAGAACCTATTTAATCTTATGCATAGGTAAAATATACGATTTAAATCGGTTAAGAGTATACCCCACCCAACACGAGTTCCGATTTTAACCGATGTGAGCCGATGCTCACAGCTGAGTACGGTCAAAGAATATCTAATAAATATTGGTACGGTGCTCACCAGGGCCACTTTTACATTTTTTTGCCAGTTGAAATATATGGGGCTCTATTTAAACCATCTTAATTGTTTTAATATTCTAGTTTTGCAAGTGGTGTAAAGACTTGAGAACTTGCATTTCATGCGAGAGGTTATGGGATCAAATCCTCGCACCGGTCATGCACCACTTTCTTTTTCTTTCTGAGTTGGATAAGTGCATTTAGTTACGAATGCGAGCGAATGGGGTTCGGAACCCTTGTAAAACTGTAGGTCCCATTCTCCTACTAGGTGTGAGGGTTAAGCCTGCCCGGGTGGTTCCATTGCATTGAATGAAACTATGGTCAAAGCGGGAATGAAAAATTGATTGTATTTTCCATTCAGTTAATTGTAGCCGTGCTCATAAAGGCTTAGCCTACTAGCATGACACATAATTCCTTCAGGACACCACGTTCCTATGGTGTCCCGAAGGAAGCTAATATCATGACGGTAGTTTTGTGGTATTAGTCATCCATGTCAGGTTCCTTAAAAGGTTGTCTTCAACGTGTTGAAAATAACTGACGAAAATAAACAAAAGAAAGCTGGTTGTATTTGCAAACAATGACTTGACACCGAACGTGAATAATTTATCAATAATTTATATGCAACTGCATTTATATGGTCTTATCTCAGCCCGTTTTATCTATTATGTCTGAAGAAATCTGTGAAATAACCTTTTTCCCGTATCCTTCACGTTTATTGCGCAGGTTTGTCCTTGTCCCTCAACCCTTAATAGGTATTTAGGGCTTTATTGTTGTCTGTCACTCAGTATCGTTATCGGGCCGTCTGTAGGACTTCCTATAACTAGCCAGGCACACTGGAATGTGCCTCAAATTTTATTTTCATCAATGTCATTGTAAAGGTGTATCGTACGCCAAAGATAGAAATCAGTAAATAGAAAAGCACCGATGTGGCGAAGAAGCTCGACAGATGGTAGCAATCGACATCAAGCGTACCTACGCTAGTCGCGCGGAAATAGTTTGTTGCGTGTTTTAAAAACAGTTCGTGGGCCAGCTGTTTGAGGACGCGGTTTCCAACTGGGAGGCATGAGTTCAATGCCCGGTGATCGCATCACTGTCTTTCTCATTGAGAGTTTGATAAGTGCAATTAGATAAATTAACACATTCATGCTTTACGGAAAAGAAAAACATTCTGAGGAAACCCACCACTTCGGTTGTGGTGTGTAGCAAGATGCTAGATGGGACAGCAATGGGTTGCCACTCATGTGTTCCTACAAACACCAACGGGGGAAACGAGATTGTCAATACGCTAGGTGGCCTGAGCCAGGGCCGGATTAACCATGTCATGGCCCCTAGGCGATGCAATTCTCGGGGCTCCTTTACCCTTTTCTTACTTCTTGCTATCTGGCAATAAAAAACACTGCAACGCCGGTTAAGCCACTTGAAAAGTACGGGAATTATGAAAATTAATGTAGATTTTGTCTTTTTTCTATGAAGTAGTAGTTATTGTACGATATCTTTTACCCGAACTCCTTTAGAGTCACACTTTCATCCGTCTTGAAAACCCTATCTTCAAATTAAATTTTCACTCGATGATTTTTTTTTCTTGTTGCGCAGGGCCCCTATCGGCCTTATGGTTAATGCCCTGCCCTGAGCCCTGAAACAGTCTCTCAGGACCCAGAAATGGCACGATACAAGGGTATCTTTCCACCAAGGTTTATCCAAATCGGTGCATCAATTCCTTTATTGAGTAACAAATGAACATCCAGTAATGTAAACATGCAAACTCTCCCATTTATAATATCAGAAATGGAATGGTTACATGCATCCCTGTCCTGATGCAAGGTTTGGTCGGTTGCAGCGCGGGAGGTCTGGTGACGGCCGTGGCGCCGGTAGTGATCCGGGGGCGCGGCATCTGGGTGGGGTGGCCAGGGATACATCTGGAGGACCCCAACGAGCGCATCCCCGAGTCGGACCCCAACGACAAGACCCCCACTGCCGGGCTGCTTTCCAAAAAGGTGAGCTTATCAGCAGCGTCATGCGTCTTTTAACAATACTTCCCTGTATCCGGCCCCAGCGACAAGATCCCTCACCGCCAAACTGCTCTAAGAAACGGTACCCTGTAGAAGTGAACGTATATTTCAATACATTTTTTTTGTTTGCATTACGCAGCATCAGTGCACAGCACCGTTACCTCCAAACCATGATTGTAGTGACCCATTGCAAGATACTCCCGTACATTATCAACACTTACACTGCTTTGACCAATAATATATTGTTAAAAAACTTGATCAATTGTACTCTATTGTATAACTAGAAAACATTTTTATTATAAATATTTTTTTAAACATAAAATTAAATTTAAAATATAAATATCAAATTAAATTATAAAATATTTACATTATAAACATAATCCAGGAAAAGCAAGGGGCTTAATATGGAGCCTTGAACTATACCAACTGTAACGTAACCAGCCTATTATAAAGATACATTTATAAGAGACGTTCTAAATATTTTAGAGAGTAATGATGTTTGACGCATTACAGTGCTGTCGATAGTTCATAAAATACATAATCCTTATCTGTTCTTCCATCATCTGGAGAAGTCACGTATCATTGATGCAATAAAGAATAAATCCAAAAAAGGTATGTAAAATTAGTAACATTATACATATTATGTTCATCTAAATATTGTGTGAATAAGTTTAATGGGACGAAGCTTGTCCCTTCGGTCATCTCCATGTAAGCTTTAAAACCAAAGTTTTCTAAATATCATGAAAGTGTATAAATAATAAACAGTAAATAAAACTACAATAGAAAGCAGGATATGAAGAGATGAAAATATCGACGGATGTTTTCAAAATATTTGTACAAACAGAGCTAAGCAATATCACCAATAACCGAATAGTTGCAATATCTCACAACTGCCAAAACAACTATTTTGCATTGACCATCCAGCTCGGTAGCAATCTGTATTAGTCAACTCACCGTCACCTGCATGTCGCGTGACCTGGGGGTCCATTCAGAGTAAGAGTGAGTTCGAATTCGCCACTAAATTACAACTCACTTTTTTAAATAGTTAATGTTTCCACACTTCTAGAACATCATTACAGTTAGGTAAAAATCTGGTTTGTCCCGTAAATACGTTGGAAGCATAAATAACGGTTCCGTTATTTAAATAATAATATATTTCCCAGCAATTTTTAGGTTAACTCACTCCCGAACTCGAACTCACTCTTGCTCTGAATGGACCCCCTGCCATCGGCGGGTACAGCTTGCTCACTGTACCTACAGCACAAACAAACATAGCTGTAATATAAACTTGTCATTGAACTATTTCATGATCCAGACTAATAAAAGTTGGGCATTGCCATAGCCTTAAATTGATTTGAAAAACTTTGAAACGCGATAACTCCTACAACATAAGGGGTTAGGGCATTATTTTTGTATTTCATTTAATTCAGTGATCAGTGTGACGCTTGTAAACATTTTTCATTTTGACTATACACTAATTATTATCATTTAAAACATGAGCGATTTTGAACAAATCAAAGAAGAATTCCTCCAGAATCACTCATATTATTTTCGTTCATTTTAATTAATATAAAGCAAAAAAAAATATGTGAAGCGCGAAACTAGAGGATCGATTGTTGAATATAATAAAGATAAAAATATAATATACCTCACCGCCCTCCCACAACGTGGGAGTTATCGGGCTTTAAAAAATCTAAATCATGAAATGTTTCCATGGTAAGTATTTCCGATAATCATGTTTGCAATTAAGTGTTTATTATGAATACTAAAAATATAAAACGATAGCTTATCAGATTCGGTCGTTCTAGGCCCCTTAAGGTGGGCCTTCCCGCTCAACTCCCCATACAAACGTATACACTATGTGTCCCCATACACTATGCGCATTGTGTGCTTTGTGGACATGTTGCATCCTCCTCAACACGGAGCCTGTCTTTTTATTTGGAACAGAAAAGGTACCAGAGCGCAATAACACGGTTTTATACCGTGCCCGCGAATTAGTTAGTCCCGGCGTAAGGGCCACAACTTAACCCAGCATCTCCGACAGGATATATTCACAAACGTTATCACTAGGCTTTGGGCTACCCAAAACGTACCGTGATGTGCAGCATTCATCGAAGGTAATTATCGTGGCCTAGCTGCGAGTGTGCATTCATTCACAGGTGGGCATCGTTCGGTGCATGCGTAATGGAAACTAGTCCAACTGACGTCAGTGTTTACAGCACCATAAGCTCCGGTATTTTCCGACGAATGTATTTTTGCGCGCGTCACAGCATGCTAAATATGGCGTCCAACTACTAGTAGGTTAACACCACTTTACCTTTTGTTACTGATTATTGCAGCTGGATGATAAGTAAATTAGATGATTGCTAATAAATTACTTAATAAATATAATCTATTACAATAAAGGTAGGCAGGGAAAACGCTTACCTAGGTCACCTAGTATCGGACCATACACGAGATAAGTATTCGTTTTTTTTAAATAAATTCCACGTCTTGGATTTAAAATGAAAACCAATAATTCAAATCCTAAGTACCTACCTGCTGTTGAGGGTAAAATGGTTTTAAAATGTCACCTCTATAGCCCGGCGGCGCAGCTGGCCGTGGTTCGGATTCCACGTAAAAATGTACCCTACTACCTAGTAAGCACGGAAGGGGTACTTACTACTAGGTGATAAAATGAATTCCGTCCGGATTGGTATCATCGCATGAAAGATGGCTTGAAGCGGCAGTAAACAATGCCCGTGTTTTTCATCTAGTTAAATGTAGCCTTGCAATATAAAGGAAGGTCCTGGCATGGCACCTAGTTCTAATGTGGTGTGTCCGTCTAATATCATGACAGTAGGTGTCGCCATCCGTGTTTAATTCCATACCGAGCTATTACGGGTCCAACCGAAACTTTATTATGCACTTAATTAATACGGCTTAAATGCCAAAAATATTTTCTTCCAACTTGCAATTAAATGTTATAACATTTAAAATACCTTATCGTTTTTTTAAACATTAATGTTTTGACAATTACTATTTTGACGTTTGTAATTATGTTAGCTCTTAAAATAAATAAATATTATTTATTTTAAGAGCAAAAAAAGTAAAAAAAAAACCTATTCATTCAAAACATTAAAAAAAACATTTAAATATAGTGTAGAAACGAAAATAAAGATATGGATGTTAAAGAAAGCCTAAAATACGAAGTTAGTCCATTTTTCCATGCAATCGCTCGGGTTGGGATGCCAGAAATCTTATTTTTTTCCACCTGACCCACTGTATTGTAATGTGTCATCGATAAACATAATCAAACAAAGCTGTTAAACAAGGCTATCCTCTAGTGACCTCCACTTGGTGTAAATTTGTAGAGTAAATACATAAGATGTGACCTATGTCATTGTGTACTTTCGTTCATTTAGTAAACACTATCATTACTGTTCAAAACTAATGTTTTCATAAGGACAGAAAAATACTTTTTATTTTTTATTAATTTGATTTTACGATCGTATATTGAAAAATACTTTGTCGATGCTGAAACTTTAAAATGTCTGGCTGGTCTATTTCAAAAATAATTTTACTTTTTAATAATAATATTTAATAATTTTTCATTAATAATTTTTTGGCCGCAAATCATTTTATGTCAAATCCGTACATTAACAAGTTTGAAGACTCATGAAGTGTTAATGTTTCCTATGAAACTTATAATTATTTGTATTTGGCACTTTAACAGTGCACTCGAATATGTCACTAAAATATTTTGCGGACATATGACGAAAGGCATTTCCTAATATACTATAGACTATAGCCTTCTATATAGATAGACTTTAAAACTACAAAACCCAAAATAAACGTACACTCCCTACGCCAACATAGTCACAGATTTATTGGAGGGCTCGTTTGCCTGAAAACGGATGCATTTCAGAGCCGGTAGTCTCAGTTGTCACCTAAATTGGCGTTACGGCAAACCGATCGACTGGCGTTTTCAAATGTATGGAGAAATTGAAGAGTGCGCGCAGCGGGCGTTAAGCGAACTAACATTTGCGAGTCCGAGCTTGATTTGACAGCTTACTCAACGTTGCCGTAAATACGTCGACGTTGTGGTTTACGTCCACTCCGCGTTTTCATACAAATAGGAAGTCCGCGTTTGACTTTGACAGCATGAAGAAGTAAAACCACAGAATATCTAGTAAAAACTTGTATGGAGTTTGGAGAAAACGCCAGTCGATCGGTTTGCCGTAAACGCCAATTTAGGTGAGAACTCAGACTGACCACTCGGGACCATATTTGCGTACGGTCGCGATGTTTGAATTTTGCGGCATCGACGCGCGGTCTCCCGTTACGAATATCTATATGCACAATTTGTCCATATGGAATGAAAAACATCTACATACCACTTCTTCTTCTTTTTCTCTTCTGTTATAGCTGTCGATTCCGAGCGGAGGCAATGTTGGATAATTCTTAGTCGTTTGTAGACGCGCTTCTTGTGAAAAGGGTTAGTTTTCCCTACATTTAGGCATTACATATTATTTACTCTTTTTTAGTTTTTTTTTTTCATTAATTCAATTGTCGTTTCTTTACTGTTGCTTCTGCAAATACATCATTTTCTTTAAAAGGACAGCAAAGTACGGGCGCTGAATTCATGAATTATCGCACTCATATTAAAATTAAGGTTTGCGCTTATAATACCGTGACACGGTCACACCGAGCCTCAATGCTAATAATTTCTAGAAGAAAAGTTAACGTTAATGTTATGAGATAATATAAATGATAAGATAACGTGTGTCTACGAATAATCTAATTCATGTTTACGCTGATATTTTTATTACAATGTCAATAAATAATAATCCTCTGTTATCTTAAGGATCCATTAATATTATAATAGTTTTGTGACGATGTCTGGGCACTTTTAGGTAGGTACATAGATATATTAACGACCTTACCTAAGCACAGGAAACTGATCAGCTACGACTGAATAGTCGTTAGTCGGTAGTGAATTAGTGTAACGACCGTCAAATTGTCCGTTAATTTGGCAGAGTATTGGTCAAAAAAGGCTTTGTTGATTCATGGACAAACCTTCCGTGGAAAAACCTACGTTTTTGCAAATGCACAAACATTATAATACGCGCAACGACAAACTCACAAATGAGAATGAATTCCGCGAGCACATCCAAAGTTAATGAAAAGTGCTCGGTAATTAATCGGTTTTTTTAACGGTATCATACCGTTAAGAAAAACGGATCTTACTTGAAACTAGTAGAGAACGTAGTGACGAGGATAGAGAAGGATATGTTAAGACATTTTGGCTATGTAAAACCAATACGTGAATGACGAAGCAAATTCACATCGCGGGATAATTTAGACTCTCACTCAATATTCCGTGATTTAGACAGAGTTGAAATTGAATGCTAGGGGGACCTAGAAAAACTTACCGTGACCTGATAGGCTAGGGCCTTGAAGAATCAATGCCTTAGAAGAAGCAAGATCAGCCTCGTTTGCCTAGCATTTTGGGGAAACCTCATTATTTTATTTACATGTAATTATTTTTTAATAAAACTGGACATGAATGTCTAATACCACACCCACGTTCATGATTTAGCCAAACGCATCGCATTCCCGAAGGTGGTAGGTGGCATGCCAGGATTTTCCCTTTATGACGCGGCTACATTGAACTGGATGTAAAACGGACAACATTTTATTGCAGATTTGGGACCTTAGGGCCTACCTATTTAGGCGGGTTGGCACTTATCCAATTCAGAAAGAGAAATAATGTGGTGTATTGGGCTAATATCATAGCGGTAATTGTTTGGTACTAGCCGTCTATGTCAGATTCCATACCAAAAATTGTGCAAGGCATTAGAGACATCCGTATGAGATATGCGTACCCCTGAAATGATTAAAATATATTTTACTATTGAGTTAACATCGTTAAATCTGCCCCCAGATCGTGCCCATATACGCCGAGCCTACGCAATTCGACAGCTACTACAATGGCTGCTGCAACGGCACATTCTGGCCCCTCTTCCACTCGATGCCCGACCGCGCTACCTTCATAGCGGACCACTGGAGGGCCTACGTGAAGCTCAACCAGGAGTTCGCCGCCAAGACCATGATGGCACTGAGGCTGTTGAAGGAAGACAAGGACCACGACCACACCACTGCTCCCATCATCTGGGTCCACGACTACCACCTAATGTTGGCGGCCAACTGGATAAGGCAGGTATGTTCGTACTAGAGCAGGTTTTGAAAAGACAACCGGAAAGATTGTTTTAGGACGAGGAATGTGATCGAAAATAATTTGTTTACGAAGTCTCTGATCTCTGTGAGCATAATATACTTAAACTTATCTATTTTCCTGAAAGTCCCGTTTGCACGACCAACGGGTTCCCGGCTCCGCTCGGGTCAGCATAGAACTCGATCGCAGCGACATCTACCGGGTCCAATTGTGAATATAAACCACGATATAAACTATCCAGGGACCCACTCAAACCAACAACATAAAGAGGAGTTCAGTGACAGACACACGTACAGAAGAATGATACATACAAAGATGATACGCGTTTAAATGTTGCTCTTTGAGAAAAGTACTGACTTACTTAAGGGCGTGATCAGAGCCGATTGCGTTCAGATTGAAAAGGACGTAAGTAAAATAACATAATTAATTAAAAATCAACCGCAACGAATTTCTATAATAAAAAAGTAAATATGCAGATTTATGGTCTAGCTATAATTTAAAGATAAAAATATAAGTCTCTGCGGCTTTATATTCTCAAATTAGACAAATACAAACATATATAAACTTTCATACAAAAAGTTCTAACATTAAAATATGAGCGTCAGATATTTACCGTTATAGGTTTTTAAGGTGGCCCAACCCGCTCATTTCCCCATACAAAAGGGGAAAGAAGATCACGCCTATATTTCTTGTCAGAGATCCAAAATTTTGCTTAATATAGCTTTATTTGATCGAACTAGATGTCTGATGACCATTGGCATTGTAAAATTGTGTTTGGTTTCCAAGTTATAACGTCCGAAAGTTCGGATTTTTCGCGCGTTTTATACAATTACTTTGGAGGTGGATTACGCAATGATAAAGTAAGAACATCTTAAAAAGATAAGTCATCAGACATAGCTTGTTTAATCAAGATTTATAATCTATTTGGTTTTTGTTAGATGTTTGACTACAGCGGTCGTGGTTTACTTTTAGCTATAAGTCGTTTTGAAATTAAAATTTTCGTAAATCTTACCAAATCATACACTATGCACATTGTCTTTTTTGTGGACAGGTTGCATCTTCCTCATAACGGAGCCTGTCTTATTCTTAGAAACAGAGAAGGTCCCAGAGCGCAACAGCACGGTTTTGTACCGTGCCCGCAAATGAGTTGAGGCCGCCGGGTTGGGCCACCTTAATATAGCTAGACCATCATGCATCTTTCATCGTTTTGAAATTCAGAAAGTAGTTAGTTGTTATTTTTAAAATAAAAAAATTGGTTTAATTTACGCCCTTTTGAAACGAATGCAATCAGGTGTTATCACGCCCTTAATTGTAAATATAATCATCATAAATGTAATCATATTGATTGCAGAGAAGGATTTCGGAACGGAATTTCTTCGAAACCTTTGGAAAGGTAAACTTTCTTACATTTGAACATTAGAACTTCTACTAGTCAGGACTCCGTAAAAAGTCCGTCTTCGACTTTTCAAACGAATTAAACTCTTTTTTGTTTTCTTGATTCCGTCATGAGCAAAAACTCAAGGGGACAGGAGATACTTTATGCAGCATCTACTTCCCCTCGCTGTATATTATATAGCGCTCCCAACGATCAAACGTGAGGTTATACGCAAATGGAGACGCTATACCCACTGAACGCCCGAAACGTCAGTGATGATCATAACCTAGGTCTATGTAGGTCTTCGGTAGGACGCTTCACCTCCGCTTATCGCTTGACGATTTGGGCGAGCGATTGGTTCAGTCTCTATTTTCCAAATAGGTAGGTAACGGAGCTGTTATGCACGGTCATCGCCCGCAGCCCAAGCTGCTAACGTTTTAATTCACGATAGGGACGACGACAGTTTGATTGATTTCCATAACTCCAGTATGGTATCGGAGTTGTTCGACGGGCAAACTCACTTCCCGATCCGCAGAATCCCTCCATTCCTCGTCTACGCGACTGTATTGGCCAGCGCAACTACTATTCTAGTTATCCAGACTAGCATGACGAGACCAGGTTACTTCATACTAAACAAGGGCTACTCACCTGTCCCGGGCCCCGTTCTTTTATAAGGCTGCTAGGACTTGACTCTAGGAAGCTCGCTGCGGGCGGAGCGGACAACCCAGAACGCTACGTGCTTGCAGGACAATAAACGTTGCCTATTCCTGCAGCTAGCCCTCCGAGTCTAAACTCAATGTCAATGGGGGCCGAAGGCCAAAGCCGACGCGACGATGGGTGCACCCCCAACTCCAGCAGAACCCTATTCCAAAGAGCCCGACCAGTAAGTCTGATCATCTGATCAGGTCTTTGGGACAAGGGGGCTCAAGAGGACATTAAAGAGCTCGATATCGCTTTCAGGCTGCCGAGGAGGAGAACATACCGTTCAAGTTGGCTTTCTTCCTGCACATCCCGTTCCCGGCCTGGGACATATTCCGGCTGCTGCCCTGGTCTGATGAGGTGCTTCAAGGAATCCTAGGTAATATATTAAGCTGGGTTGAACATTGTTTCTTTTTCATCAGTTATTTTAAAAGGCTCGTTCGAAAACTAGCCTGCCAAGGGAACCACCCATGTCTAGTTTTAAAAATATATTTAAGTACCAAAAAGAAAACATCGGGACACTTCTATTCTATAGGATACAGGATTAGTAGAATAACCATACTAGCAAACAAATTAAAAGTTTCACTAGAAATTTAATTAGTTTATAATTAACCGATAACATTAAAGTAAATGCCATCCCTGGCTAGAAGCATCAGCCATTTACATAACTCATTTTAATGCCGCTATTAGGCACTACAGATGCCTTAATGAGCTGATTGTAGGAGACGAGCTGCCAATGTCATGTCAATTGATAATAAACTAACCGCTCTGAGATAAAACATAGCAAATTATACGTAGGTACATATATATGTATACAATTACACTAACTAAGTCGGTACCCACTCTATCGAACAAAAACACAATCCAATTGTTTTGCGTGATAAGGAGGTCAAATGGAACTCAGGATGTATTTGCATAAGTTATGGAAAAATTAAGTAAGTAGTTACACTACTTGAATGCAATAATATGATTAATTTCATCACTTAATGAAGATCATAACGATGAATGTGTAAATATTTGGACTACACAAAAGTAATACCTATCGCCGAAAAGAAAACGAAAAGTCGATGTTTATTGGAAAGGTTAAGGTGATTACAGAAACAGAGATCGGTGTAAACAAGCTTCAATCGAAATACTATACTAATTGTTGAGCTGGACAAGTCAAGTCGAAGAGTTCTTAACCTTGATAATCCTTATTTATTAATGTATGTAGGTGCATAATCTACAGCTTGCAGTTACAAAACATATTTACAAATCTCCTACTTGAATGCAAGCCAAATATAGATTACCACTTGGTATTACCATAATAATAGTTGAATAGGACTTTTACAACGGATTAATTTATTTAATCAATTATATTAGGGAGCCTAGGTACCTAATATGTACGCGGGGGGAGTGGTGGAGGGTGTGTGAGAGTGATGCATCGAGGGTGCATGTGTGTGCGTGTTCGTGGTAGAGGTGAGGCAGGGTGTGTGCCTCCAAACTCCAAAGTACACACATGAACCTACAATTAATAATTTTTACATGTCAATTTAATATCACTAGGCTTATTTCAAATATTTGTGTCTTGATATTATTTGTAAAATATATTTTTATAATATTAATGAGTCTTGATCGCTGCAATGAAACTATAGGTACCTACGTAGAAGAAAAAAACGGATTTTGCGGTTCAGAATAGATATAACTTTAAGAAAACATACACGACTGAACAATTCAGCCATAGAACGTTTCCATGAACATTATTATCAGTTGGAAAAAATGTGCATCATCATCTTTGTTAAGGATCATAGCTCTAAATGTGACATGAAGTGGGCGTTAAAATTGTTGCTGTGCAAGTTGCTGAGGCAAAAATAACCTGCTAACATACCCTAACCTTACGTAACGTTTTCACTGAAACTGAACACTGTTCTAAGCTAACATACGTAAAGAGCACCGGATCAGGGACAGGCAGTGACCTGATTGTCTTGCGGACCTAGTGTTGCCAAGGTTGAAGGTTGTCAGCCCCACACAGTTATTATCTTTTTTTATTTTTACTGTCTTAGTTTCTTTTTTACCTCAATTACATAAATATTGCACACTCGTATTCGTCAACATTTTTTTTTACCTGCCGGCTCCATTAGCTTTCTCTGCAATTGGACACTGTGGAAATTGACGGCTCATATATAATATATAATACCTACATACCTGCTCTCATATTTTTTTAAATTTATTTATAGGTTCGTCCACATAGAATCGTTTCTTACATTTACAAATATTAAAAGAAAGAAAAACCACACCGAAACTATCTACAATTAAAGACAAACACAACATGTACAAATGAATTGCTAACTTACGAAAAAATTAAAACAATTATAACCGAAAAACAAAAACAATCATGTAACCACAACGTAAAAGTAAGAAAAGGAATAAGAGTGAATATAAAAATAATTACATTAAAATGCAAACCAAACAATCAATCACAAAGCAGATATTATCAAAGAATTTTAGAGAAAAAAAATCCAAAAAAAAAAACTTGAGGTTGATAAATATTATTCGGGCAGTTTTCTTATAGTTTTTTTTAAATTAATAATCGACGATAATCAATATATTCGATTTATATGTCTTATTGAAAGTACTGCAAATTCTTGTAAGAGGCGAATTTTCACCAAGATTCGTTTATTTATATTTATATTTTATAGATTAGTAATAGGTACAGCTGATGGGTGAGAGATAGGAACTTCTTTATATTGCACGGTGGCAAACATTTTACATGACATTTGACAAAATGGTCAATTTTTATTGATTCTCCGATTTTGATTTCACCTCGGGCGAGATTATTCCTACCGCTTAGTCAGTAAGGAAGGTGACCTAAATACTCTACGTGAAATCCGAACCATGGGAGACAAATGTCCAAAGGACAAAAACAAACAATACATCTGCTGGCTTATTGCACGTAGAAGTTAGAACGTAGGTACGCCCACTGTTTAATTTATATCAGTTCCTTCTCCAAGCTTCTAACGTACCAGACATGCTAGGGTTTTTAACGTGGGAGCTGGCTTCCGATTGGTAAACTTCTCCCACAACATTGTCAGATACAGTTAAGAGGGAGTTGTAGTTTAAACTCGATACGTCCTGGCAGGCTGCGACATGGTCGGCTTCCACACGACGGACTACTGCCTCAACTTCGTGGACTGCTGCCAGCGCAACCTCGGCTGCCGCGTGGACCGCAAGAACCTGCTCGTGGAGCTCGGCGGGCGGACCGTCCGCATCCGCCCGCTCCCTATTGGCGTGCCGTTCGACCGATTCGTGCAGCTCGCCACGACCGCAAAGCGGGTGTTCGCCTCCAACCAGAAGATCGTGCTCGGCGTGGATCGGCTGGACTACACCAAAGGGCTGGTGCACAGGTGTGTTCAGGTTCATGTTTTGTCTGGATTCGGGGTACAAGATCAGTAGGCTAATTCTTTGAATTTTGTGATCTGGAATCAGAGTTGTCTTAGTCCAGAAAACCGCCTTTATAGCGGTTGTAAAAGTGATTTTCGGGACACAAATATTCTTGTTCAAGGTCCTGAGTGTTTTGTTAAAAAACTCTATTTTGATCCAAACTCTATTAATTTGTTAAAAAATAGTATAAAAGTTAACGTATTGCTCATAACATATGTATTTAAAAAAAACACAGCATGATTTCGTTTATTTCGCAATAGCAAACACAAACTCTTCACTTTATTTGCAATGATTCCTCTCTATGTCTACTTTAAGTTTTTCGATACATTTCGATCACAATTTTATCATGATAACTCCAAAAGTGAAAAGACAATAATTTCGCTAATTTTACTGACCTAAACTTATTTCAGCCCGATAGAGATCGCATTATGGTCCATATTTTTCTTCATGTAAATTTCTGGACAGATTTTTGGGTTCCCCATTTTGAGTCCTCCTATTTGGGTCCGTTGAGTCAATGGCCTTATAGAATGTAGGCGTTTGTATTCAAGTAAAATTGTGTTGCAGGCTAAAGGCCTTCGAGCGGCTTCTAGAGAAACATCCAGAGCACAAGGAAGAAGTGGTACTGCTGCAGATCTCAGTGCCTTCGCGAACCGACGTCAAGGAGTACCAGGACCTAAAAGAGGAGATGGACCAGCTAGTCGGCAGAATCAATGGGCGCTTCACCACGCCCAACTGGTCGCCTATCAGGTTTGATTCCTTTATTATTAACTTGCGAATCTTAACAACTTGGTTATTAACGATCTTGTTTGTGGTTGTTTTTTGTTGTCCTGCTCACTGATTCGCAACGTCCATATTACGTCTTAACAAAACAATTACGGTGCACATCATAGTTTTTTCTATTTACTAAGTCTAATTTCCCCTCTTCGACCTCGTGGGTCTCACTCATGATAAATCACAGAAATAAGATTGTCGCGAATTATAAGTATTAGTCTCTAGAATAACGTTGCATGCACATCTGATACAATAATGCTACCTGTGTTGAAGATCATTTAGATCGAATCACGAGTTCTTAGAAAGACCACCAAAAGTGGACGAAATGTAAGAGGATACGCAAGTTTTTTTTTTTTTTTTAACAATTCAACACCCGAACATATCCGAAAATATTTTCATCAGGTCTTAACCGACATAGAAATGTACCGCCACGCTGCATTACTTTGAACATGTGAAAGTGTGCAGTGGTACTACTTTTACCTTGTGCAAGTATACAGCGTTATTAAATGGAGATTCCTCCAGAACAACTAAAATATGTGATTAGCATAAGTAATTTCCTACTCACTTTACTGCATAATTAGAATGTATCTTATGAGGTATGAAGCCTTGCAGCCCTTGCAACTGAAGAATGAACGGTTACAGATACATCTACGGCTGCGTAGGCCAAGACGAGCTGGCGGCGTTCTACCGCGACGCGGCCGTCGCGCTGGTGACGCCGCTCCGGGACGGCATGAACCTGGTCGCCAAGGAGTTCGTGGCGTGCCAGATCAACACGCCGCCCGGAGTCCTCATAGTGTCGCCCTTCGCCGGCGCCGGCGAGATGATGCACGAGGCGCTCATCTGCAACCCCTACGAGTTGGACGACGCCGCCGAGATGATACACAGGTCTGCTGCACTCTTGGTCCCCGATTGGCTAACACTCTTTGGGAGCAGTCGAAAGCGGGAGATGGTGCTTGACGATATTTTCGATGCGCCTTCTATTACCGTAATATTCGCTTCCAATCTACGTCAGTCGAATTGCTAGTGTGCAGAGTAAATAATGATTTATGGCGCACGCCAGGGCATCGCCTGAGAACGTCCATCGAAATGACTGCTAAGACCATATGCCGGCCGGCCAGGCCCTGCTTCACACCATGTTTGAAGGACACTTCGGCAAGAAGTGCATTTCACATTTTATCGACCTTATAGACAAACGATCTTCAGGTGGGCTGGTTCTTATTCGAAGAGCGAGGACAATATGAATGGGTTCACTCCTGGTTTGTTACGTGTTCTACGAAAGGATACGGAGGGTTGAAGTATTATAAATATACTTATTTATATTGGAATATATATATATCAAACATTTTGGTGTATCCTAGGTAATGAACTATCAATACTCATTTACTTTGACAAGGTTCTTGAGCTTTAGCAATTAGCTTGGTTCATCCTATAGACACACAGGAACAACTAGAACCCTGGATTGATGCCTCCCTCTGCGGAGCTCAACCCGAGTTTCACGCGATAGCTATTGGAACAAGGGTGTACCATATTTCTGAATGAGTGTCTTTGCGTGGGGCAGGGCGCTGACGATGCCGGAGGACGAGCGGACGGTGCGCATGAACCACCTGCGCAGGCGCGAGCAGGCCAACGACGTCGACTCCTGGATGAAGGCCTTCCTCAAGGCGATGAACTCGCTCGAGGACGAGGCGGACGAGCTGGGCGCCACCTCCATGCAGCCCGTCACCATAGACGACTTCGACGAATACCTCTCAAAGTTAGTACCTACACATGCCTACCCATTCATATTAAATAACGGTATTTTCTGGTTTATATCATCGAAATCGTGTATCCGCGTTGACACTCCCTTCAAAATTCAATCTATCAAGTTACAAATAGACAAACAATAGACATCAATAGACAAAAAGCTTACCAAAACTAACTAAATGTAACTTATGAAGAAGATGACTGCTCGTTTGAACCGGTTTCTTGGTATTTTAACAGCACAACAAATTAATGCCATTTTATCATAGGATTAAGGTGATGGATGACCTCGGCTTTCTATGACTTCACCGAACATAGGTCCAGACACATTGGCAGTAGGTAGAGGAGGGTCTCATTCAAGGTCAAAGAGTGGCCACTCGACGAGCTCATTAGCTTACCTAAGTTTCGGCTTGCTTCGAGCCTCATCAGCTAGGCTCCGAAGACTGTAGGACCCAGTCCCGCTCTCGGCCTCCCACTCTCTACATATTCTAAAGGATGCCTCCAGTGACGCCTTCGCAGCTTTCCACTCCTGTATATTTGGGCTTTTCTTCAAACCTCAAATTCTAGACGTGACAGTGAAAAACCTTTGTGCTACAAGTTTCCCATGCTTAGATTGTACAAAAGTTGTTAATTTTGGAGAGGCATACTGAGGCTGAGATAAATAGTCGTAACAGAAACTAAGACTAACCAAAAGTAGTACTTTGTGACGTCACTTTGCATTACTTTGAGATTTCGTCCATACAAAATGTGTTAAAGTAACGTCACAAAGTACTACTTTTCGTTAGTCATAGTTTCTGTTACGACTATTTATCTCAGCCTTAGTCACCTAGTTCAAAGAACTCTACACTGGGAGCACACAGCCTGTATAAGTTAAGCGATCTTGGTAGGTCTAGATTCTTCAAGAACCTGTAGTTTGACTTCGCTCTACATTTCCTTGAAGAATCTCGAAAGTTTAGACCGATATTTGTTTTCGTAGGTATGAAAGAGTTTTTACTGTAAACATAGGTAATACTCATAAAAGAGTTGTTAATAAGTATAATTAATAATCCACAAGTCGAAAATAAGGTCAAATCCAGTCCAGGGTCCACCAACACTATTACGGCTACTACATACCTACATAAATATTGAAATTACATATGTGGTGCGGTACGGCGATGCCCCAGCCTTATCTAAACTAAATGTGCCAAGAAATGTGATCGTGTTTTCAACGTCTTTACGTTAATGGCGAGCTGAGAAAAAATGCGATTGTAATGAACTTTGACATAGATAGTACGAGTGTTTATGTGTTGTATTCAAACACACTTCGATGAGTAGGTACCTAATATTACCGTTTTTCTTCTGTCAATAAATTTTATTCCTAATCTACGAAAAATTTTCAAACAAGTATTGATAGGGCGTGATGATGGCGAGATGCACACCTATAAATGTTTTATTCACACGTTTTATGGGCTCGTCTTCGGATTAAGCGGTGCTAACAGTTTTAACTATTTACATATATACATAACCGTTATGCATATATATGTAGGTACTTTCATCTTGCACTGAATAGTGAATTTAAATTGTCTCTTGTTCCCAAATTGGGATAGACACGATTTTTGGAACTGTGGATGATTCCAGTAAGTAACAGCCCCAGGCTGCCTTTCTCGTTGTATAGATAGATAAGAATTATATACGTAGAAACTGAAGCAGGTGTCAGCACTGGTGCTATACCTACGCAAAAACTAGAGCAGGCGTCAGCATTGTTGACATAGGTATAAATACGCGTGAACTGCGGTTAGTGGCCGCATAGTTGAAATAGGTGCTATACTTACGCGGAAACTGGATCAGGCGTCAGCATAGTTGACGGACAGATGCGTAAACTGGAGGTATCAGTTTAGTTGACGTAGGTACTATTCCTAAGTAGAAACTGAAACAGGTGTCAGCATAGTTCTCGTAATATATGCGCTAACAGAATCTTGTGTCAGCATAGTTTACGTAGGTGCCTTCTTACACAAAAACTGGGACAGGTGTAAGCATAGTCCATGTAGCTATTATACCTACGCAGAAACGAGTAGTTGTCAGCTTAGTTGACATACTACGCAGAAACTGGAGCAGATTACAGCATAATTGATGTTCTCTGTTGTCTCTAGATACATCGGCTACACACAGAAACTGGCGTTACTGCTGGATTACGACGGGACACTCGCGCCCATAGCACCGCACCCGGACCTCGCTACGCTGCCTCTAGAGACCAAGAACACGCTGCAGCGGCTCTCTAACATGTCTGACGTCTATATCGCTGTCATCTCCGGCCGCAACGTCAACAACGTTAAGAATATGGTAAGTGCCGCTAACTAAGTTATTTATTGTGGTCATAAATTACCAATACCTTACACAAGACCTACCTTCACAAGGTTGCTTCTTTACTTTTTCGAGTAAAAAAATACGTAATTGATGGAGCGGTAGCCATTTATTTTGGGATGCTTCGGGGCTATAGAAGAACTAGTATCTACTGTTTTCCATGCCATATCCTAAAAATTGCTGATAATGTGATGACCAATATAAAGACCATATTTTAAAGAAAGCAAGCTTAATTAAAGTGCCGATCCAAGAATAAACACTTTAAATTTTCAACGTATTTTTATGGAACTGGAAAAGGATGATTATTGCCACAAATACACACCACACGGGAACTAAGTGCCATACCTGGACCTAACTCATACTGCACAGCTCCATTGAACTGGATGGGGCCAACCCGGTCGGATAAACCCTACCACCTAGTTATTAAGGGGACTTACACTGACTTATCCGATCATGGCCAGTCTCCACAGTCCAGCCAAATCGCAAAGTTAGACGAGGCACCCCAAGTTAACTAACTAAGTCTGACGATTATAAGTCTCATTCTTACAATATATGATTCCTTGTCTAGGAATCGACCTATTTTCGTTAATGTATGTTTCCTTTTTCTATACAAAATACATTGCGGAAACAGTGTCCATTTCCGAACTTTTTTGACTAAATGTAGAAATCTAAAAGCAAATGGAATTTTTTGTTTATGCATATATGCTGTTTTTGCTTATATCTAGAAATCGAATTACTTTCAGATTTCTAATGAGAAAAATCAACTTTTTTATTTTTATTATTATTTAAATAAATGATGGAATAAAAAAATATTAACAATCCATTATCAGTCTGGAGTTCTATTTGGATTTGCTGAAGCGTTTCACTACATATTATTACATTTGTTAAAAAGTGCATTTGTATGGCGCGAGTAGTTGGCTAGTCCTAGCGCCTTAAACTGTAGAAACGCCTACCTGTCTAGGTATTTTCCCTAAAGTACAACCTTGGGTTCTTCAAACATGGTGTGAAGAAGCACCTGGCCGGACAATTCATGGTTTCGGAGATTAGTTAGATTATGAGGAGGTTCTATGTTCGCCCGTATGTATTTTTATAGATTAAAATGAGATTATTAGGATAAGACTGTGCAGCTTAAAGTTTGACGATAGGAGGAAAATGAATGAATGAATATACTATTTTATATGTGTGTGTATTTCGTGAACTTCGAGCCCGTAAATTTGGTCACTAAAATCCATCAGGACAGCACACACTTCAATGTTTAACGCCCACTTATGAAATGTCTCCGTCGGCAGGTGGGCATCGAAGGCATCACATACGCCGGCAACCATGGGCTGGAGATCCTGCACCCGGACGGCAGCAAGTTCGTGCACCCCATGCCCACAGAGCTCGAGGACAAGGTGGTGGAGCTGCTCAAGTCGCTGCAGGATCAGGTGAGTCATTCTCTTCTTGGAGTGTGAGCGTGAAAGAACCCACTCGCGGGGTCAATTTTAAACCCAAACCTTTGGGTTCCGTACCCAAGGGTGCCAATGGGACCCTATTACTAAGCCTCTGACTAAGCGGGCTGCATCTCAGGAACCGTACAAGTAGATCCGTGAAATTTTCACAAAGTGTGTATTTCTATTGCTATAACAACAAATAGTAAAAACAATAGCAAATTAAAAACAAAAAAGGTCCCCCAAACATGAAACCTGATTTTTGTACAGTAAAAAAATAAATAACACAAAATTAAACCCTAAACAAGAGACACGTTTTTGTCCTATGGTACGGTACCCTTCATGTGCGAGTTAGAATCGCACTTGGAATTTTTTTTGTGTGCTTCGGTGATTAAACTCACCGGGTACTGGGAATAAATTGATAAACACTGATCTAGAGATTATATTGACTACGTATTTAAAAAAGGAGTGTAAATTGAATGCAATGGAGGGATTTTTATTGATGCGAGGGTGCGGTGGGCAGGTGTGCAAGGACGGCGCGTGGGTCGAGAACAAGGGGGCGCTGCTGACGTTCCACTACCGCGAGACGCCGATCGCGAAGCGCAAGGCGCTGGCGGATCAGGCGCGTAAGCTGATCGCCGCGTCGGGCTTCCATCCGGCGCCCGCGCACTGCGCCATCGAGGCGCGCCCGCCAGTCCAGTGGAACAAAGGTGGGTCGGCCCGTCACCGCTCGCGTGTGTTAAGAACGGCCTGTAAGCTATGCTCCCCATACAAACGTAGTTTACTAATCATTTGGAAACCGCTATTCCAATTAAATTGATATTTAATATCTCATATCAGGTAACAAATATCTGTGTCTGTATGCTTTTGTTTTTTTGAAAAATCCAAACCGAATGAAATGAAAGCAAAAAGAAAATCTTCATACGAATTTTGTTTTCTTTGTGGTTTGATCCAGAATACATTTACCGAAAAAACAAAGACATGCAGACATAGATATTTGTAGCCTAATATGCGATACCAAATATCAGTTGGAACAGTGCTTTTAAAATTATTAGTAAACTACGTTTTGTATGGGAGGTGAAATTTTCTGATGCTTACGGGCCGACCTTAAGGCCGCGGTCTCACATTGGGTATATTTGACCAATGTGGGGCCGGGTATATTCGTCTAAGACGCCAATATATAAATCGGTCTGAAAAATTAGCATCCAGTTTGCCTCCAATGCCCAACGCCGCCCTGCGCTGAGTCGATTTTTTGTCACACATCAAAGGGGAATGAAGGTGGGTTGCGCGCGGGTACTTTGTGTCCATAGACAAAGGACAGTCGAGATGGACTGCTAACGTCGTACAACGCACAAAACTCGCCGAAAACTGCTTATTTTATGCTTAGTGACGGGAGATATGCTTATATCTCCCGTCACTGCCAAAACTAGTTACACCATCATTAAACTAAGCTTGATTCGAAATTTTGCCTAGGTAGGCGAGATGGAAAACGTTACATGTAGTATTAACTATACATTATGTAATTGTTAAAAAAAATATCATTGATATTTTTGTATTGGTTTGTTTGTATTTAATGTATTCTGGAATGTGAATTGCAATGCCATCCGTGAAATTTTATCATGCCTATTTAATACTTGTATGATAGTTGAAATCTTTCCCTATCGTCACTTATCTATGTTTGTGTCCACCCTACCTCGCGTCTGACTCCAAATATAGGTCGCGTCAGTCGATGCTCTGCCAGCGTCCGTACAGGACCGTTCATTTGATCCACCATCGCTTTTCCTTCGCGGTCTTCTTATACCATGCACACTAGATAAGAATAAAAATAAGACATTTTATTTGCCACAACACATAAGTACAAAAAAGTAATGAACATAAAACAAATTAAACTAAATTAAAAACACTTAAACATTGCATTCTCTTGTAGGTATCTTAAATTTGGGATCAATCTCAGCTCTCTCGCAGAAAACTACGAAGCTGGTTTTCAGACAAATCCCTACTATAACCATCTTTAAACATTGCAGTTTAGGTTACGCTGCTTCGTGTTTGCCAGCATAAAAAAAAAATCCGCAATGAAAATATTATTAGCTTAATTTTTATAAAAAAGTTTAACAGTGTGTGTTTGTAAAAAAAATCTTATAATAATAATTAAAATAAAAAATAGCATAATATATATGCACTCATTGCATAGCTATAAGCCGCGAGTGCGAGTAGGTAGTCTTCCATCTTGATTTGCTTCGCTCCGCTTCTTACGTTGAATGAACAGTCTAATCGTGTCCAATGCTTGTTGTATTACTTATGTTGGTGAAGAGGGTTGGCGTATAAAATTTAAGCGAACATGTGGTGCAATACTTGGAATCAAAATTTGACCCCCTAAACATTTTACAATTATTTATTTATGGTCCTTCAAAATACATACAAAATACAAAATACAAAATGAGCAACAAAAAGAACCGTTTCTGAAATATCTGGAATATAGGTACTAATTCTTATAGATATATTTTAGCCATAAGTTTTTCGATTGCAAATTGAGACTGACTCGCATAATTACAAATTATAGTCACAAAAAGAGCTTTCTATTATTTATACGATTACGCGCCCATAATTTTTTGCTGTCCTTTGTTCTAATAAATAAAATTTCGTCACATGAGATGGAGAGTGAACATTGGGAATAAAAAACCGGGTTATTACACCAACAGCTTACATGGCAATTCATCACAGTGTGTTGGTGGCAACTTAGCATGCGTAATAGTCTGTGAGCGCATACGATTTTACTCTTAATACAATTTTAAACACAGATCGTAGGATCAATAATATAATCATTGATGATTTCGACCATGAAATGGTGGGTGGGTCAATTGAACCACCCAACTTAACTTTTATGATGCGTTAACTTGATGTGTGTCGACAGGTCGCGCTTCCATCTACATACTGCGGACAGCCTTTGGTGTGGACTGGAGCGAGCGTATCCGCATTATATACGCGGGTGACGATGCAACTGACGAGGACGCTATGCAGGTATGTACACATACATAATATAGTACCTGTAGGCACAATAATGAGACTGCTTTCATAAATGTATTAAAGATGAAGTCAGTTCCCGCCATGCGCTAGATTTCAAATGTTAGAAACGTTTAGGCTTAAACAAATTGGCGCCTTTAAGTTTTAGCATTGCATTTGCTTTTTCGATCGGGAAAAAATTTACAAGAGTGCGCCCTTCTTAGCTTCTAGCTGGATATCAGGGATGGTAGAGTGGATTTTTAGAAGCATTTTTGGTGAAGGAACGTGGGCGCGGAAACGAAGTTTTCTATCTAAAATATTTTTTTGAAAATATGAAATCCGCTTAATAATTTCCACCGCGTCCAATTGCGCCACTCACTAATCAACGTTGCAACCGAAAAGTGTTGCCAGACGCCAAATGATATATTCCGTGAGGTTCTAACTCTAATATAAGCTAAATAAGCTTAAAAAAAGCCTTTTTTAAATGCACCTCGAAGCCCAGGCAGGTAAGTTGATGGCTACGCCGAAAGACTCGCTTGGTCGGCCCTTTCGCTACGCGAGCGCATGAGTCCTCGCTGGTTGGGCAGGTCGCCGGCTCGCTACGCTCGCCACCTCCCCCCCCCCCCACAACCAGCTTCGGTCTCATACCTCTCGCTCCGCTCAGGACCTCCTGCGCGAGCTTTCGTCTCCGCACTTCTAAAAAACACTCTAGGGATGACGCACACCAACATGTAATGTCGGGGCGGCTAAGTAGGTTTTGGAGCAATACGAGTTCAGCAATTGTTAATTTTACCCTAAATTATGGGAAATTACATATTGGCGACATTTTACCTGCAATATGAATTTGTCACTTGATAACAGACTATAGAGAGATACTACGCACTTGACCTGTTTGCGTCGGAATACAGAACGAACGTTAATATTGCATCGCGCGCCGCCATCGTCTCGTCGCATCGACGCATATAGTATCGCGTCGGAATACAGAACGAACGTTAATATTGCTGACGGGATTTCATATTTTCAAAAAAAAATTTTAGATAGAAAACTTCGTTTCCGTGCCCATGTTCCTTGACCAAAAATGCTTCTAAAAATCCACTCTACCATCCCTGATATCCAGCTAGAAGCTAAGAATGGCGCACTCTTGTAAATTTCACCCTTCGATCGCTTTACCCAATTTCAAGAAAGTGCGACCGGGGGCTAGCGTCCTGAATTATTAAGATGGAGAAATCAAAATGTTAACAAGAGATAGATTACTGCAAAAAAAATACTTGTATACGAAAATAACTCCCGTTTCTTTAATGACTTCTTTCAAAGAATGTTAAATTTAAACGAAAAGAAACCATCCTGAATAAATTAGAGCGCTTCAAAATGATACCATTCTGGTTTCGGTAGGATTATAATTAACTACGCAACAAGCGCATCATTATTTGATGATATCCTTATTCTAATACTTTGTGGAGAGAACTTATTATCTTGTTATAAAAAATAAATTTTCTCTGTGGCTGGATCTTTGATTGCAAACCCTCTCTTGTGTACGATTACGCCACTGCATTATTCGCTGGGATAACATCTGTCTCCTCCGCAGGCTCTCAAAGGCATGGCGGCGACGTTCCGCATCGCGTCATCGCAGATCACCAAGACGTCCGCCGACCGCCGGCTGCCCTCCACCGACTCCGTGCTCACGATGCTCAAGTGGGTGGAGCGACACCTGTCGCGCCGCAAGCCGCGCCAGAACTCGCTCACGTACAAGAACGCGCGGAAGGCGCGCGACAACATCCAGATGCACGTGTCGTACGTGACGGGGCCCACGACGACGCCGCCGCGGACCCCGCCGGAGAGGCACAGCGGGCCCGACTCTGATTAAGACCGCCGTGAAATGTCACCTCGGAGGTTGCGAGTCGCTAGTAATATCGATCGTTTCGGTGCGTAAGGGCTTAGAATGGGTTCGATAAAGATGAACAAATATAAATGAACTGTTCGACTTTGTTAGAATGTAATTTTTTACAACATCGAAACGATAACTTAAAACAGCTATCACTCCTAACTCGTACATCCCTTTGGGGTGACATCTCTGGCTTCCGACTTCAGAAAACTACAAGGCGTGCCATTAAGAGCAGCCCACTTAAACTCTCGTTACAGATTCGCAGCTCACAACTCAGTCTGAATCTAGCAGCAGGCTAATCTAGAGCAAACTAAGGAGATTATTACAAACAAACATTGAGATAGGAGTAATTTTGGGCAACAAATTGTGTCGTGTTGGACAGGATTCAATGCAGGAGCCCAAGTTTATTTACCAAGGTCAATCTGTGGCAGTGTAACGTTAGCTCCATATTGTCTGTCAAATTGTGTCTTTAGTTACTTAAAATAGTTGTTGGGGTTGTCTCTCTTATTTATTTATTTTTATTTTGTTGACCTTGCACTTTTCTACCCATTTCGATTATGATGTTTTACAATGTACGATTAATCCGTTTTTGCATTGAATAGATAATGTGTCTATGTTGTATTGACTTAATTTCAGAACCGTGTAATTTTGTTATATTGGGGATACATTAGCTAAGTTAAATAGTCTCTCTGGAATTCACTGCCCTATACTTACTTAACTCACCTTGATGAATCAATATTTTTCTTTAATTACTTGTAATAATTTGTATCTAACGTCGTATTCAACAGCAGCTCTTCGGGATATTTTTATGTCGTAATTTCCTTTTCATGGACATAATGCTCGATGAAGTTTTTCAAATGTAACAAACGTGATTATAACGAAATCACGAACGTGATCGAAATCGAATCGAAATCGCGAAAGCGTCAGAAAACCGCAGAGATTAGAATTTATAACATTTTATATGCAGCTTCAGCTAAAGGCTGTCAAAGAGATGTATTTTTGATGTGTGTTAGTGTAGAAATTAAAATGTGATAGATTTGCACGATGGTGACTATGTTTTAAGAGAATATTTATTTATAAGGCTCACTAGCGGTGAATCACCAAAGAAAATGCATCAACAGTTTTACATAATGTTCCCGTAGATATAAGTTTTTTTGTATGTCAGTGTTCCTCGTAATAATGTGTACATCAATTTAATATTTCCAGCCTTTGGCCAATGTTCACATTCCAAAACAGATATCTGCAAATTCTGCAAGATATTTTCGGAAAATATTCAAAAGCCATTCTGTCCAGAAAGAGTATTTTGGAGGTTTATACATGTACAATTGGAAACCTATTCATGCTTCACGGTCAAAGTGGCCGTTCCATACCAATCGGGATCAACAAGGAGTGGTATATTTGTTGTTCATAAAGTCCACTCATTGACCTTGTACCGGTTTCAGTGCCGACTTTTGACTGCAATTGGTAAACTGATCATTTTTCAAATTAATTAATGTTGCTCGAATTTGTTATTTCCGAATTTTTATTTTGATAGATTGTATTTTTTACTACTGAAATAAAGTCAATTTAAATAGGTGATCGAAATTTTATTTTACTTCTATTTCCCTAAAATTGTCATTCATTTATACAACACTGACTAGGGCCACCAAAATCTACTAAAAGAAGCAACTAGAAATTGAAGACGTATCTATTGTAGACAGGCTGGTTCACTGTGTTGGGAGGTGAGCTATGGAAGTGAGATCGGATGGTGGGACCGGCCAGGGGAACTGCCGAGTGGTTTGGGAAAGACCAGCTCAGAAAGTAAGAAAACAATTTCTGAAATATACAAATACAAAATTATGAAAAGAAAGGCGCATGATAAGCGTTTTAATAATATTGCAATCATCATGTATATTCTGCTAGCACCTCTGACTAAAAATATTGGTTAACATTGTTAACTGTGCTAGTATGAAAAGGTCTTTCTATTCGGGATTTAACAAATTTTATTGAGACCCTGATCAAAATTTGCTCTATATAGCTTAATATAATATTATTCATAATCAGTCAAAAGCCACCATATGTGACCAGAAACTGCGTTTATATTTTGGAGGTCCGATTCCAGGAAGAGACGTCTCAGTTAAGGCTGTTCCGACTCATATAAAGTAGTTTGCACCCAGAACGCAAAAAGTATTGCACTTTAAGGCACGAATTAATAATAAACGTTTAATATAGTCATATTACTTGCAGCGAAAACAATTTCACAATTTCAGGATTATTGGTTTTGTTACAATTAATTTAAATACGATTTTTATTTAACAGCGCCATCTAACGGTGTAAAACTTCTAATCGGCAATTAAAACGAAACCATTAAACCTGAAATTGTGAATATGTTTTCGCTGCAACTACTATGGCTATATTTAATATTTTTGACGAATTCGTGCCTTAAAGTGCAATACTTTTTGCGTTCTGTGTAAAAAAAACATTGTATGG
This sequence comes from Incurvaria masculella, assembly GCA_946894095.1. Lineage (NCBI taxonomy): Eukaryota > Metazoa > Arthropoda > Insecta > Lepidoptera > Incurvariidae > Incurvaria > Incurvaria masculella. The sequence goes on along the minus strand of OX335641.1, from coordinate 15,300,775 downwards.
GTCGGAACATCCTTAAGCAATGATCAAACACGTCACTTACTCGTTCCTTCCGTATTGTCCACAAAAAGTGGCTGCGCCGCAAGCAGGTTGAATTGGTAGACGCACTGCTCGCGAAAGGTTTGCTTGCTGGTTTGGTTCCAAGTTTGCGCTTTAACTTAATAAATGAGTTATTTATGCAGCTCTTCTTCTTTTACTAAAGTGTCCTTGCATCATGTTCAATTCCATGTAAATATGATATCAAAAAATAGATAATCTTGCTTAGTAGAATAAGTAAATTTTACCAAATATGGACTCGCAATCCCGCACAGATAATCCTATAGAAAGTAGCAAAATGTCCATGATGGTTCCTAAATGTTTACACTCTCGTAACATTCCTATAATTCGTTTGTAGGGTGCCAACGGAACCCTATTACTAAGCCTCCACTGACCGTCCGTTTGTCCGTCCATCTGCCAGCTGGCTGCATCTCATGAACGGTAGGTAGACAGCTGAAATTTTCACAGAGTGTATTTCTATTGCCGCTAGAACAACAAATAATAAAAAAAAAAGGGGGCCATACAAGAAAGGTAGGAAGGTTTACGATGGTACGGAAACCTTTGTGTGAGAGTCTGACACGCACGGTTTTAAGTTGTACAATGTTTGTATGTTTCAGGACTGACTCAAACTTCTAAAGCCTGTCTCACAGTACCCCGGCCCGTTTCTACATCCGCCTTGTGGATTCCTTCGTGGAACACAATGGGGAACCAGCCTTTCTGCTACAGATAGGTTTTGTTTATTGAAATGCTTCTTTTGGGAGATTTTAGTAGCCTGTGACAGCACGTAGATTTGTAAATATAAATGTTGACTGTGCTTGTTGCAAATAAAACATCATTAACAATTCCTTTATTTAGATACATTGGGCTTCTGAGTTAATACGGCACATAATTTTAGCAATTAAATAGCGCGCAGGGTTAGAGAGAGACCATAATTCGCCACTGCCACCGCACACAACATTCACATGTGCTGCAGGACATCTTGTCCCCTCGTTGCATACTAACCTCAGTTGAGTCTACAAAGGGTCAAAGTCAAAAGTGTGGCGTTTATCGCGCCATCCACTGTACATGCCCCATAAAGTAGAACAATGAAATCATAGATTTTATAAAACTTTTTATGTTTCATATTAATTTATAACATTTCTTTTGGTCCTATCATGGACACTATGATGATAACTTATTTGCACTGACTTCTAAAATCACACTCACAATTATTAGTGTACACGGCAAGAACCATTTTTCATTCTAATCGAATAAAACCACAGTTAATAATAAACTTTTATAATACATCACAATAAGACACCGACTATCTCACACGATCATCAATAGAATTAAATATAACTAACTTACGGAATGTGGGATCAGGGGAGAAGCTACACATTGCTGTGGGACACCACCAGCCAGGACATGAAGAAGTAGAACAGGAATATGGGATACATGGCGAGAGCCTTCCGTCCCGCCGGCTGGCTGTCCCCCAGGAACTTTGTCGCCGCTGCAACATTTCAAAATGAATATTCTGTAAAACGTTGCAAAGCATAAATCTTAAATCGAGGTATACATTTTAAATTGTCAGCCTCGGTAGCCCAGTGGCACGATGCCTTGCGATTCGATAAGCTTGGTGAAGCAACTCTGAGCGCGGTTGGGTTCTCGATGGGTGACCGTTTTCATCCGTTCAGGCTGGCTGTGGTTCTAATTCCACGTAAAACTGTAGAGCCCCTTCCTTACTTACTAGGTGGTAGGTTTAGTCAACAATGAAAATTGTCCATGTTTTCCATCCTGTTCAATGTAGCCGAGCAATAAAAGGAAAGTCCTGCATGGCACCTAGTTCCCATGTGGTGTGTTCGGCTAATATGATTACGGTCAGTTTGGTAATAGTCATCCATGTCCAGTTACATAAAAAAAATACAAAAATCTTTGATAAAGAGTATTTCGACCATAAGTATTAGATTTTGAGGCACTCATCTTTACTAATTTTGTTTGAATGTGCTAATTTCTGAAACCAGAATCTACCATTCAGATTTTTTAAAATATTTTTGCATTTCATAGCCCAATTCCTTAGAAAGGCATTAAACTATTTAAAATCATGCAACGACCTTTAGGAGCCGAACAAAAAGAAAAAGTCAGAAAGAACGCTAAGGGAAAACAAAGGTATAGTGCAGACGGGTTATGCGTCGCGGTGGGTTGAGGGGTATTTTACCAGGCTCCACTGTAACATCTTACATTTAAAAACTTGATAATTCCCACAAAATCAATAAAATACTACTGAAAAGGTTTCTGCGGAGACATAAACTTTTAATGAGTGCCTCAAACCTCCTTGTTTTTTGTGAATTGTCTACAGGAAACTTTGGATGGGTTGGAACATCCTTAAGGAAGTTTGCGTCTTAAGGTGGCCCAACCCGCTCATCTCCCCATACAAAAGGGGAAAGAAGATCACGCCCATATTTCTTGTTAGAGATCCAAAAATTTGCTCAAAATACATAGCTTTATTTGATCGAACTAGATGTCTGATGACCATTGACATTGTAAAATTGTGTTTGGTTTCTAAGTTATAAGGTCCGAAAGTTCGAATTTTTCGCGCGTTTTATACAATAACTTTGGAGGTGGATTACGCAATGATAAAGTAAGAACATCGTAAAAAGATTAGTCATCAGACATAGCTTATTTAATAAAGATTTATGATCTGTTTGGTTTTTGTTAGATTTTTGACTACAGCGGTCGTGGTTTACTTTTAGCTATAAGTCGTTTTGAAATTAAAATTTTCGTAAATCTTACCAAATCATACACTATGCACATTGTCTTTTTTGTGGACATGTTGCATCTTCCTCATCACGGAGCCTGTCTTATTCTTTGAAACAGAGAAGGTCCCAGAGCGCAACAGCACGGTTTTGTACCGTGCCCGCGAATGAGTTAGGCCCGCCGGGTTGGGCCACCTTAAGTTAAGTTGCTACTTAAAATTATTAAGTTACAAACTATATGTGTAGTGGTGAGCACGTTAAGCGGTTCTGTATATAATCTCATAAAATAATTTAAAAAAATAAGGCGAAACTTATGAGATAATTCTGAGGATGTGTGCAAAAAGTTGCCATTTACAATTAGCTGTGCCTCATAATTAACTCACAAATGCCACCATTTTTTAAGCATTGTTTTCAAATACACAACCACTTAGTGTTCTCGCCAATACAGTTATAGTTCCTATTTTTCGGGAGTTATAGCACAAATAGCGATGAATAACTGTGGCGAACCCCCTTAAGCAGTAGTAATGTTTTACAAAACATGTTTTTTGTCAGACTCATGTTTGTTTCACGAAGTTTTTAGAATGCTGTTATATTTATAATCAAAACATTGCAAGGATAATGTTGTTAAGTTTAGGGTCAGAAATGGATGGAAATTAATATAAATATTAAAAAACAGCCAAGTGCGAGTCGGACTCGTACACGAAGGGTTCCGTACCATATTTTTTTTTTATTTTATTTATTTTACCTATTTGTTGTTATAGCGGCAACATAATTACACACTCTGTGAAAAATTCAGCTACCTACCTATTACGGTTCCTGAGATACAGCCCTGTGACAGACGGACGGACAGTGAAGGCTTAGTAATACGGTTCCGTTTTCACCCTTTGGGTATGGAACCATAAAAAAGGAACAATTGTCTCCTATATAATAATGTTTAAGACCTCATTCTCGGAAATTGGGTAGCAGAATAAATGTGTCATAACCATGGCGCAGCCACATCTGTATACATGAGGTAACATGAGGTAGCGGTAGGTAATAATTTCTAGAACTTTAATGAGTGTAATTAGTATGTTTTTTTTTAAACATAGCAATTACAGTAGCCTAGTTTACTTATGGGGCCTCGCTGATATAATCATACAACGATGCCAACCAGTGACCCTAGCAACCCCAGGCCAACAGTAAAAAAAAATGCCTTGGGGCATTCTTTAATGTTCTCAAGCGTTGATATGCAGTAAGGGTTATGTAGTAAGGGAAATCAAAAAAGTAACAACAAAAATATTGAGAGAGTACCTACAGACTGTTTTACAGGTAACTCACCGTACGTAGCCCACACGAAGCCTGTCACAGACACGAGTAGCCGCAGAATGAACAGCAGCATGGTCTGCGTCGAGAACAGGATGACGCGGCAGATGACAAGTGCGACGGCCGTCGGCAGTAGGCAGTATCCGAGCACACACACGGACTGGAAGAACGAACTGCCACACGAGAGCATATATCAATTGGGTTACCTGGGTGAACCAGGAATTGGGGTACTAATGAAAAAAAAATATCTTGTAAAATACAATTTCTACTAGTAACTTGTGGCCAGAGCAGATGTGTTTGAGCGCAAAAAGGTGACCACCCGGTGATGTGCGGGGTCTGGAAAGCTTTGTCAAATGAAACAATAGTCTTCTTTTACAAGTTGCAAGTTTAATTTTTTTTTCATTTCGTAAGATCTGACGTTTAAAGTAGGAAAGGTGACAAGACTTACATGTTCCCACCGAGAAGTTTAGAATTGAGCGTGACGACGGCTGCTCCGACCCACACCAGCACGAAGACCTCAGCGAACTGTGGCCCGCCGTCGTTGGACTTGTCTGCGTGCTCTGAGCCCTGAAGGAGGGACGCCATCAGCGTGCACAGGAGCAGCGGACCCCACAGGTCCCCTAGAGGCACACAGGGGCTGGTCAGATCATGTTACGAAGAAGTAAGACAGCTGACAATGTTTTAACTGAACAAGAAAGGAAGGAAGTATCGCAGTTATCAATGGTTCACCGAATATATCCTGGCCTCCTACACATTTCATGTGAGTCGCACTAGATAACACTACTGGTTTTTCGTGTGATGACCTACCATGGTAGAGTATGTGCATTTTCAGCGAATTTCATTGAATTGGGTGATTAATGTGATGGTACCAAAAAGGGCAGGCTTAAGTCTTAATAACCTAATAGGGGAAGGGGGACTTACTGTTTTCAATGTATTTTTATGAGCGTGGACTAATATGGTACAGCTCATATTTGTGACATATGCTCTTATTCCACTCAGAAAGATAAATAAAGTGATGCATGAACGTATTACGTGCGAAGCAAGGCCTCACTTCATGAGCTACGAGCCGCTGAAAATGTCATGGAAGGCTCGAGCATTGCACTTAGCTGGAACGTAAGTGATGGACCTTCTTGCCGTTTCAGATCTTGGAGGACCTCCACACCTTCAGTCAGAAAGTCGTCTGCTGAACCAGTACCTTCTTAGTATAGTTTGCATAAGTTCATTAATCTTTACTTCGAGTCATTTGTCACTTGTCTACGGCTGAAGCCAGAAGATGCACAGTCAATGACTATTATTTTATTTCTGACCATGTTGGATGTCCCCTAGGTTGCTTCGCAAATAAGGGCCATGTACAGAGCACATCACCCTCGGCGCCACAGTAGGCATTGGCATTTGCAAGGAAAAAGTATGTGGAACTAACTGTACTGACTCCACTGTATGGCGTCTATGGTGATGCCGTTTGTACTTAATGAGGTGGACAAATTTCGAGTGAAAGAAGTAAGCTAAAACATGTTTAATCATAAACGAAATGTTAGGAGGGTCTTGGTAAGTTATTGTAAATGTTTTAAAATCAATTTCAATCTGATCAGTTCTTGATGCTACTGAAAAAAATACTTACATTCTTTTAGTAGACTAGTCTTTTCTCTTGGTATGAGCACATGGTAGAATTTGTTTCCAACTGCCCTTAGATCTCGCAACTGGAATAGTAACAATGAGTAAAGTTATGCTCAATAATAAAACACATGATCAAGTCAAGTTAATATTTAGGTAAATTATTACATAAAATATTTCCTTAAACATTACAAAAATTGGTTTTTCGAGCGAGTCAAACTTTTTTTTGTGCTAGGATAAAACTAATAATAATGTATTGCTTTTTTTTCCATGGAACTGGAAATGGATGCCTATACCACACCTACTTCAAAGCTTTTGCCCAACACTACCTACCACATAGTAAGTTAGGAAGCAGACCTACACTTTTATCTATGATTTAAATTTTATACTTTATAATCTTGATGCGAGCAAGTCGAGTGACTACTCAATCGAATCAGATCTACTGTAACCACAGAAGAGAAAAGGGAAGGAGTTGCAATAACGACCACATGCGTCCCCTTGCATGTGGTCGTTATTGCAACATCACTGTATGGACAAAAAGTGCATATAATGCAGTTCCCAAGTCAGTTTCCACCCACACAAACCCTCTAATACTATGTTGGATGAGGATTGAATTGTAGCTTTAGTCTTAGAAGAACATTTATGTTATTTTTTTGCCAGTGCTGTAATGCTATAATGACGGCCTTAAGAATCGCTACCTGGAATATAAATGGTCTATTACCAAATAAAAACGAGTTGGAAATTCTCCTTAAAACAAATAAAATTGACATTATCCTGATCTCTGAGACTCATCTTAACGCCAGAAAAGTTTTCACATTAGACGGCTATTGTGTATACAGTACAAACCACACTGATGGTACCTCCCATGGTGGCTCAGCAGTTATAATAAAACAAAATGTCAATCATCACCTCCACAGCGAGTACAGAGAAGCTTACATGCAAGCCACCACTGTGACGATCAATGACCGAGAGGGCCCCATTAACGTAAGTGCTGTGTACTGTCCACCACGACACAAAATGAGTGCAGAAAAGTTTTCTAGCTACTTCAAAGCTCTGGGTAACAGATGCATCAGCGGTGGTGACTGGAACTATAAACATACATCCTGGGGCTCGAGGTTAACAACGACTCGAGGCCGAGAACTAAAAAAATGCATTGACCATCTCAAACTCAAAACCCTATCAACAGGCGAACCTACCTACTGGCCTAGCGACAAAAATAAAACACCCGTCCTTCTAGACTTTTTCATCTTAAAGGGTATTTCCAAATTGTATATGGAGGTAGAGTCAAAGCTTGATGGATCATCCGACCACTCGCCAATAATTGGAATATTTAGCACAACCATTATTTGCAAAAATAAACCTCCCACCTTATATAACCACAAAACAGACTGGAAAGCATTTGCTGAATTTCTTGAGACAGAATTGGACCTTAAAATAAGACTCAAATCAGACATTGATATAGACGAAGCAACATTCTACATTACAAATAAAATCCAAGAAGCTGCTTGGCGGTCTACTCCATACCTAACTCCAGCAGTAGATAAAACCAATATACCTCTAGAAATAAGAAAAAAACTAGCAGAAAAAAGGAGACTCCGTAGGCAGTGGCAATCAAGTAATCGTCTGGATAGAGCCAAAACAGCATTCAACAGAGCTTCTAGAGAACTGAAAGCAATGATTGCCGAAAACAACAATAATACACTGCAAGAGCAACTTCAATCCTTGTCGGCTACCAAGCGAGACAACTACTCTTTGTGGAAAATCACCAAAAAATTTAACAGACCACAACAACATGTCCCACCGCATAAGACGCCTACAGGCAATTGGGCTCGAAATTGCAGCGAGAAAGCAACATTGTTTGCTCAGCACCTGAGTCGCACCTTCACACCAAATGACTCGGCCATGGATCAGTTTGAAGCAGAGGTGGATACTCTGTTAAGCAGTGACCAACAGTTGTCTCTACCCCTGAAATTGACAACACCGAGAGAGATTACTCAAATAGTCTGTCATCTAAAAAATAAGAAAGCTCCTGGATTTGATCTCATAACTGGAGAAGTCCTGAAACATCTACCAAGAAAAGGAATGGTTTTTCTTACAATACTGTTCAATGCTATCATGCGTCTACATTACTACCCTAAGTTGTGGAAAGTTTCACAAATATGTATGATGGTAAAGCCCGGAAAACCCTCTAATGAATTGAGCTCCTACAGACCAATCAGCCTGCTTCCTACCATTTCAAAGGTCTTCGAAAAAGTATTTATACTCAGACTGAGACCAATATTAGAAGAGAGGAATACAATACCAGATCATCAGTTTGGCTTCCGAGTGCAACACTCAACAGTGGAACAAGTACATAGAGTAGTACACAAGATCAGACAGACATTGGAAAGAAAGGAGTACTGCTCGGCAGTATTCTTAGATATACAGCAAGCTTTTGATAAAGTGTGGCACAAGGGTCTCTTGTACAAGCTGAAGAAATTACTTCCTAACTCAATATTTATGGTACTCAAATCATATCTATGCCACAGATACTTCCAAGTTAAATATGGAGAGGAACTATCTGAGTTTTATGAACTAAAAGCCTCGGTACCGCAAGGATCTGTGTTGGGGCCTGTTCTCTACTCCATCTTCACAGCCGATTTACCCACGACCGAAGAAGTAGTGACCGCTACATTTGCCGATGATACTGCTTGCCTTGCTAGTCATACAGATCCCAATAAAGCATCCCAGACGCTACAACTACAACTGAACAAAATTGATCAATGGCTAAAATCATGGAGGATCATTTGTAGTGCAACAAAATCTAACCATATTACCTTCTCACTGAGAAATGGGGACTGCCCATCAGTAACATTAGGTGGAGAAATTTTGCCAAAAAAAACCTGCATTAAATATCTCGGACTGCACTTGGATAGACGACTTACCTGGTCACACCATATAAAAGCCAAAAGAACTGAATCCAATTTACAATTTAAAAGTCTGAACTGGCTCATAGGACGCCAATCTTCACTTTCCCTTGAAAACAAACTATTGGTGTACAAATGCATACTAAAACCGATCTGGAGCTATGGCATCGAACTCTGGGGATCTGCTAGCAACTCAAACCTTGAAATACTGCAAAGATTCCAAAACATAGTACTGCGGACAATCACTAAAGCACCTTGGTTTGCCAGAAACGACGAAATCCACCAATACTTGCAGGCGCCAACAGTGAAAGAGGAAGTCAAACACTTCTGTGACAAATATAAAAAAAGGTTAAAAAACCACACCAATGAGCTGGCAAGAAGTCTACTCAACTCTAAAGAAACCATATCACGACTTAAATACTGAACCTGGACAACAGAAGCTGAAGAGTTCCTCAGCTTAATAATTGAAGGGATAAGACATTTAATGGAGTGTCTCCCACAACGACATGTATAATCACAAAATCTGATTATGGCTAGATAGCCGATTGCAGATAGAAGCAAAAAAAAAAAAAAAAAAAAAAAAAAAAAAAAAAAAAAAAAAAAAAAAAAAAAGTGCTCTAAAAAATATATTCAATCGGTCAATTTATTGAGGATGCCTTCGATATAGTCCACATTTCTATGCATTAACCTTAACCCAACTGGTCTACAATGGGCACCGCATGTCGGTTTCACAGCCATTTAGTAATGATTACTTTAGTAAAAAAAATAAGTGTACCAAAATAACTTTACAAATGTAATCTACCATGGAATCTTACCAGGTCCGTCTATATTTTTTAGATTAGATCACTATTAAAAGAACACCTTAATTTTACACACCACTGTCTCTTTGATAGGTTCGTCTAATGTGTTGAACTCCCCGCTGTCTCCGGGCGGTCCCCTCCTGGTCCCAGGAACCACCCCTACTGACATTTCTCCTTCCACCGAGCCCAGATCCTCTGACCCGTACATCTGTTCAAAAACAAACAAATTAATTTTGGAAGTGCTCGATTAAAACCAGTCATCGGACGAGGCTGATGGCTTCAGATGGATGCTATCCGATAAGGTTGATCTGTATGTTTATCATCTTTACATATATGAAATTAGCACAGAGCGACACATTTATTGCAGAAATAACAGAGGAAAACTCTCAAGATTTACGTTAGTTTCCTGCGTACCAAAGCATCAGATTGGAGTACTTGTTACTTACGTCGAGTTTGGCTTCGTATCCACTCATGACGGCGACGAAGTGGTCAGCCAGCTGTAAGTCTGTGTCGTGTAAGGATCATAGAAGAAATGGGAGCTGCAGATAATGAAGAACAGCTAAACAATATCGGCCAACACAACACGACGATCGAATTCGGCGAAGTTGCAACTGTCACTGTCAAAACAATTTCTGTCAGACGGGTACGATCCGAATAGCACTTTTACCTACCACTCAAACTGACTGCGCGTTACGACTTGAACTCTAAACGATTTCACTCCTAAAAGAGTATACAACCGTCCCGGATTAGATTGCACCTCAAAGCAGTAAGCATTACAAACGATTCGGATCGTTTGTGTACGCGCTTACGGAAACAAAACAACATACCTGAAACAAATGACATTAAGGTGGCCCAACCCGGCGGCCCCAACTCATTCGCGGGCACGGTACAAAACCGTGCTGTTGCGCTCTGGGACCTTCTCTGTTTCAAAGAATAAGACAGGCTCCGTGATGAGGAAGATGCAACATGTCCACAAAAAAGACAATGTGCATAGTGTATGATTTGGTAAGATTTACGAAAATGTTAATTTCAAGACGACTTATAGCTAAAAGTAAACCACGACCGCTGTAGTCAAAAATCTAACAAAAACCAAATAGATCATAAATATTGATTAAATAAGCTATGTCTGATGACTAATCTTTTTACGATCTTCTTACTTTATCATTGCGTAATCCACCTCCAAAGTTATTGTATAAAACGCGCGACAAAATCGAACTTTCGGACCTTATAACTTAGAAACCAAACACAATTTTACAATGCCAATGGTCATTAGACATCTAGTTCGATCAAATAAAGCTATTTTGAGCAACATTTTGGATCTCTGACAAGAAATATGGGCGTGATCTTCTTTCCCCTTTTGTATGGGGAGATGAGCGGGTTGGGCCACCTTAATACTAGTAGTTGACCTAAAATTTGAATATAATCAATAGCTCTAAGCTGAAATTGAATTTTGAACTGTGAGATATTCAACGGTTCTGCGAAAAAACACATTGATAAGACGATTACTACTCTTTAGAAACGTCAAAAGGTGCGCGTGACACAGCGCTAACTTGATACCGTTCATAGGACGCTATTTTGATGTCTGTAAGCGCGAATTGGACCAGTTTTGAGCGTGCTTTTGATAACGATGGTTCAAATTGGACCGCGACCTGGCATCTTTGTATGCGTGCTCACGGTTCTCGCTGAGAGTGCCCGAAGTCTCAATTAAATGATGCCCAGCCCGTCGCTACTAGCTCATAGCGGCTGACCAAGGACCGATCACTGGCAGTGCGAGCGAGCACCCAATAATGTGCAACTATTTTGACTATCTTCACTCAAACTTGCTACGGGCTGCAATTGGATTGAATCCTGAGTTATCTTGAGAACTTCGCTAATGAGAAATACCGGCCGACTGCCATTTTTTAATGGCGGTGATAGCATATAAAAATGTGTGAGACCGAGTTATTATTTAGGTTTTCGTCCAACGGATTATAAGCCTTCGCGGTCAGTTCGTTTGTCAACCGGCTGTTTCTCATGAACCGTAATAGGTAGACAACTGATATTTTCACAGAGTGTATATTCTTGTTGTAGCTATAACAAGAAATAGTGATAATTATATAAAAGAACTAAGGGGGAGAGGCCCCATATAAAAAAAAAAGACTTTTTTAAAACCATTCCTGTGCGAGTTCGATTCGCAAGTGGCCAGTTTTTTATGATGTTATACATACACTCTCAAAAATTTCAGAGCTCAGCTAAGTATCTGCTTGGCTCCATGGACTCGTTACAGAGCCGTGCCGTACGTCTAATCGCAGACTCCAAGGTATCCCTTTTAGATATCCTTCAACTCCGAAGGGATGTTGGGTCTCTCGCTGTATTCTATCGTCTTTACCATGGAGAGTGCTTTTCGAAGCTTCATAACGCTGTCCCTCCATCCTTTTTCTCCCTTGCGCAAAACACGGAACAGGCAGGGAATGCACTCATTCACTATCGACATTATAGTACGGTCTAGAGAGGCCAAAGCCCTGCAGTGGGTGGCACTAAGAAAAAAAAACTTAGAAATTTAAAAAATAATGTTATACTTGATATAGTGTGTAAGGCTATAATAATAATAATAATGCTTATCAAAAGATGTCGTGAAAAAGAACATTTCACAAAAAAAAAAATTAAAATATTTCGTTTTAAAAGCTTGGCAATGACATTTAAATTTATTTGAGGACAAACAAAAGCTCCTCTTTTCCTCTAAATCTTATTGTAAATGTAATCATGGAGAACATCTTTCATTTAAAAACTCGTAAATCAAACTTCACAGGAATGACAGTTTTGACATTTTTAGTGTGAGGTCGCTCATGCGTCATCTACAATTAGCTTTAAGTTTTCTTCCCCATTACATAAAACATGAATTACTAACAATTGTCAATATGATTTTGAGTGGTTGTAGATGCTGGTAGAATGGAAACAAGGCGTGATTCTGGGAAACGTGCTGTGTGATCGGCGGGTGGGAATATGATTTTCGTAGGTTTTCTATTCCATTAGAAGCATTTTCCAGAGATTTTAGCGCAGCTTAATTGAAGAATAAGAGATGGTCCAAGGATTGGTCAAATATATTGCAACATAGAGCAGTATACGGTACAGCATACATAGGAAAGCGAAAACGAGTTAGTCACAGATGAAAGTGAGACGCTTTCGACTGACGTCATCAAACATCAAATGTTTTGTTAGCGTCGTCGAACTCTAATTAGAATAATTAGAAAGGCACAACACTAGGGTGACTCGTGGTTGTCGTTCCATGAGTACGAAAGCGTTGTGAGTCACCGGTGACACATAGGTGATAATCTCATGAGTAGACCCAAGATCAACATTGTTCAGTCTGTGAAGAGTTCTGCGTGGTCCGTTTTGCAGTTGCAATTATTACCTCAACATAAAAAACTAGACTTATCGACAGGCAGCCAAAGTATCAATATACATACTAAATCCATATTCATATACTTATATACTTTAACCATACTAATATTATAAATTCTAAAGTAACACTGTCTGTCTGTTGCGTTGTCGTTCCTAAGCCGCTGAACCAATTTTGAATAAATTAGGTATATAGAGAGTCCGGATATAGGCTACATTTAGTGGGAAAAAATCAACTCAAAGGATAAAAGTTAGTTATAAAATTCATCACATGACCGTCCCCATCCATCCACCATATTAGCTATAGTACGTCTGGCTAGATAGTTAGTGCATCCCTTGCAAAGCTTGGGCGGGTCGCTAATCTTGAAGTTACAAATACAATTATTACATATATATTTTTTTTATGTATCTGGACATGGATGGCTAATACCAACCTGATCGTCAGATATGTAATAAGCCTTACACACCACATGGGAACTAGGTGCCATGCCAGGACCTTCCTTATATTGCTTGGTTACATTAAACTGGATGGAAAACACGGACAATTTTCATTGCCGCTTCGACCATAGTTCATTCAATGCGATTGTACCACCCCGGGCTGGATTAACCCTACCAACTAGTGAATAAGGAAAGGGACCTACAGTTTTATGTGGAATCCGAAACACGGCCAGACTCAACGGGAGAAAATGGTCAGAACCTAACCGCGCTCAGAGGTGCTTCCCCAGCTTATCGATTCGCAAGGCGTCGCACACTGAGGTACCGAGGTTGACAAATTTCCACAGGTGATTTGCTTGGGTGGTAAAATAAATCGCAATGTCTCGGTGCTTAAAATCGACTTACACGTCAAGACTCAAAGGTCACGATTATCCGTTATGATATTATTATATGTTCTGTGGTCACGATCACCAGCTATCACTGTCAAATTGACAGCAGGCAGCAGTTGTTTATGGCAATCTGTGGTTTGTGTTTTGTATTGTCAGTCACGAGTTCGGTTTTGGCGGGAATCCGAACAAGTCGAGATTTTTTTGCGATCGAGTTTTTATTTGCCAATTCGTTTGTTTGTGGTCTTTCTTCGCGGAAAACCGGTCGAGAAGATGAAGGCGAAGAGGAAACGGAAAAAGGAAGACAAGAGGTCTCCAGAGGAGTCACTTTCGTCCGATTTATCGGACTGTGAAAATTTGGCGGGAAAAGATGATCTTGTGGAACAGGCGGGAACTACTGAGCTCAACATCAACACCACAGCTACTACATCAAAATTGAATTCACTCGATAAGTACCAACCATTCTTCATTAAAGACTACACCCGTGCATACCCTGAGGATTCGGGAGCACTGGATTTTATCGTATTCATAGAAAGCACAGAACCTAACAAGCCGATTGGAGACAGAGATATTATGAGCTTATCAAACTCTTTCAAAAGATACATTAAGGGCATCAAACAGTTCAAGAGGATAAATCGATACAAAATAGGCGCAATATTTGAAAAACCAGAGCTAGCCAATGCAGCTCTCGGTAACAAAACTTTTTTGGATCAATTCAAGCTTAAGGCTTCCATACCTGCATCTGCAACTGAAACCACTGGTGTCATCACCTCGGTCCCTACCAACTTATCCAATCATAAAATTTTTACCAACATAACAAGCACAAAAAAAATTATATCAGTAAGAAGATTCATGCGTAAAGTAAAGAATGAAAATGGTTTCCAACTAGAACCCACTCCTACTATTTCCATTACATTTGCATCAAATACTCTACCGGACTATATTGACATGAACTTATGGAGATTTAGAGTGGCTCAATACATACCCCGTTTAAAACAGTGCTTCCGATGCTTGCGCTTTGGGCACATATCAAAATATTGTAAAAACGGAGAGAGGTGCTCAATATGCAGTTGCGAAGGGCACAATTATAGAAATTGCTCTACGGAGCATGCCAATGCTACCTGTTATAATTGTCAAGGTAATCATGTCGCTATATCAGGGTTATGCCCTATAAAAAAGAAGAAAATTGAAGAAAACAAAAATAAAACCAGAAAAGTTCAATACAATGAATTATTTAATGAAAAGTCATTCCCTTCCTTACCTACCACTAACACAGATCAAACAGAAAAAAATTATAATACGCAACTAAAATATAACCAAATATTACACACGAATAAAGAAAATTCAGTCGACTCTATCCTGAATAATTTGTTAAACTCTGAAAAAGCAATGAACATACTTCTCGAAATGATTGTAAAAGTTCTAACAATGAGCAAAACTGGCGAGGCTCCTATCTCTGCGCAAAACATAAAAAGCGTTATTCACGACTCTATTAGAAAAAATAAACCTGTTATATAATGTCTACTTTGAATGTTGTACAATGGAACGCGCAAAGTTTGCTATGTCATCGACATATTCTCACTCAATTTTTATATGAAAATGATATACATATTGCAATAATTTCTGAAACTTGGTTAAAACCACAACAACGTTGTAAATTTAGAGGATATCAATTGGAAAGATCTGATTCTGGAAATTCACACAATGGAGTAGCAATATTAATTCATAATAGTCTAAGCTACACAAAAATTATCACCACAAGTGACAACTCGATACAAAATATAGCTATCAAATTATCTTACAACAACAAATTTGTAACTATAGTTAGTTTATACAGTCCCCCGAATTGTACTCCACCTTTCACAAAAAGTAAGTTCGATAGATTAGTAAAATATATCTCTGAGCCAACGATTATTGCGGGCGATTTTAATGCTCATCACACTTTTTGGGGATGCAATAACACTGATTCACGTGGAAGGGACATTTTGGAAATAATTGATGACAACAATCTTGTTCTTTTGAATAACGGTGAAGTGACAACAGTTGGTTCCAGTAGATGGCGGCCAAATGCACTCGATCTCACAATGGTATCTTCTTCTTTAGCATTGTCTTGTAACTGGACGGTCCATGATGACCCTCTCGGAAGTTATCACCTGCCAACAATAACAAAAATATTATTAGCCAACAACACATACAACAATCAAGAGACTGCAAACAATTTTCCAAAGCATCCAAACTTTAGACTCGTAAATTGGAAAATATACTCAGATTTAGTTTCGAGAGAGCTCGAACATTTTAACTTTGATAATCTTAACCCAATAGAATCTTATGATTCTTTTTGTAATATTTTAAATGCAGCTATTGAGAAGTCTATACCCAAACGGAAGCATTCATCCACACCTAACTCCACTTTTCGGCATTCAAAACCCAAACTTTCTGTTCCCTGGTGGAATGAAAAATGCAGCTCAGCTGTAGAAAATTCCAGGAAAGCATATGCAACATTTAAACTAAATTGTAATGACGAAAATTACATAGAATTCAAACGATTGCAAGCACTTAAAAAACTCATTTTAAAAAGAGAAAGAAGCGAAAGCTGGCAAAGGTTATGTGAATCATTTAACAGATATACACCCGTTTCTAAAATTTGGAACACTATTAAAAAATTTAATAATACCTACCAAAGTAATAGTCACAACACAAATCATGACTGGATTAATGATTTTTTGCAAAAGTATACACCCGATTATGTTGAAAATCAACTACATTCAATCAATAGTTCTGTTCCTAACAATAATGAAAATGAGTACCTTACAAAATATTTTACTTTACAAGAACTGAAATCTGCCTTAAATTCTAGACGAGATACTGCATGTGGATTAGATATGATTCCATATAAAATGCTACGTCACTTAAACCACAACAGTCTGGTAATATTTTTAAACACGCTTAATAAGCTGTGGTGTACTTCCATAATTCCATGGGAATGGAAAATAGATTGTCTCATCCCAATACTTAAACCAAACAAAAGTAAAGACGATGCAAATTCTTATCGACCTGTGGCATTGACTTCGTGCATTGGAAAAATTTTTGAACAGTTAATTAAGCAACGTTTAGAATTTTTTATAGAAAGAAACAACATTTTACCTAGCAATCAATTTGGTTTTAGGAGGGGTCGATCCGCTAGAGAAAGTTTCAGCCATCTACATCTGGATATTTCAAAAGCTTTCTCATTAAATCACGATACCGTGTGTGTTTTTTTAGATGTCGTCGGCGCATTTAACAACATCGATCACTTTACACTTGCATCGATCTTGAACTCTTTGGGCATTCCAGCAAAATTAATAAATTGGATATATAATTTTTTAAATGGCAGGGAAGTATATGTGAAAGACAGCAACTCTCTTTTTGGTCCCAGATTTTCCTATAGGGGAACGTCTCAAGGTGGGATATTAAGTCCCCTCTTATTTATAATTTATATTCACAAATTAAACTCAAAACTAGGATTTGATGTAAATAACCTCCAATTTGCAGATGATTTGGTTATTTATTGTTCCATTGGTGATAGAGCGACTACATTGACTTGTATAAATAAAGCCATGGAGAATTTGTATAAATATTTTACTGAGTTAAATTTAGATATAAGCCCAGAGAAAAGCAAAGTTGTTATATTTAGTAAAAATAAATACAAATTAAAAGCCGAAGTCTTCTACAATAACACTCTTCTTCCGGTAGTTGAAACCGTTAAGTTTTTAGGAATAATATTTAACAGTAACTTATCTTGGAACTCTTATGTCGATGGCATAGCAGACAAAGCGTTAAGATCATACAACATTTTGAGGTCCTTAGCGGGCACCTATTGGGGCGCGGATCCGAAAATCCTAATAATGCTTTTTAAATCTTTGATACGTAGCCATTTTGAATATGGTTTTCTATGTTTTTCTCATCATTGGAAACTTATAGAGATACTGGAAAAAATACAAAATAAAAGCTTACGTTTAATAACTGGAGCGATGATGTCAACTCCCATAGTATCCATGCAAGTAGAATGTAACATTCCTCCACTGAGAATCCGCTTCAAATATCTGAAATTAAAATTTTTGTTAAAGCTTCTATCCATATCAAATCATCCTCTGTTTACCAAAATTCAACATCTCCTTTCCATCCCATCCGATCCTAGTCATCATCCTTACATCCTGAGAGACTTTTCAAATATATTACATTACAAAAATGAATATGAAATACAAGCCAATTTCAACTTTCCTTGCTATTTGGGAAAATATGACAGCAAATTCTACGGAATTCCAATTCAAATAGACGAAAACTTGGAGTGCAAAGAAGAATTTTTAGAACAAATTTCAAGTTACAGAGGTTACAGAAGAATATATACCGATGGTTCGAAAACAGTTCGTGGGGTCGGCTGCGCGATCTATGACGAGACAACCAAGAGAGGTTATGGCATTAAGATTCCTAGTTCTGCATCAATATACACTTCTGAAGCTTTGGCAATTCAAATCGCACTCGAGTTCATCGAAGTTCAACAACACTATACGTGGATAATAATAAGCGACTGCATGAGCGTTCATAGAGCCCTACAGAATACGAAACTAGATGCCAATACTCACTATGTCATACACCAAATACGGGATAAACACTTTTCCTTGATACAGCAAGGCTACGAAATATGTTTTTTCTGGATTCGCGGCCACATAAATTTGAAGCCACACGACTCAGCAGATTATCTAGCTAGAACGATAGCTGACAGCAACCTGAATATTTGCCATATTAAGAATGTTGCCCTACCGCAATCGGAATTTGTAGCGAAAATAAAACAGGAAATTATCCACGAATGGACCGAACAATGGAAAATGTCCAATACGGGTCGTTGGTACGCCGAAATAAACGATTTAGTTGGGAAAACACCTTGGTTCAATAAAACCTTACCAAAAAGAAGAAAATATTATACAACAATTTGTCGTCTACGTTTCGGACATTGTCTTTTTCAATCCCATCTTTACAGATTAAACCTTATCGACACCGCCGTATGCCCACACTGCAACTTAGCTGATCAATCCCTGGACCACCTCTTCTTTCATTGCTGTGCTTTTGATGAGCAAAGAGAAAAACTATATAAATGCTTAGAAATTACATACAAAGAAAGAGAAAAAATCCCGCTCGACCTGAAAAAGATATTAAGTCAACCGACCAACTTTGAACCCATATTTCTATATATACATGAGACAATGGAAAGTATTTAACTACATGACACTCCAGAATTGACTACAGAATTGATCCATAAGATACAATAAAGAGAAGGCTGTATAGCGAAAGCTTTTGCCTGTCCATTGGATAAAGAAACAAAAAAAAAAAAAAAAAATTGTCAGTCACACGTACTGTCGCATTTCTGTCCTGTTACTGTCAGCCCATGCGGCTTATGTCCTAAGATTGTATTAACTTAATCAGAAATTCTCCTTCAACGTGGAAATGCTATGCACTTACTGATATGAAAGTTACCATTAAAAGTAAGTAGGCACCTATCTAACCTGCATGTACTCAGCCATTCTTACTGTCCAAACGAATCTCTTCTTCATGACTTTCTTTTATTCGTATGTAAAGCTTGTAAAATAGAAGGAAGGCCAGAGAAGCCATCCCATCCCTCGATGTGCTACACAAAGGCACCTCATTCTGCAGGACCAAACAGTCCCGCAATATGTCTAAATATTTATACGTCATTAAATGAACCGCCTGCTTCTCCCACACTAAACAGTTTCTCGTCTAGGTAGGTACCATTAATTTTTTTTGGTTGTGCAAGCAGCATGTCCCTCTTGACTCTTAAAAAAGTTACCGCCTAACCCTACATGAAAGGGGTTTCCAATACACTCTTGAATAAAAGTATTTTTATTAAATAGCTTCTACACTATTAAATATTGCAAAACAATTTAAAAACTTTCAACAGAAATTGGTTTGAATAAGATATTTAATTTTCTATAGTTTTCATGTACGGAATATTTTCAGTTGCAAAAAAAAAAAGGTATTTCTGATTATCACTGTGCGTGGTCCGACAAGCATTTGAATTTTTTTTCTAAATCTAGGTATGATGGAGAGCTTGTATGTGTCGTGAGTGCATCTGGGCAGCAGAAATTATCGTTCATGGGCTTTGTATTAAAATCAAGAGTGTGGCCAAATAATGGGTTTGGCGAGCTTGGTAACCTTTTAGACTTCTAGGATAAGAGATTTGTGCAGAAAATAAATTGCTACTAACTGACATGGGCTCTGACCCGTGCAAAAGTGGAAATTACCTTTTCTTCCTGCTACTAAGTGGTACTACTACATTAAATGTAATTACTGAACAATCAGTGGTTTCACCGAATAGGCCCGGGTCCTTTGCACATAGGGAAGTTCGCTGGTGGGAAAATGTTAGGTAGTCATTATGCATTTTATTCTAGTTTGTTACTGGGTGCTTACATACAACCTTTCTTCCGCTCTCTCTCTTTATTCGGCAATCACTTTAATCACAATTGTGCTCATGACATTTTCAGGGATGGAATTAAAATGATATAAGCATAGGAATGATTAGAGCTTACCTTCATTAAATTCTTGAATTTTTAAACAACTGTTTTACTTGTATGAAAGGTTGGACCGGCGTTGCAACCTGGCGCTGGATCGCCAACGACGACAACTGCGGCATTTGTCGCATGCCCTTCGACAGCTGCTGCCCTGACTGCAAGCTTCCCGGGGACGACTGCCCTCTAGTTTGGGGAGCCTGCTCCCACTGCTTCCACATCCACTGCATAGTCAAGTGGCTGCACTCACAGCCGCAGCAGCAGTGCCCTATGTGCCGGCAGGATTGGAGGTTCAACAATAAGTAGCAGGTAAGAAGGTGCTGCTTGCACTGCTTCAACATTCACTGCATTGTCAAGTGGCTGCACTCACAGGTCGACCAGCAGTGCTCTATGAGTTGGCAGGATTGGAGGTTCAATAATAGTTAGCAGGTAAGGGGGTGCTGATTGCGCTGCTTCCACATTCACTGCATTGCCAAGCTCGACCAGCAGTGCCCTATCTGCCGGCAGGATTGGAGGTTCAATAATAAGAAGCAGGTAAGGGGGTGCTGCTTGCACTGCTTCCACATCCACTGCATAGTCAAGTGGCTGCACTCACAGCCGCAGCAGCAGTACCCTATGTGCCGGCTGGATTGGATGCTCAACAATAAGTAGCAGGGTGCTGCTTGCACTGCTTCCACATTCACTGCATTGCCAAGCTCGACCAGCAGTGCCCTATGTGCCGGCAGGATTGGAGGTTCAATAATAAGTAGCAGATAAATATATGAAAACGTTATTTAAAAAATCCTTGAAATTAATAAAATTTACTTTTTAGTACCAAGCCAGTCTTCCGCTTATTTCAACGAATATGATACGGGATTATATTCAAACGTGTAGCAAGCACAGTATTATTAAAGTAATAAAGCTTTAAAAAAGAACTACTTTTTAAGCATACTGCAAGGCTGAAAATGAATCGGCAAGCAAAGCTTTCGCGGAGAGCGGGTTTTCCTCTTTTCATGATTGAGTTATTAGTTTTTTAGGGTTCCGTACCCAAAGGGTGAAAACGGAACCCTATTACTAAGCCTCCACTGTCCGTCCGTCCGTCTGTCACAGGGCTGTATCTCAGTAACCGTAACAGATAGACAGCTGAAATTTACACAGAGTGTGTTTTTATTTTGCCGCTATAACAACAAATAGGTAAGATTAAAAAATAATTAAAATTAAAGGGGCCCCTTTTTTTTTTATGCGACCCGACATGGATGGCTAATACCACACAACTACCGTTATGATATTAGCCCAATACACCACATTCCCGAAGGAATTTGGTGCCATGCCAGGACCTTCCCTTTATGAGCACGGCTACATTGAACTGGATGGAAAACACGGACAATTTTTCATTGCCGCTTCGACCATCTTTTCATCCAATGCGATGGTACGAACCCGGGCGGGCTTAAACCCTACCACCTAGTAGGGGAAGGGAACCTACAGTTTTACATGGATTCCGAACCATGGAGCAGTTCGCATTCGTGATGAAAATGCACTTATTGAACTCGGAAAGAGAAAGACAGTGGTGCATGTCGGTATTGAACCCAGGTCTCTGGTACGCTAGGCCAGTACCCGCGCCACTAGGCTACGAGCCGCTCTACGATGGTACGGAACCCTTCGTGTGCGAGTCCGACTCGCACTTGGCCGGTTTTTTCTTAAATAATGTGTTGATTCTACTGTACTTTATGGTTGATTCTACATGTGTACTCGTGATTATGTGCGTGAATACCATATTCGTAAAAAAAAATTATAGTAAAACTTAGCTTGACTGTACATGTGCAAGCTTAGCGATCGAGCGGCATTAAAGAATTGCGCCTACTGTACCTATGTAGAAAAATGAATACCTCAGATGTCTTAACTTAAATCAATCGTGCTATAAATAGGATGTAACATATAAAAACCGGACAAGTGCGAGTCGGACTCGCGCACGAAGGGTGCCATCAACATCAAAAAATAATATTTTTTATGTTTATTTGTTGTTATAGCGGCAAAATAAATACACACTCTGTGAAAATTTCAGCTGCCTACCTATTACGGTTCACGAGATACAGCCATGTGACAGACGGAGGGACGGACGGACGGACGGACGGACGGACGGACGGACAGCGGAGGCTTAGTAATAGGGTTCCGTTTTCACCCTTTGGGTACGGAACCCTAAAAATGACTCCACTGATCGCTACGGAATATTATACTCCATAATGGGTGTATTTTAATGAATAGCAGTCAATTCAATATCAGCAGCTTGCGATGAAAAAAGCTGGACAGCATTGAATGTTGAAATATGAAGTTAAGTTTTAGCCGTGCAAGACACAACAGCATTAGTCACTAGATCATATATGAGATTTTTTTCCTTTTGAGTATTAATGCGCATAGCGATCGGCTGCCCCGTGCAGTATAGTAATATTGTACGGAAGATGTAGGCCATGCTTTTTTTATTTTACATTCACACTTCCCGGTTTGCATTGTTCACTCGTTGTTTCTCATTTGATTTAGTGGCTTTATTTTTCATTAAAAAGTCATTTTCCTATCAAGTGGTTTCTCCTGGTAAAAAAATAATTTGCATTAACATACTTATATTAGACGCATAGCCTCAGTAATTGTTGAAAAATGACACAACCTGTAAATTTCTGCATAGCCTTAGTAATTGTTGACAAACGAAATACACTGTAAATTTCTGCATGGCCACAGTATTTTTTGACAAACGAAACACACTGTACATTTCGTTCAACGAACGAGACAGCGTGTGCTGCCACATCCGGCCTGTAGACATCAATTGCCCGCAGCTAGTCAAACAATAGACAGACACACACAATAATGTGGGCCGTCACAGTTACGACGTATTGTATCGATAAGTACGTACCATTAAATCTACTGATAGAGTTGGTAGAAAGTTTTTCCAGGTGACGAAATCAATGTATGATTGCGGTTATATGTTGTGTTTTATTTGACCACATCAAGAAAAATCCCGAAGCAAGTTCAGGTGGATATACGGCTTAACTCACACTAGGGCAAGTAGTAGTAGATGAATGGGTGTATTTTTTTAAAAGTGTACGTTGCGGTTGCGCATCACAGTCAATGCCGTACTCAGCACGGACGTTTGTGAAGGAACTGTACGTAGGTCTAATGTTGAGATTCATAGACATTTCTCGTGCTTGGCTTAGACAAAGTATGGCATCCGACTGTCAAATTTCACATTCGGTTCATACATTCTATATTAAAAACTAACAGTCGACAGACATACTTTGGCTCAGCCAAGTACGAGTAACGTCTATGAATCTCAGCCTAAGTCCAAAGTGTAGCGATAATCATGAATGGTGTGGCGCTAACCGTGAATTGAGCGGCTCGTAACTCAGTGGCGTGTGGACGTGCCTTCTATGGTCATGGGTTCGAATCGCGGCCATGCATGTACCAATTTCTATCACTTTCTTGGTTGGATGAGTACGATGGCTTAGAATCCACGTAAAACCGCCCCCTTTCCCTACTAGGTTGACGGTCGGGTTGAACCCGACCGTCTTTTAGTACCGTCGCTTTGGATGAAAAGATGGTCGAAACGTCAATGAATGATTTTTCGTGTTTTCTAACCAGTTTAATGTAGCCGTTCTCATAAAGTGAAGGTCCTGGCATGGCACCTCTTTCCTTCGGGAATGGGGTGTTGAGCTACTATCATGACGGTGGGTGTGATATTAGCCATCCATATCCAAAAATGTTCTTGTTTTCTAACCAGTTTAATGTAGCTAGTATCTAATATCTACAGAAGACACGATGCAAAAAGAAATAGATAGAAGGATAGCAAACAGCTGGAAACGATTTTGGTCACTGAGCGAGGTCATGAAGAACAAAGATATGCCTATCAAAGAAAAAAGGAAAGTATATAACACATATATCATCCCGTGTTTATCCTATGGATGCCAAACATGGGCACTTACTGAACAACAACTCAAAAAAAATCATGTCTGCCAAAATGGAATGGAAAGAAGCGTAATAGGAGTAAAAAAAAAAACAAGGTGAGACTACTAAATATAAAGAATAAAACTAAATTTAAAAATATACATACCATATGCAAACGCCTAAAATGGAAATGTACTGGACACATGCTAAGGGAAGAAAAAGAAAAGTGGACGAAACTAGTAACGGAATGGTACCCGCGTGATAGTAAATGAAGCCAATGTAGACAAACTAAACGTTGGGAAGACGACATTAAAAAGATAGCTGGCCCAGAATGGACACGCACTGCAAAAGACAGGACAAAATGGAAAGCTTTAGAGGAGGCCTTTGTCGAAGGACAAGCTGTAAAAGAAAAACCGGTTGCCAATACATATAATGAGTTAAGAAAAAAGTTAAATTGTTAAGTAGAATTAGGTAAAATGTTAGATTATGAATGTTATTTTAGTTACAGTAATAAAGGCTTTTAAATAAATAAATAAATAAAAATGTAGCCGTGCTCAGAAGGTCCTGGCATTGCACCTCATTCCTTCGGGAATGGGGTGATGCCGTGATGCCGTATATCCACAAACTAGCAGCGGTACCGGGCTCCGCTTTGGTCAATTTGGAAACTCACCCGTGCGGTGCCCTGTAAAAATGGGTAAGAAACCTCGGGCGAAACCCTATTTCATCGCAATGTGATCAGTCAAATTCAAAAATATCTTTCTGCGTTTGCACATTTAATAAATCAACTGAGAGCTACGTCTGTTCGTTTGGTTTTTTGAAAACTAAACTAGCGTTTGTTCCACCTAGTTACAAGGTGGCGCCTTCATAAAGTCCAAAAAGCATAAGGTCCAAAACCCAGAACGTCCAAAAATATGTATTTTTGCATATATTTATAAATGCAAATATTATAATCTAACCTAACCTAATTGAAAAAGTTCCGTATTCATTAGTGTTTTGGACGGTATGGGTTTTGGACCTTGTGCTTTTTGGACTTTATGATGCGTCCCCGTTACAAGAGCCAGGCTTTAGATTTGTAAATTCATAAAAGCAATAAAAAAAATGTATTTCGGTTCCGAGTTATTTCGTATGATAAAAGCTAGGAGCGGCAATCCCTCTTTTTATCTCTTGGGCGGAAATAATTTTAATTTCCGTGTTTTTCATTTGGTGCAATGCAGCCTTGCAAATAAATGGAATGTCCGGGAATGGCACCTAATTCCTTCGGAATTGCAGTACGTTGGGCTCGCAGATCAGGAGTTTGCTTCTCTTTCGCGGGGCGAGTCGGTCGGTTCTCCGTGGTTGGGGTAATCTCATGACAGTCGGTGTGGCATTAGCCATCCATGTTCAGGTACAGAAAAAATCTCTTTCACTCCTATCTTGACGTCAATGTGACATAAAGAGTTGACAATACGTCAGCCAAAGAAATCCTAACTCGAGGTCTAGCTTAAGTTGCATCTAAATTTCAATATTTGAAAAAACATGCGTAAGAAAAACAGACAGAAAAACAACAAATCCATCAATATTCATAGATATATATTATAATATATTACCTATTAAATTAAATTAATAAAGATAAACTGACTCCAAAGAAAAGACTATGTCCGTTTTCTGTTACGGCGGCGGCGCGGCGGCGGCCCCCGTATCCCTTTTGAGAACGTGCGTACAATTGTTTTGAACATCACATGCCCACACACTGTTACTTATTCTGTGCTCACACTACTCGCTTTGCCGCCCTTCGCCTCGTAACGGGTCGCCTGTTTCTCACCAGCAGCGCCGCATTTTATCGAAATCACGGACTGAATTTTCGATGAAGTTTCGAGTTCACCGTAATCACAGCCAAACGGGAATAAATGCATATGGGCACTCTTTAATGGTTGCGTCGACTTCAGACAGAAAACAGTCTGTTTTGAGGTGTCGACTGATCATTGTGGCGAGTATTGAGTACACGTGGGTAATGAATTAAGGTAACATATACACAACATAATTATTTACTTTAGTGAATTAGTGTAATAATAAATTAAGGCCTTTTTTATTTTAATCATTATTCACACATTCTTTAGCAACTTAGAGTTAAAGCGGGTAAGTCAGTGTTTTAGTAAACTTTTTTGTCCATTAATGTTAATGCCATTGCTAACATGGTCACATAAAATTATTGTTCTAAATAGTTTTAAAACATTATTTCATTGTGATAGTTTTTTTCCTGTAGTAGATATTTAGATCGTCCAAGATTCCACCACTATTAGGTTGATTGAAAATATAGTATTTGGTTTTAAGAAATGTCAGTAGTATCTTACAAGTGTTAATAAAAACGTGTGTGTGCTTGCATTGTAATTAGTTGTTTAATGATTGCCTTCTTAAGAGTTTAAGTAGTTAACTTAGATATCGGTAGGTTGTTCGGCAAAAGAATAGAGTTAGTCACTGAGTTATGCGTGTTACAGGCCTGCAAATCAAACACTTTGGATTACGGTGAAGAAGTATAATATGGAATGTTCATGGGCACGACTGGGACCTTCTCTGTTTCAAAGAATAAGACAGGCTCCGTGATGAGGAAGATGTAACATGTCCACAAAAAAGACAATGTGCATAGTGTATGATTTTGTAAGATTTACTAAAATTTTATTTTAAAAACGACGTATAGCTAAAAGTTAACCACTACCGCTGTAGTTAAAAATCTATCGAAAACCAAATAGATCATAAATCTTGCTTAAATAAGCTATGTCTGATGTCTAATCTTTTTACGATGTTGTTACTTTATCATTACGTAATCCACCTCCAAAGTTATTGTATAAAACGCGCGAAAAATTCGAACTTTCGGACCTTATAACTTAGAAACCAAACACAATTTTACAATGCCAATGGTCATCAGACATCTAGTTC
Source organism: Incurvaria masculella (assembly GCA_946894095.1). NCBI lineage: Eukaryota > Metazoa > Arthropoda > Insecta > Lepidoptera > Incurvariidae > Incurvaria > Incurvaria masculella. The sequence continues at coordinate 15,273,810 of OX335641.1, read as the reverse complement.
GATCAAATAAAGCTATTTTGAGTAAAATTTTGGATCTCTGACAAGAAATATGGGCGTGACCTTTTTTTCCCTTTTGTATGGGGAGATGAGCGGGATGGGCCACCTTAAATATAGACAGGCGCGTGAGGCGCACATAAAGATGACGACGCAGCAGTCAGGTTACACAATGTAGCTTGCCGCTACAGCTATAATCTAATATCAAGACTTCAAAAAATATGGTTGGGAATACCTGGCCGAAGGAATCAAAGAAATACTAAAGTTTAGTTTTATAATAAATACATTTTCATTTATTGTGTGATCAAAACTTAAAAAAATATCAAAACGCTTATTTTTACATCCTTTATCTGAGGTTTCCTATAGTTACAGGATGCAAACCCGAGAATGATTGAGCAAGGTATTTAATTTTACAAATTCTTGCGCACCTTGCTTGAATATTATCGTGTGGTATTTGTAATTTGGTAGAGATACATGTATATAATATATCGCATCAATCCGTGCCCTACCTACTTCATAAAATTAAATTTCTCTAACACACATTACACATTTGTCCAAAGACACTAAACTTTCATAAACCACCCCCTGAAGTTCAAGCCAATAAAAGCTTACAAAGTGTTACAGCTTTTGACTTACACGGTAACTCCAGTTTCTTCCGAGTTGCTGTGATTGAAAGGACGGCGTCCATACGTGCTAGGTGGGCGCAACAGTAGCCGGCCCGCGGAACTTCCTCACCACGCCGCCTGCCATGCCAGTCAGTAGGCTGCGCAGCGCGCGCGACGGCGCTCGTACATGTCGGTTTTGGCCGTTCGCGCGGTCGCAACGTGCTCTCATTGGTACTTCGGATCCAACCGGCGAGCGGGACGTGTTGACATCCAATCGACTCAGTGTGATGTTTTATTTCGCTCAGTTTACTATAGTTCCTGATTATAGTATTATAGAAGTGGCAGATTTTCTAAAAGTGCGTTCATCATGCTGATGGTGCAAAGTAAACCTCAGACTCCCCCTAAAAACGGGAAATTGAAACCGCCTCCACCCGTCCCTCCGAGGCCCAATCAGAATGTGGTCGCGGAGGCGCTCGCCAAGACCAGAAGAGCCGTCGCGGATTCCAAGCTGACAAAAACTCGCCCGGTAACTAAAGATGAGCAGAAATCGAAAACACTAGAAAGGCAGGGATCCGCGGGGCAGGCGCACCCGAACGTGTCGCCCAAGCTGAACGGACTCGCTCGGGTCAAGTCTTTCATACGGGATGTGATCAGCGATCGAAGCTCGTCGGATGATAAAAAATCTATAGGCGCCAACTCAAGGCGAAGTTCTACGGAGAGTTCATCCATACCGACGCCGATTACTCCAAAGAATACCGCTGAACAAAAGGTTTCCAGCAAGACTATAAAGAGCTGCCGACAAGCGCTCGTTCGGTCCCTCTCTACCTCCACTAAATTGGAGCAGGAGAGCAAGAATCGCGCCCTTAAACCGAGTAGCAGCTTTGCTGAAAAGACGTTGCCGCTTCGAAAAGCCCCACCACCGCCTTTATCGCCGAAACCAAAGTTGAGGGAAGTGAAACCCGTTTCGCTTCCCAAAAGAAATTCGTTAGAAATAGTACAGAAGCACAAAGCGGTTATTCCCGTAGAGCGGCCTCCTCCGACTCCACTCAAGTTTCCTCCCCCAAGTCCTCCCGTGAATGTGCCTCCCTTGCCGGTGTCTCCCATTCCGGAAGCCCCTTACGCCACTGTAGACGAAGTTATCGAATTTGATAACAGGCTAAGCAGCTCGCCTGAACTTAGGGAATCGACTCCCGCCGCATGTGACGGTGTCGCCGAGCATAGACAATCGAATAGCCCTTCCCCTAAATTGACAAATTCTCTCGAACGTAAAACGTCTAGGGTCACGGAGCGATTGATATCCGAAATTATCGCCAGCAAAAACAAACCGCTTGACTCAAACACCGTGATAGATAAGGGAAAATCCCAACAGAACGGTCAAAACCTAAACGGCGACATCCGAAATCCCGATGGAGAGAAACTGATGAAAGACATGAACAATCACGAAATGCTCATTTACGAGTTGCAGACTATGAGATCCCAAACTCACATACCTGGACAGGAGGGCAAAGAGGTGGTGGAGATCTCAACTGCATCCGACGATAATGACAAATGTTCTTCGAACTGTTCCTCTCGCGCTCCGAGCATAGACCTCAGCGAAACTAGCGAGTACAGTGAACCTGCAGACCCTTACACGTGTGGAGAAGATGATCCGTTAAAATCTAGGTAAATGTCGCAACACATGATGATAAAGTACAATTATCCAGATGACAAATTAATTTCCTTGCTAAAGTTAACTTATAAAGCCGTAGAATATATCCAGTTGATACATTCACGCCTCTTTAAATTACGTTATTTCTACCCATTATCTATTTAATCAAGCGCATATTGAAATGAGAAAAACATTCAAAACCTATTTGAAACCTTTGTCCTCCTGTTTAATCAACTGATTTTTATTTAGCTATCTAAATGCTCTCTTTCAATTACACTGATGTTACCGCAAGTATGTACCGATTATCTCAAGATTAAACTATTCACAACTCGTAAAAGCGCATTTTATTCCCTGAGGGAGTAAGTTCTTTTCGGTCGTCCGGGAATGGCAGATTCGTCATTCTTTCATAACTGATTCTTTCTACGAACCATCTTAACATACCTACCTATCTCTATCTTTTTGACACATTTTCATTTTTCGAAGTTCACAACTGTATCTGACACAACCGTCTATTAAGGTGGCCCAACCCGGCGGGCCTAACTCATTCGCGGGCACGGTACAAAACCGTGCTGTTGCGCTCTGGGACCTTCTCAGTTTCAAAGAATAAGACAGGCTCCGTGATGAGGAAGATGCAACATGTCCACAAAAAAGAAAATGTGCATAGTGTATGATTTGGTAAGATTTACGAAAATTTTAATTTCAAAACGACTTATAGCTAAAAGTAAACCACGACCACTGTAGTAAAAAATCTAACAAAAACCAAATAGATCATAAATTTTGATTAAATAAGCTATGTCTGATGACTAATCTTTTTACGATGTTCTTACTTTATCATTGCGTAATCCACCTCCAAAGTTATTGAATAAAACGCGCGAAAAATTCGAACTTTCGGACCTTATAACTTAGAAACCAAACACAATTTTACAATGCCAATGGTCATCAGACATTTAGTTCGATCAAATAAAGCTATTTTGAGCAAAATTTTGGATCTCTGACAAGAAATATGGGCGTGATCTTCTTTCCCCTTTTGTATGGGGAGATGAGCGGGTTGGGCCACCTTAACTTTTCTGATCAATATATCCACATATTTCCCTTAGCTTGGTTTTCTCCAAGTGCTGATTTATTTTAATTGACACTTAAAGGGCCTTAATTACTATAGTGCTGATTATCTAGTACTGGTATCGATTGCAAGCTGCTAAGAAAGGCCCTTAATATGTGGCCATTTAAAACGCGATGTTGTATGTTACATGTTGATGTTAAATGTAGTATGACCTGCAAAACGGCTGGACCGATTTTGATGAAATGTTTAGCAATCTTTATGTAAGTCCAGTGGGTGATGCTTTGCAATTGGGAGTTTAGAAGCTCCGCTCGGGCGAATGTTTGGAAGTTGGAAGCTCCGGTTAGGTTAATGTCCAAAATGAAAGAAAGGCGTATGAATTTTTGATTTTTTATATTTCTTTTATTTTAACAATGTTTGGTTATAGCGGAAAAATAAATACACTCTGTGACAATTTCAGCTACCTACCTAATACGGTTCAAGAGATACAGCCCTGTTACAGACGGACGGGCGGATGGACGGACGGACAGAGGAGCCTTAGTAATGGGGTTCCGTTGGAACCCTTTGGAAACGGAACCCTAAGAAGGATCCATTGTTTGGACACATTTGTCACAGGGATAGTGTTGCACAGCTACTTTTAAGAACGGTAGAAAAGCATTGTCCCTGAATTCTATATGCCTTCGTTTGGAATAAATACTTGAATTCTCGCCCGTCTCTTGTCCGACAGATTACGCAAGCAGTTCCGCGCAATCAGCAGCATGTCCCTGCAGGGTCTGCCGCCGCTGCCCAAGAGCCTCAGCGGGTTTGCCGAGGGTCCCTTGAGTCCCGAGGAGTCCCCTCCGACGACGCCCTCTGACGGGCTGCCCAGGGCCACCGACATGGACTCGCAACTCGCGCTGCTCAAGCGGGAGATGGTGAGTTATTGGTTTCTTCTATGGTGCAGAACACCTTACCTTACGTATACGTCCGTATGTCGGGAGAATATTCTATTATTACAATCTTCTGTGGGTGGTTCTAAGCGCATAATAATAATACGAAGGCTTTTTTATTAACTTATTGATTAACGAATATTTATTTTAAAATAGTTTATATAAAATCCCAGTACATCCTAAAGTACTCGGAAAAGGGAAATATGGCAAGGTTAATATTATAGTTACTATAGAGTCAGACTGATATAACCCTACCAAAATGCACTTTACAAACCCCTATAAAACTTATTCGATTTTCTTAAACAAAATCCATGCTTTGAACATAAAACCTGTTGTTAAATATTCGATTCTGAAATTATAGGACCGAAATGTTTAGTATAATATTTCATATTATCACAAAATTTTGGCAAATTTCGTTCAACTAACATTTTTTTAGAAAAATGTTAAAGATTTTGAGCGGGAAGGTATTCAGAAACATTCGAAGGTTCGCTCCTTAGCTTGTAGATGTATCGGTATGATTCGAAATGTATTAACTCCGATACAGCATGTCGTCCAGACAAGCAAATGAATTCGGTCGGATGCAACTCCGTTCGTACGAGAAAGAACCTGAAGATTTCCCGAACGAATTTATGTCATTCATTCATTGTGGGATCGAAGATTAAAAGAAAGTTTCCGTTGACATGGTAGGATAACTAGCAAAGATACAGGTAATGTGTAACAGGTAATTTGTATTGGCCGGTTATGCAGGTTGTTATTGTGTACTGTCGTACATTTCTGGTCAGTCATTATGATTTCTAAAACACATTATGAATTTCCAATGTCGAAACTGCAGGTTATTTCAGAGATATTCTCCAGATTTTCTAAAAATCTAAATGTATCGACCTATAATCTCAATACAAGCTTTCTGTGCTATTTGCTCATATTTGTTTTTTTCGGGAGCGTCTCTTGTCTCAATGATCTTATCTTCTGATTTTCTTTATATCCGTGATTTCGGGAACTCCAATGGCCGGTCGTTAAAGTATATCCGGCTGCAGCTATCTGTATCGTATATCCGTGGACATATTTACGGGGGTCCCATTTTATAGCCGCTATCGTCGTTAATATGCGCGTTAAAAATATTGTCATTAACGTACTCGCATTTTAGTGAGTTGAAATTGTATATTGGCGTTTCGATAACGAAAACGGGTTCTCTTACTTTACTCTTACTTACTTTTAGGTTATTTACATTTCGCTTTTCGCATTCTTCAAATCGATTTTAAGACGTCGAATTTTGTAAACCATTCTGTTCTTTTCTAATGAATAACTAGAGATCTGGAATATCACTCACACCTTTGTTGTTTATGTATGTTGGAGTATGTTTTTCTAATCGTGTTTATTCTGCCATAAATCGTCACAGTTAAATCATATCAGATAAAACCATTGAGTAAACTATGCTTCGTAATACTGGGTTTTATGTAGAGTGGAAAAATCTGAAGACTCACTGCCCGCGAAAGGTTGTTTGCTTGCTGGTTCGGTCCAACATCGCAACTCCGATTTTTTTACAGCTTTCTTCTGTAAAAATGTGTCCTCACTTCTCGGTCCATTTTACATACATATCATGTTCTTTGGAAAACCATTGATTACGGACGTATTTTATTGATGGAGAGTGAGATTAACTGATCAAATAAATAGGCTACGTTTCACTTTAGCTAAGGTACAACTGTCGCTTGCACTCTGATGCGTCCAGTATTTCGAGGTTAAGTTCCGTCCAGGCTCGCTCTCTTTCGCTCCAGTTGCAGGTATCTGTATTCAGTACAGTCCCACCAGCTGCTTGTCGAAACAGATGCTCGCGCCGGCGGCGGCGGCCTGATCTACATGTGTACCCTGCGCTATCACGTTTTCTATTTGCATGCTGCGCAGTTGCTGGTCCGCGGAATGTGCGCTGCGAAATACCAGCTTTTACAGCGCACGCCGCCATGTTTCAATATTGAAAAATATCGAGCAAGGCATAATTCATTGTTTCTTCAAAGTGTGGTACCACTTTGGATTTTTTTTGTTACCATCAATGGTTTTGAATTCATATATTTTTGCGTTTCCTAACGAAATCATTCAGCACTCACCATTAAATTCTCATTTATAATTAAACATTAATTCGGCAGTAGAGAAGAAACAAAGTTTAACTCAACCATTAACAACTGTTAGCATTTTTTTTTCTTTTATCGCCGATGTTAATTGATCAACTTATATTCTAGCTGATTCCAACTGTCTTCTCTTTAAACTTTTTATCTGCTAGATCATATTAATAGCTTTTAAGATTAGTAATTCATACACGTCCACTACCAATAGAACTTATATCTTTTTAACGCCGTTTTTATCATGTTCAACCATTCATTAGCACCCGTTATTGATTCTGACTCTTTGTTTATTTACTGTTCTATCATTCGATGCTATGTTCAGATACACGATGAGCCATAACAAACCAGTTTACGTTGCTATTTGCAAACTGCATACATTATAATAAGTCGGACGTTTATGCGTTTGTCCTTGCGAGGCAAACGCCAGTCGCTGTCTGTTATTGCGCATGACAAAGCAAAATCTGTGCGGGGAAAATATGAGCTCGGCCATTACCAGCGATATAATGCGGGTTTGGACCTGGGGTCCCAGATTTGACCCAATTAAACTTTTTAGGAATTCAAAAAACCTTGTAAGAAGAAATTATTTTGTCAAACCAAATCAAACTTAGACTCGCAAATGGTAATTCGCTTAAGGTCGGCCCGTAAGCATCAGAAATTTTCGCCTTTCATACAACGAAAGTTAACTAATCATTTGAAAACCACTGTTCCAACTTACTTGATATTTGGTATCTAATATTAAGCTAAAAAACCTGTGTCAGTATATCTTTGTTTTTTCGGTAAATTGTATTCTGGGTCAAACCACAGAGAAAACAAAATTCGTATGAAGATTTTCTTTTTGCTTTCATTTCATTCGGTTTGGATTTTTCAAAAGCGTGCAGAAAAAGATATTTGTTACCTGATATTAGATTTTAAATATCAATTCAATTGGAATAGCTGTTTTCAAATGATTAGTAAACTACGTTTGTATGGGGAGCATAGCTTACGTGCCGTTCTTAACGCTCACTGCATTTGAAAACGCTAGTCGATCGGTTAGGCGTAAACGCCAATTTAGATGACAAGACGGACTCAGGTCAAAAAAATAAATAGAACTAGAATGTGCCGTGGGTATTTGTGGCAATGTTCGACGATTCTCACTATATATATCACTTAAAAGTAGCTAGAATTCTGCATATGGATACTGAAACCCTTTAGAAATAATTAATAAGTCCAATTTCGTACTTTCCGTCGCACCATATCAATTGCAGTTAACTATCGTCATCGTAACGTACCCTACTAGCGAATGAGCTCAGCAGTTGAAAGGTTTCGGCATTACTTAGTGGAAATGGTTCAACTTTCGAACATTAACACTACCTAGTTCGCATTCTGTTTCAATGAACTTCTGAGAATGCGTGACTTAGCTTTCTAATAGGTATTACATTAATGTCAATACCTGTATGTAGATACCTTAATTATTATCAATTCTCCGTGCATCAAGCTCAGATTACAAGTGTTTTTTTAGTTTTATTGATATTATTGATATTTTCTACCTATGTTCATTAAAACACACAAAACACCATCGCGGTTCTATTTCTGGCTCCCGAGCAGCGATATTCGGTCTGACCCTGTTAACGCAGCGGTTGACTAATGTCAACCTAGTTTTGCCTAATGTTTTAGGCAAACATGATTACGAGTGGCGAGCCCATTGCTGTGTCATGTAGCTATTACTAGAAAACCTAAAATCACCAAATTGTTGGGTTTTCTTAACCTAACCTAACACCACCAAATTGTTGGGCTTTCTTAACCTAACCTAACACCACCAAATTGTTGGGTTTTCTTAACCTAACCTAACACCACCAAATTGTTGGGTTTTCTCAAGATGTTTTCCTTTGCCGTAAAACCATCGTGTTACATATAAAACGCATATCAAACTCTAAACGAGAAACAATGTCAGGAAGAACCAGGAAGCGTGGGTATCGAACGCACGGTTCCTGGTTGAGAAGCGGAGCTCTAACCGCTAGGCCACGAACGATCAACTAATTTATTTCGTTTAGAATATCTACGTTGTTTTATATTACTAGCCATGACTTTGTTAAATCTTCTTTTTTAATATTAGTCCATCACACTGCATGTCCATGGATTCTAGATGACATTACCAGATATTTCCTTTAAGGTGGCCCAACCCACTCAACCCCCCATACAAACGGGGAAAGAAGATCACGCCCTTATTTCTTATCAGAGATCCCAAATTTATCTCAAAAGAGCTTTATTTGATCGAACTAGATGTCTGATGACCGTTGGCATTGTAAAACTGTGTTTGGTTTCTAAGTTATAAGGTCCGAAAGTTCGAATTTTTCGCGCGTTTTATACAATAACTTTGGTGGTTTATTACGCAATGATAAAGTAACAAAATAAAATAACATAGCTTATTTAATCAAGATTCATAATCTATTTGGTTTTTGTTAGATTTGTGACTACTTACTTTTAGCTATAAGTCGTTTTTAAATAAAATTTTTCGTAAATCTTACCAAATCATACACGATGCACATTGTCTTTTTTGTGGACATCTTCCTCATCGCGGAGCCTGACTTTTTATTTGAAACAGAGAAGGTCCCAGAGCGCAACAGCACGGTTTTGTACAGTGCCCGCGAATGAGTTAGGCCCGCCGGGTTGGGCCACCTTAATTAGGAGTCTTTTTCCCCTAAACATTGAAGTGCATGCAAAAACACTTCGTCCGTTTCTCCCATACATTACCGACTATACCAAAACAGGCTTATGACACCACTTATACGTAAGATAACCTGCAGCTTTACATGGGCACAAAATAAGAACCTTCCAGTGATACGCACTGGCTCGAAGTAAGTAATCTTTCGCTAGCCTTACCGCTAGTACAACACCACATTAGATCTTAACGTATTATTTCACATAAATCCCAACTAGGTTTCTAGATCACACCAATATCCAACGGGTCATCAAAATGTACATATTTTGCTTTTGTGCAACAGTTGATACAATTTTTCATAATATAACTGTGTCGTAACATTTTTTCTCTTGTGGAGCAACGTCTTCATTATGAGTCGAATGTAGATCCTCCTTCGTAGACATGCGGTCACTGACCGATTAGGTCAGGCTAGGTCGCCGTTTACGTTTCATGGAACTGACAGAGACTTGCCATGAGGTCATGCTTTATTCGTGCTTATTGGAAATCATGTTCTGCACCTAATGAGAATTAACGCTGGTAACAATACAAAATTGCATACCCAACATACTTATTTCAGTTGAGAATGGTCTGACATTTACAGCAGAAATCGTATACGAGCCCAGAGAGTCGGCTATATGTGAAGTGTGTCACGCCTGACGCCGGGCTTGTCCGGAGGCGCCGCACGCGTCTGTATTAATAGAACAGGCGACAGGCCGGGGGGCGAAGCACCCGCGGCGACACGCAATCCTTGTCATAAACACTTATGTCGTGGCTTTGTTGCTATTCAACTAGGGCTTTAAATGCGTTTCTCGTTGCCGAAACAGACGGTCTTTGCCAACACGGTCGTTTTGGAGTAACTTAAAGTATTTTTGGAATTTGGCATGGAATTAGTTGCCACCCTAGGAGCTTGCTTATATTGCACGTATGCGTTATATTTTGCACAAGAATGATAACATTATTATTAGTTCATTTGACGAAATCATAAATATTGGGACACTGAGACAAAGAATCTTAAAGATCCTGTGGCAAAACCGTAAACAAATTGTATTTTCTATACATTGTCTATGTTAAGTATGCACGTGCAAACAAATGAATAAAAATGACCTGAAATAAGATGTTATCCACCCACAAGATAGATAATTTAAAAACAAACTACTCGTTATTCCACAAAAAAAAATCGTAAAACATGCATTAACGTTTGAACTCTTGTCTTGCTACATTTCATGTTGCATGCGTAGGCGTTCATTGATATCCCTACAGACCTTCGAGTCGCTGTTAATTATCTCGCGAACCGTCGACAGTTCGTCTATTTTAGGGACGCTCCTAAAATAACCCCCAGCCGTTAAAGAAAACGTTCGAGTTGACGGCTCTGAGTCTGGCGTAGCACGTGCACCGGTTGTTTGGCTTGCGTCAGCTCTCATTAATTTGATGCTCTAATCTGGCGTTCGGCCCCTTTATTGTTCTTTTCCGTTTCGACTTATCTAATAAGAGAGCGGTGTTTATTGGATTGGCGTCTTAGTTGCATCTTGTCTAGAGGCCATGCTAACGATGTTTTTACTATCTAAATAGTTTATGGTACTTTCCTTGAGCTTTTTTACTGGCGTTAATTTGTTAAAGAATGCAATAGCATTTTCCGAAAATGCGGTAAAGATGTTCGTTAAATCATTTGATGCTCTGCAGACTTATGATCTTGTCGCATGATTCTTCATGAAAAATACAAAAATGGAAACAATCTTACTTTTCACACGTCTTCTATCATGAATAGTTATATTTTTGAACCGTGTTAGAGCACGGGGCCGCAGAGCTATTACGTTGGAATAATTAAGCTCCATCACGTGCGAAAGATGACCTGATAGCTATCGGTGCAGCGCCACACGTCACAATGTGGGTCGCACATATTTAGCGATACAGCCGTGAGAAGCCGTGTCGTCTGGTTGGTAAACCAAGTGTACTGTCTTCGTGCGTCGAGTTACTGTTTGTGTGCGAGCCGTATTTGTGTCGATATTGCATAAATCCATTGAGCATTATGAAACCGCGATTGGAGGCTCGACCGAGCGTGTCAAATTCATCGGCTCCGATTTCTCTGTTTTCTAAATCTCACGTCGGCGCAGCGGATGCAACGAAACCGAATGTTGGATCTTCGTTGTTGACATTTAAACTATGGAGTTGAGACTAGGGTGATCATTAATTTACAAAATTATTTATTCGATTCAATAAAGCCCACGTTAATTTTCACCGAGAAGCCTTTGAAAATTACCGAGCGTGATAATCATAAATTCGTATACGATGATGCAAGATTTATTATTATGGAAGTACCTAATAGATGCTAATGTGATAATGTGAGATTGTATTGAATGCTAGCACTTTTTAGCAGCTGCGTTCGCATTAGTTCATTTCGTCTCGCTAGTGTCAGCCGTATGTCAGATTCTTATTTAGTTCACAGTTTAAAACGGGCTTTAGATAGCGTACAAATGTATCTTACCCAAATCAATTATTGAGAGGAATGAAAGTAATTTATCAGAAATCAACAAACGAGTGTTGGGCCCGGTTATGGAGTTATAATCGTCTAAATTATTTCAACATATTAATAAACACGTAAAAATTTGTCCAAATTATTGACTTCAGGCATTTCATTGGCGTTTGCACATTCCAGCACAAAAGTAATAATCTCCGGCCTGCCTAAAAAGTTATTTTTTTCTGAATGATATTTTTGTCTACATATAAAGTCTCTTGAATAATTGCAATAGTTGAAATTGTTGAATATGGTGGCCCAAAACATAATCTGTAAGAGTTTTCAAATTACATATTTGTAATAATATTTTGTCCCCACAATGTTTTCGAACCACGGGAAGGGTCTGTGTAAATATGTAGTCCGAAAGGAGTGTCGGTGAATCAAATATTTTGAATGACGCTGCTCGGTGGTTCGGAACGGTCTCGCGTCGTCTCACCTGGAACTTCACGCAAAACGGACGCTGAAAATCTACTTTCGCACGCTGCTTTCTTCAGATCTCCAGTTTATGCATGCACGTGCGATTTTACTCTCCAATCATTGCTCAATGCGAATTCTTGTCATTTCGCTGGATTTATAATGGTTCGTATTATTCACTGTAAGCTTTCTTTGCATTTGTTATATCGATGAACTTATAACGCTAAGATCACATCCAGCTCCTTTAGCATTACCTCTATATAAACATCGATCTATTTATTCGTCCTTTTCCATAAATTGTGATTAATTTTAAAGAAATAGGTAGAAAATTTGTACAGCTCATTTGGGTTTAGATTTTTTCAATTATACCCGCATGTCTAATCCCCCCATTCCGTTACCGGTTTGACACGCCCACTCCTTTTAGTAGTATTGACCTCCTAGTATTAAATGATTGTGTGCCTCTTCTGATTTTCTCAATTACTTCTAATGTAATGTCTTTTTCAAACTTAAGCGGAAACACCAGCACGCTTTTATGAATAGCCATGTGATAATTAAAGTCGTGTTTTGCTGATTATGCTCATTAGTCATATTTATAACTCGCGTTGAATCCGACACTTCCGTCGCATATTATCTGTGAAACCAAATCAGTCGCAACACCGTCATGCAAGAGGCTCTAAAATTGCGCCATAAAGAGTTGCTTTGCGGTAGTACTGTGAGATGACATATTGTTCTGCAACATTGACGACCTGGGCTTAAATATTATCCGAAGGCAACAATGCTCCAAGTCCAACGGTCTGCGGTCAGAAGCCTGCGGACAATATCACGTAATGCGATAAATTCTCCTCTAGGAAGTCATCGCTCATTTTCATTGCTGATTACTTCGGATTCGTCTGTACAGTTTAGCGCAGAATATTATTCTGTTGTTGACGTTCCAATCTCGTGAGCGGAACTTGGAAGCCTTAATATAACTTTAATTGCACTTTTACTTTTCTCGATACGCTTTCATTGGAAATTAGTTTGATCTCAAAATGTTTTTCGCCTCGTGCCAATCTAAAACTGCTTTCAATACAAATATTCATCAATTTGCAATCCTCTTAATGAAATAACGAGTGGGTTCCGGTACGACTACCAAAGGACATTTATCTAAGTTTCATATTTCCATTTATGGCTTCTTTAAGCGTAGTGAAGAAGCGCCCGGCCGGCCGGTATGGTTTTCGTAGCCCATGGATATTTTCGAAAGCATAGGCGTCGTCTGGCGCCTTTTTAGTTAAGAGTCTGGTATAAGCCATGTGACGAGCTATACATAAATAAAATATCTGGACGACTTATATCAAGTACCTAACACCGAAATCACAGGCTTTTGTATTTATTTCTATTAATTTTCAACGGTTTCCTATCTTACGCTTGTGACTGGCTTTTCCTCTTACACCTTGAAGAGTAAAAAAAATTAATCGTACCTATATTTTTAAGGAATCATTGAAGTAGCCGAAGTAGCCAAGCAATATAAGGAAGGTCCTGGCATTGCGCCTAGTTCCCATGTGGTGTGTTAGGATAATATCTCACGGCCAGATTGGTATTGACCTTTGACCGTGTTTGGCCCCGGAGCCTACTAGGCAAGCTCCCGTCCTTCGGCATTCTTCCCAAGCTTTTCTCATGGATTGCCAGCTTCCTATCGGGCCGCTCCTTCTACGTTTCCGTCCTATAGGGCTCAGTGCTGTCACCAACACTATTTGTAATCTTCACTAACGATTTACTGTCTCTCGGCATGATACACAGTTGCGCTGATGACAGCACGGAGCATGAGGGGTATGTCAGGGATTGGAGGAGCAGGGATGCACAGCCCATCGAGGCGCAACGTTCTGTGGTAAATAAGGTGGACACTGTTCTCCAGAAAGTAGCTCTTGTTGGGGACCAACAACTCACCACTGGCTAGCAGTCACTGAGCCACAGACGGTTTGTGGGGTCGCTCAGTCTGTTCTACAGGTACTACCATGGACCTTGCTCTGTGGAACTTGCATCCCTCATTCCTCCCCATCCTACCTATATCCGGTGCACCCTCCGCAGAGAATCAGAGCACCCGCCATATAGAATCAGAGCACCCCCTAGTGGTTGACATTAGGCTTTTGAGAACGAACCGTTTCTCAAACTCATTTCTCTGACGCACCGCCAGGATATGAAACGGTCTACTGCCGGATGCCTTCCCTCATCCCTATAACCTGGGAGTCTTCAAGCGTAATTTGAACAAACTCGATATCTCAGCGATAGTCCGCAAATCTGCTGGCAAAAACACTGAGCGTGGTTTCGCGAGTTGAGGTATTTTTGGCTTTTCTCAGAACCTTTGGTCCTCAGCACAGCCACCCATACCGGTTTTTCATAAAAAATAAGGAATCCAATTACATAAAAAAGCCATAAATAGAAAAAGTCTGATCCCGGTATAAGCTTGTCACTGCCTTACTTTATTTATTGCATCACAATCCATACTAATATTATAAATGCGAAAGTAGCTCTGTCTGTCTGTCGCGTTTTCACGCCTAAACCTCCAAACCAATTTTGTTGAATTTATCTATATGAATCTACCTTGTGAGCCTGGACCTTGGAGAAGGACATAGGCTACCTTTTGTGGCGAAAATTATACTCGAAGGGGGTGAAATAGGAAGTTTGTACGGGGAACTCATATAATATCCGGGAAATAATTCAGCCCGACATCAGTTCAAAATGATATTGACCCGAGTGGAGATGGGTATTTATGTGGAATTGCCTTATGAGTTCAGTGAAAAGCATGTTTTCCACCCAGTTCAATGTACCCGTCCTCATTAAGAAATGGTACTGGCATGGCACCTAATTTTTTTTTTAATTTATTTATTCATTTAGCAGTCATATGGTAGTAAACTATAGCTGGAAATTGTCATTTACAATATTCATCGTTAAAATACATTCCCTGTTACTAATAAACCTAGATCATCAGCTGAATAGTTATACAATGTTTTTTCCTTTGCATTGACAGGCAGTTTCTAATTCGATAGAAAGGGACACAACATTGTATAACTATTCAGACGATGATCTGATATTATTAGTAGGAGGGATTGCGTCTTAACAACATAAAGAACAGACAGTAAATCGAGGTTTAGAGCGTGATAAATAATCTTAATTCATTAATTTAAACAACATAAATATAAATTTCCACAGTTAAAGGTAATTCAAATTTAGGTGTAACTGTAGGTGTTTGTCAGCCTCAGTGGCCCAGTGGCGCGACACTTCGGCGATCGCTCTCCGAAGTTAAGCAACGCTGGGTCCGGTCTGGTCTTGGATGGGTGACCATTCGACCGTTGAGAGAGGCACGCCGTGGTTCGGATTCCACGTTAAGCTGTAGGTCCCCTTCCTCACTTACTAGGTGGTAGGGTTTATCCCGCCCGGGTTGGTACCATCGCATTGGATGAACGATGGTCGAAGCGGCAATGAAAATTGTCCGTGTTTTCCATCCAGTTCAATGTAGCCGTGCAATATAAGGAAGGTCCTGGCATGGCACCTAGTTCCCATGTGGTGTGTTGGGCTAATACCATGACAGAACTTGTGGTATTAGCCATCCATGTCCAGTCACATAAAAAAAAAAAAAAAAAGGTGTAAAAAGCCCTTGTTATAATATTAAGTGCAATGTTAGATTATGAAACCAAAAATAGATAAAATACATTAATAATATTCAGGTGTACAGAGCCCTCTTATTCTTACGGGAATGCCATCCATGTCCAGTTTCATAAAAAAACCGGCCAAGTGCGAGTCGGACGACCGTTCCGACCGCACACGAAGGGTTCCGTACCATGGTACAAGATTTAACAAAACATTTTTTTTTATTATCCCCCCTTTAATAATTATTATTATTTTATTTTACCTAATTGTTGTTATAGCGGCAAAATAAATACACACTCTGTGAAAATTTCAGCTGCCTACCTGTTATGGTTAATGAGATACAGCCCTGTGACAGACGGACGGACGGACGGACAGCGGAGGCTTAGTAAAAGGGTTCCGTTTTTACCCTTTGGGTACGGAACCCTAAAAACGCCACTTGTTTCTTGTGCCTGCGACCATGGCTTCGGTTTCCAGGATATGCTTACCTCTTTATTTAGGTGATTACAATTTTCACCTAAAGAAAGAGGTGAGCATATCCCGAGTTTACAATTTTATTTTTCCCTGAGAATACCAAATCTCATGACAGACCTGCTAACGCTAAAGTGGTGACCAGCCAGACTTGGAATGTACCATCAAAACGCTCACGTAATAAAGTGAATAGGAAGCCCGGCTGTTCGGGTTCCTATCCACAATGCTTACCGCTGAGCTATTTATTAGCTAGTCCATTGCAAATGCTAGTGTTGTGTTATCTAACTGTGTCGCTGACGCGCACCGATGGTCGACATTAAAAACCGATAAAAAACGTGTAATGCGCGCGTGCGGCCTCTGCGGTGGTTGGGTTTTGACGTATCTTGCAAAGTGCAGCATCGGCTGGGCTTCGCTGAAAAAAGATTTTTTTTGGATTAGGTTTAAATGTTCTCCTAACCACTCTTCCATAGGAGTTTTCGATTAATATTTAGTATTTGTAACCAAATAGCGTTAGTTAGTTAATATGTGTCCAAATCCAGGGGATCGAAGCGCGGGGTCGTACAAAGTTTTTTATTTCTCTCGAACCATTGGAAATATTTATTGAAAGTAGTATTCAACTGTATTTTGTTATATTAACTTCCTTTTAGTTCTTTCGTGAATCATTCCTTAAATATCCTCCCTTGAAGGGAACTTTTATTTCCTGCGCTACTTATCCTTGACCCTTGGAATCGGATTCACCTGGGTCGTCGTCGCGTCACGAAGTACTGGAACTACTTGAAGCTAAACCGGACAATTCTTTGATTAGAACTATTTCTCCGGCTCGTAACAGGGCGCATCAGGGCATTAGTGCTAGATTAGAGGATTTGCCTATTTGCAGAGGTGTGGATTTTGGTTGAACACATATATCCACTTCGAACGCTTAATAACTGAAACAGAATTGTATTGGCACAACTAACAGCCGGCATGTATCCGTAGAAAATCTCAGTGAGAAAGAAACAACCATGGGGATGTTTTTTGGGGTGACATTCGGTGCCTCCGGAGGCTGCTCGGCGTGAGCTTACGGTTCCTAGGCTGAATGCAAAATAGTAGTGTAGTGTATGTACCGCGCTCCCAAACTCATCGGGAATAAGCAAGTGAAAAGGTAAAAATGCTCGAGGGATAAAGTTGACCGTGCACGGTAAACTTTCTGTCGGGGTCACCGCAGGAATACTAAAGAGCGTGGACCGCTGCCAAGAAACGAGCCGCCTCGAAATGCCGAGGCAAGACGCTCCCAAATTGGTAACCAATGGAGCGGCCTGAGAATACCTTTTGTTTGCGGCTCCGAACACGTCAACTTTGTGAAATTAGGCAATTTTGTTTTTCTTGTTGCCATGAACGATATTGAAGGCACCGCATTTCTATGCATGGCATGGTGTTGGATAATATTACCCCTGATAGTTTATAAAATTGTATTTAATCATATTCACATATATCGTAAAAGAAAAAAAAAACAAACAAAAAAATGAAAAGAAGTCACTCTCTACTGGGACCGACCCATTATCACGGACAGAACTATCATTGCAAATAGACCTGATATCGTAATAATGGATCAGCCATCGAGAAGCGCGACGGTCGTCGATATCGCCGTACCACATCACGGTAATCTCCTCTCCAAAGAAGTAGAAAAAATGCTGAAATATCTAGACCTGCAACACGAGATTACCAAAATGTGGCCGGTCGATTCGACGATCGTCGTGCCCATAGTCGTTTCGGCACATGGGCTAATCGCAAAAAGTCTCAACCAACACCTTGAGAGGCTCGGTTTGAATAATAGCTGGATCAATGGTCTGGCTCAGAAGGCGGTCCTACTCGACACTGCACTCATCGTCCGAAGGTAGAATTCTTTGGGACCCAACCACCGATAGCTTGGTTTTTTCCCCGCTGCTCCGTTTTATTTAGTTATTTTTATATATTTTCTACAAAAATGTATGTTAAAATAATTTTTAAAATGTGTCAATATTTTTTTTTTTTTTATTTCATAGACATAGAAAATTTTATTTTCCCAGCTTCGTTTCCATTTCGATCCTAATCCTATTTTTAACATTTTGACACTAGTTTGGTAAGTCTTTGTTTCTGTTGCGACTATTTATCTTTTATCTCTATCGTTCTTATATTCTGTACTTATATGTAGGCGTGATGGTCAAGATGAGGTCAAAAATATTCGCTAAAAAAGTCGAGGTCAACTTAAATGAATTTATGCGTAGTTTTTCTCTGGCACAATCTATCAGATCGAAGACCAATCGAAGCCTACTGTATAATCAAGAAGTGTCACCGAGACACTGAACATTTGTTTGTTTTTTGTATGCAACCTGACATGGATGGCTAATACCACACAACTACCGTTATGATATTAGTTTAGCACACCACATTCCCGAAAAAAATAGGTATATTGGTCGGCATAATACTCTGGTGTCTATTGACATATGCCCTTTTTCATACGTATATTATTAAGTGATAGTGATGGTATTCTATGACGGTCGCACAGCGCGGCGTCGTCATCGGATCCGCTGGCGCATGACGCCCTCGGTCTTGAAGCGTCGACCTTTGAGGTTACACGAAAACGCACGATTGCTTCCTAAACTTAATCATAATTATTTTCATTTTGGAGCAACTCGGGTTTCTGAACGCATAGTCGGCAAGATAATTTGCGCTGTATTTATACACACACTAGTTGCAGTATCCGCGTTGCATGGGTAGCGTGTCCGCAGCTATTTCAAGCCTTGATCTATTGATTTTGTTACCGAATCGGGATGACTAATATGAGTACCGAGTCTACTCGCCGAAAAAAAAGAAAATGTCCAGTTCCGTTTGAGTCATACACGGTTAAAGCACGTGGTAGTGATATTTATTCAAGTTACGCACACATGCAATCGTAAACATATTCGTCGCCGTCACTACACAAGTGCGGTTGATGTGACAAGATGAATTAAATCTTCTGTCAATTACGTCGCCACCACTACTACAACTGGGATTAATATGACCAGATGAATTAAATCCTGTATCAAAATGTCGCCGTCACTACTACAACTGGGGTTGATCTGTCAAGATAACTTAAGTCCTGTATGACCCAGGTAAGCTTACCTAACTCTGCCAGCTACTAAATATAATTTGATACTACATATTTTATTCATTAAGCTTTTAAAACCTACACTAAGGCACCTGCGTCACAAACTAATT
The DNA here is from genome assembly GCA_946894095.1 of Incurvaria masculella. Lineage (NCBI taxonomy): Eukaryota > Metazoa > Arthropoda > Insecta > Lepidoptera > Incurvariidae > Incurvaria > Incurvaria masculella. The sequence continues at coordinate 15,254,552 of OX335641.1, read as the reverse complement.
CATCATGCAGATTTACGTGGGTTCCGACTTTTAACGTACTCGAAAGCGTTCAATTTTTCTGTAAATCCATTTCGAATGAACCTGCGGCAAAGTTCGACGAAAAACTGTCGGTTTTTCATTAATATTCTAGCTATTCACACCTTAGATTATTTATCGCGATGGTTAGTGGCCTATAATTGATGAAATGACGATGAATGTTACAAAACACATATAGCCCCGGTTGCACGAAGAAACGGTTGAGTTAATCAATGTTCAAACACGTCACTTTCACTGAACCGCACGGAGTGGCTTCCATACTGTCCACACAAAGTGACGTGTTTGATCATACGTTGACGTTGATTTTGATTTTTTGTGCTTTCGTGCACTCGGCCCATAATCTTATAAATCGTTTTCAAGTTTTTGCCACATTTTGGTTTTTATGAGAGATAGTATTCATCTTTTTTAACCGACTTCAAAAAAGGAGGAGGTTATCAATTCGTCGGAATCTTTTTTTTTTTTTTTTTTTTTTATGTATGTTCACCGATTACTCGAAGACCCCTGGACCAATTTGAAAAATTATTTTTTTGTTCGAAAGGGTATACTTTCTAGTTGGTCCCATTTTTTTTTTATCAAAATCGGTTCAGTAGTTTGGTACTTAACTATACCAACATCGAATTTCTTAACCCGGCGAACCCAGAAATGTGATTTTTTAGTTACAGTAGCTTTCTTTTCGGGTGAGATTGCTCAGTATGAGAGGTTTTTTTTTTACTTCAACTGTTGGGGGTATTCAAGGGGGGTAAAAGAGGGCAAATTGTACACATTTCTATCTCTAGAGCAGCTGAACCCAGAAATGTCAGAGTATGTTTTGTTTTAGATGGGAATGCTTAAGAAGAAAATATTTTTGTAAATTATACTATTAGGGGGGTAAAACAGGTCAAAATGAACACATTTAGGCGAAAACCACTCATGTTGAGATCTCTGAAACCAATTATCCTCGAAGCTTAAAATTTTCAGTGACTTCTTGTTAAGACGAAAAGGCTCGCTCACAACGGATTTTACAAAATTCAACTGTTAAGGGGGGATAAACGAGGCCGATATGTACACATTTTCATACAACTTAAACTTACGCAAGAAACAGACTATCCGGAACGATGTAAGGATGAGAAATTCAGAAGCTCAGCGGTTCCGGTCATTCGTTGTTTTGTCTTTTTAGGGTTCCGTTCCCAAAGGACACCAACGGAACCTTATTACTAAGCTTCCGCTGTCCGTCCGTCCGTCCGTCTGTCACAGCACTCTATCTCACGTGATCTCATCGTATCAATTATCGTACGTATCAACCGTGAACTAATGAATCCAGATAGTTACCGGTCTACCTTTCGTCAGAAATGAGATTTCTCAATGGTTTCATTTCTGCTAATGCTCGTTCATTGTATTGTATTGTATATGTATGTATATCTTCTTTCCACTTTGTATGTGAAGTTGAGCAGGAGGGCTCGCCCACCTTGAGTCAAAAGTTACGCCACCACTAAAAAGCAAAAAATAAAATATTTTTAAATAAAAAAAGGACCGCCTTCAAAAAAACAGGAACTAAAAAGCAAAAAATAATTGGTTACTTTTAATTAATGTACGAAAAGCTATTTTAATTCTAACTAATTATGTACAATTTCTTAATTTTTAATCATCTTTTGAAGTCGGTGCCTTGGGTAGACGTTCTTTAAGGGCTGCAAGTAGTTAGATTAATATCACCTATGGCTAAGAAAGAAATATAAGTAGGTAGCTACTAACATTTACCTACTTGAACAAAACACAAAAACAAAAATTAATTAAACAAACAGGTCGGAAAAACGTATGTAAGTAGGTATTTAGGCAAGTACTTTGTAATTTAAATATGCCTTATATTTAAACTAAATACCTAACACAGTAAAAACAAAATATTTACAAGAAAACCCTACGAACAAACCAATATAAAAACAACGACCACTTATATGATAAATATTTAGGTAGGTGTAGCTTGTACTTTTTATTCTACCTAAATACCTACATAACACAAAACAAAAAAAAACAAATATAGAAAAGAACAGAAAACAATAGGTAGCGACTTTGAGTTGTCTGCTCTCAACTACGTGTCAAAACGAGTGTGCGGTTAGTACATATCTCACCAATTTCGGCAGAAATCGTCTCGTTCAGACAACGATGTTGCAGGGAAGTACCAATCAACACAGAGCAGCGAATTAACGTACTTCTTCACCAGTGCGCGCCTTTATAAAGCCGAAAGTACTAATAATCGTTGAAACCCAATTTCAGTACGCTGCGCTGTATCGATATCAGCTTGCACGTAAACCAACGCTAAGGGCATCTCCAGTTAGACGAACGGTTGCTTAAAATGCTCTGTGGAATGACGATGTCTGTGGACCAATCATTGCTGACCCAGGTTGTTTACGCTCTCGTAGACTTCGGGTGTGTTTGGCTGAAATAGTGTCTGTTCGGTCAGCAGCGTGCGAAGCGAACTCTACCCAAGGCACCGACTTCAAAAGATGATTAAAAATTAAGAAATTGTACATAATTAGTTAGAATTAAAATAGCTTTTCGTACATTAATTAAAAGTAACCAATTATTTTTTGCTTTTTAGTTCCTGTTTTTTTGAAGGCGGTCCTTTTTTTATTTAAAAATATTTTTTCCACTTATGATGGTTTACGAAACAGCTTAACATAGTTATAATAAGTAATAATATATAATATAATATAGTAATATAATAAGTAAACAGTTATAATAAGATTCTTAACCTTTATACATACGTACTGTTTCGAACCCCCCGGTGGGTTCAAGGGTACAAGGTTTCATCCACTAAACCGCGGCGCACTATTGGAACTAGTCAATTTGTTGAGACGGGTTCTTTATTATTGCCGGCGGAAATTGCATTGCTCATTCCCACACATGAAACGTATCCGTGTGAATAGGTTACTGCGGGATATTCAAATAGGTATGTGGATCGACGCTGTAGTACTTCATTGTGTCCGCGCCGTAGTCGCATGCCAGGTAGAGTTGTGGTTGGTTTGCGAAAAACAAGCAAACCGTATGCAATACCCGACGCCAGCGAGCGACGCAGCGGGTTCAGATTTCAGCGGACCTGCACTGCGTGAAGCTTAATTCCAACGACCGTGAAATTGGAAACGTTTCATACTTTTCTGCTTTTTTTTTGTTGAATTCAACTGGTTGAAGGGTATGTCATAATTATGCGTGGGAAAATATCCGGAAATAAACTTGAGGATTGTCCATCCTCCATTCATAGTTCATTGGTGTCTCCAATTGACTGGTCTAAATTCATAATAATTTCTTATATACCCACTTATAAAACCGTATCTGTTTGATAGACAACGTATAGCCTAAATCGAAAGACCTAGAGATGTCGAATTCGGAGAAATATTGCCTGAGTACTCTAGAGGATTTATTTTTTATTCCATCTCTCAAGGGTTCACCCCTGGTGGGTGAAAGGTGGTAAAATATACATGGTGATACGTTTTGTCCTCTATACGTTCCTAAACCATTCATCCAATGCGATGAAACTGTGGTGCAGTCGTTGTGCGCACGTCCGCGAAAGTTTCTGATAATATTTTACGAGCAGCGCCGGGTACCCTAGCTATTCCATTTCGTATTTTCTTTGAATTTCTTTCTTCGGTCAATTCTATTTTGATTCCCTCTGTTCCAGCGTTCTTTAATTTGTGCGCACACACTTTCTTAGCCTTATCGTATTTCCACTGGCATTCATGAATGAAGGGGTTATTCTTAAGTGGATCGATTAACACCTTTATCGACTCTCTCGGCTTGCAATCGAGCTCTAACGGATCTCATTCTGACGTTTGATTTGATTGTCGTGTTTTGTGCTCGCTAATTCCTTAATTGTTCAATTGGCCTCCCCGCACGAACCGACGCGGACGGCCGCCATTCACCTGCCTTTGTCCGTCACTCGCGTCCACGCCTGCGTTTAGCGTCCGCTGCGACTATCTTATGACTCAGCCGCGCTCCGAGGCGTAACTTGTTTTGTTGATTTTCTCGCGTCCAGTTATTTCGGTTCTTCTCGGAGAACCTGGAGGTTGAAGTTGACGCGGCTTATCCGCTGCGTAAACACAACTTCCGCCTTTTTTCTCGGCTGGTAGCATCGACTGCTAGAGTATCTACTTCTACGGTTCTTCTGTTTCATATTGGCACGTAATGACTCGTATCGATATTGTTCGTTGTTTAGGCGATTCTTTATGGATGTCAAAAAACCTGCCACGTGCGAGTCGGACTCGCACACGAAGGGTTCCGTACCATTGTACAAGATTTAACACAAGAAAACCACGTTTTTTGTATCGGGGCCCCCCTTTGATTGTTATTATTTTTTTATTTTACCAACTTTTTGTTATAGCGGCAAAATAAATATACATTCTTTGAAAATTTCAGCTGCCTACCTATTACGGTTTATGAGATACAGCCCTGTGACAGACGGACGGACGGACAGCGGAGGCTTCGTAATAGGGTTCCGTTGGCACTCTTTGGGTACGAAACCCTAAAAAGGAGTCTATGATTTCGCATGTGTCACGATTCCCTCAGGATGATATGTTGTTTCACCGGGACAAAGACCCGTCGCCAAGAGTCGCGTCACGTGGATTATAGAGGAGAATTACCCCAAATCAGAAGGTTTCTTTATGTTTCCCAGCTTTGACCTTTACCTGGTCTGTGAGCTCTCGCTTTGACTTCAATTCACAGGCAAACGCGGAACTGGATCCAAAGGTCACCGAGGCGTCTTGAGATGAGTCAGTTCAGAGGATCGCGACCTTTCTGGCTCCCATTTCTGGCAGATCTAAAACTGCGCGAGCTAACTGCGCCTGCGCCAACATCCCTGTAGCTAATTGTAGTCGAGTGTCGCTCAGGTCGATTGTATCTTGTTTCAGTTCCTGGTCGGTTTATATATATCTTTTCCTTACAATAGGCGCGCACTTTTGGTTCTGGTACTAATTTGAGAGGTTCCACAAATGTTTTTTTTTGAATTTCCTTTGTCATTTAAGGTTCACCTTAGAAACCTGCGTTTCAAAGTTAAAGCCATTAGCAATGCATGCGAATGCAACAAAAACCATACAAAATATCCAGAATAATAAAAAAACCGGCCAAGTGCGAGTCGGACTCGCACACGAAGGGTTCCGTACCATCCTACAAAATTTAAGATAAAAAAATCACGTTTTTTGTATGGGACCACCTTTAATTTTTTTTATATTTTCATTTTACCTATTTGTTCTTATAGCGGCAAAATAAATACACACTCTGAAAATTTCAGCTGCCCACCTATTACGGTTCATGAGTTACAGCCCTGTGACAGACGGACGGACGGACGGACGTACGGACGGACGGACGGACGGACAGCGGAGGCTTAGTAATAGGGTTCCGTTTTCACCCTTTGGGTACGGAACCCTAAAAATATGCGCACACATTTAAGTCAATGGCGCACACACATCATCACAGTTCACAGGGCGAGTTCTTTCAAAAAACATGTTGCCTCACAAAGCGAACACTTACCAGCCGTGCACGCATTTGACTTTATTCGCCTAAACTAAAGTGAAAGTTCTAATCAGAATATGACTGATCTATGTAGTATTATGCGACCTCGAAATTCTATTAAAAATGCCAATGAAATCCCATTTAAATTGTCTCACAAAATCTGCGGTTCAAGGCGGCCAAGTAGATCGCTATGCTAAGCGAATGTAGCCGCGGCTATGTATCAGGTGAACTATGTGTGCCTTCCTATCCATATAAATGTCAAGGTAAGCCTGCGAAAGTACAGAACAACTTTATGCAAGGTTGCGGAGCCTAATATAAAAACACAACAGTCAGAAGAAACGGTTTCCTACTATCCATTCCAGAGATCTTTAGAAACGAAGGATGTAGGTTAGGTACATATATTTTAGAATATGTTCTGATCTCAAAATTGGAAATCTAGCTTCATATATGTGTTGTAACTATTCCGAAGATGTGTAAAAAAATATCCATACATATAGCGCCCTTTACTTTTAAAGGAAACGGTCTAGAGAACCACTAATCGTTTTAAAATAAAAAATAAAGTAAATTTAAAGATTTTAATATTTTTTACAATCGTAGTTTTGTCTTTATTTCTTTCGTGTTTTATTTCTGCAGCGCGGAAAGTTAAAAACAGCTATTTTTCATGCTTAAAACGGCTTTTGCCACGCGACTCTTACGAGCTTTGGCAACTTCCTGAGTCTTTTACTGGTACTAGAACCTCAGTTCAGCGTGCGTCGCAAGTTGCAAGGTCTCAATGCTCGCCTTGCGGTGACTAATCTGTCATGGCTGCATTTACACGGCATTTGCCCAAACCGATAATATTTAGACTTTTTAGTTTGGATGCACGCCACGGGCGCGGCCCTGCGGCGGCGCGGCGCGGGGCGGGCGCAGGGTGCATGCGTTCCGTAATGAAGTCGTGCGTATTCCGGGCGCCGCCCACGTCCCCGCCGCGCCGCATCTCCGTCGCCTACGCAACGGTGTCATTACCCCGAATGATTGTCGCGCCCGAAACGTGTTGTGTCTTGTTAAACCATTCAAATAACTATGCAGGCACGCTTTTTAATGTTTGCGTTAACTTTGGAGGTGAGTTCAGTTCCGATACTATGCAACCAAATATGCAGCGTCATGGTATACCATGACGCTATTAACGATTTCCCTGGAGGATGGTAGGCAATCTATACTATCGAACCATACCCATTCAGGTAAATGTATTGATTTTGTTACATTAAAGTTGAAAGACAACTATTGCGATATCGACTAGGCGAATTCGCTAACCGTCGAAAGTGAGTAACTGGTAAAACAGGTAAAATTAACTTCCGATTTATGGTTAAAATGAACGATGCTAAAACATAACCTTCCCTTAATGTCTAATAGGTTTTGTTTTCTAGCATATTCACAAACGTTGACAACCACTTTCTACGTGTGGTGACAAGTCATTTTGACTGTTCATGTTCATGTGTGGTACAATCTGGAATGATAATATCTGTTATAAAATAATTTAAAGTACCCTGTGTTAAATGTTTTTCTTATTATGAATGCATGTAATGTCTTCAATGAGCTTCAAACCGTCTAAACACCGTTGTTACTTGCACCATGAAAGCGAGCACTAAACATAGTCTGTCTCGTTCCATTGCGCGCGAAACGTGTCATTACGTCCACTGCAGAACTGTCGCGGACTGATAAACTATAAACTGAGCAGTCTGACGACGCCAAGTCACGTAAAGATGCGAGAAACACCATTCGGCCGTGGCAATCGCAATTTGATGTAATTAGGGCCTGTGATTTTAGCGAGAGTTATCGAATTACGAGTGATGGGCGATCGCAACAGAAAATCGTGCATAAAATGTCTGAAGAAGCCTGATGGGTTCGATATCCTCCAAAAAACCCATATGCGTCCCCCTCTATTTACTTGGTTTACCCCTTGTTTTCACCACATCCAGTTACCTGAAATCCGATAAGTAACTTTCGGTTACATGGCATGTTTATATGGTGTAACCGAAAGGTAACTTTGGGATTTTAGTGGCTGGATTTTTGTAGCAATTTATGTTCTCAAGGTTGATAGCTCATCACGCTACGAGAACCTCTTGTTTCGTTATGTATTTTGCGGTTATCGCCCACATATCGACCGCAATCTCGTTGATTTTTGCGCAGATGTTTTCATGTTTTATTTTTATTCTTTAAATAAAAAAACGAGGCGTGCATACCTACTCGGATAGCGCTGCCTGTCAGTTGGATAAATATAACTATGATCATGAAATATACCTCTTATTTTAAATCTTAAACTTGATACTCTGTCTAGATTGGTTTCTTATTCATGTTAATAAATATTCTTTATCACGATATAAAATAATAATTCTTAACATTTCTTGGAGAAACAAAATCTCCAGCAGAGCACAATTTTAGCATCTCAAGCCACATGATTAGTAGCATGTGTAGACTTGTAGAGACTAAAATGTAACATACATTTGCGAATAGGGTGTGACGTCACTCACGCGCGCATGGCTGCGTTTCAAGATGTTGAATCATTAGCAGAAGCGGTCTCCATTACGAACAGACTCATAAACCAACCTGCCGTGCTATGAATCATCGGGAAACACCGAAATATGTCCATTAACCTTCGACCGGTTCTCCATCAAATCCACGCACCCCTCTTCCTTATCCACGTTTATATCTACTGTTACTTTGTGTGGTTAATACTCCATCTGTGTTTCTATTTTGATACTCGGAAACCCATTTGTAATGTCTTTGATCGCGAATGCGTTATTCTCTATTACATGTTATCCCTTCGGCAATATGTTTGATACAAGAATGTCAAATTATTTTTTGATGCATGCAAATGCTACAGTGCATATGAATAAGAAAATATGCAACATTGTTTTTGTACGCGTCGATCAGAAACAATTGACATTTACTAACATTGAGATGATAAAGTTATTCAAAGCTTCAGTTACGCATATCTTCCAAAACAGTTACCACAGTGCGAGTGACTTTTGTTACGAAATATTAAGTAGGTCTTGTGACTTGTGTCTTCATCTGGCGATTGTTTGTTTTATTACTAGAACAGTTATATTGAGATTGCATGATTATCTAAAAACAATGCTAGCTTTGTAGCGACGTATAAGTGTTTACGAGTACTCAAATATTTCTAGCTTTAAAGTAGAATTCACTTGCATCTTTCATCATTTTAAGTCATCGGGTTAATTTGTTTACATATTATTTATTCTATAATTAATGTTTTAAGTGAATGCATTTCCGTTGCATTTATTATTTGTTGTCGTGTATGAATTATTTACTTTGCTTGCGTGGATTCATATTTATTATTGTCGATAATTTTACCTCGTTTTCATGAAAATCCTGCATACAAATATACTTTAACATTGTACTCGTTTCGCTCGAATACAATTATGTGCCAAACTTAAAATAAAAACGACAAATGTCTGCTTTGAAAGCTGTAGAAGCTGATCATAATGAGTCTGACGACATTCTACATTTCGCAATGTATAGTTCCAGTCCAGTCATATTGTCAACTTGCAGCACCTGCTTTTCTGTTTTGATGACAACCACCACACATAATATAACTACAAAGCACCTGTGGCTATATAATTACTATTTAATGACTGCGTCTAACAGTAAAGAAACGTGTTTCTTGGCGATGAGTGATTGTTAAATATCACAGGATAAAATATTTGACAAGAAACAAACAGAAAACAAAGTTTTATCTGATGTAAAAGCTGAAATACAATATTTTTAATGCAGGAGAGAAAATAATACTTGTCAATCATTTTGCAATTAAAGTAATTGGTTGTGCGTAGGCAGATATGCTTAGATTTTTGTATTTTTTCTGCAAAAATAACACCAACCAAAAATAAAACGCGAGATGAAAATATTTTTTTATTTGAAAATTGGCATTCGTTTGTCTTCTTGCTGTGACATAGCAATGGGTTACCTCATTTTCATCTCAATTATCTATTATATGTTATGTTGCTTTTACTGAATATAATGTGGGTGTTTCGGTTCTAATATTACACCTGAGTCATTGCTAAAATCTAGTGTTTCGTACAGTTTATCTTCGTTCAATATAAACAAATGTTTCGTTCCATACAAGTTACTCGCACGGTAAGCTATGGTCTGTGATGTAATTTTTAGTTCGTCTAATTAAATAATGGACTGTTACCCAAAACATTGTATTGTTATTAACGGCTATAATATTGTGTGGTTTTCATTGCTAGCCTCATTTATTTCGTACTAGCTGCGGTACCCAGCTCCGCTCGGGTCAATGTCGTGTTGGATTGATTTCGGTCTGAATTATTTCCTGGATAAAAAGTAACCCACCAAAAGGCTGGTCCAGGACTATGTATCCATCTACCAAATTTTATCAAAATCGTTTGAACCGATATGGAATGATTTAATGATAAACATCGACATATTCCCATTTAGAGCTTCGTAAACATTTTGGAGCGAATTTTAAAAGCATGTGCCGCCAGACCCTTACAGCACTGGCACTGCTACATAGAAATTGATACAAAACAACAAAGGCGGGATTAACCTTACTTTTACAAAGTTTTATGAGGAATACGAACCACAGCTACATTCAACATCGAAAACGGTAACCCATCCGAAATCTGACTGCGCCCAGTGTTGCTATACGTTGATAAAATACGCAAAAAAATCGGGCGAGTGGTTCAAAGTTATCGCTCTACATGAATCGTGGAACTTTCTGTAGGCCTTTTAACACCTACAATTTTCAAGTACATAGTATTCATTTTTCTCTTAAGGTTTGTATTAAATATTTAAGAATTACATACGCAATCCTTGCTCGTTGATCGCTCCTTATATTAATGAAAACCGTATCAAAAAGTCCGTTCCGTGGCTTAGGAGAAATAAACGAAGAAATAAAGGTAGATAGCGACTACCCCCCAAGCCGCCGCCTCGGGGCATTTCGGTTTGTACGACAGCTACATCTTAACGTAAGCGGAACTGAATTATAAAGCCTATCCTGTGTCCCGAACATTAACATATACGTGTAGTAAGTTTCATCGAATTCAGATGATCGGTTTAAGAGTTATGGAGGAACATACATACATACATACAGAACTGATTTCTAAAAATCATCAATTTAGTCTTATAACCATGCATAAAGTCTACAAACGAAGTATCTTAGAAAACAAAGCAACTGACTCCATGAACACCCCTTACAGATTTATTATTAGTATAGATAAATCTTCATGTTGAAAGCCACCATTAAGTAACATTCGTTCCTAAAAAATATTAGTTGAGATGTAAATAAGTTGGTCTAATTGTTGGTAATATAAATAAGCACTTGGCCGGCCGGCATAGTTTTCGCAGCTCCCCTGAAAGTTAAATCCCATGGTCGTCGGGCACCTTAAAAGGTCCTAGCGTACCCCATATGCCGTGCATAACATAAATAAACTAAAATTGTTGTTATTCCTAATTCATCTATATAGAAAAGTACAGGCAGTGTACATAATCTACAAAATCAGCAAGCTCTACAAGCGAAAACAGGTCAGTGTAGCTTTGATTTGCAGCTCCCGTCTCCTCTGTGTTTCGCGAAGGATCTCTAATGACGGGTTGCAGAGCCTCGCTCGGACGAATGTCAGGACAGCACTGGGCTACGAGGGGATATGGAAAGACAGGATCGGAAATCACTGATCCAGAAACAGAACACATTATTGAATTGTTATATTTCGACTTTTCGCCGATATCGTATGCAAGTGGTGTATAAGTGGTCCTTCTGTATATGTTTATTGCGGCAGAAAGTATTGAAATATTTTTTTTTTACCAATACATTTCAGCCATTGTCACTCTTGAGCGGCTCGTAGCCTAGTGGCGCGGGGACTGGACTAGCGTACCAGAGGGCTGGGTTCAATTCCGACTTGCACCAATATCTTTCTCTTTCCGAGTTTGATACGTGCATTTCGTCACGAATGCGAGCTGCTCCATGGTTCGGAACCCATGTAAAACTGTAGGTCCCCTTCCCCTACTAGGTGGTAGGGTTATAGCCCGCCCGGGTTGGTACCATCGCATTGGATGAAAAGATGGTCGAAGCGGCAATGAAAAATGTCCGTGTTTTCCATCCAGTTAAATGTAGCCGTGCTCATCAAGGGAAGGTCCTGGCATGGCACCTAATTCCTTCGGGAGTGTGGTGTATTGGGCTAATATCATAACGGTAGTGCTACTTTGCCGCGTGAAAGAAGGACAAACCAACAAACACACTCTCGCATTTATAATATTACTAGGTTTTTTGCAATACGTTTTATGATTCTCGTTATTGGACTAGCCGCTACCAAAAAAGGTGCTAGTGCCACCATGTAGTTTGAATGACCTGTTAAATTAGCAATTGATGTAAGCGGCGAACCTGCTTCATACTCAAACACACGCCTCGAGATAACTGGTCCCGTCAGAGTGGTATCACCATAATGAACATAACGGCATAGCTCAATTCGACGACGGCGGCGGAGACTAGACTTCACGTGGACACCGTCTAACGGAACCTGACCTTTTCCATCTTATGGCTACTAGTTAAAGGAAGACACACGTCAAATGTCAAATTAGGAGAACTGTTAAGAAATCATGGATATAATTTTTTTATTACATTATTTTTATATTAAATTATTGAATTTTATATTAAAACGGCATCTCAAAGGGTATACATAAATAAAGTACAATACTAGATATTTTTTTTAATACCGTTGTTGATCTTTAAAACGTACTTGAGAATTTTTTTTTGTCCATACTTCTAAATAAAAGCGCAAAAAACCACCACAACAACATACACGCGTTATTACGAACTGTTGTTCATTCAAATTGTTGACCAAAACGCTTTTGACTTTTTTGACGCTGCTTATTATTGTAAGTTCATGAAATGTGTCCGTGATCAAAATGTATGTACCCTATCACTATTATATTTATTTTCATTACATTTCCTCTTACAGAAAAGGAGAAAGCATTCTGTTCGAGGGTTGTCTACAAATTCAGTTAGAAGCTTTTGTCTCGCTAATACTATCGGTATTGTAGCTTATGTTTATATATTACTAGCAGCCCGTCCCGGCTTTGCACGGGCATAATGTCATTCAAAAAAATATTATTTTGACACAATGATACACAAATAAACCATTTTTACGTAGAGTTCCTACATTGAGATATTTGAAATAAAAAAAACTTAGATATTATTATTACATGATTATTAGATATTAGAGAAATAATAAATTCAAAATTCAAAATCCGTTGCGTAGTTTTAAAGATTTAAGCGAACATGGGGATATAGGGACAGAGAAATAATAAATTCAAAGTGCTATAGGGAGAACCGCGGCCTCCGAGGCACGCTCCCGCCGCCCCGGCCGGCCGGTACCGCCGCAAACACTATCCCGCAATTTTTAAATCTATTCGAAAATATTCATTTAAATCATATGCTGTAAAGGGCCGTATAGATCTATATTAAATCCACAATGTATTTAAGGTATTCAATTGGATAAGGATTAATAATCGCTTCGAAAATTAGCCATTATTTGTCGTAAAAAGTAAATGAGAAAAAAAAGCTATTGTGGGATATCCATAAGAGATAGATATATACCATCGCGGAGTTTTCTGTAGACCTTTTCAATGTATACAATACTTAGCACATTATTTTGATAAATCTCGTAGGGTTCAGCCTGCGTTTGCAATGTAAGCGGAAAAAAATTATTTTATTACGACATCACATTGGAAACCTCAAAAATAACAGTATTTCTCCAATATTTAATGGATGTTATTATACATATAAACCTTCCTCTTGAATCACTCTATCTATTAAAACAAACCGCATTAAAATCCGTTGCGTAGTTTTAAAGATTTAAGCGAACATGGGGATATAGGGACAGAGAAAGCGACTTTGTTTTATACTATGTAGTGAAGTCTGCCAATTTTCGCGTTTATATTCAGTCACTGTTATTCCACGTCCGTTTTATTTCCAAGTTTGTCGAAAGCCTAGCTTAGAGATGGCACTCAGCCGACGCAAGTTCATTGCTCATCGCCCACAGCCACGATAGTCTTAACGAGAATCATGTATGATTCATGACGTGCCATCTCTTCGCAGTAATCCCAGACATCTTTCGTTCATTCGCCCTGCTATAAGTCTAGTAGATTTATATCGATGTCTATTGCTTTGTTATTTGTGCGCATTATTGTAGCTTTTCGCTATTCAATAAAGCGCTGAATTTGCTGCGGGATTGCAGTGACGTTCTCAATTCTTCTCTGAATGTTATTTTTTCGTTATTACCTATTTCGAAATATGTAGAAGATATACTGCTAACGAAATTACATATACATACTTTTATGATATTAGCCCTCCTCCTCCTTATATTGCACGGCTATATTTGCAGGCCCCGGCGCGAGACGTCTCCTTTCCCTTTCAAGCGCCAGCGGTGTGCAATAACCAAATCCGATATAGTTTTGATTCTGCGCAGCCGTAGGCGCTTCTAAGGGGAAGGAATCGTTTTGCGGCGGGGGCTGTAACTGGATGGAAAACACGTACAATGTTTATGGCCCCTTCGACCATCGTTCCTTCAATGCGATGGTATCAACCCGGCCGGGATATGTAATGGGACCACTTCTCGGATCCCACACAGTAAACTACCTATTCCTTCTTATGTAACATTTAGTAACATGTAACATTGTCGTTGGTCCCACTAATTTCATAAATTACATTGACCCGAGCGGATCTGATAACGTTTATAATTGGGAATGAACGAGCAAAAAACCTCATTCGAAGGGCGACTCTCTTGAGCCACTTGCATGGCACGTGTTCCCAGAAACTTCCAATATTTTGTGAATGTTTACAAAAACTGCGACCGCTCGGGTGCAGGTGGAGTTTTGAAATGTTTTATTTTTATCGGCGCGTGCGCTGCGCACATTGCGTCCGCGTCTGTTGGCATTTTAAAGTTTTTTTATTGCAACACTCGCGTCGCTGTTATCTCCTGCAGCAGGGGGTCCATTCAGGGCAAGAGTGAGTTCGAATTCGTCACTAAATATCAACTCACTTTTTTAAATAGTTATTGTTTTCACACTTCTTGAACATCATTACAGGTAGGTAAAAATCTGGTCTGTCCCGTTGGAAGTAAAAATAACGGTTCCGTTATTTAAATAATAATATATTTCCCAGCTATTTTTAGGTTAACTCACTCCCGAACTCGAACTCACTGTTACTCTGAATGGACCCCCAGGTCTTTGGAAGTCGTATAGTACCTATATTTTAATTCATCTTCGAACGCATTAGCTATTCATGTTTACGTATTTGTAAATTTATTTATTAAATCATCACCGCATCCAACTATTCAGATTTAATGTGAACTTTTGTCTGAGAAAACAAAGTAACTGCAATTTTCGCACAAAAAGAACACGTGTTTAGGGTTTCTCGTACCACGTATCATTATAAAGTTGTCTGGATGTAATTACAAAATAGGAAAATGTTTTTCGGATTTCTAGTTCTACATAAAAGAAAGTTCTGTTGACGTAATTACAAAATAATACAGCTTTTGGAGGTTACTAACATCCCACATGTTCAAAGATCGCCGTGAAGAAATTGCTAACAAGGAACAACTATTTAGGGTTTATATCCCAAAATTACAAATGAAGGTTGTCTTGACGCGTTACCAAGGAAGGAACACTTATTTATGGTTTGTAAGCCCCCATGTCATTAGTTTGTTTTATGTACATACCTATACTTCACCGTAGCCAATATAGTGTAAACAACTAAAATCCCAAAATCTGAACATAAATGAGGAAACAAAAGGTTGCAAAAATATTTACTAAAATTAAATTTGATGCAAGGGCGATCATGAGGCGTTCGCCATATTGAATTGAATGTGGCGTCATTTCTCGTATTCTTTTCAGCGAACTCTTTCATTTGATACCCATATCATGGGTGCATAATAATATTGGTCCGACATATTGGATTTATAATATGTTACTTAGCTAACAATGCATTTACATACTAATGCAACATTTCAGCCCTATCGTTTGAGGATAACTGGTTCAAAATTAAATTGCAAGACTTGCAACGGGAATGCAAGCCCATACATGCGAAATAACACGGCTAGTTAAATAAAAGTTTTTAAAAAACAGTTTTCGCTTACATCGTTTACGATACAAGATAGGTTCGTCGCGTCGTCAATTCTTGCATCTACATGCATTGCATTGCATTGTATTGAATCTACAGACCCAGTAACGTCGTTCAGCAAGCTAGGAGTAGGTTGCCTGCTTGTTATGCCGCGTGTACATGCTTGCAGTACAGTTATGTACTGCGGAGGCGTGGACGGAAAAATAGTTGCGTGGCCTCGAGCTGCGCCGGAGTGGATAGTGGACACACCTGTCCACCCACGTCCGGCGCGTGGAGCTAGCCACCCTGCCGCACGAAACCCACTCGCACATACTGCCACTGCACTTGATGCTGCTCAGAGTTCCGGAGCTCGTACGATGTCTGTCTGGCATTCCGTCGGTCAGACCGTCTATCTCCTATTATTGAATAGGTATATTAAGAGCATACATTCACATATTGTAGTAGCCGGTTTGATAAGCTCTCCGTACATATTCACGTCTAAAATTAAAATGTTTTTGTATGTAGACATTTGTACAGTACGCCAACATTAAATGTATAAAAAACAATTAGTTATAGTAACATTTTCTATCTAGGAAAAGCTATCTAAAGTTTCGCACGAGCACACTACAACCTGGAGTTAGGAAGAGGACCTACAGATTAACGTAGCATCTGAATCACGGTCAGTATCAACGGTCGTCAAGAACCTGACCGTGCAGAGTTGCTATCGAACACCGGGAGGTCGCGCCACTGGGCTGCCGAAACTGACGACGCGATGTCAAAATTCTCTAGCTCTGTGTTTTGACCAGATATGGTCAATTGCCGAGGAGGAGGCGTCTCGATAGGCTTCCAAGGAGAGAAAGCCTGCCCTCCACTAATCTGCCTGCTGCCAAGGAGAATTTTCGACAAGGGTTTCTGCCCTTACTATAACTAGTCGGAATCGGTTAGTGATCCAAAAAAATAAAAGTCATGTTTCTAACCTCTGATAACTGTTATATTCGGACAGGTGTCGCCAAATCAAATTCTGCGAGACAAAGATTATGCTACCACATAGTATTATAGAAGGTTATGATATGACCAAGTTTCGTTCGAGGTTATGTAGACAGTTCTGAATTTCTACCCACACATGTCTTTACAAACATATAATGAAATTAAAACTAATAGCAAGTATGTTTCAATATTTTCGTACTTTCTACCCTTCTTGAAAACCGACTTGTCATTCGTATGTATATGTAGAAGCACTAGAGTAACTCGCGAGCAGCTCTCGTGAGTTGCTCGCCACATCTCTATGAGCCAAACTAGTCGTGTTCCGGACTCCCTATATGGCGGTTTATTGTACAGGCGTCCGGTCCCGCCCACTCGGAGAAAGTCCCTCGTGACCGGGGCTCTCCGAGAAGAATTAGGTACGACATTCAAATTGTTGGGCACACGCGAATGCTTAACATCAGGCGCTTCACCAAAGGTGATACGGTACGACCACGGCGTCCACGACTCGTACACATCCTTCGAAAGAATCAGCTAAATACCTGATCCTTACGAAGTACTGCATCCGTCTGGACATGGTGACTTTTTCTTGACCGCCTGGGTGTCACAGTTCTGTGCAGTGTTTGTAAATCTGTTTTGTAATTATTTTTTCACTCACTCGCTCTATTTTTCTAATCAATATCAATGTACCCTTGTCAATTCTCGTCGCTAAACCATATTTTAGTGGATAATGCTCTGTCACTCAAATAAGTCCCAGTAATAACTTGAGACCTGGGACCTTCCACGTAAGCTAATTTGTTTCAGCAATGGGCACGGTTAATTCTGATCTAGGGACCATTTGCATTCTGACGATTATATTCCGGCAAAGCGACAAGATCTTAGAAAACCTATCCACCAACATACCCATGATGGATGTTAAATGTATTCCACCATTCCACATTGAAAAATGTTTGTTGGATGGGTTTGCTGGCTTAAGCTTCCCGCTCAACTCCACAAACGTGGAAAGATGTTGCACATATTTCTTGTCGTACATCCAAAAGTATACTAAAAACAGCTTGATCGAACTAGATGCTTGATGATCAATGGCATTTTAAAGTTGTGATTGGTTTCAAAGGCTATTATTCCAAAAGTTTTAAACAATAAGTTTGTACGTGATTTACTCAACGATTAAAAAAAAGCTAGCTTGTTCCATGAAGATTCACAGGAAGATGGGCACTTTGGTACACCCCTCCAATAGCAATGAGTATTACATGGTTGAATTGGGTTTTAAAAGTAGATTAATTGTTACTACCTATGGGCATTGCGGTCAAATAGTTGTCCGTTCGGAGATATAGTGATATGAACATGGCTGATTTTTGCTTTTAAAATATAATTATTGTTTTACGTAAAACAAAGAGGTTTATATTTATTTATTTAGTCACGTGAACTTGATCTTGTACACTGGAACTGCACTTATACCGGGTTTTAAAGGGGGCTATGGTCGAAACTTTAACCAGGTATGTAAATAACATTTTGTTGTACGACGTAAAAAAATTCGTCCTCCCCATACATTTTGTGTGTAGGTACAAACATTTATGGGGTGGACAATTTTTTTGTACGTCGGATAAAAAAGCACTGCTTCCTGGGAAGATTTTTCTTCGATGCATTTTTTTAAAATTGCGGAAAAAATGGTAGTCAGTGGGAGTGAGGTCCGGCGAGAACAGAGGATGGTTTCTAACTGCAGGCCTTGTTAGTATTAAAACGGTTTCTTGAGGTCCTGCGTTGTCTTGGAGCAATCATGCTGAAGATCGATTGACGAGTCGGGCTGTTTTGCTCCGAGTTTCGCCTTCATTGTTCCTAGTTCCGCATAGTAGACATCTGCTGTTATTATTGACGAGTCGGGCTGTTTTGCTCCGAGTTTCGCCTTCATTGTTCCTAGTTCCGCATAGTAGACATCTGCTGTTATTGCTTGACCGGATCTGAGGAACCTGTAGCTCATTACACCATGAAGTAACCACCAAACACTTACCATCACCTTTCTATGGGTAAGTTTCGCTTTAGGGCATTGTTGTGGCGTTTGACCTGGGGTCAGCCGTTGCGTTGTTCGCTTGCAATTATCGTAAACAATCTACTTTTCGTCACACGTCACAATTCGGTGAAAATTCCCTTCATTTCTGTACCGGTTTGACAGGGCTAGGCAATCTTGTTGAAGCTTGCGCGCTGCTCTCTGCAGATCAGTCAAATCATGAGGTAACCATTTTTTATAATATCAAATCGTGGATATAACGTCAGTTCATGTCGCTAATTCCTTGGTAGTTTGACACGGATCGGTTTCTACTGTCCACCTTCAATTCATCGTTATGTACCTTAGTGGCTGGTCTTCTTCGTGGTTCATTCTTGAAGTGCAAGTTTCCACTACGAAAGCGGTTCCACATCAACAATCCCATCTGAATTTTGTTAAAAGATTGTTTTTAATTTCGCCCCGTGCATTTTCTAAGTTTTCTTAACTTTCTCTCCAGTGAATTACTTTGCCTTATGTAACGTCCCGTCTGATACTAGAATAACGTCATGTGCCTATATAATTTCCGCCGTGGCACCCCGAGGCAATCAATTCGTTTTCCGTGTTTAGGTCGGAACAGCAAGCTCGATCAAACTGATTACTAATTATTGCATTGTTGGGCCGCGCTTTACACCCGGAAACATTAGTTTGATTCTTTAATTTTTAAGTTATCAATATAACTTATATGTCCGTGTGTCCGCCCGCAATAAAGGCCTTTGAAAGGCGATCATAAAAAAATAAGTAGCCTAGTGGCAGCCGTTTCTGTGTCAACATAACACTACTAATGGACGACACGACCGTATGTGATCCTGTTAATTCAATTAGAGTCCTAACGCGGTGGCTATCGCTCACGTCTCCCCCGCCACCGCATTCACTGGCATTCCCTTCGACTGACCATTCAAATACGTCTTGTGTGTTAATCATTTTTGACTCGTTTTCCAAACACTACTTATACATCTTTACCTGTTCTCCTTGACTTACCTTCGGCTGCACTCTTTATTTCGAGTATGTGTCATTTAAATTTAAACTTCTCATAAAATAAATAGGGATCTCTATCATGGTTTAAATATGAAATTGTTATTTTAAGGTACTGGCTCTTTTGAATGGTTTTAAAGGTTTAATTTTAACCTCCATGACTTTAAGCGAGACATCATTGTGCCCGGAGACCGAATATCTGTGCTCGGGATCCAGAAATGTATATTTTATCAGTAAACTTTTACATATTCCTTGGAGCACTTCTATTACAAGTAATTTAGGGTGCCATTGGGATACACGCATTTATTTATAGGCAAAATTGTATCAATGTTATGAGTAGTAAAATAGTGTTGGGGTTGACGAGCTTGAATATTAGAGGGAGTGGCTCAGGAAGCGATGAGTCACCAACTAAAGTAGGGAAAACGTTAGGGAAATTAGGGAGCAGTGAACTGGGGTTGGCTTTCTTCGATAGACTTGCTTCGTGGAAAGGAAATTAGTTTATGACCAAGTAAGTATCTTGCCCGCGTAACAAAGTAACATCATTTAGTATAACTCTTAAAGTAACTATAAAAAAATCTAAACACGCACCAAATAAAACTCAAACAAAAATGTTCATTATTGTGAAAAACATATTATAACTTATCGAGATCAGATCGGGAAGTCAGAATCAAAGGGAAAGGAATTAAATGACAATGGCAAGGATGGAATCCTCACAATATATTGTTCCAATCATATCTGAACTGATGAAAGTGCTGTTTCATATATGTAGGTGGTTGCATAGTTCAATTAAAGGGAGTCGACAGAACAGCCAATAATTCAATTACTGCTAGCACAGTTGTCTGTTCACCGTTAGATAAAGTGCCAATTTGACGCTTTTAGAACTTGGAGGGAACGTTGCTTTGTTTTTTGTTAGATTTTGTGTCGTGATCAGCTTAATTTACTTCATCTGGCTCAAAATATGCGTATACTCCTCAGGTAGAAAAAAACATTATCTCCCCATACACACATGGAAAGAAGATCATGCTCACATTTATTTTCGGAAATGCAAAATTAAACTTAAAACAGCTTTATTTAGTCAAACTAGATGCTTGATGACCATTCGCATTGTAAAATTGGGTTTGGTTTCTAAAGGTCCTTAGTTCGAACTTTTGCGTGCTTAATGCAATGACTTTGAATGTGGATTAATACACGTTAAAACAAAAACATATATTCTCTTGTTCTATGAAGATTCAAAATCAATTTAGTTTATTTTTTATTTTTACTAAAGCTTTTGCGATTTACTTTTAGCTTTATAATCGTTTTGTTTTAATGTTTTTTGTTAATCAATGCATTGCCTGCTTTGTGGACGTGTTGCTTCCTCATCACGGAGTCTGCCTTTTTTTTGAACCCGAGATGGTGGCAGAGCGCAATAGCCGATTTTGTGCCATGCCCGCCAATAAGTTTGTCCCGTGTCGCGGAGAAGAGCTATCTTAAGGAAAATACTGTGTTTATGTAACAATAAATACTCCAGGCCCATATGCTGCAGGAGACTTAAAAAAAAATTAATAAACATTTGGACATTTTAGACCTAATGGCAGGAATCGGTCGCCCACGCTTCGAAATCGTCGCATCATTGATCGTTGCAGGCTCACTTAAACTTGCGACACGTCATCTTCAGAACTAGACT
This sequence comes from Incurvaria masculella, assembly GCA_946894095.1. Lineage (NCBI taxonomy): Eukaryota > Metazoa > Arthropoda > Insecta > Lepidoptera > Incurvariidae > Incurvaria > Incurvaria masculella. The sequence goes on along the minus strand of OX335641.1, from coordinate 15,233,270 downwards.
GAGATCTAAAAGGTGTTTTACAGTGTCGACTTGCGGTCGAATCACGTTTTTAAATTAAGGTTACAAGCGAACTTAATTGTGCGTGTCAGAGTTTACTTTTCTCGTTGGTGCTTTCGGTTGCGTACAAAGTAACTGTGAATTCATATGTGGTTGCGTCCTCTTATTACCTACATAATATGCATGCAAAATATTAGTAATAATATTACTGGAATTTAAAATTATTATGTAAAATTATCTATGGAATTAGAATGTAAACAATATAATTACTTCAAGTAATAAACATATTGCATGCGTAAGGAAGAAGCACATAGCTTGCATACGTTGGAATATAAATCCAGATTTTTATTACTTCCTAGCAAACAGTCGAAGCCGCTTCGTTTATTTTGTAATAATTTGAAAGAAATCCTCGAAGAAGATTTTATTTTTACTTACTGTAAATATTTAGAAAAACTCTATGTTTTGTTTATATTTCTGCTTTTAACTCTGACCTCGTCCCGAATAACCTTTAATTAATTAATTTTATTCTACCATTGGTATTTCACTAGTAGAAGTCGTCGCCTGTCTATAAAATTACCCATTAAAGCCATATCGGAACTGCAAACGTGAGAATGTTTCCAACTACGCCATACATTCACTATTCGGGCTACGTTCACAATGCACGATGCTTGTTCAAATCTAACATGATGTTTTCTATTCAGTGTGACATGAACGGTTAATAAGCATTCAGTGTCCCAAAACCAGCATAACAACGAAATACGAAGAAGTTTCCAAATTATTAAACACTTGCTATCTTGCACTTTCTTGGGCATTATTTGATTGTAGTTTGTCAATACAGATTCCTCTTAGCTCTTTCTAAATCCCACATTGTTGCACTTGTAGCTCCTTCTAAACAACATTTGTTTTTCTATTCCTTTTAGCTCCTTCCAAAGTCTTCAAAGATTTTCAGCAGAAAAATATTAATTTTAATTTTGCGCCCTTTAAAAACTAAATGACTGCATGCTAAAATGTGTGTAGATAAGAATATTTTAGTAAAAGTCATTGCACATTTCACAAAACTATTGGCTCTGTTTGATCGTCAACTTAATCCAACTAAAGCGACCCGGATCGTCTGGAACGCCCTATAATTAGCGCTTGCTTCGACGACACTTCCCACGGATAATCTCTTAATCTCCCGCCAACGACCGGCGACGGTTATCGCGCGGCGTGGAACATCGGTGGGCACTCACTTTCACCTTATTAGACCACAGGCGTATCGGTTTTCTTTGCGAAGCCGCCTCTAGCTTTCAAAGTGGAATACATTTCACTACATACATTGCTTTGTAGGCACTTGTCGAACTCCAGATAGAAGATGAGGGTTCGAGGTGGAGAAGTGTTAGCAAAGCGGAAAGCTAAAAATTAAGAACTGGGGTGTTACCATGGTATGTTAACTCGCCGGGTGAGGAATCAAGTGATTGGTTAAATCTAACATTTTGTTGCATTTCGTACCGGAACAGTCAAACGACGTGTTATTCAGGCAAGTAAACTGAAATTTACCAGTTAACATCTCTTGCAGTTCACTCGGCGAGTTAACACGGTAACCCATGGTCTGGTGATAGTGTTATACCCTTGATAAATACATCACACATTATCTCTAATTAATCGTCATATTTCATTATATTTATTGGGTTTTCATTTTCTCAGCTGTTTTCGAAGAAAATCACATCGACAACGATCATTTCAATAATCATGCTCATCGCAATATCAGGTAAAGTTTTCATATTAATTATATTCCAACGGATCCTTATGGAGAAACTTGTCGGGCTTAGTTGGACGTGCCGTTTGAGTGGGAAGTTTTATATGTAATGAATACTTTTAAATGATGTTTCAATTTATTGAAATTATCTTGCCAACGTTGTTTATATCGCTCGCATCATCAACGTCGATAACTTTGACTATATTCTATACTAGCTGCGGTACCCGGCTTCGCTCGGGTCCATGTCCTTTTGGACTGATGTCGAGCTGAATTATTTCCTAGATAAAAAGTAGGTAGCCCAAAAGGCTGGTCAATACATATGTTACTTATCTGCTACTTTTTAATCATAACGGGTGGAGCCGATATGCATTAATCAAATAAGAAATATTTTAACGTTCCCATTTATAATACATAGGGCGCACTATAAGTTTCACTATAAGTTTTCGGAACTGGCCACTTAGCTAAATAATATCTTAAAAGTAATTAAGTAATTTGGTATTATAACTCATAGGGCCGTGTGCACGAAAGGGAAAAAAATCAAAATCATCGTCAGCTTAAACACGTCACTTTGTATGGACAGTATGGAAGGAACTCTATTTTTTTTTTTTTTTTTTTTTATGTGACTGGACATGGATGGCTAATACCACAAGTTCTGTCATGGTATTAGCCCAACACACCACATGGGAACTAGGTGCCATGCCAGGACCTTCCTTATATTGCACGGCTACATTGAACTGGATGGAAAACACGGACAATTTTCATTGCCGCTTCGACCATCGTTCATCCAATGCGATGGTACCAACCCGGGCGGGATAAACCCTACCACCTAGTAAGTAAGGAAGGGGACCTACAGCTTAACGTGGAATCCGAACCACGGTCAGCCTCTCTCAACGGTCGAATGGTCACCCATCCAAGACCAGACCGGACCCAGCGTTGCTTAACTTCGGAGAGCGATCGCCGAAGTGTCGCGCCACTGGGCCACCGAGGCTGACTTGATGCGGTTCATTGAAAGTGACGTATTTAAACATTGATTAACTCATCCCTCTCGGTATGCAATCGGTTCTTAGGCTATTTTGACTTGTTTGCTTTGTCTTACTGTGACTTGTTTTTGCATTGTGGCGTCATTTAAAAAAAATGCGTGTCTATATATCACCATATGATATTAACTTATGAAAATGTTCATAGCATTATTTTATACGATTTTAAATGTAATTTGACGGCTCAGCAAATCCTTGCTCGGAATCAAACTGCTTTTGACGATGAAACACCATGAAAGGGTCAATCTTAGGTCAATCTTAGGGTCAATATCGCGTCAATCTTGTGACTAATTTCGTGATGTCAGCTTTATACAATAAAAACATAAATGATGTGCGCCGTAAAATGAAACAGACAGGCCTGCAGACTGTTGCTTTGGGGACTGTGAATAGTGATTTGTATAACACCATCTGTTTGCTGGAAGTAAATGACGAACTTCGTAAAAATAACAGTAAACGCAGCATATTTTTTTATTTTATTTCTTACTTACGTACTTCCACGTTAAAATGGATCAAAAACACGACAATTTTCATGCCCCGATGATGCATTCCTTCTATGCGATGGTACCTATGTATCATCCCAGGCGGAATGAACCCTACGAATGGTGTACAAAAGTTTTACGTGGCATACAGACCACAGCCAGCCTCAACATCGAACATGGTCACCCATCCGTAACTGGAGCGCACTCAGAGACGCCGAACGTAGATTCAATTCGCATATAAATCGGGTGAGTGGTTCGCAAGTTTTTTTTTTATGCGACCTGACATGGATGGCTAATATCACTCAACTACCGTTATGATATCAGCCCACAATACACCACATTTCCGAAGGAATTTGGTGCCATGCCAGGACCTTCCCTTTATGAGCACGGCTACATTGAACTGGGATGGAAAACACGGACAATTTTTCATTCCAGCTTCGACCATCTTTTCATCCAATGCGATGGTACCAACCCGGGCGGACTTAAGCCCTACCACCTAGTAGGTGAAGGGACCTACAGTTTTACATGGATTCCGGATGATGGAGGAGCTCGCATTCGTGACGAAAATGCACTTATCGAACTCGGAAAGAGAAAGACAGTGGTGCTAGTCGGTATTGAACCCAGGCCTCTGGTACGCTAGGCCAGTCCCCGCGCCACTAGGCTACGAGCCGCTCAAGTTATAAGCATTTCACCCCACTGCTCACCGCTCCGGTAATTTAGAGTGATTTCATGTAGCTTTTAAGTTGTGAGCAGAATCAGGCTAGACGTGGAAACCAAAAGGTCTACATCGGATCTTAATTTATAAGCATTTCAAACCACTGCTTATTTGCACACCCCTCTCATAATTTTGCCTGATGCTAATTAGTCCTAAAATTGCGGGAATAATAAACCCATGCGATACAAATTAGGTACAATTAGGGAGTCTCGAAAGAAGATACATAAATGCAATCAGCGATAGCGCCATTTCTCGACCAAAAACATATGAACTATTCATTAAAAAACAGGTGCGTTTTCATATACCTAGTTTGAAGATATAATGGGTTACCCATACACATTTTCATATGTTTCATGATCTTCTATGAGACAAAAGATAGTTCCCCATGCCTTATTTAATGCTGTTCTGGCCTGTACAAAGTTATTGTACACAGAAAGCAAATAATATAAATATAAAGTTATATAATGCTATAGTAAATAGTTGCGGCGAAAATATTTGCAGAATTTCGGTCTTTCAAAATATTTATTTTCACAGCGCCATCTATCGCGCCATGATCTTCTAATCGCCAATCACACGTGGCGCCATCTCTACCCGGATAGAAGTTATTCTTTTCTATGAGAGTACACGTGGCGCCATCTCTACCCAGATGTTTAGCTATTTTTGCAAACAAATGTTGCTTCCTTTTCTTCAAATGTGATTTATGTTTTAAACGGATGTGTGTGTAATACTTTTTGATATTTGGTTTTCTCTTTTTTTTGTATTGTGTTGCTCTTTTTTTTTTCTCTCTTTTTTTAATGTTTCGACAGGATTCGAAGGATTTGGTTTTTATTTTATTGTTTTAGGGACCAGACGTAAATCAGCGTTGCTGCTCACTAAGTGAAATGCAACTTATGCTTAGATGGTCCCTGTTATATTTATTTTATTTATTATTTATGTTATAAATCTTACTGTCTATTTGATGAATCAATGATTTTTTATTTGATTTGATAGTGAAAGCCGAGATATTAATAGATATGTGTATATCTATTAAGTCTAATCCATGCTATAATTATATGCGAGACCCCATAAACAATAAAATGTAAAAATCGGAAAAAAAATTGAGGCTATCAGGATTCGAAACTATACCCCCCGAACAAAATACGTACAGAAGAGGAGTCGGTAATTCGCCCTGCGCCATCCGCTTTCTGACATTCAGTGCGAAAATAGTGAATCGTTTCTATTTTAGAGAGAGCGGTCAAAATGACGCCGCAAGTAGCGCCACCATACGCAACGGAATGGTATTAATTTTGTTTGAGAGTAATTTCATTGATATTGCTCAGCCCTTAGGATATTTAGCGTGATGGTATCCTTAAAGCGTTCTCCTCGATGTTCTCTTAAAATTGGTTTAAATCGCATCTTGATCTGTTTTGTGGTTACGGAGATTATCTCTCGCATGTGGACAGACGTTGCCTTTTATATAAGTAGAGATGATGGTATGTACCTTAAAGCGTTCTCCGCGATGTTCTCTTAAAATTGGTTTAAATCGCATCTTGATCTGTTTTGTGGTTACGGAGATTATCTCTCGCATGTGGACAGACGTTGCCTTTTATATAAGTAGAGATATCAGTGTCCCGAATATTATTTGAATAAATATTTGACAAATTTTATTTCAAGCCAACTTATCTAATGGAAAGTCTGCACGGCTTGGGTTTAGTCAATGAGGTATGATTTATTACATTATCCCTCAATAGGGAACCATATCAGCAATAATTTTCCTATGTTAAATTATCGCATCATATCATATTGGGATAATATGTATAAGTTAAATTGCTTACAGGGGATTTGGTGCAATGTGCTTAATCTTAATGGCATCGTGCAATAGTCGATTAGTGTTTAATTTGTCATAAAGTCGTGACTAGGTCGAGCCGCATTCCTATTGCAATGAATTCGCCTGGTCCCACCTCATAGGCTCGGTCTCAGTTTCGTCACGACTCCACCAACCTCGTCTTTTGTAATTTTATGTGTAGTGTTGGTAATATTTAGCTCTGTAATTTTTTTCAAAAAAATTGAGAAGACGAATAGCTTCTAAATCGACGGTTTTTCTTCAAATTCTGCGATTTTGAATGAAAATTATGCTGTTGCCTAATTTGGATAAGTATTATAGAGTTTTATTAAGAGTTTTTACTTTATTAGAGAGTTTCCACAATAAACGACAAACACCTTCGAACGACGAAAAAATTTTTTCATTTCATTTACAAGTTGAGAGCTTTTAAAAAAAAATATTTCATCTTACCACAAAACATTTCGTAATTATCTTAATAGTCGACACTAGCTCTTGTGCGGCAACGTTACGGACGTATTTCGTATCATATCCGATCCATATCAATCGTGCATTATGTTATAATAACATTATAAATAGGTTTTTTTTTTCATATATGATATGATGTAACAAAGAAATATTTTAGTATGAAATAACATTTTGAAGATATTTTCTTTACCGCTTTGAGCATCTTTCATTATATACGATGATACCAACCCTTATCATCTCTGCTTGGACTTGGTTCATGATGTGCTTGCTTAAGGCTGTCGTGAGGTCATAGGAAATCGAAGATTTGAAAATTTTAAGAAATTCATTATCTGTCCATTGGCCAAAGCAAAATTTTGCACGGCGACTGCTATTAAACTTGCGAAACCGTCTTCTGGGCCCTAACGTTTCCCTAATCCTAAACGTTGTCAGATTTTAATCAAGAAAGCTTTATTGTATGTCCGTATATTTTGATTTCTTCGTAAATAACTGTATATTTCAGTCAAAATATCTAAAATTAACGTTGAATAGGTAATATTTTACCAATCTAAACAAATTATACATACAGGCGTGGATTTCAACAATATATTTTAGAATCCAACGTTTCAAAAACCTTGTAAAATTTTAAGAGGATGTAAACGGTTATCACCCGAAGTATAGGGAATTGATAGGGTAACGACTCTCTTAACAGGATAATGAGGTGATCGAGTTCCATATAATGGCTCGTGCCTGTTTTCAAAGTCAAATTAAGAAATATTTTTCTGAAAATTTGCACATTAAATACATCAACTGAGACCTACGTTAGTACGTTTTGTTTTGTTGATAACTTAACTTGTGCCTTTTTGCATTTGTATACTATTGTTTAAACGCATATTGTTTTGTTTTGTATATTATTCATCCTTTGGGATACATAAGGAACAATTGGAGAATTGGACTCAAAATCTATGCAATGGCAAGAGGCTGAAATTAAAGTTAAAAATTAACTAGTACTTCACACGGTTATAACTGAACACTTCATATTACCTAATGCACGAATATAAGTAAATGTATCAAAAAAACAAAAACGTACAGACGTAGCTCTCAGATGATTTATTGAATGTGCAAAATATCAGAAAAATGTTTCTTAATTTGACTGAAGATACGAGCCATTGTATGGTACTTGATCACATCATTATCCTCATAAATGGAAGGTCCTGGCATAGAACCTAATTCCTTCGGGAATGTGGTGTTTTGAGCTAATATCATTATCATTCAAGTCAGATTGCACAAAAAAAATTTTTTTTAGTAAATAAAAGGAAATTAAATCCGAAGCTCCGTGCGAGGAAGACACAAAGAAATTTCTGGAAGATTTTTTCACCACTACTTACTTAACAAAATACCGATCTTATTAGAGCGCTTGCCGGGGGTTATAAAACAAATATTAGCTTCCCGGTTGGAGGCACCGCCTAAGCCAGCGCCTGAGGCACTACGGAAGCGCGTCGATCTCTCGCTAAAGACAGTCTTTATGCGTGGACCGAGACAGCCAGTTTACTAGTTCCGTTGCGATACAGTATCTAGGCGCTGCTGGTCCGGCCAACCGGTAGGAGGCTGTGAGTTTATGCGATATCGACTGAGAACCAGTGAGTTATTAAGTCTCAATGCTGAGAACCGGTTCGGGATCGTGCGTCCTTGCATCGTGGTATAGCTATGGCTCGCGCACTTCAGGCATAGTTGCAAATGCATGTAGGTATAGCTCGATTGTTTTTTGTTGAAATCACGCGCATAACTACCCAAGACGTTCCGTCCATGTGTGCAATGGACTAACGAACGAATGTGCTATGAATGAGACGACCCCCTATCCCATCGGTGGTTGGCTGTAGATCTACAAATACACAGTGGTTGCGAGGCAAATTTTGATTGCAAAAGGCTGTTTTTGCAACAAAAATGTATATTTGAATAAGATAGATTAGATATTAATGGAATTGCTTTACTTAATAAAGGGCAATGGCTCGTGTAATTACTTTTACTACTTGGTCCAAGGCGAAACGGAACCGATTCAATCCGAGGGCAAGATCCAAACGTAATATACTGGAATAAGAAATAATGTCCCGTTTGTTCTCGCGCAGAAGGAAAACAAATATTTCTTCTGTCATATTAACGTTGACCTTGGATTAAACGGCATAAATGACTTGACCGTGCCTATGGAATCACCTGTGTAGGGATGAGAAGTGGAAGATTTCTGTCAAATTTAATTTTATTCCTATATCTTAGCGCGATGAATTTAAATATAACTTATTTTGTTGTCTTGTTTTGGGAGGCTTTTTGAACCTGCGCTGTTTTTTTATCCTACAACTTTTCTGCGTAGCATAGACGGATAATATGTGAATATTTGCAGACTTAAGGGCCTGGTACTAGCCAAATCGCAAAGTTAGACGAGGCACCCCAAGTTAACTAACTAAGTCTGACGATTATAAGTGTCATTCTTACAATATATGATTCCTTGTCTAGGAATTGAATTATTTTCGTTAATGTATGTTTCCTTTTTCTATACAAAATACATTGCGGAAACGGTGTCCATTTCCGAACTCTTTTGACTAAATGTAGAAATCTAAAAGCAAATGGATTTTTTTGTTTATGCATATATGCTGTTTTTGCTTATATCTAGAAATCGAATTACTTTCAGATTTCTAATGAGAAAAATCAACTTTTTTATTTTTATTATTATTTAAATAAATGATGGAATAAAAAAATATTAACAATCCATTATCAGTCTGGAGTTCTATTTGGATTTGCTGAAGCGTTTCACTACATATTATTACATTTGTTATAAAGTGCATTTGTATGGCGCGAGTAGTTGGCTAGTCCTAGCGTCTTAAAGCACACGGCTCCGTGGTTAATTTCTCTGCTATTGTTATATTGACAACACGCTTTACTGATTCATGCAGCAATCAAAACCAGTATTGCAGTACCACGCTTCTGACTCACCTTTCCAAGAATCACTAGTATCTGCTGTTGTATTGATAAAGACGCCTGTAAAGACTAGATTTTCTTATTATGCTACAGAAAGTCATTAAAACGTTATTAAAACCTGAACAGATTTTTCATTTCGGCTAAGTTTCTATAAAAAAATCTCTGCTCAAATCTTATATTTCTGTAATAAAGTGAATCTCAAGATTAACTATTGTTCGCTCACCGAATATTACTTGTATAATGCAAGAGAGTCGCGTGTTCGGTGGTTGTACGTCTTCGGCCATATGTTTTCTAATGAGTCGGTGCGTCTTTCATTGTTCTGGCAAGAAAGTGTACGGTGCTGCCAAAACCGACACCTACTTACATGGGCCGAATGTTAAAAAGGTGGCTGTCTCTTCTGGGTCATAGAGCTCTGCGGCTTTATCGATTCTGGGTTTTCGTTTTCAGATACTGGGTCCTTCTTACCCACTTACTATTATCTTATTACCGTTTCACGACATTTATGCATTTTCAGTATCAACAGTTAGAACTCTTGCCTTTAATTATTTGTGACCTGTTTCTCTACGACTGTTGTGCCTACATTAGTTTCGCGTGAGAGTTTCGAAACTCGCTTCTGGTTCTCATTCCTTGCCTGTGTTCATTGACATGTTTTTGATCATTTGTTTATTTTACATTGATGGCCTATAGGACATATTCACACCCGTTCGCTAATGGATACAACACGCACGAACTAAGGAGTCACCTGTGTAAACTACCCGAACCGTGGTAGGCATGTTATAGACTACAAATAGGAACGATGAAAATATAGCAATTTGACGCCTTTGAGGCTACGCGCGACGGATTCTGAATAAACAATTTGATGCATGTATCCCACGCTTTAGGGATACACGTTTAAAAACAAGGTATCCTGACTGTGCTGGAGCATGAAAATGAATTTTTTTTTTCTTGTTGTTGAAAACAAAAAATAATACTCCGTCCCCATACATTTTCGACATAGGTGTTACGAAACAATTGTAGGAAAGTTTTTTTTTGTTTTTGCATAACTTAATATGTAACTAGAATATTGAGATTTGAAGAAACGGTAAATTTAAATGTTTTCGAAAATTATTTATTAAAGTCATTTGCTGCAGCCTTCCGCTTAACTATGAACTCATCCCCAGCTCATAATCCACTCCGATTGTGGTATTACTTGCCTGTTTCTTATTTTATAATATCCCAGGAGGTTTTTATGGTATTACCAGAAGCTAGGAGTGGCTACTGAAGGCAGAGTGCACGAAAGGAAATGAAATTAAATCAACGTCACAGCATGATTATACACGTCATTTTTTATGGACAGTATAGAAGGGAGCTCGGAGTTAACTCTATGCGATTCACTAAAAGTGACGTGTTTGAAAAATTATAGGACGACTTTTCCTGCAATCGAGTCGAAATCGCGCGGCGTTTAAGAAATAGGCGACGAAGACACAGTTGTGAAGGTTGCCTCAACGTTTCCTGACTCTTCGGATTATACTAACAATTCCCAGGCTCGTTTTCCGAATTCGCCAAGAGCGCTACGGAACTTAAAGTATGATCGTTTGGAAATGTAAGCAATATTGATCGTATTCCTCGCATCGCTAATGCCCCCATGCCGTGTGGTTCCAGGCGAGCCTGCGTCGGCTGGACCTGTCGCTCCTCTCCGAGCTGTGGTCGCTGAACGAGGCGATGGCGGCGTGGCGTCAGCAGCTGGAGCGCGCGCCGCGCCTGCGCCCGGCGCCGCCGCCGCCGCCGCCGCACTACCTCCGCACGTAGCCTCCGCCGCGACCGCCGCCGCGCCACTACACCGTCTCACCTCCCTTGCCGTCCTCACGAATCGTGTCCCTCGATTGGCAACATTTAACTGACCATGGCACCCTTGCCATCGCCCAATCCCTCCCGTTCGTGTTATTGTCGGTGTTCAGAGAACGTGTCTATTTAAAAGATAATTTAACAAAAAAATATTTGCTGATTTTAGTATATTGTCCTAACAATACATAGTCCTATGTTACATCAGTGCCCATAACTATGAAAATATATCCAGCTGTACACCGTGCATAGAAACGTAATTAGAGCTGAAAGGGGTAGGTGATTTTGTACACTAAACTAAAAATCTTTTGTGGAAATGAAACCGATTATGCAAAAATAGCTTATAAACCAGTTGTTATAGGTTATTTATGTAATGGTTGTAGAAACCACCTAGCTTTTTGTCAGAAAAGTTTATTTTCACTTCTTGGTTTATTACTTACCTACTTCCTTGTCAAAACTGTGCGTTATTATCGCCTGCGCCAAATTGTTGAATATTCACTCATGGCACCCTTTTTAAATGTAATATTGTGAATTCACAAAAATTCTTATATAAATTGCTTAACTTAGTGGACCAACCTTATATTATTCCTCTCTGTATTCTGATATGTTCTTAAAACCATTCACATTGTTGTAACATCACTCGGCGTTTTCGTTAACATGTAACTCTCATCTTTCTCATTTATAATTTAAAAATGTTTGTCTCAGTAAGAGGTCAGACAAATTGTGGTGCTGATAATAATATCCTGCCTTTATTTCTCAATCACCATATATATAACCTTCGACTAATATCTAATTAGCAACATATGGGCTTAGCTTTGCTTGTAGAATGTTAATAAAGTAAATGTGTTAATCTTGTGGAAGTGACATTTTGAAGCTAGAAGAACTGTAGAGCACAAATCTATGGAGGGCGGTCGGATTGGCGATTTTAACTAAAGCATACATACATTTAAAAGAAATCCAAAACATTCCTACGGTAAAGCCGGCATTTGTTAATTTGGCTTCTAAGAGTAGATATAAGACGGTTACAAGGACTTTAATAGCTATAGTATCTGATGTACAAGAACTAAATTAAACTATTTTTTTTGGTAACAAAGCTCTCTTACCGCCGCCATCCATATTGAATGTGTTTTTCAGTAGTAAATCTACCTACATAATGTTTTCAGGTAAGATTCATTTTTTAAAGGTTTGTGTATCGTGTTTTTAACATTATTTTCATCGTGCTCTACATGGACCTACGTTATCTAAAAATGTTCTCATCACATGCAGAATCAGCGTTCGATGAAACCCTCGTTTTAAAGGAATTTATATATTCAATTGAAGATTCGCAATCAAAAACTTCAAAATGTTTTTCACTACTTTACTAGTGTGACAAAGATGTTTCTCAATGCTTCAGTTAGTAATTAAAGAATCTACTAGATTGAATCACTGAAAACTGCCCTAGTTGCATACTAGTGGCATAGATTAAAGATAGTATGGATAGATTGCTAACGTCATACCAGTGTTGAATAGGGATAATAAAAGTTTACAGTTGTCGTTGCAATTCACATTTTGGAATACATTAAATACAAACCAATCAATATCAGTGATATTTTAAATTTACTATTTACATTACATTTACTTAATTTGAAGTTAAGTTTAATGTAACGTTTTCGTCACACCTACCTAAGACAACATATCGAATCAATCTTAGTTTATGACGGTGTAACTAGTTCTGGCAGCGACGGGAGATGGCGCTGGTTATGAATGTCATACTTTCAGTAGCAGTTTTCGGCGAGTTTTGTACTTTGTATGACGTAAGCTATCTATACCTCCCTCTTTAATCCATGCTAGTGGTAACCAGCTAGCTTTGCCAACATTGTGCACGTAAACAATTTCATGTTAGCACACTCGTCTCGTATTATATCCTTAATATTTATCTTCTTAGGGTCCAAACATTTTTAGTTTGCTGCTTGCCCGTCAAATAATCTGTCAAAAATTACATGCGAGTAAGTGTTCTTGTATTTAAATAAGCTTCCATACAGACTTTTTGAGTGATTCGTTTGCCACATAAGTATCTACCTAATAAAATATGTGAAGATGTGTACATTGTGTGCAGTGGACAATATCACTAACTTCGTAAAACTACTGTAATGAATTAGTTTAATGTTATTATAAAATTCAAGACAGAATGTAATCTTGTTTTTTTTCCTTTTTAGTATCTATTTTAAGAGAGACCCTTATAGTCTGGCTTTGGACTTTCCGTCAAATGTATATTCCATGTCCAAACTTAGTATGAGATTGGCACCGGACTAATCATACTAATACCTGTTTAGTCCGGAGTCTTAAAGTTAGTCCGCCCACTCTGAATACAAAAGCAGGTATTGTTCATTTTGATATATAAGGTTGGGGAAAAAGTTTCTTCGCATTTTTTAAGAAAATTCAAAACATTTTTTAATATGGTTTATTTACATTTAACTAAAGTATGTAGGTACCATTTTGTTCGATAACTTTTTGCCATCTTGTAGGTAGGGACATGATCCCATTGCTATAGAAATATTGGGACTTCTGATCAATATACCGCGACAAGTGGTTTTGGCAGTCCTCTCGTGATGTTAACCTGACACTGCCTAAAGAATTCTGAAGAGACCTAAACAGGTGGAAATCTGAAGGTGCAAGGTCAGGACTATACGGCGGATGCATTAACACCTCCCAGCCAAACTCTCTTAGTTTTTGCTGAGTGGCTAAAGATGTGTGAGGTCTAGCGTTATCATGATGAAAAACCACACCCCTTCTGTTGATTAATTTCGGCCGCTTTCTCTCAACTTCTTGCTTTAATCTCATCAGTTGTTCGCAGTAGAGTTCAGAATCGATGGTCCTGCCTGGTGGTAACAGCTCATAATGAATAATGCCCTTCCAATCCCACCACACACACAGCATCACCTTGTTGCGAGTTAACCCGGGTTTCGCCACAGTCTGTGAAGCTTGACCGGCCTTTGACCACGACCTTTTTCGCACGTTCTTGTCGTACGTGATCCACTTTTCATCACCAGTTATCAGCTTCTTCAAAAATGGTTCGGTTTCATTACGTCGTAATGAAGAATCACAAATGAGTACACGGTTCATTAGGTTTCTTTCAGTGAGCTCGTGAGGTACCCAAATATCGAGCTTTTTTGTGTACCCAGTTTTTTTCAAATGCGCCAAAACTGTTTTGTGGTCAATTCCTAGTTCTTCAGCTACGTCGTAACTACTGATATGCCGATCTTGCTCCACTTTTTCAAAAATGGCATCCATTTTATCCGTAATAGGGCGACCAGAGCGGCGTGCATCTTTGACATCAAAATTTCCGGATTGAAAACGCTTAAACCAAATTTGTGCTACTCTCACAGACACTGCACTAGGTCCATAAACATCGCAAATTTTTTTCGCAAATTTAACGTTGCATTTTTACCTTTTTTGTAGTAAAATTTGAAAATTTATCGAATTTCTTCATTAGATTCACTCATTTTGACAGTACGAAAAACAAATGAGAATCACACATTTTCCTAATTTGAATTTGGAATTATGTTCTTTAAAATTTAAACTTTCAATGATACCAAAACCAGCCAGATACAAATAGTATAGCCAAAGAGATTTTATTACAAGTTCATACATACTATAATGCGAAAAGACTTTTTCCCCGACCTATTATTTTCAAAATGAACAATTTGAGAAAAGTTTCATCTAACATGTTTTGGTTTCTTGAATTCGATTCAGTATTACTTCTACTTCCGCCGATATATCGCTGGTCGTTCTCCACTTAAATTCTCAAACTTACAACAAATAAAACCGGCCAAGTGCGAGTCGGGCTCGCACACGAAGGGTTCCGTACCATAAACACCAAAAATTCACGTTTATTGTATGGCCCCCCCCTTTCATATTTTTTTATTTTACCTATTTTTTGTTAAAGCGGCAAACATACAAACTCTGTGAAAAGTTCAGCTGCCTACCTTGTACCGTTCATGAGATACAGCCCTGTGACAGTCGGACGGACGGACGGACGGACAGACGGACAGACGGACAGACGGACGGACGGACGGACGGACAGTAGAGACTTAGTAATAGGGTTCTGTTTTCACCCTTTGGGTACGGAACCCTAAAAACCAACGCATGTTTTAAATGCATATCTAAGAAATAAAAACCGGCCAAGTGCGAGTCGGACTCACACACGAAGGGTTCCGTTCCATCGTACAATATTTAACACAAAAAAAACATGTTTTTTGTATGGGACCCACCTTTATTTTTTATATTTTTTTATGTTACCTGTTTGTTGTTATAGCGGCAAAATAAATACACACTCTGTGAAAATTTCAGCTGCCTACCTATTACCGTTCATGAAATACAGCCCCGTGACAGACGGACGGACAGTGGACGCTTAGTAATAGGGTCCCGTTTTCACCCTTTGGGTACGGAACCCTAAAAAGGACCGGCAGGTTTACTTTCTATAGGGGGCTTAATAAACGCCTATTTCCATGCGAGCTATCATATTGCGTTTCTAATTTAATTATAAAATTGAAATGATTAATTCAATAAACCAAAATCGATAAGACAAGTATGTAAATAAGTTAACATAAGGATGAATTGAAAACATCCTCTTTTTGGAAGTCGGTTGGAAAACGATTCCCGTAAGAACAGTAATTATTGTTGAAGTGTCAACGGATGTGGGCAATCCCGCCAAGTTACGGTGCGAAAGAAATATGTCATCGATGGAGATAAGTGGTTGTTAGGACCACATGTTTATCAATTGCTGGTTTACAATGTAAAAACTCTAATCTTGTTCCTCTGGAATACTAATGAATTATTATGTGGACATGGATGGCTACTATCTCACTCACCGTCATGATATCAGCTCAACACACAGCATTTCTAAAGGAATAAGTCGCCATGCCAGGACCTTACCTTTAGGAGCACGGCTACATTTAACTGGATACGGAAAACACTGATTCGTTTTCATTGCCGCTTCGCCCGTCTCTTCATCGAATGCGATAGTACAATAGTAGGGGTTAAACCGGTTCAATGTTTCGAGTTAATTTGGTAAGAAATTAACTAAGATAAGATATAAGATAGAAATTAACTTAGATATCTGTTAGTTATCCATATACCATTTTGGCAAAGTTTTGTATTTTTGAGCTTATCTAAAGTTACAAAATAAATACAATACTAATAAATAACTTTTCTGTTCATTCCTTCTAAGGCGTCATTCTAGAGTGAATTTGCAACAAATTAGGCCCAGTAAAATTAAGGTCTGATATCAATCGTTTTTGAGTTATTTAAGTTTTTTTTAAATATTCTGTCTTATTATGAAAAAGTGATGATAATACACTCTAGGCATTTTATCAGCCACTTTGTAATAGCTGATGAATGAGGAACTTCTTCAAAAAAAGAAATTGATTCAAAATATACATAATTTCAGAAATAAAGGATCACGAATAATAGTTTATGAAAAAAAAATTAATTTATTCTAATCAGAGAGGATTACTAAAAAAAAGTATGACACGTGGCATACAAACTATGGAGATAACTTTATTATTTCATAAGCTTCCAGAAAAGGTACAAATGTTGTCCACTTTCACACAAGTTCTATATTTTTTTTATTTAGTTGGGTTTGCGCTGTCGATTTTACTTTAAGAAAAAGGTCCTCATTAAGATGTATAAACTGGTCTACAATGAAAAAACATTTGCATTGGTTGCATTTGCAACCAAACAAAATAATATGGAACTTGTGTAAAAGTGGACAACATTTGTATCTTTTCTGGAAACTTGGAAGTTGAAGTTATTTTCTTAATTTGTATGGCTGGCGTAATACTTTTTTTGTTATGCTTTATTATATAAACTGTCATTTATGACCCTCCTTGTGAATAAGGAATGTATCAAATTACCAAAGACCCTGTTTGTTGATAATAATCCATTTTTTTCCAACTAGAGAGTAGTATGTACTAGACACCATACGCCAATTGGCGCGAGCGCTTTTATAATCGTTACAAGATTTGGTTGATTTTTTCTAGCTTATATAAACATGTAATAAATTACTTTTTTGTTGTACTTTTGAGATGATATATATGGTGATCAGAATCCATTTTTTATTTCCAACTAGAGAGTGGTGTGTACTAGTCACCACAAGGCAATTGGGGCGAGTGGGTAATAATCATCGCTGGGCTTTGTATTTTTTTTTCTAGCTTATCTAAAGGTGTAATAAATTATTTTTTGCTGTACTTTTGAGATGACATATATGGTGATCAGAATCCATTTTTTATTTTCAACTAGAGAGTGGTGTGTACTACTCACGACAAGGCAATCGGGGCGAGTCCGTCATAATCATCGCTGGGCTTTGTATTTTTTTTTCTAGCTTATCTAAAGGTGTAATAAATTATTTTTTTGCTGTACTTTTGAGATGACATATATGGTGATCAGAATCCATTTTTTATTTCCAACTAGAGAGTGGTGTGTACTAGTCACCACAAGGCAATTGGTGCGAGTGCGTAATAATCATCGCTGGGCTTTGTATTTTTTTCTAGCTTATCTAAAGGTGTAATAAATTATTTTTTGCTGTACTTTTGAGATGATATATATTGTGATCAGAATCCATTTTTTATTTCCAACTAGAGAGTAATGTGTACTAGACACCACACGGCAATTGGGGCGAGTGCTTCATAATCATCGCTGGGCTTTGTAATTTTATTCTAGCTTATCTAAAGGTGTAATAAATCACTTTTTTGCTGTACTTTTGAAAATATATACAGGGTGTCCCGGTTCCTGACGATAAACCGGGAGGTGGTGATAGCCCACATCACTACTAGCCTAAAGCGAGAAAAACATTTAGATAAAAGTTTTTTAGATTTCGAGATATGAGCAATTCTTTTATTTTTCAATAATCGCCGTCTCGGTGTGGTCTTTTTAGTTTTTTGGATACTAAAATGTAAGTTATCCAGATAAAAAAAATACTTTATAATAGCTCAATAACGGCGCTTTAAGTTATTATAATCGCAAGACTTATAACTTTCAGGATAAATTATTTAAAAAAAGTAAAAACAATTTTTTTTTATTTCATTTTTTTTTCCAAACTTTAATGCATCACACTGAAAAAAAATTGTACCATGGATATCTGGCACGTCTATTCAAAAGTTGGCGCATTTAATGCCGTTTCTGAAATGGTATAATACTTTTGATTTTGTATGGCACATCTGTAAATATTACGATCCTAACTAAAATAAGAGCCAATTTTCACACATTCAATACTACCCAAACGAAATCATTGAAGGTGGCGAGTATCAAAATTGATGCGGCTGGCTATTAATTAATATAAATAAGCTATTATTGTGTGAATTCCAGTCTATTCAATAACGTCATGCTAAAAGTGATTGATATTACAACTATAATATTTAAATATGGTCGAAACTTTATTTAGTGGATATGTTACTTTTTATCATTATCATATCATACTTTTACTAAATTTTTAATTTTTTTACAGGTAGTCCTGCTGCTCGCTCCCACATCCCTTCCCTTATCTCGTCAGTTCATTTCTCTACTTTCGCTCGCCTCGCTCGTGTTTTTATGCTCTGCTATCGATAAAGACTACTGACCATTGCTGTGCCCCAAGGACGTTGAAACTGTGTTTGTGACTTGGACTTGTTGATTGGGAATTACTCGGATTGCCGACCATTGCTGTGCTCTCCGGACTTTGTTAGGACTTGATATTGTGAGTGACAATGCCGTATTATTATTCTCCCCTTCAGTACGCAAACATGCACTTTATTTACGGCGAATGTCATGGAAATGCAAATGCTGCAGCTAGACTCTATCGCCAGCGATATGAAAATGAGGAGAGGTATCCTGACTACCGGGTATTTATTAATTTACATCGCTCTATCGCTGAAGGCCACATTCCTGGAGTGCAACGTAACGTGGATGGAGGAAATGTAGTTGACTCCGACGTCGAAGACGAAGTACTGGCATGTGTGACTGAAAATCCAGACACTTCTCTCCGTGATATTGAGAGGAATACCGGAATACCGAAATCGGTTGCACATCGAGTACTGAAAGTACACAGATACCACCCATTCCACGTACAAAGAGTGCAAAAACTAATGCCACGCGATTACGCACCAAGAGTGGCATTTTGTCAACAGATGTTGGAGAGACACGCAGCTGATCCAGAATTTTTTAACCGACTTCAAAAAAAGGAGGAGGTTATCAATTCGTCTGTATGTTTTTTTAGTTTTTTTTTTTTTTTTTATGTTTGTTACCTCATAACTTTTTCCTGGGTGAAACGATTTTGATGATTATTTTTTTAAATGATAGCTAGTGCTTCCCAAGTGGTCCCATTTTAATTTGGTTAAGTTCTGACAATGATATCCATGAGAAAATCATAAAAGTCTTAAATTTGTATTAAGATGTGCGCGACAAATGGACGAATAACTCAATATAACGCCAACCGATTTCGGTGATTCTTTTTTTATTGGAAAGGACGTGTACAAATTAGTAAGTTTACTTCAGATTCACTAAAAATTAACAAATAAAAAAAAATTTAACAAAAAAAATAACCGACTTCAAAGAAAAAGCACTAAAAAGTAAAAAATAATGTTCATTTTTGTAGTTACGATTTCTGTTATTTTTTGAGTCGGTGTCAGCCAAGGTTATGTTAGGTTAGGTTAGGTTAGGTTAGGTTAGGTTAGGTTAGATTAGGTTAGGTTCTCTTGATTGGCGCAGCGCGTGCCCGGCTGACGCCGACTCAAAAAATAACAGAAATCGTAACTACAAAAATGAACATTATTTTTTACTTTTTAGTGCTTTTTCTTTGAAGTCGGTTATTTTTTTTTGTTAATTTTTTTTTTATTAACAAGATTCTTTGGACGGACGAGAGTACATTTAAAAAAGACGGATTCATGAACATGCACAACTTACATCAGTGGAGCGTAGCGAATCCGCACGCCACAAGAGCAGACCGATCGCAGTATCAATTTAAAATCAACTTATGGTGCGGTATTATTAATGGCCAGGTGGTCGGGCCATTTGAAATACCTGCTGTATTAAACGCCCAATATTATTTACATTTTCTTAGGAACGAGTTGGATGGCCTTTTAGAAGACATCCCCTTAGCTACAAGACAAGTTATGTGGCTGCAAAACGACGGATGTCCTGCCCACTACGCCCGGCCAGTTAGAGATCATTTGGATGAAGAATTTCCCGGTAGATGGATTGGACGACTTGGACCAATTTTGTGGCCGGCACGCTCACCAGATTTAAATCCCATGGATTTTTTTTATTGGGGATACCTAAAAGAAAAAGTGTATCATAAAGAGATCGAAACAGTCGAAGATCTTCGTCATCGCATCAATGCCGCCGCCGAACAATGCAACCGACTCAATATGGCACGTAACATCACACGATCATTCGTAAGAAGATGCCGCACTTGTATCCGTGCACGTGGTGCTCAATTTGAACACTTGTTGTAAGGTTTGTGTAATAAATCAACATTAAAAATATCTGTTTTTTATTTAAGCTTTGTAGTGATGGAGATATTGGTGGTGATGGTGATAGATCAGCACAAGACTGAAATTAAACTGGTGGTGATGGTGATAGATCAGCACAAGACTGAAATTAAACAAAGTTGTAGTTGTAGTAAAGTTTTTGATTGAATACCCAGTGTATGCACTCATAACACTCATTAATGTTTCTAGCTGCATCAATTTTGATACTCGCCACCTTCAAAGATTTCGTTTGGGTAGTATTGAATGTGTGAAAATTGGCTCTTATTTTAGTTAGGATCGTAATATTTACAGATGTGCCATACAAAATCAAAAGTATTATACCATTTCAGAAACGGCATTAAATGCGCCAACTTTTGAATAGACGTGCCAGATATCCATGGTACAAATTTTTTTCAGTGTGATGCATTAAAGTTTGGAAAAAAAAAATGAAATAAAAAAAAATTGTTTTTACTTTTTTTTAATAATTTATCCTGAAAGTTATAAGTCGCAAGATTATAATAACTTAAAGCGCCGTTATTGAGCTATTATAAAGTATTTTTTTTATCTGGATAACGTACATTTTAGTATCCAAAAAACTAAAAAGACCACACCGAGACGGCGATTTTTGAAAAATAAAAGAATTGCTCATATCTCGAAATCTAAAAAACTTTTATCTAAATTTTTTCTCGCTTTAGGCTAGTAGTGATGTGGGCTATCACCACCTCCCGGTTTATCGTCAGGAACCGGGACACCCTGTATATGTTCGTCATAATACATTTTTGTATTGTAAGTAGAGCTAGGTATGTACTAGACACCCCCAATTTACCTTAGCAAACTGATCTATCGGTTGGCAATATTCAACGTTCTGTAGTTATGGATACGAATGCGTACTAAACGTACTTTTTGGTGTACTAAACGTTTCAAAGCATGGTCTTTTAGAATATCATTTTCAAAAGTTATAAATGTTAAAATGGAAAAACGTCAAGTTAGAAACCCCCATTCATTTGCCTATTATTTCGAAGTCAAAGCCGTACTAAATAATTCATTCGGTGTACTAATCAGTACAAAATGAGTACAAAACGATTGGATATTAAAAGTAGGTAAAATGAAATGTTGGCGGTCTGAGCGTCAAGTTAGAAACCCCCGTTGCTTGGCCTGTATTTACTCAATCTTAACCGTACAAAATAAACAATGAGGTGTACAAATCTGTACAAAATAAGTACTAAACGACTGCATTAGAAAAATACGATTTTTCGTTAGGGGGTTTCTAACTTGACGGAGCTCATCATTTACCTAAAGATATTTTCCTATGAATCAATAACTCATCGGACCTGGCTCGCTAGTTGGGGCTGTCAAGTATTGAAGCTCTTATGAGTATAAAACAATTTAAATTAGTCAACCAATCTCAGGTGTTATTATAATATGAGTTTTATTGTGAAAATCTGAAAATCCCGTCGCATGTCGCAAGAGCCGACTAAGGAATTCGTTGTTCGTGGTTCGGATTCCACGTTAAACTGTAGGTCCCCTTAATTGCTTACTAGGTGGTAGTCTAGTTTAGGTTAGCTTAGGTTAGGTAGCGCCCAGGTTGATACAATCGCATTGAACGAACGATGATCGAAGCAATGCACATTTTCTATATTTTCCATGTAGTTGTGTAATAAAAAGCCTTATTAATTATATAATCGATCTCGATCAAATCGACGACACATTCTTACTCTGTGAATGTTCCACTTTATATTTATTTATAGATTTGAACTTTTTTATTCAACTTGACATGGATGGCTAATTACCACATTCCTGACGGAATTAGGTGCCATGCCAGGGCCTTCCCTTTATGAGCACGGCTACACTGAACTGGATGGAAAACACGGACAATTTGTTCATTGCCGCTTTAAACATAGTTTCATCCAATGCGGTGGTAACATCACCAAAGTGGTGGGTTTACAAGTGAGGAATTACAAATTGTTAAAAGCTTATGCAATGATCATAAAATAGGTAATACGATTTACAAATAATTATATCTTGGAATCTTAACTATTTTTGGGATGCAAATCATAGTTTATAGGCTCATAGTTTAGGGTCGCGGGGTCTTGCTTCTCATGCCGGAGGTCATTTCCACCCGGTTTGTGCACCACTTTCTTTCTCTTTCTAAGTTGCAGGTCCGAAATCCATTTAAAACAGCGGGGCTCCCCTTTTTGAGGGGAAGTGAAAGGATTATGTCCCTCCGGTTGGTACCATCGACCACAAGCGGCAATTCAAATCAGCTAAATTAAAATCTGCAGATATATTCCGTGCTATTCAGTTCAATGTAGCAGTGATCATACAGTGAAGGCATGCGGTGTGTTATGATGACATTATGGTGGGGTCTGGTATTTATTTATCCATCCATTTTCACTTAAGTACTTAAAAACTTCATTTTACGTAATCACCTTTAGATTTAAGCAGAAAGGTATCTAACAACACTGTAATTAATAATGTGATTTGTTAAAGGTGAATTGGAGGTGGTGCAAAAAATATTGGAATGCAGCGAAGCGGGAGAAAAACCTCGACAGACCATTCAGACTCTCCTGGGCATACACAACTAAGTCACGCGCTGTTGCACTACGGTCAGGGCAACCTTAAACGGAGCGCATCACCATCAACGCCACGGTACGCATTGGCGTTCGCAAGGAAAACGTATGTAGAGTCAAAGTCCATTGTGTGATGGCGAGGGTGAAGCCGTTTGTACATGCGAAATCTTTGTTTTCAAATAGAGAGATTCATTTAACAATGTTGGTGCATTTTGGCCTATCATTTCCATAAACTGTTGTCATAACTATTAACAGGTCATTATTTCTCTTGTATTTCTCTGATGCACACTATTGAACCAGATATCCTGTATACTAGTTTTAAGATTGTCTAATATAATAATAAATTTGTTTGTTCAATATTTTTTTGATGATTTCATTTAAAACCTCATGCATCTAAAACTAAAAGATATAAAATTAATAATACCAATTTTAATCATGTATGTGTAATATTGATCCCTTTACATAATTTTCTTGAAATTTCTAGTTACAAACGCATATTATAATTTATAATGTACTGATGCGTTTAATTTCCTTCGTGATCTTCTAACTTTACTCTCCGTATGAACATTTATTACATACCAATAGTTCAGCGCCAATTCACTGTTTTTTCCTCATAATTTCATAATACAAGTACATATTTTCAAAGCATGGTCTCTTTTCAATGTGATTTTTTTGCATGAAACTAAGCACATTTTTTTTATTTTTTTTAAGATAAAACTACTTGACTGAACTCTTAGAACATTTTAGGGTTCAGTTAAGTACTTACTTTTAACTTTAAAAATGTTTTCAAACGAAATTTGATAAGTTTCATGAATCACCTTGAAAATACCATGCTTTGAAAATATGTACTTGTATTATGAAAGTATGTATCAGTACATTATAAGTATAATATGCGTTTGTAACTAGAAATTACAAGAAATGTATGTAAAGGTATCACTATATACTTAGAAACTATCCGTACAGTCTCGAGAAGAAGTCATTAAGCTATTGGTAATTCATAGGTATGGAATGAGGAATCAGCTATAATTAATATACAAAATATCAGTACATTCTCAAACATAAGTCATTCTTTTATTGGTAAATTACAGTTACAGAATGAGATATTATCAGGAAATGTTGCACAGAATAATGGTGTAGACTCGATAAAAGTACAATACTTACCCTACTTTTTATTGGTAACATCCCGATGAAGTATCAGGAACAGACTGGTTCATTGCCTAACCTTACCGATTGTGCTTCTATTTATTCATATTAAAACATCAGAGTGATCATCATACCTTAACATGACGTCTGCATGTGGTATCATTATTGTCTTGCTCTATTAGTTGTAGTAAGCCTTACGCTTTACACTTCCTGTCCTGTTGATTGTATGACGACTTGGCTTCTGACGTCATAATATCTAACAATCCAAGTCATGATGTTGTATCAGTGCAGTGATTTCCTGTTAATTGATTCGTTTGAACGCTGAGTCGGTTTTTGAGAGGAATTCCTTCTATCGGAACGAGAATTCCGCTTAAAATCAGGGGTCAATTTTTCTCAGTGTACCAGAAAGGCTCGAGAGAGGGGATGGAATGAATTTTGCAACGATATTGGCAGTCAAACTTCCGCCGTGGAAATGTGGCGCAAAATGAGGTGGATGAAAGGTATCAAGCAAAATCAAACTAACATAGAATGCACGAAGGCCGAGGAATTTCTCTGTAACCTGGCCCCTGACTCTGTGGAAGAACCTCCGATGTCATTCATTGAAGAAGAACGAAGCCAACTGGATGTAGAGATAACAGAAGACGAACTGGAAAATGCATTCAAGAACAAAGACACGGCCCCTGGCGTCGATGGTATTACCTACTCCATGCTTGAAAAACTACCAACAGCTGGTAAGGTTGTACTGCTCCGATTGTTTAACCAAATATTAACCTTGGGATTCGTTCCATCTCAATGGAGAGACATTAGAGTTATCGCAATTCCTAAGCCTGGTAGAGACCTTTCACTGGTATCGTCGCTACGACCAATCTCTCTTATCTGTTGTGTCTGCAAAATATTTAACAAACTAATTACAAGGAGGTTAGAGTGGTTTACTGAAAGCAAGAAACTGTTGACTAATTCTACTTCTGGTTTCAGGCGTGGACAATCATGTTTGGACAATCTGTCTCGTTTAGTAACTACAATTCATATAGGTCAAGCCAAAAATATTCCCACTCTAGCCTGCTTTGTAGACATTGATAATGCTTATAATAATGTTAATGTTATGTCTTTGGTTAAATGTATGAAGAAACTAAAAATTGGAAAATTTATTTGTCAATATGTGTGGATTTTTTTGAATGCTAGATATCTTCAAATTGAAACCGATAAGTACATTGTTAAAAGAAAATGTAATAAAGGCTTAGCACAAAGGGACCCTATGTCACCAATACTTTTCAACTTTATTACTATTGCTCTATGTAAAAAAATCTCAAACGTACATTTAGTTCAGTATGCAGATGACTTTATTCTATACACTTCGTCATTTAATTTACAATATGCAGCAGAATGTATTAAACAGGCTGTTAACCTAATGGCATTATTACTATGTGACATAGGGTTAAAAATATCAGAAACAAAGACAGAACTTTGCATCTTTGCTAGGGGAGTTAGACGTAACGATATCAGAGTCCATATAAATGGAAGATATATCAAACGGACACCCTGTGTCAAAGTCTTAGGAATGTCGCTGGACCAGAGCCTGACATGGAGAAAGCACATTCAGGAAAAGGTTATTTCTGTTGGTAAACACTTGAACGTACTTAAAGCCTTAGCAGGGTCTTCGTGGGGAGTCCATCCAATACATCTCGGAAGATTATATGTATCGTTGATTCGGAGTCGCCTGGACTATGGGTGCTATCTTTTCGGAAACTGTGCTCAGACAAATGTTCATAAAATTAATGTTCTGCAAAATAGAGCGCTGAGAATAATTGGAGGTTATTCTAAAACGACACCAACTCATGTAATGGAGAGCGATCTGTGTGTGCAACCAATCCAAATAAGAAAATATTTTTTGGCGAATAAATACTTGCTCAGGGCCAAAGCACGCACAGATGACCCTCTTATTGATCTCATGGAAAATGTTTTAACAACTAGAAACTTCCCGTATTGGAATAACCAC
Organism: Incurvaria masculella; assembly: GCA_946894095.1. Classification (NCBI taxonomy): domain Eukaryota; kingdom Metazoa; phylum Arthropoda; class Insecta; order Lepidoptera; family Incurvariidae; genus Incurvaria; species Incurvaria masculella. Next base: position 15,207,062 of record OX335641.1, on the reverse strand, counting down.
AATTTTCCCACACTACCGGCTAATTATTTACTATTGCATGATATTGATATAGAAAACAGTCCAATGTTACCAATGTATTCATTGGACATGTGGATTTCAAGGATCCCAATTAGAAAATGTATTCACTCTTCGCTTAATTTCATAACTAAAACCAAGAAGGAGCTCAGCACCAATGAATTAAAAAAGAAAACTGAAGATATGTTAAGATCCACGTATAAAAATTACTATCAATTGTACACAGATGGATCCTTAACCCCAAATGGTATCGGAGCTTCTTGGTGGGACCCTGCATTATGTTATGGATTAGAATTAAAAATTGAAGGTAAAATACCAATTATGACAGCCGAGTTAGTGGCAATCTCTGAGGTTCTTTCGTACAGCCTAACTTTAACAGCGCAAAATACTATTGTATTAACTGACTCGAAAAGTGCCCTTCACCATATTGTGGGCTGTACCTTAGGGGCTCGTGGAAGACCGATAGCGTATGGGATCTTAAAAGACATAATGAAGCTGATGCCCTAAGGAAAAAACATAATTATTCAGTGGATACCATCCCACGTTGGTTTGGAAGGAAACGAAAAGGCTGACCTTTTAGCTAAAAGGGCTTTAATATCAGATTCACAACCTTTTAAATGCATACCTTTTTTTACTGACATTTTACCTCAGATAAAAGATAAATGTATCAAAAAATGGAAAGAATACTTTGATAAAAGGTCGGTGGAAAAGGGTATTTGGTATAAGACCTTGCAGACTGAACCACCTAAATTTCCTTGGTTTGTTAACAAAGATCTTACTAGAGAAGAAATAAAAATTGGATTGAGATTAAGATCTGGCCATTTCCCGTTAAGGCGCTAGGACTAGCCAACTACTCGCGCCATACAAATGCACTTTTTAACAAATGTAATAATATGTAGTGAAACGCTTCAGCAAATCCAAATAGAACTCCAGACTGATAATGGATTGTTAATTTTTTTTATTCCATCATTTATTTAAATAATAATAAAAATAAAAAAAGTTGATTTTTCTCATTAGAAATCTGAAAGTCATTCGATTTCTAGATATAAGCAAAAACAGCATATATGCATAAACAAAAAAATCCATTTGCTTTTAGATTTCTACATTTAGTCAAAATAGTTCGGAAATGGACACCGTTTCCGCAATGTATTTTGTATAGAAAAAGGAAACATACATTAACGAAAATCATTCGATTCCTAGACAAGGAATCATGTATTGTAAGGATGACACTTATAATCGTCAGACTTAGTTAGTTTACTTGGGGTGCCTCGTCTAACTTTGCGATTTGGCTAGTACCAGGCCCTTAAATAGTCTCAGTCATTTAAGGCGTTAGGACTAGCCAACTACTCGCGCCATACAAATGCACTTTTTAACAAATGTAATAATATGTAGTGAAACGCTTCAGCAAATCCAAATAGAACTCCAGACTGATAATGGATTGTTAATATTTTTTTATTCCATCATTTATTTAAATAATAATAAAAATAAAAAAAGTTGATTTTTCTCATTAGAAATCTGAAAGTCATTCGATTTCTAGATATAAGCAAAAACAGCATATATGCATAAACAAAAAAATCCATTTGCTTTTAGATTTCTACATTTAGTCAAAAAAGTTCGGAAATGGACACCGTTTCCGCAATGTATTTTGTATAGAAAAAGGAAACATACATTAACGAAAATCATTCGATTCCTAGACAAGGAATCATATATTGTATGGATGACACTTATAATCGTCAGACTTAGTTAGTTTACTTGGGGTGCCTCGTCTAACTTTGCGATTTGGCTAGTACCAGGCCCTTAATGAAAAAAATTTATTCTCCCAACTGTACTGCATGTGACAGGCCGGAGGATCAATTTCATGTATTGATAGAGTGTACGAGAAATGAAATATTGAGAGCCAATGTTATGAGAATTTTATGCACCGATAGACTCAACTTGTTTTTTAGATTTCACGAAGCCCTCGGAAATCCCAACTCTGGATAATTCCGAGAGGTTATTCATTTCTTCAAGCAGTCACTGACCCTAAGAAATTCTAATTAAACTGTAATATTATGGTAGTAATATATAAAGGCACTATGGGGCTGACATAATCGCTAAGCGGTTAAAGTCCCATCAAAATAAATAGATAAAAAAAAACTACTACTACAACCCACAACTAAAAAGTATTTTATGTAATGTCTTTGGAGAATGTATGTTCCTGCCGCTTGAAAAGCCGTAACATTTTTCAAACATGTAACAAAAACACTACTACTATAACCTAGAACTAAAAAGTATTTAATCGAAAATCATAAAAACTCTTTAAGTCACTTATTTATTAGGATAACATATATTAATGGGTCCAGTTCTGAAAAGAACTTTTTGAATGCGTTTAGTTACCTACTAAACTAATTATCATGAAGCGACAAAATATTATCAAGCGACAATTTCTTAAATTCCGCACACGGCTGCTGCGTAGAGAGCCCCTCCCGTACCTCTGAGTGACGCCTACAAACTCTAAAACGCATAGTTGGCCGAGCGGAGTTTTTTCATATTTTTAAACTCATGATATCTTTCGAATGAAATGTCCGAATCGAATAATTCAAAAAGTAATATAAAGGTATTGAAACAGTCTTAAATAATGATTTATTTATTTTGATAAGGATTAATATCTAGGTACAAATAAAGAGCCTTTTCTAGCGGCGGTATTTAAATATTTATTTTAAAATAAATGCACACTTATTGTGTCCTAACTATAATAGTTAGATGTATGCTGTCGCGACCTTTTTTGTAGATATTAATGTGTTCTATAAAATTGTAGTACATCATTTTGTTCTAGCGTGAATAGTTTTCGCAGCGCACGCGATGTAAGGAACATTCTTGGTAATTTTTTTGCACCTAGGGTTACGTTATCGGAGTTTTGGTAAGGATCCCTAATTTTTTTAAGATAAAACATAGCCTATGTGCGTCGGATAGACTGTAGCTTTCCAACGGTAAAATAATTTTTCAAATCCGTTCAGTAGTTTCAGAGCCTATTCGGTTCATATAAACAAACAATCAAACCTTTCCTCTTTATATAATAGTATACATAGAAATAAAACGCCTATGTGCATCAAATTGCGGTGTGCTTTTTGTTCGTAATTCTTCTCCTTAACGGCATGAAAGATTTTGGACGTTCCATTTTTATTATTTGATCATCTTGATGATTCTTATCGAGAGTTGGACCCGGTAGATGGCGCTGTTGTCGAGATCCAGTTTTTTATTATTTCCGACATACGAAACATAGTTATAATAATGCCAGATGTTCACCCTCTCCGCACCTCTCAATACTTTACCGCGAAGGTCACATATGTCATCGGGTACCTCAGCTCGTATTATCTATGATAATATTTTATTCTAAAAAATTCGTCTGGTCATCGAAAACATTGGACTCGATTCAGAGATGGCCAAAACAATGTTATTGTACATAAGCCTAAATTTTTGTGTTACAGAGTTTATACGAGCTGTGAACCCGTTTACCCACCGTCTGGAGCCGGAGCACCAAGAGCGCTTCCTCGACGACCACGTGGACGTGGCCCGTGACAAGGGGCTGGTGCAGATCACGAACAACGACAAAGGAGACATTGTCACCATGAGCTACGAATACACCCTCATAACCGCGCATGCCGCCAAATAACATGCCGCACGCCTGAGGTCATACTTCATCTGTGTCACTCTTGCCAACTTCAAGTGAAACCTGCCGGCTCTGCATACCTGTGTACCGTATCGTAAAGTGGCGTTTATTATAGTATAAACCAAAATAACCAAATAGACGAGCGACGCGGAGAGTTGCCGCGCTAGCCGCTTCTGAACGGGTGACAACTGAATGTCAGAGAATGCCTCACGGAATTAATTCCGCCTTTTTGTAAACCGTGCTTGCAGGCTTGCAAATAAAGATTTTTCATTTTGCATTTCATTTTATAATATTTATAGTTTTATTTTATTTTCATTACCTAAAGCTGTAGGTAGAACAATCATGAAAGCTAATCGCACGTAAGCTCTCCTAGCAGGCGGTGGCAGATTTACACATTTGCCGCCAGTAGTGCTAAAATTTGGCCGCCCTGCAATTCGACAGTTACCCTATTGGACAATCATATAAATTACCATTATTTGTCAGTAAACTTGTAATTTTTATATGACCTGTGCACTGTTTTTCTTATTACTCGACGTCTCTCCCGTAATTAGTACGATTGTGAACTAGGAGATAGATGTGTCAGTTCCTAGATTATTTTTACAACCTAATGATTTAATAAAATATTGCATAATAAACAGCTTTTGATTATATTTCTGAGGTAATAAAAGCTACTACTACTTATAAGGTGGGGTAAGGTGCGCCTTAATACTCCTTACACAATAATGTACATTCTGTAAATGTAATTAAACAAATTGTATTGCACTAACTTACAGTTTGAAAATAATCTATTCAATTATCTAAAAATATTCCGACCGATGATCACAATGAAATTCAATTAATTCAGTTATGAGGGTTTTGCAATACATCTTGCGCGATTTTCTATTCGCAAAATCATCAATTATATCGCCGAATATGAAATTTGTTACATTCGTTCTGACTCCATGTACAAAAAGCTAAGGCGTTTACATCCTAGATCAATTTTCAACCGCAAAAGCTTGTTGTTCGATAGAAATAACCCTGAGGATTATAAATGTTTAGAGCATCAATACTCGAGCATCAATACAAGAGGAACATTTAACAAAAAACCCATAATACAGAAAAATAAAAAAAAACTGTTTTGTTCAACAGTATTAATATTTGCAACAAACTGTCGAGAGAATTATGAGAGAACCTCAATTTAGAGCTCAATTAAATAAGTGGCTTCAAGATAAAACATTTTATGACTTATATTTTTTTATTATTATCATAATAGCCGAATATTTACTTATAAGCAATTTAAAAAAATAACGTGTTGATGAAATGAAAACTGACAATGCCTCAAGAATATATGTAATTGTATGTTACATACCTGTGTGCAAATAAAACGATTTGTTTTGATTTTATTTGATTTAAATTTGTCGTAGGTGTAAATATATTCATTCGAAATTTGGATAAACAGTTTGCAAATTATGTTTACTCAGGAACAAAGTTGATTTTTAATCGACTTCAACAAAAAGGGGGAGGTTCTCAATTCGTCGGAATATTTTTTTTATCTATGTTCAACGATTTCTCAAAGACCTGGATCAATTTGGAAAATTCTTTTTTTGTTTGTTCATACTTTCCAGGTGGTTCCATATTTTTTATCAAAATCTGTTCAGTAATTTGGTACTTAAACACAACAAACGACGAATTTTCGGAACTACTGAACCCAGAAACGAGATATTTTGTTTGCAGTTGCTTTATTTTAAGGTAGAGAATGCTCACTAAGAGAGGTTTTTTAAATTTCACTGTTAAGGTCGGCCCGTAAGCATCAGAAAATTTCGCCTCCCATGCAAACGTAGTTTACTAATAATTTGAAAACCACTGTTCCAACTTGCTTGATATTTGGTATCTAATACTAGGCTACAAATATCTGTGTCTGAATGTCTTTGTTTTTTCGGTAAATGTATTCTGGGTCAAACCACAGAGAAAACAAAATTCCTATGAAGATTTTCTTTTTGCTTCCATTTCGTTTGGTTTGGATTTTTCAAAAAAATAAAAGGGTGCAGACACAGATATTTGTTACCTGATATTAGATATAAAATATCAATTTAATTGGAATAGCGGTTTCCAAATTATTTGTAAGCTACGTTTATATGGGGAGCATAGCTTACGGGGCGTTTTTAAGGAGGATAAAGGAGGGCAAATTGTATGTACACATTTTAAATATCTGGAACCGCTGAACCCAGAAATGTCATAGTAGGTTTTTTTTAAGATGGGAACGCTTACGAAGTTAATATTTTTGGAAATCCTACTATTAGGGGGGTAAAAAAGGCCAAATTTAACACATTTAGCCGAAAACCACTCATGATAATATCTCCGAAACCAATTTTCCTAGAAACTAAAAATTTTCAGTGACTTTTTTTATGACGATTTGACAAAATTCAACTATCCAGGGGATAAACGAGGCCGATGTGTACACATTTTCATACAACACTTACGCAAGAAACAGACTCTCCGGAACCACTGTACCCAGAAATATGAAATATTTACAGTATCTTTCTTTTAGGATGAGAAATTCAGAAGTTCAGCGGTTCTGGACATTCGTTGTTTTGCCTTGTTATGGTTCCGTACCCAAAGGGTGCCAACTGAACCCTATTACTAAGCCTCCACTGTCCGTCCGTCTGTCCGTCTGCCACAGGGCTCTTTCTCATGAACCGTAATAGCAGCTGAAATTTTAAAATTAATAAATCAGAAAAAAATACATAAACAGTTGAAAATGGTCACCCAACCAGAACCCAACCACGCTAGGAGGTGCTCACCCAGCTTATTGAATCGCAAGTCGTCGCACCACTTTTTTACGGAGGCTAGAATACACCTACAAACACCTTACCATACATACACCTTCGTCGTTGATCGCCCTTTCTATTTATGAAACCGTATCAAAAATTCGTTGCGTGCCTTAGAAGAAGTAAGCGTAGAAACAAAGGCAGATAACTACTATGAGTGATGTTCGTCCATCCGGAGCCCGTACGCCACATGATCATACCGTACCTACATATATATGTATATATTTAGCCTATCCTGTGTTCCACATAGCTAATTATAGTATCTTATAAAACAAAGTGACTTACTCTATGAACATCCCTTACAGAGTTATTATCAAAAATAGTATAGATTATAAAAACCTCTTTACAACAATCAACTTCACCAGAAAACAAAAATGCAAGCTTAAACTTCTAAAGTAATTCACTATTTCCTATTTTCACCACTTCCAGAAAGAAAGAAAGAAAGAAATTCTTTATTGTGCAAATTACATTAAAAACTATTTACAGAACAATTAAATCTAACAGAGCGAAACTGCACAAAGGCGGACTTATCACTAAAAGTGATTACTTCCAGTCAACCTGTTACCTGAAAACCGATAAGTAACTTTCGGTTACATCGCATATTTACATGCCGTAACCGAAAGGTAACTTTGGGATTTTTGTAGCTGGAGGTCGTGGAACCGGGCGTATGTGAAAAAAAACCAACGCATTCCATAAAATACTCAGAAAAACATACTTATTAAAAAAACTTAATTTTGGACTTGCCCAAGTACCTAATTAGGCACCACAGGCAAGACTCAAAAGAAAACAAATACCTATGCCACCATTCATCACCTAAGTTAAAATACAGGGTTGAGTGGCAGGGTGCCCAGTAATATTCAGTCTGCTTGTACATTTCCAATGCATCCAAATCACTTTGCCCAAGTGAGTATTCATCGAAGTTTTGCTATCGACTTTTGGAAAGCATATACTGAGTGTGCGTTGAGTTAACGGAGATAACCGGAGTAGCGTACCACTGAGAACTATATGAAACCATGTTATTACTCAGCCTTGCAGCTATGAGTTTAATTATGTGGTCTTTAGTTTTTTTTATTATTTGATCGACATTATGCTATATATCTAATCCTTTCTAGGTTGCCAACGAAACCCTATTACTAAGCCTCCGCTGTCCGTCCGTCCGCGTTTCACAGGGCTGTATCTCATGAACCGTAATAGGTAGGTAGCTGAAGTATTTACAGAGTGTGTATTTATTTTGCCGCTATAACAACCAATAGGTAAAATTAAAAAAAAAAAAAAAGTAAAAAGAAAACAAAAATATTAAATTTACAATTAAACGTGATTTTTTGTATTAAATCTTGTACTTCGTGTGCCAGTCGGACTCGCTCTTGGCCGGTTTTTTCTTCTATTGTCTGTATATGCATAATCAGTTTTACGAGGTATGATTAAGTAATTCTCATGTGTTGCTCTGACTACTTACAATCCCCATAATCAGAGATTGGATACTATCCAGGACCAAGGTACTCATGGAGGCAAGTTCAACTAGGGGCATTGATGGCTAATACGACACCTACTACTAAATATTAAACCAACGCACCACATAATAAGTACCATGCTAGGAACTTCCTTATTAGCACGGCTACATTTAAATGGATCAAAACCGCGTACAATCATTTTTACCGCTTCGACCATCGTTCATCTTCGTACTAAACCGGACGGGATGAATCTATAATAATATAATAAAGCTGAAGAGTTTGTTTCTTTGTTTTTTTGTTTTTTTGTTTGTTTGAACACCCTAATCTCTGGAACTACCAGTTAGGTTTGAAAAAATATTTTTACATTCGATAGCCTAATTCTTGAGGAAGGCTTTAAGCTATTGAACATCAGGTAACGACCCTTAGGAGCCGAACAAAAAGAAAAATAGTCAGAGGGCGCGGAGCGAAATCGAAATAATAGCGCGGCCAGGTGGTGCATTCTAGCCAAACTTATGTTAACACTTTACTGAATCATAGCTGAATCATAGCTGAATCAGTTAATTACTTCCGACCTATTCCTGCGGCATTTACTGAATCGCATACGGAAACGAATATGCTATTTTTCGTTATTCCCGAGGTTATTCCTCAACTCGGAAAGTATGATTTTAAATAGGACTGTGGCAGTGGGAGCTAGTGTAGTGCTATCTCTTTCTTTTGTTCAGTAATAGAAGTGCTCGCTCTAAGCTGCTAACGAATGGTAGCGCACGAAAACAAACACGACTCGGAGATTCGACTCATCGAAGATTTGTATTTTAGCTTATTCTGTGTTTGTTTACTGCTTATGGTGAACCTCACTGAAGTTTCAATTCTAAAAGTAAGTAACTAACGGAACAGTGGCCGTGAGGATATATTATGAACTATTAACACCTTCTTATTCTTACGTTTCGTTTACCAAAATATTTTACCAAAAGACGGGGAGGAAGTCGCTGCTTCTTTCTGGGGTCGGCGTGTCGACGTCATTCTGCATTTCTTCGCCCGCTTAACCAGCAGGCGTGTGACGAGTTACACCACGAACGATGAAAAGCCTAACAAATGCCGGACAGGCCAGACCCGCAAATGGTTTCCAAAAATGTTTCCTAAAATCCCAAACATAACTGGCTAAAGCCGAATGCCTGGCAACCTTTGTCATTGCAGCTGCGGAAACAAGTACGAAATTATTCCATGAATGAATCAGTAAACGCAGCTGTCAAAATCTTCCCAGAATGCCAAAGTTTTCATCGTCCATACAAATAACAATTATTACATATGTAAACGTTTAATTCCGTGGCCACTCATTCCGTGTGGCGCTGCGATCGGTTTCTAGAATGCCAAAGTAATGTCAAAGTAAATTCTTCTTCTGTTAACTCTACTGAATCCGCAATGACGGAATGCCAAGAATACATGCCCAGGGCCGTGACGGCGGTGGCCACCCGACGAGGACCGAGTATTGCCGAGAAGAGCCGAAGGTACCTACGCGCGAGCGCGCGAAACGGCGACCAGCGTTGCCGATAACCACTCCTCCAATTCCCCAAAAACAGTTCTTAGGATTCCCGGAATTCCGTAAAAATCCAGAATAGGAACCAAATTTTCATCTAAAATTTAGAATGACCAAAAAAAGGCCTTCAGGCGACGGCCGTCCGAACAACTTTCGGGAGAAGATGAAATCCAAAGTTGCCCCGATTGCTTTAATGTTCCATATATTTTTCGAATGAGCAAAGAAAAAAAGGTCATGTGGCCAAAAAACTAAATTCCCTACGGAATGGCCAAATTGCCCGCAAATTTCCTAACGCTTGCATTCCCCACCATTTTCCCCGCAATACCTCAAAGTTCCCGTGATTCGGGGAATCGGGGAGCGATCGGCAATGCTGGCCGCCTAAGTCAAGACGCGCAGTGGCGCTCCGTGGTCGTGTGGTACACGGACTAGTATGAGATTTTTTACGTAAATTCTTTGTATTCTTTCTACCAACCCGCGCGGTATGCTAACTTAGCGACAGCCGTTCCTAGCTACACGCATTTGTTTGGGCTTTTTTGGTTGATTGTTTAAACGCGTATTGTTAAGATATTACGGTTTCAGTTGAATGGTTTCTTATTTTTTGTTTGGTAGATTAGCGCGGCACTTCGAACTTTCACGGGGGATACGAAAACCATGCCGGCCGGCCAGGTGCTCTTTCACCCCATATTTCAACGGCCCCGGGGGACTTTGGGGGAAATATATCGGTATGGAGTCGATTCTATAGTTTACCGACCCTATAAATAAAGGACCAAAAGGATCGGATGGTTTTTATTTTTAAGTGTCGGCTGGGAATAGGTGCATTGCCTGCCTGTTCCGCGTTAAGCGATTGTAGAAAGGGGACGGAGGGGCAGCGTATGATCATCCCTCGAGCACTGTTTGGCCGGCAAGATGCTTCTTCACACAATGTTGAACACATCTGATTACAACAATGCAATTTTTGTCACTATGAAAGGGGTGATATAGGGGATGACAATTTGTATGGTACATCCATTATTGATGCTACATAATTGTACCTACCTATAGCTCGATTTATTTCCGCAATTTTAGGGCTACTACTTACTTAAGCTCAAGTGGCAGTGGGCTGGTCATGTCAGCCGAAGAGACGACGACCGTTGGAGTAACCGTGTCCTACACTGGCGGCCGTGGACAGGAAAACGGAGTGTGGGAAGACCACCCGCCAGGTGGGACGACGACATCAAGTGCGTTGGCGGAAAGCAGTGGTTCCGTACCGCTGAAGGCCGGGAGGACTGGAGGAAAATTGGAGAGGCGTATGTCCAGCAGTAGACGCAAACACGCTGACTGACTGACTGAGGGCTACTAACCATCACGCTAAATTACCAGAGAGAGAGGTGACCAGTAGTATGAAATGCTTATAACATGAGAACCAATTACCCGATTTAGATGAGGATTGTATCCTCGATTGTATCTCATTCTAGCCGTATGGGTTACCTAACATCACGCTAACTTACCAGAGGAGTGAGAAGAGAGGGTTACATATTTAAACAAAACAATAAGTGGCCTGCCCCTGCATGTGGAAATTGGCAGAGTACATCACTCTAAATCACGAGAGGGGTGACTGGTGCGATTAAAGGCTCATAACTTACGAACTACTCAATCGATTAATATGTGGATTGCATTTACGTACAGGACCTATGGGCGCGGTCGTGGTTTGGATGGGTGGCCGTTTTTGATGTTAAGGCTGGTTGTGGTACGGATTCCACGTAAAAAATTAGCTCCCCTTTCTTAATAACTAGGTTGTAAGGTTAATCCCACCCGAGTTGTTACGTACCATCGCACTGAATGATAGATGGTCGGAGCGGCAGTAAAAAATGTCCGTGTTTTCCGTCCATGGCAATGTGTAGTAGTGCCAGTGCAGGATCGTCCCAGCGCGGCGACAAATGCTTTTAAAAAATAATTAATTAATTGGCCCCAATGTTTTGCAATATGTTCAAGTACATTCCTTCCACTGAATTTATAAATGGCAGTAATTGGATGTTTTCTTATTCAATCATGCCACATCGGCTCAAAGGATTTCGATCCAGTTTTTTTTTGGTAGATACATTGTTAAATCTTCTGTTAGTATAGTATTCGACTAGCCTTTTGGGCCAGCCCTTTGGGTTACAGCCCGACATCAGTCCAAAACGACATTGAGCCGAGCGGAGCCAGGTACCTCAGCTAGTCCTATGATATAGTAAGTAAGGAAATACACCATAAGTTTCAGGCACTTGGACTTCTCAACTTAGACTTAGTTAGACTAAAGCGAGCTACCAACAAGTTGACCTTTAAGGAATGTGATATGTAAGTATGTATAATCGACCGTGAAGCAAGGACATATGAATTGAATAAAGAGCCCAGTAAATACGAAATTGGTAGACGCAATTCCCGCGAATGGTATGTTTTGCGCCTGCCTTACGAATATACAGGTGGTGCATTCTAGCCAAACTTATGTAAACACTTTACTGAATCATAGCTGAATCATAGCTGAATCAGTTCATTACTTCCGACCTATTCCTGCGGCATTTACTGAATCGCATACGGAAACGAATATGCTATTCTTCGTTATTCCCGAGGTTATTCCTCAACTCGGAAAGTATGATTTTAAATAGGACTGTGGCAGTGGTAGCTAGTGTAGTGCTATCTCTTTCTGTTTTTCAGTAATGGAAGTGCTCGCTCTAAGCTGCTAACGAATGGTAGCGCACAAAAACAAACACGACTCGGAGATTCGACACATCGAAGATTTGTATTTTAGCTTATTCTGTGTTTGTTTACTGCTTATGGTGAACCTCACTGAAGTTTCAATTCAAAAAGTAAGTAACTAACGGAACAGTGGCCGTGAGGATATATTATGAACTATTAACATCTTCTAATTCTAACGTTTCGTTTGCCAAAATATTATAGCGTAATGTTTATAAATGCGTAGCGACACCGCGGCGGGACGGGGAGGAAGTCGCCGCTTCTTTCTGCATTTCTTCGCCCGCTTAACCAGCAGGCGTGTGACGAGTTACACCACGAAAGATGAAAAGCCTAACAAATGCCGGACAGGCCAGACCCGCAAATGGTTTCCAAAAATGTTTCCTAAAATCCCAAACATAACTGGCTAAAGCCGAATGCCTGGCAACCTTTGTCATTGAAGCTGCGGAAACAAGTACGAAATGATTCCACGAATGAATCAGTAAACGCAGCTGTCAAAATCTTCCCAGAATGCCAAAGTTTTCATCGTCCATACAAATAACAATTATTACATATGTAAACGTTTAATTCCGTGGCCACTCATTCCGTGTGGCGCTGCGATCGGTTTCTAGAATGCCAAAGTAATGTCAAAGTAAATTCTTCTTCTGTTAACTCTACTGAATCCGCAATGACTCAATGCTAAGAATACATGCCCAGCAGCCCTGCAATATATTCGTAAAGTAGTTATTTTTACTGGGCTCTTTCTTAAATTAATGTGTCCTTGTTTCACGGTCGATTATACATACTTACATATCACATTCCTTGGAATAAGCGACGTATGTACCTGCTTAGTACGAAAAAGTATTTTTACTTAAGTTGAATTCTGATCGTGTTTATCGCGGACTTACCAATACTTTTATATCGCGTTACACACAGCCGTTCTGAGTCTAGTATAGGACTTAATTTAATTAAAGTGACATCGGAAATAGGACAAGGTTATAAAATAAGTGATCGTCTATTCATGAGATGCAGCCCTGTGACAGACGGACGGACTGACGGACGGATGGACAGCGGAGGCTTAGTAATAGGCTTCCGTTGGCACCCTTTGGTTACGGCGAGGGTAACGGAACCCTAATAGTTCTCTTAAAAAAACGTTATTATGTAAATTCAACTAAGGGAAAAAAATTGTAATGAATTCAACGTCATACAAAATAAAAATCGAAACATCAAAACTTTATTAGTTAAACAGAAAAAAAATATATTTAATCATGACTTACCTTCAAGTATTTATATATCTACTTGAAGGAATCTAAAAGTTGCTTACATATGTTGCGTTACAGTCATAATAAACGCTTTACATGTACGCAGTGAATTTTATTTATTCATTTATTTATTCAGGATAATCAAACAGACACGTACACGTTTATCATGCCAAATAATTGAAGCAAAAGAAATAAAAACGCATCCAGCACAGAAAGTCACGGGTGAATATAAGGACAAAGACGAATTTAAAGAATAGTGGAATTTTTAGGTAAAATAGAGAGATATAGAGTAACTAAATACGGAAATTCAGTTACAGGTTTATAACAGCAATAACGTTAGACTTAAATAAAAGAACTCTAAGTACAACTTAACTTTAACGATACAAAGTACAATAATTATGTGTTAAACGAAAACAAAAGCATAGAATATTAAAATACAAAAATACTAAGGCCGGAGTGCACGACGCTTCGTAAAATGTTATCCGTTACTGATTACATTTGACGATGATGTGACGGCTAACCGCCCATCATATGAAATTGCGTTGCACGTAACATATTTTCGTCAAAGTTAGCTTGCCAGGAGTCAGACCACAAATAGTCCCTCGAAACAATCGGCAAAAATGTTTGCTGTATGGCAACTCTTAGCACCGCCTGAGCTGACATAGTACTGCCCTTCTCCCACAGTACATAAACAGAAAGGGACAGGCACAATCGAAGCACCATCTAGCGTCAACCATTCGTACTAACAAACAAAACAGTTGCTCTTGGAGCCGCGGGGTTGCGCTACTAGCGCCCAATATGTCGGCTTGCTATCAGCTGTTGGTAGCACCACAGATTACATAGATATGGCGCCGAAATTTTTAATCTGTGGAACCGAGTGCCAGGCTAATAATTATGAAAAACAAAGCATTGCATTCCATTAATGGCGACGTTTGCCTCTCATTTTAAGGTCCAATAAGACTACAATAATATAAAAATAGTAACTTATGATACTTTGAATTTTTATCTGATCGTGATTTTGACGGTGATCGATGGGTCGGGAGTGTTTACGATTAGCGGTTAACATCAGCGATCAACGTAATGTTTAAGTTTCGTGCAACGCAAATTTTGACTGATCTGTCTTTAATCATACGTTGACGCTGATGTTGACGTGCAGGACGGTACGTGCAACCGGGGCTAAGTCCGCTAATAGATAACTTCACTTTCGAACGTTAGCGTTATGAGATAACCCCGGAATCACACAAAATTATACCAAACCACAACAAGGGTGTGTTGATGGAGATGTACACTGATGTTTCAGCAGCGCGCCGCTAAAGACATTCTCATCGTCATAACTTTTAAATATTTCTCTAAATTACTTGTTTTGAAAAAGATATTTTATCTACCTTAAATAACAGAAGCTATAAAAGTATTAAATATGATAAATGTTTTCGTCGTCTAAACAAAACAGATAGTCTGTGGATTAGACGAATTTAATATTAAAAAATGACACAAACAATTATTAAAATGACAAAACGAAAACAATAGACTATACAGGACGTGTATTCTTGGCATTCAGTCATTGCGGATTCCGTAGTGTTAACAGAAGAAGAATTTACTTTGACATTACTGTTAACTTTACTGAATCGCGTTATGACTGGGACTGTCCCGTTTGGAGGCCCCTATCCCGGCTTCCCGGCCGGTTTGCAACAAAAAGATTCTAAAAAAATCCACTCCAGTGAAAAAAATACAAAGCAAGCGTGGGCGAATTATAAAAGTGGGCTAATTTTTGGTAAAAAAAAAAGATTTATTATGTCTTTTTATTATTTGGTTAGTAAAAAACTTAATTCACATGTTAACTGTTTTTCGTAAAAAAAAAGAAATTATTCCAAAATAAGACTCTTGCTATTCTAGCCGATTTCGCTCTACCTTCTTCTCTTTTTCTTCGGTTAAGCCTATTTATAAATGACCATTTCAATTATTGTCTTGACACTAAAATTAGTTCGTGATATTGTACAAAATGGAGACGATGGAAAACATAGGATATTTTAATATCACTAAGTTGTGAAAGTTTATCAATGTTTTCAATGTTTTGAAATTATCACATGCACACATGCACAATTGCACACACACGCATGCACTGGCGAAGGCACAGCGGGGAGAGGGAGGGGCGGTGTCTCTTTCAGTTTCACTGGAGAAACCGCAGTGGGTGCCTCCACGTGCTGAAGCGGATACAAGTCCTTCAGCCGCTTCCCCGCGCGCCGCTCCCCAGGCCCCATTATCATCCGGCGTGACTTGTTCCGATATCCGCTGCGGGCGATCGGGCGGGACTCGACCACCGCACCCGTATAAAATCTCTGCGTGGCCGCGCCTTCGCCCACACACTCATCCGCCGCCAGCCGAAAGCGACAAGACATAATAGAAATATTATACAAGACTTATGAAGAAAGAAATATGTCGGTAATAAATGAGCCAGGGATGCGCGACCCGCGCCTATTCCAGAGTATCACCAACCATTCGAAGCGCGACTCGTCCGAGGCGCTCGCCGAATACTCGGAGCGCATGCGGCTGCGGGAGCGGGCGCAGTTCCGCGCGCTCGACGTGGGCTGCGGCGACGGCAGCTTGACGGTGAACGTGCTTCTGCCTCACCTGTCGGTGCGAGCGCAGCTCGACGCGTTCGACATCGGGCCGGAGATGGTGGAGCACGCGCGCACGCAGTACGCCGGCACGAGTGTACGGTTCTGGCTCGCGGACATCGCCGGCGACTTGTCTGAAGATATGCTGGGCCGCTACGATCACATCTTCTCCTTCTACACGATGCACTGGGTCCAGCAGCAACAGTGAGTGACTTTATTTACCGTCAGCCGTCAATTCTTACTGCAGTAGCAAGGCTAGTAAGAATGACCGGCTCTATCTGCGAGCTCTACCCACAATTAATAATGTTAACGAAGAGCTAACTGGAGTGTGTCGCCAACTCTATGGAGCCATACATTGTGTGCACATGATACCGCAGCTAGTTGGAAATAAGATAGTCAGTGCCTGTTATGCGATTAGTTCAATAAAATCACTGTGGATAACAACTTAAATAAAAAAATAATTTTAACTATACAGAATAGATTTTGAGGTACGAATTAGGTGTGTGGGGAAACAATTGTATTATTAAAAAAAATATTCTCATCCTTTATAAGAAAGTTATACGAATAATTTGTGGAGAGAAATGTGATTAAAATTGCTGACCCCTTTTCGTAAAATAAAAAATATGC
Organism: Incurvaria masculella; assembly: GCA_946894095.1. Lineage (NCBI taxonomy): Eukaryota > Metazoa > Arthropoda > Insecta > Lepidoptera > Incurvariidae > Incurvaria > Incurvaria masculella. Next base: position 15,190,414 of record OX335641.1, on the reverse strand, counting down.
CTGTAATATCCTTATATATATGTATGCATCATATGAATTGGAATACATGAGGGATCCTGGCATCCTATTTATTAAATACATATTTTATTTTATTTTGATTGTAATTTATAATTAATAAAGAAAATTTTAATAAGAACCATTGATTCAAATTATGTTTGTTTCTTTAAAATATATTGTTAATTTTTTTATTTTTAATCACTTATTTTGTCTAATCTTAGAAAATGAATTTATGTTATAAAATGTTCAAGGTTTACTTTTGCTAAATAAATAAATAATGAGTATATGTTTAGGTAGAATCCAAGGGCCAGCCTCGACGGTTGGAAACGGTCACCTTTCTAGAATCCTCTCAGAGTTGTTTCACCCAGATTTTCAAACATAGCTAAACCATCAATGTATCTTTCATCTTCTTGACATTCCAATATAAGTAGTAGTTATTTTTAAAAGTAATAAACCATAAAAACCATAAAGTTTCACTTACATCCGAACTAAGTGCAATTACAAGCCACTTTGGCAATTCAGGCTCCCGGCGGTGTAGGAATATACTGGGAAGCATGGGGCAGGGGGAGTACTTACATAATTCGCGAGGATTCCGTTGGGCTTCCGAAGTCCACTAAAGGTTATGGCGCTATAACAAACATCAACATAACGGCCGATAGCGGCCTTACTCCGTTGAATGGGGCATTTGAGACATGCATGAATTCGCCCGTCCATGAAATCTTCAGAATGTGTACAAATACAGGTTTTAAAAATGAATGACTCAGAATCTAACATTTTTTTTTCCCGGAACTTAGGTATTTTGGCCAAAAACACAAAAATGGCCCGCCAAATTTCTTTTCAATGCCTAATAAAATGGGTTAAAAGGTATATATGTGTTCAGGAATCCAACAATTTTTTTACACAAAAGCGAGTTTTTTTTAAAAAATACACAGTTTTCGCTCTCATAAAATCGGCAAAATTGGCCAGCCCAATCTGTCGTCACACATTGTTTTTTAATTCTAATCAGATCGATAATTTCAAAGAATCCAACAAAATTGTTACTGGCAACACATATATTTTGCAAATGCCCAAATAAAGTGAACAGCATAATTGGCCCGCGCACTTTTTGAAATATAATGACAATAAAAGATATAATCGAAGATACTTTTAACAGAATCCAACAAAAAAGTTACACGACCGTCAGTTTTGCAGCGTTTAACGCAACTTTGAATTTCGCGCTAAAACGGCTAGATGAGCGCGGGTGGTAGGCTGAGGCAGGCCGAAGCGGGACGGCAGCGGCGGCTGAGGCACGTGTTTCAATAAGTGTGATTGCGTAAGTGTGCGTGTGCGCCGACCTTTGCTCGAGGCAACGAAACGCTCGAGGCGCGGGGCTTTGGAGTGTGGTAGCAAAGATAATACTAATAATTACTTTGGTGGTGCATAATCGAATGTACCTAAAGCGAGCGCGTAGTTGGGAGCTGGCGAGCATTTCGGATGATTTTGGTAAATAAATTGGTCATGTACGTGCATAACTCGTGTATGTTTTCTATGGCAAGTGACACATCTTTATAACCGGCTCGACTCGTAGATTCTAGCAGTTGTATTCAGGGTGAACTGTAATCATTTTATACGGATTATCACTGGACTAACCATGCAAAATAATACATAGGACGGACATAATCCGGGTCGTCAAGTTAGACCGCCCACTTTGAATACTACTTTTTTAGGGTTCCGTACCCAAAGGATGCCAACTCCGCTCTCCGTCCGTCCATCCGTCCGTCTGTCACAGGGCTCTATCTTATGAACCGTAATCAGTAGGAAGGTGAAATTTTCACAGAGTATGTATGTATTTTATTTATTTATTACTTTTTAGGGTTCCGTACCCAAAGGGTGAAAACGGAACCCTATTACTAAGCCTCCGCTGTCCGTCCGTCCGTCCGTCCGTCCGTCTGTCCGTCTGTCACAGGGCTGTATCTCAGTAACCGTAACAGGTAGACATTTGAAATGTTCACAGAGTGTGTATTTATTTTGCCGCTATAACAACAAATAGGTAACATTAAAAAATAATTAAAATTAAAGGGGGCTCCCATACAAAAAACGTGATTTTTTTGTTTTTTTTTTCTACGATGGTACGGAACCCTTCGTGTGCGAGTCCGACTCGCACTTGGCCGGTTTTTAATATGTTGTTATATGATTAAAAAAGTAAATAAAATGTTATACCCACCGGATTTTTCTTTGAATTAAAAAAAATAAGTGCATTTTATGTTTCCTTCATATTGACTTTTATGTGGCTAGAGAAAATTGATAATGTATTCAACTTATCAGTATATTCACTCCATTAGCATGAAAAAAGATCGTCGGTGTATAAAGTATCGGTGAAAATGCGTCTTAACAATGTTTTAAATTTTAAATGTATGGAAATAAAAATACCGTCCATCTTTTTTCGCTTATGGAGTCTTTGACTTGCTATCTTTAATGGTGAAAACCTCATTTCAATCTGACCATTAATTTCCGATATATTCGCATGTCAATACTGTCAAAATTGTACAGTAAAATTTCAAAAATATAATTAAAAGGAATTTTTACCGATTAAAAAAAACATGATAAATATGTTCAATATCGAAAATAGGCAACGTTCAATAGGTGAAAATGCCTTAAACAATGTTTTAAATTTAAAAGTATGGAAAATTTACTGTTTTGAGTGTATTAAAATGCGAATATCTCGTAAATGAGTCGTCAGATTTTAATTAAGTTTTCATCATTTAAAATAACAGGTTGAAGACTCCATTAGCAAACAAAGATGAACGGTATTCATATTTTCACACATTTAAAATTTTCAAATTTTTTTAAAGGAATTTTAAAGAAAGAGCCATTTATACCGATACAAATGTTTATACCGTATACACAGATTTAAATGAGGTTTTCACCATTAGAGATAGCTCGGCAAAGACTCCATTAGCAAAAAATATGGAACCAAAAATTATGAAAATTACATACAAAACTTTTTTGTGTTATATCTTGTACGATGGTACGGAACCCTTCGTGTGCGAGTCAGACTCGCACATGGCCGGTTTTTCATGCCCATGGAGTCGTTGACGTGTTATTTTAAATGATGAAAACTTCATTAAAATCTGACGACTAATTTACGAGATATTCGCATTTTAATACGCTCAAAACAGTAAATTTTCAATACCTTTATATTTAAAACATTGTTAAAGGCATTTTCACCGATCCAATGTTATCTATTTTTGATATAGAACACATTTTTCATGTTTTTATCAGACCGGTGAACAAGCCTCTTTAAAATTGTTTTAAGTTTTAAATGTATGGAAAATGTACTGTTTCGACAGTATTCACATGCGAATATCTCGGAAATTAATAGTCAGATTTTAATAAAGTTTTCACCATTCAAAGTAATAGGTTGAAGACTCCATGAGCAAATAAAGATCAACGGTATTTATATTTTCACACATTTAAAATTTTCAAAGGTTTTTAAACGAATTTTAAAGAAAGAGGCATTTATACCGATGCAAATGTATGTACCATATATACAGATTTGAATAAGGTTTTCCCCATTAGAGATAGCACGTCAAATACTCCATAAGCAAAAAATATGGAATTAAAAAATTGTCAAAATTACGTACAAAACTTTTTTGTGTTATGCCTTGTAAGACGGTACGGAACCCTTCGTGTGCGAGTCAGACTCGCACATGGCCGGTTTTTCATGCTCATGGAGTCGTTGAAGTGTTATTTAAAATGATGAAAACTTCATTAAAATCTGACGACTAATTTATGATATATTCGCATTTGAATGAGCTCAAAACAGTACATTTTCAATACCTTAACATTTAAAACATTGTTAATGGCATTTGTAACAATCTAACGTTTTCTATTTTCGATATAGAACACATTTTTCAAGTTTTTTTTAGACCTGTGAAAACGCCTTTCAAAAATTGTTTTAAGTTTTAAATGTATTGAAAATGTACTGTTTCGACATTATTCACATGCGAATATCTCAGAAATTTATGGTCAGATTTAAATAAAGTTTTCACCATTCAAAATAACAGGTTGACGACTCCATGAGCAAACAAAGATCAACGGTATTTTGACACATTTAAAATTTTCAAAGGTTTTTACACGAATTTTAAAGAAAGAGGCATTTATACCGATGCAAATGTATGTACCGTATTTACAGATTTAAATGACGTTTTCACCATTAGAGATAGCACGTCAAAGACTCCATAAGAAAAACATATGGAATTAAAAAATAGTTAAGATTACATGCAAAACTTGTTTGTGTTATGTCTTGTTCGACGGTACGGAACCCTTCGTGTGCGAGTCAGACTCGCACATGGCCGGTTTTTCATGCTCATGGAGTCGGTCTCGTGTTATTTTAAATGATCAAAACTGTATTAAAATCTGACGACTAATTTACGAGATATTCGCATTCGAATGCGCTCAAAACAGTAAATTTTCAATACCTTTACATTTACAACATTGTTAAAGCCATTTGTACCGATCCAACGTTTTCTATTTTCGTAATAGAACACATTTTTCATATTTTTTTTAAACCGGTGAGAACGCCTTTTAAAAAATCTTTTAAGTTTTAAATGTATTGAAAATGTACTGTTTCGACAGTATTCACATGCGAATATCTCGGAAATTAATGGTCAGATTTAAATAAAGTTTTCACCATTCAAAGTAATAGGTTGAAGACTCCATGAGCAAACAAAGATCAACGGTATTTATATTTTCACACATTTAAAATTTTCAAAGGTTTTTAAACGAATTTTAAAGAAAGAGGCATTTATACCGATGCAAATGTATGTACCGTATTTACAGATTTAAATGACGTTTTCACCATTAGAGATAGCACGTCAAAGACTCCATAAGAAAAACATATGGAATTAAAAAAAGTTAAGATTACATGCAAAACTTGTTTATGTTATGTCTTGTTCGACGGTACGGAACACTTCGTGTGCGAGTCAGACTCGCACATGGCCGGTTTTTCATGCTCATGGAGTCGTTCACGTGTTATTTTAAATGATCAAAACTGTATTAAAATCTGATGACTAATTTACGAGATATTCGCCTTCGAATGCGCTCAAAACAGTAAATTTTCAATACCTTTACATTTAAAACATTGTTAAAGCCATTTGTACCGATCCAACGATTTCTATTTTCGTAATAGAACACATTTTCTTTAGACCGGTGAAAACGCCTTTTAAAAATTATTTTAAGTTTTAAATGTATTGAAAATGTACTGTTTCGACAGTATTCACATGCGAATATCTCAGAAATTAATGGTCAGATTTAAATAAAGTTTTTACCATTCAAAATAACAGGTTGAAGACGCCTTGAGCAAACAAAAAACACATTTAAAATTTTCAAAATTTTTTGAAGGAATTTTAAAGAAAGAGGCATTTATACCGATGCAAATGTATGTACCGTATATACAGATTTAAATGAGATTTTCCCCATTAGAGATAGCACGTCAAATACTCCATAAGCAAAAAAATATGGAATAAAAAATAGTCAAAATTACACACAAAACTTTTTTGTGTTATGTCTTGTACGACGGTACGGAACCCTTCGTGTGCGAGTCAGACTCGTACATGGCCGGTTTTTCATGCTCATGGAGTCGTTGACGTGTTATTTAAAATGATGAAAACTTCATTAAAATCTGACGACTAATTTACGAGATATTCGCATTTGAATGCACTCAAAACAGCAAATTTTCAATACCTTTACATTTAAAACATTGTTAAAGGCATTTTCACCGATCCAACGTTATCTATATTCGATATAGACCACATTTTTCATGTTTTTTTAGATCGGTGAAAATACCTTTCAAAAATTGTTTTAAGTTTTTAATGTATGGAAAATTTACTGTTTCGACAGTATTCACATGCGAATATCTCGGAAATTAATGGTCAGATTTAAATGAGATTTTCACCATTAAAGATAGCACGCCAGAGACTCCATAGACAAAAAAGATGGACGGTATATATATTTTCAAACATTTAAAATTTAAAAAAATTTTTTGAGACATTTTCACCGGTACTTTATACACCGACGATCTTTTTTTATGCTTATGGAGTCTTCAACGGGTTATTTTTGTATTGTATTGTTTATTCATCATCCATAGACAGTACACTGCACTCGGATTTGTCATATTTTAGCATTGGCCAGTTCAGCAAAACAAAACACAGCGAAGAAGAACTGGAAAGAAACTCCGCTGTTTTTTTTTTTTCAACGTCCACTTAGTCTAAGTTTACAAAAGTGTTTGTCAATTATTTTAACAGAAACATAGGTAAAACACTAAATTCACATGAATACACAAAAATTTACAATCCATGCCGTATGCAACAGTTCATGACAAATATCATTTTATTTGCAAAGACAATCCCCTCCAACTAATATGTTGCCAATTGGAGCAGGCCAGTCCCCACAAACAGCACCCGTTCACGAGCATCACGCCGGGCACAGCCATTACCTCTTTCAACCATATTTTAGGGAAAGAGATAACCTGAGCCAAGCGTCACCGTAAGCAAGGACTTTTAAGCGATGCACTGCTCCAGTGGCAACACAACACTGTGAAACACTTGCACATTAGGTTTTAATACTATGAGTTTTGTCATAAACTACTACTGTCAGCTGATCACATAGTTACATATCCCTTTAAATGCTACCACCTACAGACAATTAAGAGTATAATGGTTTGAGAGCATCCCTATCAATAAAGTAATAATAGATTCCTATATGAGATTTTGACCAATACCGAGAAACTAATAATGCTTAACTAAAATAAAATAAAAATAAAAATCAAAATAAAAATAAAATTCGGGTGTATAGAGCCCTCGTCATTATTGATACGAAATTGTATCAAATCAAAATTGCTTGGTTAGTAATTTCATACTACAAGTAGTACTTATCATAAAAGTAGTAAAGATACAAAATGTATCAGGTGTCAAAAATTAGTAAAAATAAAATTAGTCAAAATAGTAATAATAATAGGATACTTTTTGTACCCAGTCAGCAGGCAGTCAAAATCTCAGTAAATTCAAATTTATCAGCTAGGGCATCTTTAATACAATAGTAAGCCTTATGTGTTAGCAACTTCTTAACCTTAACTTTAAAAGAATTTTCAGATAAATCTCTCACCTCTTTGGGCAATTTATTATAAAATCTAACACTGTTACATATAAAACTCTTAGATGTTTTGACTAATTTATGACTAATTACTTTAACATTGTTTTTGTGTCTTGTGTTATAGTTATGAACATCACAGTTAAGGGTGAAATCATTTATATGTTTTCTTGCATAGCAGATGTTTTGAAAAACGTAAGCACTTGGCAAAGTTAAGATTCCTACGTCACCAAACACCTTTCTACAGGAATCTCTCGTCCTCATGCCAAGCATGCATCGCAGTGCTCTTTTCTGCAAAACAAATATACGATTTACTTCAGCTGCATCACCCCAGAACATCAGCCCATATGACATTATGCTGTGAAAATAGGCATGATAGACAGATTTAGCAGCTTCTAAACCACAAAGCTCCTTAATTTTTTTTACTGCATAGCATGCAGAGCTAAGCTTAGCAGCAAGCTTATCAATATGTGGTTTCCATGTAAAACGATTGTCAAATACCACACCAAGAAATGTTATTTCCTTAGTTATACTCAAAGACAAATCATGTGCTGCATTTAAAACATCATGATTCACATAGCGTTCCTGGGTCCCCAGCACAAAGTGCATTAAGTTAGTTTTATTAGAATTGATGAAACTTCACTAAAATCTGATGAGTAATTAACTAGATATTCGCATTTGAATACGCTCGAAACAGTAAATTTTCCATACTTTTAAATGTATGGTCAGTATTATATGACCGGTGCAAGCGAATTGCGGGGTATTTCACAGGCGTGCTCGGGTCTAGCGTTTTCGGCTCCTATTTGCCCTGACGCCCAAGGCACAACATAATTCAATAAGAAAATATACTTTTTCGTACTAAGCTAGTGCGGCACTGAATCCAAGAACGTGATATATCACGTTCTTCATTCATGAATGTATGTATAATCCACCGTGAATCAATTTGTGAATTATAAATATGTAGTTTATCTAATTTCAGTGATTTATCTTCGCGGAATCATCTTGCATAAAAATAAAATAACTCAAATTGTATTCAACCTTTACCAAAGTATTTTACTCATTTACATGTGTATATTCGACGATCACTAGCAATTACAAAAGAATAATACCTTTATCAAATTGGCGAATTAATTAATTTAAATTTCACATCACACTTTATAAACTCTTGTCCATTATGCAGGTACTACGCATGAAAACGAACTATACATAAGTATCACCAAAGATAATACTAATAATTACTTCGTAATCGGTATCACTAACACAGGCTAAACCCTTTCTTACCGCCGCCACCGTTCCCACGCCACCGCGCCGCACTGCCTCCGCACCGCGCCGCCTACCACCCGCTTTCGCCAATCTATTTCAGCGCGAAATTCAATGTTACGTTATACGCTGCATAACTGACTGGCATGTAAATTTTTTGTTGGATTCTGTTAAAAGTATGTTCGTCTATATCATTTATTATCATTATAATTTAAAAAATGGGCGGGCAAATTATGCCGTTTACTTTATTTGGCCATTAGCAAAATATATGTGTTGCCAGTAACAAATTTGTTGGATTCGTTGAAATTATCGATCTGATAAGAATTAAAAACAAATGTGTGACGACAGATTGGGCTGCCCAATTCTGCCGAGTTTATGAGAGCGAAAACTGTGTATTTTTAAAAAAAAACTCGCTTTTGTGTAAAAAAATTGTTGGATTCCTGAACACATATATACCTATTAACCCATTTTATTAGACATTGAAAAGAAATTTGGCGGGCCATTTTTGCAGCAAATGATACCGCATATTTTGTGTTTTTGGCCAAAATACCTAAGTTCCGGAGAAAAAAAATGTTAGATTCTGAGTCATTCATTTTTAAAACCTGTATTTGTACACATTCTGAAGATTTCATGGACGGACGATTTAGTGCTTTGGTAAGCCCCAAATTTTAGCTTCATTCATTGGCCTACCTTGCTGGAAGCGCAAGTCGAAACGAGTGACGGATCGTTTCCTCCGCAGGAAAGCCCTCTCCAACATCGCGTCGATGCTGACACCTGACGGCGAATGCCTGCTCGTATTCCTCGGTCACTATCCCCTCTATGACGCGTACCGCCTGCTGGCGGCGCTGCCTGCATGGGCGGAGCAATTGACCGATGTGGAGCGAATTGTGGCGCCGTACCACGACTGCGCGCAGCCGGATAGCCCCATCCGTCGGTTGCTGCTCGAAAGCGGGTTCCGCCGCGCCGACGTCACCGTAACGCGCAAGGAGTTCCACTTCGAGGGATTCGAAGAATTAAAGAGTGAGTTCACTTGCTTAACAGACGGTCGTTAACCAATCTTCTAACTTATTACATGCTCTAAATGTATTGCTAGATTTTTGACATTTTGGATTCTAAAATATAATGTTGAGGGTACTTCTACTACACTTCAGACTACGTCTGTATGTTTTTAATTTTTAGATTAGAAAATATTGGTTGATAAACAATGGAAAAAGCTGTTCTGTTTACTGTCATTTTAGAGTTTTCTTTTCAGATAAATATCGATATTTACCTAAAAATAAAAACATACGGACATGAAAACTGTAGGTCCCCTTCCCCTACTAGGGGGTAGGGTTTAAGCCCGCCCGGGTTGGTACCATCGCCAATGAAAATTTGTCCGTGTTTTCCATCCAGTTCAATGTAGCCGTGCTCATAAAGGGAAGGTCTTGGCATGGCACCAAATTCCTTCGGGAATGTGGTGTATTGGGCTAATATCATAACGGTAGTTGTGTGGTATAAGCCATCCATGTCAGGTCGCATAAAAAAAATCCAATCAAGATTTCTCGAGTGATATTTTTTAATTCAAATCTGACAACTATTAGGGGTAGGGTAAGGTTAAGGTACGTGAAGGTAGCGGAGGTCAGACCAGAAAATTTCGCTCCCCATACATACAAACGTACTTCACTAATCATTTGTAAACCACTGTTCCAATTTTCTTGATATTTGGGATTTAAAATCAGGCAAGAAATATCTATGTCTGCACGTGCTTGTTTATTCGAAAAATGTATCCTGTGATGAAAAGAAAATTTGTATGAAGATTTTCTTTTGCCTGTTTTTTGACTTGCTTTAGATTTTTTAGCAAAACAGATGTAACTGGTAAGAATGGTAAGATTTACGAAAATTTTAATTTCAAAACGACTTATAGCTAAAAGTAAACCACGACCGCTGTAGTAAAAAATCGAACAAAAACCAAATAGATTATAAATCTTGATTAAATAAGCTATGTCTGATGACTAATCTTTTTAAGATGTTCTTACTTTATCATTGCGTAATCCACTTCCAAAGTTATTGTATAAAACGCGCGAAAAATGCGAACTTTCGGACCTTATAACTTAGAAATCAAACACAATTTTACAATGCCAATGGTCATCAGACATCTGTCAGTCAGCGTGTTTGCGTCCACTGCTGGACATACGCCTCTCCAATTTTCCTCCAGTCCTCCCGGCCTTCAACGGTACGGAACCACTGCTTTCCGCCAACGCACTTGATGTCGTCGTCCCACCTGGCGGGTGGTCTTCCCACACTCCGTTTTCCTGTCCACGGCCGCCAGTGTAGGACACGGTTACTCCAACGGTCGTCGTCTCTTCGGCTGACATGACCAGCCCACTGCCACTTGAGCTTAGCCACCCGGTGTCCAATATCGACTACTTTGGTACGTCGGCGGATTGCCTCGTTGCGCACCATATCCCGTAGCGATATTCCCAGCATGGCTCGCTCCATTGCTCGCTGGGCAACTTTCAACCTTTGGACAACGGCGACCGTCAGAGTCCACGTTTCACATCCGTACTTCATAACCGGGAGGACGCACTGGTCATATATCCGGGTCTTTAAATTTTGCGGAAGGTCAGACTTCAGAGCGTATTTAAGCTTTCCGAAGGCAGCCCAACCCAGTTGAATTCGTCTCTCAACCTCCTTAGTCAGTCCTTGTCTACCAAGCCGCAGAATTTGGCCGAGATATACGTACTCTTCAACCTGTTCGATCCCTTCTCCGTCGATAACGATTTGTCCTCCCGTCATAACCTCGGTCGCCATGACCTTGGTTTTGTCCCGGTTCATCTTTGGACCTACCTTTACCGATGCTTCATAAAGGTCTTTCAGCATGGTCTGAAGTTGAACTCGGGAATTTGACAGAAGAACAATGTCATCGGCGAAGCGAAGATGACTGAGAAAATCTCCATTAATGTTAATACCCATGTTGTCCCATTCAAGCGTCTTGAACACATCTTCCAATGCGTTGGTGAAGAGCTTGGGTGAGATCAGATATCTAGTTTGATCAAATAAAGCTATTTGGAGCAAAATTTTGGATCTCTGACAAGAAATGTGGGCGTGCTCTTCTTTCCCCTTTTATATGGGGAGATGAGCGGGATCCCCACTGCTTCCAACAGTCTGCGGACCAGATTAGGGAGCAGGGTATTTTCAGGGTCACGGGCCAATCTAATTCATTTGTATACTATCATATAGTAGTGGCTCTCTGAGCAGTAGACCTCGCGAGTTTGTCTTTTTTAACACTAGACATTTTTTTTTAAATTTAAAAATTAAAAAAAACCAAAAAGTGGCTCGACTAAAAAAATCTATACAAATTTCAAGCCTTCGGTTTTCGAAATCGGTTTAGAAATGCGATTGTAGAAGAGCCGGACATACGGAAGCATTTTTGGCCAAACTTGAAACGTAGACCTTTGCTACGCTCGGCCAATTATATTTAATGCCTTTTTTTTGGTAAACTTTTTTATGATCACCTGATGATTTTGCCATCGTATATCTGATTAGCTAAATGGGCACATAAGCATTTTCTAAATGGCCTTTTCGACCATCTTGCAATCAACACCAGTACATACATCACTTTAGTAATAAAGGCCCCTTAAGGGCATTAGCCATAATCTGCATTTCGAGAAAACCAGAATATTATACATCCTGTAACGTACAGAAAAATCTACGCTGGACCCCTATACTAGCATTCGTAGCGATAGAAATAAACTTTCTCGCTCTAACTAAAGTGCTGCGCGCCATTTAATTTGTGCCGGGCGAAGGAGCGCGCATGTTACAAAGTTCTATTTGATGTAAAATAAGAAAGCTGTTAAATTATTTGGCTACTTATCGGAATACGGCAATAATTGAAAACGAATAAAACTCCTAACATAATATTAAATTGCTCAATACCTAGTTCCAAGAATCCAGGCTTCCATTGAAATCGTTACAGTCAATTTAGAGAATGCCCAAATAATTTTATAAGATGTACTTTATGTGTTCAGAGTTGACGCGAGCTGTGAGCCCGTTCACCCACCGACTGGATCCGGAGGAGCAAGAGCGCTTCCTTGACGACTTCGTGACCGTGGTCTGCGATAATGGGTTGGTGCAGACTACGAAAAACAGCAAAGGACAAATCGTCACCGTGAGCTACGAATACACGCTCATAGTCGCGCATGCCGTCAAGTAACAGTTCCTTTTCAATGGTCGCGTATCCGTCTCTGAGTGAAAACAGCTAGTTTTGATTACCGATAAACGTTTGCGTCCCTAATTCCATCTAAGCAGATTGTCTCTTGAGATGCTCATACATAGTTGTCTGCGGCTATGAGCCATTGTGTCACAATATTATAAAAGTGTAAAATATTTTTTTGGAACTTATTTCCTGGAATAAGCAAATTCTTTCTATATGTGTTGTAATATAAGTTGAAATTATTTTTCTATAAGCTACATATAGGGTAATTCTAATATGACATATGACTTTGTCTTCTCGACTTTTGAATCATGCTATAATGGGATATATTTTTTTATTTATTTCGCAATAACAAGGTTTTGTACATGCAAGAAATGCAAAGTAGGTATTTTTAAAACATACATGAAGATTTTCAGATGCGGGTAGCGGTGTCACTTCACATTATCTAGGTTGTGGCTGAAAGGCTATCGAACTAGGCGGTGTCGCCTGTATCTCGACTGATCCTTTTGTGCGCAATGAGCGGCACTTCTTTAAATATATTATGCAAGCATTTGTAGATTAAAAAATAGAATAGTCCCCCCACCATACGATACATATTGTACATTATATATATATATATATATATATATATATATATATAGATATGAAGTTGTAATTATAATTATATAAAATAGGTTTAAGTTTGTTTGCACGTTCCTGCTTACTTTTTAAACTTATTTTTGTTTTGTTTTGATAGCTGATTGTTAAAAAAAACACAGAACACAATAAGAGAAAATGTTGTTTTTGTTATACGTTATTACGATAAATATGTTCTCAATTAATTCATTTTACATTTGATCGCATGTTCGCATCTATCAATGTCTTTGTTAACTAGCCATTTTACCACCGTTCTCTTGAAAGAGTGAACGCTTTTTATTTGGGCCCAGTTTTCGCAGGAATTGTAAATTTTTGGTGCGATAAAAATGTGGCTCCGATGTGCGAAAGCAGTTCGACACTGAGGAGCGCGTACCAAATTAGCAATTCTTGTAGAATGACTGTGACTTGGCAGAACGTGAAGATGTGATTTTTTGTGAAAGTTAACAAGAGCTGTCTGCATGATGATTTGACGGACACTGAGAAGACCGGATTCTTTAAAAAGTTTTTGGCTTGGATATCTGTAGGTTCTGTATGTTACCCTAATTATAGATTTTTGAGCCTTAAGGTGGCCCAACCCGACGGGCCTAACTCATTCGCAGGCACGGTACAAAACCGTGCTGTTGGGCTCTGGGACCTTCTCTGTTTTAAAGAATAAGACAGGCTCCGTGATGAGGAAGATGCAACATGTCCACCAAAAAGACAATGTGCATAGTGTATGATTTGGTAAGATTTATGATTTTTTTTATTTCAAAACGACTGATAGCTAAAAGTAAACCACGACTGCTGTAGTAAAAAATCTAACAAAAACCAAATAGATTATAAATTTTGATTAAATAAGCTATGTCTGATGGCTAATATTTTTAAGATGTATTAATTTATCATTGCGTAATCCACCTCCAAAGTTATTGTATAAAACGCGCGAAAAATTCGAACTTTGGTTTCTCACCTTATTATGTTTTTCATTTGTATTTTATGTTTATTATATGTATATTAAATCCTTAAACCTGGTTTTCATGAAAGACCCATTTGTCACCTTGTGGCTTCATACCATACCCTCACACAAAACTTTACAGGCGCGTTGACTATCCTGGCCTCGGGTTCGATCCCCGAGTGGAACGTTTATACATCGAGTCCTCTCTTATTCAATACCAACTATTTTTATCAGCTACAATGGTTACTCCACGAAAAATGAGAAGTCTGCGGAGTGTTGTTTTGTCCGAATTTCTCATAAACGTGCATTTGTCTAAATGGAGCCAGTGTGGTCGACTTGAAATACTGTGTGAAGTGTAAGGGAGTTGAAATACTGTGTGGAGTGCAGGTGGACAGGGTGTAGTTTAGTCTGGACCTTGGGTTGAGCTAAAGCTGCGTGTAAGTTTATGTGTACCAGTAATGTGGCTGATAGCATATCCGGATAAACTGCAGCAAATTTGAACATACTAAGTGAAATCAAAATTCCTTCATAAACTTTTTTGAGGATAAAAAAATAAATTGTGTACATCTTATATCTTTTTACTTCTATGCTTCTAAAGTATAATAGTTGAGAAGTTATTGTTTTAATCTTATGAGCACGACTGCTGATGAATCAATACTGATGAAATCAATAGTGGTTTAGTTTTCTTGGCAGGATGTGAAGTGGGTATAGGTGTCCACATCCGTTCAATGTGCATGTTCAGACGCTTGTCTACGACAGAGTGTAGGCACATGGTGCTACATATCGCATAACTAGCTTGGCCTTTCTAGTTTTTGCAATTTAATACAAAAATACTTCAATCGTCGGGAACACATATATTTACAGTTAAGATACATTATATTTGTCAAACATCACATATTGATAGAGCAATTTAATGTTATTTTTAATCACAAATAACATTTGCAATCGCAACAAGTGAAAAAAAATTACGGCTGCACATTGTTAATAATATCATGAATATATAATATCATTGAAATAATCACTATACTAAAATAATTCTTATTTGAATGTTATCAATTAATAAGTATCTGCACTGGCTTTACAAAAAAAAAAAACGGAAACCCCAAAAACATAATTTCCTACAAAATCATTTTTTTTAATCATTTAATCTCTCTTCTAATTTCTCTCATTTGATATTATTTCTTCACTAAAAATTATTCTCCTACATTTTTGACAACCAAATAAGTTGTGCGATAGAGCGCGAACGCGCGCCGAGAAAAACGGCGTTAGGTTAAAGAATTCTGTTCACCTCGAATATATCAATTAATTTTACCAATAGCTTGCATTCCAGATGCACCGAATGAACATAATTATCTTGCCCTACGCGATTTTTCTGCACACAACTAGACAGTTTTATGATGGGAATAAGTTAAGGAGATTTTACAGTAAATGCGATAATTAGCTTACTTTAAAAAATAACATTTCGGGATGAGCTTAAATGAGCAAAGAATGCAGATTTTTTTAATAGGGTTGAACATATTATATAATCAGGCTGCCAGATGTCACTTGACGGCATGTGCGATTATAAGCGTGTATTCGCAGCGTACGGTGTCAACTTCTCCTTCTTTGGTGTTTCTGGTCTGCATCAGGCCGTTATCACGGATCACGTCCAGGATGTCGTCGAGAAAGCGCTCCTGCTGCTCTGGCTCCAGCCGATTGGTGAATGGGTTCACAGCTCGTATCAAATCTGTACATACAACAATCTTGCATCGCATAAAATTGTTTTGGATTTTTTTCTGAACTTATTCCAACGTATTCAATTATAGTCATTATTGATATTATAGATTTCTCAGGTCATTGTAATATCAATGGACGTAATGCATAATAGACGAAGTTTTTGGAATGTATTATCTACTAGCTGTGGTACCCGGCTCCGCTCGGGTCAATGTCGTTTTGGACTAAAGTCGATCTGAACTATTTTCTGTATACAAAGTAGCACAAGTATCCAAAAATAAATTGTCCTGGACCGGCCTTTTGGACCAGCAAAAAGGCCGGTCCACGACAATTTATAATTTACCAAAAATCAAGATCGGTTGACCCGATATGGTGTGATTAAATAACAAACATCTAAATATTTCCATTTATTATATCAATGAAAATAATGTGTATAAAATCGTACATCCATCTACGACCATCCTTGACTTAATAGATTTATGGGGTATCTTGTATGAGAATTTTAATTGCCACATCGTTCATCTTTCCTTCAATGCGATGTTATATACAAAGCCAGGCGGGATTAACCTTACAACCTGTTAAGTAAGAAAGGGGAGCTGATTTTTTACGTTGAATCCAAATCACAGGCAGTCTCGACATCGAAAACGTGACCCATGAGACTTTGCAACGGCGTCCGGGCACGCACGCGAGAAGAGCTCTCGGCACAAAAACCTATTTTAACATTATCCGCTAAGTACCGCAAAGTGATAGAACTGTTCTTCATCGAGGCTGCAAGCCGAGAAGAGTGTTCCGTGAGTGATTGGCGTCTGGAGGATCCTGCGAAGTGGCGTCCCACAGTCCTGCGCTGCTCCCGAGCTATCGAAGGCCCTCGTCGTAAGGTTGGTCCCTAGTTTACCTACCATAAAATTGGTATACCATAAACCATTATTATTAGTAGAGCTTTTCCCTTCGAGATAGCGCTAGATATATGAAATACTGCTATCGGTCATACACGCCATCTTTCAACAGATAGTAACACTTAATGTTTGCAGTAATAATTACGCCATTTATGGGACAATAGGGGAGAACGATTTGCAAGACAATTTGAAAAAATTGCAAACTACGTTGTCATCTTGACAAAGTTGAACAATGATAAACACTGAAAAATAAATGTATCTTTTCACATAGCATAATATCCTCGTTAAATGTTTTTATGTTATTCCCATTTAGTAAAGATGTATAATTAGTAGAATTACTTTTATTGAAAACTCATATTTGATACTGACGGCGCAATCTCTGGAAATGATTGAAGAAAATTATTTTACGTTTACGGATACACAGTGTTCAGCTTATTTTTTTAGCCCGACGTTTCGTCGACCACGCGGTGGACGTAAACGTAAAATAATATGTCCACCAACAGTGAAAATCTGAACAAACATATCGAAGAAAAGGTTTTATGCTTCCAATTTCTTGCATGGATTTGCACATTGGCTATAACATGAATCGATGAGATGAATAAACACGTAGCGCCAATAAACACGTGGCGCCATCTTTGTGCGCGCCGAGGCACAGATTTTCGTTCTTACCTATTATATATCTATACTAATAATGAATCTGTAAGGGGTGTTCATGGAGTAAGTCGACATTTACTTACGCCAAAGTTTTCTAAGATACTTCGTTTGTAGACTTTATGTATGATACTAAAACGAAAGTGACGATTTTTACAAATCAGTTCTGTATGTATGTATGTTCCTTCATAACTCTTAAACCGATTATCCGAATTAGATTAAACTTAATACACGTACATTGAACTACCCGGGAATCAGGATAGGCTAAATAAAATTCAGTTCCGCTTATGCTAAGATGTGGCTGTCATACAAACTGCAATGCTCTGCACGACTCGGCGGCAGGGCGGCGGCTGGAGGAGGGGGGGGGGGCAACGGAGGCCCTTACTTTTACTAATTGTACCGAAGTACGGCTTGGTATTTCCCACAACCTTAGGACTACTTGGCATCGCGCTAAATCGCCAGAGGTGCGACCAATGGAATAAAATACTTATTACATGACAACCAATTACTCGATTTAGATGCGGTTTGTACCTACGTCTAGCCTGATTCTACTCAAAACTTATATAACGCTTCATTACCAGAGGCGTGAGTAGAGAGTGTTAAATTCTTATAACTTGCGAACCACTTACCCGTTTTCGATATTTAGGCTGGCTGTGGGTTGGAGTCCACGCAAAACTTACCTAAATTACACGTGACTTACTTACAAGGTAAGCAATGTAGCAGTGCAAGTGCAGAAAGGATCTGGTGGCAAATGCTTTTATTTAAATAGCCACGAAATGTCAACGAAGGTCATTAAATCATGCTATTTCGGCTCAAACGATCTTGATTAAATTTGGTAGATGGATACGATGTCCTGGACCAGTTTGACCCTTATTTGGACCAGCCATGTGAACTACTTTTTATCCATGAAATAAGTTAGCCGACACTAACCCGAGCAGAATCGGGTCCCGCAGCTAGTGCTATTATACTTTATTTGATACTTCTGAGCACTTAGGCTGTTTAGCATGATTAAATGTCTCCTACATGTAGTGAGCCTCAAGGCCTACTCTTTACATTGGTGCAAACTGCAAAAAATATTTTCAATGGTTCTAGAATACCGGACCGCAACACTGGGGGTGCACGTGTGACTTGGTTGCGCGATGAGGCGACGCGGTGCTATGAGATTCCTTACTGAATCTATTGATTTTGTGAGTCGATGTTGATTAAATAAACTCTAAATATTACTCAGACGATTGCTTCAAATATTTCAGTAATTAGATTGTTTATGTAATGAGTGGCTTTTGTGTGATGCCCGCACAAATGAACAGACAAACCAACAAACCGAGAAACGGACAAAAAAATTCAAAAAATGTTTTATACGTTCTATTACTTACAAAGTCGACCAACCGTTTTCTAGTTATTTTTTTTAATTTAGACGCTAAGGGCCGAGTGCACGAGACGAAAGGTACAAAAAATCAAAATCAACGTCAACGAATGATTAAACACTTCACTTTGTATGGATTGTAAGGAAGTAACTTCATGCGGTTCACTAAAAGTGACGTGTTTGAACAATGATTAATTGAGCCGTCGCTTCGTGCAATCGGGGCTAAGTCTACAATTTTATAATAAGTAAAGATAAATGTAATATTCAATGTTTCATAAGTTTGTATTAAATAGGATCGATTTATTTAACACTGGGAAAAATATTCATTTCCACGATTATGGCACATACAACGGTCGTAGCAATTTTACTTTTAAAACTAATTATTTACTGATTCTGTGTAACTTCCACCATACGACTGAAAATAACTTTCGATTATGCGAACGGTATCTAGTAAAGTAGCTCACATTCATCACACACCTACGTTAAATATCAGGTATTCAAGTGAATGAACTCACTCTTGAGGGCTTCGAATCCTTCGAAATGGTACTCCTTGCGCTTGGCGGTGACGTCAGCGCGGCGGAACCCGTTTTCAAGCAGCAGTTGACGGAGACGTCTGTCCGCCTGAGTGCAGTCTTGGTACGGCGAGACAAATTGCTCCGCATCAGCCATTAGCTCCGCCCAAGCAGGCTGCTTCGCCAGCAGGCGGTACGCGGCAAAGATAGGATAGTTGCCGAGGAATACGAGCAGACACTCGCCATCAGGCACCAGCATCGACGCGATGTTGGAAAGAGCTTTCCTGGGGAGGAAATAATATGTCACCCACTTGTGTCTTCTTTACATAGCTATTCCAAAAATTAAAAGAACACGATAACAGTAAGAGCCTATAAAGCTGCTGATTCATAAAATTGATTTTGCTAGAAAATTGTATTCTGGTTCTAAAACCTTCATAAGTGTACACTGATCACGATCATCCGTCCGCCAAGTATACATTGAATAAAGTTCAGCTGCTCAGGCGTGATTGAGATACAATCATGCAACCTTTAATTTTGATGACATAGTGGAATTCCGTCATTCTGCATAATTTGATGACAAAGTAGTGCCAAGAAAAGAAAAAACCACTTATCACTACATAGTATAAAACAAAGTCGCTTTCTCTGTCCCTATATCCCCATGTTCGCTTAAATCTTTAAAACTACGCAACGGATTTTGATGCGGTTTTTTTTAATAGATAGAGCGATTAAAGAGGAAGGTTTATACGTATAATAACATCCATTAAATAGTGGAGAAATACTGTTATTTTTGAGGTTTCCAATGTGATGTCATAAAAAAAGACGTGTGGCACTCGGGGACTGCCGCGGTAAAGCTATTGCATAGCATTTTGTATCAAGTTATGCCGGCCCGCCCCCGCCGCCGCTCCCGCCGCCGCCCCCGGCCCCGCTCGCCCTGGTGTGAAGTAACGCTACCGGCACACACCTCCGCGCCCGTCGGAGTGGGGAGCGTGAGGTTTTTTTTCGTTACGGAATTTCTGGATTCGGTCCCCGCGCTCAAGGCGAGGCTCAAGGCCCTCGATAGAAGCTATGCAATAGCTTAAAAAATCATTTTTCCGCTTACATTGCAAACGCAGGCTGAACCCTACGAGATTTGTCAAATCACTAGATAGTATAAAACAAAGTCGCTTTCTCTGTCCCTATATCCCCATGTATGCTTAAATCTTTAAAACTAAGCAACGGATTTTAATGCGGTTTTTTTTAATAGATAGAGTGATTGAAGAGGAAGGCTTATATGTATAATAACATGCTTTAAATAGTGGAGAAGTACTGTTATTTTTGAGGTTTCCAATGTGATGTCGTAAAAAAATATTTTTTTCCGCTTACATTGCAAACGCAGGCTGAACCCTACGAGATTTATCAAAATAATGTACTAAGTATTGTACACATTGAAAAGGTCTACAGTAAACTCCGCGATGGTATATTTCTATCTCTTATGGATATCCTACAATAACATTTTATTGTCATTTACTTTTTACGACAAATTATGGCTAATTTTCGAAGCGATTTTAACCAATACAGCATTAATCCTTATCCAATTAAATATCTTAATACATTGTTGATTTAATATAGATCTATATGGCCCATTACAGCATATGATTTAAATAAATATTTTCGAAGATATTACAGATTTAAAAATTGCGGGACGTAGCGTTTGCGGCGGTACCGGCCGGACGGGGCGGCGGGAGCCATTCAGATATATTTCATACCCGTGCGAAGCCGGAGCGGGCCGCTAGTTAGTGATAAAATGACAATCAGAATAATTCAATATTCGAACACTGTCCGCTGTGGGCCGGATATAAGAACAAAATATCCAGTAATACCTAATTCTATCCGTATTCTTAATCTAAGGGAAATTGCGGCTACATATACCGGCTAAAATTCTAAAAACAATATATAATGTTCGAAAATCTTGTAACTTGTTTCCAATGTCAAAATGGCTGATCATTAACGTGTATTCATCCGTTTTTTTGGTTTTAATGTAAATAAGATGCACACACAGTGTAAATTAGTGGGCAGATAATTGAGCCTCGATTATGTGTTACATTTACTCGATACTGTCTTGCAGACTCAGAACAAAGTCTGTGAAAGCTGTAAGATTAGCAGTATCGAGCGATTTCGCATAAAGCCGCGTTGTCTTGCAAGGGCGTCGCCAAGGGGGGGCAGGGAGGGGCAGCTGCCCCCCCCTAGAGATTCTAAAAAAGTTGCCAAATATAATGCAACCAAAGTCCTAAGTCTTTGAGTTGATTTGCTTGAAGTTCAAGCCTTGAACAATCATTCCCGTACGTCGAAACTCGAATGAATTCACCAATGAGAATGAGAAAAGTATGAATTGTAGTAGGTAAAGTCAACTTGCCCCCCCCCCCCTGCGCCATCGGCTGGCGACGCCCTTGTTGTCTTGTAATGTTATTCGAGATAAACGCATAAACCTAATCATAGATTATTAAACACAAAGCTTGCTAAACACTGATAAGATTGATACGGGACGATAATTTTCAACCTAACCCTTAGCTCCACTTACCTTCCACTTAGCTTCCATTTTGTGGGAAATGAGAAATATGTATACTTAAGATGAATGAATACATTCATCTTTTAAAACTGGTTGACAACGGGTTAACCAAATTTGATCAGTCATCACTACCCGGACCTTTGTTGACCTATTATTTTCAGGTAAGTAAACACTTATTCTGGAGATACTCTGATTGTGTTTTCTACAGATTATAGGAGGGAACGCGTAATTGGTGCTTTTCTAGTTTTCTTCTGAAACACTACTATAACTGATTGCAGAGATACCGACCTCACCTTGGGCCACCGCACCGGCGGCGTAGTGCATCCCACGCGGAACGCTGTTATTTCGGCGGAGAACTACACAATAACTCACGTTCCTGCCATGTCCAAATTTGATTGAGTCATGTTTTTGACATCTTTCGACCTAGAAATATCGTCTTGGCGCTCGATTCTAATCTTAAATTATCGTGAAACCACTCACTGTTGCTGCTGAACCCAGTGGAGCGTGTAAAAGGAGAAGACGTAATCGTAGCGGCCCAGCATGTCCTCGGGCACGTCGGCGGCGATGTCCGCGACCGAGAACCGCACGTTCGTGCCGGCGTGCTGCGCGCGGGCATGTTGCACCATCTGCAGTCCGATATCGGACGCGTCGAGCTGCGCGCGCGCCGACAGGTGTGGCAGGAGCACTTCCACTGTCACGCCGCCATCGCCGCAGCCGACGTCGAGCGCGCGCGACTCCGTCCGCTCCCGCAACCGCATGATCCCCGAGTACTCGGCGAGTACCTCGGACGCGTCGCGCCGCGGCAGGTTGTTATTGCTCTGGTAGAGGCTCGGCTCGCACATTACTGGCTCTTTTGTAACCGACATATTCTGCAGTCACGAAAATAAGATTTATTTTATCTTTTGGATTTCCCTTACCTACTTTCGACTGGCGCTGTAGCGCGAGGGCGGCGGGTGCGAGTGTGGACGAAGGCGCGACCGCTCAGCGGTTTTATATGTGCGCGGTGGTCGAGTCCCGCCCGACGTGCCGCGTCAACGTGCGCCGGCGCCGCGCGTCTCCGCGCCTGCCGCCACCGAAACTTGCATGAAATGTTAAATGACATTGCATTTTTAAAAACAATGGAGGTGCTCAGTAACCACATCCGACACGGCTTTATCTCTGCGCAGCCGTTGGCTCTTGGAAGCGGAAGGAATCGTCTCGCGCCAAGAGCTGGACGAGCAGGAATTGTTTTCACCCCCGTAAATAAAACCGGTCTGCTTCAATAGCTGACGAAAGCTCTTATCGTCTAAAGTAACAAGGTCTTTGACCCCTTTAAATCTAGCTTGACTGCAGATTTGAATTTTTTCCTTGTTAAATTTTTTTTGTGGCTAATTAGAACTTGCTTATCGAAATTCCGATGTGTTTTTTCGTGGTCCCAATACATTCTATTGAAGTAACGTGACTAATATTTTTTTATTTGAGTCATAAAGGTGTACTTCTATTAACATTGTGTAGTATCTACTCCCGAAGTTTCTCCTAGCTATCCCCAAATATCCTGAATATGCGATTTGAAAAATATAAACATCAAGAAATGGGCAAAAGCCAAAACATTAAAGGTCCCATAAAAAAAACGTGTTTTTTTTTTGTTAAGTCTTCTACGATGGTACGGAACCCTTCGTTTGCGAATCCGACTCGCACTTGGCCGGTTCTTATGTAGGTACAGCGGGCCAGAGGCTGCGGAATAGATGCCGGCCGGCCAAGGTCCTCTTCACGTAGCGTTTGACACACCCCAGCTTCTTTTATTTGGGTGAAATACCTCGGAAAAGTCATGTTAGTCCTAGCAGTGGTCGGGTATTATTTTGCTCAATAGAATATTATATAATATTATCTAAATCTATCTAGCTCTAAGGATCCCTCGTTAAGCTCTCTCAAATTGTATAATTAATTACCTTGCAGCACCTCCCGATTCTGAAATACAATAGGTAAGGTAACATACTAGTTTACCTACTTATTACATAGATACCCGTGAATGGTATATTTTTTGGCTGGTATGGGTCCAGCCTTGTATTCGTAAAGTAATTATTTTTAACCGACTTAAAAAAAGGAGGAGGTTCTCAATTCGTCGGAATCATTTTTTTAATGTATTTTTACCGATTACTTGAAGACCCATGGACCAATTTGTTTGGAAGGGTATATTTTCCGAATGCTCCCATAAAATGTTTATCAAAATCGGTTCGATAGTTTGGTACTTAAATACAACAAAAAACGAATTTTCGGAACCAATGAACCCAGAAATGTGATTTTTAGAGGGCTCTCTCTTTAATTAGTGTGTCCTTGCTTCACGGTCGATTATACATACATATATATGACATTCATACATAGAATATGTCCAAAGATTAAAAAACAGAGTCTTGTTATGTACGACTTATACGATTGCCAAACAATATCTTTATTGGATAAGATATGCACATGAATGCAATGGCAAATGAAAAATGGCTTTTTGTCGCAAAGTAATCTGCGATTAGAAGAATGTGATTATTATTTATTAGATTATTATGCATTATGATACTACTAATGGTAAAATCACGTGGGGAGCAATGTAATAATAATAATTATTGCGAACAAACTTCGAGCTTTCAATAGTTGGGCAGTACCCGTGATTGGATACACCTTTGGCATAGTGCGTTGGTTTAAGACCGAGCTGGAGGCCCTGGATCGCAAAGTTCGCACTACTATGACCACTTTCCGTATGCACCACCCGCGGTCGTCTGTCATGAGGTTGTACATACCTCGGAAACAGGGAGGTAGAGGAATGCTTAATCTCACAAACCTCCACAATTCCGAGGTGTGTAAACTTCGTGACTACTTTTTGACGGCTGCGGAAAACAACAGACATATCGACGTAGTGGCGTGCGATTCTAAGCTCACCCCGCTTAATCTGTTCGACGCGAGCTTTACGCTTCCGGTTGTTAGCACTACTGAGCGTGTGGAAGTACGGAGAGGCAAGGAACTGCATGGACGGTTTCTCCGAGTACTAGAGTCGCCAAACACGCATCTCTTGGATTCAGTTCAATGGATGCGGTTTGGTGACCTATTCGGAGAAACCGAAGGCTTCGTTTGTGCCATTCAGGACCAAATGATCGTCACGCGTAACTTCCGGAAGTATATAATGAAGGATGGATCGGTCGATACCTGCCGAGCCTGTGGCCAACCAGGTGAGACCATCCGCCATATTACTTCCGGTTGCTCGCGCCTGGCGAGCGTTGAGTACCTGGAGCGGCACAATCAAGTAGCCAAAATAGTTCATCAGCAACTTGCCTTTAAATACGGCCTCATCGACTCAGTGGTGCCATATTATAAATACAAACCGGAAGACGTGTTGGAGAAAGATGGCACTAAGCTCTATTGGGATCGACCAATACAAACCGATAAGACAATTAAGTGCAATAAGCCCGATATTGTATTGGTAGATCCCAAGTCCAACGAGATCTTCCTCGTAGACATAACAATACCACATGACGAAAACCTCGACAGGGCCGAAAATGAGAAACTTATGAAATATTTAGACCTGGCCCACGAGGTTACCGCCATGTGGCGTGCACGGAAAACCACCATCGTGCCAATTGTTATGTCTACGAACGGCGTTGTCCCAAAGAATTTGGCCAAATACTTAGAAAAATTAGGTATCGATATTGGGCTCCGATTCCAGATGCAGAAAGCGGTTCTACTCTCGAACACGAGAATCGTTCGGCGGTTTCTGTCTCTGTAGCTCGGAGCGGTCTTACAGGATTTGTCCCAGGTGGGACCTCCGTAAGGTTTTCCAGTTTTAGGTTTATATTTTTTAAGGCTTATTTTTGTATTTTTGTATTAAATAATGTAAACCTAAAATTTGATAATAAATATATACTGTGAATAATAATAATAAAGCTTTATTTGATTGGGGCCAATATTAACATTTAGGTAAATGATTTATGCGATAGTCGGAGGAAAAAATATTATTCTGCTGACGATGCCGGGCTAGCATTTATAGGTTCCAACTGGAATACTATAATACTGGAATACATATATCAAAAACGCAAATCACATCTGAAAAAAAATATTAACAAAAAAAATAACCGACTTCAAAGAAAAAGCACTAAAAAGTAAAAAATAATTTCCATTTTTGTAGTTACGATTTCTGTTATTTTTTGAGTCGGTGTCAGCCAAGGTTAGGTTAGGTTAGGTTAGGTTAGGTTAGATTAGGTTAGGTTTTCTTGATTGGCGCAGCGCGTGCCCGGCTGACGCCGACTCAAAAAATAACAGGAATCGTAACTACAAAAATGAACATTATTTTTTACTTTTTAGTGCTTTATCTTTGAAGTCGGTTATTTTTTTTGTTAAATTTTTTATAATATTATAATTTTACTTATTGTTGTTATAGCGGCAAAATAAATACACACTCTGTTGAAATTTCAGCTGACTACCTATTACGGTTCATCGGACGTCGGACGGACGGAGGGACGGACGGACGGACGGACAGCGGAGGCGTAGTAATAGGGTTCCTTTGGCACCCTTTGGGTACGGAACCCTTACAAAGTACACTTACATGTTTTTGAATTACAAAAAGATCGGCTCAAGAAAGAGACCTAACTATACATTCTTACTACAGTGCACAAAACTGTAGAGAGATTACATCTTGGGTGTTATCCTTGATGAGCGATTAAAATGGTAAAACTAAAATTATAGCCGTGTCAAATATAATTATTTTTATTAAATAGAAATAGTAGATGATCTACTCACTCTCAAGCCCGTGTATCATGTCCTGTGTCAATCTCTACTTACCTATTGTATTTCAGTATGTGGAGATGGTGCAAATTAATTTCTTGTAAAATTGGAGAGAACTCAACGAGGGATCCTTAGAGTCACCTGAAAGATACCTAACCTCTTTAATACAACAGAATTGCAACAAAGTGCAGATATATTAACAACTCGACAGTTATTTATTGCGTAACTAGTCACTTCATGCGGCATCACTCCCGAGCAGCCTGCGTATCATTGTATTCGACGTGCAAGTAGATTCATAAACAATGCAGTAGTCCCAAAAACGATTCTCCATATTTAATAAAGTAAATAAAAGTCAAATGTAAAACAGAATACCGAAAAGAAAAATCACTGAAATTGTTACTTCATAAATGATTAATTGCCCTAGGGTACGGTGCCACAGAGGATTTGCGAATAACATCCCTTTTTAATTATACAGAATGTTTGGTAATTCGATACATTCCTTCTAAGGGGTCATTCTACAGCTGATTTGCAACAAATTTGTCCCAATGAACTGGTGGTCGAAAATCAATAGTTTTTGGGTTATTTAGGTTTTAATTTTTTTTTGGAAATTTTCTGTCTTGTTACCAAAAAAATATTATTGTTTTCTAAGATTTTAAATTTAATTTGATGGTCGCCCGTCCCCTGCTGTCAACAACAAAAACGTCTATGCCGTGTGCGGTATGATCGAACGAGATAGATTTGGAGAATCGTAGTATTGTTACAAGACAATTTGTTTGCCGGAAGCTATGAAAGAACTATAATTAAGAACTATAATTATAATTAACCGTAAACGTCGCATCATCTTACCACGACAATGTCAGTTCTCACACGGACAGACTGTATGATAATCCAAAAGCAGTGCCCCGTTTTATGTTTTTCCTTTTTATTTGGGACTTGTGCAACCAAAACCAACTAAAATATTGTCAACTCACCCGAGGTTCCTTGTCATCCCTTACTGTTCCGGACGCCCAGGTCTGGAGTTGTTCCCTTAAACCGTCGAAGCTGGGTGCGCGTCACAGTCGTCGTCCCCGAAAAGTGTTTCCGTTAATGTGGAGAGAGAACGTTGTTCGTAACTTGTCTATTTAAAGTAACAATTAAACTAGAATAAAAAAAAAACTTCCGACGCAAAACACCTCAAATTTTTTTAAAAATAAAATATGTTTCACGGGTGTTTGACTTTATTATAAGTAGCATAATATTTTGATCCAGGCATCTCGTTGCGTCGGGACACCGCTAAAGTGACTATTTTGATTGTATTTGGAAGATCGATACATCGTTCTTGACCAGCCTTTTGGAGCAGCCTTTTGGGCTACT
The DNA here is from genome assembly GCA_946894095.1 of Incurvaria masculella. Taxonomy (NCBI): domain Eukaryota; kingdom Metazoa; phylum Arthropoda; class Insecta; order Lepidoptera; family Incurvariidae; genus Incurvaria; species Incurvaria masculella. Next base: position 15,162,494 of record OX335641.1, on the reverse strand, counting down.
TTTTATCCAGGAAATTATTCAGAGCCTTTTCAACATCCAAAGTTGAGAAGTGAATTTAAGAAATAAGTGAAGGGCCAGGACTATCCTGTGCTGTATTAAGTGTGCTGATATTAACATTTTTATCAATCGATGTGGGCTCAAAGGTAGATTTGAAAAAGCTGGAAAACATGTTACAAAAATTTTGGGGGTTGCCAGATCGGTTTCCCTGAAAAGACATTGAGGCAGGGTATTCATCCTAAGATGTATGATGTATGTGATGTAATAAAGTTGGTTTTTTAATAGTGTTATGTAATGAAGGCCACACCATGGACTAGGGGGGGAAAGGAGTGGAAACGATTGCTTGTATGAAGTTTGTTCTTCTTGTAGTTTCAATGTCCGTGACTGGCGGCATTCGACACATTTTAACTTATCATTTTCTTCTATGAGTGAGTTGCAAGCAATGCAATGCATTCTCGAATAATTTATCAAGTTAGCAGCTGCAGCGTTGTTCAGCAGCGCCACCTTTTGGTGAACAGATGTTTTCTCACGACACCGTACCTGGTACAATTTGAGTTTGCACACGAACCGTTATGGTTCAGTTCTGAGATAAGGTAAGTGAGTCGACTGCTGCAATTGTATTGTTGCTCTATCGGTGCATGTAGGTAGTATAATAATTGATTTTATCAGGTCTGGGTTCATTAAACGGCTTTAGTTAACGAACACAAGGATATTGGCTTGAGATAACGCTAGCCTTTGTGATTTACTTCGTGCACTGTAATTCGCAAACTATATGAGTAATGGAAACACTCGGTTTTAATTATTAATCACTAAAAACTTCGAGAGGTTTTATTATTACGTCTTGCTAGTTAGAGCTCCACCTAGCGACCTGGCGCTATTATAAGATTCTAACTCTCACTACTCACCCCTCTGGTATTTTTTGTGTTATATCTGGTGATCTGGTTCATGGCAATCTTTTCAGAAAACAATAAGCTACTTCTTTGTTTGATATTAATATGTTTTGGTTGTCTTCTCCGAGAGATTGTTGTTGGAATGATCCAACGGACTCTCTTTTTCGTTTAGGAGAATATATTACTCAGACTCCATGTGTCGTTTATTTTCAGTCTAGTATGATGAAGGCCTCTGGTAATGAAGCGTTATATCATGTAGCCCATACATTTTGAGTAGAATCAGGCTAGACGTAGATACAAACCGCATCTAAATCGGGTAATTGGTTCTCAAGCAGGAAGCATTATTTTATCCCAGTGGTCGCATCTCTGGCGATTTAGCGTGATGTCAAGTAGTCCTAAAGTTGCGGGAAATACCAAGCCATGCTTCGGTACAATTTGCATCGAAATCAGATAAATGGTAGCAAATGCCTAAATATGAGGGTTTGATGACCCCTTACGAAGATATCAAATCTTTTAAAGAATTATTTTGAAAGGTAAGTGACATATGTATCTGAATGAGGATTAATAATTACTTGTAGAAAAAAGCCTTCGCCTATATGTTGTATATATAAATAAGCTATATTTTTTAATAATCTGGAATATATTTAAAATGTTATTGTGAGTGTACCTTAACATGATATCACGGACTTTTCTGCAGGCCTTTTAACACCTACAATTTTCGATAACTTAAAATATTCACAAGTTATAAACACAAACCGTCCTCGTTGATCTCTATTTCTATTAGTTAAACTCATTGTTAAACTGTATCAAAAATTCGTCGCGTGGTTTACAAGAAGTAAACGCTGCCGCCGCCCCACCCCCTCCCCCCCCCTTCAGCCGCCGCTCTCCCGCCGCCGCGGACCCGGGACGCGCGGAGCATTCCGGTTTGTATGAAAGCCAAATCTTAGGGTAAGCGGAACCTCAGCGGCATTCTCTACCAGTATACGGAGGAATATCACAAAAGTATGTAAGGTAGCAAAGAAAAGTATTAGACGGCTTAAGTGGCTTAAGTAAGTACGTACAGAATTAATTAATTTAACATAATTAATTATTAAATTACCGTGACCTAATTGATTTAAATAGGTTAATGCATTGATTTTGGTTAATGTTATTTTTATTGTTGTTTATAAGTCACCATTTTAATAGGGAGGACGGCTGCCAAGCTTTGCTACAGATGGCGCCACATAAAACTATGCCACAGTTTTATTTCAAGGTTATAGGTTTGCTGACCAATTTAACTGAGTTATTATGAATACTAAAGATACTACCTTGAACTGGATGCAAAACACGGACGTTTTTTTGGCATTTAATTTATGTATAATTGAATGTGTTGATACCAACCCAATCGAGATTGACGCTTCACCTAACAAGGAATAGATCAGTTTTACGTGAATTCGGAAGCTCGTCCAGCTTTAGCATTCACCATCAAGAATCCAGTGTTGCTTATCCTATAGATCGGGGTTTCTTAAACTGAGGTCCATGGACGCTTTAGGGGTCCGTGGCATTATTTATGGGGGTTCATGAGATAGATATGATGGCAGTGAGGAGGAGTGAGGTACTTCGCGAGATGGACCTAAAAAATGCAGCTTCAACCTATCACCAGGAGCAGAATTCCCTATCCATAGGCCGAGTAGGCCCGGACTTAGAAGGCAAAATTTAGGAGGCTGCTTTTTTGCAATATTCAAGAAATACGCTAGGGCATGCATAAGAAAAATATTTTCTCACGTATATAAAATATCCTAAAGGATATTGCCGATTTTACTATGGGCCAGAAAAGCGCTACTACTTAAACGATATCGTATCAACCAAACGTATTTTCATTCCTCACATGCTTACACATAATAAATGATATGGTTTACTTTACCCATCAGACATCTTTACCTTGATACATACATACAATCTGTCATGATGACGGCTTGTCGCGGTCGGAGCTGCCAGATATTGGTATAGAAAATAGACCAAAACTAAACCGGAAGTATAATGACAAAACATTTTTTTAGTAACATAATTCATTTTTAACCGACTTCATACTATGTACGGAGTGTATTTAGTTTAGATTTTTATTGCAGATTAACGACTGTGACATTAATCATTCAACTGAAATAGCAAGATAGGATTAAAATGTCGTTACCTATTACAGCGAAAGTACGCAACATCTGACAACACTGAGAACAACATGTTGTGAACTTTTTTAAAAATAATAATCCTGTCCGCTGGGACTTTCATTAATTAGTAATTGAAAAGTATTATTTTTAATTTTAATTTTCAATCACACGTTTGCCTATTGATATCTTTGTCAATGTACTCTTTAATGCGATTTTGATTTCGGCATTGTCCTTTATGCAGTAAATGTTATAAATTACATAAAAACTGAGAAAAGTAAACGTAATTAAGAATTACAGTTACTTTATTGACCGAATTTCGGCTTATATTGACTTGAGCGGCTCGTAGCCTCGTGGCGCGGGGACTAGACTAGCATACAAGAGGTCTGGGTTCAATTTCTCGCCCCGTTCAATTACCACTTTCTTTCACATTCTGAGTTAGATAAGTGCATTTCGTCACGAATGCGAGTTGCTCCATGGTTCGGAATCCATGTAAAACTGTAGGTTCCCCTACTAGTGTGGCCCGCCAGGGTTGGTACCATCGTATTGATGAAAAGATGGTCGAAGCGGCAATGAAAAATTGTCCATGTTTTCCATCCAGTTCAATGTAGTCGTGCTCATAAAGAGAAGGTCCTGGCATGGCACCTAATTCCTTCGGGAATGTGGAGTATTGGGCTTATATCATAACGTTAGTTGTGTGGTATTAAGGTTGCATAAAAAAAAAGGAGTACGGTTGAAATTTCTCTCAGTTATTGCGCTTGTTCACCTCACAATCAGCAAAGGCACAGGTCACCATGGATTCAACACGGCTTTCTTTAAGGAAAACTACAGAAATGTTCAAGATATTAAAAAAAAAAATTGACATTTTATGAGTTACTATCTCATCGGAATGTGGTCTTCACAGGCATTTATATTTCATCCCTCCTGAAATAACGGTAGTGATACTTGAAATGGATTCACTCCCACACTCTCTTCGTCTTGTAAGCGCGCTACGTGCGCACGCTAGGTCTGTGGTTTGTTATTGAGATTTTATTTTACATTGTTATCAGAAATATAAGCTTTTAGAATTCAAAATCAAACATTGATTAAATCTTTAATATATGAGTCAAAAAATATCTATGGCCAAGTTTTGGTTTAGAATACACCGATGCGTCTTCGGGCGATGCGACACGGGGCGGGCGCGGCAACGGCTGCGGCAGGTCGAGCGGGATTCGACCAAAGCGCACGTATAAAACCTCTGCGTGGCCGCGCCTTCGCCCACACACTCACCCGCCGCCAGCCGAAACTGACAAAAAATAACACAAATATTATTAAAAACTTATCTTCACCAAAATACTGCAATATATGTCTGTAATAAATGAGCCAGCGATGCGCGACCCGCGCCTATTCCAGAGTATCACCAACCATTCAAAGCGCGACTCGTCCGAGGCGCTCGCCGAATACTCGGAGCGCATGCGGCTGCGGGAGCGGGCGCAGTTCCGCGCGCTCGACGTGGGCTGTGGCGACGGCAGCTTGACGGTGAACGTGCTTCTGCCTCACCTGTCGGTGCGAGCGCAGCTCGACGCGTTCGACATCGGGCCGGAGATGGTGGAGCACGCGCGCACGCAGTACGCCGGCACGAGCGTGCGGTTCTGGCTCGCGGACGTCGCCGCCGACGTGCCCGAGGACCTGCTCGGCCGCTACGACCTCGTATTCTCCTTCTATACGATGCACTGGGTCCAGCAGACACGGTGAGTTGCTTTGGTTTTCGGTCGTACTGCAGCAGACCGAGCTGTAGTGTGCGTTCTTAAATCTCATTTTCTATTCTTGCCCCTAAGTACTAAGTACAGACTGTTTTTTTTTCTTCTTCAGAATCACCGTCTCTAAAGGAATTCACATAAGCCATACGCACTTATGCAATACACAACACATTCCGGAAGGAGTTAGGTGCCATGCCAGGACTGATTTAGCTTCAGAGGGTTCGTATTTATCGTGTGAACCCAGTTTCAGCCATTTAAGATATCGTTACCTTTTTTGTCGCGACCTCCTAGTCTATATCGGCCCATTATAATTCTATGCACTTATGCAAAAATATTTTATAAAGCAATTTGCCCTGAACTTACTAATCCTCTTAAATTATTGATAACACCTTATCAACACATTTATTTTATTAGCAAAAATGTATATTAGTTAACTTGCTCTGCTATTCCACAGCTACTACACTGAAGCGTAGACAAGGGATAGTATTTTGACTATATGTATGTGGCCTTAATTTAAGCTTTTGATAAGGTTAATCACCGCATCCTGGTTGATAAGCTCATAAATATGTGATACATGGCAGTTTATTTAATTGGTTTTCATCTTATTTGGTCGGACGAGTACTACATGAAGTAATTTTTATGGCTACGTCGAGTCTCGATGTTTTGATGTTTCGTATCGCATAACCGTAAACTCCACAGTAGGCAACATACAAGTAAAACGTATGTGGGTGTATAGGGGTATACAGTCCAAGTGTGGCGATTAAGATGATGCCGTTTATATATATTTTTCTTGTAATATTTATTTTGTATTTTTTATTTAACTTGCATTCTGTTAACGTATTCTTATAGATGATATGCAACGTTTGTGGCTATATATTGATTATTTATTGATTTAATTGTTGTTATATCCTTCGACTTAGACTTGTTCAAATTGTATTGTATAAGCCTAAGTTCCGAACCACTAAAGTCCGGTAGGACCATAGACCTAGCATGCGCGCGAGTGAAACTATTTTCACACGAAAAAATTAAAAAAGATGTAACATTTCATTGTTTGACGTTAATTTATTTTACATTCAGCTTTGCATTAATTTTCCAATACGCGTTCCGACGTGGGACTAAGGCAACAGCAATGGCTCCTTATCTCAATACTATATTAGGAATTGGGATGAATACGGCTAACGAGCGCACCGTGCGTGTTTGGTTCAACAGCTTACGTAGTGGCAACATGGACTTGATGGAGTAAACCATGAGGAAGTTCAGCCACTAAGGTAAAGATGAATTTAAAGTAATGGTGGAAGCCAAATCGTGTCCTATCAAGGAACTAATTTGATAAGGAAATGGATCTAAAATAGAACAAGATCTCACTTTACTCTGTTAGTTCTGTTATGATCTATCTCATACTTCGTGAGTATGGTTTCCATATGGCTTAAGGAAGATAATATTATTGAGAAACAATACCAAATATTAACAGAAATACATAAGCATAAACAACTAGAAAGAATAAAATTAGGTAATGCAGTATTTGTCCCGGTAGGAAAAACCCCACCTTTTTAACACATGCACACATGCATTTTTTTAAATAGCAATGGAAACTTTTAATTTCATTTAACGTTATTTGATTATGAAATTAGTTACTAAACTTGGCATCCCGAGTCCAATTTTCGTATACGGATTTCGGTTTAGAATTCAAGCTCTCGGAGTCACTGTAGGATTATCCTGGAAAACGGAGTACTAATGACGCAATGGCAAGCATACTAAATTCGCGAGGAGTCTACAGAGCCTGTAGTCCCAGTTGTCACCTAAATTGGCGTTTACGGTAAACCGATCGACTGGCGTTTTCAAATTTATGGAGAAATTCAAGAGCGTAGTGGGCGTTAATCGAATTAACATTTGCGAGTCCGAGTTTGATTTGACAGCTTAGTCAACGTTGCCGTAAATACGTCGACGTTGTCGTTTACGTTGACTCCGTGTTTTCATATACAAATTGGAAGTCCGAGTTTGATTTTGACAGCTTGAAGAAGTAAAACCACAAAATATCTAGTAAAAACTTTTATGGAGTTTGACGTTTTTATGGAAAACGCCAGTCGATCGGTTTGCCGTAAACGCCAATATAGGTGACGACTGGTACTACAGGCTCTGGAATTCGGAGGTCAATACAGAATTGTGACGCCATTCTCTTAGTACTTACACTGAGATAACACCGACGAAACGGCGAAATAGAGGCCTTGCCTTGCTTGAGGTCTTGCTTGAGGGTTTGCTTGAGGGCTTGCTTGTTCATACATTTTTGCACAGAGTCAGATCAATGGTAAATAGTAATCTAAGAGTCATTACCACCTGTGATACAGCCGCAAGGCCAGTTCGTCGTACAAGAACTAATCAATCGATCTTATTTGCATGCATGTATTATTATTGTTAGTATTTTAAGTTCTTGTAAACTGTTCTATCTGCATATGTTTGTGTAAATAAATAAAATAAAATAAATAAATTCACATTCAGGATTTCGATTGAAGTGTAACGGGCGATAACTAACGGTTCGTTTCCTCCCCAGGAAAGCCCTTTCCAACATCGCGTCGATGCTGACACCTGACGGCGAGTGCCTGCTCGTATTCCTCGGTTACTATCCCGTGTATGACGCGTACCGCCTGATGGCGGCGCAGCCTGCCTGGGCTGAGCTGATGACCGATGTGGAGCGTGTCGTACCGCCGTACCACGACTGCGCGCAGCCGGATGGCCCCTTCCGTCGGTTGCTGCTCGAAAGCGGGTTCCGCCGCGCCGACGTCACCGCCAGGCGCAAGGAGTTCCATTTCGAGGGAGTCGAAGAATTTAAGAGTGAGTTCACTCCCCTCATTCTATTTAAGGTACCGGCTTGCTATTTTGTCTAGATGTAAGAGCTGCCTTGCATGCCTGCACAATGCCAGAAATAATATGAATGAATTTAAACGAAAATTACAATACGTCCTGGTCCTCACACGAGCGGTAAGCCGTCAAACTAAATATTGTAGTTATGTCCCGCGTAAGTTTTATAACCGAAAATTATTCACAGTATGATTTTGGAAACATATCAATACAACGAGTACCATAATTTTTTTAACTGCACATATTTATGGAAATATTAATACTATTTTGAGAATGCACTGAAAGATATCTCCAGGCCCAATTGATACAATTGCAAACATTAAATACGTAAGAATTGTGTAATCTCTAATTGATAATAGTTCAAATTAGTTTTTATAGAAATTTGTTTAAGATGCAACTACATAACTACTTCCGCTTCTAAACGAATAGAAGTTTTCCAGCTTTATAAGCACATTCGAGTAGGAAGTTATACAATTGTGAGATACTATGACAACGTATTGTAACTACTTTCTCCTCATTTTTAATGTGCGCAAAATCAATTACTAGATAAAATATTTTCAAATTATAACACACAAGTTATTTTCCTACCACATTCAGTCTGTTATATTATTTTCTATGACCAAACAGAGCAATCTACTATAGATCCCTACACTTATACTCTAAACTTTGAGTAGGCCAAAATAATTGTATTAGACGCAAGCATTTTGTATGTCCAGAGTTGACACAAGCTGTGAGCCCGTTCACCCACCGGCTGAATCCGGAGGAGCAAGAGCGTTTCCTCGACGACTTAGTGGACGTGGTTCTTGACAAGGGGCTGGTGCAGACCACAAACGACAACACCTTGCGCTACGAATACACGCTCATAGTCGCCCATGCCGCGAAGTAGCATATCGACAGCCTGAGTAATCGACACTCTTGCTGCCTTCAAGTTAAACCTGTCGGTTATTACCGATTACTAATACTTGTGTACTGCACCGTGAATTGGCTTAGATTATAGTGGTGTCTCCAGCCAATGCAGTTAAAGTCCGTGTTGCTCGTGCCGGATTCAATCGAAACGTGCCAAAACATAATCTTCCACCATCTGAAGTAAATATACTTTTTCGTACTAAGGTCACATACATATCACATTCTTTCCATCATCTGTTCCCCGTCAAGTGACATCCCTAGCCTAGACCCGATAACCACGTTCATTACTTTCAGTCCCTGTTGGCTCTGCATACTATTAAGAGCATTAGAGACGCATTTGCCGTTTGCACATTCTCAAATAACATCCTACCAGCCTATATGTAATTAGATAAAAATCTAAAACTATATAACTACTTCATTCGTCGCACCATTAATTTTCTTACCGTTATAATCGTTTATAAGCGAAAGAAACTCGCATTTATAAATACGTGCCTGAATAGAACTCACAATACGAAATAGCCCAGCAGCTAGAGCAATAAAGGGTTCGATAATTCTAAAGTCGCAGATTTTTTTACAGGCGATGTAGTTTCCTTATGGAAGGTTGGGTGCAAAAGATTAGAAAATTCGGATCGGTGCGTTTGAAATTATTTAGGTATTTTCAATAATTCGATCTAAAAGATTGAATAAAATATTTAAGTCAAATTTTATGATTGTATATTGCTTAAAACTTTATTTCCATGTCGTAAGAAAAAGTTTAGAAAAATTGCTTTTTGGGAACATAGCAAAACAAAAAATCGCTCATTATCTAATAAATATTATAAAGGGGAATGTTTGTAATAATGGATGGATGGATGGATGGATGGATGGATGGATGGATGGATGGATGGATGGATGGATGTTTGTTACTCTTTCACGTAAAAACTACTGAATGGATTTTAATGAAACTTTACAATAATATAGCTTATACATCAGAATAACACATAGGCTACAATATATAAACATATTGTGCCCATGGGCTTTAGAACTTTCACGGGGCTGCGAAAACGATGCCGGTAGCGCTACTTCACACCAGGGGGAGCGGGGCCGGGGGCGGTGGCGGGAGCGGGGCCGGGGGCGGGGCGGGCGGTCCGACGGGGGCGGGTGCGGGGAGGGGGGGGAGGGTACGGCTTGGTATTTCCCGCAACTTTAGGACTACTTGGCAAAATCCTTGAGAACCAATTACTCGATTTAGATGCGGATTGTATCTACGTCTAGCCTGATTCTACTCAAAACTTATAGGCTACATAATATAACGCTTCATTACCTGAAGGGTGAGTAGTGAGTGTTAAATTCTTATAACTTGCGAACCACTAACCCGATTTATGTGCGTATTTTATCAATGTATAGGATCTCTGGGAGCTGTCAGGTTCGAGATGGGTTACTGTTTTCGATGTTGAGCCTGGCTGTGGGTTGGAGTCCACGCAAAACTTACCTACATTACACGTTACTTACTTACTAGGTAAACAATGTTGCAGTGCAAGTGCAGAAAGGTTCTGGCGGCAAATGATTTTTTTTAAATAGCCACCAAATGTCAACGAAGCTCTAAATGGGAATTATTGGATGTTTCTCATTAAATTACGCTATTTCATCTCGAACGATCTTGATTAAATTTGGTAGATGGATACACTGTTCTGGACCAGTTTGACCCTATTTTGGATCAGCCATGTCGGATACTTTTTATCCATGAAATAATTTAGCCGACGCTAACCCGAGCGGAGCCGGGTACCGCAGCTAGTAATTACAATAAAATATTGAAGTCTCTAAATTATTATTTTCCATATTAGAAATGAACATTAGAACCTGCTATAAAAAGTTTAGAAATCTATGTAGTTGGCTTTCAAAGTTATTCATGTTTTTATCTTTAATTCAAGTAATAAAATATTTAAGTTATTAGAGTCGGCGGCAACATGACCATATCGAAACACTCTATCAGCATACAAAAGATTAGAAATATTTATATAAACTTTTTATAAGAGTTTCTAATGTTCATTCCTAATATGGAAAACAATAATTTAGAGACTTAAATATTTTATTGCAATTATAATGAGCGATTTTTTGTTTTGCTATGTTCCCAAAACGGATTTTTTCTAAACTTTTTCTTAAGACATGAAAATAAAGTTTTAAGCAATATACAATCATAAAATTTGACTAAAATATTTTATTCAATCTTTTAGTTCGAATTATTGATAATACCTAAATAATTCCAAACGCACCGGTCCGAATTTTCTAATCTTTTGCACCCAACCTTCTATGAGGAAACTACATCGTCTGTAAAAAAATCAGCGACTTTAGAATTATCATAACTTATCATGCCAATTTGGTCCGCTTCGACAGGGCTAAAATTTGAACCATGGAAAGTAGATCGTGTGGTTAGGATATTGGGATTTATGTGTGGAAATCCTTAACAATCACCTTCGATAGAGAATCGTAATTTTGAAGAATTTGTTATTTAAGATGTAATTTTACAAATATAATTAAAAATACCCACTTCATTTTTACTTATTTCCTAGTATATGTGAAAATTAATCCACAACTATTTTATTAGTGGTTTCAATGTTTTTTTACTGTTATCTGCACATAGGGTAGTTTTCATGATGTTTTTATTATGTATTTTATGATTTAATTTTCTTGACATTTAAATCTTGATATTTTTATGAGATAAATACCTGTGTGAAATTAAGATAAAATGTGTTAGTTAATAAAACTTTAAAATGTTTTATGAGTGATAATTTTAATCTATCCGTATTGTTCACCTAAAGAAGATAGAAGAGAGAACTGCCTAATAAATTTGATTACCACTTCAAGCTTTAGTTCGATTATACCTTTCTAATGTAACCCGAAATATAATGTTTAATGGCATAAGGTACAACGCCCTAATTCCGCGCTACTTAGCAACATTTGTAAACAAAAATCATTCTGACTAAATGTATCGCAAAATATTAGTGCTCTATTTTTATTTTTAAGAAGGATTTTACAACACAGTAATTCCGCCATAGTGCATATGCTCTAACTCCGTGCCTTCATTTCCTAAACAAAAATGTTATTCATTAAAAAAACATTTATAGTAACTTCCAAAGGGTGCAATGGTTGATTTTACCTAATAATTGGCATTGAAATGTATATTTTAAATGTCTTTGCAAAGATTGTATGGGCTACAAAATTGTTACTAATTTAAGTGTTATTGAATTAAACTACCATGGTTAAACTGTTTTGACTAAGGTGAATACGAATTCATACATTTCAGAGACTGTAAGCGTCAGCAGATGCATCTGAAGTCTCAGTGACGCATTTACTGAAGTGAATACTGATTTCGCAATAGGAACATGAATCTTGTTTAGTGCAGCGCGTTAGCCGTCGCTTCCTAAGCCAGAGGTTATATTCCGGGAGGTCACGTCATTTTTGGTCACGATAAGGTAAATGGCTGAATCTGGGTTCACATGTTAGAGACCAACCCTCAGATACTAAATATGTCGGTCTGCCTGCGCCAAGTGGTTGCGTTACCTAGATTGACTATATAAAATAGATGTCGGTATGTACCTGCTGATGAATATACTGATTGTCTAGAAACAATGATAACTATTAATTAGGCACCAAAAAACTATTCGGTTTTTTAATTCAATACTTAAATATACCTAAACTTATGTCTGTAACCTAAATCTCCTATATCTACGAAATGCAACCAAAAATTTGTTCAGTTTTTGTATTGCTAACCAAGTATGTACTGATACTTTCATGCTTTGTCATTTGCATCCATTTACGTTATCGTATATATTTTTTGTCACCATAACGACTTTTTCAGGCGCTTTATCTACGTAACGCAACCACTTGGAACAGGCAGACCGACACATTTAGCTTCAGAGGGTTGGTATTTATCCCCTGAACCAAGTTTCAGCCATTTCCGTTATCGTTACCATTTTTGTCGCGACCTCCTAGTCTATTAGTGGTTCGCGCCGCATCGAGCATATAGTATGTGTGAACTGAGATTTGATTTGAGATTTGAGAAAAAAATTACTGGTAATGTGGTTATTTTGCCTCCAGAATCCAGTGTTGTGTGTATTCAAGAGTACGGCCATTGATTAAAAAGACTAAGGGCCGAGTGCACGAAAGGACAAAAAATCAAAATCAACGTCAAAGTATGATCAAACACGTCACTTTGTGTGGACAGTATGGAAGGAACTCTATTCGGGTCACTACAAGTGACGTGTTTGAACATTGATTAACTCTGCCGTTTCTTTGTGCAACCCGGGCTATAAGTATCTTTTTAATCTATGGTACGGCAAAAGTTACGGATACAAGTTGGGGAGATATATTTTTTTACATCGATTACATTCATTGTATTCAATGATATTACATTGTTAATTGCGTCCATGCACAACTTCCCATCCAATCATCTATATAGGTACCCATTTCCTGAACTGCCACATGTGGTGCATTTTGAACTTGTATCGCGCCTACAAAGCGATGCTAACAGTCGCATTTCAGCAGCCATGGCCATGATTTTGAGAGTACCTTAGTGGAAAACATGGACATCTTTTTTAATTTTTTTATTTTTAAAATATATTATCTCGCCAAACATGAAAGTATCCTAATGGAATATACGACACGTTGTGACACAACATAATTGTTTCTGCTACCAGCCTACCCTCTTCCTTCCAGCCGGATTGAAAACTTTCCCGCGCCTTCGGAAGTCTAACTAGGTTAATGTTCGGTTTAGTTTAGTGAGAGAGTTGCGCGGATCTCTGAGCTAGAATCTAGATCTAGAATCACGCATTGCCGAGTTCGCGCGACCGTAGTACGGTCTGTTTTGTCTGTGACTATGAAGCAGTCACAATGGTTGCATGAACTGAAGAACGTTGGACTGAGAGAAAGTTGGATTGGTTGGTTGGGGAGGCCAACGACACGTGTGTTTTGTACGGGGTGCGGTTTCGAGTGAGTGTTTGGTGCGGGCTACGAGTCGTGGAGAGCTTATGTCAGTGTTATAGTGCTGTGAGGTTGCATTCTTCAGCCAGCCAACACCTACCCGCGACGCCTATCCCAGACCCATATGATCATGACCTCTGCAGCGCCAATACTTCGACGGGGTGAGCTCCGCCTCTTAAAACATGTTCTTTAAGGTTGTTTGTAGGAATTCTTTTCATATCAAACTTTGAACGTTTTTGTGTGATGAATACAGAAAAGTGTTATACAACTTTGAACTACTCGGTAGTACTTTAAACTTTTTGAAACAGGTTTTTTAAGAAATTTCAAACAGCAAAAACCCAAAATTAAGTGGATTAAAGCAACAGGATGTAAGGTTAAAGCATATACCTCTATTGTTCAACCCATGTTCGTTTTTAGGGTTCCGTACCCAAAGGGTAAAAACGGAACCTAAACTAAGCCTCCGCTGACCGTCCGTCTGTCACCGGGCTGTATCTCATGAACCGTAATAGGTAGGCAGCTGAAATTTTCACACAGTGTGTATTTATTTTGCCGCTATAACAACAAATAGGTAACATTAAATAATAATAAAAAATAAAGGGGGATACAAAAACCGTATTTTTTTTGTCGTAAATCTTGTATGATGGTCCGGAACCCTTCGAGTGCGAGTCCGACTCGCACTTGGGCGGTTTTTATCAAAACGAAGAATCCAAGCGATGATGAAAGAAACCATACAACTCAGACCTAATGCAATTTTATTCTAAAAGGGCGGGTTATTTGTAATGAGTTATTTACTAGTTATACCACATAATCGTTACACTACATCAGAAATACGCTGGACTCATTTTGTGCAATTGTTCCATCGTCGGCGTCCGTTTGTAGCTTATCTGGAAGCCCCTTTAAGCTCCATTTGCAATATGTGTAAGAATGCAGAAAATAAGCATGAACAAATAAGGGAAGCCTCAGACATTTATAATAATATGATTAAAATACAACTAAATATTCAATTCACAGGTCAACACTGGTTTTGGTGCCGAGAAGCTGAATTTTGTTTTTACATAAAGAGCAAACATTTTGATTTCCTACGTGTAGTTTTCGAGATTTTGATTTTTACAGAAAAAAACAAATTTACATGAAAAACAGCATTTATTAAATTATTGTGTCCAAACAAACTTTCTTTTGCTAGACTATCGTGAATGATATTTAGTAGGACAATCTCGTTGCATCCCGCAGCAGTAGTCAATCATCATGTGCCGATCCGATCGGCCCTGGTACCTCGCTTCCATAGGTGTTAGGTCCTGGTGAAACCGCTCGCTTTGTTTTTTGTCATATAATCCAAGATCCTCTAGGAATTGGTCAAGATGTCTGAGGAGGTAGTGCACATTGGTGGACATATGAAATCTAAGTTTATATATGTAGTTCTCTAGCATGTCGTTTTTAATTTCATAGTACTTACTTGACCTTTGATTTCCTAGACGAGCCAGTCTCCTTTTTCCTAATGTTGATTCTTTGCTTGACTGTCCCACAGACAATAAAAACACGGGTATTTGGTGTCCGAACAAGATGTTAACCATTTTGAGATCAACACAGATTCTCCATTGGTGTTCGTTTTTTATTTTGTTGATTGTGATTTGATTTTGTCTAGCAAAAGTGAATTATTTTCTTGTGCTGCCTTACATTTTGTTGTATATACGAGCAATGGGAGATGAACCATATATGTAACCATTTTGTAAAAGGACACACTTTGTTTCGAGCTTATGTTTCGAGTTTATAAAGAGTGGATATCAATTTGGCTGATATTTTGAAAGACCCATTTCGAGAATAAGCCTTGCAAAATTTTCCGAACAAATAAAATGGTAACAAGTCTTGCTCTCTTGTATGAGTCAAGATCTCTCATCAAATCATTTAAGTGATCTTGGGTAAAATGTTTTCGCTCTGAAGACGCTATTCCTTTGAAATCACAGTCGCTACTCACTTTTTTAACAATTTCTTCGAATGATATTCCGTGGGAAGTACACAATGTTGTAACAGATTCTTTCTCTAAATATGGTAAAGGTCTTCTAGCTGATTCTAAGTCTGGTTGAATATTTTTTAAAGTTGACGCCACGCACATGACAAAAGCAGAAGTTACAGTCGTTGATATGTTTTTTTTTCGTTCCATTGCATTAGGCACTAAGAACCTCATACGGTTTATTTGTCAACTGACCCACTGTCTCAAGTGTTAACAGCACATTTAACAAACAATTTGGGTTATCCACGTCTTGTATTCATCCACAATTTTCAACTTAAAGTCACAAATATAAGCATCATTTTTAACTGTGTATTCATCACAAATATAACAAAACACCACAACTTCTTCGCGAGGAAGACATTAAATTAAAATGAATTTATTTGTAGAAATGTACGGATAAGATAGCAAACCAAGCACATGAAAGTACTAATTACAGCCAATATTGAAAACTGAGGGTAGTTGGAAATCCACACGTAGGAAAAAAAGTTAAAAATATTTTTACTGTTGCCAATTCATACCTAACACAAAACCACTAACGTATTCTTGGCACCAAAAATATTTTTTTTTTTTGTTGACCAGTCTTTCATCCTTTTTAAAAGTCAAAATTAGTTGCTGTTTCATTACTACAACTTTTCTCCGCGCGATCGATGTTCAAATCTCATGCAAGCCGAAGCAAAATGACAGTTGGTTGACAGCTGTCGTGTGCCGCGCACCGGTCATCGGGTCGGAGCGAAAGCAAAAGTGTCAACATCGAATACCTGCTGAGCGCACATGCGTCTCACTAACAAAAATCCAAATAAAACCAAAATCGAATGCGTTGTCGCGTGTGACTCGTAAGAATCCTGGCCAGTGATCGTGGGTGGAAGCAGGCGAGTGCTGAAGCAGACCCAGGTACGTGGTGCATTGTATTTGCTTCGGTACAGTCGAGTTATTGAACATCGCTATAAAACGGAATCGTATGTGTCCCCGTAGTAATCCAAGCCACCCCTATTTCGATTAGGGTGCAGTTGCTACATGTTATGGTGCCGAAACCCGGGAACCTTTCACCTAAACTCACCATCGTGCGTTTGGTATTTCTGGTCAAAAGCATAGTGTAATTAGCTTACGAACGTAATTTCATCGATCAAATCATATCTACTGCATTCTAAGTTATTACATCAACATTCTATCGGACCGTTAATACCTACGTAAATCGCCGTAAATCGTTCAAAAGTTATCACCATTGAGCTCATTTTGATTGAGCTGGATTCTTTTCACTTATTGAGTAGGTACTTCATGCAAACCAATCGGGAATTATTGTACGATCTAATTAGACAATCACTATTATTATCGGTGCCTAATTTCATCGGCGTACAATAACTCCACAATCCAAATCGTACATCATATTCGTAAACATATACTGAACATAAAGTAATCTTCGAATTGACAAGTTACCATTTTGTCAATTCATTTCCATTTGCGGGTAGAAGGTGAAAATTTACGTCCGTCGATTGATCACTCGGGTTGGCTCGGGCGAGCCGGTGTGCAGGAGCAACAAATCCCTTGGTCAAACGAATCCCCTACAACAATATTACTTATTATTTCATTATAAAATATTATTTTTACTTTAAATTCGCTTTCGCGGACGCATTTTGTAGCAATCGATAGTAACATTTCTTTGGATTAAGGAAAGATATAGTATCGTTCCAATATCTTTACATTTTAGCGTTCTTATCCTATCACGATACCGTTGGGCAAATAGCGGATGACTTCGAGACCGCGCATTTAGCGATTTTGGAGCTTATGAACGACCCGGATAATGAGGATACGAATTTCCAAGAACGTTTTGATGAAATGTACTATCAAGTTTTATCAATTCATCGTATGCTTACGAAAAATGAATCGAATAAATCGCACAGTGGTTCGAGTTCAAATATCAAGTTGCCGAAAATACTCCTGCCAAAATTCTCGAATAATATAAAACAATGGCCGGAGTTTTTGGACATTTACAACGCGTTGATCCACAATTGTACATCTCTCACCGACACTGAGAAGTTTCACTATTTGACTTCTTCTCTGAGCGGGGAAGCGTTAACGGTGATTAAGGCGTTTCCTATGACTCATGAACATTATCGCGACGCATATGATGCGCTCATTGCGCGCTATAATAGTAAGCGCACATTAGCGTTTACGTGTTGGAAAGATATTCTGAACATTGAATTTCAGTGCAATGATGCGCATGCGTTCCAAAAGTCACTTGACATTTTTGAAGAAAATTTGAGCATTTTAAAAACTCTTAAATTACCGATCGCGCATTGGGACTTTGTTCTAGTTTATCATATCTTATCGAAACTTGACAAAGACCTAAGGTGTCATTTCGAGGAAACCCACTCGGATGTTGAACTACCAACATACGAACAGTTGAAAGGTTTTCTCAGATCTAAATGCGAAGCGTTGTTGCGCGATACTCACTTTTCCGACACGACAAAACTAAACACGAAACCGACGACTAAAGGAACGCCAGTAGTTACCAAATCGAAGCCGGCGGCTCAGGGCGCCCCTGCGCAATCGTACTTTCAGCGTGCTCATTCAGCACATACACTTGTCGCGGCAACTCCAGCAACCGATTTACAAAAAACCGAGTGTGACAACAGACCGAGTTTGTATTCGGGAAAATGTTCATATTGTAATGAACAACACTCGATTTCATCGTGTCAAGAGTTTCTTAAGAAATCTTTTGATGAACGTATGGCTACTGCTAATGAGAAAAATTGGTGTTTTAACTGTCTGAAGCCTTCACATCAACTGAGAAACTGTCGATCTGTCTTTTCGTGCCGTCATTGTAAGCGGAAACACCATACCCTCCTCCATCGCGATAACTCTAATATCGAATCTAATCAAACCGTATCGTCGTTGGTGTCAAGGTCACAATCAAACCTGACAGTGTTGCTGGCAACCGCAATCGTGCAAGTGAAGGATGCTTCAGGCAATATGCAATCATTCCGTGCTTTATTCGACACCGGAAGTCAGAGCAATTTTATAACCGAATCCGCCCTAAAGTGTTTGAACCTAAAACTGGCTATGACTAACGCAAACGTTAGTGGACTGGGAGAAAGTGTCACGCCCATCAGAGGTGACGTTACTTGCTCCGTCGGTACAAAAGGTCGTGTGTTGTTCAACCTAGACATGCACGTCCTTTCTAAGATATGTGGCGATCAACCTATCGCACAACTCAACACATCGGGATGGTCACATATCAATTCGTTGCTACTAGCCGATCCTGGTTTTGACATGCCAGGAACAATCGATCTTCTCTTTGCTGCAGATGTCTTCGCCGACTCTGTACTTAATGAACATGTAAAAGGAGGTGTCAACCAACCTACCGCGTTCAACTCACTTTTTGGTTGGCTCCTCTTGGGTAAGACGAGTTTATCGTCTCATAGTCTTCTGCATACTTTACCTGATACCGAAAGCGACTTAAATTCGCTTGTTCAGCGTCTTTGGGAACTGGACTCTCTTCCAAATTCATCGGCGATGACTCCAGAAGAAATACTCTGTGAACAAAAATTCGTTAAAGAATACACCCGAGATTCTTCAGGTCGATACGTAGTTCGCATACCATTCAAAGACGATTCAGAACCCATCTTCAAAGGCTCTCGCGACGTTGCATTGCGACGGTTTCACGCTACGGAACGACGTCTATCAAGTGACCCAAGTTTACGTGCGCAATATTCGGATTTCATGGCGGATTACGTCGAAAGTGGTCACATGTCGCTAGTTCCTGTAAATGAGATGGGCAGGGGAAAATATTATATTCCGCATCATTGTGTCTTGCGTCCCGACGCGGTCACCACTCGTTGTCGCGTTGTTTTCGATTGCTCCGCACGAGATCTGCAATCGAAATCTTTAAATCACACAGTTCTTATCGGTCCAAAACTACAACCAAATATTTTGGAAATTCTATTGCGTTTCAGGGAACATACCATTGTATTTATGGCAGACGCGCGTCAGATGTACCGCCAAATTCTTATTTCGCCTGCGCATCGCGACTATCAGCGTATTTTTTGGAGGTCATCGCCCAGCGAGCCTCTTAAAGAATACCGCCTGAACACAGTCACCTACGGATTGGCTTCGTCTCCCTATCTCGCTTGCCGTACTATGCGCCAGCTTGCCGAAGATGAAGGAGACGACCATCCACTCGCAAAGCAAATAATATTATCAGACGTTTACATTGATGACGTTACCACCGGATTTTCGACCCTGGAAGTTGCTCAAGAAGCCAAAACGCAAACTATCGCTTTGTTCGGCCGTGGGTGCCTTCAACTCAGAACATGGGCAAGTAATAATGCTCAGCTCTTATCGGATCTCCCTAGCGAGGATTGCCTGACTGGTTTTATATCGCTCGATAACACGGAACCACAAACATTGAAGGTACTAGGTCTCAAGTGGGATCCTAAGTCGGATGCGTTTCTATTCGAAATCAAGCCTTCGGACAGGCCATGCACAAAACGTTCGATCTTGAGCGAGATTGCCAGGATCTTCGACCCGTTAGGGTTCTTGTCCCCCATCACAATTCAAGCGAAATGCTTAATCCAAAAGCTTTGGATCATCGGTGTTGGCTGGGATGAGACTCCTTCTGACGAAGTCAGTCGTAAATGGAACACCTATCGCGAACAATGATCGTTATTGACACAACTAAGAATACCTCGTCAACTTACCTGTGCAAACGTTCAATCGTGTGAGCTTATCGGATTCTGTGACAGTTCAGAAATCGCATACGGGTCTATCATTTACCTGCGTGTCACTGATGCCACGAGTCAAATCCGAGTATTCTTGGTCTGCTCAAAAGCTCGAGTGGTTCCGCTGAAACGCATCTCTCTGCCTCGACTCGAACTCTGCGCTGCGGTTCTCCTTTCAGATCAATATAAATTCGTACGAGATACCTATCTCTCTCGGATTCAAATCACGGCTGTGTACCTCTGGTCGGACTCTACTGTCGTTCTCGCGTGGCTACGCTCGCATTCATCCCGTTGGGCCACATTTGTCGCCAATCGTGTCAGTCATATTCAAGACATTACTCCTACCGAATGCTGGCATCATGTACCATCGGAACAGAACCCTGCTGACATCTGCTCCCGTGGTCAATTTCCTGGCGAAATTCTTCACAACGCGCTCTGGTGGGCGGGGCCAAGTTGGCTAGCGGAAAATATCGAATCGTGGCCGTTAGGTGCAGATAGCATATCACAAGAAAATGAAATTATCGTAGAAGCTGAAGTGCGCAAGTCAATGGCTTTGACGTCCACCAAACCAGCAGACATTGAACCATCTATTCTGAACAGTTTAATAAATCGTATCTCATCGCTTCAAAAACTTGTCAACGTGGTGACCTACATAAACCGTTTCATCAGCAATAGTCGGAATCCCAGGCAAGCTAATCGAAACAAGTTTTTGAACAATGTCGAGCGCCACAACGCCTTGATGCAGCTTGTAAAACACGTGCAGAGTACTACTTTCGCCGACGAAATCATCAACCTGAAATCAAACAAGACATTATCAAATCCAATTCGTAAACTTAACCCGTTCCTTGACAGTGCGGGTGTGCTCAGGGTGGGCGGCAGAATCTCGAGATCAGGTCTAGAATACGAACAAAAGCATCCTGCTTTTCTGCCGTCTGATCACCCGCTCACGTCTCTTATCATCGACTTCATCCATCGTAACTACTTGCATACGGGCATCAACACTACCCACTTTCTGCTGTTGCAGCAGTTTTGGATTGTGTCGGCTAAACGCGTAATTCGTCGTCGTATCACTAAATGCATCCGCTGCTATCGAACAAATCCTCAGCCGTTGCAACCGTTTATGAGCGATCTCCCAGCTTATCGCGTTAACCAAGTGAAACCTTTTTCAGTCGTGGGCGTTGATTTTGGCGGACCGTTCCGAATCAAACTCGGACCACATCGAGGTGCTAAGATCGACAAAGCGTACTTATGTCTTTTTGTGTGCCTTACCACTAAAGCTGTACACCTCGAGGTAGTTTCCACTCTATCGGCCGAAGGATTTATTGCTGCGCTCCGGCGCTTCATAGCACGTCGCGGACGATGTAACACGATCCATTCAGATTGCGGAACCAACTTCATTGGTAGTAGGAATATTCTATCATCTATCATGGAACAGGCGTCTAATGCGGAAAAAATTGAATTTAAGTTCAATCCTCCATCGGCCCCCCACTTCGGCGGAGTGTGGGAGATTCAAATTCGAGCCGCAAAATCGTGCCTACTACGTACTGTAGGTGAACAGGTACTTACCTTTGAGGAACTTACAACTATATTCACCCAAGTAGAAGCAGTTTTGAATTCAAGACCCCTGTGCCCAATCAGTTCAGATCCCAACGATTTGTCCGTCCTGACACCAGGGCATTTCCTGACATTGGAACCTTTAACCGCTGTCCCCGACGAAGATCTTTCAAACATAAATCTTAATCGGCTAAATCGGTGGCAGCTTTTACAGTTGCAGTTATTTTTGAAAATAATCAAATATTCTACACTTATGGAACTTAATGTGATCGGGTACTAACACTCCCTTAACATGAAAAAACAGTTGAGAAAGGTTAGGAGTAGTGTCATGTCGTCCTAGTCGCCGCCGTAAGGATATCTTGTCCAAATAATCTTCTAGAAAGGCGGCCGAGCTTCGTGTGCCGCACAGTATAACCATCACCGCCACGTGGATGTATTCCCGAAATGCGTTCGCCCCCTCAGTTTTCACTAACACAAATCCTGCTAAACTAAACATCTGCGACTATCTTGTCGTAAGGCAACTACATTAAAGTTGGGTTGGTGTGTTATAAAATTGGCGACAGTGGGTCTCATTCCAGGCACGCTAGGTGGCACATCTCCTTTCTATTCAATTAAGGTAATTACTACGTATTAATTTACTGACTGTAATAAACAAAGAATATATCCTATGTAAGATTGAAAAACAACATCTTGTTATGACTCCTGCGATTGCGATATGATATCAACATTGGATAAGATATGCACTTAGAGTGCATTGGCACAAGCAATAACAGTTGGCTTTTTGCTGCAACATAATCTGATTAAGAGAATATGATTATTATTAACCAGACTATTTTGTTGATACTACTAGTGATAAATTGAATCAGCAATGATAATATTTATTGAGCCTATTCCGAACAAAGGTGCTACATTAAAAACGACGGGAAGATGACTAGGTTGAGCAAAATAAATCTTAAGCATGTTTCAATCAAATGAGAGTAATGATTTTCCTTTGAAAAAAATATGCTGTATTTTCTAAAGCTGACTTTTTCATTAGAATCAATGGCGCGGACATTGACTTATATATTTGGACGCGGAGCTCTTTTTGCATTCTTAAAGTAATATTTAAATAGCAATTTTCAGCAAGTTATCGTTAGCTATCTACCATTCAATTTTTTTTCTTTGCATAATCGACCTACTATTACATATCTTTTATTTCTTGAAATTTCGATATGAAACAAATATTTTAAAATATCATAAACTCTATCCTGTGGCATTTTCAACACTTGTTTCGTTGCTGAATGGAGGTTTGTATTAAATCTTAAATGTTTTCTAGCTTTCGCCTTTCACGATTATAGCTTTACTAGTCCGTGAGCTAATTTAATGCAAAATTTCACCATTTTACAATTACTCACTTATTGATCATCAAAAATATGGGTTTCCTTCCGCAGATAAAAGGAAAATTATGACAAATGTCCATAACGATTTACTCTCCATACCAGTAATTTCTTTTATCATAGCACAACAATGAGTAACAGTCTTACAAATGGCACCATCGACTGCTTATTCATTAAACTGGAGCCGCTGAGCATGACGATTTTCCATAATTTTGGGCGAAGTAAAACGATAATTATGACAAAATTCAAGACTATACTGAGGGTGGTCCATAATTTCTAGGTTTGGCTGCTCTAAATAATCAATTACTTGGCAAGAGGTGTGTCCTGGGGTCCTTCAAACTTGGCCGGCCGGCATGGTTTTCGCAGCCCCTGTGAAAGACCAAGGGCTTTGGGCGTCGTCGGGAGCCTTTTTTGTGAGGTTCTGGCGTGCGCCATATACCACGCTTAACATAAAAAAAGAACTGTCTGGCTGATGCTTTACTTTAGGTTGTTTCTAAAAAACTCGATGGTAACTAATAGTAAGTAGACTTAGGTGTACCTTTCGGTATTAATCGTCTACGATCCTCTCGTTTAATCATTGTAACGTGACCTGTTTTTGCTACAAACGTGGTCATAATTTTCTTCGGGAGCGAACAACTTTCGTTGGTTAAGGCTAATCGTGGAAGATTTGGTCGACAGAAAATACTACTATTACTGGTTGGGCCCATTTTGACACGTGCTATTCAAAATTATCCGCCGTTATATTTGGCGGGACAGCGCGCACTCGTAAACATACACGCACTTAACAGTACACGCTCCTTCCCGCTCACCCGCGTCAAGAAAGAAGAGAGCAGCGCATCGACCGCGGAGACGCGCGCCGACGCGCCCACGAACAGAGATTTTCCAACGGCGTCCGGGCACGCGCACCCAGAAGAGCTCTCCGCACAAAACCTTTATAATTTTTCGCTACGTAACCGCAAAGTGATCTGAACTGTATCCTCATCGAGGCAGAAGACCGAGAAGAGTGTTTTCGTGAGTGGGTGGCGACGGGAGGATTCTACGAAGCGGCGTCCCACAGTCCTGCGCTGCTGCAGCTATCGAAGGCCCTGGTCATTAAGGTTGGTCCCTAGATTTCCTACCAATTACTATTCCGCGTTGAGCGATGGTAGAAAGAAGGGCCGGAAGAAAGGAGTTGCGCAGCTCCGACGATTGGTCTCCATGGTAACGACGATATTAAACAGAAAGATCCTACATCCCTTCTGACTCCAATTCTCGAGCTCTCTAAATTCTAGGATACCTCGGGGTGGTTGACGAGATGCATGTTGGGTCTCCTTGAAGCTATATCGAACACAATATTACATGGCGATAAGGACCAGCAGCTAAAAAAACAATGCAACCACTATACTATTGAGTAGAGCATTTGAGAGATGCACCAAAGCGCCCGTCCATGGATTTTTATATATTTTTTTTTTTATTTTATTTATTTATTATATATATTTATTAAGGCGAGCTCACAGTGCATTTACACAACAATAGAAAAATAATATAAATGAAAATAACACCAATTACGAGCTCACACAGCTGGAAGAAACATAAAATAAAAACGTAAGAATTACAGTAGCACGATCTAGTATAAACGAAAGAAAATACATTAGTTATCTCATACAGTTGGAAGAAACAAATAATAAAAAAGTGAGAATAACAGCTGCACGATCAAACATGAAGCACAAAATTAACATATTAGGTTAGTAGCAGAAATTATAATCAAACAGTTAAACAGTTAAAGCAGACAAAATTTGGACAATGTGAATTACACAAAAAAAAAAAAAAATGTAAGCAGCAGCCTAAATCTGGAGAAAAGCTTGAATGTATTTGTTTTTTATGGAAGCAGGCTTAGAGGTGAAAAGGTCGATATCTGTGTAAATATATATTTTCAACTCATTAATATTATTTCATCTGATGACATGTTCAAAGTAACTTTCTCTTGCTCGAAAAATTGGTTTTAGGGTATTTTCAATGAACAAGCTCGATCATATTATTGGCGAGCATTTACATCAGCACGGATCCTATATTGTTGAAATATGTAAACTATCATGATTGTAGAAGACCAAGATTTCTTAACAGGCTGTTAACTTACATAGCTGGAAATACGTATGCTGCTACTTCATCAGCCATCTATTTTCTCATGATTTCGTCGACCATTTGACAAACCGTAGTATATTCAAGCGAACAAGATTTCGAAATCAATTAATGTATCTTGTGCTAAAAGAGGTCAAATGAAACATTAAAGCCCAAAACGTTATATGTGTATCTTTTAGACACTTAACTATTTGAATGATTATAATGCATTTTTTAAAAGTAAGAACAGATTAAAGTATTCAGACCAAAAAAAATTAATATGGGAACCTAGCTCCACAGTAGTTTGGGGATTTTCCTTTCACTTTGTCTTTGTCACTAGAATAGTATGATTAAACAGATTTTTACAATTTACAAGTATTTACTCTGCATAGGGACATTATGTCGTTAGTGAATACCCGGACATTGAGAAATTATTTTGCAAGATTACATTTCCACCAAAGCTTTCATATGCTTAGACAATCAATGTCATTTCAATGCTTGTTAAAGAAAAAAAAAACACAAACAAGTTGTCAGTTCATTACATTTCTTAAATTAAACTTATTAATTATCAATATTGAAACTTATTGTTTTTTTTTTATAATAACACTCAATAACCAATTATGTTTTGGGGTTGTTATAGCCCGTATATACATTATTTTACAACCGTAACTACTTAACCTTACCATAATTACACTTTTTAAATCTATTTAAATATATATCTTTGATTCTAGTCGTCAATTACATGATAAAAAATGTAATAAAATTGTATAGTTTTACATGAATCATTGGTTGTATATACTAATCATGAGATTCCTTAATTTTGTTTTTAATGTTACCCTCAACAAAAAGTTTCCCGACGACGCCCATGGGCTTTCAAACTTTCTCTGGGGCTGCAAAAACCATGCCGGCCCATCTGGCTTTCTTGACCTTGGTTTTAAAGCACCCCTGGTTATGCTTTGCGAGAAATAATTTATTCCACAGTTGATCAATCATATAGATAAAGGATCTACGGGATCTGTTCGTGGTTACAGAAGGAATATGGACGGAAAGTGGGTTCATTCCCAGTCTGTTGCGCGTTCTCAATATTGTCTCACTTACATCATTAGGAAAAGAAAATTCAGTTTTCTTTTAAAAACCGGTGGTTACAGATTCAATGCGAAGTGCACAACAGTTATATAAAAATAACTTACGGAATAAACACGCCACTTTATGTAAGAAGTTATTTCGTAAAAAGTGACGTGTCAATTCGGTGATAAATATTTCACCCACTGCTGATTAGCCTAATCGCTACAAATTTAGGGCCTTTCTTAGCAGCTTCCAATCAATACAATTACAAGATAATAATCACTTTAGTAATAAAGGTCCTAAAATAAATTAGCACTTGGTGAAAACCAGGCTAAGCCTACTAAATTAACGCACACCTACATTTCACAAAAATCTCAGCTGTGTTTTTATTAAAATCGGGACCCATTACTCCTATGAGTGCTTAAAGTTTCGGATTAGGCCATGTAGGCACATTTGAAAAATTCTGCCTGTACCTACACACCTAGTTGCATTAAACTGCCACGATATTCATTAGTTTGCACGCCTTTTATTAATTTTATAGCATTTGTGACCAACTAAATTAATACTACGAGTGCAGATCTAAAGAGTGCACGTCCAATAAAAAAACACCGGTAGCACTCCGGGAGTGCCGGCAGAAGTGAAAACTTTAGTATTAACGTTGTGTTTAATTATAATCGCCATGCTGTGCTGCCTAAGCGGAGCAGCACACTCAGGCATGGTAGAAAGAGTGGGAGATACTAGTTCCTCTCCCATCCCCTCGATCTTACGCTTTTTCGATCAGCATCACGTGACCCTGACGCGAGTTTGGAAGTTTTTACCCATCCAACAAAAAGTGCTCAGCGCCGCTAAAGAAGTTTTCACTTCAATCTTACGCTTTTTCGATCAGCATCACGTGACCCTGACGCGAGTTTGGAAGTTTTTACCCATCCAACAAAAAGTGCTCAGCGCCGCTAAAGAAGTTTTCACTTCAAAAATATTGAGTCTCTAAAATTCGGAAGCATCAATTCTCCCCAGTGAGTCCGTCCTCGTCCACCGAGCGGTGGTGGTCACTGCAATCTCCGCGCTTCTCCGCGACGGCGCGCACCAGCTCGCTGGACGCCTCCTTCACGTCGTATGCCCAGCCGAGCCGCCGGAACGTGTTCAGCCAGAGCGTGGTGACGTTCATGCCGCTGCCGAACTCCGCCGCGCGGTAGTCCCACGGGAATGTGTGGTGGTAGTTGTGCCAGCCCTCGCCCATCGCCACGAATGATACACTCTTGTTTTGGGTCGGGCTGATGTTTCTGAAAATGAGACGTGCACATTTTTATAACACGATACTTGGTTTATAATACGATCCATAATTGTAATCAAAGGCAGGAAATAATAGAAAAGGTAGGTATGTATGGTTAAATATGCACTTAAATCGTAATTAACCAAACAATCAATGGTTTAGCTTTTACTCCTTAACTATGCCATTTCAGGGTATAATAAAAGATAAAATCGTGAAGGGCTAAACCGTGGCATCTAAAACCAAATTGAATATTGATGGTCATTAATACAAATTAGTTTAGGTAGGTCAAGGGGCAGGAAAACGGGGCACAAAGTATGACTAACGTAATCTTCTTAGTGAAGGCAAAATGAGAGATCACGTAGTCAGTCAGTCGCAACTGACTGGACGTCCATCCAACTGCCACGTTCTCATCGAATAAGTCTAGAACTATGATCCTCTTCGCATATGCTGTCAGCCAAAGCATTGCTCACCCCATGGTCGTTACTCTTAATATATGATTTTAGTCTACATGCTCTGCTGCGCCTTCGGGTATTTTTTTCTTTCTGCGTGTACTCGTCATAATACTAGGTAAAATTGTATATAAAACGTAATAATAAACTCTTAGCAACATTCAAACAACCATTAATAGGAGAACAATTCGGGTCAAAATACGTGTGACCGACATACACCAGAGCAAGATCATAAGGGTTCCTTTTTTTCTCTTTTTGCGATGGGATCCACAAACTCAATTTAAATTTAAATGCTTTTTACATTCATTGCCTAACTTTTGTGGCTTACTCTATTCGGCTAGGCACTGGTGCATGTAGTCAATCCATTCGTACTGATATTTTAGAGCAAGATTAGAAAACGGATTTTGCTCGTCACGGACCATATTTTTTTAGTAAGGGCATAGATAAATGATAGTAGGGAAAGATTGCTAACGTCATACCAGTGTTGAATAAGGATATTAAAAGTCAACAGATGGCGTTGCAATTCACATTTGAGAATACATTAAATACAAATCAAAGAATATAAATGTTTTTTTTTATTTCCTATGAGATTGCTTCATTTATAGTTAAATGTAATGTTTTCACCAGGCCTGCCTTAGCAAAATTTGGAATTAAGTTTAGTTTAATAAAGTGTATCTAATTTTGCGCTGACGGGAGATGGCGCTGGTTAGAATGTCTTACCATTAATGTACCAGCGAAAATAAGAAGTATTTAGTATGTTGTATGACGTTAGCAGTCTATCCCTACTATTAATTGTCTGTGGTAAGGGGGACTGTGCATTTAAACTGTTTCGAATTCAGTCGTGGCTAAAAAAACTTCCCTACCCAGATAAGAACATATATATGTACTCACTGATCATAAGGCTTGTTCCCCCATAGATGTGCAAAGCTGTTCACCGCCCACGTGAAGTTGAGGCTGCAAGTGTAGCGCAACACGGGCTGGGACCACAGCGCTATGCACCAGCTCTCTCCCCACAGCCAGACCGGGAGTAGGGTCGGGACGATGAAGCAGAACACGATCTTCAAGAGAGTGAAGTGTCTAGAAAAATAAAAGCCATATTTTTCTAGGAACACCCGTTGTGACCCTATCCACATATTCTATTTAATGCATTTTGCATGCTCAAACGTTTAATAGTTATTAATAGCCATTTAGCTCTCTTTGTTTTCTTAATTTTAATGGAATCAGTAAAAAATACTTTTTGAACTGAGCAAGTATCAGAGGCTCAGGAGCTGATGGACTTTCCTTCCATCCCAGTGGTCAGGTTGGGACTAAAGCTGAATTAGATGGAAAACACTTACAATGATTCATTGCCGCTTCCACCATAGTTTCATCCAATGCGGTGGTACTAACGCGAGCGGGCTTAGTCCAACCGCCCAAAATTAATACGTTACATATATCATTTTATGATAGTGTGGCCTTGCCGCAACGGACCGGTATATCACATTTGTTTCGCGCGCATGGAGCTGTCGGCCAGGAGCGAGGGCCCCATTTTCTTCGATTTCTTTAATTTATTACATTCTCTTTAGGAAGAGAATTAACGAAAAATTCCGTGGGACGGCCGGGAGGTTGTGCCTCTGTACTGTTTGTACGGTTTGCTACTGATTATGAACTTTGACGCCGTGTGCACGAACTGGTGCTGAGGCGCTATCGTGATTTCATCATAAATATGAATAAAGTTGAAGAAGTAATTGAACTTAGTAAAGGTGATGTACATATGTTATTTCTAAATAAGAAATCATAAAATTGAAAAGACGATTTTAAATCCGAGAATACTTAATCGATAAAATTTACCATAAACGCTGTTAAGAACCGTATCTATTCGTTCAAAATTATCCATTATTTTCATGCCTGGACTTTTTGTCACGAATTGTGTTGCCCTTATATCTTGACAGATGTGGCTTAGTCCTTCACATAAAAAATAACAAAAATCCTCCATAAAAAAGCAATAATAATCCTTGAAAATACATACATAATTCATGATAATTATGGAAATCAGTTTCACATTAAAAGTATTAAATATTTAAATTTGATTCCTAGAAAAACAAGCCTATCTCAGTGTTCTAAGAATACATGTTTTATAAGTAAACAAACAGCGTTAATAACCGTGCTATATAAAGATGGTCCTGAAATGGCACCTTTTTTTCACGAATTGTGTTGGCCTTATATCATTACATGTGTGGCTTAGTTCTTCAATAAAACAAAAACAAAATTCTCCGAAAAAATAAAAATAATCCTTGAAAATACGTACATAATTTATGACAATTTTGGAAAAAGTTGAAGTAATAAATACATATTTAAATTTGATTGCTAGAAAAACAAGCCTAACTCAATTTTATAAGAAACATGTTTTATAACAAACAACGTGTTATGCCAAATTGTTTTGCATGTCATTTGCATATATACCTACGCCTCATTAGATGGATGAATTTCTGACAGCATTATATCTTGCCTGCCTCCTCCTCTTTCAAATGTAAGTCTTCTTCAATCACATACGGCAGCATGTGAGTGAAGAAGACAAAACCCTTGGATATTTCGTAAAACTTGCTAAGCCATTTTATTTTATACCCATATTGAGGAGGTTGAAAAAAATATGTTTTCCTCTATTTTTTGGCCACAGCCATCTTGGATGTGTCTATTAAATCTATTAAAAAATATTTGCTCTCAACAGTTTTAACAGATCACTAAAACTTTTCTAGGTCCCAAAAACAGAGTCATTTGGTCTTGTGGGGGTTTCTGATTTCGTTTCAACATTTGTTTAGGGCATAGAGAATTATTAATGGGAACATTGTGTGGGCAACTTTTTTTTTGTGTTTATAAACTAAAAAAAAACGGATGCCCTGAGACTTAATTAATCTGAATTCATAATGGGTTGTTTAGTTTTGTTTTATATTTTCTGTGAAATTTTTCGAAATAACCGAAGTCGACGATTCAATACCTGTATGATGTCATAAACTGAGCTGGCATTTTTTTACCTCCATTGACGAAGCCATTGTAAAAATGTCGACATCGCATACAAGGGAACAGCGACGGTGGTATCAATCTAAAACTCAATTTTGACATTCTTCTATTTGTAAGCGTTTTGAATATCTGAAAAACATCACAAACCTAATCTTGGTGACAACTGTGGTATTATATTTTAATCATCGATCAAATTCAGTTTGATCGGTGATCGTATTCATGTAAGAAAAGCTATCTTACTTAGTGTGAAATCGAACGAGCGGGTCGATTTCGATATCGCTGAGGTCGACGAGTTTTCCCTTCTGCAGCACCTCGGGCCGCTTGCGCATCATGAGCCAGCCCACGTGCGAGAACCAGAAGCCGCGGCTCGCGTCGTGCGGGTCCGCCGCCGTCTCCGAGTACTTGTGGTGCACGCGGTGGTCGCGGACCCATTCGCGGATCGGCACCTGCGGCGCAATCACACCGCGGTTGTTGACGCGTGGAGTGCAGAAACTTTTTTTTCGAACACACCCAAAACTATAAGGATAGTAATGGAATATCGTTGTCATGGAATATTGTCTTCGATAAATCTAAAATAAATGGACCCGATCATAACATTAATAAAATTATCAATATAAAACGGATTCGTTACAACTTCACTTGGAAAGTTATCCATATGATTACCATTAATTCCACCAGGCTGTGGAAGTTTTTCTTAACGTTTCTTCCCGTTATACCACGGAGGAGAGTTATACTTTTTGTCACGTTCACAAATTTCTAAAAGGTTTTTGGGCCGCTGCTTATACATCCGTTATGTTAAGTCCATATTTTTATTATTAAAATTCCAGTAAGATAATAGTGATAGGATATAATCCACAGGTAATGTCTATATGTCTTTAGACAAACGTAGATATTTGCCATCAGACCTTTAAGCACTATCTGACGATTGAAAAATCGGCCCTAAGTCAATTTGGTGTCCTTATCACACCGCATTCCCAACCCTGAAGATATACTCAGTATTTCTGCAAATGAGTAGCTAAGAACAGCTGTATTGCAACAACGGTATCCTTAAAACTAGTTTAGTTGAGAGAAATCTATATTGAAGTTGAATTATTAGGAATTTAGTTAGTTAGTAGTTAGCTTCTTCGTTCCACAAGCTGGTCAGTTCCTTTGAAACCTTAGGTGTAATACCTGGCCCGCTATGGTGTAGCAGAGAAGAAGGATGATCTGCAGAGGCAGATTAGCCTTGAAGGCTCGGTGCGAGTAGTAGCGGTGGGCGCCCGCCGTCACACCGAAACCAGCCATTCCGCCCATCCAAAACCCTGGCAATACAATATCAAATTAGATATAAATCTACTGCAATATTTTAAGGCAGTGTTTTTTTTACTAAGGTTCATCAACAAGAACATCCATTAAAAGCACAAATACAGACAATAGACTGAGATATTTATGGTACATAATGATACTTAACCTAGCATAATTCAAGCTACAATTTCGAATAATACAAGCACACGACAAGCTAGAACAAGAATAGAATAGTAAACGAAAAAAACATTTTTAAAACGAACAATATAAATTATAAAATTTATAAGTTATAAACATAGTTGTTACCAACTTTTTGAGATTTTTTTTCCTTCCATTGCCATTCAAGAATACTAATTTAAATCAAAATATTTTCGTTTTGATATTACGCTTTAACGCATTAAATAAGTTGCTCAGCACCACGTACTATCACTTATTCTGTGACCACGTCTAGGAACTTTATACGATACTTTTTCTAATAGGAAGGTACAATAAATTTCATCGTTTGTAATTTTGAAAATAAATGTTTGACCAGCTATATATTTACGCACTTGAAAATCGTCCAGCCGGTTTAAGTAATGAGGTATATGTCTGGTTTTAACTGTCGAAAATCATGAACTTTATAGGAAGGACACCACATCATACTACTTTATTACTGTCTGTTACGTTTGGGCTAATTATTATAATATATTTTATTTAATTATATCACTTTATGTTATATATAAGATAATATTAAGTCACTGCATACAAAAATGCAATGGTTTGAGAGTAACGATTAAATGTTAAGGCTGTTCCGACCCATATAAAGTTGTTTGCACACATAACGCAAAAAGTATTGCACTTTAAGCCACGAATTAATAATAAAAATTTAATATAGTCATATTACTCGCAGCGAAAACAATTTCACAAATTCAGGATTATTGGTTTTGTTGCAATTTATTTAAATACGATTTTTATTTAACAGCGCCATCTAACGGTGTAAAACTTCCAATCGGCAATTGCAACGAAACCATTAAACCTGAAATTGTGAATATGTTTTCGCTGCAACAACTACGACTATATTTAATATTTTTGACGAATTCGTGCCTTAAAGTGCAATACTTTTTGCGTTCTGCGTAAAAAAAACATGGTATGGGTCGGAACATCCTTAAAATAGTAACATGACAAAACAATGGTAAAGTTTTTGATAACAAATCTTGTAATACACGGAAAGACGGATTTTGTACACATTTTAACAATCCCAAAAATAAAGGAAAGGCAATAATCTTCAGTTAACAAAACTGTCTCAATTAAAATGTGAATCGTTTTTAGGGTTCCGTACCCAAAAGGTGCCAACGAAACCCCATTACTAAGCCTCCGCTGTCCGTCTGTCACAGGGCAGCTGAAATTTTTACAGCGTGTGTATTTATTTGGCCGATATAACAACAAATAGGTGAAATAAAAAATAAAAAAAAATTAAGGGGCCGCCCCATACAAAAAACGTGATTTGGTCTTAAATCTTGTACAATGGTACGGTTTCGTGTGCGAGTCTGACTCGCACTTGGCCGGTTTTTCCAAAACCACTGGCTACTTTTACACGTGTAAAATTGTAATAGCATAATTATGAATAACAACGAGTGTTGTCCTTTATATTTATCGTCGAGACAACGCCATAACCAGATATGTAGTAATAAAATATTCAATGTTTAGTATATATTCTTGAACCGGCTTAAGCAAGGCTTCTGAATGTGTCGGAAATTAGGACAGAGTTGAGTAAAGATCATTAAAGCAATGCCCATTTGTTCAGTTTGCGATGGTTTTTAACTGCAAACTTGTCTTCATATGTATATTATTTGAAGTTTTCGTTCGCAAACACTAATTTATTAACCGTTATTGAGGACGAAACAAAATCTAACAGCAAGTGCTTCGATACACGACATTTTCCTGAATATTAAGTGACTGCTTCATTGCCGTAAAGAAAGGAACCTTTTTTTTTATTTCGTCTTTCAAAATGGATGGATAAGAAAAAGTGGAAAAGTGCGTGATCCAACACAACATTTTGTTGCATTTTGAATACAAATACAGCAAATAACGAAATGAGAAAATGAACTGCTTAACTTGCCGTGGACTGCAGAAATCTTCAAACTTGGAGGTCAGTCCCGGAAATTAAATTATATTCAAATATTGAAGCCAACATAGAACGTCCATTGCGCTTAAAAAAACAAATGCAATTATACAATTACACTGGTATAAAATTACTTTAGGTATTAGGTTCTACCTTTTGTAATTTTTTATCGTGCATTAAATGTATTATTATACTGTATATATTTATTTGCACGTTTTTTTAAAATTATTTTTACATATTTACAATAAAAAATCATAAAAATAATATTAAGAAACGGAGAATCTACCGGCGGCGAGAGGGGGGCTCCTCCAAGCGTTATTATTATTATTAATAACTATTATTACCGAACATTAACCTTTTTCGACGGAAATCCATCATAGATGCTAGGTAAACAAACGTTTTCATACGAATAAACCAATTTTGAAAAGTGCGAGTCACAATGGCAAATTGAATGTAGGTACAATTATTTAAGCTCATAATTAAATAACATTAATGCCAGTCATATCAAGAATATTTAACAAATGAGTACCTACTGGTTACACATACAACAATTTAAACAGCAAAACAACAGTCGTCAGATGGGAGATCAGGTCATTCAACCATGTCAGTGAACACTGGCGTACACTTTTCGTGCTGCAAATTAATAATCTAGTCAATTTGGGCTGCTACTCAGATTATTGACTGTCTGGTGACTGACTGGTGATAGCCAGGTTAACCAATCACCAGATCGCAAGCCGGGCTGAAGTGGAGGCAGATAGGCAGGGCCGCGTTATTAAACTCCAAGATATCCTGGAAAAAGTTTCCGGATAGGGTATCCAGAACCAAGACACAGGCGTGCGTATTCGGTGCGAAGAGGACACATTTCAGTGTAGCTCCGACCTTCCAGGGTCCAACTCTGCGTATTGACGACCACATAGGGATTCTTTATGTCCTCTGACGCATGACCTTAATTTTGGTCGCCATATCGAGGCTAAAGCCAAGCTCGCCTCAAAAAAGCTGGGAGTCCTCAATAGGGTGCGTCAGTATTTCACCCCTTACCAAAAACTGCTCGTCTGCAAGGCGCAGATAAGGTCTTGCGTGGAGTATT
Source organism: Incurvaria masculella (assembly GCA_946894095.1). Lineage (NCBI taxonomy): Eukaryota > Metazoa > Arthropoda > Insecta > Lepidoptera > Incurvariidae > Incurvaria > Incurvaria masculella. The sequence goes on along the minus strand of OX335641.1, from coordinate 15,127,000 downwards.
TTTCCTATTTGTGGGGCGGCTCAGCTAAGTATCTGTTTGGCCCTCTGGATACAGCGTCGTGCCGCACGTCTCGTCGATGACCCCAAGGTATCCCTAAAAAGGGATGTAGGATCTCGCTGTATTCTATCGTCTTTATCATGAAGAATGCTCTTCGGAGCTGCATTACGCTGTCCCTCCGTCCCCTTTGTATCACCGCACAACGCGGAACAGGCAGGGAATGCACCCATTCACTGTCGACATTCCCAAAATAAGAACCCACCGATCCTTTAGATATTTTATCTTTAGGATCAGTAAACTATGGAATGGACTCCCTCAATGTAAAACCTGGGGTCCTTCAAACATGGTGTGAAGAAGCACCTGGCCGGCCGGCATGGTTTTCGCAGCCCCTGTGAAAGTCCGAAAGCCCATGGCGTCGCCTGGAGATTTGGGAGGTCCTGGCGTGCGTCATATGCCTCGCTTAACATACAAAAAAAACGTAGCATTACCTCAAACGATGAAATGTTTTGTTAAGGGCCTGGTACTAGCCAAATCGCAAAGTTAGACGAGGCACCCCAAGTTAACTAACTAAGTCTGACGATTATAAGTGTCATTCTTACAATATATGATTCCTTGTCTAGGAATCGAATTATTTTCGTTAATGTATGTTTCCTTTTTCTATACAAAATGCATTGCGGAAACGGTGTCCATTTCCGAACTTTTTTGACTAAATGTAGAAATCTAAAAGCAAATGGAATTTTTTGTTTATGTATATATGCTGTTTTTGCTTATATCTAGAAATCGAATTACTTTCAGATTTCTAATGAGAAAAATCAACTTTTTTATTTTTATTATTATTTAAATAAATGATGGAATAAAAAAATATTAACAATCCATTATCAGTCTGGAGTTCTATTTGGATTTGCTGAAGCGTTTCACTACATATTATTACATTTGTTAAAAAGTGCATTTGTATGGCGCGAGTAGTTGTCTAGTCCTAGCGCCTTAACATCGTCACAGTCGTCACATCGCCACTATTCTCCGATATTTCGAGAATCAAAAGTTAAATCGTTAGGATATTTTGTATGCCTAATATTGCAGGGAAAGTTGTGATTTCACCGAGATAAATTGCGTTAAGCACCCCACATACGTATCCTTAATTTACTTCAGATGAACAGATTTTAACATTTTACAATCGTTCATAATGATAGATAACGTGTATTTATAAAAATTAAAACGATCTCTATGAAAATACTTTTTGAAAATGCTCCAACCACTGTGAAGCAAGAACATAATTGTATAGGTATCTACGTGATCTATCGAAATGCGTACACATCATTATTTTATTAATTACTAGCTGCAGTACCCGGCTCCGCTCGGTTCAATGTCGTGTTGGATTGATTTCGGTTTGAATTATTTCCTGGATAAAAAGTAACCCAAAAGGCTGGTCCAGGACTATGTATCCTAAATTGAATAAATTGAATCAAAATTGTTTAAACCGATATAGCATTATTTAATGATAAACATCGACATATTCCCATTTAGAGCTTCGTAAACATTCGGGAACGAATTTTAAAAGCATGTGCCGCCAGACCCTTACTGCACTGGCACTGCTACATATAAATTGATACAATACCAAGAAGGTCGGGATCAACCCTACCCCCTTCCTTACTTTTACAAAGTTTTATGAGGAATGCCAACCACAGCCACCTTCAACATCTAAAACGGTGACTCATCCGGTATCTGACTGCGCCCAGAGTTGCTATACGTTATAAAATACGCAAATAAATCGTGAAAACCGTATCAAAAAGTCCGTTTCGTGGCTTATAAGAAGTAAACGAAGAAATAAAGGCAGATAGTGATTGAAGTAATCGCCCCCCCCCCCCCGTAGAGCCGCGGCCCTCCTGCCGAGCCGCGCGGAGAATTCCGGTTTATATGACAGCTACATCTTAACGTAAGCGTAACTGAATTATATATAGCCTATCCTGTGTCCCGTTTATCAACATATACGTGTAGTAAGTTTCATCGAAGTCGGATGATCGGTTTAAGAGTTATGGAGGAACATACGTACATACATACAGAACTGATTTCTAAAAATCATCAATTTAGTCTTAGTATCATACATAAAGTCCACAAACGAAGTATCTTAGAAAACAAAGCAACTTACTCCATGAACACCCCTTACAGATTTATTATTAGTATAGATAGATACAGGCAAGTGCCCTTGCAACTGAAATATTATCACAAAGGCGCCACTGAGCCTCTTGCCGAGGCTCCGTGTCGAAGTTGGAGCAGAAGTTAGCGCTGTCAATATCAACCATCTCACAATCATCTACATCAACATTAATTGTACTTCTCAATTTATTACTATAACGTAATAATACGACTAATCGTAACTATACATTTTCATACTAAGTAAGTACGTCGCTTATTTCAACGAATGTGATATATGTATATGTAGAATCGACCCCGAATGGTATGTTTCGATGGTTTGGATCCAGCCTTGCAGCATATTCATAGACTAGTTATTCTTACAGGGTTTTTTGAAGTGAAAACTTCTTTAGCGGCGCTGAGCACTTTTTTTGGATGGGTAAAAACTTCCAAACTCGCGTCAAGGTCACGTGATGCTGATCGAAAAGGCGTAAGATTGAAGTGAAAACTTCTTTAGCGGCGCTGAGCACTTTTTGTTGGATGGGTAAAAACTTCCAAACTCGCGTCAGGGTCACGTGATGCTGATCGAAAAAGCGTAAGATTGAAGTGAAAACTTCTTTAGCGGCGCTGAGCAAACGATGGTGAAAAAGTCGTCGAAATTATGGATGAAAGTTGATTTTTCTAAGAGATAAAAATTAATGTAATATATAAATAAATAACGATATAATATTATGAATAATAACATGTAAATTGTCATATTTGTGTACGATAGCGCAATAAATAAACATTGTATTCTACCTCATAAATGATAGTATTTTTGTACTTATAATTAAACACAACGTTAATACTAAAGTTTTCACTTCTGCCGGCACTCCCGGAGTGCTACCGGTGTTTTTTTTTATTCATTGCTTTACCGTATCTTTTTTTTTTATTATTGTAAATAAACATGAAAGCATAATACAAAATTATTAAAACAAAGTTCTGCCAAACTGCATAGCAGTTTGTTGGCAGAGTGAGCTCTCGTTTTCTTTTCAGCTTAATAATTCCTTCCATCTATAACAAAAAATAAATAAAAAACACCGGTAGCACTCCGGGAGTGCCGGCAGAAGTGAAAACTTTAGTATTAACGTTGTGTTTAATCATAAGTACAACAAAAAGTGCTCAGCGCCGCTAAAGAAGTTTTCACTTCAATCTTACGCCTTTTCGATCAGCATCACGTGACCCTGACGCGAGTTTGGAAGTTTTTACCCATCCAAAAAAAGTGCTCAGCGCCGCTAAAGAAGTTTTCACTTCAAAAATCTTCTAATAATAACACATAAAAGTATTAACAGATATGATATGCGACCAGAGAAAGCCTACACAATTGTATCGGATCAACTGAGTGCGAACGCAATAAAATGTTGAGCACATACATAATAAGCATATCAATGTATGCAAGATACACATACATTGACGTATCATGCGTGCTGTTGCCATGCGTACATGGCGGCGCATGCATGTTCCTGCCTGTAGGTATGAATTTACTTAACATTTCATTATGTTAACTTTACAAAAAAGTTAATGATATTTTTTTTAAAAAGGTAACATAAAGCACACATCACTATACACATTTCTAAAATACACCACTCCCATTAAACATTTATTTTGGTATTTGTATTTTTTTTTTCACATGCTGCTAAGGAATAGTCTAATCATCTAATAATCGGAATAGTAAATCATCTAATGAATAGATCTACTTTATTTTTTACAAATTGGTAATAAGACTTAACTAATTCAATGATTTATTCTCAGCCAAAGTCGATCATATTTTGACCGACTGCTTAGCATACTTTAAGAAACAAAATATTTTAATATCGAATTTAAACACGTTTGAAAGTGATGAATTGTTTAACTTTATTTTTAACGAATTTAAACCAGATTGACTGTTCATTTAAAAATAGTCTATTAAATTTAAAACGTTATCAAGATTGGGTTGGATTGATAAATTAGCGGCCGAAGCTGGTATATTCATATCTAAGTTTTGATTTTATCAGATTTTGTTTTGTTTTATTATGATTGGTTGACAGGTTTTGATATTGTATGATCTTGCATATTAATTTTAAATCGTTTATTCAGGTTTGATTAATTTTATTTGCTACGTCAGATTTTAAGTCTTTACTTCCTGCTCTACTTGAATGTAAATATACGTATTGTGGCCGTTATGGTTCTGACTAATAAAGGAAGATAAATGGTAAGAAATGAATTAAATGAATGAAGATAATAAATGATAAATTCAAAACTCACAGTATACGAAAGACTGCCACCTCGGTATCTGCATAGCCGCGATGATGTGCAGAGTCCAGAGCAGAGTGACGCTGTGAAGCAGCGTGATGAATACCACGTTGCTCCAAATAAGCGGTGTCTGGAAGCCAGCCGTCTTCTCCCACATTCTCAGCCGAACCATGACGTTGGATTGCTTGATAAATCCCATTCTATCGTCCGTAAGGCTGGTTATATTTGCAATAGGTGCGATGCGTTAACCTGTAAAATGGGAGTGTGTTTAATCTCCGTTAGATGTGTATCGCCATCTCACCATCAACCGTTATGGTTGGCTGTGCTGAGGACCAAAGGTGCTCAGAAAAGCCAAAAATACCTCGCCTCGCGAAACTACGCTCAGCGAGGCATGGTGCTTGGCGGACTATCGCTGACCTATCGAGCTTGTTCAATTTACGCTTGAAGACTCCCAGGTTATAGGTATGAGGAAACGCACCCGCCGGCAGATAGTTCCATATCCTGGCGGTGGGGCAGAGTTTGTGAAATGGTTCGTTCTCAAAAGCCTAATGTCAGAGGTGCTCTGATTCTCTGCGTGCGTGCGTGCGGATATAGGTAGAATGGGGAGGAATGAAGGATGCAAGTTCCACAGAGCAACGTATCCAAAACGTCACGTAAAAAATGTATCCAATTAGCACCTGTAGAACCGACTTTGCGACCCCACAAACCGTCTGTGGTTCAGTGACTCCAAGCCAGAGGTGAGTTAGCGGTTATGTCAGTCAGTCAGTCAGCGTGTTTGCGTCCACTGCTAGACATACGCCTCTCTAATTTTCCTCCAGTCCTCCCGGCCTTCAGCGGTACGGAACCACTGCTTTTCGCCAACGCACTTATACGCGGTTATAGCAATTGGTATTTAATATGAAAGATGCGGGTTCGAATCCTGCTTCAAGTGAATGTCGAGACAAAAAAAGTCTTGATGATTTCTAAAATCACTTTTTAACTTTAAAATTATCTTCACCAGATTCTTAGATGTGGTTTACAGAGAATTGGTAGACGCACGGCTCCCGGAAGGTTTGCTTGTACCTCTTGGTCCAGGCTTGCACTAAGATATGACTTTTGAAATAGTACTTGGTAGTAGTAGTAATTGGTCATGCAACGGGACCATTATTATTGTGCCCTTTAGAAATAAAAAAAAATATGGAAGCTTTTTATTTTCGTTATTTTAATTTATGTTTTTTTTTTTTTGTAAATGGTTAATTCACTTTGAGTAATATTGTTTTAAATTTTCGTACAAAATAATATTTATGCAAAAAAAGATATTTTATGCTCTTAAGTTTTGAGGTGTGTATTTGCTGAGTATTGACGCTCATGATATCCTTTCAAATCGTTTAATCATCAAAACATTTTTGAGTTCATATTAAGTTTTGTTTTGTAACGTAACATTTCAAATCTAAAGCAAAAGATATCGGTCTATAATTTATTTACCTTCTAAAAATGTGTTACTAGAAGATAACTAAATTTATAATTATCACCCTAATTACTGTTTTTCTTATTCCTAAGTGTTATTGTACTTTTTTATATAAAATTTATATGGCTCTTAAAAATAAAGGTAATTCCATTCGTTCTTTTGGCTTATAGATTATTGATCCATAACTTGATACGAAATATACTTTTTTGAAAACTTATTTTTATTTTAATCTTAATGATTGTGATATTAAGGTTTTAGGGCTCAATGGTCGACCTAAGCGAAAATATAGGTATTAAGGCTCCAACGGAGTCCAGCGTTCGGCAAACAAACGATAATGACGACCTCCGGAAGCAGCGAGTTTGCGTTAGGGTTCATTGTTGTATGCGCGCCAAAATCGTTTTCAGGCGAGCGAATTTAGGTTTTTGGTCAGTAAAGTCTACTTTTTAAAGTGAATTCACTAGATAATTGTTTGATCTAGTACTACAAAAAAGGCAATTGACTAAATCAGTTATGGTTTCCAAGCGCCGGCTTATAAACCTAGTAAAAACCTTGTAAATAGGTATTTACAAACATAGTTTTTTTTTAAGAATATAGGCAACCCATTAGAATCGTTTTACGGTCATACACTAGATAATATGCTAAACTTTGATATTCTCAACCGACGCCGAGTTAAATAAAAATAACCCCAACATATTGGAGGTTAGCGTCATATGGAGCCTTTCAGTAAAGGATAGTAATGTTCGTTTACCTTTGTCAGACTGTTGGTTGGCTGGTAAGCTGACTTTATGCCAGAAGACATAGGTTAACACTGACTAAACCATTCAAGATCATACCAACGGAGGCTGGTCATTTATGATACAACTTTGATGGGCTCATTGATACGAGACCTTGCTCATTTATTTTGGTAATTTATTAGCGTTAAAATCTGTAGTGTTTGCGTATTATTATATTTTATTATCTATATCTATACTAATAATAAATCTGTAAACCAAATCTGGCGGCTTATACTTTTATTTTTTTTAGCAAAATTGCCTCCAAATGTTTACAAAGCACTAAATGGGAATATTAGGATGTTTCTTATTAAATCCTGCCATATCGGCTCAAACGATTTTGATTGAATTTGGTAGAAGGATACATTGTCCTGGAACAGCCTTTTGGACCAGCACTTTGGGTTACTTTATATCCAGGAAAAGATTCAGACTGACATCAGTCAAAAACAACATTGATTCGAGCGGAGCCGAGTACCGCAGCCAGTTCCGTAAAAAAACATTATTTGCCCATCGCAATCAGAACCCAGTTAATTTACCGTGGAAATGTAGAAAATATGTAAATAACATTAGTCTTCTACGTATAAAATAACGAAGTATTTTAAATAGAACGCATAACATTATCATCAACTATGATCAATAAGTTCCGGGAATTTGTAGTTTGAATTTACAACGCTTTACCGATTCGAATTATTTTTTTTTCAGGTTGGTACACCTTTCCCTGACACTCCTGCCAAATTTCAAATATTAAATGTCATTAGTAATTGTTTGGCGTCTGTTTATATTTATCAATGAAGTTTTTGAAGTTCGTCGCATTTCAAAATGGAAAAAAAATATTGAACAAAGAATTTGTTTGAAGTTTTGTGTTTCCAACGAAATCTCTTGTGCTGATGCATTCAAAATGCTACAAAAAGCCTACGGGGACTCTGCTCTCTCAAAAACAAGAGTATACGAGTGCTATTCGTCGTTCAAAAATGGTCTCAAAGAAGTTGACGATGCACCTCGTCGTGGACGCCCTTCGATGATAAAGTCGAAAAAGTTCAAGAAATCGTAATTAAGCGTTTGAGAGATGCTGTGCGTAGAAAACGACCGGAATTGTGGCAAAACAACTCATGGATCTTGCACCATGACAATGCTCCGTCTCACAAAGCGCGCATCGTGACCGATTATTTGACCAAACATACTGTAAATACAATCCAACAGGCACCGTATTCTCCGGATATGGCACCATGTGACTTTTTCCTGTTCTCAAAACTTAAATTACCCCTTCGTGGAAAGATATTTTCGAGCATCGATGAAATAAAAGAAAATGCGACGAAGGCATTGAAAGCCATTCCTTCACCGGACTATCAAAAGTGTATGGAAGAATGGGTTAAGCGTTGGCGTATGTGCATCGCTTCAGACGGTTGTTATTTTGAAGGTGATAAAATAAATGTATCCGAAAATTAACACATTTTTTATTTTATTTATTAATTCCCGGAACTTATTGATCATAGTATGTATGTCGCGTAGTACGTAGAAACTGTTGCTTCGTAACCTATTAATACTACCTTCTTATTCAAAAGAGGTAACTACATATAAGGCACATATGTAGTTACCGCCTTTAGAATGAGGAGGGCAGAATATGCGGATGCACAATCCATATTACGATAATGTATATGATACGAAGATCTATAAGCGTCTTTGTTGCTCGCTTTCAAACGGAAATCGAAAATTAAACACGATGTTCGGTTTGAGCAGCTCTCAAGAACACTACATACGCCCCTATAAAACTATAGTATTCAAGTTTTTATAGTTAGTATTCGACCCAATGAATAAACACGATTGCTTGTACCCTCTGCAATAAAAAAACATAAAAGACATATTTTATTTAATTATCAAAAAAAATCACGAAATTCCTAATAAAGTACCCCACTCCTTTCAGTTCATCGAACACTGTACATGTTACATGAACATCGTGCATGTTTTTTGCATGCGGAAAGTTATTTATGCAGTATTTGGTTACACTTTTTTTGGTCAATTGCCACTGTTCACTGAAAACAAGCCTTGATGGAACTCCTATGCGCTATCGCAATGTGCTGTGTGAAATATTTTTCGATTAAAACATAATTTATTGGTTTTTTGTATTTATTGATCGTGTATTTATTTTCGTTCCTCCTTCTCACGTTAATTTTTAACTAACCTTACCTCAGCTAATATTGACCATATGTTTTATGATCATGGTTCCGTCTCGATCTAGTTTTTAATAGTGACAAGCACTGACCCTGTTTCTGACCTCATTAGCAAATACGAATTAATAAATAATCGATCTTAACGCGAAAGTTTGTAGTGCGTTTGCTTGAACTACTGGTTTTAATTTTCTTCCAAATAAAATTAACAACCAGGAGCCTCGCTTTGCTTCGTCATTTATTATGATAAATTATACCAGTCACCTGTCCTCCGAATTAACGTTTGTACCGGTTCCTACTTTGCATTTTAGATAAGATTATCTTCTCACGTGAATGTATTGACCTCAGGACAAACACGTGAGTAGAGAACTCCTCTAATCGATCCTTATTTCGGACCTTCCTTCTGCACATGAGTAAACTATACCATGAATCTCATTACAAAGGGCAGCAGATTACTCTCAACCTTTCTTGATTTCGATTTTGCCTTATATCATGGCACAAACTTTTGCCCATGGTTTGGGTCACGTGGAGCTCGTATTTGGATATCAAGGGCTGCATACAGTGAGCATAAGAGAAGAAGAGCATAAGATGCAACCAAAACTCGTTTGTATGGGGACAGCGTAGCCACATTTAGATTTTGCTCGTCTCGAGTTCGTAGGCGAACTAAGTAGGTACCCACGGAAGTTCTCAAAACGTCGAGCAGTGGCGATGTTCTCGCTACGTTCGCACCGGTATGTTGAATTCTCAAAATATTACTGTTAGACGTTTTTCACTAACCCGTGGCTACGCTGCCGCCATACGAGTGTGTTTCGATCGCTAATCTCGTTCTTACATGCTCGTTGGCTTTAAACAGCCATTGTGTTGATGCCATGTTAACAAATCATATGGTCTTAACCTATGAAATTGGAGATTTATATGAAAATTGTAAAATTTATATTTATTTTTATTTAGCTAATCAAAGTACTAGCCCAAAATATCTATACAATTTTGCCATTTAAATGGCAGTTTGTTTATCCCTTTACCGTAGAAGTATTCTGGACGGGACGCAATGAAGTCAGCGAAAGCGTTTTGTAAAGCCACTCGGGTTTCCCACTAAAAAATTGTCAAAATTAAAATAAGGTAGAAATCGTTTGGGGCAAGGTCTAGTGAGTAGGGTGGGTGACGGTAAACTTCCAGCTTTGCGCTGGTCTGTCGTGAAGTGTGAGCTCGCGCGTTGTCGTGAAGAAGCAATGGAGAAGAGCGATTGACACTTCGTGTTCGTTTGCTGAATTGCGAGCTTCTCCATCATTGTTTGCAATTCTTGGCAACAGACATCTGCCGTCACCGTTGTGCCATTCGGTAAGAAGCTGTGATGTACAAGTCCGGCACTGGTCCACCAGACAGTCACAATCTTCTTTTTATGAGTAATCATTTTTTAGTGCACCGATGAGGTGCTGTACCCGGGTCCACCTGCTGAGAGGAACCGTTACGCTTGTCGTAGGTACAGGATCCACTTTTCATCGCAATTAACAATTCAATTTAGAATTCCCTCGTTTCTATGCTGATTCAGTAGTGCTATCAAACGAGAGTTATATGCATGCTTCGATTCATAAATCTCGCTGTTGGTCGCTTAGTTCGTGTGGCACCCATTTGTCTAGCTTTTATATCTTTCCAATTTGACCCAAGTCCTCCAATGTTGTTTTGACACTAGCCCGCAGCAAGCTCAGCTGAAGATTGGATTCGCTTCCACTATCGCCTTCAATTCGTCGGTGTCGACAAAACTATTAAACCAATAATGGGCCGTGTTTATGCAAGCAGTGTTAGGCTCGGACTCGTAGTTTATGTTTCGTGTTGTTTGTGCAGCGGTATTTCCACGTAGGAAAAAAGGCATTCATATTTAAAATTAGGAATGTTTGGAAATTACGAAATACATATAAGAATTTTCAGTTTATCGATGGCGCCAAAAACTATCACATAAACAAAACATTATCCAACAAATGACTTAATTTGTAATTAAGATGACATGGCTTTCCAATAAAATTTATTTAATTTCGAATTGCGCGCCCAATGCACAGATAATTAAATCTGAAAATTATGTTTGAAAAATCTCAAATTTCTTAAATTTATTTAATTATTAATAAAACATTTTTTTTTATTAATTCGTTCAGTATTTGATATGGTTGCAGTAGGATCAAATTATTATTAACCAACCTTCTTTCTCTTTATGAGTTGGATAAATGCATTTCATTACGAATGCGAGCTTGTTGCTTTAGAATCCATGTAAAACTATAGGTTTCCCTACAAGTAAATAGGGTTAAGCCCGCCCGGATTGTTACCATCGCATAGAATCAATATGGTCGTAACGGCAATCAAAAATGTTCCGTGTTTTCCATACAGTTCATTGTAGCCGTCATCATAAAAGGAAGGTCCTGGTATGGCTCCTAATTCCTTCGGGAATGAGGGTAATACGAATGGTCATTCTAAAAGAAATTAGATACTCAAAAATTATAATACATTTTCTTTATTTCGGGTATCGATCTTTTCAAAGTTAATATCCTGACCACGTATACACTTTTCCATGAGACTAAACCACTTGAAAAATACCTCTGACCACCTCAGAAATCTGGAAATATTTAATAAGCAGCTAGCGCATCTTCTTTGCTTTCAAACCTGTTGCCTTTTTTTAGAATGAAAAAAGTCGAGTGTTCTGAAAAAATATAAAAAAACTGTACAGATAGTTTACACGATTTTAGAGCAGAGGAGAGTTTTTTTTGTTCATTGTATTATTATATTTAAATTTTAAAAAATATTGCTATTACTTGGTAACGTTACACCTTTATAGACTTCCCTTTCCTAGGTTGCGAAGTTCCATGCACGATAAATATTTGGCAAGTGCTGATTTTTGCTGTTTATAGATAGCATGCACGTACACGTCGTCCTAACAAAATTCCCTGACATAGAGAGGTCCCCATGAACTAAATGACACACTTAAAATTAACTTTGATACTACATTTCCATGCTGTAATAGAAAAAACACAATAATATTAAAGTAATGTATCTTTATTAAACTCTACTACTAACTTTGAAAGTCATAGGGCCTTTTTCACCTACTGCTGATTAGCTTAATCGGCACATATTAAGGGCCTTTATTAGCAGCTTGCAATCAATACCAGTACAAGATGCTCAGTAATTTAGTAACAAAGGCCCTTTAAGTGTCGATTAAAATAATACAGCACTTGGTGAAAACCAGGCTTAGGTTCTCTTTCGACAAGTACTGATTAGCTTAATCCTCACATTGAAGGGCCTTTCTTGCCATCTCACAATCGATAACAGTACTAGATAATCAGCACTTTAATAAAAAATGCTCTTTTAGTGTCGATTAAAATAAATCAGTATTTGGTGCAAACCAGGTATAGTTTCTTAAATATTTAAATTAGTGTAGCATTATTTTTCTTAAGACCCGTATATATACTGTCTCATCACCTTAACTAACTTCATCTTATTAAAGCTTGTATTAGGTACTTAAATATTATATTTCATAAATTTCATAAAAAATAAAAAAATGTATTAAAAATTACAAAAAATATATTTATTAAATGTACCACCATCGTGAGATTGCTAAAATCCTGGCATGGCACCAAGTTCACATGTGGTAAGTGGTCTAATTTGACGGTAGGTGTGGTATTAGCCATATATATCAAGTTCCATAAAAAGAAACTGTTTTATTTGTTATGCGTGACATGATGCATGCTATGCCCTTTTTTTAGATGGATACCTGGCTATAGTGAGACTATAGGTTAATACAAGTGAACTAGTTCTTTTAAGTGAAATAGTTTCGTGTCACTCTTTTTAATTAAGGCATTTTTTTTACTCTTGGTGTATTCGTCTTTCTTTCACCCAAGTAATAATAATATTATACTTACGGACCATCCACATCGGTCGCTGTTAAAACTATGACGGCCGGCTAGTTATTTTTTTATATTGATTTTAAAGGTTGTACCTTCTTTGCGGGAAAGACATCGGCAGTGAACAGCTTACCGATCCTATAGATAAAGTATCCACAAGTTATATTGGTACTCGTAGGAGGAATTTGGATAGTGAATAATTTCATTTCCTGCCAGTTGAGCGCTGTTCTACATACTTCATTTAGTCAGAAGAAAAAATGCATTATATTCTTTATGAACTCTTTGAAATTGTGAATTAATGCTGCGGGTGCGGATCAATAGGTGGACCTAAAATTCAAAATTGAATGAGACTCTTGACACTGTCTATGTTCAGATCCTACCCATCAATGATCCGCAGTGAGTCCATTGTCGTCCACCGGGCGGTGTTCGTCACTGCGGTCCCCGTGCTCCTCCGCGACGGCATGCACCAGCTCGCTGGACGCCTCCTTCACGTCGTACGCCCAGCCGAGCCGCCGGAACGTGTTCAGCCAGAGCGTGGTGACGTTCATGCCGTTGCCGAGCTCCGCCGCGCGGTAGTCCCACGGGAACGTGTGGTGGTAGTTGTGCCAGCCCTCGCCCACCGCGAAGAATGAGATGCTTTTGCTATCGGGTGGGCCAATTTTCCTAAAAATAGGACGAATACATATTTATAATAGGTTAATATTGTAATCAACTGCAGGAAATAATTGAGACAGTAGGTAGTTTTGGTAAAATATTACTTGTAGCTGTTTAACATGGGTTTCTTTTCCTTCTCCATATATTCAGGATTCGTTCCTGCTAAAGTGAAATATGCTATGTGGATTACATGCAGGAATGAGGTTCGTATTAAGGCAAAGCTAGGTCTATAGAGTTGGTTAATTCGTGGTTTTGGCGTTTTATAACGTAAATGGATCATGCCTTGACTGGTACTTTAAGCAAACTGACATGTGATGTGTGTATTTTCATTGTTTCGAATTAGGTCCCCGCTACTGGACGTTCCGAGCCAGAGAAGAATATGTGTACTCACTGATCATATGGCCTGTTTCCCCATATATGTGCGAAGCTATTCACCGCGCACGTGAAGTTGAGGCTGCAAGTGTAGCGCAACACGGGCTGGGACCACAGCGCTATGCACCAGCTCTCTCCCCACAGCCAGACCGGGAGTAGTGTCGGGAGGATGAAGCAGAACATGATCTTCAAGAGAGTAAAGTGTCTGTAATAAAAAATGAGGTGTTATAAATGTTTGATAGTGTAAAATGACCATTTATTGTCTTTGTTTCAAGATTTACCGCCGTAACTTGCGGTATCAGCGGGCACAGCCTGGAGGGGCGCCGAATTTACCAGACCAGGACCAAGTTTTGGGTCATGCATAGAAGTTGCATATAATTAATATAACGTGCAGTTATGTAGTCAAGTCCGCACCGGGTGAATAAAATGCTAGTTACGGCACTGGTGACAAGATGTTATATAGGACTTGATATAGTCGTCAATTTCGGAATTTCACATAAGACAAGCAATTTCGAAAAGGATTATATTTTGAAGGAGAAATCCATTACAAGTCTTATTTAAGCCCAAATATTGTTTTAAGGCGCTAGGACTAGCCAACTACTCGCGCCTTACAAATGCACCTTTTAACAAATGTAATAATATATAGTGAAACGCTTCAGCAAATCCAAATAGAACTCCAGACTGATAATGGATTGTTAATATTTTGTTGATTCCATCATTTATTTGAATAATAATAAAAATAAAAAAGTTGATTTTTCTCATTAGAAATCTGAAAGTAATTCGATTTCTAGATATAAGCAAAAACAGCATATATGCATAAACAAAAAGTTCCATTTGCTTATAGATTTCTACATTTAGTCAAAAAAGTTCGGAAATGGACACCGTTTCCGCAATGTATTTTGTATAGAAAAAGGAAACATACATTAACGAAAATAGGTTGATTCCTAGACAAGGAATCATGTATTGTAAGAATGACACTTATAATCGACAGACTTAGTTAGTTAACTTGGGGTGCCTCGTCTAACTTTGCGATTTGGCTAGTACCAGGGCCTTAAGAGGCCCATTGACGCTAACGTTACGATATTTTGGTGTTATTTCAATGGTTATTTCAGAGCCGGTTAAGAATAAATACCAGTAAAAAAAATTAAATATCAAAGTTTGGACTATTATCTAGTGTATGACCGTCAAACGGGCTTAATGCGATGCTTATACTCTTAAAAAAAAAAAAAGTTTGCAGACGCCCATTTACTTGGTTTTTGTTCCAGCGCTTGGAAATTATTCATGATTTATACAATTTTCTTTTTTAAAGTACAAGATTGCATATTTATCTAGTGAATAACCGTCAAAAAATTATGAAATCGCGAAAAATAGATTTTATAAATCGAAAACAATATTTTGCTTCCTCGCGCTCGCCATCAAGCTGCAAAATCGATTCTGACGCGCATTCAATAATGAACCCTAACGCAAATACAGTGTGTACAGAGGTCGCCTTTATCGTTTGTTTTCTGATCTCTGCCGACTAGTACCGCCCCTGACGTTGGGCTCTACGCACGTGGTTTCTGTGCTAGTTATTCTCTCAGTTTTTGCGGTGATATTTGTTCAAATAACTCTAAAAATACACATCTTACGAACTTATCCTTTTGGGAATACCTTGATTTACCTGTATTCTTCTTATTTAGTAAGTAAGAATCAAGTTATCTTTGTTGCATATTTTTTGTATGAAACAAATATAGAGCACAGTAGAGGCATTCTGTGATAGAGGCGGCAGTCACGACTGACATTTTTTTTCAGCGTTCAACATCAACAATGAGCAACAAACGAAAATATTTAGGAAATGCTAGTCCGGTCCGCTTCAAGATAAAAAGACTCGGATTCATTTTTAATGACCGAAATAAAATTTAAGTCGATTTTGTTTATAATTTTACCCAATGATTTATACTGCCAATTCCCCTGAGGTATCTATGGGTAGAAATGATTTCCATCTTTTCATCCAATGCTAAGGTATCGACCGGTATGAGCTTAACCCTACCACCTAATAGGAAAAAGGAATTTTATAAAAGTCATATTTTAAGTCAATGTTTGGAAATAATGTATGCAGTAATAGTAATTTAATTATTAACCTATTTGTTAAAGGTTTTAATGTTTTTTTTATTTTAACGCCAACAAACTAAAAAAACCGGCCAAGTGCGAGTCGGACTCGAACACGAAGGGTTCCGTACCATCGTACAAGATTTACCGCAAAACCAAAACAGTTTTTTGTATGGCTCCTTTAATTTTTATTATTTTGTGGCCGTAGCCGCCACCGAGACACGGTTCCCTGTCGTGGCTGTAGACGACACCATGTCGCTGTTCCTGTCGTCGTGGCCGTAGCCGCCACCGAGACACGGTTCCCAGTCGTGGCTGTAGACGCCACCATGTCGCTGTTCCTGTCGTCGTGGCCATAGCCGCCACCGAGACACAGTCCCCTGTCGTGGCTGTAGACGCCACCATGTCGCTGTTCCTGTCGTCGTGGCCGTAGCAGCCACCGAGACACCGTTCCTGTCGTGGCCGTAGCCGCCACCGTGTCGCTGTTCCTGTCGTCGTGGCCGTAGCCGCCACTGAGACACCGTTCCTGTCGTCGTGGCCGTAGCAGTCACCGAGACACTGTTCCTGGCGTGGCCGTAGCCGCCACGTGTCACCGTCCCCGTTGCGGACCTTGCCGACTTCATGTCGCCGTCCCTGTCGTGGCCGTAGCTGCCACCGTGTCATAGTGCAGTGCAGTGAACCCATTTCAATACTGCGCTCAAGGCAGATTGTAATGACGTGGTTCAGGTATGAGACACGCTTGCAAGTGATTGTGATCACTTAGTTAGAATAAGAAACGTATATCCATAATCTCGTGAAACTTCAATGTGTAATTTTAAAATATGTTAACCCGGATATTCCATTATAAGTTTCACGACTTGAAGTACCCTTCTTAGTAATTGCACCATAGCAACGCAAAGTTGCATATTGCAAATATCGTAGGTACCTATCAGCTCAACGTAAATTAACTCGTAATGAACTTGTGAACAATGTTAAATCGCAGCGTAGCATTTCAGCTGACAAACATGTTGTCAATACGTAGGTATGTCGATTGACCATCAGCATTTCTTCAACGTCGAATGGACGAAGAATTGTATTACAAACGCAAACAATGACCAGCAAATGTTTTTTAGGTCATGCAGTTTTATGTACACTTGCAATCATATATTTCGTTACACTTTAGAATTTTTTATTATTTTGTATTCAATGTGTGAACGTGTCTAAACTCTATTAAAGTAATTTTAAATAAAGTTTTTTTCAAAGGGGGAATTATGTGGCGGCATGCTTTGTAAGCATACCGCACACACACATGTATAGGTGTTTACTCCCGCCTCAGTCCACGCGCGCTGCGACGCGCGAAATTATTTAGTGAATAGACGCCCTTCTACAAGTACGCACGCGTTTCACTCCGGCCTAGCGAGCCGTCATCTTATTTCGCTAAAATTTTATAAGTTCACCTATTTGTTGTTATAGCGGCAAAATAAATACATAATCTGTGAAAATATCAGCTTCCTATCTGTTACGGTTCATGAGAAACAGCCCTGTGACAGACGGACGGACTGACGGACGGACGGACAGCGGAGGCTTAGTAATAGGGTTCCGTTTTCACCCTTTGGGTACGGAATCCTAAAAATTGTTTTTGTTCTTAATCATTTATTTTTCCAATGTGTTTTAAATTTAGTATAAAATGTTTAGAATATGTATAAAAACCTACAGTTTTGGATTTTATCATGGATTCTTCTGCTATGTAAATTTGTTTCGTCATTCTTTCGTTACCCATTCGCTCCTCCCAGTTGTTTTTATGCAACCTGACTAGGATGGCTAATAACACACAACTGCCGTTATGATATTAGCCCAATACACCACATTCTCGAAAGAATTAGGTGCCAACCCAGAACCTTCCCTCACGCCTACACTGAACTGGATGGGAAACACGGGAAAAAAATCATTGCCGCTTCAAACATAGTTTAATGCTATAGTTATGAATACTATTATTAGAATAGCATAAATATGTTGCTTTACTTGACATAATATGTTAAAGTAATGACTTTTATGTTATACTTAAACCAATTTAAAAATATTGAAGTCAGGTATATTAAATGACATAAGAGGCTATAGCGGACATGACTAGCCGCCGCCACCCGCAACCTGTTTTGGCACTAGCATCACGGCCGAGTTACTTGTGCTGGGTACAGATTGTGGTAAACACCTGCATGAGACGGGTGGTTTCATCGTTCCCACCAAAGATAATACTAATAATTGAAATGTTTCTTAGATATTTACATGCATATTTTTCCGTTTTGTTACATTATTTTTCGTTCGGTTAGTCCCTTATTAGTCTATCTATGCGTACAAACATCAAATTGTTAACCACGCAGCGTTAAAGTCATTACAATGTTTTATACAATGGGGTGCCCCAGAAGTAAATAGACAAACTAGTCTTAACAATATTTTATTTACAAAAAATCGATAGCATATGAATTTGTTATGTAAATGGAAGGAAAACTAACTTATTTTTAAAATATTTATCATATTTGCTCCAGCGATATCTTTGTATTCAGTTTTTCTGAAATTAATAGCAGCACGCGGCATGGCCGCTTTTCCAGATGTAGCCCTTACTCTTTTGGCCAACCTAGTCCATCCCTTTTTGAAAGATAAGAATGTTTGAGGTATATCTGTGTACTTTAGGCACTCTTTTCCACAGGTCCTAAAAAAATTCAATAAGTCGAGCTTGAAGAAAAATTGGGGCATTTTTTGTCTAGTTGAGAACTCTACACCCGCATTCTGTAAATACTGAGTAACTTAAACTCGTAATGGCGTGAAGCCTAATCGGTCCAAAACAAAACACCTACTCTCCAATAATGCTTGTCTAAGAAAGGTATTGCAATATGATAATGCACTCTCTAAGGTAAATCTGGGAGTTCATATACCCTGTAATGTAATAATAATAGGGTTCGGAAACATTGCTGTTTTCGTTCATAGGTTGTCAAACAAGGTATACACTGGACTTGGAAATTTTTAGTTTATCCGTTGCAACTCTCACCGATTTTGTAGATGCCTGTTAAAAAACCTTTTTTACTCGGCTTATATTTCTTCATGTAGATACTAGACTTAGTCTTCACGGAATCTTTTTAAAATCGGCCTCTTCCGTTTCTTTGTGACGTTTTATTATTCGGTACATACTAATTCTTCTTGCGCCCTCTTCAATAATATGATGCTCTATCTCAGATTTCTCATGAATCAAATAGTATTGAATAACTATCTTTGAAAACAATTTTTGTTCGGCTCCATTAATAAAAAAAAAATGCAAGACTGTTTTTAAACCGGCCTATTTTGACAGATTAGTTAAGTATGGTTACCATGACAATTATTTATTTTATCTGTGAAAACTTTTTCTGTGGCCACTTTGATTTTGATTAAAGTCTCTTTACTTCTGGGACATCCTTTATGACCCGACCTATTATATAAACCTATGCCGCCGTGGCCCTTTTGAAAGCTCACAAGAAAAGAGTCGTAAACTGGCTCGCTGAAATTCCTAAAATCAATTGCCAATGCCCCTTCTTTGAAATAATATATCAAACAATAGGCTGTTGGCACGCCGTCGACACTCCTCGTCTGTGTGAGATTCACCGTCGGCGCAGCGGAGGAGCGCGGCGCGCTGCGAAACATCGCGAGGGTTATCACTCGACACAATGGGGATATTAAAATAAACCAGACTGTACGAAATGATTATTATTTATTGTATGTTCTTTTTTCAACACATGTTTACATCATCATTCGTTTAACTTTTAACAATAAACTTTTTATACATGGCTCACATTATAAGAACATAAACATATTTTTAAGCTATGTTAAAGTACATTAGTCATGTAAATGATGGATCAAATATTAAGAACATTCAGGGGTTTATAATTCCGCTTTTTCATCTTAAAAGCTTTATCTTTAAAGCTTATAAGTTTCCCCCATTACTTAAAATGAAGAAAAAACACACACACACACACACAACCACTCCAAAAAATCACCACGTTGGTCGACTATGCACGTTGTAATAATAAATTACTCGAAGAGTACCAAACTAACGCGAGGTTGCACAGTCAGTGACAACCTTTGAACGCAGTATTCCTGGGAAGATGCGGACTCGCCCCGCGCACTCCGCGCACCCCCGCACCACGCACACATAGCCGATAGCACACGCATAGAAATACACTCATAAGTTTCGCTTCTGTTACGTTAGTTATTTATTCGGTGCTGTTGGTCACACTACCATATGAATTACTGCCGAAATGCAGGTGCTCATAATTAGTAGGAACACCTGCATTTAGACCATAACAATTTTTTAATGACTTAGAGCTTTTCACCAAGCAAGTTTATACGAAATAAATATAATATTTGTAAATAAAAAATATGTTGAATAAAATAATACGTAAGGTATATTATGAATTGAATTGAAAATTGTACTTATTATATTTTACAGACGGATGGGTTCGTAACTAATAACAAAAAAATACAAGTAACTTCAAGAATAAATAAAGATGTAAATATGTATGGAAATATAGACTAAATATTCTTTTATGAAAACACATCTCTTAATATTAATTTAATGTGGCACTCAACTATTTTAATAACTTGTCTCAGCGCGCTCGTCATAGCATAACATGTGTTAACCCTGAACAGCCGCACAATTTGGCGCTGCTAAGTGAATGTCATGTTTCGGGGCAGCGCGCTAAGCTTAATTTGGTGTAAACATTCTCGAGGTACCTGGAGTTTTATTGCTGCCGGCACAAACAACTGCGAAAGGCTTGCACTTCGTACGGAGATGGCCATCTATTACGAAGTAATTATTAGTATTATCTTTGCTAGTAAGCTCTGAATTCAATCAGATGCCGACCAATGTGTTACATTAGACTTCAGTTAAGATATTTTTGATCGTCATTGAAATCGTTATGATTTTCAGATCGTTAGGATGTTTTTGTTATTGCAGCAGCATTGTACGAATTTGTGTTTATGTAAAATACATTAACAACAAGCTGGGTACACACATATTACAAAGTAGCTACATATTTCTTTTATATTAGTATACCTGTTGTGTGCCATAAAATATCACGAACTGAAGACGTCCGATCGAACTAACAAACAATATATTTTACTGCCGTAAAAACGCGTATCATCGAGTCCTGCAACACATTTCCTGAAATCAACCGCTCGACTTGTATTGTTCACTGTTTACAACCTTCAGGTGCATACATTTTTACATCAAACATTTCCTTGAGTTGTTGTTTCGTTTTCAAAAAGAATCTGTGCAATATATCTACCAGTCCGTTACGTTTTTATAGTCGTATTCAGAGTGAACTGTCAAATATTAGTACGCAGACTAGCACTGGACTAACCATACAAAATGCTATTTAGTTCGGCGATAATCGGTGTATTATAGGTAGTCCGCCAACTCTGATTACTACTGTTAGGGCTTAGGAATGAAAATATACATACTAGTGGCGCGGGGACTAGACTAGAGGCCTGGGAAGTACAGATATACATATAATATTGTTTAATATGTGTTTAATATTGTTTTATTCATCCTTACATTAAAAAACTGATAAAACATAAAAAGCAGCATTGATAAATAAAACTCTACAATCGGTACATAATCACGAACCGATCGTGATTTGAATAAAATTCCAACCTCATTAAGTGTAATACAACATTTATCAGATCTGAATAAATTCGCCACCTCTGAAATATTTAAACCACTCTGGCGCGTCGAACGACTATAGCGCGTCGTAAATGATCTTGCCGGAGCTAGCGACATCGTGAGAATGAAAGCTATTGGATGATTCCTGACTAGCCGTGGCCCGCCCTATTTTTTCAGAACAAAAATAACAGATTTTACGCTGGACTCAGTTGGAGCCACCTACATTCCAAAAAGCACAAAATCCAAAACCCAGACCATCCAAAAGTATGTATTTTTCGTGTGTATTATAAAAAAGTACAACATCGATCGAAAGATCTTGTGCTCTTAGAAATGTATGATAATTCTAGCTGAGGTAACCGGCTCCGCTCGGGTCAAGGTCGTTTTGGACTAATGTCGGGCTGAATGATTTCCTGGATATTATTTGAAATCCACATATATACTTTCATCCCCTATTTCACCCCCTTCGAGTAAAATTTACGCCACAAAATGTAGTTTAAGGCGGCCCAACCCGGCGGGACTAACTCAATCGCGGGTACGGTACAAAACCGTGCTATTGCGCTCGGGAACCTTCTCTGTTTCAAAGAATAAGACAGGCTCCGTGATGAGGAAGATGCAACATGCCCACAAAAAAGACAATGTGCATAGTGTATGATTTGGTAAGATTTACGAAAATTTGAATTTTAAAACGACTTATAGCTAAAAGTAAACCACGACCGCTGTAGTAAAAAATCTAACAAAAACCAAATGGATTATAAATCTTGATTAAATAAGCTATGTCTGATGACTAATCTTTTTAAGATGTTTTTACTTTATCATTGCGTAATCCACCTCCAAAGTTATTGTATAAAACGCGCGAAAAATTCGAACTTTCGGACCTTATAACTTAGAAACCAAACACAATTTTACAATGCCAATGGTCATCAGACATCTAGTTCGATCAAATAAAGCTATTTTGAGCAAAATGTTGGATCTTAAACAAGAAATATGGGCGTGATCTTCTTTCCCCTTTTGTATGGGGAGATGAGCGGGATGGGCCACCTTAAGGGCCTTTTTCACCTACTTCTGATTCGCTTAATCGCCACATATTATTTTTTTTATGCGACCTGGCAAAAATATATTATGTTAACCCGTGAAGTTTCTTTGCGTTCTTCTTTACTGGGTTGATCGAATCCGCGGATCTTTGTGACGTTACTTGGTGTAGTTTGACTACCAAAAAGTTTAAATAAATGAAATGAAAATGAAATGAGTTTACGTTAGGGTTTATTGTTGCAAGCGCGGAAAATCGAGCGGGACGTAGCGAAATTTAGGTTTTTGACTTGTAAAGTCTACTTTTTAAAGTTAATATTTGATGAAACAAAAAATCATAAATATTAGATCTACCACAAAAAAGAAATGTGTCTTAATCATTTGTAGTTTCCAAGCGCCGCCGGCTTGAAATTCTAGTAAAAACGATGTAAATAGGTGTTCACAAACATGTTTTCTTTATTTTAATATAATTTACTTATTAAAGCCATTCTACGGTTATACACTAGATAATATTCAAAACTTTGATATTTCGATTTTTCTACGGTTGTTTATACTTAACCGACGCTGAGATAAAATAAAAATAAACCCAAAATATTGGAGGTAAGCGTGTTAAGGAGCCTTGAGAGTATAAAGAGGTGCTCGAGCTCTATACTTTGGCTCGTGCCTATATCCTCAGTTAATTTTTTTTTTTTTTCTAAAATATTCCACATCGAATAAACCAACTAAGATCTACGTCTTTACGTTTCTAATTTTTTGTTTATATCTTAACCTATATCCATGATATATACCCTAAAACATTTTGATATAAATCTTAATACAAACATATCATTTATCTAATATAAGTTAATAGGGAAACCCCTATTAATTAAATTAATTATACATAAATTTTCGGGAAATTTTGTTTAGTAATAATAATAATTACAACTACCTAGAAAAACAAAATTTCAATGAAAAGGGTTAATATCAATTATCGAAAAACATCCGCTGTCCCATTAGTCCGAAGGTTGATTACCGGTACTCACCTACAGCATTTCATATCGAAAATTCTCAGGATGTTTCATTCGTGTGCGCCTTTTTTCGGAACGCGAAGTAAATTGTTGAATTTTACAATCAAAGCCTGATGTCGACTAACTTCCGTTTATTTGTGTTGAACGCATGTTAAGTGCACTAAATTAGAGTTGATGGTTAGAAAAAAACCTTTCTAAAAACAAGCTCTTATTAAATGCTATAAAAAACTGTTTTTTTAAATCAAACCCATCAATTTATAAAAGGAGAAAATATTCTGAAAAAAAACCGGCCAAGTACGAGTCGCACTCGCACACGATGGGTTCCGTACCATCGTACAAAATTTAACACAAAAAGATGCTTAGTAATAGGGTTACGTTGGAACCCTTTGGGTACGGAACCCTAAAAAGTAGAATATCATCTAAATCAGTTGAAAAATATACCAACAGGTCCCAAAAACCAAGTGATGGCTATACTCTATTTCAGATAAGCGCGATGCACCACGCACCCCTCCACTTTTACAAGAACAAAAGACTTACTTGTGATTAGTCTTAGATGAAAAAGGAATGGATAGGGGACTAAAAAAATTTTACGGTCCGTCAAATATAAGCTCAGTCAGCTCATATGCTCTCAGTCGGTGTCAAACGTCAATCCATGCGCGTCAGTTGAGCAAGATTTCAAAATATCAACAAAATGCCTTCAAAATGTCTTGTGTGGTTGACAAATGTCGAAATAACACTAATAAGCACAACAAGAGCAATGGAATCACATTCCATGTGTAAGTACAAGCATATTCAGTATAATTTTAGTTTAGTTGACCTGAAACCTTTTATGTGTTGTAAAGGCGCAAACAGGGTTGGCACAAGCAAACTTAAATTATCAGTTCTATTTTTATTTTTGTTTTCATTTCAGTATCATATATTGAAATAAATTTTATTAAAAAACAAGTAGGGCTGCCACAAAACAATAGTCTACGTACTGTTTATTATTTTTTATAATGTCGTTTAGGATGTTTGTAAAATATGTCTTAGTTCTGAGGCTGTGATAAAAAGGTACATCCTTGAAAATGGTCAAAATGTTACATGTGACAGACAGCTCGTTTCCATAAAGATTAAAATTCTCAAGTGGTTTCTTGGCTCAAATGTCCTTTTGTCATTAAATGAGTATTCATTTCTTCAACCTGCTACATTTAATCATAGACTCCATCTTCTTAGGGCTATTATCGAAAAATATGTAAATGTAAAACTTTATCATATACATAAAACCAATCCGGGGATTAAAGCCGCGACAAAAGGACGAAAGCGTAATAAAGTGAACCTATTTGAAGGAAATTAAACAAATTGTAAAAAGAAAGAACTTAGTGGTTTATCAAAATACCCGCACACATTTACGGCAAACGGCAATAATCATCAACAGGTTTTACATAACACTGTACTGACTATTATTTGAACTATTTTTTAGCATCTAAAACGCATTGAACGAAATTTTTAAATGCATAAAATGCAAACATGGACAATTCAAGAATAATCAATATTATTCGTTTTGCAATGTTTGACCCATACTTGCTATACATTAATGATTCCCTCTTTGTGTTTATTTTATTTTATGATTTAAATATTTACAAATTGTGTATATTCGACTTTATTAATTTATCCTTAATATAGATGATTTTTACTCAGAAAAACGATGGTTTAAAGAATGATTCCATTTCTATTTTTTTCATTTTCCCGCTTGCAAATTCGCAAAAAGATTATTTGATGCCTTGTTAACTATACAATCATGGTACTACTTGTTCTGACCACTATCACTAAATAGGAACCTTAATATTTTAATTTACAATAGAATATATTGTTATTTATTTTTGTGATCATTTTTGGCAACCCTGCCGTTTTCACTTTCATTATTCATTTAGTTTTGACGCGCCATTCTGGTCAAAGAGCTTAGCATGCGCGCATCGTTCATGTGTCATGATGGATTAGGATGAATTTTGCACTATATCTACGACCAGACGTCACAAATGTCACCATCCCTTTTTCTCACGCTATAACTAATTCAATTTAAGGAAATTGTTGTCTCATTTCATTCTTTCGCGATTAGATAAATCTATTTGTCACTTTTTCGCATGATGCATTTTCTTATACCTTGGTCCTGCTCTATTACCCTTTACGTATTAAAGTTTGGTGTGCATGTAAAGGTATAGGTGTGTGAGTTTTTTTAAAAATAGGAACGCTTTTGAACTATCGTCAGTATGGAGGTACCGTATCCATTCTTTTTTCATCTAAGTGATTAGTCCGCTATCCCCGACGGCGCCGATATTCCGGCCGGTTTCACACGTGCGCTTTCTTTTACTCGTGACTCGGACTTTGTACGGTACGGACGTGCTTTCCAAATATATGGCGTGCGAGTTATCTTCGATATTCCGAAGTATTTACAAACTTAAAAATATGAGCAATCTCCGGCGATTTCAAATATTCAAAATCAAAAGACACGACCGTTGTCTTCGACCGAAGAAACTATGATCAATAATTATTTCGTGAGTTTTAAAGGAGTGAGACATCGGTTTATAAGATAATACATTAAACATCAATCTATTGTTTTTTAATAAATGTAATCTCACAATATTCTAAGGTATTTTTTTTTAAATAATATTTATTTAGGGTTTAGGTTTCCGTATCTGCACGGAAGCTTATTGCTATGATTACGGCCGTCTTTGTCGGTGCTTTTTAATGTTTTTTTAGCATTAAGAGCATAATGAGGTGATCATGTACCATATAATGGCACGTGCCTGATTCCTCAGTCAAAAAAAAATCATTTTTCTAACATTCTGCACATTCAATGAATCAACTGAGCGCTACGTCTATGTTAATGTTCTAAATATATATATAAATAAATATATTTCGAAAACGCCCTTTGAAATTCTGTCAATGAGTGGAGGGAAACAAGTCACTGGAATGCGTGCGTGTACAACGGGCCGTATTATGCGCTCACGCACATTCCGAATAGTTGAACGTGATTTGGTTAAAGGGTCGCCACCCACTTGTGTTCTATCTTTATCTGTTACAGGCAGTACGTAGAGTGAGAGAGGCTAATGCTTCGCGGCTAACTGAAATAGGGTATACCTGAAATTGATTTAGCCCGCGAGAGCCCAACATTACCGAAATTACGGGTTTTGCCACGATACTTTTCTTGATCTAAGAATTCGTGTTAAATATGTAATACTCGTTCATCGAACTCTTAGATAATATTGAGCAAGGAGATGTTTATAATTTATTTTTTTATATTGTTGTTCTATAAAATAAAAGTAGATGAAAACTTTAATCCAAACTATTTACGAATTTCCAGTTTTACAGAGAAGTGATTCGCTGTTTAAATGGCGACCCAACATCGCATATAACCTAATATTAAGTGGGTATTTTCTTTCTTAATATCCTAAGATTCTGAGAAATACCACAAAAAATATGGTGGTATTCCATTATATTTATCGATCCAATTTAGTTCGATCGGTGATTGTATTCATGCGAATAGAAGTACTTAAGTTTGCTCACTTGGTGTGAAACTGAACGAGGGGATCGTTTTCGATGTCGCTGATGTCTATAAATTTTCCCTTCTGCAGCACCTCGGGCCGCTTGCGCATCATGAGCCAGCCCACGTGCGAGAACCAGAAGCCGCGGCTCGCGTCGTGCGGGTCCGCCGCCGTCTCCGAGTACTTGTGGTGCACGCGGTGGTCGCGGACCCAAGTGCGAAGCGGCGCCTGCGGCACAAGAACACACCGGTTGGTTACCAAAGTATATATAGAGCGATAGTAGCGCTATCTGAGTGGGGGTGCCGCCTTGTTCTTCGATCTGGAGCCGAGTATTCGTAGCCGATATGCACAGGAATTTCTCAGCATCTTTATTTATATATTCACAATTTCTCGATATAGTACTTAAAGGGCCATGTAATAATAATAAATATTTTTTATGCAGCCTGACATGGATGGCACACAACTACCGTTATGATATTAGCCCCATATACCACATTCCCGAAGGAATTAAATGCCATGCCAGGACCTCTCCTTTATGAGCACGGCTACATTGAACTGGATGGAAAACACGGACAATTTTTCATTGCCACTTCGACCATCTTTTCATCCAATGCGATGGTACCCACCCGGATGGGCTTAAACCCTACCACCTAGTAGAGCAAGGGATCTACAGTTTTACATGGATTCCAAACCAAGGAGCGGCTCGCATTTTGGACGAAATGCACTTATCCAACTCAGAAGAGAAAGAAATTGGTGATTGAATTGGGCGAAGATTTGAACCCAGATCTCTTTTATGCTAGGGAAGTCCCCGCGCCACTAGGTTACGAGCCGCTCAAGCGGCATTATACTCAAATGGCCCAAATTTTCGTAGGCCTCCGCCTACGAAATTACCTGTAAGACAAATCAGTTGCAATTGAAGATACCATCACAAGGAACAGGCTACCTAAACATTACGCAATTACCCTTCGCAGCCCACCTCATGCGACGAACTCACCTTCTCATTAAGAAATGCGTCGGATGGTTAATTGCAAAAACGGTACCTTAGAACCCGGTTTATTTATGAGAAACAAACAATATTTACCTGACTGATGAGGCAATTATGTTGACCAATTATCTTATTCGTAGCACAATTTGATCAGTTTCTTAGAAACTTTAGGTTTACTACCTGGCCCGCTATGGTGAAGCAGATAAGAAGGATGATCTGCAGAGGAGATTACCCTTGAAGACTCGGTGCGAGTAGTAGCGGTGGGCGCCCGCCGTCACACCGAAACCAGCCATACCGCCCGTCCAAAACCCTGGCAATACAATATACGTATAAGATGGATTAAAATATACGTATATTTTAATTTGGCAGTATTCTCATACTCGTAGATGGTTACATTTTTTTCCAAACATTCCTTCATTGTACACACACTATTGGATTCGTCAATTATCAAGACGGTTAATTGCTGTGGACGATGAATAACCGACATTAAACTTCATGGTTAGACTTAGACGTTAGAGGTTAGTTTGTAAATATATGTATACCTGTTTAACTTATCCATTATGTAAGATATTATGTGGCGGTTAGAAAAATTGAAAAAAAAGAAATAAGAAAGGTGGATGAAATGGAATTTAAGTTCGAATGATTGGAATGAATCTAGAACTAAATATAAGAAAGGAACAACAGATATGGATAATTTTCTACAAACAGAAAGGACTGAATGTGAGACAAGATTTGACTGCTTCTAATTACGAAAAGATAAATTTACTCGGTGGTGCCGATCCGAAATGATCTCCAAACCCTACCGAATAAAGGGGAGACCCTTATCTCACAGCATGGGGCCAGAAGAATCTACGAGAGCAGTGCCTAACTGAGCTGAGAAAACGCAAAGGAAGAACGCAGATAAACCTTTCATTCTTTTATTACAATGAAAACAATTTAAACAACTCAGTAAAGTATATATTGTAACAACGGATGCGTTATGGGATTGAATTTAATTGAACACTTCTTGGGGTTCTTAACCGGGGTGTCTTCTTCAGTAGGAATTTAGCTTCGTGACTTCATCGGTGCATGGAGCGCGGCGGCGGTGGGGGCGGAGCGGCGTGGGATGCGGCTTGTCGGCTGCGGGCGGCTGGCGCTGCCCGGGTGGCTCCTGGCATGGCGCCTCGTATCGACAGCAACGCGTTGGGCGTACCGGTAGGCCATGTACGCCCGTCGAACTCGCCAGGGCCAGTTATAATCGTCCCGCTATGAAGGCCCGCAGTGCGATTACGCAAAATTTGAGGATGGTGCCGCGGTACGTGTAGGTGCGCCCCCGTCATTTCTAAAGCGCGATTACGAAGCCGTTTTTCATCCATCTACATCCAGCACGGACTAATCTGTGTCGACAATAGGTCAACTTTTGAGGTACTTGACTAGACGAGCAGACGAAATAGGCGTTTACCTCCCCGCATTTGACAGTTCTCTGCCGTTTCGTAATACCGATTCGACGCGAAATGTATTGAGTTGACCTAATTGCTGCGGGTAGCGCTGAGTGCCGCACCATTTGTGCGTGCATCGATTTCGTAATCGCAAAAGCTGTCATATTGCTGTAAGTACAGCAACCTACACCCAATTTTGTGCTTCGTAATTGCACTGCCGGTCGCCCTGCACGAGCGGCGCTTCGGCTTGCTCATTGGCCCAGCGGCGACGTCTAAGGTCGCAGCGGACCGAAGCGGGGTCTTACGGAATCCGAGTGGCTCTGCTGTTCCTGAAAATGATGCGGTTAAGCCCCCCGGAGTCGTTTCGTCAAATCGCTTTAGTCAATATCAAATCAATTAAAAAAATTAACTAAAAAAATCCTTTGCCTGGCTCTTTACATGTCGCAATTATGCGACGCAAACACAAGAGATTTTGCCTGCAGGTCGGCGCAGCTCCAACAAATAAAACGAAATTAAATGATATAGCTGTGTGTTCATAGGAGGTAGCCGAGGGGCCATAATACACAAAACAAACCAAAGCTACGGTGAATGAATGCAGGAATTGACACAATATGCAGTAGGCACATATGGAGTGCGATAGTCTGAGACTAGTAACATACCAGGAATACCGCTATCTGGTGGACCGGAGTTCTCGCCTCGAAAGCTGAAAAGAAGGAATTGAACGAGTGGGAGGCTCCGCTCCTTAAGGAAATTTCGAATTTTGTTACTTTTCTCGTTGCGGGTAGGAAATCAGTTTCGGAATAATGGAATGACTGTCGGCCCATGGAGCAACTATGGCAGTTGAAGGGGTAAGGCTATGAAGTAGGGAACGTGAGCAGTTTCCTAACTCTGCCACATGACAATGAATATTTTAATTGTAACCACCGTTAAACATAACACGGATACATTGGTTTCATAGCAACTCAGCGTTTTAACTAAAATATTAAAATACTTTGATATATTTGTAAAAAAATTTAATCTTAGCAATTTCACGTAATCTCCGAGAATGACATCTAAACGGACCTAAAGAAAATCGAAGCAGTAGGAGTGGCAAGTTCAGGAGGATATAAGGTAGAAGTGAGTGCCTTTTAGAATGATGACCCTGATACCGCCATTTTGTGGGGAATTTCTTTTAGGTGGCCATCGACATCGTCTCACTGAGGCGAAGGGTCAATTTTATCGGGACGAAGACCGCGAATTATTTCGAAAACCCAAGCAACAGGTCTGTGGGGCCCCATTTCGGGTTATCCCGAAATCGACAAAAAGTACATAGTCATCTACCTACCTATGTGTGTATATTTTAATTAAATTTATTATTATTAGTACTACTATACCTACAATAAACATCAATGTTCGAGATAAATACTATTTACGCCTAAATTTTGGTTTTTTGATAATACGTATAAGTACTTAATATACATTCACACATACACTATTTACTGTACACTACACCACACTACAACATACATACTCCACATACATCACACATTTTGAAAAATTCCCGACGTTCTCTAGGAGCTTCTAACAAGAGCATTATAGAGTGTTATAAAAGTGAGTAATCGTTTGAGTACTGCAATTTTTCGTGACACAAACTCCAATATTTGGGATGCTTTTTACATACACGTCCACGTCCACGTAAACATAAAGGGCATTGTGCTGTCCTCCTATAACTCCTAAATATTTTAGGTATTCCAC
Organism: Incurvaria masculella; assembly: GCA_946894095.1. NCBI lineage: Eukaryota > Metazoa > Arthropoda > Insecta > Lepidoptera > Incurvariidae > Incurvaria > Incurvaria masculella. Next base: position 15,095,866 of record OX335641.1, on the reverse strand, counting down.
TTCTGCCAGTGCTTTTATGTGTTAATGTAATAGGCCACATCAGTACGGCTATTCTTACGGGAAAACGTTATATGATTACGTTTCCCCATATTTAAAGACATGTCATTTCGATTGCACCAATTATTGATTCCATCAATGTCCTCTTGGACCAATTTACAATCCATGATATTATTCATTTCTAAGTAAAGTTTGAAACTATCTGCATACGTAATAAACTTCTAATGAATAATATAATAATAATATACTTAATATTAATTAGGAAAAATGAGGGACCCAGGTGGGATCCCTGAGGCACCTAACATTTTTCCTTAACGCCACTAGTTGTTGTTAAATTATGTTGATAAATCGCAGTCCCGTCACGATCTCGCACATACTATCAGTAAACACGGATTAATATATTAATCACCACGCGAAGAATAGTGATATTTATTGGAATATGGGTTTTAATTTCCACCAAAGAAATATCACCAAACCGGGGTCTCGCTTTGTTTCGTCAATAGTAGGCCTAATAGGTTTTGTTTTTTTTATTTTGATTAATTTGTTCCAGTGACCTATACTCAGTATTATTGCTCGTAGCGGTTCCTTCTGTGCATTATATATAATATCGTCATCCCATGAATAATAAATTAGTTCTTTTTGACCCCACGATAATATAAAAAAATAGTTTGTAAGATAAAAAAAATGCAAACCGCCAAAAGTTTCGTAAAGATTCTTCTTCGTTAGAGGTAATCGAATCGGCAGACAAAAAACTGTTGACTACTCCGAGTGTATATGGATAGGTTTTTCTAATGGACGATAAAAAAAACTTAAACTGACAAACAAGTGAGCTGGACTCCTCTATCTCCGAATGTATCTACCTACGATATTTAATCAAAATCGGTTCAGCCGATTTGGCATGATTTAATAAGAAAACATCCTAATATTGAAATTCATTTCTTTCTGCACTGCACTGGCACTGCTTCATTGATATGGATGGAAAACATGGACATTTTCATAGCTAATTCGACCATCTTACATTCAGTGCGATGGTTGGTACCTCAGGCGGGATTACCACTAAAACCTAGTTAGTAAGAAAGAGAACCTAAAGCTTTACGTGGAATCCGTACCACAGGAAGCCTCAACATCTAAAACAGTCACCCATCCGAAACCCGAACGCGCCCATAGATCTCATACGTAGATGCAATTCGCATATTAATCGAGTGAGTAGCCTTTTAGGTTTGAGCCTTTAACCCCACCGGTAATTAAGATTGATGTACTCCGCTATTTTCCATGGCATACTTATTGGGGAGCAGTCCACTTATCGTTTTGTTATAAATATTTAACCCCCACTGCTCACACCTCTGGCAAGTTAGCGTGATGTTATGTAGCCTATAAGTATCGCGTTTATTTAGGCTAGACTTAAATATAAACCACATCTAAATCGGGTAATTGGTATGGTTTGAAGCAAGGTTAAGTTATAAGCATTTCGTACGACTGGGCGTCTGGTCAGCTTATGTCCTTCCGCAGGATACAATAAATTGTCTTTTTAAATTTTATTAAGATTCGCCCAAACAATAGAGTCACTTCCATATTTTGTATGAATGAATGAAATGGAAAATGGATGAAAAGAGTCTCTAGACCGATATTTCGACGCCTCGCTGATGGCATTTTTCCAAATAAATAAACCACGAACTGACTTCAATCCCATCTTTGCAAAAGACCAAACCGCAAAATTTTGCTGTTTTGAATTCACCAAAGATGATCACCCATAGACCTAGCGCGCGCGCTTACATCCTATTTCTATGTGATCGCCACCGATGACCTAATAAAATATCGAAAACAAAGCGATATTGTTGTTATTATTAAGAAGTATGTTTGTACCAGTTCATGCCACATACAAGTAATATGTATGTGGCAATGGTGATACCAGAACTTTTTAACCGACTTAACAAAAGGAGAAGGTTCTGTATTTTTAATATCAGTTCACCGATTTCTCGGTCAATTGTGGACCGATTGGTCAAATTATCGAATCGCAAGGCATCGCGCCACTGGGCTAACGAGGCTGATACTGAACTGATGACTAGAGGTAAATGAAACGGAATGAAACAAATATAAAGTTCTTATATTCATGGACCATCAATTCCTTTTATTGGAGCTATTAAAAGCACCACTGAACCAACCGGGAGTGGTTGGGGAAGTGGAGACTCCGCGCCACCTCTACCGAAAATTCTACATGAATGCCTAAATTTCTCTCTATATCAATGCGCCTGAGCGAATCCGTTCTCGTCCACCGGGCAGTGGTGGTGGCTGCCGTCCCCGCGCTTCTCCGCGACGGCGCGCACCAGCTCGCTGGACGCCTCCTTCACGTCGTACGCCCAGCCGAGCCGCCGGAACGTGTTCAACCAGAGCGTGGTGACGTTCATGCCGCTGCCGAACTCCGCCGCGCGGTAGTCCCACGGGAACGTGTGGTGGTAGTTGTGCCAGCCCTCGCCCAACGCCAAGAAGGAGACGATTTTGTTTTGGGCCGGATTTATATTCCTGGAATATACAGAAAGAAGGAATTTATTTATGTTTAAGAAGATGTTAGTGAAAATTGTTTTTATTTGTATCAACACAGAGTCAAACAAAACAGCAGCAAACAAAAAAAAACAGCGAAGTTTCTTGCCAGTTCATCTTCGGTGTGTTTTGTTGTGCTGAACTGGCTAATATTGAATAGGACAAGTCCGAGTGCACTTTACTGTCTATGCATGATGAATAAACAATAAACAACAATCTTAGTGTACGTTAGTAAGTAATGTAGTATTAGAGAGTAGTATGGACACTAGCTCTCTCCTCATAGCTAAACAGTCTTCAGTGTCGGGATGGTCAAATATTCCGTCAGCTTTAACTCACTTGTCGTAAGGTTTTGTTCCCCATATGTGTGCGACGCTATTCACCATGAAGGTGCAATTGAGGCAGCAAATGTAGCGAAGTAGGGGCTGGGACCACAGCGCGAGGCACCAGCTCTCTCCCCACAGCCAGACGGGGACCAGTGTCGGTATAACGAAGCAGAGCATGAGTTTTAGTTGATTGAAATATCTGAAACACAATATTATATAATTACTAAGTCAAACTTCAAATATAACGATCAGCTCAAAAATGGTTTGTTTGTATTTTTTATTCTTGCATCGTGCATTCTACTGCTCGGATATAAACAATTAGATGTTTCGGAATCGCATGAAATTTCCGCATAGTTTTGGGAGTTTAGTCAAAAAAGATCAGGAATTGGAACATTGATTTTCTTTTAAGAAGTATGGAAGATGAAATAACGAAATAAATGTATATTTAAACCTATTAATCGGAACCGTGAAATTCATGAAAAGTCCAGAATATTCCAGAAGTGCTACGACATACCGTAACAGGCTCACATGATCAGATAAAATTAAAATGCAACATAACTAACTGCAATTAAAATAACATTCCACGGGAAAATTCGTGTCATCGACTTAAGAAAAAATGTAAACTTCTATAAATAAAAGCAGGCAGAAACGTAAAATAACCAACCAATAATTCTTACTTTACCAGTTAATATAAAGTTTGCTAAAGGTCGCTGCTGTGTACCTGTCAACATCTATTCCCGCGAGCTGGCAAATAGAAGTGTTTAAAAATTGTAAAGTGCAAGCAATATCATTTGAAAAGTGAATAATATCGTAAAACTATCAACGCTCTTTATGAAAATATATAATACAGTGCAAGTAAAGGAAAGCGAAGAGAGCAATTTGGAACTTACAATGTCAACAACATCCATTGAAGAATTAAACCAGATTTAAGACCCTAAAATTAAAAACAGAATATAAATTAAGCGTGAAACTATAAAACAGTGCTAAAAAATGTGTATTTCATGAACTAATTAGTAACATAACCTACAAATTTGCATACTTAATCAATTCGTTGCCAACTATCCTAATTAGCGACATCTACCTTGGCTTATTAAAACTAGATGAGATACTACATAGCTACACCTTGCAAGGACGCGTGCGACATCTATCACCAACCAGCCAAACAATGTTGCGCACTGCCTGTCGACATATTGACCAACTATCTGCACATCTCTTATAGTTCAGCTCTTCGATAAAAGAGGGCATGCGTTCTTTATATTGAAATAAAATTACGCTACAAGCCATACAAAATAAGAAAACACGAACCATGGAGGTAATTACGACTATTCTAAGAACCATTCAAGATGAAATGAAACAGCAAAAACAAGATATACAAGATATTAAGGAAGAAATCACAAAATCAATCAACAACAACATAAACGAAACATTCAAGAATATTGCGGGAAATCAAGCCTTGAATCGGTATACAGGTTGGGTAAGAAAAGCGAAACGATCAGACCTATTGTTGTCACTTTATCAACAATGGGAAAAAAAATTGAAATCCTTAAAAGTAAAGGCTTGCTGGAAGGAAAAACGTACTATATCAAAGAAGATTTCCCACCAGAAGTACTCAATACGCGGAAGGAGCTCCAAGGGCAACTAAAAGAAGAAAGAAAAAAGGGAAACAAATCTATTTTAAAATTAAAATAATTATACTGCAAGGCAAATTGGAAAAAAAGCAACAATATCGAAAGTCAACATTCGATTAACAAGAAAAGAAACCTATCAGAGTCCCCAGAAATAGCTGCATTAACAAAGTTAAGAATAAACAAGGAAGAAAACAAAAAACAATCATTCAAGAAAAATAAAATTGATATCAAGACTTATCTCACGCAACATTATATACCAGCCAAGGACATAGAATACTCTGAGACAACCAATAATATAGAATAGCAGCCAGCAACGACCCCCTCCCTGTTTCCCACCACGGCCGGTTACCGCAGGAGATAACGACCTCAACCCTCCAAGCCACCAAACAAATATATATTTACACATACAACGCTCTGCTCTCACTGTAAAGAATCACATTTTGAAACAAAATTTATTATGAGACAAAGAGACTTTAGGAGATATAAAATACGATACAATATATATACGGAAATAACATATTAGACGACAAAAACCACATATATAAACCACATAGGGAAAACGCCAGAATACCATGGCGTCGTCGGATTCCTAATAACGAAATAAAAAAAATAACAAAAAAAATTATATACAAAGCTACGTAGTTTTATCAGATAGAGTGTGAATTCTTAAAATAAAAATAAAAAAGGGGGACGAAACATGTAGCGAAAGAGAAAGGAGAATGAAAATCAATGGAGGAGGCCTTTACCCGAAGAGGGGTCCTTAATTTTTAGTTCAGTTTTTTCTAGTTTTAATTTTCAAACATGTATTTACATAAATTAAGGAATAAAATAGCTTTATTATTATTATTATTATTTATTATTATAAAGTTTCAAAGCGCGAAATTATGGCGTACGCCAGACTCGACTAGCGCCCGCCACCACCCCCAATTACAAAAATTACTTATCGTATTTTAGGTAACTGGAGGTGGTGAAAACAAGGGTAAAAGCGCCTGACGACGCAACGCCCATGGGATTTCGAATGTTGCAAAAATAGTGTGTACTTAGCAGTTTTGATCCAGTGTAAAGTACTGACGCTTGAGTGAAGTATTGAGGATTTCTAAGTAGAAAGAGAGGCGAGTGTGGTTAAAGATCGATTTTGACATGACATCTATTGTAAGCTCGTGTTGTAGGGGCTAGAGGTTCAAATCTGCAGTTCAAATCCTCGCCCCGGTCATGCACCACCTTCTTTCTCTCTCTGAGTTGGATAAGTGCATTTGGTCACGAATGCGAGCTGTTCCATTGTTCGGAACCCATGTAAAACTGTATATCCCATCCCCTAATAGGTCTTCCCCGCCCGGGTAAGTACCACCGTATCGGATGAAACTATGGTTGAAGCGCCAATGAAAGATTGTCCGTTTTTTTCCATCCAGTTCAGTGAAGCCGTGCTCATAAAGGTTAGGTCCTGTGCATGGTACCCAATTCCTTCGGGAATGTGGTGTATCGGGCTAATATCATAACGGCAGTTGTTTATTGTTTATTTTTTATTCATCATCCATAAGACAGTACACTGCAGTCGGGTTTGTCATATTTTATCATTAGCCAGTTTGGGAATCCCAGCGAAGAAGAACTGGCAAGAAACTCCGCTGGTTTTAGCTGGTATTTGGCGGTTTTGGCTAATCCCACCTGTATTAGCAATCATGTCAGGTTGCATAAAAAAGCCTCCTATACTGTTCTCAACAAGGGCTGTCTCACCTGGTATGTACCCTAACGAGCGGGTCGCTGTCAATGTCACCGAGGTCGACGAGCCGTCCCTTCTGCAGCACCTCAGGCCTCTTGTGCATCATCTGCCAGCCGATATGCGAGAACCAGAAGCCGCGGCGCGCGTTGTGCGGATCTGCTACCGTCTCCGAGTACTTGTGGTGCACGCGGTGGTCGCGGACCCAATCGCGTATCGTATTCTGGCCCGAAATATGTCATTGAAATCATTGATTGTAGCCCGTCGTATAAATTGTATGCATATACGAAGTATCGTACATCCTAATCGGCGACGAGTGTGTCGATCTGTATCCTAAAAGACTGTTTTTCCACTTTTATTATCTTAAAGATTTTGAAGTGGTTTAATAGAGGGCGGCTCCTGGCATACCTAGTTTTTATTTATGTTGTCAGCTAATATCGACCTTGACAGTATATTCCGGGAGGTGACGACATTTTTGGTCACGATAATGTAAATGTCTGAATCTGGGTTCACGTGTTAGATACCAACCCTCTGATGCTAAATGTGTCGGTATGCCTGCGCCAAGTGGTCGCGTTAGCTAGATTGGCTATACAAAATACATGTTGTTATGCACCGGCTGATGAATATACTAATTGTCTGGAAATATTGATATTCATTAATTATACAACAACAACCAGTCGGCTTATTGATTAAATACTTAAATATACCTAAAGTTATATTTGTAACCTAGATCGCATATAACTACTAAATGCAACCAGACGTTTATTCAGTGTTGGTATTAATAATCAAGTATTTACTGATACTTTCATGCTTCGTTATTTCCAGCCATTTACCTTATCACATATTCTTTTTGTCACAATAACTACTTTTTCAGGCGCCTTATCTAGGCAACGCAACCACTTGGTGCAGGCAGACCGACACATTTAGCATCAGAGGGATGGTAATTATGCTGTGAACCCAGTTTCAGCCATTTACGTTATCGTTACCATTTTTGTCGCGACCTCCTAGTCTAGTACGTATCCCTAATAGGAATCCCCGTGGATATTGGCCATCAATAAAGATGAATCCAAATATACTTTTACGAAACCAGTAGACATTACGATGTTTCCTGCCTTAAATTACATACCGGAACTTTATTAGCCTTCTGCTCGACGACTTGCTGCTCTAAAATCGAGGCAACTCTGGGCGCAGCTGGGTTCTGGATGGGTGACCATTTCGAATCATTGAGGCAGGCCTAGTTTGATTTCCAACAAAAATTGTAGGTTACTTACCAGAGTTAATTTCGCCTGGATAATTATTCAAGAAGCAATGATAATTGTCCGATATTTCGACAGATCAGTCTGTGGATATTTCCATCGGGTTGAATGCAACCCTACAATATAAGAATGGTCCTGGCATGCACTTAGTTCCTGTGTTGTGTGTCGTACCATGACCGTAGGTGTATTATGGTGAGCAGCCGCGGTCACTCCCAGTCTGTGACAACCCCACAAGAAACCCACCTGGCCCGCAACGGAGAAGCAGAGTAGTAGAATGACCTGCAGAGGCCGAGTCGCCTTGTAGCTGCGGTGCGTGTAGTAGCGGTGAGCACCCGCAGTCACCCCCAGATTGCCCACTCCGACAAGAGTAACGACTGAAACCATCGGTTTTCAAAGTAACTTAATACAGGCTTAAGGTGGGCCATCCCGCTCATCTCCCCATACAAAAGGGGAAAGAAGATCACGCCCAATCAAGTCTTATCAGAGAACCAAAATTTTGCTCAAAATAGCTTTATTTGATCGAACTAGATGTTTGATGACCATTACCATTGTAAAATTGTGTTTGGTTTCCAAGTTATAACGTCCGAAAGTTCGAATTTTTCGCGCGTTTTATACAATATCTTTGGAGGTGGATTACGCAATGATATAATAAAAACATCTTAAAAAGATTAGTCATCAGGCATAGCTTATTTAATCAAGATTTATAATCTTATTCGTTTTTGTTAGATTTTTTACTACAGCGGTCGTGGTTTACTTTTAGCTATAAGTCGTTTTGAAATTACAATTTTCGTAAATCTTACCAAATCATACACTATGCACATTGTCTTTTTTGTGGACATGTTGCATCTTCCTCATCACAGAGCCTGTCTTATTCTTTGAAACAGAGAAGGTCCCAGAGCGCAACAGCACGGTTTTGTATTGTGCCCGCAAATGAGTTAGGCCGGCCGGGTTGGGCCACCTTAAAGTGTTAAGTTGAACGTTTTAATGATGTGATCGTGAAACTGGACAACTTTTGATAAAAACATATTTTCATTATAAAATGTCTTAAGTTAAGTTTAGGTAACATAATATGTTTTGCTAACCAGCTTCTTATTCAACAAACGAAACTGCTAAATTGCTCGGCCACTGCTCCTTCGGGACAAAACTTCATGAAAGTGAGACGATCTGCGATTAGAAACACTCTGTCACGATCTTTCACTTTTCATCCAGACCTTTTTACTGTTTTTTTTTAATTTGGATAACTTCTTCCAAGAAAAAAAATAAATTCCGACGAGGCAGTCGAAGCCGCCTTCAAAGAAATAATTGATTGACGCTTCCAGATTATTATTTTTTGCAATATAATGCTTTAACTTTTCATAAAATTGCGGAATTCCATTGGTAACAATCATACATACTTCAGGGTAGTACATTACATTTCTCTGGTTAGTATTATAGTTATGGTTATTATAGATCTATATCCTTTCGTTTTCATGCGAAAAATAAGGACGGATATATTTTGGTTTTAAAATAATCACTAACCAGAGATGGTGCAGTTCACACATATCAATATATGAATAATCACCTAATTATTTCCAAAACAATGTCGAATATCAAATGCATGGTAATAAATATTTGAGTGAATTCACATAACTTTTTCTAAAGATTTTCACAGTGAGTTTGGTATTGAGAAGTGTTTAAGATCGATTACGATCACTGAATTATGATCGATTAATGTAAATTTTACATCACATTTCAAGTAGTACATTACATTTAATGTAGTACATTACATTTCTCTGGTTAGTATTATAGTTATGGTTATTATAGATCTATGTCCTTTCGTTTTCATGCGAAAAATAAGGACGGATATATTTTGGTTTTAAAATAATCACTAACCAGAGATGGTGCAGTTCACACATATCAATAACTATATCCTTGAGCCATTTGCATCCGTAGTGGAGTTTTTTACGTGTTTTTCCAGTTTACCAGTCATAATTGGTTATTAGACGTAGATAACACTATGGGTTATAAAACTGTAGTTGAGACCGCATGAGTTAGCACCAACATTTTCGGATAGGTACATGTGTGGATGTAATGTGATCTGTAGGTTCCGGCACGTAAAAATAATTCAAGCTGTCTTACTGCATTTCTTCCTGTGCATCAATAAAGGCTGCTGGTTGATACCATCGCATTGAAAAATGATCGTCAAAGCGGCAATGAAAATTGCTCGTGGCATAACAGAAATGTACAAAAATAACAAAACATAATACACCAAAAAACTCTTGAGACTCGCGCACGAAGGTTTCCGTACCATCGTACAAGACTTAACAAAAAAAAAAAACTTTTTTAATGGGAGCCCCCTTTAATTTTTATTATTTCTTGTTATAGCGGCAAAATAAATAGTTCTATTTGTTGATATAGCGGCAAAATAAATACATACTCTGTGAAAATTTCAGCTGCCTAACTATTACGGTTCATGAGATACAGCCCTGTGACAGACGGACGGACGGACGGACGGACGGACGGACGGACGGACGGACGGACGGACGGACGGACGGACGGACGGACGGACGGACGGACGGAGGAACGGACGGACGGACGGACGGAGGAACGGACGGACGGTCGGACGGACGGACAGCGGAGGCTTAGTAATAGAGTTCCGTTGGCACCCTTTGGGTACGGAACCCTAAAAACTAAATACGTGCCTTAAGACTCTCAAATTTTAAAATAGAGGGGAAAAGAGAACGCAAGAAACAAAAACAGAATATATGTATAGTTGGTTAAAGTCCGAAATCTTTTTTCCTTGAAGTTTATTGAATTTCTGCGCGTGTACCTATGTTTAGTGCACTCATTGATTTCAAGAAAAAAAAACATAAATACCGATCGAAAAGGTCATCAGAGCTCCTTCCTGAGGATCTGCGAGTTTGTATTCCACAAACATTGGTCCAACTCACAGAATACGACGGTTTGCCACTTCGGGACCAACATGGCAGCCAGGACGTACAGAGTCCAGAGCAACGTGACGAGGTGGAGCAGCGTGATACCGAACACGTTGCTCCAGATGATCGTATTTTCAAAACCAACTCGCTTCTCCCACATCTTCAGCCGGCCCATGAGGTAAGACGCCATGGCAGCGACCACCTCCGTAGATCTGTTGATTTAACTTTATCAGTGACCAAACCCCTGCACCTGCCACCTATTCAAGTTCATGGTTAAACATATTTTTGTGGTTCATCTGCCCACAAGCATTTTATGGACATGTCCCAAGTGACAATATAATACATTGATATAAGTGCATAACTATTCATGAAGCATTGGTGACGTTCGTAAGCTCATTTTGATAATCATAACACATAATACGAAAACAACGTAACAATTGCCCAGAATTCGCTTGCTGTTACATTCATCTTGTTTGACGATATATCCTTGAGAACTGTGGTAGCCATATTTTTTTTTCATTTCCTTCCAATTATTTAAACTTTTGGTAATCAAGTGCACGAAAGAACACAAAATCAAAATCAACGTCAAAGTATGATCAAACACGTCACTTTGTGTGGATAGTATGGAGGATCTCTATGCGGTTCACTAAATGTGACGTGTTTGAACATTGATTTGACTTAGTAAGTACCTAATTTTTTTTTAAGTTTGCGTGAAGTTAATAAGCTTTGTTCCTAGCAGAATAGCTAAAAAAATTACGTAATCAATCATTTCTCTTAATGTATTTGATAAAACAAAATATTATGTGCAAGTGTCTTACCGTGAAGCGGGCTTCCTTTTCGACCGTCTCGTTGAAATATTTATCGGTGACTGAATCCAGACCTGCCGCAACAGCACCGTTACATTGGTGCAACCAAACCAAACTGAAGATGATCAAATAGATCTTCATGCTTAGCTAGGTGCGTATATAATTTGCATTTCATTAAAATACTAGATGAAAAAATTCCGGTCTAACTTGAATGAAGCTCCGAAACATATTCACATCAATTTGAACATGTTTTCACGCATTTGAATAATGCCTATTGTATGTTCTTTTTTCTTTCCCATCACCGACGGTTCAAGGTCAAAAGATGTTGGCAGTCTTCCGGGTGACAAACTGTCTTCGAATAGCAACTCGATACGATATTGTCAAGCCCCATAGGTGCGTTTGTAGAACTCCTACAGTCGTATTCAGAGTGACCTGACAGTATTTAATACGCGAACTATCACCGGACTAACCATACAAAATGCGATTTAGTACGGACATAAGCCGCGTATTAAAGTTTGTCCGCCCACCATGAATACTAGAAAGACTGCTGTAGATTAGAATGGCCACCACCCTCTCATATGCACCAAGAGTGCTGGAAGACACCCCCACCGCCACTTCTTCGGTAAGATTCTTGAACGGGTTTTTATTTCAGTCAATGTGCCATCAACTTTTTTCTTCCGAGAGTATCCCGTGACACTCTCACTGCAACATAAATAAAGTCCACACGGCACTTTTTCCAAAATAAACCAAGATGACGTTACGGTCACGTATTTCGTTCTTTCATCATTTCGGTATAGAAATAACATTATTACTTCATGGGCGACGTCAAAATTTCAGAAAATAATCTTAAAAGTTCTCGCTATTTCTGGTGTAACGACACGAAATGACGTTACTGTACCGCCTAGCCAATGAAAAAGACAAGTAATGCTAAGCCATACCCAGCAAACATTATAGGTCGTAATAAGTAATGTTAGGTATGTTTGAAAATGGCAAGTGCCAGGGACGCCTTAACGGAACACCGGATGAAGAGGTGATCATGTTCCATACAATGGCTCGTGCCTGAGTCAAATTAAGAAATATTTTTCTAACATTTTGAACATCAAGCGTGGAGTGAATAATAAAAAAGTGATAAATTATAAAAATAAATTATTTTTCGCCTAAAGAAGAAAGAAGATAGATCTATAATAACCATAATGATATACTTAGTCTTACTTATTCTGTGACTATATTACCCTCCAGAAATTGAGCACTCCAGCCTAAATGAATCAATTGTACGGTTTTTTATTCATTTACTTATATCCGTGTACGCATTTATATATGTGTATAAAAAACGAAAGCTTACAGACGTAGCTGTCAGGTGATTTATTTCATGTGCAAAATTTTTTAAAAATATTTCATTATTTTACTGAGGAAACAGGTCATTGTATGTAAATTGGTCGCCTCATAATCCACGTAAGGCGTGACAAAACATCAGAGTTTTGTGTGTACACACTACTTTCAGTGACACAGAATGCAAAAAGTATTGCACTTTGAACCACGAATCATCATCACTATCACTACATAGTATAAAACAAAGTCGCTTTCTCTGTCCCTATATCACTATATCCCCATGTGCGCTTAAATCTTGAAAAATTACGCAACGGATTTCGATGCGGTTTTTTTTAATAGATAGAGTGATTAAAGAGGAAGGTTTATATGTATAATAACATCCATTAAATAGTGGAGAAATATTGTTATTTTTGAGGATTCCAATTTGATGTCGTAATAAATTACATTTTTTCCGCTTACATTGCAAACGCAGGCTGAATCCTACGAGATTTATCGAAATAATGTACTAAGTATTGTACACATTAAAAAAGTCTACAGAAAACTCCGCGATGGTATATGTCTATCTCCACGCGGCAGGTTCTCCAAAGACATTCTCAAAAGCCGTAACATTTTTCCAACATGTCTAACGACCGCGGTAATCTCAAAAGTATCATAATAACAGTTAAGCTAATTATTTAGTGAAAAATAAAACAACATCAAATAATGTTTACTCCCCGGCTTTAACTCAATAAATTATTTATTTAATGTCTTTGTTTTGTGGTTATGATCTTTTTAAAATAATTAATAGTATGAAAAATACATAAAAGTAAAAAATACAAAAAAATACAAAAAAAATATATTCACAAAATTTGTTATTGTAATTTTATTTCGAATATTTCAATGTAGGTATATGCTCTTTGGAACTCTACGTAATAAGGGGTTTATTTGTGTATCATTGTGTCAAAATAATATTTTTTCAATTATATTATGCCCGTGCAAAGCCGGGACGGGCTGCTAGTTAATTATAAATGTTATACACTAAGGGCCGAGTGCACGAAAGAACAATATATCAAAATCAACGTCAACGTACGATTAAACAGGTCACTTTCATGGACAGTGCGGAGCTCCATGCGGTTCACTGAAAGTGACGTGTTTAAACAATGTATAACTCAGCGGTCTCTTCGTGCAATCGGGGCTAAGGGCCGAGTCACGGAGGATAGAGGTAGAGAGGAGATGGTCTAAGCAAACTGGGTCTGTGTCCACCAAGTGGGTCGCTACGTCACAGCCCACGTGATAAAGAAGGCGTGGCTTAGCGACATTCACGACATGGCGCTGGCGGTGTTAGGTTGTGGGACAATATTATAGTCTGCGGCGCAATTTTCGGCGAACAGTCGATTACACGATGAGATTTTGTGTAAAATGTTGCAAACATTACACAGGACAAAATAATCTAAAGTTTGTAGGTGGAATTACGTTTTATTTGTCAGTATAACACCTCATATTTTATAATTTGAGTCAATATTCGAGCATTGTATCGATGTATCGCTCTTGCTATGTGCCGGTAGATGGCGCACAATCATTTACGTTTTACGGTAAGAAATGTTGATCTCATGTTGCAAATTTTAATGACATTTTTAAATTAAAATTATTTGAATTTGCGCGAAGGCATAGATTTAATTTTTTATGGAAAAAACACTTAGTAAAATTTAATCAAGTTGTAATCTTGAATAGCTCTCGGAATAGCTGCTACCAGAATATCGATTCTAGCGGTAGATGGATTTCGCAAAAATGGGCAGTGCATGACCCCACCATGAAGCTATTTTCCCCCCGCTTCCCCGCACAGTGTCACGCTGCGATCCTTAGTAATATGAGTTAAAAACGTCTCCTTTCTCCCTCCATCCTTCGTGGGCCGAGTGCACGAAATAACAAAAAATCCAAATCACCGTCAAAGTATGATCAAACACGTCACTTTGTGTGGACAGTATGTAAGGAACTCTATGCGGTTCATTAAAAGTGACGTGTTTGAACATTTATTAACTAGGCCGTCTCTTCGTGCAATCGGGGCGAAGGACCGAGTTCACGAAAGAACATAAAATCAAAATCAACGTCAAAGTATGATTAAACACGTCACTTTGTGTGGACACTATGGAAGGCTCAATGATGATCAATGTTCAAAAGGTCACTTTTAGTAAACCGCATGGAGTTCATTCCATACTTTCCATACAAAGTGACGTGTTTAATCATACGTTGACGGTAATGTTGACGTGCACGGCCGTACGTGCAACCGGGCCTTAGTAAGTTTTTGCGGCGACAAGATTTTTAAAATTTTAGGTTAAGTTATTACAGAAAATTTCTGCACCAACATGGAAAAAAGTCACACCATTAATTTTATTTCGATATTTTAAAAACAAATAAAATGCCGACGCGACCATAAGTTGAAAAATTTATGTTTATTACTTATATATATTATATTATATATATATTATAACTCACCGGCGAGTTAGCGGTGACACACAAGAGCAACAAGAGTAGACTACCTGACTTGTGGATTAACCATACGTTCCGCCATGCATATATTGCAGAGATTGCAGCAAAATTTGCGCACACAACCGTTCCGTATTGCTCATTTTCACTCCCATGAACGTCAAATTGACATAAAAGACGTGACTCTTGACCGCACACATCGTACAAAGCGCGCACGGTAGAGCATGCGCGCCGTGTAAGCTGTCAAATGACTGTCATCGAGCTGTCATTACGCGTTATCTATAGTTATCTTGTGCACTTTTATTCTGAAATAACAAAGGCCTTTCACTGTTTGTTAGAATCGACCTAGTGGTCTACTTATGAGATTCTTATTTGTGTGTCACCGGTGACTCATTGGTGAGTCACAACGCTTTCGTACTCATCAAATAAAATCCACGAGTCACCCTAGTGTTGTCCCTTTATAATTATTCTAATTAGGGTGCAATGACACAACATAACATTTGACGTCAGGCGAGAGTGTCTCACTTTCATCTGTGCCTAACTCGTTTTTGCTTTCCTGAGTAGATGTATTGAGTGGTTAGATATCTCACTTTATATTAAAACTGGTACTCTTGGTATTTTGAGAGAGAACAATGTGCCTACTATGTACTGGTCTATGGATAGAGTCATTAAGGTTTTCCCTGGCCACGACGGCCATGTATGAGCTGTTGAGGTTACAACTTCCAATGGAAGAATTCATGTCCGTGTAATTTCTAAAGTTTGTGTCTTACATATAAATGAGTAGGCTTCCTGAGTACGTTGATAATCACTAGTAGCAGTATAAGCGGCGTATTTACACATTTTCCGCCAGAAGTAAATAATATTTTGCCGACCCTACAGAACAATCATGTAAATGCTTTTGTAACTTTATGATTTTCCACTATTGTCCTAATTGCACAACCTCTTTCCCGAAATTAGTATGATAGTAATCTAGGAGCTCTATTATTATGCTCACCGTTTGGAAGAAATAATAAGAAATGTGAAAAATATGCCTATTTTGGAGATTTTTTCATATAGAGCAAAGTTTGTGCTATGAAGCCGAAAATATTTAGTTTCGTGCGGATATACTACCTGAAGTTAAGAAATAATAAGTAGCATGATAAATTAAGAATTCTTTGAAGAATTAACGAATCCATGACTGTCACCTTGCATAGTTCTGAGCCTTAATACTACATACCTAATAATGTACAGTCTGTAAACGTAATTAAATTTTTGTATTCAGCTTACTTTCAGTTTAAAAACAATATAACAATACAACGGATGATGGCTATGAGATAAAATTACTTAAGATGTGAATGTTACATAAAATACCTTTTTCACGATTTTCTATCCGCAAAATCATCAATTATATCGTCGTATGATATAATTTTTCACCCGTGTTCAGCTTCTTATCAGCACAATTTATCGATGGTGTACATAAAGCCATGCGAACTGCTGTATTCAAGTTTAGATAAAATTTTTGCAAATTCTGTTTTTGCAGGAACTAAGGTATACTTTTTAATGATCCAGAATCTGGGCTCAATAAAAATCTTTCACAAGAAAAGATAGCATTGCAGCTGTATTCATTCTTGACCTTGATCATTTCGATATTTTACTTGCAAGAAAGTTGACCGGCGTACTGAGGCTCTAGTAGGCCACAAAAGTCGCTCTCTTCTTCGGAAAGATGGTACTTTCGGATTAAGGTGTAAGAAAATAAAGATGTCCCCGAATTTGCCGCCCCTGAAATCTGCCGCCCTAGGCTCCAGCCTACTCAGTCTGCTGGTAAATCCTCCACTGAGAACTATTCAGAGTGGGCGGACTAACCTTAACCTGCCAGACTAAACCGGTTTTTGTATGGTTAGTACGGTCCTAATCTAGAACTAAGTTTTGACAGGTGCTCTCTGAATACGACTGTATGTGTTATATGTCCTAGGGTCTAGATCTTTGTGAGGTCGCAGCCTGTTGGAAAAACCACATAAAACGATTATAAAAATATTCATGTCATAGTTTGACAGTTTTTTGCTTCTTGGTTTTCTCTTTTAACACTGTGCCGTGTAATTTAGTTGAGTCTTTAAATATAAATATTCCAAGCATGTCTCTGAGCTCGTCATTATCAGCATGAACACAGTCCACACAATCCTGTTTAGTAGTTAGACAATTATAGGTCTGAAATAACCACTCTCGAGACTTACAAGGTATTTTCGAGTTAGTTAGTTTAGGCTCTGACACTTATGTCTGCTCAAATTCGTTCCGATTTGATTGTATTGTATTTTTTTATTAAATTCATAGGTAGGTAACATACACTTAAACATGTTAAGAATCGTTATGCTAGGTCTATGTCAAAAATATAAATGTCGCATATTCTATTTCCATGCATATAATAACAGGCAAACATACTTTGCCAGTCACAAAATAGGTTTAAAACAAAGTTAATTAATCAATACCACCGCTCACAAGAAAAACATAAGGAGATAGTTACGTAAAAAATAAATATTAAAAAAAAACAATAAATATAAAAAAACAATAAATTATGAATCTGAATTATGAATATTGAAATTAACCTAAATCTGGTGTATAGTGTATAGATATCAAACGATTGTGGCTGTGAGCAATGATATCCATTCAGACAGAACACAGTATCCGCTTACTCTGCAATCTCTGCCATATACGCATTTCGGAGCGTAGGATATTCTTTGACGTGGGGTAACATTCATGTTGTTTATTATTTATTTTCTGTGGCTACGTGTAGTTTGTTTGGTTTTGTTTTTGTACTCGATCCGGTCCGGTATATATGTAACCACAGACTATAGAGTGTATGTAACAAAATCAAATAAAAAAATCAATTGTTTTGTTTTGGAATTAGCCTGCGGGCTACTTGTGCTTCTTCGATTTTAGTTATCATTCAGCGTTTTTTAATTAGAGCAGAGAGATCACGGTGACCTAACAAGTGTGATAGTGCGGCGTCGATAGCGGTGCGTGCACACATGTCCGAGCCCCTGAGCGGTCTCACCGCTGCGCCGGTGAACGAGCCGGCAACTGCCAACTCCATTAACAGCTCCCGGATTCCCGACTCCGTCAAGGTGCTGTTTTGTTTCGGGACTCTTTCTCCAACTTGAGCAGTTGCCAATTTTGGAAGGGGTTTTTTCTTAAAAAAGCCGGTATGGGTGGCTATGCTGAGGAGAAAAGCCAAATTCACCTCGCCTCTAGAAAGCACGCTTAGCAAATCAATCGCCTAAAAAAAAAGATTTTATACCTACTAAACACCTTTAAACATGCCAAGCCAAGAAATTATGGGAAGGGAGGAAGGAATTCGAACCATGAACGACGAATCCCTTAGTCAACTTTTTGAAATGCATGGGAAGAAATCCACTGAGCCCCATTGTATTATTTTTACGTGCTGAAACCCACACGACACAATTTAAACAATTCCTTCAATTTAAACAATAGAAATATTATCCTAATGAACCAAATTCATGTGTAATTGATTATGTGTTTGTTGTGTTGACAGAAAGTGATCTCGATGGAGAAGGAGAACGACGGTAACTCGGGCAACAAGTCTCGGGTGGAGCTAAACGCGCTCCCGACACGACAATACCTTGACCAAACGGTGCGCATTCAGCAATTTTTATTTTTATTTTTGACTAGACTTGTTACATTGACGCTGAGATTCATAGACATTACTCTTACTTGGCTGAGCCAAAGTATGTCTTTCGACTGTCAGTTATGAAATAAAATGTATGGGCCGAATGTCAAATTTGACAGTCGGAAGCATTAATTTGGCTCAGCCAAGTACGAGTAACGTTTTTGCATCTCAGCATGAGAGTTTCTCTTGATGCACACGGCACCGCCTTTCCGAAGCGCTCATCTGTTGATAGACATAAAATAATATGGCAATATAGATAACTGGCTATTTAACAAATAGGTTATGTGCTTTTTATCTTTTCTCATGGTCCTAATGAACTTTATCCATGCAAACACACAGATATCAGAGAAGTTCAGATCACCTTCAGAAACAGTTTGAAAGGACTTGTCTTCACCAAGGTCAGCACAGCCTGGTCATGGTGCTTTAATGCAAGTATGTATCCAGGTGGTGCCAGTTTTGCTGCAAGGGCTATCAGCGCTTGCCAAGGAGCGCCCACCAGACCCTATCAGCTTCCTTGCGGCGTATCTGCTCAAAAACAAGCCGACGTACGACTCCCGTGGCAACACTGCACCCGCCCCACCCTCCACACCCCAGTAGCGCCAGAACATTATTATTTCTATGGTTAATTAGATTGTAGCAGTGCATTATTTTGTGGAAGCCCATAAGCATCCGTAAATTACTCTCCCATGCAAGCTTAATATAGAAAGGACTGGAAAACCTTAGTTCCAATGGGGAAGAAAACTTATTTATCATGACAGGTGTCGTCTAGCCGACCTAGCCTAAAGGATCTGTCCAAGCTGTCAGAGGCCCTGCAAAATTTAATGAAAAAATTAAAAAATATATATTTACTCAATCTATGTAATGGAAACGAGTAAATTTCCGCGATATTATGAAAATAAATTGTTCCAAATTATTCTAATCAAATTAAGTCGAGGTAAAGAAAATATCACAATAACACAACCTATGATACCTATTTCATTTCAAAGTTTGTGCTGGTCAATCAATGAGAGATCATAAAAGGACATTGGGACCTTATAACCCCGCTTATCGAAAAATAGCAGACACAAATGAAACCTATCATACTTTTAAGACTTATAAATGAGAATTTTTTTTCTGTATTTAGTATGCATGCTGAGAAAATTAGGGTTTTATTTTCAAGTAGTTTTACATTGTTATTATATTTAATAATTCCATCCAGTTCAATGTAGCCGAGCGAGAAGGTCCTGGCATGGCATCTGTGGTGTGTTATACTAATCTCTCACAGTCAGTTTAGTATTAGCCACCCATGTCCAGTTGCATAAAAAAAATAACTTTATGAATGAATGGTTTGTGGGGAGAGGAAAGGGTAAGTTAGGGAAAAAACTGTTTTCTTTGTGTATTGCTCAAAACTTTAATACGCCCCTGCTTGCTTGCAGTCCTTTGTCATTTGTCGTCGTTATCTGTAGCATGATAAAACTTTGTGTTTTCTTAATTTGTTCTTAAAGTGTGTGTTTCACTTAATTTTTGGTATCTTACATCAGTTATTTAATATCTGTGCCTGCTTTTGTTTTTTTGAAAAAAATATCAAGAGAAAAAAAAAATTGTATGAGGTTTTTCTTTTTGCTTTCATTTGACACCATTTCGATTTTTCATAATAACAATAAGGTGCAGACATAGATAATGTTCACAAAAAAAATTGGCAAAATGGTTTTCAAACATTTCAATACTATGTTTATATGGGGATTATGGCTCACGGGCCATTCATATGTATCGTGCAGTCAGTGACAAATTGTGTTCTTAAGATCGATGCTTCCATTCGCCTCCAGAAGTCAACAGAATTTTGATCAGAAAGACCTAAGCTTTACGTGAGTGATAAGTTCACTTGTCACTGCCCGTATTGAATACTTACTCCAGCCTAGTTTTGGTTGCACTAGGTCTGTACAGTAATGTGACGAATGGGGATGTTTTGACGAATTGATATTTCCATCTGAGAGTTATGTTCTGTTGTAGAAAATATGTTATAGAGTGTGCTACAATATATCCGATTTAATTACAATGTAATAAAATTTAAAGTTGAAAAGCAAACTCTACAGTATCTAGTAGATTCATTTGACCTATTGAATTGGTCTGGAGAACTGGTCTTGAAACACTTGGAGTCATCTCGGATTTAACTTGATAATTTATGTATGTCCGATACCAAAATCGACTTTGGTGACGACAGTAAAGTTTGATATCTCAATCATTGCCCTAAAAATGCCTTAACAAGAATCAATATGCAAAAAATCATCAGCGCCATCTAGTATTGGATCAGGGAAGCATTGTGTCGATTCGAATATAATCGAGAAATTCGTTGGCTGACATGGCAGTGGACATGTAATCCAAAAGGTCGCAGGTTCGAATCCTGCTTCCGACAAATGTCATGACCAAAAACTTTTTCAGATTATTTTAAAAATCTGAGTACAAAGCTTCAAATGTAGATGTCGCTGAAACTGAAATTAAGGGCATTATAACCCGGACAAAAACCTTTTTTTCTAGTAAATAAGAGGTGACCCACTGATTCTTTGTCGATCATATTAAATTTCTTACCTTTTCCTCATTATTTCAAAGTTAAACTTGAAACAGAGCTTTAGATCATTATTTTGAAGCTCTATGTTGACTACGTGGCGATTTTGAGAATTTTCTGACTAAAAATAAATTTTAATACATTTTTTAAACAAAATTATCCAAGTTTGGATCTTTCAGTTAACTCTTCACATTCTATCCTGACACTGACTGATTGACTGATGCATCATAAAAATAAATAAACTTAATAGACTGAGTAGTTTTTAAATTAAGTAACTTTCTATAAAACATAACAGCCCTCTACAAGCAGCAACTTTTCTGTTAGCAAAAAAGTATCACCAACATATGTGTGAGTTCAGCCTTACTCTACTTACTATAAAAATCAAGTAATAATACTGCCGTCTACTAGACTGTCCGGAATTAAATTATACATACATACATACCTTCACACCGCTTTCCCGAAGGGGTAGGCAGTGATGATAGAGCGTCATACGGTACGATCACAGCACACCTCTTTCACTTCATCTACAGACATACATATTTTCATACATGCTCTACGATTACGGGTGCTACATACCAGACCTTTACGAAGAATTACATTGATTTGGTAGCGGTACATTCTTCTAGGCCTCCCGTTCAATTATCATTTGTGCTGTCGTTTTAAAGTTGATTTTGGTGACCTTAATACTGCCACGGTTAGGCATTGCTGTTCGACCTCAAGTTAAGAGGATAATGAGGTGATCGAGTTCCATACAATGGCTCGTGCCTGTTTCCTAATTCAAATTAAGAAATATTGTTTCCTGAAATTTTGCACATTAAGTAAATCAACCGAGAGCTACGACCGTATGTTTAATTTTTTTTAATAACATATCTTATGTACATGATATAAGCCTCCAAAGATTTGTATCAAATTTTTTAAGGCCGAATAGTTATCAAAAAATTCAAAACTTACAGACAGACAGCTCTGGTTTAGGTTTATTTAATGTGCAAAATTTCAGAAAAATATTTCTTAGTTTGACTTTTTTATTGTGTCGAACTAGATCACCTCATTATCCTCTTAAGTTGAAACTGTAATATTTGAACAATTAAAACGTATTTTTTTAACATAAATGAAAACAACATTTTGGATCTTATCCAAAATGTTGTTTTCATTTATGTCGCTTTGTGAATTGTGAAAATCTGGAGAAGAGAATAATCTAATCTAAACTATTGTGGTGTAAAAAGCTATCATTTGTAGAGAGTAGATAGACAAATTTATACTACATGTGAATACATCATTTTATTGTATCCAATATCTGGTTGTTAGCGGTTAGGTATAGTTTATGCAATTCACGAAGTATAGTAGGCTTTACTTGTATTAAACACGTATCTGCATACATGTCAAAGTGTGCGTAAGAGCGAGCTCGGGTATGGTTAGCATAAAAACAATACAGGTAAATGATATTATTACTGGAGTTCGCTCTTATTGACACTTTGACACGTATGCAGATACGTATTTAATACAAGTAAAGCCCACTAGACTTATTTTATTGCACTTTTATTGCACTCAAAAAAACTCGGGCAAAAGGTACAACTTAATGCCGGAGGCATTTTCTACCAGTCTACCTTTGGGTATCGTGAGCAGTAGTGCGAGTAGTAACTATGGAGAAATAGCTTTAGAGGAAACATAATTCCTACGCAATATAAAACAAATTCACATTTTACTTAAACTTAAATATATAACTTATATAACTGTACATAAATATAACTACATAAATATCAATAAATAAATACTAAATAATAACTCATATAACTCACTTCGTGAATTGCAAGAACTATACCTAGTTAGGTAGGTACCCAATCAAGTAAGCGCTTTTTTTAAGCAACCCGACATGGATGGGTATTGATATTGGCCTAATACACCACATTTTTCATTGCCGCTTCGACAATCTTTTCATCTGATCGATGGTACCAACCCGGGCAGGCTTAAACCCTACTAGTTGAGTAGGGGAATGGGGCCTACAGTTTTAAATGGATTCCGAACCATGGAGCCGCTCGCATTCGTGACGAAATGCAATTGTCCAATTCAGAATGAGAATGAAAGTGGTGCACGAATGGGGCATGAGTTTAAAAATAAAATCAACTCTTTGCATCATGCAGAACGTCTAATAGTCACAACGTATAATATTCCTAACATGAATTCACAAAAAAAGAAAACCATGCAGAACGTATAATATGCCAAGAAGCACTGCATAAAGCGCCCTAATACGATACATTTAAGGCTGAAATTGCGACGAATAGATATTTGTTGAAGAGTAACAATTTGCTACAACTTCTTCATGCACTACGTATACAATTATACGATCTGCCGATTATACGTTATGCATAGTTTTAAAATTTTGTTAAAATATGACATTATACGATCTGCATATTAGACGTTCTGCCGTTCCCCCGCTCAGAAAAGCCAAATACTCCTGGCCTTGCGAAACCACGCTCAGCGAGGCACCATACCAGCGGATTTGCGGACTATCGATAAGCTATCGAGCTTGTTCAAATTACACTTGAAGGCTCCTAGTTTATAGGTATGAGGGAAGGCACCCGCCAGCAGACATTTCCATATCCTGGCGGTGCGGCAGATAAATTAGTTTGAGAAACGGTTTGTTCTGAAAAGTCTAATGTCAACCACAAGGGGTGCTCTGATTCTTTCCGGCGGGATCCAGATATTGGTAGGATGGGGAGGAATAAGGGATGCAAGTTCCATACAGCAACGCCCAACGTTGTTGGAAACATGACCATGCAAAGGTTATTAAGTCTATGTCATTCAGTCATCATGTTTGCGTCCACTGCTGGACATACGCCTCTTCAATTTTCCTCCAGTCCTCCGGGCCCATGGAGGTGAAGAAATAACTGGAGAAATAACGTCCATACAACGAGCGCGCAAAAAATGACGTAACGCAACTTACAATATTTTATTGCCGTACAAATTTGTAGCGCAATGATAAAAACGGAGAAACATCCAATTTGAAGTCTCCCAAATTGGTAGGTAAACCGATAAAGATAAGAATTATTTTTTAATAAACCAGATGGTCGTTACGTCATTCCTCATTCGTGATGATGACAGCGAGTGCCGAGTCAAAAATATCTAATAAATACTGGCTGAATCCGGCCGTCAAACCCATTGAAAACTACATGAGTTAGAAAGATGTTATGCAAACTATAGCCAACAAATAATTTGGTTGCAAAAATTAGCAAAAATATTGCTCATTAGAGCAACGTGGTGGCAAGTGAAGCTGGGGGTAATGCCGCGGCGCTGAGCGGGATGAAAACATCACCGTCCATGGATCCATTTGTAAATTGTTGTTCGTAATTACTTTCTGAAATAGTGAATTACAAACAAAAATTTTGAAAAGGCGTTTTATTTGCATGTTCTTATATGTATATGTAACACATCGTAATTAGAAAATAATGAAAGAGAATCTCCAAATATAAAAATAAATTTAGGCGATTAGTTACATAGCCTATGTATATTGGGTTTGTGACTTCGGTGTTTTTATTAAACAATTATGTAAAGTTTGTAAACTGCCTGAATTCGATAATTTTCTGTATCTAATGGATACGACTTTACCGTTATTTCATTAATTTGAGTTTCAGCGACAATTGAATTTGAAGCTAGTTAGGTAATCAGATTTTGAAAATAATCAGAAAAAGGTTTTTTCAAAATCTGATTACCATCCCTGCATTAATTCAAAGATTTATTCGGAAGAAATGCTGTTTCATCAGAATTTATAGCGAGAAAAGACAATGACTAACAAATATACGTAAGTGTGTGAAATGCATTCTCTGTTAAATGCGCCACTGTAGCACTAATCCCGTATTTAAGCCTAACTGGACACTGGCAAAATTGTCTAAAAATCGGACAGAGAGGCCTTATTCAAATCAATCAATCAATCAACATAAGTATAGTTTTAGTTTTTAACCGACATCAAACACTAAAAAGTGGAAAATACCCGATTTTTGGGGTCGGTGCCAACCAACCAAAGAATAACACCAATATGTCACCGACCCAAAAATGGGTGTTATTTTCCACTTCTTAGTGTTTGAATTCGGTTTTATTACGGTTCCGTACCCAAAGGGTGCCAACGAAACCCCAATACTAAGCCTTTGCTGTCCGTCCATCCATCCGCCCGTCTGTCCCTCCGTCCGTCCGTCTGTTACAGGGCTGTATCTCATTAACAATAATAGGTAAATAGTTGAAATTTTCACAGATTGTGTATATTTATGGCCGCTATAACAACAAATAGCTAACATTTTGAAATATTAAAAATTAAAGGGGGAGCCACCTTACGTGATTTTTTGGGTGAAATCATGTAAGATGGTACGGAACCCTTCGTGTACGAGTCCGACTCGCACTTGGCCGGTTTTTTGGTTAGTGATTCCGGTACAGGCGCACTCCTTTCAGGTACTAACTTTACGTAATTATCTTGACCTTGAACTTTACTTAAATATCGTATAGACTTGCGTTATTTGAGTGCTCCAAGCAGAGTGCCCACTCAAGTCCTCAATGGCTTTTCAAGCGTATTTTTATTATATTTTGTCTTAATGATGGAAGCCAAATTTTTCAAATTTTTTACCAAAATAAGTTGGCACTGTTTGCTACAAATACGCAATTATCTTTTAAATATTCGTCAAATATCATTTCATAATGCTAGATTCAGTATATTATCAATATAAGGTACAACTTTTTTGTAAAAAAATATATTAGGTCAACATTTTATCGCGCATATTCAGACTTATGTATATTCAAGTAAGAGTTTTATTTTAGGCTGGTTCGTGCAAATAACATATAATAAAATAAAATAGAATTTAAGAAGTATTTCTATGGGTAAGCATAAATCCAGCAGTAGACATTTCAATACACAGACAGACATACTAATTGCATGCTATATAATATCTATTTCTGGCTAAATAGAAGAATTCTGCAAAGAAATGAAAATAGGTAGCGAATTGAGATTATTTTGAGTTCGTGTTGATTGATGGCATAACACCATCCCCATAGAAATGTTTTCAAGTGAAATATCCACTATTTCGAATATTTAGCGTATACTTAGTAATATGATATTCCTGAATGTTTTTTATGTCTCGTCGAGTTGTTTATGCATCATTTAACAATGCACGACGGCATATTAAATTACAATTCGATCTTACGTCAAACTCGCCCGCGATAGCTAGCGACGCAAGACTAAAATGGCCGCAGGTTCTATCAAGATGACACGCCCCCCGCGGCACAATTGTGATGAGGCCATTTTTTTAGTTCCATTCGTTCTCCTGTTATTTCTTCACCTCCATGTCCGGGCCCCCAGCGGTACGGAACCACTGCTTTCCGCCGACGTACTTGATGTCATCCCACGTGGTGAGTGGTCTTCCCACACTTCGTTTTCCTGTCCACGGCCGCCAGTGTCAAATATTAAATGGCTATTCTTAAATAATCCACCAGCCTGGTGTGAAACCTTTAAAGAAGAAGAAGAAGAACTTTCAGGCCTAGTATTAATGTCAAAATATCCAAACGTCATCTGTGATTTGTTGGTTGATCAAATAGTTGATAATTGAACGCAATGTCGACCGAGGAAGAAAAGGGGGAGCAAACTGAAGACAAGGATACCATCGGTGTAAGTTTTTTTATTAATATCAATACGTCGCTAGAGAATATCTACCCAAACTATCCATGCAGAAAATTCAAAAAAGCCCTTGTGACCTTAGATGAAGTGACCTTTTTCATCTAAGTTTGTGACAGTAAGATCTTGATTATTACATGGAAGCCTAAATACGGTAGAAGGCAAATTGATATTTGATATTTCCTATCACTAGTCAGAACCGTGATTAAATCGTCAAAGAATCGTTGGAGGTCAAAGCACCTGGACCTGCACATGGACAAATTATTTTTTACCTACCCTCGGCAATGCACAGTAATTTCATAATTGGCATAGTTGCTGCTTATTCAGATTCGGTCGGTAAAACGTGCAGTCTCAGTTAATTGCGACATTACACATCATCATTTTATACCACATTTTTTTATATCGATGCACATCATATATTAACATGCTGTGAACAATATCAGTATAGAATAGTAGGGATGCTTTTTATGTGTAATAATATAAATGTTTTGAAAATATGTGTGTACACAAATTTAAAAATCCATGAGGGCGATTCAATGGTATAAGCTAGCGAAATAGGCGATCGAAGCGATTTATTGATAAGCGATCGTAATAGACTGTAGGTAGATTGTGGGAATTAAATATCTACCCATGCAAAAACAGAAGAAATAAGAATATGAAATATGTTAAGAATTACAAAATATCTTACCATTGGTGAGTCATAAAACATATGTTTTTGTGTTTCTTCGTATTACTAATTTCTGATAGCGAACTATTAACATATCTCGTTCATAACATTTTTAAACGTTCTCGTCAAGTATGAAAGTATCCTAACGGAGGCTGGGACGCGTTACGTAACGCTCTTACCACTTTTTTGGAGGCCACTAGCCCACTATCTTCCTGCCCGCCATCCTGGACGCAGCTCGTAGCCAACCCGCCCCACAATAACGCCATTCGCTTGGTTGGCGTCATCATAGTGTAATTTTTAGTTGATTTCACAAAATATTTTTAATGAAACATTTTCAACTACGAAAAATCATGCTGCCCTGTATGTCACCGGATGTATAAGTTGAAACCCTTGAGAATTTGGTGCAATCTGCCCAAGAGAAAACCGTTCTGCGCTGAGGCCACCCTCTGGTAACGGAATGCCGGCATTAGTATTTCTATGCTTTCCACCAGTACTATCAAGGCGCTCGCAACCGCGAAGGGGACCGACACGGCGAAGGCTGGGCGATCCTGCCCAACGGGGACTTCTACCAGGGCTGCTACCACCGGGGACTGCGTGGCGGGCGCGGCCTGTACGTGTTCCGGGGCGGCGCGAGATACGAGGGCGAGTGGCGCAAGGGCGCCAAGTACGGCGTCGGCCAGATGATCTACCCGGACGGTTCCAAGTACGAGGGCGACTGGAAGCACGATCTCAGGCGAGGCATCTCTTCCACTGTTCCGTTGGCGAGTACTGAGTGGTCCTGCCCAACGGGGACTTCTACGAGGGCTGCTACCACTGGGGACTTCGCAGCGGGTGCGGCCTGTAGATGTTCCGGGGGGCGCGAAATACGATGGCGGCTGGCGCAAAGGTGCCATACCAGAACCTTCCTTATATTGCTCTGCAACGGACAATTTTCATTGCCGCTTGGTCAATCAATCATTCAATGCGATGGTACCAACCTGGGCGGGTTGGTACCATCGCCTACGAAGTAATCGCTGGTCATTTTATATTATGTCATCGCGAGAATCGTAATAAGTGAGAAAGTGTAACAGTCGTATTCAGAGCGAACCTGTCAAATCAAAGGATTAGCACCGGACTAACCATACAAAAACCGGTTTAGTCCGGCGTATTAAAGTTAGTCCGCCCATTCTGAAGACGGCTGTAAGTATTCACCGGGAGTCACAGATGACTTTGAATTGCAAGATTGACCTCGCACTCATAGAGCGAACAGAGTTGCATGAGCTCAGGGCACGGGACTGCGCTTCTCATTAGATAATTCGTAGGTTAAATACCGCCACATGCACACACCACTTTATTTCTCTTTCTGAGTTGGATACGTGCATTTCACGAATGGGAGCTACTCCAATGTTGGGAATCCATATAAAACTGTAGTAAACTGTAGCCTTTTCGGGGTGGTACCATCGCATATGATAAAAGTCGGTCGAAGCGGCAATGTAACAATATCCGTGTAGCCACGCTCATGAAAGGAAGGTCCTGTCATTTATTTCGGGAATTCTGTGCGTTGGGCTATTATCGTGACAGTTGGTGTAATGGAGCCATCCAGTTCCAGTTCCATAAAAAATAATGTTCACCAAAAAACCCATCATCTTGTCATGTTTTTTCCGGGTCAAACCACTGCCAAATAAAAACACTAAAATAATTTCAGACAAGGCTTCGGTGCCTACTACTACCCCAACAACGACATTTACGAGGGCGCCTGGTTCAAAGGGAAGCGTCACGGCCTGGGCACGTACTTCTACGCCGAGACACAGACAAAATTCATGGGCACCTGGATGGAGGGGACCATCCAAGGGCCCGGGCAGGTCATTTATCCGCGATACCGATTTCACGGCTTGTGGACAAAAAACAAACCGAAGGGCCTCGGGTGCTTCGTTTTCGAGACGAACTGCATGCAGCACGGTTTCTACCAGCACGTGAAGGAGCAGCCGGAGCACCTGGGGGAAGAGGAGGAAGAGCCGGGAGACGGGGACAAGCAGGGAGAGGAGGAGGTTGAAGAGGATGTGAGCAAGGGGTTGGTGGAAGAGTGGCGCGCGCGCAGTGTGACGAGCTACCTGGCCGAGTTGCTGCCACCGGAGGCTGTTCCGCTGCCGATCTGTGACTCGGTGCCATCGTTGCTGGATGAGGTATCCAAACTAGTTTTTTTGTTGCTAGACATGGATGTTATACTCCACCTACTGTCATTATATTACACCGACGCACCGCATTTCCGAAGATTGAGGTGCTATGCCAGGACCTTTCTTTTATGAGCACGGCTACATTTGACTAGATAAAAAACACGGTCAATTTTTTTTATTTACGTCTACCGATGTTTGTATCCGATGATATGGTGCCGACCCGGGCGGTCTTTATGTATTCATTAATCCTAATCTAGAAGTCGATTGGGGATGGTAGTATGAATTGTTCCCTGGCAGGTGTGCTCAAACCTGCTGATGAGCTGCTGTTGGCAGAGAGCGATAGAGATGGTGGCGGGAACACGTCACGCGGCTCGTGGCTGCAACATTGCGACAGCTAGTGACAATAGTATGGATGATCTCTGGCAGGTGTGCTCGAACCTACTGGCGTACGAGCTGCCATAGATAGAAGGAGAGCGAGACGAGAGTGGCTGCAACATTGCGACAGCTAGTGACAGTAATATGGATGGTTCCCTGCCAGGTGTGCTCGAACCTGCTGACGTACGAACTGCCGTCGGTGGAAGGCGAGGGAGAAGGTGGTGGAAGCACATCACGCGACTCGTGGTTGGAACACCGCGAGAAGTTTATCGAGGAGGTGGATCATGTCTGATGCTCGACACTTTTTTTTGTAAAATAATTTGGCCGGTAGCTTTGCTTAGTTCATATTTTCTTATGGATTAAAAGTACTTTATGCTGGCAAGAAAATCCTTTAATATATGTAGATACTTTTTGAATAGAGCATAGACAAACAGGTGACAAAATCTTACCATTTTTTTTTTGTTACCATTTATATTACATGTATTTGTTTTACATGGGTTCACACCTATTAGATTGGTACTACATAGAAAGTTAGTTACTTCAATATTTCACGTTGTAATGCTGAATTGAATCCGTAGACATGTAAGACTTCTTCTATTTTGTGGAGTGGGAATTACTTATTTGTCTACCACATCTTTTCTTCATTTAACATGTGCAACTTACAGGGATCAGTCGAGAGTATACACTTTAAAAATAATCTCTGTCGACAGGCAATCAAAAATCCCCAATGGATCAGACCCTTGCTTTCGCTGTGGAGATAATTCTGAGGTTTTAAGGCATGCAGTTTTTTCATGCGTCTTCTCTTGCAATTTCTTTAAAATAAATAGAGTATACGAGGACTGCTATTTATGTATACTTAATAGCCAACAGAAACCAAATATTTTTCATCGATTTTTTTTCCTCAATAATCTGTGTAATGAACGACATGTTTTCTCATACATTTCAACCAATTCACATAGCCACTTTTTCCATTTCGATTGCAACATTATTTATTATATACTGGCTACGGTATTCGGCTCAGCTCGGGTTAGTGTCGGCTAAATTATTTCATGGATAAAAAGTAGCCCACATGGCTGGTCCAAAATAGGGTCAAACTGGTCCAGGGCAATGTATCCATCTACCAAATTTAATCAAGATCGTTTGAGCCGAAATAGCATGATTTAATGAGAAAAATCCAATAATTCCCATTTAGAGCTTCGTTGACGTTTGGTGGCTATTTAAAAAAGAAAGCATTTGCCGCCAGAACCTTTCTGCACATGCACTGCTACATTGCTTACCTAGTAAAGTAAGTAACGTGTAACGTAGGTAAGTATTGCGTGGACCCCAACCCACAGCCAGCCTCAACAACGAAAACATTAACCCATCCCGAACCCGACTGCTCCCAGAGATGCTATACGTTGATAAAATACGCATATAAATCGGGTAAGTGGTTCGCTAGTTAAAAGAATTTAACACTCACTACTCACCCCTCTGGTAATGAAGCGTTATGTAGCATATAAGTTTTGAGTAGAATCAGGCTAGACGTAGATACCATCCGCATCTAAATCGAGTAATTAGTTCTCAAGTAATAAGTATTTATTCCATTGGTCGCACCTCTGGCGATTTAGCGTGATGCCAAGTAGTCCTAAAGTTGCGGGAATTACCAAGCCGTACTTCGGTACAATTAGTAAAAGTGAGCGCCGCAAAACAAAGCAACTTACTCCATGAACACTCCTTACAGATTTATTATTAGATTTTTGTATTTGAGGCTTTATATACAAAAAAGTAGGCTTCGAACGAAGGCATTGAACGAAGAGCTAGACCCGCAGGATAAGTACGATGTCAAAGAATATGTACATGCCAATGTCAAGTTGCGAGGTTTGTCGGACGCTAACATGACACAACCCATCCAATAAAACAACGGAAAATTTTGAATACTTATTTTATTACTATACTATACTTGTTAAAATAAGTTACCTACATTATCTTAATGATAAAAATACATTATTGCAGCAAATTAGAGCGAACACAAAAAAACAACCAATTCCGTTTTATAGAGAATAAATGGGAATGTGAGAACTCACTTGTATCCAATAAAAGGCAGGTTCTTCGCTGGGTTTAGAGAAAAGGCAATGCGTATTTCTGAATCCCAAGTGTATGGGTACTCTAGAAATGTTCACTCCAGCCATAACATTTTTGTATTTGTTTGCAGGAAGTTAGCCTCTTATTCATATTCCGGGAGGTCACGACATTTTTGGTCACGATAAGGTAAATGGCTGAATCTGGGGTCACATGTTAGAGACCGACCCTCTGATGCTAAATATGTCGGTCTGCCCGTGCCAAGTGGTTGCGTTTTCTAGATTGGCTATATAAAATAGATGCTGGTATGTACCTGCTAATGTATATACTGATTATCTGGAAACATTGATACCTATTAATTATACAACAATAACCAGACGGTTACTCAATTAAATACTTAAATATACCTAAAGTTATTTCTGTAACCTAAATAGCCTATAACTACTAAATGCAACCAGAGATTTGTTCAGTTTTTGTATTGCTAAGCAAGTATGTATTGATACTTTCATGCTTCATCATTTGCATCCATTTACCTTATCATATGTATTTTTTGTCACCATAACTACTTTTTCAGGCGCCTTATCTACGTAACGCAACCACTTGGAACAGGCAGACTGACACATTTAGCTTCAGAGGGTTGTACTTTATCCCGTGAACCCAGTTTCAGCCATTTACGTTATCGTTACCATTTTTGTCGCGACCTCCTAGTCTATCACACTTGTACCCTTAGATGAAAAATAATGGATACGGTACCTCCATACTGATGATAGTTCAAAAGCGTTCCTATTTTTAAAAAAACTTACACACCTATACTTTTACATGCACACCAAACTCTAATACGTAAAGGGTAAAAGAGCAGGACAAAGGTATAACGAAATGCATCATGCGAAAAAGTGACAAATAGATTCATCTAATCGCGGAAGAATGAAATGAGACAACAATTTCCTTAAATTGAATTAGTTATAGCGTGAGAAAAAGGGATGGTGACATTTGTGACGTCTGGTCTTAGATATAGTGCAAAATTCATCCTAATCCATCATGACACATCAACGATGCGCGCATGCTAAGCCCTTTGACCAGAATGGCGCGTCAAAATTAAATGAAAAATGAAAGTGAAAACGGCAGGGTTGCCAAAAATGATCACAAAAATAAATAACAATATATTGTATTGTACATTAAAATATTAAGGTTCCTATTCATAGTTTATTCATATATTCATACAGTTCAGCAAAATCGAACAACGAGTTATCTTAGGCAGAAGATCAGCCTAGCCATTCAGCGGGGGAACGCGGCCTCCGTCATCGGCATGTTGCCAATTGCGCCGATGATGGAGGAATATTTTAATCTTTAGTTGTGTTTTATTCCTTTTTCTGTATTAATTAATTTATAATAATATCAAAAAATTAAAAATTAAAAATACAAATATATACAACAATAATTTATACATACTATAAATAAAAAGAATGTTACCGTTTCTTATGACTATTTTCAGAGAATCCAAAGTTTCTCATAGATGACAAGAGGTTCCTATTTAGTGCTAGTGGTCAGAACAAGTAGTACCATGATTGTATAGTTAACAAGGCATCAAATAATCTTTTCGCGAATTTGCAAGCGGGAAAATGAAAAAAAATATTAATGGAATCATTCACCATCGTTTTTCTGAGTAAAAATCATCGATATTAAGGATAAATTAATAAAGTCAAATATACACAATTTGTAAATATTTAAATCATAAAATAAAATAAACACAAAGAGGGAATCATTAATGTATTGCAAGTATGGGTCAAACATTGCAAAACTAATAATGTTGATTATTCTTGAATTGTCCATGTTTGCATTTTATGCATTTAAAAATTTCCTTCAATGCGTTTTAGATGCTAAAAAATAGTCCAAATAATAGGTGTTATGTAAAACCTGTTGATGATTATTGCCGTTTGCCGTAAATGTGTGATGGTATTTTGATAAACCACTAAGTTCTTTCTTTTTACATTTTTTTTAATTTCCTTCAAATAGGTTCAGTTTATTACGCTTTTGTCCTTTTGTCGCGGCTTTAATCCCCGGATTGCTTTTATGTATATGATAAAGTTTTACATTTACATATTTTTCGATAATAGCCCTAAGAAGATGATTAAGTAAGTCGTGATAAGTCTATGATTAAATGTAGCAGGTTGAAGAAATGAATACTCATTCAATGACAAAAGGACATTTGAGCCAAGAAACGACTTGAGAATTTTAATCTTTATGGAAACGAGCTGTCTGTCACATGTAAAATTTTGACCATTTTCAAGGATTTACCTTTTTAGCACAGCCTCGGAACTAAGACATATTATACAAACATCCTAAACGACATTATAAAAAATAATAAACAGTACGTAGACTATTGTTTTGTGGCAGCCCTACTTGTTTTGAAAATAAAATTTAATTTAAATATATAATACTGAAATGAAAACAAAAATAAAAATCGAACTGACAATTTAAGTTTGCTTGTGCCAACCCTGTTTGCGCCTTTACAACACATAAAAGGTTTCAGGTCAACTAAACTAAAAATATACTGAATATGCTTGTACTTACACATGGAATGTGATTCCATTGCTCTTGTTGTGCTTATTAGTGTTATTTCGACATTTGTCAACCACACAAGACATTTTGAAGGCATTTTGTTGATATTTTGAAATCTTGCCCAACTGACGCGCATGGATTGACGTTTGACACCGACTGAGAGCATATGAGCTGACTGAGCGTATATTTGACGGACCGTAAAATTTTTTTAGTCCCCTATCCATTCCTTTTTCATCTAAGCTTGTACCTACACTTAAACATACATAAATTAGACCCTAGAGTGATACTCAAAGCTCAAAGATTTATCATGCAAAGTACAGTACCTGTTACATTATTATATCTTTTTATGTTGAGCTAAAGCTTCAAAGAGGCTCGCGACGATGCCCATGAGGTTTCGAACTTTCACACTTACACATATAAAAAACATCTGATATTGATTTACATTGTTTGTCCCATGATTGTTTTCCAGTTTCTTACATCCACTTTGTACCGATGTTTTAATAGACTTTTAAAATGTCCCATGTTTTTTTAACCATGCATATTTTAAATAACACATTATGACTGCAGACATGTTACTAACAATCATTTCAAATAAATAGGTATCTAAAACAAAACTTTTAAATCATTTTTTCAATGGTGCCAAAAAGCAGCCGAAAAAGCATGACTGAATAATATCAACTAAAAAATGCATTGCTTTTTTTAAAATGCTGTAAATGTCGTTTCACGTAGGTATTTGCCTTCAATTTGGTTGTTCCGTGGTTTAATTTTTTGCATGTACATTGGATCACATTTTAAATTAATTACATAGCATGTATTAGTTAATTTTGTACGTTACAATATAATACAATAAGTTACAATACGTAAACTTATCAAGCAAAACAATGCTTTACAATTATGGTATAAAAAAAGAATCCATCGAAATAAATACTAATTTACAAACATTAAAAACATTTGCTTGTACTTCATCTTGTTTTGGTCATCTAAATAAAAAATGCGTTAAAATACCCTAAATTAGTAAATCGTTTCCATTTGGCACATTAGTTCTTTGTACGTCATCTATGTGTTTCGTTGTGTTCTTATGCAGAAATGCCTATGTGTACCTACCTATTATACCTAATTGGAATTAAGGAACCTTACGAGTACTTGCGGTTATCAATAAATTAGTCGATGTAAATTTGTTTCTGTAAGTGACTTCAGTTCAGAACGTTCCTTCGCTTAAAACGATATTCGTTCGGAACAAATAACGTTTTAAGAAAAAAACATATTAATGGATGTAGGTTATTAATAAAAATACCTACTCAATAATTTCATCATTTGGATAAGGACGCAGAATATAACCTAATAATAATCGATTCATGTGTTTTGAAAAGAAAAAAATACCAAATACGTAGGTATGCCCATTCCACTATGGCTCAAAACGGCCACAGTGCACTGTCCACAATCATCCTAGGAGAACCAACAGACCCTGTAGATACTTAATTTATTAGTTCAGTTACCTGCAAAACACACTCTCACACCTGACGAGCTACTTCCTCCAAAGAGTAATGTGAGGTCTACCAACGAAACGCGATTAAACACCTGGCTTGCAGGCATGACTCCCGAAAACGTTCGAAAGCCCACGAACGTCTTCAGGCGCTAATAACAGGCGTATGGAGCGCCGTGGCGCATTTTAATTCTTGTTAGCCACCGGTACTATGTCTGTCTCATTGTTCGTGGGAAATACTGCAATAGCAACTAGAGGCTTTAGTGTTAGCGGTTCACTTCCAGTTCAGCTAGCTAGAAGTGGAGTGTGTGCGCTAGCGCGGTGGCGGGGCGGCTGGCGGCGGAGGGGGCGGCCCGTCCTCCAGCTTGCCCCACACCACGTTGCACATCTCGCGCACGAGCGCCTGCTCGCCGTCGTCCATGGCCGCTCCGCGCCGCCGCTCGCGCTCCAGCCGCTCGCGCACCTCGAGCACCTGCAGCGCGCGCACCACCGCCTCCGGCCGGCCCGCCTCGCCCGCGCCCCCACCGCGCTCCTCCTCGAGCCGCTTCACCTTCTGCTCGAGGTCGCGCACGTACTGCACGGTGCGCTCGGCGAGCAGCGCGCGCGGCGCCGGCGCGAGCGCCTCCTCCGCGTTCGTGCCCGAGCTGCTGCCGTCGCCGTCGTCCCGCCCGCTCCGCCCGCACGCCGCGCACGCGCCGCGCTCCTCGTCCAGGTACAGGCACAGCTCCTTCAGCTCGAGGTTGTCGCGGATCAGCTCCTGCTGTTTGTCGTCGAGCTCGCGCAGCTTGCTCTGGTACGCGGACACCTCCTGCCTCATCACGCTCGCCGTGTAGCGCCCGAACCGCTGCCACTCGCGCGCGAGCTTCCGCCCCTTCTGCCGGTCGTCGTCGAGGAAGCAACAGAGGTCGCGTAGCTCGCGGTTGTCCTCGGCGAGTCGGCGGTTCGTCTCCTTGAGGCTCTCGATCTCCTCGAGCATTGCCTGCAGCCGGCGGCGCTGGTCGGCGGAGGCGCGGCCGCCCGCGCCCTCGCCGTCGACCCGCTTGGCAAACTTGAGCATATCGTCGGCGCTGCGAGCGCGTTCAGGGTCGCTCGCCTCCCCGAGCTTACCTCGCTCCTGCGGGTCGGAGCCGTGAAGTGCGACCGGCAGGGGAGGCGGGTGGCCCGGCCCAGCAGCGAGGCGGGAAAATTGCGCCGCAACAGCCGAAGTGAGCGGGAAGGGCGGCTCCGCCGGGTAGCCGATTGGCGGCGGCGGCTTGGCCGTCGGGTCGGGAGTGGCACGCGTGGAGGCGGGCGCTGAGGCCGGCGGTGGTCGGTAGCGCGGAGGAAAGTTGACCGGTTCCGAACCCCGCTTACCTAGTTGCTGTTTCGCTTTGAACTGGCCCGAATTCTGAATGGACATTGTTGGTTCGATTCGGAGGGACACTCAGTGGAATGCGGCCTCGTCCGTCCGGGGCGAGTTCGCCGGGTTCGTTGCATCTCGCTCCATATCTGCGGAGACGATTCAGCGTGCTCGCATCGGAGAGGTATTGGGGTGCGCGCTTGACATCAATAAACAACTTCGGCAGTTCAACGACTCTACTTTCTCAATACGCGCGCCACATCGGCCGGGCGTGCGAGTGGGACGAAGCACAGCAATTTGTATTCGCGCAATCGAGTGACCGACTGAGATGTATCTACTCGACGACACGGCCGACTTACGGCGATGGGCCTGGCGAAATTGGGAGAAAGGTCACAAGTGTCCTCGTTAACGTTTCACCACTATGTTAATATCACTAGGGAGATTTGGGCGAGAAATTAGCGTGAAGATGCAAGGTCGGCGCGAGGCAAGAGAGGCCACAGCGGCGCAGGCGCGGGCGCGAGCGGGCATACTAGCCGTATACCTGGGCCTCCGCACGGAAACCTTCTCGCGCCCTCTCTCTCCTCCTAGTACCGCGTCTCGCTCGCACCCGTGCTCACCTGTCTCCAGTGCCTCTGTGGCGATGTGAAACGAATCGCTGCTGTCACCTTGATGCAACGAGCATGAAAGTGTTGGTCCGAGGACGTGACACGATACGCCTGACGCTTACACCGTGCGGTGGATGCTTATCGTAAACACTCCGCGATCTATATAACTCTGTTCTACTAGGAACTCTGCCAACCAACTCTACGCATTGTACTTAGGTATATTAACCGCAGACGTAATATGAGAAGGCGCTGCTCACTGGTAATGCTTCAAAGAGCGTGGGGACTCTATTGTATAAGTAATTGGTCCTTACATACATAGCCCACTATAACCAGCGGGCTATGGAAAATGGCTTGCTACTGGACTAGTTTGGATATTTGAAACGGCCTTGTGTGACGGGAACATTTAGATACATGACCTAAATCTTATGTCAATAATGTTAGTAGGTTAATACAACATTTGTTGTTAAAACAAAATAGCGGTTGTTCTTGAATTTTAGGATTGAAGTACTTAAGCTGATTTCGAGAGTTTTTGATATAATCTTGACGGATACCTGCAATGTTGGAATACATTTTGTATCATGTTTTTGTTCGTTATTTATTTCTTAGTTTAACTTTATTTATTTATTGTATGTAACATTATTTGGAAGTTTGTATCTTTCATTTATAATCCTTAGTAAACATTGTACGGTTACAAAAAATATTGTGAACGCCTGTAATTACGTACAAAACAGATCTCAAAATCACTTACAGTAGATTTTAAGAACTGTTTTGTACCGTCACCTGTAGGTGTTTATTTTTAAAATTAATAAATAAATAAGACAATGAATACAGATGATCTGACCAAGGGTTCCCATTTGAAGTAGATACTTTATCGTAAAAAGGCTGCAACCGTAGAATGGCAATTGTAGTATCACAATCCACGAATGTTCCTGGGCACTTTCATAGTCGTTTAAAATATGGTGCTACATTTCAAGCATTCTACGCAAAATATCTCTAAAAACGCAAATTTAGCGCTCATTTCGGGAATAGAGGCGACTTCCTCGTAGGAGAGACTTCAACGCGTGGCTCTTCCGCCCTCAATAGGTGCAGTTCAATGAATGAAACGATGCAGTAAAAATATTCTGGCACGTGTTTTGTTAACTAAGTATTTGTAGAATATCTGCTGATAGTATAGGTCCATCGATTTTGGACATTACCTTTACACTTTACATTATTATTATAATTTTGTTAAAGCTGTACAAATGCAACAAAGCACTTATTTATTATTTAAAATAGTTAACTTTAATAAAGTGGTTAATTTAATAACAGAAAAATTTAACTAATGCCACACAATAAATGTAAACTTAAATCTGATTGTAACCTAAATTATGATTATAAGCATTATTACATTAATATCCGTTCATATTTTTCCGCCAAGACCAATACCTCAATATCTCGATATGTATTTTTTGTTTTGTAGTAAATGTTTTTGTAAATTGTTTGATTTTATTTTTTTATTTTGTAGCATTCATAACATCTCTCTCATCTCTCAGGAGGGGTGGGCAGAGGTGATAAAACGCCATGTGTGCTACGAATTTTACCTTTGCTTAGGGCATATCTATCAGAAGGCTTATTCTTGGAATTCCGAGCTCAGGAATCAGGAATAGTTTGGTCAAGAAAACTTTTATAGCGGTTGTCAAAGCGATTTTCTTTACGGAAAACCTTGAATAATTGTAATACCGTGACCTTTACATTTGTAGATTGTGAAGTGATTTTTATTTAAAACCAGTTGCTGAGGTCTGCTGGTCCAGAAAAGCCAAATACAACTAGCTTCGCGAAACTACGCTCAGCGAGGCACCATACCAGTGGATTTGCGGACTATCGCTGATCTATTAAGCTTGTTCAAATTACGCTTGAATACTCCTAGGTTATAGGTAGAGGAAAAGACATCCGCCGGCAGACAGTTCCATATCCTGGCCGGTGCAGCAGAGAAATTAGTTTGAGAAACGGTTCTTTCTCAGAAGCCCAATGTCAACCGCAAGAGGGTTCTCTGATTCTCTGCGGCGAGTGCTCCGGATATAGATAGGAATAAGGGATGCAAGTAACAGACCCCCATAAAGCGCATGTGGCTCAAGGACTCCAGGCCAATGGTGAATTGTAGGTACCCATCAAGACGGACCAATTGAGTCCAAGAACGCTTACAGGTACTGGGGACTACCTTCCCATATGTAAACTCAGTAATAACCGGCCTAATCTGTGATTTTTAAAGAAGTAGTGGTTGTATCCCTTCTGCAACGGCATAGGTTCCTTAGTTCCTGCGGTGCAATTTTGACTTTGGATTCAATAAAATTCCAAAAACTCCCGTCTTTGGAGAATAATTGTACAGAAAACACGGGCTAGGAGTAAAGACAGCAAAAAAAAAACACCCGGATTACGGAAGACAATCGGCTGTCAAGTTTTCGCACACATTCCACTTTCACACAACCGTTGCACCGGCTGACGTCCGCCGCCCGCGCGTGCAATGTGTGCGAAATAGACGCGTGCTCGGCACCTCCCGCCACCTCGGGCCGCTGGGAACTGCTCGTACCGACGGGATCGGTACGCAATCCTGGGTGGATTGCGTACCGGGGATTGGGAGGTGAAAAATGTATGGAGAAATAACTTCCATACAACACCAAGTTTAATAAACGTACAATACCTTTATTAAACTTGGTGAAGTCAAATTTAAGGCCTCATCGTTTTAAATACACTCGCCAAGAAGGTTTAACGAATGCTTACAGATAACTTAAAAGAAACATGCTTAGGGCCTTTTTCACCTACTGCTGATTAGCTCGCCACATATTAAGGTCCTTTCCACCTTGCAATCAATACCAGTACAAGAGAATCAGCACTTTAGTAATAGAGCCCCTTTAAGCGTTGATTAAAATAAATCAGCTCTTGGTGAAAACCAGGCTTAGGATACTCCTAAATTACTCTTGAGTTGGTATTAGCGGATAATATTTAAATGATTTACTATTTTAAGTATTATGTATCAAATTATGTTAGAATCTTCTCTTTGGGAAATGTTGTCTTCAGAAAAAAAAACCATTTGAAGACATTACAAGACGAATTTAGGAGCTCTTTAAGAACAATACTTGGAAATGCCGAGGAAACAGCTTCCCACATTTCGATCTAGTGTCCGGAGATGGTACTACAGCGGCTCCCATTATTTGCCGTGAAACAACCGCTGAGGTTCCTGCGCTCATGCAGGAGCTGGGTTAGCTAAAGCAGCTGCCAGCTGGGCTGCAGGTACAACAATCTCGTAAATAAGCACTCAGAGGGGATTGAAAAAGACATGCCGACGAAGGTGGTCAAGGCAATTTCTACTATTGCAAAGGATTGCATGGCGATCCCATTCCCATTGCCTTTCTTTCTACCGCTGCGAGCACCGCGGTCGGAGGTCCTCCGCACAGTTGTGTGGTTCTAGCGTCGCGGAGATGTCGCGAGCTGTGGCGATGTCGGCGGTGCTGGCTGCGGTGGCGGCGGCGCTGCTGCACGGTGAGGCACGCGAGCCGTGACGCCCGGCTGCGGGCGCAACGAAAGTGCACTCGCACGCATTGTGTCAGCGGTCGTCGACAGAGTGTTATTATGCAATTTCCACTGGAACGTGTGAAAACAACGATAATTTCGTCACTGCGATTCGGAACGATGTGCTCTAATTTGATAGCTAATTTTAATTTCGTTGCTCTGTAAACTTATTCAGGATCCCTGTGTGCTATACTCGTAGCGTTATCGTTGAACTCGGGGTACACAGCGGACTTATATTATCTCTTTCCGGGGAATCGACATAAAGCTGGTGCCGTAAAAAAATAGTCTGAAAAAAGTTATCACGAATTCGAATGGCCCAATGCTAATATGTAAGTTTGTTTGTATGCATTGTAGTGCCAAAAACATCGGCAGGAATCTTACGAAAGTGTTATAAAATGTATATGTTTATTTCTCTCTCATCCGTACTTAACGATGTATAAATTCTTGCATTACCAAAGAATTCTGAGAAAATGTATCACGGATTTGAATGACCTGAGTTGAATGTACCTACCTAAGTTCGAAGAATCTTACGTCAGTGCATCAAATAACCAATAACGCGTCCGCGCTCACGGGAGCTCGTTCAAGCGAGGTCCAAACCTCAAAGTCGTTCTGCGCAGGCGCGACGCCCCAGCGGCACCCCATCCGCGAGGCGCTCCTCTCTCTCGAGTCCGCCGGAGTCGCCGGTGGAGGCGGAGGCGGAGCGGGCGCGGCCGGAGCGAAGCCGCCGCGGCACCCGATCCGCGACGCGCTGTTCCTCGGTAACGCGACGCTCAGCGCGAACGGCACCGGCGACGAGTGCGTGTGGCGCCGCGAGCTGGAGCCCTGCCCGGACCGGGACGTCGCGATCAACCTCTACACCGAGGCGGAGCCCTCCAAGAAAGTCGTAAGAAACTGCACTATTTCTCGCTTCCCTCCTTTCGAATTACGAAGTTTGTACAAAATGCGATCCTCTAGTTCAGCGGAACCCGCGGCCCTCGGGACGCAGGCGGCCCTTCATAACTTTTAATAAAATCTTATTTAATTAAAGTTATATACTACAATAGTATATAACCGAATTTTCCATACAACCCGTCGCCTGTGCACCCATAACTAGAGTATACACCACACAAACACACGACAGAACCAATTATGCAATACGGCCCTTACAAAAAGTTCATGTCTCTCTGTTGGCCCTTAATGAGTAAAGGCATAGCCTGCTGTATTGTTTTGCGTTTGTGTGTGTGTCGACACACACACAAACACAAAACAATACAGCAGGCTATGGTAAAGGAGTACCTTCATTGATAGATTTTGGTAAACCAGTCGATCCCATTTTCCCTGCCGAGGTATTTCAATACAACCTGAGATCTTTCAATTTTCCGACCCCCGTGAAAATTCGAAAGCCTATGGGCGTCGTCGGGCACCTTTTATGCGAGGTCTGGCGTCCGCCATAAGCGGCGCTAACATAAAAAAAATGTACATTGGTAATTTATCAGATTATGGGTTATATTTTTAACGCCTGAACGCTACCGGTAAAAAAAGACGACGAGAAATGTGTTATAATCTTACTTCATCAATAATTACACAAGATATCAGCAATAATTATTGCATTGTATTAGTATTTAAATTATA
This sequence comes from Incurvaria masculella, assembly GCA_946894095.1. Taxonomy (NCBI): domain Eukaryota; kingdom Metazoa; phylum Arthropoda; class Insecta; order Lepidoptera; family Incurvariidae; genus Incurvaria; species Incurvaria masculella. The sequence continues at coordinate 15,052,648 of OX335641.1, read as the reverse complement.
ATTTGTTCTCGATATTCATCAGCACGAAGATCGATGATATCGAAGTGAGTTTTCCCGCCATTGTTAGCAGTGCTATTGTCTCATTAAACGCACGAATGACTACTCAATATTTATGCTGGTTCCCACTTTTCATTCACATTTTAATTTAGAATTGTATACAGTTAATTTGTCAAATCCTATAATTAATCAGGTATAGTTTTAGGGTTCCGTACCCAAAGGGTGAAAACGGAACCCTATTACTAAGCCTCCGCTGTCCGTCCGTCCGTCCGTCTGTCACAGGACTGTATCTCATGAACCGTAATAGGTAGGAAGCTGAAATTTTCACAGGGTATGTATTTATTTTGCCGCTATAACAACAAATAGGTAAAATTTAAAAATAATAAAAATTAAAAACGTGATTATTTGGTGTTAAATGTTGTACGGAACCCTTTATGTGCGAGTCCGACTCGAACTTTGACTCGTATCAACAATGAAGCGATCATTGAAAAACTGCAGGCATATTAATACAACATTATGAAAAAATAAGGAAACATCTTATTAATTGAAAGAAACATACATACACTCCAAAAACACAACCTTCCTTCTTGCGCAGTCAGGAAATTAGACACCACGCTTTAAAATTATATACATATGATCATCAAGCCAAACATTTTGAACTGCAGGAAAGGTAATGACCACTAATTTTCTAAAATGTTTATTTCTAAATACAGATAGCTTTTTGGACGAGTTTGTTACCACAATTGTTAATTTAAATGTACCTACTAATGTACCTATCCAGGGCCGGATTTAGGGGAGGGCAACCGGGGCGGTAGCCCCGGGGCCTCCACAAACGGGGGGCCCCCACAATAGAGACTTCGGAAAAAAAATCTTTCAAATTCCGACTAGTAAACACTAGTAAACATCTTTTCTTTTGATATATTTTTTTCGCTGTTTTACCTTTACCTACAGTACTTTGTACATACATGATTGTATTATTCTTAAATATTAACAGAAATCATTGATCTATATTTATTCACTCCAATCAGGCAATCAGTAAAATATCAAAATCTCAAATGGCCCTGATAAGAACTTGCAATTTACTATTGAGGGAGTATCCCAATGGCTCAATGGCTGAGTGTGGTGGTACTTGCCCGCAACCTCGGAGGTTGGGTATTCGATTCCGTGTCTCGACAATAAAAATATATATATATATACATGTAAATTAATTGCAGTATGTGAACAATTGGTGTTATTCAATTCTTAAACAAATCAATTATTATTGACTAATTAGTAATTTTTTCATATTTCTTTATGCAGCAAGGTAGTTTGTATGTAGTTTGATAGGCAAATAATTATTATTGTGACACAATTAAATTCCATTAATTATTCACGAACTTTACTGCATGCAACAGAAAAAGGGGATGCAGGCTCTTATTTTGGAGAAAAATCATTTATCAGCGTTTGTACCTTGTTGTGGTCATTCTCTCAATTTAGTGGGAAAGGCAGCTGCTAACTCTTGTCCATCGGCTGTTCAATTCTTTGATTTCATGCAGAATTAATATACGTTTTTCACAGCCGAATTCTGATCGAGAAATTATCGAAGAAAAAAGCGGACAGTTTTACGTGTTGAAAAAGCTTAGCGACACTCGTTGGTCTTGTCGAGCTGAAGCTACGAAAGCCATAGTCTACGGCTATTCGGAAATCGAAGAAGCACTAACCAGCATATCTTCCGATAAAGAGCAAAAAGACATCGTCAGGAATGAAGCAACGCACCTTCTACAGAAGATGAGTGGTCTCGAAACCGCTTTGTTTGCAACCTTTTTGAACGACATCTTGGAGCGATTCAACGCTACAAACAATTGCAATTTCATTTCATTTCATTTATTTATTCAACTTCTGGTAGTAAAACTACACTAAGTCATGTCACAATTTGATTGATCCGCGGATTCGATCAACCAGTGAAGAAGAACCCGCAAAGAAACTTTACAATGCTGCAAGACCCGAAAATGCTGCAAGACCCGAAAATGATTCTTGAATCGGCAATGCGTGCACTAGAATCATTGAAATCATTCGTGGAATCCAAACGAAACGATTTTGATAAATACAAGGAAGCAGCCAAAAAAATATCTCATGCTGATCAATATGTACAATCACGCACCAGAACGAGAAATGTGAGGTTGAATCCGCTCGATTACGGGAAAGGACAAGACGCAAATCTGTCACCCAAGGAGAAATACAAAGTATCCGCCTTCATCCCAGTGGTTGACCAGCTATGTGTTTCTCTTACTGAAAGATTGCATGCCTATGAAGCTGTACGTTCGAGATTTGGATTTTTGAATCACATCTAGAAGACGGATGCTGAAAATTTGCACGCTGCAGCAGAGGCATTGGTGAAAGTTTATACGGATGATTTAGAGCCTAGTCTTGGTATTGAGTTGGTTCAATTTGTGTCTTTGATTGACTCATACCAAAAGGACTATGGAAAAGACCAATCTCCGGAACTATTTTACTACCAAATTCTCGAAGATCAAAATTTCAGAGCTAGATTCCCAAACCTTGAAATTGCATTGAGAATGTATTTGGTTTTGATGGTATTAAATTGCACTGGAGAGCGCTCATTTTCAAAAATGAAAATTATAAAAAATAGGCTTTGAACCACGATGGGACAAAACCGTCTATCAAAGCTTTCTCTCCTGAGCATTGAAAGCGATTTACTCCTAAAACTTTCCGATTTACTCCTAAAGATTTCAGCGATATCATTAACGATTTTTCGGCGAAAAAAGCTCGAAAGGTTCCGTTCGTTAACAATAAAATTTAATTTCAGATGATTCTTGTTTCCGATTATATTTATACTAGCAGCCCGTCCCGGCTTTGCACGGGCATAATATAATTTACAAAATATTATTTTTACACAATGATACACAAATAAACCCTTCTTACGTAGAGTTCCTAAAAAAATAGCATTGAAATATTTGAAATAAAAATAACAAATTTTGTGAATATATTTTTTTTGTATTTTTTTTTGTATTTCTTACTTTTATGTATTTTTCATACTATTAATTATTGTAAAAAAGTCATAACCACAAAATAAAGCCATTAAATAAATAATTTATGAGTTAAAGCCAGGAAGTAAACATTATTTGATGTTGTTTTATTTTTCACTAAACAATTAGCTTAACTGTTATTATGATAATTTGAGATTACCGCGGTCGTTAGACATGTTTGAAAAATGTTACGGCTTTTGAGAATGTCTTTGGAGAATGTATCTTCCTGCCGTTTGAAAAGCCGTTACATTTTTCAAACATGTTTAACTGTTATTAGCTACCTACAACTACTACTATAACCTACAACTAAAAAGTATTTAATCGAAAATCATAAAAACTCTTTAAGTCACTTATTTATTAGGATAACTAAATGTACAACATATATTAATGGGTCTAGTTCTGAAAAGAACTTTTTGAATGCGTTTAGTTCCGCACACGGCTGCTGCGTAGGGAGCCCCTCCCGTACCTCTGAGTGACGCCTACAAACTCTAAAACGCGTAGTTGGCCGAGCGGAGTTTTTTCTAATTTTTAAACTCATGATATCTTTCGAATGAAATGTCCGAATCGAAAATTTCAAAAAGCAATATAAAGGTATTGAAACAGTCTTCAATAATAATTTATTTATTTTGATAAGGATTAATATCTAGGTACAAATAAAGAGCCTTTTCTAGCGGCGGTATTTAAATTTTTAATTTAAAATAAATGCACACTTATTGTGACATAACTATGTATGCTGTCGTGACATTTTTTGTAGATAATAATGTGTTCTATAAAATTGTAGTACATCATTTTGTTCTATCGTGAATAGTTTTCTCAGCGCACGCGATGTAAGGAACATTCTTGGTCATTTTTTTGCACCTTGGGTTACGTTATTGGAGTTTTGGTAAGGATCCCTAATTTTTTTAAGATACAACATAGCCTTTGTCCCTCGGATAGACTGTAGCTTTCCAATGGTGAAATGATTTTTCAAATCCGTTCAGTATTTTCAGACCCTATTCGGTTTAAATAAACAAACAATTAAACCTTTCCTCTTTATATAATATAATAGTATAGATATAGATGTGTTTGTTAAATACTAAGAGAATCTTCTTGGTTTCACAATCAATTATTCATTGAAAAACTCGACTAACCTCGAAATTGTTCATTGTATTTCGAAAATAATTTGGGGCGAGGGGGCGTCCGCTCCTTTGTTGCCCCGAGGCCTCCAGACCTCTAAATCCGGCCCTGTACCTATCGTATACCCTATATCCATTCACTTGACCTAAAGCCAATGATCCCGCTATATTGCGCGCGCCGCATACTAAATATCCTGACCGAGCCCAACGTCTATTCTCCGTTACTTCTAACAGGATCCCATTTTGTTACTGTCACATTTACACCCTCGCTTTTGTGTCAAGGACAATGAGCTCGATAACCACATTCGGGTTTCAAGTTTCTCTTTTTTTTTATCCTAGATTGAAATGTGGATTTTCATTGAAAATGTGGGTTCATTGGTTTGCATATTGGTACAAAACCTTTTGGTCTCTACTTTCTTCTACAAAACCTGCCCGGGTTGGAATCATCGCATTGTACGAAACTGAAATTACAATTTTCCGTCCAGTTCAGTTTTGCCGTCCCGGCATAGGTGTGTAGGGTTAATAACGTGACGTGATTTAGGCATCCGTGTCTCCCGACGTCATACACCAGGCCATATTCCAAAACACAAATTGACTCCCAACGTATGACGCATTCCAGGAGTCGTAAATAACCCCCAAAGTAGTCATGTGCCGACATGTACAACCATGTGAAAACTATTTGTGCATTCCAGGTGGACCTGTTCAGCGAAGATTGGCTGAGACAAAGCGGCTGGGAGCCGGCCCACGAGACTATCCTGCTGATACATGGGTACGCTGGCGGCGACGATACCCTGCCCATCACGGTGCTTAGGGATGGTAAGCGTAAACGTTTATTTCGACGATAAAGGGATACAATATTACCGTTATCTCATTATTTTAAGTTATACAACGTAATATAATTTAATCCAAAGGTCGCGGTTCGAACCCTGCTTCCGACGAATGTCCAGAGCAAAAATGTTTTCTGATTATTTTAGAAATCTGATTACTTACAATGCTTCAATGTTGTTGTCTTTGTATAACCTCAAATTAATAAAAGGCAACACTATACAGCTCATTTTTTTCAAGTGGGTCTTCAGGGCCAAATCCGAAACTTTAAGAAATAGCGAAAAATACTCAAAACAGTTATGAGACCGATTTTAATAAAAATATAAGATTGCATTATAAGATTTTTGAAAAAAATGTTTTCCTAGCCTGAAATCGATCTAATTGATTTTGAAAAAAAATTACGCATCCTGTATTATTATTGCACCAGTCAATTGTGTCGCTTATAAGGAACAAATCCTGTCAGGTAATATTTTACGGCAAACTAAAGTAGAGTGTGGATTTTTATTAAACTGATTAAAATTTTCAAACATTCAGTAGCGAGGCAGATATAAATTTCCCCCTAAAACCTTAAAATTCATTAAACGCCTATTTATTATCTATTATTTTATTATGTATTTATTTAATGGAACACTTACAGCTAACTTACAACTAATAAACAAAATAGTCAATTTAATAGTCAAAAGCCAAAAATATGTTTTCACAGATAAAATGTAGTACTGGACTAAAGTAGACTGTTATCTAAGCGTAGAACCTTAATTAATTAATTATAACTTAAATTAAGCATGCAATTTAGCATTTATAATCATACAAAGTTTTGATTGGGTTGGGGTCAGGGTGTGTGAGGGTGTGTGCGTAAAATTTATTTTATTTATTTATATAAGTTTATTGCACTAAAAAAAAACTCGGGCAAAAGGTACAACTTAATGCCGGAGGCATTTCTAACTAACTCTGCGTAACTACAGATAAAAAAACACATTACAGTAGTTAGCTAAACCGAGATTATACTTACCTCCTTACTTGGCCTTTGATATAAATATTTATTCATATCTCTGCTTTGATATCTAGAATAAAGGCATCAGTGCTAATTAACAAGCATAATGGCAGTTTTCTCTCGGACGACTTTCGCTGATAAATGCCGCCAATATGCGCTGCAATCATGCGGGTCGATGTCTCTTTATGGTAATTAATTTTACGCAAGTTGGCACTCTAACTTTGCGACATTGATTTGCCAGGCATTGTGCAAGGACGTGGAAAAGTTGGAAAAAGCCCACACGATTATTTTATATACATAACTGTACAGTTAACCAAAGATTAAATGATACCTTTCCGGTTAAACTTAACAATTAATGGTGGTAAAATACAACCTCCTATTAAATTTTGTTAGGGTTTTGTTTACTCAGAACTAGTAGACTATACTCAGCCCTATAATTATTTCCGAAAGTCAAAGTATTTCAACTGTTCCTATTTTCCTTCAACCGGATGTGCATCCTTAACTCTTTGGTCGACTGTACATGGATGCCTAATACCACACCTATTGTCGTGGCCAACAGCAACATGAGATCTAGTTTCGATGCCAGGACTTTCCTTATAATGCAAGGCTGCATTGAACTGGATGGAAAAACGCGGTCAATTTTCTTTGCCGCTTCAACCATCTTTCATTCAATGCGATGGTACCATCCCTTACGGGATGACCCCGCCACCTAGTAACTAAGGAAGGGAACCTACAGTTTAACGTGGAATCCGACCCACGATCGACGAATCAATCGGCTATTACGCCGTACACGGGAACAAATGTAGTGGACCCACTTGTTTTTACATGCCGGAAACCACATAGCACTGCCGGAACCACGCAGCACGACATGCGTACCACAACCATCTCTGTGTACCGGCAGCTTACCTGTGCCGAGGCGGCTACGACGTATCGGTACTGGACTGGGGCGCGCCGTGCCGGCTGCCGTGCTACGTGTCGACGGTGCACTCTGAGCCCCTAGTCCGATTTGTCACCTAAATTGGCGTTTACAGCTATCGTCGCCGTAAATACGTTGGCGTTGCCGTGAACACGCTTTTATGTTGCCCTGTTTCAGTTTGATTTTGACAGCTTGAAGAAGTAAAACCGAAGTTCCGTAAACGCCAATTTAGGTGAGAACTCGGACTGACCGTGCTCGTTATTTATCTCCACCGGTAGCGTACCTGCGTCGCGGCGGCTACAACGTGTTGATGCTGGACTGGGGCGCGCTGTGCCGGCCGCCGTGCTACGTGGCGGTGGTGCACAACTTGCACTCTGGTTCTTTATCTCTGTATCCCGGCAGCGTACCTGCGTCGCGGCGGCTACAACGTGTTGATGCTGGACTGGGGCGCGCTATGCCGGCCGCCGTGCTACGTGGCGGTGGTGCACAACTTGTGCTCTGGTTCTTTATCTCTGTGTCCCGGCAGCGTACCTGCGTCGCGGCGGCTACAACGTGTTGATGCTGGACTGGGGCGCGCTGTGCCGGCCGCCGTGCTACGTGGCGGCGGTGCACAACCTGCGCTCGGTGTCACGGTGCGCGGCGGAGGCGCTAGCGGCGCTGCGCCGCGGAGGGCTGCGCCCGGACCGGCTCACGTGCGTGGGCCACTCATTGGGGGCTCACATTTGCGGCATCATCTCTAATTACCTCACATTTCGATTGAACAAGATCATTGGTGAGCTTTTGGTTTGTTTCTCCACGAAGTCTAAATGCAAATAGCAAACTAAAAACCGGCCAAGTGCGAGTCGGACTCGCACACGAAGGGTTCCGTACCATCGTAGAAAAAAAAAAACAAAAAAATCACGTTTTTTGTAGGGGAGCCCCCTTTAATTTTAATTATTTTTTAATCTTACCTATTTTTTGTTATAGCGGCAAAATAAATACACACTCTGTGAAAATTTCAGCTGTCTACCTGTTACGGTTACTGAGATACAGCCCTGTGACAGACGGACGGACGGACGGGCGGACGGACGGACGGACGGACGGACGGACGGATGGACGGACGGACAGCGGAGGCTTAGTAATAGGGTTCCGTTTTCACCCTTTGGGTACGGAACCCTAAAAAGGATGGCTGTGATTGCCAGTGACAATCAAACCCATCTTTAGCGTCGGATGTGGCCTTGGCATACCTAAAGCCATATCCGGTTGAACATTGTAATAATTTAGATGCCAAACTATTTGTTTGTCTTGTTGATTGGAAGGATTCTGGTCAGCCTTTACCAGACATAAAATCCACTCCATACAAAGTCCTGATTTCGTGCATCTGTACAGGTACATTTTGCTTGTATGGACTCTAAGCTAGTTTCGCGTAATCGACCGCGACGACCGCGGTAATCTCAATAGTTTCGCGTTGCTGAAATGTCGCGAATCGTCCTTCGAGATCATATTTTTAAAAATAACAGTGCCAACCCCGACACTCGATGGAGGGAAGTTATTTATCTCAAAAGTCGCCTGAGTTGAGCTACTGCTGTGGCCCCGGTCGCCCAGCTACATCTCTGCTGTGCCAGAGAGAAACTGTTATCATAGTGGTCGGTTGTCGCATTTCTGCGTGGGTAGTTTCTAGGCGCACTTAAAATACCGTGGGGTGGGTGCTGGGGCGGCAGGTCTGGACCCGGCGCGGCCGCTGATCCGCGCGGCGCCGGCGGCGCGGCTGGACGCGGGCGACGCGCGCGCCGTGCATGTGCTGCACACCAACGCGGGCCGCTACGGCGACGCCGCGCGGCTCGGGCACGCCGATTTCTGTCTCAACGGCGGCCGCTCGCAGCCCTTCTGCGAGGATACGCCCAGTGAGTACAGCGGCGCGGGTGTGTGTTTGTTTTTGTAGATACAGTTCTCAGCCCAGTCTCATCAACATTGTAGTTGCGGTAAGCTGTAAATGGTATATGTATTGGATTTGTCGAGTAGTATTCCAAAGAATTTGTCAATCACCGGTTTATTAAAAGCCCTAATTCGTACCGCTGAAGTTGCTCCCCGAAAGCGAAGAGTATATCAGAGCTGCGTTTCCGAAAGCCTATTAAACATTCATATCCAGCCTTTATTTATCATCAGTAAACGGTTGTTCTATGTTATTTTGATTCGCTCACTGATAGGCCAGGTCCATCACATCATTGATCGTTAGTCCAATACATACTAGACAAAATTGTAATTAAATGCGCTACCAACTCCTTCTCTAAGCTTTTATTTCATATTTACCTTGACAGAACCAGTAATGTTTAATTGTTCTTAACTTTTGGTCCTTTTTTTAAATCCCTTAATGGCACGCCATAGTTTTGCACGGAGCACCCTCCTCTACATCATTTAGAGCTGCGGTCATTATGTCTTTTTAATAATAATCTCATTTTGTCTTACCTGGTACAACATGTAGATATGTATGTATGCAATGTCTGACATGTTTTACATGTATGTAAAACAAAAGAAAAATAATAATGAAGTAAAATCCATTCCAACACTACTGCCAGAACAAGCCGTTATTGATGCCACGTTATGCTGGTTATAGTCACCGTGGGGGGACAAGAACTAACAAAGAAAACATATGTAAAATACCTTGGACTACATCTTGATAGGAGGCTCACTTGGTCTAATCATATTAATGTAAGGAGAACAGATGCAAATCTACAATATAAAGGGTATATTGTGGCTACTGGGTAGAGATTCCTCACTTTCACTCAACAATAAAATACTGGTAGACCTATCTGGAGCTACGGAATAGAACTCTGGGGGAGTGCGAGCAATTCTGATCTCGAAGGATTTCAAAGTTTGCAAAATATAGTGCCGAGAAATATAGCCAGAGCACCGTGGTTCACTCGTAAACAAGAAATACATGAATGCCTATAAATGCCAACGGTAAAGGAAATGGTAAAAAACCAGTGCACAAGTTAAAAGAACATGCCTGAAAAACACCCTAACAACATAGCTAAAAGTCTATTAAACACAAGTGACACTGTTTCCGGTCTGAAACGCTGGGTCACCTAGACCTGGACACGAGATAGTACATAGACAGCACCAATCATCTACCAGTCATCTACCAGTACATAGGAAGCATCTCCTGCAAAATAGAACCACTGGAAACCATCTGATTATGGCTCTATGTGCCGATGGCAGAGTCAAAAAGCAACAAAAAAAACTAGAGAGGGCATCGTTTCACTCCAAGGGGGTGTTTTAGATCTGACAAGGCATGACTATGGTCAGTCCGGTAACTGACGAACGTACCTACGTTTCGCTTTTTCTCCCGACTTCATAGGAAACGTATTGTCGTCCATCACTATCGCATCGCCTCAACCAATGCGTCGTTGCAGACGAGGCGCTCTGCAGCCACATCTGGTCGATCTGCTACCAGGCTGAGAGCCTGTTCCGCACGCGGCTGGCGGAGCCGTGCGGGCGGCGGTGCTCGGTGCGCGCGCAGCCGGCGCGGGCGCAGGCGCTGCCCGTACCGCTCGGCCACGGTACCCCCGACAGGTGACCTTCACGCGACCTTGCCTTCAATCAGCGAGCTTGGAAGGACGGGAGTAGCAACCGAAAGTCGTTTTTTTATGGGGGCGGCGCGTAGCCACTTTTATATACATAAACGAAAGCGCAGGTGAGTGAGTTCGAGTCTCGAGTTCCAACACGCCATTTAGTGCAACAAACATGAATGTTCCCGTGCGCGAACTAACTACAGTTAGCCTGGTTTCCACCAACTGATTTATTTTAATCGACACTTAAAGGGCATTTATTACTGAAGTGCTGATAATGGCTGTTATTGATTGCGAAATGGTAAGAACGGCCCTTTAATCATCAAAACTTGGTGGAAAAGACCCTTAGACGTTTTCCACTAACCAGTGGTTACGCGCTGGTGCTGCCATGCGAATGAGTTTCTAACGCTGTTCCCGTCCTTACATGCTCTTGTAGCATCATTCTAAATGTGTCATTCGTATTACATCACGTAGACATTAACCGTCTAACCGCGTTACCTACCGGACGATTTTTCTATAAATTAGCTTCTTAATTTCTAATACAAAAGGCCTCCTAATGCCTCCTAGATGGCGCTGATTTCGCTTTTGAATCCTGCACAGAACCATTTTGACTGCCATATCAATATTATTGCCATCACCACCACAAAGTCGACTAAGGTAACCGTTACAAAACACAAATTATTCAATAAAATCCATTAGCGTCTAATATTACGTCCTGCTTCAAATGGATGTCAGATCAAAATTTCTTGAAACGTTTATTATAACTGCTGTTTAGCATCAAATTAACCTAGCCTTATCCAAACTCTGGTTAGTGAACGGCGCTAGAGGAAACAGACGATAGATTGTGCAATATGCTCTGCTCTAGTTACGTTTAGTAAGTAGCCTTTTATCCAGGTACCCCGAGTTTACGCCCTTTTCACAAAATGCCTTTTCTCTTATGCAATCGTCAACCCTATGAAAATAGGTAAGCAGATTTTGGACACTGTGAGAGCTATGCTTCTGGTGGGAAATTTGCTGGTGTGACTTTACCAGTTCAAAATATAATGAAATTGTGTCAGATTTGTGTTTTGACACTTTTTGGAATACTGTTATGTATGTGGGGCATGTAGCATAGGGAACGGGGCCTTGCTTCTCATGCGAGAGGGCATGTGTTCAATCCCCACCACTTCATTTCTCTTTCGGAATTAGAAAAGTGCATTTCGTCTCAGATGCGAGTTGTTCCATGACTTGGAATCTATATAAAACTCTGGGTCTGCTAAATTATAGAATAAGCTCACCCTTGTTGATAGTGTCGCATGAAAAGACAGTCGAAGCGACAATGAAAAATTGTCCATATTTTCCATCCAGTTTAATGTCGCATTCTCATAAAGGGAAAGTCATGGCATGGCACCTAATTTCCTCGCCAGTGCAGTGTTGGGTTAATATCATGACAGTGTGTGTAGTAATCATCCATGTTCAGTTGCATACGTTCTTGCCCGTGGTTCTTGCAATCCACGAAGTCTATCGGACTTACTTGTGGTAAACACGTATCTGCAACTTGATTGTAAGAACGAGCTCGAATATGGTTAGCATTCAAACAATAAAGATAAATGCTCGACAAATGAATTGTCGCTCTTACGGACACTTTGGCCCGTATGCAGATATATGTTTACCACAAGTAAAGCCCGCTAGACTTCGTGGATTGCAAGAACTACAACAAAAACCAAACATGTCAATCGTGTACCATCCGTTGCAGCGCATCCGGTGCGTACTGCATCGAGGACACGACGCCGCCGTTCTGCCCGTCCGCGCCGGGCGCCACCGGCGGCGACGCGCGCTGCTGCCTCGACGCGCAGTACGCCGCCGCCGCCGCCGCGCCGCCCGCGCGCCCCGCCCGCCCGCGCCCCCTCGTGCGCCTGCGCGCGCGCCGCCGCCACACGCTCGACGCGCACCTCGCCGCCGACGCGCTCTGATGCAAAATGCGCTCGCCGCGGTGACGCAGCGTCCGACTGTCGCAGCGAGCATGGAAGGGAGCGATCGAAAATCATTTGTATGGCGGCAGCGTAGCCACGAGTTAGGCCAAAATGTCTTAACGCCGCTAGGTCGCTTACGAATTTGGGACGCGCAACATCGAATTTTTGTTGCACTAAATAGCTTTCTGTAAAATTCTTACCTATTTTTGTGTGAGCGAAATTAATAGTAAGTGAATTTGTAAGCAAAATCACATTTTTATGTAAAAGTGACTACGCCACCACCATACAATCGTGTTTCGGTCGCTACTCGTACTTCATGCCCGCCGGTACTTAGGGCCGCAGTGGGGAGCAGAGGGGACCATTGCCCCCCTAAAATCAAACGGAGGGCGGCGTTTAGATTTAAATGACATTTACACATGGGACATGGGACCAAAGAAATTTGCAGTCACTGCCTCCAGGCCAGCATGGTAATCGATGCAGCATCACTAAAATGTAGTATGCAATTGGACTGAAGCCCTTTAAGTTTTTCATGAATGTGAGTGATAAGCCACCAAGATATGTGGGAAATATGCCAGCCCGAGTTTAGTTTCTTTTCTCATGTAATACTCAAAAAAATCCAAGGTAATATGACTATCTCCAGCGTTTCTTTCTGAAAAAGTTTTGCAAAAGTAAAGCTGGAGCAAAAGAGTAAGGTCCGTTTCCACGAGGAAGTAAACTTCCGCGAGAAATGTCGGACGGACTGTCAGACAGCACTGTCGCCCGTGTAAACACGTCTTGCCGAGGCGTTTACACGGGCGACAGTGCTGTCTGACAGTCTCTCCGACTATTTGTGCGGAAGTTTACTTCCTCGTGGAAATGGGGCCTAAAACAGAGTGTCTTAGATAAACGATTACACGGCATCTAAATGGAAAAGCCAGTGGTTTAATAGACAACAAAAGGTAGCCATCTGTAATAAACTAATTTACCAGACATCCAGGTGAACATACAAAACATGAATGTACAGAGTGAATAAAACTGAATAAAGCTGCACTGGAAGCACCTAATTGTAATGACGCATTGACTTCCATAAGAGGTAGGTAATCTGGAATGACTTAGGACATTAAGGTGGCCCAACCCGGCGGCCTCAACTCATTTGCGGGCACGGTATAAAACCGTGCTGTTGCGCTCTGGGACCTTCTCTGTTTCTAAGAATAAGACAGGCTCCGTGATGAGGAAGATGCAACCTGTCCACAAAAAAGACAATGTGCATAGTGTATGATTTGGTAAGATTTACGAAAATTTGAATTTCAAAACGACTTATAGCTAAAAGTAAACCACGACCGCTGTAGTAAAAAATCTAACAAAAACCAAATAGATTATAAATCTTGATTAAATAAGCTATGTCTGATGACTAATCTTTTTAAGATATTCTTACTTTATCATTGCGTAATCCACCTCCAAAGTTATTGTATAAAACGCGCGAAAAATCCGAACTTTCGGACGTTATAACTTGGAAACCAAACACAATTTTACAACGCCAATGGTCATCAGACATCTACTTCAATCAAATAAAGCTATTTTGAGCAAAATTTTGGATCTTTGACAAGAAATATAGGCGTGATCTTCTTTCCCCTTTTGTATGGAGAGATGAGCGGGTTGGGCCACCTTAAATATTATAATCCCTTTAAGCGGAGTGGGGTGTTTCCATATTTCTCAGGTCAATGCAACTCTGGTATTTTTACTCTGCAAGCGAAATACATGAAATCGCACTTATTTAGTGTGCCGTAAATTTTTATTTTTCGGAACATAAGTATAAATGCATACCCGAAGAGAGCTTTCGCCATACCTGCTGCAGCGAGTTTAAAAAGACGGGACATGCGAACGGCGCTCTGTGCAAACTCAGGTGGCCCATAAAAACTGCCTGCGTTTTACATGTCGCATGCACTACACTGACTGATATTTGTATGATGTATTTGAGTTTCAGAAATTTGGAGCGATGGGAGAATAGCAGATTTTGCATTACAAGATGGTACCAAAGTTGTAAATACATATACTAGGTGGTATTGTATTTTAATTAAATGTAATGTAGAATCTAGTAGAAGCAAATTTATTATGTTTATTTATTTACCTACCATTTAATTTATGAATAAATTAATTTTTGCACTTTACAATTATTTTTATTACGCCAAGCGCAGATTATCTTGAACTCATTGGGGGTGTTTGGATAATCGATATTTTCGAATAATTGACCTCAATAAACTATGAATACAAATCTTTGTAGTCATTTAAAATTTAAGTTTTAATACTTTAAGATGCATATTAATGATATACATATTCAAATGTATGTCTTTAAAACTGTCTTAAATAAATGCTTGGTCATAGGGCCGAGTGCGTGAAAAGACAAAAATCAAAATCAACATATGATTAAACACGTCACTTTGTATGGACAGTATGGAAGGAACTCCATGTGGTTCGCTAAAAGTGACGTGTTTGAACATAGATTAACTCAGCCGTCTCTTCGTACAATCGGGCTTAGTCTGCCGAAGTAAGCCTGCGCACTTACGAGCAGCCAGATCGAGGACTGGAGGACAGAAATCTTATTATATTAGTTTAAGGCTGTTCGGATACGCGGCGTTCGTATGACCGATATTCAAATAATCGATGCTCTACTGTACTGCACATGAGTGGCGAGATTGTCGGCGCAAAGGGTTTTGGTGGAAGAAATGATAATGGGTAAAAGTAATCATTACTACATGTTGATGACTTGTAAAAAAAGTGTATTTACATCTAAAAAATACATATTAACTGCAACTAAGTTGCACACGAACTAAACAGTTGCAAACCTTGCACAGAGCTCAGTTGATTTGACTAAAACTTTGCTGAGACCTTCCTCTGTCGAAATATGTAGACATTGACTGTTGATTGGACATTTAGATATAAAGTCAAAGAGAGACAGATGCCACACTTAAAAAACTTGTCAATAAAACCAATTACTTTAATACATTACGTCGCCAATGTACTCAAAGCAGTGTTTACCTACTTTTATTGAAAAGATTTTGCACTTCGCCAATGAAGCCAAAATTCCTTTGAAAAAAAATATTGTAAATTCTGTTGCGTCTTAGGTGGGCCTGTAGCATCAGAAAAATGTACTTCCCATAAAAAAGTAGTTAGGCGATAATTTTAAAACCACCGTTCCATTTTTCTTCATTTTTGGCGTTCCGTACCAAAAGAGTGCTAATGGAACCCTATCAATAAGCCTCCGCTGTCCGTCTGTCAGCGAGCTCTCCTGAACCGTAATAGGTATAAATCTGATTTTTTTACAGAGTCGGAATTTCTTTTGCCGCTACAACAACAAATACAACAAAAAAATAAATAAACGGGACGTACAATACATTAATGAACTAATATCTCTGTGTCTACACATTTTGGTTTTTCTACGAAATAATCTCACAGAAAATTGTTTCACACCGATAAGAAATATTCCATTGCATAAAGATTTTATTTTTGCTCTTATTCGGTTCCCTCTTTATTTTAACAAAAACGTACAGACATTTATATTGATCGAATGATGTTACATACAACAAATTGGCCATGTGGTTTTGAAATCATTACCTTAATACGTTTTAATGGGGAACACAGCACTTAAGCCTACACCTCTGGTAATAGGGACGCCTGCCCGAAGCAGTGCAGGTTTACCCGGCGCCCGGACAAGTTGGACCTGTCGGAGCTCGACGCGGACATCAGCTCTTGTTGCCGCTGGTGAGCAGAGCCAGCAGCGCCGCCTTCTCCTTCTCTTTCTTGCGGACCACGTCGAGCGCCCGGTTCTGCCACGTGCTCTTGCGAAGTTTGATCGGTCGGCTGCCCACGTAGCGGCCTGGAGACAATTTTTATGTGGTTGTGGTCTTCGGTGGAGTTAGCAGAGAAGTCTTGGTGACGGGTTATAGAAGTGGTATTCTATTAGGTATTCAATTAAAGGGAACCGAGTAATTAAATCACCTTTTTTAGTATTAAACTAAACAGTTAGGCTGAGATAAATATTCGTAACAGAAACTTACACTAATGAAAAGTATTACCACTTTACATTACTCTGACATTTTGTCCATACAAAATGTGTCAAAGTGACATCACAAAGTACAGTAGAATCCGGATATAACGACCTTCAAGGGACCGGCGATACAATGTCGTACTAACCGGATGACGTACAAAACGGCAGGATTCTTTCTTAAGTACATGTGTACTTAACTTACGAATAAATATGTATGTGTTATAATGGCGAAAGTTTGATTTTCCTATTTAGGTAAATAAAACATTTTGTTGGATGCTTTATTTTAATGGTTCTTACACATTCCAAATTACCAACATAGGTACATAATGTACTGTAATACAAAGAGATAAATTACATACAACACTAAGGGCCCTTTTCACTTACTGCCGATTAGCTTAATTGTCACATATTAAAGGCCTTTCTTAGCAGCTTGCAATCAATACCAGTACAAGATATCAGCACTTTACTAACAAAGGCCCTTTCACTGGTGATTAAAATACATCGACATTTAGTGAAAACCAGGCTAAGGGTCTCTTCCACCAAGTAGTGATTAGTTTAATCCTCACATTAAAGGGCCTTTCTTAGCAACTCGCAATCGATACCAATACAAGATAATCAGCACTTTGGTATTAGGCGGGGTGAAGTTGGGGCGCCGAGGTATTGGTGTATAGGATATGTAAACAAAACATTGCGCGTCGTTTTAACCGGATGTATTATCATAAATAATGGTCGCTATAAGCAGTTGGTCGCTTAAACCGGAGTCGCACTAAACGGTTATATTTTCTCAGTACCTAACTATGAAACCTAACTTGAGTAAACATTATCGTCGTTAAAACCGGTTAGTCGTTACAAGCGAAGTCGTTGTAAATGAATTCTACTGTACTACTTTTCGTTAGCCTTAGTTTCTGTAACAACAAGTTATCTCAGCCATAGTCAAGTTCTAATCACATTCCCATTTGGTAAGGGTTCTGAGAAAACGCCACTCTTTCGATAATAAACATTTTACAAAAATGTTTTTTCATGTTAAACATGGCATGGGCCTGCCTTACCCGACATAGCACATGAGTTTTCGAACTTGGAGCTGCGGAAACCATCCCATACCATGATTGAAGGATTCCAGGTTGTACTTTGAGGGAAATGCCGTGCATTTAACAGATTACCGGCCAAATAAAGTAAAGATCTACAGGATCGGACGATTCTTATTGGAGGAATGTGTGCTTTCTGTTCTGGTGGTGTTAAGCGATTATGTTCATTGCAATGGTACCAAACCTGGGCGGAATTAACCTCACCGCCTAGTAAGTAGGTAAGAGGAGCTACAGAGTGGGCTCTCACCGTTCATCTCTTTCATCGCCTTGATGAAGTCCTGCGGCTCCTTGAAGCTGATGAAGCCAAAGCCCTTACTCTTGTTGGTGCGTTTGTCCCGCACCACCTTCGCTCGGTTGAACGAGCCGTACTTGCTGAACGTGCGGATCTGCAACATGCATCACCAGCGTGAACACCAATGAGACATGTCAATATCTGTCAATTATATGAAATTAGAAGAGATGGTAGAAAAATTTTGTCCTTTTTAAAGTCTTTAAAACTTAAACTTTTAAACTTTTTAAAGTCATTTAAAATTTTGAAACAAGGGAATGATTTACCGGGACTGAACTTGACTTAACTTTAATGATATAGGGCTACCTAATTTATGACTTCATTTCAAATAAGGCACTTCTATGCTGGTTACTAAATAAAAGAAAAAAGATCAGGTTTGCCCTCCTCAAAATTCACATTATTTCTATCTCAAATGTAGTTCAATAGAATCCATTTTTTTTTTATGCGACCCGACATGGATGGCTAATACCATATATAACATTATATACATTGGTTGTTATACATTTATAACAACCAACCATTTTTAGCAACAAATGCCAACTCAAGTTACATTTTCACACAAGTTACCAAGAAAGCATTTCGAAGCACTCCCAACATGACCTGCTTGACATGCATTCAATTGTTTGATGAGAACGGTGTTTCCAGTCAGGATATGTTTTTGCTTCGCCGCAAGAGAATGTGTTGTGTGCAAAAATAAAAAAATAACGAAAAATAATGAACATAACATAAATAAATGGAAATAAAAAACGTATGTACTATGATAAAAACACTCCGTCGACTCATACCCGCACACGAAGGGTTCAAACTCTACTGCATATCAGGACAATAGCAACACAACCTCCACCACGAAAATTGTAACATTTCATGTCACTACACAAATCGATGAATGACAACATTTGTTAACAATTTTTTATCTTCTTTCGTGGGACAAGGTTTTTTTACCGTGGCACACATCATTCGTTTAAATTTATCGTGACGCTTACGAGCAGTTCGTCGGTGACGTCGTTGCCGAGGTCGCCCGCAAACAGTCTGAAGTCGTCATCAGGCCAGTCCAGCAGTGTCACATCCTCCCACGTAGAGCCGCCCGCTGTCCGTATCACCTGCACACCCGCACGGGCTTAATGTACACAAATACGGCTTCACATAACGGTTTTGGCATGGTGAATGTGTATAACTTTTCAAATAAAAATTATTAAATTGCTAAAGAAAATAAATAAATGGAAGAAACATTATTGTCGTGTCGTATTTGATGTGAAGAGTTCCATAAACTTTAAATAACATGCCCAGACGACACTTTATCGTTCCATCGTGAGGAGTCTGTTGCCTCTATGTCACACGACATAGAGGCAACAGACTCCTCACGGCAAGGAATACAATGTTAATTAAATAATATAGTAAAATGGAGGAACGCCTCATACCTTCCTATTTTTTTTCTCTTTCTTGGTCTTATTGGGATGTGCATTATCCGTAGGTGGCGGTTGTGTCTGGACGGGTGGGGGCAGGACCACCTCCACGGGGGCGGGCGTCGGCTCCGGCTTGGGAGGCGGAGTGGGAGGTTCTGCCTTTTTTTTCTCCTGGATACATAAAAGTGATGAAAATTAAATTTCAGGAAGTAAGACAAGGGTCTTAGAAGATTAAAGTGTATCACGTAACTCCCGCTTTAGTTAACTCAGTAAGGGCATTTTTCACCTACTTTGATTAGCTTAATCACCACAAATTAAGGGCCTTTCTTAGCAGCTTGCGATCAATACTAATACAAGATAATCAGCACTTTAGTAATAAGGGCCATTAAAGTTTCAATTAAAATAAATCAGCACTTGTTAAAACCAGGCTAAGGGCCGAGTGCACGAAAGGACAAAAAGTCAAAATCAACGTCAACGTATGATTTAACACGTCTCTTTGTATGGACAGTATGGAAGGAACTCTGAATGCGGTTCACTAAAAGTGACGTGTTTGAACATTGATTAACTCAGCTGTCTCTTCGTGCAATCTGGGCTAAGTTGCATATATAAGGCAATGGCAAAGTTGTCTATATTTTGCTAGTGAAAAATAAAAAATACACACTTCTACACATACTTCATACATTTGTCAAGATTGTAAAAGCTACATTCACATAAATTATAGCGTGGCCGGGGACTAGTGTAATTTAATGTCCATTCCAAAAAAAATATAACCATGCCCCAGTCCACATCTTAAGTGCAGCAATCCTTAGTCACCATTGAAGTAAGGAACATCACTCGATCAATCAGACAGCATATCTGATTGGTCGTGCATTAGAAAAAAATAATTGGTCGTTAATTTAAAGAAGGTTTTTAGAGTTCCGTACCAAAAGGGTGCCAACGGAACCCTATTACTAAGCCTCCGCTGTCCGTCCGTCCGAACGTCCATCCGTCCGTCTGTCACAGGGCTGTTTATCATGAACCGTAATAGTTAGGCAGCTGAAATTTTCATAGATTATGTATTTATTTTGCCGCTATATCAACAAATAGGTAAAATTTTAAAATAATAAAAAAAACCAGATATTTTGTGTAAAATCTTGTACGATGGTACGGAACCCTTCGTCGAGTCCGACTCGCACTTGGCCGGTTTTTTAGTTTACTTTCTACAAAAGTTTCTGTGGTGGAGTTTGAACTTGAAGTTCTTGTAAATGATTATGTGGCAAGAATCAACATGTAATTTTGCAAATTAGGATGGTGGTTACTAACCGGGAGAACTAAATACATTTTATGACCGTTTTAATCCAAAAGAAATGAAAAAAAAAAACCAAACAATATTGAATGACCACAGTTGTCACTGAGTAAAGGCTTACCTTCGCCGATTCCTTCTTAGCGGGCTTGTAGAGCTTGGGCGCGGCGGATAGCACAACTGGCTGCGGCCGGTGTGGAGGTGGTGGCGGCAGCGCGGCCGGCCCAGGCATCCCCGGCCGCATTAGCGGCGGCGCCATACCCGGGTGGTAGCTGTCCGGCGGACGCATCCGCACCTGCCAGACATGCATTGCATTGAAAATACTACAGTTGGCTTACCTAATAGTGGCATGCCACTTTGATATACATAATTTGGAGGAGATATTCATTTTTATATGCTTTATTTGCGTAAATAAATCAAACAGCCTAACAGTAAACATGCCGATTAGCCCACTTGTCACACTATCACTGGTCACAAATCAAATTACGCAAATTTGTAATTCAAATATTCGCTTTGAATACCTTCACATAACCCACTCAGTTCATGGCACGGTGTTGATCTGTTTGGACTATTGTGAAGCAGTACCTTAACACTTTTTAGTGACGTAATGCAAAATGGACTGGACAAATCATACCGTTTTGCAATTTTTGAAACTTGATCAAATACACCTGTGTGTTTGGGACCCCATAAATGGATCTCAAAGAAACAAAAGGTTTGTGAGCGATGCATAGATCGATATACCAAGTAATTTGGAAATGCCAGGCACAATGACAGAATTCAGGAAGAAATAATCATTGATGGAGTGTAAAACGTTAATGCGTATTGAAAATTGTTGCTTTTGATTAAATTAATGGTTTTATGGAATTTCATTCTATTTCATTTCAGGCATCAGCAACAGCATTAGCAAGTATTTAAAAATAATGAAAATAGTAGCTAATAAAAAAAACAAATTTAACAAAAAAAATAACCGACTTCAAAGGAAAAGCACTAAAAAGTAAAAAATAATTTTCATTTTTGTAGTTACGATTTCTGTAATTTTTTGAGTCGGCGTCAGCCGGGCACGCGCTGCGCCAATCAAGAGAACCTAACCTAACCTAACCTAACCTAACCTTGGCTGACACCGACTCAAAAAATTACAGAAATCGTAACTACAAAAATGAAAATATTTTTTTATTTTTTAGTGCTTTTCCTTTGAAGTCGGTTATTTTTTTTGTTAAATTTGTTTTTTTATTTGTTTATTTTTAGTGAATCTGAAGTAAATTTACTAATTTGTATACGTACTTTCCAATAAAAAAAGAATCACTGAAATCGGTTGGCGTTATATTGAGTTATTCGTCGATTTGTCGCGCACATCTTAATACAAATTTAAGATTTTTATGATTTTCTCATGGATATCATTGTCAGAACTTAACCAAATTAAAATGGGACCACTTGGGAAGCACTAGCTATCATTTAAAAAAAAATCATCAAAATCGGTTCACCCAGGCAAAAGTTATGAGGTAACAAACATAAAAAAAAAACAAAAAAAAAAAAACATACAGACGAATTGATAACCTCCTCCTTTTTTGAAGTCGGTTAAAAAGTAATGAGTAATATAAAAAAAACTTGAAAACACTTTCCACACCAGAAATCCAGCATTACCTGTGAGGGTATTAGCATGGAGGGTGGTGGCGGTGGCGGCGGTATGCCCGGGAACATGAGTCGCGGCGGTATCATCATGTCGGGATGGAAGGGCGGCCGGAGCAGCGGCGGTGGCGCAGGGGGAGGTGGGATGCCGGCGCGCTCAAGCCGCTGCTGCACAGCGCCAAACGTTCCCGCACCGATGATGGGGCGCAGCGGCAATGCCACGCCGGGGGCGCCAGGAACGCCAGGCCCACTGATCTCCGCCTCGAACCTAAACATTGTAGGGAAAACGATAAAGGGACGAACAGCTCTTAGGCTTAATACTTTGTACGATTTTTCTATGTCCTTTACGATGTACTCAACCTTCGAACAATATTTACCATGAAAATACTGATGAAAATAATTATTTAAAACTAGACCAAAATAGCCTCCACTCTAACCCAAGAAAGCATTTCTTATCTTGCCGAACAGTAATCTCTAAAATGATAAGTGGCATTTCAGTGACTAGTTTAAAAAACCTATTAGATAATTATTTCAAACTAGTGATGTACCCGGCTACGCTCGGGTTAATGTCGTTTTGGATTTATGTCGGGCTGAATTATTTCCTGGATAAAAAGTAGACCAAGGGGCTGGTCCAAATGCTGGTCCAGGACAATGTAACCATCTACCAAATTTAATGAAAATCCTTTTAGCCGATATGGCATGACTTAATAAGAAACATTCCAATGTTCCCATTTAGAGGTTCTAGGTTGCAATTTTTTCAATAAAAATTAAAATCATGTGGCTACACAACCTTTATTGCTCTGGCACTGTTACATTGCATACCTAGGTAGTAAGTAACGAAGGGGACCTAAATTTTACATGGACTTCAAATCTCAGCCAGCCTCACCTTCGAAAGCGGTAACGGTAAGCGGAACTGAAATCTATTTCGCCTATCCCGTGTCCCGTGTAGTTAAATGTACGTGTACTAAGTTTCATATAATTCGGATGATCGGTCTAAGAGTTATGGAGGATACATACATACATACAGAAATTATTTCTAAGAATCGTCAATTTAGTTTTTAGTATCATGCATAGAGTCTACAAAACCAAGTATTTTATAAAACATAGTAACTTCCTCCATGAAGATCCCTTACAGATTTATTATTAATATAGATATATGAATAAAAACACATTTTAACTAAAAGTTCACTTAACCAGTGACAAACAAGGATCAGCTTTCAGCTTCTACATAAATAAATACATGAAATAATAACGACAACTATTTTCCTATTCGTTTGGGGTGTTACCATGTATACGGGCAACTAAATTCGTTCGACTTAAAACAATCTCTGGCGATTTTGACGGGACTACAACAACCTAGGCAGCTGGGTTTATGGGAAAGTATGGCGCTATTTATGGAGTAATTCAATGCCCGCATGTGGCTAGCAATATGAATCAAGATCCAGTAATTCAACAATAGGTGCTTACACGGAAACTTCAGTGGAGCACTTTTTGCCAGTCAAGGACGATATCACTTTTGCGCTGCGAGCGCTTCTATAATAATGCATAATATCCAAAAAAAAGAAAATAATGTGAGTGCAACAGGATTTCAAAGTGTGATTTTTGTACCCTAGGTTCGTGATGTGATAAATGAACAGCGTTAATAAAACCTAGTCGTTTCGTTGGTACACACCATTTTGGTTTACATATTTTGTGCCTGAACTCGCAACATAATAATTAAAACACATCGCAAGATGACTTGCCTAGCATACCACAGGTCTGGGTTGAAATCCTTGCCAAGTTCGTGCATCACTTTATTTACTCATTCTGAGTTGGATAAGTACTACTGCGAGCTGCTCCATGGTTCGGAATACATGTAAAACTGTGGGTCCCCTTTCCCTACTAGACGGTAGGGTTTAAGCCCGCCCGGGTTGATACCATCGAATTGGATAAAACGATGGTCGGAGCGGCAATGAAAAATTGTCCGTGTCTTCCATCCAGTTCAATCTAGCCGTGCTCATAAAATGATGGCACCTAATTCCTTCGGGAATGTGGTGTATTGGGCTAATATCATAACGGTAGTTGTGTGGCATTAGCCATCCATGTCAGGTTGCAAAAAAAAAGCTACGTTCCAATACCACCAGCAAGTTGATATTTTGTGGTTCGCTTTAGAAGGCGTAGCTTAGTACATACTGAGATTTGACCACCATTGAACCATATGATAGGTAAAGGGATTTAAAGGTTAAAACATGCATGATTTTAAACTTGTAAGGTTAGGTTAGGTATAGCATTCCCAACCTTACAGAAATTGTACGTACCTGGACATTTCGTCCTGCATCTGCTGGAACTTGCACGAGTTCTCCATGGTGGATTCGTTTTTCTTTGGTTCCTGTATTCGATTAGTTTACATGCGCAGATGTCAAAATGGACAAGCGTCTCTAAGCAAACTGATAACACAATGAGTGGCTCCTCAATCGCGTTCTTCTTCACAAACTATTTAGGGTTCCTATTACAGAACGTATGAACATAAAGGATCAGTATTTTTACTTAAATCTTGTCTGAAACTCTTTTTTTGACCATTTGAAAGCTGTTAATCTTTGGTACATATACCTGTTTCAAAGAAAAATCATTTTCTGTAAGTACCAGTATTTTATTTTTCTCTCTATTCTGTGATGTTGTTCGAGCAAAGAAGATGATGAGATATTTTATGTTCTGTGCCGCAATTTGAGCATGGAAATTTTGCAACTTGCGACAGACAGAACCACAGCCTCCTCTACTTGTCTCTCTCGTCAGAGACAATAGAGAAGACTGTGACAGAACACGATTGCAGGAACGTCAAAACATGGCCTTCAGCCCAAGTCTCTTTCAGTCGTATTCAGAGAGCACCTGTCAAAACTTAGCACGAGATTAGCACCGGACTAACCATAAAAAAACCGGTTTAGTCCGGCGGATTAAAGTTACTCCAACCAATCTGAATACAGCTGTAAGTGTGGCTCCATTTATTTCCGCAACTTTAGGGCTACTCAGGCATCACGCTAAATTACCAGAGAGGTGACAAGTAGTATGAAATGCTTATAACATGAAAACCAATTACCGGATTTAAATACGGTTTGTATCTAAGTCTAGCCTAAATCTGAGCATTACTTATAGGCTACATAAAATCACGCTAACTTATCAGGGGAGTGAGAAACGGAGGTAACATACATATTATAACAAAACTATAAGTGGACTGCTCCTGCATGTACCATGAAAATTGGCAGAGTTCATCTGATTTTACGAGAATTTGAAATTTTACGTAAAATGAAATTACGAGAGGGGTGACCGATGGGGTTAAAGACTCATAACTTACGAACTACCCACTCGATTAATATGCGGATTGCGTCTATGTATAGGATATATGGGCGCGGTCGGGTTTTGGATGGGTGACTATTTTCGATGTTGATGCTGGCTTTGCAAAGGATTTCACATAAAAATTGTGGTCCCCTTTACTATTAACTGGGTGGTACTATCGCGCTGAATGAAATATGGTCGAAGCGGCTGCAAAAAAGTCCGTGTTTTCCATCCATGGCAATGTAGTTGTGCCAGTGCAAAATTTTCTCGGCGGCAAATGCTTTTAAAAAACTTGGAAATAACTGGCCCCAATGTTTTGCAATATAATTAATATATTGCAATACATTCCTTACACTGCATTTATGAATGGCCATATTTGGGTCTTTTATTATTTAATCATGCCATATCGGCTCAACTTTAAGGGTTTTAGATCCAATTTTGTAGGTAGATACATTGTCTAGTCAGTTTGTAAAGTAGTATCGACTATCTTTTTGTACCAGCCCAACATCAGTCCAAAACGACATTGACCCGAGCGGAGCCGGGTACCTCAGTTAGTGGATATGTTGTGTTAGTATCTCTCTATTGTCTGTGGTGTTGTTCATTTTTTAGTCTGTGTGCACTTTTAGTCTGCGAGTGATGTTTTTGCCATCGAATTTACAAATAAAATATCCTGATTGATACATTGGTTTTTGCAATCCGTTCCGGCTTGTGTTACATCGCTTAGCATATTTAAAATTTTGGTCAATCGCTTTCTTTTGGCTGGTCGGCTGCAAAGATGATCGACGAAGACGCCAAGACCTTGTGGTGTGGCAATCTCTCCGAGCAGGTCACCGAAGAACTCCTGTATGAGCTGTTTCTGCAGGTAGTGTAGTGTAGTCTAAGGTGTAAAGCCTGTGCTCTCTTATGTCGAAGACTGCGGGTTTGAATCCCACGATATCCACCTCTTAACCAATATGATTTCAATCTTCAGTTAGAATGCGGGTCATGACACTGTTCAGAACCCATGTATAACTGTAGGTATACCCTTCCTGCTAGGTATATTATGACTGTTGTGGTAATTGGTAATATCACATGGGATGAAAGATGGTAGAAACTGCAATGAAAAAAGTGGTCAAGTGCGAGTGGGAATCGCACACGAAGGGTTCCATACCATCGTAGAAGATTCAACACAATAAAATCACATCTTTTGTATGTCCCCCCCCACCCTTTATTTTAGATTTTATTTATTTTACCTATTTGTTTCATCAGCAAAATAAATACACGCTCTGTGAAAATTTCAGCTGCCTAGCTATTACGGTTTGCGAGATACAGCCCTTTGACCGACGGACGGACGGACGGACAGACGAACAGATGAATGGATGGATGGATGGATGGACTGACGGATGGCCGGACAGACAGCAGAGGCTTAGTAAAATGGTTCCGTTGGCACCCTTTGGGTACGGAACTCTAAAAATGATTCATGTTTATCATCATGATTAATGTACAGAACGCATCATCCTTGGCGCCACAGTACCTAGGCATTGGCATTTGCAAGGAAAACGTGTGTGGGTGTCTAGGCTGATGCCGTTGTACATAGCTGTGTTACAAAAAAGAAAACATCATGGCATGGCACCTAATTTCTTCGGAAATGCGATGTGTTCAGCTAATATGACATTAAACCAGTTTGGCCATCAATGTCCAGTTCGAATGTAAGTTGTTTGATTAGGCCCATTTCATGCAGGATTTGAACCCAAGGAAAACTGTGATCTTGTGTTCTTATTTGGGTTGATTCCTCTCCGCTTCGTGCCGCTGAATTACGTGAAAGAAGGTTTGAATGGAAATTTATAATAATTCTTTGCATCTCTATTTAGTTCAGTAGTCATAGTCCATTATCAGTCAATTCTTAGCGTGGCTTTTATTCCTTTGGTAATACAGAATAGTGATTATAGCACTTAAAAGTGATGTTAGCATCCATGTCTACACACACATACATAATGCCCTGCCTTTTTCTGGAGGGGTAGGCAGAGATGATAAATCGCCTTGCAGTACGATCACAAAATACTTTTCTCGTTTCTTCAACAGACATACTTCTCTTCATACATGCCCTTCAATTATGGGTGCTTGGAATTAGGATGTTTACAAAGCTCATGCCCTGTCTGGTTTAGCTCATCTCGGTCGTCCGGGCAAGCCAGTACTACCTAAAATACCCCCTGTAAATTTGCTTCTTTTCCGTGTCTAAAACTTAATTTAAAAAAGATTTACAACATAATGCGTGGTCTGATCAAGCTGTGCAGACAGTTGCCTGCAATAACCTCACTGCAGCAATGTTTCAAATGTCAGCTGCTTGAAATGCATTTAACTGACCTGTCCCTGCAATAATGGAATGGTCATTCATTTCGGATGACATCATCACTGTCATTTCAAAAGGAAGGGGTGTAATTGGTACTTGTACAAGTCACCTACCATTTGCCACCCACTGTAAGTGACAACGTCTCCTCGTATGATGTGATACTCCATAAAAGAACTACCTGGCTATAATGGACTCTGTTGTCGCAGGCCGGTCCACTGGAGAAAGTGCGGATCCCTCGCGATCGCGATGGACACCAGAAGAACTTTGCTTTCATCACTTTCTGCCACGAGGTGTCCGTGCCGTACGCCATCCAACTATTCAGGGGAACGACTCTGTTCAACCGGTCACTGACAGTACAGTCCCGCAACCAGTTGGTTCCCCTGCCGCCGCCAATCCGATGCAACACTGAACATTCCATAGAGTTCCCCACTCAGGTCAACATCCGGAACCAGTTTGCCGAGATGACGGATAACTTTGAACAGGTCCAATCGTTTCCAACGAACGGTGAGCAGGACAGGATGAGCGTGGCAAGTCTGCAGGGAAACTGGAACCGTCACCACCCCTACAGAAAGGAGGAGAGGGAAGGGGGGCGGGGACGCCACCGGGGCCGGGAGAGGCGCGATGAGCGAGGCGGTGGGCGCTCGCACCACGCGGGTTCGCAGCCTTGGGAACGGGAACACAACCAATGGGATGCGCGACGCAATAGACGCGATGGCCATGATCGCTATAATAATTATACCGGCAATGGCAGAAGAAATCGATAATGACTGTATTGACAAGAGTGAATCACTTCTAGTGCATGTGTGAAAGGACACAGTTTTTTTAATGACTTATACTGCATTATTGGGACTACTTACTGCAATGTGTCTATTCAATGACCTGCAGTTTTATACTTCTAGCAATACTAGTTCCACATTCTCCACCTAGGTCGAAATTTTAAGTTGAGGCAAACTCTGTATAACCTGTGCCTTTAAAGGAACAATATGAAAATGTCCGCATGCACTCTTGCATGAGGTATGGGCAGCAATGTGTAAATAGTCAAAGATTATAAAAAGCTAAATTTACCTTATTTCTTGATTTTCGATATCATCCTGGCCGATAAGCGGGCCGCCATGGCTGCACGTGCCTTAGAGTGTTTGAATTGATGCTTATGCTCTTATTTCACGAGCATCAACCTACATGGTTGCTGATGGTGGTGTGAAGACTGGATTGAGCAGGGCTTTTAATGCAAACACTGGCACACCGGTACCTTATTGCGCCCTTACTTCAAAGGGCAGAATCTCACATGCCCAAAAAATGCCTAAGGTTATAAAAGGTTAAAATTAACAATAAGAAGAAAGTTCAAGGTGCTTGGAGATGGTGTGCACTCACATGTTTTCTGTCGCATGTGAATATAGATTGTGTATTACTACAAAGGATTTTAAGTGTTTTTGTTCAAATACATGTCCAAAAACATATTTAGCCTAGGTTTTAGAGTTTTTGATTTACGTTTTCGAACACTCTGAACGCTCTCCTCGCATTCGGCTGTCCGTACCCTACATTTCATCATCAATATTTATTCGCCCCTGACTGCTTCATGCCTCAATTCGATAAATTGAAGACTTAAATAATTCTGGTTTTAATTATTCTATCCTACAATATTGTATTAGTTAGGTGCACTGCACACTAACTTTGGGTTGAAGGGAAGGTAGAGTCCGACAGCACAAGGGTCGAAAACAGAAATAAAGGGATCCGGTATAGCGTAGTCCCAACTGATAGTTTAACTTACCATTACCATGGCCCACCTATCTGGCTTGAGTGTTTCGAGTAGTTGGGGGACGTCAGAAATTGTTAATTTTTGGACACAATTTAAATAGCTTATTGTACTTTGAGTAATAAAGTTTCTACTATAGTGTAAGCAAGATAGCATATGAAAGAAAACTTATTATATATGGCACAATTTACCCCTTGATTAATAAAGCATTAAATCATAAAATTCGTTTCTTTATCAACAATATTGCTTATAGAACAAACCTTGTTTATTATACGCAAGATATTCATTCGTCATCATCATGTTTTTTGGTGACAGAATTGTTGGACAAGGAACGCAGTTAAAGTGTATTGAACACAAATTCAATCAGAGAGTGCATGCTGCCATTTTCATATTATTTAACTTTTTTAACGGTGAAACTCCTGTATACTGCTTTGCTGTGTTGCTAAATATTATTTTGATGACCGGTTCACGCCATGGTGAGTGCATACCGAAATAACTTGCAACTATTGATATTGTTTAAAGTACCGATGCATCTCAACAAAAAAGGTTGACCAATACTTGATGCATAAATGCTTAATGGGTATTGTGGACTTTGTGAATTCAATCATATTGTCGTCATTACTAAAGTAATTTGTCATCAGACGACAGAACCTTTGATAAATAGAATTTAGGTCAGCTAGGCTTGCAAAGAAATTAAGTTTTAAGGTGGGCCTTCCTGCTCAACTCCCCATACAAACGTGGAAAGAAGATCATGCGCATATTTCTGGTCTGGGATTCAAAATTATACACTTTATTTGATCAAACTAGATGACTGATGACCATTGGCATTGTAAAATAGTGTTTGGTTTCTTATAGGGTTATAAGGTCTCAGATCGAATATTTCGCGCATTTTATACAATACCTTTGGACTTGGATTACTCAACGATAAAACAAAACCTCTTAAAAAGGTTAGTCATCAGACATAGTTAGCTTGTTTCATGAAGATTTATAATCAATTTCGCTTTTGTTTGATTTTGACTACATCGGTCATGATTTACTTTTAGCTAGTCTGCCTTGTGGATATATTGCATCAAGGAGCCTGTATTTTTCTGTTAAACAGATAAGGTCCCAGACCGCAATAGCCCGGTTTTGTACCGTGCGTGCGAATGAGTTAGTCCCGTCTGGAAGGGCCACCTTAAAACTATGCAGTAAAATGGTAAAGTAGAATAAATTGTTGTGCCGAAAGATCGTTTGATTTTTATGCTTTGAACTCACTCTTAGAACTGAAATGTTTTTCTTGTCATGTTAACAATAGTTTTTGAATGTGTATGTTTTAGTTTTATTCTAATCTTAAAAACCCTCTGGTCCAATCATTCAATTCCAAAACAGTCAACCGATCGTACGTCAAATGGATTAATGTTCGCAACATACATTTTAGAATGAATATTATATATATATATATATATATATATATATATATATATAGTATTCATTCTAATGTATAGGCTAAAATGTTTTATCTAAACTTCATGATTTCGTATATTTCAAATATTTTTTTGGCTGGTAGGTATGTTTATTTTGCCCTGTATGCCTATAATACCGGTATTGCTAGAATCACAGAGGCAAAGACAGTTTAAACCTACTTGCGTTTGTTGCGTCTGCTATGTAATAGTTTTGCCAAAATAAATGAAAAATATTTATCGTGACAGTCATAGATAAAATAAATATTCAAAGTATTTTGATTGTGACATGATTTGATTTTATTCTTTTTTACATTTTTTACATTAGTCGCTCCCCCTGTGAAATTGAGTTGCTATTGATTCTTTCAGCATGGCCTGAAAAATTGTAACAACATTTGCGTATGTTAGTTCAATTCGCTGGCTTTTGACAGTTACCATCGAGACAAGTCTGTGTGGTTTCGTTTCCTTTGGCTTATAAAATAAGTCCTAAAGAATCTAAATCTAGTTTTGCTACATCTGTAAAAAGGTTCTAAAATAAAAAATAACAGTTAACTTTTCTAACGTTTGTTAGCCAATATTTTCCGATCTAAAAGGCATACAGGCTTATGTTTTAACAATATATTTTAGATTCGATAATTATAAAAACCTAGTAAAACACTAAAATCATGTGTAAACAGTTATCGCCCATAGTATGGGGAATTGATAGGGTAACGACGCTAGGTAGACATGCTCAAATACGTAATTAGTGTAGGTTCCGGACTATGGTTCGGCTTGGCACCTAGTTTGTTGAAAATTTATTTTTTATGGAACCGGATATGGATGCTAATACCACATTGATAGTAATGGATGGAAAAATATTAGCCCGACCTATCGCATTCCCGAAGGAGTTAGGTGATATGCCAGGAAGTTCCCGTTATGAGCTCGGCTACATAGTACCGCATGGAAAACGAGACATTTTTTTTTATGTAACCTGACATGGATGGCTAATATCAAAGTGAACGTCAGATATTAGCCTAACACACTACATGACAACTAGGTGCCATGCAAGGACCTGCTTTATGTTTCCCTTCGATTATATTTCATCCAATGCGATGGTACCAATCCGGGAGGTATAGCAAGTATGGAAGGGGGACCTACAGTATCCGCATTCTTAAAGAAAATGCACATTTAAAACTCGGTTAACAAAGAAATTTAAAAAAAATCGCTGACCTCATTTTGTTAACGGATGTTTTTGACGCGCCGAAAGTGTTGCGAGCCCATTGCTATAATCTATAATGCATATTGTTAAATCTGTTTGTTGGTTGGCGGAGCCTATAACAACGTCCTACGAAATACAATAAACTTAATTTTAACTTACCACTCGACTAGGATATTTCTTCAGTGCAAAGTTGATGACATCACGAATTAATGCCAGGGACACCATGTAGAGGACTGCACCCATAATTTTGATGTCAACGCTCGCCTCTTCTGATTTAACCGTTACGTACGTGATATATGTGCCTATGAACCCTCGTACTACTAGGAATATCAGGACATAGATTGATTCAACAATCACGAACACGATCGAACTGTTCAGTTGCGCATCTCTTAGAAACCTGAAAGAAAGTGTATCTTAAATAGCTTGTAATGAAAGGATTAATTCTGTTATTTATATAAATGAGCAACCGACCATCTAATCTGCAGCAAAGGATTCGTAATCTCCAGCGCTCCCAATGAACAGCCGAACACGCAGCCCGCCATCTTGTTTTGCATGAACCGCGTGATACAGATCAGGGCGCTGGCGTGGTGGCACAGCATGAGAAAGCTCTCGGTCCAGTACGCCAGGCACCAGAGCAGATCAAAAGCGAAGTAGCCCCAAGACATCAGCATAAGGGCGTAGTGGGAGGACTGGCATGGCTCTGCAAGGACGGAATAACTATGTACTTAGCTGTTTATTATCGTTCGGCCTTCACTCTTGTATTTTTAAAAGAAACTGGGCATGGATAGCTATTATCACACCTCTACTGTCATCTCAACCAGGAATGTATCTTGAACCTAACAAAATTTTGGAATGACAGTAGGTACCATCTCATTGTATAAGCACAGCTAAATTTAACTGGATGGAAGTTGAGAGAGTCGTTATCCTTTCAATTCCCCATACTATAGGTGATAAATGTTTCTAAACTCTTAATGTTAAATTCAAATGGGTTTTTGAAATTTTGAATTCTAAAATATATAATAGAAATCTATGTCTGTATGTTTTTATTTTTTTAATATACTTTTTAGATTGAAAAATATTGGGTCATAAACATTGGAAAAAAGTTGAAAGAAGAAAAAAAATACAGTTATTTACAAAAAATATAAACATAGAATAAAGCTTTCTCAAGTGATATAAAAATGTAGATTAAACTCGGTTTAGGGATAGGGAAACGTTAGGGCCTGGAAGACGATTTCGCTATTTTAATGGCAATAGCGGTGCAAAATTGTGCCTTGACTGATGGACAAAGAATTCATTTCTTAAAATTTTCAAATCTTATATTTCTTGTCGCATCAGAAACTAAGACTAACGGAAAGTAGTACTTTGTGACGTCACTTTGGCTGAGATAAATAGTCGTAACAAAAACTAAGACTAACGAAAGTAGTACTTTGTGACGTCACTTTGAGACATTTTGTATGGACGAAATCTCAAAGTAATGCAAATTGACGTCACAAAGTACTACTTTCCGTTAGGCTTAGCAGCGTCGTCCTTGAACCATGAACCCTAACAACAATCCAACAAAGCCAGTGAGGAAAAACATAGCCCTTTGTCTGTACCAATAGGCGAGTATATGATAATTTATAATGGACGGAAGTGCGGATTAAGCAGAGGGAGGCGCTCCGCCTTGTGTCAAGGTTTTTTTTTATGAAAATGAACATGGGTGGCTAATGCCACATCTACTGACGTGAGCCCAATGCACTGTAGGAACTCGGCGCCATGCCGGACCTTCCCTTTGGAGATAGCTCCACAGATCAAACAACATAATGGGCAGTGTTCGCGGAGTAGGTGCAGGAGTTCTGCTGGTTCCACCGTTAATGGGTAACATACCTAGGAAACGTTTTCCCGACAGCGACCAAAGTCCGCACTGCCACAGGCCGGCCACGGTGGCGAGGCTGCCGTGCAGCAAGGTGACGACCCGGCAGCACCACTCCGCGCTCCTGCCGCTCCGCACCATCAGCACTATATACAGCGTGCTCCACACCACGAACGACCACAGCTTCAGCAGCGTCTCCTCCGACACCTCTTTGCTCTGCGGCGCCTCGCGGACGAGATAGCTCCACAGATCAGACAACATATTAAGCAGTGGTCGCGGAGTAGGTGCAGGAGTTCCGATCGTGGAGACATGGTGCTATTGATTGGTTGACATATTTTTGTATTTTGTCACCTGTCAGGTGGGTTTTCCAGATTTTATGGCTATGCCGGACGGATTTGATGACTTGTGATGCAATTTATTTGACGAGCGATTGAAATTGAATTTTTAGAGTCGTTCACTGATTACGAGGAGATTTGCGACAGATGAAATGTTGCAGTGCAATCAAGGTAGGTAACAAGGTTGGTGACCTGCGTGATCTTGATATAAGCATGCCTGATTAAAATCATAAGTTGATAATTTATGCAGGGAACGCATAGAGATTTAAGGATAAAAGGGGGTTCGAGATGACATGTGACGTATGACCGTGTTCTACTTTTTGCAAGCCAACTGTCAGGAAATTCATAAGTTTTCCAGTCCACAAGTCATCCAGAGTCACATTCATTAAGACATAAATTTGACATGCAAAAGCATGGAATGTCCATCCTGTGACTGGAGTCATTACTAGATGCTTTATTTATAGATTAGCATGGTTATCAGTAATAATGTCATAAACCAATGATTGTGTTGTGATGTGTAAGTCAATGTTTTTAATATTATTACCGTAATCAACATGGTACATTAACCTAATTACTTCGGTTTTAAATGCATTTTTGTAATAGTCATTTATTAAACTTTATCGCTCCGAAATCAACAATCTAAACATTTTAATATACAATTAATATGTATACATATACAATCGTTAACAATTTTAGGAATTCACAACACGTACAGACTCAGAGGTCTTTGCTATCGGCATCGTAGTCTATCGACACTTTTTTCTACACTCTTGTATTTGGACGCCGGGAGAGACTCTTTCAAGAGCGGCCGGAATCTTGAATCTTCAGAGAGCGCAACGCAGAGACGACGAGCGTGCGCTCGCGCGTCCGGGCTCGCGTCGCTGAGAAGGTCGACCGCAGCCCGCAGGAGCAGCGCCCGCGGCTCCGACGCGAGGTCGAGAGCCCGCGCGGCGCCGCCACGCACCACCAGCTCGGCGAGCGCGCACGCGGCGGCCGCGCGCACCGGCCCGGCGCGGTGCGCGGCCCCGCGCCTCACGAGCGCCGTCGCCGCCCGCGCCGCCGTCACCCCGCACGCGACCCGCGTCAGCGCCTCGACCGCGTCGCCGCGCAGGAACCGGTTCACGTCCGCCGTGCGGTCCAGCAGCGCCCCGGCCGCCTCCTCCGTCTCCGGCTCGAGGGTCCGCCCGCGCGCCTCGAAGAGCGCACCTAGCGTGCCGCAAGCGGCTCGGGCCACCCGCGAGCGTAGCGACCGCACGTGCGCGGAGGTCGCCCGCGCGACCGCTCGCCACGACGCGGCCGGGGCGGTCGCCGTGGGGTCCAGCGCGAGCTTCTCGGCTTCCTGGAGCCCCCGAACGATCGCCTCCCAGTCCTCCTGCTGCTTTGGAATCACGATGCAGGCGGCCAGCGCCCCGCGGACATCGCGACCGACCGATTCCGTTGAAATTTCTCTCTCTATCGCCCTCGCCGAGGAAGGATGGAGGTGGAGACTTCCCGCCGGCGACGGAGAACGAGTAGGGACCCTAGACGTCGGTAGCGAATTGGATGCTCTCGACTGGGACGCGGACAGCTGCGGGGTGGAGGCTCGCGTCACCGGCGAAGATCCCGCAAATTTATCGGAGGGAAGTGACGCTTGAGAACCCGACGTATTGTCGGCGGCTCCTTCTCCGATTGAAATTGGCCCAATTTTCCGTTCTGGGGACTCTGTCGGAGAATCAGTCTCGCCTTCGGCAGCTCGTTCCGAGTAATCTTCGACACGAATAGACGGTGACCTCGGAGCCGGCTCAGATTGCTCCTCAATGCTGACACTATCTTCTGCATGATGTTCCTCGATGGCGTCCGCGGAGGCGAACGGCTTTTGTGGATCTGTTTCTTTTATCAGCAGTTGCTCGTACTTGTCTTCTTGGCTCGACACCGCACTCGAATCCCTGTAACAAACAACGCAGAGTTTATTTAAAAATTCTAGATCTAAAGTAGTTTAGTATGTTAATGCAGCTGTCGCTGGCGTTGGCGTGCTCAAAACTTCGTGCAACGTCTTATTATGGGGGGTGTCGTGGGGAACGCACCGCGTGGTGTCTGGCAGTCCGGAGACGAGGTCGGGTGTGGGCGGGGCGGCGGCGGCGACGAGGGTGGTGCCGGCGGGCGGCGACAGGGGGGTGACTGTGCGGCGACGACAGCACAGCCGCGACAACATGGGTGCCGGCGCTCGCGGCAGCGTCGCCGACGCTAGTGGCGGCTGACTAGCGACACGCGCGGTCACCTGCCGCGCGACTACCCGCTCGCAACCCCCCCCGCGCCGCCGCCACCGTCGGCGCCGACCCGATCGATGAATTAGCCGTTGATTAACTTTTGTATTGCGTGAAATTTACATTCACGGATTCTTTGAATGATTACTCATATCTTCGTAAAACAAATCGGTCCTAGGAAAGGTCAAAGGGTAAGAGTAAATACTTCAAAACGGACTCCATGTACCACTACCTAATTCTTTTTCGCTTTTCTTATCGATTTATATTAGGTGCTAATTTCCTATGCATATATTTTCATGGTCATTAGGTAAGCAAGGAAGCCTGACCGACATTCGTGTTGGGTGGCTGGGTGCCCCCCTCCCTCCCGCTGCACCCCTTTCGATTGAAACGTATTTATTGTCCTCACTGTAACCTATTTATGCTCTAACCAGTCGAGTTGTCCTAGCGTTCTATGTGCCGGCTACGTGTTGCGTCCGTTCTTGAGGCTTTTGTTTAGCGCCCAAAATGTAGGGCGATGAAACGATAACCGCATATAGGCCAACCATAAATTGCCCGATTTAATCGTCGTGGCTAGACTTTTATTTTTGTGGCTATTAGTTGAAGTGGAGCATTGGAACGGGAAACAGAGAAATATTTGAGAGTCATGCACAAATAAACCTAGTTTAGGGTGAAATCATTTTAGCTGAGGCCTTAGCCTAATTTTGAGGGGCACTTCAGTCACCACCGACCTGTAAACGTAATTCCATCATATCTTCATAATTTTTAGTCGGAGCATCGAAATTTAACTTTTCATAATGTATCCTACTCGAATCTTGTTTTATGGATGGCCATGATATTAGCCCACACCTAACACCAGGAACAAGGGGAAATGCCAGTACCTTCCATATTTTGCGCGTCTTTCAATCAATGCGGTACGTAGGAATCTTAACTTTGCCAAGTGCTTACGTTTTTCAAAACATCTGCTATGCAAGAAAACATATAAATGATTTCACCCTTAACTGTGATGTTCATAACTATAACACAAGACACAAGAACAATGTTAAAGTAAATAGTCATAAATTAGTTAAAACATCTAAGAGTTTTATATGTAACAGTGTTAGATTTTATAATAAATTGCCCAAAGAGGTGAGAGATTTATCTGAAAATTCTTTTAAAGTTAAGGTTAAGAAGTTGCTAACACATAAGGCTTACTATTGTATTAAAGATGCCCTAGCTGATAAATTTGAATTTACTGAGATTTTGACTGCCTGCTGACTGGGTACAAAAAGTATCCTATTATTATTACTATGTTGACTAATTTTATTTTTACTAATTTTTGACACCTGATACATTTTTTATCTTTACTACTTTTATGATAAGTACTACTTGTAGTATGAAATTACTAACCAAGCAATTTTGATTTGATACAATTTCGTATCAATAATGACGAGGGCTCTATACACCCGAATTTTATTTTTATTTTATTTTAGTTAAGCATTATTAGTTTCTCGGTATTGGTCAAAATCTCATATAGGAATCTATTATTACTTTATTGATAGGGATGCTCTCAAACCATTATACTCTTAATTGTCTGTAGGTGGTAGCATTTAAAGGGATATGTAACTATGTGATCAGCTGACAGTAGTAGTTTATGACAAAACTCATAGTATTAAAACCTAATGTGCAAGTGTTTCACAGTGTTGTGTTGCCACTGGAGCAGTGCATCGCTTAAAGGTCCTTGCTTACGGTGACGCTTGGCTCAGGTTATCTCTTTCCCTAAAATATGGTTGAAAGAGGTAATGGCTGTGCCCGGCGTGATGCTCGTGAACGGGTGCTGTTTGTGGGGACTGGCCTGCTCCAATTGGCAACATATTAGTTGGAGGGGATTGTCTTTGCAAATAAAATGATATTTGTCATGAACTGTTGCATACGGCATGGATTGTAAATTTTTGTGTATTCATGTGAATTTAGTGTTTTACCTATGTTTTTGTTAAAATAATTGACAAACACTTTTGTAAACTTAGACTAAGTGGACGTTGAAAAAAAAAACAGCGGAGTTTCTTTCCAGTTCTTCTTCGCTGTGTTTTGTTTTGCTGAACTGGCCAATGCTAAAATATGACAAATCCGAGTGCAGTGTACTGTCTATGGATGATGAATAAACAATACAATACAATACAATATACGCGGCCAGCTTCAACAGTCGAAAACGGTAACATATCCAGAACCCGACCGCGCTTAGGCTTTCTGCTTATGAAATCAAATAGACACCTACCCTACAAATGGATACTCTGACAGAGTCGTCAGATTTCTTAATTATGGAACCCGACATGGATGGCTAATATCCACGGAGATCGCCATGCTAACCGTAGTCTAACTTAGCCCAATGCACCACATACCCGAAGGAATTAGGTGCCAAGCCAGGACATCCCTTTATGAGCACGGCTACACTGACCTGGATGGAATCCAGGAGCAATGCTGAACCATCATTTCATTTAATGCGGTGGTGCCAACCCACTAAGTAGGGGAAGGGAGCCTGTAGGCTGTAGTTTTACACGGATTCCGAACTATGGAACAGCTCGCATTCGTAACGAAATACAGTTTTCCAACTCAGAAAGAGAAAGAAAGTGGTGCATGACCGGGGGAGATTTCGAGCACAACCTCTCGCATATAAGGCAAGTCGTCTAGCCCCTACACCCCGACATCGTCCTTTAGTATTGTTGAGAATGGGCGCATCATGTTCCTTAATACTTATTTAAGTATTTAATTTTATTCTCGCT
Source organism: Incurvaria masculella (assembly GCA_946894095.1). Lineage (NCBI taxonomy): Eukaryota > Metazoa > Arthropoda > Insecta > Lepidoptera > Incurvariidae > Incurvaria > Incurvaria masculella. Next base: position 15,013,355 of record OX335641.1, on the reverse strand, counting down.
CCCGAGATCATTATTGTTTGCAGAAATGTGTACGGTATGTGAGTATGTAGATCACTTTCTTTCTCCGAAAGTCGCGTGTCGCGTTTACCTTTGCGACCCTGAATCACACCTCGACCAATGCTCCATGCTATTTCACGCCAACGCCACTCACTGTCTGAGTTTACGCGTTGTACCGTTGCTAGGATACCGCTCTAGAAGGAAACGTCTAGCATTTTTCACCACAAGCCACGGAATTATTGCGAATTCAAACACGCAAATTCCACCAAAAATGCTAACAATTAACTTGCTAAAAATACCGAAGGTCGCTTGTTAAAAGGCAGGTACCTAATTATTTTTACTTATTACAATGATTACAAGGCTATAAGCTGTTTCTTATAGCCTTGTTTCGGGGCGGGTTCACAACTTAGGTTCACAATCGTTTTTGTGCAACAAAAAAAATCGTATTTAGTAAAAACCAATCTGAGCGAATATTTCAATTCTAAATAATAGATGATATGGATATGTATGTTCGGTTTGTGTGACCAACGTACCATTTTTTATGTAAGTAGGGCATGGAAGAAGGGTTATTTACAAATTAATTTTATTTACATGAAACCTGTCAGATGTACGAAGTGATATGACGTAGGTACCAAGTATGTTTATGGATGCACGGGTCAGATGTAACGAGCCATCGAGATACGATTTATTTTTTTAAATTACCAAAATGTCAGTTTTAAACTGTTGCCACGTTTTTGTTTATGATTGCATTAGCAGGAAGATAATATTTGATTCTACGATATATCCTTGTTCTAAAATAAATCATTCGATTAAGTTATACCAAAAAAAGGACTTATGATCTCACACCGTCCCGAGGACGATTAAAATATGACACAATCTTAACTTCACCTAAAAATAAAATTACCACAACTGAACCTTTAGTTTATTTTAAAAATATTTATAGTTAGTTTACGCCCTTACTTACCAAACCTTACACATTTCATAGAAATCAGAAATCGTTCACTATTTTGCCAAACATATTTCCAACCATTGTTTTCAACACATATTATTTAATATTTCTATACAAATGTAAAAAAACCGGTCAAATGCGAGTCGGACTCGCCCACGAAGGGTTCCGTACCGTCGTACAAGATTCACAAAATCACGTTTTTTGTATTTTTAATATTTTTTAAATTTACCTATTTGTTGTTACAGCGGCACAATAAATACAAACTCTGTGAAAATTTCAGCTCCCTACCTATTACAGTTCATGAGATACAGCCCTGTGACAGACGGACGGACGGACGGACGGCGGAGGCTTAGAAATAGGGTTCCGTTTTCACCCTTTGGGTACGGAACCCTAAAAAGTCTGGACGAGCGATTTAGCGTATCCGTCAAATGCTCTCTATTCAATGGTGTAAGCCTGCGAAACCGATGATCTTAGCGTATGATTTACAGACTCTAACCTAGTGATACGATGGACAGATAAACCAAGCCGTGCAAGGTGTTATTTTGGGAAGACGTGGGACTAAAATTTACGCGTATGTTAACTACTAATGAAACCGACACGGCACGTTATTCAGTAGAGAAATACAAAAGATATTCCCAGTGCTAACCTCATGCAAACGTAAAGAAAGGCTTGGCGTGTATCGATTTGACCATGCAAGGTGCGGGCTGGGCTGATAGCGAAGGTGACTGACTCGCCGTTCGGAATTATTTACTTTTTGCTCCACTTTGTAAGCGATCGTTTGAAAAATTGCGGGCTACGGCTCGCTGCTGAGACAAAATGGACAAATAAATATTCGACAAAAGTGTAAAATATTTTACAATTTAGTATGTTATTGTGACGTACAGACGAACAAAGAGTTTAGTATACACATTGTGACCAGCCCATGGGGCTCGCACATTAATATATATATTGTAGGTATGTATAAATATGTACTTAGCGATGAATACTTGACTATTGAGGAAACTAAATCTTTTATTATGTCATTATTTTAAAATACTATCATTCAGAATCACAACTTTTGCTAAATATCTACAAGTTACCTTTTGTAACAAATTAAATAACAATTCAGAGGTACATAGCTACACTTATAGAATAGATATCGTTCAACTAAAATCTACCTTGTCTAAGTCAAAAGGAATTGATTGAGTATCACGGGTGAAGAAAATTGAGTCTTAATGCGTAACTAATACAGTATCGTTTTATATTGGTCACAAATATATTTTAAATCCTGCTTTGTTTGTTAAAGTGATAAATTTCATGTTAATTGCTGAAGGGAAGGAAGGGGGTAAGGGAAGAGAGACGCGGGCGCAGACGGGGACGCGGTGGGGAAGCGACTGGGGATCGATCGGGCTTGCGGATCGGACGCATATTTCGGTAGAGCTGCTCTATTAAAATTTGCTAAAATATTTAAAGAAAAATTCATAATTTCTATTGAATTCTTGCTCAGAATTTCATTGGAGTCAGTGTGGTTACGAACGAGCTGAAGATATTAAATCAAATTCTGAAGAAATAAAATTTATTTCCCTAGATTTTTTATATTCGGAGATTTACGGAGGCGCGGAAAAACCCGTGGAAATGCGATGTCGGCGAAGTCCTAACGCTGTCAACTAATTCATTGCAGGTGGTTTTCCACTGGAAAACTGCAGTCCTCAGGCACGTGCGATATATTTTAATTTTTTAACACCTGAGGAATCCACGGAAATTAAAATCTGTGTAATTATGTGTGAACGTGGGGACGGCTCTGGAATTACTGGTAAGTCGAAGATACATGTTTATGACAGACCTCCAAGAACATTAGCTCTATAAAGTCGGAGGTATGCTGAGCTGATCTTCATCCTGGATTACAGTAATTCCGAAAAGTGTACTAACAATTGCTGTGGTCAGTCCAATATAGCTACCACGAGAGTTCTTCAAGCAGGAAGCAGCTTCCGGGGAAAATATTTGTAAGATTTGCAATGAGATTTGTTTAACGAGACAAGGTCCTGGCATGGCACCTTACTTACTTTCTACAGGAATGCAGTAAAGGAGAGAAAGAATTAATATTGTTTTTCAGTGGATGCGCCGGTAACTCCGGAAAATAATATTTTGATTTAATTATTAACTAGATTTGTCGACCTCTCAATCGGTTCGTCTCTCAAATTTTAATGGATGATAATAGAATAATTTCGTCACTGTAATTGCTCTAATATCACCCGAATACATAGGGTTTAAGGTGAAGAATGGATGAGAATGATTGAAGTAAAGTTTATTAGCTAGACAATGTATTGTAATACGAATTAACAGTTGGTATATACATATGTAATGACGATTCAAGGCCAAATTAAAGTTAGACTTCACTAGACAATCACGTGCCACTATTTTGTCTATTTATAGGTACTTTAATGATTAAATTTATATAATACATAATAAATAAACATACGATACATATATACAAAGGTAGGGTTGTATGTACCTCCATATTTTGGTTAGGGTAGAGAGGGGGGTTGTTACAACATCCGGTTGAATGAAAAGATGAACAGTCGAAATACTTTGACTTTTGGAAACAATTATAGTGTTGAGTATAGATTCAAACATAGTTGAGGATGTCTACTAGCTACTGAGTTAACAAAACCCTAACACAATTGAATCAGAGGTTGTATTTAAACACCATTCATTTTTACGTTTAACCGGAAGTGTATCCTTTAACCTTTCGTTGACTGTACAAAGCTAACTTAAATTCACTAATCGTAATTCTTCAGTCAAACAAGCAAACATAAATATCTAAACTAGTATTTTAAAGTCAGAATACTCTAGAATAGGAGAACTGTTGTTGTATGCAAATAAATATTATAAATTAGTCTGTTTGTCTGTATGTGGCTTTTTGTAAAGCATCATCATAAGACGAATGGACCTATTTGAACAAAACTCTTTGTCTTTTATTGGCAGTAATCTACTACTTAGCTTGGAACACAATTTGGACACACGGTGAAAACATCGTGAGGAAACCCACTACTTCTGTGGTGTGGCACTACAATTTAGTTTAATTATGTTTTTACTGCTATGAGTAATAAAATAAAAATGAAGTAGGGCGGTTACCTAGTACTCAATAGGTTAGTCCAAATACCTATATTTAGTTTGATCGTGTGACGTAAATTTATATGACCCGTAACGTAAGTGTTCTGAAGTGTAACGTAAATGTCACGTAAATATTCAATAAATCAACGATAACGTCCTTATAGGACGATTGAGTAGCAGGTTTGCTGTACGAGAACACGCACATTCAGTCGATTATGTAGGAGGAGGTTTGCTGTACGAGAACGCGCACATTTAGTAGATTGACTGGAAGGTTTGCTGTACGAGAACACGCACATTGAGTCGATTGTTTAGGAGATTTGCTGTACGAGAACACGCACATTGAGTCGATTGTGTAGGAGGTTTGCTGTACGAGAACACGCACATTCAGTCGATTATGTAGGAGGAGGTTTGCTGTACGAGAACGCGCACATTTAGTAGATTGACTGGAAGGTTTGCTGTACGAGAACACGCACATTGAGTCGATTGTTTAGGAGATTTGCTGTACGAGAACACGCACATTGAGTCGATTGTGTAGGAGGTTTGCTGTACGAGAACACGCACATTGAGTCGATTGTGTAGGAGGTTTGCTGTACGAGAACGCGTACATTGAGTCGATTGTGTGAGACGATTGCGTAAGAGGTTTGCTGTAATCTTACCTTTTATTTAGTACTGGAAAAAGTGGCTCTGATTGTAAATCCTTTGCCGAGTATGAATAACCTGTAAAATGAACGTTCCTTCAATCAATCAGCTACTGAAAACTACGAAGTTTCTGAAGCAGAATACTCGATCCCAATCAATTTGAATAAAATAGATTTCATTGATACCTACTTAGATACAGTTTGCATATTATAGTAGCATAAAAATATTATAATGGATAACATACGTGCAGAGCGCATCACCCTCGGCGCCACAGTAGGCATTGGCATTAGCAAGATAAACGTACGTAGGTCAAAGTCCAATGTGTGGCGTCTAGGGTGATGCCGTTTGTAGTTATTATTAATATAAATTGACTAGTCCCAAAATGTATGAAGTTTGAGGTAAAATCGGGATAAGATTTTGAGAAAACCCTATGGGGACGGACTTCCTCAAAGGTCTGGCAGGCGATTGACATTCAGAAATTGTAAGTTTCGATGTTGCTCAAAGACCGACCCGGTAAAGGTGCGGAGTCCGCGAGAGGCCGGAGCCTGCGGGGCGGTGCGCGGGGCGCGCGCGGTGCGGGGGGTGGAGTGGAACGGGCGCGGCGCCGCACGGGCACGGGCAGCATCGACAGCCGCGCCTCCGCCCGCTGCGGGCCCTCGGACGGCCGCGTGAGCAGCTTTCGTAGCTGCAGGCGACGTAACAGTTAACAGCATAGGTAGTTTAAAATAGGAAGTCGACTGACGTCACTGACTTACGGACGAGAAGAAATTGCTTTATACAAAATGTACAAAGGTACACAAAAAATACTTACTAATATTTACATATGTCTTAAGTTTTACTTCGAAATGTGGAATTTAATGGGGAAAATATAAGAGATATGATCGACGAAAAATCGAGGGGTATACCTTCTTCACCTCCATGGGGGTATAAAGTCTTATTTAAAGTAAAAAAAGTTTTTTTCCGGATTAATACTGTTACCGGCTGCAACCTCAAGACAGTCGTTACCCCATAAATTACCCGTGAAAAGGGCGATAATTGTTTACATGATCTAAATGTTTTACTACACTTTTTTTAAATTTTGGATACCATAACATAATGTCAAAATTAACGTCTGTCTGTTTTTATTTTTTTATTTACCTTTTAGATTGGAAATTTCTTCAGTCATTTTATTTTTTTTTGTTATAAAATACAGATATTTACGTAAATATAAAAACATACGTACATAGATTTAAGTTTTTTTAAGGGATTAATTTTGTTTGTATAAATCTGACAACTTTTAGGGGTAGGGAAGCGTTAGAGCCCCGAAGACGATTTCGTTAGTTTTATTCGCAGTCGGCGTGCAGAATTGTGCCTTGGCCAATTGACAATCTCAGAGCTCCGTTGTCTTCACGACAGTCTTAAGCTCTGCAACAAGAGGTCCCACACATTTTGGCGAGTGAGAAAATGAATTCTTACCCTTCCCATATCTCTCGCGAGTAAACACACATTTAGGCGATTATGTGGAACGATAGAAATATTAAGAATTGTGGAACGTCCGACTTCGGATCACATTTAACACAAAAAAAACACGTTCTTTGTATGGGGACCCCCTTTAATTATGATTATTTTTAAATTTTACCTTATTTGTTGTTATAGCGGCCAAATAAATACACAGTCTGTTTAAATTTAGCTGCCTACCTACTCCGGCTCATGAGATACAGCCCTGTGACAGACGGATGGACGGACGGACAGCGGAGGGTTAGTAATAGGGTTCCGTTTTCACCCATTGGGTACGGAACCCTAAAAAGGATGATGTGCTGAGCCATCTAGCGCGTATATAACGTGACCAGTTGTCGCCAATTTTTCAAAACTGTCAACTCAACTTGATACACCCCATGCGCAAACATAGTCGCAGATATTTTGGAGGTTTTGCGTTTATGGGAACTGACTTGGCGAATGCACTTCGGGAAGCATGGTTGGACTGGACTGTGTGGCCAGAGAGCATGGAAGGACGTATCGAAACTCATTCGTATGGCGGCAGCGCAGCCACGAAAACGAATAACTATAATTAGTTCGCTTATGAATAAGGGAAGCGCAACATCGAATGTTCGTTAAGTTCTATGTGTTCTATGTCCTGTGAAGAAGAAGTTTCCTTACGTGTTGTTGAAACTCGAGAAAGCGTAGTTTAAGCGAATTCGTAACCGAGCTCACACGCCGGCGCTACAGTTTTTACTACGCCGCCCATGCAAACAAATTCCATGCTCGCTGTGTGTGGCACACGGCGCGCGGCCGCCTTCCATAGCATTACATAGTCGATATGATCATACGGCGGCGACCCGAGCGACCCGCACTCAACACTCCTTCCATCTCTGTTATTTGGGTCCCACGAAATAGTAGGTACCTACTTGTTCGCAGAAGGAGTCCACTCGCGGGCGGCCGGCGAGGCGGTGGCGCACGGCGGCGAGCACGGCCGCGGGGCCCGCCGCGCGCGCCGCGCACCACGCGCCCTGCAGCTGGGCTCGCTCGGCGCCGTCGTCCGCCACCTGCAACCGACGAAACGAATACACATCCGGAACGTCGCGGTTTCGAAGCCGATTCACTTCACAACGCAAGGTGAAGGTTGTCTAAACAGCGAGATGTAGACTAAACAGCTAAGATGAAGTCAGTCCGAGAGTCAGTCAGTTGGTCAGCGTGTTTGCGTCCACTGCTAGACATACGCCTCTCCAATTTTTCTCCAGTCCTTCCGGCCCTCAGCGGTACGAAACCAATGCTTTCCGCCGACGCACTTGATGTCGTCGTCCCACACTCTGTTTTCCTGTCCACGGCCGCCAGTGTAGGACACGGTTGCTCCAACGGTCGTCGTCTCCTCGGCTGACGTGACCAGCCCTCTACCACTTGAGCTTTTCCACCCGGTGTCTAATATCGACTACTCTGGTACGTCGGCGGATTGTCTCGTTACGCACCATATCCGGTAGCGATATTCCCATCATGGCTCGCTCCATTGCTCGCTGGACATCTTTCAAATTCTGAACAACGGCGACCGTCAGAGTCCACGGTTCACACTCGTACGTCATAACCGGGAGGACGCAATTGTCATATATTATAGTATTTATTAAATTTTGCGGAAGGTCAAACCCAGTTGAATTCGTCTCTCGACCTCCTTAGTCAGGCCTCGTCTTCCAAGCCGGAGGATTTGACCCTTCACCCTTTACTCTTCACCCTGTTCGATCACTGCTCCCTCGATAACGATTTGTCCGTAGATGATTTTTGTCCGTAGATGACATTTCGCGAATCGAAACCATTGCCATCAGAGATCTAAAATTCCCATCCCTTGAATGAGAAAAGTTTTATTAGGTCGGTAAACGTTTGAATGCGCCTGCCGAGGTATTTCCTCCAAAGTACAACCTGTGGTCCTTTAAACGTAGTGTAAAGTAACTCCTGGCCGGCCCATATGTTTTTGCAACCCCTGTGAAATTTCAAAAACCTTTGGGCGTCGTCGGGAACTTATTTGAAGACCTCGCGTACGCCATATGTCACACTATACATAGGCAAACGGCCAATTCAACACGATGCTTTTCTGCCTGATTGAGTCGATTAGTAAATGCAAATGTAAAGTGATCGAGACCTAAATATAGTGGTCCGTATAGCCCCTTAGCCTAGTGGTTTACGACTATGGTCTCTTGGGTCGGAAGGCACAGGTTCCAATGCTAAGATATTCACCTCTCGCTTTCTTATCCGAAATTAAAATATGTATTGCAATGTGGATCACTCCATGGTTCGGAACCCATCTGTAGATCCTCTTCCCTACTTATTAGCTGGTAGCATCGCATCAGATGGAAGATGTCCGAAGTGGAAATGAAAAATATCAAAATTTTCCATCCAGGTCAGCATGGGAAGGGTTAAATGGGAAGGTCCTGGCATGGTATCTAATTTCTTCGGGAATTTGGTGTTTGAGCAACTTAGCAGAAGGTATGGGGTGTTAGCCGTCTATGTCTAATTCAGTAACAAAAAAGGATCGCGCCCTAGTCGTCCCGAGCATGTTAAAAATCTCATTAGCGAAATGAGAAAAACTACCTACTTTGTACTTAATTACATTACCGCTTGATCCTCTTGATACGAAACATGTATGTCTCCGGACGTGCGTCGGTGATATTTTGATAATTTGTTGCTAAGTAAAACGAGATTCTCTTACTCCAGTCATGTCCTGATCGAAGACGAGGTCTATCAGCTGTGGCAGCGTGAGCCGAGAGAGCAGCGCGTGCGGGAGCGCGGCGGGCGGAGGAGGTCGCACGAGACGCCTCATCAGGGCAGGAAGCATGCGTCGTGCAGCCGCGGGCGATGCACTCCGCAGCAGAGCGCATACCGCACTCTCGGCAGGTGCCCGGGCGCCGCTCACCTGTACCAACACGCGCACAGTGTCATTACCGATAGTCATATATTTTCACAAGTCTAGAAGAAACGCTCCTCTGTAGCGGTGCTACGCCTCGATGATCGTTGGATACAACGCTGGACTCGGTTGGGTGACTGGCCGTAGTTCAGATCCACGTAAAAGTGTAGGTCCCCTCCGTAGATGGGTTAACCCCGTCTTAGCGACATTGACAACTATCTGTGTCTTCTATTCAGTTTGTAGCTGTCAATATCCGATACTGTAGCAGTATAATATGAAGAAGATCCTGGCATGTCTCATCTAACTAGTTCCGATGGGGTGCGTTGTGCTAATATCATAACAGTAGGTTTGGTATTAGTCATCCATGCACAGATCCATAAAAATACTTACAGCATCGCCTAGAGCCCACATGTGTTCCGCCAAGGATGATCCCACGGGCTCTAGAGCCAGAACTGTAGCCGGGTCCAGTAAAGCTCTATGTAACTGGTCTGCCGCTCGAACGGTGCTGATCCAATTTTCCTGAAAAAAAAAAACAACATAGCAACAACGTCTTTCGTATGTATTTATATTGGTAGGAATTGTCATTGAATCCTTTCATACCGTGTTGTGAAGCTGCTCCACAATATGTTTAGGCACTTTATTGAGAGTCTCCCACTCGTATTGCTGCGAGAGTCTAACCGGAGTTCTTGTATCGTATGGGTGGATAGCCTGAGCATCCGGTGATCTCTCAGGAGATGACCGTAATACGCTGAGCACGAAACCATCTTGGTCCAGGTCTACGCGGGTCCCGCTGTAGCGTGGTGAACGCGTCGGACTACGTTGCAAGTTGTGAAGAACCTCCACCTCCCTGTGAAGGTTCACCGGGCTGGACGTCTTCTCCGAATAATTCGAGTCGTTAATGCTAAGAGAAAGGCCGCTTTGTGACTTACTCATGCCGTTATTCATTTTAGTTATTTCAGTAAAATTCAATGCAAACTCTGATTTTTTGGATGGCTTGGTAGAAATATTAACACTTTGGGGTTTTAGTGGCTCTATTTTATTCTTCATCCGGAAGTACTCGTACAACTCACTGAGAGACTTCGATTTTTTCTTTACCATTCTAGGAGATCTTTTTGAATCGTTAAGATTTCGTAAGGCGTTTTCGCTTTTTGAAATTACTGGAAGTGGAATGCCACTCTTTTTAGATCTTCTTATTTGTGTTGCCGGTTTGGACTCTTGTCTAGGATCCTCGTGGATCGTCGTAAAGCTGGCGCCTGAAATGATCTTTTTACTTTCTTCTTCGCTAGCAATGACATTATCGCTATCAGGTGTTCGTATTTTAACGGTCTCTCCTCCAAATCGGACTCTTTTTTGCGTTGAAATTACTACATCGGTGTCTTCTGTATCAGTTTCACTAAACACTTTGAGCATGTTTCTATCAGAGGAGCTGCTTTCGTCACTGGTGTAGTTTTTTTCGGACTCCTGCTCGGTTTCGTTTTCTTCTAGCACAGTCATGGTGATAGCGGTATCCGAATCAAATGTGAACTCCGTCTCAATTATAACTCTTCCCGATACGTCACCTTGCGCTCGGATTTCTTCAATTTTACTTTCCTCTGACTCATCCGACGACATTTCTCTTGGAAAAGAAGGCAAAAATTCTCCATAACAAAGCGTGTTACTCGAACTCATAGATGATGCACTTCCGTTGCTACTCGTATATCTCATTGGGAAGTCCCGAGATCGGTTTCTCCTCGGTCCGTATTGTACATCGAAACTATCCTCATCGTATACCTCGCACAGCACACGGAACTTGTCCTGAATCTGAGGATTCAACTTTCCAAAAGACGCCATAAACTCGTTCGTACCGCAGACGCGTCGCAACTTGATCATGGATCTTAAAGCGACGTCTCGGTGTGCCGCATCAAAAAGTTTGAAACCGAGTGATAATATAACGGAGTAAGTATCTAGTGATTCGCTTCGTCTTCGCAATATCGCAATAATTGAAGGAATCGATAAAATCAGGCCGGTAATTATATTACTTTCTACGTCGCTCACTGCCAATCTTTTGCTCAAATCATCGTAATTGCACCGATCGACAACGGCACGAACGGCACAGTGGGGATCCTCGCAGTGTAAGCAGAACACTTTCAAGGCATCTAGTGCCGCCTTCCTCACCGTCGGAGAGTTGTGGCCTAAGTTATCGACCGCTTCATCGAAAGGGAAAGCGAGTGCGTTCCCCGAGAGCGGGAGCAGCTCCGCCAAGACCCTCAGCGCGTGGAGGCGAACTTCCCACTCCGGGTCCCGCAGTCGGTCGCGGATGGCGACGTAGAGGGCGTCGACGTCGACGTCGTCGGGGATGGCGTGCGTGCGGGCGACGCGGCTCCACAGCGTGGCGAGGTGGACGGCCCGCTTGTCCGCCGGCCGCGGCGGCGAGTCCGGCAGGTGCATGGCGGGCGAGCGGTGCTGGCGGGCGGGCGCCGCGCACGTGACTGTCCGTAGCCGCCGGCCGCCGTCCGTGGCCTCGCGTGCCGTACCGCACCGAAGTGAGGTAGCCGCGCCGTAGCCTCAGCTCCCGTGAACTGGGTTAATGATCCGACAAATACAATCGCCGGCACCTCGGTGGGTAATCGATGAAAGGGGTGGTGAAACGACAATAGGGGCGTATCATATACGTAGATATATCTACCTATTAGGTGTCTACCTTTACTTCTGACAGATTAAAGTTTTTACCCGAAGTCGTGCAAAGTGAATGGATCTAATTTTGAACATTTTTATTGGACATAAAATAAAGAAAAAATATACTTAGAAAAACTATGATATTAAGTAGGTATAATTTTTCTAATTCCTTTTTTGTCGTTATTTTTCTAGAAGGTAAGATCTTATGAGCGTCAAGCGTTTTACTAAATACGCACTACTTATTTCAGTGGAGCTGATTATATATTAAGGTTTTTTTAATTTAATTTGCATTCGTTTGTAATTGTAACAATATGCTATGAGTAATTACTTAATTTTTTTCGTATAAAGCAAGTACGTCGCCTTTTCCAAGGAATGGTATATGGCATGGAATTTACAGGGCCTTTTCGGTCGATTATACATAAATACATATTACATTCCTTGGAAAGTGAAGCGAATACAAGTGTTTTAATAAGGTATGTTGGTCACAACTTATCTTTGCAAATGCACGATAAATGTTAGTATTTTTTTTTTAAATATATTTACGAGCCGTCATTTCGAGGATAGCCAGGTGTCAGTATCAATCAAATACTTATAAACTAATCGGGTGTCTAAATAACTATACGTTTCAAAGTGGTCAATACGCAGACTATATCATCAGACGTCTCTAGACGGAAATGCATCATAATTGGTTCAGTGTATTAGGCGTGAAAAGGCAACAGACATAGTTACTTTCGTATTTATTATAATATTAGTATAGGAGAGTTGGCGCGGACGTGCCGGCGGAGGCAGTACCGACGGGGGAGGTACACCAGGGTATCTCTGTGACCACGTACACTGTTTAAAGCGCTCGGTATATGTTCAACAAAATGTAGATGATACCACTATCTGAAAATTTAGAATATAATTATTTGTAGCTGCAAGCATCTACCTAATTTTACCAATTTACATTTGGCGGAATCCTAACAGGAAATAATATAAATTTAGAAATATAATATAACACTTCCCATTAAGAATATCACGGCGAAAATATTTAGAGAAGGTAATGGGGAAAGCCAGTGAAATATGATTATTATTAATTTGTTAATTAGCGTTGTTATAGCAATATATTATATTTTATGGAATAGTCTGGGGGTGACAATTCCTGCAAATCTGATTTGTTCCGGTAAGGTTGATGGGTATAGCTACAAATCATGATTAAAACGTTTCCATAATGGCACCATCTACATTTTGTTAAAAATACATCGAGCGATTCGATTCACCTTAACGGAGTGTAGCCTAGGACCATTATTTTACATGGATTCCGAACTATGGAACAACTCGCATTCGTGACGAAAAATCCAAATCATAAAAATAAAAAAAGTGGTGCGTCAACGGGCGGGGATCGAACCCATGACCACTCGCGTAAAAATTAAGGCCGCGCGCCTTGAGCTATAACGTGTTTTTTTAAGCAAAGCTTTTTTGTGGACGTTTGGGATCAGTGAAGAGAAACGGAAGGACAAAGGGCTTGTGTTCTTTATCGCCACTCAGCCGCCGCCGCCAAAGGACAAAGGTTGCAACTGTGTATAAGTGTGTATTTTATCAGCCTCGGTAGCCCAGTTGCGCGACGCCTTTCGATTCGATAAGCTGGGTGAAACACCTCAGAGCGAGGTTGGGTTCTTGATGGGTGACCATTTTCAACCGTTGAGGCTGGCTTCTGATTCCACGTAAAAATGTAGGTCCCCTTCCTTACTTACTGGATGGCAGGGTTAATCCCGCCCGGGTTGGTACCATCGCATTGAATGAACGATGGTCGAAGCGGCAATGATAATTGTGCGTGTTTTCCATCCAGTTAAATATTATGTAGCCGAGCAATATAAGGAAGGTTCTGGCATGGCACCTAGTTCCCACGTGGTGTGTTAGGCTAATATCTCCCGGTCCGTTTGGGAATTAGCCACCCATGTCCAATTACATAAAAAAAGCCACACAGTCCAAACATCGCTACAGCGCGTAAATATGTTCCATAAATACTAGCCAAGGCAGTTCCTACAAATCAATGGTTCCTACCACAGAAATCAGATTTAGTATATTCCGATTTCTGTGGTTCCTACCCACAAACCTACAATACTATTGCGACTATGTTGGCGCGGGGCATGGAACTATTTGGTAGTTTTAGATAATGGGAAACAGCGGTAGGTGCGCTAGATGGTATATCTCCTTCCTTTTTGATCTGAGTTTGGGATGGAGACCGAAATCAGGAAATGGAAATGTCACGCTCCAAATAAAAATAAAAAAATCGCCATTTTGAAGTATTTCCGCGGTATCCGGTAGCGCGGTATCCGCGCGGGATTCGCGCATATTTGAACAGGCCATTAAAGTTAGTCCGCCCACTTTGAATACTACTAGTTAACTCTGAACACGACTGATGAAGTTTTACCACTTATCTGTGATTTTACTTCTTCAACCTCTCAAAATCAAATTCCGACTACCGATTTATGAAACGTCAGCGTCAACACTTTTACGGCGGCAATGAGTAAGCTGTCAAATTAAACTCAGGCTCGCAAATTCAAGTTGGTCAACCAGATCTTGATGGGTGACCATTTTCAACCGTTGAGGCTGGCCGTGCTTCGGATTCCACGTAAAAATGTAGGTCCCCTTCCTTACCTACTGGGTGGCAATAATAACTATACTGCTAGCAATAATAACTTTTTAAAATTGGACACATTTTAAAACAAAAATCGAGTATTTATGACTAAGATTTCAACATAAATAATCGCTTTTGTTAACAAAATATAAAAATAAGAAATCAATACATGGTTATACATCAAATACTCTAAAAGCAATAGATAAAATAAGTAGAAGGCAATAAAAAATACTTTCTGCGTAATTTGCTAAAGTAACGCCAAAAAGAAGAAAATAACTCCAATCAAAATCTTAACTATCATACCTATTGTTAAAATTTCTATTTATTCAAATTATATCGAACAAAAGTTACCAAAATAGAAACTATCAAAATTGGCTTAACAAAATAAAAATAATAAACTTTAAATGGTCGTGATAAAAAATCCACAGAACTCATCGCCCCATGACGTTCCGGCGCATTATAAATCAATTTATTTATTTATTTAATAAAGTAAACCAAAAGCTTTGTATACAAATAAATTTAGTATCTAAAAGAAACGCCAATTACAGGTTTACACCTTGTTTACACGAAATAGCAGTGGCGGATTAACTCATTTGCCGCCAGCCAGTAGGCTGTTCAAATTTTGCCGCATTTATTTACCTCTGCAATTCGATACCCTCCCCTCGTTCACAATTATATTAATTAATCTTTATTTATTAATGAACTCGTAGCTTTCAGATTTTTGCACTATCGTTCTAATTAAACAACCTCTTCCCGTAATTAGAATGATTGTAAACTAGGAGATCGATGTGTCAGTTTTTAGATTATTTTTAAAACCCGACGATGGCTCAGCGATTGTCCGGAAATCCGCTGGTATGGTGCCACACTGAGCATGGTTTCGCGAGGTGAGGTGAATTTGACTTTCCGAGTACCTTTGGTTTCTCAGAGCCACCCATACCGGTTTTTCATTAAAAACCAAGCCATAATCCAAACCGAATAAAATTAAACCAATAACTAAACAAAACATCAAACAAAATAATCATACGAAAATTGTTTTATCTGTGGTTCGACCCAAAACAAAAACTAAAGACACGGATAATTGTTGCCTGATCTTGGTGAACAGTGGTTTACAAACAAGCATCCCTATATCTGTGTTATGTGATGTGATATGACCTGTATCTGTGATATACCTAGTTGGGTGATCCTTGCAAGTGAGTACTTACATATTTGTGTAAAATAATGAAAAAGGGTATACGGATACGTATTTTTCATCCATTGCAATGTATCAGTGCCAGAGCAAAGAGGTTCTGGCGGCACATTTAATAAAAAACATTAAAAATATCAAAAATGATTGGATGTTTCTTATCGCACTTCCATAAACTGCTCAGGATCATCCGCTGGGCTAATCTGAAAATTGTTCGCATAATTTCAGCGCAACCTTTTTTAATTCAATATGGTAGAGGATACAATGTCGTTGACCAGATTTTTGGACCAGTCCTTCGGGTTACTTTTCATCCAGGAAATAATTCAGCCCGTTATAATCCAAAACGATATTAACCCGAGCAGAGCTAGTAAAGAATAAAGCAACTTATACAACGTGGACATCTCATAAAATGAATCGATATCTATACATAAATATCGTCTCGGTCTTAGATGAAAAAGAAATCTAAAGTCTCGATATGATAAATAACCAGAGCCGGTAGTCTAAGTTGTCACCTAAATTGGCGTTACGGCAAACCGATCGACTGGCGTTTTCTCCAAACTCCATACAAGTTTTTACTAGATATTCTGTGGTTTTACTTCTTCAAGCTGTCAAAGTCAAACGCGGACTTCCGATTTGTATGAAAACGCGGAGTGGACGTAAACCGCAACGTCGACGTATTTACGGCAACGTTGAGTAAGCTGTCAAATCAAGCTCGGACTCGCAAATGTTAGTTCGCTTAACGCCCGCTGCGCGCGCTCTTAGATTTCTCCATACATTTGAAAACGCCAGTCGATCGGTTTGCCGTAACGCCAATTTAGGTGACAACTGAGACTACCTGCTCAGATTCTGAACGAACTATGTGAAATCACCAAACGTACGCGTTCCGTATTGCTTATATTCACTCCCGTGAACGTCATGTTAACATAAGGGACGTGACTCTCGAGTCTTGAACACACACAGATCGTACAAAGCGCGCACGGATGAGAGCATGTGCGCCGTGTACGCTGTCAAGTTCTCTAATCGTATGTACTTGTATTCTGAAATAACGAATGCTTTTCGCTGTTTGTTAGTCTATTTAGACAATCCTAGGCCTGAAATAACCACTCTCGAGACTTAGGGCCGAGTGCACGAAAGGACAAACAATCAAAATCAACGTCAAAGTATGATCAAACACGTCACTTTGTGTGGACAGTATGGAAAGAACTCTATGCAGATCACTAAAAGTGACGTGTTTGAACATTAATTAACTCAACCGTTTCTTCGTGCAACCGGGGCTTACAAGGCATTTTCGAGGTAGTTAGGTTAGGCTCTGAGCCGGTAGTCTAAGTTGTCACCTAAATTGGCGTTACGGCAAACCGATCGACTGGCGTTTTCAAATGTATGGAGAAATTGAAGAGCGCGCGCAGCGGGCGTTAAGCGAACTAACATTTGCGAGTCCGAGCTTGATTTGACAGCTTACTCAACGTTGCCGCAAATACGTCGACGTTGCGGTTTACGTCCACTCCGCGTTTTCATACAAATCGGAAGTCCGCGTTTGACTTTGACAGCTTGAAGAAGTAAAACCACAGAATATCTAGTAAAAACTTGTATGGAGTTTGGAGAAAACGCCAGTCGATCGGTTTGCCGTAAACGCCAATTTAGGTGAGAACTCAGACTGACCACTCTGAAACAGATTTGACATCGTGCGATTGTGGCTATGAGCAATGATCATAGAACATGCAGTGATATCAATTCGGAACACAAGTATTCACTTTATTCGCTTTATTTGCGATCTTTGCAATGTACGCATTTCGGAACGTAGGGTTAGTTTGAAACACAGCACGGAAGCCTGTCCTTTAGAAAGTGCGGCCAGAAAAATAAAATCTGTCAAAAACTACACAAGCATTAATTAGTCTGTGTTATAAGAATACAATTATCAAAATGTCAGAGAGTTCGGTTTTGGCGGGAATCCGAACAAGTCGAGATTTTTTTGCTATCGAGTTTTTATTTGCCAATTCGTTTGTTTGTGGTCTTTCTTCGCGGAAAACCGGTCGAGAAGATGAAGGCGAAGAGGAAACGGAAAAAGGAAGACAAGAGGTCTCCAGAGGAGTCACTTTCGTCCGATTTATCGGACTGTGAAAATTTGGCGGGAAAAGATGATCTTGTGGAACAGGCGGGAACTACTGAGCTCAACATCAACACCACAGCTACTACATCAAAATTTAATTCACTCGATAAGTACCAACCATTCTTCATTAAAGACTACACCCGTGCATACCCTGAGGATTCGGGAGCACTGGATTTTATCGTATTCATAGAAAGCACAGAACCTAACAAGCCGATTGGAGACAGAGATATTATGAGCTTATCAAACTCTTTCAAAAGATACATTAAGGGCATCAAACAGTTCAAGAGGATAAATCGATACAAAATAGGCGCAATATTTGAAAAACCAGAGCTAGCCAATGCAGCTCTCGGTAACAAAACTTTTTTGGATCAATTCAAGCTTAAGGCTTCCATATCTGCATCTGCAACTGAAACCACTGGTGTCATCACCTCGGTCCCTACCAACTTATCCAATCATAAAATTTTTACCAACATAACAAGCACAAAAAAAATTATATCAGTAAGAAGATTCATGCGTAAAGTAAAGAATGAAAATGGTTTCCAACTAGAACCCACTCCTACTATTTCCATTACATTTGCATCAAATACTCTACCGGACTATATTGACATGAACTTATGGAGATTTAGAGTGGCTCAATACATACCCCGTTTAAAACAGTGCTTCCGATGCTTGCGCTTTGGGCACATATCAAAATATTGTAAAAACGGAGAGAGGTGCTCAATATGCAGTTGCGAAGGGCACAATTATAGAAATTGCTCTACGGAGCATGCCAATGCTACCTGTTATAATTGTCAAGGTAATCATGTCGCTATATCAGGGTTATGCCCTATAAAAAAGAAGAAAATTGAAGAAAACAAAAATAAAACCAGAAAAGTTCAATACAATGAATTATTTAATGAAAAGTCATTCCCTTCCTTACCTACCACTAACACAGATCAAACAGAAAAAAAAAGAAAACAATCTGTCAAACTGTCCTCACAGTTTTTATTTCCATATTTTCTTCCAATAATTGATTTTGTAGGTTTATCTGTAGTTTATAGGTTTGTTATTTGCCTAAAGGTTTCTTTTACAAGTTTTCTTTAATAAAATGTACCTTATTGTAATTTCCCGAACAAAACAGTGAAAAAAGTGACTACCTTGCGGAGAGTGTCCAATTGTACGTCACTGCTACCTTGGGATTTTTCACGAATGACAAATGAGCCTGAACCTGGCCCTAGCAGCGCCCAGGATCTCTCCTACAGGAGAAATCATTTACCCCGGCAACCGGTTAACCGAATAAAATGCCCACACTGCACAGGCTGCTACGACGCTGTGAGAGGTCTCAAGATACACATAGCAAGAGTTCATAGACTTTTGTCATTATCAGATTCGACGAACGTAGCAAATACTGAAAATGAAAGTTTCATAGAAAAGATACAATCTTACAAAAATTCATTTCCTCTCATTCGACGAATTCCACGGGCCGCCAGAATCACAGTTGCAGAAAAATTATCTTCGGTGATAAATAATTGTGTTACAAAGAATACGGTTTCCTCATGGGAGGAACTCTTCTTGTTTTCGTACACAGTGCTGCACATACAGCAGGCAAGGGAAGATAATAAAACCTCTCTTGCAACCAAAATTAAAGAAAATGTTAAGAATTATAAGTGTAGCCCCATACTGTCGCAAAAGAAACATTCGTCTACAACATTATTTAAGAAAGTAGAGAGCAGAGTGGCCGACGGTGACTTGCGAGGTGCGGTAAGGCTAATCTCTTCAGAAGACACCTTAGCTGAAGACAATATTGACACTTACAATGCGTTGAAGTTGAAACATCCATCATTTGCCCCACCTACATGCTACCCAAATACTCATTCCGATGACTTCATTTCCTATGAAATAACGGAAGAAAAGTATATAACAGATGCCATAATGTCCTTCCCAAATGGTTCTGCCGGCGGGTTAGATGGACTTAGACCACAGCACCTCAGAGATCTTATTAATCCCGCAAATGGCTCGGCAGCTAAAAATCTATTAAGCAATTTAACAAGATTATCTAACACTATGCTGGCCGGTAAAGTCAATCCAGAATTTACCCCATTTTTGTACGGAGCATCTCTTTACGCTTTAAAAAAGAAAGATGGAGGCCTACGACCAATAGCAATAGGGTCAACACTTCGAAGAATCGTTTCGAAAATAGCATGCAGATCAGTAATGGAATCCCTAGGCAATAAATTCCGGCCTAAACAAATGGGTTTCGGTACAAAAGCAGGCTGTGAAGCAGTAGTACATTCAGCTCGAACATACTTAGAAAATAAAAACCCAAACACTGAAATTTTGGTAAAATTGGACATCAGAAACGCCTTTAACTCCATCGATCGAGCTTGTATGCTAAGCGAAGCTATGATCAACATTCCCACCCTATATCCATACTTGTATCAATGCTATTCATCCCCGACTCATCTATTTTATAAAGACTACGAGCCTATCCCTTCTGCAGCCGGATGTCAGCAGGGCGACCCACTGGGCCCCGCGATCTTCAGCCTGAGCATTCATCCGATAATTGAAAATCTACATTCTGAGCTCAACTTGTGGTATTTAGATGATGGCGTCCTGGGTGGTAGTTCTGATACAGTTTTAAAGGACCTAATAGACCTAAAAACCAAATTTCATACTATTGGTTTGGAGCTTAACTTACAAAAATGTGAAATTTACTTCTGCCCTTCGGTATCAGTCGAAAGAAAACATGAAATTTTGAAACACATAGAACAAATCGCACCCAGAATTCGTATAATTTCAAGCAACGAATTAATTTTACTTGGTTCCCCAGTTCTAGATGAGTCTATCGATGCAGTAATGTCCAAACATGAAAAATGTTTTGTTTCACTTAGCGATCGTTTATCAAATATTAATCCTCATATGGCTTTACATATTTTAAAAAACTGTTTTTACATTCCGAAATTTACGTATTTACTAAGGTCTTGTCCTATTTGGAAATGTATAGAAAAAATTTATGCTTTAGATGATTGTTTAAAATTAAGTATTTGTAACATTTTGAATATATTGCCTCCAGATGATAAAGGATGGACCCAAATAACATTCCCGGTTAAATACAGCGGCTCCGGTATTCGGCTCATGAAAGACGTTGCCCTTCCAGCCTTTCTGTCTTCGGTTCATAGTACTCAAGACCTCGTCGGTAATATCCTAAATAATTTCGGGGTCGTGAGTGGGGACGAAGCCATAAGGGAATGGAAGGAGCGGTGTCCGGATGAACCGATGCCGGACCAACCAAGATTTCAAAAGGGTTGGGATGTTCCCCTAATTCAAAAATCATTGAGTGCTCTCCTCCTGGATGGTTCCATCACCGACCGCGCGCGTATTCTGGCGGCATCAGAAGCGGAGTCTGGAGCTTGGCTACTAGCCTACCCTTCACCACACCTCGGTACTATACTTGACCAGGTATCGCTCCGAATCGCATTTTGCCTTCGCTTTGGCCTCAGAATTTGTCAGCCACACATTTGCATCTGCGGTGCTTCAGTAGGAGACCTCGGACATCATGGTCTCTCATGCTCCAAGAGTGCTGGAAGGTTATCCCGCCACGCAAGCATAAACCAGATTATTAAACGCTCTCTGGCCTCAGCAAATATCCCGAGTCTCCTGGAACCAGTCGGAGTTTTTCGCGACGACGGAAAAAGACCCGACGGAATAACGCTCCTACCATGGAAGCAAGGGAGAGCGTTGATTTGGGATGCAACGTGTGCGGATACCCTAGCCCCTAGTCATGTGGAGGGCTCTAGTCAGGTAGCCGGCTTCGCCGCAGCAAAGGCAGCGTCTGCCAAAAATAAAAAATACCAACAGGTCAAATTACAATTTGAATTCGTTGCCATTGCTGTGGAAACTCTTGGAGTGTGGAGCCAAGATGCAAAAAAATTTACCACAGATTTAGGAAAATTACTCATCGAGTCATCGGGTGACCCTCGCGCATCGTCCTTCCTCCGTCAAAAAATAAGCCTAGCCATCCAGCGGGGGAACGCAGCCTCTGTTTTGGGAACAATGCCTTTAGAATTTATAGAAGATATATTTTACCTATAATGAACTTTTAAATGTATATTACTGTTATTTTAAATTTTCGTGACCGTTTAATAAAAATATATATTCCCCCTAATACGCAACTAAAATATAACCAAATATTACACACGAATAAAGAAAATTCAGTCGACTCTATCCTGAATAATTTGTTAAACTCTGAAAAGGCAATGAACATACTTCTCGAAATGATTGTAAAAGTTATAACAATGAGCAAAACTGGCGAGGCTCCTATCTCTGCGCAAAACATAAAAAGCGTTATTCACGACTCTATTAGAAAAAATAAACCTGTTATATAATGTCTACTTTGAATGTTGTACAATGGAACGCGCAAAGTTTGCTATGTCATCGACATATTCTCACTCAATTTTTATATGAAAATGATATACATATTGCAATAATTTCTGAAACTTGGTTAAAACCACAACAACGTTGTAAATTTAGAGGATATCAATTGGAAAGATCTGATTCTGGAAATTCACACAATGGAGTAGCAATATTAATTCATAATAGTCTAAGCTACACAAAAATTATCACCACAAGTGACAACTCGATACAAAATATAGCTATCAAATTATCTTACAACAACAAATTTGTAACTATAGTTAGTTTATACAGTCCCCCGAATTGTACTCCACCTTTCACAAAAAGTAAGTTCGATAGATTAGTAAAAAATATCTCTGAGCCAACGATTATTGCGGGCGATTTTAATGCTCATCACACTTTTTGGGGATGCAATAACACTGATTCACGTGGAAGGGACATTTTGGAAATAATTGATGACAACAATCTTGTTCTTTTGAATAACGGTGAAGTGACAACAGTTGGTTCCAGTAGATGGCGGTCAAATGCACTCGATCTCACAATGGTATCTTCTTCTTTACCATTGTCTTGTAACTGGACGGTCCATGATGACCCTCTCGGAAGTTATCACCTGCCAACAATAACAAAAATATTATTAGCCAACAACACATACAACAATCAAGAGACTGCAAACAATTTTCCAAAGCATCCAAACTTTAGACTCGTAAATTGGAAAATATACTCAGATTTAGTTTCGAGAGAGCTCGAACATTTTAACTTTGATAATCTTAACCCAATATAATCTTATGATTCTTTTTGTAATATTTTAAATGCAGCTATTGAGAAGTCTATACCCAAACGGAAGCATTCATCCACACCTAACTCCACTTTTCGGCATTCAAAACCCAAACTTTCTGTTCCCTGGTGGAATGAAAAATGCAGCTCAGCTGTAGAAAATTCCAGGAAAGCATATGCAACATTTAAACTAAATTGTAATGACGAAAATTACATAGAATTCAAACGATTGCAAGCACTTAAAAAACTCATTTTAAAAAGAGAAAGAAGCGAAAGCTGGCAAAGGTTATGTGAATCATTTAACAGATATACACCCGTTTCTAAAATTTGGAACACTATTAAAAAATTTAATAATACCTACCAAAGTAATAGTCACAACACAAATCATGACTGGATTAATGATTTTTTGCAAAAGTATACACCCGATTATGTTGAAAATCAACTACATTCAATCAATAGTTCTGTTCCTAACAATAATGAAAATGAGTACCTTACAAAATATTTTACTTTACAAGAACTGAAATCTGCCTTAAATTCTAGACGAGATACTGCATGTGGATTAGATATGATTCCATATAAAATGCTACGTCACTTAAACCACAACAGTCTGGTAATATTTTTAAACACGCTTAATAAGCTGTGGTGTACTTCCATAAGTCCATGGGAATGGAAAATAGATTGTCTCATCCCAATACTTAAACCAAACAAAAGTAAAGACGATGCAAATTCTTATCGACCTGTGGCATTGACTTCGTGCATTGGAAAAATTTTTGAACAGTTAATTAAGCAACGTTTAGAATTTTTTATAGAAAGAAACAACATTTTACCTAGCAATCAATTTGGTTTTAGGAGGGGTCGATCCGCTAGAGAAAGTTTCAGCCATCTACATCTGGATATTTCAAAAGCTTTCTCATTAAATCACGATACCGTGTGTGTTTTTTTAGATGTCGTCGGCGCATTTAACAACATCGATCACTTTACACTTGCATCGATCTTGAACTCTTTGGGCATTCCAGCAAAATTAATAAATTGGATATATAATTTTTTAAATGGCAGGGAAGTATATGTGAAAGACAGCAACTCTCTTTTTGGTCCCAGATTTTCCTATAGGGGAACGTCTCAAGGTGGGATATTAAGTCCCCTCTTATTTATAATTTATATTCACAAATTAAACTCAAAACTAGGATTTGATGTAAATAACCTCCAATTTGCAGATGATTTGGTTATTTATTGTTCCATTGGTGATAGAGCGACTACATTGACTTGTATAAATAAAGCCATGGAGAATTTGTATAAATATTTTACTGAGTTAAATTTAGATATAAGCCCAGAGAAAAGCAAAGTTGTTATATTTAGTAATAATAAATACAAATTAAAAGCCGAAGTCTTCTACAATAAAACTCTTCTTCCGGTAGTTGAAACCGTTAAGTTTTTAGGAATAATATTTAACAGTAACTTATCTTGGAACTCTTATGTCGATGGCATAGCAGACAAAGCGTTAAGATCATACAACATTTTGAGGTCCTTAGCGGGCACCTATTGGGGCGCGGATCCGAAAATCCTAATAATGCTTTTTAAATCTTTGATACGTAGCCATTTTGAATATGGTTTTCTATGTTTTTCTCATCATTGGAAACTTATAGAGAAACTGGAAAAAATACAAAATAAAAGCTTACGTTTAATAACTGGAGCGATGATGTCAACTCCCATAGTATCCATGCAAGTAGAATGTAACATTCCTCCACTGAGAATCCGCTTCAAATATCTGAAATTAAAATTTTTGTTAAAGCTTCTATCCATATCAAATCATCCTCTGTTTACCAAAATTCAACATCTCCTTTCCATCCCATCCGATCCTAGTCATCATCCTTACATCCTGAGAGACTTTTCAAATATATTACATTACAAAAATGAATATGAAATACAAGCCAATTTCAACTTTCCTTGCTATTTGGGAAAATATGACAGCAAATTCTACGGAATTCCAATTCAAATAGACGAAAACTTGGAGTGCAAAGAAGAATTTTTAGAACAAATTTCAAGTTACAGAGGTTACAGAAGAATATATACCGATGGTTCGAAAACAGTTCGTGGGGTCGGCTGCGCGATCTATGACGAGACAACCAAGAGAGGTTATGGCATTAAGATTCCTAGTTCTGCATCAATATACACTTCTGAAGCTTTGGCAATTCAAATCGCACTCGAGTTCATCGAAGTTCAACAACACTATACGTGGATAATAATAAGCGACTGCATGAGCGTTCATAGAGCCCTACAGAATACGAAACTAGATGCCAATACTCACTATGTCATACACCAAATACGGGATAAACACTTTTCCTTGATACAGCAAGGCTACGAAACATGTTTTTTCTGGATTCGCGGCCACATAAATTTGAAGCCACACGACTCAGCAGATTATCTAGCTAGAACGATAGCTGACAGCAACCTGAATATTTGCCATATTAAGAATGTTGCCCTACCGCAATCGGAATTTGTAGCGAAAATAAAACAGGAAATTATCCACGAATGGACCGAACAATGGAAAGTGTCCAATACGGGTCGTTGGTACGCCGAAATAAACGTTTTAGTTGGGAAAACACCTTGGTTCAATAAAACCTTACCAAAAAGAAGAAAATATTATACAACAATTTGTCGTCTACGTTTCGGACATTGTCTTTTTCAATCCCATCTTTACAGATTAAACCTTATCGACACCGCCGTATGCCCACACTGCAACTTAGCTGATCAATCCCTGGACCACCTCTTCTTTCATTGCTGTGCTTTTGATGAGCAAAGAGAAAAACTATATAAATGCTTAGAAATTACATACAAAGAAAGAGAAAAAATTCCGCTCGACCTGAAAAAGATATTAAGTCAACCGACCAACTTTGAACCCATATTTCTATATATACATGAGACAATAGAAAGTATTTAACTACATGACACTCCAGAATTGACTACAATCCATAAGATACAATAAAGAGAAGGCTGTATAGCGAAAGCTTTTGCCTGTCCATTGGATAAAGAAACAAAAAAAAAAAAAATATCAAAATGTCAATTTGTTGTTTTGCGATAGCATAGCACGCTTCTCATCCGATTTGCTCGTTAATGGTAGAAATAACGCCGTCTTTGGGAGAACATAATTACTGAAGCTGAGCCAAACCGTAGAAGCACCTCGACGCGATGAAAAAGTGATGCAACAGTTCGCCACGGCCTCGAATCGAGCGCCGCGGTCTGACGCTCGCCTACCCCAGCGTTGAGGACATGAGGCTCCTACTGCTTGGCGCGGCGCTTTTTAAATCTTTGATACGTAGCCATTTTGAATATGGTTTTCTATGTTTTTCTCATCATTGGAAACTTATAGAGAAACTGGAAAAAATACAAAATAAAAGCTTACGTTTAATAACTGGAGCGATGATGTCAACTCCCATAGTATCCATGCAAGTAGAATGTAACATTCCTCCACTGAGAATCCGCTTCAAATATCTGAAATTAAAATTTTTGTTAAAGCTTCTATCCATATCAAATCATCCTCTGTTTACCAAAATTCAACATCTCCTTTCCATCCCATCCGATCCTAGTCATCATCCTTACATCCTGAGAGACTTTTCAAATATATTACATTACAAAAATGAATATGAAATACAAGCCAATTTCAACTTTCCTTGCTATTTGGGAAAATATGACAGCAAATTCTACGGAATTCCAATTCAAATAGACGAAAACTTGGAGTGCAAAGAAGAATTTTTAGAACAAATTTCAAGTTACAGAGGTTACAGAAGAATATATACCGATGGTTCGAAAACAGTTCGTGGGGTCGGCTGCGCGATCTATGACGAGACAACCAAGAGAGGTTATGGCATTAAGATTCCTAGTTCTGCATCAATATACACTTCTGAAGCTTTGGCAATTCAAATCGCACTCGAGTTCATCGAAGTTCAACAACACTATACGTGGATAATAATAAGCGACTGCATGAGCGTTCATAGAGCCCTACAGAATACGAAACTAGATGCCAATACTCACTATGTCATACACCAAATACGGGATAAACACTTTTCCTTGATACAGCAAGGCTACGAAACATGTTTTTTCTGGATTCGCGGCCACATAAATTTGAAGCCACACGACTCAGCAGATTATCTAGCTAGAACGATAGCTGACAGCAACCTGAATATTTGCCATATTAAGAATGTTGCCCTACCGCAATCGGAATTTGTAGCGAAAATAAAACAGGAAATTATCCACGAATGGACCGAACAATGGAAAGTGTCCAATACGGGTCGTTGGTACGCCGAAATAAACGTTTTAGTTGGGAAAACACCTTGGTTCAATAAAACCTTACCAAAAAGAAGAAAATATTATACAACAATTTGTCGTCTACGTTTCGGACATTGTCTTTTTCAATCCCATCTTTACAGATTAAACCTTATCGACACCGCCGTATGCCCACACTGCAACTTAGCTGATCAATCCCTGGACCACCTCTTCTTTCATTGCTGTGCTTTTGATGAGCAAAGAGAAAAACTATATAAATGCTTAGAAATTACATACAAAGAAAGAGAAAAAATTCCGCTCGACCTGAAAAAGATATTAAGTCAACCGACCAACTTTGAACCCATATTTCTATATATACATGAGACAATAGAAAGTATTTAACTACATGACACTCCAGAATTGACTACAATCCATAAGATACAATAAAGAGAAGGCTGTATAGCGAAAGCTTTTGCCTGTCCATTGGATAAAGAAACAAAAAAAAAAAAAATATCAAAATGTCAATTTGTTGTTTTGCGATAGCATAGAACGCTTCTCATCCGATTTGCTCGTTAATGGTAGAAATAACGCCGTCTTTGGGAGAACATAATTACTGAAGCTGAGCCAAACCGTAGAAGCACCTCGACGCGATGAAAAAGTGATGCAACAGTTCGCCACGGCCTCGAATCGAGCGCCGCGGTCTGACGCTCGCCTACCCCAGCGTTGAGGACATGAGGCTCCTACTGCTTGGCGCGGCGCTGCTGGCGTTCGTAGCTGCCGCGCTCGGCTTGAGTTCCACACGGATTAATTCGTCCGACTATCACGTCGCCGTGCTACGATCGGCGCGCGCGCTCGCGGAGGAGTTCCGTGCCGCCGCCACCAGTGAACTCGGCGCCGCTCTGTTCGAAGCGGCTTCACCGACGGGAGATGCTACTCCCGCCGCCGGAACATCTGAGGTAGAGGGTCTTCTAAACGCCATCACCGAGAAGCTTAAGTCCAAGCTGACGTCGGCGATCAGTATCCTGTCAGAAATGAAGAAGACGGTGTTGAACCGGACCGACACTCCTTCCTTTACCCACCCTTGTCCTCTGAACTCCATCAGGAAAGCGGCTTATGTTAGACAAGATCCTTATGATGCACCTCGTGCTGATCCGAGACTGAACTTTGAAGATAAGGCCCCACCGCCAAAGTGGTGGGGCCGCTTTCGGGACCTGAAAATAAAGCGCCAGTACTTTTTATCTGATGTCGACTATGCTACAGATGAGGACTGCACGATTGCTCCGCAGGCCACCGATGACCTGCGATCTCTCTACCACAGAATCGTCCATCCTTACTCTAAATTAATAATTTTCCTGCTTAACAATTCGATGAATATGAATGCGCTTCAGATTGCAGTTTCAATTGTGAAGGAGACAGTGAATATCTTACAACCATATGATACACTAATGTTTAGAACCACGAGCGGGGTTGACTTCTTTAAGTTCGACGATATATGTTCGAGTTTAGCAGCTCCCATCGCTAACGCTACAGATGACAATAAAGCACTTTTACTTGAACACCTAAGCCACATAAACTCCACTACAACTGGTCTTAATTACGAGGCATTACACCGACAAATCCGATTGAGATTATTCGAACTAACACTTCCAAGAGAGATATTGCTTGTTTTCTTGACTGATCGAAAGACTCCGGAAGCCGTCAACTCGATTACAATGGATCCTCTGGTCGAAGGTGACCACCAATTATTTGTCGCCGTCGGCTTTATTGATGAAACAATTCACTTTACCACAAACATCTCTATGAAAATACATCAAGAGCAACTGGACAGTCGAGTGGTCAAATTTAATTTATTCTCAGACTTGAATGGCGGCCAAGTCGCATCTGCTATGTTGTCGGTGATGCCGAAACATGAGGAGGAATTGGTTAGTGCTGGCGCTCCCTATTGGGAACCGACGCAGAGAGACTTTATGGTACCCGTACTGCTGAGAGTCCAACGCGGGGTGATTGGACTGGATCTCTACTGGAGCGACTTAGCCGAAGACATCACCTACTTAAAACGATCTGTCACCCGTAGGCGAGCCTTTGTTATGGATACAAGTGCAACGGTTCTCATGCACTCCTTCTTTCCCAGACCAGAGCTTTCAGTTGAGAAAATCAAGTTCACCGGTTTGGAATTTGTGGAAAATCACAAATTCATTTTGGATGTAAAACACCAAATATTGACCAAATCAATCGGCCATCTCACGGTTTATTCTAATAATGTAAAAAAACTGACTTACTCCTGGAGGAGGGTGAGAGAATTATTCATAGTCTGTATAGTGACCGAGCAAGGTGAAACACCTACTACGTATAATATTACAGAGAATGTTTACGCACCACGAAACCCTAGAGATATCCTGTATCACAGACTCGATTTGTTCCCTCCCAAAAGTGGCAACATTTGTAGACATTTTAAACAAATCGCAACTACAGATCAGGGCACTGTCTATCTCAGTCCTTCCAGTTTTCAGTCGCCTTTCACCTACCTTCACGATATGAGCGACGGACCGGATACTGCTCTCACATACATGCAAAACTATTTAGCATACTTAAAAGGAGTTGCCTTCAGATTTCTGTCCAATCCAGGATTAAAAAATGAAATTCGGAACGATGTCAGTTTACTCAATTCCATTATAAGCTATTTCAAAAGGCAACACTTGCAAGGCCCTTACACTGAATACATCGTGAGAAGATATGCTGTTGCAGAGAGTGGTGTGCTTGTCATGTTCCCTGGAAGTGTTCTCGAGTACGATTATGAACCTGTGAGACGGCCGTGGTACGCTAGTGCTGTTGAAAATATGGGTAAAATAATTTTGTCACCTCCGAACCTCGATGTGGGAGGCGCTGGGTATGTTGTATCGATTTCTAATGCTTTGCTGTCTAAGAAATACCCTTTTATGGTAGTTTCAATGGATGTTACAATGGGCTTTATTTACAAAATGCTGATTGACAGCTTTCCACACTGCAAGCTTGCTTATGTAAAGTGCTTTATAATGAATGATCGTGGTTACGTCATTTCCCACCCAGGTCTGATGGACCCCAACAGTTCAGGCCCTGTGGAGCAGCAGCACATTACTCACATGGAGTCACTGATCGCGATAGACATGTTGAATCACAAAGGATTTGTGACAAAGAGACTGTGCAATAACTTTTCCGATCGAACCATTCAAAGATTTTATGAGTTCAACACATCTTTGCCTAATGTTCTTTCAAAGGTCGTCTCGGGTGATCACTGCGTCCATTATTACATCGCTGCTATACAGGGGACCAACGCATTTATAGGAGTAGTAAATGCCACTTGCAACCTTGGAGCATTCTGTCCTTGCAGCATGGTGGACCGATTGTGTTTAAACTGCAATAGAATGGAGCAAAATGAATGCGAGTGTCCCTGCGAATGCAGCTCTAACGTCGACTACTGCTCGGCCAACAATGATCCTGCAAACGAGTTAACAGACATTCCTCTGTGCGGTGCCGTTCCCGAGAATAACCATCACAAATCACATTATTTTTACAATTTCGCTGAAAATTTAAAGCCATGCTTCGACTTCCAGTGTGAAGGTTTCACGAGTTACTCGTCGTGTCTCGGTGTGATGGGCTGCGAGTGGTGCCAGCTCGACACTGATGCAGAAACACCACTGAGCACACCCTTTTGCACTTCTCAGTCGACCTGCTTCAATGGAGTGCTCGGGGCGGTCACACCATACGGTGAAGGGACTTACGGTCACGTAATCCGTGAAGATGCTTTTGGCTCGTACTCAGCGATCGGTCCCATTGCAGGATGCCTCGTTACTGTCTGCTTGATCGTGGCTATAGCTATATACTGTTATAAACAGAATGCTACTTCTGGCAGTCGACGTGAGCTGTATGTGGATGGACCGGCCGAGACGTGGCCCGATCAGGACATGCAGCTAAGTCATCTGCCATCTGATGACATTCATGACCACTCTGGTCAGGATAAACTCTTACCGGCCGCCGAAGCGGAGCCTCCTATCTCGCCATACAAGATTCTAACTGGTTATAAGCGGCCAAATACGACCGGGGACTCGGATCACGGTTATTCGACAATGACTCCCCACGAAGACTCAGAGGCAATGGCGTTTTCTATGACGGAGCCGATTGTGATGCTGGACGACACTAACATGTCAGACATCAGCTGCTCGGTGTCGACCAAGCACGCGAGCAAGGCGAGACAGAAACCCATAGACATGAGTGTGACAATATTGCCATGTGGCAAAAACAGTATTATTGCCCCCGTCACGGTCCATCGACATATGGAGGCTTCGTAGACATAGGATAAGTTGAACTTTTATAAAAAATCGGGAAACCTATTTCAGAGCTATTTGATTGTGATATACTGTTATGTCTGCCAACATTGTACCTACATATACCTATTAATTGTTTTGAAGCCATGACTACAGAGATTATCTTTCATGACACTGTTCATGTTAATTTGGTGGAATGTTTTATGACCTGTTAATCACACTCTCGTTTTTTTATTTACGTAAGTGTCCACTTTAGTTGTTGTCAAGAACTGGGGTCTACCCATGGTAAACTATCAAGACAAATTGGTGATAAATTGAAGACTTTATGTTAAATTTCTTGAGGACTTCACGTTAAATTTCGTTCCCGCATGGTACGAAATAAAACAAAATATTTAATTTTATTAGTTGTTTAGTTTAATTATATAGTTGTATTTTAGTAACATGCGGGTACAGTATTTAAAAAAAGACCTCAATTTATCACTGACTTATCTAGATCACTCTGTGATATAATTTACCACGGTAGAAGGTCTTTTTACAAAATTTTGTTACTTATCTACATGATTACAATGTTTATTATATAGATCAGGTAATGTGTGAAATTGTGTTCATAATGTGGCCAAACTGCTGATTTTCCTATTTAAATTTATACACCGAAGAGAAAAAAATGCTTTTTTTTTTTTTATGCGACCTGACATAGATGGCTAATACCACACAACTACCGTTATGATATTAGCCCAATACACCACTTTCCCGAAGGAATTAGGTGCCAAAAAACAAGGCCATTTTGCTTAAATCTGAGGAAATGTGTTAGTTCTCGCTTTGTAACTTTAGTATCATAAGATATGTGTCGCTTTATTGATTGTGTTGTGAACTTAGATTATGTTTAAGCTGGATGTGAACATACAGTATGGTTTGGGGTAACGTGAACATATTTTCGTGTCTACTTTTAGAAAAAATTTACCTACTTAATTATTTTATTGAATCAATGTCTTTTTAAAACTTGATTTTGTTCGCATTAATTTAACCCAATGATAGCAACATAATTATTGTGATACTACACTATTCTGACTACACAGAACCAGGCAATCTGTGAATTTGGCCGACTCATAAATCTCTAAACAGATAAAGTTCATACATTTTAAGCATTAACTTGATCTCTTACAGTTGTATTCAGAGAGCACTGATAAAACTTAACAAGATTAGCGCCGGAATTACCATACAAAAACCGGTTTAGTACGGCGGGTAAAGTTGGTCCGCCCACTCTGAATAAAGCTGTTAAATTTTAAAAAAAGATCACCAAGTTAGAATATGCCACACAATACAACAGCAAAATGTGCCAGAGCACACATGACAAACTTTAACTATCCCATCCGCTAATCAAGTGTGAGTCGAACTGAAGGTGAGTCCGTATAATGCAGATTGTTCATCCAACACGGGTTTTTTATTTGATATAAGTACATGTGAGACTTTGTTTTTTTTTTCAGGATATAATTGGGCACTTCTCACGTGTTTTTAACTAAAGCTATACAAACAAGGAACAGACTATTGATATAGTGCTATCACACCACTATGTATATTTTTTTATTTGAATATGTATAGAAAGCGGCAACAAAGTCGACAATGTATGTTAAGTAATGTAATCGTGGTATACTGAGCTCGCTGTTTAACTTTTAACAATTTTACTTGCAACAAAAAAATATATATGAATTGAAGCTTGCCGGTAAAAAAATCAATCAAGGTATTTCAGCAATGCCATAATAATTGAGTTAGAATTGATTTAAGTATAGGATAAAATATAGTGTATTTTAAGAACATTGATAAATAATTTACAATTTTTGGTAGCTCTATATATTTTAAGCTTTTTTACAACTTTTAGTTTGTAACAAGAAACAGATTGTGTTTTTACAATCTGGCCAAAGGGTAATCTTTATATACCGGGTGTTAACGGAGGTATGGTCCAACTTGAAATTTTTTTTGTAATATCTACACTGTCTATGAATTGTTTTTTAAGTCGTATAACTAAAATATTATCTACCTTTTTTGCCCCAAATATGCCTAGGAATACCTGGTTAACGTTTATACCATACCTCCATTAACACCCTATACACTTTGTAAAAGCAAAGACAGACACTGTTTTGGTCGCAATAAACTTTTTGCTTCCTTCTCACACACCGCATTATTGTTAAGAAAAGTCAATATTTCGTACTTACTCTGTACTGTTACTTTACTGCAGGGAAGTTTCATACACATAATAATGTTATTGAGTCCGATGACATGAAAATTACCAGTGCCTACCTATTTCTTAATTTTAGGACAACACAATGTGTGGTTAAAATGAAATATATTTTAAGACTGACTTTGGTAATGCATTTAAATGTGCCGTGAAATAAAATAATTCGAAATGGCATCCGGTTTTTTTCTACTTTTACATGTTTTGTTCTTTTTCTATCATGTCCATGCTTTCTACATTTGTGGTCAAAGCCCGCCACGGATGTCGGGCCAGCCACCACAATACTTCTTCGTCGCAAACGAGGGAATCAGTCGCCGCAACCCTCCTCGAGTTATGAAGTAGCGCTTGAGTAGCAGATATTTACAACGAAGAAGTGTCATTTGTGGAGGCTGGCGCAAAGTGTATAGGCCTTTTTAAATTTAAAATATCTAATATTTCCAATACACATTCACTTTCATGCTGAGCCTAAACATGTGCTATTTTTGTCTTGTCTTGCCTGCTGCCTCCAGTTCATCGTGCCTTTGGCCCTCGCACTTGTCGGCGCGACGGGACCGCACGAAGCGCTCCCCGGTGGCGCGGTACCGCCCCAGCCCGATCCGATCGCTCATGTCGGGCGCGCTCTGCTGCAGCAGCGCCTGCTCCCTCGCGTTCAGTTGCGGGATTCCAAACTGCACGATGCCGCCGGAACCGACGGTGATTGTTGACGCGCAGATCTCGAGCCCGTAAGACATTTCCGACTTGTCCTGCCACACGAGCGCGCTGTCGATGAAAGTCGGCTTCTCGAAGAGACCTGAGGGCAGGGAAATGCAAGTTGAATCAATTCATACGCAAA
Source organism: Incurvaria masculella (assembly GCA_946894095.1). NCBI lineage: Eukaryota > Metazoa > Arthropoda > Insecta > Lepidoptera > Incurvariidae > Incurvaria > Incurvaria masculella. The sequence goes on along the minus strand of OX335641.1, from coordinate 14,978,960 downwards.
TGATGAATGATGCATGATCAATGTCAGCTCCGGTTGGAACCTTGTGCAACTACTCTTGCATAGCAAGTGTTGGTAAAGATCAAAGGTGGCCATATCCATCGAACTTTTAACGGAGATAATGGACAAAAACGCTTTTTGAATTTGGAAGAACTACATCCATCCAAACTATATTTTGTTTTTTAGTTTTCGTAGTAATCACTATTATGCTAACATGGCTATTGGAAAAACTTGGCATGGAACCTATTATGATTTAGTTAGAGTAACAAAAATTGGTCCTTGCCAACAAAATAAAACTTTGAGGTGCGTTACCTCTTGCAACATAAGTGGTGAGGGAATTTTAATTTCACTGTAATGACTCATCAAATGTTTTTTATTTTGGCTACACATTACTTACTAAAAACCGGCCAAGTGCAAGTCGGACTCGCACACGAAGGGTTCCGTACCATCGCACAAGATTTAAAAAAAAAAACACGTTTTCTGTATGGGGACCCCCTTTAATAATTGTTATTTTATGATGTTACCTATTTGTTGTTATAGCGGCAAAATAAATACATAATCTGTGAACATTTCAACTTCCTACCTGTTACGGTTCATGAGATACGGCCCTGTGACAGACGGACGGACGGACGGACAGCGGAGGCTTAGTAATAGGGTTCCGTTTTCACCCTTTGGGTACGGAACCCTAAAAACGGGCCACATATCTTTAAAATTACGTCAGTAGGGGGTAACTTGCTTAAACCTCATTTAACTGAATTAAGAGGTCAACAATTTTGTTTGTTACACACACGCTTGGATTGTAAATGTTTTATTCGGAACCTGACCAGTCATGATGGCGAAGACGCAGCGCGCAACAGCGTAGCCGGTGGAGAGGTGCGCCTGGCCGCCATCGCCCTTCACCCGGCAGATGATCTCGTCGGCCTCGCGCACCAACTTTACCAGACAGTCCATCTGTTCCTGGACATCAACGCGTGGGATAGTACAAATTTGCATCACGTGACCACGTCACCAGTGTAAAGGTGCGTCTGACCGCCATCGCCCTTCACCCAGAAGATGATCTCGTCGGATTCACACACCAACTTCATCAAGCAGTCAATCTGCTCATGGACATCAATGCGGGGATTGCACTGACGCAGCGTGCAACAATGAAACCAGTGGTGAGGTGCATCTGGCCGCCGTCACTACTCACCGGGCAGATGATCTCGACGACCTCATGGATCAACTTCACCAGGCAATCCATCTGCCCCTGGACATCAAAGCGTGGGATGTACAAGCTACGTAACGCATGACATCGTAGTGTGTGGAGAGATGCGCCTCGCCCCCGTCACCCTTAACCCGGCAGATGATCTCTACAGCCACCCGCACCAACTAAGCTAGACATTATATTAATTCTGGGACATCAAAATATGGGATGGCACGAAGACGCAGTGCACGACAGCATAGCCGGTAAAGAGCTGCAGTCAGCCTTCGCTCAGCAATGTTCTCGTCGGCCTCGCGCAGCAATTGCACCAGGCAGTCCATCTGGCCCTGGACATCAATGGGATTGTCCGAAGGCGCAGAGCACGACAGCGTAAGCGGTGGGATGGTGCGCCTGGCCGCCGACGTCCCCCCTCCACCCGGCAGATCATCTCGTCCGCCTCACACACCAACTTCACCAAGGAAAGGCTTGCACCTAAACACTAACACGTAGAAGCGCATCCTTAAGCAACCTAATATAAATTGGTCTGGGTGATAAGGAAGGTGAACGGTCTGGGAAGCTGGATTCAGCTTTGGTAAGAAATGCTGAGCAACCTGAGGGAAGTTAGTCTTGCAAGCAGAGAAAACCGGCACGATCGTCTGGCGGCCGCAGCCGCACACCACTGGTATGATGGTCTTGCTGGGGTCCTGTCCGGTCAGGGAAGCCAGGAGCGACGTGGCTCGCATGGACGCGATGGAGTTGACGCCGATGACGCGCCGCCGGTTGAGGGTGCCCACTTGCTTCAACACCTGCGGGCAGAGGAGTGGAGGCTTCAGACAAACTACCTACAATAATTAACTCTTTAGCTAATATGCAATGATGATGGGAGTTAAGATACTTCGAACAGTCTTTGAAAATTGATGAATGATCGAGCGACGAATGGAGGAAAAAAACCAGTACTGGCAACACCCTTTTTTATGCAACCTGACATGTATGGCTAATACCACACACTACAATCTTGATATTAACTCAATACACCACATTCCCGAAGGAAATAGGTGCCATGCCAGAATCTTCCCTTTATGGGCCGCTTCGACCATCCAATGCGGTGGTACCAACCTAGGTGGTCTTAACCTTGCCACCTATAGTGGGGGAAGGGGACCCACAGTTTTACATGGATTCCGAACCATGGAGCAGGTCGTATTCGTGGCGAAATGCACGTACCGAACTCTGAGAGAGAACTTAAAGTGGTGCATGTCGGGGCGAGGATTTGAACCCCGACCTCTGGTACGCTAGGCCAGTACCCGCGCCACTAGGCTACTAGGCGTTAAGATGGTAGGGTTAATCGAACTTTGGTTGGGAACTGGGAATAAAAATTTTATAGTGTTGTCTATTACAATGTAGCCGCGTAATACAAGCAAGGTCCTGGCATAACACCCCGCTTCCGTTGGGTATGTTGGTCCAATATGACGACGGCAGGTATTATCCAGCCATGTCCGCAGCTACATTCAATAGGTAGGTAATTATTATTTGCTTACCCAGCCTTTCTAGTGCTTCTGGGATACGGGCTGGGTTGCTCACCTGTCACCTTTAACGCACAATTGCTTATGATAGTAACTAAGGTGCCGGTACACCACAAATTGGTCTGTTTTACATGCGCCACCATAGTGAAGGTGTAGTCGACGGGCGGCACCGCGATGGCCAGGAACGCCTCCGGGCAGAACTGCGAGCAGGCGAACGCGGTCGAGCGGACCATGGTCATGTTCTGCAGGAACAGCTGCTCGTCGTCGGCGCCGCAGTCCGGAGGTGTCGGCGCCGCGCCGCCGCACACCACCACCACCTCGGCGTCCTGCGACCAACCCGTACAGGTTCAAACCACTGAAGAGAAAGGAAGGAGAAGTGGCATGCGAACGATATCGCGTTTTCGCTATATGGTCAAAATGACCATATAATCGGTGGCGGTGCACCTTTTTTTTGTATGCAAATCAGGTATGGGTGGTTGTGCTGAGGAACAAAGGTGCTCAGAAAAACCTAAAACACCTTGCCTCGCGAAACCACGGTCGGCGAGGCACCATGCCAGCTTGTTCAAATTACGCTGGAAAATTCCCAGGTTATAGATATGAGAATCTCGCTGTACATGTTTGGTTCCCGATGTGCGATGGCGTGCTAGGCTGACAAAACTAAATTCTTTGCAGTTACGGCAACAGTTACATTGAGGAAAACAAGGCAGTGTTCAACCAAGGGTATCTGAGCACATCAAGGCGGTGAAGAATAATTAATTCTACAAGTCGGCCATATGTGAGCATGGCCTCAACGGCAAGAGTAATCATTGGACTAGATCCGACCACGTAACCACACGAGCAGCAAAAAAAATACAACCCACGCTTCGTTCGGGAATCCATTGAAATCTCCAGACATGCAAACTTCATCAGGGACGACAGCATCGGACTATCTCCTGCTATCACTGTCTTGTTCTCCATGACTTGCTCAGCATCGACCGAAGGAAGCGTCACCAGGCTGACACTTTTAGTTTTGTGTGCACGGAGCCCTGCATGTCTGCGGTGCAGCAAAATGACAAACTACCCGCATCCGCGAGACAGCCTGACCTACCCACTCCTACAATCTTCGCATACGGCAAGGTTGTTGTCCAACCCTCTCCAAGCGATTGCGAGTGGAGGGGACTGGCCCACATCCATCCCGACCATTACACTCACCGGTCCCGAAGTTATTGTAGCCATGTTACAGAAATACCCTCTATTCAGCTGACCTTCAGCGCCTTCTTCAGGTTGACCCTGCCCTCGTAGGCCTCGATCTCTGGGCTGGTATCAATGTGCGCGAGGTCGGCGGCGACAGCGATGACATGGTGGTCTGCCACCGAGTCGTACAAGCACAGATTCTCCACCACCGGCGGCTGCTTTAGGAACAGGCTGACGATGCGTCCCACCGGGCTGCCGGCGCCGACCACTGTCACCTGCGGGTCAGGGGGTCGCTAGTCTGCGCCGGTGTCGACGTGTGCAAGGTTGATGATGACGCCGATGACGCGGTGGTCCGCCACCGAGTCGTCAAGCACAGCTTCTTCACCACCGGCGACTGCTTGAGGAACAGTCTGACGATGCGTCCCACCGGGCGGCCGGCGCTGACCACTGTCACCTACGGATCAGGGGGTCGCTAGTATGCGCCGTTGTCGATGTGTGCAAAGTCGGTCGGTGGTGACGCCGATGACGCGGTGGTCCGGCAGCGACTGCTTCAAGGAACAGGCTAACGATGCGTTCCAACGTGCTGCCGGCGCACCCCAGTATCATCTGGCGTCGCGGGTCTGGACTTTTATTATGTGTTGCCGGCCATGTAGGCTGATGTGGAGTTTAAGTATGCCAGTAAAATATCCTAATATCCCATGTAAAAAAAAATATTTATTTGTGCATTCACGTATTTTTGTGCTGTTACACAATACCTTTTACTCCCTCTTTTAAGACTCTTTTACTCGAAAATCGAGAACAATGACTTATTTAGCTTTATTTCCTATCCATTATTTTTAATTTACATAAACAATTTTGCATTGCACAAAATGACGGCGGTTTTAAGATCAGAAATGTATACCTATTTTTTTAGCTATTTATTTAGAATGTGATGTCATTAAGGGAGTCAAGTGCTTTCCACCTAGATATGGCCTCCGTGAGCAGAAGTTATAAATTACATTATAAAATAGTTTGTAATCGAAAGGTCGCCAAAGGTAATAGAATCCGGGTCATACATACACCGAGATCTACATATAATGCAAGATAGAAAGAAATGAAACTTTAACAACATGAAATGCGACACTGCAGCAAACACTCCGATTTATTTAGTAATGTTTTTTTTAACACGTAATAGCGTAGTTGTAGCAGTGTGGACGACAAAAATAGAGGTCGTAATACGGATGGGTGAAATCGAACCTTTCTTTTTTGTATTATGCGAGGTATTTTGCAAAATCTGTTGCAATCCGCCTCGACTTGCACCATGAACCCCGTGTAGGTCATAATCTTGTTGTGCTTCCACCTCCTATGAACTGATAGTGTATGTTTTGATCTTGGCTTTATTATGAAATGCAGCAGTTTGGACATGGCTACCATTTTGGTAGTTTTCGTTATTTTTTTGTGGTCTTTGTTTTGTTTTGTGTATCTACAAATCATTGACAGATGCAGGTGATATCTTTATTTTAGAACTGTCGTTGAATAGTCTGGCTTCTTTCATGCATTTTGTCATGCCGCCAGAATTTACGAAGTTGGTGCTAGGATACAGACAATAAATTCTAAGGCTACTAAAAATGATGGAGTTTGATAGAAGCATGATTGGATGGGTCAGTGCTGGAGTAACCTTCCAGGATAGTGTTAGGTGTATTTTTAAGCGAGTGTTCCAACTATCAAAATTAAATCAAACACATTTTAGAACAGACATCAATTTAATCGATTTAAGCTTTATCTCTATTTTTTTATAACATTCATAATGGTAAGCTGCGTCTACAACACACCGACAGGCTGTATATATGTATATGTGCATTTGTATTTGTAGACGCCGCGGGGAGCTTCAATGACTAGAACTATTAGAGGCCGACAGTCCAGCCTAATTGAATGTGTCAACTCTTATGTTTTGCTCGCACACATTTCTCGAGATTCATAGTCTCAACTTGGACTTCAATAAGTAACAGTTTTTCTAGTCCAAGAATTAACTCAAAATATACTGTCCGGGTTAGGCAGGCATGAGAATTAATCTCCATACAAAACATGCTTTAAACAATGCTTCTTGCGATATAACTTATACCTTTCATTGCACCATCTTTACTTCAACCTTGCCTTTTCAAAATATTCTGTAATTTAACTTACTTCAAAACTGATAATATTATTTATAATCGTATGACTGAAAATGATCATCATCCTCTTAAGTTTGACCATGTCAATAACTTTACACCTGCCTACATCTTATACATTCACCATGTTGGAGTATGCGCTCGACGCCGACCTCCATGTGAAATAAACAAGTCACTAATATTGCAAGTTTTTTTCAATGGACTAACTATAGCTAGGCTGGCCACAGCCACGGTTAGAATCGACCAACTGATATTATGATATCAGAAATTAATCTTTGAAAAAACAGGTCTTAGATTATTAAGAACGACTTTCACAAGCGACTGCTCAGCCAAGTCAGTGAATATCAGCATGAGAGAAAGGCATGGTTTTATTTATAGATTTTAGCAAAATCCAATTAATAACAATAACATGAAAACACTCAAAATTATCTTTAAAACTACATGTCACAACCATTTATAGAACACAGTAGAAGCAAAAAACACTGAAACAAGTATAAAGAGTGTATAGAGCACATCAGCTTGGCGCCACAGCGGGCATTAGAATTGGCATTTGGTAGGAAAATGTATGTTGGTCAAAGTCTAATTGGCGTCTAGGGTCATGCCATTTGTACAGACGTTTCTTGAATGTCGTTACACATAATTCAAACAAAATAATAAATGTCTTGGAACTTTCCAATTGCTCAGGTAATGTTTTTTTTAATAGGAGTTTCAAGTATGGAGTTTTAAAATCGTTCAGTTTTTCCTTCAAACCAAAGTGCAACGCAATCAAAGTAAGCGACAGCACCCAAAATTGTAGTAGAAAAATTATATTCAGCCATCGTGGCTTCATATTTCCGATAAAAGGTGATGGGTAAAGCTTAGTACAAAAAATACTCAAGTAAAAGTCTATATAGTCACTAAATGCCAGTTGCAATAATGTATTGAAAAAATTCTAGTGAGCAAAGTGTTTAAGCTGAGTAGATATGTTTAGAAAAATTAAGGCCACTTGAAAAGTTCTGTGCTTAGTTATAAATAAAAATATAACATAATTTCGGCAACATAGCTCAAATGGAATTTTCTCAAAGCAACTTTCACAATAGCGGAGCTGTGGCCAGGCGTACAAACTTAGAACTAGGCTACCTACAAGTAATTATTTCCAATATAACCTTACCCCTAGCTACGACTGGTGGCTCGGCCGACGACAGTCAACTACGGAGGGTCGGCGCTGCCACTAATACCAGGGCCACAGCGGTCAACATATGACAGATGGATGGGTAGGCAGAGGGTTGCAGGGTAACAGAAAAAGATGGTTTGGACGACTAGCGCCTTTCAGATGGTCCGCAACCCAAAAGGGTCTTTGCCACTACCATGCAATCGTTAATGGACAGAGCGATTTGGCCAACTGTGGCCACCCATTAAAGCCCCTACAAGGGACATCGCTGGAGTAACAACGGTGAATTTACAGGGTGATACAGGCAAGTACGGAAACATACGTAGGGTATGCGAGCGTACAACACACTAATTTCAAAATACGTGGTTGGATCTATGCAGGGTGGCTCTACCCGTGTGGCTACAGAATGTATTGAGCTTCGCAGCCTCCTGTACCTCTACAACTAATGTATTTAACTATTTTCCAGTTGCAACTTCATTGGAAGGAAATAATCAAAACAGTTATAGAATTATTATTAAGTTTCCCGCTGTGGCATGTATTATAATACACTGTATTTACTACGGTTAACTAATTTTACACGAACTCTAAACATGACTCGTGGAGTGCCTCCCTAACTAGATAAAAACATTTTACCCAAGGCAAGAGTAGACCATACAAGTATCTAACGTTGGATAGCTTGCATATCACGATAAATAGCTACCTTGAAATGTATCCAAAAGTAAAGAAGGATGTCTTTCTGTTATTTAAAATTTGAGATTAACAGTTAAAAGAGCTCTCGTTTAGTATTTAACTAAGAATTATGATCTGTTTCTCCTTTGTAATCCGTACCAATCCATAGTTGAACAAGACTTTCCATTGCATTGGTTGGATTACGAATGAAGCGATTAATTTACGTATTCGTTTGAATACTTCAAAAGTCACAAAGCAATTATGATTGCATTGGAAAAACATTACGTATTTTATTGTAGAATTTCTATTCTATTGTAAGACTTCTAATACGTTCTTTGCTCACAAGTAGAAAACGAATATTGATTCGAAAAAAATTACATGGAACGAAAATGTTATATTAATTTACATTCAAACTAAATTGTGAAGTTTTAATTCCGTAAAAATAAATTGTAAATTTTTTTCCGCAATACACATTAGCCAGTACACAAATAGGAAAGATCTAACAGTCGAATCAAGGCTTCTGGTACATTATTAATAACATTTTAAGGTTCAAAACTACAGTATGATTACAATGTCAGACACAGGGTTTTCCTTACATATAATTTTGCTAACTATCAGATAAAATAAGTCGTACAATACAACTACAGTTAGTTGTGAGTAGATAATATATATTTTTAATTTCCCTGTTTCCTTAGTGTTACGTTTTTTCTACATCAAAATAAATTTGGACTAAATGTTCACGCAAAAACCGACTTAAATTAAATAAATAATAAAATCTTATAAAAGTAACTGATATTTGAGTTCAGATCTGAGTTTTTTTTTTAAATAGTTTAGTTTAGAACTTCGGTCATCGGGACCATGGGCAAATGGGATGACAAGAGTCGTTAAAATTTGAGCCTAAATGTGTCTAGACTTAAAATTAGGAACACGTGGGGCTTATTGCATCTTTCCGTAGCACCCAACGAACGGAGTTAGGGTAATACTTATTCATTTCCGTCGATGCGTACGAGCCACTGACACAAAAGCCCGGAGCGAGATCCATCTGAATTTTTTGAGCACCTAATGCAGATATTAAGTACAAGGTAATGGAAATGAAATCACCAAAAACATACCACACTAACATTCTTAAGTCTTGCTTTCAATGGAATTCCGTAAAACAAAATATTATTGCCAAAACCTCTTTGTAAGAAACACGTGGTAAAAATTCGATAAAATGTGGTGACAATATCTTTTTATAAATATTTTTACCATGCCTTTTGTAATGAAAAATGATTTTGGCAACTACATTATAGTTCACAGAAAAACTAGAATAGATGTGACGATTACGCATATGTAAATGCACGCGGTATCTAAGTTTTATCGATCGTTTCGAATTACCTTAAGCGATTAGATTATAGCTCGATATGAACGAAAACTGTCAGTGAGTCAATGCATAAACGTTAAGTAAGTAAAAACTAAAATGCACAAATTACGAGATTTATGCATGAGACATCGGTCTCCCTTCCGGGTATGACAATTAAACTCGCAAAATTCAGCTGAACTCGCCTTTAGTAGAAAAAAACATAAAAATGCAGATGTGCAATCTAATGTACGCAGTAGTCTCACGTTGTGCCCACATAGTTTTTTTTATAAATTATTATTAAGTATTAAGTACATAATTACGTCAGGAAATTGCATTAGAATTAGCGTAAGCACCACAAAAAACTGTTAGTGTTAACGTAAAAAAATGGCCTCCAGTCAGATAATTTCAAATGACTAAATTTAAACAAAATAAGAACACAAATTAGGAATTAAGGCAATTAATTTGCATAAACACAATTAATTATACCCCACACAAACCGATTATTTGTGACCTGACATGATAAAAAAAACGAAACTTTGACTAATTTTAATTAAATTGATTATAAAATTATGGCAATTAATTTGCATAAACACAATTAATTATACCCCACACAAACCGATTATTTGTGACCTGACATGATAAAAAAAACGAAACTTTGACTAATTTTAATTAAATTGAATATAACCTATCATATCTTTTGGAAAAGTAACAATTTTACTCTCAATTACACCTTCATGGAATGTTGCACTACTTTGTAACATATTTCAGTTGAAAATGTTCGTAAATCCAAGCCCAACGTGGATGATTCCGTATACGAAAGTGAAAAGCGTTTTTCCGCTACCAACAGGATAGACCTTTTCTTCAAAAGATATTCAGGTCACAAACCTGAACATATTTGTAACAATTTCACAATTCCTAGATATTTAGCAAACTTGAAACGCACACAGCTCGTGTGCCGAAGTAATAAAATAGATTGTTATACGTAGGTTTTATACCAGAAAGTTGGTTTTCTTTTTTTTGCGCTCACAACTAAGGGCTTGGTGCACCTAAACTTTTGATTATAATGTACAGACAAAGAAGACTGTATATTTATTATTACACATATTACCAAAGGACCAATTATTATGGAATTATTAATCATAAATTTATAAAAAAATACACAACAATAATTAGATAATAATAATTTCGTAAATGTCTTTCCGACTTTTCAAAATATTGCTCCATAATCTCATAACACCTACATAAGTCGAAAGTCCACGAAAATTTAAGGTCACGTCCGCTACGTGGATATTGTTTGGCGTTCGCGCGTCTACACACATTCACAGCCATGTTCCGCCAACGCATATTCCTACTTAATTCTCGTGAGGTGTAAACACGACAATTATACAGCTAAATAGACTCATATCAGGAATCTAGGGGTCTTTAAGAGATATTTACTCCATGAGAACGGTACGAAAACCTGGGTGCTGGACAATTATAACTATCAGACAAACTACTTTTTTTTATCTTAAGCACTGCATATGGCGTCGCCAGGAATTATTAAGGTGCCCGACGACGCCCATGGGCTTTCTTAATTTCATTGTTACCGACCCTATAGATAAAAGATGCAGAGGATAGGTGGGTTCTTATTTTTGAAGTAAGCCGACTGAGAATGTGTGCCTTTCCGTTATTAACCATTTTTCTTTCTTTGATATTGATTTGATGCAGATTTTCTAACATTCGATCTGAATAAGACATCAGAACAATGCACGAAGTCTAGTCCAACACCCCAATTTATGACACAATATATTCAAAATATTACATGAATGACAATATAAGGCATATTGAATACACCTAGAAATCAGAGACAATCGCTTTGCATCCATTTAATAAGTCTACATGGAAAAAATAGGACGTGAACAGATGGCACTACATTAGAAGATGGCTCATTACTAATACAATATATCAGCCAACGAGCCAAAGATAATAAACTGTTCAAAATATGACTTTGCATATTTTAAAATGAGCATCGGATTCGCATAAGACCATCCATCAGTGGTGGATTGTTTAAACTTGTAGAATATTTTAAAATGTAGATTAAATCCTAATATTACGACATCAGTTTCCACTGGTTAGTTGTCACTATGAACATCAATATAGAAAAAAATATGACTACCATAAGACGATCGGGCATTTAGAAATGATATGAGAATAGTGAAGAATATTTCCAACATTATGTTCGATAGAAACGTAACTGGGTGGCACGTAAGGAAGAAACTGGTACTAAATTGTCGGCTAAGTCAGACGTAACGCGGTCACGGAAGAAGGCAGACCTTAACTATAAAAAACAATACTACTCTAGATGGAAGGGTAACCAAAACGATTTCACTAGGTATCAATAAAATAACAATTATCAGTCGCTAAATCCCTACGCGCAGCTAAAAAGCCCCAGCACACACCCGTGCATACTTAAATGCGATAAAAAGCGCAAGACGAGAAAAATACATTGTATAAATAGAACAGTACAATTTACATGTGTATAAAATATAAAAAACATTTGCGTAACCGAAGATATGTTTAACGTACTATGATTGTGAGAAATGAAAAACTAGGAAGACGAAAACAGATTGCGCGGGAGTGACGAACGAGTGGGGTGATCCGTGCAGACGTTACGGGGAAATATTGCTTCCAGAGTACGAGGGGTGTTCGTACGGAGGCGTTTGCTTCCCTCACCCCGGGAGTTAAAGCTAGTCTTAGAATTATTCAACAGGCCGCCCGGTGAGAGGTTGTCGGGCGGGGAGGAGAGTAGCGCTCGTATCACAGAGGGGCTCCGGCCCCGGCTCCGGCGGAGCCCTAGCCCTCGGGGGTGGCGCCGCCGCCGCACTCCGCCTCTAGCTCCATCAGCTCCTGTTGATGCAAAGAGCAGAGAGTATTAACAACTTAAAGAGGAAGTAGTGACCCGAATTAAGATTGCTTGTGTTAAACGAGTGGTGCAAACGAGCAACGCCAGGACGAAGAAAAAGATTTAAAGGTTACGTTAAATAATGGAATTGCAAAATTGAAAATTTTTGTAAGAGTTTTTTTGTGTTTGAAATGTAAATTTTTCAGAAACCTCTGAATTTAAATGTAAATGTTATGTAATAGATTTATAACCTATTTGTTCTATGTTTTGTTTGTTTTTATGCATGGTGTGTTCACTACCAGTGGAGTGTGCACATTTTTTTAAATGACGTTTGTGATTCTCAGTGTATCCTGTGTACTACTCTGTTTGTGAACCTATTAATAAATAAATAAATAAATTAAATAAATAAAATAAAACATATACACGTGCTTTAGGTTAGATACATATTGAAATTTTAATACTAAATCTAAATTAGTATTGAACGCTCTATCTATGAACCAGCCAAATAAAATTCACTTCAAACTACAGAAATAGAAACGTGTGAACGATTCTCATCTTCGAGAGTTGGTTTCAATATTTGAAAGCAGAACACTATGTTGAAGTAAAATTTACCAAGATGTTTAGTCAAAGTTTTTTGGCATAATGCCATTCGTAGACATAACAATTGTTAGTGGTTTTCTGTGTGATCAAATATGGCAGGCATGTCGCATTGATTTCGATTGTGTCAATGGGTGAGAATTTTCCAACAAAATATTAATAAGTTTGGCATATGTGTAATTAACCTAAAATCGTGGATGGAATAACTCGGCACAGCCAATCTGAAGGTTCAGTTGAGAGATAAGACATCTAATAAATAATATAAAGGGGAAAGTTTGTAATAATGGATGGATGGATGGATGGATGGATGGATGGATGGATGGATGTTTGTTACTCTTTCACGTAAAAACTACTGAATGGATTCTAATGAAACTTTACAATAATATAGCTTATACATCAGAATAACACATAGGCTACAATTTATGTGCCCATGGGCTTTAGAACTTTCACGGGGCTGCGAAAACGATGCCGGTAGCGATACTTCACACTAGGGGGAGAGGAGCCGGGGGCGGTGGCGGGGAGCGGCGGCGGGGGGAGGGCAGACGTCGTGACTGTTTGGTGTCCGTTTGGCGAATTTTCAAGGCACTAGCGATTTGTAAAACTTAGTACATGTACATTTAACTACCCGGGAATTAGGATTGGCTAAATAGAATTCAGTTCCGCTTACGCTAAGATGGGGCTGTCATACAAACTGCAATGCTATGCACGGCTCGGCTTTGCGGCGGCAGCGCTTTACTGAAGTACGGCTTGGTATTTCCTGCAACTTTAGGACTACTTGGCATCACGCTAAATCGCCGGAGGAGCGACCAACAGAATAAAATCCTTGAGAACCAATTACTCGATTTAGATGTGCATTGTATCTACGTCAGGCCTGATTCTACTAAAAACTTATAGATTACATAATATAACGCTTCATTACCAGAAGGGTAAGTAGTGAGTCTTAAAGTCTTATAACATGCGAACCACTTACCTGATTTATGTGCGTATTTTATCAATGTATAGCATCTCTGGGAGCAGTCAGGTTAGAGATGGGTTACTGTTTTCGATGTTGAGGCTGGCTGTGGGTTGGAGTCCACGCAAAACTTACCTACGTTACACGTTACTTACTAGGTAAGCAATGTAGCAGTGAAAGTGCAGAAAGGTTCTCGCGGCAAATGTTTTTTTTTTAAATAGCCACCAAACGTCAACGATGTTTCTCATTAAATCATGCTATTTCGGCTCGAACGATCTTGATTAAATTTGGTACATGGATACATTGTTCTGGACCAGTTTGACCCTTTTTTTTGGACTACTTTTTACTTGGCTACTTTTTATCCATGAGATAATTTAGCCGACACTAACCCGAGCGGAGCCGGGTACCGCAGCTAGTGGGATCATAAAACAAGAGGATTAAGATGGAAGAAGAAGATACAGAAACATTTGCATAAAATATCAAAGGAGATATCATTGAAGATCAAAAAGTTGCTATTGAATTAATCAATATACAGGATAGATTTATATCAATAGAAGACGATTAATAAAAATGTCGCAAAATAATTGGAGTACTCAACCGGTAGGGAACGCACGCATTCACTGTTGACATTCATTTAGAGTCTATAAACTGTGGAATGCACTCCCTGCCGAGTTATTTCCCCCAAAATACAGCTTGGGATCCTCATAAAAACATGCTGTGAAGAAGTCCGGCCGGCACGGTTTTCGCAGACCCTATGAAAGTTCGAAAGCTTGTGGGCGTTGTCGGGCACCTCTCAGGAGGGGGCCTGCCGTACACCACATGTCACGCTTCAACTAAAACAAACGTTGAGAACCATGCCGGAAGCTAGGTACAGAGTTGAATTCAAAAGTCCAGTTGCACATTGCGATTCCTATGAAGCGCTCGCATCGCGGGGCGGTGAAGCGGGAGGAGGGGATCGCACCGCCCGCGGAGGTTGCGATAGACCGGTCCGCGGGGGAATGAACACGCCACATGTAAAAAACAGGGACCGTAGGTAAGAGACTCACTTGGACAAAACACATATTTACAAAGAGAAAACAACTTGGGATACAATTGCGGAAGCTGTACTGGTTAATTGGTCGAAAGTCTCAACTACACCTCGAAAGCAAGATTTCAATATACAAAGCCATATTAAAACCAGTCTGGACTTATGGCATCCAACTGTGGGGAACAGCCTCACACTCCAACATAGAAATCATCCAACGTTTCCAAAATAAAATGCTCCGCATGATAACAGATGCTCCTTGGTTTGTACCAAACGACTTGATACACCGTGACCTGGATATGCCAACTGTCAAACAAGAGGAGACAGATTGCAGTAGAAAGGAGACAAAAAAAAAAAAAAAAGGATGCTACCGGACTATGTCGTCGGTGGTACCTGATCCCGGAGCTGCTGCAGCTGGCGGTGCACACGCTCGTGGTGGTGCGCGAGCGCCTCGCGCCGCCGCTCGTACGCCGCCGCGAGCCGCACGCGCTCCGCCACGCCGCGCTCCACCACCTGCGCACCCACGACACACAACCTGTCACACTCACTGTGCACCACTTCAGTTCGAAATTAATATCATATATTCATAATATTTGGCCAATTCCTCAAAAGAAGACGGTCTATTTTACTATGCAGCTTTTCTTCCGTGTTTCTTTACGTAAATATAGATGAATCTTTTACTGTTTGAAGAGTCGTTAGCACTAACTAATGCAATTTTTAGGGTAAATTAAATAAGAAAATAATTCGGCAGCGCTTACTTTTTAATCACTATCTGCCTTTATTTCTTCGTCTTCTAAGCCACGCAACGAACTTTTTAATACGGTTTTCATTAATATAAGGAGCGATGAACGAGCAAGAATTGTGTATGTAATTTTTAAATATTTAATACAAACCTTAAGAGAAAAATGAAAACTATGTACTTGAAAATTCTAGGTTCAAAAAGGCCTACAGAAAGTTCCACGATATCATGTAGGGCGATAACTTCGAACCACTAGCCCGACTTATTTGCGTATTTTATCAACGTATAGCAACTCTGGGCGCAGTCAGTTTCCGGATGGGTTACCATTTTCGATGTTGAAGGTGGCTGTGGTTCGTATTCCTCATAAATCTTTGTAAAAGTAAGGAAAGTGGTAGGGTTAAACCCGCCTTTGTTGGTGTTGTATCAATTTCTATATAGCAGCGCCAGTGCAGTAAGGGTCTGGCGGAACATGCTTTTAAAATTCGCTCCCAAATGTTTACGAAGCTCGAAATGGGAATATGTCGATGTTTATCATTAAATGTGGTAGATTTAGTCCTGGACCAGCCTTTTGGTGGGTTACTCATTATTCAGGAAATAATTCAGACCGAAATCAATCCAACACGATATTGACCCGAGCGGAGCCGGGTACCCCAGCTAGTATCTAATATAATAATTTGTTCGGGGCAGCGAGCATGGATGGACGGGAGTATGGGGGCGGCGTAGACACCTTCACATACAATGGCGGCAGAGCTGGCAAGTCAGTCCACTTACAAATTTGCTTACCACTGATTATCTTCAGTTTCAATGACATGGAAGAACACGTAAGAACTTCACAGGACGCTCTTTATTGCAATGAATATTTCCGAATTTGTAAGGGAACTATAGTTATACTTTTCCAATAAGAAGAAACTCTCGGAGAAAACAACCAAAACAGATTAACATCAAATAAAGAAGTGGCTGATTGTTTTCTGAACACCTTCACCAGCGCCTTCACGTCCTCGCGCCGCGCTGTCTACATAATATTTGCCGCCTTGTGCTATGAGATAGAGAGCCGCGAGTTGACACAGGTACGGAGTGAGGTAAGTACCTGCGAGTCGAGCTCCCTCTTGATGCGCACGAGCTCGTCCTTATCGCGGTGCACCTTCGCCAGCGCCTTCACGTCCTCGCGCCGCGCTGTCTACATCATATTTGCCGCCTTGTGCTATGAGATAGAGAGCCGCGAGTTGACACAGGTACGGAGTGAGGTAAGTACCTGCGAGTCGAGCTCCCTCTTGATGCGCACGAGCTCGTCCTTATCGCGGTGCACCTTCGCCAGCGCCTTCACGTCCTCGCGCCGCGCTGTCTACATCATATTTGCCGCCTTGTGCTATGAGATAGAGAGCCGCGAGTTGACACAGGTACGGAGTGAGGTAAGTACCTGCGAGTCGAGCTCCCTCTTGATGCGCACGAGCTCGTCCTCATCGCGGTGCACCTTCGCCAGCGCCTTCACGTACTCGCGCCGCGCTGTCTACATCATATTTGCCGCCTTGTGCTATGAGATAGAGAGCCGCGAGTTGACACAGGTACGGAGTGAGGTAAGTACCTGCGAGTCGAGCTCCCTCTTAATGCGCACGAGCTCGTTTTTATCGCGGTGCACCTTCGCCAGCGCCTTCACGTCCTCGCGCCGCGCTGTCTACATCATATTTGCCGCCTTGTGCTATGAGATAGAGAGCCGCGAGTTGACACAGGTACGGAGTGAGGTAAGTACCTGCGAGTCGAGCTCCCTCTTGATGCGCACGAGCTCGTCCTTATCGCGGTGCACCTTCGCCAGCGCCTTCACGTCCTCGCGCCGCGCTGTCTACATCATATTTGCCGCCTTGTGCTATGAGATAGAGAGCCGCGAGTTGACACAGGTACGGAGTGAGGTAAGTACCTGCGAGTCGAGCTCCCTCTTGATGCGCACGAGCTCGTCCTCATCGCGGTGCACCTTCGCCAGCGCCTTCACGTACTCGCGCCGCGCTGTCTACATCATATTTGCCGCCTTGTGCTATGAGATAGAGAGCCGCGAGTTGACACAGGTACGGAGTGAGGTAAGTACCTGCGAGTCGAGCTCCCTCTTAATGCGCACGAGCTCGTTTTTATCGCGGTGCACCTTCGCCAGCGCCTTCACGTCCTCGCGCCGCGCTGTCTACATCATATTTGCCGCCTTGTGCTATGAGATAGAGAGCCGCGAGTTGACACAGGTACGGAGTGAGGTAAGTACCTGCGAGTCGAGCTCCCTCTTGATGCGCACGAGCTCGTCCTTATCGCGGTGCACCTTCGCCAGCGCCTTCACGTCCTCGCGCCGCGCTGTCTACATCATATTTGCCGCCTTGTGCTATGAGATAGAGAGCCGCGAGTTGACACAGGTACGGAGTGAGGTAAGTACCTGCGAGTCGAGCTCCCTCTTGATGCGCACGAGCTCGTCCTTATCGCGGTGCACCTTCGCCAGCGCCTTCACGTCCTCGCGCCGCGCCGCCTGCAGTCGCCGCATCATCTCTGCCGTCTCGCGCTCCAGCAGGCTCTGAACATTAAACTTAATTTTAAATTTGCGAAACATCAAAGAAAATTTATCGGTCATGAAAGACATGATACCAATGGACAACTATTTTGTTGGCAATCTTTTTTTGTAAACTGAACACTTATGAATAAAAACACATGAAGGCAATGATTTGTGATATTGATGGTATCACCGAATACATCAAGGTCCCTTGCAGATAGCCTCTCTACCAGAATCACTGTAGCATTGTGAGATTCATTTTGGATCAAAATCATCAGCAAGCTAGAAGTATACAAGTAAAGCTAAATGGTAGTTCTGAAGATAAAGTAACTTTGATTTTTAAAACTTCAAAACAATGAACAAAATGAGACAACTTCTGGGATTGATTCTGGAAGCCAAAATAAACAACTTTAAATGAAAAAAAATAAATGTTTTTGGGGTTAGGAAAACAATATTTTCCACGGAGAGAAATAATGTACTTTTTTTTTTTAATTCGTAGAGCATAATTTGTTAATTTTGGTCTGTTATTTCATGAAAATATAGCACAAACTTCCAATTCCCATCACAGCGATTCGGATGCGTAGTCGTAATTACATTGGGTTTGTGTTGAATTACATCTTTCCATTGGACAATCTAATAATTAATGTATTCTTTTTTATCTGACTCTCTATTTATGACAAGGCCTCTTTACAGCTGATGATGAAAGTAAAACTTTATAATAATAGACATGTTTATATGATCTGAGATGTATAGTAGTAGTGATCTAGTGTAAAAATTTGTATGTTACTTCTTGCAACCATCTGACGTATCTGAGTGTATGTAATGTACCTATAGGATGAATAAAAATGAAATGAAATGAAAAAAAAAAAGAAATGAAATGTTGTATGATGGGTAATACAAAAGGTGGCAGCGGTCTCACTCACCCCGAGCACTTTCATCTGCTGCTGCTGCGAGTTGCGCATGTACTTCTCGGCCGCGGCGTAGATGGCGCGGTGGTAGCGCGTGCGCAGCTCCCGCTCGGCGGCGGTGTGCGCGCGCGACAGCTCCGCGCCGCTCGCACTCCCCCCGCCCGCCTCGCCTTCCTCCGCCGCGCCCGCCGCGGCCGCCGTCTCCCTGCGCGTTGCCTTCAGTTAATCGTACGACCATCTTGACTTCATCATCTAATGTCTTCATAGACTTAGAATAATCCGGGCCTTACAACACCTGCTAACGGATCTGATATTTATACAAATTGAACTGAAATATCTTTTTTACTAAAACAATCACACAGAATGGGGCGCAAGCATGGCACAGCCATAGTGTGGCAAGGAGGGTCCATCAAAATGTCGTTACCAGAAGAGGAAGACGCTTCAGCATTATTGCAATTAATAAACTTGCAAGATCGTGAAGAAATGGACAAAGTAAACGATACATTTCGTGCCAAGCTTTATCATCAGCATACCGATTGCAGTAATCAGAATCGTCCTTCGTTATGACTCACAACTCAAGAACTAGAGAACTACGGAAGCGGCATACACACTGGCGCGGAGGCGACCAGCTCCCGCCGCGTCTTATCTGCATTCGTTGCTCCATATATTTGCGTTGACTTCTTTGTAACGACCCACGCGCCTGTCTGTGGGCACTATGCCTCAATCGCAATAATGATCCAAAATTTTTATTATCAGAAAAAGTATGTATCTTGATTATAATGCAATCCCCATAATTAATTGCATATAAGGATACCATTGTGACAACCAATGCTAACTTGTAATTTAAATAAATTATTATAAAGTAAAAAGTCTCTTGGGGTCTCACTCTAAAGGAAATCTGTCTCATCGGTACATCTTTCGCCGTCTTTTTTTCTTTTACGCGGGTTGCATTTTAGCTTACCTGTCTCTTTGTTAATTTTGAGGGAAACAACACTCTATGAATGTATTCTATTCAAAAGTTATGAGACATAAAAAATGGGACTTAGAACTGAATTCTCACCTATTTGAATTTTCTTAATTTTAGATGGATATGTCCAGTTTGATCGCTTAAACAAAGTCCATCTCTTAAGGTGGCCCAACCCGGCGGGACTAACTTATTCGCGGGCACTGTACAAAACCGTGCTGTTGCGCTCCGGGACCTTCTCTGTTTCAAAGAAAAAGACAGGCTCCGTGATGAGGAAGATGCAACATGTCCACAAAAAAGACAATGTGCATAGTGTATGATTTGGTAAGATTTACGAAAAATTTTATTTCAAAACGACTTATAGCTAAAAGTAAACCACGATCGCAGTAGTAAAAAATCTAACAAAAACCAAATAGATTATAAATTTTGATTAAATAAGCCATGTCTGATGACTAATCTTTTTAAGATTTTCTTACTTTATCATTGCGTAATAAACCACCAAAGTTATTGTATAAAACGCGCGAAAAATTCGAACTTTCGGTCTTTATAACGAAAACAAACATAATTTTGCAATGCCAACGGTCATCAGACATCTAGTTCGATCAAATAAAGCTCTTTTGAGCAAAATTTGGGATCTCTGATAAGAAATATGGGCGTGATCTTCTTTCCCCGTTTGTATGGGGAGTTGAGCGGGTTGGGCCGCCTTAAACAGGCGCACACATCACACAAAATAGCAGAATATTGTTGTTTGCTTTGCTCAGTAATTAATACGATTAAATATGAAGAGGATGGTCCATGCAGAAGCAAAAACCTCATGCACAGTTATAATTGGCAGCGAACAATTTATTATTATCAAATCACCACAATGTTTCAGAAGCTTCATTCGCGATAAGATCGAAATGACGAATTGATAAAAATCACGTAGTCAAAATCAGATCAGATATTTCAAAATCAGAAAGGCTCTCATTTTAATTGAAGTGGCACTAAACGCAGCGATAGTCAAAATCAGATCAGGCATTTCAATATAATCAGAAAGGCTCTCATTTTAATTGAACCACTGGTCACAAGTTGCATGCAGAATATTTGAATAGGTACCAAAAGTTACAGAAATTTTGCATACACAGCACACTCCCTGAAAACATTCCGAGTGAACTTTACAAGGCTAAGGCCAAAGGTGGATCATACCAAATTGACACATGGCATTTTACGAAACTGTCGACGAATCCTTTAACCCAAACCAAAAGCTGCTTATATGGAGCCATTGGTAGGTAATGTAAAGTATGCCGAGATGATATTTCGAAGAACATGCTTATTCAAGAATCTGTCAGTACAACTCCAAAGATACCACTATAAATTGTAAAGGTCGAGGTGCATAGAAAAAGCCACCAGTCCAGACTTAGCGGCAAATGAGACCCTTACAAAAATAAAACCAGAAATGCTTGCTGTTCGATGCTTGCTTTAAATACCCCAATCTGCTATGTACATAATATTTTAGCATATAAGGCCGAGCTGCTTATGCGAGAGCATTAGTGAGAAACTGTAGAACGGAATGTTTAGATGGAATTATGATTTGGAGAAGCAGCAATACATTTCATTGGGTCCCATCTTACCTTTGACCTCCTTGATTACTGTCAGCGTCATTAAGCGTTATTGTAAACACTCTATCGCAGATTGGAAACACCAAACTATAAATACAAAAGAAAATGCATCAGAGACGAATAAGATCACTCGAACAAAAAAAGTTTTTGTACCTTTCAATATTCTTACAGCTTCCATTGCAAACATATTATGCAGGCATAGTGTGCAAAATATCTAAGACGTTTAAGATCGTAAATCCCATATTGTAAGTCATGGCTGCTGTGTGATATAATGTGACAGTAAGCCACAGAGGCATCGTTTGTAGACTCTTAGGTAAAGAATAAACTACAAACGTAAGAGATAACACAAAATATGGAAGACAGCGATACAATTGTCGTAAGTCACTAAACAGCAATATTTTTTCCCGGGTGATGTTTTGATCAACCTCACGATGACCAGCGTTTAACCTAAAAAACCTTATGACAGTAACAACTACGTACAAACATAAACTCACGTCATATTTTTGGAGGAGAGCCGCTTAACCAGCTGCGTGCCGCGGTAGAAACGCGACACGTTATTCGTGCGTCGCTCCTTGTCGTGCTTACGACGCATGCTCTCGAGCTTGCGCACCAGCTCCGCGCGTTTCTCGCGCACCGACTTGCACGCCATCACGCTCTCGACGCTCTCCGCCACCAGCTCGTCGGCGCCGGCCACGCTCTCCGCCGGCGTCTCCTGCAAACCCAAAGTCGTCACTTTACACACATTTTACAGAAGCTGGATAGGCAGAGAGAGGGCGGACAAGAACGGTAATGGGTATTCACCACCGTGCTGAACCCTTAGCGCTCAGGAGGATGGCTACCCCTAGTCCAAACCTCGATTAAAACCCTGCTCTACTACCTGGATATGTACGGTAAAACGTTGACACATCACACATCACATGTGTGTTGGTACATCAATGTGTGGTGAACCTTACTTGTTTGTCGAAAACCACTTCAAAGTTATAGATATTTTAGGTTCATTCCTGCATCTTTATTATTTAGTAACACTCCTCCAATGTGGTAATAATTGCTAAATTTTTTTTTATTTGCAAGTTGTGTATGTGTTGCAGGGAAGTTCTAAAATTAATAAAAAAAAGTTTCCAATACCAGCAAGACTTAAAGCTGGGTATGGTCAGAAAGGTATAAATAAAATCAGCCTAATAGTGACAGTAAATACCAAATTTTTTCATTTTCTCCATTAAGGTGGCCCATCCCGCTCAACTTCCCATACAAAAGGGGAAAGAAGAGCACGCCCATATTTCTTGTCCGAGATCCAAAATTTTGCTCAAAATAGCTTTATTTGATCAAACTAGATGTCTGATAACTGTTAGCATTGTACAATTGTGTTTGGTTTTTAAGTTATAAGGTCTGAAAGTTCGAATTTTTCGCGTGTTTTATACAATAACTTTGGAGGTGGATTACTTAACAATAAAATCTATACATCTTAAAAAGATTACTCATCAGACATAGCTTGTTTCATGAAAATGTATAATGAATTAAGTTTTTGTAAGATTTTTGACTACAGCGGTCGTGGTTTTCTTTTAGCTAGAAGTCGATTTGTAATTAAAATTTTCGTAAATCTTACCAAATCAAACACTATGCGCATTGTCTGCTTTGTGGACATGTTGCATCCGCCTCATCACGGAGCATGTCTTTTTCTTCGAAACAGAAGGTTCCAGAGCGCAATAGCATGGTTTTGTACCGTGCCCGCGAATGAGTTAGTCCCGCCGGGAAGGGACACCTTAAGTATTATATTTAATTTAGTTAATTAATTAATATTTAATTATTAAAAAAGTTTTACTAAAATCAGTTTCCACAGCATAAACTTGCAATACAATGTATTCTTGTATCCTAGGGGCCTGTGGTTCGAAGACTTTAAAAATCGACCACTTTTTTTGTCCTCGTGGCATCTACTTCCTATGGGACTGCGGAATGATGGGATAAAATACCATGTAGATTTCATATCAGCCATCCATGTTGTTCCATAAAAAAGTCGTTATCTACTGATTCAATGTGAAGGTGAAGCCACAAGCAAAATAAGAGTGCTATTTGCAGTAGTCATAGAAACATACCTGTCCATCAGCGTTATTATCTTCGCTGGGCGCTGCAGCGGCGGCGGCGAGTGACGCCGCGGAGGCGGCGGGCGGGGGCTCGGCGGGCTCATTGCCGGACAGCGACGTGCGCTGCCGGCCCGGGCTGCCCGAGCTGCCGTCAGCGCCGCACAAGCTCGATTGTTTCGCCGGAGTCGTCTGAGCATCGGGGCCGGGTTTGTTTCGCATTAGAAGAAATTAGCAAACCTTAAGGGTGTTTCGACCCATACAAAGTTTTTTGTGCACAGAACGCAAAAATTATTGCACTTTGAGCAACGAATTAACTATAAATGTTAAGTGAAGCTATAGTAGGAGCCGAGAAAACATTTCACATTTTTAGGTTTGATGGTTTTGTTGTGTTCAGCGATTAAAAGTTTCACACCGTTAGATGGGGCTGTTAAATAAAAATCTTAATTTCATGCACCACTTTCTTTCTCTTTCTGAGTTGAATATGTGCATTTCGTCACGAATGCGAGCTGCCATCCATGGAATCCATCTAAAACTGTAGGTCCCCTTGCCCTACTAGGTGTTAAGGTTTAAGCCCGCCCGGGTTGGTACCATCGCATTGGATGAAAATATGGTCGAAGCGGCAATGAAAAATTGTCCGTGTTTTCCATCCAGTTCAGTGTAGCCGTGTTCATAAAGGAAATGTCCTGGCTTGGCACCTAATTCCTTCGGGAATGTGGTGTATTGGGCTAATATCATAACGGTAGTTGTGTGGTATTAGCCATCCATGTGAGGTTGCATAAAAATAAAAGTAAAACAGACGAAGTGCCGAAAGGAGCCACCTAGCACGGCTGGAGGTAGGTTACCTTGTCTTGCCTGCCGAGCGAGAGGTCGGAGGCGAGGTCGGCGGCGCGGCGGCGCGGACTCAGCTCGGGCCGCTCGCCCGGCGGCGGCGCGTCCGTGTCCTCCGTCAGCACAGCCAGCTGCTGCTCGCGCTTGTCCAGCTCGCTCTGGTACTTGATGGGGTTCGCGAGCGCTTCCGCCAGTTCCGAGAGACCGTCCGGCACGTAGTCCTGTTGGCATGCATTGTTCTATTGTGCGGCATAGATAAATTAAATGAAATTAAAAAATACCTTATTTGCTGCCATACGATACAAAAAGACAGAAATTAATGCCATAAGGCATTCTCTACCATTCAACCTTAGAGACGTAGGAGAGGTGGGCAAAAAAAAGATGGTAGGGAAAGATTGCTAATGTCATACAAGCGTTGAACAGGGATAATAAAAGTGCACAGTTGGCGTTGCAATTCACATTTCAGAATACATTCAATACATACCCATGAATAATAATATTTTTTTATTAAAATTATATTATTTAATGTGTAGTTAAAATGTAACGTTTTCATCACACCTACGCCAGAGAAGCATCGACCATGTGCACAGACTATAACTTCAAACCAGTGACGAATCCAGGGTTACAGTTCGGGAGGGGGCAGTTTATTTATTAAAACGATTTTTGTTTGAGCCCCTAGCCCCCCCAGAAATTATGCCCTGAATCGCGGCATAGAGGATTTTGTAAGTCACCTCTTTCGACATGCACGGGAAGAAAGGCTCACACAGCGCAATATATATATATATACAAGTTACTTTTCTTCTGAAGTTTCTAATCAACTGAGGATATTACCTTAACGACGATGAGCAAGAAAAGGTTGGCGACGAGTGGCTGGCCGAGCTCTGTGCGCAGTCCCACGTGCCGGTAGCCCGGGCACAGCCCAACCACTGGTAGCACGCGGTGCCCGATGAGCCGGCCGCCCTCCTCGTACGCCGCCAAACGTATCGACGCCAGCTGGGGCAGCACCACCTGATGAGCAGGTAAACACGAGCGGAGACATGTCAGCGACGAGCGGCTGGCCAAGCTCCGTGCAGTCCGTGCTGGTAGCCCAACCACTGGCAGCAACAATAGTAAGCCTGGTTTTTACCAAGTGCTGATTTATTTTAATTGACACTTAAAGGGCCTTTATTACTGAAGTGTTGATTACCTTCTACTGCTATAGATTGCGAGATGGTAAGAAAGGCCCTGTAATGTGAGGATTAAGGTAATCAGTACTTGGTGGAAAAGACCCTTAGGGTCTCTTCCACCAATTCCATCGATACCAGTACAAGATAATCAGCACTTTAGTAATAAAGGCCACTTGAGTGTCAATTAAAATAAATCAGCACTTGGTGAAAACCAGGCTTAGTTAATTATTTATATTGTGCGAACAAAAGAACAACTTAGAGAAAATACCTACAAAAAATACTTAAATGACTACACGTGGATAGTAACGACGAAGATAGTAACGACGAAGGTAACGGAAATAAACCTGAAGTAGTTTGTAGCTCTCACTACTATGCTGCTCACTATTACGTGTGCCTTGTGGCGAAGGAGCACACGTGTGACAAGGTTCTAATTGATGTTAAATAAGAAATTTATCTTAGGATCCACAAATTGAATTTAAAAAAAAAAATACGTCTTAAGCTAGTATTAATATAACTCTTCAAAAGTTAACAGTTTGATCAATGTTGAAAATAGACAGTCTTCTTTGAATGTTTCAAACTTTACACTCCATTCAAGAACAGTATAAAAATACACAAACCGATTTGACATTCATATTAATTGACCTAAAACCTAACTGTTCATAGTTAATTAGTTATTTAATAGGGTAAATGTTTTCCGCACTAAGCCCTCTTCTTGAAAGGCCATTGTGCGTGAACAGGGGTGACTATGCGAGCCGTCCCAGCTCATCCCAAAAACTCAGCAGGTTTTTTAAATTCCCACAGGCTTCTGAGAGGGATCCTGGTACGCCCAGGTGCTGTGCCCGTTGGTCGGCCACACTCCTGCACTTCAACAGTTCACACTATTGTACGCATGCCAGTCCTTTTCAGAAGCAACTCTTCATAAAGAATTAAGAGATTTATGATCATGTTCGACTGTGAAAAAGATCAATGAAAATCAAAAGTGAGTGTCACATCCAAAAATAAAGCTACTAGCGCGTTGCTTAAGTCATCGAAGCGTCTGGTCAATGCTGTTTATTATGCTTACAGATGCCGACGGCTCGGACAATCACTGTCCATCGGCCAATAATAGCCGCATGTAAACATCGCATTTCCTCCACTGTTTGAGCAAGGTCTGCTCAGTAATACTGTCCGAGGGATAACAGGAAAGCATTAAATTTTGATGGCAAACAACTCCATCCCGTCACCAGGTAATCTGATGGTTCAAGAGTGGAAATAGTTCTGGAGAACAACATTGGCACAGGTATTTCTGTAATAGGAAAATAAATGCAGTTCATATTGTGTGTTTTCATGGTCACGAAATTACATATGTACATGCATACATAATATCACGCCAAAGGGGTAGGCAGAGACGATAGAGTGCTATAAGGTATGATCACGGCAAACTTATTTCGTTTGCTCTGCAATATTAATACATGCTCTATGATAAGATTTGCTCTATCCATGAACTTTACGAAGTAATTTATCAATCCGGTCAGGTTATGTTCTCCTAGGCCAGGATTTGAAACCAGAGTAGTACATTTCCATAATCCATCCTAACATACTCTTCTCAATTTTAGTATATCTTTTCCATTAAGGTGGCCCAACCCGCTCAACTACCCATACAAAAGGGGAAAGAAGATCACGCCTACATTTCTTGTCAAGTTAGGTGCCATTTTTTTTATTTTTTTTATGTGACTGGACATGGATGGCTAATACCACACCTTCTGTCATGGTATTAGCCCAACCCACCACATGGGAACTAGGTGCCATGCCAGGACCTTCCTTATATTGCACGGCTACATTGAACTGGATGGAAAACACGGACAATTTTCATTGCCGCTTCGACCATCGTTCATCCAATGCGATGGTACCAACCCGGGCGGGATAAACCCTACCACCTAGTATTAAAGAAGAGGACCTACAGTTTAACGTGGAATCCTAACCACGGCCAGCCTCTCTCAACGGTCGAATGGTCACCCATCCAAGACCAGACCGGACCCAGCGTTGCTTAACTTCGGAGAGCGATCGCTGAAGTGTCGCGCCACTGGGCTATTGAGGCTGACGGCCATGCTAGGACCTTAGATAAAATAAGGTAAAATACACTAAAAGGTGAGATTTGTTTTTGAAATTAGTCGTTGAGTGTTATCCGGTAGGGTATAGGAATAATGAAGTGTTTAAGTGTATACCACTCCCAAAATCTAGTTGTTCACCATGGCCCAGTGGTAATATTATGGCCTATCGGGCAACTGGCGAGAACACAACAACAACATCACCAAAGAGACACACCTTTTTGAAGACGAAGGGCTCTTCGCCGTAGACTGGGTTGATGGCGTTGTTGGGCACGATGCGCGTCCGGAACCTCTTGCGCACCGTGTCCGCCGGCAGCCCGAACATGTCCACCTCGACGTACGTGCCGCAGCGCTTGTCCGTGAGCAGCTGCGCCGACAGCACCGTCACCGCGAGGCTGCCCGCGATGATGCCGTCCACCGTGCTCTCTGCGAACGGGTCCAGCCGACGGTCCTGACGAAGACCATCACTTCAGACTCGTCTAGATTTTGCCATTTTTACCCGGTCGGTTACGTGCATTTGATGTTGCAGCCTACAGTTTTGGTTGATTTTTCAATAGTATAATTATAATGACCTACCTTGCAAAAACAACATATACAGAAACAAAACATTTTATATGGTACCTACATGTAAAATTCCTCGTTCCACATTCTAGACGAAAAAACTATTTTCGTTAGTTATATATGCTTACTAGCAGTAGTATTTCTCTATGATTTACCAAAGTTTTTATACTGCCCTGACCTAAACTGTTCTTATATGGAGCTTTGCTAATTTTGAAACAACTAAACTTGAGACTAACTTTTTCCAATCCCACATATTATTTAGATTAGGAATTTTCAACTTTGTATGGAAAATTAAAATGTTTCACAAAAGTCCTAGTACAAAGGTTGCATTTGAATCAGCCAGTACAGCAACATCGAAATCAACAAAATCCTTTTAAAAAACCAGCCTCTAATGTTGAGGTTTTAGGAATGTACAAACAAGTTTGGCCTAGACTGGGCATGTTCGTACTGCAAATTAAGTTTGACCTGCATAATAGAGTTACCTTTCGCCGCATGAACTCCGGTTTGAGCAGGTAACCGCAGCGGCGGTTGTACTCGAAAGTGCCCAAGTTGAGCTGCATGGCCAGGTCCAGGGTCTGGAAGTTGAGCGCCACCAGCTGGCAACCCGCGTTCCAGAACACCTGGACACATGAGACAGTCCCCACCTCTTTAGTAAACCAACGAAAGTAAACCACTATCACCTTCCACTTGGGGTCTACCCATGTCAAGCAGGGGCGGTCTTCCTTGTAATGCAAATCCGCCTAGCTTACGTACGAAAAGAATATGTCGCTCATTTATATATCTACTGCGCACCTCAAGCGGCTTGACATACTTAAACTTTTTTACTCATGGAATGACAGATACTCGCGTAAAACATTCTCACACGAGTCACCCTAAAATTTCATTCTAATGAAAGTGCAACGACAGAACGTAAGATGACAGAGATGACATCATCCAAAAGCGTAATGATTATGAAAGATGTCCCGTTCATGTGAATTCCATGAGTATGAGGGGCAGACAAATCATTGAAATCATTTTTATAATGTGCATTCATATTGGGTTAATTGCGATGTTATAATGGTTTGTGCAAGTACTATTTAATAGAGGCCACAACATTCTTGGTGATATCCCACCACATACCTAACAGCTACAACAAACAGTTGATACTGTAACGGCATAGCTGCTTACTACTGCCTAAATCACTTCTATCTACCCCTCTGGGAAAGCAGTTAGGTGTAAGATACGGCAGACTAAAGCTATACTGTCAAAGGGGTACAACACCCAGTGAATAGGTAATTACTAACACCATTTAAAAAAGTATCTTTTAGTGAAATAAGTTGGCTTTATTAATTGTTAACAACATTTTAACTTTAAAATATTTTGTAATCTTCTGTACTCAACCCGTATATTATTCAATGCATTGCATTATTTTGTTCGTCGATGCATTCAATAAATACATTTTAATCCATACGTCAGTTCAAGGCAAAATGCATGCACCTATCTCTGACGGACATTTTAAATGTAACTCCTTTACACTTTCCGTGTACAGGAGTTAACAACTTACAAAATACGTATTTGTTTAGAATCCTGAAAGTTAATAACTGCGTTTTCAAAACTCATTTATAAAATTATAAATCTCAATTCAGATCAGAGGACTTAGACACAAGAGTAATGTTGATGTTACACAGTTCAACCAAATCAAACACTCTCGAATCAAAAGACAGTCATTCTTCATCTTTTAGTCATGAGCAACTACACAATACAATGCGTATTTCTGCTTCTTTGATAAGGTCTACGAACACTTTGAATTATTCACTTTTATGTTAACATACTCATATGAACTCAATAAGGTTGCTTCCTAGCTTATTTAAGCCGAGTAACATGCCAATGTGCAATCTCCCAGTTTACATCCGTGACGAACGGTACAGACCTGCGGCATGAAGTTGGAGGAGTCGAAGCGCGTGCCAGCGGGGTAGACGCGCGACAGCTGGTGCTTGTTGTAGTTGACGAACTCTATGGGACGCTCCTTGAGAAGCGTCGTCGCCTGCTTTTCGTCAAACGACGACATCTCGTAGTAGCGGCCTTTCTCTGCGCGACAAACGGGAATGTTACTACGTAGCGATGGCAAGGATTCATATAAAAACGTCAAAGGAAAAGAAAATGTTTTATAAACCTCTTTTTTAATAAAACCGGTATGAAAAACATTATTTTACTCATTCAAATATGACATTTCTTTCAAATCTCAGGAGCGAAAAAGCAACACTTCCTTGTCATAGACTGCTAGCGATTTGGTACACAGTGCAAGGAGTGTCGCATCGTATCCAACTAGTGTGACGTCCAAAGTAGGCAATGTTATTAAATGACGCCATAGTATTTGACGCAATGCTAGCAACACAATTATATTTGCAGCTTAGTTGAACAGGGATTTTCCTTGCTTTCCAGAGGTCAAATCTCTACCCCGTTCATGTACCAATTTTGTTCTCTTTCTGAGTAGGATAAATGCATTTCGCTACGAACGCGACTGTTCTATAGATTGGAAGCCATGTAAAACTATAAGTCTCCATCCCCTAATAGATGGATTGGTATCATGGCATTGGAGGAAATAAAAAATTGTCTCTGTTTTCCACTAAGTTCAATAATAAAATAAAAAAGAGCTAAGCGGCGACTCACTCTCGGCGTTCTCGAAGGAGCTGAAGTGCACGGGCTGCACGTAGTTGACGAGCGCGGAGATCTCGGCGCCGGCGTGCGTCTCGCGCTCGGCGTCGCCGGCGCCCGCGCCCGCAGCCTCCGCTGCCGGCTCCTCCTCGCCCGACGAGCTCTCCGACTCAGACGACACCACCGACTCTCGCGACGGCTGCCGCGCGAGCTGTTGGCACGACGCGCACTCAACGCAATGATCGCTACTGAGCTGCTCACGTCGAAACATCTGTTAGTCTTGACCGTAGACTTTGGACTGCCTAACCATTAAATATTTATACCACCGATATTACTCGGGTGTATCATAATTTCCGGTACTTCTTGCAAGATATACCCGAGTATAGAGATGGTACGAATGTTTATTAGTAAGGCAGAGAATGTAAAGACAAACGGAGTTTACTGACAGATAAGACCAAAATTTTAACATTACTATTACTGGAAATAAGAGCGACAATTCCGGGTGAGAGTCGCTTCTGTGACATATGTCCAAATTATACCATCTTATTACTTTTATAGGGCAACTAGCCCCCCCTCTACTTTTCCGCCATCCTAGATCGCCGCGCACGAACACCAGCAGCTTGTCCGCCGTCACCCTAACCCCGTTAGTGTTCTTGTACATTGACGTCGATGAATACTAAAACTTGTCCTTGGCAAAACTCACCTTAATGGCCTTAGTCTATAGCAGAGGTTGTCAAACTAATTTTTTCTACCACCCCCTTTGAGAATCCAGTATTTTTCAGCGCTCCTTTTTCATTTTAGTTTGAAGTAGGTACTACAAAATATTAGAAAAACACAAGGGGTTTTATCGCTCACTTTGAGAAAGACTGGTCTATAGAGTTGACTTCAATAACAGTTCTAAAGTTAGGGTAGTGACTGTGGTATTGATAAGCCACAGTTTTCCGGGGTTATATTGGCCGACGTTTCAGAAAGTCTCGTGCGGTCCATCTTCAGGGCGAGTGGCTGCGTGCAGTCTACCACAACTGTGGTAAGCCAAGTGATTTACAATAAAGTTTAAACAGCCACAGTGGTCTAAGATCTCACCGGCGCGTGCGCGATGTCGCCATTGCCCTGCGGCGCCGGCGCCGCGTCCTCCTCGGGCGCGGCGCTCTCCGCCTTCTTGTGGTGGTGGTGGTGGTGCTTCTTCTTGTTCTTTATGATGATCTTCCGCTTGAGCATCGACGGCGGAGGCAGCTCCCCTCCTGTGTCGGCACACCTCAATGCTTGACTCAACTGACTCCTCAATACTGACGTACAATCATATAGCTT
Source organism: Incurvaria masculella (assembly GCA_946894095.1). Lineage (NCBI taxonomy): Eukaryota > Metazoa > Arthropoda > Insecta > Lepidoptera > Incurvariidae > Incurvaria > Incurvaria masculella. The sequence continues at coordinate 14,946,939 of OX335641.1, read as the reverse complement.
TAAGCGAGATTTTTTTATGTAGGTATAATCGAGCGTGAAGCAAATACACATTAATCAAAGAAAGAGTCCTGTAAAAAGAACTACTTTATGAATATACTACAAGCGTGGACCCGAACCAGTAAAACATACCAATTCTTCCACAGTCCTTCCTCCCATAATAAATGCCTCCTGCTAACACACACTGTGTCAGATTATACCTCCATACATTGATTAAACCATATTTGATACCTGCGGTGCGGATATTGCCTGCAAAGATTGAATATTCAAACATAAAGCCGTCGTCACCAAAATCGTATTTGGCATCAGACGCTAGAGTCAGTCCTAGGTTAACTTAAGTAAATATACTTTAAAAGCAAAGTTTTTAGAACGTACTGCTTGGTAACGATTCTGCTTGTAATGATTTTTACTATAATTTGGTAAAAATTAAAGTCTAAGGAGCAAAAAAAATAAATAGTATTTATTTTTAGTTAATCCTATTGACTCAGTGGTATGTGTGGCAGTTTCGTTTTAGGGGTTAAGTGCCATAAGGTGCGATTGGCTTTTGTCAGCAGCACAAGTATGTGAAATAAGTATGCTGGAGTGCCCAAAGAGAAGGTACATGACCACACATTGTCGAATGGACAATGCGTGGTAGCGCTTTATTTCCACTTGTAGTGCTATTATTTTATATGATTCCACTTATTTCCACAATGTAGTTTGTAAAGGTAAGGTTAATGAGTAATTTTCGCAATCAAAGAACATGTTTAAAGCTTGCCTGCCCTCGGTAAGAGATGTGTTACAGATACGAGAGAATTAAGCTGTAATTACCAAATGACGATCTATCACCTCTGCCTGAAAAAGGCCATTTTTAAACATGGAAGCTGACAACGTGAATTAATTCCTCGTAAACCATGTTTGGTAGTCACATAAATACCTTTGACAATCTGTAACATCTGCTTCATTAAAATACCATTCATCCAGAAATAAGAAATCGGCCAAGTTCGACTGGCATTTAATTTGGGTTTCGAAGAGTGGTGACTAGTACACAATAGGTATACTCTGATATCATATGCAGTAGTGGTAATTAAACTTCAGTCTAATGAAATTTTCAGTCAAGAACTGCTCCATCCACAAAAACATAAACCATTGACGAAGTAACCAAAGAAACCCGTAATATGAGCTTGTCTGTTTTCTTGTAATCGATATTCCACTGATTCGACTGAGAAACCTTTATAATTTCATCATGTCCATCTGTCCGATGTGTGTATGATTTGATATCAAATGGGATTTTTTAATGAGATGGTATTAAAATCAAATAAAATTTAGGGAGATAGTAACAAAATTGTGGACTAATGGGAATTCTGACTCCCGGCGAAGTTTCTGTCGGTTATTGTTCGTCTATGTTAATCGAACCTCTTTAAAAAAATTCAAGCTTGTGTACAACTAATGCAGGAGAATAAGTGATGGGCATTTTTTGCATTTTATTACTTAGGATTTGAGTAAAATTTATGTAACTTTTTTTTATAAGCGATGAAGTTATAAAGCTAAGTAATTCAAACCAATTAACATAAAAAGTATTTGGTAACTCCTGTTAAAAAAATTATATGTTTCAATAGCATACACTTTTTTGCTACTAAACGAAATTCGAGTACCATGCTAGCAAATAAAAAGTGTTGCATGTCATTTTAATTGCATTTTGAAATACCTATTCAACAATTGGTACAGGTTTCCGTTAGTGTCATCTAATAAACAAGTTACAGGGCTGTGAGATACGGCCGGACAGAAGCCAGGCATAGGACCAGGACTATATGAAGTTATGTTTATATTATATGAATTCATATTAATTCATAAATTAAATTAATATATATTATATGAAAGGTATCATTTTGCCCTGAATTTTATATGGTATCAGTCGGTAGTGGTCGACCATTTCCACCTTCCATTCATATGTGTGGTGGTATATTAACATTTTCTAAACCGAGCGTAAAGAAAATACTCAAGCGTCACTTCTGACACGAAGTTGGCAAGGGTTTAGGTGACATTGTTGCCAACACCAGTGACATTAATCACACGCAAATCATTTTAAATTGTTACCGTTTCCTCGGCCACCGAAATAGAGATGTATGGCGCCGGACCACATGGAACGCATGAATAACGATTGGCTAGTTCGCAAAAGAGAAAAAACGGTCAAGCGTGAACGTGTTCACGTACCGAGGGTGCCGTCACTGCTGCACATGGAAGAAATTCGCCCTCGCCTGATGATTATTTTGTAATTTCATACAAGTCTAGCTTTTTCTCAAAAATAATGAAGTCTTGAGCTAAAGTAATTACATAGTTCGTGCACAACAACATAAGTGTACCTATATTGATATTTTTTTTCAGAATCTTAAAACAACTGTTAATCGGAAAACAATTCGGGACAAAAAGCGTGTGACCGACAGATACCCGAGCCAGTCCATAGTGGTCCCTTTTTTCGTTTTTTGGTACGGGGCCCTAAAAATATATAATGTCCAAAAGTTGGTTATTGATGTGAGCTGTAAAGTGTCGAATGGTTATGTGCATGCAGCGGGTAACACATTTTCATAAAATACATTTAAATGAAATGTTCGTGAAAAGAACTATAGACTAATGAAAGACTGATGAAGCAATTCACTGGCACGGTAAAACAGAATATTTCAATTCGCAATGTTGAAAGATTGTCGTGAAAAATGGGAAGTGACTTCAAAAATACACTCTCAAGAAATATTGCATGCACAGTCTACATATAACTGGGAGGATTTTTTGTGATATGCTTATATTTTACTTAAACAGCACCACACCTGTGTGTGTTCATGTCTTTTAACGACGCTGTGCCACCATAGGCACAAGGATACTAGAATTTTCTTTTGCTGACTAGACTTTAAATACTTTTCTTTCCTTAATGTTATTTTTTTTAGATGGACTGGTGAAACTCTTAGACCGGATTAAAATTTTGTTCCATTGGATAATGTTAAAAAGATTTACAATAAAAAAAACAATTATAAAAATAAGAAATGTGGTTCCCATTTCATCAGTGGCTCAAGTCTCACTTAAATGTGTGTTTATTTTGACATACTATAGAACCAGTCCCCAGTGTGAAGGGGGACATAAAAAACGACAGCAATGGTGTCGAACTACTAAACCAGCGCACCAGAGTTCTCGAGTTTAGAAACGCAACGTAAAGCAAAGCTCGAAATACGAGAAGAGCTACTTAAAAGTCCCCTCAATCCCCATGTTATCATATGAAAGATCCGCTTATGGTCGAGAAACCGATTCCAGGTGGATAAATAAACAAAAGAAAAGAAGTGGAATTAGCCTTTTATGATGATACATATAAAAAAGGTGTCGACAGGACAGTCTTGCGGCAGGTGTAACGTAATCTACAGAAGAGCTGCAGACGGAAATAGCGAGGCTCAAGTGCGACACTGGGAGGGACTCATCAGGCTCCAGTGCTACACCGCGAGGGACCCACAAAACTCCAGTGCTACACCGAGGGCTCCAGTGCTACAGCAAGAGGGACACACCAGGTTCGAGTGCTACACGGGAGAGGCACTAACCTGTGCTACACCGAGAGGGACTCACCAGGCTCCAGCTGGTGCGAGTCGAGCGGCCGGTCCAGCAGCATCTCTCCGAATATCTCGCGGCAGTAGTGCGCTATCTTGGCCTGCTGGCGCGGGTTGCAGTGGTTCTCGAAGCTCAGTATCACGGGGTACTCGGATGTCTTGAACGCGCTCTCCGCGATCGCCTCGAGCACGTCGCGAGCGCTTATCTCCGGCACGAACGTGTAGCCGTGCACTATCACGGGCTCCTCCGTCCGCCCGTTCCAGAAGTCCAGCTCCACACATCTGTCGACGAATCGGTGTCGATGTGGGACCACTATGGTCAGTCCGAGTTTTCACTTAAATTGACGTTTACGAAACTTCTAATTTACATGAAGACGTCAAACTCTTACAATTTTTCCTACTTATTCTGTGGTTTGCCTTCTTCTAACTGTTAAAATCAAATTCGGACCACCGATTTGTATGAAAACACGGAGTCGACGTAAACAGCAAAGTCAACGTATGTATGGCGATGATGTGGAAGCTGTCAAATCGAACTCAGACTCGCAAATGTTAGTTCGCTTAACACCCACTGTGCGCGCTCTTCAATTCTCTATATATTTGAAAATGTTAGTACATCGGTTTGGCATAAACACCAATTTATGTGACAAGTCAGACTAAGGGCTCTGATCATTCATACAAACGAGAGTCCATAAACATACACGGCAGATTGAAACGAGTAATTTCTAAAAGTTTATTATTCATACCTTACCAATAAATATTATCACATATTTTATAGAGATATTTTGTTATGATACACATTTGAAATGATTCCCATCAATTCACCCAGAGAAGTTTTAAGTGGGGGACATTTTAATTTGGTTTATCATGTTTCTGAGTTGGGTTGATGATTTTTGGAAGGGCAATGTTTTTCTAAATGCACATTGCACTTCGAATCAGATTGACGTGTTTGACTTTTACTCGTTCTGGGCATTAAATGTAAAAAAGAAATGTAGCTGCATTGCAATGAGTGTAAAATCCACAGGCAAGGAAACATCAATGACGTTTGTTGGTTGAAGTTTAAGTTTCACACGAATTCCAAACATCGACCTTTACCTAACGATAAAAAAAACTCCATAGTTAAAGTAAGGGCGGTGGTATACCTGCAGCCGGCGAGCAGGGTCTGCCGGTAGATCTCAACGCTCGACTTGCCGGTGAGCTGGTGGCCGGTGAGATAGGTGTTATGCGAGCTGCTGATGAAGTAGTGAGACAGCGGCTGCTCCATGTCGTCCGAGAGTTCGAGTCGGCTCGGAGCGATGATGGGGTTGTCTTCGGACATCAGATATCTGCAGAGCGCCACAGCGTTACCGGCGTCGCCATTTTTGGAACTGGCTTTATTACGCTATAAGCAGTATTTTGAGAAGATATGAAACTTGAGGACAAAATTCTGCGATTTGTACTATTAGTTTTTTTTTTTTATGTGACTGGACATGATGGCTAATACCACACCTTCTGTCATGGTATTAGCCCAACACACCACATGGGAACTAGGTGCCATGCCAGGACCTTCCTTATATTGCTCGGCTACATTGAACTGGATGGAAAACACGGACAATTTTTATTGCCGCTTCGACCATCGTTCATTCAATGCGATGGTACCAACCCGGGCGGGATTAACCCTACCACCTAGTAAGTAAGGAAGGGGACCTACAGTTTAACGTGGAATCCGAACCACGGCCAGCCTCTCTCAACGGTCTAATGGTCACCCATCCAAGACCAGACCGGACCCAGCGTTGCTTAACTTAGGAGAGCGATCGCCGAAGTGTTGCGCCACTGGGCCACTGAGGCTGACATCGTCTTATGATCTTGATACTACTTCTTAGGAACCAAACCGGCCTACCTGTTCAGAGAAGAGTAATAGAGAGCCGTTTATGGTATGATCACAGCGCACATCTTTCATTACTTTTATAAACAAATATCACTTCATATGCATGTGCTCTTGAATTACAAGTGCTTGTACCTGAATTTCTCGCGAATGATCTCGCGGGTCGCGTTGCACCACTTTGATGTAGTGCACTAGTTCCCTAGATCGAGGAGGTGCGCTCACCTGAGGAAGCCATCGAAGGTGAGCTGCGAGCGCTGCTGGTGGTACTTGTTGTGCTCGTGCGCGCGGATGAGGTCACGCGCGCGCTGCAGGTCCGCGTACGGGTGCAGGATCTCGTTGAGCCGCGGGTCGCGCTGCACCACGTTGAGGAACTCCACCAGTTGCGCCGCCGACATGTGTGGCTTGCTATCCGTCCTAGTATGCCATCAATTAATCAGCTTTCAGTTATCTCCACACTTACACACACACACACACTGGGCACCGAAAAAAATACTACATATATTTAAACTATCTTGAAACCCGTGTGGGCCATGGAATAGAGAAAACGGAAGAAATAGGGATGGAAGAGTGGGGTACGTTTAACAAATCCATGGAGACGGACAAAAGCTCCTTCATAGCTTTAGGCGACCAGATAGACATGCAAGTAATGTGACGTCTACTTTCAGTTATTAATTTGTTGTAAGTTCGGTTGGCAAGTTCTCGATGATTCGTTGAAGTAACTCTGACGTTTCCAATTACTTCCGTTGCACATCTACGCCCGTTACACATTTTCACTTATCACATCCATTACATGCGATTTTAGCAAGCTGAACGATCTAGATGTTCCAGGCATAAAGTCGAGCGACATAATTGCGGACACAGAGCGACACTCACAGCTGGAAGAATATCTTGTGCACCTCGGCGCGTTGGGTTAGGCTCTTGTAGAAGGCGAAGAAGTCGTCGTACTGGAACTTGGCGAGCGCGACCGTGTCTGTCTTGCCCGTGGGCACGCCGGACTCACTCAGCGCCTTCTCTACCCGCTTGCGGTCATCCTTGTTCGCAGCGAATATCCGAACAATGCTGCATACATATCAAAAATACAATCAATGATAGCGTGTTATAAAAAAATATTTTTAATAAAGTACAGTAATTCTGTTAGTCGATCCGTTTACTATCTAACCGCATCTAATCTAACTGCAACAATCTACTCCATTGCGGAACACAGGATATTTATGAATAAAGAGTAAACGACCCAAAATACCTACTCTGCCTATTTTTGTGTGAGGTGACGCTGAATGCCGTACGGATGCAATTATTTTTAAAATAGTAGACGGCTGAAGTTGAAATCAACATAAATATGTAGTTTAAATGTCAGAACAGCTTGTGCTTATAATTATTAGAACTAATGTAAAGAAGACCCTTGAAAAAGCAACTATTTAACTAATGCTTCTATAAGAGTGTGGTTCTTTGCTTTCCCACATGTCCAAAGAGACTAACTACCGGATTGATGGCTTTTTTATACATAAATGAATAAAAAAAGAGTAAGGTGTGCATTTTTCGTAATCGTCATGACCCTAATCAACACCACTCTTCACAGTTCTTTAGTTGTAGGTACATATAGATAGTTTTAGGGTTCCGTACCCAAATGGTGAAAACGGAACCCTATTTCTAAGCCTCCGCTGTCCGTCCGTCCGTCCGTCCGTCCGTCCGTCTGTCCGTCTGTCACAGGGCTGTATCTCAGTAACCATAAAAGATAGACAGCTGAAATTTTCACAGAGTGTGTACTTATTTTGCCGCTATAACAACAAATATGTAAGATTAATAAATAATTAAAATTAAAGGGGGTCCCCATACAAAAAACCTGATTTTTTTGTATTATTTTTTTTACGATGGTACGGAACCCTTCGTGTGCGAGTCCGGCTCGCACTTGGCCGGTTTTTATTTTTAAAATTGCTAACAGGCATGAAAATAAGAGTGAAATTCTTAGACCATGCAGGTTTTCACACAACTGCATGCCTAAAAATACCTGTTTTTTTTTTCGCGCACGTCCTACTGCTTTGAAGGCTGAAGCAGTATAATGCTGATGATGATAGAAGGCTGATGAAAGTATAAGTCTTCATTCATAAACGCAAGGACCGTTGAACCCTACTTTGGGTCTGGCGTCTAGGCCAATGAACTATCAGTGAGCGTACACAATTGCGTTTCTTTAGGAATTTTATATTTGAAACATAGTATAACTATACTAGATTACTTGCTTTTTTACTGGAATCTTTCCGGACTTGTCGGCCATGAGTGCGATCTTAGTGTGGACCTTCTGCAGGAACATGTTGGTGGGGTTGTTCAGCTGCGACAGATTGTAAGCCAGCAGGAACAGCTCCTCCGCCCACATCTGTCACACGCGAAACACTATCAGTCCGCGCCTAGTAGGTCAGCTGCGGAAAGTTATGCGCCAGTAGGAACAGCTCCTCCGCCCACATCTGTCACACGCGAAACACTATCAGTCCGCGCCTGGTAGGTCAGCTGCGGAAAGTTATACGCCAGCAGGAACAAACAGCTCCTCCGCCAACATCTGTCACATGGGAAACACTATCAGTCCGCGCCTAGTCGTTCAGCTGCGGAAAGTTATGCGCCAGTAGGAACAGCTCCTCCGCCCACATCTGTCACACGCGAAACACTATCAGTCCACGCCTATTCGGTCAGCTGCGGAATGTTATACGCCAGCAGGAACAAACAGCTCCTCCGCGCTGAAAGTTATACGGCGGAAAGCTATACGCCAGCAGGAACAAACAAACAGCTCCTCCGTCCACATCTGTCACATGCGAAACACTACCAGTCCGCGCCTAGTCGTTCAGCTGCGGAAAGTTATACGCCAGTAGGAACAGCTTCTCCGCCCACATCTATAATAGGCAACATACCATGCACCACGACAAGTTTATGACAGGATTAAGTACGAAGAAAAAAATGTTTTGCATTATCAAATTTTAAGAACATTAGAGTAATATTTCTAGGAGGTCTTGCCTGGTATGCCTACAAATTTCGCTACGTCTTATATGAGCAGGGCGATACGCTAAAATGCGACGCATGGATTTTGTGAAAGTGTTTGACCAGGTCTGGCGCAAGGCACTGTTTTCCGAGCCTTCCACCCTAAAAATTCAACACTTTTCAAACATTACCGTCATCTGGTAGATCCCAACGAGACGCATCCTCCGACACCTCACTCATTCTCGTAACCTGACTACATCCAGAATTATCGCCATGTCGCATGTTATATTGCAAAACGACGTCCATACCAACACGATCCAAAAATAATTACCAATAATAAAAAAAAACTGCGTAACAGTTACGTAAATGATAGCACGGCGATAGACAGGAACACCAGTCACAAAAACGTTGTATGACCTGAAATACTTCAGGTAAGTTATAAAAATATGAATGTATTTTCCATAAAGATTACCAAAAATCAATCATTATTGTACATTATAATTATTATATATTTTTTTTATTTGAATGGGGCTTTAGCAATGTTTGACTATGCCAGCCCCATAGTAACTGTTTTGTGTGTTTATTGATTGCTGCACAGTACAAAAGCATCTTTTTACATTTATATTTAAAAGGAAAGGTTGCTCTATTCTAATTAAAACGTTTTGTATGATGCTGTTAAGACATTGTTTAATTGAATGTTCCTTGTAACATGTATATCTGCATGCCATTTGACGAAGTGATAAAAAAGTGTAAACTCAAAAATAGCTGAATAAAATCTTTAAATATTTGACTCCGAATAGTCCCACAAGTCACGAGACCCGCCAACTCCGAAGAGATGTAAGGTCACTCCCTGTGTTCTATCGTCTCTACCATGAACGCTCTTCGGAGCTGCATAACGCGATCCCTCCGTCTCCTTTCTAACATATCAGTTTTTTAAGTAACTGGACATTGAATGGCTGATACCCCACCTACTATCATGATATCCGACGGATTTTCCTTACATTGCACGGTTACACTGAACTAGATTGAAACCACGGACAATTTTCATTGCCGCTTCGATCCATCTTTCATTCAATCATTTATTAAATCAATTTGTTTTTATTTTTACTTTGGGCTTAATGTGTTTTGGTTCCTTAAATGTTTATATTACACGGTATTAATGATTTAATATTTCCGATGGAAACAAATAGAATCTCCCTCCCTGGGTATTTTAGTAAATTTTGCCTTATTTATTTCTTCTCTCTGTGTTTTCTCGTAAGTAAATGTAACGAGAAAATAGAAGCAGCAAGCCCGCAGCCTTCAAAGAGGGTATTTTCTAGGAATCCTTAGCTTATCAACAAACAAGTTGTGATCCCTCGGGGAGTACGTGTTAAATTGAAAAGAAAATTGCCCTATATATTTTCCAGATGTGTCAAGTTACCACTGTCTTTAATGAAAATAGGTGGGTAGTTTCTCAATGAAGACAGCAAACAGACTGACTTTCACATCCATACTAATACGTATTATAGGTACCGGCCTCAATTTTAATAATGATCAAAAGCCTCGTTAGTCCTGTGGTGTTCGAGAACTGAGGTTAAGCAATCCTGGGCGCGGGTATATATAGTTTTAAACCGTTGAGCCTTACTAGGGAGTCCCGATCGGGTTGGACAACGCCTTAATGAAATTTCTATGAAGTCCACCATTTCCACCTTCCACCACAAGTGCTTCGTAAATTCGGTGTGTTGAGCTACTATTTGGCTGTTTTATTTGGCAGCCATATTCATTTCCATAAAAAAACTGTTCGGAATCATTTTAATACTTTTATAATACGATCGCTTGACCTTTTATAGCTGTTTTGGGCAGCAGCATGCGGTGCATGTTCAGCTGTACATGCACCTCGTCCGAAGACTACGTTCTTAAACGGGTTTAGTAAGATGACGACTGCATTCGTTGCAAGTTAAAGAAAAACTGGTTTTTGAGAAGTTTAATACCATGTAAATTCCCCAAAACAAGTATTTCGAATGATTATTGTGATGAAGAAATAAGTGAAATCCTTTCAGAACATCTAATAAGAAATGAAATAAAGTCGTGTTGTGCGATGTATCAGAAATATCATATCTAAAGTCATGTCACAAACTGATTGGTCCGCAGATTCGTCCAAATCAGTCAATAAGAACTTGCAAAGAAACTTCAGGTTATGAAAATGTTTTCTTCTTAATTTATGCTATCATACACTTATGAATGAATGCACAAATGTTACTGCCAAACTTAAATTTCTGATAAAACGGTGGGTATAAGGAAAAACACCAAGAAAAACAACCCTAATTAGTCCATCAAAATTATATCGATGGATCAACCTAAGAATACAAATTACCAAATACGTTGCAAATAATGCGCTAGCATTATTTCTAATCTCTGATTGTACCGTTCCGTCGGCATAATTTTGTCAGCACCTCAAGGGAAAAGTACCTGAGAATGTTTTCCTTTAGTACGAAGAACTATGTAGTTATTATTCAAATCATGCAGCAATAACCGAATGATGTAATTCTTCGACCTTGCGGCTTTCAATCTCTAATAATCCATCTTTCCGGGCCCACAATCGTAAGCTAATGTGAGATGTCAACATCACCTCGTAATTTATATTGAGCCACCTCGACACCAGCACGATCGATCACCACACGAGGTAGAAGATTTACGGATATTTAATTTACCTACGACTTTGTGTGCGTCGGGCCACCCCATACAAAAGTAGTTAACATTTGAAAACCGCCGTTCCAATTTACTTGATATAAATAGCTGTGTTAAACCTTTTTTTTAATGTATCCTGGGTCCAAACTATAGAGCAAATGAAATGTGTATGAAGATTTTACATTTGCTATTATTTGAGTCGGGTTTTATTTAAAATAAAACAAAACCTAAAGACCCTGATATTCGTTGCCTCATATTATTATTAGATACTAAATATAAAGTTAATTGGAACCGTGGTTTTCAAAATTATTAGCAAACTAGGTTTGTTAGGGGACCATATCATCGGCGGAAGCGTAAGTCCGCTGATAGATAACTCCACTTTAGCATAATGAAATAACCCCAGTATCACACAAAACTGTACCAAATTTAGTGTTATCTCATAACGCTTACGTTCGAAAGTGGAGTAATCAATTAGCGGACTCAGGCTTCTGAGCATTCCCCAGATTGATAAGCTGATTCGTAAGTATAGTAATTTTCTTTTTATTTATTTAAACTTTTTTGGTAGTCAAACTACACTAAGGCTGAGATAAATAGTCGTAACAGAAACTAAGACTAACGAAAAGTAGTACGTTGTGACGTCATTTCGATACACTTTGTATGGACGAAATGTCAAAGTAATGCAAAGTGACGTCCCAAAGTACTACTTTTCGTTAGTCTTAGTTTGTGTTACGACTATTTATCTCAGCCTAAGTCACGTCAAAAACTGATGGATCAACAAAATAAACATGTATCCAGAGAGGAATTCAAGGAAGTATGATTGTGAAGAAAATAGTACAGTTCGGGCCAAAATTTATAGCCGGTGTGAAGTCGGCGCGTTTCGTCACGGAACGCTCCTCCTTTCAAAAAATTCGCGATATCCTGAAGTTCCATACGATGGCGTGTGCCTGTTTCCTCAGTCAAATTAAGAAATATGTTTCTGAAATTTATCACATTAAATAAATCAAAACTTATATCCGTGATATACGCCTCTGAAATTGTGTATAAAAAGGCAAATATCATGGATACAAGTTAAGTTATCAAATAAGCAAAAAGGTACAGACGTAGCTCTCAGTTTATTTATTTAAGATGGGCCATCACGCTCAACTCCCCATATAAACGGGGAAAGAAGATCACACCCATATTTCTTGTCAGAGATCGCAAATTGTGCTCAAAATAGCTCTATTTGATCGAACTAGATGTCTGATGACCGTTGGCAATGTAAAATTGTGTTTGGTTTCTAAGTTATAAGGTCCGAAAGTTCGAATTTTTCGCGCGTTTTATACAATAACTTTGGAGGTGGATTACGCAATGATAAATTAAGAACATCTTAAAAATATTAATCATCAGACATAGCTTGTTTAATCAAGATTTATAATCTATTTGGTTTTTGTTAGATTTTTAAATACAGCGGTCGTGGTTTAATTTTAGATATAAGTCGTTTTGTAATTAAAATTTTCGTAAATCTTACGAAATCATGCACATTTCTTTTTTGTAAAATTGTGTTTGGTTTCTAAGTTATAAGGGACGAAAGTTCGAATTTTTCGCGCGTTTTATACAAAAACTTTGCAGGTGGATTACTCAACGATAAAATAAAAATATCTTAAAAAGATTAGTCATCAGACCTAACTTGTTTCATGACGATTTATAATCAATTTGGATTTTGTTTTAGTTTTGGCTTCAGCGTTCGTGATTTACTTTTAGCTATAAGTCGTTTTGTAATTAAAATTTTCGTAAATCTCGCCAAGTATGCGCATTGTCTGCTTTGTGGACATGTTGCATCTTCCTCATCACGGAGCTTGCTTTTTTCTTTGAAACAGAGAAGGTCCTAGAGCGCAACAGCACGGTTTTGTACCGAGGTTGTGTAATGAGTTAGTCCCGCCAGTTTGGGCCATCTTAACAAGCAAAATTTCAGAAAAATATTACATCATTTGACTGAGTAAACAGGCACGCGCCATTGTATGAAACTTGATCATCTCATTATCCTTTTAACTACATCAAAATATACTCTAGCAACGTTCGTGTTCGAATACCTACGACAGCAACTCTAACCTTACTAAACATTTTTAGATAACTGCACAGACATAGACAACAATAGCAACATATTTTCAATTACTATGCCAAGAAGTCATAAACATTAACATGGCAAAGGATCGCAAAATAAAATATTTTTGGGTGATTAATTTAACAAAGTACTATTTTAAACTAATTACCAATAATTGATTGCGGTAAAAAATAATGATAGGAAGCAAATGCAATAAAATTAGAACCATTAAAAAAGGCAATAATTAATTTATGATTACCTAACCACTAGCAATAATAATATCTTAACGTCAGTCCTATTCATTAAAACATTCCACGATGTAATTGTTTTCAATAATAAATTGCATAATGGGTTTCTCATCTCATACGGCGAGACTCCCAATGTGTAATGTTTGCATCATAAGTCATGAGTAAATCGAAGGATTTCTACCCTATGTTTGTAACTGATTAGAATACCCATCGTTTAATATATTTTATAGCGCTGCCAGTGACCATCCGTTAATTTACAGCATATAGCATATTTCATTTCATTTATTTAAACTTTTTGGTAGTCAAACTACACTAAGTTACGTCACAAAGATCCGCGGATTCGACGGGTTTACATAACATATTTTTCCGTCCACAATTATTAAATACATATTTAGATCTAAATTTTACTGCCAAACAATTCCTTGGAAGAACAGATTAAGGTGTCCCTTCCCGGCGGGATTAACTCATTCGCGGGCACGGTACAAAACCGTACTATTTCGCTTTGGAACCTTCTCAGTTTCACAGGCTCCGTAATGAGAAGCATGCAACATGTCCACAAATCAGACAATGCGCATAGTGTTTGATTTGGTAAGATTTACGAAAATTTTAATTACAAAATGACTTTTAGCTAAAAGTAAACCACGACAGCTACATTCAAAAATCTAACAAAAACTAAATTGATTATAAATTTGCATGAAACAAGCTATATCTAATGACTAATCTTTTTAAAATGCATACATTTTATCGTTGAGTAATCCACCTCCAAATTTATTGTGTAAAACGCGCGAAAATTTTACTCAAAATAGCTTTATTTGATCGAACTAGATGTCGATGACCATTGGCATTGTACAATTATGTTTGGTTTCTAAGTTATAAGGTCCGAAAGTTCGAATTTTTTGCGGGTTTTATACAATAACTTTGGTGGTTTATTACGCAATGATAAAGTAAGAAAAATTTAAAAAGATTAGTCATCAGACATAGCTTATTTAATAAAGATTTATAATCTATTTGGTTTTTGTTAGATTTTTTACTACAGCGGTCGTGGTTTACTTTTAGCTATAAGTCGTTTTTAAATAAAAAATTTCGTAAATCTTACCAAATCACACACTATGCACATTATCTTTTTTGTGGACATGTTGCATCTTCCTCATCACGGAGCCTGTCTTTTTCTTTGAAACAGAGAAGGTCCCAGAGCGCAACAGCACGGTTTTGTACAGTGCCCGCGAATGAGTTAGTCCCGCCGGGTTGGGCCACAATAGAAACAGCAACCCTCAGTTTAAGTTACTTACAACTCATAAAGTTACTAATGATTACATAGGAAGACACTATTCAAGTGGGGACCATAGCCCAGTAGGTGTTGCCGCCTCTGGCTTGCCTATTGCTTCGATTCTCTCAATGGCGATTGTCACGCGGATGATGTCCACTATCATTCTCCAGATAAGTCCTGAGCTGCAATGCAGTCCGCAACCGAAGCCGCTAACATGACGGGAAGACAGAGAGACCGACTTCGATATCTCCAGTATGGTGCCGGAGCTGTTCATTTGGCACACTCAGATGCCTACACATAAAAAAAACCATTTCACGTCTACGAGGCTGGATTCACCTGCGAAACGACCGTCTTTTACAATTCTTGTGACCTCCAGTCAATCACCGGAGATGTCGTCCGGTCCTAAATCTCATCCTTGCCGCAGCAGAAGTTGACGAAGCCGACGTTGACGAAGTCGGCGCCGTGGCACACCGACACGGTCTAGTCCTCGAACGCGGTGCCGCTGTCGCCGAATGTCACGGCCTCAATAAGTTGAGGCCTGTCAGACTGGACATCTGAACCTTAAACAAATAAATGTACAAACCTGCGCCGTCTCATCCTTGCCGCAGCAGAAGTTGACGAAGCCGACGTTGACGAAGTCGGCGCCGTGGCACACCGACACGGTCTAGTCCTCGAACGCGGTGCCGCTGTCGCCGAATGTCACGGCCTCAATAAGTTGAGGCCTGTCAGACTGGACATCTGAACCTTAAACAAATAAATGTACAAACCTGCGCCGTCTCATCCTTGCCGCAGCAGAAGTTGACGAAGCCGACGTTGACGAAGTCGGCGCCGTGGCACACCGACACGGTCTAGTCCTCGAACGCGGTGCCGCTGTCGCCGAATGTCACGGCCTCAATAAGTTGAGGCCTGTCAGACTGGACATCTGAACCTTAAACAAATAAATGTACAAACCTGCGCCGTCTCATCCTTGCCGCAGCAGAAGTTGACGAAGCCGACGTTGACGAAGTCGGCGCCGTGGCACACCGACACGGTCTAGTCCTCGAACGCGGTGCCGCTGTCGCCGAATGTCACGGCCTCAATAAGTTGAGGCCTGTCAGACTGGACATCTGAACCTTAAACAAATAAATGTACAAACCTGCGCCGTCTCATCCTTGCCGCAGCAGAAGTTGACGAAGCCGACGTTGACGAAGTCGGCGCCGTGGCACACCGACACGGTCTAGTCCTCGAACGCGGTGCCGCTGTCGCCGAATGTCACGGCCTCAATAAGTTGAGGCCTGTCAGACTGGACATCTGAACCTTAAACAAATAAATGTACAAACCTGCGCCGTCTCATCCTTGCCGCAGCAGAAGTTGACGAAGCCGACGTTGACGAAGTCGGCGCCGTGGCACACCGACACGGTCTAGTCCTCGAACGCGGTGCCGCTGTCGCCGAATGTCACGGCCTCAATAAGTTGAGGCCTGTCAGACTGGACATCTGAACCTTAAACAAATAAATGTACAAACCTGCGCCGTCTCATCCTTGCCGCAGCAGAAGTTGACGAAGCCGACGTTGACGAAGTCGGCGCCGTGGCACACCGACACGGTCTAGTCCTCGAACGCGGTGCCGCTGTCGCCGAATGTCACGGCCTCAATAAGTTGAGGCCTGTCAGACTGGACATCTGAACCTTAAACAAATAAATGTACAAACCTGCGCCGTCTCATCCTTGCCGCAGCAGAAGTTGACGAAGCCGACGTTGACGAAGTCGGCGCCGTGGCACATCGACACGGTCTAGTCCTCGAACGCGGTGCCGCTGTCGCCGAATGTCACGGCCTCAATAAGTTGAGGCCTGTCAGACTGGACATCTGAACCTTAAACAAATAAATGTACAAACCTGCGCCGTCTCATCCTTGCCGCAGCAGAAGTTGACGAAGCCGACGTTGACGAAGTCGGCGCCGTGGCACACCGACACGGTCTAGTCCTCGAACGCGGTGCCGCTGTCGCCGAATGTCACGGCCTCAATAAGTTGAGGCCTGTCAGACTGGACATCTGAACCTTAAACAAATAAATGTACAAACCTGCGCCGTCTCATCCTTGCCGCAGCAGAAGTTGACGAAGCCGACGTTGACGAAGTCGGCGCCGTGGCACACCGACACGGTCTAGTCCTCGAACGCGGTGCCGCTGTCGCCGAATGTCACGGCCTCAATAAGTTGAGGCCTGTCAGACTGGACATCTGAACCTTAAACAAATAAATGTACAAACCTGCGCCGTCTCATCCTTGCCGCAGCAGAAGTTGACGAAGCCGACGTTGACGAAGTCGGCGCCGTGGCACACCGACACGGTCTAGTCCTCGAACGCGGTGCCGCTGTCGCCGAATGTCACGGCCTCAATAAGTTGAGGCCTGTCAGACTGGACATCTGAACCTTAAACAAATAAATGTACAAACCTGCGCCGTCTCATCCTTGCCGCAGCAGAAGTTGACGAAGCCGACGTTGACGAAGTCGGCGCCGTGGCACACCGACACGGTCTAGTCCTCGAACGCGGTGCCGCTGTCGCCGAATGTCACGGCCTCAATAAGTTGAGGCCTGTCAGACTGGACATCTGAACCTTAAACAAATAAATGTACAAACCTGCGCCGTCTCATCCTTGCCGCAGCAGAAGTTGACGAAGCCGACGTTGACGAAGTCGGCGCCGTGGCACACCGACACGGTCTAGTCCTCGAACGCGGTGCCGCTGTCGCCGAATGTCACGGCCTCAATAAGTTGAGGCCTGTCAGACTGGACATCTGAACCTTAAACAAATAAATGTACAAACCTGCGCCGTCTCATCCTTGCCGCAGCAGAAGTTGACGAAGCCGACGTTGACGAAGTCGGCGCCGTGGCACACCGACACGGTCTTGTCCTCGAGCGCGGTGCCGCTGTCGCCGAACGTCACCGCCGTGCGCAGCTTTGGGTCCTGCCGGACCGGACATCTCCACATTATCAACAGAACTATTTTTTTTATGTAACTGGAAATGGATGGCTAATACCAAACTAACCGTCAGATATTAGCCAAACACACCACGTGGGAAATAGGTGCCATTCCAGGATATTCCTTATATTGCTTTTCGTTGCCGCTTCGACCATCGTTCATTCAATGTGATGGTACCAACCAGGGCGGGGCTAACCCTACAACCTAGTAAGTAAGGAAGGGGACCTACAGTTTGACGTGAAATCCGAACCACGGCCAGCCTCAACGGTTCAAAATGGTAACCCATTCAGAAACCAACCGCGCTCAGAGGTGCTTCACCCAGCTAATCGAATCACAAGGAGTCGCGCCACTGGGCTACCGAGGCTGAGATATGTAATAACTATTACAACAGGAATATCCACTCTTCCATACATAGTTATAGTTACAACCACATAGTACAGATATATATATAGATAGTTACAACCACAGAGATATATACATATAGTTACAACCACAGATATTATTCATAATATATCCATGGTTGCAACACAGTATCTGTGTCTCGCTCAATCGTGGGGACATTATAGTTGTTCATTACACAGTGGTCGAACTGTCTCAAGAATATTACACAGAAATTATCACCATAATAACCACGCAAAATTAATAGTAGTTTGTTTAATTTGTTTAATTTTGTATTCGTTTTTTTATTAGTAACTATGGTGATAAATTGCAGATGAGCTGGCCAAGATAGGATCTAGCATAGTACCGAAAAGACTATATGAAATAACAAGAATGCTACAAAATATCGGATGGAAGACCTACCGTAGAAAACGTTACCTATGTAACTTGGGTGACCAGATTGATGAACTAATAGCACAATCGATCCAGGCACATCCACATAATAATATACTGTTTATTAGATGAAACTCTCGAATGATTAGACTCGCGGAATCATGCTCTTTAAAATATATGCACTGCTTAAGGGGGTTTATCTGTATCAAAAGCATATCAGCTATCTTCATTGAAAATATTGAAATAAAAAAAAATTATACATTCATTTCTCTTTTTAAAAATGAAACAACTGTTTGGAAACATTTACGAAACAAACTTTTGTGCAGCGCAGAGATGTTTTTTACTTAGCCCTATGCGTGTATGCCACGTGATCTTACGAAAGACTTTACACAATCTTTCTGAAATTTTGGATAATTTTGTGGAATCTCTATTTTTTCCTCCGGAAAAGGAACGATTTGGTCATCGTTTTTTTGTTTTAAGTGACTTCAACTTATGTTATCTACTAAGACATTTATTGCCGCAGGTATCTTTAAAATCACTCGGTATACGTCCCATTTAAGGCCCTGGTACTAGCCAAATCGCAAAGTTAGACTAGGCACCCCAAGTTAACTAAGGAAGTCTGACGATTAGAAGTGTCATTCTTACAATATATGATTCCTTGTCTAGGAATCGACCTAATTTCGTTAATGTATGTTTCCTTTTTCTATACAAAATACATTGCGGAAACGGTGTCCATTTCCGAACTTTTTTGACCAAATGTAGAAATCTAAAAGCAAATGGAATTATTTGTTCATGTATATATTCTGTTTTTGCTTATATATAGAAATCATATTACTTTCAGATTTCTAATGTGAAAAATCGACTTTATTATTATTATTTAAATAAATGATGGAATCAAAAAATATTAACAATCCATTATCAGTTTGGAGTTCTATTTGGAGTTGCCGAGGCGTTTCACTACATAATATTACATTTGTTTAAAGGTGCATTTGTATGGCGCGAGTAGTGGACTAGTCCTAGCGCCTTAACTTAAATTAAGTTGTAAACATGATGATACATTTATGTTTTTAATGGATACGACATTACCGTTATCTCATTCATTTGAGTTTCAGCGACATCTACATTTGAAGCATTGTAATCAGATTTACAAAATAATCTAAAAAAGTTTTTGGTCGTGACATTCGTAGGAAGCAGGATTCGAACCTACGACCTTTGGATTACATGCCCACTGCTCTAACCAATATTTCCGATTATTTTCAAAATGTGATTACAATCCCTCAAATGTAGATGTCGCTTAAACTCAAATTAATTGTAAACATAATATTTAATTCATTGGTAGGTAGTTTTTTTATAGTATGCAATTACACTACATTTACGAAATACAAAAACTAAAAATATAATTATAATTAAACTTATCAGCCTGTCCATCCAATTTATTTTCCGAAAAATAATTACAGAGAAAGACTATAAAACAATTCAACCCAGATCCCCTAACGGCAGTAATTAATACATCCTGACGCGAACTCCCTGCTGTTTAATTAATTTAATGCAAAGCTACATAATTATAAGTTCATATTAAATAACTAGCCGATGTAGGGTGCGGTGGGTACGGTGCACCGTGGACACACCTCATTTCACATCTATAACTTACACGGATTGCTATCTATTACACGCGAAGCAAAACAGGTATCTGCCCCATCAATTAGTAAGGTTATGAGGTCGCCGTACCCAATATCTCTACGCAGTTGGAAGCTATAAAAGAGGGCTGTCTGTTTTAGCTCCATTAAGGGGAATTTTATGGTGGACGATAAAGCAAACGAGAAATCAGACCAGGGCTAGTGGCAATAATGAACAAACTCTGTCACACTGACATGGCCATTTCAATGTATTTTTACACAGGTGTTTCAGTGTAACCGTAAATAGATTGTTCGTGACCTCACGAGCTCACTGAAAGAAACCTAATGAACCGTGTACTCATTTGTGATTCTTTATTACGACGTAATGAAACCGAACCATTTTTGAAGAAGCTGATAACTGGTGATGAAAAGTGGATCACGTACGACAAGAACGTGCGAAAAAGGTCGTGGTCAAAGGCCGGTCAAGCTTCACAGACTGTGGCGAAACCCGGGTTAACTCGCAACAAGGTGATGCTGTGTGTGTGGTGGGATTGGAAGGGCATTATTCATTATGAGCTCTTACCACCAGGCAGGACCATCGATTCTGAACTCTACTGCGAACAACTGATGAGATTAAAGCAAGAAGTTGAGAGAAAGCGGCCGGAATTAATCAACAGAAGGGGTGTGGTTTTTCATCATGATAACGCTAGACCTCACACATCTTTAGCCACTCAGCAAAAACTAAGAGAGTTTGGCTGGGAGGTGTTAATGCATCCGCCGTATAGTCCTGACCTTGCACCTTCAGATTTCCACCTGTTTAGGTCTCTTCAGAATTCTTTAGGCAGTGTCAGGTTAACATCACGAGAGGACTGCCAAAACCACTTGTCGCGGTATATTGATCAGAAGTCCCAATATTTCTATAGCAATGGGATCATGTCCCTACCTACAAGATGGCAAAAAGTTATCGAACAAAATGGTACCTACATACTTTAGTTAAATGTAAATAAACCATATTAAAAAATGTTTTGAATTTTCTTAAAAAATGCGAAGAAACTTTTTCCCCAACCTAATATATATATCTTACGCTGAGATTCTAAGACAGTCGTTGGGTCTTGAAACTATTTCTACTACAAGTCAACTAAAAGTTTTCAGACTGCCAAATTTGAAATTACTTCCATTACAAGCCGCAGATGAGGTCTTGCGTGGAGCATTGTTCGCATTTGTGGGACGGCTCAGCTAAGCACCTGCTTGGCTCCCTGGACTCAATAGAGTCGCGCCGTGCGTCTTGTCGACGACCCCGAGTAATCTCCGAATTTGGAGACCCTCCAACTCCGAAGGGGTGTAGGGTTTATCTCTGTCTTCTATCGTCTTTACCATGGAGAATGCTCGTCGGAGCTGCATAACGCTGTCCCTCCATCCCCTTTCTACCTTCGCTCAACGCGGAACAGAGAGGAGATACATTTACAGTCGAAATTCCCAAAAAAAATACGGACGGTGGGTTCTAGATCGTTTATCTATAGGATCGGTAAATAACGGAGTGAACTCCCTCTCGAGGTATTTCCCCCAAAGTACAACCTGGGGTCCTTCAAACATGGTGTGAAGAAGGACCTGGCCGACGACGCCCAACGCCTCGAAAAGCGTTGGGCGTCGTCGGGCACCTTCATAGGTCCTGCAGCGGGAGCACAAATGAAAGTGGACACTTGTCGAGCTAGAGGGATAAGACATTTTGTCGAGGATTTTTATCAACTGTGATATCACAAATGGGGAGCTCGATTAATTTATCGAGATCGAGTGTTAACTCGATAGAGAGTGGCAACACCCACCGTTTTGTCCACAAGAACTGTCACTTTAAACCTCCCGACCCTGGCTGTGTTCGCGCAGACTGCTCCATGATATTCAGTGCAAGGAGCAAGAAATAGCGTTTTACAGAATAGCGGCGAACAAAATGCCATTTCCTACAAATCGCCTACACCTAAGTTATTTCGAATTGAATTTCGTACAATTATGTACGTTTTTAATGAATTTAGATAAAAATTGCTTGGTTGAGCGCATTTGCCTTGTTAGATTAGAAGAATTGCAGTTTATCTAAAGTCAATGTGACGTTAATCTCTGCACTTTTTTCGTTTTCCCGTTCAGCTGGAGCGTTGCTCTAAGCCGCTCCGCCTGATTACTTCCTTTAACGGAAAGTAAAGGATGGAATGTAAACGTCTTTGCCCAAATAAACCCATCCATCTTTCGCTCTTATTACCGCTTTTTCCATGTCTTTGAACCATGAAAACTTTAAGAAACGCCTGTGCCATCGCCACTACATACGCACATATTCGTAACACGAACAAACACCTCCTTCTAAGATTTAACACACCCTCCCGGTGGTGGTGACAAAATTATCCTCAACAAACGTCAAATTAGTAGGATTAAATTTATTTGTGCTTCCACAAATGGACAAAATTTATTCTTTGTCGAGATTTGTCTATGGTGTGGGTTTATTTTGACAACCTCACTCGACATAACATTGTTTATGCAGTTGGCGACAAGTGTCCCGCACACAAGATAAAGACTGTGTACGTAAGTTTGTCGGCCAGATAAAATTATTTGTGCTCCCGCTGCTGGCGTTATATTCTGCGCTTATCATAAAAAAAGACAGGCAGACATTTTTTATGTTTAGCGTGGCATATGACATACGCCAGCCCCTTACATAAGAGGTGTCCGACGGCGCCCATGGGCTTTTGAACTTTTACAGGGGCTGCAAAAACCATGCCCGCCGATCTGGGCGGTTACCATGGTATCTTAACTCGCCGGGTAAACAGACGTCAGAACTTAGATATATTTTATAGGAGTCACTATAAGAGAAGTATGGTTTAATCGTTCCGCATTATGCTCTTCTCTGCCTACTGCTCTGAACGATGATGGTATGATGTAATTCAGTAATATGAGACTTCAGAAATTCCAATTAAAATGATTAAATACTTTCTCTTATAAATGAGTGTCATGTCATATGCATATTTTAACATACCAAGCTCGCTCATTAAAGTCACATCCAGGGACCATGTGTTCAATGTCCGCCGCCGCGGAACCGCCGCCGCTGTGACAGACACTTCTATTTTAAATCATCGGCTCGAATGTCTAAAACTGTGGGCATCTCTGATCAATACAAAATGTCCAAGAATAATTTGCCCTGAGTCATCAATCGAATCGGTTCAATTATAAACACATTTCGTTGGTAACTGTGAAAGGAAAACTTCGAAGTGTAACCTTTTTGTTTGTTTGATAAATTTAATGAAGCTATACATTTTTAGGGTTCCATACACTAAGGGTGCCGACGGGCCCCTTACACTAAGCCTCAGCTGTCTTTCCGTCCATCCGTCCGTCCGCCAGCGGGCTGTATCTCATGAACTGAGAGTTGATTTTTTTACAGATTGTGTATTTCTATTGTCACTAAACAAAGCGTTAAAATAAAAAAACGGGCCAAGTGCAAGTCGGACTCGCACACGAAGGGTTCCGTACTATCGTACGAGATTCAACACAAAAAAATCACGTTTTTTGTATGGGGGACCCCTTTAATTTTTATAATTTTTGAATGTTACCTATTTGTTGTTAAGCGGCAAAATAAATACACACTAAACACAAAATTTACATAAGGACGGACGGACGGACAGTGGAGACTTCGTTTAAGGGTCCGTTGGCACCCTTTAGGTGCGGAACCCTAAAAAAGGCCATGCAAGAAACGTGAATTTTTTAGCATGGTACGGAACCCTTCGTGTGCTAGTCTGACTCGCACTTGGCCGGCTTTATATAATATACCCTAACTTGACTGACAAAACAAAAATCGAAACATCCTAAATTCATGAGACCTACAGAAATAAAAAAAGGTTTGGCCTAATTAGATTGGCTGCCGTCTAAAACAAATAACATTTAATTTAAAAAAAAAATAACACCGTGAGTATGTCTTTGCATAGCTTGAAACTAAGTAAATGTTCACCGCGCACTTATATCATTTTAAAAATGCTATATTATTTTTCTTGAATTTTTGGTACTTGCTAACGCTTTAAGTCTTGTCGCAAAACAAATGTGTATGCTTCAAATTTAAAATGGCAGAGCATTTAAAAAAGAAATAAAAACGGACTCGACAAAAAAAACCTGAACCTGCTCACAAATTTTCACGGGAATCTGTTGAGAAATGCGACCTGTAGAGAGCAGCCGGACAGGCGGACACCCGGACGCCGCACAGACATACGAAAGCATTTTTCCCAAGCTGAAACAGCGCTTTGCTCTGTCAATAAGTGCATATACTTTTTAGTGCATATTCATTGGTTTAGGATATTTGGGGTAGGATATTGGGATAGAATACTTTTTCTTTGAAGTCGGTTTTTTTTGGTTTATATAAGGCTACATTGCACTGAATGGAAAACAGAGACAACTTTTTATTGCCTCTTATACCATCTTACATCGCATGCGATGGTACCAACCCGAGCGGGCTTTACCCTACCACTCAGGCGGGCGATCCGTTCTCTCGTCTAGTCAGAACAATGGAGGCAGAACGTGGGTATCAGAAAATATGTTCAGTCGTCTCGCCCCAGAGATCTAAATCATTGTTTCGCCCAACGTTTTTAGGGTTCCGTACTTAAAGGGTGCCAACGGAACCGTATTAATAAGCCTCCGCTATTCAGCTGAATTTTTCAGAGTGTGTATTTATTTTGCCGCTATAACAACAAATAGGTAAACTTACAAATAAGTGGTTTCATTTTACCTATATGTTGTTATGGTGGCAATAAATACACACTCTGTGAACATTTCAGCTGCCTACGGTTACCTATACGGTTCATGAGATGCAGCCCTGTGACAGACGGACGGGCGGACAGACCGACAGCGGAGGCTTAGTAATGAGGCACCCTTTGGGTACGAAACCCTAAAAACTTAATTGGAATATAGATAATCATTCTCTTAATGCAAAAAATTATAAAGTAAACGCTGCCATGCTTTAACAATTGAGTAATGAGCTTATTATACGATCGGAAACTACAATGATCGCCAATGTTTCGCGTGAAGTATTTCTCGCAGACATCATTTTCCTCTAACGACAGAGAGATTGAAAGCTTTTGTGAGCGGATAAACAGAGTAAGCTCCCTCAGTCTGACTTCATGAATAAATAAACAGAGAGTAATTAATCAAACTATAAAGCAAGTTCCCCACTCTCTCATTTATGATCTGTTAATGGAAAAGGCATCACCGTTTTAGCTAACCGCTAATTATGGGAAAGTATTTATCAAATCTCACAAATGAAAATTTTTCTGGTTTGAGAAATACAGTAGAGCCTTGATTATACAGATGGGTAATAACACAGGCTGTGTGCAGAAAAAGTTTCTCAGATTTCTAAGTTTTAAAATGAATGATCGAAAACGGTCTTATGCAAAAATGTTGATAGATTACAAGTTCTCCGCCCTTTCTAATCGGCGCGCACACTTTGACCTAATAATGCTACATAAGATATGCAATAATGTTCTTGACTGTCCAAACCTGCTCCAATTTGTATGTCTAAGAGTACCGTCAAAAAACACCAGATGCAGTGACTTATTCCACCTTGATCGGACACGCACCAACGCTGGCCTTAGGGACCCTTTACATAGAATGTGTTCGCTTTATAATAAGAACTTATCTGACCTAGACATCTTCTTTGACTCTCAGCGCAACTTCAAGCACAAAATAAAAAATATGGCTCAATAGGACTGCTATACTGTCACTCTAATTTATGTATAATTTAATTAGCGAGGAATAGGTTAGGATGCAGGTTAGTTCTATAGTCTTTTGTTAACTTACTGTTTTATTACTTTATCTGTATCTGTGTTTCCTCCAAATAAATAAATAAAAAAAAACAGTTCCACCTAGGCAAAACATTTTCAAAATTTTATATTTTCGAAAATTCGCAAACTGTCGAACGTTTAAGTGGTGCCATGTTTAAGACACAAAAGTCACCAAAAGAAGATCGCGGAAAAACGGATAGCATCCATGCGTGTCATTGATACATCTGCGCGCATATATTATATAAAGTGCATAAATACAAAATATTTATCATTATTCATATGTATCCTACACATTACAAAATGGGGTTCAATATTTTAAACATATGTAGTAAACTGAACACCCGAACGAATTACCCTTCAATTTGATGAAACCGAGGAGGTTCTTCACTAGACTAAAGATAAGGGCACCAGAGACAATACTGCCATGGGAGTTTATGGACTTTCAGCAGTCTTCCTAAAATAATGCTCCATAGATATATATGCAATCAGTTGGCGCATATAATGACCCTGTCATTCAACCATGGCAAACTAGCCATGGACTGAAAAGAAGCCATTGTGACACCGATTTATAAAAAAAGATACCGTCAACTACCGTCCTATCAGCTTAACCAGTATTGTCTGCAAACTGTGACCAATTTGCTTGAGTGTGTTGATAAATGGACACAGGAATGGAACGAGAAGCGACCTGTTGATATACTCTACCTAGATTACGAAAAAGCTTTTGATAGAGTTCCCACCAAACGGCTCCTGCATAAATTAGAACACTTTGGCTTCCGAGGAAACCTCCTGTCATGGTTCCGAGATTTTCTGACAAATAGACGGTTTCGCGTGCAAGTTGGAGAGGATATGTCCGAACCTTAACAAGTTCTAAGTGGTGTTACACAGGGATCCGTCGTCGGCCCAGTCGCCTTCGGGGTATTCCTAACAGATATAGGGGAGATAACACACTTCACCTTCTCTCTTTTCGCTGATGATACCAAATGTTTTGCTAACCCAATCGCCCAGCAAAAAATCCAGGACATCCGCGACAAGATTTCTGGCTGAATAAAGGAATGGCTATTGTCGCTCAATGCCAGTAAATGCACTGTGCTACACCTAGGACCCAAAAACCTGCATCACTCTTACTGGCTTGATGGAAAAATTATAGAGACAGGGACAACGCAACATGACCTCGGTGTGACAATTTCTTAATGGGAGACACACATCACAGAAGTCGTCAAGAAAGCCATTCCTAATATACATGATCAGAAAGGCCTTCTTGTACATAAATACAGAACTATTCCTAAAATTCTATAAGGCCTATGTTCGCCCCTTATTGGACGCTGCCAGCGAGGAGACCTCATAGAAACATACAAAATCTTCAATGATTACTATAATTTACCAAATCTCAAAGAAATGTTCACAAAAAATACAAACATACACGTTAGAGGGCACAGCTTAAAACTAAACCACAATGCATCAAATTCTAACCCCAGGAAACACTTCTTGGTGAACAGAGTTGTATACCCTTTGGAACAAGCTGCTGGAGGAGGTCATTAGTGCTGAAACTGTAAATGGATTTGAAAACCGACTAGACAAACACTTACAGGCAATACAAAAATATTAATAATCAATAATAAAACAAACAATCAATAATGAATAAATCAAATCAAAATAAATAGATAATGTGAATGATAAGTAATATTAGTAATAGTTTTTTTTTAAAATATACAAGTGCATTCCGGGAAAAATGAAATTCACGCATCAGCTTCAAGCTGCTAGTGATATAAATAACATAATAAAAATAATACCTAATAATACCTTAGTCGTATACGCTGTGTACTTTTTGTGAAAATGTCATTGGACATTTGCTACACCAAGACAACTATTCCTAACAAAAAAATTATTAATATCTATAAAGTGACAGATTGCGGTTTAAAATTATAAAAAAAATTAAACTAACCTAACTAGAAAACTGTGTACAAGCGTTAAACACCCTGGGAAGGGCAAATAATGTCACTCTAAGGGGTAGATTCCTTGATGAGGTGGTCGAAGAATTTGTAAATGTGGGTGCATCTAAGCCCAAGATGGGACTGGCACCATTCAGTGGGATAATAAAAACCCCGCACTAAGCTAAACAAAACTGTGCCAAAGAACCAAAGTACAAATACCAGGCACAAGTTGACGAGACTCACACATGCAAAAGTCCTGGTTACAGGCTTTTCAAAAAAACTGTTGTGTGAATTAATGAACCTCAGCGAAATCAACGTAGGGTCATTGTAAGAGCTCTAACAGATCTGCAAATAACACACACACACATGTATGGTCTGAAACGGAGGGTTGCAGGTTTTATTGCGAATAGAAAAAAAACTCCTTGCCACATTTTATGGCACTCGAACCCCATCCAAAAACTACTACACTTCATAAAAAGCGTAGTGTTGGAGAGCGAGCAAAGGGGCAAAGTCACAATAGATATTTTCAGATCGCAGTGATGTCGAGCTACATACACCTAGCTAGAGTGATGCCGGCCAGCAAGAATTTTGTAGACCCCTTAAAAATTCGAAATCCTATGGGCGTCGTTGGGCACCTTAAGAGATCCTAGCGTACGTAACATAAACAAAAATTTAAAGGAGAATTTTCGGCACGGCACCCATCTCAAAGTAAAAATAATAATATCCCAATTCGCTATCACGGTCGAGTGTCAAACTTGCGGCAAATAAGGGGTTACTGAAATTTAAGGGAAAGGTTTAGAATTGTTTTCATTGGTTTTATACTACAAATACGTGCACAAAGTCATGGTTTAAGCCTAGTTACTGGATTTGTAACACTCTGTATGTATGTAGATTCCATGTAATTTTATAATTGTATATTGTTCAGTGTAATGAGCCCATATCACACTATCTGTTTAAGGGTCGGAGCATTGAAGTGGAACGATCATTGAGTAAATGAGTGAGGCCATAGTTTAATAAAGGCCGAAGCTATCGGAGGGATAAACCATTACATTGCCTTATCAGACAGGTGGTATGGTTATCACAAACTAATTGGATTTCTTTTTCGGCATTCTTCATTACAAACATTGGTATCCACATACTATATCACCCTGCTATTTAAGGTGGGTAGAGCATTCTCGCACACTAGACTTGGCGTGAGTCGTTCGTGTTTCGCGTTGATCTGTGTCTGACAAGAAAACTACTAACTTATGCATTGACAATGTTATACCTAGGGAATGCAATCCCGACTCGAGATTGCAAATTCGAGATCCCGCGGGATTAGAAATATCAATCCCGCGGGATCCCGGAATTTTCGGGATCCCATCTAGTTTTAAAAAAATGATAAATTCGGATGACTGAAAAAGCTAATAACTGCTTGTTTGTGATAGTGAGGTTAAGTAAAATAACGTATTACTCGAAAGAAAATAAAAACCTTTATTCTTTAATCTTACCAACTAAATAATTAATTATTTTTAATGTTAAGAAATTAACATAGGTAAATTAGGTAATCAAAACAATAAGCATATTTCAAGGGAATTAGGAAGTAGTTACCTACGAGTGATTTTGAAAATGAAAAAATAATCACTACAACTGCACAACTAAAACAATGACGAACGTAAACAAATGACTGCCTCTCCGCGCGCATATACTTCTTTCTCACTTACTCAACACAGTTCTATATTATCTGTCCCACTCATCACCTGTCGCTAATATTCGGAAATAGTCGGAATAGTTCTACTACTACTCTCTAACGCTGTTTGGGGTTCCTGCCGCTCGCGGCCGTCAGTCAGCGCGCCGCTTGCGCCCCGAGTGGACGTGTGTAGCGTCGCTAACCACTGCCGCCCAATCCCGTCAATCTTGAACGGGATCTCGTCATATGATGCGTCGGGATTGATCCCGAAAAATTACACGAGATCTCGCGAGATCGGGATCCTGCGGGATCGGGATTGCATTCCCTAGTTATACCTCAATGAATGCAACTGAATGCCTTATCCTGTTATGTAGGGCTAACAGTCGAGGAATCAATCTGTGAAAATTACTGAGCCATGAAAGATCTGTGATCCATCTTTACGTTTGAAAATATTATAGCAACCCTGTTTGAATACTAGGTACTCTATATCATCGCAAATGGTGAGAAGATCCTGAAATGTACAAAATTTGTACAATTTCCTTCAGTCAGCTACGGTAGCCCAATGGCGCGACCTCTTGCGGTTCAATAAGCTCGGTGAAGCAACTCTGAGCGAGTTACGCTGCCAGTACTAACGATTCCCATACATTCTGCAGCGTCAACATCACGCCACCAATCATTCGATCGGTGAAGCATGACCAAATAAGGCAATGTGTTGCGCCTTCCTGGGAAATGCATGGCTAGCACTTTATTAGCATAAATACCCTCAGCTCCTTAGAACCATTGATATTTTCTGATTGTCATTCACGCCGTGTCCACGTCTCTTAATAAAGTATTTTAAATTAATATTTGCTTTTTAAAAAGGCGTTCCCGTGACTCGTGAACTTAACTGGCGCAGCCGGTAGGATTTTGCTACCTGGCGCGTTGTGGAACATAAGACTTTGATCCGTAACACGCTGGCGGTGTTTTAACATCTAAGTGCAACAGACCTACAAATAAATAAATAAATTAAGTTCAAACAATTAAAGGACCTGTGAAAAGTGTGGACAGTGCTAGGCTACTTCTGGAGCAGAGGGGGAGTATCAGCAACAGCACAACCACAGCATCAGCAGCAGTCCAGGGTAGCAGTGCAGATAGTATTGCTGGACATCAGGCGGAGGACAACAATATCCACATTCCTCTCGGTGGAGCATGGGAGTAACGGGGTCTTTGTGAGTAAAACTTTTCACTATCCCGCCTTCCTTTACAACTCCTCCTTGGAATAGTATATGTGTCTTGTGAGGTAAAATTCCTTGACAGGTCACCCCACCCTTGCATCGGGTTTATTTTTTTTCTCTCCCTTAAAATCATCTTGATAAAACCCTCAAGGAAAAATGGCTGAAGAAAATATTAGACTCGTTCCAGCAGAGATCGCCAAAATAATACCTACATTTGACGGTGATCAAACTCAACTAAATATTTTTATTAGTAAGTGCGAGTACATACTAACACTTTAGCAGGTGGTGCCCAACAAAACTTATATATCTACCACCTGCTTACGAGTAAATTGAAGGGACCGGCAGCGGCCCTCATTGGAGAATCCGAAGAGTTCCTTAGCTGGGAACAGCTGAGAAACCTGTTAAAACAGCACTTTGGCGACCCTAGGAGTGAGGAGTGCCTCGCCTTAGAGCTGGAATCGCTAAAAATTTATTCAGGCGAAAGTTACAACGATTTTTGCAACCGCGTGCAAAAAACAAAAAATACATTAATTTGCAAGGTGAACCAAGAAATAACAGAGGCCAACATGCGTCAGAGCAAACAATCAATTTATAACAACACGGCGCTAAACGTATTTCTATACAACCTCACCCCTGCCCTGGTTAGGCAAGTAAGGTTAGGATCACCGAAAACCCTTGAAGATGCCCTGCGCATAGTCTTAGAAGAAGTTAATTTCAAAAAAATATACGACGCAAAAAACAAACCTCAAATCGGTATAACCCCCCAGTTTGGAAATCATCCCCAAACATCAGCGGGACCCTCGAATGTTCTACCACGTTACCAAAACGGTGAAAATAAGAAATATTTTCCACAACAAACAATGCATACAAACAATATGCCTTCAAACTTTAGACAGGGTAGCAACCAATACCGCACTCATTCCCAACCCCCGAGAGCAATTGAAGGACAGATGCGCAGTACACAATTCAGACATCAGCAAACAGGAGCACCGACGGACGCAACAATGCGATCTCTCCCACCACGGCAACCTTCCCGACAGGTCTACAGGCCAGCCCAGCAGGCTACCTCGCAGGAATTGTTTTACAACGAATCATGCGAAGAGTCAACCGAGTATGTGGAGGACCTAGAGGAAGCCGAGCCACAGTTGGAATGCGAGAAGGCGGAATTCTCAGACAATGCCTATCTCGAGGACTCATTGCTTGAAAATGTCGAGAATTTTCGAATAACAGCCTCACACAAGAGATTCACCTGAATACCGACAAAAACCTTAGACTTCCCTACATACAACTGCCCGAAATTGCATCCAAATTTATGATTGACACAGGTAGCACACGATCCTTTATAAGCCCTGAAATTGCAAACAAGTACCTACAACAGTTTGTTTCACAGGAGCCATTCGATGTGGTCAGTACGCATGCAACAAGCCGACATAACCATGTTGTAAAAATTCCCTTGTTTAAAACATTTAAATCCCCCGACATCCACAAATTTTATGTATATAATGTAGATTCGCGCTACGACGGACTGATAGGTAGCGACCTTTTAAACCAACTAGAAGCCAGTGTGGACATGAAATCTAGAACACTGTTTACAAAAAATACAAGCATTCCCATCACATACACTCCACCTGAGAAGGTAGATATCATCTTACAACCTCGCACAGAGTGCCGAGTCAAGCTTCCTGTCTACATATTCAAGGGCGATGCATTGTTAGATTATAAACAGTTCACCGAAGGCGTGCGAATGCCTGCAGCTATAGTGAAATGTGAGAAAGGTTATGCCCACACAGTCATTCAGAATACTCTCGATCAGCAAATAACACTCACAATCACGAAACCATTTCATGTCGAGCCTTTTGTAACAAAACCGAGTAATGTCAATTTTACGGATAGTTATGAATAAAATCTAAATATAGACAAATTCAAAAGAGAAATTTGTGCAAACTAAGACTAGACCATTGCAACAAAGAAGAGAAACACGAAATTTGGAAAATATGTAACGAATTTAAAGACATATTTTATTCGGAAGAATTACCCTTGACTTTTTCGAACCAGGTGAAGCACAAAATTAGAACGACCAATGAAGACCCTATCTATAACAGGGCATACCGACGCCCCCTGCACAGACAGAGGAAATAAAAAGACAAGTGGAGAAACTATTAAAAGATGATGTCATCAAAGAATCAAATTCACCTTGGAGTGCCCCTGTCCATCTAGTGCCCAAGAAAATTGATGCAACTGGCAAACAAAAATGGAGGATGGTAGTTGATTATCGGCGGCTCAACGAAATAACCATAGATGACAAGTACCCCTTACCTAACATCAACGACCTCTTCGATAAATTGGGCAGAAGTACTTACTTTTCTACACTAGACCTGGCCAGCGGATACCATCAGTTAGAAGTCGCACCAGAAGACCGTTCAAAAACTGCCTTTAGCACTCAGTTTGGCCACTATGAGTTTAACCGTATGCCCTTTGGCCTAAAAACCGCCCCTGCCACCTTTCAGCGTGCTATGGACAATATACTGCGAGGACTGCAAGGCTTGCACTGCCTTGTTTACCTCGACGACATAATCATTTTCTCATCGAGTCTTCAAGAACACACTGACAAGCTGAGAAAAATATTCCAACGTTTGAGGGAAACAAACATGAAAGTACAGCTTGACAAATCGGAATTCTTACGAAAGGAGGTATTATATTTAGGCCACACCATAACTAAGGATGGACTTAAACCAAATGAGGACAAAATCGCAGCTGTAATGAAATACCCCATTCCAACAACAAGGACGAGAGATAAAAAGCTGCCTTGGATTGGTGGGCTATCACAGAAAGTTCATACCTGACTTTGCAAAATTAACTCGACCCCTAACTGCATGTTTGAAGAAAAACAAAAAAATAATAGTGGATGATTCATATATAAAATCATTCGAAAAGTGTAAAGAACTCTTGACCAATGCACCACTCCTACAATACCCTAACTTCGAAAAGCCGTACATATTAGCCACGGACGCGAGTAATCAAGCCATCGGCAGCGTACTGTCTCAGGGGCCCGTGGGAAATGACAAACCAGTCGCTTATGCCAGCAGAACGCTCAGTGATACGGAAACGAGGTATAGTACCATAGAAAAGGAACTACTCGCCGTCATCTGGGCTGTAAAATATTTCAGACCTTACTTATACGGCCGAAAATTTACTATACTAACAGATCACAGACCATTGGCATGGCTGTATGGACTTAAGGAACCTAATAGCAAACTTACAAGATGGAGACTAAGACTACAAGAATTCGATTTTGATATCATTTACAAAAAGGGAAAACTTAATACCAACGCAGACGCCCTTTCTAGAATAAAGATTAACGCACTGAGCGACGATACTTCATCCATGCAAGTAAACCTCGACGAGGAAGATATAAACCAACAAGACGATATGCAAGAAGTAATTGAGCAACATTTGAGAGCGCAAATGCAGGAAGCAGTTGAGGAAATGAAAACCGAGAAAGATAATAATTGTGAAGACGAAAAAGAATCAGTTATCCCAATCATAGACATTTCTGACTCTAATAGTGATGTTACTGCCCATTCCGTAACTAACAGAGAGCATGAAGCAATACCAATTCTTCATGAAGCAGTCGACACTAAAGCAAACCAAATACTAGTTTACACATGGTTTAAAAATAAACTTGCAGTAAAAGACCGGTCAGAAGAAAAAAATAAAATACTAGAAGTCCACCTCCCAATAAAGAATGAGGAATTAGTAAAACAATTTCTAAAAGAATACGTAGACTATAAAAAGAAGTACCACATCTATTTCGAAAACGAAGAACTGAGGAAAAGTTTCAACAGAGTTATAACCACTTTATTCAAAAAAGGTAAACAAAATATGATAGAATGTACAGAGCGAGTCATACACCTCACAGACGAATCAGACCAAAGAGATATCGTAATAAAAAACCATGAAGGAAAAACGTGCCATAGAGGGATAACAGAAACTTTGACAAGAATCAAAAGACATTACTATTGGAATAAAATGAAGGAAACAGTTTCGGCAATCATAAATGCATGCGAACCTTGCAGAAAAATGAAATATGACCGAAAACCAATAAAACCCTCTCTACAACTAACCCAAACTCAGAACGCACCCTTTTAGGAAATCTTTATAGACCTCTTCTCAATAGAATCAAAATATTTTCTTACAGCCGTCGACGCATTTAGTAACCTAGGCCAAGCAATAGAAATTTCAAACCGTAGTACACCTGAAGTGGTAAGAGCGCTAATAAAATACTTTTCACTATATGGTACGCCTAGTAAAATCAGCAGCGATGCCGGCAGCGAATTTAATAATGAATTACTAAAAGAACTCATGCTACTATATAAAATCGATGCCCATATAAGCACCCCTAACAACCCTAATTCGACAGCAATTGTGGAACGGTTTCACTCAACCATAACAGAAATTTATAGACTAGTAAAAAATGAACAAAAAGAAATGGACGTACCATCAATCATGACATATGCAATCATGGCATATAACAATACCATACATAGTGCTACGCACTTGACTCCATTCGAAATAGTTTTTGGCCATACAGATACAGGAAATATATTCGATATAGACAGAGAAAAAACACTATTGCAAAAACTGTTACAAGACCATCGGAAGAGACTATCCATTATATACGAATCAGTAA
This sequence comes from Incurvaria masculella, assembly GCA_946894095.1. Taxonomy (NCBI): domain Eukaryota; kingdom Metazoa; phylum Arthropoda; class Insecta; order Lepidoptera; family Incurvariidae; genus Incurvaria; species Incurvaria masculella. Next base: position 14,911,659 of record OX335641.1, on the reverse strand, counting down.
GCGAAAAACTAATAAATGACAAGGAAAGGGTTCATGAGAAAAGAGCTGGTGAAAACCCACCAGACCTTCAGGAAAAAGACACAATTTACTTTAAAAACTCGAGAAACAGAAAAGGAAAAGAAAAAGCTCGATATGAAAAAGCCGAAGTCAACGGACCACCTAATAGAAATGTTGTGCCTGTAAGTCTTGGCGGAAGGAAAACCAAAGTTCATATTAAAAATGTGAAACGCCCCCCGCAGGTCGTGGATGGTGATGCTGGCCCTAGCACAAGCGGAATCAGGAGAGTCCATGCTACTAAAAAGGTTGGATAAGAACCCAGGTATCTTACCCCTACGACTAGGTCATGCGAAAATACAGCATGATAAATGGAAAATAGTTAAGACTTTAGATTTAAATGAACTAACTTTAGACTTAGAAAATAATCTAATGAAGTATGACAGATTAGATGAGTTAATTTTAGGAAAAGAAGAATGCTACCGAGAATTCGTAGGACATAAAAACCAAGTAGATTATATGAAACAAATAGCAATAGACAAATTAAATCAACTATCACCAACCAGCCGTTCAAAGAGAGGCCTCCTCAACCCTATTGGTTCTATGATTAAATTATTAACAGGAAATTTGGATCACAAAGACGCTGAACATTATGACACAATTATCCATCAGGCACAGTCCAAGCTGAACAGACAAGGAACCAAAATCACTCTAATCTCCAAAATAATAGAAAACGAAGTAAATATTAGCAAAACAATAGATCAAAATATAGCTAGTCTAGATAAACGATTAACACGTATCGAAACTATAATCAAAGAAAACGATACAACTCGAATGCGAAGTTTCTTTTATATCAATATACTTTCTATGTATAATCAATTTATGAGTAATTTTAGAACAATTCAAATCAAAATCGATGAAATCGAAACAGCAATTGCGTTTAGCAAATTAAATATATTGCATCAGTCCATTACAAACTCGACTGATTTGCTCAACATTCTAACTACAATAGAGAAAACTGATGTGTTAACTTACGCAGCTAGCAAAAGTAATCTTATTAAGATAGAACAAAGTATTAAAGTTAAAGCCTATGCAAAAGCCAAGCAACTTGTATTTATTTTGGAAGTACCCCTATTAGAAAAAGACACATATACTTATTACAAGGTTATCCCTATTCCAATGTACAAACCAGAAACCCATGAAACCCATATCATTCTTCCAAAATATCCTTACCTTCTAGTGAATGGAATGAAATACAAGACTATTGTGAAACCATGTGAGACCCTAGAGGAAGAACATCATCTATGCAGACCAAACGACGAGACACCCTATGCAGAATCTACATGCATCACCCAACTTATGCAATATCACAATAATTATTCTTCCTGTGAACTACACCGAGTCGAAATCGAGGAGGTGAAGATTCACAAACTACCACTAAGACAATGGTTGGTATACACACGAAACGAAGTAGTTACTACAGAAGAATGCAACGAAGAATCATCGAACCAACTCATCCAAGGAACCTACATCCTGACAGACATTGGAGCCTGTGAAATATCCATTGGGAACATCCATATAAAACCAGAACGGATCACCTACACCAGAAATCCCTCAAGAATTCCAATCATCCCACTGGCACTACAGTCATCAGGACCACAACTCAAATTGGCGGAAACGAAACCCATCAAGCTTACAGGAGTCAACATGGACAACATAGAGTTCCTGATGCACACTCTTCAAGAAAATGATGGACCAATTGAAACAAATGTCTTAAAAGTTAATTCAATAAGCTTAGGAACAGTGATCCTATATGTGGCTATTACCTTAACATTAATAGTTTTTTCACTAGTAAAATTTAGAAATATAATATTTGTAAAGAAAAATTATTCGAGTGAAGAAAAACCACCCTCGGTTAATTTTCCTCTTAAGGAGGGAGGAGTTACGCTACCAGTACTAACGATTTCCATACATTCTGCAGCGTCAACATCACGCCACCAATCATTCGATCGGTGAAGCATGACCAAATAAGGCAATGTGTTGCGCCTTCCTGGGAAATGCATGGCTAGCACTTTATTAGCATAAATACCCTCAGCTCCTTAGAACCATTGATATTTTCTGATTGTCATTCATGCCGTGTCCACGTCTCTTAATAAAGTATTTTAAATTAATCTTTGCTTTTTAAAAAGGCGTTCCCGTGACTCGTGAACTTAACTAGCGCGGTTGGGTTCTAGATGGGTGTGACCATTTTCAACCATTGAAGCTGGTCATGGTTCAGATTTCAAGTAAGACTGTAGGTCCCATTCCTTACTTTACTAGGCGGTAGGGTTAATCCCACCCGGGTTGGTACCATCGCATTGAATGAACAATGGTCGAAGCGGCAATGAAAATTGTCCTTTCCTGGAAGGTCCTGGCATGGCACCTAGTTCACATATAGTATGCGAGAGAGAGGGGGTCACTTGGTGCAGTTCATATTAAAGAGGCGTTTGGATAAGCCTTATTACGGATTATTGAGGCTCTTCTATTGTATATTAATGTTACTGTGTGCATGTATTGGTGAACCAATAGTGATGGCGAAGACAAGCGTCATATTGTAAGGTCACATGGAAACGCACAGGTTTGTATCTATGCAAGCAAGACATCAAATTTTCGTTACATTTCAAAATAGGACATAATTTTCTATACAAAAATGAAGGTTCATAAATTGTCTAAGTATTTATAAAAAATCCTAAAAGCGTTATGCTTTAGTCAGAAAAAAAATGTATTCGTATAGAAGTGAAATTTGGTTTTTGGTCCGCATGTTGAAGCATTATTTTTACTGCCAGATACTACATATATTTATGTTTAAAATAAAATATCTACATTATGTGGGAGTACAGTCAACCAAAGGTTAAAGGATACACTTCCGGTTAAACGTAAAAATGAATGGTGTTTAAATACAACCTCTGATTCAATTTTGTTAGGGTTTGGTTTACTCAGTAGCTAGTAGACATCCTCAACTATGTTTGAATCTATACTCAACACTATAATGGTTTCCAAAAGTCAAAGTATTTTGACCGTTCATCTTTTCATTCAACCGGATGTGTATCCGAAACTCTTTGTTCGACTGTACATACCACACAACTCACCTTAGGGACTTTAGCATGTGGACCGGTGCGCACATCTCGGATGGTGGCAATGTCCAGCATCTCCAACTGCAGATTCTGGTCAGTCCAGTAGAGGAAGAACCCTTTTGGGTCCACTCGAAGTGTTACACCCACACCTCCACCCGACTCCTGCACACGTCCAGATATTTCGAGTTCAGTTATTGGTAAATATATTCAGCCATAGTTGCAGTAAAAAATGTAAATGTAGGGTGAATATTAATGAAAACAATGTATTTTCAACGAAAACTTTGCGATTTAAATTACCTAATCATGTCAATAAATAAACAGGTTGTAATCAAACTTGGTTGTAATACAATCAAAACAATGTATGAAATTATCACAAAAATACTTTCCAAAATAAAGCAGTTTTCACCCATATATAGTAAACAGCGACACTAATGTTTAAAACAGGAAACTAAAAAGAAAGAGTCATAATTTTGGAAACTGCATGCACTCATTTGGCATTTAGAAACAGGGCCAGGGCCTGCTCTTCTACACACCTCGTCCCATTTCAGGAACTTGTCGCCCTCCTGCAGGAACTTCGGCACCTCGATTGGCTTAAAGCTCACGTTGGCAGACACCATAGCGCCGAGAGCAGACAATCCGCGCTGATGTCTGACCCTCAGCAATCCGGTGGAACCTTCATCTTCTCACTCCAGGGGCACGGCGTGCACTTCACGAACACGACGCAGCAATCGCGCCCGCAATCACAAATGCATATCAGTAAAGACCACGGAGCCGACAAGGAACGAAATTATTCGCGGGAAGAGCTACAAAAACGAGTCAGACAACCGATGTCCGCCACGGACCACTGTCAAAAGTAAACACAAGACGTCAAAACGAAATCACTTAAGTTACCTCTCCTCTCGTTTGAATATTGAAATTAAATAGTGGTAGAACGTACGTTAGAAAGAGATAATTCGTTGGTTTACTTTATTTGGACCACTAACTCAAGCTGCTAAAATTTGGCTACACTATCGTGTAGCCTCTTGGTCCGAATTGGGTTGACAGTGCTCACAAAATATTCGTGCAAACACCTGGTCCGAATCAGTTTTCGCTAATATTGCAATATTTGCGATATCAAATCGGACCGATTGTGGACGTGCTAACTGTGCTCACAAAATAACCTAATACGATTGTTTGAAGTGGCTTCAACAAAAAAGAGTATTTAATGTTGACAGTGAACAATTTGTAAGCGGATAACTATTTACTAACATAATGTGTCAATAAGCCCCGGTTGCACAAAGAAACAGCTGAGTTAATCAATGTTCAAACACGTCACTTTTAGTGAACTGCATAGAGTTCCTTTCATACTGTCCACACAAAGTGACGTGTTTGATCATACTTTGACGTTGATTTTGATTTTTTGTTCTTTCATGCCCTAATAGACTAGGAGGTTGCGACAAAAATGGTAACGATAACGTAAATGGCCGAAACTGGGTTGACAGGATAAAGACCCACCCTCTAAAGCTAAATGTGTCAGTCTGCCGCAACCAGCGTTACCTAGATAATGCACCTGAAAAACTAGTTATCGTTACAACAAAAATATTTGAAAAGTTAAATGGCTGCAAATAATACAGCATGAAAGTATCAGTACATACTTACTTAGTAATACCAAAACTGAACAAATCCTTGTTTGCATTTCGTAGTTATAGGCGATTTAGGTTACAGATATAACTTTACGTATATTTAAGTATTTAATTAAAACCGACTGGTTATTATTGTATAATCATTGGGTATCAATATTCAATGACCATCAGCATTTTCATCAGCAGGTACTTACCAACTTCTATTTTATATAGTCAATCTAGATAACGCAACCACTTGGCGCAGGCAGACTGACTTACCCAGATTCACCATTCACCTTATGTTGTGACCTCCCGGAATATAAGAGTGATGATGAAGGTGATTTTGAGATGTTAATAGACATACAATTTGGCAAACAGGCGAAATAATATAAACGACAATGGAGAGAGCGCGAATTTCTGCAGTTTTACACACGGTTACGTAATTACTGCAACTAAAGGGTGAGCGAAAGTGGTGACGCGTTTTATTTTATATTCTGTGTTCTCTACTTGCAGTATCAAAATGAAATTTGCCGCGCGATCTATGGCTGCCGCTGACAGTTTTTTATTTTGCCCTGAGCACCGTAAGTACTTTAACTATGACGTCACCGTAATGTCGTACCTCATAATATTGCATTTGTGAGCACTGTCAGCGCGTTTCGGACCAACTGTATTCACGCTGTCGGTGTGTGAGCGCAATTCGGGCCATTGCCTACCCCTTGGTCCGAATTGGGTTGACAGTACAGTCGTTTCGTCTGAAATCTATACACCGGAAATAGAGACAAATTTTAGATCTCTTTCTGTCATGCTGAAGTCAACCATAGAGTAAAAGGGTCATAGGAATTTCTTCTCTTTACAGTGTATACAATTGAGAGGAAACGACGTACTCATAAAAATATTCGTGCAAACACCAGAGTTGTAAGTCTGAGTTCTAACCAAAATGGCGTTTACGGAACTTCGAAGTTACGTAAAAACGTCAAACCACACACAAATGCTTGCTACTTATTCTGTGGTTTTACTTTTTCAAGCTGTCAAAGTCACACTCGGAATTCCAATTTGTATGAAAACGTCGAGTCGGCGTAAACGGCAACGACGACGTATTTACGCCGACAGTGTGTCAAAACAAACTCCGACTCAAAAATGTTAGTTCGCTTAACGCCCACTGCGCGCGCTCCTCAATTTCTCCATTCATTTGAAAACGCCAGTCGATCGGTTTGGCGTAAGCGCCAATTTAGGTGACAACTGGGACTACCGGCTCTGGGGGCCCGTTCAGGTAAGAGTGAGTTCGAGTTCGGGAGTGAATTAACCTAAAAATAGCTGGAAACAATATTATTATTTAATTAACGGAACTGTTATTTTTTTAACTTTCGACGTATTTATGGGACAAACAAGATTTTTACCAAACTAAAATGACGTTCAAGAAATTCGAAAACATGAAGGATTTATAAAAGTGAGTTGGTATTTATCGCCGAACTCGAACTCACTCTTACCTGAATGGGCCCTCTGGTCCGAATAAGTATTCGCGAAATTTGCAATATTTAAGGGCCGAGTGCACGAAAGTACAAAAAATCGAAATCTACGTCAACATGTGATAAAACACGTCCATTTGTGTGGACATATGGAAGGAACTCCGTGCTATTCACTAAAAGTGACGTGTTTGAACATTGATTAACTCGGTCGTCTCTTCGTGCAATCGGAGCTAAATCGGACCGATTTCGAACGTGCTAACGGTGCTCACAGAATAACCTCCAACTATTGTTTGAAGTTTCGTCAACAAAAAAGAGTATTTAATGTTCAAAAATTAAGAATTCGCAACCGGATAACTATTTATTTACTAACATTATGTGGCATATGGTTCGGGGCGAGGAGTTGAACCCACGACCTCTCACATGGAAGGCAAGTCCTCTAGCCCCTACACCATAAGCTGTATTTACAATAAGAATAATTAGAAATGGACGGCACTAGGGTGACTCGTGGCTGTCATTTCATGACTACAAACGTTTCGTGACTCATTCATACAAGAAACGTGATTTATTTTTAGTTGAATCTTGTACGATGACACGGAACCCTTCGTGGAAGAGTTCAATTCGCATGTGGCGGGTTTTGATCAAGTTAAACTCACTTAAAATTTACTAATTTAATTTACGAAAAACCGGCCAAGTTCGAGTCGGACTCGCACATGAAGGCTTCCGTACCATCAACACAAAAAATCACGTTGTTTTTATTTTGGAATTTTACCTATTTGTTGTTATAGCGGCAAAACAAATATACACTCTGTGAAAATTTTAGCTGCCTACCTATTACGGTTCATGAGATACAGCCCTGTGACAGACAGACAGACAGACAGACGGACGGACGGACGGACAGCGGAGGCTTAGTAATAGGGTTCCGTTTTTACCCTTTGGGTACGGAACCCTAAAAAAGTAATCAGTCGGCAGGGTCGAGCAGCGTCAGCCGCTCCACCGGCCAAGTCGCCGTTTGATAGGTTACCATGGTAGATAAACTCGTCCGGTGAACGGGCTAGCAAGTAATTAATCCTGACGGTCAGTTGCACTTACGAAATGTCAGATTTAATCACTCACTCGGCGAGTTAATATGCCATGGTAACCCCTGATCGTATGTAGGTACCCTATTTTCTCTCTCTCTCTGTAATACTCTCTGAGTATTAAAGAGCAAGAGTCGAAGAAGAAGACGAAGAAAAGAAAAAAATCTTATTTTATTTTATACGCCACTGCCTGATATGATGCGGGCACCGCACGAGGCTCTCGTTCGACTAACAACACTCTCCGTGATCACGGAATCTTTCATACTAGCAAGCTGCATGCGGTCGAGCGCGCAGTGCCTTATGTCGGCGACGCGTCGGAATCCGTGACTACGTTCGATTTCTTCCGGAGAAATCTAGACACGCGACAATATTTGTCAGGAAGCACGGAATCAGGGAGTGTGAGCCGACCCATACATTTCCATAGACGATGATAAAAGGACCTGCGTTTGAAATTCCGTCCGTCCTATTTTATTTCGATCATGTGTTCCAAGCCTTAGCCACAGATGAAAGTGGGACACTTTCGCCTGTTCGACACTTATGTTGTGTCATCGCACTCTAATTAAAATAATTAAAATGGAACAGCACTAGGATAACTCCGATGAGTCACTAGTGACACACAGGTGAGACCTCATGTGTGGCCTGAGTAGATTATATTACAAAGAGTTGGTACAAAATTCTTTTAGTCTGTGTTTTATTTTTTCTTTTTACACTATGCTATTGGGCGACGAGCGAAAATGTTGTTTTTGAGCGAATATTATTGGCACTTGGATTTAAAAGGTCTTGCGTGATATTTTTGAATATATGTTCCTGTTTTTTTAGCAAAAGTAGATGTTTCTAGAAGTAGATGTGTATACAAAATATTTCTTGTTTATATATATAAAATAAAAATATATTCCCAGAAAGAACTGTTGGTGAACATAACCTATAAATGTAAATTAAAACTCCACTATGTCGGAGAATGAAAGCGTAGATTCGCCGATGGCTGCTGAGGAAGCTATCACGAAGACGGAGCGAAAGCGGGTTCGCCACCGCAAGAAACAGCTGTACGAGCGAATCCTCCGTCAGGTGCGTAACTCCGAACGACTTATCTGGCTTCCGGGGGAATTACCGGGAACTACCTTTAAACTTCTCAGGTGTGGAGGGCACGCGGCCGCGCGAGGCGACTTCAAGAAAAAAAATCGCCATCAATACTTTTTATACGAAAGTGCACATAATTGCTCTTTCCGTTCCTGATTTGTCCGGCCAGACTAGACCAACTACAGAATAGATAACGGAAAAAATGGACCTTTGAGGCACCCCCCCTCACCCTTAACGGCACCATGAAAAATTTGGTCAAGATGATTTAGTTTGCCTGATTATACTATACTGACTGCATGCGGCAATCCTGTTCTAATCAGGATAGAAAAACATTTGAAGTAACATTACGATTCTGTTGAAGTTTTTACTAATTAAAAACAATCCAAATCTATTTCTTATGTATGCATATCATCATACTCTCCATGTTATTCTGACAATAAATTGTTCTTAATTATGATAGTCAAAAGAAGTCCTGGGAAAGAAAATATTATAAAAACATAACCTATAATATTTTGTTTCATAGTTTGTGCTGGTCAATGATGTTTACATTTGTTTGAAGGCAACGGCAAACAAAAGCTTTTCTTTTCCACTCAACCTTGTCAGTCAGTCAGTCAGTCAGCATGTTTGCGTCCACTGCTGGATATACGCCTCTCCACTTTTTCTCCAGTCCTCCTTGGTCCAGATATTTCGAGTTCAGTTATTGGTAAATATATTCAGCCATAGTTGCAGTAAAAAATGTAAATGTAGGGTGAATATTAATGAAAACAATGTATTTTCAACGAAAACTTTGCGATTTAAATTACCTAATCATGTCAATAAATAAACAGGTTGTAATCAAACTTGGTTGTAATACAATCAAAACAATGTATGAAATTATCACAAAAATACTTTCCAAAATAAAGCAGTTTTCACCCATATATAGTAAACAGCGACACTAATGTTTAAAACAGGAAACTAAAAAGAAAGAGTCATAATTTTGGAAACTGCATGCACTCATTTGGCATTTAGAAACAGGGCCAGGGCCTGCTCTTCTACACACCTCGTCCCATTTCAGGAACTTGTCGCCCTCCTGCAGGAACTTCGGCACCTCGATTGGCTTAAAGCTCACGTTGGCAGACACCATAGCGCCGAGAGCAGACAATCCGCGCTGATGTCTGACCCTCAGCAATCCGGTGGAACCTTCATCTTCTCACTCCAGGGGCACGGCGTGCACTTCACGAACACGACGCAGCAATCGCGCCCGCAATCACAAATGCATATCAGTAAAGACCACGGAGCCGACAAGGAACGAAATTATTCGCGGGAAGAGCTACAAAAACGAGTCAGACAACCGATGTCCGCCACGGACCACTGTCAAAAGTAAACACAAGACGTCAAAACGAAATCACTTAAGTTACCTCTCCTCTCGTTTGAATATTGAAATTAAATAGTGGTAGAACGTACGTTAGAAAGAGATAATTCGTTGGTTTACTTTATTTGGACCACTAACTCAAGCTGCTAAAATTTGGCTACACTATCGTGTAGCCTCTTGGTCCGAATTGGGTTGACAGTGCTCACAAAATATTCGTGCAAACACCTGGTCCGAATCAGTTTTCGCTAATATTGCAATATTTGCGATATCAAATCGGACCGATTGTGGACGTGCTAACTGTGCTCACAAAATAACCTAATACGATTGTTTGAAGTGGCTTCAACAAAAAAGAGTATTTAATGTTGACAGTGAACAATTTGTAAGCGGATAACTATTTACTAACATAATGTGTCAATAAGCCCCGGTTGCACAAAGAAACAGCTGAGTTAATCAATGTTCAAACACGTCACTTTTAGTGAACTGCATAGAGTTCCTTTCATACTGTCCACACAAAGTGACGTGTTTGATCATACTTTGACGTTGATTTTGATTTTTTGTTCTTTCATGCCCTAATAGACTAGGAGGTTGCGACAAAAATGGTAACGATAACGTAAATGGCCGAAACTGGGTTGACAGGATAAAGACCCACCCTCTAAAGCTAAATGTGTCAGTCTGCCGCAACCAGCGTTACCTAGATAATGCACCTGAAAAACTAGTTATCGTTACAACAAAAATATTTGAAAAGTTAAATGGCTGCAAATAATACAGCATGAAAGTATCAGTACATACTTACTTAGTAATACCAAAACTGAACAAATCCTTGTTTGCATTTCGTAGTTATAGGCGATTTAGGTTACAGATATAACTTTACGTATATTTAAGTATTTAATTAAAACCGACTGGTTATTATTGTATAATCATTGGGTATCAATATTCAATGACCATCAGCATTTTCATCAGCAGGTACTTACCAACTTCTATTTTATATAGTCAATCTAGATAACGCAACCACTTGGCGCAGGCAGACTGACTTACCCAGATTCACCATTCACCTTATGTTGTGACCTCCCGGAATATAAGAGTGATGATGAAGGTGATTTTGAGATGTTAATAGACATACAATTTGGCAAACAGGCGAAATAATATAAACGACAATGGAGAGAGCGCGAATTTCTGCAGTTTTACACACGGTTACGTAATTACTGCAACTAAAGGGTGAGCGAAAGTGGTGACGCGTTTTATTTTATATTCTGTGTTCTCTACTTGCAGTATCAAAATGAAATTTGCCGCGCGATCTATGGCTGCCGCTGACAGTTTTTTATTTTGCCCTGAGCACCGTAAGTACTTTAACTATGACGTCACCGTAATGTCGTACCTCATAATATTGCATTTGTGAGCACTGTCAGCGCGTTTCGGACCAACTGTATTCACGCTGTCGGTGTGTGAGCGCAATTCGGGCCATTGCCTACCCCTTGGTCCGAATTGGGTTGACAGTACAGTCGTTTCGTCTGAAATCTATACACCGGAAATAGAGACAAATTTTAGATCTCTTTCTGTCATGCTGAAGTCAACCATAGAGTAAAAGGGTCATAGGAATTTCTTCTCTTTACAGTGTATACAATTGAGAGGAAACGACGTACTCATAAAAATATTCGTGCAAACACCAGAGTTGTAAGTCTGAGTTCTAACCAAAATGGCGTTTACGGAACTTCGAAGTTACGTAAAAACGTCAAACCACACACAAATGCTTGCTACTTATTCTGTGGTTTTACTTTTTCAAGCTGTCAAAGTCACACTCGGAATTCCAATTTGTATGAAAACGTCGAGTCGGCGTAAACGGCAACGACGACGTATTTACGCCGACAGTGTGTCAAAACAAACTCCGACTCAAAAATGTTAGTTCGCTTAACGCCCACTGCGCGCGCTCCTCAATTTCTCCATTCATTTGAAAACGCCAGTCGATCGGTTTGGCGTAAGCGCCAATTTAGGTGACAACTGGGACTACCGGCTCTGGGGGCCCGTTCAGGTAAGAGTGAGTTCGAGTTCGGGAGTGAATTAACCTAAAAATAGCTGGAAACAATATTATTATTTAATTAACGGAACTGTTATTTTTTTAACTTTCGACGTATTTATGGGACAAACAAGATTTTTACCAAACTAAAATGACGTTCAAGAAATTCGAAAACATGAAGGATTTATAAAAGTGAGTTGGTATTTATCGCCGAACTCGAACTCACTCTTACCTGAATGGGCCCTCTGGTCCGAATAAGTATTCGCGAAATTTGCAATATTTAAGGGCCGAGTGCACGAAAGTACAAAAAATCGAAATCTACGTCAACATGTGATAAAACACGTCCATTTGTGTGGACATATGGAAGGAACTCCGTGCTATTCACTAAAAGTGACGTGTTTGAACATTGATTAACTCGGTCGTCTCTTCGTGCAATCGGAGCTAAATCGGACCGATTTCGAACGTGCTAACGGTGCTCACAGAATAACCTCCAACTATTGTTTGAAGTTTCGTCAACAAAAAAGAGTATTTAATGTTCAAAAATTAAGAATTCGCAACCGGATAACTATTTATTTACTAACATTATGTGGCATATGGTTCGGGGCGAGGAGTTGAACCCACGACCTCTCACATGGAAGGCAAGTCCTCTAGCCCCTACACCATAAGCTGTATTTACAATAAGAATAATTAGAAATGGACGGCACTAGGGTGACTCGTGGCTGTCATTTCATGACTACAAACGTTTCGTGACTCATTCATACAAGAAACGTGATTTATTTTTAGTTGAATCTTGTACGATGACACGGAACCCTTCGTGGAAGAGTTCAATTCGCATGTGGCGGGTTTTGATCAAGTTAAACTCACTTAAAATTTACTAATTTAATTTACGAAAAACCGGCCAAGTTCGAGTCGGACTCGCACATGAAGGCTTCCGTACCATCAACACAAAAAATCACGTTGTTTTTATTTTGGAATTTTACCTATTTGTTGTTATAGCGGCAAAACAAATATACACTCTGTGAAAATTTTAGCTGCCTACCTATTACGGTTCATGAGATACAGCCCTGTGACAGACAGACAGACAGACAGACGGACGGACGGACGGACAGCGGAGGCTTAGTAATAGGGTTCCGTTTTTACCCTTTGGGTACGGAACCCTAAAAAAGTAATCAGTCGGCAGGGTCGAGCAGCGTCAGCCGCTCCACCGGCCAAGTCGCCGTTTGATAGGTTACCATGGTAGATAAACTCGTCCGGTGAACGGGCTAGCAAGTAATTAATCCTGACGGTCAGTTGCACTTACGAAATGTCAGATTTAATCACTCACTCGGCGAGTTAATATGCCATGGTAACCCCTGATCGTATGTAGGTACCCTATTTTCTCTCTCTCTCTGTAATACTCTCTGAGTATTAAAGAGCAAGAGTCGAAGAAGAAGACGAAGAAAAGAAAAAAATCTTATTTTATTTTATACGCCACTGCCTGATATGATGCGGGCACCGCACGAGGCTCTCGTTCGACTAACAACACTCTCCGTGATCACGGAATCTTTCATACTAGCAAGCTGCATGCGGTCGAGCGCGCAGTGCCTTATGTCGGCGACGCGTCGGAATCCGTGACTACGTTCGATTTCTTCCGGAGAAATCTAGACACGCGACAATATTTGTCAGGAAGCACGGAATCAGGGAGTGTGAGCCGACCCATACATTTCCATAGACGATGATAAAAGGACCTGCGTTTGAAATTCCGTCCGTCCTATTTTATTTCGATCATGTGTTCCAAGCCTTAGCCACAGATGAAAGTGGGACACTTTCGCCTGTTCGACACTTATGTTGTGTCATCGCACTCTAATTAAAATAATTAAAATGGAACAGCACTAGGATAACTCCGATGAGTCACTAGTGACACACAGGTGAGACCTCATGTGTGGCCTGAGTAGATTATATTACAAAGAGTTGGTACAAAATTCTTTTAGTCTGTGTTTTATTTTTTCTTTTTACACTATGCTATTGGGCGACGAGCGAAAATGTTGTTTTTGAGCGAATATTATTGGCACTTGGATTTAAAAGGTCTTGCGTGATATTTTTGAATATATGTTCCTGTTTTTTTAGCAAAAGTAGATGTTTCTAGAAGTAGATGTGTATACAAAATATTTCTTGTTTATATATATAAAATAAAAATATATTCCCAGAAAGAACTGTTGGTGAACATAACCTATAAATGTAAATTAAAACTCCACTATGTCGGAGAATGAAAGCGTAGATTCGCCGATGGCTGCTGAGGAAGCTATCACGAAGACGGAGCGAAAGCGGGTTCGCCACCGCAAGAAACAGCTGTACGAGCGAATCCTCCGTCAGGTGCGTAACTCCGAACGACTTATCTGGCTTCCGGGGGAATTACCGGGAACTACCTTTAAACTTCTCAGGTGTGGAGGGCACGCGGCCGCGCGAGGCGACTTCAAGAAAAAAAATCGCCATCAATACTTTTTATACGAAAGTGCACATAATTGCTCTTTCCGTTCCTGATTTGTCCGGCCAGACTAGACCAACTACAGAATAGATAACGGAAAAAATGGACCTTTGAGGCACCCCCCCTCACCCTTAACGGCACCATGAAAAATTTGGTCAAGATGATTTAGTTTGCCTGATTATACTATACTGACTGCATGCGGCAATCCTGTTCTAATCAGGATAGAAAAACATTTGAAGTAACATTACGATTCTGTTGAAGTTTTTACTAATTAAAAACAATCCAAATCTATTTCTTATGTATGCATATCATCATACTCTCCATGTTATTCTGACAATAAATTGTTCTTAATTATGATAGTCAAAAGAAGTCCTGGGAAAGAAAATATTATAAAAACATAACCTATAATATTTTGTTTCATAGTTTGTGCTGGTCAATGATGTTTACATTTGTTTGAAGGCAACGGCAAACAAAAGCTTTTCTTTTCCACTCAACCTTGTCAGTCAGTCAGTCAGTCAGCATGTTTGCGTCCACTGCTGGATATACGCCTCTCCACTTTTTCTCCAGTCCTCCTTGGCCCCCAGCGGTATGGAACCACTGCTTTCCGTCGACGCACTTGATGTCATCGTCCCACCTGGCGGGTGGTCTTCCCACACTCCGTTTTCCTGTCCACGGCCGCCAGTGCAGGACATGGTTACTCCAACGGTCGTCGTCTAATGTTAACTTCTAATGTTATAATAAGGTTGAAAGAAGGGCCCCTATAACATCCGGCTGGAGGAGCGCGTAGCACTGTTTGACTGGCTCTCCCTGACTATCGTTTCAATCCCTTAATCTGTAGCATGCCATTGAGGTAACAGTGAGTTCGGGTTCGGGAGTGAGGTAACCTAAAAATAGCTGAGAAACATATTATTATTTAAATTAAATAACGGAACTGTCATTTATACTTCCAACCTATTTACAAACCAGATTTTTACCAACTCAAATAATGTTGAGGTGTGGATGATATTTAACGACGAATTCAAACTTACTCTTACCTGAAAAAGCCAATTGTAAGTCTCTTCAAACATAGCTTTGCCGATAATAATGAGTAGATAGGCGTTGAGAGCAGAGTACAAATTATTGATGTATGATGTGCTCTATTTTAGATGGAGTTCTACTTCAGTGACGCGAACCTTACGAAGGACCGCTTCCTCGGCGAGCTGTCCCGCAGTGACCCCGACGTGCCGCTCGACGTATTCCTCAAGTTCAACAAGATCCGTGCACTCACGCATGACATCGCCGACATTGCCAAGGCGCTCCGCTCCTCCGAGCTGCTGGTCTGCACCGAAGGCAACCTAAAGGTTTGTACTGCTCAATTTAATTTATCTATCTTAATACATTAAAGTATAAGTGTTGTACAAATCAGGAGAGTGTGGAGTTAGGTTGCCGGAGGGAGTTGGATATTGTAATTTTTTTTATAATAAAAACATTTAAGCATGAGTATTGTACAAATCAGGAGAGTATGTGGAGTTAGGTTGCTGGAGGGAGTTGGATATTGTAATTTTTTTAAATAAAAAACATCATGGCGAATATTCGGTCTCAGGGTTTCTAGTAGTAATGAATGTCCCATAATTTCGACAAGAATGTTTAAGGCATAAAGCATGAGTGGTGAGGCTATTGCTTGTTATTAGTTAGGTAGTTACATATATATTATATAAATAAATTACACAAATACCTGTGTGTAAATATTTCTAAAAGCATCTGGTTGTTAGTGTTCTTTTCATGTGTGTCCAGTAGTCGAGGCGATGGGAGTGGAAATCAAAGCTCGTTTCTAGGGACGCGGCGTAGCTACTTTTATACATAAAAATGGTGAGTTCGCTTACAAATTCGCTCACTACTGATGTTCTCGAGTTCCAACTAAATATAGGAACACGTAAGAACTCGGAAGAACTTTACAGGATTCTATTTAGTACAACAAACATTCGATGTTGAGCGTCATGAATTCGTAAGCAAACGTATTGCAGTTTTAGATTTCCACTAACTTGTGGCTACGCTGCCGCTACACCAATGAGTTTCTATCGCTACTCCCGTCCTCCATGCTCACTGTGTGTGTTCATCAATAATCTTCATGTGGGTCATACGCGCCTGGAATAAATTACCTGAGTACGCTATAAGCACCCCCTTAGTCAACTCGTTCAAAAAGAGACTAGACAATATAAAAAAACAAAACAATAAAAACAATTCAAGTGCACTCATACATTTTAAAACAGAATGCGTGTACAAGCTTAAAACTGCTAGTGTTTAAATAATAGAATGAATAAACATAAATTGCTAATCCTTAGCTACCCCTTATATTGAGCTCCGAGTTCACTGAAAATTGTATTAATAAAATCACTAGACAAGGCATACTAGGTTCGATACTGTATTGGATAAAATAAAAAATGATAGCCAATGAGAAAAAAATATCTACTGTCACTCCTTTTTCAGGTCCGGAGGAGGACACCACTACGGCCTTATGATGCAGAGCAGCGCACCATCTATGTGGAGTCAGTGCCGGCGTCCGCGAGCCGCGACTGGCTCCAGGGGGTCTTCACCGACTATGGGCCCGTCGCTTACATCTCTCTGCCCAAGTTTAAGGACTCGCAACGCATCAAGGTGACCTAGGATCTCTTTGGAACACTGAACAGTTAGCTTTAGGGCCGTGTGCAGGAAAGGACTGAAACACCAACATCAACTTCAACGTATGATTATAGCCTGATCAGACAGAACTAACAACGTAAAGTTAAACTTAACGCCAACGAAAGCCCGTAGGTTGCGAAACATCTAGACGCAACGACCCGCCAGCCGCTACTGTCTCGCTCGCGCAATGGCGGGCGGCAGTAGCTGTAACAGGGCCTGTAACCTCGGTTGAGGCTTGTAGCCGCAACTGGGGTTACCGCCGAAACTGTAATGCGCGCGTGCAGTGCGCGCGTGCAGTGCGCAATGTAGTCGATAGGTTAGGTAGGTAGTCGAAGAGGGGCGACCGCCGTTGGTCCAGTCTGTTCCGTCGCAGCGGCGCGGTCGGGTGTGCGCTCGCTCGCCTTTCCTTTCTGGGTAAAGAGTATTTTTTCTAGGATATTTAGGTCAATCGAACAATGATGTTAGTTTTGGTGCTGATGCTAGTCCGGACCCAAGTACCTACCCCCCTAGACCCAATTTACCTATTCCGAGACTCTATTATCACCGTCGTAGTTGGTTACTCTCGATTTGTTTCTAAACATGTAATTTCTAGCACTCCTTTGAACTCTTTGCCTCCATCCCAGGGTTTCGCTTTCATC
Organism: Incurvaria masculella; assembly: GCA_946894095.1. Lineage (NCBI taxonomy): Eukaryota > Metazoa > Arthropoda > Insecta > Lepidoptera > Incurvariidae > Incurvaria > Incurvaria masculella. The sequence continues at coordinate 14,894,210 of OX335641.1, read as the reverse complement.
GAGTTCGAAAAGCCAGAAGATGCGCAGAAATGTCTGAATGCTTTCACCAAAATGGGCTGCAAACTACCCACCAGCATGCCGCCCGAAGAGCTGTCCACGATCAAAATGTTCACGCTGGAACAGCCGCCGGGGGATCCTCCACTCAAGGAGTCGAAGGGCTCAGCGAAGGGAGTGGGCACGGGCAAGAAGGAAGGGGAGGAGAAGGAAGGAGAAGAGAAGGAAGAGGAGGAGAAAGAGAAGAAAGAAGAGGAAGGACCGCCAAAGAAGAAACAGAAGCGCCACAAGAAATCGAGGAAAAGTGTGGACAGCAAGAATGCGGGCGAATTGAACGTTTCCAGAGAAAAGGAAGCTCTGGCTTTTGAGGTATGTACTTAATCTGCTGTGTATTTACAGTTTTTTCATCATCCGATTATGGGTCAGCATGACTAGGACGTCATGCTGAACTAACTGTATAATGATCTGATGCGCTCAAGTATCTCAAAATGGCGATTCTTTCGCATTTGCAATAAGCTACCACGAGCTTGCTTCACGTCCGAATCGTCATTCTTTTGAATGGGAGCTTCTTTCGGATTCACATAATATCCCCTGAGAATATCTGACACGCTAGAAACATTTGTGTCGTCACACCCACCATGCAAACGGGCAGAATAACATATCTCTTTTATCAGAGACTCGTGGGGCATTTACATACACAATCAATATCTGACGCTTTTGAGTACTTCCATGTGACATTTTTCAAAACCTTAGACAATGACCCCACCAGTGAAAGGGTATGCATCACATAAACTTTTATTCTATCTACCATCTAATCTTCACCAGTACTTTCATGTGACTGTTTTTTTTTGACATTTTTCAAAACCTTAGACAATGACCCCACCTGTGAAAGGGTATGTATCATATAAACTTTTATTCTATCTACCATCTAATCTTCACAATCCAATAGGCCCCCACAGCGCGAGTAAATCACAATTTAGCATCGTGGGCAATTAGTTTTAATTGAAAAATATTCCCTGTGCAATAAAAATCTTTTTATCTGATGGATAAGGTCATTCAATAAAAAAAACATTTTTCATTTGTGGTCTAGTTTTGATTGCATTTTTATGTTTTCTTAAATTTTTTCAGGAGGGCATGAAAAGTTTGGACACTTCTACAGAGGTATGCTTCCATATCAATTGTTTTGATTATATAGGTACATAATTCGTCGTTTGGCTATAAACATATTTTTGGTTAAAATTATTTCTCGGTTACAAAGAGTTTTTATGCTATTGGGTTTTTTTGTACAAATTTATGCACTAATGGGGTAATTATCTTGACGCTCTTCAAAACATAAATTACCCAATACAGATTCCCTGTGCACGACCATAAGGCAAATGTTGTGTACAATAACATTTGGTTAATTCTGTTATTGTTTTCAGGAAATAGAGAAAAGCTTGGAAGCAGAGTCAAAGGAAGAGGCGAGCAGCCAGGAGGAAGCTGCCCAAGCGGAAGAAGAGTCCAAGAAGAAGAAGAGCCGGAAAAGGACGGCGAAAGAGCGCAACAAGTCCAAAAGCGGCGGGAAGAAGAACGAGGCGCCCGTCGCAGCGCTGTGGGGCCTTCAGGTATTTTACATCATTACACAATTACGTCACCCTTGAATCGATTCTCTCCGGTCCAGTGAACAATATAAAAATAATTAACCTTTTTAATACTTGTACCAAGTCTCACTGCAACATCAAGGGATTTTTAGCACACCTGGATACTGATCCAGTCTTTGACAGACGTAAGCATTGAAGCGACGTAAGGCGTTTGTATCAATAGTTTGCCTGTCTGGTCCATTACATCTTTTACTGCGTCATATCCCGTGCTTTACATAGAAAAGAAGATATGTATGTTTATGGAGAAAGTATGGCAATGGCACCTCTAGGGAGTGCTGAAGGCGTCGTGACTGGATGCATTGTGCCCTCAGGTGCTATCCAAGACAGAGTGGCGGGTGCTCCGGAACAAGTACCTGAACCTGCAGCGGAAGCGCATGAAGGAGCTGAAGTGCAACCTGCGGATGCGCGGCGTGCCACACTCGGCCGTGCACGCCGGCGCGCACAGAAGGAGCGATAGAGGTGGGGCGCCGGTCTAATGAAATGAACCATTCTGACATCTTGTTTGTTTTTAGTGGTTGCAATAATTTATAGCCAAACCACGACATACCTATAATCAAAACAATTGACAAGGAAGCATACCTCTGTAGAAGTGTCCAAACTTTTCATTCCCTTCTGAAAAAATGTAAGAAACATAAAAATGCAATTAATAACTAGACCACAAATAAAAAATGGATTTTTATTGAATGGCAACCACTAAAAACAAACAGGATGTCAAATTTCATAGATGTATTATAATTAATTGTAAAAAATTACATTATTATTATTGCACTAAAAACATTTTCAAGGTTTAATCAATCAGGTTGGGACATAACTATGTAGGTATATTTTGACTAACCGAAGTTTAAATAAACCGAAAAAAATCCCAGAAACGGCGGCGGAAGGCGCGGGTGCGGTGGTGGCGGAAGAGCGTCCCGATGGTGTGTTCGTTCGCGTGGAGCTCCCGGAGCCATGCCTGGACGTGCGGCTCACCAAGAGACAGGTCGGTTGTGTCCAATCGTCGCATTCGCATTCCACCCCTGGAGATTATCATAGATGTCTTGGCAATGGATGCTGTTTAGTTTATTCCCCTTCTCATCCTGGCTGCAGCTGGTTTGAAGGTTATGTCTAATGACGTTACGGTGGCCGTTACTGTTCTGTATGTTAATGTTGATGGTTGATGAATGCTGTAAAAAGTAGCAAGCTAAAAAGTACCAAGATTTTTCTTGGAAAAAGTTTCGTACATGCATGCATAATATCGCGCCGCTTCCCCAGAGGCGTAGGATGAGATGAAGAAATGCAATAACGAATGATCACAGCATTCTTCTTTCGTTTTCTATCCAGCCATACATATTTTCCGACATGCTCTACGATTACAGGTGCTACGTACCTGACCTTTACTAAGTTTTATATCAATGTAGTCATGGCACATTCTCCTAGGCTGCCTGGGCACAATTCCCCTTTTTAGGGTTCCATACCGAAAGGGTGCCAACGGAACCCTATTACTAAGCCTCCGATGTCCGTCCGTCCGTTCGTCCATCTGTCACAGGGCTGTATCTCAGGAACCGTAACAGATAGACAGCTGAAATTTTCACAGAGAGTGTATTTATTTTGCCGCTATGACAACAAATAGGTAAAATTTAAAAATAATTAAAATGAAATGGGCCCCCCATACAAAAACTTGATTTTTTTGTTTTAAATATTTTACGGTGGTACGGAACTCTTCGTGTGGGAGTCCGACTCGCACTTGGCCGGTTTTTTATGTGACAAACCTACTGTCATGATATGAGCCCAACTCACTTAATGGGAAGTAGGTGCCACGCCAGGAGCTCCCTTTTATTTCATTCGGTCGGCTCTTACGGCATGTACCTGCAGGAAGAAATACAGTGGGCCAATTTGTATTATTTTCACGTGCAGGAACCCACACAGCAAACTTATTTCTGCTCTGTAAATGTTTTCGTCATTCCATCGTCACCTATTCAAAAAAGTTCTTAACCGCGGAGTAATATCTCACCATTCGGTACATTTCGTCCAAGGTAGGGCCAACATTAAAGGAGTGTTTTTTCCTTACGTGATACGGTGACTAAAAGGCTGCCTCTAGATTTTAGAAACACTTCCCGTAGTAGGGGCATTCACTGAATTGAGACCCTGTTTGAGTGAACATATGTACGGCAGTTTGAAATGGATGATGGTGTGGTAGGTGCGGAGCAACGTGCACGCTCAGCACGTGGACGTAAAGGAGGGCCAGCGGGAGATGGTGGTGCGCTTCGACACGGCCGACGCTGCCGCTCAGGTACCTACCACCATCTTATGTTGCACTTCAATTTCTAGTTGGTCTGTCTGAGCTTTATATTGTAAATCAAAGTAAAGTTTGGGTTTGGTGGCATAATACGTGTCACGTAATTTCGAGTCTGTGACATCTATCCATCAGTCACTTTTCTCTGTGTAGCTGCGTGTCTTTGTGGGTTTTTCATTCAATACAATGGTATCAATCCGGGTGGGATTAACCTCACTAAATAGTAAGTAACCGAGTGGATTTTTATAGTTTTACGTTAATGATCAAACGGTCACCCATTCGGAACCCGGCTACGCCCAGTGTTGCTTAACTGCTTAATTATTAATTTAAGAGTGTTATAATGTACTGTTTTAACAATGTTTGAATGTAAAAAGAAAATTACAAATAATTCCGTGCGCAGTACTGCTCGAGCGGCGTGTACGCAGAGGCGCGCGTGCTCGACGCGGCGGCGGCGGCGGCGCAGTGGGAGCGTGCGGCGGCGGCGCGCGAGGCGGGCGCGGCGGGGGCGCGGCGGGCGCGGGGCCGCACGCGCCTGCTGCAGCGCGCCGCCGCCGCCGCCGCCGAGCCGCCGCCGCCCGCGCCCCAGCCGGAGGCCGCCGCCACCCACGTTCGATTCCACGAGTGAATGTATCACTTCGCGAGAGACTACCACTTCGCGAGAGACTCTACCACTTCGCGAGAGACTACCACTTCGCGAAAGACTCTACCACTTCGCGAGAGAATCAACCACTTGGCGAGAGACTCTACCATTTCTCGAACTTCGCGAGAGACAACCACTTCGCGAGAGACTCTACCACTTTGCGAGAGATTACCACTTTGTGATAGAATCAACCACTTGGCGAGAGACTCTACCACTTCTCGAACTTCGCGAGAGACTACCACTTCGTGAGAGAATCAACCACTCCTCGTGAGACTGTAAAACTTGAAGAATGACTACCCCTCCACGAGCGACTGTACTACTCCACGAGCTACTGTATCGTTCCACGTGGGATTGTATAACTTTGCGAGAGACTCTACCACTTCACGAGAGATTGTACCATTCCACGTTCGACTGTACCACGGCCACAGACACCTTGTGTTAAAGAGGGATTTCCTTTCCTTCTTCCTGTTTCCTATCTAAAGCCTATCTAAAGCAGGAGTTGACGGTACCACTCAATTGTGAGAAAAGTGACTCAATAAACTGAAACGACAGTAACAATGTATGTCCTTTTAAAGCAAATGTTACTATTACTCGCCACTCATGTGCGAGCAAAAGCCACATTACCATGTTATATTATGGTAGTGGACATGGATGGCCATACCACAACTACTGTCATTATATTAGCTTAAGGCTAAGGTAATAAGGGGAGTGGGATAAGGCCGAGGGAATCAGGTGCCATGTGAGGTATTGTATGGCTGCACAGAACTGGGTGGAACACTCGAATATTTTTTAAATCTGCTTCTACCATCTTTAATTGTAATCATCACATCGTCAATGTGATGGTACCAACCTGGGATCAACCCTACTACCTATTAAGTACACTAGAGAACCTACAGTTTTAACTGGAAACCTAACCAAGGCCAGCCTCAACATTCGGACCGTTGTCCACCAATAACCCAACCGTGCCCAATGTTGCTCAACACCCTGACGGGTGACAATATGTTTTTATTATGGAGGTCCATTGTATATGAAATATTGCATCATGCAAACATAATAACAAGCAATTTATGAGTTGGAAGTTCCATTTATTAAGTTTGGAAAGTACATTTGTATGGCGCCTTAATATCAGGTACCGTTGTGCGTGCATGGTTTTTTAAAATTGCTTTGAATGAAAGATGCTTGTGACCTTCGGCTCTGTTTTATGGGCTAATCTGTCAGGTCGTGAAAAAAATAGTTTTCTGTGTACATTTGGACGCTCTTAACAGTGTTATTCGATTTAAATTTTTCGATATAAGCAGTTAAAATGCAATAAATATTGTTGGGTCTTATGATTATTTAATTTTTTTAATCACACACATGGAGATTCGACTCCACGTCACCTCACCACGAGATTCAATTTTAGGTTACATCATCAGTTGTGTTAAACTGCCGTGTTTGGAGCATCGACGTTATACTTCTAGAAAAGAAATTACCACTCACCGTGGCCAAGGGCACGATAGTAGGATTGGCGAGAGACAGTGCCCTGGCCTATGGGCAGATGTGCATTCTGGTCTCTTGCTAGTTCGATTCGTCGTAAATTCTGTAGCTCTCCGCTTGGAACTCTGTCGCATTGGAATGGTCTGTGGATCACTCGCTATCCTCGCGAATTAGAAGGCGAACAATGTTGGTCGTCTTTTCGCGTCCAATCCATCATTAGATGATCAGGTTGCAGAGCCTCGATACCACGTTGTGGGATTTCGAATAAGAAACCGAAGATGCAATCTAGGTAGACTGATAATGTTGAGGGCGTTAAACACTTTGAAGAGTAGTGACCCTGACGGAATTACAGGAATTGTACTCAAGATGTACGGTGTCTCTATTTTACCCGTCAAACTATAAAGAAAAGTGAAAAAGAACTACTTTATGAATATACTGCAAGGCTGGACCAGAACAAGCAAAACATACCGCGCGGGTATTGCCCTCCTCCCGTAACCAATGCCTCCTGCTAACACAGTACCTACATACACAAGTAAAGCGTTAAATCCATAGACCAAGCATGCGCGCGCAGCGCGCTTACAAGACGAACAGAGTGTGGGAGCGGGAGTCCATTTCAAATATCACTACCGATGAATTAGAGAGGGATGGAACATAATTCCCAATGAGACCACTGTCAAAATCGTTATCACCACGCAGTGTACAAACACAAAATGTCAAACGTTTTTTCGAAATATCTCGAACATTTCTAAGTATTCCTTAAAGAAAGCAGTGTTGAAGCCATCGTTACCTGTGCCTTTACGGATTTTGAGGTGAACAATCCCCATAACCGAGAGAAATACACTTTTTAACGGTAAAAACGAAATATCAACCTAACCCATTTTCTTGTAATATAAGCCGAAACTCTGCAAATAAAGTAACTGTAATTGTAAATTACCCTTCCTTTTATCAATATTTATAAAATTTATAACATTTCCTGCGTACATTTAGGATATTTTGAATACGTGAGAAAATATTTTACTTCGCTAGGGCTTGACAGAGACCTTTGTTTGACAATCGATATTTTTTTACAGATCACCACGCGAATCAGTCGCCGCACGCCGCATCGCCGTGCGGTTCGGTCGCCACTCCTTTCACGGGATAATATATATTGAAACTATTTTGAATCTATTTCAAGATTATTTTTATGATATCATTCTTTACGTTAGTACCCTGCTGGATGAGTTTTATGCAATTGGGCACATTATTAAGTGGCTAGAGTCCACGTCACAGATTACAAAAAATCTCTGTTGCTCACAGCTCTTTTAATTTAAGATGGTCTTTTAATTCCTATCTGACTCCCATTAAAAGTTATTGATGGACGTTGAAGCCACCTATTTTTCGAAATGAGTAAAAATATGATCGTTTATTTGGTGTTTGTAATCAGACCCAGATAAGTGCTGGGATTGCATTATTTCTAAAATTACCAATTTCTTGAAATGTAAATGGAAGGGGCTGCCTTTTTACCATTTCGTAATCTAGAGAAAGGCATCTTTTTTTAGATCAAAAATGACATATTAGCATTTCAATTAATTTTCTTTGCAAATTTTATTTTATTTTATTAAAAAAATCTTGCCAGCCAGTGAAACGAAGCAACTGATTGTACTTCATCTGTTACAGTTACCTATACCAGGCATTCAATTTATTTCTGAATTTCCCTATTCCCTAAAATGTCTATGTCCAAATATTTGTATTGAATTGTTCGTGTGAAAAAAGCGTAAGTACTCACTAGGAGGAGTAGTCGCACCTGGAGAGAAATAGTGGACAACATTTTATAAATGTATGTTTTTCTAGAGGGCTGCCACATTATTCCATTTGAATTACTAGAAGTACATTCACTGACTATAAAATAAGTCACTTCATATCATCCCAGTAGGGAACCACGCACGCACAATATAACAAAACATTCCAACCTTTGACAACCTGTCAAATTTAAATGAAATATCATACAATAAATGTAAATTTGTCTATAATCAATATATAGGTACCATGCCAGGACCTTCCATTTATAAGTGTGGCTACATTGAACTGGATGGAAAACACGGACAATTCTTCATTGTCGCTTCGAGCATTTTTTCATCCAATGCCATGGTACCGACCCGGGCGGGCTTAAACCCTACCACCTAGTAGGGGAAGGGACCTACAGTTTCAAAAACAAGTTATAAAAAATCTTATCGCGTTACCACGTGACATCTGACAAAAGGTATCATGGGTCAAAACCTTGATAATTACCCCAATTACCTATAAATAAATGTTTTCGGCCGATGTGTCGAACACCATGTATAATGCTGTATAACTTGACAAAAAATTTTTTTTTATTGGACCAGGGTGGCATAAGTTTGAATTAACCAAAAAACTATAAGTGTTCGGCATATTGGCATTGATTGTGAAGTGATAAGGTAACTCATTGATAAAGAAGAAATCATGATTAAGGCTTTTATTTTTCTTGAATTTCAATTACGAGTTAGAAATACATTTACCAGCATATTTACTCAGGGAAGCGAAATCGAAAAGTTCTCGTGTTCGCTTTTGTCAAACTCTATGCAGGAAAAAGATGCCTACTTTTTTCTACATACATTTTACAGAAACGACCACGACAACTTCTCGTGTTCGCTTGCATGAGTAGACCCCTGTCCTTGTGGTCATGGAACGAATACGAAAAGTATGAATCCGGGTAGCGGCCATCAGCTATGTGTACATTTATGTATAAAAAATATCTACATGTTTTTTATGCTTAACGTATGACAGTTACTCGCCCTCAGATGAGTCGCGTGCTTACCAGTGAAAGAGATTTTAAAATTATTTTACTTCACAAATGTCGGTCCACATGCACAACCAATAAATATCGATATCGATAATTTTGGATGCGGGACTTAGCAACACTATTTTTCACCAACACATTAACAGTGCACCTATACTGTTGCATTTCGATTATTGTCTCGCCAGCTATCAGACTTTGTTGTTCTTGTACATCCTATTTCTATGGTTAAATCAATGTATGTAGGTATAATTTTAATGTGTTAGTGAGAGGCCAAATTATGGGTATAAAGCGGGTGGCGAAATTGGTAGAAGAAATTCACGCGACTGGTATATTCATAAAATAGTTCTTTTTACAGGGATCTTTCCTTAATTAATGTGTCCTTGCTTCACGGTCGATTATACACACATATATCTCACATTCCTTCCGGGTTGGACATTTTCAAAGTCAGCGGGTCTACTAAGGGAAGCGAACACGAGATGTTCTCATGTTCGAAACTGTCAAACTCTGTTTAGAAAAAAAATGCCTACTAAAATATTTTCTACATAGAGTTTGACAGATTCCAACACTAGAACTTCTTGTGTTCGCCACCCGCTGACCGTATTTGGCTTCTAATAAGCAAGCTCCCTTCATTTGGCCTTCCAAAATGGTCATATTCGATTCCATTGTTTATTTATTGTTTTTTGCTTATTCATCATCCATAGACAGTACACTGCACTCGGGTTTGTCATTTTCTATCATTAACCAGTTCAGCAATTCCAGCGGAGAACTGCACTGATTTTTTTTTTCAACAACCTCTTAGTCTTAGTTTACAAAAGTATTTGCTCAACTGCCCATGCAAACGTGGATAGAAGATCATACCTATATTTCTTGTCAGAGATCCAAAATTTTGCTCAAAATAGTTTTATTTCATAGAATTAAATGTCTGATGACCGTTGGCATTGTAAAATTGTGTTTGGTTTTAAGATATAAGGTCCGAAAGTTCGATTTTTCGCGCGTTTTATACAATAACTTTGGAGGTGGATTACTCAAACATTAAATAAAAATATCTTGAAAAGATTAGTTATCAGACATAGCTTCTTTCATGAAAATTTATAATCAATTTGGTTTTTGTTAGATTTTTGACTGCAGCGGTCGTGGTTTACTTTAAGCTATGAGTAGTTTTGTAATTAAAATTTCCGTAAATCTTACCAAATCAAACACTATGCGCATTGCGCTTTATGGACATGTTGCATCCTCCTCATCACGGAGCCTATCTTTTTCAACAATTACGTATTACTTGTACAATAATAACGACCAAAAGGCATTTGTCTCGCGTTGTTTCGTAGCCAATGTCAATAGGATTGGCGGTTCATTTTGAAGTGTCATTGTGCAGACATGTCTGGATTTTAGTCGGATGCTGCAATTGGCTAACCACAAGAGATAAATGCAATGCGTAGGAGTGCCTTGTTTCTGGTTTCCTCGTCGCTACATGCCAGAGAGTACGGAAGGACGGGAGGCGCGACGGAAACTCACTCGTATGGCAGCAGCAGCGTAGCCACGAGTTAGCGGAGAACGTCTCACTTGCGAAGTCGGGACGCGCCACAACCTCTGTTGCACTAAATAACGTCCCGTGAAGTTATTACGTGTTCTTACGTGTCTTTGGAACTCGAGAAAATCAAAGCCTCTATTACGAGTTACAAATCCACACCATTCTACCATTGAAAAGAGAATTTTGAGGGATACTGGATTTTTATATCTGTAAATCATTGAAAATCCATAGTGTGGGTAGATACATATTTATTATTTCATATTTCTATACAAATATTAAAATCAATGGAAGGGAGATTCAGTGTATCCCTCAAATGTGTAAGCCGAAGTCGATGATCTTAGCGATTTATCGATAAGTGATTTATAAGTCCTAGTTGAGGCTCAGTTCCCAAGCGAATTTGTAAGCGAACTCACTCCTCGGCCCCACCGTTCTTAAGGTTCCGTACCCAAAGGGTGCCAAAAGAACCCTATTACTAAGCCTCCGCTGTCCGTTCGTCCGTACATCCGTCCGTCCGCCTGTCACAGGGCTGTATCTAATGAACCGTAATAGGTAGGCAGCTGAAATGTTCAGTGTGTATTTATTTTGTCGCTATCACACAAATAGGTATAATTAAAACATAATACAAATTAAAGAAAGCCCCTGTACAAAAAACGATCATTTTTAGTGTTAAATCTTGTACGAAGGTACGGAACCCATCGTATGCGAGTCCGACTCGCACTTGGCCGTTTTTTTGTCAGGGCTCTCCATCTCCGTCCGCTTATTACGAAGTTACGGCAGTGAATGCTGCAAGGTACACCTGTACCCAACACGGTGAAAAAAACATTACTCTTGCGGTCGTGTTAGCCTCATTCAACTGCTAGATGACTGGAATGGGCTTGTATAGTTTTCGGGAGCCTTAAAAGGGCGTGTGGACTTGCCTTTAATGCCATATCAAGGGTTTAAATCCGGGCACCGTTCATGCACCACTTTCTATCGGTTTCTGAGTTAAGTTCTATAAAATATATTATTTTAATTCTGTGATTCCAAGAATATTACCATTATTTTTGTGTTAGATATTTTGTACACATCGTCAAAGTTATCAATCAATTAACGAATCGATGAGATAAGTGCATTTCGTTATGAGCTGTTCCTTGGTTCGGAATCCATGTTAAACTGTAGGTCTCCTTTCCCACTAGCCTGCCCTGGTCGGTACCATCGCATAACCTAAAAAGTCGTATTCAGAGTGAACCTGTCAAAACTTAGTAGGGGATTAGCACCAGAATAACCATACAAAAGTCGGTTTAGTTCGGCAATAATCCGCGCACTTAAGTAAATCCGCCTACTCTGAATACTACAAAAAGTTTTTACGTGCAATCTGAACCACTAACTCCACGAAATCCTTTAGTTGCCTCTGATGACGTGCAGTGGGATTACTTGTATTATTTTGTGCTAGAACCCACACAGCACAGTCTGGAACTGATTCTGATTCGATCACCTACGAGCCAATCAATTTTTAATCCAGCAAGCCTTTCATTGTATTTTATGAATCAAATCCCCAAAGAGCTGAAGGTTTCATTGAAATTGGCCGCCCCCACCGGGTTGGGGGGCTGTTGGAGGAGTATACGCCCGCGACACCGCACAATGTACGATCAGGCATGTTCATATAAACTGGGAGAATTAAATTAATTGCATTTTCATATTAAATAGTAAGCTACCTACTCGTGAAAATACACAGGTGTTTTTAATGATAGCCGTGACCTTGCCGGTGTTCCAATACTTTGAGGGAAATACCTCAGCAGGGAGTAAATTCCATAGTTCACTTCCATATCCATAAAGGATCTATACGATCGGTTGGTTCTAATTTACGGAAGGTCGTCAGTGAATGGGTGAGTCGACATTATATTATTTTTTGTGTCTGCAGGAATGTGATACAAAATATGAATAAATGTATTTTTAAAATGTTCTTATTACGCATTGGTTGAAAATTATAAACGTTTTATAGCGCATAAAACATAATACGGTATTATTTTTAATATATTTAATATTTTTCATATATGTATGCGCTATGCATACATATATGAAAAATATTTGTAATGATATTAGTGAATTGGTTGTATTTTTTTTTTCAAATCAACATTCAATATGTAAAGCACATATCTCATATCTGAATCAACGTATAGTTTTTTTGACCTAATTATATAGTTTACAGCTTCGGGTTTTACAATGGATCTTCTAATTGAAATATCTTTCTACATTTAATGGAAATTAAGATTATGAAAAAATAGAGAAAATGGAAAACCCTTTTCCGTATTTTTTACGTATTATCGGCGTTCCAATACATTTCATTGAACAAAAAAGTTTTTCAATAAATGTTGCACTATTTTCTCTTTCACAAAATCAGTCTCGAACTGTTCTTGACGCTTCTTTGGGTACTCGTTCCGGTGGGGGCGCAGTGGGGCGCACTAGGAGAATGGGGTGCAGAGGTGGGTCACGTGCGGGCCTGAGTTGATCACGCGGCGTCTAACCTACCTACCTATTCATGTACTACGAGAGAAGTCCTTGACGGTTTTGTACTGCTGGGGTCATAATTTTCTTATAGCAGTGGTCATTCAGGTAAGAGTGAGTTCGAGTTCGGGAGTGAGTTAACCTAAAAATGACTGGAAACAATAATAATTATTATTTGAATAACGGAACTGTTATTTTACCTTCCAAAGTATGCATGGGACAACAGCGACGGATTTAGAAATTTGCCGCCAGTAGGCTATTAAAATTTTGCCGCCCCTACCGACCTCTACACTTCGATACCCTAGTTCACCATGCCATGAATTACCATTTATATATTAATGAATATGTGAAGTTATGATTTGTGTACTATCGTCCTAGTTACACAATCTCTTTTCCGTAAATGTATTGCTTAAATAATAATTTGCTTATGTGGAAGGTTACGCGCGTTGTGGCTCCAGCAGGCTACAAAAGTCGCTCTTTCCGGCCTCAATTGCGGCCGGGAACATTGTACTTTCGGCTTCAGGAGCAAGAAAAAAAATGGTTCGTCTCGAATTTGCCGCCCCTAAAATCTGCCGCCCTAGGCTCCAGCCTACTCAGCCTGCTGGGAAATCCGCCACTGTTGGACAAAACAGAATTTTAGCAAACGAAAATGGCGTTCAAAAAGTGCGGAATCATGAACTATTTAAAAAAGAGAGTTGATATTTAGGGCCAAACTCGAAGTCACTTTTACCTAAATGGGCCCCCAGTTATAAAATGGAAAGACAGTTTGCCAATATCCTTAATAACGTCTTCATAACGTAAATATAGTCACTTGGCATGTTTCTAAAAAAGGAACAGTACCTATCACCCACAGATAAAGATGTACACAAATCCCCAATGTTACGCAACAACCGTTACGGTCTGTCTTTGCGTTTTAATCGTGCACATTTATATAGGTAGGTACCTACTAATTTACACGGAATGATTATCAAAATTCGCCAGTGCACAATCTATCTAACGCACGCGCAGTGCGCGACTTCGTCTAGGGTTGCCACATGTATATGAAATCCTGAAAGAAACTGCCTTCTCAAAATTTTCCGAAAATGTCCTATCGCAAATCCAACTAAACGCAAACGCAAATAGAACAAATCTAAGGATAAGTGCCTAAGAGGGTGAAACAATGTATGCGCTCAATTTCCTGATACAACCTGGATAAACGAATGCTTCCTTCCTTTCTTGAATAATCAAAAACACCCAACAGATCTAAAGAGAGATGAGAGCCTACAGATCCTGACACGCCAGGACAAATGCCAACGCTCGACAACCCTACGTGCGTCGCTGTCGGAGGAGGAGGCGGGTGGTGCCCACGACGGAACAAAACTGTTCGCGCTGCTAACAAAATGGCCACTTGTCTGGTCGTTGGATCCGTGGCTGTGGTGTCAACGCGCGGGTCGGCAATCGTATCGGTAGGTACTTCCCTGACAGATTTTTTATTTTGAAGTATATTTTCATATCTGCGCATGTTTTGTTTATTCTGCAAACTTGCCAAATTCACCCTACCATAGAAATATATATTTTGTTGTTGCGATTCATGATTTTGGAAATAAACGAATGTTTGATATTCTAAACCACCTATTGATAATCTTAGGCTAAATATAAACTTGTTAATTTTGTAATTACTTTATCTGTGCTACCATTTCATACCACATTTCCCCGTCAGTAGGTCTCATTCATATAAACCTACATTGAGTTAAATGGTAAACTCAGACAATCTTTCGTTGCCATTTCGACCATATTATATCCATTCCGATGGTACCAAACCGGGCGCGCTGAACCTTACCACCTAGTCACTAGGAAAGGGGAGTCGCAATTTTATATTGGTTCCGAACCACAAGGTGACAAATATTCTAATCAACTTTCCGCGAATGCCGCTCAAATTCCCTACTAGGTGGTCGGATTAAGCCCGTCCTGGTTGGGATCGCCAATTAAAAATTGAAGTGTTTTCCAACCAGTTTCAATGCAGGCGTGCTCCTAAACGGAAGGTACTGTCTCGACACTTAATTCCTTCGGGAATGCGGCGTGTTGTGCTAATATCATGACGGTGGGCGTGGTACGTGGATACATAAAAAATCTATACAACGCGAGAGCTTGTTTTATTCTGTCGACAAAACAAGAAACAGACTTTTTTAATTTAAAAATGTTCGGATTAAGATTATCTGCATAATTTATTTCTTATCTAATAATTAGTGCACCCATCACAGATTCTCCCTATCAGTGTCGTTTGTACGTCAATTAGAATGTCATAAGAAAAAAAATATATTGTAAATTTTGGACCTATGAAAATAAAGTTTGGAAGCATATGAGTGACATACCTATTATGGCCTATTGCCATCACTGACACCTGCATGCAGCATGACCGAAAATACAATTTCTCATTTTTGCTAAGCTGTACTTCTAGAACCCGGACTGTACAAACGGCATCACCCTAGACGCCACACATTGGACTTTGTCCCAATTACGTTTTCCTTGCAAATTCTAATGCCTACTGTGGCGCCGAGGGTGGTGCGATCTTCACCAGTCAAAATCTTGAATGGTTAACATGTCACTGCGGAATAGTTATAATATTGACTCCAAAATGGTTTTAACTTCACTCCGAAATGGTTTATTCGCAATGGACTGGGAATTTAGAATGAAAAAGTCGAAGATCGTCCTTCCAGATGGTTGTAAAAAGCCATCATATGGCGCTATTATAAGTGGTTCTAAGACTAATTCCAATGAGAATTGAATATCCAATGATTTAATGAGCAGAAGGAATGGCAATAGGAATAGGTAAGGCAAATGAGAAGTAGAGGAGGCAGGTACTCGGAATGGGGTGGACTCGGAATTACCCTACGCTGGCACAGAATACATACTTCGACGAACCATTTACTAACGTCCTTATTGATCCTTGCTTACCTTATTGACAAATTGCGGCGAATACGTGCTTGGTCACAGGTCAATTAGATAATGGATAACGTAATTGACTTTCAATTTACTTACCTGGCAGGTACAGCAGGGACCACGGAGATTATAGTTTTGTGGGTCAAGGTTTGATAATGCGCGTTCAGCCTCCAGGGATATAGCCCGTTGCGCGCGCCGGGGACAACTGAGAATCCGAACGGAGAACCGAACATTCTACCGAAAATAACTTTCGCTGAAAAAATCGTAGATAAGCTGTCGGATTGGAGACTTAGTCCCGATTGCACGAAGAGACGGCTGAGTAAATCAATGTTCAAACACGTCACTTTTAGAGAATCGCATAAAGTTCCTTCAATACTGTCCACACAAAGTGACGTGTTTAATCATACATTGACGTTGATTTTGATTTTTTGTCCTTTCGTGCACTCGGCCCTTAACATTTTCCGTGTAAATCTAACATCGAATGCGGGATACGTTTTGGGTTTGTTTTTGCTTTTTTATGTTTGTTAATTTTGATTTGTCGCTAACTGGCGGGCCCCGACATGGACCGTTTGGTTAATACATAGGTCCTGCAAGTCGACTTACAAGTTTAACAAAATGGTTTACGATTGCAGACAGGATGGCGGCGGGCGGGGACACGAAGTTTTACCCGAACTGCGACGCTGGTGTGTGGCTGCGCTCCTGCGAGCGGGAAATTATTGAGCCTATCGAAGGAACCCTTACCGGTAAGTCACATATTCCGCTCAACTCCCCATACACACGTGGAAAGAAGAGCATGCTTATATTTCTTGTCAGAGATCCAAAATTATACTCAGAATAGCTTTTTTTGATCAAACTAGATGTCTGATGACCGTTGGTTTTGTGAAATAATGTTTGGTTTCTAAGTAATTAGGACCGAAAGTTCGAGTTTTTAGTGCGTTATATACAATAACTTTGGAGGTTGATACTCAACAAAAAAAATAAAACATCTTAAAAAGATTAGTCGTTAGACCTAGCTTGCGTGTGGTTTTTGTCTGATTTTTGACTACGGCGGTTGTGATTTACTTTTAGCTATAAGTCGTTTTGTAATAATTGTCTGCTTTGTTGCATCCTCCTCATCACGGACCATGTCTTTTTCTTTGAAACAGAGAAGGTCCCAGAGCGCAATAGTACGGTTTTGTACGGTGCCTGCGAATGAGTTAGTCCCGTCGGGAAGGGCCACCTTAAGGGTCCCGGCTCCGCTCGAGTCGATTTCGTTTTAGTGTATCCCGGTAAAATGCGTCCTCGTCCCCGATCCACCGCGTTGTATCGCCCGCGTATTATTTCGTTTTCGCTTATCTTTCTTTCTGACTTTTTTCTTTTGTTCGGATCCTAAGGGTCGTAGCGTGACGTTAGTTAAGACTAGAACCTTACTCAAGAATTGCTAACAAATGCAAAAAAATGTATTTCAAATCCACCCGGTCTACTTATCGGGCTTACTTCCAGAGATTAGCGGATTCCAAAAAAAAACAAACAATGGTAATATGTGGTCGCACGGACGTACACCCACGAACTAATGTTAGCACTGAAGAGAAACTACACCGGCAAAAATATATTTATACCGCACGGCCGCGGCCTACGGAGTCCGTTTTACATAGTTGTCATAACACTAAAAAGAGAAATAATACCTAATTTCCTTTCACGACAATATGAAAAAATCACGAATGTGACTATATTTCCGGTGCGTATGAATATTTTGTCCGTGCATATCTCAAGAAATAACTGTCGCTAATAAATAAAATCATACGTATTGTGCGTGTAAGTTGGCTATAGCCTATAGCTTTGACCAGTTTTACGTGGAACCCGAACCACGGGCAGCCAAAACCGCACCCATGGTTGCTTCACCTAGGTTATCACCTACTGGCAACCGAGGCTGACAAATATCTGTATGCACGGTGTTTCTTAATTGTAGGTAGTGACCGAAATAAGGACATATTGCTCGGTGGACTCGAATCGAATAGACTTCTTTCTCTGAAAAAAAAACTAGATTTTTTGTTTTGGAAAGAAAATCTATGATAATTTTATTGAATAAAACCAGACACGAGCACACATGTAGCATAACGATGAACATACATAAAAAAAAGCGAATCGGTTTCCGCCAAGTGAAGCGAGCTTGAAATAGAACCTTGTCACTAACCAGCTCCGGATGGAACTTTGTCCAATTATAAAACGTAGTGAGTTTGTTGATGATGGTTGATCCAGCTCTAAGTTGAACCAAGATTGTTCGTCCCTTTACAAACTAAAACTAACAGTAGTATTCAGAGCGGACTAACTTTAATACGGGGATTATCGCCGGAGTAAATAGCATTTTGTATGCTTAATCCGGTGCTAGTCCGCGTGATATTTTTTACAGATTACTCTTAATACGATTGTAAACGCTTTAATATACACTTAAATGTAACCATGTGAAATTACAATCGAACGTAGCCATTTTAATTAGTCTTACTACAGAATAAATTTCTACTTCTAACATGCTAGATTTGAGTTTAAAAAAAAGATTAGTGTTAGGACCAGCCTTAAAATTTTATAAATTTACACTGTTTGTTTGGAATATTAGTAAGGAATTATAATTCCTTTTCAAATTATGCACTACCCTACCACGATATTAAATTAATCACATACATATGCATAGTGCTATGCAATCAATGAAATATATCTGATAAAACAAAAATCAAACTTAATCTGGAGTTATGATACGTTGACCCACCAGCGGACCTAGGCCTTATTGTCATGTCCTGCTTATCTTCCAGTTTGAAATTTGCATTTTCATTGCTATATACACTATGATCAATAAGTTCCGGGAATTTGTAGTTTGAATTTACAACGCTTTACCGATTCGATTTTTTTTTCTCAGGTTGGTACACCATTCCCTGACACTCCTGCCAAATGTCAAATATTAAATGTCATTAGTAATTGTTTGGCGTCTGTTTATATCAATCAAGTTTTTGAATTTCGTCGGGGAAAAACAAATGCGAATCTGATCTTGCCGTGCGGAATTTTCGTAAAAAATTGTGATTTTGATTGTGCATCGACAACACTTCAAGTTTTTACTGTCCATTGTGATAAGTGCGTCGACACACATCGGGAATTGTATTGGTTAGTCCCACCGGTGGCATGATATGACCTCGAAAGAGCCTCCTGACTTGGACGACCCCGGAGGCCATCATTTGCCTCTGGGGTTTGTTCTTGCCAAATCAAGCTCCACTCTCGGAGCAGTAATTCATTAAGCGATGAATTTAACACGCCTCCTGATCCGTCATGCTTCATAGAAGTCAGCAACAAATTTCAACTGTTGTCCGAAAATGATGAGCCGCATTGTTCTGGGAAAAGAAAAAGAAAGTCGAGACGCTTACAACCGAAAACAAATCACAATCCTATTGACTTGCATTCATCCAAATCCTCGATAGTTTCTTCCGAGATTGATAACCCTCCATCCAAGATTCCAACTCCTGGTCCTCCTCCAGATCCTGCGACTGAAAATAAAGATAATAATGACTTGACAAGACTATACAATATATATGATAAGGGTCCCTTTATTGTTCATGCACAAAAAATTGAGTCAAATCCAACGTCTGGCACTACTCTAAATCCAATCCCTTTTGGATTACTATTGCGTCAGAATAATATTACTCATATAAAACGAGATGGAATAAAAAATATCGGTCGTAATAGAGTATCCATTGAGTTTGACACTTATGACGGGTGAAAAATGTTTGTCAGAGAAAATGTTCAAAGCATTTATACCTACCTTTAATATCACTAAACTCGGCCTTGTAAAAGGTATCCCTCGTGATTGGTCAGTCGAAGAAATTTTGAAAGAAGTTCGCGTGCCTGATGGCTGTGGACCTGCCATTAAAGCCAGGCGCTTAAATTATAAAGTAAAACAAGAAGGCCCTCCGACTTGGAGGCCATCCGACTCCGTCGTTTTAACTTTTGATGGTCAAAAACTTCCCAAGAGAGTATATGTTGTGAATACAAGCCTACCAGTTGATGTTTACGTCTATCCAACCATCCAATGTTTTAAATGTTGTCGTTTTGGGCACACCCAAACTCAATGCCGCTCCAAACCGAGTTGCTTCAAATGTGGTCAAGAACACCTTGGATCTACTTGCAATGTCGAAGATTCATCAATCTCCTGCATATCTTGTCATGGCAATCACTCTGCCATCAACAAAAATTGTCCAGAGTTTATGAGACAAACATTAATAAAAAGCAACATGGCTGAAAAATCTATATCGTACGCTGAGGCTGCACGAGAAGTGCCGACAGCTCGACGGTCGTATGTCTCAGCTCCATTGTCAAATATTCAACCTATAACTAAATCGTTTAAAAAAACTATTTTTTTGAAACCTAAACCGAGACCCTCACTTTCACCGGGATATAATGTTTCGGCCCACAATGCAATCATCAACGAATATACCCCCCCCCCCCCCCCTCTTCTAATGGTTGTGCCTTCCTCGATGAAGTCAATAGTCCTGCGACTGTTGACCAAATCAGCCAGTTGATTTCAATATTCATTAATTTGTTGTCTCCTAAATCTTCTGTACCGTCCAACGTTGCCAAAAAAATTTCAGACATTTCACATATAATTCAAAATATGCTTAGTAATGAAGATGTAGGTGAACTTTAGAGTATTCAAAAGTAGCCAATTCTAATTTGTGGTTTATTATTATTATTATTAATTTTTATATTTATGTATACATATATTTTAGTATGATTTTTTTTACTTTAAAATTTTTCATTTCTGAATATAAAAATTGATTCCAAAATTTTACAATGGAATAGTATCGTAAAAAATCTGAAATTTCTTATTTACTTAATAAATACAATCCAATAGTGTTTGCTATTTCTGAAACATGGTTAAAAGCAGATCAAAGATTTAGGATATCTAAATATATTACTCTCAGACATGACCGACCTGACGGATGGGGTGGTGTCGCCCTACTTATAAATAATTCATACCCTTTCTCCTCCATTACCTTGCCCCCTTTTGGTGATAGTATGAATGCTGTTGCTGCCTGGATGCAGGGTATAACTTTTCTATCCTTATACATTCCTAAACCATCTCCATCCATAGTTCGTGAACTTAAAGCTCTCATATCGTCTCTTTCCAAGCCATTCATTATATTAGGTGACTTTAACTGCAAACATGTAGTATGGGGATCTTCAATCAATGATAGCTTTGGCAATAAACTTATAGATATCATGGATGATCTTAATGTATGCCTATTGAATGATGGATCACCTACTCGTCGAGTCTCGCCTTACCAAAATGTTAGTGCCATAGACCTTACATTATGCTCCCCTGACATTGCTCAAATATCTTCATGGACGCCGTTATCCTCCACTCATGGTACTGATCATTTTCCATTGCTTATTACAATTTTTGCCCATCATCAAGTACCACCTAAACGAAAACCTTTACAAAAATATAAAGTTTGCAATGCCGATTGGTATACTTTCAAATCAATAGTAGACAAAAATGTCATGAACCTTGCTAAACCCTCCATAGAAAATCTCCAAATAACATATGCTAAATTTGTCGAGTAATTAATGGATGCAGCTGATAAATGCATCCCCTTAAAGAATTCTGTTTTAAACAAAAGGCCGTCTCCTCCTTGGTGGAATTCCGAATGCACAGGAGCTATAAAAAATAGGAAAAATGCGGAAAAAATATATACTGAAAATATGTCTGAAAAAAATTTTCTAGATCTTCGTAAGATTCAAGCTCAAACATCTCGAACATTGAATGAAAAAAAAGAAGGATGGCTCAATTTTTGCTCTTCTATTTCTCCCCAAACACGTCCCTCGATTGTATGGAAAAATATTGGCTCAAAGAAGTTGACGATGCACCTCGTCGTGGACGCCCTTCAACATCAACTACCGATGATAACGTCGAAAAAGTTTAAGAAATCGTACTCGAAAATCGTCAAACAGTCAATAAGGAGTACTACCTGGCTGTAATTAAGCGTTTGAGAGATGCTTTGCGTAGAAAACGACCGGAATTGTGACAAAACAACTCATGGATCTTGCACCATGAATGCTCCGTCTCACAAAGCGCGCATCGTGACCGACTATTTGACCAAACATACTGTAAATACAATCCAACAGGCACCGTATTCTCCGGATATGGCACCATGTGACTTTTTCCTGTTCTCAAAACTTAAATTACCCCTTCGTGGAAAGAGATTTTCGAGCATCGATGAAATAAAAGAAAATGCGACGAAGGCATTGAAAGCCATTCCTTCATCGGACTATCAAAAGTGTATGGAAGAATGGGTTAAGCGTTGGCGTATGTGCATCGCTTCAGACGGTTGTTATTTTGAAGGTGATAAAATAAATGCATCTGAAAATTAACACAATTTGTTTTTATTTATTAATTCCCGGAACTTTTTGATCATATAGTATGTATAGTTACTTTATTATACAGAGCTCTTATAAAAATGCTGGCTACATTCATTAGATACTTACTAGGTGGTAGTGTTGCCAATCAGGTTCAATGAAAGGTTCCTCAAGCGGCAATGAAAAGCAAAACATATCCGTATTTTTCATGCAGGTCCTGGCATGGTACCCAGTTCCTTTGGGAATGCGGTGTAATGAGTTGGTAAATGTACGAAGAGAATTTTTGTGCTTTTACCAATAGCGTTTGGTAAATGCTAGGTTAGGTTTTACCATGTCTCTGAGGTAAATCCTAAGATTTACCGAATGAATAGTGGTGAAAGTCAGAAATTAACGATGATCTTAGTTGGAACAGTTTGACTTTTACCATTAAGAGTTGGTAAATTTTGGTTTTACAGATAAATCTTTGGTTTAACTGGTAAATCTTAGGATTAACCGTAGATTTCACTGGAACATATACGCATAATATCACGCCGCTTCCCCGGAAGGTAGAGCAGGTAGAGCGCCATACGGTGTATGCCATTACATTGTTGCAAATAAAATAACGTTTCGCTCTCTCCAGGGGAGATCCCGGCCTGGATAGACGGCTGCCTGCTCCGCAACGGACCTGGCTCCATCAAAGTCGGCTCCATGGAATTCGACCATCTCTTCGACAGTTCAGCACTGTTGCACAGGTAAGGCGCATAAAAAAGTAGGTACTATGCCAGAATATTTCACGGCTACATTGAACTACTTAAATGGAGAACACGGATTGCCGCTTCGACCATCTCTCATTCATGATCGGGATGGTACCATGGAGGTCTTCACCTCCATGGATGGTACCAACCCGGGCGGGATCCACCACCTAGTGAGAGTAAAATATGTCGTAAAAGTAAAGTAAAAAAATATCTCGAGATTTCGATCAAGATTAATTGAAGATTGAGATTGAGATAAGATTAGATACAAACTTACAGGTGTATTCAGAGTGAGCGGACTAACTTTAATCCGCCGGACTAAACCGGTTTTTGTATGCTTAGTCCGGTGATAATCTCGTATTAAGTTATGACAAGTGATCTCGGAATACGACTGCTAGACATTATTATTAGTAGGTATATAGAGTTCCTGGAGACGAAACGCTGTTGGCTGTTCTTGCTTAATTACATTATGGAATTTTCATGTTCCCAAAATTACGAGCTTGTCAGTCATGGCATCGAATATTGTTTTGAACGCAAAACAAATTAACTACGATTTTCCGAGTTATTGTACATACTTCCTTATTTTTCTGTGTCAACTAACTATGTGTTTGGCGATAATAGTCGCTTTTAGCTTTTATGTTTGTGAAACGGTAGAAATCGTGCCGATAGATGCCGATGATTTTAGGTTTCAGATCATGCGTGAAGGAGGCGAGTTCATCTCATAGCAACGCCAGTTGCTATGAAGTGTATTCGCTATCACGTACAGCTCCCGGGCTAACCTAACGTTGCACACGATTTATTTTACCACCAGCAAAAAACATTGATTACATTTTTATTAAAAAAAATGTGAAAAAATAAAAACGCAAAATTCACATTCAAACACTTCCTGTCCAATAGAGCAGTGGAAATGTGGAACAGACTGCCTGAAGATGTCATTCAAGAACTTCTTTTAAAGACAGGCTTGAACACCTAAAAATACTAAATTAAAGTAACCGTAATAACAAAGCACCAGTGAACCTAGACATGAACACTATGGCTTGGCATGGCTTAGGCGCTACTCGTTCATTAAATTAATAAATAAAAAAGAAAAATCCCTTTTCTTTCAGTTAATCAAACACTACATATGTGCCCCTTTCTAGTACTGTCCATGACTATAAAACGCCGTGTACTACATGTACAGTTCTACCCTGGCGCAGGTTCTACATCCACCGAGGTCGCGTGACGTACCAGTGTCGCTTCCTGCAGTCGGAAACATACAAGAAAAACCGGGCCGCTAACAGAATCGTGGTTACAGATTTCGGCACCCGCGCCGTACCCGACCCCTGCCACTCCATATTCGACAGGTGATATACTTGTCTTATCTCAGAAATAATCTGTCGTCTCCCCATCCCACGATTCAATAAGCGTCTAAATGTACACTGCTTTAGAAAATAAATATGACATTATTTTTGTCATCAGCATACAAAAAGAGTTGACAACGTGTAATGTTAATGACATCGTTAGTTGCAATATAGAAGGGACCAAGATGACATCCTTGAGGCATGCCAGAGTTAACAGGTAATAACGTTTAGCAGAATCCTTTAAACATGACTGCTTACGAAGGGTTCCGAATATAGGAAGATAACCATCTCTACAAGTCCCAATTAATGTCCGTTTCATTAATATTATCCATAGTATACTATGTGAAATTGTGTCGAAGGACTTTGAGTAATTGATGCATACGACATCGACCAGAGCCCGTAGTCCGATTTCTCACCTAAATTGGCATTTACGCCAAACTAATTGAATAGCGTTTTATACCTTTATGTTGCCATATATGCCGTCTCCCGTTTTAATATCCGAGTGTTTTTGACAGGTTGAAGAAGTAAAACTCGTATGTGTTCGACGTTTTTACGTAGCTTCGAAGTTCCGTAAGCGCCTATTTAGACGAGAACTCGGACTATCCATACTGATAACTCTGAGAACCGTGTCAACGATTTCACATAGGTTGGTTTATTTAGATTTTTTTAGCTGTACACACAAACGAACTGCATTAAATTCGTGTAAATGGTTTTCAAGTTATGAGCGGACAGATAAGACGGATTTGATTTAATTTAATTAATGTAAAATCACATTGGTCTTTTATTGTATGACTTGATCAACTACTACTAACTTACAAATGACTCTCCTATCAGCGCCTATAAACATGCAACTTCTGTTTTTGGTCGTCCTTTGATCGCCTCGGGTGACAAACGATCGCTTTCAGGTTCTCTTCCCTGTTCAACCCCGGGGAAGGCATGTCGGATAACGCCCTCATCTCTCTGTATCCCTTCGGAGACGAAATCTACGCGTTCACAGAGTCACCCGTCATACACAGGTATTCTTCTTCCTTCCTTCCCGTGAGCGGCGGCGTGTCATTTGCAATCACGAGCGATTCGCAATGCTCGATCAATCAGACACAATTCAATATTTCTTAGTCAGATAACATTTCCTAAGAGGAAGGGATACCATATTTTGTCATGTAACAATGCGTTCTTAAGCCCAAAAATAAATAAAAGTTAAAATAAAAAAGCCCATTCGTAAATATTCCCGCGTGTCGGTTTTCTGTTACGGGATCAATCCAGGTGTACCAGCGAGTAAGGACTAGGATGGCAATCGAACTCATTTGTATGGCGGCAGCGTAGTCACGGGTTAGTGTAAATGCACTGACTAGTCAGATCGCTTACGAATTCGGGTCGCGCAACACCGAATGTTCGTTGCACTAAATAGCCTCCGTTTAAGTTCTGTGTTCTTACGTGTCGTTGGAACTCGAGAACATCAGTAGTGAGCGAATTCGTCAATGTATGTGTATGTGCCCACACAAATGGGCGATGGGGCGTACGCCCATAGATATAATCTACGCTGCCTGCGCTGCTTGCATGATGACATCGACAAATCAGAATGTACCGAACCATGATAATACCATTAAATTATTGATTGATTGCAGGTTAATATGTAATAGGGTCTCTGGGGTTGTTTGTTTTCAGAATAGACCCGGTGACCCTGGACACACTCGAGCGGAAGAACGTGTCTCAAAATGTTGCGATCGTGAACCACACAGCGCACCCTCACGTTGCGCCCAACGGTATGTCTGCACTGTGTTGTATATTCTTCATATCAATCAATCAAACAAAACTGGAGAATACTACTGATACTCACGTACAACTGTTAAAATAAAAAAATCTAAACTTACACAACTAAGATATGTCCATAACAGCTTCGGCTCCTCATTCATACACAAATTGTAATAAAGCACCATACCGCTTCACTTGTGCATTTTTTGCAAGGTTAGGAATGGGAATATGTTTATCTAGTTTTTCCTACCAGGGTAATTTTCACGATATATCAACCAAATTAGCATCGTACTAGTTGTCAAATTCAATGAAAGGTTTACCAACCCAAGTGGGTACATTCTTACCAGCATATGCGCAAGAAACATGTTCAACCTGGGCATAATATGGGCGGGCGCGCTGGTTCACTACAAGTTGATAAAGAAGTTTCTCCACTCTGAGAAGGGAGACATATCCGTAACCGCAAGTGTGGTTTCACGGGTGTAAGCGTGCTGTCGGTGTTGTTTTCCTACATCCACACTATGAGTAAGTATATTTGCGCAGTAGACGTGTACAACCTGGAAATATAACTGGAAGCAACTGGAAAGGTGCGGAGGTGCATTAAGCACGCGGTGGGTAAATTTCACCACTTGGATAAGGAAGACCATGTTCGCTAGTACAAGTTACGGCGCGGGTAAGACCGCGTTAGCAGCTGCACCCTTCCTACATCCTCACTATTCGCATATGTTGCGCAGGAGACGTGTACAACCTGGGAATATCCCTGGCGGGCGCGCAGGTGCAGTACGCGGTAGTGAAGTTCCCCTACATGGAGAAGGGAGATATGTTTGCTAGCGCAAGCGTGGTGGCGCGGGTGCGAGCGCGCTGGCAGCTACACCCTTCCTACATGCACTCTTTCGGTAAGATTTTTCTCAGCCACGGAATCGGTAGCGACCACAGAATTAGGAATGTGCGATGCAACGGTCGATATCTGTTGTGATTTAGGTTCCCACACGCAAGTCTCCAACAGTCAGTGGTCAGAGGGACCAATATCGTGTGGGATCAGACCAATACCACAGCACGAACCAAATTTTTTGGCCTAAATACCCCCGCCATCTTTGAACGGTTTGTGGCTCAGGGGACTTGCCTTCCATCCCAGATGTCTGGGTTCAAATCCCTGCCTTTTCTTTCTCTTTCTGAGTTTGATAAGTGCCTTTAGTTACAAATGCAACCTGTTCCACGGTTCAGAATCCATATAATACTATAGGCCTACAAGGTTAAGGGGTTAAACCCGCCCGGGTTGGTACTATCGCATTGAAAGGATGCAAAAAAAATCTGTGTTTTTCATTCGGTTCAATTTAGCCCTGCCCATAAAGGGAAGGTCCTACGATGGCACCTAGTTCCTCCGGGAATGCAGTGTATTAGTCTAAATCATGACGGTGGATGTGGTATTAGCTATCCATGTCTGGTACATAAAAAATGCTAATTGGAGCAGGCCAGTTCCCACAAAACGCACCCGTTCACGAGTATAACGCCGGGTACAGCCATCGCTTCTCTCAACCATATTTTAGGGCAAGAGGGACCCGAACCCAAGCATCACTTAAAGTGATGCACTGCTCCAGTGGAAGCAAACTTTGAAACATTTTCAGTTTTAATACTATTATTTCTGTCAAGAATTGTAGTACCTGCATGATTTGAAAAAAAAAATACTCCGACAAAATTAACTAATAATCAAACAGAATCTGGTGTATAGAACCTTTTAGGGTTAGAATAACCACGGATGAGGAAGAAACGAAAAAATAATCCCCGGGATGTGCGCGCAATGCGAGATGGAACAGCTCGGTCTCCATGTAAAACCATGTCGTATTGCCATCCATGTCGAGTTACATGAAAAAAAAAACCACAACCGGAAACGTGAATGACTCATCAAGCAGCTTTAGCCTACGGCTTCGGCATGCCTGTTAGTTTTCGCAGCCGTCAGAAAGTTTTGACGTGGTTTACCCTTATTCATCCAAGGGTTTAACTGCTGCCTACAGGTGCAGATTACTGAGGTTAAGAATTCCTCTACGTTCCTAGTTACGAGGTGTGTGAAACCTCATGACCGAAGACCGCGGGTGGTGCATCCGAAATGTTTGAATTAGTGCGAATCTTGCGATCCGGAGCACATTATAAGGCAATGTGGTATCCACTCATGAATTATTACCATTGGGCGGCTCGTAGCCTAGTGGCGCGGGGACTTGCCCAGCATATCAGAGGTCTGGGCTCAAATCCTCGCCCCGTTCATGCACCACTTTCTTTCTCATTCTGAGTTGGATAAGTGCATTTTGTCACTAATGCGAGCTGCTCAATAGTTCGGAATCCATGTAAAACTACTAGGTGGTAGGGTTTAAGCCCGCCCAGGTTGGTACCATCCCATTTAATGAAAAGATGGTCGAAATGGAAACGAAAAATTGACCGTGTTTTCCATCCCGCTCAATGTAGCCGTGCTCATAAAGAGAAGGTCCTGGCATGGCACCAACTCCTTCGGGAATGTGGTGCATTGGGCTAATATCCATCAGGTTGCATAAAAAAGGTTACCATCTTTTCATTGCCTAAATGTCACACACGAGTAACATTTAGGCAAGGATTATTTCGAAATAATATTTTGTTCACACACATTCAACAGATAAGGGCTCCGCTGCATACTGATGGTGCTGATTTCTATAATTAATTGCAAAATGATCAGTCCTAATGCTCTCGTCACCGATTTGATGATCGAATATGGGCTTTGTTAATGTAACTGCACATTGACGGCTAACGCATGATATTAACCTCACACGTCTCATGGGAACTAGGTGAAATGCCATGACTTACAATTGCTAGCTACATAGAGGTAGACGGAAAATGTCCAACCTTTCTTTCGTTGCGATGCTACTAGCCCAGGCGGGATGAAGCCAGCTTCCTGTTTTACGTGGAATCCGCCAGCCAGCCTCAACAGTCGAACAGTCATGGAGAACCTGACCGCGTCGTGTTACGACACCTCAAGATCGAAACCCGAGGCGTCGTGACAAATACGGTTCCCTGTCACACTTCTATTTTTGAAACAAGAACGCTAATCATTGTTTCGTAGACGTGCCCTCACCCGAGCATTCTAGAGGGTTACAAAAGGGATTAAATCTGATGTTTAGTTGCATTTCGTACAACGCTAACTGTTGGATTTCTGTTTACTTTGCCCCGATTGAACGACGAGACGGCTGAGTTAATCAATGTTCAAGCCCGTCACTTTAAGTGAACCACATGGAGTTTCTTCCATACTGTCCATACAAATTTACCTGTTTAATCATACTTTGACGTTGATTTTGATTTTTTTGTCCTTTCGTGCACTCGGCCCTTAGCCGAACAATGCGTCGTTTAACAGTTAGCATGGTAGGAAATGCAACTAAAGTTCAGATTTAATCACTAACCGTAAGCCTATTCTTATAATTCCGTGCATCTGTTCGCGCCGCAGGTATAACGGAGAACTACTTCGTGATAGTGGAGCAGCCGCTGGCGGTGTCGCTGAGCGGGATGGTGAAGGCGCAGCTCGGGAATATGCCGCTCAACTCCTGCCTGCGCTGGCTGCCCGAGCACGGGGTCAGTTCTTGTTACCAGGAGCTATCTTAACCGTACCGACCTTAGTTTATGATGTGTAGGCAAATTACGCAGTAAAAAGGCATTGTACACATGCTGCATCTGCCTTCCATGCCGTGGTGAGCCGATGTACCTATAGGTACGCGCTTGGCTGTGTGTTATCACGGACGCCGAAACGTGCCCCAATACTCTCGTTACTGTTTGATGCATAACTTGCTTGAATACGGCTGCGTCATTTGGAAACATCAATATTTACTGCACATAGAAAAAAATCGAATCGGTAAAAACTAAATTCGTAAGAAGTAGTCTTAGGGCCTTTTTCACCTACTGCTGATTAGGTTAATCGCCACATATTAAAGGTCTTTCTTAGCAGCTTGCAATCGATACCAGTACAAGGTAATCAGCACTTTAGTTATAAAGGCCCTTTAAGTGTCAATTAAAATAAATCAGCACTTGGTGAAAACCAGGCTTAGCCTGGTTTTACAGTTAACATTAGTCCAAAACGAGACATTGACTCGAGCAGAGCCGGGCACCTCAGCTAATATTGAATATATTTTAGCAAACTTACGGTTTCCCGGTTGGCGATATCTCCATCGTCGAAAACGTCATTAAGAATGCTTCGATTCGCCCTCAGATCATTTTTTCTTCTTTAGCCGCATTTGTTTCAGGAATCCATTGACATCGCTAGACTCTCTCCGTCTTTCTTCTTGCTCAACAAAGACTAAAAACCGTCAGCTGATGTGTATAGAATATGCTAATATATACACGGTGAAACAATTTGCCAATCTGCCCGCATCTACGAACCACCCGTATTAGCTGTGCATGGCGCTGTGGGTAGGCGCCACAATTACAACATTGGCAGAACACGAGAAGACGAGAAGTTATCTTTGTTCGGATCTGTCAAACTCTAGCAGCTGTGTTCAGAGTGGGCGGACAACTTTAATCCGTCGGAATAAATAGGTGCTAATCTCGTACTAAGTTTTGACCAGTGTTCTCTGAATACGACTGCAAAGATGCCTACTTTTTCCTATAAAAAGTTTGACAGAAGCGAACACGAGAACTGTTCAGAGCGAACAGAGAAGCCACAAATTTACTATTGAATATGTACAGCAACACGGTGTAAACATGGAACTCAACTTCTTTAAATTCTTTAACAGATAAACACGTGTGTTGTGCGCACCGATATACCAAAATTGTATCGATGGTTGTGCGTCGCTTTTATGTGCATTTACATCGGTCCCCCAGACGCACATCGTGCTGGTGCGACGCAGCGACGGCGTTGAGGAGCAGCGGTTCAAGACACAGCCGCTGTTCTTCCTTCATATCATCAACCAGTACGAGCAGGGGGACCGGCTGGTCCTCGATCTCTGCGCATACAAGGATGCACGCATGCTGGATGCTATGTATGTGCAGTCAATGAAGGTGATTTATGGCATTTACTATCCCTTTCGCCATATTACATCCTATTATAAGAGGAACAAGTTTTTTTTTATGCAACCTGACATGGATGGCCGTTATGACGATACCGTTATGATATTAGCCCAATACACCACATTCCCGAAGGAATTAGTTGCCAGGCCAGGACAGCAGACAGGGATAGGTTAGTATTACCGTGGTGATATTCTCCGCAGACGATGCAAGGTAACGCGCACTACGCCGACTGGTTCCGCGGGCGGCCGGTGCGGCTCGAGCTGCCGCTGGAGCCCGCGACAGCGCTGCGGAGGTCGCGCGTCACGGAGGTGACGCCCACGCAGATCGTCGACCTCGGCTGCGAGACTCCGCGCATACACTACGACCTCCACTGCGGTAAGGGAATGGGATTGCATAGACTTCACCCTGATGGAGAACTCAATCTTATAGTATGATAGCGTTTAAAATTATGCCGCCGCTCCCATGTCGATGCCGCAATTTGTGTTCTACGAATGTGCTTCGTCTCATTCATTCCCCGCACTCACACACCTCTTACTAGTGCCCCTTCTTTCGCATCCTTGTAACGAATACAGAAGTAGACTTGTATTTGTATTAGCGGGGCAAAACAACCGCACCTACGTATTGTTCGATAGGTATAGCAAATATTTCGCTACTTTCACTGAATAGTGATACAGCGCGGAGCACGCATTGGCTTGATATTTAGTTTTTTTCCAGGTCGGCCGTACAGATATTTCTACGCGATCAGTTCGGATGTAGACGCACCATGTCCGGGAACGGTGAGCATATACAATCAAAATTACTAAAACTTTCACACAAACACAGACACAAATTGTACCTGGAATGGGGGACTAGTTATTACCTATTATGTGCTAGGAGCTCATCACATATATAGGAGGCAAGAAAGATGTCACAGTTGTGGGAATACATAATATTAGCAATACTAAGGTTGAGGAGCAATCCCTTTCCGCTCCTCTCAAGTTTCCAAGGCAACGTAGTACCTGTCTCGGATCACCTGGACCTACTGGGCTGCAACATCTCCAAAGACGTGGGTTTTCGGCGTTTCATTGAAGCCAAGGCCAAAATTGCATCGCAGAAACTAGGGATCCTATACCATTGCAGAAGGTTCTTTTCACCGGTACAACTACTTCTTCTTTATAAATCACAGATAAGGCCGGTGATAGAATACTGTAGCCATATATGGGAAGGCAGTCCCCAGTACCTGCTGGCGTCCTTGGACTCAATTCAGCGCCGAGCGGTCCGTCTAGTTGGGGACCCACAAATCACCGCTGGCTTGGAGTCACTGAGCCACAGACGGTTTGTGGGGTCGCTCAGTCTGTTCTACAGGTACTACCATGGACGTTGCTCTGTGGAACTTGCATCCCTCATTCCTCCCCATCCTACCTATATCCGGAGCACCCGCCGCAGAGAATCAGAGCACCCCCTTGTGGTTGACATTAGGCTTTTGAGAACGAACCGTTTCTCAAACTCTTTTCTCTGCCGCACCGCCAGGATATGGAACTGTCTACCGGCGGATGCCTTTCCTCATACCTATAACCTGGGAGTCTTCAAACGTAATTTGAATAAGCTCGATAGCTCAGCCATAGTCCGCAAATCCGCTGGCATGGCGCCTCGCTGAGCGTGGTTTCGCGAGGCGAGGTGTTTTTGGCTTTTCTGAGCACCTTTGGTCCTCAGCACAGCCACCCATACCGGTTTTTCATAAAAAAAAAAAGTTGTAACCATAGAACACGGATATAAAACAGAACGCTTCTTACGACATGCACGGTAAGATATTCAGTGGGATCACTTGTAATCTTTTAAATTTTCGGTCTGACATGGACCGGTTAGGTTAGGTCAGAGGACATGCAGAGCGTAACGAACGAAAGAATACCAAAGCACCACAAACACCAAACAAATCCTAAGAACACCAAGGAACACTAAAGAACACCGAAAAACACCAAAAACTCCCAAGAATACCTAAGAACACAAATGAACACCAAGGATAAAATAACAAATCCAAGGTTTGTCTATTTCACTATTATTAGGGTACACAGTATTAGGGCTACAGCACTAGTCAAGATAGCAAAATGAAAGGTTGATAATGCCATACGCTGGGATTTGGCTAATCACTAGCGGTAGAATTGAGCAGTAGTATAAGCGAAACTACACTTAATAAAAGTACACTGACGGAATGTTTTTAGAGACAAATAATGTAGGTATTTACTTAACTTTAAACTTTTTTTTTTGTAGATAATAAAGGTCGACACGGAAACCAAAACTTCATTGACATGGAGCGAAGAAAATTGCTATCCCAGCGAAGCTGTATTTATTCCCAGCCCCAACTCGAAGGTAAATTAGCTGTTAGCTAGGTCCACAGCTGCAGTGAGACACTGGAGATGTGAACCTAACATCCCCCACTCCTTTTACCCCTTGCATACCTACTCATATGAAATTTCGTAATTGACTTTGAACTTGGTATTCTAAATCAAATTTTATTTCTATACGAATTGGTCAAATCCAGTGCCCTAGTGCCAAATTTCGTCAAAAGAATGTATACCTGCAACAGACAATGGTGGCCATTTATCCGATGTTTTATTTCATTTGTAAATTTCTTCACAATCTCCATACAAATGTAGAATCCATTACAGTTACATCATCAACATTTTATTTTAATCTTCTATTTAAAGAAGAAAGAATAAGTAAAATATGATGCATCTGTTACTACTATTCGAATTTCAGTACTTATGTACAGTATTATTTCGTATGGTTCTTTTATATTGCTGTGCAGTCATGCGTTTGTATTAAATTTATTGCCCAGACTTATGTACTATATTGTGTGCCAAATAAAATGAAAAAACCCATTGCACATGGCCACCTGCACCCAAGCATCTCCACGGCTACTTCCTAGGCGCCACTTCGTTCATTCGGAAAGAAAGGGAGAGCAAGTCCGATGTTTAACAGAGGACTTTCTACATCAACTGAACTATCCCCTAATGCATAGAATATAGAATATCGTACACAATGTTGGTGCAGAGCGAGGACGACGGCGTGGTGCTGAGCGCGCTGGTGTGGGGCGGGGAGGGCGCGGCGGCGCGTGCGGTCGGCCTGCTCGTGCTGAGCGCGCGTGACCTGCGCGAGCTCGCGCGCGCCACCTTCCGCACGCCTTCGCCCGTGCCCAAGTGCCTCCACGGCCATTTCCTGTCTGCCACGAGGAAATCCGATACAACCTACTAGGACACACGTCTCTTGAGCGATCGTCTGATCGCACGAATAAAGTTATCGCCCACGACTTACAAATCCCCCCGGTGAAGGAGTTCGTCGCGGAGCTCGCCTGGTTAATATTGCTCCCCTGCATGCGAGACCGCCCGACGGGCGACAACTCCCGAGAGAGCTGCTGGAGGGCTCCTAACCACTCAGTCGAGCGCTCCCTTCGAACCGACCTGCAGCAACAAGATGCCCAGCCTGCGGCTAGCTCATAGCGGCCTCCAATGACCGGCAGTGCTAAATGCCTGCCGAGAAGAAGCCCAGGCCGCAAAAGTGGCAACCCCACTACTACTACGAATAAAAACAGCCTACTTTATTTTTTTGAATCATCGACGGCTCTGCTGAGGCTCAATTCAAAATAGACTGCATTATTAAATTTGAAATATTGGTATTTCTCCTCATCTCATCTTTTATTTTATTCTTGTTAGAAATCAAATATGTTGTAGGACACACTTAGGTCACCGGGATTTTTATTAATCCGCCACTGTATTTTTTGTTGAAGTAATCCAGTTCTTAATACAGATTCACTGCCCTTGAGAATGTCAGGCAATAGAAAACATCCAGCATAAATAAAATTAAAATCATTTATTTTATAAAACCCTACATTTATTACCCCATAAATAAGAATGTATGTAAATTTATATTTTTTCCTAAGTAAATTTCAATAAAACAAACTATCAAGATAATTTCTATAAACATCACATAAGTACTTACTGTATTTCATTAATGCCCGGTTCCACCACGGCCAGTTACAAAAATACCCAAAGTTATCTTTCTGTTACACCATACAAATATGCAATGTAACCGAAAGTTAACTATCGGATTTCAGGAAGCTGGAGGTGGTGAAAACAGGGGTAAAAGAAGTATATATATATATATATATACTTATATATATATATATATACTATATATTATATATATATATATATATATATATATAAAAGAGAACATATTTTACAATGTATTTTATAGTTAATTCTAATTAAATCCAACCAAATGCACTACAGTCTCCTAAGTTCCTTTTAGTTTATAATCATAACGGATCCGCTAAGTTTAATGTCATTTTGGACTGATGTGGGGCTGAATTATTTCCTGGATATTATATGAGTTCCCTATACGAAATTTCATCCCCTATTTCACCGCCTTCGAGTTTAATTTTCGCCACAAAAGGTAGCCTATGTCCTTCTCCACCTTCATACCGAATTTCATAAATATTAGTTCAGCGGTTTAGGTGTGAAAACGCAACAGACAGACAGAGTTACTTTCGCGGAAGGACTTTTTCTTTGTAACTGAACAAGTTTGGTTAATACTACACCAACTATCATGATATCAACCAACATACCACATTCGCGAGGGAATTAGGTGCCCTGCCAGGACCTTCTCTTATAAGCACGGCTACATTGAACTGGATGGAAAACATGGACAATTTTGATTACTGCTAGACCATCTTTTTATTCAATACGATGGTACTAATCGGGGCGGGCCTACCACACAATATAGGAAACGGATCTACTGTTTAACATGGTTTTAGGAACATGTAAAAGCTCACATTTGTGGCGAAGTGCCTAACTCGGAAAGAGAAAGAAAGTGGTGAGTGAAGGGGCCAGGGTTTTAACTAAGAATCTTTCGTCACGATGTCTCGCAAACTTCGTAGAAAAAAAGGGAGTTGTTTTTTTTAAACAAGATTAATTAATGTATACATTTCGCCAAATATTATGGCTGTCTACAAAGATATCTCCTAAAAATTGCGCGTTTTTGTTTTATGTTGTTGGTTAATACAGTAAAAATATTAGAAAAACGATTACACTATGCAGGATAAAACTTTTCATTGTTTTTCAGCATATGTTTTACTTCAATCTGGTGCATGTTTCAACTCCGTTTTTTGCTTAAAATGTAATCTATTAAATGTCAAAACATTTTTGTCACATCTGAAATTTAGTTGTTCTCGATATACACGCAAACTCATCACGAAAACTACCAAATGACTCACCTGCTTATAGTCTATAGTCTAATCGCAATCATAGACTTATAAATTATATTAGTGCTGCCATCACACCCATGAGATGATTTTGCGCTACTACTACAGTAAAGTAGGATGTAGGTACCATTACTTAAGTTATGTACAACAAAACAATCTGTATCTTGCCTCGTATGCTCCTGCTGCCTTGTATGTATGGATTAAATAAAATGATTCTATAGAAATCTATGAAATCATTTTTTTTAATTCATCATCAGATTTTGCCGAAGTACTCATTCATAAAACATTTAAATAAATATTCTAAATAAAAAATAATACCTAACCTGGAACAATTGAGGTTCCACTATTTTTAGTTATTAGGGTTCAATTCAGTTTTACTGATATATTGATATATATTTTAACTAGAGCTATTTTGTGATCAATTAGGCGAATCAATCTTATTAAACTAAAAGCATTATTTATAAAACATTTGATAATTTTGCTGTTTAGTAAATGTTGTGACTCCCAGTTTTTATAAACACTGCGGATGTAGGTAGCTTAAAAATATTTAAGAATATAAGGACAAAACATACTCACACATAGTCAATAACTAAGAATAAAATTGTACGATTGACTGAGATTCTTTTAAAAAATTTGGAATGTTAGAAGTCGTCTTTGATGAGAAAACATAATTATGTGCTATAGTTAAAATGTTTAGTTTCACATTGAAACCACTTTGAAAACTGGGGTCCTACCCCTATGGTTCCCACCTATAGTTCCTGAGTCATATTTGTTGAACATTAATCACAAGTCATGGGTCCATCGTGACTCGATCGGAGATGATAAACATGTCACTTTCGATAGGCAAAAATACTTTCTTGGTTTACACAATCTCTACATAGGCAAACTTTCTTATGTTACCACTCACAACAAAGGCACAGCTAACTCTACAAAAATTATAAAAGTCCCTACACAAGCTAGTGAATTATCACGCGTATGTTTAGAGTTACGCGCCGAGAATAAGGCACAATGATCGAAAGGAGCTTAGATTCTTTCAAGAGTTAGCAAACCTTTCGTTTTGTTAAAAGAATGAAGAAAAAAAATCTTTCACCTGCTATTTTCAGAATAAAAAAAATATATTAACACAGTCTTAATTACAAACAGTTCGATGTGAAGTAAATCGAATTTAAGTCATAACATTCGCTGTCAGACAATTTAATACAGTCCAGAGGCTAATTAGTTAATTTATCTATGCCTTAAGAGCTCAACTTCATCTACATTACACCCTTCAGTGGCCGGCCTTTCATTGATCAAACGAACTGAGCTTCTTTCAAGCCATCGATTCTGTAGTCATAGTAGGCAGATGTTTGTTGACAGATATGAGAGATAGCAGGCTAACCAATAGGTCCATTATGGTGTTCACCAAACCGTCCAAAGTTCACCACACAATTTATTCACGTCTCCATTTCGAATTAGTCTCGAGTACGATAAGAGTTTAAAGTCGAACAGGGTAGCGTGAGCCCTCACCAGTTGGGCTTCTTGTGCGTGATGGTCCACTGCTGGTATGTGTTGTTGGGGTCGCACGCAGCAAGCCCGAGTGCTCCGCTGGCCGGGTGCAGCGTGAGGCAGTGCGCGCGCAGCCGGTGCACGAGGTGCCGCCGCTCCGGCTCGTAGGACCAGGGCCCGTCGACCGTGCCCAGCCGGCAGAATGCGAGCTTCACGTTCTTGTCGTCAGCCTCCACGCAGCGCTCGCCCACGCCGAGCTGCCCGGCCGCGTTCAAACGGAACAGCTGGTTGTTGCCGGAGCCGTGACATGGGCTTGTTCCTGAACATTCAGAATGGCATTAAATCGATGGAAGTTAATGTAGGCAGGCCGGAGAGGGTCCCGTTTGTTAACTTAGTTGTAACTTAGTTATGTTAAGGTGCTTGTAAATGATGCCCTTCATGCAAATATAGTTTGGAAATTATGTGAAAATCACTATGCCAATATTTTTGCATTTACCATCGGTCAATCAATATCAGTGTCTGCATGTTTTTTTTTTCAAATTAAAATTGAGTCAATAATCTAAATAAAACATTACTTTACAAGCATTTTGTGACAAAGGATAGCTTTTTCGAATAAAGAAAAACTGGTCAAACTATGTTTATAAGGAGTGTAAGTTTCTGGGTACTAATAAAAAAAAAAAAAATCTAACCTTGTGTTGGTTAGCCCTTCACAAAATGGTAGGAACACTAACAGGTCCTAACAGGCAATTGTACGATAAAACAATGTATAAATGGGTATAATGTATAACAGACACCTCTGTGTCGTTTGACACTTTTGTAGAAATGCGTCGATGTAATATGGAATGCAGGAGCGTCACCAACCATAATGCACATATCCTGGGTTCACCATGATCCCTAACAGAAGTCTGGCGAAATCTATAGTCTGTTTGACTTCTGGGACGAGCTAGGATGGTTTATGAAGACACTTATTAAGCTTATCAGTGGCCCATCTATGAGACTAACCTAACATAACACAACTGGACTAACCTATGCAAGGAAACACTTACCTACAAATGCAGGTGCTGCTCTGCCCATAGTGTCAAGACAGAGCTTTCCTGCAACATTCTGCACCATGCCCCAATGTAAATTGGGTGGAAGTTTTGGAAACTTGTCGTAAACATCGTACGCCACATTCTCCATAAACCAATCGAAATTCTTGCACTTGAGCCTCTCTTTCAACTGCAGCTGCTCCGAGATATCACCCATATCCAAGAAGCGGGCCATCGGCTCGCGCGTGTAGAAGTACTCCTTGTGTTCCTCGTCAAACCACGTCTCGATGACGCGTTTGTAGTTGATCGTGATGAGGGAGCCGCGTTTCTTGCTCGCGAGACTCCCGAACGAGTAAGGCATGAACGCGCGGTACACGTGACCAACACGAGAGCATGGCACCCACTCTATGCTCCCGCCGCACTGCCAGATCTTGAAGCTCAGCTCAAAGTTTTCGCCGCCCCACACCAACAGACCGGGGTCATATGCTCCGATCTCGAGGAAGTATTTCCGGTTGATCGCGAACAGACCCCCCGCATGCGTGGGGCTCTTGTAGGGTTCAGACTTGTGCTTGTGGAGCTGCGATTCCCTCTCGGGGACCTCGTTCTCCTTGTAGAGCATGCCCCACTCGAAGATGCCTCGGAAGAGAGTATTGCGCTGGTACACGGGCCGGTACTCGAAGGTCTTGTAGTCGATGCCGTCGATGACAGGGACCGTCATGATGGTGTGGTCCCGGTAGATGGGCGCGAGCAGCGGAGGCAGCCAGTTGAGGTTCACCTCGCAGTGCGCGTCGAGGAAGACGATAACGTCGCCCGTGGCCTCCTGCGCGCCGCGTGACCGCGTGCGGATGAGACCCTCCCGCTCCGTGTTTCGTATGAGGCGCACTTTGCCCTTCCACCTCTTGATGTATGTTTCTAGCTCCGATTTGAGGTTTTCTTTGTCGGAAAAGTCATCAACCTACAACAGACATTAAAAAAAATCTTAGCAAATTTTGCTAATGTGAAATAATGTTTTATTACTCTTATATTGTTTCAGTATATCGCATTCACTGTGTACTTGGTATGGGGAAACTTCTCTTCGGCAGTCCAGTAAAAGAATAACAGAAAAATCAGCCGGGCTTGGAAGCGGAATGAATTTGAATATTCTCAGGTCACAAAATGTCCAGGTTTTACTGGACATCACACAAAACTCATACTTCGCGATGGATGGCTACAAATAATGTTGATCAGGTAGAGAATGATAACTATTGGTGAAAACGCCAAGTTAGTAAACAGATCTATGAGCGATGGTCAGTGATTGAAAAGAAAGAAAATAATCGTAATGGATAGAAATAGTAATGGTCGCCATGAAGGTAAGGAATATATACATGTATGTAGGAGATGACTTCATTGGCTGCATATATATTTAGACTTCGAATTTTATAATTAGGATAGTAAAATGTAATACGTAAGGTATGACTGAATATCTGACAGTTTTAGCAAAAGAGATTGATTGAAATCAAATGTTTTTCAGAATCAAAGTTAAGTATCCTCATTTCTAGGATTTCACATCTCATTCTATATAGAATATCTTTAGATATTTTTAAAGTCATCAAAATTATAATTTTGACAAATTAAGTCTAGGTTCTTTGTAATTTTAGAAGCTAAAATAGGAACAATATTTGAATTCTCATGCATAACTCAGTGCTGCTTCAGGAGGCATGACCAATGACTATAAGAGTTTTTTATGTTGGCTACTTGATACAGTTACCATGCATAATGTACGAGGGTGGATCATAAAGTTTTTGGAATGACCATGAAAACAATGAAAATTTGATTGAAACTTAATTTTGTTTTCTACATAATCTCCTTCTAATTCGATACACTTAGTATACCGCTTTTCTAGATTGATTATTCCATCCTTAAAAAAATATTGTTCATTAGCCTCGAAAAAGTCCTCCACAGCAGTCATGACCCCGTCGATATTCTCGAATTTGGTTCCACTGAGATTTTCTTTCAATTTCCGAAATACATGGTAATCACCGGGGACTAACTCCAGTAAATATGGCATGTGCTCATAAAGGTCGGAGCCAGCATCACTGATTGCAGGGGGGGCGATTACAGATCTGTGAGCGGGCGCTTTGTTTTGATGATTCAGCACACCGGACGTGAACTTTCCTCGTCGTTTTTCTTTAATGGTATCTCGCAATTTCACAATTAAAGCTGCCTAATATGAACCGGGAATTGATTAACCTTTAGGCAAGTAGGCAATTAGGAGAATTCCTTCAACCTCCCAGAACACAGAGGCCATAACTTTGCATGCAGTCGCAGCAACACGAAATTTCTTCATGGGAGGAGAAGACGGTCGTTTCCGGTACATGCTTTGTCGTTTTGTCTCGGTATTGAAGTGGTGCACCCATGTTTCATCCACGGTTACAAAAATACCTAAGAAGAGTTCAGGATCTTCTTGAAAGATGTCGAGATTCCGCTTAGAAATGTCAAGATGTTGCTTCTTGTTCTCGTCAGTGAGCATTCGTGGTACCCATCTTGCTGACACTTTTTTAAAGTTCAAAACATCTGTTATTTTTTTTTTACCGCTGCTATAACTAATCTTTAGGGTCTCTGA
This sequence comes from Incurvaria masculella, assembly GCA_946894095.1. Classification (NCBI taxonomy): domain Eukaryota; kingdom Metazoa; phylum Arthropoda; class Insecta; order Lepidoptera; family Incurvariidae; genus Incurvaria; species Incurvaria masculella. The sequence goes on along the minus strand of OX335641.1, from coordinate 14,852,892 downwards.
GAGGTGGTTTATTGCAACTCGTCTGTCTTCCAAGACATTTTTTTCCACTTTTTGGACCTTTTCTTCTGTGAGGGAGGAGGACGGGTGTCCAGAGTGGGCGTCATCTTCACAGCTCGATCTGCTATGTTTGAAATCAGATATCCAGTAAGCAACGGGGGAATATGGTGGTGCACTGTCCCCTAATGGTTGCTGCATATCCAGAAAAAATCCTTACCAGAAATGTTTTTCAGAAACGGGTACTTTATAACCGCACACATTTCGTTTTTCTCCATACTTCGTAATTTTTGGCGACCACTTAAATTAAAAATTAAATTTCTTAAGAACTTTAAACCACAGCTGAATTATATTTTACGTCAATACACTACAATAGTGACTGGTCACTTTCATTACAGACTACCCTCAAAATACCTGTTAGAAGTATGTGATTCCAAAAACTTTATGATCCACCCTCGTAGCAATCTGTATTGCAAATGCATAAGGCTGACATAAGGTTGGAGTATTTAGAGTGAACCTGTCAAAACTTAGTACGGGATTAGCACCGGACTAACCATACAAAAACTGGCTTAGTCCGACCTTAATATGAAATGAAATATATTTATTTTATTTATATAACAATTTGAGTGCAATAACAGTATTGGTACTTAAAACTAAAAAATATTTACTTTTAATTAAAACTTAAAAGTATCAAAAGCCATTATTGCCGTGTCGGACCTTGCCCCTTTAACTAGCCTTACGTGTTGTATCATAAGGGGCAGTACTTCTACAAAAGTGTGTAATGGCATTTGTGATAAGCAAAAAATCTTACAGAATATTTAAAGTTAGTCAACAAAATAAGCCAAAGACACAATCAACAAATAAACAAAGAGAAAAACTTAAAAAGAAAGAGAAGAATACAAAATATAGTTAGTATGCGTACAACAAGTTCACGAGCCATTTATAATTATAATTAACTAAGAATATCAAAAAAAAAATCTGTGTCAGAATAGTTTAAACTTAACAACCATGCTTTGATTTTTTTTTTAGCATGACTGTTCATGGTGGCGCTCACATTAATAATTCTGTTGGCTTTGACACATATGGTCCTAGGAATGGATGGCACTTTTGGGCAAATGCTGTACGCGTTTTAGGAACTGGTACGGTGCCTTTCCCTCGTACAAAGAATATATGAGACCTCGTATATGAGTACTAAAGTTAGTCCGCTCACTCTGATTACTGCTGAAAGAGTATTTAAGACAAGTTCGGAATGTTAAGTACAATTTAAAGAATGAAATTAATAAAACCGGCCAAGTGCGAGTCAGACTCACACACGGAAGGGTTCCGTATCATCATACAAGATTTAACAAGTTTTCTGTATGGGGCCCCCCCTTTCATTTAAATTATTTTTTAATTTCACTTATTTGTTACAGCAGCAGCAAAATAAATATACATGAATACAGTTCATGAGATACAGCCCCATGACAGATGGACGGACGGACGGACGGACGGACAGCGGAGACTTAGTAATAGGGTTCCGTTGGCACCCTATGGATACGGAACCCTAATAAAAAGGGCCTAATTTGTTACTAAGATCAAAACAATCTCATATGTTGCAGTGTTTTTGTAGGAACTTTGATCAAATTGGCACCATTCGAAATCTCAATTATCTAATCGTACAAGCTGACTAATTTCTACGAAATTTGGCCCCTTTATCATTATGTATTGGTGCATAATATAATTTACAGGAATCTAGAGTCAAAGCATACAATTAAAAGGAAAATTTCTACCTATCAGCAAATCAAGCTAGAATACAAACTGTCCAATGAATGGAGTTTACTAGCAAAAGACAGCACAACCAATATTTGCAATTTTTATTTCACATTGTCTAAATAAAATGGCTAACCATATAAGAGAACGCTTCGGGAATTATGTTAATGTTATTTCTGCTTTCACATCCATCTCTACTTTTGTAGATACTGGGTCTTCACGAAACAATAAGAGGTAATTAACCCAGAAGTTATTCCGTTAGTGGTTTAGAATTCCTCATTCCAAAAATACCGATGTAGCCTACCTACATATTTTGATACACGCAACAGAAAAAATAATAATTATGGTAACTAGATTTGATGTTTTCTGTAGCAAGCTTTTGAGTTGTCCACTAAATAAGCACCTCTATCGTTTGGGGGTAACAGATACCCTCTATGTCGTGGCTGCATGGAGACAGTGGAAAAAAACCCCAGTGCAGAAGTGCGGCTGACCAATGGGCACAGAACCTGGGCACCCATGCAGAAGTCTGTGAGAACATAAAAAACCTGTTGGATTTCTCACTTTTGTTTACGCTCTGGCAATGGCCTCTCAAGGTTTAGCGCGGAAAACATCTGCCCTACTACTACGGGCCTAGTTAACAATCTGTTTATCCAACATTGTACTCACCAAGACAACCTCCTCCAATATGTTCGGGGGTGAGCGCTCGATGACGGTGTGCACCGTCCGCATGAGCACCGACAAGCCCTCGTTGTGGAACACGACAATGACGGAGGTGGTGGGGAGGTCCTCGGGATAGTTCCAGTAGCGACACTCATCGGCGCGCGTGTCCGGCACCGAGCGGTTCATAGCGATGCTGTCGGATGCAACGATGTTCATCCCGTAGTCGGACTCTGAGCGCGCCACATCGTTGGCGCGATGCGACGGCAGGTTTAACGGCTTGCCCCCTTCACCGGGGCCTGTGATCGTCTTTAAGTTGCGAGGCTCAAAGTTCCCAAGTTCTGAAATGGAAAAAAGATCTAAAAGTCTTGTTTCTAGATTTTTTTAATTCATCCCCTTATTCTTGGACTGGGTGGATATGTTGGAAGACAAAAAATCGTAATAATATCGGACTACTCAACCACAAGCCTTTTGCAGACGAAACTTTAGGGGCATGGTCAAACGATGCTTTGAAATTTGCAGACTGTCTAGGAAAACTGTTGACGGAGGCTTCAGGCGACTTAAGCTCAAAAGCTTTCTTTATTCGCCGCATTAGCCTAGAGATCCTAGAGATTAAAGAACTTTTTTACTGTAATATTCAATTACACTATAAAAACTGTCCCTATATCTAAAGTCAATACAGTCAAAGACCTAGGTATCCTTCTAGATTCAAAACTATCTTTTACAGAAAATTTAGATGCAATGACTACCAAGGCATACAAAAACCTCGGATTTGTGATGAGAATAGGTAAGCCTTTTTCAAACATTAAATGTTTAAAAGTGATGTTTTTTGCGTACGTTCGTGAGTATGGCTCATGCATTTCGTCCACTCAATATACAACTCATAAATCGCATATTGAACTTCTGCAAAGTAAATTCGTGAAATTTCTAAATTTTGAATGTAAAATTCAGTTTCTATTTGTATTTAAAAAGCTGCAATCATTATAATATTTTAACATTAGGAGAAAGAAGGTTAGTTCTGGATATGGCATTTTTATGTGACTCAGTAAACAGTCGAGTGGACTGCCCAGAACTTGTTGGGGCTGTGTTATTATATAAAGCCCCTGGATTTAAGGTTGCTGGATGGATAGGATGAAAGATCGACCTTCTAGGACCTACCCATGAAAATATTATAGTGCGGTAACAATTCCTTCATATTAAAAAAAAAATTCAAACTTTTCTATAAATTTGTAATTATCAATTGGCGCACGCTCGCTAATGGATGGCTCCGTTTCACGGTCATTACGTACAAGCTTGATTACGTAGTTGCCAGGTGAAATGCATTTAGCCCACATTGTGTGGTAATTGTCGTATTTTTGGACGTAAATTAATACTTGGTGTATTCAAATTGCTCCAAAACCGACTTAGCCGCCCCGACATTACATGTTGGTGTGCATCATCCCTAGAGTGTTTTTTGGAAGTGCGGAGACGAAAGCTCGCGCAGGAGGTCCCGACCAAGAGAAGGGGCCGACCAAGCGAGTCTTTTGGCGTAGCCACCAAATTCACTTGGTTGGGCTTTCGAAATAGATCCAAAAACCATAATACATAAACAGAATAGGTCGGGGTAATTATAGTATGATATAGTGGCAATACACGTTGTGCAGTAGGTTTGGAATGATCAATGCAATCGATTCAGTCTCCCTACATTCTGTTCAGTCGACTGTTCAGTCGCCCTTTGGTTGTACTGTGCGGTGGTCTGTTATCGTTTTCTCTTTGTGGTTAATGAGCATGATTTCTGATTTTTGGAAATGTGTTTTTTTTTGGTTTCCGCAACTTCTCATGTCGCACAAACGTATGTTTTTGAGGTTTTTAGTAGGTATTTATTTTATTTTTATTTTTTTCTAGGGGCTTCATTCAATAACAATCCTCTTGTTGGAGAGATTGGTTACAATGCACCAGCAGGGCGCACACAGCACACTCAATTGTTTTATATACCGTTACATCGGGCAAATTACACTCACAACTCAGTATGCACACGGATTGTTAACACCTATAATAACATGTTCAACAATGTAGACCCTTTAAAAGAAACAGTAAGGACATCCCGCTTTGACTCGAATTAATCAAGCTGCTACAGCGTCAAACTTTCAGTCTATCGAACCAAGAATCTGCTAAAGAGGTCTTAATTAGAAACCTCAACTGTGACCCGTACGGCCAATGTCTTGAAAAATTCTAAGCTTAATGGGCAGTAGCGATACGCAAATTTTGGCAGCTTTGCAAGCTCACCATGCAATTAGCTCGGTACCTGTGCCAAGCGTAGGGTAGACATCCCGATGGAACGCGCCACTGCGTGCTTTAAGAGCGGATGACCCAGCGGCGGCCGAGCCGCGAGCCGCGGGTTCCGAAGTGTACTGGGCCACTGAATACAGCAGCATTAGTAGCAGGCAGCACAGCCCCGCTATACGCACGATCCGCCCGCGGCGCACGTTCGTGATCTTCATCTTTTGTGGCTGGACTACCAGCACTGGAGAAGAAATGCAGCCTCCTGTCCGGCGTCGAGGGTTGAATGTACCATCCAGCTGTAACCTCAGCCAGCAAACACTCGATTTTTCTATTCGGAAATGACACAATTGACGTTTTGATTGTCAACGTCGACAAATTGCACCGTTCTTTTTTCCGTATTCCCGTCGAAAATCTAAAACGTCTTCCCATGTATGATATTTAAAAATGTATGCCATATTTTAACAGGTTTTAGAAAATTTTATTGTAGAACAAGAAGAACACTATGTATCATTATTCATGATATGATCAATATTAATTTACTCAAGTGAAGAGTTGGGTTAGCGAAGATGGACTTATTTATAGTTGCGCGCAAAGATGGCAATCCCGACGATTAAAATGTTGGATCACTGAATGCCGTTTACTTTCTGTGCGATCCGATTCGAACTGTCAACGTTTACAGTCTACATGGCGGCGGGGGCGTCTCAATCGTCACGCATCAGATTACATGCTCACAACTGTCACAAAATATTCGGACTGTTTGTGTGCGCGCTTACAGAATAAAAAAAGAATCATTGAACTAATGGCATTGGTTGAAACAGCGTCACTCAAGTTAAATCGAATTAATTCATTTAGGATGAACTTGAATTTTCACCTAAGAGACATTTAACAGTTTGTGAAGCAACACGTTCGAAAGACGACAGATAATGCTAGAAACGTCAAAAAGACACTATGAAAGTTGTCCTTATTCTAATAAGTGCATAATGGAGCACGGAGCGAATCACCCTTCGGCGCCACAGCAGTCCTTGCAAATGAAAACGTATGCTGGTCAAAGTTCAATGTGCGGCGTCATTAGGGTGTACCGTTTACATATTACATCTAAAAACTCGTAAATACAATTTGACAGTAATTAAAGTTTTGACGTTTTAAGGTGAGGTCGTTCATGCGACATCTACAGCAAGCTTTGTGTTTTCTTTCCCATTGCACCGCCTAGTAAGTTGAAGTATTGCTACAGGGTATGCATGCATTCATGAAATGAAAACGAGAAGTTCTCACAACGAATAGCTGCCAGTAGCCGTCGTCTTCAATTTTGAAATAATGTAAATGACAGCTTCCCGCAGGTTTGTTGTGAGTACCTTTCGTGTTTGCTTCCCGAGTAGACCCAATGAAATCAAACTTTCTTCGAGATATCCTTGCTCGCTCTGCGAGCGCTTTTTACGCCTTGTACGTGTAAAAATTGGCAGCTCAAAACAGACCGGGTAGCAGTACAAGAAGTTCTCGCATGAGAAACTGACAAAATCTGTGAAAAACATTGTTATTATTATGTTATTTATATCACTAGCAGCTTGAAGCTGATGCGTGAATTTAATTTTTCCCGGAGTGCACTTGTATGTTTTTTGCCTACTTTTTTTCTGTAGCGAATGACAGCTCGCAAGCGACTCACCAACGGAAATTAGATCAATAATCACTCACTGGTGAATGATCGGTGAGTAACAGAACTTTTTTTCGTGGCTTTCATTTCATGAGCACGAAAGTAATGTGACTCACCAGTGATTCATATTTTATTATTTCATTCATTATTTTCTTATATTCTGTGGATGCTGAATTGTGGTTGTTTTTTTGGTATTTGTTTATTTTATTTTTATTTTATTTTATTTGGGAAATCAACAGCTTACATATATAATACAATTTTTAAAATAAAAATTACCTAACTAAAGCCAATTACAGATTTCCTCTAATTACCGTTACAATTTTGAAGATTAATTATTATATTATATTAATAAAAATAAGTAGTATAAATTGCGTGAAAAGAGAAAAAAGGAGAACAAGTGAAAATACATTGTAGTATACATTACATTACTTGCGCATGTTTGTGTAGGTAGGGTGAGTTACAAAAGTGTACGTGAGTGTGTGGGTGTGTGGGTTTGGGAGGGTGAGAGGGTTTGTGAGAGAGGGTGAGGGTGAGAGCGTGTGAGGGTGTGTATATTTGTATATATATGTATTTATATACTTGCGTTGGAGTGATAGGGTTTGCTTGCAAGTGATTGTTGATAAATGAGGTGTCAATTAGTTGTATTAATCTTGTCTTTGCAATAGTAAGTGTTTTTTAATCATATTTTTTAAAATTGTGTTTTGTAGTTGAAAAAAGATCTGCATTACTAAAATTGCTGTTATAGGTTTAGTCTGTGTATTTGTTTGTGTTCTGTGATTGTATTCGATTCTTTTATGTGTCTTAGCTGATCAATCCCTGAACCTCCTCTTCTTTCATTGCTGTGCTTTTGATGAGCAAAGAGAAAAACTATATATAAATGCTTAGAAATTACACACAAAGAAAAAAAAAATCCCGCTTGACCTGAAAAAAATATTAAGTCAACCGACCAACTTTGAACCCATGTTTCTGTATATATATGAGACAATAGAAAATATTTAACTACGCGACACTCCAGAATTGACTACAATACATTAGATACAATAAAGAGAAGGCTGTATAGCGAAAGCTTTTGCCTGTCCATTAGATAAACAAAAAAAAATCTTTGATGTGTCTTTTGCCTGTCCATTGGATAAAAAAAAAAAAACTTTGATGTGTCCGTTGGTTTTCAAAAAAATCTTTATTTTCATAATTTCACAGCTCAGTGCCTCTCCTTTAAAAAATATTTTACGGCTTGTCCACAGAACAGAAAGTATCGTAACGGGTGGTCTAGCTGTATCGAAGAAAGAACCCAATGGAGAACGGCGGTGGTAAATAAATTTACATAATGTCAACGAGAATTTTATCTATTTTTAATCACATTTTTACACTAACATTTAACATTAACATTTAACATTAACATTTAACATTAACAGCCTCAGTGGCCCAGTGGCGCGACACTTCGGCGATCGCTCTCCGAAGTTAAGCAACGCTGGGTCCGGTCTGGTCTTGGATCGGTGACCATGCGACCGTTGAGAGAGGCTGGCCGTGGTTCGGATTCCACGTTAAGCTGTAGGTCCCCTTCCTTACTTACTAGGTGGTAGGGTTTATCCCGCCAGGGTTGGTACCATCGCATTGGATGAACGATGGTCGAAGAGGCAATGAAAATTGTCCGTGTTTTCCATCCAGTTCAATGTAGCCGTGCAATATAAGGAAGGTCCTGGCATGGCATCTAGTTCCCATGTGGTGTGTTGGGCTAATACCATGACAGAACTTGTGGTATTAGCCATCCATGTCCAGTCACATAAAAAAAAAATCCATAATTTGCGTGGTAATTAGGTAAACCCCACATGGCCCACAACATACTGCGAATACGTATTCATACGATACGAACTACTGTGTATAATGAATTCAAATAAAAACCGGCCAAGTGGAGTCGGTCTCGCACACGAAGGGTTTCGTACCAACAACACCAAAAAATCAAGTTTTTTGTATGGGAACCCCCTTTAATGTTTATTATTTTACTTATTTGTTGTTATAGCGGCAAAATAAATACACACTCTGTGAACATTTCAGCTGCCTACCTATTACGGTTCATGAGATGCAGCACTGTGACAGACGGACGGACGGACGGACGGACAGCGGAGGCTTAGTAATAGGGTTCCGTTTTCACCCTTTGGGTACGGAACCCTATAAAAACGAATTTTAATAATTCGTTTCTAACAATGAAATTATCACAACCTTGCTTTTTATTTTTTTTATGCAACTTTACATGACAGGATGGCTAATACCACACAACACATTTCCGTATGAATTTTGTGCTATGCCAGGACCTTCCCTTTATGAGCATGGCTACATTGTGCTGGATTTAAAACACATACAATTTTTCGTTGACACTTTAAACATATTTTCATCCACTGCGATGGTACCAACCCGGGCGGGCTTAAACCCTACCACCTAGTAGGGGAAGGGGACATACAATTTTACATGGACTCCAAAACATGGAGCAGCTCATATTTGTGACGAAATTCACTTATCCAACTCAGAAAGAGAAAGAAAGTTGTGCATAAATAGGTTGAGGATCTGAACCCCAAGGCAAGTCCCCGCACTACTACTCTATGACCCACTCTGATTATATCAGTGCCTCACCTGTTATTTACTACAAAAAAAGGCATTTATTATTATTGTTATATATACTAGCAGCTGCAAGCTCATGCATGTACATGATTGAGTGCACATTGTAATTTTTTTTAAGTGTTCGTAATATGTATAGTTTTTTAAATATTTTTACATGATTGCCTAAATTGTTTTTGAAACTGTTTACTGAGCTAGGACTTACGACCTCCTCCGGCAGTTTCCTCGGGTTGGAATTGAAGCTATTTTGATTGAGTTTCAGAGAATGTCCACGAAGTCTTTGATCAGTGTTCAGGAAATACATAGCCTGTTGGTTAGGTACGTCATAATGTCCATTTAATATTTTGAAGGTTTCAATTAAGTCACCTCGCTGTCTTCGCTCCTCTAGTGAAGTGAGGCCCAGGGCCTCTAATTGTAATTAGATCTCGTATTGCATATTTGTTAGGATTTTAACGACCATTCACCTCACAATCTACAAATGCACAGGTCACCATGCTTTCTTAAGGAAAACTAGATAAATCATAAAGATTTTACAAAAAATCATTTCACGTTACATGAGCACGGGACACTATGTACTGATAGCGATTCAAAAAGTTGTCTCATCGGGTAGGTAAGATCCATCTCTCTCCAACTCACGATAGATGTCCTTGAGTTGACATCTCACTCCCACACTGTGTTGTCTTGTAAGCGGAGCGCGATCATGCTCGGTCTGTGGTATTCTCTCAAAGATTATTTTAATCTATATTATTTTAATCCTTTCAAAGGAACTAATTTATTTACTCTCAAAACAAAAATAGGGTTTGCATTCCAACATAACTTTCCCTATGAAATACATGTGGTAATTTTTTTGGACTATTGGAAGACTAACTGCTCTCCAAATATTGGTTTAAATGTTTTGACAGCACTGGCCAAAAAGTCTGTAATTCTGTGCAGCAGCGACGACCATGGAGGAGGTGGTGCAGGTGTGGAACTCCTTGTCGATGAACTTCCCGCTCTCCGTGTCTGACCTGTCGCCGACTGTGAGGCCGGTCGTGCTGATGGGTGCACTCGTAGAGATCCTGACCGTCGAGCTTGGCATTGACCGGGAGGCCATCATTGCTGTGAGTACCTAACTAGCTAACAGTCACACCTTATATAAATGAATAAATGAATTTCTTGTCAATAAAACAGTGTTGGAAATGTTAGAAATGAGCAACAATTTGGAAATGGATGGCTAATACCACACCCACTGTCATTATATTAGCCCAGCACACCTCATGGGAACTAGATGTCATGCTAGGACCTTTTATTGCACGGCCATCATAAACTTGTCCGCTTTAGGGAGTTTAATCCAGGACTCCACCACTCGATTGGCTATATTTTTTTTCCGAGTGTTGGTGTTTGGTTAGGTTAGGCTAGGTTTAGACCTCGGTGGAAATTTTGGTTCAGAGCAAATATTAGCTTCTGTTCAAAACATTTATGATTTCTTGTCATATAGTATAAATCGATTGCATGTTTTACTTTTTTTTTTATTTGCAATTTTATTAATACACTCTCATTTTAAGAGATTCTTTCAAGAGAACTTGCATACAAAATATTCAGGGAGACTGAAACAATGACATTTGTAATTAATATCTCCTGTATTGGATGAATGGCAAGCGGTGCGGCAACGTGACATTGTGTTTCAGCCGCCAGAGGAACGTGACGAGCACACGGAGTACTACTGGGACCTCCTGCCCGCCATCAACATGACGCGCATCCTCAACCATGAAATCTCTGCAATCCAGGTGGCACCTCCATCTTTGTTTTGTATTTTATTTATTTATAAACACTAGCAGCCTAAAGCTGATATGTGTACGTCATTGGTTGAGTGAACTATGTTTGTTAATTAAAATGTCTCTTTTTTTTAATTTAAAATAATGATCTATGTAATTTGTTTTGAACCAGTTCACTGTTATAGCATTTATCATTGGCAGTTTGTTGTCCACTACCTGGTTAAGTAAGAATGGATGCGTATATGGCTGCATAAATCTAGTAAGTAATACATTGCTGTTGATGGATTTATAAAAGCAATATGACACTTTACATGTAGTTTTCGCCCTTACTCTACCCTGTGCTCATGCTAACCTGCTTGAAGACATAACAAGTGAAAATATTGACATCATTGCAATATAATTCAGACTAACGAATGTGGTGCCAGGATGTGATCACGGTAAGCATGGCAGACCTGCTGCACCCGTCGCCGCTGTTCGCCCAGAACATCCTGAGGCTGCTGATGAACCTCGCCTCGTTCTACCGCGAGCGGCGTGACCACATCGAGCCTATGGAGCGGGAGCTGTTCGCGCAACGCGAGCAGGTGGGTGCCTGACTCATATTGCGGTGGTACCAAGCGGTTCCCGTTAACTGGCATTTGTTATTTAATTCCCATCTAGGTGCCTAAAGCCTTGAGTTGGCCTAATTCTACACCGAGGTAACGCTGATAAACACATAGCCTTATAGGTAGGTTTAAGGAGGTTAGAAACACTTAATATCTTTTATGTTGAAATATTAAAATATGGTATAAGTGAATTGTGTATTGTGTGCAAGCTAGGCAGAGAAAAATATCATTGTTTACGTCTACTTTTTTTTTTCGAAGAACTCAACGTGTACAAGGAAATTCAAAACTTTTTCAAAACCTAGTTTATGAATGTTACCATTTTATTGAAAGTAGTGACACTCACAAAAGGAATGGTTTGTGTGTTGGGAGGCAGGTGACGGCCCTGGAGGAGCAGAAAAATAATATGCTGGAGCGGTTAAACGAGCAGGCCGCTGCTAAGGCTTCCCGGGCCATCAGGCTTCAGAAGGTAACCAATTATTCGTCTTAATCAATACAATTGGTGAATGTTTATTGTGAAGGAATGTTGACTCATTATTAAATCACGTTATTCAATTCTATTTTAAAGAAAATAATTAAATTCTTTGATATCCTTAAAAAATAAGGTTTTTAGTATCATCTCTAAAATGTTTCATCATTAGCATCTATTGTCAACATGACAAATCTGTTGGGTAGCTGGAGGAGGAGCGCAAGCAGCGCGCCGAGGAGCTAAAGGCGGAGCGGCTGCAGCATGAGGACGAGCTACGGGAGCTGGAGCAGGTCATCGGCGAGAACAAGACCCTCCAGGCGACGCTCGATAAGGTATTAAAACGAACGAACTGCTCGGTAGGTGGAGGAGGACCGTAAGCAGCGCGCCGAGGAACTGAAGGCAGAGCGGCTTCAGCATGAGGACGAGCTGCGGTAGCTGGAGCAGGTCATCGGCGAGAACAAGACCCTCCAGGCGACGCTCGATAAGGTATTAAAACGAACGAACTGCTCGGTAGGTGGAGGAGGAGCGCAAGCATCGCGCCGAGGAACTGAAGGCAGAGCGGCTTCAGCATGAGGACGAGCTGCGGTAGCTGGAGCAGGTCATCGGCGAGAACAAGACCCTCGAACGACGCTCGATAAGGTATTAAAACGAACGAACTGCTCGGTAGGTGGAGAAGGAGCGCAAGCATCGCGCCGAGGAACTGAAGGCAGAGCGGCTTCAGCATCAGGACGAGCTGCGGTAGCTGGAGCAGGTCATCGGCGAGAACAAGACCCTCCAGGCGACGCTCGATAAGGTATTAAAACGAACGAACTGCTCGGTAGGTGGCGAAGGAGCGCAAGCATCGCGCCGAGGAACTGAAGGCAGAGCGGCTTCAGCATGAGGACGAGCTGCGGTAGCTGGAGCAGGTCATCGGCGAGAACAAGACCCTCCAGGCGACGCTCGATAAGGTATTAAAACGAACGAACTGCTCGGTAGGTGGAGAAGGAGCACAAGCATCGCGCCGAGGAACTGAAGGCTGAGCGGCTTCAGCATGAGGACGAGCTGCGGTAGCTGGAGCAGGTCATCGGCGAGAACAAGACCCTCGAACGACGCTCGATAAGGTATTAAAACGAACGAACTGCTCGGTAGGTGGAGAAGGAGCGCAAGCATCGCGCCGAGGAACTGAAGGCAGAGCGGCTTCAGCATGAGGACGAGCTGCGGTAGCTGGAGCAGGTCATCGGCGAGAACAAGACCCTCCAGGCGACGCTCGATAAGGTATTAAAACGAACGAACTGCTCGGTAGGTGGAGAAGGAGCGCAAGCATCGCGCCGAGGAACTGAAGGCAGAGCGGCAAAAGCATGAGGACGAGCTGCGGTAGCTGGAGCAGGTGATCGGCGAGAACAAGACCCTCCAGGCGACGCTCGATAAGGTATTAAAACGAACGAACTGCTCGGTAGGTGGAGAAGGAGCGCAAGCATCGCGCCGAGGAACTGAAGGCAGAGCGGCTTCAGCATGAGGACGAGCTGCGGTAGCTGGAGCAGGTCATCGGCGAGAACAAGACCCTCCAGGCGACGCTCGATAAGGTATTAAAACGAACGAACTGCTCGGTAGGTGGAGAAGGAGCGCAAGCATCGCGCCGAGGAACTGAAGGCAGAGCGGCAAAAGCATGAGGACGAGCTGCGGTAGCTGGAGCAGGTGATCGGCGAGAACAAGACCCTCCAGGCGACGCTCGATAAGGTATTAAAACGAACGAACTGCTCGGTAGGTGGAGAAGGAGCGCAAGCATCGCGCCAAGGAACTGAAGGCAGAGCGGCTTCAGCATGAGGACGAGCTGCGGTAGCTGGAGCAGGTCATCGGCGAGAACAAGACCCTCCAGGCGACGCTCGATAAGGTATTAAAACGAACGAACTGCTCGGTAGCTGGATGAGGAGCGCAAGCAGCGCGCCGAGGAATTGAAGCCAGAGCGGCTGCAGCATGAGACCATCAGTTTATCTTTTTGAAGTTTCAAAATTATTTATTTATTATGGAACGGAATGAATCGCACGCTCTCATTACGGGAATGTTTCCAGGAGCGTGCGGCGCGCGAGTCTCTCGCGGCGGAGATAGCGCGCGTGCGGGCGCAGCGCGTGACCGACGCGGACGACATCCGCGCGCAGCAGGCGGCGGCGGCGCGGCGCGAGCGCGAGGTGGGCGAGCACCTCGACGAGCTCCGAGCGTCGCTGCTCGACAAGGAGGGCGCGGCGCGCGGCCTGCGCGCGGTGCACGCGCACCTGCGCGACGCCTCCGCGCACGTGCACGACATCACCGTGCTCTCCGATGCACTCAAGTCAGCCTCCACCGTTGATTTAAGGCCGATTTACGTTAAGTTAGTCACTCGCCTCCGGCGAGTAAGGATGGGGGTGGCAATCGAAACACATTTTTATGTCTAAAGCCAAACGATATCCAAGTCAAACACTTTTTAAAGAATCCGGTTTTCTCAGCTTCCGTCAAATCTTCATGCAGATAGCTCTTGTTAATTTCTACAAAAACACATCTTCATGTTCTGCCAAGTCACAGTCATTCTACGACAATTGCCAATTTGGTACGCACTCCTCAGTGCTGAACTGCTTAAGGTGGGCCATCCCGCTCAACTCCCCATACAAACGGGGAAAGAAGATCACACCCATATTTCTTGTTAGATCTCCCAAATTTTGCTCAAAATAGCTTTATTTGATCGTACTAGATGTCTGATGACCGTTGGCATTCTAAAATTGTGTTTGGTTTCTAAGTTATAAGGTCCGAAAGTTCGAATTTTTCGCGCGTTTTATACAATAACTTTGGAGGTGGATTACGCAATGATAAAGTAAGAACATCTTAAAAAGATTAGTCATCAGACATAGCTTGTTTAATCAAGATTTATAATCTATTTGGTTTTTGTTAGATTTTTGACTACAGCGTTTGTGGTTTACTTTTAGCTATAAGTCGTTTTGTAATTAGAATTTTCGTAAATCTTACCAAATCATACACTATGCACATTGTGTTTTTTGTGGACATATTGTATCTTCCTCATCACGGAGCCTGTCTTATTCTTTGAAACAGAGAAGGTCCCAGAGCGCAACAGCACGGTTTTGTACCGTGCCTGCGAATGAGTTAGTCACGCCGGGTTGGGCCACCTTAAACAAAAAAATAGGTTTAAAAAGTAATAAAGGAATCTGCAAACAAATTTAAACCTATTTTATGTAATTGTTATTACAATATCATATCATAGATAGTAATTAAATATGTACTAATATTAAATATACGTTTAAAATGGTGGGGGGACTATTCTATTTTTTAATCTATAAATGCTTGCATACTATATTCAAAGAATTGCCTCTCACTGCACACAAAAGGATCAGTCGAAATACAGGCGATACCGTTCTCGGCGCCAGCGCTGTAGCCTATGACTAACTTGATGTAAATCGACCTTTATACTTTTACTCATTAATTAACTAACCCTTTAATGATACTGTCACCAGCGAAGACGACGCAGCAATGCCTTTTGTTCTCTGAGCCTGTGAATTAGCGAAAACTAGTTCGACATTATTCAGTCGATAGAGACCATTCTATTTTCGGGACCTCCATGGACATGGAAACTAGCATGATGCTTATATTTTTTAACACATAAAAACTGGAGAAATATTGAGAGCACATCCACTCGCAGGAAGGCGACGATGTCCCCCGACAAGGAGCAGGCCGAAATGGACGCGATGGTGGGCGAGCGGGAGGGGGCGCTGCGCGACGCGGAGGCACAGCTGGCGGAGCTGCAGCGCGAGCGGCGCGAGCTGCGCGACGAGCGGCTGCGCGACGACGCCGCGGCCAAGGCGGAGCTCGCCGCCGCCCACAGGTACCGCTGCTCGCGGGGATACTAGGATGGCGAGGTGGACGCGATACTCCCGAGGCCACTAGGGAGGCGACCGCAGGCGATGTGGACGCGACGGTTGGTGAGCATGAGTGGGCGCCGGTCGACGCCGCAGCGGCCAAGGCGTACCTCGCCGCCAACCACATTGAACGCAGGTGAACGCAATTCATGATGGAACCATACAGAGCTTTTAGTACAGTCCCTTAATCGCTATTTCATGTATGCCTTAAAGACCCCCTTTTCAAGAAAAAGTTGGCCTCGTAATTCCTTTTTTACTATGTCAATCTAGAAAGAAAAAGGTGCATGCTCTGGGAGTTTTCTTCACAACATGTTAATCCCTAATTTACAGGTCATACAGTCTTGCAATGAGACCCTAGACTTAATAACCTGTCTGTCTGTTCAGCGCGGAAACGTCGGCGGAGACCGCGCTGCGCGTGCGGCGCGAGCGCGTCGAGCGCGAGGCGGCGAGCACGCTCGAGCTGCGCGCGCACACCGAGCAGCACGCGCGCGACAAGTCGCAGCACGACCAGAAGCTGCAGCGCATCCGGGACGATTATTTCTCGCAGGTACCTTGTGTAGTGTGTCTAGGGTTTGAATGGGGAGATTTGGGTGCCATGCATTCTCGGAGGAATCAGTAGCTATTTCTTTTTATTTTCTTCTCTTTTATTTAAAGCCACATTGAGCTCGGATGTTGCCGTTATAAATTTACTATGCCCGATTGGATTTACACCAATGCATTAAATGAAAAGATGATCGAAAGAGCAATGAAACATTTTCCGCTTTTCCATACATGGTACCATGGTAAATTGCATGGTGCTGGGTGAACAGACAAGTGAGTGTTTTTTTTTTATGCGACCTGACATGGATGGCTAATACCACACAACTACCGTTATGATATTAGCCCAATACACCTCATTCCCGAAGGAATTTGGTGCCATGCCAGGACCTACTCTTTATGAGCACGGCTACATTGAACTGGATGGAAAACACGGACAATTTTTATTGCCGCTTCGACCATCTCTTCATCCAATGCGATGGTACCAATCCGGGCGGGCATAAACCCTACCACCTAGTAGGGGAAGGGGACCTACAGTTTTACATGGATTCCGAACCATGGAGCAGATCGCATTCGTAACTAAATGCACTTATCGAACTCGGAAAGAGAAAGTGGTGCATATCGGTATTGAACCCAGGTCTCTGGTACGCTAGGCCAGTCCCCGCGCTACTAGGCTACGAGCCGGTTAAGGTGGCCCAACCCGGCGGGCCTAACTCATTCGCGGGCACGGTACAAAACCGTGCTGTTGCGCTCTGGGACCTTCTCTGTTTCAAAGAATAAGACAGGCTCCGTGACAAGAAAGATGCAACATGTCCACAAAAAAGACAATGTGCATAGTGTATGACTTGGTAAGATTTACGAAAATTTTAATTTCAAAACGACTTATAGCTAAAAGTAAACCACGACCGCTGTAGTAAAAAATCGAACAAAAACCAAATAGATTATAAATCTTGATTAAATAAGCTATGTCTGATGACTAATCTTTTTAAGATGTTCTTACTTTATCATTGCGTAATCCACCTCCAAAGTTATTGTATAAAACGCGCGAAAATTTCAAACTTTCGGACCTTATAACTTAGAAACCAAACACAATTTTACAATGCCAATGGTCATCAGACATCTAGGTCGATCAAATAAAGCTATTTTGAGCAAAATTTTGGATCTCTGACAAGAAATATGGGCGTGATCTTCTTTCCCCTTTTGTATGGGGAGATGAGCGGGTTGGGCCACCTTAAATCTGATGTTTAGTTGCATTGTGCCACACTAACTAGTGAATTTCTATTCACTTGGCCAAATAACACAAACTTTCCATAATTAGTATGGTACAAAATTCAGCTAAACGTCACATTTAGTCCCTCCCTTGCCTGTTCACCCAGCAGGTTAATTTACCATGGTAACCCACTGGACGGAAAACTAGATGATTTTTTTTTATCCGCTTTGATCATCTTTTTGTTCAATGTGTTAGAGTAAATCTGAGCAGGCTTAACCCTAACACCTATTAACTAGAGAACATCGCAGTTTTACATGTGTTCCTAGCCATAGCTACCTGCATTGTTAACGGAAATGTACATTTTAATATCCGATAAGAAAGTAAAAGGTAGGATCGAACCCGTTTCTTCAACATTAGGGTCTACAGGCGTTAACCGCTACGCTAATAGCCACTCAGCCACGCAATGGTGATAAAACAGCAGAAAAAACAACTCGCACCCGACTGACCGTCCCAGCATCACTATCAATCTCTTTCGACTTGTGTTTATGAATTTATATCGCTCCACAGTAGGTATAAGCTGTTCATGTTTTTACACTGGAAAGAGAAAAAACCCAAAGTACCTTTGTTCCAAAGTTTGACATCAATATGACAGAGAGGAATCTTCATTTAATCAGATTCAGATTCTGATTCAGATTCAGATTCGGGATCTCTGCTGCCCAATGCAATCCACTTAAAATCATCCCCGCAAGTCAACCAGCTTAAATTTCATCGTGGAGTTAGTTGAGCTAATGAAATGTTCTTGTTTGACAGCTGAAATCGATCGAACTGGTGATTCTGAAGGAGAGCAAGAAGGCATTGGCTAAGTTGGAGGAAAAACTTGAGCGACACTCCAAGCATTAGTATCTAGTGTTACGTACACACGTCTCTAGTGACCGGCTTAGAGATGTTGCTAGAGGGTCTTATCACCCCCGATCCACACTTTCTATATGGGTTGTAACAGCAGTCACTGCATTAATTTATGAACACGCCCTTTATGAACACGGCTAAATTAAACTGAATGGATACAACTTTGTATTTACCTCTTTGACCATATTTCAATGCAATGGGCTATCCTATTTTTAACTCAACCTTTTTTAGGGCTCCGTACCCAAAGGATGCCAACGGAACCCTATTACTATGCCTCCGCTGTCCGTCCGTCCTGTCAAAGGTCTGTATCTCATGAACCGTTATTGGTAGGCAGCTGAAATTTTCACAGAGTGTGTATTTATTTTGCCGCTATAACAAAAAATAGGTAAAAAAAATGAAAATTAAACGAGGTCCCCATACAAAAAACTGATTTTTTGGTATTAAATCCTGTACGATGGTACGGAACCCTTTGTGTGCGACTCCGTCGCACTTAGCCGGTTTTGTATGTAACTGTACATGCATTGATAATACCACAACCACGGCCATGATATTAGCTCAACAAATAGCATTCTCATAGGAAGTAGATGCATTGAACTGGATGGAAAACTTCAGGTGCTTGTGAGGGGACGGACAAAATCGTGCTGGCTAGTTAGCATTAACAAGAGCGACAGATCGTATTTCAATGCTTTACGAAGTAAAAAACATTGTAAATTCATATCTCTAGAATAAAAGATGACAAAGAAATTTAGAAGTGAAAGTTGGAGTTGGCAAATGTCTACACTGGACAGAGACCAAAAAACAAAAAAAAAGTTGATACTGTGACTACTGTTACACCCTGTAGATAAACAAGGCACTACTATTTACTTTTAATTGTGCCGGCATGCTGCGTGCAGGCATTAGAGAGGGTAAATGTAAAAAAGTATGTTTGCACCCTGATAAGTGATTTTGTAAATATTAAACTATGTATATTGTTAAGTGGTTGGTAAATATAAAATGTCCGACAAAGAATGTTTTGTTTTTTATTGGGCTAGGGTTTCTTTATTTACCGATTACAGGAGCTAAATATCTACGGACATGGAAAATACTTTCTTTCATGAATAATTTAGAGGTTGAGCGCTTACCAGAAGCGAAATTTAAATAGTAGAACCATTGGTTGCAATATACGTTGTCCTAAAACTTTTACGGTATCTAACACAATATACGTTTGTCCTAAAACTTTTACGGTATCTCGAAGAAAATAATACTCCATATAATCTTGAATTCCTTAACTCTAAATCAACAAGTATTAATAAAAATCTTGAAAGCATATTCTTATGTCAGAAGAGAGGGGAACGGGGTTGACTTTCATGCGAAAATATACTTAAATCTAGAAAAGCCAAAATAGCTGACAGTCAACAATTTTCTGGTTAGTATTGTCTTTTTATTTCTCTTTGTAAACGCCTTTAGGAAATTGCGCTCAATTTTTCCGTATTGAACTGGACTCTGATGGCGATTCTACTGTCATATTAGCCAAACACATCACATTCACTAAAGAACTAGGAGCCATGTCAGAATACTCTCTGTGCGCAGGTTGGCTTTTTAAAATAAATTATGCTGACACACCTGTACATTATATCTTACCATACATAATAAGTGACTTGTTAATTAAACCATTAGTCGAAGATGTTTAACTAAATCTGGGTAATCTAATAAATATTATAAAGGGGAATGTTTGTAATAATGGATGGATGGATGGATGGATGGATGTTTGTTACTCTTTCACGTAAAAACTACTGAATGGATTTTAATGAAACTTTAGAATAATATAGCTTTTACATCAGAATAACACATAGGCTACAATTTATAAAGATATTGTGCCCATGGGCTTTAGAACTTACACGGGGCTGCGAAAACGATGCCGGTAGCGCTACTTCACACCGGGGGGAGCGGGGCCGGGGCGGCGACGGGAGCGGGGCGGGCGGTCCGACGGGGGCGGGTGCGGGGAGGCGGGGGGCGGGTACGGCTTGGTATTTCCCGCAACTTTAGGACTACTTGGTAAAATCCTTGAGAACCAATTACTCGATTTAGATGCGGATTGTATCTACGTCTAGCCTGATTCTACTCAAAACTTATAGACTACATAATATAACGCTTCATTACCTGAAGGGTGAGTAGAGAGTGTTAAATTCTTATAACTTGCGATCCACTAACTCGATTTATGTGCGTATTTTATCAATGTATAGGATCTCTGGGAGCAGTCAGGTTCGAGATGGGTTACTGTTTTCGATGTTGAGGCTAGCTGTGGGTTGGAGTCCACGCAAAACTTACCTACATTACACGATACTTACTTACTAGGTAAACAATGTTGCAGTGCAAGTGCAGAAAGGTTCTGGCGGCAAATGCTTTTTTTTTAAATTGCCACCAAATGTCAACGAAGCTCTAAATGGGAATTATTGGATATTTCTCAATAAATCATGCTATTTCATCTCGAACGATCTTGATTAAATTTGGTAGATGGATACATTGTCCTGGACCAGTTGTACCCTATTTTGGATCAGCCATGTCGGATACTTTTTATCCATGAAATAATTTAGCCGACGCTAACCCGAGCGGAGCCGGGTACCGCAGCTAGTAATTTATAATGGGAAGTAACAAAGAGTTTGAATGCGCATACAATATTAAAACATACAATTTGTGACCTTTATGGACCTAATGCAATGTCAGTAAGAGTAGCACAAGGTGGGTTTTTTCAGTTTTCAATCCGGGAATTTTGATGTCAAAGATGCACCTCGCTCTGGTCGCCCTGTTACAGATGAAATGGACGCCATTTTTTTAAAAGTGTAGGAAGAATGGCATATCAGTAGTTACGTTGTATCTGAAGAATTGGAAATTGACCACAAAACAACGTTGACCCATTTGAAAAAACTGGGTACACAAAAAAAAAAGATTCCGACGAATTGAAAGATTCCAACCCGGCGGGACTAACTCATTCGCGGGCACTGTACAAAACCGTACTGTTGCGCTCTGGGACCTGCTCTGTTTCAAAGAAAAAGACAGGCTCCGTGATGAGGAAGATGCAACATGTTCACAAAAAAGATAATGTGCATAGTGTATGATTTGGTAAAATTTACGAAAATTTTGATTTCAAAACGACTTATAGCTAAAAGTAAACCACGACCGCTGTAGTCAAAAATCTAACAAAAACCAAATAGATTATAAATCTTGATTAAATAAGCTATGTCTGATGACTAATCTTTTTAAGATTTTCTTACTTTATCATTGCGTAATAAACCACCAAAGTTATTGTATAAAACGCGCGAAAAATTCGAACTTTCGGACCTTATAACTTAGAAAGCAAACACAATTTTACAATTCCAACGGTCATCAGACATTTAGTTCGATCAAATAAAGCTCTGTTGAGCAAAATTTGGGATCTCTGATAAGAAATATGGGCGTGATCTTCTTTCCCCGTTTGTATGGGGAGTTGAGCGGGTTGGGCCACCTTAATGAAACCGATCAGTTTTTGATGGGATTTAAAAAACTAGGCAATGCTGTCAAAGTTGACGGTAAATGATGTGTTGCACTACATAAGCTTTGAATATGAAACAGGCAAACTGTTAAGATTTATTCTTTACTCGGAATGAAAATAAAAACATAAAAAATGTTCTACAGTTTGTAACAACGAGCGGCGTGGTGTGATATTCCATAAATATAAGTTAGGCCACTCGAACGCTGAACGCTGAAAAGCAGCAATGGCGCATATCATGCTCAAAAATGCAGAATTACAGGATTGGATGACTTCATTGATGATTGATGATTTCATACGTAAGTGCCACTGTTCGCGTCTAAAGATAATTAGACAAACTATTGTCACGTAGCAGACCTGGAAGGGTCCAGGTCTGCTCAGTTCCCTACTCCATGGCCTTCCCACCTCCAAACCACCTTTCTTGCTCCATGGGTCGACTGCTGACTCCATTGTTTAAAGATTAACCTCCTACCCTCAAGAAAAAATCCAACCGAAATGCCGTTCTCTTTATGGATCGGAGCTGTTGACTCGTTCATTTACTTTTGTTCAGTCACCGAGTCGAGAGCTCTGACCCATCCAGATCGCGGTATTCCGGTTAGTACTGGCCCAGGCTGTCGCCCGCCTCCATTTTATTGTTTAATAAGTGTTCTTTTCCCTATTTTTCCCCTTTAAAATTTGATTCTTTTTTAATTAAGGCCTCCTGGCCCTCAACCCTGGCTTCGCTTCCCAGGCCGGTGTACCACACACAGACATTTGGATTCAATTTAACTTTAATTGCGCCGGCCGCCCGCGAAGCCCTATCTTGCCTGTTGCAGTCGCATCGTTGCGATTTTTGTTAAAAAATAATTATTTAAAAAAAAGTAGATTCATTCGTATTTATTCCATGCTAACGTGGCCATTTTGTGTGCCACTAGCGATCTCCCGGGGGCTTAAGAGCCACCCGTATCATTGGTCGCTGCCGCCGAACCACTCCCACCGTCGACGCCTGACGCCGCTGCGCGAGCCGATGCGCGAGCCGCTGCGCTGCGACCCGAGGGCGACCGGTCGAGCGGGGCCGCCGTCGTAGCCGCCCTGGCGCTCGGACGGCGCACGTGGCCCCCCAGCGCCTCCACCACGTGGTCGCTGCCACGTGGTGCCATGCCAGGCACCGCCCAGGGCCACACGAGCCGCCAGCAGCCAGCAGCCAGCAGCCGCGCCCGCGCCGCTCAGCCGAGCCCGCGCGCACGCCGCCTCCGCGCTCCGCGTCGATGACGTCGCCGCGTCGACCAGATAAGTCCCCCCGTGAAGAGGGACACCCCGGAACAAGAAGCCATTAACCGTCTCAGGCCCCTCAGGCGCACATCGTACTATCATTTACCTTGTTTGTTAATTTTCCTAAAATAAATAGTATGTGAAGATTTGCTCGTGTTCTCCTTTGTGTTTTCCCAAGCTCAGTTCGGCAGGCACAGCCCTAGAGACCCTTCTGGTCCCCACGTCGTGGGGAAGGGAGGGCCTCACCCTTCATTCTTAGGGGTTGGAGAGTATGATCCGTGGCGGATCTGTCGGCATCGCCGAATAAAATTTAACTTCATTTTTTAAACGTTCAAATCATGTTTAACTTCAGTCCCTTGTGTCTATAGACTTAAATTCATTTCGCTTTTCCCTTTTCGGCTTCACCTAAAAGTAGAATCGTGAATTTGGGAGAAAAATTGGGTGACCCTCTCGCAGCTAATGCGAACACCATCTCCCCGTAAATTCTTTTATTTAACCCCATTTCATCACTTTTTTTTTATTCATTTTTTTTTCCGCCACGTGACACTATGTAAGGCATCTCCCCTTTTTTAGGGGCGAAGTGAGGTCACAGGTCAACGAACAAAACAAGAAAGCAGACAAGGTGTTATTATTATTATTATGACACCTGGCTAGAAGTCCATTTTTTGGGTGAGATTGAATTGAATTTGGCTATACATCCCTCCTCCGTGCTAATACCACACCCACCATCGTGCTATTATCCTAACACGCGGCCGCCGTCCAGAAGGTATTTTTCGACCATCTTTTCATCCAATGCGATGGTAACAAGCCTAGCGGGCCTAACCCTAACACCTAGTAGGGGAAGGGGAAAAAAGTAAAAACTCAGAAAGAGAAAGAAAGTAGTGCATGAACGGGACCGGGATTTGAACCCATGAGAGCACCCTGAGAGCATGAAAGGCAAGTCCACACGCCTCTGAGCTAGGAGACCCACCACTATTTGCAAGTATCAAAATTGTATCCACTGTGTTTTGCAGTTTGAGTATTGTTTACGCCGCCGCAGAGCGGTCCTCGCTACCTCCGCTGCCTATGAGTCCGAAGAATCATGAGGTATATATACATATATGCATACGTATTACCTATACCTACATCCATCTGTTGAGCGTTGCAAAGTGGACTGCGAGAACTGGTTTTTCCTTACTCCGCACCATCGCTCCGTACTCTTTCCGCGTGCAATAATCGACGACAAAGTCAGCAGTGCCACTGTGACGCTCAAAAAACGTGCAACGGCAATTGGCAACCCAGTCTTGGAGCTTGCGATGTAAACATGTGTTTTACTCTTAATAAAGCTTCTTACCCTTTCACCTAGTAATCTAGTTATCCAGAGTTAGACCAAAATACAGTGTCGGTGTCTACGTTTGCTTGATCAGGTTAGTAGCAAAAATAATCTGTAATCCGACTAGGTACGTAAACATGTCTCGAACTGTTGTGAGATTCTTGCATCCTCCGTGGTGCGAAACGACGACGAATAAAATTCGTGAGAACTTTACGTGAAATTAGATGTTTCCACGGAAATTTTCCTCATTCCATTGCCTCATTCGCATTGATTCAGCAGCAGTCTACGAGTGCCCGCCTTACCGCCGCGTTGAATTTTTGGCCAGAAACTTCGCGGTTGTGTTACAATATAAATATGTAATGTAGGTAACGCATAAAGGCGTCTGCCCCCGAAATGCGATCGTCAAGTCAGTTGGGTTGGTAGTTTTAGAAAATTTGCGACAGCAGCGGTCGTATTGTAGGCGCGCGCTAGACGGTACATCTCCTTCCATTGTTTTATCTGACGGTAGATCATTCTGAAATTAGCTTGCGATCGCACAGCACCTAGCAAATTTGTTAACGGAAAAATGTCAATAAATACTATGCATCTATCATTCACGGGCCTCGTTTTATTGGAATCCTAAGTCGATAAGTCCGAATATAACTTGACCAATCTTTTTCAGTTCCGACACGAGCCTTTCAAAATGGCTGGAAGCATGACCGTCTTGTACTGCGGTTTCGGCCTCTCGTCAGCTGCCTACTGCCTCGTCGTGCTTCTTGCTGCTCGCATGCCGACTTGGCGCAAGTCAGCGCTCAACTGGGTGTGGCTGGTCACCGCCGGACTGTATCTTCTCGCAAGCTTTACATACATATTAATTAATGTCTTGATGAGTAACCGCACTTCACCGCTGTTTTATGATCATATTTTAGCGTTCATAAAGAATTATTTGACTCTTGCTTCGGCTTCATGGCTGTTAGCTGGAGCGTACACATCAATAACAGACGGGGTTGGCAGCAACGTAAAAGGATCAGTGTTATTTGCATCGATTGCTTCATTTCCAGGACCACTCAGTATCCAGTTGACGATATATTATGAAAAAATTTACTATTATGCGTTCTTTTCTACATTATATGATGTTGAATTGTTTATGATAACAATTTCTGGTGTTAGCATGTATGCTTACGACGTTTTTGTTATTCGTACGAAAAGCAGAAAATACCTGGACAAAAGTATATTATTGCTGACTTTTGCTGTTTACTTATTTTGTTATTGGATCGTGACGATGACTATTAAGCTTAATATCGTAGAAGCCTATAATAAAGATGATACTGTTTTAATATCCCTGTATAGGGATTTGACGTTTTATGTATCTGTCTGTCGCCATTTCGCTGTGTTTATTTTGTCTCTATTACACATTATTTACATCAAAGAAAACAGATACTTCGTTAGCCGCCAAACATATGTTGAGGCAACTTCTACTAATCTATAAGTTAATAAAATTGTTAAAGAATTTAGAAAAAGGATCTGTCCCCGTAAACTTAAAAATTTTACTAATATTTACAAGTGTCCAGGAACCTTGTAAGTTTTCTAAAAACCATGGAGGTGAAGAAATAATTTCCTAACCTCCATGCTAAAAACCGATCTCTATGCTTAGATGAAAAAGAACCTTTCCTTCTTTATCTAATTCCTTTTTCATCTAAGTCTCTATGCTCGTAAAGATGTCAAAAATATTTCGTGGTTTAAGTTTACTGCGATTGTCAGTCGACTTACAAGTTTCCTTAAATCTATCAGGAAAGGTGCAAATCTAAAATACAAAAAAAAAAACAAACAAATTTTTCTTTCAAGTCTACAGATTTAAAAAAAAAAGCTTTAATAATACAACGTTTAGGATTATCCTATTGGTATTTTGTGATGCGATCATCTGTCAATAGATTTATCTAGAGATCCCTCTGGATAAATCATGCGGCCAGTATTTTGGGCATCCTGCCGCCTGGCAGAAATATGGCCGCAAATTATTATTTATTATAGAAATGTGTAATCTTAGGAATCGTTAAATTTTTGGATAATGTCTAATATTTTCGTATTTCATTTATTTGTTGATTTAATACTAGTAAATATATATATTGACGGTAATATCATGACGTACGTGTGTATTTAATCATGGACATACCATTTTCCCTAAAAACAAAACAAATCACCTTATTGAAATCAAGATCAATGCATTGGAATAATAGAAATATCTTCAGCTATCACCACGGAGGAGGGAGGTAGTTATCACGTTTATCATGCTAACATGCGTTAAAGTATTTCACAGTAAAAATATTTTCGTCGATAAATACCCACTGAACAGTAAGGATAAATACCCAAACAATATAATCAAGTGCTATAGATTAAAAATAAATTTAAAATGCCTCCGATCAAGCTAACACACCGAATTCCTGGGCGTGTATTCTTGGCCTTCAGTCATTGGGTATTCAGTAGAGTTAACAGTAATGTCAAAGTAAATTCTTCTTCTGTTAACTCTACTGAATCCGCAATGACTGAATGCCAACATTGCACGTCCTGTAGGAATTTGGGACTATGCCAAGACCTTCCTTTTTTTTATGCAACCTGAAATGGATGGCTAATACGACACAATTACCGTTATGATATTAGATCAGTACATCACATTCCCGAAGGAATTAGGTGCCATGCCAGGACCTTCCCTTTTTGAGCACGGCTACATTGAACTGGATGGAAAACACGGACAGTTTTTCATTGCCGCTTCAAACATAGCTTCATCTCATGCGGTGGTACCCACCCCGGGCGGGCTTAACCCTATACCACCTAGTAGGGGAAGGGGACCTACAGTTTTACATGAGTTCCGAACCATGGACATGGACATGGTGCATGTCCGGGCCAGGATTTGAACCCAGGCCTCTCGCATGAAAGGCAAGTCCTCTAGCCCCTAGACCACGACCTGTGCAGCCTTTCTTTTTAAGTAGGTACCTATACATATGCACGGCTACATGAAACTGGACGGAAGGCACGGTAACGTCTTGTATCCTCACCTGGACCTTCTCTCATCCAATCTCTCATTCATGAAATCATGCAACTCTATTTTTTTAAATGCCGGGAGCAAAGTTGACATTTGCTGTTACAATAGCCTGTCCATAGGTCCTGTCCAATTGGCCACATGATGGTACATGGCTAGCATAGCCTTTGCAAAATAAACTGATATTTAATGTTTTGAAAACTTACGGGTTTTCGGTGTGCAATGCCGTGCTTGGCCGACATGTTTCACCTCCAACGACGGAAGCATCGTTTACGTTTACCGTTTGACGAGCCGGGCTGTCAGACGTAACGATGCTTCCGTCGTTGGAGGCGAAACATGTCGGCCAAGCACGGCATTGCACACCGAAAAACCGTAAGTTTTCAAAACATTATGTACAGCGACGGTGTAAATCTAAAAACATATGAAACTGTCTATATCTATATACTTTTACTTATTCTGTGTCTATATCTATTTACTGAATACGGCATGAACTGGATTTTAGTGAATTAATGTGAATTTACTTTTATTTAGGTACCTGTGTGTTGCTGTTAACATCAGTAACAAATGTATGTACTTACAATTAATTTGAATTAAAATAATGTATTCATGCAAACAGGTACCTACTAATAACTTGTATCCAAGAAGTGGCAAACACTTTTGTATACCTAAACTAAGTCCCATCGACGTACCAAAGCAGTTTTTTATTTTATCGATGCTAAGCCCCGATTGCACGAGGATACGGCTGAGTTAATCAATGTTCAAACACGTCACTTTTAGCGAACCGCATGGAGTTCCTTTAATACTGTACATACAAAGTGACGTGTTTAATCATACGTTGACGGCGATTTGTGTCCTTTCGTGCACTCTGCCACTTCGTGGACGTTGAAAACAATCCAGTGAAGTTTCTTACCAGTTCTTCGCTATGTATGCGGAACTGGCTAAAACTAGAATTTGACAAATCCGAGTGCAGTGTACCTACTGTTTATGGATGATGAATAAACCAATTACACCAAATAAACCAAATATGTAGAACAGAAATAGTTTTTTGAGAAAAAACATACAACTTTATTTACATTAAAATACATGTTTATTTCAATCTTTGGTTGGAACATCATTCCACAAACAATCGATATAAGAAGATATGTACACACGTATGCAAACTCTGCCAAAAGTCGGCCGAGCCGTGATGGAGGGCGCATGCGTAGGCCGAGTTTCGCGCAACCGCAGAGCGAACTGCTTCGACTCATATTTACTTAGCACTCCACAACCCATAACCTTATCATATCAGCCACTTGTTACTGATCGCCGCGCGTCACGGGCCCCTGAGTCCAGGTGCGCGGGAAGCCTCGAGTGCCTGTGTTTTTGGAGATGACTCCGAAATTGGTTAGAGCTAGCTGCAACCGGTCTGTGAATTTGCTCTTCTAAATATCTATGTAGGGGTAACCTTATTCTGTGATTTGTGGAATGGGGACAAGTTGCTATGCGACAGGGTGAATATATCACACTTTTATTAAACCTGCTCACCTGTTTCTGCTGCTGTCGTTTTAGATGCATAGCCTAGTTTACATTAGTTGTTTGTAAGGACCGTTTTCTTTTCTACCAATGCAGTCGTAATCGGTAGATTAAAGTAGTAAACTTGCTATAATTTGGTTGAAAAGTGTTCTTAGCTCAATCATCATTCTAACCCCATCATGCGCCTACTTTACTGTACAAGAATTAGTAGGTTCTCCAGGACAATTTGCACCGAGTGAACAGCTTTCGGCTGAACATAGATAATAAAATGCTGCAGAATTCGCGTGATGTGTGGCGATTTAAACCACTCTTATTTACCTGTCGTTGTCTGACTACTACTTTTGTGTCCTATGGTCTAGTTCTATTGAAAATTATATTATAGTTAGTAGGAGACAATATTACGTTATCTATCAGCTGGGTAACCCATCGTTGCAATGCATTTTTAACTGCACAAATTTTGACGATCGTCATTAATGCAAGTTGCTGAGATTGGGTGAGATGAAAATCGGGTGTTCAGAAACATGTAGCCAGAGCCGAACAGGGTGAATCTATGCACAAAACTAAACGATTTGTTTTTAAAGATGGACAATTTTATCATTGCCGCACATTTTTGTTGTTGCCTATCACAAATTACTCAATAGACAGGAGGACAACATACATGTTTGGTCTTTAAACCCAAACCGTAGAACAAAGGATCTTCAGTTTAATGAACAAAAGTACCCGTAGATCCTGAATGAAATGACCAATAGAGATGGGTGAGTGTCGATAGAGTTCCCTAAAAAAATCAAGACTTTCCCGATGTGCCTAAATTATCACTTCGTCGAATAAATCTCGTGTTTGTTAATTTTCTAAATTAGTAAACACTTTTTCTTACAGATTCCACTTTTAAAGCGTTGGTTTTAAAGGGATAAAAATAAGAAAAAAAAACTTCAAATATAATACGGACTCCTCCGGGACGTCGTAGGATACAACTGAGAACGAAAAAGGATTTCACCATCCGTGTGGATGGATATCAAGCGTATAGACGATGTAAGCCTGGTTAAGACTTACGTAGATATGGACAACTCATTAATTAAAGACCCGACTTGTATTATTTGATATCTGCACCTACTGACTCTACATTATAGAGAACTCGCTGGAAAACATTTTGGAGACGTCAAGATGGCCAAGAATGAAGTGGACAGCACCTATGTAATATTGCCATATTGACGGTTTCTTATCTTGGACATGTTAATCTGGCTAATATATCAATGTCAAAGTCGTCTCTACCAATGGTATGGACAGCACCTGTGTCGTAATAATAATACATTGGCCGAGTTGGAGATTTCATGTAGACTGGCTTAATCCAAAGTCCATTAGGCACATACCGACGTTGTAGTGACACGAATATTGCTACATATATAGATGTCTGTCTAGCTTGGAAATGTTACACTAGCTGTTACCAATATCGATGCAGTCTCTAGAAACGGTGTCAGCAGTAGCCGCGTAGCGAAGAGATGGAGATGTCGAAGTGGTTCGGATCAGCTTCGCCGTGAGGCGGCGCCGTCTCGCCGGATGCGGTTGCGGACGCTGCGAGCATGCAGGGGCAGGGTGGCGAGGGCGGTGCTCTCGAGGCGCGCGTGGCGGACGACCGAGACTTCGCGGCGCTGAAGGTCCTGCTGGCGACGGAGGTTGGCTGGTCGCTGGAGTACGAGCGCGCGGGGGTGCGAGTGTGGGCGGAGGCGGCTGCCTCGCACGGCGCCCTCAGGACTGTTAAGGTTTGCCACTCTCATAATTTTAGGTCCTCACATGTTAAATTGGCGTTTTATGTATATGGAAAAAGTAAAAGTAAAACAAATATTATGACTATCTATGTAGTTTCGCCATTTTATAGGTAGTTCATTGATGCCTTTGCCGAAACAAATGTGGGACCGAGAGTCAATAAAATCTTTGAAGGTGGTTTGGAGTGCCTCATCAGAATGATTTTTTTTCTTGCAAGAGATTGTCCCAATTCCGGAGAAAGGCCTGAGGAGTATCGTGGGTGTCGGAGACATTCCAATCGCAGCTCCTCTAATTTAGCGACCGTTCATTGTCCAGTGTGAGGTCTAGCGTTGTCCTGTAGCAGCAGCGGGCTAGATCAATTGACCAGTCTCAATTGTTTAACGGTTACCTTTTCCATCATGGTTTGCAATTCTAAATATTGATTGATTTGAAAAAACAAATATGCCGTAATCGTTTGGCCATATCTTATTAAGCTGTAATGGATGAGACCACTAGTGGTCTGGTCTACCAAACAACATTCCCTTGTTGAGTCAACTTTCGCTTAGGGCAGGATTTAGCCAGTTCTCCTGGGTTCAACCATTGTGATTTTCGATTATAGTACAGGATCAATTTTTTATACCAAATTACAATACGATAGAAAATCCCCTCGTTATTGTTACGGTTGATAAATGCAAAGCAGCACTCGACGTTTGTTTATAGATCAGTCAATTGTAGTCTTGCACTTTATACCTAGTCTTGTTAATGCAAGTTCTGGATTCATTTCATTTCTTCTGGAACGTTGTGTGTTCCATTCAGTTCAATGTGGCCTTGCATTATAAGGAAGTTCCTGGCATGGCACATTATTCACATGAGGTGTGATGGGCATATACTATGACTATCATGATGATATGATAGACATTATCCTTCCGTGTCCACTCACATAAAACAAGGTACCTACTATGTCCAGCATTTCTGTATAATACACACATCAACACCGAATACAGATATTTTAAAGCTCTTAAACTCAAAATATACTGGTTGGTTTTAAAATCTTTTAAAGAAATATTACTTTGTAGGACTTTTTGAATGATGATAAATTGATAAAACAATATATTTGCGACTATTGCGAATTTCGAAGGTTTCATTTTACTTACAATAGTCTTTTATTGTGTCCAATTGAAGTTTTCAAACCAGTTAGAATTTTTGCCACTTTATATGCATCGTGCATGCTCCAAACTGGGGCTGCTCAATGGTGTATTGCTGATGAGATTGGTGCAATTCTAAACGTGAAATAAATGTTATGGTCACATTATCGTGCTACTGGTGAGGTGACTGAAATACACCCAGGCGGAAAGCGCATAACTACCCAACGACAAGACAATTTTTTGCAAGTTGTCGCGAGAACATAACCAAATGTTACGGCCATGCAGTTCATTCAAAGGCTTCAGTCAGAGCATCAGTTGCTTGTGAGTGATCGACCTGACCTGACCGCATGAAGCTACTCTTCATGTTCGGAGACCGCTTCGTACTCCAGCACTGCGCCAAAGAAATCGTGGACGAATATTACAGAGGGTTCGTGAACATTTGCACTGGGAAGATAACCAATGGTCTGTAGAGTTGTTTACCGATGAGTCCCGATTCGCTTTCCATCCCGAATGTATGGCGAAATCCTGGTCTTAAGAGTCGTTTGCAAGACCCTCAGGAAGTTCATCCATACAGCGGCGGGAAATTTATGGTTTGGGCGGAAATTCGTGTTGGCGAAAGACGTGAGCATGGCCGCTCAAAAATTCCCTAACCAGCTGCTGCTCTACTCCCAGCGACTTCAAATGGGCCAAGAACTCCTGCTCGTGCACGAGAATTTCTCTAGTCTGATAAATGGGCTTATAACAAATTAGCTGATGTTCCTGGCTCCGGTCGTGCCGAAGTCATTTCGGACTTATGTCGGGCTGAACATAAATTTGTATGTTATCTGAGTTCCCCATACAATATTCATCCCCCTTTTCACCCCTGTTGAGTTTAATTTTCACCAACAAATGTAGCCTATGTCCTTTCCCTATGTCCAGACTCTATCCCAAACTTTATCCACAAGTACGTAACATTGACAACGTCTAACTGGCCACTTTCACACAATAGATTTCCGCATTTGCAGGTGGTTGCGGAATTCCCGGACGTGTCCGCCGACGCGTTGTACGACGTGCTGCACGACCCGGAGTACCGCGCCGTGTGGGACTCGCACATGCTCGCGGCAGAGGAGGCGGGATACATCAACGTGAACAATGATGTTGGATACTATGCCAGTACGCTCTTCAGTACACATTTCTCGCATGTGGAAGCCAGTAACCTAGTTTTGAATCTCAGCTGTGGACTATGCGTTGGTTATAAATCTATCCAGTTCTTATCCAGTTTGGAGAGGCTTCAGAGAGTTCAATCCATGACTATGAATTTTAAATGTATGCAGTCGATTTCCGCGACGCAATTAAAAAGTGAATGGAAAGGGATTCCAAAACTGTTTGAGTATATGGTTCTCTTAGGGAGCCAGATTTTTTTCATGGCCCTCTTAATGTTAGTGATAATTTTAAAATAAAAATATATCGGTCCTTATATTTCACCTGAAGAAGAAAGGAGATATATCTACAATAATCATAAACTATAAACTAACCCGAGATGGTGTATTCCAGACACACGAACCGCGCTGGGTTAGGAGATTACTAACATAATCATATTATTGTCAGCATACATATATCAAGAAATTAACAAATTCAAAATACAATGCCATAAAGTCTAAAAAAAATATTTACGAGAGGTGTCGTGGGACAACCGGTAGAAACCTTAGAGAAACCATGTTCCTTCACGATAAAGTATGTGCTAGCGACCCGCTTCGCACGGGTTTTTTCACACAATTTTAAAGATGGCATACGCCACAGAATAACGCAATCCGTTCTGTCCTGTCCTAACAATTTCTGTCGCCCTGGCACTTTTGCCAATATTTAAATATTTAAAACGTGTCGGTGTCACTGTCTGTTAAACAGAAAGATGGTAGGGATCTTAGATGAAAAAGAAAATGTATTTATTCTTTTCCATCTAAGGTAGGGGTCATATTTATCCGCCGGTGCTGAGACGTGAATTAGTGTTTGAATTCATTTGAAATATGATGGTTGAAATATAAGTTCCTTACGTAGATTGGGCACTTAATTTGTATGCGTACTTTTTTCTCGTATAGAAAGACATACAACACGTTGACCAGAATCTTCAAGGCTCGTATATTGTATCTTCGTTCACCAATGACTTTGTTTCAGTGTCATGTCCGTCGCCTCTCAAGAACCGCGATTTCGTGCTGCAGCGGTCGTGGCTGGACACAGGCTTTGAGAAGATGATCCTCAACCACTCTGTGTACCATAAGAACTTTCCACCGAGGAAGGGCTTCGTCAGGTCAGTAGCCAGGAGAATAGAACTTTCGGCGACCGGTTTTGTGGACACAGCGTGACCTTTAAAAGTCTGCGATTAGAGTAATGTATTGATGAAGTTCAATCAATGTGTGTGCCTGTTTATGCTATAGAGATATCGAAATTGTACTTTCTTGACGACTGACATACGCTTTAAATAAACACTAATATAATATAAAATGCGTGAAAACGTTAATAAGTTGGGTCCCAGAAGGCATTGAGGAATTTAACCTATTACCTGAAGCGTCACCAAAGCAAGCATTACCTAAAGCGTTACCTAAGCAAGCGTTACATGAAGCTGGACTTCGTGCACCCTCGGAACTCCGGGGCCCGCTGCCGGCGGGGCTCGCGAACGTCGTGACGGCACGGCTAGTGCCGCGCCTCGTGAAGTAGCTGTCACGGGCCTAATGCATCTTGTGACCATCAAATTATGTGCTCACGCAGGGCAGGGTCGTTGCTGACGGGCTTCGTGATCAGGCCCCTGGCCGACATCGATCGCGCGGGCGGCAGCTGGCTGGGCTACGTTTCCCGCTCGGACCCGCGTGATGCGCTGCCCGCGTGGCTCGTGAACCGCGTGACGGCGCAGCTTGCGCCGCGGCTCGTGAAGTAGCTGTTACAGCTCTAATACATTTGTGACCATCAAATTGTGTGCTCACGCAGGGCAGTATCGTTGCTGACGGGGTTCGTGATCCGGCCCCTGGCCGACATCGATCGCGCGGGCGGCAGCTGGCTGGGCTACGTTTCCCGCTCGGACCCGCGTGATGCGCTGCCCGCGTGGCTCGTGAACCGCGTGACGGCGCAGCTTGCGCCGCGGCTCGTGAAGTAGCTGTTACAGCTCTAATACATTTGTGACCATCAAATTGTGTGCTCACGCAGGGCAGTATCGTTGCTGACGGGGTTCGTGATCCGGCCCCTGGCCGACATCGATCGCGCGGGCGGCAGCTGGCTGGGCTACGTGTCCCGCTCGGACCCGCGTGGCGCGCTGCCCGCGTGGCTCGTGAACCGCGTGACGGCGCAGCTTGCGCCGCGGCTCGTGAAGCAGCTACACGCAGCGGCGCGGGAGTACCCCACCTGGAAAGCCGGCAGCGCGGCGCCTCACTACAAGCCGTGGCTCTACCCTGACCAGGTCCCGGCGCACAGGATCTCAATACTAGAGGTAAGGATATTTTCCGTAATAAAATCTCACGAGTCTTTCACCTCACGCAATGTTACATCTTAATCTAAAAACATTAACAATGAAAAACTCTGTGCTGTAAATTAGGTACCTCGATGAATGCTGACTCAATTTAAAATAAAACACAAGTGCTATTTTTTATAAGATGGGTAACCTATCCACCTGTCCAACTTACCCTCGTTTTCACCACCTCCAGTTAGTTACCTGAAATACATATTTACATAATGTAATAATGTAACCGAAAGTTACCTTTGGGATTTTTGTAGCTAGAGGTGGTGGAAACGAGCATTAATGGAGTCCACATTTCCCAAGCAGAGGCAGCAAATCAACTGACCGACGCCTCGCAAGAAGTAAACTCATTCACCAAACGCAAGGATTGTGAATCTTCTTGTTCTTTAGTTAGCATTATTCTACCGTTTTAAGGAAAAAAAAACGCTTACTTGTATACGTATAAGTATATCCTCAAACCAATATGGGCTTGTGGGGTACAGCTCTAAGGCGCATCGGCAAATAAAAATTTTGAATTCTTTCGAAGATTATAATCGAAAATCCTTAGACTAGTACGTGTATAACAAATGATACTACACCACGACCTGAATATCTCAACCATTAGAGAAGAAATAAAGATCTCATTAAAAACATGCAAAGATGGAATAAAGAGCCTCCTAAACGAGCAAGAAGACGGACCTTATTAAAATACAAATAATAAAATAATTTACAAGAGCACGTTAGTCACCTTTGCCAAACTGACCTCTACTTCAACTAAAGTCTACTTCACGTTCACGATAATCTAATTTTTTTTTAATATAAGTCTTCGAACAAAAGGTTTTCATATCACACCTCTACCTGCAAACATTGAGGTTGCGACTTGTGAAGGAAATACTAACAAGTTGTGGGCGGAGGCGTAAACTCGGGTGCTCTTGAAACATGATTATGTTTTAAGCGTAAAGAGTCATCCTGAAATATTTATGTATTTGTTACATAGCACAATGTCCGAATACACAATAGCCGAATGTATATAAAAATTATCTATGCACTCAAACAAGATATGATAAACAAATATTTAGGAAAAGATTACGAAGATTTAGGATGCTTTATTTTACAATGTATCGCCACATGCCGAATTACTTATAAATGCGTTGTCTACGAGACACGAGCATATGTTCGTAATAAAGATAGTGACGTTATCTGGCGCACCTTCATGATCTCTCGTGTTGTATATTTTCCTAAATCAACATATTGTCTAAATAATTGTATTAACTGTTAGAATACGTAGGTTTATTTGAAGAACAGAAAAGTCGCCATTTATTCAACTGCAGCCTCAATATAAAATCCATAAAATTATTTTCAGTGCATAGATCCTGATGCCGCCAAGCAGTCGCCTGACCAGCCAGCCGCTGTAGCAGCTCCCGCACCCAAACCTGAAGCCAGACCTTTCGAAGCCGACGCACACAGCGTCGAGGACCTTGCTGACTTCTCTTCAGAGTTCAGCCTGGAAGTTGACGTCGACCACGTTGAGCCCCTTGAGCTAGGGGAGCCTTCGAAGCGCAAGGGAAAGTTCTACAAGTTGGTGAAAGGGATGAGGATCAGAAGAAAAAGCGTTCAGGTAGACAAGAACGGAAGTAGTTTGGACTTGGACAAGCTGGGAAAAGAGGAGAGAGAAAAGAAGGAAGTTGGGTTCAAATTCCATCGCAGGTTTAGTAGGAGTAAGAGAGGTGAGTGAGCTTAATGATCTCAATGGTTAAATTTCAAAAGGCTGCAAATGGTCTTGAATTTGATCTTAGCTCCTCGTGAAACGAATACACTCTTATATTATGGAGTGTCAGCTTAAATAATTATCACAGCTGAGGTTGACGGCTGAGAAAACGAGATATGCTGTCAACAGCAAATCAAGCAAGTCAAATGGAATTTAAGATAATGATCAGTTACGAAAAAACATTAACAAACATACATTTTGATATGATGAAACTAAATGAAAATAAAACGTCTTCCGAATTGCACTGTAACGGTAGGATTTTGTAGTTTCACTTCTTGTTCTGTAGAAAATATAGGTGTTAACTTTAGAAACTGTATCGCGTTCTTTCCGGTGGTGGTCGTGGATTTGGTCGATTTTATGTTACATGCAAAGGAGTTCATATAATGTATATCTTAAATTTATATTTTGTATGATTAATAGAATGAATGAAGGCTTTATTATTGCACTTGTCGGATACAAGCGAATATATTTTACTTTTTATTTTGATCATCTTTAAGATTGTGTTTAAAACTTGACATTTTAAACTCGTACATACGAGAGTCCCAGAAAGTAAGACCCGTGGTAGTTGTGCTGTTTTTCATTATTAACCAGATTTGTTTTAGGTACCTAATTGTATGTGTCCACTAGCCACCTACAATCGACACTCGTAAAGTTGTAAAAGCATGACACATATCTTCCATTATAAAAGGGCATTGATAATAAACCGTTTTATCATAAAATTATGTTAACAATGATTTGGCGAATAGGATGTCGAGTATGTATGCAAGAAAAATAAAGAAAATCGCGTTTTACAATGGGGTGTAGTAACAAACTAGAAAACTAATTTCAACAGAAACATAATAACGAGTGCTTAGATTTTAACCGAATAGCGGATGTAGTTTCCTGCCCCCGATTAACCATATTCGGTCTCAGGGTACCAACGGTTGATTTTTGTCAACCTCGTTTCGGCAATGATACTAAGCATACATAATGCTTAGTATCATTGCATCTCTACTCATACATGTTTGCATCTCTTTTTTAAAGAGATGCAAATATGTACTAAGCATTCCATTAACACACGTTTTTAACTTAAGTTTTGAACATGGGGTTTTCCCAGCTGCCTCAAGACCGCGTTAGTGACCCCCATCTACAAGGGTGGTGACGCTGGAGATTGTGGGAATTACAGACCTATCGCACTGCTGAGTTCTCTCTCAAAAATTCGGGAAAAAATTATGAGAAAGAGACTTCTTAATTTTTTGACCCAAAATATAATTTCTTATATCAAGTAAGCAATACGGTTTTCGACAAAAAACCAGCACCGAAGATGCCTTGCGACAGCTTACAGAGTTGATTGTGACTACACTAGACTCCCGAGAACACTGCATTGGCATATTTCTAGACATTAAGAAGGCATTTGATACAGTGTCCCACACATTGCTGCTAAGAAAATTGGATTCGGTAGGAGTTAGAGGAGTTGCTTTCAAGTGGTTTCAAGATTACCTACTGGGTAGGTTCCAAGCTACCAAACATTGAGAAATGATAAGTACCTTTATGAATGTACCCTGCGGAGTCCTGCAGGGCAGTGTGCTGGGACCGATATTATTTCTTATATACATAAATAAACTCTGTGAGTTGCAGCTTCAAAATAGAGAAGTCAGAGCACATTGCAGTTACGGTTTCAAGGCTACGCAAACTTATTCACTTCTTCAGAGAAGTACGAGATATCCTATCTGAAAGACATTTAAAAATGATTTACTTCGCACTAGCTCATAGCATAATCAGATATGGTATATCAAAATCAATCAAAATCAAATAATTTATTGCATATTTGCAGAGGTGTTACAGAACCCAAATGAGGTAAATAAAAGCGAGTGCCATCTACAAATTGCCTGGGTAGGCGTACAATAGCACGTGGCTCTCAATAAGAGAGCAGTGCAATCACTATATTAGCTTAATCTAACCATGAACGTAAATTTGAATAAATTAAACTCTTTTAACGTTTTCTTATCTAATAGAGCCATTTATTTTACATAAAAAAAAACCATTAAACACTTCTATTATTTCAAACTATTATCGTCATAAATTCATTAATTTTGTAGAAACATTTTTCTACTAACCATACATACATTTTTTTCTTAAATTCATTTAGATCTAAATTTTTGATTTCAGTTGGTATATTATTATATATTTTTGTCGACATTTTTTATGTAGAAT
Organism: Incurvaria masculella; assembly: GCA_946894095.1. NCBI lineage: Eukaryota > Metazoa > Arthropoda > Insecta > Lepidoptera > Incurvariidae > Incurvaria > Incurvaria masculella. The sequence continues at coordinate 14,813,720 of OX335641.1, read as the reverse complement.
TTTGTATGTGGTTTAGTAGTGGATAAGTTATTTTTCCTTCTAGTATTATATCTATGCGTGTCACCTGCTGCTGTGAAATGTTCTGGATTCTTTTTTACAAATATACAAATTTCATAAATGTACATACATGGAGCTGTTAGTAGATAACGTTTTTTAAATAGTGGCTTACAACTGTCTAAAGGTTGAGCTTGGCAAATTGCCCTAACACATTTTTTCTGAATTTTTAAAATGTCGTCTATAGTTGTACCATTACCCTAAAATATCGATATGGGGCGGAGCAATTAAGCAGGCGTTAAACCCTATTATTAAGGTTCAGAAGTCAGTTCTGCGTGTGCTCTTCAAGAAGCCTTATTTATATCCAACCCAAACAATCCTGAAAGATAGTAATTTGCTTAGCATCAGACAGATATACATTCAGACACTTACCCATTACCACCACACACACACAACCACACACATCACACCAACACACAAAAATAGGTACTCGCATTGCCATATTTGCACGATCTCCACAATACAGACGCAGTTTGCCCACAGGATTTTCATGTTCCAGGCACCAAGACTATACAATGCTTGCCCTGCTTGCCAGTCCACAATGGGTCGTGTTAAGTTCAAGCGATCCAGTAGCGCACTGGTTGGTCGAGCAGGGATTGGAGGCTTGTGAGCAACTTCTCACACCAATGGTATAGATGTGTGGTCTAACTATTAATATATATACTGTCTTTGGAAATCATATTTTTCTCAAAATTCTCTTCAGGCAAAAGGGTGAACAAAATATAATAATAATATAAAAGTACCACTATTTCCTTCATTTTTATTTTTAAATCCAATACAGATACTTGGCTACATAATATGTAAATGCATTTAATACTTTTTTTACCATAGCTATTCAAATGTAAATATATATAAATATATATAATAAATATACACCATACACTAAACGCAAATAGACTTCCTGGAAAACGGGCAGCAGCCTTGTCTAGGAGCTAAAAATTAACACAAAAGCTAACAGCGCAATCACAAGACATATCCCGTTGCGTTCAGAACCCATTTAAATGCTGTACTAATACATTATATATTATAATGTAATAATGATAATAAAAATAGCCTAAGCACCACCGAAGTGGAGGTTTTCCTTCACCGTGAAACATTCGTCTTCATATGTACCTCTTCTGCGTGGTACATACCTACAGGAGACATTCGCCTGTCCATTCTTAGACGGTCTGATATACAATTCGAATTCGTTAAGTTTATAAAAAAAATACGGTGGAGATGTCGTGGTAACCCCGACAGAAATTAACTTACGTATTTTCCAGATGTCATTTGAGTACCAACACGAAGGGTTCTATGTCGAGAGATTCCAGAGATATGACAAAATACGATTCGAACATCACATGATAGTCTAGTAACTTCCAGAGAAAGGTATGACCATGGAGGTGAAGAAGTTAAAGTAAAACGGTATCACACAATACAATTTGAACATGACTATAAGTGGAAAAAAAAGTTACTAAAATAGAACTTAACTTAACCTAACCTCAAAAAGCTACTGAAATTAAAAAAAGTTAGTTATTTTAAAAAGTAAGTCGCTGAGAAGTGTGACAATCCAAAAACATTAAGAAAGGCAAACATTCACCAAAGAGTAACCGAAATAGACGATGTTATTTTTTATTAATATTTTTCGCGTGACTCAAATATGATGTATCAAAGACAATACTTCTCCATGCATCAATGGAGTATACTTTAAAATAACACAAATACTTCTCAATGCACTTATTAATCTAAAAACGAGAAAGACAGTCGTGCAGCTACCGGGTACCGAACCCCCGTGTCCCGTGGCCCAAACCGCTAGGCCACGAACGCTTACTCAAATAAAATATACATATAGTTATTATATAATATAATCTCATTACTTTGAATACACTTGTGCATCGCCATTTCTCAAAAGCAGACCGTGAGGTGCACGAAACATTTTAAAAACTTTGTACAAAGCGAAAAGACCATACCGCGGCCATCGGCGGGTAAGATAATCGGTGTGATCAAACAATAAATAAACTTCGACAATCAAACCAACAAAACCTTTAGCATGATTTTCAAAGAAAATGATTTAGCAGTTTCTAGGGATTTCGATTCGACTAAAAATGAGTACAATTAGGTTGGCACGTGCTCGTGTACAAAAGGCTTATTGGATTCCAACAAGTTGGAGTAAAAACGTCGACGGCGGCGGTAAGATTATAAATTGTAAAAAAAGCGCCCAAAGGAGCAATATATGTGTGTTAGCAACGAAAACTGTGATTTTTATATACCGATCTATCGTGTTTTTACATTTTATTCACAAGGAGTTATGATCCGACATAAGTTGTAAGTTGGGAGTGTGACAGGTGGCTCCAATGACCCGCAGATTATCTTACATTTGAATTGCTTGAAAGATGGACCATTCTACAAAAATTACGTTACGTATATGTTACAATACATACGAGTATGTTACTATGAGCATTGATAGAGGAAGGTATAGATTTATAACGTCATACCAGCGTAGAATAGGAATAATAAAAGTCCACAGATGGCGTTGCAATTCACATTTCAGAATTCATTAAATACAAACCAGTGAATATCAATGATATTTTTTATTTACAATGAATTTGTAGTTTTTATCACGCTACTTAGGCGAAAATTTGAATCAAGCTCAGTTTAATGACGGTGTAATTAGTTCTGGCAGTGACGGGAGAGGGCACTGGTTAGAAATGTCATAGTACCAGCGAAAATAAGCAGTTTTCGGCGAGCTATCCATACCTTCATCTTTAATCTATGCTATGGGGGAAATTTACCTTGCGCTGAACACGAATGCAGAACTACTACATGATTATGCAAAAAAATCGGACATACTATGGGGTAAGGAGTTCAAGTTTATGTTAAGAAGGAAGGAGTATAGGTGTGTGTCTAGCAAAAAAAGCTCAAACATTGCGTCTATTTTAGCTTAAGGGCTGTGTCTGTCAAAGTAGATGGCGCACAGTCGTTTGTAGTTATTTTTGCTATAACTCCTTAAAAAAAGAAAGTTACAAACTGTTACTGTAGCGGCGAGCACATTATTCGGTTATGTAACTATTACAAAAATAAGCTGGAATCGCGTATATTATATAAATGGCAACTTTTCGCACTTCTGCATGGTCGCACACACCCCCTTAATTTAACTTCTAACCTCTAAAGTTACATTAAGTTGTAATAGAAAAAAAATGATTTGCAGTAGAAGGTTGAATATTGAGTAAGGTGAGTCTAAAACATATCTAGTAGATCAAGAAGTACTATGTGAAATTTAAATCCGTCGTAAGTCGTCGCACAAAAAGATGGCTCTAAACGCAGTTTCGTCGATTTCATAAGAAGTTTTTCCCCCGAAAAATGTTTAAATTTATGTAAAATCATCAGTACAGTAGAGCCCCGAAAATCCGAACACGGCCGTATCCGTTGATCGCGGTAATCCGAACAGCGTGCACGCGACGCCCGCTACCCACCGAGCCTGTTCTAGAATGTGCTCAAGGGGGCGCAGAAGCATTGTTAGGAGCTGAAGAGTTCCTCACGGATGAATAAATAATAGCGTTAGAATTTACAGACAAAATTGATCAGGAAGAAGAAACCTTAGGGGATTCACAAAGCTGACTCTGTGGATGCATTCAGAAAATAAGTCATTCTGAGTCTGTGGATGCATTTATTCATGTAACTGGATATGGATGGCTGATACCACATCTACTGCCCTGATATTAGCCCAACACACTACATGGGAACAGTGTATTGCACAGCCATATTGAACTGGATAGAAAACAGACATTATTATCATTGCCGCTTCGACTATTGTTCGTTCAACAATTGCATTCAATGGGCTGGAAAAAGAGAGGTTGATGTGTTTTTCGAAAACAATCAAATGATGAAACAAAAGACCATGCCAGAGTTTATAAGTAGATAAGACAAAAATACTTGTAGGTACATAAATAAAACACATGGATATTGCCCTGTTTTATTTACCTATTCATTGAAATAAAAAAGTTCCATACTAACACGAACACACGGTTAATTTGAACATCCTGTGTTTTTCGGGGTTCGGATAATCGAGGATCTACTGTAATATTTTGTAACATTATTCAATTCGTGTGACCAAAATATATGAAGGCAGCAATTTTTTATTGGAGAAAAAGTTATCTCTAGAATTCCTTGAAGATACACTTAATAAACACTCTCTATAACATCACATAGAAACAGATCCATAATAAGAAAGCCTGTTTTAGACTAAAATACTATTATTAATGAAGTGATCCAGTAAAATTTTATAATATAATATTAAACCTTATATGAAAAAAAGATTCCTTATTCATCTAAGTATTATCCGGTTCATTCACATGAATTTGTCGCTCACGGAATAAGGTGCCAGCATACACGTTGTTGTGTTTGAAAATTTTGTTTGAGCTGTACAAGGGAGTAGTTAATCATATTTAGAAATTTATTATTATTATAAGTGTATATTATAGTTTTGTTTGCGTTATTGTGTTAAAGTTTGCGCAGAAAAAATAATATTGTTTTAGCAGACATTGTTACGTAGGATTAATATTGTCTTTTTATAATCATTAGTTTCAAAATAATTCAATTATTGGCATCATATTAGCCAAAAAAATTGTGATATGTATTTTGTAGAGCTTTCTGTAAACTGTCCCATTTTTATGATTTAAAGATAAAGAAGGAAGTTTTAAGAAATATTTAAGGTTTTTTTAATTTGTCCGCATAAAATGAGCTTTACATCTGAATAAAATGAGGTACTGCATTATTTCTTGAAACCATAATGTATGTAAGTATTGATCGCACAGAGCGTGCATGTAAGTGAATTATCCTTTTCTTCATATCTGTACCTGGTATGGTGCGTGTTTGTGCTCAATTTTGAGTAGTCTGTATTGTCTTTATGTAAATGGTAAATTGTGTACTACTTGTTAGTACGGTGACGATAGTACCTAATTAACCTGTATTGTAAAGGTCCGACATTTTAGCATATGTGTACCTATCTTCTTGCATCTTGCAAGTATCAAATTACTAACATTCTTAGAACTGTTTGCCCACTTTGTATACATTCATATTTTAATAACAATCTCAATATATCTCAATTGTCTACCACTTTGTAGATTTAGGTAATGTTTCACACTAATAGCTTCTGTATTCGCAATTGTTCAAAAAAATTCGATGTACTGATACATCAAAATACTTTTCAAATTGCAAATTGCAAAATGTAAATTAGTCTGGCAATTCGTGATACCTAAAATGTAATTAATATCACGCAACATTCTTAGGAAAACGTAGGTAAAACAGCCTAGTTAAAGTGATATCACATTGCATCTCAACATGGCACCAACATTGATAACATTTTTGATATAATTTAATTTATCTAATGTATACTGTAGTTTCAACCTGATGTATTGTAATCTGGAACATATATAAAACAAGAAGAAAAAGACATGCAGTTGTAGTACAATTTTGAAAAAAAAACTCACGTCTTTTCACGCGGCGTGAGGAGACTTTCTCCGACGTTTCGAGCTTATCATTTAGCCCGTTGCCGAGGAGGCAGCCGCTGCGCCCGCACGCAGCAGTCGACTTACAGCTATGCTCGCCGTTGTCGTAGATTTTAGCTATGGGGTCGGGAACTTACAGAATATGCAGTCATTATTAGTAACTAGCAGCCCGTCCCGGCTTTGCACGGGCATATTATCGTTTAAAAAAATATTATTTTGACACAATGATGCACAAATAAACCCTTTTTACGTAGAGTTCCTACACTGAAATATTTGAAATAAAGATATTAGAGAGCTCCGATAATAAACGCTTCCGATCGCTGCTAAATTCAAAGTGCTAGAACCGCGGCCTCCGACGCACTATTTATAGGCACGCTCCCGCCGCCCCGGCCGGCCGGTACCGCCGCAAACACTACGTCCAGCAATTTTTTAATCTGTAATATCTTCGAAAATATTCGTTTGAATCATATGCTGTACAGAGCCATATAGATCTATATTAAATCAACAATGTATTGAAGGTATTTAATTGGATAAGGATTAATGCTGTATTGGTTAAAATCGCTTCGAAAATTAGCTATTATTTGTCGTAAAAAGTTAATGACAAAAAAAATGTATTGTGGTATATCCATAAGAGATAGACATATACCATCGCGGAGTTTTCTGTGAGACTTTTTCAATGTGTACGATACTTAGTACATTATTTTGATAAGTCTCGTAGGATTCAGCCTGCGTTTGCAATGTAAGCGGAAAAAATGTAATTTATTACGACATCCCATTGGAAGCCTCAAAAATAACAGTATTTCTCCTCTATTTAAAGGATGTTATTATGCATATAAACCTTCATCTTTAATCACTCTATCTATTAAAAAAAACCGCATCAAAATCCGTTGCGTAGTTTGAAAGATTTAAGCATACATGGGTATATAGGGATATAGGGACAGAGAAAGCGACTTTGTTTTATACTATGTAGTGATAGTGATAATGTAATGAAAGTAACAGACATAATTGAGCGGAAACTGAAAAAAACTCCAGATTGGTACGGCTTTACACTAAATAAAAAGTCTCACAGGCTAGCCCCATTAAATTCTCCAGTTCCTGTGCACACAATTCCATGTTCCTGTGGGAAAATTGATATCGGTCAGACAAAGCGAAGTGTTGCGACACGGGTTACGAAACACATTGGAGCATTAAAGAAGAAGAACTCCGCGAAATATGCATTTTATGAGCATAGCGCTCATGACCAAATCACTGGATTCATTTCGATCAGCTTATTATAATCGCCGCCGAAAAAAGAAGTCCGATAAGCTATCGAGATCACGAAGGACAGCATCTCTCAGCAGACTCTTTTAAGGTGGCCCAACCCGGCGGGCCTAACTCATTCGCGGGCACGGTACAAAACCGTGCTGTTGCGCTCTGGGACCTTCTCTGTTTTAAAGAATAAGACAGGCTCCATAATGAGGAAGATGCAACATGTCCACAAAAAAGACAATGTGCATAGTGTATGATTTGGTAAGATTTACGAAAGTTTTAATTTCAAAACGACTTATAGCTAAAAGTAAACCACGACCGCTGTAGTAAAAATCTAACAAAAACCAAATAGATTATAAATCTTTATTAAATAAGCTATGTCTGATGACTAATATTTTTAAGATGTTCTTACTTTATCATTGCGTAATCCACCTCAAAAGTTATTGTATAAAACGCGCGAAAAATGCAAACTTTCGGACCTTATAACTTAGAAACCAAACACAATTTTACAATGCCAATGGTCATCAGACATCTAGTTCGATCAAATAAAGCTATTTTGAGCAAAATTTTGGATCTCTGACAAGAAATATGGGCGTGATCTTCTTTCCCCTTTTGTATGGGGAGATGAGCGGGATGGGCCACCTTAAGCTCTCTGCAATGTAGAACACAATACTTCAGCCACTGAGGAAGGTCAAGCATGACCATAATATCGGAGACGATTTCGGCAGCTCATACTAACGGTCGTCTGAAGTAAGGAACGCAACCTAAGAAAATTCTACAAATACCCGCATCTACAGCTACAATCTACGACAACAGCGAGCCTAGTTGTCATTCGGCTGCTCTGTACGGGCGTAGCGGCTGACCTTTCGTGACTTTCCACGATTCAACGACCGCGGTAATCTAAAAAGTGTTATAATGTTCGTCTATAGCTAGATCACGAGCATATACATAACTTGAATCTTCGTGCGTCCGCATGTATCAATCAAGACGTCATCCTAAATAGGTATTGTTTCAAATTGTTATTGTTAAAAAATACAAAGTTTTACGGAACGTATGTTAGGTAGATCAGTGGTTAGGTATTTCAGGTACCCACTTGTACACAATAATAAATATATTTGAATCAAATATTGTTTACGATTGATCATAATTAAATTGTTCGATATCTTTTACCCAATTGTACTAATTTTTATTGTTGATGTGGTGTCAAGTTCTATAAAGGAATATTTAGTTAGTCACAAAAAATGTTTTAGCACTATACAGAGTGACTGATCCGATGGATTTATTTTTACCACTTCTCCTAAGTTAATGTTGTTTTTTTATAAATGACCTGTACACTTGAGTTGAAACTGCGCTATCTAAAAATTACTTTTGTGCTCGTTTTTTTAAAATTAGTGTATTAAAAAATCTGGCTGACATTAAATGGGGGACCCAAAATTAACCTAAATCAATGAGAAACCATACAAAATATAAAACTTTTACCTCATCATATTACTTATTCTGTGACCTCATCTACAACGTCTGGAAGGATTTCTTAAATGATTAGACGCCTTGTTATGATTATTAAATAAAATAAGTAATATACCATCATGTTTAATTCGCGGGAGCCAATCTAATGGAATTCATTCAATGTCGCTGTTATATACAAACTATCTTGCCTTACTTTACTTAATAAGCAGATACTTACATAAAACAGGTTACACCACGTGTTGCGGTTATAAATAAAATGCATAAATATTAAAGATTTACACTGATTTTTATTGAATTCCTTCTACTTAAGAGAAACAACATGTTACCTACGATTGCTTACAATAGTTTTAAAGCTAGAGCCGCTAATTCATTCTTCACAGCCAGGGCTTCCAGTATATGTTTATAATTCTGAAGTTAGAGTAGCAAATTTCTTCTCTACAACCAGGGCTTCCGATATCCATAGTTTTCAAGTTAGAGTATCTAATTCATTCTCCACAGCCAGGGCTTCCCCTATACAGTTTGCAAGTTAGAGTAGCTAATGTCAGGCTCAGTCACCAATATTCTAAAATGAAGTAAACTAATCAAAAGATGAGCAGGAAACAGTAGTCTCCAAGTGTTGTAACATAGCGACGCCCACATACAGCCCCCCGGGACGAACCAAGTTATTCTTCTTCCCAGCACCAGCCGGCTGCGCAGAAATGCGCGCTGGCGCTTGAAACAGTAGTCTCCAAGTGTTGTAACATAGCGACGCCCACATACAGCCCCCCGGGACGAACCAAGTTATTCTTCTTCCCAGCACCAGCCGGCTGCGCAGAAATGCGCGCTGGCGCTTGAAACAGTAGTCTCCAAGTGTTGTAACATAGCGACGCCCACATACAGCCCCCCGGGACGAACCAAGTTATTCTTCTTCCCAGCACCAGCCGGCTGCGCAGAAATGCGCGCTGGCGCTTGAAACAGTAGTCTCCAAGTGTTGTAACATAGCGACGCCCACATACAGCCCCCGGGGACGAACCAAGTTATTCTTCTTCCCAGCACCAGCCGGCTGCGCAGAAATGCGCGCTGGCGCTTGAAACAGTAGTCTCCAAGTGTTGTAACATAGCGACGCCCACATACAGCCCCCCGGGACGAACCAAGTTATTCTTCTTCCCAGCACCAGCCGGCTGCGCAGAAATGCGCGCTGGCGCTTGAAACAGTAGTCTCCAAGTGTTGTAACATAGCGACGCCCACATATAGCCCCCCGGGACGAACCAAGTTATTCTTCTTCCCAGCACCAGAGGCTGCGCAGAAATGCGCGCTGGGGCTTGAAAAGGGAAAGGACTCGGTTCGTCCCAGGGCTACACTGGAAGCAAGGCTCGAGACGTAGTATGCTACGGCTGCTTAACCCGCTAACTTACCATTGCGATAATTCTGGCAATTTCATTTAATTTCTTATGCATAGGTATAGGATACCTATACTTGACATGTTATCAATCTGTCGGTTCGAGAAGAACCGACACACAAATTTCATTTTTCAATTAATTAAAAATAGCTTTAGTTGTCCCATTCTGAATACTGCCGCTTACCATTTTGAGTAGTTTACATTACACATACAAAGTTTTGTAACCTTCAGAAAACATAAACATGGAGAACTATATGTGATATCCGGTATCGTATTTTTTGCATTTTTTTGATATAGATTTCTAATTTGTTCTGTGAATACCACAACGTCTGTCATGATATTAGCCCAACACACTGCATTACCGAAATAATTTCGTACCATGCCAGGGCCATCCCTTTTTTAACACAGCTACATTAAATGAAAAACATGGACGATTGTCATTGCCGCTTCGACCATCGTCCATTCAATGGACTAGTAAGTAAGGAAGAGGACCTACAGTTTTACGTGGAATTCGAACCGCGGCCAGCCTCAAAGGTTAAAAAACCGGCCAAGTGCGAGTCGAACTCGCACACGAAGGGTTCCGTACCATCGAACAAAAAATAATACAAAAAAATCACGTTTTTTTGTATGGGGGCCCCCTTTAATTAAAATTCTTTTATAATCTTACCTGTTTGTTGTTATAGCGGCAAAATAAATACAAAATCTGTGAAAATTTCAGCTGTCTATCTGTTACGGTTACTGAGATACAGCCCTGTGACAGACGGACGGACGGACGGACGGACGGACGGACGGACAGACGGACAGCGGAGGCTTACTAATAGGGTTCCATTTTGTTAGCCTCAGTGGCCCAGTGGCGCGACACTTCGGCGATCGCTCTCCGAAGTTAAGCAACGCTGGGTCCGGTCTGGTCTTGGATGGGTGACCAGACCGTTGAGAGAGGCTGGCCGTGGTTCTGATTCCACGTTAAGCTGTAGGTCCCCTTCCTTACTTACTAGGTGGTAGGGTTTATCCCGCCCGGGTTGGTACCATCGCATTGGATGAACGATGGTCGAAGCGGCAATGAAAATTGTCCGTGTTTTCCATCCAGTTCAATGTAGCCGTGCAAAATAAGAAAGAAAGAAAGAAAAGAAGAAAGAAAATACGTTTATTTTTTCTCAACACAACTTAGAACACTTACAAAATTCAAAATACACATTTGTGGAGAAAAAAAAGGAGCCAGCTCAGCATTTTGTGCTGCAGGTCCCTCTTGATGAGTGAACTACAGCGCTGATTTTACGCTGGTCCGGACACACTTACGACTAACATAAGGTAAGAGCAACAGCTGTTTGTCGTGAGTGAGGAAACATAATACATAAAACCAGAAAAAATACAGTAAGTAAACCCTTAAAAAAAAATGACATAGACCAATTAGTTAAATTATTGTCAAAGAGAACACACGAGGGAAAAAAAAATTACTTTACACAATTAAAGAAAAACACAAAAATACGATCACACGAACTATTTAACAACACAATTAAATTCAATTACGAGATACAATTTTATCTTATAAAACACGTAAAACATTTAGAGGGGGCATTTTCATTTCAAAGAACTTCTCAAGGAACACAAAAAGAAGAAGAAGAATAAGGAAGGTCCTGGCATGGCACCTAGTTCCTATGTGGTGTGTTGGGCTAATACCATGACAGAACTTGTGGTATTAGCCATCCATGTCCAGTCACATAAAAAAAAAAAAACCCTTTGGGTACGGAACCCTAAAAATGGTCATACATCCAGAACCCAACGGCTCTCGGGTGTTCAGAGGTGCTTCACCCAGCTTACCAAATCGTCAGGCGTCGCGCCATTGGGCTACTGAGGCTATATTACTTTAACGAACATATAAACATGGCCAACATGACGCCCTAAAAATCTTCCAAGGATACGCCATATTGGAATCGAAGGCCCAAGGGGAGTGCGACGAAGAGAATTCCCCGATGTCTCGCTTGAGGTAACAATGGGGGCTCCGCGGCGCGGGCTACCTGCCCATCTTGATTACAGACAATTGGCAAGGAGCGTAGGTCGTCACTGGTTCGTGGTTCGGAACCCATGTAAAAATGAAGTTCCCCTTCCCCTGCTACGTGGTAGGGTTAAAGCCCGACAGGGTTGGTACCATCGCATTGGATGAAAATATGGTCGAAGCGGCAATGAAAAATTTACCGTGTTTTCCATCCAGTCCAATGTAGCCGTACTCAAATAGGGAAAGTCCTGGCATGGCACCTAATTCCTTCGGGAATGTGGTGTATTGGGCTAATATCATAACGGTAGTCGTGTGTTATCAGCCATCCATGTCAGGTTTTAAGAAATAGTATAATTTGCGGCCGGTCTAAGCATTTTTGCAGACTTTGTGAAAGTAGAAAAGGTGGCTCTGAGCAGCAAAAGAGGTCAGTAAAGATTGATGAGGGCGGCTACCCAAGTGCATATTGTTCGACCAGTTCCGTATCATGGGATTACGAAGAGAGGCAGTAGCAATTACCAGGGTAGGTGATGATCGCAGAGCTCGCAGCCGGCCGGTAGTGGCAGGCAGTGGCATTTAAGCGACGAAAAACGACAGAGGTGACTGTCGGTTTAGCTTCACAGAAGTCTTGAAGACTTGAAGCCTCCCGAAGATCGCCGAACGAGGACTCGTGGGATCGCAGCACCTCCGTGCGTTTGTACCTTACAGCAAAGAACACAGCTTCTGATTTGTCATTTTGATGCTTGAATTTGATTAATTGGCTCCAACTGTTAAGAGAATCGTTACCCTATCAATTCCCCACTGTTTACATGCTCTTAATGTTTTACTATGTATTGAAACTTTTGATTCTAAAATAAATTATAGCAATCTATGTCTGTACGTTTTAATTTTCTTAATATACCTTTTTGCAAAATATTGGTTAAGAAACATAAGAAAAAAGTTGTCTATTTTTATGTTAATTTTCGATCTTTTTTTTTACTAAAAAATACAGATATTTACAAAAAAATAATAATAACGTACGGACATAGAATGAAGCTTGCTGAAGTGATATAAAAATTTTGATTAAAATCTGACAACGCTTAGGGGTAGGGAAACGTTAGGGCCTGGAAGACGATTTCGCTATTTTAATGGATGTCGCCGTGCAAAATTGTGCCTTGGCCAATGGACAAAGAATGCATTTCTTACATTTTCTGTGACTTCACGACGGCCTTAGCGCGTGGGTCTCAGATAGAAAACGTTCTGTGTTCCTAGGAGGACACTTGTAAGTAGCCAGACCAATGTACACTTGAAATTAGTATTAATACAACACGACATTATGTTTATATGATAGTGTTTGCTCGTCACATTATCGTCGTTCGTCGCTACGTTGACAACGAGACTGATTGCTGAAACCATACAGTTACTGTGATTTTATTTAGTCACAGGAACCACGTCTCGCCAACCATTCAGCATAATATTTTATGAGGAAATATTTTAATTTTACGTCATTGATTTGCTTTTTAGGGTTCCGTAAAACTGTAGGGTGAAAACGGAACCCTATTACTAAGCCTCCGCTGTCCGTCTGTCACAGGGCTGTATCTCATGAACAGCAATAGGTAGGGAGCTGAAATTTTCACAGAGTGTGTATTCTTTTGCCGCTATAACAACAAATTGGTAAAATCAAAAAATAATAAAAATTAATTTTGGTGTTGATGGTACGAAACCCTTCGTGTGCGAGTCCGACTCGCACTTGGCCTGTTTTTCTGGGATAGTTTTGCAAGGGTACATGAATATACTAAGAGCGCTACGTGTCAATTACGGAGATCGGTGTTAATAATGTGTGAATACCGTGACCAATACTATCGAAATTAAATTTTGAAATATTTTAAAATTATTTATAGATCGAAATTTAACATACAATAATGGCAAATACTTCGTTTACATAAATATATAGTTTTCATATTTTTTTTACATAATAAACGGCTATTTCATGGGTATATTCATTCATCACAAACCACATGGGCTGGAAACGAGGTGCCTAACCAGAACCAATCTAATTTTGTACGGCTACATCGAACTGGATGGAAAACACGCTCAATTTGTCGCTTCGACCGTGGTTACAAAAGACGTATCCCTCAAAACGAAATTGACCGGACAAACACGTGGAACTACTTGTGTTCTTTTTAACCGACTTCAAAAAAGGAGGAGGTTACCAATTCGTATGTGTTTTTTTTTTGGTTTTTTTGTTTTTTTTTTTATGTTTGTTACCTCATAACTTTTGCCTGGGTGAACCGATTTTGATGATTATTTTTTTAGATGATAGCTAGTGCTTCCGAAGTGGTCCCATTTTAATTTGGTTAAGTTTTGACAATGATATCCATGAGAAAATCTAAAAGTCTTAAATTTGTATTAAGATGTGCGCGACAAATGGACTAATAACTCAATATAACGCCAACCGATTTCGGTGATTCTTTTTTTATTGGAAAGGACGTGTACAAATTAGTAAGTGTACTTCAGATTCACTAAAAATAAACAAAAAAAAAAATAACAAAAAAAATAACCGACTTCAAAGAAAAAGCACTAAAAAGTAAAAAATAATTTTCATTTTTGTAGTTACGATTTCTGTTATTTTTTGAGTCGGTGTCAGCCAAGTTTAGGTTAGGTTAGGTTAGGTTAGGTTAGGTAAGGTTAGGTTAGGTTCTCTTGATTGGCGCAGCGCGTGCCCGGCTGACGCCGACTCAAAAAATAACAGAAATCGTAACTACAAAAATGAAAATTATTTTTTTCTTTTTAGTGCTTTTTCTTTGAAGTCGGTTATTTTTTTTTTATTACGTGCCGGAACCAACACATCACTCACCATAACAGTATAGGTGTGGCATAAGCCATCCATGTCAATCGCCATAAAAAATCAAATTTGAAGAATTTCATATGACTATTTTTCTGGCTGTCCGGATGATATTAAAACCTCCTTAATGATCGTTATGATATCTTATTTTTTGCGCAATGTTCTCGTTAGGCAGTTGCTTCCTTTAGACATCGCTGGACATGTTGCACGTAAATTATAAAAAAAATAAAAATGTTTTATTTTTCAAAAAATAAAGCCATAAAATACAGAAAATAATTTTGTATGCAATATGTCATATAGATTGGCCCATAACCATGTATACACCCTGCTCCCTAAACTAGCCCGTAGACTGTTAGTAGGGAGCAGTGGGTAGTTATTCCTGTTAATTTGATTTGAGCGGGTAGGGCATTTCTGGAATAACTTATAGCAAAAAAAATATTACAAATAACATTTTTAAATATATTAATATACATAGTTTATGTTATCAACATTGGTATAGTAATGGTGAAATATGATGGTGTGTGTATGTGTAAGAGAGTTAGTGTGTATGTGACTAAGTTAGAGAGAGGATGTGTGCACTACGGATTACTTGTTTAGCCGTATATTCTCTGCTCAAATCATGCCTCACTTCTGTATGCGAACAGCTCGTGGTGTAGGGGCTAGAGGACTTGCCTTCCATGCGATATGTTGTGGGTTCGAATACTCGGCCCGGTCATTCTCTTTCTCTTTCCGAGTTGGATAAGTGCATTACGTTACGAATGCGAGATGTTTCATAATTAGGAAGCCATTTAAAACTGTAGGTCCCTCTTCCCCTACAGTTTGGTACCACGGGCGGTGGTACCAAGCCCGTCCGGGTTGATACCACCGCATTGAATGAAACTATAGTTGAAGCGGCAATGAAAAATTGTCTCTCGGTTTTTTATCTAGTAATGTAGCCGTGTCATGAAGAGAAGGTCCTGGCATGGCACTTAATTCATTGGGCAATAGATGCTGGTAGTTGTGTGGTATAAGTATTCCATATCAGGTTCCATAAAAAAATCTAGCAATGAGGGTATAAACAATATTAGCGCTAAATGAGTTTTGCCGAATGGTAAACATAATTAAATATATTACATTTATAGCTTGGTTTATTTTTATGACATCATAACATTAGCATGCGTATGAGGTAATAAAAAGCTTTCAAAAACCTTTCCAATGTAATAATACAACACTGTTATCAAACTACACGTATTAATGTATAGTTTGATGACTGTGGTATATTATACGAATGGTGGCGTATTTAACATTTTCAACATCAGAAAAATACGTGTACCGTTTTTGGTTGGCATGGATGGCTGATATTGCTTCTATGGACGTGATATTAGTTCATTACGAGGCTTTCCCGAAGGAAATAGGTGCCATGGCCAGGACCTTTCTTACATAAAGGAGGGAAAATGCTTCATTGCCGCTTCGACCATATTTCATTCAATGTATACAATATAGCTTCATTTAATTCAAAAAAGCCTCGGTATTGAACCCACGGTCTTTGACAAAAGTATGACCACAGGCTATGGTTATGGCACAGAATAAGTAAGAGTTATGGCTTGGTACAAATGGAAGTATACACATACAAGTATTTATTTCATTGTATTCTCTGACCACAGTCCCCTAAAAACCTTGATTTTCAACACTTTTATAATAACTTTAAAAAAAAATTATTTCATCGTATGTTCATACTTAAGTGATTAACTAATGTTAGCAATAGTTTTTATAAGACAACCTGGTTCAGTATAATAATTAGACTATTATGTATAAGATTGTTTAAAAATATAAAATAAAAAGGACCTGTTTTTTCCGCAAGCTTCGTTGGCATTTTATGTTTCTATATGCCAAGGTTCTCTGTGAGTTCAAGCTCAGGGTTGGTTATTATTATGTATGCAAAGATTTATTTACTTTGAGCTCATAAAATAATGAAAATACAATATATCCTTAAAGAACTTAAAATTAAAAATACGAGTTTGATTTGAGAACAAGTCGTTCCAAACTAAAAAAAAATTAACCGAATAAAGAAAAACCGTTCCATTCCACAGAGAGGTTGATGACGACGCGATAAGGTTTGAATTAACGATTTTTAAAAGCTCGAGTTGGCAGCTCAGAACGGACAGGTCACTCAAGCCATATTTTTCAGAGCACACACCCTTGCATAAGCCTTTCTAGTTGATTGGATTACATAGGATGTCTAGGGCCCTGCAACAGAGAATTCACTTTAGAATGCCACTCTGCTAGTAAACACTTTCGTATTTGACTTTTTTAAAGGTGGGTCGGGTCAGTCGTCTATGTCACTGATCATCTTATATGTTCTATCATCAGCCAATCACGTGGGACGAATAATCTAAGTACCTGCTTGGCTCCTTGGACTCGATACCGCATCGTGCCGTGCGTTTCGTCGACGACCCCGAGGTATCCCAGAACTTAGAGACCCTCCAACTCCGAATAATGTCAGTTCTCTGTCATTATCTGTCTAATCTGTGTTCTATCGTTGTACCATGGTAAATGTTCTTCGGAGCTAGATAACGCCATCTCTCCGTCTCTTTTCAATCCACCTATTCACTGTAGAAAGTTGCAGAATAAGATCTAACCGATCTTCTAAATCATTCATGTATAAATAAAATGAAATCAAATAAAAATAGCCTCTAACTACAATTCAATCTTGACGTATAAGATTAGACTATTTTATAATATTACAGGTGTTTATGATTACATAGCTGTGCCCGCAGCTCCGCTCGCGTTAAAGTTCGATATAATACGATCTGCTCGCCGCTCACATTAACGTGATTGTGAGAATTAGGCTCGGCCGCCGAGATACCTCCCCGCAAACGCGTCAATTCGGTGGTCAAAAGAGGTCATTTACGTTTTCGCTCACTACTCCCTAATTTTTTAACATATCGTGATGATATTTGGCAAAAACTTCTTCGAGATGTGCTTTATTCTATTATAGCCATGGAGGTTATAGCACCTAAATATAATTAGCCGTTTCATCGTAAAAAGCAGCCAAACATTGTTGAAGACAGACAGAAAAACACTTATGAAAGGTAGTTTTTTATCATCCGTTTCGTTAGTATTAGCCCCTCGAAAAATATTTTTTGTAAAATTCCAAAATTACAGACACGCCACCCCCTAGTGTTTTATAATTAGTGGAGATGGAGATGGAGATGGAGATGGAGATGTATAATTATAAACGAATGTATATGTACGTTAATACATTTTAGTAATAGTCGCCTTTGCGGCGTAGGCCTCTCCTAAACCTTTCCAAACATCTCTTTCCCGCGCTTCTCGCATCCATAAGGGTCCACATCGCTGGTTAACGATGTCTCTCCACCTTTTATTTGGTCTTTCTTTTTTCCTTTTCCTGTCTCATGGTACCCATTCTGTTAGACGTTTTGCCCATTTGTTATTTTTTGTCCTACAAATGTGCCCTGCCCATCGCCACTTGAGTTTTCGTGTTCTTTTCCTTACATCTATTATTTTTGTTTTTTCTCTGATTTTGATGTTTTAACCTTATCTGATAGTTTAAGGCCAAGCATGCTCCTTTCCCCTTCTCCTTCCTCCATTCTTCATATATAAGGCACGGAGACTCACCTCCATGATATAGGGTCGGTAAATTGTGAAGTGCACTTCCCTGTCGGGGTATTTCTCCCAAATTACAATCTGTCCTTCAAACATGGTGTGAGGAAGCACCTGGCCGTCCGGCATGGTCTTCGCTTTTAATTTGGGTATATCGTTTTCGTAACCTATTCATTGAATCAGTCAAACCAACAATATTTACCGGTACCTACACTGACGTGTGACATTTAGTTTTCAGTCGTTTTTTACGGCATTACTCAGCGACAACGTGGTCCGGCACTTTTTCATCGGTAGAGTGTAATCCGACGG
This sequence comes from Incurvaria masculella, assembly GCA_946894095.1. Taxonomy (NCBI): domain Eukaryota; kingdom Metazoa; phylum Arthropoda; class Insecta; order Lepidoptera; family Incurvariidae; genus Incurvaria; species Incurvaria masculella. The sequence goes on along the minus strand of OX335641.1, from coordinate 14,795,361 downwards.
CAGGCTCCGAGTGTCCTTGATTGAGCGTACACCGATGGTTTCGGTTCACTGCCTGCGGTACCTACCTAGTAGATAAATAAACAAATAAATTAGTAGACGGCGTGAAGCGGAGGGGAGGGGTGGAGGCTTTTAGCGGAGAGCGGCGTCGGTCCCTGTGATCCACTTCAAAGAGAGCCTTCCTAAGTGCCGGTCGGGTCGCAGGACTGAGGGACTCGGTGGCCCGTCCGCAAGGACGAAGGGTGTACGCCGGCTGAGGATCCGGAGATATGTGACTGGATCCCAAAACGAAGGTAGGAGGAAGAAAAGCGTTCTCACTATGTGAAGTATTTAAATGAGTGAATGTTTCTTTAGAGGAGGGGTAGATAGGCGAAGACTACAGGACCCTGTGGGGTACGATCGTAGAACAATTATTCCGCTTCTACAGGCATGCATCCCTCTCATTCATGTTCTTCGATTACGAGTGCTGATAGCTCTAATAAAATAGATGCAATGAATCAATTTTTATTGCTTTAATATTTAAATGATTTTAAACAAGAAATTATTAGCGATCACCATAGTACCGAGAACTTATGATGTTAAAAAAGTAATGAGAAAGAGATCGGGATATTGGCCTCGAAAAAACACAATAAATGCAATTGAACAAAGATACATTTTCTTTGCTAGAGATTGCTCTCTTTAGTTAAGTCGATAACATGGACAAACTAAAAAGTAACAATCGTATTTGAATTGGCTGTTGACGTTTTAAACCTGGATTATTTTCGAACTTACCATAAAGAACGCCATTTAATACGCAGTTGTAATTCGCGTTTTAATTTAAATGTATTAGGAGTCTGAAATTTATTTCTAAAAGCACGCGCGCACGTGGCTTGCCGGAATATGATAATAATGGAATATCCAAACGCGTGTTATGTGGCTTGATACATTTTCATGTCATTCGTTCGTTCGTCAGATCTCTTGTTGCGAGGATCAATAAGTCCCCACTTCTGCAAGAGATTATTTCTGTTTATACCTATTATTTAATTACTGCTATTGTTGTTTTATAAAAAAAAATGTTCAAATCACAACCAAAAGAAAAGTTTCCTGGTAGATTTCTTTTACGTTTGCAAGATTTTCCAAATTTAATAATATTATTATGCTATTTTTAACAAAATTAATAAGTAAAAAATCTGTAAGAAATACCGTGTAGATTATCAAGTTAATTCAATGCCAGTAATTTAACAAATCTTTATGATTAACCGGCTTTGCACGGGCATAATATAATTTTAAAAAACATTATTTTGACACAATGATACACAAATAAACCCTTTTTACGTACAGTTCCTACATTGAAATATTTGAAACAAAAAAAACTTAGATACTATTATTAGATAATTATTAGATATTAGAGAAATAATAAATTCAAAGTGCTATAGGGAGAACCGCGGCCTCCGACGCACTATTTATAGGCACGCTCCCGCCGCCCCGGCCGGCCGGTACCGCCGCAAACACTACGTCCCGCAATTTTTTAATCTGTAATATCTTCGAAAATATTCGTTTGAATCATATGCTATAAAGGGCCATATAGATCTATATTAAATCAACAATGTATTGAAGGTATTTAATTGGATAAGGATTAATGCTGTATTGGTTAAAATCGCTTCGAAAATTTGCCATTATTTGTCGTAAAAAGTAAATGACAAAAAAAAATTATTGTGGGATATGCATAACAGATAGACATATACCATCGCGGAGTTTTCTGTAGACCGTTTCAATGTGTACAATACTTAGTACTTTATTTTGATAAATCTCGTAGGGTTCAGCCTGCGTTTGCAATGTAAGCGGAAAAATGTAATTTTTTACGACATCACATTGGAAAACTCAAAAATAACAGTATTTCTCCACTATTTAATGGATGTTATTATACATATAAACCTTCCTCTTCAATCACTCTATCTATTAAAAAAACGGAATCAAAATCCGTTGCGTAGTTTTAAAGATTTAAACATACATAGGGATATAGGGATATAGGGATATAGGGACAGAGAAAGCGACTTTGTTTTATATGATAGTGATAATCGAAAACAATCATTTTGTGTTACCAAAACCAGTGAAAACACTGTACAAGTTTGTTGAATGGCATTTGCGTTCAAAAGATATCGACACATACTGGATCCAACGCACACAATTTTGCTGTTTTTTTAGGGTACCGTACCCAAAGGGTGATAACGGAAACCTATTACTAAGCCTCCGCTGTCCGTCCGGCCATCCGTCCGTTCGTCCGTTCATCCGTCCTTCCGTCCGTTCATCCGTCCGTCCGTCCGTCTGTCACAGGGCTGTATCTCATGAAACATAATAGGTAGACCGCTGGAATTTTCACAGAGTGTGTATTTATTTTTCCGCTATAACAACAAATAGGCAAAATGTATCTATCTATACTAATAATAAATCTGTGAGGGTGTTCGTGGAGTAAGTTGTTTTGTTTTATAAGATATTGCGTAGACTCTATGTACGCTAACTAAATTGACGATTTTTATCAATCTTTTTTGTATGTATGAACAAGTTGAAAATGCACAAAATTCACGGTCGATATTCCAAATATAAGAACCCAACGATCCTCTAGATCATTCATCGGTCGGAAAACAATGGAGGTGTTTCCCCCAAAGTACAACCTGGGGTCCCTCAAACATGGTGTGAAGAAACACCTCCGGCCGGCATGGTTTCACAGCCCCATTGTAAGTTCTAAATCCATTGGGCATCGTCGGGCACCTTAGTTTTACCCTGGCGTACCCCAAATGCCGCGTTTAACATATTTTTATGTATGTATGTTTTTATGTATGTATGTTCCTCCACAACTCTTAAACCGATCATCCGAATTCGATGAAATTGGGTACACGTACATTTAACCATACGGGTCACAGGATAGGCTAAATAGACCCTCCGCGCCGCGCCGGCGGCGGAAGGCTCTTGCTAAACGAGAGCAAAACTATGTGTACCACATTCACGACGAGACAGAACAAAAAAGTTGCTTCACAACTGGAAGCGATTTTTATAAATAACTAGCAGCCCGTCCCGGCTTTGCACAGGCAAAATATCATTTAAAAAAATATTTTTTTGACACAATGATACACAAATAAACCCTTTTTACGTAGAGTTCCTACATTGAAATATTTGAAATAAAAAAAAACGTAGATATTATTATTAGATGATTATTAGATATTAGTGAAATAATAAATTCAAAGTGCTATAGGGAGAACCGCGAACTCCGACGCAATATTTATAGGTAGGCACGCTCCCGCCGCGCCGCCCCGGCCGGCCGGCAAACGCTACGTCCCACAATTTTTAAATCTATAATATCTTCGAAAACATTCATTTAAATCATATGCTGTAAAGGGCTATATAGATCTATGTATATTAAATCAACAATGTATTTAAGGTATTTAATTGGATAAGGATTAATGCTGTATTGGTTCGAAATGGCTGTATTGGTTGGCTTCGAAAATGAGCCATTATTTGTCGTAAAAAGTAAATGACAAAAACATTTTACTGTGGGATATCCATAAGAGATAGACATATACCATCGCGAAGTTTTCTGTAGACATTTTCAATGTGTACAATACTTAGTACATTATTTTTATAAATCTCGTAGGGTTCAGCCTGCGTTTGCAATGTAAGCGGAAAAAAAAAAAATTTTTTACGACATCACTTTGGAAACCTCAAAAATAACAGTATTTCTCCACTATTTAATGGATGTTATTATACATATAAACCTTCCTCTTTAATCACTCTATCTATTAAAAAAAACCACATCAAAATCCGTTGCGTAGTTTGAAAGATTTAAGCATAAATAGGGATATAGGGACAGAGAAAGCGACTTTGTTTTATACTATGTAGTGATAGTGATGTAGCAGTTGAAGTTGTGGATTCAACAAAATTTCTTGGGCTACATGTAGACAAACATTTAAATTGGGACGTCCATATAGAACATTTGTGTCGTGTACTCGCTAAATTGTGTTATTGTCTAAAGGTGCTTGCACGTTTTTGCAGTGCAGAAACGCTGTTGACAGTGTACCATGCCTACTTTCAATCTAATTTATATTTTAGTATTGAGCTTTGGGGTCACAGTGGAAATGTCACTAGTGTGCTGAAACTGTAGAAACGCGCTATAAGAATGATTACCAAATCTAACAAAAGAGAGCACTGCAAACCTCTGTTCAAAAACGTAGGCTTACTTGCTGTCATAGATAGTTACATTCTAAGAACTTCTATATTTGTAAAGAGGAACCCATCAGAGTATAATTGTCAGCCTCAGTGGCCCAGTGGCGCGACACTTCGGCGATCGCTCTCCGAAGTTAAGCAGCGCTGGGTCCGGTCTGGTCTTGGATGGTTGACCATTCGACCGTTGAGAGAGGGTGGCCGTGGTTCGGATTCCACGTTAAGCTGTAGGTCCCCTTCCTTACTTACTAGTTGGTAGGGTTTATCCCGCCCGGGTTGGTACCATCGCATTGGATGAACGATGGTCGAAGCGGCAATGAATATTGTCCGTGTTTTCCATCCAGTTCAATGTAGCCGTGCAATATAAGGAAGGTCCTGGCATGGCACCTAGTTCCCATGTGGTGTGTTGGGCTAATACCATGACAGAACTTGTGGTATTAGCCATCCATGTCAAGTCACATAAAAAAAAACTCACAGGTATAGCACAAGAAATAAGTATAGACTGATTGATGTGAAACACTCTTTATCATTCTATGAAAAAGGCATGTATAGTACTAGCATTAAAATATATAACAAAATTCCTACAGACATAAAATTTAATGAAAATATTAATACATTTAAACGAGAATTAAAGAAATGGATTCTCAAGAAAAACTTTTACAATTTGCAGGAATTTCTCAGTGCATAATAATGTGATGTTATATATTATATTAATTGGTATGTGTACGACACTAGGCTGACGATGTGTAATTATGTAGACCTCTGTATATTTGCACCACAAATAAATTTCTGATTCTGATTTTGATTCTGAACCAGCCCGAACGGAGCTGGGTATCTCAGCTAGTAGGCATATACATAAAAATAAAATGTCACGCAAACACAGGTTGTACTAGTGTCAATAAGTATTTATTTACTATAGGTCTTAGAGATGTCACATAGACTGAGATAATGTTTTTGTAAACTGTGTTAGAATGAGGAATATACTACGGGAGGAGGGACTGCAGGAAAATTATAAAGGTAGGTACCTACAGAGCGGTTAGCAGGATTGGCGGACGCATTGCCCGCGAAGGGTTTGCTTGCTGGTTCAAGTCCAGCCTTGCACTATATTTATTTAGTAATTCTTTTTACAGCTTCACGGTCGATTCTACATAAAATACATATCACATTCGTTGGATCAAAGTGCCGTACTTGCTTAGTACAAAAAAGTATATTTTACTTACATAACATTCGTTAAATAAACGACGTAGGTACTTACAAGGTACGAAAAAGTATATTATTTTCTTGACGTGGAAAGCAACTCGGACAAGTTCTATAGTTTAGTACCTGTATTGTGAACGATCCAGAAAAATATCTAAGATATCGTTGTAATCTGCTCACTAGTTATTAAAAACATACACACAATCGAAATTATTGCATGATTTCCGATGCCACCAGAAATGTAGGGTTCCGTTACCATCGTTAAATGCACCAAACTATTTAGGCCGGGGTGGGTGCGATAGTGAAGGTCGCACGGTATGTATTAGTATATATAGATATGGCGGCCGCGAAGTCAGCCAAAAAGAATTAGGTAATAGCCAATAAAAATATGTTTAATACAACTTAGTGCGAATCGATTCTATGGTAGGAATGTCGGTGAACTGACGCCTTGCATGTTCGGTTTTAACGCTCTCGGCAGTCGGCGGCAATGTTCGTGGGCAGTTTTTATTAGTTTCGATTTGTTGAATAAACTAAATAATGAACTGGGCCCCTAGTTCCACTTGTCACCTGAATTAGCGTTTATGTACGCTGAACCGATCGACTAGCGTTTTCAAATGTATGGGGGAATTTAAAAGCGTGCGCAGTGAGCGTTCAGCGAACTAACATTTGCGAGTCCGAGCTTGATTTGACAGCTTGAAGAAGTAAAACCACAGAATAAGAAGTAAAGAATTGTATGAGGTTTGGCGTTTTAACAAAGTTCGAAGTTCCGTAAAAGCTTATTTAGGTGAGAAATCGGACTGACCACTGTGTGCTGAAAACAACATAAGTTTAGTTTAGTGTGCATATTACACCCGCTACCGACGGCTCCGCGGCGCGGCCCGGGGGCGGCGCGACGCCCCGCGCGTCGCGACACGGCGCGGCGTGCGTCACCGAGCTAGCCTTACACTCAATCCATACTTACTATTAAGGCGCTAGGACTAGCCAACTACTCGCGCCATACAAATGCAGTTTTCAACAAATGTAATAATATGTAGTAAAACGCTTCAGCAAATCCAAATAGAACTCCAGACTGATAATGGATTGTTAATATTTTTTTATTCCATCATTTATTTAAATAATAATAAAAATAAAAAAGCTGATTTTTCTCATTAGAAATCTGAAAGTAATTCGATTTCTAGATATAAGCAAAAACAGCATATATGCATAAACAAAAAATTCCATTTGCTTTTAGATTTCTACATTTAGTCAAAAAAGTTCGGAAATGGACACCGTTTCCGCAATGTATTTTGTATAGAAAAAGGAAACAAACATTAACGAAAATAGGTCGATTCCTAGACAAGGAATCATATATTGTAAGAATGACACTTTTAATCGTCAGACTCAGTTAGTTAACTTGGGGTGCCTCGTCTAACTTTGCGATTTGGCTAGTACCAGGGCCTTAAATCTGTTGGACGGTAAATGATTATAGTAATGTATATTTTTTGCTTTCATGTGTCCATCGGAGCAAGAAAATATAGGCAAATAATGTATCGATATAATTTTCCAATGCTTTGTCAGTAAACAAATTTAGTTGCAAAAAACATATTTTACAAGTCCGATCGAACATTGGATTGAATAAATAAAAAAAATCCTACTCACAGCATTCTAAACTTTCAAGGATACCTACATGTAAATGATGAGAGAGAGAGTGAGGTGAAGAGAAAACTGGGTATTATAGCGAAGTGGATAAAGACTCTGAACAATTGTTTGTTCGTTTTGAAGTGAAATGAAACTATATAAAAATGTCGGAAAACAGTAATATCGCAACCATAAAAATATAGGAGAATTTGAGACTTAATTAGTCATCTTCTGAGTGTAAGTTGTTTGTATCCAAATATCTTTCTTTTCTTAACTTTAGTTTTTTCTTATTTACTAGGAGTAAAGGTTTTATATTTTAAATTTGATGTGATAGTAGTAATTTTGTAAAATTTTTATCCAGCTATGACAATTTGTAAAAAGGAATGAGGTGTGTGTTTTGATGTGGAGAGACCTTATTTTTTGAGAACAAAGAAACTTTAATTGCATTCATTTGAGTTAAAACACCTTTTGGCTTACGTTTATGGAAAAATGCTAATGTCGTAACGAATATTTAGTATAGCAAATAATAAAATAAGAATAAACGAACATTATCATTAACATTCATGTATCGAACCCAAAGCACCGCGCTCACACGCAAAATCAAACAGAGGCCGGAGCGGGAGCGTGCGATGCCGGGCCGGTCCCGGGGCGGTAGCTACTAGCTAGGCGAGAGCGAACCGGAGGATGTCACACAGAATAACCGCCTGATTTCCCGGCCTGACCCGGGGCCGGACCCCGTCCGCGCTGTCTGGCGGAGCCCAAACGTGCGACTCTGCTATCTCTATGTTGTGTGAACTGTAAATTCATAAATCAGAGCTCTTGGGTTTATTTATTAACTTTGTTCACTAATAAGCATTATTTGTTCAGGAACGAGTTAACTGATTAGAAACTTAGCCGGGAGTAAACATTATTTTTAATTATGTTTTTAAAAAACAAGTATTACATTCAATTTATTAATCCACCGGTCTTTTACGTTTTCAACCCGATGAGTCACGTTTGTTTGGCGGCTAAAGCGTCATTCCAGAGGAAATTGGGCGAATTTGATGACAATTTTCATTACATTGATGTTCCATTTACAGGAAATTAATTGGAAAATGGCGCCGGACCCATCTGACAAGTTACTTCCAGAAGCGTCCGTTCCTCAAATCAAGATCGAGAAGGCTTCAATCATAAACAGCAGTGTTCCGAGCAAGGAGACCATCCCCAGTCCCACGGGGCTCCAGTTCCTGGACTTCCTGTTCGCCACCCTGGTGGTGGCCCCGCTCGTGGTGGGGGTGTGGCGGGGGTGCTGGGGTCTGATGGACCTCAATGCTCCTTTTTTCCCGCCGGCACAGAGCTACGTGCTAGGAATGGTGATACACATCTGTTTCGCACTCCTCAGGTAAGGTCCGCCTAGGGTACCTAAATTTAGACAAACTTTACTTCGCTTTACTTTCCCAACTTTAGCTTTACTTCAATGGAATTATGAGAATGATGTCACATCTCACGTATCATTCATTGTCTCTACAATTTTCTCCTTTGAATGGTGTTTTCTAGTGGATTGTTTTATTTGTTTCGTTTCAAATGATGCTTAGTAATGCTCCGAGGTAGGCGCGTTAGCATCCGAAAACCTCGATATCCTTAATAACGCAGTTTAGAAATCATTTTAATTTCGCGGATTGTGATAGGTTGTCACAATCCGCGAAATTCCGCCACCGACAGACCGCCTCTATGTACATCGCCGTGTTTGCAGCGGCGGGGGTATGTTGGACGCTGCCATAGCCACAGCGATGACAGTGATCACATAATGGGGAGTGTTGCAGGTCACACCTGCCGGGGTGTTCGATAGGCGTGCGCAGCGGGCGGCACGGTAGCGGCGCGCGTTGGTGTCGCAAGTGCGCGTCCTTCCGCCTATGCATCCCCGGGTTCGCAGTGGCGCGTATCTTGGAGTGGCGCGGCGGCGGGAGCTTGTTGGATGCTGCCATAGCCACCGTGATGACAGGGAACCTGGGATGGGAAATGTTGCAGGTCACACTTGCTGGGGTGTGGCGTGCGCCGGGGGCAGTACGATAATGTCGCGCGTTGGTGCAGCCTGTGCGCGCATCCCCGGGTTCGCAGTGGCGCGTATCCTGGATAGGCGCAGCGGCTTGGGCTTGTCCGACGCTGCTCGAGCCACCGCGGTGACATTGAGCACAGGACGAGGAATATTGCAGGTCGCATTTGCTGGCGCGGTCGGCGGGCGCGCGCAGCGGAAGGCACGGCAGCGGCGTGCGCTGGGGCCGCGAGCGCGCGCTCTCCCGACTCTACACCGCGGTGTTCGCCGTGGCGTGCATCCTGCAGTGGCGCGGCGGCTGGGGCTTGCTGGACGCCGCTATAGACTACGTTACACCCGGAGATATAGCAAGAAGGTCCTATTTCTTTAAACTTTTCAAAAGCATGTATTTTTATGCTAAACGGTGTATTAACAAGATCGTATTGTAATCTTTAGGAATCCTACAGATTGCTGCTGAAACGATAACTTATTGTATCCTTTTTTTTATTTGTGAAAACTTGTTAGGCTACTTTTTTATTTTATTGTAATTTGTGAATTTGATGTTTTGTTACCTGTAAGTTTTCCTTCCAATAAATAAAATAAAATAAATAAATACAATCTTTGCAGGCCGACGGCGGTACTGGGCGTAACGCTGGCGCTGGTGTGCGGCGCGAGCGCGCTGCGGGCGGCGCGCAACCTGCTCGCGCCGCCCTACTTCGTCGTCACCGACGGCAAGGAACCCACCTACATATTCACCACCCGCTTCAGGAAGGAGGCAAGTTCCACTTTGCTTTATTTATCAATACTGAAGAAATCTCTTCAAATTACTTTTAATTTGAGAGATATACGATAAGATAAGACGAGAGTTGGGACAGAGATAGTTAACAACGAAGGTAAACAAATTGAAGGTCCGCGATGCGGTGGCAGCTATCAATGAGAACGAATTGGAAGATTAAGCTATGGTAATCCCGTCCGGCAGCCGGCGACCGCGGTGCGCGGGACAATGAATGGTGGGAGAAGATAATCGAATGATTTCAAGAAACTCGAATCGGGTAGCCGGCGGTCGGTCGTCACCGCGCCGCGCAATGCGCCTGCGTCTCCCGCGTCGAGCGCTCCCGCGCCGCTCCCGATGCGCTCACGTCGGCCCCCGACGCGCTAGGCTCCGGCGCCGATAAGGATCGGGGCGGCGCCGCGGAGGGAGCGCACTGCGCGCGCACTCGCCAGCCGCACGCCGCCATGCGAGGTAGCACCGCCGGGCTCGCGGACACGCTCGCGGGCGGCTCGCGCGCGCGCGCCGCGCTGCTCGCCGCCGCCGACGCGCTCTTCGCGAGCGCCGTCATCGCGCCGGCCGTCGTCACCTACTGGCGCAGCACGTGGGTGCTGACCGACCTGTACCTGTTGCCGTCGCGGCCCGTGTGGAGCGCGGGCGCGTCGGCCGCGTTCGGCGGCGTCGCCTACTTCCTGATGTGCGTGCTGCAGGCACCGCTCGGCCGCCGGCTGCACCCGGACCGGGGCGCGCTCCTGTACTACGCGAGCTCTCGGCTGTACACGGCGCTGTTCGGCGTCGCGTGCGTGAGCTCGTGGCGAGGCACGTGGAACCTGCTGAACGCGGCGGTGGGGCTCGGCACGCGCGCGACGCTCGCCACCACGCTGGCAGCGGCGCTCGCGCTGGCGGCGATGCGCGGCCTCCGCAACGTGTGCTCGGCGCCGTTCGCGGTCGCCGTCGACAACCCCGGCGACTACTTCGAGGTGCCGACCATGTTCCGAACGGTACGTTCGTCGGGCGCGACCGGTGCCCAGCTCGCTCGCGATTGCCTGTCCGCCCCGCGCCGGCCCGTGCTGACCGATAAGGGAAGGAGTGCATCCGATGCAGATCGAGTATATCACAGATTGTGCATTCTCGTAGGTGTGCAATCACCGGTTACTGGGCTAGTGATTTTTTTAATCACGCTTTGGAATTTGGAAAGCTATATTTTACCAATATTTTTTATTTCATGTAACAAAAACGCATAGGTATTTGCATACTCGTAACTGTAGGCTTATTGCAAGTTATGTATCGCCTGTTACTAAATCGCTTCGATAGTCAATTTCATTAACTTACACTATGTAATAAATCATTTAAGATGTACTCTCTCTGCATGTATTTTCAAATGTTTTCATGTTTCACAAATATGAAATATTGTTTTTTGTTTAATGGTGTGGGTCCGCGAAATCGACCATCGAAGCGGTTTAATTATAGGAGATACGTAACTCGTAATAAGTCTACTGTACAAATAAGTAACAATATACAGTAATACCCAGCTTTACGCTAGGGATGCGTTCCACAATAAATCGCCCCGCTGAACTACCCATACAAACGTGGAAATATTTTTTTGCGCACATTTCCTGTCGATGATCCACAATTATACTAAAAACAGCTTTATTAAATCGAGCTACATGCTTGATGACTATTCGAATTGTAAAATTATGTCTGGTCTCTAAATTATAAAGCCCGAAAGTTTGAATTGTTTGCGCGCTTTATTCAATAACTTTGGACGTGGATTACTCAACGACAAAATAAAATTATCTGAACAATGTTAGTCATCAAGCTAAGCTTGTTCCATGACGATTGATAATCCATTTGGTTTTTGTTTAATTTTTGACTAGACCGTTTGTGATTTACTTTTAATTTGTGATCTATAATTCATTTTGTAATTTGCGCAAAACGGTTTCCGAATGGCACAGTTAGTTGGCGTAGACACATGACTAGTTGGTGTTGCATCCTTCTCAAAATGGAGCCTGTATTTTTCTGTAAGCTAGAGGCGCCAGAGCGCAATAGCACGATTTTGTGCGGCGCCCGTCAAAGTGAGTCTCGGGAAGGGCGCTCTTAAGAATTAATTTTACGAAATGCACATCAAATTTTTGAGTTGAGTTTATTTCTTCATTCTCGCAATATGCGCTCGTAACATTTAACACTATTTTGGATTATTTGACGCAAAATTTAAATACGGATATCACTGTCCAAGCGCGTCGGACCTACGCCTTGCGTCTCATTGAAAAATCGCGTAAAGCGGAGCATTTTAACGCGAAATATTAAATTCGCGTAGTAACGAATCCGTACAAAGAGGGGTCGCGTAAAGAGGGGTATTACTGTAGTTTTAAGACAACAATATTCAATTCACTTTGACTGCTAAACCTTTCAATTTTAATAATTAATATCATCTCAGCTTTAACTTTACATTTAAATCTACAATGGATATTACAGGATTTAATATGAACCTACAATGAAAACTCCCAAATGAGTGGAATCTTATGAAGACTTAATCGTTTGTGATAGTTTAGTAGGTGTCATTGTGACCCGCAATCAAAGTGATTTGTGAATGCAAGCGCATCCATTAAGTGACTATTTGAAACACATCATAATGATGTTCGAATATCTTGCAAAACATCGGATATTATTCAATACCGAATTAATGTATAAGTGTTTTCACAATGTTTTTAATAAAGTGATCTCCCTTTTCAATAATCAACCGCAGCGTATTGAATTGGCAAGACATATAAGCGCATAAAAAAAATATCGTATCGCGTCACCGCTATATGGTCAAATAGACCATTTAATTGTATGGGAATCCGGAGGCGCGTGGTATGCCACAAAGCCAAACATCGCCACCACGCGCAAATGTGCTCTAAAATAGCGTTCGTCAGATCAGTTCCCACCCACATAAACCCTCCAATACGTCTGCGACTATGTTTGCATGTGGCATGGTAGTTTTTGAAAATTATAGACAGCGGGTTGCATAGCAGACGCGCTCGATGCGATATCTCCTTCTTTTTTATCTATGGTCCTAAATATACGAGTATGTAGGTACTAAATGTCTGTTGGTAAAGGATGCATGCGCTAAACGATTTTCAGCGATGCGGGGTGAACGTAAATTCAGTGTTAATTTTGACTCATTCAGTTGTCAGTCTGATTGCTATCAAAATGTTATCAACCGTGAAGCAATGACACGCTATCGAAGTAATTAAATGTTTGAAAATATGTATAAAGGGTCCGTCACTCGAAGTGTTACCAATTGAAACTGATGTTATTTGGTTAATTGAAATACGGTTTATTAAAATTTTTATCAAAATCAATGACTTATATATTACTTCAAAATGCTAAATAAAAATTGAATTTTACGAAAATCATTGTTATTGTTCGATATAGCCTCCATTGGCACGGATGATGGCACCAAGTCTTCCGGCAAAGACATTGCAGGCTCTACGAACATGGGTTTGCAGAATACCGTTCCATTCCCGACGGAGCGCTGCCTTCAGCGTACCCACACTTTTATATTTTTTTGTTGACACGGCAGCCTCCGAAATGGACCATACCGAGTACTCGTTGGACTTGCCTTACATTAAACATTTTATCATCAGAAAATTCAATGTTTTCAAGGCTTTCAGTGCTCGAGCTCTTTGTAGTCGGATTGCATTCTGCGCTGAAGTAGAGTACTTTTAGTGTCTTGTAGGGCTTCAGTATGTGCCGAATAATTGAGTCGGATATATTCAGACTTTTCGCCAATTTCGCAAAACTCTGGATTTCTTTGAATTCGAGCCTTTACCTTTCGAACCAAATCACATTGTGTTTCTGTTTTCGGATGACCGCCTTCATGCCGTTTAGCAATACTCCCGGTTTGGTTAATGGATGCACGTACATTTTGTTCACACGTAAATGTCGGAGCTCCCGAACGATGACTGGTTGTGATTTTCCGGCCAAATGCAAAACGATCACATTGTTACGTTTAATTTCCATTGCGAAAATGTATTATCAAATTAAAATATGTTCCCGCTCTTTTCGTCCACTTAAAAACAATGACACACACCGACGTTTTACCAAAATTTGGCGCGCTATGGTTATTATTTTGAAAAAATAGAAGCAGTGTGAAGTTAGTAACTGTTCGAGTGACTAACCCTGTAATATCATCCAGTGAGCTCGGATAATGCAAAAAAATTACTAAGCCTGGTTTTCACCAACTGACGATTTATTTTAATCGACACTTAAAGAGCATTTATATAAAGTGCTGATTATCTTGTACTGTTATTTATTGCAAGCTGATAAGAAAGGGCCTTAACATGTGGTGATTAAGCTAATCAGCAGTAGGTGAAAAAGGCCCTAAGTGCGTGTAGGACCACACATAGTAAAGGGTTGCGTATAAGGGACCAAAACCATATCTAAAAAACCACATGAGATATTTTGTTCAAACCAATTTCCCTTGAAAGTTTTTTTAAAACTTTTAAACTATTACTATCTTAAATGCTATCAGAATTTTCGACAGCATAGCTCAAAAGTAAAAGAACAACTTTTTACGAGTTAAAAAGTGCATGTTTAAACAGAAGTTCAAACCTCGGCCACTTCCAAAACCACTTTCATTTGACCCATTTTAGTTCTTTAATTTTCAGCAAAAATACCTATATTTTGTTAGACAAATATTTTTATTTGAATAGGGATTTAAATAATTTAGATTTTTTTAAATTTAATTCCAAAGCCTAATGATACATACATAATTTTAAATAGTTATTGAAGAAAACTATGACCATTCGCCTGATTCAGGAAAATGTTCCCTACAGAAAATGAAGTTAAAACTTCATCGAACGCTAAAGAAATCTTACTTCAAGAAGTGAGTAGACGATACATTTGTTGAAAATGTTTAAACGAAGGTGCTGGTTTGGGGTCCAGTGTTTTTTTTAACAAACCGAATTTTGTATGAAATTATAGCGGTCTTGAAAAAATACAAAAAAGCCTTTGTTATTTGTAAAAAGTTTTGAGATTGAGAATCATTTCATACATAATATTTCGCTAGTGGTATTAACACAATCTTTAGAGGCGGGGTGATATCAAAGAGCAAAGATACAATTAGTTTAAATATTGATGTTCCTAACATTTGACATACTACGACAGACTTATCATTTTGCCTGAAGCGGCACATAGTCTAGGCCTAGTCTCTATCGGTATGTTGTGTCGAAAACCACGAGCTTACCTTCACGCAAGTATTTCTTTTTTATCCGAGATTAAGAGCGTACATTTGAAAATTGAAATGCCCATTATTAAGCCTACAAAGATGTTCCGTAACTACCCTGAGGAGAAACCTGTATTCTACATGAAAACATGCCCATTTAATATATTTTTAAATCCTAGTATAGCAGCAGCTAGTCTCCTATGTTTTATTTTTTTTTAGTTTTTCTTGTTAATTACTGAGTTACGAGTACTTTGATTTGCATACTTTTGAATAAAAAATGTTGCATGTATTTCAATTAATAAAAAACTTTGACAACATTTAAAAATATAGACGAGTACGAACTGGATAGGTGATGTTGTAGGCATAATTTATACAAAATATCTTCAGAAATGAAGTAGGAAATAGCTTTCCCTTTTTGTATGGCCCGAAACGAAAAATATCCCTCTTAAGGATGTTCCGACCCATACAATGTTTTTTTTACACAGAACGCAAAAAGTATTCAAAAATATTAAATATAGCCATAGTAGTTGCAGCGAAAACATATTCACAATTTCAGGTTTAATGGTTTCGTTGTAATTGCCGATTAGAAGTTTTACACCATAGATGGCGCTGTTAAATAAAAATCGTATTTAAATAAATTGTAACAAAACCAATTGGACTAGGAGGTCGCGATAAAAATGGTAACGATAACGTAAATGGCTGAAACTGAGTTCACAGGATAAAGACCAACTCTCTGAAGCTAAATGTATCCGTCTGCCTGTTCCAAGTGGTTGCGTTACGTAGATAAGGCGCCTGAAAAAGTAGTTATGGCGATAAAAAAACAAGTATGATAAGGTAAAGGGCTACAAATAACGAAGCATGAAAGTATCAGTATATACTTGCTTAGTAATACCAAAACTTAACAAATCTTTGGTCGTATTTAGTAGTGATAGGCGATTTAGGTTACAGACAGAACTTTAGGTATATTTAAGTAGTTAATTGAAGAACCGACTGGTTATTGTTGTATAATTAATAGGTATCAATATTTCTAAACAATCGGTATATTTATCAGCAGGTACATACTTACATCTATTTTATATAGCCAATCTAGACAACGCAACCACTTGGCGCAGGCAGACCGACATATTTAGCATCACAGGGTTGATCTCTAACATGTAAACCTAGATTCAGCCATTTACCTTATCGTGACCAAAAATGTCGTGACCTCCCGGAATAAATAATCCTGAAATTGTGAAATTGTTTTCGCTGCAAGTATATGACTATATTAAACTTTTATTATTAATTCGTGGCTTAAAGTGCAATACTTTTTGCGTTATGTGTGCAAACAACTTTATATGGGTCGGAACAGCCGAATTTTCATTGAGAAGGCGAGTTACTGGGAGACTCTCCAACTCGGAAGGCTCTGACGTGGTTTGCGATGGATCTGTTTCCACGATCACTTTTAATTCTTCATTGTCAACTAGGGTCTCTGACCGTCCACGGGGTTTATTCTGTAGGTCAAAATTTGCAATACAAAAACGTTCGACCCATAAACGTACCGTGTTTTCTTTTACATTAGCTTCCCCATATTTATATACATCATTAAACCTTCGAGCTGTTTCGTATTCGTAAATAACGCGATTTTTCATGTTTTCCATATTGTGATTGTCGATGTCAAAGAAAAAACAAATGGCTCGAAAACAAATGAATCACTAAATTCGAAACCGAAATAAACAAGCCCAAATTTTAAATAAATTTGAATTTCGAATTTCTAACCAAAGGTATTTGAAATCAAAGTCGCCAATGCGACTAAACTCCAATTTCATATGTAAAGACCATTGACTTATCGCTGGTAAAGATCTAATATTATATTGAATACTAAGCATACTTGTTACCTTTTTTTTATTTGTTTTTTTTATGCGACCTGACATGGATGGCTAATACCACATAAATACAATTATGATATTAGCCCAACATACCACATTCCCGAAGAAATTAGTTGCCATGCCAGGACCTTCTTTTTATGAGCACGGCTACATTGAACTGAATGGAAAACATGGACAAATTTTCATTGCCGCTTCGACCATCTTTTCATCCAATGCGATGGTACCAACCCGGGCGGGCTTAAGCCCTACCACCTAGTAGGGGAAGGCGACCTACAGTTTTACATGGATTCCGAAACATGGAGCAGCTCGCATTCGTGACGAAATGCACTTATCGAACTCTTAAAGAGAAAGACAGTGATGCATGTCGGAATTGAACCCAGGCCTCTGGTACGCCAGGCCAGTCCCCGCGCCACTAGGCTACGAGCTGCACAATGGGCTGAATGAAATGAAATGAATTTTATACACGACAAGGTATGGGGAAAGGTTGTTTGCATTAAAAGTTGTTAGATTGGGCTCATTTGTCTCGTGTGGCGAGGGCTGATGAGTTGTGTATTGCAGAGCGGTCGGGACACGGCGCTGTACGTGCTGGACTGCGTGTTCTCCGTGGGCGTGGTGGGATCGCTGGTCGTCTTCGTGTGGCGCGGCCTGTGGACTTTGCTGGACATATTTCTCTATCCGGGAGACCCTACTACCTCTAATTGGGCCTCATTGGTAAGTACACGTTTCTTTCTTGTTTTAACATTTATTTGAAGATCTTTTTTAGGGTTCCGTACTTAAAGGGTGCCAAAGAAACTCTATTACTGAGCCTCCGCTGTCCGTACGTACGTCCATTCGTCCGTCTGTCACACGGCTGTATCTCATGAACCGTAATAGGTAGCTGCTGAATTTTTTACAAATTGTGTATTTGTTTTGCCGCTATAAAAACAAATAGGTACAATACAAAATAAAAAATAAATAAAGGGAGGGCCCGTACAACAACGTGATTGTTTTGTGTTAATTATTGTACGATGGTATGGAACCCATCGTTTGCGAGTCCTATTCGCACTTGGCCGGTTTTTTGTCATAATTTAAATAGAATTTGTCATGTCAAATGATAGATTACAAGAATAACCAGATGGATCTCAAGTATACACAAGTGGAAAGTTTTGATTTAAAACTTCTGAAATAATGACATAAATCAATGAAAACGCCGTCATATTCCTTATTAATGTTATCTAAAATTGGGATAAAAATGTTTGCGATTTTTGTTCTGTCCTAGCCTATGCGTCTCGGGAATAAGGCTAAGTTAGGCTATTAATTTGGGTTTTGGCAACACTCTGTGAGGTACTTTGTGAGGTCACTTTGCATTACTATGACGTTTTGTCCATACAGAATATGTCAACGTGACGTCACAGGATACTATTTTTTGTTAGTTTGTTAGTTTCCGTTACGACTATTTATCTCGGCTTCAACCGTCGAATAAATCCACAGAGTGCGCAACAGGATAAGAAAAACGCTGAAACAAACGAAATAATGCTTCTTGACATCCAATAGGGTGCGGCACAAAGTCATCGAGTTAAACTTACCACACAGCTAGCTAGTTAGAAACATTGTGATTACAATGTTAAGATACCCAGTCCTAGTTCAAGGAAACAGGAATAAATTCATAATTTCACGAAATCAAGGCAATACCGTACACGATCTTTACTGCAGAAATCCCGAATCTATTGTCAATCCGTGTACCTACCTCACAGCGATATACTTTATACCATGGTCTACTTAAGTGGAACTCTCTCTAAAAATAAAAAAAAGATTCCGACGAATTGAGAACCTCCTCCTTTTCTTTGAAGTAAAAAGAGGCAATTAAATAAACGCAACAGGATCAATTTTGTTTGCTTACAAAAAGCAACCTGCTTATTTACAAAAAACATTTTAAATCCGATTTCAAGCACGTTGTACGTTGGGGAAATGAGTCATAATAATTACAGCTATTTTTCTTTGGCGAATTCTCCGATCCAAAGAAATTGTTTGTTTTTTTGTTTATAACCAACATTGAGCAACAACTACCGGTTATGTTACCTATTCGAACTTAAAAATATTTATCAGAAAACAGTAATTAACAAATTTACCTAAATTTATTTAAATTGATTGATTAATTGCAAACATTTCTTAAATTTCCCTAAATTAACATTAAATATATCGATATTTGTACATTTTTTATTGAAGGAAGTACAACTTCTACGAACGACCATGGCATTAAATCCTTTAGAAAGTTAAAAATGGCTCACAACTATTCGCAGCATATTAGTTCGTTAAAATATTCATTAGTGTCATTAGTTTCTTCAATAAAAAAAATAATATTAGGCAAACTGTATAATTTGGAACTGCCTTCCAAATTATTATGATTACACTGATATGGAAGGAATGAAAAACACAGATTTTGTTATGCACGGAATTATGGCAGTAATGGCGACGGTTCCTAGTAATTCGAGAAGGGATCATGATGCTTCTAAGAGCACGAGTAGTTTCGAGCCATGAACTGCATTTAGCAGATTCGTTATCTTGGTGAGTGATTCTAGCCAAGTGACCTTTGCAGGTAGCTCTTCGAAGTAGATCGCCCTAGCCAATGCCGCCCGTAGATGATATTGCAAATGGGTCAGCGGCGGCGGTGCGTTTGCCATTGAGTCAGTGAACCACTTACGATGACTTCGAGGACAATTGACGTTTCCTCTGCCATCTCCCTCCCCCCCCCCCCCCGCCTCCCCCCTCCCCGCGCTGACACCCCGCCGTCGCTCCTAGGATCGTCTCGCCTCCTATCTTATCAATATCAATACCGAGAATAATGATATAGCTCAAAAAAAAATGTTTTTTGCTATTCTAGGGACTCTCCAGCGAGCATGAAAGGTAGGGCGTAGCGATTGAATGTCGTCAGCGTAGCTACGAGCTAGTGGAAAACGTCTAACTGTATTTATTTCGCTTACGAATTACGGATGCGCAACGTCGAATGTTCGTTGCACTAAATATGCTCCTGTGAAGTTCTTATGCGTTCTAAGGTGCTGTTACGTCTCGTTGGAACTCGAGGAAATCAGTAGTCGGGTGGCTCAGCCGTATTTGTATGAACCAACGAGTTTTGGTTGCTACTTAAGTTCATACACGCTCATCGTCTCTCTATGTTGATATGAAAATGGGGTTTCCTTGCTTTTAACTAGATACTGGAGCAAGTACAGAAAACATTCTTAAAGGATTTAAATTATGGGCTTACCTCTCCAGACTACAGAAGTGCAGCGGACCACAGTATAGCAGACAGAAGTTTCCTGAAATAAATAAAAAAATACATGAAAAGTGTACGGTATATAACCAACGGAACCCTACCTAGTTTAAGCCAAGCAAAAGGAGCTGGCGAGCAGCAGGCGTGTAATATACATAAACCATTTGGACCCACTTTTGACCCCTTAATAACCAAAAATATGTTTAATATAAAACATGTTTATGTTAAACATAACACATGAAGTTTGGTTAATTTAATTTATTGAAACCTCAAACGGTTCTTGAGATGTTTATCTCCAACGTAAAATTCGACATTTATATCACTGAACAACTGATTGACATAGACATAAAAAAGTAACCCTCTTCCAGATGGTCTAGGTAGTTGAAATTTGGCGTCCAGCTGAGTTATTGTGTGTATATTGTTTTTAATTTTTTTTTTATGTGACTGGACATGGATGGCTAATACCACACGTTCTGTCATGGTATTAGCCCAACACACCACATGGGAACTAGGTGCCATGCCAGGACCTTCCTTATATTGCACGGCTACATTGAACTGGAATTATTTATTTATTATCCATAAGTACACTGAAATTGGGTTTATCATATTTTAACATTTCATTAAAAAAGTAATGTATGTCACCTCTGAATGTATTCCCACCTATGTTTTTGTGAAACGCAATAAATATTGCATTTGTATTTGAATATTCTAATCATACTATTTCGTTCGATCTATATCTAGATGCAAAACATGAACAGTTTTTCATTGCCGCTTCGATCATAATTTCATACAATGCGATGATACTAACCCAGGCGGGCTTGACCCTATCACCTAGTAGAGGTAGGGAACCTTGAATTCTACATGGATTCAGAATAGCTCGCATTCGTGACGAACCCCATTTATCCAACTCGTAAAAAAAAAAGAACTTGGTCATAAAGGAAAGGTTCTAGCATGGCATCTAATTCCTTCGGGAATGTTATTGGGGTAATATCATAAAGGTAGTTGTGTGGTATTAGCAATCCATGTCAGGTCGCATGAAAAAAAAAGTGGCACATCAACGGGGCGGGATCGAGCCCCTGACTTCTGGCAACGAAGGCAAGTCCCTGTGACCCTGAGGCACGAACCTTCTGCTGCACCGTGTGAAGAAGCCGCAAGGCAATCGTGTTGGCAATACGGTATCATTAAATTTTGATAAATACATTAACCTGTCAAAAACCAACGAAAATCTTTGAAAAAATTACGTGGCACAAGGTTCATTACAGAAGAATAGGCAGACGCATGCACCGGCGCAATGTTTAAAAGTCAAATAAATATGTACGCTTCTGAATTCTAAGATCGTTTGACTGGGTGTAGTATTCGCTCTTCTGTCCATGCGCGTCGCGTGTTTTATGAGAGTCTTCGCGGGTTATTCCCTGATCTTGCCCGATCCACAAATTGACACAAACGGCGACCGCATCCGGCAACACTGGACTATTCCTGGCTTATTCCTCGCGCGGCCGATTCCCAAGATCGCTGTCGGCACGCTCAATTTTCTCATTCGAGCGCGTGCACGTGGGTTCCCGAGCCGCTCAACTGGGCGTTTCCTTTGGGAATTCGTCCGCGATTTCAGGAGCAACGTGACTTTTCCGTGTTCCGGGAATTTTGGATTGTTAGATCTGTAAAGGGTTACAATGACACGGGGAGGGGACGTCAATGACAACACCCCGTGTTCCTTTCATAACGTTGTTTTACTTTAAAGCCGTACTGTTGGAAGATAATCCATTTTAATCACGTATTACATATATTATGATTTTATAAGTAAATGTAATATATGTTATACGACACTTCATTAACTTAAATATAAATTATAAATTCGAAAGCATGTCTGTAGCTAGATAGATAGTTAATGTGCCTAATGAAGCCTATTCGTCATGTCAGAAAATATTGCTGTCGATATTTTCCTGAGGAGAGCTGGCTGCCGACTTTAGTTCGCAATAAACAATCTAATCTTTGTTTGACGCATTTTCTTAAAATGCCCGCTACCCTCGACTGACGTTTTCTCTGAATAAATTACTTGAAAATATTGGGTTTGCAGTAGCAGACAGTGTACAAAGTGGTACAAATCATAAATGTCTATTTTGTGCCTGCGAATGCGATTTCAGTTTTTATAGAACTTTACGACATCTAAGAAGATTAGTGTCAGTTAAACCATTTTTTTAAGCTATAAGTTTACACTGCCGCGTCCCTGCACATAATGGCGGTTAACACTTACGGTTGTCCGGAGTGGCAAATCGGGCTTCGCCGACATGGTTTCAAGCGCTGCGCGAATTTCGATTTCGAATTTTGCCTCAGAAACAGTTTTCCGGAGGTTTCATAATGTTGATATGCATGTATTTCTATGAGGGGTTTTAAGTATATTTCATGAAAATAGTTTATTTTCCGATAAATAATGATGTCAATTCAATTTTCAATAATGAAGATGTGAAGGGATACTAAAAAATAGCCATTGGAGGTAAAGCTCAACAATTCATCAATTGTAAAAGATGGAAGTGTGTTTCAAATTGTAAACATACAACCTTTTTTATTAAGGGAGTATGTTCACACTTTTATAAGCGAGATATCACCTGAGAGTACAAGATGTTTCTTTGGCCCTTTCCGCTATCTCTTCTGCCAGTGAACTTCTGCTATTTACCAACATCAGTCACCCTCAGAGTTGTTATCCTCGTGTAATTTCAACTCCGATCTATGGACTTGTTTTTATCTCTTAAGTAAAGCGAATATTATATACATTGGTTGGCTACTTGCGGTCTTCATTCTTTGCGTTGTGATTGAATAGATACCCTGAGAGTTACACAAAATACATCAGTAATTTTCCTAACATCATTTCTCCCTTTTTTTTTTATCACAAATTTTACTGATACATTTTCTGATTAATATGTAAATAAATCTCCATGATTTGCGTCTATAAAAATAATGTTTAGTCACAAGTATCGTCACCACCATGGATTTTAGAAATCGCTTGTGACGACCTTTCCCTTGGAATTAATTTTAATAAATTCAAGAACATTTCAAAGATTTTTTTACGGGTTTTTTCTAAGCTATCTGTCAAAGTATCAATACATATAAAAGTAAAATTAAAAGTGATTCTAGTTTTACTTGTGGCATAAACCAGGGCCTGCCTGAGCGTTCGAAAATGACCACGCCTAGAGTGGCTTAGCCTCGAATATGGAATGGCGAGGCGTCGCGCCATTGGGCTAACGAGGCTGACAAATAATAATACTGTAATGCCATCCATAATATAGCACGTACTCTCATGTGAATGTTGTAAAAGAAAGTTGCGATATTAGTATCATAGTATCGGCTCTTGATCTACGAGTACCCAGACAGATACATTGCCCTGACGCGACGAGCTGCACTCTGATAACGACGACATTTGCAGACGTCTCTGGCTTATTGGTTTATAATTAACCGCTTTATTATTACGGTACACTGATAGTTTATAGCACCAATTAGGAAATTCCCATCTATCTGCGGGGATTCGCAATGATATTTGCAATGTTTCATTCACGTCAAGGTACAAAAACCTATTCAAAAGTTTTTTAGCTTTCTTTGAATGAACTATCACTCTTATGATTACTACAATTATTTAAATTAGGAATAAATGTTTCGGAGATATGTGATTTTCAGATATAAGTATGTAAATCGTTATTTAAATAATCTTTTTTCTCATATAGTATGTAATTTAGAAAATATGTTCAAAGAAATGATTTTTTCTTCATTCATTCAATACGGTGCAATATAACGAAGGTCCTGGCATGGCTACTAGTTCCTTGGGTAATGCGGTGTGTTGGGGTATATCATGACTGTGGGTGAAGTACTAGCCACCTACGTACAGATACAAAAATTGGGGCTATAATTTCTAAACGAGACGACAAAAGGGACACGCGGGTAGATGAATATAAAAATACATTCGTTCGTAGAAGTTCAATAAAAAATATACAAACATCGAAATATTTAATGTTAATTTAGGGAAATTTAAGAAATGTGACATATTGGAATAAGCGACGTACCTGCTTAGTACGCAAAAATTATTTATACTGAAATTTAAGAAATGTTTGCAGTTAATCAATAAATTTAAATTTAAATAAATTTAGGTAAATTTGTTATTTACTGTTTTCTGATATTTTTTTTATATATATAAGTTTGAATAAGTAACATAACCGGTAGTTGTAGTAGCTAGTATTAGCGTTAGAGATTATTTAAGTTAACTATAACTAAAGTTTAATTTTTTGTCGAAGATTTATTGGTTTATGCTTTTTTCTGTTATGATTATTTTATGTGTACGTGGATTAACTGGTTTCTTCGCGAATAAAGTAAAACAAAAAAAAATACATGCATATGCTCGCTCTCAAATCGATGCCAATATGGCAAAAGGCAAACAATACCAGGATTTTGGTCGATTAAAAAGCGTAAATAACTGCATAGGTTACAAAATAATATTTTCACATGATAAATATTTTTAAACATCAAATACAACCTATTACGGGCAAAAGAAAAATTACTCATAGTAAACCAGAACGATCGAGTAACGGATAAAAATATAGTGGAAGCAGATGACATAAGAGGTATGACAGCAATACGTAGGTTACTCGTATAAATAATGACTGACTGTGTTACGGCAGCGTGGTGTTAGGAATGTGAATGATGTTCGAATATATTTTGTTTCGCAGGTGATTGGCTACATTTTGGTGACGGCGACGTTCAGCCTGCAGGCACCTGCACGTTGGGCGTGCGCGCGGTTGCACGGTGCTCCCCGGCTGCTGCTCGCCGACCTCTTCCACCTCTTGAGCTTCGTGGCCACCGTGAACGTGTGGCGCGCCTACTGGGGACTGCTCGAGATGTACTTCCTACCAGGCATGTAGAGGGTAGTGACGGAGACGTTCAGTCTGCAGGCTCCTGCGCGATGAGCCTGCGCGCGGCTGCACGACTCTCCTGGCTGTTGGTCGCCCACCCCTTCCACCTCTTGAGCTTCGTGGCCACCATGAACGTGTGACGCGCCTACTGGAGACTGCTCGAGATGTACTTCCTACCAGGCATGTAGAGGTTAGTGACGGAGACGTTCAGTCTGCAGGCTTCTGCGCGATGAGCCTGCGCGCGGCTGCACGACTCTCCCGGATGTTGGTCGCCCACCCCTTCCACCTCTTGAGCTTCGTGGCCACCGTGAACGTGTGGCGCGCCTACTGGAGACTGCTCGAGATGTACTTCCTACCAGGCATGTAGAGGTTAGTGACGGAGACGTTCAGTCTGCAGGCTTCTGCGCGATGAGCCTGCGCGCGGCTGCACGACTCTCCCGGCTGTTGGTCGCCCACCCCTTCCACCTCTTGAGCTTCGTGGCCACCGTGAATGTGTGACGCGCCTACTGGAGACTGCTCGAGATGTACTTCCTACCAGGCATGTAGAGGTTAGTGACGGAGACGTTCAGTCTGCAGGCTTCTGCGCGATGAGCCTGCGCGCGGCTGCACGACTCTCCCGGCTGTTGGTCGCCCACCCCTTCCACCTCTTGAGCTTCGTGGCCACCATGAACGTGTGGCGCGCCTACTGGAGACTGCTCGAGATGTACTTCCTACCAGGCATGTAGAGGTTAGTGACGGAGACGTTCAGTCTGCAGGCTTCTGCGCGATGAGCCTGCGCGCGGCTGCACGACTCTCCCGGCTGTTGGTCGCCCACCCCTTCCACCTCTTGAGCTGCGTGGCCACCGTGAACGTGTGGCGCGCCTACTGGGGATTGCTCGAGATGTACTTCCTACCAGGCATGTAGAGGGTAGTGACGGAGACGTTCAGTCTGCAGGCTTCTGCGCGATGAGCGTGCGCGCGGCTGCACGACTCTTCCGACTGTTGCTCGCCCACCTCTTCCACCTTATACTGCTCGAATACAATAACCTGGATGGAAAACACGTACAATTTTAGTCATATGTGACCTCTTACGACATGCATTAAAATAAATGCAGATTTAAGGAAGACTTGAGTGGGTCACATCACAACAAATTAAAGTTTACATTTATTCGATATTTCAAACTAGATCTTAACCTAAAACGACAAATGGCATCTAGATCCCATTTGATGTGTTGGGCTAATTTTATAGTATTTTGGTTTGGCATTAAACATTTTTATTTCAGCTACGACAATCTTTAACGTGGTGGTACCAACTTGCACGTGACTAATCCTACCACCTAGTAAGTAAGGAACGGTCCTACAGGTTTAGGTGGAAATCGAACAACGACCAGTTAAAATAGTAATCCATAAAAACCGACTGGGCCCAGTGTTCCTTCACGTCGTTTATAGAACGGCAAAGTGTTGCGCCACTGGGCGTCCGAGACCCTTAAAATATAATTTAAAATTCAATCCACGTCACGAGTGGAAATAATGTAAAACGTCAATAATTAAAATTATAAGAAAAATAAACCTGGATTCTGCGTGGTACAGACAAATTGAGTCAAGCGTGTACATAATTCGAAGTACTTACATACTTTCCAGCAACAAAAATTATCACCTCCTTTGTTGTATGAGTTAACATGAGTCAAGGGTTTCGTTGAAGAATTATCTCTGCACACGGACCGCAATTTTGTCATTATGCTCGTGGTCATGCAATGGTTTGCCGAGACGCTTAGCATACTTGGGCGGCAATATCACTGACATAGGTACCCTCTTTGAGGCAATGTCGCCGAGAAACAAATTTTTTCACCAAGCACTAAATGTCCATGACAATAAATATTTATTGAATGCCAGAATGTTAGACAGAATAGTTCGAATTTCAATGTTTGTTGGCAAACATACTGTAAAAAACTTTGGATGGAATTTTAGGTATATAGTTTTATCATTGACACATATATACATATATATATATATATATATATAAATATACATATATCACTGATTGTTTTTAGTCTTTTACTTTTACCGAAACAGAACGCGAAAGCGTGGTTCAAAAATGTGAAGGTAACGGAAGTAATTTTCGACTTGTTCCTGATTGTATTCAACGTTGAAAGTATTTTAAATTGGAGGCCTGTAAGCATACAAGTCAGGATATTATTTTAAAATTATTTTTGGTATCTTACATTAGCCGACTTATAGCGCATACGCGTTTGTTTTTTTAAAAAAATATGCTGGGTCCAACCACATAGAATATAAAGATGTGTCAGAAGATTTTCTTTTTGCTCTTATTTGGCTTGGGCAAATTTTTTTAAAAAGAAAAACGTTATTTATACGTGTTAAGTATCGGATGTGTAAGGATACAAACAAACAAGTAATCAGCAAAGGGGTTTTTTTTGAGACAGCTTACGGGGGGCCGTGCCAACCCATGATACAGTTTATCCAAATGATTATTTGAGAAATTGCACTTCGGCTCAGCAGCGTGTCAATGATAACGCATTGTTTCACGTTCCAGACTCCCCCCACCTGAGCAACTGGATCTGCCACACGTGCAGTCTCGCGCTGCTCATGCTGCTGAACTGCTCCAACTCGGTGCTGGTGCGCGGCGTGTACATCGACGCGGAGGAGCCCGCCGGCGAGTGCGTCGTGTTCCCGTGCCACTATCTGAGGCTCTTCTTCCACCGCGAGCGCACCAAGAAGCGGCACCGGCGCGCGCTGCTTGCGGCGGCGGCGGCCGCGGCGCGCAAGTCCGAGGACGCCTGCGCGGAGACCCTCGCCCCGCTCGCTTCGCTCGCGCAGGAAAAAGTCTAGGACCCTCCGTAACGACTGTTCCTAATTTCAATTCGAATCGCGCTGCAAGCGCAGAAAAAGATCTAGATCAAGCAACGGCTGTTGTCAATTTGAATTAGAAATATTCTGCTAACGCGGAAGATAGATATAATTCTGTGTAGCAACTGTTCCAAATTTGAATTCGAACCGCGCCACTATACTGCGGAAGATTATAGAGAAATCTAGGAAGCTAACGTTCCAAATTTAAATACGAATAAACCTGTTGTGCACAAGATGATCTAGAACTAGATTAAAATAGCGACTGTAACAAGTTTAAATAGTGCTGCGGGCGCCAATTTTTGTTTACTCTTTGAATCCAAGAGAATGATAACCTTGTTTTACAATATCAAGCGTTTCAAAATGGCCAAGTGCTAAGCCTAATGGAAGGTTACTAACTGTCATTTATCTTCATAAAGTTACGTTGGCAACATCGTTAATGCGGATAGAATGGCCAGGCCTATACTCTTGTGATTCTGACAAGCCGAGTGGAGCCGGTGCAGGAAATGAAATCGGCCGCCATCGCCGCCGCTGCCGCTTGCTTATTCCTAAAATAGACGAGGAAGCTAGAAGCCGCGAGTCTAGAGATTGTATTGTTCAGGTTAGTTCTGTGTCAAGAAGTGGCTACATATTGATAACGCAATACAAACTCATTTCGTTGTAGTGGATGTACACAAACAACGTGGAGTGGATTATTTGAAGTCATATAGGCAGGCAAGATGATTTTTTATTTCTTCATTTCCTCATAGAGGGTTCGTATTCTCTGAAGTGATCAACAATATAAACAATCTAAATAAAATAAATAAACCTTTTTTATTCGCCATCTATTTATTTAATAATCAGTTTAATTCTCGATACATAAACCCTCTAAGAGATCATCAAGCCAATAAAAACACCTTGCATGGATATAACTTTGCCATCAAAGTATATTATGTCTTGTTTAAAACATGAAACCTATGTAAATAATATAAGCAAAATGTATTTTTGGAGTATCCTTTGGAAAATACGTAAGTAGCTTAGTATTTATTTGACCTCATCAAAATATAGTTAGGTGCAGTTGACAATATGCCTGTCAACTCTTAGCCCTCTATAGGTAATTAATTTAGTAATATAAGTATAAAATATAGCTGAAACCCGCTGGTCAATGATATGGTATTGGACTGTACATAACTTGTACTTAGAAATAAGAATGTAAATATTAACGTAAGAGTTGTTTGTTAACTAGGCATTTTGGAAAGTATTTGCACAACACATGTAAAAATAAATGCATTTGTGAAATCCACAGTTTTATTGTTTTTATTCTTATTACATTATTAAGCTGAAACATTTATCCATTAATAAAAAATTGGGATCACATATATCAATCAAGTTAAGTGTTCACGTTCCGAGGGTCGCGTCATTCCTGGACATGGAAGAAATTCACGCTCAACTAACTATTTTGCAAAAAAATATTGCAAAAAAAACTAATTCTTTAAAAAAAAATAGCGTGTTTTAAATGAATAAAAGGTTGTTCTCAAATAGTATAACGTTTTGAGCAAAAGTCATAACTAGTTGGAGCATAGTTATAGAACGGTACCTATATTGTTTTTTTTTTATTTTAAAACAACCTTCAACAACGAAAAAGAACAGTTCGGGACAAAATGCGCGTGACCGACAGACACCGCAGAGCCAGATCATAAGGGTTCATTGTTTGCTTTACCAACAGAAAGCAAAAAAAAAAACAAAAGCCAAATTTTACTAAAAGCCACGATGTTTGAAGAAGTATCCTTCAACTTGATAAGAGATGAAAATTAAGTGACCTTGCACGTATTGTATGTAAATAATGGAGTGAAATTGATTTCAATGCGAACAATTTTTCCGTTTTGTATTTAAAAATGCATTAATACTTACTTTCCCGAGAACGAAATTCTACAATTCACTTTGTTTTGTCTCTACGCATGGAGGATGTCTGTACGTCAAAAAACCATTGATGACAATACATTTTTTTATGTCACTGGAAATGGCTAATACCACAACTACTCACGATCATGATATTAGCCCAACACACCACACAAGAACTATGTACCGTGCCAGGACCTTCCTGGACCTTCATTGCACTTGCATTGAACAAGTGGGTTTCCATTGTAAATTGACACGCTTCTTTTTTATTTATAACCATGCTAACTATGAAACGACGGTGTATTCGGGGGAACTGAATTTTACCATTTAGCATGGTAGCATATGCAATAAAACATCTGCTTTAATCACTTACTTGCTTTTTTTTTACAGTAACTATAAACATTTTATTAGTTTGTCGTATATTGTCGTAATGAAAGAAGGATTAAGGGGTGAATATTCATTAACGATTATTTGCGTGACTTAGGTGGCGATTTTTTTCATGTTTTATCGACAAAGAATGGTTATATTAAAAAAGCAGTTAAAATTACAATTAAAATGAAGAGGATGGCACACATTTTGACCGAAGACTTTATGAGATATTTATCCATGAAAAAATAATGCGCCACGGAAGTCACCAGGATGGCCCTGAAATTACTACATAAAATGAAACGATAACATGAACAAATTCTTATATTTTTTAAGTTAAAAATTCGAAAGAGTAGGTTATTTTGCAACCATGAACCTTTTTTTAACCCTTAACACAAGTATTAATGGTTTTTTACATGTTACTTTTAAGTCAAACAAGACGTAATTTATTAGCAAATTGTATTTTTTTTTATTATACTTATTGAGAATAAGGAAATACAACGAAAATTCTTAACCAAAAAGTACAAAAACAAGTTTAAATTCTACTTTTAAAATATACATTTTCAAAAAGACGCCGACGACACGATGGGCTCAATTTGTTGAAAAAAGTCAACTGATTGCACAGGTTTAGCTTAAGTGTAAATGTTTCAAATCCCAAAACAAAAAAGTATCTATATTTGATAGATTTATATCATATTTAACAACATGTGATCACGTGGCAACTTGGTGATCTCAGTGGTGGAAAATGCCACGGAATTCACTCCACTGAAGTCACGTAATTTTCTTGGTTCGCGCATTACTACTTTAAATATTATGATTTCAAGTTACCAAATACGGTAAAACATTAAGGAAGCATTAAGCATTGATTGATAAATACAAACATATTAATACACCATTCATAAACAGCAGACAAAACACCACCGAAGTCACCTACATGGATGAACCAAAAAAAACCGGCCAAGTGCGAGTCGGACTCGCACACGAAGGGTTCCGTACCATCGCAAAAAATAAAACTTAAAAATCACGTTTTTTGTATGGGAGCCCCCTTTAAATTTTAATTATTTTTTAATCTTACCTATTTGTTGTTATAGCGGCAAAATAAATACACACTCTGTGAAAATTTCAGCTGTCTACCTGTTACGGTTACTGAGATACAGCCCTGTGACAGACGGACAGACGGACGGACGGACGGACGGACGGACGGACGGACGGACGGACGGACGGACGGACGGACAGCGAAGGCTTAGTAATAGGGTTCCGTTTTCACCCTTTGGGTACGGAACCCTAATAATTTTTCGAAATTCAACACTGTCGCATTACTATTCCTGTCAGCTGATGCACAACGACTAGTCTTTCCACCCAGCTTAAAAAAAATGCACTAGGTAGCGCGGCAGGTGCGATAGGCAATTTATATTACGACCGGCCAAAAGTCAGGTACGTGCGGGACATCTATAAAATATTTTTTTATCAGTAACTAAGCGTAATTTTTTATCTTATATATTTTATTACAATCCGCGAGCTTATTCACTATATGCCTAATGTTATTGGTTATGTTAAAACTCACCTCATCAATACTTATAGAACAAACTCCGCGAGGACACACTTGTGGAGAAATATTCTGGTAATTTGGACCCAAAATGTTTTTTTTTTAATCGACTTGCAATATATTTCCACTTAGATCATTGTAATAAGTAATGCTTTAAATTTATTCTTGAACTCTAAATTACCAAATTTCAGATACATTTTGATAGGACATGAAATATTGACTGCTTGGAGAATGTCCCTAAGATACTTGAGACCATGTAGGTGAAGCACACGTGGAATAAAAATACGTTGACAATCTACGGCATACGAGCGTTGGACAAGCTGGCTGAAGCGCGCATGTTCAATAAATTCGAATTCTTCCATAATGTATCGGAAAAAATATTCTTTTAAAATTTCAACATTTTTTTAAACAACTTATTGGTAAATGAGATTTGAATCTCATTTGAGATTTAAATGAGATTGAATGATTGAACGTTCTACTCTGCTATGGTCAACTTTATAACTTGGGTACCACGAGAAGAAAACACGAGACTGCTATCACACATTTTCTCTCTAACTCCTTCAACGAACGAATATTTAATTTTATACCAGTTAGTGAAACAGAGGTTCTTAAAATGTTAAATAATATCTCTACGCGAGCAGTCGGGACAGATGAAATATCAACCGACATGATAAATCTAACGCTACCTTACTCCCTTCCTATTATTACTGAAATAATAAATAAGTCCTTATTTGATGGCATATTTCCTGATTCTTGGAAGACGGCCTTGGTGAAGCCAATACCGAAAAAAAATTCAGCATCGGATTTAAAAGATCTTAGACCTATTAGTATTCTGCCTGTTCTGTCCAAATTAATAGAAAGAGTCGTTCAGAAACAGCTGGTTGCTTATATGGAGGATCAAGGCGTAATCCCTTCTGTTCAGTCCGGCTTCCGTAGCGCCCACAGTACAAACACAGCCCTGTTGAATTGGATGATTCCATAACAGCATCCGACAAACAAATGGGAACCATGCTTGTGCTACTGGATTATTCCCGGGCCTTTGATTGCCTGAACATTCCACTCTTAATTGCAAAATTGTCTTACTATGGCGTTTCTGAACATTGTACTAAATGGTTCAGCAGTTTTCTTACAGGTAGGCAGCAAGTAGTGGGATGTGATAGAGAAGATGGTACAATTAATTATTCAAGGCCCCAACAGATATCCCGAGGTGTTCCACAGGGGGCGATTCTCAGCCCACTGCTCTTTATTATTTATACGGCAGACTTATGTCAAGTTATAAAGAACTGCAAATGCCATTTATATGCCGACGATACTCAGGTCTACATTTCATCCCATCCAAAGGACACACAATATATGGTGAGCCGATTAAACGAAGACTTACAGAGAATTTCAGACTGGTCCAATAGCAATACCTTGGTGTTAAACCCTCTGAAATCAAACTTTATGATATTAGGAACCAAACATCAAGTTAGCAGCATAAAATCGTTTACACCTCAAGTACTTTTGAAAGGTTTACCCATAAAGTGTGTAGAGTCATCTCGTAATTTAGGGCTTGTATTAGATGAAAAACTGCGGTTTCAAGAACATTTGAATCTAAAAATACGAACTAC
The DNA here is from genome assembly GCA_946894095.1 of Incurvaria masculella. Classification (NCBI taxonomy): domain Eukaryota; kingdom Metazoa; phylum Arthropoda; class Insecta; order Lepidoptera; family Incurvariidae; genus Incurvaria; species Incurvaria masculella. The sequence continues at coordinate 14,762,122 of OX335641.1, read as the reverse complement.
CTTTTATAGACTTAGGATTTTATATGGAATAAGAAAATACCTTACAGAAAAAGTTAGAGTTCTGCTCACAGAAACACTTGTGTTGGCCCCTTTTAATTACTGCGACACAGTTTACGGGCCACGTTTATTAGCAAAAACCGAAAATGCTGTTCAAAGGGTTCAAAATGCTTGTGCTAGATTTTGTTTTTCCATTCCTCGACACTCACATATTACTCCAGTATTCAACGCAAACGGAATCTTAAAAATGAAATCAAGACGCGAATTGCATTTTGCATGTCAACTACACAAAATTATAAATTTCAAAGAACCTAAATATTTATTTGAGAAGTTGTGTTTTTCTCAAGATAGACATATGTACCCAACTCGAGCTAGTACATATCTTCTAATTGTGCCGCAGCATGTAAGTACTGGGTTTGAGGGCTGCTTTAAGTATAATGCCACAAAATGTTGGAATAATATTCCACCACCAATCCGTCAAAACCTTTTACCATTTTAGGTTTTAAGCGCTCTTGCAAAGCGTGGCTTCTTAAAAGTCAGCAAAGCACCCTCAAAGTTGGTGCTTGAGCGACAATGTAGATTGTTTAGCTAGTTTGCAAATGTTGCTTCCTTTTTCTTCAAATGTGATTTATGTTTTACTCTTTGATATTTGGTTTTCTCTTTTTTTGTATTGTGTTGCTTATTTATTTATTTATTTCCCTCTTTTTTTTTTAAATACGTTTCGACAGAGATGATATTTACAAGGATTTGTTTTTTTATTTTATTTCTTTAGGGACCAGACGTAAATCAGCGTTGCTGCTCACTGAGTGAAAAGCAACTTATGCTGAGATGGCCCCTTTTCTTCATTACTACTTGCTTACTCATTGTGCTGCTTTTATGTTGTAAATCTTACTGTGTATCTATATGAAGAATAAATTATTTTTGATTTGATTTGATTTGACATATTCCCTGTTACTAATAAACTCAGATCATCGCCTGAACAGTTATACAATGTTTTGTCCCTTTCTCTCGATTTCGTAACTGCATGTCAATGCAAATGGCAAAACATTGTATAACTATTCAGACGATGATCAGCGTTTATTAGTAACAGGGATTGAATATATATATTTGTAGGTACTCTTTTCATTTTCGCTTAATTAATCCCAATGTTTTACACGATTTCTTTGCTATTCTGTCGATGTGACAATTTAACCTCGAAAGACTGTCAGGATCATAGACCTAGCATACTCGCGCATGGTCAGAATGACGACGCCCCCATCGCGTATTTTGTGAACCTCGTTTACTAGCTAATATCTTTGTTCTCCTTCTGCGGGAATAGTTATTATAAAAATGTGTTCCCTATTTCTACTTAATTCAAGTCAGCTGAATAAATTTAAATACTGGTAATAAAAAAACAGTTCCGATCTCTAGTAATATAGTAAATGTATAGTTCCGGAGTTTGTAAGCGGTTAATCCTGGGAAGTCTTATTTCTCGCTCTCGTGTGTAGTAATCTATTTGTAATAAGACGTTTGTTTTTAGATGATTTTTTTTACTTTTATTGTACTACTAACCTTTTATATATGAGGATTTCTAGTTATGCCCACTAAAAAAATCACCTTATGCTTCGACACGTGATTCCTAGCGAAGCAGTTGGTGTTGGACAACGACTCACTTCATTGGTTTAACATTTTCTGCAGATGCTGTTCAGTATAGTTCTTCATGTTTGTGTGTTGTCTGAACATTACCGGAATTATCGTGATGATTATTCAGTGTTGGACCATATGTCCACTATGTAAGGTCTACTGTCGGGTTGAGCAGCCGTAGCATATTGCATATCGAGACTTGCTTCCCGTACGTGCGCCGGTATGTTTGCATACCCGCAAGACTTAGCGAGTACGTCTAGCTGCTCGCCTTTTGAAGAGTACCCGCTCTTCACTTCTATTTAAAACGTTGGTGAGTGAGCCTGCAATTTGCTACTCATCCTATGTGGAAGTCCTGGCTGTGGAGAAGAAAGTTACTGGCGGCGGCGGCGGTGTGCAAATCTGAGTGTTTGTGGTGGCGACTGCCGGCTTCGTGTACGGTGGTAAGCTCTCGGGATCGGTGCGTTGCGGCAAAAATACAAAATACAGTCCACATAGTAGGGAACAGGTGCTTCTGTTCCCTATGTGATGTTCCCCACATATGTGATGCTAATTACATACATCTAGCACTTACATACCTATGGTAGTTATTTATCGCAGTACCTGTATCAATTTCGAGCCAACATGCGTCGGGTGCTTATTGTGTGATAGATAGTACAGATCTTAACGTAAATAGTATGATAAGTTCAGTTGTGCCCGGTTGTGGAAAAATACCGTGGAGTTACAATAATGTTTGTACACTTTGGTCGTCAAGCGGTGTAAAACCTAACCTCTCATTGAATAATAATATGACTTGCGTTTGATAAATATTCATTATATGAATACAAATATTAATAAAATGAATAAAATCATTATTCTTTGCATATATGCTTACCTTTTTAGGGTTCCGTACGCAAATACTAAGCCTCCGCTGTCCGTCCGTCCGTCTGTCAAGGGCTGTATCTCATGAACCGTAATAGGTAGGCAGCTGACATTTTCAGAGTTTGTATTTATTTTACCGCTATAACAATAAAAAGGTAAAATAAAAAATTATAAAAATTAAAATAGGGTCCCATACAAAAAACGTGATTTTTGTGTTAAATCTTGTACGATGGTACGGAACCTTTCGTGTGCGAGTCCGACTCGCACTTGGCCGGATTTTATCTATACTAAAAATAAATCTGTTACTAAGGGTGTTCATGGAGTAAGTTATTTTGTTTTCTAAGATACTGCTTTTGCAGACTTTATGTAATATAGTAAAACTAAATTGACGATTTTTGGAAATATTTTCTGTGGGTATGTATGCATGTTCCTCCATAACTCTTAAACCCATCATCCGAATTAGATGAAACTTAGTACACGTACATTTAACTACACATGGCATAGGCCGGCGGCTAAGTACTCCAAAATATTGGGTGTTAAAAATACCTATAGTAAAGTCCGTGCTTACCTCCTTAGGTACACACAGATTATCAAAAAAAGGTTTTTGCGAAGGTAATTTTTCTATAATTTATTGTTAATCCTTATTCAGATTTTTGTCACTTACCTTTTGAATTTAATGTGTGTTTTTTTACACTTCTATATTATTTAAATATATCAAGTTAGGGATCTTCAATCTCTCATATAAAAGCATTTGCTACCACTTATCCGATTTCGATGTTAATTGTACCAAAGTATGGCTTGGTATTTACCGCAACTTTAGGACTGCTTGGTATCATGCTAAATCGCCAGAGGTGCGAGTGGGATAAAATGCTTCTTGCTTGAGAACCAATTACCCGATTTATATGTGGTTTGCATATCTACGTCTAGCGTGAATCTACTCAAAACGTATACACTACATACTATAAGGCTTCATTACCAGAGGGATGAGTAGTGAGTGTTAAATTCTTAACAGCGAACCAGCAGGTTTATATGCGTATTTTATCAACGATATCATCACCTTCTCTGGGAGCAGTCAGGTTCGAGATGGGTTACCATTTTCAATGTTGAGGCTGGCTGTGGTTTGAAGTCGACGTAAAACTTCCCCTTCGTTACTTACTTATTAGCTACTAGCAGCCCGTCCCGGCTTTGCACGGGCACAATATCATTTAAAAAATATTACTTTGAACTATTTATAGGCACGCTTCCGCGCCGCCCGGCCGGCCGGTACCGCCGCAAACGCTACGTCCCGCAATTTTTAAATCTGTAATATCTTCGAAAATATTAATTTAAATCATATGCTGTAAAGGGCCATATATATCTTTCTTAAATCAACAATGTATTTAAGGTTTTTAATTGGATAAGGATTAATGCTGTATTGGTTAAAATCGCTTCGAATATTAGCCATTATTTGTCGTAAACAGTAAATGACAAAAAAAAATATTGTGGGATATCCATAAGAGATAGATACATACCGTCGTAGAGTTTTCTGTAGATCTTTTCAATGTGTTCAATACTAAGTACATTATTTTGATAAATATCTTAGGGTTCAGCCTGCGTTGTAATTTTTTACATCACATTGGAAACCTCAAAAATAACAGTTTTTCTCCACTATTTAATGGATGTTATTGTACATATAAACCTTCCTCTTTAATCACTCTATCTATTAAAAAAACCGCATCAAAATCCGTTGCATAGTTTTAAAGATTTAAGCAGGCATAGGGATATAGGGATATAGGGACAGAGAAAGCGACTTTGTTTTATTCTATGTAGTGATGATGCAATGTAGCATTGCAAGTTCAGAAAGGTTCTGGCGGCACACGTTTTTTTTAATATAAACAAATTTAAATATAATATATATAATCTAAATCCATAAAATAATTCAACTCGACATTAACCCAAGCGGAGGTACCGCAGATAGTTAATGTATAAATTAACACATGAGGCACGCAAAAAATATACACGATGAGCCATTTCTTACCGTGCATTTCGTAAGAGGCGACAAGGTGTTCGTTCATTAGTGATTCGGATTCCAAGTAAAACTGTAAGTTCCTTAAGTTTATATTAAGAATTGTTTGTATTTAAGTCATTGCCCAGACTTTGTTCTGTATTGTGTGACTAATAAAATAAAAAATAAAAAAAGAAATTACAAGGTAATACCGCATTGAGTGAATAATGGTCGAAGCGGCAATTTAAATTACCCGATTATCCAAAGATTTTCCATCCAGTTCAGTGTAGCTGTGCAATATAAGGATGTCCTGGCAGGGCGCTTGGCTCCCATAGGTGTGTTGGGCTAATATCGTGAAAGAAGGTGTGATATTAGCCATCCAACTCCAGTTACATAAAAAAATGACTGCCTTTATGTAAAAAATATAGTGTAGTGGCACAAAATAAACCTATCATATGAAGTGACCGAAGAAATTTCAAGGACTGTCAGAACTTTCATGGCATTATTTAGATCTACAGCACAAACCAGTTAGATATAATAAAGCTATGGCTATGAAACTATCAGTAAATCTCTAAAAGGGGGACGGCTAACTTGTCTCCGGTAAAATGAGTTTCATATCTTAGTTTTCAATGTCAATTTTCACTATTTAAGGGGAGTTTTTTTTTAATATGGGTAACAGACAGTCATTAAATACATAAATAGCGAATATATAGTATAACAAACAGAAAAGTCACGACCAAATTGGCACAATAGCAAGACACAACATACAACAAAAACAACCACATAAATCAATAAATATGTTAATGCAATATCAAAGGTTTTTGGTTGACAAACTCGAGATAATGAGTGGTCAGTCCGAGTTCTCAAGAAAATTGGCGTTAACGGAACTTCGAAGTTCAGAAAAACGTCGACCCCATACAAGTTTTACTACTTATTCTGTGGTTTTACTCCTAAAAACAAACTCCGACTGCCGACGATTGGTATGAAAACGAGGAGTCGGCGTAAACGGCAACCGTTGACGTTTTTACAGCTATTTAGAGAAGCACCGAGACTATCCTTCGCACTAGCATCAAAACCTGCACGAAAAGGAGTGCTAGTTGATTCTGGTTTTAATATGCCAAGGTGCGGGATGTAGAAGAAGTTACCATTGTCAATTTGTGGTGGCGAAATCTTTTCTAAATGTTTATTAGTGGAGTAATCATCCATAAAGGCAACATAACTTTTACGAAAATCTGGATTTATTTTAAGACGTCTCTCCGACGAAAAAATCCGTTTAAGGGCTAAGGCACGAGAACCCGAAACCGTTGGTTTTGGTTCTGGATTACGAAATTGTCTCGTTAGACATTTTTTAACTGAATGCGACGATGACAAGCAATTAATACACAGCCTTTTTTCTTTAGTCAAACGATAACGAACTGGGGGACCCAGCTGCAGGAACTTTGGACAGCAATAAACATTATGTGTTTCCGAACAAATGATACAGCTAGGGGCAGTAGTGATAAAACATCTTTTATTTACGTTCGAATTGCCCTGATGAGATGTACCCGTTTTGTGACTGTCTTTTCTCACTGCTAGTGCAGGCTGAATAGTAGTAGGGTTAGCCAATGTTAAGGCGTGAAAACGTTTTCTTACGAAGGATTGTCACTTTTCAAACAAAGGCATCTCGTCAGACTGGTGTTCGAGTTTAAATAACTCCCGGTTCACTCGGTCTAACTTGGACCAAAATAAATGCACGAAGTTTACATGAAGTTTTTGCCTGGCAAATTGAACTTTTCGAGAATCGCTAGATTTTCTAGAAAATTATTGCCTAGTCTTTTTAGCTCGATGGTATTAGAAACTTTCACAGGCTCACAAGAAATACATTTTTTATAAACGGTGGATGCGAGTTGGCGTGTGCGGTTGTAATGTCGATAAAGGGTGTCATAGGCATTTTTATAGTTTGCATTGGTAATTGGGAATCCTTAAATGATACTTAATGATAATGAGGTTCATTTTTCAAGGACGAAATCAAGTAATGTAATTTTTCAAAATCGGACATTTCAGTTTTTTTTTTGCACCAATGAATTAAAAATTTCAATAAAAGTCAACCAATTTTCTCACTTTCCATTAAAGGTTTTAAGAGTTATTTGGGGAAATTGTAAATAAGTGGTCGTGGTATGAGAGGTGGAGATGGGCACCTGAGAATTATTACATTATTATCAAACTTTAGTCACCTGTATTTCATGATGCCTCCAACCAATATCACATCTGGTCACCAATTGTTTTTGTGCACTGTGAAAACTGGAAATAATGTCCGAAAGGCCTGTGCATGCAACTTCGAAATCCGCTAAATCTCCGTGTAACAATTCCACTAAATTCTCTATACGGAGCACTGCATAATCTCGCTGCACACGCCACTGATCTTCACGCTCACTAACTATTCTTACGACCCATTTTGTGTTCAAATGGAATACTACGAAAATAACACAAAGATAATTGCTTAGAAGAAGCTTAGGTTGAAAAGAACTGTTATGTTACAAAAAAAAATGCCAGTCAAATCAAATTTCGATTTGAAATAATTTGAAAGTACCCACAAATCTTTGATGTTGAGAATTTTTATAATTTAAATAAATTTAACTGTTGCCAATAAGCATTTAGTGTTTTAAATATAAATACGTATACAATTATGTATTTATGTAAGAAAACGATAAAGATATTTCCGACAGTAGATGTGATAAACGATATTTTTTGCTAAAACTGTGTTATAACTTTTTTAAATTTGATTATTTTACTAATGGAATCAATGAATAAAGTAGTGTTTGTGGTGGTATCTATATCTACATAGATTCACGCTGTCTCGGTCGCACACCGCACGGGGCGCCACGTCAGTGGCACGAGAGCTAGAGGCGAGAGTGGATGTGTGACGTAGCTGTGCGTGCGTGTGTGAACGAGCCACTGTAGTTGACATCGAGGATATCAAATGGAGGAGGGATAGAGGTCCTACATTTGGCGACGAGGTAATAGGTACACATCTACGTTTTAATCCGTTTAAAAAAGATAAACAAAACAAAGGAAGGAGTGTAGGTTTGATTTACCATCAAAATTGTATCAACAAGTCTTAGCTAATTAAACCAAGGGTTAATACTGCATATGATTGTAATATAAGGAGATCTAGTCAGGCTAAAACAGATGTTAATCAATTCCACGCGGAGAGCTCTTTTCTTCCGTTTTCACTCTGAACAACATGGCGGTCAACCCCCTTCCGCCGTGTCCGTCTTCCTGAGCAACTTCACTCCGCTCCGCATCACTGGAGTGTTGCCTACGCTTGAGTGTTGCCAACACAAGAGCATTTGTTTTAAATACCCACCCATCAACTTTATAGTACATGTAGTTGAATTATTGTTTTCCCCATAATCACGCAGAAGTTGGATAACATAAAATATCAGCCGTGTGCATACCTACGTATGATTTCAGTACTCTAATTCCTAATTATTAATTAATGTCTTAAGCATTTCGTGTTTTGGTAGAATTAACCACTAGCAAAGATATTTTTAAAATTGCGATCGATAAATTAGACGATTATTTCGTGCCAAAGCGGAAACATGTTTATAAACGATATTTTGGCTAATAAAGCAGGAAGAATCACATAAATTTGTAACATACTTGGTTCGGCTGATGCAAGTTTGATAAGTTGGATGATCATTTACTTGACTAATTCCCAGAAATAACTACATCAGTCCTGTTGAATGAAGAAAAAGGATATTAACCATTGGAGATGACATCGCCCTTTCTGTTATTTTTTGAGTTTGAGAATTTAAGAGAATATTCGTATCAATATGTGCTGTTGTATAACGCTACCCCATACTCTTGTCACGTCGAAAATGCCGAGATAAAATTCCATCTTTGAGAGAAACGGAAAATAAATATGATTCAGAAGTTAGAGCCAAGGAAAAAGATAAAAATTGAAAGGAAGGTAATATGAAGACAGGAAACGAAAGGAAAAGAAAGTGATCTAGTGAAAGTGGATAAGATGTATTTAAAGAAAATAGAAACCAATAAGTTAAGCTCGAATTAAAATCATACACCTAATTATGATAAGAAATGAGCAGACTGGACAGACGATTCGATGGAATGTATTGCATTTGAAGAGAGTAAAAGGACAATAGGAAAGGGTAATGGATAATGAAAGCGAAGATCAATCTGGTGACATGGACAAAGTTTAATAGACATTTTAGTTAATTTCTGGTGGGCTATAGGACCAATCTAAAATGAATGCATGGAATAAAATATGATAAACAAATAAAAATGTTTTAAAATGAAAGGGATGTAGTGTTTGCAGTGGTATCTATATCTCCATAGATACACGCTGTCTCGGTCGCACGCCGCATGGGGCGCCACGTCAGTGACACGAGAGCTAGAGGCGAGAGTGGACGTGTGACGTTGCTGTGCGTGCGTGTGTGAACGAGCCAGTGTAGCTGACATCGAGGATATCATAATGAAGGAATGAACGGAGGTTCTACAAATAATAAATACAAAAACCACTGTTAATGTAGATTATTTTAATAACCAGCCGATGGGTCAATAATATTCGGCCGAAGGATCAATGTGAAAAAACGAGAATGTGGACTATATAGGTAATGAAAAAAAAAGTATTTACAATGACGACAAAAAGCGATGAATATTTAATGATTACAGACAGTACCTTATAGGGGTTCGGAGTTACCTTACTCTGACGCCGTTGAGGTGCAACGCCACTATTCTCCGCCGCCGGTTAGGGATCCCGCCGAGGATTATCTTAGCAAATGCACTTCGCGAGGCTAACCAGGGCTAAGTAATGGTAGCGAAGGCACTGTCTAGCAACATCGTCGAAAATGAACGAAAGCGAGAAAATCAAGAGAAGTTGCTTCTGGGAAGCTCAACGAAAAAGTGGCAAAATGTCAAAATGGCAGTTGGATTTTAAAATTTGATTGGTGGCATAGACAATAGGATTTGTATTTTTTCAATTATAAGGTCCAGTCTTATGAAGTGTGACAAGCACATTTGGCTTTTACTAAAACTAAACAGACGGTGAGTAAGCTGTCAAATCAAACTCGAACTTTGAAATGTCAGTTCGCTTAACGCCTACTGCGCGCGCTCTTCGATTACTCCATACATTTGAAAACGACAGTCGATCGGTTTGGCGTAATCGCCAATTTTGGTGACAACTGAGACTAGAGCCTTTGATTTTAAACTGAAGATCTTTTTATGTAAATGAAACGCATGTTTGAGGTTTTCTGTAATTTGTATTAACTTATATAAAAAATATACGAAATTTGTCGTGGGACACCAGGTAGGAACTAAATTGGGAAGGAACTTTTCGCTGTAGGTCCCTTTCCGTAGTTGCACACTTTACGCACTATTACTTATTCTGTGGTCGCAGTGTTATTTAGTAATTCTGTTCCCATAACCTGGAGAGTTAAATCCCTAAAACGACCCTAAAACTACGTCACGTCGGATCAGTTTTGTTTGGGTAAGCTTTAAAATGCTCCTCTTGCAATCTGGAAATTCTGAAAAATATGCGCACAGGAATAGTAATTTGCAGATCATGCAAAAATGATAGCGGAAGTTATGCCGGGCCCGCGTCTAGGGCTCCCGTCCTGCGCAGGAGTGCCCGGTTCCTGCCCCCCTCCTCCCCCCCACCCCTCCCGCCCCTCGCCGGCCTTCCCCGTGCACAATTATAGCCACTTAGCTAGATGGTAATTGCGCACAATCCGCGCACGTCCTGTTTCCTCATTAGCCGGCCCGGCTTGTGCCACGGAGACGGCGGCGTGTCCTGTGGCCAGCTGGACGCCGCTTGAAGCGTCGGTGCTTGAGATCAAAAAGGATATCGCGATTACTATGAGACCCGCTGGCGCCAATTTTCTGAAACTACGAAACAAAACTAAACGTACATGCCACAAGCAAACATAGTCGCAAACGTATAGGATTTCTCGTGTGCTTGCGAACTAACGTGTTGAACATACTTCTTGGACTGTATGGAAAGATATGTGGCGATACGATGCGCGGCCAGCTTCCCATAAGATAATATGCATACTTTGTCAATATGGCGGAGTCGTGATAACGACCGCATGCCAATGAGCTGTAGACCTCGCGAGTCTGCCTTTTTGAACATTTTTGAACAGTTTCGCGTTGTACGCGTGTTACTTCCCCATAAATGTAATGCATGTGCATGTGCAATAGCATAGATTAAAAAAGGCAATAGGCAACACAATGTTTCATAGAAAGAAAAAATTCAAGGCAAGAGGTTTGAAAGCAAAGAAGATGCGCTAGCTTCTTATAATTTTGTGATTTCTGAAGTATCTAAAGGAGAGTGGTCAGAGGTATTTTCCAAGTAGTTTAGCCGTATCGGGTATAAATGCTCAGGATGAATACTTCAAAAAATATATAACTGAAATACAATCCTTCTACAAGTCCTTATAATATTCTATGGTCCTTATTCCATCCAGTCCTGATGCAAAACCGTTAGGAAAACTCCACTAATACATTTTATTAGTAACAGTGAGGTAATCTATACTATCGATAAGGTGAACCCGAAATATAAGCGGTCTCGATTCAGACGGATGCCTTTTTCTTGTTGTACGCTGTCATTTCTGGCTGCAAATTTGTCTTCCGAGGACAACAGATGATCTGCACTTTTTAGGTCACCGTCTGCTACTTTTTCTTTAACTGTTCGTTGAAAGTTATAGCGAAATGCTGATTTTTCTGTTTTATGGATCTTGAATCTCTTTATGAACCTTCGTCGTAATTTTAGACAATATATATTTTTTTTGTAAGGCACGTCTTACTTCATCGATCGTCTTCTCTCTATCTTTCTGGTACTTTATTTGGACGATATATGTATCTATAAATGTTTGAGAGTTAATCACTTTTTTTTATGTAACTGGACATGGATCGCCTAACACACCACATGGGAACTAGGTGCAATGCCAGGACCTTCCTTATATTGCACGGCTAGATTAAAATGGATGGAAAACACGGACAATTGTCATTGCCTCTTCGACCATCGTTCATTCAATGCGATAGTACCAACCCGGGCGGGATTAACCCTACCACCTAGTAAGGAAGGGGACAGTTGTACGTGAAATCCGAACCACGGCCAGCCTCAACGGTTGAAAATGGTCACCCATCCAAAACCTAAACGCGCTCAGAGGTGCTTCCCCAGTTTATCGAATCGCAAGGCGTCGCTCGCTCGCTGAGCTACCGAGGCTAAACTCAATAAAACTACTGAAATTGTTAAATAAAGATAAAAATTTAAATATTTAGATTTTTCCAAAAATGACCTAGATTAATAATCATTATGGTAGTAAAGTGTTTTCTCCTCACCAATATATCATCCAATATATCTACCACTTATAAATAATACTCTTTGTGAGCACTAGTAGTAATCTATCAACCACAGTTACAACCATAGTTTGTAAGTATCAAAAAAATAATTACCAACAGTACCACAGTTAATAGGACCGGCAGAAATAGAAAAACATTGACTAGTCCGAAAGTGACATTTATATCTAAAGAAGAAATAAAGAAAATGAAGGATTTTTTTATCAAAATTACACTTCTATTACAAAATACAAAATCAATGTAAGCAATTAAATATGTGATAATTGTACATTAAATATTATCAAGTATTTCATATATTTTAGCTTATGCAAGTACATTTTATAGAAATTTTGTTTGCAAAATGATTATTGCCATAATGAATATTTGAATGATCATTCAACTGTTTTATAATAGCATCAATTAATCAGGCCAGGCGCAAGAAGTGACAAAAATCCACCGAAAACATCGCCTTGGCACACTGCCAATACTCTTCAGAATTAGAAAACTTATATCCTTACATATCACATTCACATGGGGCATATCCCGATTTTTTTATTATGAAGCCAGTCACCTAGGCACAGATAACATTTTATGAAAACTTAATTTTCATATGGTAATGTGCATAAAACAAACACTTTGAATTTGTGGTCGCAAGTCGTTAAAACAATATTTTTTTTACAAAACATCAAAGCTAAAAAACCTTGGTGACTTGTAAAAAAATAACCGAAAATAACATCGGCAAAAGTCATCAGTAAAATTAAGACGGTACAAAAAGTACAAAAAAATAATCCATTAGATCAAACTTGGAATGATCAATGGTGGAAGATCGCCGGTTCATGGTTTAGAATCGTATACTAAAGTTCCTGTAGTCGAGCTTGGCCAACTGCTCCCAGTTGTTCAGGGCGCACCGTTCTATCTGACTGCCAGGTGATCCAGTCTTGCTCATCCAGTCCACCCTGCAACCACAACACTATTTCTTACCTGGTTCCTTTGATGCATGCATTTGAAGTAAGGCATATGATGGAGTAAGAAGCGAAAGCTGCAACGGCAGCACAAACGAACGACACAGCTATACCGACCGATAAACGTGTTTCTTTCTCATTTCCGCTCGCACTAAAAGCGAAACAAAAACACAGTTATCGATCGATACAACCGTTTAGTGGTGACAGAGGATAATGAGATGATGATACAGGCCTCTAAAAATTTGTATCAAAATGTTTAAGGGCGTATATCATCTGGAGCTAAGTTATCAAAAAAAACAAAACACACCGAAGTAGCTCTCAGTTGTGATCATTTTGAGATTACCGCAGTCGTTGAACATGTTTGAAAACTTACGGCTTTTCACTTTTCCTCAGCCGGCTGCAGCGTACGGACGTAGCAGCTGCCTCCTTGACAACGGGCTCAGGATCAGCTCGAAACGTCGGATAATGTCTCCTCCCGCCGCGTGAAAAGCCGTAAGTTTCAAACTATCTCTCAGTTGGTTTATGCAATTTATGCAAAAAATCAGATTTGTTTTCTTAATTTGACTGAGAAAACAGGCACAAGCCATTGCATAGATCTTGATAACCCTATTATCCTCTTAAGTAAATACGTATAATTAAGTTGTGGGATTGTTTAACGTTCTTAAGGATTTTCAATGTTAGTAGTAATTACGGGCGGAGAGATTGTTGAAGAATTCTCAGTTAGAGTGGTGGAATTGTTGGACGCGAGGGTTGGAAGATTTTCTTGCTGGTTCAAGTCCAGCCTTGCGCTTTATACGTAGTTCATAAACTAAACTTATTAATTAGGTTATCCTTCCTTTTTGCTTCTTTCGGTTGAAGATATTTAAATATTGTGAAGATTGGATTAATCGCTTTAAATTGATTGAGATGGGCAGTTGCATTGGTTGGCCAATAATAATATTTGTTGTCACTTATAGAAATGGTTGGGCGTTCTAAATCAGGTGCCTAGGAGATCATAGTGATTCTGTGACACATAAGATTTAGATTAACATTTTTTTATTAAGGGTATTTTAGGGCATTTTAAATGGCCGTGTCTGCATTTCGAAACTTATTTTTCAGTCGCAACTAGAAGCTCATGTCTGCCCACCTCGACTCGAGTTACGATCACATGCAACATGCATAATAAGAAAGCCTTTATTTATAAAAAAATATGTCTCCTGCAAAAATGTAGTCGACGAGTTACAAGACAGAATTGGAGTATTATGCATCTTCCATTAATTTTTTTCTTAACATCTGTATGATGAATATGTTATTTCGTGTATTTAAGCGGTTCGAGTTTATTGAACTCCCTATTATTTTTATTGTAAAGTAAGAATAGAAAAACACTCAACCTATTAATATTTGATATCGGGAACGCGAAGTGTTTTACTCTGAAAGCAAATATTTTTTTCCATTCTGGCATTCCTCCAATTTCATCCCGTCCGCAACGGAACGGAGCCGGTGCACGCGCATGTTTATTTATTTTTGTAAAAGTATGTAAATCAACTTTTTTTTCTTTTTGAAAACCGAATATTTAGTATGTAGTCAGTGCCAACCTGAAATATATGCATACTCCAATTGTACCGGAGTTCATAAAGCACTCCAATTTTTTTGAATATCACCTTTATATTATATTTCATTTACTTAGTGAATAGTTTGGCTACCAACAAGTTTAAATAAATGAAAGGATAAGTGACATAAATAGTAATGGACAGAAATTAATACAAGAAAATCATAATAATTTGTTTTTATAATAGTATCGATATTGATAGATAATCTCCGGCCGGCATAGACTCCCCTGAAAGTTTAAAAGCCCATGGGCGTTGTCGGACAACTTAAGAGGACATAACGTACCCCACATGCCGCGCTTAAGGATGTTCCGACCCATACAATGTTTTTTTTACCCAGAACGCAAAAAGTATTGCACTTTAAGGCACGAATTCATCAAAAATATTAAATATAGCCATAGTAGTTGCAGCGAAAACATATTCACAATTTCAGGTTTAATGGTTTCGTTGTAATTGCCGATTAGAAGTTTTACACCGTTAGATGGCGCTGTTAAATAAAAATCGTATTTAAATAAATTGTAACAAAACCAATAATCCTGAAATTGTGAAATTGTTTTCGCTGCAAGTAATATGACTATATTAAACTTTTATTATTAATTCGTGGCTTAAAGTGCAATACTTTTTGCGTTATGTGTGCAAACAACTTTATATGGGTCGGAACAGCCTTAACATAAAAAGGTATGTAAGATGTGTGACAAATGGGATCCGTCTCAACTGACTAGCAAAGAAAACTGTGAAGCCGAACCAGCAGGCCTATTCTTGGAATTTCGTAATTTCGAATCAGTAATTAGGAATCCTTAATCCAGCGATTTTATGCGACGTACAACCTTGATTAATTAAAAAAAAAATTTGCTCCGGAATGTTTTCGTCAAGAAAATCGCTTTGAAAACCGCTAGTCCGCGGTTTTCGAGACTAGGAATAGGCCTGCCGTCCCTATGTTGAAATGCCCTTTAAGCTTGGAGTTTTGAATGATGCTCTCCGTGATTTAGAATTTAATAGGACCACGCATTAAAATTTCCATTTTTTTTTATATATTTTTTTAAGGCTCGGGTTCACTTTATGACCATGTCAGCCCCGTGAGGTCTTATTACACATTAAATACTTAACAAAACAAAGATTTCCATTCATAAACAATGTGTAGGTATGTTGTTTCTGGGTCCCGAGCACCGATAGGTATACGGTGTCAAGGTACCCAGCGGTTAACCATTAACAATCTTGTTAGGCCCAATGGTGTTTGCTAGCTATAATAATTAGACCTATATATAATAACTATACAAAGCCTGTTTTCTTAACTGTAAAGATGTATGCTTTTCAAACCCTATATACAAGACAATTTATCGTATCTCCTTTTTTATGCAACTGGACAAGTTTAGCTAGTACCACATCTACTGCCACGACACTAACTCACCACGCCTCGCTACGTCAGAACCACGGAGGATAGAGGTGTCAGAACCTTTCCTATTAGACCTACATTAAGCTGGATGGAAAACACGGACAATGTTCATTTCCGCTTCGACCACAGTTCATTTATTCGAACGAAAAATGCCGCAGGCACCTCTTACGATAAACGGTAAGAAATTCAGTGGAACTATGTGTATTGTTTTTAAGTGCCCGAACCCACTCGCGCTTCAGTTACATCGTCGCGAGTAAGCACTCACATGGCGTCCACGGCCTGCTTGGAGCCCTGCATTTTGCCGACGATGGTGCCTCGCTTGGTGTTCTTCACCCAGCCGCCGACTCCGCGCTGCTCCGCCAGCTCCTTGCAGTACTTCGTAAAGTAAACGCCTGAAATGGCATTCGTTAACATATAAACTGTAGACTAGAAACGTCTTTGGTACCAGATATAGCGAGCATGGAAGGACGGAAGCAGCGATCGAAACTCATTCGTAGGGCGGCAGCGTAGCCACGAATTAGTGGAAAACGTCTGACTGTAGTTAGTTCGCTTGCGAATATGGGACGGGTGACATCGAATGTTTGAGCGACCTGTGAAGGTCTTAGGTGTTCTTACGTGTCGTTGGACCAGAGAAAATCAAGAGTAACTAAGCGAATTCTTAAGCTAACTGACTAGCCGGCGCGGCGCTACCGTTTTTGTATAAAATAGTGGCTACGCCGCCCCCGTGCAAATGAGTTTCGAAGGTTTACAAAGGACGATTTTATCATCAAAAAGAGTGGTATGTCTTTTATTCTAACTACGAGTACGTTTAAACTACCTCTTTTAGGGAATTATTACAAGATTTTTTTTTACGGAACCATCGAATACCGAATTCAGAATAGTCGTAGTTAGCTCTTTTTCAACGCTGAATATTAGAGTAGAAAAGGACTAAAAATTTAATATTTTGCACACCTACATCAGTAATACCGAACTAGGTCAGATTAACTCTACCCTGGAGGTGGTGTGGTGTATTAGTGGGATTCCCATCACGGCCAGCATCAATCCAGTATTGCTTGACCTCGATGACTAAACATCGATGCGTCGCGCCACATTGTGTATGGACGGAATCTCAAAGTAATGCAAAGTGACGTCACAAAGTACTACTTTTTGTTAGTCTTAGTTTATGTTACGACTATTTATCTCAACCTAAGTCATGTCACAATTCGATTGATCCGCGAAATCGATCAACTAAATAAAGAAGAACCCGCAAAGAAAATTCACTGGTCTATTCCTTTTTTTTCGTCTTTTTTTTCGTCCACAACAGGAATGATTACAAGAAGCATAAGATAAATTTACATTAACTGAAATAGTATGTTTTGACAACTTTTCTTAATAAATTTTGCACGTAAGATGTACGCGCCTTAATACAGAATTCTGAGTATCGAAGCATGGTTTGTCGGTCACATGTACGCGCATGCGTAGCGGCTTGTAGCGGCTAGCGGTTGTTTCGAGGAGTAGTTGTGACATCGACCCAATTGAAACTATTAATAGTTAGAAGCGTATTATTCACTTGACAAACTGTTAGTGCGTCTATCCCCTAGTTATTATAGCTACGCATATAACCTTGCCGCAGGCAAATCCGGAAGTAAGAAGCAATGTCCGAACGTGTGTATAGAATGCAAACATCTATAAAAGTTACAACAGAGAATAGATTGTTTAGTGTACGAAAAACTCACTACCCAAAGTCATGTTTATTTAAAAAAATACCATCTCGAAAACTGCGAGTCAGGAAGAGAAATAATGTATTTAAAATAAATTATACATCGGCGCGCGCAACTTTGCTACAAGCGAAAAATAACTCTGATCTGTTTTTCCTTACGCGCCAAAAGATGTCTAACATAAAAAATATTTACATACGAAATATTCATCATTCATCATTCTTAGTATAGCAACTAGTGATTACTGCACTTATGTTAATCAACATAAAAGCCTTGGAGTTTGAATGAAACAGTTTAAAAAAATCAACATAAACTTTTTTTTCATAAACTTGGTTTTTAAATTGATAATGTCTTAATGGAGACACGCGAACTCACCCTGCACATTTCCGTGAACCTCGAACTCTACCGAGACAAGCGACTGCGGTGAGTCCGCGCCCATCGCTCCAGCGCGTGTCTCGAGCGCCGCCCAACGTCGCTGCCGAACGCTACTGACGCCGCCCGCCCGCCCTGAGCGCGCTGCGTCCGCCCGCCCGCCCGCCCGCCCGCCCTGAGCGCGCCGCGTCCGCCCGCCCGCCCGCCCGCCCGCCGAGCTGGGCGACGGCGCGCGCGCTGCGTCGATCTACTATTTATATCGACCGTGACAGTGATACTCTGCCGTTACGAGATGATGGATCGCTTTGCTGATTTTATTATGTTCAAGAATGCGGTGCATAGTGTGATGACGGCTGTTACCTAAGAAATACCTATGCATTGAAATAAGAATAAACACACATAAAGATTATTACGCTGCCAGAGCGGTAGCCATGGCATATTTTACAGGCGGATCTTCTGTACATATGCTTGACGATTGCGGGTGCTACGTACCTAATGTATAAGATACATACTTGTTGCAATTTAATTATAGTTAAATAAATATTTCATGCTTACTAAGGCTCGAGTATTTTTGTAAGTGCACATTAATTAACTCATTACGTAAAACAAATACAAACCAAGAATTAATCCATTACACTTTAGCATTTATAATATTAGTAGGGCCATAGATAAAAGAGGAAGGTATAAATTAAAAACATCATACCAATGTTGTAATAGGAATAAAAAAAACACTGATTGCGTTTCATTTCACATTCCAGTATACATTAATTACAAACCAATGAATATCAATGATATTTTTATTTACAATGACATTACTTTATTTATACATACATTTTTATCACGCCTACCTAGCCATGCACAATTTGGAATCAAGCTTAGTTTAATGACGGTGTAACAGTTCTGGCGTTACCGAAGATAGCGCTAGTTAGTAACATTACAGTACCAGCAAAAATAACCAGTTCTCGGTTAGTTTTATGCTATGTATGTCGTGAGCTATCTATACCTTCGTCTTCTATAGTAGGCCTTAGGAACTCTGAATATAGAAATTCTGATGTGAATATCTATATCTAAATACGGTTACCGTACAAAAAAAATACATATAGCCTCCTCCTTTTTTGAAGTCGGTAAAAACATGGATTGAGCCTGAATGGGTGCCTCGATTATTGAAGTTCTAACCAAACTGGCTCTTCACAATTCAGAAGGGCCAAACACTGAGAAAGAAGCACAAGATGACAGATAGAATTCGCGGTTAAACAAAATTTACGAAAATTTCGATGACACACTTCTAAACGACAAAGTCTCTCCAGTGGACAGGGCACCTAGGCGACAATGAGCCGGTCCGTCTCACCGGCGTCAAGGAGGTGTGGAGACACCGTGCACGTGCGCGTGCTGAGCCTGGTCGCGCCGAGCGCGCCGGGCAGCCTCCAGCGGCTGCGCGTCGCCTACATGCGGCGGAGCCTCCTCGAGTGCTGCGTGCGCGCGGCCGGCGGCGGCCCGGCGGCGGCGGCGGCGGCGCGCTGCGAGGGGCTCGACGCCCGGGGCCAGTACCACTACGACGCTGCCAATGCGGAGGCAGTTTGCGCCATGGTTGATGAGCCGATGATAGGTCCGTTCAATAGTCTTATCACTTTTACGAATCATTTTTGTTTTTTTTATTTTTCCTTCTAAATATCTAAATATGTATTTCACATGGAGATGGTATTTCATTACTGTGGACGGAAAACTCGTAAAGTTTATTTGCGGATTCTTCTTTACAGAGTTTATCGAATCCACTGATTATTCCGTTTTTACGAAATTAAGTGTAGTTTGACTACCAAAAAAGTTTAAATAAATGAAATCAAATCAAAACCTACGGGACGAATAACAATGCAGTTTGAAGTTACTCTTAGGTTAGCTCGCGGTGTAGGGGCTAGAGGACTTGCTTTTCATGCGAGAGGTTATGGTTTCAAATTCTGACTCGGTCATGCACCACTTTCTTTCTCTTTCTGAGTTGGATTAGTGCATTTCGTTACGATTGGCAGATGTTTCATGGTTCGGAACCCATGTAGGTCCCCCTCATATACTATAGGTTAAGCCCGTCCCGGGTTGGTACTACCGCATATGAAACTATGGTTAAAGCTGCAATGAAAAACTTCTTGGCTTAGTTTTAGAATGTCAAGATCATTTGTTAAGCGCACTATGACAAATATAGCATCATGTTCTTTCCACCTTGAGCTGTTCCTGCTATACAATACACCGAGCAATACACCTTCTCTAACAATTGCTGACACTCCCCCGTTTTCATCACCTCCAGCTACCTGAAATCCGATAGTTAGCGAACGGTTACATTGCATTTTTGTATGGTGTAACCGAAAGGTAACTTTGGGATTTTTGTAGCTGGAGGTGGTGAAACCGGGCGACTGTCGGTTATGTTAACAAAGCCATGAATATCAATGGTGCAGCCAATAATTCAATTGATTTACATAATTTTCTGGGTGAAGCATGTTCACCCGTGCAAGTCCGAAACATACCCACAGAACTTGCAGTTCTCATTCCTTTTGACGATGGCCATGGCAGATGGTCAAATATAACCATATATCGAGGTGTAAAATAAGGCCCTCGAGCTCTCAAATCGTCATCTGAATTCCTTGCACGATGCTCTAATGTTACAAGTTATTCATCATACGAATCTATGTCAGTGTATATTTTGATGTGGATATTTTTATGATTGTATAATGAGCGATTTCTATGGTTCACAGCAGTGAGTAAGGGCGGGAGTGGCTATGAAACGTAGCCATGTGTTAGTATAAATACGGTAATAGTTAGTTCGCTTGCGAATACATGACGCGCTACAACACATGTTCGTTGCACTAAAAACATCCTGGGCAGTTCTTGCGTGTTCTGCAACTCAATAAAATTAGTAGTGAGCAAATTCGTAAATGATCTCTCTGGCCGGCGCTACCCGCAATATATGTGTTTCCACTATTAAGTGGCTTAGCTGCAGTCATACGATTGAGTTCTGGTATAACATAATACTCACTGGTTTACAGTGACGATGGTGCCGCTTGACGGGAGCAGAATGAACAGCGCTGGTTCTCTGAGCGTGGCCACTTCAGCTGAGATGACCGCCCAAGCGCGCCCATCATCCGAGACGCTTGAAGAAGTCAGCTGTTGCAATGTCGACATGCTACCGGTGCTGTGCGGTATGTATCCTGATAGCTGATAGAAAGCCGTGGTGGCTTTTTCATTCTTAAGGTTAGGTTTCTTGAGGTCTTTTCCATACGCTATTTCTTCTGCCTTCTGCTTCTTATCAAATGCCTTGACAGCAAGACCTACCATAGGTAGTCCCTGGTGTTTAAGAATGTTAAATATCGACCAAACATCCACTCCAGTACCGCATCATTAGTAAACGCACACTAACCGTAGATCAATGTCACTTACACTACATTCACCATCAAACGAAAATGGGAATAAGAACCAACCCGTTGTTGATGCTAAGTGCGGCAACAATAACAGACAGGTCAAAAAAGTTTTATTTTCAATTCAATCGCAAAAGATTACACATCTTCAGGCTAATAATAAGCTAAGAAGAATGCGCATGACATCCTGACTTAAATAACTCTTTGCAGCCAACCAGGAAAAAAATATGGAAAGACAGTTTGATTTGTGATAACTGCTAGTAGTTGATATGATCAATAAATAACTGTAGAGGTTGGAAGGAACTAAAAAAGGACACTTTCAAGTAGTAATTCAAGTAAACGTTGGAGACTTGCCTCTACATATATTTACTACTTTACTACTTTTTAGAGCCATATAGGCTTGGCCATTTTTGCACGATATGTTTTTAAAGGGATTCTATTTTACATCACAGCAAGTTGCTGGGAAAAAACTGCAACCTGTCTCGATGTATGCGGTACATAATATATTTGTAGAATCGACCGAAATCAAACAAAATTGCGTAACTCATTGTACAAGTTGTCTTCGTTCGTAATTACAGATAGTTTCGATTACGTACTTGAAAAAAATATCTTTAATGTAAATTTGTGAAACAATTCTGTGCGGATGAACCTAAATAAAAAATAAAAAAATAAAGCAAGGACACATTAAGTCAATTGTGGGTGGGAACTGACTTTACGAGCGCATTTTTATAGCACATTCACGCGCGGCAGCGATGTTTCGGCTGTGTGGCATACGACACGCCACCGGATTCCCATACAATTATATGGTCGCTTTGACCATACGGCCGAGGCACAATATGGACCGCATGCCACTTCTCCTTCCTTCCTCTTCTGTGACTCGAACCAAAAATCTAGCAGGACGCAAGAGAGTGGTGGTCGTGAAGCGGCTCGAGCCGGCGGTGGAGCCGGGGGTGCTCGCGCGCGCGAGCTGGGCCAACCTGCCCGTGCTGGCGCTCGAGCTGCGCGCGGTGCGGGCTGCGGGCGGGCGGGGCGCGGGGCTCGTCGTCGAGCTGGCCGCGCTGGCGGCGTGCAACCTGCCGCTCGACGCCGCCGCCGGGGCCACGTGCGCGCTCGCCTCGCACCTACCCGTGATGCGTCTGAAGGTAGAGCGCGCTGCCACCTTGCCATTGCATGTCTACGCGGCTGGATCGGCCGAAACCCTTCTAGCCAGTGTTTTACTTGCCGACCTGGAAAGTATCGGCCCGAAGCTATGCTGGTCCGTAAACTATTGCCCGTAAGCGGCTACGACCGTAAGCTAGCCCGTAAGCGAATGGCCCGTAAGCTATGAATTGACGTTTATGAATAATATGAAAACCACTGCAAATTTATTCATATTTAATATCGGGCAATCAATATTTGTGTATGCACGCCATTGTTTTTTTAAATCTACACTAAAAAAAATTAAGCAAAAGGAAAATGTTCATACAAATATTGTTTTCTGTGTAGTTTGACCCAGGATACAATTAGTGAAAAAAAAAAACCAGGGGGAACAGATATTTGTTGATTTTAGAAACTAACTACCTTTGCCCACTCTATTACAATCACATAAAACAGTACACATCATACGATGATGAATGAAAATCATCCTGAAAAGCGGTTCTTGCACCGTAGACGAAGAAGAGCCGCTAAGAGACTTCGCCAGGAGTCATAATACAAATATGTATACTTATAAGTATTGAAACATTATTGTGATAAAATGCGATGCATAAAATCACAGACAAAAACCAAATATTTAATGGTTTTGTAGCACATGAATAATATTCGTGTATTTTCTTACGTGTTTATTAAATTTTACAGGTTGATGAAACTGTGGTTTTTGAAAGAGGAAGATATGAATTACAGCCTTGTCTGGGTAGCAATATTGCTTGGGAGAGTATATACACAGGGAGCAAAAGAATGGCTAAATCTGACAAGAACATTGAATTGGATTTAAATCAAATTAAAAATAAAACTAAATTTGATGCGGAGAAATATTTGAAGGCAAGCGATCCAGGTTAATACCCACTTCTAGGTATTAAGAATATAATTTCATTTAGTTCAGTTATTAGAACGAGAATTTTAACCCAAATTTGTATGTAAACTTCTGCCTTCATATATCCACCGGGGCCAAGCCTTGGCCGCCATGTAGTTTGCTTTCTTAGTCATCACATAATATGCATTGGCTCCACGAGTGGCTCTGTTGCAAGCTTCATTATTGTGATTGCAACTGTTTTAGGGGTTTTATATGGTTTTATATAATGGTGCGCACCAAGTGCTGATTTATTTTAATCGACACGAAATAAATTATTATATTGTACTGGTACTGATTACAAGTTGCTAAGAAAGGTCCCTAATATATAGTGATTAAGCTAATCAGCAGTAGGTGAAAAAGGTCCTTAGTCTCGTAGTTAAAGTAAAAGTGCGGTAAAGTTTAGTAGTGTGATCACATTCAATGCAAAACCTAGTATACAGCGAAGAATCGAAAATAACGTGAAACTGGAGGTGCAGGCACGGTGGTGTGGGGCACGTTCCGGCGCAGCCTGGTGTGGGCGGACGGAGGCGCGGGAGGGTGGCTGGCAGACCGCTGGCGCGACTTCCGCTGGCCGGTGGAGCTGCGCGCGCACGCCGAACTCAGCGACCTGCACACGATGGCCTTCCTAGACCTCTCATCGCTGCTCTATCCGGGAGGTCGGTCAGGGCTGGTGCACTTTTTTACTTTATTCGCTTATCCCTTGGAGTCGTCAATTTTCTTACCTGCCTTTACCTGATAGTATAGTCAGTAAATCTACATGGTTGTAAGAAAAGTTATGATCAAAACGAAGCATGGTGTTAAAAGACCGTATTCGGAACCAAAGTCGACATTAGTTGCTCAATTTTTGTCGCATATATTTTTAATTCTTGGTATCTAGTTAGAAGTTATGGTAGTCTAATCGGCCAACAACGGTTTGGAAAATCTGTACATAACGTGTTGTAATGTCACGTAACGTTTTGTCAAGCCCCACTAAATATTATTTAGCATAACTCTGTCATTTGTTATCGTGCAGTTGAAGTGTGAAACCCTATAATTTCGCAGATCAGGGTATTTTTTTAATTTTTACTGCTTTTATGTTCGGAGAAGTCTGTAAATGCCGAAAACCAAGCATTAATTTTTAATATTTATAAAGTAATTTGTCGATTACGAGTATTTCAAAAACATTACAAAAGATTATTAGGTTATTATTATTATAACCTATTGAAATACTCGTAACATCGGACACAACTAATGAAATAATAACTTCACATTGCGCAGAGACACGAGTATGCACGGCGGTCCAGCTGTGGTGGTACAATGCAGACATCATGCTGGAACAGACTGGCCGCCAGCGACATCTCGCTATGGTGGAGCCCCCTCTGACGAAGACGCGATCCGTCACCAGGCGAAGGTCCAGTTGATATACAAGTTATCACTAAATTCGTGGTACAAACAATTTTTTTTAGGCAACAATAACCACATTGTATATTTTCTTTGTGACAAACATGCATGGATGAATTAAATCTATTCTCTCGGTACAAGCCTATCTTACTACATGTTCCAAAGAACTAAGTTCCATGCCAAAACTTTTCCGTTACTTAAGCACGGCTAGATAAAACTGTACGTTACACCAATGCTGAAAGACAGTTCTTGGATCTTGAGACGATTGTCAGATCGATTCCGAATGTAAATTTTGTACGTAAAATAAATGGAAGTAATGACAAATTTGGCAGTCGGAGGAATTGAGAATAATCTCAAGATCCACGAACTGTCTTTGAATCCCAACATTAGGATTGTGTAAGAGATATTTTAACACTATGATGGTTGGTGGACAGCAATCGCTGTCGAGCAAAGGCAACCAAGTAACTGGTGACAGTGTGTGGCACGGACGGCGAGCCGGCCTCTTCGTGCTGGACTCCGGCTGCTCAAGGCCACCGCTGAACGCCACCGTAACCGCAGATTATTAATGATTGTCGACTGATTTTTGGTGGACAGGTCGAAGCAGTCGCTGACAAGCGAGGCGGGCTCGGATCTGGTGGCGGTGTGCGGTGCGGACGGCGAGCCCGCCTTCGTCCTGCTGGACTTCAACCTCTCCAGGCCTCTGCTGGAGGCTACCATACCACCGCAGATTACCAAGTGACGTATTTTATTAGTTATCTTGTTCTGTGTACTTAGAAATCAAATTATAAATTTGTAAATATTTGTCAATTGGATATGCCAATTTAAATTGAATCATAAGTTAAATACAATAAACAATAGCTATATTGAGCTACATGTTATTTTTGGATATATTTAGTCACATATTTTAATGACATTAAACTGGAAATAGAGACGAAAAAAAAATATTCAAATTTTGAACACATTATTTCATATTTCTACACAAATATAAAATCCATGGACGGGCGATTTAGTGTATACCTCAAATGCTCTTTTCAATGCGATATCGATGATCTTAGCGATGTATCGATAAGTGAAGAAGATCCGAACATCGAGCGTGCGACTTTTGGGTAAGATTTATATTGTTGATCTGAGAATTTTGCGACAACCGCCTCCTTTATGAAGTTGGTTTCAATTCGGTGATTCGAATTCAATTAGACTGTTGCGACAATATTGAATCTTCGACTTTTTCATTACATGACCACTGCTCTGTACCTTTGACCTAGCCGTCAATAGTTCATGGGTTCATAGTTCAAAATATTTATTCAGTAGAGTATGTTATTTCAAGTGCAGCTAACTGCACTTAATGCTATAGAACATGTCAACATTTTACTATAAGTAAAATAATAATATTTAATACCTGGCAAAAAGCCCTGTCAGTTGTCAATTACTATTGTTATTACAGATTCAAATTAAAATTAAGAATACTGACACTATGGTTAGGCAAGTACAAGTCAATAAACACAACTAAGTGATTAAAATTGGTGATACATAAAATCGTCAACAGAATAAAATACATTTTCTTTCATTCTTCCTAAATTGTTCTATTTGCAGACTTTTCAAATGGCCTGGTATATTGTTATACATTTTAATTTTTAAATGATCGCCCTGTTGCTGACTTCGAGCAAGATGTGTGTGGGGTAAGATACAATTGTGTCTAAATCGAGTGGGATATGTGTGGACCATTTCTTGCCGCACCATGCTTTCACGGTGTTTATGGATGTGTTAGACATTCCAGTACATACGAGCAGGTAATGTTAGAATGTGTGCTTGTTTAAAATAAGTACGGCAGGAGGTTCTACTCTGTA
This sequence comes from Incurvaria masculella, assembly GCA_946894095.1. Taxonomy (NCBI): domain Eukaryota; kingdom Metazoa; phylum Arthropoda; class Insecta; order Lepidoptera; family Incurvariidae; genus Incurvaria; species Incurvaria masculella. Next base: position 14,735,640 of record OX335641.1, on the reverse strand, counting down.
AACGAGAAATTATTCTTAGTGCCCTTTTCTGTAAAGTAAATTTTTGGCTTGAGGGGCATTTCCCCAAACAAGCACTGAATAACTCATGACTGAATGGAAATATGAAAAATAAGCAGTTCTAAGCGATGAATAATCGATGACAGCCCGAAGAATTTTCAAAGCATAAATGGCTGAAGCTAGTTTTTTACATAGACCCTCTATGTGGCTATTTCACGACAGGTTTTTGTCCATGACTGCACCGAGTTTAACATTAGTCCCATCACATAGGTTAGAGAGATCAGTATCAATGTTTTGATGCCTATTGGTCGTCGTGAACTGTATAAGTACAGTTTTTCATTATTTAGGCATATTCCATGAAATTCAAACCATGACTTTGATATAGAATATAGTAATAGTAATGATATAGGATATAATAAATTTTGGGCAAGATTTTTTAAAGACAAGATCAGGTTGGTCTTTTGGCATCTAACGAAAACTAAGGTAAATGAATTTCCTCGACCTTTTAGTGTCTGCCTAGTTGAAGAACGTACCTTATTCTTACTGTATTTCTTATACAGCGCGAAGATGTCTCGGCTGCTGAGGGGGACGGAAGGCGAGGAGGTGCGGCGCGCGTGCGCGGGGCGAGGCCGCGGCCACCTCTGGGCGGACTGCGCGAGGAGAGCAGAGTTCGTGCTCTCTAGAGTGAATACTTCTGGTGGTGAGAAACAGACGTCATCGCAACCGGTACTGTCTACACTACACACAATACTCAGGTCCTTGAGTCACTTTTTTATTTAACCGGATATGCCAGGCTCATACCAAACCTTCATGATACCAGCCGAACACACCGCATTCCTGAGGAGATGAGGTGCCATGCAAGGATCTTTACTTTTATGAGCATGGCTACATTGAACTTAATGGGAATACGGATTATTTTTAAATGCCATTTTGACCATATTTTCATCAAATACCATGAAACCGCCCCGGGTGGGCTTAAAATTATCATCTAGTAGGGGAAGGGGACCTACAAGTCTTACATGTATACCGAACTATGGTACAGCTCGCATTCGTAACGAAAGTTAAGATAAGGAATGTTATCCAACTCAGAAAGAGAAAGTAGTACATGGACGGGGCCGGAATTCGAACCCACCACCTCCGGCATTGAAGGTAAGTGTACGTGCCCTTAAGCTACGAGTTACTTTAAATGAACTATTGAAAAGGGACAGATATTTATCCGGTAGGGTGCATGGCACACGGAGATGGTAAATGTTTAAAACCCTCGCCTCTGCTAATAGAGGATAAATATTTCCATTTGAGGCTTAGAAACAGCCAATCTTGGAAACAGCATACCGTCCTATTGACAAATTGTTATTTATTTACAAAGAATAACTGGATCCATTTAAAGTACCGCTTTCTGAACGAGTCGAGTCATTAAAGATCAAGAAAATTACGAAGAATCCAAGCCGTCATCCAGGGTGTTGGGTGCCGGGACGTCCGCCAAGCGTCTCCTGGACCGTTTGTGGACCGGCAGATACCGCGGCAGCCAGCATCTTGGATGGTGTATGGATAGCTGAGACATCAGTATGATAATGTTTGGTGTAGAACCGATGGACGCGTGCTCGCTTGCACGCCAGATGAGCACGAGCCGCGCGCGGGTCCAGCTACACACGTCCTTGCTGGACGAAGCCGCTCTCTACATTAACGATCGCTTCAATCTCTCACTCTACCTCGATAACGAGGAAGACTATCAGGTTAACATATACATATATTGTTTTATTCTATGCTATATTACTTCATGATTCCTAATGCCTGGGCAAAATCCTGCCTCGTGGAAATATGACCCCTACTCTGCTGTAAATTATTGTATGTTTACAAGACTACAACATTTAGTGTGCAGGTCATTTTCGAACACTGGACTAGCGGCTGATCATATGAGTGCTGGTCAATGACAGAAATTCTGACCCAGTCTGCTAAATTCTTTCATTAAGCCAAATATCTACAACAAAATGTGTTGTAGACATTTGTTTTCAGACAAGGGCTTCGTTTGACAACCAAACAAAAACACAAACCTGACATTAGCATAGATGAAGATAATGCTAATAACTTTGATGAGATATTTCCAATAATGGAATAACCGAGTGATCTTCTTTGTCATGCAGTCCTTCCCATAAAATATTTTTTGTCCAAATTAAACTATTAGAGAATTCAGACTTTACTACTGATGGCACACGCGTGCCTGGTGCGTGAGACGCACGAAGCGTTGGACACGGCGGGGCGACCGACGATCAGCAGAGAGTTGGCGGCGCGACGAGCGATGCGGAGAGCGGCGCGCCACGCCCGTCAAACGCAAGACTACACGCAGGCTGAACGGTTGTTGATGGAGGTATCAAACTAATACAAGTTCTTATTAATTGGACATTAATGGAAGAAACCACACTCAAAACTCTTACAAGCAACTTTTATAAACTGGATGGAAACGTATTGCCGCTTCGACAATCATTTCATCTAATGTAATACCAACCCAGGCTTGCTACAATTTTCCATGGTTTACTATCGAATACGATTATCCAACTCAGAAAGTGTAAGACGAGCCCATGACCTCTGACATTCATGACCGCCCTTTCGTCGAGTCTAGGAAAATATCATATTCGTTGATAATCGCTAATTACTTAGTAAGAAAAAGTGCATTTGACTTAAATATGATCAATTCACACAAAAAAACAAATTACTAAATATACCTATTTTGACACTCCAAAATTATTACGGACCCCTTCAAGTGGAGTGAAAAAAACAATTCATTTTGAAAAAGCTACTCTATACATATTACCACAGAAAAGTAAAGATACACTTTTTTATCGATCAAACGCAGTATTTATTGTCATCATATAAAACATGGACCCTCAGCACTCATGCCACGGACCCTCAGAAGTTAAGAAACCCTACGAAACTCTTCTCCGGGTAATTATGCACTTCACATCTTAATTCAATATGCATTTTATGTAGTAAGTTTAAACAATTGGCAGTACTTGGTGGAGAGGTGTGACGATGGTTCGGCGTGGCGTGAGCTGGGCACGTGCCTGATGGAGTCGGCGGCCGGGCGCGCGGCGGTGTGCCTGCGGCAGGCGCTCCGCTTGAACCCGAGGGACCCGCTTACGTAATGTGACACATTGGCTCCACCGATTTTTCTAACATCTCGGAGGAGGAGGAATTCTCTCCCCAGCTGAATCTGAATTTCCCAAGCAAAGGCTCTTTCTTCTTTTAAATCTGATATTAATGACAAGGGGTTTTATTCAAATTATTATATGATGATCAATTATGGCGACATGAAATGGTTAGTTAATCAAAAGTGTTTTATATGGAAATCTAAATGGACGGCTAAACCACATATAATTAATTAGGTGTCATATCAGGATCTTCCTTGATTACAAGGCTACAATTAACTAGATAGAAAAGCCGGACAATTTTCACTGCCGCTTCGACAATTACTTATTCAACCCGAGTGGAATTCATTAATACAGCTCGTGGTCTAGGGACTAGAGGACTTGCCTTTCATGAGAGAGGTCTGGATTAAAATCCTCCTGGGTTAAGCCCGCCCGGGTTGGTACCACCGCATTGGATGAGGCTATGAGCGAATCGGCAATGAAAAATTGTCTGTGTTTTCCACTCAGTTCAATGTAGCCGCGCTCATAAAGGGAAGGTCCTCACATGGCACCTAATTCCTGCGGGAATGTGGTGTATTAGGCTAATATCATAACGGTAGTTGTTTGGTAAGCCACCCATGTCAGGTTGTATAAAAACCTGTCCTGTCCTGTCATAAAATGCTAGTAAGTAAGGAAGGGTACCGACAATTTTACCTCTCTGGCCTGAACGACGGCCGTAATTAATGGGTTCGACCAACCCAGAACCTGACCGCGCGCAAGTCAATCGATCGCCGAGGTATGTAATGTTAGTTAATTTAGCTACAATGTGGATTACATGTAACAATTCCGATATAGTAAATTTCATCTCACGATACTTTAGACCTAGAAAGGTATTAAGGTCCTAAAAATTGTGGCACATAGTGTAACGCCGGTTTTTCGCCGGGGCACATATGTAAACGAAAAGTTAGGAGTACCTTGCACATCCACTTAATGTTTGAAACACATTTTAAGATCGTTTGACCATTTATGTAGGTTGCTGAGCCTAGCAAACGTGGTGATGCAAGAGAGTGGGGAGGAGGCGGAAGCCTTCTTCAGCACGTTGGTGTGCCTCCACCCGACGTGGCTGCCGGCCTGGGTCGCCGCGCACTGCTACTTTCTCCGCATGGAGCAGTTCCGAGTGGCCGATGCGCTGCTCGAAGTGGTTTACGAGTTAGTCAAATCCAACCAAACACGAGAACATTCTGATTCAATTTAATTTATAATGTATTTATGTGAATGATGAATCAAAATTGTTTGCATTATTATTAATAATTTCACACTTATACATTAAATGTATTATCAGTTCGCAAAATCAGACGACAATCACGATTAAAAGGCTATTGAAACAGTATTGTACGTACATTTTATTCAAAAATAATACTAGTGGCTCTCTGAGATGTAGACCTCGCGAGTCTGTCTTTGCATAACTTAAAACTAAATAAATGTTTACCGTGCACCTAACTAAATTATTATTAATATTTTTCTCACTTGGTATTATTCTCACGCTTTAGATCTCGTTGCAAAATACAATTCGTGATTCCAATTCCAAATTCCAAAATCTGAATCGACAAAAAAAAAACTATGTAATTATCAGACCTGCTCACAAAATTTCACGAGGATTGGTTGAGAAATGCGAATTGTAGATGAGAACAGCTAGACAGCTTGACGCTGGACAGACAGACATACGTGGGACATTCCACCCTCGTGAGCGGGAAGTACCAGCGCGAGCGGAAGCAGGAGTTGGGTGACTGGTAGGAGACATCAGCCAGTGCCACGTCCTCTAACCCTACTCGGTTGTATGTCGGCGTATGTACAGGATATCAGCCCTGCCGCGTGAGCAATGGGAGCTGTACCAGCGCGAGTGGGAGCATGAGTTGGGGGACTGGTGGGAGAGATCAGTCAACCAGTGCCACAGCTTTTACCTCGACACGGCGGACTTGCTGCTACGCTTGCGTGCTCATGATGTATGTAAAAGTGGCTTCTTTATCCGCATTGTTTATCATCGATTTGTACACCCCCTACCTCCAAGCGGCACCTTGCTTAAGGATTGTCGCTCCTTGGGGCCCATTTAAACTTGTCCCTTGCCATAACTCTTACGCAATAATTTTATTTTAGAGCGACTTGTAGCTATGCCATGACGCTATGACAGTTGTGCGGGGACTTACTTCTCATACCAGCGGCCCGCTACTAGCTGTAAGGGTTAAGATTGCCCGGATTGGTACCATCACATTGGATGAAAATAAGTCGAAACGCAATGAAATACTGTCCGTCTTTTCCATCTGGAAGGTCCTAGCATGGCAGCTAATTCCTACGGTGCGTTGTGCTAATATAATGATGGGTGTGGTATAAGCCATCCATGTAATATTATGTCATTCCGAATGGGCCAGTTTTAACAAGAGCCAACGTGGATTACAGCTTGCGGAATTGTGCCTGGCACGGGAGCTGATCGTTACGGGAGAGAGCGCGCCCTACCTGCACCTGGTCGCGCTTGGTTACTTCCTCCGCGGTGACGTCAGCAACGCGCTGTGCCACGTGCAGGACGCGCTGACGCGCTTTGGGGACTTGGGAAAGGTAGGACCACAACCATATCACGGTGTAGCCCATACAATTATTAAAGATTAGTTTTTCGCCCCTAGGTGAATTGTGACAGCCTGTCACAACTCTCCTTTTTTTTTGACTTCTACTTCTTAACAATGACAAATAAGTGCTTCGTGAAAGTCAGCATACCAAAGACGGTTGTCTCGGTCTCCCTTACCCGAGCGGGATTATATCAGAACGGCTACCTGCACGCGCTGGGCGCGGCGTGCCTCGTGCGGCTCGGCAGCGCGGACGGCGCGCGCGCGGCCGCCGCCGACGCGCTGGCGGCGGGCGGCGACGCGACCGACACGGTACTGCGCGCCGCCGCGCTCCAGCGCAACTGTACGCGCGCGCGGGACATGCTGCAGGGGCTGATGAGCGAGCGGCCCTGCGCCCAGGCCTGGCTTGCGCTCGCCTACACGTGGTTTGTGGTCAGCAGCTCTGAACTTACTCTTACCCTAATTATTGATTTAGATTGCGTTTTTTAAAGTAATATTTATTTCCTGGACGACTGATCCTCAAATGGCGTCATTTGTGTTTATGTACCAGCATGTTGTTGAGTAGCTAATATCAATGCACTAATTTTTCATTCTACTAATTGCAGTGCTATCTGTTATTGAGTATGTTAACGGAACGCCACTCTCCAAAAATGCTGGATGGCTTTTTTTTTATTAAAACTGACATGTCTTGCATGATTCCGTAGCTAGAAGACTACACAGAGGCGGAACGGTGCTGCGTGGAGGCGCTGGGCATAGACCGGCGAGCGGCGCGCGGTTGGGCGCTCCTGGCGCACCTGCTGGCCCGCGCCGGCCGCCCTGCCAGGGCTGCCTTCTGCCGCCAGATGTCGGCATATGTGAGTCGTTTAATGTTGAAAATTTTTAAATACGCGGAGGCGGATCGGTGCTGCGTGGGGGCACTGGGCATTGACGCAGCTGAACGCACCTGCTGGCCCGCGCCGGCGGCGCCTCGCCCGGGCTGCCTTCTGCCACCAGATCCCGGCATATGTGAGTAGTTAAGTGTCGAACATTTTTAACTACACGGAAGCGAAGCTGTGCTACGTGAAGGACCTGGCAAATATACCAGCGGGCGGCGCGCGGCTGGACGCTTTTGATGCATACTTCAATATTTTTTATCTCCTGCCCTAATTTCTGTCTTGAACATAGACCTAGCATGCGCGCGCTTCTATGGTATTGACATATTTTGGGCAGATATACATAAAGGCATGTGATTGCAGTGCGGCCACGTGTGCTCAGAGAGCAGAGAACTGCTGGGTCCCACGTCCCCACTGGACGAGTTGCTGTCAGAGAACCTGACTGACTGCGCCGGCGCGTGCGGCCTCGCTCACGCCGACGAACAACTTGACTCCGACTATGGGTTTTATTTTGTTTGAGCCCTATTCAGCCCCTATTCGCCATCATGATTATTTAACTACTATAAATAGTTAGATAGCTTTTTTCGACTCTCCTACTAACAATCTGTGCCAAGACGAGATTGTTTTAATATGAGACCTAGAAATAAAGTAGGTATGTGGTATGGCCTGATTATGAAATCCTGACTTATACAAGTCAAATATCAAAGGTTTACTCATGTACCTAGATTTTTAGTAAAGATAATATCTTTAATATAGAATATTCTCGAAAAACATTCGTTTTGACGTAAAATTTTGAGACTTCAAAGGAATATATTATTATTTATAATGTTGAAGTTTGGATATACTTAGTTACAAATGTTGGTGCACAGGTCATTGTTTCAAATGTAATCCTGAATATAATTACATACATGTGATAACAATTTATTTATATGTTCCTACATACTCATAAATTGTTTGGATTGACTAGAGCAGTGTTTTTTTAACCTTAAAACTACGAGAATACGTGGCCTCTTTACAAGTTAAACCGTTTTGGCGACCCCACAGGACCATAATAAAACCTATGTCAGTTATATTAAAAACGATTTTCCTACGGCTAGAGAAAGGCTGACATAATTTCTGGCGCTAAAGCTATGATTAACGGATTTGTTGCCAACTGCTTTCTTGAGCAACATCAAGTCTGGTTTTACCTTCTGACTTAGCGTATAAACTATAATATTATATAATTATATAATAATACAAATTTAATAAATAATCAGTGGATTATCGGTACGGCTTATACTGGTAATATTAAAAAAACATCTTGTTGAATTTTTTTGGAACAATTTTATTAGAAAATAATACAATCGTTTTTCATACTGGAAGTATTAGGGTTGTCGAGCACGTAATCTTTTATTCGCGTATATCTGATTCAGATGATGTGGCTTCCTCTTAGCCGCGGCCAGGCTCATCGCCCTGGGCGAACACCTGGCCAGCGTCACGACGAACGGCTCCGAGGTTCCTTCGTAGGGCCGGTTGGCGCCGATCAGTGGCTTCGATTCGCCGTAGTGATGGATGCGGTACGTCCCGCTGGCTGTGTTGTCCGGTATGTCCCAGTAGAAGTGAACTTGGCTGGTGCCCACTAAGTTGGAGAGACGTTCCCAAACAAACCTAGAAAGAAAAGGAGATTCTTAAGAGATTTTTAATCGAACCGATTGATCAAATTAATTATTTCCTTTTGGAATTAGGCCGTTTATGATGTACCATTCCCTATGATCTCGCGGTTATAACAGATAAAGTAGATACGCACTGACTTCGTTAAATGCTAACAAGTGCCAAATGTATGTACATCGATCTTCTAGGATCTAGAATCAGACAGGAAGTACCAATCGCCTCGCTGCACAGTGTTGCGAGGGTTACCCGATATTTGTAGATCTTCTAGGATTTAGAATGAGGTAGGGTTGATAAGGAACTGGTCTCCCAGTCGGCGTCGATGTTTACAATCTTCCATAACCCTCCGTTAGTTAGCCGCTCCGCAGCCGCGTACGTCACGCATCTCCGCACATTCTTGCGAAGGTTACCCAATGTTTGCAGGTTTACAAGCATCTAGAATAGGTCAGGAATATAAGGACCTGGTCTCCCAGTCGGCGTCGGTGTTTACGATCTTTCAGTACCCTCCGTTGGCGGCTAACCCCAGAGCCGCGTACGACCCTCCTCTACGCACATTGTTGCGGAGGTTACCCAATGTTTGTAGATTTACTAGCATCTAGAATAGGTCAGGAATATTAGGACCTGGTCTCCCAGTCGGCGTCGGTGTTTACGATCTATCAGTACCCTCCGTTGGCGGCTAACCCCAGAGCCGCGTACGACCCTCCTCTCCGCACATTGTTGCGAAGGTTACCCAATGTTTGTAGATTTACTAGCATCTAGAATAGGTCAGGAATATAAGGACCTGGTCTCCCAGTCGGCGTCGGTGGCTACAACCGCCCAGTTGCCTTCGTCGGTGAGCCGCTCCACAGCCGCGTACCACCCGCCTCGCCGCACATTGTTGCGAGGGTTGCCCGAAATCTGCAACATATCACTTTATTAATTAGAGCAATAGACACATTAGACCATCTTGCGCTTAGATATCAAATGAATACCAATCATTACTGGCAGCAGCAACGCATGCTGTGTTTTATTTGTAGACCTATAAAAGAAGGTTGAGGTCCTATAAAAGAAGCGCAAAAAGGTTTCCGTCAAGCCGGCGAGACATTTGCTGCCGGAATATATTATTCACGAGCGCTCATCAAGGTGCTTCTCGGTGTTCTTAAACATTAGTGTACATTTGGCTCGTATTCTCTATTAAAACAAAACCTACAATTCCCTTATGCAATATATACAAATGCATTTTTTGTGACTGGACATGGGTGGCTAATACCACATCCAGCGTTATGATAATAGTCCAACACACCGCTTTGCTGAAGGAATTGGGTGCCAAGCTAGGACCTTCCCTTTAGGAGTGCTGCTACATGGAACTGGATGGAAAATATGAGCAAATTTTCATTTCCGCTTATCATCATTCATCCAACGAGGTGATGGGAGGGATTTGTCAGAACCAAGGTCACCGATCCAGAAATCGGCAGCATCTAGAGTTGCATCGATTATCGAACGGCCCACTGGCTACCGAACTATCGCCCTGGACTAGATCCTATTGCATTTAACTGGTTTCCTCGTGTGGGTTTACGCGAAAGAAAGCAAAAATGTACGGAAACCTGTCGATAAAGAGGTATAGTTCGTTATTTTTTATTTCATCGTTAGGTAATTGAATGTCCGCCTTTCCGAAACAAAAATACTGACGAAAGTAGCGTGCAACGTGGAGCCCCTGCGCACGTAGGCCTGGTCCGGCTGCCGCACGCACTCGCCGAACTGTCTGCCGGCGGGCGACGTGTCCAGCACCACCGGCAGCACGAAGCTGATCGTGTTGGCGATGTCGTCCACGGGCTGGGGCCCTGGCTCCACGTCAGCACCCTGCCGATAACAATCTTTTCATTATTTGAACGTTCAAATCGTGGTGATCATGCAGCATGGACACATTCATTAAATAAATACCAAAGCAACAAGAACTACTTTACGAATGTACTGCAACACCCGAACCAGCACAACATACCATTTGCGGGTATTGCATCTTCAATATCACCACCTGTGCATACCCGTAATTTGGAATTCTCCTACAGTCCCTCCTCGAGTTATCAATGCCTCCTACTAACACAGTGTTTAAGATTATTTCATTTCATTTCATTTCATTTATTTAAACTTTTTGGTAGTCAAACTACACCAAGTTACGTCACAAAGATCCGCGGATTCGATCAACCCAGCAAAGAAGAACCCGCAAAGAAACTTCACGGGTTATACCTACATACATTTTTAACGCTTCATCTGCGTTACGGACATTGACGGGCTGAGATTGAACATTCAAATATATTTACATGATGCCAATTTAAAAAATAAACAAATAAAAAAATAATTTAACAAAAAAAAATTCCCGCACTTGTCGCGACACTCAATGTGCGCACTTTCATACATTGACATAGCCTTTGAAGTGGCGACAAACCCTCAGTCTGATTGAAAATATTAAAAGTCGAAGTAGCCGCAAGGTTTAACAGGATAATTAATTAAAGGTCAGGTCACATTTGTTAAAATGCTTCAAACTAACCGCCAGTAGCGCCGCGGTGAGTTCCGTGAACTTGTTGAGGTAAATGTCTAGCGTGTTTGGCCCGTACATTGTGGACGCACCTTCATATCTCTGAGCCTGTGGAACAAACTTTGAACATGAACAAGTGATAAGCAAAATAAGCACCTCATGAATACTGCTTTCATATTGTATACTAGCTACGGTACCCAGTTCAGAAATTCAGTTCAGGTTCATAAATTTGGTGACGAAGAAGTAAGGAACGTAAAACTTTAAGCTTTAGTGAACTATACTTTAGTGTCGTTTCATGTTCGCATCTAAACATTTTTGGGAATGATTAGCCGTCCCGAATATCTGGGCGCCCTAGGCCCGCGCCTAGTTGGCCTAAAGAAAAACCCGCAACTTCGAACAGCCAATCCACCTGATACTCCTCGAAGGTGGTGACGTAGTGCGTGTAGTCATTGGTGAGTCCGGCGAGCACGACGCGCGCGGTCAGGTCGTGCGTCGCCGCCGCCGCCACAACCACGTCTCGCACGCGCCGCCCCGACTTGGTGGTGAACTCGCCGGGCAGCCCCGTCACGAGCAGGCCACCCACCTGATACTCCTCGAAGGTGGTGACGTAGTGCGTGTAGTCATTGGTGAGTCCGGAGAGCACGACGCGCGCGGTCAGGTCGTGCGTCGCCGCCGCCGCCACAACCACGTCTAGCACGCGCCGCCCCGACTTGGTGGTGAACTCGCCGGGCAGCCCCGTCACGAGCAGGCCACCCACTTGATACTCCTCGAAAGTGGTGACGTAGTGCGTGTAGTCATTGGTGAGTCCGGCGAGCACGACGTGCGCGGTCAGGTCGTGCGTCGCCGCCGCCGCCACAACCACGTCTCGCACGCGCCGCCCCGACTTGGTGGTGACCTCGCCGGGCAGCCCCGTCACGAGCAGGCCACCCACCTGATACTCCTCGAAGGTGATGACGTAGTGCGTGTAGTCATTGGTGAGTCCGGCGAGCACGACGCGCGCGCTCAGGTCGTGCGCCGCCGCCGCCGCGACCACCTCTCGCACGAGCCGCCCCGACATGGTGGTGAACTCGCCGGGCAGCCCCGCCACGTGCAGCCCTCCCACCTGATACTCCTCGAAGGTGGTGACGTAGTGCGTGTAGTCATTGGTGAGTCCGGCGAGCACGACGCGCGCGCTCAGGTCGTGCGCCGCCGCCGCCGCGACCACCTCTCGCACGAGCCGCCCCGACATGGTGGTGAACTCGCCGGGCAGCCCCGCCACGTGCAGCCCTCCCACCTGATACTCCTCGAAGGTGGTGACGTAGTGCGTGTAGTCATTGGTGAGTCCGGCGAGCACGACGCGCGCGCTCAGGTCGTGCGCCGCCGCCGCCGCAGCGACAACGTCTCGCACGCGCCGCCCCGACATGGTGGTGAACTCGCCGGGCAGCCCCGCCACGAGCAGCTGACCCAGGCGCAGCACTGACACGGAGATGACGGTCGGGTGCCACGCGAGGGGCCAGAACGACTGCGGAGGAGCAATTGATTTGTTCGCAGATATCAAATACCACAAATCAACCACAAAATGCGGTAAGATTCAATCCACAATCGAACATTTATTTTACAGTTATTTATTTGGGTGGGTTCTAACCAATTTAACCATTGCACGATGCTGATCAAATACACGAGGAATGTCAATCATAAACGCTGTGTAAGTGTGGTATTTGTTCACTCGAAAAAAATCACCATATCAGAAGAAGAGCAAAAGTAAACACATCGACTGTTATGGTGACTCGCTGAACGAGGTTTCGCAAAGGGGAAGGATTTAGCTTTTCTGTACACGTTCTCCCGGTAAATGCATGAATACTTACCGGTTTGGAAAAACAGCAGACGTCTAGTTTGGATATAACCATTTAAAACCCACGTTATCGACTCAAATATTTTTTTTATGATTTATTTTTATGCAACCTGACATGAATGGCTAATACCACACAACTACCGTTATGATATTAGCCCAATACACCACATTCCCGAAGGAATTAGGTGCCCTGCCAGGACCTTCCCTTTAAATATCTTTAAATATCTTGTAATATCTTTTCAATCACTCTCACAATCAATCTGCGCACAATTTCTGGAAAAAATGTAACATGCCGACACTGACTGATGTTATACACCAAAAACCACGACCGTCGCACAGTGGTTTTTAAAAGATTTCTAAACAACTTTCCATTGGTATCATGACTTCTGGATGCGTACGGGTTCACCTTAAATGATTTTTAGCGTTTCTGCTTTTGTAAGCTAAACTTATACGCCATAAAACAAAAGAGTACGAGTACAATATCTAGATATGAGACGTTCGTTAAAACACTTTGAAGTTAAAACTCACCCTTCCCGTTGCAAGTAAAATTGGCTTTGGAAAGTGGCACACGTGGTCTTCTTCAGTGGGCTCGCCCAAGAAGTCTCGAATGGAGTCTAGGAAGTCGTTGCCTGTGGTGTCTCCCTGCGTGATGTTGAGGGAGTTTGCGCCGTCTGTTGTACCGGCGGCGAAACTGTAGCCCATCGCCGGGACGCAGCCCCCTACTAGTTCCTCCTATTAGGACCAACCCATTTTGTTTTAGTACAAAGTTTGATAGTAAAAGGTTGATAATATTTAACTATATTACAAGGGATTGTGGTTACATAGGTAGATTTTTTTAAGTGAGTGAAACTGCTCGTCCGTTTCACTGGAGCACCCAGTCTAATTTTATGGAGCCAACTTTGAAGTTTCCAAGAAACTTACTGTGTTAAACGTTCTAGTGACAGGGTTGTATTTGGGCACGAGTTGCAGTGGCATGTCCACGAACTGGTGTACCACCCCCACAGGGCCTTCCAGTTCCTCACCGGGAGATTCCAAGACATCCTGGAAAATAATAGAAAAAAATATATTCGAGCCATTTCTAAATATATTCTAGACGTATCATCCTAAATTTAAAATATATCATTTCTGTCTCCGTTAGTGACTGGCAAAAGTATTTGTGTTTTCATATTCAGCGAAGAGGAACCCCCACAAAGCAACTTCTTAATCAACCTTTTCTTTAATACTCGTAATAGCAATATACAAATTAAATTGCTACTACCAAACTGCATTGGCAAGAAACCTAAAATATTATTATCGACACAACTTAAATCCCGAAGGTTAGCTAAGAAATCGGCCCAGGATTAAAGAAGATTATCAGGATATTAGGTATAAGACTCACTGGCCAACCATTTCCAAAGAAATCAAGCAAAATACGTGTGAATAGACAAGTGGAGTATCTTTTGAGAAGTTCAGCGAATAAGTAATGAGGTCATTATAGCGGCTCGGACGAGTAGCTCGGCGAGTAACTGGTATTTTTAATTATATCTCTGTCGGGCTTTTTCGCGAAGCACTGCTCGGCATATGAGGAATTGCCAGTCGCACTAGCCGCCGCTGAACTCGCTGCGGAGCTCCCGTGTTGGGAGAAATCCTCGTTCTAGTTGACAAATGCGCATAATATATTACCCGTTACAGCAGCAGTAACTTGTTAGGTTACAATGGCGCCCCGGACGAGTTTCTAGGCTAGGATCCTGGTATCGTCGGACAGGTATCGGCCGGGGACCTGTCCCTGCGCGAAGCACTGTTCGGTCGGGCTGGCGGGGCATAGCATGAACTGCCCCGTCGCATTCGACGCAGCTAAAATCGCTCCGCTGCTCCCGTGTTGGGACATTTGCTCGTTCTAGTTGGCAAATGCTCATAATATTTTACCCGTTACAGCAACAGTAAGTTGTTACCGCGGAGGATAGAGGGAGAGAGGAGATGTTTTTAACTCATATTACTAAGGATCGCAGCGTGACACTGTGCGGGGAAGCGGGGGGAACATCGCTTCATGGTGGGGTCATGCACCGCCCATTTTTGCGAAATCCATCTACCGGAAGAATCGATATTCTGGTAGCAGCTATTCCGAGAGCTATTAGTGGTTACAAGACTACAACTAGATGGCGCCTTTTAAATTAAGTGTTTTTTCTATAAAAAACCTTATAAATTTAAATCTATACCTTCGCGCGGATTCAAATAATTTTAATTTAAAAATGTCATTAAAATTTGCATCATGAGATCAACATTTCTTAAAACGAAAATTATTGCGCGCCTTCTATCGGCACATAGCAAGAGCGATACAATGCTCGAACAAATTATAAAATATGCCGTGTTTTACTGACAAATAAAACGTAATTCCACCTACAAAATTTAGATTATATTGTCCTGTGTAATGTTTGCAACATTTTACACAAAATCTCACCGTGTAATCGACTGTTCGCCGAAAATTGCGCCGTGGACCATAATATTGTCCCACAACCTAACACCGCCAGCGCCATGTCGCGAATGACTAAGCCACGCCTTCTTTATCACGTGGGCTGTGACGTAGCGACCCACTTGGTGGACACAGACCCAGTTTGCTTAGACCATCTCCTCTTTACCTCTATCCTCCGTGGTTGTTACGTTACCGTGGCGGCTCGGACGAGTTTCTCAGCTAGGATCCTCGTGCTGTCGAACATGTTTCGGCCGGGGCCCTGCGCGAAGCACTGCTCGGTCGGGCTGCCCGGGCACAGCAGGAATTGCCCGTCGCACACGTCACCGCTGAACTCGCACCGCGGCCCCTCCGTGTTGGGAGATATGTCGCCCTCGTTCGAGTTGGCGAATGCGCAAACTATGTCGCCCTTTACAGCAACAATAAAAATGCATCATACAAATAGGTTGGGCATGGTCAAATGCATAGGTCATGTAGCCAAGAGGTCGCAAAAAAATTCTAGTTCTGCTTCAGATGAACCTGGCTCATAGCAAAACTATTTCTTCTCATTTCAGTATTTTTAATTTCTCTGTACAACGAAATATTTATTGGAAATTGTTATAGGTGTGGGCAAATAATTAAAGCTAAGGACGTACAATTTTACATCCTCGTAGATTTACCAAATGAAGCCACCAACAGATATGACACATATGTATGTGCAGGCGCACGATTAAAATAAATAAAGCTATTAAAACAGCGTCTTTACATAGAGCAATGTTGGACCCGAACCATAGCAGGCTTCTATCTTTATTTCAAATTATACCCATGGTAGACGCGCGCTCGACCCCATTGTGGCTGCTTAGCTAAACCAATGTGAGCATGTTGTGTTTGGCTATTATTGGGCTGATTCACGTAACCGAAATTGTAACATATGTTATTGCAAGTGTATTGTGTAAAGTCTGTTAGCAATCCTGAAATATAACATAAAAATGAAAATGAACCAGCTAGCAGACTTTTTGCGGGTAAGGCGTCTGCGTATGCGCTGACCGTGTAGTTTTAAGGAGTCACTTAATGGCTTGGAACCCATGTTCCATGTTGAACCATTAACAAGGTGATAGAGAAGGAAGTATGGTCGCAGCGGCAATACAATTTTACAATATCTACCATTCAGGTCAATGAAGCCGTACTCTACCGTGTGCGCTTAGCTATATTCTCAGATTCTGGCAGGACATCTAATTCCTTTTGCGATGTGTGTGATGAGCTCATTACAGTAGGTGTCACATTAGCCCATGTCCAGTTCCATAGAAAACTCTTCTATGGCTGTATTTCACTTATTAATTCAAACAGTTTAATCCACTGTTCGTTTCAATTTATGTTAACAGTAATCCAAGCCTCACCTTGCCGACCAACGTGCCCGGCGGGTTGAGCCGTTTCTCCATGAGTACGGAGGCGTAGCCCAGGTTGTCGGACGACACGAGCCTGTTGGTCATGTTCATGCTGACCGTATGCAGAGCGAACCAGTTCACAACCCCCAGGAGAGAGCCGTCCGACTCTCGGTTGATGCGGAGTTGGGTGAGTGTCTCGTCCGTATTATGCGCGTATCTGTTGTTCATTAAAATTTTACTCACTTGTTTTTTTGACTCAATAAACGTAGTAACGAGAATTAAGATGTTTTGGACATGTAGAGCGAATAGGTGATGAAATACTGACAAAAACATAACAGAGCAGAAACGATTGGAATTGTGTGGAAATCAGTGTCCTAACACCACGACCAAATTAATGTTATACGTAGCAGCCGCAATCGTAGAGTACATATGAAGAGATATATGTCTATAGAAGAAGCTAAATTTATGCTGTGATCGCGCTCTATCATATCTGCCTATCCCTCTAGGGAAGAGGCGAGTAAGCATTTAATGTATTCAAGCTACATTTTGTATGGCACCATCGTCGTCGAGTCGGCGACGGTACCCGGATACCAGCGAGGTAGGTAACACACCGTTGTAACTTTCGTTGTTGCAAATTGTTGCTCTTGGTGGCAAAGCAAAAATGTGAGTCGCCAATTTTCTTTTGTTGTAATTAAAACGACAAGAGAAAATCGGAGAAGAAAGAAACAATAAAAGAAAAGAGGATCCCTCCCTCCTTACTTTTATTGTTTCTCTCTGGAAAGAAGACAAAACCTACCGATCTCGCTCCGACTGCGGGTTCTGCAGGTAGGAGAAGGGAGACCGGTTGACTCCTGCGTTCTCTACTTCCTTCTGCCCAAGGTACAGGCGCGCCGGAGTCATGGCCTCGTGAGCCCTTACGATACTCTGAAAAAAAAAAGTGACAAACAAACAAGAATTTATATGTTACGGTTAACCCCGATGTTTTTTAAAGTCCAAAAACTGTTTTCCCTTGCAGGTAAGATGGTATGATTTTCAAGATATACCCGTGTCGAGTGCACTAATTTCGAGTTTGTGGTAAGAAAAAAATTACCTGAACCTTTTTCTAATTGTTTTCATACAAAAAAACCATTTTAAAGTTAAATTTTTTTCTTGACATCAACTCTTAATCAGTGCACTAAACATGCTTACAAATGCAGAAATCCAATAAACTACAAGAAAAAAAATAATTTCGATCCAACATCGGGCTTTAACCGTAATATATACACCTCTTTCTTAATAAAAAGTAGTTCAAATAATTAAGTTAACTTAATTTGAGCATCTGTTACTTGTATTTGTTGAAGATCTCAAATTGTTTTTTTTATTTAGTCGTGCTGTGGCTAAGTGGCTACTGATGACCAATATAATTCTGCAAGTGACAAAATCTGCCATGTGCTCAACCGGGATGATGTTATTGACGCAAGTATGAGATGGATAGTCTCATATGCGGCATCATACGATTCTGATTATGCAAGTTGACAAGTATGAGATGCGTTTTACCTGTGTGATGCCTTCGGCGTAAGCGTCGAAGGTTTCTTGCACGAAGCCCAGAATGGATATGTCCAGGACGAAGTGAACAAGGTATCCTCCAGGCGTGCTGTGCGTGTGAGTAGCGGTCAAAATCACATTACGTTCGCTGTAAATATCACCATACTGCGCCTGAAGGTTGCTAACCACCTGAACAAACAGTTTTTTTTTATTAAAAGCACCATTGAATGACGATGAGGGATGGCCAGGTTATTATTTTTATTATTAATAATTAAAAGCCAGTTGTTAATATTATATCAGCGAGAACTGATATTATTTTTACAAAAAACTTCCATTCAACCTAACCAAGCAGCCACGCAGCATTATTATTATCATGATATGGTATAATGTATATGTATATGATATAATGGTATGAGAAAGGCTCGCAAGGCAAGATAGAATAAAGTGCTGTGAAAGTGTACCTGTCTCCTTAAGGCGATTCCGATGGCCTGCACGTCGGCAGACACGAACACGACACGCTCGCCGTTTAGCTCGAACACGAAGGCGCGCGAGAACTGGCGCAAGTGAAGGCCGAGACCTGACTGGGACAGTTCAGCGTATCCCATCTGTGAACAAAGTTGCACTGCTGAGAAAACCAACTACCTAATAAAATAGTTGAAATGTGTGACCTGAACGCAACGATAAAGCAAAACATCTTAAAAAGGTAAGTCATCAAACCTAGCTTGTTTCATGAAGATTTATAATCAATTCGGTTTTTGTTTGATTTTTTAAGACAGCGGTTGTTTCCTTTTAGCTAAAAGTCGTTTTGTAATTAAAATTTTCGCAAATCTTACCAAATCAAACACTATGCTCATTGTCTGCTTTGTGGACATGTTGCATCCTCCTCAAAAAGGAGCCGGTTTTTCTCTTTGAATCAGAGAAGGTCCCAGAGCGCAAAGTAACTAAGTAACTTAAACAGAGGGTTGCTGTTTCTATTGTTCTTTGTTCTTTGCCTTAATCTGTTCTACGAAGGAATTGTTTGGCAGTAATATTTAGATCTAAGTGTGTATTTCATAATTGTGGACGGAACAATATGTTATGTAAACCCGTGAAGTTTCTTTGCGGGTTCTTCTTTACTGGGTTGATCGAATCCGCGGATCTTTGTGACGTAACTTAGTGTTGTTTGACTACCAAAGTTTAAATAAATAAATAAAATAAATGAAATATCACGGCTTTGTACCGTGCCCGCGAATGAGTAAGTCCCGTCGGGAAGGGCCACCTTAAGTTCATCTTTAGGGCGAGTGTGATCGTTCCTATGTTCGTACTAAAAATATTAGAAGAACTACAAAGAACTATGCGAATTCATTGTTTTCTTCTTGGATGTTGTAATTCTAGATTTGTCAGAAGTGGTATACAAGAAGGATTGATATCTTGGCTTTAATCAACTGTTAGTAACTAAAACTCACGAAGTTGATCTCGACTGGGGGGCCCGTCATGTCTGCAATGCCCACTCCAACATTGTATGTAGCCTGCGCTGCGCCTGCACAAATAGCCAGCGCCACCCAAACCGTCGCCAGCACCGCCATCTTGTTGATGACCACTTTGCAAACACAGAGTTCGATTTCCTCTTCCTTCGTCAAAAAAATCCGACGTCTTTGGTCTGACTTTCCGCTTATAACGTTGGAACCACTTACTCTATTTCGGTGAGGTGTGTACACCTATTGCTTGATTATTCCTATCTATTTAAGGCGATTTATCATTACGCTTGGGCGTATTATCATTACTGCTGAGGGGTTTAGGAATATGCGAGTTGTAGATTGCTACAAATCGCAAATAAATAAGTAGAATCTAAAATGACAAATCAATTTAATAAAAAAGCTATAAAATTATGCTCTTATGGTATCTTTGTATTGTAGAATAGTTATGCTCGGATGTAATGGTAGAGATGCCCTCCCGCGATATCATAAATAAGGACTTGCACTTCTCATAAAAAGTTTAATACTAAGAGGTGCCATTACACCTAAGGTACGATGCACTGCATGATATCTTTACATGTTTGTTACATGCTTCACATATTCGGAAACATTCGATGTTACGTTGCTTGTAGCTTGTCAAAAACAAAAGTCATCAAATTCTGATTTAAAAATAAGGAGAAAGATTTTAAAGTCCGAAAGGAGAGGTTGATGCGTTGGACAGATCCGTTGCAACAAACGACCTTTATGTGCATAGTTTTCACGTTCGATTTTATATAAAATAATCGAAATTTATGTTTTTCATCAAAACAACTAAATTTTCATTTTAGTAAGGTAATTTAAATATATATCAAATAATAAATTATCAATATAGGTAAGACGGGTTTTCTTATCAATTTCTTGAAGTTGTAAATAATTACAATATTAATATAAAACGTAAGTAGAAACATTACGAATTTTAAACAAAGTTTATGAATATAAAACAGAAGTATTATTTAAATAATTGGTCTTGTAATTTAAATCGAATCGGGAGGACTGTCGCAGATTACGATTGCATCAAAGTAATCAAGAACAAAACACCAGAAAACGATAGTGTTCAACAGCGTAATTCACGCTTACCTAAAGACGTGGGTCTAAGAACCGCTCACTGGGGGCACGCGATATCTGAACTAATTGTCGCACCAGTGAATTGGCGTTGGCACACTGATCGTTGGCACGATATGAGCATATCTGATTCGGTGTACTCCATCCATAATGATCAGTGTAAGCGTTTATCAATTTGATGGCTTGTTTTCAATAATTTCTTAAGTGACGTTACATATTTTTAGCATAATTTCATGCTATTTTATCTGCCTTATTATACCAAACACGGATGCCAACATACCTACTAATGAAATTATTTCGAGTTTAATTTACAATAGAATGAGTAATGATATAAGTACACTTTATTTGGGTAAATTTAACTCCCATTTATTATCACATATTGACCTACATATATCTATGGACATCACATTTAGTAACTATATAGTGCCTATTTAATATATTCGATTTCCTTAACACGTATGTAATTGGCACTAATTTATGGAACACCATACTTTGTCTCACTAATACCATTAATCGAAACCATTTGGTGAGTAGGTAACAAAACTAAAAATATTCGGAAACACTTGATATTAGCTGGTAGCATTAAAAAAGCAAAATCATCAGGTGCCGATGTAAAACAAGCGACTCTTGCAGATAGCGATAACATTGAATTAATCCAGAAAATAATATAGTTATTTTCCACAGCGTAATTCACACTTCCCTAAATATGTTGGTCTTAGAACCACTCACTGGGGGCAAATTATTATTTATACAAACGATTGATCGAAATACATTTTCACTTATCGGGTCGCAAAAAGGCGTGATTTTTTTTTCATAAAAACAGAGAGATGAACATTTATTCGCTTGAATCGGATAAAAATATGTACTAACAAGTATAACACGAATACTTGTCGAATCTTTCATAGCAAGATCCTGTTCATTATATAAACTTATCTGTAAAACTATTATATTAAGTATATTAGTAGGAGTCTCTTATTTTTTATCACTGCAGTAAATAATTTAGTTATATGTATCTAGTGACATAGGTAAAGATAGTGTTAGTAGGAGGCAATGATAACTGGCTGAGGGAGAATGCCTATTGCTAGTGGAAGCTGTGTAAGTCTTGTACTGTACATTTAAAGTTGTTCATTTTGTACCTTGCTTATTGAATTAAACATATTATTATTTTGCATTTCATTATAAATGTCTACTTTATGATATTTCTTTGCAATAATATATTTATTATGTGACAATATAAGAAAAAGTAATGAATGTTGCATTCCAGCAATCCGTAATGCATTTTTTTAACCTATCTTGAATAGGGTTCCTGGTTTAAAGGTATGTAAGTCCTCGGCTTTTTAAATGCAGTCTTCTGTATCTTGTTTGCGTCTTGACGCCACCAAAAGCTCTGACCTCGATATCTTAGAAGCTGTCTAGCGGAACCACGGAACGCGCTACTTCTCGTCTCAACACCTTAATACGTTTGTTGGGAAGTGTAGTCGCCAACACGTCATGCGTCGCTGCGTTCGGTGGGTCGACTAGACGACTTGGAAGTTGTCGGTGAAGCCGTCGTAAGGGTAAATGCCTCCCAGGATGTACTTGTAGTGTCCGTAGTGGTGCAGGCGGTAGACGCCAGGCGGCGTGCTCTGTGGGATGTCCCACACCAACTCGGCGTGGCTCGTGGCCAGGATTGTGGAAGAGCGCTCCCAGATGAACCTGAAATATTTTGGTACCTAATGGTTAGATGAAAGCAACGAGAAAAAAAGGTTTTTTCTCGTCGGATGAAAGGTTTAAAAGTCTACTCAACGAGAACTGAAAAACTCAGTCTTAGGGTTACCAACGATCGAGGAATGTTGTCCTCACTTCTCAAATAGATTTTTTTAGCCGGACATGGCTAGCTACCACCCAACATACCATATTCCTGTAGCATTTTTGCCCCACGGATGAGATGCTTTATGCATCCCTTAATAAGCAAAAACAGGGTGGGACGAACCGCAAAACTGTACATTTTCAACACATTATGTTCACTGAAGGTGTAAACATAAAAAGATATGTGACATTGAGTGTGTTAATTAACTAAGCAGTTACTTAGTCTCCCAGTCTGCATCGGTGGCAGCCACTGCCCACACCTCGTCATCAGCAGAAGTTAGACGCTCGACCGTTGCATACCAGCGGCCATGGCGTAGGTTGTTGCGGGGATGACCAGCCACCTTACACCAAGCATACAAGCAATATAGGACCTTATATATGAATATTGTTGTCTATCCATCTATCCTTTTGTCTGCCAGAACATAGCTTCTGAACCATCAATATCACACAAAAGGTTCCAATAAAGAAATAAATGAAATTTAATTTAAAAAAAAACTTGAATTTGGGATAACACCAATATATTGAGAATGTTTACATTGTATGAGAATATTAATTATCAATAATGATCAAAAGGAGAGACAGAATTATGATAAAGGAAGACCATCCATAAATCAAGAAGGTAATTGAAAATAATGATGTCAAGCAATAGGAGTTAAAAGGAGTAAGGTAAAAGATGGATGATATTCCAAAATAGCTGAAAAATATTCAGAAAAATGAAGATTAATGATAGGAAGTCAAGTACTTAAGGGACAATGATGACAGTCCACAAACTACACATTGAATAAGAAAACAATAAAAAAAATCAAGTTAAAGATAGTAATAGCATTATATCATAACTTAAATATAATTGAGAAAACGGAAGATAGTCAATAGAAAGGCAAGTAAAGGAAAGTGATTACAGTCCGTAGACAAAAATAAATTTGAGAAAACTGAAGACAGGTAAAGAAGAAGCCAAGTAAAAGAAAGGAAATGAACGAGATTGATGCTCACAAACAATGCGCGCACGACATCACCGCGCGAGTACTGTCGATCTGGCTGTATTATGCAGTCACCGAATTCCTTGCCCCAAGGCGCCGCGTCCCACAGGACCGGCGGCACGAGAGATATCACTGCGTTGCTGTGGTCCAGAGGCTGCGGTCCAGGGAGCACGGTGCGACCCTGGCGATTATGCAGCATCGATTGTAACAACTTGTCTGTAAAATGGCTGGAGCAGGTGAAAGTCAATAATTTGGGAAAACATTGAGAAAATAAGAAGTGAGGTACATTTTAAAAGATTGGGCAGATGATTTCAATGATACCTGGGGTAGCAATGAGCAAAAATTATTACCTCAAATAGGGCACTGGTCAGCTTGGCGTACTTATTTAGGTATATGTCAAGAGTATGTGGACCAAAGATGGTAGACGCCCCTTCGTATCGCTGGGCCTGAAACAAAAAAAAACATCCATATTTTTGGAATTTTGAATTTGTCTAAAGTATTTGAAATACAACTGTCAAAATACATACAGATATCTTCCTTATATGCCTCACGGCAAACCTCTAAACCTAAAAATAACTAGACGAGGACATTGATCATTGAAGTCATGCAAGGAAGTAAACAATTTTCGTTGCCGCTTCTATCAGCAATCTATCATTTAATGCAGTGACCGACAACGGTGGATTAAGCCCTACAATATATTAGTGGTTCGGATCGCATTTGTTGAGAAATTTCACGAACCACAAACCCAGATCCCATTCAATATCGGTTTTTTTTTGTAAAGAAAATACCTGATACTCTTCGGGCGTGGCGATATAATCAGCGTAGACGTTGGATAGTCCAGCGAGCACGACATGTGGGCTGTGACCATACTGCGTAGCCGTGGTGGCCACCAGCTCGCGCAGCCGCCGCCCTGACATGGTGGTGAACTCGCCCGGCACCGCCGCCACCAGCACGCCTCCCAGCCACGCCACGGTGCACGATACAACGGTCGGTTGCCACGCGTACGGGAACTTTATCTGTAGTAAGGGGCGGTGATATAGTTAGCGTAGACATTGGATAATCCAGCGAGCACGACATGTGGGCTGTGACCATACAGCTCAGCCGTGGAGGCCACCAACTCGCGCAGCCGCCGCCCTGACATGGTGGTGAACTCGCCCGGCACCGCCGCCACCAGCACGCCTCCCAGCCACGCCACGGTGCACGATACAACGGTCGGTTGCCACGCGTACGGGAACTTTATCTGTAGTAAGGGGCGGTGATATAGTTAGCGTAGACATTGGATAATCCAGCGAGCACGACATGTGGGCTGTGACCATACAGCTCAGCCGTGGAGGCCACCAACTCGCGCAGCCGCCGCCCTGACATGGTGGTGAACTCGCCCGGCACCGCCGCCACCAGCACGCCTCCCAGCCACGCCACGGTGCACGATACAACGGTCGGTTGCCACGCGTACGGGAACTTTATCTGTAGTAAGGGGCGGTGATATAGTTAGCGTAGACATTGGATAATCCAGCGAGCACGACATGTGGGCTGTGACCATACAGCTCAGCCGTGGAGGCCACCAACTCGCGCAGCCGCCGCCCTGACATGGTGGTGAACTCGCCCGGCACCGCCGCCACCAGCACGCCTCCCAGCCACGCCACGGTGCACGATAAAACGGTCGGTTGCCACGCGTACGGGAACTTTATCTGTAGTAAGGGGCGGTGATATAGTTAGCGTAGACATTGGATAATCCAGCGAGCACGACATGTGGGCTGTGACCATACAGCTCAGCCGTGGAGGCCACCAACTCGCGCAGCCGCCGCCCTGACATGGTGGTGAACTCGCCCGGCACCGCCGCCACCAGCACGCCTCCCAGCCACGCCACGGTGCACGATACAACGGTCGGTTACCACGCGTTCAGGAACTTTATCTGTAGTAAGGGGAGGTGATATAGTCAGCGTAGACATTGGATAGTCCAGCGAGCACGACATGTGGGCTGTGACCATACAGCGCAGCCGTGGTGGCCACCAACATGCTCAGCCGCCGCCCTGACATGGTGGTGAACTCGCCCGGCACCGCCGCCACCAGCACGCCTCCCAGCCACGCCACGGTGCACGATACAACGGTTGGTTGCCACGCGTACGGGAACTTTATCAGTAGTAAGGGGCGGTGATATAGTTAGCGTAGACATTGGATAGTCCAGCGAGCACGACATGTGGGCTGTGACCATACAGCGCAGCCGTGGTGGCCATCAACTTTTTTTGATCTGTGAGCATCTGACAAGTAAACATATGCTACGTGTACCTACTCGTAGTATGAAATTATTAACATAAACATTTGAACTGATACAGATTCGTACCAATAATGACGGGGGTTATGTCCACTCCAATTCTAGTTATTTCATTATTTTGCATATCATTTTCTTCTAATCGATGTCGAGTTGGTAAGAATTTCGTACAGGATTCTTATGCATACTACGATGATTATGAAAAGGTTTACCCGTCCAGTGGCTAGAAGGATCGGCTTCGGCTTCTGACACTCGACGTCCTCCGGCGTGGGTTCGGCGAGGAAGTCCCGAACCGAGTCCCAAAGTGCATTGCCGGTCTTTTCGCCCTGTGTGAAGTTGAAGGCGCCGGGGCCGTCCGTGGTCCCCGCGGCGAAGCTGTAGCCCATTGCTGGCAGGCAGCCCGACACTGTGGCGCTCTGGAACGGGAATGCGAGGTATTGGCGCGGCCTATTCGAAGCCAATCGGAAAAGTAAGGGTTTTTTTTTTGTTTGTGTATCTATTATCTCAACAGCTCGACCTGTTTCATGTGAAATGCGTTGCAATAGCTTATGCACATATACACTATGATCAATAAGTTCCGGGAATTTGTAGTTTGAATTTAAAACGCTTTACCGATTCGAATATTTTTTTCCTCAAGTTGGTACACCTTTCCCTGACACTCCTGCCAAATGTCAATAATTAAATATCATTAGTAATTGTTTGGCGTCTGTTTATATCAATCAAGTTTTTGAAGTTCGTCGCATTTCAAAATGGAAAAAAATATTGAGCAAAGAATTTGTTTGAAGTTTTGTGTTTCCAACGAAATCTCTTGTGCTGATGCATTCAAAAAGCCTACGGGGACTCTGCTCTCTCAAAAACAAGAGTATACGAGTGGTATTCGTCGTTCAAAAATGGTCTCAAAGAAGTTGACGATGCACCTCGTCGTGGACGCCCTTCAACTTCAACTACCGATGATAACGTCGAAAAAGTTCAAGAAATCGTACTCGAAAATCGTCAAACAGTCAATAAGGAGTACTACGTGGCCGTAATTAAGCGTTTGAGAGATACTGTGCGTAGAAAACGACCGGGATTGTGGCAAAACAACTCATGGATCTTGCACCGTGACAATGCTCCGTCTCACAAAGCGCGCATCGTGACCGATTATTTGACCAAACATACTGTAAATACAATCCAACAGGCACCGTATTCTCCGGATATGGCACCATGTGACTTTTTCCTGTTCTCAAAACTTAAATTACCCCTTCGTGGAAAGATATTTTCGAGCATTTATGAAATAAAAGAAAATGCGACGAAGGCATTGAAAGCCATTCCTTCACCGGACTATCAAAAGTGTATGGAAGAATGGGTTAAGCGTTGGCGTATGTGCATCGCTTCAGACGGTTGTTATTTTGAAGGTGATAAAATAAATGTATCCGAAAATTAACACAATTTTTTTTTATTTAATAATTCCCGGAACTTTTTGATCATAGTATTATACATCCTTTTGCCCGTAGTGAAGGGCTCATAGAAATAGGATGTATGGATGTAGCGCATGCTAGGTCTATGGTAGGGCTGACGCCACTGGCGGCGTGACGACACGTGTTTTCGATGCTAGGAGCCTATTTAGGATAGCCTACATGTCGTAGAGGGCCTTGTAAGTGCAAAGTGGATCGAGAACGCATATAATGCAACGAGCGCTGTGTGCGACCGACCGCGCTTTAGCCAGCTGACACCGGGCGAAGAGACGCCGCGTGTCACGCCAAGGTTTGGTGGGTTCCAATCCCTTCCCTGACCCATATACCCACACACTTCGGCACACCACAGCTGGCGTGTAGCACCGCATTTCGACGGGGTAATCTACCGCCTCTTAAAACAGATATTAATATATTATATTTTAAATACATACAATATTATCCGCCTATTCCATTCAGTGCAATGTAGCTCAAGGAAGGTCCTTAAGTGGCATAGCATCTAATTTCATCGGTCATGCCCTGTTTCACTTACATCATAAAGAGGTTATTAGCCAGAATTCAAATATAAAATGCATTCTTAATTTAGTTTTTAGCGTAAGTAAGGTTTCAACCTCCAGGTATCTTGTAGTATATTAAATGGTACTTTCGTGGCATCAATATAACCTAAAACTACTTGTTTCGTGGTCATATCAGTAAAACTTACGGTGTTGAAAGTTTTAGTGATTGGATCGTACGGATGTACTTTCTGTAGTGGCATGTCCACGTACTGGTGCACCACAGCCAGCGATCCCTGCATCTCTTCACCAGGCGTCTTCAGGATGCCCTGGATACGTAACATATATGTATTTGACTTACTCAGAACTGTGACTTCCCTACACATAATTGAATTCCATAAGTAAGGTTGCCTTATACCTGCAATACAGGCTGATGAAAAGTTATGTTTGTGTCTAACTCGTCTAGATCAGAGGATCTCAAACTAATTTTGTTTACCGCCCGCTTTGAGTCCAGCGCCCCCAAAATGTTTAGCTTTATCATCACTACATAGTATAAAACAAAGTCGCTTTCTCTGTCCCTATATCACTATATCCTTATGTACGCTTAAATCTTTAAAACTACGCAACGGATTTTGATGCGGTTGTTTTAATAGATGGAGTGATTCAAGAGGAAGGTTTATATGTATAATAACATCCATTAAATATTGGATAAATACTGTTATTTTTGAGGTTTCCAATGTGATGTCGTAAAAAAATACTACATAGTATAAAACAAAGTCGCTTTCTCTGTCCCTATATCACTATATCCCTATGTACGCTTAAATCTTTAAAACTACGCAACGGATTTTGATGCGGTTTTTTTAATAGATAGAGTGATTCAAGAGGAAGGTTTATATGTATAATAACATCCGTTAAATATTGGAGAAATACTGTTATTCTTGAGGTTTCCAATGTGATGTCGTAAAAAAATATTTTTTTTCCGCTTACATTGCAAACGCAGGCTGAACCCTAAGAGATTTATCAAAATAACGTACTAACTATTGTATACATTGAAAAGGTCTACAGAAAACTCCGCGATGGTATATATCTATCTCTTATGGATATCCCACAATAATTTTTTTTTCTCATTTACTTTTTACGACAAATAATGGCTAATTTTCGAAGCGATTTTAACCAATACAGCATTAATCCTTATCCAATTAAATACCTTAAATACATTGTTGATTTAATATAGATCTATATGGCCCTTTACAGCATATGATTTACATGAATATTTTATATAAGATATTATATATTTATAAATTGCGGGATGTAGTGTTTGCGGCGGTACCGGCCGGCCGGGGCGGCGGGAGCGTGCCTCGGAGGCCGCGGTTCTCCCTATAGCACTTTGAATTTATTATTTCTCTCATATCTAATAATCATGTAATAATAATATCTAAGTTTTTTTTTATTTCAAATATCTCAATGTAGGAACTCTACATAAAAATGGTTTATTTGTGTATCATTGTGTCAAAATAATATTTTTTTAAATGACATTATTCCCGTGCAAAGCCGGGACGGGCTGCTAGTATCTTATAAATCACAATCGCAATAATTTAATGCAATGAACATTTTTCTGAAGTCGATTACAGCAAGCCTTTGGTTGTTAAACATTTAAAAATATTGAATTTATAGAATGTACGTTTGCGAAGGTACACATCCCCATTTAGTCCAAAACACTTGTATAATCGTCGAAATAAAAAATATTGCTAAAAAGGACCATTTTTACCTTTCAAAGCCATTTTTTCTGTTATCTTTATATTTAGAAGAATGAAATAAGAAAAATCTTATACCTTTCAGCCATAACGAGGTACACATCCCCCTTGCTGTTAAAAACATAAAAATACAGGAAATTTACAAAATCAGACTAGTCTTTGTATGCCATCAAATACACGAAATATCCGGGAGCGCGCGAAACGTGCGTACCCTTCCGCTGACATGATGGCACTGGCTAGATTTCGCCGCGTGTATTCCTGACTTCACGCTGTGGTATATAGGCACCTTAAGTCAATTAATCGAAATGTATAAATAATATTTAGTAAAATAATCGATGTACTTTAGTATCATTTTAGTTTAAAGCAGATTCTATAAAATATAAGAACCACACAAATCAGCCATCGCCCCCCTAAACGACTAGAACGCCCCTCGATTTCCTCTGAACCCTGTACCGCCCCCTGTCGGCCTCAAGTGCCCACAAGGGGGCGTTATGGCCGACTGGTCTAGATGGACACAGAATTGAACATTAAAATATTTCCATATTTACATTATCATCTTCACTGACCTCATTCAAAAAGTCTTTAAACAAATTCCCAAATATTAGTAGTATTTAGAGTGTGTGGACTAACATTTCGGATTATGTCCGGACTAAGTCGCATTTTGTATGGTTAATCCGGTGACATTCCCGAATTAAATTTTGACAGCTCACTCCGACTGTTTTTAGTTCTTCATTCTTTTTCTTATGTTTTTAAAACTAAGTTTTTCTTTTCTTTATTTTATTACAGATAAAGCTTCTGACGTAATTATGTAACGATAAATAGCGTAACTTATTTTACACGTTGTGTTCGTCCGTAATAAAATGTAGTTTCCATAATCATTTAAAACATTTGTTAACTGTAAATGTGTGAAATGATGCTGTGTGGATGAACCTAATAAAAATAAAACAGTATCAAACGACAACAGACGTAAATACGGAAATGTTACCATCGCGGTGTCGAAGAGTTTCCCAGCGATGATGCGTGTGCTCTCGAACATGTCCTTTCCGGGACCAGAAGCGAAGCAGCGCTCGTCGGGATCGCAGCGGCGCTGCTCGTTGTCGCAGCGCAGGCGCGAGTGCTCGCAGCGGGGGCCGCGCGTGTTGGGAGACACGTCGCCCAGGTTGCTCGACGCGAAAGCGCACACGATCGCACCCTGCGCACAATAGGGAATGAGCTAGTCAATGTCTACAAACTAGGCGCGAGCGCTTGCAGCACGGCCTGAGCGTGTTAAGAGATACGTGTACGTCAACTAGATGGGCGCAAACGCGGACCCAGCCGTACTCCTGAACACCATATGGAACGAGCTCGTCAATGTCTGCAAACTTGGCGCGAGTACTTGCAGCGGGGCCTGTGCGTGTTGAGAGATATGTCACCGAGGTTGATGCAAACGCGGACCGAACCGTACTCCTGAACACCATATGGAACGAGCTCGTCAATGTCTGCAAACTTGGCGCGAGTACTTGCAGCGGGGCCTGTGCGTGTTGAGAGATATGTCACCGAGGTTGATGCAAACGCGGACCGAACCGTACTCCTGAACACCATATGGAACGAGCTCGTCAATGTCTGCAAACTTGGCGCGAGTACTTGCAGCGGGGCCTGTGCGTGTTGAGAGATATGTCACCGAGGTTGATGCAAACGCGGACCGAACCGTACTCCTGAACACCATATGGAACGAGCTCGTCAATGTCTGCAAACTTGGCGCGAGTACTTGCAGCGGGGCCTGTGCGTGTTGAGAGATATGTCACCGAGGTTGATGCAAACGCGGACCGAACCGTACTCCTGAACACCATATGGAACGAGCTCGTCAATGTCTGCAAACTTGGCGCGAGTACTTGCAGCGGGGCCTGTGCGTGTTGAGAGATATGTCACCGAGGTTGATGCAAACGCGGACCGAACCGTACTCCTGAACACCAAAGGGAACAAGCTAGTCAGCGTTTTGGTAGGAGCGTCTCTCCTCTCGAGCACGAAAGTCGTCGCAGGGAATCGCATGAATTCTGATTCAACTTCGACCCATTTACCAAGTTTGAGTGAGACGATTTCAATAAAACTTACTGCGACGGCTTCGGATTCTGTGGCTCGCGCTGCCGGTTGTTAGACGCAAACGCACACATAACCGCACCCTGATCACCTAGACCACAGAGCTCACGAAAGTAACCCAATAAATCAATGGTAAATTCAAGACATCATTTTTAATATTTTTTTATTTGGAAACAACACTTACACGTGCAAGAGTATGACACTCAATGTAGACGTGCTCAAAAAGGAAAGGTCATGGTAATGAATCCCTTGGGGAATGCGGTGTGTTGGACTCATCATGACAGTAGGTATGGTTAGCCATCGTCCCATTTCGAAAATAACTTGGATGAAAACTGGAACTGACCTTTCCAGGCAGGGTTCCCGGAGGATTCAGCGCCTTTTCCATCAGAATGGAGGCATAGCCAACGTTGTCGGAAGAGATAAGCCTGTTGGTGTTGTTCATGCTGGTAGGGTGCACCGCGAACCAGCTGATTACCCCGAGCGTGGAGCCGTCGGAGTCGCGAAGGATGCGGATCTGGGACATCCGCTTGTCCACGTCGTGCTTATATCTGAGCGTACACATTTTTTTAGAACTTGTGTTAGATAAAACTACCATGATCTATGGTCTAGAGTGAAATTGGTCCAGTGGTCGAATAAGCACTGTTAAAAGTATTTTGCTTATTTATGATACTTTTGATATTACCGCGGTCGTTAAACATGTTTGAAAAATTTTACGGCTTTTCGAAACGTCGGAGAATGTCTCTTCCTGCCGTGTGAAAAGCCTTAAAAATTTTCAAACATATTGCTTATTGTTTATTCACACACACTATTTATTATGTACACTGCACTCGGATTCGTCATATTTTATCACTAGCCAGTTCAACAGTAACTGCAAAGAACTCGCAAGAAACTTAGCTGTTTACCACTGCCTTATTATGGCAATACCAATGGCTTATTAGCATATTTTTTGTTTGTATACTGAAAGTTTTGAATTCATAGGCACCCGAGCTAGTTAACACTGTGCGTCAGGTGTAAATTGTATATTCATTTCATTGTTTGTAGGCAGTAAATATAATATGAATTCACCAAAAATCAACAATTCATGCCGTATGCTACAGTTAATGACATATATCAGTTTTTTTGTAAAATAATATGTCCATTATTTAACATTTTATCGTTTGGAGCTGGCCAAACACGGAACACCCGTTGACGAGCATCTTGCCTGGTCCAGCTCTTGATAAAACTATAGGAAAAGGAGCGACCCGGAACAAGGGTCCCGGCATACAATGCAGTAAAAAAAGCGATACAGTTACGCTCTGCCAAAGAAAGTCACCTCACCTAGCGCGTTCCTCTGGCGGGTTATGCAGGTAGGCGGTGGGTGAGCGGTTGATGTTGGCGTCCAGCAGCTCAGCCTCGCCGTATTGCAGCCGCGCCGGCACCATCGAATCGTGCGCCATAATTATACTCTGCCTTGCGCAAACATAACAATAAACGAACGAAGAGACAATATGGGATGCAAGCTATGAAGGAGGCAAGCCTTGATCTACCAAACTCTTTGAGAGATTGATCTAAGAAAGAAGAAAAGTTTAACAACACCCAACAACCAAATTAAATCCTTATGTTATTCAATTCTTCTTCTTTCCATAATTTGCCTCCTTTCTTTCCTGGAAATTGAACTAAGGGCAAATTAGATGTAAATATATCGTTCAAAATAACTCCGCCCTTGAGACATTTGGCATGGAACAACAACATTGTCTCTAATTTAGACCGTAAGAATTCTCAGCACAGGTATTTAACGTACAAAATGTGAATATGCTGAAAACGTACCTTGGTAATACCAAAGATGTAGGCGTTGAAGGTCTCCTTGACGAAGCCCAGAATCGGAAGGTCAAAGAGGAAGTCCATGAGAAATCCACCGGGCGTGGAGTGCGTGTGGGTGCCGCTCAGGATCACGTTGCTCTCGTTGTACGCGTCGCCGTACCGCTTCTGCAGTCGTTTGATTACCTGCCGACAGCGAACCAGGGAGATGTCAACATATCAATACATTGGACGCTTTAAGATTTTAGCTGTGTCTGCTCACAAATCTGGCTGCAGTTACTGGTTTTAGCAATGCTGTAGTTTAGAAGATGACGAAATGAGCCGATAGTTTAATGATGATCGAAGCCGATAATCATCATGGCGGAGATCAGTATTGTTTTGCAACTAAAGGCTAGTCGAGTACAAAGTGCGAGCTGCTTGCCCATAAAAGCGCCAGTTGAGCCTGAGAGCTAGAGTAGGCAAAGCTAGCTATAAGGGGAGCTAGTATATGCCCACTATTCGAAACACGGCTGGAGCGCCCATCATGGCTAGAATCTACAAGCTAGAATAGCAATAGTGAATAATCACACGTGAATCGGCTGCATGCAACGGTTTCTGTTTGACAGTGATGGGGCACAGTCGGCTATAGGAGAGCTATACGTTTCCCACGTCGAAACTCACGCCGACACGTCAACCATGGCAGCATCCACGGAAACTAAGACTAAAGACTAGTCGCGTACCGCCCTGCACGACCACGAGCGCGCGCGAAAAGTACCGCAGAGGCACTTTTGCGCCCGACTGCTTCAGGCTCTTTTATGGTTGTGCGTGCTCGAATGCTAAAGTACAAGTGGGTACAGAGGAGCTAGATGGTGTTCACCTCGCGACGCACGCCGACTCCCATCATGGCGGCGTCCACGGAGACGAAGGCGAGCCGCGTGCCGCCCTGCGCCAGCACGAACGCGCACGAGAACTGTCGCAGGTGCACACCCGCGCCCGACTGCTTGAGGTTATTTTATGGTTGTGCGTACCCTAGTGCTAAAGTACAGGTGGGTACAGAGGAGCTAGATGGTGTTTACCTCGCGACGCACGCCGACTCCCGTTATGGCGGCGTCCACGGAAACGAAGGCGAGCCGCGTTCCGCCCTTGTGCCAGCACGAACGCGCGCGAGAACTGTCGCAGGTGCACCCCCGCGCCCGACTGCTTCAGGTTCTTTTATGGTTGAGCGTGCCCTAGTTCTTAAGTATAGGTGGGTACAGAGGAGCTAGATGGTGTTTACCTCGCGACGCACGCCGACTCCCATCATGGCGGCGTCCACGGAGACGAAGGCGAGCCGCGTTTCGCCCTGCGCCAGCACGAACGCGCGAGATAACTGTCGCAGGTGCACCCCCGCGCCCGACTGCTTCAGGTTCTTTTATGGTTGTGCGTGCCCTAGTGCGTAAGTACAGGTGGGTACAGAGGAGCTAGATGGTGTTTACCTCGCGACGCACGCCGACTCCCATCATGGCGGCGTCCACGGAGACGAAGGCGAGCCGCGTTTCGCCCTGCGCCAGCACGAACGCGCGAGATAACTGTCGCAGGTGCACCCCCGCGCCCGACTGCTTCAGGTTCTTTTATGGTTGTGCGTGCCCTAGTGCGTAAGTACAGGTGGGTACAGAGGAGCTAGATGGTGTTTACCTCGCGACGCACGCCGACTCACATTATGGCGGCGTCCACGGAGACGAAGGCGAACCGCGTGCCGCCCTGCGCCAGCACGAACGAGCGCGAGAACTGCCGCAGGTGTACCCCCGCGCCCGACTGCTTCAGGTTCTTTTATGGTTGTGCGTGCCCTAGTTCTTAAGTACAGGTGGGTACAGAGGAGCTAGATGGTGTTTACCTCGCGACGCACGCCGACTCCCATCATGGCGGCGTCCACGGAGACGAAGGCGAGCCGCGTGCCGCCCTGCGCCAGCACGAATGCGCGCGAGAACTGCCGTAGGTGCACCCCCGCGCCCGACTGCTTTAGGCTTGCGTAACCCATCTGTTAATCAAAACAAATAATTACACGAATTAAATAATGAATGGAAAGGGAAGGTCCTGGCACGGAACCTAATGTCTTCGCGAATGCGGTGTGTTTCCCGCTTCCATTTGTACGCCGATGACTTGCAGTTGTATAGGCACTTTCGACTTGATGATGTAATATCTGCTATCTCTCTCATGAACATTGACTTAGATACTGCTCTCGATTGGGCTAGTCGGTTTGGATTATTAGTCAATCCATCAAAAACACAGGCTATCATAATAGGCTCTCACATGATGTTGGCTAAGTTGGATCGTCAAAGTCTGCCTCCCATTGTTTTTGACGGGATTGCTGTCCCTTACAGCAAACATGTCAAAAACCTGGGACTCTGGATTGATAAAACTCTATCATGGAGTAAACAAGTCAGTGAAGTTAGTCGCAAGGTTTTCGGTAGCATGCACTCTCTCAAGCGTTTGCAAAACTTTATTCCTATCAACACTAAAATTACGCTCGTAAACTCTTTGTTGCTTCCCATACTTGATTATGCTGATATCTGCTATCCAGAGTTAGATGAATACCTACTTAACAAACTTGACCGACTTCCAAACATTTGCATAAGATATATATATGGGTTGCGTAAGTTTGATCATATTTCTAATTTTCGCGCCTCACTTAATTGGCTTGACATTCGTAAACGCAGAAATACCCATGTTCTTTCCCTTCTGTTTGGTTTATTGAATAATCCAGCTGCTCCTAAATATCTTACTGATAGGATAGAACTCCTCTGTTCTCATGGCCTACCTCTCAGATCCTCAAATAATTTGCTTCTTGCTATTCCGGGACATAGTTCTTCATTCTACACGGATTCTTTCGCTGTCAGCGCTGCGCGTATGTGGAACCAGCTTCCACTTGATGTACGCACATCTCAGTCAATTAATATATTTAAAGAGCGTCTTAAATGTCATTTCCTTACTTCCTGATTGTTTCTTGTCACATTGTTCTCAAAAATCAAGAGTATTTTTTTTCACACTATTTATCAAATATATATATTTATATATACATATATATGTATTTTTTTAATGTGTAAATCTGTTCATATGTTCTAAAAATATTTGTGTATTTGTATCTTATACCTATTAATATGTTTAAGTGTATGTACATATTTGTATGTAATTTATTTTAATATATAAATCCTTATTTTTAGGTTAGTTAATATTTTCCCTAATTCATTTTGTTTTACGTTTATTTTTTTGCCCGCCTCACTGCACCGCACCTCTCCTACATCTCTAAGGTTGAATGGTAGAGAATGCCTTATGGCATTAATTTCCGCCTTTTTGTACCGTATGGCTGCAAATAAAGTATTTTTTCATTTTTCATTTTTCATTTCATAATATCATGATGGTGGGTATGTTATTAGCCATCCTTTGTCAGTTACGTAAACAAATGACCTGTTTGGTTATATGCATATAACACACTCAATAACTGCTTTATCTCTTTCCATTGGTCTTGGCTATGTTTTCTTGCATACTTCTTTCATTAAATAAATAATTCATAGTAGGTACCAACTGCTTTTTTCTTCTACTGACTGACCTTTTTTCGCTCCGCCCCATCAACACCTTGCCTAAAGAAGTAAACTGGATGAGCTCTACGCGTATGAGTTGGTGGCAGGAGGTGCATAGGTACTTACGAAGTTGATCTCCGCTGGCGGGCCGGTCACATCGGCGATGCCGACGCCGACGCTGTACACGCCGCTCGCCGGCGCCGCCGCGCACAGCAGCACTGCCGCGGCCACGAGCGCCATCAACCTCATCGCGCTGCCGCCGTCGACGCCACCGCCGCCAGCATGGCCTGCGCAGCGCCTTTCCGTCGCCGCCGTCGCAACCTGTATGGGTCGCAGGAAACTAGGAGTACTAGGAGCCTAGTGGCAAGCAGGGAGCACTAATGCGAGCTGCTCCATGGTTAGGAATCAACGTTAAGGTGTAGGCCCCCTTCCCCTTCTAGGTGGTAGGGTTAAACCCGCCCGGGTTGGTACCATAGCATTTAGCATGAAAACATGGTCGAAACGGCAACAAAAATTGTCCGTGCTTTCTTTCCAGTTCAATGTGCTCATAAAGGAAAGATGGCATGGCACCTAATTCTTTCGGGAATGTGATATATAGGGCTAATATCATAACGGTAGTTGTGAGGTTTATTACCACACAACTACTCGTTGGTAATCTGCCGCGCAAAGGCCGCCGCGCCGGAGCGACCTTGCGCGGCCGCGGCACGCGCCCGGAACACCGAGCCCCAGCGGTGACTTCCGGCCTGACAGCGCGCGCGAGTTCAGAAGGCCA
Source organism: Incurvaria masculella (assembly GCA_946894095.1). Classification (NCBI taxonomy): domain Eukaryota; kingdom Metazoa; phylum Arthropoda; class Insecta; order Lepidoptera; family Incurvariidae; genus Incurvaria; species Incurvaria masculella. The sequence continues at coordinate 14,698,181 of OX335641.1, read as the reverse complement.
ATTCTGGGAATTCCGAGTAGATTAATCAGAAGTGTTCTCAGCGGTGGCGTAGCGGTCACTAGGACCCGGTGCGGATTCCTTTGCCGCCCTCCTATTTTTGTGATTGATCATCACATTTTTGTGTTTCCTTAGATGTAATTATAATTATATTTCATATTTAGCTTACTTATACACTCGGTAGCGTTTGTACATATCGTTTCGAAATGTACTTAACTCTGTTACACCGTTAGACTTAGACCCTTAAAAAAGAAATGTATATCATGTTGTGTTAGTCTCTTATTAGTGATAGTTTCAGTATTTTTCCTGTATCTTTGTAAGATTTTCTTGTAATTTGCGTAATGAGTCACTGTTGACAAACCAAATAAATAGAAAAAAAAACATTTAATATGCCTTTTTACCCGCATTTTTTCCGCCACCTGTGAAATGCCGCCCCCGTCAAAGTGCCACCCGGTCCGGACCGCACCTTCCGCCCTCCCCATGCTACGCCATTCACTGGTTCTCAGAAGAGGAATTCACGTTGACGTTAATTTGGTATTCTGGTAATCGATCGCAGCGCCACGCCACGCGGAATGAGTGGCACACAGTGAAACATTTCCACGTGTTTCCGAATTCAGCGCCAACGAAAAATGTAATATCTGTTTCCATAGGAGATCCGGAAATGTACCAGAATAGGTCGAAAGTTATTGACTAGTGAGGAGTCATGAGCGTGTATTCCGTATGTAAACTCATTAGCGCAAGAATCGGCCTCCCGCTCGGACGCAGATGATACGAGACTCGGAAGTCGTGCCGTTTGTGAAAACACTACAAACAAGAGCACAACTTGTACACAGACAGGTATAAAACCAGTCAGTATATTATAACGCGCTAAAAACGCCCGTTATGTATTGAAACTCAAGAGTAGTGCAAGGCAATGCGGGGTGTTGTTTTATTGATTTATTTTCAAGCATGGTGGCCTCGTTGGGCAATGTTTGATAGTTCCTTCGCGAAGGTTGTTAATTTAATGTAGTTTTGTTTATATATTTTATTATTGAAATGTTTTCGGATAGACAGTGTTATGAATCGCTTACGTTTCGTCCACCGCATTGTGGACTTCTTCAGGACTCGCGGCGCGACCTGGAGGACTTCCGACACGTCTCGTCCAGTCAAAAGTCAACTGCAGGTTGCCAAACGATGCTTACGGTGCCTCAATCGATGGTATCGGCAACTGATAAACGGCGGCGTGCAAACAAGAGTAGCAGAGCATATCAAGGCGGTGAAAAAGAAAACCGGCCAAGTGCGAGTCGAACTCGCACACGAAGGGTTCCGTACCATCGTAGAAAAAAAAACAAAAAAATCACGTTTTTTGTCTGGGAGCCCCCTTTTAATTTTAATTATTTTTTAATCTTACCTATTTGTTGTTAACTATAGCGGCAAAATAAATACACACTCTGTGAAAATTTCAGCTGCCTACCTGTTACGGTTACTGAGATACAGCCCTGTGACAGACGGACAGACGGACAGACGGACGGACGGACGGACGGACGGACGGACGGACGGACGGACGGACAGCGGAGGCTTAGTAATAGGGTTCTGTTTTCACCCTTTGGGTACGGAACCCTAATAATGAGTATCACAAGTCAGCAATCTGTGAACTTGCCTTGAACAGTGGAGAAAATCATTGGATTAGTTTTGACCAAGCTGAAACAATTGCAGTAGAACGGCACTACAATCCACGCTTGGTCCGAGAATCTATTAAGATTTCAAGGCATCACAACTTCTACAGAGATGACAGCATTAAACTTTCAACGTCGCAACACAGGCATTAGTTGCCGATACCATCGAGTGAGGACACCGTGAGCATCGTTTGCACGGCAAAAATCATCGCTGAGCAACGTGCTGTGAAACTACCCTCATCGGCGACTGGAGCTACCCACAGCTACAATGTTCGCAGCCGTCGACCTGCAGTTGACTTCTGACTGGACGACGTGTCGGAAGTCCTCCAGGCGACGCCGCGAGTCCTGAAGAAGTCCACAATGCGGTGGACGAAACGTCGACTTAAACAAGTAAGCGATTCATAACACTGTCTATCCGAAAATATTTTAATAAAGTGTAACAACAGTGAAAGTCTAAATAAACATATACCTAGTTTATTTATTGTAGTTTAAACAGCGGTTGCAGTGGCGGAGATAGCGCGTGTATGGTCGCTTCCAGTTGGCTTTTTTAGGGTTTCTCTCAACGGATTTCTCTATCCTCGGCTGTCCATCCGTCCGTCCGCCCGTCCGTCCGTCCGTCCGTCCGTCTGTCACAGGGCTGTTTCTCATGAACCGTCATAGGTAGGTAGCTAAAATTTTCACGGAGTGTATATTTATTTGGCCGCCAAATTTTGGGATTCCTCAGGGTCGTCAACGAGAAGCACAGCACGGCGCGGGGGCTCAGCGATTGATATTAGTTCTGTATCCCCCGGGAGTAATTATTGCATTAATATATTTCAAGCACTACGAGTTTTTTTATAGTATTTTATCATCCGCTACGTACTCTCATTCATATTGTTTTGTAAAGTAACGTGTGGCTCATAGCCTAGTGGTTATTGACCACTGTAATTTATTGTGTTCAGACCATGAGTTAAAGCCCCAGACCATGGTATGGACCACTATATTTTTTATACCAGAATCAAACATCCATTTTCATTCAGAATGCGGGTCACTCCATTTTCGGAAGCGGGAATGAAAAATGATCCGTGTTATCATACAGTAAAATGTAGCCGTGCTTTAGTTTACTATTAGTTATTGGATAATATTCATAAGGTTTGTTTGTGCACACAGCCACAAATGCAATATTATTTCTTAATGGTATCACTAAATTTCACATGGCAATGGGGGTAGAAAGAAAATTATTCAAATCTTTTTAATACAAGAGAGAAATTCCAATCCTACCTACCTACTCCCAAAACTGTTACTTTTCGAACCAACCTCGGTGCAGCAACATCAAATTCAACAAAAAAGTGGTTTATTGTTGCAATCAAGAAGAATTATACAAGCATTCAATCATCAAAGATCAAGAGAGTAGCTGCAGTGCCATTCAGTGCTCAGTGCTCCACTTTTCAAGCAAGGGTCGACCCTGGACCTGTGCACAAGGTTTGTCAAGGAAAACCAGAATCAAGAAGCCGACAGGAGAACCAGCACCTGGATTATTTGGAGGTACCGATTCAAGAAATTGTATACAGTCCACTCCCTTTTCTAAACCTCCAAACGAAACATTTTGGTTCCTCGAGCCGCATTTTTCCTACCTGTCGTAATTTTTTCTAGTTTTTCTCTTGGGTTTTGACAATAATGGTATTTTTCATGGTGTAATACATACAATTTTCATTATCAGTTATTTTATATCTTCTCATAACGTAAATTAAAAGGTCATCTAAGGTTATTCATTGCATTCGATTTTACATATTCTGTGGTGTCAGTTAAAAATGACAGCAGTGACAGTTATTTGAATTTGACATAAGTCAAGTTGGTAAACAAACAAGATATTCGTTTCAGTTTTCGTGTAGTGTTTTGTAAGTTTAGTGATACAAAATGAGTACTTTAATAGAATACAAACTCGCGAAGAAAAATTTGAATGCATTATACAATGTGGCGGTCCAAGCCAACCTCAAAGACAGTGGTCAAGAAATTCGAAATTTATTTCGAGTTCGGTATAGTGACATCGAATCTTTCAAGACGGATTTCAATAAGGCGCATGTTTACATTGAATCAAAAGCTGGAAAAGACTTCGATCTTGACCAGCATAACGAGGATTATGAACAGTTTATGAACAAATTTTATTCCATAAAGGTATGTTATGAGGATTGTTTTGGTAATGTGAGTGATGGCCCAAATGTAGGCAAAGTGCAACATAGCAGTAATTCGAACTGCTTGCAGCTTCCAAAGCTCAAGCTGCCAATGTTTAATGGAGATATTACACAGTGGTTAAACTTCAAGTCGATTTATTGTGGCTTGATACATGACAATGAATCGCTCAGTCCGGTTCAAAAGATGCACTACCTCGTAAGCAGCTTAGGCAGTGACGCAGCAAACCTAATAAGGCATTTACAAATCAGTGATAAAAACTATCGGGTAGCGTACGATTTACTCATAAAACGGTTCGACAACAAGCGTCTTATAGCCGACACGCATTTGGATGTAGTGTTGTGTTTACCTAACATCCAAGCAAAGGTAAACAATAATCTGCGCACATTTGTAGATATTCTCAAGGAAAATCTGAGGGCACTAGAGGCACTCGACATGCCCGTCCAAGAGTGGAGTTTTATTTTACTTCATATACTTCTTAAAAAGATGGACATTCAGCTGCGGAATGCGTTTGAGCTTCAGGTCAGTGACTCTGAAATACCTAATATCAATGAATTAATGGATTTTTTGGAAAGTCGTTGCAAGGCAATGGAGTGCTCGATGGTTCAGGTTTTGCCAAGCAAATCCAAGGTAGATGACACTCGTTCTAAACCTCCAAGATCAAGCTACGTATCTAGTATAGCGGAGGTATGTGTGTGCTGTAATAGGGATGCGCACCCGTTGCATTCTTGTCAAAGGTTTTTAGCGATGACTCCCGATGCACGTAAAGGAGTCGTACAACAACAACGATTGTGTTTCAATTGTCTCAAGCCTCACTCATACAAACAGTGCAAATCAAATAATGTTTGTAAACATTGCAAAGGGTTTCACAATACTCTTATACACATTCAAAAGAGTTTTGTTCAGAATCAACAGAAAGGTCAATCTTTGTCATCGCCCAGGTTTGAGTCCGGGGGTTCAGGTTCGGAAGTCAATAAAGGACGAAATGGCGATGGTATGGCTGAGGTGTCGGCAAACAGCTCCACCTTCCAGCCTGATAAAAAATCAAATCAAAGTTATACAACGGTCATGCTAGCAACAGCGATCATTCACGTATTGGATGGCAAGGATAAATGGCGTGAAGTTCGTGCATTAATCGATAATGGTTCTCAATACAGTTTCATGACTCCATCATGTGCCAAGCGATTAGGGTTAAAGGTCATGGATGAATCATTTCCGGTTACACCATTCGGTGTTTACCCAAAGAAATATGTTAATGGAAGTGTCGCGTGTCAATTCAAATCGCGATTCAATATGGCACCAACATTTAGTGGAAAGGTTTTTCTCATGGAAAGGCTTACAACAGATCTGCCTTCTGTACATCTGCCAGAAGATATGATTACTCAATACACACGGTTCGATCTTGCAGATCCGACGTTTTACCAAAGGAATAAAATAGATTTCGTGCTAGGGGCTGACTTTCATGAGGATATACACCTCAAGTCGGACTTAGTCAAGGTTCACCCGAGCATGCCTTCGGCACTCAACACGAAGTTAGGGTGGATAATTTTTGGATGGCTTACGGTAGATTTGGATATGGGTTTCGATGACATGGCTTCTTCAAACGTAACATGCTTTCATGCATTGTGTGACGCTGACATCAATAAGTCAATCTCCAAATTTTGGGAGGTTGAGGAGCCACCAGTTTTCAAGAAGGGATTGAGTCCTGAAGATGCTCAAGCCGAGGAGCATTTTCAGACGACTCACAGAAGGGACGTAACTGGACGATTTGAGGTCCAGTTACCATTCAAACAGGATTCTCCCGATTTAGGGAATACAAAGGACCAAGCTCTCAAGAGGTTCCATGCACTCGAGAGACGCTTAAATAGGGATCCTGCATACAAAGAAATGTATACCGCATTTCTACAGGATTACGAAAATTCAGGACATATGTCATTGGTTTCTGATTCGGAGCAAAACAAGGGTTTTTACATAATTCCGCACCACGGTGTTTTGAAGGCGAGCAGCAGTACAACAAAATTAAGGGTGGTTTTTGACGCAAGCATGCGTTCAAGTAATGGGGTCTCGCTCAATGATGTTTTGCTCCCAGGACCCAAACTACAACATGATATATCGGTCATAATTCTAAACTTTCGCACTCATGAGGTGGTTTTTTCAACGGATATCAAACAAATGTATCGACAGATCAAGGTACAGTTATGTCACCATCCGTACCAACGGATTTTATGGAGGGATAATCCAGAGGCGGAAGTGAAAGAATATAATTTGAACACAGTAACTTATGGTGTTAGTTCTGCCCCATTTCTCGCTATACGTTGCCTGCGGGAACTGGCTCTCCGCAATCAGGAAACGTTTCCAAGGGCGAGTAGAGTTCTTCTCAACGACACTTTTGTCGATGATGTGGTGACAGGTGCCCAGTCTCTACAAGATGCTCTACATTTAAAAGAGGAACTCGTGTCTCTACTCGCCTCTGGAGGGTTTGAGTTGCGCAAGTGGTGCAGTAACTCCAAGGATTTTCTTTCAGGCATTCCACATGAGCATTGTGAAGTTCCGTTAGACTTCAACGTGGAAGGAGATTTTAAGATCAAGGTCTTAGGATTGAAGTGGAGCTCGGAACAGGATTGCTTTACTTATGAAGCACAGATAGATGACAAACTCTATACCAAACGTGCTCTACTGTCTAACATTGCACGCTTGTTCGATCCATGTGGCTGGCTTAGTCCAGTCATATTCAAGGCCAAGGCTTTAATGCAGGAGCTATGGCTGCTTCAGCTCGATTGGGATGAGCTACCTCCACAGGATTTTGTAAAAAAATGGAAAGGGTTCATACAGGGATTTGAGGATCTGAAAAAGGTACGAATACCTCGTCATGTCTTCCCAAATGATGCTCTAGGTTTTCAACTTCATGGATTTAGTGACGCCTCTGAAAAGGGTTATTCAGCAGTGGTCTACATTCGCGTCAAAGATTCACATGGAGTCAATAAGGTAGTTCTTTTCATCGCTAAGTCAAAGGTCGCTCCGTTAAAGCAGCGATTAACAATACCTCGAATGGAGTTGAATGGTGCTGTACTGGCAGCAAAACTCATAAAATATGTTATGGGTTTGTTGACTCACATAGAGTTTAATCTGGTCAACATATGGTGTGACTCTAGCATTGTTTTATCATGGCTACATAATCCAGTTCATTCGCTTAAAATGTATGAAGGCAATAGGGTGTCACAAATCCATGAAATGGTAGAGCCTTCAGTGTGGAGATATGTGCCATCCTCGTTGAACCCAGCAGATGTATCATCACGTGGGCTAAATCCGGATGAGTTGGTAAATAATAATTTGTGGTGGGGACCTGAGTGGTTGTGTGGGGACTCTACATCATGGCCTGTATCGAAGCAAGGGAAGCAAGCGGATAACATGGATAAAACGGATATCCTTTCCGACCCAGTGTGCTCTAGTGCCTTGGTGCAGGATAGAGAGGATCTAGAGTTCCGTTTTAGCTCGCTAAAACGACTGCTTCGTATTTCAGCATTATGTCTACGTTTTGGCAGAAATTGCACACTCAAGGCTCAGGGCAGGATTTATGGTCATATCACACACGATGAACTAGACAAGGTTTTATTGATCTGGGTAAGATTGGTGCAGTCAGTGGTGTTTTCAAAAGAGCTTGCACTTGTAAAACAGGGAAAGGGTTTTCAAACAGATCTCAAGCGTCTTGCTCCTTTTGTAGATTCATCGGGGATCCTACGCGTTGGTGGTCGGCTTCAAAATGCTGACCTGCCTTACGACTCTAGGCATCCCATTTTGTTGCCTCGCAATCATCATTTCACCAATCTTCTTATCGATCACTATCATGTAGAGCATTTACATGCTGGTCCGAATCTGCTGCTCTCTATCTTGAGGCAGCGATTCTGGGTATTGTCTGGCAGACAAGCAGTTCGTCTAAGGGTTTTCAAATGTCATCGATGCTTTCGGTGCAAACCAACATCGACAGACCAGTTTATGGGTAACTTACCAGCTGAACGCGTGACGTCCAACTCAGCTTTCCTATCAGCTTCGGTAGACTTTGCAGGCCCCTTCTTTGTGAAGGAGAGCAACTTAAGAAAAGCTAGAGTCAACAAGGGATATCTAGCTATCTTTGTCTGCATGGCAACAAAGGCAGTTCACTTGGAGCTCGTATCAGATCTCTCTAGTGAGGGTTTCATAGCAGCTCTACATCGGATGACGTCACGCCGAGGTTTATGTAGAGACATTTTTTCCGATAATGGAACAAATTTTAGGGGTGCACATAACACCCTGAACGAGGTTTATCAATATTTGTCAAAGAATGTTGACAAACTTAATGCAGACTTGAGTGAACTCAAGTTGCAATGGCATTTTAGTCCTGCATCTGCACCACATTTCAACGGTATAGCCGAGTCGGCAGTCAAATCTGCAAAATATCACGTGGTCAGAGTAGTAGGCGAACAACGGTTAACATTCGAGGAGCTCTCTACACTTTTTTGTAGAGTAGAGGCCATACTTAATTCGCGACCATTGTGTCCCATGTCGACAGATCCGAATGACCTACTCTCGCTGACGCCGGGTCACTTCCTAATCGGTCGCCCATTGGTAGCTATTCCAGAAAGAGATGTCAGCCACATTTCTACCAATCGGCTTTCAAGATGGCATTTATTGCAAAAAATGTCGCAAGGGTTTTGGAAAAAATGGTCCAATGAGTATCTCCATACCTTGCAACAGAGAAATAAATGGCATAAATTACAAAGAAATTTCACTGTCAATGATTTGGTACTTATCAAGGAAGACAATATTCAACCCCTGAAATGGAAGTTAGGCAGAATTACCGAACTACATCCAGGGAAGGACTCTATTGTTAGAGTAGCAACGGTTAGGACGGCGAGTGGCATTTTAGTCCGTCCAATCGTCAAACTTTGTCTTTTGCCACAATAATCAAAACTTTTCTCTACTTTTACTTTTATGGAATATGGTTATGGGTTATAATAGTTTTTTTAAATATATTATTCTTTCATGGCGATGGTTCAATATTGAACTCTACCTTTTATTAACTTTATTTTCTTAGAGTCTAGGCTTATTTGGAAGCCAGCGACGGCTGCCTTCGGGGGGCGGCTATGGATAATATTCATAAGGTTTGTTTGTGCACACAGCCACAAATGCAATATTATTTCTTAATGGTATCACTAAATTTCACATGGCAATGGGGGTAGAAAGAAAATTATTCAAATCTTTTTAATACAAGAGAGAAATTCCAATCCTACCTACCTACTCCCAAAACTGTTACTTTTCGAACCAACCTCGGTGCAGCAACATCAAATTCAACAAAAAAGTGGTTTATTGTTGCAATCAAGAAGAATTATACAAGCATTCAATCATCAAAGATCAAGAGAGTAGCTGCAGTGCCATTCAGTGCTCAGTGCTCCACTTTTCAAGCAAGGGTCGACCCTGGACCTGTGCACAAGGTTTGTCAAGGAAAACCAGAATCAAGAAGCCGACAGGAGAACCAGCACCTGGATTATTTGGAGGTACCGATTCAAGAAATTGTATACAGTCCACTCCCTTTTCTAAACCTCCAAACGAAACAGTTATTCTGAGGTGCTAGACATGGTATGCTCTCACGCCAGGCTCAACAGGTCCTCCGGAAAAGTTGTGTTTGGGCTAATATTATGTCAGTGGGTCAGGTATTTATTAGCTATCCACGTCCGTCGATAAAATTACATATAAATATAAAATGAGGACGATTTTATTAGAACGACCTTAAACACTTCGGTTGAATTAGAATGATTATATGGTTTTAAATTCTCAATTTCAGATGCACTTAATTGACCCTGTAAGTCAGGGTCACTTAAGATTGTTTTCCAAAGTTTTTTTAACAGATTTTCCGGCCGATATTAACTGAGTCGTAGAGGATACGTTTAATAATACCCCGAAATACAAATGCCCGAAAGCGAAGAATGAAAATTATTTTGGAATGCAATTACAGCAGAAAGTGAGATGGTTCAGATTGTCCGCGTGTATGGAAGCGATGCGGAGACGGTGACGGCGACGGCGGCGGGGAGGCGGTAGCGGTGCAAGCGCCTCCGCGGCGGCAATCATTGCCCGCGACTGCGCCTGGCGCCCGACCCGGTGGCGGTGGCGGCGGCGCGGTGGCGGAGGCGGCGGCGCGGTGGCGGAGGCGGCGGCGCGGTGGCGGAGGCGGCGGCGCGGTGGCGGTGGCGGCGGACGACGCGGTGCGGAGCATTTGCGCTTTCCCTCGGTCAGTCGCTGCACCGAACCGTGCGCTTCACTCATCCTTCCTTTTTAAGGTACCCGTACAAAAATTGCTCAACTTGCAGCAATCTCTGTCGATTTCGTCGTCACGACAACATCCAGCAATCTCCGGCAACATGGTTTATTATGGACAAGTATGTAACAATTCATTGCCCGCATATGGCAAGCAACTGCACGGACGTGGCAATTCGATAAACAACTCACCGGCTACAAGAAAAACATGGAACGATATGGAGCAATATCTCTCCCACTGATCTTTCCATATAGCTGGGATAATTGCTGAAAATGTATTGGGGTTGATCTATACTACGTTTGGCAACAGTGCCCAGCAATAAATTGCCTCAAAAACTGCACCTGTTCCGACTTCTTATTCTAGCTCAAAGTGAGCTACAGCTGAATTTGCCTTAATACATATTTATTACCCAATGTCAGATTATACATCAATTATTTATTCATGCCATTAAATTTTACTCACTTTTTATGAGAAGAGTGCCAAAAATAAATGCGCAGGCTACCAAGCAGCAAGTGGGAGCTATAATAGAAAAGTGCATTTTAAATTCGTTGAAATTTTAAATTCTCCTAATATGTATATTTTCGTGTCAATAGGTATCTCGTTTCCTTAATCATTAAGGGTTATCATTAAGAAATAAATCGTTGCGACACCGACTTTCGATTTTTCCGATTTTCGCGCACCATGTTGAGAATAAAGATGGAAGTATGATGTTCAAGTTTATGATATGATATGGTCTAACATTTGATTTTTGTTAAATATGGCCGGGTGAACACAATCTGCCAGTTATTTAGTAAAAGTAATATACAAAAATCTATATTCTAATTCCTGTCGTAAAGAAATTAATTATATTGATTTAATTTTGTCTAAGTAAAATAAAAAAACAAAACTGCATTACGAGTTAAGTCCTTAAAGTTGGCCCCGCTCTCTTGGCCGAAAAATATTGATAATTGTCCTTTCACTAGACGTTTGCAATGTTTCAATAGTATAAAAGTATTTTTGTTGAAGTGCTACAAGTTATTGGACTCTGACGACGATAGTGGCACCGAGCGCGGCAACAGGAGGCCACTCTCCTTGTAATTGTCAATATCGCAACCAGCGAGTCATTACAGGCGTCGCAATGCACTTGATTGGACCTTACGTCGAATCCTGCATTTGCGCAGGCGCAGTACGCAATACGAAGCGGCAGGTCTAAGATAACAATAACAGAATTACCCGGACGTGTAGTGAGCGTCACCGAGCTCTACATTCATGATCATTGTTTGCATCTCTCCATGGAATGAATTGACAGGTACTAGCTGAAAACCAGCACTTAGCAGTCAGCGCAACTAAGGTAGTACTGACCTCTTAGGAATTATACTGTGATTCTGAGCTAAAACGTCTTTTTCTTTTTGAACGTTGTAAATTGTACCTAATTGTTGTTGTTGTTGCCAATAAAGGATTTAAATTTGAATTGGAATTTGGAATGGAGAGATTCATGATGTGCATCGGGAAGTGAGTGCCAATCGAACAACTCCGGCGCCATATTAGACACTCACTAGACTTCAGCGTTTTATTATAGCCATCTGGAGAATAGAGTGTCCAACGACCACGTACCAATCGCCATTAAAAGTACAGAAGCAATATGCCTGAGGCGGTAAGACTGCATTACGGGTCCTCACTAACGTTTTGGGCTTCAGTGAGTATAGCGTCTCATTTCGCGTGTAACCTCACGGTTGGTCATTTGGAGCGTTAGAAAAAAAAACTAGTCAAGCGTCCCGCTCACTGCTGGACATGGAAATAATTCGCCCTCGTCTGATGAGGATGTTGCAATTTCATACAAAATTAGCGCTTCAGAAATGTAGTTTTTTAGCGCACCAAAAACGGAATGAATAAACAATACATAGCACCTGACGGACCTGAGCAGGTCGGGTTGTTTGAGGTACTACTTACGGGATACGAGATAAGGGAACTTACGGGGGGAGCACACCGTCAGCTTCGGCCTTCGGTCCCGCTGTTAAGTCGGAAGGTCTTCAGACCAGACGATACTTAAGGTAATAGTATATGTTCGGTGCCTTCGGTGCTTGGCTTGAGAAAAAGAAATGCGAAGCTAGTAAGGCACTGGCCAATCCAGCCGCGGAGCAATGGAGAGCGTATCAACTTCGGCGCCAAGGAACTATTTGGCGTCCAGAACGTGAATTTCAGAACATAAGCAGCTGCTGTTGCGGGCGGTTGGCGTGCATTACAGCGGAACGGATACAATCCACGTGGCAATACGCCGAGGCGGTAATATCTACATTTTCACGTCCAAGAACTTCACGATGTTAGTAGGAACAGCGACTCCCTATGCAAATTGTTCATTCATTGGGAATGCGACATCATAAATTGTCGACCGAGAAAGTCATCTTCTATCTAAGCATAGTGAGCAAATGTTTGGTCTCCGATATGTTACTAAAACCTTTCAGACTAGCAAATCATTACACTTTCAAGGAAAGCAGGTGCCATCAATCGTGGTCAGATTTACGGATTTTGCTTTACTTCGCTTCTTACATGCACTAGTAGGGAAGCGCGAGGCGTGAGCGCGGCGTTTACGTTTCAGCTTGGGCAAAAATTGTTTCTTATGTCCGGCTGTTCTTTCCTCTACAGGTCGCATTTCTCAATCGATTCTCGTGAAATTTTGTTAGCAGGTTCGATAATTATATGGATTTATTTGTCGATTCAGTTTTCAGACTATTATTTAGGCATATTTAAATCCAGCTTCATGATGTTTCAAGACATTCAGATAATAACTACCTATTGCACTTTTGTAAATCAGATTTCTAATGATTAATTCATTAATTTCCAACTATCACTCCAATGCCTCATTCTATCGGATGCAACAGTTGCACGCTGTTGCAGCTTGAAAGGGTGAACGTGAAATAACAGTATATATATACAGTTTACGTGGGTTAGTGTACAGAGTTTTGTGTGTCAGCTGAGTGGTTGGACAGGTTTAAGCCGAGACGACGACCTAGACGGCCAAGTCCACCGTGCGGTTGGCAGATACGTCGGAATATATTCTCTAAATTCGGCCACCGCCAACAATCCAGCCAGAACAAATCGTATTTGACTACTCTTTGTGGATTGACTTACAGTATTCTAAAATTCTCTCAAAACCTTGCAGTATATTATTTCATAAATAACAATGTTATGTCTCTATGCTGTGCATAGTGCTGCCGCAGATCTGTGGTACTGCAATACATATATGTATGCTAAAGGACTATCTGTACAAAAGGCAATTTTTTTTTATCTTTCACCACTTCGCATGTAATTAGGGTGCTCGTATTTAATATAAATGCAAAACCGTGTTAGAGCTATTCATGGGTTTGAGTTACGTATAGTAATTAATAAATATTACTTTATTACTATAATAAATATTATATAAACTTCTCTACTTATATAAAAGGGAACGTCTGTCCACATGCGTCGCTCGTGGTTCGGACTCCACGTTAAACTATAGGTCCCTTGCCTAGGATTAATCCCGCCCGTTCGCATTGAATGAACGATGAGTCGAAGCGCAAATGAAAATTGTCCGTGTTTTAATTCAGTTCAACGTAGCTGTGCAATAAAAGGAAGGTCCTGGCAAAGCACCTAGTTAATTCCCATGAGGTGTGTTGGGATCATATCATGACAGTTGGTGTGGTATTAGCCATCCTTGTCAAGTCACTTAAAAAAACGACGTGTGTAGGTACCGAATTCGTTATTTGGCATGAATGCCTACGATAAATTTCTTACGCTACGACTAAAAGATCCACTAATATTAGAAATATTCATGCAAATTCAAGAAGACAAGTTGCATTCGCAAGAATTTTGAAATTTCTAACTGGCCTCAGCTTCTACCTGAGTATGAAAAAATGTTTTGCAAAACATTTCAAAACACGCGCAGACATTCGGCTCGCGGGTCGTCGCGTTTCTCGCCTGCACGGCGGAGCTGTGCCTCCATGTACTGTCGCAACCGCCGCCGCTGCCCCCTCCGCGCCGCCCGCATGGTAATGGTAATCCTGCTCATTTTAATATTATCATTGTTCTTGGCCATTTTGTTTCTTGGACTCCTGAACTTTTGCAACAGCGGCGTCAGTGGATTTCCTTTGCGGGTTCTTCTCCACTGAGGTAATCGAATGCGCTCAGTTTTTTGTCGTAACTTGGTAAGTAGTAGATCGAGTATTAGTTTGTAGGTAGATTGACTGATTGATTGAGAGGTTTAAATAAATGAAATGTAATGAATATGACTAATAATGACTAATATCCTTTAGAGTAATCATCTGGGCAGCTATGCGACACTTTTTATTTAGTAATCAAAATAATTACACATTTTTGTAACGGCAGAGTGGGCCGAAATAGTACTAAAAATACACACAAAACATTAACAAAAATTTTCGTGAAGTTTCGTGGGACCAACCACAGAAGTGATCAATTTTTTTCTTTCTATGCATAAGGCTTGTATAGCGTTTGCTTGGGCCCTAAAGTTAAAACCCATATCTCTATTTTCGATGAGCTGTACGGATTCTTAGTAATCACTTCTTTTATTCGATTTCACAAGTCGCCCAGTATTACTTCTGCTCTGTCCAAGAGGATTCTGGTAAGGTAGAAATCAAATGAAAGCAAAAAGAAAATCTTCATACGAATTTTGTTTTCTCTGTGGTTTGACCCAGGATACTTTTACCGAAAAAACAAAGACATGCAGACACAGATATTTGTAGCTTAATATTAGGTACAAAATATCAAGTAAATTGGAACAGTGTATTTCAAATTATTAGTAAAATACGTTTGTATGAGAGGCGAAATTTTCTGATGCTTACGGTTGGAAAAATCATTTGAGTTGATATCTATAATAAAGACGAGGACATTGTATACCCAAACTGTTTTTATTTTATGCTCAAGCGTCAATATCACCACCTCTGATATCATCCAACGTCCCTAGTACGTCTGTCTTTATGTCTGACCGCCCGTTTTTTATTTGAGAACAATTTACTAGATTTATATAGGTACGGTATGTATCAACGTATAGTTTGATTTTCGCATCAATCATGTGTGTAAGTTGCTTGCATAATAAAGCAGTTGGGTTAGATATAAAGAAGTTGTAAAAATGTGGTACTTGATTTCCATCGATTCGCGGCTACCTATTAGTTGTAATATACTTACATAGGTAAAACTTTCTCAAACTGTGATACGCTTATTAATATAATATAACAGCTTTTCCCAAGTTGTTTATATATAAAAACGAGTGCAAAAGACTCGCAGGATAATAAACTGGAGGAAAATAAACAAACAATGAAGAGGAAAATTAACAAAATATTTATAAACATGAATTCTTTATGGAAATAACTACCTTCACCTAACACGAATATAGCGTAATTCATATTAAAAAAAACATGCATATGTATGTAGGTAGGTAAGTATGTAGGTAGGTCCATTGTTACAGAGTTGAGTGCACTGCATGACATTAGATTCGGGGATAAACAGATTCAAGCGTATCGTTTATTACTTATCAATTTTTGTGGAGAAGTTACAAACGATATTTTAAAAACAACATTTGATATAATTGTAAATATACGGAGATTTCGAAGAAGACAAAAATAAAGTTCGCCGAGGTGTTTGATCTTCTCGATTATAGGTTATCTGCGGCTGGCGCTGACAAAAAGTAATCATTTTGGTCTAAAACTTTGATGTAGAGTAAGATAAAATCGGACAACTTCAGCCGATGAGATTTTCTATATAGTAGTGCAAGGAAAAACCGCGGAGAAGTAAAATTTGTACCGTTTGAGCTGGGTCTCTTGGCTCCCTTCAATGGGAACAAAGGTGGACAGTTGTACAGTATATTTTTTGGATTACTTAAAAATTCAATAGGTTTATTTATATATGTACCTACTAAAAATACAAGAAAATATTCACCTTTTTAGTCAGCGATTTAAAAAGGAGCCCCAAAACAAATATTATTTCAATAACACGCAAGTCACCACACAAGACCGTACACTAGCTCCCGATCTCCCGATCACGTCAGCGTGGATTCCATGACTCACTGATGCTATAGAATCGAGTTCCGCTCTAGCACACAAGTTTGACTCCCGCGACTGATGTGTGTTTACGATTCGGATCCAACGCGTGCGCAGTGACCGAAGAGCGATCATTGACTCATTCCCCCCGGCCGGCTGACGGTCTGGCTCCTGCTCTGCCGGACTACGCAGGCGCAGGCCCAACCACATTGAATGACGGAGCTTATGTGGGCAAACCGTTTGGTACTGCACGCAGCGCTGTCCAGGATACAAACTTGATTTTACTCCACCATCAGTCTAACTGACTATGGCGTAAATTAATAACAGTTACTATGACTACTAAGGAAGCATCTCGCCAATTCGAGGTGTCAAATATTTCGCTGACCTTGACCGAGTTTGGATGCACGCCGTTCGATGACCTTGGAGTACGCGAACCGACCTGTCACTCGCCGCGCCTGCACCTCTCCGCTGCTGTGTACAAGATCAAAGGCATCTAGAAAATGTTGTATAGTACCAGATGATAGGTAGAGTTTTGTATAGTACTAGGTGATAGGAAGATTTAGACATAGTAGGTAGGTGCTCATATCCAATCTGAAAAAAATGCATAGACAATTGGACGGAATTATGCACCCGATAGCATATTTATTCATTGTCTTTATCTATATTTTTGGTTAAAAACCGGCCAAGTGCGAGTCAGACTCGCACACGAAGGGTTCCGTACCATCAAACATTATTTTACACCAAAAAATATGTTTTTTGTATGGGGGCCCCCTATATTTAGTATTATTTGTAGTATTGTTTTAGCGGCAAAATATATACACACTGTGAAAATTTCAGCTGCCTACCTATTACGGTTCCTGAGATACAGCCCTGTGACTGACGGACGGACGGAAGGACGGACAGCAAAGGCTTAGTAATATGCCGTTTATTAATTATGCCGTTGGCACCCTTTGGGCACGGAACCCGAAAAAGGATAAATCAGTACAATTTTGCACATTTAAATAAATTTTTAGTTTAAAGAAATGATTAAAAATGTAAAATATCATAATTAATCGGTTTGAATAATCTTTCGTATCTTAAAAGACGATTTAAGGCGGCCCTACCCGGCGGGCCTAACTCATTCGCGGGCACGGTACAAAACCGTGCTGTTGCGCTCTGGGACCTTCTCTGTTTCAAAGAATAAGACAGGCTCCGTGATAAGGAAGATGCAACATGTCCACAAAAAAGACAATGTGCATAGTGTATGATTTGGTAAGATTTACGAAAATTTTAATTTCAAAACGACTTACAGTTAAAAGTAAACCACGACCGCTGTAGTCAAAAATCTAACAAAAACCAAATAGATCATAAATCTTGATTAAATAAGCTATGTCTTAATCTTTTTACGATGTTCTTACTTTATCATTGCGTAATCCACCTCCAAAGTTATCGTATAAAACGCGCGAAAAATTCGAACTTTCGGACCTTATCACTTAGAAACCAAACACAATTTTACAATGCCAATGGTCATCAGACATCTAGTTCGATCAAATAAAGCTATTTTGAGCAAAATTTTGGATCTCTGACAAGAAATATGGGCGTGATCTTCTTTCCCCTTTTGTATGGGGAGATGAGCGGGTTGGGCCACCTTAAGAACATTTAATAAAAAACAAATATTAGGTTTACAACAGAATGAAATGACTGGATTATAATGGAATAATTATGTTTTCATATGTGAGTATATCTAGCAAAATGTTAACCTAAAAAAATCAACAGTGACATGCTATCGGTACCTATACCTACCTACTTCCTTACGTACCGTCTCGCGCAGGACAAAGGCACACAAAGGCATGCGCGCATTTAATTCGATGATAAACTTGTTGACGTTTTATACATTCTGAAATTGACATGATTAGAGGTATCACGCTGCTTTGTTCAATGCTTTGATCGTGAAATTTTGTTCTTGGTTTACTTACATAATGTGAGCACAGTGTTAAATTATATATACAAATACATACCATCACAGTGCTTTCCCGGAGGAGTATACAGAGATGACAAAGCGCCATGCGGTACAATAAAAAATACTGCTTTCGATTCCCTTAAGTACATGTCAGCCTCGGTAGCCCAGTGGCGCGATGCTTTGCGATTGGATAAGCTTGAGCGAAAGTAAATGAAATTTACATTATCAGAAAAAAAATAATGTTCATATGTAGTACAATAATTAGAGAATAGGAGGTAGAGGGTTTGTAGCGGGCGTGATGTTTGCAAGGTCGATCACCACTTCCGAAATAGTCGGCATTCCAGATTTCTCTCATTTTAGTAAGTAGCCTTTGATCGATGAGAACAAGTTATATATACGACAAACCGCATCTAAATTGGGTAAGTGGTTCTCAAGTTACTGTATTTCACCCAAAGTACACCCAAAGTACTTGTGGTCCTTTAATGTAAATGAGAAGAACCTCCTGCTGGCATGGCTTTCGCAGTCCCCGAGAAAAAATCCGATCAGTTGCGTTGAGTACATCTTAGGTGAGGGCTTGGAATACGCCTTATCTATATATGCCGCACTAAACATAAACAAATTATGATTACAATAAATGATAAAATAAATTCTGCGGAAATGATTGGGTCAATAATATCAGGGAGCAAACTGAGAAACGATGACACATATGAATCAACAACATTTCACAGCTAACCCCATTCACATATATGTATATGCTAACCCTTACTTAGTTCTGCACTGCCACCGGAAGTGTGTGTCAATCTATACCTCAAAGACTCATATATAACGTGCGCCGATTTCTGAATATGTTTTGCAGAAAACTAAAAGAGTGTTGCACTCGGGACCAGATTATTTCAATTTAAACAATAACTGCTTGTTGTGTAGAGAATGTGACGATGTGTGTGGATTGATCGTGATCCAAAAATATCCAATTCGATACAACCATTATTTTCTTGTCATGACAGTAGAGTTTAAAATAGGAATTTTAGAGGTGTGCAATGAGAGAAATGCCAGATGGGCTATAATAAAGAAGTACAGTAAAGGATTTTGGGAGCTTTAAGTGATTTACATGCTGCAGATGCAAGGTACCAGTGGAAATGCCACAAGTTATTTGACGAGTAACCGTAACATCAGGGCAGCTAAAAATAAAATACCTTGTGAAGACCCTAAAGAGGATAATAATGCTTTCTATGAAGTCACATAAGGTATAACTGACAACATCGCTCAAACATGGAACAGTGCTGAACTACACAGTTTAGATTTAAGTTTAGATGGAAGCGTTCTTTCAAGAAGGATATTTACATAAACACTGCAAGACGACTTCGGAAGGCTTTGCTTGTCATCGACAGGAATTGCGAGTCTTATTTTATTTAAAATTATATTTTTATTTAAAATGTATTAATGTTAATCTATAACATTACCTGTAGCCAGTGCTGCTAGATGGGGTATCTTGAGTGAGATACCACGATATATCTGACATAATGGGTAAGCACCTTGCAAACTACTCCACTTATCTCAAAAAAAAATAATGTCGGTCGCTGTGTATCCTATATAAAAAGTATATTTAAAGAATGTAATGATGAATAATATCCAAATATTGAACTGCGGAACCGTCCGGTCCGGTCCGCCGAGTAAGATAACATTTGTTTTGATTGTTTCAGTGTTATAATAAAAACAGGGCTTTTTATACGTACGTTTTAGGGTTTCGTACCCAACGGGTGAAAACGGAACCCTATTACTAAGCCTCCGCTGTCCGTCCGTCCGTCTGTCACAGGGCTGTATCTCATGATCCGTAATAGGTAGGCAGCTGAAATTTTCACAGAGTGTGTATTTATTTTGCCGCTATGACAATGAATGAATGAATAAATTCTTTATTGTGCATAAACAAAAATACAATTACAAAGAAAACATACAGTAAAACAACAATACTGCACAAAGGCGGACTTATCACTAAGAGTGATTTCTTCCAGTCAACCCTTGGGGTGATGAGGAAAGGCAATAGAAATATCTGTAGGTAGGTGACACACCAGAATTTGAAAAGAAAGAAAAAAATTTACTCCATAAACATACATATACCATAATATATACATATTTATACATATAATTGAATATACTAATATATATGATACAATACACTAATACATATTATTATATCCACAAACCAGGAAAAAAAAAAACCTATAATACTGCAAACGATCCAGCTTGTCCAGGAGAACTTCAGTTATATCCAAGTAGCAAACATCTGCGTAGTCCAAAATCGGAAAGAGGAGAGTTTGCACCAAAGTAATTTTGGTTCGGACTGGGAGGAAATTCTGCAAGCGCTTTAAGGAGTGGGCGGCGGCAAAGATTTTTCTGCTGACCTCGTTTACCTGGGGCACCCACGATAAAGTTTCGTCAATGAAAATTCCTAAATTCTTGACTGTTTTGGAGTATGGTATGACAACTCCATTGTAGATCACTGCTGTCAATGTGCTGTAATCAACCTTCGACAGAAGTCTAGGGCTGCCTATTATTATGGCTTGTGATTTGGTAGGATTTACCAGCAGGCCAAATGATTTTGTCCAAGTAAGGATATGTTCCAGGTTTACGTTCATTTCAGATACGGTATCTGCCAGGTTATCTAAGGAGCAATGCAAATACAACTGTAAGTCATCGGCGTAAAGGTGGTAGAGAGAAGTAAGCAGATTCGTGATCAGATTTATAAAGATGGAAAACAGCAAAGGAGATAACACGCCACCTTGTGGAACGCCAGCAGTCAAATCAGCCCAGTCAGAATATTCATTGTCAATCCTGATACACTGATGACGACCACGAAGGTATGAATCAAACCAGTCAAGCACTACCGGAGATAAGTTAAGTGTCCTTAGAATACCTAGCATAATGTCAAAGTCAACTGTATTGAATGCATTGCTGAAGTCCAGCAACGTTAAAACTGTAACATTCTTATTTTCCATATTTGTACGGACATCTTCAGTGACTTTGACAAGAGCAAGACAAATAAGTAAAAATTAAATGGGGGTCCCATACAAAAAAACTTGATTTTTTTGTGTTAAATCTTGTGCGATGGTACGGAACCCTTCGTGTGCGAGTCCGACTGGCACTTGACCGGTTTTTTATTCATAGTATAGTATCGTCGTAGTTTTTTTGAGAGTAAACAATAATTTAACAATGTAAACAAAACATGGTTCACGGCGAGGTAAAACGGATGCAGTGGGTTGCTGAAAACTGAAAAGTCAATTACCTACGTCATAACAGTGTTTAGTGGGTTAATTGTATGTTTCTATCTATGTGTTTATATATATTTGTATGTACATTTTGCACAAGTAGATACACCTACACACACCTTATTTTCCTCTAGACACTAGGCTAGTTAAAATTACCAATCTAACTAACAAGAATTCCATCTCCATTTGCACACAAAACGGTGTATAATGTTGCCCAGTCTCAATCTCAATAGGCAATAGTATTTTTTAGTTTGAGTGATAACACACATTTCGTAAACATTATCATCAAACCAAGGCCGAGACAACGAACATAATCATGCACTGAGAAGGTAGACAACAAACCTGTTGATTGTGAAACTCTCCGCCGATCCGTGAGTTAGGTACGCTGAAATACCGTTGTGTGTATTCGCAATGATGGGTCAAACTCGGATAACATAGAAATAAATAGATAAACGCCTTCCGTTAAGAAAAAGACCTTACCACTATGCATTTTGATTGTAGAGTGGAAGAAAGGAAAGGTGGGTTAGGTGTTTGAATCCCACGGCTACACAGCTTCTCCCGTCCTGTCGTGACCTTGGACGTCAAAACATCGCCATCGGACGTCATCTTGGCGCCATCCATTGCAGTACACGCTGACGGGCTTCTAAGCATCTGTGTTTGTTGCGTTTGTTTGGAATGTTGAAACTAGCAGCTCTATGTAGAGAGCGCTATGGTCGCTACAAAAGAACGGATGGCTAATAATACCTACTGTTAGGATATTAGCCTACCAGGCAGCATTCCTGAAGGATCCAGGTTGTACGAATGCGTTCAATTGGAGAGAAAACCTTTATTGCCGATTCAACGTCTATCATTCCATGTGGTGTTTCGAACCCTGGCAGGCTTAACCCCTACCAAATAGTAAGGACAAGTTTTATGCCGATTACGAACATTTAGAAAATGCAAATTTAAATCACGAACAAGAATTAAAAAGCTGCCCAGCATCGAGCTTGTAATTGACTTTACCAAGACACCCAACTTACCAAGATTCCAAGACAATACAAATTTGAATGCAATCAATTTTGCCAAAGAAATTTTCACGCATAAACTAGTGTGCACTCTAGCCTCTATCAAAATGTTCCCTAATCGAAAAATGTAATGGACTAGATTACCCATTACGCCATCTACTCTCAAGATAATAACAATCTAACTAGTGTGTCGAAAGTGTTCCAGTAACCTTGCACCCAGAAAACCCTCTTTGTGAAAATAGTCCATGTTCGGACATGAAAAGTATTGAAATATCAGCCAAATTCAACATCATCACTTCACTACATAGTATAAAACAAAGTCGCTTTCTCTGTCCCTATATCACTATATCCCTATGTACGCTTAAATCTTTAAAACTACGCAACGGATTTTGATGCGGTTTTTTTTAATAGATAGAGTGAAGGTTTATATGTATAATAACATCCATTAAATATTGGAGAAATTCTGTTATTTTTGAGGTTTCCAATGTGATGTCGTAAAAAAATATTTTTTCCGCTTACATTGCAAACGCAGGCTGAACCCTACGAGATTTATCAAAATAATGTACTAAGTATTGTATACATTGAAAAGGTCTACAGAAAACTCCGCGATGGTATATATCTATCTCTTATGGATATCCCACAATAACATTTTTTTCTCATTTACTTTTTACGACAAATAATGGCTAATTTTCGAAGCGATTTTAACCAATACAGCATTAATCCTTATCCAATTAAATACCTAAAATACATTGTTGATTTAATATAGATCCATACGGCCCTTTACAGCATATGATTTAAATGAATATTTTCGAAGATATTATAGATTTAAAAATTGCGGAATGTAGTGTTTGCGGCGGTACCGGCCGGCCGGGGCGGCGGGAGCGTGCCTCGGAGGCCGCGGTTCTCCCTATAGCACTTTGAATTTATTATTTCTCTAATATCTAATAATCATGTAATATCTAAGTTTTTTTTATTTCAAATATCTCAATGTAGGAACTCTACGTAAAAATGGTTTATTTGTGTATCATAATGTCAAAATAATATTTTTTTTAAATGACATTATGCCCGTGCAAAGCCGGGACGGGCTGCTAGTATCAAATATAATACTAATAATATTCCCAGGTCAAGTTAAACTTTAAAATAAGTATTTATTGTGACGTGATAAATTCGGAGGCATCGTACACTATAGAAGTAATATGATGGTACCTACTCTTCCACTTAAAATTTATTGAACTCAATAGATACCTACATAACATTATACATTTGTAATGTCTGTGGTATTTTTCTTATTATAGGTACTGAAAATCAATTAGATATCAATAAAGAAAAACAATCGACAACCAAAAGAGCCGATTCAATTTATTTATTTATTAGGAAAACTAACAGCTTAACTACTAATACAGTTTTAAAACTAAACATATCGCCAATTAATAGTTTTCCAAAATAATGCAAGGGTATTTTTAAGACAACATTTCATAACAATGTTGTATGCCGTAAGATTGCACTCAATAATAAAAACTTTACCTGGGAACAAGTTGAGGTTTACCAAATTTTCTACACCCTGAGAATATAATGTTGAATTTGGCGCCATTTTAGGTATCCTAATAATAAAAGATTGAACTTGGCAGCATTTTAGATAGCCAAAGAATAAAATGTTGAACTTGGGAGCAAAATTAACATCCTTAGAACACTTTTAGATATCCTTGTCGCGTTTTAAATACCCTATTAATAAAATGTTGAACTGGGCCCATTTTAGACATAGGTACTTACTAAGAATAAATGTAGAACTTGTGCTTATTTCAGATATCCCAAGCACAAACTGTTGAACTTAACCAAATTTTAGATATCCTAAGAACACAATTTTGAACTTGACAGAATTTTAAATATCCTAACATCAAAATGTTGAACTTGACCACATTTTAGATATATATCCTAATAACAAACATTTGCCCGCGGTGGCAATGATTCGAGTGTATGGCATACGAGCGACGCGCCCCCGGATTCCCCTACAATTATATGGTCACTTTGGCCATACGGCGGAGTCGCGATATCGACCGCATGCCACTTTTCCTTCATTTTCTTTTCAGTAGTTGCTTAGATTTGCATCGTTGGTCCTATAACAATAATAGTACAGCTTAGTCTAGGGATTAGAGGACTTGCCTTTCATATGAGTGGTTATGGGTTGAAATCTTTGCCCGGTCATGCACCACTTTCTTTCTCTTTCTGAGTTTGATAAGTGCGTTTGCATTTTGACAAGTTGCGAACGCGAGGTGCTCCATGGTTCGGAACCCATATAAAACTGTTGGTCCTCTTCCTCAAGTGGGTAGTAGGGTTAAGCCCGCCCGGGGTGGTACCCGGGGGTACCACTCCGGGCGGGTGAATGGTTGAAATGGCAATACAAAATTGTTCGTATTATCCATCCAGTTCAGTGTAGCCGTGCTCATAAAGGGAAGATCCTGGCATGTCATCAAATTGCTTCGGCAATATTGTGTATTGGGTTAATATCATAACAGTAGTTGTATGGTATTAGCCATCCATGTCGGGTTGCATAAAATAATACATACAATTTAGATTTATCTTTTGTTGGAGGTGATACTGACAAGTCGCCAAGTAGGGTTTTTTTTGCAGACACCCCGTTCAGGTAAATTTTAAATTGCTCTTCGACATAAATCGAAAATCGGGTCAGCTTCGTATTAGATGAATTCTCTACAAATTGAAATAAGCGGTGGAATGGTGTTGCCAATATTTCTCCCACAAAAACGTACCTACACATGTATACCTTTTGGGCTGATATTCAGCACTATTCTGAAAACTAATAAAATACTTAAAAATCCTAGCCACGTATTTTCCGAAGGCACACTTTGAAAAACTCAGAATGTTTGTATTAAAAAGTCGACAATCGCGCGAGTTAAGTTCACGAGTCACGGGAACGCCTTTTTAAAAAGCAAAGATTAATTTAAAATACTTTATTAAGAGACGTGGACACGGCGTGAATGACAATCAGAAAATATCAATGGTTCTAAGGAGCTGAGGGTATTTATGCTAATAAAGTGCTAGCCATGCATTTCCCAGGAAGGCGCAACACATTGCCTTATTTGGTCATGCTTCACCGATCGAATGATTGGTGGCGTGATGTTGACGCTGCAGAATGTATGGGAATCGTTAGTACTGGCAGCGTAACTCCTCCCTCCTTAAGAGGAAAATTATCCGAGGATGGTTTTTCTTCACTCGAATAATTTTTCTTTACAAATATTATATTTCTAAATTTTAATAGTGAAAAAACTATTAATGTTAAGGTAATAGCCACATATAGGATCACTGTTCCTAAACTTATTGAATTAACTTTTAAGACATTTGTTTCAATTGGTCCATCATTTTCTTGAAGAGTGTGCATCAGGAACTCTATGTTGTCCATGTTGACTCCTGTAAGCTTGATGGGTTTCGTTTCCGCCAATTTGAGTTGTGGTCCTGATGACTGTAGTGCCAGTGGGATGATTGGAATTCTTGAGGGATTTCTGGTGTAGGTGATCCGTTCTGGTTTTATATGGATGTTCCCAATGGATATTTCACAGGCTCCAATGTCTGTCAGGATGTAGGTGCCTTGGATGAGTTGGTTCGATGATTCTTCGTTGCATTCTTCTGTTGTAACTACTTCGTTTCGTGTGTATACCAACCATTGTCTTAGTGGTAGTTTGTGAATCTTCACCTCCTCGATTTCGACTCGGTGTAGTTCACAGGAAGAATAATTATTGTGATATTGCATAAGTTGGGTGATGCATGTAGATTCTGCATAGGGTGTCTCGTCGTTTGGTCTGCATAGATGATGTTCTTCCTCTAGGGTCTCACATGGTTTCACAATAGTCTTGTATTTCATTCCATTCACTAGAAGGTAAGGATATTTTGGAAGAATGATATGGGTTTCATGGGTTTCTGGTTTGTACATTGGAATAGGGATAACCTTGTAATAAGTATATGTGTCTTTTTCTAATAGGGGTACTTCCAAAATAAATACAAGTTGCTTGGCTTTTGCATAGGCTTTAACTTTAATACTTTGTTCTATCTTAATAAGATTACTTTTGCTAGCTGCGTAAGTTAACACATCAGTTTTCTCTATTGTAGTTAGAATGTTGAGCAAATCAGTCGAGTTTATAATGGACTGATGCAATATATTTAATTTGCTAAACGCAATTGCTGTTTCGATTTCATCGATTTTGATTTGAATTGTTCTAAAATTACTCATAAATTGATTATACATAGAAAGTATATTGATATAAAAGAAACTTCGCATTCGAGTTGTATCGTTTTCTTTGATTATAGTTTCGATACGTGTTAATCGTTTATCTAGACTAGCTATATTTTGATCTATTGTTTTGCTAATATTTACTTCTTTTTCTATTATTTTGGAGATTAGAGTGATTTTGGTTCCTTGTCTGTTCAGCTTGGACTGTGCCTGATGGATAATTGTGTCATAATGTTCCGCGTCTTTGTGATCCAAATTTCCTGTTAATAATTTAATCATAGAACCAATAGGGTTGAGGAGGCCTCTCTTTGAACGGCTGGTTGGTGATAGTTGATTTAATTTGTCTATTGCTATTTGTTTCATATAATCTACTTGGTTTTTATGTCCTACGAATTCTCGGTAGCATTCTTCTTTTCCTAAAATTAACTCATCTAATCTGTCATACTTCATTACATTATTTTCTAAGTCTAAAGTTAGTTCATTTAAATCTAAAGTCTTAACTATTTTCCATTCATCATGCTGTATTTTCGCATGACCTAGTCGTAGGGGTAAGATACCTGGGTTCTTATCCAACCTTTTTAGTAGCATGGACTCTCCTGATTCCGCTTGTGCTAGGGCCAGCATCACCATCCACGACCTGCGGGGGGCGTTTCACATTTTTAATATGAACTTTGGTTTTCCTTCCGCCAAGACTTACAGGCACAACATTTCTATTAGGTGGTCAGTTGACTTCGGCTTTTTCATATCGAGCTTTTTCTTTTCCTTTTCTGTTTCTCGAGTTTTTAAAGTAAATTGTGTCTTTTTCCTGAAGGTCTGGTGGGTTTTCACCAGCTCTTTTCTCATGAACCCTTTCCTTGTCATTTATTAGTTTTTCGCTTACAGATTCGTATATAATGGATATTCTCTTCCGATGGTCTTGTAACAGTTTTTGCAATAGTGTTTTTTCTCCGTCTATATCGAATATATTTCCTGTATCTGTATGGCCAAAAACTATTTCGAATGGAGTCAAGTGCGTAGCACTATGTATGGTATTGTTATATGCCATGATTGCATATGTCATGATTGATGGTACGTCCATTTCTTTTTGTTCATTTTTTACTAGTCTATAAATTTCTGTTATGGTTGAGTGAAACCGTTCCACAATTGCTGTCGAATTAGGGTTGTTAGGGGTGCTTATATGGGCATCGATTTTATATAGTAGCATGAGTTCTTTTAGTAATTCATTATTAAATTCACTGCCGGCATCGCTGCTGATTTTGCTAGGCGTACCATATAGTGAAAAGTATTTTATTAGCGCTCTTACCACTTCAGGTGTACTACGGTTTGAAATTTCTATTGCTTGGCCTAGTTTACTAAATGCGTCGACGGCTGTAAGAAAATATTTTGATTCTATTGAGAAGAGGTCTATAAAGATTTCCTGAAAGGGTGCGTTCTGAGTTTGGGTTAGTTGTAGAGAGGGTTTTATTGGTTTTCGGTCATATTTCATTTTTCTGCAAGGTTCGCATGCATTTATGATTGCCGAAACTGTTTCCTTCATTTTATTCCAATAGTAATGTCTTTTGATTCTTGTCAATGTTTCTGTTATCCCTATATGGCACGTTTTTCCTTCATGGTTTTTTATTACGATATCTCTTTGGTCTGATTCGTCTGTGACGTGTATGACTCGCTCTGTACATTCTATCATATTTTGTTTACCTTTTTTGAATAAAGTGGTTATAACTCTGTTGAAACTTTTCCTTAGTTCTTCGTTTTCGAAATAGATGTGGTACTTCTTTTTATAGTCTACGTATTCTTTTAGAAATTGTTTTACTAATTCATCATTCTTTATTGGGAGGTGGACTTCTAGTATTTTATTTTTTTCTTCTGACCGGTCTTTTACTGCAAGTTTATTTTTAAACCATGTATAAACTAGTATTTGGTTTGCTTTAGTGTCGACTGCTTCATGAAGAATTGGTATTGCTTCATGCTCTCTGTTAGTTACGGAATGGGCAGTAACATCACTATTAGAATCAGAAATGTCTATGATTGGGATAACTGATTCTTTTTCGTCTTCACAATTATTATCTTTCTCGGTTTTCATTTCCTCAACTGCTTCCTGCATTTGCGCTCTCAAATGTTGCTCAATTACTTCTTGCATATCGTCTTGTTGGTTTATATCTTCCTCGTCGAGGTTTACTTGCATGGATGAAGTATCGTCGCTCAGTGCGTTAATCTTTATTCTAGAAAGGGCGTCTGCGTTGGTATTAAGTTTTCCCTTTTTGTAAATGATATCAAAATCGAATTCTTGTAGTCTTAGTCTCCATCTTGTAAGTTTGCTATTAGGTTCCTTAAGTCCATACAGCCATGCCAATGGTCTGTGATCTGTTAGTATAGTGAATTTTCGGCCGTATAAGTAAGGTCTGAAATATTTTACAGCCCAGATGACGGCGAGTAGTTCCTTTTCTATGGTACTATACCTCGTTTCCGTATCACTGAGCGTTCTGCTGGCATAAGCGACTGGTTTGTCGTTTCCCACGGGCCCCTGAGACAGTACGCTGCCGATGGCTTGATTACTCGCGTCCGTAGCTAATATGTACGGCTTTTCGAAGTTAGGGTATTGTAGGAGTGGTGCATTGGTCAAGAGTTCTTTACACTTTTCGAATGATTTTATATATGAATCATCCACTATTATTTTTTTGTTTTTCTTCAAACATGCAGTTAGGGGTCGAGTTATTTTTGCAAAGTCAGGTATGAACTTTCTGTAATAGCCCACCAATCCAAGGAAGCTTTTTATCTCTGTCCTTGTTGTTGGAATGGGGTATTTCATTACAGCTGCGATTTTGTCCTCACTTGGTTTAAGTCCATCCTTAGTTATGGTGTGGCCTAAATATAATACCTCCTTTCGTAAGAATTCCGATTTGTCAAGCTGTACTTTCATATTTGTTTCCCTCAAACGTTGGAATATTTTTCTCAGCTTGTCAGTGTGTTCTTGAAGACTCGATGAGAAAATGATTATGTCGTCGAGGTAAACAAGGCAGTGCAAGCCTTGCAGTCCTCGCAGTATATTGTCCATAGCACGCTGAAAGGTGGCAGGGGCGGTTTTTAGGCCAAAGGGCATACGGTTAAACTCATAGTGGCCAAACTGAGTGCTAAAGGCAGTTTTTGAACGGTCTTCTGGTGCGACTTCTAACTGATGGTATCCGCTGGCCAGGTCTAGTGTAGAAAAGTAAGTACTTCTGCCCAATTTATCGAAGAGGTCATTGATGTTAGGTAAGGGGTACTTGTCATCTATGGTTATTTCGTTGAGCCGTCGATAATCAACTACCATCCTCCATTTTTGTTTGCCAGTTGCATCAATTTTCTTGGGCACTAGATGGACAGGGGCACTCCAAGGTGAATTTGATTCTTTGATGACATCATCTTTTAATAGTTTCTCCACTTGTCTTTTTATTTCCTCTGTATGTGCAGGGGGCTGTCGGTATGCCCTGTTATAGATAGGGTCTTCATTGGTCGTTCTAATTTTGTGCTTCACCTGGTTCGAAAAAGTCCGGAGAAATGGCGGCTAAACTATCTGCTTGGGCGGCTAGGGCGGAATCACCTGTGGGCGGCCGCGGGTACTGTTGCTCGCTGTGTTCGAGCGCGACGGTCTGTTGGCTGTGTGTGTGTGTTCTGTCGTACGGCGGTACGCCTGGAGCGCCGGCTCCGCCGGCGCCGCCGTGTGCCGCACCGCGTTCCATGTTCACTGATTCTCACTGATTTTTAATTGTTTTTGTCGGGGTCACCAGTTTGACGTGTGCACGTCAATAAAAGAGGATTGTTCAGTAAAACATGTATTGACACGTTAGGATCGGCCGAGTGCCATATATAGACTGTCTTGGAGTGAGGTGGTGCGGCAGGGACGCGCGCGGCGGGAGAGGGGTCTCCCCTCCCCGCGCCTCGGCATTATGGTCGCACGGTAGCGTTGGGGTATCGAATGACATTCCGTGGAATGTGACTGCTACAAGGGTAATTCTTCCGAATAAAATATGTCTTTAAATTCATTACATATTTTCCAAATTTCGTGTTTCTCTTCTTTGTTGCAATGGTCTAGTCTTAGTTTGCACAAATTTCTCTTTTGAATTTTATCTATATTTAGATTTTCTTCATAACTATCCGTAAAATTGACATTACTCGGTTTTGTTACAAAAGGCTCGACATGAAATGGTTTCGTGATTGTGAGTGTCATTTTCTGATCGAGAGTATTCTGAATGACTGTGTGGGCATAACCGTTCTCACATTTCACTATAGCTGCAGGCATTCGCACGCCTTCGGTGAACTGTTTATAATCTAACAATGCATCGCCCTTGAATATGTAGACAGGAAGCTTGACTTGGCACTCTGTGCGAGGTTGTAAGATGATATCTACCTTCTCAGGTGGAGTGTTTGTGATGGGAATGCTTGTATTTTTTGTAAACAGTGTTCTAGATTTCATGTCCACACTGGCTTCTAGTTGGTTTAAAAGGTCGCTACCTATCAGTCCGTCGTAGCGCGAATCTACATTATATACATAAAATTTGTGGATGTCGGGGGATTTAAATGTTTTAAGCAAGGGAATTTTTACAACATGGTTATGTCGGCTTGTTGCATGCGTACTGACCACATCGAATGGCTCCTGTGAAACAAACTGTTGTAGGTACTTGTTCGCAATTTTAGGGCTTATAAAGGATCGTGTGCTACCTGTGTCGATCATAAATTTGGATGCAATTTCGGGCAGTTGTATGTAGGGAAGTCTAAGGTTTTTGTCGGTATTCAGGTGAATCTCTTGTGTGAGGCTGTTATTCGAAAATTCTCGACATTTTCAAGCAATGAGTCCTCGAGATAGGCATTGTCTGAGAATTCCGCCTCCTCGCATTCCAACTGCGGCTCGGCTTCCTCTAGGTCCTCCACATACTCGGTTGACTCTTCGCATGATTCGTTGTAAAACAATTCCTGCGAGGTAGCCTGCTGGGCTGGCCTGTAGACCTGTCGGGAAGGTTGCCGTGGTGGGAGAGATCGCATTGTTGCGTCCGTCGGTGCTCCTGTTTGCTGATGTCTGAATTGTGTACTGCGCATCTGTCCTTCAATTGCTCTCAGGGGTTGGGAATGAGTGCGGTATTGGTTGCTACCCTGTCTAAAGTTTGAAGGCATATTGATTGTACGCATAGTTTGTTGTGGAAAATATTTTTTATTTTCACCGTTTTGGTAACGTGGTAGAACATTCGAGGGTCCCGCTGATGTTTGGGGACGATTTCCAAACTGGGGTTTCGTTATACCGGTTTGAGGTTTGTTTTTTGCGTCGTATATTTTTTTGAAATTAACTTCTTCTAAGACTATGCGCAGGGCATCTTCAAGGGTTTTCGGTGATCCTAACCTTACTTGCCTAACCAGGGCAGGGGTGAGGTTGTATAGAAATACGTTTAGCGCCGTGTTGTTATAAATTGATTGTTTGCTCTGACACATATTGGCCTCTGTTATTTCTTGGTTCACCTTGCAAATTAATGTATTTTTTGTTTTTTGCACGCGGTTGCAAAAATCGTTGTAACTTTCGCCTGAATAAATTTTTAGCGATTCCAGCTCTAAGGCGAGGCACTCCTCACTCCTAGGGTCGCCAAAGTGCTGTTTTAACAGGTTTTTCAGCTGTTCCCAGCTAAGGAACTCTTCGGATTCTCCAATGAGGGCCGCTGCCGGTCCCTTCAATTTACTCGTAAGCAGGTGGTAGATATATAAGTTTTGTTGGGCACCACCCGCGAAAGTGCTTAGTATGTACTCGCACTTACTAATAAAAATATTTAGTTGGGTTTGATCACCGTCAAATGTAGGTATTATTTTGGCGATCTCTGCTGGAACGAGTCTAATATTTTCTTCAGCCATTTTTCCTTGAGGGTTTTATCAAGATGATTTTAAGGGAGAGAAAAATAAAAAAAACCCGATGCAAGGGTGGGGTGACCTGTCAAGGAATTTTACCTCACAAGACACATACATATACTATTCCAAGGAGGAGTTGTAAAGGAAGGTATGTGGGATAGTGAAAAGTTTTACTCACAAAGACCCCGTTACTCCCATGCTCCACCGAGAGGAATGTGGATATTGTTGTCCTCCGCCTGATGTCCAGCAATACTATCTGCACTGCTACCCTGGACTGCTGCTGATGCTGTGGTCGTGCTGTTGCCGATACTCCCCCTCTGCTCCAGAAGTAGCCTAGCACTTTCACTAACACTTTTCACAGGTCCTTTAACTGTTTGAACTTAATTTATTTATTTATTTGTAGGTCTGTTGCACTTAGATGTTAAAACACCGCCAGCGTGTTACGGATCAAAGTCTTATGTTCCACAACGCGCCAGGTAGCAAAATCCTACCGGCTGCGCCAGTTAAGTTCACGAGTCACGGGAGCGCCTTTTTAAAAAGCAAAGATTAATTTAAAATACTTTATTAAGAGACGTGGACACGGCGTGAATGACAATCAGAAAATATCAATGGTTCTAAGGAGCTGAGGGTATTTATGCTAATAAAGTGCTAGCCATGCATTTCCCAGGAAGGCGCAACACATTGCCTTATTTGGTCATGCTTCACCGATCGAATGATTGGTGGCGTGATGTTGACGCTGCAGAATGTATGGGAATCGTTAGTACTGGCAGCGTAACTCGCGCGCCTTGCCGCGCCGCGATCTATTGCCGCGGTCCGAATTGCACTCAAACGCTGACAGCGTGAATACAGTGGGTCCGAATCGCGCTGACAGTGTTCAGAGCCTCTTTTACGAGTTACTAATCGCTTATCGAAATTTCGCTGAGTTCTTCGATTCCGCATGTTTACACCATTGGATAGAGCTGGCGAAATATCCATGGCCAAATGCCGCCGAGCCGCCAGATATTAGGCTATACAGCAATTTTCGGGCAGAACTTTCGGTTGGTTTGAACATTTAAATTCGAAACCGATACGATGATAACCTAGAACCACCTTTTAACACTTTAGACGTTGACAGCTTTTGACAGTTGGTTTTATTGCCATCAAGATCAAATTCCCCTCTTCAATATTCACGACTGGCTTGACAGACTCTAGCAGTGAATCGAAAATATCTGCAACTTTGGAATCAGAGGGTGAATCTGAGGATAGATAAACCTTACGACGCCTAAAAAGCTGAATAGCAAAAACATTTTAAATCAACATATTTTGCTATGTGTTCTTGAGTGGGCAGTTTGTTGTTTGGCCTCTCCTAAACCGTAATTGTACATAGCTCAATATCAGTGAGCTTGCATGTCTCCCAATATTTTAATCGTTTTCAGGGGGTCAAACGGACGCAACCGGAAACGTTAGCAAATTATTTTGTCATGGGTTTAATCGAGGTTTTTACGAAATTCCGTGATAAAACAACGTCCTGGGTATTGAGCTTTAGAATTATGGAAAGAAAACGGAGCCAGAAATAGTCTTCGTGGACCAGTCTTACATTAGGTTACTAACTATGTATGTTGGTCACCAGCCATGCCATAACGGCTCTGGTGCAGGGTCGAAGGAAAGCGGTTGCAGTTTGTGTGGAGTCGTTGTTCAATCGTCTCGCACTAATAAACGCTCCATATAATGCAACCCTGAACACTGAACAAGTCCCGTAAAAGCATCTCGCTAATGGTGTAAGTAAATCAACGCCATTCAGATGGTTTTTTTTTTTTATTATTTCATTGTCCAATTTATTATTTGCATTTTTAGACATTGCAATTCGATTGACATTTTTATATTACATATCATGTCAATCATATGAATGCTATGACTTTTATTTTTATATTTATTATTTAGACAATTCTATACTTACGATGCATGTGTTTTTAATTTTCAACCGACTTCAGAAAGGGAGTAGGTTCTATGTTCGGATTTACGTATTTTTTTATGTCGGTACACCAATTTCTTTAACAATTGAATATCTCTTCGCAATATTATGTGCTTTTGTGCGTCTAGTGGAACCTATAAACATGTATTTTTTGATATTTTATTTTTCCTATTTCCCATTAACTATTAAAATAATTGGTACTTAATACAAACACTCATTCCGTCACAATCTTCGGAGGAATGATCAAAGGGGTGAAAAAAATAATAATTAAAATAATAAATATTTAATTTCTGATAATTTAACAACATTCCATAGCTAACTCTTACTATATTACTGCAACAACATTTAAAGCTAAAAATCCCATTCCGTAGATTTATCTATCTCCATTTCAGATATCTTCTCCTCCAACAGCAGCGCAGACATGTCATCTGCAACAGCACAAAACAAATATCCACATTGGCAATGATACATTGCATTATCCTACCTAATGGCTGTTTCATAGGCAGCAACCGCTTCTTCGACTATCGTTCCACTGCCTTATACAACTCCCTGACATATGTTGTGAGTGTGTACGCACCGTGGTGCGGCTGGATGGGGCGCGCGCGGCCAAGCAGCGCCGGCAGCGAGTCAGTCTTAAGAATGCGTCGGAACAGCGGGTGGCTCAGCAGCTGTGACGCGGATGGCCGCTTTGCTGGATCCCTGCATGTGCATATATATATAATCATTAATATGAATTAATAGTGACATTTTGATTGATTTAGTTCTGTTGAGAGAATATATTTAACCACTCAGAGCAACAAGCCCACTCGGCGCTAACCCCTTGATTCCCCTATTTTTGGGTTTTACGGGAAGGGTCTTTTAATTCTATGATTTCAGCAGTAAATCTTAGCGGATTGCTATCGAAAAATATAGTTTTAACGTAGAGCATGAAGCTAGCTACGTTTAGAGCATGATTTTCATGCATTCAAATAATTAGATTAGAGATTCGATGCCCAAGGTAGTAAAATGGAAAATAACTCGAAAATAAAATCTATGTGGGTACCGTACACAAAACAACACGTACGTGACATTCATGTCTATTTTAAAATGTATTTATGTGCTTCGTACATTTGAGATCAAGATTATCACAATCCATCAAACATTTACAACTGCATCAGACATGATCGTTTCTTGTTTAATTGAACACTTTCGTATGAACACTCTTTGACGACCTACCTACGTAATTAGAGCGCGTGCATCGCCGTTCCAGTAACAAGAATGTTGCGTTTCATAGTACAGATACTACAGTATGAAATAAGCCCACCTAAAAGTGAAAATAATGCAAATTTAATATAATTTTATTGAGGTGTAGAAGTCGTTTTATAACTTAACGTCAGCACGGAGTGCATCATCTGTCATTGGGTCTATTAATTTACCTTTGCCTCAAGAAGAAAGATATTTTATTTATCTTCAAATAATACAGAAATAAAAGCCAATTGCAGGGTAATAGCGGGTAATAAGGGCAATTCCAGTAAATCTGGAATGACAACAACACTAGCTAATTATAAATAATCTACTACAACGACATACCAATGCAGCCAGAAAGCTTTGGTTTTTTCCGTGAACCCTTTGGCGTTCAAATAATAAATCGATCCATGCGGGCAGTGTTCACGTGCAGCATACCTGTGGAGGCAGCTGCTGCAGAAGGCGTGCAGGTGCTGGGAGAAGCGGCGGCTACCGTACACCTGGCGGATGTGCAGCGCCGAGCCGCTCGCCATACTCTCACCTACTCCCGAGTCCGTGTGGTACATGCCTGCAATACCACAAGGGAACCCAAAATACATATTTATTTATATTAGAGATGGCCAAGGCTGATGCATCATTATTCAGTCATCAAAACTTTTCTTTTCATGGATCTAGTGGTCAGGATCTTATTTAACCTGCTCTGCTGCAATAAACTGGATGGAAAACAAGGACAATTTTCATTGGTGCTCCGACCATCGTTCATTTAATGCAATATTACCAGCCCTCGCAACATTATGTAACCGAGTAAGTAAGGAACGAGACCCATAGTTTCATGTAGATCTAAACCAAGAATGACCTTTCGCTTAGTCGCCTCTTACGACATGCACGGAAATAATACTATATTTATTTCCACCACTTATATTCTTTATATGTGATGAAACTTAAGTCAGTTTAAAATGGAGACACATGTCTGCGTTGATCATATATGGACATCATATTTTTGACCAAACTACTGAATGGAAGCATCGACTGTCCTGAACTTTTGGTACAAATAAATTTAAGTGTTCCTCGGGTGGGCAGTAGAATTCAAAACCGACTCAGTTTTAATCCTAGACGCTGCCGTACGAATGTTGGCACCCACTCTCCAGTTGTTAGAATGTGCAATGAATGTAATTTTTTTTAGATATTTTTGCAGACTCCCCACAAATCATTAAAAATGTTAACAGTACCTAATTATAAGTTAAAACACATAAATGTGTATAGTTACTAAGTGTACTGATATCATTTTGTAAAAATAATATTCTCTTTGGTTCAGAACTTTTCTTTTGTTTTCAAAGTTTTTTTATGTTGAATATAATGCTATTTTGTTGAATATGTTGAGTTAAGTTAATATTCTGTTATTATTACGCATGCTGTGTTCGCTACTTGTGGGGTGTGCACGAATGCTATATTTTGGTAACAAATCTCCTTTTGTAAATTGTATGTGTATTACCCTGTTGGCGAACCCTAATTTAAAAATAAAAAAAAAGATTCAATCAAACTAGCGTAAAGATTTATATATTGCTAATTCTGTTTGTCAAAAACTTGTTCTATTTGAATAAGCTGAATGATAATTTACAATTTTATTTTGTCAACTTCATGTCCAGAGCCTACGTGAAGAAGGTTATTATGAAAACATAACCAACATCTTGGTCCAATGTAATTATTGAAAGATGTTCGTTTACTTTTGTCCATACAAAAGACACTCACCTCTCACTTGGTTGTCCTCGGGCAGCAAGTCAGCAGGGACGGTGGTACAGTCGAGGAGCTGCGGACAGCTGCCGCGGACCTTCTCCGTGAGCATGAGCGTGCGCGGAACGTCGGAGAAGGGAACCGCTCCGTTAGCGAGCTCACAGCACAGCATGCCCACAGAGTAGATGTCCGATTTTTCATCGTAGCCTTTCAAGTTCTGAGGAGACATTTTTTAAAATATTTTAATAAGAATGTACCTAACCGGCCGGGGCTGTGCTACCACAAACTTTTGTATTTTATGTTATTTTCTGCAATTAAAATATATATGCAATAATTAAAGCGCAGGCTGGGGTGGCAATGTTTCAAATCATATTGTACATAAATTCATAGTTTTTCAAGAGATACCATATCTTGCGAATTATCCTGTACTTAGTCAGATAAGGTAGTATGGTGCTTAGGTTAGGTTAGGTCATAATAATTGTAAAAAATTTAACCCTTTTTAAATACATTTCACGCATCCATTTGGTTCTATGATGGCAACTGAGACACCGTCACCATATCTAAATCCGTAAAAAAATATCTAGAAGATTTAATATTATTCCAAATATAATGGCCAGCACTGTTATAAAGACAAAAGAGTTGCCATGTACCTGCTCTAGCACCTCCGGACTTAGCCAAATGAGATTGGCACTGTTGTGAGTGGGCGGCGGCAGTTCGTGTAGGCTCCGCTGCCGTCGGCCTGGCTGCAGTAGAGATGCGGCGCTGCGCAGACCCGACACGCAAACCGCTCCCGACGCACCCACCAAGACGTGGCTCGCTCGCACTCCTCTGGACCATGCAAAGAATTATGAAGAATTCTAGAAGGGAAATGCGTCACATTCTTAATCTACCTCCCACCCCTCTCAAGAAACATTGGCATTCATCTCGGCACTTGCCGGGGTGCTGCACGCAAACGCTCTTTGAATTGAGAGGGAGCATAAAATGGCGAGAGATGGTGGAAGTGGTTTGCAAGCCCACCGCTGTTTAAATTGTTTAGTGGTAGGTTGTGGTAACACAAAATAAGGAATGCATATTATTTGGTTCCCAGCACAGTTAAGTCGAAAATAGAAGCATTATTCAGATATGTTTACATATATTTTACATGGCTATATTTAGTATATTTTTTATTTAGATATTTTTAATTTTTATTATTAATTGAGAAAAACATGTACTTTCGACTACATATAATCTAGAAATCAAAGGTAAAGTTACATTTAATTTTAATTTGAAACAGACAATTTTGGTGGGATGAGCGGACTACGAACAACATCAAGTGCTGTTCCGACTGACCTGTGAATGTAGCCCTGCCGGTGAAGGTACTGCAGTGCCAGCAACACTTCCCGCAGGACAAGCACGCAAGCTGGCTCCGGCAGACCCTCGGGGAAGTGCTTGGCAATGAGGTCCCGGCATGAGCCGTACGACATTAGAGGTGATGCCACATACAGCTCATGACCACGTACAAATGATGTCAGGTATGGCAGGATGTTGGGGTGCTGGAGCTCCTTCCACGTGAGGATCTCGTGCTGGAAACAATCGTGGTTATTGCTTAAGACGATAAGCCAAATGGTCAAGGGGTTTTCTAGGGGTTACTTGGTTTAGGTTTACCAGACGCTTACCGAAGAGGTTCCACCCGCAGCTGTTGGAAGAAACAGCTGGTTAAAGGTAACAAGTGTTATCAGCCAGCACAAAATATGGTATGGCCAATGACATTAATAAAGTACAAGTAGTGAGTCAAAGCAGCTGTCCATACAAAGCAACGAACCATGATTTAGCTCCGAGGCATTTAGTGTTGCAGTTATGTTATTTTAATTTGCCCCCCTACACGTTCCTTTTTGTTTTCAATTGATAAAAGAAACACAAATGTATCTATTTTATGATTATTTTCAATTTATATCTAATAGAAAGGAATAATGAAAAGTGTTATCCACTCACAACAATTTACAAAATTACATCGCCATAAAATGCTAAATTTCTTCGTTAAAAATGTTTTTTGACCTTGTATTCCACTTACCGTTGGCATATCTTTTCCCTTGATGGAATATCTGCGTGCTTTGTCCTACTAGCACATGCCAAAACGCACTAACTTTCAGTGACACTGACAGCTAGGTTTCTCCTAGCTCAACGAGGGGTACCTACCATACATGACGCGCGGGGAATGCGTGAGTCTAGGTACTTTATGAATGTCATTGGGTATGGCGGTGAGCTATAAGGGTTTAAAGGACATGCACAGCTTTATCAAAATGAGATCATAATACAAATCAGAATAGTTTTCAAACGTAGCTAGATGACAATGTTGATTGACAATCAAAACACCAGGCACCTGTATCAAATTGGCATTTTCCCTGCTCTTATCGACGAAGTAGCGCTTGAGAGCGACGTTTTGTCCCGTGGGCGAGTGCACGGCCGAGTAAACCACAGCCGCACCCCCGCAGCAGGGTGCCACGATCGACGTGAGCTGGTAGTCCGTCAGCGACGAGCTCAGCATC
The DNA here is from genome assembly GCA_946894095.1 of Incurvaria masculella. Classification (NCBI taxonomy): domain Eukaryota; kingdom Metazoa; phylum Arthropoda; class Insecta; order Lepidoptera; family Incurvariidae; genus Incurvaria; species Incurvaria masculella. The sequence goes on along the minus strand of OX335641.1, from coordinate 14,658,324 downwards.
ATATAATATCTTGAAACCCTTCTTCCTCGTTTAGCCGCTCTAAATGGATGGAACCCTCAAGGACACTTTGGGAAAATTAGAGTGATTCCGGTGCATAATCTGCTGATGGAGGATTCGACAGGTGATGCTCAAAAATAAGTAGAAAAACTCAAGAATGTTCACCAAAACAACGTCTGTTATATTTGCACAACAGTTGACAGCTGTCATCGCATCGCTCGCCAGCTGTGTATTTGTTCCGGAGCAATTATTCAGCAAGCTCCAGTGCTAACACTTTTATACTTTGCGCATAAAAGAGATGCCAATAAAGAATAAACCCCAGAAGAGGACAGATTGAGCGTTGACGTTAGTTTTATTTGGCAATCATATTTTGGTAAATTAGTACTTGTTATCCTATTGTATATAATATTGCTAGTTTGTAGAGATTTCTAAAACCATAGACCTAGCATGCGCGCGCAGCGCGCTTATCTAAAACGAATCTAACGATTTCCTAAAGTTTGTTATATGGGTTTTTTGGGGGCAAAAATCAATCTAGCTAGGTCCCATGTCAGAGAAAATGCATTTTTCAGAGTTTTCACGCAGATGGTAGATACGTACCTAATTCCTATACCTACTTACTTTTTAAGAGAAAATGTTTGTATGTGCATTAAAATGGTCTTAAATTTCGTCTACCGCCACGTATCTCTCTCTACATCCCAAAGGTTGGTTAGAGAACGCCCTTGGGCATTAAGCCCGCCTTTTGTAACCATTGTTATGTAGTATAAGGTGTACAATATGTATAAGATTTATAATAAAGAATCGAATTATTATTATTATTATTAATCAGGGCATTATACATCTAATCTAATCTAATAAATATTATAAAGGGGAAAGTTTGTAATAATGGATGGATGGATGGATGGATGTTTGTTACTCTTTCACGTAAAAACTACTGAATGGATTCTAATGAAACTTTACAATAATATAGCTTATACATCAGAATAACACATAGGCTACAATTTATAAAGATATTGTGCCCATGGGCTTAAGAACTTTCACGGGGCTGCGAAAACGATGCCAGTAGCGCTACTTCACACTAAGGGAAGCGGGGCCGGGGGCGGTAGCGGGAGCGGGGCCGGGGGCGGGGCGGGCGGTCCGACGGGGGCGGGTGCGGGGAGGGGGGGGGTACAGCTTGGTATTTCCCGCAACTTTAGGACTACTTGGTTAAATCCTTGAGAACCAATTACTCGATTTAGATGCGGATTGTATCTACGTCTAGCCTGATTCTACTCAAAACTTATAGGCTACATAATATAACGTTTCATTACCTGAAAGGTGAGTAGAGAGTGTTAAATTCTTATAACTTGCGAACCACTAACCCGATTTATGTGCGTATTTTATCAATGTATAGGATCTCTGGGAGCAGTCAGGTTCGAGATGGGTTACTGTTTTCGATGTTGAGGCTAGCTGTGGGTTGGAGTCCACGCAAAACTTACCTACATTACACGTTACTTACTTACTAGGTAAACAATGTTGCAGTGCAAGTGCAGAAAGGTTCTGGCGGCAAATGCTTTTTTTTAAATAGCCACCAAATGTCAACGAAGCTCTAAATGGGAATTATTGGATGTTTCTCATTAAATCATGCTATTTCATCTCGAACGATCTTGATTAAATTTGGTAGATGGATACATTGTCATGGACCAGTTTGACCCTATTTTGGATCAGCCATGTGGGCTACTTTTTATCCATGAAATAATTTAGCCGACACTAACCCGAGCGGAGCCGGGTACCGCAGCTAGTAAATATTATAAAGGGGAAAGTTTGTAATAATGGATGGATGGATGGATGGATGGATGTTTGTTACTCTTTCACGTAAAAACTACTGAATGTATTTTAATGAAACTTTACAATAATTATAGCTTATACATCAGAATAACACATAGGCTACAATTTATAAAGATATTGTGCCCATGGGCTTTAGAACTTTCACGGGGCTGCGAAAACAGTGCCGGTAGCGTTACTTCACACCAGGGGGAGCGGGGCCGGGGGCGGTGTCGGGAGCGGGGCCGGAGGCGGGGCGGGCGGTCCGCCGGGGGCGGGTGAGGGGGGGGCCGGTAACAGCTTGGTATTTCCCGCAACTTTAGGACTACTTGGCAAAATCCTTGAGAACCAATTACTCGATTTAGATGCGGATTGTATCTACGTCTAGCCTGATTCTACTCAAAACTCATAGGCTACATAATAAAACGCTTCATTACCTAAAGGGTGAATAGAGAGTGTAAAATTCTTATAACTTGCGAACCACTAACCCGATTTATGTGCGTATTTTATCAATGTATAGGATCTCTGGGAGCAGTCAGGTTCGAGATGGGTTACTGTTTTCGATGTTGAGGCTACCTGTGGGTTGGAGTCCACGCAAAACTTACCTACATTACACGTTACTTACTTACTAGGTAAGCAATGTTGCAGTGCAAGAAAGGTTCTGGCGGCAAATGCTTTTTTTTAAATAGCCACCAAATGTTAACGAAGCTCTAAATGGGAATTATTGGATGTTTCTCATTAAATCATGCTATTTCATCTCGAACGATCTTGATTAAATTTGGTAGATGGATGCATTGTCCTGGACCAGTTTGACCCTATTTTGGATCAGCCATGTGGGCTACTTTTTATCCATGAAATAATTTAGCCGACACTAACCCGAGCGGAGCCGGGTACCGCAGCTAGTATACATATATAGGTAATGCCGGGGCATTATGGATAAGACAAGGAAATTGGGCTAAGTGATTAATTATTACCAAAACTTCAATAATTATTATATTGTCTGGTCATTATGAATACTTCTACGCTATCATGGGGCAAATAGATAATTGAGGTTAGGTTTGGCTAGATTAGGTTAGTTTGGGTTAGTTCAGGTCAGGTTAGGTACTACGAATTTTAATTTAATTGTCATTGTCGGTCATTACAATAATCTTTATACAACATGTATTTTTTATCCTGCCCAATTCGTGATAGACATATTCAGAAAGCCCGGGGAATTTATTTAATTTCAACAGTAATCATTATATTGCCCTTTCATGTTAGGCATTTTGAAAACTCTCCGGGCATTTTCCTGGCATTTCACTTGGTCCTTAATAAATACTGTACTGTCAAGAAAGTATCGCGAAAAGGTCAATAATACCATAATAATACACAAAATGCTATTCATTCTTCCAAATTCCCCCTTCCGAAATTATACATTTACGCCAACGAATAATCCAATCATAAAAAAAAAAATTAAATGCATTTTCCGGAATTGATTTCAGTTCTCGCCGCGAATTCTCTTTTATGCCTTCTATCGAATGGGTGCTTCGAAGTGGTAATTTGAGAAAAAGAGAAAAAAGTCGGCCGGAGCCATATCCCGTGAATACGGTGGTTGTTCGATGGTATTTGTTGAGTTCTTGGCCAAAAAATCGTTCACAATCACGGCCTTGTGCGATGGTGCGTTGTCGTGGTGCAAAATCCAAGAATTTTCTTTTTACACAGTTGGCCTTTTTTGACAAATTTGCTCTCACAACCGTTGCATAACACTTACACAATATTATTTATTTACCGTCTGACCTTCTGGCAAGAATTCTGAGTGTACAACACCGCGGCAGTCAAAGAAAACAGTCACCATGACTTTGACTTTTGATCGATTTTGGCGTGTTTTTTTCGGTTTCGGTTCAGTTGGAATGTGCAATTCCGAAGATTGTTGACTGGTTTGCATGCCAAACTCATAAGCCCATGTCTCCGTGTCAAACCAGTAACAATGTGTTTTATGAATGTAGAGTTGGAATTAACTCGTTCTAGCATGTCTTCAGCGACTTTTACGCGATTGAGTTTTTGAAGAAAATTCAGATCTTTCGGGACTAGTCGAGCGGCAACGTGTTTCATGCCCAAGCGATCGTTTAAAATGGTAAGAATCGATTCGTGAGGTACAAAAACTTGAATGAGGATTTTCATTCACCATTTCCTTCACTATAGCGATGTTAATTTCAATTGAAGACTGTTCCGTACGGAATGGTTCAATTCCTATGTGATTGCACAATTTAGATAATTTTACGTTTAATGTTACAAATGCAAATTGCAATTAATTGGTTGAGGTTTGAACTTCCTTTTCCCTCGAAACGACCCGAAGTGCCAGCGTATTGGTTGCCGTCGAAATTCGGCGTCCTGATTGGTCCATTCATTTTGACCAGGGCGCCGCGCCGGCGCGCATCAAACAGCAGTGACAACTGACTTTCGCGCGCGAGCGAACCATCTTCTGGCCTTCGCAGATCCACAAAACCCATGAACATTTTTGCATAGACTGCATACATCTAGAACAGTGACCTCAGTGACTATGAGCCGTGTTACTTCGAAGAGACTGCACCGCACCGCTGCCGTCGCCGCTGCCGCCAACCTGAGCTAGTGCGCGGGATGACAGGTCGTGGAAGGTTTATTCGAAAAGGTTAGTAACTCAAACCGCAATCAAATTGGAAATAATACTTCTAAATTGGAACAGTCCACTTACTCTCGTAGAGTTCAAAACAAAGACGTTAATGGCCGACCGGAGCGATGCAAATGCACCACATCTCGACCGCTTTTGAATAGTTACACTGTACCACTCATATGCACGTGTTTTTGATAAGGTCGATTCACCATAAGCTTTCTGTAACATTTTCAGCGATTCCGAACACAACATTCCATTTGCGATACAAAATTTGAGACAAACTCTTTGTTCGATGTTTGTATCCATTATGAAAATCGCAAAACACACCTGACATGAACTAACAAAATCGATCACTATAAAAAAACTAAATGACAAGAATATAAATCAGTTGTGGCCAACTTAGCAACAAAAATAGTTATTTGATTTGAATTTGGAATTTGCATGAAATGATTAATTCCCGATACTTTTTAGGGTTCCGTACCCGAAGGGTGAAAACGGAACCCTATGACTAAACCTCCGCTGTCCGTCCGTCCGTCCGTCCGTCCGTCCGTCCGTCCGTCTGTCACAGGGCTGTATCTCAAGAACCGTAATAGGTAGGCAGCTGAAATGTTCACAGAATGTGTATTTATTTTGCCGCTATAACAACAAAATGGGTAAAATGAAAAAAATATAAAAAATTAAAGGGTACCATACAAAAAACCGTGATTATTTTGTGTTCAATCTTGTACGATGGTACGGAACCCTTCGTGTGCGAGTCCGACTCGCACTTGGCCGGTTTTTTCACCTAAATGTATATTTTAAGTAATTGGTTCCTCGGAAACGGCTCTAATCATTTTGTTGAAATATTGTAGATTCTTAGAAACTGTTTAATTCGGCCCGTAAGCACCTGAAAATTTCGCCTCCCATACAAACGTAGTTTACTAATCATTTGAAAACCACTGTTCCAACTTACTTGATATTTGGTATCTAATATTAGTCTACAAATATCTGTGTCTGCATGCCTTTGTTTTTTCGGTAAATGTATTCTGGGTCACACCACAGAGAAAACTAAATTCGTATGAAGATTTTCTTTTTGCATTCATTTCATTCGGTTTGGATTTTTCAAAAAAACAAAAGCATGTAGACACAGCTATTTATTACCTGATATGAGATATTAAATATCAATTTAATTGGAATAGCGGTTTCCAAATGATTAGTAAACTACGTTTGTATGGGGAGCATAGCTTACGGGCCGTTCTTAAGGTCGGCCTCAGAAAATTTCGCCTCCCATTCAAAGGTAGTTTACTAAAAATTTGAAAACTACTTTTCCAACTTAATTGATATTTGGTATCTAATATTAGGCTATAAATATCTGTGTCTGCATGTCTTTGTTTTTTTGGTAAATTTATTTTAGGTCCAACCACAGAGAAAACAAAATTCGTATGAAGATTTTGTTTTTGATTTAATTTCATTCTGTTTGGATTATTAAAAAAAACAAGAGCGTGCAGACACAGATATTTGTTACCTGATATTAGATATTAAATATCAATTTAATTGGAATGGCGGTTTCCAAATGATTAGTAAACTACGTTTGAATCGGGAGCTTAGCTTACGGGTCATTCTTAACCTAGATTATTAATGAAATCATCAGGGGGAAAAGGATGAATGTCAATTTCACAATAAAATCACGTGACATTCATCCTTATTGCTCAGTATTTAAGTAGAAACCTACTTTTATGAAAAAAATATTTTTTATTTATTTTATAATCAGTTTTCACAAGAAAATATATTATTGGAAGTTAATAACAATACCTAAATCTAATAATTGGAATGGATTGCAGTCCTGAAAACTTCAGCCTATTCTACAGGCAGTTCTACGTTGCTTGTTTCTTTAATTAGGCCCATGTTTTTATCGGGCTTCATGTATGTAAGTGACTTCTCCATGAACGAACGTTCTCATGGACGAGATTATGGAGAAACCTTGAAGACTGTAATAGTTCTTATTCTGTCCATCACAAAAGTCGCAGAATATTTCAAGTCGTTCCACTTTTGCATCCAAGTATAGGCCCGGCGCGAGACGATTCCTTCTCCTTCCAAGGCCTACCCTTTCAGTGGTGCGCAGTAACCAAATTCTATACAGTTTTGTCTCTGCGCAGCCGTTGGCGCTTGAAAGGGGAAGAAATCGTCTCGCGCCGGGGGGGCTGCACATAATATACACGTTGAATAGAAAACCTGCCGAACACGCGAAGGCAGAAAGTACAGCAGGAAGAATAGGCCAGTTTAATTTTTAAATTGAGACAGAATAAAAAAAAACCTAAATAGTTTACAATGCTGTATTTCTAATTATTTGTACCTATCTGAAGGTGTACGTATGTCCAGATATTATGGCCTTGTGGCGATGAAACGCGGCACAAAGGGCGCCTTCTCTATATTCGATGTGTAGATATTCGATTTTTTTTTTTCATATTTTGTCCGAATTTTGAGAAAAAAATTGCATTTACCTTCCGGGTTTTCAGGTAGAACCCGCAGTGCAATTACGAAGCACAACATTGGGTGTAGGTTGCTGTACTTACAGCAATATGACAGCTTTTGCGATTACGAAATCGATGCATTCACAAATGGTGCGGCACTCAGCGCTACCCGCAGCAATTAGGTCAACTCCATACATTTCGCGTCGAACCGGTATTACGAAACGGCAAAGAACTGTCAAATGCGGGGAGGTAAACGCATATTTCGTCTGCTCGTCTAGTCAAGTACCTCAAAAGTTGACCTATTGTCGACACAGATTGGTCCGTGCTGGATGTAGATGGATGAAAAACGGCTTCGTAATCGCGCTTTAGAAATGACGGGGGCGCACCTACACGTACCGCGGCACCATCCTCAAATTTTGCGTAATCGCACTGCCGGTCTTGCACCCCTGAAAACCCGCAAGGTAAAGGTACTTTAGATACATATATAAAGATGTATGCATTAGATACATGCGACCGAAGCCACAGCATTAGCTAAACGATTTTTGAGATAATTGGTTTTATTGTTTAATTGTAATATTTTTCTTGTTCCTTATCAAATAGCTAATAACATAAATGAAATTTCCCAAGATATTGCGATCAATAAATAGGCCGTTTAGCCGGAAGTATGAAAATTGTCGAAGAAAGGCTCACGCGGCATCGTGCCCTACCGAGGTCGCACCGCCCTACGATCGCGTGTGCGCGCGCCCAACTGCACGGAGGCTCTCCCTTCACCGCCCACCGCCCACCGCCCGGAGACAGGACGCTTCACCGATGGCCCGCTATGATATCGTGAGGAAAGGATATGGAAATTGGGCCGGATCGGCACGGAAACAATATTATTTCTAAAAACACGGAAGAGTAACATTTCATTGCTGGAAAGCTTCCTCGATTATTATCCGAACGTGACTTATACGAGCCGATCATAGGAACACACAGATACAAACTTTTTTTTTATTCAAATAATTTTAACTTTACAAATTTATAAAAAATAAAAATATAATATTAATCTAAATTCAATAATAACCTGACTAAAAATAAATCTATAATATTGCACAGAAAAAAAAACCTGAAAAATACCTATAAAAAGATTCAGACGAATTGCTCCTCCTTTTCTGAAGTCGGTTAAAAAGAATCATCTAATTTGTCCTGCGGCTTGGTTCCAAGTACGCTGACAGCAGTCCCTCTCAGCACGGCGACACGGCGTATGTGTCGGCGCGACAGCGCAGATGAGAATAGGGTCTAAAACTATCAAAACGTTTTTGGCTTCTGGTCCCCATGGTGTATAATATTCTTTACAATGCGCTTAATGTCTCCACAGCGAACGCCAAAAAGTCGTAGTTCGCGTAAATGGTGGAGTATTTGCGTTCTTTAACGGTTTCGGCCATGGTTGCTGCCGCTCCCGCAGAGTAAGATGTTACATACGACTGACCCAAGGTGTCCTTGACAGAGCAAGGCTATACTTGTTAAAAATTGATATTTTTTTTTTACAATTTTCATTGCTGCTTCGACCAAATATCTTTCATTCAATACGATGGTACCAACCATGTCGGGGTATCTTACCAAATGCTTTGCCGAACTTCCAAGAAATCAGTGATATTCCGTCCGGTCGCTCATAGCGGTAGCAAGCGACCGTCTGATAATATATTTTTACTTTCGATATACATACGTTGATTTCCTAGAGTCTAATATTATTGGAGATATTAAGGCATGACGACATAACCCTTTTTGCTACGGTTCACTTTTCTGTCCTGTAACCGTATGTTTCGGTGTGATTTTTTTTACGTAAAAACTAATAAGTACTTTGGTACTTTGTAGACGTACATGCTTTGATTAACTTTATGCAATACTGCTAACTGGACATGAATGGCAAAAGGTAAAATGTATCAAGTGAAAATTTAAATCAAATAGTTACTACGCCCCCAAGATCAAGAATAACGAAATTATGCAAGAATCAAGGATACGGTCGTTTATGTCGGATGTTTTGATACTCGAAAACTTATTGATCAAAAACCTATAGGGTACTTCTTGCGACCCGGAATTATAAAATTTGACAAGATCTCACAGAACAAGTAAAGCGAAAATTGTTACTTGGGTATTATGTAATTATTTACTAGGTCGTATAAGAGCCGTGATAGACGTGATTTTTGGGCCCTGGCTCTTCTGGTCTGTCATTGCGAAGATTTTACCTTTGTTCAAACGTCATACCCATTACACTCATGATCCATTACGGGTTATCACTCGTTTGAGCAATTCTGGGTCGTCAGCAACTTCAGTCATTTTCTAGAATTTGAAGATTTGGCGGCCACTCGAGACATGCCCAAAATGTTGGTGATAATGAATTCTCAAGTTCTGTTTGATACACCAACTTCCTCTGTCACCTCTCGACAATAGTGATTCTAAAGATCTGTATTATACCCCAACTACCTCTGCCCACTCTCTATAACAGTGATTCTGAAGATTTGTATGAGACCGAAACTTTCTCTGCCACCTCCCTATAATAGTGATTCTCAAGATCTGTATGATACCCTAACTTCCTCTGCCAACTCTCTGTAATAGTGATTTTTAAGATCTGTATGATACTCCAACTTCCTCTGCCAACTCTCTGTAATAGTGATTCTCAAGATCTGTATGATACCCTAACTTCCAATTTCCTTCATAGCATCTCCATTAGCGGTCTTTATTATTTCAACCACGGCACTGCCGTTCATATGGTTTTTAATACACTAAGAACAAATATAAGCTTTTACTAGCTGAGGTATCCAGCTCTGCTCGGGTCAATGTCGTTTTGGACCGATGTCGGGCTGAAATGTTTCCTGGATAAAAAAGTTGCTGTTCCAAAAGGCTGGTCCAGGACAATATACAATATATAACATAATACATATCTACGAAATTTCAAATTGATACGTCCTGTATTTCATTTTTTGATTATTCCAAAGGAACTTTACATTATAACGCGATAAAAAGAATGTATGTGTTAATCCAGGTAATCAACTATCGTATGTGTCAAATTGTATCTAAAGTTGAGCCGCTTTTGCGTGATCGGGTAAGAAAAATCTAAACATCCAAATATACAAACATACAAACTTTCAATTTTATAAAAATTTTTTTTTTATAACGTGCATAACACAATTTAATCGAAAACAATATTTCATAACAAAAATAAAATAATTATAACTAAACTAAATTAAAATATTCTTCTGCAACGTCTTTTTTTAATGTTCCTAGAACACTAGCGGCGTTTCCGCGCTGAATAGCCAGACAATTTTTTTGGTAAAAGTAGGCCCCCGATTGTGGGACCCCGGTTTCCTCCCTCAATTTGACACAAAGTCTCTCCGAGAAAGCCTTTGCGTCTGCGCTCCACGGCCCAAACGTTTCTACCGCAAACGCGACAAATTCAAAGTCCTTTAAAAGGTCTTTGTATTTGCCGCGCTTAAGGTTCTCCGCTCTGGCCGCGGCGGCACCAGCTGTTCTCGAAGAAGCTAGTACATGACTCTGTGCCAAAGTGTCGACGCAAGTCGCGTCCCACAACAGAGACCTACCTTTAATCCAGGGCACAAGACTCATTCCGTCTGGGCGTTTGCCATCCTGGCGGGAAACGCCGCTGGGCTCTAGAACAGATGGAACATGGACGGTGTTTATTCCAGACTTTATGATGGCGTTGAGTGCGCTATGTCTAGAAAATCTTCCTGCACTTTTACAACGTGAAAGGCCATGGTGACCATTTCTTTCCACTTGGGTACCACATACACATAAGTGTGGTTCACAGATATTTGAACCTAAACGTAGTGCCACTGCAATTCTGGTTGTATTTGCATCTAGCAATGTTCCTAAATGGCAAGACGGGTATGCTTGTAGCCAAGCCCCAGATTCATTTTCAGAGACCGCAAGAATACGTGCACGGTCGTTTATGGAAAAAAAAATTAAAAGGTTATTATGAGTTTAACCAAAGGCGTATCTCATTTTGATTGTTTCTTAGCCGAAGATAGACACGGTTCTTCTTCCGTTAGACAGATTGACTTCCATGAAGTAATAGCTCCTTCTAGGGTGACCTCAAATTCACTAAGTGAAGGATTGAGAATAGAACCAATGAGATCATACGTGCTTTTAACCGAAGAAATAAATGCAGGAAGGCAAACGTCTTCGACTCTTCTTATTCAATACCGCCAAACTTTACAGGAAGCGTTGCCTGAGTCCAGGAGGAATCCAACGACTTTGTATTTAACATTTTCTCCAGGTGCATTCTCATATGATTATCAATACCATTCATTAAGTCTTTTTCCTTCCAAATCGGACAAAAACGAAGGAAGTAAGTTAATTTTGGCATATACAGGCAATGGCGTAAAAGATGCAGACCCATATGAGTATTGACATTTTCTAATCGGTCGCAGTATTCACTAATTATTTCAGAAAATTATTAGAATAATGAAGTATTTAATTTCGAAATTCAAATATTCCGTTTAAATATTTTTTGATCAGCACATGTGATCCAGCTACCGAAAAATAATTGTTCTTGCGATGAAGCTCATTTTAGTATCACATACATATCACAGATGTCATTTCTAATTTAGGTGGCATCCGAAAAGTCGTAACATTCACTGATGGAACCGGCCGGTTCTTAGGTAATCCGGCGTTTCAGTCTTAGGTAGTATAAAAATAAAGATCAGAGTCCCCATTTAATAAATCTGTAATTTATCTATAATCACCGGCCGACCGCATCTTCGAATATAACGCTTATACGTTCCGCGTATTCACGTCTATATTAAACGCACGGCTGGCGGGCGATGCCAAAAGCTAAATTTACCGCGCGGTGGGCGCGTGACGTCGCGACGCTGCTCCGCCGCGACGCCGACGCCTCCCGACGTGTCCCGAGCGCTCCCGACGCCGGCGCCGCCGCCGCCCAGCTTCAGTTCACCGCCGACTCCCGCAACGATACTCGAGGCCCGCCCCGCGCTCTCACTCGATATACCCCCGGTGAGTTCCCGCCCGCGCACCCCCGCGCACCCCCGCCCGGCGCGGGCCCTGAAAAAGCGCCCGGAGCGTCTGGAGTATTAGGCGGAAGTGATATATATAAAACGGTGACCGAGGAGAAAGTTTAGTGATGTGTCAGTGAAGTTTTCGCTTCGTTTTCGCGCGAATTTCCACCGGCCGACAGCGTAACTATGCACTGTTGCATCTTCTACCTTGTTAATAATTTGGTTTCTTGAGAGCGTTGCGTACTAACAGAGTTTCAGCGAATTTTTCCGACTGCGGGGCCGCCGACCGCCACGTGTCCGGGAAAATGTGGCGCTAGTGAGCGAGTGAGCGTGGACGGCCGCTCGCACGCTCGGTGCTTCGCAGGCTTCGCTTTTTCAGTGTTGCAAATATGTCATCACAATTTTACCCATTGTAGAAATTACAAGATTATTGCGTTTTTTTATTCTGGTAGGTTTTATTCAATTCATGGACTATTTTGTAACGCCATGTAGTAACCACCACGACACAGTAAATTACGTGTCATGCCAGGACCGTATAATGAACGGATATATTTCACTACATAGGTTTTGATCAGTAAGTTTACCAGTATCAAAATATGTGATACGTGTAAATGGGCGAATCTTTTAATTAGAAGCTTTAATTGTGTACACCTTCCAAGCGACCGTAGCGATTAGTATTTGATTAATATTTAAACATGAACCTTTCTAGATTAGGGTCTTGACAGAAGGACCGACGGACGGAAAATAACGTGATTCCATTATTGATTTATTTATCTAAACCCTTAACATAAAATAAGGTAAAAATAGGTAATGATACATAGATATAGAAATAGGTAATGGATAAGAATCCAAAATTAAAAAAAATACTAGTATTGTGCTTAGAGCATGAATACATTTGTTGCTCGTAACATGCGAAAAATTACGTATAACGATCATAAATATGCCAAGGTGCCCAAGAGTGCTTGTAGAAACGTCATGGAGATTAAACCTCGTCCAGCCCACACCTCGATCCATGGGATTGCACAATAATCTAAAATAAGGACTAAAATATGCAAACAAGTCTTTAATTTCTGTTTAATTTTAATTTTCTTTCTTTCTTTTAATTTTTTTTGGAAATTTCTTACACAAAATTAAAAAAATATAGGAAAACAGCTCGTATGCGGAAAATCACTGGAGACTGTTACTATAAATGTGAAAAAGATACTGAAAATTAAAAGTTAAAACGAGATTGCCGAGAGAACTTTTCCGGCTTTTCTACTCTACAGGTCGCATTTCTCAACCAATTCTCGTGAAATTTTGTGAGCAGGTTCGATAATTATAAAAGATTTTTAATTTATTTTTAAAATGATAAATGTTCAGAAAGTCAGACTCGCGAGGACGAAAAATAAAATGATATCATACTAAATTAAATATGGCGGATGCCCCAAGATGGCGGACCAAATTTTCTTCCATCATGATATGGGTATCAAAATAAAAGGTTGGTTGCGAAGATTACGGAAAGTTTACAAAAAATCTTAATACTAAAAATTTTAAGGGATAAAATTATTTATGACAAAACTTTGTATAAACAAGCTTTTATTAAATATTTCTGTTGTACTAAAATTAAAATAATAAATTGATGCACTTCATTCTGTGATATAAATAATTTTAAAAGCTTGTAGCGAAAATAAAAAACAAGCGTGAATGTGTTCACGTGCCAAGGGTCCCGTCACTGCCGGACATGGTCGTGGGACCACAAAAGATATAATAATTAATTTTCAATTTCTTAAAAAAACCACGCTTCAGAAATATATCTTTTCACAAGAAGTATGAAGTTTTAAGCAAAAATAATAAGTTGGCGTACAACTATATAAGTGTACCTATATTAGTTTTTTTTTTCATAATTTTTAAACAACCATTAATAGGAGAACAATTCGACACATAATGTGTGTGACCGACAGACACTAGAGCCAAACGATGAGGGTCCCCTTTTAGCCATTTTTGAAAGAACTCTAAAAAGAGAGAAAGGGGAATTCAAACTTAATAAATTTCTTGCGAGTTACAGGCTTTTAAAATAATTTGAGGTTACAGACTGATACATAACACTACTAGGTTCATAAAATTGTTGTTTTCATTTTAGTACCACCGAATGAATAAAAACTTGTTTTTAAAAAGTTTTATAATTTATTGATATTTTTTTAAGTAAATATTATTAAGATTGGCACTAGCAACAATCTATCATTTAATAATTTATTTATTATGAAACCCAGCCCAAGGACTGTTAGGCTGTCATAAAATATGCTATTTCTAATCTTCATCAATAATTTTCTGTCTCTAGATATGATTGACACACAGATGACAGCACGGGACATGAGGGGTACCTATACTTATATCTTTTTCAGGGATTGGAGGAACTGAGATACATAAGCCAAGGCGGAAGGCTGGATAATGTTCTCGAAAAAGAGCTCAACTGCCATCAATGTTCGAACGACTGTTTTTTTCTCCTGGGTTTTTACTTCCAAAGTCGGTTCTTCCCGTTCCTAGCGAGTTTCCTAGGGTATGTAGTAACTGTCTCGGAGCTCTACTTAGACTAGGAGGTGACGACAAAAATGGTAACGATAACGTAAATGGCTGAAACCGGGTTCACAGGATAAAGACCAACCCACTGCAGCTAAATGTGTCAGTCTGCCTGCGCCAAGTGGTTGCGTTACCTACATAAGGCGCCTTAAAAAGTAGTTATGGTGACAAAAAATATATATAATAAGGTAAATAGCTGTAAATAACGAAGCATGAAAGTTTAAGTACATACTTGGTTAGCAATGCCAAAACTGAACAAAGGTTTGGTTGCATTTCGTAGTTATAAGCGATTTAGGTTATAAACTTTAGGTATATTTAAGTATTTAACTAAAAAACCGACTGGTTATTGTTGTATAATTAATTGTTTATTGTTGTTTATTGTTTTATTGCATTCATATGTAGGTAGGTAACCTACACTTAAACATGTCAAGAATCGTTATGCTAGGTCTATGTCAAAGATATAAATGTCGCATACTTCCATGCACATAAGAACTGGCAAAAATATTTTGCCAGTCACAAAATAAGTTTAAAACTTAAGTAGTTGATTAATTAATGCCACCGCTCGCAAACATAAGGAGAAACGTAAAAAATAAATATAAAAAAACAAAAGATAAAAAAAAATATATATATATAATAATAAAAATAGGTATCAATGTTTCTAGACAATCAGTATATTCATCAGCAGGTACATACCAACATATATTTTATATAGCCAATCTAGATAACGCAACCACTTGGCACAGGCAGACCGCCATATTTAGCATCAGAGGGTTCGTCTCTAACCTGTGAACCCAGATTCAGCCATTTACCTTATCGTGACCAAAAATGTCGTGACCCCCGGAATAACTGGGCTGTGATTGAAATCATTTAAATAATAAATAATAATTTCTTTAAAAAAAAATCGTTTCACTATTAAAAAACTTACGCGGGTTATAAATTTGTTTCAAGGCTTACCGCGCGTAAGAGGAGTGGGGCGTGCTGCAGGCACAGAATAAGTAATAGTGCTGCAGGCATGTGCCTTTCATGACGGAGGTAGACACAAAGATCACTGAACCCATGGTTCCGTACCCAAAGGGTGCCAACGGAACCCTATTACTAAGCCTCCGCTGCCCGTCCATAGTTCCATCCGTCCGTCCTTCCGTTCGTCCGTCCGTCCGCCCGCCCGTCCGTCCGCCCTTCCGTCCGTCCTTCCGCCCGTCCGTCCATCTGCCACAGGGCTGTATCTCATGAACCGTAAAAGGAAGGCAGCTGATTTTTTTACAGAGTGTATATTTATTTTGTAAAATAAAAAATAATACAAATTAAAGTGGGGCGCCATACAACAACGTGAATTTTTGTATTTAATCTTGTACGATGATATGGAACCCTTCTTGCGTGAGTCCGACTCGCACTTGGTCGGTTTTTTCGATTCCTTCCTGACATATATGCTTTCATTAATACATGCTATACGATTAAGGGTGTTACCCCAGGTAAGATGGAGTTTAAGTTTAATGAAGTACTTTGACAAGATGGTCGTGGTGAGTTTTACAAGGCCGCCGGTTCCGAGCTGTCAATTGGTTTCGTCATTATTTCGTCACTCAATCGCTCGATATGCCCAAACCATCTCAATGGAAACGATATGCCCAAACCATCTCAATGACACTGACATGAAACTGCTCTGTAACCCAGCAATTGCGAAATTTTTACGGTGACCTCGCTCCGCAAACTTGCCTTAGGGAATGCAATCGTGCAGCATTCATCCTATGTAGAAATAAAACGAATAATAAACATATATAATAATTAATTTTAAGGGTGGAGTGCACCAGCTTTGGTTAAAATATAATTATCCTTAATTTTCGCCTTAAGAAGAAAGAACATAGATCTATAATAACCATAATTATTATACTAACAAGAAATGGTGAATAGCAATTCTAATGTAAAAATGAATACAGAAAATTATTTATAAAGGTGGCTTGAAATCTGAATTGAAGATTTCAGTAAATGTCCAATCTTTAAATCCACCGGCTACGAAATAAATCTAACTTCTAGTAATTTCCATAGCCTCGAAAATTCAATAACTATCATGCTTCCTAGGTATAATAAGTCATATATTGGTGAAAAATAGCTAAAGCTCTTCTTTTTTTAAAAACACTTTTTGTTTACCGCTTGTTCTAAAAACACGTTGAATACATACGCCTGCGTCTCCCGCAGCCTCCGCGCCTGCACCACTCCCGCTCCCGGTATTGATTAGAGAGATATGGAGCCGCCCGCCATGCCAGATGTGAGCTAAGCGCAACCATTCTCGTCTTACACACCGAGACCATTGTTGGAAATTTAAATTAAAATAATATATTTCACTCATTTCAAAGTTCCCCCATCGCAAACCACACTAAAACTCGAGTTCATTAAATCAATAAAAAAACTCATGATCGTACAAGAGACTTAATGTCTTGAAAAGCGAAATGTTTTATTCTAAAACAACTATGTGAAGACATGTGTGAAGAGTATGTACTTGAATTCTCATTGATTGGCAAACGGACACAGCTGTCTATACCTAAAGTCCCTTGACTGACAACTGGCAGTTGTGTCACCTGTCAGAGGTATAACTCGTAGAAAGAGAATCTCCAGCTTCTTTTCCGAACTCTTTGACATAACTTTATATTTTTGTGAAAATCCGGTATAGAATGTTCCCTGCGTTAAGCAATCTATTTTTATTATTCCGAAATATTTTTAATCAAATTTGAATTTTTAAAAACAAATAATTTTACTAAAGTTGTCATAAAACTAATAGGCGAAGTCTTGAGTAGAAGGCAAACAGATAAGCCGCGCGGCGCGTGGCGGCTGATAGATCAGTGTGCCAGTTGACTGGCAGCCGCTGAGAAGCGTGCCAGCTGAAAGGATAAGCGGTAAGTGCAAAGACCTAAGTTCTTGTACGCCCTCGCGCGAAAGTCTTCACAAATTAGCGGGTCAGTAACTTGGGCCGGCTATCCGCCTACATTCATAAAATTACTCGTGATCTTTTATTTATTCATAATTAAATACTTTGAGATGTTTGTGAATTAAATCTAGTAATCAGTATATAAGCTGTTAAAGTACATTTAAATGAAGTATAGTCTTTGTTATTTTGTGTATTTGCTCAGCGATGAATTCATCCATTCAAACGATGCTAACGGTGTCCTTACTCAATGGATTCCGCCACTGAAGTCTCGTTGTGCTGTGCTGCGCCAATAACGGAGACCAAGACGGTGAACGTTTCATGCCGTCATCTCTGTTGAAGTTGTGATGCCTTGAAATCTCAATGGATTCTCGGATGCGTAGAATGTAGTGCCGTTCTACTGCAATTGTTTCAACATGGTCAAAATGAATCCAATGATTTCCTTTACTGTTCAAGGCATGTTCACAGATTTCTGACTTATAACACTAATTGTTTTTCACCGCCTTGATATGGTTTGCTACTCTTGTTTGCACGCTCCGTTTGGTTTGACCAATGATGCTCTTTCCACAGCTACATGGTATTTTGTAGACTTCTGGGGCCTGTAGCGACATCATGTATTTTACTGACCTCAGAATGGCAGATACTTTTCTTGGAGGCTTAAAGAATACCTTCTACTGAATCATTTTCCTACACGATCAATTATTTCTCGTACATGTGGAAGGTATACACACTGCCTTTGTACTTTAGCTCTCTGTATCCTTTCTTCCGCTACCTGTGGCAAACCAAGATCCTTGGCTCGAGGTTTGAAGCCATTGTTACATATTTGAGTTCCTCATTAATGTATTCGGCATCGGAGATTCTGAGTGCTCTATTCACGAGAGACGTGACTGAACGAAGTTGTGCTGGATGATGATGAGAGCTTGCTTTAAGGTACCTGTTAGTGTGTGTGGCTTTACGGTAAACCATATATACCAGGGTACTGTTACTTTTTTCAGTACTAGCCCCTTCCAAGAAATGAAATCGTCATTCTCTATCTCCATCGTGAACTTAGTGTGCGGGTGGATTCCGTTAAAATGTTGGAGAAAACTATAAAGGTGACTCAAACCGTGTGAAAAAACAGCAAATGTGTCATCTATATATCTGAACCAGGTAACCTGGTTGCACGCATTGAATTATTCTGCCTTATATATCGATATTTTCAAACTTTTCACTCCTAGAACATTAGGTGGCTCTTTAACATTATCTTCAAACTTCGTTATTTCTGCTCCAGGCGCGTGAAATGAATTATGAGTTTTGACAGATCCACTCAGCCGCGAGATGTCGGAGCGATCGAGACACGTCCGACGGATATTTGTAGCGCTTGCAGTAACGCCACGGACGCAGCCGCAGCGTGCTTACAGCTCTCCACGCTATTATTAAACATTACGGATACAGAAGTTGCGTCAGCGGACGGAAACTTCTGCACGGCTTGAAAAATTGATTCGCCGACGCTATGATATTGCTCGGATACAGGTTGATCTTGAGATTTTAATTCTGTTAATAAAACCTTGAGCAATGTGGGTGGGCATCCAATTCTGTAATCCTAAACTCAATGTACGGTCTCATCACAACTGAGGTGCGTTTTTTCAATTAATGTGATATATATGTACAATCTACCGTGAAAAATAAATCCAAATCAAATAAATAAAGATGTAATAAAAAGTACTACTTTATGAATATAGCACAAGGGCGGGCTTGAACCAGCTTAACATATCTTACGCGGGTATTACGTCTGCCAATTTCGCCACCGGCTGTATACCTATAATTTGCAATTCTCCTATTGTCCCTCCTTCCGTATTCAATGCCTCCTACTAACACAGTGTTTAAGATTATATATGCATTGATTGGACGCTTTACTTGCGATGTAATTGACAGCAAATATTGAACATTAAAACCTCTCTGTGATTGAAACATATTGCCGTCTTCACCAAAATCGTATTTGGCATCTGACGATAGCCAGTATGAAAAAAGTGACTTCCTTGCTTAGTACGAAGATGTATATTTTACTTAAAATTATCATGTTCACAAAAAAATTCTAAATATGTATATGTACTAATAGAGCCGAGTTCCCACTAATAGAGTCAAGTTCGTTTTAGACATTCAATCGAGTGGAGCCCGGTAAAATTTCGAGAAAACTTCGAGGACATATTATTAAAACGGTCAGTCATGCATGAATAAACAAATATTGAGAGGTGATGAGAGACTGAAATTAAAATGACATATTTCCGAAGCTGGTAAATGAATCGTATGCTATAGTTAAAAATGCGATCAATGATCAATACATCTTATTAAGTAGGTAATAATTCATGTCTAAGTTGCACAATTGAGCATAGTCAAGGATGTGAAGTATTAGAATCTGCACAAGGATAAATTTAGTCTCCTTAGGACTGAACCAGTTTAGTCTTTTTAGGTTGTGCATGCACCATAGACCTTCCAGCAGACACCGCGAATATTATCATTTCGTGTCAGTGAGTGCTTCATGACTTTACACAAATTCTTTCCTTCCATACTGTAAGGGATTCAAACACCAATAGATTTGACTGAAGGCAATTCTTCTTTGTGGATCTTTCACTTCCTAAAATAATTAAGTTTTTTTGTCGGTTTTATCATAACATCAAATCGCTCAGAACAATCTCGTATGCAAGAAGAAGTCAATATGGACGAGAGTAATCCTGCAGAAAAATATAAATAAGGATAAACGGCGATGGAGTTGCAGGCTATGGGCGTGCATATGAAAGACGTAGGTTTATGAAAACAGAAATTAGAAGATAGTATGCCTCTTTGCGGAACGCCAGTAAGGAGGTTACTCCAGTTTGATAAAGCATCATAGAGGCTCTTTGTTGGCGATCTCTAAGATAAGATTTGACCCAATGAGTACCTCAGAGACTCAAGGACTGAGCAAATTGGCAATGTCAACCAAATGCCCTGGTATTTACGGATTTTAGTCCCATTCGTGTATTTACAATCACAAAATCGATAACACTTATTTCATCATCCCTCTTCCGAGTCGACATATGGATATTTTTATGATCATAGATATATTTGGGCACAAAAAAGTTACATCATACACAGACATTACTGACGGAGGTTCGCCAACAAGTTGCCTTGAGTTTGTTCGTAACTAATATGTTTTTGATAGCCCTTGGTTCTAATTTTAGAAAAAAAGTTAAGGTTTTCAGTTGCATGTTTTACATTGACATGCAACATGTGTGTTACGTAAGAACTGATTTGTCAGTGACCCATTGTGGCGATTATTTCCTTCATCCAGCAGTTGATATATGTAATCTATTGTAATAAGGTTAACGCCTTGAAACATTCGAAAATACATTCTGTCGTGAGATGATCGAGCTGATGTTGTTTGTTCCAGCGATGCCGGCGTGAGCAGCGAGTTGACCGGTTCAACCCGCCATGTCTGCGCCGCCGCCGGGGCGTGGGCGCGCGCGTGCGCCGCCCGCACCCCCCTCGCCTCTGCACTACCGGCCGCCCTCCCCCTGGGCTCCGAGCCCGCCGCCCCTGATCTCGGGGCCGCGCCACTCCTCCGCGCTCGTCTCCCCGGGCCCCGGCCACCGGCCCTCGCCGCTGCCCTTCCGGCCGGCGCAGGCGCAGTCGCCGCTGCCCTTCCGGCCGGCGCAGGCGCAGTCGCCGCTGTCCTTCCGCCCGGTGCAGGCGCAGTCGCCGCTGCCGTTCCGCCCGGTGCAGTCCCCGACGCCGTCCTCCCACTTCTCGATCTCCCCGTACGGCGCGTCGCCGACCCTCGGCCAGTCGCCCGAGTACTACTACTCGTCGCCATACGAGAGCGCGCGCGAGTTCGACTACGCGGGCGTGCCGCTGGAGCCGCCGGGGCCTCCGCCGCGCCCGCTCGTGTACGAGGACGACGAGGAGCGAGGACCCTCTACGGCGGAGATCATCGCGAGCCAGTCGCAGGACGGCTACGTCGATGAGAAACTCGCCGAATACCAGGCCACTATCCAGCTGCTGCAGGGTGAGTCCTCTTCTTCTTCATCTTTTTCACATTTAACCTTCTCTTCCGTGACAGCAAGCATCATCGTGAATGATTTTAATTGTGATCCTGAACTATTTTCGGGATCAACACCCCGACACCTCATTTCAGAGATTTCATACTTCGATTCGGCGTCATTGCCCAACCGTTAGGCATCCCATAGAAGTTCGGATATAACTATTTCATTCGCATCATCGGTAACTCCTCGTCCAATTATACTGGCGAGCGTTTTGCTGCTTGCGCCACGTTTTCGATTCGGAACGATCAACAACACCACGTTTGAAGTTAATGTTTTGGTAAGCGCGGCGAACTCGGCAGAGCCTCCTGATATTGCACTGGCGATCGAGCTCGTTTTACGGAATTAGAAAGAGTGGGCAGCGCCCGCAGGAAATATTTCGAAAGTTGCAGCTGCCGCGATGTCAATCAATATTAGGAGCCGATTCGAGCACGTGTTTATTTAATTCGAGCCCGCCGCGGAATGTGTAGACTTACATGAACCTAATTTTCTTCGGATTTCTTCAGGAGCGATGAATTCACATCACAGTGAATGGCCGTGGTTAAATATATGAAATGGGACTAAACACTCTATAAGAAGTAATTTGTCAATCTGGTCATGGTCTGCAGCGCGCGCACAGCTATCGCTGCAACAGGAACTCCATTAAAAGGATTCAAGTTCAAGAATTTTTAGACATCTTGTTAATTATACCTAGAGTATGTATAAATTTGGTATTAAATTTGCGCATTTTGATGTCATTATATTAGTCTAGATGAGATACTGTGATATCTCATGATGAAGAGAATCTATGTGAAAACATGATGAATTAAATGATTATTCCAAAAACTATGAATATAAAATGTTTGTTTACGCACCATTAAGACTTGGTTTTTTCCCATTTCGCCAATACGTCGTTTAGAAGAATAGGCGAATATAGCGAAACCATTGATATCGATTTTGAAATGAAATATTTCTTAAGCATTTTTTATAAATGTCTCCATACTAATATTATAAATGCAAAATTAACGTTAAAAATTAATGCTCGTCAATTTAAGGATACTAATCATCAAAACTGGCCTCGTTCGCAGTGAATATGAGAAAGATCTGGAGGCACTTCCTGAACTAGGGGAAATGCAATTAAAAAAAAACACATCTGTGTTAATCCTTGTCCAAATTTCGAGAGAGCTTATTTGGAAAGATGTGCATCACCAATCCGGCAGATGATGGCATGCAATAATCCTGCTAACAAATCAGGCGGATTGAGGGTGCGTTGAACTCCCTGGCTCCCCCGCGCCGCCGCCGCCGCGACGCTCGCCAGCTAGCGATCCCCGCCCGCCGGCCCGCCCGCGCCCTCGCGCACTGCCCCGCGCCGCCCGCCCAAATTGTTTTTAAGCATGTCTGCTTATTTAGACAATTGTTATGTCATAATCACAACGACATCGGATCTTTTTAAGGTTCCGTACCCAAGGGGTGCCAAAGGAACCCTTTTACTAAGCCTCCGCTGTCCATCCGTCCGTCCGTTCGTTCGTCCGTCCGTCTATCACAGAGCTGTATCTCATGAACCGCAATAGGAAGGCAGCAGAAAATTTCACAAAATGTGTATTTATTTTGCCGCTATAACAGCAAATAGTTGAAATTAAAAAAATCTAGAAATAAAATGGGGCTCCATACAAGAAATGTGATTTTTGGTGTTAAGTCTTGTACGATGATAGGGAACCCGTCGTGTGCGAGAGCGACTCGCACTTGGCAAGTTTTTTTTTATTACAGCACCACAACATACATAGATATTAAAACATATGAAATACGACAGCAGGTAATACAAAATACAAATAAACAATAGTAGGACTTATCCATGTACAAATGTAGGAGTATAAATAAGTAAACTCATAAAGTAAACTTATTAAAACAAATGATAAATAATAAAAGAATAAGGAAAAATATGTGAAGGTTTAACAATACTTAAATTATTAAACTAAAATATATTTAATAAACCGCTATCTTAACCGCATAAACTAAGGGAAATACATCGGTATTCTCAATATTTAATACTAAATTTAGTAATTTTTCTTCTGCTAATTCTTTATTATACATTTTTTTCTATATCCTGCTTATTTTCAGTTATCCGCGTTGATGTAATTTCCCAAAAGCGCTCTACTTACCGGATTATTCCAGAAAACAAAATACAGAAGATGCACGTTTTCTTCATTATTCCTCTTCATCTTTGTTTCAACCGTACATATCAGTTTATCAGTTTTTTTAATGTCTTGGATTTCTTATTCGGTTATCAATTAAATGTGGACCAAGACACGGCAAATATCGTGGGTCGTACCACGGAGGAAAGAAACTTTTATCTTTTTGCTCTCATCTGGCTCTGTTTTAATATTTTTAAAACACTAACTCGGAGACACCGATATTGATTAACTGTACTATAAATCAAGAAGGTCGGTTTACAAAGTTTTTCCTAAATACTCGTACGTTGGCAGGAGAACATATATTGTTACTAATAACCGAATAAATAACAGTATAAGGACTATTTATTACCTTATTCTGAATTACGGGCCTTTCAAAAAGTTCTACAGAAATGAATTGGTGCGTACATGTATTTCGGCATTTGTTAGTAACTCCATGTTTTAATTATGTTTTTTTCGAACAGCGAAAGGAAAGTGTGTGGACTCGGTAGGTAAGCGGACCGTAAACACTCGAGCCATCGTACTTAGTACAGTCAGCCGAGTAGCGCGCGTGTGCTTTTAACCCCGCAACGAAAAGGAGCGATAAATCGGCGTATCTGCTTCGGGGATCGGTAAACTTGAAAGTAGCACCGCCAGATTTAGAGCGGCGGTATTTTGGTCGCGGCCTCGTCGCTACGTGGAGTACGCGGGCCGAGTGCGAAGATTTAATGTGAAGAATTCAAAGGATGCCGTTGTATTCACTCATTGAGATATATTGGACCTCGTATACAATGGTGATGTAACGCAGCAGTTTCCGAACTTCAGTGTGATTCGTGACGCGATCGAAAATGTTGTCGGAAGTGTGTTTGTGCTTCCATGTAGGTGGCACCACGGTCGTTCATCGCTATTTCTGCTGTTACTCCTCAAAACTGGAAGTAATAAACTATAAGTCATTGTTTTTAGCAGCTATGTATTTAATCTCACGAAATAATTACACAACAAATTTGGAATTGATGCGATAATTTGTGAGAAACTTTCCACTTACAGTTAGCAACTTTACAGTTATGCCTGACATTTATGTTGGATTTATTCATACATTAAGAACACCATTTTGTTTCAAAGTTGGAAAATATACAATTTTGAATCGATACACACCTTTTTTGACAACCCATAAAATGACTTTTTAATAGATTGAAATCAGGGAGCAGATAGCGCAGCTAATCTCTTGGTGCAAATACTCTTCTTTTTGTGATCGATTGAATAGAAGTTACCATCTTAGTTATATATCTATTGCAATAGAGAACACTTATTGTATGAAACTTCCGTCACCATGGCGGTGGGCCATCTACTTACGCCATTAAGTCATTATTAATCTATGGCTCGGTGCTGTATTGAGAACAACCCTACTGTCAATGGAGGTTGTGAGAATGCTCTTCACTTCTCCGTGTATTTTATGGACAGGCTTCGATAGCTAACTGGATAATTACTTCAGCGGCTAGTGTTGGCCGAGCTCCAATCTTTCTTCTGCTGCATCCGTTTATTTTCTCTATGAGTTTGCTAGTCAGGAATCCTTGACGTCTCTTTTTATATTTCTACCGTTATGATACTAGTGGTTTCAATCCAGAACCCTAATAAATCTCAAGACATCTTCCCAAATACGATTTAATGTACAGAAACATAAAGTCTGTCTCGAGCAAACGTAATTGCAGAGATGAATCAGATTTATTTGAAGATAATAATGACACTTGTCTAACGTTTAAAAAACATTTATAATGCTCGGATGCAAACAAGCGCCATCGAGCATAAAGCGTTATTTTTCAAGTGGGTCGCCCACGCTCGTCGAAATATTGAAAGATGGCCATCGTAAACTAGCCTCGAGTCGTCCGGAGTTAACAGACAGAATCGGAACGATTAGTTCAGCTTCCAAAATAAATATCGGCCGTATGCGCCGGCGCAGGCGTGTGAATGGGCTGCAACACGGCGCGTGTTGTGCCAACATTCGGGGCGTGTCTCTCGGCGTGAGCTGTCGTCGCTTGTCCGCGCTCCCACTGCGATCACCTTGACTCTACCTCTACCTTGGTCCCTTTTATTGGCACACCGCCGCCATTCTTTGAAAGGGATGGTGACTTAAGCAGATACCACTCATTCTAGAAGGAAATAAATGCATCTTTGTAGTCACTAGTCGTAAAGTTTTTCAGAATGTCATGGCATTGATAGCTTTATGGCGGGCAAAAATATTAGACACGCGAAAAATATTTTGGATCTAGTCGAGCTGGCTAAAAATGAAATACGCCTACGCGCACCAATCACAAACTTTCCACAGACAAGAACGACCGATATTTTCAAGTGAAATAATCCGACCTTGGCGCTAGAAACTCGTGGAAAATGACATGAAATCTTGATCCACTAATTTTATTTATAGCTTCTCGTGTAGGTGAACCTGAACAATACAACCATACGTAAACTATAATTAACTGTTGTTTATTTATTACATTCATATCGTGTGCATCTTATTGTTCGTTGAATCAGTAACATTGTTTTAGCAGTTACTTTAAACGTGTTTTTAAGCTATTTGTGTAGCTGATAAATTTAAAAACGTTATTTTTTATTTCGAAACAAAATATCAGAAGCAAATAAATTATGGTAACATTCTTGTACATTCCAACTAAGATCTCTATCCTACATATCTTCAATACAAAAATGTCATCATTTAATTCATTTTTTATTCCATCTTCATACAGGAACAGTGATGTGATTTGTGAACACCTGTGTCTTCGTTTGGCAGCTTGGCCTTGACTGATTTATAATTTTGTAAACATTATAAAGCAACCATATATATATATAAGCAAGATATTAGTTCCAAACGCACAATTGAAAAGATGAGGAAATACAAGGAATACAATGATCCTAAGCTTAAGGGTTCTTTGAATCGGATTACGGCTTTCGTCCGATCGATCTGATGGGGATCTCCTAGTTTACTTCTCACGTGAGATGGGCTGGCGAAGGTATGGCTATTGGCCTGGATATCGCGAAATCGTTTGACTGATTCTGGGACAAGCCACTACTTTCCAAGCGGCCTTTCCATGGCCTTTCACCCGACCTGTGTAACTGGATCGCCGACTTTCTGCATCACCCCAACATAAAAGTCAAAGCCATGTCCGTGAGCGAAGACGGTACCACAGCGCTCTGTGCTGTACCCACCCTTTTCCTGCTGCAAATTAATGATATCTTCAATTTGGGCAACACTGATTGCTACGCAGATGACAACACGGTGCTAGCCAGGTGCACCAGTCACCGGACCGCAAGCCGAGCTGAAGGAGGAGGATAGGCCGTGCCTCGTTTTTAATCTCGAAAAGACCCTAGAAAAAGTGTCTAGATGGGGTATCCAGAACCTGGTTGAGTTTAATGCGAGCAAGACACAGGCGTGCGAATTCAGTGCGAAGAGAACACCTTTCAGCGTACTTCCGATCTTCCAGGGTACAACTGTGCGTATTGACTATCACATAGGGATTATTGGTGTCGACCTGACGCATGACCTTAATTTTAGACGTCATATCGAGGATAAAGCCAAGCTAGCATCAAATAAGCTGGGAGTCCTCAACAGGGTGCCACAGAATTTCACGTCTGACCAAAAACTGCTCATCTACAAGGCGCAGATGAGGTCTTGCGTGGAGGAATGTAGGGTCTCTCGCTGTATTCTATAGTCTTTACCATAGAGAATGCACAACGCGAAACAGGTAGGAAATACACCTATTCACTGTCAACATTCCCAAAATAAGATCCTCTAGATCTTTTACCTATAGGGTCGGTAATCTATGGAATCGACTTCATGCCGAAGATTTTCCCTCAAAGTACAACCTGGGGTCTTTCAAACATGATGTGAATAAGCAACGGCCGGCCGGCATGATTTTCGCAGCCCCTGTCAAAGTCCGAAAGCCCGTTGTCTGGCGCCTGTTATGTGAGATCGAGGCATATATGTCGCGCTCAGCAAAAAATAGGGTTAAAAAATCCTAAATGAGATAAATTACACTTACCACCACTCTATTCACCGTATAAAAATAGAGATATACTCGTATAATGCATTTAAGAATTAATTAAGTTAGAAAGGTTCTAGAAATTCATCACTTATCAAGTTAATATATTTAAAAATTAAAACGGTGTTCTTCTACGACATTATATTCACGATCGACGTTCTCAACATTGTTGGGTCATCTTACGGCGTAAGTATGCCTGCTAGCCGCTGGTGGGTCGACTATTTCTGGAATTCCAGCTGTGGTGGGACCGCGGCGCGGCGGCAGCAGAGGCAGCTGGCAGGATCGCGAGTTATGACTGCGATATCGTTGGCAATATTCGACGCAATGATCGGCCATTTGCTGGAGATCGAAGTCACTGTACGATGTTTAGTTAGGTGTTTATTGGGAAGTGAGTTTCAAACGGTTCAAAATGCAATCATAAAAGATGGTGTTTATTGAAACAACGTACTATGCGTTCTAAAAATGCTTTGAACAGTTTATCTGAAAAGGTGTTGAGTTCGGATTATGTAGGGATTACGACGGGACTAACTCATTCGCGGGGACTGTACAAAACCGTGCTATTGCGATCTAGGACCTTCTCTATTTCAAAGAAAAAGACAAGCTCCATGATGAGGAGGATGCAACGTGTCCACAAAGCAGACAGTTCGCATAGTATTTAATTTGGTGAGATTTACGAACATTTTAATTACAAAACGACTTATAGCTAAAAGTAAATTACGACCACTGTAGTCAAAAATCAAATAAAAACCAAATTGATTATAAATCTACATGAAACAAGCTAGGTCGTTGAGTAATCCACCTCCAAAGATATTGCATAAAACGCGCGAAACATTCGAACTTTCAGATCTTATAACTTGAAACCAGACAATATTTTACAATACCAATAGTCATCAAACAACTAGTTCGATCAAATAAAGCTGTTTCGAGTACAATTTTGGATCTCTGACAAGAAATATGCTCATGATCTTTTTTTACGCTTGTACGGGGAGTTGAGCGGGAAGGCCCACCGAAACATGACATTTTTCCATGGTAAATATTAAGTAGAATATAAGTAATTTTGATATTTTTTATAACTAAATGACAATTATCTAGTGGTCAAACCATACAATTTTCAAAATTCAAATATTCCTCCGAGGGGACTGTTGGCATTGTCCCCATTACGGAGGCAGCGTTCACCCGATGTATCACTACGCTGATGCGCTGCCTAAAGTATGCTGCTGCTTGTTGGTCGCCAGAAGCTTCCAAAATAAGTTTTTCAATTGTTTTTGAAATCGCGATTACATCCCAGCTTGCTTACTGCTTTACTGCTTGTTTAACTATTTGGAATTTCGCTTGCAGTGTACATCGAGCCAAGAATTCGTTCTATCTTGTCTCGGTACCGACAACACAGCAGTATGGTTTCTAGGGTATTCGAAATGGATCCTTGCACTTTTTGCCCGGCATGCATCCTGAAAAGGGTGAATAAATTAAAGGGCGATTAAAGCCTAAGTCAATAAATTGAACCTTGCGGACAATAAAATGTGAACTTAAGTACCCGTTTGGATTGAGAGAGAATGTAAAAGCTTGGCAGACATTTAAAGGGTGCCATTGATAATGTACCTAGACTACCTGGGTGTAAAACTCCTGCTGCCTGACGAGGTAGTCTCTCACAAACATAAGATGTCATCCCTTAGCATTGCCTTGTAGGTCAAGCATGATAAGAATTTAATGAGATTAACTTAAGGCGACAAAATATGTGCATGCAAGATCCTAAGGCTGTGGTAAGCTCGATTGTAGCTGTACACACACTGTATTACTACTGATAACCACCAGGGCACGAAACGACGAATCTTACGTACTAGAAGTCATTAATATGTAGGTACTTTGAGAAGTAATTTGGCCTGTCACCAACTTTTCCAACCATTGAATAAGAGTGCGCGAAGATTTCCGAAGATAATTTACGTTTAGTGCTTGCCAAAAATATGTTTTTTCTGCCCATGACCCATGACTAGAAATAACTGGTTTTATTTAAACAAAAATTGGGTCACATATATCGTGATGAATTGCCGAAAGAAAATGTAAATATCAGGTTTTTTATTCAAATATAGTATTAATAAGTCAGTGTTGTTAGATGAAAGTAATCTAAGCGCAAAGGTCATAAGGTGATGCACCTCGCTGTTCTTCGTCTCGGATATCCTTCAATGGAATCTAGATAATATTGCAGCTAGAGGTACGAATCAACAGTACAAACTATATTTTTACAAAATGTATTTGGCGGAATGATCACACCAAGCTTAATCCACGAAATGTAATATTATTTTGAAAGCACGCTTAGCAACAAATGTGTCGTAAAATAGTTAGGTTGTTATTTTATGCATATAACAAAGATTTTATATAGTTTGGTGAAAATGTTTCGAAAAGGTTAAATCCTTTTCGAAACATCGAAACATCGAAAATAAAAAAAAAACAAAAAGTCCTATCTTTCAAGCTTACAATAATTACACAACAAACCATAATATGGAACAAACCATACACAACATTTAAATACAAAATTTCGTTGAAACCGGTTGGGTGGTTTCGCAAATTAGCGTCTACGAACATAGTGACATGTGTTTTGGTGTGAGTGTTCTGCCAATGTTTTATTTGTAACAAAAGATTGATGCGTTGATACGTTAGCTACGATATTAATATGTTTCCATCTCTTCAGAGAATGACGCCATCTACAGTTTTCGTTTGGATAATTAGCGAGAGTTTCGAATCACAGTGGCAATAAAATGTAGGTACATAATAGAGATTTACACGCGAAAATTTGACCGTGTGTTGTTTGATTTTCTATAACTGAAACATTTATTATAAACTAGTGGTAATAAGGATGTCGTGAACAAGAAATCTAAGATTTGCAAAATTTTAAGAAATGCATTCTTTGTCCATTGGCCAAGGCACCATTTTGCATGGTGACTGCCATTAAAATTGCAAAATCGTCGTCCAGGCCCTAACGTTTCCCTACCCCTAAACGTTGTCAGATTGTATTTTTTTTTATATCACTTGAGAAAGCTTTTTTCTGTGTCCGTATGTTTTGATTTTTTTGTAAAGTATTTTTCAGTAAAAGAAATTCGAAAATGAACATAAAACAAACATCTTTTTTTTAATGTGCATTAGCCAATATTTTCCAATCTAAAAAGTATATTAAAAAAATTCAAACAAACAGACATTGATTTCTAATTCATATTTTAGAATCCAAAATTTCAAAAACCTAGTAAAACATTAAGAGCATGGAAACAGTTATCGCCCGTAGTATGGGGAATTGATGGAGTACCGACTCTCTTAAGTAGTAAGTTATTGTAAACTAGTGACAGGGGTTCAGCCCATCTGGTTTGATATCAATCATTGAAGGAAATATTCATATGTGAGATAACCATGTCCGGTATAGGGCATGTGTCACCAAAATAAGTGCTTTTAAAATTATGTAAAAAATATTATGAACAGCTTTACTCAAGCAAATTTGGGATTGAAAAATTCATCGTGGGCACGAAATCATGAATTTCCTACACGGACTGTTCCATTTGACACGGTGCCAGTTATAAAAACAAAAACATGTTTCCTTAATTTTTCTAGACGTCCAGACAATCTTAGTGGACGCGACACGTACCTACCGAGAGCCAGAGGCCGACGGTCTGTTGCGTGATATGATAATATGAGTGGTGCATTAGGTAACTTATAAAATGTATTTATTTATAGCAAATTTGTAGATTTTGGTAAAGACGGAATATCTCTCAACAAAATATAAAAAAATATATGGGGTTTCGAGCCTGTCCGACCTGTACACAGTTTCTTGTAACACATAAAAAGTAAAATACTTTTAGGCCCTAATTTATTCTAAACTGGCTGAGGCACCCGGCTCTGCTCGGGTCAATGTCATTTGTCGGGCTGAATTATATTCTGGATAACTAGTAACCCAAATGGCTGGTCCAAAAGGCTAGTCGAAAATAATACCTACGAGACAATGCCGAATTTTATATATTATATTTAGTGGTGACTTTTTTTATTAGCGCGGCCATAAACCAAACGTAGTGATTTTTGTTAAGAATGTTGTTAAAAACAGTGATGACATGTTTATGCCTATACTCAGTCCAAATTAAGTCAGAAGTTTAAATAAATCAATACGAAAAAATCGATTGTAACTTCTAACCCTTATAAATTCATTCTGACTGAGTTTAGGCATAAACAGCATGTCATAACAAATATAGAATCCAATCCAATCCACCGGAACAGTTCTAACCTTGTCCTGACAATACCGAACACAACAAAAGAAGGATCATACAATTTGGTAGAGTCCTTTGGAAGCTATGGAAAACGATTAAAAAGGAAATACAGATATTTATAATATATACAATGTTATAAGTTGGTCTTGTTCTGTACGATAGGTATTAAAATTTTGATACCGTTGTATGGTGCTATATGAGTAGATCCATCGAATGCTATAAAACTATTACAAACAAAAGCTATTAAAACAAAGCCAAAAACATAAAATTCTAAAAATGATTTGCTAAGCAACCAAGGCTACATTTACGAATTATAATCATTAATTATTTACTTTCACTAAGTACTGATTTAGCTTAATCGACACTTAAAGCGGCCTTCATTACTAAGTGTTAATTATCCTGCACACTGAGAAAAAAATATTGTTGGCCCAAAAAAGAAACTTTAACCCTGGAGAGCCGTCATAGTGAATTGGTTGCAACGACAGCCTTTATTTTGTCGACCATATATACAATCTAACAAAGTAATTCTAGTAAAACATACTAGACATGATTGCGCTCGCAACTTCCACTTTGTAACACTAACAAACAGTGACCAAAGTTGTTACAGTAACAAATACGACTTTGTTTCAATGACAAAAAGCAATTCACCAAATAAAAGCTGTCTTGAGAAATAAGCTCGATTCGTTATTTATTTATTTATTTATTTATTTATTTATTTATTTATTTATTTATTTATGTATAGGTACACCAACAGTAAACACACGAACAACTAATATAACTATGCTAACAGTACTATACTACAAGAGTAAGTGCCACATTCAAGGTGTGAGTACCAATAATAGGTATACACAGCACTCAAATTAAGCTCTATAACTAAATTATTATAACGAAAGAAAAATTATAAAATAATGTGTATAAGTCTAATCAATTTCTGACAAGTGGGAACCAATATATTGTTTAAAAGTGTTACTACTAAGGTTAAAAATATCGAATTCTATTTGACTGGGGAGATCATTATAACAACGTAACGTTCTCGGCAAGCTTGACTCTGATGCTAAATTTGATGAATTGCCGAAAGAAAATGTAAATATCAGGTTTTTTATTCAAATATAGTATTAATAAGTCAGTGTTGTTAGATGAAAGTAATCTAAGCGCAAAGGTCATAAGGTGATGCACCTCGCTGTTCTTCGTCTCGGATATCCTTCAATGGAATCTAGATAATATTGCAGCTAGAGGTACGAATCAACAGTACAAACTATATTTTTACAAAATGTATTTGGCGGAATGATCACACCAAGCTTAATCCACGAAATGTAATATTATTTTGAAAGCACGCTTAGCAACAAATGTGTCGTAAAATAGTTAGGTTGTTATTTTATGCATATAACAAAGATTTTATATAGTTTGGTGAAAATGTTTCGAAAAGGTTAAATCCTTTTCGAAACATCGAAACATCGAAAATAAAAAAAAAACAAAAAGTCCTATCTTTCAAGCTTACAATAATTACACAACAAACCATAATATGGAACAAACCATACACAACATTTAAATACAAAATTTCGTTGAAACCGGTTGGGTGGTTTCGCAAATTAGCGTCTACGAACATAGTGACATGTGTTTTGGTGTGAGTGTTCTGCCAATGTTTTATTTGTAACAAAAGATTGATGCGTTGATACGTTAGCTACGATATTAATATGTTTCCATCTCTTCAGAGAATGACGCCATCTACAGTTTTCGTTTGGATAATTAGCGAGAGTTTCGAATCACAGTGGCAATAAAATGTAGGTACATAATAGAGATTTACACGCGAAAATTTGACCGTGTGTTGTTTGATTTTCTATAACTGAAACATTTATTATAAACTAGTGGTAATAAGGATGTCGTGAACAAGAAATCTAAGATTTGCAAAATTTTAAGAAATGCATTCTTTGTCCATTGGCCAAGGCACCATTTTGCATGGTGACTGCCATTAAAATTGCAAAATCGTCGTCCAGGCCCTAACGTTTCCCTACCCCTAAACGTTGTCAGATTGTATTTTTTTTTATATCACTTGAGAAAGCTTTTTTCTGTGTCCGTATGTTTTGATTTTTTTGTAAAGTATTTTTCAGTAAAAGAAATTCGAAAATGAACATAAAACAAACATCTTTTTTTTAATGTGCATTAGCCAATATTTTCCAATCTAAAAAGTATATTAAAAAAATTCAAACAAACAGACATTGATTTCTAATTCATATTTTAGAATCCAAAATTTCAAAAACCTAGTAAAACATTAAGAGCATGGAAACAGTTATCGCCCGTAGTATGGGGAATTGATGGAGTACCGACTCTCTTAAGTAGTAAGTTATTGTAAACTAGTGACAGGGGTTCAGCCCATCTGGTTTGATATCAATCATTGAAGGAAATATTCATATGTGAGATAACCATGTCCGGTATAGGGCATGTGTCACCAAAATAAGTGCTTTTAAAATTATGTAAAAAATATTATGAACAGCTTTACTCAAGCAAATTTGGGATTGAAAAATTCATCGTGGGCACGAAATCATGAATTTCCTACACGGACTGTTCCATTTGACACGGTGCCAGTTATAAAAACAAAAACATGTTTCCTTAATTTTTCTAGACGTCCAGACAATCTTAGTGGACGCGACACGTACCTACCGAGAGCCAGAGGCCGACGGTCTGTTGCGTGATATGATAATATGAGTGGTGCATTAGGTAACTTATAAAATGTATTTATTTATAGCAAATTTGTAGATTTTGGTAAAGACGGAATATCTCTCAACAAAATATAAAAAAATATATGGGGTTTCGAGCCTGTCCGACCTGTACACAGTTTCTTGTAACACATAAAAAGTAAAATACTTTTAGGCCCTAATTTATTCTAAACTGGCTGAGGCACCCGGCTCTGCTCGGGTCAATGTCATTTGTCGGGCTGAATTATATTCTGGATAACTAGTAACCCAAATGGCTGGTCCAAAAGGCTAGTCGAAAATAATACCTACGAGACAATGCCGAATTTTATATATTATATTTAGTGGTGACTTTTTTTATTAGCGCGGCCATAAACCAAACGTAGTGATTTTTGTTAAGAATGTTGTTAAAAACAGTGATGACATGTTTATGCCTATACTCAGTCCAAATTAAGTCAGAAGTTTAAATAAATCAATACGAAAAAATCGATTGTAACTTCTAACCCTTATAAATTCATTCTGACTGAGTTTAGGCATAAACAGCATGTCATAACAAATATAGAATCCAATCCAATCCACCGGAACAGTTCTAACCTTGTCCTGACAATACCGAACACAACAAAAGAAGGATCATACAATTTGGTAGAGTCCTTTGGAAGCTATGGAAAACGATTAAAAAGGAAATACAGATATTTATAATATATACAATGTTATAAGTTGGTCTTGTTCTGTACGATAGGTATTAAAATTTTGATACCGTTGTATGGTGCTATATGAGTAGATCCATCGAATGCTATAAAACTATTACAAACAAAAGCTATTAAAACAAAGCCAAAAACATAAAATTCTAAAAATGATTTGCTAAGCAACCAAGGCTACATTTACGAATTATAATCATTAATTATTTACTTTCACTAAGTACTGATTTAGCTTAATCGACACTTAAAGCGGCCTTCATTACTAAGTGTTAATTATCCTGCACACTGAGAAAAAAATATTGTTGGCCCAAAAAAGAAACTTTAACCCTGGAGAGCCGTCATAGTGAATTGGTTGCAACGACAGCCTTTATTTTGTCGACCATATATACAATCTAACAAAGTAATTCTAGTAAAACATACTAGACATGATTGCGCTCGCAACTTCCACTTTGTAACACTAACAAACAGTGACCAAAGTTGTTACAGTAACAAATACGACTTTGTTTCAATGACAAAAAGCAATTCACCAAATAAAAGCTGTCTTGAGAAATAAGCTCGATTCGTTATTTATTTATTTATTTATTTATTTATTTATTTATTTATTTATTTATTTATGTATAGGTACACCAACAGTAAACACACGAACAACTAATATAACTATGCTAACAGTACTATACTACAAGAGTAAGTGCCACATTCAAGGTGTGAGTACCAATAATAGGTATACACAGCACTCAAATTAAGCTCTATAACTAAATTATTATAACGAAAGAAAAATTATAAAATAATGTGTATAAGTCTAATCAATTTCTGACAAGTGGGAACCAATATATTGTTTAAAAGTGTTACTACTAAGGTTAAAAATATCGAATTCTATTTGACTGGGGAGATCATTATAACAACGTAACGTTCTCGGCAAGCTTGACTCTGATGCTAAATTTGAAGTAGTAAGTGGAACTTCAAAAGTTTTGTTGTTACGTAACCTAGAATTTAATCGTGGCACCAAGATACCGACTTTACTTAGGAGTTCAGGGCAATCCAAGTCACCGTTTATCAGTTTGTGGAGGAAAGTTAGGTCAAGCAATTGCCTTCTATTGCGAAGCGAGACCATATTAAAATGCTTCAATCGAGTATTATAACTACATCTGTGACTTATTCCGGATGTCAGAAATGCAAGATGTCTCGTGAACCCACGCTGCAGTCGTTCTATTCTATCAATGTGTACCCTGTAGAAAAGGTTCCAAACTGGGCTGGCGTACTCAAGGGTACTTCTCACAAGGACATTGAATAGTCGAATCTTTGTTAACGGTTCACGAAACTCCTTGCAGCTTCTTCTCATGAAACCCCACATTTTGGAAGCTTTCTTTACGGTGGTATCGATGTGATTTGTAAAGCGAAGTCGACTATCCAATAAAATGCCAAGATCGCGGATTTCGTCGACAACACCAACCGGATCAGT
Organism: Incurvaria masculella; assembly: GCA_946894095.1. Classification (NCBI taxonomy): domain Eukaryota; kingdom Metazoa; phylum Arthropoda; class Insecta; order Lepidoptera; family Incurvariidae; genus Incurvaria; species Incurvaria masculella. The sequence continues at coordinate 14,621,642 of OX335641.1, read as the reverse complement.
CCCAATTTTATACTGTGAATCTAATTTACTTTTGCACCTCGTAAATGTGATATGGTAGCACTTGTTGACATTGAGTACCATGTCATTGAGAACACACCAAACATTTAGACGATCTAAATCTTCTTGAAGAAGAGTGATATCATTCTGCGAGTTAATAGTTCGGAATATTTTTAAATCATCTGCGAATAGTGAACAGTCACTGTTATGAATGCATTCAGTAATATCATTAATAAATAATGTAAAGAGTATGGGTCCCAAATGTGAACCTTGAGGTACTCCTGAGGTTGAGACGTATGGCAGTGACTCGTGACCGTTCACAGCTACTAACTGGGGTCTATTATTTAAATATGATTCAAACCATTTGTGCAGTGAGCCTCCGATCCCATACCCCGAGAGCTTGTCTAACAATATAATGTGATTCACCTTATCGAAAGCACTACTGAAATCAGTATATATGGCATCCACTTGCAAACGTCTTTCGATTGATTTGTTTATTTCAGTAAGATAGGTCACGAGGTTTGTAACTGTCGATTTATGAGCCTGGAAGCCATGTTGTTGGTGGTTTATGGCTTGTTTGGAGTGCCATGCAAGTACCGGGCATACAATAGACTCAAAAACTTTAGGAATCACTGAAAGTATGGAAATGGGTCTGTAATTTTTAATGTCGCTGTTATCTCCTTTTTTAAATACTGGGATCATGCGGGCTTCCTTCCATAATGAAGGAAAACAGCCATCTTTTAATGATCTATTGTAAATTTCTTTTAATGGGTAAATCAGAGCAGTTGCACAGCGTTTGAGAAATATAGGTGGTATCCCATCCGGGCCGGACCCTTTGCTTGGATCCAGTTTTTTTAATTATAAATCGGAACCCACTTTCCTTCGCTTTGCTTCTAGCCGCCGCATGGATTTGTTTTCATGCATGGGTTTGTTATAGTAACAACTTATTTTGATGCTTCAACAATTTTTTTCTGACAACGTGATTTTTGTCACTTTGTCAGCCTACTTTTTTCTCAGTGCACTGATATTGATTGTTATATGATAAGAAATACCTTTAAGGTGGAGGTGCACTCTCTGGTTATTGGTATGGTTATGGTTATTATGTATCCTTCTTTATTTTTCACCCGAAGAAGAAAGAAGATAGATCTAAAATAATCGTAAAAGAGACGCTGCTCTCCAGCCTAAGGGCCGAGTGCACGAACGTACAAAAAATCAAAATCGACGTCAAAGTATGATCAAACACGTCACTTTGTGTGGACAGTATGGAAGGAACTCTATGCGGTTCACTAAAAGTGACGCGTTTGAACATTGATTAACTCGGCCGTCTCTTCGTGCAACCGGGGCTAAGTCAATGCTTATAAGCTAATCAGTAGATGTAAGAAAAAGCCCTTAGGTGTTGTTTACAAGAAATTTTGTATTGGTCGAAGAGGTCAAAAAAGCGCTTTATTCGTAGGAAATATTTGCATGATTACGTAATGACATTATATATTGTACGGCGAACGCCAACTGTGAACATCTCATAAAAATATGTTTACTTACAGCTTCTCCGAAAATATCTAAATTACACTCACTTTTATTGGTTACTCGAATAAAACATATGACAAAATTAAAAATAGTCATGTGCATCATGTTAGTAGATTGGATGCATGTTCTATGGGATCAATGCAATTCCAGCAGTTTCATGGACTGGTCCTTCCCACACTTCTATTATGTATGAGTCGAAGTACGCCAAGTTTTTTTTTAACACACCGCATTCAAGAAGGAACTAGGTGCCATGCCATATCCTTCTCGTACGGCTTAAACTGAAGGGAAAATACGGACAATTCTCTATTGCCGCTTCAACCATTTCTAATCCGAGGCGATGGTGCCAGCTTACTCTACCACCTGGTAAATAGAGAAATGACGTTCCGTTTTTTATGGTTTCTAAACCCCATGGTGGTGGCCGAATTCGCAATTAAATCTCACATTCCAATCTTTTTATACAAATGTAAGCAAACCTACACATTATTTGTTGTTCAAAACTTTACTTGCGCAAAATTAAAAAGTTTGGGTTACAATACTTAAGTCGCCAAAATCGTTATTATATCCTGGTTCAATAAAGAAACTATATAGAAATGGCGGCTTGTACTTGCGAATCGCATGCTATCTCGCTTCCACTATATCGCTATCTATACTCATACAGTGCGGTACCGAATGCAAAACGACAGTTTACAAAGCGCGTAGTGATATGTACTCAATTGCGTTGTTAGGTCGGTATAGTGTTTCACTGGTTGAACTGAACAGAACTATGACTTCTAAAAACCGCCGGAAGATACTTTGGAGTGTCGCCCGAGAAATTGTGTTCAAGATAGTCGTTATCCTATCATATAACTATAGGTGATAACTGTTTACATGCTCTTAATGTTTAACTATGCTTATGAAATTTTGGGTTTTAAAATATTTTGTCAAAATCTACGTCTGTATGTTTATATTCTGGATGCGGGTAATGTATGAATACTGGAACATTTTAATCAGTTTATTAAAAGTCAAAACTTTTCTTTAGTTTGTTGCATAACATTACTTATAGGATTTGTTCCTTGTAAGCGACAATATTGACTGGCGCAATAATACAGGTATTTTTTCAAAATCAACGAGTTCGATTCGCAAATCAAAGAGACAGATTCGAAAATCAAAAATCTAATAATGCATTTTTCGTTTTTATCAAAATCCGTGAGAGGAGTGATCCTTTTCACTGAAAATAGATATTTCCAAACAATAAAAACACACAGGGGCTCAAAGCTATGTTCCATATACAAACGTAGTTTACTAATCATTTGAAAAACACTGTTCCGATTTGCTTGATATTTGGTATCTAATATTCTACAAACAATATCTGTGAAATATAATATCTGTGTCTGCACGTTTTTGTTTTGCTGAAAAATCTAAAGCAAGTCAAATAACAGGCAAAATTAAATCTTCATACCAATTTTCTTTTTTCTGTTTCATTCAGGATACATTTTTCGGAAAAACAAACATGTGCAGACATAGATATTTGTTGCCCAGATATTAAGTCCCAAATATCAAGGAAATTGGAACAGTGGTTTTCAAATGATTAGTAAACTACGTTTGTATGGGGAGCGTAATTTTCTGATGCTTACGGGCCCACCTTAAGTTAAGAACTTGGTTCAGATGAATCTTCTGGAATGCAATCATTCATTTTAATACATAAATAAGTACATTTAAACGACCTACAGTTTTATTTACCTTTTCCTACCTCTTGAACGAATTAACATTATAATTAAATATACTTTTTCGTACTAAATAGGTACGTCGCTTATTGCAAGGAATGTGGTATGTATTTATGTTTAATTTCATTGATTTATTGTTGTATCGTGAAATATTACAAACATCTTAAAACATAAATGCATACTTTGTAACAATAATATGCCGACCGTACCGTCCGTTGGACAAGTACAAGCCGCCATTTCTAAATAGTTTCTTTAATGAACTGGCTTATACCGGATTTCCAAAGAAACACGGAAAATAACTGATTGAAACCTTCACAGATGATAAGATAGCTTTGTAGTGCTTCATATTCTTCATAGTTCTATGGTTTTTTCATGAATATATACAAATAACTTTCGTATTATATCACAGCGAGTCGCGCGCGTCGTCGACTTAACTATGGGCTCGTTGCATGGAGTTTTCCTCCTTAGGCAAATACTCGGCAATACGGCTGGCAGGCGTGGTTCGGGTCCATTCCTTTTTAACGTTCTTGCTTGGGTCCCTTACAATGTCCCTTTTCTTATACAATTTGAATTATTATGTGTGCCAAATTTCATAAAACCTGGTTCGGCAGCTGGGCCGTTAACCAAAATAACACCGACAAAGTCACTCTTAATAAATGTATGTCTAATTAGATTTCATTGCAACATTTTCACGGAATTTAGTTGGAGAGGGAGGATATTGAACTCATCGTCATTTTGTGCTCACTGAAATACATTCACGCATTCCACGTGTCCCATTTTCGTAGAATTACTACATCTGTAAATTCCTACGGAGCGACTGAGTTTGACGTCTAACACGGGTAACCCGCGAGTAACGGAGGTGTCAGGTTAGCTTGTGCGAGACAAGAATGACAGGACCATTAGACTCTGCAGTTACAAGTAATGTATGTAGGTACGCGTGCGTCGCCTTAACCCACATCCATATTACTTAGTTACGTATATTTCAAATAAATGTATGTAGGCATAATCTTAAACACTGTGTTAGTAGGAGGCATTCATTACGGGAGGGGGGACTGTAGGATAATTACAAATTATGGGTATACATACTATGATCAAAAAGTTCCGGGAATTAATAAATAAAAAAAATGAGTTAATTTTCGGATACATTTATTTTATCACCTTCAAAATAACAACCGTCTGAAGCGATGCACATACGCCAACGCTTAACCCATTCTTCCATACACTTTTGATAGTCCGGTAAAGGAATGGCTTTCAATGCCTTCGTCGCATTTTCTTTTATTTCATCGATGCTCGAAAATCTCTTTCCACGAAGGGGTAATTTAAGTTTTGAGAACAGGAAAAAGTCACATGGTGCCGTATCCGGAGAATACGGTGCCTGTTGGATTGTATTTACAATATGTTTAGTCAAATAATCGGTCACGATGCGCGCTTTGTGAGACGGAGCATTGTCATGGTGCAAGATCCATGAGTTGTTTTGCTACAATTCCGGTCGTTTTCTACGCACAGCATCTCTCAAACGCTTAATTACGGCCAGGAAGTACTCCTTATTGACTGTTTGACGATTTTCGAGTACGATTTCTTGAACTTTTTCGACGTTATCATCGGTAGTTGATGTTGATGGGCGTCCACGACGAGGTGCATCGTCAACTTCTTTGAGACCATTTTTAACCGACTTCAAAAAAGGAGGAGGTTATTGAACGACGAATACCACTCGTATACTCTTGTTTTTGAGAGAGCAGAGTCCCCATATTTGGCATTTGGCAGGAGTGTCAGGAAAAGGTGTACCAACCTGAGAAAAAAAAATATTCGAATCGGTAAAGCGTTTTAAATTCAAACTACAAATTCCCGGAACTTATTGATCATAGTGTATAGCAGGTGGCGAAATTAGTAGACGCAATACCCGCGAATAGAATATTTTGCTGGTTCGGGTCCAGCCGTTCAATATATTCATAAAGTAGTTATTTTTGCACGACTGCGCAAGAAGAAGGGTTATTTTTTTCAAGTGTATTTATTTATTGGGCTCTTTTTAATGTGTCCTTGCTTCACGGTCGATTATACATACACACATATTACATTCTAAGGTATCAATCGATTCGTTATTATGGCCCGGCTAACATAGGCATCTACGTTGTTTCTTACGTTTTAGTAGTCGGGTTACAGTTTTTTAAGGACTGCTTTTTCGGCTATGAATATGTATTTTTAACTGACTTCAAAAAAGGAGGAGGTTCTCAATTCGTCTGTATGTTTTTTTTATGTTTGTTACCTCATAACTTTTGCCTGGATGAACCGATTTTGATGATTACTTTTTTAAATGAAAGCTTGTGCTTCCCAAGTGGTCCCATTTTAATTTGGTTAAGTTCAAAAAATAACTACAAAAATTGCGTCGGTAAAAAAAGTCGGTAACTTTTTTGTTAATTTTTTTGCGTATTTTCAAGGTATATTCGAAGGGACGCCTTGAAGCCGCGATACCGCAACTGGCAGCACTGTCGAATCTGCTCCATCGGGTTGCTATATCGCAACACGAAGGCGCGACAGCGAATCTCTTCGTTTTACAATGTTAGCAACAGTATATTCCAGGTTTTCTGTGGATATTCAAGAGGAAAACTCTTCTCCGTCCCCATTCTACGATCGCTCGAAGCGCTGCCGAAAGGGAATGCATTCGTATATTGTCCACATTCCCCCTATATGAACCAGCCGACCCTTTGGATCCTTTGCCTAGAGCAGTGGTTCCTAACATTTTAGTCATGAGGGGGGAACATTTCACAAAATGTATCTCTTATCATGGACCACAAATGTTTAGAGGTATATAAAATGAGTGGCTCGTAGCCTAGTGGCCCGCGTACCAGAGGCCTGGGTTCAATTGCGACATGAACCACTGTATTTCTCTTTCCGAGTTCGATAAGTGCATTTCGTCACGAATGCGAGCTGCTCATGGTTCGGAATCCATGTAAAACTGTAGGTCCCCTTCTCCTACTAGGTGGCAGGATTTAAGCCCGCCCGGGTTGGTACCATCGCATTGCATGAAAAGATGGTCGAAGCGGCAGTGAAAAATTGTCCATGTTTTCCATCCAGTTTAATGTAGCCGTGCTCATAAAGGGAAGGTCCTGGCATGGCACCTAATTCCTTTGGGAATGTGGTGTATTGGGCTAATATCATAACGGTAGTTGTGTTGTATTAACCATCCATGTCAGGTCGCAAAACAAAAAATACATTAAACTTTTGGTCCGCGGACCATCGGTTAAGAACCACTGGCCTAGAGGGTCTGGAATCTGTGAAATTTGCCCAGAAGTATGATCTGGGGCTATTTAAAAACAATGTGAAGAAGCAAATGGCCGACCAACATGGTTTTTCGTAGCCCCTGAGAAAGTTGAGAAAAATATAATAATATTATTATTGAAAAAATGTGCCGAGGATGGAGATACTATTAATTAAAATTTAGTAATAGAAGAAAATGTGAAAGTTTATTTTTTATTTATTTATTTTGTTCATAAAAAGTACAAGGTTTTACATAATATATGTTATCTCCTAAACTAAACTAAGTTTGTATTGTAGGAGATAACCTAAAATAACACGTTTGGTACATGCTACACATTTTCAACATTAATAATACTAAGAATAATAGAGATTTTAATTCAGTGATTTTAAAATTACTATTACAATTGATGTTAACTTAGTTAAATAATTAAAGTCGTCATTCCCGATGCTGAATTAGTCAGAAAAATATTCAACAAATTAGAATTTCATAACCATATAAGTGTGTTTCTTAATCATATGAGCCCATCACACCACATGAAAACTAGGTGCCATGCCAGGACTTTCCTCATACTTAGTACACAGCTTCGCAAAACACGTAAAATATTTATTGCCGCCTCTACCATCTTTTATTTAATTCTGGTACGAACCCAGGCGGTTCATCCCGCTTGGATCCGCCTACTCCTGTTAGAAGGTTCTAGCTGTACCAAGAAACGGGACCTGTAGTTCTGTGTGGCCAGGTGACCGCGATTTGGATTCTAGCGGTCGAACGGTCACCCATCAAACACCCAATCATGCCTAGGCCTTGCGCCAGGCCACTGGACTAAATAAACTAAATTATGTCGTTTGCAATGACCGGCTGGGATTTTGATAGCTTTCTCGATTTTTTCATAAGTGGCTCTGCATTTCAAAGCTGTGATAAGCAGACAGCTGCCCAACATTATTATAGAAGTACCTACGTTTAATAGCGGTCTGAACTAACATTTTCGTTTACTATTAGCTCTCTGGTAAGATATGTAGTTTTATAACTAAGAGCTTGAAGTTTTTCATCGAATCGAATCCAACATTTTAATAAAAACGAAATAAGTACTCGTACTTTCAAACATGTTTACCTATTTACTGTTCACGTTTACCTGCAGCCTCGTCTGCAGCCTTCGGATGTTTTCTGATAATATCTACACCAAGAATAAATAATGATATAAAATCAGTTTTTGATGCAGATTCGATAATGTTTGCAATACGGCGTCGTCCATAAAATTAGGTAAACTAGTTCACTAATTAATGTCATTTTAAGCCAAACTTCTCAAAACTTTGCAACTATTTTTGATACTAACTCATTAAAATGTTCGAGGTTAGGAGCATTTTAACTCTTTGCCGCGTTAAGCATTTAAAATGGTGTTGTTGGTTATTTTACTAAGCTGGTTATTTCCATAAGCTGGTTATTATTTTTACTATTACCTCTGCGATTATAAGCGAGACGTTGAGGTGGTACGGGAGACACGAATGCTGGCGAAATTGAAAACATTCTGTTGCCGAAAATGGTGCAAAATTGTTAGGTTAATAGATTAGTTAACTGAAATAAGATTAAGTGAATACAATTAGGTTTAATTACAGCGGCTCGTAGACTAGTGGCGCAGGTACTTGACTAGTATACCAGAGGTCTGGGTTTAAATCCTCGCATGCACCACTTTCTTTCTCATTCTGAGTTAGATAAGTGCATTCGTCACGAATGCGGGCTGCTCCATGGTTCGGAGCCCATGTAGGCGGTATAGCTTAAGCCCGCCCGGGTTGGTACCATCGCATTGGATGGTCGAATATTGGTCGAAGCGGCAATGATTTTTTTCCGTGTTTTCCGTCCAGTCGTGCAGCCATGCAGTCATGAAAATCCTGGCATGGCACCTAATTCTTTCGGGATTTTTTGTATTGGGCTAATATCATAACAGTAGTTGTGTGGTATTAGCCATCCATGTCAGGTTGCATAAAATAAAAATAAAAGTTTCTACATGTAGGGAGAATGAGTAGCGAAGCAAACTCTACCACAGGATCATAAATAAGTATGTGTTCCATACATTGATTTGCTTTGGTACGTCGATGGTTCCATAGTTTCGCGGCCAAGACCATGACCAGATTGTAGAACATCTTTATAAAGGTCAGATAAGACCTGTCATCTAGAAGCATCGCATTGCATGCAAGCACAGTGTGATACAAGAAAGAATAATGCTTATATTGGCCTAATAGCGCTCTATCATCTATCTACACCTCTGATATGTGCGATTTCTAATATAAAAATTCACCTTGGACATCTACCAAAACTTCCGACGAGTAAGCCCGTAATAAGACGATGTAGCGAATACCAAGCTCACGTAATGTTTTTTAGAGGAATTGACGCGATCAGACACGCCACACGACCGATGATACAAGCTTATGAGACATTATGAATGCGGCGTGTATCCATCTAGCCAGACAGTATAAGATGAGCGTGTGTGCATTATACAAACAAGTTGCAGTAATCTCTGCAAATAGAGTTTCGAAGCGGCGAGAAGGTACATACCTAGGTTACTCATGCGTCGGGTGGATAGCGAAAGTTTCGAACGGGTAACTACTTACAAATAGAAATGGCGTCCATATTTAGACGTTCCGGAACAGGGAAAGTTTTCCTCTCGTCATTCGACTGATCGAATGCAAGTGCAAGTCGGACTCGCACACGAAGGGTTCCGTACCATCGTACAATATTTTTTATATTTTTTTAGTTTTACCTATTTGTTGTTATAGCGGCATAATAAATACACACTCTGTGAAAAATTCAGCGCTTATCTATTACGATTAATGAGATACAGCCCTGTGACAGACGGACGAGTGGTCACGGTTGGAATGATTGCTATGTAGAAATATTGTGACTTATGAACTGGGTCCGGACCGACCTGTTTTACTCGCAATTACGAGTTCGAGTAAAACGGACGAGCAGCCGTTTTGGTATTGCCCAATCCGTCAAATGTGCACAGTTACCCGCGTGAGAACAAACTCAAGTTGCAAGATCAAATGGACTCGAAGTTCGTGTTTGTGCTTACTGACTTTGCACATTTGACAGATACCGCTCGTCTGTTTTACTCGAACTCGTAACTAAACGAACGAATGTAAAGATAATCCCGCGTAGAGTTGGCTAGTTCTATATGAGTATATGAGCTAGTTCAATAGAGTTCTGCATGACGGATGTCTCGTTTAGCCAATAATGTTTTTAGGCACACAGAAAGAGGAGTGACCCAAATGCTGGGTCATAAAGGTATTGTTATAATCATGTAACAAACATGCCGTCGAATTAAGAGCCTACTCCTCTTTTTGAAGTCAGTTTAAACGCGAAATATTGGTTAAACAATGAACTGACATTAATTAATTATGTTCGAATATTTGATACTGCTTTTAAGTCTTTAATTTTAAAAAGACTGAAACCATGTTATGTGTATTTGTGTATATGTGTATTTTTATAAATACGGCATTACCCATGTTTCATTGATTTAAAGTTATCCAACGACACCTACGTTGAAGTACTGTAATCACATTTTAAAAGTAATAAAAAAAACGTTTCCATCCAAATTCAAAGGTCGCAGGTTCTAATTCTGCTTTCGAAGAATATCAAGATCAAAAACGTTTTCTGATTGTTTTCAAAATTTTATTACAATACTTCAATGTAGATCTCGTTGGATAACCTCAAATCAATTAGACTAAAACTATGTGAAAAAGCGTAATATACTTATGCTGTTAGCGTAATATCCTCCAAGATCGATCATTCCACCTACCCTTGACCTTCATATATTCCCACACACCCTCACTTACCCTGACACAACACACGCCCCACATAACCTCACCACCCCAAGCACTTATGTACAGGGAAACTTAATACTCGAATCACCATCGCAATCAATAATCGTAGTTTTTCCGGTGCGTAGTGTAGGCTAACCCCTTCGGTCTCTTCTATCGAAGACCGCGGGTTCGAATTCCAGCGAAATGTCATTTTCGTTGATAATGCAGGTCACTTCGTGTTTTGGACCCTTGTAAAAATGTAAGCACCCTTCCTCACTTACTAGGCTTGGTGGAATTGGACGGGTAGCCCAAAATACCACATATCCAAAGGAATTAGGTGCCATACCAGGACGTTTCCCTTTATAACCCTATATAACGGTTACAGAGAACTGGATGGACAATTTTCATTGCCGCTTCGACCATTGTTTATTCCACTAAGGTTTAACGAATAGGATTAATCTTACCATTCAGTAAGAAAGTTTTATATAGTTGTACGACATGCCCGGGAAGAAATGCAGTGGGACCAGTTGCATTATTTTTAAATGACGGAACCCACACAGCGTATTATCTGGGGTTGTAGTACTGTGATGTTTTTTTTTTCAATCTTCCTATTATCCTATTCAACATAACAAGATGACACATGCAGTAAAATTAACAATAATGTTAGTTGGTGCCTGCTACATGTATACGTGACGACCAATGCGCTTTATAAAATTTAGAAAGTGGCTCTCGAATAAATTCAGCTTTCGACGCATGATGCTTGCTGCGAATTGCAGGTCATGCCTGTTCTCTAAACGAAGCTAGGTAGAGTCCATCTATAATATTATGATTCGCTCCTCCAATGCATCTTATTGTTCAATCTAATATAAATATTATTAAGGGGAAAGTTTGTAATAATGGATGGATGGATGGATGTTTGTTACTCTTTCACGTAAAAACTACTGAATGGATTCTAATAAAACTTTACAATAATATAGCTTATACATCAGAATAACACATAGGCTACAATTTATGTGCCCATGGGCTTTAGAACTTTCACAGGGCTGCGAAAACGATGCCGGTAGCGCTACTTCACACTAGGGGGAGAGGAGCCGGGGGCGGTGGCGGGGAGCGGCGGCGGGGGGAGGGCAGACGTCGTGACTGTTTGGTGTCCGTTTGGCGAATTTTCAAGGCACTAGCGATTTGTAAAACTTAGTACATGTACATTTAACTACCCGGGAATTAGGATTGGCTAAATAGAATTCAGTTCCGCTTACGCTAAGATGGGGCTGTCATACAAACTGCAATGCTATGCACGGCTCGGCTTTGCGGCGGCAGCGCTTACTTTTACTGAAGTACGGCTTGGTATTTCCTGCAACTTTAGGACTACTTGGCATCACGATAAATCGCCGGAGGAGCGACCAACAGAATAAAATCCTTGAGAACCAATTACTCGATTTAGATGTGCATTGTATCTACGTCTAGCCTGATTCTACTAAAAACTTATAGATTACATAATATAACGCTTCATTACCAGAAGGGTAAGTAGTGAGTCTTAAAGTCTTATAACATGCGAACCACTTACCTGATTTATGTGCGTATTTTATCAATGTATAGCATCTCTGGGAGCAGTCAGGTTCGAGATGGGTTACTGTTTTCGATGTTGAGGCTGGCTGTGGGTTGGAGTCCACGCAAAACTTACCTACGTTACACGTTACTTACTAGGTAAGCAATGTAGCAGTGAAAGTGCAGAAAGGTTCTCGCGGCAAATGTTTTTTTTTTAAATAGCCACCAAATGTCAACGAAGCTCTAAATGGGAATTATTGGATGTTTCTCATTAAATCATGCTATTTCGGCTCGAACGATCTTGATTAAATTTGGTACATGGATACATTGTCCTGGACCAGTTTGACCCTATTTTGGACCAGTCATGTGGGCTATTTTTTATCCATGAGATAATTTAGCCGACACGTTGAGGCTGGCTGTGGGTTGGAGTCCACGCAAAACTTACCTACGTTACACGTTACTTACTAGGTAAGCAATGTAGCAGTGAAAGTGCAGAAAGGTTCTCGCGGCAAATGTTTTTTTTTTAAATAGCCACCAAATGTCAACGAAGCTCTAAATGGGAATTATTGGATGTTTCTCATTAAATCATGCTATTTCGGCTCGAACGATCTTGATTAAATTTGGTACATGGATACATTGTCCTGGACCAGTTTGACCCTATTTTGGACCAGTCATGTGGGCTACTTTTTATCCATGAGATAATTTAGCCGACACTAACCCGAGCGGAGCCGGGTACCGCAGCTAGTAACATATAAATATCACATAACATAACTGAGGCCCATCTTCGGGCCTGCGCACATCCTTCGAAAATATGAGTACGAGATAGAAATTCCGCAATTGAACTATCATCTCATCAGTCAACGTTTAGTCAATATGACTGACACCTCCTTCGAGTCCGACGATGACTTCGACTGTCGCACCAAATGATTTTTAGCCGACACGTGCCTCTAGTCAGAAGCTGGCGTCTATTGTCGCACCAGTTGAAGTTTAGCCAACATGACCGCCACCTCTATCTATTTAGACGCTGGCTGCGGCTGACAAACCAATTGACGTTTAGCCGACATGACTGCCACCTCCTTCCAGTCAGACTTTGGCTTCGACTTGGTGGTGCGTGAACAATCTACATAATGAATATATATGATCTAATAAACTATATCCACCATTGTAAACTAATTTATAAGTGGAAGATTACAAACATGGCGACGATTCTTTTCTGTTCTACGTTACATTACAGGTAATATAATCGGTAGAAAAATATATTGTTGACGAATCTGAAGGTGTAATTACACCTAATGGAGAATATGAAGTAATTGAAACTAAAAGGATGCAGTCACATCTATGAAAGGTAGCGTAAAAGTAGTAGTGTAGTAAAAGTTGTAGTATATTTTAAAATAAGCGTAGAGGAAAACGAATGCCATGATTTCGACATGAACTATATATAACTACAAAAGTCACGGCTAATAAACTGTTGTATCATTTTGCTCCTTTTGGGGTAAAAAATGTTAAACATTTTAAATAAGCAAATTCTTATTCTTAGATCAATGTAAAAAAACATTTACGAGGTTAGGCTTGACGGGCTGGTAATTAGAGAGCGTCCAAAATAGCGGAAAGGACAAGTATGGGACAGTTAGTGAGACCCAGACAATTAGAGCATGATCGTGACGCAACGTCTCGTCACCCCCATTAGTCATAGCAATATCTCGAAAAATAAGAAGTCTTCGAAAATGACGATGCTCATGTGAGGATAGTGGCTGCTGTTACATTCTGTATCTTCGAAAATGACAATGCTTATGTGAGGATAATGACTGCTTTTACATCCTGTATCTTCGAAAATGACGATGCTCATGTACGGATAGGGACTACTTTTACAGCCGGTATCTTCGAAAATGACGATGCTCATGCTAGGATAGGGACTGACGTTACATGCTGTATCTTGAAAAAATACGATGCTAATGTGAGGATTGTGACTGCTTTTACATCCTGTATCTTCGAAAATGACGATGATCATGCGGGGCTAGTGACTGCTGTTACATTCTGTGTAAGCATGCCTCGGGGTGCCTTCATGTCATGCACGTACTGTATGCATGCGGTAGAAGCACGGAGAAGCGACCTGCTGTTCTGAGCTAGCGGAAAGCATCTGAGCTGAATGTGGCTGCACACAATATAGTTTACGATCGGCCGGGTAGGCCCCGCTGATTTATTCCACGTCGGATGACGCCTCGTGATCGTCCACGTTTTAGCGCCTTTGCCATAAATCTCCTGCCTCCGCATTTACGAGAAATACTTTTGAATAGATTATTCATAAATCGTGGTCATAGAACGTTGGAGCCTATGTGAGTGAAGGCATCGAAGTTCAAGTAGCACTTAGACTAACTTATGGGTTATAAGACACATCATGCTACGAGAAAGGAACATGCGGGCAACGGAAAATTGTACTATATTTTACCTCTTCAATAAAAAATGGTGTACCTATTCACTGTGGTAATGTTGATTTCACACAGGCGTAACCGACGTGCGAATAGGTGGTACAGCCACGATCTCCGTGGGTATAGCAATTTATTTTGAGATTAAAACAATATATGAGGGAAAAAATTGCTTAATTTTTTTTATTAAAACGTTCACGGAAAAAAAAATCACGGCATAAATAAGGTCTGTTCTACAAACAAAAAAGGTACTACTTTCGCTGTCATAAGGCGTAGTAGACGTACGTCCATTTTTACCACCTCCAGCTACAAAACTCCCAAAGTTATCTTTCGGTTACACCATGTAAATATCTAATGTAATCGAAAGTTAACTATCGGATTTTAGGTAGCTGGAGGTGGTGAAATCAGGGGTTAGGTACCGAATACGAGACGGAATATTTACCCTTCTAAGAAGCACTGAACTAGTAAAAGAAAGGGGCGATAGTAGACGCGTGTCATGTAGCGATATGTCAAAACAGCGGGGACCTTCGCCGCATGACCTCCGGCATTGTTTACGCGACCGCTCCGTCCTCTTGCGTAATGGCGCGCGGTCGCGCTGCCGAGACGCCGCCGCCGCGCGCCGCTGCCGGTCATCACCAGAAATAGCGGTCAGATTGTGCTCTCGCTCAGCGCAGCTTCGTGAGGCATCCGCCCATCGCAGGGTACAGCTTAGTATAAGAGAGCCCTTTACAAAACACATTGAAAATTGCCGATTTCATAGAGGGTGCCTTTTCCTGGGATATTGCCTATAGCCTTTAAACTAAGATTCAAGTTTAGGGCTCAGATCTGATCATGTATCGTATTTTTATGAATTTCTTTACATTCTTAAGATTCCAATATCAATGGCCTAAAAGTTTTTTTAGCGAAGACCGTTGCAGGCTGTTATTTAATAAAAATGTAAGACTGACCTACTGATTTTGCGCAACGCTGCCCAAGTGCGAAATATCGGCAAACACAACCGTGGTAGGTCGAAGGCGATACAAATATAATATATTTATTTTTATTGTCTTGACATAATTCTGCCCTCCTTATTCGAAAGGTAACTGAACATTAGGCACATATGTAGTTACCGCCTTTTGAATTAGGAGGGCAGAATTCCGCTAAAACGAAAAGAACGAGACCTGAAGATATACTTGCCTCTGGCGCTACTGCTCTGGTCCTACATGGATTTAAACACGTACGATTTATGTCAGCCAAATCACACACAGCGTACGGATTGTCGAAATGGATACTCCGTCTGGAGACTTCCACAGTCGAATTAACTGCGGTATGACGGCAGAGATATCACGATCTACAAATAGCTGCGCCGAATGTGTCAGCACACGGCACTCGGCAGTGGAGTCGACAGGCGACGCGGCGCGACGGAGAGCGCACCAGCACCAGTGTTCCATCAGCAAGTGGGTCGAGCTTGTACAACGCTTAATTGTCACTGGCAATTTCGCATCTTGCAGCGTATGTTCATTTGCAATTTTAATTCTTCGGGCCAAAAGGCCCGGTACACACATTCATTTTCCTAATTCGGTTTCCGAATCGGGGCCCTCCGAACTCTACATATATTTATGACTCATCACACACATTGCGAAAGAATTGGAGGAAACATTCATGGAAAGATGGACCCTTACAAGAACGAGACCACCTTTTAGGCCAACATTTTATTTCTCCAGCCCTTAGGGTTGGTTGGTGACTGAGAGTGTAAATTCGAGCTGTGTGTTAGCCGCCATCTTTATTTTATGAGGTTTTCATCAATATCTCGGACATTTTCAACTTTTCGAGAAAAATCTAAAGTTGATTTGTTCATTACAAATTGATGGCGATTTTTTTCGTGCGATCGATATTTTCCGAGTCGAGGGGGAAAAACGGGGGGAAATGTAATTATTGAATTATCTTAATCGAACTTTAGATTCAATGCTAACCCGGGTGGATTATGTTTTTTCTCATCGCTGCACATGTATGTGAGTGAGTAAATCTTTCCGCCGTGCAACATTTGTAGAAGAATTTTAAATTTCAAGGCAACAGGAAGCGTATGGGCAAGGGTGTTCGTGAGTGTCATGGCTGTGGTATTATTACCTCACACCTACCTGCCGGCCGGCCGGCGCCGGCTGGCGGCGCGGCGGTGGGCGGGTGCGGGGCAGGCGAGGGACAGGGCGGGCGGAGACTCCCGGAAATGAGCGTCGACAGGAACGCGGGGCGGCGATGCGACGGAAAGATGGGCGGAAGTGCGGAGAATGCGTTCACGGTTTTAAATCACGATGTTCAGAAATCGACAACAGCGCCACCTACGGGGACCAAATTACGCTAAGAACCATCCAGGTTACTGCGTTGTTACAAAAAACATTATAATCGGTTAAAAGCTGTCTAGGGGGAGAAAAATTACGAAAACACGCACATCGGAATTGTATATATAAATAAAGCATAAAGCCATATAATCACAATTGTAAGATATCACTGGATGTTTTGTAATTCACTATAGTTATCCATATCAATAATGATAAAATATGACAAATCCGAGTGCAGTGTACTATCTATGGATGATGAATGAACAATAAACCCGTGCTCATAAAAGGGAAGGTCCTGCCATGGCACCTAATTGAAGCGGTGTGTTGGGCTAGTATGCTGTCATCACAGGGCTGTATCTAATGAACCGTAATAGGTAGATAGCTTAAATTTTCACAGAGTGAGTATTTCTGTTGCCGCTATAACGACAAATTACATTCAAAACAAAAAAAAGTAAAGCCCCTATACGTAAAATTTTATATATGTGAAATACACTAAACACTGTGCAAATTATTTCTTTATAGAGCCCTTCGTGTGCGAGTCCGACTCGCACATGGCCGGTTTTTTCGATATGTTCAGTTACCGTTATCAAGAAAAGTGCTACCGGAGGCTAGCGTCATAAAAATTACGCTAAATGAAAATGGTACTGAAACGGCTACAATAACGCAAACATTTTTTTTTATAATATCAATATATTTAAAACATGCATTTTTTTACCGTTTAATTTAGGACTTTTTTGAAAGATTTTTAGCCTGGTTTTCACCAAGAGCTGATTTATTTTAATCGACACTTAAAGGGGCCTTTTGCTGAAACTTTGTACTAGTATTGATCTAACTACTTGGTATTATTGGTCTAAGAAAGACCCTTACACTCGACCAAACCGACTGGTACAAATAAACCGAATACCAATGAGCACAGCAGCCGTCCGATTTGGTGAGGCGCTTTCAGCTGGCCGTTATTGGTCGTTATTTTTCATGGTATTTTGCTACCAATTTCTTCCCCACCGCTTGTTTTATTTTTGTGACAGCTTCTTCTTCTTTTTTAAGCGCTGCCGTCGCCGTCCCTTCGGACCACCGCACCAGCCAGAATTAAGCTACTTATACCATTCAAATGTGGGCGAAACACTCTGATTTTAAAGTGCCTTAATGAAGTAAAGACGTTTTCAATGCGCCGGAAGGTCATGGGGCCATGAGTGTTTTGGTTTTTTTATCGATTTTGTTATAAAGGATTCTCAGCTTGTCTGTTTACCGGCACGGTCAGGTTGTACACGCAGGCTTCTGAATAACATGACATCACCGTAAATGAATGTCAAAACAACATACCAGTTTTGCAAGCTCGACAGCACATTCTCTACATATTAAGCAATATTACTCGATTTATATCTGATACAGGTAGACATGGATACCTACCAGCTGTCAGTCGTTCCGAGAGACAGGTTTTCGGAATAGGGGAACCTATTCAGGTCTACTTCTATTGCCTACTTCCACCTACTTCTATTTCCATTGAAAACATTTCCATTCCGTCGATTTCGCTCATAATAGTCATTGCAGCCGGTTATATTAATCATTCTAGAATTGTTTTGGAGGCGACGGCCGCACTAACTTTTTTTTGCTCAATCGAAAATTACCAATGGAATCCTGAATCCGCTTCCGGATTATTACAGGTTTTCGGAGTACCCTTAAACCATTCCCGTACAACCATTCCAGAAAGAAATTATAACCATTCCGGATTATTGCTGGTCCTCAACGGAATCTCTAAGTATTATTCCAGAGGCCATTCCGGTCTTGGTAGTAGGAATGGAAAAACAATCCTCTTTGGAGCAGGAATAACTCATCGCTGGTACCTACACAAACCAATCTTCAAAAAATCTTATTTTTTATATAAATATATTCACACTAAAAGTACACTTATTATCTATATTAAAACAAACATATAAAATATTACAAACGCTACTAGAAAATTAGACGTCTTGCAATATTTTAACACATATACGAAGACGCCGAAATGCAATTATGACACACATAATATCAGAAATTTTAGAACAAATTTTGGTTTTATGTTTGTTTAGATTTTCATTATTATTCGACATATTATTTTACATTTACGGATTAACAGTGTTTAGCTTACTTATTTACTGGAAAAATATGGCAGTACAAGAGTTCAGCTGCCAACACTGATGCAAAGTGACACCTTTAGCATAGTTTTAACGGATTACTTCTACTTCATTGCCGAACGGAATTCTTCGTCACTACCCTCATCTGCGGCTGAACCTACCCACAGCTACAATCTGTGCAGCCGATGACCTGGCGTTGACATCTGACTGGACGAAGCGTCAGAGGTCCTCCAGGTCGCGTCGCGAATCCTGATGATGCCCACAGCGTGGTGGACGAAACGTCGAGCTAAATAAGTAAGCTGAACACTATTTATCCGTAAACGTAAAATAATAATTTTATTTTTTCTGCAAAGCAGTAAGGTCAGTGCCTACATTCCATATGCACTAAGTTCCCTGGTCGGCAGCGCATGCTGTTAGAATAATTTAGTGCAGAAAAGTTGTTTGCTATTTAAATGTACTCGTAGAATTTGGATTACTAAAAGAAAACATAAAAACCATTTGGGTAGTTAAATGTTTCCCCGTTCATTATTAGTTCTTCAGATACTAGGTATTTATAAGGTATTATAACACTCAGATGTCTCTGTTAAAAAACTTGATAATCCAATATCGAAAGTAAAATGTTTTTATATTAAAATAATATTTATCTCTATCTTCGTACTCAACTTCATACTAGTTGGGTATGAAGTTGAGTACGAAGAGTACTTTAATTATTAATGTGTTTAAATTTGAATCCTAAACATAAGCGTTCAAATCTTGCCCTAAAACCAGCGATTTGATGATTTGAAACCTTATTACCTATTGGATTACCTATTGGATTGCTTGCATAATCACAATAATTATTTATTTATTTCAAACCTAGCCAACTCAAAGACAAGTGCAATGGTCTCTTAATGAAATAAGAGATCTTGTGTGAAAACCCTATGCTAGGCCAGTAAGTACGATGCACAATTGTTTTTTCTCACGGGTGCCATTTTTGGCTCCCCAGCACCCTGCGACCGTATCTCAGGGTATAACGGTTGACTATTGGCAACCTCGTGTCCCTATGTATAGATAAGGTATGTGTCACAATTACTGCGATTTCCATTTCATGTCCTACGAAGCCCTATATACATAGTTCCCCCAAGCGAGTACGTGACAGAATTCTCAAAAACATCACGTAAAGTTAAACATTGTTACACATTCTAAACTACAACTCTCAGCTAAACTATCCCGCTCATTGCTAACATTGTTTATAGCCTTTTCGCGTGACGCACAGTGCTAACAATATCTAGGCCGACACAATACAAGCTGCACGAAAAATTAGCGACTGCAATGTAATTAAGTAATTTGAAAGTCAAACATTAAATATGCATGCAAAAAATATACGGTAAAAAGGCCATTTGACCTTTCTGAGTTACAAAGTGTTTAATATTATCTATAGAAATATGAATACTTACAAAGATATAATTTAACTTAATTCATGGGTTGCTTTATATTTATTTATTTATCCATGCTACATTAATTTACCACATTAGGAAACGCCACATTTAATTAGAGCAAGCATCGTAATTACATTGCGATCCTCCTTCACATGAATGTAGGACCAATGCGGTTATCCCATATGTAATCATATATTACTAGCTTTGTTACCCGGCTCCGCTCGAGTCAATGTCGTTTTGGCCTGATGTCGGGTCGACTTATTTCCTGGATATTATATGAGTTCCCTTTACAAACTTTCACCCCCTTCGAGTTCTATGTACGCCAAAAAAGATAACCTGTGACCTTTGCGAAGGTCTATACTATCTCTATACCGAAATTCATCAAAATTGAAAATCAGACGGGACAGATAGACGGACAGAGTTACTTCGCATTTATAATTTAAATTATTACAACATTAGGAAACGGTTATTTTACTTGGGTTTCAAGTTTATCCACCGCCAATGCGGCCATGGTCCACTAAAACCAAACTTGCCTGGAATGGAACATCACTGTAACCACTGAAGAATAAAGAAAGGAGAAGTGGCATGCGGTCGATATCGCGATTCCCCCATTGATCAAAGTGGCCATAGGAGGCGCGTCGTACGCCACACAGTCGAAACATCGCCACCGCGCGCTAATGTGCTCTAAAAATGCGTTCGTCAAGTCAGTTCCCACCCACACAAACCCTCCAATACTTCTGCGACCAAAGAGCAGACAATCAAACTTGGGTTGCATGCTGTCTGTGTCTGCGACTATGGTTGCATGTGGCAGTTAGGTTGGTAGTTTTTGAAAAATGTATACAACGGTCTCATAGTGGGCTAGCTTCCTTTTTGATGTAAGGCTGTTGCCATATCATACTGGACAACATATGATCTTGTGATCCGTTGCTGTCGCGCTCGGTCTGCCATGCGTCGCCGTGGCAAGGACAACCGCTCTACCTTCTCTGCACACACAACAAGACACTTCTCCGTATCTAAAAACCTTTATAATCTGATTTGAGGTGGAAAAAAATTTCAT
The DNA here is from genome assembly GCA_946894095.1 of Incurvaria masculella. Lineage (NCBI taxonomy): Eukaryota > Metazoa > Arthropoda > Insecta > Lepidoptera > Incurvariidae > Incurvaria > Incurvaria masculella. The sequence continues at coordinate 14,600,499 of OX335641.1, read as the reverse complement.
TGCCTTTTCGACAAGTTAGCCCTGAGCGATAAACGTCTATCTTTATCGTTTGAGCTCGCACGAAAAGCGAAACAAAAACACAGTTATCGATCGATACAGCCGTATCGTTGCGTTTGTGCTCGCGCTACTGCATCACAGAATAAGCGAATGTATCGCATATCGATAATCGCATGATGCAAGTAAATTCACAAGCTAGGAAGAAAATAATTATGATCCTACCACCATGCGAGGCAAATTGTAATTCTATTATGAACGATAGTACCAATATTGATCACTATTGGCACGCGAAGCTATGGTTAATGGCGTGTGTAACCGAATTGAAGAGCTGCCAGTGGTGATCTCACCGCAACAATGCCGCAACCTCTCCGCCGCGCCGGAAACTGCATCGAACTTCAGCCTAGGCACCGGCCTAGGCGTCTCGTTCACCTGACGCAGCGCTGCACGTAGCACGTGAAACACTCAGGAACTTGCCGTAGTAAGAGCCAGAATCGCGTGGTAAACGCCGTTTCATGCATGGAAAATAGCTGTTTTTATTACTTTTCGTGTTGTAGAAACATGAACAAAAAACAACAACTTTTTTAAACGGTAAACGTTTAAACGTTTGACCGATTGTAAAGAATGATAAGCCCGGTTTTTACCAAGTGCTGATAAATCAATTGACTAAATTAATCGACACTTTAGGAGAATTTATTATTAGAGTGGTAATTATCTTGTAACGATCGCGAGATAGCAAGAAAGGCCCTTTAATGTGAGGATTAAACTAATCAGTACTTGGTCGAAGAGACCCTAAGGGTCTTTTCACCTACTACTGATTAGCTTAATCGCCACATATTAAGGGCATTCCTTAGCAGCTTGCAATCAATACCAGTACAAGATATTCAGTTCTTTAGTAATAAAGGTCCTTTAAGTGTCGATTAAAATAAAATAGTACTTGATGCCCTTATCATGTGGCGACTAAGCTAATCAGCGGTAGGTGAAAAGGGCCCTTAGTCTATCCTTTTACATTCGTTTCATATTAAAAGGATGAGCGGTTCTCTAGACACTTTCAATTTGAAGTTATGCTAGATGTTTGGATTTTTATACACTGTTTTAAAGTAGTTACAAAAATGTTGTAAAGCTCAATTATAAAATCAAAGTATTAAATATATTTTTGCGGGTTGTTAGTCTTTAGGTCGTCGGTTTTGGACTTTTGAGTCTTATGTCCGCATTACAGGTAACTTACGAACATCAAATCATGACCACCACTTTTCTTGTAATTGGCTCGTAGCGGTCCTGGCGTGGCACCTACGAGTAATTCCTTTGTAAACTTGTGTAGGGCTAATATCATGACGGGATATGTTCAGTTACATAAAAAAATATCCGAAAAATCAGAACCACAGCAATCTAGAATAAAATCTACCGAAATGTCTTGTTGGTGTGATTTGCCTTCATACCAGAAAAGAGTAATAGGTTTTAAATTATATCGTTTATCGGATAGCTTAAAAAAAATCAGTTTCAAAACGTTAATGAACTTCGAGCTAGAACATAAAGCCAACCACTCATAGAAACTGTTCGTCATTTAGAAAGGTGAAAGCAAAGCGAAAGTCCTTTTCAATTGTATTTGTTTAAGCTATATCTACGTCTAATAGATTGTGTCCGAGATCTGGACGTGTATTCTTGGCATTCAGTCATTGCGGATTCAGTAGAGTTAACAGAAGAAGAATTTACTTTGACATTACTGTTAACTCTACTGAATCCGCAATGACTGAATGCCAAGAATACACGCCCAGTTCGAGATCAATCAAGTTAGAGGCTAAATCTGGCCCAAAGAACCAGTGTCATTATCGCAAGCTCTACCATATACCTGCATATGTACATATAGCGTACAAACTCATAGCCTTGTAGATTTAGGTATTTCTTGTCTAAAGTGATCTAGCCGGTTGGCTTAGTTAGACACGGATAAATACATAAATCTTGTCAATTTGAGTCGCATATATCAATAGATATTTTTAAAGCGCTTATCACGTACACTTTTAAAAATATATCTTGGCTATCATTTGAGGTTATCAAAAATTTCGTTTCAAATTACGATGACACCAGAATCGAGAATTTCTCAAAGAAAGATTTATTTGGCACTCCTGTGTATATTGTTAGACAGCCATAGTATGCTAGCGACGCTGCAGTAGTCGATGTCCAGATGTCCACAATGTTCGAAGCAAGAACGTGCTAACGTACAATAGCGATGGTCTACCTGCATACACTGAAGTTCAGCGTCCTCGGAGCCGCGCCAACGCTGCCGACCTCATCCAGACTTAAAGTGCGACGCTACTACGACGAATACGATCACAAACTGGTTTTGTTATTATCAATGTATGAACACGTTGATTGATGATAAACAAGCCAGTTTTCATTTTATGTTTGTACGGAACGCATCACTGTAAACACCACACTCAGCATCGAAATTTGTAAAGACACTCTCTCTGGGTCGAAGTAAAAAGCATGGCGCTAACCCTGACACCGTATTTGAAAATTTTAAATAAAAATGTGAAATTTTAAATATGCGTGCAATTGAAGTCAAAATTGCCACAGCCAGACGGCGACCTAATTTAAGATGATAAGATGTACATGACGCACGCTAACCTTGGATATTGGCAGCGAAGATAGACATAGTGCGTGTAGGTAACTCGTACTCATCTATAAGTGCAAGTGACATAACGCATTCTAATCAAGGGACTAGAGTGTAAATGAGACACAAATGCGATGTGTCGGTGTGAGCGCAGCAGTTGCCGCGACGCGCAAGTGCTGCGCAGTATTAGCTACTAACGATAAGAAAATAACATTGTACTTGTAGGTATCCCGCAGTTGTCATTATCGCAAGTGAAGCCGAAACTGCCACAGCGAGACGGCGACATAACGCGTTCTACTTCAAGGCGCTCGGATGCAAATGAGGCACATTGGGCTCGATGTGTTCGACCGACCTGCGCGAGCGCCGCCGCCGTTGCCGCGACGCGCGCTAACCTTGAATATTAGCTGCGAACGATAGCAACACACAAATAGTGGGTGTAGGTAGGCCGCACTTGTCCATTAATAAATAATAGTGACGTTCAATTGCTAAATGCTCATCTATGTTCATTGATGACAACTCACCAAAAGTTTTCATTTTTTATTTTATTTAAATTGTAATTGAAAAGAATGGTCAACTTGGTCACCGGAACCTATTGCTGCTTACGGCAGACGCGTTCGGATCCGTGGAACACGGAGTCTGGTGACACTTTGACAATGTTCGCAATATCTTATTTCGTTTTCATCGGAGAGACCTGGACCTGAACATAATTGTGAACGTAAAGGAAATCCTAATAGTTTCTAGCTTTTTTTTATTTAACCTGAAGCCAACACAAATGTTCTAGTTATCTCTACAATGGATGATAACGATGAAATGGATGCAAAGTTAACAAACCTGACATGGTTACATTGTTTAATACGCACAATATCTGGAGTGGACACAGTAGACCAAATTAAATAGTTGCTCAAATTGTTAAGAATTACAAGGCGCTAATTACAATGGCCTCTTTTTGTATTATATTTTTTTATTTCTCAACACTACAGAAATAAATATATTTGTAGGTCATTGCACAATGTAAATACTGGCGCAAACACCATTCTGAAAGGGTTGATTACAAGTTTGAAAGAGTAGTTATGAATCGAATTAAAGTCTCCGTCAAGCCATTTACAAGTGCACAAACGAGACTTACAAACATCACGGGTCAGAAACAAAGTACAGATGGGCATAATAAATTACCTTGATTGTTACACAAAGTTATATATCAATAGATGTTTAATTAAGTTTTCCTGTGTTTTTTTTTATTTACACTTTTTGATTAAATCAATGTTCTTGCCTGGCTCTAAAAATAGAATAAATTATTCACATGAATAACGTTAAAACGTTAAACATAGCGGCTCGTAGCCTAGTGGCGCGGGGACTGGCCTAGCGTACCAGAGACCTGGGTTCAATACCGACATGCACCACTGTCTTTCTCTTTCCGAGTTCGATAAGTGCATTTCGTTACGAATGCGAGCTGCTCCATGGTTCGGAATCCATGTAAAACTGTAGGTCCCCTTCCCCTACTAGGTGGTAGGGTTTAAGCCCGCCCGGGTTGGTACCATCGCATTGGATGAAAAGATGGTCGAAGCGGCAATGAAAAATTGTCCGTGTTTTCCATCCAGTTCAATGTAGCCGTGCCCATAAAGGGAAGGTCCTGGCATGGCACCAAATTCCTTCGGGAATGAGGTGTATTGGGCTAATATCATAACGGTAGTTGTGTGGTATTAGCCATCCATGTCAGGTTGCATAAAAAAAAAAAAAAATCTTAACCAGAACAAAACACAGAGCTCGATACAAAAGGCGGTGAAACACTTGCGGAATCTGAATCCGCGCGGTTTTGTTTTGCTGTTCATGTAACTTTCAAGCGCGCGTGTACGGTTAAGAATATTACTCATAAAATATACTAATTATTGCCCAAATTTCAATTAAAAAATAAGAATACATTTCGTAATTTGTATTGCTAAACTATGTAAAACTCGAACTAAGCACAAATAAAGACTTAGCCGTGTTTTATTAGCAGGTTGAAAGAATACATGAAATAAATAATAATAAGGTTTAGGCAAAAGCTTTTTAAAGAACTGACTTCCAATAGGCAGACAGTCTGATCGTCACGCATGTTGAGGTATAATTGATAAAGGGTGCAGTCCGATCCAGTCCAAATGTATTCTACGGTCGGCTAATAAATTGCATTTGGGCGAATCATCGAACCGCATGCCCCTACAGTCCGCGTGACCTCATTCCCGCGACGAGCGGTGATGCGACGCCACGAGGGGGAGCCAAGTGAAATCGTTCGATCGACCCACAGATACGCGCAAACATTTTTGTAGAGTCTTTTAAATCGTTCGACAGGGGCAACGCGTAGAAGCCCTTTGCTAAAAAATGCCTGTTCAGGTAATTTGGAACGTTAAAAACACGTAGCCCGCTGCTGCACCAGGCTCTGTGTTTTTTCCGATTATTTAAAAACCCGCCAATTGCGAGTCAGACTCGCACACGAAGGGTCCCGTACCACCGTACAAGTTTTAAAAAATCACGTTTTTGAATGGGGGCCCCCTGTATTTTTTATTATTTTAATACAGCCCTGTGACAGACAGACGGACGGACGGACGGACGGACAGCGTAGGCTTGGTAATAGTGTTCCGTTGGCACCCTTCGGGTACGGAACCCTAAAAACGGTACTAATCATGCAATCGCGCTCCATATAATGCGAAAACATTCATTTATAATATTAGTAAATCGGTCGATTTCAGAGTATTCTTAAAAATGTCATCATTAAAATAAGATTTTTAGGGTTCGGTACCCAAAGGGTGCCAACGGAATCCTATTACTAAGCTTCCGCTGTCCGTCCGTCCATCCGTCTGTCACAGGGCTGTATCTCATGAACCGTAAGGCAGCTGAAATGTTCACTAAGTGTGTATTTATATATTTTGCCACTATAACAACAAATAGGTAAAATAAAACAAATATAAAAATAAATTATTTTTTTATGGTTTTTCAGGGTTAAACGTTTTCAAGGTTCAAAGTATGAGATAGTGTTGAACTATAAGTAATTGTGAAATACTTTCTAATGTAGAATGATGTTCAAGTTGCCTAATATTCAAATCGAATATAATTATTTAGCTACATTAATAAACATAATAAAAAAAACATAATATTACCTACATTACCAAATAAAAATATGCAATATTATTTCCGGTAATAGGAAAATGTAGAACAATGGCATTCAACCCTGTTTTATATTTTTCACTCTTTCAGCTGTATTCAGAGTGGGCGGACTAACTTTTGTCCGCCGGACTAAATCCGTTTTTGTATCGTTAGTCCGGTGTTAATCTGGTACTAAGTTTTGACAGGTGCTCCCTGAATACGACTATTAGTGTTATTGGAAAATACTTATTAATGTATTATTAGGCAGGATATTGTATACTATCTAAAGCTCTCCATACTCTACATAACAAAATACGGTCACATCTAATGCAGAGTATGAGAGAATAATTATTGTCAAGTGTGGTACTCTTTATTTTATTAAAAAAGATATTTGAATGTATTATTAGACAGGATATTGTATACTAGCTAAGCTCTTCATACTCTACATAACCAAACATATTTACATCGAATGTAGAGTATGCGAGAATAATTATTTTCAAGTGTTGTACTCTTTGTGTTATTACAATTTATTTTTGGATATATGATTAGACAGGATATTGTATACAAGCTAAGCTTTCCATACTCTGCTTAAAGAAATACATTCACATATTAAGTAGAGTATAAGAGAATAATTATTTTCAATTTTTGTACTCTATGTGTTAGTAGAAAATAATTTTGAATATATTATTAGACAGGATATTGTATACTAGATAGCTCCCCGTACTGTATATAATCAAATACATTCACATGTAATGTGGAGTATGAGAGCATGACATCTTCTCTGTATTATTATAAAATACTTTTCAATATATCCTTTGACAGGCTTATCCATACTGAAATTTTAAATGGAAAACGAACTCTGTCTGTCTGTTATGTATTTCACGCTTATCCGAAATTTCGATCTGCTTTTTCCCTAGATACATTAGTCACGTAACTTTAACAAAACGTAAGGGGACCACAAAAAGTATGTAGGTAATTTCGAAAGGCCGTCAACCAGTGCCACCTAGCAATTGATTGGGGAAACATTGTGTCGATTGGGATATAATCAAGAAATACTTTGGCTGACGTATTGTATCATTAATAATAATAGTAAAGATCTTTAGCTGTTGTACACCATTTAAAAACAGTTTATAAAAGGCGGGCCTAATGCCAAAAGGAATTCTCTTCCTACCTGCTATTGTACGGATAGCTCAGGGGTAGAGCAGTGGCCATGTAATCCAATGGTCGTAGGTTCAAAACCTGCTTCCGACGAATGTCCAGTCCAAAAATAATTGTGATTATTTTCAAAATGTGATTTCAATGCTTCAATGTAACTTTTTAAACTTGCAATTATTGAGAGACACTTAAGTTTCGTTTATGAAAGTGAAGTGTTCCTACATAACATGGTAAGTATATGATAGCCCTTTTTATGACTGTGATGGCTGCTTGGAGACCATACGATACGAATGAAAAATTGCGTTCTTCCTCATAAATATTGATAGCGTCGCGTGCTGTGTATTTCTTCCGTTATTAAGCACGAGTCAGATTATGTTTACAATATATCCAAACAATGGTCATGATAACTTCCTTTGTAGTTATTGATTAAATAGTAATAAATAAAATAAAATATTAGTATCAACATTACAGTTTACTTTTCATTCATTCATTTACCAAAATGACCAAACCACTACTTCGCACAAACATACTGTTCAGAAGCCAACCAAAGTAACATTATAACTAGCAGAGTAATCGACAAAAATAAAATAAAATACAGAGTTTAAAATCATTTCCGACATGACTTTGTGGCTTAAGGTCGGCCCGTAAATCAGATAATTTCGCGTCCCATACAAACGTAGTTTACTAATAATTTGAAAACAACTGTTCCAACTTATTTGATAGTTGGTATCAAATATTAAGCTACAAATATCTGTGTCTGCATGTCTTTGTTTTTTCGGTAAATACTGGGTCAAACCACAGAGAAAACAAAATACGTATGAACATTTTCTTTTTGCTTTCATTTCATTCAGTTTGGATTTTTCAAAAAAACAAAAGCGTGCAGGCACAGATATTTGTTACTTGATATTAGATATTAAATAGCAATTTAATTAGAATAGCGGTTTCCAAATGATTATTAAACTACGTTTGTATGGAAAGCATAGCTTACGGGCCGTTCTTAAACAACTTTAACCAAGTTCTAAATAACTTAAGATCGAAATAGAGTTATTTTGTTTAAAATAATATTGCAAACCATTCGTTTTTTCATGCATATATGCATTTTAAATTCATAACATCTCTAGGTTAGGCAGGGCTGATAGAAAGTCCTCGTAACGTATCGTAATGGCATCATACTTGTTTTAAGTTCTAGATGGGTGACCGTTTTCGACCGTTGAGGGCGGCCGTGGTTCGGATTTCAAGTAAAACTGTGGCAAAACTGTCTTTAGCATTGAATGAACGATGGTCGAAACGGCAATGAAAAATTGTTGGTGTTTTCCACCCAGCTTAATGTATCCGAACTATATAAAGAAGGGCCTGGCATGGCACCTGGTTCCCATGTAGTGTATTAGTGTGTTAGAATAATATCATGGCAGTCGGTTTGGTATTAGTTTTCCATGTTCAGTTGCATAAAATCTTCCTTCGCCTCTACTAACTGACCTACATAAATATCTTCATAATTTTTGTACAAATGTGTTTAACAAAAAGGTTAAAATAGAGCCCCATATGTACACGAGTATTAGTCTACTGTGGTGATAACATACCACAGAACTAAGACCTCACCCGCGCAGCCCTCTTAATCAATCAGTAGATATACATAATAATATTTGGAGCTCGCTCCGGCCGACCAATTTAAACGAGAGATCAATGTAGAGGCAGATCAGCTGAGTCATTAACAGCAGCTCCGCCCGCCCTAGACAATACCCCCCCCCCCCCCCCCGCTCGTCGGTTTTGCGCGCGCCGCCGCACCCCTGCCCTATCAACAACATTGTTTTTGTTATGTATTTCGTTGCCATGACAAAATAATCACGAAAATACTGTATCCCACTGCAAATAATAATTAATTGTAGATTAGGTACACGCCTATACAGGTAAATTAAGCACATGCATTATGCACGAATTGCAGCCATAATTTTGTTACTCGTTAAAACATTTTGAAATTTTAAACTGTTACTCTAATTAAAAAAAAAATCGACGCAAAGAAATAATCATAACATTATTAAAATATTTCTCTCACGAATTCGGTTGACATTGATGGCAACAATGCAATAACAATATCTAGGAAACAAAAATAAAGATGTAGGCTAAATTGGGTCAAACAAGTGCGCAGTACTTAAAGGCGAGCTTAAAGGTTACGGGGTGAAGGACACACGCGTCAAGTTCCCACGTATCGACCGCCGATCGAGGTATGACAATTCAAGAGACTTATCAACAGGAACAGAGTTGAAAAGAAAAAAGATGGCAAGGTTCCGCAGGACGAATTGATGCTGCGGAATCGCTTTGTGCTGAGGACAGCACGTGCTCCGCCGAGACGGCTCTCCGGCCGCGGCGAGCGGCCGCACTCATCTATACGGCAGCCTTGCTGCAGCGCACGGAATTTCAGAAATCGACACATCGACGGCGCTGCAATGAGGCAGGACAAGCAACGAAATGTTGCGACTTAGATGGGGCGGTTGTATCGGACTACGGCCTTGGAACACGTTATATCTCAAATATACGTAGTTTTGGATCCTACAATCGCGGATACGCACTGATACACGCACGTATACAGGGATCTTCAATTCCATTCTACCTTCTTGTAAGGGTAGAATTACTAAATATTCAATTGGATTACCCTCGGCATTCTGCCCTTTAATTAGTAAGTCTGGAAGTGTCAGTTATGAGCGAGTTCGTATTTTCTAACTAATTCAAAGTAGGTTAAACAGCACACAGACAATGATGACGCCATGGAGGAAAATGCGGCAGCGACGGCAGCGCGCGTGCGCGGGTGTCGGCGGAGGGCGGAAGGCGGAGGGACCCCCTCCGGCCGGCGAGACGGACCTCCTCGGGGCCTCGGCGCCTCGCCGCCGCCGCGCCGCGCCGCGCCGGTCACAACACAGTCAGTATCGAGCCGGCTCCTGCGAGCGACGTGCACACGCGGGGTCACGCCACGCGACGCGACCGGCGACACATGACGAACGATGAGTGACAAGAGCGAACCACCCCCGGAGCCGGGGGAGGCGGAGGGCGCGGGAGGGGGCGCGCGGCGGCTGCGCGAGCGCGTCACCTTCTTCGAGCGGGTCTGGTCGGGCGCCGCGGAGGGCGCGCCGGACGAAGCGGACGGCGGCGGAGGCTCCGACGTGCTCGACATCGAGCGGCGCATCCGCGAGGAGCAGCGCAAGCGGAGGCTCGCCACCTCGCCGCGCATCGAGGTGAAGTTGCGCCACCGGGAGGACACGCCTCCGCGGCAGCCGGCCGGCCTGGCGCTCGAGCTGCCGTCGCTGCGGCACGTCGAGCGGCCGCCGAGCCCCGGCGGCGAGGCGTACGAGGAGCGGGTCGAGCAGCACGTGCAGACGGAGGTGGCGGGCGGCGTGCGCGTGGTGAAGGTGGAGCGCGTGACGACCGTGCGGAAGGTGGTGAGCACGGCCGGCACGCCGGAAGAGCGCGCCGAGTCGCCGCAGCACGAGTGGTACTCGGAGTACCGGCAGCAGGCGCTGCACACGGCGCCGCGCCGAGAGTACGTGCGAAGCAAATCCGAGTACGACTCACATATCGCCGAAATAAGAGGTATGCCTCCGGATGGATTTCGATGTTTCAGATAAGACTTCCTAGCAAAGATATACCGTGGGTTTCTTCGGCGGTTCTAATGTGCTTCGTAAGCACAGTATTTAAGGGTATCACAGTTTGTGTTACTCTGAAATAACACGAAATCGCTCACTGCTGCAACGCTTCCAAGTTTTAGACCAGAAGCAAGCAATCCAGATCTCAAATAGTGAAATTAAAAGATATATAAATGTTTGTAAGATATTCAGGAGGTGGTGCTGCGGCATAAAGAAGTTGCAATTCTATCGGCTGCAAACTTTTCTCTTAAACCATCGACGTACTATATCGATGTCTAAAACAATATTAAGGGAAACCAGGGCCCCAAGCGTTTATCAGTTTCACACACCTGCCCATTAAAATTTTTGCAATTAAATCGGACAAAACGTCGGCGTCAGTGTTGCAGGCACGGGCGACCTCGATGTCGGCGCTGATAAACCGCGGGATCGCTCAATACTTATCGCGTCTCGAGCACCCGAGCCGCTGCCGCTGCCGCTGCTACTTACTGGCACTCCTCGATCAAGGAGCACAGGATAATATTTGTCATTCCATCTGAAAGTAGGAGCGGTGACCCACGTAAAACTATGGATCACCACCATTACGTACTAAGGGGTGGGCCGAATCCCTCGGGGTGGTACCGGCGCTTTTAATAAAATATGTAAGATTCGCTAACTTTTAAGAAACTAGAAATAGGTGGCTAATATCACCCCTACTATCACAACATTAGCCCTACACACCACATGGGAACTAGGTGCCAAGCCAAAAACTTTGTTATTTTGCTCGGCTACATTTTACTGGATGGTAAACACGGACAATTTCGATTACCGCTTCGACTCTTCTTCAATGTGATGGTAACCGACCCGGGCGGTATTGCCAGGATTAGGCCTACCTCATGTAAGCAAGTGGGACCTAGAGTTTTATGTGGAATCCGAACCACGGCTAGTCTCAACAGTCGAAAACGGGTACTCATTCAAAATCCGACCACGCCCCAGAGTTGCTCCAGGCATCCCACAACTAGGCCAAGGAATTAACGTCTTTAGGTTTCAATCAACATCGTTTTTTTTATAGAATTACCGTATCACAAATTGCCATAGTCGAAACCTGAATCACCTGTATAATTCGTAATCGAAAAGCCGATAGTAAGCATGCACTACTTAGCGCTTGTTTATATGCGTCGCGGTGCATATCAGATTCCGTTTCTCGGCCGTGGCAAGGTTACGAACAATTCGCCAGGAATGCTCCAATGTTTGGTTTAGCTTATCTGCTGCTGATTGCAATGTCACCTGAACGTCTTCTTTAAATTATTTTACCTTGCGCTTTTGCAGGAAAAAGTATAGTTGAATGTATACTTCGTATGTTTTTCTTTCCTCCATCGTGGCGCTGAGTTAAAATCGCAATACACAAATTCAACTGACAAACCTATAAAAAAATAAAAAAATGAAGTAAAACCAATTTTTGAGTTAAAGATTTGAAGATGGTGTGCCGTCACGTATTATCATGTCGTTACACTTGAAGTAATAAAAAAAAACATCACAATAACGTGAGGTCTCGTGAGACATTACTAAAAACGAAGCTTTACCGGAATTTTTCAGATTTATGATACTTTTGAGATTACCGCGGTCGTTAGACATGTTTAAAAAATGTTACGGCTTTTCACGCGGCAGGAAGAATGATTAGCTCGAAACGTCGGAGAATGTCTCTTCCTGCCGCGTGAAAAGCCGTAACATTTTTCAAACATTTTTCAGATTTATTAGATTTTTATAGATATATTAACGCGATGGTTCTAGGACTAGAAGTTCCAAAGATGTGACACAATACAATGACAAGACATGACAATAAAACTAACTAAAACCTTTCAATTGAGTACCGTCGTGACATTTTTTATGTTAGTAATACCATATATTATACAAAACTCTAAAACAAGGCAGCAAATTGGCGGTTGATGCACGGTTGTTTGCATGGGTCGAGTACTTATGATTGTTATCCGGGTGTCCGGTCGCGACTCTATATGGGCTGCCACTGTCGCCATGACAACGCCACTTTTTCCTCCGACAGTTTCAATACGATTCACTTTTTCTGAGTTAGGTCCCCATCCTAAACGTTCGATCTGAAGGAACTTCCGCAAAGAATCTTGGCTTCAATAAATGAGTCTATAAGAGAAAACTATACATATAATACTAGCGACCCAGCCCGGCTTCGCACGTAACGTATGGTTTGAATGTTTTTTGCTCGCGAATAACAAAAAATATCTGTAACTTCACTGCTAGCCTGAAAATGTAATCAAAATCGGTCACATCGCCTTTATTTTATTTTAAACATTCACCCGAGCGGAGCTTCTACACTTCCAGCTGCACAGGATCATCCGCTGGGCTAATCTAAAGATTGCCTGAAAATTGCATCAAATTTGGCCACGATTTCGTTAATGTATTTTGGACATTGACCCTTATCCGAAAAAGATGTTTCGCTTGTGTGTAATTGTGTTTAGATGTTAAGGGCCTGGTACTAGCCAAATCGCAAAGTTAGACGAGGCACCCCAAGTTAACTAACTAAGTCTGACGATTATAAGTGTCATTCTTACAATATATGATTCCTTGTCTAGGAATCGAATTATTTTCGTTAATGTATGTTTCCTTTTTCTATACAAAATACATTGCGGAAACGGTGTCCATTTCCGAACTTTTTTGACTAAATGTAGAAATCTAAAAGCAAATGGAATTTTTTGTTTATGCATATATGCTGTTTTTGCTTATATCTAGAAATCGAATTACTTTCAGATTTCTAATGAGAAAAATCAACTTTTTTATTTTTATTATTATTTAAATAAATGATGGAATAAAAAAATATTAACAATCCATTATCAGTCTGGAGTTCTATTTGGATTTGCTGAAGCGTTTCACTACATATTATTACATTTGTTAAAAAGTGCATTTGTATGGCGCGAGTAGTTGGCTAGTCCTAGCGCCTTAATGTAATCTACCATGACATGGCTTGTAAGCCTTGAAAATTTTTCTTACCTCGTCTTGACTAACGCGTGAAACATCTACCTATATCGCTACTCAGAGAGTGCATACATAAATCCTTGATTTTAAATAAGAAGGCACGCAATCTCAGCTTGACTCCAGGCACAAGCACAGGCAGGGCCGCGAGACCAGCCATAAAACGACCTCAAAACTGGTTTAGGCCGGTCGTATCTGCAAGACACCTACGCTGGAACTTGAGAGGAGAAATGCGAAATGGAACGCTCGTTGAATTCGCACTCGCAAAACGGGTTTTGACTTTCAAAAGGCGAGAATACTGTTTAGAGGCATCGTATTGTCCTCTCTCGCCATGTACGAGTACAATGTAGCGAACATTTTGGTCTTCGCACACAAGCCTTTGTTGGTGTTCCATAAATCAACATCTGCTTTAGCGAATAAAAAATACAGACGTCAGTTTTGGTGAAATGATTAGTCCGTTATTTTTACTGAGATCTCGAGATGAACTTTCAACAGTTCTGTGAATATTTCATTTTTGTTAGGTAACGCTCACCAACGATCTATCTCTGCCGTTTACGAAGAACCTCGATCTTCGGGGGTACCGGAATATCTCAAATCACTTTTAATGTCAATATTAAATCTTATTCAAAAATGTATTGTAAAAATAAGTGCCTGGACATTCTATGAACGGCCACTGGCTACATATAACTGGACACAGCAAAGTATATAATAGGCAGCGCCGCTTTGGACCTTGATCTTTTTTCTGGTGGTACTAAACTGAAGGGTGTATTGGTAGTACTAAACTAGGCTCCGAACTTTCATAGAGTCCGAAATACACACGAAGTGCACCATACTTTTGTGGTACCGTACCGTTTACATACTCTTTGGTAACGAACGCGAAAGGCATTCCATGATCTTTGGCACGAAGCGTCACAGGCATCGGGCCCTTTTTCAACGGACTTGGTACTCTTGCATTCATTGATTTTATATATTCGGTACAAACGTTGGTAAAGTATGCGTATGATATTGAACAGGCTTAGTCTGAAACGTTCTGGGCACGGAAGCCGCCGATAGCCCCCGTCCCCCTTCACCTCGGTCGAACGCGGTTTATTTAACGACATCGCTCTACCTAATGCCCGAAACTCACGCAATCGGACTATCGTGACATCAAATAAAGGAATAAGTAAGGCAATATGCCACAAATTATGAACATCTCAGCTTTTGGTTACAGTGAGTAAGGTAGCAGTAAGTCAGCGAAATACACAAGAAAACTGGCTTTGACATGAGGACTTTCGTTGAGAACGCGAGTTGTTCCATGGTTCGGAGGCAATTTCAAACTGTAGCATTGGATGAAATATAATGAAATATGGGGTTTCCATCCATTTAAATGTAGCCATGCTCTTTTAAAGGGAAAGTTTCGGCATAAAATCGAATTCCTTCAGGAATTGGGCGTGTTGGGCATATTATGACAGCTGGTTTATGATCTTCATTTAAATATAAAAACATAATTAAAAGTTGTTGCTTTTTGGTTCCTTTCTGGTACATAGAACACAAACCAGACAGGATCTCAATCTGTATAAGAATAAATTTCATTGTTTTAAGCTTTGATTTTTTATACAATAGTTAAGATTTACAGGTAAATAAATATTCTATTTTGAAAATAAACGACATTATTTTTGTTTATTAATGCATTTTAGCCACCTGGCAACAGATGCTGGTTTCTCCAAGCAAAGCCATCGACCATCATTCACCCGATGTGGAATATTCCACGCTAGTTATAACCATTACCTAAGAATTTGAAGTTGTTGAAAATTGTTGCATTGATTACTTAATTGTATTTTAATTTGAATAACCATCACTTAATGATGTAGGCCAGAGATGTAGGCACTCTATTAGTGCAGATATTTTCTGAAAATTTAAAACACATTCTTAATCAAATAAATAATCGAAGTCAACTCTTTACACGACTGCCTAAGAATAAGGAGTGCTATCCTCTTACCAACATAACTACTAAACTCCTAAACAAATTTGGAAGTATGTTGGGTCAATGGGTTGGGGTTATTGGGGATACTATATGTTAAACTAAAAATAAAAAAGGTATATTAAAATAAGAAGTCACAAAAAATATATTTATATAACACGAATGCCATGACAAAAAGTGAAGTGATTCATCGATCATGTTTCGAAGCAAAGCTGCTTTACCGACGACCTTTATTTTATTCCTTCTTTCTTAATTGAAATAGTTTGATTTATTTTATAACGCACGCTTCTGCTAACCTACTGCATCACTTACCGTGCATGTTTGCAAGAGTCGGCTTCGTCCTCGACCCATTATGTATTTTGGTGCTCAAATGAAAGGTTTTTACGTGATCTATCTCTCTTTATAAATTTAATTCAGCCAAATCTTTGTAATTGGGCTATACTTTTTAAAAAAATCGGCAGGTTTGACCTCGTCAGTTTATTAATATTGTTCGGAGATATTTTATAGTGATGAACAAATGGACGGAAAAGTTATGTAGCATTATTCTGTTCCGTTTGATTTGCGGAACCAAAAACAGTATTCCGGTATGTAGCAGTTCGTACCGAGTTATCTATCTGTTGTCAGTGATGCATGGCTGCTAACGTTTTATCTAAAGTCCTTTTGTCGATCCCTGAACCTATTAACCTCCTCCATGCGAAGTATTCATGGCCACCGGCTAGAGACTTCACATTGTCTGCGAAAGCGTTTTGGGAGATACGTTTAATGAGGACACCTCTGATTCGTGTGGCGAAAAGTTTGATAACCACCAAGACCGTGAACAAATATTTTTCTCGAAGCTGTTATCTTGCACCGTCTCTCGCTCGCTTTATATCATTACTATTAATAACCACCTATTGCAATACCTAAAACCATCAATTTGTTACGTATGTAATGTATAAGTGGGTGTTAGAATATTTTACGCCAATTTCAGTTTAACTGGTGCTGCCAGTAATTACGTAATCGTTTGAATGAGCTAATGAAATGAGCCAAGCGGTTCGGGTTTGGTCGGTTTTGCCAATTATTGGCCTTTCCGTTGTTGCTTTGCACAGAAAGAGCCAATTTATTTTCTTTAAAGTGCCAGGTAGTCCAGTGACGCGACGCCTTGCGATTCGATTAGCCTGGTGAAGCACCTCTGAGCGCGGTAAGGTTCTCCTTCGGTTAGCCTCAATGGTTGAAAATGGTCACCCATCCAGAAAATGAAACTCCTACGTGAAATTGTAGGTCCCCTTCCTTGCTTACTAAGTGGTAGGGTTAATCCCGGCCGGGTGGGTGCCATCGCATTTAATGAACCATGGTCGAAGCGGCAATTAAAATTGTCCTTGTTTTCCATCCAGTTCAATGTAGCCGAGCAATATAAGAACGGTCCTGGCATAGCACCTAGCTTCCATGTAGTGTATTAGGCTAATATCTGACGGTCAGTTTGGTATTAGCCATCCATGTCCAGTTAAAAAAAGCAATGTGCCTAGCAAGACAAAGCTTTAAAGACCGAAAAGAACGGAAAATTTAACCTTAAAGCGATGTTTTTATGTAATTGGACATTGATGGCTAATACCAAACCCGCCGTCATGATATTAGTCCAACACACCGCATTCCCGAAGGAATTAGGTGCGTTGCCAGGACCACCTCTTTACGAACACAGCTATACATTGAATTTGATGGAAAACACTGACAATTTTTAATTGGAGCTTCCATCATTTTTTATCCAGTGCGATGGTACCAACCCTGGCGGACTGAGCCCTACGTCCAAAAGCGGCTCGCAGCTCATTGGTGCGGGAACTTGCTTTCCATGCTAGAGGTCATGCACCCCCGCACGTTCATGCACCCCCGCACGTTCATGCACCCCCGCACGTTCATGCACCCCCGCACGTTCATGCACCCCCGCACGTTCATGCACCCCCGCACGTTCATGCACCCCCGCACGTTCATGCACCCCCGCACGTTCATGCACCCCCGCACGTTCATGCACCCCCGCACGTTCATGCACCCCCGCACGTTCATGCACCCCCGCACGTTCATGCACCCCCGCACGTTCATGCACCCCCGCACGTTCATGCACCCCCGCACGTTCATGCACCCCCGCACGTTCATGCACCCCCGCACGTTCATGCACCCCCGCACATTCATGCACCACTTTCTTTCTCTTTTTGTGTTGGATAAATGCATTTCGTCACGAATGCGAGCTGTTCCATGGTTAGAAATCCATATAAAACTGTAGGTCCCCTTCCCTTACCAGATGGTAGGCTTAAGCCTCCGGGTTGGTAACATCGCAATAGATGATAAGATGGTCGAAGCGGCAATACATTTTTTTTCCGTTATTTCCATTCAAATCAATGAAGCAGTGCTCATTAAGGGAAGTTCCTGGCATGCCACCTAATTCCCTCTGGAATCCATCATGTGGTATTAGCCATCCATGCCACGAACATTCTACTTAATACTGTCCTCTTCCTGAATTGCATACTATGTGGTTTGGGTAAATTACCCGCCCGGGTCCCTAACGCATTGAACGATATGGTCGAAGCGGCGTGATTTTCCGTGTTTTCCATATTTTTTTGTGGAACTACACATTGATGGTTGAGACCACATTCTCTCACGATATTGACCCCACACACCATAGGGGGATGTAATGTAAAAAAGTTCCTGGCACGGCACCTAGTTCCCTTGTAACACATCACAAGGGAACACACGACACGACGTTAGGTGTGGTGGCCATGTGCAGTAACATAAAAAAGATAGAACCTATCTCCAACCTAAATAAATGTAGTTATTGTGCGAAACATTTAATGGGTCGGTAAAATCCTTGAACTTTTCTGCGCAAAATAGGTGCCGGGAGCTATAAATCCACTGCCGATAATCATCGTAGGTAGGTAGGTATCTAGCTTGCTGACGATATTTGGAAGCCATCAACCGTGACCAGGTTGGACCGGTCGGCCTAGGCTGCCAGTGACCACCACAGCGCAAACCTACCTATCAATCTACACTACTACTACTACTGGCTTAACTTAAAAGAGATAATCAGTCAGTCAGTTAGCGTGTTTGCGTCTACTGCTGAACATACGCCTCTCCAATTCAGCGGTACGGAACCACTGCTTTCCGCCGACGCACTTGATCTACAAAATATTGAATTATGCATGTTGTTTGGGTTTAGGTTATAGAATATTATGTGATATAATTTACTCATTATTAGGAGAAATTAATCCTTACTGCATAAACCTAAATTCTGGTGTTTTTTCACAGTCCCCGTACAAATTAGTCACGTGACTTCAATTAAATGCATCCGAGGTTTCTTCTTCTAAGAAATCATGATAATTAATTACTATCAAATGTAAACGGTTAAAGTCCGAAATGGTTTTTTTTTTTTGTATTTTATTTAATTTCTGCACTTATACTCATGTTGAGTGCACTAATTAAGAGTAGATGCCAAGAAAACAATTTAACTTCAAAATGTATTTTTTTTTATTTTTTGTATGAGAAAATTAGAAAAAAAATAAGTTAAGGTAATTTTTTTCTTACCATAAACTCATAATTAGTGCACTCGACACGGGTATATCTTCAAAATTGTATTTACCTTCTAGGAAAAAAAATATTCTCACTTTAACCAACATCGGGCTTCAACCGTAACATATTTCCGGTGTATTCATTTCAGCAGGGCATGTATTCTTGGCATTCCGTCATTGCGGATTCAGTAGAGTTAACAGAAGAAGAATTTACTTTGACATTACTTTGGCATTCTAGAAACCGATCGCAGCGCCACACGGAATGAGTGGCCACGGAATTAAACGTTTACATATGTAATAATTGTTATTTGTATGGACGATGAAAACTTTGGCATTCTGGGAAGATTTTGACAGCTGCGTTTACTGATTCATTCGTGGAATAATTTCGTACTTGTTTCCGCAGCTGCAATGACAAAGGTTGCCAGGCATTCGGCTTTAGCCAGTTATGTTTGGGATTTTAGGAAACATTTTTGGAAACCATTTGCGGGTCTGGCCTGTCCGGAATTTGTTAGGCTTTTCATCGTTCGTGGTGTAACTCGTCACACGCCTGCTGGTTAAGCGGGCGAAGAAATGCAGAATGACGTCGACACGCCGACCCCAGAAAGAAGCGGCGACTTCCTCCCCGTCCCGCCGCGGTGTCGCTACGCATTTATAAACATTACGCTATAATATTTTGGCAAACGAAACGTTAGAATAAGAAGATGTTAATAGTTCATAATATATCCTCACGGCCACTGTTCCGTTAGTTACTTACTTTTAGAATTGAAACTTCAGTGAGGTTCACCATAAGCAGTAAACAAACACAGAATAAGCTAAAATACAAATATTCGATGAGTCGAATCTCCGAGTCGTGTTTGTTTTCGTGCGCTACCATTCGTTAGCAGCTTAGAGCGAGCACTTCTATTACTGAAAAACAGAAAGAGATAGCACTACACTAGCTCCCACTGCCACAGTCCTATTTAAAATCATACTTTTTGAGTTGAGGAATAACCTCGGGAATAACGAAAAATAGCATATTCGTTTCCGTATGCGATTCAGTAAATGCCGCAGGAATAGGTCGGAAGTAATTAACTGATTCAGCTATGATTCAGCTATGATTCAGTAAAGTGTTTACATAAGTTTGGCTAGAATGCACCACCAGGTCTATTCCTGGCATTCAGTAATCAGGAATCAGGAACCCTGAGTCTAGAAAACCGCTTTTATAGCGATTTTCAAAGCGAGTTTTTTACGGAAAACCTTGATTGATTAAAAAAACTATGCTCCGGAATATTTTCGTCAAGAAAATCGCTTTGAGTAAAATACCGCACACATATCCTAAGTATTTCTGAAGATTCTAGAACTACTTTCATGATATTAATCCGCTCCGCATTCTCTAAGGAGCTGCGATGCTACAGCAGGAGAAAGTGCTACATGACCTAAGTATTGAAAACACTGACAGTCATTACCGCTTCGACCGTCTTGTATTCAATGCGATGATTACATGCAGTACTGCGCGCACTAATTTACATTAATAATAAAGATGACAATCCCAAATGACATTTACTATCACGGACTGGAATTTCGCATCTTGAAAGTGAGAACGATCCCCGAAATACCAGTTCTGCCGGAGACGGGCGCGGTGGCGCGGAGGCGCGCGGCGCAGCAGCGGCGGCAATTACTTGAACACGGATTCGATAACCTTCTTTTGGCTTCGAGAGATATAGTCCGGCGATGGCGGAGTCCACGCTCCCCGCCGACCACGACCGCGACGCTCTGATGTCATCGCTATTTATATTCAGCCGTGCAGCGAGCAGTTGCCGCGCGGCGCGGCGTGATAGCGATATACCTTGACCAACAACGCGCTAACACGTTTGTGTCTACCTATTCACCTAATTTGGTATTCATCGTAGAGTATATAACAAGATGTACGAATGTCTGTAGAGCAAGCGAAAGAACTATGCGTCGTGATCGTGTCGTAAGGCGCTCTATAATGTCTGCTCACCCCTGCGGGGAAGCGGTGGCGTGGTATGTAGTAAGTATGGTATGTTTTGGGACCCGAGCTCTTTACCTTTGCACCGACAATGCTTTTTAGAACTTGACTCAAAATGATGACAAGTTGCAATATTCAAGGCAATGTCACGGTTCCAGGTGTTAAAATTTTGACCATAAATGGCGTAATGTTAAAAAAATATTCGGGTCCCTGACTTAAAAATGTTTTGACTTTAAAATATTGTAATATCATTGATAACGCATAATTATTTTTAATTATAACATATATTTAGCTCAAATTATTAAAACTATAGGTAGAATACAATTTACCCGATATAGTAACAGGCAATATCGAACAGAAAGAACCTCGGTTTTCGGTAGGACAGTCGTGATACGCGATCCGAGAAACCGATCGGTACGGAGTTGCCAATTGATTTTGCAAACTTACGGTGCGTTTGTTATCTTCCCGGCCAGGCGTTGCGTCGCGCGACTAAATTGATGTCACCAGTAGTGATGAAAATTTAACTTGAATCATTTGTTATGAATCGTATGTTTATTCGAGCTGACCAACATTAAAACTCAATAGGAGGACTATTATGTTTTTCAACCCAAGAAAATCTTTTCTTCTTTGGTGACTTTTTGGTCACCTAGACTAACCAGTTAGGTAATTTGATTAAATTGCATTTCAATGTTTTTTATAGGTAAGTATTAACATAATTTTTTTTTATCAAAGAGGTAGGTAATAAAACAAAATAATTAAATTCAAGAAATATACTTACGCCTATACTAAAAGTCAATAGAACCTTTCATTGGAATAAAATTAATAAAGAAACTAATACGTAAATTAGAATTGGGTTTTCTATAGTCTGCCCAACCATACATTTTACATTTGATAGCTCTAGCACTAATCAATTAGTGTCCACATGCGTTTTCGATTAAATTTCTTATAACCATCGACTTTATTTATTAAGAAACTTCAATAATGAAACCTTCCTTTCAACATATCATCAATAAACAGCGTCTGCAAGTATTGAATTGTTTGGCCCATGGTTGGTTGCCTGTCAATAATTATCAACTTCATAAGCGTGGCGTGCTTATGTCAAAAGAAAAATAATTGGTTGGATACCACTCTGTTAGGGACGAGTGCACGAAAGGACAAAAAAACAAAATCAACGTAAAGTATGATCAAACACGTCATTTTGTGTGGACAGTATAGAAAAAACCCTATGCGGATCACTAAAAGTGACGTGTTTGAACACTAATTAACTCGGCCGTCTCTTCGTGCAACCGGGGCTTAGTCAGTGCCGTTTTTGCGAAGTGCAACGACAACCAGATATCTAGAAGTCGCAGCTCGTGTTACGAAATTCGAAATACGATTTATAATACGCACCTCGACTGCCGCAACCTTGCGAGCTGCGAGGTATAATTTTGCGAGCCATTAAACCAATATTTCGTTGTCCAATCGTGCCTTATTATAGGAACCCACCAACCCGTCAAGGTGGTTCGGGTAGATAAGAAATAATCCACTTAGAGCAGGCACTCGGCTATGGAGAAGTATATTGAAAAACGTAAAATATTTCACCATTCATGAAATGCGCAACTGAACTTAAAAAAAACACGGTCTCTCCTTTTTTTATAGGCAACTTTATAACGGTTTAAGCTTGACAAGATTGTGTCTTACAAGAACGTTGCTACTTATTTAAATTACATCTTGTACTTTGGGAAAAATATCTCGGCACAGCTTAACGACTGTATATAGCAGGGATCTACAGGATCTGTGAGTTCTTATTTAACATCTAATGATCTCCGATGTTTTATCGGCTTTTGCTGATGACCGATTTCAAATACATTAATTACAAAAGAGATTACTGGTACCACCTGTCACAATTTGCATTTGTATGAAGGATTCACCATTATTGTACGGACACCGCATGTAATGTTATTTTATTAACTGAAATTCGTTATTCGTTAATTATGAAATATTTATTTTGAAATATATTAAAACTTAAATGCGTGCTGATAAATCTACCGTAAATGCTTATATCCATGTATGCATTACATCATAGCTGCATAAGCGCCATGTTTACTTGGAATAAGAGCATCTTCTTTTGATTCGTAAACAGGGCATTCATATCTTCATTGCTCTTCGTTTATGGGTGCTGGTAATTTATCTAGTTATGATGGTCGCCCGAGCATGCTAGTTCCATCCAAATCACCCATATAAAATTGTCTTGTCACTCGGTCGTTCTACATGGCCAAACATCTGAACATACCCAGTGTATTCCTGGAAGTTTATCCGAGATACCATATTTCGGAGGCCAGTGCGTATTCGTATGTATACTCTCTATTGCCCTGGCCCTCCCAAATCGCCCACTACCACTGGGTTCCGAATATACTATAGAAAAATAAAAAAGTTATGGGAAAACAAAATAATTATTAATATTTTTATTCTGAAAATAGTTTATTGGAAAAAAAACATCCTATTACTGCAGATTTGAAGCACACAATTCAATTAAAAAACAGTTTTTATAAAGACTATTTCTTGTGTGTTTCCTTGAAGCGTGGTCGACAATAAAATATTTTGCATTTGCTGCTGACTTGTCTCGCATATTTTCTTTGTTCAGGATTATTTCATATTTTTTTCCATAAAGTTCGTGGCAGGTTATGCATTTTCCTTTTCTTATAAGTGGTACAAGTTTAAACCAGATCGTGAGGACGTTTTGGTCAAAGTGTGTACTAAGGTGACAGTGTATCCTTGAATATACACCTTAAATAAAGGAGGCAAAATGGCTCAGGGGAGGGGCGAGAAGAAGTTCACACAGTATTTTATGACCGTAGATGTCATTTCTGCAATAAAAAAGACAAGTGCACGTCGTTTCTCCTCGAGTAAGGCGTTAAGGGTGTTAAGCTTACGATAATCTCTTATTAATTCATTTCGTATCTTGTCTGGCCTTAAGCGGGGGCTTAGCATAATTTCCTTAACGAACACATTTTTAATGCCTTTGTTTACACTTGAGTTACTACATAGTGGAGAAGTACAGGCAGTGCCTCGTTGTAAGACTCGAAGAGTGCAACACACAGGTCCGTAAATTCACACCGTTCACTGCAACTCCAGGGTACAAATCTGCGTCGGCCATATTGGCCTCAAAAAACCGGCCAAGTGCGAGTCGGACTCGCACACGAAGGGTTCCGTACCATCTTAAAAGATTTTTCCCAAAAAAATCACGTTCTTTGTATGGGGGCCCTCTTTAATTTTAATTATTTTTCAATTCTACCTATTTGTTGTTATAGCAGCAAAATAAATACACACTCTGTGAAAATTTCAGCTGTCTATCTGTTACGGTTACTGAGATACAGCCCTGTGACAGACGGACGGACGGACGGACGGACGGACAGCGGAGGCTTAGTAATAGGGTTCCGTTGGCACCCTGTGGGTGCGGAACCCTAAAAAGCAGGGATTGGGACAAACTGCTGAGCTGTACAAGGTGCAGATAAGGTATTGCGTGGATTATCGTTCGAACTTGTAGGAAGATTCAGAAGCATCGAATCCAGTATCTGCTTGGCTTCATAGACAGAGCCGCGCCGTACGTCTCGTCGATGACCCCGAGGTACCCCTGAATCTAGAGACCCTCTAACTTCAAAGGGATGTAAGGGCTCCCACTGTGTGTTATCGTCAGTACCTACCACGGAAAATGCAGGGTTTGCAACCATTTACAGTCGACATTCCTTGAATTAAAACTAACCTCCTGTAAATACATACCTTTCTTAGGATAGGGTAGTAAACTGTGGAGTGCACTCCCGCGAGGTACTCCCCCAAACTACAGTCTTGGGTCCTTAAAACATGGTGTGAAGAAGCACCTGGCCGGCCGGTATGGATCTCGCAACCCCCGTGAAAGTTCTAAAGCGCATGGATGTTATCGGTCATCTTTAGGGCCTGGCGTATGCTAAATGCCGCGCTGCACATAACCAAAAAATTGTTAATCGAGTTGGCAATAGGTACCGAGATGGCTGTGAGCGAGTGTGTCTCATGAATGAATGAGTGAGTGAGTTAGAATAAGGCGTCAGCTCCGTCAAGCTGTCAGTGCGACCTTGGCCTCGTTAGCAACGGCCGGTGGTACCTCCGGCTCCGCTGGCGCGACGGTCATTGACGCGCCCTACCGCGGCGTCGGCGGCGTCGGCGGCGTCGGCGGCAGCCGCTCTTCCGGCGCCGACTTCGCGTGCGTCGGCCGCGGCGGCTGCCGTGTCGCAATATCCGCTCGCGGCTACCTGATCAAGG
The DNA here is from genome assembly GCA_946894095.1 of Incurvaria masculella. Classification (NCBI taxonomy): domain Eukaryota; kingdom Metazoa; phylum Arthropoda; class Insecta; order Lepidoptera; family Incurvariidae; genus Incurvaria; species Incurvaria masculella. Next base: position 14,575,274 of record OX335641.1, on the reverse strand, counting down.
TTGGAAAAGCCCTAACTATCAACAAAGTGGATTAGGTGGTGAAGTAGAGTTCGCGGTTCGGATTCCACGTAATTAAAGACTGTTGGTTCTTACTTTCTAGGTTGTAGGTCTTTCTAAAATGGTCGAACCGGCAATGAAAATTGTCCGTCATTTACATCTAGTGCATTGTAGCCATCCAATATGAGGAAGGTCCTGACATGGCAGCTAATTTTCTTGAGGTGTGTTGGGCTCGAGTCGGGCTAATATCATGATAGTATGTGTGGTCCAGTCACATCTCGAGTCACAAAAAAACAGCAATAGGAAATAAATAGGTAATATTCTATTAAATAACTGTGCATACAGGAGGGGTCCTTACCCCTAGGCATCATCACAGATTAAGTAAGAAGAGCATGATAGATCGCCATCGGTACGACCACAGGATACTTCTTTCGCTTCCTCTACAGACCTAATTTTTTTCATATTCTACGTTTGCGGGTGCTACGCAAACGTCGATTGAAATAGTCTCTCCAAATCTCTACCGATTTTAGTGAAGGATAACTTGACGTGATGCTCTTTTAATAAGATTAACGGTATGTATGCATAAGGTTTTTTTGTTACTAGTCATGGATGATTAATCCCCGTCCTACGTCACGATACGGTATTGGCCCAACACCCGCATTCTCGAAGTAATAAGTTGCCATGACCTTCCCTTTATGAGCACGGCTACATTGAACTAGTTGGATGGAGCGCACCTCTTCACACTCACATTCATACTCAAGAAATGTACACATTCATTTCTTCGCACACATTCATACTCAAGAAATGTATAGAATATTGTAAGTATACAGGAGTGCGATAACGAATAGAAGCTGTTTTGGAGAAGAGTTTAGTAGCGGACGGTGCGAGACGGACGAGCCTGCGAGTACAATGGACGACCTTCGCCCGAAATGGCGTCGCCGATCGCCCATTTGTATAGAGCAAGTGCACGCTATGGCGCCATCGCACGGATCGCGCAGTGGAGTTACCAAGCATAGTGTGACAAGGCAGGGCACTACTATAAACATAATATATTAGCCTGTTGGGATAACTATAATTGGTTCCAAATATCGAGACATCTCGCTACCAAAACGTTCACGGGCGGCAACTCAAGGCCCTATGAAGACGTCGGATGACACCGATGCGTCGGAAAATAACCCTAACCCTAGCCGTGATCCCGATCTAAAGGTTGGGTCTCTTATTAGTCTCGGCACTTGTTTGTAATCAGATTTTGCAAATAGATATGCAGAAATTTGTTTGGTCTGGTCATTTGCCTGAAACGGGATTCGAACTTTCTAGAAAAACGGAAATATATTCCGAAACACGCAGGTCGAATCTTTCAATCTCCCAAATCCAAAGATTTATCTTCAGACCCAAATTGCTTCCGCGTATTTGTAAAAAATCTGATTACTGAAGACATCACTGTGGAACCTCAAATTAATATGCACTTTAAAAAATAATCAGGGCATCTAACTGTGATTCCAATAACAACAACGCAACCTAGATGGTCAAATTAAAGAAAACTAAGCAAATCGGTTACTCAACTGAGTAATGTTACTATATCTTTGAATTATGTTTTCAGCCGTGTGCAATAACTGTTTTCTCTTACTGTTTCCCTAACTGTGTGAAAACTGTTTCTACCTTTAGCATTTTTTCCATTCTTACTTACATGTTATGTTCAGTGAAAAGGTCCTGTCGAATCTGTTAAAATTACTGTACCTCTAGAAACTGGACAGTTGCATGCCTAATGTTCAATCAGTTAAGATAACCGTTTCAAAATCATCTGATTTGTCACACGTGTTATTTTCACCAAGCGGTCCTGTTCAATCGATTAATTTTTTCTCTTTATTATTATTTATTTTGGACCATCAATAGATACTTACCGTAATACATTAATAGTAATAAGAAATACTATAGCATAAATAACTGAATTGTAACTGTGCTAAAACAGTAAACAGTGGCACAATAAATTTTTTTTGTGTGAAAACCGTTACATGTGTCGTAAAAACATACAACTTACTTAACTGGAATATCTACGTAATCGTCACTATGACAGTATCTTAAATATTCCGCGTCTCGCTTCGCATTTAGAAAAACAAATCAACCTTGACAGCATCAAATGTTTAGGAATCACTTATCTACAATGTTAAATGTGCCAAGCAAAATATGGATTTACTACATAAGTGTTGTTTCTAACGTAGGAGTTTTTGAATGTGTGAACATTTTCAAGGACAGTTTTATTTACTTAACGATAATTTAAGATAGATTTTTGTTTTCAACTTATGACTCCGAAAGTGCAGAGTACAAACAATCTATGTGTTATAAAATATCAAAGAATTAGATTCTGTGAAAGAAGCCGAAATGGGTACTAGAGATAATTGAATGTTCTTTGAGCAATCAATCCTCCGTGAATATATCCCTTCAAAAATACTATTCACGTAAAAGGAAACTTGAAAACGTTGATAAATAATAAATTATTATCCTTCATTTATATTACATACATTACCGTTTACATTAATTACATAAAAGTATGACAGGTGTTTTAAACGATTCATAATCTAATGAAGACAATAAGTAACAGCATTTATGGCGCTCATCGCATCATCATCAAATTGCCCTTCCACGGATTTTTAGGGTTCCTTACCCAATGGGTGCCAACGGGACCCTATTACTAAGCCTCCGCTGTCCGTCTGTCCGTCCGGCCGTCTGTTACAGGGCTGTATCTCATAAACCGTAATAGGTAAGGAGCTGAAATTTTCAGAGTGTGTATTTATTTGGCCGCTATAACAAGAAGTAGGTAAAATAAAAAATAATAACAATTAAAGGGGGACCCCATACAAAAACATGATTCGTTAGTGTTAAATCATGTACGATGGTACGGAACCCTTCGTGTGCGAGTCCGACTCGCGCTTAGCCGGTTTTTATATTTCTGTAGAAACACAATTTTACATCATTTAATTTTAGAACTGAAACTTTCAAGAACCAAATGATTGCTTTGCATAAGATACAGTTCTGGATTAGCTCGGACTATCCATGGGGCCCGTCATAAACGATTGTGACAACATTGACATTGGTGCTGGCGACCTTCGCATTAGCACGGCCGCCGTGCGACGTGACGCAACCGCGCGGCCAGTAGAGTCGTCGGTGACGTAATCGCGCCCGGCCCGCGGGACGCAGCCGCCTCGAAGGGCCACTAGGTAATTTAACGACCCAGTTTCGTTGTTGGGTGCTGAACCGCGTCGAATTTAGGCAATCACTCGCACAAAGCGAAGTTCTCGGCCTCGACCCGGGTGTGTACGGATTCTTCAGGCCGAATAGAATATATCTTAGACTGTGACTCGTACGATAGTGGAACTGCTTATGTACCTATGGACAGTTTTTTATGGAACTGTTATTGTATTGTATTGTAATTGTTTTATTGCATTCATAGATAGGTAAACCTACACTTGAACATGTCAAGAATCGTTATGCTATGCTATCGGTATGTATATAAGAACTGTCAAATATACTTTGCCAGTCACAAAATAAGTTTAAAACTTAATTGAAATTTAAGTACTTAGTTAATGTATCGATACCACCGCTCACAAGAAAAACATAAGGAGAAACATTAAAAATATATATATAAAAAAATATGATCCTTGCAAATTTAACGTAAATCTGGTGTAGGTATAGTGCCCATCGTCAATGTAAAAGCAGTCAAAAATATTTTACGAACTTAATCTAAATCTAGGGTATAGTGCCATCGTCAATGTTCCTAAATCTAATCTAAATTTTATCCACAAAAAAATGATATTAGCAATCCACATGTGAACTGTGCTATGCCCAGCTGCTTTGAACTGGATGTAAAAACGGATAGTTTGCATTACCACTATGACCACCCTTCATTATATTTTACGCGATGGTACCGACCTGGGAATAACCCTATCGCCTGGTAATTGAGAACAGGGAAGGAGGGCCTCAACGGTCAAACAGTCAACGCTTTAGAACCCAATCTCACCCAGTGTTCCTTAACCCTGCTGATCTAACACCAAGCCGTCGCACAGTTTTTCTACCGAAACTGACTCCTTTGAAGGAGTGTAGAAAAACCCTAAATTATTTCAAACTTTTATCCGTCCTTAAGTTCGAAACATCCTTTTACGAGAACTTTACCGTTCCTTCCGACTGCGACACGTCAGACGGCGCGTGCCGGCGCGTGCCACGTGCGTGTCGCCCCCCCCCCCCACGCTTCCCGCCACCCGTCCCGCCCACCAACCGTCAGTCACAATCCCCCTCCCAGCTGGCCTATTTCTGAAATTCCGTAATGAGGAATCAGGAATCCTGAGTCTCGAAAACCGCTTTTATAGCGGTTTTCTTGATGAAAAGATTCCGGAGCATAGTAGGTATTTTAATTCAATCAAGGGTTTCCTGATTCCTGATTACGGAATTCCAAGAATAGGCCTGCAGACCTGTACAGTCAATACAGAGTTTACACCTAATTTTGCGTTAACGGAACTTCGAAATTACGTAGAAAACTTCAAATCGATACAAGTTGTTAATTCTTATTCTGTGATTTTTCTTCTTCGAGTTGTCAAAATCAAACTCGGACTACCAATTTGTATGAATACGCGGAGACGGCGTAAACGGCAACGTCCACGTATTACATTCATTTTAAAACGCTAGTCGATCGGTTTGACGTAAACGCCAATTTAGGTGACAAGTCGTATAAGGGCAAGGGGCTCTGTTCCTATACTCATGCGCCTATTAGCTTTGTTACAAAATAATTTGGTTTTACCACCGATGTTGTGGTGAAAATTTCATAATCTTGGTTGCAGAGTATTTTAAGTTAGTTAAAATATGAAAGGAAGAATATGATACTTTGGAGGGTATGCCTTCCACCACTTTCCGTTGCAAACCTAAATATTATGAAACTTATAGTTCTTGTTATCAGTAGACTGAACAAAAAAAAATATGTTTTATGCTGAGGTAGCTAAAAACCTATTAGGTAGATCAATTATAATGCCTACATTTTTGAGATAACATTTCTATTCACAAATTGGCTGGCGAGTCTTATTCTATGTTTCGTTCGATACCCGTTCAGCGTCCAAGGCGGAGGCGTCAGCCTCGGGAAATGGAAGGATTTCCGGAAAAACAAACAGAGGCGAATTTGTGGGTGGGGGGGGGGGGGGGCGGGGGAGAAGCTCTTCTTCCATGCTGTTGATGCAGACCTATTTCTTTAGCATTTAGGACCCTATCTAGTGACTCTCGGTCACGATTTCTCAGAAATATTTCTGTACTGAGTAAATTCATTTATTTAATTTTTTTATTACTATTTTTATGCTTTACAGCTATACTGATTGTTTTATAATGTCCTATAATCCCCGTAATAAAATTTGTCCACCCACTCTGAATACTATTGTACCTGTTTCAACCGTGTTTTCCCCAAAATATTTACGAACACGTTTATATACTTCGACTAACTCCCTGGGACGTTGAAAAAAAACTCCAGCAACGTTTCTAGCCGGTTCTTTATCGTTGTGTTATGTGAATTGGGAAATGATAAAATATGACATATAAATGATACAATAAACAATGAACAATAAGAAGCCCCAACTTTTGACCATCAATGCGATGGCACCAACCGAGTAGCTGTGGAAAGAGGCCTCAGTTTTACATGTGTTCCAATAAATGGAGTTCCCAACTGAATAGATAATTTTCCTATGTACCAAGGTAGACTCCAGCTGTTTGTGCCGAATCGGCGCGGCGGAGTCTGCCTCACCCCCACCGCGGCACGGTGACCCCGTACCTTCTTACTGAGAACATACCTATATGTTTTTACAATATTAATAAACAATGTACTTGATCTGCTGCTTGATATGATATAGACTCTTATAGGCACTGGCGGTCCAGGGGGTGTGGGTCGTAGAACTCGGATGGTAGGAGCGGCAATGAAACATTGCCGGTCTCTTCCCCGACCACCCCTCCCCCCTCCCCTTAATTTAAATCCTGGAGCCGTCGGTGCTGTAAAGGTACCTAATTTTGTGAAAATTAACATAGTTAATTATTTTCAAAAAAATTTAAATTTATATAAATGAACATAATCATTTCACATACTTGGGTACCTAAACAGCTTGACAAAAACTGGTCATAAGCATAGGATTATTTTCTATATACCAATATGTATATAGTTTACGAAAATAACGTATGGGCGAAAACACGTCCAAGTGAAACCATTGTGTTCAATTTCAGTTTATTTAGCGGATTATTAAAAAAACTGCAAATTCAATAAAATCATAGCGAACACAGGAACTTTATAAGTCATTAGTACTTTATGAAATTGATGTAAATAAATTTTAATTCTAATTTCTTTTGTTTTCAGATGAACAAGAACGCGTTCAGAAGAAAACCTTCGTCAATTGGATTAACTCGTACCTATCGAAAGTAAGTATTGCATGTAATTGTTCAGTTTGCACACTGGTAAAATGTTCGTGAAGGGCAGGTACGTACTATTCGTAATTGAACAGCGTGTATGAAGAGATGGATCGATTTATTTTTGATTTAAAACAAGCAAAATATGTAAAAATGTTCTGATCCGATATGGAAGTCGGAAGTCTAAGTCTAGTCATGTAGACTTCCGACTTCCATATCGGATCTTAAGATTTGTGAAAACATTTGTTTTCAAACCTTGTTTGAGAAAACAAATATTGGGGTAAACGTCGATGAGGATGTTGATATGATTTCGGACAATTTTCCAATTTAGAACATGTAACGGTCGCGCGGGCACTCTGTTAAATTCGAGGTTAAATTCAAACTATGTACCAGGATTTCATTGTGACGGTTTAGACTCTTGCAAGTTTTCCGTTAGCTTTAGGTACATAGTGAATAATACTGTATAGCATGTCGTATAAGGGCATAAAGTGGGACATTTTTAAAAAAAGGAGCTCTCAAATACTGTCAGTAGTTTTTTTTGGAACTATATTCCTTATCGCGCGTTTGGCAGATGACGGCTAGACGAAAAATTGCATCCTCGACACTTTTGCTGGCAAACAGACAGTGATACCGACACCGCTGCTGGTACTTTCATCAAGGTAAAAACCTTGATGAAAGTACCAGCAGCGGGGGCTTAAACGGAACGATACGGCTGTATCGATCGATAAACGAATTTTTGTTTCGCTATCGTGCCGGCCGGGCTACAGAAACGGTTAGAATTTTGTAACACTAATCTGTGGCTGGGGCATATCTGTATTAACCCGAAGCTTTTTCTAATTTTATGATCTCCCTTTTAGATGGATTAGAATTTCTATGGCATTTTAATCATATTGAAATTTCGGCAAGAGTACTAAGGCCGACCGATGTTGTTAGGAGATGTTTTTTTTGTGGCCTCTGTCTTGAAATTGAGATGATTCGATAGTTTTAAGTTTCTGTTGCTCTTAAGTTGTTATTTGTTTCTCTTTGTTTTCTTCTGATTGATATTCGTCAAATTTTAAGCTGTAAGTTTTGAAATTTTGTGAAACTGCAATCTGTGGCTGGGCCCTGTCTGTGTTTGTACATAATGTATCGCGAAAGGAACATCGTTCCTACCGGGTGTCCCGTGATACTTGTCGTTTTATTTTTTTAATTTATTAAGAAATTAAGATTTTGAAAATTGCACTCGATCTTGAGAAATTGGAAGGACATAAGTCCGTTTCATGGTATTAACTTCATCAAATGACATTTTGTTCTGGAACAGGGATACATCTTAAAATTTAATACATTTTATTTCGTGCTGATAAACATTATTTATTATCAGTGTGGAGTTCCGTTTGGACCTACTGAGGTGTTACATTTGTTCGATGATATTTTTTTATGGCGTTACGAGTCGAAAAAAAAAAGTTTTTATTAAAGTACGATTTTTTTCATGTAACTAGACATGGATGGCTAACACGAAATGGACTGTTCGATATTAGCCTAATGCACCACCTGGGTGCCATGCCAGGAACTTTCTTATATTGCTCGGGAGGTTCTAACTAGGGGCCGTGAATCTTGAGAACTTTTATTTCTCTATTCTTATTCCTGTACTGTTTGATTCTGCTCGCACGAAATGTATGTAAATTGTTTGTTGACCAGAGCTTTGCGTTCGCCGCGCGAATTTCATTAAAGTGTTCCTACATCAAAATGTACCGCGAGCAATGAATAAAATTAGCGACATCGTCACAAAACAGGACTGAAATAAATGAGTCACGTTTGTCATGCAGCGCGTTCCTACACGCGCGCCTGACGTCACCCGACTCACGTCCGCTGCTGAAGACGCGTAAAGCGAACGGTTTATGAGGATTTGCGACTTCTCTCATTTCAGACATATTTATCTACTCTGTATTTTTAAAATGTTGCATTTGGTGGCACTTTTGGTATGGTGAACCTTAGATCAAAAAGAAAGTGTTCTTCTATTTCATCTAAGTGTTATTTATCTACATGTTATGCAAGTGATTCTGCAAAGGTTTGCAAAAAATTCAGAAATATCGGTAAATTTTAAACTGAACACTTTTATGCTGCGAATTTTGAGAAAACTAGGAAACAAACTCACTCTGCATTTTTTTTTCTCTTAATATCTTAATGTAGGTAACTACTGAGGGAAAGTTTGCGTTTGTTGAGTAAAATTTCTCTCTCTGAGATAATCGCCTGTGTACTGACTGGACCAAGATGGGTACTACTCGTATACTCTTGCAGGTGTATTCAGAGTGGGCGGCTCTCTGAATACGCCTGTATAAAATTAAATACATATTTTGAACTAATAACGTAAAATTTTTGTTACTAAGTTTTCCTTTTTAACAGGTGTGTAGGTAAAAGCGACATTAATAAAAGTGAAAATTTTGAAAATAACTCTAAGACGGACTTAAACAAACAAAAGGCAATAAGGTTTCCCACCCTCGTGCTTTCCAAATGTAAAACGCCAGTTCAAAATGTCACTTTCGCCACTGACGAACGCTGTTTAAATGAGTGATATATTTGTCACGTTGTCTGACTTAAAGCGTGTTTTTCCAGCGGATACCGCCGGTCCGTATCGACGACCTCATCCACGACCTGCGAGATGGCACCAAGCTGCTCGCTCTACTCGAGGTCCTCTCCGGAGAGAGGCTGGTCAGTATCCCTTGGACGAATGCTTACGTCCTTTATTATTTCTTATACTTACATACTGACAATGTTTATCATAGATATTGTTCCGACCTTGATTTATTCAAGTAAATATACCTTAAATCGTTATTTTTTCCAAGTGTTTCAAACTTTGATACTGCTTCTTCTTTCACCCATCGTTATTCTGTAAAATGGTTGCTGCCACCATCTTGAAAACTGACAGTCTCCGCGATTACGCAAATGTGAATTCATCAAAATGATGCAAGACGATGTTTTTTTAATGTAAAGCACGAAAACACACAAATGATGTACGCCAGGCCGCCACCTAATAGGTGCCGGACGACGCCCATGGTATTTGGCACTTTCATAGGGGCCGCGAAAATTGCGCCAGCCGGCCAGGTGCTTCTTCATACATAGTTTTAAAGGACCCCAAGCTTACCGACCCTACAGATGAGAGAACTACGGGATCAGTTATAAGAACTAACTGATCTTTGGGAATGCGTACAGCGAATGGATGCATTCTCTGCATGTTGCGCTTTGAACGATGGTGAAAATGGGACGGAATAATTGCGTTCTGCAGCTCCAAAGAGCATTATTTAAGATAAAATAAAGACTCTTATACTCTTAGAAGAGGTCTTTGAATTCTGGCATGACTCGGGGTTGTCGAAGCGATGCACGGTATGGCTCTGAAGTGCCAAGCAGGTACTCAGCTGACCCGTCTCAGATGTGAACTATACTCCACACAAGACCTTACTTGCGCCTTGCAAAGCAGCAATTTTTAGTTCACCCTATTCAGAACTCCCCGTTTTTTGAGGCGAGAATGGCTTTATACTCGATAAAAAGTCTGAATTCCAGGTTTTATTTTTATAAGAAAGAAAACAAACAGCCAATTACAAAAATATAGACAAGATTTCTTATGAACTAATACGGTTAGGCCAATTATATGTTTCCCTGATTAGTATTTAAATTTATTAAAATGGGGATTTGTCTGGTTAAGTAGTGTGTGTGTGTCGAGTATGTTGAAGTGTGGTGTAGTGTGTAATAACGAGTGTAGGTGTGAATGTATATTAAATACTTATATGCATTACTACAAAATGCCCATGCCAATGAGGTCGTAAATACGCGGAGCTGTAACCTGGAAGATCGGAGCTGGATTGAACGGTGTCGCTTCGCAATAAATACATACGCCTGTGTGTTGCTCGTATGCTAATTTCTTGGTGCAATACGTGAACAGCCCATGGAGCGCGGCCGTGTGCTGCGGCGGCCTCACTTCCTGTCCAACGCGAACACGGCGCTGCGCTTCCTCGCCGGCAAGCGCATCAAGCTGGTCAACATCAACGCGGCCGACCTCGTGGACGGCCGCCCGCCCGTCGTCCTCGGCCTCATCTGGACCATCATCCTCTACTTCCAGGTGCGTCCTATCGTCTTTGTCACCTGCGCCAATCGTTTATTTGCGCTGAGCACTTACTTGTCACTTCAAATGCTGCAGAATTATCCATGGTTGTAATCGCGAGTAAATATATCTTTGCAATATTATAAGAGATGTGGCCTGGAGTGTCGGCAAAGCGAGCTTTTTTGCTCCTTGATTTGACTATGCATTTGTGAATATCGTTATCCCTAGGAAACCGTGAAAGTATCAGATAATCCGATAATGTTTCAGCTTTACTGAAATCTTACGAAAGTCCGGACCCGCACAAAATAACTGATATTTCAGTGATATGTGGTGTTGAATGGATCCAAGTTACAGATAGACATAAATCGAGTTAACGCGTATTTGGAATCAAACGAAATTGAACACCTTTCTCGTGGTATTGAAAGACTATAAATAATTCTGCAGTTAAATGCCCTTTCTCAAATTATATTTTCATTGCTGCCATTCACAGACACTCTTAATATACCAAATGAAAATACTGCAGTAGACAGAACACGTTGTAGAATTAATGTTGTATTCACAGTTGGTATTTGACCATATTAGGACATGCGTGTGGTATTTTGTAGTTAGAATCGATATTCTAGACACATAGGCAAAGCAACGTTCAAATGGACAACCGACGTGGTGTGTAGTAGACATATATAGAGATTATACATCGCTGGGTTATTTGTAGATGAAATTAATTGAAATAATAGGGGTTTACGTTTGAATTTGTTTGCGCAAGCCTCGCTCGACTTACCGGACCTCCACAGGACAGACGTCGCCGCCAGGTTGGTACATCGACCGCTTCTTTTGCTTTTCAACTATTATGATTTGTTACCTTTGTAACGGAGCCTTCAAGTGAATCAGAAGCTCCATATTTAATTTTGACATGGATCAAAAAGGGAAACGAAGTGCTCCCAAGATTTAACATTTAGGGTCTCCTGTCATTTGGGATCCACTGATGTCATGATATATTTTTACAATGCAACATACCTATTACAAAAAAGCGTTTACCAGGAAGTTATCAAAAAAGTAGTCCTGCGGGCCGATCATAAGAAATGGTATCAAATTCGGACCAATGACTGAGGGTTGCGTTATTTTAAAATAAGACTATTTCCGATCCACCGATTCTGAGCTCATCTTTGCAGAAATGTCGTTATACTTGTTATCCTTGTTGACTTGGGAACGGATGATCTCACGGTCGTAAAACTTGCTGCACGTCTCAAAACGCACGTCCCAGTTAAGCGGCTCATCGCTTTATTATGTTGTTATATAATATTGTTTATTTATACCATGCATTCACCGTGAATTAACTATACGAGTAGTCGTGAAGAGTAGCACAGTTCCGCGTGCAGCATGCCCCACTCCAATTCGCTACTATTACATAACCCATTTTAAATGTTTTTGTATGCTTTTAGAACGCTGTAGATGCTTTGGTTTTAAAGTATTTTCGATTATTTTTGGAATTATGTCAATTTAAGCTGTCCACGATTACAATTATTCCTTAATATTTTTGTAATGCTTATTGACATATTTTAGTACATTTCGCCGATTTGGGCAAGATTCGTTCGTCCAGTATTTAAGAGCTGTAATATTGAGTTAAATCTGATAGTGCTATTATTTGGTTGGTTGGCAGATCGAGGAGAACAGCCGGGCCCTGGAGTACCTGGGCGGGTCGCGCTGCGCATCCGCCGCCTCCATGGAGTCGGGCGCGCAGACACCGACGCACGCGCAGGATAGGTGGAAGCAGGGCGCCAGGAAGACGCTGCTGCAGTGGGTCGCCAATGCCCTTCCCAAGTAAGTGGTTTGTGCCTATTAGAAAAAGACAACATTGAAAATATTACCTATAATTTAATAAGTACTAAATTAAGCTAAACGTGGATATTTCCTTATCGTCTTTTGATTCCTCACGATTCTTAAGTACCTTTATTGTATCGCGCTAAAGCATTCTACATGCGGCAAATTATCATGGAAATTCAGAGAGCAAACGCACAGAGCATATTAGGGACGGGCGGGGATGGAGGAACATTTCTATTTAATTTAGTATAGTTTTAGTAAATAGTAAGTTGCTTGTTTTATTTTGTTTAGGGATTATTTCGTTTTGTTTACATTGTATTTATATTTATTAAATGTGTAGTAAAAAGGTACACTCACCAATAAAAGTACATTGCAAATATTTGAATGATGTTATAAATACCTCTACAAAAGAGGTCTTGCAGATGGCCGTGAAAATATATTGAATTCTCCAAGATGTTATGAAAAATACGTACATTCTGGCTCTTTTAATTACTTATTGGGAGCTATTCCGAATATTTAATCCGAATATTTAACCCGTTCTTATTGCAGGGACTCTGGGGTCCAAGTAACCGATTTCGGTCCCTCCTGGCGCGACGGCATCGCCTTCCTCGCCATTATCGATGCAATCAAGGCGAACCTCATCAACCTCGCCGAGATGAAGCGCGCCTCAAACCGGCAGCGCCTCGAGCATGCCTTCGACGTCGCCGAGAGCCAGCTGGGTATCGCTCGCCTGCTTGACGCCGAGGATGTCGACGTCGACAAACCAGATGAGAGGTCCATCATGACTTACGTGGCGCAATTCCTGCATAAATACCCCGAACCTAAGGTTACTACCTCCATGTCCGCCGTAATCAGCGAAGTCATGGACTTTACACAAACATTAAATATATTTTTTCTTTCTTGTAGACGACGGGACCTGATGCCGTTGCAGCTGTTCAGGCGGAGTACGAAACTCTTCGATCATGGCTCCTGGAGAGACTCTCGGTTCTCCAGCGTCAATACGACTCGCGAACTCTATCGCGAGAATACAGAGACTATGCGCAGTCCGAAGCCGAGCGTCGAGCTCGCGAGCCCGTATACACCAAGTTGCAGCAACTAATGCACTCTCAGAGTCTCGTCGCCATCACACCTAGCTCTTGGCGGGAGCTGACAGGCCTCTGGACTGATCTTGACCACATTCACAGGCGTTGGTTGTGGCTTTTGGATTCGGAGCTGCCACACGATTTTCTAGCGGTCGGTGAATGGATCGCTCGCGCCGAGTATCTTCTGTTCTTTGACGACATACCTACAGCACTTGACGAGAAATCCGCGGCGACCATAAGTGAAAAAATTGAAGAACACGGAGAATTCTTCGCCGATCTTCCGGCGGTTGTAGAGCGCTTCGAAAACGCGCTTAGATCTCAAGACGCTTCACTTGTCCCTTCGGAACGACTGCAAGAAATGGGCGACCGACTTAACATCATCGGACGCAAAGCCCCCCAGCGCAAGGCGCGTCTTAAATATTTGGAGCACAAGTGTTGTATTGTAGCATTTACAAATCTTACTAAGGCTAAGCTGACAACTTGGACCGGAAAATATGGCCGCGTCGATCAAGTTCGGGCACTTCTCGACGACTATATTAACTTCGTAACAAAAAACAAGATATTCCAGGAATTTGATAGAGCCTACGTTGACATCCGACAGGTTGCCGAAGACTATAAAAGAATTTGCGAGGTTGACAAAACGGAATCTAGGGAGATCGATGCTTTCCTTAAGGAGGTAGCGGAAACATGGCGCAAGGTATCATCTGATGTGCGCTGCTCTCAGAGTGTACTCGAGGAAGTGGTCGCATACTGGGATCGTTGGAATCCTCTCGTTAATGAGTTTTCCATGTGGTTGGATCGCGCCCAGACAAAGTTGCGCGTTTCAGAAGACGAACGACTCGACTTTTTCAGTGATATAACTATGTGGAAAGATAGGCATCGTATGCTCGGTGATGCCGCCGGATTTCTTGCCGCAACATGCTCTGACGAAATTGCCACTGAGATAAAACACAAGTACGTGGAGCTGACTGAGCGATGGGAACGAATATTTGAAGAGGCAAAACAGTATATGCATAGCGGGGACGTGTTGCGGCACAGACGCGACTACGCTACCGGTGTAGCTGCACTATCAGCCTGGCTGCGTAATGCCGAAGGGCTACTGCAGAGGCAGCCTCGGGCGCACACAGAAGACATCAAGCGTTATGGAGAGCAGCTTCTCAAACTGCAATCAGAACTTGAAAACACAGAGGAGTTATTCAAAAGTGTTAGCAAATCTTTTCAAAGCATGATCGCGGATCTACCGAGAGACGAGGTTGACAAGAATATGGCAACATTGAAAAGAGAAAAAGAAGCTCTGGTCAAAGTTAGAGCCCTAATTCCAGTAAAACTACATCAATACCACCAACTACTGGTGCAACACGAATCCCTGGAAAGCGGTCAGAGAGAAATTAATTCGTGGCTCGACCGTGGGGAGGAAATTCTTGGCAGTCATGATGGCCCTATTGTTAGGGAAACAGTCATAGAGCAATACGAAATACACAGATCATTTTTCTCGCGAATAACCTACTACAAGTCGATGCTGGAGAGCAAGAACAAGGTTTTCCAAAATATTGTGAAATCTGTAGATGCCGAAAAGAGCGCGGACGTGACCGACAGCGTCGAGACGATGCGTCATTTGAATGATCGGTTTGCACGAGTCGCACAGGACGCACACCGACGAGAGATGGAGCTGCAGCAACTCGCGCGCAGCTGGGACAAGTTCAGTGAAGATCGCAAGGTGGTAGAGGAATGGGTCGTGCGTGCCGACGCACTGCTCGCCGATCGGCACGTGGACTCCAAGCAGGCGATCGACTATCACAAGAACTTCTTTACTCGCGTTGATGACCGCCTTATACACGACCTCGTGCAGTCTGGTAAGGATCTGCTCAACTACGCCCCCCCGGAGGAGCAGCAAAGTATCGTGGAGTCCGTCGAGACACTGCAACGTCATTGGCGGGAAGTATTGGCCCGGGCGCCGCTGCACCTCATGCGGCTTGAGTTCCGACTCGACGAGACCGTATTCCAGCAGTACATTAAGGACATTGAGAAGGAAATAATCTACGAGCAGCAGGTAAATATAAAAACCTATGTTATTTTGTTAGGAAAATTGATTATGTAGGTTGTAAGGTTAAAATGATTTTTTTTCCTATGGATACTGTTTTTACTCAATTATTGTATTGAAGTAACAGATTTTTTTTACTGGGATTTTTTTTTCTCGATCACCTGGTTCGATTCCCGAGTCGTGTATGATTTCAATGAATGCGGTTTTTCATATCTCTAAATAGACGACGTGGTCCCTAAGAAAATATTTCCCTATCTGTTATAGTTTCCGAGTTCCCCTTACTGACGCGCCACCATGCAATACTGATTGGGTATTACTGCGTGGCGGTAAAAAAACCTAAGATTTTCTTTAACTTTATCCGTTCAGCTAATGTGAAGAGAATTGAATGAAAGCAATACCAAATAAAAAAATTGGAAGTAATCATCTCTAAAATACGGTGCTAGTTTTGGAATGGCAACACTTTGTGCTGTTTGCTTTCCGCCTGACAAACTAATTGAAATAAAAAGGTATTGTTATTTTCGTTAATTATAATTGAGAGTATATGCGATTTAAATAAGAATTGGACGGGGCCACCGCCATTTTGAACGTCAATCTACTAAAGCCAATTCTTTTCAATGTAATGTGCAAAAAAAATATTTAAAAATATATTTAATAAACATTTAGAGAAAATAATTTGTTTTAACCAAATTTGTATTCCAAGAACAGAGATAAGAATAATATTGAACAACACGATAACAAAAAAATTAAACAATGAAAGTGTGGCACTTTCGAAGTCATCGGACCAAAACTAACATAAAACAGAGCCGGTAGTCTCAGTTGTCACCTAAATTGGCGTTACGGCAAACCGATCGACTGGCGTTTTCAAATGTATGGAGAAATTGAAGAGCGCGCGCAGCGGGCGTTAAGCGAACTAACATTTGCGAGTCCGAGCTTGAATTGACAGCTTACTCAACGTTGCCGTAAATACGTCGACGTTGCGGTTTACGTCCACTCTGCGTTTTCATACAAATCGGAAGTCCGCGTTCGACTTTGACAGCTTGAAGAAGTAAAACCACAGAATATCTAGTAAAAACTTGTATGGAGTTTGGAGAAAACGCCAGTCGATCGGTTTGCCGTAAACGCCAATTTAGGTGAGAACTCAGACTGACCACTCAGATAACCACAGATCAAAATACAGCCCTCCTACTCGTGTAACTGTATATTCTGTGACTGGCACTCAATGTCATCCTACACTGTAGATTCGATTGTTATCTAGTGTCGCTGTCACGGCAAGGCAGAAACACTGCAAAATACAGAAACGCAAAAGCATGTACAAGCACATACTCGGACCAAACCTCGATTTCGATGGATGGAAATAAGCGTCAGGCTTCCTTTGATATTAAAGCCAATGTTTCCAGTGTAAGCCCGTGCGGACGTGACAACCGTACTTTTCCGCGCTAATTCGAGTGAAGTTAGACACGAGCCCCGTCCTATTCTTATTATTTGAATCGCATTGTACTTGATAACTTCTGACTGATTTTTTTTAAAGTTTTGATATGTGAATAGATAGGGCGAACGTTGTTCAGTTTTTATAAACGTAGAATCACCGTGATATAATCTGTGTAAAATTATATCCAAACGTTATTCACATGCAAAACTGTTTACCTGCAGGCTTACAATCAGACCGACGACGCGGACGGAATTTTGATTCGAAACGAGGAATTCTTCAGGAACCAAGGAAAGGTATTGCAAGTGGAACGCTGCCTTCAGAATCTAAAGAAGATATCGTCCAACTACGAGCAGCAAGTGGGTGGTGACTCGTCGCTGATGGAGACGTTGCAGCGATGCGAGGAACAGTGGGAGTCCACGGTGCGCAAGGTGGAAGGATTCCGGTCACAGCTGCAGCGCATCCCCGCCAAGTGGGACGCTTACCGCGATAAGTTCCAAGAGATGGAGCGTTGGATGCAGCACGTTGACCAAATCATGGATAGCATCGTGAGGGAAGTGGATTCCGCCGAAGCCTTCGAGCGGGAGAAGACAATTTTCCAGGTAATGTATTATTGTACATTTAAATGTACCTAATGGTATATTAAGTTTTTGTTTATTAATCGAAATAAAGCCGAAGTGGAATGAAATATTTTGTAATTGTCACTTTTATATTGGTTTATAATTGACTTTTAAATAATATTTATATTTTTAATGCTGCTGTTGGATCCAAGCTTAAAGAATTAATGGTAAAATTTTCTGATTTAGTAGTTCACTTTTTAATGCTTCATATAGTTCAGCATTATATTTAAGTTTTATTTTTCTTTTCATCATTCTAGACTATTTGCCGGGAAGCTGATTTAAAACGAGAAGACATGAAATGGTTAGTTCAAACTTTGGATCTGCTTTCTAACCACTGTTTGGAAACCGAAGCGCAAGACGAACAAAACAAACTAGAAGACCTTATTGCACGCTACAAGAACCTAATACCGACGATAGAGATTACTATGATTAAGACGGAAACATATACAAGGTGTTATACCTACAGAAGGGAGGTGCACGAAGTAATCTGTATCCTAGAGGATGTAAAAGAGAAATCCCTCAGGGAGCGTGATTTACAGTCCTTGCAGCACGTCGAACAAATGATAATGGAACAACAGTCTGCAGTGCACCAGCTTGACCAGCATCGACCCGCGGTCATGTCCATGTTACAACGCGGCAAGGATCTCATGAAAGATGCCAATACACCAGCCTTTGTTCAACAAGAGGTTAATAACCTTGAGACGGGATGGAGCGAAGCATACGGCACTACCACCGACAAGTTACACAAACTACGCGATACACAAAAAGTGTGGTCAAACTATGAATACCAAAAAGACGACCTTGTATCAGACTTAGAAAGAATTGATAGTTACGTCGCGCATCCGGGATTAGAATTAGGAGTAACCAACGTAGCAAGGGAGCTGCAAGAGACTCGCACTTTTAGCGATAGCCTTAGTAGGGCCAAGGATGACAAATTGCCTCAACTTAAGAGCTCTTATGCTGAACTATGTTCATTGACTGGTAATAAACCGAAACCAATTATGGAACAAGACTTAAAAGCAATTGAACATAAAATTGAAAAAGTTCAAGAAGATGTCGATATTAAAGTTCAACATTTGGAGAAATTCAACGAAGAATGGCAAAAAATTGAAAGTGAACTCGAAAAAATTCGTGAATGGATTCGAAAAGAAAGCCCGGCTTTGATATTCCAAATACAATCAGAAAATATAACACCTGAAGAAAGAGTTCAAAAGTCTCAACAACTTCAAAATATAATAGGACAGAAATTGGATATTATTCGAACAGTTTCAAACCAAGGTGCAAGATTCGCGGCTGATCATCGAATTCAAGATACAAACAAGCTAAAAAGTGAAGTAACTCTTCTTGAGAAAATGATGGCTGATCTTAAAAGATCCTCAGAGCATCAAAATAAAGTGGTAGAGCATGACTTAGCAAGTTGGCAGAAATATCAGAAAGGCATTATGGAGTTGCGGCCTTGGATAGAGGAAGCTGAGGTGAAATTATCGAGTGTTCCTAAGCCCAATACATTACCAGAAGCGGTACAGCTACAACAGCAGTCAAAAGCTCTGTTAAGTGACTGCGACAAGCAATTGATGAATTTACAAATTTTATCCAGCGTCAGTCATCAGTTGTCTGGAAAAACGAATGCACCTGATGAAGTCGACGCTATTAACTCGAGATGGGCAGTAGTACATGATTTAGCAGATCAGTGGAATAATAAATTAGAAAAACAGATTCATAATTGGACTACATTTGAAAATGAGGCTAAAAAACTGGAATCATGGATCGAAACAGGTGATAAACTTATCAGCAGCAGAATGGTTTCTGTGGAAACGCCACAAATAGAAAAGCTGGATCGCGAATTAAACAAACTAAAATCATTTGGGAATGAAATTTCTCAGCAACAAGCTAAAATTATTGTTTTATCGCAGATTTCTGATAACATAAGTCATGGAGTTCTACCTGAAGGTGCTATACTCATAAAAACTCGAGTAAGCGACATAAAACAAAGAACTGCCAGTTTGGCAGACACAGCTAGAGCTAAAATAAATGAACTTTCTGATAAAATCATAATCCAACAGGAATTTCAGTCAAAAATCCATGGTCTTCAAACCTGGATCAATGATTTAAAACGTAAAATAGATACGTATGATCAAGTTAGCGCAGACAGAGTAGAGCCAGCCCTGCAGTGCATGCATGTTCTCCTTCAAGAACATGCAGAGAAGGTCCCAGTATTCACAGATATCTACAACGAAGTAAAGAATGTTACTCTTATGTCACCTACAGAAGAAACTAGACCATTAAGTGAAGCATATTCTCATATTTCCGAGAATTTTCAAGAGGTAGAAAACCATATCCAACAAAATAAAGTTTATTTGCAGAAGTGGGCAGATTTACTCAATTGGTACGATGATTCAAAGCAACAGTTAGGACACATACAGTATCAAATAGAAGGACCGAAGTTGAGTCCAGAAGAATACGAAAAATTAGGAAAAGAATTAGTAAATATTATTGCAAGAGTCCCTGAAAGGAAAAGCAATGTGGCATTACTGGAAGGTACAACTAAATTAAAAATTACTGATCACGGAACAGGAAGAATTCTTTCTCCAAATAACTTAATCAAAGAAATTGAAGTTAAAGCCGAAGGTTTGCTTAATCAAGTAACAAATAAAAGAGACGTTATGCAAAAGGTCGGAGCTAGATGGGATAAGTTGAATGCACAACATAAAGAATTAAATAACACACTTCAAAACATTCAAATTGGACTATCAGATTTATCCCAAAAACCTGAACAACTAAATAAAGAAACAATTCAACAAATGGGTGAAAAACTAGATTCCTTGGAAACAGACCTTAGAGATAAACAAAATATAAGAAAAGGCCTTCGGGAAGAAGGCCTCCATTTAATGAGAGAAGATCAAAACAACATGGGAACAATCCAAAATATTTTGTCAGCATCCGATAGCAACTGGGACCAAGCTCTCAATGCGGTAAGAGATTCTAAAAACAAATATATTTTATTATCTTCCACTCTTCAGGAACTGCAAAACTTTGATAGCGCTTTTGAAAGAGAAATTAATAGAGCGGAGGAACTATGTGGCGATTGCAAGGAAGCTCCAAGTGACTATGTTCAAACCAATCAAATGCTCGACAAGAGTAAAAAAGCCTTTGAAATATTAAAGCGCTCTAAGGCATTACTAGAACAAATGGACCTTATTAAACAGTCCGTTCTCAAACAAGCTACAACCTTAGGAGGGTTTGACACTACTCCTATAGAAGAAAATTTCTTAAAATCTCAGACTAGATGGGAAAAAGCAAACGATGCCATTATAAAGAGAATACAAGATCTTGATTCTCAGCTAATGGTCTGGCGTCAGATCGATGACACTAAAAATCAAATAATAAACTGGCTCAGTGAAACCGGACAAAATTTAGCAAATGCTACGGAAAATCTGGATGTACGTTTCGGTCAAAGTCATTTATCAAAGTATAGGGATGAATTGCCACTTTATTCGGGAATGAAAAATAGTATTAAAGCCAAATGCGAACAAATTTCTAATTTAAACAAAAACCTTCCTACAGCGCAAGTTATGGCTATAATAGATTATCTTGACAATGAGTTTGGTGCGTTGGCAGATATTGCTGAAAACTTAGACGGCGCAGTTTCTTCACTAGAAAGTAAAGAATCGGCACTGAAATCAAACATCAAAAGAATATCGGATAACGTCAGTAAGATAAGAGATGATATAATTAAATGCGATGATATGACTGGAGATAACGAGAAAATATTTGATAGATTAAGAAAATGTCAAAATTGCAAAAACGAACTTCAGAAATACTGTGATGAAATCGATAATTTGATACAAGACGTTTCGGAAATGAATTCCAACTATCCTGGTTTCTATGAATCTCTAATTCCTAAAGAACTTAACGCGTTGCAAAAGCGGTTTGAAAGTGTTTTAGTTCACGCAAATAAAACTGAATCTACGTTATTAAGTTTCCTCAAGAAATTATTTAGTGATAAATTAGGAATGCTAAACAGAGCTCTTAAGCATTTGGATGATAAAACTTCATGGTGTTCTCCGGATACAGGGAGTGATAAATACAACCTTGAAGTAAAAATGTCTGCATTAAATGAAATTGAAAATGGCATCCAAGAATGTGGAACCAAGTTCAAGGAACTTCAAGATGCAAGTGATATTTTACGGTTTGTTGATGAACCCGCAGCTTTAAGAGATGCAAATATACAAAAAGAAATCACCCTGAAAAATCTACAAGCATTGACAGCCAAGCATCTCGAAATAAAAAATAAACTAAAAGATAATATAGAACAATGGTATGAGTATGAAATATTGTCTGAAAAAGTCGCGCAGTGGCTTAAGGAAGTGGAAAATAAAGTAAGATTCGAAGCTGCTAATTTAGTAAACTTGAATGATATTGAACAAAAAATTAAGGAAATCAAAGGGTTGAATGACGACATTAAGCAATTTGATAGTCAAATTCAATCTTTGAAAAATGTTGGTGATAACATTATAGCGTGTAATCCAGAATCACGAGTCCAACAGTACATTAATCACTTAATAGTAAGATATGAGACAGTTTCTAAGTTTATGAAAGCTCACCTACAGAGAATCGATGAGTTAAAGCAAAATAAAGAAACCTATAATAAAACTGTCGATGAATTTAGAAGTTGGCTACAAAATTCAAATGGAAAAATACAAGAATTCGCTGATTTGAGTAAACACGTTACGAAACCATCGGCATCAGATTTAAATAAAGTAAATAAACTTGCACAAAACAAAGAAATCGGACAACAACTCCTCAACAATGCCATAGAATCCGGTGAAGCACTTTTTAGTGGTATTACCCCTGAATGTAGAGAGCAAGTAAGAAGTGAATTAAGATCACTTCGCGATAATTTTGAAGATTCCATTGACACTCTTAACAATGTTATAAAAGACCTTGAAACGACAATGAACAAAAGATCGTCTTTTGATGAAACATTCAATCAAGTTGAAAAATGGATATCTGACAAAGAAAAAGATCTCGGACAATTTAATCTATCTTCTACGTTGCCGGAGAAGAAAGCTGTTTTACACGCTAACAGAATTTTACTACAAGATGTAAATTTACATAAAACTATTCTTTCTCAACTTGGTGAAAAGATTAAATTACTTCCAGATGATGAAGCAGAATCGGGTTTAGCAAAAACTATAAGCAAATATAATCATTTGTCTACAGAATTGCAGTCAAGGATAAAAAGGAGTGAATGTTTTATTGATGAGCATGAAAAATACACTCAAATATATGAGAAATGCAGAGATAAAATTAATGAAATGATCGCTCAGAATACCATTGTAAATGTGAACGCTGTTAGTGAAAAAGATGAATTAGATAATAAAATTAAAGCACTTGAAGTCATTGCTGCTCAAGGAAATGATGTGGAAAGTATGCTCAAAGAACTTAAAACGCAGTTAGATGTCGTTTTAATAGGAACAAATCCACTTGGTCATCCTGTATTGATAAACGAGTATGAACAAATTAAGCATTCATGGAACCTATTTTCGGTACAGTGTAAAGAACAAGACACTAGAATGAAGAACATTGTGACACAATGGAGTGAAGACCAAAACCAAGTTGAAAGCCTCGATCAATGGCTTAAACAGAAGGAAAATCAGGTCCGTGACCAGAGTTTGAAGAATAATCTAGACTCAAAAATTTCCCATCTAGAGAAAGTGAAAGCCCTTCAAAATGAATTAATGTCTAAAGCAAGTGATTTTTCGAAACTCTCCGATAAAAGTCATAGTGCTGATACTGATTCAGATTTCTCCAATAAAACGTCTAAGTTAGTCACACGATATCATACACTTAAAAATACAGTCAATGAAATCATTTCAAAATATGAAGTATTTGTCACGGAACATCAACGTTTTGAAGGTGATTATGATAATATGGAAAAATGGTTAAATGGCATGTTAAATGAACTCCAGGGGTTGACTGAAATTGTTGGTGATTACGCAGTTTTGCAAGAAAAGCAGAATAAAGCTAAAGAACTATTTGAAACGAGGAACAACAAAACCGCAACCTTTGAAGATTTGCTTGGATTAGGAGAAAAGCTTTATGGTCACACGAGTCCAGACGGCCGTGAAGTTATTCGTCATAAAATACGCAAAATAAGAACTATGTGGGACACTTTCAGTGACAACTTCCAAGATACAGTTAATAAGCTAGACCAATGCTTATTGCAGTTCTCTGACTTCTCATTAGCTCAAGAACAACTTACAAAGTGGTTGAAAGACGTCGAAAAAGCAATGCAAAAGCACACAGAACTTAAAGCTACCCTCGAAGAAAAAAAAGCTCAGCTGCAAAATCATAAAATTATGCATCAGGAAATAATGACACACCAACAACTTGTGGAATCTGTTTGCGATAAAGCTCAACAGCTCGTTGATCAAACACACGATGCTTCATTAAATGTTTATTTGCAATCAATAAAGCAATTATTCCAAAATATTGTAGCGAAATCCCAAAATTTGCAAGACAATTTGGAAGATTGTGTGAAAAGGCACGAGGATTTGGTGCACTTACTTCAACAGTATAAGGAATGGCTTGTAGCACAGACTGAGAAAATAACTGATTCTGATAACACGAAAGGAGAGAAAAGTGAAATAGAGAGAAAACTTCAAACAATAAGCACGCTTAAAGACATTGAGAAAATTGGTACCAACAAAATAGACGACATTAGAAACTGTCATGCATTAGTAAACAAGAGTACTTCGGAGCCCGGGAATGGTGCAATCAACTTAGAAATCGAATCATTGGTAACGCAACTGCGAAATATTGTGGGAACAGTAGACGATTTAGAACAAAAATTAAAGGTTGCATTAGAAAATTGGAATAAATTCGACACTTCGATTGAAAGTATCATGGAATGGCTGAAGATTATGGAATCTAAATGCAGAGACCAAAGCTTATGTTCAACTTTGAATGAAAAAGAAGCACAATTAAAGAAATATTCCGAATTGCGGAACGAAATAAACTCAAAAGAAAGGGAAATTGATTTGTTTATTGATGAATCTCATAATTTGATGCAGTTCAGCGGAGTTGAAAGGATAAAACCTTTAGTCACTCAAATAAGTAGTCGCTACCAACAGTTACATGTCTTATCAAAAGAAATTATAAATCATTGGACGGAACTAGTGTCTGATCATAAAAAATACGATCAATTATTAAATGAGTTCGAAGCATGGCTTCGACCTCTGGAAGAACAAGCCGCACAATTATTGAGTAAAGACGAAAAGATAAATACCCTCGAAAACAAAGGAAACAAAATACAGGTATTTTTATTGGAACGCGACAATGGGGAAAGAAAAATGACCTCATTAATTTCGGTTGGTGATAAAATATTACCGGATACGGCTGCTACAGGACGAGAACAAATTCGATCAGAAATAAGGTCGATTCGAGAAAGATGGGATAAACTTAACGACAATATTATTCAACAACAGCGTGATTTCGAATCCCAATCCTTGCAGTGGACGAGTTATCAAGATGTATTGCAGCAGACTCTTTCCTGGTTGGATGAAAAAGAGAAGATAGTGGGATCAGAAGAAAAGGCAATAATGAATTCTGCTCCAGAAATTAAAACTAAGCTTTTGAAAAACAAAACATTGCTTCAAGAAATTCACTCTCAAAAGAGAGTTATCGAAGCAGTTACAGACAAAGCTAAACATGTTGCCGGAACGATACTTTCAGATAAATTGGATAATAATCAGATGGTTTCAACTATACAGTCAATTTGGGAACGATACAACGCTCTAACGCATAGATTGGGACAACTCATAGGCAACCAGGAGAGTTTGTTCGATATATATCAACAATTTATGGATCAGCAAAAATCTCTTCAAGATTATCAAAAAAATATGTGGGATAGATTACACTCTTCATCTGATTTAAGTGGAAATAAAGCATCTTTGCAAAATAAATTAGTGAAAATTCAAGAGCTCATGGATTCCATTCCAATAGGCAACATCAAAATTAAAATTTTGTCAGATCACATTGAGAAACATACTCCCAAAATGTCTCCTCGCGGCAAAGAAGGAATGTCGCGTGAACTTACCATAATCAAAGTAGATTTTGAAAAGTTTACCACTACAGCCCATGATGTTAAGCGTGGCTTGGAAGATAAAATACAGCATTGGAATGAGTTCGAGAGTACGCACGAGCGTTTGCAGCAGTGGCTCAGCGAGACCGAAATGAGTTTAAAAACGTATAATCCCAAAGCAACTGTAGAAGAAAAAGTGGAGCAGCTCAACAAATATCAGGTAATCATTTCATTAATCTAGCAGTTATTTTATTTTCAAAGTAATTGCGGAAATTTATGAATTTTTTTTTATGGAAGACAAAGCGACATGTATTTTTAGTGGAAAGTTTTAAAATTATTAGTTTTATTTCTAAGGTGCATTTCACATGTTTAAACAGGAGCTAAATAAAGCAATAGATAAAACGGATAATGATATGATCGCAGTCAACTCTCTAGCGGATGGTTTGGAGCAAGTAAGAAAATACCTGCAAATTTTAATTGCACTTTGGTGTCGGTGTTGTTAAATATAAATAAAAACTGGCTCCACTGTAGGCTCTTAATTGTTACATCGAGCAATATTATTTTACTAAACTAACAGAGCATTGCAAGCCGTATTGGTGACGTTTAAATGTGTTTGAAGATTCGTCGTAGTTAGTATAACTTCATCTTGTTGTGGTAGGTACTAAGAAGTAGTTAGTTTACATACTAAAGCTTGGAATTAAAACTAAACAACACATAAGCTTTGTTAATAAATATATGGATATATTAAAAAATATATGGAAAAAGTACAATATTTTTAACAGTTCAGTCAAACATTTATTTGATATGTGCATAACGTTTCAGGCCACTTTGGGAAGTTTGAAAAAAGCGGAAGGTGAATTCGACAAAATTTCTGATGAATTTAATGAACTAATTGAAAACTGCAACGATACCAGAATAGCTATGAATTTACAACAAATAACTTCCAGATTTCAATCAGTGCAGTCTACAGCCAAAGAAATTGTTAAAAAATGTGAACAGGCTGTTGCTGACCATACAGCCTATCAAGATAAATACATCCAGTGTTCAGATTGGGTAAAATCGGCCCAACAAAAGTTTGAAGAGAGCGAAAAAAATAAATCTAATTCGCCTGAAGGCATCAAAATAAAGAGGCAAAGTCTCAATGATTTATTGAGCCAACGAAGAACTGCATCTGTATTGCTCAATAATACATTTGAACTAGGAGAGAAACTTTATCCATCGACATCTTTAGAAGGAAAAGAACTTATCGAGCAGCAACTTCAGGACTTACAGCAATCTATTGACAACTTATACGATAGCGTAAATAAAGCAGAACGTGATTTAAATTCTGAACTGAACAAATGGTCATCATTTGAAGACAACATGAACAACATTAAGAAATGGCTTTCGGAAGCAGAAAAAAGTCTTCCTAAAGATATTGTACTCAAAGCTACCTTGGACGAAAAACGTGCACAACTTAATATATACCGCACTTTATTACAAGATGCTATCTCACACCAGCAAGATATCACTGAACTAGAGAAACGTAAAGAAAGCTTACCTGATAGCAGTGACGAAGTGATCAATGAAATAGATATTCTTAAGAAAAGACACCAAAATATTTTGTCTAGAGCTGAATCCTTCGTTGAACAATATGAGGCAATAGTAAACAATCATCAACAATATAGTAAATCTGTAATGGATTTGCAAGAATGGATAGAATCGACTAACAATACTGCCCAACTGTGGGGAGATGTAAATTTAGAACGTGTGTCGCTAAGTAGTAATTGTGAGAAACTGAAATCTCTGCAATTGTCTTTACCGGAGGAGAAAGCTCGAATAGATAAAATAAGGAATTTGGGTGAAAAAGTTCTCCCCGGTACAATAAGTAATGGACAGACGAACATAAGGAAGCAAATTGATGCATCACACCAGGAATGGGAAGGTCTTATATCTTTTATTAACAAGACTATCGAGTCACTAGAAAACAAAATTCAGCAATGGAATGAGTATGAACAGCTTAAAGATCAGTTGTTGAATTGGATACGTAACACAGATACGAAAATTCATGCAGTTGACTTAAGATCTACATTAGATGAAAAGAGAGAGCAGTTTAATGAATTTAAGGAACTTCAAGGCGAAGTAAGGGCGAAAGAGTTAGAAATTGACAACATTACTGAAAAAGCGCAACATTTGTACACCGGAGTGATGGGTCCAAGATTATCTCAAATTTCTGATCTTGCCGTGAGATATCAACAGCTTTCTCAAAAAGTAAAAGATTTGTCCAATCGTTGGCAACAATATGTAAAAGTGCACCAAGAATTCGCGAACAAAATTCTAGAGTGTTCGCAGTGGTTTGAGGATTTAGGAGACAAATTAGATTTTTGCGCAGATTTAAGCACTTGCTCTCAAGATGATTTAGAAACTAAGCTAGTGTTGATTCAAAACCTATTATTATCTAAGGATGAAGGATTCGTTCGAGTTCAAACATTAGTTGAACTTGCACAAAATGTCTTAGCAAATACTGCGCCAGCTGGCCATGCAGAAATTAATGATGCTTTAATTAATTTACAAGAGCAGTGGTCAGCTCTTTTATCCAAGATGATAGAAACCAAAAACATACTAGATGACTCCGTAACAAATTGGGCGGGATTCCTGGAACAAATACAATTGATTGAGAAGAGCAATATTTGGATGGGAGCGATGTTATCTGAATTAACACCTCACCAAGCAACCATATCTGAAAAACGTGTACAACTTGAAAAGTTAAAGGAAGTAGAAGAAAAAGCTCGTTGTGATAGAATTGAAGTTGACAATTTAAAAATTAAAGCAGCTGAAATGCTTGCCAGCGGTCAACAGACTCAAGTTGCCTCACAAGCTCAAGATACCCTTAACAAATTCGAGTCGTTATACGATAAAATAAAGAAACTATTATCAGACCGTGAAGCTCAATACCGAGACCACAGGCTCTACAAGGAAGCCAACGATGATTTAATTGCATGGCTAAGTAGAGCCAGAGAAAAAGTGCCCTCATTAAAATCAAAACCTCTAAGTGATAAACTAGCTATTGAAAATTCTGTCGCTCCACTAGAATCATTGATAAATAAACAAGCCCAAGGTGAACTTCTGTTAGAACATTTACAACACACCGGTGAGGTTGTTTTAGCAAGTACTTCACCAGATGGGCAAACTGTTATAAATAATGAAATGAAAGCCTTAAAAGAGAGCTTCGAATCGTTATTCAATGAAATTAAGCAACAGAAAAATCAGCTTGAAGAAACTGTTAGTCAATGGAGAGACTACAAAGATGAATATGAACGACTCTCTGATTGGTTACAACAAATGGATATACTTATTAAAAATCATAAAATTATACTTTTGGGAACCGCCAAAGAAAAAGAAAATCAAGTCAAAGAAGTAAAAGATGTATTGGATCAATTGAATAAAGGAAAATCAGATGTTGATAAATTTAATGCATCCGCTTCATCGCTTTTAGCATCTCATTTAGACACGTATGTAGCTAATCAATTACGACATTTGAACTCTCGATACCAAGTTCAAGTAAATATGGCTAATGACGTTTATAAAAAAGTGCAAAATAATTATGACCAACATAAAGAATATGACGAAAACTTAGCCAAAACTAAAAAGTGGATTGAAGATGCTTGGGATGTTACACGAAGTGGTAGTGAGGCTGCTAGCACGAGCAGTAAGGAAGCGCTTCAAAAGCGACTTGAACAAATAGAGGACTTGTTAAAGCGTCGCGAAGAAGGACAAAACCTAGTTCATATTACCGTCAATAGTGGCGAAAAAGTTCTACGCAACACAAGATCTGATGGAAAAGACAAAATTAACTCCGAATTAAAAGAATTACAAAATGACTGGGATAGACTAGTTAAAAAGATGACGACGGCTAAAGTTCACTTGGAAACTAGTTTATTGCAATGGGCAGATTACAGCTCTAGCTATTCGCAATTGCAGCAATGGATCAACGACCGTGAAGCAAAATTGCAAGAAGTTTGTGAACAAAAAGTGGCGAAGTCTAAAAAGGGCCAAGAGCGATTGGCTGGAGCCACTGCAGGACTTAATCTTGGTGAACGTAAAGCAACTTTGCGACAGACCAATAATATTGTTCAAGATATCGTTGCATTTGAACCCATGATTCAATCAGTAACTTCTAAAGCTTCAGAATTGATGCAACAAGCACCTGCGACTGAAATAACAACAAAATACGAAACTTTATCTAAGCAAGCTAAAGACTTATATGCCAAGCAGAAAGAAGCCGTTGAACAACATCAAGCTTTCCTTGATGCAGGTACTGATTTCGTTCAATGGATTAGAGCCGCAAAAGAGAGATTAGGAAAATGTTCTGAAGCTACTGGAGATAAAGAATCATTGAGTAGCAAAATATCACAACTGACGATTCTAGAAAGCGAACTACCAGAAGGACAAAAAAAGCTACAAAAAGCATTAGAGCAAGGCGAAATATCATGTGCCACTGCCGACGAAGAAGACAAAGAGGACATTGAAGAAGAAGTTGCTCTTATGCAAGAGGAATATGACACATACGTGTAAGTTAAACTCGGCTTGTCTACTTTTATGAATTCGTTATGATAGATTTATCAAAGCAGATTAGGATATTGTCATTTAGTATTGTTTGTATTCCCGAGTTTAATCTTCTTGTGAAATAGTTTGAAAAAAAAAAGGAAAAAATATTAATTTGTCAAGTAACATTATTTGATCTAATGTATCGCCATTGTTTCTTTTGTAAATGTTGCCTTTAGTTCCTTTTAGTTCAAGGTAAGTGAAAATATATATTTTTCTCATTCACAACCACATAATTGTAATATTTACTTTTATTACACAGGGAACAATTGAACAACACAAAGTCACAAGTAGAAAACGGAATTGTTAAGTGGACTGAATACGAAGAACAATACAAAGATGCTCTTGAGTGGTTGTCAAAGACTGAAGCATTAGTTCAGTCGTTTAATAAATTACAGAATAACTTGGAACAAAAAAAAGTCCATTTAGAAGAATTTCAGGTATGTAACGCTATTTCAGTCAAAGTCAAAGTCTGAGTCAAAAGTATTTTTTAGGGATGTACATATGTGGTGGGATTATTACTATATCATGAAAAATGTAATGCTTATTTACAGGGACATCTGCAAACGCTATTCGATTGGCAGGTGCAGTTGGATAAATTGAATATGAGGGCACAAACACTACTCGAGACGTGTGCCGACACGAGAATTTCCAACGGAGTCACGCAACTGACTACCAAGTACAACGCTCTTTTATCTCTTGCCAAGGAAGTAATGAAGCGGCTGGAATTATACTATCAGGTATTCAAGTAACTTTTATGACTATATTTACCTTTCTGAGGATATTTTTTTTTTGTTCGCATGACTGTATGTATTAAAGTGAAATTTAAATCAAACTTCTAGTCTATGGTCCAAAACAATCATTTATCGTGTTTTAATAAAATTACAGGAGCATCAACAGCATAATGCATTGTATAGTGAATGCCAGGATTGGCTCGATAGAACCCGAGAAAAATTGAACCAATGTGCGGAAATTCCGAACTCTTTGCAAGAAGTTAACAACAAGTTAAATACTGTAAAGCTTTTGCGTCAATCACTTGAGCAAGGTCAAAATAAGTTGAGATATCTTCTTGAATTAAAAGAAAAAGTTATTATGAACACCGAGCAAAGCGGTGCGGTTAAGATTCAAGAAGACACAGACAATTTAAAGCAAGAGTTTGACAAATTAATGATTGACATACAAGACGTCCGCAATAAGCTCACTAGTCGTGGTGCCCAGTTCGATGACCTATTCAAGGTAATTTGGTTTCATTTCGGTTATTTCAATGACATGATAAATGCAAGAGATCTTTAACATTATTCTAATATATTATACTTTCAGGTTCACAAACTGTTATCGGAGTGGCTGGATGATATAGATCAGAAAATTCAGTCGGATGATTCATTACTTAACGACCTATCAGAGAAGAAAGCGAAATTAGAAAAGTTTAAAACATTCCAAAGGGACATTGACTCACATAGTGACGTTGTAAAAAAATTAAATGAAAAATTAAAAGAAGATACATCCTTGCAATGCAAAGAAATTGAAGAGACTATTCATAGATATGACAATGTAAAGAAATCTGTTAATGATACTATTTCGGTGAGTACGCAAACTTTAGGTTTTGAATGCATCGAATGAATGAAATGAATCATATAATGTATTGAAAATTAAGGAAAGTTTAAAAGACATATTCGGCCTTTTATTTCAAGTAATGATTTATTATTACAATTTAATAAGAGATAATAAAAATTCAAACTCACTGGTTATACTTGCTAAAAAATTTAATAAATATAAATCCTTTTTGTTATTTAAATATCTATTTTTAATAATTTCCAACACCAAGAAAGTTAAAAGACTAGAGACATTCCCGGCAACCTCGTCGCTGAGCCTTTGCCTAAAGAAACAAACGCCATACAACGGGCCCAGTGTAATGTTGACTATGCGCGCGACTTGCTGAGATGTGAAATTTAAGTTTGTTGAAATACAGCAAAACTTTGAAAACAACGAAGCAGTACAATACTATGTTTGAAAAATGTTACGACTTTTCACGCGGCAGAAAGATACATTCTCCGACGTTTCGAGCCAATCATTCAGCCCGTTGATCAATCAGCCTGCCGCGTGATAAGCCGTAACATTTTTCAAACATGTCTAACGACCGCGGTAATCTCAAAAGTATCATAAGTACAAAACTATATTGTCTTCTGTGCATGTTTCAATCTATTATTTTCGATATTTCCTGACAAAATCCACAAACATTGTTATGGTGATGCTTTAAGTGAAAGCGAAGCATGAATATCATTCCTTATAGACTTGTAGCTTTGGGCTCATCTTTATCTTTTACTAGCAGCCCGTCCCGGCTTTGCACGGGCATAATGTCATTTAAAAAAATATTATTTTGACACAATGATACACAAATAAACCATTTTTACGTAGAGTTCCTACATTGAGATATTTGAAATAAAAAAACTTAGATATTATTATTACATGATTATAAGATATTAGAGAAATAATAAATTCAAAGTGCTATAGGGAGAACCGCGGCTTCCGAGGCACGCTCCCGCCGCCCCGGCCGGCCGGTACCGTCGCAAACACTACATTCCGCAATTTTTAAATCTATAATATCTTCGAAAATATTCATTTAAATCATATGCTGTAAAAGGCCGTATAGATCTATATTAAATCAACAATGTATTTAAAGTATTTAATTGGATAAGGATTAATGCTGTATTGGTTAAAATCGCTTCGAAAATTAGCCATTATTTGTCGTAAAAAGTAAATGAGAAAAAAATGTTATTGTGGGATATCCATAAGAGATGGATATATACCATCGCGGAGTTTTGTGTAGACCTTTCCAATGTATACAATACTTAGTACATTATTTTGATAAATCTCGTAGGGTTCAGCCTGCGTTTGCAATGTAAGCGGAAAAAAATTATTTTTTTACGACATCACATTGGAAACCTCAAAAATAACAGTATTTCTCCAATATTTAATGGATGTTATTATACATATAAACCTTCCTCTTGAATCACTCTATCTATTAAAAAACCGCATCAAAATCCGTTGCGTGGTTTTAAAGATTTAAGCGTACATAGGGATATAGGGACAGAGAAAGCGACTTTGTTTTATACTATGTAGTGATGGAACTGGACATGGGTGGCTAATACCAAACCGACTCTCATGATTTTAACCCAACACTATATGGGAATTAACTTGCCAGGACCTTGCTTACATTGCACGGATACAATGAACCGGAATGAAAATATGTAATTTTTTATTGTCGCTCCAATACATTATTTACTGAATGTGATCGTAGCAACCCGGTTGGAATGTATCGTACCACAGTAAGTAAGGAAAGGGTCCTTTAATTTTACGTGGGATCAGAGTCAAGGTCAGCCTGTGATCGATCACCCATCCAGAAACCGAAGGCACGGTGTTGCTTAACTTCTAAATCGAAAACAGAGGCATCGCGTGACTTGGCTACCGAGGCTGACAAAATGAATATAAATAAAATGTTTGCCACCGAAAAAGGTTCTTGTCCTCCGATATTACTCAAATGTAGTAAATGTTCCGGATCATCCCGGATATCATCGTAGTTTATTTGAGTTTGGATTTACAATTTGGATCACATTTTTAACCATCAAACTGTTAAGTCTGACTCTTATTATACGCTGGATGATGCCATGTATTTTGATTATATCTAATGTTGGAATGTATTTTTTTTTTTCAGAAATTAGAGCAGCAAGTTATGGTACATATTGAGTTTAAAAAATCATATGACAATTTCTATGACTGGGTACGCAATTGTAAAATTGAAATACAGCAATGCTCAGATTCACACGGAGAAAAAGAAGAAATATTGAAAAAGCAGAAAAATGTTGGCGATATTATGACATCATTTCCTAAGGGGGAAGCATTATTAAACAAGTCCATCGAACTGAGCAATGCGGTATTAAGTACTACCGGTAACGAGGGCCAGGATTCTATTAATCAAGAAATTAAACAACTGAAGATTGAATGGGAAAATTTACAACACATTTGTAAAGACACAAAAAAGATGCTAGAAAAGTGTCTATCTGCATGGGCGGACTTTTTGGAAACCTCCGATAAATTTAATAAGTGGATTAAGGAATTCGATGAAAAACTTAAGTCCGTACAAAATGTTGACAAAATATCTCCCGAACATCTTCAAATATGTCGAGTAAGTAATACGATATTATTTTAATAAAACAAACAAATATATCAAGTCAAATTTCTAATATCTCTAATATTTCAAACCAGATTAAATTATTTCCCTCAACTCTTTTAGGAATGTTTCTTGAAGCCTCTCAATATAAAAATCTTAGAAAACTTGTGAAAACCGTAACATTACAAGTCTCCTCTATGATAATTACAAATATCCTCAGTCAAATATTCGGAAAGTTACAAGTTTTCTGGAAAAATAACTAGATAACCAGAAAGCACATGTGTTTAATTATTGTTTTAATTTTAGGATCTCTTAGCTGAAGCCCTAGGAAATAAACATGTACTCGAAGAACTTAATGATCGATGCGAAAATTTAATGGAATTAAGCGCTTGTGCCTGGGTAAGAGAAAAAACTGTCAATCTACAGTCAGAATACACCACACTTCTTACGAAAATACAAAGCCTTGTTTCAAATTGTGAAAAGAATTTATCTGATCATACGGACTTTTTAAAGGCTAAGAATGAGTTACAACATTGGCTAGAAACAGCTCATGGAACTGTGCAGGATTCTATTGGTGTTGGTGATATTGAAACAACAAAAGATAAACTGGATACTATCAAACTTGTCAGCAACAGAATGACGGAAGGTCATCATCTTTTAGTTGTTCTTCAAGAGGCTTTTAAAAAAGCGCTGAATAATACTGCTCCAGAGAAACAAGATTCACTCAGAAACGATGTTAAGGTATTACAAGAAAGTTGGGATCAACTAAAGATTGATATTAATTCAATCACAGCTCAGCTTAAGGCGGCTATTGGAAAGTGGGAAGACTTTAAAGAAATGCAAAATAAAATGAATGAATGGATTACAGAGACGGAAAACAGTCTCGACAAAATTCCTTCTACTAAGGGTGAACTCAGCGAAATGAAGACTTTACTTGAAAAATTTAAACATATTGAAGACGCGATTGACAAAAAGAAATCGGATTTAGATCATTTGAAATTGGAAGGTGCAGAACTAAGCAAATGGGCTAAAAAACCGGCCGTAAAAGACGATGTTCTGGCCATTCAATCACGATGCGATGCTTTGAAGGCCAAATGTGCGGCTCGCAAGGCCGACCTTGAATCTGAGATAAATGACTACAACCTCTATCATCAGTCTCTGCAAGATACCGAAAAATGGCTGCTGCAGATTTCGTTCCAGCTAATGGCACATAACTCACTATACATCGCAAACCGGGAGCAAACTGAAGAGCAGCTGGCGCAGCACGCTCTGCTTTTGGACGATATCCAAAAGTATCAATCGACGCTAGACGATCTCAAGGCCAAAGGTCAGTCCCAGATCGAACAATATTCAGCCAGCGCGCCTGGCATAAAAGATACGATTGGCAAGCAGTTGAAGAACGTTAACGACAGTCATCAGTCATTGCTTGGAACGGCTCTGCAAATTGAACGAAGATTGCGAGAAGGTCTCGCTAAGTTTAAGGAGTACGAGGACACGCTGGAAAGTATCCTGACTAACCTGGATGCCTGCGAGCCGGCCGTAACTGAACTAGACGTGCCCCTGGATAGCCTGGCACACGGTCGTGAGTTGCTAGAGAAAGCGCGCGTAAGTATCCTGCTCATATTTTTTTTCCTGTCTTGAATCACTGTCATCAAATAGTGATCACACAAAGACCATCACACATAATTCCCGAAATAACGTCAAACCATTGAAGGATTTTTTCTTGATAATGGCAACACCAACAATGTGTGAAGCCTGATCAGTCAGATTTAATTTAATGATATAGTACCCATCAGGATGAGCTCAACTGTTTTATCGAGTGGATATCCAATTTTGCATTTATTCCAAGACACAAAGAATTCGCCAAGGACCTGATCAAATTCACCTTTCCAACTCGGAAATACCAATCCCGCGCTGAACGGACAGGCTTTGTTCGTTAGGCTACGGGCAATGTGCAATGTTCGGTGTGTGCGGCAGACTCTGCACAACAAGCTGCAGACGGAGAAGGGGCGGCTGTCAGCGGCGGTGGCAGCGTGCACAGCGGCAGCGGCGTCCGTATCGAGGCCGTCATCGCCGGCGGACTCGGCACCGCTGCCGGTGCCGCCGCGCGAACTGCACGTGCGCGCGCGGCTCGAGGATCTCATCGACGAGGTACGCGACGCGCTGCCGGTTGGCTGAAACGCGCCTGATCTTTCTGCACACATTTATAAGTCTTCATTATACATACATAACTGTTAAAATGTGGGCTCAGAAATACTGTTTTTACGAGAAATATTGAGTTCGAAAGAAAAAGTATCCAGTTTGTTCGGCCTCGGATCCTACATTTTTTAATCATGAACAAAAAATGTGCTATCCGATGAAACGTTTGATGGTATTATTAGTTTTTGGGCGTAGTAGAAAAAGCTTGAAACCCAAAGCTTGGACATTTGAACACAAACAATCTAGAGGTCAATTGAAACCGAACATTAATACTATTATTTCGAGAACTTTGAACTAAACGTGAATGAGAGTTGTGAATTTGGATGCTTTAACGATCTGACAAATTGTTTTCCTTAGGCTGGAGTGCACTATCCCTGGATGGATATGTTTTAATTTGGAAATATATTTAAAAACCAGAGATGGTGCACTCTACCATATAAGGTTTGTGTCGTAACTAAGGTTCATACTTGTACTTGTAGTCGGGCTCGGTTTCCACACTTAAGCCTTTGTGGCGTATTTTGTGTCGAACTAAGGTTCATATAAATGGACGCAACGCAAACTAAGACTAACCAAAAGTAATACTTTTGTGAAAAGTGACTTAGAAGAAATACTTGCGTTAGTTTTAGTTTCAGTTACGAAACTTGTTTACTCAGCCTTAGGGTCTGTTTCAGCATGTGCTCTGATTAGCTTAATCGGCCCAGTAAGGAGTCTTTCTTAGCATCTTGCAATAAATACCAATTACAAGATAATCACCACATTAGTGGTGTCGAATAAGAATAATAAGTATTGGTGAAAACCAAGCTTAGTGTAGATCGATTAGGTACCAGAAGTTTAAATAACAGAAATGAAATTGTTAACTTTGATATTATTTGATAATTGCATGTAACATAACTTCTTGTACACTTTCATATGTTTTAACCTGTTTTTTAATTTTATATATATTTTTTTGTAACTAATATTACTGACCGTGTTTATTTAAAGATCTAACAACTTTATACGGTAGAAAACATTTGCCGCAGGCTAAATAAAGATTGTGCTATTTCCGCACAATTGCTGTCTTTGGCGTTATATTTTCTTCTCAAAGCTGTGAAAGTGTATAAACATGGATTGTGCACACTGACTTCTTCAATTTCAAAGATTTTAGGAGCGACAAGGAACAGAAGATATTTCTGGTGCTGAACAAGCATATGCTTTCTCTAAGTATAATACATTTCGTCTCGTAATCAGTAGTGACACGCTTGGTAACAACTTAAAATATTTTTTAATAAATAGAATGCGAGCAATAAATAGTCAAAGTATAGTTTATCCGTAGGGAATGTTAACCTGCTTACGTTATCAGGGTTGAAGTAGTGTCAAAGTAGTCACGTCACAAGTTGTGTGCTCCGTCCATGTTTACGTCACGTCACTTATGTGTGAAACCGATTTAGCACGTTTTAAAGCACACAAGAAACTACACATTAGACTTCAATGCTATTGCACCTACTTTACTGCACTATACAATGCATATATTAAACACTGAGCTTAAAGTTGTAGCACAATTTCTTGGTTTTTGCACTGCTAGTGTGTTGTGATGCATGGTTTGCTGTTTATAGAAAAAAGTAGCCGACGTACGGAGCACTCCCAAGATCGATATTATTCTGAAGAATATGGAGTCTCCCGAGTTTAACACTAAGATTGAAGCTTTGCATATAAAGGTGAGGTATCTCTTTACGGGTCTGTATTTTCTTGCAATTTATTAACCACGCCATTGCTCTTGCAAAGTAGAAGACCAAATGTATATTTTTTATTTTACTCGTCAATGCGTTACACCAACCATAGATTCAAAGTCAATTTAATACACCGATATAATTTCAAATACCATCTTAAATAATGAAAAATAACACATGCGGCTTTTTTTCACAGGTACAAAACCATTTGAGCTCTTTGGGAGAAGCTGTGCAGGGCATGGAGGAAGCTAAAAAGCAAATTGTGGAAATCGAAGAATGGATCAACGCAAATAATGATCTTGTAAAAGATTGGTTGGCCAACCCATCAAAGTTGCGGCCTGAAGCGGCAAAACAAGACATCGCTACAATGAACGATGCACTAGTATCGCTGAATGAAAAGCGCAACAGGCTGGCTACTGAGATTCAAACCGATGGTAAAGATTACACATTCTAAAAGTAGTTTTAATATGCGTAACCATGAAAATCTGCATAACGTTTAAAGTAACAATAAACGACAGGATAGTCGTTTAATGTGATTCAGTCCTGTATGTTAGCCAATAAATAAATAAATAAATAGCCGAGTTCCGGTAGGGGGGAGAGGAATTCTAAGTTCTTTGTGGATAACAAAATAGTTTTTTTAATGATTGAATGGTCCTGATGTAGGTAACCTACATTAGTACAAGTCAAGTCCATTAACGTAAGTTTTGATCAGTGTGACTTTCGGCAGATCCTAAATGTTATATTTACAACTATTTATTCGGTAGTATCTTATCTTATAAGAATCATCTAATGCGGGGATATTACTCTGTTTCAGGATTAGAAGATGAAATTGACTTAGAAGAAGCTTTTGACAATTTAGAACAAAACATAACGAAAGCAATCGAAAGAGAAAAAGGCAATCAAGCAATTATTGATGACTTCCGACAAAAATGTCAAGAAATTCATGACTGGTTTGATGCTGTTTTAAAGAAAATGTGTGTTGCCGACAAGGGTTCTGGTCTGCCCTGCCCACAAAAACTAGCAGCACTCAATGAGCTTATGGCTGAATTTGAAAAACTAGGCAAACAAAGAGTAGTTAATATAAAATCTGTAGGGACTAAAGTTATTAGCATTGTCAGTAACTTGGAGTCACAACAAGTTGAAGAACAGGTAAATATATTTAAAATATATGTTTTTGTTACTATTTAATATAATATATTCTATACTTAACATTGTGTGTTTGTAATTTCAGATGAAATCAGTAGAAAGGAGATACAACGATATATCTAAACGTATTCAAAGGAAGTTGCAAATGCTTGATATAACACATAAAGCCATTGACGGTACCAAAACTGAAATAAGTAACCAAAATGATTGGATGCAAAAACAAATTAATGGAATTTCTCATCCTGAGCCAATCGGATATGATAGCAAGTCTGCAAAAGAATGTCAAAAGAAAGCGGCATCGCTACTTAAAGATGTCGACAGCAAAAAAACTGTTATCGATTCACTTGAGAAGAAAGTAAGCAACATACAGGCTGAACTTGAACCAACGGAGCAAAATGAACTTGAAACTGAACTTGAAGAACTATCAGATAAACAAAAACAACTAACTTCTTTGATAAAACAAGAAATAGAGCGACTTAGTGCAGCTGCAGAAGACAGAAAGAAACTTGAATCAGATCTAGAAAAAGCTAAAGCATGGCTTAAATCCAAGGCTTCTGAAATCAAGAAATTAGGTGGAAATGTTCCACTAGAGGCAGTGAAAATAGAAAAAGAAATTGTTGAGCATAAAAAACACCAAAATGAACTAGCAGAATTCAACGCTAACACTTTGAGTGAAGTAAATCGTCAAGGGAACTTAGTTTTGAAAGACTGTTCAGCTCCGGATAAAACTAAACTCAACACAATCATTGAAGATATAAATAAGACATATTCAACGGTAAAAGTAGACATTGATGAAAAGTTAGCTGCCTTGACACGGTTGTTACAAGGAAGAAATGATTTTGAAGCTGACTTGGGTAAATGCCAGCGCTGGCTTAATGAGGCCGATGTATCCATCTCGCCTGAACTCCGAACATCAACATTACCTTTGCTGGAAGAACAGTTGACTAAATTCGAAAAGCTAAGTGAAGAAGCGGAAGAAATTGAAAAACTGATAGGAAAAATTAGAGAAAAATCAAAAGATATTATCCCTACACTTTCGGATTCCAATAAGTTGCAATTAAATGAACAAATCAATGTCTTATCTGATAAGTTCAACAGAATTAATGCTATAATACATGATAAAAAGAATGCTCTAAATAACCAAATCAAGTCTTACAAAGATGCAGCTGCTAAGATTGCCGAAGCTTTAGAATTTCTTTCAGACATTCAGAATAAATTAAAGGCTCTTAATAGACCAATAGGAAATAAGGTGGAGGACGTACAAGCAATTTTACAGTCGTACGAAACTATTCTTAATGATCTCAAGGCAAACAAAGCTAAATTGAACGAGTTACAAGGAGGCAATTTACATGACCTCCAAGATATTTTAACTCAGGAAGACGATCTCATGAACACAATAGAAGATCAAATTAGCAAGTTAAAGCAACTTTTGCTGTTGCGTGAACAGTTCTTTGCACTGATAAAAGAAATCACTGAATTTATCACCAAATATACAATAATTACGGCAGATATCGAGAAATCAACTGATACTTTGGAGGATAAAATTAAACGATATGATGACGTTATTGTGAAAATTCAGGAATGTGAAGCTTTGTTAGCCTCAGCTACAGACAAAGGACAACAAATTGCAGCCGAAGGTACTGTTATTGATCGAAATAATATTACAGAATTAATGCAGTCTCTTAAGCAACAACTTTTAGCATTGCGAAGGACTGTTGAAGCTCACCGTCAACAGCATGAGAAGGCAGCCGCTGAACACAAGAAGTTAGCAGAAGATTTGACAGATATTGTGCAGTGGCTGCACGATAACGAATCTTCCGTCCATTCGCGTCCACTGTTGAACAGAGACGTGGGTAGTGTTGACAAGAAATTGACTGAACATGCAAACTTAGCTAAAAACATTCAAAATTATTTGGACAAAATGCAATCAATCATGGAAACTGTTGAAAATGATGAAGGCATGCCAAGTTCTTTATTGGAAATGATATCGGAAGCCAACTCGCTAACAACAACGTTGCCGGAAGAGTTAGCGAACAGAGAGAAATATCTACAAGATAACAAGAAATATCGTCTGCAATATTTGGATCTGGTTGAAAAACTTAACATCTGGATTAACGAGGCGAATATCCGCCTCGACATGGGTAAAAATGGAACCGATTTTGAGAGCATCGAAGCTGATCTTGAGGAACACCGGACATTCTTCAATCTATCTGAGCCGGAAATGCGAGAACTTGTAGGCAAACAGATGCAAGATATCGTAGACAAAATCTGGCCCTCTCTCAATGGACCGGAGCAAGAGGAACTCTCAAAGGACCACCAAAAAAATAACCAGTTACTCAAGAACACGCTAAACTCGGCTAAGTCTCGGCAGGCCCAGCTGGAGCAGGACTTAGAGATCTGGAAGGACTTCTGCCAACTCCTGGAAAAAATAAAAGCAATTTTAACAAAGAATGAAATAGAAGAAGAAACTGTCTCTACCGTTGATGCTCTACGCCTTTATGTAGAGAAACTGAAGCATGCTAAGAATGATCTTAATGTAAGTAAATTCAAAGTTTCACCAGTGTACATGTAAGGTTAGGTTAGGTAAGGCTAGGCTAGGTTAGATAAGGTTAGAATATGGTAGGTTACGTTAGGTTTGGTAAAGTTTTCTATTGTTTGACACATACGGACGTTATCGATCAAACGTATAAACTAGAAAGAGACACAATTCGTAAGTCCTTTTTAATCTATGGTCGATGTCAATATGACATAATAGAGATCTTGAATTTGCGGTATATAGCTTTTAGATTTAAGGTTCATGCAAATGAAATTTTACAAGAAACCTTCATCGAATGACTATTTCACAATAACATGATGTCACGCCGGCACAGCCGGCCGGCGAGCATGTGGTCGTGGTCAATGTGGAAGCGTCTAGCATATTGAGTGCCGGCGGAGTGATGTCATTGTTCACTCGCACCGCAGAGTCAAGGATGCAGAGTAGTCACAGTCGAATCGCGCGAGATGGACCATAACACGACGACCGCGACGCTACAGTTATTTTTATGGTTACAATTCTGTAAAATGT
Source organism: Incurvaria masculella (assembly GCA_946894095.1). NCBI lineage: Eukaryota > Metazoa > Arthropoda > Insecta > Lepidoptera > Incurvariidae > Incurvaria > Incurvaria masculella. The sequence continues at coordinate 14,532,839 of OX335641.1, read as the reverse complement.
GGCATTTTACGTAATTATTGATTCTGTTTTAGTTTCAGTGCTTGATTTAATAATTAGGAGTAAGATTAGGTCATAAATTTAAAGTTCGTTAACATCACATGGTAAGTGTATAGTGTATACAATTCCTCAGGGCACTCTCAGTAATGTTGTCGTTGTTTTTATAATTACAGTTGTAGCTCTATGTTCTCCCACTCACGTCACCACTGTCTTTCGTGGCATGGTATTAAAATTGGTAAATGAATAATAACCGTGTTCGCACAGAGCCAGCAGCCGCTGGTGGAAGTGTTACGCGAGCGTGCGCGCACGCTCGGCAGCGGCGCGGACGCGGCGAGCGGCGAGCGCGTGGAGACGCGTGCGCGCGCGCTCGCTGACGCGTGGAGCGCGGCGGGCGAGGCGCTGGGCACGCGCGCCGCCGACGCCGAGCGCCGCCTACAGCAGTGGACGCAGCTGCAGGCGCTGCGGCGGGCGTTCTCCGCGGCGGTTGCGGCCGTAGCCGACCGGGCGAAGCACCTCGACGCGCGCCCGCCGACCAAGCGCCGCGCGCTCGACACCAGGCATACGCTGCAGGTACTCGCGCACTGTCAGTCCGTTACACTCAAACGGAATCCATTCGAATGTCGACATACATTTTACTTATCATAAATTGGTCTCCATTTCCGGTGTAACAACATGAAAATACGTAAACGTATATATCCCGACAGTTTATTAGAACCCCAATGATAAAGACACTCACCCATCGGGCTACCTCGCGGCACCTCGCTAAGGCTCTAGTTATCTTCCGGCACTTGAGGAAATTTGTGTGACTAAACAGGTGCACCTTGTTCTCAGAAATTTCTTTGAGCGTTTGCCACGCGAGGGACATTTGTTCAAGTTACTCGCTCAATCAAGCGTGGACGTGCCTACGGTATACTACTACGATATACAGATTAACGGAAACACCGAACTATGGACGGATACATGCCCGTACTAACATTTATATGTAATACTAGGTACGTTGATACAACGCAGCCCTACGTTGAAAGCTCAGGGGGCCTGTTCTTGGAATTCCGTGTTCAGGCATCTTTCCTGATTCCTGATGAATTTCAAGATTAGGCCCTCAACTCAACAAACAGCCGAAATCCGTGAGCCAAAAAGGTCGGTGTGAGCGCTCGGTCGTGTCGGTCGACAGGAGTTGGTGGCGGAGCTCGCGGCGCAGGAGGAGGCGCGCGACGAGCTCGCGGAGCTGGGAGCCGGCGTGGAGGCGGAGCTGCGCGCGGGAGGCGCCGGCCAGGCGGCCGACGAGACGCGCACCGAGATCGATGAGTTGCTCGACTTTTATGACAAGTAAGTACCGGTGTTCTTCAAGTTGATTACAGCTAGACGGGTTTGAGCTGTCTTTCTTTCAGTAGCTGGCAACGTTGGGAAATACTCCCGGATATAGTGTGCAGCGTGCAGCCGAAGCATAGGCTTTAAAAACTACCATTTTCCGCTACCATTGATTGCAGAAATAGCTTCTATTTCTGTAATCTGTGGCCCCTACTGACCGATTTTAAAGAATATTTTTTTCCAAAAATGCATCGCTGGCAATTAAATTGACACCCAAAAACCAAATAAACCATGTCTGCCGCTTAGCATAAGGCAAGAAGTTTGATGTCTCTGTAACTGATTCAAGATAATTACTGCAATAATGATATCTTAGGACAGTTGGCTGATTCGTGATGTTTACAGCTTTCGATTTGGTCGACTTGCCTCACCCGAATAGCATTATGACAGAAAATTATTACCTTGACTAACCAACTGAGGCGGATGTAACACCTTACTCCGTACCAAACGTGGCCAAAAATAACCACGTAGGTTGTCATCGAATGAGCACAGAAAGTTTCGATCTCACAGTTTGTATTCGTTTGTCAGCACACGACGTATCTTATCGCGCCTCCCATATGGTAAAGATGGAAGTGCGATTGCAACATGCGGTCGATACCCGATAGACCACAGAGCATTGACTGTCCGGCCGGCTGCTAGGGGTACAGCGGGCCGGCAGTTCATGCTCTGTGCGTAACACTCTCGTGCGCTGGCGGCGCTGGCGGGCGGCGCCGCGCGGCGCGACCAACCCACTGACACACTTGGACTTCCGCGCGACGGTTCAAGGTCGCATGCTTGCGTGACGTGGCGGTTTTTTTGCGGAAATTTTGTCCCAGCAACGCCGTTATTCTGATCATCTATAATGTTATAGTCGGGTTAAATTCGCAAGCACATTATAATTTACAGAGTGACGAACTTACTCATAGACATGAGCAATAATAACCAACCTTCAACCATAGAAATAGGATGTGCATGCTAGGTTTATGCCTTGAACACGATTTAACTTTAGACACATCAGTCTAGGGTCCTGTCAATAAAATAAATAAATTATTTTACAAAATCTGTAAAATGTACAGGAAAATGTAATTATTGTCAAGTCTCTAACTGAAACGGCGGCGGCCGCGCGTCAGGTTGAAGGTCGCGTCAACGCGAGTAATGTTACGTACTTATTGATGCTTTACGATTCTCGCTTATTACATCGAAGCTGTCATTGAATACCTACCTAATTTTGTAGGTACCTAAACGGTGAAGTGTTTTACGTGAATAGTCTCCGTTCTATTTTTCACTTTCATAGATACTTTGCACGCGTTGAATGCAAAAATGTTTGACAATGAGTAGTGATAAATTGAATTGGTTCGATGCGGAGTTTCAGGGACGTACATTCAGTGGAACAGTGCCAAAAGTCACCATTCCCGAAGACAAGTAGGTTTCCCGAATGTACCGAGATCACCTCAAATATAGATTTAGAATATTTTCGAGGTTTCCTTCACATGTTTTGTGCATGTTTATGTGTCCATTTCAAAGTCATGTTCATGATTTTTATAGCTATGGCCTACTTGTTGAAAAATCCAATGTTTACTTCAGACGTAGGTAATCCCTTTTTGGCAACTTTTCAAATAGTGCGATAGCCTGAATCGAAAGTGGATGCGAAAGTAGGTGCTTATGCTTACGATTGTCGCGGTTCACGATCTGATTTGGTTCATTCAATTGTTCTAGAATGTAAATTGTCATTTCATGTCTTGTCCAGACTCTGTCGCTTAAAATCGCAACGTCTAATTCCGTCAAGGCCTCTTGTACCTACATAAAGATGTAGACTCCAGCAGACATCTAATTTCGTCAAAGCTCGCGCGAAACTCAAATTCAAGACTAGCCTCTAGCAAGCGCTAGGCCGTGTGTACAGGCGCCGACAAATAACTAGGAGCCCGCCAGGGCTGGGCGCCTGCCCTATGCGCTGTGTGCAATAATTAATCCGTACCCCCGCCCAATGCGATTAGACCCACCCGCAGGTGCCATGTGAGGGTTGGTCTCGACTCAGCTGCGGAAATTATACCTTCAATTTCAATTAATTATGTGCGTTCCACCTGTTATTCGCGAGATGTTCGGCTGCGACGAAACTGCCTTGGCTGTCTAATAATGGATCCCACATTTTATTCGGGAGTCTCATCCGACTCGCGGCCCGATTCTGGGCGCCCACGTGCTGGCAACCAGCTAGGGTTGCCATACGCTCCCTATATTTACGGCATTTTCCCCGTTGATCCCTACGCGGCTATAGCCGAAGCGGCAAGACCTTCTGACTGAATGGGGATCATTTTCTTAGTAGGCCTGAAACTAGCGTTTCTCTGAGATGTTTTAATGGGAATAGCGTTTCCCTCACGGTTGGTCATTGAGAGAGTCACATTAGGAACAGCGCAACGTTTGGAACTAGTTTGGGAAAGAACTGCAAAATGTTAATACTCTTAATTTAAATGAATGTTATTGTTATTGTTTTTATTGTCATTCCTATTGCAAACAAAACGATTTTTGTTTCAGTTTCTTAAGAAACACACTAGTTGTGGAAAAAATGTTACAATTGATAAGAGTTGGGTATTTTACTTTTGATTTTATTTTGTGTGATCGTTTTATGACCAACTTCGTGATTGGTAAGTAAGTTTACCAAGTAATCGGTTATTGTTTGCATGATTTTCATGTTTAATACACACGATTTTGTTTGCTCTTTTCAGTATACAGGGTGTCCCGTAAGTAGTGGATCAAACGAATAGTGGGGATAGAAGAGGTCAGTGCCTATCAGAAACACCTATTTTAGATTCTAAGTCATTCCTAGTTTAGAAGTAATTAATTTATTTCTGATTATTTTTAAATTTTCAGAATGTAAAATAAAAAAAATATGTTTAAAAAAAGTTCATAACTTTTTCTAATTTTTATTTAAATTTATTGTTGCCGAATATCTTACCTTTTTAATAAAAATACATTTGCATCTAACTAATACATTATTTTAAATTTTAAATATGTTTTTCGTAAAAAGTTTCAAATTTCAATAAATTCAACGCTAATTCCAACATTCCTGGTGCAAAAAAAATGTACTACCAAAAGTTTGCCCATAATATCAAAAACTTGTACACTTTATTGCGCTTCTAAAAAAGTATAATACCATTTTACTTTCATTTAAAAAAGTATTTTTTTCAAGTGAAGAACCGAAATGAGTGGTAATTTTCGAAATATCTGACTGCACAATATTCTAAGAAATATTAATATTGTTTATCAGACACTTATTGTATGCTTGATGATAGTTCTGAAAATATTTAAAATACTGGTATTTGTGTAAAAACAAGTTTTTACATGACAATCGACCATAATTTTGCCTGCAATTAAAATTAAATAGATTTTGTTAGTTCAAAATTTCAAATGGATTTTATTATGAATAAAAACAAAAATACCTGTTCTCTAATCCATTTATTCATCGACTACAACAAGTGCTCAAAATTTCTCCCACCAACCCGAATGCACAACCGACATCTTCTAATAAAATTTATTCTCAATCTTCTCAGCGCACGATGGTTATTTTTTACGATACCAGCTGTTGCTTGTAATTTTTGTCGTAACTCTAGCTCATTCAAATTTTCCTTTTCATACACTGCTTCTATAAAATATCCCCACAGGAAATAATCTAATGGGTTCAGATCCGGTGAGCGCGGTGGCCAGTGTAAAGTTCCTCCCCTCCCAATCCATCGATTGGGGTATGTCTGATTAAGGCTGTTCCGACCCATATAAACTTGTTTGCACACAGAACGCAAAAAGTATTGCACTTTAAGGCACGAATTAATAATAAACGTTTAATATAGTCATATTACTTGCAGCGAAAATAATTTCATAATTTCAAGATTATTGGTTTTGTTACAATTAATTTAAATACGATTTTTATTTAACAGCGCCATCTAACGGTGTAAAACTTTTAATCGGCAATTACAACAAAACCATTAAACCTGAAATTGTGAATATGTTTTCGCTGCAACTACTGTGGCTATATTTAATATTTTTGACGAATTCGTGCCTTAAAGTGCAATACTTTTTGCGTTCTGTGTAAAAAACATTGTATGGGTCGGAACATCCTTAAGATATTCTCTTACAATGCGCGAATTATGAGCGGGAGCTCCGTCATGCTGCAGCCACATTCTATCTTGGATATCTTGGGGAACATCTTGTAGAGGTCCAACTAAATCATTTCGAAGGAAATGAAGATAGCGTGCGCCAGTGAGCCGTGCTGGAAGTTCGAACGGTCCAATTACTGTGCTGTTTTGTCCAAATTTGTACTGGAATCATCCCTTATGACGTGTGGATTAACTACTGCCCACTGATGAAGGTTATGTATGTTGAATACGCCAATCCTTTTAAAAGAAGACTCATCGCTCCATAAAATGGAATTAAAAAAAAGTGGGTCGTCTCGTATTCGATGCAGCATTTCTCTACAAAAGTTGACTCTGCGTGGATAGTCGGCAGGTAATAGAGCTTAAACGCGTTGCATGTGGTACGGGTGAAGGTTGTTACGTCTCAAGATGCGATGCACTGTGGTTTTCGGGATACCGAGGCGTCTCGAAATTCGACGAACGCTTGTACCAGGATCATCTAATGCCAAATCGAGCACCCGATCTTCGTCTACAGCTCTAGGTCTTCCCTCTGGAAATTGATTAACACCAGGGATTCGACCTTCAAGGTAAGAATTATGAACACGGATAAAAACGCGGTAATCCGGGTAACGATCCTGATTTGGGTATCGGGCACGATATTCTCGCGCAGATTGCCGGGCATTTCCATTACACAATCCATAAATAAAATGCATATTAGCGTAATCACGGGGAGTGTACTCGAATGGCATTTTGCTAATCCCAAGTCAAAAAAGTAGGTAAACAGACAAAGTCACAGCACCACACAAAATCACAGAAAAGTTCTAAAAAAATGTTCGACTCAACATACAAGTAGTTAGTCTGTACTTGTTTCAATCGAAGTCCAGTCGTTTGGCGCCAAAACATATTATGGGCGCGTTCATAAAGTGATTAAAGGGCTCAGCACGCTGAAAGTAGTGTTCAAACATAACTCAATCTCAGCGCTTTCATCACTTTATGAACGCAGCGTAATGTTTGGCGCCAAAAAGAAAAATAGTTCCGAGTACTTTCACTGCCATCAGCGCCAAAATGGCGAATATCAAATTGCTTCATTATCGAGTCGTCGATAGCCTGTCCAGTGTACTAGTATTAATAGAGGTTAGTGCGGGATAGGCTAAGGGAAAGTACAGACTAGAAACCGGTTTAAGTAAGCGCGCGGCGTAATAGCAACAGTCTTTCCGACTTTGAGTAAACAATATTAGGTATTATTTTTTTGCATTTCGTGCAGTCAGATTTTTCGAAGATTACCACTCATTTCGGTTGTTCACTTGAAAAAAGATTTTGTTAAAGGGAAGTCCGGGTTATTATACCTTTTTAAAAGCGGAATAAAGTGTACAAGTTTTTGATATTATGGGCAAACTTTTGGTCGTACATTTTTTTTGCACCAGGAATGTTGGAATTAGCGTTGAATTTATTGAAATTTGAAACTTTTTTCGAAAAACATATTTAAAATTTAAAATATTGTAGTAGTTAGACGCAAATGTATTTTTATTAAAAATGTAAGATATTCGGCAACAATAAATTTAAATAAAAATTAGAAAAAGTTATAAACTTTTTTTAAACATATTTTTTTTTATTTTACATTCTGAAAATTTAAAAATAATCAGAAATAAATTAATTACTTCTAAACTAGGAATGACTTAGAATCTAAAGTAGGTGTTTCTGATAGGCACTGACCTCTTCTATCCCCACTATTCGTTTGATCCACTACTTACGGGACACCCTGTATATATTTTGTTTGTCTACTACCCACTAGAAAAAAGACAAATGTAAAGTAAAAACTGTGTCCCACATTGTCTCCGCGCGAGTGGCAGCCCTGCCGGCGCGGTGTACAGGCGGCGCAGTCGCGTCACGCGCTCGATTGACTCACCCCTGCATCTAGAAGTTTATTTCTGATAGTTTCACGCTTATGTATCACTGCTGCCGCGCCGGGCGATGACGTTGTGCAATTTCTCTTTTCGCGACCTCGTCCGTGTCAACTAGTTATCTCTGCTGTTTACTCTGAGCGAACAATGTGTTTTGGTCGTTATCTGTTTATTCTTCGATCCACTCATGCAAGAGGGACACACTACTTGTAAAGTTTGCACAGGCACCAAGGAAAAATAAAAGTAGATGAAAATAAATGAAATAATAAAATCTATGTTTGGATTATGGTTTTCTACCATCGACCAAAACACTTTATTTTTTGGTATTGCAAGAAAACAAAAAGAAAACTTCAACGCTCTCAACATGGATCAAGGCGTTTAACTGTCGGTTCTACAATGTACGTAATATCGAATATCGATCAATTTGAGAGTTACAGAACATTTGTCCAGACGTCTAGATTAATGTTATGAAAAAATAAGAATAATCAAATCGGGGTTTGATGATAATGAAGAATCTAATCTAATTGTAATTCAGCAACATACTTACTTTCACATCCATTTGGAAACTAAATTAACCTAACATGGAGAGGGTTTAGAGGTCAAATGGTTGCATGCGTTGCGGGTCACCGTAGTGCGCATGTCTCATGTCTCGGCGGCAGACGGCGGCTATATTCGGTGTGTTTGGTGCATTCAGTGCATTCGGGTCATCGTGCAAGGACGAAGCCACGCTGAAAGGCTACCAACCTCCCAGCCGGCCCATCCTTTGGGACAACACATCAAGTGTTTATACATAGAACGCACAACGTAAACGTTGCCGTATCGTGTGAACGTTGCTATCGTTCTCCACTGGTGGCTCTACCTATAGAGACTGTTATTATGACAATTTTTGTAAAAAAATCTAATATTTTTTAAATATTTCATTTTCGTTTGGTTCTTCTCTCCCAAACTACAGTGGTGTGATTTTAGAGCAGTGTTAATTAATGTAGCAGCAAAATTAATATTCATTTGTTTATGCACTTCCATAGCAATCAATAAGAAAATAAAACAAATCTAACTGAATTACGTCTGACTAGGGGGCTAGGTGGCGTGGTTCGGTTCTGACCGTTGAGGCGGGCCGTGGTGCGGATAGGATTAATCCCGTACAGGTTGCTACCATTGCATTGAATGAAAGATAGTCGAAACGAAATGATAATGTTCAGTGTTTTCAACCCAGTTAAATGTAGCAGTGCAATATAAGAATAGTGCTACACTTGATTCCTTCGGGAATGCGGTATATTCGGCTGATAAATTGACGTGGTATTATCCGTCCATGTCCATTTAAGTACGTGCCGTTCTGTAGCATTCCTGACTCAGTGCTGTGTGAATTAGTTAATCGGTATCAGACGTTCTCGAAATTCGATAGCGCCTCTGTCATCTTATCGACTTTGAGCGACTGTGGAAAATAGGTGATATAGTGTCGTGTATTAAGGAAAAGTCAAGCGAAAAGTGCAGTTTAGCGTTTTTATGAACAAAGCTTGAGACGATGGCCAACAGCCAACGTAAACATTGGTTTCTGGGAGGGAAGAGTTGTCTCGTATTAAAAATCATACTAATTTAATTCATTTAATTTTTTCTAAAGTGTTTTATACAACTTAAATCTACAAGCACGTAATAGGATATCGGCCGGGCGGCACCGACCAGCACACAAGCGATGACGTTTTGATGGCCAAGCAGAGGGCATTACATGGCAAACTTTAGGAGGACTGGGGCAAAGCGAGTACCTACAGTGTATCTCTGAAAATTGAAATCGGCACGTACACTTAATAATAGGTAATAATATCGAAATAACGACTTGATTGATGAATTTCATTAAACTGGAACGAGAGGATTTCATTACGAAATCCTGAATGTCGGCTTTGCGGAAACCCACACTAGCATTGTTTATTATGAAGCCGATAAGAGATATGAGTGCACCGCTCGGCGCTCGTTCAGTTGTCCGCCGCCTCCGCGCAGCGCGGGGCACGCCTGCACGCCAGCACGCCAGCACACCGCGAGCAATAGCAAGCGGCGGGTCGCGTGCCGCGGAAACCCCCGCACTTGCCACGTTTCCGCGTGCTTCGGGAAAGCGACTCCGACGGGCTCGACGGGATAAATTTAGGCGTCCGTGTGGAGGGGGGTAAGGGGGCCGCGCGGGCTGCGGGTCACCGGGAGTCGGCCGAGTCTGTCGACAGCCGCCGAGCCGAACGATCTTCGTCGCCGCCCGACTACGAAGCCACCCACCGAAGGTACCCGCTACCTAGCTAGCCGGGACGTAGGTGCGATCGCCCCGCCGCCGCCGCCGCTGTCGGCGTCGCGACCTTGCTACGTCGCGCCGCCCGCTACGTCATCTTCCGCAGACTGCGAGTTGTCGATATCGGGGGCTATTTTCGTAGGAGTTTGGCAGGGTTCCCTTCGAAAATATTGCGCGCCGGCGCCAGTCGAAGCCCGTTCCTCGCAGCGCACCGACGCGATCGCTCATCATCGCTCTTTTCGTTCGCAGGTTAAAAGAGTCCCTCGCTGAGAAGCTCGCCGGAATAGAGGAAGCTATTGCCGAGTTCGACCGCACGTCCGAGCGCATCGAGCGGCTGCGGCAGGAGATCGAAGTGTCGATAGCGAAGGTCGGCACCTTCTACGTGTTCGGCGAGGAGCAGGCGGAGACCGAGCGGGGACTCGGCGAGCTCGCGGCGCACGTCGCCGACCTCGCACGCCGCACGGCCGACTTCGCCGCGAGCGTGCGGAGCGACGCAGGAGCGGGCGCGCCAGCTGACGTCGCGCAGGATCTCTCGGCGCTCGAGCTCGCCTCGGAGGCGCTCACCGCCGCGATGGAGGACAAGGAACGGGAATGGAAGCGCGCTCGAACCGCCCGCACGGACTATGCGGCCGACGTCGACGAGGTGCAGGCGTGGGTGCGCGGCGCCGAGCTGGTGGCTCGCGAGCGCACGCTGCCGCCGCAGCCGTACCGCGAGAGGCTCGCCGCGATCCGCAACGAGGCACCGGCGGTCGCCGACAGGCTCGAGCGGTTGGCGCGCAACGCCCGCGCGATCGTCGAGGGGAGCCGCGACGCAGCCGAGCGGCAGCTCGTGCAGTCGACGCTGGCGACTCTCTCCGAGCAGTACAGTGCGGTGTGCGGAGAGCTAGACGGGCGGCTGGCGGCAGTGGAGGATGCGTGCGACGCAGTGGCGCGCTTCCTAGCATTGCTTGAGAAAGTGCTCGCATGGGTGGAGACTCAACGCAACTTCCTGGCGCAGCCCTTGCGCCTCGCCGACTTACAGGAGGCGCAACAAAAACAAACAGATTACTCGGTTGGTATTCCAGGTGTAAATCCGTTTTGTTTTCGTCGGTGATGCATAATGATGTCTTCTAACTGTTACTTTCATTAATTTCAGAATGCGCTCAAGAGCTGCAAGCAACAGACCAAAAATCTGAATGATATGGCCAAAGAGATAGAGGCGATCGAGCGCGTGGCGAGCGCCGGAGATCTATCCTCGAAACTGGAGGCGGCCGAGAACGCAACCGTCGATGTTGAAAAGAAATTGGCGAAAACCGTAAGCTCACTTCGGAAAGTTTATTTATTTTTTAAACTTCCAAATTACACTTTCACATTTTGGTCCTATGTATTGTTTTTGCAGAGTGGATTGCTACAAGAACTATTTGAAGAGTGGGAGCGATGCGAGAAGAAGCTCAAGGACGTCGGCCATTGGTTGGACGCAACACAGCGCGCCCTCGAGTCCCCGCAGAATGCCAAGAAACCGCTGCGAGATAGACACGCGCTAAGGGAGAAGACAACCGGAGACATATCCACTCAAAAGACTAAGATCGCTTATGCTGTAGAGAAACTCAACGTAAGTTGAAAAAAATATGTGTGAAGGGAAGTAGAGCACGGGGAAGGGTTACTCTGACGCGATATTTGTGGCAGGTCCACTTCGGTCCGGACACGGTGGCCGCGGAGTCGAGCGGGCCGGAAGTGGTGGAGGCGGCGGCGCGGCAGCTGACGGCGGCACTGGACGCGCTCGGAGCGGAGGTCGCTGCACAAACCGGCCGCTTGGCGGCAGCGCTCGCGCAGGTCGAGGCGTACTGTGCTGACGTGGCGCGCCTGCGCTCGCAGCTGCTCCAGGCCGAGCAGCGCCTGCGGCATGCCTCAGCTCCCAACTACAGTCCGCGGGATCCCGCCCTGCAGCAGTCGCACCAGCAGGTACGTACCGCGCCGATTCACATCGACTGATACACGAGACACGATCAAATTCGATGCTAGTTCCGCGTCGACGAGAATTCTAGTTTTGTTAGCCACGACCCGGAGGCTCTCAGTTGGTTGGTGCCGGGCTTGAGCGGTCGACGCTCGCACGCTTGCTCCACTTGCACGGGTAGCTTGAGGTTGTGGGCACTGGGTGGCGGACACCGCTTGTCACGAAAGGGCGACGCCCGGCTTCCATGCCGCGAGCCTCACCCCGGGTGCACTTTCAATAGCTATACATTCATCACTTGTTTTGTTATTTCCACCTCCTATCACCTTCGCCGCTACTAACGACTCAACTGATATCCTCTAAAGGAATGTCGAGAGAGAATAAAGTCGCTCCAAAGCAAGATCCGAGCGAGGAACGAGCGCGTAAAGCTGATCGTCCAGCGGGGCGGCCCGGACGCCGACCCGCTCACCGATACTTAGTCGCGAAGAATATCTTTCAAATATCTTAAGTCGAATTCATAGATGTTACGATTCCTACTTTTAATAATAAATTCATGCATATTCATCGCATTTACAGTTTTATTTCTTCCTCCGTTTAGGTAGGCACACTTAGCTATCATCACTATTCTCACACGTATTTCAAACGCTGACTCTTGAACATTTAGTAAATTATGAATGTCCGTACTTGCGCATAGGAGTCGGCGCAGACGGCGCTCCATATCGAGGAGCTGACGCGAGCTATCTACGAGCTCGACCCGTACTGGGTGCCGGCCGGGGCGCCCGCACCCGCGCCTTCGACTGCTGACGCGCCGCCCGATGAGCGCCTGGTTGCGCTTTCCCTCATGGTGTCCACTGGCGATCGCGCCAAGATGAACCGACGTGCACGTTCACCCGACCGCCGCTCTCGACTTCGCCGCACCGACGAAGCGCACGGAAGCGAACAGCAAAGTCTGACAGTGCCACGCGCGGCCACGCCGCGGGCTCGCAGCCCCATCTGGATACTTGGCTCTACTACCTACGCGGAGATACTCAAGGGACAGGGCTCTCGCTCTAGCTCGATAGGCTCCCGGGACACGAGCGCGCAGCGGCGCCTCCCTCGGGATGAAGAAAACATCGCGAAAATTGAAGTGAAAACGGTGGATAATAGTGTCCAATTAAAACAACACGCTCCGGCGTGCAGTGAATCTGTGCAGACGAATGTTTATGAAGTGATCCCTCAAAATAAACGCAGTGAGGATACGAGTTCCGACGGCAAATCAACGCAAGGATATCCAACTCCACCGGCGCCGTTGCAGCCGCAAATACATGTAAATTATAAAGAAACCCCCGCTTCCAAAGAGGATCAACCACAATTAGATCGTATACGAGTCCCCGAAGCAGTGAAACCAAAACAGGATTACACAGAAAATAAAATCGAAATAAAAACTGTCACCGTGAACTTGCCAACGGCGGTGATTACTTCACATACACCTGAAATGTCGTATGCTGAAATATTACTACACGGGTTGCAACGACCGATAACGCCTGTATCTAGTACATCATATATACAGACGCACCGTGTTACGTCTACGCTGGCCGATGTCCAACGAGAGCAGCGCTCCGTTACACCGCAGTCAGAGCGTGCACCGTCGATACCCAAAGTAGAGGTCAAGCGTTCAAATGAAATTCGAAAATCCAAGCATACCGAGAGGCCTAAAACACGCATTGATCAATCACAGAGCCAAGCAACGAAGCGAAACAAACAACCTTCAAAGAAAACTAGTAAGGGTTCTTCCGAATGGGACATTACGGACACGATTGATAATTCGCTGAAATCTGAACTAAATGATGATTTAAAAGAAAGGCAACCTTCTGCACATATTAAAGAAGAAAACATAAACAAAGAAGACATAAAAAAGAACAGCAAAGCAATTCAAAAGGAAGCATTAAGTCGGGTTGACGTGGTTAAAAAGGCTGTTCAATCTCAAGAAGAAGATGATAAAATGCAAGGTATAATAGATTCTCAGAGTGCTACAAAAATTCAAGACATCATAAATTTAAGTAGACAAGTAAAACCATTAAAAAAGAAACAAAAGAACAAGAAAATGAAGTCAGCAGAAGATGAAATTGACAAAGCATTGAAAGAAATAGAGGAATCTGAGAAAAACAAGAAAAAATCGATTGATAAAAGTAAATCATCTTCTCGTAAGGAGAAGCACAGCAAGCAGTTTATTGAAGAAAAGGACCTGCAAATAAAAAAAAAAAAGAAAGGTGATGATGAATTACACAGCTATGATTTAGTTACAAAAGTCACGACCACAGTTATCCAAGACACGTCTGAGTTGCAACATATCGAGGATAGTAAAACTCGCAACCAGACAATAGTTGCCGATAAACAAGATGGCAAACAATCTACAAGCGTCGTGAAAACAATGGAAACTACTGAATTAAACATACAAAATAATAAAAATGAATTAATCGTTGAACCAGAAAGTCTTGTTACTACAGACATAGACAGTTATGCAACATTCTCAGATACTATTGATTGGAACAAAATAATTGAAATGGAGGAACAAACCTGTAATTCTACAAATCAAGTTGAAAATATAATTACTGCTAAATCAAATACTTCTTCACTCAATCAAGGTGAAGAACTTTTGGAATTTGATTATTCAACTGAATACATAGGGAAAATAGAGGGCTATGAAACTAGAGCACCTATTTTACAAAATAATAAAAAAGAAAAGTATTCAACAAATGAAGAATTACCACAAAATAAATTTGAAATCGACACTCGGCCAAATAAAGATAAGTCTTTTGTTAGTGAAATTGTTACTGAACATAAAGAGGTCTCTTTAAAGTTACCTAAAACAGAGACAGCAAGCGCTTTAGGAATAAATATAACCATGAAAGATAATGAAATTAAAAAACAAAACAAGGTTTTAAAAGAATACCATGAAAAAATTCTATCCAAAGAAGAATATTGTACAAATACTGAAACCACACTTAGCAACAGTTCTATCAAAATCGAAGAACAAACATGTCCATCTGATTTAGACGCGTTAACAAATCAGGTTGCTACGTCTGTATTACGAACCGTATCTGAGATCCCCCTATCTAATAATACCATTATTACTAATGCGAAAGGAAAAGATGCAACACGTTCTAATAAAGACATTATTACGACTTTCACCAGAGGAACTTCACCCTTGGAAAGTAAGATCACAGAGCACGACATGATTCAAAAACAAAGTAATTTAACATCTGAAATAAATATGTTACCACCAAATGCAAAATCGGAGCCAAACAAAAAGAAGAAATCCGAAAGGAAACCAAAACAATCAAGTGATTTAGTAGATGCTAACAGTAATAAAATAGTAGCAAGAAGTGAACAATATCAAGAAACTGTCGAGTTTATACCATTATCTTCAACGGTTGCACATACTGAAGAAAATATAACACGAGAATCTGACACTCCAAGCGAAACGTCAAAATATGAAACAAGCATTGATAATTTGCAAATTAATACAGAAAAAACGAATAAAGTGGTATTTATAACGCACGAAGAGAAAAGGTTGCCTCCCATTTTGCAACTTAAAATGAAGAACGTTACTCGTCCATCTTTGTCGTCTGACAGAGATACATTAAACAAAGCAAAGGTTACAATGAGTGAAAATAATTCATATGTCGATCAACCTAATAGTCGTACCGAAGAAATAAAGGAATCAACCGATAAATATATTATTGATGAATTTGAAGATGACGAACATCTGACCCCTGTAGTTTTTGGTTCTGTAAAAGACAGATACGTATCACAAGAAGTGCCTTCCAAAATGTCTGGTCATTCAGACGTGATGATTACGGCATTTGAAATCAGCGCTTACAAAACACAATTAAATGACAAAGGCGCAAAATTCCATGATTATCAGACCCTAACAACCAAAAAGAGGGTTAAATTGGCTAACCAATTAGATCCTGTCAAGGAACATTCGAGCATTCCAACCATAGATGTACCGAAATACAACTACCAGGAGCTCATTGATGCCGAAATTGAGTACATACGTGCTGTTATTATTAAACCCATAGATCCTTACATATGTTTAGGATCGGTTAAGGAAGCTTTTAAAAATGAAGAAGTTTCAACCGATGTCCCAATTGCAGAAACAGATATTCAAGTAACAACTGAAATAACCAATCAATTAGAAACGAAACATATTACAGAACGTATTAACTTAAATGTTGAACAACCGGTAGACATAATTATGCGGGAGGATAAGTATTCAAAACATAACAAAACACACAATTTTGTTAGTAATATTATGCCATCGGACGTTCATTTAAAATCTCAATTATTCCCGGATGATTCAGGAAATACGATAATTTCACACCAAAAACCTTTGCAAGATGATAAAAAAATAAGTAATAAACTTTTAGTCAGCCCCGAGACAGAAAACTCAATGAAACACTCAATTTCATCACTAACCATTAACGAGAATGATAAGGTCGACGATGAAGCCATAAACAGTAAAGTAGTTTTAAAAGAAGTAAGTAGCAAAAAAGATGAACACCCAGATATTTTAAACCAGCCATATATTGAAAATGACCAAAGTAAACAACTAATGACGGATAATATAGTTACTAATCCTGAGCCGGATATCATACAAACGCAATTTAAGAACAACATTCAGTCAAACATATTGGAAGATGTAACTAATGAGCTAATCAGTCACGAAAAATCAAGTGAAGCTAAAACGATGTTTAATATACCGAGTGTAGATTTTTCTCTATCTGTGAAGTCTGACATAAATAAAATAGAAAATAGTGATCTTGCTACAGAAAACCACCCAATATCAATCGAAAGCATTCGTACTGTTGATCAACACGCAGATGTGTCAATAGAACATCCCAATTTAGAAACTGGAATGATTGAAATACTTTGTGAAACTGTTGAACCTATCGTAGGAATTGAACATACAATAAAAACTGAAAACATTGAAAAACTTAATTTCAATGAATCTTTGAATGATATTACCGAAAAAAATGAAGAGGTAGCTGAGTATACAACAATGCCATCCACTTCTGTAATTAAAATAAAACCACCTGAACACGACCAAAATAAAAGAGAAATACTCGATAATAACACCGGAAAAGATATTGAACAGCTACCGGAAGAAATCATACGTTCACTAATTTCACAGCCATTACATACAGATGAACTAAGATCAGTTATTACACATTTTCCGACAGAAATGGATATTCAATCTAAAGATTTAGATAGAGACAATCGTCTAGTTTTACCAGTAAATATGGAAGAAACGTCTTCAAGTAAACATTTTATTATATCGGAAAGGGCCGATTTTATATCTGAAACAGCACTGAAAACAAATGAACCTAAAATGAGAGAAAATGAATATCCCGAGCAAAAGAATTCCGAATCTGTGGGAGCTACACCTGAATACAATCCTTTAAAAAATAATGAAAATGAAATAAATGAAGACGTCGATAACGTTTGTCAAGGCAAGACGCATGGCCTAATCGAAGACAAGAACAAGAACAAAGAGGGAAAAAGTAATGATCCCAGTATGAAAACAAAGAAATTGAAAAAAGATAAAAAGAAGAAAGATGAATTCGACAATAAAATCAAAACGGTTATCAAGAGTGACATGCAAGAACTGTCGAAAGAAATTACTAATGATGTGATGTTGCATACAGTTATCAAAGAATCATCTTACACCGAACCACAAAATGATTTTCCAGACAATCGACTATTGCAAGACAATGAAAATTGCAAATATGAAGCTACTGAAACGGAAATTCATTTGATCCCTCCTAAAATAAATGATAAAATATCACCAAGCAAACATTTAATTGAAATTGAAAAGGTATACAATGTTAGCAGTAAAGAAAAACCTATAATTTCTTCCACGGATGAATCCGATATTACACAAAATATCGATCATAAACATAGCAGTATGGCTATTGTATCAACGCCGAGGGAATTAGATGATATCGCTAATCACGGAAAAACGTTGCATTTAATTGATGATGATGAAAAGGAGATCGAAAGTGGACTCAGTAATGAGCGGAACGATGAATTCAATGTAGCAGTCGACAAACCGAAGAAATGCAAAAAGGCAAAGAAAAAGAAAACCAAATTAGACATTGTAACTGAAAAGGCAATAAAAAGTGGTACAGAGCAAGTGCCCAACGAAAAAAGCTATGCTATAGGCAAGGAAAATGAGAATGTCCATGAATCTCATCAAATCAAGTCAAAAATAAATCAAGAAAAACGCAAAGTCAACAAAGTAGACGATATAACTCAAACGGTACTAGAAAAAAGTATTGAGCAGTTGCCTAAAGAAATATCTGCTAGCATAATAATTAGCTCAGATATCTCTTACCCATTGCATACTGGACAATTAACTGATTCTGTTGAAAAACATATTTCTCATTTACAAATATCCTCAGACGTGCAGGAAGAAGAATCTAAAGTTGATTGGAAGGAGGAAACATCGACCATTAAAAATTTTATTGAAAAGGAAATCGCAGATATTTCTAGAGAAGAGGAAATTGTAACCTCTATAATTAAACATAGTCCAGGAATACCTTTGAATAAAACACCTGAACATAAATTATCGAAGTCAGAAAAGAAAAAGGAAAAAAAAATAGACCATGCTACTGAAAAGAAAATAGAAAGTGGGGTGGGACAGGTGCCGGAGGAAACAAGTTTAGTGGATTATAAGGAAAACGCAAGTGCTCATGAATCAAATCAAATCAAGTCAGATGGCGAGGATTCCAAAATAAAAAATAACTTTAAACACGAAGTAAAGAAAGTGGAAGACATAAATATTTTAAAACATGATTTAACTTTACATCAAAATTTACCTTTTATAGAAGACGAAGAAACAAAACAATTTGTAAAGCAGAGTGCCCCATTTGAAGTTGCTGTGGATAGAACTAAATCTTATTCAGAAACTAATTCGGCTGAGCAAAGAATACCTGTAGTAGATTTATTAACAACTTCGATGCGTGAAGTCAAATCTGAAGAAGCAGACATCGTTAACAGCTCTAATCCACAAAACAACCAAAGTAGTTGCGATAAAAATATTGAACCTTCGAATACAATTGACACAATTGTTTCAAAACTAGATGAAACAATTAATGAAAAAATCAAAGAAATTGATGAGATTTATAGCGATCAAGCTGACAGCGCCACTAACTCAAGATCTATTCTTAACCTAAAAGAAACTGAAAAACCTGATAGGTGTGATGAATCCGATCCTTTAAAACAAGACTATAATCGATCAGAAATGTCTACTGAAGCTCATAGTCCTGTATCCGTCACTATTCAAGCAACAATTGAACCGGAATATAAATATTCAACATCCACACCTCGTGGAAACGACACTTTGCAAGCTTGTCATGATTTCCTCGAAAGCGAAAAGTCTATTCGAATACTGCCAGATTCAAATAATAAGGACAAAATAAAGTCATTCTTTTCTACGGAAAAGATCGATATGATCTCTTATGATTCGATAGAATGCAAAGAAGATAAAACAGACACATGTAAAGACAATAAAAAAATTATTGGGGAAAACGCTAAATTTCCTGAGAAAACCATAAATAATATTTCAAACGACAATGCTTCAAGCCCACGATTACGTGATATATTACCAGAAATCGATTCAATCCCTGAATTCAAGCCAAGCAATTTGAAACCATTCTTTTCTAATTTATCCGCGGACGCACCCGAATTCAAACCATCTCATCAATATACTTGTGCAAGTCAACAAGTTACTGAGGGAAAAGAAGTCGTCCCGGTTCTTGCAGACAGTGAGGAGATAATTAAAATTGATTTGGAATGTATGCATCCAACAGTAAACCTTATCAATGAAGAAATTGATAATTTAACTACGACAAAACACGAGGTCATTGACAAGCCATTCAATAAAGAAGAAAACAAAGACACAAATGTTCAAGAATCAGATGATAACATTAAAAATAAATACCTTCTTCAGGAAGTTTCAGAACCTAACGTAGATGTCTCCAGTAAAATAGAACGGAAAATGAAAAAGGAAACAAAAAAACCCATATCTAAAGAATTTGGCGAAACCAAAACAATAGTTGCATACCAATCAGCACCAACCACCGAAAATGTTTGGTTAGACTTGTCGGAAGATGGCAAATCGTACGCTGAAGTAGTAGCAGAAGGTCTTGATACATTAGATTTCACATCAATGATAATAAATCTACCTAACACAGTGGTCGAACAAGAACAAAATGTATCCTTAGAAGTGGTTGAAGCTGAGACTGAGATTATTCATTCCTGGGCAAAAATTGTCGCAGCTAAATCTTCACCTTATATCAGACCTACACAAGAAAAAGATCCCTCCGATGCTGTGTTGTCAGCCAGACAACATGATATTTCTACAGATCATATGAAAGTGCCTCTTATTTTTGTTGCTAATACTAAAGAAGAGCAGCCTCAGCCATCTAACGATATTGTTGATTCTGATGGATTTATAAAAGTGGAAAGAAGTAAAAGATCTAGATCGAGATCAAGGGAAAGCCGAAATCGTGCAAAATCTGGCTCTCCAAACCATTCAAGACATTTAAAATCGAATATACAATCTCAAGAACCTGAAACAGATAAATCTATAGATTTTCGAGCAATCGAGCAAAAAGAAACCAGAAATAAACTGTCGATAAACCAATCTTTGTCTCCATCAGATTCTGAAACAGAGGAAAAAGTACATACAAAAAATAAACATTCCAATAAAAATTTGCAATCGACAAGCATAATTGACAAATCAAACGAAAAGGCTTTAGCAGAAACTACCCAAGTTAAATCAAAGAACAAAAAGAAACGTAAAAATAAAAAGTCTTCCCAGGAAACTATGCTCCCAGGTTTGGAGTCGGAACCATATAAACAAGATTTCATTGATTTGGATATCGTAGCATTACCAACACCAAATCTTGAAGTAACGGATAAAAAACCGACTACATCACAACCAACCCCAGAATTGTTGCATACGCCAATAAAAGAACGTATGTTCTCAGAAAACCAATTTTGGAATCCACAGCCTGCGAAACAAGAAGTAGATGTTTTGCGACAAGATGAAAAAGAGTATCTTAAAATAATAAGCGACGATTTGTGCCCTGTACCCGATAAAGTGAACACAAGCTTCAAGAACATTATTACTAGTGAAGACATTAAGCACCAATGTTCTAGTTCAGAACCAATTTTAAATAATACATCAGTATGCTCTGTAAGCCAACCACCAGTACTTGAAAACAATGAAACTGCTGAGGATTTGAATGTTTCCCAAAAAGAGAGAGACCTAGCTAAGAGCATAGAAAATCTTCTGGGTGTTCTAAAAACGGAAAGTGCTGAAATTTCGGGAGAAAAATCATCTGAAGATATTTCATTGGATAGTCAATTTGCAGACCTTCAAAGAGAAATCGAAGAAATGTTAACCCCTGATTTAGAAACTGATCTTGAATTCACATCAACATTGGTTGCGGCTCCTGACAAAACAAATCAAGAAAAGCCGGAACATTCAGACGAAGATGCCAAGGAGACCTCCGAATTACATATTGAGCTTAAAAGTGTAAAAGAAATATCAAAAGATGTTCAACAAATAGCTTTTGATTTTATTGAAAACGAATCAAACGATATTGAAAATGGCCATTTAATGGTCACAGAAGATCGAAGAAACCAGACCGAAGCTGTTTCAAAAGAATTAGAGCATATTATTAGTGTGACTGTTGAAAATGAATATACAAGGAGCGATTATGGTCAAGATAACATTAGCGAAGAATTCAACAAAAACTTTTATACCCATACATCGTCTAAATTTGGTAATGATTGCCAAAAAACAGAGGATTTAAAAACAAAAGAAGATGTGCATGTTAAACCACTGGCAACTATGTCAACAGAATCTGCTAAAACTGAACTTCAAAACGAAACTGTATCAAAGAAGCATAACTTCTGTAATAATTTAGCTTCTGATAGTTTCTGGCTTGATAAATCCAATTATGATGACGCAGAAAACCTTTTAGCATCAATACAACAACGAACAGATAAAATAGGAGCACTATTTGAGTCACCAGACGCTCCAATGGCTTGCGTCAATGATTCACAATTAACTCAGACATCCGAGCTTAACATGATTAATGATTTCGAATACGCTAAGGATATAACTAAAGTAAAGATAGATTCAACAACAAGAAATGATGAGGAAATAATTAAAGAAGCGGGCGACTTTGAAAATATAATAAGCCATTTACTTTTAGATTCCACTTTTTGGGTCGATAAGCGCGTGTTTGACGATGCTGAACGTGAATTCGTTATCAAATTATCGAAAAAGATAAGCAAACCGGAGCAGCCGGACACCGTCGCAACTAAACACAAATACGATCGGGATGACAATGACGACGACGGAGCCGACGGCGGCTCCGCCCACAGCTCGGACATTAGCGGCGGTGCGGGCCACCCCGCGCCTGCCCCCGCCGGGACAGACTCCGACTACACGTCGATGGACTTGCCCAGAGGCGTGTGCAGTTGGCGAGACGAGAGCTCGTTCCTGAGCGAGCAGGTCCCTTGCGACTCAGGAGTTTCGCCGAGCGTAGGCTCAGACTTTCCAGAGGATATACTAACACTGCCTTCCCGCCCCCCGTTCGCCCCCGTCCCCGCACCCCCGCAGGCACCGCAGCACGGCGAGCCGCAGCCTCCACAGCAGCCGGACACCAGCCCCAAGGTGAATTCCACGTCACGCCGTATTGTATACTCGTTTACATTACAACTTTTAGTTGTTTGCATGGCAATGCTCTACCATCGCAGAGTTCTTTTGATTCGCTTTCATCGAAACTTCACGGTAGAAACAGTTTTCGTTTCGTAGTCGCACTTTCTTGAGAGACCAAATGTCAACTTTCCATAGCTTTGCAAAATGGACAGTTTCATTTCATACAGGTTTGAAATATTAAATTTTGCTATAAAATGAGGCAGCCTTTAAGAAAATTAATAACTTTTTGTTTTTTTTTTCCAAAGCTCTTGACTTGGACGGCACCGTACCAAGTATTCCCTTACGACCCGCTACGGACAATCAGTTAACGGACAATCTTAAATAGTACACTACCTATTTGTATGTAAATAATAGTTAAGTTTAACACGTAGTCTTTACTAACTTTATATATTTGAAATACATTCCATTGTTTACTATTTAGCTGTCTGTTTGCGGATTGCGGGCATTTATGAAAGGTCAGTTCGCCCGAATATTTTTTGTGGTGGATGCACCCTGCACGCCATAATTACCTTTGTGATAAAGATTTTGTGTTTGAAGAGCTCCCCTATCCAAAAATAATATGTATATTTGTTCTCATTTTTTTATTTACCTACTAGGGCTGTTAATTTAATTTGTCCCTAAAAACTTTATTTTCTTAAAAGAAGCGTTAGTAATTTTTTTTATAATATTTCGAGTTGATATTAATTATATGTTATTCAACCATATTAATAGTTCATATTAATATATAATTTAATTTCGTTTTATTCAATCTCGTGCTTACATATTTTAATATATTTGTCGTTTGCATTGTTTGGACTATTAAAAAATATATTCGTTAACCGCCTACAATTTGAAATAGCAGTTTATCTATTGTTGCTTTAACATTTAGACAATCAATGTCTGTGATCCATTTGAATGGCATGTAACCCCATGTCGTTTCCTCCCTGCGTGTGACTCGAGACTATGTGTTACATGTTGGTTTTATGAGTTGTACAACACGCATCTCGCTTTTGCCGTTTTCGTTGTTTTCCCTTGCAGCATGCCCGTTGGAGCCCTGTTCGAGATTAACCCCGTCGAAGAAGTTTACCTTTGTATATAACATCAGCCTGGATTTATAATTACAGTGTGGCATGTGTGAAGAGTTCCATTTGATATTAACTTAATATTCACAGTCGGACCGATACACTAGACTAAGCAAAAGTGCACTAAAGTAAATTTTAAATTAATAGAACATAAATTGACAGGCTCATTCAAATAGCAACGGGTTGTCGTTAGTCGCCTCGTATTCATCGGTCCGAGTGTGACTGTCGCGACGCCTCTTGACAGACCCACTGTACAAACAGTAATGCTAGCGTGTGTTCTCAGGATGAGTTGTCTAACGATATAGAGACTCTACTGGCGCAAGTCCGCGGCGTGCAAGCCCGCCTCTCCGAGTTACCGGCCGGCAGTCTCGACACCATGCTCACCGGTCTACTCGTAAGTAATCGCCATCCCCACATTGTATATTCACATCCCACGCCGTAGTGCCATAGTCATCCATTCCGCGCTGAACGAGGGCAACACTCCGGCGAGAAAAGCAAAACTAGAATTTTTTGTCTCGGGATTCTATTTTCAAATTGGAGCGTTAAAATTATCACCACGGGCGCGGCGCAGTCCGCAATCCCCTCTTGAGATATCGCGGAATACTTTTATAGCCACTCGGAAAATATCTTCAATAGATAAAAACATTACATACAACGCCCATTACACAAAATTTTACAAACATTTTAACAAACAAACAATTTAGTATATAACTAATGTTTAAGCAGGTAAACGTTGTTGTAACTATGATATTCTACAATATCGTATCAATAATAACGAAGGACGTAGGTACGCCCAAACATTCATTTTTTTCTAGCTGCTGGTCAAACAGAATCTAATGCCACAAATTATCCATATTATAGCATTGCTTTCAAACCATCTTTTTCTGGATTAGGATTCAACGTAAAGCTGCCTTACTTACTAACAAGCTACGATTTGCTCGTTGTTTACTAGCTAGTAGAGTAACCCGCCCGGGTTGGTGCCATCGCATTGAATGGACAACGGTCGAAGCGGCAATGATAATTGTCCGTATTTTCCGCCCAGTTCAATATAGCCGTGCAATATAAGGTAGATCCTGGCATGGCGCCTAGTTCCTGTGCGGTTTTTTTGGGCTAACATCACGTCAATGGGTGTGGTTATATTAACCATCCATGCCAACCTGCATAAAAATCTGGTTATTCTATACAAGTGGTAACATTATAAATTATATTAGATTTTACGTTTTCAAAATTATATATACAATTTACCGGCGAATCTTTTTTTGCATGCATGTGTGGCAGTAATATTATCAAAGCTGTATCAATAGCCGTAATTATAATTTTGCGAGGAAAATTGTAATTTTACGAATTATCCTATTATTCTGTTTTGGTGAGCTCATGCATATTTTTCAAGCATTAAATCCCTGGATATGACAATTCGACCCAGAAGTCCCGCAGAGTTGGAAACTTGATGCAAGTTAATAAAATGCTCGTATGGTTCTTGATTTCACAAAATAGGATTTTTTTTATTATCATCTTACAATATTACTATTCACATTGTGATTTCACTAGACCTTTTTTGGACATCGTTGGGTTAGGCAAGGTTCGGTGTATTGTAAGATTTAGAAACTATTTACAAGATAATGCCCATTGACCCATACATTTTGAGCCCAAATGTTAGTGTCCATCTGCCAAACCAGTGTTGTAATTAAGAAAATTTTATAACATTTCAAAAAATTACTTTTGAAGACAGAATCATTGCCATTTTAAAGTTATTGACAAAATGCGGTTTTAATGTTATTAATGTCTTAGAGACATCCGAAAGCTTGGCATGGAGAAAATCCTCCAGATAGAGTTTAATGTCTCTTTGATATTTCATAAGAAACGACCCTTCACATTGGCCCTAGAGAAAATGTTACATATGTATAAATTAAATACGTAATATTTTTTTCTCCTATACCGGACGGAATGGCACGGAGCAGGCTGCCCAAACTTTTCCTTGTCTTATTCATATTTTCAGCAGGAAAAGAAGTAATTGTTAATGATTCCTTTTAATGATCAAATGGGGATTCAGATAGTTTAAAATATGTTTACAAAATAAATATAAATTATCGCATATGTGTCAATAAAAGACACGACTGATCAGAGGCCTGAATTCGGGCATTCTCCTTTATAATATTATTAGGTAGGTACCTAGCAATGTTATAATAATACGCCTTTCACAATCTGCGACAAAGTTCACATTTCCGTTTCGAAGTAAAAAGTAAACGCAATAATAGTACACGCTATAAGTATAGCGCTCCTGTTTTGTTTGGTAGGGTTGATTGCATAATATACATTTAAAAAAATAGTTGCTTGCATAGTGTGCCTAACCAACGAATGGAGGCAAATGAATGAATAAAATTAACCAAGTCTATATTTACTATAATGATGTGTTTCAAATGACTAATATGACCATTAATAGTCAATGAGCAATAACAATATCTCGGAATGCACGTTTCTACTGACATCTTAAACCTACAAGATGTTCTAAAATTAATGTCATACATATAGGTACATCGTTGGGGAGTCACTATTTAAACAATACTAGAAGCATTGCAGGTAGGTATGTTAATTTTTTTCAAATTATGCAGAGTGAATTTTTCAAGTGGGCCTTCAGGGCCAAAACCGATACCATAAGAAATAGCGAAAAACACTCGAAGGCTCGTGAAGCCGATTTGATAAAAACTAAAACTGAATTATTAGATTTTTCGGAAAAATCGTTTTCCTTGCTGGGAATCGAACTCGTTGATTTTGAGAAAAATGAAGCATTCTGTATTATTGCACCAATCAATAGTGTTGCTTACAAGAAAAAAATCAAGTGAAGTAATGTTATACGGCAAACTGAACTAAAGTGTTGAGTATAGTGTAGAAGACTGCTTATGAGTCACGATACCATGCGTAAGAAATGAGCAACTATAGTACGATATGTACGTACATATTAAATAGTGTTCAAAATGCCCACATTGGCACTGATCAACCTGTGCATGGAATGATTAATGTCACAAAGAGAAGAATGGCGTCACCGATCGAGGTATGAAGCGCGCGGTGTCGGCGGTCTTGGCACGACGCAGAGTTGGAAAGTGGAGGCAGATAAGTCGTGTCGTCGAGTCCGCTGCATGCGCCCTGCGCTGAACCCGCGGACGTGCGTTGCCGCTCAGCTGTGCCGCCAAACGCGAATCTTCGGCGCGCCAAATATCGACACCGTTGGGGACTCGCCGCTGCAGTTCGTCGGTGTGTGTGATTTTGTGGCGATAAAACACTTTAGCGTTGACATATTCAGAATACATGAGACTAGAACGTTAAAGCTATGAAAAGCTTATTTCGCACGCGAAGCGCGTCAAAACCAATAGTCAATGCCAAGTGGTACAAAATATTATATTCAATATGCTTATATACAAAACGGGTTCGTTCTTGAGGCAAAGACAACCAAATAATTCCTGTTGCATTAATTTTTAGCTTTTATAAAGACAGCATAAATAAAATGTTGGCTCGCGATAGCCTCAGGAACAGCGTTTTAATGGCCGGAAATCTTTCCGGGCCACGGTCTTAGAACGCGGATAAGTAAATTCATAACTTTTAGTTCGATGATAATGACAGATTGGTGTTCCTTTTGTTTTATTTGTAACATAAGTATGTAAACTTTGAACTATTCCAAGTGTCCCCCTTTGCCCCAAAAGCGGAAAATAAATACAATAAAATAGATGTTAGCACAAACAAATGTACGATGAATATTTTTGAGACTCCTAAAGAAATCCAACATAAACGTTTACGATCACTTGTCTCACACTTGGAGCGCGTGTGCACAAGATCTTCGATCATAGTTAATTCGGGTGTAGCCTTCACCGCGGGGCGGCGCGCGGCGGGGGGGGGGGGGGGGCGGTGCGGGGCGGCAGCCCGGCGCGGCGGAGGTGATGGCATGCGCCGACTGCGCGCCGCACAGAGCTGTCGTAACCATTATTTCAGTCAACTGACAGACGTAAACAATACACGAGTCTCAAACGCCTTCTAGTGAATGCCAAAAAACACATTGAGATTTAGGTAAATACCAAACTATCACAATATAGTAATACAGGTATATCATTTTGGTACATTTGTTTTGGATGCAAACAGTTACGCATACATAATAACAGACATTTTGTACGACTCGTAGCTGAGGGGCGAGAGGACTTGCCTTCCATCCCAGAGGTATAAGTTCAAATCCCCGCCAGTTCATGCACCACTTCTTTCTCTTTCTCATTTCGATAAATGTATTTTGATACGATTGCTAGCTATTCCATGGTTCAGAATTTATGTAAAACTGAAGGTTTCCTTCCCCTACTAGTTGGCAGGGATTAGCCCGCCCCGGTTGGTGCCATCGCATTGGATGAAAAGATGGTCGAAGCGGGAATGAAAACGTGTTTTCCATCCAGTTCAATGTAGCCGTGCTCATAAAGGGAAGATCCTGGCATGGCACCGAATTCCTTCGGGAATGTGGTGTATTGAGCTAATATCATAACGGTTGTTGTGTGGTATGAGCCATACATGTCAGGTCGCATAAATAAAAAGTGTTAACTGTAGTTTTATCCGTCTGAAAAGATCGTCATGTAAATAAAGGTTTTCACAATGTGATGTTGTGATTGATTTCATCAAAGCCCTTTGAAATATCGGTATCAGTGAAATGCATTTGGCGTTTAATATAGGTAGTTACATCGAGGTTTAACCACAATATCACCATTGAATAACTGTGATTTGAATATAAGTAAAAGCTAAAAGCTGGATTCGAACCTGTGATGGGTAATCAGAAGGTTGTAGGTTTGAATGCTGCTTCAGATGAATGTCTAGAACAAATATGTCTACTCGTTTTCAAAGGTTGATAAGAACGATTCAATTTATATAAACATTATTTAATACCTCGAAAATATAAAACATCACGGGCCAGTAGCAGTGATGTTGTATAGATAACGTAGTTCAGAACTTACTGATTTTGGGTCTGGTCGAACTTCAACAGAACAAAGCTTAACAACCGCTGTCATATTCACTTATCAACTAACAATTGGCTTCCAGGAGGGCATAGAAGTCCTCAACAAGTGCCACGACGCTTCCGAACTGCTAGAAGAGAAGGCTGCCGAGCTTCGAGGCGAGCCGGAGATCCAGGAGTTGGCGCGCGACCTGGCGCGCATGCGGACTAGGATTGCGCAGCTACTGGTTCAAGCTCAGCAGGGCGTCACAACCATACAGGTAACGTCCTCCTATCCTCGCACTGGCTGATGTGTTCTTGTGAACGAGGGTAAATATATATCAGGTAAATAGCGGACCGCCAAGTTTCTCTGGGTGGCTAGTCAACCATAATATATTGTATTAAGAAAACTCATTAGATCCAGAAGTCTTCTTCAGCAAAACTAGAATGTAATATTGTTTGGAAAATTTCACTCCAGAAAGTTTACTTACAGAATACGTTTTTGCGTGTGTCCTTAGGTAAAGTATTAGGAGTATATAGTTTTAATTTTTCTCTTAAGGTTTGCATTAAATAATAAAAAGTTTCATACGCAATCCTTGCTCGTTGATCGCTCCTTATATTAATGAAAACCGTATCAAAAAGTCCGTTGCGTGGCTTAGAATAAGTAAATGAAGAAATAAAGGCAGATAGTGATTACTCCCCAAGCTGCCGCCTCGGGGCACTTCGGTTTGTATGACAGCTACATCTTAACGTAAACGGAACTGAATTATATATAACCTATCCTGTGTCCCGTGTATTTGCATATACGTGTAGTAAGTTACATCGAATTCGGATGATCGGCTTAAGAGTTATGGAGGAACATGCATACATACATACAGAACTGATTTCTAAAAATCGTCAATCTAGTCTTACTATCATACATAAAGTCTACAAACGAAGTATCTGAGAAAACAAAGCAACTTACTCCATGAACACCCCTTAAAGATTTTTTATTAGTATAGATGATTTGATTAATTTTATTTTATTTTTTCAGAATGCCAAGATTGATCAGGAGAAACAAGTGAACGAAATGGAGAAGAACAGAGAAATAATAACGAAGTTAGACGACTGGCTGACTGAAATCAACAATAAGCTTAAAAAAACGACGGATCCCGATGTGTTGTCGGTAGAAAGTAATTTGATTACGTATATCGAAATATTAGAACAATATCTACGTGAATATAGCGAATATGAAGAAATAATCAAAAGCATTTACGTCTCATCTACGGAAATAGTATTTAGGGATAAAATAGACACAACTCAAAATATGTTAGTTGAAACTAAGGCATTGATTCAGTCTCAGCTAGTGTTTCTTCGCCAGTCATTCGCACACATGCGAGAGCGAGAGAGGCCAGAACCAGAAGAAGACGACCTAACACAAACAGATAGAACCATAGACTCGAGTCCAATGCCTGAGGAAATCGTAACGCCACGAAAAGATGCTGATATATCGATGATATGTTACCAGGAACCAATTGTTGCAGCTCCTACAGCAGCGATAGAAACTCAGACGGGTAAAAGTCTTTTAACTGAACCTCAACCTATGCGTGATGTATCTACCGAATGTGTACCTGAAAAAAGACCGACCCAAGATATTGCTATCACTTGTGCTCCGCCAGTCGACGTAGAGATTCAGACATCTGAAAAAGTTCAAGTTCCGAATACGGATGTTCTTCAAAATATTCAAATTAAACAGACAACATCTGAAGGTCATGAAACCATAGAAATTGCCAGTAAACCAGTCATTAGAGAGCAAGCTGACGTCGATTCAGCATTATTTGTCGATGTTAAATATAATGAAGACAATAAATTAAAAGATTCAGAATTAAACATTGTCCACACCCTACCGCAATCCTTCGAAACTGTAATGGTAGAGCCAGATGAAACAACAACAGAAGTTATAGTAGACGCGGATGGTACAAAGCGTATTATTGTCAAAAAAATAAGGAAAACTTTGGTTTCTCGCCAACAAACAATACAAACCCGCCAACAGTACTCCCAAATATTATCATCCGATCAGGTTCCGGAACAAAAATCGTTCTCACAAATAGTTCTTCAACAAGACAAGTGTTCAACTTCGACTTCGCGGGACGATGGTGGTGTTGATCATGTACAGTATAAAAATTATGGAGGCCAAATAATTTCAGGTTTTCCTGGCGGTGAAGTAACGATTCAGGAATTCACATCGAATCCTGATATAGAATTTAAAGTGGAAGAAGGCTCAAACCCAGAAGAATTACTTTCTAGAACCATTGAATATGTTGAAGGCGAAAACATGAATGAACCTCAAATACACACCTCTTCGTCTAGCGTAACGGCAGTTGTCCAACAGATCACTAAAAGAATTATCCGTACACGACGAAGAATTATTAGAAGAATTGTGATCATAGATGGAAAAGAGCATGTCACGGAAGAAATAATAGAAGAACCAGATAGTACAGAAGTATTTGAAGAGCAAATTCCTAAAGTTACTATAAATGTCGCACAAGAGCCAGAATTTTCTATAACAGAAATGGAGGGTACACCTGGCGATGATGATGAAGTGGGAAGAAAACCAGACGAGAAAAATGAAAATTCTGCAGTTGATAAACCTGTTTCAGATACTTTTAGCGGCAACGTTAATCCTACTGAGAGAAACGTAAAATCACCCAGCACAACTACTCCTATGGATGACAAGGAAAGTGAACTCGAAAACATCGACATTGCATCTAAATCAATAGATGATAACTTACAGAAGTCAACTCAAGAAATGATTTCTCGAGAGATCGAAGACACGTCAAAACAATTCATACGAGTACCATCAAGTATTACGCGTGAAGATCAAGATGTGGAAGAGCAGCAGATTAAGGGTGTAGCAACAGAAACAAACCGTGCTCAAAATAAAGAAACAAAAAAACATCATGATGAAATAGTTTGTGCAAATACTTATAAAGACACGGAGCAACTTTCAACTATAACAAACACGAATATTATTTCAGAAAATGTTTTCAAAGAAACCACTCTAAGCGGTCCTGAAATTATTGATACACAAATAAGGATAAATACAGAACTTTCAAGTTCTAAAGAATGTCTTCCTACTGCCAAGATTTCAGAAAGTAAACCCTCTTTTGTGAGTAGTCAAGATCAAGATGTGACACTAGAAAGCGTTAAAGTAGGACATGAAACCACAGATGATCAAGGCGATGAGACCGATAGAACTCAAGGTCACCAAAAAGAGACTGTATCTGATACATTCGCACCAGTCGAAGACATGACTCAATACTTAATTGTCACTGAGCCTACAGCTATCGAGGTAACGCCTACATCAGTTAGTAAAGATGTCGTTAACTTAACGCAAGAAATGATTGATAGAGAATCTGAACATTCATCAGAGCACTTGGAACAAGTCACTGCCTTCATAAAAAATGAAATTGAACAAAGCTTACAACCAACCATTGACAATCCAGAGATAAAGAAACAACATATTTTGGAAACAAACGATTCATTAGAAAGGAAGGTTGATGATAGTGAGATAAAATTAATAACTACAAAATCACCAGAAATGGTTCATGTAGCTGATTATGAAGTTGCAAATGTAGATCCTATCAAACAAGACCAGTTCAAAGATGAACCCATAACATTTATCACTGCAACTCCTGATGTTGATCATATTGCTGTCTCTCATATTATTCAAACTACAGCAATAGAGACTAAGCCTCTTATTAGCGTAACTCGCGAAACTGTTAAGGACATAACATCGCCAGTTATTCAAGTTATTAATCCTAAAATAAGTGAAACCAAATCTGAAGAAAATGTTGACATAAAGAAAAAAATACCGATTGAACATGAATATCAGCCGATTATAGTTGGAGTTCAATCAGACATTGAAGAAGTGAAAACCGAAGTTGTTCAAGAAATAGTACCGTCGAAAGACATTGATAAACTTAAAAAATACGACACTGCTACAATTGGTATACCTGATATAGCTATTAAACAAGATGATAGCACTGTGGACGCTGCAAACAGTGCTCCTGGAGTACTTGAAGTCGAATCTTTAGAAATCTCCAAAACAATAGAATCAAGCGACCAGAAATCGACGGATCTTGCCGGTGAACATAGTTTGGACCACACTATTAACAAAATAAAAGCGGCTGATACAATTTTAGAAGAATCCCAAGGTACGACAAAAGAAAAATATACAGAAATATTTAATGTGCCTGAAACAATCATTGATAAAGAATTAAACAAAGATTACTCTGAAAAAATGCTTGCTTCAGAGCGTGGAGAAGCATCGTCGTATCAAGATGACCAAATTGGTTTAACAAAATCTACAGAGCAAGCTGAACTTGAGAAAGAAAATGAACCATTTACAGATCTAATTAAAATGTCAACACAGGATGGTTTAGCAAACACTCAGTCAAATGTACGTCCCCTTAAAGCTGAAACTACTCATCAACAGCAAATCATTGAAGTTAAGATGAGCTTGCAGTCCGATAAATTAGATAAGGTGAATACACCTCATGTCAGTCTTGATTTAAAGATTGAAAACTATTCCAACGATGTACCCAAGCTAGTTAAAAAGGACATAGATGTAGGTTTACCATGTATTAAAACGACTTCTACTGATATTCCAAAATTAACTTCGAGCAACGACGTTGTGAAAGATAATGATCCAACAAAGGATTACAGGGAATCCTTAGAGAGTCAAATGATTGAACGAGCACCAAAACGAAACAAAAAGAGAAAGAAACACAAATCAAGTTTGGATACAAGTGATTCATACAATTCTGATCTTCAGTCAGAAGAACCAAAAAGTCCAGAAATAGAAGGAACAGACAGTTCATCTTTGGATAAATATGTTCATCTTCCACAATCTTCAAAACCCGAGTCTCCGAAACCATCGGAACTGGCACTATTTGATCTGACACTGGAAACCAAGTCAGAAATAGTAGATCACATTAAGTCAATTGATGCTTCTATCCCTGTAGAAGAGATTGATACGTTAAGCTTTGGAACAGAAAAAGATGTAGAAGATATTGATTATGAACCAGATGCCTCCTCGTCAAGCGAGAAGAAAGTTGTAAATGAAAAATCTAAGAAAAAATATAAAGGGAGAAAACAAGGAAGCGATGAAACATTATATCCAAAAGTAACTACTGCAGAATCCGATGATACGTCGGCAACTACACCCGCAGAAATGATTTCTTTGGCACCAGTTGAAACTAGTAAGAAGAAAAAGTCAAAATCTAAGAAAAATAAATCATCTTCCCCAGAAGAAGTAATATCCAAGGTTTCTGACACGGAAATACCAAGCGTTAAAGTAGATATTGAGGAAACGGTGAGTTTACCGCAAGACGATTCCTATCATACCATCAGTGATAAATCAGAAGCTACGACCATAAAAGTTGTGGAAGAATGTGTACAAAGTAGCCCTGAATTTATCCATAAACATGAAATAGACTCAACCATAACATTTACAGTACCTGTAGTCGAAGCGGTCCACACACAAGAATACTCTGTGCAGACGTCACCAGAAACCTCGATAACCAAAGAATTTAAATTAGATACACCTCCAGCGCGAGACATAACTGAAGCAGCCCTTCAGACATCGCCTACGCCTCAAGCTCATATTGATATTCAGACATCACCAGTCGCAGAAAATGACATATATACGCAAACAATTGTTGAAGACATTCACGTTTCTACTGCAGCTTTGACAGAACCAACCGAGGTTCTAAATGAACAAACTCAAACAAGTATAAGTCCACAGGAGAAAAAGGAATTAGTCGAAGCAACAACGCAAGTAGTGCCACAAGAAATTTCTGTACCGGAAGACAGATTCTCTCAAACATCATCACCCTTGGATAAAAGTGAAAAAGAAATAAGCGAACCAAAAATTACCGAAGCAAGAGAAATACAAACATCACCGCAAGGTATAATCCAACAAGACGATAAGATTTGTGAAATCAGGTCAGAAACAGCAGACATTGAAAGCCAAACACCAATACATGAAGTACATGACCAAGGAACCTCTAAGACTCCAGAAGTTATAGACATTTTTGAAAAATCGGAAGTCAGTGTACAAACTCCGGTGACGCAGTTTATTGAACACGAAGCACAAGTCGATATTCCCATACAACCAATGAAAGCGGAACTACCTGAAATTGTTTCACCACTAACCACATCCGATTTTGCTCTACAGACATCGCCTACATATACCTCTGAAATGGCGCAGCAAACGACGCCGAGGGAAGAAATTGCTGACGAAAGTGTATCAACATCTACTGATGAGCCATATGAGATTCATTTACGCACACAGATAAGCGTTCCAAAAGCGACCGCCGAGTTCATAAATACTGAAAGAATTGTAGAACCACCAAAGCTTAAGAAAAGGCAAAGGCAAAAGAAGAAACCAACATCTGTGGACGTCTTAAGCTTTCCACCCATGTCTCCAGAAAGCTTATCAGACCCAATCACAACTGAGTTATCAGTTTCTGTGACACCAACTAGTGGGGATGAATCCATAAGCCAATACACATCTTCCATAGATGGTAAAATTTCACCAGAGAGTGGAATTGCTAAGCTAGATCATGATGATGAAAGTTTACGTCTTCAAAAGTTGACATATTCAGACGTGGTTCGTTCGAAATCCAAATCACCAGATTTTTACGATAAAAAGTATACTGAAGTTTCTCAACCAAAAAATCTACTAAATATGATTGAAAAAAGGATTCACAATGCTACTCATAATGAAAAAACAAGAAATAATGCACTAAGTGTAGCTGTTTACGATCCATCTGTAGAAGAATCATATAAAAAATTGGTAAATAGAAATATGGATGATATCTTGCACGCCATTGAATCAAAAAATACAACGGATATTGAAAAACATACATTAATCATTGTCGAGACGATATCTACATGGCTCGAAGAAATACAATATAGAATAGTTACAACTACACGAACGTACGACATAATTAATTCAAAAAATCTGTTAAAAGATCTTACAGTAAATGATGAGCATCTCAAATATATTTTATCACATATAAACGACTTAAAGAGAGTAATCGACACTAAGGACGTAAAACTAGATGGGGATGTTACAAATTTATTACATAATCTCGACAAACAACTAGCCATTGTTAAGGAACTCAGTAGCGAGAGTCCAAAGAATGCAAAAAAAGTTGAAAACATTTGGTTTAATTTCATCGCAGACGTTGAGAAGCTCCACAGAGATGTGGAGGAATTAAAAATCCGATTGGATGAAATAGTTGTTTCGGAACGTCCAACTCAACAAAAACTTGACAAAATTGATCAAATCGATTTTGAAAACGAAGACTATATTGACCACACATCAAGATTATACCAACGCGCTCGAAATTTAATTGAAGATAATCCAACAAAAGAAATTCCAGCTAAAATTTTTATCGCAGACGACGTAACTAAACAAATAGATAACAATATAAACATTGAGAGAGACCGATTACTACAACTGTCTGCTCTTGCAGAAGAATACGAACAAACATTGCAAGATTTTGCTCAAATAACTGATGTAGCCGACGCCCTACTAGACGGAAAAATTGTCGTTTCCAATTTAGAGCACTTACATGAAGAGATACAAAAGCATAGGAAATTCTTTGTAAATCTCAGCCACTGTCGTGCTATTTTGGAATCTTTGGAAAGCAATTTAGACAACGAAACGAGGCAAAAGTATTCATCTCTTCATACGAAATTACATGATCGAGCTACCATCATAATTGATAGAGCAGCGAGCAGAGCACAACAGATGACCTTAGCTGCGTCAAGGTGGAGCATGCTAGAGCTAGGAATGAGAGAAGAGCAACAGTGGCTTCGGGTAGCACATCAGCGAATTCCTGACCTGGCTAACGTTACGTCAATAGATCACGAGCAATACATAACCTTATACCAATCGGTTAGTTTAGATGTTACTCATCATCATGCCAAATTATTGCGACTTTTGTCGATTGCCGAAGGACTTCAAGGTTCAATCCAGTGTTCTGGTATTGAAGGAGAGTGCACAGAGGCTCTATCAACAGTACTCAAGTTACAGGAAGATATCGAGCAGCGACTCACGCGCTTAATGGCATTTAGGGAAAACTGGATAACCTACGATCTATTGATAGACCGAATAGAGGCATGGATGAAAGTGGCCCACAGAGAAATTCAACAAATATCTCCCGACTTATCTGCTCCATCAGGTAACTTAAGAAGGTTCTGGGAACTGAAGGCTCAACATGAATTACATAATAACCTTAAGAACGAGTCAGGTTTTCAATTTGAGCGCGCCTTAGAAATATTGCCCGTGTCCGATGAGATGGTACAGCGCCAGTTCTTTTCAAAACTGGAGGACGACTGGAGTGAACTCTCTAAAAGAATCGATGGAATTCAAAATGCGGCCATTCAAACGATCGCCGATAAAGATGTCCCCTCTGGTCGTAAGCTGGATATACTGGAGGAAGAGATAAGAGAGCTGAGAGGACTCGTGGAAGGACTCAGAGGCGTGATAAAGAACGAGGATGAACTACACCTGTATATCGAACGCCTGCAGGTAATGACAGGACGGATGGACAGAATTCAAAACGAACTCGGAAGAGTGAGCTTGTTGCCGACCACCGAATCGGAACGGCTCGGAAATTTACTATCATTATCAAGAATACTCGACTGTCAGATAGCCGAAGAACTCGAGAGAAGTCTTCTACTTAAGGAGAAAATTCTGAGCATCCAGTCAGGGATCACTCGCGGCAGAAAGAATCAGAGGCGAGCCGAACACGTGCTCGATGAGTGTAAGGCGAGCGAGCGACTGAGCGGCGACGTGGTCGAGCGCGCCGTCTTCAACTGCGAGAACGTCGCATCGGAGCTGGCCGAGCAATGGCAGGACCTGCTGGTGCTCCGGCAGGCGCTGCACACGCTACCGATGAGCCTGCGCGCGTCGGTGTCGCCGGTGCAACTGGAGCGAGACATCTCGCGCCTGCAAGACGAGCACGCGCGCCTCGAGGGCGAGTGCGCGAGCCTGGCGGCATCGCTGCGAGCGCGCCTCGAGCTGTGGCGCCGGTTCGAGCGGCAACTCGAGCTCGTGCAGGTGGCCGTACGCGAAGCCGACTATATGGTCGAACTTCTCACCGTGCAAGGTCAAGTCGACTACGATCGCTTGCTCAAAGCCACCGAGAAGTTGGAAGTAAGTGTCATAGAGTTCGGGGAACTTCTCTGGGTATTTCGCCGCGTCATAGATAAATGATAGTAAGAAAAGATTGCTAACGTCACGCAATATTGAATAGGGATAATACAAGTCCACAGATGGCGTTGCATTTCAGAAACAAGCAAACCAATGATAGCAATGAAATTTTTTTATACAATGATAATACGTACGTTAACGTTAAATTTTAATAACGTTTTAATGACGCCTACCTAGAAATTAACTTAGTTTAATGACGGTGTAACTAGTTCTGGCAGTGACGGAAGATGGCGCTGGTTAGAAATGTCATAGTACCGGCGAAAATAAGCAGTGTTCAGCAAGTTCTGTATACGTTTCATGACGTTAGCAGTCTATCCCTACGATCCTTTGTCTATGGCCGCGTTCTCGAGAACTCACTCAGCGCATCGTGCAGGGTCTGAGCGAGTCGATGTCGCACCGGAGCGGCACGCTGGTGGGCGAGCTGCGCGCGGCGGCGGGCCCGCTGGCGGCGGCGTGCGAGCCGGCCGTGGCGGCGCAGCTGCAGCGGGACCTGGACGTGACCGAGGCCGCCTACAACGACACCTGCCGGAACCTTAACCAGCTCTGTGACAAGTGAGTGTGGATTAGGTCTTGGAGTTTCGCACCAAAGTCCAGTCCCGCCGGCGAAATATAATTAGTTAAATACGTTAAAATATTTTTTCAGAGAGCTACATATTATACATAGTGCAGAGTTCACAATTCATTCAATTCATTTTAATAAATAATTCCATTTAAACCATTACGAATAGATGCATACTACTTCCTTAGCAAACATTGTTATATTTAGATACTATATCAACCCATAAAAGTACTGGATTAATTTAAAACACAACTTTTTAGGGCGATTTTAAATATTTTTTTTATGAAACATATTTATGAAGTATTACAAAACGATTATAAAAGTATTTATAATCGGCCTAAAAACCTTTGTTATAAATTCATCCATTACTTTTATGGGTAGCCCTAGACACCGATTCCCGAAGGAATTAGGTGCCATGCCAGGACTTTCCCTTTATGAGCACGGATACATGGAACTGGATGGAAAACAAAGATAATTTATTATTACCGTTTGAAAATATTTTCATCTAACGGTACCAACTCGATGGTCGAAGCGTCAAAATGAAAATGGTCTGTGTTTTCCATCCAGTTCAATGAAGCCGAGCAATGTAAGGATGGTCCTGGCATGGCATCTAGTTCCCATGTGGTGTGTTAGGCTAATATCATGACGTTTAGTTTCATCCGTGTTCAACCAGTTCTTTCGTTCATCCGTGTCCAGTTTCATAAAAAAAAACCGGGCGGGCTTAGCCCTACCACCTAGTAGGGGCACGCGGTCTACAGTTTTACATGGATTCAGAACCATGGAGTAGCTCGCATTCGTTACGTTAATGCCCTTATCCAACTCAGAAAGAGAAATAAAGGGGTGAATGAACTCTTAGCGGCTCGTATTTATGCAATAAATGTCTGCTAAGCAATGAACAAAGTAGCGCATTGAGGGTGTATGAATGCGGCGGCAGGTACCACCGCGCCGTGCAGCTGTGGCGGCAGTACCGCGACGCGGCGGCCGCGGTGCGCGCCTGGACCGACCAGGAGGAGGGCCGCCTGCACGCACTGCGCCCCGAAGATGTGCACGCGCACGCGCAGGTACGTGCCCACCCCCACCGCCATCCCCTCCACCACAACGGCACTAACGACGCTGTAACAACTCTGTTGTGTTCACCAATCGGCGCCGTATCTAGGGCGGTGCCAGTGGTGCCCAGCCACAGGGCGCAGAAATGACCAGACCGGGATCTAGTTTTCTGTCATGCATGTTAGTGCATAGGTACATGCAAGGCGTAGTGATAGAAGCTCGCTCTGGGTGCATAATAGGCTAGTTACGGCACTGCCACCAGTATAACCCAAAACCATGTATTGTTAATCCATTCTCCGTTCTGCTTCCCCGATAAATGGAACTCAACGAAATATGACAACAAAAGTTAAGAGTTGTATGAAATAAATTTCAATTCAAAATACATAAGGTGAATTGCTTAGGTAAGTTTTGGAATGAAAACTATTTGCTATTTGCTCTAAAAACGAAGTTAGGCATGTTTGAAGCTATTGTGAGTTGAAGCACACAAAAATTCTGCGGGCTATCTCAGAAGACATACATACATGTAACTTGAGCTGACGTATGGCGTCGAAAATTCGGTATCACGGTTTGCATTCGTTGATACTCGTCGGCCGACGGCGACGCGGCGGGGCAGCGGTCTGAGCAAACATATGCCACCGGTTTATCTCGAGTGTGCAAATATGGCACGAGCCAAGAACGTTAAAGAAAACCGGCCTAGTGCGAGTCTGATTCGCACACGAAGGGTTCGGTACCATCTTACAAGATTGAACACAAAAAAATCACGTTTATTGTTAGGGGCCCCCCATTAATTTTTATATTTTTTTTATTTTACCTATTTGTTGTTATAGAGGCAAAATAAATACACACTCTGTGATCATTTCAGCTGCCTACCTATTACGGTTCATGAGATACACGGCACCCTTTGGGTGAAAACGGAACCCTATTACTAAGCCTCCGCTGTCCGTCCGTCCGTCCGTCCGTCTGTCACAGCGTGTATCTCATGAACCGTAATAGGTAGGCAGCTGAAACGATCACAGAGTGTGTATTTATTTTGCCTCTATAACAACAAATAGGTAAAATTAAATAATACTAAAAATTAAAGGGGGCCCCCATACAAAAAACGTGATTTTTTGGTGTTCAATCTTGTAAGATGGTACCGAACCCTTCGTGTGCGAATCAGACTCGCACTTGACCGGTTTTTGATAACTTGGCATACAGAGCTTTACAAGGTAGAATTTAAGCGACACATTTTTTCACGCATACCTATTGGCATACCAAGCTCTCGGATAATCAAAAATGGAGTGCGGTTCGCTAAGCAGGCAATTAATATGCGTGCTTAGTCATTTGATGGCAACTTTGAACGCGGTCACCAACCCACGATGACGTGCTCTCGCACACACCAGCAGCGTTGAGTAGTAGGTATTGAGCAGTGTTCTAACTAGGGTTTATGAGTACGATGCGAGCTTCTAGAACTGCGCCGTTTATGTATATACTAATCACCACACTAATTACCATGCTGCTTGGCCCTGGTCTGGTCATTTCTTAGCCCCTCTCGGGTCTGCGCCCTGTGCCTGGGCACCGCTGGCAGCGGCCTAGTTACGGCGCTGGTATTGAGACATGGAGTGAAGACCCAGTCACTAACAAATTATAAAGACGAAAATACGGTTTAGTTATCTAGGTGTATTTTTTTATTTTTGTTTTTGCACACCTACGACATCGTTTTTAGGGTTCCGTACCCAAAGGGCGCCAACGGAACCCTATTACTAAGCCTGCGCTGTCCGTGCGTCCATTCGTCCGTCCGTCCGTCCGTCCGTCTGTCACAGGGCTGTATCTCATGAACCGTAATAGTTAGACAGCTGAAATTTTCACAGAGTATGTATTGATTTGGCCGCTACAAGAACCAATAGGTAACATTAAAAAAAAAGGGTTCCCCATACAAAAAAAGTGATCGGAGCAAAATGTCCATCATAAATTGTCATTCCATAAGAGTTACGAGCTTAATAATAAAAAGGGACTGGTTTTTTTAGATTCGGATGAAATGGACCGGCTCATAGCTCAGGGGTGGCTGGACCTGCCTTCCATGCCAGAGGTCCTGGGTTCAAATATTCTCTGCTTTCTATCTCTTTCTGAGTTGGATAACTGCATTTTGTTACGAATGCCAGCTGTTCCATGGTTCGCAATCTTGGTACTATCCATGCTACTGGTCGCCCCTTCCCCTACTAGGTGGCAGGGATAACCCACCCTGGTGGGTGCCATCACGTTGGATGAAAAGATGGTCAAAGTGGCCAAAATTAAAAAATATATCGTGTATCCTATCCAGTTAAATGTAAGAGTTCTCATAAAGGGTAGTTCCTGTCATGGCACCTAATTCTGTCGGGAATGCGGTGACGGTGGCGGGTGTGACATTAGCCATCCATGTCCAATCACATAAAAAAACCCTCCCAATCATTTAAAACGTTGAATTAGTCAATTGTTACCCTCACGATCGCCATTGAATCAAATGCATCAATCGATTAAGGTATTGGACTGTATTATAATGTTTGATTTAACACCTGCACAATGTGACACGTGAAGTGATGGACGCGATTGGACGCGACGCGATCCAAATTAGGAGTACAATTCCTGTGCATGGCGCTCCATGCAAGGAGCCTGGTGTGAAGGAGACTGGCAGACGAAATCAAATCTAACTAGCTGAGTAATAATAATCGGGATAGCAGC
Source organism: Incurvaria masculella (assembly GCA_946894095.1). Taxonomy (NCBI): domain Eukaryota; kingdom Metazoa; phylum Arthropoda; class Insecta; order Lepidoptera; family Incurvariidae; genus Incurvaria; species Incurvaria masculella. Next base: position 14,490,905 of record OX335641.1, on the reverse strand, counting down.
AGAAATAAAATTTCGTTTAATATTTACTTAATTTTTAATGTCTTCCGCACCCCAGATGCAACGTTTTTAGGGTTCCGTACCCAAAGGGTGAAAATGGAACCCTATTACTAAGCCTCCGCTGTCCGTCCGTTCGTTCGTCTGTCACAGGGCTGTATCTTATAAACCTCAATAGGTAGGCAGCTGAAATTTTCACAGAGTGTGTATTTATTTTGCCGCTATAACAACAAATTGGTAAAACAAAAAAAATAAAAAAGGGAGGGCAACATACCCTCATAGGGTAGCATACAAAAAACCTAATTTTTTTATGTTAAATCTTGTACGATGTTACGGAACCCTTCGTGTGCGAGTCCGACTCGAACTTGGCCGGTTTTTTATTGCTATGTAAGGAAATCGTGAAATTATATTACACTAGCTGCGGTACCCGGCTCCGCTCGGGTTAGTGTCGGCTAAATTATTTCATGGATAAAAAGTAGCCCACATAGCTGATTCAAAATAGGGTCAAACTGGTCCAGGACAATGTATCCATCTACCAAATTTAATCAAGATCGTTCGAGATGAAATAGCATGATTTAATGAGAAACATCCAATAATTCCCATTTAGAGCTTCGTTGACATTCGGTGGCTATTTAAAAAAAAAGCATTTGCCGCCAGAACCTTTCTGCACTTGCACTGCAACATTGCTTACCTAGTAAGTAAGTAACGTGTAATGTAGGTAAGTTTTGCGTGGACTCCAACCCACAGGTAGCCTCAACATCCAAAACAGTAACCCATCTCGAACCTGACTGCTCCCAGAGATCCTATACATTGATAAAATACGCACATAAATCGGGTTAGTGGTTCGCAAGTTATAAGAATTTTAACACTCTCTATTCACCCTTCAGGTAATGAAGCGTTATATTATGTAGCCTCTAAGTTTTGAGTAGAATCAGGCTAGACGTAGATACAATCCGCATCTAAATCGAGTAATTGGTTCTCAAGGATTTTGCCAAGTAGTCCTAAAGTTGCGGGAAATACCAAGCCGTACCCGCTTGCCCCGCCCCCGCCGCCGCTCCCGCCGCCGCCCCCGGCCCCGCTCCCCCCGGTGTGAAGTAGCGCTACCGGCATCGTTTTCGCAGTCCCGTGAAAGTTCTAAAGCCCATGGGCACAATATCTTTATAAATTGTAGCCTATGTGTTATTCTGATGTATAAGCTATATTATTGTAAAGTTTCATTAAAATCCATTCAGTACTTTTTACGTGAAAGAGTAACAAACATCCATCCATCCATCCATCCATTATTACAAACTTTCCCCTTTATAATATTTATTAGATTAGATTTAATTAGAAGATAGCTGAGGTACCCGGCTCCCCTCGGGTCAATGTCGTTTTGGACTGATATCGGGCTGAAACCCAAAGGGCTGGCCCAAAAGGCTAGTTGAACTACTTTACTAACAGAAGATTAAACAATGTATCTAACAAAAAAAAACTGGATCAAAATCCGTTGAGCCGATGTGGCATGATTGAATAAGAAAACATCCAAATACTGCCATTTATAAATTCAGTGGAAGAAATGTACTTGAATATATTGCAAAATATTGGGGCCAATTACTGAATTGTTTTTTAAAAGCATTTGCCGCCGCGCTGGGGCGATCCTGCACTGGCACTACTACACATTGCCATGGACGGAAAACATGGACATTTTTTATTGCCGGTTCGACCATCCATCATTCAGTGCGATGGTACGTAACAACTCGAGCGGGATTCACCCTACAACCTAGGTAGTAAGAAAGGGGAGCTATTTTTTACGTGGAATCCGTACCACAACCAGCATTAACATCGAAAACGGCCACCCATCCAAACCCCGACCGCGCCCATAGGTCCTGTACGTAGATGCAATCCACATATTAATCGAGTGAGTAGTTCGTAAGTTATGAGCCTTTAATCGCAACAGTCACCCCTCTCGTGATCTAGAGTGATGTACTCTGCCAAATTTCACATGCAGGAGCAGTCCACTTATTGTTTTGTTATAAATATGTAACCCTCTCTTCTCACTCCTCTGGTAAGTTAGCGTGATGCCTATACGGCTAGACTCAGATACAAACCTCATCTAAATTGGGTAATTGGTTCTCATGTTATAAGCATTTCATACTACTGGTCCCCTCTCTGGTAATTTAGCGTGATGCTTAGTAGCCCTAAAATTGCGGAAATAAATCGAGCTATACGGAGGTACAATTATCAGCTAAGTATCTGCTTGGCTCCCTGGACTCGATACAGCGTCGGGCCGTGAGTCTTGTCGACGATCCCAAGGTATCCCTAAATTTAGAGACCCTTCAACTCCGAAGGGATGTAGGTTCTCTCGATGTATTCTATCGTCTTTATCATGGATAGTGCCCTTCGGAGCTGCACAACGCTGTCCCTCCGTCCCATTTCTACCACCGCACAACGCGGAACAGGCAGGGTATGCACCCATTCACTGTCGACATTCCCAAAATAAGAACCCACCGATCCTCTATATATTTTTTCTATAGGGTCGGTAATCCATGGAATCGACTCCATACCGATATATTTCCCCCAAAGTCCCCCGGGGTCGTTCAAACATGGGGTGAAGGAGCACCTGGCCGGCCGGCATGGTTTTCGTATCCCCCGTTGAAAGTTCAAAATACCGCGCTTGGCTTAGTACTAATCTAACAAACAAAAAATAAGAAACCGTTCAACTGAAACCGTAATATCTTAACAATACGCCTTTAAACAATCAACCTTAAGGTGCCCCCGTAAGCATCAGAAAATTTCGCCTCCCATACAAACGTAGTTTACTAATCATTTGAAAACCACTGTAGCAATTTACTTGATATTTGGTATCACAAATCTGGCAACAAATATCTGTGTCTGCATGCCTTTGCTTTTTCGATAAATGTATCCTGAGTCAAACCACAGAGAAAACATAATTAGTATGAAGATTTTGTTTTGCTTTCTTCTGATTCGGTTTGGATTTTTCAAAAAAACAAAAGCATGCAGACACAGATATTGGTTCCCTGATTTTACATATTAAATATCAATTTAATTGGAACAGCGGTTTTTAAATAATAAGTAAACTACGTTTGTATGAGGAGCATAGCTTACGGGCCGTTCTTAAAAGCCTAAACTAATGTGTGTAGCTAGGACACGGCTAATTGCTAAGTTAGCATACCGCGCGGGTTGGTAGAAACAATACAAACAATTTACGTAAAAAACCTCATACTAATCCGTGTACCACACGACCACGGAGCGATGATCTCTGCAACCGCGTCTATCGTTAGCAATCGCGGGAAGCCGACCGGCGAGGGGCGCGGGCAGCATTGCCGATCGCTTGAAGCAATCGGGGACTTTGGATTTCATCTTCTCCCGAAAGTTGTTCGGACGGCCGTCGACTGCACGAACTTTTATTTTGCTCATTCGAATTGAAAATTTCGTTCCTATTCCGGATTTTTACGGAATTCCGGGAATCCTAAGAACGTTTTTGGGCAATTGTGGTAATCGGCAGCGCTGGTAGCCGCTTCGCGCGCTCGCGCGTGGTACCTTCGGCTCTTCTCGGCAATACTCGGTCCTCGTCGGGTGGCCACCGCCGCCGTCTCGGCCCTCGCCGCGCTATCATTTCGTATCTGACTATTTTTCTTTTTGCACGGCTCCTAAGGGTCGTTACGTGATGTTCAATAGCTTAAAGCCTTCCTTAAGAATTAGGCTATCGAATGTAAAAATATGTTTTCAAACCTGACTGGTAGTTCCAGAGATTAGGGCGTTCAAACAAAAAAACAAACAAATTCTTCAGCTTTATTATATTAGTAAGAGTATAGATATAGAATTCAAGCACACGACTAGGTACGTACGGTCGTTTGGAAAATTTCATGAAAAGGATATGGTCCTGTAAGCTTGGTCGTGGTGGTCATTTGCCTGATGTTATTTTCCATTATTAACGGCATACCTTCTTCTTTATAATGAAATAAAAATCCGATCATTTACATTAAAAATTGCATTTTTCTTTGTATATCAAAATAACAACTCTTATTGGAAAACCCTATACTTTATAAGCATAATAGCGTAAAGCTGGACACAAACCAGCAAAAACCCTTTCCGGGCAATAGTACGTCTTCCGATTCCGCCCCCCGTTCTAAACACATTACGAAGAGTTCTACAGCCCCTCCGCCGTTGATCTTCGCTGTGTGAGTTCCGCAATTAAAATTAATGAAATTGAGTTCGCTTCATTTCTTCGCGTGCAGTAGGACGGAGCCTTACGTACTGGGTAGGGTTATCACGCCCGGTTTTGATACCATCGCATTGAATAAACGATGCTCGAAGCAGCAATGAAAATTGTCCCCGTTTTCCATCCAGTTAAAATAGCCTTGCAATATAGGAAAGGTCCTGGCATGGGACCAAGTTACTATGTGGTATTGGCTAATAACATCATGATCGTAGTTGTGGTATTAGCGAACCATGCACAGTTGAGTGCATACGTAATACATCCACATGTACACTAGGTTCGTATATCCACGCATGGTCCAACAAGGCTAAATCCTCAAAAAGTTCACGATTCCAATTCATGGCCGCAGTCATTCACATGTGGTAATTGATTGCAAAGTTCGCACCCCGAGCTATGAGATAGGAGCGACCCGACCTCAGCCCATATCGCAGGATCCGACATCCGACCGACGATTCGCCGACGCCGCGACGGTCCAGCAAAACAGCAACAGTGTGCGATCGCGCGTCGCCCGGTTCGTTCGTGTGCCACGTTGCCGTGTCTGTCGAGATGCAGTCGCGAACTTCGATACGCGATTCTCAACCGACCGCTCGAATTCGGGGCTGTGCCTTCATATGCTTGCCTGATAAATAACTGAACCGATATAAGTTTTAAATATATATAATCAAAACTCGAACAAAACATGGCCACAAACTAATCGGAAAACTACGAAAACCTTTATCGCACGCGTTATCTGTGAAGGTTTACAGTCGTGGCGTTCTCGTAAGCTTTGGAAGAAAAACACGCGTGTAGATTAGGTGACTTCAGAATTACCAACCCAAGTGTGCACATGTTCGCATGTGATTGAACTGAAACAACCTTTCAGTGCATTTTAAACAAACTGACTCAGCTTGCATAATATTAACATTCGTAATGGATTAGGACGATCCATAAATAAATTCATACCGAAGTAGGTAAGTGGCTCTCGTGTGAAGTGAACTGGTTGAAACGAAATGAGTGTGAAATGAGAAAGTGTTGGCTCGCAAACGGTTTGTTCGGGCTATGCTAATCGATCTGTTTACCTTTTGTGTTACCTACTTCTAATCAATAATGTATAAAGTTTACACAAGATACTTAGACTGATTAGCTCTGGAGATAAATAATTATTTTTCCCGTTAATAGCGAACGGAAGGTAGTCAGAACGGCCGGGAAGTGAGCTCGCTAGCTGCCGCCTAGAAGTGTTCCAAGAGTCGGCCTAGAAGTGTCGGGCGGCAAGTTCAAACATTGCGTCGCAGTGAGTGAGATTGTGAGTGATGTGAAGTGATAACCGTGCGATAGGCGGCGGCACCGGCAGACACCGCTCGAGATGTCCTTGCAGCCTAGCGAGGTAGCCACCCCACACCCCACACCCCCCGGGCCGGGCCAGGAGTCTGGCGCCTCCGCCGCACTCCTAATTAGCAACTCGCTGAAGTTTTCAAGGGCAACCATACGATTATCCAGCGGGCATTGTGCGCCCATAGACCTAGCCGTAGACCAGAATCGACAGCGACGGAAAAAATCTTGAGAGCCTATCCCTAGGGTACGAGTAATTAATCACAATGGCTGTAACATACCTGGACATACCTATTCCCTGTGCACAGTCCGACGTCTATAATCCGATTTTGTGAATATAAATATGTAAGTAATCAGGAGCGATTAATAATAGGAATTTTATTGCTTACAATCTTATCATCCATCCATACCTCATGAATGTGTTAGAACTTTTTATATTTGAAAATAAAATTAAACAATGAAGCAAGCCCGTAAATAATGCTACAAAGGGTAGCTCTCTCGCTCTACGCTTTCGTGTACATAATGCACCGACACAGTGACATTACACAACAGTCGAACGTATGACATTATGTTTTACTTACGTATCTACACACATTGATGTAAATGAGCCCGGATTGGTCGAACAAACGACGTTATCACTACCTTTAAGGACACTTGTAAAATTTTCCTGTTTCCACTTCCGGACTTACGAATTTCCTTCTTTATAACGATGTAATGACAAACATAATAATGGCATCGAGTGGCATGATGTCACTCGTTATTTGCAATAGTTCTGTCTAGACGTTTTCTATCTCTACGGCGGCACAGCTACGAACGCGTCTTAATTCGCTTGGAGGTGTCGGCAGTGTTGGCGTGAGGGTTGTTTTGTTTTGCCGTTTCACAAATTACAGAAAATGTAGGTATATGGTTGCCTACCCCGAGCTAGCACAGCCCACTAATGACGGGAGCTTCGTTTGGAGGGCACGATTGCTAATGGACATATAATTTAACCTTTAATCTCATTTTCGTGTGCAATGTTTGTTTTAAATTGTTGGCCACCGTCACAATGCCGTGAAAAAATAGCCGTTTACCGCTTTCGCTAAATAAGTTATAGTAAATACTACTTCCGTGCATTCTTGTTAAAACAGTCGTTAACCTATCAATTCCCCATGCACGGGCGATAACTGTTTTACTAGGTTTTAGACATTTTGGATTCTTAAATATATTGTCGAAATACACGTCTGAATGTATTTTTTTTATATAGGTACCTTTTAGGTTGGAAAATATTGGCTAATAAACTTAAGAAAAAAAATGTCCACGTCCTTTTCGATTTTTTTACTGAAATATACAGATATTTACAAAAAAAAAAATCTAAACATACGGACATAGAATGAAGCTTTCTCAAGTGATAAAAAATTAGTACATGATTTAGACTTATATCTGAAAATGTAAGTTAGTCAAAACAGCTTTATCAATCTCATTACCAAATAAGCTATTTATACAGACATGAGTTTTATTGACCTCACTTACCTAGGAATATGGAAAAGATTACAATCGCAAGATTACAAAGTTTACCAAGAAAATATGATACAATATTTACTTACCTGATATGTTGGTAGTAATCTTGGGTAGGTATAATATTATTTTTTAAAGGTGCACTTTCTATTTTACCGGTATTTATTTCAATTTCATTAGGTACCAGGCCCACCACCGGGGGCAAATAATGTTATCATGAAAAAATATCATGACTCCTGATTACATTTATGTATCATGTATTAGGTCGATCTTCAAACCTCTACACGGTCAGAGCCCTAAGTCTGACTTCTTAGCGTTTACGCCAAACCGATAGACTGCGTTTTCGAACAGGACGCTATTTAGCGCAACGAGCGCGCCCAAATTCGCAAGCGAACTATGGCGAAGCGTGTCTAAAGTTGCCGCTAAACGAATAAGTTTAAGTCGCTTCTCCTGTCCTTCCATGCTCGCTGATCCCGATTGATGATGTTATCGTTGAGTGCGTGTGTACGTGTGCGCAGGCGTGCGAGGAGCAGGCGGTGCGCGTGCGCGAGCTGCGCGCGCTGGCGTCGCGCGTCGCCGCCGAGACGGGCTCGCAGGCGCTGCAGGCGGACGCCGACGCGCTCGGTCGCCGCCTGGACGCCGTGTGCGGCGCCGTGCGCGCGCTCGCGGACATCGGCGAGGCGCGCCAGAGGGCGAGGGCACGCGCGCAGCACGCGCGCCAAGCGCTCCGCGACATGCACGACGTGAGTTCCGCACACTCTCACATTGCAGAACAGAGCTCCTAACACACTGTGAAACCACAGAACTCCTGTCACCTGTCACTTACAAAAATAATAGTTCAGTCCCTACAGTTGCAGAACGGTGGTTAATTAAAACAGGCCTATTTCCTGAGGCGATGAGGTAGCCTCATCTTCTTATGACAAAGCCTACTGGTCTATCTGGGTATCCGTCCAAAACAGAAATTATGCATTTCAGGAGTTGACAACCGTACAAGAGGACAGCGAGATAGGGGAGGAACGATTGGTCGCGCTGCGAGACAACCTGCTCTCCCTGGGCCGCGCCGAGGGCGACCTCGCCCCAGCCGTGGCCGAGCTGCCCGAAATCGACCGCGACGCCAGCACCGGCACCGCCAACGCCGCCGGAGAGACTTCCATCATCAAGATCCTACAACTATGGCAGGTCATGTTCCGCGACACCTTCCTGCACTACCACCGGCTGTCCTCCACACTCGTCCGCAGCCGTGACGCCGCCACGGCCCTCCGCCTCTGGCAGGAGTACCTGCTCGACCTGCAGTCCTTCCTCTCCGGCTCCATACCGGATGATTATGAAAACCTCACAGAGCACCGACACCTGTGTAAGGTGCATCAGAACTTGCTGTCATCGCAGCGCTCCGTGCTGCTCGCGGACGGCAAGGCGCGCGCCGCCGCCACCGGCGGCGACGACGCCGAAAAGTTCAACATCCTCACCAATCTGCACAACGAAACGCTCGCGCGCATCGTGGAGCGGCACGACGAGGTCGGCTCGCGCATCGCCGCTTGGGAAGACTACCGCGACGCGCAGAACACGCTCCTCCGGTGGCTCAAGCAGATGGAGCGGGAGAAGGAGAAACTGCAGCTTCGATATGTGCATATGAAGAGAATAGACAAGATCCTGAGCAGGATCCGGAGCCTGAAGGAGCAGGTGCCGGAGGGGCGCGGGCAGGCCGAGCGATTGCAGGAGCGGCTGAAGCGAGTGTTGGAGTTCAGCGACGAGGCGTACGGCGCGTCCGTGCGAATAGAGTCCGCCGGCGCCGTGAAGCGAGTCGACAATCTTCAGGCCGGCCTCGACACCTGGAGGGACTTCCTTGTCCGAATCACTCAACTCATAGCGGAGTACGAAACTCTAGTCACTGATTTACAGAAGCTTTACTCGGACACGCAGGACACTATTCTTTCCTATTCCGATGAAGAAAGGATATCCAGACCTAATTTACGGGCATTGATTCAAACATTTAGTGACCTTCAAAAGGCAATTTCAAAGACGACCGCCCAGTTAGAATCTCTCAGTGTGATCCAGGAGCAGCTAAAGGAATGCCTGAGTCCCCAGGATACCCGCTCTGTCAACCAGAGGATTTGGCAGCTGCGGCAACAGCAAGCCGACTTAGAGCATCAACTGTCCCTCATTGGCCACAGACTTCAGGAGAAGTTGGACGTTTATGCAGTGTTTGAGTCGCGTCTTACAAAGTTTGTTGAGTGGATTTGTGCTCTGGAAATCCGTTTAGAGAAATCTGGTCAGAGTGACGAAATAGGAGCTGCCGATCCTCAAGATTTAATTAGGAGACTAAACTCGGACATAGAAGCTGAGACTGCCATGAAGGAACGCGAATTTGAATGGCTGGTCGAAACCGGCACGTTACTTGTCCAGTTATCTCGAAAGGACGAGAGTTCTTATAGCAAAAACACCGAATCTCGAGTAAAGGACATCCAAGAAAGATGGTTAAGGCTACTGGACATAAGTAGAGCTCGTGTCGCTAAAATAACTGAACTCATCGAAACGATAGCACAACTCGAGGAGAGGCTATCGGAGATTAGAATTCGTCTTCACGGTATCGAATCCCAAATTAGTCAAACGATAGTTCTAGAAAATCTCAGACCGAAAGACGTCGATCAGAGATCTAGCGAGCGCGATGAAATTCAGAAGACGATAGATCGCGAGAGCGGTGAGATCGGAGAGGTGCTGAATCACTGTGAGCTTGTGTTTAACGATGCCGACACGTTACGGGGTAACTTTGACATTCGGAATTTGCGAACCGGCGCCGACATCGTCGAGAAGAAATGGCGGACGCTCTGCGAGGCTTCCGGCCGCCGCAAAAAGACCCTGCGAGAAATTCGCAAAGCCACCGACGTCGTCGTTTCCGAGTTTCCCAAAGTCGACAAGCGCCTGACAGAGCTGGAGAAACGAGTTAATAAGATAGAGGAAAGACGAGAAAAGGGTAAGACGGAGGACATCGATGCGCAAGCAGAAGCAGTGCTCCGAGATTTGAAAAGCATGGAAGAGGGCATCGCTGCTTTGGAGCGGGTCTCCGCGGAGATCGCAGCGGCGCCTGGGCTGGAGTTGCGCGGCGCGGCGGCGGACGAGGCAGCGCGAGTGCGCGGCATTGCGAGCCGGTGGCGCGCTGCGCAAGCCCGATTGTGTTCGCTGGATGAGGATGCGCACCGCAAGTTCGTAGACGCGCACGGGCAGCTCGTGGTGGCACTGGCGCAGGCCGACGTGCGACTGACGCGAGCTCAGCACCTGCCCGCGGACCCAGACGACATTCCAGCACGCTTACGTGAAATCGATGTGAGTAGTTATCTAAATGGTGTATTTATTGTTTTAAAAAAAATGGTCTTCTAAAATGGGTGCATTTTACGTCAACAGAAGTTGCTGTGATAAAAATGTAATTTTTTTGCAATCATTGGGTATTATTCCTATCTGTTAATCTTACTCTTGTCGCAAAATTGTTTCCTTACCTTCAAGAATATCCTTATATTGACTCCTATTATTTTTTATTAATTCAACGGTCTGCAGGAGGTGGAGCGTGCGACGCGAGAATGCTCCACGCTAGCCGACAGCGCCGACCGGCTCGCCGAGCTGGCGGTGCGCGGTGCGGGTTCTGCTGGCCGGCTCGGCGTGAACGACATGGTGGCCGAGTACCGGGCGCTGCTGGACGACGTCGGTGCGCGTCTACTTGCCGCGCGGAAGGACATCGCTAGCGAGGTCGACTCCGCCATCCAGGTCATTTGGCATATAGATTTTAGCCACCTTAGAGTAAGGCTTCTAACTTTTTCGTAGGAGAGGTAGATTCATAGCCTTGCAAGGATCTTTTATCTAGTTCTGAAGTATACATCAGCTAAACTTAGACATCGTAGCGTACTGATTAATTTACAAGTATTTCGATAACCTTTTTCAAATATCCTAGCCACCTCTCAAAATATAATCTTCATACAATTTTATGTAAGTAGATACTTCCAATTCCTAATCGAAACATAACTTAATCATTACCTCACTCAATATTCAGGTGGAAACGCTCAAGTTCGAGACGGACGCCTCGGCGCAAGTGGACACGCTGACGTCGCGCGAGACGTACCGCGCCGAGCTGCTGGGGGCCGTGCGCGAGGCAAGCGACGCTCTCGAGGAGCTGCGCGCGGTGCTCGCGCGGCAGACGCGCGAGGGCGCCGGCGGCGAGGAGCTGGCGGCGGCCGCGAAGGAGGTCGCCCGCGCGGGCGCCAAGCCCGCCCAGCCGCTCGAGCTCGCCAAGCACCTATCGGAGTTGCTGCTCACGGAGTGCGACGCCACGGAGCGAGAGGCGCAGCTGGGCGAGGTGGAGGCCCTGACGCTGCGGTACGAAGAGCTCCTGGCGCAGGCTAAGAAACGGGAGCTGCAGATCAACAACTTGAGGTTTGTGCGCATCCTGCTCTGACGTGGACTTGTCGGTAGGCTCATTAAAAATTGATTTCCCGTGCAAAGACCCTAGCACAAAACACAGTACAGTACTGTTAATAATGCACATCGGACGTTGGAAAGAGACAATCGGCTAGTTTTGGCTTTGTAAGACCGTCGTCGCTGTCACGTGTTGTCACTCAGTACCTGTATTTATACCTTGGCGAGAAAGATGACGTTTTACGAACCAGAAACGATTATCTTTTTCCAAAGTCCCATGTGCACTGCCGATGTTCTCTGCTGGGTGCCTTACACACTTTAAACACCGATTCCCAGAGACATTTCTGCGCCTCAATTGATAATGCAAGAATGAGATTGTTTGTATGGTTTCTCCTTACCCCTCTTGTCTGAATGGTTGCATGCGTTCGGTTAAGTTAGTTCATTTTACATGTATGTAAAAGTCGCTGTATTGTGCATAGTATATTCTCAACGCAAACACAATGTAAATTTTCACAGGTTTTATCGAAAAATTGATCTAGTCTCTAATCAGTTATTTTGGTGTGGTTTTTCAAGTGTGGAATTTGTGATATTGCACATGCAAAAACTGCCTTATAATCTGTCCTTTTGTAAAACTACTAACGCACTCTTACAATCGTTCACAACGGGTGTTCCTAGAAGATGCATGGTAAATAAGCTAAGCCAACTAACTTTCTCAGCATGGATGCAACTGACTTCTGAATCGCTTTTCTCTTCGTAGGTTGCCTCACTCTGCGTGCTACGCGCTCTCATGCGAACAGTGAGTATTTGCTATAATTACAACTTAACATAGGGTTACGTTTTATTTCCTGTAGTCTAATTTTAGTCATTCAACGCCTTCGGATATCCTAAGGTGGTAGAAAAATATAAAGGTGGAGGTATTTCAGAACCAATCTACATTGGTGGTGTCGTACTACTGCTTGATAATAGAATAATAATAATAATATTCTTTATTGCTTCCATACACATGGTACATACAAGGGCGGACTTATTGCCAAATGTCAATCTCTTCTTAATATGTGTGCAATATTCCTAGTAAATATGTTTCCTGATATCTCTCTCTCTCACTCTCCTCTGATATCGTATTTTGACATTAAACCTTTTTGAAATACCTTGTTAAAACCGGAAGCTTGGTCGAAAACATTTTAAATTGTTGTAAATTGTATCTCTATGGAGATGATAAACGTTGGAAGCTTCACTATCCAACAACCGTATAGAATTTTTAGGGGTATCGATTATTTAACATGCAGTTTACGGTTGGTCTCAATGAATGGTTGCCCGTTACAGCGAGGCAGGGCGACTGACTTGCCCGCTATGCTCGGACCGCAACTGGAAGCAACTGGACAACGACCTGTGGCGGCTGGAGCAGTGGCTGCAGTATGCGGAGGCTACGGAGGAGACCCGCGCCGAACCGCCCTCGCAGTACGACGAGCTCGAGGACGCGATACAGGTGGGCGCTACGTCCGTAAAGCTGTTTGCAAAGGGATAAAATCACTGCGAAAAGGGCTTTCAATTTCTGAATGGAGGTTATTTGTATTATTTTTATTGGCATTGTTATTTTGCTGCAAGCTTTTACGATTACTGCTACGGGATTAGGGATATCTCGCTGCAAGCTCATTAAGATTGCTGCAACGGGATAATATAATCCTGCATGCTTTTTAGATTGATACGAGTGGATTGTGTTTCTCGCTACAAGCTCATACACACGTATTGCTTCAAACTGTATCTACATGCAAGCTCTTTACGGTTCCTGAAAGGATATTTTATATCAAGATTTTATTTTAGGTCGCGACAAAAATGGTAACGATAACGTAAATGGCTGAAACTGGGTTCACGGGATAAAGTACAACCCTTTGAAGCTAAATGTGTCAGTCTGCCTGTTCCAAGTGGTTGCGTTACGTAGATAAGGCGCCTGAAAAAGTAGTTATGGTGACAAAAAATACATATGATAAGGTAAATGGATGCAAATGATGAAGCATGAAAGTATCAATACATACATGCTTAGCAATACAAAAACTGAACAAATCTTTGGTTGCATTTAGTAGTTATAGGCGATTTAGGTTACAGATATAACTTTAGGTATATTTAAGTATTTAATTAAGTAACCGTCTGGTTATTGTTGTATAATTAATAGGTATCAATGTTTCCAGATAATCAGTATATTCATCAGCAGGTACATACCAGCATCTATTTTATATAGCCAATCTAGAAAACGCAACCACTTGGGACGGGCAGACCGACATATTTAGCATCAGAGGGTTGGTCTCTAAATGAGAACCCAGATTCAGCCATTTACCTTATCGTGACCAAAAATGTCGTGACCTCCCGGAATATTTGTTTCCTGCCAAGAGGTTATATCTCGATACAAGGTCTTTACGGTTGTTAAAAGAGGATTATATTATCCTGCAAGCTTTTTTGAATGCTTTGAGTGGATTGGGTAAGTATACCTCGATGAATTTGCGTATTGAAACTATAAGAAATACATACGCTTCACCTTCTTTTGGATAAGTTTTGTTTAATATTATTTGTACACTGTATTGTTACAATGTGCAATAATATTTGTTTTATAGAACCTGTAAATTGATGACAAATGTCACTCTCCCCTCGAAGCAACTAGGTGCCATGCCAGGATCGTACCTTTATTTTAATCTGGCTATCATGAATGCATCGACCATATTTAGTTGAATGTGGTGATGGAACCAACTCGAGCGAGCTGCAGTTTTACATGGGTTCCGAGCCCTAACGTGACCCGTATTCTTTATTACCAGTCAATGTCAGTTATGGAAGAAAGAAGACGAATCAGTCTTCTTTGAAACGAAGGAGTTCCTACAAGGCGTTGTGTTTGTGTCGCCGCAGGAGCACCGCGAGTTCCTCCTGGACCTGGACTCGCACAAGTCGATCGTTGTGTCGCTGAACATCGTGGGCGCGCACGTGGCCCAGCACGCGGGCGACGCGCGCGCCGCCGGCGAGCTGCGTGCGCGGCTCGCGCGAGACAACGAGCGCTGGGACGCCGCGTGCGGCAGCGCGGCCGCGCGCCAGCGTGCCCTGCAGCTGGCGCTCGTCAACAACCAACAGTTCCACGATATCGGTGTGTGCCGAATAACCGTTATTAACACCATTTTTTCTATACTTGAACTTGGATGGCTGATACTACACCCACCGTCATGATAACCCAAAGCATACAATAATAATGACTAAGCCCATAGTCTAATAACCCAACACACCGCATTCCCGAAGGAATTCGATTCCCTTTATGAACACGACTACATTGAACTGGATGGAAAACACCGACAAATTTTTATTGCCGTTTGCAATATCTTTTCATCCAATGCGATGGTACCAACCCGGGCGGGCTTCACCCTACCACCTAGTAGGGGAACGAGCCTACAGTTTGGCATGGATTCAATACCATGGAGCAGCTCGAATTCGTGACGAAATGCACTTATCTAACTCGGAAAAAGAAAGTATTGCATGAACGGGTCCGGGATTTGAACCTATGATCTCTTACATGGAAGGCAAGTCCACACGACCCTGAGCTACTAGCCGCTCAAACCCTTTATGGAAGTCCAACAATGATTTAAGATCTTATGTGGGCGGTTCCAAATAAAGGTCTACATAAATGTCATCCTCCCCATACATTATCAATCATGAAAAATACATGGAGACAGTTTATCTCTTTTTGTTTAAAACTAAAACTTGTGCAAGAAAAAAAAATGTTTCATGAACGAAATTACCCCCTTTTGGTCCCGATGTTTCCGGACACACTGTTTAGTCGTGCTAATGAGAGTCGTGGGTGACGTGACGTGTGCAGTGGTGGAGCTGGTCGCGCGGCTGGCGGCGGCGGAGCGCGGCGTGCGCGCGCGCGAGCCGCTACGGCTGACGCGCGCGCCCGACGAGCTGCTACGAGACTTCCGCCGCTTCAGCGAGCTGCGCGACGAGCTCGAGCGCACCGAGCCGCGCGTGCACGCGCTGCACGACGCCGCACAGCTGCTGCGCCGCGGCGACGCGCCTCCCCAGGCCGACGATATCTGCCGCAGGTCAGCGTTTACACTCATTGCTTCATTTCCAAGTTAGAAAATCAAATAATATCCCATAAAGAGGTGCTTCGGAAGCCGTCAAAAAATAAACCAATTAGTCAGAACGATGCTGCACTTCCATTCCTAACTAAAGCTGTGTGCGCAGGCTGGGAGAGCTGCGCCTTCGCCTGCAGTCGCTCCGCAAGCTGTCGGCGGTGTACGCACTCAAGCTGGGCGCGGCGCTCGGCAAGAGGAGTCCCTCACACCTCGCCAGCGCGCTCGCCGCCGCCGCCACCGCCTCCGCTGCGCCCGCGCAGGTACCCACCGCCTTCTCCCTCCCGTCGCGCACACGCCCGCACCACCCGGCACCCAACTCGCTATAGGAATTCCCTGACAGCAATTCGGCGTTTCCTTTCGTTTACTCTCTTCTAAAGCACGCGAGGTCAAATCCATCTGGAATCCAATTATTTGTGAAGTTACATATAATGTAATATCCATGTATTATTTTTATTGAATACCAATTGGCAACACAAACTGCACCTAGGTATTGTAGTTGTCGATCGAGGGCTGATATATTCGATCACGCTTTAGATGGGCCGTTGTGTTCGATGAGCGTAATTTGTAATTTTTTGGTTTTATATTAATTTCGATATTAACATTTTGTTTTTAATGTATTTTGTCGGTTTTCATTTAAAGATATGCTTAGCATCCTGGCTTTTTTTATTTTATGTAGTTCCAATTAATTTATCACTTATCGATCTGACTGGAAATGTATTATCGAAATGTCCAGTCCAGGGTTTATTCTTTAGAAATAATTCGTCTGTTAAATGTGTAGATTATGCAAGAAATAATACTTAGAAATTATTTCATATCCCAGTTAACTTCATGTATGTACTTATAGCACCACTATACCTTTCGGTGGCTTATTCAAGGATCAATCAGTTTTTGATGTAATTTAGCGTAGTTTGACTACCAAAAAAGTTTAAATAAAATAAATGAAATTCCCCCTGATAATTCGCCACTCAAATTTGACAACCCATGTATATCATACAATATATATTGTCCTATAAAAATAACCTGCTAATCTTTAATTAGGTACAGATAGAGGGACGTTGCACCTCAATTATGGTAGTCACAGTAGAAGCTTATGCACAGTATGTTGACGTGTGTTTTCACCCTGTAGTTACTGGAGACCGAAGAAGACGAGTTCACCAGATTGGACCTGCCGCCGCTCAGTGAAGCCGAGTGAGTAAACAGATCATTTAAGAAAGATGTCGATACAATTATCTTTCTGTTATTAATACATATACCTAATAGTAATGGTATTTGTAATTTGTGAAACTGTAGTGGTCAACAAAACAGAAGAGACTTACGACAACAGTTTAATCGATTGTTGATTCGGTAAGGGAGAGCCTAGACCATTTTCAGAGAGGTATTACTACACGACGACTACACTAGTCGGTCGGCCTTATTTTCTTTTCGGGTCGACTTGTAGGTGCTGGCGTTGTATTAAAATTTTGCACTCATTATGCCTCAGTCACCTTCAGTCAATTTTCGGTTTTAAACTATGAGTGCTTAACACGCCAGTATTAAGACATATTCTTTGGCTTAACTTAGCGCCCAAATTGGAGCTTCATCCTAAAACATTGGCTGATATTTTGTATCTTGCTCGTAACACGAGTTTAAATCAATGATACAGCAAAGCCATTCCCGAAGATAGAGAATTAATTTTAACTGTGTAATCGAATTGCCCACCAACTTCGGAACTTTGCTACTATAATATCCCGGCTTAAACGCTGAGACGATTTGTATGAGACTCGTTGTCTAGATAGTGCACGGTCGTGTTGCGCAGGGCGGCCGCCGGCGGCGCCAGTGAGGAGGCGACGGAGCGCGAGCTGTCGCGCGTGCAGCGCGGCCTGCGCTTCGTGTGCCGCGTGGCGCGCGCCTCGCTGCCCTTCCAGGCGCTGCTGCTGCTGCTGCTCGGCGCGGCAGCGCTGGCGCCCGGCCCCGCCGACCCCGCCTGTCGCCCGCCCGGCCTCGCGCTCGAGCCCGTGCTGCGCTACCCGGACGGACCGCCGCCGATGTGATCCCCGACCCCGACCCCGACCCGCCTCCCCGTTACACATTCCACGACAACCATGGTGCTAACGTCGCCCGCCGTCCGCCGGCCGCCTTTGTATATTTTGTAAATTTATCAGATGTCTATGTTTAGGTTATGCAACGTTCGTTTTCGCAAAAGACATTGAATGTATTGGCGAGCTCCCGGCCGGCGCGCCGCGGCGGGCGGTGACCCCGCCTCGAACGAACCGAACCCACGCGTCGCGACACTATACATATTTATGTTCGCATCCGCGCTGACGATATTTTATTATATACTATAGCTGCGCTTAGTTTGACGCAATCTCATTTGTTACTTAATGTAAGAAATAACGATAGAAGGTGTATACAATAAAAGACCTTTGGAATACTTGTGATTTGGTATCATTTCTCGAAAATCCAACTTATGCAGTTCATATTTCCTATCGATTAAGACAGCTACGGTTTTGGCTTTCTCGGTGACACCAATGTCCACCCTAAAGATCAGAATACATTTATTGTGTGCCGAAAGTTCGATAAAGCGATAAAATTCCAAGAAGGCAAGCATATGTTTCAAAGAAATTTGACCTGCAACATTTGGGAAGATTATTCTCCATATGCTCACGGATTTTGACTATCTGCAAAATGTTGGAAGATGTACTCGTTGATTTGCCGATAGAAGAGAAATATATGTACACAAAAATCTATTAAAATATTCAACGTTTAATAATATATGGTTTAGGTAGTTATTATGAATAAGTTCAGATGTAATTGTAAGCACATTTGGAAAAGCGCTTTGACATGCGTCGGTAATGTACATATTATGCATTTTTTTACACTATTACATTGCTTTTAATATATAAATATAAAGACATTTACGTAACAAAACCTCTCGTCAGGAATAGTATTTACACGCCGACAACGGCAGTCATTTAAGACAGATTTTCATGGAAACGTTCATCTATATCGGTTATCAGTGTGACATCCATGAGGTATACTGTAATGACAACGCTTAGACATCGGTTCTCATGGCGACGTGCACCGGGCAGGCAGGTGGCGCCGCGAACTCACCCGGCGCACGTCAGCGCAGGCGGCGCGGCCTGCTGCGGCGGCGACGCTCCAGCAACAGCAGCGCGGCGCTTTCGCCACCGAGCCCGCCCCGCGAGCGCGCCTCGCCTCCGCCGCCGCTGCCCGTCCGCCCGCTCACCTGCACATCAACCCTGTTGAGGCTAACAGTTGTTGACAACAGTAATGAGCATGGACATAGAAACAATCTTGTCACAGAAGTAATACCAACCTATGTTTGGCCTGCGGTGTGGATAGATCGACATAATACCATGGAGGTGAAAATACATTCTTCACCTCCATGCATAATACTTCGAATCGTTTAAATCAGTCAAGGGCGTTATAATGAATGAACTAGAGGCATACCCTGCAACCGAGACTCAAACATTTGCTTCGCCAACCAATGCCATTTGAAGAACAGGATTATTATTATATTTTCTTTGCCGTCACGGATTACGCAGCCTCCGCAGCCTTCCGAGCGTCATCTGGTACCTCGTACGCGAGGTCTTGGCGTGAGCCATACGCGTAATGTAAAATGTCAGCAGTTTTTGGTATGTATTATGTAAAAACTGAATCGCGTTGCACAACAATTTTTTAAAAAAAGAAGCAAACTATAAAAATTGTGAAACATAACATATTGGTGAATATTACAATCAATGTTATTTTGTATTTATTCGTAAAACCCATACAAACGATAATTTATGGGTTTTATATGTATATAGGGTATCTGGGGTTAAAGAATAACCCTCTGAAGCTAAATGTGTCAGTCTGCCTGTTACAAGTGGTTGCGTTATTAAGATAAGGCGCCTAAAAAAAGTAGTCATGGTGGCAAAAAATATATATGATAAATTTTAAATACCTTTTGTAACATTCTTGCGATTAGCATTCTCCGCAAATACTGATACAAAGTAATTTTAAACATGTGAAGATTTATGGAAACTAGAATACTATGCATTCATTGCGTATCAAACGACATACCGTCCAAGGTTCTAACTGAAACTTGATTTAATTGTTACACACATTACAAAGTTCCAACTGTAAGCCAGTTTCATATCACCTTTACTTTAATATTTTTTGACGAGGTATAAAGAGAGGTACGAAGGTCAAAACGCTCAAAGCACAGTAATTTAGGTAATCTTAGACAGAACATAGGAGTCGCCTAGTTAATTCCCATAACTTCTAAACATGCATGCACATTAGCACAGAACGAGTAACAGTGGGTTTAGTTTGCTAACAGGGAGGTTTTTTTATGTTCCTGGAAATGGATAGCTAATACTAATCCGACTATCGATATTAGCCTAACACTGGTGTTTGGGCTGGGGAACTTGGTGCCATGCCAGGACCTCCCTTATATTGCTCGGCTACTGAACTCATATCAAAACACTCTGTATAAGGACTTTACGTCCGAAGGCCCCTAGATTTTTATGTGGAATCCGAGCGATGGAGCAGCTTACCTTCCTAAAATAATGCTCTTATTCACTGAAGAGAAAGGGAGCACTTATCTAACGTAGAAAATAAAGGGATACGGTGCATGAACGGGACGGGGATAACTAAAGAGCAGCTACTAGGCGACGCTCGTTGCTCACGAGAAAACCCAGACGTACTTGCTTGCAAGCAAAATTGTCTAACCTTGAGGGGTTAGACAATAATGCCTGCAAGTAAGAGGGGTAACTAGCTAAATGCCACTACACCCTTAAAGGCAGGTCGAGCGACCCTTCCCTTAGAATACCGATCCAAACATCCAGACCCGTAGTTCTATGAGAATCATAGAGGAGCGAGCGATCCACGATGGGACCGACCTCTTTCCGTGGCAGCGGCGGCGGCCTCCTGGCGTTCAGCGGCGCGGGGCAGCCGAAGAGAGCGCCGCGCGCCGCGCCCGCGCGCTCGCCGCTCAGCACCGCGTCGCGCGCCGACGTACGCAACGTCTGCGTCAGCGACACGATGCCCACCTGTCGCACGACACCTATCATGTAAGCCCGCAGTATATTTGCGTTGCAAGACTGTATTTCCGATTATTTCCTGCATAGACGATACACAGACGTTTCCATACGGATCATTGCGATTTCCAATATAGACTTACCTACTAAGACTGTCTGAGGGCACAGGCATTTTCCGAATGTGCGAACTAAGCCAAAGCCTGATTTGTTATCGGATGTTCGGTATAAAGAACAAGTGGGTTTGGCCAGCTTCGCCGATAAAATAATTGATATCATAGTGGGTGCCGAGCTTTAATTAAGTTCTACTTTTTTTTTTTGAATGAGGGACCTGGCGTCATGTTTTCATGCCTGGCATGAAGACGCACCTGGCCGGCCCCTTACACAGAAAACAGATACCATTGCGTTATTGTCCAAAGGAAACAAATATCGTTTGGTTGACTACCAAATCTTTTTAAACACTTCATGTAACTTAGGGCCGTGAGTCTAGATTTTCCAGATCTACTTATAGGATATGGAGATTTATGACTACCATGTTTTAAGTTTTTTTTGCAACCTGTCATGGATGGCTAATACCACACAACTACCGTTATGATACTAGCCCAATGCAACACATTCCCGAAGAAATTAGGTGCCATGCCAGGACCTTCCCTTTACGAGGACGGCTACATTGAACTGGATGAAAAACACGGATAATTTTCCACTGCCGCTTCGTCTACTTTTCATCCAATGCGATGGTACCAACCCGGGCGGGCTTAAACCCTACCACCTAGTATGGGAAGGGACCTATAGTTTTACATGGATTCCGAATCATGGAGCAGCTTGCATTCGTGACCAAATGCACTTATCCAACTAAGAAAGAGAAAGAAAGTGGTGCACGGTGCGAGGGTTTAAGCCCAGACTTTAGGTAGGCTAGGCAAGTCCCCGCGCCACTATGCTACGAGCCGCTCGCACTGCAGCCCACTACTTAATTTGAGATCAAATAGCGATATCTACTAAAGGAGAGAATTTAGTACTTAGCAATAAATTGGTTGGAACAAGAATCCAACAAAACCAAATCTGAAATAAATGGAACGGGACAAATATTCTGGAGGAAAAATATTAAGAAATTACATGCATCCAAACAAAATACTGGCCTGATAGTTAAACGTACCTGACCATACCTCTTGTTTATTATGGTGAAAATGTAAACAAAAATTCAGGTAAAATTGTCGTTCAATTCCTTTGCATACAAATTTTACTCTATTACAAATATTGCAAAATTATTTAGGACAGGAGAATACCAAACTAGAATGTTTTATGGCGTAGACGGACACCTGGTACCATTAAAAATACACAAAATATCAAGAACATTGTACTTGTCCCGGACAAAGTAAGCACAAAACCACAGAACAAAAAGAACGGGTAGAAGGAGTAAGTAGGCGGAAACAGCGTAGCCACTAGTACGCGGAGCTCGGCGCACTTCGTGATTCGCGCTCAGCAGTCGTGATTCGTCACTACTTCGGCACTGTCGACCGCAACTACTGGACGATAAACTCGCGAAGCAAGAACGATGCCCTATTGTGCCATTTTGGAGTGCAAAAACGATAGCCGAACACAAAATTTAACAAAAGGAGGCATATCATACCATCGGTAAGTATTATTTTATTTAAATTCGAAAATTTATGCAAAATTTGACGAACACTTCAAAAGTCAAACAAAAATTTACTCTAATTCCCACATTTTAAGGATTGGTTTGCATCAATCTCATACATTGTTCTCGAAATTTCTCTCATTCACGATTATTTTTATATTCTATGGTGATGCCTCAGCTACTCAATAAGGGATGTGACACATCGAATCGACATTGAGCTATCGATTTTTATGTATGTTTACAGTGATGATTGGACATGGATGATTAATATAACAACAATTGTTATTAACCCTAGAACCGTACCCTGGGGTACAAATCGAAAAAAAAAATTTAAAATGACCTTAACTTTTTAAACTTGCGCGAGATTATTAGTGCGACCGTGTATTCTAATAGGGGCTCGAGGAGCATCTTTACGTCAATTGATCACGGGCTTAGCTAGCGTACGGACGTCACACTAAGCATGTGGGGTACGCCTGCACCCCGGGATACGGTTAACGTAAGTTTTTTGTATGTTTAATAGTTTCGAAAACAGCATAAAATTACCATATTTGGGTGCTGGTATTTAGTTGCTATTTATGTTTAATTTGTGCATTAACAATATATGCATGATCCCCATCTTATTTCGCAAGTTTTTTTAGCAATTTTTTTTGGTTGCTTTATACGATAATTTGTTTACCTTGATTTTTTCTGCAGATTTTTTTTTTGCAGAAGAAACTAACATCGGTTGGCACACTGAAAAAGAACTAAAAAGAAGTTCCAAACCATTTCAACAGATGAAAGATTGAAAGAAAATATTTGCATTTCACAGCAAACTTACATTTCTCTCTTATGGGCCTCCTAAACTCAGCCAAAAGAAGTAAAAGAACATCTTGATGCTTTCAATAATGTATTATAAATGCAGAAAAAGACAAAACGATAAACCTCACCAAAATAATACATATTTACAACAAAACAAAGGGTGGACTTGACACATTCGACCAGTTGTGCCATAAATATAGCGTCTCGTGGAAGACTCGCTGTTGAAGCATATGCGTATTTTACGGAATTTAAAATATCGTCGGGATTCATTCCTTGATATGGGGATATGTCAATAGGAAACATATTTTCAAAAACAAACGTTCCTTGTTAAAGGTTCTGGCAATAGACCCCATGAAACCACACCTTGAGCAGCGTTTTACACACTAAACTTTGCCGACGAATCTACAGCAAATTGTTGGAGGTATCATTGGATAGAAAGGGACATAAGATGCTCCAAGATTTCCGGATACTATAATAAAAAGGTGTTTTAAAAAAATCAAGAAACCGATGCGCTATTTGCAAGACCTTTATTTGTAACGAGCACCAGACTGTAGTTTGCCAAAACTGTGCTAAATATTTTTTGTAATAAGATTTTTTTATTAAAATGCATGGTGATTAAATGTATTTATAAGAAAATCTAAGTAGAATTGGTAATAAATGTTTAATTTTGTAAAAAAATCTGTTTCATTTCACGGGGTATGCCTGTACCCCTGGGTACTGTTTATGTCCTTGTCAATATGGGTACGGTTCTAGGGTTAAATTAGGATATTACACCGCATTCCCGAGAGAGCTTTAGTGCTATGGCTATATTAAACTAGTCAGAAAACGAGTACTGGTTCATTACCGCACCGGCTGTATTTTATTGAATGTTATTGTACCATCCTAGGCTGGTTTCCGGTATATCACTTAGTAATTCGCATGTAATTATGTATTATACCTACATTACAAAAAAAAAACAATGTAATCTGAAATCTGCACTCTCTCTGTTTCTGTTTGTATATTAATACAACGGAAACAATTATTAAATAATGAACTGAATCGTATGTTTCAGTATTTCTTAATTAATGTTTAAAGGCTAGATTAAACTAACTGATTCTGAATGGTAAATAAATATATTGACTGACATCTAGTGGTTGGGGGCAAACGTTTGTGGTTGGCGATCGAACCTGGACACAAACTTTCACGAGAATCGGTTTAGAAATGCGACTTGTAAAGGAGAACAGCCGCATAGGCGGACAGCCGGTCGCCGGATATACGAAAGCATTTTTGCCCAAGCTGAAACGAGAAACTTCGCGCTTCGCTCGGTCAAAAAGTTACGATATATTGTTTAATAAAATGTAGTACAAAATATATCGATACTCTGACGGATGACGTCACGATTTAGCCACATCCCTAATTGAGTAGCTCTCATGACTATGCAGTGCTGGGAATTTATCATATTTGTGCGATAAATGTACTGTCGGTACTATTTAATACCGTGACCTTAAAACCTTTACATATGTATATTATTATCAGTCCTAAGATACGAAAATTGTCACTTCGCTTCAAATAGAATCACATTTTGCAATATTTGAATGTTATTTCTTAGATATACAATGAATACTAAGGCCTAGTTTTCCAGTTCGGTAAATAGGACCGTAAATACTGATTATCACAATGAGGCTTTTTTGTTTATTAGGACTTACTTTGTCGGGGTACGATATTTTTAGTCATTTTATTTCAGATTATAATAATTTTCCAAATAATACGGTAATATTTTGTTAGCTTCGTCAAAACACCCCAAAACTGTAAATGAGTAGCTTTGACATATTCGAGTAGCGCGTGGTTTTGTCGTGTGACGTAAATCACCTATAACAACACAAATAGTAAGCAACTTTGCTGTATACACATAAGGTTACTTTATCCTTAAACTTAATTTTCATTTCCTGCATTTTATTTGTAATTTAAGATTTGCTCCATGTAGATCAACTAGAGAACGTCATTACTACATGTTAAAAGTCGGTAATTAACAAATCAATCTGTTTTGAAATAAGGCCTAGTTTCGATTGCGTTTGAAAATTAAATACTTTATTTTGCTTCAATGATGTGTAGCCAACCAGAGGAACGATTTCAATGTGTTCGAAAATAGGACACAATCATGTTCATGTGCGTAGAGTCACGGCGGTTTCCTTACAAACCCTCGTCTAAGCTATTTCTATCCCTTCTTTGTTCTGTGCACAAAACAGTCAACGATCACCAATCACCTGAATTATAAGAACAGCCACGTTGAAGCACTTAAGCGCGAAGATAGCCTTCTCCAGCGGTTCCCGCAGAGCGTCCAGGCAACCCCGCTCGTGCAGCGAGCGTGCCACCAGCTCCGCCTTGCTGGCCCACACCTCCTGCAGGCTGCCCTGCTGGATGGGGTCGTGGTAGCAGGGCCCCAGCGTGCGCGGGTTGCAGCACGAGAACGGTGTCACTGGCGGAAGGATCGTCGCGTCAGATCCTGCCATCCTGCGACAGGTACAGGGTAATAGTAATGGTCCCAACGGATGCTGTGGGACGATAACATAGTTCCGTTCGTCCAGAGAGTGCGCTACCAGTATCGCGCATCGTCTCGCTGGCCCACACCTCCTGCAGGCAGCCCTTGGGTTCGTCGTAGCAGGGCATTGCGTGCGGGGCAATCCCCAACCATCACGAGAATGGTATTACCGGCTGCAGGACCATCTGCCATTCAACGTCAAGTACACGTAGTTAAGGTGGCCCAACCCGGCGGGCCTAAAGCATTCGCGGGCTCGGTACAAAACCGTGCTGTTGCGCCTGGGACCTTCTCTGTTTCAAAGAATAAGACAGGCTCCGTGATAAGGAAGATGCAACATGTCCACAAAAAAGACAATGTGCAAAGTGTATGATTTGGTAAGATTTACGAAAATTTTAATTTCAAAACGACTTATAGCTAAAAGTAAACCACGACCGCTGTAGTCAAAAATCTAACAAAAACCAAATAGATCACAAATCTTGATTAAATAAGCTATGTCTGATGACTAATCTTTTTACGATGTTCTTACTTTATCATTGCGTAATCCACCTCCAAAGTTATTGTATAAAACGCGCGAAAAATTCGAACTTTCGGACCTTATAACTTGGAAACCAAACACAACTTTACAATGCCAATGGTCATCAGACATCTAGTTCGATCAAATAAAGCTATTTTGAGCAAAATTTTGGATCTCTGTCAAGAAATGTGGGCGTGATCTTCTTTCCCCTTTTGTATGGGGAGATTAGCGGGATGGGCCACCTTAAGGTAGATTGAGGCATGACCAGCTCGAAATGACTACGCCATCTTCTCCGTCAGCATGTTTCATCACATTATTTATTTCGCGACCAGCGTCGAGTCCATCGTCCAGAAGCCTTATTCTGCTAATTGATAACTGCGCGCGTTATGTTTGTGTTTTCTCA
The DNA here is from genome assembly GCA_946894095.1 of Incurvaria masculella. Taxonomy (NCBI): domain Eukaryota; kingdom Metazoa; phylum Arthropoda; class Insecta; order Lepidoptera; family Incurvariidae; genus Incurvaria; species Incurvaria masculella. The sequence goes on along the minus strand of OX335641.1, from coordinate 14,464,496 downwards.
AAACCGCATGTTTCGCGCGAAATGGTATTCTACTAGCGCAGTTTGCAAAACGCATGCGCAAACTCGTAACGCGCGGTCATGTTCTCGTGGGCCGTGTGTTTTGCCGAATACTTGCGGTTTTGAGAATTATATTTGTCAAATTCGGAGCATCGCATCGCCGAACTTCGAATATCACTTTTCTACATTACGTTGGCATATCGCTGTCTCTTTCTTTTCGTATGACATATTTGAGTGAGAAAATAACTGTCAAAATCGTGACAGGTTATTTTACCCTGTAGGCGGCACGCAAGACAAACCACTCCATAGACAATAACAGAACGCGTGTGGGAATTAGCTGAATACCGATTTTTGGAAACCACACTCGAAACTTAGCGTGTTATGTTTGACGGAAACATAACTTATACGGAATGGTTTGAAATTGGACAAATAGCAGAATCGGGCTTCAGAGTCCAAATCACCTTACTGTTGTGTGATGCCATGCAATATTAAATAATCTTTCTGTCGGTTGTCAACACCTTTAATATTAAAATACATTCGTGCTTTTCTAAGCAGATATTTTAATTCTAAAATAACTACAACAACACTTACCACTACCTCAGAGTCATCGTTCAGGAAGTCCATGTTGATCTCGTCGGCCGGCCGCTCGATGCCGCAGCAGCACAGATCCACCTGGATCGTGTCGAAGATGCGTTTCCACGTCGGCTCCGATAGGTACTGCGTAATGCCGTCGCGTAGCGACTTACCCACCTCCTCCATCAGCACGTTTCAACTCATTCGTTTATTATGCGACCAGCAGATAAGAGCCCAACTCACTTAAGCACCACCTCGGAGTCCTCGTTCAGGAAGTCCATGTTGATCCAGGGGATCTCGTACCAGTCGGCCGGCCGGTCAATGCCGCAGCAGCACAGCTCCACCTGGATCGTGTCGAAGATGCGTTTCCATGTCGGTTCCGATAGGTACTGCGTAATGCCCACGCGCAGCGACTGCCCCATCTCCTCCATCAGTACCTTCAATTACATTATTCGGTTAACAACCAGCAAACAAGAAAGTTATCAAGTAAAGGTTTGTGACAGTCATAAATGCTTTCACAAAACGCAATAAAAATATTTATCAGGCACGATTACTTTGCGATTCCTTAAAGAGAAAGAACTTTTCAAAAAAACCTACAATGATCCCTGATTCCTCCCTGCTCAATTGACCATGATATAGTGAGAGGGACAATCGAGTTAATAGTTACGAGTTAAGAGAGTGCACGTGGTGTGCACTTTAAAAAAAACCGGCCAAGTGCGAGTCGGGCTCGCACACGAAGGGTTTCGTACCATTGTACAAGATTTAACACAAAATAATCACGTTTTTGTATGGGACCCCCCTTTAATTTATATTATTTTTTATTTATTTTTTTATATTTGTTGTTATAGCGGCAAAATAAATACACACTATGTGAAAATTTTAGCTGCCTAACTATTAAGGTTCATGAGATACAGCCCTGTGACGGACGGACGGACGGACAGCGGAGTCTCAGTAATAGGGTTCCGTTTTCACCCTTTGGGTACGGAACCCTAAAAAACAACAAAGGGGCACCAATATGTCTATAAGTAGATCAAATGTTGTAGAAGACGCTTAATAAGTAGGTTGTAATCGTATTACACGTATTGCACGGATAGGTAGAGCACCTTCACAGTGTTCCGCGTGGAGAACGTGATGACGATTCCGTTGAGCGAGACCGCCACGCCGACCGCCATCCACGCGACGCAGTGCGCGTTGACGCGCGGCCGGTACGGGCAGCGCATCACCAGCGTGATGAGCCGCAGCCCCATCGTGTAATGTAGCTTCATGCAGTACGCGTGCAGCAGGATGACGCCGTACAGCATGTAGACGGAGCGCCGCTCGATGGCGCGCAGCAGGGTCAGCACGCGGAAGCACGCGTTGTAGCAGTAGATGACGAGACAGACGGCGATGACTATCTGCGCGATGACGAGCGTCCGCAGCGCCGTCCCCGCGCGCTCCCGACCGCTCGCGCTGACCGTGAACTCTCCAAACGCCATGCGAATTCATCGTCGCGATGCATTCTCCGTTTTGCGCACCAATTCTTGCAATGAAATGGATAGATTATTGCAATTTTCGGCTTTCTTTACATTATTTTTGACGAGGAGTATTTACGCTGTCTATGTCATTTTTATTTTACATGGCAACGACATTGTACCTACATTGCGTATTTCTGCCAGTGTCCAATTCACGGAACATTGAGAAGGTGTTTTTTGGTTCATTGCACTTTGTAGTTTACATTTGACAAAGCAGCATTCTTCAGATAACAAATCACAGCATTCATGTCACCGTGAAATATACTCAATGATGTGATAATCACTACACCACATCCCCAAAGAAGCTAGGTGTCATGCCAGGACGTCCCTTTTCCTAGATTAGAGCGACACTGAACTAAAGGATCAATACAATCAATGATTTAAGCCCACTATAGTTTTATATAGGAACATAGATGAAAGAGATGAAAAAGTAGAACCCATGGTTACCAATAGGAGAGACCACAGCTATTACTATACTCTTTAGACCACGGGCGTCGAAATATAAGAAAACAGCCTTTCCTTTCATATTGTCAAGCAAAATTCAATATTTATATTTTTTGGAGTGGTTAAAAGTCCATCACTTTGTGTGTTTATTATAACAATTTTTGTTTGGCTGGACACGTGTAAAAACCAGTACCTAGTAACGTTTCTATACAAATACATCAACACCATGGAGGTAATTTCGTCAGCTCCATGATCAAAACCAAATGAGGAAGAAAACTCAAAGCTTATTGTAGGCGTCGAATGAGCGACCTCACCTTAGAAATGTCAAAACTTTCATTCCTCCCATGTTTTATTTACGAGTTTGTAGATGCAAGATGTAGACCGTTATGCAGTTAGAATAATGTTTGGAGGAAAAGAAGAGCTTTTGTTTTTCTTTAAACTAATTTTAATGTTATAGACCAGCACAAAGTTTAAAATCAAATTTGATAAGTTATGTTATTGTGATATTTTCTTTCCTACAACTTCATTTGATTAGCATAATTTAGAACAAATAATTTTCAGAATAATAACGAGAAAATTTAGTCATTCTAATTAACATAGGTTGAGTAAATAAAAATTGTAATACCATTCTGTTTAATTTTGTATGGTACATGACAGCTTCGACAGTTATTTTAGGTGACCACCTGGCAGTTTTCTTCCCCCATTCGGAGTCATATCTGGATTATTCAACATATTTGATGCAAGCTTGCTAATAACTTTCTTAAAAATCAATAAACTATATTATCTACGTAACTAGAATAACAGCTAAAAATTTTAACCTTCGAATGAGATTGGAAAACGAAGTTTTATGGGGTTTCCATAGCAAATGGTTGCCATGGCGCGGCGTTTATTGCGATATTTTATCAATAACCATTAATAATAATAATTATCTTACAGAGATATCAGTAGAATTAACTATTGTTAGGGATTATTACCAAAGAATAATTAACAGTACTAACTATACGTCGCTAATTCACAACACAACTTCATTCGTTTTATTTATGAACTCGTCTAATAACGTTTGTCTTAATAATATAGGCAACATTTATAATTTGCTATGGACACAGACTGAAAAGGAAAAAAATATAGTAGACGTCGAAAAATTTAAGTCCATTCGTGGAAATATTGAAAAACAGAATCGATTGTATAATTGTATCGCTGGTGCAACTAAGGAATGGAGAGCGATGAAGAGAAGGCCGCAGGAAAAGCGCCGGTCAAGCCGAAGGTGAAAATTGCTTGGAGTGATGACCTCAGCTACGACTCCGAAGAGGAGAGAGGTGGGTATTGGTCATTGACCCAGTGATATGTAAAGGTAAAATACCTATATGTCAATGCATTGCCCATACCCCTATTAGCACCCACTGAGTTATTATGTGGTCAGCACTATATACAAACGAGCGAGGAAGTGTTCAGCTGTAGGTCATTTCTACGTTTAGTTTAGTTTGGATTTAGAGAACTCAACACACGGAGGAGCTCCTCTGTGACTCAACATAATATACGATATATGAATAATATTCCTCCATAAGATTCTGACCGGCAACAATAAAAATAGATAGATATAACATATAACAAAAATCTCCAGGACATTTATAGATGTATGACTCGCGAACGAAATCCTAGATGTGTTTTAATATGCATTGGCACCGGCAGCCACGCATTGCTATAGTCAAAACATATCAGTATTTTTTTTTCTAAATACAACCCGAGTCTTGTGTTGAAGTTGAATTTGATATTCTTGCTAGAAAATGCGTCTAATAAGCTTTAGCTATTACTTAGTATTAAGAGAATCGATTAAATATTTAAAACATTTAGATGATTTCCTGTTTTGTTTAAAGAAAAGCAACGAATCCTGCAAGCCGAGCTCGAAGCGGCCGAGACGCCCGTCCGCGCTTCATACCCCGACGACGAGTTGGAAAAGCTGGTCGGCTTCATCCAAGACATGACGACCCTCTACGACCTGCGCGCCGCCGACTGGAACGAGCAGGCGCTCGACACCATCCGGGAGTTCCTGCTCGACCCGCGCGAGCTGCTGCTCACCGTCTTCTTCCGCGGGGAAGTGCTCACGGCGCTCCTGGACATGCCCATCGTGCCCGTGTACGACCTCACGTACTTCCTGCGGGAGCCGGAGCACATATTCACGGTAGACGGCTTCCAGAACGAGATCACCTTCGGGACGTTCGTCGACTCGGTGGAGGCAGACATGCTGCGGGTGCTCGAGATCGCAAACGCGCCCTACTTCTTCGCTATCAATGCTTGGCCCGACAGTAAGTGCGAGATTATTACGATAAGGGATATTCACATCTTACCGTGTCATTTTTCCCGTCGTGCTTTTGCATTAGATTTAATGCTGATCGATTGTGGAGTTTTAGTTATGCATTTGTTTCTAGCCACTACTCCTACGAAATTAGGTAAACGATTTGCCACGAATACAGAATTACTCCAGAACTGCCAAACTCATCATTCGCAATGCTTAATTTCTTATAACGGAATTCAAAGTAATTCTGATCCACTTATGCATGATGAAATAATTTCATCCAATTCCAAAATCAAACCTCGTGTCTGAGAAAGGATTAAGATTATTTGGCGTCGATGGGTATCGTTGGTAGGTTTAGTTGTAGAAAATTTACATTTATGCAACTTTACCATTCCAAGAGAGAATCCTCCTAGGTTTCATCTAATTCTCTTTTCCGTACAGGTGTAAAGAGTGAGTTCAGCAGCCAGCTGCACACGTTCCTGGCGAAGCTGACCGACGCGCACTACAAGATGCTGGGGCTCACGGTGCTGTACGTGCCACGCGAGGGGCTCGCCGCCGCGGCGGAGGAGGCCGGCGCCGACCGGGAGCTGGTCAAGCGGCTCGAGGGCGTCGTCGTCTACTGGACGCACCAGATCAAGTCGTGCATCGAGGACCGCGCTTTCGTCGCCTCCAAGCGCGAGTTGCTCTGCCCGAGTGATGAGTACGAGTTCTGGGTGTATCGCCGTGAGTTCACTTTGTGCATTATCGAAACATCGTACGAGCGATTTTTTCACTCGGTAGTCTCGCCGTCTACTGGACGCACCAGATCAAGTCGTGCATCGAGGACCGCGCTTTCGTCCCATCCAAGCGCGAGCTGCTCTGCCCGAGCGATGAGTACGAGTTCTAGGTGTATAGCCGTGAGTTCATTTTGTGCATTCTCAAAATATCACATAAGCTATGTTTCACTCGATAGTTTCGTCGTCTACTGAACGCAATAGATCAAGTCCTGCTTCGAAGACCGCGCTTTTATGGCCTCGAAGGCGCGATTTACTCTGACCGAGCGATTATTTTAGATACAGCGGCTTAATCGGTTTGTGGTTGAATAGCGTCGTGGTTTACTAATCCCCGTTTCCACCACCTCCAGCTACATCCGATTATTGCATTGAGTAACAGGTTGGCAATTTCGCATTGCATTTATGGCGGCTCCTGTTGCTTTATACGTATTTCCAAAATGACCGTTTATAGATCGGCAAAGGACTTATCTTGTCACAATTTCAGATGAAAACTTAAGCGCACTGCTACACCAAATAAAGAACCCGGCTGTGAAGCATATCGCAAAGATTTTGGTAACGACGCATTCGACCTTCATCCATCAGTTCCAGTCGCTATGCGAAGAAATCGTGCAGAGCATTGATGAAGCTAAGTCCAACATCGAATACCTGCAGGTACTTACTTACATGCATCCTTCATAAATATTCCCTTTAAAATGAAATGGAGACAAGTAAGGAACCTCATTACATAACTTTATATACTCAACATAACTGCAGAACTCAATGAACTTCCAAATGCCCGCAAAATAAACATCTACCTGTTGTAATAACAAATGTGTGGATACTTCTGCAGACCGATATGGTTATTTCCGACAAACGTTTTGATTCGCACTTCGCAAAAACACGCATTTCGTATGGTTAATGTTAATCCTGTTTTAAATGTTGAAAATTCACTCTGAATACGACTGTATATGGTTAACATTTTTTAATGTAACTATACATGGACCATACCCAGTCATATTACCCCAACACACCGCATTCCTGAAGGAATTAGGGGCCATTCCAGGACCTTCCCCTCATTTCCTTCATTGCCACTTCGACCATCTTTTCATCCAATGTGATGGTACCAACTCGGGCGGCTTAAACCCTACCACCCAGTTAGGGAAGGGACCTACAGTTTTCAGTTTAAATGGATTCCAAACCACGGAGCAGCTCGCATTCGTGACGAAATGCACTTATCAACTTAGAAAGAGAAATAAAGTGGTGCATGAATAGGGCGAGGATTTGAACCCAGACACTATGCTAGGCAAGTCCCCGCGCCACTAGGCTACTAGTGATAATAACATTACCCTGAAATTGTAGTTTACGTGAGTCAAAGCAAGTGCGGGAATAAATCAAAATTATCCATTCATATAGTTTATTGCATATGCAATGAAGGCCCTATCAAATCATTACTTTGAGTCAACTAAATGAAAATTACGTTCTCAAATCTTCATTCCATCCCGGCCTGCGACTCTTTACCATTGGGTATGTATGTACATAGGTGATGAAGCAGCCATGCGCGGTGCTGGAGTGCGTGGTGGACCCCGACGAGATCTCTTCGCACATCCCGCAGCTTATGAACCTGTTCCGCTTTATCTGGGTCGAGTCCAAGTACTACAACTCGGCATCGAGGATGACGAACCTGTTTAAGTCTCTCAGTAACCAGGTCATCATCCTCTGCAGCAACTACATCCAGGTTTGTATCTGAGACTTGTGTTGCAACTATTGATGGATAAACCTCCAATCCATGAGGCAATTCAATGGTTTAAGGAGAATTGCACACTGGAGCAGAAAGGTATTCATAAATAAAATCTATTAAAGGTAATTTTAACAGTTTAGATATTGTACATTTAGTTCTAAGTGTTAATTTTATGAGTGTACAACAACCCTGTACAATTTATATATATACCAGATCTGCACACAACCACAAATTCCAGGCAACTTCAAATTCTTTGCCGACGACTCCAAGTACTTTTACAACCCAGTAATCAACTTTGACAAATTACAAAAAGATCTAGCGGACTAGAAGAAATTAACTGTCGGGTGGCCTACGGAAGTCTCATCTCCTGGCTGTCAGATATCGAGATGGCATTGCCACTCCTTAACTGTCCGGGGCAAAAACTAAGAAACTGGCATGGAGGAAAATGTATGAACTACCCACATAGAATAAATTTCTGTAACCTCACGGTTGGTTATTAGGAACGCGAAATCATGAAATACTGAAGGAAAATCGGTCTGAAAAACGTATCTTAACCGTTCTACCTCGTTCTTCTAACTCGTTAACGTCTCTCCTGTCATTCAGTTGGAAGATCTATTCGCGGGGCAGACGCGCAAGGCGATGGCCGAGTTCAGCAAGTGCATCGACTGCTGCAAGAAGTACCGCGAGATCTATGACCTCATGGCGGAGGCGCACCAGGAGCGCGGTGGCGTCTGGGATCTCGACTCCGGCTTCATTTTCAACTATATCGACTCTTTCGTGCAGCGCTGCCTCGACATGCTAGACGTCTGCAACTCTATGATCATCTTCGGAAGGTCCCACTTTAATTAAGTTTTCAGGAATACCATGGCCTAACGCTTTGTAGAACTAACCTCTGTCTAATTTGTTCATAGTTGCTGAGACACTTAAAACTTTAAAATGAACATTATCCGTCGGAAAAAGAATAAAATGTCAAAAGTAACCGAGATGAGATGCACAGCAAGGGGTTCTAGAGTTTCCGCTATCCCTGTGATTTCTAATGCAAAAACATGGTGGCCACAAGGTCTCCTGATTACGGCGCTGGTTTCTGGCGGTCGCAGGATCGACGAGGTGAACGCGACGGAGAAGCCCGCGTTCGGCGGCGCGCGCGGAGACGGCTTCGAGCGCGTCTGCGAGAAAATCGAGCGTCTGTTCGCGGGCGCGCTGGCGGGCGTGCGGCGCGTCTCCAGGAGCATCCTGGACGTGCAGGCGCCCGCCTGGTACGACCACATCCTTAAGTTCCGCGCCATCACCAAGGATATTGAGGTATTTCATTTATATAAAATTCTTGCAGTTTAGTAAACTATAGTGTAGTTTGACTCCCATAACTTACGTCACGAACTGATTTATCAGCGGAATCGGAAAACTCGGTGCGGAAGAACAGCACATGAATGTTGCTGGTTTATAGAGGTTTTTTCGATCCGCATTCATCAAACATTTTAAGACAAAGACCAAAGAACGAAGGACACATCAACCCTCAATGCAATTGGTTTGAAAATACAAATAATTTCACGAAACTAAAGAACATAGATAAAACAATAACATATAAGTATCAAAAGTATTTTCTGTGTAAAGCGGTGAATGGTATGCTGTGAATAGGTAATACCTATGGTTTAGTTGCCCTTTTCCAAACTAGTTCATGACTGTATGGGACCGACTGTATCATGGGTTGCGCTGCAAGAGGTTGCGCTGTACAAATATATAGTCCATTCTAAAAAATTATCAATTAAACAATTAAAATTCGCACTTTAATTTTTATCATTTGTACTTAATAAAAAGCTGGGACTTATAAGCAAATTTTTTTTGCATCTTGTAATTTCTTCTTCACCATTAAAAGCTTCTTGTTATTCTTGATTGGAATACCATCCCTCTACCTCAAATCGCTTTCTTCTTTGAAAGTTTTCTCACTTCAGTTGTTTTCAGGTGATCATAGAGAACCTGGTGGATTCCGTGTTCGAAACGGTGAATCACGTAGAAGAAGCAGTGTTGGCTTTGTATTCACTCAACAACTATTCAAAGAGAAAGAACCTGAAGCGAATATTTAATAGGAAGACTACAGATGTAAGTATGATTTATTTTAAATCAGAAATTAAGTTTGATTAAGAAATATCTAAAGCTGGGTATCAGATTTGTCTTTACAGTGAACAATGGGGAACGTCAATCACAAACATTCAATGGAGCAATAAATAAAATCGTTCCAAAAACCAAGAGAATGCAGTGCAATGAAACAGACTCGGACAAATGTAGAACTTTCAAGGCGCGAGGCCTAACGAGAAGACCCTGAGGCCGCGAGGCTGTAGGCGGTGGCGGTAGCCCACGTCGCGCATCATCGTTAACTTTGATTGCCAGGCCTGAGATTGCGAGGCTGTCAGTGTTGGCGATAGCCCACGGCGGCGGCGCGCTTCTGACAGTGAATCGCGTAAACGTACTTCTATCGTAACTTATTATTTTATTTACAATAGTAGCTTCAACATTTTCTTCGATCGTAGTACACAGAATTTTTGCTTAAGAAATAAAATTTTCTTATTACTTACTACTCTTCTCGATGGTTTCGTCTTCAAAATATAGATTTTAAGTAGGGCATTTTAAGACTGCGATTGAAAATTATGAAGTTTTGATTAAAGTTGTTGCATGGGGTGGTTGTACCTAGAGAAGGTACCCATAAAAATATTTTTCATCTGACGCCAATGGCCACCTACTACTTAGTATCTACAGCTGGTAACATAATTATGGGTCTCAGCTGGCTTGATTATAATACTTTATGACGAACTATGCAACAATGTACAACACTGTGTTCAGGTGTGGACCATGTTCAGCGACGTACAGAAGCTGAAGTAAGACGTGGTGAAGGACAAGGGCAAGTGCCCAGCCGACATGCCGTCCTTCACGGGTCGCACCACCGCGCTTGTCATGTAGAACTGACTTCTCTATTTCTGATCAGGTGTGGGCCATGTTCAGCGCCGAGATCCAGGAGGCGAAGAAAGACTTGGTGGAGGATCGCGGCAAGTGCCCCGCCGACTTGCCGTCCTACGCTGGTCGCGCCACCGTGCTTATCATGAAGAAGAACAGGCTCCTATATCTGAAGAAGGTTGCGCATTTGTTCACTCCCTGCCAATCTAGGTAGCTTTCAGCTAAGCGTTAATTTCCAAAACGTACAAACCTCATCAAGCTGTTTCATTATTTTATAACTTCTGGTTTTCAATAATTTCTGCAGTTTGAGAGTATGTGCAAAATCCTCCGTAAGAACAATGCACATGGAAGTGGGACCTCAAGCCGTACCCTCATACATAATTAAGGCTTCAGAAATCTAGCTTTTTCGCTTTTTGCAACGGCACACTAAAAATAATAAGAAAATATGTTTGGTCTGGCTCTAAAAGGGCATATTGGCACTAATGACAATAAGCATGCATCCTGCTTATTAAACGGGTTCATATACGTACGTGATTTTGGACATGCTGGCTCGCAGGTGATGACTGACGCTGCATGGATGATGCCGTGTAGCAACTCTGATGACGTCATCATGCGGGTGAACAAGCTGAATACCGCCATCGATGTCACAGTCCGCGAATTGTGGATCAGTTGGACGGTACAAGATGAATCTTCCGACTCTTGGATAACTCATCGGATATTTAAAACATATGTACATTCTTCGAAAAGAAACATTTTGTTAATTTTTAAATAACAACTTACCATATTGATCACTTAGTTACTGGACTAAAAAAAATTGTTTTCAACTACTTACTATTTTTGTTTTTCTAGCACAACATAGAGGAGAAGTGCAACGCAGGTCTTAACCGCACCCTAATGGTTCGCAGCTCCGCCAACCCCGGCCTGCTTGAGTGCAACATCCATGTGTGAGCTCATTGTCTAATCATGTCTGGTCACTTTACGCCACTCCACACTACACTGCAGCTGAACCAAACACGAATATGTCGCGCATCTACCAAACCGGGCCTGCTTGAGTGCAATATCGATGTGTGAGCTCATTGTCTAATCATATCTGGTCACTTTACGCCACTCCACACTACACTGCAGCTGAACCAAACACGAATATGTCGCGCATCTACCAAACCGGGCCTGCTTGAGTGCAACATCCATGTGTGAGCTCATTGTCTAATCATGTCTGGTCACTTTACGCCACTCCACACTACACTGCAGCTGAACCAAACACGAATATGTCGCGCATCTACCAAACCGGGCCTGCTTGAGTGCAATATCGATGTGTGAGCTCATTGTCTAATCATATCTGGTCACTTTACGCCACTCCACACTACACTGCAGCTGAACCAAACACGAATATGTCGCGCATCTACCAAACCGGGCCTGCTTGAGTGCAATATCGATGTGTGAGCTCATTGTCTAATCATATCTGGTCACTTTACGCCACTCCACACTACACTGCAGCTGAACCAAACACGAATATGTCGCGCATCTGCCAAACCGGGCCTGCTTGACTGCAATATCGATGTGTGAGCTCATGTCTGGTCAGTTATTGTGCCTCTCCACACTGCACTGCACCTGAACCGAACACGAATGTGTCGCCGCTCCTAAAACCCCGGCCTGCTCGAATGCAACTCCCATGTGTGAGCTGTGCCATGTCTGGTCACTTTGCGCCACTCCGCACTGCACTGCACCGGAATTGTCTGGTGTATTTGATGCATAAACAAAGTTTTAATTTTATTTTCAGAACCATCCTCGATATCTGCAAAGAGTCTACTCACTGGGAAAATCTTAAAATGGATATTCCACCAAATGCAATCAGTGTTTGTATTTTTCTGTAAATAAATACAAACACGTTTCTGAGTGCTCTGTTCCCTATAAAAAAAATCGATCATGTTACAGGTTTATTCAAAGAGCAAGACCATCCTTTATGTTTTCGAAAGTGTACTTGCAGTGGTAAAAGGATACAACAAAATTATTGATTCGCTTTCGGATGATGAGAGACTGCTGTTCAAATCCTTGATAACGGTAAGTACACATTCCTTTAGGGTTATTTGTGTTTAAGAGAGTGGATTGAGACCTAACCTATCGGGCTTGCAGTTTATCGGCATTAAGATGCAGTGGATTAAAGTTGAGTCGGAGAGCCGATAGAGAGACCTCGATGGCGTGATATAATGTTTGTCTCAGGCGTGCGCCGACCGACCGTGCACCGACACTGGCCTAGTCGGTTTCTGTGCAAACCTAACATATAATATCCTGACGGATAGTGTACCCTCTCGATAACATGCATATTTATAACATGTAAGTAAAAGCTAACAACACCACTACCTCGGAAGAACCTAACCCAAGCTCTACGGCAGAGATGCCAGTAGGGTAGACCGGGGACAATTGAAACAATATTGATAAAACTCTCCATATTTGTTTATAATTTTCACTGTTAGAGAACCCAATGCTTATACTATTTAAAGGGTTGTTATCTGGTTCCTAAACGAAATTGATATCTTACGCAGTTGAAATGTGGTTCAATTGACCTCACCCCGTGGTCAATTGAAACAGCATGTGGGCTTAATGGAACCACTCCAATATCTTTCGCAAAATAAAAGTTTTTGCATCAGTCATAATCATTTTCATCACTGCAATAGTATTCAAGGATATTGTCAAAATTTGATAAACATAACACAGACATTTTGGAACTTATGCTTATAAGAAATTCTCAGACATAAAAAACGTAATTAAAAAAGAAAACATAAGACTTTAAGTATTCTTTGAAACATTGACCTTTTCCAAATAACTCCATTAATGTAATTTTATTGAAATAATAAGCTACAATGACATATTATTGTATTAAAACAGCTTTATCATGTTTCATACAAAACTAGTTGTTTCAATCATAACGATGTTTCAATCATAACCAATATTTCAGTCATGACAATTATTGAATCACAAAGACACACAAACCACATTTATTTCTGTATTTCAAAAATTACATTACTATTAAGCCATGCCAAAAAAATCTCGTTAATCTGTCAAAATATTTTCAAGACTTATTATGCTTCCAAAAATACAGGCGGAGTATAGGCGAAAGCAAATAAGGGTGCTTCTGTACAAATATTCAGACATGGCCGAGGAGGATTGTTATGTCATACGTGTAGGTATCATAGTTTTCGAGATATTTGAGGTGTTATCATAACCCGTTTCAATTGTCCCCGGTTTACCCTACATCTTAAGATGCCCGACCGTGCCCATGGCAACTTTCAGGATCGGAAGGATCTTATGTTTTGAATGTCGACTGTGAATTGGTCCCTCCGTGTTGATTGAAGGTAGAAATGGGACGGAGGGACAGCGTTATGCAGCTCCAGCAAGCTTTATCCGTGGTGAAGATGATAGAACACAGAGAGAGACCCTACATCCCTTCGAAAATGTAAATGTGCTACGAAAATATCCTACATCTTTGGAACAAGATTGCAACAAGATATACATATCTTATATATTTTAGCAACATTTGAGTATTTCATATAAAAAATCGTAAAATATTATAAGTTTATATTAAGTGTACTTATTTAGGTCCAATATCTTAAGAAACTATCTATCTTCGATTGATAAATCGATGCGTGTATATGTATGTGGAATGTTCGCTATGGCCTACAAATCATGTGGACAGATTTTGATGAATTTTTCAGGCAATATTCAGTATATATCTATAGTCCAGCGGATGATCCCGTGCAGTTTACAAGCTCCGCTAGGGTGAATGCCCAAATTGAAATAACGGCGTGATCGATTTAGATGAAATTTTCAGGCGACCTTCTTGGCCGGCCTTTGTTATTCGCAAGAAAATCACATTCCAATCGCAGGGCGTGCACGGAACGATTTTATTTCAGTCCCATTAAAGATACTCTAATATTAACTTTTATCCCATACTTCGGTACTTTGCTTCGTGCACCACTATTCTGACAGTTTTAAAATTGCGTGAAAACACTGGCGGGTCACTAGCACACAATATAGTTCAAACACCCACTGTAGTCTAATATCGTTTATCCAGAACAAGCATAATCATATAATATCACAAAAAAAATTCAAACTGTCAAACTGTCAAACTGGCTATGTATATGTTATTCAAGCATTCGTCAATGTGTCGGACCATGACTGCACTCTCTACCATGGCCAAGCAGCAGGGGCATGGAAACATCGTTCCGCTCGCGTTGAGCTCTCTAGACTCATCAAGATCATCATTGTTATCCTCACTTATCAAGGAAATTGACTCGACTATATTGTATCCAGAGCTTGAAGTGGATGGACTGTCAGGACTAACAAGTTTGTTCCCAAACCCTTTTAAACAAATTTCCAAATGATCTTCTAGTTTTCCTGAAAAATCCTTATTGCAGACGGAACAAACGCGGCCCGGTTTCACACTGTCATCCGTCGGATTGACTGTACATTTATCTAAATGATCATTGATGTCTGCATAATTAACTTTTGTATCACATGCTGGACATTGGACAAAAGTTGAAGGGACTGGTGTTGGCACAGGAACTAGCTTAGGAGGAGTGGCAGTATTATTCTCATTAGTTTGGTAAAGAGTAAAGTTTTCTCCATAAATATTTTTAAGCATAGACTCTGCTTCATCCTTTTTAAAATTTTTAGGAGGATTTGTTAGGCTTGGAAAGTACTTATCTATTTTCTTGATTTTTGATAATGGGCCTTCTATGTCATATGCTGCACTTCTTTTTTTATTCTTATTATTGCTGTCCAATGTAGATAGAGGTTTATTCAAGTTTTTGTTTGCCCAGTGGTCTCTAACAGTCTTTAGCACACTTTCATCCACTTGCTGCATGTCGCTTGATTTAAGGGTGTTGCTGGACAGGTTAATTTTGTTTACAGGAGGCCAATTCGTTGTTTTTGGGGATTTATCAACAACAACAGTTTTTGTGTCACTTTTTCCTGTAGAAGTTAGGTACGATGATAGTGTTTTATTATCCCCAGTGCCAAACATTTGTTTTGTTTGTTTAGGTTGCACAGGTGCTTTAGTTTTAATAGGTACAGACTTTTGCTTCTTTTCTGGTTCCTTGAATTTAACAAACTGCCCGCTGCATGTTGCCTGGTGTGTGGCCCACCAGTAATCGGACGGTCCTGGTGCCCGATTATTTGTTCTCCTGATAATGCCAAAATATGGCTTTTTGGTTTGACAAGGTCCGTTACATCGCCACCAGTGCGTTCGATACAGCTGAACCTGCAAAATAGTTTTTGGGAATGTGATTTTTTTTTATTATGTGATTGATATATGAATGAGGATTTATAGTGAGTTCTCCAATTTTTCTTTAAAATGTAATGTTCTTTTTTGTTTTTCAATTAATATGAGTGTAATATGGTGAGGCTATGCTAGCAGATGGCAGCTGCTAATGCAAACAATATTTAGATTTACCTATCCATTCAAATAATAATGTAAAGGGACTCGTCCCACCAAAGATTATAAAAAATAAAATATTCGATCAATAATAACATAGGGATTTGTTATGGTAGCAAACAACCGGGACGACCTTTTCGCTCAAACTATGTTAAAACTATGACCAAAACAACACAAGCGAGCTCAGTCACATGAGCGCCTCTTGACTGCGAGCACGGAGGTTGACTATTTTCAATTTCTTTTAATTTTCTGTACAATGGTTACTTGTGCGGTAATATGTTGCCAAACGCTACCACCAATTGTAAAAGAAAGGATCAGATGGCATAACATATGACATGTAAGCCATTTTACTTTGTTCAGATTAATTTTGAGCGGCTCGTAGCCTAGTGGCACGGGGACTGGCCTAGCGTACCAGAGGCCTGGGTTCAATACCGACATTGTCTTTCTCTTTCCGAGTTCGATAAGTGCATTTCGTCACGAATGCGAGCTGATCCATGGTTCGGAATCCATGTAAAACTGTAGGTCCCCTTCCCTTACTAGGTGGTAGGGTTTAAGCCCGCCTGGGTTGGTACCATCGCATTGGATGAAAAGGTGGTCGAAGCGGCAATGTAAAATTGTCCGTGTTTTCCATCCAGTTCAATGTAGCCGTGCTCTTAAAAGGAAGGTCCTGGCATGGCACCTAATTCCTTCGGGAATGTGGTGGATTGGGCTAATATCATAACGGTAGTTGTGTGGTATTAGCCATCCATGACAGGTCGCATAAAAAAAAAAACAACCAATCTATGCTTTGCTCACCGAACGAGATTTAGATTTTATATTTGGCTAAAATCGAAGTTCGACAAAAATTGAGCCGTTTTGAACGTATGGTCTATGACCATGACAAGTGGTGGGAGGTTAGGGGGTCGCGCGCAACGAAGTAATGATATTCTGTGTAGCCTGTTAGTACAAGCGTGATAACTTGTGTGCTAATTGTCAGATTAAATTAATTCTGGTATTGTTGGATAATCTAATACCATAGGAAAGCGTATCACGTACGCGGCGTAGCACGTCATGTACTCGGTGGGCAAAGACGACAAATACATCGCAAACACTTTTCGTTCGGTTACTCATATGGACAGGGGGGTAAATTTTAAATATGCAGTCAGTTTTGAGATCAACCGTCGCATGTCAAAAACAAAATGGCCGCAACATGGCAGCTTAGATATGTCGTCATGGTACTAATTGCATTGGTTTTTGGGGGTGTAGATTTCAATTATGCCATCAGTTTAGAGATCAAACGCCGCATGCCAAAAACAAAATGACCGCCGCATGGTAGCTTAGTTTTGTCATGATGGTACTCATTTTATAGGTTTTCGGGGGTGTCGATTTCAAATATGCCGTCCGTTTACAGGTAGGTAGATCAGGTCGGGGCGTTTAGTTTGAGTGGTCGCATGATGGGTCTACGACCTGTGTTTTCCAAGATATAACGAAAACAAATTTGGACATGACAGGCAGGTAAATCACAGATCAGAAGAAAGAAATCCTTTCAGTAACAAAAAAGTTTCAAATGGCGGACACTTTTTTCCAAATCTAATAATGGCGTTCCACGTCTGAAACAATCAATTTACTGCAACAAGGATTTCCAGACCAAATCATCTCATTCAATCTCAATGAGCTAAGCAATTATGGCTGTGAAAAATAAATGTATGTACCTGCCAAGCGTTAGATTGAATTTGTACACACCACATAATTCTTCAAGTTACAGATTTTAAATCTCATGTTTAGTCTATTGCCACCACTTTGATGCTATATTTTTATGCTAATATAATATTTAATATAACTAGTTTCGATACTAATTGCACCAGCGAAAGGCTTGATTTTTCCAGAAACTCTAGGACTACTTAGCATCATGCTAAATTGCCAGAGGTGTGACCAAGTGGGATGAAATGTTTACAACTTACCCGATTACCCAATTAAGATGCGGTTTCTATTTACTTCTTGCCTGATTCTACTCAAACTTATAGGCTACATAACATCAACCAAAAGGGATAGCAGTTATCCCCAACTGAAGGTAATTTTGAGACCATATTATGTTCTGGAGTGATAAAAATTAATTACCGTTTGTAAGTATGAATTAACGTCTTTCATGGTTACCTACCCAACAAGGTTACTGCCTGTTACTGTTTGTCAGCCATAGAGTGTTTTTACCCGGATACGGCAAAGCCAAGAGAAGGGTTATGTGTTTATTATGAAGTGCGGGAGGTTCCTAGTGTATCGTGCTGTAAAATAACTTAAGATTTTCATCTCTCCATTTAACAACCACTCTCAATAACACCATGAAATGTGCAGTCCCCTAGTGTCGTTATTTAGAATTAACGCCGTAATTATTTTTTGATAAATTAACGTTTATATCACAATACTAGTAAGCTTGTTGTGTTTTACATAGTTAACGAGTCTGCAAGCTGATTCACTGTATTCACACAATAACATCACTAGGTAGCTTCATCCAAAAGTCCACAACTCTGATTACCATTAAGTGCCTACGAGGGTTAAGCTCGGCTGAGGTATGAGACAGCTTTATTTAATGGCAATGTGACATAATAGGTCGGGGAAAAAGTCTTTTCGCATTATAGTATGTATGAACTTGTAATAAAATCTCTTCGGCTATACTATTTGTATCTGGCTGGTTTTGGTATCATTGAAAGTTTAAATTTTAAAGAACATAATTCCAAATTCAAATTAGGAAAATGTGTGATTCTCATTTGTTTTTCGTACTGTCAAAATGAGTGAATCTAATGAAGAAATTCGATACATTTTAAAATTTTACTACAAAAAAGGTAAAAATGCAACGCAAGCCGCGAAAAAAATTTGCGATGTTTATGGACCTAGTGCAGTGTCTGTGAGAGTAGCACAAATTTGGTTTAAGCGTTTTCAAACCGGAAATTTTGATGTCAAAGATGCACGTCGCTCTGGTCGCCCTATTACGGATAAAATGGATGCCATTTTTGAAAAAGTGGAGCAAGATCGGCATATCAGTAGTTACGACGTAGCTGAAGAACTAGGAATTGACCACAAAACAGTTTTGGCGCATTTGAAAAAAACTGGGTACACAAAAAAGCTCGATATTTGGGTACCTCACGAGCTCACTGAAAGAAACCTAATGAACCGTGTACTCATTTGTGATTCTTTATTACGACGTAATGAAACCGAACCATTTTTGAAGAAGCTGATAACTGGTGATGAAAAGTGGATCACGTACGACAAGAACGTGCGAAAAAGGTCGTGGTCAAAGGCCGGTCAAGCTTCACAGACTGTTGCGAAACCCGGGTTAACTCGCAACAAGGTGATGCTGTGTGTGTGGTGGGATTGGAAGGGCATTATTCATTATGAGCTGTTACCACCAGGCAGGACCATCGATTCTGAACTCTACTGCGAACAACTGATGAGATTAAAGCAAGAAGTTGAGAGAAAGCGGCCGGAATTAATCAACAGAAGGGGTGTGGTTTTTCATCATGATAACGCTAGACCTCACACATCTTTAGCCACTCAGCAAAAACTAAGAGAGTTTGGCTGGGAGGTGTTAATGCATCCGCCGTATAGTCCTGACCTTGCACCTTCAGATTTCCACCTGTTTAGGTCTCTTCAGAATTCTTTAGGCAGTGTCAGGTTAACATCACGAGAGGACTGCCAAAACCACTTGTCGCGGTATATTGATCAGAAGTCCCAATATTTCTATAGCAATGGGATCATGTCCCTACCTACAAGATGGCAAAAAGTTATCGAACAAAATGGTACCTACATACTTTAGTTAAATGTAAATAAACCATATTAAAAAATGTTTTGAATTTTCTTAAAAAATGCGAAGAAACTTTTTCCCCAACCTATATATTCTCCAGCACATCAGAGTCCAGGCGATACCACTTTGAAAATTGTTGGTATATTTTCAGTCAGAGGATATTTCTATGTCAAAATAAGCTGACCCTTCTCATAGATTTCTCAAACAATATCTGGCGAATCAGAACCGGCAGCTTAAATCCGTAGATATTAATCTAAATCAAATTTTCTACTATACTATAAGTATGCCATGAAATGAAAAAAAAAACATAATGAGTGTCTGACCTCATCGTGGAAGCTGTGGTAAATGGAAATGTTGAGGTTGGCGGCAGCATTGATGCGGTGCATATGTCGCTGGAAGTTGGGGCCGTGGCCATCGCGGTCGCGGTCGCGTTCCGCCACAAACAGGAACGCATGAATCATCTCATGGAGCAGCGTCTCCACAAGGTCCTTCCGCGGTCGCAGCTTAAGCAATGGCTCGCTGAGAGCCACATCACACATCCCGCCGCCGCCTTCATACCTGCCGACATCCACAAGCCTCCTTCCCAATATGTCGGAAGATAATGTTTTGTTTATGTCCAAGACACTACACCACAAAATGCCAACTCGTCCCTCAGTATTGCATTTGAAAGGTATTCTGCGGAAGCCAAGCCAATTTTTTTTAATCGTATTGTAATAAAAATTTCATTGACAAAGGACAATGAACATTCTTCTATGGGCATGAAAAGCAGTAGGTACAGAATTGTATAATGACAAAAGACAGGCAATAAAATGAGCGGTGTTGTCTTTCATATATTAAGACAAAATTTATCGATTTTATGAACTTTTTCGTACCTAAGGAAACTAAAGGTATACATTATATATTTGAGAATTAGTTTTAATAAAATATAACTGGCAGATTGTCCTTGTTGGGAAGTGGACATAATAAAAAAAAACTATTATATCAGAGATGACGGTTTGTTGTATTGTTCGGTTTTGGGAGAAAATTTCCAGGGGCAATGCCATCTGCCACCGAACGGGTCCACAGGTTGCGGATAGCGGAACGGCCTTCAGTGGGGGTCAGCTGCTTACGCAGCTGGTGCTCACGGGAGGTTAGCTGCAGGACAATTGGCGGTCAATCTCGAGGGGTGTTGAGGCTCTCATGGCTGGGATGTCTCTATAAAGTAGCACTAAACCTGATGACGGAAGGATGACAGTGGCGAGTATGAGCCTCTTAAAATAAAGCTCGGACCCGGGGAGACTCGACCTCGAGAGCCTTGGGTGGCAGTCAGTCTAGGAGAGGGGTACTCTGATGTAAAACCTAACCTGCTGCCTTGTAGGACGGTTTTGGATCACCAAAGGCAAGGATATCACACCCGACAAGTGTAACACTCAAATAAAAATGGAAGCGAGAAATACAAAAGGAGTATACCAGGAGGGTACCGGCACTTACGCTGCTGGAGAATCCCTCTCCGAGTCTGGCTCAGCTGGATTACAGCTATCTAGCGGCAATAGAGCTGAGCTAGACTCGGGCTGCCCCTCGTATTCTGGGGGGGGGGCAATTTTTCGCAAAATGATAAGGACACGAATCCCTTCGCCAAGAGAAGGTCACTACTCAGAACGCCACCAAAGGAAATTGAAGGCTACGACGGCCTAACCGGAAAGTTTTGACGGCACACATCAACAACATCGAAGAAGCCATGGAACTACCGACCTCAAGGAGTGAAATACGAAGAGAAGTAGACCCACCAAAGAGCAAAGCCAAGAGCAATAAAATGGTCCAACAAGTCTTACACAGGGGCCTATTTCTAACACGATCCAACTCAACTGGAAACATTTCTTCTTCTCTCACTCTAGAAGAATCTCCTAGCAAAGATGCCAATACACTCAACCCTCCCGAATAGCAGAGAGTTCCCGTCTTGCGAAACCACAAAAGACGAAGGACTTCCAACTCTCCACCTCCTAACGGAAGCAGAGCTCAGCAATAGATATTCTGGACTCCCAGTTGACAAATCTGATGATAACCATGGTTCCGAACAAACAAAGGTAAACAAACCCCCACCCATAATCTTATATGGTATTGATGATGTCAGTAAACTTTCAGATATCCTAGAGACAGTTGCCAACAACAATGACTTCACCTACAAAGTTATTAGCAAAAACCAACTAAGAGTCTCGTGCAACTCACCGTCTATCTACAAAAAAGAACTCGACCTCATCAGAGAAAAAGGACTAATCGGCCATACATTCACGCAAAAACAGGAAAAGTGCACAAAAATTGTGATTAAAAACCTGCATCATTCAACCCCTTTGTCCGCAATAATCGAGGTAATCGAAAAAACTGGCAATATTGTCAAGGGTGAGATAATTAATGCTCGCTATGGACCAGAAAAACTCCCAAGTTCGACCTTCTTTGCCAACATTGCACTGAGTGCTAATAACAAAGCCTTAAAAGACATAAAGTACATATTTAACCAATCTGTCATTATTGAAGACCCCAGGAAAAAAACCGCAATTGCTCAGTGCCACAGATGCCAACAGTATGGCCACAGCAAGAACAATTGTATGAGACCTTTCAGATGTGTCAAGTGTACACATGCCCATAAGACATCTGAATGCCCAAAAAAAGACAGAAATAGTCCAGCTAAGTGTGTTTTGTGCTTCGGAGATCATCCTGCAAACTACAAAGATTGCCAAGTCTACAAAGAGATTGCAACCAGGAAACTAACAAGGAACAACTTAAAATCCACGAAGCCATCTGTGGACTTAAAATCTACACATAACAACATCAATCATGATAAGAACCCATTCCCAAGAGCACAAAAAACGAAGACATATGCAGATGCTATCAAACAACCGCAGATTGAAGAACCCTTACAGAGTCACAGCACAAAAGAATCAACACCCAACAACTCTTTAGAGACGATGGTGCTCAAGCAATCCGAAAAAATAGATATTCTCTTACAACACATAAGTACCCTAATGGGGCTTATAACTACACTCATAAATAAAAGTCCCCAATGCCTTACAAAAGCACAATTATGGTAAGAGACTCCCTAAGAATCGCAACCTGGAACATAAACGGTCTAACCCCGAATAAGATAGAAGTGGAAACGCTTATTACAACTGAAAAACTTGATTTAGTCCTAATCTCTGAAGGACATCTTACCATACGCAGTGCATTCTCCATTAAAGGATTTGCTACCTACTCAACATTCCATCCAGATGGAACAGGGCATGGTGGCACAGCTATTATAATGAAATCCTCGAAAAAACACCACCTACTTCCAGAGTATAAGACGAATCAAATCCAGGCTACATCAATATCGGTATCTGACATACGAGGGGACATAGTAATATCCTCTGTTTATTGCCCAACTAGGTATGCGATTAGCGAGGATATGTTTACGCAATTTTTCCATACTCTTGGAAACAGATTTATTGCAGGAGGCGACTGGAACGCCAAGCACACCTACTGGGGCTCACGTTTGACCATAACAAGAGGAAGGCAGTTGAAAATGTCCGTAGACAGAAAACATCTAAATGTTTTTTGTCAACTGGTCAACCAACGTATTGGCCAACAGACTCGAAGAAGATGCCCGACTTACTGGCCTTTTCCTTAAAAATGGGCTTATCTCACCATTATATCAAAGTAGAATCCTGTTTTGACAGCACTTCCGACCATACTCCAATAATTGCCACTCTTAGCGATTTCATTATATTAAAAAAACCTTTGAAACCTTGCACAACGGAAAAACAGATTGGGAATCATTTAGAGAAGTCTTAAATCCAAAAATCAATTTTAATATACCACTTAAGACACCAGAGGACATTGAACATGCAACCTATTATATAACCAACATTCATTCAACAGTCATGTTTGACAAAATCCACGCACACTCAAGAGATCTGATTATAGTCTGAAGACTGATCGCAGATGGACGTACCAAAACAAAATATATATATATCAGAGATGGCGTCACCAGGATAGTACTCGACTACCCTATAGTCGGTAGCCCCTACTTCAAGAAGGATATAGATATACTTGAAAAAGTCCAAAGAAGAGCAACAAAGATGGTAGTCATCATGAAAAACAAACATTATGAGGACCGACTAAACCTATTAGGCCTCACAACACTGGAAAAACTAAGACAGAGTGGGGATCTTATCGAAACATATAAAATACTGCATGATTCCTATGATGTCAATAATTTCAAAACAATGTACATATTTAACACTAACGAAAGGCTACGCGGTCACTCGCTAAAGATAAATCGCACCCTAGCATGAACAAATCCTCGAAAACATTTCCTAACAAACAGAGTTGTGGATAATTGGAATGGCCTACCTGAGGAAATAATAAGTGCATCGTCAGTAAATGTTTTCAAAAACAAAGTGGACCTTTACTTAAAATAAAAATAAAAATATATATATAAATAAAAAAAAAATGAAAAAAAAATCATAGACAATAAATAAATAAATAAGTGCAAGTGCATAAAAAGAAGTGCACGCATCAGCATAATGCTGCTAGTGCATTACAATATAATAATATAATAATAATAATAATATCAAACCCCTTCTATCTCAATTAATCACGAAGAATCATTATCTAGAAGAATAATCATTGACTTATATATTACTTCATAAGGACCCGGTTAACGCGCACGACTAATGGCACCAGTACGTTGGCCCTAAAATATTCGTTTTAGGGCCAACGCAACTCAGTCGTCTGCGGACCACTGCAGAGTGATGTAGAGTTGTGAAAATGCCCTTGTTGCGTAGGAAAAGGGTGCATAAAATACGATACGAAAGTTACAAAGACACATGGAATTAACGTATCATCGATAAGTAAACTCAGATATATTTTTTTTTTCTGTTTAAGAATTGAATAATTGCATTTTCAATTGATAATTTAATTAACTACCAAAGTTCATAAGCGGGCAAGTGACGCCATGCCGCGCGTCGCACGTGTAGGTGAACTAACCTTGTACGGGCGTCCATTTTATTTCTGGTTTATTTTGGAGTGGATATGAGTATGAGTGGGTAATCAAAGATTTTTTTAATGTGATCTATCATGCGACCACTGGAAGTAAACGTCCTGACCTGATCTACTTGCCTGTTATATCAAAATTAGTTTTCGTTATATCTTGGGAAACACTGGTCGTAGACCAATCATGCGACCACTCAAAGTAAACGTCCCGACCTGATCTACCTGCCTGTCATGTCAAAATGTGTTTTCGTTATATCTTGGGAAACACTGGTCGTAGACCCATCATGCGACCACTCAAAGTAAACGTCCCGACCTGATCTACCTGCCTGTCATGTCAAAATTTGTTTTCGTTATATCTTGGGAAACGCTGATCGTAGACCCATCATGCGACCACTCAAAGTAAACGTCCCGACCTGATCCACCTGCCTAACGTGCAATCGTAAATGTAAATGATAATCAGAAACTATTTTTTTGTTATTGATAATCAGTTGTCATGTGTTTTCCAAGATATAACGAAAATACATTTTGACATTCCAGGTAGTTAGATCAGGTCGGGGCGTTTACTTTCAGTGGTCGCATGAGGGGTCTACGACCAGTGTTTCCCGAGATATAACGAAAACAAATTTTGACATGACAAGCAGGTAGATCAGGTCGGGCGTTTACTTTGAGTGGTCGCATGATGGGTTTACGACCAGTGTTTCCCAAGATATAAAGAAAACAAATTTTGCCATGACAGGCAGGTAGATCAGGTCGGGAAGTTTACTTTGAGTGGTCGCATGATGGGTCTACGACCAGTGTTTCCCAAGATATAACGAAAACAAATTTTGACATGACAGGCAGGTAGATCAAGTCGGGACGTTTACTTTGAGTGGTCGCATGATGGGTCTACGTCCAGTGTTTCCCAAGATATAACAAAAACAAATTTTGACATGAAAGCAAGTAGATCACAAACCAAGCAGGTACAAGAGAAAATTCAAATTGTATTTGACTTGAATACCTTGAAATTACAAAAAAACATTTTTCATTTATAATTTATTTTTAATATATAAGTTTAAATTAAAAAGAAAACATTTAAGGACGCAGGTACAAGGTTACATTGTTAGACCGAATGCAACATGGAGGCGAGTTGTCAACACGACTTTGACACGGCGCTCACGTAGTTCTTCCGAGTTTGGATTGATGGCGCTCCTTTTTGCTTGTATGGAGAAGATTTGTTTCAATTCTATATAAGGGCGTATCCTTACCTTTCAAATCAATGAGAATCATGGATAAATAATCATCAATCTGTCGGTGACATCCGCTAACGTGCAATCGTAAATGTAAATGATAATCAGAAACTATTTTTTTGTTATTGATAATCAGTTGATTAGGGAATCAGATATTAAATGAAAAAATATTACATCAATTTAAAATGACAACAAATGCACTTTTCTATTGCTGCCAGCTGACAAGCTCGACTCCGCTTTTATTTTGGGCATTTTCCTTTATCATTGTCAGTCTCAGAGCAACAACACCGCTCAGTCCTTACTCCTTGATTTTCATTTCATTTCTTATCCATAAGTAGGATACCTACACTTGGACATGTTATCAATCTTTCTGTTCGAGAAGAACCAACATACAAATATCATTATTAAATTCATTAAAAATACCTTTTAGTTGCCCCATTTTCAATACCACCGCTCACAATTTTGGGTCAGTACATAAATTTACATTACACATACATTGTTAGTTAGTTGGGCAAAATGTTTTCCTCGATAAGCCTACTTCATAGAGATGCCATTGTGCGTAACAAAGGTGACTATGTAAGCCATCCCAGCTCGCCACAGAAGTCCAGCATACCCTTTACATTCCATACACATACATAATATATTGCCCATTTTTTATTTTCGCAGGCACGCGGAAGGGTTCAATGGTTTCTCAATATTTATCAAATTCTATGATTTCAGCAATAAATCCTATTGGACTGCTATCAGAAGCTGTAGTTTTCATGTAGAGCATAAAGCTAGCTATTATTTGAGCTAATTTGTTTTGTAATCAAATGATTCGTTTTATCAATATGAGTGAGTTAAGTTGATTAAGTTGAGATTCGATGCCCAAGGGCGTAAAATGGCAAATAACTCGAAAATAAAATAGATGAGGGCACCGTTTTTTTTAATATTTTTCAATTGAATTATTTGCATTGTTTATTTGACAACAACGTCACCACAATCCATCAAACAGTTATAATGCTTTAAGGCATGGTTGTTTCTGGTTATATGGAACATTTGTGTAAACACCCTTGACGACCTAACCACAAAAATGACCACGATGTGCATCGGTGTCCCTGTACCAAAAAAGTCGCGCAATGTAGGTTGAAGTAAGAGGAAGAGAAATTAAAACCGAAATCCATAGAAAACATCATTATTTTAAGTATTTTGTCTTGCAATTTACTC
The DNA here is from genome assembly GCA_946894095.1 of Incurvaria masculella. NCBI lineage: Eukaryota > Metazoa > Arthropoda > Insecta > Lepidoptera > Incurvariidae > Incurvaria > Incurvaria masculella. The sequence goes on along the minus strand of OX335641.1, from coordinate 14,437,597 downwards.
TTGGGCTAAAGCCTACCTAGTCTACGTAAGAAAAAAACTCGTTTGTAAAGTGAAGGTATGGATAATGCATGAATACTCGAAAATTGGAATCAGTTTATTCAAAATCAACACTTTCCTCTAGTTTGCTGCACAACATTTCTTAAGAGGATTTGTTCATTATAAGCGAAACTATTGATTGGTGCAAAAATACAGGATGCGTTATTTTTCTCAAAATCAACGAGTTCGATTCCTGATGTTGGTTTGAAAACAAACACTTTTGAAACTAATATAAAAGACAAATAAACATTTAAAAACATTCACTGCATGCCACTATAGAAATTATTACATATTTACTATCATCTATAGATGAGGCGTCGCCATACTAGCAAAATGTGCTTAAAGCACATCACCTGGCACACCAACGTCATACTGTGACAAGCCAGCGGGTTGTGCTTTCGTATAAGACCTGTACGAGAAGTGACACATTCATTCATGAGAACTTTTGATGTGTTGCGGGTTTGAAAGGCTTACTATGCATCTAAATCTTTGATCAGAACACTAAAATTTGGTTTTACACTGTTTGACTGCAGGCGGGTACACCTCGGTGGTGCAGTGCTGTGTATACTGCCTGTTTTCTAGAATACACTTTAACTCTCGGAATCCCAGGGTTCCTCGGACCACCTTTTAAGAACCCCTGTTCTAGTAGACCAGAAATGGAATATTAGTATTTGCATGGGATACATTAAAAAAAATATTTTTATATATACCTATCTATAGAGAAATTCATAGCATAAGCCTAATGAAGCATTCTATGAAATAAAAATAACATTGTAAAACCCTGCAATATAATAAAAAATGGTGGAATCACATGTCACCTAGAAAAAAACCAAGTTTTTACGCATTTCAGGACAATTTCTTTTCAAAATGGACTCGTCTACCCACCAAAATATGTCAGCATAGTGACAGTCAGGCGAGTCTGTTCATAACATCCACCGATACACTAAGACGGCACAGCTAACGGTGAAGTTTTTTTCTTAATTTACGGCCAGCCCTGCATTGCCAGGAGACGAGCATGTAACAAGCCTCTATAGCCTTCGCTTAAATATTTTTTTAAACTATCTTGCAAGGCTGTGCACAGCGTATTTTATAGTCATCTATGTCCATTTAAGGTGTCCCTTCCCGGCGGGACTAACTCATTCCCGGGCACAGTACAAAACCGTGCTATTGCGGTCTGGGACCATCTATGTTTCAAAGAAAAAGGCAGGCTCCGAGATAAGGCGGATGCAAAATGTCCACAAAGCAGACAATGCGCATAGTGTTTGATTTGGCAAGATTTACGAAAATTTTAATTACAAAACGACTTATAGCTAAAAGTAAACCACGACCGCTGTAGTCAAAAATCTAACAAAAACTAAATTGATCATAAATTTTCATGAAACAAGCTATGTCCAATAACTAATCTTTTTAAGATGTAGGTATAGATTTTATCGTTGAGTAATCCACCTCTAAAGTTATTGCATAAAACACGCGAAAAATTCGAACTTTCAGACCTTATAACTCAAACACCAAACACAATTAATCTCTATTATATATAATATTATATAATATAATTATATAATCTAATTAGATCAAATATAGCTATTTTGAGCAAAATTTTCGATCCCTGACAATAAATATGGGCGTGATCTTCATTCCCCGTTTGTATGGGGAGTTGAGCGGGGCAGATCAAAGGCGATTTTACAATAACAGTTGAAGGTCAGACAACTAGGTTCACCTGCAGATACCCGCGCAGGAGTACATGCGCTTGCTCCAGCGCACGACCACTGCGCTTGCGCTAAGCTGCCCGCTGAAGAACTTTTCGTCAAACTGCAGGAACAAGGCGTGTACGTTGGGCGTGGGGTCTATGAGTTCCCACTGAGGGTCTCCCAGGTCCGACCTCGTCTCTCCCATTGCCGTACACTGCCGCACAATGAAATCTGCACTGAAAACTGAAGCTCGTGTTTTAACGTCAGCTCGTCGTTCATTGATATTTAAAAAAAATGTATTCCCTTTAGCACGCTCAATATCAAAATATATATTTTGTGTACGAAAAAAAACGAAGCGAAACGAATTGGAAAGCACAAAATGCACACAAACTGGCACTTAAAATATAAAAACAAAGAAAAGATATGCTCGTGCTAGATTCGATTTCGCGCGGTCGAAATCCAAGGGTATGTTCGGGCAAAGACGGTTTAATTCCGCCCTGCTACTTTCCCTTGCAGCACGGAATCAGCGGAACGGCTCTCATTCACCCAATACGTCGCAATTATTCCAAGGTGTATCTTCTTCACTCAAACTTGCTACGCGTTGCTATTGAATTGAAGCCGCTAGCCTGATTACTTTGCTAATACGGAATACCGATCGACTAACGTTTTTAAATGTGGGTGATGTCTAACATTAACTCATATTAAGTGTGGGTGATGGGTACAAAAATGTGTAAGACCGAGATATTTTTTTTACTAAACAGATGATTGCCTGAAAAGTTGATCAAAAATGTATTCATCCATTTTGGAGTCCATAGGGAACATACTCACATGCATATCCAAACACATCCAATTATATATAAAATGTAGATTACCTCAAGAAACACTTCAAAGTCCGACATAATTTTGACGTGAATTCGATCAACGAAACATGCAACGAAATCGTGTACCGCGCGAAGCTAACTGTAGCTAAATTAACATACCTGCAAATTTTTGTTATATATCATTTAATAGCGTGACCTTGCTCCAACGGATCGGTATAAGACATTCCTTTCGTGCGCATGCGTAGTCGGCGGGAAGTAACTTTGTTCATTTGTTTCCTTTTGACTACATAACTACTCAACTGATCATATTGACATTTTGTAAAGAGATAGATTTTTATCTTGTGATAGTACCCACATAGTCCACATTTTTGAAGGTGTGAAATAGAGGTGAAACATTTTATGTGTAACTAATAATTCCTCTAGTTAAGGATTTGACAAATTTAAGCCTTAGAAGCTAAGATGGTTTGGACATATGGACAAATGGATGACGAAACTAAATTTACAGAGCAGAAGTGAGCGGAAGTGTCGTGCCCGTGCGGCCTAGAAGAACGTACCACTACCAAATTGATGTTTTTCTCCGTAAAGATCTGGTACCTAGCACCCGTAATAATAGAGTATGTATGAAAAGATGTATGTCTGTAGATGAAGATAAAAAGGTGTGTAGTGATCGTGCCATCTCTGCTTACCCCTCTGGGAAAGCGGCGTGAATTCGAATGATTGAATTTTTCCGCTTCATTTGTCCCGCAATTTCAGAGCTTCATAGCATCACGCCTTATCGAGGAGTGGGCAGAGGGGTTAAATGTTTACAACAAATTAATCAATTAACTGCTTTAGAATAAATTTGAATAGAAATTGGCGGAGTACATTACTTTACATTGCAAGATGGGTGACCAGTGGGGTAAATGCTTACAGCTCGCGAATCACGCACTTGATTCAAATGTGGATTGAATTTACGTATAGCATATCTGTGTGCGGTCATGACCCTGATGGGTGACTGTTTTCGATAATGAGGCTGGCTGTGGTCCGGATTCCACGTAAAACTTTAGGTTCTCTTCCTTCTGGTCTGGGTTGTTGCATACCATCGCATTAAAGAAAACATTTACGCTTAGCTTTCGCCTGACGTCATCGCTGATGATTTTATGTTGTGTCATCGCAATAAAAATTAATATTTAAAAATGGGAAAATACAAGGATGACCCGTGCGATTATATTGAACGCGTGTAGCTTTCATTCCAAGAGTAAGCCCCGATTGCACGAAGAAACGGCTGAGTTAATCAATGTTCAAACTTGTCATTTTTAGTGATCCGCATAGAGTTCCTTCGATACTGTCCACACAAAGTGACGTGTGTGATCATACTTTGACGTAGATTTTGATTTTTTGTCCTTTCGTTCACTCGGCCCTAAGAATATTTTTGACTCACCGTTCAGTCACGGGTTATCGTGAATCACTGGCGAATGCGAATGTCAAGTTAAGCCCCCCTGAGGTCTAAAGCAGTAGTATTAACCATTTCTGCGTATTTCGTTTCGAACTGTAAACGATAATTGCGATACGATAATCCCGAGACAGATTGCAAGCTCAAAGCTATAAGCATCACAAACGATTCCGACCGTTTGTGTACGCGCTTAGTGAAACAAAGCGACAAACTTGGAGCAAATGACATTAGTTGTATTAGTTCACCTCAAATTTGAATCTAATCAATAGCTCTAAGCTGAAATTCGATTTCCGAAAGACAATCGATTACGCTATAGAAACGTTAAAGTATGATTCTGAAAGTTTCACACACAGCGCTCTACCTCCAAAGCATGAGCACTGTGTACGGCATTGAGTGACGTAGCGATGACGTCATAACGTTCACAAATCGTCATTTTGAGGCTGTAAGCGCCAATCGGACCAGTTATGAACCTGCTTTCGGAAACTATGGTTCAAATCGGAATGCGACCTTTTTTGCACGTTGAACAAAAATATTTTAAATGCATGCCAAATAAACGTCAATCGAAAGACACGGACATATAGTGCCACATAGCTTATTTTGCGCGTGGCTAAAATCTGAACTAAGCGATCGCCATTTTGAACGTTCATCTTTGCGGCTACGGGGATATGTTGCCATTATAACATTGCAAGTTACCCACTGTTTATTCATTTAAGGCTGAGGTTTTTTTTGTTAAGTCATTATTAGTTTGTAAAGATGTTTGTGGTTTAGGTTAGCCATACATACAAACAGCCGTTTTCCCGGAAGGGTAGTAGTGGTTTAAACTCCTTGTTAGATTATAACGAAAATAAATAAACACTGTATAAAGTCTAATCTAAATTGACAGAGTTATTACCTCCGGGACTGACGTTGGGGTTTATTTTCTCCATATAATTCAAGAAAAACAAACCAGCGGTAGCAAGTAACCCGACTTCTACAACCCCCATGTTTTTATTAAAATGATGAAAGAACGAATACAGTTATGAATTTGAATAATATTATTGACCTAAAATATAATTTTCATTTCCACAAATTTTTTTTAAAGCAGGCTGTAAATATTTTCCCAATCAATGGGGGATTTTTTTTCATGTAGTAAACACTTAAAATACAGTGGTGCCCTCCGCCATGCGCAAAATAAGCTAGAATGCCACATAGCTCTTTTTGCGCGTGGCCAAAATCGTTACTAAGCCGTCGCCATCTTGAACGGTCATCTTCGCGGTACAGGGATGTGTTGCTATTATAACAATGCAAGTTACCCACTGCTTATATTATTTCGAGCTGATGGTATATTCTTTTTACCTAAGTAATTTATTAGTTTGTAAAGATATGTTTCTGGTTTAGGTTGGCCATACATACATACCTGCACGCCGTTTTCCCGGAAGGGTAGCAATAGTAGTGGTTTGATACCATCGCGCGTTGTAGCTACAGTCGTTTCCTATCAAATGTATACACTGGAAAGAGAAGGAATTCCTAAGTCCCTTTTACTCTATGCTTGACGTCAGCATGTCAGAAAGAGAACTCAAATTTGTCTCTATTTCCGGTGTAGAGATTTCAGACGAAACGACTGTACTCGAAAACTTGATAGGTTATAACGAAATAAAAAAATACTATATAAAGTCTTATCTAAATTGGATGGCAAAAAATATCGTTTGACAGAGTTGTAACCTCCGGGATTAACGTTGGGGTTTATTTTCTACATAGAATTCAAGAAAACAAAACTACCGGTAGTAAGTAACCCGACTTCTATAACCCCCATTTTTTTTATTGAAATGATGAAAGATCAAATTTAGGTGTATTTTGAATAATATTATTTATCTAAAATAGTCATTTTCATTTCCTAATTTTGTTTTTCTTACATCGTGCTGTAAATATTTTCCCGATCAATGCGGGAATTTTTTTTCATGTGGTAACTCTTAAAATACATTGGTGCCCTCAGCCAGGCGCAAAATAACGTATGTGGGACATTAGCCGACAGTAGAAATGTTCATGTCGACCAGATATTATGATATGTTCTGTGATGTCGACTATCGTTTGCGTTCCCGTAATGAAAAAAAAATATATTTCAAGCCATTCCAGCCTGTGTTACTGCGCGTTCTGTTTTAACCATAAGCGATTTGTTTAAAGTGTTTGTGCAAGTGTTTACATGCGTTCCGAATCAGATTGCACGCTCAAAGCTGTAAGCATCGAAAACGATTCGGACCGTTTCTGTACGCGCTTACGGAAACAAAACTACAAACATTGAACAAATAACCATTCGTTTTGCTATATACATTTGTTATAAGATGAACTTGAATTTTCAACTGTGGGACATTCACCGGTTTGTAAAACAACACGGTGGAAAAACGATAGACTACGCTATAGAAACGTCTAAAAGTGACATTGACAGTTACACAAACAGTGCTCTACCTCCAAAACATGAGCAATGTCTATGGCATTGCGTAAGGCAGTGATGACGTCTTACCGTTTACGGGACGCTATTTTGAGGGGCGTAAGCGCGAAGTTGTGAACGCGCTTTCGGTAACGATGGTTCAAATCGGAACTTGACCTTGGAAACAGACGATTGCTGGCGCGAACGCTGGTGAATTTTGAAACTATGGGCGTCTACGACAGTCGTAGTACGACTTTTCCGAGATCTGTCACCTGAGAAAGTAACCTAATGCTCTTCGCACCAACTGCCTGCACAGGTTGTAGTCGACCATTGAAAAGGACATACAGTTTTACGAGTATTCCGAACCATGGAATAGCTCGTATTCATGTTGAAATGCACTTACATCGAATTAAGAAAGAGAAAGAAACTGTTGCATCAACAGGGCGGGAATCGAACCCATGACCGATGGCATGGAAAGCGAGTCCCCACGCCACTGAGCCGCTCAAACTGTCCACTGGTGAAAGATATAAGAATGTTAGGGTTATGCATGGAGGTGAGGAAATTACATTCTTCACCTTCATGGGGTTATGACATCTATATGGTTATGAGCATTGAAGCTCTCGGCTATAATGTGGCACACGTTAAAATTATTGTCAGCCTAGGTAGGGCAGTGTTGCGAAGCCTTGCGATTCGATAAGCTGGGTAAGCACCTCTGAGCGCGGTTGGGTTCTGGATGAGTTACCATTTTCAACCGTTGAGGCTGGCCGTGGTTCGGATTCCGCGCCAAACTGTAGGTCCCCTTAGCCTGTTAGTTCTTCTGATATTTAGAAAATAATTAGAGACCTTAAGCTCCGATTGCACGAAGGACAAAAAATCAAAATCAACGTCAACGTAAGATTAAACACGTCACTTTGTATGGACAGTATGTAGATAACGTGCGGTTCATTAAAAGTGACGTGTTTGAACATTGATTAACTCGGCCGTCTCTTCGTGCACTCGGCCCTAAGTCTAAAAGATCGCAAGATTTATGGAACCTATCTCCTAATTTGTTAAAGTCCATCTCGGGCAGTATGAATAATTGTCTGAAAATGGCCAAATTTTCAGACATTGTTAGACCAAATGTTAAGCCATTGTTTAAAAAAGGATCTCATAATAATGTTGAACATTATTGGCCTGTGTCCTTACTACCAGTGTTTAATTTTTTTTTAAGCAAACAACAAAAATTAGTAAATTTCTTTGAAATTTACAGTGTAATTAATTATACCTAATCAATTCGGATTTCGTAAGCGTAGGTAGGTCAATAAAAGATGCTATTGCGTTGATGATGAAATCGGTTTTAACTTCTTTAGACAACTCGATGAGTCCTACGGCATTTTCTGTGATCTATTAAAAGCATTTCATTGTGTAAATCACGAAATACTACTAGGGAAACTAGGACATTATGGTGTGGCATTGATACCAGATGGAATGAACGATGGTCGAAGCGGCAATGAAAATTGTCCTCGTTTTCCACCCAGTTCAATGTATCCGAGCACTAAAAGGAAGGTCCTGGTCCAACTAGTTCCTATTCGGCGTGTTAGACTAATATCTGATGTTTAGTTTGGTATTAGCCATCCATGTCCAAATACATAAATAAAAAAATAAAAAAATTGCCAATTTCGAAAAAGTGGTTTCGCTTAAGGCTGAAAATACTCAGAGGTTCATGAAGTGTTTTCTGTCTCTTCGCAGGCATGCGAGCGCAAGATCCAGCCTGGCATCACAAAGCTGACGTGGACATCCAGCATGTCGGACGCCTACATTGCCGAGTGTGTCTCACAGATTGGAGAGGTTCCGCTTCCGCTATTCACTTATTTTCCGACACTTACGGTGGGCCTTCCCGCTCTACTCCCCATACAAACGTGGAAAGAAGATCGTGCACATGTTTCTTGTCTTAAATCCAAAATTGTACTCAAAACAGCTTTATTTGATCGAACTAGATGTCAGATGACCATTGGCATTGTAAAATAGTGTTTGGTTTCGAAGTTGTAAGGTCCGAAAGTTTATGCAATAACTTTGGAGGTGGATTACTCAACGATAAAATAAAAACATCTAAAAATGATTAGTCATCAGACCTAGCTTGTTTCATGAATATTTATAATCAATTTGGTTTTCGTTAGATTGTTTACTACAGCGGTCGTAATTTACTTTTAGCCTTAAGTCGTTTTGTAATTATTTTTTTCAATCAATGATTATGCGCATTATCAGCTTTGTGGACATGTTGCATGTTGCATCGTCCTCATCACGGAGCCAGTCTTTTTCTTTGAAACAGAGAAGGTCCCAGAGCGCAATAGCATGGTCTTGTACTGTGCCCGCGAATGTGTTAGTCCCGTCGGGAAGGGCCATTTTAAGCTATCAACACTGTCCACCAGTTGTTCTCTGTCACTCATTAATGTTCCATCTTACGCTGTCCACCATTCATTTTCACCTCATACAAAATGGTAGTTTGAAAATAATTCGATAACCTCTCAATTACCTACTTATTTTTAGGGTTCCGTACCCAAAGGGTAAAAACGGAACCCTATTACTAAGCCTTCACTGTCAGTCCGTCCGTCCGTCTGTCTGTCCGTCCGTCACAGGGCTGTATCTCATGAACCGTAATATGTAGGCAGCTGAAATGTTCACAGAGTGTGTATTTATTTTGCCGCTACAACAACCAAAAACGTGATTTTTCTGTGTTCAATCTTATACGATGGTACGGAACCCTTCGTGTGCGAGTCCGACTCGCACTTGACCGGTTTTTATCTAACATCATTCAATGTGTATGGAGTCTGCACCTTTGAGTTGACAGCAAAACGAAAATGTACAGATGCACATATTTATTGACTCATGTTAGATACCAAAATTAAGGGTAAAATTATGCACCACTATTCTACCACTATCCTAAAATCGTAATGAAGGGGGCCTACAGTTTTACATGAAATCCAAACCACCGAACGACGAATCCATCAGTCCCATTTCAGGTTCCGACTAATGCTATCCACGATTCCTACTTACTACCTAATGTTCCGACCAGTCACCAGTCAGTCCCTATCAACCACTTAGGATATCCACCAGACCTTTGCCATCAATCACTGATTCCGGATTGTTCCGTCTAACGTGTTTACACGTCCTGCATGAATCACGTTCACACTCTAGACTGTCTAGGATTAGTAGCCAGTCAGACTTTCACTTACGAATGTTTAGACTTAGCTGATTAGTCTTTCTCCCCCTCCCCCAGCTTAGAATCTCGTTAACAAAAGCAAATTGGAATTTTCCCTTTCCTCCCAGCTGCAAGAGTTTCTGGACACGTACAAGGCGTGCAACGTGAACCTAGTGAAGATAATGGAGCAGATCTGCGACACTCCGCTGGTGGAGTTTGGAGTGTACCACGCCTTTGAAATTCGAGACATGCGCGCCCTCGTGCGGGAGATGCAAGACACCGCGGTCGCTAAAATTCTCGAGCTTTACAAGCAGATCATCACCTATCTGGTTATCGTTTACGAAGGATTCGAGGCCAGGATTACACAGGTAAACTCGACGAGTAAGTTACCTTAAAGTTCATATGATAAGTACAATACATGATAAAGTACAGTAAGCACACGATGGTTGGCTTTTTTGTTTTTCACCAAGCTTACAGCCTCTACCAATCGCAGTTCGGAGGTATGACGCGAACTGAAATAACTTGAATGAACTCACTACCATCAAGCTACTTACCTGGAGGTTTAGATATTAGGGATTATCTATGTCCATATTAATTACCATATTAGCTGTCCTTTATTAGTCAGTCTAAAAGTTGTACCTGATAAAAATTGTTTTATGGTAGTTCCGTCAAAATCGCCGGGGCATGATATTTCTCACATTTTTACTCTGTATATTTGTTTCAACCTTTTGCTTTACGTGCCTTTTCAGATGGCCGAGTACTGGATAGCGTATGTGCGGCGTTTCGACAAACTGCTGGAAGATTCACTAAGGCTCAGCATCAAAGCTACCATGCAGAATTTGTATCGTTGTGTGCACGGCGATGGTAAATTACTTATGCCTAGATCTTTTACGGTTGCGGTCAAATGCTAATAAAGTGATATAATTCGTACTCACTTCTTTCACAAACGAAAACGTAAACAAGCCTGAAGTGAGCTTTTCTCGCCCTTAGTGTCTATAGCAGAAAAAAGTGGCTATTCAATAATGAAATGAAACAAATAGGAATCTATGTGAAGTTTTTCAAATCCTATCACTCTGTATATTAACTAAAGACAAAACTTGAGCGGCTTGTAGCTCAGGGGCTTGCCTTCCATGATAGAGGTCATGGGTTCAAATCACGGCCCCTTTCATGCACCAAGTGGTAGTCTTTTCTTAGTTGCATAAGTGCATTTCGTTACAAATGCGAGCTGTTCAACGGAATCCATGGTAAACTGTAGGCCCCTTCCCCTTCTAGGTGATAGGGTTGATCCTTTGAATGAAAAAATGGTGGAACCGGCTATGAAAATTTTTCCGTGTTTTACCGTACTCATGAATTAGAAGGTCCTGGAATGGCATCTAATTTCTTCGGGAATGCGGTGTGCTGGTCTAATATAATTACGGTGGGTGTGGTGTTAGCCATCCATGGCCAGTTATATTAAAAAAAGGAAAAACAAATTTTAAAATATACCGCCAGAAAGGGTTCCTAGTCATGATATTTGTTCCCAGGCACGATGGCTCCACCGCGTCTTATCAAGATGCAGCTAATACTGGTGAACAGAATCGAACATATCCCTAAGAAGTGGGAGATCGATGAGACCTTTTCCACGGCGCTGGAGGAGATCGTTCACATCTTGAGCACCATTCCTCGTCTCTACGAAAAGTTCGGGCTACCGTCCAGTGGCCTCAGGCGCTTCTGCGACGTCATCAGGGACGACAACGACTGCAACAAGCTTCAGGGGCTTATTAATGCTGGTGAAAAGCTTATCTAATTATTTTTTAATATAAATAAAAACAATCCTCCAAACATAGAATGTAAATGATTTAATGTTTTACATGCACACAAAAATCTAAGTTTGTTTTAAATTTCCTAAGAGTGCTATCATAGTGAAAATAAAATCTCACATAATGACAAGAATAAAATGCATAACTGGAATGTTTCCCAGAGACGGAATACAACCTGACGCTGATAGAAGACCACATCAAGTTATGGGATCCGTACTCGCACATCTGGTCCGTAGACAAGGAACGCTTTCTGGAACAGTACCGCACGGAGGGGCACTCCGCTGACGAGTTCGCCTGTCTCGTGCGCAAGTACACGGAACTCGCCAACACAGTCCAGATACAGGAGACAACAACGCAGGTGAGCACTCATATTGAGAGTGAACGTCAAATTATGAGATCTACACATCTAGCCCATAGACAAAGAGAGGTTTCTGGAGCAGTACCGCATGGAGGGGCACCCTGCCGACGAGTTCGCCAGTCTTTTGCGCAAGTACACGGAACTCGCCAACACAGTTCAGATACAGGAGACAACGACGCAGGTGAGCACTCATATTGATAGTGAACATCAAGCTATGAGATCTACACATCTAGCCCATAGACAAAGAGAGATGTCTGGAGCAGTACGGAGGAACACTCCACCGATGAGTTCGCCAGTTTCGTGTGCAAGTACACGGAACTCGCCAACACAGTTCAGATACCGGGGACAACTACGCAGGAACACTTACATCTGTTGAGGGTGTGTTGTTAAAATCGGGAATGATCTCACTTGCTGCATTTTTTTGAACATTTGTTCGTGTAAAAGGGTCGACCATTATGGCATAAAAGCTCATTCCAAGCTGGCATGACAGTGATTCTCACTCATTAACTCGTGGGTATTGTCCCTACCATTCTAAGAAATAACGGTAATGTTTTGCACCTTCCAAAAGTAGTTGACTGTTGTTAACATCTAATCTGAAAAATCCCATGGTTCCCATCGTGCCATCACATTTCCTTATGGGAGCATTACTTTTATATGTTGACTGTGGGCAAGAAGCTGTCGCGTTAAGCCCAATAAATATTCAATTCGAAGAAATAGTACAAAAATAGGCATAAAAAGAAGTGATATAGCATTAAAAAAATAGTATTTTACGCTGTTTCCGGAACACAAACGGAAATGTTTTATATCCTACTGTTTTAAAACATCTTGTATCTCCTTGGTGTTCAGATCCACTTCATAACGATGAACTCGATGTCGCTGAAGAAGGCAGTGGTGCAGCACTGCCTGGAGTGGCAGATGAGGCTGGGGGCGCTGTTGCGCCAGGTGACTGAGTGCAACGTGGACCAGGTGTATGCATACGTCGAGGACAGCAGGGAACTTGCCATGAAGGTAACATCGCTCTATTTATGTCAATATTTGTATTCAATGCAGCTCAGCAGCCCAGTGGCATGACCCTTGCCGTTTGATAATTTAGGTGAAACAGCTCGGAATATTGATGGTTGACCATTGTCGTTTTTCGACCGTTGAGGCTGGCTGAGGTTCAAATTCCATGTAAAACTGTAGGTGCCCTTTTAATTTTTTTTTTAATAAAATGGTTTATATTTTCTACAAATTCAGCTCAATGTACCCGAGCAATATTAAAGAAGTCCTGACAGTGCACCTAGTTACCATTAGTTGTGTTGAGCTAATATCATAATAGTAGGTATGGTATTACCCAACCAATTCCAGTTCTTTATGACTACAGTGATATATAAATTCACAGAATGCATGTATTAAACTCGAAAAGGCAAGAAATGGCAGCACACCAATGGCCATCGCGTCCCAACGCTTGGCCATGAGCGCATACCAATGAAGTACTCAGGTATCGCTCACGTGGGTGGTCTACTGACGTGTTGTCCACTGATAACAGTCGCCGGAGGACCTGTCCCAGCTTGCCGCAGCGATCGCCACGCACGAACGGCTCTGCGATGAGGTTCCGCAGATTGAGGCCACCTTCCAACCAATCGCCGACCAAATGCAGACGCTGGGTGAGCTCTTTTTCTTTTATGTAGATAAAGTTATTCTTTGTGTTTTATGTTGAATATATAACAAACACTCTTTAAATTCCTGTAGAAAAATAACTCTCTGCCAACGTGGCATTCAATTTAAGTTAATTTTATTTAAATTTCGAAATCTAGACTCTACGAATTGGAGATTGGCTAACTGTAACTCAATTAAGGAAAGTTCGTTATAGGCAGAGACTGATTGAGATATAGAGATTGAGTAAGTGCCTGTGAGTAACGCAATACAAGCTAGATAAATCATCCTAGAGTGAGTAGGTGTGTGATTGTGTAACTTAAGGCAAGCTGGAGGTTGAGGTGAGCGCGGAGCTGGTGGGGCGACACGAGGATATGCCGCAGCTTTGGGAGGAGTACCTCCTGCTGCTAGAGGAAGCCAAGAAGAACCTCGAGCTCGAAAAAGACAAGTTCAAATCGGACTTGCTCGAGCAGGCCGAGGTATCCTTCTCATGTCTTTCCTTCTAGCTTCCTACTTATCTCTCACCCTCACTCGACATTATTCATTTCATAACCCTGCCTTTGAGTCATCAGCATTATCTTTACCATCTGACTTATGAGAAGTAGTAGGTTTCTCACTCATACGCAGTGGGCAGTCACCAAGCTGCAAAATGATGTGTACTAATTTTTATAAAGCCTTTCCTGACTTGCGATCATTGCAGCATCATCTGCATATCAGCTTTTTATTTGCCAAACTGGCTAATGACAGTGTACTGTCTATGGATGATGAATAAACAATAAACAATAAACAAAATAGGCGCTGATAACGCACTTAGGCTCGGGTAGTTCAACCATAATATAAGATACAGTACTGAACCCAGAACCGACCCTTGAGTTCCTCCAGCTTGACACCCATGGAAGCAGGAATATTCGTCACCTACCTTTGTCTGGAATGGTCGGCCCTGTTTTGTAATCCTAAATAGGAGACCCTAATGCTTAACATGGTCGAGGCCTGTTGTACATCCAAGAAGACGGCAAAGCAATATTCCTTTTTTCGAAGCATTATCTTACCTTCCGAACTACGCTGTGCACCTGTTCAATAGTCGAGTCGTGATACTGTAAGCTGATGATCAGGGATAGCATTTCTCTCCTCTAAAATTGGTGTTTGGCGGCTGAGGAAGATGATCTCAAACAACTTTGATGCATAAGTAGCAGACTAATTGGCCGATAGGAAGACACTTTATCAGCTGGTTTTCAGTTTTTTGTGAATCATTCATATTTAAAACATTTTCCACATGTAGGGAAAGTAATACAGTCTCAGTATGATATGAAAGAGGATAGTAAGGAACACGATGCCTTTCTTGGGCAGTTTCTTTAGCAATTTGGCAGTTACATATATATTATACACATGACAATGCACTTTCAGTAAATTAAATTTTTGTATGCATTTACTTCCATTCTACTCAATTATATTAAATATATGCAAAGTAATGTCTAAAAGAATTCATTCAAGTCGTCCTCTCCTATCCCACATCACGTCCTACTCCAGGAATTCAAAGATGATGCCAGGGAGTTCACTGAGGATTTTTTCAAGACAGCACCCACAGCCTCTGACATCAGCGCTACTGATGCTCTCTCAAATCTGAAGAAGTTTCGAGAACAGCTCAATACGCTGCGTGCACAGGAGCAAGCGATACGGGATGGCCTTGCTGTGTTCAACCTGACGTAATGACTCTCTTATATGTTAGATTGTACATTAAAATAAAATCTGATAATAAATTTGATATCGATATCCAACTAAACCAGAAAACATTTACGGATTTTCAGTGTACACAGTTACCCTGCCAGTGCAGTGCTTAGTTGACATTAGTCAGATAGAGCTGTTAATGTCGCTCCAGGACAACCATAATCCTGAATAAGTGATCACTCAGTGGGCGAAACATATCAGCGTTGACACTTTTTTGTCATGGGGTTCATGGATTTATACATCTCTATTCATAACCAGCGGATTGTGTTTTCATTAAGAAAGCATGTAGTTGGAGACTTTTAAGTTAAAGAAAGACTTTGTTAAAAGTGTAAAAGTTCAAGAAATTATTTATGCGACGGTACCTAAGTCGGGATGCAATACTCATTTGGCATAAGCTTTACTGACTTATAAACATACTGACTACTTGGCAAGGTTCTACAAATAACCGATTTTCTTAACATTAACTGTTTCATTGGAGTTGCATTTTACTTCTAAAATTTAAACCTAATTCACACCTTCAATCTTAGCACAAAAGGATTGAAAGTACTCAAATAATGATTGAAAGTAAGTTTGATTATATTGCAGAACACCCGCCAACCCCGACTTGCTGAAGATGGAGAAGGAGCTCGAGCGGCTGGAGGAAGTGTGGGGGTTGGTGGTGCAGTGGGAGGAGTCGTGGGAGAAGTACAAGACGCAGAACTTCTGGGAGATGGAAACCGACGAGATAGAGGAGAACGTCATGTTCCTCTTCAGGTCTGTACATCAGATTTGAGAGATCGAGGTGTATACAGGAAGCCCGTGAACCTAGATTAGCTGAGGATGGAGCAGAAACTAGGGCGGCGAGAGGAAGTATAGAGGCTGGTTGTGTAGAGGGTAATTATCCGCTCATCGGCTCTAGCCATTTAATTTAAAATGCTCAGTGTGACACATCGGCTATAGCCATCATTATTAAAGACTTCTCAAATGACCCTACGGCATAAGCCAAAGTTTTTTATTTTAGCATCATGTGATCACTTATTTGGTCACCTCACATAAGATCTTTTTTTCCGTTCTGTCACAACACAAGTTACAATTGTTATTATAGAAATATTTCTGGTGGGTAGTTAGCACACATATAGCTTTAGCCGTAAACTATATTTGTGTGAAGGTTCTGAGTGCCTAACGTATTAAGGTGGTTCCCAAGTTTTTTATAAACTCCATAGGAAAAGTAATGGACTTTGAGGTACTAATTATATAAACATTAACTACTAGGTGAGGCCCTGCTCAAGTTCATTCATTTTGGACTTTCACCCGAGCGGACCTGGATGAAACTGGTTGAAAGGTAGTCTATGTCCTTCTCTGTACCCCTGACAGCGTGTATGCAAAATTTCATGTTGATCGGTTAAATAGTTAGGTGTGATAGCAATCAATCTCACTTTCGCATTATATTGATTGATTGATTGATTGAAAATTCTTTATTACCCCACAAAAAAAAAAACAATTTACAAAAGAAAGTATAGTGCAAAAACAACATAAGTGAACAACATATAAAAGATATATTATCAGTGAGGATAGCAATAGATATTATTACACCATTATTTTAGGGTCATTCTTCTACATTAATCTACTAAATTTTAAGGAATGCTTGATTTTTAGCTCTCAGTTCTTATTTTTAGGACTGTACACTTTCGTATTATCTTTCTCAGAAATTTCAACCGCCTTTCACGCCAGCTTAGGGATAAGAACTGGGACATAATTGACTTCACTAGAGTCAAAGTGGACGCCTTTCGAAGAACACTACCTCTCATCAATGATTTGAAGAATCTATGTATGAGGGACCGACATTGGAACAGGATCAGGGACCTCATGCAGGTGTAAGTACATATTTATAGTGTTATTTTCCAAAAGGCTATGTTAGCTAGAAACATTCTTGAAATGTATTTCTGGCAGCATTATAGAACCTCTTCATCAATAATTGTCTTTAATATAGCACATTGTCTTTTAAATAATTGTCTTTAATATAGCACATTACCGGACGGATAAAAAATTGCCAGAGTTGTATTATGCAATAAAAAAATGAAGGAGCTGTGTAGTTTGGAAGCTACTTAATATGTTTATCATCCCTACTTTAAAGGTAAATGTTATACGGGCTGATGTTCTGGGGTGAGGCAGCTGAAGTAAGTCGTGAGTTTGTTTTACAGAAAAGAGCACTGCGATGCCTGCTAGGTATGAGGATGAGATATTCTTCGAGAAAGGTGTTAGGTGACATAGGAACCTGCACGTCACCAAGTGCTTATGTTTTCTAAAACATCTGCTATGCGAGGAAACATAAATGACACCACCCTTAATAGCTGTGATGTCCATAGCTATAACACAAGACAAGATATAGATAAGAACAATGATATAGTAATAAGTTATGAATTAACTAAAACATCTACGAGGTTCATATGTAACGGTGTTAGATTTTTTAACAAATTGCCCGAAGAGGTCAGGGAAAATTAGATTTTATAACAAATTGCCCAAAGTGGTCAGGAAAAAAATCGTTTAAAATTAAGACATTGCTAATACTTACTATTGTGTTAAAGAGGTCCTAAATAATAAATTTGAATTTCCTGGCATTTTTAACGCCTTGACTGGGCCCTAAAAGTATCCTATTCATTATTATTAAGAATACTATTGTTTTTAATTAATAAGCAATAAACAATTTATCATTGTCTCATTCTTTTTTTTTTAGATAATAGGTAAGGGTTCTGTGGTCCATACATATCGTCTATTTTCTTTTAAATTGTAATAACACCAAAAGGGTTGTTGTTTCATCAAGAAAATAAAATGTTTACATCGTTTATTGACGACAAAAGTATGATATTGATTCGTAATTTGTAATGCTCCGCAGTGAGTTCGACCAGAACGCAGAGGAGTTCAAGTTCGACCTGATAATGGAGCTAAACTTCCAAGCGTACGCGGACGATATCGCGGAGATCTCGAACGCAGCCACCATGGAGCTCAACATAGAGAACGGCCTGAAGGCGATAGCGGAGGTGTGGCGCACCACCATGCTCGAGATGCAGCACCATCACGGGGACATGTACAAGATCAAAAGCGTCGAGGATGTCATGCAGGTGAACTTTGAGCACTGTTATTGTGAAACGCTTCCTAAAAAAAATCTGTCAACCTAAGCCAAAACTGTTGAAAAATAAAGTTTCGAACCATAGTATCAGTTGAATGTAGGTAATCATTTTATTATTTTATGAAATGGTTAATGTATAATATTGCGCTGAATATTTTTATATGAAGAAACAATAATGTTTATGAATGAATTCCTATTTTTTTCATGTTTTTGGTTCCTCAAAGTAAAGAAGCACTCAACATTTTTGTGTATGTCCCAGTCTAGTTATGCCATTTTGAGATTTGACGTGATCTTTTTATTACAAGTTCATGCTAGCCTTAAAACATTGGAGGGGGGGGGGGGGGGGTGTTAGTTCCATGAGGACGTAAGTGAAAACTTTTTTTGGATTTTAAAAAAGGTGAAAGATGCATTGATGGTCTAGCTATATTAGAAACCTATAGCGGTAAATATCTGACGCTTATACTCTGTGTTCAAATTGTTTTATGAAAGTTTATGAATAATTTGAGAACACAAAGCGCCAGAGACTTTCATATTAACTTTTTTGATTATCGAAAAATGTCGTGGTTATTTTTTAATAAAGTTAAATTTTGTTTTACTTCGGTTCTTATCAAACTGAGCGCAATCGGCTCTTATCACGCCCTTAACAGCCACTAACAGGATAACTATAATGATTGGTGTTAAATGTTGTCGCAGTTCCTGGAGGACCACCAGGTGCAGCTCTCGTCTATGAAGTCCACCAAGTACGTGGAGCCCTTCATCAGGGAGGTGGAATACTGGGAGAAGTCACTGGGTTACATCGCTGAGTCCCTTGAGGTATTATATTTTGATAGCATCTTTTTTCTTTTCGTATGTTTTATTCTGGTATTCGTTTACTATATTCTGAGCTTTTCTTCAAATGCAATTTTGCAGTAAACTTTTTCACTAAAATTTTGGTCATACAATTTTTTTAAAGTTTACTTCATAGCACCAAAACATGCTGAAAATCTAAGGCATTTTAATGAAAATAACGTTTGTGTTTTATTTATTTCCTCTACCTTTAAAGGTTTCTTCACAGATTTTTATTCTAGATAACAGAAAATCGTAGTGAAACGTTATCATGCATCAGAAAATAGTTAGCTTTCTAATGGAGTAACTTCAGAAAGCATACTACAGTACACATTTATCATATGTTTTCCACGATTTCACCTTTCGAGTTGCTTGTGACCGAATGTTACGTTATTCAGATTGCGGTGCAAGTGCAGCGGCGCTACCTGTACCTGGAGAACATATTCAGTGGCGAGGACATCAGGAAGCAGCTGCCCAGCGAGGTACAGATCTTCGACAACATGACGGCCAATTGGACTGAGATCACCAGCAAGTCAGTTAACAATACCTTTACTTCATTCTTTCGTAAATTTGTTAGTACAAGTACATTCGTTCATTGCATTGGCCCTGAATTGTGACTGCCAGTACTACTCATTCATGTCTTGTCCAAATCTACCTACCTACTTTCGCAGGTTAGGTTAGGGTCTAACATACATGAGTTAATTTAAGAATTTGTTACAGATGGACTATTTAAGGTATAATGTACCTAACATTTAATGATGATATGCTATTTAGATATAATACATTTGGGAATACGTGATTTTTAATAATTGGGTATGTAATTGGGACGTTGCTTGGTCTCCTTAGTTGTCTGTGTATGTATACAGTTACATAAAAACATGTCATCTCTACATCCATCCAGCTTATTCCACCACATAATTTCCGTTTGTGTCGCAGTATGAACGCTGGCGCGAACGCCGTGGACGCTTGCTTCTTCAAGCCATCGCCTTACCTCTACAATAAGCTCAATCTGATGGGGGAAAATCTGGACGGCATTCTGCGGGCTCTCGAGAAGTACCTCGAGACCAAGCGGCAGCTGTTCCCGCGCTTCTACTTCATATCCAATGACGACATGCTCGAGATACTAGGCAACTCCAAGAAACCTGCGCTCATCCAGGTCCACCTTAAGAAGCTCTTCGATAACGTCAACAAGATTAGGATTGATAAGGTTAGTGCTGTGCTGAGTAAGTTTGGTTTTCATATTAGTCACATACACATTGTAACATGATAATATGAGTCTCTTACCAACATTTGCATCCTTGAATACAGTAAAAATGTGATGTGTGTGTGTTTCTAATATTGACAAGTACTTTTGAGAATACAGAAGAGAATAATTGAGCGTTTTCCCAGAAATATTTAATACCTTTTCTTTATTTGGAAAATTAATTTCTGATTGCGGCTTAAATTTGCAACTAAATATCATAGAATAATATAATGAACGTGACGTCTCCAGAATTCGCTTGGCCTGCCGGTGGCGCGCGCCATGATGTCCGAGGACGGCGAGATGGTGGAGTGGAAGTACAACCTGGTGCTCGACGGCCCGGCAGAGGTGTGGCTGCTCGGCCTTGAGAACACCATGAAGATCGTGCTGAGAGAAGTACGGTTTTTTTCTTTGGCGTCTGCACAATTTGAATTTAACTAAATCTCTGAACTCAACTCTGAATTAATTGATGTGTTTTACTGGGAAATTGATTATAATTACGGATATTGAATTTGTGTGAAAAAAGTTTACCTTGTGGAGTGGGAGATGCTTACTGGCACTCTAGGACGTCGTTACCTGGATCCTTCCATTTGTTAGGTGCCCCGCCGGGAAGATCGCCATGGTACGCTCTTCGCGGGGTACCAGGGAAGAATTACGTTGCACTAGAACATTTAATTTTGCGAGAAAAGGTTTCAAAGACAATTTACTTATGCATCTATCCAGACAAATGATAAAAAGAGTGAGATAAAGAAACTGTGAAGGTAGGTTCATACATGGTTGATTCGAAATATTAACAACTTTTGGAGAGATTTTCGCTCTACCTCCAAGGGTACGCAAAATGGATTTAAGGTCAACATGTATATTGAGATGTTCGTAATTAGAGTTCTTCATACATACTCAGCATCGTATCTATCGAAACAAACAACTTAATCGCGTATTACTAGAAAGTAAGCATTTTTGGCTTAAAAAAATCTACTGTTGAACTTTTTTATACGATATTATTACTAGACTTGCATGTAACTACCTAACTAATAAAAACATTTAGCAACTGATCCTGACACGTGCTGCACTGAGGAAGGCGAAGAACAACCGCGAGGGCTGGATCAACGACTGGCCTGGGCAGCTCGGCATTACTTCCAGCAAAGTATGTGCCCTTCTTACTAAGTAGGGCTTTAATTTGCTTTATGCAACCTGACATGGATGGCTACTCCCACATAACTACCGTTATGAGATTAGCCCAATACTCCACATTCCCGAAGGAATTTGGTGCCATGACAGGAGCATCCCTGTATGAGCACGGCTACATTGAACTGGATGGAAAATATGGACAATTTTTTCATTACCGCTTCGACCATCTTTTCATCCAATGCGATGGTACCAAGCAGAGCGAGCTTAGCCCTACCACCTGGTAGGGGAAGGCGACCTATAATTTTACATGGATTCCGAACAATGGAACAGCTGGTATTCGTAACAGAATACAGTTATCCAACCCAGAAAGAGAAAGAAAGTATTGCAAGACCGGGGCGAAGATTTGAACCCATAACCTCTCGCATGATAGGCAAGTCCTCTAGCGCCTACACCACAAGCTGTAATTGTTTCATATCCCTTATTGATAATATGTATGTAAAATATCATCTGATAGTAAGTTTCACAGAAACACAGACCTCTTATATATGGTACTAATCGAAAATATTGCTGCAGATCCAGTGGACATCAGACTGTACTCGGACACTATGCCGCTGCGAGATCATGCAGGAGAAGAAGCCATTGAAGAAGCTGCGAAAAAAACAGAACCAGATCCTGGCAACGTTGCAGACCATGAGCCGCAAGGATATATCCAAGATCCTGCGCTGCAAGGTCAATGCGCTCGCCGTCATCGAGATTCACTCACGAGACATGGTCGATAAGATGTACAAGCTGAGTGAGTGTGCCAAGCTGATTGAACAGCTACGTTTTCTTCTGCTATTGTTCTGTGTCTTACGTGTTCTAAACTTCACTTCTTCACTTTTGCCTATGAAGATACATGCTCATAACCCAACCTTTAATCATGAATAAAACTTTTAAAGATTTCAATGTCAATGATTTTAATAGAATTCTCGTTTATACAACTGGGCTGGATGACGCTGGAGCAGCGACCAATAAAAGAGTGCATATCAGTTTGGTTGTGCGTCGTTGCAGACTGCATGAACGTGAGTGAGTTCGAGTGGTTCTCTCAGCTGAAGTTCTACTGGGAGCGCGACCGCGAGGACTGCTACATCCGCCAGACAAATACCAATTCCATCTACACGTACGAGTTCATCGGCAACTCGGGCCGCCTCGTCATCACGCCTCTCACCGACAGGTGCGTCTTTCCAACCCAACCATCATACTATCTCCGAACTGCAAAAGCGCTGATAGAAGATAAAATATCTTGGAAGTAAGACAAAGGTCAACACCCTCCTAACTCTTCTTTACATTGCATACTAGAATATGTGGATATTTAGGTTTCATGTTGGTTTTCCAACCATGCTGTATTTACGGACGGACGGAGCATTATTAGTTGTGTGAGCGTTGGTTGTGGTAATAGGGGCGATAGATCTAGAAAGCATAATTAAAGATGCTATTTCTGGCTCTAGAGCACCGATATTGGGTCGCAGAATACCCAGTGGTTGACTAATGTTAACTTCGTGATGGATGTACACTGATGGATGCAAATGGAAACTATATTCAAGTACCAAAGAATTCGGTCAAATACAATAGGATCTTGGACAGATTTATTGTTGTAATGCTTTCTTTATACATACTGGTCAGGTGCTACATAACACTGACGACGGCACTGCACTTGTTCCGCGGCGGTAGTCCGCAGGGTCCGGCTGGCACTGGCAAAACGGAGACCACCAAGGACCTGGGGCGCGCGCTGGCCCGCTGGGTTGTCGTCACCAACTGCTCCGACGGGCTTGACTACAAGGCCATGGCTAAGTGCTTTGCTGGTCAGCAGATTCCTTAGTAAACGAATCCTCCTTAGATGGTCCTTAAAACAATTTTAATTCGAATATTGTATGAGCTTCAACTATGAGGTGATGCGTTAAAAACTATAATGTAGGTGTGTAAATTTGTTTAAAAACGTAAACATTTAGTTTCCTTTTTTCCCTCGACGTTGTGTCTGGTTTCGGATATCACCAGAAATTACGGCGCAAATTTTTTAACCTCTGATATGATATAATGAATGCTGGTGGTGATTCTGCGATTATAGAATTCAGAAATAATTCAGGAATGTCTGCGATGTTGGTGATCTTACGTAGGCATAGCGCAAAGCGGCTGCTGGGGGTGCTTCGATGAGTTCAACCGCATCAATATCGAGGTGCTGTCAGTGGTGGCGCAGCAGATCCTTTCCGTGCTGCAGGCGCTCTCGCTCTACCAGAAGAAGTTGGTCTTCGAGGGAACTGAGATCAAGCTCGACTCTAACTGCGGCATCTTCATCACAATGAACCCCGGGTTGGTATATTTATATCTTCGGTGTCATATTGTAGTTGGTTCATAAATTCTGAATCCATTATTTTCCCAGACCAGCGCCCTTAATGCAGAGTTAGAAACTCTTGGCATCAATACTACTGATCAGTCTTTTTGTTTTTAAGTATTAATTTACTCTAACTAAGCTGTGCATAGAATTAGGTGGTTACCCATGAACATGCAATTTCATGTCGAAAAAGTCAAATAAAAAGTTAACTTAAATGAGTAACCTAACCAAACCTAAGCTAATCTAATATTAAGCCATTGTATCAAGTATTTTTCAGAATTTATTTTAATTTGAATTTATAAATGTATGTACTTTATTTGCGCATTGCAGCTATGCGGGACGTACTGAGCTGCCAGACAACCTCAAGTCCATGTTCAGGCCTATCGCCATGTGCGTGCCTGACTGCCTCATCATAGCTGAAAACACGCTATTTTCAGATGGTTTCAAAGACTACAAGACCAATGCTAAAAAGGTATTGATGGGTTCAATTTTTTTAAGCAAAGCCTTCTTGGTCGGATTTTTTTATATTGGAACTTTCCGCAGTCATTAAAATTGCGTATGATAAAAAAAAAATTAAGCTGCTAGTGTATCGAGACAATAATAATAATAATGTATGTATGAAATAGTCCCACTGCATTTCTTGCTGTGCATATTTGCAAAAGTCGTCTCTCAAACTCTAGTCTAGACCCATCATGTTGATGCTCAAATGAAAGGTCACATCGAGATCTACTTTCTTGTCATGTTAAAATTGCATTGTGTAATGTCTCTGGAACGTCTAGTCTCAGACCCATCACGTTGGTACTCAAATTTCAGTTTTTATCGACATCTATCTTCCTGTCATGTTTGAATTGTATTGTGTCATATTTTGGGAAATTCTAGGCTTAGACCCAACATTTTGGTACTCAAATGAAATTTGAAAATTCGTAGCTTCACCCCTGTGAGTTGTCCCATGACACCTTGATCCGTTTCGGCCTAATCTTGTTGTAATGTATTCACAGGTATTTACGCTGTACGAACTGGCAATGCAACAGCTATCGAAACAAGATCATTACGACTTTGGCCTTCGCTCAATGGTGGCCTTGCTACGATACGCCGGGGTCAAGAGGAGAGGGCATCCTCACCTGCCTGAGCAGGAGGTTTGTTATTTTGTATAAATTTCTCCGATATCCTCTGTATTCATGATTGATACGTCAATATTAGTTTTATTGCACACATGCAGTTTGTCTTTCAAACGTTCGCTTCCTCAGACGAATTTCTTGATTAACTGATGTATCTTTGAGACATATTTCGAAATTAATTTGCGTCCGTAGTAGGCGTACAGCGAATTTGAGTTAGAGCGAGAGGGAAAAAACATGATAACCTGATAATCTCGTGGTACTTCTACCGATCACGGGAGATGCTTGGACTACCCGCTTTTGGGAAACAACTTTTCGTCATGCAAACGCGTGATTTTAGCAATGATGCCGTCAGATGGTGATCCTGGCAATGCGCGATATGAATGTGGCTCGGCTGACGGCCAAGGACGTGCCGCTCTTCGACGGGATCGTGCGCGACATATTCCCCGAGGTGGAGGTGCCGGTGCTGGACTACAGCCAGCTGGAGACGGCCATCGCCGCCGAGATGCGCCTGTTGGGGCTGCAGCCCGTGCGCGCTGCTATACATAAAGTCATCCAGACTTACGAGACCAAGGTGCGAAGACTTGTAGTCTTTTTGGTCATTGATTATGGACTTACATTAACCTTACTATGGACTTACAGTAAATAATGGGCATTTGAAAAAGATAATCGGCTAGTTTCGACTCTGTGAAGCGGCATCTTTCTCGCACATAGTGCACAGATACTGAGTGAAAGCGACAATGTTCTACACAGCCGAAACTATCCGATTGTTTCCAACGTCCGATGCGCATTATTTACGACCGGGTACTGCACACACCATCTGAATTAGTCATCATCACACTTTCACAATGTTTTCACTTGCGTTACAAAAATTTTTGGTTTCATTGTTCAAAATATCTGCTTGACGGAGCTTTGCTCGTGAAAACTTGTATCTAGTATCCATTAATACAATTTACATAAATATATCTCATTCATGTGTTTCTATAACATTCAGACTAGCTTAGGATTGACCAATCAGAATCATCGCTCGTTTAATAGCTAATAAAAGTGGATTCATTAAAAAAAATACATTTTCAGAACTCGCGTCACTCCAGCATTTTGCTCGGCGACACAAATACAGCAAAGTCTGTGTCGTGGAAGATCCTGGCATCCACTCTGTGCCGGCTCGCCCGCGAGCGTGCTTCCGGCTTTGAACTTGTTACGACCTTCCCATTAAACCCAAAAGCGCTCGCCTTGGGTGAGTTGTACGGGGAGTACAACCTATCTACAGGAGAATGGAAGGACGGCGTGCTATCTTCCATTATGAGGACTGTATGTCAAGGTTTGTAGATGGCCAAAAAAATCAAACACCAGTTGGATACAAGAATTGGCTTAACACATTCCGTATTTCTCAATATAGCGGGGTAACATAAGAAATGTGCTGGCATCCATGTCCTATTCCAAAAAAAATCCTATATCCGTGCACTATAAGAAATAAAAATGTTTTCTTTTCAGATGAATCACCTGAACAGAAATGGATCATTTTCGATGGCCCCGTTGATGCGATATGGATAGAGAATCTGAATTCAGTGATGGATGACAACAAACTGCTGACTTTAGTTAACAGCGAGCGAATATCAATGCCGTCACAGGTGACCTCATTCTAATCCAATCTTAGTCTGCAGTACTCTTAATCAATATTTAAAGTCGACTATTCATTCTAAATGTTTCGTCAGGTATCGCTGCTGATCGAGACCCTGGATCTGGCGGTGGCCTCCCCGGCGACAGTCTCTCGCAACGGCATGGTGTACAACGACTACCGCGACTGGGGCTGGTGGCCCTACGTCAACTCCTGGCTCGACTCCTTGGAGGAGGCGGAGTACAGAGACATAGTGAGCATATTTTTTTTTGCCATAACATATCAAAATAAAAGTTGCTATACTTGCGCAATAATAACGCTTTCCAATCAAGACCTTTGCTAAGATTGTTAATAATTTTCTTGATCACAGTTTACCTGATACAGTCGAATGAAGGCTTAAAAAATGTGAAAAAAAAAACTAGAGAATTACATGATCATTTTGAAAATGTAAATATTTTACTTAATTTTGTTTATAACTATGGAATCATTGGTAATAATAGTTCATCATCATTCATGCACACACCCTCTGTAACCCTCCCACACATCCTCGGCATCACACACTTCACCCACATTCTCTCAAAAGTTATGTCAGTCACAGTTCCCGGCTGAAAAAAATGTAACATTAAATTCAAATGTGTATTTTTGTATTTGATTGTAAATATAATAATAGCCTATTAAATATACTAAAATACGAAGTAGAAATGTACAATTGGCTTGCATACTAGCTTAAGATTATTCGTTATACATTATATTTTTAATTGGAAGCCATCAATTTTCTAAACATCTTCTATAATATAAAAATGAATCGCAAAATGTGTTGGTAAGCGCATAACTCAACAACGCCTGGACCAATTTGGCCAAATCTTTTTTTTAAATGTTCGTTGAAGTTCAAGGATGGTTTTTACGGCGAGAAAAATTTGAATGATTGCTGGAAAAACCCTAAAAATAGCCCTTTTCTTTTTCCCATACAAATGATTTGTAACTAAAACGTAGTCAATTTGAGCTTTATTGCTATGGTATAAAGTTCATATTAAACTACAAGCACTCACAGTTGTCTAAGTAATGTAGGTGTGTTCCTAACGTCAAAGATCATATCTATCAAAACAATGTGCGTGTGTGCGTTGGAGCACAGAATACAAAGTTGGAGGAGTTTAATGTCGCGTTCCGAAACTCGCGTTTCTTTTGTATTAGTTTCGGCACGCGAAATAAACTGCATCAGTTTCCACGTCATTACATCAGTCAAACAAAAATCGCGTTACCAACAGTGTTTTATTATTTTTAATATCCAAATTTTAAATAAATAAAACAATTAGTACGGCTTAAAAGGATTTGACTTCAAGTCATATCAAATTAAAAAAAAAAAAAGTTGTCTGTTACCTAATCTACTGAGTTTGCTTTTGTCAACTGATACACGAAACAAATTCGTATATCGTGTTTTGTGCAGAGTGTTTAGTTAGTTAGTGTTTGTTTAGTTCGTGATTAGGCGGGCGGTCCGACGGGGGCGGGGAGGGGGGGGGGCGGGTACGGCTTGGTATTTCCCGCAACTTTAGGACTACTTGGCAAAATCCTTGAGAACCAATTACTCGATTTAGATGCGGATTGTATCTACGTCTAGCCTGATTCTACTCAAAACTTATAGGCTACATAATATAACGCTTCATTACCTGAAGGGTGAGTAGCGAGTGTTAAATTCTTATAACTTGCGAACCACTAACCCGATTTATGTGCGTATTTTATCAATGTATAGGATCTCTGGGAGCTGTCAGGTTCGAGATGGGTTACTGTTTTCGATGTTGAGGCTGGCTGTGGGTTGGAGTCCACGCAAAACTTACCTACATTACACGTTACTTACTTACTAGGTAAACAATGTTGCAGTGCAAGTGCAGAAAGGTTCTGGCGGCAAATGCTTTTTTTTTAAATTGCCACCAAATGTCAACGAAGCTCTAAATGGGAATTATTGGATGTTTCTCATTAAATCATGCTATTTCATCTCGAACGATCTTGATTAAATTTGGTAGATGGATACATTGTCCTGGACCAGTTTGACCCTATTTTGGATCAGCCATGTCGGATACTTTTTATCCATGAAATAATTTAGCCGACGCTAACCCGAGCGGAGCCGGGTACCGCAGCTAGTAATTATCTAAAAGTATTTTAAAGTAAATGTATTTAATTCCGATGTAAACTCTCTTGTCCCCGCAAGTCTGTTAATCACACTGTCAAATTACACAGCTCCGGCCCCTATTCCAAAACATCTTGACTCCCGTGCTGGAGGTGAAGCGACTGCAGCTGCGCGACGGTGACGGCGTGCGCGGCCAGGAGCTCACCGGCGTGCGCTGCCTCTGCCGCCTCATGACCTGCCTCGGGCCCAACTTGCCGACGCCCGGCGACGAGGAGGACTCTGTGCCCATGCTCTCCAAGATGCGCTTCCTGTTCTGGTACGTGTCCTGTTGAGTGATTCCAAAATATCCTGGTCCTGTGCAGGAAGTTAACCGACAGCAGCTGCGTGGCAGTGACGGCGTGCGGGGCACCTGCCGCCTTGGGCTCAAATTGTCGGCACCCGTCGACAACGAGGACTTGGTGTTCATGCTCTCCAAAATGGGTTTACTGTTCTGGTATATGTCCCGTCAAGTGATTTTGCTCGTATATACCTAATTTTAAGGGCACATTAAAATAATGTATGTCAATTGAGCACATTAGTTTAGTCAAAGCACAACAACATTCCTGATTAGAGTTCCTGGTAAAGGTATCTTGCATCGCCTCGTCAGTTGCAGTAAATGTTATTCCGCATCTTGACTGAGTGTGGTTGCATGTGCAGCATGATCTGGTCGGTGTGCGCCACGCTGGAGGAGGACTCCCGCCGGAAGTTTGACAACTGGCTGCGAGAGCACGAGGGCGTGTTCCCGCTCAAGGACACCGTGTACGACTACTTTGTGGACGAGAGACTGCGCCAGTTCGCGCCCTGGGAGGAGAAGCTGCCCGAAGAGTGGAGATACAACCCCGAGTGAGTGATCTCACCTGGACATCGGTATATCTGCTTCACTTAACCTTTCGGTTTATAATTATTTTTTTAAAACAATAACTTTATAACTACTAGTAGAGCAACAATTAATCTTTTTCGACTTTAATTCTTTTACATTGCGGTGACACAGGTAATAATAGAATACTATAGTCAACCTTTTGTATAAAATTTTCCAAAAGTACAGCTTTCTCTTAGAGTCATCACTCACGTTTGTGCATGTTGATGCAGGTTGGGCTACCACACGATCCTAGTGCCGACGGTGGAGTTCGTGCGCGTGCAGATTGTGGCCACCACCATGCTAATGGCAGGCTTTGGCATAGCCATCGGTGGGCCCACCGGCACCGGCAAGACCTTTCTCATCCAGGGCATCCTGCAGAGCCTCGACCCTGTCAAGTCAGTATAGTACCATTCACTCTCTATTATTCATATTATAAATACAAACCCGAAGCTATATTGAAAAATAATGGCACTTAGCTCTATTGCTGGGCTTCTTAGGGTCCATGGGGGTCCGTGGCATCAGTGTTGGGAGTCAGGGACATGAGTGCTGAGGGTTCATGTTGATATGATGATAATTAATTCTGCGCGTGATCGATGAAAGATATCTTTACTTAATAAATATAAAGTCGTTTTCTCAAAGTGCCTTGTTTTCTTTTCCTTCGAGTGAGTTTGGAAGAGGTCCGTAATAATTTATAAATCCCACAAGGGGTCCATGAGTCCAAAAAGGTTTCGAAATCCTGCTCTATGGGGATAGACCAATACAAACGGATATAATGTTTAAGTACAATAACCCTAATATTGTGATGGTCGTATCCAAGTTCGATAAGATGGCGGTTCATAAGGATGCAAGAATTGGGTACTAGCATTTATGATGTACTTTAATGATTTATTTTTCCTATCCACACTCTTTACATCATATCTATTAATTTTACTAATTCGACAAGAGAATATTATGTTATTTACTTTACCTGGTTTCTAAACGTTTTTTATTAGGCAAGGTAAACTTTCGAGTGCATATCGTTACCAAGCTCGACTGGCACTGTAGGAATATTTACGACTGGGCCGTCAGAAAGACATTGACTCGTAACAATTTCAAGATAAATGTGCTTTATTCATTAAAAAGTAAGATTTTACAAACCAGGTACAGCCAGCAAGTGTTGAACATGTCTGCCCAGACCACGGCCGCTAATGTGCAGGACATCATTGAAGCTCGCCTCGAGAAGAGGACTAAGGGAAACTACGTGCCGGCCGGCGGTAAGCAACATTCAACTTATATATTGTCCAGTGGCGGCCTTTGGGGGTGGCGAGCTGGGCAACCGCCCGGGGCCTCGCTCTTGCGAAATATTAGGCACTGATATGTATATTTAAATTTCGCGCCGTACGTCTCGCAATATAAAACTAACGTCAACGTCACATTACTCGAGCTATCTTATTGGTAGTTATCGCGGAAACTATGACATCACTTCGGGGTTTGAATATAAAAGAAAAGAATATTAAACGAAGTGTACGCTACTATCGAAGTGGTCCTGAAAATTATAGCCAAGACATCGGTAAAAGTTGTGTCGGGGTTATAAATATTAAAACATTTCTGCCACACCTGATATAATATCGGTTTTCAGCTCTTGCTAAAATTTCACAGGAAAATGATTTAGATCTTTCCTTAAATTATTATGATTTAATTAATGATTTTAGTCTTAGAGAAAGCCGCAAAATGGAACCGTAGTTTATCATGATTAATAATATTTTTTATTGTTATCTATGCGTTAATGATTATTTGTTTATTTCCAAAAAACAATTAACTACTCTATATTTATTTATTCATAACTTTGCATTACAACTTATTCCTAAACGACAAGGGCCTCGCAAATATCTACTCGCCAGGGGCCTCGCAATGGCTAAAGCCGCCCCTGATATTGTCCAACCAATGGATATAAACAGTATTTAGAATAAACTATGAAGAAAGGTATATGGACCTTTCTTTATAGTTTATTCTAAATAATAAAAAAATGCATTTGTAGAAAGACTTATTTATGATATAAAATGAAGCTGGACTTCATCCAGTAATGTAACCGGTAGCTGGTGGGTTGTGAATCTCTATTCATATTCTAAAAGTTTTACAAATCGCTGCCTCCTTTAAGAGGATAATAAGGAGATCGAGTTCCATCGAATAATTCTGACATAGAACCTAGTTTCCATGTGGTATTAGCCATCAATATCCAGTTACATAAAACGAACTTGAATAAGTCTGTGTACTTGTGCACAGGCAAGAAGATGATTGCGTTCATGGACGACATGAACATGCCGGTGCGTGACGAGTACGGTTCGCAGCCCCCGCTTGAGCTAATACGCCTGTGGTACGACTACGGCTACTGGTTCCACCGCACCAAGCAGTGGCGTACGAATGTCAAGGTATTGTAACATTGCCTCCGGTTCCTGTGCTCTTTAGAAGTTATAATTGAGATATTTTTAGGATAATTTGTTGAAGTGGTTTTTGTTCTCTTTCTAATAGATCTATTGATAAAACATCGTTTTTCGTGAGCAATCAAACCAATGCGGTTTTGTCTGTTTTAGGGTATCCTTCCAACTTGATTAGTTCAGGGCACCTAAATGGTGGCCCATATCGACGTCTATTGATAAGTCTGTTTCTTGTTCTGGCTACGAATTAGTTACCTTTGTGTTGTAAACATACTGGAGCTAAAACAGTTCAGTCTATCAGGCCACTGTTGTCTGCTCAATTTCCTTAAGGTCCTCTCAGAAAACTGGCACATTGAAGAATCAGGCTATATGCACTGAGGTTTCCGCAGGACATGGTGTTGGCGGGAGCAATCGGGCCGCCAGGCGGCGCTCGCTCGCCGCTGCCCCCGCGGTTGCTGTCCTGCTTTCACTCTTTCTACCTCACCGTGCCTACGCAAGGGCAGCTCATCAAGATATTCGGCACCATGCTCACTCAACACCTTCTTGAATTCGACGACGAAACTAGGAGCATTGGTAAGCAGTGTGTTAGCTAAATATAAATCAATTATATTGATTTTGAAAACTTGAATTTTTTTGTTAATTTTGTATGAATCAGCTCTCATTAACTAATAGGACGATTTTAATGAAACAGATTCGATACAAACAGCAGATTTCTTCCCACGAAACTGCTGCATATCTGCTGACAAGAGTATTATTGAAAGCATTTATTTTCAATAATTCGAAATTTAGATCCACTCTTCCTCTTTCCTATTCTAACATTATTCCTATTCTTCATTAATATTGAGGGAAAGGGATATTGGAGCAAGAAAACTTTGGTTTTATACTAGCTCATCTTACTATTGCAGTAGTGAACAATCAAGATAACGTTTTCTACATTTTCTATTTTATAATGTCATATTTCAGGTAAAACTGTACTGATTGCAACAATAGACATGTTCAACAACATTGTGGCAAAGCTGCTGCCGACGCCCAGCAAGATGCACTACCTCTTCAACCTCCGGGACATCTCCAAAATCTTTCAAGTATGTACAGATGCAAAAATTTGGTAAGTAATTTTAGTATGAGCCAATGGTATTCTTACCAGATACTTATAATTCAATGACACCGTTAGAAGCATTTGGAATCCCTTTGGTCTTAGGGACTTGGAGATCAATTAATTCTATAAAGGATTGCCATAACTGGTTGGTCATCATATTAAGGTAGACTTGGTTGATATAAAATTGATTTGTGTCTGTTTGCGGGCGTTCTTGTGCAGTAGGTAATCACGAACTGGACTGATAATGTAGGGTCTGCTGAGGAGCAACAAGGACTACCAGAACACGAAGCCACTGTTCCTGCGGCTGTGGGTGCACGAGTGCTTCCGCGTGTTCGGAGACCGTCTCACTGAGGAGAAGTGAGTATACCCATCGAACGTCTAGAATATACACATGATAAACAATTATCTTTCGCATATTGTTTTGGAAATATTAATATTATTATCAAATCCTGTCTTGTTCACGTTTGGCTAAATATATTTTACCATTGGGTACTAATTATTGAGTGAAATCATTTTCATTAATAATACATACGGATCGGCATTAAAAATTTGCAAGTAAGTGGGCTTGTCCCATCTTGACTGGTAAATTAAATTTGAAAAAATTACACTAGTTTACAAATTTAAAAAAAAGTCATGTCCTTTCAATGAATTCCATATCGTTGTATTTAGTAGTAATAACTAAACACAAACATATATTTCTTTTATTTCTATCACGTCTATAAATCAAGTTCTTATAACATTTTATTTTCAAACTACCCATGAGTTTTTTCGATTTTATTTTAAAATGTTGATGCTGTGCAGTGTTCAGTTAAACAAATACTTGTTTTTAAAATGTCAAAAAGGTTGTGTAAAGTACATTCCGATCGTTTTTCTTATGTTTGTGGTGAATTTATAATATCTTAAAAAGGATATCCCATAACGGAATCACTTAAGGTGGCCCAACCCGGCGGGCCTAACTCATTCGCGGGCACGGTACAAAACCGTGCTGTTGCGCTCTGGGGCCTTCTCTGTTTCAAAGAATAAGACAGGTTCTGTGATGAGGAAGATTCAACATGTCCACAAAAAAGACAATGTGCATAGTGTATGATTTGGTAAGATTTACGAAAATTTTAATTTCAAAATGACTTATAGCTAAAAGTAAACCACGACCGCTGTAATCAAAAATCTAACCAAAACCAAATAGATTATAAATCTTGATTAAATAAGCTATGTCTGATGACTAATCTTTTAAAGATGTTCTTACTTTATCATTGCGTAATCCACCTCCAAAGTTATTGTATAAAACGTGCAAAAAATTGCAACTTTCGGACCTTATAATTTAAAAACCAAACACAATTTTATAATGCCAATGGTCATCAGACATCTAGTTCGATCAAATGAAGCTATTTTGAGCAAAATTTTGGATCTCTGACAAGAAATATGGGCGTGATCTTCTTTCCCCTTTTGTATGGGGAGATGAGCGGGATGGGCCACCTTAAGATGCATATTTTAGTTATTTTAAAATTTCGGTCTGTCACCAGGACAAAACATGGGATCTTCACGTTTTCTGTAAAAGATGCTGAAAAACTCTAAGCTCATGGGCTGCAGGTGAAAAAAGATTTTTTAATTTTAATATTTCGATGTTGTGGAGGTAACCCTCTAACCGCGAAAATGACTGTTACTTTTGTCTCACTAAGACATTTGGTTAATACGGGGACCAGGCCGTGTTAGGTGATTATTGCTGGTGTGTTATCAGAGACAGACACGAATAAACAAAAGAAAAAAGCTAAGGCAATTCATTTTTAATTTTTTGTTTGATATTTTGGTAAGCACATTTTTTTGCAAAAAATTATCAAACATAATAAATATCATGGAAACATGACGTGTTAGAATTTTTGTGCATCTCGATTGTTAAGAAAAAAAAAGTTTCATTCAAAGGACAAAAACTTTGTCAACTAGTGTTACATAAAATATGTTTTAGACAAAAAATCGAAGTTCGTGTAAAATCGTTGGTGAATAGTAAAACGATGTAAATCAGCTTTATGGATAGGCTTAAAGAGTTTTAAATTCGCAATTATATATGGGAAAAAATATTCGATGGCAATGGTTTTGATTTTCAGAGATCGCGACTGGTTCATGAATCACGTGGGCGAAATTCTCGGAAAACACTTCGAGCTGACGTTCCACGCGCTCTGCCCATCCAAGAGTCCACCGCTCTTTGGCCACTTCCTAAACCCCTTCGATATGTACGAGGACATCCTCGACGCGGCGCAGCTCCGCAAGTATATCCTCAACCAACTGGAAGAGTACAATGGCTGTCCCGGCATCGTCAAGATGGATCTGGTGCTCTTCAA
Organism: Incurvaria masculella; assembly: GCA_946894095.1. NCBI lineage: Eukaryota > Metazoa > Arthropoda > Insecta > Lepidoptera > Incurvariidae > Incurvaria > Incurvaria masculella. The sequence continues at coordinate 14,402,258 of OX335641.1, read as the reverse complement.
AGATGCCATCGAGCACATCTGTCGGATCGTCCGAGTCATATCCCAGCCGAGAGGCCATGTACTCTGCGTTGGTATCGGTGGGTTGCTGTCTACTTGCGCTTGTGTCATTTGTATAGAAAGTCGTTTAGTATATAGTATCTAGTTGAGTATTAGTAAAGTCTGTTAGGGGAAACTTTTAAAAATATACGTTTTATAGGAAACTGTATTTATTTATTTAAAATTCCACACAAAACTTCAGGTAGTTAATTATAAGGCACCTAGTTGTGTCAACACAATTGTAGGTAAACAACACAATTATAAAGCTGTATTTATCTAAACTAAGGGTACGAGATGCAGTGTTATGTTTACTATGGTTCAATATTAGAAACACTGACACTTTTTTAATGAACCACATATTCCAAAAGCATCTTTAATGACATTTAAAGTGTTGAATTTGGTAGCGAATGTCCACCAAACATTGATTTTAAATTGTGCGCAGGCGGGTCGGGGCGTCAGAGCTTGACACGCGTCGCATCGTACATGTGCGAGTATTCATCGTACCAGATCGTGGTGACGAAGGGCTACGGCCTTAAGGACTTTCGGGAGGACCTCAAGATGCTGTACAAAGCGACCGGGGTCGACAATAAGGCCACCACTTTCATCTTCAACGACACTCAAATTGTGGAGGAGACCTTCACAGAGATTATCAACAACCTTCTCAGCAGCGGCGAGGTCACCAACTTGTACAAGCCCGATGAGTTTGAAGAGGTAGGCACCCAGTCATTACGGCCCATCACCAATGTTTTCAAACCCTACATTACAATTTAATTTGATGTTTTTGTAAGTGCGGTTGTTTATTAATGCGTCCATGATTAGGTAAAATCACGCATTTCCAAGTTCTTAAACTGAAAAGAGAAAGTATTCTTAAGTCCTATTAACTCCACGGTCGATGTCAGTATGATACAAATGTATATCTAATTCGTTTTTTTGACATGAAAATACATATTCATTAAGAAACCAGCCTCCTTACATATTCTGAGTGGGAGGCCTTCTAATGACTTTAAAATATTTTTAACAAAATTAAACATATTGTTGAGAAATAATCCCCAACTGGTTTATTTAAATATTTTAAATATTTAATGTAGGTCAAAGGATTCCTCGAGAAGCCAATGAAGGCTTTAAACCTCATGCAGACAATAGAGAGCGTGTACTTGTTCCTGGTGGAGCGAGTGCGCAGCAATCTGCACATCGTAATCTGTATGAGCCCCATCGGTGACGAGTTCAGGTATTCTGGTTGTCATTCTTTTTATTATTAAGCCACATTTCGCATTTAAGTAACAATAATGATGGGATTTGTTTTACGCAGCTCAAAGCAATTTAAGAACGCCAGTACCTACAAATATCTATTTACATCACAGGTTCGATCATAGCTGGAATATGCCGCTCCTGTTTGGAACACTTACTATGACAAATCCCGTCATGCCATTGGAATGGTCCAACGTAAATTTCTTCACATTATGCACCGACGTTGTATCCAATCTCAACTCTCCTATGACAGCTTTCTTAAAGTGTACTCTTTACTCAGCTTATCAAATCGTAGAACCCTACTGGATATGACTAAACTACATTATAAAATGCAACAATCAATTTGACTGCCCTGAATTGCTTTCTAGTATTTCATATAATGTGCCACAACGTACCACAAGGAGCCGAGTTATGTTTAATTCAAAGTCGCTTGTAAGGAACAAATATTGTGAAATTCTGATTATTGAATTTTCAATAAATCTATTCATATTTTCAATTATCATATAATGTGTTTAATATGTTTATTGATTAACGACCGCGGTAATCTCAAAAGTATCATTTTCATATAATACCTTTACCTTAACTGATCAAATGTTCTAAATACGTTTCTTCCTACTTTTTTTGTCATGGTGTTTAACCGCAAAGACCTCTGGTGAATTCAAGAGAACGTGAGCGGCTGTCTCTTCCTCCTCCATGTAAGCTCTACAGAAGGATTTATCAGGGACACGTAGAGTGAATTTCGTTTATATTTTATGGAGATTTCGGACTTGAAAATGGCCTACTTCATCATGTCTTATTCAGGAATCGAATTCGTCAATATCCGGCGCTTATCAACTCTACAACAACCGATTGGTTCCTGGAGTGGCCCCGCGAGGCGTTGCTGGAGGTGGCGTACAAGTTTCTGGAAGGCGTGGAGCTATTAGTCTCTATTACTGGGCCACGGGTTAGAGCTTCTTCTTTGACTAGTTTTAATCACACTATATAACAGTGGTTTTTACTATTACCACACTCATGGTACGACAAATAAATCACAGGCTAAGGTATTTTACCATTTTCATGAACTTTCTACATGCTAGTAACGCATGTAAAAGTAGAGATATAATAAGCTGATGCCTTAGTTATTCTCTAAGATTAAAATTGTTTTAGTAACTTTTTGACTTCTAGCCCAATTGATTGCCTAAAGTTACCAGGGGTACATTTTTAGGTTCGCAGGAAGGAGTCCATAGTGGAGAGTAGAGAGGATTCTCTGCGGGCGTCAATTGCTTCAATAATGTCGCTCATACACTCGTCAGTTGGCCAATACTCGATCAAGATGTACCAGGAGATGAAACGAACCAATTACGTGACTCCCACTAACTACTTGGAGTTAGTGACGGGATATAAAGAGCAAGTTTTAACATTTTATCTACGTTTGTTTTTTTTTAATTCTTACCATTTGCACTGAAAACTCAGATCACATACTAAAACACTATTTAATTTTTTAGAATGCTAAAAAATAAACGAGCTGAAATCTCCCTGCAAGCAAACAAGCTGCGAAACGGTCTCGGCAAGGTGGAAGAAACGTCCGTCCTCGTGGGCACCATGTCTGTGGAGTTGGAGGTTGCGAAGGTCAGCAGCGCGTTACAGATTCTTAATGACATCTTATTTCTTAAGATTTGGGCAAGAGTACTGCCAAAAATGTGCCCTGTGGAATATTAATTTTATCTTTATTTTACCCTGAGATACATACCAATACTAACATTAGCTCGTGCTATAGTCCAGAATCGCTTACTGAAAAGCTCACGCACCAGCGGCTTGTAGCTCAGGTGTAGCTCAGCTTTACTGTTCTCATGCTTGCTCCCTCAAGCATCATTTACTTTCCCTTTCCAATTTGGATAAGTGCATTTCGCTCCATGGTTCTGAATTCCTTTAATATTTGAGGGCTCCTTTTGCTTATAGGTGTTAGGGCTAAGCCCGCCTGCGTTATTACCATCGCATTGGAAAAATATAAGGTCGAATCGGAAATGAAAAATGTTTAGTGTTTTCCATCCAATCCAATGCAGTCATCAGAACAGTAGGTCTTGACATGCCACCGAATTGCTACAGGAGTTCGGTGTGTTGGGTTAAAATCATGACGGTGTGGTTGATTTAATCAGCCATACATGTCCTCACAAATAAAAAAACACGATAACGTTACTCGGCCGTCTTGTCGTTGCACAGGAACAAGTGGCGGAATACACGGAGCAGTGCATCGAGTACATGGGCGTGATCAACGTGCAGCAGCGCAACGCCGACGAGCAGCAGCGCAGCGTGGCGGCGCGCAGCAAGAAGACGCAGGAGGAGGAGGTGCAGTGCCGCAAGCTGGCGGACGCGGCGTCGCGCGACCTCGCCTGCGCCATGCCCGCCCTCGAGGAGGCTGTCAAGGTGGCCGACTGAAGACTTTACATCAAACATTTTTCTTTTGTCACATCTAATCGTTTGTTCAAGATATTCAGATAAACAGCGATGACATTGGACCTGGTTTTCTAACTTAACTCGACGAGTTTCCCGAAAGTCTTGAATAAGGCTTCATGTTATGAGTACAACCTGAATTATTACTGAAGCGGTCCCAAATGAAGTAGTGCCCACATGGTAACTGTACTAAGTAATACTATTTAAACCATTTAACAATTAAAAACATATCTAACCGATTTCAGAATCAGTAGAGTTTTGATACTTGATTTTGTTTTCATTCTGAATAAATTCACAATTTTTCGCTGAAGAGGTAGGCAGAGGTGATAGAACCCTATTTCGTACTTTTCTTCCTTCTTTAACGGCCATGTGTCCCCTACGTGCATAAATGCTTATGGAAATTTTCGACTAGTTTACCACAGCTAACACACGATATTATCACGTTATTATCATAAACATGTACCGATAACAATATCTAAGAATCCCAATTGATGCCATATCTGTATTACTTCAGGCTCTCGATTCATTGAACAAGAAAGACATGACAGAAGTGAAGTCGTACGCCAAGCCTCCGCAGAAAGTGGAGATGGTTCTAGAAGCCGTCATGATTTTACTTGGGGTAAAATACATGTTTAAATAAAATGTAGTATATCTAATTTATTTTTCATGAATACTAGTAGGAAATAACTAATTAAAGCCTCCTCCAGGCTTTGTGAGAGAAATTAACAGCATAAAACTTGAGCTGTGTTGTTCACTTCCAATCTCCGTAGCACGAGCCCACCTGGGCGGAAGCCAAGCGTCAGCTCGGTGACCAGTACTTCCTGGACAAGCTGCGCGAGTACGACAAGGACCACATCACGGACAAGGTGCTCAAAAATGTGGGCAAGTACACGGTGAAGCAGGAGTTCGACCCTGAGATAGTGGGATTGGTGTCGCTCGCTGCCAAGTCGCTGTGTCTATGGGTGCGCGCTATCGAGAAATACGGGAAGGTTTACAAGTACGTCCATTCTGGTTTTACTTATTGAATCTGACGCTGTTAAAAAAAGGCTGACATTTTTAAAAATACCACCTTTAATACCCATATTCTCGCCCAAACCATTCTGCTAGCATTCTTGTCTTTTCAAATTTCCTTTTTCTATAAAATTCCTGCATGAGAGCCATTGTCCCACTTGGTCGATATTTGTCGTAGGATCATGATTTGAAAGGTACATTTGCGGTCTTTCTAAAAAAATACTCCATTTCTTTGTTGACTGAGATTCAATAATTCTCAAAATCGTTTTTAATCTTTTTGTTATGCACTTGTAATGGGAGTAGCCGGCGTAAGCTGTGAGAAAATATGCAAGGGTCTTCGGTCAATTCTGCACCAATCGGGAGCGTTTTTCATACCTTCTTCGCTCTCGTGCTCTTCTGTGCCAAATGTTATGCATGGAAGATTTGGCATCCACTTTTGATTGGTGTAGAATTGATCGAGTTCCCTTACTTATTTTCTCACATCTTATGCCGGTTCAGCGCCTGATACATGACCCGTCCCATCACCAAAACTGTTGAATATTTTTTTATACTATAATGTCATACAGTAGCTTGCTGTCCTACACATTTAATCCCTTTGGAAACCACAATAACTATACCCATAATACTACCTACAGAATAGTGAAGCCGAAGAAGGAGCGCCTAGAGGAGGCGCTGGAGTCGCTCCGGATGAAACAGCAGATCCTGGCAGAGGCGCGCGCCAAGTTGCGCGAGCTGAGCGAGATGATCGCGCGCCTGCAGAAGGAGTATGATGAGAAGGTCCGCCAGAAGGAGGACCTCGAGCAGAAGTCCATAATGCTGCAGATGAAACTAGACCGTGCGGAGGCTCTGCTTAGTGGATTAGCAGGCGAGTGTCCATAGATCCGAATATGTTTCATAGCCAGGACGGACCCCATGAAGCTGTTAATGGATTTAAGTGTACGAAAATTCGTGCTTATAGCATATGAATGAATCTGTTACAATTTAGGAAATTGCTTCACTTGCGTAAAAGATTGAGAAAGGATTTTATCTTTGCATTCATAAAATCTCTAAACATAAAAAACCAGAAATATCAACGCCCAGCCCAAACCGCTGTACTTATGAAATAAAATTTTGGTTTTATGATCCTTTTCATGACATTAGCCAGTCACTAAGAAAGCTCTTTTCAAATTCAATGTTTAAAAGGATGATATGGAGTGAAAAGAGTGTTAGAAATTCTTTACTAGTTCTCAATTATTCTCTCAATATATAATATCGGTTTTCGGTTCCCAACATGTCACATGTTTAAACATATTCTTCCTTATGCTTCATTATTTACGGATACATTATCGTTTTGGTTTTTAATTGTAATAATTGCTAAAATTTCTATTTATTAATAATAGGTCGGAATTCATTCTGTGTGCCTAAATACAATACTCAAAGTAGTTATTTTCAGGCGAAAAAGAGCGCTGGCAGGCGACAGTGCTGCGTCTTGACGAAGAGTTTAGCAACTTGCCGGGCGACTGCTTAATCGCCACAGGCTTCATCGCCTACCTCGGCCCGTTCGTGTCCGAGTACCGCGAGATGTTGATGAACGATTGGTTTAAAGAGGTATCCAGCGAGGTTTTATAAGATGTTGTTTCTTGTGACTATTACCCATATAACTGATATTTATTGAAATTTTTTATTCCATGACGTGACCGTTTTCCCATTAGGTTGGTATCTCATGATTTGTAGCAAGAATACCTTGGTGTTGAAATTAATACTCGAAATTGGAACAATGTATCTAATATTCCATCAGAATATTGGTAATTTTTTTTTTATGTGACTGGACATGGATGGCTAATACCACACCTTCTGTCATGGTATTAGCCCAACACACCACATGGGAACTAGGTGCCATGCCAGGACCTTCCTTATATTGCACGGCTACATTGAACTGGATGGAAAACACGGACAATTTTCATTGCCGCTTCGACCATCGTTCATCCAATGCGATGGTACCAACCCGGGCGGGAATAACCCTACCACCTAGTAAGTAAGGAAGGGGACCTACAGTTTAACGTGGAATCCGAACTACGGCCAGCCTCTCTCAACGGTCGAATGGTCATCCATCCAAGACCAGACCGGACCCAGCGTTGCTTAACTTCGGAGAGCGATCGCCGAAGTGTCGCGCCACTGGGCCACTGAGGCGGACAAATTAGTGAGTGAATATATTAGTTAGAATTGTCCTTCAGATTAATTTCAAGATCAAAAATCTGCTATTTTTTAAAATCTGATTGCAATACTTCAATGTTATATTAGCTGTTAAACTGCATATTTAGATTCACCTTGATAAAATGAATCTTAGAAAAATATTAAATATGTAAATCATCTTCCAGCATGTAGGTATTGAAACTTTGTGATATTCCAGTATCGTTATAAAATACGATTTGCCTGGATTTCAGGTATTTTCTGAAGAAGTACCAGTGACGATGGATCTATCAATGAAACATTTCTTGCTGGATGACGCCACTTTGCGTGACTGGAACTATATGGGGTTGCCCGGTAAGTGCTCTTGGAACCGTGTACCGAAGTATCTGATGTTCTTTCATAATATGCTACGTAGTAGTAAAACGAAAATATGGGCAGACGGTATTGCAAACCTTTAACATTAAATCTCATTAAGCCTCAAAAAAAGTCTTGGTGCTGTCGTAGTTTTCAAAATTAAGGATTCATTTTAGGATTTAAGAAGGTCTTCTCAGTGGACATTAATAGGCAGTGTGCTTTGCAGATGACAACTTTAGTGCAGAGAATGGTATCATAGTGCTTACGGCAACACGGTGGCCCTTGGCCGTGGACCCACAAGGGCAAGCACTCATCTGGCTATCTAGGCTTGAGGAGAAAAACCACGTTCAGGTAATTTTTTAACGGTAAACATGCATACGTCGTCTTTTTTGCAATTAATTCACATCAAATGCCGATTCTTGCATATGCCCTCATCTGAAAGTTAACTCCCATACAACTGCTTCCGTACCAGGTTGTGGACTTCGGCCAACCAAACTACTTGAAGGTTACGGAACAGTGCCTGTCGGCAGGAATGCCCGTCATTATCCAGAACGTTGGCGAGATCCTTGATCCCTCCATCGCTCCCATCCTTGACAAGGCGATTGTTAGGATTGGGGCCAACTTTGTTATTAAATTCAACGAGAAAATGATCGGCTACAATGACAAGTTCCGATTGTATCTAACAACTAAGCTGGGTTGGTTTTAAAATATTTTAATATTACCAATATTATAATGATATAGTAATTTCCATACATTATAACATCACTCTGTTTTTGCACTTTGTTGAAGTAATATCATCAAATTATCTCAACTCTAAATGGCTGAGCGACTAAAAAAATCTTTTCAGGATCCACAGATTCTTAATGTCTTTGACATTCTTTCAACAGTGAAAATTAGAATTTTCCTGAGAAAAGATGTTTCAAGTCGGTTTCAAAAGATGTGCCTTATGATTGCTAAGTTAGCCTTATCAATTAGTTCAGAAATATAACAGGTAACCCAGTCTATACGCCGGAAGTGCTAACCAAGACGACGATGGTGAACTTTGCTGTGAAAGAACAGGGGCTTACCTCACAGCTGCTAGGCATCGTGGTGAGGAGAGAACGACCTCAGCTCGAACAGATGAAAGACACCCTGGTGCTCACCATCGCAAATAACGAGAAGACTCTGGTGAGCACATTTTTTGGACTTTTTTGTTTTTTTTGTCTTGAAACCCACTGTTGCCAATGTGGATGTAGAAAATTTAAATGCATGCGGCATGGTTTTATTTGTCTTCTTTGTACTGCAATCTGTCTCCAATTTGGACATTCAGCAGTATGTTGGTTTTCTCTTTCTTATATGTCTTGCCTGGTATAAGAACAATGTCGTATCCTAAAAATTCTTTATTTTTTATTTTTATATAAGTTTATTGCACTCAAAAAAAACTCGGGCAAAAGGGACAACTTAATGCCGGAGGCATTTTCTACCAGTCTACCTTTGGGTATCGTGAGCAGTAGTGCGAGTAGTAACTATGGAGAAATAGCTTCTTATATTTAATAATAATAAATTCTTATGTTTCTTTAAGGCTTAATTCGACGAGCCTTCGATGTAAAATTCATCAGATTTTTTGCAAAAAGGTTGAGGTGTTTTGTGATTTTTAACTGACTTCAAAAAAGGAGGAGGTTCTCAATTCGTCGGAACAATTATAATAATTTGTCCTAACAATTATTATTATTATTATGTTATTTATATCACTAGCAGCTTGAAGCTGATGCGTGAATTTAATTTTTCCCGGAGTGCACTTGTGTATTTTTTTAATTTTTAAATTGGTATTATTAATATTACTGTCATTCAAATTATGTATTTATATTGATTTTATTTATTGATTATTGATTGTTTATTATTATTATTGATTATTTGTTTTTTTTTATTGTCTAGTCGGTTTTTAAATCCATTTACAGTTTCAGCACTAATGACCTCCTCCGGCGACTTGTTCCAAGAGTCTACAACTCTGTTGACCAAGAAGTGTTTCCTGGGGTTAGAATTTGATGCAGAGTGGTTCAGTTTTAAGCTGTGCCCTCTAAGGTGTTTGTTTGTATTTTTTGTGAACATTTCTTTGAGATTTGGTAAATTATAGTAATCATTGAGGAACAATTTCATATGTCTCTCTATCCCAGTTTGGCAGATGGAACATTCAGGTCCATGTGTAGCAAGTTATTTGTTACAAACCAGTAGCAGTTGTTACTATGCGAAGCATTTTATTTTGGAAACGTTTGATGATTTCCATGTTGGAGTGTGCGGCTGTTCCCCACAGCTGAATACAATACGTCCAGACTGGTTTTCGAACAATCAACCAATATACAGCTTCCGCAATTATATCTAAAGTTTTTTTTCTCTTTGTGAATATGTATTTTGTCCAAGTGAGTTGTCCGTCGAAATGGAGGTCGATATATTTGACGTGATCTGATTGTGGGATGGTGACATTGTTAAGCTTGATAGAAGGACAAGTTGCTCATCTCGTGGTGAATGTAACATTCGCAGACTTGGTTTTCGTTTGCTTTTATTCTTCTCAGTTTTAGCCAATGTAAAACCCACCCTCCGTGGTAAAACCTTTACCAAGACTATTCTGCAGAATTATTGAGGCAGTATTTGGGTCACTGGGAGGCTAATATCGATGCATGCGGCACGGACTTTCAGTTGGACTTGGAGAACGACCTGCTGCGTATTATGTACGAGTCCCAAGTTCCACTGCTGGAGAATGAGGAGCTGTTTGTGACTCTGCAGACGTCTCAGCGAACCTCGCTCGAGGTAAAAGATGCGCTGGTGACCTCCCAGGTCACCGAGAAGGAGATCGATACGGCGAGGCAGGTCGGTGTTCTATAATATTATTTTATTGTAACTAGCTGAGGAATGAGATGTACACACTCCCTTTAGCTTTTCTAACATTCAACCAAAAAGAGAGCGTACATTCATCGTCGGTGTCGTTCACGGCATGGTTTTATTTTAATTCTCTTACGTCCATGTACAACATGTCCGGCAGGGATACATACCTGTAGCGACGCGCGCGTCCGTGCTGTTCTTCGCGCTGAATGACCTCTCGCGCATCGACCCAATGTACCAGTTCTCGCTGGAAGCCTACATCGAGCTATTCAACTACTCCATCGATCGCAGCCCCAAGGGTGGCGAGCTTGAGGACCGCATAAACAACCTCAACGAGTTTCACACCTACGCTGTTTACAAGTCAGTTAACAATTATTTCATGGTTATTATGTAATTGCTGTTCTGGTCGTGTCTCTCTTGTTTGTACTTTTTCTCTCAGCTAAAATGTGTCTAGTGCGGTGCTCACAGCATTGATATTATTAATGACTTAATTGGGGGTACATGGTAATGTGTAGTATTTCGCTGTTATCGAAATAAGGAAACAAAGAAGACTACCATATTGTATTGTATTGTTTATTCATCATCCATAGACAGTACGCTGCACTCGGATATCGCAATCGGATAAAACACTAAATTAACATGAATACACAAAATTTACAATCCATGCCGTATGCAACAGTTCATGACAAATATAATTTTATTTGCAAAGACAATCCTCTCCAACTAATATGTTGCCAATTGGAGCAGGTCAGTCCCCACAAACAGCACCCGTTCACGAGCATCACGCCGGGCACAGCCATAACCTCTTTCAACCATATTTTAGGGAAAGAGATAACCCGAGCCAAGCGTCACCGTAAGCAAGTACCTTTAAGCGATGCACTGCTCCAGTGGCAACACAACACTGTGAAACACTTGCACATTAGGTTTCAATACTATAAGTTTTGTCATAAACTACTACTGTCAGCTGATCACATAGTTACATATCCCTTTAAATGCTACCACCTACAGAAAATTAAGAGTATAAGAGGTTTGAGAGCAGCCCTATCAATAAAGTATTAATAGATTCCTATATGAGATTTTGACCAATACCGAGAAACTATGTATATATATATTTTTTTTTTCTCGGTATTGGTCAACATTGGTCAACATTACCCTTGCAACATCTATTTTAAAAGCAGAGACTTATAATATTTACATGGGCAGGCATTCGTTTTAGTATCATTGTTTAAGGTGGCCCATCCCGCTCATCTCTCCCCATACAAACTGGGAAAGAAGATCACGCCCAAATTTATTGTTAGAGATCCCAAGTTTTGCTCAAAATAGCTTTATTTGATCAAACTAGATGTCTGATGACCGTTGGCATTGTAAAATTGTGTTTGGTTTCTAAGTTATGAGGTCAGAAAGTTCGAATTTTTCGCGCGTTTTATACAATAACTTTGGAGGTGGATTACGCAATGATAAAGTAAGAACATCTTAAAAAGATTAGTCATCAGACATAGCTTATTTAATCCAGATTTATAATCTATTTGGTTTTTGTTCGATTTTTTATTACAGCGGTCGTGGTTTACTTTTAGCTACAAGTCGTTTTGTAATTAAAATTTTCGTAAATCTTACAAATCATACACTATGCCCATTTTCTTTTTTGTGGACACGTTGCATCTTGCTCATCACGGAGCCTGTCTTTTTTTTTTTAAACAGAGAAGGTCCCAGAGCGCAACAGCACGGTTTTGTACCGTGCCCGCGAATGAGTTCGTCCCGCCGGGTTGGGCCACCTTAACGACACCATATAGAATATATTGAATATAGCCCAAAATGTAAAGCAGATAAAACTTAAGAAGAAGAGCGCACATTTGATATAACTGAGACTGTATATTTAATTGAGACCGTAATACTTACACAGGAACACTTGTCGAGCTCTGTTTGAGAGGCATAAGCTGCTTTTCTCGTTCCACCTGGTGTCGCGCATCCTCTTTCAAGCTGGCAAGATGTCCTTCAATGAGTACATTTTCCTGCTAAAGGGCGGCGTCGTCCTCGACCGGTCGGAGCAACCGGATAATCCCACTGGTGAGCCCACCCTATTCTTTCGAGCGACTCCATTTCCCATTGAATATTGGGCGTTCTCTCTACTATGATGCTCGATCGAACATTACCCTTGCAACATCTATTTTATTAAACTTTAGCACTTTGAAAATTATTTTAGCAAAGTTTCATGAATGTTCCTGCAGCTTTTGTACATTCTGCATTGGTTTGCGGTTGCAGAGTGGATGACCGACGAGTGCTGGGACAACATCACGGAGTTGGACAAGTTGCCTGGCTTCCATGGTTTGGAGGAAACCTTTGAGATTAACACCAAGGAATGGCAGCAGTGGTATCTGCACCCCGAGCCTGACACGCAACCCCTTATTGGTACTGCACTCTGACTATTTTATCAAGCGACCTTCAAATATAAGCTCAGACTCTACATTTCATTTATCACTGTAGGGTTCCCCCGCCCATGCTTTCGATTACCCCAGTCATTAGATCAACATTTGTACAAAGTTATCAATAACATGACGCCCAACAATCAACAGAAAAACTTGCCCATTGTTGTCATGAATGGTTTTTAAGCAATTGCAAGGTCTGCAAACAATGACTGGAATTGGAATTAGGAATGGAATTAGGCTGGCTTGAGGACTTCGTGCTCTCCCAGTGAGAACAATATGCCCTGCGAACTGGTTACAACTCTGGTTAAACTTGAGTCGGAGGTCGGACCCAGACTGATTTGCTGAGCTGAGAGACATGCTTAACATTTCGTCCAGAAAGTGTTTACACCAAAGCGTTGGACCGCCGAAAAAAAATCATTGGGCGTAGCACGCACTCCCGCGCATCTCGGCGCGCTTATCATAACATTGAGACACTATAACGGTACTATTGCGATGCCTCTCTGTTATCGCTCCAGTCAAACACAGCCCTTGGTATAGTTTAATTACATTTTTTTTTTTTTTTTTATGTAAAGCGCGGCATATGGCATACGCCAGGACCTCTTAAGGTGCCCGACGACGCCCATGAGCTTTCGAATTTTCGGGGCTGCGAAAACCATGCCGGCCGGCCAGGTGCTTCTTCACACCATGTTTGAAGGAACCCAGGTGGTACTTAAGGGGAAATAACTCGGCAGGGAGTGCGTTCCATAGTTTACCGACCCTATAGATAAAGGACCTAGAGGATCGGTTGGTTCTAATTTTTGGAATGTCGACAGTGTACGGGTGCATTTCCTGCCTGTTCCGTGTTGTGCGATGGTAGAAAGGGGACGGAGGGACAGCGTTATGCAGCTCCGATGAACATTCTCCATGGTAAAGACGGTAGAACACAGAGAGAGACCCAACATCCCTTCGGAGTTGGAGGGTCTCTAGATTCAAAGACACCTCGGGATCGTCGACGAGACGCACGGCCCGACGCTGTATCGAGTCCAGGGAGCCAAGCAGGTGCTGAGCTGAGCGGTCCCACAAATGCGAGCAGTACTCCACGCAAGACCTTATCTGCGCCTTATAAAGGAGCAGTTTTTGGTCAGGCGTGAAATACTGTCGTACCCTGTTAAGAACTCCCAGCTTTTTAGAGGCGAGCTTGGCTTTATCCTCGATATGGCGTCCGAAATTAAGGTTATGCGTCAGGTCGACCCCAAGTATCCCTATATGCTCGTCAATACGTAGAGTTGCTCCCTGGAAAGTCGGAGCCACACTAAACGGAGTACGCTTCGCACTGAACACGCACGCCTGTGTCTTGCTCGCGTTAAACTCGACGAGGTTCTGGAGACCCCATTCGGAAACTTTTTCCAGGGTCTCTTCGAGTCTAACAACGAGGCGCCGCCTATTCTCCTCCACTTCAGCCCGGCTTGCGGTCTGGTGACTGGTGTACCTGGCTAGTACTGTGCTATCGTCTGCGTAGCAGTCGATGTCGCCCAAATTAAGCAGATCATTAATTTGAACCAGAAAGAGGGTCGGGGACAGCACAGAGCCCTGCGGCACGCCGGCATTCACAGACATGGCTTCGGAGCAGCATCCGTCAACCAAGACTTTTATGCTGCGGCCATGCAGGAAGTCGGCGATCCAGTCACACAGCTCGGGTGGCAGGCCATAGGAGGGCAGCTTGGAAAGCAGTGCCTTGTGCCAGACCCGGTCAAATGCTTTCGCGATATCCAGGCCGATAGCCATACCTTCGCCATGATTTTCGAGCGCATCACCCATCTCATGTGAGACGTGAACTAGGAGATCCCCAGCAGATCGATTCCGACGGAAGCCGTATTGACGATCGCTGAGGAGTTCATTGCTCTCTAGATACTTCATCAGCTGTGAGTTAATGATGCGCTCCATCACTTTGCAGAGAAGAGAGGTAATGGCTATGGGACGGTAGTTGGCCGGGTCTGATCGATCGCCTTTTTTAGGCACGGGCTGAACGTTGGCCGATTTCCAAGCTGCGGGCACACATCCAGTGGAGTACGATAGGCGGTAAAGGCGGGTAAGGACAGGAGCTAATTCCGGAGCACATTTCTTCAACACCAGCGCAGGAATGCCATCAGGGCCACTCGCCTTCCTGGAATCTAGGGCGAAGAGCTCACGCCGTACAACTCCCTGGCGGAATTGTATGCTCGGCATAGATACTCCGCACCCAGGAATGGCAGGCGGAATGGAACCACCATCATCCAGGCGAGAATTCGCCGAAAAGATGTCCACCAGAAGGTTGGCCTTCTCTTTGGCGGAAAAAGCGAGTGATCCGTCAGGCTGCTGCAATGGTGGAAGTGAGGAGCGGCAGAAATTCGCTTCGCAGATTTGGCAAGGGACCAGAATTGACGGCTCCCAGTCGGGTGGCTGATCAACTTCTCGCCAATTCTGCCGATATGCTCGAACTTCGCTCTGGCAATTGCTCTCTTACTGGATCTGGAGGCTACGTTAAGAGCTTGTTTCAGCGCTTTTACGTCTGGGTCACGCCGTGTTCGCGCACGGGACCATGCACGGTGGGCCGCGTTCTTAGTAGAACAAGCGGCCGCACATTCCGCGTTAAACCATGGCTGGCTTTTGCCACCGAGGGATTTGGTGGAGCTGGGAATAAAAAGCTCCATAGCTCCCGTGATCACCTCGGAAACGGCATTCGCACAGCTCGACGGATCCATAGCGCTGAAACAGAGCTCTCTCCAAGGGAAGGAGGAGAAGTGTTCTCGCATTCCGTCCCAATCTGCCGACTCATAATGCCACACCAGACGCGTGCCGGGCGCACGTTTCTCAGTCTGGGTGTGTGGCACACCTCACCAGGCAATGATCAGATGACCCCAAGGGGGCAAGCACCGACACCTTATACCCGGCGGGTTTGGTGGTCAGCAGAAGATCCAGTAAGGAGGACGCATCACCTGCTCGATCTGGGATACGCGTATGTTGCGTCACCAATTGAGTCAGGTTGTGCGCCAAGGCGAAGTTACGCACAGCCCTACCGGCAAAGTCAGTCTTCTCGGAGCCTAGCCACAACGCATGGTGCGCGTTGAAATCTCCCAGAAAGACCAACTCCGCTGAGGGGAACCTTGCCTGTGCATCGTCTGCCGCTTTGCTCATGTACTCGAGAACTCGAGTAACCTCCCTGTCCCCGTTGTGCGGTCTGTACAGACACGCGTACAGCCGCGTGTCCGTCCCCATGTCAACATGGACCCAAAGCACAGAGTGTTCGGGGTCCTCCATGCAATGAAGACGGCGACAACAAATATCAGACCTGACGAACAGGCATACCCCGGCCTTCGGACGGAAGGATTCCTCCAGAGTAAAACCGGGATAGTGCAGGTACGACGTGTCGGCAGGTCGTGATATTTGTGTCTCCGTAAGAAAAAGCATGGCCGGCTTCGTCTGCTCCAGGTGCAGGTGCACGGCATTCAGGTTTGTGTGCAGCCCCCGTATGTTCGCGAAATCTACGCGAAGAGTGCCGGGGTTGTGCACCGCTGAATATACGTTCTTCTTTGTTGGTGTCATTGCATGGTTGTGTGGTGTGAGGTTGCACAGGGGACAAGTAGCGAAGATTTGTGGTCAAAGCGCAACTCTGTGGCTTCGTCACTGTCTGCCTGGGATGGTGAGAAACCGACACGATGGACGGAAGGGCCCCCGGTCCCCCCCGGAAGTGGCCGCCGGGACCCCGGCAGTCCGGTCACCAACCGGCACGACGGACCACTCCGAGATTATTATTATTATATATTATATATTATTATTAAACTTAAAATAAATTAATATCAACTATTTACAGAGCAATATTACATTTCTAATTACATAAAAATATAAAAAAAAAAATCGTATAGAATATCCGAGTGGGTAAACAAAAGGGTCTCCTTCATGAAGTCCAAAAACCGGCCAAGTGCAAGTCGGACTCGCACACGAAGGGTTCCGCACCATCGTACAAGATTTAACGGGAACATCGTACAGGAAAAAAAAATTACGAATCCGAGTGTGTAATATACATCTAATGGAGGAAATAAAGAAACTGAAACTGAAACACAAAAAAAATTACGTTAAGGGGGGCCTTTCATTTTTATTATTTTTTTATTATACCTATTTGTTGTTATAGCGGCAAAATAAATACACAATCTGTGAAAATTTCAACTGCCTACCTATTACGGTTTATGAGATACAGCCCTTTGACAGACGGTCGGACGGACGGTTGGACAGCCGAGGCTAAGTAATAGGGTTCCGTTTTCACCCTTTGGGTACGGAACCCTAAAAAAAGCATAAGGTCCAAAACCCAGAACATCCAAAGGTATGTATTTTTCGTGTGTATTATAAAATGCATAATCCAACCTAACTAATCTAATTGAAAATATTCGCATTCATAAGAGTTTTGGACGCTATGGGGTTTGGACCTTGTGCTTTTTGGACTTAATGATGCGTCCCCAAACAAAATATTATTCTTTATTTATACAACATGTAACCTTATTTGATTTATATACGTATTCATATTTTGTTTACATATACAATGTTAGTTTGTCCTATTCCTGTCATTGTGCATTACACTAAAGATGTCCCACAAAATAGTTGTATAACATTATCTTACATTAAAATGATTATTACGGACTAAACTAAAGTAAGCTCCGCAGGGGAGTGGAACGACATTTGCATGGAGTTCCAGAAGATCTTGGTTGTGCGGTCGCTGCGAGTGGACCGCGTGTCGCCCGCCATCACCGCTTTCATCGTTAACGTACTCGGTCCGCGCTATGTCGAGCCGCCTGTACTTGACATCAAGGTGACCTTCTCAGATTATTTATTTATTTATTTATTTATATCCATAATCAAACGCAATACAGTATTCACATTTAACTATATCTAAGTGGATTAATACCATTCCGATAGACCGTTTGGCCCGTGGTGAAATGGTTTTTAATTTGATTTTTTTCTCTTGTTTGGACATAGACTACATATAGGTACGAGAAAAACAAGGAATTTTCGTTTCGGTGAGATAACAAGCTTGCTTTGCCTGAAAATTCTCTATTAAGCCACAAAAACTATTTTTAAAACAAGTAACAGTTCAATAACAACATAATACGTGAGGCGCAAAGGCATACTTATCACTCGAAGAGATTTCTTCCAGCCAATATTCCCCATACTTACAAAACATGTATGTGTGCAACAGGCGGCGTGGGAGGAGTCAACGTGGAAGTCATCACTTCTGTTCGTGCTGTCACCCGGCGTGGACCCGACCGCTGCGCTCATCCAGCTGGCAGTGGACAGCAAGATGATGGACAAGTTCCAGTCGCTAAGCTTAGGCCAGGGACAGTCGATCGCAGCGCAGAGGTATGGTTAATGTACATTTTTGTTTTAAATCTCCGTAAAATAGGACATTCAGTAAAATGTTTGTAGAGTGACGTTGTCTTGTCAGGTATGCCCCCAGTGAAGCATCCTGTTTTATTCATTTGCACCTTTGTGCATTATGTGTTTGCCAGGTTGTCCTGGGGAATACGTCTTTTAAGACGACGGGCTTGCCTTTTTATGTCTATTAACCCACATGCTAGTCGGTTTGGATGCATTTAGATTCTCGCTCGAAAGCTTTCTGAAAATATTGTTATTTCTTCCTTTACATTCAATATGCCAAGGTCATTGTGAATTATTTCATTGGTTATGTACCATGGGGCATCAGTGATGATTCTAAGCATCTTATTCTGGAACCTCTGGATGGTCTCGATGTTTGAGTGTGAAGCTGTTTCCCACAGCTGGATGCCATATGTCCAAATTGGTTTGATGATTGTTTTGTACAAAAGTACTTTATTACCAAGGCTTAATTGTGAGTTACGGTTCATCATCCAGTATATTTTTCCGGAGCTGCAAGCCGAGCTGTTTTCTTTTTGTGAAAATGTGTTTCTTCCAGGTGAATTTTCTGTCCAGGAAGAGGCTTAGGTAATTTACATGGTCGCTTTGAGGTATCTGCAGACCGTTAAGTGTGTCTTTTTTCATGGTAAAGGTTACATGAACAGACTTTGTCTCATTGGCTTTTATCTTCCAGTTTTTGAGCCTCACTGAGATTTCTTGGAGACTACTTTGTAGGATAAGGGAGGCCCTTGAGGGATTTTCATCTGACGCCAAGACAGCAGTGTCATCAGCAAAAGTGCATGTGGTGCAACGTTTGCTTTTAGGTAAATCAGCTGTGTAGAGCAGTTATAATATTGGTCCTAGGACACTTCCTTGGAGGACTCCAGCTGTTATTAGGTACAAAGCTGCCACTTCCTTTACATATTTGACTATAAAGTGACGCTCACCCAAATAGGACATGAGGATATAGAAGTAGTCGGCTGAGAGGTTGGTCTTGAGCTTGCATAGGATTCCGTCATGCCAGACTCTATCAAAGGCCTGCGAGATATCCAAAAAAGCAGCAGAATAATAGTGTTTGCTTTCAAACGATTTATTAATGTCAGCTATCAGTCTGTGAATCTGATCTATTGTTCCGTGCTTATGCCTGAAGCCGAATTGGTGATCTGGGATGAGGTGTTTATCTTGGATGACTGGCATTATTCTTGCTAGAAATGAAGTTTTGAAAATTTTTGATGGTATGGGGAGTAGACTAATCGGTCTGTATGACTTCGGATCGTCGAGATTTTTTCCAGGCTTAGGGATCATCTTTACTTGAGCGACTTTCCATTGTGGTGGGACAAAAGATGTTCGTAAAATAGCATTATATAACTGTGTTAGGTATGTCAAGCCGATATCGGGAAGTTCCTTAAGAACCTGTCCTGTAATGAGGTCATACCCAGGTGCTTTTTTGGAATCAGCCTTTTTAATAACTTGTTCTACCTGTGTTACTGTGAATTTTCTTATCGTGTCGTTCAGTGGAGATGAGCAGGGAGACAAGAGGGTACTTTTGACGTAATTATCGTGTTCAGAGGTGCCCTCATAGGGACGTGGTGCAAACACTTTAGCCAGATGTTCTGCAATAGATGTATTGGGAGGTAATTGTCAGGGCTTCTTTATAAAACTGCTGTATTAATTTCACATTCGGCTGTAATGAAAGCGAAATAACTATTCTTAATAACATACCCATGCTGTATCCAGGATTCTAACAGCCGGCATGAAAGAGGGTGGCTGGGTGTACCTCGCCAACTGCCACCTCGCCTGCAAGTGGCTCAGTGGACTGCGCGGCCTCGACAACCCCAAGATACACCCGCGGTTCCGCCTTTGGATGACCTCCATGCCGGATGACAAGTTCCCTCTCAATATCCTGCAACGCAGCATCAAGATGACCACTGAGCCACCGCAGGTGTGCAGCATGCTTAGCTTACTCACCTATGGTATGGCTTTGGTGAAAACATTTATTTCTGGCCCATTAGTAAGATCAGTCAAGTATTCAGGCTGTCATAGCAGTCATCAGTATCTTTTCAATATCCATATTCATTTTCAAAGTTTATTATTTAGTTAAGTAGGTATGAGAGTATCGTAATGGATTCGGCGACAAGCGGCGAGGTGACCCTGTTTTTCTGGTAGTAGCTACTAGCCTACCCTCTTCCCTGGAGACTCGCCCTGCATCAGCGCTGGCTGCTCGCCTACCTTAAGCCTACCCCCCGTAAGTTTTCTATTACATCTATTATTCGAATTTGTTTGTGCAAAGCTCAGCAAAATGGCTGTTAAGTTATGGCTATTTCCCAAAATTACGGCAGTGACTGCTATTTTTTGGACTCCTGCTAACTACGATATTTATTATACTGGTTTAGTTTCTCTGCATCATCGGCACATAGGCAATAGAGCCCTATGCTATATTAAAAAGTATTTGCATATTCAGGGTTTGAAGGGCAACCTGATGCGAATTTTCGCTAACCTCAACGAGGACAAGTTCGATGAGGCAACTCCAAAGTACCGCAAGCTGCTGTTCTGCGTCTCCTTCTTTCACTGCACTCTCATCGCGAGGAAGCGCTTCCGGCAGCTCGGTTACAACTCCGTCTACAGTTTTAATGACTCTGACTTTGATGTAAGTACTATCTGCAAAGTAGAGTTTCGCTAATCGGCACTATTCTCAACCAGGGGATGCTAGTATTGAAATGTTCGGATTACCGGATTGTATAGGGAAATCAATAAATTAAAGTAAACAAGTCACTCGTACAGCGGCAATTGCGTGTTTAAAGCGAGAACGTAGCAATAAGCGCTTCTGTGGACAAAAGCTCGCTAACACGGAACAACATAGGGGCAGACCAGGCTATCGCGGAGGGTGTGCGAGAAGCGGTAATGAAAGGTGCCAGACTACTGGACATGTGAATTTACTACAGGGCCGGATTAGTGAGACTTGACTGTATTATCGAATTCTGGTAAAATATGTTTTGTCAAAAAGTAAATTCAGAAAAAATAAAGAGTTTACATGAAACCTGGATGTCTGGATAGCTCAGTGGACTTGTAATTCAAAGGTCGCAAGTTTGTATCCTGCCGCAGGGGAATGTCCAGACCAATTGTTTTCACAATCTGCTTTAAAGTAGATGTCATTGTGTAACCTCAAATTAATGAGATAATGATTATGTCGTATCCATAAATATGTAATAAATATTTGTTGAAACTCGTGGCAGGTGTCAGAGAACCTGCTCGTGAACTATCTGCAGGAGTATGACGACACGCCGTGGGCGGCGCTGCGCTACCTGTTCGCCATCATCAACTATGGCGGCCACGTCACCGACGACTGGGACGTGCGCGTGCTCACGGCCTACATCAACCAATTCTTTTGTCCCGAAGCCATAGATGTCAACTTCTTCCGGTGAGCGATCTCCCATCTCAGCTAATTTGGTTTTCGACATCTTCTACATCAAAGATTGAGATGTTGCTTCTGCTCTACTGTCACTTTTAGTGAACCGCATAGACTTCCTTCCATACTGTCCATGCAAAGTAACTTGTTTAATCATACCTTGACGTTGATTTTGATTTTTTGTCCTTTCGTGCCCTAAAACTCTTTCGATTCATGATGTTGTGGTCTAAGTTGGTCGGATTTGTAATTGTGACCTTGTATACTTAGTACTTTCAAACAGACTAGTGGATGCCTGGAATTTTTTTTTTTTTATCTCCCTTTTATATTACAATCTGTCGCATATTTGGACATTCAGTAATAGTTATGTGAATTGTTAGTGTTGGCTTTCTAGGATTGCTTCCAGTGAAGCAACCTAATAGTTTACAAAGGTGAAGAGATCATCTTGTTATGAGGTCTTGAGGAATTCTCCTCTTCAATCGGCGATATGTGGGCTTTTCATCCATCAGGTGGGTAGCCAGGAAGTTTGGGTGAGTTCTAATGCGCTCTTTATATCGTTGTGTTAGTTTTTTTGCCTCTTCTGTGACTGTAGGGATAGATAAGTCATCGTGCAGTAAGTTATTTGTGATGTACCAGGGCGCATCCACAATTATTCTGAGCATTTTTGACTGAAACCTTTGCAAAATTGCAATATTTGATTTGGAGGCTGTACCCCAGAGCTGGATACCATAGGTCCAGATTGGCTTTATTATACTTTTGTACAGCATTAACTTTGCTTCTAGTGACAGTTGAGAATTGCGGCCCAGCATCCAATATAGGTTCCGTAATTGCAGGCTTAGTTGTTTTCTTTTAGTAAAGATGTGCTTTTGCCAGGTTAGTCTTCTATCTAGATGAAGACCAAGGTATCTAACATCATTGGCTTGAGGTATCTGAACACCGTTGAGGGTTACGGGTGGGCATGTGTCATGTCTCAGCGTAAATGTGACATGTACAGATTTGGTTTAGTTTGCGCGTATTCTCCACTTTTTCAGCCATTTTGCGATTTCGTCCAGGATACTTTGAAGCATGACTGAAGCAACTTTTGGATTAGGGTGCGAGGCGAGGATATAATATGGGTCAGAGGACAAGAGGTATAATATGGGTCAGAGGACACTGCCTTGTGGGACTCCAGCTCGAATAATATTTAAATTAGTGATTGCATTTCCATATTTTACCATAAAGTGTCTATTTTCGAGGTACGATTTCAGGATCATAAAACAGCTATTAGGAAGATTTGATTTGATTTTGAAAAGGAGGCCCTCATGCCAGACCCGTTCGAATGCCTGTGAGATGTCAAGAAAGACTGCGGAACAATACTCTTTGGTTTCGAAGGTGTGATAAATTTGTTCAATCAGTCTGTGGACTTGGTCAATAGTTCCATGCTTTTTCCTGAATCCAAATTGATGTGACGGTATTATTTCTTTTTTATTAATAACTAGCAGCCCGTCCCGGCTTTGCACGGGCATAATATAATTGAAAAAATATTATTTTGACACAATGATACACAAATAAACCCCTTATTACGTAGAGTTCCTGAAAAAGAGCATATACCTACATATTTGAAATAAAAATAACAAATTTTGTGAATATATTTTTTTTGTATTTTTTTTCTTTTTTTGTATTTTTTACTTTTATGTATTTTCATACTATTAATTATTTTAAAAAGGTCATAACCACAAAACAAAGCCATTAAATAAATAATTTATTGAGTTAAAGCCAGGGAGTAAACATTATTTGATGTTGTTTTATTTTTCACTAAATAATTAGCTTAACTGTTATTATGATGCTTTTGAGATTACCGCGGTCGTTAGACATGTTTGAAAAATGTTACGGCTTTTGAGAATGTCTTTGGAGAGGGTATCTTCCTGCCGCGTGAAAAGCCGTAACATTTTTCAAACATGTTTAACTGTTATTAGCTACCTACATCTACTACTATAACCTACAACTAAAAAGTATTTAATCGAAAATCATAAAAACTATTTAAGTCACTTATTTATTAGGATAACTAAATGTACAACATATATTAATAGGTCTAGTTCTGAAAAGAACTTTTTGAATGCGTTTAGTTACCTAATAAACTAATTATCATCAAGCGACAAAATATTATCAAGCGACACTTTCTTAAATTCCGCACACGGCTGCTGCGTAGGGAGCCGACTGACTCCCCTCCCGTATCTCTGAGTGACGCCTAAAAACTCTAAAATGCATAGTTTGCCAAAGGGAAGTTTTTTCTAATTTTTAAACTCATGATATCTTTCGAATGAAATGTCGGAATCGAATAATTCAAAAAGTAATATATAGGTATTGAAACAGTCTTAAATAATAATTTATTTATTTTGATAAGGATTCATATCTAGGTACAAATAAAGAGCCTTTTCTAGCGGCGGTATTTAATTTTTTATTTTAAAATAAATGCACACTTATTGTGCCATAACTATAATAGTTAGATGTATGCTGTCGCGACATTTTTTGTAGATAATAATGTGTTCTATAAAATTGTACTACATTATTTTGTTCTATCGTGAATAGTTTTCGCAGCGCACGCGATGTAAGGAACATTCTTGGTAATTTTTTTGCACCTTGGGTTACGTTATCGGAGTTTTGGTAAGGATCCCTAATTTTTTTAAGATAAAACATAGTCTATGTCCCTCGGATAGACTGTAGCTTTCCAACGGTGAAATAATTTTTCAAATCCGTTCAGTAGTTTACTATCTGTTCATGTATTTGAGCCTATTCGGTTCAAATACACAAACAATCAAACATTTCCTCTTTATATAATAGTATAGATAGAGTATAGATTAGAGAGCTCCGATAATAAACGCGTCCGATCGCTGCTAAATTCAAAGTGCTAGAACCGCAGCCTCCGACGCACTATTTAATGGGCACGCTCCCACCGTCCCGGCCGGCCGGTACTGCCGCAAACCTACGCCCCGCAATTTTTTAATCTGTAATATCTTCGAAAATATTCATTTAAATCATATGCTGTAAACGGCCATATAAATCTATATTAAATCAACAATGTATTTAAGGTATTTAATTGGATAAGGATTAATGCTGTATTGGTTAAAATCGCCTCGAAAGTTAGCCATTATTTGTCGTAAAAAGTTAATGACAAAAAAAAATTATTGTGGTATATCCATAAGAGATAGACATATACCATCACGGAATTTTCTGTAGACTTTTTCATTGTGTACAATACTTAGCACATTATTTCGATACATCTCGTAGGATTCAGCCTGCGTTTGCAATGTAAGCGGAAAAAATGTAATTTATTACGACATCACATTGGAAACCTCAAAAATAACAGTATTTCTCCACTATTTAATGGATGTTATTATACATATAAACCTTCCTCTTTAATCACTCTATCTATTAAAAAAAACCGCATCAAAATCCGTTGCGTAGTTTTAAAGATTTAAGCGAACATGGGGATATAGGGACAGAGAAAGCGACTTTGTTTTATACTATGTAGTGATTGGCATGAGTCTAGACAATAAGAGTCGTTCTAGCACTTTTGCGGCGATGGGGAGCAGGCTTATCGGCCTATAAGATTTTGGGTCATGGGCACTTTTCCCTTCTTTCAGAACCATCATTATCTGAGAAACTTTCCACTGTGGTGGGAAGTGTTTTAGTCTTAGCACAGCATTATAGATTTGCATTAAGAATGCTATTCCTTTGGATGGCAGTTCTCTAAGAGTACGTGAAGTGATTAAGTCATACCCTGGAGCTTTCTTGGGATCTATGAATTTAATAGCTGTCTTTACTTCATCCGCTGTAAATGTTTTAAGATCATCTGTGTCAGAGGTAGTTTTAAGAAAATTTGTAATATGCTCTTCATCACTTTCTGGACCCTCAGGGGGATGTGGGGTAAACACTTCAGATAAATGGGTGGCAAAAGTTGTGGCTTTTTCTGAGTCGCTTCTGGCCCAAGTATTATCTTTTTATCGTATCGGGGGTTGATGCACAAATGGACGTTTCAGCGTTTTTGTTGCCTTCCACAGCGAATAATCAGTTGCAGCCGTAGCACTAAGATTTCGTAGATAGTTTTGTGTGCCATCTGTCTTTTCTTTTTCGAGCATTTTCTTCAGTTGTTTTGTCAAGTAGTTGAGTTTTGTCTTAAGTGTAGGATGTCTTGTTTGTTGCCATTGTTTTCGTAGTTTCCTTTTTTCGGCTACCTTGTCGGCAATGGCTTTTGAGAAGTTTAGGATGGGATCTTTTGTTTGTGTTAAGGGTGTTGAAGCCCAAGAAGCATTTTGGACTTCAGTGGTAAAGAGTTCCACAGCATCTGTGATCTCGGCCTCAGTTTTTAAGCTGACTTTGGTGCTTAGGTATGTTTCAATGTAATTACGAAAACACTGCCAGTCCGTTTTTTTGTTATGTAGGATACACTTTTCAGGCTTATTCAGTATTTGGTTACTAATAGTTATTAGCACCGGAGAGTGGTCAGATGAGAGGTCAAAGCATGATGTCGCTTTGATAACTGAGCTTGGTTTATTCTTAATAACGCAAAAGTCTAACAAATCAGGCAGCCTTTTGCGGTCAGTTGGCCAGTACGTTGATTCCCGTGATGACACTATGTTTAAACCCAGCTGATTTATTGCACTCAGTAGTTGGCGTCCTTTCTGGAGAGTTATTCTGGATCCCCAATGCACGTGCTTAGCATTATAATCTCCGCCCACTACAAATCGCATTCCCAGCGTCCTGAAGAATGCTGTATATTGGTCAGACTTAATGGAGTGTTTTGGTGGGCAGTAAATAGCTGAGAATGTGATTGGACCAGAATGTTCTTCTACAATTACATTGGTGGCTTGGATATAAGGCTCACAGAACCCATTGCTTTCATATTGTTTTATACTAGCTTTGACAATCACTGCTGAACCGCCATGGGCTTGGCCGTCTGGGTGCAATGTATGATAGATGTTATAGTGCGGGATTTTTACGAAGCTTTTATTTGTGAAATGAGTCTCGGAGATGAGCATAATGTCTATGTCGTGTTCGTTGATAAATACTATAAGCTCTTGAGTGCGGTGTGAGAGCCCATTGGCATCTGTTCGTAGGTTGTCGAGCATGCCCGCATACCACATGCCGCGCGACGGCTCGCTCGAATCGTACCGCGACTTCATCGACGTGTTGCCGCAGCAGGAGCGCGCCGAGTCGGTGGGTCAGCACGCGTCCGCCGACGTGGCTTGCCTCGCGCAGGACACCAGCATCATGTGCCTCACGTTATTCGCGCTCGCCTCCACCGGCGGCTCTGGCGGCAGCGGGGGCGAGGATTTGAAGGTGACAAGCCTTCTTCTGCCCCATTTTGTTCTGTCTTGTAGTTATCCGGGCTCATCGTTCGCTCCGTGATGTGTGTTGGGCGGGGCAGGTGGACAAACTGGCGGCCGAGATGCTGTTGAAACTGCCAGCGGAGATTGGGGTGGAGATGACAGAGCGCATGATGAGCCTGAAGCACGACCTCCGGGCTCATCGTGCGCTCCGTGATGTGTGTTTGGCGGGGCAGGTGGACGAACTGGCGGCCGAGATGCTGGTGAAGCTGCCTGTGGAGATCGACGTGGAGACGACGGAGCGCATGATGGGTCCGGAGGTGGTGATGCCAATGTGCGTGTCACTCCTACAGGAGCTCGGCTACTACAATGTGCTCATCGACGGCATCAATCGCGGCATAAAGGTTCCTCTCTGCCTCTACCTCAGATTTTAGGTGACAAATTTGATACTTCACTTTTAAATCTTGTGGAGCAAACGACACAAATTTTGCCTTTTTTGACAAGTTTGAATTCCATTCCTCCTGCAGCTTTCAGCATGCACCTACCTACATTTTGCGGTGCCGGCTGCAGGGTTCATCACACAAATCAGTTTACAACGAAGACATATTTTGCGACATCATTATGATTATGATATTTTCTTATTCTTAAACTATTGTTAACTACAGCTTTTCAGCATTTTAATTACCTACATATTTTCTCACTGACCACTCAGTTTCAATATTGCTTCCAGGAGTTGCGACGAGCCATAGAAGGGCTGGTGGTGATGTCAGAGGTGCTTGAAGACATGTACGAGTGTATCTTTGAAGGGCGAGTGCCGAAATCGTGGCAGAAAGGTAGTGTCATATTTCAAGGATCTTTTACTGGCATGACGAAGGGTGTTAGTCGCCAAACAAGCAAAGTAGTCCTATAACAAAAGCTTATAAGAGAACCAAGAATCATAAAACTGTTATATTTTTTTTAAAGGTACCCCATGATGGGTTTTTGAACTTGAGTTAAGAAAACCACACCGGCTGCCAGGAGCTTCTTCACATCATGCTCTGAAGGACCCCAGGTTGTACTTGGGGGGAAACGGCTTGGCATTTTTTAATTTACAGACTCTATAGTTAAGGATCTAGAGGATCGGTTGGTTCTTACCTTGGGAATGTCGACAGTTGGATGCATTTCCAGCCTGCTCAGTGTTAAGCAATGGTAGAAAGGGGACGGAGGGACAATGTTATGCAGCTCCAAAGAGCATTCTCCATGGTAGAGATGATATAACACAGAGACATACATATCCCTTCGGAGTTGGAGGGTTTCTAAATTGTGGGATACTTCTGGTCATCGAAAGATGGACCGCACGAGTCCCAGAAGCCAAGCAAAAATACTTAACTGAACGGCCCCACTGTTGTGAATAATACTCCACGCAAGACCGAATCTGCCCCTGGAAAGTTTTTTGGTCCGGCGTGAAATACTGATGCACCCTGTTGATAACTCTCACCTTTGAGGCCAGCTTGGCCTTATCCTCGAAATGGTGTCCGAATCCATTGAGACAAATTGAATGTACCGATTATATGAGTCACAAACGAATAAATCTGCCTAACCAGTAAGTCGGTGCGTGCAGGGCGACCATCCCAGAAGCCGCTGGGCTCGTGGTGCCGCGAGCTGTCGCTGCGCGGCGCGCACCTCGCGGCGTGGGCCGGCGCGCCCCGCTCGCCGCCCACGCTGTGCTGGCTGCCCGCTCTCGTCGCGCCCACCGGCTTCCTCACTGCCGTCATGCAGGTACCGTCACTTGACACTCGCAGTGTGGCCGTCACAGAAGTCAATGCGCTTGTGGTGCCCAAAGCTGTCGCTGCGATTAGCTTTTTTTATATGAATAATCATTATAAAATAGATTTTACATTTTGAGTTCTATGTCGTTGATATTCAATAATTTTTTTTCCCATTGGTTCCATCTAAGAACCATGACATGATGTTCGACTTGTTTGTCTAACACTTTCAGACAACGGCTCGACAAGAATCGTGGCCTATCGACACCCTGTGCTGGGAGTTCAATGTGATGACCCTGGATGAGTCGGCCTTCGTGCGGCCTCCGCGGGACGGCGGAGTCTACGTCAGGTGGATATTCTTTGTTCAACAAGGGAGTTCTGGCTGAACACAGAAACGCTATGACGAGGCCAAAAATGAAATGTAGAACAGACGAAAGACTTGGAAGGTTCTCGCACGGTATATAGAGATGTGAGTGTGAGCAAATGATTATGGTGTTGCAGAGGACTGTATTTGGAAGGCGCCAGCTGGTTTAAGAAGGAGGGCTGGCTTCAGGAACCACTGCCTATGCAGCTAGTGTTCCCCATGTCGCCCATACACTTCAAGCCTGTCCGCGCTACCGGCAAGAGGCTTCGCAGTTAGTGGGCATTCCTTCCTTTCAATCTCCTTCAATTCTCCGGCCAAGAGACGCCACTAGGCCCGTATTGCATCTTCCCCTCCTCTCAAATGACTGACGTCCCCGCGTATCATGCCCAAACTTAAATCAGGAGGGATCCGTAGTAGTCTTATACTCCAGTTATAAGACTAAACCACTAGCTAAAACGTATGTATACGCTCCTGTTTCCCACAAAACTTTGCTGTTTTTGGGAACCCATTGTGGCAGTCATAGGCCAGGCACAGTCCCGACAAGTTGGCCTGATAGTCCAGTTGCATGTACATTCGTGGTACAATACATGTTGGCGCGTTCTGAGCTGGCTTTGTGTGTGCGTGTGCCCAGATCGCTACACGTGCCCATGCTACTACCACCCGGAGCGGAAGGGTGCTTTCGTAGTGGCTGTCGAGCTGCACTCAGGTAAAGAACCTGCCGACTTCTGGGTGAAGCGCGGAACCGCTTTGCTCTGCACGCTCAGCACCTAGTCACATAGCCCCCTACCATACTACGACCATCTACCCACTAAGCTGCTAAACCTTCCCCAAGCTTCTTAAACCGCTTGATCTACCGGTTTACCTCATGTTAAATAGTGGTCCGGAATTGCTTGCAACATTATTTAACAAATTATACTAATAAACGTATTGGATTTAATTAGAATATGTTTTATTTCGACTTCATTGCTTTGTCAATAGATGTATCTGGTAGCAAAGCTAAATCTTATTAGATGTTTAAAACCTTAAACGGAGGAATATTTTAGACGCTCCTGGCCAATTTTATTATACGACTGACACCGTTAACAATGTCGTGACCTCTTCAATTATCTTTGTGAATTATCACAAGTCTATGCGCGCCTCCGTGTCATGTTCTTGTAGGCTTAGGTATTTATTGGTGCAGTAGGACTAATAATAAAGAGTGATTTAATTTAGTAGGTGCGGTATTAGCCATCCATGTCCAGTCACATAAAAAAAAAATCGATACTATGGCTATGGCTAATGTTAAAATACGACAAATCCGAGTGTAGTGTACTGTCTATGGATGATGAATAAACAATACAATACAATAACCATAACATAATATTTTGTAGCACAACAGGAGTCTGACGGACACGGATGGTCGCAGTCGCACGAAGTGGTGCATAAGCAAACTGATGGAACTACCAACCAAAAAACCGAATAAAACGACGGTCAGCGTTATAGTTGCTATAAACTAGATAAAAACGATATTGGAATGTATTTGTTCATTTAAGAATAATGGAAAAATACTCGTTATTGAAAAGTAAGGACAGGTTTCATGAAAGGGGCCTCGTCAGAACGTCAAAAATTCAGAACAAAAATGTTATTTTTTTAAATACCATTGCAGAACATCAAAAAATCAGATCGTCCAATTTTGTCGTTCTGATTTTCTACGTTCTGAATAATGTAATTCAGCTCTCTTGCAGAACGTCAAAAATATTTTAATGTTCGGTTTGGATTTTTGTCAATCTGCAACCAAGCATTACCAACATCAAATAAAAACTCCGATTGGAAATTCATTGCAGAAAAATATGGCTTCGTTAAACTATATTGCGCCCTGGAGCGTTAGTCTTAAAGCGCACATTAGCAGTGGCAGCGCTTCAGATGAGAGCGACAGCGAAGGTGACGCTGGCGGAGGCGTCGAGGGAGGGGTCGTTCCTTTTTCAAAATTCATTGGGCACATCACGCTCGTTAGAGGGCTGGAGAGCCATCCCCATGGTCTGAGTAATATAATATTTGTAAAGGTTGCTGCTTCAACGTAATTCAAGCACAACACAAAACACACAAAACAAAAAACACAGCTTGCATTTTTGACGTTCTGCAAGGATTTCTAGAAAACGAAAATGAAAAGCGTATGTGATGTGAATAGGATTTTTGACGTTCTGAATGACGGGGGTTTATCAACGTTTTAAGGGTTGGTTGCAAAATGTCAAAAAATCTGATTGAATATAATTTAATTTTCTTTGTTTTGCAATGGTTTTACTAACGTTGACCCCAAAAATCAGGACGAAAATTTGACGATCTGACTTGCCGGTCTGCAAGCTATTTTAAAAAAATAGATTTTTGTCGTTTTGGTTTCTTGACGTTCTGAAGGCGACTCTCAAGAAATAGTAAACAAATCTAATATCTAATCACTACATAGTATAAAACAAAGTCGCTTTCTCTGTCCCTATATCCCCATGTTCGCTTAAATCTTTAAAACTAGGTAACGGATTTTGATGCGGTTTTTTTTAATAGATAAGTAATTAAAGAGGAAGGTTTATATGTATAATAACATCCATTAAATAGTGGAGAAATACTGTTATTTTTGAGGTTTCCAATGTGATGTCATAAAAAAAGACGTGTGGCACTCGGGGACTGCCGCGGTAAAGCTATTGCATAGCATTTTGTATCAACTTATGCCGGCCCGCCCCCGCCGCCGCTCCCGCCGCCGTCCCCGGCCCCGCTCCCCACCCTGGTGTGAGGTAACGCTACCGGCATCGCCCGTCGGAGTGGGGAGCGTGAGGTTTTTTTTCGTTACGGAATTTCTGGATTCGGTCCCAGCGCTCAAGGCCCTCGATAGAAGCTATGCAATAGCTTAAAAAATCATTTTTCCGCTTACATTACAAACGCAGGCTGAACCCTACGAGATTTGTCAAATCACTACATAGTATAAAACAAAGTCGCTTTCTCTGTCCCTATATCCCCATGTATGCTTAAATCTTTAAATCTAAGCAACGGATTTTGATGCGGTTTTTTTTAATAGATAGAGTGATTGAAGAGGAAGGCTTATATGTATAATAACATGCTTTAAATAGTGGAGAAGTACTGTTATTTTTGAGGTTTCCAATGTGATGTCGTAAAAAAATATATTTTTTTCGCTTACATTGCAAACGCAGGCTGAACCCTACGAGATTTATCAAAATAATGTACTAAGTATTGTACACATTGAAAAGGTCTACAGTAAACTCCGCGATGGTATATTTCTATCTCTTATGGATATAATAACATTTTATTGTCATTTACTTTTTACGACAAATTATGGCTAATTTTCGAAGCGATTTTAACCAATACAGCATTAATCCTTATCCAATTAAATATCTTAATACATTGTTGATTTAATATAGATCTATATGGCCCATTACAGCATATGATTTGAATAAATATTTTCGAAGATATTACAGATTTAAAAATTGCGGGACGTAGCGTTTGCAGCGGTACCGGCCGGACGGGGCGGTGGGAGCCATTCAGATATATTTCATACCCGTGCGAAGCCGGAGCGGGCCGCTAGTAAATAATATAAAGGGGAAAGTTTGTAATAATGGATGGATGGATGGATGGATGGATGGATGGATGTTTGTTACTCTTTCACGTAAAAACTACTGAATGGATTTTAATGAAACTTTACAATAATATAGCTTATACATCAGAATAACACATAGGCTACAATTTATGTGCCCATGGGCTTTAGAACTTTCACGGGGCTGCGAAAACGATGCCGGTAGGGCTACTTCACACTAGGGGGAGAGGAGCCGGGGGCGGTGGCGGGGAGCGGCGGCGGGGGGAGGGGGGGGGGGGGGACGTGAGGGCAGACGTCGTGACTGTTTGGTGTCCGTTTGGCGAATTTTCAAGGCACTAGCGATTTGTAAAACTTTATACATGTACATTTAACTACCCGGGAATTAGGATTGGCTAAATAGAATTCAGTTCCGCTTACGCTAAGATGGGGCTGTCATACAAACTGCAATGCTATGCACGGCTCGGCTTTGCGGCGGCAGCGCTTACTTTTACTGAAGTACGGCTTGGTATTTCCAACTTTAGGACTACTTGGCATCACGCTTAATCGCCGGAGGAGCGACCAACAGAATAAAATCCTTGAGAACCAATTACTCGATTTAGATGTGCATTGTATCTACGTCTAGCCTGATTCTACTAAAAACTTATAGATTACATAATATAACGCTTCATTACCAGAAGGGTAAGTAGTGAGTCTTAAAGTCTTATAACATGCGAACCACTTACCTGATTTATATGCGTATTTTATCAATGTATAGCATCTCTGGGAGCAGTCAGGTTCGAGATGGGTTACTGTTTTCGATGTTGAGGCTGGCTGTGGGTTGGAGTCCACGCAAAACTTACCTACGTTACACGTTACTTACTAGGTAAGCAATGTAGCAGTGAAAGTGCAGAAAGGTTCTCGCGGCAAATTTTTTTTTTTTAAATAGCCACCAAACGTCAACGAAGCTCTAAATGGGAATTATTGGATGTTTCTCATTAAATCATGCTATTTCGGCTCGAACGATCTTGATTAAATTTGGTACATGGTGTCACGTAGTGGATTTTTGGTAAGCCACTACAGTGTTCATAGCTCCTTGGCCAAGGCTAATCCAATCGCCTTGCTCCCTCCGTGGTTTTACCTAACTAAAATCTTCCTTACCCTCAGAAAAAAAGAGAAACGAAAATGATAATTTCGTAGTGCGGCGACCATTTTGGGTCGCCCACTTTACCAGCAGCCTTCGCAAAGAGCGCACCTCTACAAACCGCGGTCCACCTACCGGTAACCCAACTTCAATTTAATACCTTTTAGCGACTGCTCACAGCCCTGTTCATTTAATTAAACTCATTTCCTCCTTGGTCGCTATTGACCTGGCTTTATTTTAGCTCCTCAAGCACCCTGTAACCATTTTACGGCGCCCACGCCTCATTTTATCGTGAGCGCCCGTCTAAGTGTTTCGAAATTGACTTCAGCGGTTCCTGCGGGGCTCTTCTTGCGAGCCCCTAAATGTAACGACCGACCGCGCGAGGCACGGCTCGCGAGGGGTCGCCGTCGCCGACAGCGACGCGGCGAGGTAGCCGAGCACGCTGGCCGGCCATCCGCGCAGCCGCGCCGATGCGCCCCGCGCCGAGCAGCGCTGAGCCACGCCGCCACGCCGTCGGCCGGCGTTGACGACGCGGCCGACACGCCGGCGCCGCTGCTCTGAGCCGACGTCCCGCGCGCCGCACCGCACGCGCGTGCACCCACCATGCTGCGCACCGACGTGGTCCACCACTGAGTGAACCAACCACCAAGTTTTTCTACCCTTAACGGAGGCCTCAACGACAGACTTTCTAACTGCAAACCATTTACGTACCGCTTGAGCATTTTGTTGTTTAGTTTTCTTTGTAATAAACGTCCACCTTTATTCTCACTAAAATTGGTCGTATTCTTTTTACCCGTCCCTGGTAGTACTTGGCTCGGCTACCCCCTAAGGGTACGCCTATTCTACATTTAATTTGGAGTGGTGGCGCGTGATGACGCGGACGGAGCCGCCGCAAAAGCGAGGGTTCCGGTCGAACGTCACACTGGCATCCACTGGTTCGGGGACGAGCAGGACTAGGAATCCTGTTTCTATTTTGCGCCCCACTCCAAACCGAGCTATGTACTGCCTGGGAGGGAAAAAGAATATTTAATTTGTAAAAAGCCAGGTTTCTGTTGAGCCCGCCATTTTTTTTCTCATTAATTGTTTGCTGTAACATTTTTACGTGTGATTGTTGTGTGCTAGTGAGCTATCGCATTGGTTGAGACGATAACGCGTTCGATTCGGCGATCGACCTAACCTTGAAACCATGTTTCGAAGTTGATTCGACCACCGAACGAGTAGATCCTGTTACGCCCCACTCACTTCACACAGTACTTACGTTTCGCCTTCAGCTGAAAAACATAATTTCATTCCATGTTTAGCTGCCCTTGATAACTTCACATTGAACTTAGATTTCACTACACAACATGGCCGCGCGACACAGCGCGGGCGATGTCTTTACTGCGCTCACTTTGAGACGACAGATTCATAATTTCGCATCGATAATCTAAAACTTTCGATTCCCCGTTGGTATTTCGCGTTCACTTCAACTTGCCTAACACGCTCCCTCCTACTGAACTAGATACGGTCTCACGTTTTTTTTTCGTTCTGTTTTGGTTAGCGCTCGGTAGATCCCGCCTGTTACCCAGTATGATTCCGTTTTGTTTTAATTTAGTTCAGACGGCGCGTGTGCCGTAGGAATTTTTACGAGTTGTTTTTTCTTTGCTCGCGAAACTACCCACGTTTTTTTTTCTTTCCCTCGCTCCATCTAATTGTCGCGACGCGGAGCGGTCGCGCGGGCGCGTAGTTTCACGGCCCTGATCACCCAACCTTCATTCGTTGGGGACCATTTTTTTTTCTTGAACTTTTGATGCCCATACTGTTTCTTCTCACTTACCTTGCGCATGCACCTCGTGCGTTTCAAGACTTTCACAGCCCGATCACTCAACCTTCATTCGTTGGGGATCACTTTTTTTAATTTTTTTATTTTTATAGTTTATTATGCGTGCATCTATGCGAAGTTAAGAACGTATTTCCGACCCGATCTCCCAACGCGCTCTGCATTTCAATTTATTTTTTTTGCATAAAGTGTTTTCATTTTATTATATGGTTGACCGTTTTGGCGAGTGCCAAACGCCCTTTTGCCCCGCGAACCTTAAGCGGAGGGGACACCAGTTTTTTTTTAAACCCTTATCTTATGTAATGTTTTCCTTCACCACAAGTCAAAACGTAGTTTGTATTCTGGCCTTGAGTTTAGAAGGCCCCGCGGATGTTTCATTTTTTTTCCTTCAGTTTCTCTTCCTGCCGCCGGGACTAATACGTTCCACTTGGGAATGTCCCCGGCCGCATTTGTTTTTTGGCGGGCCCCACACCTTTATTGGCTCCCGCCCTTGCCCTCTGTTCGCGGACCTAATCGGACACTCGGCAAACATTCGCGGCGCGCTTCTAACTCGTTTTCTATCCTATGGTAAATTTAAAATGTATTGAATGCGAATCCGAGCAAGTCGGCGCGTAATAAGTATTGATATTACTCGGCCGTTCGGACACGCGACGCGATCACGGCGGCGCGCGCGCTGGCGAACGCCACCGAAGTCGATTCGTCTCGTTCCGTTCGCGTCACAGCGGAACTGCAACAGTTCATTTCAGTTTTAATTCATTCACGAACGAAACTTTTCACCGGTTCTCGTATTGTAAAATATTTCAGATGAGTAATTTTACTCGGCGCATTATGCCCACTTTTAGTTCCGTTTTTTTTCTTGTTTTGTGATTGTACTAGTGTAGGCGGCTAGGTTTCGGTTGAAGCGACGGCGCGCGCGCCGTGGCCGCGTGGGTGCCCGTGCGCTGAGCGCTTTTTAGGATCTAGGCACCTAGGTCATCTAGGTATTAAGGCGTGTTCACACTGTGCCAAAATAAATTTTTTTTTTTTTCAAAATAATGTTTTGTTGTTTTGCCTCCAAGGCTACGATCATGCCCCTCCATTTACGTTAGCTCATCGCTGCGCTGGGCCTGACCCTCCTTCATCCACTTCATGGATTGTGGATTCCTTTAATGTTTTTTTTTTTACTTTATTTTTTATTTTTTTTTCGCAATAAGGTTTCCGCTGCACTGGGCCTCACCCTCCTTCATCCACTTCATGGATTGTGGATTCTTTTAATGTTTTTTTTTTACTTTATTTTTTTTATTTTTTTTTCGCAATAAGGCTTCCGCTGCACTGGGCCTCACCCTCCTTCATCCACTTCATGGGCTGTGAATCCTTTCAAAGTATTTTTTTTATTTTTTTTAATTTTTTTTTCTCGCAACATAGGCAGTTTGAACACGCGTCCTGTTTTCTAACGGTATCATGCCAGACCGGCAGACCTAGACTGTGCCTCCAATACCACTACCTAGGCCCAAGTAGTAGTAAGTAGGTCGTTAAGTCCTTAAAGTTAAGCTTTTGATTTTTTTTTTTTTCTTTATGGAGAGTTACCTATGTCCCTCTCTCACCTCGTTATTGGGCTATTTAATCCCTATACCGGTTCCCTTCGTAAAGCGGACCGTGTTTGGTTTTGTTGATTTATTTAGTTTGTTGTTTTGATAATGTTAGTACTTAGTTGCCGGGTACCTACTGGACTGTAGTGTTGTTTTGTTTTTTTTACTTGTAGGTTCCCCGACGTCACCTCGCCAGCCATGCTGCTGGGTGCCGTCAGTGGTTAATTTATTTGATTTGTGTTAGTTTTAGTGACGTCGTCTGGAGCGGCCCGCTCCCGCACCGGTCGTCCGGCCCGCGCCTTCGAGGGTCTGGACGGCCACTGCAAGGTGATGTCTGATCTTCCGCTGTAGGACGACCAGACTTGGAATGTTAGAGGCGAGCGAAAGATAATGCATGTTAGGGCGCGAGAGCAGGTCTTGTAAATAATGTGTTGTCCCGTAGTTTAGGCATGTGCGTAGCACCAAGCGGTTAGTTCTAGGTTAAGGGTGTCCTGAACTCCTCAAGCTCAGGGCATGATCGCTAGCCGCTCATTGAGTGCCTTAAAGGAGCGGTAACGACACTGTATGGTCCAACTCCTACTGCTAACTAAAGAAGCCAACTTACTTGTTGTATGAGCCATGTTTAAGTGCTATACTTCGTCGTTTTACCTCACAGGAGCGGTAAGGACGATTTAGTCTAACTCCTAATGAAAAAAATCTAAGCCTGTACGAGCCATTTTTTTTTTGTGCTGTACTTTTCTTTTGTACCTCACAGGAGCGGTAAGGACGATTTAGTCTAACTCCTAATGAAAAAAATCTAAGCCTGTACGAGCCATTTTTTTTTTGTGCTGTACTTTTCTTTTGTACCTCACAGGAGCGGTAAGGACGATTTAGTCTAACTCCTAATGAAAAAAATCTAAGCCTGTACGAGCCATTTTTTTTTGTGCTGTACTTTTCTTTTGTACCTTACAGGAGCGGCACCGTATTCTGTTAGAAGAATACGGGAACTCCTACAATAAATAAACAAGCCAACACGTCTTTTTAATTTAAGTTCTAGAGCCTAATTTGTGTTCCTTTTGCGTGGAGGAGTATCTATTTTGTTTTTTTTGGTCTGTCCTTTTTTTTTACTGCATTTATTCCAGTAGGTAGCCCGTAGTTTAAGATTGTTGTTTTTTTATTTGTGTCCCACCCGACCTTGTTCACTTACCCATTTCATTCAGGCTTCACCTGTGCCTGATTAGCCTTGGCTTACTCTCGAGGACTCGGTCTGTCGAGGGCGACAGGTCGGACGGCTCGTCGTCCTCTTTCCTCGAGAGGGGGGGTTGTGTCACGTAGTGGATTTTTGGTAAGCCACTACAGTGTTCATAGCTCCTTGGCCAAGGCTAATCCAATCGCCTTGCTCCCTCCGTGGTTTTACCTAACTAAAATCTTCCTTACCCTCAGAAAAAAAGAGAAACGAAAATGATAATTTCGTAGTGCGGCGACCATTTTGGGTCGCCCACTTTACCAGCAGCCTTCGCAAAGAGCGCACCTCTACAAACCGCGGTCCACTTACCGGTAACCCAACTTCAATTTAATACCTTTTAGCGACTGCTCACAGCCCTGTTCATTTAATTAAACTCATTTCCTCCTTGGTCGCTATTGACCTGGCTTTATTTTAGCTCCTCAAGCACCCTGTAACCATTTTACGGCGCCCACGCCTCATTTTATCGTGAGCGCCCGTCTAAGTGTTTCGAAATTGACTTCAGCGGTTCCTGCGGGGCTCTTCTTGCGAGCCCCTAAATGTAACGACCGACCGCGCGAGGCACGGCTCGCGAGGGGTCGCCGTCGCCGACAGCGACGCGGCGAGGTAGCCGAGCACGCTGGCCGGCCATCCGCGCAGCCGCGCCGATGCGCCCCGCGCCGAGCAGCGCTGAGCCACGCCGCCACGCCGTCGGCCGGCGTTGACGACGCGGCCGACACGCCGGCGCCGCTGCTCTGAGCCGACGTCCCGCGCGCCGCACCGCACGCGCGTGCACCCACCATGCTGCGCACCGACGTGGTCCACCACTGAGTGAACCAACCACCAAGTTTTTCTACCCTTAACGGAGGCCTCAACGACAGACTTTCTAACTGCAAACCATTTACGTACCGCTTGAGCATTTTGTTGTTTAGTTTTCTTTGTAATAAACGTCCACCTTTATTCTCACTAAAATTGGTCGTATTCTTTTTACCCGTCCCTGGTAGTACTTGGCTCGGCTACCCCCTAAGGGTACGCCTATTCTACATTTAATTTGGAGTGGTGGCGCGTGATGACGCGGACGGAGCCGCCGCAAAAGCGAGGGTTCCGGTCGAACGTCACAATGGATACATTGTCCTGGACCAGTTTGACCCTATTTTGGACCAGTCATGTGGGCTACTTTTTATCCATGAGATAATTTAGCCGACACCATAGACCTAGCATGCGCGCGCAGCGCGCTTACAAGACGAACAGAGTTTGGTGTCCGTTTGGCGAATTTTCAAGGCACTAGCGATTTGTAAAACTTTATACATGTACATTTAACTACCCGGGAATTAGGATTGGCTAAATAGAATTCAGTTCCGCTTATGCTAAGATGGGGCTGTCATACAAACTGCAATGCTATGCACGGCTCGGCTTTGCGGCGGCAGCGCTTACTTTTACTGAAGTACGGCTTGGTATTTCCAACTTTAGGACTACTTGGCATCACGCTTAATCGCCGGAGGAGCGACCAACAGAATAAAATCCTTGAGAACCAATTACTCGATTTAGATGTGCATTGTATCTACGTCTAGCCTGATTCTACTAAAAACTTATAGATTACATAATATAACGCTTCATTACCAGAAGGGTAAGTAGTGAGTCTTAAAGTCTTATAACATGCGAACCACTTACCTGATTTATATGCGTATTTTATCAATGTATAGCATCTCTGGGAGCAGTCAGGTTCGAGATGGGTTACTGTTTTCGATGTTGAGGCTGGCTGTGGGTTGGAGTCCACGCAAAACTTACCTACGTTACACGTTACTTACTAGGTAAGCAATGTAGCAGTGAAAGTGCAGAAAGGTTCTCGCGGCAAATTTTTTTTTTTTAAATAGCCACCAAACGTCAACGAAGCTCTAAATGGGAATTATTGGATGTTTCTCATTAAATCATGCTATTTCGGCTCGAACGATCTTGATTAAATTTGGTACATGGATACATTGTCCTGGACCAGTTTGACCCTATTTTGGACCAGTCATGTGGGCTACTTTTTATCCATGAGATAATTTAGCCGACACCATAGACCTAGCATGCGCGCGCAGCGCGCTTACAAGACGAACAGAGTGTGGGAGCGAGAGTCGGTTTCAAATATCACTACCGATGAATTAGAGAGGGATGGAACATAATTCCCGATAAGACCACTTTCAAAATCGTGATCACCACGCAGTGTACAAACACATAAAATGTCAAACGTTTTTTTCGAAATATCTCGAACTAATTCTAAGTATTCCTTAAAGAAAGCAGCGTTGAAGCCATCGTTACCTGTGCCTTTACGGATTGTGAGGTAAACCATCGCCATAACCGAGAGAAATACACTTTTAAAGGGTAAAAACGAAATATCAACCTTACCCATTTTCTTGTAATATAAGCCGAAACTCTGCAAATAAAGTAACTGTAATTGTAAATTACGCTTCCTTTTATCAATATTTATATAATTTATAACATTTCCTGCGTACATTTAGGATATTTTGAATACGTGAGAAAATATTTTACTTCGCTAGGCCATGGCTAGGGCTTCTTCTTCTTCTTTTTAGGGTCCTACTTTTGGGTCCCTTTTAATGGCTTTCGTGCATCTAACACATTTCGCCAATGTCAAAGTTCATAGCTATATACAAATAGTGTAAAAGGTTCTGAAATTAGTTGCCAACGAAACATAAAAGAAAATCATAATTTAAGATCATTTGCACTGATAAATGAAGCAAGTAACTTTAGAATTTTAAAGTTAGATGAAGAGAGCAAGCAATTAATATTGGTAGGAAGAGGAATTTGGAGTAGAGGAAGGTAATCGTATAAAGGAGCAGTTTTATTAATAAGAGGACAACAGAAAAATATATGTTCCAAATTCCCGTCATCAAGGCCACATTCGCACACTGATGAGTCTTTAATATGAAGTCTAGCCAAATGAACAGGGGAACAGCAGTGGCCTATTCTAAGGCGGCAAATAATAGAAGTTGAAGATTTATTAATTTTGATACGATGAAACCAAGGCTTAGCAGGGATGTTAGGCTGGATCTTGGCGTAATTTGAACCCTTAAATCTACTAGAGTTAGCCCACAATTTGGTCCAATTTTCAGTAAGAGATTTTTTTGGGAGAGCAATTAAATCATGTGGGTAGTTTCTATATGGGATTTTATCCCCTCGCAGAACAGCTTGTTTAGCAAGATCATCTACCCGGTGATTGGGCAGGATGCCTGAGTGAGACGGAATCCATGCAAAGACTATTTGTTTGTCCGGGTTATTGTAGAGAATGTCTTTAATGGAAAAAGGAATAGGATTTTGTGTGTTAGAATGAAAGGGGTTCTGAGTGAGAGATTGAAGAGCACTACGGGAATCAGAAAATATTATAAATTTATTAGATTTTTTTAATAATAATGAAAACTTGACTGCCTCCAGTAATGCCGTTGATTCACCAGTGAAAACTGATGACTCTGGAGGGCATTTAATTAGTTGGTAGATGTTGCTGTTCTTATGAAATACTGCAGCTCCAACACTGCCTTCCTCCGTGAGTTTGGAGGCATCAGTAAAAATATACTCCCACCCTTCCCAGTTTTCAGATAGGATGGAATGAAAGACTTCATTAGCATTTGGAGACTCTTTTTCAATGCCAAAAAAAGGAATTACTTCTACATTGCTCGTAACTACTTGAAAAGGGTATGAAAACATTGGTAAGGAGTTAGAACGGAATACTGGAGCCTTGACATTATTGAACTTACGATAACTTTTTACAAGTCTGGTGGGAGCCTTTTTTTCCCAATATTTCGCAGTATGAGAAAATCGGGATAGTAAATTTAGTTTCGGAATTATTGGATGATGTAAGAAATAGCTTGCCCTGAACAAGAAACGATCAGCCAAGAACTGACGGCGAAAATAAAGAGGAGGTTCAACGCATTCTACTTGCAGAGCATTTATAGGACTTGATTTCATGGCACCTGTTATAATACGCAGGCATTTGTTTTGGATAATGTTAAGCTTATTAAGAGCAGTTCTATTGCAGGGTTCTAAAATATAGGAACCGTAATCCAAATGACTTCGTATTATTGCATTGTACAATAACTTGAGGTAGTATGGATGAGCTCCCCACCAAACCCCAGCTAGAGTGCGTATAATGTTAATATTTTTTTCACATTTTTTTATTACATAATTTAGATGAGAGACACCTGTCATTTTTGAATCCAGGATTATGCCAAGGAATTTAGTTTGAATATGTAATGGAATAATTGTATTGTTGTATGTGATAGTGATAGGGGGTACAATTCTTTTTCTACTGAATACTACTATAGAGCTCTTTTGGGCTGACAGTTCCAACCCATGTTCAGTTAACCATGTGTTCAAAGATCTTAGCGAGTATTCAATTTGTTCAGCTCCTTTAGGAATAGATTTATGGGGTGAGTATATTAGTAAATCATCCGCATATTGCAGGACACGTGAAAAGGAGTTTATTGATCTGTCAAGATCATGGGTGTAAATATTATAAAGTAAAGGACTGAGAACAGAGCCTTGTGGTAAACCTTTCCAGATTATTCTAGAGTCGTTTGATTGTTCCTCTACTCTTAACATTATTGTTCTTTGAGATAATATATTAAAAATATATGCAACAATTTTTTCTGGTATATGTAGATTTAGCATTTTTTGTTTGAGCTTTGGTAGGAGGACATTATCGTAAGCTGCAGATATGTCTAGGAATGCAGCCACAACAGACTCGTCCCGAGAAAAAGAAAGTCGAATATCGGTAGTGAAAATTCCCAAACTATCCATTGTACTTCTGCTTTTCCTAAATCCATATTGTGTTTTAGCAAGAAGTTCTCTGTGTTCCACGAACCATTCTAAACGGTTTTTGATTAAATGTTCTGTAATTTTGCATAAGGTAGAAGACAGAGCAATCGGACGGTAAGAGGAACCATCATTGGGGTCTTTACCAGATTTCAGGATTGGAATGATTATTTGAGTTTTCCAGGAGTCAGGAATTACCCCATAGTCAAAGAAGAAATTAATGATTTGTAAAAAGTATTCAAGGGTTGTATCTCTCGATTTAACCAGAAAAGAATAAGGAATCCCATCCAGCCCTGGGGAAGAATCCTTAACATGATTCAAAACAATTTTGAGTTCTTTTAATGAAAATGGAACCTCCATGGGAGTACAACCTCCAACAAATGAATAAAGGGACGGGAGTTCATCTTCTGTAGGGGCGGATGGGGGGGCTAGCTTATTTAGGAATGAGTCTTTCCATGAAGCCGATGAAGGTATTGAAGCACTGTCTTCCGTGAAAACAGAACGGTACCTTTTAATATTGCGCCAAACTAATGAAGATGAAGTGTTAGGTGAGAGAGAAAGGCAAAAATTTTGCCATCCATTACGTTTTTTATTTTTAAGAGTACATTTAGTAACTGCTTGAATTTTGCGTAAATTTAAAAAGTTTTCATCAGTCATAAACTCTTCATATAAAGTTTCGGCATAGGAACGGTCACAAACAGATTTGGTACATTCGGAATCCCACCATGGAGGAGAAAGGCGATGATTTTTTGATGTATTTTTGAGCGGAATAATTTGATCTGCTGTGCTTATCAATAATGATGTAAATTTGGAGTAACAATGTAAAACATTGTCTAAGGTAACGATCGGCAGACTAGACATCTCCTCTTCTACTTTCAGACTGAACGTCACCCAATCAGCTTCATTCAAGCGATATTTAAGAAGAGGGGATTTATTTATGGAAGGAGGGGCCTGACAAGGAATATTTATAATAATGGGAAAATGATCGCTGCCGTGAGAAAATTTGGATATTTTCCATGAAAGACGGGCAGCCAGATCTGGAGTGCAAAGAGTCAGATCCACTGCACTCGGATTCTGATTCGGGGGAGTCCGTCTTGTGGGTGAACCATCATTCAGAAGGCATATGTTGTATTCATCTAGTAGTTCAATCAATTTATTGCCTTGGTGGTCACAATTTGCAGACCCCCACACGGAGTGATGAGAATTAAAATCGCCTAAAACCACATAAGGCTTGCGGATGGATTGAAAAATAGATTTAATAAATCGAGTGGTTGAGAGCGTAGGAGACGATACATATACCGAAACAAATGTTATATTGTCTGCCATAACGGCAACAACATTTATACCATCAACTCGGGCAGGAAGAGTGAGGGAAGAAAATGGAATTTTTTTGTTGATGAACAGGGCGCAACCCCCATATCCATCAGCTCGGTCATCTCTGAAGCTAACATATCCTGAAATCTTAAAGTGGGTTGATGGCTTTAACCAGGTTTCAGAAATTGCTATAACGATAGGGTGATGTTTATTGATAAGGTGGAGTAAATCAGATTTATTTTTGATTAAGCTACGACAATTCCACTGAATTATTGTAGAAGACATTCTGATGAAATGAAGCGAGATGAATGCATTCAAACTTGACCC
Organism: Incurvaria masculella; assembly: GCA_946894095.1. Classification (NCBI taxonomy): domain Eukaryota; kingdom Metazoa; phylum Arthropoda; class Insecta; order Lepidoptera; family Incurvariidae; genus Incurvaria; species Incurvaria masculella. Next base: position 14,357,799 of record OX335641.1, on the reverse strand, counting down.
TATAAAAATTAAAGAAAGCTAAGTTGCAGATAAAAAAAATTTTTGCCAAATGTTCTGCTACCATGCAGTAATAAATTTTGTGGTCGAAAAATCTGCTAGAGCTTTTTTTAATGACATAAAGAGGATTTTTTATTAAAACAATCCAAACATTGGTACAAAAATCTGCTGGTCGCAGATATATATTTTTGGAGCCAAATATTCTGCTACAACGCAGGTAATAAATTTGGATGCCGAAATATTTTTTATATATTGTCTTTTGGATAAGTAAAATAATATTGTTGAAGAAATTAAAATTTAAAGTGTAAATTGAAAAGTTCATATTGGATAAGAAGTTATTTTTTAATTTTGTCAGGTAAGCCCACTGGTGAGCGGATTCTGGAGTGTTTGAACCCATTATAAGCGTCTGGAGAATGATTAATAGCAGCGTTGGACGGTAAAGTATTGGAAGATATAAAACTTAGAAAAGCAGAAAATAATTTGTCAACATTTTCAGGGTTACTAAGGTCCATTGAAATAATTGGAGAAGAGGGTGTCAACAAAGGAGTTCGAAAAACCGAACCATTATGAGATGTTGGAGGAGTGAAATCATTAAGAAGGGCTTGATGAGCGTTGCGATCGTACCCCTGAGGAAGAGGGGCGCGAGCTCGAGGTTGCGAAAAGAATGTTTTTTTGTATGAGTATGTAGGAATGGATGGTTTATTGACTGGAGCGCTGGAGGTGACCTCTGCAAAGGACCGCTTAGAGGGCCTAAATTGACTGGCAGCCTCCGTATATGAAATAGCTTCTTCTGCCATTTTATGTTTAATATTTTTTTGTCTATTTTGTTCCGGACAAATTTTACTTGTTGCATAGTGTCTGCCTTCACAGTAAAGGCAGCTTGCATTTTCTTCTGTGATGTTGCAGTCATTGGCTGAATGGAATTCTCCGCATTTATAACAACGTGGCTGCGAACGGCATATTGTCTTGGTATGTCCATATCTTGAGCAATTGAAGCATTGGATGGTCGGATATTTGTAAAGTTCTACTTGAATAGAATTATACATTAATAGGATCTTATCAGGAAGACTCTGACCATCAAAAGTTACAACCACACTTTGGGATGGTTTCCACATAGGGGAACCATCGACCATTTTTTTGAAATTTAAGCGTCTGACTTTGAGGACTCTTCCTCCGCCAGGAATTTCAATGTCTTTCAAAAGATCCTCTTCGGACCATTCAATTGGAATTCCTTTCACCAATCCAATTCTTGTGACATTAAATGACGGAATAAAAGCCTTATATTTGGCTTCGGATAAATAATGATTTTGTATGAATAGATTGGCATATTGGGCGGATTTGAAGGTGACGGTTACTCTATTTCGTCCCACACTCTTTACCCCACCGTCTATGATACCTTGGAATGAGTTCCGTTTTAAAAATTGACCAAAATGAACTGGATGCAGAACAACTCCAGCCGATGGATTTGATTCCACCCTCTGGACGTGGACTAAGAAAGGAGCTTTGTCAAAGTCCCGGTAAAGTTCGGTATGATTTGGAGTTGAGATATCATTCGTGGAAATCCGGGATGGGCCTTGTTGGGATAGATCTTGTTGGGATAGGTCTTGTTTGGATAGGTCTTGTTGGGATATGTCTTGTTGGGATAGGTCTTGTTGGGATATGTTTAGTTTGGATAGGACTGCTTGAGGCCCAATAACCTGAGAATTGGGAGCCTGCTTTATTTCATCATGTTCACAATCTGACGAGATAAAAGATGATTGTGATGAATCAATCTTAACTTTGAGTTGAGAGTTTTGTTTGTTACTTTTGTTTTTTCTTTGATGTTCTTTTATTTTTCGTTTCCTTTTACCAATTATGGCGGAAAAGTCCATGCCTTCATTATAGTACGAGAGCGGACCGTAGTCAACCCTACGTCATCGAGTAACAACATGGGACCCATTTGTGGTTGTGCGGATTCGAATAGGCTTCCTAAAAATACTAGGTTGCCTGACCCAAACCTGGAACGTTTTGTGCTGTAGGTAATATTAAATCACTTTTTTGGTAGAATTTAACGTCATCGAGTAACAACATGAGACCTGGCACAATCGGTAAAGGTCATCAAGAAAAGCTAAAAAAAAGTAGGTTGGCTCGTCCTACCCTGGCACGTTCTGAGGTTGGCCGGTTTTAAAATGTCGAAAAATAAAAAAAAATACGTCATCGAGTAACAAGATGACAATACCACCATTCGATAGTCCTATGAACATACTTCATAAAAAAATTAGGTTGGCTGCCCTCAGCCTGGCACGTTTCCTACGCGGCCATGTTGAACGTCGGATGCGCCCAGTTCTTATATTCATCAATTGTTAAATTAATATAACATAACAGTTTTGTGATATGTATATCTATAAACCGGTGATGTTTTTATTGATCTGAACTCACCTTGGATAGGTAAAAAAAAAACAAAATGAAATATTTGTGATATATTGATAGTTTGGGTGCAATGGTTGCAAAAAAATTCATTTCAACAAATATTTTTCTTCTGTCGCGCAAGATACAACTAAATACATCCAATAAATTGTAAATCTCGCATTAGAGCAACTCAAAATATTTTTACCACGCAATAAGAAGTCTGTCACTTTTGAATCTGTTAGCTGTTCTGAGATTCAAAAAGTAACAGAGACCTAAGTCCAAAGGACCGCAAGGTTTATGGAACATATCTACTAATCTGTTAAAGTCCATATGGGGCAGTATTATAGAACCTCTTAGAATTGTATTTAAGATGGCACATTTCCAGACTTATTACAAAATTACTAGGTTAATACCATTGCTTAAAAAGGGATCTCATAATGATGTTGAAAATTATCGGCCTGTGTCCTTACATTCACAGTGTTATTATTTTATAATCAATTCGGATTTCGTAAGTGTAGGTCAACAGGAGATGCCATTGCCTTGATGTTAATATCTATTTTAACTTCTCTAGTTAAATCTATGAGCACCTACGGCATTTTCTGTGATGTATCAAAAGCTTTTGACTGTGTAGATCACAAAATACTTCCAGGAAAACTAGAACACTTATGTTGTTAGGGAAAATAAATGAGGTATTTGTAAATTATATATATTAAATAGACAACAAAATTGCGAAGTAAACGGTACTAAGTCTGATGTAGAATCAATCACTATGGGTATACCGCAGGGTTCAGTTCTAAGACCGTGGTTTTATATGTTGTAATAAATGATATTTCAAGCTGCATCGCAACAGATAATGATATGATTTTATTTGCGGATGACAAATCATCAATTTCAAAAAATCGTATATCAGAACTACGGGAGTCCTTTATACAAGCTATGAACTCACTTAAATTATGGTGTGAAGCCAATAACCTACTTTTAAATGACAGTAAAACGAGTTTAATGCACTGGGGACCCAAATACGTAATGTGAATTGTGATGTATTAAATACAGCAAATGATCTATCTTCAGCTATAACTAAAGAAATAACCTTACTTGTGATTTTTTTGGGGTTACCGTGGTCGTTAAATATATTTGAAAATTAATATGGCTTTTCACGCGGCGGGAGGAGACATTCGCCGACGTATCGAGCTGATCGTTCCGCCCGTTGTCAAGGAGGTTGTCCGCCACGTTCATACGCAGCAGACGACTGACAACTAGGCTCGCCGTGGTCGTAAGTCATAGGTGTGGGTCGAGGTGGTAGCGGAAATGCGGTGGTAGCGCTTCTACGGTCTTCCTAAAATTCACAAAGACGGGAACCCCCTTAGACCAATAGTCAGCCAGATAAATGCTCCTACCTACCTCCTCGCTAAACATGTCGCCTCAATATTTCAACCCCTGTCTGGCAAGACGTCGTCCTACGTTAAAGATTCGGCCCATTTTGTGGAATTGTTGTATACAGTGAAGTTGGCATGCATGGATCTATTAGTGAGCTTTGACGTCGAGTCGCTGTATACAGACGTACAGACGACATGTATAAGAGTCCCTCGACATCATCAGAAACTTAGTCATCAGCAACGACATCGACACTGAGTGCGTCAAGCTCCTGCCATATTGTCTCACTACGACATACTTTCTGTGGCAAGGACAATACTACATCCAGCGAGAAGGTGTAGCAATGGGATCACCAGGCACCTTTTCATGGAACCGCTGGAACACCGCACATTGCAAACTTCACCTCTTAAGTCAATGTTTTGGGTACGGTACGTGGAGGACGTGATTTCAATCTGGTCACATGGTTGCCAATCACTCGACGCTTTCATCTCTCATCTTAATTAGGTTCACACAAATTTAAAATATACAGTAGATTGTGAGAAGGTAGGCACTTTGGCGTTCTTGGAAGTACTTGTTGCTCGACGATTGGATGGAATCCTAAGCCACACAGTGTACCGCAAGCCGACACACACAAATCGTTGTCTACAAGCTACTTCGCATCATGCTCATTTTGGTGCATTTGTGTGGGTGCATTTGGAATCGGTCGCAAGAGCATTGAGACTCAGAGCACAGCGGTGGTGTGACAAGGACCATATCTTCACCGAAATGGACCCTGTGCTTCGAGAACATGGGTACAATTTTCGCAATGTCGGTTAGTCAGTCAGCGTGTTTGCGTCCACTGCTGGACATACGCCTCTCCAATCCTTCTCCAGTCCTCCCGGCTCAGCGGTACGGAACCACTGCTTTCCGCCGACGCACTTGTCTCATCTTCCCACCTGGCGAGTGGTCTTCCCACACTCCGTTTGCCTGTTGACGGCCGCCAGTGTAGGACACGGTAACTCCAACGGTCGTCGTCTCTTCGGCTGACGTGACCAGCCCACTGCTATTTGAGCTTAGCCACGCGGTGTCCAATATCGACTACTTTGGTACGTCGGCGGATTGCCTCTTTACGTACCATATCCCGTAGCGAGCAGCTTTTATCCTTTGGACAACGGCGACCGTCAGAGTCCACGTTTCACACCCGTACGTCATGTCATAACCGGGAGGACGCACTGGTCATATGTTCGGGTCTTTAAATTTCTAGGTCAGACCTTAGAGCGAATTTAAGCTTTTCAAAGGCAGCCCAACCCAGTTGAATCCGTCGCTCAACCTCCAAAGACAGTCCTTGTATACGAAGCCGCAGGATTTGACCGAGATATACGTCGCTCAACCTGTTCGATCACTTCTACGTCGATAACGATTGGTCCTCCCGTCATACCCTCAGTCGCCATGACCATGGTTTTATCCCGGTTCATCTTCAGACCTACCTTTATCGATGCTTTATAAAGGTCTTCCAGCATGGTTTAAAGCTGAACTCGGGAATTTTACAGAAGAACAATATGATCGGCGTAGCGAAGATGACTGAGGAAAAAATTCACTAACGTTGATACCCATGTTTTCCCATTCAAGCGTCTTGAACACATATTCCGATGCGTTTGTGAAGAGCTTGGGTTAGAAAATGTGGTTGAGAAAGTAACGTAAATATAAGATATAAAAACAGAACAAATGGAATTATCGATTACTCGGTATCACGATTATTTGAAACCGATTACGGAGTACCTCAAGGCTCAATCATGGCACCATTGCTGTTTATTATTTTTATTAATGACATTGCAAAAGACACTATGCTGGTACTTCTCGCGAAAACCATAGTAATTTACGCTGACGACGCAAATGTAATTGTTACTAATAAAATTATTGAAACACTCCTTACAAAAACAACAAAAATAATTGAGGAGTTGGGTAAATGGTTCGCAGCAAATGGGTTAATGTTAAATAGTGCTAAACACACTGTGTACATTTTAAGATGAAAAATATTGAACATGAAGTGAATGATGAGATGTTTATCGAATATAACGGTGAAGTCATAACGTTTGCAACATCTACTATATTCTTAGGCTTCACGTTGGATCAAAAGTTACGATGGGACAAACACATTCAACATGTTTGTGATAAATTAACAAAAGCTTGTTATTGCCTCAGAACCCTGTCTAAATGCTGTGACTTGGATACCCTGAAGAGTGCCTACTTCGGTTATTTATACTCTGTCATGACCTATGGCATTGAGTTCTGGGGTTCTTCAGGGGAAGCGGTTTCAGTATTTAGACTACAAAAGAAAGCAATTCGGATAATTACACACTCTAAATGGGACGCACTTGTTTGCACGCCTTTGTTTAAAAACCTAAAATTGCATACTATGTATGATGTGTATGTACAAAGAACTATTTTTTATGTGAGAAATTATCCGGAATCATATAATAATTTTAAACACGGATATTCGACGAGAAATAAAAATGTGATCCAGCAAGCTGCACACTCAACATCAAAATTCGAGAAGGGGGTCCACTTCAATAGTATTAATATGTATAATAAGCTACCAAGAGACTTGCGAGAAGAAACTAACATAAGATTTAAAAAGAAGTTAGGTACATGGTTGCTTGACCAAACTTTCTACGATTTCAGTTATTTTAATATTATTGTGTAAAACGACGAATTCACATGATTGGTATCAGTATTATAATCTGTTATGCAAATTCTTAATATTGTAATGTAATCACTGCGAATAAAATATTTCGATTTGATATTTTTGATTTTATTTGATTTGAGATCACATCCCCCGGCCTAACGCCTTTACCAAGAGGGATGGGTTAGGTATTTTAATGGAGCCTCACAGTCATCGTCGCGGACCGATACAGATTTCGGAGTACCTCGATGTAGCGGTGGTCGATTCTGCACCTCAGGAGGAAGTTTTCGACGGCCCATTTTTCAACTGAGTCGAACGCCTTCTCGTAGTCCACGAAGGCTACAAAGAGCGGCTACTCCTCCTTCTAGCTAGCTTAGCCACCCGGTGTCCAATATCGACTACTTTGGTACGTCGGCGGATTGCCTCGTTACGCACCATATCCCGTAGCGATATTCGCCAAGGGAACATGAAGTTGGTTGAGCGCGTTATAGAGGAAAATCGAGACAGTAAAGTGTTTTCCCGTGCCTTCTCTACCGGCGCTAACTAAATTTCAAAACTCGAGCGAGCGGATGAGGTTGTCACTGCAATAAAGACGGATATACTTGAGGCGGTGGTAAAAAATTATGACGAATTGTACTCCGCAGCAATGCATGCCCCGAGCCCAAGCAAACCACTCGACTCTGATAGGCGTGCCCCGCTCACTAGATACTACACCGAGGATCTGCCGGAGATTAGTGTCTATGAGATAAAGGCTGTTTTGAAAGGACTAAAGGCTCCAGATGAGGACGGGATAGCGATGGAACTGCTAAAGTATGGCGGGAGACCATCAGGAACTGCAAACACTGTGCATAGCAGTTCTCAAAAAAATAAGGCGAAGTTGAAGAACTATCGACCTATCTCACTTCTAAGCCACGTATACAAGGTCTTTTCATGAGTCATCACGAGTTGGCTGACACAGAGGCTGGATCAGTACCAGCCTCGTGAGCAAGCTGGGTTCAGGAAAGGATACGGCATAATGGATCACATATTTACTGTGAGACAAGTGGTGCAGAAGTGCGAGGAGTACAACAAGCCGCTCTTTGTAGCCTTCCACTTCTTTTCTAGTCCTTTACGAGAAGGCGTTCGACTCAGTTGAAAAATGGGCTGTCGAAAACTCCCTCCTGAGGTGTAGAATCGACCACCGCTACATCGAGGTACTCCGAAATCTGTATCGGTCCGCGACGATGACTGTGAGGCTTCATTAAAATACCCAACCCATCCCTCTTGCTAAAGGCGTTAGGGAGGGGGATGTGATCCCACCCAAGCTCTTCACAAGCGCATCGGAATATGTGTTCAAGACGCTTGAATGGGACAACATGGGTATCAACGTTAATTAATATTTTCCTCAGTCATCTTCGCTTCGCCTTTCACATTGTTCTTCTGTCAAATTCCCGAGTTCAGCTTCAAACAATGCTGGAAGACCTTTATAAAGATAAGTAGTAGAAAGATAGGTAGGTCTGAAGATGAACCGGGATAAAATCAAGGTCATGGCGACTGAGGGTATGACGGGAGGACAAATTGTTATCTCGGTCAAATCCTGCGGCTTGGTATACAAAGACTGTCTTTGGAGGTTGAGCGACGGATTCAACTGGGTTGGGCTGCCTTCGGAAAGCTTAAATTCCAGTGCGTCCTCCCGGTTATGAGTGGGCTGGTCACGTCAGCCGACGAGATGACGACCGTTAGAGTAACCGTGTCCTACACTGGCGGCCGTGGACAGGCAAACGGAGTGTGGGAAGACCACCCATCAGGTGGAAAGACGGCATCAAGTGCTTTGGGGAAAGCAGTGGGTCCGTACCGCTGTGGGCCGGTAGGACTGGAGAAGGATTAGAGAGGCGTATGTCCCGCAGTGGTCGCAAACACGCTGACGGATTGACTGACTGTTCTCAAACCATTGTACTCTTATTTTTTTGTAGGTGGTAGCATTTAAAGGTTTAATATTATGTCGTTTTTTTTGCTGTAAGAATAATAAGGTTTTGTAATTTGTCTCTTTGTTTACAGGTCACTATAGTAGTTCATGACAAAAATAATAGTATAAATTCTGGATCTAACACTAGACTCATCAGAAGGACTAAATCGTACACAGGTTTTAAAATGTTTTCTTGTTGCCACTGGAGTATGCATCGCTTTAAGGTCCTTTCTTCAAACCCTGTCAGCCCATGCCTACGACATTAGAGGAGCACGCTTTACATTCGGCGACGGAGCTCATCATTACATAATTCAAATTTGATTGAATGTAAACCTAATGTAATGAAGAATTTTAATAGTCATAATAAAATAAATCGCCACAAAGTTACTATTCTTTAATTCACAGGACTTTAGGTTAAATATTCATGGTTATTTCCATCCTTTAAACATTTAAATGTATATGTTTTCTATAACTAATACATAAATATTTTTACAGAGCTTTTCAGGTATTATTTAAACTATACCTACGACTTAAGAGCTGTTAATTTAAAATTCCGCTTCGGTTTGGATACATTGCAACTTTTTTACGATAAAATAAAAGAGATACGTAAATAAAGAAAAGAGAGTGACGCCAAAGCTTACTAAACTTCCTTAATATGTGAGTGACGATGTGGACATTTACTTCTGTATAGACCCGGCAACGTTGCGTATATATTTATAGAAAACATATACATTGAAATGTTTAAAGAATGGAAATATACTCTAGAATATTTACCCTAAATTCATGTGAATTAAAGAATAGTAACTTTGAGATACTTCACTTATGGGTTTAAGTTTTGTGGCGATTTATTTTATTATGACTATTAAAAAATCTTCATTACGTTATGTTTACATTCAATCTGATTAAAATTTTGTAATAACGAGGGCCGTGGCAGAATTTAAAGCGTGCGCCTCTAATGCCGTAGGCATGGGCTGACTGGAGTTGCGATTCCCTACGTTGAATGATCCATACGGTAGATTCCGAAAGCATATGTATATGAAACTTCCGGTTTTTACTCTTCAAGTATGCGGAACTATGTGCATCATAACCTAAAGTTAACTTGAGTTAAACTTAGTTAATAATTAGATACGACAATGCCCTAATATCACGTAATCAATCAATACCTATATCACAAATATTTCATTTTGGTTTTTTTTAACCTATTCAAGATGAGTTCTGATCAATAAAAACATCACTGTTTATAGATAGACATATCACAAAATTGTTATATTATATTAATTTAACAATTGATGAATTTAAGAACTGGGCGCATCCGACGTTCAACATGGCCGCGTAGGAAACGTGCCAGGCTGAGGGCAGCCAACCTAATTTTTTTATGAAGTATGTTCATAGGACTATCGAATGGTGGTATTGTCATCTTGTTACTCGATGACGTATTTTTTTTAATTTTTTGACATTTTAAAACCGGCCAACCTCAGAACGTGCCAAGGTAGGATGAGCCAACCTACTTTTTTTTAGCTTTTCTTGATGACCTTTACCGATTGTGCTAGGTCTCATGTTGTTACTCGATGACGTTAAATTCTACCAAAAAAGTGATTTAATATTACCTACTGCACAAAACGTTCCAGGTTTGGGTCAGGCAACCTAGTATTTTTAGGAAGCCTATTCTAATCCGCACAACCACAAATGGGTCCCATGGTGTTACTCGATGACGTAGGGTTGACGACGGTCCGCTCTCGTACTATTATCAGACAATCTATCGAATGAATTGTGAATTTCAATGGTATGGCTGGCCTCTGGTGGGGTTAGGAATGCATCATTAAGGTTGTCGCTCTTATCGCTAGATGCATCTTGAGCGAGAATGAACCCCGGCGGCATATGATGGCGGCCGCCGGGGTCGTCCGGGTCGGGTGGTTCATTCATCACAACATCACCCTACTTACGCGATACGAAAATCCAATAAACACAAATAGGCAGAGCAAGCCGGGAAACACGACACAATGGCTTTACGGAACCACACAATCACTGATATTATTCTTTGCGATTTGCAAAAAAATATGCACGCGACCTCATCGACAGTCTTTTGTCTTCCTCGGCTAGGGCTTGACAGAGACCTTTGTTTGACAATCGATATTTTTTTACAGATCACCACGCGAATCAGTCGCCGCGCGCCGCGTCGCCGTGCGGTTCGGTCGCCACTCCTTTCACGGGATAATATATATTGAAACTATTTTGGATCTATTTCAAGATTTTTTGTATGATATCATTTTTTACGTTAGTACCCTGCTGGATGAGTTTTATGCAATTGGGCACATTATTAAGTGGCTAGAGTCCATGTCACAGATTACAAAAAATCTCTCTTGCTCACAGCTCTTTTAATTTAAGATGGTCTTTTAGTTCCTATCTGACTCACATTAAACGTTATTGATGGATGTTGAAGCCACCTATTTTTCGAAATGAGTAAAAATATGATCGTTTATTTGGTGTTTGTAATCAGAGCCAGCTAAGTGCTGGGATTGCTAACTTTTACCATTTTGTAATCTAGAGAAAAGTATTTTTTTTTTCAGATCGAAATTGACACATTAGCATTTCAATTAATTTTCTTTACAAACTTTATTTTATTTTATTTAAAAAAATCTTGCCGGCTAGTATAACGAAGCAATTGATTGTTTCTGAATTTCCCTATTCCCTAAAATTTCTATGTCCAATTATTTGTATTGAATTGTTCGTGCGAAAAAAGCGTAAGTACTAACTAGGAGGAGTACTCGCAACTATGGAGAGAAATAGTGGACAAAATTTTATCAAATTATGTTTTTCTAGAGAGCTGCCACATTATTACATTTCAATTACTAGAACTACATTCAATGACTATAAAATAAGTCACTTAATATCATCCCAGAAGGTAGCCACGCACGCACAATAATAAAAAAAAACTTCCAACCTTTGACAACCTGTCAAATTTAAATGAAATATCGGAGCATGGCACTATTATATCGTAACAAAAATGTAAATGTTTCTATAACCACACAAAAGTACATATGCTTTGGGCGAAATTTTGCTTTGTTAAATAGCAAAAAGGATTTTCTGTTTTTTTTATATATATGCAACCTGAAATGTATGGCTAATACCACCCAACTACCGTAATGATATAAGCCCAACACACCACATTTCCGAAGGAATTAGGTGCCATGCCAGGAACTTCCCCTGTGTGAAAACACTCTTCATTGCCGCTTCGACCATCTTTTAATTCAATGCCATGGTACCAACCCGGACGGGCTTAAACCCTACAGTTTCACGTGGATTCCGAACCATGGAGCAGCTCCTTTCTTGACGAAATGCATCTATCCAACTCAGAATGAGAAATAAAGTGGTGCGTAAACGGTGCGAGCATTTGAACCCAGAACTCTGGTATGCTAGGCAAGTCCCCGCGCCACTAGGCTACAGGCGTTTGCACCAAAAAAAGTACCGGTCATCAATAAAAAAAAATAGTAAAAACATTTTTAAAAACAAGCTTGTAATAAGATTTTGTAAATAATCTGGAAATCCTGCTTCCAACGAATGTCACGACGAAAAACGTTTTTAGATCTTTTTCAAAATCTGATAACAATGCTTCAAATGTAGATGTCGCTGATACTTTTTTATTTTTTTTGTCCTGACAACATCATAAAACAAATAAGTTGCAAGGGTGCAAAGCCGGAATATCGGAAAATTTCAAAAATAAAGAAAAAAAATCTTATCACGTGACATCTGACAAAAGGTATCATGGGTCGAAACCTTACAAATGACCCCACTTACCTATAAATTATTGTTGTCGGCCGATGTGTCGAACATACTGTATAATGCTCTATAAATCAATGATGTTGTACTAATAGCCTCTGACACATTAACTTGACAACGTATTTTTTCTATTGGACCAGGGCGGCATACGTTGCAATGAATCCGAAAAAATATAAGTTTTAGGTACATTGGCATTGATTGTAAAGTGATAAGGTAACTCATTGATTAAGAAGAAAACATGATTACGTCTTTTATTTTTCTTAAATTTTAATTTAAACAATTAGAAATACATTAACCACCATAATAGCCTAATAATAGATACTCAGGGAAGCGAAAGCGATAAGTTCTCGTGTTCGCTTCTGCCAAACTCTAGGCAGAAAAAAGATGCCCTTTTTTCTACATAGATTTTACAGAAACGAACACGAGAACTTCTCGTTTTCGCTTTCATGAGTAGACCCCTGTCTTTGTGCGAATGGAACGAATACGAAAAATATTTATCCGAGTAGGGGTCATCCGCTATGTGTACATTTAAGTATATAAAATGTCTACAGCTTTTTTCTACTTAGCGGATGACAGCTACTCGCCCTCAGATGAGTCGCGTGCTTACCAGTTAAAGGGATTTTAAAATGGTTTTATTTAATATTTTATTTTACAAATGTTGGTGCACATGCAAATCCAATAAATATCGATATCGATAATTTTGGATGCGGGACTGAGCAACACTCTTTTTCACCAACACATTAACAGTGCACCTATACTTTTGCATTTCGATTTTTGTCTCGCCAGCTATCAGACTTTGTTGTTCTTGTACATCCTATTTCTATGGCCGACACTAACCCGAGCGGAGCCGGGTACCGCAGCTAGTATGACATAATTTCGCCCGCTATCGTTAATATATTGGTCTTGAGACTAAAGAGTCCTGGAGCTCCGGTTGGATATATCTCCTTTGGGCTAGGTAATATATATAGAAGATCCTTTCACTAACAAAGAACCATTGATTATTCGTTATTAAATAGAAAACAAAAAATAAAAATGCAGCAACACCAAGTATTGATCAGATTCACATGTATTCGTAGACGAAGGGTTTCCAGCATGGAGCAAGGGCAGATGCTTTACAAAACTGTCCACACACTATTCATTAGTAAATTTCCACTTGCACTAAACGTCTTATTAAATAGGTGGGTATACGCCACGGCAGTATGACAGTGGGAGTAAAAATGGTGCCTTGTACCAATAGGCAAATTTTATTCAAACAACAGCTGTGATCATTGCATTGATAGTTGATAACATCTGGTGCTAAATATAGAGCTGTCTATCGGGTGCATCGGTCGCCGCTCGCCGCTCGCCTCTCTGTCGGCATGTGTTTAGGTTACGTAAGGATATATAGTTTCTATTACCACGTTATATTGTCTTATTCATCTTTTAGGGTGTCATGTCTATTTTTTAAATCAATATGTAGAACTTAAACACCTTAAATTGCACGATACATATGTGATGAAAAACAGTCATCTGGAAACAATGTCACCAGAATGTCAGAAGTAGCAATGCAGGAGTAAGATACAAACGGATTGTCGCCAAATTTTAATCCCACTGTTTAACGGCACAGATTATAATTATATCTAGAACATGGACACAGTGCAGGACAGTATTCAAATAACGGTTTTGGATTTTAATTACACTTGAAAACGAGTATTTTTAAAATGTATAACTAATGAGTGTACACTGAGATATTTACGTGTACACAGACTCCACTTCATCAGATCTATTTGTCGATAAAGCTGCCGTGACTGCTGCAGCTTCCTTATATATTCACCTACTTACTACTGGAACATCATTATTATATAATCATAGCCGTATCAAAATCAACAATATAAACGTCTACAAAATAATAAACTCTAAACATTTTACAACAATATCACCTAAAAATCTAAATAGAGGTCCATCAAATGTATTTTAGAGACTCACCGTGTTTTTTGTAATCATTTTTTTTCCAACCCAATATTAGCCGAAAACACCTGGGAACTGCGTGCCAACCTTCCTTATACTGCACGGTATATTCTTTTAGTACCAGCCAAATACTATCGATCGAAATACTATCGCCCAAGGACCCGAGAACACCCGAAAACACACCTATTACAAAAAAAAAATATCTTCGAAAAATGTGTATTATTGCAATTTTCAAAGGGGCGTTATGTTTTCGGTTTTAAATCAAGGCAGACGCAAGATCTGCGGAGACACAAATTTCGAGATCGCATATGAGAAGTACGAGACAGCCTAAGGAACAGGACCGCTCAATGTCAAAAGCCCACAAGCTTTCGCAAATACATATTGCAATAAAACTTTGAGCGAAACTCATATTTTGAGGATATTTAACATAGCTTGCATGCATATACATAGTTATTCCAGTAATTAACATTATATAGCAGCAAACACAGTATTGTCAAACGAAAGAGTGGTTCAATTTTTTTTTCTTTTATGTGAACTGACATGGATGGCTAATACCACACAACTACCGTTATGATATCAGCCCAATACACCACATTCCCGAAGGAATTAGGTGCCATGCTAGGACCTTTCCTTTATGAGCACGGCTACATTGAACTGGATGGAAAACACGGACAATTTTTAATTGCCGCTTCGACCATCTTTTCATCCAATGCGATGGTACCAACCCGGGTGGGCTCAAACCCTACCACCTAGTAGGGGAGGGGGACCTACAGATTTACATGGATTCCGAACCATGGAGCAGCTCGCATTCGTGACGCAGTGCACTTATCAAACTCGGAAAGAGAAAGACAGTGGTGCATGTCGGAGTTGAACCCAGGCCTCTGGTACGCTAGGCCAGTCCCCGCGCCACTAGGCTACGAGCCGCTCATATAACTTCTATATATAATTAAATATAACTTCATCATCCCCGCTTCCACATAGACCTCGTCTTGGCCAAATAGAGCTATTTTCAATGTGGTGAGTCCCGAAAATACGCTTTACATTATATTGTAATGCAAGGGTCACTGGAGAAGATAAGGATCATAAAACAGTTTTAAAAAACATTTAACCGACTTCAATCACTAACCTGCAATCAGATAGTTTTAACTTTCGGTTACATTGCATATTTGTATGGTGTAACTATGTATGTATGTATGGATTTTAGTAGCTGGAGGTGGTGAAACCGGGCGTAAGAGGAGTAATATCTTTTCATAAAATGTATGAAAGGACCACCCCTAAGATATACCCTACTGATGAGAAAATTATTTTTTCAAATCGGTTGGCAATTTGCGGAGATATTGAGTAACATAGCTACATACAAAAAAAAACATACAGACAAATCAAGAACCTCCTCCTATTTTGAAGTCGGTTAAAATATGATTTTGCATCAGTTTTCAACAAACCTATACGTTCTGATGCATCTTCTGAGTTTGGAAAAAACCATCTACCTTTCCTAATAAACTATACAAACTTGTACGTTTCACCATTTGTGACATTTAGGTACAGCCTAATAACTACTCTAAACTTAACAGAACATACCGATACAGTAACATCACCATTGAGTATAAAATGGAATACTGGATTATATTAAAGCGAAAAAATTGAGCCTCTACAAATTACAATTCTTTGACTTCAGATCTAACTTATTGACAGTATGTACACAAATCTGTCTTTAGTTATGGTTCACTAGATTTATTATATTTCTATGTGCTTACCGCATATCGCAGAGATTATATAGGTCTGACAAAAGCACACTTTAAGTATGCGCGCTAGAATATTGGCCAAATGTAAGCCAAATAAAGTAAAATATCCTCTAAACTTCTGGACGAATAACTTAAGTATGGCTTTCAGATACGAACAATTAGAACATTTTTTCACATTTATTAGGTCCTTACCTATGAAATTGCCGTTTTTTTTTTTTTATGTGACTGGACATGGATGGCTAATAACACAAGTTCTGTCATGGTATTAGCCCAACACACCACATGGGAACTAGGTGCCATGCCAGGACCTTCCTTATATTGCACGGCTACATTAAACTGGATGGAAAACACGGACAATTTTCATTGCCGCTTCGACCATCGTTCATCCAATGCGATGGTACCAACCCGGGCGGGATAAACCCTACCACCTAGTAAGTAAGGAAGGGGACCTACAGCTTAACGTGGAATCCGAACCACGGCCAGCCTCTCTCAACGGTCGAATGGTCACCCATCCAAGACCAGACCGGACCCAGCGTTGCTTAACTTCGGAGAGCGATCGCCGAAGTGTCGCGCCACTGGGCCACTGAGGCTGACAAAAAAGTTTCCACAAACTGACCACTTTAACGTGGCTAACTTTTATTTGCATAGGAAATACAAATTAAAATATTTTCCATTATAACAGGACAGTATTCCTTTTTCAATTTCAGTTGTTCGTTTGTTTGGTCCAATGTTTGTTTTTTTTTTACATGGCACCATTCTGGAAATTTTCATCTCATTGATGGACCCCGTGGCCGACTGGAGATGAAAGTCGAAAATGATGAATTGAAAGCCATAGTCGAAGCAGATTCATCAAAAACCACATCGGAATTAGCAGCAGCATCCAGTGTAAGTGATAAAACTATACTGATTCATTTATGTCAGATTGAAAAGAGAAAAAAGCTCGGAAAGTGGGTACCGTATGAACTCACGGAACAACAACAAATCGCGTCGAAGCTTGTCTTAACTTGAAATGAGGAGATTCTGGGTCGCATTGTCACTTGAGATGAAAAGTGGATCCTGTATGACAATCAAAAATGTCCGTCACACTGGTTGGACAGAGGGGAGGCAGCCAAACCATGTCCCAAATGCAAATTGAGTCAAAGAAATTTGCTTGTGACCGTATGGTGGACCTGGGCCAACATTATTAATTACAGCTTCTTGATACCTGGCGCAACAATTACTGCAGATGTGTACTGTGAAGAATTGAACATGATGATGAATAAGCTCGCCGTCAAACAACCGAGACTTGTCAATTGCTCTAGTCCACTGCTTCTTCACGACAACGCTCGCCCACACACCGCACAACGGACCAGACCGAAAACTACAGGAGTTACGACTGGAAACTCTTCGTCACCCACTGTATTCACCAGATCTTGCTCCAACTGATTTCCATGTTTTTCGGAATTTGGATAACTTTTTACAGGGGAAAAATTTCAAATCCGATGAGGCAGTGAAAAATGCCTTTAAAGAGTTCATCGATTCCCATTCCCAGGATTTCTATAGCAGAGGCATCAAGAAACTTCCAGTAAAATGGCAAAAGTGCTTTGATAATAATGGCCAATACCTCGATGAATAAAATTAATATCTTTCATAGAAAAAGTTGCTTGATTTTTTCTATATAAAATGGCAATTTCGTAGGTAAGGACCTAATATCTTCACGGAGAAGTTACAACAATCCAATCACATTTCTACAAGAGAGGACTACATACATTTACTAGCATTTATGTATTCATTCATAAGTGTAGACAAAAAACATCATAACCTATAAAGCAGTGAAGTTTCTTTGTCGGTTCTTCTTCACTGAGTTAACTTAGTGTAAATTTGACTACCAGAAGTTTAAATAAATGGAATGGGATTAAAAAACGTTACAAGTTCAAAAGTTATAACCACGCCAGACTGAAACAAAAACTGCCTTTGAGCAAAAATGCACAAGAGCTCCCAGTGTTGGCAGATTTGTAGGTTTCCCTCAATAACCAGCGGTTTTTTTCAGTACCTTGCGGATTTTTGGAGGGTAAAATGTAAATCTAAAATGGATTGTAGATTTTTGTTAGAAAACTCTATCCGCATTTTAACAAGGGAATTACTTCTAGCCTAACAAGTTGTGTGGCAATTAAGTTCAAAATGGCGTACACTCGAGGAAATCTGCACTTAGAATGTTTTAACTTAATTCTGTAGTACATGGTGTAAATGACCACAAATACATTATCAAAACCATGTCATTTTTACTCGGTCTCTCACACATACATATGCATTACAACGTCAACAGACAACGTCGTTACAATGTCAGAAATAAATAGATTTTCCCTAATTTTTTGGGCTCAACTCTCATTATGTGATCATTAACACCCTGTATAAAAGAGTATCCATCACGTGTACCCATGAACATAGCAGGACTTGGCTGCCCGTGAACTGTGAAGTGTGATGCAGCTCACAGTATGACGCAGGCGTGGGCGAGCTTGGCGCGGAAGCACTCCTTGCCCTTGGCCTTGCCCTTGACGGTGACGAGGTGGGGGTGGGGCGGGGGTGGGTCGCGCGCTGCCTCCCACATGTACTGCTCGCTGAGTATGCAGGAGACAGTGCTGCGATAGGCGCCGAGCAGCGGCGAGCGCGCGCCGTGCTCCACGCTGTCGAGCAGCATGCGTGCGCTGACGCCCTGCCGCTGCAGCTGCTGCCGCGCGCGCCGCTCCAGCGGGCTCACCTCCGTGAGGTGCTCCGTCGCCGTCGGGAACATCACGTGACGCCCCAGCTCGGCGGGCGCGCCGTCCGCCGTCCGCAGCACCTGATTTTTGTGATACAACGTTTTTTGTAGGGAGCTTCTTTATGGACATTCATTTGGATGGGACTTTTCGTACATGAACCTAAATTAAAAAAAATTAAATGTGGAAAAATTGCAGTTGCAGCAAGTTGGAACTTTCCAAATTTGGAAGATAGTGGCCATCGTTGGGACCTTTTGGAACGAAGTTTACTATCGCACGTTTGGAGGATTGGAGCCACACGGGAAAAAGGTGGCTCCAAAACGGCTGAAACGATCTTGATGACATTTTTAGACAATCTTCAGATTAGTACAGCAGGTGATCCTGTGCAGTTAGGAAAAGTTTAGAAGCTCCACTCTGGCAAATGTCCAAAATTAAATAAAAGCATGACCGAGTTTGATCTTTAGATTACCCCAGGGGGTGATCCCTGCTGTGCAGTTTGAAAGTTTAGAAGCTCCCCTCGGTCGCTGTCCAAAATGAAATTGACCCAAGACAAGTACAGAATAAAATATAGCAAAAGGGTCTTTCTTTGTTCCTACCCAAGGTGTCCCAAGACGCCTCTTGCCCTTTGTTATTTTTGAAATAGGGTTAGTTCTTCTATTACAATTGTTATTATTAAAATATCTACCTACAGTATAAGCAAAGGATACAATAAATAACATGGGCTTAACTGATGTGAATTTTCAAAATAGCAGAACTAAGGCAATTTAGAGATGAATTGGATTAATAATGTATGTAAAAATTGCCATGCGGCTAAAGTTTTAATAACTTAGTTCGCTGTCACCAGCTTCAAATTCACCCGACGCTCACCCCTCGTTCTTTACGTTGCTTTCGCTCGAATTGATGCTAGGGAATCTATCGTTTTACAAGTAAAATTAGATACCCACCTTGCATTCATAAATATTGACGAACAATCCAAATACAATACAGCGACGACATATGCAAAAAAATTTCAAAAAATTATCAATAATATGTTTTGCCAACTAGCGGGGCAGCGACGACAGCGCGAGGGGCGACGCCTCTTCTAGTGCCCAGAGTCTGCTGGGTGCAGGGCGCACACAATCCGTCGCACCCGAGACGTACAGGCGTATCTGATTTTTATTAAATTTGCAGTAGAGTTGAAAAAGTGATAGTTTCTCTGTTTTCTTTCAAATTTTAGTGAATGTGGATCGCGTGGCGCGAGCCGCGCCCCTGGAGCTGCTATGGGGTGCAGGGAGTGCAGGAACGAGAATCAGGAACCGATCCTGAAACACAACATATAGGTCGTAAAAAGCAGTAATATTTCGGCATTCGCCGATATCAAACTCTATTTATCTCTAATTATCGTTTGATAACGGCGAATGCCGAAATATTACTGCTTTTTACGACCTTTATGTTGTGTTTCAGGATCGGTTCCTGATTTCCGATCCTGCACTCCCTGCACCCCATTGCAGCTCCAGGGGCGCGGCCCGCGCCACGCGATCCGCATAGAGACGGCGGCACGGGACACAAGAGGGGGTGTTCAGTTACATACAACCAGATTAGCTGTTTCCCTTATTTATTTATCATATTCATTCTGTAGGCAGACATAATATTAATAACAACGATTGTTGTTTTTGTGTTTTTTGTAGACAGCACCATAACCATATTTTAGTGAATATACTGCAAATGATGCTGTAATAAATGACCTGGTAAGAAGCTTTGCTAAGAGTTTAAACATAAATAATAAAGCAAATACATTCATATATGTATTCTATTTATCTATATAAAAGCTATAATTGTGAGATACGCCTGTACGTCCCGAGTGTGACGAATCGTACTTACACTGCTAAGTGAAACACGCCTGCTGCTAATATCCAAGCCATATGTGCAAATAGATTTGTAGTTTGTTAATTTAGTCAACATTTTGTTCACAAATAATTTATGGCTTTCGGAAAAAAAAAACGATTGGGCATGGGGCACCAGGGCTGAGATAAATAGTCAAAACAGAAACTAAGTCTAACGAAAAGTGTCAATGTCAATTTGCATTACTTTGGCATTTCGTTCACACAAAATGTGTCAAATTGACGGCACAAAGTACTACTTTTCGTTAGTCTTAGTTTCTGTTATATATATATATATATATATATGTATTTTTTTAATGTATAAATCTGTTCATATGTTCTAAAATAATATTTGTGTATTTGTATCTTATACCTATTAATATGTTTAAGTGTATGTACATATTTGTATGTAATTTATTTTAATATATAAATCCTTATTTTTAGGTTAGTTAATATTTTCGCTAATTAATTTTGTTTTACGTTTATTTTTTTTGCCCGCCTCACTGCACCTCTCCTACATCTCTAAGGTTGAATGGTAGAGAATGCCTTATGGCATTAATTTCCGCCTTTTTGTACCGTATGGCTGCAAATAAAGTATTTTTTCATTTTCATTTCATTTCAACTATTTATCACAGCCTAAGAGATTCAGGGGTAGTTCTTAAATGAAAGATTGGTGGATTGATAACAAACAGACTCAACTACCTCCGCCGGCAGGAACGCCGCGTCAAATGACGCTGCCTGCCACGCCTCCACCCCGCGCGCGCCGCCGCCGACCCGCGCCCCCTCGCCGCCTACCGCCGCGGCGCCCGCCGCGCCTGCGTCGCCCGAGCCGCGGCCGCGGCGCAGCCTCCGCGCGAGCTGCGTCAGCGAGTGCTTGCGGGCGCGGGCGGCGGGCGGCTTGGGCGTCTGGAACCACTCGTGCTCCACTATCTCGTGCACCGACATCCTCATAGCCACATTCTGCACCAATGTGTTTTCTGAAACAGTCATCCAACTGTTCAAATGTCTGAAATGCCTTATAAAAATTATACAGGGGCCCCGAAAGTGAGTTCGAGTTCGGAAGTGAGTTAACTTAAAACCAAATTATATTATCATTGAAAAAACGGAACTGTTATTTTACCTTCCCACCTGTTCATAGGACAAACCATATTTGGACCAAACTAAAATTACATTTGGTTGGAGGGTAGCAGTCGTGCTCTACACATTACACACTTGAGATTCTCTGACGACCTCTTTGTCTTTTTGCGCCATCAAATAATGAAATCCAAGTTATGATCAGCGACCTAGATAAAGAGAGCCGGAAAGTGGGGCTTACTATGAATACGGAAAAAACTAAAATGATGACCAACAGCACACATGAACAAATTAAAATAAATAACCAAGAAATAGAATACGTTAACGAATACTTGTACCTCGGGCAAATCATTTCACCTATAGACTTAATGGCAAAAGAGATGGAAATCAGAACAGGGAACGCTTGGAAACACTTTTGGTCACTTAAAGAAATAATGAAAAACAGAGAAACGAAAATGTTTTTTAAGAGAAAACTATACAACTCATGCATCCTACCTGTTCTTACTTATGGATGCCAGACGTGAGCATTAACAAAAGCACACTCAAAAAGAACTAGAAGTCTGTCAGTCTGCAATGGAAAGGAGCATGCTTGGGAAAACTAAATTCGACAGAGTAAAAAACACATCTCTAAGAAAACGCACAAAAATAGAAGATGTAACAGTAAAAACCAAAAAACTTAAATGGAGATGGACAGGACATACAATCAGAGGAAGGGAAAAATGGAGCAGAACCATAATCGATTGGTGTCCTAAATACAACAAAAGGAAAAGAGGGAGACAATATAAAAGATGGGAGGATGAGATAAGAGCCGAGGCAGGAATCACATGGACGAGAAACGCAAGGGATAGAAAAGCATGGAAGAGCTTGGAGGAGGCCTTTGCCAACAAAGGGCAAACATACAACGCTATCGATGTCGACAAAGTCAACTAAATTTTGTGTTTAATAACAATGTAAACTTGTCTGAAATAAAGGCTATTATATATTATTATTATTATTATTATAAAATTACATTTAAGAAGTGCAGAAACGCCGACCAGTCTTCAGGCGAGGGGCGTCATACCGTACCCCCGCGTGCGGTGCTAGCGCTGCATAGCAATCGCTCTGCAAAGTGCTAGTAGACTTTTGAATGCGACCGTACCTGAATGGGCCGTATGTAGAATGAAGCCACGGCTAGAGCACCAACTGCCACGTAAGTGAAATGAAAGAACACACATCAAGGGCGGGGAGGCGGCAAGCAGGAAATAAAGCCGACACCGCAGGATAAGAAACTCACCAATGATGTGTCGTGCAGGCGCGGAGAGATCGGGCGGCAGGCGGTAGGCGCCGTCGAGCACGCAGCGCTTGAGCTGCGGCAGTGTCGGCGCGCGGAAGGGCGTGGAGGCGGTGAGCATGAAGTAGAGCAGCACGCCGAGCGCCCACACGTCCACAGGCGGCCCGGAGTAGCGCTCGTCGCGGAACAACTCCGGCGCCGCGTACGGCGGTGACCCACAGAAAGTGTTGAGCTTCTGACCGGGGTCTGAAACACATAACACATAACAATGCAATTGCCGCAACATTTAACTAAACGTTATAGCCATCCAATGGCAAGGGCACCACATAATGTAGAAATCTACCGACATCTTAGTGCGATTTGTTCTCTTTTTCTGTGTGTGAGTTGTGTAAATAACACTAGAAATAAGTTTAAGATATAATTTACCAAACACACGCGAGCGACATCTTCAAAGAACTTCCTTCACAAAAGTGTTAGATTTAGACCTTACAACAAAAGATCCTCTTCAAAATTTAAAAATAAAACATAATTTGTTCTTCTTGATAAAGTGTATCATAATATATGAGGCTCTGACAAAAGCTTGTTTTGTGATTCAATATTCTATGAAAAGTACACAATTTTTACATATTAATTTAACATTAATACTACACTGGTAATTAATTTATTTGCATGCACGATATCATATTAACTTGATAAACTTTTATCTGTATCACACTTGAATGTCAGCCTCAGTGGCCCAGTGGCGCGACACTTCGGCGATCGCTCTCCGAAGTTAAGCAACGCTGGGTCCGGTCTGGTCTTGGATGGGTGACCATTCGACCGTTGAGAGAGGCTGGCCGTGGTTCGGATTCCACGTTAAGCTGTAGGTCCCCTTCCTTACTTACTAGGTGGTAGGGTTTATCCCGCCCGGGTTGGTACCATCGCATTGGATGAACGATGGTCGAAGCGGCAATGAAAATTGTCCGTGTTTTCCATCCAGTTCAATGTAGCCGTGCAATATAAGGAAGGTTCTGGCATGGCACCTAGTTCCCATGTGGTGTGTTGGGCTAATACCATGACAGAACTTGTGGTATTAGCCATCCATGTCCAGTCACATAAAAAAAAAAAAAAAAAAGGGCTCTATACACCCGTGTGTACAATAACATATACATACATACATACAAAAAAAAATTTTTTTTTTTATTAAAAACCACTTAGCAACTAAATTTATAAATTTATCAAGTTAAACACTGGATTTAGACGCATCAGCATATGCTGCCTGTCTAAAACTTATAAATAAAAATAAATAATAAATAAATATTTTAATTTGAGTGAGGAATCAGGCATATGGAACTCGATCACCTCAATATCTTCTTAATATGTGTACTGTTATACTATAAACTTATTTAGTTCAGCAATTTCTATTATTAGGCTGATTACATTGAGGGCTGCTGTTTCTATGTTCTTTGTCTTAGACTATCCAACAAAATGTAAATTTGGGCAGTTACATTTAGGTAGATGTTAATAATCTATAGACCAGGGAAGTTGCTTTGAGGGTTCTTCTTCAATGAGTTAATCGAAGGATAAATCTATCCACGAGGTGGCTTGGTGTAATTTGACTACTAGAAGTTTAAATAGATGGAAATCAAAATTGTAAAAAACTATTTTCTGTGTACTATTTCATGCAGGAAAGGTCTTAAGGTGGGCCGATACTCACCATCAGGCAGGCGAGTGCTGAAACCGAAGTCACCCAACTTGACGGTGTTGCGTGCGTTGTAGTAGAACACATTCTCAGCCTTGATGTCACGGTGCACGTAACCCAATTTGTGCTGCAGGAATGGGAACGGATGAAGCAGTCATTACCTGCACAGCCCTGTTGGCCTACGTGGTGGTCATAATGTTAACCCATTGACTGCCGAGTGCATATTATTACGTAGTTAGCATTAATACTTGAATGTAGGAAGATTTTGAATCCTAATAGAAAATGCTCGGCTGGGCCTACGATGGGTAGAATGTATTTGTTTGATTTTCCAAATAGATTATGCCTATGAGAACTAAGTTACTTGGGTCAAGGAGAGTAATTTTAAATGCATTTAGATTTAGAACTCGGACTTCAACGCAGGAGGGATGCAGAAGTTACCCACGGTTAGCCAGTCATTCTGCATTTCGAGGTTTAATAGTTTAAAGCTTTATCCTACTGAGCAAGACCCTTTAGTATTTCTTGGCTAACTGGCTAGCAACTAAAAAGTGTACTTATGTATACATACGGTCAAGAAGTCAAAACCCGTTTTTATTTGTATGAAACTTCCCTTTACTTGAGGATGGCTACATTGAATTTATACAAACAACTTGAAATAGGTATTTTCATAACCGCTTCGAACATTATTCATACTCAAGAAATTATAACTTACAATTCATTTTGGAATTCTAAGGATTCAAAATAATGAGAGTCAACTCAGCCTAAAGTTCTACTGAGGCTACATTAAACAGTAACTCACTAACAAATAAGGATTTGTGGCAAAAAAATACTATACAGCAGCTAGTGAGCCTTGAACCCTGAGTAAATCTGAATGCAAACATTGGCTGATAATAGTTTCTATCTAACTCTTCAAGCGTACCTCATGCCTGTCAGCAAGCTGCAAGTGCACTCACCATGTGTTGCACCGCCTGTGCCACCTGTAGGAAGAGAATGCGTGCTTCTGACTCTGCGCACGCACCTCGCACGCTCACGCGTGTGTACAGCTCACCGCCCGGTGCGTACTCCAGCACCAGGTAGAGTTTGCGATACGTGTCCATCACCTCCAGAAGGCTGCAAGCGCGGGACACATTAATTTTTAATCTTAAAAGCGCTGTGTACGCTAGGGAGCATTGATTGTTTTGCAGCACCACATCATCTCTAGGTTTATTTTACAGAGTGTTCGGCTCACGAATGATGTACATCCGAAAAACAAAAATTAAAAAACAATCTCATTAGAAGGAAACCACGAATTAGTACCTACAATGTAAAGTAGAGTCTAACCCTGATTACAAAGAAATACTGTTCATATATTTTTGATAATTTAAGATTCAATTTAATTTGAGTCGCATAGCCTGTATCCCACGGAGGATATTGACGGTTTCAATGGTACCTCAATTTTCTAAATTGATTTGATTATTACCTTGGCTGCATTCAGTTAAAAAAGCAATTTATGTCGCTACTCTACTACGTTTTGTGGAGCACAGTACGATAGAAACCTACCCTGATACCAGAATCTTGGAGTATTTATGCCAAGCAAAGCTTTCATCATTGAGTAAACAATACATTCTAATCACTGTGTATTGTATAAGTACCTTATCTTTGTCAGAATAATAACTACTTTGCACTTTGGCACACTTCACCGACAATATTTGTGTTCAGGCAATTGCATTTTTTTTCCTCCAAAGATCATATAAAGAGAGACTAGCTGAGGTAACCGGCTCTGCTCGGGTCAATGTCGTTTCGGACTAATGCTGGGTTGATCCTAACATTTTATGTTACATGAGTTCCCCATGAAAACTGTCATCTCCCTTTTCACTCCCTTAGCCTTTGTCCTTTCCAAAGGTCCAAACTCTCTCTATACCAAATTTAATCAAAATTGGTTCAGCGGTTTAGGCGTGAAAACATAACGGATGGACAGAGTTACTTTCGCATTTATAATATTAGTAAGGATGTTATGTGTTTCAACCTCATCGTAGAACCATGCCAGAAACATTTAAATGTTTTGTACCCCGTACAATTTTGTATCTTGATAGTAGATTTGCACGAATATTGTCCGTCGCATCCACAGCCGTCTATAATCCAATCGCAAGGCTTAAAGTCACTCGCCATTTTGATCACAGACTATATTAAATCTTTTCAGTAGTACGTGACATTTTGTTCTTCCCGCCTCCTGTCACCCCTTCTTAAAAGGATTAACTATTTTCAAACGTCCGAAGCCAGTTGCTGCAGCGCATGAGAAGTCGGTTCTAAAGATCTATTGAGGAATATCATTAGTGGAGGTTGTCGGTTCAAATCCCGAAAACCTCAAATTTATGGTTTCAGTTGTTTTACTTTTAATAATATTAGCATGGATTATTATATGAATTTACATAATAATAGGTTTAATGGCAAAACTCTTTACCTAAGAAACAATTTTAAGAAGTATGAACATCATCTAACACTGGTAGTTGTTGCGAGAAATTTTGAACCCGAGTCGATCGTCTGATACGCAGTATCCCTAAATAGAGGATACTGCATATCAGACGATCAACTCGAATACATACATACCGTATAATGTTGGGATGATGGACCGCCTCCATTGTCTTTATTTCCTGATCAACCATTTTTCTTGTTTTTGCATCTAATTTCGTTTTATCGATGATTTTTATGGCCACTCGATCTGTAAAAAAAAACATCTTAAATATAACACATATGCATTAGGCAGATATTGCAAATGTTTTTCATTTGAATTATGTTTAAGATAAGGAACAAATGAATTGCAAAATGAATTGTTACTGAAAAAGTCATGATGATAAAAAAGATTGGATGGAGACATGGGCTGAGAAAGAAAAGCTCTCGGTAAAGAGTTTAGAAACGTCGGGTGAGCAATTTTCAGGTGAAATTAGGACGCAAGATTATTTAAAGCCGAGCATAAGTATGGACATTTAACATGGCAACGCTGGCACCTACGTTCTTGGTACCATGCCAGCATTGTCTAATCTCGAGGATTTTCTTTTATAGGGCTGTATTTTTCAGATTTGATTAACATTTCAGATTAATTTGGATTCAATGGATTTAGATAGTTCTAAATAACATGTAAATGCAATAAAATAAATTTTAGTTCTTGTGTTGATTGTTAGATTGAACTGAGTATATTTATTAAAAATAAAGAAACACTTAACACACATACATTTATAATGCACGATGTTTTAAAACAAAAATCATATGCCAAGTCATCATTATAACGTTTACCCATCCTGTTAGAGTGAAGATGTGAGGATAAATCGTAAAATTGATCCATTGTCTAATATTCGAGCTCGGACACTGCGAGGAAGTGGTCAATTGTGATCAATTCCGAAAGAGGTTAAAAGAGATAAGATAGTTCGAGCACACGGTGAGTGTGTGTTTGTGAAAAATACCTAACATAAGGTGCGGGGCTCCAAAACTTCAATGTTTACGTATTGATAAAAATACATGTATTGCCCTAAACAGGGAAAAACGCCCATTCTTGCAAATATTTTAACCAAGGCATCACCATGGGTGAACACGGTTTGTTAAG
Organism: Incurvaria masculella; assembly: GCA_946894095.1. NCBI lineage: Eukaryota > Metazoa > Arthropoda > Insecta > Lepidoptera > Incurvariidae > Incurvaria > Incurvaria masculella. The sequence continues at coordinate 14,329,774 of OX335641.1, read as the reverse complement.
GTGGCCCAACCCGCTCGTCTCCCCATACAAAAGGGGAAAGAAGATCACGCCCATATTTCTTGTCAGAGATTCAAAATTTTGCTCAAAATAGCTTTATTTGATCGAACTAGATGTCTGATGACCATTGGCATTGTAAAATTGTGTTTGGTTTCTAAGTTATAAGGTCCGAAAGTTCGAATTTTTCGCGCGTTTTATACGATAACTTTGGAGGTGGATTACGCAATGATAAAGTAAGAACATCGTAAAAAGATTAGTCATCAGACATAGCTTATTTAATCAAGATTTATGATCTATTTGTTTTTTGTTATATTTTTGACTACAGCGGTCGTGGTTTTCTTTTAGCTATAAGTCGTTTTGAAATTAAAATTTTCGTAAATCTTACCAAATCATACACTATGCACATTGTCTTTTTTGTGGACATGTTGCATCTTCCTCATCACGGAGCCTGTCGTATTCTTTGAAACAGAGAAGGTCCCAGAGCGCAACAGCACGGTTTTGTACTGTGCCCGCGGATGAGTTAGGCCCGCCGGGTTGGGCCGCCTTAAGTGATGTTTTTATGCACAGAAGCATTAATAATTTGATAATTTAGTCACATATTTGCATGAAGTAGATATTGTAGCACCGAATATACCATATCTGCATACCTCTAGATTATGGCAAAATGCTTAGAATATTGAATAGAACTAACCTCTTGTGAGCTGGTGCAGCGCCTTCTTGACATGAGAGAAGTTGCCGCTGCCGATGTTTTCAAGAAACCGGTACATTCCCACGCGCTTGCCGAGCCCTACCTGCAACCACAACCACAAATTTTTAATGAACGGATGTAAGGTTAGACAATCAACTAGAAAACGGATACCTTGCACTATGGTTTGTTTTGGCATATATTTCTCAGACGGAGAATTAGTGTCAACGGTTAAAGAAAACAAAGAGCATGGAAATAAAAGGCTAGGTAAAAATGTTTGCCTTGATTTTTTTGTTCTACGTTAGGTCGGATAGTCGAAGTTCTAGTGTACAAAGATATGAAAACCCTAAGGTTCTTTTATTTTAGGTTTTCCCTTTGGATTCCGTAGGTATTTGTCCCGTATGCCAAATTTGCCTTACTTTCGCCTTTTGCACTAAGGCGCAATATTTAAGGCAATTTGGGCATTCAAATCTCTATCAATATCGTTCTCAACCGAACGGAAGTCAAGTGGTTAAATTCAATTATCAGTTAAGTTACAGGTAATTTATCAGTGAAAGATGAGGAGCCTATACTGGTGAAGTTTTGTATTGCACTGCTTCAATATGTATGTTTAGAAACAGTAAGAAGTCAAGGAGATCAAATATTTGGGCACTACTATAAAAGCCCATGTAGGATGTCAGCAGGTAGACGTACCTCCTGCAGCCAACGTGGATCGTGCTGCATATTCCATAGTAGCTGCTCATACTCCAAGCGTCCCCCGGTCGACTCACCTGAACACATTCATTTCACATTCACTTTATACCAATTTAACTATAATAACAGCAATTACAGTCGGAAACTACTGGCTCGTTGGTAATAAATGTATGTATGTAAACTTTAAAGACTCATATAAATGGCATTCAAATTAAATAAGTTACAGAACAAATGGGAACTGTGACAGGCTGAATGGATTCTGTCACCTATTCCTTAGACGCCACACTGATATGGCTACGATTGTCTAATGGTAATCATGCCCTGGAATATTGTGATAACACACACAGGTAAATTAACTGAGTTCCAACTCACCGGCCCCCGGCGCCGGCACCCCGCCCCTGCCCTCGCCGCCGCCGGACTCTGCCAATACACTCATTGCTGACGAAATGGCATAGCCCTGCACACAGTCCACTCGTTGGTAGAAGCTTCAATTGCACTGCATCGGCCTCTCGCCGACTATCTAATTGGATCACAAAAGATTTACGGTTGCGGCCATGAAGACGATGCGTGTCGGGTGGCAGCGACTAGTGCAGTCTACACGGCCAGGGACATTACTGCGGCACCGGCGCGGCACGGGGCGTGAGGCTTCACCTCACGGCTGGGCCTTGATAGTCTTCACTCTTCAGCGAGTGACAAGAGCGAGAGCGTACAATTGAACACAGCCGCATTTCGGCAAAAGACCACATAAAAAAACATCCGCTGCTATCGATCGATTGTTGTTGATATGAAAACACAGATTATGAAAAAGACCTACACTGACAGTGACAGTGACAATTGAATTTAGAACACCAAGGTCGTGGTCCGATTAGAACTATCATTACTGAAGAGCGTTCACAACTGGTTCGATTCACAATGTGGGCCGAATGTCGAATCCCTAAGCCATGCATGTGGAGAACCATAGTTCTCTGTAGAACGATGGTCGAAGCAGCAATACAAATTGTCCGTTATTTTCCATCCAGTTTATTAGAGCTTTACAATAAAAGGAAAGTCCCGGCATGGCACCTAGTTGTTATGATTTCTGTTGGGCTTATATCATGACTGGTGAGGTATTAGTCATCCATGTACAGTCACATAAAACAATTGTTTTTGTAGGTACGTGCCGTAATCCCCACAGCACAAGAACAATACATTATTTGGGGAATCTGAAAATTAACTAGTTCAAACACGGAGATCCATAATTTAATGTGGAAACCCAAAAAGGTTCCGCACATAAACGGATTTGGCTGACGTACTTGCTTGCTGAGGTAACCGGCTCCGCTCGGGTCGATGTCGTTTCGGACTGATGTTGGGCTGAGCCTAACATTTTTTATTATATTCGTTTCCCATACAAACTTTCATCCCCTAAAAGGTAGCATACATCAAAGCAATCATAAAAGAGTTACTTTTGAATGCAAAATATAAATCTATTTACGAGTACAGTCGTTTCGTCTGAAATCTATTCACCGGAAATAGAGACAAATTTGAGATCTCTTTCTGTCATGCTGAAGTCAACCATAGATTAAAAGGGACTTAGGAATTCCTTATCTTTCCAGTGTATACATTTGAGATGAAACGACCGTACGTAGGTATAATATTAAATACTGTGTTAATAGAAGGCATTGATTACGGGAGCAAGGACTGTAGGAGAATTCCAATTTTCAAATAGGAAGACGCAATACCAGCGGATGATATGTTTTGCTGGTTCACGTCCAGCCTTGCACTATATTCGTAAAGTAGTAATTTTTACTGTGCTCTTAATTTTATGAATGTCCTTGCTTCACGGTCGATTCCTTTGTTGTAGAATCGACAGTGAAGCAAGGACACAATAATTAAAAAAACAGCCCTGTAAAAATATCTTTGTCGTTCGGGCTGGACCCGATCAACAAAACATATCATTCGCGGGTATCGCGGCTACCAATTTCGTTACATGCTGCATACCGATAATTTAGCGTATTTATCTTCAGTTAAGATTTCTTACAGGGAATGGCAGAACGTATAAAATGCAGATCGTATAAAATCATGTTTCGACGAAAAATTAAAAACCATGCAAAACGTTGAAAAATTTAAATTACTTTTCTTTTAATGCATAACGTATAAAAGTCAAAACTTATAAAATGTTTGTATCTGCATGTTATACGTTGAGCTTTAGATTCAGTCGAAAACTGTTTACTTAACAAAAAAAAGAAAATCATGCATATCGTATGAAGCGAAAAATATTCGTTCGATAAACGCCATAAACTTAATACATTTAAAGGATATACTCGAGCGCAAATTTATTTGGTCTCAATTCAACAAAAATGGGTAAGGTTAGGTTAAGTTGGGCTAGGTTCGGTTAGCTTTGGTTAGGTTAGGTAAGGTTAGGTTAGGTTATGTTACGTTTGTGGCGATATTATACTCTGTTTAAAATACGGCTTCGTAGCAATTTCAGCTCTCAGTGCTCTGTGTCATTTTATATGTATTGCATGATTTTTTTCTTTTTTATTAATTTTATACGTTGTGACTATTATACGTTCTGCATGACGAAAATAGTTGATTTTATTAGTAAACTTTTTTCAGGCTAAATGTATAAAATTATACATTGAAGATTTTATACGATATGCATGTTTTTGATGTTTTGCACAAAACTGCTGTTATACGTTGTGAATTTTATAAGTAGTGAATACGACTTACTGCACAACTCAGAGTAGATAGTTGTGTTCATCAAACACTGAACGTTGCGTCTAGCCGGGCTATGCATCTCTGCACCTCCAATATATGACATCCTCCCCATGCCTTGTGCTATCCATACGTAACTTGAGTCGTGCCCAGGGACAAAAACTAGGACATCAGCACCAATCTCAATCGGAAAACCGTCTGAATTTTGTGTCCGAACCATAGAAGCATGCTGGGTCTATGATCCGAACACGGAGGAGGGAGGTCCGAACCATCAATGGTATAGGTAACGAGCGTTAAGGTGGCCCAACCCGGCGGGCCCAACTCATTCGCGGGAACGGTACAAAACCGTGCTGTTGCGCTCTAGGACCTTCTCTGTTTCAAAGAATAAGACAGGCTCCGTGATGAGGAAGATGCAACATTTCCACAAAAAAGACAATGTGCATAGTGTATGATTTGGTAAGATTTGCGAAAATTTTAATTTCAAAACGACTTATAGCTAAAAGTAAACCACGACCGCTGTAGTCAAAAATCTAACAAAAACCAAATAGATCATAAATCTTAATTAAATAAGCTATGTCTGATGACTAATTTTTTTACGATGTTCTTACTTGATCATTGCGTAATCCACCTCCAAAGTTATTGTATAAAACGCGCGAAAAATTCAAACTTTCGGACCTTATAACTTAGAAACCAAACACAATTTTACAATGCCAATGATTATCAGACATCTAGTTCGATCAAATGAAGCTATTTTGAGCAAAATTTTGGATCTCTGACAAGAAATATGGGCGTGATCTTCTTTCCCCTTTTGTATGGGGAGATGAGCGGGTTGGGCCACCTTAAGATGCCTGTGTCAAACAGGATTATGAGCTCTGGAAATGTTTAATATCAGCAACTCACCATAATTATTCACTCTTTATGCATAACGTATTTAAAAGATCTCCTGTTGACCCTACTTCTCGGAAACAGTAGATAGTCTTGTACGGTTTTTAATCCAGGAATAAAATCGCTTCTTTGTCCATGACTTCAGATAAAAGGGCAGTCGACCCAATGGGCCGATAGTTAGAGGTTTGCTGGGTCGCTTTTTTTGGCACTGGTTGGAGCGAGAGAAGATCTCTTCTAGCAAGAAGGTACGATACCCCGGGTGAAATTGAAACGGGTTATTAAGGTGGCCCAACCCGCTCAACTCCCCATACAAACGGGGAAAGAAGATCACGCCCATATTTCTTGTCAGAGATCCCAAACTTTGCTCAAAATATCTTTATTTGATCGAACTAGATGTCTCATGGCCGTTGGCATTGTAAAATTGTGTTTGGTTTCTAAGTTATAAGGTCCGAAAGTTCGAATTTTGGTGGTGGTGGTTTCGAGGTGGATTACGCAATGATAAAGTAAGAACATCTTAAAAAGATTAGTCATCAGACATAGCTTATTTAATGAAGATTTATTATCTATTTGGTTTTTGTTAGATTTTTGACTACAGCGGTCGTGGTTTACTTTTAGCTATAAGTGGTTTTGCAATTAAAATTTTCGTAAATCTTACCAAATCATACACTATGCACATTGTGTTTTTTGTGGAGCCTGTCTTTTTCTTTGAAACAGAGAAGGTCTCAGAGCGCAACAGCACGGTTTTGTACCTTGCTCGCGAATGAGTTAGTCCCGCCGGGTTGGGCCACCTTAATGGTTTTAATTCAGGGGCACACGTCTTGACATTCATGGCATTGTGCCATTAATGTCAGCTGGGCCAGTACTATTTAAAGTGTCTGGCGTCCTAAAACATTTCAATGGCTGTCAAGAAATTATCATCGACTCCTTCATAGATATCCCACAGTCCGGTATCGAGATACGGGCTCGGAAAGTCTAGCAAACATGTTCGCCCTCTCCCGTGACATTGACGATAGCGAGTGATCTATCATACTGTTCTATGTGGAGTGTAAAGTCAAACGGAAGTTACAACGCATCGAATTAGCGATGTCGGGTGAATAGGCAAGTAAGTGATTAAATCTGACGTTTAGTTGCATTTCGTACCATGCTAACTACTTCAGATTTCATCACTCACTTACATATGCACCAGTCGAGTTAAATTACTATGGTGACCTCCCAATGTCCATCGGACAGCGCAATACTCTACCATTAGACGGTAGCCCAAAGCGGTCAATCTCGAGTAAACCGTTTGGGCGCCGTCGTGCATTTCTCGTAGTTCTGGCGTATGTACGTCATATGTCGCGCTTAACATAAAACCTTACTTGAATATGATTTAGATATATCAGTTTAGGTGAAAATAAAGTAAATAAACAATTCGCCTATGCGGCGGCTCCTTCCTTAGGGATTGTGTTCACACATAATTTTCTCTCAGCTCATACTTAATTTCATACACCTAGAAAGATTCCTTTTTTTTTTGACATAGGATAGGACCATTTTTCGCAGTGATATAATAACCTTCACCCATCTGTGGACACCATGCACATATTTAGATTTATTTGATGCAGAAACACCGATTCTATAACTTATTACTTGGGTCTGAATTATTTTAAAATTGTACCTTTTTAGGGTTCCGTACTAAAGGGGTGCCAACTGAACCCTATTACTAAGCCTCCGCTGTCCGTCCGTCCGTCCATTTGTCCCAGGGCGGTATCTAATAAACCGTAAAAGGTAGGCAGATGATTTTTTCACAGAATGTTTATTTATTTTGCTGCTAGTGCATAAAATATTTAAAATTAAGAAACAATCCAATTTTTTTTTTTTATTAATTTTGTTCGATGGTACAATGGTGTTCAATCGTTTGCGAGTCCGACTCGGTTCTTGGACGGTTTTTCTACAGTGTGCGTCAAAGTAAACACCACACCCACAGTACGCGCCGTCTCGTCACGTCTTGAGAACTATAAGCATACATTTATTCTTGTAGCACATTACCCTCTGATGAGGACCGTGGTCCAAAATGTCGTGCCGTCGACTTCGGATGGGCTGAATTTGATAGAAAAAAGTTGCCGAAGGTCGCCAAGCATGAAACTATTCATATGTCATCTCAGCAACTATCACTTACCGCCAAATGGCATTACCAAACCACAACATTCTCGCGGTGGTGGCGCGGCGAAGGCGGCGGTGTGGGTAAATGATAACAACGCAAGTGGCCCAGTTTTGGGAACGAGCTCTCGTTACGAAGTCGCGCCACATGCGCCCCGAATGTCCAGCCGGCTGTGATGACACCGGCTTTCAGAGACATTGCCTTTAAGGTAGCGCGGACACCTTTCTAGAACTGGGCGACCAGAAGTGCACATTTGACCTCTCGCTTGTGAAAGGAGGCGAAAAGGTAAGTGCTGTAGAGTGCACTACTTATGCCAACCGGCGGAGTGTCGCATGGCATCGCCCTCGCTGGCTGCGGTCGCGCATTGTATTGCGCCTTTCGAACAAAGGTGGCAAACCTCTTGGTAAATTTAAAGTTGATCGATAGGCACTTTCATGTCACTTCTGCGTCTCAACTCTCGTCGAAATAGCACGGGTAATTGATAAGGATAAAAATAACATTGGTCAATCCAAACACAGACAAGTAAAATAGTTTATCAGGTAGACATTGGACAGGTAGAAATACCAACTTGCACCACTGTCTTTCTCTTTCAGAGTTCGATAAGTGCATTTCGTCACGAATGCGAGCTGCTCCATGGTTCGGAATCCATGTAAAACTGTAGGTCCCCTTCCCCTACTAGGTGGTAGGGTTTAAGCCCGTCCGGGTTGGTACCATCGCATTGGATGAAAAGATGGTCGAAGCGGCAATGAAAAATTGTCCGTGTTTTCCATCCAGTTCAATGTAGCCGTGCTCATAAAGGGAAGGTCCTGGCATGGCACCTAATTCCTTCGGGAATGTGGTGTATTGGGCTAATATCATAACGGTCGTTGTGTGGTATTAGCCATCCATGTCAGGTCGCATGAAAAAAAAAAAGAATTTTCGCGCCAATTGACAGAATGCCAGATCTGACTTTTCTTGAACTACCCTGCAATGAATTTTATTTCCAAACCCTCCAAACATCACTTCCTTCCACGAGTTAGCACCAACAACTTTTGCGCGCCGCAACTTTTTACATCCATGCCAGTGCCATTGTGAACTCCCGGATACGCCAAACCGGTCGACAGTACAACAGAAGGATCGCGCCTGAAAGATTGCGCCCAATAACCCAAAGGAAAGTATCAAAAGGAAAGGCATCCAGACCATCGCGCCAACCGCAAGCCTGGACCCACACAGCTGCGTGCGTCGCTGGAGCAAATCTGCGCCCTCCATACTAGTAAATGGACACCAGCACACAAGCGAGGAGGCAATACCTACAGTCGCCAGCGCATGATCGAACCAGGTGCGTCCTCTATCCTCCTCTCCTTGGCCACACCAAACACTCTATTTAAAATAAAAAAAGGGTTTCTCTAGAACATTTTCCTAGTCACCTCAGTATTTGCAAACTATTTACAGGCCGTACAAGTTATGTCATTAGAATGCAGCTCCGTGTCGCCGCCTCTGCCTCCACGTCCACGCTCCCCGAGGAAGGACATGGCGCTTTCTTCGCCGCTTGCGCCACTCCGCTCCATCCAGCCGACAATACGTTGCACAACCGCGTCGCCCACCATCCGTCATAAGCCAGCGACAGCGAGCATGGTAGGACGGCAATAACGATCAAAATTCATAATTCATCAAACGTCTAAATGTAGTTATTTCGCTCACAAATTCGGGACACGCAACAGCGAATGCTCGTTGCACTTAATGTATCGTCCTTTGAAGTTCTTACTTGTTCTTAGAACTCGAGAAAATCAGTGGTTCGCGAATTCGTAACCGAGCTCGGAGCGCTGCCAATGTAAAAGTGGCTATGCGCCGCCACCATATATTAGATAAATGATAGTAGGGAAAGATTGCTAATGTCATACAAGTGTTGAATGGGTAAATAAAAGTCAATAGATGACGTTGCAATTCACATTTGAGATTACAAATATCAATGATATTTTTTATTTGCAATGACATCAATAGTTCAATTGTAACGTTTTCCTCATGCCTGCCTAGGCAAAATTTGGAATTAAGCTTAGTTTAATAACGGTGTAACTAGTTCTGGTTGTGACGGGAGATGGCGCTGGTTAGAAATGTCATAGTAACAGCGAAAATAAGAAAAATCCAGCGAGTTTATTACGTTGTATGACGTTAGCAATACAAACGAGTTTCGGTGGCTACTTCCGTCCTTTCATGTTCGCTGGGCGCCGACGAGGAACGGGCTCCAGACGTCGCCGGGCGAGCCGCTTGCGGTTTCTGCTCCACAACCACTCGACTAGTCCACTCCGTGTCATTAATAAAACCACAATCAACATCGATCGGTGCATTCGATTCGATCCGCTTACATAAGACTGGCTAACATCTTGAGACAATGCCGCATTGTTAATTTCGCGTGAGCTGTTGTGGTGATCCTAACAGGCGGATGTGTCCGCGTCGCCACCATATTTGCTAAGCGTCGTCGGATCAATCTGGGTCTGGGCACAGAACTGGGTTTCTGAAACCATCAGTGTGAACCTATTACTTTTCGCATTATCTCGAATACTGGATGTGTCCATTTTATGTATCCTTATCATGCAGCCTACCATCGGCATTTTCGCTGAGCTGTTTCAATCATATATATAGGTACATACCTAATTGCAATTTTCATAACTTTGTTCAATCTAGTTTGAAATTGTGCATGGAGGCACAAATAAAATTGGTAATAATAGCATTATCTTCTACTAAGCTTTGTCAATTTCAAACATTTTTTTCTTATTAATCACTAACATATTTTATTTTTTCAAACATTTACTGAAGCGAATGATTTTATTTTTTCAAACATTTATTGATGACTTGTTCGTCTTCTACACACATTGTCATATAGCCTTACTATAATAAAGGTATGGTCATAGATTAAGTATAAGGTATGGTCCTGGCGTAGCACCTTGTTAATTCGGGAATGTGGTGTTATTATTAGTATTAATGTCATGTCAATAGGTGGGATTAATCCATGTCCAGTGAGTGGTACCCACAAACGACAAAAGCACAATGTATTGGCTGACTGACGATTGATTGGCTGAAAAGAGATGGGACGACGAATTTGTCAAGATTGCTGGCAAAATATGGACTAGAAAAGCAAAGGAGAGGAAAATATGGGAAGCAATTGGGGAGGCTTCATCCTTTTTTTTGTTAAACTCCATTATTTGTAGTTATAGTTTTAATATCTTCGACGTTTATTTTTAAGGTTACTCGATAGTAATTTTTTGATCAATATTATTATAACGATTGTCGAAGGGGCAACAAAATTGGCAAAGTTCAATACAGCCGGGCTCAAATGATAGCATGGAGCCAAGTTGTTTTAAAAATGAATTCAAAATGTGACGAATACGATATGATGATAGCCGTCAGTATTTAATTCGCCAATGAAGCCGCCGATAATAATTAATAAAAAAATACAAGTACAATAAATCACATCATTTAACAAAAAATCCCGTTTGATAAGTTGATACCGTCTCCGGTGAGTCTGAGGTGAGGGCGGCGGCGCGGCGGCAGGGCGCGGGCGCGCTTGGGGCGTGTTGCGAGACCTTTGGCACGAGCGGACGTCGCGTCGCTGGGCGGGCGGGCGGAAGGGAGGGGGGGGGAGGCGGGGGCGGCCAGTTCACGGCCGCGAGATATCGCCGCTGACGCTCGATATGTCAAATGTCGACCTCGTTGTTCATTATTTTCATTATTCATTCAAGTCACTCTAGATAGTGCAACAGATACGATACCTTTAGTATGTCTGTGGTCACATCGAAAGGTGAAGTCATTATAAGGGTTCGAATTATGACATTGGGCTCCCCAATGCATTGCATTTGGAAAGACTTTGATTAAAGAATAATGTATTTATTACGTTGTTTAATGATATGAAAAATACTTGTTCTTCGAACAGAGACAAACTTAGTATTCCATTTCTTGTAACTTGTATTTATGTTAAACTATTTCTATGAAAATAGTGTTAAAGATTTGTCTTTGCTGTCATTTCATGTGGTGTCACCGCACTCTATTAATTAGAAAAACCGGCCAAGTGCGAGTCGGACTCGCACACGAAGGGTTCCGTACCATCGTATAAGATTTAACACAAAACATCAGGTTTTTTGTATAGGCCTTTCATTTTTATTATTTTTAAATTTTACCTATTTGTTTTTACAGCGGCAAAATAAACACAAACTATGTGAAAATTTCAGCCGCCTTCCTATTACGGCACATGAGATACAGCCCTGTGACTGACGGACGGACGGACGGCGGAGGCTTAGTAAAACGGTTCCGTTGGCACCCTTTGGGTATGGAACCCTAAACATAGAAAGGGACAAACTAGGGTAGCTCGTGCGTAAGGTTTCACTGTCATTGTTTGACATAATATTCCGAGAGGTCACGACATTTTTGGTCAGGATAAGGTAAATGGCTGAATCTGGGTTCAAATGTTAGAGACCTACCCTCTGATGCTAAATATGTCGGTCTGCCTGCGCCAAGTGGTTGCGTTATCTAGATTGGCTATATAAAATAGATGTTTGTATGCACCTGCTGATGAATATATTGATTGGGTCAAAATATTGATATTTATTAATTATACAACAAGAACTATTTGGTTTTTTAATTAAATACTTAAATATTCCTGAAGTTATATCTGTAACCTAAATCGGCCCTAAATACGAAACGCAACCAAAGATTTGTTCAATTTTGGTATTGCTAAGCAATTATGTACTGATACTTTCATACTTCGTTATTTGCGGCCATTAACCTTATCATATATATTTTTTGTCACCATATCTACTTTTTCAGGCGCCTTATCTACGTAACGCAACCACTTAGCGCAGGCAGACCGACACATTTAGCTTCAGAGGGTTGGTCTTTATCCCGTGAACCCAGTTTCAGCCATTAACGTTATCGTGACCATTTTTGTCGCGACCTCCTAGTCTATAAGTGACTTGACAACAATGACATCAAAGCTGTCATTCCATGAGTGAGAAATTGTAAGTATTCACCGGTGAGTCACGGGTGACTGAATCACCGGCGAATGTGAATGTCTATACTAACCCTGCAGCCCGCGTAGAAGATGGCATGGCACCTCGCTCGCATGGTGAAAATGACAGCGTCTAAATCACTATGTTATACCTTGTGAAGGTTTGAGTTTTGCCAAGTTAATTTATTTTCTGCCCAACTGCCCGCTAGACTTACACGCACAAGATACCGATCAGTTGGCTCTAGATGTGTACGTTTGCTAGAAAGGTGTAAAAGGTCAAGGGCGCCTTTGCAGCGCCGCTTGCAGCCGACGGCGGCGCCGCGCCGCCTTCCGACGTCATAACTTCTCCGCCGCGACCTTTGTGTCCGCCATTAGCTAGTCATTGTTGTCCGTAGCACCACAACATAGAAATATTTGCTTTTATCTGATTTGCCACTTCCTTCCAGCTATTCAAGCTTGGAATATTAGCGTTGCACCTACCTACTTTCCTATTTGTGCGAATTCTATCTTTCTTCGGGGCAATGCCTCCTCACACTTCAAATTATCATTCTGTCTAACTACAGTTCGATCTTAATTGACTGTATTATCGGAGCGGACACCTCCGTGCGAGTATAATTGAAAATAACACGACGACCGACAGATTAAGGTGGGCCATCCCGCTTAACTCCTCATACAACCGGGGAAAGAAAATCAAGCCCATATTTCTTATCAAAGATCCAAAATGTTGCTCAAAATAGCTTTATTTGATTGAACTAGATGTCTGATGACCGTTGGCATTGAACAATTGTGTTTTGTTTCTTAGTTTTAAGGTCTGAAAGTTCGATTTTTTCGCGTGTTTTATATGTATGCGATATTTGAAAATACCTAAATAATTTTAAACGCACCGTTCCGAAATTTCTAATCTTTTGCACCCAACCTTCCATAAGGAAACTACATCGCCTGTAAAAAAATCAGCGACTTTAGAATTATCGAACCCTTTATTGCTCTAGTCGCTGGGCTAGAAGGGACACCTTAAGGCCCGACTATAGGAAGAGACGTATATTTATCATATCACTTTTAGTGAACCGCACGAAGTACTGTCTATAAAGTCCATACTGTCCGTAAAGTCTCGTGTTTAATCATTGATTGCTGCTGAATTTGTAGCTAACTCTTATAAAATCTAACGTTTGACGTCCGTCTGTTTGCCCATTTATAGCTAGAGAACCACTTAACCGATTTAAATGCTGTTGTATGCACGCATAGGTTCATCCTTTCCCCCCAATAACTACAACCCGAATTTGTTCGCTTTTGTAAATTATTTACAAACGTGGCGGCCACGCTATTGCCTCACACCACCGAGCTCCGATTTAATGAATGATTTGCACGGTGAAAAGAGTGCGGGAAAGCTGCACGAACTTTCCGAGACCGTTTGTGATTTTCTTTACAAAGGTCAGGCTTGAAGCACCTGCGATGGAGAAGCACGTCTGAAGAGATTTACGACCGCATAATTCCACGCTTGCATCGTCATTAGCGACAATGTACACTTCAAGGGGTTTCTGAGGTCAAAAATAATAAAGTATGTAAGTACAAGTATTTAAGGAGTATTTAAATTGTATATACCTTCATACTTTTTTTAATGCAGACGTTTTCAATCAAATACTTCAAACATAAGTTCGAATGTTTGCAGTTCTATGGTTTCATTGTCGATCTTTGCAAGTGTGCTTTGTTAATTTTACATCCTAAGAATGCACATTTACTTCACACATAATTTCTAAAATCACTTGTAGTTTAAATATAAAATAAATAAGGCTATAAGCAGTCTGAAGTAAGCAGACTGCTTCGCTAACTAACTAAATCCGAGTGCAGTGTACTGCCAATGGATGATGAATGAAAAATAAACTGAGGAATATAAAAGAATAAACCTGATAGGGGCCGAGCTGCCCACGCCGAGCTGTCCGGACGGCAAGGCCAACCTGGACAAAGGAAGCGCAAGCCTGACTCTGATAATATCACCGTTAATAATAATAATAATAGCTCTTACAACTTTTAATTAGTGAGCTCTTAAACTTTAATTTTAAACTATTAAAAACGAATAATATAAACGAATATTAAAAAAAGAACTATCAGCACTGGTTTTTTCTTTCAGAGTTCAATCGAGCGGTTGACTACTGTCAACCTCATTAGTTTTCAATTCCTAGCCCCAAAATGGACCAATTTCTTTCTCTGTCTGAGTTCGATAAGTGCATTGCGTCATGAATGCGAGCTGATCCATGGTTCGGAATCCATGTAAAACGGTAGGTCCCCTTCCCCTACTAGGTGGTAGGTTTTAAGCCTGCCCGGGTTGGTACCATCGCATCGGATCGAAGCGACAATGAAAAATCGTCCGTGATTTCCATCCAGTTCAATGTGGTCGCGCTCAAAAAGGGAAGGTCCCGGCATGGCACCTAATTCCTTCGGAAATGTGCTGTATTGCGCTAATATAACAATAGTCCAAAGGCCGGGGTGTGCCTGTTCGTCAGGTCTGATATTTGCTGTCGCCGCCTTCATTGCATGGAGGACCCCGAACACTCCGTACTTTGGGTCCACGTTGACATGGGGACGGACACGCGGCTGTACGCGTGCCTGTACAGACCGCACAACGGGGACAGGGAGCTTACTCGACTTCTGGAGTACCTTGTGGCGGTCTGACACACGGTCATCCGACACCATTATTGCGGGCGGTGGGAATTACCTCGCCCCGCGCGCGCGCCCCCTTGCCGGGCCGCACTGCCACGGTACTCCAGTCTTCCTGAAACAGCGACCTAGACGGTGCGCATGCACCTCGTCGCGAACGGTCTTTTGAGACCTCGTGTTTGTGACTCCCTTGAATTAATATAACTGTAAATGTAACATAACTAAATTTAATTAAATTAAATACCAATAACCTTATAGACTATTTACTTTTTCACTTACAACACGCAAGACAGTTTGACGAGAACTCTAAACGTTAAAGTGGTGACCCCGAACTGAAAAAGTGAAAATTTAAAACAGTTGGATAAAAACAGACACTAAAAATGTTTCCGCAACCTGGGCAGGCGCCGAGCGGCGCGCCGCCGACACAGGGCGCGCCCGCGTCCGTGACTCAGGCGCAGAGCAGCTTAGCGTCGATATCAGTGACCAGCCGCATTCCTGAGTTCTGGGCGGACGAGCCGAAGCTGTGGTTTGTCCAGTTTGAGAGCGTCACGGCTCCCCAGCACCAGAGCGACGAATCGAGATTTCAGCTGGTTATTTCTAAGCTGGCACGGGCGCATTTACAACAAGTCAGCGATCTTTTAATCGAACCACCCATCAATGGGAAATACGAAGCATTGAAAACCAGACTAGTGAACACATATGTAGATAGCCAACAGAAGCAGTTCCAAAAACTGCTCAGTGAGCTGCAGCTGGGGGACCAAAAGCCGTCCCAGCTGCTACGTCGGATGAGGACATTGGGAAATGGCAAGATCAGCGACGAGGCGCTCAAGTTTCTTTGGGCCGGACACCTCCCCACCACAGTACGTACCGTACTGGCAGTGTCCGACGCGAAGGACCTGGAGACCCTCGCCGCATTGGCCGACCAGGTCATGGAGACCTCGCGCCAGGGAAACCCAGGCGCCTTGGGCGAGAGCGTCGCAGCCGTGGCAGCAGCGACGACGACGACCACCACGCTCGAACGCGCTGTGGCGGAGCTGACGCGCCAGCTCGCGAAGATGTCCTCAGACATCAACGAGCTGCGCGTAGGCCGCAGCCGATCCCGCGACCACAGCCAGGGGCGGTCGCGGGCAACCTCGCGATCCCCAGCCCGACGTCAGCGATGGTGTGAGAAGAGAGCGGAGACCAACCCCAACTGGCTCTGCCCGGCACACTTTAAGTACCGAGAGAAGGCCAGGAGGTGCCAGCAGCCATGCAACTGGAAGTCGGAAAACCAGTAGAAGAGCAGCGACACACGTCGGCGGACGTCTGCTCCTTCGAAAACCCTCAAAGCCGACTTCGAATAAGGGATAGAGAGACAGGGCTGAGCTTCCTCATCGACACTGGCGCCGGCGTATCGGTGTTACCCGCGTCGAGGACGACGAGGCAAGCTGCAGCGGACGACCGAATCCTGTATGCTGCAAATAGTACGGCTATAAAGACTTATGGTGAAAGGACACTGAAACTCAACTTAGGACTTCGTCGACCGTATGTGTGGACTTTCATAGTCGCGGACGTCACCGTCCCCATTATCGGTGCAGACTTTTTGGAGCACCATAATTTGTTAGTGGACTTAAGAGGTAAAAGACTCGTGGACAATGTGACCTCGCTAACAGTGATCGGTGTTATTGACAGTAGCGTAACTGTAAGTAGTGTGCAGACATTGGACGCTAGTGACCCGTTCCACGCTTTGTTAGGTAAGTACCCTAGGTTAAGCTCTACTGTGACTAGCGCATCCGAATTACCATATCATGATACAGTACATCACATCGAGACGACTGGACCTCCAGTGTACTCTAGGCCTCGACCACTTGCTCCGGATAAATATTTTCGTGTGAAAAAGGAGTTCGAGCAGATGATGGAGCAGGGCATTTGCCGCCCATCTAAGAGTGCATGGGCCAGTCCTCTCCATGTGGTAGTGAAGCCGAATAACGAATTACGTTTGTGCGGAGACTACAGAAAACTTAACTTGGTGACAAAACCCGATAGGTTTTCTGTCCCGCGACTCCAGGATTTCATGTATTTAGCTTGTAAGAAGACTCGGTTTACCAAATTAGACCTAAAACGTGCATATCATCAGATTCCAATCTACGAGAAGGACATCGATAAGACTGCGAGAACCACACCGTTCGGGTTATACGAATTTCCGAACATGGGATTCGGGTTACGCAATGCATCGTCCACGTTCCAAAGATTCATGCACATGGTTTTGCACGGTTTAGATTTTATTTTCATTTACCTCGACGATGTGCTTATAGCCTCTGAGTCAGAAGAGCAACATTTATGTCATGTCAACTTAGTTCTCGAACGGTTAAACCAGTTTGGTATCCGATTAAATGTGCAGAAATGCGTTTTTAATCAGGCTACCATCGATTACTTGGGTTACTACGTATCAGCAAGCGGGATCCAACCCCTAGTGGAGAAAACGGAAGCAATCTCGACGTATCCTCGACCTTCAACAGTTAAAGAGCTTAGGAGGTTCCTCGGAATGATTAACTTTTATCGAGATTGCATACCCAGCGCTGCCGAACACCAACGTTTGCTCAACGCCTATTTAGTAGGTTCGAAGAAAAAAAACGATCCCACAGTAATCGACTGGAACCCTGAGACTGACAATGCATTCGAGCAATGTAAACATAGCATTAAGAAGGCGACAGTTATCGCGTTTCCTTCTACAGATGCTGAGCTTCATATGTCAGCCGATGCGTCCTCAACGTGTGTTGGTGCGGCGTTGTATGAGATAGTAAAGGGCATTAAGCAACCCTTAGGTTTTTTTTCAAAGGCTATGAGCGTAGCACAGGAAAAATACTCGACGTTCGACCGCGAACTACTAAGTATATACCTAGGCATAAAGCATTTCCGCCGCCTCGTCGAAGGGCGAATGCTTACGGTGCACACAGACCATAAACCTTTGATCTACACTTTTAAAAATGGTTGCAGCGATAATGACACTCCCCGTCGCATCCGGCAGTTAGGTTTTATTTCCGAGTATTGTACACAGTTGATACATGTGGCCGGAGTAGATAACGCAGCTGCCGACGCGATGAGCCGAATCAGTGTTATTAATTGTCCAGCTCCGATTAATTGGATCGAGCTCGCGGACAAACAAGCGGGCGATAGGGAGTTGCAGGAACTCATCTGCAAGAACCCGTCACCCGTCGTGAAACTGGATATGCCGAGCGATAACGTTCAATTGTATTGTAACATACAGGACGGCAGAGTACGACCTTATATTCCAGAGCAATTCCGCTCACACGTTTTTAATACCGTGCACGGAATCGCTCACCCCGGAATAAGAGGAACCAGACGGTTAATATCCGAACGCTTTTATTGGCCGAGGATGAACACCGATATTAATAAATGGACGAAAACTTGTTTAGATTGTCAGAAATCTAAAGTAACCAGACATACTCGTTCCCCGCTAGGATCTTTCGAGGACTCCGGACGTTTTGAACATATTCACGTTGACCTAGTCGGACCGTTAGCTCCAGCGAAAGATTGCAGGTACGTGATTACTATTGTAGATAGAAAAACGTCCTGGCCGGAAGCTATCCCGGTATCAGATCAGACAGCCGAGACTACCGCTCGTGTCGTGTACGAAAACTGGATCACTCGTTTTGGATGTCCACTTCGTATCACGACAGACCAAGGGCGAAATTTTGAATCTGACTTATTTGCGTCACTAAGCAGATTTCTGGGCTGTAAAAAAGTTCGTACAACCGCTTACCACCCGCAGGCCAACGGGAAAGTGGAACGTTTCCACAGAACCCTAAAGGCAGCGCTGATGGCACGTGGTAATACCGAGAATTGGGTGGACGAGATACCTACCGTCCTACTCGGGTTACGCGTCGCCTTGCGTGATGATACGGAGGTAAGTGCGGCACAATTAGTGTACGGAACACAATTACATCTGCCAGGCGAATTTTTTGTACCTTCCCAGCCGAAAGGGTCGGACGAAAACTTCGTCGATCGTCTACGGAAACATATCGAGAAGATAGCTGCAGTACCCAAAAAGGAAGCGCAGCGAAACTCGATTTTTGTACATCCGGAATTACGCAAGGCATCTCAGGTTTTCGTCAGGACAGACCGAGTAACAAAGCCATTGGTTGCACCGTATTCCGGACCTTATCCTGTTAAAAATAGAACAGATAAGTTTTTCATTGTACAACTTCCCCGTGGCGACGTAGCGATAAGCATAGACCGGCTTAAAGCAGCTTTCAGTGTGCATAATGACGATGCAAATGATGTAGCTGGCTCCCGGTCTAACTGTCGAACGCGCGACGGCGGCGTCAGATTGCAAGATGCAGACGCAGCAAAAGCCAGCCCGGCGCCGTCACTCGACGCCGCCGCCAGGCCGGCGCGGATAATTCCGAGTACTATGACGACGCGGACTGGACGAGTAATCAAGCCGCCAATTCGTTTCCAATAATCATATTTCGAAGTTGATAGTGTAACCATGTACATGGATGGAACGGATTTCGTAGAATGGAATGTGATGATGCAAACTTGTGTAAGAATAATTAAGTACTTGATTCATTTATGTCTGAAATGTTACCGCTACTCGATTTCATCTATGTTAGAATAAGAATTGTAAGTAGAAATAACAGTTTAATTAAGACTCAACATGTTTATTTTATAACGATTTATTGATCAAACATATTTTTACATTTACAAATGAACATCATGTACTTAGATAATATTTTACACCTTTTTACAAGTATTGTTTACTTTTACATTTTTATTTCTTGTGTACCTTTAAATGTTTTACATGTCTTTAGGATATAACTTCTATAGTTTTTACAAACATTGTTGTTGTCATACCTTTTTACATTTTTTTTATGTGTATTAACTGTGTATATGTAACGTGTTTTGATGTTATGAGCCGCACTAAAGGCCTTAGCATAGATACTTTTAACTATTTTTGTGTTTTTTTACTTTTTTTGTACTTTTTGACTTTTAAAAAAAAAATGTAATCTTGTTTTAGTATTTTTTGAGGGTCTGACACACGGTCATCCGACACCATTATTGCGGGCGGTGGGAATTACCTCGCCCCGCGCGCGCGCCCCCTTGCCGGGCCGCACTGCCACGGTACTCCAGTCTTCCTGAAACAGCGACCTAGACGGTGCGCATGCACCTCGTCGCGAACGGTCTTTTGAGACCTCGTGTTTGTGACTCCCTTGAATTAATATAACTGTAAATGTAACATAACTAAATTTAATTAAATTAAATACCAATAACCTTATAGACTATTTACTTTTTCACTTACAACACGCAAGACAGTTTGACGAGAACTCTAAACGTTAAAACCTGAGCAAAGCGGCAGACGATGCACAGGCGAGGTTCCCCTCAGCAGAGTTGGTCTTTCTGGGAGATTTTAACGCGCACCATGCGCTGTGGCTAGGCTCCGAAAAGACTGACTTTGCTGGTAGGGCTGTGCGTAACTTCGCTCTGGCGCACAATCTGACTCAATTGGTGACGCAACATACGCGTATCCCAGATCGAGCAGGTGACGCGTCCTCCTTACTGGATCTTCTGCTGACCACCAAACCCGCCGGGTACAAGGTGTCGGTGCTTGCCCCCCTGGGGTCATCTGACCACTGCCTGGTGAGGTCAACTGTGCCACACACCCAGACCGAGAAACGTGCGACCGGCACGCGTCTGGTGTGGCATTACGAGTCGGCAGATTGGGACGGAATGCGAGAACATTTCTCCTCCTTCCCTTGGAGGCAACTCTGTTTCAGCACTGTGGATCCGTCGAGCTGTGCGAATGCCGTTTCCGAGGTGATCCAGGGAGCTATGGAACTTTTTATTCCCTGCTCCACCAAATCCCTCGGTGGTAAAAGCCAGCCTTGGTTCAACGCGGAATGCGCAGTGGCTTGTTGTACTAAGAACGCGGCCCACCGTGCATGGTCCCGCGCGCGAACACGACGTGACCCGAATATAAAGGCGCTGAAACAGGCCCTTAACTTAGCCTCCAGATCCAGTAAGAGAGCAATTGCCAGAGCGAAGTTCGAGCATATCGGCAGAATTGGCGAGAAGCTGATCAGCCACCCTACTGGGAGCCGTCAATTCTGGTCCCTTGCCAAATCTGTGGAAGCAAATTTCTGCCGCTCCTCACTTCCACCATTGCAGCAGCCTGACGGATCACTCGCTTTTTCCGCCAAAGAGAAGGCCGACCTTCTCGCGGGCATCTTTGCGGCGAACTCTCGCCTGGATGATGGCGGCTCCATTCCGCCGACTGTTCCTGGGTGCGAATTCTCTATGCCGAGCATACAATTCCGCCAGAGAGCCGTACGGCGTGAGCTTTCCGCCCTAGACTCCAGGAAAGCGAGTGGCCCTGATGGTATTCCTGCATTGGTGTTAAATAAATGTGCTCCAGAACTAGCCCCTGTCCTAACCCGCCTTTACCGCCTATCGTACTCCACTGGATGTGTGCCAGCTGCTTGGAAATCGGCCAACGTTCAGCCCGTGCCTAAAAAAGGCGATCGATCAGACCCGGCCAACTACCGACCCATAGCCATTACCTCTCTTCTCTGCAAAGTGATGGAGCGCATCATTAACTCTCAGTTGATGAAGTATCTAGAGAGCAATGAACTTCTCAGCGATCATCAATACGGCTTCCGTCCGAATCGATCTGCTGGGGATCTCCTAGTATACGTCTCACATGAGATGGGCGATGCGCTCGAAAATCATGGCGAAGGTATGGCTATCGGCCTGGATATTGCGAAAGCATTTGACCGGGTCTGGCACAAGGCACTGATCTCCAAGCTGCCCTCTTATGGCCTTCCACCCGAGCTGTGTGACTGGATCGCCGACTTCCTGCATGGCCGCAGCATAAAAGTCTTGATTGACGGTTGCTGTTCCAAAGCCATGTCTGTGAATGCCGGTGTGCCGCAGGGCTCTGTGCTGTCCCCAACCCTTTTTCTGCTGCAAATTAATGATATGCTCAACTTGGGGGACATTGATTGCTACGCAGACGACAGCACAGTGCTAGCCAGGTACGCCAGTCACCAGACCGCTAGCCGGGCTGAAGTAGAAGAAAATAGGCGGCGTCTCGTTGTTAGACTCGAAGAGACCCTGGAAAAAGTTTCCGAGTGGGGTCTCCAGAACCTCGTTGAGTTTAACGCGAGCAAAACACAGGCGTGCGTATTCAGTGCGAAGCGTACTCCGTTCAGCGTGGCTCCGACCTTTCAGGGAACAACTCTGCGTATTGACGACCACATAGGCATTCTTGGGGTCGACCTGACGCATGACCTTAATTTCGGACGCCATATCGAGGATAAAGCCAAGCTCGCCTCAAAAAAGCTGGGGGTCCTCAACAGAGTGCGTCAGTACTTCACGCCTGACCAAAAACTGCTTCTTTACAAGGCGCAGATAAGGTCTTGCGTGGAGTACTGTTCGCATTTGTGGGACGGCTCAGCTAAACACCTGCTTGGCTCTCTGGACTCGATACAGCGTCGGGCCGTGCGTCTAGTCGACGACCCCGAGGTATCCCTAAATTTGGAGACCCTCCAACTCAGAAGGGATGTAGGGTCTCTGTCTGTCTTTTATCGTCTTTACCACGGAGAATGCTCGTCGGAGCTGCATAACGCTGTTCCTCCGTCCCCTTTTTACCTGCGGTCAACGCGGAACAGGGAGAAAATGCACACATTCACAGTCGACATTCCAAAAATAAGAACCCTCCGATCTTCTAGATCCTTCATCTATAGGGTCGGAAAACTATGGAATGAACTCCCTTCCGATGTATTTCCCCCAAAGTACAACCTGGGGTCCTTCAAACATGGTGTGAAGAAGCACCTGGCCGGCCGGCATGGTTTTCGCAGCCCCCCTGTAAATTCGAAATCCCATGGGCGTCGTCGGGCACCTTAAGATGTCCTGGCGTACGCCATATGCCGCGCTTAACATAAAAAAAAAAAAAAAGTTGTGTGGTATTTAGTGCAGTAAGAATAGGATAATCAGGCAAACTAAATCATCTACTCCCAATTTTCAAATGTGTCCAATTCAGAAATGTGTAGGGCACAGTACATGGTATAATAAAGTCCCTCCGAATTCCGGTGCCGTTAAGGGGGATGGGTGCCTAGATGGTTCTCATAACTTGAAAACGGTACGTCAAAGACGAAACATGTCCATATACAATTTATATACAAATACATTTTCTAGTCGAGTCTGACCCGACTAATTTGCAATCCATGTCAGGTTGCATAAAAAATAATAAAAAAAGAACCACTGTGTTTTTACGCACACATGTTTAAATGTAACTGGGCATGGATGGCTAAATCAGGCCCGTCCCCGGACGGTTTGAGAAACACATGAAATCCGAAATGAATTTTTTTTTCTCAGAAATATACAATTTCATATTTATATGCTTACATTAAGTTTGCAACATTGAGTGGGGCCCGGAAGATAGAAAAAAAAATTAAAATGTATAAAAAAATATATATCTCCTAAACAAATATTTAGAAATGGTATTATAGAAATGTATTTGTTAACTCTTTTAAGGCGTAATGTAACGGCGAATTTGCAACAATTTACTATTTACGGAAATATATTAAAAAAAATGTTTATACTAAAAAAAATCTATGCTGAGAACCTTACTTGCTATGGCTACCTTTCTTTCTAGAATATGTAAACAAAATTATATTCTTTATCCTGTAAAGTTTTTAGAATGTTGCAAGTCTTAGAACAGTATTTTTTTTAAAATCCAAACTTTCTAATGCTATAAACGGTAAACAAAAAATCAGAAATAAGATTTCCGTCATTCAGTGTTAACATAAATCAATTGTGAACATTTCCCTAATTTTGCAACATCGCAAGAAGTCTGGAACAAGGTAAAAATGAATTAAATCTGCAAGCGTTTTACAGGTGCCGCTCTCACAGGTGTATTTGTTGCGCAGCCATATGCAGACATTTATCAGTTGTAATTTGTATGAGTGAGTAGGCAGCGGCACGGGGAGACGGACGGAGGACGCTATCGCCGGGTGGTGCGGGGCGGGAGTGGCACGTGCGTGCGACAGTTACATGTGTAGGTACTTTCGGGTATTACGTCTTGGAAGACGCAATATCCACGAATGGTATTTTAGATGGTTCGGACCCAGCCTAGCAGTATATTCTTACAGTAGTTATTTTACGGAGCTCTTTCTTTATTTCATATGTTCTTGCTTCACGGTCGAATAATAGATATTTATTTTATTTATTTAGCATGAGTGACCCTTGCGAGCCGTGCACATTTTATAACATAAATTAATTATCTTAGAGTTTATAATAAAAAATAATTATAAATACATTATTAAAATTAACAATACATTTTCAATACATAATCTGGTTCAATAAATGTCAATATTAAATTATTCTAAATTACAATTAAAATTATTGAAAAATTCTTCTATATTATAAAACGGGTTAAATATTCTTTTAAATTAATAAAAAAATTGGTTATTGTTAAAAATTGTTTGATGGAAATAGGTAAATGATTGTAAATTTTTACTCCAGTATAAAAAGATTAATTTTTAAACAATAAACATTTTGGGCCTTTTGGTCGAAAACTGTCGTTATTTTTTAAATCATATATCTGCAATTCCTTCACTTTATCTAAGTATTAGTTTTTCTTATATACTCCAATGCATATTATATTACAGTCATGATTTTTTAGGGTTCCGTACCCAAAGGGCGAAAACGGAACCCTATTACTAAGCCTCCGCTGTCCGTCCGTCCGTCCGTCCGTCCGTCCGTCCGTCCGTCTGTCACAGGGCTGTATCTCAGTAACCGTAACAGATAGACAGCTGAAATGTTCACAGAGTGTGTATTTATTTTGCCCCTATAACAACAAATAGGTAAAATTAAGAAATAATAAAAATTAAAGGGGGTCCCCATACAAAAAACCTGATTTTTTTTATACATTTTTTTACGATGGTACGGAACCCTTCGTGTGCGAGTCCGACTCGCACTTGGCCGGTTTTTTATTTTACGAAAAGGGGTCGTCATAACTTTCGTCATATTTTGCTCCACAAATAATTCGTATAACTTTCTTTTGAAGGATGAGAATACTTTTTTTAACATTACAATTGTTTCCCCACACATCTATTCCGTACCTTAAAATCGATTCTATATAGCTAAAATCAATTATTCTTAAAGTTGATATGTGCACAGTGTTTTTTATTGATCTCATCGCATAACATGCACTGGCTATCTTCCATACATATCATAATATAACAAATATATCACACTCCTTGGAAAAAGCGACGTACTTGTTTAGCACGAAATATTATCCCTGTTACTAATAAACCTAGATCATCAGCTGAATCGTTATACAATGGTTTGTCCTTTGCATTGACAGGCAGTTTCTAATTCGATAGAAAGGGACAAAACATTGTATACCTATTCAGACGATGATCTGGGATTATTAGTAGCAGGGTTAATGTACATATTTACTGAAACTGCCTGCTTTAATATTTGTTCATAACGATATCTTAATCAAAATTTAAATATTTATACGATCGTTTTTGTTTGAGTCGGTATTGTAATGATTTTTTTAAAGAACTATAAATGGATGGCTAATACCAAACTGAACGTCAGATATTAGCCTAAAACACGACATGGGAACTAGGTGCCATACCAGGACTTTCCTTAAATTGCTCGGCTACATTGAACTGGATGGAAAACACGGTCAATTTTCATTGCCACTTCGATCATCGTTCATTCAATGCAATGGTACCAACCCGGACGGGATAAACCCTACAACATAGTAAGTAAGGAAGGGGACCTACAGTTTTACGTGGAATCCGAACCACGGCCAGCCCTAATGGTCTAAAATGGTCACCCATCCAGAACCCAACCGCGCTCAGAGCTGCTTACCCAGCTTATAGAATCTCAAGGTGTCCCACCACTGTGCTACCGAGGCTGACAATGATAAAAATCTCTTTAGGGTGGCGTAGTTTGTCTTCGAAAGAGTATTTACTACTTCACGTTTCATGGTAGTTCGGATTAAACATAAAACTGTAGGGGCTTTACTATCGCATTGAATTAACTACGGTCAAAGCGGCAATGAAAATAGACGATATTTTCCTTCCATTACAATGTAGCCATGAAATATAAGAAAGTTCCTGGCATGGCACCTCGTTCTTATATGTTGTTTTGGGCTAATATCATGATACTAGAGGTGATTATAGCTAAAGATGTCCACTTTTTTATTTTGTAATTTGCTGATTTTGTAAAATTTAAGTGGGGTTATAGTTTATTTAAAAATCTAGACTTAATGTGGGCCTTCCCGCTCAACTCCCCATACAAACGTGGAAAGAAGATCATGAGCATATTTCTTATCAGAGATCCAAAAT
This sequence comes from Incurvaria masculella, assembly GCA_946894095.1. Classification (NCBI taxonomy): domain Eukaryota; kingdom Metazoa; phylum Arthropoda; class Insecta; order Lepidoptera; family Incurvariidae; genus Incurvaria; species Incurvaria masculella. The sequence continues at coordinate 14,303,687 of OX335641.1, read as the reverse complement.
AATACTCAAAATAGCTTTATTTGATCGAAATAGATGTCTGATGACTGTCGGGCATTGTAAAATTTTGTTAGGTTTCTAAGTTATAAGGTCCGAAACTTCGAATTTTTTGCGCGTTTTATACAATCACTTTGGAGGTGGATTACGATTAACTAAAAAACCTTAAAAAGATTTGTCATCTGACATGGCTTGTTTCATGAAGATTTATAACAAATTTGGTTTTGGTTAGATTTTTGATTACAAAGATCGTAGTTTACTTTTAGCTATAAGTCGTTTTGTAATACAATTTTTCGTAAATCTTACCAAATCAAACACTATGCGCATTGTCTGCTTTGTGGACATGTTGCATCTTACTCATCACGGAGCCTGTCTTTTTCTGTGTAACAGAGAAGGTCCCAGAGCGCGATAAATCGGTTTTGTACCTTGCCCGTGAATGAGTTAGTTCCACATTCGTAAAGTAAGGCAATGTCTTTGATGTGTCCGTTGATTCTGCATTAATTACACATTTGTTGAACAAAGCGACTTATGTAATTTTAGTACTAAAATTTATATTTTATTCAAATATTTGCTTATCCGTCCTGAAAGAAAATAATAATAATAAAGAGTTTACTTATACCCATTTTCACTACCATCAGCTACAAAAATCCCAAAGTTATCTTATGGTTACACCATGCGAATATGCAATCTAACTGAAAGTAAGCTAACGAATTTCAGATAGCTGGAAATAGTGAAATCAGGGGTTAGTGGAGTGGCTGCTCTATAGACGGATACCCCCTTCCCCAGCCACTGGCCGTATTTACTTATTTATTTATTTATTCATACAACAATATACCTAACATTACAGCGTAATGGCCAAGGCGTTAGGCAATTTATAGATAAAGTACACACCTTATTTAAAAATTATGCAGCTTCAAAGTAAACAGCAACTGCCTTCTGGAACTCGGTCAGAGTGCAAGCATAGATGTCAATTTTGTCAGATATATCATTTAGAGCTGTAAGCGCATGGGTGAGCGGCGCGTGACGCAGCATGTTGGTGCGCGAGGAGGGCAGCGCGAAGCGAGGATGAGAGCGCGCGCGACTGTAATTTTCTGGGGCGAACAGATTACTAGGTATATTAAGCCTCATGAGGGATCCATATCATTGCATTGCATTCTAGCTTGCTTCTCACAAATGTGTTGTACAGGATTTTTACGGCATCTGTACTGCGCAAATGGTACGCTTGTCTCAATGCAACACCCAGGGTCCGAAAGGAGCTTTTGCATAGTTTGTCGACGTGATCATGAAAAAAGACAATTTGGTGTCCATGATGACACCTTAATTTTTCTGACTTGTCACTCTCGAAAGCAAGACATCACCAAGTCAATTTTGGTATTGAATAGGCTCTCTGGAGTGACTCAATGTCAATATAGCGCACTTGTCAGTGTTGAAATAGAGCTATCGCCAGTTATCGCCCGTAGTATAGGGAATTGATAGAGTAACAACTCTCTTTAGAGGTTTTTATGCTAGTGTGTCGAGATCAATCTCGTTTAAAAAAGGCCGAGAACTCGCGAAAACGAGATCTTGCGAGATCGGGATTGCATTCTTGGTATTAATCTAATCTAATTAATAATCTTGCTATATCTCGCGGAGTTAGGATGGTTAACCTTTAAACTCAGAAGGGAAAAATATAAATACTAATATTGAGTCAGCGATTTACGTTTGTTTCTTACGATACGGGGTCATATCAAAACTTCTTGTTATGTTTTTCGCTTTTCTGATAATTTTTTCGTCGATTGACTTTCTTGAAAATTTTTTTTTCCTTTTTCAAATCTTCCTATTATTTCAGATAATGACTATGCGTGGCGAAATCGGTAAAAAGGTGAAATTATTAAGGCGAACAATTTATCATCCAAAATAAAAATATAGATAAAACAAGCATACTAAGAATGTTAAAAATAAAAGTACTAGAGGCACGGTCGGCATCCCGTCAAAATATTCTTAGTAATTGCCAATTATGATCGCATCAATTCTATTCCATTTTCATCTCAACACACCGCATTTACGATGGAATAAGTGCCATGGCAGGACCACCCCTTTTATGAGCACGGCTTCATCGAACTGGATGGAAAACACGGATAGGAAAATCCGTATGATGGAACCAACCCGGGAGGGCTTAACCCTACCCCCTAATACGGGAAGGGAACCTACAGTTTTTCATGGATTCCGAACCATGGAACCGCTCGCATTAATGACGAAATGCATTTATCCAACTCAGAAAGAGAAAGATAGTGGTGCATGTGCATTGTGGGGATTTGAACCCAGACCTCTGTCGTGTAAGGCAAATCCACCCGACACTGTGGCACGATCGCTCTATCGCAAATGTCCACAGCCATTCTGTATTATCAACAATGTAAATCAATTTACACTAAAAATTGCTCCCGAACGAACACAAAATAAATGCGGCGATGTTTAGGTAGCAAGGCGGGGAGAATCTGTCGAGCCGACCGGCCCCATCCCCCTGCGTCCACCGCAGTCTTCCTAGCTATGTTTACACGCGCTACACTCACACAGATAAGTGGCTTTACGTCCGTGTACGAGTGAAAACTGGTAATTATAGTAATGTTTTAATTGAACCTAGTTCCGGACAATTTGTATTGTTGCAAAATTAATAGCATATTATTGAAAGATAAAACTACAAAATGAATGATTCAAACCGCATTTCGAATTTTTTGTTTAGCTTATATTCGAATCTAAAAATTATAAATGAAAAAAAATGTGCTTCTAAGTTTTGCAACATTTTAAATTTCTTACAGAATATAGAGTTTTAGGCCATTTACATATTCCAGAAAATAAAACTGAGTTAGCAGTATTTGCTTTGCAGATATTACGGAAATAGTACAAAAAAAATATATTTACACAGTTCCGTAAAAAATAAATTGTTGCAAATTTACAGTTATATTACACTTAAAATTAGTTAACATATTCGATTTTGAGACACCATTTCTAAATATTTGTTTAGGAGATATCATTTCTTAAACATATTTCATATTTTATTTCTATCTTCCGGGCCCCCCAAAATGTTGCAAACTTAATGTACACACGTCCATATGAAATAGTACGTTTCTGAGAAAAAAAATTGCATTTCGGATTTAATGTTTTTCTAAGTGCTGATTTAAGTCTAAAGTTCCTGGAGTATTATTGCACCTCTTCTAAGAGCAGTGCCAGGTTTCATAGGTTGGACGGCTAAATTGTACTGGAAGAAAAACAAGGACTTTTTTGCTGCCTTGACTAACTCAGACGGAATTAAATCCTATAACTTAGTTAATAGGGAAGGCGACCTACATATATGTTTACGCAGAATCCGAACCACGCTCAGCCTCAACTTTCGAGCGGTCACGTTTCCCCGAACCCGAACGCGCCAAGTGTTACCTAACTTCGATGATTAAACGCCAGAGGCTGAGCACCAAACTTATTTTGCATCGGGGAGCTCCGATTTTTTCCGAGAGCGATGAGACTGAAGCCGCGAGCTATTTATCTATGCGCCGCGCGTCGACTCGTCGATTGTAATGCCCAGACTCGCCATCGATCACTACGTGGCTTGATTCAAACTATTAGCGGGAGCTCTCGCAATCCAGACAATTTACCTAATCAGCCTCTTTGTAAAGCGACCGGCCCGTACCTCACGCCGCCGCCGCCCTCACGCCTCACGCCTCATCCTAATTCTAGTCCATTCTTCCCTCGCCGCTCGGAACCGGACCACTGCACTCGCACGATTAATGACTGTCGATCGTGCGAGTGGTCGCTCGGCGCTGCGCAGGCGAGTTGCGTTGCCCAATGTGTGGGGAACTTTTTGGTGCGGCCACAGTGTTATGGAGCTACCTGCTCAATGTTAGTAAATCTAGAGATGTCCTTCACTGACTTAGGGATTAAGAGCCTACATTTTAAAATAATTTAAAAAGGAGGAGCGCGCCCACTGTGAGACCAGATGTCTCCGATTTTCAAAAATTACCAATCCAACTTAAACGTACATGCCATATGCAAACATAGTCACAGACGTATCAGAGGGTTTGTGTGGGTAAGAACTGTTCAAGAACGCAATTTTAGAGCACATTCGCGCGCGGTGGCGATGTTTGGTCTGTGTGGCATAAGACGCGCCGCAGGATCCCAAAACAATAATTATATGGTCATTTTGACCATAAAGCGGACACGCGAAATCGACCGCATGCCACTTCTTCTTATTTCACTTCAGTGCGCCCATTATTTACCTAAAACGATTTCGCGCAGCTTCTCTCAGGAAAAACCTGTTTTCTAAATCAAAACATCTCCGATTCTTTTTTTCCTGAATATATTTTTAAATACTAGTAGCTAGTCTCCTATGTTTTCAAAAAATAGTTTCCTTCGTAATTAACTAAGTTATAAGCAGTTTGATTTTGATTTTTTTTTAATAAAATTATTATTTAGCTGTAGTTATGTGAAACACTTGTGAAACATATTAACATACCATTAAATAATAAACATGTATTTAAAAACATAGATGACTACGTACTGATAAGAAGATATTGTTGGCATAATTGAAAGCAAATATCTTTGCCTTTTGTATGGGCCGACACGAAACATATATCCTCTTAATATGATATTCGGAGTCAATGATTAAATTTTCGCCTACCGAGTCCAATAAAAGGTAACTACATGCTGGCGCAACACAATACATTAATGAAAACCAACGATATAAAATATTTTTTTAAGGTTTTTCTCGTTGATGAAAACGCACCAGTGTCATTCCTTAAAAATACCTTTTTTAAAGGTTAATAACTTTCCTTTTATTAACTCCCTGCCTTGTCCGTCTGTTTTTTTTTCGTAGTCTGATCAGTACAAATAATGTAATCGATTTTAAACCGACCAAACATGACATTTTAAACATAGCTTAGGACTGGACGACACTGCGTTTACCTTTAAATATTAAATATCATTAATTTGAGAATACAGTGGGAATGTACTTTAAAAAAAAATTGTCTGAATAATTAGAGAATACCATAATGTATAAACGAATAAACAATGCACCAGAATAAACAAAAAAAAAAAACAACTCAACTTATAAGAGTTCTTGATTTCAATTCGCTGAATTGAACAAAAGTGGATTAAACTCGTTACTCAATCAGGCACCGGCCTCCAATCTGCACTATGAACGTCAGAAACTGAACAGATAACGATTTGCTGGTTTGACTGTCCGCCCGCGTCGCTCGGATCAATCTCGTGAGTCGCCAACACTCGCAGTTTCGCAAATGCATCTATGTGTTAACAGCTCTGAGCGACTCCTTAATGGCGAGGGAAGACATTGACACTCAAATTATATAGGAAGAGTCGTTCACACGGCGGAGAGCACTCGAGACGCGACGTGAAGCCGCGACGACACGTCCAGCCACGTCGTGTGTGGCACTTCAAGGAAACTTCGAGAACAAAGCTGGCTCTAGATCGAAGCGCGGGCTGAGGAGGCGGTGGCGGACGGCAGCGGCGAGACACGGGCTGTGTTAGAGCAGAGTGCTCAGAGCTATTCGGTGCAACAAGGAGCAAAAAATAGCGTTTCGGCAAACATAATGACAGTTCCATATACCTACCTCGGCCGTTTTTGCAAACCGTTAGAACGGCTCGGAATCACTCCTTGAAGTCACTCCTTTTTGATCCACCTCTCCTAGGTAGAACAAGGAACCGGTGCAAGTTCGGTCAACTGTACATTTAAAAGTCAGCCATCAAATGGGCTACAACTTAATTTCACACAATTAATTTCAAATCGATAGGTAATTGGCTGAGTTTTTAATTAATTTAGCTACAAATTGCTCTGTTTTGCGTGCGCCTCATACGATTAAAAGGATTTTCGTTTGTGAAATGTTCATTGCTGCACTTATTTCGTTTTGGCGTTCGGGCTTGGATCTTTACTCTGACCCGTTCCGCCCGATGCCGTTCTAAAACGGACAGTGCAAGGTGGAATGGTATTATCTTTGCCCGAACAAACCAACGGCCGCTAGAGCGAAGTGGAGCGGTCACAAAGTCAAGGCCGAGCGCTCGCCGTAACTATCACAGATCTATCATAACTAGAAACGTTCTGTTTATTGCACGCTTCAGAGCCTTTACTGTTCCTTTTTAGGAAACTATGCAGAACTTTTTGACAAGATATCCCTAAAGTTTTAATTAATTTTCTTACCATACCAACGGCTACGCTTTTGATTTGGGATTGTTGCAATTCAGTAAGGAATTTACACAACAAAATATCGAATGGCCAAATTAGACAGCAGACTGCCTATGAAATAAAGTGTAGCAAGGAGCAGCACAAATAATAGCGTAGCACTGAGCAGCAAGGATCGTAGTGTAGCACGGAGCAGCACAGGTCGTAGCACAGCACGCAAATTATATTTTTTTTCTTCTAAATTAGAGAACGCTTCACACCGTCCATTCATTGCCATACATTTTTAAGAATCTTCTTATGATTTTATTTGTTGAATAATTTTAAAAATAATTTGTTTTTATATATTATGCACAAATGATTAGCAAAAAGTCCCTGCGATTTTCGAATATTTTCAAACATATCACTCGAGTCGGGGAAAAGTATTCACAATTTTCTCCATTCTGTCCGTTGCCTAATTAGTCTACATAATGCTTGAGATGAGATTTAATCTCAGACGTGTGTCATTCAGATTGTTAACAGCAAACTCTCCCCGCACACCTCCCCGCTTCCCGCCTTCCGCAGCCGAGTCGCGCTCACCGAACTTGACGTCAACTCACTCTCACACTCTTACTGTAGAGCTAATTACGTGCCGCACTAAACATTCATCACCCTCATCATTATTGCGAGTGTATTACGACAACAGCTTTATTAGCCAACTATTTCGAAATCTCAGGATATTATACGGAAATGGCTAACTCTGTGTCCGTTGCGAGCGCAGTGCGCAGTACGTTACATTATATTTTTCGAGATATTTTTGTTCTATCTAGTTCCGGTTTTGTGCCTACTGCTCGTATGTTTAAAGATTTTTCAAACGCAGATGTTTCAGGTTCTTTCTGAATTTTCTTGCTAACTTGCTAACTTGCTAACAAATAAAATCATTGAAAATAGTCAACTATTTTCGTTAAACTGAATGTTTCATTCATTCAATTTATTTTACTATAATGTCTTAGATTCGTCAATTAACAAGACTGGTTGATTGCCGCGGACGTATCATAATTACGTTAACGTATATTACACGTACATTATCAATAATTTTATATATATATTTCAAGAAATATTATTTTACGTTTACGAATAAACAGTGTTCAGCTTACTTATTTAGCTCGACGTTTCGTGAGACCGTTAGCATAGTTTGCTCGGATGACTTCATTGTCGAACGGAATTCCTCGATACTGCCCTCATCTGCGGCTGAACCTACCTACTATGACTGAAAGAAGCGTCAGAGGTCCTCCAGGTTGCGTCGTGAATCCTGATGATGTCCACATCGTGGTGGACAAAACTTCGAGTTAAATATTTAAGTGGATCACTTTTTTCCGTAAACGTAAAATAATATGTCAATCAACAGTGAAAACACTGAAAACAACATATATTTCAAGAATTTCCTTATATTTACATATTCAGAAAAACTCGAAAATTGGCCCAGATGTAAAGAAAGGCAGCTCCTATGATTAATAAGTACTTACTAGTTGTTAAGATGCAATGGCCGGGTTGGATATGAAATATGAACAAAACAAATCTATTTTTTTATCAAATTGATTGTAGCCATTTTTAAATAAAGTCTCATAACGGCGAACGCCAAAACATGATTTATTTTCAACTCTACGTGATCGTTTTTTAAGACGGCTCTCCTGCTTACTGAGCCTATGTGAGCTGTATTATTTCCTGAATAAAAAGTATCACAAAGGGCTGGTCGAAAAGGCTGGTCAACGATGTAATTTTTTTAATATGGCGTGATTAAATAAGAAACATTCTAACATTGAACCGATATCGAACTCAATTGTTTCCTTATTTAAAAGTAGCCCAAAGGGCAAAATCGGTTGAGCCACAATTTTGCAAGATTGAATAAGAAACATCCAAATATTGCGATATAATACCAGTAGAAGGAATTAATTAATAGTTTTTCCAAGACATTTTGAAAGCATTGAAATGGATCGAAAAACAGACGATTTTCATCGCCGCTTAGACCATTTCTCCTTCATTGCGATGGTATGTACCAACCCTGGAGGGATTGACCCTACCATCTAGTACGTAAGAAGGGGAACCAACTACAGTCAGCCTTAATCGGAAACGGTCACCCATCTGAAAACCAACCGCGCCCAGAGCCGGTAGTCTAAGTTGTCACCTAAATTGGCGTTACGGCAAACCGATCGACTGGCGTTTTCAAATGTATGGAGAAATTGAAGAGCGCGCGCAGCGGGCGTTAAGCGAACTAAGATTTGCGAGTCCGAGCTTGATTTGACAGCTTACTCAACGTTGTCGTAAATACGTCAACGTTGCGGTTTACGTCCACTCCGCGTTTTCATACAAATCGCAAGTCCGCGTTTGACACTGACAGTTTGAAGACGTAAAACCACAGAATATCTAGTAAAAACTTGTATGGAGTTTGGAGAAAACGCCAGTCGATCGGTTTGCCGTAAACGTCAATTTAGGTGAGAACTCAGACTGACCACTCAAAATTATATATGTAGATACGTACAATACACATGTACACTGGGTGAGTGGGTTAAAATCATTGAACCCATATTGCTCATCCTTCTGGAAATTTAGCGTGTTGGTATAATTAACTTATAATTAATACGTAAAATCAGGCTAGACGGATATATAAACAGCATTTAAGTCGCGTAATTCGTTTTCAAGGAAGTTCACCTATAATAACGTAATGCCAGGTAGCCCTAAAGTTGTGGGATAAATCAAGCCAAACGTAGGTACCATTAGATTTGAAATCGAATAAGTTTCCTAGTCTCGCCAAAAGCCTGAATATAAGTTTTCAAATTGATAACTTGAGGAATGATTGGTTGCATGAAAAAGAATTTTCAAAATCCGACTGGTAGTTCCAGAGATTAGCGCCTTCAAACAAATATATAATATAGTAATAGTAATAGTAATATTCAAATTCAAATTCAAATTCAAATTCATTTTATTCTCCCAAGAAACACAAAATAAAACAAACAGATACAGAGCATCAAAAACATTGCGCAAACAGGTGTAAAATTAACAATTTAAGTAGCAGAGACTTGAATCGAATACATTATCTTTCGTTTATTTTATGTTGAGAGAAAAGGAAAGAGGCTCAGCGATAGTGCTCTCGACTCACCTCGCGGGCAGACGAGAGCCGCTGGTTTGCAGCCACCACCTTGCGCAGTAATGGTAATATAAAAGGTTACTTTTTACATCTCAATTGTCAGCGTCAGTGGCCCAGTGGCGCGACACTTCGGCGATCGCTCTCCGAAGTTAAGCAACGCTGGGTCCGGTCTGGTCTTGGATGGGTGACCATTCGACCGTTGAGAGAGGCTGGCCGTGGTTCGGATTCCACGTTAAGCTGTAGGTCCCCTTCCTTACTTACTAGGTGGTAGGGTTTATCCCGCCCGGGTTGGTACCATCGCATTGGATGAACGATGGTCGAAGCGGCAATGAAAATTGTTCGTGTTTTCCATCCAGTTCAATGTAGCCGTGCAATATAAGAAAGGTCCTGGCATGGCACCTAGTTCCCATGTGGTGTGTTGGGCTAATACCATGACAGAACGTGTGGTATTAGCCATCCATGTCCAGTCACATAAAAAAAAACTTAGGAAATATAGTATATATATATAGTATATATATATATATATAGTATAGTATAGTAAGTATAGTATAGATAATGAGAAGCTTTTTTTTATTTAACTGGCCATGGATTCTAGGCCTACTGTCATGACAATAACCCTATACAACTCATGTTTTGATCATGCCTTAAGTCGCTCAAATTCCTTTTTCACAAAAAAATAACTTATTATATCAAGCCCACATATGAGACTCTATTTATTTTGGCTTCCCGTCATGGTAACATTTAATTTAATTATTTTTCTGTCTTCTATACTTGAATCTTCATTATATCGTTTGATGTACCGATAAATAAATCTTTTGGTTGTGTTCAAATTCTTTAGTAGTTCGAAAATCTGATTTGGCTCGAAACCGCAACGATGCAACGATATGTATGCATTATCTCACAATCTTGCCAGAATACGAACGCGCTAAATATTATTACCTCACCACGCGATCGGGGCTATTACTTATTCTGTGATCGGGGCGATAGTCAACGGTCATTCGATTTGTTCGGTAAACGTCGCATTAGCCGCGAATAATGTAATTAACATTCGCAAACATTGGGCCAAGGAGGCGCTTAGACTTGACCTCAAGCATTTGGATACAATGCAAGGCGTGTAATCTGCGCCGCGCCCTTCCGCAAATAGATATGTACAGTATTATTTAAACGAGTATGTAAAGTTACTAACTGTAGTGGGTATGTACGCAAAATAATAATGAATATTTATTTTATCTTACTAGAGTAAGGTGATTTCGAAATGTACATGAATCTTTAGCATGCTTAGGAGGTGAACGATTAAACGTTTCCTTAAACTAACCGAATAAGGCTGTTATTCCCAATACCACTTTGACGAGTATAAAACAATATTTATTTTTTTCTTTTTTAAAATGAATTTCTAGGAATGTCCTTCCTAATATTTTTTATTCATGTAGATAACACCGAACAGCACGCGTGTCTTACAAAATAAGTACACTAAGATTAGCCTTGACCTTCCAAATAACTTCTTCAACTTATTCATCATCAGGATAAAAGAAGTCATCAGGTTCTGACTCAGGCAAGCTATGACGGCTTGTTCCGGACAGAGTTGTCGGTAGAGATATACTGTTACGAGGCTAGCCATGACATCACGAGGAACCGGGGAGAATGGGGTGTGAACATGTAAAGGAGTCATGGGGCTAGACTTCTCGGCGTCGGCGTCGTCCTCTCGGCCGCCTCCGCTGAGTTGCCGCCTCAGGTTCCGCCACTGCCATCCGCCACCCGCCACCCTCCACCCCCCGCCGCTGGCGCAGCGGCAAGCGGATCGAATGCATTGGCGGCGATGACCTCCGCGGACACGGCTCCTATCCGCATTCGTGTTATTAGACACTTATGCGGCTTGGTCAGGCCTTGTGTCCGCCATGTTGTCAGGTGTGCCCCTCTACCTCGCAGCACCACGGCGGCCATGTTGCCGGATACCTAGCTGCCCGAAGTAAGGAACGACATTAATTTGGACACGATCAACCGCAGTAGCCAAGAGATGATCGAGTTGTTAAGTTCTCCAATCTAATTTGATTGTTATTTTAGATTTCTCAGGTTAATGTTACGTCTTCAACTGCACTCCTAATAAGGAACATATTTTCTGATAGAGCTCATAATTCCAAATTCACGTGTTCCCAATTCGGAACGATTGCTTCGTATGGATTGGTAATGAAAAAAAAGAAATACAGAACGAGTTTCATAACAGAAATCTTAATTAAGTTCTAGACGACTTACAATTTGTTTGAACAACCTTTTGAAATAATGAAACCGCCTCGAGATTAAGATTTCAACGGAATTATTCGTGTATGCATAAATATATTTTTTGTACTTATATCTAACGATGACATTAAGTTGAAATTTCTAATGTAAGAAAAATAATTGTATTAAATCTTATTAAAAAATTACGTTCAAAAATGCGCTATTTGGGTTTGCACTGATTATTGTTACATTTGTTTGATGGTCCACTTGTATGACGTTATATTGCCGTATAATTACGCCAAAATTATATACTTGACTGCCACTTTTTAAATTATATTGCTCATTTAATGAGGACTCCAGTGGGTCATGTAATTCTTACAAATAAATAAATCATGTGTAAATGCGGGGCAAAATTCCCGCACTGCAAAAGAACCTAGTGCAGTGCGAGCTGTATAATATGTAAACAGCGGTGACCTTCAATATTTTCAAGTGGTTTTTGTGTAAGCCAAAGTAGGTTCACGATGCTTACAAAATCAATTCGTCAGTGTCGATGGCGAGTGGAAGCCAATTGTCTCTTATCGCTCATCGCGTGGACGCGGACTCGATCCCAAATGTCAAGTCCGCGGTGCCTCCGCCTCCGCTACCGCCTCCGCTACCGCCGCCGCTACCGCCGCCGCTACCGCCGCCGCGCGCCGCACTCGGAACTTCACATAGTCCTTGGCACCTTTCTCTAGCAAGCCACCGAATCCACTGGAGAGCATGCATGCTGAATAATTACGTTACTCTGTATGTTTTGTAAGGGCAAATTTAAATATATTTGATTGAAAAGTTATCTACAATGAATTCGTGACTTAATTGATGTATTAGTAATTATAAAAATACTTGTAATGTGTTGCTTCAACATTAAATTATTTCATGGTCTTTCTTACAACTAAAGTCACTAATATACAGATAGTAACGATTACAGATAGAATAGAATATGATTAATTAATGTGTGCTGTGTGGGTACCGGTACGTAAAAAGAATACAGCGGAGCTCACTGCATTCCTTCCCGTGCATGTCGTAAGAGGCGAGTATAGGATTCGTCGTTCATGGTTCGGATAGGTACTTACCTACGGAATTCACCCTAACACCTAGTGGTGTTAGGGTGAATTCCGTAGGTAAGTTGGCACCATCTCATAATAAACGATGGTCCGCATGAAAATTGTCCGAGTTTTCCATCAAGATCAATTTACCTCACAATATAAGGGAGATCATGGCATGGCACCTATAGATCTTATGTGATATTTTAAGATAATATCATAATAGCAGATGTGGAACTAGCCATCCATGTCTAGTTATATAAAACAATCTTTGATTATATAACTGGGAGCGATTCATGACATGCAAAGGGTCGCTTCAGCTGTCTGAAACTACAAGAAGGCGTGAAGAAAAGGAGTTCAGGCATCGGTGGAAACTCCTAAAATAAAAAAAAAACAGACTAAGGCTGGAGTACACGCCTCCTGAAATACTAATTTAAAAACAGAATAAGGCTGGTGTATACAATCTCTGGTTATTATTATTGTAATAATCTATCTTCTTTCTTAATCAGACGAAACAAAAGGACAAATATATTTTAATTTTAAAATCGAACCAGAGTGCTCTCCAGCCTAAGTGTAATTTATTTTCCAAATTTAGGCAATTTTTTTTATGTTATCTATCCCAGACAATTCCATACCCTGATGATATACATGCCTGCTCTTTGCCTAAGCGTGTAGACGCCAAACATGATTCATTACGTGTAAGTGAATCATGTCACACTGCCTTGAAAACCGACTCGAATATTAAAAGGCCAATGCGAAATTGATAAAGAATTTCTGCAGTACTATTTGAGCTATACAAGATAATATTATAATGCTTATTAAAATACAAACATTTACGTACCTAGTGTCTTTGTTCATAAAGAGGAGCGTAACTGTTTTGCAAAAAGTAAAATGTTTAGTGGATATCATTGATATTTATTCAATGTGTATATTTGAAATGATTTAATAAAAAAATGAAAGTAGCTAGAATATTTGCTTAGCAGTGTAGATATGTTACTCAACCAGCATATTTAATCTAATTAATTATAAAATGCACATAGATTTGTTAGCGTTGGTCGTAATCGAGTTCAAGCGAAATTACATCACCGCTCTGTACCTGAAGTTACAACCCAACTCGAAAAACATTTGAGATCAAAGAAAATATGTTGATACATGAATAATCATGATGAATAAATAGAACTAGATTATTTATTTACAGACCAGTCTGGTTCACGGAGTGTTGCATGAACTAGCTACGGACCGCATCACTTTACTTGTAGAGCTACTACCTTTATGAGTTTTACGAGTATGTAGATGTACGAGTTGATATTATGTAGAGACAACTGCTTCCTTAACGCCTAGAGCTAATATAAAAACTAAGAAGTTGATATTATGTATGTAAAGACTGATCCGCAGTTCGATTACGAAGCGCGGCATGAGGTGTAGGTGCCACACCTACCCCAAATTGACAGCAAACTGACGGCTTTCGAATACAAAATATGTCAGTTTGGGGTACTAACCGCACCTGAACAAAGAGTTGCTAGAGCTCGGAGCTACGGACTGCACCACTTCACTTGTAGAGTTGCTTCCTTTTATAAAAATAAAAAGTTGCTAGTCAAGTACTATATCGGTTTGTATAGCTAGAAACGTTCTCGATAAAAGTTGCAAGTGTAATAATAATTGTTAAATATAATTTAATAAATTAATAAACGTTTGAAAAAATCTATGCTAAAATAAATAATTAAATTGTCTATTATAAACATAAAAATGCGAAAGTAACTATCATATGTGTATTTGTTGTGTTTTCACGTTTAAACCGCTGAATAAAATTTGATTAATTTAGGCATGTAGATATTCTGGACCTTGGAGAAGGAAATACTCGTAGGCTACCTTTTGTAACGAAATTAAAACTCGAAGGGGGTGACCTAGGGGATGATAGTTTGTAAGGAGAACTCACATAATATCCAGGGAATAATTCGGGCCGTCATCAATCGAATACCACATTGACAGTATAGTAATATATATGTGTCGTTTAATTATATTTTTTCAGGTGGTTGAAATTGTTCTCACTCCTGTGAAACTCTAAGTAAACTGAGTATAATCACAAATAAGCTTGTTGTTCGGCGCCCATATTTTCCTATCTTGTTCGGTATTGTTTAAATTAAGTGTAACTAAGTTCTCCTTAATAATCGTACCCAGCACAATGTATAAGGAGGAGGGTAAAAGATAGGACCTACTTAGACCTACTTAGTTCCTATGAATACGCAGTACATATGATCGGTATCTAGTTTTTTTATGGAACTAGACATGGATGAATAATACCACACCTACATACTGTAATGATATTAGTCCAAAACACAACAAGGGCGATAGGCATGATGCCAGGATCTTCCTAATATTGCATGACCACAATGAACTGGATGGAAAACACAGTCATATATATTTTAATGCGTTAATTAAGGTTAAGATTCATAAATATTAAAAAATGGTAATTGGTATTTTAAGGTTTTTTTTATATTGGTTTTTTTAAAACTTGGTTACAATGACGAAGTATTTAAGAAAATGCATTTATTATTATAATTATCTAGTCGAATGACTGGCCTCAAGCAGAAATCAGCACAATATTAACAGAATATCGCACCGGACCGCCAGGGCTAGTGCACAAGTTCTGGTGCGCAAAGCCGTTAGACAGGAGAGCCAGAAATCACGATACACACTACGATAAACCACAACACACTCCAGATAATCATAATCGATGTAGATTAAAGTGAAAATATCGATTGTTACTATTAAAACCGTCGGCAGTAAGGCGTGCTGCGGAGGGTGGGAGGTAGCGACGCGGAGGGGCGTCGGTTATATAGTCGGTGGGCGGCGCGGCGCGGGAGCATTCTCCGCGGGTCCGCACCGCACGCACGCGCCGCGACCGACCGACACGAACCGCGAGTGTGGCGCCGCAGCAGCAGTGGTGTGTGTGAGCCGAGTGACGTGACCAGCGAGCAGCGAGCAGCATGGCCGCCCCGAGACTCGACGTGAGTGTCCCGCCCGCCCTCGCGTCCGCCGCCCTCCCTACCCGCCCCGGCGCCGGCGGCGGCCGCCATTCTCCACTGTACTCTTCTTCGTGGGAGCGCACGTCCCATATAGATGTAGACACCGCGGAAGGAATGACGGGATTGGCAACCGAAACTCGATCATAGGGGGGCGTAGCCACTTTTGTATACTGATGTTCTCGAGTTCCGAAAACACGTAAAAACTTCAGAGGATGCTTTTTAGTGAAACGAACATACCATGTTGCGCGTCCCGAATTCGTGAGCGAACTAACTGCACTGAGTGCATTTCCACTAACTCGTGGCTACGCTATGGGAATGAGTTTCGATGACTACTCCTGCCCTTACTAGATGAAGAGCATCATATGAAATACACTTGTTCGATATTGGCGATTTTTAACCTTAATTTTTGAGAAGTATTAATTCGGGGAGTCCCTTGTCGGTGTGACGCAAGCCGTGCGTCGCCTGTGGCCTGATAGATGCATCTGACCCGGTTCCCGCCGCCGCCGCAGCCGCGTTGCTCAAGCGGCCCGACAATAGTCACGACGCGGCGCGGCGCGGCGGGGTCGGCGGCGGGGGGGGCGGCTAGGGGGCGCGGGGGGTGGTCGCGCCGGCGCACACTCGCCGAGGATGCGGAAGTCGCTTTCTACAACTCGCTGATAGATCAGTTCCGTACACGGAATAATAAATTAGATAAACAAACGTTATTTTTTTATGTAACTGGACATGGATGGACCCATACCACGGGTTGTTCCATTTTGGTCATCGTAACGTCACAAGCTAGATAATTATATTTTCACATTTCGTAATCCTAAAAATAATACTATAGTGACTTCTAAAGTAATTCAGTCCCTGCTAGGACCTCTATTTATAAGCGCGGCTGTAAATGTTTTGGAACTAATAGATTTAGTCAACGAGATCCGATATTTTTGCACGTAATACGGTGTAAACTGCATAATTAATGTATCCAAATCATAAAAAAATATGAGATCAAACAGCACCTACCTTTTTTTATTTAATATTTTCCGTTAATCTTGGATATTTATGTGTACCTGTGGAATAAAGATTTAATTAATTACAGTAAATAGAAACACACATACATACATACATAGACTGCTAAATTACAATCGGTTAAAATCGGGTAGAATTTACTCCTCCTATTGTTGAAGTCGGTAAAAATATAGCCTTTGTTAGCCGGGTTACGAACTGATTGACATCTTATTCATTGAAATCGGATGAATAATTCAGGCGCTACGGAGGAACATACGTAAATACATTCATACATACACAAATCCATATGTAAGCTGCTAAGATCATCTTTTTGGGCTCGCCGTAGTCACGTAAAAAGAAAATCGTCATGACAGGCAAACTTAAGAACGCAAATTCTAACGTTCCAAATTTTAATAAAGTGGCGTCGCCATGGCAACAGCCATATTTATTCGCAACCGGAAGTCCATTTGACTCTCTGGTCTAACGCAAACAATCGTGTGTATTTTTTGCAAAGTTTCGCATTTTATGTAGAGCTTAACAAACAGTTGGTTTTAATTTTAGATTTAGACACGAATCGATTGAAAACATATCAGTAAACATTATTTTTTTAATTAAATAAAAAGATTGCTTGAAATTTACAGTTTAGTGACATTCGGCTATAAAGTTAGTTGTAAAATAATCCTGACTATGATTTGGAATATAATTTGATGCTGAACATTAATGAATACTTTAACATTAATTATTGTTTTTATTAATTATTAATTATTGCTGAACATTAATTATTGAATATTTTACACACTATAAAAAAAAATGATTTCTTCCCATACCTTTTAATTAATGCATTATAAGCCGAAAATACAGTGTTACAAAATGGTTAAACTCTGCTAAATATCAGTATAAGAATAAATAAAAAAACAATAACTAAATGTAGCAATATCAAGCTACATTAACCCGATTTGTTCACTTCAAAAACATTTAATTGAAATGAGGGCGTGCCTGTAGTGAGCTTTGAAGGTTTCGTTATAAAATGTTTACCAGCTGCAGCTGTCGGTGCAGACGTAATGACCCGCCCACGTCACGTACAACGCAGGACATAAAGCCGCAGTATCAGCTAGCGTTCTTGATTGAACGGTCCGATCCTATCATAACTTATAAATCGGTTGCTCAACATTGCAGACACGTTGCGCTGCATGTGGAACCAACTTTTATTGAGTCGACCTTAACTTTTTGCACATTTTCTTCACTACTGGCGATTGCCAAAAAGAAAACCGGCGCGTTGAAGTCTTTCCCCCGGCGCCGCGGCTCCGAGAGCGAGGCGTCGGCGAGCGCGGGCTGCGGGGAGGCGCGGCGGAGGCGTGAGGCAACACGTTGTCGCCGGAGCTTGTCGCAACGTGATCTCGGTTTGCGAACAACTCGTGGCGCGCGTTAGAAAAAGTTTGCATTCTCGCTGGCACCAACAATGACATGTCGCGGGCTCACACGTCTCCCCGCTCCGCGCGCCGCCCTCGGCCCCCGACGTTTTCCCACGAGCAATAACAGCAGTGATGTTGCCAGTCGAATAAAGCAGCAGTTCTTATCGCAAAATATTCCTAAACTTCATCGGAGGAGATATTACTGCTTGCATGTTTTTGGTTATAAGTGGGATAAAGAACATATGTAATTCAAATTTTTGTGGAAACTCAAAAAATAATTATTCTTTATTAGAATTCAATGGTGTGTGGGTTCCGGCGCTTAAAAACAATACATGTGGTCACCTTCTTCCCGTGCATGTCGTAAGACTTGACTAAGGGATTCGATGTTCATGACTTCGATCCCACGTAAAACTGTATGTAATTACGAGATGGTAAGGTTAATCCCGCTCGGGTTGGTACCATGTCATTTAATTAATGAACGTCGAAGTGGGAATGAAAAATTGTCTGTGTTTTCTTTCCAATACGATGTATACGTGCAAAGGAAAGTCAATTTTATTTATTTATTTACATTTGACCGTTATCAAAACTGTACTGTAAAAACACTATGATTATATTACGTATCGTACCTAGTTCTTTCAGAAATGCGGTGCGCTGGGCTAGTGTCATGTAGATGCGGTATTTGCCACCCATGTCCTACTACATAAAGCAATTCACGTACAACATTTTTTTTAAATCACAACATGTCAAATTAGAATGAATTGTATCCTAAAATGAATATTCACTGGCTAAATCTATTTAAATAATATAAAATTTAAAAGGTTTTTTTTTATTTTCTTGCTTACTCTCAAACCCAAAAATAAGCTTTTTATCATAAAACTTTTATACACTTATAGCAGAATAATGACGAAGTCCAGATAATAATAACCAAGATTTTGATGAAAAATCCTATTTTAACGGTTAGATTATCTAGGTTAGAGTCTGTTGATGAAATATCGAGTGACTAAAGTTCCTCTGACTTTTTAAAGTTCCGTTCCTAAAGGGTACCAACGGAACCCTATTACTAAGCTTCCGCTGTCCGTCCGTCCGTATTTGTTTTGCCGCTATAACAACAAAAAGGTAAAATAAAAAAAATATAAAAAATTAATGGGGGGCCATATATAACGTGATTTTTGTATTAAATGTTGTACGATGGTATGGAACCCTTCGTGTGTGAGTCCAACACGCACTTGACCGGGTTTTTTAAAATGTGGGTAAGGGTCTCGCCTTTTCAAATAACACCTGCAGGCTGATCAAGCGCGGGTACCTTCGGCTCACGTTGTGGAGTCTGCGGCGGCGGGGGCCGAGGGGCGGGAGCAGGTAGTACCGGAGAACCTACGCAGGTCATGCATTTCCTCCCCCCGCCGTCAGCTCGCCTGCTCCCCCGCACACCCGCACACCCGCACACCCGCACACCCGCACACCCGCACACCCGCACACCCGCACACCCGCACACCCGCACACCCGCACACCCGCACACCCGCACACCCGCACACCCGCACACCCGCACACCCGCATACCCGCTCACCCGCACTGCGCGGGAAAGGTCGTCGGCTCGTTGACTCACTCGCTCGCGCCGGGTAACCACTCGTTTCTGCGAATGTGTGTCCTAAGTAATACATTCTGTGGTCTATGGGCTACATGCTTGATACTTGCCACTTACTCTTATTTTATTCGACATCCAGACTTGATTAGACATGGTAATAATGTGTAATTAGGAACTTACTCTTACCTTACTCATTTATCAATTGGTATAAAGGTGTCCTAATAATGTATATTTCATCTTCCTTCGCCTTCAGAATATGATATTTGCATCGTATCACGTCATTAGTAATCTTGAAGACGACCTTTCAGAAAATACCTACATTAAATTTTGACCATCTTTAAAGTTTCTAATTTTTGGTTTCCCGAAGTAACGGCCATAAGGCGATGTCTTCCTAGCTGTGCATGCTTTCAAGATATCTAGGCCAGCATGGAGACGCCTTCGGTAGTTTTCATTCACTTTTCCTTCAACCAGAGAGTAGGTACGTGAAGACGGCACCGGTCGTGTCCCCCCCCTCCCCCCCGCCCGGCTGACATTTCCCGGCGCACGTTGCCACACCCGCCGCCGAGCCCACGACTCCTTCGCCGACCTCTCGTGAGCCCGCGTGAGCCCGCGTGAGCCCGCGTGAGCCCGCGTGAGCCCGCGTGAGCCCGCGTGAGCCCGCGTGAGCCCGCGTGGGCCCGCGTGGGCCCGCGTGGGCCCGCGTGAGCCCGCGTGAGCCCGCGTGAGCCCGCGTGAGCCCGCGTGAGCCCGCGTGAGCCCGCGTGAGCCCGCGTGAGCCCGCGTGAGCCCGCGTGGGCCCGCGTGAGCCCGCGTGAGCCCGCGTGAGCCCGCGTGGGCCCGCGTGGGCCCGCGTGGGCCCGCGTGGGCCCGCGTGAGCCCGCGTGAGCCCGCGTGAGCCCGCGTGAGCCCGCGTGAGCCCGCGTGAGCCCGCGTGAGCCCGCGTGAGCCCGCGTGGGCCCGCGTGAGCCCGCGTGGGCCCGCGTGCGTCCGCCGCTGTGCCGCTACGTGCGCGCGCGGACGTGTCACCGAGCACCCGACACTACCCCGGAAGCGACGTTCTTTCTCTCTTTGAAATTGTCAACTTAATTTGTTCATAGCTTCCTTCAAATACGTGTGTATAGATTTCTTATTTTAACTGCACGCAAGGAGCGCACCCTAATAGTACTGTAATAATTTCGGAAAATATTTTTAAAGTAGATATTTTTTTGTATTTTACTTAGAAAAAACCAATTCTATAAAAAAAATATCTAATGCGTTTTAGTATTTTACGGACACATTTCGGGCGGAGTGCAGCATCTCTGGTCAGTGATAATCTTAAATATTAAAATATATCCATCCTTATTTTTTGCTTGAAGAGGAAAGAAGATAAATAACCATAACTATAATACCAGCCAGATATAGTGTACTCCAGCCTTAATTTAATAAATGGGATGGAATCACCGAAATAATCGTAAGGAATGGTGCATAGAATAGTGCTCTCGTCTTGAGGTTAGTAGTTAGAATAGTTCAATGCTATTTCTGTGTTAGCGTTTTATTCTAGCAAATAGGGTTTTAAGTGTATCCCGAATACACTTCAAGAAAAATGTTGATCGTGTGGCGAGAAATGATTCACCGTCGGTTATTTAAGTCAGGTAATATTGCTCTTTGGCGGAACATAGCAGTGAGGGTCGACGGTTGTTGGGGCTATGGCGAGCGAGCGAGGCCCGGATACCGGCAGCCACTGCGCACTCGCCGCGCCGCTATCTTCGAGATCAGTTCGTGGTCGATCGGAGGCAGCACGCTCGGCGCTTTCTCCCGTCAGAGCCGCGGAGCTGCCCGGGCGACAACCTCGACCGCCGCCACCACCACCGCGTCGCCACCGCGCCACCACCGCGCCGCCACCACCGCCGCGTCGCCACCGCGCCACCACCGCGCCGCCACCACCACCGCGTCGCCACCGCGCCACCACCGCGCCGCCACCGCTCCCGGTGTCGTTGTTTACGACCCGTTGGCAACTCAATAACTGTCACCTGTCTGGGCATCTCCCGCATGAGCCATAAACCTCAGCCTCTCCGACCGCTACTGTTGAAATGGCAATCCGTTTCGTGACAATAGACACAAAAATTATTTCAAATACTTACATCATATAATGGATACATTGTCTACGCAAACAAACAAGCACATAGAAAATGACTCTCGATGACAATAACACAATAGTATTATATGACTGATACTCTCAGCATTTTCTATTGCCTAATCGCATTTATTTTAATATAATATTAATTGTACAAATATATGTTAAGCCTATATAAGTTAACCTATGATTTCACAACCACATTTATCGCTATTATAAATAATTCCCTAAGGTTTAAAAATATGGACAGTCTCCTGTATTTATTTCCGTAATCTTTAATTAAGGTGGCCCAACCCGCTCATCTCCCCGTACAAAAGGGGAAAGAAGATCATGCCCATATTTCTTGTCAGAGATCCAAAATTTTGCTCAAAATAGCTTTATTTGATCGACCTAGATGTCTGATGACCATTGGCATTGTAAAACTGTGTTTGGTTTCTAGTTATTCTAGTTATAAGGTCCGAAAGTTCGAATTTTTCGCGCGTTTTATACAATAACTTTGGAGGTGGATTACGCAATGATAAAGTAAGAACATTTTAAAAAGATTAGTCATCAGACATAGCTTATTTAATCAAGATTTATAATATATTTGGTTTTTGTTAGATTTTTGACTACAGCGGTCGTGGTTTACTTTTAGCTATAAGTCGTTTTGAAATTAAAATTTTCGTAAATCTTGCCAAATCATACGCTATGCACATTGTCTTTTTTGTGGACATGTTGCATCTTCCTCATCACGGCGCCTGTCTTATTTTTTGAAACAGAGAAGGTCCCAGAGCGCAACAGCACGGTTTTGTACCGTGCCCGCGAATGAGTTAGGCCCGCCGGGTTGGGCCACCTTAAGATTCAGCTCGCGCTATCTCTAGCACAAACCATAGTTCAGTTACAGATTCAAAAGGGCGAAAAAATTTAAAAACAAGATTTGATCCTCAGGTAATCGCGACTGAAGCTTCTCATTGCGCATCTTACTTATTTATTATCCTTTCTCAGAACTTACGTTAAATTGTGGCAATTAAATATTCAATAATGTAGGCTATTTTTATATTTGCTTCAGGCCTCTTTATTTGGAGCTCCACGGGTAATATTGGTGAAGTTTATGTGCGCAACGTAGCGTTCATATAATTTATGGTTAATTTAGCGGCTCGTTTGCGTCGTCAAGTGTGTAAACGCAAAGAGTATGATCATATAACAGAATATCACGCTGTTTAACGTGGGATTATTTTCGAAGACATGTATTATCGATAAACTCCTTAGCAGGGTGTTATAAGATCACACTAAAAGGTGTCCCAGAAGTAAAGAGACTTTTTTCAAAATCAATGTGGCCACAGGAAAAAATTTCACAGAAAAAATAAATGATTGTCATGATATCCATACATGACTAATCTGTCAAAATAGGCGGGTTTTAAAACCGTCTTGCATTTTTTTTTATTAATGGAGCCAAATTAAAATTGTTTTCAAAGATTCAAAACTATTTGCTTCATGAGAAATCTGAGACAGATCGCATGTTATTGAAGAGGGAGCAGCAAGAATGAGTATGTACCGAATAATAAAACGTAACGAAGAAACGGAAGAGACCGATTTCAAAAAGATTCCGTGAAGACTAAGTACAATATCTACATGAAGAAATATAAGCCGAGTAAAAAAGGTTTTTGAATAGGCATCTACAACATCGGTGAGAGTTGAAACGGATAAACAAAAAAATTCAAATTTTAGTGTATCTGGAATGAACTGTAAAGATATAGGCTTGAAAGCTTTTGCAAAACTAGCCGCTCCCAAATATGTCAAAGCCCAGGAGGTGTGTGCCAAGCGAGGTTGCCGAAACATTTATGAAAAAAGTTTAAAAAATATATTATAATTGATGATGAGACAAACGTAGCGATTGACCCGAGCGATGTTACTGGGAAACAATATTTTCATGCAACCCGTCGTGATGTTGTTGATTATAGCGAAAAAATCATTCCAATGGCAGCTTTAAAAAAAATACCTTGTTTGGCAACCTATGAACGAAAACAGTAATGTTTTAGAACCCTATTATTATACAGGGTCTATGAACTCCCAGATTTACCTTAGCGAGCGCATTATCAAACGTCTAATACCTTTAAGGGCCTGGTACTAGCCAAATCGATAAGTTAGACGAGGCACCCCAAGTTAACTAACTAAGTCTGACGATTATAAGTGTCATTCTTACAATATATGATTTGTCTAGGAATCAACCTATTTTCGTTAATGTATGTTTCCTTTTTCTATACAAAATACATTGCGGAAACGGTGTCCATTTCCGAACTTTTTTGACTAAATGTAGAAATCTAAAAGCAAATGGATTTTTTTGTTTATGCGTATATGCTGTGTTTGCTTATATCTAGACATCGAATTACTTTCAGATTTCTAACGAGAAAAATCAACTTTTTTATTTTTATTATTATTTAAATAAATGATGGAATCAAAAAATATTAACAATCCATTATCAGTCTGGAGTTCTATTTGGATTTGCTGGAGCGTTTCACTACATATTATTACATTTGTTAAAAAGTGCATTTGTATGGCGCGAGTAGTTGGCTAGTCCTAGCGCCTTAATAGACAAGCATTATTGAAGAGTAGGTGGTTTGTTTTGGACGGATTAGGCTTTATGCCATTACGAGTTTAAAGTTACTTGGTATTTACAGACTCGACACACAGATATTAAAAAGATATTAAAAATAAGTTAGTTTTCCTTCCATTTACATACCAAATTCATATGGTAACGGATATATTTAATAAAATATTCTTAAGACAAGTTTGTCTCTTTACTTCGGGGACACCCCATTATGTGTGTGTCTACTTGGTAGATTGTTTCTATAATCTACCAAGATCAAGGCAATCTACAATGACAATGCAAACAAAAAATAAGTAGATGATTTTTTTTATCCAAGCAGCTTGGTTTTTATTTGTGTACGGTTAAGGCTGCTCATATGTTTATTTGATAACACAACAATAATTTCAATCGTGAATGTTCGAAGAAAAAATAGCAAAATTAAAACTGCGTCTCATTGATCGAATATGTACAGAGACAGTTAAAATGTTTTATTCACATTATTGTAACGATATATTATTTGTTATTACCCTTGCATTTTTTTGCGATATGACATCATGCATTTGGTGTTTACATTACCCATTTGACAGCTTTTTTCTGCAAAAGAATATCATTTTTTTATTTGTATTTGTAACTATTGTCTTGTGCAATCAGAGCTATCACTCGCGGTCTTTGTTGATTTCATTACTGATCATTTAATATCTTCATCCCTCAAATAAAATTCACGAGATACTAGGTCCTCTCTCTCGT
This sequence comes from Incurvaria masculella, assembly GCA_946894095.1. Lineage (NCBI taxonomy): Eukaryota > Metazoa > Arthropoda > Insecta > Lepidoptera > Incurvariidae > Incurvaria > Incurvaria masculella. The sequence continues at coordinate 14,278,680 of OX335641.1, read as the reverse complement.
GCATGCTTGTTAGTTGTGTTTTTGCATGTTGTGTGATGAAACAATGCATTGTAACGTCAAGTTGCTTTCTTGCTGTCTGTCTCGAGACTAGAGTGTAAGAGCTTTCTGAGCACAAGCTAGATATTATTTGTTAATATGTTTTCGTATGTTCTAAACCCACACAATTAGGATATACGTATTATCTTAATGTGAATTGTTTAATGTGAATTACTAAAACACTACTCTCATGATTTTAACCCAACACTCGACATGAAAATACGCGCATAATATTGTACGGCCACATTAGACTACAATAAATACGGACAATTTTCATTGCCGCATTGACCATTTCATCAATGAAGGAGGCTACTGGGACCGGGATTGACCCACTTCAATCTCGTTGTGATCAACCCTGTCTTAAGTGGGCCGTAGACTAAATAAAAAGTCTCTTGATCACAGTGTTAACATTTAGCATCTTATTTATATTTCATTTTGCATTTTAATGAAATATTTAACGTCTCTTACTAAGTGATATGATTAAAGTCGCTTTGGTTAGCCATTTAATTAAAGATGGTCGAAGCGGCAATTGAAAGCCGTCCGTTATAGTCGGTAATTCATTGTTTGTTTAAATATCAAACATAATTTCCTAAAGTTACGGCATTGACTGCTATTAAAGTCTTTACAACTGGTAATATTTAATAATAGTTCTTTCAAATTACCGCAAACGTCAGTATTTAATGGAATTTAAAGACCCGTTTTATTAGTATACTTTTATCTTGATCAAAAACGTCATAAATTGGCCATGTCTTAATTAAATTCTGCCCACAACGGATCAAAAGCAGCGGTCTCATGCGAATATAGCGTGGAGCTGAATAATTACAACGATTGCTAATCTGACGCTGGGGCGGGCGGGCGGTACCGCCCGGGGCAGGCTGCGGGCGGGCGGGCGGTACCGCCCGGGGCAGGCTGCTGGCGGGCGGACACTCTCGTCAGATCGAGGAGCCGCTCGAGCTTAATCGATTAAGATAAAGGTCGCGCCGCGCCCGCGGAGATCCATGACGGCAGTCTTTAAACAAATAATCGCCTTGAGAATGCTCTGCCTTTTAAGGCAGCGTAAAAGTGATTTAGTTTCGTAAATAGTCTCGATTAAATGTAATGGCGTTCTGAAGTGAGATGATCTTTTTTCTACGGAATCCAACATGGATGGCTTATACTATACAAATACCAATACACCATGTTACGGCAGGAATTAGGTGTCATGCCAGGACCTTGCCTTTATGAGTACGGCTAAACTGAACTGGATGGAAAAACGATTTTTTTTCATCTATTGTTTCATCCAGTCTGTGGGTGGGCTTAATCCTACTACATAGTAATCTACCTACAGTTTTACATGGACTCCGAAAAATATAATAGCTCGCATTCATAACGAAATGTACTTATCCAACTCAGAAATAAAGTGGTGCATGAACGGAGCGAGGACTTCAACCTAGACCTCTGGTATGCAAGTCAAATCCCCATGCCACTAGGCTACGAGCCGCGCATAATATGAACTTTGAAATTATTGAACTGCATCAAACTGTTTTTTTTTTTGTTGTCTTTTTATTATCTGGGTTTAAATTGGGTTACTTTAGTTGGTAATGTAACAATTTTTTTTGTACATCTAAAACTGTAGTTATAAATTTACAATACCTTGTTCATCTCCCGACCTTCCTCTTCCAAGCGCCTGCGGATGTGCAGAGACAAAACTTTATCGGATTTGGTTACTGCGCACCGTTGGCGCTTGGATAGGGAAGGACTCGGCTCGCGCTAGAGAGTATAACAAGGTCACTCTGACACCTAATTGCCTATTTCTGAATCAATCAAATAAAGTAACCACCTTGAAACTCATTAAAAGTGGAGTAAAGTTACCGTGGTACCAACCCGAACAGCCTTAAACCCTATCAATGGTCTTACCAAAACATTTAGATGTATTGGTAAGAGCATGGAGTGACTGGTATTCTCACCGAAAGCTTATATTTAAATTTCGAATAGGAAATAAAAGGCCACAAGCGTTAAAATCTCGGATACGAGACACACAACCAGCAGGCCTATTCCTGGCATTTCGTAATCAGGAATCAGGAATCCTGAGTCTAGAAAACTTTTGAAAGCGATTTTCTTGAAGAAAAGATTCTGGAACATTGTATTTGAATTCAATCCAGGTTTTCGCCAATAAATGGCTTTCAAATCCGCTATAAAACCTGTTTTACAGGATTTACTGACTTAGGATTCCGGATACCTGATTACGGATTCCAGGAATAGGCCCGAACCCGCTTGAGATCAACTCGAAATAAAAGAAGTCTTATGAAATCTCCTATTCCAACTAAACACAGATAAAAGCAAGCCTTCCTTTCACTGAATATTCGTTAAATATATTCAAAGTCTTTAAAAGAGTCGCTTACGCTGCTCGATATCGCATACTTATCGATACGTACTTACATTTATTACTGCGCGCGTTTAATTGACTACTATATACTTGTTTTGTTCCAATTACTTTTATAAACTTTTATGATGGCAATACCCAATCCCACGTTCCTTTATTACGTAACGCGTTTGACCTACAATCATTCATCAATAAAATGATACAAAACTGATGCCTATACAAGATAATAAATTTACATTCATAGTACATAATGAGACTACGCAATGAAATTTATACACAATCTCATCGTTAAATTGTTCGGCGAGATATTTGATCCATCGCTCTCAAATAACTATCATGATTCATTACTAATAATATTCGAATTATCTTTTTCCACCTTACTATCACACTTTTTCTTGTTCCGGTTTCTAGTTACTACGACACTATCCGTTCTTTTTTCTACGATAAGTTAAGATTATCGGAAACTTAACGGTACCTAAATATAATAAAGTTATAAATCAAGCGATTACCATAAACTTATTTAAATGAGGATTCGTCTTTTTGTATTGCATATATTTAGATCATCGTTAGATGTCTGAATGAAGTGGCAAATGAAGATATTTTTTTAATGTCATCGACCTCTTAAGTTTTTTGAAATATAAATGTATGATCCCGGCTTTACTATTTAATACTTTATCGGTTAAAGCTACATATATAAACCTTTATTTGTAAGTATTTACTTATATTTATCTGCGCAATCGCTTCGATAACCGTTTTATATATTTGTGTATGACATAAATATGTTGAAAGCATACACAAATATACAAATACATGGATGGGTGATTCCTCAACTGCTCTATTAAATGGTATATGCTATCGGTTATCGAAGCGATGCGATGTATTAATAAGTGATGCGTAACTCGTAAAAGGCCTAAAGTAGTGTTCAGAGTGGGCGTAATAACTTTTTTTATGTAACTGGACTTAGACGGCTAATACCAGACTGACCATCAGATATTAGCCTAACACACCACATGGGAACTAGGTGCCATGCCCAGCCCTTCCTTATATTGCTCGGCTACATTGAACTGGATTGAAAACACTGACAATTTTCATTCAATGCGATGGTACCAATCCGGGCAAAATTAACCATACCACCTAGTAATTAAGGAAGGAGACCAACAGTTTTACGTGGAATCCAAAATACGGTCAGCTTCAACATTTGAAAATGGTCACCCATCCAGAACCCAACCGCGCTCAGAGATGCTTCACCCAGCTCATCGAATCGCAAGGCGTCGTGCTGACAAAATGTCACTTCAATAAAGTTTGACAGATCACTCTGAATACGGCTGCTATAGTCTAAGACGGGCACTGCTCGAGTTGCAGCCCGGAGGCGAGAAGCGAGACGGGACGGAGGAGGGAGCGAGAGGCAACTTAGCAAACAGGAAGCCCTCGTATTTCCTGATCGCCGCAAATTATAGATCTGCAGTCGGTCCACACTCCGACTGTAGGCCTGGTGTCATTTGCCTTACAGTGATACTAAGGAAATTGTCGTTCTTCTCAAATCATTTTCACAGTAATTAGACGCAATTTATATTATGTGATCTAGATGACTGGTTATTTGATTCAAATAATAATCATAGGTTCAAAAGTATGAAACTTATTGCTCAAAGCAAAATCGTGACCTTGACCTCAATAATGGTTTATAGAATCAAATGGTCACTACAATATTGAAAACATTATTTTTATTTGAAAGGAAAAGTCATTATTAGTAACGATTTTTATTAAATCGTGAGTTTTTTGTGACTGTTATACACATGCTGTTATATACATCCGAACAGGTTATTTTTTATAAAATATTTAAATCGCTAGTATAGATTTGAAAATTCGTTACGCAACAAATTGACCAGCTGTGTTTAGCTGCGGGCTTCAGCGATACGTATCTGTGGTTGAATCTGTTATTAAAGTCGATAGACTATTATTGAAAGGTAGTGAAATAAGTAAATTATCCAAGAGTTACGTGTGGTATGCACATATCATGACACGAGAGCGGCAGCGCGATGGCGGAGGCATTGTGGGAAAGTTGTACGAGAATTTATTATCACTTGCACTTTCTTTTAGCTTACGATCTCGGAAACGCTAAGCGGTGGCGGCGGCAGCAATAAAGAACTATCATGGTATCATTACTAGCACAGAACATTGAGGAGGATTGCCAGCGTATCGTTCTGTTCCAGTCCTAACACAACGACGTTCATTGAGTTTTAAATTGCTACCTTGTTCTCTTAGAGTCACAGATCACAATTTACTGAATCATTCTTCCTTTAAACAGGAAATTTCTTTCCTGAAGAAGTATGGAGACTTGAACCTACTGTGGGAGCAGAATATTGAATTCACAAGCACCGAGTTTCTTCTCCCTATATCTCCCTGTCGCCACGCGAACCTATACGTAGTACCTAAATCAGAATAGTAAGGTGATATAATAACAATAAACACATTTATAATTTCCAAACCCTTTTAATTAATTCAATTTACCTTTATTACGAGACACTTCACTGCAGGTAATCAAAATAATGGATTCGAATTCGGCGTTCTTTTGGAATAGCATGTAATGGCTCGTTTGACTCGAATGCATTCATTTCAACAACACTTCAATCCTTCAATTGGACTTGATGACCACGACTACATCTTCGTCGAAATCAGCTAAAGATAAACCGTATGTGCTCTAGAATATACCACATCTTCATGGTCTTGTCACAAAAGACCAGAACATGATAAATGGGCACCAGGTCCAGTGGTACACTTATGTCACTGTTATATAACATCGCGGGACGAATTCGTGCCTGCTTTCTGTTTAATTTTCCTACTCCTAGATTTCGCTCAACGGGTCTCAGTGCTGTTCCTTCCACCAAGCTAGAGGTATATACCGGGATAACAGAGTAAAGTTAATAACTTATGAAAAGAGGAAAGCTTCTTTCATACTTAAGTATTTTATTCAAAACGCGCATATCGAGGATAAGTAATTAGTAATAAGTAATATAAGTAATTTTGAGAGAGTTGTGTTTGGTTTATACGTTTTTTAATGTAACTAGACATAGATAGATGGCTAGTAGCCACTGTCATGATACTAGCCAGGAATTAGGTGCATGCCTTCCCTTTTTTACGTTTTTTTAAATAACTAGACATAGATAGATAGCTAGTAGCCACTGTCATGATACCAGCCCAAAATAAGGTGCATGGTTTCCTTTTTTGAGCACGGGTATATTGACCTAGATAGAAAACACGGATAGTTATTAATAATTGCCGCTTTGACCATCGCCGACTCTTACATTTACTTGGTTTCAGACCCATAGAACTTACACTAATTCAACTCAAAAGGTAAAAAAGACGATGCATGAACGGGTCGGTAATAGATATCATGACACGGACAGCAAGTCCCCGCGCCCCTGAGCTGCTAGTCGCTCCAAATTCGCTAAAATGTTCCGGTTGCGAAACCGCTTGGCAACCAGCGGGCAGCGATTTAATTAGTTCGCTCCCACAATGGAGTCGCAGGCTCCGGCGCAACTCGTCGTGTATTGTTTCGGTGAAAGCACCGAGCCGAGATGCCCAAATTGTGCATGAACTCATTGCGGAGAAATTGTTACACAATGTTACGCGAGCCGAGACGCGAGCGTGCGTCGCGCGTCGGAGAGTTTAGCTTACGAATTTGATTACGGGTATTGCGTGAAGATGTTTTTCCTACTCAATTAACCACTGATCACTGAAAGGGGTCGTTTTGATACATGAATGCTCATGGAAGCTGGGTGGGTAAAGCGAGATTGTGCTTATGTTTCTATGACTTCCCAAAAATAGGTAGTTACGAACCATAACTGCATGGGCGAATACACACCGCAGTTGTGCATAAAAAACCGGCCAAGTGCGAGTCGGACTCGCATACGAAGGGTTCAGTACCATCGTAATAGATTTAACACAAAAAATCGTGTTTTTTGTATGGGACCCCCCTTTAATTTTTATTATTGTTTTATTCTACCTATTTGTTGTTATAGCCGCTAAATAAATACACACTCTGTGAAAAATTCAGCTGCCTACCTATTACGGTTCATGAGATGCAGCCCCGTGACAGACGGACGGACAGCGGAGGCTTAATAATAGGGTTCCGTTTTCACCCTTTGGGTACGGAACCCTAAAAAGGCTAGCTATTATAAGAAAATTAAGAGATATAGCGCAAAAAGTTGCTAATTGTACATGGCAACTTTTTGAACACATCCTCACAATTACCTAATCCATTTCAGTTTATTTTTGTAATTGTTTTGTGAGATGAAATACACAAGGACTCAATGTGCTCGCCACTCAAATTATTTTTTGTTATAGCTTCATACGCTTAAGGAGTTTTTTTTTATGGAACCTGACATGAATGGCTTATACACCCCAATGGAATTGGAATATGGAATTAGCCCAATACACCACAAACCTGAAGGAATTAGGTGCCATGCCAGGACGTACCCTTTAAGAGCACGGATATATTGAACTGGATGGAAAACACGGACAATGTTTCATTGCCCATAAGTTTCATCCAATTCGGTAGTACCAACCCGGGCGGGTTTACCATACCACCTAGCAGGGGAAAGGTATCTACAGTTTTACACGGGTTCCGAACCATGGTGCGAAATGCACTTATCCAAATCAGAAAGAGAATGGAAGTGGTGGATTACCGTGGCGAGGATTTCAACCCAGACCCCTCGCATGAAAGGTAGACCCTAGACCACGAGCTCTTCGAGAGGTTCGTTATCGGAAAAATAGCGAAGAACGGTTGTGGCGCCATCTACTTTGACGTTATGGTCGTATTTCATTTCATTTCATTTCATTTATTTATTCAACTTCTGGTAGTAAAACTACAATAAGTCATGTCACAATTTGATTGATCCGCGGATTCGATCAACCAGTGAAGAAGAACCCGCAAAGAAACTTCACTGGTCTATAAATTATGTTTTTTTTTGGTCTTTTTTTTTTCGTCCACATAAATGATATAACACAATTATGATTTCATACCTAAATGCTACTGCCAAACTTACATTGGTAGAACGGTCTGGAGCAAAGAACTAAGGACTACGAGGAAACAACAAACCACAATGTGAAAATTCTTAATTAATAAATAAATTTGTACGGAGCATGGAAGAGTAGAGCCGACCACAGGTGGTACCGGCGCAGCGGTTCGAAGGTATGCATGTGATGTAAGTGTAGTCGAGCGTGCGATGATCTAATTAATGACACGATTAATTAAAACACTTTGCACGCGACCACTTGCTCGCCCCGGAGCCAATTCAGCATTCAGTGTAATGTCTTACCGCATTCTCTTTTGAGTTTCTGTAGATTGGCCACTGACGAGCCACAAGATTACACCTCGAGTGTGCTTTGTGTTCCATTTTTTTTTTCATAGGAAGGAAAACAACTTTATAAAATATCACTATCCGCGTTTTTCAATATATATACTGTTTTTGAATATTTTTGTGTCTAGGACGAAAAGTTGACCCAAAAATCTGGAAATTTATACTAATTGAACAAATGCATCTGATATTTATGTAATCTAAAATGAAACAAAGTTTCATTTAAAGAGTTAAATTAAAAAAAAAAAATACTATTCGCAATTGCGATTGCACTGCTATTATATTATTATATTTTTTATATTACATATTATTATTATTATATTATATTCTTATATTATATTTTTATACATGATTATACATATTATTATTTTTTATGCGACCTGACATGGATGGCTAATACCACACAACTACCGTTATGATATTAGCCCAATACACCTCATTCCCGAAGGAATTTGGTGCCATGCCAGGACCTTCCCTTTATGAGCACGGCTACATTAAACTGGATGGAAAACACGGACAATTTTTCATTGCCGCTTCGACCATCTTTTCATCCAATGCGATGGTACCAACCCGGGCGGGCATAAACCCTACCACCTAGTAGGGGAAGGGGATCTACAGTTTTACATGGATTCCGAACCATGGAGCAGCTCGCATTCGTAACGAAATGCACTTGTCGAACTCGGAAAGAGAAAGACAGTGGTGCATGTCGGTATTGAACCCAGGTCTCTGGTACGCTAGGCCAGTCCCCGCGCCACTAGGCTACGAGCCGCGAGAATGACTATTACCTATTACTGATAAACCAAAATCAACCTTGGAATAGATAGTTATACTATGTTTTGTCCGTTGCATGCAATTTAAAATTTTATATAAAGTGACAAAACATGGTACGACTATTCCGAGGATGTTCTGCGTTTTTTAAGTGTCAGAGGTAGAGTAAGTCATTTTTAAAGGTTACTTATGAAACTTTTGAGATTACCGCGCTTGTTAGACATGTTTGAAAAATGTTACGGCTTTTCTCGCGGAGCTTTCTTTCTTATAATATGTAACCTTGCTTCACGGCCGATTCTACATATGTACACATCATTTTCATTGGAAAAAGCGACGACCTTGCTCAATAAGAAACAGTAACTGAGCAAAATATCATGTTGATTTCGAAATTAAATGTGAACTTTTTTCGAAGTTGTCGGCGGGTAGATATACAGAGGTATGCATACAGAGGTGACTTGGGTTGAACAGAAATTGTTATGAGTTACCATTTCCGGCAATGACCATCAGCTTTGTTTATTGCTTGCTTCTAGTCGTGTGTGTTTATGTGTGGCACTTACTTGATTTAATGGCTTTTCTCTTCTCGCAATGAAGCACTTGTCGGGGTGAGTTGCCCGATTACTCCGCGAACACGCGCAAGAAGTCATGCATGCTGCCGTTACCTTGCCATTGTGACCTTATGTCAAAGAATAATAAATTCCAATTAAGCACGCAGTTGTTGCAACGAATGAAATAATGTGCGGACAAGTAATGTAATGTGAAAGGCATAAAGGATGTGTGCGGGCTTACCATGACCAAAGCGTAAATTAAGTAAAGGGAAAAGTTGGGTCTCATACGTAGATATTGTTCTCGCAATTCACGAAGTCTAGTGGGCTTTACTTGTGTTAAGGCTGTTCCGACCCATATAAAGTTGTTTGCACACATAAAGCAAAAAGTATTGCACTTTAAGCCACGAATTAATAATAAAAGTTTAATATCGAGGGCCTCATATCAAAGGGGCGTATCCACATATTACGCAATATTTTTTTATGACAGAATTGAATAGCCCTAGGTCAGTTTTATAACATATCAAAAGCACGTAATTTTAAAAAATATGTGTTGTTTTGTATATCACTATAAAGAAAAGGTCGTATAGTTCAATCAACCAGTTTGAGTTATAACAAATAGCTGTAAACTGATGTACGCCCCATCAGAAAAAATATTTCAATAAATATGTTTGTGACAAATAGGCTTATGAACATACGACCTTTAAATCCTATTAATTATTTCAACATAAATTACATCAAAGAGGCGTAGGTGCATACGCCCGGTAAAATTAATTATTTATGCCATAGCACAGTTTTATCAAAAAAGCTTATGAACGTACGCCCTGTAAATCAAATAATATTTTACGACCGTGGTTTTATCAAAGAGGTGTATGCGCATACGCCCGCGTTCGTTACAGCAAGTTATGGGCGTACAGACAGTGTTTGGATCTAACGCCCGACCTCGCACCTCAGTCCGCGCGTGTACGCCCTCCGCGCCAGCGGCACGCACGAATTACGCACGGAAATCACTGTATTGTACTTTCAAAGATATTGTTTCTTGTGTTTTACCCGAATTTCTATTTATATTATAATACGACAAAATGAAACGTGGCACACGCGGAGAGCAAATGATTCAGTTGGTTACGACGACTGATTCAAATGGTAAGTACCTACCTAACTATCTGTTACTTTACTTACATTCTTATCTACCGCCTTTCCTAGACAATAGGTATATGTTTTTATTTGCATATTCAACAACATTAGACGTTATCCATTCAAAAACACTTTTTGTGCTGTGTGGGTTCGGGCACTTATAAAAGAATACAATTGGTCCCACAGCATTTATTCCCGTGCATGTCGTAAGAGCCGAGTAAGGGATTCGTCGTTTGTGGTTCGGATTCCACGTAAAACTGTAGATCCATTTCCTTACTTACTAGGTGATAGGGTTAATCCTGCCCGGGTTGGTACCATCGCATTGAATTAACGATGGTCAAAGCGGCAATGAAAATAGTACGTTATTTTCATCTAGTTCAATGTAGCCGCGCAATATAAGGAAGGTCCTGGCATGGCGCCTAGTATCCCTGAGGTGTTTTGGGCTAATATCATGACAGTAGGTATGGTATTAGCCATCCATGTTCAGTTCCATTAAAAAAAACTGACATGTTAGGTACTTAGTTAATCAAGGTGTTATGGCCTGACATCACATACCTAGACATACGATTTGCCAAACGTTAAAGTTTGAATATTTTTTTTTTATTATTTTAGTTATTATTTTGCTGTAGCAATTATTGTATATCTGTCCTCTGTCCAAATTATTAAACATGATTTTTACATACAAAATATTTTGTATTGTTTTAGAATCCAGTCACTTGAGCAATGACAACAGACTTTCTTCTTCACCTAAAGACGTGACGTCTTCCTATGTCTGTCAAAAAAGGGCACTCTTCACTTAACAGCGATGAGTGCCCTCCGTCCGTTGCTGAACGTCAAGAATCCCCCCTGACATCGGAACAGATAGCTGTTGTGGAAGAAATGGAAAATGCGATTGATTGGGACCCCAAGACAAATGAAAATCTATCATCAGAAGAGTCCTGTGATGATTCAGTTGCTGACCCACACTATACGCTATCCGATTGTTCCCTAGATATTTCCTCGGATGAGCAATCCTTGCAAACATTTCAACTACCTCCATCGCCTTTGCTTTCGTCACTTTCCCCGAAGTCTTCTTACTCACTTCCCGAAAATCTCTTGCCTCAACCGTCAAACTTACCACCTACACAACTGCTTGCACAGCTCTCATCATCGCTCCTGGCGTCAATGCCTTCTGAATCTCCACCAGAAGTAACCTCGCTCGAACCTACACATGCGCCAGCACAGCCCTCGTCATCGCTCTTGGAGTCAATGCCTTCTGAATGTCCACCAGATGAACCGTCGCTTCGGCCGTCGAAATTATCACCTAGAAAATTACATGCACAGCCCTCATCATCGCCCCTTGCACAGCCACTTCCTCGAATGTCTTCCGAATCTCCGCAATTGCTTCATCCGTCGAAAGGGTGTCTGCCACCTACACAAATACATGCACAACCTTCGCCATCGAACCTGTCGTTGACATCGTCACCAATGCTCAAATCTTCCCCTGAAGAAGCCTCGCCATTACCTGCACCAAATTCAGTAAACAATGCTCCCCACGATGATACTACAATTCCTAAAAGACGCAAACGCAAAGTTGAACAATTATGGGAAAGAAATGTGCAAAAGAACAATAGAAACAGCGGAGTAGAATATGTCGATGCCAAAGGCAATCTGAAAGCAGCTAGAAAACCACAAAATATTGGAAATCCATGTAGTTGCAAGCAAAAATGCCATCTTTTACTTAGTGATGAAGACAAACAATACATTTTTGACGCATTTTGGAATTTAAAGGACCTAAATAGGCAAAGAGATTTTTTAGCAAATAATGTTGCAGAGATTCAGAGTAAAAACCCTCGTGTCAAAGATTCGAGGAGAAAGTTTACATTAACCTATAATTTAACGCATAAAAATCTAAAGCGGCAGGTTTGCAAGAAGTTCTTCTTACAAACTTTAAATGTTACTGATAAAATGGTTAGAACGGCACTAATTAAAAGGAGAAGAGGAACAGGAGACATTGTATCACCGGACAAGCGAGGACGTCATCCTCCAGGCATTAAACATAGTGAGGAGAGCCTAAATTATGCCAATTTCCACATCGACTCTTTCCCTAAAGTACCTTCTCATTGGTGTCGCAAAGACTCAAAGAAGGTTTATCTTGAACCAATTTTAAACAAAGAAAAGATGTACGATTTGTACTTACAAAAATGTACACAAGAAAACGTTAAACCTATATCAAAAACTTCTTATAGGGAGTTGATCATAAATAAAAACATTGGATTCTATATACCAAGAAAGGACCAGTGCTGGTGCCACCGCTTTGAATTACTTCCCGAAGATGAGAAATTGCAAAAACAAACTGAATATGACTTACACCAGAGAAGAAAACTTAATGCATACAAACAAAAAGAAGAAGATGCTAAACAATCCAAAAGTGATCCAACCTACTTATGCGGGAACTTTTACTTAGAAGCTGTCTTGTACAGTCCTCTTGTTCACGCGAAACCTGTGTTCTATAAGAGGAAACTGGCCACTTTTAACTTTACTCTATATGAAGTAGCTACAAAACAAGGACATTGCTATATGTGGACCGAGCACGAAGGCAATCGGGGCTCCAATGAAGTATCGACATGTTTATTTAAATTCATTAAGGATATTCCTATAACTGTATCTCATTTGGTTCTTTATGCAGACTGTTGTCCGGGACAAAACAGGAATTCAATTTTGGTGTCTATGTTTTTGGCAGCGATTGCTGCAGAAGATTGTCGCTTAGAGACCGTAGATCTGAAATTTTTAGAACCAGGCCATACGTATATGGAATGCGATTCAATGCATGCCACAATAGAACTTGCTTCAGCGTCTGCTAAAATCTTCATCCCAGAAGACTGGGAAAATGTGGTACGATTAGCAAGAAAAAGTAAACCATTTAAAATAACTAATCTGCGCCATACTGATTTTATAGACTTCAAGGCGGTGAGGGAGTCCCAACTGCCTGATAAAATAATATCCCAGGATGGCACTCAACTTTATTGGACACAGGTCAAATGGCTACGTTTTACTAAGCAATCGCTGGATACATTATTTTTTAAGTTGGAATATTGGGACGAAGAATTTAAAAACGTAAAAATCCTTCCAAAAACCATTACGCGCAGCTCTGCTATAGGTATTACAGCTTCAGGAACCTTGCCCCAAGCTTATAACAGCCAAATACCCATAAAAGCTATTAAGTATAAGGATCTACAGGAATTGTGTAAATCGGGTTTAATTCCCTCCACATATCACCCATATTTTAAGAACTTGCCAACCGTCATGCCTCCACCTACTCAAAATAAAAAGTCTCAAAAAAAGAAGCCTGTTGTTGATGTATCGGACGAGATTGCACTAGCTGCTTCAAAAGCATCCTACATAAAGAGACGAAGAAGAGTTTAATAAAGTCATCTCTTCCCCATTGTAATTAAGATTTTTTTATTTTGTTATAACATTCACATGAGTGCAGTACGAAGTGTCTCTTATATTTTGATTTTAGTATCTCACTATAAATGTAACTTTTGTACAATGATTTCAGACAAGAAAATATTTTATTTCAGTATTTATTGTTTATAAGCCCCTTTGTTTTAATCTATTACTACAATCTTGCTATAAAAAAGACAGGGCGTACTTTCATTTTATTTCTTATAACAACAATAATTTTGATTCACTAGCATTATTACACATTTACGCATTGTACCGTTACTTCATTTTCTGCCAATAAATGACCATTATTGTACTGATAACAGTTTTTGTCTTTACGCCCCACAATTTCTATGACAATTTTAAGTCAGAGATCTATGGAATTCGTCATAACAAAGGGCTGTAACCACATAAAACCCTATTTCCATTGCATTAAATTAAAACATAGGTACACTATTCCAAGGAAAATGGCATAGTGTACCTGTGTGCGAAATTGTATACGGCTAAGTTAAATACTATCGGTTTAAAAACGTTTTTTGTGTCTCCTGTAAAGTTAGTAAAATGCGCATACGCCCCTTTGATATGAAGCCCTCGATATAGTCATATTACTTGCAGCGAAAACAATTTCACAATTTCTGGATTATTGGTTTTGTTACAATTGATTTAAATACGATGTTTATTTAACAGCGCCATCTAACGGTGTAAAACTTCTAATCGGCAATTACAACGAAACCATTTAACCTGAAATTGTGAATATGTGTTCGCTGCAACTACTATGGCTATATTTAATATTTTTGACGAATTCGTGCCTTAAAGTGCAATACTTTTTGCGTTCTGTGTAAAAAAAACATTGTATGGGTCGGAACATCCTTAAACGCGTATGTGCATACGTGTCAAAGTGTGCGTAAGAGCGAGCTCGGGGATTAGCATTTATCTTTATTACTTTTTGCTAACTATAACCAAGCTCTGTCCTACTCACACTTTGACATGCATGCAGATACCTGTATAACACAAATAAAGCCCGCTAGACTTCGTGAATTGCAAGAAATATACCAGCAGAGACGTACGGGATAATTTTTTGCTATTATCGCACAATGCCAAAAGTTGTTTTGAGGAGAAAATAATAACGTAGAAAACAGTGCCGGTAGGCATGAATTACCGGTCATATCGGTATAATTAGATAATTAATTTGCAATTACATCCGAAAGTAAAAGACTTTCTGAAATACTCATCAATGCTCACATTTTGCCGAAAATAATACGTGAGTTTTCGTAAGACACCCGACGGATTACGCCATTTTTCAGATTTTATTTGAGTACCCACACAATGGATGATTCAAATGATTCTAGAGGTATGACATTCGATTGCCAACATGAAAGATCTAGGACTTTCAATGAAGACAAAGAATACCAAACAACGCCAACGAACTACAATGAACGCCAAGAACTACTAAAGATGGCCAAATTATGTTACAAATGGCACAACAAGTCACACAATACCAATGCAAAAAAATCTAAAGAATATCCAAGAATACCTATAAATGCAGAATAGAGCCATGGAATCTAGCTTTACGTTACCTGTACAAGTATTAGGATTGTCTATTCCGAGGTGTAAATATTGCTTTCCTAGTTTCCCAGAGAAAGACGTGACTACATTTATCAAATCGAAACACTTTTTTTAACAGACACTAAGATCTAGAATTCAAATTTAATATATAATATAGTAATAATGTTTTATTGAGGCACACAGTCCTAAATATATGAAATAAACAGTAATTCATCAACATAATAGACCTAAAAAATGTATTTACATGATTTATATTCATATTTATATATAATATATCACACAATTCTTTATTTAGCTTTGGTACGTCGATTAACTAATTCGTTTAGTACGAAACAGGATATTTACTCATCAAGTAAGCAATAAAAAAACTGTAATTGTGTATTAATTACGGTACACATCGACTATTTGCTTTCCAAAAATATGTCGCGCGTCGTTGATTGATTGATTGAAAATTTCTTAATACGCCACAAAAAAAAATTTACAAAAGAAAGTATAGTGCAATAACAACATAAGTGGGGCGCAAAGGCGGGCTTATCCCTCAAAGAGATTTCTTTCAGCCAACCTTCGGGTGTTTGAGAAGTTCAATAGGGATATATTCGTAGGTAGTGGCGGTAGGTTTGATTTGTTAGTTTGAGTATTAACCTAAAACTAAGTACTCATTTGGTACATACATACATGTATAAATTATGTAATAAACTTACTTGAAAATATTATAACAATAAACCTACATATATAATATTGTATATAAATAAATGTATATAGATATATAATAACTACATCATAATATTGTGTGTATGTAAATATGTTTTTATTTAACATACATCTAGCCCTAAATACTAGCGCTACACTGGCTGAGATAATGTGCGTGTAACCTTATTTTAAAAGTGGGGAGTGATTCGGACTGACGGACAGCGTCGGGTAGCGAGTTCCACAGTCGAGCTGCTCTAACTGTGGAAGTTCATTACAACGCACTCGCAGTAGCTACATGATATGCGGCGTTACCTCGCTCGTCCGGTGTCATGGCGCTAGCGGCGCCGGCGGCGGGTAGTGGCCTTCAGCTTCCTGGCCGGCCTTTCCAATGCCCCGACACAGCGGACACCGCGAGCCATTACTCGACTTATTCATATTCAAAATGATGCGATTTTGTTACCACTGCATATCCGGCATCAATCATGGCCGAAGCGGTAATTAAAATTGAACGCATTTTCCAAACCTTTGTCTCTTTTGTTTTCTATTTACTAAGCATAAATACTAATAAAACATACTAAATAAACATATAAACAAAAATGTGAGCCTGCCAATCGCCACAAGGAAAATCAAATCCGTATCAGGTTAAGCATGGGCTTAGTCATTGGATTGGAGCATGGGCTTAGCCTGATACGGCTATGGAGCAGCGCTTCCGGCACCGAAGTTATACCTCGCGTGTCCGCGCCATATTACCTAATGGATTCGTGGAATGAAATGCATTTATTTAAGTAGCAGTTGTTATTTTGACTATTATTAAATATTTTACTTAGTTAACTAGTTTACGTTATGATCAAATCGCGTTAAGGGCTGGTTTTTACTGTTGTTTTTGTCATTTGCCTCAAACAATTCGACAACGAGGTCGAAACACTTGATTTTTCACACAGTTGAATGTTATCAAAATAAAATGAAAGCGAGCAATGTAGGTATTACCCTAATAGCCAATCTCGGCCACACTCAATAATTCTGTAAGTCACTGTGGATGTATTTTGTTCTCAATTGGTTTGCGTGTCGAGTGCTCTTAAAATTTAATATTTTTCCGAAGCTATTATGTAGAAATGCGGAAATGAATGAATAGCGCGCACTCACATCGATTGCGATTATTTTCGGTATTCGCTGCGACTGCGTTCGACAGTTCCGATGCAATCGACCGCTCCCATTGTCGGCAATAACGTTTCGATAGTTGGCGGTGGAGCGCCATAATGCGAGCAGTTATTAAAGCCACTTAGGAGTTTGCGCAAGGCGAGCGTGGAGCTGTGCCCGCAGCCGGCTGTAGCCGACTTTGAAGCCTCAAAAAGCTTCGGTGAGGAAAGCAGCAAGATAAGATCGGTGACCATTGGCTCAGTGATTTACTGTATTATTTTGATTGCGCGATAATTTGATTTTGAATTTGGCTATTATTTTATTTATATCAAGTAATTTAATCTATTTTTAGGTTTTGATCAATCGATCCCGTTATATGGTGCGGTGCTTTTCATTTTAATGTTAACGTGTCCTCCGGTCTGTGGTTGTTCACATGTTCAATCATTTTTTATGGGAACCTTTTTTCCTTAACTGGACGTGGAAAGCTTGTATCACACCTCCTGTCATTGGATTGGACCAATATGCCTCATCCTCAACCTCTTCCCTTCTCCCGTTCTCGGACCTTCTTCCAGGACCATCCCATTATATGAGCACAGTCAAAGTCAAATTGATTATTTTTTTCCTGACATGGATGGCTGTAATACCACACAACTACTGTTATGATAATAGCCCAATACACCCCCATTTCCGAAGGAATTAGGTGCCAAACCGAAGGTCCTGGAATGAGCACGGCTACACTGAACTGCTTAGAAATCACGGATAATGTTTCATTTACGCTTTCATCCAATGCGGTGGTACCAACCCGGGCGAGCTTAATCCTATATTATACTTCCTATATTATAATCCTATATTATACTTTTACACGTGACCCGATCCATGGAACAGATCTAATTCGTAACGAAATGCACTTAACCAAACCAGAAAGAGAATATAAAGTGGTGCATAACCGGGGCGAGGAATTGAACCCATAACCTCTCGCATGAAAGTCAAGTCCTCTAGCCCCCAGATCACAAGCTGTGCAGCGTTTCCTATTTCTTGAATCTAATACCAGTCATCCGCTCATAACCACCACAGCGGAGCGTGACGCGGCTATCACCTGCGTATGATAAATGTCCAGTGCATTTGCATGTGATGGCCGTCATCATACGCGGCGCCGGCGGTGGCGACGACGAATTGCTATGCAATATTTCGTACAGTGAAACAAATGGACGCTTGCGAAAGAACGAATTCGCACCAACTGCGACATAATGTACCGGCGAGAGTACGCGCGCATCGCAAGCAGCTTGCGTGTCCATCGGCGACTAATGGGACCCAATCGTGGGTGCTAAGTGCATTTTGTGTAGTCATGACTTAGGGACACACCGCCAAATGCCGAATCGCCCAACCGTACTAACATTAAACCTGCAATTCCTCAAAAAAAAAACAACTTGGTTGATCATGAGACTAAACTATAATATTTAGTTTGACGGCCTACCGCGCGTATGAGGAGCAGGACGTGCTGCTCGACGTTTCGGAGCCTCACATGGGCTCCATCTTCTGGAGAACGTGCGTGTTGTTCTCACACGCGCGGTAAGCCGTCAAACTAAATATTATAGTTATATCCCGTTTAAGTTTTAAAATAGTTATATGAGACCAAACTATTATTATATTGCGCTGATTTTTCTATTAATATTATATTTTTTATTATAAATAATTATTTATGCTACTATAAATACTCTTATTATTTTTCGTCTGTTTGCGACGGGAATTCCCTTAACTCTACTATGTGTAAGAAGACTTAACAATGGGCAATAATCTGCCTTTCTGAACACGTTGTAGTCACTCTCATATATCTCATCTCTTTGTAATATGTTCCTGATGTTCTCTTGTATCTTTGTATTTTGTCAGATTGTAAATAATGTTAAAGATCTTTTTCTTCCAAAAACATTTATCTGATCTATTACAAAGAAACCGCTGTGAATTATCGTAATAACTGTTTGATGTCACCTAGGATAGTCTGGGCGAAGAGAGCGCAGGGCGGCGGATGTAGGGCGTAGTGGCGTTGGTGGAGTAGGACGCGTTAGGCTCTCTGAATACTTGAATAAATAATGTATTTCCAATTTGTTTATACGCATACATCCCGTGTCATACGATTTTATAACTCTCAAAATTGTTTTCCCCTTTGTGTAAATTGTAAATTTTAATTCGTTACTGAATAATGCATTTTGGCGTACAAGTATATTATCTTTCCAAAAATGTTCTTCTAGTGCAGAAGTGATTCACTGAAATAAAATTCTGAAGCGGTGCAAGGCAGCCACGATTTTGCGGCTCCAGGAGCCCCGCATAAGGTCATGAAGACGGCCTCGAGCTTAACAACCTAAGAACAAGGGTCTATATTAAGGGTGGCTGAATTTTTTTAGTCATAATTTTCTCCGATTCCAAACAGAGTCTATTGATTGTAGGCCGCGAGACGCCATCGGCTACATTTGATGTACGCCACAACTCATCTAATTTAACAGCAGAATTCTTTTTTATCGAAAACTATTTCATAATCCTGTGGTTGATTAAAATTAAGGCCCTTCTTATTTGCTTTGATTACTGCGATCACGGTTATCATCACTACTATTTTTTATCTTTTATTTTAACCATTATCATGACGATTCAATTCACGATAATAACAAAACTAATGTAAAAAAATGATTGAACTCTTAGGTATTGACTTTTAAAATCTTTCCCAGATTCAAACAATTTTATTGCTAAGATTGGCTCCATTTAAGGCTTCTTTATTCAATGAAGATTACAGTTGAGGTATCTCGCGTCGCGATCTAACGAATGGCGCGTTTTCACCGAATGCCCTTCGCAGATAATAGTGTTTGTTTGTTGTTCGGCGCGTCCGAGAGCCGACGGAACAATGGGCGGGCGCGAAGGCTGTGCCGGTGGGTAGTTTTGAAAGACATCTCGGTGTCGTGTGCGCCTCCGCCGCGAGGTCGCTCGTCCACCGACACGTGGTTAATGGATCTCTGTGCTCCACAAACATAAAGGTTAAACAATCGGCTCCAGCGAACAATGCACGCGGCGTCGGCGAGAGGAGAGATCACCTTGAACCGAACGGTGGCGGTACAAATAGAGCCAGTTCTCACAGATTATCGCAGTGCCGTACCCACGCCGGTTTCACTTTCGACCGCCCGCGAGCGAGAAGGCTGTTCTCGCTTTCGTCGAAGGCCGCGGCATTAGGCATGCGCGCGCGGCTCGCATGGAAAGTGCTCGTCCGCCACCGCCGCGGCCGCTCCGCGCATGCCAACTAGTTACACACAATTTCACTAGCCGCGGACTTGCAACCCGCTACTTACCGCCCTACAAGGACGCCTTGCGCAACCGAGCGCGCAACGCCACGTAACGTGACACCGTCTCCGATCGACACAACTATATTGGGCTACTTATTCTTTCACATTTCAGTGGTGTCGCGTCGTACTTTAGAGTGATTTTTATCATTGAGTTTTATTGACTATACTCTTTACCTTGTTAATTGATGTAGCGTAAAAGCCCTGACTTAACGTATACCTCATTTGATTAATCATGATATTAGGTGTGATGTTGTTGCAAAAAAAGTAACATGTCAGTGTCAATAAAAAAAAAAGGATTTCGTTGGGATCTACTCTAAATGTATTGCGATCAGAAACAAGGATTTTTTTTGTAATCTAAATAATTCCGTCAACTAAGCGGGTTAGGCAGACATTCAACTCTTCTCAAATATTTCACTAACAGTGTTCAGAGAAATTTTCATCATATGATCTGAATGAATAAATGAAGGAATGAATTATTACAGATTTCAGGATACTATTGAAATAAAATTTAGAAAAAAAACTTGTTTTCATGAGTGACTTACAGATGGCGTGCATGATATACCATAAATAAACAAGACACAAATAAAGGCCAAAATAAATCAAACGGGCGGAGGCATCATCAATCAGCTGGACTTGGCGGTTGCAACTGAACCTTTTGTTGTTGTTGTTGTTGTATGTCAGCAAACAAAGGTTGCGATACGTTGCCGCGGTCTGATGCTTTTTTTAACGCGCGACCTGACACCGTGTAAAGCCGCTACGGCCCCCATTTGCCACGAAGCCTCTAATTTTTAAAATCAAGAGTCAACACTGTCTTTAAAAATTAGAGGTTCGAAACGAATACAATACCGGCTTTTTAGGGTTCCGTACCCGAAGGGTGAAAACGGAACCCTATTACTAAGCCTCCGCTGTCCGTCCGTCCGTCCTTCCGTCCGTCCGTCCGTCCGTCCGTCTGTCACAGGGCTGTATCTCAGTAACCGTAACTAAAAAAAATTTTGCCGCTTTAACAACAAATAGGTAAGATTAAAAAATAATTAAAATTAAAGGGGGCTCCCATACAAAAAACGTGATTTTTTTGTTTTATTTTTTACGATGGTACGGAACCCTTCGTGTGCGAGTCCGACTCGCACTTGGCCGCTTTTTTCTTACACATGAAAAATATGGAGCCACGGATTTTTGGATTCGACAGTACACAATATAGGGTAAACTTGGTAGATGAACAATGCATTTATCAATTCATTGATCCATAAGATTCTAGATGCATTTTAAGTGTACCGAATTCGAACGAATACGAAATTATGCAACTAAAACAAATATGTTATGTGCGTCCAGCCAACAGCACCTAGCGTTCGTGCGGTGTGGTGGTGTGGTGTTGCGGTGGCATGACGGCGGTGGTGGTCCCCTCGAGCCGCAGGCTGTGGGTCGCCATCTCCTACCTATCGAGCTGGCTACTCGTGTTACGAGTACAAGTTGTCCGTCTGTCTGTAGGCCTTGAGCTGCGCCGACTGTGGCGAAACTGTATCATTCATGATTTCAACTCAATTATCAATATTATTGAGTTGAAATCGATCGTGAAAGTTGTCGAGAGGTAGGTATATACCCCGGGGGCAGTAGATGGCGAAAATAATGTTAATTGTATAGTAAAACCACAGATTGCATAAACATGTCAGTAATCTGTGATATACCTATGTTTATTTCCCTAAACTAATTTATGCTTAAACCTACTTGTCCTTTGCTTGTCCGCTTTTTAATACTTTGTCTTACATTACATAAGAATGTAATTAAGAAAAAATGTTAAGTAAATATTTTTTCGGATCGTCTTCGTCTTTCGCATAAAATATCCATAATTACACGTTTTTGTCTTCGTAATAAGTAGCTCTAAATATCTTAGTGTACATTTCCTTCTTCATAATTACCAAACTTATTTACTTTAATTACTAAACACACGCCGTAAGCACACATTTAATTACGGAAACAAAAAGTACACCCCAGATAATAAGTATTTTAAGTCAATGTAATGTGGTCACCACTGACGGCTCCGCGACTACACACGATGCGTTCCACTTAGCCGCGCCGAATGTTACTCGGAATGTGCTCTCGTTACCTACATACCTTGCGAGTAATGAAGCAAGTCTAATATTATTGTGCAGTTTCGATAAGTATTGCCGAAATGGCGAGGCGTGCCGGTACCTTGCGTATCAGGTCCGTCCTCACCACTGTCTATCACATGTATTTATATTATGTCTGCCTACAGAACCAATACGGTAAAAACAACTAAATAAGTAAATGAATAAATAAATAATGAAATAAATAAGAAAAACAGCTAATCTGGTTGTATGTAGCTGAACGCCCCCTCTTGTGTCCCGCGCCGCCGTCTCTATGCGGATCGGATGGCGCGAGCCGCGCCCCTGGAGCTGCAATGGGGTGCAGGGAGTGCAGGATCGGGAATCGGGAGCCGATCATGCACTCCCTGCACCCCATTGCAGCTCCAGGGGCGCGGCTCGCGCCATCCGATCCGCATAGAGACGGCGGCGCGGGACACAAGAGGGGGCGTTCAGCTACATACAACCAGATTAGCTGTTTTTCTTATTTATTTCATTATTTATTTATTCATTTACTTATTTAGTTGTTTTTACCGTATTGGTTCTGTAGGCAGACATAATATTAATAACAACGATTGTTGTTTTTGTGTTTGTTGTAGAGACAGCACCATAACCACATGTATTTATACATTCTAGCGGTCTGAAGCTTCTGCTCTATCGTGCCTAAGGCAATGTGCTAGATATGCAGGTGCAAGTTCTTCCTTTTTGAATTAAATTAAAATGCTCATTTTCATTGAGAATAAAGGTCACTTGGTTCGGAGCCCATATAAATCGGATGACGTAGTACGGATTTATTCCATTACAATTAATGATATAGATCTTTAAAAACCGGCCAAGTGCGAGTCGGACTCGCACAAGAAGGATTCCGTACCATCGTACAAGATTTAACACACATAAATACACACTCTGTGAAAATTTCAGCTGCCTACCTATTACGGTTCATGAGATACAGCCCTGTGACAGACGGACGGACGGACGGACGGACGGACGGACGGACGGACGGACAGCGGAGGCTTAGTGATAGGGTTCCGTTTTTACCCTTTGGGTACGGAACCATAAAAAGGAAAAAAAAGGTTGTGCTCTTCACATAGTCCAATGCCCAGTTCCTTACGCGAATGTGGTGTGACTGCCCAAGTCCACGAGGGGCATTGTAGTAAAAAGTTAATAGAGTTCAGCGTAAACACTCACGGTTGTCCAGTGTGGCAAATCGGGCTTCGCCGACATATTTCACCCGCTGCGCCGCGACTGTCCGTACTGTCCAATACAAATCTATGGCTGAAATAACATCAAAAGGAGGTCGAAATGACAATGAAAATTGTCCTTGTTTTCCATTCAACCCTCTCAACGAAGCCGTGCTCATACAGGGAAGGTCCTAGCATCATGGGCTGATATCCAGAAGATGTATAGCAGAATACTTTAAACAATTATAGGTTATTAATTATTTAGATTATTTGTATTTTTTTTTCAGGGATGACAGCTTAGATAATAATATAAAATCTGAGCACAAAATTTCATCGAAATTATTAAAACTCTTTTGGAGATCTTATGTATATACTAGAATTGCTCTTTTAAAGTATAGGATTACCATCTGCATTTTTCCAGAGATGAGAACTAGCTAAATCGATTTTTTGCCCCGAAAAAAAAAACAAAGTTGTTGTGGGATGGGACTATAATTGACCGAGCAAAGCGTCTTCGTTTCATGTTGGGCAAAAATGCTTTCGTATATCCGGCTGTCCGGCTGTTCTCCTCTACAGGCCGCATTTCTCAACCGATTCTCATGAAAATTTGTGAGCAGATTCGATAATTATGTGTTTTTTTTTATTTTCGACTCAGTTTTGTGACAAGACCTAAAGCGTTGACAAGACCTAAAAATTATAGAATTTTCTTTTAAGTTGCCACGTGAACATTTATTCAATTTTAAGCTATGCAATGAGAGACTCTCGAGGTCTACAGCTCAGGAAGCAACTAGCGTAATATGTCACATCAGTGCCGTTGTAATTCGTACGGTCAACAATTCAGAAAGGGTGCGTACGTGCCCCTCGTCCTGCGTTACGCACGGCTCCCACAGCAGCGACACGGCGGCGTACGGCACACGCCCACAGCCGTGTTACACATCGTACAGGAATGTACGTCCGTGTACTCGAGTAATGCTCGTGACAATAACACTCTACACTTGCCCAATACTCGCACACGACGCCCGTCGCCGCGGTCGCGGTTCATTCGTTCTGCGTATGTGGCTATTTTGCTCGCAATTTTGAGTTCGAGTAAAACGGACGAGTAGCTGTTTTGGTGTTGCTTGTTGGTGTGTTGGATTTGATAGACAAATGTGCCAAATTTGTGAGCAAAAGCACAATCTGCAAATTCAAAGGGATTCAGAGTTTGTGCAAATTTGACGGATACGGCAATACCAAAACGTACCCTCGTCCGCTTTACTTGAACCAGGAGTTGCGAGTAAATTAGCCCGGTAGGGGGCCTCGTGGGAGTGACCGTTTCGGATGCATATGTTCGCGAGCGTGAGCCAACCTAAATTTTATTTTTATTTTTATTTTTTATTTATTTATTAATAGGTTCTCAAACAGAAGTAGTACACAGGATACACTGAGAATCACAAACGTCATTTAAAAAAATGTGCACACTCCACTGGTAGTGAACACAACATGCATAAAAACAAACAAAACATAGAACGAATAGGCTATAAATCTATTACATAACATTTATATTTAAATTCAAAGGTTTGTGAAAAATTTACATTTCAAACACAAAAAAACTCTTACAAAAATTAAATTAAATTAAAAAGAAAAAGTTAAAAAGAAAAGAATAAAGTGAAATACTAAACGCGAATGGAGGCGGCTGTGGCGGCTACGATGTCTCTCTAGTGTCTTGCTCACATTACAATCCGCAAACACATCGGAACCTTCAGTTCCATGGAGGCGAAGAAATATTGTATTGATATAGGCACTTAGGGGGTAATCATTGGAGATAAATTGCAGTATGTTCATACCTTTGCGTACATTTTTAATTGAATTTAAGCATTTTTTATCGTTTACGCAAAATTCTCGACTACGAAGTGCCAACGAGCATGGAAGGACGGGAATGGCGATCGGAACGAATTCGTATGGTGGCAGCGTAGCCACGATTCAGTGGAAAATTTCCTTTACGAATTCGGATCGCGAAACATCACTTGTGAAGATGTTACGTGCTGTTGAAACTCGAGAAAATCATTAGTAAAGGAATTTATTTGCGAACTCCAACGTCGGCGATTGTATGTAAAAGTCGCTACCCCGCCGCCCCGATGCAAATTTGTTCATTTTAAATACTGATTGCGCATGCTGCTACTTGTGGAATATATAACTATACTTGTTTTTGTTGTTTTTAATGTGATTTAATCCTGCCTGTAAGCCAATAAATAAATAAATAAATTATTCGGTAATTCCTATAACCCCCATTTTTGGTTAAAAATAAACGTTAATAAAACTTACAACTTGAATCCTACTCAACAATATATATTTTATCTTTTATATGTCACAACAGGAAGCAACCGTTGTTCAGCAGTTCAACTGTTGCTTCTTTGCTGTTGCTTTTTTTTTGTAAAAACTAATGCTTTCATTAGATTAGTCACTTAATATTCGTTTCAGGAAAAGATTCATTCTGCTTTTACATGTTGTATTTATCTATTACTGTACATAAGCTCAGGCTGAATATGTATGTGTTTTTCTTGTGTGAAATTATTTAACAGTTTATGACAAAGTTAGTAAGAAATACCAAGTGCTTCTATGGCTTTCTGAAAATGTACGTCCAAAATGTTAATCTTGTATTAGCATGTAAACGAAAACTGGCAATATGCTAGGCGCCGAGACAATGACGCAAGAGTCTCACGAATTGCCGTTCGCGGTTGATATGCTACTATGATATGACTCGTGGCCAGCCATACACAGCGTTACCATTGGCTCTATTGTTACAAAGTGAGCTTAGACTTTTTGTGTGAGTTTTAAAAAGTTTTTAGTCGGCGCTACAAGAAACACGGGACAAAGTTAAAATTAAATAAAAATACTATACGTACAGCTCGTGGTCTAGGAGATATCGGATATACCTTTCCTTTTTTTATTTTCAAAACAAACAGTCATACAAAAAAATACAATAATAAATAAGAATATCACATGGACTTATAGTTCCCAATTTTTACTTGAATAATTACTTATTGAGAGCATATTTTGATGAAGTAATGATGTGATAAGATAGTGAATATACAAGTGAGTAAAGGAAAGAAAGACATATTAAAGATAGAACATAAATCAACAAGTATCTAATATAATTTTCATGGTTTTCTTCCTAAATGGTAATAATGAGTTAGAAAATAAATGTACTTAAAATAAATTTCATGCGAAAGGTCTCCGTTCAAATCCTCGCCTGGTCATTCACCAGCCTCGGTGGCCCAGTGGCGCGACACTTCGGCGATCGCTCTCCGAAGTTAAGCAACGCTGGGTCCGGTCTGGTCTTGGATGGGTGACCATTCGACCGTTGAGAGAGGCTGGCCGTGGTTCGGATTCCACGTTAAGCTGTAGGTCCCCTTCCTTACTTACTAGGTGGTAGGGTTTGTCCCGCCCGGGTTGGTACCATCGCATTGGATGAACGATGGTCGAAGCGGCAATGAAAATTGTCCGTGTTTTCCATCCAGTTCAATGTAGCCGTGCAATATAAGGAAGGTCCTGGCATGGCACCTAGTTCCCATGTGGTGTGTTGGGCTAATACCATGACAGAACTTGTGGTATTAGCCATCCATGTCCAGTCACATAAAAAAAAAACTTTCTTTCTTTTTCTGAGTTGGATAAGAGGATTTATGTCCTTACGAATGCGAGCTGTTTTATGGATCGGATCCCATGTATTGGGCAGGCCTACTAGATGGCAGGGTTAAGCCAGCCCGGGTTCGTACCTCCGCATTGGATAAAACGATGGTTGAAGCGGAAATGAAAAATCATCCGAGTTTTATCCCTTATTTATTTTAATACTTACCAATAATCGTATAAACCGATAAATATAATGCCTTATTTGAACGATCAGAGATTATTTGATTATTAATATTAACTTGTTCATGCCATTCCTCCTCCTGCTGTTTCTTCCAGTTTCGCTAGATACCGTGAAGGTGTATTGACGCCTGTTCATGTCACGTTGCAGGTTGTGGTGATGGTCCTGGCGCTGGCGGCGAGCGGCGCGAGCGGCGCGGGGCGAGCGCGCGCGCGCCCGCGCCCTGCCGCCGCCGACGACGAGCTGCTGTACCGCGCCGACGAGCGCGCCGCCGGCGACCAGCTCGTGCTCGTCTCCGCCGACGACTACGACCTCTACCGCGCCAACGAGCGCCTCGACTACGAGCCGCGCGCGCCCCAGCGCCAGCAGCCGCGCGAGAAGGAGCCGCCGCGCCCGCCGCCCGTGCAGACCATCCGCAACTACAACAAGGTCAACGACGACGGCTCCTTCACGTTCGGCTACGAGGCTGCCGACGGCAGCTTCAAGGAGGAGACGCGCGGCACCGACTGCGTCGTGCGCGGCAAGTACGGCTACGTCGACCCGGACGGCAACAAGCGCGAGTTCACCTACGTGTCGGGCAACCCGTGCGACCCGAACCGACCGGACGAGGAGGCCGGCGGCGGCGCCGACTCCGCCGAGATCGACGACGACGAGCCGGCCAACTACCCCTCCCGCCCGCCCCCTCCGCCGCCGCAGCGCGCGACCACCGCCCGCCCGCCGCCCACGGCTTACTTCCAGAACGACTTCCGCGACGACGAGGAGGAGCCCCCGCAGCAGGTTCGCCAGCGCGTCGTCCAGCGGCCTCGCCCGGCGCCCCTCCCGCGCCCCACCTACGCGCCGATAGCGATCACCCCCCGCCCGCAGCCGGCGAGCACGCCGCGCGCGCTCCCGCCGGCGACCACTTTCCGGCCGCAGCTCGTTTCGATCCCGCAGGCGACGCCGCAGCCCGAGTACCGCTTTAGCCCCTCGCCGTCGCCGACGTACGCGACGAGTGCGGCGCCGCTGCGCGTGGGCCCGCGACCGACCGCCGCCCCCGCCGGCCCGATCGACTTCGCCGCCGAGTTCGCCAAGTTCCAGCGCGACAACGGCGTCGGTCTGCAGTCGACGGCGGCCCCGGCGCCGGGGGGCGAACGGCCCGCGCCGCGCCCCGCCGGGAGCCCCCTCTACTCGACGGAGCTCGTGTTCGACCCGGCGAGCGGCCAGTACGACACGCAGCTATTCCAATCTCTGCCGCAGACGAGCGGCGACCTGAACCTGAACGGGCGGCTGCAGCCGTTCGTCGCGCAGCCGCAGCCCCGGCCGTTCGTGCCGTCGCAGCGGCTCAGCGCGTCGCCGCAGCAGGCGCCGCTGTTCCGCCACCAGATCGAGCACGCGGCGCCGCCGCAGCGCAACCCGCAGGAGGCGTACCAGCGGCAGCAGGCCGAGTCGCAGTTCCAGAACTCTGCGCAGCTGTTCGCGCAGCAGCAGCAGCTCCAGCACAGCCAGCTGCAGCGCGATCGCGCGGCGGCGCGCCTCCAGGCGCAGAGGCTGTCGCTCGGCTCGCCTTCCCCGGCGCCGCCGCGCGCGCCCGCCGCGCAGTCCTCGCCTCAGCAGTTCTACTACATGCGCGGCCCCGGCGGCGGCGGTGGCAGTGTCGGCGGCGGCGACGCGTCCCAGTCCTCCGGCCAGATCGACGCGTTCCTGCGCGGCCACGGCATTCAGTTCTAGTGGGAGCGGTGCGGGGAGAGCGGGCGGACTGAAGTGAAGTGCCGTGCTCCGGTGCTCGGGCAGTGATATCCGCTGCCTGTCTACCTCTGCCGGAGATGGAGAGGCAGCGGAGGCTTGCGCGGGCCTCTCGGCGGGGCCCGTGCGGCGAGTGTGGCGCCAGCTCGGAGCTGTCCCCGTGTGGACGGGGAACCTAGCTCTGAATGAGACTGCACGTGTACATAATGTACTTATATATTCTTGTAAGTCTAGTTTGTTAAGCCTAATATTATGTACACATTAGTCGAAACATGTCTACGATCCGAAACGAACTGTAAAATACATACAAATTTAACATTAAGTAATTTTGTTTTGTAATAAATTATACATTTTTTATTTGACGTCTTTATTCACAATATTTCTCTGTTAAATATGTACTCCATGAAAATATTTTTCTTTCCCCGAAAATATTAAAAGATCGCTAAAGAAATACATACAATTTAAATGTTTAGTTGTTAATACCAGTTCAAGAATTAGAATAGAATAGAATATTTTCACAAAAAACTTTCCGAGATCAATTTTTGCAAGAAATTCCAGGAAATTCAAAACTAAAGAAATTATTTAAAAACGTTCCAACACTTCAAAAAACTCCTTTTTATTTATAAACATAAAAAATCTGAGATTGCTCTCATCCATGTACAGACATATTCATAAATATTCCAATAGATTTAGCATATAAAAAAACAGAAAAAATAATTTTGCTTATTTCTGGCGTTCGTTGGCCAGAAATAAGTTAAATATTTTTTTCCTGCTTTTTCCATAGTCGCTAGTTCCTTTGCAACGATATTTCTGGCCAATGTCCATTGGCCGTGGAAACCACATTGGTTTGTTGTTTTTATTTTCACTTATTCTGTAAATATGAAAATATGTTCTCACAATTAAATATATTCATGAGAAAAGACTTAAAAAAAGTGGTAATCCCAGACAACTTTCCTCCAGCACCCCTTATTAGAAATAAGAATCTCTACAGTTTAGAGAACAGCCTCAAATGATAGGCCATGGCTGAAGTTATTTCCGTAACCGAAGTATCTGTAGTAGGTGTAAATATGTTCGCTCCACATCGAATATGTAGTCACAAGAAGGTCGGCAGTTGGTAGACTTAACATTTGAATAAGGTCCGGCCGTACGCCTGCGCTGGAATGCTGCGGCTACGGGGAGGGGGATGCGGTGAGGTGGCGAGACGGGGGGGAAGGAGGCGAGCGCACTAGCTCGGTGCTTACATAATCTGCTTGCACCAATTCAACCAGACAAGAAAGAGAGCAACTACTTATAATTACTTAGCCGATACGTACTCGTATTACAACGCGACCAAAACGAGAGCAGTAGTACCTAGTTGAATGTGACGCATGGTCCGCCGTTCTCTCTGGCTGTCACCGCGTTGATTCAGGTTCCAGGCAGAGTCCGCGAGCTTGTTACCCAAGCTCAAGGCGAGATAAGAAATGACCAATATCGGTATCTGCAAGTTTTTGTTTTTTCGGAGAAAGTATCCTGCGGCAAGCTACAATTTTTTTTTTTCATTTAGATTTACTTTTGAGCTGTTATTTGACTTAGTTTGATTTTTAAGAAAAACAACCAAATTATCAGACACAGATATTTCTTGTCCATTATATTAAGTATACCAAATAACAATTAAATTGGAACAGAGGGTTTTAAGAGATTTAAGCCACGTGTACGAGGAGCTTAATTTGATTATGCCTATAATGTTATGATCCCCTTTAAAAACATAAGAAAGGAAAGTAAATATTAAAGTAGATAATTTTTCATGATAATATTATTAAATGTGCAGTTACTAGTATGGTTAAATTTAATTCGTGAAGACTCTTTCCATTCTTAAAAATCTATCGAAAAAAAACCTTAATAATAATTCAGAAAAACATTACAATATAATACGTGTTTTCAATTAATGTAAAATTTTATTTATTATTCAATACGAACGAACTGCTGGCAAAGGTTATTTGTTACTCGAAAGATTGTATCGAGGATATGCCATAAATATGTTAAAGTATCGGAAATGTCTACGGAATAATAAAACCTAAGTGCCCACACGGAAACGTCATGTCCCGTCCCGTCGAATCCGTGTTCGCGGTGGTCGCGGCTGGCAGAAGTGGTCGCGGCGGACGGCCGCGGCGCCGCTGCGGGCAAGCGGAAAACGTAATTAGACAAGATCGTGAGCCCAATTTAGTGTCGCGCCCTTGACATTCGGACGTGGGTCGATTATCTGCGCGTTCAATTTTGGAACTGTAAACAATTACAGTGCTTAAAGCGTATGCAAGCGTCCGGAATCGGATTGATCGCTCAAAGCTGTAAATCACAAACGATTTGGACCGTTTGCGTGCGCGCTTACGAAAACAAAACAACAAACATGGAACAAATGACATTAGTTGTAGTACTTTACCGCAAAGACCAAGGTGTATCGTTATTGCTGGGTGCGAAATGGACGTATATTTCTGCGCAAAGACGACGCTTCCCACCCTGTGCTTGTAAAAAATTTAGTATCTCTTGGCTCTATTTGATAATAAAAATTAAGGTTTACTCACGAATGTCTGCATACCATAACATATATACTAATGGCAGACCTTAATATTTATTACCAAAACGTTAGAGGTTTAAGAACTAAAACAGAAGAAGTTTTAAGGTGTGTGCGCATCAGTGATTATGATATTGTGATTCTTACAGAAACTTGGTTGAATGATAGCATTTTCGACTCGGAAATATTTGATGAAAGATACGCAGTATATAGAAAAGACCGATTAATAACAAGCTTTAACTCTAAGTCCAATGGTGGTGGCGTTTTAATTGCAGTGTTAAAGACATATCAATCAACCCGTCAAAGTTCATGGGAAACAGAGTGTGAAGATGTTTGGGTTTCTTTAAGTGTCTGTAATGAAAGCAAAACGTGTCTCAATTTGTGCGCAGTTTACATCCCACCTTCCATCGGATCGGACTATATCGATCATCTTACTAATAATATTAGTGATGTGATTACAAAACAACAAAGTTCTAATAGCTATACTTTATTAATTGGAGATTTTAATTTTCCCCTTATACGTTGGGAAGGTAAAGTCAATCAAAAATACCTACTACCTCAAAGTACTAATTGCACCACTGAAAACTATCTTATAGATTTTTTAGCTTTCAATGATTTATACCAGTCCTGTAGCGTTAGGAATCAGTTAAATAGAATACTCGACTTAGTCTTATCGAATTTTCCGGCTAGGGTCCAGGTATCAGAAAATGTTAATCCTTTAACCAAAATTGATCACCATCACCCCGCTTTGAATATAGAAGTACACTTAAGTTTGGCTAAGAAGTTAATTATAAAATCGGCCCCTAAACTTAACTTTTTTAGGGCAAATTACGAAGAGATAAATAACGCCCTGACTAATACAGACTGGGATATCGTATGGAGAAAGGAGGAAAGTGTCGATTTAATGATCGAACATTTTTACAATATTTTGTATGACATAGTACGATCTCACACGCCACAGAAAAGGACCAACAGTCACAAATATCCAATTTGGTATTCGAAATCAGTGATTAAGTCTCTTAGGGAGAAAGCAAAATATCACAATAAGTACAAAATGTTTGGAAATCCAAGAGACAAACTGGCTTTCGATTTGCTTCGTGAACGTTGTGCGCGTAGAATAAAAGAATGTTATGCTAAATATAAGGTAAATACTGAAAATCAAATTCATAAAAATCCAAAATATTTCTGGAGTTTTATAAAAAACACCAAGAAAAATAATGGTGACCTACCTAATGAGATGACGAATGGTTCTACCATTGCTCAAGATGGTCGATCTATTTGTAATTTATTTGCTGCACATTTTAAATCCGTTTATCGTGATCCACAACATATTTGCGCTATGAACAATTTTATTACGGACTTTGGAAACGACACACTTGCCAGACATACAATTAGTGAAACGGATATCATTAAAGCATGCTTAGCCTTGGATGGCAACAAAGGAGCTGGACCTGATCGTATCCCCCCTATATTTGTCAAAAGATGCGCAAATTCCCTCGCTGCGCCATTGGCACGATTGTTTAACAAATCTTTAAATTTGGGTGTTTTTCCAGAAACATGGAAAATTGCTTATGTCTCTCCCATCCCAAAAAAAGGCTACTCAAATGATGTACAAAATTATAGACCAGTTTCATTGCTATCTGTTATGGGAAAAGTATTTGAATCTCTAGTACAGAAAAGGATGCAATCCCACTTAAAAAAATACATTATCCCCCAACAACACGGCTTTTTGCCTAAAAAATCTACTTCCACATGTATGACGCTTTTTTGCACGGAAATAATGGAATTTATCGATGATAACCATGAGGTTCACGTAATTTACACTGACTTCAGCAAAGCATTCGACCGGGTGAACCATAACATTTTAATATCAAAATTGCATTCTCTGGGTATTCACGGTTCTTTGCTGCGTTGGTGTGAATCATATCTGAAGAATAGATCTCAACTCATTGTTACTCATGGTTACTCCTCTGATAGGTATACGGTTCTCTCTGGTGTGCCTCAGGGGTCACATCTTGGCCCTCTGTTATTCTTGATTTATATAAATGACATCGCTACATCTATAAAAAACTCTAAATTCATTATGTATGCTGATGATTTAAAACTGTATAAGGTCATAAAAAATGTAAATGATTGCTGTTCACTACAAAAAGACCTTGATGAAATTAAAGCCTGGTGCCTTGTGAACGACATGCCACTTAATGTTCAGAAATGCAGTCACATAAATTTTACTAGAAAACTTAAATCATTTAAGTATAACTACACTATTGGGAATGATATTTTAGTTGAAGTTGATCATATCCGAGACCTTGGTATCATTTTGGATAAAGCTATGCGGTTTCATCTACAAATAGAGCATATTGCCAAAAAGGCTTCTAAAATGTTAGGTTTTGTATCACGAAAAGCCAAAGTATTTAAAAAGCCCAACACACTAATTTTATTATTTAACTCACTGGTACGAAGTATCCTCGAGTACTGCAGCACTGCATGGTGTCCAGTCTACAGCATTCATATTGATAGAATAGAGCGCGTACAGAAACGCTTTTTGTATCATTTGGCATATGCAAACAATCTGTCTCGTACCCTACCTACCTATGAACAACGACTCGATCACTTCTGTTTGGAACCCCTGGCAGTGCGCCGTTCTCGGGCTGATATAGTGTTTCTACACAAAATTTTGGCTGATGTTATTGACTGCCCAGATCTTTTGGTAAAAATTAATATTAGAGTTCCCCGGATACAGAATAGAAGAAAACATATGTATCCATTCCAGGTCAGACACTGCAGGACAAATATCGGTCAACATTCGCCAATTGCTAGGATGTGTTCGCGTGCAAACGAATGGCGGGATAGTTGCGATATATTCGCAGGACCGTTAATATCTCTAAAGAAAATTAACTCGCTAAAATAGTATTTCACTTTATTCTTTTCTTTTTAACTTTAACTTTTTCTTTTTAATTTAATTTAATTTTTGTAAAAGTTTTTTTGTGTTTGAAATGTAAATTTTTCAGAAACCTCTGAATTTAAATGTAAATGTTATGTAACAGATTTATAACCTATTTGTTCTATGTTTTGTTTGTTTTTATGCATGTTGTGTTCACTACCAGTGGAGTGTGCATATTTTTTAAAATGCCGCTTGTGATTCTCAGTGTATCCTGTGTACTACTCTGTTTGTGAACCTATAAATAAATAAATAAATAAATAAAATAAATAAATAAATTTACCTCAAATTTGAATCTAATCAAATTGCTCGAAGCTGAACTTGAATTTTCAACTGAGCGAAATTAAACGGTTTGTGAAAAAACATGGTGAAAAACCGATAGACTACGCCATAGAAACGTCAAAATTTAACACTGACAGTTGCACACACAGTGTCCGTTCACGGGACGCCATTTTGAGGGCTGTAAGCGCGAATCGGACCAGTTATTAACGCGCTTTTGGTAACGATGGTTCAAATCGGACTGCGACCTATGGCTCCCGGAGCAGCACAATGTGTGTTAATGTTACTTAGAATTTAGTGAGTACTCAACGAGAAACAATGCCAACTGTTTCTCAAAACAAGTATTATAAATTTTCTATTTGTATCCTCTTCGTATCGAGGAATAAAACAAAATGTTTGAAGGGGCTCCTAGCACCTGATTGCATTCAGGTCGATAAGGGCGTCATTAAAACAACATTAAATTTTATTTAAAAATAAGTAAATGAATTTCAATAATACAAAAATTAAAGATTGATGGTCTAGCTAAACTGTAAGAGCCCGATGCTATTTCGCCATAAGCGATTGCGCAAATATGCATAAATATTCATAAAAAAGTTTGAATAAAGAATGGGAGCCTCGGAATTATATATAAATATAGGTTTTTTAATACAGCTAAACCATTAATTTATATTTCATCTTTTGAAATTTTAAGATCAATTGTAGTTACATTTGAAAAAATGATAAAATGTGATTTCACTTACGCCTAGTACTGTAATCATTGATTTTATATATTGTTAACTATAAAAACCATGACCGTAATTACAATATATGACAGTAAATAAAGTGTATTTTTTATGTAACTAGAAATGGATGGCAAATGCCACGCAACCGTCATGATAACACGCTACCGACTATAGTAGGGGAACGGGGACCCACAGTTTTTATGAATTCCGATCTCCGCTACGAGTCTCTTGTGCTTTGTACGACAAAAGACAAAAATAAACAAGAAAGACAAATATTCATACATTTTCATTAAAAACAGTTTGAACTCACATTATGACCATCAGATATTTACGGTTATAGATATGAGCGAGTCCATCAAAACATCTTTCATCTTTTTGAAATTCCAAAATAAGAATATATTTTTTTATATTATAAAATAACGTTTTACTTACGCCCATATGAAACTGACTGCAATCAGGTGTTATCACGCTCTTAAGTTCTTTAAACGTCCTTTGTGGATGAGGCACGTAACCTAATACAATTTCACAAACTGCATTTCTTCCCGTGCATGTCGGTTGGCCCCTGCATTTCTTCCCGAGGCGAAAGGGATTCTTCGTTAGTGGTTCGGATTCCACATTAAACTGTGGGTCCCCTTCCTTACTTACTAGGTAAGGTTAACCCTGCCCCGATCGGCGCCATCGCATTGAATCAACGATCGTAAAAGCGGCAATGAAAATTGTCCGTGTTTTCATCCAGTTTAATGTGGATAGCCGTGCAGTACAACGGAAGTCCTGGCATGGCGCCTATCTTTCATTAGAATGTGTTGGGCTAGTATCATGACGGTTACGTAGGTGTGGCAGTTATCCAAGTCCAGTCACATAACAACAAAAACAGTTTTGTTTGCTACCCTACCACGATTTAAAATATAAGAAAAACAATACAAATTGAATACCAATAAAATCTTGTCAAACTGGTGAGGGCCGAGAGAACTGGACAAAAATTGGAGAGGCGTCTGTCCAGCAGTGGACGCAAACACGCTGACTGACTGACTGTTTCAGTCAGTTCAGTCAACTATTAGAAATCCTGACCTTGACACAGGTTCTGGGGTTTACTCTTGAAATTCACATTTGCTTGTGAATCACTAGTGAATCACATGTGACTTACCTGTGAGTCACAAAACTTTCTTACTCATGAAATGATAGCCACGAGTAACACTAGTTTAATCCTGTTCTAATTGGAGTGCGATGACACAATATAATGATAAATATAAAAATGACATCAGGCAAATGCTGAGCGTAAAGATTTCACTTTTATCCGTGAATTTGAGTCGAGTTTGCTTCATGATTACATTAAATGACCCGTCAGCCAAAAGGTTTACTAACGGCGTAGCTATGCTACGCACCGTGGCTACGAGCTACGAATAAATACAAATATGAATGAGATGTGTTCTTCGATGTAACTATAAAATGTTCATTTAGTTTAAGGTTTCTAGATTTTAAATAACGTTTGTAAGAGTCTCATACAAAATGTATTTTAGAGAAGTCGAGTTTGATGTTCGAAGTCCTTCTTTCGGTGTTCTTCTGAGGCCAGTCACCTCCAAGCCTTCTAAGCCGAAAAAAGCTGAAAATCTTAAAAAATACGTCCATAAAAATCGCGACGAAATGCAACTACCTAACTCAGAAAGTAATTCATGAATGGAGCAGGTTTTGAACCCATGACCTTTCATATTGGATGCAATGATGAACCTCAATTTGTTCGTAATCCACACCATACTTGACAAAATAAAATAACTTAAAAACCTTCACTACCTTTCTAAATGAGGTTTGCAGTCTAAACCTAAGGCGATGTATTATGGATGGGATTTACGAAAGCCCGAGTGCGCGCGGAAGGGGAGGGGGGTTCTCAGTTCTGTGACAACTGTGAACAACGGCCTCTAGCGGCTGCGGGTAGAATAAGCAAGAGATATTTGCAACAATCAGCTAACAGCGCGTACGTGAGAGTTGGAGTTCGCAGCCTGCGCTGGAGTCGAAGGCACCTCTGCGCGTTGCAACCGCGCAACTAGAGATGGCGCGAGCATATCAAATGCTTTTGTGGTAGAAGAAGATGGAGATTATAGATTTCTCAGATCAAAAAAGGAAGGAGATGTGCCATAAAGCGCGCCTCTATGAGACCCGATGTCGCTAATGTTAAAAAATTACCAACTCAACTTAAATGTAGGCAGACGTATTGGAGTGTTTGTGTTTTTGGGAACTGACTTGGCGAACGCTATTTGGGAGCATATTCGCGCGGCGATGCTTGGATGATTATGTGCCACATAACGAGAAAATAACCTCAAGAGGCAACAAACGCGAATAGTTGTTTTAGTACTAGTCTGATCGTATGATAGGACCCTTTGACATGCCCATCAGTCGAGACATATAATTTGGGCGAGCGCTGCTGACACAAAAATGCCGACATGTGCGATTGTGTTATGCAAAAGTGACTCCCGAAAGTGCAGTTTTAGCAGATACCGCGTAAACTTTCATCTGTATTACGATAGTACTATTTATCAAGTAGTTTTGAAGATATTACCAAATTTTATTTTGTGTGGACGATACAAGACTGGATACCTACAATAGGTCGACCAATTCACAAATCCGACCCGATCTGCATACAAATTAAACACAGAAAGACGTCAATTGTATCAATTGCGGATAAAGAATAATTCCGTATCTGTTCACGCCAATATGGCATGGGTGACCTAGGTGGGTAATTTGCACTTCACAAGCATTCAATCCCATCCGAAGTTTTTCGTATGCCACTCTCGCTCTACTACTAGCTGTCAAGCATGGTGCACGCATGCACCGCGTCCCCGCAATCTTCATCGTGGAGCTACTCTTAGGGCTCCACGCCCGCAACCCGTCGCGCGCCTGACCACGCTGTGCGTCTCGCCTCGTCTGGGCGAAGTGCTGTGCCGCCGAACGCTGTCCCGGGACCTGACGCCTAGGAGCTGGTGCTGCTGGAGGTAGGTGGCTGTTCCTAATCCTCTGTGACGTCCCGAGGCTACCGGGCATTGCATCTCTAACCGATTCTATTGATTCTTTGGGTCGGATAAAAATGAAATCGATTCCCAACCGATATATTTCCAAACCTGGGTGGTTGTATTTTGGACGTGAAGAAGTACCTGGCCGGCTGGCATGGTTTTCGCAGCCTCTGTGAAAGTTCAAGAGCCCATGGGCATCGTCAGGAACGTGAGGTCCTGACGTACGCCATATGCCGCCCTTAACATAAAAAAAACATGGATTTCTCCGCACCATGTGAAAGGTGGAAAGCCAATGGGCGTCGCCGGGTATCTCTCCCAGGACCTGACTTACTCCATATGTCACACTTAACATAACGGACTACTAAGAATTATTTCGACTCAGGTACTGAGTAGTATGTGAAATTTTTCCCTCGTATACTCCCCTCAGTTTTATTTCTAAAGTATATGTATACAGGCGCTATGCTTCCCATACGACTAAGCCACTCTGAAATGTGCGTATTTCTTGGTTCAATCATAGATAGTGTAATGGTTCTGGAGATTTTGTGTGTCATTTGAAAGTTCGTTCATTTTGGCCTCTGTATGAGCCACAGAGGACTCTAAAAAATGCATTTGTAGCGATTATTATTTAAATGACACTATATAGAAAGGCTGGATGAAACAGAACCACTTCTAGTCTTCGATACACTGAAAAATTCAAAAATCCAAAAGAAAACTTTTGAAAACACTTACAGGTTGATGGCATCAGTTCTCAGCACACCAGGGCCCTGGGTTTCTGATGAATATGGGCGAACACATTAGCGTGGTGTGGTGGTTCGCGCACTGCAATCCAATGTCTTTTGCACAGGTTCACTAGATCGTTCCAATAGTTCGTTATTGAGAGGTCATATAACACTCCTAGGAGGTAAAAACGTAGAAAATAATAATGTTTGAAGAATACTTTCACTCCATGACATGTTGCGCGTCTCGCGGTTCAAACGGAACAGGAAGCACTCTGGCAGCGAGCTGCATTCGGGCGCTGCTTAACGTTTTTGGTAACTGTCACATGCGTGCGGTATGTCAAAAATATTGAAGTCCATGCACGCTGAAGCGTTTCCAGTCAATTGGAATGCCTTCTATTAAAATGTGAGAAAGATTGTGAAGTAGCCCAAACAGTCTCTTCTCCCCTTTGACCGCTAATAAAACTAATGTTAAAATTTGTACATTTCTCGTTTAAGCTGTTCCGGTGATTTCGTGTTTAATGTATCAGTTTTATGTCTTGCTATTCAGAATGGGCGGAATAACCCCGTTTTTATGCCGTTTTTACTAATCTCGGACTAATACTTAATACGAGATTAATGAAAGATAATCTCGGACTAACTTATATTGCGCTTTAGCATTTCATAGGGCAATACTGAATAGGTACTGGATGCTTTGTTTGAGCTTTCCTGCACACCATGTGCCCTTTACTATTCTCTCCTTACTCTTTGTCATATTACTGGCTGAGACAGCACTAGTATAGCGAATCCGTCACTAACAATAAGAAGCATTGACAATCAGCTGTTCGATCTTTAATGGCCGCCGTTAGCACGAGTTTAGTCCGTACTAACTTTAATCCAGCTCTTTGAATAGCATTTCTTAACGTTTTAAACTAACAGCCAACTGTGAATATAATTATCTAATAGAGTATTTCTTCAAATTTCTCAACATCAACCTTTTTGTAAGATTATCCACAGGTAAGACATCGATCAAAACAATGTCTTATTGTCGCCGTAGTGCTTGTTTGGCCAACAGACCATTTTAGGCAAAAATGACCTTTGAATGTAGTATGCTTAAGAATCAAATTCTGAACAGTCTAAACAAAGAATTACTTATAAAATAAAAAAAATTAAATATCCATTGCAAAATGTTTAATCTTCGTGCTTGTATGGCTTACGACCCTAAATTAACCGACATCCAATAACAACATTCTCAGCGCGTGCTTGTTTGCCATATATCCTCAAATGAACCAATCACAGGGCCGCTTGCTCATGACGTCACATCTCGGTGTACCGCCATATTGTATTTTTTTCAAATCTTTTCGACGCAAAATGGTGTAAAAGCTACGATATTTATTAAGTTTTCTAGTGAAGTAGGTGGAAACTGTCACATAAACTGTGAAAATTATATCCTGGACCAGATGTGATGAACAATATAACCGGAGCACTGCACAAAACGAAATGTATAATGTTGGTGCTAATATTTTACGTTATGTAGTGTTTGTTATACAGGCTGGTTTAGAATCAAACTTTTGTCATGCATGTCATAATCACACATGCTTGTTTTTCGGAAGGCTGTGGAAGGCCCAGTATTTGATTCTGAACTTAAAAATGGATATACAGAGGTCATTGCATTAAATGATCGTAGGTAAGAAAACGAAATAGTGAGAGTTTCTTGCCCGGTCTTTTTCGAGGGCGTATGCGAAAGGGATATAAAAAATATGTAAAGTAGTACAAAATAATTCCAAAAAAGGTAAGTGTACTATTAAAATAATGGTTATAAATAAGATTAAATTAAATGAAGCTAAACAATTGCTTTGCCCCAGCAATTTTCATGTTGACAATAACTATCACTACATAGTATAAAACAAAGTCGCTTTCTCTGTCCCTATATCACTATATCCCCATGTGCGCTTAAATCTTTAAAACTACGCAACAGATTTTGATGCGGTTTTTTTAATAGATAGAGTGACTAAAGAGGAAGGTTTATATGTATAATAACATCCATTAAATAGTGGAGAAATACTGTTATCTTTGAGGTTTCCAATGTGATGTCGTAATAAATTAAATTTTTTCCGCTTACATTGCAAACGCAGGCTGAATCCTACGAGATTTATCGAAATAATGTTCTAAGTATTGTACACATTGAAAAAGTCTACAGAAACTCCGCGATGGTATATGTCTATCTATTATGGATATACCACAAAAAAATTTTTTTGTCATTTACTTTTTACGACAAATAATGGTTAATTTTCGAGGCGATTTTAACCAATACAGCATTAATCCTTATCCAATTAAATACCTTAAATACATTATTGATTTAATATAGATTTATATGGCCGTTTACAACATATGATTTAAATGAATATTTTCGAAGATATTACAGATTTAAAAATTGCGGGACGTAGGTTTGCGGCAGTACCGGCCGGCCGGGGCGGTGGGAGCGTGCCTATAAATAGTGCGTCGGAGGCCGCGGTTCTATTCCAGCACGCGCGACCTCCGGACGGCACCAAACAGTACCCGCGAGACCTCGTCAGACACGAAGTCGATGATCACACCGATGCTTATTAACTACCGCCTAAATTAGGCAACCCAAGGACCTGGCCATTGAAATGGACAGAGATGATCCCACAGTAGGGGGCAAAGCCCCGGAACTGTCACCCCACTCCCGCCTAACACAAGGGGGGTGTGAGAAGACCACGTCGTCGCGGTTCTAGCACTTTGAATTTAGCAGCGATCGGACGCGTTTATTATCGGAGCTCTCTAATCTATACTCTATCTATCTATACTTCTATATTCTATACTATTATATAAAGAGGAAAGGTTTGATTGTTTGTTTATATGAACCGAATAGGCTCCGAAACTACTGAACGGATTTGAAAAATTATTTCACCGTTGGAAAGCTACAGTCTATCCGAGGGATGTTTTATCTTAAAAAAATTAGGGATCCTTACCAAAACTCCGATAACGTAACCCAAGGTGCAAAAAAAAATACCAAGAATGGTCCTTACATCGCGTGCGCTGCGAAAACTATTCACGATAGAACAAAATGATGTAATACAATTTTATAGAACACATTATTATCTACAAAAAATGTCGCGACAGCATACATCTAACTATTATAGTTATGTCACAATAAGTGTGCATTTATTTTAAAACTAGCAGCCCGTCCCGGCTTTGCACGGGCATAATATAATTGA
This sequence comes from Incurvaria masculella, assembly GCA_946894095.1. Taxonomy (NCBI): domain Eukaryota; kingdom Metazoa; phylum Arthropoda; class Insecta; order Lepidoptera; family Incurvariidae; genus Incurvaria; species Incurvaria masculella. The sequence goes on along the minus strand of OX335641.1, from coordinate 14,236,070 downwards.
AAAAATATTATTTTGACACAATGATACACAAATAAACCCCTTATTACGTAGAGTTCCTAATAAAAGAGCATATACCTACATTTAAATATTTGAAATAAAAATAACAAATTTTGTGAATATATTTTTTGCATTTTTTTTTCTTTTTTTGTATTTTTTACTTTTATGTATTTTTCATACTATTAATTATTGTAAAAAGGTCATAACCACAAAACAAAGCCATTAAATAAATAATTTAATGAGTTAAAGCCAGGAAGTAAACGTTATTTGATGTTGTTTTATTTTTCACTAAATAATTAGCTTAACTGTTATTATGATACTGTTGAGATTACCGCGGTCGTTAGACATGTTTGAAAAATGTTACGGCTTTTGAGAATGTCTTTGGAGAATGTATCTTCTGCCGCTTGAAAAGCCGTAACATTTTTCAAACATGTTTAACTGTTATTAGCTACCTACAACTACTACTATAACCTACGACTAAAAAGTATTTAATCGAAAATCATAAAAACTCTTTAAGGCCCTGGTACTAGCCAAATCGCAAAGTTAGACGAGGCACCCCAAGTTAACTAACTAAGTCTGACGATTATAAGTGTCATTCTTACAATATATGATTCCTTGTCTAGGAATCGACCTATTTTCGTTAATGTATGTTTCCTTTTTCTATACAAAATACATTGCGGAAACGGTGTCCATTTCCGAACTTTTTTGACTAAATGTAGAAATCTAAAAGCAAATGGAATTTTTTGTTTATGCATATATGCTGTTTTTGCTTATATCTAGAAATCGAATTACTTTCAGATTTCTAATGACAAAAATCAACTTTTTTATTTTTATTATTATTTAAATAAATGATGGAATAAAAAAATATTAACAATCCATTATCAGTCTGGAGTTCTATTCGGATTTGCTGAAGCGTTTCACTACATATTATTACATTTGTTAAAAAGTGCATTTGTATGGCGCGAGTAGTTGGCTAGTCCTAGCGCCTTAAGGTGGCCCATCCCGCTCATCTCCCCATACAAAAGGGGAAAGAAGATCACGCCCATATTTCTTGTCAGAGATCCAAAATTTTGCTCAAAATTGCTTTATTTGATCGAACTAGATGTCTGATGACCATTGGCATTGTAAAATTGTGTTTGGTTTCTAAGTTATAAGGTCCGAAAGTTCGCATTTTTCGCGCGTTTTATACAATAACTTTGGAGGTGGATTACGCAATGATAAAGTAAGAACATCTGAAAAAAATTTGTCATCAGACATAACTTATTTAATCAAGATTTATAATGTATTTGGTTTTTGTTCGATTTTTTACTACAGCGGTCGTGGTTTACTTTTAGCTATGAGTCGTATTTAAATTAAAATTTTCGTAAATCTTACCAAATCATACACTATGCACATTGTCTTTTTTGTGGACATGTTGCATCTTCCTCATCACGGAGCCTGTCTTATTCTTTGAAACAGAGAAGGTCCCAGAGCGCAACAGCACGGTTTTGTACCGTGCCCGCGATTGAGTTAGGACCGCCGGGTTGGGCCACCTTAAGTCACTTATTTATTAGGATAACTAAATGTACAACATATAATATATTAATGGGTCTAGTTTTGAATGCGTTTAGTTACATACTAAACTAATTATCAAGAAGCGACAAAATATTATCAAGCGACAATTTCTTAAATTCCGCACACGGCTGCTGCGTAGGGAGCCCCTCCCGTACCTCTGAGTGACGCCTACAATCTCTAAAACGCATAGTTGGCCGAGCGGAGTTTTTTCTAATTTTTAAACTCATAATATCTTTCGAATGAAATGTCCGAATCGAATAATTCAAAAAGTAATATAAACGTATTGAAACAGTCTTAAATAATAATTTATTTATTTTGATAAGGATTAATATCTAGGTACAAATAAAGAGCCTTTTCTCTCGACGGCAGGAAGATACATTCTCCAAAGACATTCTCAAAGACATTCTCTCAAAGAAATTTTTCAAACATGTCTAACGACCGCCGTAATTTAAAAAGTATCATAATAACAGTTAAGCTAATTATTTAGTGAAAAATAAAACAACATTAAATAGTGTTTACTCCCTGGCTTTAACTCAATAAATTATTTATTAATGGCTTTTGTTTTGTTGTTATGACCTTTTTACAATAATTAATAGTATGAAAAATACATAAAAGTAAAAAATACAACAAAAAAAATTCACAAAATTTGTTATTTTTATTTCAAATATTTCAATGTAGGTATATGCTCTTTGTTTAGGAACTCTACGTAATAAGGGTTTATTTGTGTATCATTGTGTCAAAATAATATTTTTTAAATTATATTATGCCCGTGCAAAACCGGGACGGGCTGCTAGTATTAATATAATGCACAACAATGGGGCGCAGCAGATTTAATTAATTTCACATCCTGAATTGTGAAACGAGGCTATAGGGCAAACAAGCACACAATACTTTTGGTTGCTGTTTCGCGAACCACATCCCGACGAATGTAGTCTATATTCATTAACATTATTATAGTTTCGTGTTTGTGTCCAATATCCATTTTGAAACCGTTTTTTCAATGTAAATTCAAAGTTTTCATATTTTTTTATAGATTATTACAAGTCCAGATATATTATTTTAAAATACCGCAACATTACTGCTTTGTTTGAGTCATAACAGAAAAACACAAAAACATTGCTTCTGTAAAATTACCCAAATGGTCTGTTGAACAAACAAGCACTAGGGCACCGAATAAATAAGTAACCAGAAGCGACACTTCTGAGTGTATTTCTATGCGTGTGCTATCGGCTATATGTGCGTGGTGCGGCGGTGCGCGGAGTGCGCGGGGCGAGTCCGCGTCTTCCCGGGAATACTGCGTTCAAAGGTTGTCAGTGACTGTGCAACCTCGCGTTAGTTTGGTACTCTCCGAGTTATTTATTATTTCAACGTGCATAGTCGACCAATGTAGTGGGGGTTTTGGTGGTTGTGTGTGAGTTTTTTTCTTTGTTTTAAGTAATGGGGGAAACTTATAAGCTTTAAATATTAAGCTTATAAGATAAAAAAGCGTAATTATAAATCATTTGTTATCCCCTGAATGTATTCAATATTTGAACCCTTCATTTATATTACCACAGTACCTTAACATAGCTTAAAAATAATGTTTATGTTCTTATAATGTAAGCCATGCATGAAAAGTTTATTGTTAAAAGTTGAACGAATGATTATGTGAACATGTATTGAAAAAATAACATACAATATTAATCTATCTAGTCTATAAGTCTGGTTTATTTTAATACCGAGTTGTAACCCTAGCGATGTTTCGTAGCGCGCCGCGCTCCGCGGCTGCGGAGACGGTGAATCTCACACAGACGAGGAGTGTCGACGGCGCTAGGGCGACGAATTTGCTTATCTCGCTTTACTCTTTCTCACATTACTGACTGAGACATCACTACTATCTTGTCAAAAGCTGTAACTAGCTGCTCCACGTCAGGAATCACATTCCCAAACGCGCACAGAAAAGAAGTATGGTTACTACGATATCATAGGCATAGAATTTTAATAAATTTGTATGCTCTTATATAATATAGTTCTATGGCTATGTGTCGACCTAATAAACTCATGCCACTGTGTAACTATGCATAACACGTCTGTGGCCAATTTCAACAGGATATGGCAGAAGAATGAAAGGGATCTTTTTTTTATGTGGCTGGACAACACCTACTGTCATGATATTAGCCCAACACACCTCATGATAAAAAGGTGCAATGCCAGGACGTTCCTTTTACTGCACAGCTACATTGGACTGGATGCAAAACAAGGACAATTTTCATTGCCGCTCCGACCATCGTTCATTCAATGCGATGGTACCAACCTGGGTGGGATTAAAGGAAGGGAGCGGATATACAGTTCAACGTGGAGTCCGAATCACCAACGACAGATTACTTAGTCGCCTCTAACGACATGCACGGGAATAAATGCAGTCGGTCCAACTATATTGTTTTTGCGCGCCGGGAACCCACATTTAAGATTTTGAGTATGATTGATGCAAGAATATTGGCAAACAGCTGTTCAAACTTTAATGGCCGCCGTTAATACAGGCTTTTTGGCCTCTTTTACCCCCTTTTTAAATGAATTATAAATATTCCTCTACGAATAACTGCTCTCATCTTAACAGGAAGCCACTCTATAAATTTCAATTTTAAATGATCATGGGTTCTGGAGATTTCTATGTGAGTGAGTAGATCGTTTTAAAATTTCTTTTTTGTCCTCTTTTGCTTTGTTTTCTTTGTTTTCCTGAAAACCTTTTCTCCCTAAAATAAATATTCTGTGCAAATATTTAAAATGTCAGTTCTGTGGTTCCAGAGATTCCATGTTTAATGCCAATATGTATATTTTGGCCTCTTTTAACACCTTAATAATTGAATTTTGGAAAATCCTTTCTTATTGAGCGCTTTCGTCGTAAAAGGACGCCACTTTGAAAATTTCAAGTGTTTAAGTTCAGTGGTTTCGGAGATATCCGTGATTACTTCTACCCTACCCGTGCATACCGTAAGAGGAAAATTATTGATTCAACGTTCCTAGTAAAACCAAAGATAATACTAATAATTACTTTGCACCCTAGGTCCCTTCGCCCTAGTTAACAATATCGTGCCATATAAGAAAGGTTTAGCGCCTAGTTCCCATGCGGTGTGTTGGGCTGATTTCGTGACAGTAGGTGTTGGGTTGATACCTAAGCTAAAAGGGTCTGTAAACTGTAGAATATCGTGTGCCCCGAGGTATTTACCCCTAATTACAACCCGAGGTATTCCAAACATGTTGTGAAGAAGCACCTGGCTGGCCGGCACGGTTTTCGCAGCCCTGTGAAAGTGTAAAAGCCTATAGGTATAAATTATATAAAATAAATCGAAAGGTCGCAGGTTTCAGACGAATGTCCAGACTAAAAGTTTCTGATTATTTTCAAAATATTTTTGCAATGCTTTTCTTTGCATAACGTTAAATTTACTACAACAATTAGATAAGTGGCTTCAAGGTTAATATATTATGTAACTTATAATTTTTAGGGTTCCGTACCCAACGGGTGCCAACGGAATAGTATTAAGCCTCCGCAGTCCGTCTTTTCGTCCGTCTGTCAGCGGGCTATTTCTCGTGAACCGTAAAATGCAGACAGCTGAATTTTTACAGAGTTCTGTATTTATATTTCCGCTGCAACAAATAACATTCAAAACGTTTTCAATATAATAAAAGGTACTATAACTATATAGCTATATATAACTATACATACCTTATGGTAGGATACAAGAAACGTGATTTTTTTGTTTAAAATCTCGGAAAAAAGTACGGAACCCTTCGATCGAGTCCGTCTCGCACCTCCAGGTAAGAGTGAGTTCGAGTTCGGGAGTGAGTTAACCTAAAAATAGCTGGGAAATATATTATTATTTAAATAACGGAACTGTTATTTATACTTCCAACGTATTTACGGGACAAACCAGATTTTTATCAAACTGTAATGATGCTCAAGAAGTGTGGAAACATTAAGTATTTAAAAAAGTGAGTTGATATTTAATGACGAATGATAAACTCACTCTTACCTAAATGGACCCCCTGGTCTGTTTTTCAATATGATCATCATACAGCTTATTTTTAATTTAAGAATTAGAGTAATAATAAAAATAGGCTCCAAATGTAAAGTAACTCGACAATACCGCGAGAATAAAGAAAATAAAAAAATCTAAATAGCGAAGAGCACGCTGGGCCAACCGTTTAGTTAGGCTGACGGCGCGGCGGCGCTACCCATCCAAAACAAGGGACTGGTCCGCACACGCGCAAGGGTACGACTTAGAAAGCTTATGGCTTCGATGACGGGTCACTGTTTACTTAACTAACACCTACGCACATTTGGAATTACGGATAGTCCTCCATGCAAGCCCTGCCTGGAGGAACACGAGACCGCTGAATACGTGCTTCTGCAGTGCTACGTGCTCAGCAAACGACAGGGGGTGGGTGTTCGCAGACACCCGGGACGCCTCGTCGCCTTCATGGACGATATTGACTGGCTAGGGTAGCAAAGTACAAAGGACAAGAAATGTGTGACAATAACAACATGCCCTGACTTCTTTGAAAAATGTTACGGCTTTTCACGCGGCGGGAAGAGACATTCTTCGACGTTTCGAGCTAATCGTTCAGCCAGTTCATGGCGTTGTCATCCGCGACGTTTGTACGCAGCAGACGAAAGCGGTAATCTCAAAAGTATGCCTGACCAGACGTTTTTCTTTGTGTACCAGTCCGCCCAAGCGCGCCGGGTTGGCTGGGAGCGTGCACATCTCACGTGTTACGTCACCCAACCGGCAGCCGTATCGCATCTCTTATCTGTTCAGGAAACTCTCGTCCGTCGCAGCGCGCCGCCCGCCACCAGCCGCCACCTCCGCGCCGCCGCCACTCTGCCGCACGTCGCGTGCTCGCCGCTTGTCGCAGCTTGCGTCACGTCACACATTCCGTTATTAATTTCACACACTACCGTAACCACACTCTGCCGCAAGACATTTCAAATTCTTCATGTTTTGTTTGCAATCGAAAATCACATACATTTAATTCTAATTATGCGCCATTAAACTAAACGTAAACTATCACATAAGATTGATATCATCAACTGCCAAAATTAGGAATCGGGGCAGCGTTGATGGTTTACGCGATAATTCATTAAGTTTTTTTTTTTTTTTACTGGACACATCGATTTCGAAAAGAAATTAGGTGCACTGCCAGGACCTTCCCTTTACAAGCACGGCTACATTGAACTGGATGGAAGACGATTAAATTTTTCATTGCCGCTTCGACCATTTTTTCTACCAATACGATTTATGCGATGGTACTAACCCGGACGGACCCAACTCTACCACATAGTTAACATGGATTCTGAATATTAGAACAGCTCGCCAGTGACGAAATACTAATGAACAGAAAATAGTGGCGAATGAACGGGCTGTGATCGAAACCAAGACATCAGGCTTAGAAGAAGGCAATTACCCGCACCCCAGAGCTACAATCCGTTCTTATAAGCGAATAGATTATTTTACGATCAATGATGCCCACCCAAATACGCTATGGTACTTCGATGGAACTCCTGCAAGGTAGTCTTTCGCAAGTCCTATCTCCGGTACGAAGAATCGCTAATGGAATATTGGCTGTGCCGAGAGCCCAAAAGTGCTTATTTAAGCCAAACGGACGTCACCTGGTGAAAACACGCCCCACGGATTAGCGGACCATTGCAGAGCTTGTTTTAGGTTCCTTTAGGTTCCAAACGCTTTTCTTTCATTTCTTTCGTTCTTATACGAGATTTTAATAAACATATGCTTGAACTTACATAAACTTATACCTACCAGATTTTTGTTGAATATGCGGGTCACTCGATGGTTCGAAAGTAATGTAAAACGGTTTTTATTATATTTCACAAAGGTATATTTTATTTTTCGGTTTTCAGTTCATTTCGTCGGTATATTTTTTTGTAAAAAATATTTTTCAATACCGGCGTTTCAGATCGAAAAATAAAAAAACTAGATTCACTATCACAAGAATAAATTACAGCGACGGAGTTGAGGATGGTGGTGCGACGTGGGAGGGGGTGGCGAGGGAAGCGAAGAGACGTCGAATTAGCCATGACTCACGAGCGCTGCATTAGTGGGTAGAGTCGGTAAAGTGTGAGAGCGGCGCTTATAGTGTGTCCTTACAGGGCTAATAATTATCATGATGATGAATCTCCTCGCGCTCATTTGGCTGCCACCTCTCTCCCCTCCCTGAACCCGCGCGCTGTGGGAAGTGAAGACCGCCGCGGCCGCCAACTCCCCGCCGCCCCACTCCACCCCCCGCCGCCTCACAGCCACTTACACAACTGACACCTTGCGGTGCGTGAGCCACTCACAACTGCCGATCCTCACTTCCACAACCGTGATGTCAATCCAAATCCATGAATGTTTTGTCCAAATTTAAACTCCGTGACAAAGCTGTAAAACGTTCGCCAGGTCCAGGTAATCCCAAGCATAACACAATAAATAACGATAACGACACTTGCCATTTCCATCATCCTAAAGCCGTATTGAGTTTTAAGGTTATTAAAATTTGTACAATATTTTTATTCTTAGCATTTTTTCGATAGTAAAGTAGATTCTACAATTTGTCTTACCGAATAAAAAACATGTTTGCGCATAGCGCGATGGCCAGCTCTCAAAGAGGTACTCGACGATGCCCATAGGCTTTCGAACTTTCATAAAAGCTGCGAAAATCATGCCGACGCGAAAAACCAAAGATTCAGATGTGAAAATACCCCACGCAAAACATGCTCCTTATAGAAAAGCAGTTACTTATACCTCATTACAATACATTCGAACTTATTTGAAATTAAATTAAATTACAATTAATTTAATATTAATAATTTGGGAATACTGCCAGCTGTTGCTTATACATTAAGCAATGGTTTTAGTTTATTATCACAGGATCACACGAAAAAAATATTCGATCCGTTATATTTCACTGGTGGCTCAATCCAATCATTTTCGAAGCTTGAATTCTCGGTTCAACATTGTTTTTATTTAACTGGACATGGATGGCTAATACCATACCCACCGTCATGACATCGACACACCGAATTCCCAAAGGAACTAGGTGCTATACTAGGATCTCAATTTACGAGCACGGCTATATTAAACAGAATGGAAAACACGGACTTATCATCCAATTCGGGCAGTGGGGAAAGGAGACCTAAACTTATATACGGATTCCAAACCATGGAACAGCTCGGATTCGTGACGAAATTAACGTTTCCAACTCAGAAAGAGAAAGAAAATTGTGCATGAAAGGGGCCGTATATCTAATTGCTTGGGCGGGGGCAGAAGTTGAGAGTAGGTCATAATGAAACGGGCGGAAATGAATGGGCGGCGGAAGATATTTGCTCCTAATTGTCCTGCTCCTCGTCCTCAACGGTGATTCATGCTTAAATCTATGATATAAGACATTATTAATTGTCTTAGTTTTTCTCAAACAACACAATCGGACCATTAAAACGGCTGCATGTTACTAATTCACGGGCTGACCTTAGTTCAGCGACGTGCCTTCACAACCAATCATACATGCAGTTTCAATGTTGTTTATCATATGTACAGAAATACATCTGTTTATCATATATACACAGTAAATAATGTGTTCATATTTTACATCCAAATGATTTCGAATGCCTAATTACTATATGCCTAAATGCTAATTCATAATGTTGTAAATCATCAATTATTACATTTTTATGAAGTTTTTTGGTTAATTATCATAAAAAACATTTCCGTTGTCGTATGTTTTACTTTGATTCCTGATATTTTTAATTCTTGATGTAAGTGGGTGAATTGTTGGTCCCCACAGTTCAACAAAAGTTCCAAGCCATGAATGACCGGATTGTCTTTGAAAATGCATAATTCAATCTCTGAAGAAAATGGTCCACATTATGGGTTCCAAACCATGGTCTAGGATAAAAGAAACCACAGTAGTCGTTATTCCATATTCTAGAAAATTGCATATTCATAGCATATTCATGCAAAGGGTTGTCGCAAGTTTCTACCATGCTTGGCAGTTGTTTTGACCACTAATGGGAATGGAAGGATAAGTGGCATGCGGTCGATAGCGTCACTCCGCCTTATGGCCAAAGTGGCCATATAATTGTAAAGGAATCCGGCGGCACGTCGTATGCCACATAATAGAAAAATTGCCACCGCGCTCCATAATTGCCTTCGTCATGGCATTTTCACCCACATAAACCCTCCAATACGTCAGCGACTATGTTAGCATGTGGCATGCAAGTTAAAGTTGGTTTAATCGTTTTTAAAAAATAGATATAGCGGGTGTCACGGTAGGCGCTCTAGATGCCATATCTTTGGTTTTGACCAATCATTCTATCGATAAATTGTGCACAATGGAATAACGTTTTAGTCACAAATAACTACCCTGTTTAACATTCCTTATTCCAAGGTAATAAGAAAGTCGTTCCTATTCGATTCTTAATCTATATTTAAAGTTTCCTTAATTGACTAATAAATTCAACAATTTCTTGTGACTCTCGAGATGAACCGCCTCTACCCACCATGTTGTCTCCCAGGCACAATACGTTACGAGAAAAACTCTAGGCAGTCAATGATATCAGCAAAATTTTCATAGATTAGCACAGTTTCACAAACCAGCTGGCGGCGACACGACGCGACGTGTCGACAGAGAGGCGGCGCGTAGGAGGCGCAACAATGCGGCGGCGGCGGCGCGACACATGCGCAGATTGAAATAAAAAGATCGACTCCTTTAGATAATAGCTAAATTAAAACAACAAAAACAATGGCACCCCTTGCGCAACGTCACCTCCGCAGCGCCTCCACCACCACCGCCGCCGCCCGCCGCCCGCTCCCACCGCGCGCAGATGTGTCTCAACAGCACCATTGTGTGCGGCTCCCGCGCCTCAAGGTCGCCGGAGGGGACGCCGCACCGCGCCGGCCCGCGCCTCCGCTGCAGCGCGTGCCGCGGCTATATAGGGACCCGGCGCCGCGCTCCCGCGCCAGTCCCCTGTTGCACCCTCGCGCCGCTTCGCGCGTCATGTCGTCGTGACCGCACGCCTAACGACTCGCGTCCGTCTCGCGCTGCGCTCCGCCGATTCAGGCAGCGACATGCCGTCACCTGCAACGTGCCTGCTGCTCGCGGCGCTGTGTCTCGGCGCTGAGACCTCCGTCGTTCCGGCCGCGGCCGACGACGCTCCCGCCCCTGCTTCGGAGGCCAACACCGCCGCTCCAGGCGAGCTCCTCAAGGCGTCCGAGACAGCCGACCCCAAGAAGGTGGATATCGTGAAACAGATTCGGCGCCTCAACGATGACGGATCTTACACGGTCGGCTACGAGGCCGGGGACGGCACCTTCAAGATCGAGAGCCGGGACGTACTCGGCAACGTGAAGGGGACCTTCGGCTACGTGGACGAGGCCGGCGAGATAAAGCGCGTCACCTACTCCTCCAGCAACAGTAGCACTCCGGTGCCGCCCTCGGCCGGCGGAGCCGCAACAACGCAGCCCTCCCCCGTCGCCATCACCCCGCGCCGCCCACTCCCTACCGTCGTGTACCCGCGGGCCGGAACCCCGCCAACCTCCCGAGGCACCGTCATCCAGCCGATACCGCGCAAGCGACCCTCCTCCGTCGCGTCCGCGTCGGGTCGGGTGCCTCCTAGAGGACCGGAAACAACGACCGATTCCTCGGAAACCTCGACCAGCAATATGTTGAGCCTATATAAAACGAAGCAGGACGAGTCGTTCATGAAACCGATAAACGCTCAATTAACGAAACCCGTAACTGCCTCCCCCTCTATGGAAGTTCTGCACACAAAACAGACTTCTACTGAGCCGACCGCAAGAATAGTTCACACCTTGAAGCCCGTTCACGAACCAGCTGCCGACAGGGAAGCGGAAAAGCAGTCCCCAAAAGCTAACCAGTTCCGGCGCCAGCTGCCGGGGGCGAGCCGCGATAACCCGCACATGCTGAGCCTCCAGCAGTCGATCGGCGACGACTCAAGCGATGTTTACGGGAGCCACCGCTCGCTCGGAACCGTCCGCCCCCTCTTCACGACGACTACAGCGCGCCCGAGGCTCGCCCCCTTCACGTCGATCCTCGCTGCACGCCACAAGCTGCAGGAGCACATCGACCGCTACCCCGCCACTGTCGAGGAGGGACAGCGCGACCCCGCGGAGGACGTCTACGAGCGCGACAATGGTGTCACCTCGAGCCCGGTGCCAGCCCTGCATCTGCCAAACCATCGCGATCGCGCTGACGAGGCGCTCTACCGCCAGCCGATTTACCGTCGGCCCTACGTCCAGTTCCGGACGACCGAGTACTTGCGAGATAACCCCGGGGCGCCAATCCCAATTGGAAACCAACGGCCCTACTACGACTACGATCTCCGTGCCCACCGACCGGACCCGGCGCCGCAATTCTATAGGGAGAGCGGGATGACATCGCCGACTGGCACCCCCCGACCGCCACCCCCCGAGGCGGCCACTCCGACTCTTTACGCCCTCGCGCCGGTCACCAGAATAATACCTATCGCTGTCGATGAACGGGGCGTCCCGATTCCGGGTTACCGGTTCGCAACGAACCCCTTCGAGGCAACGCCGTCACCACCGCCGCGTCGGCCGCCCCCACCGTTCGAGCTCGCCGCCGACGAGATGCAGTCCATCACGACACCGGTGAGCACACGCGATCTCAAGAGACTTCTGCACGTTCTGTTGCTCCGACAAAACCGTCTGCAGGTTCTGATGGACGAGATCGCAAGCGCCGGCCCGCCGTACCGCTCCCAGCAGCCATACTCGGCCGAATCGGTGGCGCCCCGCCAGCAGTACGAGCCCGAATACCGATCGCTCTACGTTCAGCGGCAACAGTACCGGCCGTCCCCGCCGCCGAGGGAGGATCAGCAGTACGGCTACAGTCCCTCGTACTCGGAGCAGCAGGCTGCGTACGATGAACGGCAGCGGCTCGCGCAACAGCGGGAACTGTACACGAACCAGATCTCTGGATTCGAGCCCAGTCCGCAGTACGAGAGCCGTAGGTTCGTGCCCCGGCGGCGCGCGCAGTACGACGCAGACACGGCTTCGTCGGGCGGCGGCGGAGGGGGAGGCGAGTACCTCCCTGCCGATGTGCGCGAGGCTCTGCTGCTGAAGATGCTGATGCTGGCGATAAGCCCGGACTACATGCCTCGACCGGTCACCTACGCCGCCACCGCTGCGGTCGCGCCGCCCACCGAGCTCACGACGGCGGCGCCGGCGACGCACAGGAAACAGGTCCGGAACGTGCAGATCTTGGGTGAGGAAGGCTCCAAAGATGACCTGGAGCGGCGCCGCTCGACCGCCCCCGCCGCGGCCGCCGCCCGGGCGCATGCGCACTGAGCGCACGGCACGAGCGACCGCGTTACCACCAGCCTATTGGCACTGCTTTAGATCCACTGAAGGACAAAAAATGGTCAGTACGGGATAACCCAGGTTAAATGAAGAGGGAAGTTGTCATTATTGTCTTTTTGAGTTCCACAGAAATAAGTACTACTAGTATTATTTCATTTAGGGTCTTGATCATATTTTGAACAGAAAATAAGCTCAAGTGCTTTTGTTTGTATGTACCATATTGTAAGCTTAGTTGTAGCATGTAGTTAGATTTTGTATATTTTGTAAATTTAAATAATTTTATTTCGATCTATCATCTTTACATTTTGTGTACTAATGCAAATGTCGTTTAGGAAATGAATTGATAAAAAACAAATAAAATTTATTTTACTGCAACCCACGTAACTTTGTCCAGCTGAGCCACGCTGCCATTTAATTAATTAAGTAAATTCATATCTCTGAAAATTCTTCTTTTTAACCAAAGCAAAATAAAATGTTGTTCTTAGATTATCTTTTAACTTCTGTTCGTCTACATTTTTATTAAAAAAGACATCTGGACACATATATAGGTATGCAATTGCCTTGAATCAAGTAAATTGTTCTATTTATATTCCAACTACATTTGCATTGGGAGCTTCGCTAACAGACCCACATAATGTTTTCGTTTGATTATAAATTAGTTTATTCCTGGTGCATCGTTGATTTGATATAGGTCGCCTGTTTGAGTGAAACACTAAAAAGGGAACCATTTTACGAATTTTCTATCACATGGTAGTTGGATCTTTTTACCAGTTTCAAAGTGGTAGCAGCCTCTATGGCGCAGCCTTTGCTGCCGCGTTGGCGTGAGTCATCTCACAACAGCCATCCGCAGATCGCGTACGCTGGCGTTCTCATTCCGGATTGCCATAATGAGCTTCTCGCCTATCGCTAGTTTCTCAGACGGTGTTCGCTTGTCACTTGTCACGGTTGACGAGATTTACCAAATTAGACGACGCATCTTATGAAAACAAAATTATATGTAGGTTTTGTTACCTTTGGTTACCTTGGTGTGGAATTTCAAAATCCGTCCATCTGAAAAAAACCACTGATTTCTTCTGTCAAAGTAAAGGGTAGGTACTTAATAAAAAAAAATCTATTTGAGACTATTGAGACTGTCTCTATGTCGCTTGTCGGTCTGCGAAGTGGGCCGGCGGGCCCGGTAGCGGGCGTGGGACAATCCTCCGAAACAATTAAAATCTTGGGAAAATCTCGAGCGAGTCGACAAAGGCCCGGACTTATTTACATAGAGTATGCACGGGCGGCCAGCGCGCGTGTGTGAGTTTTATGAAAGAGTGGTAATATTGTGCAGTGTAACACCGAGTACATGCCGACAATTGGCATTTTCCCAAAGGATTACACAATATTCCGTTCGCACGGCACATGCCGGCGTGAAAGAAAAGAATACAACCCAATAGTAAAATGTGTTGAGGTATTGTTTGCATCGTCGCCCGCATGATATGTTGCGGTGATACAATGTACTGAACTACCAAGTAAGTAGCGTAAGCGAATAGTAGAGTTCTATTTATTCATGATATATGCTCATCGGTGCAGCATAACACTGTCCTTCCGTCCATTCACTGTCGATATTCCAAAAATAAGACCCAACCGATCTTCTAGATCCTTTATCGATAGGGTCGACTCCCTGCCGAGGTGTTCACCTTACAGTACAATCTGGGGTCCTTCAAACATAGTTTGAAGAAGCACCTGGCCGGCCGGCATGGTTTTAGCGGCCCCTCTTGCACCTCTTATGTGAGGTCGGAAATTTCGACCGGCAATATGTTGAACCTATACAAAACGAAGCTGAACAAATGTTTCATAAAGCCGATAAACGCTTAACTAACGAAACCCGTAACTACTTACAGAGAACTTGCATTTCATGCGAGAGGTTATGGGATCAAATCCTCACCCCGGTCATGCACCACTTTCTTTCTCTTTCTGAGTTGGATAAGTGCATTTCGTAACAAATTCAAGCTGTTCCATATCTCGGAACCCATGTAAAACGATAGGTCCCTTCCTTAGCAGGGTTAAGCCAGCCCGGGTTGCTCGCATTGAATGAAACTTTGGTTGAAGCGGCAATAAAACATCCAGTTCAGTGTGGCCGTGCTCATAAAGATAAGGTCCTGGTATGGCACCTAATTCCTTGTGGTAGTGTGGTGTTTGGGGTAGTACATTTTTTTAAGTTTGCAACGATAACTAGGCGTTTATAGTAAAAAAACGTATGAACGAATATGACTTGACTATTTCATTTTATAATCGATTAATAAAAATGAATTCAGGTTTCTCGTATTTTCTTAGAAGAAAATGGCATTTGAGAATCAAACGGTATTCAAAATGTGTTTTTTTTTTACTTTTTTAAGCATAAGAATTTCTACTTCTATTTGACATGTTTTGGTATGCTCTGGTGTGATTGTGACGGAGAAAGATATATATGTATATAAAGCAGAAGGACAGCTGATTTCCAAACAAATAGGAGTAATGAACAATTCTAGGTTCTTGGGAAATCTGTCTAAGGACGAATTTAACAATAGCTACTTCGAGTTAGGCGGTAACAAATTAAGTACAATCAGCGTCAATTAAGTACGAGTATTGCGTATTTAGTATAAGTTAAAAACTTAGGGTGTAAACGTTATACATAGACAGTATCACACATACGTACTGTCTACTGCAATCCGAAGAAAAAAGGTGCATTGCTGAAGGGTTATGATTTTGACCCCGGAAGGGTTTGTAAGTATGTGGGTGTGTATGTTCACCTGTTTCCCTTATAACTTCTAGAAGAATTTAAGCTGATTATACCTAGGCGTTGTGACGAAATTTACGCCCTCTAGGGCGCCCTCTATAGGACATAAAGCTATGAAAAAAAATATGTTTAATAATGCCGTGCATCAAATAATAAAGGGCTGATTATCACATTTCAAATATTTCGATATTTTTTGATGGATGTAGCAGATAATTGGGAATAATTACCTATGTTTTTATATTATTCTATAGGTTTTTTTTATTTTTTGTTAATTTAGGAAATATTATCTTTTGAAATATTACTATTTGTATTATTTTTATGTTTTATATAGAGAAATCTATAATTGGCTTTATTTTTCATTCATTTTAGTTGTACGACTTTTACTGTATGCTGTTGATTTCTTCTTCTCTTCTCTACTTATATAAAAGGAAACGTCTGTCCACATGCACGAGGTAATCTCCGTAACCACAAAACAGATCAAGATGCGATTTAAACCAATTTAAAGAGAACATCGCTGGGAACGCTTTAACGTACATACCAATACGCTAAGTATCCAAAGGGCTGAGCAATATCAATGAAATTACTCTCACTTCTCTACTTATATAAAAGGGAACGTCTGTCCACATGCACGAGGTAATCTCCGTAACCGCAAAACAGATCAAGATGCGATTTAAACCAATTTAAAGAGAACATCGCTGGGAACGCTTTAACGTACATACCATTACGCTAAGTATCCAAAGGGCTGAGCAATATCAATGAAATTACTCTCAAACAAAATTAATACTATGCCGTGGCGTATTGTGGCGTTCACTATTTTCGCACCAATGTTCAGAAAGCGGATGGCGCAGGGCGGAATACCGACTCTTCTATACGTATTTTGTTCGGGAGGCTGTAGGTTCGAATCCTGGTAGCCTCAATTTTTTTTTTCGTTTTTTTACATTTTATTGTTTATGGGGTCTCGCATATAATAATTATAGCATGGATTAGACTTATCTCTACTTAGTTATATAAAAGAGAACATCTGTCCACATGTTCGAGGTAATAAATATTATATCTCTTCTCTACTTATATAAAAGGCAACGTCTGTCCACATGTGAAAGGTAAACCGATTTACAGATTCAATCGCGGGGCTTGCTTTAGGATACATACCATCACGCTAAATATCCTAAAGGCTGAGCAATATCAATGAAATTACTCTCAAACAAAATTAATACCAATTTTGTGGCGCATGGCGGCGCTACGTGCGGCGTCACTTTGCCCGTCTTCCAAATCTCTCTAAAATAGAAAGGATTAACAATTTTCGCGATAAAAGCAAGAAGCCAGTTGGCATAGCGCGCATAACCGACTGGTTCAAATGTGTTTTGTTCGAGGGAGGGTTCAAGTTCGAATCCTGGAAACTCAATTTGTTTTTTTGTTTTTTTTATCTCGCATATAATTTTTATGTTTTTTTATCTCTACTTATATAATCTCTTCTCTTCTCTTTATATATTATATAACAGGAACCATCTCAGCATAAGTTGCATTTCACTTAGTGAGCAGCAACGCTGATTTACGTCTGGTCCCTAAAACAATAAAATAAAAACCAAATCCTTCGAATCCTGTCGAAGCATAAGTTGCATTTCACTTAGTGAGCAGCAACGCTGATTTACGTCTGGTCCCTAAAACAATAAAATAAAAACCAAATCCTTCGAATCCTGTCGAAACATTAAAAAAAGAGAGAAAAAAAATTAGCAACACAATACAAAAAAAAAGAGAAAACCAAATATCAAAAAGTATTACACACACATCCGTTTAAAACATAAATCACATTTGAAGAAAAGGAAGAGATGGCGCCACGTGTACTCTCATAGAAAAGAATAACTTCTATCCGGGTAGAGATGGCGCCACGTGTGATTGCCGATTAGAAGATCATGGCGCGATAGATGGCGCGATAGATAGCGCGATAGATGGCGCTGTGAAATTAAATATTTTCAAAGACCGAAATTCTGCAAATATTTTCGCCGCAACTATTTACTATAGCATTATATAACTTTATATTTATATTATTTGCTTTCTGTGTACAATAACTTTGTACAGGCCAGAACAGCATTAAATAAGGCATGGGGAACTATCTTTTGTCTCATAGAAGATCATGAAACATATGAAAATTTGTATGAGTACCCCATTATATCTTCAAACTAGGTATATGAAAACGCACCTGTTTTTTAATGAATAGTTCATATGTTTTTGGTCAAGAAATGGCGCTATCGCTGATTGCATTTATGTATCTTCTTTCGAGACTCCCTAATTGTACCTAATTTATATCGCATGGGTTTATTATTCCCGCAATTTTAGGACTAATTAGCATCAGGCAAAATTATGAGAGGCGTGTGAAAATAAGCAGTGGTTTGAAATGCTTATAAATTAAGATCCGATGTAGACCTTTTGGTTTCCACGTCTAGCCTGATTCTGCTCACAACTTAAAAGCTATATGAAATCACTCTAAATTACCGGAGCGGTGAGCAGTGGGGTGAAATGCTTATAACTTGCGCGGGGACTGGCCTAGCGTACCAGAGGCCTGGGTTCAATACCGACTTGCACCACTGTCTTTCTCTTTCAGAGTTCGATAAGTGCATTTTCGTCACGAATGCGAGCTGCTCCATCATCCGGAATCCATGTAAAACTGTAGGTCCCTTCACCTACTAGGTGGTAGGGTTTAAGCCCGCCCGGGTTGGTACCATCGCATTAGATGAAAAGATGGTCGAAGCTGGAATGAAAAATTGTCCGTGTTTTCCATCCAGTTCAATGTAGCCGTGCTCATAAAGGGAAGGTCCTGGCATGGCACCAAATTCCTTCGGAAATGTGGTGCATTGTGGGCTGATATCATAACGGTAGTTGTGTGTAGCCATCCATGTCAGGTCGCATAAAAAAAAAAACTTGCGAACCACTCACCCGATTTATATGCGAATTGAATCTACGTTTGGCGTCTCTGAGTGCGCTCCAGTTACGGATGGGTGACCATGTTCGATGTTGAGGCTGGCTGTGGTTTGTATGCCACGTAAAACTTTTGTACACCATTCGTAGGGTTCATTCCGCCTGGGATGATACATAGGTACCATCGCATAGAAGGAATGCATCATCGGGGCATGAAAATTGTCGTGTTTTAGATCCATTTTAACGTGGAAGTACGTAAGTAAGAAATAAAATAAAAAAATATGCTGCGTTTACTGTTATTTTTACGAAGTTCGTCATTTACTTCCAGCAAACAGATGATGTTATACAAATCACTATTCACAGTCCCCAAAGCAACAGTCTACATGCCTCTCTGTTTCATTTTACGGCGCACATCATTTATGTTTTATTTGTATAAAGCTGACATCACGAAATTAGTCACAATATTGACGCGATAGTCCCCTTTCATGGTGTTTCATCGTCAAAAGCAGTTTGATTCCGAGCAAGGATTTGCTGAGCCGTCAAATTACACTTAAAATCGTATAAAATAATGCTATGAACATTTTCATAAGTTAATATCATATGGTGATATATACACACGCATTTTTTTTTAAATGACGCCACAATGCAAAAACAAGTCACAGTAAGACAAAACAAACAAGTCAAAATAGCCTAAGAACCGATTGCATACCGAGAGGGATGAGTTAATCAATGTTCAAATACGTCACTTTCAGTGAACCGCATAGAGTTCCTTCCATACTGTCCCTACAAAGTGACGTGTTTAAGCTGACGATGATTTTGATTTTTTTCCCTTTCGTGCACACGGCCCTATGAGTTATAATACCAAATTACTTAATTATTTTTAAGATATTATTTAGCTAAGTGGCCAGTTCCGAAAACTTATAGTGAAACTTATAGTGCGCCCTATGTATTATAAATGGGAACGTTAGAATATTTCTTATTTAATTAATGCATATCGGCTCCACCCGTTATGATTAAAAAGTAGCAGATAAATAACATATTTATTGACCAGCCTTTTGGGCTACCTACTTTTTATCTAGGACATAATTCAGCTCGACATCAGTCCAAAAGGACATGGACCCGAGCGGAGCCGGGTACCGCAGCTAGTCAATCAAATAAAAATTCATTTCTAAAATCAAGCCTTAGATTGAACATATTTTCTCTGCAAACCTATTAAAAACTTGTACTTCATTTTGATAACACATTAATTATTATTATATTAATATATTAATTATAATTATAATAATTATTAAGCTCAAAATAATTTAAATAATATTTAAGTTCAAAAAATTCGAACCCCATTACTGAAAAATCACCCTCTGAATAGAATGAAATAAGAAAATATTCTGTTCTGAAGTTATCATGCACAAAATATTCAATTATTGTAGTCTAAATAAACAACTTTCATGTTCACAGAATAGCCATATAATAAATACACAGTTTATACTTTGGGGGAAATAGCTCGGCAGGGAATTTATTGCTATCGTTTTTTTACAATCCAGGATGAGAATTTTTCGATAAAAAAGTGAATACATCTAGATGCGCACAACATGGTATTTTAATGACAAAATTATATTATTTATTCGCGGTTATTGACCGTAATAAAAGAGAGAGAAAAGATATTTTAGAGTTATGTAAGATACATTTGTTCTTTATAAGCGATACTTTTGACTGGTGTCAAAATCATACATGGTGTGTTATTTTTCTCAAAATCAAAGAGTTCTATACCCGGCTAGGAAACACTTTTTTTTAGAAAGTAACTACCAGCCCGTCCCGGCTTTGCACGGGCATAATATAATTTAAAAAAATATTATTTTGACGCAATGATACACAAATAAACCCTTTTTACGTAGAGTTCCTACATTGAAATATTTGAAATAAAAAAAATTAGATATTATTATGAGATGATTATTATATTTTAGAGAGCTCTGATAATAAACGCGTCCGATCGCTACTAAATTGCCTCCGACGCACTATTTATAGGCACGTTCCCGCCGCCCCGGCCGGCGGACGTAGCAAACGCTACGTCCTGCAATTTTTAAATCTGTAATATCTTCGAAAATATTCATTTAAATCATATGCTGTACAGGGCCATATAGATCTATATTAAATCCACAATGTATTTAAGGTATTTTATTGGATAAGGATAATGCTAAAATGTTAAAATCGCTTCGAAAATTAGCCATTATTTGTCGTAAAAAGTAAATGACAAAAAAAAATTATCGTGGCATATCCATAAGAGATAGACATATACCATCCCGGAGTATTCTATAGACCGTTTCAATGTGTACAATACTTAGGACATTATTTTGATAAATCTCGTAGGGTTCAGCCTGCGTTTGCAATGTAAGCGGAAACAATGTAATTTTTTACGACATCACATTGGAAACCTCAAAAATAACAGTATTTCTCCACTGTTTAATGGATATACATATAAACCTTCCTCTTCAATCACTCCATCTATTAAAAAAAAACCGCATCAATATCCGTTGCGTAGTTTTAAAGAGTTAAGCATACATAGGGATATAGGGATATAGGGACAGAGAGAGCGACTTTGTTTTATACCATGTAGTGATAGTGACAATGCAATGTTAGTATATCTTGAAATCGGCCTAGTGGCTCCTTTGAGTGTTTTTAGGGTTCCGTACCCAAAGGGTGCCAACGAAACCCAATTACTAAGCCTCCGCTGTCTATCCGTCCATCCGTCCGTCCGTCCGTCTGTCACAGGGCTGTATAACAGATAGACAGCTGAAATTTGAGAGAGTGTGTATTTATTTTGCCGCTATAACAACAAATAGGTAAAATAAAAAATCATTAAAATTAAAGGGGCCCCCATACAAAAGACTTGATTTTTTGTATTAAATCTTTTACGATGGTACGGAACCCTTCGTGTGCGAGTCCGACTCGCAATTGTTCGTTATTTCTTTTAGTTTCGGATTTGGCCCTGAAGCCACATATGAAAAAATCACTCTGTTTACATTTGAGCGTGTTTGGTATCTTCCATCGTTTCACTAGCAAATTTATGGCAACGACTGCCATAATAAATTAAATATTAAATGTACTGTAGAATAATATATAATAAAAAATTAAATTCAATTATTTGATCATGATTGGGAAGTATTGCATTTGCTAAATCGGTTACTTTTCTTGCTACTTCAAGTTACAATCGGATATTTGATGGTTATTTTGTTATGAATTAGGTTGTAAAATGTGAAAAAACAAACCGGTGACCAAGTTAGGGAAGACTGAGTGGAGACCAAAGTACCGTTGATATAACACAAATAAGTAGACGATTAATTAGCGTACTAGTTTATTGTATAATCTGTATCAGTAGGAGCCAAAGGTGATGTCGTGGAGGGCCGGGGAGCCGCCGGCCGGCAGCCCGTACTGCTTGATGAGTTCGTCGAGCCGCGAGTAGGGTGCCCTCGCGGGCTGCGCGCTCGCCTGCTGGTACTGCTGGGGCGCCTGCTGGTACTGTTGCGGTGCCGGTGCCGGCTGGTACTGCTGAGGCGCCGCTGCCTGGTACTGTGGCTGCGCGGTGTACTGCTGCGCGGGGTACTGCTTTCGCGGGGTTGGGGCGGCCGCCGAAAAGAACTGAAATTGACACATACATTCTTAAAGCTTTCTTGTGCTCGACATATTCAAAACTCATATTGAATGTAGCCGACATAATTCTGAGCGATGCCTTGACGTGCCTTTACACGTGGGTCACGTCGTGAATGTGCATGGAAAATATTATTAATGTAATAAAGTTATTAAAGCAATGATTGCGATTGTGATTTTAAAGAAGTGGTATAACCATACCTTCGCGCCCCCGTTGGAAAATAATAGGTTCTCAAAGTAGGCGGTAGCTGAAATAAGTGTGAGAACCTCTGCTCTAGATCCTTCCTATATAGGGTCGGAAAATAATGGAATGAACTCTCTTCCGATGTAGTTCCCCCAAAGTACAACCTGGGCTCCTTCAAACATGGTGTGAAGAAGCACCCGGCCGCCCGGCATGGTTTTTGCAGCTCACCTGTAAGTTCGAAATCCTATGGGCATCGTCGGGCACCTTAAGAGGTATTGGGGTACGCCATATGCCGTGCTTAAGGTGGCCCAACCCGGCGCGCCTAACTCATTTGCGGGCACGGTACAAAACCGTGCTGTTGCGCTCTGGGACCTTCTCTGTTTCAAAGAATAAGACAGGCTACGTGATGAGGAAGATGCAACATGTCCACAAAAAAGACAATGTGCATAGTGTATGATTTGGTAAGATTTACGAAAATTTTAATTTAAAAACGACTTATAGCTAAAAGTAAACCACGACCGCTGTAGTAAAAAATCGAACAAAAACCAGATAGATTATAAATCTTGATTAAATAAGCTATGTCTGATGAATAATTTTTTTAAGATGTTCTTACTTTATCATTGCGTAATCCACCTCCAAAGTTATTGTATAAAACGTAGAACTTTCGGACCTTATAACTTAGAAACCAAACACAATTTTACAATGCCAATGGTCATCAGACAAATTTTGGATCTCTGACAAGAAATATGGGCGTGATCTTCTTTCCCCTTTTGTATGGGGAGATGAGCGGGATGGGCCACCTTAACCGCGAAACTGGCAGAAATGCATAGATTCACTGTCGGCATTCCTCAAATTCGAAATGTAAATAAATTCTTCAATTATAGGGTTGGTTAACCGTGCAATGCTCTCGGTGCCAAAGTATTTCCTCCGTAGTACAATCGGGGGTCCTTCAAACGCGGTGTGTTTTTGTAGCCCTTCCGAAAGCCGATGCCGTCGTCGGGCACCTCCTTCAGGGCCTAGCCTACACTAGATATCGCGTTACACTTAACAAATGTGTAGAATTTGTAACAATGCGCAATCCGCGATTTATGAGCTATCGCATAGCTATGAATTGTATTTGCAATAGGACGGAACTGCATCAGGTCACCTGGTTCTGCTGCGGCGACTGCTGGGAGCCGAAGTCGATGTCCTGCGAGTACTGAGCGCGAGGCGCCGGCGCCACCGCCGGACGGAAGTAGTCACCGCTCGCCGGAGCGGCGGCCGGTGCCGCCGCGGCGCCCGCGAAGAACGCCGGCTGCAAACATTTTAAATTGGGAAAGGCTCGATACTCTTCGACACTCACATTGAAATTAAAAACAAAATCGTGACGCTCACTGCATTCAGTATAACAATATAGAAGTCAAACGATCGACACTGTCGATATTTTTCTCAAACTTTTTATTTTTAGTCATACGGTCGTTTTGATATATTTTTTTATTAAGAGAGTCGTTACCCTATCAATTCCTCATACTACGGGCAATAACTGTCTCCATGCTCTTAATGTTTTACTATGTTTTTGAACTTTTTGATAAAAAAATATATTTTAGAAAGCGATGTCTGTATGTTTTAATTTTTTTTAATATCTTCTTAAGATTGAAAAATATTGGCTTAAAACATTGGAAAAAAGTTGTCTTTTTTTACGTTAATTTTGGTTTTTTTTTTACTGAAAATACCCATATTTACAAAAAAGTTAAAACAATCGAAAAGTGGTATTAAAATTTTGATTAAAATCTGACATCGTTTATGGGTAGGGAAACGTTAGGGCCTGGAAGACGATGGCAGTCGCCGTGCAAAATTGTGCCTTGGCCAATGGACAAAGAATTCATTTATTAAAATTTGCAAATCTTAGATTTCCTGTGACTTCACGACAGCCTTATTTGTAAAAGCCTTAAGTTTATTCTAGTCTCATTATTATGTTTAAAAATCGGCAAAGTTTATTCACGCGGAAGAAGTATAGCTTACTAATTTGAGGTTATAACGTAAATCAAGTTGTTAATCGTTAGTTCAAATTTTAACCATGTTTATTTTAGGAACGCATCTATATGATTTTAAAACACACAAAAATATAGAAATATAACGTTTATCAAGTTGTTAATCGTTAGTTCAATTTGAATCATGTTGATTTTAGGAACGCGTCTATGTGATTTAAAAACACACACACAGGCTACCCTTATGGAGGATACGATTCTCTATACTGTGGTTTGTATATGTATTTTTACATACACATGGCCTCAAAAGCTCATGAGCTACGTGCAATGCGCGTTCTGTAATATCTATGTATATTCTATTTTACATTTACTCATTTTGGTATGCAACGAAACACATCCTGATACTCACACAGACACACCAATCCGAGTATATGACCGACTTTAAGATGTTTCCTTTCCTCTTTTTCGATCGGGACGTATATCATGAAACAATTAAATTCGAATTATAGCTGACCTGATCTGATATAACGAAAGTAGAACTCAAAATTATTTCATTATGTTCTCTAGAATAAAAATATAAAAAAGAGAAAAAATTGACGAATTTGAGTGTGTAATATACATTTAATGGAGGCAATAAAGGAACTGAAATTGAAACTGAATCAGACATATCAATTACTATTGATGCTAACGCAGATATACTGTATACCTTGGGCGGGCGGGGCGCGGCGACTAGGGCGCCGGTGTGGAGGCGGGCGGCGGCGGGCGCGCGGTACGGTGCGGGCGTCACCGCGGGCTCCTCGTAGTCGTAGTCGACGGGTGCGGGCTGCGCCGCGGGCCGGTACTGCGCGCGATTACCGGCTCCGGATCCGAACTGCTCCCGAACACAATCACATCCAATCTATATTTCTTTTTGTCACGTTTGAATGCTTACGAAATTATAGTTTTCCTATTAATTAGAGTTAAACAGCGTCATTTACGGGGGTGTGTGCGTTCATGTAGACGCGGCCACAGTAGTTCTTCGTTATTTGTGCTATAACTTCCCAAAAATAGGATCTTACAAACTATAACCTGTATTGGCAAGAACACAGCAGTTATGTATTGAATGTCATAAAATAATGTATAAAAATACATAGATACATACACTCGATGATAGATCGAGATGCTAGAATCGCCGCGCCTCTAATCAACGCCAATCTTTACTTGACATTGCAGCAGCATACACGGATGATAACGTCGGCCAATGAATTTGCCGCTAATTGCATATGTAATTACTGTAACAACCAGGGCGTGTATTCTTGGCATTCAGTCATTGCGGATTCAGTAGAGTTAACAGTAATGTCAAAGTAAATTCTTCTTCTGTTAACTCTACTGAATCCGCAATGACTGAATGCCAAGAATTCACGTCCAGTATATTGTCGCCAGAAACGACTAATTAGCTTTAAAAGCGGATTTTCGAAATCGAAATCGAAATCACCACACTGTTTAGGTATAATGATATGTCACAACACTATAGTTACTCTGGATTTCTACTGGTTGCAGACAATACAGATTTTCTATTAATATAAACATGTATGTTGCAGTCTACGCTGAAGAATAATAAAAAAAAACCGGCCAAGTGCGAGTCGGACTCGCACACGAAGGGTTCCGTACCATCGTACAAGATTTAACACAAAAAATCACGATTTTTGTATGGGACCCCCCTTTAATTTTTATATTTTTTTTATTTTACCTATTTGTTGCTATAGCGGCAAAATAAATACACACTCTGTGAACATTTCAGCTGTCTACCTATTACGATTCACGAGATACAGCCCTGTGACAGACGGACGGACGGACGGACGGACGGACGGACGGACGGACGGACGGACGGACGGACGGACAGCGGAGGCTTAGTAATTTTTAGGGTTCCGTTTTCACCCTTTGGGTACGGAACCCTAAAAATGAGAAGCTATTTTTTTGTGTAGAGATGGTTTACGCAAACTGACAGTTTGCAGATGAGCATTGTAGATAAGAACTGTTTTTCTTGTGCTTGTTAAGAACGCACGGGAGATCATGAAGATGCGAGTTTGTATAGAAGTGCGTATACCTGGCTGGAGGCGCGCGCCGGCTGCTCGTCGGCGGCGGCGGCGGACTCGTCGACGAGCGTGGGCGCGGCTACAGTGATGCCCTCTCCGGACGGCTGGAAGCCGTACTTGTTGGCGCCGTACTCGACCGTGCGTACCTTCAACCAACGAATATCATACATAACGCTACCGCACAGACTCAACCCGCTGTATCCGTGCATTATTCACACTCGCCGGAGCTACTGTGAGCGTAATATACAGGGTCCGTCACTCGAACTGTTACTAACTTCACACTGTTTCTTTTTTCAAAATAATAATGACCAAATTTTGCGCAGTAAGCGATATGTCATTGCCATAACTTTGGGAATGCGAACATATTCAGGAATGCTATATGATTTGAAGTCGATATTACGGCAGTGAGCCCGGTTACAACCTGTAGGTGCCTGCAGTTTCAAGAAAAAGTAAATATCATTCTATTCAACAGTTTTCAATCAAGAATCTTGATGCAGTTTTTATTGATTTTGTAGAAATCTTAAGGTACTTGTACTTTACCAGCACATATAAAGCACAAAATAAATCTGGGACTATTTCATTTTTATTATTCGTAGATGGAGTGAAAGAATAGTGTAGAATATTGGTATACTGTGAAGAGTGCGTCGGCGGAAAGCAGTGGTTTGGTGCGGAAATTGGAGAGGCGTATTTCAAGCAGTGGACGCAAACACGCTGACCGACTGACTGACTGTGAAGAGTGTCCTTTCCCGTGTCATCGCGGTAGCTATACTAGCCCTTTACCTCCCTAGCGAACTTGACCCAATTTTAAAGCGTCCGTTTGCCGCCACTAGGTATAGTGTCAAGAGTTTGTGTGCGCACCTTGCCCATGTCATCGCGGTAGCTATACTGGCCCTTTAACTGCCCTTTTGCGAACTTGATCTCGATCTTCAAGTTGCCGTCTGCCGCCACTAGATTTAGTGTGAAGAGTATGTGTGCGTACCTTGCCCGTGTCGTCTCGGTAGCCGTATTTGCCCTTCACCTCCCCGTTGGCGAGCTTGGTCTCGATCTTCAAGTTGCCGTCTGCCGCCCCTAGATTTAGTGTGAAGAGTATGTGTGCGTACCTTGCCCGTGTCGTCTCGGTAGCCGTATTTGCCCTTCACCTCCCCGTTGGCGAGCTTGGTCTCGATCTTCAAGTTGCCGTCTGCCGCCACTAGATTTAGTGTGAAGAGTATGTGTGCGTACCTTGCCCGTGTCGTCTCGGTAGCCGTATTTGCCCTTCACCTCCCCGTTGGCGAGCTTGGTCTCGATCTTAAAACTGCCATCTGCCGCCTCGTAGCCGTATGTGTACGAACCATCCTCATTATGTCTGAAACCACCACAACGAACCAATGTTATTTATTTGTTCCTTTACCTTATTCCTAATTTAGAGGGCTGTGAACAGATGACGTCAGATATAAGACAATTAAGCAACTTGACTGATGTTTCGCCTGTCAAACTACGAGATTGTATATAGGTGCTTACGTATGGATAAGGTCATGGCCCCGATGCAGTTACCGTCGGTGGAGTTAGTCTGCCTTTTTCTACTGAAGAGATCGGCTACAGCTTTGCTGTCGTGTCTCGAAGCTCACCTTCCCTGAACTTAATGACTTCCCTGAACTTGGACTGATATGACGCAGCGATACATTTGCTGTCGGCGAAGTTAGCCTACCTTTTTCTACTCCGCATAATCAGCTGCAGCTTGACTGTCGTGTCTTGAAACTCGCCTTGAAACAACGTCGTGGTTTCCAGCGGAGTTAGACAACTTTTCTCAATTGAGCAACATCTACTGCAATGTATTTCTCGTTTATTGAACTCACCTGTTGACTTGCTTGAGTATAGGCACGGGCGTGACGGGGGCACGGTTGCCGTCAGCGGAGCCGGCGATGTATCGGGGCGCGCGTTCTTCCTGCTCGTAACGCTGCGCCGCTGCCGCCGCCAGCAGTGTTACCGCCAGACATAACTGCATCAAATTATCGCCAATAATACGTCAGCTGCATGCGTCTCATTCAAACCGGGTAACAAATTAATTCGTAACCATTTTTATTAGACAATGTTATGTTAAATATATAATTAACTACCGCCGTAAGGCCAAGGTGACTGCATGTGAATTCGGCGGAGCATCGTATGCCACACAATCGAAACATCGCCATCGCTTTAAAAATGCGTTCGTCCAGTCGGTTGCCATCCACACTAACCCTCCAATACGTCTGTGACTATACATGCATGTGGCATGTAAATTTAAGTTGGGTTGGTAGTTTTTCAAAATTGAAGACAGCGCTATAGACTATGAGACAGTAGGCTAGATGTCATATCTCCTTCCTTTTCATCTATGGGTTCTAGGTTAGTTTACCGGCGCTTGGAAACTATTAATTCTATATTTAATAATTAATTTTATATTTTGTGGTACTAGATCGCATATTTATCAAGTTAATAAGCGTTTATAATTTATTGATTATCTTTGAAAAATAGAATTTATAAAGCAAAAACCTAAATTTAGCTTGCTTGTCTAGCTTCGGACTCGATACTCTCTCGCATACAACCATGAACACTAAAGCAAATACAATCCGGACGAAGGTCTTCATTATCGTTTGTTTTATAAAGCAGTTTTTACTCTGCACTCAGATGAAGCCTTAATTAATTATAGAAGCCTTAATAACATGAAGTCCTTCCTTCATAGCTGATTCTATATATTGCAGTATACATTCTACAGGGTTAATGTATTTACGTTAATTAAGAGGAAGACAATTATTTAAAGTAGCGCTTTTTAACACTTTGAGATTTTTAAACAGATACATTTGGTTTTCTTCACGTACACGGTGCCTTACGTAATATATACGGTAGGGACTCTTTTTTATGCCTATCGTTATGATATTAGCCCAATACACCACATTCTCGAAGGAATTAGGTTAGCCACGGCTACATTGGACTGGATGGAAAACAAGGACATTTTTTTATTGCCGCTTCGCCCATATTTTCATCCAATGCTATGGTACCAACCCCGGATGGGCTTAAACCCTACTACCTAGTAGGGGAAGGGGACCACAGTTTTACATGGCTTCAGAACCATGGAGCAGCTCGCATTCGTGACGAAATAAACTTACCCAACTCAGAAAGAGAAAGAAAGTGGTGCATGAACGGGGGGGCGAGTATTTGAACCCAGACCCCTGGTATGCGAGGCATGTCGCGCGCTAATAAGCTGAGAGCCGCTGCCAAGGCCGACCACTAAACGTTGATTTAACTTCGTTGAGGGAAGAGAAAGCCCCGTATTAGTGAGCTGTGAGCTGTTGAGCTGGAGGGGCAACAAGGTAAAACTGTGCGTGGGCTGTCCGGCAGTCAGCTGCACAGCGGGGTGGTGTCATATCTATGTACAGCCTGCATTTCTTACAGCAAAGCTGTACACAGGGGGATGCAGTGGGGAAAGACAAATGGATTTCGTTTCAATGTTTATCAATGCTGGCTTAGATGCATTGCGCAAATGTTCTGCGCCGCACCAGTGAGCAGGCGGGTCGGTTTTCGCGCGTCAATGTTTTCACTCAATGTTAAACCTTGATACTAGTTTAAATAATTCGTTGAGAGCTTGAAGAAAAGTTAAACATCAAATACGGTGGTAAATTACGCCCCCGCCACGTACGGCGCTCGCCCAAGTCCAAGCTCTGCATGGTCAGTCCGAGTTCTCACGTAAATTAGCTTTAGCGGAACTTCGAAGTCCATTTCGAAACCCATTCACGTTTTTCTACTTATTCTGTGGTTTTACTTTCTTCTTATTACTTTACGTTTCATTTATCACTTACTGATTTGTTTTCATACACATACACGGACTCGGGGTACGCGGCAACGTCAACTTATTTCCGGCCAAGATACGTAAGCTGTTAAATCACACTCAGGTTGCGATAAGTAGTCGCAACTGGAACTAAAACTAAACGAAAGTAATACTAACTTGTGTCAAAAATTACATTTCGTCCATTTAACATGTGACAAAGTAACTTATGAAAGTACTACTTTTCGTTAGTCTTAGTTTCAGTTAAGACTATTTATCACAGTCTCAGGCTGAGATAAATAGTCGTAACAGAAACTCAGACTAACGGAAAGTAGTACTTAGTGACGTCAATTTGCGTTACTTTGAGATTTCGTCCATACAAAATGTGTCAAAGTGACGTCACAAAGTACTACTTTTCATTAGCCTTAGTTTTTGTTAAGACTATTTATCTCAGCCTCAGAATCGCAAATGTTAATTCGCACGATTTTAAATATTTATAGCATATGAAAACGCTTATCGATCGGTTTGGCGTTAAAGCCGATTTATTTGACAAGCCGGACTAAGGGCTCTGGATAGGAATAGGCCCGGAGAGAGCGCCAGAGTAGGTCGGTGGGTGTCTCAATGCCGCTGGCGCTGGAGCGGCGCCGCCATCGGCGAGGTCGACTGGTGGCTCGCTCTACTCGTTAACTCACCTATGAATAATTGACCTTTCTATCTATTGGCAGTTTTCAATTACTTGCAGTCATTTGTGGTACCGGCAGATCACAGCGACTTTTTTAATACATCTCTGTCACGAAGATATTTCCTCACCAATTGCATACCAAGCCACTCGCGAAACCTTTAAAAAATATAATTTCACTGTGTAAACGTTTATGGTAATTCCCTAACGTAATGTATGTTGTCACGCCGAAGATCGCGAAGCACACACGTCCCTAATCGATTCACTTCACTGTTCACGCGAGGGCGGGCGCGGCGGGTGGGCCGGCGCGCGCGAGGGATGACGTACCGAGTGCGTGAGCATGGTGCGTGGTGCGTGGTGAGCGGTGCGTGTCGCGGGTGCGGCGGGCGGCGGTCCGGTGTGCGGTCGGCGCCGTTCTCGGGTACAAGCAGGCGGGTGCGGCGCGGCGGCGGGTATATAAGCGGGGTGGCGGCGGCGCGGGCGCGGCGAGCGGCGCGGCGAGCGGCGCGGCGGCCGGACGCAGACCTTTCACCCGAGACAAAGGCCCGGGCCGGCCTGCAGCGACGCAGCAGCCACGCCTGCGGGCGGCTGCACGGGGGCTGCTCGTGTAAAGGCTATCCCCATCAAAAAAAAAATTGTGGAAGGATAACGCTTGGCCATAAAATATATTCAATTTTGTCTCAATTTAGTTTATAAACTTTTTTGTATGTTAAGCGCGGCAAACGGCATACGCCGGGACCCATTAAGATGGCCGACGACGCCCATGGGCTTTCGAACTTTCAGGGGGGCTGCGTTAACGTTGCCGGCCGGACAGGTGCTTCTTCACACCACATATGAACAACCCCAGCTCGTAATTTGGCATTTTCTCCCTGTTCCGCGCTGATCGAAGGTAGAAAGGAGACTGATACATGTCAATATTATTACTTGAGGTAGTTGAGAATTAACAATATAAGTAGAATAATTTGAGTGGCTTGAAAAATAGTTTTTATGTGACTGGACATGGATGGCGGTGGAATACCACACCCATCATCATGATATTAGCCCAAATCACCGCGTTCCCGAAGAAATGAGGTGCCATGATAGGACCTTCTCTATTTCAGATATTTTACCTTAATTAACATGAATTAGTATAGATATCATTAATAATATGTCTTGCAATATGAAGACAATCATTCCTCATTTTTATAATCCACTATTGAAATTTCAACACATTTTTTGAAATTTGAAGTCAACTCACTTAATTCTTAATATCTTGGACTAATAATGACAGTAATTATTAGTTGGGAAAGGCAATATTTATTTATTTAAGCTTAGGCAGAATTTGATGCAAAGTCTGGGCCATCCAGAGAGGAAATGCATCCATTTCCCGCATGTCACCATGCGGGAAATGGGTACACGACCATACGTTTTGCCCCTAGTGGAAGTATTTTACCTAGCTTCCCTACGCTTCTGCGCTTCTTCAGGTCAGAAGGGCAAGAGCATGCTTCAAGCTTATTATCGTGAAGATAGGTAATTGTTCTGTAAATTGTGTCTTCTTTTGGCCTGCACTTTTTCTATTGCTACCCTTATTTATTATTTTATTTATTGGGGGAGCGAGAGTGAAAAAATTCCCTTCGATATTTATGGGTAATACTACATCCTAGGTGCCATGCCAGAACCTTTCTTGTATTCCGCGGCTATGACGCGGACAATTTTCATTGCCACTTCGACTACCAACTCGGGCGGGATTAACCCCACCACCTAGTAAGTCATGAAAGAGACCTACCTACAGTTTTACGTGGAATCCGAACCACGGCCAGCCTCAACGATTTAAAATAGTCACCATCCAGAACCCAACCGCGCTCAGAGGTTCTTCACCCAGCTTTTCGAATCGCTGGCGTCGCACCACTGGGCAACCGAGGCTGACACGTTAACTGCTAACTGCTGAAACGCTAATAAATAATAACGCTGCTAAACGGAAAACACGTTTGTAAGCAAATCTCACTCTGATCACAATTAATTAAATTTACATTATTGAGGAGAGGATCTATGGGTTTCGAACCATGTAGTTACCCGCAAATATAGGGAAATGCACATTCACTTCACAGATCAGATAAGATCTTCAGACCTCCACCAGCAATATCACTTAATCACATCGTGAAATATTAAAAGTATTTCCTTTATATGGCTGGGGGACGTCCTCAAGATTTATGGATTAATATTTTAAGTATTTCGATGAAAAAATATGACAGCCTACACTCGAAACAGAATATTTTCAGTTAAGACTTCCATAATTTTATGAAAAAGACAAATTGGACATTTATTCGGAGGTCCCATGCAGAAATCACTTTATTTAAAAATTCTTCAAGAGAAAAATTTATTTTGCCATATTCCAGACATATTTTTTTAAGCTTTTGGACAAGTCAGCTCCACTTTGGCTGATTACGATTTCTACTTATTTTAATGTTTTGTAAAGCACGTTCGAACGCCTTCGAACGCCCGGGCAGCGTGCGGCTCAGTACCTCGGATTATTCATTCCAACTAACTCATATAAATGTGGACCACACATTTAGAATAAAATAATACAATTTATCATATAAACCCGAGTACGTTGATAAAATAATTATTTACTTATTCTATTTTTCTCTCTCATCTTTTATTATTGTTTTTGCAAAGCTGTGAAGGAAAACGGCCGAAGGTCTAGCTAGTGTATGAAATTCGATATGAGCAGGTAGGTACGTATCGTATTGTCTATATGTCGTATTGTCGTTTACACATTTGTATTCCTTGGTCATCTAAGCATTGTTTCAAGGTTTTTTTCTTTCTTAGGGTCCTGTTATAGCGTAAAAAAAATGTCCCTCATTTCAGATAGTCGTAAATTTATAAACGTAAGTAAAATAAGACGATATTATGTACGATACTGAGAAAAACTTATGCAATATTTCACTTTTCTGGTGCATTACTTTTCATTTGAATTAAGAAATTAAGGTTGTAATTGTCATTTTATGTCGTAAGCTACCTAAATCACGAAACAACCATTTAAGTTATATATTTTGCCTAATGTGTGTTATATAATCAAACCTACCTACGTAGATACATCGCATTAAGAAAAGTATAATCTGAATAATTATCTGTATAATTAATCATAATATTCTAGAAATTCCTTACCAGGAATTCTTCTGACGAGAGAACCGCTTTTATAGCGGTTGTCAAAGCGATTTTTTTGACGGAAAGATTGGTCTTCACCGAGCCAGTGTATATATTATTTGATCAAGCTAAGAAGAAGTTAAATAAACTCCACACGGCCTTTTATTTAAATAAAAATTATTAAATAAATTATGACATGTATTTCGTGGTATCCATGCAGAAAAAGCGACAGCGAGGGTTCAGTCATTCAAGCAAAAAGTGTACAACAAGTAACCAGTAGTCAATATTACCAGGATTACCTTGTGATTTCTAGATTCCCTAAGGATTTTTAGACTACCACAGATTTCTGGTGATTTCCATAATTCTTAAAGGGCTACCAAAGATTCCTTAGGGATTACCAAGAATTCCTAGGATTACCAAAGTTTCTGGGGAATATCGTTAGATTACATTCGAATCTGGGGTTCCTTTAGAATTTTCGAGAATGTTGTCGGGAATAATGGGCTCTGCCGAAGATTCCTCTAAGATTACCCGAAATTACTATGAATTAAATAAGATGCCAATGGTTTCCTTGGGATTCCTAGATTACCCAACATTCCTCGGACTCCCACCAGATCCCACCTAAGACCACCTGGGATTACTGAGATTTTCTTTTTTATAAAAAATCAGTGTGGGTGGCTGTGCTGAGGTCCAAAGATTCTCAGAAAATCCAGAAACACCTCACCTCACGAAACCACGCTCAGCGAGGCACCATGCCATGCGGATTGGCGGACTATCATTGAGCTATCGAGCCTGTTTAAATTGCTTGAAGACTCCCAGGTTACAGGTATAAGGAAAGGCACCCGCCGGCAGACAGTTCCATATCCTGGCGGTGCGGCAGAGAAATGAGCTTACCAAATACTTGTTCACCAGATTCCCTGAGTGACTGACCCCTCGGGTGGCATATATCGTTGCAACGACAAAAGTATTGTGCAGTGAATAGATCACGTTGCATCAACATTAGGAATGCATGCACGGTAACACATTTGACCTCCGCATGTCGGGCATAGCGTGTCGCTTCAGCGGCGGCCGAATCATGTATTCAGCGCCCACATGCCGTGTTGCGATATTTTGGGCGCAGATACAATAGTTTCAAGACGCGTGCACGTTAGCAATACTATTTCCAAACTGTCACAGTTCTCCGTAGCGCATTAGACTGTCGTGAAGTCAACGGGCTCTGATATATTTTATTTTTTTGTAATAGATAAAATTAAATATAATAGAACAGTCCCACCACCATACGATACATATATTAAATTATATAAATATATATAGCTATGAAGTTGTAATTATAATTATATAAAATAGGTGTAAGTTTGTTTGTACATTCCTTATTACTTTTTAAGCTCACAATCTCAAATTAAAGCTAAGCTAAGTTAAGCTCAAATCTCAATTAATAAGGACGCATATATTTTCATTTTAAAATGATCACTAACTAGAAATTGAACTAAACATCTGGCAGCATCATTTGTTTGTTACTATTCCAAAAATGTGTAAAAATAATATTGTATTGGTCAATTGTCATGAGAACCGCTCATTGTTTTGATATGAAACTAATGTAATGGTTGAATTGCAATCGTTATTAGGGTTCCGTACCCAAAGGGTGAAAACGGAACCCTATTACTAAGCCTCCGCTGTCCGTCCGTCCGTCCGTCTGTCCGTCTGTCACAGGGCTGTATCTCAGTAACCGTAACAGGTAGATAGCTGAAATTTTCACAGAGTGTGTATTTATTTTGCCGCTACAACAACAAATAGGTAAGATTAAAAAATAATTAAAATTAAAGGGGGCTCCCATACAAAAAACGTGTTTTTTTTTTGTTTTTTTTTTTACGATGGTACGGAACCCTTCGTGTTTGTTTTTACAGTAAATATTTTCCACATATAAAATCTGCTTTTGCTACGAGACTTTGACTCTTCTTAATATGGTAACTATCTGAATATTGTTGCACCTTATATGCAGTAATCTGCATCTGTGAGATTAAAGCTCACAAGTTGTACGTAAAGCTCGTCAGCGGCGGCGCCTGCGCTCTGCGGATGTGTGGCGCACGTCCGGCAGGCGCGCGGGGGAGGGGAGTGCCCGGAAGTGGCGCGGGAGCCGCCGCCGCCATTACGCTCTCAGCATCCAATTTCTTATTTTTTGGTAAAGGTGGCCCAACCCGGCGGGACTAACTCATTCGCGGGCACGGTACAAACCCGTGCTGTTGCGCTCTGGGACCTTCTCTGTTTCAAAGAAAAAGACAGGCTCCACAAAAAAGACAATGTGCATAGGGTATGATTTGGTAAGATTTACGAAAATTTTAATTACAAAACGACTTATAGCTAAAAGTAAACAGCGACCGCTGTAGTCAAAAATTTAACAAGAACCAAATAGATTATAAATATTGATTAAATTAGCTATGTCTGATGACTAATATTTTTAAGAAGGTCTTACTTTATCATTGCGTAATCCACCTCCAAAATTATTGTATAAAACGCGCGAAAAATTCGAAATTCCGGACCTTATAACTTAGAAACCAAACACAATTTTACAATGCCAACGGTCATCAGACATCTAGTTCGATTAAATAAAACTATTTTGAGCAAAATTTGGGATCTCTGACAAGAAATATGTGCGTGATCTTCTTTCCCCATTTGTATGGGGAGTTAAGCGGGTTGGGCCACCTTAAAAGAGCAAGTTATAATCTATCACGTAACCTAGTTCGATCTTCAATTATATAATTTTAAGATGTTTGGCCATAGAAGTCTGTGTTTTGCCCAAAATGCATGAATATGAAATGCACAAAAAATGGATTCATATCTAGTAAGGCATTTAAATGTAAGAAAATCAATATGCACCAAAATCAATAAACAAAAGCACGAGTTTTGAAAAAAAAATATTGATACAATTGATTGTCGAATCAGTGCATGTGATTGTTTTTTTTATGTAACCGGACCTAGATTGCTAAAACCCATTTGCTATCATGATATTACTCCAACACACCACATAGGAACTATAAGTACCATGCATCGGGTAAACAGGTAGGGGTAGGTATTTTGGGGGGTCCCTAGAATAAGTACCCAGTGACCTCAAAGAAAACAAGTTTTTTTAATATTTTTAAAAGCTGTGAAAAATCGTTTTTATTATAGTAGAAGGCCTCCGCTAGGCACTCCCTATCTACAGTTCCACGTGATATGCGAACCACGAATGACCAGGACATTTCTTTCCTTAAGATTAAGGCCAATTGTCGTCGGCAAAATAAACGGAATACTGCATGCATGTGGAACTGCTTCCATATTATTATGTGCCGAAACCCACACAGAACATCCAAAATTTCAGTTTGTCCTAGATTCACGTCTCAGCCCGGCACCACAGCCGGCACGGCAGTTGGTAACCAAAATTTCATGATGCCACAGAACCCGGACGAATGGACGGCACGGCCGCCGTGTAGAAATGTGCGACCGCGCTGTTGAAGGCTAGACGTTCTCCCTCCGCCGCCACCGGCGCGCCGCCGCCGTCGCTGCTCGGCGACCTTGCGTAGTGGCCGCCCCGCGCTGGTGCGGAGCACCCGCCGTGCTGCGACCCCACAGCATGCGTCGATGTCATGTCACGTAATAAATAATTCTATGTCCGAGAGGAACCATACTCACTCAGGCGTGGACTTCTACGTGGAACTATTAAGAGTACCAATGCAATTTTTTTTTTTTTATGTGACTGGTCATGGATGGCTAATACCACAAGTTCTGTCATGGTATTAGCCCAACACACCACATGGAAACTAGGTGCCATGCCAGGACCTTCCTTATATTGCACGGCTACATTGAACTGGATGGAAAACACGGACAATTTTCATTGCCGCTTCGACCATCGTTCATCCAATGCGGTGGTACCAACCCGGGCGGGATAAACCCTACCACCTAGTAAGTAAGGAAGGGGACCTACAGCTTAACGTGGAATCCGAACCACGGCCAGCCTCACTCAACGGTCAAATGGTCACCCATCCAAGACCAGACCGGACCCAGCGTTGCTTAACTTCGGAGAGCGATCGCCGAAGTGTCGCGCCACTGGGCCACTGAGGCTGATATGCGGAAGTAGTAAGACCTACGGGACTAAGGTCTGGGCGTTTTCGGGGATCGAGCTGGAATAGTGTCTCCCTATGCATAACCTAACTGTTGGTTACTGGGAGCGCTATACATTAAACATCGAAGGGAAAGTCTAATAGTCTGCACAAACAAACTCTGACTTCAAACAATCATAGATCTTCATTAAATATCAAATGTAGCTGCCAATAAACCCTAAACCACCTACTCTGGAGACACAACCTCAGAGAGAGTATAGAAAACTCTCACTTTTAAGAATGACAACACGAAACTAATTTACATATTGTCCGTGTTTTCCACCCAGTTCAATATTGCCGTGCAATATTAGCAAGGTCCTGAGATAGCACCTGACATGAGGTACTAATATCATGACAATACATGTGGTATTTATCCATCCATATCCAGTCACATAGAAAATAACTTTGAATAGTTTTATTTCCAACCGCGTCAATCAACAATCATCAATCAATCAAATAACTAAAGTCATCAAACGTCAATAAAAATATACTGGACAATCACATCAAAAAACATCTAATAAAAATCAATATACATAAAAATATCAAAAATAAATATATCAAATAAACCAAATCGATCGAAAGTTATGCGTGAACAAGGCCAGAACAACCATAATAATAATATCGAAGTGATAACCTATTTTTTAACCGACTTCAAAAAAGGAGGAGGTTATCAATTCGTCGGAATCTTTTTTTTTTTATGTATGTTCACCGATTACTCGAAGACCCCTGGACCGATCTGGAAAATTATTTTTTTGTTCGAAAGGGTATACTTTCTAGTTGGTCCCATTTTTTTATAATGGGTTGTATCAAGATATAATTGTACCAAGCTAGCATGACATTCCCTATGGCCACCTCGTATGTTTCATAATACTCATGGGCACTGTCACTGTCCTCCAGACCAAGGTACCTACACAAATCTGGAGTCCGACGTAGAATCTTTGTTGTCAAGGTATTTTTAAAAAAGCAATACTTTTGGACTGCTTTATTTTCAAAAAAAGGACTGCGAGGTGGTAATCAAGTCAGTGGTGGCAATTCAATAAATTGATCTTGAAATAATAGATAGTTTCTCGGTCGTGCCCAAAAATACCTGAAAAGTATGTAAAATATATACATACATCTGAACATATATGTTGACATATGTATACAGATAGATGTCACAATCATTAGGCTACATTTCGGTGCTCAATTAATGGATTGTGCTTTTATTTCCGCGCACCAAGAGCTGTCCCAAATAAAGTGGTACTAGTTCGTGTTCACCTTTTCATGAGTTATCGGCGACGCATGTCCCCACGCTGCCTTCTCGGTACAGCCAAGTGTAAGTGGAGTGGAGCGGTTCACCTTCGTGGGCGCGGTCGGGACAAGCGACATTTGGGCCAGTACTTGTCTCGCGACCACTTCCGCGATGTACGTAGCTCACGAGTTTTTATTGGTTTCATGTTCAATTAATGTTGTGGTCACATTTATAGGCTACTTGGATCCGTCTACGCAATTGAGCACATCCTGCAGGTCTATTCCTGGCATTCAGTAATCAAGAATCAGGAATCCTGAGTCTAGAAAACCGCTTTTGTAGCGGTTTTCAAAGCGACTTTCTTGACGAAAATATTCCGGAGCATACTTTTTTTAATCAATCAAGGTTTTCCGTCGAAAAACTCGTTTTGAAAATCGCTATAAAAGCAGTTTTCTATACTCAGTATTCCTCATTCCTGATTACTGAATGCCAGGAATAGACCTGCTGGTGTCTGAGCTGCTGGTCCCAGTTGTCACCCAGTTCTTAACGGAATTTCCGAAGTTCCGTAAAAACGTCAAACTCCATACAAGTTTTTCCTAAATATTGTGCGGGGAATGTGTAAAAATTGACTTCTCCAAACTGTCAAAGTCAAACTCGGACTTCCGATTTGTATGAAAACGCGGAGTCTACGTAAACGGCAACGTCGACGTATTGACGACAACGTTGAGTAAGCTGTCAAATCAAACTCGGACTCGCAAATGTTAGTTCGCTTGGCTGTTCCGACCCATATAAAGTTGTTTGCACACATAACGCAAAAAGTATTGCACTTTAAGCCACGAATTCATAATAAAAGTTTAATATAGTCATATTACTTGCAGCGAAAACAATTAACAATTTCAGAATTATTGGTTCTGTTACAATTTATTTAAATACGATTTTTATTTAACAGCGCCATCTAACGGTGTAAAACTTCTAATCGGCAATTACAACGAAACCATTAAACCTGAAATTGTGAATATGTTTTCGCTGCAACTACTATGGCTATATTTAATATTTTTGACAAATTCGTGCCTCAAAGTGCAATACTTTTTGCGTTCTGTGTAAAAAAAACAATGTATGGGTCGGAACATCCTTAACACCCACTGCGCGCGCTCTTCAATTTCTATATACATTTGAAAACGCCAGTCGATCGTTTTGTCATAAACGCCAGTTTAAGTGACAGCTGGGACTACGGGCTCTAATTACTTCTGCACCCAAATCTCTCTTAGTTCTCGGCGTGTAGCTCAGGGGCGCTGAGACTTGCCTTCTATGCCGGAGTTCATGGGTTCGATCCTCATCTGTTCTTCCATGTTCTTCGCCTAGAAAAAATATAACCAAACACAATTTCATCAATTATCTAGTTCGATCAAATAAAACCGTACAATGTTAATGCAATAAGACAAGAAATGCGCGCATGATCTTCTTTCCACGTTTCTATCGGGAGATGAGCGGGGCACATCCGTACGGAAAATGCATGAACAAGGTC
This sequence comes from Incurvaria masculella, assembly GCA_946894095.1. Classification (NCBI taxonomy): domain Eukaryota; kingdom Metazoa; phylum Arthropoda; class Insecta; order Lepidoptera; family Incurvariidae; genus Incurvaria; species Incurvaria masculella. Next base: position 14,195,151 of record OX335641.1, on the reverse strand, counting down.
GAATGTAATTGATCTGAACTACGTCGAATGCTCTTTGGAGAGCGTATCGTATGAACAACGGACCTTGTGTCCAAGTGCCGATAGGTTCTTTCCGGCAGCGGGGCTAGCAGGAAATGACGAGGAACGCTATTCCTCCACCTCCAATCTACCATCGCTCAAGGCGTAACAAGGAGGAGACATACACATACTCTCCACGTTGCTCCAATAAGAACCAACCGTTCCGCATGATCCTTATCTAGGTTATATCGGGTCGATAGACTGTAGGATTCACCCTATACCGATGTATTTTCCCCAAGAGCTCCATCAAACGTAAAGTGAAGAAGAACCTGGTCGACAGGTACTGTTTTTGCAGCCCCTGTTTTTTTTCGTAAGCCTATCAGCGCTGTCGAGCGGCTGTTTGTTGAGTCTGGCGCACACAACGAGAAAATAGAGGTTTTTTTCTCGTTAGGCGCCCGCCCGTTTATACAGGGCGGGCGGTACGATGTTACTAGTGCAGCTTTACATTTTTCCTCTTCAAATATTACATTTTTATACAAATATTTTATTAATCATGGAGAACGTGCCTCCGTAATTTCACATTTCAGTATGAAGTACTTAATTCATATTTATCCACCCGTATTTCCTATTACCATTAACACGCATCTTATAAATTAAAAAGTAAGAAAGAGACCTAATATTTATTTTTCTAAATAAATTAATCATCTTTAATATTTTTTTATGTCCAGTCAAATAAATAAAAAATTGGAAATATGTTTCGATTAAGTTATTACACATATGTCGCACTTGAAAAATCGGCTCTGCACGAATATAGATTTTATAATAAATAAAATAGTTTTAGTGACCTAATTCCAAAACCGTCAAAGGCCGTGCGCGCTTATTTTTAATTTATTTATATTTATTATTTATATTTATAACTTATTATATTTATTTATATTTATTATTTATATTTATAACTTATTATATTTATTTATATTTATTATTTATATAATAACTTATTTATATTTTCGTCAGTTTTAATGCATTTTCATTTTAAATTCCTAGGTTTGTACACCTAAATTAGGCAAGATCACGTACTCGAACAGTCGTTAAGAATATATGATGCAGAAATAAGGTCACAGGACAACAAAGCTTTCAGCTTCATATTCATCTATTATCATCATATTCATTATATCATTTCATAACATTTCGATCTAAGCATGTATTTAATTACTGTGGACGGAAAACTCGTAAGTTTCTTTGCTGATCTTCTTTACTGAGTTGATCGAATCCGCGGATCAATCAGTTTTTTACGTAGCTTAGTGTAGTTTGACAACCAAAAAAGTTTACATAAATGAAAAAACGCTCATGAATGGTGAAAATCTACCTTGGAGTTGCTGTGTTTGTTATGCGGTGTGAAGTCTTACGGCGGTGTTGTTTGGCCAAGAACGATTACTTATTCTGTGGCCCAGATTACTATACAAAGCACATTAATGAGCTGACCGCGTCCGCCGCGATTATCCGTTCTTACAGGATTATATCAGGATGCTCACTTAACCGAAGCCTCAAGTTCGCAATCTTAACTTCACCTCAGCGTTAGTACTTTCAGTTTCGGTATCTTTATTTCCTCAATAAGATCTGTATTGCACGCAGGTCGCCTTCATAAAATCCAAAAAGCACAAGAATTAAAACCGATAAAATCCATAAGTATGTAATTTTCTGTGGAAGTGTTATAAAAACCGCAAAATCTTACCTTACATAACCTAATTTAAAATTTCCGTGTTGATTATTTTGGAATCCTGATTCGTGAAGAATAACTTTAACTGTTTACAATTTACAAACTAGTTAACAATGATTGATAGACGATTACTGCTGACAAATAACATCGTATGTGCATTAAATTTTTTTTTATCGAGTCATTGTTTTACAAGTTACCCATGCAATTATTTGATGGGACCGCGAAGAAATACCGCAGAATTTTCACAAGTACCACGTTGCATGGCTTAGTGCACGAATACGACAAGATCTACATCTGGAGCCTCTAGATCCAGTGAAACAGTACACATGGGGGAAGTATGTACTGGCACACAAGCAGAATAGAAGTGCGTATCAAATAAGTATTTTTCTCATTTCCCAAAATGTTGACATTATTTTAATTTAGTTTTTTAAGGTTTTGGCACTCACAACATCGATCGTTATGACTGCGCCGTCGCCAGTAGTAACAGGCAAATGAGACTAAAATACTGAAAAACCAGCGCTGTGTTTTTTTTATTTAGGTTTTCTATCGGTTGTCGTGGCATTGCAACTTTACAACGCGTGTTTTTGTTTCGCTGTTCGACCATCTTTCACTCAATCAGGTGGTCTATCATCTTTCACTCAATCAGGTGGTCTATAACACATTTTTTTCTACAACTTTCTGCAGCTAAGACATAATCTTCCATGTAAAATAAATACACAGTTTTTCAAAAAAGTGTATTTATATTAAAGTGCAATCCCTCCATGGTACAGTCAACCAAAGGTTAAAGGATACACTTCCAGTTAAACGTAAAAATGAATGGTGTTTAAATATAACCTACGATTCAATTTTGTTAGGGTTTTGTTTACTCAATAGCTAGTAGACATCCTCAACTATGTTTGAATTTATTCTCAACACTATAATTGTTTCCAAAAGTCAAAGTATTTCGACTGTTCATCTTTTCATTCAACCGGATGTGTATCCTAAACTCTTTGTTCGACTGTACATTTACTTATTTGGTGAACAAGCAAATAGAGTGATTAAATCTGACGTTTAATTAGATTTTGTAACATGCTTACTGTATAATGACGAATATTTCAGCGAAGTAAACTGAAATTGGCCAGTTAACATGGCAAGAAATAAAGCTAAACGTCGCGTCGGGTTTAATCACTAACTTGCCAGTTCAACCGGCGAGTTAATATTCCATGGTAACCCACTGAAGTCCGGCTCACCAATTGGATTAAACGTATTCGGTTAATCGTGTATCTGTGACTAGTGGAAGGTGGCGCTAGTTGGCGAGACACGCACCAATACAGGTATGCGACTATATCATTGCAGCGGTCCGCTTTGCATTGCTGTATCGCCTCAGGCGTAGGCGCGCCGCTGCCTCCGCGTTGCTGGCGGACCACCCAACCCTACTCTGTGAACCGACATTTCCTACAAGAATCACTTTTTGAAAGTGACATTAAATATAATAAATAAGACCAACTTAGGATGGCGATTTTGGAAATTCCGAGGAATTTATCAGTGGGGAAAAATTATAGATCCATATCCATAAATCGATCCGTAAGTGCACCGAATTAGGTCAGAAGTTTCCACCACCTCCAGCTACAAAAATCTTTAAGTTACCTTTCGGTTACATCATGTAAATATGCATTATAACCGAAAATTACTCATCGGATTTCAGGTAGGTGGTGAAAACAGGGGTTAGTGAGGATCCATCAGTGATTTCCTTATCTAAACAAATAAGCGCAAGAAATAGCCGAGCGGGGGTTACCGTAGCAAATCAACTCGCCGGGTGAACGGGCAAGTAAGTTTTTTTATGTAACTGAATATGGATTAAAGTCCTGGTAATGGCACTTAGTTACCATGTGGTGTTTTAGGCTAATATCATGATATTAGGTATACATGTCCAGTTACATAAAAAAGAACGAATCTTTCAGCCGTCTGTCTCTGGTTACGAAAAAATATGTCAATTCAAAGAAATAGCCATAAACATCCATAACATTTTATTTATATTCAATCATGCCGCTAACATACGATTAACTTAATTAATAAATCATAATAATACGACTGTAAAAAGGTACGGAATATTATATAGATATTGCGATACTATATAATATGGTGTATACAAATAGGTAGACAGATCCGAAATGGGGTGATTCTATACACGAAACTTAAAAATCTTTAGGTCTACGAGTTTTGTTTTACGGATAAAAAAATATAATCTTCTGCAAACTATTTTGTGTTCAGGTAACAACAAAAATATAAAGTTGGGATCCATTGATTCATCTTGAAATTTTAAGTTGATTGAACAGAATCACCCTTTTTGGCCCTGACTACATACAATACATTTATTTCAATCACCTTAAATTTCTTTGTGCATTTGCATCGTTGCAATACATTATCAAACACTTTCAGTGTTACTAATAAACCCCGAACTTCCTCGGAATTGCTATACTATGTTTTCTCCTTCGTTTCAAATTCGATAGAAAGGGACAAAACATGGTATGACTATTCCGAGGATGTTCTGGGTTTATTAGTAACGCACTACAAAATAGTCGCATTCTATTAGTGAAATATATCGGGTCAATGTCGTTTCGGACTGATATCGGGCTGAATCTATCATTTTATGTTCTATAAGTTCCGCAAACACACTGTCATCCCCCTTTGTAAACGACTTACGCCCGGTGCCACCACCTCCAGTTACAAAAATCCTAAAGTTATCTTTCGGTTACGCCATATAAATATGCAATATAACCGAAAGTTAACTATCGGATCTCAAGTAGCTAGAGGGTGTGAAAACAGGGGTAAGGGGAGGAGGTTCTCAATTCGACTGTATTTTTTTATGTTTGTTACCTCATAACTTTCGCCTGGATGAACCGATTTTGATGATTTTTTTTTATTTGAAAGCTGGTGCTTCCAATGAAATGGGATCAATGGCATCCATGAGAAAATCATATAAGTCTTAAATTTGCATTAAGTATGTGCGCGACAAATGGACGAAGAACTCAATATCACGCCAACCGATTTAGATGATTCTTTTTTTATTGGAAAGGACATGTACAAATTAGTACGTGTACTTTAGATTCACTAAACATAAAAGAAATAAACAACAATTGTAACAAAAAAAACCGACTTCAAAGAAAAAGTATTCCAAATCAAATTAACATTCACTAAAAAGTAAACTTTACTTTCTCTTCGAAGCCAGGTTTTTTGTTTTGTTAAAATTGTTGTTTTGTATTTAATTTTTGTCGCAAAAGGCAGCCTACGTTCGTTTCCCAAGGCCCAGACTCTCTCTATCCAAATTTCATTAAAATTGGTTCAGCGGTTTTAAACTTTACAGATTAGTATGGATATGGATATACTTATATGCTCGTCTTGCGTGCAATCCATCACCGTCTGCAAGTTTGATCATATCAGCGGAACGGTAACCTTCATAGAGTTACCGTTCCGCTGCGTTCAGTAACCTCAATCTTTGGTTACCTCCTAATTATTGGGATGGACTCTAAGGGAGGCATTGACGGCAAAACCTCAGAATTTCTTATCAAGTCGTTTAAAACGTTTGGAATACCTACCCATAGCTTGATTGTGGTGTCTACAGAAACCAAACCGTTTGCTTGGCCGCGCTTTGACGTGAGAATCTACGAAGAACCAGGTTGGAAGATAAGTAATAATTCCTTTAATAGCAAACGATATAGGGCCCTTGGAAAGTAAATCGTTCGTGTTTCATCATAGCGATATTCCCAATAGTGTCCTTAACAGTTGTCCGAACAAAAGTCAATGTAGATTCATATATTCCAAAAAAATACGCTCAGCTGTTGCAATGGTTTGCATGAGAATCGGGCAACGGAGCGTCTCTAATTAGTAATACTTACAGCTAACTTCCAAGCTCTGTGGTGGAGTCTCATGCAATGAGTTCATCGTTCGATGCTTACAACAACAGGCGGTAATACGGTTACATACGTACACGTTTGTATCAATTCTCCCCGTGTAATATAACGCAAGATCTGGATAGAGTTGCACCGGCACGTTGCGCAACAAACTGGCGCGTGCGGAGCTGGGCTGCAACGGCCGCATGCTGATCGACATCATCGAATATCGATACACTTTCTCCGGTGTACGTGCGGCCCGCCGGTCCCTCCGTCCGTCCGTCCGTTGATGACGCAACGCGTCCCGACCTACACCTGCGCACCGCACGCTGCGCGGAACAATGCGAACCTTCCTATTGCCGACTACAATGATTGAATGATACCCATCGCATAGTGCAGAATGGGGAGTAGGAATGAGTTTGAATTACAAAACAATTTAGCAGCATTACTTAACTTCGCGTGGCTCCATTTTTGTAAACATTTGCAAACATTGCTATACATGTGGACAACGAGGCTCGAATGATAAAAAAGTAAGGCAAAGGACAACGCTATTTTAAAGATAGTTGGTACCCTATATATTTATTAGAAATTGTCTTCGTTTGTTAAATAAATAAATAAAAAAAATTGAAAGAATGTTCGAAAATGGAAGGTCCGGGGGCATCTAATGTGAGCATCGAAACATAATCGGAAGGATACGATTAAACCTCCACTCCAGGCAGAACACACCTAATTCTTGACTAGTATAATCTAAATTAAATGTCAATTAATGCTTTGTACATTTTGTAAAAAGTCATATAACTTAAAATTTAACTGATATTTAAAAAATGAGGACCGAACAGCTATCACTATTTACATACACATGCACGTTATAGCAACATATTTACAAATATCCCTACAAGTACCTTAGATTAGGTGGATTAGCCCGAATAGTTAATACTGTAAGAGCCAGTGTTGGGGTTGAAGTTTTGCGCCGGATGTCCGAAGAAGGGGTTGTAGTCCTGCTGCTGGTACTGCGGCTGGTGGTACTGCTGCTGGTGGTACTGCGGCTGCTGGTACTGCTGCGGCTGCTGGTACTGTTGCGGCTGCGGTTGGTACTCGGCTTGCTGGTACTGCTGCGGCTGCGGTTGATACTCGGCCTGCTGGTACTGCTGCGGCTGCGGCGTGTACGCCTGGTACGAGAACTGCGGCTGCTGGTGATAGACCTGGCTCTGCGGGCGGCCCTGCGGGAACTGCTGCGGGAACGGCGAATCGAGCAGTGTTTGCTGGCGGTAGAGCGGCTCGGCGGCGGCGGGAGCGGGAGCGGGGCTCGGCCGGTACTGCGCCGGCTGCTCGTAGCGCTGCCGCTGGAGGGGCGGCGGCGCGGCAGTGGCGGCCTGGTGGTACTGGCGGACGGCAGAGGGGCGCGGGCGCTCGGGCGCGCTGGCACGATACTTGGGGTCGTCGTAGATGGCGGGGTCCTCGCGGTACTGGCCGTCGTCCTCGTCGCCGGGACGCAGCGCGTTGCTGGGCTCCGCCAGCGCCGGCGGCGGCACAACGATGCCTTCACCTGAACCGACACACATAATTAGCTGGATTCCATTAGGCGCCTGCTTAGAAAACATATTTTGATTTATTCATCGAAATATAATCATTAATATTGCAAATATTAAACAGCCGTATCAGCAGCCAGGTTAGCTCAACAAATCGGCTTGAATTGTAACAGCCGTATTCAGAGTGGGCGTACTAACTTTAATACGCCGGACTTAATCGGTTTTTGTATGGTTAGTCCGGTGCTAATATCGTGCTAAGTGTTGACAGGTTCTATCTTAACATTTTTTTTTTGGTTTGTCAACAGTGACTCATTTCGCAAATTACAAAAAAAATCTCACAAAGAAACGGGAAAAAATACTGAAACTATCACTAATAAGAGACAAACACAACATGATATACATTTCTTTTTTAAGGGTCAAAGTCTAGCGGTGTAACAGAGTTAAGAACAATTCGAAACGATATGTACAAACGCTAACGAGTGTATAAGTAAGCTAAATATGAAATATAAATAAATCTAAGGAAACACAAAAATGTGAAAAGGCTATTGAAATCACTCGTACACAAAGAAAGAAAAAAAAACACATAACACAAACAATATTTAACGGATGAAAAAGTTAAGTATTACTGACATTTTTTTTAAAGGCTGATAATGAGGATATAACATCGATGCTGTGTGTTTTCGTAAGTCTGTTGTAGTATGAGCATATTCTTGGAAGAGCTGAGTTTCGTCCCAACTTGGTGTGATATCTTTTAATATTTAGGGGAATGAAATTAATAGGCCGCGAATTTAACCTAGGTATATTAAATTGTATTTGATCAATTAAAAAAGAGCAGTTCAGAAGGTTGTTTATGATTTTATAAAGGAATTACTTTAAGTATTTATTATTCGGAGTAGGGTGTGGATTTATTTCTCGGCCAATATGGAGGACGTAGCGATGTCCTCGCAAGCTCACACTATACGCATAGACGAGTGTTACATATCTCATGGAGATAAACACACAAACCCAGTAACTTACCAGCCGTGGCGGTTGCCAACTGCATATAATTGTACGTCCAGCCGCGCGTGCTCGTTTTCATAACAGCGGGCGTACTAAGATATTTCTAAACGCTTGCATTAGCCGAGAGTGCGGAGCAGTCGCCGGCCATTAAACTGACCATTCATAGGTACTTACAACTGTTGCGGTAACCCTAGGTGGCAGCTGCTAGCTGCTGCGGTGCGGTGGAGCGAGGTGCGGCGCGGTCACCTTGACAAATGTATGTGGAGCACCACCGCTACTCCGAATTGCATGAATGTCGTTTACGAGATCGTTCAATTTATGCTGTCTATTACGAGGAGTTTATCGATATGTTAATTACCTTAAAGATTCGATTTGACAAAACTGTTTTTTTCCCGAGCAATCGTCGACAGAATGAAGTTTAAAATATTAGCAAAGTAATTTTAAATTGCGCACATGCAACCTATTTGAAGAATTATTTGATGGAAACGATGGGAAGAAAACACTACCTGGGAATTCTCATGCCGCGGAAGGCGAACGACAGAGAACAGGGTGGGAGACAGTGGCGTAATATACGTCACTAGCACTCGGTGCGAATCCCAAGTTCGCCGCCCCTTATTCCTACTATTGCTACGTATTACGAGAAGAATACGTTCGGGCCGGAAGCCGCCCGCGCTGCTAGCGCCGTAGGAGACCTCGCGCCGCTCACCGGCCGCGTCCACGTAGCCGTACTTGCCGGCGACGTCACCGTTGGGGTACTTGGTCTCGATCTCGTTCTGCGGAAGGCGAGCGACATAAAGCAAGCTGGGAAGGGACATGGAAACCTTCGGGCCGGAAGCCGCCCGCGCTGCTGGCGCCGTAGGAGACCTCGCGCCGCTCACCGGCCGCGTCCACGTAGCCGTATTTGCCGGCGACGTCACCGTTGGGGTACTTGGTCTCGATCTCGTTCTGCGGAAGGCGAGCGACATAGAGCAAGCTGGGAAGGGACATGGATACCTTCGGGCCGGTAGCCGCCCGCGCTGCTAGCGCCGTAGGAGACCTCGCGCCGCTCACCGGCCGCGTCCACGTAGCCGTACTTGCCGGCGACGTCACCGTTGGGGTACTTGGTCTCGATCTCGTTCTGCGGAAGGCGAGCGACATAGAGCAAGCTGGGAAGGGACATGGATACCTTCGGGCCGGAAGCCGCCCGCGCTGCTGGCGCCGTAGGAGACCTCGCGCCGCTCACCGGCCGCGTCCACGTAGCCGTACTTGCCGGCGACGTCACCGTTGGGGTACTTGGTCTCGATCTCGTTCTGCGGAAGGCGAGCGACATAGAGCAAGCTGGGAAGGGACATGGATACCTTCGGGCCGGAAGCCGCCCGCGCTGCTAGCGCCGTAGGAGACCTCGCGCCGCTCACCGGCCGCGTCCACGTAGCCGTACTTGCCGGTGACGTCACCGTTGGGGTACTTGGTCTCGATCTCGTTCTGCGGAAGGCGAGCGACATAGAGCAAGCTGGGAAGGGACATGGATACCTTCGGGCCGGAAGCCGCCCGCGCTGCTAGCGCCGTAGGAGACCTCGCGCCGCTCACCGGCCGCGTCCACGTAGCCGTACTTGCCGGCGACGTCACCGTTGGGGTACTTGGTCTCGATCTCGTTCTGCGGAAGGCGAGCGACATAGAGCAAGCTGGGAAGGGACATGGATACCTTCGGGCCGGAAGCCGCCCGCGCTGCTGGCGCCGTAGGAGACCTCGCGCCGCTCGCCGGCCGCGTCCACGTAGCCGTACTTGCCGGCGACGTCACCGTTGGGGTACTTGGTCTCGATCTTGAAGCTGCCGTCGGCCGCTTCGTACCCGAAGCTGTAGGAGCCGTCGTCGTTCTGTTTGTTGATCTGCTTGAGGATGGGCACGGGCGTGGTGTGCGGGCCCTGCGCGTGCGCGGCGCACACCAGCGTCGCCAGCGCCGCACACACCTACGGCGAGAACATAATAATATTAGAAGAAAGAAATCGTCTTGTTGCTGAAAAACATATAAATTAAAGTGGACATATCAACCCTACTGTTATGATACCACCGCATTTCTGAAATAAATGCAAGGATCGCTCCATGAAATAGTACGGATCTACATTGAGCTGTATGAGAAATGGACCATTTTTTATTGCCGCGTCGACCAAATTTTGATCCAATGCGCTGATACCAACCAATGCGGATTTTCTTCTAACCTTACTATCTTGTGAGGAGGGAATCTACCACCTACCCACAGTTTTCCATGGGCTCCGATCCGTACCATGGGAGTTTACCCGCTTTCCCAACGCAATGTACATTGCAGTCTCAGATAAGACACAAAATAGCACATAGATACATGTCTCCGGGTACTTATATCAATACCAAGGATATACGCTTATCTATATTTAACCTACCACTCGAAAACAATGATATATTTGTGCTATAAAATAAGGATTTCCTATTTAATGCCTGATGATTGTTACGCTAGATAATACTTTAATATCAATTGGATTGCTTTCGCTAATGGCCGCCGCCACCATCGCCGCGCCGCTTACGCTAACAACAGTGACCTTGGCGGGACGCGCGCGCGAAGCTCGCGAGCCGCGCGACCGGAACGAGCCGCGTGTCGGACGTCGAGCGCGGTGCGGTGAGGCTCGCTCGGCTCGCGGCGCGTGGCGGCGCGTGGTGGCACGGCACGGCGGCGGCGGTGGTGCTCGAGTGACATTGCGAACCGATTTCACGCGCCGAGCTCTTGGGCTATTTTCAGACGACTTTTAATTTTTGTTTGCGACATTTAACACCTCATTATGTAATTAATTTCATTTGCTACTTATTTACACTTGTTTTTTTATTTTTTAGGTGTGCCTGCAGTGACTATTTTTTCAATATATTTGTGTATATTTTAGTCTGGTTCGACTTATGTGGGAGGATGAAACGTCGTGTGTGAAAGAAGTTACTGGTTCGGAAGCCCCCAGATTTATCAGGGCCTGTTCACGAATGTTTTCAGTAAAATTTATAATGTAACGAAAACTTTTGATTTGAACACTTTGAAGTTTTTTCAACCTCTGATGCACCTATTTCCATTTACCTTACTACATTTACTTATAGGTGAGTATTTTGAACACATTTTTACAAAATTAGCATGTATCAACTATATTTCATCACATATTTTTAAAGGTTTTTTTTCCTTTCTTCATATTACTTTAAAAAAACCATAAGATGTTTTATTTTATGTTAAAAACTAAACTTTTAGTAAACTAGTCACTGAACGTTCGTTTTAGATTAAGATGCCTTCTGTTTTGACATGTTGTGTTAGTAAATTACTGAAAGTTTAATGTATTTTTTCTCGTATTTATGAAAAAAAAAATTACAAAACATAATGGAAACTTCCCAAAAGATAGATTAACTCATTGTAGAATACATTTGATAGCCTTATCATTTTAAGGACCAAAATGAGAAGAAAAGAAAATGCGCGTACATTATTAATTTTAAGAGTTAATTAGACGAACTGATCGAAACAATGTAAGTGCGATTTATAATTCGTTAATCGTTTGCTATTTATAATGAGTCTTGTCTTGTCTGTTTATTTTCTGTTGATTTGAATAACTTTACATAACAGCTTGTCATTGAACTTTTTTCATTCATATAATTGGATTGCGTTTTTATTTCTGGTTTTATAATTTGTTTTTATTTACAGTTTATTACTATTTATTTGGCTTTAGGTGCGAATGTGTTGTTGGTATATTTGGTTCTATTTCCTTAGAATTTCTGTTGCACAATGCACTGTATATTCGCCGAAAATAAGCATGGATACACAAGCATCGCTCACTTGCATGTTGGTACATTTAGCGAGCTAGTTCGCGAGTAGACAGCCATAGATATGCGCATGCCGGTAGTATTCAGAGGTAGGTAGCGTTGTCTCGGCGGATGAATGGTGCGATAGGAATGTGGTACTACTTTCACGACCTTGTCGCGAGTGGGTCCGGTCGTGTCGCGGTGTCGCCTGCGCATACGCGACCTACACACCTTTGTGTCTGAAGTAGGAAAACTTTAATGGATCGAATTTGACGAATATGTTGAAAATATATAAATTGAAAACACACATAAACTATTTGCTTTCTCCATATGTCCAGTATTCTCGGTGAGGGCATTTCTACGGTAGGTGCACGTAGGCACAGATTACACGAAAGCGTCTAATTAGTGCTTGCTACGAGAAGATCTACGCCACTATTATTTATTATTGGTCTACGCGACTGCGACGCGCGGTCACCTACGCGACGAAGGCGTAGCGCGTGCTACGAACTCGCTTGTAGCAGTACTTTGACAAACATTTCGAAATATCGCTCGGAGTTAAAAACGAAATTCATAATCCGTGTATTATCACTTTAGTCGTCAAAGAGTTTTTCCTAAAAAATGCATACCTGGCCAGGAGGTCTACTCATGAAAGCGAAAGCGAGAAATTCTCGTGTTCGCTTCTGTCAAACTCTATGTGAAAAAAATATAGACATCTTTTTTTTTTTCTATATATAGTTTGACAGAATCGAGCTCGAGAACTTCTTGCTCTCGCTTTCCTGCGTAGAAAGCAGAAGAAGATTTATTGCTAGCTCTAAGCGGCCTCCTATGACCGGCAGTGCTTCATGCCTGCCGGTCATTGGAGAAGAAGCCCGGGCAAAAGGAGCAACTCTAACAAGCCTGCACCTCCACCAACTCCTGAGTTGCAGAAGACCCCACTACAACTACTGATTTCAAATAATCCGTTACGACTCTATATACATTAAATTAAATTGAAATATAAGTACTTTAAAAAAAGTTTTTATTGTTTTTAACGGTGTTTTTAACAGGGAAGAGTATTTTTCCTATTTGACTAGTTAATACCGTTTAGAAAAGTTTTTAGAATAAATCCATTAGGAATGTTTTCCTTGATAAAAGTTTGTCGAGTCAGTTTAACGGAAAAGTTATGAAAATTCAGAAAAACATATCTTATATTGGGCACGAAAGAATGACTAAACCAATTTACAGCTTAGTAGTGATTGGAATGTTTGTGCCAGGGCGGCCTAGGAGAACGTACCCCAACCACATTGATGAAGTACTTTGTAAGGGTCAGATACGTACGCATGTATTTAGAGCATTGTTCCAAGGTAACAGCATGCATGAGAAGTTTGTAGCGGAAGCTAAAGAAGAGAAAAAGTGATGTCGTACCGCATGGCGCTCTATCATCTCTCTGCGTGAAATAAAAATGTATTTCCCAAATAATGCGGTAGCAATGAAGTCATGGTAAAGATGGCCGCCCGAGGCTATATCGCGGTTACGCGATCAAAACAACTATTTCGATCGGTGAGTGCGCAAGCGCATATGTGTTGTTAAACAAGGGATTGAGTTCAAATTATACAGATATAGGTAGTGTCGACAGTAGGCGGGGGCGTGCACTAGAGAGCTACGTGCAAAGCGAGCTAGTGAGAAGTGCGCGCGCGGCAGTGATATGTAAAAGGTAAGGACATGTCCTTTCATACAATTCTGTCACCTGTTGCGGTATTCCGATATTCCGTCTTTTTTGCGTTTTTGATGTAATTCTTGCACGGTTTTACCACACGATTGAGCATTTTTAGGGCGCATTCATAGCCAGAGGCGACGCACAGGCGTATAATGACAGCGAGCGGCTGTCTGGATACCAAGTGGTGTTCCTGCGACGCATAGAACACCACTTTTGTTGCTCCATTTGCCCAGGAAGGCCCTGTCTTTACGTAATAATGTTCATGTCAATGGCGCGCGGGATGTAAAGTGCGTACGCGTACCACCGCGTCGCCTCCGCACGTCGGTCAGCCTTGGCGCCGCCGCATCGGTTAGTTACGAAGCGGGTACGTGCGTAACGCGGCACGGCAGCGCCGCCGGCGGCCGGCGCGGAATGTAGAGCAGGTGAAGCAGGTCCACTGATGAAACTTGGGCGTCGGCCTACACCACCCGAGGCTAATGCCCTCTTTGGATTTTTGATAAAAGTAATAAAATGTTTGAGGAATCTTATTTTATCTGTGTTTGAGCGAGTTGTTACTTAATTTTATTGGATTATTTGACCGCGTTACGTGACGTTGTCGCAGCACATTTGAAATTAAGCGTAGTTGTTTTATTTTTTTAATTGCCCCTCCGCAGAATAATTTTGGTCTAGTCTGATGTAGATGTGTCAATTTAAGGAATAAATAAAATATAATAATACATATTATTAATTTAAACACAGTCCTCCAGTATTCATGCACTTATAAGTAGTCACGAGTGAACTTGAGACCCATCCCAACCCCAATTCAAAACTCATTAAAAACTAAATAGGTCTATCACGTTGCATACATGTTTCGCGCACGCGCATAAAATTGACCTCGCATCGACCTTCGAACCTTTCCAAGCAATTTCTTTAAGGTGGCCCAACCCGGCGGGCCTAACTCATTCGCGGGCACGGTACAAAACCGTGCTGTTGCGCTCTGGGACCTTCTCTGTTTAAAAAATAAGACAGGCTCCGTGATGAGGAAGATGCAACATTTCCACAAAAAAGACAATGCGCATAGTGTATGATTTGGTAAGATTTACGAAAATTTTGATTTCAAAACGACTTATACCTAAAAGTAAACCACGACCGCTGTAGTACAAAATCGAAGAAAAACCAAATAGATTATAAATCTTGTTTAAATAAGTTATGTCTGATGACTAATCTTTCTAAGATTTTCTTACTTTATCATTGCGTAATCCACCTCCAAAGTTATTGTATAAAACGCGCGAAAATGCGAACTTTCGGACCTTATAACATAGAAACCAAACACAATTTTACAATGCCAATGGTCATCAGACATCTAGTTCGATCAAACAAAGCTATTTTGAGCAGAATTTTGGATCTCTGACAAGAAATATGGGCGTGATCTTCTTTCCCCTTTTGTATGGGGAGATGAGCCGGATGGGCCACCTTAAGCCCTCGTCCACACCAACCATGTTTGGGTATTGAGCAATATTGTTATATTACTACGCTATTGTTACGTTGATGATGATTTTTACACCAGAAAATACTCGAAATACTGTAATCGCCGTTCGTTGTAAATATGATTAATTCAACTATTCATTAATTAATTATCTTACCTTTAAGCCTATCTAATTGAGAGTCATTGCTCCTTTTTTTTGTTCTTTACCTTAAACTGTTCATAAGTGAATTTTATAATTTTGAATACAAACAGACAATCATCTGTAGACCACCGAAGTTTCTTTGCGAGTTCTTTTTTATGCGACTGGACATGGATTGCTCATACCACACCTACTGTCATGATATTAGCCTAACAGACCCCCTGGGAACTAGGTGCCATTGCACTTACCCTTGTTTTCACCACCTCCAGTTACCTGAAATCAGATAGTTAACTTTCGGTTACATTGCATATTTGTATGGTGTAATCGAAAGATAACATTGAGATTTTTGTAACTGGTTGTGGAACCGAGCATTAGTGCATGTAAGGAACTTCCTTTTATTGCACAGCTACATTGAACTGGATTGTAAACACGGAACATTTTCATTACCGCTTCGACCATCGTTCATTCAATGCAATAGTACCAACCTGGGCGGGATTAACCCTACCACCTTGTCAGTAAGGAACCTACAACTACAGTTTAACGTGGAATCCGAACCACTTACAACGCATCCTTTAGTCGGCTCTTACGACATGCAAGGGAATAAATGCAATGGATCCTTCACTCAGTTAATGAAAAATCCACGGATCATTAGAGTTGTTTGTCCACTAGAAATCTTATTAATTTATGTATAATTTATAGTAGGTATACATATATTTCTATTATATACATACTCTACAAAGGTTGACATACATTACACACCGTTATGCTTTTCTGTTATTCTTTCTTAGTATTAGTGACCTTGCATATAATGCAATGACATCTACATTGAAAAATTGTAATCTGATTTTAAAAAATAGGGGGAAATGTTTGGTTTGGACGTTCTTCTGAAGCAGGATTCAAACCTGCAACCTGTGTTACGCGTAACGGTGATGTGTATCCAATAAATATAGGTTGGGGAAAAAGTTTCTTCGCATTTTTTAAGAAAATTCAAAACATTTTTTAAAATGGTTTATTTACATTTAACTAAAGTATGTAGGTACCATTTTGTTCGATAACTTTTTGCCATCTTGTAGGTAGGGACATGATCCCATTGCTATAGAAATATTGGGACTTCTGATCAATATACCGCGACAAGTGGTTTTGGCAGTCCTCTCGTGATGTTAACCTGACACTGCCTAAAGAATTCTGAAGAGACCTAAACAGGTGGAAATCTGAAGGTGCAAGGTCAGGACTATACGGCGGATGCATTAACACCTCCCAGCCAAACTCTCTTAGTTTTTGCTGAGTGGCTAAAGATGTGTGAGGTCTAGCGTTATCATGATGAAAAACCACACCCCTTCTGTTGATTAATTCCGGCCGCTTTCTCTCAACTTCTTGCTTTAATCTCATCAGTTGTTCGCAGTAGAGTTCAGAATCGATGGTCCTGCCTGGTGGTAACAGCTCATAATGAATAATGCCCTTCCAATCCCACCACACACACAGCATCACCGTGTTGCGAGTTAACCCGGGTTTCGCCACAGTCTGTGAAGCTTGACCGGCCTTTGACCACGACCTTTTTCGCACGTTCTTGTCGTACGTGATCCACTTTTCATCACCAGTTATCAGCTTCTTCAAAAATGGTTCGGTTTCATTACGTCGTAATAAAGAATCACAAATGAGTACACGGTTCATTAGGTTTATTTCAGTGAGCTCGTGAGGTACCCAAATATCGAGTTTTTTTGTGTACCCATTTTTTTTCAAATGCGCCATAACTGTTTTGTGGTCAATTCCTAGTTCTTCAGCTACGTCGTAACTACTGATATGCCGATCTTGCTCCACTTTTTCAAAAATGGCATCCATTTTATCCGTAATAGGGCGACCATAGCGACGTGCATCTTTGACATCAAAATTTCCGGATTGAAAACGCTTAAACCAAATTTGTGCTACTCTCACAGACACTGCACTAGGTCCATAAACATCGCAAATTTTTTTCGCGGCTTGCGTTGCATTTTTACCTTTTTTGTAGTAAAATTTTAAAATGTATCGAATTTCTTCATTAGATTCACTCATTTTGACAGTACGAAAAACAAATTAGAATCACACATTTTCCTAATTTGAATTTGGAATTATGTTCTTTAAAATTTAAACTTTCAATGATACCAAAACCAGCCAGATACAAATAGTATAGCCAAAGAGATTTTATTACAAGTTCATACATACTATAATGCGAAAAGACTTTTTCCCCGCCCTATTACATAAAAATATAACTGTCATAATAGATCAATAGATAAAAATACATAGTAAGTACACCGACTTTTATGAATATTAAGAATGTATACTTATTACATTATTCATGTCGGTATACTATGCGTCACCATCTATCACATCCCTCAACGTAACTAAAAAGTCGTGAAGAGTCTCAGTAAACGGCTCCTACCGAAAAGTCTAATTTTCACTATTATTGACATAATATATTAGCACTAGTAGCATCAAATCCAATGACACTTTCCAATGACAGCCGTCACTAACAATGGATCAGAGACAACGTGTCGGCTACACGTCTGCAGCGCCCTTTTTTTATAAAAAAAAAAACAATTTGTCTTAACTGTGTATATCCTGTTTTGAAATTTAAGCTTATTTGCATTTAGGCGCAGAATGGCGTCTTCCGTATTTTAAACGGTTTAATTACGAAGAATTTAAGTCGTAGATGGAAAACACACATGAACCTTCGCTTCATTATCAGTTAGTAGATCCGTTGAGTTTTTTAATTAAATTCAAGCACCACATCCTTGCTAACTCTAGCACCTCGAATGCCGGAGGTTGTAGATTCAAATACAACCTTCACAGCGCTAGCTGGTCCCAGTTTTTCGGATATATCTGTTCAGAACCGGTAGTCTCAGTACTCACCTAAATTGGCGTTTACGTAACTTCGAAGTTCCGTAAAAACGTCAAACTCCATGTAGTGTTACTAGATATTCTGTGGTTTTACTTTTTCAAGCTGTCAAAGTCAAACTCGGTCTTCCGATTTGTATGAAAACGCGGAGTCGACGTAAACGGCAACGTTGAGTGAGCTGGTAAATCAAGCTCGGACTCGCAAATGTTAGTTCGATTAACGCCCACTGCGTGCGCTCTTCAATTTCTCCATACATTTGAAAACGCCAGTCGATCGGTTTGCCGTAAACGCCAATTTAGGTGACAACTCAGACTGATCACTCTGTAGTGTTTAGGTTCGTAGCATGTATCCTAAATTTACGGAGGTAGCGTATTTATGCGTGCATATAATATTTCCTACCAGCGAGCATTCTCGCTGTTGCCTATAGTTTACCTATCTCAACAAGCAGCGCAACTTTGCGTGTTGTTATGTCCCGATACATGTATTTGGCGATGTGTTCACAATTCCAGCTTTCGTTCATTCAATCTACCAACTGGCCGCAGCGGCCGCGATTTATGTAAAGGGGCAGGATTGTTAGGCAGCAGGAAGCCGTCAGCAGCCTTCGAACAACCTGTCCACCACCACCGCACCTTCGCCGATCTAGACGAGTGGCCTGTAGGCACTATTGTTACTATATGTAGTGCGAGTAGCCGATCGCTATAGGGCGCGCGGGCGGCCAGGCTCGGACAACAATCGAATATAGGCTTGTCAGCCTCAGTGGCCCAGTGGCGCGACACTTCGGCGATCGCTCTCCGAAGTTAAGCAACGCTGGGCCCGGTCTGGTCTTGGATGGGTGACCATTCGACCGTTGAGAGAGGCTGGCCGTGGTTCGGATTCCACGTTAAGCTGTAGGTCCCCTTCCTTACTTACTAGGTGGTAGGGTTTATCCCGCCCGGGTTGGTACCATCGCATTGGATGAACGATGGTCGAAGCGGCAATGAAAATTGTCCGTGTTTTCCATCCAGTTCAATGTAGCCGTGCAATATAAGGAAGGTCCTGGCATGGCACCTAGTTCCCATGTGGTGTGTTGGGCTAATACCATGACAGAACTTGTGGTATTAGCCATCCATGTCCAGTCACATAAAAAAAAAAAAATATATTGTACGCATGCACAAAAAGCAAAGTATTTGTACAGGTATAATATTACAGTGTACAGTCCAGTTGATCGCCTTCCAGCGTGTGTATCGGAATATTTCACTCGCAATTTCGAGTTCGAGTAACATGGACGAGTGGGCGTTGTAGTACTGATATGGCACAAACGCGAATTCAAATGACACTAACTGCTCACTAACTTTGCACATTTGACCGATACGGCAATACCAAAACGACGTCTCGTCGATTTTACTCGAACTCTAGATTGCGAGTAAAATAGCCCGGTACGGCCCCAGGGGGATAACCGGCGTAAGATGTGAGGCAATTCAATGAATTCTGCACCAATCCACAGAAGCGATTTTGTCATCCCTTCTAGTGGGTTACCATGGTGAATAACTCGTGTAATAATAATTACGTGAATAGGTAAGAAAGTAATTAACTCTGACGTTTAGTTGGGGTTAGTTAGGCTTGCGCTTTTACTGGGTGGAATATTTGGCATCCACTTCTGATTCGTGAAGAATCGATCGAATTTCCTCGCATATTTTCTCACATCTTAAGCCGGTTCAACCCCTAGGGATTCCAAATAGTCTACCCAATAAGAACGCGGAAGGTATGACATCAATTCCTCTGATTGGTTAGGAATTGATCGAATTCTCTCGCTTATTTTCTCACATGTTAAGCCAGTTACCCCCTGGTCCGAAACGGTTGCCATTCTTTCACAATTTTAATAATGAAATTAAGCTTGTAAGTAGTTAACATACACACACACCTTAATTAAGTCACATTAATTACTGTGGGTTTTCATTAAATATAAAAAAGGCATTTAAGTTCAATAGGAAATGTATGGTTGAATATGCACTTCGATCTTAACTTAAATGCTTATCATCCCCAAGGATTTTAAACTTTTAATATTTTGATCAATCGCAAAATAAACATTACAAGAATGTGTAGTGGGTCAACACGTAAATCGTCAATCTGAGATGGTAACTTATGGATTATGGATGACCTATGGATTATTATGAATGCATGGCAGGTTTTTTAGTTGGGGACGTATCATAAAGTTCAAAAAGCAGGCGACCCTTTTAGTTAAGTAACAGGCTGCGGGGGCGGTGCAGTCGCAAGAGTCGGGGGGGTGGGCGTGTTGCACTCACGGTGAGGGCGAGCATCTTGCGGGTCGGTGCGGGGGCGCGGGGGTGCGGTGGCGGCGGGTGCGGGCGCGGGCGCGGGCGCGGCTCAGCACTACTGTGTAGCGCTCGGAAGACCGCCGCCTGTATTTATAAAGTCCGTCCGTGGGCGGCGGCGGCGGCGGGGCGGGTGTAGCATGGTAGCGTGCGACGCGCGCGGGGGCGGCGCGAAGGTGGCGGGGGCGAGGGGGAGGCGGCGGCGGCGAGTCCTCGCTGCTCCGGAATTTTGCAACGGATGAATCAAAAGTAGCGAAAGAAGTGCCGAAAATTTACTTTGAATATTTTAAACAATTGTAGTCCAGACTTTATATAGATTGCTAAACAAGATTACTTTCAAGATCGTCTCGAATTAAATGCTACAAACTGTAAAGTATAAAAACTGATTATAATTATCATATTGGGGCTTCAAATAGTTGTGATGTCTTTTTTGGATTTCATTGCGGAGGAACCGTTGGCTGAGATTTTTCTTTATTGCATACCATTCCGCTTTAATATCGGGCGGCTAAGCTTTTTTTTTCTATGGCATAGTCCTCTTGGGTTTCGGGTGGCTGACCTTTTTCTCGACTAAATATCCCTCCGTTTTGGTTTCGTGCGGCTAAAATTTTTAGGATTGCTTACTCCTCAGTTTGTGCTTTAGGTCAGATTAGTTTTTTTTTTCGAGCAGCTAAGCGTTTTTGGATTGCATAGACCTCCGTTTGCGTTTCGTGCTGATGAGCTTTTTAGGATTGGATTGAGTTTCGTGCGGCTGAACTTGTTTTTGTTCTTTTGCATAGTTCTCATCTTGGGTAGCGGGTGGCTGAGTTTTTTTGGACTACATTCCGTTTGGGTTTCGGGCAGTTGAGATTTTTTGGATTGCATACTCCTCGCACGGGTAACGGGCGCCTGAGCTTTTTTTTTAACTGCATACTTCTTCGTTTGATTTTTTGTTGCACAGCAACTGCGCCGACGCTCTGATGTGTCGGAAACATAACATTTCGGTACCACGGCCTTTTTTTACGCAAAAACCTTGCTACTTGTATTACAGATAGCCACTCAGCTTCAGAACGACTAGGATGTTAGAGCTAGAATTACTTGCAGCTATCACTGTCACTGATGGTGTACTTTACACATTTCGCCCGCCAATCGGCCTTGTGCATAATACCTACTTATTCTGAGGGTACCTTCAACTTGGATTTGCATGTCGAAATAAACATTCGCCTTGGTCTTCCTCTCGAACGATTTACCTGAGATTATATAAATACTCACCGCTCGTTTCCGTGTATTCAGCGACCCATAATGGAACAGGTATTATCGGGTAAAGAACGACCCGTAAGGTATGCTCCCCATACAAATGTAGTTTACTAATAATTTGGAAACCGCTATTCCAATTAAATTGGTATTTAATATCTAATAAGTAAGAAATATCTGTGTCTGCAAGCTTTTGTTTTTTTGAAAAATCCAAACCGAATGAAATAAAAGCAAAAAGAAAATCTTCATACGAATTTTATTTGCTCTGTGGTTTGACCCAGAATACATTTACCGAAAAAACAAAGACATGCAGACACAGATATTTGTAGCCTCATATTAGATACCAAATATCAAGTAAGTTGGAACAGTGGTTTTCAAATTATTAGTAAACTACGTTTGTATGGGAGGCGAAATTTTCTGATGCTTACGGAGCGACCTTAACGGCGCAAGGCTCACCGCAGGTCTGGGTTCAATTCCTCGCCCCGACATGCACCACTTTCTTTCTCTCCTGAGTACGATAAGTGCATTTCGTCACGAATGCGAGCTGCTCCATGGTTCGGAATCCATTTAAAACTGTAGGTCCCCTTCCCCTACTAGGGGACCCCTTTAAGCCCGGTTTAAGCCCGCCCGGGTTGGTACCATCACTTTAGATGAAAAGATGGACGAAGCGGCAATAAAAAAAGGAAGATCCTGGCATGGCACCTAATTTCTTCGGGAATGTGGTGTATTGGGCTAATATCATAACGGTAGTTGTGTGGTGTGGTATTAGCCATCCATGTCAGGTTCCATAAAAACAACCGCAAGGATTTATATATCACCTATTACCGTACCTGTAGGACATGGCTTTGGCGCTGAAACCTTACAGGTGTCCGTTGCAGTAGTAATTTGTGGTCCATTAAATTAGTCACGCTATTTTCATACAGTTTTATATACTGTACAATTCATATGTAATAGGTTAATATTGTACCCTTTGTTCTAAAACAAACTTTTTATATTATAATATAATAACTTTTATTATTCGTTTTTAGTTATGAGGACTTGCCTTTCATGCGAGAGGTTATGGGTTCAAACCCTCGCCCCGGTCATGCACCACTTTCTTTCTCTTTCTGAGTGGAATAATTCGTTTCGTTACAAATGCGAGCTGTTCCATGCAGCAATGAGTCGACGAAATAAGGAGTGGAGTGGCGACCGAAATTCATTCGTACAGCGACAACGTAGCCACGTTTTAGTGATAACACATACACTGACGGTAACGCCGGCCAGTCCGTTCGCTTACGAATTCGGGACGAGCAAAATCGAATGTTCGTTTCACTAAATGGCGTGTTGTGTCCTGCGCAGTTCTTTTATACGTGTCGTTGGAACTCGAGAACATTAGAGGTGAAGTAATTATTCACAGGCTGTACCCAATTTGGGGGAAAACCTTTCTATTCCTCTTTTACCGACCCTATAGATAATCTAAAAGATTGTATCTATCAGGAGGAATATGGACAGTCTTCCCTACATGAGCGATAGTAAAATGGGAACGTAAAACTAGTGTTATGCAGGTGCGAAGAACATTCTCGAGCACAGAAAAACCACCAACCTAGATCTTTCGGAGTTAAGGATCTTCAAATAAAGTCACCGAAATACCCTGATAGATGCAGCCGGTGACATTATTATGATATTGGGACGCACGTATTATCGTAAATCGACGTTACGCCCGCTGATATAATAACGCGTAATACACAAGTAGGTGACAGTCCGTGCTGTTCAATTTCACCAGCTGTATTCACGTCACGCGCCGCGGGTAGATAGTGCAACCTACTCGCGGCGTGTTGGTCAACTCCATGCCTTCAAGACTAAAGACTGGCGAATGGGGCTGCTCTGAAAGGTTGCACAACTCCTGCTATCTCGGCGCACCTTGACAGGATCAATCTGTATCGTCTATGGTCATAATCTGGGTTGCCTTAATCTGTACTACCAAGGAATTGTTTGGCAGTAGCATTTAGATCTAAGTATGTATTTCATAATTGTGGAAGGAAAAATATGCTATGTAAACCCGTGAAATTTCTTTGCGGGTTCTTCTTTACTGGGTTGATCGAATCCGCGGATCTTGTTCTTCTTTACTGGGTTGATCGAATCCGCGGATCTTTGTGACGTAACTTGGTGTAGTTTGACTACCAAAAAGTTTAAATAAATGAAATGAAATAAGGGTTTTGTGCTAAGAAGTTCGTAGCTCAGAGGCGCCTTAACTTGCCTTGCATGCCAGAGGACATGGGTTCAAATCTTCGCCCCGTTCATGCACAACTTCCTTTCTCTTTCGTAGCAGGATATCGTATCTTTCGTAGCACGAATACGAGCCACTCCATGGTTCGGAATCCATGTTAAACTGAAGGTCCCCCTAGTAGTGGGTTAAGCCCGCCCGGATTTACACCATCGCATTAGATGAAAACATTGTTAAAGATTGGTGTCCTCCACTAGTTCATGAAGGGAAGGTCCTGGCATGGCACCGAATTCTTTCTGGAATGCGGTGAGTTGGACTTATGTAGTACGAGTATGTAGTATTAGCCATCCATGTCCAGTTACATAAAAAAAATAGCATTGAGCGATGTTAGAGCAATTCTACACATTCATTCTTTTCTGATGCAAGGCTTTTGTATGTTCAGTGCATTCATTTGAATTCACATATTTTACTCGAACAATTCTTATAATATATACAAGGCCTCACCTACCATAATATCTTAAGGTCGGCCCGTAAGCACCTGAAAATTTCGCCTCCCATACAAACGTAGTTTACTAATAATTTGAAAACCACTGTTCCAACTTACTTGATATTTGGTATCTAATATTAGGCTACAAATACCTGTGTCTGCATGCCTTTGTTTTTTCGGTAAATGTATTCTAGGTCAAACCACAGAGAAAACGAAATTCGTATGAAGATTTTCTTTTTGCATTCATTTCATTCGATTTGGATTTTTCAAAAAAAAAACAAAAGCATGCAGACACAGATATTTGTTACTTGATATTAGATATTAAATATCAATTTATTTGGAATAGCGGTTTCCAAATGATTAGTAAACTACGTTTGTATGGGGAGCATAGCTTACGGGCCGTTCTTAAGGTGGGCCCGTGAACATCAGAAAATTGCACTCCCCATACATAGTTTATTAATCATTTGAAAACTACTGTTCTAATTACTGGCAACAAATATCTGTGTCGCGTGTTTTTGTTTCTTCGCTAAATGGATCCTCGGTCTAACCACAGAGAAAACCAAATGTGTATGAACATTTTCTATTTGCTTTAAATTGATTGTCTAGATTTCTCAAAAAAACAAAAACCTACAGACACATATTTGTTGCCTGACACTAGATTCCATAGCAACTCAATTGTAACAGTGAATTTTAAATGATTAGTAAACTACGTTTGTATGGGGAGCATAGCTTACAGGCCATTCTTAAGTGATTTATGTATTAAAATAATTTTAATTTACAGAATATTTTATAAGCTTTGATGAAATATATTCCACAAGTTAATCCAAAAAAAATACTATTATATTTAATTGAGTATGTATGTAGTTACTTTGGGTAGTAATAAATGATAGCTATTTGTAATCTCATACAAAAGGTAAAAAAATAAAACACCTGTTATTCTTAAAAGATAATTTATTTCCTTTTCGAAACTTACATTTATAACAATGGCATCAATCTGATTTTCATTTTCGCTTACAACCAACGTAATGTAAAATACCTAGAGAAATATATCAGAAATTCTATTCGACCTTTGTACACTTCGCACATACGTACACTTAAAGCTACTTGCATCCTCGTCAACCTCTCCCCCTCCCCCTACACACACAACCACACCCTTACACATCCCATACCTCCTCCTAATGCGATCGTTCAACAAGTGCCTTCAGTAATGCTGAAAAATGTTTTATCTTGTGGTATGTACGTCAGCTTTCAATATTAGTTTGTTACTTATGAAATTGCCGTCACATATCAAAAAAAAAATTGGAAAAAAAAAACATTCAATCAAAGTATTTACCATTGTTTTGATGCACTTCCGCCATTTTATGGAAAGTCCATTTATTTCATTGCTGAAAAAATAAGGGAGCTAGAATGAATGAATTCTTTGAAGGCGGATTTGTCCAAATTCCGTAAAAACAATTTTGTTGTTGACAATACATATCTGCAGTAATTGTCCGGACAGATCACAAAAAGAAGTGGTGGATAACACCAGCACTGGTCCGCCAAACACCGTATCGTTTTTTGAGTTATTTTTTAAGATTTCCAGAATGGAAACGTTCAAACCAAAAAACCACATTGTTTTCGTTTGTGGTGGCTGGTCCGAACACGTCATTAATTCTACAAGCTGTATTTGCAACGCTTGTGGCACAGCTGAGCTCATATTAACAATAATTAAATATTTTACCTTTTCCATAGTAGTGATATGAACAGAACGATGTCAAAGCAACACAAAATGAATGAGTAATTTCAAAACTGAATACTCCATTAGCTTAATTCAAATTCCTAACCCAACATATTTGAGTGCCACGTTGCCAGTATTCAAAATCGGCAGTTCCATACGTAACAATTTAATATGTATGGCTACATAAATACATAAATGAATTGGTCCAGGCCACAGAATGTTACTGCAATGGTATAGCAATGCCATGTAAACATCATATATGCTGTGATCCAAATCACACTGACAGCGAACACACATCTCATCACACTAATAGAAGGTCCAAATAAACTGTTCGCTACTGTTTGCAACACTTATATTTCGGACAGGCGTTAGCACGCTCAGGAAAAGATAGCTAATCATTTCAATTGCACTTGTGTACACACTGCACTACCTTAAAAGCTGTGATCGCGCTCGCTCATGTGAAGTCTCCAATGACATCATGAGCCGTAAGCGCACTGTGATTGCTGTGAGCCACCAAAGGATTCATTCGGACCATGGCCATTCATTCCAAAATATTTTATTCACTCAGACAGTCAATACAGTTTTCATCATTTTCAAAATAAAATTTATACCACTTAATTTACATCACAAGGCCGAGCGACTCAGAACTGCCATATACATTTTATAGAATTCATACTTATCTACATCTTGACATTCTATTTCACAATCGGACCTTCATTTGAAAGATCCAGTGACTTGAGAGTTTCTGAAGGGCGGCGTGCAATGGACCACACGTAGAGCGTTGCAAATGAATTGCAAACAAGCAGAAAGAACATTTCGAAAGGACAACACGACACTCCTCAGTTAGGCACTTGAAATTAGCTAGACGACGTGCGAAGACAAAGCCTTCATAAATACGTACTATCAAGTTGTCTGCTTGAAGGCCACTTCTTAGGCGAAAGCTCCTTACAATCTACTCTTTTAAAAACATTTTAAAATACATTTTGCTTGTACTTATGTGTTTGTATAAAAACAAGTCTCTGTGCAAACAAGAACACTCCGGAAATTTCATGAAACGTCCGAACCCCTGGCTGCATTCCATTCCACAGCTATTTCAGTCTTTTTCAACTGTGAGGCCACTTCAAAATTGTAAAAAAACGCAAATTGCAAATGCACTCTTTCTGCGCACTCGGCTCAAGACATGCACGCACGTTCGGCGCGTCACTCGTTGTGTTTCGAAGGAACATCTCAACTTTAAACCTACGAGAGATCAATTCATATTTTAAAAAGCGAGTCCATCGCTCGCAACCACACTCGACATTACTTTTGGTTTAGCTTAGTATGAGTTGAACAGAATATAATATTCATTTTATATTTTTTATTAGTGATGCAATTATGACACTTAGTTGCAATTGATAATAATTATTCAGAGATCACAATACAATACATTACATTAAAAATTGCCAGATAAAATATTGTGTATTGCGACCAGCAGAGTTAATTCTGTGTTTTCTTATATTTACCTTGAGATTGTATTTTATCAGATTGGCGATGTTAATACAGTGATGTTACCTCAATCTGTTGAATTATTTTCATTCCATTACGACGCGACTCGTTAGCGATGCGTGAATTCGTGGCTAGAAACACCCACATCGACACGCAACAAACACTCTACAACACTAACATAACACATTATAGGAAAAGTTTTTAAATCAAAACAGGCTCCGTAAATAATATAAAAAGTTCCTACATACAAATGTAAACAGTAAAACCTACATAATATCAATTTTACCATGAAATGCCAATTTACAATGTGAATAAAACAATGTTGTCATAAAAGCGTTGCCTGTCCTGTCGCACCAGACACGACAACGATTAAACCTACGTAATAATACGTACACAAATATTATGTCTTTTGTCAACCTCCTTAATAAAGTAGTCGCTAATAAAGACTTAGTCTTCATGCAGAGAAAATGCCAGAGACAATACCACGCGCTGCGCTTATTGTCTTTGCTGCACCGCAGCGACCTCACAGAACAACCATCATGTAAGTAGAAAAAAAATTACCTTTGTAGTGTTTTTTGCATATTCAAAGACTTTCTCCATAATTATTAGTAAGCAAAGTACACAATAACTTTTTTAAACCTTCAGAATTTGTAGGTATGTTTACATTCAGAGGATTCTGTCCTGTCAAAATCAGTGCGCTCTTGGCATTATGGTTAGTTTTGGCATATATTTCTTACCCAACATTGGCTGAATCAGAGTCCACGGGTTAATCTCAGTTTCGTTAATTTTGTGACTCTTTTAACCCCGAAACAGGCAGGTTTTATGTCTCAAGTATGAGAGGACAAGCGAAGCATTCGAGGTTTAACAGATAACCTAACAAAGCAATAGAGGGCAACGACGCTTCCTGCACTGGTTACAAGACGTAGGAGATGGCGTTGTGCGGTGATCCCATCAGCGTGACCACATATCGGCAGCGATTTGTGCAGGGAATCTCGCTCCGGCAAGAAGTGGAGGTGACGTCCTGCCACCCGTACCCGGCCTCGCACACCCCCGGCGGCAGTGTCAAAACACACCTGCTTAGGTTACGAGACAGAGGAAATTGCGTTGTGCGGGGAGCCCATCTGCGTGAGCACCTTGTCGAGCCACTGCAGCGGTCCGTGCAGGTGGATCTCGATCCAGCACGGGGTGGAAGTAACGTCTTGGCGGTGGTATTCGGCACCCCAGCCCTTCACGAATGACATACGGATGGTGCACATCTTTGTGAGCTCATACACAGCTTCAAAGCCATGGTTCACGCTCTGGCTGAGCAGTTGAGCGAATTCCCGGTTGTTGAAGATCTTGAGCGAGCAGCCGGGCGGGATCTTGCACACGGTGCTCGGGTGGAACCCGTGGTGGTGGTTGCAATTGCGAGACTGCACAAACACTGCTGCATCCGACAGACACTCCGCATACACCTGCAATGCACATACTCACCTAAAATAACTGTTTGTCAAAATGTAAAAGCAGAAGTGGAAGACAGATCGGGTCCAGAATAAAAGCAACAGATCAAACCAGGCATCAAATTAATATGGTGAATGGAAGCTTTTTCTTCATTTATTGGACCACAGCTGAAAAAGAGGAGGGTCATGATTTTAGCAGGCTATGTATGTATGCTCATCTGTCCCCGGATATCTCCTAAATATCATATTTCAACAAAAAGGGCATCGCAGAATTTACATTAAGCCCATTAGGATGCCAGCGCGTGTTCTCGGTGGTGAAATGTTGCTTAGCTGCCCGAGACAGAACCTGCCGCTGTGGTTGCAGGGTTTAGTAAAGCCATTTCCAAGGAGGTGGTGTATTTTTACATCAAGTTTAGAATGGTCAAGTGAGTGTCGGATGTATACCTCGCCACCGACGTAATAGAGATGCACACCCTTGCCGATGTGGCGGCGCGTATTCTCGATGGTGCTATTGCGGTTGACGTTGCTGAGCTGCCCGAGACAGAAGCGGTCGCTGTTGTTGGAGGGGTTGGTGAAGCCATCGACCACCACCGAGTGCGAGTTGCAGTGGAACACCTCGCCCACACGGCAGTTCAGCTCGTAGTATGCCACCGACGCCCAGTATGGCGGCTCCTAAATTCAAAAACCTTATATATTCACCACGTAACGGACATATAGTCACAACCGCCTTTACAATTGTGCTTCCAAAATTATTAATATTTGAATTTTTCGCCTTCATGGCCAAATTAGATACCATAAGAAATAGCAAAAAACACTCAAAGCAGTCATGGTGCCGATTTTGATAACAAATTACAACTTCATTAGTCAATTAAAAAAAAACCACTTGAAAATAGAACTTCTTAATTGTGATAAAAAACAATGCATACTATATTATTGCACGAAACAATAGTGTCGGAATTATAAGGAATTAATTCTGCACAGTATTTACAAACAACTTATAGGGTTAAGTTTTACAAAAAAATATTTAATTTTTCTTACATTAGTTAACATAAGTAATCAATTGTTAAATAAGCCCTTACCTTATAATTAAACCAAGTAATGTCAAATACATTACGGAATTTTTTACTAATAAGCACGGAGATTGACCATGGAGGTGCCATTATACAGATGTCCTATGAGCTCTGAGTGAACCAAAAACTATTCATATTGAGGGGTGCGGGTAGGTGTGGCGGTAATGTGTGGCAACTATTATGAGGGATCGCTACGATATGTTATAGCAATCGATAAATTTCGGTTCTTCCTTTCGATGAATGACAATTTGTTGGTGCACAATTGCAGTGCACAATTTACATTATTACAATACATTCGGTTGCTTCAACCCACTAATAGAAGTACAATTGTGCATTTTGTAGTTGGGTTAGGTAAGGTTACGACAAGAGGGCTCTTAATTCCTAGTAAAAGGAAGGTCATTATTTTGTGTACGAATAAACAAACAAAAGATCACATTTTATGCATTCAATTCGTCCTTTACGATTCGGTTGATACACGAGAAAAAGTAACCTTAATGCAAAGGACTAATCGGTACCTGGTAGGAGACGGGCGCCACCTCGGATGAGTCGGCAGGTGGCGAGTAGGCCGGCGGTGGCGTGTCGGCGAGCGCGTCGAGCGGCAGCGGGGGCGACGCGGCGGAGGAGGCGGGCGAGCCGGGCGACGGTGCGCCGGGAAAGCCTCCCGCACCGTACGACACGTTGTGAGGCATGCTCGGCTCCGCGACCTGTCCACGCACACCTAGAGAGGGGCTGTCACACCAATACGAAGCACCCACACACAGCTGCCGCAGGCGAGGCAACAGCGCCAGGGTTAAACATGCCGCTCCATACGAGACATGCTCTGCTCGGCTGCGCAGGCTGCACTTGCGGATCTAGAGGGTTGCGGTCACATCACTACGAATGCATCGAGCAGCAGTGGCGCCGACGCGGCACAGTAGATGGACTAGCCAGGCGATGGCGCCTTGGTATAGCCGCAGCAAGGAAATTCATTCCAGAAACATAAAAATCCCTGCACTTGTACATCTACAGAGTTGCCGTCACACGACTCTCCGCTTTAGCCAATGGAACATTAACAAGTTTCAAGGTTTGTACTTATATTATATCTTATTATATTATTATTGATAGGCTAGCAGCTTTAAGCTGATGCGCCTATATCACAACACTTATTTATTTATTTATTATAAACACATTGTTTTTTTTGTTTTATATGATTGTCCAGTTTATTTTTGAAGGAATTTACGGAGACAGCATTTACAACTTCACTGGAAAGACTGTTCCAAGATTCTACTACTCTGTGGGCAAGAAAGTGTCGTTGAGGGTTCTGCTTTGAACGATTGTGATACAGTTTTTTTGAGTGCCCTCTCAGGTTTTTAGTATTAGCAAGGTATAAGTTTAGTATAAGCAAGATAACATCTTATTCTTAATTATTGTGTTGCCCCAATGCCAGTTCTTTAGTTTTCGCATGACGGCTGCCCAACCAGTTCATATTTTCTAGGTTCGTTTAGAATAATAATATTTATCAGACATCCTAGGAAGGTTTTGATTGTTAAGTCATGGAAGTAAATGTAATTACTTGCGAGGGCGACACTGAAAGTTCTTTGAGTTAAAGTTATTAGTTTTATTATTTTTTTTCAAAATAGCGTCCGTTCACATCAATACATCGCAGCATCCGATGGAACCACTAAGAAAGCACTTTGCCCACTCATCCTTATGGGTCTCTTTGATGGCCTTATGAAACGCAGCCACTGCTTCCTCAGCGTCCTTAAAACGTTTTCCTCGAAGTTTATCTTTTATTTTCGGGAATAAATAAAAACCACAAGGTCTATCAGGGCTATATGGCGGGTCAGGGTTTGCTTGGCCGTGTGCGACGAGGCGTTGTCGTGGTGAAGGAGAATCTTTGAGGTAATTTCTTCCGAACTTTTTCCAAGACAAGTGGCAAACAATTATTAGCGTACAACTCTGCAATAGTAACTGTTTTTCGATCCTCTAAAACAATTGTTGCGTAATGACCTGTCATCCCAAAAAACGAGGCCACCATCTTTTTTTCCACACTTCGATCTCTCTTCACTTTTGTTGGCAACTCCTCTGAAGGAAACACCCACTGAGCAAACTGTCTTTTAGTTTCAGGATCATAACAGTAAATCCAGCTCTCATCACCTGTAAGTATGTCGAACACAGCATTTGAGTCACCTCCGTTAAATCTTTGAACCCTTTCACGGCACCAATCGACACGACGGAGTTTTTGGACCTCTATCAAATTATAAGGTATCCACCGGTCACAAAGCTTCCTGAACGCTAAATGTTCATGGAGGATTTTGTGCACTTGACTCATACCGATGTTTAAGGTGTCCCTACCCGGCGGGACTCACTCATCCGCGGGCACGTTTTATGTTTCAAAGAAAAAGACAGGCTCTGTGATGAAGCGGATGCAACATGTCCACAAAGCAGACAATGCGCATAGTGTTTGATTTGGTTAGATTTACGAAAATTTTAATTACAAAACAACTTCTAGCTAAAAAGTAAACCACGACCGCTGTAGTAAAAAATCTAAGAAAAACTAAATTGATTATAAATTTTCATGAAACAACCTATGTCAGATGACTAATATTTTTAAGATGTAAAGATTTTATCGTTGAGTAATCCACCTCCAAAGTTATTGCATAAAACACGCGAAAAATTCAAACTTTCAGACCTTATAACTTAGAAACCAAACACAATTGTACAATGCCAACGGTCATCAGACATCTAGTTCGATCAAATAAAGCTATTTTGAGCAAAATTTTGGATCTCTGACAAGAAATATGGGCGTGATCTTCTTTGATCCCGTTTGTATGGGGAGTTGAGCGGGATGGCTTGTCCGAATCTGCTGATAGGTGACTCTTTTGTCAGTTTCTATCATACGCCGCATAACACTGATGTTATCTTTATTCGTCGCTGTAAAAGACCGTCCCTCACGCAGACCATCGGTGAGATTAGTGCGACCACGTTCAAACTGATTAAACCAGTTATAAAGGGACACGAGATGGGGCTTCATCGTGAAAGGCCAATCGAAATCTATCATAATTTTCTTGTTGACTTAAATGACATCAAAAGTTATAAAAAATCATTGCTCGAAAATGTTCTCGTGTTTAATTCATCCTGAAGTGACACAGACGATTTTCAATTTGCCCTCAAATCGTAAAACAAATGACCACTGAATGTAATTCATACACAATTCAATTGGCAAAGAGTTCCATTTTTTTAATTCAAACTAATATTTTTATTAAATCGGTTACAAGTGGTTCTAAGTTCTAAGGATTTTCCGTGTCGCCCTTGTAACCATCAACCCTATCTTTCGCAACATTTTCCGTAAGACGAGAGTTAAGTCATAAATGAGCAAGTTACCTGTTGGAAGGGCAGAAGCGAGTGTCCCGGCGCAAACTCAGACTGGCGCGGCACCAGCACGGGTGGCAACACCGGCGACTCCACCCGCTTGTAGTGGTATGGGTTGATGCACACCTGCTCTCAACACACACATGATATTTAATATGATGGCTTACTGCGTGTATGAGGAGCAGAGCGTACTGTTCGAAATTTCGGAGCCTCACATGTGCTCCATCTTCAGAAGACAGGTACTAAAACCATTATGGATCTCGACAACAGAGCCACATACTGAGTCCAACTATAACTAAAAACCATCTAGGTGACCCCGTAAATACAAATAAAATATTAATCAAAATAGTTTAAGCCATTTAGGAGAAGGATTTCGCTATATCATAAAATTATTTCATATATAAAGAAGATATTAACTTAACAAGAAAGCGGTAACAACAAATCACATCAAATGGTCGTTACCTTTTGTAAGTATAAAACTCTACTCCCTATAGTTGGACAAGCAAAAGGCACACCAACCCATACGGCCGACCCAAGGTCTGTATCAGGATATAAAATAAAATTGAGTTTATTTTGAA
This sequence comes from Incurvaria masculella, assembly GCA_946894095.1. NCBI lineage: Eukaryota > Metazoa > Arthropoda > Insecta > Lepidoptera > Incurvariidae > Incurvaria > Incurvaria masculella. The sequence goes on along the minus strand of OX335641.1, from coordinate 14,161,222 downwards.
CTATTTACGGGTTTCTTAAAATAATACCGACCTCCTTCTGTTTGGCACTGAATGGGTATTGGCACAGCTCGAGCGGCTTGAGTTCATGGTGGGACTGCAGGTCCGGCCATCGCCACACCCGGCAGTAGATTACATGTGGCAGCCCCTTCCGGTGAGATACCTACACACGCACACTGCATTTGCACACTCCGACAGCACAAAATGGCTCCCTAACATAACCATTTGCTAAAGAGCGCAAATTGGCCGGCTAGGGTGCTTTGAACTAGGAGTTACTATAATATGGATGGGTAGAGAGGGGGATTTTGCATAAGAATGGTTCTGTAAATTGTCCTAGGCTAGCTGAATGATGCAAAACCTATCGAAAGGTTAAGCAAGCAAAATAATATGGTCACCAATAGTATGTTAAGCGTGGTATATGGCAGACAACTTTCTCGAGGACTGCGAAAAAATCATGTTTGTAGGAACCCAGGTTGTACAAAGAGGCGATTCGCCGTTTACCAACCCTATTACAGATCTAGAGGATCAGCTCATTACAATTGGATTCAAACAGAAATGGCATTCAGATTGTTAGCCCCTAGAAATTTGCCAGGTCAGCGCGAAAGTGCCGGGGTTGTGCACCATTGAGTTAACATTTTCCTTACTTTAAACTGTCATATGCGTGACGGTGTAAATCCTCACACCCGCACACCTACACAGAGTACCAACTCTGTGGCTTGGTTCTATTGACATGGGATAAACTTAGTAAATGTGTGGGATTCATGACAGGTCACTGTTTGCTAAACAAGCAACTGCACACATTTGGAATTACATCCAGTCCTCTGTGCAGGACCAGCATTGAGAAACAAGACGGCTGAAAACATGCTTATGCAGTGCAAGGTGCTTAGCGAAAACGGAGGGTGATGCTGCTTTCGGCCACTGCCTGCAGACACCCAGGCCGCCTCGTCTCCTTCATAGGCGACATTGCAAGAATTGAGGGGTCGTTGTACAAAGGACAACTCAACGTGGGACCAAGTGTAGGCAGCGAATACCCCCCAAACAACCACAAAAACATCGAAAAGGTACATGGCCTGTTATTTAGACTCAGTGCAGAAAACAAATGTCCAACTCTGTGGCATGGTTCTAGCCACATGGGATGATTGCCTTCACAGCACCCGGTCGACAGTCCCTCGTAGTGCTCCCAGTACCTACCAGATCATTGCATAAGTCTGCACCCAATCGTCGAGTGGAAGAGACAATATACAGTGTAGCTCGGTACCTGCAGGCGGCCGTCGAGGGAGCGCGGGATAGTGACACACTTGGAGGGTGTGCCGGGGCAGGACAGGGCTCGCTCCAGCTCCTCGATGGCACCCTTTCGCTTCTTCAGTTTCTTTACAAGGCTGTCCACAGCCTTCTCCGCCCACTTCTCCTCCTCATCGCCCTAAAGCACAGACACACTCACATGTATTTTCTTGCTTTTCTAAAATTCTTGCCTCCATAGGTAATCTCTATACATAAAAATCAATTGCTATGCGTTAGGCTTGCAAAAACTGGAGAATGGCTAAATCAATTTGAATCATTTTTATTTTGTTTTGTTTGTCTCAGCACTGGGGTAGTTTACGTTTACAATTGGACCCGGTAGGTGGTGCTGTGGTCGTGATACTGACCCGAGCGGAGCCGGGCACCTTAGCTAGTTTGTAATATATCAAGAATTAATTTGCAGGGTCGTCAAATCCTTTTGGTGTTCAGGTGACAAAGCTGAATTCAACATATTATTTTTTTAATCTTTTTGATCCTAAAAAACAGTAAATAGGCAAAAATTAATGGCCGATAACTTAAAATTAGCTTTTCTCTAAACCAAACACAGAAACATGCATACATGGATGAGAGATTTAAGGAATTGGTTTTTTTTTGTTTAACTGGATATGGTATAATATCACACCCAACGGCATGATATTAAACCAACACACCGCATTCCCAAAAGAATTAGGTGCTATTTCTCTTTATGAAAATGGATGGTAAACAGGGGAAAAAAAATTATTGCCTTTTCATCCAATGCGATAGTACCAACACAGGTAGGAGAAGAGGATTTACATGGATTCATGAAACAGCTCGCATTTGTGACATAAAAGAGAAAGAAAGTGGTGCATGAACGGAGCAGGGATTTGAACCCATGACCTCTGGCATTCAAAGCAAGTACCCGCCATCTTTCAAGATATTGAATTTTTGTTTCACTATTGTAAATATGTTTTTCCTTTTATATATTACTAGCTGCGGCATCCGGCTCCGCTCGTGTCCAAGTCGTTTTGGACTGATGTTGAGCTGAATTATTTCCTAGATAAAAAGTAGCCCAAAGGCCTGGTCGAAAAGGCTGGACAATAACGATGTAACTTATCTGCAACTTTTAAATCATAACGAGTGGAGCCAATATGGCTTAATTAAATAAGAAATATTCTAACATTCCTTTTTATAATACATGCCCTATATATGTATGCACTATAAGTTTTCGGAACTGGCCACTTTGCTAAACAATATCGAAAAAGTAATTAAGTAATTCGGAATTATAACTCATAGGGTCGAGTGCATGAAAAGGCAAACAATCAAAATCGTCATTGTAAGCTAAGAAGTAGCATTGGCTCAGGTGTAGCAGGGTGCGATTCTGCGTAATATTGCGATCTGACTGGTAGACTGAACACGTATTTTTAAGGTCTTACGAACACATTTTAGCAAAAAATCTTCATCGGAGACATGTACTTTTTTAAATATTTTTATAGAATATGTTCATAAGACCCTAACTTGCATTTTCAGTCCACCAGTGAGATCGCAAGATTGCCGCACCCTGCTAAACCTCAACCGTAGTATTGATGATTGATACTTTTGGGCTTGGAGTGATCTTACCTGCTTCCACCCGAGCAGCTTTTTGACGGCAGGTGATGTGAAGGAGAATAGGCTGTTGAGGCTCGACATCGGCCCGCTCGATGAAGACTCCGCGTCGTCAGTCTCCATGGTGTGATGATCTGGCTCTCGCTAAGTAAACTCACTGCACCACTTCGCTACCCGGCCACAGCACCACCCTACCCGGTTGTTCTACTGACTCATCGACTAAGCGACGTTCGATTCCAGGAAACCGCGGCCGCGGCACAACAACAGCAACGATGGCAGCCACTGGCGTTGCGCGCCAACGCAACCCCAATACAAGTCACACGCAACACCAATTAAATTAATCCGCACGACAACGCGAAATTAAGTCCTCCGCCAACCCGTTCTCCCTTAACCTATTCGCTTAGCCAAGCGCTCACAATAGCAAGAGGAAGCAAGGAGCGATAAAAAACGGTATTGAATCAGTTTAGCGGACTACAACTGACCACTACTGACGCTAATCGGTAATCGCGCTGTCACACTGGCTGTCATGTCGGTCGGGTTTTTTTTTTGTTTTTTATTAAAATGTTTGGCTATGGACGCAAGGTCCTTTGTCCAGTAATGTTTTGTGAAATTGAATATTGGACGTAGGCAACACTATTTAAAGTATTTACACTAACAGCTGTATTCAGAGTGGGTAGACTAACTTTAATCCGCCGGAATAAACCGGTTTTGTATGGTTAGTCCGTTGCTAAACTCGTACTTAGTTTTGGCAGGGGCTCTCTGAATACGACTGTAAGATTTTGATACATGATTGATTGCATTAGGATATTATATGTTCTGTGTGGGTAACTTGCATTGTTAAAATGGCAACACATCCCCGTAGCCGCGAAGACGCGCTTGGTAACGTTATAAAATTAAATTATAGCCCATTTGTTTCCTTTTCGGCCTCGAAGAACATTTGCACCGTCACAACAATCTTTCGAACTCAACTTTTGTAGAATTAAGGCATGATTTAACGGGTCCATTCAGAAAAACATTCAACAAAGACAGAGGACAGCATATGGGGAAATTCGATAGGCGAATGATGTTCAAGATGGCGGCCGTTTAGTTCCGATTTTGACCACGCGCAAATTAAGCTATGTAGCACTATATAAGCACACATTGTTGTTATTTTACCATGATAAGCCAGAGTTCGTAGAAGTCGCTGCGCCTTTTACGTTCTCGAAGAAGAGACTACGGTGGCAAGTCCGGTATGCCCGATTCCGTTACCACAGAATATAGTCAACCAAAAGGGCGAGCACCAAATTATTGCTTTATGTAAAATTATATTCTTTCCATTTGAAAGGCGAAGGACTCAGCCATACTGACAAGACAAGTATAATGATATAGTGATGTCACCGGAATTCTTAGATGAAAAATAATTATTTTTCATCTAAACCGGAAATTCATCAATAATAAAAAAAAATTAACAAAAAAATAACCGACTTCAAAGAAAAAGCACTAAAAAGTAAAAAATAATTTCCATTTTTAACCGACTTCAAAAAAGGAGGAGGTTATCGATTCGTCTGTATGTTTTTTTTTTTTTTATGTTTGTTACCTCATTACTTTTGCCTGGGTGAACCGATTTTGATGATTATTTTTTTAAATGATAGCTAGTGCTTCCCAAGTGGTCCCATTTTAATTTGGTTAAGTTCTGACAATGATATCCATGAGAAAATCATAAAAGTCTTAAATTTGTATTAAGATGTGTGCGACAAATGGACGAATAACTCAATATAACGCCAACCGATTTCGGTGATTCTTTTTTTATTGGAAAGGACGTGTACAAATTAGTAAGTTTACTTCAGATTCACTAAAAATAAACAAATAAAAAAACAAATTTAACAAAAAAAATAACCGACTTCAAAGGAAAAGCACTAAAAAGTAAAAAATAATTTTCATTTTTGTAGTTACGATTTCTGTAATTTTTTGAGTCGGTGTCAGCCAGTTCAGGTCGACCCCAAGAATGCCTATGTGGTCGTCAATACGCAGAGTTGTTTCCTGAAATGTCGAAGCCACGCTGAACGGAGTACGCTTCGCACTGAATACGCACGCCTGTGTTTTGCTCGCGTTAAACTTAACGAGGTTCTGGAGACCCCACTCGGAAACTTTTTTGGATATAATGTAGAGCGATAACTTCGAACCACTCGCCCGATTTATTTGCGAATTTTATCAACGTATAGCAACTCTGAGCGCAGTCAAATTTCGGATGGGTTACCGTTTTCGATGTTGAAGGTGGTTGTGGTTCGTATTCCTCATAGAACTTTGTAAAAGTAAGGAAGGAAAGCCAGCGGGAGCTCGCATCTGTCTCGCTGGAGAGCATGCGGTGAACACCCCACCGACAGGAGGCGACAGACTGAAAAGGACGAGGTCGGACGAGTCGGCCTCTCCCCGAGGCGACTCGAAGAGAGCGAGGGAAGATCCCATCCTTCGATCTTATGCCGGCATTGTAAGACTAAATCCTCCATTCACTGAGCTGATGGTAGTCTCGGAGGGTGTGGCTCTAACCTCGGAACAGGCGTCCCAGGTTATTGACGCCATATCCGAGAAACACATCGACTGGGCAGTGGAGGCAAATGAACCGGTTGCGGTGCAGTTCACCAGCAGACCGATCTTCTCGGAGCCTGAAAGCGCCATCAGCTTCCGCTGCAGGAATGAGAAGACCGTGGACTGGCTGAGAGCGACCACGGCCGCGCTTGAGCCTCTTTGGGAGGGTTGTCGCCTTGCGGCGAAGAGTCGGAGCGAACTCACAAGGAGGGTCAGGTGCGCGCTGTTTGCACCGGTTGACAAAACGAGCGTCAAAAGTAACTTTGGCGGTGACATACGTAGACTGATGTGCGCACTCAGGGGGTGGAATCCCGACTACAAGGTCACCAACTGGGTGTGCTACAACTTTGGACTGACTGACGGGGGCTTCCTCCTTCTACTGGGGATACCGGAGAAGGAGCTAATAGAAAAGATTATTCCCGCTGACAGGATCATATACTACAAGGCGGGTAACATTCGCCTGAAAATCTACCACCCCGACGGTGGATACACGACTACGTGGCCGCCGCCGGTGAGGGTGAACCAGGAGGATGTTAACACGCCACAGACAGACAGACAAACACAGGAGCCGACTGTACAGACTGACTCACGGGATGACGTTGACGCACCAACCGGGAACGACGGGGCGCCTGGGAGTTCAGGCGAGACCGATTTCGACCTGAGCGCGCTGTTCGGTGAGGACAACGCGTCGCAGTCGGAACTGGGAGGTGACAGCGACCTGGATGAGGAGACAGAGAGGGAACTCGAGGACATGGAGGTGGACACGGCGCTCGAGTGCACACTCGCGCCGTCACACAGTAACCGGTCCGATGGCTCCAAGTAAAGACGACGCCGCAAATAAGGTAATTACCTTCCTGCAGGCCAACATCATGCACAGCAAGGTGGCTACAGCTACTTTGCGGCGCAGGTTGGAGGCCAGTAAGTTGACGGTCGCCCTGGTCCAAGAACCCTACCACTACCATGGTGAGGTTTGCGGATTACGGAACCTTGGCGGAAATTTGTTCACAGATATCAATACTGACACACACCCCCGGACATGCATATATGTCTCCGGGGACATGAAAGCTAACATCGAAAGACGTTTCTGTTCCAGGGACCTGACCACAGTCAGGCTACTCGGGGACCCTAAACGAAATGCCCCAGACATTTTAATTTCATCAGTGTACATGCCGGAAGGGGAGCAAGCTCCGCCAGCACTGCTGGAACAACTAATAAGACACTGTGAAGACCGCGAACAGCATCTCCTGATCGCTGCAGACGCCAACGCCCATCACACCTTGTGGGGGTCAAAGAAGAACAACGTGCGAGGTGAGAATTTGGTGGAATTTCTATGCTCAACAGTCATGTGTGTGATTAACAGGGGAGCAGAACCCACCTTTGTCACCAAGCGCTTTCAGACAATTCCAGATATCACTCTTGCTACTGGAAACCTGACCCATCACATTACGGGCTGGCAGGTATCAAATGAGCCATCCTGTTCGGACCATAGAAGGATAGAGTTTAGATATGAATGGGCCCCACTCAGACCCGAGCTGAGAAGAAACCCTAGAATGACCAACAAACGACAATACTACGACAATATAAAAAATAGGTTGGAGGTACTGAGAGCGCCGGGACGCATCACCACCACTGAGCAGGTGGAGGCGTGGAACGGTACTATCAGCACCAGTATAATTGACAGCTATCATGAATCATGTCCACTGCGGGATCCTCATAGGTTCAACCCGAAACACTCTTGGTGGACAAGAAAGTTGGAAAAAATAAGGAGGACAGTTAGGAGAGTTTTTAACAAAGCTAAGAACACTAGACTAGACACGGACTGGGAAGCGTACAGGGCAGCCCTAATGAACTACAAGAATAAGATCAGGGACCGAGAGAGGAAAGCTTGGAGGAATTTTTGTAGCAGCATTGAGTCTACAGCAGAGGCCGCAAGGCTAAAGAAAATTCTATCCGCTGACAAAAACAAAGAGTTAGGTTTGGTTAGAAGGAGTGACAACACTCTCACTGAATCAGTAGAAGAGACATATAGAGTACTTTTAGAAACACACTTCCCGGGCTCTGATGTTGTCTCAGAAGTAAGGTGGGACAATATCGGACATCATGAGCCGACCATACAGGATTGGGGAGTGGCCGACAATGTAATTTCTGACAATAAGGTACAATGGGCCATAAGCAGCTTTCAGCCCTACAAATCGGCGGGGTGCGATGGGATACTCCCGGGCCTACTACAATGGTGTAGTAACCTTATCACGCCTTTTCTCGTGGACATACTGAGAGCATGTCTAGCACACAGATATGTCCCGAAAGCGTGGAGGGAGGTAAGAGTGGTTTTCATCCCCAAGCCAGGTAGGGAGGACTACTCTGCAGCAAAAGCTTACAGACCCATAAGCCTAACTTCTTTCTTACTAAAGACTCTTGAAAGGTTAATAGACAGGGAGATTAGGGATAAAATCCTGCCCCGACATCCCATTCATAAACACCAGCATGCATATACGTCAGGGAAATCCACTGAAACTGCCCTACACTCAGTAATAAGTAAAATAGAGGCAGGCATGGAAACGAAATGCATGACTATGGGTGCTTTTCTTGACATAGAGGGGGCATTTGACAAAACGACGTTTCATAGCATAAGTCAAGCCCTGTGTAAACACGGCGTCAACAACACTCTCAGTGGGTGGATTGACAACATGCTTAGGAACAGAGCACTTATTTTTGATAGTCAGAGTCCAATCAAGGGCATAGTAGCCAAAGGATGTCCACAGGGTGGCGTACTGTCGCCCCTACTGTGGAACCTAGTGGCAGATGACCTAATTACAAAACTCAATGCAGCAGGATACCTCACGATAGGGTATGCAGATGACATTGTCATAATAGTGGCAGGAAAATTTGCAAATGTAATGCGCAATATAATGCAAGGTGCGCTCAAAATTGTAGAAGCATGGTGCAAAGACTACGCTCTGAGTGTCAATCCAACTAAAACGGAGCTTGTAGTCTTCACCAGGAAGAGAGACATAGGACAAATGCAACCACTGAGGCTCTTTGGGGTAGAAGTAACACTATCAACCGAGGTGAAATACCTGGGGGTCATACTTGACAACAAGTTGAACTGGAGTCGTCACCTAGAACAGAGACTAAATAAAGCACGCTTATCTTTCTGGCAGTGTCGAAGACTAATGGGCAAAACTTGGGGTTTAAGACCAGGACTCACGCTCTGGCTTTATACCACTGTCATCAGACCTATGATTACATATGGGGCATTGGTATGGTGGACCAGAACCAAACTTAAAACAGCTGCAAACAAGCTGCTAAGCTTTCAGCGTATAGCTAGCACGGCCATCACTGGTTGCATGCGGACCACCCCATCAACAGCACTAGAAGTCCTGCTGGGACTGCCCCCTCTTGATTTAATAATACAACGAGAGGCGGCAGCCGCAGCTTTTAGGCTTAGAACGACAGGCTTCTGGTCAGGAGAGACTAGGGCACAGCACACAACAATTCTCAGTTTAGCTCTGGAGGAGAACCCTTTGCTAGGGGTAAGAAGCGATAGGATACCTAAGACATATAACTTTGACAGACTGTACACTATTGAACTCTCTGAGGGTCCGAAGGACTACTCGGGACTAAGAGAAGTTAGGGTATACACGGATGGCTCTAAAACCGAGTATGGTACGGGAGCTGGCTGTTTCTCAGCAGACCTCAATATCAAAAGAACAGTTATGCTGGGCGCCGGAAACTCCATCTTTCAGGCGGAGTGTGTAGGTCTAATTGAGGCAGCCGCAGCAATAAAACATCGTGAAATGGTAGACTATACAATCAGAATACTAACCGACAGTGCATCTGTTTTGAAGGCTCTTGCCAATCAAACATTCACTTCTGGACTAATTAAACAATGTCATGAGGCTTTACAGGACATCTCAATCGACAACAGGATCACACTCCAGTGGATAAAGGGACAAAGCGGGAGCCATGGCAACGATGCGGCCGACGATCTCGCCAAGGCGGGTTCGAGTTTAAAGCCCGTCGGACCAGAGCCATTCATGCCAACCCCCTTCAGTGAAGTCAAGACCTGGCTGAGGAAACGAATGACACGGGCTCACACTGCAAGGTGGTCATCTACAGCAGACTGCAGACAATCAAGGGAAGCAGTGCCAGCACCGGATCCACACCTAACAAGGAAACTCCTACAGCTGCACAGACCACAGTTGAGAACGGTGGTAAGCCTACTCACGGGCCACTGCCAGCTCAACAAACACCTTCACACAATTGGAGTCACGGACAGTCCCCTCTGCAGGGCCTGCTTGGAGGCGGAGGAGACACCGGCACATATAGTCATGGAATGTAGACAACTGCAGACATTTTGGACGGGGGTCTTTAGCTTCGAAAGGAGCGACCCGCAAGTGTGGAAAGACCCTAAAGGGCTGCTACGCTTTGTGGAAGAGCTCGGCTGGCTGAAGTGAGCCAAAAGTCGGGTTACTGAGCACAACGGCCTCGTGTCAAGTGCGTTCAAGCGTCGGCAGCCACTCGCCGACAACAACAACAACAAGTAAGGAAGGTGGTAGGGTTAATCCCGCCTTTGTTGGTTTTGTATCAATTTCTATGTAGCAGTGCCAGTGCAGTAAGGGACTGGCGGCACATGCTTTTAAAATTAGCTCCCAAATGTTTAAGAAGCTGTAAATGGGAATATGTCGATTTTTATCATTAAATCATGCCATATTGGTTCAAACGATTTTGATTAAATTTGGTAGATGGATACATAGTCCTGGACCAGCCTTTTTGTGGGTAACTTTTTATTCAGGAAATTATTCAGACCGAAATCAATCCAACACGATATTGACCCGAGCGGAGCCGGGTACCGCAGCTAGTTTGGTATATAATATTCGACAATAAATATCTGCACCATTGATATAAAAAACATTTAGACCCGTTCTGAACTTTCCCCTGCGTGTCAAGTCAGGTACTCTAATTCGAACAATTTAGAGTACCTGCGCTGTCAGTTTCAATACACCCGTCACGGCGTTCGCGCGTGTTGCCGATTGTATACGCGCTGCTCTATGGTAGAAGGAAGAATTATGCCGTCATTTGTAGTGTTAAAATGTAATAACGATTACGGGAAAGCCAAGAAGGAAGATGGAATCACATATCACAGGTTTGCAATCAAAATTTCAACAAATGGCGTTATATTATGGTGATATGTATAGCAAGTATGGCGTACGGCGCTGTGTCGTTATCGTGATAACCGACATTGAACGACAAAACTATCGGAAAAGCCGGTATCTCTTTCTAGCATACGTATATCCTCTTCACTATAGGTCTTTGTCAGTCATGCATTTGTGGTGCGAGTGTGTATCGCGTTCACCGGAGGATGGTGTTCTCTCAGACAAGTGTGCGCCCTTTCTAGCATACATGATTTTCCTATTTAGGTCCTTCTCGCTCTCATGCAACAGAGTGGGACGGATAACTGAGTGCTACCAGGTTAACAAAAAGATCTCTGAGATGAGGATTAATACAAAAGTTGTAATTTTAAAATACCTGATTTGCGTATTGTTGTGTGTTAATTGAATATTAAAACTTTATATTTGGTTATAAATAGTAATATGAGTATGTTGTGAATAATTTCGATGGCAAAACGTTTGCTGATTCAAAATTATAACTGAGAGCGGGAAAATAAAAATGTCATGAAGGCAACGCCATAGACTAGAGGGTAAAACGAGTTGAAACGATCACTTGTATGATGTTTGACTCTGATGGCCCTTCTTGTTGTTTTTTTAGTTCAATGATCTGCACGTATTTGTTTTGCTGAAAAGCCTAAGGCAAGTCAAATGATAGGCCTAAGTAAAATCTTCATACAAATCTTCTTTTCTCTGTTATGTGGACACAGTATACATTCTTCAAAAGACAAACACGTCTTGGCTCCCTGGTCTCGATACACCGTCGGGCCGTGCGTCTTGTCGACGACCCCAACGTATCCCTAAATTTGGAGACCCTCCAACTCCGAAGGGATGTAGGGTCTCTCTCTGTCTTCTATCGTCTTTACCATGGAGTATGCTCGTCGGAGCTGCATAACGCTGTTCCTCCGTCCCCTTTTAACCTTCGCTTAACGCAGAATAGGATGAAAATACACAAATTCCGTCGAAATAAGAATCCACCGATCCTCTAGATCTTTTATCTATAGGGTCGGTAAGCAATGAACTCGCTTCTGAGGTTTTTCCCCCAAATTACGACCTGGGTCCTTCAAACATGGTGTAAAGAAGCACCTGGCCGGCCGGCATGGTTTTTGCAGCCCCCCTGAATGTTCGAAAACCCACGGGCGTCATCGGGTACCTTTAGGTCCTGGCGTAAGCCATATGCCACGCTTAACATAAAAAAAACATGCAGACATAGATATTCGTTGCTTGATATGAAATCCCAAAAAACCAGCAAATTGGAACTGGTTTTAAAAATAGTCAGTAAAACCCAAGAATGTTTAAAAATGTTTATTGCATTAATAGAAAAGTGAATACCTATGCAACACAATTTGTAGTGATATGGAGGTAGGGCATGGAACGCGGAGTAAGCCCTCGCTCGAACAACTCAGATCGATAATTATCAATAAATGGCAACTTCACATTGCAATGTTGTGAGTCCCGTGTCTGATAAACCACATGCATAATATAACAGAAGTTAGCTCTCAGCAGCAAATTTATTCATTCTGGCAAGTGAATACAATTCATTGACATTGTTCAATAATTATAAATTAAGTAAATTCATTTTAGCTTAAACTCTTGCATTCACTATAATACAAATTATTCTTAAAGAAATCAGTGTTTTGAAATTTAATTACGCTGAACATTTTCAATAATTTGGTTGCTATAACCTCAAGACTGTAAAGTGATAACAGCACAAAGTACAGATTGATATCTAAAAAAAATCGAAGGAATGTAACATTCAAAAGGAAAACTCATGCAGACAGATCGGTGTTCAAACGAGCTAGAGACTGAGAAGCTGAAGTATCATCCTTCACTGACAGCTTAAACCCTACAGCAGTTTAGGTTGGAGTGTTTAGCACTCACCAGTGGACGAGTTTGTAAGGAACTACATACACTGACAGCTTAAAACCTGCCCCTGGTCCCATAGGTGCGGGTAAATTGGGCTAATGACTTCCACTATGTATTTCGTTTTTCTCTTTCCGATTATAGACCATGTGCCAAAATTGATACACATAACTTCAGGAGCAGAGACAAAACCATCATTGCACTGTCAAAAGATAAAAAAAAAGAAAATTAAACCAATCTCAAACAATCGGCCCGCAAGCCTCCTGCTCATTTCCCAATTATATACAACCGTATGTGTTAATGCTTCCGTAATTATGAATATGGTGTCGTGGTGAGGCAGCGTATTAGCTAGAAGGTGCGGCTAGTGGATGGCGATCAGGCCCGACTCCAGCAGTTTAGTAATCTTGGCCGCTATCTCTGGGTTCTTGAGGTGGTCGGAGAGAGCATGCGGATCCTATTACACGACAAAAACATTCATAGAACCACTTCCAACCAGAATAGGCGCGGGGAGAGCCTTTATTAGATGAGCATTTTAGTTAGCAGAGTAGAATCTAGGGTCTATTCATTTTACTAGGCGGCCTGGGTTAGTGCCATCGCATTGGATGTAAAGATGGCCGAAGCGGCAATGAAATATTGTCTTTTTGCCATTCAGTTCAATGTAGCCGTGCTCAGGGAAGCTCCCGGCAAGGCACGTAGTAATTCCTTCTGGAATGCAGTGTGTTTTGAGAATATCATAACAGTAGGTCTGGTATTATGTTCAGTTCTATAAAACAAAAATCTATTGGTAAAATCCCTTCAGAAGTGATGGATAAATATGGAGTGTATATGTAACTCGTTGACTAACTTGCGTCAAATAACGGCAAATTATTTAAAATCCATGGAACAAAGTACATTATTGCAATAGGCAAACAATCTTTTAAAATAAAAATTTACCATCGTATAAAACGTCGGAGAATATCTCTTCCCGCCGTGTGAAAAGTCGTAAGTTTTCAAACATGTTCTACGACCGCGGTAATCTCAAAAGTATCATGAGGTCTGTTAAACAGCTGGTGGATTGAAATGCCTTATATTGACATCTCTTTTTTTACAGGTATATTTCAGTATTTTATAACAATGAAAGTATCTAAATTCACGAATGAAGATTAACTATTTGCTTTAAGTAATCTTCTATGATTTCATTCGCATCCTACTTGGGTTGGAGAATAGTAAGCTCTCAGGTGGTTCGTACCTGCTGCATCTGGTCAAGGATGCAGCGCATGGCGGGGTCGCGCAGGATGGCCTGCACCTCGGGGTCGCCCATGGCGCGCTTGCGCACCTCCTCGGGGTCAGAGTTGACCTGCGTGGAGCACGCGCGGTACCCCTCCAGCGCCTCCGCGTTGCTCGAGTCCAGCTCCAGCGCCTTTTGGTACGCCGACAGAGCCTTCGATGGCTGCTGCATACCCTGCACACACACATTCATTCACTAGGCCATCAAATAAGCATTTCGTTTGCACGATCGAGCAAGATCCTTTTTTTTTTTTTATGTGACTGGACATGGATGGCTAATACCACAAGTTCTGTCATGGTATTAGCCCAACACACCACATGGGAACTAGGTGCCATGCCAGGACCTTCCTTATATTGCACGGCTACATTGAACTGGATGGAAAACACGGACAATTTTCATTGCCGCTTCGACCATCGTTCATCCAATGCGATGGTACCAACCCGGGCGGGATAAACCCTACCACCTAGTAAGTAAGGAAGGAGACCTACAGTTTAACGTGGAATCCGAACCACGGCCAGCCTCTCTCAACGGTCGAATGGTCACCCATCCAAGACCAGACCGGACCCAGCGTTGCTTAACTTCGGAGAGCGATCGCCGAAGTGTCGCGCCACTGGGCCACTGAGGCTGTCCCATCCAATGTTTTGTTTTGCAATATAATATGCCACATTTACAAGAGGCTAGCTAGATCGGGAATGTGTAAGCGGTACGCTCGTTTAGTCTCGCCTCATGAACTTGCCTGAGAGTGAGACGCGCATGTGAACGCTAGTTCGTGTCCAAAACTAACAGTGCGCTCGCAAACAAATGTTCGTGCTTGTATATCAATCAATAGAGCAAAATATGTACATGGGTCAGGCCATTTGCACTCCAAGCGTACATAATATCTTGCCAGGACATTGATAATTTCAGGACGGATTCAGGATTGATTCCTGCCCTGAAGTAACAATTTTATTAGAAAAAAAAAGGTATTTTTTATGGAGTATTCAGAAAATTTTATGTCACATAATAATTCTTGAGGTGTCGTGGTACACCCGACATAGGCAAACCGTTTACACATTTTTCCGATTTCATTTCGGTACCAACATGATTACTGGGTTTAGAGGATAAGAGATTCCGGAAATATGACACAATCAAAGGGGAAAAGCCAAATTCACCTTGCATCTATTTATCAAATAAATTAACAAATATATAAGGAGTAGGCCCTATAGATATATACTGCCAAAAAAATTAATCAAAATTACCAACAGAGCAGAGATTTTCAAATTTACAGTTTGACATCGCATATAGCTAAATCGGTTGTTATGTCCTATTTGATTTAGAGACGAAATTGTGCAGTCCCAATGCGGGTTCACACAAAAACAACGAAATTTTGTCACCTATAGCGCCATTATTAATTATGAAGTATAAGCTTTTGCTAATATTTCCATAGCGCATCGTACAAACACAAGATCTCCAGAAGTGACTTATTGACCGACCGAGCACTTCGTGGCGACATGGCGGCAGCCAACCCAATAACGCGGGATGCGCGCGGGCGGTCGCGATAAAATAATAATAGGCGCTTGGGAGTTTCGGTTGCTCGGCAGCAGCACGTCGAGCATGCTGTAGTCTGCTGCCGAGACGGCCACATGCCGCGTGACATGCCGTGTATGTAGAGATAATACACACCTGGAGGATCTTGCCCTTGCGAATCCAGCCCTTGATGAAGGTGGGGTCGAGGCGCGTGCACATGTCACAGTCCTTGAGGCCGAGGTCGAAGGCGGCCAGCTTGGTGTAGCACGCGGCGCGGTTTGAGTACAGCTTGGGATCGTCAGGGTTACGCCGTACCGCCTCCGTGTAGTGCTTCACTGCCGCACTGTAGTCACCTGCCGATACGTACACATCACATAAAGTCATCACATCACACACTCGTCACAACTCATATACCTGTCACAGATTCATGCATTCATTCTTCTATTTGTCCAGGTTGTTGCTCCTGTTCACCTCACAATCTACAAATGCACAAGTACCCATGGCTTCAAGACATGGTTTCTTTGAGGAGAAATAATAAAGATCTTGCAATAATATAGTTATAATAAATAAATATAATTGTCAGCCTCGGTAGCGCAGTGTGCGACGTCTTGCAAATCAATGTGCTGGGGAAGCACCTCTGAGTGCGGTTAGGTTCTGGATTGGTGACCATTTTCAACTGTTAAGGCTGGCCGTGGTTCGGATTCCACGTAAAACTGTAGGTCCCTTTCCTTACTTCCTAGGTGTTGGTACCATGGCATTGAATGAACGATGTTCGAAGCAGCAATGAAAATTGTCCGTGTTTTCCATCCAGTTCAATGTATCCAGGCAATATAAGGAAAGTCCTGGCATGGCACCTAGTTCCTATGTGGTGTGTTAGGATAATATCTGACGGTTAGTTCGGTATTAGCCATCCATGTCTAGTTACATAAAAAAAAAACATATTTCATGAGCCCAGTGCAGGAAAATACCTACCCGATGCAAGTTGTAGCATCGGGTAGGTATTTTCCTTCTCTCTCCAACTCGTGGTAGTGGTATTTGACTTCTCACTCCCACACCGTGTTCGTCTTATAAGATAAGTCAGTGGTGTAATCCCCTAAAATAAATGAAAATCACACACCATCATACACTTATAGAATGTGTATGTTATACCTTGCTTGAAGAACTGGTTGCCGAGTTCCTTCTCCTGCTCAGCCTTGGCAGGGTCGATGTAGGCCTTCTTCTCCTCCTCGCGGATCTTCGCCTCGCAGTCGCTCAGAAGGGTCTTGATCTCAGGCGTACGATGCTCTGACATTGACTTTTCGTAGTATGTTTTTGCCATCTTCCATTGCTCCTGTTTTTTGTATGCGTTGCCTGTACACCGAAAGCAGTTTGGTTGGCCTTAGTATTATAAATATTATAAATATAAATACATAAATTTAATGATAAGTAATATTAATAATACCAATTTAATTTTTTTTTAAATACACAAGTGCACTCCCGGAAAAGTGAAATTCACGCATCAGCTTCAAGCTGCTAGTGATATAAATAACATAATAATAATACTCACTTCCACAATTACTTCTAAAAATAAACATGTCACTAATAAAGAAAATGGACCAATTTTGTATAGAGCCATGACCCAGGGCAGCCGTTAATGAAACATCACCGATGTGTATGCCTTGACTATAGTATATCCTAATATATGTAATGGTAGGCATGGGAGAATGAACGTATAGGGGCTCACTATTTAGTCTCCCTACGCTTGATGTTATGCAAAAATACTAGTTTTTCTTCATAAATAAGTAAAATAACTTTAAAGGTAAAAGCATCTGACCGTTCCAAACATCTATCAACCCCAACTAAGTAATTTTAAAAATAAACGTGAAAAAATTGTGTTTATTCATTGACAAATTATTGAGGCTTTCACTCAACTGATGCGCTATACTAGGGAATCCTATTACATACTTAGTTTTTTTTATATGTGTCCATTATTGGGGCATTTATCTCAATCGGTAGCATGCATGAAAATGTGTATGTCTGTAGATGAAGCGAAAGAGGTGTGTAACATATGGCGCTCTATCATCTCTGCCTACCCCTCGGGGAAAATGGCGTGACGGTATGTATATATGTATGATTATCATAGGATTGGTTTGTTGCCACAAATTTACTCTGAGTGGGTAAATTTTGCCAATGTACTTTCTTGTCCTATACAAATTACAGAAAGGGTATCGGATGACACCCAATTGACCCTTTTTTATCCTAAAATTTACATACCGGTTTTTATACCGTCTTATCGGAAATAGTCGACATCAAATTGTGCCCGGAGGCGCTGCTTTTGAACAATTTGCGCAGGTGCAGCGGGAGAGGAGGTACGGACCGATACGCATAAACGCCTTGGCGATGAGCTTGAAGTCGGCGCGGTTCTCGCGGCCCACGTCGATGGCGCGCTCGCACTCGGCGATGCAGCGTGCGTAGTCGCGCTGCTCGAAGTACACGGCGGCCATGTTGTTCATGTAGGTGATGTCGGTGGGGTCGTGCTGCAGCGCCGCCTCGTAGTGCTTGAGGGCTCCCGTGAAGTCCTTCTTCTTGTAACACTCGTTGCCTAGTTCCTGGAAATATTGGTTCAAATAAAAATAAAAACATGTTAATATGGAAGTAACGTCAATCCGCTACGTCTTACTCTCACCTGCTGACGAGTGAATGCCACCAAATCCTCAACAGATGGCGTCTTTCTTTATATGTTACCCCGCCTACAGGCTATTTAAGTTATTTGGTTCTGAGCTAAAGAAATATGATCTCTTTTAGATAGTATGAGAATAATTGTAACGATGGTGGGTCTAGGTCCTCCATGATGAATTGACTTGAATGACACCCGAATTTTATTTTAGTTAAGTATTATTAGTTTCTCGGTTTTGGTCAAAATCTCATATGGGAATCTATTCTTACTTTATTGATAGGGCTGCTCCTCAAACCATTATTCTCTTAATTTTCTGTAGGTGGTAGCATTTAAAGGGATATGTAACTATGTGATCAGCTCACTGTAGTAGTTTATGTCAAAACTTATAGTATTATAACCTAATGTGCAAGTGTTTCACAGTGTTGTGTTGTCACGGGAGCACTGCATCGCTTTAAGGTCCTTGCCTTCGGTGACGTTTGGCTCGGGTTATCTCTTTCCCTAAAATATGGTCGAGAGAGGTAATGGCTGTGCCCGGCGTGATGCTCGTGAACGGGTGCTGTTTGTGGGGACTGGCCTGCTCCAATTGGCAACATATTAGTTGGTGGGGATAGTATTTTCAAATAAAATGATAATTGTCATGAACTGTTGCATACGGCATGGATTGTAAATTTTGTGAATTCATTTTTGTTAAAATAATTTACAAACACATTGGAAATTTAGACTAAGTGGACGTTGAAAAAGAAAAAAACAGCGGAGTTTCTTTCCAGTTCTTGATGTGTTTTGTTTTGCTGAACTGGCCAATGTTAAAATATGACAAATCCGAGTGCAGTGTACTGTCTATGGATGATAAATAAACAATACAATACAATGCCTTACTAAACCGTAGAACCCATTGTAATCTGTTTGTAGGCTGGTAACTCTGCTATCCATAAAAATTGCTGCAGTAGCAGAACAAAACCATTTAATCCTTCCAACTTTTCAGTTTGCAAAATGTTTACCGTTTAGTGTACGGAATCACCCCCCCCCCCCCCCCTTGGCTCTAACTACTGTTCTAAAATTAGGTGAATGGCGGTGCTCATTATGCAAAACGCAAATAACAATGAATTCCCGGAAGTACCTAAAATCAAGAATTACAATCAGAAATGTTTGCAATCAGAAATGTCAACCGAATGGAAGAACACTTGCAAGGTGAGCAAGGTCATATTTATGTAGACACAATATAATTTGGTTGTCTTTAACACATTTCAAGGCAGAAGTGAAGCATGAATTCTCAGCTTGGAAACATTTTAAAATTCATCCATTTGGATACTAACTATACAAGCACCTGCACACAACATCACACAGATTCGAACCACTTTTTCATTATGTACGTATATTCTACAATAACCTTTGTTAACTTTTACACGTGCGTCTCCTAGTGTTTGAGAGTTTGAGAGCAAGCTAATACAATAAAATAAACTGATAGTTCACAATAATCAAACCTTTTCCTTAATGGCTAGTCGTTTGTTTTCCGGTATAGAGTCCTGCTCCTTTTTGGGCTGAGGAGGGGGCGGGGGTGAGGTGCGGCGCGGCTCCGCCGGCGGGTCCACGTCCATAAAGGAGGCATCCAGGTCGAGCATGACGCCCAGCGTGGTGAGCATGCGCTTGTCCTGCATGCTAGCCGCGTCCAGGTTCAGCATGTTGGGGTTTGACTGCAGGTTCTGCAACGCAAGTCGCCACACACTGCACGTTTAGCTCTCTCTCTATCTCTCTCGCTTGCTCATTCAGTGAAGAGAGATCATGCTAGCCATATTTAATGTGATACATGTAACACCCAGCTCCATTCGTAAAAATGACATTTTGGAAATATGTAGAGCTGAATTTGAATTGTATTAAATCAAGTTACCGCTCCCATCAAAATTCTTAAGAACTGAAGTTAAAGAAATACTTGTTAACATGAAGATATACAAATAGGCTTAGATAGAGAATAACAATTGCATTTTGTAAAGTGAGATATATCAATGTTTGAACATCTCTTGGAACAAAGGTCGTTCTGTACAGGTCAACCAACATTCCTTATCTTTTGTTTAAGTTTAGTACAGGCAAAAACACTTTAGGGCAGTTCTATGTTCCTATTACAGAACACCATCGATTGTTTTGCCCCTGGCCTCCATAGCAACATCACACGCAACCCAGAGGTGGATGCCTAGCCTAATTTCAAAAAATGTAATAAATTTAATATTTAAGTTAAAGAAGGCTTCTGTTGTTTGTTTTTTTTTTGTTAGAGTTCCGTACCCAAAGGGTGAAAACGGAACCCTCTTACTAAGCCTCCGCTGTCCGTCCGTCCGTCCGTCACAGGGCTGTATCTCATGAACTGTAATAGGTAGGCAGCTGAAATTTTCACAGAGTGTGTATTTATTTTGCCGCTATAACGACCAAATAAGTGATTTTTTTGTGTTAATTCTTGTACAATGGTACGGAACCCTTCGTTTGCGAGTCCGACTCGCACTTGGCTGGTTTTTTTTAATTCGAATCCGCAATGAATAAATCAGTTTATGACTAATGGCTGCCATATGAAATATGTTTAGCGGTCATATTCAAAGTATGATATTTAACATAACAAAAAACTCGGCGAGGGTAGTGAGACGAAGTTATCGTTTTGTCAGCCAAAAGCCTTTTACAATTTATCTTTTACATGTTACGATACCAAGAAACCATAACAAAGGAGCTCTATTTTGAATGACCAAAACAAAAAACTAGGGATGCGGATGTAGGGTCAATGTGCCCGCAAAGACTCACCTTAACCATTTTAACATATTCGGGGTCACTGAGCCACTCGCGTGTGGTGGGGTTGGCGCGCAGCTTGGCGATCAGCGAGTCGTAGCGCAGCGCGGCGCGCCGCACCTCCTCCATCGCGGAGAGCATCTGCGCGTTGGTCGGGTCCAGCTGCAGACCGCGCTCGTACGCCGCCAGCGCCTCCTCCGTGCGGCCCAGGTACGCCAGCGCACTGCCCTTGCGAGAGTAGCCCTGCACGCACGCAACCATACCGTTAGCATCAAAGGCATATTTCGAAACCTTTGATCTTATCTGAGGTTAAAAATAATTGAGAATGTGGGTCATTTCATGGTTCGGAAAAGATGTGTAAAACTGTACATTCTTCAGACAAGTTTATAGAGCTCAACCGGATTGCTACCATCACATTGAATGCATAGTATTTTTAATTCTGTTCAATGTAGCAATGATCAATTTAAATGGAAAGTCCTGGCATAGCGTTCCTTCGGAAATGCAGTGTGATGGGCTAGTATCACGACAGGATTTGTTTTCCAGGATTTACGATGTGACCTTCACTAGCTCATGACAACTATTAATATACTAACCATTAGTTTATAGCTATGGGAGCCTCTATTTCAATTAGTAATGCCCCCATTAAAACAATTTTGACAAATATTCAACGCATAGATTGGTATCGGAGCTGTAATCCACGCTCACCTCGGCGCAGCCGAATGGTTTGTGATTCCTGCTCAAGACTCCAGACGCATCACAACAGGAGGGGCAATATCAAAATAAGCCATTTACAGTTATGAATGGCAACTAGTGATAGTTCATAGTTTAAAATATTTATTCAGTTGAGTATGTTATTTTCAAGTGCAGCTAACTGCACTTAATACTATAGAACCTGTCAAAAATTTACTTTAAGTAAAATAACAATAATTCATACATTATTCCTTAAGTATAAACATTTCGTGTCGGTTGTCAATTAATATAATGTTATTACAGATTTAAATTGAAACTAAGAATACTGACCCTATAATTGGGCAAGTACAAGTCAATAAACACGAATAAGTGATTAAAATTGGTGATATAAAAAATTGTCAACAGAATAAAAAACATTTTCAATTAATAAGTTTCTCACATCCTTCCAAAATAGTTCCATATGCACACTATTCATATACCCCACTGCAATAGCATTACACTAGCTGTGCCCATCAAGTACCTTGCTCCAGGTGGGGTTAAGCTGCAAGGTGCGCTCGGCGTCGGCGAGTGCAGCAGCATAGTCGCCGCACTTGGCGTGCGCGGCGCTGCGGTTGCTGTGCAGCACATGGTTGTCGGGGTCGAGCGCCAGCGCGCGCGTGTAGCACGCGATGGCTTCGTCGAACCGCTCACTCGCCAGTGCTGCATTGCCCTTCTCCTTAAGCTCGTTCACCTGCCACACATTATCTGGCTACCTCATAATTTATACACCACCCACCCTCTCAAATTAAAAGCAGTAAAAGTAAACTTAAATCTGATGCATCTAGCATCAGATTTAAGCTGCTAGTGTATATAAATAAATAAATAAATTAAAAAGCTCATATAAAGGGAAGGTCCTGGCATGGCACCAAATTCCTTCGGGAATGTGGTGTATTGGGCTAATATCATAACGGTAGTTGTGTGGTATTAGCCATCCATGTCGGGTTGCATAAAAAAAAAAAAACTGGCTTACACCCATGCCTTTTCGGATTAGGTCCGCCTTTTGTAAACTGTTTTTGTAATGGTGTGCAATAAAGATTTTTATAATTTTTATTAAAACCATAAAAATATGTATGAAGAAATCACCAAGATGTATGGGGAAAACAAACATTTTTAGTCTTTAAACAAAAATTCTTGGAACTAAATATCGTCGGTATACTGGTAAAACACGTTAAGTGAAGAAATGAGAGTTTTGTAATAAATGGACTTGAAAGTTAAATGGCTCATAATGTGTGGTATAAGTGTGCATGGGCTTTATCAAAAGAAAGAGCTTGGAAAATTAAGGACTGTATAATAAGACAGTAACTTACTCATTTTTTGAGGTAAAATCTAATTTTTTTTTACTTATTCCCAAAAAAATGTTTTTCACTGGAGTTTTTAAGCCATTTTAAATCCCATAAGTAAGACATTACTTAAATATGTCTCTTTTCAACAAATATAGCTTCATTTTAATAACCTCCAAATAATTATTTTAGATGATATAAAAACTTCAGCTGAGTTTTGTTCCGTGCGTGACCGTCCGTTCGATTTTTAGGGTCATGACCATTATTGTTTATTGTTTGTTCATCATCCATAGGCAGCATACTGCACTCTGATTTGTCATATTTTATCTGTAGAATAAGCCAGTTCAGCATTCACTGCGAAGAACAACTGGCAAGAAATGTTGCTGAATTGTTTTCAACGTCCACATCAGTCTAAGTTTACAAAAGTGTTTGCCAGTCAATGTCTGCAAGTACACTGCCTGTACCTGCAGGCATACGGGTCATTGGTACCCGTTTAAGTGAACATATTATTTTAATTTATTGTAACATAAATGGCAAGAATTTATCGTTGATGATATAATAAAGACACGGGCCAATATGTTCAATTCATATGAATTCACTGAGTTTCACATGAATCTAATATGTTGCCAATTTGGGCAAGCCAGTCCTCACAGCACTCGTTTACGATCATCACGTCAGGTCCAGCCATCGCCACTCTCACACTTTTTTATAGGGAAAGAGGTGACCCAAACGAAGCGTCACCGCAAGCAAGAACCTTGAAGCGATGCTCTACTCCAGCAGCAACAAGAAAAATTGTGATTCCATTCCAGAGTTAAAAGTGCTAGGCAGGTCATTCCAGGACTTTGAAGCATGGTTTCAGTTTTGTTCTTTTTAAAGCATTTCAAAACCATATAGGGACATCTCCAACAAGGAAGAAGCGTGGGCATTTGAACTATCGTGCGAGGATGCGAGATCTTTTATTTAGGGTAATAAATATAAATTTATTTAAAATTTTGAGGTTAGAGAAGGAATAAACCTAAAATTCTTAGACCACGACGCATGGAATGTCGCGCTAAAGTAAACAATTGATATTGGTGTTGTTTTGGAGAGCATTCTATAAAATAATGAAACAATTCATAATAAATTAAATGTGAAAACCCTTGAAAATATCTTTTACCCACCTGATCCATGTTTTTCCTTTTTCGCAATCGGTATGACAACGAAGGAACCAAATGACTTAACTGACTGCAGAATATAAACTAGCACAGCATACAATTAAAAATTGGTAATGCTCTATCAGAAATATCGGACAAACCGGTGATATAGCTAGGTAGCAGCAAACAAGTGAACGAGAGAAGCACAAGCGAAGTCATGAATTTGATTGGTCATATTTTGGATTGCCGTAAAGAAAGGGGAAATTTGCCGTATTTAAAAAATATTTCCGTATAGGCTAATAGAATCTCAAAATCGCATGCATGACTATTCGATTCCATGAATTAAGTATACATAGACATATATAGTGTTACTAATAAACGCAGAACAAACTCCGAATAGTCATAACATGTTTTGTCCCTTTCCATCTAATTTGAGCATGTCAATGCAAAGGATATAACGTAATATAAACTATTCTGAGAATGTTCTAGGTTTATTGACCGAACGTAGCGAAAGTATCCGTTTCATGATTGTCCAGTTGTACTACAGGTCGCATTTTTAAATCCATTCTCGTGAAATTTTGAAAGCAAGTTTGATATTTATATAGATTCTGTTAGGCGAGCTAGGTTTTGAACACAAAACCTTTATTTGAAACCGAAATTTAAGGCTCCGTATGACGCTAAATCGCACTTAGCTTAGTCTTAATTTCTCAGAGAATATTGAACTAATCATGCTAAAATTGCGTTATATGAAACTTCACTTATATCCGCTTAATCTGAATGATTATTGTTCCAATAGCATAACATTGGCCCGATAGAAAAATATCGCGAAAATAGTTAAATAGCTCAATCACAAGATGTTGTCTTATTCGGCATACAAGATGAGAAAAAAAATAGTAAGTACTCAGCAAAAAGGCGAATAAAAGGAAAACAAGCAAAACCACATAAAAATAACACTAGAAATAAAAGCAGCAATGAGAAAGAAAACTGCTTATTTATCACGACAGGTGGCGTCTAAGCGAGCTCACCTAAAAGATCGGTCAAGCTGTTAGATACCATACAAAATAAAACAGAATAGATTTCAAAATTTAATTTACACAATCACCGTAAATAAAATGACAAAATTTTCTCGTTATTATTCTGAATATCATATGATAATAAATAATCAAATGAAATATCGCATTAAAAAAAACCTGTAATATTTCATTTAAAACTTTGCATCGTGAGTACTTATAAATAAATAAATAAATTTGGACAGGGTGACAGATTTTACATTTCTAATTTGAAGGCGCTCATGCGACACCTACAATAACCTTTGAGTTTTCTTTTCAATAATTTTAAAATGCATAACTTTAAAAGCCAATATCTTGCAGACCTAAAGCTTAAAAGCCTCATTGCCGTACAAAACGGCAATGGGCAAACACTTGGCAACCCTGTGTCATGAAGCAAATCGAAACATTCCAGAAAATTCTGGACATGTTTGCTTTGATACTGACGACGCACACAGTGTTCGCTCTTTCGATTTTACTATAATTGACAATGGGGCGTTAGTTAACAAAGGTTATCGTAGGAAAGCTGTAATGTATATGTTTTTCGTGCCTTTTCGGACGTGAAAAGGACGGCATAAAGGATTACATAAATCAGCCGGGTCTACTCGTGAAATTTTCACCCGTGAGTCATAGGTGGCTCACCAGCGAATCAAAACTCGCCGGTGAGTCACTCACGTTCGCAAAAGACGTATTTTCGAACAAATACACGGTCGCAGGAGACTCATGAGTTTCTCATCTGTGAGTCATAGGACTTTATTGTGACAGTCATTTCAAGGTTACGAAAGTATTGCGAGTCACCAGTGGTATGTATGTACAGTCGTTTTGTCTGAAATCTATACACCGGAAATAGAGACAAATTTGAGATCTCTTTCTGACATGCTGACGTCAACCATAGAGTAAAAGGGACTTAAAAATTCCTTCTCTTTCCAGTGTATACATTTGATAAGTAACGACTGTACAGTCGTTTCGTCTGAAATCTATACACCGGAAATAGAGACAAATTTGAGATCTCTTTCTGACATGCTGACGTCAACCATAGAGTAAAAGGGACTTAGAAATTCCTTCTCTTTCCAGTGTATACATTTGATAAGTAACGACTGTACCTTCTCACGCGAGAACTGCTCCGTGTTCGCTTCCCGCGTAGACCCCTGAGGGACTGTGACACATTAGAAAAAAAAATGTGCTTACTTTTTTTATATTTAGCGAATATCATCTCGCAAGCGATTCACCGACGATGGAAGTCGTTGGTGCAAGTACGTAGACAGTTGTTGTGACCGCGCAATCTCAGCATGAATACGGATGCGGTAGCCAAAGAGTTCGGAAAAGTCTCTTCTCTTTCTACGGAAGTAGCTCAAATCGGATCATGGCAAATATATTCTTTGCCATCGTGCCAGAAGCAAAGAGTTCGGAGAAGTCGCTGCGCTCCGCCAGTAGCCCTACCATGAGTTTTGGTGATGTTCACTTCGACCAACGTTAACGAATTTTTTGTATAGGGAAAATTGCAGCGCCTCTAGCGTACGATGTTATTACTAAAAACGGCACTACGAGTTCATATTCACGCTCGTTGTCGAGCATCACGAACGTTATCGAACGACGATGCGATACGATTTGTATGAAAAATGGTACCATGAGTGTACATTTTGACAGTTCAACGTGATCACTTCGATAACGTTATTCGAATTTCTTTTCACTAGTCATATCTTGGGTGAAAGGACGATCGAACACACATTTTAGTGCCAAGGATGAAAAACCAAGCGTATTTCATGTCAATTTCTGAATTCAATATTATGTTAGCAACTTAATAACTACAACTCTACGTAAAAAAATACTATTCGAAATATTGTTTTAACGGTTTATTTTATTTATAAACGTTTCTTCAAACCTGTTTCAGGAATTAATTTATTTTTAAAAAATTAATTTATGTAGGTGTATTTCCTCAATACATATTTTTTTATGCAAAGAAAATAAAGCATTCAAAACATAATCTGTATCGGTAATCTATAAGAAAAATAAAACAACTTTAATTGCATCCAAGAAAACCAAAGTCAAACATTGACGAAACATTTGCGCGAAATGGGTAACTAGGTATATGATGTTATTTACAGACAAATGGTACGCCCTATGAGTCACGCTTATTGTCTCGCGCCGCCCGCCGCCGCCGGCAAAGTATCGGTCAACAAATATCGTTACAAAATATCGGCTGCCAACAATCGACGGTTTGTGGTATGTTTTTACTAGTAAACTTAGGAAATTTATACTCAATTTATAATAGTGCGGTCCTATTTTATCTCATGCGAAAGAAGATACGGACACTGTTAATCACGGCCTACTCACTATCTTCCATTATTTCTTGTCTCTGGTCGAACGCAACGTTCATCGAGCGTTCGATAAGCGATCCGTCGGTGAATAAAGCAACCCATGGTAGCGACTGTAACGCTGTTCGATCTCGTTCGTGAACATTCGATGATATTTTTCGTTCGTTCGATAGAAAACTCATGGTAGGGCTACAGAAGAGTTCGGATTAGTCGCTGCGCTGCGCTCCCACAGACTATTATAGTACACTAGTGCGCTCCTGCATGAAGTTCCAGTATTATATTCTGTGAGGGCCGCGGGTGGATTGTTGTAAAAAGGTGTTTCGAATAGTGTCTGTAAATAATTTAGTTTTTGTAATTGTGTAAAGCTGAAGTGGGTGAGTGATTGTTTTAGTAGTGACCTTTTTATTAGTTATATATCTGACTTGGGTAATTTATTGTAGTATGAACTTATTAATCTATTGACATGTTTGTGTTGATACCACTTTGTATAAAAAATTACGATGGATTTTTACTCCAGAATACCCAATTTAGATTAGTTTGCTTATTTATTTAGGATAAGATGTCTGGTAAATAATTTGCTCTCCACCCACATGAATCTCTTTGTGAGTATTAGCTAGCTATCAAACAACCATTCTAGTATAACTAGTAAATAATGATAATATAAATAAGCTCCTACAAAATCCCCATGAAAAATGCAAACAAAAGTTTGTAAGTATCAAACATTATGAAAAATGCACCAAGAACGAGAAGACTAGCAGTTCTAATAACAAACAGAAGTTTCCTATTATAATCTCTGTCCTAATGGTTTTTGTTTATTTTATAAAATATGTATTGCGAAGACCAACAATTTTACATGAGTGTTCTCACCCATGTAATCTAGGATAAAACGTAACGGAGACATATTAAAATGTACAATTAATCAAAAATTACAAAATATAAAAAAAAATTAAAACAATTACTTGGAGGTAGCCTAAAATTTACTGCCATGATTTGATTACATTGTTTATTAGTTTTTAGTTAAAAGTAAGGCTATAAAAAAAGGGTGTCAAAAACGGTTTTGCAATCTCCAAACATAAGAAAACAAACATACATAATCACCTACATACCTACCTTCTTTTACTGCCCATTCGAATAAAAATACATAATATTTACTTATGACATTTTTGAGATCTTTGTGAATTGTCGATATGTTCATTATGATCACACCTTTATGATCACGGAGATGTAATGGAGAATATGACGCCATTATCTTTTATCTATTCAGAAAATTTAAACTGAAATATTTTGTTAGTGAAGAACATAGCCATGTTTATCATTTAAAAATGAAAAGAAATTAGTCCGCTTATATGTTTTTTTTTTTTTATGCGACCTGACATGGATGGCTAATACCACACAACTACCGTTATGATATTAGCCCAATACACCTCATTCCCGAAGGAATTTGGTGCCATGCCAGGACCTTCCCTTTATGAGCACGGCTACATTGAACTGGATGGAAAACACGGACAATTTTTCATTGCCGCTTCGACCATCTTTTCATCCAATGCGATGGTACCAACCCGGGCGGGCATAAACCCTACCACCTAGTAGGGGAAGGGGACCTACAGTTTTACATGGATTCCGAACCATGGAGCAGCTCGCATTCGTAACGAAATGCACTTGTCGAACTCGGAAAGAGAAAGACAGTGGTGCATGTCGGTATTGAACCCAGGTCTCTGGTACGCTAGGCCAGTCCCCGCGCCACTAGGCTACGAGCCGCTCGTAGCGACTCCTTTTATTTTGGTGAAATAACTGACAATGTTTAAAGCTCTTCACATGCTTACCACTTCATTGACTACTGACACAAAACCATGTGGCTGGCTGGCAGCCAGTAATACCAATCAAATGCCTTAAACGACTGTTGCCAAGCTGATTTAACTGATTTGATATATTTTAATGCATTTGCAGCATAATCATTGTGAGAGAAAATTCGTAACGGAGAACCATTCAAAATCAAGACATAGCCCCGATTGCACAAAGAGATGGCTGAGTTAATCAATGTTCAAACACGTCACTTTTCGTGAACCGCTTGTATTTCCTTTCATACTGTCCATGCAAAGTGACATGTTTAATCATATGTTGACGGTCATTTTGATTTTACTTTATTTTATTACAAAATATCTAAAATGTAAACACATTATTTTTATTAGATTATAATGTCAGTCAGTCAGTCAGTCAGCGTGTTTGCGTCCACTGCTGGACGTACACCTGTCCAATTTTCCTCCAGTCCTCCCGGCCTTCAGCGGTACGGAACCACTGCTTTCCGCCGACGCACTTGATGTCGTCGTCCCACCTGGCGAGGCAATAGATTATTATATTCGGTTTTCAATTTAAATTTAAATTTAGTAGGTAAATAAGTCAGTAGTAAACATACATTTTTGCAAGGGGTAAGATATTTGTTCATACCTTAAAATTTCATAATAAATTTATAATGATGCTAAATAGATAAAATGCATATGTTCATGTCAAGTATGTATTGCTTACATTTTAACTCAAACACAATAAGTTTTTCAAGGTTATTGAATATTTTACAATATATTTCATGGGTGGGGTGCATGTCCAATGCAACTTTTTGTGAGAGTGAGAGACAGTGTCCCCCGCATTAACGTGGTTCATCCGGAATTACCCATCGCTAATTGAACCACTTGCCGTAGATATCCAGTTCATCCAGTTTGGGATATACAAAAATGCTTTGAGTCTAGTGAGAAGCCAGAAGTGGGAGCAGCAGATTATTGTGAGGAGATGAAGCGGAACAACATTCAATTTCGATTCTGCTTATTGTGAGTTAAAAATCTACCTCGGGATGTATTTGATGCTGGCGTACCTTGTGTGGATTGGTATCGTCCCAAATCTGTACATTTAGCTGTATACCCTTCCCATGTATCTGACCACAGCCCATGTTTGACAGACAGGACGGTGTGAGCCGCCATGTCTCCCTACACGTGCAGCGGGTTGCTGTTCGGTGTGGGAGCGTTGCTTGTGGCCTTCTCTGCTGTTGCCACGGTCTACTGGCCCTCCATCTACTTCCAACAACTGAAAGAAGTGAGCTTGTTGTGTTATTTTTTTTTAACATATTTTATCAATATGATTATAGTTAAAATTGATGTCTCAGTCACAATATTTTTTCTTGCTCAATAAGTAAGTGAAAACATGTTACCAAATAGTACCAAAAATTACAAGAGTACCAAGCAATTGAGCTGTTTGCTTGCCCATTGTTTTCGGGGACTATTTCTGCTGTGACGCCTGGAAATGTAACTTTGACTTAAATATGTTTCGTGCAACTCTGGTTAAGATGATGAACGATTATCTGTTTCATCATTGTTGAAAATGATTCTTCATGACTAACGGATAACATGCACTATGGCCTAAGTGACGGGGTCGTGTGTTCTTGTGTTTGGTAGCAATTGGTGGTGACAAACGAGTCGATGAGCTTCGATCTGTGGCGAGAGACGCCCATCCCCATGTTCCTGGAGGTGCACATGTGGAACCTGACCAACGTGCACGAGGTGATAGCCAACTCCAACGTAAAGCCCCACTTCAACCAAATGGGACCCTACGTCTTCCGCGAGACACACATCAAGGTAAAATATTATGCATCCACTCTTTAACCGACGAAAGAACAAGAATCAGGTTCTAAATTCAACCAGCGGCATATTTATATATTTTACGGTAACTTCTTTCAGAGTACCAAGTCAGATTTTTATTAATTCCTTTTTCCTTAAATTGGATAGGGTATACAAGTCAACTTCATACAGTCCAAAAAGCACAAGATCCAATACTCAGTATGTCCAAAAATATAACACATGTTTCGAGTATATTATAAAAAGCACCAGATTAACCTAACCTAAAGTAATTGAAAATTTTCGTATTTTTGGATGTTGTATTTTTAGATGAATACCTAGAAGTTGATCCCATAAAAAACGAAGAGTAATATGTGGGTAATTGATTGTCGATGATCCAATGAAATTTATATGTTATAGGTGTGATAACATCCAATTGCGTTCAATACGAAATTAGTGTAAGCAAAACAACATTTATTTAATCAGAACAGTTAATTTGTAGATCGATGGATTTACTGCAAGTCTCTGGTGCTTTGATTTCTCAGAAGTAATATGCATAAAAAGGTTTGAAAAATGAAAGAGAGCGTCAGATATTGATAAAATATGTTTAAAATATAGCTGGACCATAAAAGCTGAAGGACTGGCATATGAAAGCAAATTAATCCAACTTTCGCAAGTCAACCTCCAATTAATTTAATACATATAAGCACAGATATGAATATTCCGTCACGCTTGTGTGCTACAGACCAACCTGTCGTGGCACCCGGAGAATAACACGGTCACATACTACAACAACCGGACGTGGCACTTCGAGCCAGATATGTCAAATGGCACGCTCGATGACAACGTCACCAACGTGAATCCAGTCGTTGTCGTGAGTACTGAGTTCCTTCGTTCTCAAGTTCCTTTCCTTATCATCCGGGACTCAGTCCCCATTGCAATGCAGCTCAGACCGCACTGTAAACCTATCGTGGCTACTCAAGAGTAATACTTTCATGTGATTTGGAATCTTAATCTGACATGTCTAATACACCAGCACTAATACATTCAGAACTCACGCCGCACGCCGAATCTATCGCAGGGCTGCAAGAAAAAACGCGCGTCACGCCCCGTTGGTGTAGTAATTATCACATACTACAAAAAACCGAACGGGTCGCTTCGCTGTAGCACAGATCGCACTCCTTACCTTTCGTGTAGTAACCAAAAGAGCACATTCGATGCAACGATGATAAGACTGGAGTCATTCTGCTACTAGACTAGAAGGTCGCGACAAAAATTGTAACGATAAAGTAAATGGCTGAAACTGGGTTCACAGTATAAAGACCAACCCTCTGAAGCTAAATTGGTCGGGCTGCCTGCGCCAAGTGGTTGCCTTACCTAGATAAGGCACCTGAAAAAGTAGTTATGGTGACAAAAAATAACAGTGATAAGGTAAATGGCTGCAAATAACTTGGTCTCTAACATGTGAAGCCATTTACCTTATCGTGACCAAAAATGTCGTGACCTCCCAGAATATACGTCCTATAGTGAATGTCCTACTGTCGCTAAACGCGCACACCTTTGCATTATAACCGTGTGTTTGTGTCTATGTTAAGACGACAGCGTACACATTGCGACAGGATTTGTTGCTGCAGCATAGGAGTGAACGCACTGCTGCTGTCGCTATACGAGTACACGTTCGCATTACACCATGTACGTTTTTGTGTATGTGCAGACGACAGCGTACACCATGCGACTGGAGTCGGTTCTGGTGCGTCCCATAGTGAACGCGCTGCTGCTGTCGTTACACGAACACATGTTCGTGACGGCGCCGGTGCGAGAGTGGATGTTCGACGGTATCGACGACCCTGTGATCCATTGGGCTGTCGACAACAATATTCCCATCGGCATTCCCTACGACCGCTTTGGGTGGTTCTATGAGGTATAATTTTCACTACTAACTGCACTTGGGTTTCCACTAGGCAAAGACAAATATCATGCAAGCTAAGCAACCTTGGGCTTCTTTCTTTTTATTATCTTTTTCAAGGAAACATAGTCTATCCATTCTTCGAATGTGGGTTTATTTATTTGCTCCGTTAGATGTATATTACACGCTCAGATTTGTCAACACTTTTTTTTGTCTGCTGATTCGACTATCTCGGGTGAAGAAGAACCAACAAGAAATCTTGTCAGGTTTGTGATGTATATTTTATATTTTTTTATCTTTAATACTTTAATTATAGGGGCATATCTTGACTGGTCCCTTTCAAGCGCAAGCATCTGTGCAGAACCATAACTAGGTTGGAAGATTGGACGCATTATATCAGTAGCTACCAGACACCTGTATCGAATTACAACCTGTTTGCTCAATCAGTTGTTATCTTAGATAATTCTCATGAATGTGTAAATTGGATTTATCAATTCACTTATTTCGTGCTTTAATTGAACTGAATGTTCTCCTTTTTTGACCTTGAAATTGAAAAACAGATCCCTTATTTATAGGATCACTTTATTCCAGCCCTAAAATGTATACCACACAGATATAACACTTAGATAAACACTATACGTACCCGTTGACCTCGAATAATCCTATGTTTTTATTTGTAAACTTAATGTTATAGAATAGTTTTTCGCTAATTTCTACTAGTTATTCCATCTAAAATTTAGCAACCTTAAATTTAAAATAACCTCACAAAATTGATCTTGCTAAAATTATCTTTAAATGCAATGCAAACTTCGGATGCGATTTTCGGAAAGCGATCGAACGGGAACCCAGATTTCTCACACTAAGCCTTATGATGCTTCAATCTCATGATATGTTAATGATGGTGTTCGTTGATTACTTGTCTCACAACAAAGATGTTATCCCCGTCAAAGGCGGTTTTCGACATCCTTCACGAGATTTGTCCTATTGCTGTCCACGCTGGAATTCTAAATAACAGCATTAAGACTCGGTGGTTTGTCATTGAACACTGAAGTCAGCTCCTTGAAACACTCTATTCGAGTTAGTCGTGTCCGAAAGTTGTAGAAGATTGTTGCACAAACATCTTCCTTAGATAGATTAATTTTTGAACTCAACTTGACGACTTTAAAGTGAAGCTGTAGTAAGTAAATGATTTTACTAATCCTATACCTTTCAATTGTTTGGAGCTTCTAAATTCAAAAAGATTAGAATGCTGTTATGTTATATATTCGAAATTGGCGGTAAATATGTAAATGGCAAGACTTAAAATGTATGCCTTGTACATAATCTTGAAAATACATAAGTTATAACTATTTAATTACCCATCAGGTAATTTATAATGTAGACTATAAATTGTGGGGAAATTCAAGCCTTAAGTAGGTACAAACCGCATCAAAATCGAAAGGGCGGTTTTCTAGTTATAAGCGGACAGACAGAGAGTCGCTAGATATTGGATTTTATAAGTAGTGAAGATAGAGACATCAATCTTTAAAAAAATGTGGTCGTAAATGAAACTGGCAAATGGTCCTAATCGGGCCGCAGGAGAAAACACGATCATCAAACAACTTCTATCTCTATTATCAACATTCCGAAAAGGATAAATATTATCAGTCTGTCGGTGCTAACAAGATTCTTGGCACAATCGGAAATCAACATGATAATCAGAAACCATTTGCATGCAACAGGAACGAAAAAGTTCATAACTTCCAAGATATTTGAATGCTCAATTGATTTAAAACTTTATTCAATCTTAATGCTCAATTTATAGTTGATTTAAAACTTTAAGGTGGCCCAACCCGCTCATCTCGCCATACAAAAGGGGAAAGAAGATGACGCCCATATTTCTTGTCAGAGATCCAAAATTTTGCTCAAAATAGCTTTATTTGATCGAACTAGATGTCTGATGACCATTGGCATTGTAAAATTGTGTTTGGTTTCTAAGTTGTAAGGTCTGAAAGTTCGCATTTTTCGCGCGTTTTATACAATAACTTTGGAGGTGGATTACGCAATGATAAAGTAAGAACATCTTAAAAAGATTAGTAATCAGACATAGCTTATTTAATCAAGATTTATAATCTATTTGGTTTTTGTTCGATTTTTTACTACAGCGGTCGTGGTTTACTTTTAGCTATAAGTCGTTTTTAAATTAAAATTTTCGTAAATCTTACCAAATCATACACTATGCACATTGTCTTTTTTATGGACAGATTGCATCTTCCTCATCACGGAGCCTGTCTTATTCTTTGAAACAGAGAAGGTCCCAGAGCGCAACAGCACGGTTTTGTACCGTGCCCGCAAATGAGTTAGGCCCGCCGGGTTGGGCCACCTTAAGTATTCAAGTCGATGGAGGAAATTGTCATTCACTTATCATAATGACTCAGATCATGCCTTGCCATACCATTCTTATCGCAGCTGGCCTTTAGGCCTATGTCGTTAGTGAATAACCAGCATACCCACAGCATACCTATTTACTTAATAAAAAAAAAACATACATACGAATTGATAACCTCCTCCTTTTTTGAAGTCGATTAAAAACGAGAAGTAAGAAGTAGAGTCATTAAAATCGGTTTATTTTAACTTTTTACGAAAATAGACATGGATGACTAATAATACCACACCTAACTGGCATATTATTGTAAAACACCACATGGGAGCAAGCTAGAAGAGAGATGCTGTTTTTCTTGTTTGTAATGGCAACCGCTGTGTTACATTTCAAATGCTTGACATTGAGTAATCGTATGGGGCTACACCCTACAGCAGGTCATGCTACATCGTACTTCTAGCTTGTTTCGATTCTAAGACTACATTGAATTGTTTTTATTTGCAAATTTATGGTTTCCCGGAGCGCGATGTCGCTTTGGGTCGACATGTTTCGCCTCCATCGACGGAGGTGCCATCAGGCCAGTATTCTGGAGCGACATTAATCAGCCGGGCGCGTAAAACGTCAAATGGCGGGCAGTACATTAAACTGGATGGAAACATGGAAATGTTTCATTGCTGCTTTGACATCTTTCATTCAGTGCGATGTTACGAATTAACCTTACCAACCAGATCATGTGCCTAAACTTTCATGTGGAATCCGAACCAGGCTCAGCATCAACAGTCAAAAACTATCACCCATCCAGAACTCGACCGCATTCAGGGTTGTTTAACCTCGATTATCGAACGCGGAGGCGGCGCGCTACTGGGATTCCGAGGCTAGAGTTTTCGGATGCACACGGATGCTGGCGGACTTATCATAACTCAACTACTTCTCATAATATTGCTATGATTAAATAATATGTAATCATGGGAATTATTAATTATATTTTATATTCCCATAGTAAAGTATCAAAATAACAGGTATTTTTAGTCAGAAACTAAATACCAAAACGGAACTTTGTATATGAAATGAAGTAGTAATTTTTGATCGCTCAAACATGAATTCATGCTGCTGTGGACTGGTTGGGACGTGGCAAATATTTTGGTTGATGACCTTAATTCATTCGAATAAAAAACAACATGAGGCAATAACATTATATCTCTTCATTTTTTCAGTTTTTGCATATATTGTAAAACCTGCAGTCTCATTTCAAATAATGTTGATTGAAAAGAATTGAGATGATATTTGTATGTATTTAATGGATACAATATTATAGTTATCTCATTAATTTAAGAATCGGAGTGTGTTCTCATTATTTGTATGTGGAGGTTGTCGCCTGCGCAGATTGTAATTGTGGTAGATCCCGCGCATATGAGGTCAGTGACACAGCACGACGCTCATTCATCCGTTCAAAATATACCTACGTTGTTCTTTATTGTTTACTAGCAGCCCGTCCCGGCTTTGCACGGGCATAATATAATTGAAAAAATATTATTTTGACACAATGATACACAAATAAACCCCTTATTACGTAGAGTTCCTAAAAAAAGAGCATATACCTACATTGAAATATTCGAAATAAAATTGCAATAACAAATTTTGTGAATATATTTTTTTTGTATTTTTTCTTTTTTTGTATTTTTTACTTTTATGTATTTTTCATGCTATTAATTATTTTAAAAAGGTCATAACCACAAAAAAAAGCCGTTAAATAAATAATTTATTGAGTTAAAGCCAGGGATTAAACATTATTTGATGTTGTTTTATTTTTCACTAAATAATTAGCTTAACTGTTATTATGATACTTTTGAGATTACCGCGGTCGTTAGACATGTTTGAAAAATGTTACGGCTTTTGAGAATGTCTTTGGAGAATGTATCTTCCTGCCGCGTGAAAAGCCGTAACATTTTTCAAACATGTTTAACTGTTATTAGCTACCGACAACTACTACTATAACCTACAACTAAAAAGTATTTAATCGAAAAACATAAAAACTTTTTAAGTCACTTATTTATTTGGATAACTAAATGTACAACATATATTAATGGGTCTAGTTCTGAAAAGAACTTTTTGAATGCGTTTAGTTACCTACTAAACTAATTATCATCAAGCGACAAAATATTATCAAGCGACAATTTCTTAAATTCCGCACACGGCTGCTGCGTAGGGAGCCGACTGACTCCCCTCCCGTACCTCTGAGTGACGCCTCCAAACTCTAAAACGCATAGTTTGCCAAGGGGAGTTTTTTCTAATTTTTAAAGTCATGATATCTTTCGAATGAAATGTCGGAATCGAATAATTCAAAAAGTAATATAAAGGTATTGAAACAGTCTTAAATAATAATTTATTTATTTTGTAAAGGATTCATATCTAGGTACAAATAAAGAGCCTTTTCTAGCGGCGGTATTTAAATTTTTATTTTAAAATAAATGCACACTTATTGTGACATAACTATAATAGTTAGATGTATGCTGTCGCGACATTTTTTGTAGATAATAATGTGTTCTATAAAATTGTACTACATCATTTTGTTCTATCGTGAATAGTTTTCGCAGCGCACGCGATGTAAGGAACATTCTTGGTAATTTTTTTGCACCTTGGGTTACGTTATCGGAGTTTTGGTAAGGATCCCTAATTTTTTTAAGATAAAACATAGTCTATGTCCCTCGGATAGACTGTAGCTTTCCAACGGTGAAATAATTTTTCAAATCCGTTTAGTAGTTTTAGAGCCTATTCGGTTCAAATACACAAACAATCAAACCTTTCCTCTTTATATAATGTATAGATAGAGTATAGATTAGAGAGCTCCGATAATAAACGCGTCCGATCGCTGCTAAATTCAAAGTGCTAGAACCGCGGCCTCCAACGCACTATTTATAGGCACGCTCCCACCGCCCCGGCCGGCCGGTACTGCCGCAAACCTACGTCCCGCAATTTTTTAATCTGTAATATCTTCGAAAATATTCATTTAAATCATATGCTGTAAACGGTCATATAAATCTATATTAAATCAACAATGTATTTAAGGTATTTAATTGGATAAGGATTAATGCAGTATTGGTTAAAATCGCCTCGAAAATTAGCCATTCTTTGTCGTAAAAAGTTAATGACAAAAAAATGTTATTGTGGTATATCCATAAGAGATAGACATATACCATCGCGGAGTTTTATTTTTCAATGTGTACAATACTTAGTACATTATTTTGATAAATCTCGTAGGATTCAGCCTGCGTTTGCAATGTAAGCGGAAAAAATGTAATTTATTACAACATCACATTGGAAACCTCAAAAATAACAGTATTTCTCCACTATTTAATGGATGTTATTATACATATAAACCTTCCTCTTTAATCACTCTATGTATTTAAAAAAACCGCATCAAAATCCGTTGCGTAGTTTTAAAGATTTAAGCGCACATGGGGATATAGTGATATAGGGACAGAGAAAGCGACTTTGTTTTATACTATGTAGCGATTCATCATCCTTAGACAGCACACTGCACTCGGATTTGTCATATTTTATCATTACTATCACTAATTAACGGTGTCATTATGCAGTTGGAAATTATTGTTTTGCAATGTTCTGATAGTGAAGGAGACCAATACGGTATTAATGAACACTATTCACTCTGCATAAGTATATACCGATTCGAAAAAAGGCTAAAAACGGTGCAACTTTTAACAAACCAATCGATATTTATCTGTGAAGGTATGTAAATTGATAAGGTTAGAGCATTATCGAACTAATCATTTAGTAACCAGAAAAATTATCCGTGGATCAGATATTGTGATATTCATACAATGCCTTAGTCCAAGGGCTTCAATTTTTATATGCCCCCCATCCTGGAGATGTACAGGGGGGCTGTTTCGGAAAATAAAAAATAGTGAGTTGACATAAAAGTGACCAAAAATGCATGAAATAACTGAGCAGTTATTTTACCATTCAATGTGTTGTAGAAAACTTGAGAGTTTTAAAATTAATTATGAAGTTTGTCATGAAAAAAGTGAAAAGTGAAAAGTGAAAAAAAAATCGATCTTTGTGTTTGTAAAGATGTAAAAAAAATTTTCATCTTAACAGCTGACTGACAAAGGTCAGTCCACTTACTAGTTTTCCAAAATCTATCGGGCAGGATATAATTTTTGACAAATTGCAATTTACATTTATTTAATTATAAAAAAAATGCTTGCTGACGTTATATAACTTAGTACGTAGCATAAAGACCACTACTCAGTGACGAAAATGTTCTGCACAATATTTATATACAGTTTAATACACTTTGTAATTTTTGCTGTGGACACTGCGGCATGGCGTCACAGTACTTACTTAATTACTTTATTTATGTATTAAACAGTTTATAGTACCTAATCAAATATTAATATGGATATAATATTTTTAAAGTACAAAAAGTGTGCATGAGTTCTGTAAATATTTGGACAGTTACTGATTTCAGAACTTTACTAAAACATTGCGGGCAACCCCGATTGGTCGGAACTAATATAAATGTAAAGTAGCCTGAAAACATAAACTATCACTAATTAAACTGTTATCCAACGACTAACTTTGTCCTTGCTACATGTTTGTAAAACATCGATTTATTTGCATTATTTTAAATGGTTGAAGTAATTTTGTACCTACCTATTGTTAGTAAAAGGACGATCATTTGATGGCGTAATGAAGCGACTCGCGACATTGTTGTTTCCATTCGATTCGTCTTGATTGGCGATACGCCGACTTCCGCGTCCGCCGCGCCGCCTCATTGTTTTCACTTTCGCTATCGGCCGCGTGAACTCTCGCGCGTCGCAACCGCCGCCGCCCTCCTCCCCCTCCCTCGCGTAGCATGTTGATCACATCACTCATTATCTAATCGCAAACCCTACATGCTCGCGCACCGCCCCCAAAAGAACCCTAAAAGCTTGCGAATGGCAATAGAAAATGTGGAACGAGCGCGATTGTGACCGCGAACAGTATGCGAACCCGTCACACGCATGTTGCAGCGCAACGGCTCGGAGACGTTCGACGGCTCCTTCAACATGGACACGGGCGCGGCGGACATCATGAGGCTCGGCAACATCGCGCGCTGGAACGGCGTCGAGCGCACCGCGTTCTTCCGCGACGCGTGCGCGGACGTGCGCGGCTCGAGCGGCGAGCTGTGGGCGCCCGAGCTCATGCAGGACGAGCGCACCATCTTCGCGTCCGATCTCTGCACGTAGGTGGCTCGCTCACTGTGACCGCGACCCACCGCCACAGCTTTGCTAAAGTTGACGTTCACATTCAGCATCGTCCGCAGTTTCGGTCTGGCCGATCTTATTCAGTCGGCCGCAGTCTAATTCTGGATGGATGGGCGTCCTACTGTTGTTGTTGGCCGTGGTTCGGATGTCACATCAAACAGATTTCCTTCCTGGGTCAATGGCATTGAATTTATGAAACCTAGTTCTCGTGTAGTGTGTCGGGTTAATAACATGACAGGAGGCATGGTCAGAGCCATGTCCACTTCCTTAAAAAAACATTCGTGCCATATGACAACATCACATAATATTTCTTTCAAATCCTCTACATCAGACATTTCTTCATACATACCCTACTATTGTGGTCATCATAAGTTAAAAAATTCTAGCAACCTGGGCAAGACAACTGACATTCACAATCAAATATGTAGGAAAATAAATGTTTCCATTGGTTTAAATTAATTATTTGGATAATTGACAGAGTGCCTCTGAAATGTATTTGGTTATTTGCAGGTATATAACTCTGCACCGTGAGCGCGACATCAGCGTGTCGGGCGTAAGCGGAGTTCGCTACATCGCTAACAACTCGGTCTTCGATAACGGTTACCGTTACCCACAGATGGTATATTATTCATGCAATTACTTCTGTTCTCCTCATTTCGTTCACACATACTATCTCTCAATGCTTTCAAAGCACACATCAGCCCTTGAAGGCACCTGAATAACTCTAACCTACATCCTCTGAGAATGACAGATTTGGACTGCATATGGATTAATTTGTTCATAATATTTGTAACAGTTATGTTTGAAAAATGTTACGGCTTTTCACGCGGCTGGCAGAGACATTCTCCGACGTTTCGAGCTAATCATTCAGCCCGTTGTCAAGGAGGCATCCGCCACGTTCGTACGCAGCAGACGACAAATCGGAGAAACATCGAGAGATGTCGGAGAATGTCTCTGCCTGCCGCGTGAAAAGCCGTAACATTTTTCAAACATGTCTAACGACCGCGGTAATCTCAAAAGTATCATTTGTAACAGTTGTTGGATTATCAATATTACCAACATTGTCAACAAGTAATACGTAGGGTGTATGAGCAGCTTATCATTTGCGCAGGAATGTTACTGCCAAAATCCCAACACTACGGACTGCCCTCTGCCGGGCGCACTCAACGTGTCATCGTGTCGATTCGGAGCACCAGCTTTTGTCTCCTTTCCGCATTTCTACCTCGCCGACCCCTACTACCGCGACAAGGTCGACGGCCTGCATCCCACCAAGTGAGTAGTGCTGCATTTTCCCGCATTTCTACCATGTCGACCCCTACTACCGCGACAAGGTTGACGGCCTGCATCCCACCAAGTGAGTAGTGCTGCATTTTCCCGCATTTCTACCATGTCGACCCCTACTACCGCGACAAGGTCGACGGCCTGCATCCCACCAAGTGAGTAGTGCTGCATCTTCCCGTATTTCTACCATGTCGACCCCTACTACCGCGACAAGGTCGATGGCCTGCATCCCACCAAGTGAGTAGTGCTGCATCTTCCCGTATTTCTACCATGTCGATCCCTACTACCGCGACAAGGTCGACGGCCTGCATCCCACCAAGTGAGTAGTGCCGCATATTCCCGCATTTCTACCATGTCGATCCCTACTAGCGTGACAAGGTGGACGGCTTGCATCCCACAAAGTGAGCAGCGCCGCATCTTCCCGCATTTCTAAGTCGTCGACCCCTACTATCGTATTGTATTTGTATTCGTCAAATTGGCAGACAATCTACACTCAGACCGGTCATATTTTCTTATTATCACCGAAGGGTAGACAGCCTGCAGCCCACAAATTGAGTATACTTTTACCTTGCTGACCCTTACTACCACTACCAGGTGGAAAGCCTGCAGCCACCAATTAAGTACACTTATACCTCGGCGACCTGAAATGATCAAGCTTAAAATAAATTTTGTTCTTCGTTAAGAGGTCACTGTA
Source organism: Incurvaria masculella (assembly GCA_946894095.1). NCBI lineage: Eukaryota > Metazoa > Arthropoda > Insecta > Lepidoptera > Incurvariidae > Incurvaria > Incurvaria masculella. The sequence goes on along the minus strand of OX335641.1, from coordinate 14,118,966 downwards.
GTAGTTCATGACAGAAATGATGGTATCAAAACTAAATTTGCAAATGTTTCGGGTCCTCTCTTTTCCTAAAATATGGTTGAAAGAGGCGATGGCTGCACCCGGCATAATGCTCGTGAACGGGTGCTGTTAGTAGGGACTGGCTTGCTCCAATTGGCAACATGTTAGATGGAGGGCATTATCTTTGCCAATAAATAAATATTTGTCATGAACTGTTGCATACGACATGAATCGATGATTCTCTTCAATTTATATACGTTTATTGTTTTACCTGTGTTTGTAAGCAGTGTCAAACGGTTTTGTAAACTTAGACTAAGTGGACGTTGAAAAAAATAATTCCAGCAATGTTTCTTGCCAGTTCATCTTAACTGTGATCATTAAACTTGCAAATGATAAAATATGACAAACCGAGCGTATGATGAATAAAGAATACAAGAATATGATTTTTAAAAATATTATTGCAAAAAGAGCCATTTACATTTGATAGATTTAAGACCGATCACCTATGGGCGAAGGGACTACCTACCGCATTCGTATTACGTTTGTTCCTTAGTCTGTGGGACACATGGACACAGTGTCGTGGGTAGATGTGCGCGTAACCTCATCTTAAATCAATCGAGTTACAACTGAGCGTTTTGTCTCCTTTCCACAATTCTAACTCTCCGAACCCTTCACAAGGTGGACAGTCTACAGCCCGCCAAGTATCTCCTCTCCGCACTTCTACCTCGCAGACTCCTGCTGCCGCAAGAAAGTGGCTTGCTTATAGCCCATCAAGTGCGTAGAACTCTGTTTCTCCCCTTCTCGCACTTCTATCAAGTTGGCCCCTACGTCTAATACACGATGTGTACTGTGTGTCGGCAGAGAGGAGCACGAGTTCTTTATGGGGCTGGAAGTGTTCACGGGGATCCCGCTGGAGGTGCGAGCGCAGCTGCAGATCAATCTGCTTGTGCGCCGCGTGACTGGCATGAGGTGAGCACAACATGGGTGTCGTTTTCTGAGAACCCTCTTGTTAATATTATTATTCACAGTATATATTTATTTACTAAATCTAAGGTTTATATCATTTATTACAAAAATACAAAAACGAAGCCTAAAAGGTTAGGTTAGGTGTCCCACTTGGGGCAAATCCTATAAGGCCACTCCGAGCTACAGAGACAGTTGGTCTCACCTGGTTGGCCACCAGCTCGGTAGGTGTCGACAGATCCATCCTTCATTGTATACTCTCAGAAGTTACACGTGACGCTAATTTGGTCCTGAATGGCACAGACGAAGCCTTCGGTTTCTCCGAATAGGTCACCAAACCGCATCCATTGGACTGAATCCTAGAGATGCGTGTTTGGCGACTCTAGAACCCGGGGAAACCGTCCATGCAGTTTCTTGCCTCTCCATACTTCCACACGCTCAGTAGTGCTTACAACCGGAAGCGTAAAGCTCTTATCTTATTATTATTATTAAACGATATATATTTATTTGCACATTTTTTTTAATTTTTTTTACATATTTACACTAAAAAATAATTTTTATAAATGCTAATAAACGGAGAATCCATCGGCGGCGAGAGGGGGCCTCCTCCAAGCGCGCCGGTGGGCGCAGGCCGTGGTGGCGGCGCTCTCCGGGACGACGTGAGCCAGGCGTCTTATAAATTATTGATTCAGTAATTTACTTACTTACTGGTAAACCATGCAAGGTCGCCTAGAATTCCATATAAAAGTAAAGGAATGTAGAGATAAATCCCACCAATATTAATGGTGTTAATATCGGTGGGGTAGTTATCCAGAAGTTTCACAAAATATCAGGTTCTGGAGTGAAATAGTTCACCGGGCGTTGGTGTTTAAAGTTATAGAGCGCCCTTCCCGATGGGCCTAACGACTAAACTTCAGGTGGCCCAACCCGGCGGGACTAACTCATTCGCGGGCACGGTACAAAACCGTGCTGTTGCGCTCTGGGACCTTCTCCGTTTCAAATAAAAAGACAAGCTCTGTAATGAGTAAGATGCAACATGTCCACAGAAAAGACAATGTTCATAGTGTATGATTTGGCAAGATTTACGAAAATTTTAATTACAAAACGACTTATAGCTAAAAGTAAACCACGACCGCTGTAGTCAAAAATCTAACAAAAACCAAATAGATTATAAATCTTGATAAAATTATGTCTGATGACTAATCTTTCTAAGATGTTCTTTATTCGTTAAAACGTGCGAAAAATTCGAACTTTCGGACCTTATAACTTAAAAAATAAACACTAACTTACAATGCCAATGGTCATCAGACATCTAGTTCGATCAAATAAAGCTATTTTGAACAAAATTTGGGATCTCTGATAAGAAATATGGGCGTGATCTTCTTTCCCCGTTTGTATGAGGAGTTAAGCGAGATGGGCCACCTTAACAGCTACTTGAGCAGCAGGCGGTGCTCATCACGGACGAGCTCGCTGCGCTGGCGCGTCACTCTCGGCTCGCTCCTAATGCGGACGCTGTTGTGTTGCAGCATAGCGAACGTGCTGCCCGAGGACACGGTGGTGCCGATGTTCTGGTTCCGGCAGGAGGTGCTCATCACAGATGAGTTCGCTGCGCAGGCGCGTCGCGCCCTGCTCCTGCGCTTTGGCATCCTCTATTTCTTCTACGCGCTAGCCGTGAGTCCCAGTCTTATCCATAAATTACTTGTTGCAGCAATTTTTTTTATGCAACCTAATACCACACAATTACCGTTATGATATTAGCACAATACACCACATTCCCGAAGGAATTAGGTGCGATTCCAGGACATTTCCTTTATGAGCATTGCTACATTGAACTGGATGGAAAACAGAGAAATTTTCATTGCCGCTTCAACCATAGTTTCATCCAATGCGGTGGTACCTACCCAGGCGGGCTTAACCCTACCACCTAGGTAGGAGAAGGGGACCTACAGTTTTACATGTATTCCGAACTATGGAACAGCTCACATTATTCTATTCTCATGTAAATTACCTGAGAAAATTACTTAGTCTTAGTTAACTTTATGCACTTTATCTACAAGACTGCTGTTAAAAGTAACAATTACATACCACTTACTTGATTCACCTACAATCTACCCTAATCAAAATTTTTAATATTACCACTTTATATAATGTTGTGTCGTATCTCTGCAGTGAGACTAATTTTTGTCATTTGCAGTGAGCATACACTTAAATCTCCTGTTAGACGATAGAATGTACCTTAGCATTGATTGTGATTATGACTGATATGTTTGTAGAACACAAGAACAGTGTGTAGGTGAACATTGTTGAACACAACTAGCCTACCACTTATAATACAGCCTTTGGGCCGGTTTAAGTGGTAGCGAATATTGTTTGTTGTTTTAATTTGTATGAATATTGTATGAAATATTTAAAAAAAATATTCGTAACTAAATGCACTTATCCAACTCAGAAAGCGAAAGTGGTACATGACCGGGGCGAGCATTCAATGCAAGTCCTCTAGCCCCTAGATTACGTGCTGTTCTCCTAAATGTAGTATACTAGGCATATACAGCGTAAACAATTCTCCTGAAGCATGAGAGAAAGTGAATCTACCTGATGAGTGACGCAAACGTGTGCGTGTGTGTGTGCAGGCGCTAGGTGTGTGCGTGCTGTGTGCGGCGACAGTGCTGCTGCTGCGGCGGCTGCTGTGGGTGCGCGAGGAGACCCCGCTGCTGACTACCACCTCCGACCCCTCCACCGAAGCCGACGAACAGTGACACCGCCGTATATCACAGTCGCCGCGCTTGCTTGTTATGAATGTGAAGACGGGAACATATTGTGGTCAGTGTCGCACCGTCGCGTCGGTGTTGCGCCGATTGTTGCAGTTTGTACATAGTAGATAGGGTATGTTGATGCATAATGCAGGGTGATGCATAATGCAGAGTGATTGCCGGGCCGATAGAAATATTTTAAAGGGGTGGGGTGATAGAGGACATAATTACGGACAGTTTGTAAAATACTTTCAGATTTTTTTCCTTGCGTACCTTGATGCGGTTTGAAAGGGCACAAAATATACATTTTTCTAAATGTATTATAGGATGGAAACAGTACATCCTTCTTTAATCTTTTCTAAAAAATTATCAAAAGGCAAATAGCCAATGTTTTTATTCTAAATATTCACACTGGTATGATTAAATAAAGTACGTATTGCAATTTTTCCTTAAAAAATTTGCTTTTGTGTAGGACATAAATCACACAGTTTATTTATAAAATTTGACACAGTTCGATCCTAAATATCTCAAAACCAATAAGAGTCGGAAAAATGTTTAGAAAAATATTTTTTAATCCAATTCATAATTATTTTCCTCTCTCTCTCAATGCTTTCTATCGAGTTGGCCGATATATTTTGATAACTTATTCAATATGTTTCACAAAGTAGTTAAATATTTAACAGCTGATATAGTCGTACCAGTTGATTTAGATATGATAAACCGTCGTAACAGGAACTAAGGCTAACGAAAAGTAGTAATTTGTGACATCCATTTGACACATTTTGTATGGGTGAAATGTCAAAGTAATGTAGCCGAGCAAAATAAGGAAGGTCCTGGCATGGCACCTAGTTCCCATGTGGTGTGTTAGGCTAATATCTGACGGTCAGTTTGGTACTAGCTATCCATGTCCAGTTACATAAAAAAACAGTTTCTTTACGACTATTTATCTCAGCCTTAGACTTAACCACCAAAGCCATATCCATCTCTTTCTAGTTTATCTAAGACTTCGTCACATTATTTTATGTGGTGTGCCAACAATGCACGAAATATTGACTGTAAACAATAAGATAACAAAAATAACATTATGAATAGTGTAAACGCCTTCACATTTTACTTATAAGTACAGAAACAATTGTTTTGCTTGCACCATAAAAAGTCACTGGTAAGACTCTAGCTGATAAGTAAAAAGTTTTTTTTATCGTACTCTTTGTTAATATATACACTGTCTTTAATAATATAATTGTAAGTAGTATCCGAAAGAAATTTCATATGGTATTCGATGCCTACATAGGGCCTCTCTATTAAGGTGGCCCAACCCGCTCAACTCCCCATACAAACGGAGAAAGAAGATCACGCCCACATTTCTTATCAGAGATCCCAAATCTTGCTCGAAAGAGCTTTATTTGATCGAACTAGATGTCTGATGACCGTTGGCATTGTAAAATTGTGTTTGGTTTCTAAGTTATAAGGTCCGAAAGTTCGAATTTTTCGCGCATTTTATACAACAACTTTGGTGGTTTATTACGCAATGATAAAGTATGAAAATCTTAAAAAGATTAGTCATCAGACATAGCTTATTTAATCAAGATTTATAATCTATTTGGTTTTTGTTAAATTTTTGACTACACCTGTCGTGGTTTACTTCCTCATCACGGAGCCTGTCTTTTTCTTTGAAACAGAGAAGGTCCCAGAGCGCAACAGCACGGTTTTGTACAGTGCCCGCGAATGAGTTAGTCCCGCCGGGTTGGGCCACCTTAAGAGTTACAAATCACTTATCGAAATTTAGCTGAGCTCTTCGTTTCCGCCGGTTTACAACATTGAATAGAGCAGGCATTTGAGGGATATGTTAATTCATCTTCAATGAATTCTTACATTTGTGTAGAAAATAATATAAATATGTTGATTGTGATGTGATGATATGAAGTATAAAAATCGATGGATGGGCGATTTAGTGTAACCTTCAAATCCCTGCTCTATGCAATTATGTAAATCTGCGGCAGATGATCTTAGCAATTTTTTGATAAATTATTTTGTAACTCGTAACTTGAAACTAGCGGTGTATTTTTTTTAGCATTGTTTTATCTGCTTTTTTAAAATTATATATAATCAATGTTTTAATTGCTGATGGTACAAGCAATGGTGTTGAGTTAGCCCGGGAGCTGTAAGTAATGGCGATTTTACCTCATAGCAACGCAACATAGTCTTGCATAATAACTATAGTGCTCGCATTACGAACTGAGACTTGGGCAGGAACACCAGCCGTGACAGATAATTCGTGAAAGATAACTTCATACAAAGTAACAATTATTTGTAGATTACTGCGGTCGTTAAACATTCTTTGAAATCTAACGGCTTTTCACAGGGCGGGAGGAGACATTCTCCGACGTTTCGAGCTGATCGTTCAATCCGTGGTCAAGGAGGCAGCCGGATCAATGTTTTGCCCACAGAACGCAAATTATTATCAAATATTATAAATGCGATAGTAACTCTGTCTGTCTGTTTGTGGCTTCATGCTAAACAGCTTAACCAATTTTGATGACATTAAAAATAAAAGTTATATTTAACAGTGCCATCTAAGGGTGTAAAACTTCTAATTGCTAATTACAACAAAAACCTTAAACCTGAAATTCTGAAAATATTATCGCCGCAGTGACATACGGATCGTGGGTCGAAAAGACAAAATACTACAAACTATTCTCTGGACTAACACCACACATTCGAAAATGCAGTAAAAAAAAGCTCTGAAAATCCTAGAAGTGAATTTTTTGGGTTAGCTTTATGCTCAAAATAATATTCGATGGAGCAAAGTAAATGGTGCTATGACTGAACTGCTACTGATCTAAGGTACAAACTTCACCATAATGTAAATAAAATGTTTAGGATCTTAGCTTACACAAATAATAATACATTGTTTAGAGTATGGTTTTCACATACGGCTTTGTACAATCGGCAATACAATTTTCGAGAGTTTTCTATGTTGTGACAGATGTACGTCGATAACGGCAGCTACAATACAAGTGGTACACCAGTATATATCGCACCAAAGGCAAAGGTCAAAAATGTATATCTACTTAAAGGGTTGAGTCGTTGCATAAGAGAAAAGAGAGTAAATATGTTTTCGGACATTTTGCACCTAGGCGTTACATTTTATTCTATTCGCAAAACATAGGTGGGTAAGTACTTACGTTTCCTGATATTATTCTTAAACACGGTACTATATGCTTAATATCTGATTGTTTTTATGCAACTAAATCAATGTCAATATTCTTTTGTTAATTATCGGACTGGAATCTTAAAATCGACCGCAAAATATTAACTGTCTTTAGCATCAAATAGTCATGCGGATCGTCCCGCAACACAGTCGTACAAACAACTCTAGAACACAGCGGCACTTCGTGAACTCGACGGTCGGAGGCCCGCACGCATTCGTCGCTCTATGTGTGAGATCATATCTCTCCTGTGGTTACTGGAAGGCATACTTGACTATCGTTAAACAAGAAACGAATGGTCAACAAATTCATCTTGAAGCCAGTGTGGACATATGGAATAGAGCTCTGGGGAACAGCCAGCAATTCTAATTTGGAAATCATACAGAATAATGTGTTCCGCACGATCACAAACGCCCCATGGTTGGTTAAAATATCAGAATGCAACATACCTGCAAATGCCCACAGTAAAAGAGGAAATAAAGAATGCCTCCAAATGCTACTCTAGAAAACTAACGGGTCATGTCAATAAGCTGGCAGTAGCTTTTACTGATATGACAGATAATCTCAGAAAATTTAAACGAAATGTTATTGCTAACCGGGATATGACCAAATTAGTTACCTAAACTTATAGAAATCATAAGAGATAACCTTCCAAAGGGAACCACTATCTCATTCTAGTCTTCAAAACAATCGAAAAATCTTAATTAAAAACTTACGGCTGTCATGTTCAACGACTGCGGTAATCTCAAAAGTATCAATGGAAAAATCTGCTCCTAGTATGCAATGATTGCATAGAGGCAGCAATAAAAAAAGCGTCGAGTGTACCTACAGCGGACCGCTAGTATGTCGCTTTGCCTTTGGTAGGATAATTACTTGAATGCAGGTGGCGCCAAATTTGTGAAATCGCTCTAATTTGCAGCGAGTGCGAGTTTGCGTCGGGACTGTGATGGTTTAATATTTTTATGTATTGAGCTGATGTTGCATTAGCGAGTCTATACTAACCTAACTACTATAATTATGCCTGGCACACACATAGATTTTCCTGATATGTGCCGACTCTATGCAAAATCACACAAATTTAGAATTTCTGGCATCCAAGGCAGCATTCGGAGAGAGAATCAGGAAAACAAAATGTGTGTGCCAAGCCTAACGTGTAATCTATAGGCAAGTATCCCACAATATGATTTAATCCAATATTTATTTATGTATATTTAGCCTCAACTGTGATAAACAATTAAAACATTTCGATGGTCTATTTAAAAATGTTTTTATGTATATGTAATATTTTTTTTATAAAATAGTTTACGATGGTTGAACTGAATTCCTGTGTTTTATTATAAAGCCCAACATATAACTGTTACACATCAAGCGGGCACTGGGTGAGAGGCCAGCATATTTTAGTTTAGTGGCAGCAGGCTTTTTTGGAAAATTTTGAAAATCTACGTCTCAGACCACATATTTAGGCACTGTAATAACAGTTTTCCCAATTTCTATTCAACTATGCTATTCATTGCAGTCATGAAATTAACCATGAACGATGTAGGTTAAAAAATTAGTATTTTGGAATAGTTTAAAAACTAATTAACTAATTAATAAATTAATTAATAATTAACCTTGACACTTCATCATGAAAAAAAATATATGATAATACCCTAGGCAAAATAGTGCCTACTTGCCACTTTCATTACCACAAAAAATATTAATTTTTTTCATAATAAAACTGAAACCTATGATTGTGTAAGTCAAACCAATAGTTAGTCCATTGTTTTATTCATGTTAAACTTTAGCAAAATTAAACAAAAGGAATTGTTTTAATAATTTTATGACTAACTTTGCTCATGCTCAAACTGTTTGACTTTGGCAAAGCTACATGCCCTGCATTGCCTTAAAAAAGATCTTCGCACCATTCATGCGAGTCAATAGGCGTATCTAAAATTTGAATATGTTTGCAATACACTTTTTCTTTTATCCGGCCCTATTGAAAAAATAAGCTCTGCAAACGGGGAGGCCACAAAATTGTACAAAGGCGCCCAACCATCTTTTTGAAACCACATTTCTCTATAGGTATTCAGTGGTACCTATCGTCACATAGTTTAGCAAATTCCGCAAATTGTTTTGGAGAAAAAATTAATAATTTTCAGCATTTGTGTTTCCTCCCTAAAGTGTCAGCTGTGGCAGCTCCCTACAGTGTGGCCGCCTAGAGAAAGAGAATGAACTTTTAACGTCTGTCAGTTGGTCGTGACTAGAGACGGCAAAAAGTAAGCAACACAGTAAGCAACACTAATATTATAACACGAATATTTTATATGTTTAAAGTACTAATATTATTACCAGAAATATAGAAGTGGTATTACGCTACTTGCCTTTACGTGTGTGGTTTGGGCATAGCTTTATAATATTATTAACCTAATTTACACATTATATTATTTCTAAATTAAATATAAAAAACATATAAAATGTCACGTTACAATTGAGCTAGTATTTTTGGCACATCACTACAAAATTATGCACATGCAGTACTGGGTAGTTTACCATAATTATATTTTCAATTAAATCAATGCTTACTTAGTGAGGATTCATTATTATCACCTATATAATTCACATGCATTTAGAGGCCATTGCCCAAAAACAATATTCTGAAGGAGTAATTATTGTTTTTTTTTATGTAACTGGACATAGATGGCTTATACCGAACTGATCGTCAGATATTAGCCTAACACACCACATGGGAACTAGGTGCCATGCCAGGACCTCCTTATATTGCTCGGCTACATTGAACTGTACGAGTTTATATTGAATGTTTTGCACTAACCAAGATGAATCTAAATAGGCGCAGGAATACATTTAGGCGACGTACCGTTTGGTTTTCAAATATGGACCGAATCCATTGGTAAAAATTTGGTGAAAACACACAAATATCCTATCTTAGACCATAAGAGTAAGTCGACCCCCGCTGGTTTAGGAAGTTGCGCGCGGTACAAGGTCACGCTCGAGACGAGGGGCACGTTTTCAGACCCGGGGACATACGAACAACGGCGACCTTTCTACCCAACCCTCGTTGAGGGTAGGAAGGTGGCCACCGGCAGGTACAGGGCTTACTGTGACTGATTTTATATTTTTATCCTTTTAAATTATTGTATTGTTGTCATTTTAAATTTTTCTGATTTATATGTAAAAAAAAAATATTGACAATTTATGGACCTTGGGTCTGCCAATAAACAATATTATTATTATTATTATTATTATTAGTGGAGACTCCCGATGGCCTTCCCCGCCCGTATGCGGTCGTCTCTGCACACGGTAGCGAATCTGCGCACCCAGTGGGGTCCATTCAGAGCTAGAGTGAGTTCGAGTTCGGGAGTGAGTTAACCAAAAATAGGTGGGAAATATATTATTATTTAAATAACGGAACCGTTATTTATACTTCCAACGTATTTACGGGACGGACCAGATTTTTACTAATGATATTCAAAAAGTGTGGAAACTTAACTATGTAAAAAAGTGAGTTGATATTTAGTGACGAATTCGAACTCACTCTTGCCCTGAATGGACCCCTGACGCGGTTACACCCTTGAAACTCAGATGAACCCCCGCCCATATGCGGACGACTCTACGGGGGTGGCGATTGCCTCTACAATGTTGGCAGGACTGGGGAGACATCATGCCGATTTGTCTTGGGTAGCGACCGAAACGCCGATAGCACAGCGAGGTTGCCGTGCCACGGCTCGGTGAGAATGCACCCACTCATTTCTTATAATTAAATACTTACAATTCTTATATGTTGTATAGTTGTTGTTTTAATTATTTTTTTTCTCTCTTGTTATTTGCGCATACCCTTTTCTGTTCTCAATATTGTAAGGTAGGCTGGTAGAAAATGACTTTAGGCATTAAGTTCTACCTTTTGTACACTTTATCGTGCAATAACCGTTATTGTTATTATTATTATTAATTTCGGAATTCCGAACATTTGACCACCACATGTTCGGCCATCCTTGCATAAGGCACAAGGACACAAACACGAAACCCCGGTCCACGATTCCTCCGCCGACGGCACGCGTTTGTGTTATCCATAGGCTCAAGAATGTGCAATGCGTTGGTAACATCGTGTCGGCCGTCCGACACGTCCTCCAAAAAGGTATAAGCCTCGGTAAGCATAATAAGAATGATGCCACTGGCACTGCTTTGTTTATTTTTTTTTTAATGCTAACTAGTTTAAAAATTAATATATATAAAATTAATTAAATAAATGATTTAAAACGAATTAATTAATATATATACAAATTATTTAATTATTAATTTACAATTTACTTGAATAACAATTTATTTAGTGTCTATGTACTTAGTAAATCTGCTGGTAGTTAAGTATTTTTTTCTTTTATGTGTCTTTTAGTAGTCTTTTTCTTTTATGTAACTATCGGTAACCAAAAATATTACCATTCACGTAAAGTAGCCAGAAACGTAGAGAGTGCCTATTGCCTTTATTTAGAATTTAGATTGATTTTGATTTTCACATTAACATTTTTTTTTTATTTGAGCATGTTTTCAAAACATTCATGTCCTTTCCCAAAAAAGTATTCCGCCAAGTTCTTCAACCAGGTTTTTTTTCCCTTCTTTAATTTGGTTGTATAGGTGCACTATTAAAATAAATTGCCAGAGTGATGTATTCTATGGGTAGGAGATATGCCATCTAGAGCGCCTACTATTTGACACACTATCTTCAACTTTAAAAAACTACCAACCCAACTTAAACTTACATGCCACATGCAAACATAGTTGCAGACGTACTGGAGTGTGTGTGTGTGTAGGTGGGACTGACCGACGAATGCATTCTTAGAGCATATTCACGCGCGGTGGTGATGCCACATCTCAGTGATTCATGTTTTGGTTTACCAAATTACACTTAAAAGATTATGTACCATTAGGTAGGATGTTCTTAAACCACGTGACGCCAAAGCGATTGACTAGCGTTTTCAAATGTATTGGGAAATTGTAGATCGCGCGCAGTGGGCGTTAAGCGAACTAACAATTGCGAGTCCGAGTTTGATTTGACAGCTTACTCACCGTCACCTTTGTCCAACTTTGCCAGCTTGAAGAATGAAACGACAGAATAAGTAGTAAAAACTTGTATGGGGCTTGACGTTTTGCGTAACTTTGACATTCCGTAAATGCAAATTAAGTGAGAACTCGTGCTGACCACTCTGGTCACGAGAGGGAGGGGGCGGGGAGGGGAAGGATGTTGCCGGACCGAGTCACGTGGCGGAACTCCCGAGCGCTCACGTTTTAGTTTTTAACAGTTTCATTGTTAAAAGGAGGATGCTGTCTTTAAAATGTATTTTTAAAATGTATTTAAAAAAATAAATAAACGAATGAATACCTTACGTTGATATCGATGCTTTTTTCTACAATGACTTGTTTCGACAATGTTAGTCTGTTATATCAAAATTTTAAGAAAATAAATGCCCAAGGAGCAATTTTGCACGCCGATTCCAAATTAAGCTAGCGATATCTTCCTCCGGGACTTAAGGTGGCCCATCCCGCTCATCTCCCCATACAAAAGGGGAAAGAAGATCACGCCCATATTTCTTGTCAGAGATCCAAAATTTTGCTCAAAATAGCTTTATTTGATCGAACTAGATGTCTGATGACCATTGGCATTGTAAAATTGTGTTTGGTTTCTAAGTTATAAGGTCCGAAAGTTCGCATTTTTCACGCGTTTTATACAACAACTTTGGAGGTGGATTACGGAATGATAAAGTAAGAAAATCTTAAAAAGATTAGTCATCAGACATAGCTTATTTAATCAAGATTTATAATCTATTTGGTTTTTGTTCGATATTTTACTACAGCGGTCATGGTTTACTTTTAGCTATAAGTCGTTCTGAAATTAAAATTTTCGTAAATCTTACCAAATCATACACTATGCACATTGTCTTTTTTGTGGACATGCTGCATCTTCCTTATCACGGAGCCTGTCTTATTCTTTCAAACAGAGAAGGTCCCAGAGCGCAACAGCACGGTTTTGTACCGTGCCCGCGAATGAGTTAGGGCCGCCGGGTTGGGCCACCTTAAGGTGGCCCAACCCGCTCATCTCCCCATACAAAAGGGGAAAGAAGATCACGCCTATATTTCTTGGCAGAGATCCAAAATTTTGCTCAAAATAGCTTTATTTGATTGAACTAGATGTCTGATGACCATTGGCATTGTAAAATTGTGTTTGGTTTCCAAGTTATAACGTCCGAAAGTTCGGATTTTTCGCGCGTTTTATACAATAACTTTGGAGGTGGATTACGCAATGATAAAGTAAGAACAACTTAAAAAGATTAGTCATCAGACATAGCTTATTTAAGCAAGATTTAGAATCTATTTGGTTTTTGTTAGATTTTTGACTACAGCGGTCTTGGTCTACTTTTAGCTATAAGTCGTTTTGAAATTAAAATTTTCGTAAATCTTACCAAATCATACACTATGCACATTGTCTTTTTTGTGGACATGTTGCATCTTCCTCATCAAGGAGCCTGTCTTATTCTTTGAAACAGAGAAGGTCCCAGAGCGCAACAGCACGGTTTTGTACCGTGCCCGCAAATGAGTTGAGGCCGCCGGGTTGGGCCACCTTAACGGTTCTCTACCCCCAAACGTGGTAAGATTTACATAATTTTTTTTGAAATCACTTAAGATAATTTGATTCTATGTCTGTATGATTTTTAATGAAAATATCTGTTTTTCAAGCAAAAAAATCTAAAGTGACATTAAAAAAAGGCAAATTTTTCAATGTTCATCAGGCAATTTGTACAATCTAAAACAATTTAAATAAAGTAGGGCAAATTAAAGCGGCAGTCGGCAACAAGCCTACGAGGCTTCAGTTGCCGATACCATCGAGTAGGGACACCGTAAGCATCGGCACATTCGGCCATTGCACGGAAAAATTCATCGCTGAGCAACGTGCTGTGGAACTACCCTCATTACTCCAGGAACTTTAGCCTTAAATCAGCACTTAGAAAAACATTAAATCCGAAATGCAATTTATTTTCTAATAAACGTAGTATTTCACGTGGACGTGTGTACATTAAGTTTGCAACATTTTGGGGGTCCGGAAGATAGAAATAAAATATGAAATATGTTTAAAAAATGAGATCTCCTAAACAAATATTTAGAAATGTTATTTAAAAATGTTATATGTTAGCTAATTTTAGGTGTAATATTACTGTGAATTTGAAACAATTTCTTATTTACGGAACTGTGTAAATATATATTTTTTGTACTATTTCATAATATCTGCAAAGCAAATAATGAAAAATCAATTTTATTTTCTGAAATTGGAAACTGACCGCAAACTCTATATTCTGTGAAATTTGTAAAATGTTTCAAATATTAGAAGCACATTTTTTTTTCATTTATAATTTTTACATTCACACAAAAGCTAAACAAAAAATTCGAAATACGTATAAAATCGTTCGTTGTATAGTTTTTAAAGAATTTAATTTTCTTTTACATATTCTAGAAAGAAATACAGCAATAGCAAGTTAGGTTCGCGGCATAGATTTTTTTTAGTAAAAACATTTTTTTAAATACATTTCCGTTATTAAAACAATGTTGCCAATTCACAGTTACATTACGCCTTAAAAGAATTAATTATTCATTTAATATTAATATTCATTTTTTTAATACCGTTTCTACATGTTTGTTTAGGTTAGGTTAGGATATACATCTATTTGTTAATACATTTATTTATTTTTTTCTATCTTCCGGGCCCCGCTTAATGTTGCAAACTTAGTGTAAGCATATGAACATGAAATTATATATTTCTGAGAAAAAAAAAGTCATTTCGGATTTCATGTGCTTCTCTAACCGTATCTACCCCGGTCTACATCGGCGGCTGGAGCTACCCACAGCTACAATCTTCGCAGCCGGCGTCCTGCAGTTGACTTCTGACTGGACGACGAACGTGTCGGAAGTCCTCCAGGTCGCGCCGCGAGTCCTGAAGAAGTCCGCAATGCGGTGGACGAAACGTCGACTTAAACAAGTAAGCGATTTATAACACTGTCTATCCGAAAATATTTTAATAATAATGTGTAACAACAGTGAAAGTCTAGATAAACGAGTTAAATAAAAAATAATAATATATACGGACGTACGTTGTGATCATATATTTTAGAATCCGAAATTTTAAAACCTAGTAAAACATTTAGAGCGTGTAAAAAGTTATCGCCCGTAGTATGGGGAGTTGATAGAGTAACACATTTTATGTAAACACCTCAATATTGGCCTATTCATGATCTTCCTTCCCAAACCATAGCAACATATATTTCCCATTGATCAGAAATAGTTGTTTAAAATGCGATTTTATTAATGTCACGTAACTTGGGTAAGGGGTTAGCCTCTCGGTCACGGCCGGTCATAAATGGGGTGAGGGGAAGCCAAAAGTGGTCTAAACTCTGTCACGTAGTTTACGAACGCCCCCTTACCTGCTCGTTTAGAGCGAAATTACTATCATAAATCTAAAATAAAAATTATCTATACCTTATTTTATTTATATCTTATCTGCCTTATATTGCTGTTAAATGCTAACTGTCCAGCAGGTTTTTTTTTTGCAGCTGGACATGGATAATTAGCCAGCCGTACCCAGTTACAAAAACACCTGCTGTTATGATATTAGCTCAAAACACCTCATGGGAACTGTCGGCGGTGGTAGCGCAACATGAGCGCGACGGCGCCGCGGCGAGCAGGCGCGACCCGAGGCGTATGTATGTAGTGGTATAGAATAGACCAGATGCAGCGAAGAGGTTTTTTTCTCGTTGGCCACATGCGGTCGACGATAGCAGTCTCATCTTCCGACAGAGGTCGGAGGTGAAGCGGCGCGGGGGCCGCCGCGGCGGCGGCGGTAGGGCCGTCACTCGGCGCGTGCCGTGACCAACCCCCCCCCCCCCCGCCTCGCACCGCGCCGGTGACACTCCCGCCATCCCTGCCTCTGCCACCCGTCTGGCTGGGCGGACTTATCGCTCGCTCTTCCGACTCGGTTCCTTGCAGCACTCCACTCATTAGGATTAGTACTGCGAGGCTAGTCGGTCGTCGGTCGTGAACGCACGGGTCTCATCGTTGCAGTGAAGTCGTGCTCAACGTCGCCGTGGTCGTAGCTGCAGCTCGGATCGATTACATCCCGATCAAGTTAGTGGTACTTACTTATAATATAATAATGTGAATCAACCTTTTATTTCACGTAATTATTAATTAAATTGTTTCCCTCCAGGGAAGACATTATGAGCATAACGCTAATACTGTTTATAATATTTGATCTGACTGACGACAAATAACGATCCCAAAACCGCTGAAACTAGAAACACATTTTTCAGTGCCTTCCTTTTAAGACGGTCCTTTCCTTACCCTATCAATACTACGGGTCGTTCTTGCTGCGGGTGATAACTGTTAGCATGCTCGAAATGTCTTACTAGGTTTTTGAAATTGCGGATTCTAAAATATATCGTCGAGTAAACATGGATTGGAAAATCTTGGCTAATAAAAATTGGCTACCTTATCACCTCAAATAGTTTCTCAGTGCATCCATAGTTAATAATACAGGATATTTTCGTAAAAATAAAAAAGTACGGACATAATCATCATTTCATCAAACTTTAAAATCTCAAAGCCCCGCCTCCTAACCGCTAATAACATTCCCACAATAGCGACATTGAAAATAACGAATGAAAAAAAAACGTGGTTTTACAAAATACATCTAGGTCAGCGGTATCCCTCCCTGTTGTTATAGGACTTAAAGGATCAGTTGGTTCTTATTATGTGAATGTTGACTGTGAATTGGTGAATTTGGCTCGCGTTACGCGATGGTATAATGGGATTGCGTTATAATGCACCGGGCGCGCTTGACCCCGCCGCCTAGTAGGTGAGGGGACCTACAGCTTTACATGGGTCCCAAACCATGAAACAGCTCGCATCGTAACGAAATCAACTTATCAAACTCAGAAAGAGAAAGAAAGTGATGCATGACCGGGGCGAGGATTATTCCATAACTTCTCGCATAAGAGGCAAGTCCTCTAGCCCCTACACTACGGATACTAAAGGCTTGATAGTGGTTGAACGGTTACTAAATTCTAGAATACATATCTCGGGGTCCTTCAAGCGACGCACGGCATGCGCTGCACCGAACAGGTATCCCACCAACGTACTCGGTGGTGTTCTATCATCTCTGCCTAGCCCTCTCAGGAGAAGGTGCGTGACACACAGCAAGGGAAGCACAATCAGTTAAGGGTTGCTCTAGATCTCGCTAAACATTGTTTACATCACCGACTAATCGGGTATTTATGGACCATTCATTATCTGCGCGCTTAGGTACATAGGCAAGTAAGGTATAAGTACTATTGGCATCTTATATTTCCAACGCATCTGCAGATAAGGGAATAATACGGTCAATAGAGATTAGGTACGTTCACCCTTAATTCAACTTCACAAATGCATTCTTGGAACTGGCACCGTCCTCGTGATATCAATTACAAATGCGTTATCAATATCATTGTGCCCTAACCTCGCCAGTTTCCTTGACTGAACTGCCAACAATGTAGTAGACGCTGATGTAGTGGGAGTGCATCGATATGGTAGGGTATCTTCCTGCGCCTGTATCTGCCTTATCCAGGAAACCGACACCGTATTGAGATCACATTCACCTTGCCTTGCTTGTAAGGCCGGGTTCTTGCCGACCAAATGATTCCTTTTCGTCTTACCTTACGCGTGCACACATTTTTGACATGGACCTAGCATAACGATTCTTGACATGTTTAAGTGTAGGTTACCTACCTATGAATGCAATAAAACAATACAATACAATACAATTATTTTGATGTTTAAGGGGGCCCAACCCGCTCAACTCTCCATACAAACGGGGAAAGAAGATCACGCCCATATTTCTTATCAGAGATCCCAAATTTTGCTCAAAAGAGCTTTATTTGATCGAACTAGATGTCTGATGACCGTTGGCATTGTAAAATTGTGTTTGGTTTCTAAGTTATAAGGTCCGAACGTTCGAATTTTTCGCGCGTTTTATACAATAAATTTGGTGGTTTATTACGCAATGATAAAGTAAGAAAATCTTAAAAAGATTAGTCATCAGACATAGCTTATTTAATCAAGATTTATAATCTATTTGGCTTTTGTTAGATTTTTGACTATAGCGGTCGTGGTTAATCTTACCAAATCATAAACTATGCACATTATCTTTTTTGTGGACATGTTGCATCTTCCTCATCACGGAGCCTGTCTTATTCTTTGAAACAGAGAAGGTCCCAGAGCGCAACAGCACGGTTTTGTACAGTGCCCGCGAATGAGTTAGTCCCGCCGGGTTGGGCCACCTTACGTAGGTCTGTCGGGTGGCGATGGTAATTCTGCACCGAGTCGGGGGCATTTTGTCGTAATTAGATATATTCGTAATTCGTAAGGCAAAATCTCCATGACGATGTTAGATTTGGCGGATTGTTAGTACATTCCACGAGATCCCCAATGAGGCTTTACCGTACCCCACTGCGGTTATGCGCAACGCCGAAGACAGCCTTCACCAAGACCTAGCACAACACATGATGGAATATGGACCCATGATCGTATTCGACCAACTGAAACGTGGCTACACTACTTTACAGTTGATTTTTTTATTTGGTCACAGCTGCAAACGCGTTGGCTGAGAATCGTATTGCCGTTAGGACCAACTCGGAGCGGCTCGGATTCATGCAACAACCATGAATCAACTGTGCAACGACCATGCAGCCACTGCGAAACAACCATGCAACCACCAAGGCAACCACAATGAGTCACTGTTCTAAAACTATAGAGGGGCCTTGCAACCGCCATGCAGCCACCTCGAAACCACCATTTAACCAAATACATGCGGTACATATGTAGGAAAGACAGTTTAGCATGAAATACATTCGGCTTTAGACATCACTTTTTTTATTAGGGTTCCGTACCCAAAGGGTGAAAACGGAACCCTATTATTAAGCCTCCGCTTTCCGTCCGTCTGTCACAGGGCTGTATCTCATGAACTGTAATAGGTAGGCTGCTCAAATTTTCACAAAGTGTGTATTTAATTTGCCGCTATAACAACAAATAGGTAAAATTAAAAAAAATAATTAAAATTAAAGGGGGGGCATACAAAAAACGTGTTTTGCTTATGTTACGCATATGTTTATGTACCATCGTACAGAACCCTTCGTGTGTGAGTCCGAATCGCACTTGGCCGGTTTTTATAAAGTTTATCTACATTTTCTCAAACGCCATGAAGCTTATAATTTATTGTCGTTTTGTTTTATATACTATATATGCAACACTATTAAAATATCTAAGTATCACTAACACTGACTACCATCATCCGCTATTCATCATAACACTACCATCATCCGCTAGTGACGGGTTTATTGGTGGATACGCGGCGGGGATGTGCAGAGGCACTCGTTCTAGGTGAAGGTATTTCAAAAACCTGTTTTAATGTATTCATAAGGTTCTTCGATTTGGTAAGTGTTGGAGGTACCAATCGACACAAATCGACGCGTATTATTCTTCTAGGTTAGTCAACAAATATGTAATAATGGTTCAGTTTACCACTAGGTACGAAGAGATAATTACGCTGAAGTTTTCAACCACTGTAGCTATGGAGGTAGTCGATCTCCGTGTCTGTACCCGAATCCCAAGTCTCTAGGAGTATAATTGTTTCGCCTCCAATGAGAGAGATGGCCTGAAAATTAAGAAAACATGGTTGAGCCACCGAACCGAGCCACCAAGCCGGCCTCGCGCCTTCCGCCACCGGCAACTAGTGGAGTGGAAGTCAAAATTTCCGAATCCTACTGTCATTTCATGGCTGACGCAGGTGGCCTTCACCTAGGAGACGGTTTTTTTTAACCCCTGATTTTCACGTGGTGGCGGCAGCGGTGTGATTAAGGGCGGTCGCCTGGAAGTCCGTGCGATGAGCATTCAACCCACATTCAACCTCAAGCAGTCAACCGGCTCTCGGACGCCAACGAAACACGAATAGATGGCGATGAGCTCGTGAGACAGTTGACCAAGTGGATGCTTCCTGTCCCCAGCTCTCACCGGTATCCCCTCCCCGCCCCGCCGCCACCACCGCTCTGCCCACACCGCTTCGGGTCCGGACAGTCAAGCGGGACTCCGACGAATTTCTTCTAAACGTTTGTTGACTACCTACGACTATTCGATTTTTTATCCTGTCCATTACAGAGTTGGATAAGTGCATCTCGTTAAGGTGGCCCATCCCGCTCATCTCCCCATACAAACGGGGAAAGAAGATCACGCCCATATTTCTTGTCAGAGATCCCAAGTTTTGCTCAAAATAGCTTTATTTGATCAAACTAGATGTCTGATGACCGTTGGCATTGTAAAATTGTGTTTGGTTTCTAAGTTATAAGGTCCGAAAGTTCGAATTTTTCGCGCGTTTTATACAATAACTTTGGAGGTGGATTACGCGATGAATATCTTATCAAATCATACACTATGCACATTGTCTTTTTTGTGGACATGTTGCACCTTGCTCATCACGGAGCCTGTCTTTTTTTGTTAAACAGAGAAGGTCCTAGAGCGCAACAGCACGGTTTTGTACCGTGCTCGCGAATGAGTTCGTCCCGCCGGGTTGGGCCACCTTAAGAATGCGAGCTGTTTCATGAATCGGAACCCAAGTAAAACTATAGGGCTCCTTCCCCTACTAGGTATGACTAGGCGGTAGGGTTAAACTTGCCCGGCTTGGTACTACCGCATTGAATGAAACTATGGTTGAAGCGGCAATGAGCCATGCTCATAAAGGGAAGTTTCTGGCTTGGCACCTAATCCCTCAGGGAATGTGGTGCACCTATTGGGCTAATATCATGACGGTAGTTATGAGGTATTAGCTATCCATATCAGGTTGCTTAAAAAAACATACAAAAACTTTTTTTTTGTACAAACGCTTCACATGAGTGTTGTAATTTTTTTCTCATATTCTTGAGTTTAGTTGTTTAATTTTCGAGGTTTTCTTTAAGTGTTTGAATTGATTTATCGAATGTTATCTAAATATATGTAACGTTGCTCTTACAAAGGTATTCGTGATTAAGTTAAAAAAAAAAACAGAGGAGAATAGTTCCCCCCACCAACACAAATATCTGCTATTGTGTCATTTGTGGTACTGACCTTATCGCGTCTATCCCATATCAGGAGACCGATTTATGCATAGGTTACCTACGGTGCCTATCTTCCAAACAATTTAGGCATTGGTCAGAAACTTTAAATGAGAGATATTGCAGGAAGATAGTAATCAGCTAAAGTGGATAGAGATTATGAAAACGCTATCTTACTAGTGGCTCTCTCAACTGTAGACCTTACGAGTTTGTCTTTGCATAGCTTAAAAGTGAATACCTAAATGTTCAAAATCCTATTCTTTTTCTTATATAATTTTCACTTATCTCCTTTTCACCTAACGATTCATACCCAACATGTCACAAAATCAAATGTGACACATTTCGAAAACTGGCTCGACAAAAAAAACATATATTTGCCACAGCTGCACCTTTTGCAGAAGTGCGACCTGTAGAGGAGAACAACCGGACACCGGGACAGACATACGAAAGCATTTTCGCCCAAAATCGAAAATCTCCAAAAACGCCTAACATAATACATGGACGATCCCTAACTATGTACCTACGCAAAAAACGCGATCGTAGGTATTTAGCAAGTAGTTAGGTACCTACTGCCAACACTGTGCCCTACACGTGTCTCCAAGATGCACGCGTGTTAAGGGGATATATGACCCTTGAACGGCCATATCCGATAAGTTATCGTTTCATATTTTTCGTTTTCATAATAAGCACTTATTTGCAAGCACGATTATCCCAAAAACTTGACATGGCACCATTTTATGATTTAGATTAATATAAGTTGGTCCTTGCCATTTTAAAGCGCGATAATTCACACAACCTTAGCGGTGAGACATATTATCCTAATTTTATTATGTTCACCAATCGACACTCTAGTTTTATGGATTTACATGAATTACAATGAATGAAAATATGAGCGATTCTGGGGGAATTCGTCCTTGGTTTGGTAATCATTACTAATGTTTTAAGTAATAGTAATTAGTATATAGCCAAAATAAATAAAAATTCTAAGCGGGACACTAGATAATCGATTACTGAATTAAAATAAATATAAAAATAAAACTCACACCGCTTATTTAATTTTTTCATATTCATTCATTTTTCATTTCAAAAAATTTCAATTCAATGTTGTGTGTGAAAAGTTTCAAGTTTTTCCAATAACCATATTTGCAGAGAAGTGCTTATTAAGAAAACTAATAATACGAAACGGACGTTTTTCGGATACGGTCATTCTAGGGTCTTATGTCACCTTAACTATATCATGACTAACAACGGTATGGGAAGTTGACTAATAAATACTGTCTATTCTATACATAATTCGATTGTAAATAAAACTGCGTCGCGAGAATAGATACAATGTCCGTACTGCAAGCCCACGAGTCTTGCCCACGACTTTGACTAGTGACGTCATCAACACGATCAGCTGGGAGCAGCGCCCATCGCGACTCTCCAGACAATTGGAATAACGTATTCAAAACATAGAGTTATTTTGAAAATGACTTTATTTTACAACGATTCTGGAAAAAATGCCTTTCTTTTACAAATCTACTTACTGGAAATATGCCTCTTTTAACAACTAAACTGGAAAAGTTCCCTTATCGTCCTCTGTCGTCTGCGATTATGTTGCTAATTGAACCACTTTGAATCGGGTGGTTTTTCCAAAAAAAGTGAAGATAGAGTAACTACCTATTTCTATCTATTATCTAGTACGCAAAATCCAACTTTTTTCCAATGTTTATTAGCCAATATTTTACCGGTATATTAAAAAAGACGTAGATTTCGACAACATATTTTAGAATCGAAAATTTCAAAAACCTAGTAAAAAGAGCATGTAAACAGTTATCGCGGAATTGTTAGTGTAACGACTCTCTTGGAACTTGAGAACATCATGATTGAGCGAATTTGTAAGTGAAATGACTGGCCGGCGCTTCAGTCAGTGCGTGTATTATCACTACTACGAGGCTACTATCGTAGCACTATTAGTTATTCTGTGCTACTATTCAGCGCCATGTCCGGATCGAACGCGGGTTCCCCGCCGCGGGGCAGCAGCAGCGTGGGGGCGTGGGAGGGCAAGGGGGGGGGGGTGTTGGTAGCGTGGCGGTGCACGTGACCTGCCTGTCCCCGAACAGCTTTCGGCCATATTTCGACTCACTAATAAATTGGTTCAAGTCGCTCGGGTGATTTCATTATCCATCCTAACAATGCAATATTTTGATTAGATGAAAGCCCATTGAATAATGAAGGTTCATAATTTACAAGCACATTACATCACAGACTACCTAATATAAGCGACCTTCAGGTAGCAACCTAATCCCGGGGCTCCCATAAAGAAGGTATATTCAACTAGCGACATGGCCCTGGGGTTCCTGTTAAGTCAGGGGCTCCATTTTTTTAGGTAGCACTTGGTCGTGAGCATACTTCGTGAGATTCCTGAAAAGTAGGTACCTACTTACCTTAAATTATTCATGGTTGTCTACCCCTCCCCTCCCTTGGTTTATCCTGATCCTAGACTCATTTGAGTATGGTACCTTGGAAGTAACCTGTAGGGCTACGAATGGTCGATTGTGCATACATGTCACATTCCTTTGCCATTCTTGTATTCTCATAATGTTTTACTAGGTTTTAAAAATGTTGGATTCTAGAATACATTGCCAAAATCTCCGTCTGTATTTTTTTTAATGCAACTTTTAGATTGGAAAATATTAACTAATAAACATTGTCAAAAATGTGTCTGTTTTCACGTTTATTTTCGTTTTTTTTAATGCAAAATACAAATGTTTACATACAAATTAAAAAAATAAGGTCATAGAATGAAGCTTTCTTAAGTGATATAAATAAAAATCTGACAACTTTTAGGGGCAGGGAAAAGTTAGGGCCTGGAAGACAATTTCGCTAGTTTAATGCATTTCTTAATTTTTTTTCAAATCATACATTTCCTGTGCCTTCACGAAAGCCTTAATAATTGCCTCTACAGATTAATTCGTGAAAAGTTACGAGTACTTGCGAGGTATTCTCGGGCATTCGATGGAACGGAATCGGATTTCGAAAAATATTTTTTTCTTTTTAGTCCGTTTTAAAACGTTGTTATTTATACTTGCATCGTCTTTAACTTTGGAGTTATATTCTTTGAAGTCATATTTTCTGCTTAGTATTATAGTTATGGTTAATATAGATCTATCTTCTTTCTTTTTCAGGCGAAAAATAAGCACGGATATATTTTAATTTTAAAATTATCACTAAACAGGGATGGCGGTGCACTCCGCACTTCTTATTCATCGTAATGTCAGTTTAAAATCAATGGGGCAGAAAAACTAAGCTATTGTAAATGCCGCATGAGCGCCCTCATCTTAGAAACGTCAAACTTTCGTTCCTGTCAAGTATTATTTACGGGATTTGGATGAAAAATGAACTCAATCAGGGTCGCATGAACCATTTCAGGGCCCCTTTACCCTTTTCTAACTTCCTTGTTTTAAAACTAAAAGTTTTTTGAAAAAAGATAAACTGAGAAACAGTATTTTTTGGACGTTATTTTTTATCTACTTGAGTCACACCACCTCGTGGTCTGTGGGCTAGACTTGCCTTTCTTGCGAGAGGTCTGGGTTAAATATCTCGTCCGGCTCAAGCACCACTTTCTTTCTCTTTCTGAGTTGGATAAGTTCATTTCGTTACTCAATGTAGCCGTGCTAACAATGGGAAGATCCTGGATTGGCACCTAATTCCTTCGGGAATGTGGTGCACGGGGCTAATATCATAACGGTAGTGTGGTATTAGCCATCCATGTCAGGTTCCATAAAAAAAGCTAGTTGACAGAAATGCGTCTTGGACATAATCATTTCATTGATTTGTATCTGCAAAATAAATTTTCACTCGATGAAACATTTTCAAAATTGTTTATCTCGGTGCGCGGGGACCCTAGCCGATACGGGTCCCCTAGGCAGTTGCCTTATGGATAATCTGGCCATGTACTCCATGATGCGTTAGAATAATGTTTCAAAAAAATTTAATGAAATTAAGTGTCTTTAGATGGCGGCAGTTCTTCTAGCAGGTGGCCCCGTTTTGGTAAACAATAACTTTCTGCAGTTATTTGCAATAAAAATTGTCCGTATTTTCAATTTAGTTCTATGTAGCCCTGAATTAGAAGGACGGTCCTGGCATGGCACCTAGTTCCCACGGCGCTGACGCTTTCCACGTGATTTTTTGGGCTAATATCTTGACAGGAGTTGTGGTATTAGCCATCTTTGTACAGTTACATAAAAAGGTTTTACTGGAAAATAGATGAAATTTATTGTACTTTGAATATGTCATAACCCAGCACTGATAAAACATGGCCGTCAGCCATCA
The DNA here is from genome assembly GCA_946894095.1 of Incurvaria masculella. Classification (NCBI taxonomy): domain Eukaryota; kingdom Metazoa; phylum Arthropoda; class Insecta; order Lepidoptera; family Incurvariidae; genus Incurvaria; species Incurvaria masculella. The sequence goes on along the minus strand of OX335641.1, from coordinate 14,093,577 downwards.
TTATTTATTCAGCCTGCGTTACATTGACCTAAAGCGCCCTGTATCTTTGTGTGGACATCGGGCAGCTCTGTGTGATTTGGTGGGCTCCTGGAGAGATTCCACACTCCTCGCTTCTTTTCCCGGTCGCCGCGCGCCTCTCGCCACTCGTGTCAGTCACAAGTCCCATCTGATGGACGCGGCAGAGGATTCCTTTCTAAATGATTTCCATGCGATAAGTGATAAGTAGCGGACTATTTCAAGTGATTAGCAAAGTACTTATATCCACAGGTGTTTTCTTCAGCGAAGTATTATCTCAACGGCTGCTATCGGTCGAGCGATAGTGAGAGAGCAACGCGTCGCGAGCCGCATGTAGTCGCGTCGCGTCTTCCGTCCGTCGCTGCAGTCTCTTCCTACTCTCTGCACTGTCGTCGCCTTATCTGCTGTCGGACATGTCAATGGAAGAGCTGGACTGAGGAAGCTCCGCCGGCGCCGTCGCCGCTGCCACCGCTTGATGCCTCTTTTGGAATTGCAGCGGACACATAAGGTGCGTGACATATGGGTCTCTACCGAGTTTCGACCGCATTCTCCTTGCGTCGAAGGGAGGAAGGGTTGCCGCAGAAGTCGACAATGTAGCAGTTCGTTCCGTGTTGCAGGCGGGTGCGGCGCAGGGCGGCGGCGGAAAGAAGGCAGGCTGCGCACGCGCGATGCGGCCCCGCTCGCCGGCGCAGTGCGCGCGCTCGCTGCTGGCGTCGCTCGGCGTGCTGCTTGCCGCCGCCGGAGCACTTGTCGCCATCTACTGGGGAGACATCTTCGACCAGATCCTCGCTCGAGTGAGCCTCTTCATTTGTTTTATACCTTCGTTCGAATATCTAACTTTGCTGCTTTCATTACGGGTATTACATTTATAACAAGACACCGCATCTACATATCTCGACTAATACTGAAAGTGAGTTCAGACATTCATTTATCTTGTGACACAGTTTAGATTAATAAAGAGACGTTGCAATGTTCGAGTACCTGAGATGGCCTTGTTGGTGGATGTCCCGCTCGATTGATTGCCGTCTATTGGAGCAATAAAACTGACGAGACGTCGTCGGTACTAATTGAAAATGTGAAGAGTTCACGATGAGCTCAGCTGCGCTATCCTCACAGTGGCTCTGTTAAAACATTTAGCCAACGCGTGCATTTTTGTGCTATGCTCCAAATACATTGCAATACTTATGAATAAATGATTCCCATTTGGAATACTGTGTAAACATTATTTAAGTAGAGTCGTGTAGCTATGTTTCTTTGAGCGGGTGACTACGAGGTGCGGTGTGCGGTGTCGCAGGAGCTGGAGCTGTCGCCGAATTCGAGCGCGTTCTCGGAATGGCGCGCGCCTTCTCTGCCGCTGTACTTCGACGTGTACCTGTTCAACTGGAGCAACCCGGAGGAGTTCGCGACGGACACGCCGCAGCTGCAGCAGCTCGGCCCCTACCGCTACCGGGAGACGCGCGAGAAGGTGCAGCTGACGTGGCACGCGCACAACCGCAGCGTCTCCTACCGCACGCGGCGCCTCTGGCACTTCGACGCCGCCGCCAGCGACGGCTCGCTCGACGACCAAGTCACCACGCTCAACGTTGTGGCCGCCGTGAGTACCCACATATCTCTCCTACATTTAAGTTCCGATATTTTACTATCCTCAAGTAGCAGCTGTGACAAACGACGGTCCTAATTTATAATGAATGTTATATCTTGCAGCTATCAAATTCAGAGCAACCGAAACTTGTCGAACTTCATACGAGTTGCCAAGCTATGGGTTGACACCAAAAATTAGTTTAGCTCACCTATCTAGGAACCCGGTAGGGTTCGAGCTCATTTCTAAAAGAAGGTATCAGTGAAAGAGCAGCCTACTACTACAAGAGTACTTTTAAGATATCATTTCTCATTTTTCTCTCTCCAGTGAAACTGATTGATATGAGATTCTTTCCTATTCCATAACACAATCGATTTTTCTCAATCCAATTTTGTGCCACTTCACAAAATAAATTTCCAATGAAAACAATTGAAAATGGTTACACTACGTTTATGATTTAGGGGGAAAACATATTTTACAACATGATTTATTGAAGGTAATCAAAATTATATACTACCTGAAGTCGTATATGTATCTCTTTACTGCAAAATTTTCAAAAAGGCTACAATCAAGGGAAAGAGGTTTTTTTTACATAAAAAAATCAAATAGTTACAAGAAAAGCCATAATTTAAAATACTTGTTTTCTGAACCAATACGTTCGGCTTCGAAAGCTGTTTCTACAATTGAAATTGTTCTAACAAACTTAAATATTAGCGATCTTGATTCCTTAGTATTTCTCTGTGATATTTCTGATCATGACGTCATATATTACTTAAATAAAAAAAAACTATTAAGAAAGATCCCCGAAAATGCGGAATGTTATTACTCAAGTGATTATAATAAGAAAAATTAATTGATATTTAATAAATTTCTCAAAATGATTTATTTGTCTGCAATAAATTCTGTTCAAAAGGTTGAATACAATTCAAAGTTTTCTATCATTATCTGAGCAACGCGATAAACACTTCTTTTCCAGTCAAGAAGAAGCAGATAAAAAATAATAAAGAAACTTGGAGAACTGAAGGCATTAGTATTTCGTTTGCAAACAAAACGCTATTTTATTTATAACTAGCTGCGGTACCCGGCTCCGCTCGGGTTAGTATCGACTAAATTATTTCATGGATAAAGTAGCCCCACATGATTAATCCAAAACTGGTCCAGGACAATGTATCCATCTACCAATTTTCTTTAAGATCGTTCGAGCCAAAATATCATGATTTAATGAGAAACATCCAATAATTCCCATTTAGAGCTTCGTTTATATTTGGTAGCTATTTAAAAAAAAACCATTTGCCGCCAGAGCCTCTCTGCACCTAGTAAGTAAGTAACGTGTAATGTAGGTAAGTTTTGCGTGGACTCCAACCCACAGACAGCTCAACATCTAAAACAGTAACCCATCTCGAACCTGACTGCTCCCAGAGATGTTATACATTGATAAAATACGCACATAAATCGGGTAAGTGGTTCGCAAGTTATAAGAATTTAACACTCACTACTCACCCTTCTGGCAATGAAGCGCTATATTATGTAGCCTATAAGTTTTGAGTAGAATCAGGCTAGACGTAGATACAATCCGCATCTAAATCGAGTAATTGGTTCTCAAGGATTGTATTCTATTGGTCGCACCTCCGGCGATTTAGCGTGATGCCAAGTAGTCCTAAAGTTGCGGGAAATATCAAGCCGTACTTCGGTACAATTAGTAAAAGTAAAAGCCTTCGCCAAATGGACACAACTATCAATGACGTCTGCCCTCACGCGTCTGCCCGTGTTTGGGTAGCGCACTCAGCGATAAGTGACTTCTTCCCCCCCCCTCACCCGCCGTGCCCGCCCGCCCCGCCCACGCCGCCGCTCCCACCGCGCCGCCTGGTGTGAAGTAGCGCTAACGGCATCGTTTTCACAGCCCCGTGAAAGTTCGAAAGCCCATGGGCACAATATCTTTATAAATTGTAGCCTATGTGTTATTCTGATGTATAAGCTATATTATTGTAAAGTTTCATTAAAATCCATTCAGTAGTTTTTACGTGAAAGAGTAACAAACATGCATCCATCTATTATTACAAACTTTCCCCTTTATAATATTAGTAGGATATAATAAAAAGGGGGTATCGCTCGGGCTGAGCATGTCATGTCGCACGGCGAGCGAGCTACAGAGGGTTAGGTGTGTGATGTGTGTGCAGTCGGCGGCGTACCGCGCACGCGACTGGAGCTACGCGCGGCAGAAGGGGGTGTCGGTCGGGCTGAGCATATTCGGCGAGCGCATCTGGGTGCGGCGCACGGCGGGGGAGCTGCTGTTCGAAGGCTACGAGGACCCGCTGCTCGACTTCGCTCGCATCATGCCGCCCGACATGACCGGGGGAGCGCCACCCGTCGACAGATTCGGTTGGTTCTATGAGGTACCCGTGTGCGCCCTTTGTCTAGGATAAAATAACTTATTAAAATATTAATGAAAAGAAGGAAAACATTACTGTCATACCATCATTAGCATTTGAATTTTAAACTAATTTACAACAGTGAAAACTCAAATTCAATTATATACCCCCATGGAGGTGAAGAAAACCCCTATGTATTGGTTGTAGATAATTTGTGAGCTTACTAATAAGAAAAATAGTTTTCTTGTGCAGTCGATAAGTGTGCTGCTACTGAAGTTTCAATTGTGGCCATCGATAATTACTAAGTTTTGTTTTCTATGCCAATATCTTTTTTTAAAAGCTTTAAAATGTTTGTACCTATGTATGTTTAGGTCAAACCTTTCAAGCTGAATTAGAACCATTTACTTTACATTCTTATCCTAAGAAGTTACATTTTTACATGTTAGTTTTCTTAACAGTCTTGGCTGGCTTAAATGTTTTATTTGTGTCTCTTTCTGCAATACTGTGTTTCTTCAAGAAATAAATAAATCATTGTGTGATAACAGAGAAACGGCTCACTTTTGAATGATGGGCACATGAACGTGGCGACCGGCGCGGGCGCGGAGAGTGGGAACCCGCCGCCCGGGCAGATCCTGCGCTGGAACTACCTTGATCATGCTGCGCACCTCCCAGACGCCTGCTCCAAGGTATCGACTCTTTGAGAATATTTTGACGTCCGCTCCACTCTCTGTCGAGGTTGTCACAACCAAAGGCTTAGAAAGTTGTCTCATTAGATAGATTGTTCCATCACATACCGTCACAACTACTCCGAATGACCAGTCTACGTTGAGGTTGCCATACTTACTCCATTGTGTCGACTCTTAGCCCACTTTCCTAGACCTGATCTGTAGGCCAATTCTAGGAATTCGGAATTGATGAAGTGATGATTCTTGAGTGTTCTCAAGAGAGAACTCACTTTTTAACCGACTTCAAAAAAGGAGGAGGTTATCAATTCGTCGGAATCTTTTTTTTTTTTTTTTTTTTTTTATGTATGTTCACCGATTACTCGAAGACCCGTGGACCGATTTGGAAAATTCTTTTTTTGTTCGAAAGGGTATACTTTCTAGTTGGTCCCATTTTTTTTTTATCAAAATCGGTTCAGTAGTTTGGTACTTAACTATAACAAACATCGAATTTCTTAACCCCGCGAACCCAGAAAAGTGATTTTTTAGTTACAGTAGCTTTCTTTTCGGGTGAGATTGCTCAGTATGAGAGGTTTTTTTTACTTCAACTGTTGGGGGTATTCAAGGGGGGTAAAAGAGGGCAAATTGTACACATTTCTATCTCTAGAGCCGCTGAACCCAGAAATGTCAGAGTATGTTTTGTTTTAGATGGGAATTCTTAAGAAGAAAATATTTTTGGAAATTATACTATTAGGGGGGTAAAACAGGTCAAAATGAACACATTTAGGCGAAAACCACTCATGTTGAGATCTCTGAAACCAATTATCCTCGAAACTTAAAATTTTCAGTGACTTCTTGTTAATTCGAAAAGGCTCGCTCACAACGGATTTTACAAAATTCAACTGTTAAGGGGGGATAAACGAGGCCGATATGTATACATTTTCATACAACTTAAACTTACGCAAGAAACAGACTATCCGGAACGATGGTAGGATGAGAAATTCAGAAGCTCAGCGGTTCCGGTTCATCGTTGTTTTGTCTTTTTAGGGTTCCGTTCCCAAAGGGCACCAACTTCCGCTGTCCGTCCGTCCGTCCATCTGTCACAGCACTCTATCTCACGTGATCTCATCGTATCAATTATCGTACGTATCAACCGTGAACTCATGAATCCAGATAGTTACCGGTCTACCTTTCGTCAGAAATGAGATTTCTCAATGGTTGTATTTCTGCTAATGCTCGTTCATTGTATTGTATTGAATTGTATATGTATGTATATCTTCTTTCCACTTTGTATGTGAAGTTGAGCAGGAGGGCTCGCCCACCTTGACTTAAAAGTTACGCCACCACTAAAAAGCAAAAAATAAAATATTTTTAAATAAAAAAAGGACCGCCTTCAAAAAAACCGGAACTAAAAAGCAAAAAATAATTGGTTACTTTTAATTAATGTACGAAAAGCTATTTTAATTCTAACTAATTATGTACAATTTCTTAATTTTTAATCATCTTTTGAAGTCGGTGCCTTGGGTAGACGTTCTTTAAGGGCTGCAAGTAGTTAGATTAATATTACCTATGGCTAAGAAAGAAATATAAGTAGGTAGCTACTTACATTTACCTACTTGAACAAAACACAATAACAAAAATTACATGAACAAACTGGTCGGAAAAACGTATGTAAGTAGGTATTTAGGCAAGTACTTTGTAATTTAAATATGCCTTATACTTAAACTAAATACCTAATACAATAAAAACAAAATATTTACAAGAAAACCTTACGAACAAACCAATATAAAAACAACGACCACTTATATGATAAATATTTAGGTAGGTGTAGCTTGTACTTTTTATTCTACCTAAATACCTACATAACACAAAACAAAAAAAAATACAAACATAAAAAAGAACAGAAAACAATAGGTAGCGACTTTGAGGTGTCTGCTCTCAACTTCGTGTCAAAACGAAACGAGAGAAAGTGTGCGGTTAGTACAGATCTCACCAATTTCGGCAGAAATCGTCTCGTTCAGACAACGATGTCGCAGGGCAGTACCAATCAACACAGAGCAGCGAATTAACGTCCTCCTTCACCAGTCCAGCCTTTATAAACCCGAAAGTACTAATAATAATCGCTGAAACCCAATTTCAGTACGCTGCGCTGTATCGATATCAGCTTGCACGTAAACCAACGCTAAGGGCATCTCCAGTTAGACAAAATGCTCTGTGGACCAATCATTACTGACTCAGGTTGTTTACGCTCTCGTAGACTTCGGGTGTGTTCGGCTGAAATAGTGTCTGTTCGGTCAGCAGCGTGCGAAGCGAACTCTACCCAAGGCACCGACTTCAAAAGATGATTAAAAATTAAGAAATTGTACATAATTAGTTAGAATTAAAATAGCTTTTCGTACATTAATTAAAAGTAACCAATTATTTTTTGCTTTTTAGTTCCGGTTTTTTTGAAGGCGGTCCTTTTTTTATTTAAAAATATTTTATATATTACTTACTTACATAGTAATGGATCACAGCGCCACACGGAACGAGTGCGAAATCATACGAAAACGTGTTTCCGAATTCAGCGTTAACAAAAATCTCCATATCCAAAAGCGATCCGTAAATGCACCAGAATAGGTAGGAAGTTATGTATTGATTCAGCGAGGAATCAAGAGTTCGTATTCCGTATGTTAACAAACTAGCGCAAGAGTTGGCCTCCTGATGTTAACTCTTTGCCGATGTTGCCATGGTACCCAGGCATCTGCTCCCAGGCGGCCATTCTTGCTAAGGCGCTGAGGCGCTGAAGTTACGTTCTCCGACTATGGACCCCTTTAGTGTGCGTGATCTGACACGATCCGATCGAACCCATTACCGTTGGTATGGAAGGCAAGTCCCCAAACTCTTGAGATAATAGCCCTCGAATAGTCCCCGGAGCCAAAGGAATTACCATGGTAAATGAACTCGCCGGGTGAACATGTGAGTGAAATTCACTACCATTCTAAATGTGAAGCGACGGGTTAATCGATCAAGTGAACTAATATGTACCAGTTTGCTAATTGGTACAAAATGCAACAAAACGTCAGAATTAAACGTTTCATGCCTGTTCACTTGGCGATTTAATTTAGAGTTAATGAATTGATTTGGTGCTGGTTCACAGCTGAGCGGCTCGTTGGGCGAGTTCTTCCCGCGGCGGATGCAGCCTCCACCGGAAGGGGCGGAGGGGGAGCAGCTAGTGATGTTCTCGCCGGACCTGTGCCGCCCGCTGCCCTTCACGTACGAGCGGCGCCGCGAGCTGCACGGGCTGCCCCTGCTGCAGTACTCCGCCGCCGACCACATGCTCGACAACGGTACCTACATACCTTCCTACTAACCACATATCGCAAATCGTCAGTTCGTAGCTGCTCCTCCTCCGCCCACTGCGGAGTGGGCGGAGGGGGAGCAGCTAGTGATGTTCTCGCCGGACCTGCGCCGTCCGCTGCCCTTCACGTACGAGCGGCGCTGCGAGCTGCACGGGCTGCCCCTGCTGCAGTACTCCGCCGCCGACCTCATGCTCGACAACATGAGTCAATTTGGCAAGTGATTTTGAGTGTGAACTTATCATTTTGACGTGGTTTAGTAACATTAAGATTAACAGACTTAAACAAGATTAATAAAATAAATGCTTTGATTGGACGTTTGATGTTATGACGGCTGATGATTCGGGTGGCATATTCATAAAATGACAAAACTTACCCTCCACTATTTTGAATGCACTTCGAATGGGATAGTAAAATGAACAGATCTATTTTAACCGAAATTTTCCCAGGTGCTCGAGGAATAATTAAACCCAGCAGCGGATTTACAAATTTGCCGCCCGTAGGCTATTCAAGTCTTGCCGCCCCTGCCAACCTCTACAATTCGATAACCTAGTTCACAATCATATCAATTACCATTTATTTGTCAATGAACTTGTAACCTTATGTTTTGGACACTATTGTCCTAATGACACTTTGCTTATTCTTTCCAAAAAACATCATCACAAAATATGTACACAATTATTATTTACAGTTTTTCTAAATTTAAAAGTATTTCCTTCGCTTCGTTTCGCGGTAAAGGCTTTTTGATACAATAATTCTTGATTGATTCCGACGTTGTAAAGACTTAGTGCCAAGAATCTCTCAAACTTCTGCATGCGTCCACTCTAGCTACCAATGTCAGATTTACTCGCCTAAGCGTTTTCTCGTTCCCGATTTAAGGTGGCCCAATCCGGCGCGCCTAACTCATTTGCGGGCACAATACAAAACCGTGCTGTTGCGCTCTGGGACCTTCTCTGTTTCAAAGAATAAGACAGGCTCCGTGATGAGGAAGATGCAACATTTCCACAAAAAAGACAATGTGCATAGTGCATGATTTGGTAAGATTTACGAAAATTTTGAATTAAAAACGACTTATAGCTAAAAGTAAACCACGACCGCTGTAGTAAAAAATCGAACAAAAACCAAATAGATTATGAATCTTGATTAAATAAGCTATGTCTGATGACTAATCTTTTTAAGATGTTTTTACTTTATCATTGCGTAATCCACCTCCAAAGTTATTGTATAAAACGCGCGAAAAATGCGAACTTTCGGATCTTATAACTTAGAAACCAAACACAATTTTACAATGCCAACGGTCATCAGACGTCTAGTTCGATCAAATAAAGCTATTTTGAGCAAAATTTTGGATCTCTGACAAGAAATATGGGCGTGATCTTCTTTCCCCTTTTGTATGGGGAGATGAGCGGGATGGGCCACCTTAAGTAAAAAAAACCTAGATTTTTAAAGTAACATGAAGAAGCGACAAGTTTCCGTGCAAGATGCAGCAGCCGCAGATACCACTTAAAAGAGTAAATTCAAAGAGTGGGCCGAGCAAGATCTCTCACGAACTCTTGAGGCATTGAGTATGTAGTATACAGCAACAAAACCCTGCTTTGGCTGATTCCCGCTGCGACGGCCGCGGTACGCTTGTGCAGTTAATTCAGCCCGACGGGCCACTCGTTCTCGCGCCGCAACAAACGCGACTACGGAAATTGTAGATACAAATATGCAGGAGGTGAAATATATAACACGTTGAATTGCTTACTTGAGAGGTTACGCACAGGCACTCTGTGGTTTTAGCAGGCCACAAAAATGGCTCTTTCCGGCCTCAAATGGGGGCGGGAAGATGGTGGTAAGCTTGGGAAGCGAGAAAAAAAATCGGTCCCTAATTTGACGTCCCAAAATTCTGCCGCCCTAGGCTCCAGGCTACTCAGCCTGCTGGTAAATCCGCATATTTAACCTGGTTATTATGATTGAACTGATTAAACCTGTACAAAAATAAATCTAAAGAAGAATCAGTCTAAGTACAAGTGTTGTGTGGATTAAGGTACGTAAAAAGAATACAATTGTGCCCACTGCACTTCTTTCCGTGCATGTTGTAAAAACCGACTTTAAACTGTAGGTCCTATTCCTTGCTTAGGTATAGGCTTCCTTGGTATGGTTAATCCCGGCCAGGGTGGTACCATCGCGTTGAATGAACGATGGTTGAAGCGGCAATTGAAATAGTTCGTGTTTTCCATCCAGTTCAAAGTAGCTGTGCAATAAATGGAAGGTAAAACAAGGTGTTTTGACCTAATATCATTAGCTATCCATGTCCAGTCACAAAATAAAACATATACACCCAATCAGCATTCTGCCCTCACCGTCTAAAGTAATGGAAAACAATATACTAAAGCAATTCCAAGGTTTCGTTGAATCTAATATTTTTTTCCTAAAGTACTTCAAGATTTAGGTAGAATAATGCTTCTACGACGGCACCGTAAAAGGTAGTCGCCGATGCGCTAAAAACAGTAATATGGGCCAAGCAAACATCCTTATGCTAGACACGTATAAGTAGTCGTTTGCAAAAAAATTGACTGCTTTGGCTTCATAAAATAATGTTATTCCAATTCAATTTATTGGGCTTCAAGTTGATGGAGCTGAATGAATAACGTGGTATTCGCGATGCAGAGCACCTCGTCTACAGTAGAATGGTATCTACAATGGGTATGTTTCGTTGTTGGCAGGCACGCTGTACCCAGAGAACGCATGCTTCTGCAGCGGCGAGTGCGTCCCGTCCGGTGCTCTCAATGTGTCGGCGTGTCGACATGGAGCCCCCGCCTTCATCTCTCTGCCGCACTTCTACAGAGCAGACCCTTCGTACCGCGCTGCTGTATCTGGCATGCGGCCCGACCCACGCCTACATAACTTCTACTTCGCTGTGGAGCCGGTACGTGTTTCTCACTCGCTTCCACACCCGCACGTCGTCTCCCACCCATGCTCGAGCTCTACGGAGACTACCTCGTGCATTATACCGATATATATATATATTTATGCGACCTGACATGGATGGCTAATACCACACAACTACCGGTATGATATAAGCCCAATACACCACATTCCCGAAGGAATTAGGTGCCATGCCAGGACCTTCCCTTTATGAGCACGGCTACATTGAACTGGATGGAAAACACGGACGATTTTTCATTGCCGCTTCGACCATCTTTTCATCCAATGCGATGGTACCAACCCGGGCGGGCTTCAGCCCTACCACCTAGTAGGGGAAGGGGACCTACAGTTTTACATGGATTCCGAACCATGGAGCAGCTCCCATTCGTGACGAAATGCACTTATCGAACTCGGGAAGAGAAAGACAGTGGTGCATGTCAGTGGTGAAAGCCAGCATGCGCTATCTGTCAGACCTGAGCCCGGACAGCATCAACCTTGCTGTAGAGAGGGTGCGTGCGTCTCACGCGGACGGACGGACGGACGGACAGCGGAGGCTTAGTAATAGGGTTCCGTTTTCATTCTTTGGGTACGGAACCCTAATAAAAACTACCTTTGAAAATCGTTGCTTAGAAACCGTGCTACGATATATCGCGCATGAGCGGTCTGTCAGACCCGAGCCTGTAGGGATCTGACTTGCTATAAAGAGGTTATAAACGGTTGACAAACGTAACATATTTTATTCTACTGTCAACATATACATATTCCTTATTACTCTGTAAATTTGTACTTTAAAAATTGCATTGTGCCGGATGTAGACAATACTAAAAGCGGTGTTTTCTTTTAATTAGTTTTTTCTTTTATGAATAGGTAATGTTTTCATCACTTGATGCATTTCAAATATTGGCTTGAAACATTTTTATTGAGGGTAGCCCGCTGAGTCTTCTTCTATTATTTAGTATTTTTTTTCTTTTATGAATAGGTAATGCTTTCATCATTCGATGCATTTCAAATATTGGCTTGAAACATTTTCATTGAGGATAGCCCGCTGAGCGTTCTTCTATTATTTAGTTTTTTTTTTATGAATAGGTAATGCGCTCGGTAATGCGTTCATCATTCGATGCATTTCAAATATTGGCTTGAAACATTTTCATTGAGGATAGCCCGCTGAGCGTTCTTCTATTATTTAGTTTTTTTTTATGAATAGGTAATGCTTTCATCATTCGATGTATTTCAAATATTGGCTTGAAACATTTTCATTGAGGATAGCCATGAGGATAGCCCACTGAGTTAATCAAATAATTGTGATGATTAAAAAGTTATTTGTCATATGTCACATACGTTGTCTTGTTTTGCGGAATAAAACCTAATTAAACGATTCAAGGTTTTGCTTTATTTACAACAATTTATTCCGCAATATTCATCCATCTCAGCAATATGGATAAATTCCTACGACCAGAAAAGTTTGATATAGATCCAACATCAAGCTCGGATCAAACCCAACTCTGGACATACTGGAAGAAAACATTCGATAATTTTATCGAAGCCGCAGAGAAGCAACCATCACCTGCAGTAAAGCTGCAACTACTCATAAATCACGTTTCTCCGATAATTTATAACTATATAGGTCAATGTGACGATTACGATTCAGCCGTAAGTACTTTGGACAATATTTTCATAAAACCGAAAAGTGAGATTTTTGCTCGTCACTGCCTCGCAACCAGACAACAGCAAGCTGGAGAATCAATCGACCAGTACTTACAGGCACTGAAACTCCTTTCCAAGGAATGCAATTTTAAGAATGTCACCGCAGCACAACAGTAAAGCGACTTTATTCGAGATGCCTTTATAACCGGCCTCTCCTCGGGTTCTGTCCGTCAAAGACTTTTAGAAAACATGTCGCTGAGTCTGGACGAGGCTTACAATCAAGCTCGATCCTTAGAATTAGCACGGAATCAATCAGAAAATTTCAATGCAACACCAAATTCATCTCAAGTTGCCGCTACTTCTTTTAAGGCCAATGTGAAAGAAGTCGCAACAAGTATTGAAATCTGTTTCTGTGGAAAGAAACGACATGCACGGCGCTTCTGTCCTGCTTCAAACTCCGACTGCTTGACTTGTGGAAAAAGGGGTCACTATGCGAAGGTTTGTAGAAGCCAAATATCAAAAGAAGAATGGTAATTGATTACTCACGCACCATAAATAGATACACCCAACTTGACGCTTTTCCACTGCCTAACATTGAAGAGGTTGTGTCAAAAATTTCGAAGCATAACATTTTCAGCAAAATCGATTTGAAAAGCGCCTACCATCAAGTTCCTATTACAATCGCCGAAAGGCCTTACACTGCATTTGAAGCTTGCGGGAGACTTTATCATTTTACAAGAATACCTTTTGGAGTCACAAACGCCGTAGCTGTATATCAAAGACTCATACTCGGAATCATCCAGAAAGAAGGACTAGAAGACACATTTGCATACTTGGACGATATCACCATCTGTGGCAAAAATAAAGAAGATCATGACAACAAGTTGAAGAAATTCATGAATACAGCGAAGAAATACACATTACAGAAACACACAATACAGAAATACCCTAAATATGGAGAAGAGTGCTTTTGGACTGGATGCAATTAAGGTCCTAGGGTATAGCATCGCAGATGGCGTAGTGAAGCCGGACCCCGATCGTCTAAAACCTCTTTTAGAAATGCCCGTCCCTGTCGACACTGCGTCTTTGAAACGAACGCTTGGACTCTTTGCTCACTACTCAAAATGGATTGACCGATCGTCTCGCCGATGGAAGAGAGACAACCGTATCTAATCGTCATCTGGCCCCACGGGGACAAATTGATAATTTTGATGAGACAGATAGCATCGTTGAAGATTTTGAGGATATCCCGATAACAATGCCGCCTCCACCACTCGCTGCCTCTCCACCACCTTCTCAACCAGCTCCCTCATCTTCCTCTCAGGACAGAGCTCCAATTGAAACGCGGCGCTCTGAAAGGGACCGTAAGCCTCCTTCCTACCTGCAAGACTTCCACATGGGGTGAATGTGATGATTAAAAAGTTATTTGTCATATGTCACATACGTTGTCTTGTTTTGCGGAATAAAACCTAATTAAACGATTCAAGGTTTTGCTTTATTTACAACAATAATGTTGGTCAATGGTTCTTGTTCCAGACGACCGGGATTCCGCTGGACGTGGCGGCGCGATTTCAGCTGAACATACTGGTTGCTCCAGTAGCTAACATCGAGTAAGTGTTCCTGTGTAGTTCGTAAGAGCCGACTTGGGATTCTTCGTCTGAAGTTGGGATTTCATTTCTTCCATATTTTTTGCGTAGATCAGTAGGTAACTTGGATGAATAATAACATAATAGGTCGGGGAAAAAGTCTTTTCGCATTATAGTATGTATGAACTTGTAATAAAATCTCTTTGGCTATACTATTTGTATCTGGCTGGTTTTGGTATCATTGAAAGTTTAAATTTTAAAGAACATAATTCCAAATTCAAATTAGGAAAATGTGTGATTCTCATTTGTTTTTCGTACTGTCAAAATGAGTGAATCTAATGAAGGAATTCGATACATTTTAAAATTTTACTACAAAAAAGGTAAAAATGCAACGCAAGCCGCGAAAAAAATTTGCGATGTTTATGGACCTAGTGCAGTGTCTGTGAGAGTAGCACAAATTTGGTTTAAGCGTTTTCAATCCGGAAATTTTGATGTCAAAGATGCACGTCGCTCTGGTCGCCCTATTACGGATAAAATGGATGCCATTTTTGAAAAAGTGGAGCAAGATCGGCATATCAGTAGTTACGACGTAGCTGAAGAACTAGGAATTGACCACAAAACAGTTTTAGCGCATTTGAAAAAAACTGGGTACACAAAAAAGCTCGATATTTGGGTACCTCACGAGCTCACTGAAAGAAACCTAATGAACCGTGTACTCATTTGTGATTCTTTATTACGACGTAATGAAACCGAACCGTTTTTGAAGAAGCTGATAACTGGTGATAGAAAGTGGATCACGTACGACAAGAACGTGCGAAAAAGGTCGTGGTCGAAGGCCGGTCAAGCTTCACAGACTGTGGCGAAACCCGGGTTAACTCGCAACAAGGTGATGCTGTGTGTGTGGTGGGATTGGAAGGGCATTATTCATTATGAGCTGTTACCACCAGGCAGGACCATCGATTCTGAACTCTACTGCGAACAACTGATGAGATTAAAGCAAGAAGTTGAGAGAAAGCGGCCGGAATTAATCAACAGAAGGGGTGTGATTTTTCATCATGATAACGCTAGACCTCACACATCTTTAGCCACTCAGCAAAAACTAAGAGAGTTTGGCTGGGAGGTGTTAATGCATCCGCCGTATAGTCCTGACCTTGCACCTTCAGATTTTCACCTGTTTAGGTCTCTTCAGAATTCTTTAGGCAGTGTCAGGTTAACATCACGAGAGGACTGCCAAAACCACTTGTCGCGGTATATTGATCAGAAGTCCCAATATTTCTATAGCAATGGGATCATGTCCCTACCTACAAGATGGCAAAAAGTTATCGAACAAAATGGTACCTACATACTTTAGTTAAATGTAAATAAACCATATTAAAACATGTTTTGAATTTTCTTAAAAAATGCGAAGAAACTTTTTCCCCAACCAATATGTTAATATTAATGGCAGGTACACACGCTCCACAAACGGGGGTTTTGTTTTTTAATCATCAACAACTGATATCATAACACTCACTTAGACTTGTGTATAGTGCTGCCGTGTATAATATTTCGAATTTAAACGTTTAAAAAGCTGATCGCTACCAAAATGTTGATTTATGGCACCGCAATATGCTCAGTCCATCAACTTACGGTTTCTCGGCGCGTGATACCGTACTGGCCCGGCCCGGCGTTACATACGGTAGGTTGAGGATGGGACACCCTGCGGTCCATTTTTCACTTTGATTGCGAAAAGATCCTTGAACGTGTTTTGGGTTCCTAAATAGTTCAAATACCATGTCACACATGATTAGCTTTCAGGCCGTCATCAGTGGGAACCATGTTCGTGAACAATGTCGGTGTGTGTGTACAGCCTGTTCGCAAGCGTGCCGCGCGTCATGTTCCCTGTGCTGTGGGTGGAGCAGCGCGTGCGCGTGGACGCCGTCACCGCGGAGGCCGTGGGCGTCGCGCGCGCCGCCGCCGCGTGGGGGGGCGCCGTCGCCGCCGCGCTCGCCGCCGCCGCGCTCGCCCTCGGCCTGCTGCCGCTGCTGCTGCGTGGTCGGCGGCGCGCGCCCCCGCCCGCCCCCTCGCCCGCCGCCGCCGCGCTCCTGCCCCCCGCCTCGGCCCCCGCGGTTCTGTGCTAGGGGTGGCGCTGCATGCAAGTGACTAAGCCAAAGAAATAGTGATGAACAGTAACTTAGGGCTCAACCGGCGCAAGATGTGAGAAAACACGTGAGAGAATTCTATCAATTCTGCACCGATCAGAAGTGAATGCCAAATATTCTACCCAACATTGGTTCAGATTGATCAAATTTCCTCGCATATTTTCCCACATATTACGCCAGTTACCCCCCTGGACAATGTTATGAACGTTGAGAGACTTCGCTATTGAAGCTATCGAAGTGAGCGACTGTGGTAGTGAAAACAATGAATCCCCTTTTTTATACGGGACTATATTTTATTCTTTGAATGATGTGTCAAATGTAGTATTTTAGCAAATCAATCAATCAAATGTAGCACCCTCGAATTTTTAAATCCTCTGGTGAGCCAAAACACGAACATTGACGACGCACCCCACGTACACTAGGACGATAAGAATTCGCATTCTTACAATATTACCTGTATTGTTTTCTTTTCTAATGGTTAACTGTTTTTCGTTTACCTATGTTTAATTTTATTTTTCAAATAGTTGAAAGTGTCCGTTTCTTAACTTTTTTGACTAGTGATAGAATAGAAGAAATCTGAATGGAAACGGAATTATTTGTGTACATAAATGTATTTTTTTATTTTATCCCACGATCGTTTTACTATAAAATTTCTAATGAGAAAGATCCATTGTAGGTTAATAAACGTTTTTTTAACCTTCGCAGAATATAGTTCCATTTGGGCTTCCTGTGGCGTTTTACTACATATTATTATTAATTTGTTCTAAAGTTCCTCACAATTTGTTTCCCGGCAATTAGCCAACTCAAAGCGAGAGTTACCCTTTAGGAGTTACCTGACAATCGTCGGGTCCAAATCTAGTTTCCCAACCTCTCTGCTTTTGGGTATTGTGTTTGTGGTTTCCTGCAATCCATACCTTGCCAATTAGACCTCTCGTTTCCTCTGTTTCCAAGTTGCAGTCACACATACAGTGGAATTCGATAGGCTGTAAATGTTAGGCGAGGTCTGGAGCACACATTTCAGACACCAGGGCAGGAATACCATGAGACCCACTCGTTTTCCTGAAATCTACGGCGAAGAGCTCCAGCCACATAGTTCCCTGGCGAAATTGTATTTTCGGCATAGAGCATTTGCACCCTGGGGTGGCATGGCATCGCCATCGTCCAGGCGCAAACAGATCCACAAGAAAAAGAGGTACCGTCCGGCTGCTGCAATGGCGGAATACAGGACTGGCAGAAATTAGCTTTGTTTGATTTGGCGAGGGACTAGATTTCAATGTTTCCAGTTGGGTAGCTTCATTACTACTATTCCTCATTCTTACTTATTCTGTACTATTGAGTTGAGAAAAAGGGCGTAGACGAATCGACTGAGGGGCTTTTTTTGAACATTGAACTTCAATAACTTTTAAATATATCGCAAATTTTCACCCGTCTCAGCAGGTCGCGGGCTCAAGGCGCCACGTCCGACGATTCAGCAAGTTGCGGTTTCAAAGATCCACGACTGACGAAGCTTCACTGCACTGAATCTAAAAGCCCCTTGGCTAGAAGTGGGCTCACGGCTGCACGATAAAAATCGCTGCGCTGCACAAGCTTGAAATTTAGGAAGGCTCCTGGGAGCTACTTTGAAAATTCAGACTTCAGTAGTGAGCCATAATTTCGCACTGAATGTAAACTTTTAAAAATGTGGATGGGGATCAACTCGCACTGGGGGCATCGCGAGGATTCCTCGGCAATCCCGGTCGCTGGCTGCGACGAAGACTCTCCAAAACGTGCTGCTGCACGGAGCGGTGGCTGGCAACGAACTGCCCTGGTTTTTTTTTCTCCTCAGAGCGAAGTGCCTACCTTTAGTTTTTCTTGAAAATTATAAATCTCTGAACGTGCTTTTGAAGAACTACAATTAGATCCTTCTGAAGACGTCGTGGCTTCTTTTCATTGGTCGAGTCTGTAGCCAAAAATATTTCCGTTATTATTATTATTATTCCGTAAAAAATATTAATTTTTTTAATCAACTAGTGGGTCGGAATGTTGAAGTTTGAAACCCTACAAAATTCACAGTCGACATTCGAAAAATAAGAACAATATGATTTAATCACTTGGGAAAGCTTCATTATGTCCGTATGATTTTATTGTAAATATCTGTATTTTCTAATGAAAAAAAAATCTAAAATGAAAAAAGACAACTTTTTTCCGATGTTTATTAGCCAATTATATAGTATATTAAAAAAATAGAACATACAGACATAGATTTCTTCAAAATCCAAATTTTTTAAAACCAAGTAAAGCAATAAAAGCAAGGAAACAGTTATCGCCCGCAGTATGGGGAATTGATAGGCTAACAACTCTCTTCATTTTTAAGTGAGGGATTTCGAAAATACTGGGTGCGAAATACTCGAGAGAAGTTGCTACGGAGTGAAGGAATTCTGGGACTAAGCCCCGATTGCACTAAGAGACGGCTGAGTTAATCAATGTTCAAACACGTCACTTTTAATGAACCCCATGGAGTTCCTTTGATACTTTTCATACGTTGACGTTGAATTTGATTTTTTGTCCTTTCGTGCACTCGGCCCTAAGGCGACGGTCAAGTGCGAGCCACATATGCGGACCGATCCGCATATCGCGGCGGGCAGGCCACCACGCCAACCTCTCTAACATATCTCCTCTATGGTAGGTACCCACCTGCCTACGGACTTTCGATTGCTTCAAGTGGCTGTCAATCATAGCAGAAGTAGATAATATGAGTACTTACCTAAACCTAACAGATAATAGCTACAACCGAGGCTACTACAGTTGCCTATAGGAATCAGAATAGGATCAATCGTGCTGTCAGCATGAGTGACAACAAGGTAGTACCTACTACCGCACACAGTATTTTATGAACTGAAACAGGTGTTATGTCCTTGTGATGTCGATACTTATCTCTCGCCTACAGAGAAGAGAGCGTTTGGTCGTCTATCTGTGGCATTGTGAGCAAGTAAGTGGGCGGCTCCACATGTACCGACTAGATAGTGCGACAGTCAGAACTCACTCAGTACGAGCAGTTTCCTAGGCTGAGCGTGACGCGCGGCGACCGTCATCGGACAGTACCCCACGGAGCCCGCATCATCGCCGTCTCCGCACCATGGCGCCACCGACCGCTTCCTTGTTGCTGACACTCTTCGTCGTCGCTGCCTTCTCCGCCACCTCAGCCTCCTGCGCCACTGTTACAGGTGAACAGACCCAAGAAAACTTGACCGTGCCTTCCGAACACTTTTACCAAATCTGTCTCTATCGATAGTGTTTAATTCTATGGTTGGGATAAATAGTACGACTAAAACGACGAATCTACATAAAACGTACTTTCTTACGTATTTTGACATATTTTGTATTTCTACTGTAATTCATCACATTGCGTTTGAAGGGTCCTAGCTTTCATAATCTTTGAACCCTTACTGTGGGGGAATTAATTACTCATTATCCGTGAGAATTTCAAACGATAGTATATTATGTACATGCCTACGGTACGGAGATTGAGGTTATTCATATTCCGGGATTTATCATCATATCATATTACGAGGCTCATGACATGATGCTGGATCGAAACCACAAGTACTTATTTGATCCATCCCACAGATGCGAACGATATGTATGTACCTACTCTGCGCAAAGTTTTATCTGCGCCATGTAGAGCTGCTGTTTTGGCGTGAAGTACTGACGCACCATATTGACAATACAATATCCTCGATATGGCGTCCAAAGTTCAGTTCACGCGTCAGGTCGACTCCAAGAATCCCAATCAACGACTTTGGATACACAGTCGTACCCATGGAGGAATTTCCTCACCTCCATGGTCGTACCCAAAGCAGTCGTACCCTGGAAAATGCGTACGCTTTAACCCTTAAACTAAATCCCCACGCCTGTCTTGCTCGCATAATACTCAATAATGTACTTGAGAGTCCACCCAGCGCGTTGTTGTTGGACCGGAAACCAACAACAACGCGCTGGCTTTCGTCTCTTTGGATCGTTTAAAGTGAATGCAGAGCAAATTTTTACAAGCTTTTATTTAACTTGCATTGTTTTGTATGTTAGTTTGCATTTTAGCAAATCTTGCATGCTGAATTATAACCACTTCCTAGTTACTGTCCTAAGGAGTTGGATTTTTACATTTTTGTTAAGTTCCGATGATACTGCATTTTTATGGTAAACATGACCTGAACCTACATCAAGGATTAGCTTCAGATAAAGGAACTCTTCAACGGTCAAAAGCACAGACACAAAGTGTACGCATTCTATTATGATAGTTGGTTTTAAGTTTTACCATGACATAGTTGCTGAACTCAGGATTGGATCTTGATTAAGGAACTCAATGGTTAGCAGCTCAGACATGAAATTTCGTATACGCATTAAATTATGATAACTGAACTCAAGGTTGGCTCCTAATGAGGTAACTCCTAAAGGAGTCACGGAATGTTGAATACGCATTTAATTATGAAAGTCCGTTCTTAATTTCACCATGACATGGATACTGCCCTCAGGGTTGGCTCCTTACTATTATCTCGATAGGAGCCAACGGTTAACAGCATAAAAACTAAATCTTAAAGACGGGTCGATTACTTCGGACGGAGAACTGACAAATCGCCGGGAGTGAAAATGAACGTGATTTATATAGAGAATCGCCTGGGCCGCAAGGAGACTTTATTTAAAGAAAGAAAGGTGTAAAAAGAACTACTTAACGTATATGTATAAGGCAATGCTGGACTTCAAATAGCAAGCGTATCTTTCGTGGCCATTGTGCCTACCAATTCCGTCACCCGTGCTAAAGTAAAGTCAAATCGCAAGAAGGTGTTCTTACTGAAGAACTAGACTGTACTAGACAAACCAACATGCAACAATGACACATTTAATTAAATGAACGGACTTACAAACATGACCAGCGAAAACAGAAAAATATAACAATAATTATCATCAAAAAACATTTTTACAAACAAGCTCTAAAAGAAGAAAAATAATTTATTATATAATACAATTTATACGATTCAGAACTCATATAATGTATAAGAATACATGGGTTGATCGCTTGTGTAGGCCTAAGGTTTGTTCGAGCAAAGATGATTCCATCCCGCTCCGTACCGTCCGTTACAGAACGGAATCAGGCTGAACGGCTCAGAGCAACCCTCCAGCCCGAACGCCAAAACATGGCCAAAACCACAGAACAATTAGGAGGTAAGAATTGTGAAGTGGGCGGAACTCGCGCGCCGGTCTTTAGCGGGGACCCGCGCACTTCATGCTCGCATGATTCACTCCTCTGCGGCGTTCCTGTGCATTAACTTGTCCGTGATACAATCTAAAATTAAAAAGGAGTAATGCCGTACTTTGCCATAATAACGTGTAAACACGACAGCCGGGTGCACAACCTTCATAATGGCGGAGTTTCATATCACCGGTAAGTTTCATTTACATGTAGCGATAAAACTTACGACAAAAACATTACGAAACAATATGGCGTCGAGGCGTCTCGTTTTGCTCGCCGGGTCATGTCTCGCTACTTTGTTAGTGACTGCGTGCGTGTGAGGCGCTCGGCCGTGTTCGAAAGTGACGTAACATTTGATTGCAAACAGTATTGGAATTCCAACATAGATCCATTACTTTAAGGTTCATATTAACTGAACAAATGTGGATTTGTTAAGGGATAGCCAATTGCGACGGTTATACATTCGCGGAGCAAAAAGGTCTTAAGTAAAACGGTAACCGCGGTCCTGGAACAAATTTACAAACGTTTCACTTCCTGCCTCCTCAATATTCCGTGGCCAAAACGAAAAAAGTTCACAGATGAACTTCACTTTGCCATTACGCAAACCAAAATAATTTTAATGTCATAACTCAAACGTGTAAAATCAAGCAATTTTTATCTAAATAAATAAAAAAATCAGCTAATTTCAAAATCTATGCTAAAGGAGAATGCCCATTTCAGTATGGGCTAGAAAAGCGCTAGAAATTTGCATGTACACAAACGAAACTGATTTGCTATTATTCCTCGTATCATATAAGTAACAATTTGTGACTTTTACTTTTTTCTATAATGGGGATCAGTCAGCAAACACGGCTAAAGATGAGCTTTGAGGTTATTTTTACTTATAGAACAGCGCGCGCGCTCATGCTAGGTCGTGTATGTATTGCTTACATTGTACATACCTCTTTGGTTGATATTTATTTGTTACAGCACTTTTATGAGTGATGCTGTCACAAAGTGCATACCATTTAACGCCAGTCTAAATTGGGGTGTTAACTGTAACGCCATCTCTATTTACTTATAGGTATCTACATATGGTTTTTTGTTTTTACAAATAAACAGAGTACTGGTCATACCGTAAATCCCGCTGTTCCCACAACTTAGTGGAAGAAATGTCAAGTGTTAGCTTATCATTGTTTAATATAAAAACTATAGTAGGTCCATGTAGTAGGTATTATGGAAATGTAACCTAGCAGCCGATGTATTATTTATTTCAACCAAAATAAAATATGTAGCTTAAAAATAAGGTTTTTTATACAACTGGACATGATAACTAAATAATATTACACCATCTCAACAATACCCCATTCTCGAAGTAACTATACCATGTCATGTCCTTTCCTTTAACATAAGATTAATTTTGATGGAACTAAACATGAGTCCAATACCACACCTACCGTCATGTTATTAGACTATCACACCCATGGGAACTATATGGCATGCCAGGACCTTACTTACATTACATGGTTACATTAAACTGTACAGAAAACAGATATTAACCGAGTCGACCATATTTTATTCAATGGGATGTTACTTTCTTGGGCAGGTAAAACCTTAGCAGCTAATAAGTAGAGGAGTGAATCTTTAGTTTTACATGGAATCCGAACTACGAATACCTTAATCGGCTCGCACGACACGCACAGGAATAAATGCAGTGGAATTACTTGTATAGTTTTTCAGTGGCCGAGCCAACTTAGCAAGGAATCTTCTCCATTTTAAATAATTATTAACTCTAGTAGATCACAGTTGAATACATTAAATGGTACCTATTTATAAGTCATACCACTCTAAGAGGACCCCCAGGTAATATGTATATGAAGACCTCTGTCAAAAGCCACCACTTTGTATTTATTCTGTTCCCTTGCCCTGGGTACAGTTCACAATAGCTGCGGAGTACTTACTATAGTAATAATAGTGCCAACTATCCTTTCCCTGATATTGTTTAAGTAATGCCTTATGTAATGAGGCCCTGCAAGCAACCATTATGACAGCACCAACCATTAAAATGGTCTAGCCAATAAATATCAACCAAAGATGGTAGGTACGTGTAACGTAGGAAAAAATAACCTCAAAGTTCATCTTTAGCAGTGTTTACTGACTTATCCCCATTACAGAAAAAACTGAAAATCGCACATTTTTACAAAGAATATATGAAGATTGAAAGCAAAGTGGATTCATTGATGTACATGCTAATTTCTAGCGCTTTCATAATGGGCATTCTCCTTTAACTCGAAATCATGTAATTTTAGGCGAGTTGATGACCCACGTTTAAGTGACATTTGACAGATCTTGCTCCGGTTGTGGCGCAAAAAGGAATGATTCCGAGCGTTTCCGAACCGTATTATTGCTCGTTCTATGGTCAGCGAAAACGGCCAAGGAAGGTCGTGCCAGGTTGGCCCCTTCGCTTTATCGAGCGCACTCGACCTTCTCGTCTCGTACCACTCGCTACACTCGGGACCTTTTGGCCCCGCACTTCTAAAAAACCCTCTAGGGATGACAAACAGCAAAAGGTAATAGCGGGATGGAAATGTCGAAGATAATAACCCACATTGAATTACGCAGCTAATTTCCTGATCATAATACAGTAGTGAATTACCTTCATTAGCGGGTTATTTTGTTGCTATATGGCAACAGCGGTGAAATAATGGCCGCGTTCAAAAATCGTGAGCCGCCGACGCACATGTCGTCGCACATGGCGGGTGGTCTTCCCACACTCCGTTTTCCTGTCCACTGTTCCTGTTACTCCAATGGTCGTTGTCTCTTCGGCTGACGTGAATTTAATTTATGTACGTGAATTAAATGTATTTAATTTGTTGAAAATCCGATTCAAATATTACTGATATGATTCATAACTATAGCAAATATATGTTATTGTGATCTTATATATGGCAGACCAAGAAATCTACAGCCGTATTCAGAGTGAGCTTCTTGAAACTTAGTGCGGGTTTAGCACCGGGCTAACCATACAAAAACCGGTTTAGTCCGGCGTAATAAAGTTAGTCCGCCCACTCTGAAAACGGCTGCTAAAGTTTAACACGGGACCCAAAATCGCGCATAGTATGCGTATGCGCAATGTTCGAGAGGGTAGTTTCGCAAAATTCAAGTTCAACAAGTATTGATGAGATTCAACTCTTAGGAGAATCGGTTTATATGGTCATTTTTTCCAGGTTTGTTTGAGCTCTAAGCTCAGCGTCTCAATCGGGACGCTGCTTGTGAACGCCGTATACGGTGTATGCGTTGACAGCTCAAAACGGACCGCACAGGAGGTGTATTGTTTATCATTTTGACCAAAGAGTATATAATATCACCCTTTTGGTCTATGTGCTACTTATTGTTTTTGTTTCCAAAATAAAGTTTTCTTTATACCCAATCCATAGAATTAGTTTAATTACTTACCATTCATGTATTTACCTATTCATTTGTGGATTATGTAAAATGTGCATCATAACGGTGGCATGCTTGCGGCGAATGGAAAGCCCGACTACGTAACGGCAGCAATGGGTATGGTGTCTGCGTGTTCTCTGAAATCGAACTAGTAAATAAGACAGTTTTTGATTATTAGATTTTCCCCGAAATCCGTAAAAATCCGGAATAGGAACTAAGTTTTCGTTGAAAAGAATGAGAAAAAAAAAACAACTTTCTGCAGAAAATTAAATCCAAAGTTGTCTAGATTGCTTCAATGTTCGTAATATTTTTCGAATGAGCAAAAAAATTCTCCGATCGGACACGCTGGGCGGCGCAGGGGTGCTGCACCCCGAAGCGATCGATGGCGGGATATCATTTCCCGCGTAATTTGCCAGTATCCTCTATTTAGTCTGTGGCCAGTGCGGAACACGCTCTTTTTGTATGTGGCTGGAGATGCTGTGTATTAAAATGCGTAGTTTTGCTGCTGTTGTTTTTTTTTAATAAATACGTTTTTGGGATTTTGTTAGTAAACCAAACAAATAATTTATAAATATATGTTATTTCAAAATGAAATTATGAAAACTTCGACGATAAACTTTTCCAGAAAAAATTATTAATATAAAATGCAAAAAACATACAAAATTCATCAGAATATTCCATATTGACGTTTTCATAGAGTTAGGCGGTACAATCGGAGCATATCTTTTTCGAGCAAATGAACTGAGTCGGGAACGGGAGCGGGAAGGACATGGTGGCGGTGCTAGAGCCGCGTTGAGGACGGCAGTCTCGGGTCCGGGTCAACGAGAACGTGACGAGGGCGGTGTCTAGTCGTGGGCGTTTCCACTGGTCTTCGAAAACGTTAGTAACTGTTAATGCTGATGCCGATAGCCGTTAGCGGAAACGGTTTCGAAAACAAATGAAAGAAAACTCCCTCTCCTGTTTTTTTTTTTTTTTTTTTTTTTTTTGGCTGGACATGAATGTGTATAATGACATCTAGCACGGTTCGATCATCTCACATGAATTCTGAATCTCGAGTGCAGTGACCTGTATTCTCAACAAAAATCAAAATCAAGAATGAGGTTTTGTTACTATGTAGTTATCGCAAACAATTAAGTCAGACAAAACTTTTTATCCTCGACAAAATAATCCCCAGAAATAATATAACACAAATGATAAATAAACATATTTATAATTTATTTCATATGCCTATTAGCATTTAGAAATACTAATCGTTGGACTTTTTCTGTAAGCAAACCACAACGGCGGTCGTTAAGAATGTAGCCCCTCTTCGACTACAGTGCGCACTGCGCGCGCGCATTACAGTTTCGGCGGTAACCCCAGTTGCGAGAGTCGCCGGCTACAAGCCGCAACGAAGTAATTATTAATATTACTAACTATTACTCGTAACCCCAGTTACGAGAGTCGCCGGCTTCAAGCCGGTTACAGCTACATTGCGCGAGCGAGACAGTCGCGGCTGGCGGGTCGTTGCGTCTAGACGTCTCGCAACCTACGGGCTTTCGTTGGCGCGCCGCGTGCGCGATCCAGTGCGCTACAAGAAATTTGTAGCGGCCATACTGCTCGGCGTAAAATGAATACTTCGTTTTTACACTAGTAACAGTTTACAAACCCATTTCTCATTTCTCGTCCCACGACTACTGTGCGGTGGGTTTGGTCGAATGCTCGGGAAGGTGGCGTCGTTGCTGCCTTCACGAGAAGCGGATTTGGGTGGGAAGAAATCCCTTCAAAGTAGTAGGTAGAGGCTTCTTTGAAGTATTGGGCTACGGTTGGAAGGCCAAGGTCCCGATGTAGATTGACATTCCGCACGTAGACTTTGGGTTGGATGGGTGAGATGTTGGGACTTAAATTAATGGTTACATCGAGATCTAAATTATAGTATTATCTATATAATTATTTAAAGAGGAAAGGTTTGATTGTTTGTGTATTTGAACGAATAGGCTCCAAAACTACTGAACGGATTTGAAAAATTATTTCACCGTTGGAAAGCTACAGTCTATCCGAGGAACATAGGCAAAATTCTTTTTTTTTTTTTAAAACTTCGATAACGTAACCCAAGGTGGAAAAAAATACCAAGAATGTTCCTTACATCGCGAGCGCTGCGAAAACTATTCACGATGGAACAAAATGATGTACTACAATTTTATAGAACACATCATTATCTACAAAAAATGTCGCGACAGCATACCTATTATAGTTAAGTCACAATAAGTGTGCATTTATTTTAAAATAAAAATTTTAATACCGCCGTTAGAAAAGGCTCTTAATTTGTACCTAGGTATTAATCCTTATCAAAATAAATAAATTATTATTTAAGGCCGCGTATGAAGCTAGACAAATTCCCGATTTCCCCCCCACCGCTCCGCTAGAAGCCAACGCAGCAGTGGCGCCGTGAATCTTAGGACAAAACTGAAATGAGATATTGTTAGAGCGACACCTATACGCCGTCGCTGGAACTTCGTGAAAGTTGTATCGATCCCGCGGCAAGTCGTCAATGATCATACAACCAATCACAAGGCTCGAGATCACCCGCCATATTATTCACATTGCTGCTAGAAAACAGCCACCATTTCGTCAGATCTCTACTTCATGAAAGGATTTACTATTTTCACATTAATCGTCAGTAGCTGGTTGGTGTAGCGCGTGAGACGTCTTATCTACAGTTATTGTTCGATGGGGGATGTCGGTTCGAGTCCTGTATGTTACAATTTTTTTTTTCTGTTTTTTTACTTTTTATTGTTATTGGTGCATAGTATATAATTATAGCGTGAGTTAGACTTGCTTAGATTGCTTCAATACCTTTATATAACTTTTTGAATTGTTAGATTCGGAAATTCCATTCGAAATATATCACGAGTTTAAAAATTAGAAAAAACTCCGCTCGGCTAGCTATGCGTTTTATTTGTAGGCGGTACTCACTCAGGGGTACGGGAGCCGACTCCCCGTCAAGGCCACAAAATAAACTTGCCGCGCGGCACATTCTCGCGGTCCCTTACGCAGCGGTCGTGTGCGGAATTGAAAAAATTGTCGCTTGATAATATTTTGTCGCTTGATGATAATAATTAGTTTAGTAGGTAACTAAACGCATTCAAAAAAGATCTTTCAGAACTAGGGTCTAATATATGTTGTACGTTTAGTTATCCTTAGTGACTTAAATAGTTTTCAAGATTTTCGATTAAATCTTTTTTAGTTGTAGGTTATAGCAGTAGTTGTAGGTAGCTAATAACAGTTAAGCTAATTATTTAGTGCAAAATAAAACAACATCAAATATTGTTTACGGGAGGCTTTAACTAAATAAATTAATTAATGGCTTTTGTTTTGTGGTTATGACCTTTTTACAATAATTAATAGTATGAAAAATACATAAAAAGTAAAATATACAAAAAAAACAAATATATTAAAAACCAATATTAATTAAAAAAATAATAAAAACATACAAAAAAACATTATATTCACAAACAATTTCAAATAGTATCTAAGTTTTTTCTTATTTCAAATATTTCAGTGTAGGTATATGCTCTTTTTTAAGGAACTCTACGTAAAAAGGTTTTATTTCTGTATCATTGTGTCAAAATTTTTTTTTTTAAATTACATTATGCCCGTGCAAAGCCGGGACGGGCTGCTAGTGCAGAAATAATTTCGCTATTTTCTTTCTGCCATGTGCAAGGCTGTTGGGTCGGTTGTAAGTGACGGAATCAAATAGGGTTTAAAAATTTCATTTATTTATTTAAACTTTAGGGATTCGAACTACACCAATTCCATTGCAAGATTGATATCACTCGACATAGATGTATGGGGAGGATGACATGTTTTGTCACCGATTTTAATTTCATTTTCAGAACATGCTAGTATCGTGAATCTATAGTTATGGTTTCATTACACCATCGTCGATGCATTACACATAATATGTTCGTACTTTGAATCTGAAAATGGGCCTCGAAATCAAGTCGGTAACGCGTACTAGCAACCCGACAGTGACGTAGCCTCAATTTTATTCGGGAGTTGAAGGGGTTATTTTCACGGGTCATGCATGGTACGATCATTGCCACAGCCTCCTCTACTTGTCTCTCTCCTCTCAGAGAGACAATAGAGAAGGCTGTGTCAGTGCACGATAATATGTCTTTACAGACACTGGTGCTGAACGGGGACGTGATGGGGCCAGCGGCGGGGGACGCGTAGCGGACGAGTGGTTCCCGCAGGTGGGCGACAACCTCACACGTGTGGACTGGGCGCACGCCGTCAACGACCGCGCATTCCTCGATGCCGTACTTGCTAGTCAGTATCTATCCACCTCCATTGGACTCCTCTTTATAAAGGCGCCGACACCTGAGTAAATGCGCACGCGGGTCTCCGCAGGTGGGCGACAACCTCACACGTGTGGACTGGGCGCACGCCGTCAACGACCGCGCATTCCTCGATGCCGTACTTGCTAGTCAGTATCTATCCACCTCCATTGGACTCCTCTTTATAAAGGCGCCGACACCTGAGTAAATGCGCACGCGGGTCTCCGCAGGTGGGCGACAACCTCACACGTGTGGACTGGGCGCACGCCGTCAACGACCGCGCATTCCTCGATGCCGTACTTGCTAGTCAGTATCTATCCACCTCCATTGGACTCCTCTTTATAAAGGCGCCGACACCTGAGTAAATGCGCACGCGGGTCTCCGCAGGTGGGCGACAACTTCACGCGTTTGGACCGAGCGCACGCGCTCAACGACAGCTCATTCCTCGATGCCTTGCTTGCTAGCCACCTCTACTAGATTCCTCATTTTACACGAACCTTCTCCTGAATAGATGGCCGAATACTTCATACGCGGGAACTGGACGCACGCTGCCATCAATGACCGATAATTCTTCGATGCCGTAGTTGCTAGTCAGTACCGATCTCCCTTATTGTTCGCAAAATATTTATAAACTCGCCTGTGCAGCGAACAGCTTTCAATGTTAACCTAAAGCTCTACTACAGTTCACCCGGCGAGTTAATTTAACATGGTAACCCTTCAAATCGAAGAAGTAGTCCCTTAACTTACCTACCATTACTTATTCTGTCGATTGTTGCTCTGAAGATAACATTTGAAATCAGGGTCCTTTTTTGCAACCTTAACTAAGGAAAACGATTGATGCAAGACTATGTCAGGCTACTCTATATTGTTTGCTTGCGATAGTTGCGTGCCCCAGTTCTGTTATCAGCGCAAATGTTCCTATCTACCTAATAAGTGTAGTGACGCGCTGGTGAGAGTGTGAGTGTGTGCAGGTGAGGTAGTGTTCATCGAGGTTGGACATCGTGTTGGGTCGACTTGGATATCACGAGTTTTCCCACATCTGGTACAAAGCACTTCTTTCCTAGATGCCCGTAACAAGACAATGGTTGTTGCTCCAAAGCTATGTCAGTCAATGTCAGCGTACAGCTCCGTGCTGTCCCTAACCCTTTTCTGCTGCACGATTTGGATGACATTGATTATTTCTCAGGTGACAGCACAGTGCTAGGTACAACCGGGTCGAACCGTAAGCCAGGCTATTGTGGAGGAGGATAGGCGGCCCCTTTTGGTTTGAGTCGAAGAGACCATGGATAAAGTTTCCGAATGGGGTTTACGGAAACCTCAAGTTTTACTCGAACAAGACACAGGTGTGTGTATTTGTTTCTAAGTGGAGACCATTCATAGTAGCTCCGACCGAGGCTCCGACCTTCCAGGGTACAATTGTACGTATTGACGACCACATCAGTGTCGACCTGACGCATGGCCTGAACTTCAGACGCCATATCGAGGGTAGAACAGTAAAACCAAGCTCGCCTACCATCGACGTACCTAGGTTATACCGATGTCGCCTACAATTTTCTGGCAGTGCTCAATACAAAGAATTTCTGACCTATCCGATGAAGAATAGAATAAATGTGTTTCTGGGCTGGGTCAGGCGGATAGAAATTTGAATAAAAAAGAATGTTTTAAAAAAAAAATTAAACATATATTGTTTACTCAGGCGGGCCGATATTGTTTCCGGGAATTTAAACACCCTCTTACCTTAAACTGTTAAGTAGTAATTTCTTTACGATAACGACTATATAATACTGTAAAAATGTGCAAAATAATCTGTATTTTTCTTTTCTTTTTCTTTCTTTCTTCTTTACCCCGAAGGGGAGCGGATACTGCATCCGCTCCCCCACTCTGTGTTCGTCTCTACTATAAAGAATGTGGTATTTCCTTCAAAGTACAACATGCCGTGCATGAAGTACCTGGCCGGCCGGCATGGTTTTGACAAAGCCCATGGGCGTTGCCATACGTCTCTTTGGCTCGCCAGATACCGCGCTGTACATTAAGTATCCAGTTAATGGGAGAGGGAGAGGCGGTACCGGGGATAGTGTACCCGCCGGGAGTGATGTCCAACCTCAGAGTGGAAGCGAACCGAACCTGGCGGCGGTGGCAGCGCACAGTGTCTATGCACCTGGAGACGTGGGTGTGTGTGTGTAGGTGAGGTGATGTTCATCGAGGCGGACATCGTGTTGGGACGCTTGGAGGGCTCGGGGGAGGGGCAGGCGATACCGGTGATGGCGCACCCGCCGGCGGTGGTGTCCGACCTCAGCCTGGAGGCGTTCCTGGCAGCGGTGGCGGCGCACAACGCGCCGCTGCCGCTCGGAGCTCGCAAGGGCATCAAGCTCGATTTCAAGTCAATCGAAGCGTTCGAGGCATCACAGAGCCTCATTGCTCCCTTCGCTGGAGACCAGGTAGGCACTCTTCTTCGTCTTTCTCCCCTCCTTTTCTCCATGTTCGCTTATGGTGAATGTGTTGTTGTCATGGTGTTCTTTTATGAAATGTTTTTTTGTAAATAACAACAAAGTCTGCGGAAGCTTATCCACTTATAAACGCCAAAAACACATTGGGCAATAAATAAAATGCAGAATTATGCCATGTTCGCGTGAATGGCGCGGCCGATTTCACTATGTTTCTATATCTTTTTTTACGACTATTGATTGAACAATGTGTGACAGATGGCGTACCCGGTGTGGCTAAACGCGGACATTCTGTCGGGCCCGGTGGCGGCCGAGAGCACGCCCGTGGACGCGGCGCGCTTCTTGCGGTTGTCGGCGGCGCACGCGCGCGCCACCCTCTCCATCGGCTGGACGACGCGCTACGGGCCCGACGCGGGCGTCCTCTCCGGCGCCTACACGCGCGATCACACGGCCGCCATGCTGGCGACGCTGCGCGCGCACGGCGTGAGGCAGCCCGTCACGTACCCGGTGCGCGCGGGGCTCGCGGCGGGCGCGCGCGACGTGCTGCTCGAGCTGCTCGCCGACACGGCCGAGCTGCGCGCCACGCTCACCGTGTGGTCGAGCGCCGGCGACCCGGTGGACGTGCCGGCGCTGCGCGAGCTCATCCTCGCCGTCGGCCTCGACCGCGTCTACCTCGACGTGCCTGACGAGCTCTCCTCCGTGCTGCACCTCCCCGCCGACGCGACCACCAGCGCACCCGACACTGCAGCCACCACCCTTCACTAACTATCACCGGGCCGCAATCTGCAATCGTATAAAGACCAATAAACCAAATGTAATGTTAAAAACGTTCAGTGTCTTATTTGTGTAAATTTAAGAGGGTCGTCACCCTATCAATTCCCCATACAGCGGGTGATATCTGTTTACATGATCTTAATGTTTTGCTACGTTTTTGAAATTTTGGATTCTTAAATATTGTCGAAATCTACGTCGGTACCTACGGTACCAACGTTTCGCTTGCGAATTCGGGACGCGCAACATCGAATGGTCATTGAACGACACAGCGTCCTGTAAAGTTCGCCGACTCTGCATTTGCGCCGTGAAGCTCCGCGTACAGGCGACAAAGGGTTCAGGATATTAAAGGTATGCTCTGTGAAAGGGTTCGCGTCCCGTTCGCGCGGCGTTCGCGGTCACGGAAGTGGTTCACGCGTACACACCCGCGTTTACTCCCGCGTTTACCATTAGTGTAAGATAAAACGGGGTATTTACTATGTGTGTATATGTCAGTAAGATTCCGATATTTTGGCATAGTTGAAAATATTTGTTGAAGTCTTAATAATAAATACAAACATTTTACAAACTCGCGAATGTGTAAATGTACGGCGGTGCGGCTTCTGCGCGAACTCACGGCGCGATTTCGCGGCACAAATGTAGAGCCGGCACCGTTGAAACTCGAGAAAATCAGTAGCAAGCGAATTCGAAAGCGAATTTACACGCCGGCGGCTTTTTTATGTAAAAGTGGCTACGCGGCCGCCATGCAAACGAGTTTCGGTTACTACTCCCGTACTTCTATGCTCGCTGGCTTGACCTCTCCAGCATTCAAACAAAAGATGTCTACTTTTTCCTAGATAGACTTTGACAGCAGCGAACACGAGAACTTCTAGCTTTCGCTTTCATGAGTAGAACCCCTGAGCATTGTCCAAATCGCTTCGCCCTCCCCTGCCGCTTCTTCGTCTATCGGTTATCGTTATCTCTCAATTGTAAGTTACACAAAGCTATAGGAGCCATTTGTTCTCTTCCAAACAAAATAGTATATTCATATTATCAAGCCATTTCCCCTGAGAGACAGGCAAGTATTTTCATACATGCTCTACGATTACGTGTGTTACGTACAAACGGCATTACATTAGACGCCACACAATGGACTTTTACCCCCATACGTGTTCCTTGCAAATATCAATGCCTACTGTGGCGCCGAGGGTGATGCGCTTTGTACTTGACCTTTACGAACTACTTCGTCAAAAGGGTAGGCTCTCCTAGGCCACCCGAACTTCCACTCAGTACATTTTTATTCATTCATTCGTCAAATAAAATTCGCATATATAAATTGCAATTATCTTAATTCATTTATTAATACTTAAATTCATTGATTTTTAATTTAAGAATTTGTTGAACCTACTTTGCTGTTTGGAAATACAAATAAATGTAGTATTACAGCGTACCCTTATCAAACTGAACGTCATCGGCTCAACGTAAAAAAACATCATAAATATTCAATATGTATGGCCATAGAGGTTGTGGCCGTAGGTTAGGTTACTTTATGTTAGGTGTGTGGTGCACACCACAAGGTGGCCCTACCCGGCGGGACTAACTCATTCGCGGGCACGGTACAAAACCGTACTATTGCACTCTGGGCCCTTCTCTGTTTCAAAAGAATAGACAGGCTGCCTGATGAGGAGGATGCAACATGTCCACAAAGCAGATAATGCGCAAAGTGTTTGATTTGGTAAAATTTACGCAATTTTTATTACAAAACGACTTATAGCTAAAAGTAAACCACGACCACTGTAGTCTAAAATCTAAGAAAAACAAAATTGATTATAAATCTTTATGAAACAAGCTATGTCTGATGACTAATCTTTTTGAGATGTTTTTTTTATCGTTGAGTGATCCATTTCTCAAGTTTTGCATAAAACACGCGAAAAATTCAAACTTTCGGACCTTATATCTTAGATTCCAAATACAATTTTACAATGCCAACGGTAATTAGACATCTAGTTCAATCAAAGAAAGCTATTGTGAGCAAATTGTTGGATCTCGGACAAGAAATATGGGCGTGATCTTCTTTCCCCGTTTGTGTGGGGAGTTAAGCGGGATGGCCCACCTTAAGGTCGGCCCGTAAGCAACAGAAAATTTCGCCTCCCATACAAACGTAATTTACTAATAATTTAAAAACCCCTGTTCCAACTTACTTATTATTTGGTATCTAATATAGGGCTACAAATATCTGGGTCTGCATGTCTTTTTTTTTTCGGTAAATTTATTCTGGGTCAAACCGATATGCGACATTCGTATGAAGATTTTTTTTTTGCTTTCATTTCATTCGGTTTGGATTTTTCGAAAAAACAAAAGCCTGCAGACACAGATATTTGTTACCTAATATTAGATATTAAATATAAATTTTATTGGACTAGCGGTTTCGAATTATTAGTAAACTACGTTTGTATGGGGAGCATAGCTTACGGGCCGTTCTTAAGGTGGCCCATCCCGCTCATCTCCCCATACAAAAGGAGAAAGAAGATCACGCCCATATTTCTTGTCAGAGATTCAAAATTTTGCTCAAAATACTTTTATTTGATCGAACTAGATGTCTGATGACCATTTGCATTGTTAAATTGTGTTTGGTTTCTAAGTTATAAGGTCCGAAAGTTCGAATTTTTCGCGCGTTTTATACTATAACTTTGGAGGTGGATTACGCAATGATAAAGTAAAAACATCGTAAAAAGATTAGTCATCAGACATAGCTTATTTAATCAAGATTTATGATCTATTTGGTTTTTGTTAGATTTCTGACTACAGCGGTCGTGGTTTACTTTTAGCTATAAGTCGTTTTGAAATTAAAATTTTCGTAAATCTTACCAAATCATACACTATGCAAATTGTCTTTTTTGTGGACATGTTGCATCTTCCTCATCACGGAGCCTGTCTTATTCTTTGAAACAGAGAAGGTCCCAGAGCGCAACAGCACGGTTTTGTACCGTGCCCGCGAATGAGTTAGGCCCGCCGGGTTGGGCCACCTTAAGATCACATAATGGTTTAGTAACTAGGTTGGTACTTTGATAGGTACGGGGACCCATTCAGGTAAGAGTGAGTTCGAGTTCAGGAGTAAGTTAACCTAAAAATAGCTGGGAAATATATTATTATTTAAATAAAGGAACCGTTATTTATACTTCCAACGTATTTACGGGACAGACTAGATTTTTGTCAACTGTAATGATATTCAAGAAATGTGGAAATATTAACGATTTAAAAAAGTGAGTTGATATTTAGTGACGAATTCGAACTCACTCTTGCCCTGAATGGACCTCGGTTAGGACACGACGTGATTGATCAGATTATGACTCGCGGCAGCGCAGCGGGGGCAAAGCAGCGGCGGAGGCAGCGGAGGGTTATCATTCATGTGCAGCTCCGTCTCACGACGGGTCAGCAAGATTTGATGCGACTGCAGCTGCCGCGCACGTGACGTCACGTGCGGTGGAGGCGGCGCGGCGGTGCGGCGGTGGGTCGGAGGAGCTGGATCTCCCCTCCGCCTCCGCCGCCGTCTCCCCCGCGGCGACACACGTGCGGCTCTCCTCGTCTCCGCACGCCTCTGCGCCTCCCCTCGACCCGCCCGAACCCGCAGCATCCCGTCTCCTCTCTCGTCCGTCTGCTATACCGTCGCATCGCGTCGGCTCGGCACTGTCTACATACCCAATACCTATACACACTCAGTCCATTGACTGGCACTCCGTCTCGCACACGTCCTGCGCGCGCACGGCTCCCAAACCGTCGCAACGTTCTGGCGCGCGCGCAGCTTTCGTTCTCGGCCGCCGCCGCCGCTGGCTCCACCGCGACCGCATCGCAGCAGTGGTGCTGTTGACGTCGTTTTGTGCACGTTTTCGCAACGATAGGACCGATCATTTGAGACTCAGCGGCGGACTTAGAATAAGTACGCCAACGTCGACCGCGGTAGCGGCGGATAGTACTAATGTATAGTTCGGAAGTCTTGGAATGCGCGAATGCAAGTGTTCCATCTGAGTGAACCTGACTATTAATAGCAGACGCCGGAGCGCGGCGCTCGGTGCTCAGTGCATGCGTCGAGTGCGGGCCGAGATGTGGGGAGTGTGGGTGTTGGCGGCGGTGGTGTGGGGTGCGGGCGGGGCGCCACCAGAGCCGGCTGCGGGCGCGGCGGACGCGGCGCGCCTCGAGAGCTTCTACCTCAAGCTGGATCAGCTGAACGCGCTCGGCGACGGCGGCGCCAGCGACGAGGAGGCGGCGGTGGCGGCGGAGTGGAGCGAGCGCGTGGTGGCGGGACTGGCGGCGGAGGCGCCGGCGCTCCACCGCGACCAGCTCGAGCGGCTCGTGAGTGACCTGCGCGACGCTCACGCCGCCGCCGCCGTCGCCGCCTCCGACGCCGGCGCCGACGCCGCTCCGCCCGCGTACGCCGACGACGCCGACGACTGGCACGTGCGTCATCATGATTTGATCTATTTTAGTACAATGGCGTTCCTCGAATCGAAAATTAGGACAAATATGTGAGATTTCAGAACGTTTCTAATTTCAGCGTTGAACATAAACCAACTAGGGTTGCTAATTTTAAGGAGATCAGCAAGGAGGATGCTATTTTGCGAAAGAGGCATGATGAAACAGTGAATGAGTGGAAATGTATGAGATTACCGCGGTCGTTAGACATTTTTCTAAGAATGAGTTGAAGGTGTAAACTTAATAGAGTTATTATTATTTATTTATTTTCAGAAGGCGCGCGTCGGAAAATCCACTTACTGCACTCAAAGCCGGGAATTCGTCACTTTGCTCGTTACGATTCGGGAAAAAATAGTTCTTTGATTGATATAGCACATTTTCCTTAAAAATTAAGGAAACGATGGCGGTACTAAGACTCTAAATAATGGAAGAGAGTTACGAATGCGTTTCGTTACGAATGCGAGTTGTTCCATGGTTCGGAACCCATGTCAAACTACAGGTGCCCTTCACCTGCTGTGTGCGGGGCTCAGCCCGCCCGGGTTGGTACCACCGTGAAACTATGGTTAAATCGGCAATGAAAAATTGTTCGTTTTTTCCATCCAGTTCAGTGTAGCCGTGCTCAAAAAGGGAAGGTCCTGCCATGGCACCTAATTGCTTCGGGAGTGTGTGTTATTGTATTGGGCTAAAATAATGATAGTAATTGTGTGATATTAGCCATCCATGTTAGGTCCCAAAAAAAACATTATAAACTAAAATAACAAAAACCAGAAACATACAGCAACCCTAAATGTGATTGACTTGAAATGTAAATTATAAAAAAAAAGTAAATTTGATAGTGTAAGAACAAGTATTTTCTGATGTAAAAGCCATAGTAGAAAAGTAGAAGGCCAGCCTCCACCTACCGACGTGCTTACACCTATTACACCTTTGCTATAGGTGTAAGTACGTCGGTAGGTCGACAAAGCATTATCCGTTTCATTATATTATTCCGTTTTATCATATTATTATATTATCATATAATACCGAAAAATAATGGGCGCCAGATACGACCAATCTTGCAATACAATTGAAAAAACATGCCAACACCTTTTCACATCACTTAGATGACGATTACACAATTTCAGTAGACTTCTGGGGGGTTACCATGGTAAGTGAACTCGTCGGGTAATTTGCAGGTGAACAGTTATGAGAGTGATTAAATATGACGTATAGTTGCATTTCGTACCATGCTAACTATCGGACGTAAACGGCCAAGTGAACTGAAATGTACTAGTCCCCGCTCAACTCCCCATACAAACGTGGAAAAAAGATCACGCCCATATTTCTTGTCAGAGATCCAGAATTGTATTCAAAAGAGCTTTATTTGATCGAACTAGATGTCTGATGACCATTGGCATTCTAAAATAGTGTTTGGTTTCTAAGTTATGAGGTCCGAAAGTTCGAGTTTTTCGCGTGTTTTATACAATAATTTTGGACGCGAATTACTCAACGATAAAACAAAAACATCTAAGGGTAGTCATCAGACCTAGCTTGTTACATGAAGATTTATAATCAATTTGGTGGTTGTTTTGTTTTTTACTACTGCGATCGTGATTTACCTTTAGCTATAAGTCGTTTTGGAATTAAAATTTTAGTAAATCTTGCCAAATAAAAAAACTATGCGCATTGTCTGCTTTGTGGACATGTTGCATCCTCCTCATTACGGAGCCTGTCTTTTTCTTTGAAAATGAGAAGGTCTCAGAGCGCAATAGCATGGTTTTGGACCGTGTCCGCGAATGAGTTAGTCCCATCGGGAAGGGCCACCTTAACTGCAGATGTTATCTCATTTTTTACTGTTAAAATTTAGAAGGAATGTGAACGGTGTAAAAGGAGACCAACGCTCATTGATCTATGCACAAATGTGCAAATTGCAGGAGTTGGATGATGAATACCCCATGGATGATGACGTGATGGAGGTGGAGGCGGAGGGGGAGGAGTGGGATGCGGAGGATGCGGCGCCCGCGAACCGCGCGCAGCAGCCGCAACCGCTACCGCGACACGGAAACCGCTACACCGTCTCCGCCGCTGCCAACAAGCACAATGTCGACTTCCTTGTCACCGCCGAGCCCCCACTCGATGACGACGGTGCGTACTGGCTTCTACTACCTGCTTCTTGTCTGCTACTAATTCAAAACGAAGCGGGTTCAAACTAATGTACAGAAGCCCGCTTCTGCTATTTGTCCAATTTCAAACCATTCCGTATTAGTTATGTTTCCGTCAAACATAACACGCTAAGTTTCAAGTGCGGTTTCCAAAAATCGGTATTCAACTAATTTACACACGGGTTTTGTTATTGTCTATGGAGTAGTTTATGGTTAGTTCACGGAGTATTGCGCGCCGCCTACAGGGTAAAATAACCTGTCACGATTTTGACAGTTATTTTCTCACTCAAATATGACATGCGAAAAGAAAGAGACAGCGATATGCCAACGTAATGTAGAAAAGTGATATTCGAAGTTCGGCGATGCGATGCTCCGAATTTGACAGATTGAATTCTCAAAACCGCAAGTTTTCGGCAAAACACACGGCCCACGAGAACATGGAGTTTGCGAACAAAATACAAACACAACGCATGCATTTTGCAAACTGCGCTAGTAGAATACCATTTCGCGCGAAACGTGCGGTTTTGAGAAAACACAAACATAACGCGCGCAGTTATCAATTAGCAGAATAAGGCTTCAGTGCTAAGACGTGACGGATTTTAGCACTTTTAACCCCCCCCCCCCCCCCAAAGTTACGTGACATTCATAAACGTCGCATTCTATACAACTTTTAGAAATACCTGCTATTTCTGATAAATGCGAACTATATGCTGCTTAAATTTGGCAAGGTATCAACAAATATCGTATCGAATTGGTATCGATACGTTATCCAAAAATTCAAAATTACGTGGACATTATCAGTAATTTGTGTCATTTTCTCAAGTTTCCCAATGGCACGACTTGGCTTCGGTGCCTTTCGTCACGTGACTCGGGCCGGAACCCCCACCCCCCTCGTGACCAGATTTGATTGAGAGCCGGACCCATCCCCCTAAATCCGTCACGTGGTTTGTGAGCGCTCCCCAGTTGTACCTGGTTGTGATGCATCATGTAATGTGACGGACAGAGTGGGCGGAGGAGACGGTGGAGGAGAGGCGCGCGGCGGCGCTACAGCACTGGCTGCTGGCCCAGCGTGAGGCGCGCTGCGCAGAGCCTCGCCCGCGTGTGCTCACCGTGCAGTCGGCGCATCCGCACCCGGGAAAGATCTACTTGCCGCAGTGCGTCGTGCTGCACCGCTGCGGCATCGACACTGGCTGCTGCGGCCTCAACGACCTTCAGTGCGCCGCGCTCCGGGCCGTTCGCGTGCGTCTACCCTTTTACGTGAGTACACCGGCCTGCCGCCTGTTCCCAACCGATGGAATCTACCTGGCGCAGTGCGTCGTGCTGCACCGCTGCGGCACCGGCACTGGCTGCTGCGGCCTTAACGATCTTCAGTGCGCCGCGCTCCGGGCCGTTCGCGGCGCGTACACCGGCCTGCCGCCTGTTCCCAACCGACGGGATCTACCTGCCGCAACGGGTCGTGTTGGACCGTTGAGATGCTAACATCGATTGCAATGTCCTCACTGGCTTCCAATGCACCGGCTAGGAAAATGATTTTCCCAAAAATCTTATAATGCAGTTTTAGTTTTTATCAAAATCGGCGTTTTTTTTTCGTGTTTTTCGCTATTTGTTATAGTTTCGGATTTGGCCCTGACCCACTTGAAAAATTTAGCCTGTGTAGTAAACGTTTAAGTTGGCGGGTTTGCTTTCGAGCGGCGCGACGCCGCCGCCTTCACTGCCGCGCGGAGTCACTTTTTGACTCGTCGCGTTCGTGTTGTCGCCCCGCTCGTCTGCACCCTAGCTAGTGTTGCAATATGTCCGTTCTTTACATGCAGGTTGTGTTTGCCTGTTATTGGGTCTGCACACTGTTATATTTAATATGTGATGTATAAACGTAAATGTAAATGTGTCAACCTGTTGGCAAACCTTTATAAATAAATAAATAAATAAATAAACAATATAGTATATATAATACATTTCAGTTTTTAGGACTATGGTGTGTTGTGTTGCGGTGTGATGTGGTGTAGTGTGTTGTATTTGTCCAGGACGTGTATTCTTGGCATTCAGTCATTGCGGATTCAGTAGAGTTAACAGAAGAAGAATTTACTTTGACATTACTGTTAACTCTACTGAATCCGCAATGACTGAATGCCAAGAATACACGCCCTGTTCCCGACGTTGATAGATTAATGTGAATACTTAGGTATGGTCTCGAGCGCTCGGATAGTGTTGATCTGGTTTACTTGATCTTGATCCGTTGGAACTCCAGTCCTTCATTGCGTCACACTTCCGGTATTTCGGAACGCAGTGACCTAAATCTTCCGGATATGGATGATATCCGGAACTAAGCCCGAGGGGGCTGCATTGAGGCGAATTCGGTAGGCTCGGTTGGGTTGAAATGACCGAACGGCCGTTAGAGTAAGTAGATTTCTACTGCTAACGCGTGCTCTTCGCTGTTGGCGAATAATGGCGACTGACCACCCCCCTCACTAGTATAGTGCCGCCCACGGAATGTGAGGCGCGCATTTCATAGATTAGATTATATCTATAATCATTTATTAGATATGAATACGATGTCTTAATAAAAATTTGGTAGAAACATACTTTATAATATATGGATAAAAACTTACGTGAATAAGAGTCCGAATAATGTTAATTGGTATGCGTCACCGCTGCGGGATTGTCACCGGAGTGAATTTCCTTTCCATCTATGCACTACATTCTGCTGATAACTGCAGCATTAATTGCATTCCGTATCTCCCAGGTAATGTCGGTGGGAAGCACTGGCAGCACAAATACAGAGGAGCGACTGACCTTTCTCAACCACACGCTCTGCGGCTGCATGAATCGCACAGCGGCCGCGGCGAGCGAAGCGACGGCGGTGGAGGCAGCGGCACGCGAAGCGGAGGCGGCGAGAGCGGCGGCGCGCGAGGCGGCGGCGGAGCGCGAGGCAACGGCGCGCGAGGCAGCGGCGCGAGAGGCGACGCTCGAACCGGTGGCGGCGACCGCCTCCGGACGCGACTACGCCGACGAGAACACGCGCCAGTCGCACCTGCAGCACCTGCAGCGCGCGGCGCCGGAGTACGACACCACGCAGGAGCCAGCGCCCGCGTCCGTCCGAAGGTACGTACGATCCAACGCAGGGTGGATAAGTCCTTATGCATACGATTAATGTTATGTAGTTTCAGGTTGTAGCTGTTTTATTAGCCCCTCATGTAGCACGTCCTCATAATCCCCAGTTTCAATCTCAGGAAGCTACTCATAGTAGCTTGCCCATCTTTTACCAGAATGTATTGTCGGCAGGTGTGTTTGCCCGAGCGAGTTTTCGGCACCTGCAATGGGGGGTGGGGGAGGCGCATGCACGTGCGAGTGTCGCTCGCGCACGCGCGGCTGCGCGCGCCTCTCCAAGGGGCGCGAGCACTTCGGCTACAGCGACCGGCTGTGCATCAAGCGCGGCGAGTGCGCGCCACCACACTGCGAGTTCGGCTCCTACAACCGACGGGAAGGGCGGTGCCCGCGACGCCGTGACGGGCGCGGCGACGCGACGTATATGTACCGCTTCACGGACCGCTTGCTGTGAGGTGTCGCCGCTGACGCTGGCTACGCTGCGAAGCAACACTCAGCCGCTCCCCTGCAGTTAAGCGCCGCTCTGAATATACGCTGATTGCCACGAAGAACCGACATGGACTCGCCTCATGCGGTCGCGCAGTTCGAAGGAAGAAGAAACAGTAGGCTACTTTTGAGATTGCCGCGGTCGTTAAACATGTTTGAAAAATGTTATGGCTTTTAACGCAGCGGGAGGAGACATTCTCCTAAGTTTCGAGCTGATCAGCAACCCGTTGTCAAGGAGGCATCCGCCACGTTCGCAGCAGACGTAAATATCTGTATTTTTCGTAGAAAGAGAATCTCCAGTTACTTTTCCGAGCTCCTTGATATTTTTTTCTAAAATTATAGTAAAACAGACAACTTTTTCTAATGTTAACCATACAAAAACCAGTTTAGTCCGGCGGATTAAAGTTAGTCCGCCCACTCTGAATACAGCCGTTTGAGCATATGTAACAGTTATCGCCCGTAGTAGGGGAATTGATACTTAGGGTAGTATCAGGCGGGGGCGGCGCACTATAATGTTGGTGACTCATCAAATCTTGAAAGTTGAATATTTCGTTGTACCAATGCTTTTAACATTTCAGACGTTTGTACTTAATTTAATAATCTTCTAAATGTCAAATGTTATTTTTCTGTATTGTTAAGATATTTATAGATTTAAATATTTTTTTAATAAACTGTGTTGGAAGTACACGGTGTTTTACTAGAATAGTATCTTAATTGCATATTAAGTGAGTTAAATTATCCATACATACTAATCTATACTAATAATAAATCAGTAAAGGGGGTTAATGGAGTACGTTGCTTTGTTTTCTAAGATACTTCGTAGTAGACTTTGTGCATGATACTAAAACTAAATTGACGATTTTTAGAAATAATTTCTGTATGTATGTAAGTATGTATGTTCTTCCATAACTCTTAAACAAATCATACAAATTAGTTGAAACTTAGTACACGTACATTTAACTACCCGGAAATTAGGATAGGCTAAATAGAATTCAGTTCCGCTTACGCTAAAACGTGGCTGTCATACAAACCGGAATGCTCTTACTTTCTCGGCTCGGCGCTTACTTTTTGTAAACCAGGAAGAGCGATCAACGAGGCAGGTTTGTGTATATAATTTGTACGTAATCGTCCGGATCGGCTCTAGCTCACTTCACGTGGAACATTCGCAAACGTTACTGCATGGATAGAGGCACATTCAACCCTGTGGTCAGTAGGGCATCAACGACCGAATAGGGCGCATATTACATACGTGGTAGGTACGCGGGAAAAGCTGATTGTACATCTATAACTTTTAGGGGTACGATATCGATGGTACCATCGCATTAAATGAATGATGGTCGAAGCGGCTATAAAATTGTCCATGTTTAGCCATGCAATATATCTAAGGAACGAACATGGAATATGATGACAGATGATGGTATTAGCCATCCATGTACATAAAAACAAACAAGTAATGATTAAAAAAATAAGGACATGTTTCGTTCTAAACCTTTGCGTTGTTACGCTGTGTTTTCTGTATATTTACTAACCATCAATTATATTTCAATATATATCAGCACTGACTAATACAAAAAAATCAACCCAAACCACTACGGGATTTCACTACGAACGATTTCCTACAAAATTTTATCACCTAAGCTTTTGGGGGATTAAGGTGGGCCATCCCGCTCAACTCCCCATACAAACGGGGAAAGAAGATCACGCCTATATTTCTTGCCAAAGATCCCAAATTTTGCTCAAAATAGCTTTATTTGATCGAACTAGATGTCTAATGACCGTTGGCATTGTAAACTAGTGTTTGGTTTCTAAGTTATGAGGTCCGAAATTTCGAATTTTTCGCGCGTTTTATGCAATAACTTTGGAGGTGGATTACGCAATGATAAAGTAAGAACTTCTTAAATAGATTAGTCATCAGACATAGCTTATTTAATCAAAAATTATAATCAATTTTGTTTTTGTTAGATTTTTTACTACAGCGGTCGTGGTTTACTTTATCTTTTTTGTGGACATGTTGCATCTTCCTCATCACGGAGCCTGTCTTATTTTTTGAAACAGAGAAGGTCACAGAGCGCAACAGCACGGTTTTGTACCGTGCCCGCGAATGAGTAGTCCCGCCGGGTTGGGCCACCTTAAACTTACTT
Source organism: Incurvaria masculella (assembly GCA_946894095.1). Lineage (NCBI taxonomy): Eukaryota > Metazoa > Arthropoda > Insecta > Lepidoptera > Incurvariidae > Incurvaria > Incurvaria masculella. The sequence goes on along the minus strand of OX335641.1, from coordinate 14,048,833 downwards.
CTCCAGTTTAGTTTTCTGAAGTATTACTTCTACCGCGTCTGAACTACCTACTCACATATTATGTTTGAAATCTTACGGCTTTTAACGTAGCGGGAGAAGATATTCTCCGACGTTTCCTCCGTTGTCTAGGACGCAGCATCCGTCCGTACGCAACCGCCGACGTACAGCTAGGCTCGCAGTTGTCGAAGATTGTAGGTGCGGGTAGTTTCGAAATTCTCTTGGGCTGCGTTCCTTACTTCAGACGACAGGCAGTAATATCTGCGATAAGGTCGCCAATATCATCTTGCTTGACCTCAATAGTTGCCGAGTTGAAGTGGAGGATTTCATTTCATTTAAATTATTTATTCAACTTCTGGTAGTCAAACTAAACTAAGTCATGTCACAATTTAATATATCCGCGGATTCGATCAACTAGCAAAGAAGATCCCGCAAAGAAACTTCACTGGTCTATAAGTTATGTTTTTTTGTCCACATTAATGATAAAATAAATTTATGATTTCATACCTAAATGCTACTGCCGGTAAACGGTCTAAGGCAAAGAAGAGAAGAACTACTAGTAAACAACAACCCACAATGTTTGGAACTACATATATGATCATCATCCCCCCATCAGACCCCACCCCTAATTTCAAATGACGTAATATTTGCATGGCCCGAAAGGGTTAAAGTAAATTTTCACTCCGAACTGTTCTGATAACGGAGTATGTATAGTTATAGGTATGGTTGTGTTCAAGTTGTGGTCAATGAAATATGGGTCATGGATGGAGGGCTACGAGCGCAAGGCGCATGCTCGGCATCTCACGCATGCGCCCTGGTTTGTAGTTGGGGCTCCCGTGTGAAGGCTCGTCGGCGCGGCGCGGCGGTGTAGTGCGCGGTGCCGTGATGCGAGGCGGCAGCGCCGAGCGGCTCGTGGCGCGGCCGTCGTCGTCGCGCCGCGGCGAGACGCGCGCGCGCCTCACGCGCTACCTCACCGCCGTCCTGGCCGCGCTCGCCTGCGGCGGCGGCTCCGCCCTGCTGTTCCTCGTGCCGCTGTACGCGGACCCGGCGCTCAGCGCGCTCGCCGCCGACTTCGACCCGCTGCCGGCCGAGTGCGTGACGGAGCGCCGCGACGACCGCGCCGGCCTCGACAACTGCACGTGGGCGTCGTGCCGCGAGGGCTGCACGAGCGACGCGTACCGCTGCACGCAGATACACGTGCGCTATCGGGCGAGCGCGCGCGCCGAGTGGCGGGGGGCCGTGCTCTTCGTCAACGTGAAGGGCTGCGGGTACCCGCCGACGGTAGACTGTGCCAACTTCACGAGTAGCTACGGCCGCGTCGGGGAAAGGTATGCGCGGGCTTCAACACCGTTCACTTAGGGCCGGGTGCACGAAAGGACAAAAAATCAAAATCAACGTCAAAGTATGATTATTAAACACGTCACTTCGTGTGGACAGTATGGAAGGAACTCTATGCGGTTCACTAAAAGTGACGTGTTTGAACATTGATTAACTCAGCCGTCTCTTCGTGCAACCGGGGCTTAATGGACCAACTAGGGCTGAGCGTTGGTTCCATTTGAGATCTTAGTATCCCATGTTCTACACCTTTCGTACTGAACTTTCTGTCAATCTCAAGCTACGTGCAAAGCACGTCAAACCCGCATTTGAACGTACACCACATGCGTACTATGGATAAACAAATTAATGTGGCTAAATGACACCGACTGACACATGACTACACAATTAACGATGAAACACTCTCAGAGGTTTCACAAATCCGCGACCTTGGAGTAACTACTGATAGATAGTTCAATGTTTCACCTTCACATTGACAACATCTCTAAAAAAGCATCAAAGATGCTTGGTTTTAGAAAAATCAAGGTCTTTAAGAAACCGTCAACATTCACCCTCCTCTACAACTCGCTTGTTCGCAGCACATTAGAATATTGTTCTATAGCATGGAATCCCAGCTACCAAATCCATGCAGTTTGGCTTGAAAAGTTCCAAAAACGTTTTCTATATCATCTTGCCTACTCTGACCACCGTAGTTGTTCCCTCAAATCATACGCAAGTAGGATGACGTATTACAATTTTGAAACTTTAACTTTATGAAGATCACGCACAGACGTAATTTTTATATATAAAATTCTTAACGGGCTTATCGAATGCCCTGAACTGCTTCGTACCTCGCCAAGGAAGTAGACTCCACCACTACAAGACTTTCGCTCGAGAAGCCACTAGAACCAACAGGATCTCATGCACCAATATCACGCGCCTGTAGAAAATGTAACGAGTGCGACATAATTTCCTGTTCAGGATATTATGTTAAGAGAATTTGTAGGAAAAAATAAAGTATATCCATAAACTTAAATACTATTGACAACAAAAAAAAAAATCTATTAACATATTTTACTATTTTAACTTTTCTCTTTTACTATAACTTATATCTTGTTATCTCATGTTGTTAAGGATGTTCCGACCCATACAATGTTTTTTTTACACAGAAGGCACGAATTCGTCAAAAATATTTAATATAGCCATAGTAGTTGCAGCGAAAACATATTCACAATTTCAGGTCTAATGGTTTCCTTGTAATTGCCGATTAGAAGTTTTACACAAAAAATCGTATTTAAATAAATTGTAACAAAACCAATAATCCTGAATTTGTGAAATTGTTTTCGCTGCAAGTAATATGACTTTATTAAACTTTTATTATTAATTCGTGGCTTAAAGTGCAATACTTTTTGCGTTATGTGTGCAAACAACTTTATATGGGTCGGAACAGCCTTAACATATTAAACTGTTTTGTAGTAGGTATAGACTAATATCGCAGCTAAAACGTGTGCAGCAAACAGCTTGTGGAATGTACATTTATATTTTTATCTGTGTTTAATTTTTTAAGCAATTTTAGTGTATTATTCCGTTTGTCAATCGTATAAATAAATAAATAAAAATAAATAAATAAATAAATGAAACAGGTCGCGACGATGACGTGCACGCTGGTACAGCCGTTGGTGGTGGCGGCATGCCCAGACACGTGGCTATACTGCTAGGCATCGCTACTCCATGCTAGGCTCGCGGCAGTGAGTGAGATGTTTCTAACGGGCGTCCGCCCTGCTGCAGGTACGAGTGCTACTGGTCGCGCGCGGACGGCGGCGTGGCGGTGCCGCGCTGGTCGCGCGCCGAGCAGGTGGCGACGGTGACGCGCACGCTGGCGCTGCCGCTGGTGGTGGCGGGGTGCGCGGGCGTGGGCTTGTGCGCGCTGCACTGCGAGTGCCGCCCGCGCCGCCGCCGCCGCCGCCCGCCGCGCCGCCCGCCCCGCCTGCCGCCCCTCACGCCAGACGACGTCGCCGTCTACCGCTTGCCGTGACCGCTCTTCCCTCTGACAAATCATTTTCTTTGGCGAGATCTGATGAAAATGTCTTTGCCGAAGCAAATATATTTTTTTAAGTATCTGAAAATGGGAGGCTAAAACCACACCTATTGTCGTGATATGATCCCAACACACCACATAGGAACGAGGTGCCATGCCATAACTCCTTACAAATCACGGCTACTTAGAACTGGATGGAAAACACCTGAATAAACGTTGTCATTAAATTGTTAATTCAATGCGATGGTACAATGCCGCCTTAGGGTAGAGGCCAAACACCAGATGTATAAACATTAAATGCGTCAATAAACATATATACTGAGAATGGCAAAAATTTAGAAAAATATTCTCATAAATCTAATATGTACTACATAAATAAGTAAATATATATTGCAAAAAATATTGTCGCGTAATGTTGGAGAATTTACGAAACCATGTAGATATGTTGGTATGTAGAACAAACAAATACTTAAGTAAGTAAATACAATACTATTGGCGTAACCCATATTATGTGAGGGCGGCTGAAAATTGGGTTTAAAAATAAAACAATGTGACAAAGCGAGTACTACATAAATCGGTACAAGTCTACTGGTGTCAGTTTCTAAACCAAAGATTTAGATCTCTGTTCTCAACGTACATACCATCACGCCACTTCCCCGGAGGGATAGGCAGAGATGATGGAGCGCCATACTGCAAGACGACAGCATACTTCTTTCGCTTGTCTACAAACGTGCAAAGTTTTCCCCATATTGAATCTTTATAAGCACTATATTTTTCACTGGTTAAGCAGTTGCTTCATGTTTTATTTCATCTAACTAAGGAACATGCTAATAACAAGAAAGCACAGTTGGCAGAGAATCACGGACTGCCAAATTGTGAACCTATATGTAATTCGAATTAAAAACGAGGCGTTGCTGTGTGTTGAACGTATTTTTTCTAAAAGAAGCTCTTAAAGAAGGTATTCTAAATTTGTATGTTTTGTTAGAAAATTCAATACTTATGTAGTTTCTTAACATGCCGTTGAACAAAAATAAATATATTGACTATGCGTTACGAATATTGTGCTTGTTTCATTGTGTCTATTCCTGTCTTTTTATACCCTTCTAAACCTGTGTTCTGAACTATCCCTCCAAGAAACAAGGCTATCCGTGCAAATTATTCTAATTGTCCATGCTAATTTGATGACGTCCATGCATGTTTGTCAAAGGAACATAAAAAATATTAAATTTCTAAATTAAATATAGGTACTTCGGTCTTACTGCATCATACGATTAAACGTTATACTTTAAGGTTAGTTCAAATTAAGCAGTAGAGTTAGTTGGGAGAGTACTTAAATATCCCTCGCACTTTGTATTTAAATATTTATTTATTTTAAAAGAAAGGATGTCTGAGGGAAATTTCAACGCTGTGCGTGACGCCAGTCGTATGCGGATATCAGTCGGTGAGCGGGGCCGGGTTCTAAACCACACGTTACAAGATGGGTACTAATTCTGTCTAAGCAAATCAAAACCAGATAAATTAAATCAATGCACCATGTATTATGAATGATTAAATATATACAAACAACAACCAATGTTCTAGGACGAGCATAAACACAAAAATATACAAGTAGGTAAAAAAATAGAGAAGGTTCCTAATTGGGCACCCTAATACGAACGACGACACTGAGCCGGCAAAAAAACAAGGTTCGGTACGATACCCAGTGGCTAGATGATGTCTGGAGCACGTGGTTGGGCGGCGAATGGCGCCTGCCCCCGCGCAGCGAAGCTCGAGCGGCTCGGCGTCTCCTCAGTGGTTGGCGGAGCCCACACCAAGGAGCACGGGGTGGCCGCTGAAGAGACGGAGGGTGCGGTTGTACTCCACCGAGCAAGCCCGAAAGCGGCGACAGCGAGACCCCGGGACGCGACTGGCGTTAGTCGCGGCGGTCGGCGGTCTGTGGTGGCGAGATGCCCTCGCGCCGTGACGGGCGAACAACAAGATGGGTGCCGTCGTGGTCCTACCCCATTGGCCTGTAAGATCGCCTGACGTTCGCTAGGCGCGCGCGCATGAGGGAGACATCATCCTTGAATTGCTGAGTGGTAGAAAGAGACGGTACTAATGTTGGTGGATTGTTGTTTTGTTTCTAGAAGAATTTTGACCGTTGGTTCCTTGAAACGTGTATTTTTCCATTATGTAGATAACTATAAATGTCTATTGTGAGTAGGCATAGGCACTGATATCGTTCTGAAGGCTACCGTAAGGTTAGTTCAAGAAATATATATACAGATATTGATATTGCCTAAAAATAAAAATAAAAAGTAACGTATGTTACAACTTTACCAATGTAGACGCAATCGGTAGAGTACAAGAATTCGGTAGAGTAGAGAGGACAGGACGGTGGTAAAGTGAACCAAAGAATATGTAATAAGCGTAGTCCACATTAGTAGAGTTGGTGGTAGAGTGCACTACATAATATTTTGCCACCATAACTCTACGTGATGTAGGGTCGGCCTCAGAAGCACCTGGCCGGCGGGCCTGGTTTTCGCAAGTAAGTTCGAAATCCCATGGGCGTTGTCGAGCACCTTAAGATGCCCTGGCGTAAGCCATATGCTTAAAAACGTACATAGTCGCTCAAAATGTTTTCAATACAGTAGCCGTCCACACACAAAAGTAGGGTGATACAGTAGAGTAGGCAGTTCCTTGCATATTCGACAAACTATCTCTTCAAATTCAGAAAGTTTATTATTATAGTGCACACTAATAATAAACAAAACACACAACAAAATGGCGTAGTTGAAAGAGTTAAGCGTGTCATATGTGAAATGGCTCGATGCATGTTGTAAGATTCAGATTTGCCCAAAAGTTTCTGGGCAGAGACTTGCAATACGGCAGTCTATATTAGGAATCGGCATTTTTTTTATGCGACCTGGCATGGATGGCTAATACTACACAACTACCGTTATGATATTAGCCCAATACACCACATTCCCGAAGGAATTAGGTGCCATGCCAGGACCTTACCTATATGAGCACGGATACCTATATGAACTGGATGGAAAACACGGACAATTTTTCATTGCCGCTTCGACCATCTTTTCATCCAATGCGATGGTACCAATCCGGGCGGGCTTAAACCCTACCACCTAGTAGGGGAAGGGGGCCTACAGTTTTACATGGATTCAGGATACATGGAGCAGCTCGCATTCGTGACGAAATGCACTTATCGAATTCGGAAAGAGAAAAACAGTGATGTCGGAATTGAACCCAGACCTCTGGTACGCTAGGCCAGTCCTCGCGCCACTAGGCTACGAGCCGCTCATAGAGCTCTGAAAGGTAAAACTCCACAGGAATTATGGGGAGGGAAGAAATCACTTTGAGACGTATTTTTTATTTATCTACTGCTTACGAACATGTACCAGAGCAGAAAAGAACTAACTAAGTGGAATGCTTAATTGGATTAATCGATTCTGAAAATCCTTAAAAAATAATCAAGGCAAAATATTTAGTTTTTCTTGAGGGTTCCAAAGGACAAAATAAACGGGAATTATTGACATGTCTAGGTGGGAGATTCATGGGTGTTAAAGAAAAAAGATTCCTCCAATCGTACTTCTCAAGAGTGAGCTAGACTGGTTGTTAAAGGATACACAAAGGTTACATTCATGACTATACGGCAGAAATGTTTGCCAAGGCACTAACTGGTATTGAGCATCATAATTGTAGGAAAATATTGAACATGGTGTCAGGTTATATGGAGGTAAATCGAACTAAACAGTTCTGATGAAGTTCTTAGTCAAAAAGATTACCCAGAGGAAAGGAATACCCATATTCCATATATTTCTAATTTATGACAAAAATCTGTGGTTAGACTGGCTCATCCCGCTGCCAGATCCTGCAATTTTAGAAATCAAAGCTTTGCAGTTTAATGAGTACTGGGTGGACGGATGGGATTGTTTAGTGTTTTGTCAATCTCCTCCTTCTTTTAAGGTCGATTAAAAATAAAACACATTTCTCGAAAAGATGTTTATTGAAAAAAAAAAAAATAACTTGCTCCCAACTTACGAAAATAATAAATAATCACAACCAAACAATGCATGCTAGCGAAACATTTTGTAGATTTCATGAATATGGAATGTATCAAAAAGGCTACAAAAAAATTATATTATTCTGTAATTTAAATTGAAATGAAATAACATGACACGAGTAAAAAAACATTTCATATTTCGGAGCCAGTTTAATGAAGAACCCTTTAAGCACGTAAAGTATAGAACTATTTGAATGTTGAAGCTTGAGGGGTCCTGCATTTGATGCATGTCCAAACAAAATGTTTTCCGATTATTTTCAAAATCTCATTGCAATGCTTCAATGTAATATCATTGCATAACCTCAAGTTAATGAGATAACAGCATCATCATTAAATACATACAAAATCTTTGAATGCGTGTCTTTCATGTAAACATCTGTTATACAAACAGGCCTTGTTCGTCTAGAGCCGTTTTATATATTTTTTTAATTGTATGCTGATTTCATTTGCAGTTTAATTTTTTCAATAAAACATACTTTTATGTACCTAGTTTATTACAATTGCTCGGCAGTATAAATTACAAAAAGTTTTCAGTAGAAAAATGAACTTCTCTTCACCACACCGTCATACAACAGAATTTGAAAAACCGGCTGCAACAATTTTTATAAATAAAAAGTTTAATGTGTAACTTTGTAAAGATAACTACCAATATGTTTATAAAGTTTGAGGTAGCTAATTTCCACATCGAAAATGGCTTTTGGTTGGTGTTGCCGTCTGGCAATATAGGAACTTTTATTAAATTGCAAAATTAACTAATTCATTGGTAACCAAAAACCATTTTCGTGGATATTCAAGCAAAATCAACAATGCAAAACAAAACATTCAACCTCAATAAATCATTTAACTCGTAAAAAGATGTAAAAATATGTATCCTCCATACAAAACCTCCGACAGCATCGAACATAACCTCTAATTCGTAACAGGCACTTAGTGGACCTCACAATACTAATGGTTAAAGCACCTACTTAATATTACAACTTTTCAATGTTAACAAAGTGAGGTTATGTTCGGAGTCTATTTTAAATCACAAGACAACGCTCCCAAGCATACACGCACGGCGACTACACATATACTATATATATCTCTAGCGCTGCACAACTGCCTCTCCTGTATCTCTGTCATAGATACATCTACCTAAATTTTCTATACATTATACAGGGTGTTGCCAACAGCCACTACATAAAATTTGGGAAATGATTATTGGGATTGACATAAATTAAAAAGCTTAATAACTTTTTCTGAATATCTTTTAAATAAAAAGTTAGACTTTCCATATAAAGTGATTTATTAATTTAGTGTAAAAATAATGTAATGTTCCGTAAAATGTGGGAACGTTATATGTAATTGGAAATGGGTGGCTAATATCACATCTATTGTTATGACATTAGCATGACAGGCCACGTGGGATCTAGGTTCCGTGCATAAGGAAGGTCTTAACCTACCTTATGCACGGTTGCAATATCGCGACAAATACCACCAGACAAATACATTTCAAAAATTTATATATCGGTAACCACTTTAGAGAAAAAAAAAACTTTTTTGTCTTGGGAAACACGAGAATTACGCTCCCGAAATTTATGTAGTGGAAGTTGCAATATCCTGTATATTCCATAGTTTGAGCCAGTCAGAGCGGTTATTGTTTTGGTATTGCTTTTTAATAACATCCTCGATTGCAACAATCCTTGCATTCGGAAAATTGTTGACCACAAATAATGTTTACGAACTTTACACGTAACCATTAATATTTAATATTTGACAAAAGAAACAGGGAAATCAAATTGTAACAAAGTCAAATATAATGACGACAGTGACACAGGATATCCATTGCACCAATGTGGACGCAGCATTACTTTAATATAAATCTCCAGCTGTCAGTGAAAACCTTTACTTTAAAATGAAACTAAGTACATATTTTTTAGTTACACATTCCCAGCCGCGTGGCAAACAGAAACCAACATATTGTGAGCTGCCACCTACTTCCTACTGTATCATCAGTTCTCTACAGTCATTCGGGCAGCGGCATAATGCAATACTTTAGTCCCTTTTTATAACCCAATATTCGAAAACCAACATTATTCATAAGGCAATCGATAATGGTTTCAAAATATGTTTAATGTCATACCTTTTTTTACTGTTTTTCTGGAAATTTGCATGAGTACATATGAGTGAGTGATGAGACTAAAATTATTCTAAAATAAATATTCCTTAAGCAGGCATAGTGCGACAAGTCCAAGTTGGGAAATGGCAACATATTAGCTAAGAGATCCTAAGACAAATAAAAAAACAATTCTGACTGAATTGTTAAGACAAACATTGAGACACCGTTTGCCAGTCTGCCAAGTTAAATTTGTCGCTGCATAAAAAAGTAAAATAAATTAGCTATGTAAAAGAAATTCAAGGATAAAACAGCTCGATCTAAAAAAAAACCAGAATCAAAACTGCAATATTTTATTCTGGAAAAAATGTGTCCTTTATTTTTAAATAAAGAGTATCTACAATACTACTTGTATACTGCAGGTATAACATCGACTTCCATTGCACTACAGTCCTGTTTGTTGCTGTAGAGCAGGACATTTTAAGTGTACATTATAACATTGTCGACTGTGGATTTAGAAGGATTAATTATATGAATAAGAGAGCAGTTTTATCTTAATTTAGAGAAACTCGATAACGAAATGGTTTTGCCTTGCAGGCAGATGACTAAAAATGTACAGCACTAAATAAGTCAAATTTGCCTATAATTTATAGTAGAAAAAATACCATTACATTATACGCCCCTATGAATGCATCTCAAGGCAGAGTTCATGAAAGACCACATGGGTGACGGCACCAAATGTACAGCGGTGCCGATCAGTCAAGCGTGTGACCACCGACTACGACGTACATCGTACACTTACTTAACACACATGTAGCATTCCTGCTTATAGCTAGATTCTCTTCTATAACCTCTTGGGCAATAATACTTCTACAAAGGTACATGGTATTTAATCTACGCTTTTATTTGACACCGAAATATTTTGATGCCAGGTCTCGGAAAACGTAATGTTTAGATCAGGGTTTCTTAACCTTTTTGTAGTCATGGACCCCTTGCGGGATTTCAAAATGATTACGGACCCCTTCCGAACTCACAATTTTTTAATGAAATGAAATGAAATGAAAAAAATTCTTTATTTGCAGCCATACGGTACAAAAAGGCGGAAATTAATGCCATAAGGCATTCTCTACCATTCAACCTTAGAGATGTAGGATAGGTGCAGTGAGGCGGGCAAAAAATAATAATTTTTTAATCGATTATGCGCAGTATTTATTGTCATCATATCGAACATGGACCCTCAGCACTCATGCCACGGACCCTGAGCAATGATGCCGAGCACCCCCAAGGGGTCAATGGACCCCAGGTTAAGAAACGCCTGGTTTAGAAGAAGACAACTGCAAGGAGAGAGCAAGACAATAGTTTTATTCGGCCCAGAAATAAAAAGCGTAGCAAATATTTTACTACTTCGCTCATCGTAACTTTGCCAGTGCTTTACCCAATGAATTGTTTTGAGTTAATCTACATTTATATTCTTCATACAAATTAAATAATAATAAAAAAACAATTACATTCAGAAGTAACAACCACTTCCCGCATAGCTGATTCTTCCCATAATAATTAAAAGCCAAATTATCATCACTCTATGAGCAGTGGAGTTGAACAGAAAAATAAGTTTCTGTTTTTATTTGGATTTTAATGATGACGGAGCCGCAGAAGTCTCAAAGTTCAGTAATAAATATTGCTAATATGAAGTTAGTGTGGCATACTAGTGACCCGCGCGACAAAACCTGGCATCAAAGATTATGGGGTGAGGATGCTACTATACATTGGGCACCGGCGTCGACCCGCGTCATGGACTAGAGTCATAGCAATTGCTGCGGCACGTCGAGCCGGTACCTCTTGGCGTCGAGGCCGCGGAGGTCGCGGCACGCGCCCCGCTTGACGCCCGTCACGTCGAGCATCCCGAGGCTCGCCTCGACGAGCCGCCGCTGCCGCAGGTACGAGTGGTCGGCGCCGTCGAGCCGGCCGAGCGCCTCCACACGCACGACGTGCGGGTCGGGCGGGTCGGCGCGCGCGCGCAGCGAGTCGCGCCGCACGACGCTCGTCTCGGCGGCGGCGGGAAGGGGCGCGCGGGCGGGAGGGCTGGCGGGCGGCGGGCCCGGCGAACCCCGCTCGGGCTCGCCGCCGCCGCCGCCGTCCACCCCGCGCGACCGCAGCACTCGCATCATACTGGAAACGGGCGCGTGCAAGATTAGGCGATTCTCTATCCACTTATGATCGGAGGCTCGCCAGAGCCCTCTAGATATGTTCCTAGAGCGGTTTATTATTATTATTTAAGGGTTTTCCGACCCATACAAAGTTTGATTGATTAAAAATTCTTTAATACGCTACCAAAAACCAATTACAAATGAAAGTACAGGTAAAGTAAAGTGTAGCTTACTGCAATACTTTTTGCGTTATGTGCACAAACAACTTTGCATGGGTGGTAAGAGCCTTAAGTTATTTATATTTAAATGTTCAGAAAGCGCTTCTTGAATATAATCATAGGAAGGGACCTCTTTGCAGATATCAACCTCCCAAGTGCTCGTAAGCATCATTTCGGCCTTTTTATCATCATTACGAAAATTTAACTCACAATCAAGGAGCTAAAAATGTGGATGTTGTAAAACCATTAGGACTTTAGCTTGCTTTCTATGCCAGAGTTCATGGGTTCCATCCCCACCCATTTTTTTTTTATGCGACCCGACATGGATGGCTAATACCACACAACTACCGTTATGATATTAGCCCAATACACCACATTCCCGAAGGAATTTGGTGCCATGCCAGGACCTTCCCTTTATGAGCACGGCTACATTGAACTGGATGGAAAACACGGCAATTTTTCATTGCCGCTTCGACCATCTTTTCATCCAATGCGATGGTACCAACCCGGGCGGGCTTAAACCCTACCACCTAGTAGGGGAAGGGGACCTACAGTTTTACATGGATTCTGAACCATGGAGCAGCTCGCATTCGTGATGAAAATGCACTTATCGAACTCGGAAAGAGAAAGACAGTGGTGCATGTCGGTTTTGAACCCAGGTGTCTGGTACGCTAGGCCAGTCCCCGCGCCACTAGGCTACGAGCCGCTCAACCCTGTTTATGCACCACTTTCTTGCTCTTTCTGAGTTCGATAAGTGATATTCATCACGAATAAATGCTTTTCCATGGTTCAGAATCCATGTAGAACTGTAGACACTAAAATTAAACACTAGATGGTAGGGTTAAGCACGCCCGGGTTAATATCATCACATAAGATGAAAGATCGTCGAAGAAGCAACGAAAACATTTCCTGCGTTTTTTATTGAGTTCAATTTAGCCGTGCCTATAAAGGAAAGGTAACTGATTCCTCCGGAAATGTGGAATGTCAGGCTAATATCATGACAGTGGTTGTGATATTAGCCATCTATGCCCAGTTCCTTAAAAGAAATCATCAATAATAAGGGAGACAGTTTTTGTGATTGGAGACCAAATTAAAGTACATTTTACAGCTGACCAGATAAACAAGATTTTAGACTGGGTGTGCCCTCTGAAAACGTAATTATAGCCTATGCTTTTTTCGGCATTACCCATGACCCTATTGCCGAAATTCCAGGAGATATCCCTACGTATGTACGTACCCCTGCAGGAGGCGCGCGACGGGCGCGACGCGCGTGGCCGGCACGCCGGCGGCGGCGGCCACGCAGCTCGGCCACGCGGCGAGCCCGAGCGCGGCGCGCGCGCACGCCACGCAAGCGCACCCCACCTCCGCCGCGCTCATCACCTTCAGCCGCACGTCTGCCGAGCGAACGCACACGTCACGACACGCTCAGTCGACACGATCAACAACAGCAACACGCCACACAGGCAGGTGTGGGTGATGAGAGACCTGGGGAAGGACCTACCTCCGTCGCGCTCATCAACTTTAGTCGCAGGTCTGACGAGCGAACGCACACGTTACGACACGATCAACAACAATAAAAATGGGGGGGAGTAACCACCTCCGCCGCGCTCATCATCTTCAGCCACGTGCTGCGGAGCGATCGTACATGTCACGACACGCTCACTCAACACGATTAACAACAACAACACACGGGCAAGTGTGGTTGATGAGAGACATGGGGGGGAGTACCCACCTCCACCGCGCTCATCATCTTCAGCAACACGTCTACAGAGTGATCGCACATGACACGACTAGCTAACTCAACACAATCAACAACAACAACACACAAAGGCAAGTGTGGGTAATGAGAGATATGGGGGGGGAGTACCCACCTCCGCCGCACTCATCATCTTCAGCCAAATGCTGCGGAGCGATCGCACACGTCACACTCATTCAACACTATCAACAACAACAAGCCAAGGCAAGTGCGGGCAATGAGAGACATGGGTGGAGTATGTGGGTACCCAAATGCCGGGACGGAGTCATTCATAAAGGACTTTCCCTTCTATACATCAGTATTATCAGTTATCTTATGGTTTTGGTGTTACAAACATCCATCATTGGGGATTCGGTTAAGAGATTCCATTGGCAAGATGTTGAGTCGAGCCTATTAGGTTCCCCGGCCCCACCCACACTACTGACCGGAGAGCGTGAGGTCGAGGTAGGAGCGCAGCTGGCGGCGACCGTCGCGGCGCAGGCGGCGCGCGAGCTGCGGGCTGCGCGACGCGAGCTCCTCGTCCCGCACCACGTGGTGCGCCGCCAGGCTCGCGAACGTCGCCGCCGTCGGCAGCAGCAGCCGCCAGCCCACGTGCTGCGCCATCTGTCGAGCCACCACCAAATGTCCAAATTAAAAATGGCCCGTAAGCTATGCTCCTCATACAAACGTAGTTTATATCCTGGTTCAATAAAGAAACTATATAGAAATGGCGGCTTGTACTTGCAAATCGCATGCTATCTCACTTTTACTATATCGCTATCTATGCTCACACAGTGCGGTACCGACTGCAAATCAAAATATCAAATCAGAGCGCGCAGTGATATGTACTCAGTTGCGTTGTTGGGTCGGTATAGTGTTTCACTGGTTGAACTGAACACAACTATGACTTCTAAAAACCGCGGGAAGATTCTTTGGAGTTTCGCTCGTGAAATTGTGTTTAAGAGCGTCGTTATCCTATCATATAACTACAGGCGATAACTGTTTACAAGCTCTTAATGTTTAACTATGTTTATAAAATTTTGGATTCTAAAATATTTTATCAAAATCTACGTCTGTATTTTTATTTTTTGGGTACGGGTAATGGATGAATACTGGAACATTTTAATCAGTTAATTAAAAATCAACACTTTCCTTTAGTTTTTAGGGTTCCATACCCAAAGGGTGACAACGGAACCCTATTACTAAGCTTCCGCTGTCCGTCCGTCCGTCCGTCTGTCACTGGGCTGTATCTCATGAACCGTAATAGGTAGGCAGCTGAAATTTTCACAGAGTGTGTTTTTCTTTTTAAATATAAAAATTAAAGTGTTAAATATTGTACGATGGTACGGAACCCTTCGTGCGCGAGTCCGACTCGCACTTGGCCGATTTTTTTGTATAACATTGCTTCACAGGATTTGTTCCTTTAGTTATTAACAAAATCCGTGAGAGGAGTAATCCTTTGAGTATTTTTCGCTATTTATTATTGTTTCGGATCTAGCCCTGAAGGCCCACTGGTAAAATTTACACTGTATACCTTTTAGATTGGAAAATATTTATTGGAAGCATTAGAAAAAGTTTTCTATATTTATGTTAATTTTTTTACTGAAAATACAGATTTTAACAAAATATAAAAACACATAGACCTAGAAAGAGGCTTTCTCAAGTCATTTTTGGAAACCGATATTCCAATTAAATTGATATTTAATATCTAATATCAGGTAACAAATATCTGTGTCTGCACGCTTTTGTTTTTTTGAAAAATCCTAAATGAAAGCAAAAATAAAATCTTCATACAAATTTTGTTTTCTCTGTGGTTTGACCAAGAATACATTTACCGAAAAAACAAAGACATGCAGACACAGATATTTATAGCCTAATATTAGATACCAAATGTCAAGTAAGTTAGAACAGTGGTTTTTAAACTATTAGTAAGCTACCTTTGCATGGGAGGCGAAATTTTGTGATACCTACAGACCGACCTTAAGTTAATTACTTGGTTCAGATGAATCTTCTGGACCTAGTGGCATGCAATAATGCCTTTTAATACATAAATAAATACATTTAAACGACCCACAGTTTTATAAACCTTTTCCTACCTCTTGAACTAATATATTATAAGTAAATATACTTTTTCGTACTAAACAGGTACGTCGTTTATTCTAAGGAATGTGATATGTATTTATGTTTAATCTATCGTGAAATATTACAAAAATCTTAAAACATAAATGTATACTTTCTAACAATATGATGCTGACCGTAACGTTCGTTGGACAAGTATAAACCGCCATTTCTATATTGTTTCTTTAATGCACTGGCTTATACGAATCATTTGAAAACCACTGTTCCAATAGAATTGATATTTAATATCTAATATTAGGCACAAAATATCTGTGCCTGCACGCTTTTTTTTTTTTTTTAAAAACATAAACCGAATCAAATGAAAGCAAACATAAATTCTTCATACACATTTTGTTTTCTCTGTGGTTTTACCTAGGATACATTGACCGAAAAAAAGAAAAATATGCAGACACAGATATTTATTACCTGATATTAGATCCCAAATATCAAGTAAATTGGAAGTGGTTTTCATATGATTAGTAAACTACGTTTGTATGGAAAGCATGATTTTCTGATGCTTACGGGCTCACCTTAAATAGCTGCAGCACCTACATACGTCGCTTGCTTATAAGTCAAAACTTTGAATACTACTAAAGCACTCACTAAAAATATCTGACAGAGCGGTAGAGAGTAAACTCCTGCACCATTGGAGTTTTTTTTAAATCTATACTATTACTATGACATTATTCTATAGAATGCTACAGCGCGATCAGAAGCAGTAAGTGACTTACCATCCACTCGAGCTGTCGGAAAGTACCGGCGGAGAGCGGAATGCCGCTGACTCGTGCCAGCGTGCTCAGCCGCGGCGTTCGGCCGATCTTCTCCTCGCTCTTGGCTATAATCAAAGGGACACCATGATATAAAATACAAAATAGTTGATAGGTGATATTAGCTACTTTGTTAGTTAGTTTCAATTTTTAATACATTTATACGGTGGGTTGCTGTTTATTTTGGTCTTTGCTCTTTGCTTAAACTGTTAACTAAATAATTGTTTTGGCAGTAACATTCAGATCCATAATGAAATACAGACTGTATTTTAGTTCAAGTTTATTTGAGTTTTCTTCTTTACCGAGTTGATCTTGAATCTGCGGATCTATCAGTTGACGTAAATTGATTGTAGTTGGCTAACAATAGTTCAAATAAATTAGATGAAACAAGATAGGATCAGCAGTGATCACCATTGAGCTTACTAAAAGGTTGCGGCCAAGGGTGCTCGCTCCCTTTAGATCCCTTTTTTGCTTGGCAAAGCGGCCCATAATTAAGAAAAGTACAAGTCCGGCGCTGGCATTTGTGTAGCAGATTAGACTTGGAGTTGTGAGTTCAATATTTCACGATAGGAAAACTGAGACTGTAAGGAGAAAATAAACGATATGAAAATTTGTGTAAGTTATCTAGGTATCAACATTTTCTGCTTACGCGCTTGAGATTTGGGTGTTATGAACAAATATACAAAGTCGGGATGGGTCTCGGTGGCCTAGAAGACGCCCAGAATAATGGATGAATAGATGTGTACTTGTAGTCCCATTTGGGGTCCTATCATCTGTCCTACCCCAATGGAGAGATGCAGAATTTATGGGACACACTCTACCTGACAAGTGGACCTAAAGTGAGAATATTGGGATAGCGTTAAACAACAGTTGTTGAACGCTATTCCAATATTCTCGTTTTCTCAGTTGCTGTCCATAAGCCAGTCATGAAATGTGACATTGGATGAGAGCGAGGAAGTGTACCAGCGAGGCTGAGTGCAGCGAGCGCGGAGTGCGTGAGGCGGTCGGCGCGCAGCTCGTGACGGTCCATGAAGAGGTCGAGCAGCTGCACCGCGGCGTGCAGCGTGGCGCCACCGAGCCGCAGCCGGCGCGCCGCCACCCGTAGCTGTTGCACCAGCGCACCCCGGAACTCCAGCTGACGCACACATTTATTTCAGTTGGTGATTGTTAAGTAAAAATAAGATTTCCTACGAAAAGGGCAATTGGTAGAACAAAATGCATAAAATCGAGAAATTTGTTGGCTAACGTAATTGTCAGTTGGTTAGAGCAGTGAACATGTAATCCAAAGGTTGCAGGTTCGAATCCTGCTTCCGAGGAATGTCATGTCACCAATACCTTTTCAGATTATTTTCAAAATCTGATTACAATGCTTCAAATGCAGATGTCGCTGAAACTCAAAAATAATGAGATAATGGTAATGTCGTATCCATTAAATACATTGGTAAAACATTTATGAAATCGGGTGTTCTAACCATAAATGCATTGGTCATTCAGGTCACCTGCGGTTCATTTAATGGAAGTTATATTGAATGAGTAAGTGACCAAATTTAACAATTATTTGACTATGATTTTATCTATTCTATATACATGCTATTTTATTTTCTAATAAACATGAAACACAAATAAACTAACTTAGGAAACCTCCCTAAACTCTTTGTCATTACATTTTGAAATGAGAAATTATAGCAAATATGTACTGTGAATAGGCTGTCAAATAAATATATGCAGAGACAAGTTAAATAATAATGTTAAAAATAAATAGTGCTCAGGGGACCCATTCAGGTAAGAGTGAGTTCGAGTTCGGGAGTGAGTTAACTTAAAAATATCTGGAAACAATATTATTATTTGAATAACGAAACTGTTATTTTACCTGCCAATGTATTCATGGGACAACTCAGATTTTTACCAAACTAAAAGGATGTTCAAGAAGTTTGGAAACATGAAATATTTATAAAAGTGAGTTGATATTTAGCGCCTAATTCAAACTCAATCTTAACTGAATAGGCCCCCAGAGCTTCCAAATACAAGGCCCTTATGTGGTTAGGAAATATGAGAAAATACATCAAAATGTATAATGCAGTTTTATTGTTAATACATACATCTTTATTTTTTGGCAAAGCCTAATGTAATGATTTATTTAATCAATATGATTTTTTTTTTTTATTTCAACCTTTCATTGGTAGGTAACATACGTCTGTGGTGGTTCGTGATGGGGGTATGTGTTTTGATTTCTAAAACCTACTAACCAAAAATTCTTTATGTATTGAGGAATATACACTTACTGTCTTTGTAAGTGAAAATAAAAAGGAAAGTGTCTTCGCAACATGACTGTTTTCGTATACCAAGGAATCCCCATTACTGGCCATAATTTCATTTGCTTTCGTTTTTTGACGGAATATTTTTAAGAATTTCTGAGAACATCTGAAAAATAGCCAATATTTAAAATATGCTGGGCTGGGTCACGTCAGCCGAAGAGACGACGACCGTTGGAGTAATCGTGTCCTGCACTGGCGGCCTTGGACAGGAAAACGGAGTGTGGGAAGACCACCCGCCAGTTGGGACAACAACATCAAGTGCATCGGCTGAAGCAGTGGTTCCGTACCGCTGAGGGTCGGGAGGACTGGAGAAAAATTGGAGAGGCGTATGTCCAGCAGTGGATGCAAACATGCTGACTGACTTACTGACTAAAATATATAATCTAAATTTAGACACATTTCGAGACCATTACTAACAATTTTGAATGTCAAATTGGGGTAATTTTCACACGACTAAGCATAATTCTCCATTTTGCAACAAGGTTCTATTTTCATAGTTATGACGGTACCTGTGGTGAAGTAAGCTGGATTTGAGGCTTTTGCGCTTCTTGCTCCAGTAGGTTTCTCCAGATCTCATCCCGGTACTCGCATGCGTAGTCTTCCTCCAAGTCTGAACACGTCTGTAATCAATATATAACAAGGCTTTCAACTTTATTTGACACTAGCAGCCCGTCCCGGCTTTGCACGGGCATAATATAATTTAAAAAATATTATTTTGACACAATGATACACAAATAAACTCTTCTTACGTAGAGTTCCTAAAAAAGAGCATATATCTACATTGAAATATTTGAAATAAAAATAAGAAATTTTGTGAATAAATTTTTTTTGTAATTTTTTTCTTTTTTTGTATTTTTTACTTTTATGTATTTTTCATACTATTAATTATTGTAAAAAGGTCATAACCACAAAACAAAAGCCATTAAATAAATAATTAATTGAGTTAACACTATTTGAAGTTGTTTTATTTTTCACTAAATAATTAGCTTAACTGTTATTATTATACTTTTGAGATTACCGCGGTCGTTAGACATGTTTGAAAAATGTTACGGCTTTTGAGAATGTCTTTGGAGAATGTATCTTCCTGCCGCGTGAAAAGCCGTAACATTTTTCAAACATGTTTAACTGTTATTAGCTACCTTCAACTACTACTATAACCTACAACTAAAAGTATTTAATCGAAAATCATAAAACTATTTAAGTCACTTTTTTATTAGGATAACTAAATGTAAAATATATATTAATGGGTCTAGTTCTGAAAAGAACTTTTTGAATGCGTTTAGTTACCTACTAAACTAATTATCATCAAGCGACAAAATATTATCAAACGACAATTTCTTAAATTCCACACACGGCTGCTGCGTAGGGAGCCGACTGACTCCCCCCTGTTTTGTGGTTCCTACAAACTCTAAAACGCATAGTTGGCCGAGCGGAGTTTTTTCTAATTTTTAAACTCATGCTATATTTCGAATTAAATGTCCGAATCGAATAATTCAAAAGTAATATAAAGGTATTGAAACAGTCTTAA
The DNA here is from genome assembly GCA_946894095.1 of Incurvaria masculella. Taxonomy (NCBI): domain Eukaryota; kingdom Metazoa; phylum Arthropoda; class Insecta; order Lepidoptera; family Incurvariidae; genus Incurvaria; species Incurvaria masculella. The sequence goes on along the minus strand of OX335641.1, from coordinate 14,028,501 downwards.
ATAATCATTTATTTATTTTGATAAGGATTAATGTCTTGGTACAAATAAAGAGCCTTTTCTAGCGGCGGTATTTAAATTTTTATATTAAAATAAATGCATACTTATCGTGACATAACTATAATAGTTAGATGTATGCTGTCACGACATTTTTTGTAGATAATAATTTGTTCTATAAAATTGTTTTACATCATTTTGTTCTATCGTGAATAGTTTTTCGCAGCGCACGCGATGTAAGGAACATTCTTGGTAATTTTTTTGCACCTTGGGTTACGTTATCGGAGTTTTGGTAAGGATCCCTAATTTTTTAAGATAAAATATAGCCTATGTCCCTCAGATAGACTGACCTTTCCAACGGTGAAATAATTTTTCAAATCCATTCAGTAGTTTCAGAGCCTATTCGGTTCAAATACACAAACAATCAAACCTTTCCTCTTTATATTATTGTATAGATGACACAACGCTGTGGTGTTATACCGAGTTTGGAGACAATATGTGACACATCTCGGACAGAGTGGGCGGAATAAGTTTAGTATGCATTTTAAGGTCGGACTAAAACGGTTTTTGTATGGTTAGTCCGGTGATCTTTGAGGTTAAAACAGTTTTTAATTTTGATGAATTCTAGATAGTGGTTTTGTGCACAAAACTGAAGATCTCTCTGGCTATCACTTTTGTTGTAACCTCTTGTGCGCGGAATCGATTTTCTTCCGCCACAAAAAATGTGAATTGCATTCATTTGATATACCTACATATATATAATGCATACACACCAATAAACAAATTCCAATTCCATGGCATGTCATTAAAACAAACCCATTATTATTTTCTAAATTTATGAAATACGCGGCAAACTCGCAATATCTAAATGGTGACAAATCACATAATAGCCTTCTTATTATTTCAATAGCAAGCAGCTTGCACAATTTTAGCATGTATTTCATCGTAATGACACACATTTTAAAACATGGGTTCGTAGGTACCTAGCGTAATATATGATGCAATTTATTGAAAGAATCTTGATTGGTTTCTAGCTTCACGACAAAGAAGTTCCTACATCTTCTTGGAACTTTAGTGATTTAGAAAAAGGAATTGTGGATAGGTGCCAACAATTTTTCGCACATTTACTGTATCATCTAAAATTAAATAAATTGAAAGCTAATAATGAAGTTCACCTGGGCGTCATTATTGTCTTCGGGCGTCGACAGATGAAGACGAGACATGCGTGATTCCATTCCGATGTAATCACACGTAGGCGCAACCAAGACGACACGTGGGGTCCGCCGACAGTGTGTCCGTAGCGCCAATTCCGCTATTATGTTAGCGTTTCTTCCACAAGTCCCATTTCCCGTTGAAATTGGAGGCTCAACGGTTAAGGAACGACGTGGAAGAGCAGCGTGCGTGTCACATGACGCAAGCAAGCACACACGTGTGGAAAAGGAACACGATTTAGAGAACGTGCGCTAATGAAGAACTGACAGTCGGTTTTAATTTGACGTTGACAGCCCAACGAACTGGGTTGTCGCGCGAAAATTTGGGTTGCCAGATCGTTAAGTAACATCATGGTCCAATTTTAACTGTAAACGATTACAGTGCTCAAAGCGATTAAATGCGTCCCAAATCAGATTGCACGCTCAAAGCTGTAAGCATCACAAACGATGCTTGTGCGCTTTCGGTAACGTAAATTCAAATCGGACCATGGACCACACCATAGTCCGACGCGTTTACAATTGTGGGTCTACTCGGAAGTTGTATTTGAAAGTTGTATTTGAAAGTTGTATTGTAATTTGTCATTATCTTAAAATACTTTAAGTCGTTTTTACATGCAAAGACGCAGAGAGAAGGCACTGGCTCGTCGCGTTTAATCCAAGCCTGGGAGATGCAGACAAGTGCGGGGAGGTGAGGTAGCTCGCTGACAAAGGCGGTCATTGCGGTCATTTTGTGTCGCAGTCTTTGTAAGTTTTGATGTACGAGTATTAATCGATCTGAAATTGGTATTTTCCCTTAGCTCTCGTGTTCGACGATTTAAATTTGTAGGGGTGAAGAACTTGGACTTCTGAGTAGCAAGGGATGACAGTGGCGTTACCATCGGTGATTCGGGTGAGTCTTCTGCCTTTTGTTTCGATCTGTTCTGGACTGGTTCTGCTATCGTTACTCCTAAAAAAGAACTTGTTTTCTTCCTCTAAAAATGTTCTCACTCCTGTGCCTTTCGGCTAGAAGCCCGGATCTAGAAGTTTTATAGCATCTGGTTTCGGGCATTCGATCTTGAAGTAGGCGTAATAGTCTCATGTGGGGGCAAGTTTTTCAATTTTTAGATTAGTTTCATTCATCTTTGTTGCATTTTAAAGTGTATTTTTTTTCGTCTACAGTAGTACCAGGGTGTGCTGAAGCTTGCAACACTTTCAGCTGTGCGGGGGTATCTGAGAAGTGGGGGGGGGGGGGGGGGGCAGTTACCCGGCGGGGTTCGAGTCGGTCGCTCGCCCCGCTGGCCTCTGGTTACCTCGTACTACGTGCGCCTGCGCACAGTCAGTGGCGGTTTCGGCGTCAGAGATGACGCCATCGACTGCAGCTGTAGCATTGATACGTGAGGTGTAGCGTTTTTGTTGTGTTTGTTTCTGCTTCGACCGCGGTGTGTATCGATGCTCGACGCCGGGTAGTCGCGCTCCTGTGTAGGTGTTATGTACGGCTGTGATTGTGTGCGTGCATTGTCAGCTGCCGATTTTGAGTGAAGTGACCGTTGAGATAAACATACATGTGTGAACATTTTTTTTCTGCTCCTGAATTTCGGACTTCTACTTGGAAATTAGTCATCTGCTGTTCTAGACGGGTCGTCCTCTGTACGATTTCATTCAATATTGTTGTGTGGTGGGCCTGGTTAATTGCCAAGTGATCAATTTTATATTCGAATCGACTCACCGCTCCACACAATTGGGATATTGTGTTTACCAACTCCTTCCATCCGACCGGCGGCGGCTGCGCGAACACTTCAGGTCCGAGCCCGTCCCCTGGGAATCCCGTGGGGAACACTTGGTGCAGGTAAGCCATGCTTTTCTTAAGTTTTTGGATCGAAATCTACCCTGATACGAATATGCTTCTATACTTGGCGGCTAGTGTTGCCACACTGTCACACTGTCCCACTGTCCCAGTGTTTCAGTGATGCATTTACTCAAGTGATTAATATTCGATTAATTAGAACAAGAGCCTTGTTTAGTGCAGCGCGCTGGGAATTGCTTCCTGAGCCAGAGGTTCGTGGTTCGCGTTCCTGTTTTTGTAATATTATAATCGGTTGCAGGTTATTCTTTTTTCTCTGGCTTATTTTAGTGGGCACACCACCGTAGATATTATTCTGAAGGATAAAATAAGCTCATTGCTAGTTTAAGAACTTCGTATCGAAGTCACATGAAATAGTATGTGAACTGAGACATTTATTTGAAATTAGAGAAAAAAAATGGCAATGTGCTTATTTTACCTTCAGAATTCGCAGTGTTCTGTGTATTCAAGAGTTTCGGGAATAACTTGGTGTCTCGGCACAAAATACTCATATGGTTTTATTGACGACTATGCCTAGATTTCCCCAAAAACAAATTAGATTTTTTGCAATTAAAGATATGCGGTCAACTATTTAAAAATCATAAAAAGTGGTTTTCGAGAGAAAACTAGCACAACGTATTATCACTATTATGCAGTAGATGGCGCTTTGCAACGAATTAATATTTTAGCTTAAATATATTTAATTTAGCAAAAATAATTTATGAAAATAAATATAATGGTACGGGTAGTGGCACAGTATACCTAATTGTAAAAATAATTAAAAATGCCAAACATTTCTATAATCGTAAATTGTTGTAAATATCTGATAACAGATGGCACTACTTTTTCTGCTATGGAACTAATTATTCAACGTCTATTTAGATCGAATTATATTAGCCGGGAGTTATCATGAAAGTTGAAATATTTGAAAATGAAAATCATTAAAAATAATTATCGATGGTTTCGACCACTATCGATAACATTTCCGTTATACCAAAAAACTTACTGGTCCTCCGGTTGGATATCTTCTTTGTAGCTTACATTTTATATTTAATTACATATCAGTCCTTGCCAACCTAATCTTCTTCTAAGCACTTATCTTTGTTTAATTTTCGTAGTATTCCATATGAAACACAAAATTTGTGGTAATAATGATGGTGAACTTGTAAATCGTGACTACTAGTCATGATCTATAATAGAGAATTTAATGGAATTGTCACAAGAAAATTTAGAAGATTGCACGGAGTTGAGTGGCCTTTTGGACATTATTTCTAATTTTCACAGTGCACAGATTCAATTGTTGATTGCGTGCACACCATTGAATAGTACTGGCGAATTTTCCATGGCCAAATGACAGCTGTATTCAATGGTGTTAGCCTGCGGAATCAAAGAGCTCAGCAAAATTCAGATAAGTGATTTGTAACTCGTAATAGAGGCTCTGAGCACTGTCAACGCGATTCGGACCAACTGTAAACACGCTATCAGCGTCTGCATATCTACTCAGGAAAGCGAAAACGAGTTAGTCACAGATTAAAGTGAAACGATTTCGCCTGACGTCATCAAACATAAAATGTAATGCTTGTGGCATCGCACTCTAATTATAATGATTAGAAAGGGACAACACTAGGGTGACTCGTGGCTGTCATTTCATGGGTACAAAAGCATTCTGACTCACTAGTAAGTCACCGGTGAATCACAGGTGAGAATCTTACGAGTAGATCCCCTGAGCGCAATTCGGACTGCGGCCCAGGTAGCCACCCCTGCGTCTAACTGGCTATACCGCTTTTTACACGGTCTAAGATATTAACCCAAATAATATTTTTGGTTGTAGAAAGGTCACGAAAAGTTTTTAGAACCGTTTTAAGGCGCCTATATACCATAGCGTAAAGTCAAGAATTCACGCGGCGGAATCTAGCCAGTGCCATCATATCAGCGGGAGGGTACGCACGTTTCGCACGCTCCGTCCCCGCTCGGCAAAGTACGAATAGTCTGATTTTGTCGAAAAAATAAAAAAAAAATTTTTTAATAGTAAAGGGGATGTGTATTGTGTACCTCCTTAAGGCTGAGAGGTATAAGATTTTTTTTATTTCATTTTTCTAAATAGAAAGATAACAGAAAAAATGGCTTTGAAAGGTAAAAAAGGTCCTTATATATACAGGTGTTTTGGACAAAATGGGGATGTGTACCTTCGCAAACGTACATTCTATAAGCTCAGTATTTTTTCAATGTTTAACAACCTAAGTCTTTACTGTAATCAACTTCAGAAAAACGTTCATATATAGGTATTTTTTCCCCTTAAGGTCGGCCCGTAAGCATCATAAAATTTCGCCTCCCATACAAACGTAGTTTACTAATAATTTGAAAACCACTATTCCAACATACTTGATATTTGGTATCTAATATTAGGCTACAAATCTCTGTGTCTGCATGCCTTTGTTTTTTCGGTAAGTGTATTCTGGGTCAAACCACAGAGAAAACAAAAATAGTATGAAGATTTTCTTTTTGCTTTCATTTTATTCGATTTGGATTTTTCAAAAAAACACACGCATGCAGACACAGATATTTGTTACCTGATATTATATATTAATTATCAATTCAATTGGAATAGCGGTTTCCAAATGATTAGTAAACTACGTTACGTTACGGGCCGTTCTTAAGGAAATCGTTAGCAAATGCCTTTTGGCATAAATTACGAGAATGGTCCCAAACATATATACCTAATTTTCCGAACTCTTTGGACCTAACAGAGAAAACACATTTTTAGGGTTCCGTACCCAAAGGGTGAATACGGAACGCTATTATTAAGCCTCCGCTGTCCGTCCATCCGTCCGTCCGTCCGTCCGTCCATCCGTCCGCCCGTCCGTCCGTCCGTCCGTCTGTCACAGGGCGAACCGTAATAGGTAGGCAGCTGAAAATTTCACAGAGTGTGTATTGATTCTGCCGCTATAACAACAAATAAGTGTAATCAAAAAGTAATAAAAAATGAAATCAAGTTATTTTAAAATTTAAAATAAATTGATTTTTTGGTGTTGAATCGTATACGATTGTACGGAACTCTTCGTGTGCGAGTCCTACTCGCACTTGGCCGGTTTTTTTGTGTTAAATCTTGTACGATGGCACACGAAGGGTTCCGATCCTTCGTGTGCGAGTCCGACTCGCACTTGGCCGGTTTTTCCACCAACAACCGCCGACTCTATACCTCTTCATTATTGGCAAATTTTTAACCGCCGAGCAATTGTTTCAAAGTTTGGAAAGAGAAAATAATCCGAGGGGGCAAAATATGGCGAATATGGTGCATTTTCAGTAAATATTTGATGTGCAGCACTTTTTGAAATGTATAGCATATCAGCTAGCTTGCGCACATCAGCTGATGGTCATCCGATACTTTTTAATGGATTTTTTTCACCATATTGGGGCGCGGTCACTTCATTTGGTCGACCATTTCGATGCATGCTGGTCATCCTCGTAGGACCCCGTCTAAACTCTGCCACTGTTGTAAATGATGGAGCAGACTCAGCCAGAGTTCAATTCATCAGCTTAAATATTGGTTGAAGTCAGACCTTTCACATGAAAGTATATATAGTCATATATAATAAGTGTTATATAGTCACATAACGGTGCCCATTTTTATCCATGTTTAAAACTTCACTGAGAGCGTTTTTATTTATGAAAAATTACACATGACTTTTCATGTTGCAGTACTGGCCTGTGATCCGAAGTAAGATTTTGCCTTGGAAACTTGCTAGGAGCGAAAAGGGTTTTGCCTTGGCAGAGAAAACACAGCATTGGGTCTTGGGAACGTTTAAGGCAACAAGGTTCTCCTGACCCCCGTTGGCTACTTCCTCGAGAACAGGGTCCACCTTATTTACCACAGAAGTTGTGGTATAATCTCTGCTCCTCCAATCCCTGACATACCCCTAATGCTCCGTGCTGTCATCAGCGTAACTGTGTATCATGCCGAGGGACAGCAAATCGTTAATGAAGTTTAAAAATAGCGTTGGTGACAGCACTGAGACCTGTGGGACACCAGCCCTAATCGGGAAGTCGTCCGAATTCGCACTATCAACAGCAACGTAAAATGAGCGGCCCGATAGGAAGCTGGCGATCCGTGAGCAAAGCTTGGGAGGAATGCTGAAGGACGGGAGCTTGCCTAGTAGGCCCCGGTGCCAATGCCACTGCCAGCGACTCCCCAAAATGTCCAGTCTTTCGGCCCATACATGCGTAACATACATTAGAAGATCTCTTGTTGAGCGCGCTTTTCGGAAACCGTACTGCTTGTCACCCAGGAGTTTATTCGCTTCTTAGTACGCTAGGATCTGAGAGTTGATGAGGCGCTCCATAATTTTACATTGAAGAGAAGTTATCGCTATGATTTAATAGTTGGAGGGGTTTGGTGAATCGCCCTTTTCGGTACCGGTTGGACAGAGGCTCTTTGTCAGTAAGAGGGAACGATACTCCGGATGAAGGAGAGACGGAAGAGACGGGTGATTATCAATGTCAACTCAGGAGCACACTTCTTGAGTACAATGACCGGAATGCTGTCACTACTCTTCAAGTGTCTAACGTCCTCAAACACTTGAATAACAGTCTAGGGTGCATCCTCGGCTCCTTCATCGCAAACCCACAGTGTGATATCGAGGGAGGGGCTGCACCCTGGTCATCCAACGTTGAGTAAGACGTGAAAAGACGAGCAAAAATGTCAGGTCGGGTACTTCTGGGACCACCCTGATAACCTATAACCGGCTACACAAACTCCTGGTGACAAAAAGGGCCCACTCCGGACAACCACCACTTAGGCTGAGATAAATAGTTGTAATGAGCATTACTTTGAGATGTTGTCGTCACAAAGTACTACTTTTCGATACTTTTAGTTACGGTTACGAATATTTATCTCAGCCTAGAACCTTCTCAGTCTTTGGCAGAAACTTAAATCAATCGATACACAACCTTTCTTCCTGAAATCGAATCGATTACTTAATAAGCTCGAACTTGCCGCAAAAGAAGGTCTAACTTAATGACGGTTACGCTAGAAGCAATTTCTTGGATATATGTAAAATTAAGACTTTAGCATAGTTAGGTATTTAGGTAAGTGTAAAACTGAAGATATATGCATATAAAAATGAACCTCTCTTCACCCTATCATCAATTACCCCACCGGGTTCTGTCCGCGTCGAAACTAGCCCGCGGCGAGCTTCGAACCCAGCGACCCGAGCCGGCCCGGAGCGGTAAATCTCCGGCGAGTGGCGCGCGCCGCGGCGTCTGATTTACGGAGGTTTAATTGCGGCGCTGAGAGCGCCAGAGATTAGCGCTCCTCGTGATTCACACGAGGCGCAGTGCAGCTGATGATGGCGGCGTCTGCTCCGAATGAGGGACCGGCCACTGCATGAGAGGAGAGCGCCCGTGACTCAAATAGTGGTCGATCCGCCTGCCCTACGTGAGCTTTTCGGGAAGATTCATAACAGAGGAATCGGCACTGAATCGGACACTGCATTATTGAAACAACGAAATTAAAATTACAATTCATATTAAATGACAATCATTCGATGACAATTATTAGGATTCAAGACATTGCGGCCTCTTCTGGTATTGCCACCACACAAATATTGCCGAGTTATTTAGCTTCGTCTTTATTATTACAAGATAACATAAACAAATGGATTGGTGTCATGGCATTCTCATTTTGTACGGTTGTCGAAATGCCGTAATTTGAGAAAATAATGCTACCTATTGTGTTCTTTTATGTAACTGGAATTGGAAGCACTGTCTTGATATGAGCCCATCACACCGTACTAGGAAATAGGTGCCATGCCAGGATCTTCTCTTTATGAGCACTGCTACACTGAACTGGATGGAAAATACGGATTCAATGCAATGGTATACCAATCCAGGCAGGCCATCCCTACCATCTAGGTAGTAGAGGACCTACAGTTTTAAATGGTTCTGGAACCATGGAACAACTCGCATTCGTAACGAAATGCACTTATTCATCTTTGAAAGAGAGAGACAGTGGTACGTTACATCAACGGGCCAGGCATAGAGCCCAATGTTATGGAAGGCAATTCCCCGCGCCCCTGACCTAAAAGCCGCTCAGTAGGGTTCCCTAAAATATCCTTTCGTAAAATGCATTCACCTCGATTAAATACTACATGCATTTTGATATGTGTTGCAGATTCAGTTGGTTTCTTGGAGCCAAGACCATAGACCTGGCATGCGTTCTATGGCCAAGACAGCCTGTTTGCAAGTAAACATACTGACTAGTGCGTGTTTATTCGTAGCAGCCTATAAGATATCAGGCCTATATCGGGCCGACATGGGTTGTAAGCACGTGGTTGTAGATAAGACTGAGGGAAAATGCTGTACTCCGGAGTAATATACCGTTATGCCCAAATGTTCTGGGCTATTGGTCTATCAGGGAGCCGACAATAGATATTTAAGTGGAGAAAATATACCTTGCTTTGGGTTCTAGGCTTATGCTTGTACCAGAAGATGTTTTATGCAGTTACTACTGCCATTAGCTGTTTATTTATACACTAAAAAAATATCAATTAATCTATCTGTAATTCAGATAATAAAAACCGTCTTGCGACGTTAAAATAGAGCCAACTAAAACTTACTGTTATTCTCTCTCTTCATCTCTAACTCTATAAGTTACTTTATCTTTTAATTGTTTTTAACCAGTGTGCCATACTGTTTTCTCTTACTGTGTGAAAACTGTCTCTAGCTTTAGTATCTTTATCCTAATTTTAAATTCAATGGAGAGGTACTTTTCCACTGAAAATAAATCTGTTAAGACGACTGTACTTCTAGAACAATAAGAAATTCTAGAAATATTTACTGTTTGGGATCATTTATAGATATTAATTTAATACATTAATAATAATGAGAAATACTTTACCATAAATAACTGAATTTTAACTGTGATAGAAAACATTTGGTATTAATTTTATTCAGTATACAGCGCTCTCAATCACCGACGTTGTACTGGAAGAGACCGTTATATGCTTACACAAAAAGGCAATGTAATCTAATCTACTACAAACTATAGTTACATACATTCACCCTTCGAAGAAATATCCGTTATGCATCTCCACTGGAGCTGAAATAAACCGGCCTAAATCCAATGGCATCCTACTTCCGGCTCCTAATACTCCTACATAAGTAAGGGGTTTAATTCCTTCATTATCTGAATACCCGTACATGCTTGAATGCTCGCGAAATAGCTTAGGCTCTTAAGAAATTAATGTGAGCAAATATATTTTTGGATGAAAATATTATGAAAAAATCGATCGCGATGCAAGGAAATAGTAAAGAAAGTTTAGTTAAAATTATAAGTTTAGTTCAGTGCTGTACTAGAGTTCACGTAGATACATTCCTAATCAAAATCTGTTTAGTATTTCTTAATTTTAAGGCGTTTTTAAGGGTCGGGCACTACTGCTTACATACATGTTATTCAGCATAATGATAAATACCTCAAATTATAAGCTGACTTATTTATTATTTAACCCAGTGCTGATCGCACCTTCATTTTTGTAGATATATCGGTACTATTCTAATTTTACTAAGGGTGTTTTTTTTTGTAACTGGACATAGATGGCTAATACCAAACTGACCGTCTGATATTAGCCTAACACACCAGATGGGAACTATTTACATCTACTTACTTATAATTAGGTAATGGGTAAACAACTTGGAGTAATTAAATCAAAATTTATTTTAATAGAAACCAAATTTTATTGGGAATCTCACAAGTTTAAATTTTTGTAATCCTAAATAGATATTTACAGATATGTATATGTATTTATCTATTTATAGGACTTCAGTCTATAGACAAAGCCAGTACCATAGTAACTCTTTGATAAATTTAAGGCCTCTCTATCACTTCAAAGCTAGTGAGGACTTGAAGAAAATATTAACATTTGGTGATTTCTAAACAGCGGATGCGCAAATGAATATTGAATTCTGAAAAAACTTTTCTTTATATAGTCTTCTGTCTTGCAATTTGGTGATTTCACTTTCCGTGTCAGGTATGCGCTTTTATTTAAAGGGCTTTTAGGTGCGGAAAAGACCAAAGCTTTCGAACCATGCTTTCTAAGTGGCTCAGTCTGTAGAGTTTTGTACCAGATGCCTTTCTCTACAGATTGTCAAACTGTTCTTTCCACTGAATATAATACATTCTTTGGCATCTCTCGGGCATCTTTCATCTCTCAAGCATTTGCAAGTATTGTCGCAATGCACCGCACTTTTCGCCAACTCATCAGCTCGCTCTTTGCCCTCTAAGCCCGTGTGGGATGGAATTCATTGCAAGGTCACTTCTTTTGCCTTTAACCGCAAAAAGTGATGAAGAATTTCTTTCTACTCCCTGACCCGGGAGCTGCTTACACTTATATTAGGCTGCACGGGAGTACAGCTTAAAATGTTGGAGTGCACTTTTAGAGTCCGTTAAAATTTGTTATGATAATATCCTAGAGTTTTCGAGAGTGCATCGAGGATCGCCACGAGTTCATCATTGAGACACAAATCATCAATGTGTGTCTCAATATTAAATTCAGTCCCGCAGTCTAGCACCGATACCACTGTCATCCAGGGAGCCATTGGTGTACAGTTGGTAATGTGATTAGGTCATGTAATCAAATGCTTAATTTACTTACCTTTTTGTGCAAAATCCCATTTGCCTAAATTTGAAATCATCTCGACAGGTTTGCCATTTTGGCGCATTTTTCGCTAGATCTAACGATTTTCATGTCTAGCAAAGACAAAAAAAAATCTAGAGAGAGATTAATATACAAAAGCTTAAACATCGAAATAAGCGAACACTTAGCCCCGATTGCACGAAGAGACGGCTGAGTTAATCAATGTTCAAACACGTCACTTTTAGTGAACCGCATGGAGTTCCTTCCGTACAACGTGACGTGTTTAATCGTACGTTGACGTTGATTTTGATTTTTTGTCCTTTCGTGCACTCGGCCCTTGGTAATCTCCATTCTGAAACATTTTTTCCAGCGCGGTAATCGCATTATGTGTCCACAATATTATTATAAATAGGATCCATTAAGAAATCACGGAGTAGTCCGCAAACATAAATTACAATTTCGGAACACTTTGTCTTGGTGGCTTTTTCCAAAACAGTACTCACACTAATGCAACGTTTATTAAACTAATATTTTGGTTAGATAAAACCGACGTACTTCACGCATTCGGCAATATATTCTCATAATTTAGTTAGACTAAGCGTCTGATAAATTGAAAGCAGAGATTACCAATTAGGGTTCGAGCCGTTAGCGGACGGCCGCGGCGGTCGGTGCCGGGATATAGCCCACAGATAAATCCGTCAAAATAAATTTACTTCTGTTGGGACTGAAGCGGCCGTTCTTCTCATTTTCCACGTTCACATTGGATCAAACCCCAATTAGTTGTTCAAAAAAGCAATTCATTTTTTATTTAAAGAAAACTCTATGCAAGTTTACATAATTAACTGTATAATAATATGGTATGTGTAGTGGGGGAACGGCAGAACGTCTAATATGCAGATCGTATAATGTCATATTTTAACAAAATTTTAAAACCATGCAAAACGTATAATCAGCAGATCGTATAATTTTATACGTAGTGCATGGAGGAGTTTAAAGAATAAAATTACTTATTTCTCCATGCATAACGTATAATAGTCATAACGTATAATATTATGATCTTTATTTAACAAAAAAAGAAAACCATGCATATCATATAATCCAAAAACTTTTTATACGATAAGCGCCCTTATGCATATACTTTTAAAGCGTATACTCGCACGTGACGTTTCGACCGTCTCAATTAGCGTAAGGCGGCCTTTCGAAATTGTAGCAAATATCGATTCGTAGCAATTTCAGCCTTAGATGTATCGTTATTAGGGCGCTTTATTCAGTGCTTCTTGGCATATTATACGTTCTGCATGGTTTTCTTTTTTTGTGAATTCATGTTAGGAATATTATACGTTGTGACTATTATACGTTCTGCATGATGCAAAGAGTTGATTTTATTTTTAAACTTTATTCATGCACAACGTATAACATTATACGTTGTGAATATTATACGATATGCATGGTTTTAATTTTTTGGAAAAAAATACTATTATACGTTGTGAATATTATACGCAGTGAATACGACTCTGTGTAGTATACCGAAGAGGAGTTATCGCTAAGGAGGGTTGATTAGTTGGGTTGACTAGTCCCGTCCTCGATCTACTGCTAATGGGTTCAGATATGTTCGTTGAAGAAGAGTTGCTTGCTCTACTAGATTTAAAATAAATTAAATAATGCTCCTTCTTTAATTACTTTTATTCGTATTTTTCCCAAAACATACTTTATCCAATGTTGAGAACGGTCTTATCAATAAAAAATATTTTGAACAATAATGTGCTTCAGGATATCTTATAGTGGTACCATCTTAGGGCACTACGGACAGCGTAAATCTTACACCGAGATAATCCAAGTCTGGTAAATTTTATTGCACGATTTTTGAGAGAACCACGGTTTTACGAGTTAGTCTCTGGAGAGATCCGAGGCCCGTAAAAATGTATCGGGTTTTATGGGGCCAGTGACGCACATCCTTCATCGTTCGGTTATGGCACAATATCACATGACTCGCCTTCCTCCTGTCCGATCTCCGCGAATTAATATGGAATAGGCCCAAGTCACACGAAGGCTGTTCCGAACGCGGCCGGAACAGCGTAATCTCACCTTCATTTACGATCCGCGGGGATTGTGCAGGTTTTTATGATCCGGACGTGATTCGGCGATTTATTTCCCTTTAGATTTGAGATTATGTACCAGATTTATGATCACATTTTGGCAAACGACGTGGGTGTTATTGTATATTTACAAATGCTCTGTTTAATATGTTTTTTGCACCATTACTTTGCTGAATAACACTGAGATCTGCCTTCACAGGATCGCTGTGTTTGTGCGGTAATGTCATGAAGCAATGTAAAGAAATCAAGCAATTACTGATGGATCACAACAATGCAATTGTGACAATCTCTTTATTAGATAGGTAGGAACTTATGTTAATAAAATACATATTTAATTTAAACTTAAAGATAAAAAACTTCTTCTAAAAGAGCCGAAGCTCCAGCTGTACCTAAAATACTGGCGGTGTTACCTCTTTGAATTTCGAGGCTTATTCGCCGGACAAAATGTGCCCCGGACCTGGGATCACCGGAACTTTCATTTAAATGTTTGCCTAACGTTGAAGCAAAAGTTATCGCTTCTGGTGACCATGAACCGAGTGTCTCGACGGCGAAGGCTAAAAACTCAAAGGAACTCGCCACAATGTAATTAATGCATATATGCTTTTAAAGGAGAATACCCAATGCCCCATACATTTTGGGCCCCTCGAAAATGTTAGTGTCTGTCTGCCAAACCAGTGATGCAATTTAAAAAAGAATATAAACATTCGAGAAATGAATATTGGAGACCTACGTCATTGCCATTTTTAAGTTATTGACGAAATGCGGTTTTGAGATAATTTATTAGATATACCAAATATCTTGGCGTGCAGCACAATGATTTACCTAGTTCAAACGAAATAAAAAACCGGCCAAGCGCGAGTAGGACTCTCACACGATGGGTTCCGTACCAACGTACAAGATTTAAGAAAAAAAATCAGGTTTTTTGTATGGGGATCCTCTTTAATTTTTTTTTTATTTTATTTTACTTTTTGTTATAAAAATAAATACAAACTCCGTGAAAATTTCAGCTGCCTACCTATTACGATTCACGAGAGACAGCCCTGTGACAGACGGACGGACGAACAGCGGAGGCTTAGTGATAGGGTTCCGTTTTCACCCTTTGGGTACGGAACCCTAAAAGGACTGAGTATAATGTCTCTTTCATATTGAATAAGCAACAATCCTTCACATTAGTCTAAGGGTTAATTTTACATACGTATCTGTCTTTTTAGGGTTCCGTACCCAAAGGGTGCCAACGGAGCCATATTACTAAGTCTGTCCGTCTGTTTCAGGGCTGTATCTCATGAACCGTAATAGTATGCAGCTGAAATGTTTACAGAGTGTGTTTTTATTTCGTCGCTATAACAACGAAAACGAACAAAAAATAAATAAAAAAATATAAAAATTAATGGTGTTCTTTAAATCTTGTACGATGGTTCGGAACCCTTAGAGTGCAAGTCCGACTCGTACTTTGCCGGTTTTTTTCTCCCTTGCCAGACGGAATGGCACGAAGCAGACTGGCCGAAAACGATTTGTGACAACCGTGACAACGGAAGTACAAATACGATTCTCTGTCCTTTTCGTATTCATATTGAGAGTCGGAAAAGAAGTAATTTTGAATTGTTGTGTATTGTTTATTGTTTATTCATCATCCATAGACACTGCACTCGGATTTGTCATATTTTATCATTAGCCAGTTCGAAGAAATCCCAGCGAAGAAGAACTGGAAAGAAACTCCGCTGGTTTTTTTTTTTTCAACGTCCACTTAGTCTAAATTTACAAAAGTATTTAGACTCACAGATAAACACGCTAAATTAATATAGATTACGAGAATCAACAATTCATGTCATATGCAACAGTTCATGACAAATATCAGTTTATTAGTAAAGACCATGCCCGCCATCTAGCATGTTGCCAATTGGAAAGCCAGTCCCCACAAACAGCACCCGTTCAAGAGCATCACGCCAGGCACAGCCATCGCCTCTATCAACCATATTTTAGGGAAAGAGGAGACCCGAACCCAGCGTCGCCGCACGATGCACTACTCCAGTGGCAACATGAAAAAGTTGTGAAAGCTCTGTACGATTTAGTTTTAATACGATTATTTCTGTCATGAACTACTACAGTGACCTGTAAACAAACAGTAAAAATACAAAATACATTATTATTCTTACAGCTAAAAAAAACTATATAATATTACACTTTAAATGCTACCACCTACAGAAAATTAAGAGTACAATGGTTTAAGAGCAACCATATACGAATAAGATTCCTGAAAGAGATTCTGACCAACACCTACAGTTAAATAATGCTTTAATACAGAATGATTCCTTTTAAACATGTAAGGAGTAAACGGCCGGGAAAATGGGGATTCAGATAGTTACAAACATGTTTCAATAATAAATATAATTTATCGCATATGTGTCCACAAAAGACGCGAATGATTTTTTAGGTGCCTGGTTTTGGGCATTCTCCTTTTCACCGTGCCGCGTCGCTGCACATTCTCCGGTGTTCTGCATCGGATTTCGCAGGAGAGCCACCGTTCTGAAGAAGCCCGCGGCGAAATCCGATACGGCACACCGGACAACTGTCAGTGTTGATCACTTTCATGAAAACTATTATTAATATATTTACGTGTTTTCGCATACACACGTGGACTGAACACGGACTCGATACAACAAAGGGCTGAAATTATCTTGACTAATATGAACTTTTCAATATGAACATACATGCAAACACATTATTTCCTATTCTAGCGCCGTTGCTATTTCTGACCTTCATAAATCACATGGTAGATGTCAAATTTGCCATTCTACTTAAAATTAAATTAAATACCCAATAAATAACAACAGCAAAAATAGCCTAATTGGTCGAATTCAAAGAATGTTAAGTGAAATCTCCGACTGGTTTATTAGAATGTATGAATGAAACAATCGACTGGCAATTTGACGCCAGTCATCTCATCCGCAAAAAAAGTAGCGTCCCTACAATGAATTATGATGGGATGACTAAATTGAGCATGTTTGCCGAAAATTGTCAAAAGCATGTTTTTGTTGACTGAGCGATGCGCGAAGCGCGAGCGTGGGGTCTTCTTTTCAGCTTTGGCAAAAATGCTTTCGTATGTTCAGTGTCCGGCTGTCCGTTTGTTCTCCTCTACAGGTCGCATTCCTCAACCGATTCTCGTGAAATTCTGTGAGCACGTTTATATTTTCTGGATTTAATGGTTCGAAAATTTTAAAAACATAAAAAAATACTGTCGAATTGATAACCTCCTTCTTTTTTGAAGGTTGGTTAAACAAAAGTGAGGCCATTTTGTCATATGTTCGAAAATTTCGATACAATTTTGTTTAGTGACAATACCTAAAGCGTTTGGTAAGTACCAAGTGAGAAAAATACAAGAAAATACGCATATTCTAAATATTGAACTTGGCTTCCGTTTTCACATTTATATTTTTGATGCAATGGGATGTAATACGCCATAAACTACTTAGAGATATCGCAAATGAAACAAGTGGCAAACGTTTTAAAATTAAGTTGCGCGGAAATGGCTCCTGATCGAAATTTTTTATGATTAGGTATTTTTTAAACGTTTAAAGTACACGTAATTATTAATAAAAAAAATATGCGTACTATACTAACCTATGACATACGACAGAAGGCCTTTTTTCAATGTCCAAGTTTTCAAAGCAATGCGTTTGGGATGTTTTTGTTAATACCGAACCTAGTAGGTTCAAGAGAGGAAGGAAGGAACTAATACATATTTGTTTGTTACATAAACACTATTTATGGAGTATATTCACCATGGATTTTACATTTCATTAAGGAGGCGGGGGTGAAAACTTGCATCCGAACGTTTTTGTTATTTGCTTATTTTGCTAGAGGCTGTTCCTTCACTACATAGTATAAAACAAAGTCGCTTTCTCTGTCCCTATATCCCTATGTCCCTATGTTCCTATATCCCCATGTATGCTTAAATCTTTAAAACTACGCAACGTATTTTGGTGCGGTTTTTTTTAATAGATAGAGTGATTAAAGAGAAAGGTTTATATGTATAATAACATCCATTACATAGTGGAGAAATACTGTTATTTTTGATGTTTCCAATGTGATGTCG
Source organism: Incurvaria masculella (assembly GCA_946894095.1). Lineage (NCBI taxonomy): Eukaryota > Metazoa > Arthropoda > Insecta > Lepidoptera > Incurvariidae > Incurvaria > Incurvaria masculella. The sequence continues at coordinate 14,010,658 of OX335641.1, read as the reverse complement.
TAAAAAATTACATTTTTTCCGCTTACATTGCAAACGCAGGCTGAATCCTACGAGATTTATCAAAATAATGTACTGAGTATTGTACACATTGAAAAAATCTACAGAAAACTCCGCGATGGTATATGTCTATCTCTTATGGATATCCTCATCTATATATGATATATCATCTAATAATAATATCTAAGTTTTTTTTTTATTTAAAATATTTCAATGTATCAACCCTTCGTGTGGGAATCCGACTCGCACTTGTTGCGAGTCGGACTCCCACACGAAGGGTTCTGTGCCATCGTACAAGATTTAACACAAAAAATCACGTTTTTTGTATGGGACCCCCCTTTAATTTTTATTATTTTTTTATTTTACCTATTTGTTGTTATAGCGGCAAAATAAATACATACTCTGTGAAAATTTCAGCTGCCTACCTATTACGGATCATGAGATACAGCCCTGTGACAGACGTACGGACGGACGGACGGACGGACGGACAGCGGAGGCTTAGTAATAGGGTTCCGTTTTCACCCTTTGGGTACGGAACCCTAAAAATGGTTTATTTGTGCATCATTGTGTCAAAATAATTTTTTTTAAATGATATTATGCCCGTGCAAAGCCGGGACGGGCTGCTAGTATACTTATAATAAGCGTTCCGCTGCATGCTGAGTCTACCGTGGCGGTGTAGCGCGTCTGGCATGTTCGCCGAGAACAGGGTCGATGATGTCTTTGCAATTATGAGGAAAAGTAGAGCATCATTTTTGGAACGCCTGGCTCAATGCAATAACGTGATCATGAATATGTATACGAAATAATATGTTATGTAGATTTTGCAACATATTAATATATTTAAATTTAATAATTGAAAAGGTTATTGTTATTGTTATTATCTGTAAAAAAATATTTTCATAATTCTATGAATAAATATTTTATACCATTTTTAAATATTGTATAATAACTGACGGAATTTATATAATTGACAATATTATGTAATGTGTGTACTGCTATAGGTGTCAATAACCTGGAATAAAACTTTATTATTATTATATGGAATATATTTATTTGCACATTTTTTGAAATTATTTTTCCATATTTACATTTGAAAAAACATAAAAAATATTAAAAACAATATTATTATTATTATTTAAACATAAATGATCGCTTCTAGACTCGCTACCTAGGATCAATTCTGGCGATAAAATATCAATTCAATAAAAAAAACTATAAATACAAGGATCGAATTGGAAAGGTTGTCAAGGTCGGTCGATATGCTTCGATGGTTGGCGCCTAATACACTGGCGCGTAGTGCACACACTCAAGATATCCATACATACATACACTTATATTACACATAAGTCAATACATTACATACACACCCTCACCACATACATACCGCACACACACCCTATATCATACACACGGTTGTGGAATGTTGTAAGTGCCATATCATAAAGTTGTAAGTAATTTCAGAAATTCGACGAAAGAAGAAATTTGAAGAAAGTTGTCGGACTCATAGTGGCCCTAGGGATAGACAATATTCGGTGTTCGGTAAGTTTGTCGGTCCGAGCTGTTCACTACGCGAGCACTGAGCGTCCCTAGTAGCTGGCTGTGGGCTGGTGAGATGCCCTTCGACTCGGACTTTCTTCTGGCCACAAGACACCTTCGGTGCTTGTCTATGAGAAGCCAGTAGTTGTGCCGGCCGATTCAGCCGCGTAATAAGTGCGTCAGAAAGTGAGCGTGCCAAGTATGTATACAGGTCCGGTAGCAGACCGAAGATTTGAGAGCCAGCATATCCGGAGTCGTAGGGAACATTTGAAATTTGAATAATTTCTAGGATGGACACAATCCTACATATGTGCATTGAAAAATATCCTACACACCCCGCGATGCGGAGTAAATGCGCACAACAGATCCGATGAGTGTTTTTTTCATGATTTTGTAATAAACTTCATAACCTTCTCTGCTAACTGCAACTGATGATGGAACAAATGATAGAAATTGTAAAGGCAGTCAAAGTATGAAAATGGTCCAAAAAGAAAAATAAAAGCTCGCGTTGGATCGGGAACATGATAACATGAGGCGTGACACGTGTCGTGACGTCGTAAATGTCGTAAACCATAGCCGCGTCGTGTCGCCCATAAAGCGGCGTTATGAGTGATGTTATTGGCGCAATAACTACGAACGAGTCGGATCTCCGTCCAGCGGCGGAAGCGCGCAGGGATTCTGTAACCGCAAGATTACCGCACGACACCGTAACGATTAGTCGTGGGTGTTTTCACTGGTCTTCGAAAACGTTAGTAACTGTTATTGCTGATGCCGATAGCCGTTTGTGGAAACTGTTGCAAAAAGAAATGAAAAAAAAACTCCCTTCCTTTTTTTTTTCTGGATATAAATGGGTATAATGACATCTAGCACGGTTCGATCATCTTACATTAATTCTGAATCTCGAGTGCAGTGACCTGTATTCTCAACAAAAGTCAGACAAAACTTTTTATCCTCGACAAAATATTCCCCAGAAATAATATAACACAAATGATAAATAAACATAATTATCATATATTTAATATGCCTATTAGCATTTAGAAATACTAATCGTTGGACTTTTTCTGTAAGCAAACCACAACGGCGGTCGATAACAATGTAACCCCTCTTCGACTACAGTGCGCACTGCGCGCGCGCATTACAGTTTCGGCGGCAACCGGCGGTAAAGAGTCGCCGGCTACAAGCCGCAACGAAGTAGTTATTAGTATTACTAACTATTACTCGTAACTCCAGTTACGAGAGTCGCCGCCGGCTCCAAGCATCAACTGTTACAGTACTGCCGCGGCCGGCAGCTATTGCGCGAGCGAGACAGTTAGCAAAACTAGGCATGCATCGTTACTAACGATGGATGTCTAGTTTTGTTGCATTCGTTTTCTGGTTTTATTGCGGTTTTTTTGCAAAACAATAATTGATGTTTTATAAATTAATGTGACGGAATTATAAAATCAAGAGGTGTTATAACTTTACTATTGGCATCAGAAATGGCAAAGTGTAGGCTAAATATTGTTTAACTAATGAAAAACGTGGCGGTTAGGTTAGATTAGGTTGACATTGGTGATATTTTGATATTATAGTTTGGTTTATTGTCAACGATAATCAGGTCAATTTTATGTCAATTTTAATATCGTTGTAAACACATGTGGTCTATCGTGGTGAATTTCAATAAGTCCCCACGGCAACAGTACCTAAACCTCAAAACCCATGTGAGAGACCTCAGGATTTTCTATGTTCAATCTTTGCAGTCAATGTCTGCAACGCGTCTGCGTCAGCGTTAAATAAATGTATGCAGGTATATAATCTTAAACACTGTGTTAGTAGTAAGCATTCATTAAGGGATGAGGAACTGTAGGAGAATTCCAAATTATGGGTGTACAGCATTTGAGAAATTGGTGGACGCAATACCCGCAAATGGTATGTTTTGCTGGTTAGGGTTTTTACTGGGATCTTTCTTCAATGAATGCGTCCTTGCTTCACGGTCGATTATACATACATTCATTGAAGCGACCAGCAGAATCATTCACATTTGTTTTTGGATCGGCAGTTTAGATTGAATGGATAGATGATTTCTTTATTAATCATTTTTAGGGTCCCTTCCCCTAAGCGTGCCATCGGAACCCTATTACTAAGCCTTCGCATTCCGACCGTCCGTCCGTCCGTCCGCCCGTCCGTCTGTCACGGGGATTCATCTCATGAACCGAAATAGGTAGGCAGCTGAAATTTTCACAAAGCGTGTATCTGTTTTGCCGCTATAACAACAAATAGGTAAAATAAAAAAATAATAAAAATGAAATGCCATACAAAAATGTTTTTTTTTTTCCGCCACACAAAAACGTGATTTTTGTGTGTTAAATCTTGTACGATGGTACGGAACCCTTCGTGTGCGAGTCCGACTAGCACTTTGCCGGTTTTTCAGAAATTGGATTAGTTACTTTTATCATAATTTTGCAACGTATGCATGGCGTCCTCTGCCGGCCGCAGCGTTCGCGCATTACGAAAAACCCGCACCGGAGCATTTGCTTCAATTAGACCTTTATGAATAGAGATAGTGCACCACTCGGCGTCATAGCGCTAGCTTTTTGTTAAAAGCTTCCTTCGTTGTGTAGGTGCAACGAAAAATAAAGTCACTGTGATACACATATTTCGAACTAGTATTCAAAATTTGATACTCTAACAGTCGTATTCAGAGAGCACCTGTCAAAACTAAGTACCTGATTACCACCGGATTATGGTTAGTCGAACTACTCTGAATAGACCTGTAGTACATTTACAAAGGTTTCTCAGTCGATACTGCAACAGTGGAAACGTTTGCTGTGCTTCAAATTGCGAGAGATGACAACAAAACACAATTCTAGGTAAGAAAGTTGGTTGTTGTCCCATTATTAATGGAACGACTAGAAGGAATTATAAATTGTCTTGATCAATGAAAATAAGTGCAACACAAAAAAGCCAATTTAAAACTACGTTTATAAGTAGTACCTAATTATTTATGTCACTGTCTGATTTCAATGGCTCACACAATGTAGTTACTTCACGGAACTCCCATTCCATTGTAAAAGACTAAAGAAAAATCGTCAAATTTCGGCACATAATTAGTTTTGACAAATTTCAAGAATTAATAGAATAGGCCTGTATTCTAGTAATTCCATTCTTAGGAATCAGAAATAGTTTCGGCCGAGAAAACAGCTTATATATAGCTTATATACAGTTATATATATAGCTTGTTAAAGCGATTTTCTCGTCGGAAAACCTTGAATAATTTAAATTACCTTGCTCCGAAATCATTCCGTCGAGAAAATCGCTTTGACAACCCCTGTAAAAGCAATTTTGTCGACCTGAAATCTTTCCGATTCCTAAGCATGGAATTCCTCGAATAGTCCTGCAAGAACACAAAACTGTACTTGTTCACATAAGTTCACATAAAGTCTGGAACATCTATGCGAATTTCTCAGATATTCTCAAAGGCGCCTCATAGCATCTTGTCGACCATCTCCCTCGAGTGACCCCACCGTTTTCGAGGCGAATATCAAATTAATTAATCAAGCAAATCAGGCACCCGGCGCCATCCCGCAGCTACAAGCCGACCTCGCCGCACGCCGCAAGCCGACAACGACAACGCCGCGCCCACCCGCAATCGAGCCTCGCTCCTGCATCCAATATTCAGTATTGGCAGCGGCGAATGCTCTGGGGCTAAATTAATTACTCCAATCATTTCATACATTAAATTTAAAGGCGTTGTGTATTTAGGTGCAGATTACAGGCCTCCGTGGCTGCAATATAAATATTTGGTCAAAAGATTAACCACTAAATGGATATGGTACGGGTACAGTTATCATAGCAATACATTTCTTTCTCATTCGCCAGATGAAGCGGGAACTAAATAAACTTATTTGGCATCTTCGTGCTCATCCTTTTTTATTTATAACGCGTTCTCAAAAGCCTAATATCAACCACGAGGGGTGTTCTGATTTGATCTTATTGATCTGATATATGCAAGTTCCACAGAGCAACGTCCATGGTAGTACCTGTGAGTCGTATTCACTACGTATAATATTCACAACGTATAATAGTATGTGTGAGTCGTATTCACTACGTATAATATTCACAACGTATAATAGTATTTTTTTCCAAAAAATTAAAACCATGCATATCGTATAATATTCACAACGTATAATGTTATACGTTGCGCATGAGTTTAAAAATAAAATCAACTCCTTGCATCATGCAGAACGTCTAATAGTCACAACGATTAATATTCCTAACATGAATTCACAAAAAAAGAAAACCATGCAGAACGTATAATATGCCAAGAAGCACTGCATAAAGCGCCCTAATAACGATACATTTAAGGCTGAAATTGCTACGAATCCAAAGAGTAACAAGGCCACCTTACGCTAATTGAGACGGTCGAAAAGCCGCGTGCGAGTATACGCTTTAAAAGTATAATCATAAGGGCGCTTATCGTATGAAAAGTTTTTGGATTATATGATATGCATGTTTTTCTTTTTTTGTTAAATAAAGATCATAATATTATACGTTGTGACTATTATACGTTATGCATGGAGAAATAAGAAATTTTATTTTTTAAACTTCTTCATGCACTACGTATACAATTATACTATCTGCCGATTATACGTTGTGCATGGTTTTAAAATTTTGTTAAAATATGACATTATACGATTTGCATATTAGACGTTCTGCCGTTCCCCCCGGTACCTGTAGAGCAGACTAAGCGAACCTACAAACCTTCTGTGGCTAACATTTCGTCATAGAAACTAATGAAATTGCGTATTTGGGTTTTACCCCCAGTAAGCAATTTTTTTGACCTGAACTAGCTCTTGGTAGATATTCGAACAAGGCGATATCTGGTCATCAGCAAATTCGTCAATTATCCAAATCATAAAGTGAAATAAATTGGTGCAAAAACGAGGCGGGGATTGTTGTTTATTGTTTATTGTTTATTCATCATCCACAGGCAGCACACTGCACTCGGATTTGTCATATTTTATCATTAGCCAGTTCAGCATTCACGGCGAAGAAGAACTGGCAAGAACTTCGCTGATTTTTTTCAACGTCCACTTAGTCTAAGTTTACAAATTTGTTTGCCACTGCTTACAGAAATACGGGTTATTGGTACCCGATTATGTCAATACATTAAATTAATATTAATTCACTAAAATCTACCATTCACGCACAGAAATTCCAAAATAAGTAGTAGATATTTTTTAAGGTTCGGTACTCAAAGGGTGAAAAGAAGACCCTATTACTAAGCCTCCGCTGTCCGTCCGTCCGTCGGTCCGTCTGTCACAGGGCTGTATCTTATGAACCATAATAGGTAGGCATCTGAAAATTTCACAGAATGTGTATTTATTTTGCCGCTCTAACAACAAATACGTAAAATAAAAAAATAATGAAGGTTTACAAAAAACGGGATTTTTTAAAGTTAAATCTTGTAGGATGGCAAGGAACCCTTCTAGTCCGACCGCACTTGGCCGGTTTTTAAATAATGAAATATGGTTTCACTTCTGCCCTTATGAAACTGAATGAGTTCGGAGAGTTTGGAGATTGGATGCAGCGTGTCTTATAGTAGGCGCGATAGATGGCATATCTCCTTCCTTTTCGATCTAACGATGTGAGCTTTGCGTTGGCTCATAACGGGCGCTGATGGAATTTGTAATTGATCTCATAATACTATCGGTATTTAGAGCGTTTCAATATGACCTTGTTTTGACAGTGATATGTAAGTTAATATTGAAATCACCGGTGCATATACAAGAACTAACGATGTTGGGTATTAATAAAAGGTAAAAACATTTTCAAATTCAATATTAATTCAGTGTTTTGAACTAATATCATGATATTAGCCATTCATGCTTGCGAGTTAAGTTAGTTAAAAAAATATCGTCTGTTCAACGAACAATGATTTTCGGAGATACATAACGCATCCGTCCCCATTCTACTATCGTCAAACTAATTACAGACAAGGAATGCACTAATTTATTTACTATTCACATTCCTCCTGTTAACAATAACTGATCCCATAGAGATCCTTGAGATGGATCGTAAAGCGGTGAAATGCACGAGTGAAAACATAATGTGTAGAGCACCTGGCCGGTCGGCATGGTCATAGGGAGGGTTTTCACAGCTCCCGTCAAAGTTCGAAGTGTTGTGGTTACGTTAAGGTGGGCCATCCCGCTCAACTCCCCATACAAACGGTGAAAAAAGATCACGCCCATATTTCTGATCAAAGATCCAAAATTGTGCTCAAAATAGATTTATTTGATCGAACTAGATGTCTGATGACCGTTGGCATTGTACAATTGTGTTTGGTTTCCAAGTTATAAGGTCTGAAAGTTCGAATTTTTCGCGTGTTTAATACAATAACTTTGGAGGTGGATTACTCAACGATAAAATCAATACATCTTAAAAAGATTGTTCATCAGAAATATGTATCTTGTTTCGCTTGTTTCATGAAAATGTATAATCAATACAGTTTTTCTTAGTTGTTTTACTGCAGAGGTCGTGGTGTACTTTTAGCTAGAAGTCGTTTTGTAATTAAACATTTCGTAAATGTTACCAAAGCAAACACTATGCGCATTGTCGGCTTTGTGGACATGTTGCATCCGCCTCATCACGGAGCATGTCTTTTTCTTTGGAACATAAAAGGTCCCAGAGCGCAATAGCAGGGTTTTGTACCGTGCCCGCGAATGAGTTAGTGGAATGTTAAACGGTATCTACTATATACGCTCAAAATACGGGATCGACGCAATCTACACATTTTGACTTTTCTGTATAAAACTCTTACTACTCTTACACCCATATACATAAGAACTATGTTCAGTCTTCTTGCTGGCCATGGTGTCCCTCTGAGGTCAACATCAACCAACCTGTTATCGATCCCGGAACACAGGTCCGACTTTATGTCAAGGTCTTTCTCTGTGCACGCTCCGCGGCTCTGGAATGCATTGCCTGAGCCCATACGCCGTTCACAGAGTGTTTCTATCTTTAAAGCACGCTTGAAGGAACATTACCTGTCGCAAGAGTGATCTGTTCTTTCGACCCCCGCCTGCGGTTGCCATTGTTTTATGTTTTATGTGTTTTATGTTTTATTTTATTTTAGTTTATATTTGCTGCAAACCACCACTATGCCCTTATATCTAATGGGTGAGGTGGAAGAGATTGCCATAAGGCAATAACATCACCCATTGGATGAAGGAAAGCATGCAGTAGGTAGCTAACATTTATAATATGTTTTTATGTTCTCCTTTTTATCTTTTCAGAAATGTACTCTGCATTGTATGTTTTACTGTTCTTTTGTTTTCTGTGTACTTATGTCTTCTTCATCCAATAAATGGTTATTATTATTATTATTATTATTATATCGAGATAGCTAGGTTCGTATTTATTTGGAAAATATATTGATTTTACAGGGTTTGAGTAAGTACCTTTAGGCGTGACTTTCCTTCCACATAGCCTGGGACCAAACGGGCTGCGCTATTGGAAGTTGAGGTCTTCAGGCGCAGCGCAGGTATCCGTAGGGAACTCTGAGCAGGGCAGTCTCGGGTATATTTCATGAAAATCGTGTGAATATATTTAATCATCCATTGGGTGCATTGTACTCTTGAACTTGCCCATTTTTTTATATTTGTATGTAATATTAATATAATTTGAGTCTAGGAGTGGAAACCAGGTAACTTTTTGGTGCCAAAAAACGTCGAATCCGTAAACTCAAACGTACTTTACTAATCATTTAAAAAAAACAATTGTCTTGTTTTGTACATAGATATAGGATAGCATGCGTTGCGCGCGCAAGCTAGTGTCTGTGGTTTTGTTGGAATGATGTAGCTTGTGTCAAACCACAGAGAAAATAAAATTCTTATATTCCGGCTAAGTTTTTTTCTTAAAAAAAAACAATGTCATGCGGACACAGATATTGTTTGCCTTGTGTATGGTTTTTAAAGGAATATTGCTTGCACTTAGTTTTTAAACGACGAGATGGCCATGAGAAGTATTTTTACTAATAGTTGTCTTTATGTCCCAAAAAATACTCCAACAACTTTTGTAGATTCGTCTCAGAACATTTCCAAACTTTTTATTCAAGCAAAACATTTTAAAATTGGAGAAATACTCCAATTCGAGGCAGAAATTGTCTAAATGAAGAACGAGAGCTTAAAATAGGTTAAGACGAAACGGCGGAGAAAATTCAAGAGGCAGATTTTGCTACAATAAAAGTATAATTAACGAACAAATACCAGATGGTAAGATTCTTCAGATGGTAAGGGTTTCAATAGTTGATAGAGGATCGTATAATTATTTTGTCTCCGAAGCTTGACACAGGATATATTTTTAGATAAGAAAAAAAACTATGCTTTTGGATACCGAATATCAAATTAATTGGAACAGTGGTTTTCAAATGGTGAGCAAAACTTTCTGATGCTTATGGGTTCACCTTAGTACTCTAGAAAAATAACATGTATAGGCAGCCAGGAGGCAGGGTAGCTGCCCTCCCTGCCCCTTGGCGATACCTTTGATGGGTGGTAATGCAATGAAATGTATTGGAAATATTCCAGTAGCCACACAACACAATGCCTGAAAATGTGTGCGCATTAAAACCTGCTACCTAGTGTGCCGGCGGCTTGTGCTCTCGCCGCGAAAACCAATTGCGATCGCACACCGCATCCGGGCCACACCACCTCGCACAGGACCGTTGCAATTATACGGGCTAGAGAGCATCCTCCCACAAACACATACACTTATCTTCTTACTCGCATGTGGGATAGCGCGAGAACAGTGTGCTAAAGAGGACTTTTCCCAGCGGTAAACGCTGATTTCATCTTACTCAGGAACAATAGGTTATTGGAAAGTGACACATACATGGACACTTTGCCAGCAACTGAAGCAAAATTCAAAGATTACAAATAATTGTGCAGTGCAAGCTTTCTGGACCCAAAAGAATATTTAAACATTGAAATCTAAGGAATAAAGAACAGGGTGTTTTTTCAAAACAAGAGACTGCGTACTTTACAACCAACTGATTGAATGATTGAAAACATGTGACATGACTGAAACTGAAAAACATGTCAGTACGCATTGTTGGATCGTAATTTATGCCTTATTTTAGCACTTTTTTCGCATTTACGAATTTAGTATGAAAAAAGTACATTCAATTTAATTTAATTTAATTTATTCCTACGTTTTTGGTAGGCAACCTACACTAAGTTACGTCCAAAACTGAATCATCCGCGGACTCTATCAACTCTGCAAAGAGGAATCTGCAAAGAAACTTTAAGAGTTTTCCGACCGCAGTAATGAAATACTTACTTCGATCTAAATGCTACTGCCAAAATTTTTTTTGTAGAATAATTTAAGGCAAAGAACCAGAACGAAAGAAACAGCCACCCTCGGTGCAGATAGATTAGAAATAAAACTTACTTAACTAACAATAATACAATAATATTAAGTCTTACAAGTATTCTCTGGTGTCATCAACTTGAATATAAAGAAATATATGACTTTGATTGAATAAAACTTTTTTGTTTAATGCTTTTTGACAAGACTTCAAAGTTTAATCTAAATATGTACACGTGTGTTTATGGGATATAAATTCAAATTAATAAATAAATTCGAATATTCAGTTAAAACATTTTTTGTAGTTATGATTTCTAATAAAATATAGGTATTTATATTTATCTGTCGTTTTTATTTGCATCTTATTTAAATATGCAATTAAGTAAGGAAACCAGCGGATTTATAGAATCGTATTGTAGTAATAAGATTGTTAGGTACGTTGAATGTGCTGAGTGCACTAGAAAGACTTTTACTTCAGTGCAACTTTTGCACGGAATACGAATCTATTGTCAACGAGGTATTTGCTCCACGACTTGTGGAAATTGTCTGCTCTATTGTGTAGTCGACAGCTCGGTGGATCGACTAGGACGTGAAAGGAGTGTGTTCGTAGAACTATTGAACCGAAAGATATTTTTAATTGTAGGTTGCAACAAAATGAAATCGCAGTGAAAAACTGTGTGAGAATATCGTCGTGCCGAGCGTCTCGTCAACGACCCCGGGGTATCCCTGAAATTTGAGAACTTTCTTCGAGACCGATGTAGGGTGAAGAATGCTCGTCCCTCTGTTCCCTTTCTGATCTGTCAACGCGGAACGGAAGGACCAACCGATTCTCTAGATCATTTATGGACTCGGTCGGTAAAGTATATATTTTTTAATCGACTCCCTGCCGATTTATTTCCACCAAAGACCAACCTGGTGGGTCAACCTTCGAATATGTGTGAAGAATAAATCTGGTCGGCCGGCATGGTTTTCGCAGCCTCCGTGAAAGTTCGAAAGCCCATGGGCGTCGTCAGGCACCTATTATGTTATATGCCACGCTAAACATATAAAAAAACGTTTAAGGGAGACCAATACACCCATTTGACAATCTTTTATTTGATACATATATACACCATGACATGATTACTACACGCAAGGTTGGCTCCTAAAAAGGAAACTTCTTAACGGTTAACAGGACTGACACGAAATGTTATATACACATTGAATTGTGAAAGCCCGTTCTATATATCACCATGACATAGATCCTGCACTCAAGGTTGGCTCCTAACTTGGGGGAACTTCTCAACGGTTAACAGCACAGACACGAAATTTTGGATACGCATTTAATTGTGAAAGCTCGTTCTTAATTTTACCCTGACATAGTTAGTGCAGCAACGGGTTCAGTCCTGACTAGGGAACTCCTCAGTGGTTAGCACAGCCATGAAATGTTGTAAACACATTAGAATATTTATTTAAACCATCCTAACATGTAGTGACACAAACAAGCATAGTAACACAACAAAATACACCCTCTCACTCTCACACAGACTCTTAGGTAAGGAGGTAATTTATTTCATAAACACTTGCACTTTAGTGAAACTTTATTATTGGATTACTAATCATTTTGTAATTTTAAGTATACTGTTATAGTTAAAACACGTACGCTGTTAATTTTCCCGAAATATACTAAAATAAAAACAATTTTGATTTTTCAAGGGATCGATTTGATTGGCGCATTTATACGTATATTCTCAGAATGGCCTGACTTTCACTTAGACTTCTCAACAGAATCACAATGTTGACAGTGTGAGCGTGGAGATGTTGCCGCAGTCAATATTGCTCAATCACCCAAACAACTTGGGAGATCCCTCGCCTGCGCGAACAATATTTTTCTTTGTCAACCTTTTTGGTATATTTTTTCCACCAGGTTGCTCTTGTAGTATTTGTAACGTTAGAATTATTACCAAAATGTGCTTCAGACAGCAATAAACAAAATTATTTGGCCAAACCAGATTCAACGAATGTGATATGTATGTACCGTGAAACAAGGACACATTCATTAAAGAAAGAGCCCTGTAAAAAAACGATTTAGTGAATATACTACTGCCTATGCAAATACTGCGTTTTCCAATTTTGCCACCTGCTGTATACCCATAATTTAGAATGTCTCCTCCCGTAATCAATGCCTCCTACTAACACAGTGTTTAAGATTATACATAGATGTAAAGCTTTACCTGCGTTGCGGACATTGACTGCAAATATTGAATATTAAAACCTATAGCCGTCGTCGTCACAAAAATCGTATTTGGCATCAGACACTAACAAGATTAGATCAGATTAGATAGAGATAGATTACCAAAATAAACCCCTACAAGAAAAGTCTTTTCTTGTGCTACATCTGATGCGATGGTAAGAAAAACCTTCATGTGCGAGTCAGAATGATTTTATTCTGTTTTTGTTATTGTAGATTGAAAAGAAGTAGGTACCGGCCGATAATGGTTCACGTCGATTGTAGAGGTTCGAATACACGGCGAGTTGTTCTTTTATTTTTGAGCCCTTTATATTAAAAACCACGATAAAACCTTTCCACCGATGTATTTACAAATTCAAACTCCGGATTTTGCATTGATGCATCGTGCTCTGTGTACGAATGCTCGCCGCGGTTCGGTTTCGATAACGGCGAAAAGGCGATTAAAATACCCCAATGGCCAGCTTTAACATACGACACCCCTGTTCCCGCTAGCTCCAATGCCTGAAAATTTACGTATTTATTTTAAGTACTAGATAGATATTGATGATTTATATTTGTCTCAACATTTAGGATGCAACTGGGAATATCGTGCATGATTATTGTAATTGGTCTTTCTATTTTGGCCTATACCAGCTCTTTTGCCTGGCGCTACACCCTGATTACTGTTGTGGGAACCAACTACTTTCAATGTAGGGCGAAAAAACAATACCAATGTATTCGTATATTATATGATGGAGGTAAAGGTCCTGGTATTCTGCCAGTCTTGCCAGCAAACAAAATACAAGATGAACGAAAGCTTTAAGGAATAAGTTGATTATGCACCGCCATTTCGTTCAAATCGCCGAGAAAAAAGTGTTGAGCAGAGTGACATACATTCCATTTCATCAAGTCGTTCGACACTTGAATTAAAACGCGTAATCCGGATAACGAGACGCCCGGCTCCCGCCACCACCCGCCACGGCGACGCGACGCGGCGCCGCTCGGCAGAGATGTCGCAATCACAAAAAATAACAAAACTCGCAGTGTCTGTGTCGCAATTTGATCCTTCTATTTATTTTCCTCTCCGTCGCTTTATCCTGCTGGCCGCTGGCGGCGGCAGGAGTGCTAATGTTATCTCGAAGGATCCGATACTTATATATGTGTACCGCAAGTCTAGCGTCGTGATATTAGTTCATCACAACACATTTCTGAAGGAGCTAGGTGCCATGCAAGGAGCTGCCTTTTATTTGACCATAACAATCAATGTAGTGGACGATGATATGATGATGACGGTATAGGCTCAAAGAGGAGTCTTAGTCGCGACTGTGGCACCAATTGCCCCCCCCCCCCCCCTGGATCCATGCCTGACTTCAACTGTACATAAAGTAATTCTTTTAACAGGGATCTTTCTTTAACGGTATATTATATATACATACATACATATCACATTCCTTGGAATAAGCGACGTGCGTGCTCAGTACGAAAAAGTATATTTACTTTCTCTATTATTTTTCATTATGTGACATGATCAGCAGTAATTGTAATAATTTTAAGGATGCGAGTTAAGAATAATTTATTTAGTAAAAAAGTAAAACTACTTTAAAATACAAAACCCCTTTTCCTCAACATTCCCATGAAATACAAAAAAATACAGCACAGTTATAAAAGTATTTTATAATTTGGACAAGTGGGGCTAAAAGTTCCCAGTGTCCCTTATCTTTCTTGTTTTCATATAACGTGCGCCTTATGGCTTTATTTATGATCATGGAGCTGTAATTTTCCACGTTGTTATTTATGCTTACTCCAGTTTGTTATATATAATTATAATGTTACTGAACTGTGATCTCGCCTCTGTGAATAAATGAAACAAACAGCGCGAGCGAGACATGTAAATAGCAATATAGGCCAGGAGGTCGCAACAGAAATGGTAACGATAACGTAAATGGCTGAAACCAGGTTCACAGGATAAAGACCAGGATAAAGAAACTAAATGTGTCGGTCTGCCTGCGCCAAGTGGTTGAGTTACCTAGATAAGGCGCCTGAAAAAGTAATTATCGTGATAAAAATAATATATGATGAGGTAAATGGATGAAAACAACGAAGCATGAAAGTAACAGTACATACTTGCTAGGTAATACAAAAACTGACAAATATTTTGTTGCATTTCGTAGTTCTAGGCGATTTAGGTTACAGATATACCTTTGGGTATATTTATGTATTTAATTATAAAACCAACTGGTTATTGTTGTATAATTAATAGGTATCAATGTGTCCTGAAAATCAGTATATTAATTAACAGATACATACCAACATATATAATGTATAGCCAATGTAGCTAAGACAACCACTTGGCGCAGGCAGACCGACATATTTAGCATCGGAGCATTGGTCTCTAACCTGTGAACCCAGATTCAGCCATTTACATTATCGTGACCAAAAATGTCGTGACCTCCCGGAATAAAAGGTATTGTTGACTGTTCACCGTCCTTCAAGACCAGTTTAAATTTTCATTCTTCTAAAGTGCATTGCCCCTGTATTTCTCGCAGATCGCCCCGAGCTCTGTTAAATTAATTTGAATTTAATCCTGCGGATGAATAATGCCCCGCGAGCCTCGCCCCCGGAGTGTTCATATCCTGTCGCCTTGCTCATCTCCTCAATTGGACTCGTTCCCGCTTCACCGTTTCATTTCCGCTTTCCTCCTTTCTCCCTTCCGTTTCATCGTCGAGTCCACGGCTGTTGTTACAAATTGGTTGCATCAGATTACGGCTTATTGTTTCGCGAATATGGCGGAAAAAACAGGGCTAAAATAAATAATAAAAAAATAAATTATATCATGGCAAAGGAAAAAAAAGTTTCAATATTTAATTATTTATTAATTCGCGACAAAGAATATACAGATGGCTGATAACACCGAGTTGCCATTATTTTTTTACGCTCTATGGTGCAACGAGCATAATAGATACATATATGTATAGAATCTACTCACATAGAATCTACCATGTAGGAAGGAAAGCTGAAAGAAAGAATCTGCTGGAATGACTACCCGTTATACCCCTACCTCCTGGTAGGGGAAGGGGACCTACAGTTTCACATGGATTCCGAACCAAAGAACAGCTCGCATTCGTGACGAAACGCACTTGTCTAACTCAGAAGGAGAAATAAAGTGATGCATGAACGGGGCGGGGATTTGAACCACAGAAATCGGAGTGATTTGAACCCATACCTCTGTGATGCAAGGCAAGTCTACCCACCCCTGACCCGGGCGGTATTAATCCTACCCCCTTCTAATTAAGGAAGAGATCCTACACTTTTACATAAAATCCGAATCGCTTGCAACGAGTCCCTTTGTCGGCTTTTGCGACATGCACAGGAAGAATTACATATGTGGGCCCAATTATACTTTTATAACGCCCCGGAACCCACACCGCACGAGGTTTTGTAAACCATCACTTTACATATTACTTTATAATTTCGCACGGGTATAAAATATTTTCCCGCAATATTCAAATCTGTAATATCTTCGAAAAAAATCATTTAAATCATATGCTGTAAGGGGCCATATAGATCTATATTAAATCAACAATGTATCTAAGGTATTTAATTGGATAAGGATTAATGCCGTATTGGTTAAAATCGCTCCGAAAATTAGCCATTATTTGTCGTAAAAAGTAAATATCAAAAAAATTTTATTGTGGGATATCCATAAGAGATAGACATATACTATCGCTGAGTATTCTATAGACCTTTTTAATGTGTACAATACTTAGTACAATATTTTGATAAATCTCGTAGGGTTCAGCCTGCGTTTGCAATGTAAACGGAAAAAATGTAATTATTTACGACATCACATCAGAAACCTCAAAAATAACAGTATTTCTCCACTATTTAATGGATGTTATTATACATATAAACCTTCCTCTTCAATCACTCTATCTATTAAAAAAAACCGCATCAAAATCCGTGGCGTAGTTTTAAACATTTAAGCATACATAGGGATATAGGGACAGAGAAAGCGACTTTGTTTTATACTATGTAGTGATATCACGTTATATATTAAACAAGAAACTAGCTCAGAGGATAATCTATAATATTGGCATAAAAACAATAAAACAAATGAGTTTTCATCGAACGAATTTTCTAATTTTGTGGTTCCTTTTTATAGTAACCCGATTAATCCCTGTTTTCACCACCTCCAAAGGTAACTTTAGGATTTTTTAAGCTGGAGGTGGAAGAAAAGGGGGTAAATTTAGTGAAATATTTCGATGAAACAACTAGAATAATATTGCATTGACGTTTGCAACCACGCGGCTACCGGCTTTGTTTGTAAAAGTAGCTTCGCATCCCCCATAAAAATTATTGACATACAAATTATATTTGGTTGCTGCTACCGTCCTTCCATGCTCGCTGTGCAGTTCTGTACAGGTCAGGTAAGAGTGAGTTCGAGTTTGGGAGTGAGTTAACCTAAAAGTAGCTGGGAAATATATTATGATTTAAATAACGAAACCGTTATTTATGCTTCCAACGTATTTACGGGACAGACCGGATTTTTACCTAACTGTAATGATGTTCAAGAAGTGTGGAAACATTGACTATTTAAAAAAGTGAGTTGATATTTAGTGACGAATTCGAACTCACTCTTGCCCTGAATGGACCCCCAGAGCAATCGTTTCAGGATGACGAAATATTTCCACAGTTCTTGGGACGAGAAAACCAGAAACAATTATTTCAAGCAGGGAAACACTTACGGATGTCCTAGTCGGGTTTGCGTCGAGGTGTTTACATCCATAAGCGTTTTCCGGTATATTGGGTTCCCGAGGACACCGATATCGGCAACTGGGCGGACGGAAAACCAAAGCGAATGTAGCAAGCAACGTTAAACGTAAATATATTAAGATTGTTGGAAATCGGCAGCAGGAGTGCGAAATAAAGGCAGAGTATTATCGAGACGTTTTATTGTTTCACAACCATGGAGGTGAAGAAATTTGACAACACACCAGTTTTCAGCCAGCAGCAGACATCTTATGCTTTTTAGGGTTCCGTACCCAAAGGGTAAAAACGGAACCCTATTACTAAGACTCCGCTGTCCGTCCGTCACAGGGCTGTATCTCAGTAACCGTAACAGATAGACAGCTGAAATTTTCACAGAGTGTGTATTTATTTTGCCGCTATAACAACAAATAGGTAAGTTTAAAAAATAATATAAATTAAATTTAATACAAAAAACGTTTTTTGTATTAAATCCTTTACGATGGTACGGAACCCTTCGTGTGCGAGTCCGACTCGCACTTGGCCGGTTTTTTTTATCTTTATGTAGTTTTCATAAAGTATACCAAATTACAAACCAGGACTTTTTGTTTGCCTTCCAACAAGTATGTATAATGGCGAACATCAGTGAAGATAAAAAATATTAAATATAAAACTTTGTATTCAGGTCCTTGAACAACCCTTGAAATCAATAACTATATTGGATATCAATAATTAATTTATTATTGCCCCTGCCTGTAAGGTGTTTTTAAATGATGCCCAAGTATTTTGGCGGGAATGCTTAATTAATCAATAACTCGATAATCCTGGCAAGTTGATTGAATTTTCAATCATTCTAGTCAATGTCGGCAACGCAGGTAAAGCATTTAATCAATGAATGTAGGTAGGTATAGATATGTTAGTAGGAGGGATTGATTACAAGAGGAGGGACTGTAGGATAATTAAAAATTATGGGTTTATATATATAGTAGCGAAATTGGAAAACGCAATACCCGCGAATGGTACCATCGACGATAAAAGTCTAGTAGGACCCTACGGTCGGGTTTGTTTTGCACATGTGGGGTGCCCCTTCCCCCGCCGACCGGACATCACGCGGGGCGTCCTACCCACTAAAGAAAAAGGAAGGAGAAGTGGCATGCGACCGATATCGCGTCTTCGCTATGTGGTCAGAATGGCCATATAATTGTATGGAAAAACAGCGGCGCGTCCTAATTGATATTCTATCCCAATTGAAAATCCTAATTGACTATCCTAATTGAAAATGTATTTTATTCTATTGATGACTTTTTAAATTATGAATTTAAGTATCTTATTAATGATGAATTTACTGTAATTATCTCACTGCCTATTATTTTACATTTTGTTATTATTATTATTTATTTTTTCATGCATGGACTACTGCAGTTAATTTTAAATTTTGACAACTGTAAAGGCTTCTGTGACTGTATCTAATTTATTGTGTACCTAATTATTGGAAATTGTGAAATGTACATGTTTGGACATATTCTATAGTATTAAGTGTATACAATTATGTATTGTACACTTGTAAAATGCTCAATTGAATAAAGAATTTGAAGTATGAAGTATGCCACCCAGTCGAAATATCGTCACCGCGCGCAAATGTGCTCTAAAAATGCGTTCGTCAAGTCAGTTCCCACCCACACGAACCCTCCAATATGGCTGCGCATATGTTTGCATGGGGCATGGACGTTTTATTTGGTTTTGTAGTATTTGAAAATTGCGAGACAGCGGGTCCTATAGTAGGCGCGCTCGATGCCATATCTCCTCCCATTTTATCTAATTATTAAACATTAAGGCTGCTTATTCACAAAAAATATTTCAGTACCAAGTTTCCTAAGATACTTATAAGTTTACAGACATCAGAACCTTCCTGCGAGAAATAGTGTAAACGTTGCATCCGTAGAAATACCATCGCTCAACGCTGAAAGGTCAGGGAATGCACCCATTCGTCTTTACAAAAAATATAAAGATAATCTTCTAGACCCTTTACCTATAAGGTTGGTAAACTATGTATTGGTTTCCCTGCCGATGTATTTCCCTCAAAGTACGAACTGGGGTCCTTCAAACACCATGTGAAAAAGCACCTGGTCGGCCGGAATCGTTTTCGCAGCCCTCGTAAAAGTTCGAAAGCCCACGAACGTCATCGGGCACCTGTTATGTAAGATAAAACAAGTTTTAACGCAGCAGCTAAGATCAGGAGCGATAACAGTTACGCAACACATATGTCATCCTTTACTGTCGAGGTCAAGATCAAAAGGAATGAAGGGCGGTATCTAGCGTTTTTATCTCCTCCTTCCGGTTCGGGAAATGGCGTCGGCGGACCTCGCCAGTGAGGACGGAATAGCGGGAGTGGCAAACGAAACGAAAGTGTAACCACCTTACATAGGATGGCGGTAGCGCGCCGGCGAGATTGCGCACTACTGATGACGTAAGAATTTATTTAGTGTTATTTATACCATAGACTTAGGCAGAGATAAATGGTCGTAACTGATACTAAAACTAACGAAAAGTGATCATTTCTTACATCACTTTGACAACATTTACAGACATGTCAATCGATACCGTAACGTGATATGTGTAGCTGAAGGGGCAGATTCAGGTGTAGATATTTTATCCATAATAAGGATTATCTTAGGATATGGATAGGATATCTGTAATATTGCCGTATGTGCCGAATTTCCTAGGACTAACTAATTGTAATAGTCTCACGGGATGGGATTTCCAAATAAAATGCCAACTGAAGTCACTTTCTTTGTTGTTAACTAAGACCACAAATAAAGTGGAAATAAATCATAGAATAAACATTTGTAGCGTAAAACTCATTTTTAAAGGCAGGCTATACGTATTTTTAAACATGCCTGCAATTTGTTAAAACAAATGAAAAACTATCAAATACTATATTACTAAATGGCCCGTGTAACCCACGGCATATAAAACATTTTTTTTTGTATGTGCCATAGCCTGCTGTATTGTTTTGTGTTTGTGTGTGTGTTACAAGCCGTGAAGTAGGATTAGCAGCGTCCCATTTTCAGGTAGTGGTAGGCCGACCGATATCTTAGCTTTGTATGAAGGCTCTTTCTATCTTATCGAGCTGAGGTCAAAATATTATCGAAAGACGCTGATTCTAGCCTTGTTCTAGGTATTAATTAGCCTTTTCTTACTTAATTAATGTAACTGTATCTTTTAGCAATAGTTTTTATGAGTGAATGATCATAAATTGTTTGCTATTTCGTGATTGGAATTAATGTAACAAATTAATCATTTTATTAATACGTTATAATTAATTTGTTACTGTGAAAAATGTGCATTACTTTGAGAGTGGAGCTAAAATAAAATATATGTACTATTTATATTTAGTTTATTGGTTCTTATTTTCTAAGCACAAATATATCCAAACATAGATAGATATTCAAACAATCATTTTCAATTATTGACGCAACTACCTAAGACACAAAAAATATAATATTTACTACATATAATCTGCAAACATATACAACTGTACATGTACATCACTTGAATTAATGTTTTCATTAGTAAACATTATTTAGTAGAAAAATTTAGAGGACATCATATTTGCTAGATATATCTACAAAAATGGCATAATTTTTTTATGTAATAGAAAAAATCATATCTACTACATATTTATCAATGACAATTTTCCGCGATTAAGGCAGGCACTGGGATAGCTCCTAAATACTATTTGCTGTGTTGAGCTTGACTAATTATAATGATATGTCTAGTTCAATATGTTTAATATGTACGTAGGTATATGAAGCTTCAGGAAGGAGTCATTTTAAAATACATATCTTTATCGTTTAATCTGTTGCCATGTCTAAATACGTTTTCACTTAAATATGCTGCTAAATTGGACTTTCAGAATAGATATCGACATTATATATATAATTCTACATTAAAAATTCTTCTTTATTATATAAATCTAATCTTATTTAATCAAATAATGCATATAGTGTGAAACAAAATAATTCTTAAACAAAATAAAACCACCTATATTATATATAACTAAACTAGCTCAATTTAACAGAATGGGAGTATACTCGGAAACATTTAAATCCAGTCACTGTCACACATATTTTGGCGCACACACTTCACTAACTTTCTTGTGTATGATTTTTAGAGGTTCACTGCTTGTATAGAAACACCACTTATTTACATAATAACAACCAAATCCACACATTTGAGTCAAATCACGAACGAACGAATCAAGCGCACTTCATAGCTGGCGGCACTAAGCATACTGAAAGGCAGGCCGGTACAATGTCGGAGCTACCTGCGTACTCGACGTACCGAATTTCTACTTCACGGCTTGTAACACACACACAAACGCAAAACAATACAGCAGGCTATGTATATGCTAAATGAAACTTTTGACATCATTAATTTTGGTTACAATTAGTTCCAGTGGCGACGACTATTTATCTCAGCCTTCGGATGTAAGGGCGCTAGGTCTATGAGTGCAGCAATAATTAGATGTTGCGCGTCCCGTACTTGTCTACTAAGAGTCGTTGCGAAGTTGCCGCCATACGATCACCACTCCCATCCTTCCTTGCTCGCTGGATCTTGTCCACGGCGCGAATGGTGCCCATAAACATTCGGTTTTGCGCGGCGACGGAAAGCATCGAAGGACGATACCAAGTATGGATTCAGATAGGATTACTTTGAGTGGTGACCGCTCCGAATCAGAACGAGAAACTAGCAACCATAAATCTCACTGTCACTTAGGTACGGCGGCGTAGAAGTACAAATGTAAAATACTCCAAAAATATGTCCAAATAGGAAGTACGAGGATACGCGTTGCCAAACAACTTGGACAAGGATAAGAGAGAGAGAGAGAGATAGAGAGAGAGAGAGGGAGAGGGAGAGAGAGAGAGAGAGGAAGTTAATAATTAAAATAAAATGTCGAGCGGAGGAGGGTAGATGATGGTAAGCTGAGAACAGATGCATCATCATTAAAGGGTAATATACTTAGTCAAATCAATGGAGGAGGCCTTTACCCGAAGAGGGGTCCTAAATTTTTAGTTCAGTTTTTTCTAGTTTTAATTTTCAAACATGTATTTACATAAATTAAGGAATAAAATGGCTTTATTATTATTATTATTATTATTATTATACTTAGTTTCCAATTTGGCCAGGGCGATCTAGAAAGACTCACATTGGCCAGACAAGTCTGCTACTACGCGAAGGTAGGTTCGTAGCGTTTTTATTCAAAGATCGCTAAAATCGTTTCGACAAAAAGTAGATATTAATGAACACTATTTGTCGTCCTAAATGGTCTTCTATGGTAATTGCCTGACTACCCTGTGAATACATAGGCCCGAGTGCGTCAGCAGCAGCAAAAGCAGTAGTTCCGTACCGTTGATGTCTGCAGAAAAAATGGAGAGACGTATGTCCAGCAGTGGACGCAAACACCCTGACTGACTGCGTTCGTGAAGCGAAATGTTTGCAGCCGCTTGGTGTTGTGTCGAGTGGGTGCGGCGGGGGCTTAGCGCAGGGGACCACCATACTTAATCTGCGGGGTTAACACATCTGGTTGTCTAGACCGATTTAGTTCGAGGGGAGTCACTTTGGAAACGAATCGCACTAAGTTTGAAATGATTGCTAGTGTACGTCAATGAAGGTTTCGAATTTCTTATATTATACTTATTTCATTACTCCGACCCTGTGATCCGTCTCATAAACAGAGGCGATTGAGCAGTACACGTTCCAATCACATCATGCTCTAAATTGTTCTTACAACCTAGGCCCTTGACCCTTATAAATTACTCATCTCATCTAATTACAACTTCACAAACGGCATCTATGGATGCACGGTAAAAGCAAACACTACATAATAATAATAACCATACGACGCAGCGGTAAATGTTTTTGTGCCTCTTTTTTTACCCGACTACGGCGAAGGAGGATTCTAGTAGATAATTTTACTCCAGTAGCGTAGATTCGTGAACCTGCTAGAAATGAGATGTTAAACGTCATCCCTCACACAGCTATCAGTAAGATTGGTGAAAGCACGCTGAAATTCCTAGGACTAACTAATTGTAATAGTGGCACGGGATGGGATTACCAAATAAAATGCACAACTGAAGTCACTTTCTTTGTTGTTAACTAAGATCACAAAAATAAAGTAGAAATAAATCATAGAACAAATATTTTGTCAAAAATCATTTTACGCCTGCAATTTGTTAAAACAAATGAAAAACTATCAAATCTATCTTTGGTTACTAACTGGCTCGTGTGACCCAGCCCACATATATGTGGTAAATAATTTCACTCTGATCCCTGGAGGCATCGACAGTACTATATTTGGAGAAGCACCTTTCTATCTTGTAGTACAGGCATGCGTCTTTTTCGATTAAGTGTATTACAGTGCATTATTTCAGGTCTGAAAGTAAGTAGTTTTCAAGTTCTCGACACTACACATTTTCGTGTAACCATTGCAAATGATTGTATGATATATGGATACCTAAGATGTGTGATATGATGATGATAATGATCGTTCTATATAAGGTATATCTCTCCGGTAAAATAGTGTGATGCATTTCTCGTTCCACAGCGGGTAAGCGTATTGACAATAAACAAACTATCCCATGGCTGTGTAGCAATTATTTATTAAGTTGTGACCATCAGACTTTGAATGGAATAGTTGCTGGTTCATTTCTTGTTTTCCATACCAAGAAAACTTCCTGAATCCTTATCCATCCCTTCTTGTTACTGATTTGTGCCGCGAACATGCAAAAAAAAAAAACATCTACTGAATCATACAAACGGCAATATAACAGAACATATGTATATATATTCCTTATTATGGATAAAATATCTACATCTGAATCTGCGCCTTCAGATACACATATCTCGTTACGGTATCGATTGACATGTCGGAGCGGGACTTCAAGATGTCGTCTGTAAATAAAAGTTTCCTGGAAAGTTAATATATATTGGGGAAAGGAACACAGGATGCAGGCTAAGTACTATGAGCATTACGAAAGAAGATGTTAATTGCATTGAATATTTAAGTGAACGAATAATATTCATCTATTCCACCTCGAATTACGCTTATTCGTTGGATCTTTCTAAAAATCCATGGTTTGAGAGACCTTTTGAGGCATCTAACGGTTCTAGCATTTTTCTCAGGAGTCGTAATATCCAAATATGTGTACCTCCATGCATATTGATTAAAATGTCTTTTAACTCTCAAACTGTTTTCAAAATGTCATAAACTGTCTAGAACCGCATATTTAACCTAAAATTGAGCATGTTACTTAAAAGATACCCAAGAGCGACCTATCATTAACCTACTAGCACACCCTGTAATAACGTGGATAACCATTATATATGTAAAGTGGTTTACTTCAAATCGCTCCTCTGTCGTTAACGCACTTTGCTGAATATGTCTTCATGAAATATTCAGGTTCTACGAAGCGGTTTCAATAGACATTTCCGTTGGGGTGTCGCTAGGACGCAGAACAAGGAAATTGCCTAAAATATCTTTGCATGATTGAGACCATGTCGTCGAATGATCAGTACGTATTTTATTTGTGATAGCTGAGATTTCCGGCTCCGCTCAGGCTGATTTCGTTTCGAACATTCCCCGGTATAATGTGGTTTCACCATCGCAAGCGTGATATTCCAACGGTTTTTTTATAGATCTCGACAACAGCGCCATCTATCGAGTCCCACTATAGCTAAGAAACATCCTCGAACTTAGACAAATGTTTGAAAAAACGATCCATGATGGAGCCAGACATGGGTGTGTCATGTCTGGCTTCCGGGATCAGAATATTCGATCTACGAGTAGCTTACAGTTGACCAATACGAATGTCTCGGCAACTGCAGTTTCGGAAAATGATGTTATTTGAATGCACAAGTAAATTAACGGTCAGTCCATTGCTGTCTCAAATAAATATTTCTAAAGAGTCTAACACATATTAAGGGTTTAGTAAAGCTATTTGTTTTTTGCCTCCATAAAACTCGAAACTAGATTGGAAGTCGTATAACCAACGAGTATCGAACAATCATTTTCCTGATAGACATGCGCAACCCGGACCGCTGAAACCTGAAAATGCACTTTTTTGCAGAAATAGCTTTTTAATAATGTTATCTTTAAAAGTTGTCAGCTCAGCGATCACGACGAATAGAGCATCATCTACAAAATGCTCATCTATCACAGTATGAATGATCAAATCAATCCCAATGGTACACATATTCAGAATCTATAAATCTAAATTAAATCGAATGGAGTAGTTTAATGGAGTTTAAGTCTAATGGAGTAAACAGTAGTTTTCACCGTGCACGCAATTTCTATCGTTCTGCGATGCAGAGGCGAAAGGAATATTAAAGAGAATTTGGAAGCGTTTATCCTCAGTGCCCTTAAATAAAGAGAGTTGATCCTGCAGGGTGTTACGCCTGCAATAAAACGTTATCCTCGCCAGAATCGCAATCAAATGAAGTGGCCACTGTTTAGGATGTGTATACAATTATGTAAGGAAATAGCTACAATAGGCATGTAATATAGTCAAAAGACAAAGAAGATATTATACAGGGTGTATCGGGCTAGGCTAGGCCTTCGGGGTTCAAAAGTGATACATAATTAAAGGTGAAAAGCTTTGTAACTTTTTCTCAGATTCGGCTGTTTTCTGGTACTTTTCGCCGAAAACAGTTCTATCATGATTTGGTGGACGGTTAGCAATTAGTGATTAGCATATTTTTTTAAATTAAATAATTAAAACAAATATGCATAAATTGTTATTTAAATGTTCCACTCCTACCTGCCACCTCACTAGGTCACAGAATAATAGTACTACGTAGGCTAGATCAAGGCCATAACTGTCACTTTCTTAAAGCATCGTTGCCAACTTTCTCTAAGGCTGACTGACCATTGACTTTGTATTATAATTGAATTATTTTATATGGAAAACAAAACATCATTATTTTAATTGTTGTCATTAGGATTTTTTTCTTCTAATATTTTTTGCTACCCCTCCTTAAATTTCCGAGGCCTGTCCCGATACACCCTGTATATATATTTTATGAAATCTGACATGGATGGATGACATGGAACAACTACGGTTATTATATTTGCTCAATACACCACATTACCGAAGGCATTAGAGGCCATTGTCAGGACCTTCCCGTTATGAGCACGGCTACACTGAACTGGATGGAAAGCACGCTCAATTATTCATTGCCGCTTCAACCATAGTTTCATCCAATGCAGTGGTATCAACCTGGGCGGGTTTAACCCTACCACCTTCAGCTTCACGTGGGTTCCGAACCATTATACAGCTCGCATTTGTAACGAAATACACTTATTAAACTCAGAAAGTGAAAGAGCGAAAGGCAGGAGCGGAGCGAGAAATTGGAAAGTTAAGTTCTCAAGCCTCTCTGTGTACATCTCTGTGTACCTACCTACAGATATTTTAGATTGTCTCTCCTCATCACCCCAAAGGTTGACTGGAAGAAATCACTCCTAGTGATAATTCCGCCTTTGTGCAATTTTGTTGTTGTTTCGAATTGTTTTTGTAATTGTACTTGTTTTCTATTGCACAATAAAGAATTTATTCATTCATTCATTCACGAGCTGTACAATATGTTAAATAACATGGCCTTGTTTCCTAATTTTTCCCATATTGTTATGCATATGATGAGAATTACTGTCGTCTTGGATTGAAGGTTTTTCTTGATAATGAGATAACCGCTAGTGTAATCTATGTCATTTGAATTGGCAGTCAAAAAACTTTATAAAACGCAGTATTTTAGCATCTATTAAATCTAGACCCAACAATTTTATCAAAACTGTAGCTAAAATACTACACCTCTTTGATCTTTCAGTTTGGCAAAATTGAAAGGAACAACATAAAGTTGATTGGTTTCTCACCCACATGAATATGTGTCTGTCTAAGCGGGTTGTCAGTATCGTTTGCAAAGTGCTCTCAAGATGTCAGCGAACTTATCAACAGGATATCTTCTATACACTTGGACATGGATGGCTAACATTAGCCGATCACACTACATTCCCGAAGGCACTACATGAGTGCATGCATGCCAGGTATTTCCCTTTGTGTAAGCACGCTTATATTTAAATGGATGGAAACACTGGACATGCTTTATTACCGTTTCGACCATCATCCATTCAAACCGATGGGACCAACTCGGCGGGCCTTTTGCTGCCACACGCTTAAACACCTCTTACACAGATACTATTAGCTATATACTATAGCTTAAATCGATCTCCATCACCACCGGGTCCATGTTTTAACATTAGCCGTTTGCTGATTCGCGGACACGTTCTCGCAAAAAGCTCTTAAGGTGGCCCAACCCGCTCATCTCCCCATACAAAAGGGGAAAGAAGATCACGCCCATATTTCTTGTCAGAGATCCAAAATTTTGCTCAAAATAGCTTTATTTGATCGATCTAGATGTCTGATGACCATTGGCATTGTAAAATTTTGTTTGGTTTCTAAGTTATAAGGTCCGAAAGTTCGAATTTTTCGCGCGTTTTAGACAATAACTTTGGAGGTGGATTACGCAATGATAAAGTAAGAACATCGTAAAAAGCTTAGTCATCAGACATAGCTTATTTAATCAATATTTATGATCTATTTGGATTTTGTTAGATTTTTGATTACAGCGGTCGTGGTTTACTTTTAGCTATGAGTCGTTTTGAAATTAAAATTTTCGTAAATCTTACCAAATCATATACTATGCACATTGTCTTTTTTGTGGACATGTTGCATCTTCCTCATCACGGAGCCTGTCTTATTCTTTGAAACAGAGAAGGTCCCAGAGCGCAACAGCACGGTTTTGTACCGTGCCCGCGAATGAGTAAGGCCCGCCGGGTTGGGCCACCTTAAAGCTTAAAACCTGCAAGTTGCAAATCGTTGCCTTTGAAATTGGAGATTTTTATGAAAATCGTAAAATAGAAAATTTTGGTATATTTTTTATGGCTACGTGTCTGTCGGTCCCACGTATTTGGTCCCGAATTGTTCTCTCGTTAAGGATTTTTTTTAAATTTTGAAAAAAGCTATATTTCTGAAGCATTAAATTGTATATGAAATTGCATAATAATCATCAGGCGAGGGCAAAATTCTTCCATGTCCAGCAGGGACGGGACCCTCGGTACGTGTTTCTTGTCCTGTGATAACTTGTATTTTCTAGGTCAACGGAAAGTAACCTATCGGTTTTGATTTCTTAGCGAGTATCAAAATGCACGGCATAAAGTGAGATTTTTTATCGCGTTGACTGAGAAAAATGATTATTGTGCAGCTCCGGGGGACAGAACAATAGACCTATGAATTTGAAATTAAGTTCAACTTAATACTTCCACTCGTTCATGAGTGATCCTTTAAGAACTCTTGTATTTTTTGAGAAACGAAATAAAAATATAAAAAAAATCTACGAAGGTACTCTTCTTCTTGATTGAAGGCTTGTCCTTTTGGCACGATGGATCATCGGATTGCGACCCTACAGCTATTGAACTTGTAGCGTAAGCTACATTATGTGTAACCTGACTGCTGCGTCGTCAACTATATTTCTTTACGTGTGCCGTGCGCGCACGCCAATATGATTTAGTGAATATACGATCATCAAGCAGAATACACGTGATTCACTCCGGCTTTGCGACCCGACATTTCTTTTTCGCTAAATTGGTGACCCCGACTGAAGAACACGAGCGCCTCTCGCCGCCGCCGCCCGACCTGCCGTCTGGCGTGCGGCCGTACTGCTGCTTCTTGAGCTGTCCCCAGATACAGCTCCACACACAGCTGCCTGTGCTGACGTCCACCGCATCATTAAAACCGGTATACACGTCTGCCTCGCCCGAAACATAGCGCCATTATGCTTCAAATATAATTATCAAACCTCACTCTTATCAATAATTACTCAAACTATACAAGAATAAAGCAAGCACCGTCGTCCTACGTTAGTGTATAGATACGCCAACTAGGACGCCGCCAGCAACATCATCACCCAGCAGCATCGACCAACCCACTGCGTCGACCTGGACGACTACATTATTCCATCACCCAGTACCATCGACCGACTCACAGCGTCGCACTGGGCACTGAACAACCACATCAAGATGGGATCGACCAAACTTTATCTTCAGCACCGCACCAGCAGCAAGTATACAACATCGGCATTCCAACCACAGTAGATCCACGTCGCATCTGCATTATCTTCTCCATCGTTCTATGTGAGCTCAAAATGCTACTAGAATTTTGGACGCCTTCCGTTACCCAGTGTATGACCGACTCACCGCGTCCCACTGGGCACTTGACCGACTCACTGTGTCAAGACGGAAGGGAAAGCCTGCAGCGTCCCCTAGACTGTACGACCGACTCACCGCGTCCCACTGGGCACCTGGACCGACCCACCGCGTCGGTTGAGACGAGCATGCAGAAAGCAGGATATAACAGCAAACCTACGAAAACTACGAAGGAACCACATAAAACAAGCCAATACCAATTATGCAAATTCCAAGAAGTTGCAGACAATGCCCTTCATGGACTGGCATACGGTATTGCAACAACACGACACATCGTGTAATATTACAAAGTCAGTTCACGGAATCTCGCCACGGAGCGATTTTTGCCATGCAGCGAAATTCCAACTGTCGCACATCGCAATAACCATAACAACCGACTCATCAAAAAGACTCGACAGCAACATTTCCAAATAGTATGCAACAAAAGTGAAGTGAACCACCGATACTGAAGTGAGCTGGCGCTCAAGGCCACTCACGCAATAGTGTCTTTTTTTTGTTTTTTTTTTCACCCCTTAGCCTACTTTAAGAGGGGAGGTATGTAGCGTAAGCTACATAATGTGTAACCTGACTGCTGCATCGTCAGCTATATTTCTTTACGTGCGCCGCGCGCGCACGCCAATATAATTTAGTGAATATACGATCATCAAGCAGAACACACGTGTTTCACTCCGGCCTAGCGAGTCGTCATTTCATCTTCGCTAAATTGGTATATTCACTAAATTATATTGGCGTGCGCGCGCGGCGCACGTAAAGAAATATAGCTGACGACGCAGCAGTCAGGTTACACATAATGTAGCTTACGCTACAAACTCTATTGAGCTATTGAGCATGGAAGAACGGAAGTAGCAACAGAAACTCGTTTATATTGGGGCGAGTAAGCCCGCTTACGAATTCGCTCACTACTGATTTTCTCGAGTTCCAACGACACCTAAGAATTTGTAAGAGCTTAACATGACGCTATTTGTCAGTCAGTGTGTTTGCGTCCACTACTGGACATACGCCTCTCCAATTTTTCTCTAGTCCTCCCGGCCCTCAGCGGTACGAAACCACTGCTTTCCGCCGACGCACTGCATGTCGTCGTCCCACCTGGCGGGTGGTCTTCCCACACTCCGTGTTCATGTCCACGGCCGCCAGTGCAGAACACGGTTACTCCAACGGTCGTAATCTCTTCGGCTGACGTGACCAGCCCACTGCCATTTAAGCTTAGCCTCCCGGTGTCCAATATCGACTCCTTTGTTATTTGTAAGCGAACTAGACTAACTCGTGAACTACGAATGCGTTCTCCTGCCGCCCCCGCTGGCGCGATGCCGTTGTAGCCAGTCGTCTCACTTGTTTCAATGACATCACACATTTTATTCATCTTAACATCCATTCCGCCGCACACATTCCACGTAAATATAATAGCGCTCTTTCATCCTCTTTCCGCCCATTGAACCAACGGCTCATGACGACCCGCATCGCTACCGTAATAGGTAATGACCAAATCTCTTTCCAAGCTGGTTTAAAAAGCTTCAGACGTTTTTGAACTTGACATTAGCTAGAGAATTGGCTCATTTTGTAAGTAGGACTTGGTCAATGGGGAGGTCATACTTGTGCTTAGATACTAGCTGAGGGTCCCGATTTCGTTTTGGACATTCGCCCGAGCGGAGCCTGGTTATCGTGATCAAAAAACTTCGTGGGTGTGTTATGAATGAATGCTGGTTTGAATGAATTACAAATATTGAGAAGTTAATAATATTTCATCAATGCTTTTAGTTGGGGAGACACGAATTAACAACTACAAATAAGGACGGCTACAACATTAGATGGAAAAGTCCCTCTTTCATCTGAGGCTATAACAAGAAAATAAGAAGTTTTATTTATACGACTGAGCAAGTAGTCGGGTCTTTCATAGATAGAGAAATAAATTTGCCAATGTATTATTTTAAACTTCAACACGAATTGGCCTAAAAAGATACCAAAACTATAATGAATTAATAAAGTTTTATTTTTATATGAAACGGTTATGAAGCATTCTCTAACGTTACATTTTAGATAGGTAGAAACTTGTTAAAACTTCCAGATATTTTTGGTAGGCTTTGGTAGAAATAGTAGTAGGAAGAGCTATCGTAAGAATCCATCAAATCTTTAAACTTTAGCACGGAGTTAGCAAGATTTCGGTCGCAGCGAACTTTCAAAACTACGGCGACGACACGGAGCTATCGCGGAAGCCAAAGTTGAAACTGTCTTCACTCTACATAACGAGGTCAAATAGCCTGTTATCTCAGTTTCCGGAATCGCACATGGCGTTACCTCCTCGCAAACTGACTACTAAACTGGACGGACTAAGGGCCGAGTGCACGAAAGGGCAAAAAATCAAAATCAACGTCAACGTACGATTGAACACCTCACTTTGTATGCACAGTATGGAAGGAACTCTATGTGGGTCACTAAAAGTGACGTGTTTGAACAATGATTAACTTAGCCGTTTCTTCATGCAACGGGGGCTTACTCCAGGCCTGGGACTTCTAATTATTTTCTTCGTGAAAATGTTAGCGAACTGAATCTATAAACTAGGCGATTGTTGTGATTTTGACTTACTATTATTAGTGAGAGGAAATTTAAAGTGTTTACTGAAACATTTTATTAGAAAGAGTCTGTCTTTTTGCAAAAAATACGGCAAAGCAAAGGTTATTTTCGTAGAAATAACGACGGTTGAATAAGGCAGATTGCCGCCGGAGTTTCAGGGCGACCTAGAAAACCTTCGCTACAATCTTATTTTCCTTTTCTTAGAAGATATAAAGTACGCTAAGGTTATGACTATATACATAGTATAGACTGGTGAAACCCGACCGGTAAGTGGCGAAAAGTAGAAAAACTAAAGTGTGAGGGAAACTACGATGCCCTCAGGGATACGCTTCTCGAGGGTCAAATGGGCAGCAAATGTGGCCCTCAAGGAAAACCTTTCGAAAAATGTGACATCTTGTTTCACCTTAATAACCACGTGGTTCGGAACGGCTTGTATCTAGATGAAACGAGGTTAGATTTCTGAAGCCAGCCACCGCACAGGATTTGAATATTATTGGTTCCAATTCATTTATTTCTTTCGTAAGAACCGATTAAAGCAGTCAAGGCGATATTAACGGTATTGAATACCAAGAAAAATAGTTGACCTGCTGTTTAATGCAAATATGTGTGAGAAGTGTAAGGTAAATTTTACTTAAAAAATTACTAATCTTACATGGACGCGCACGTGTTTAAGAAAGTTTTTATAAAATTATTAACAGAGCTAATTAAACGAAAATGAAAATGTTTATTATTGATAATGCTTACAATTACAATTAGATAAAGCTTATACTTACTTAATTTCTAAATTGTATTCTATACTAAGTTATAAGTGTAAATAATGAAAATTAAATTATGTTATGTAACGAAAACATTATAAAGGTAACAAATAACTTAAAAAGGTCATCTATGCTTAAGATTGTGTCGGTAACGATATGTTTTTTTAAGATCCATTGTATATAGAATGCCATGGATTAATACGATTGTATGGATTTTTAACGCTCCAAAATTTTTTTTCGAATAGGAATTTTAATTACATGCAGTATTAAATAGGCCGCCAATAAAGCCGTCTCCAAAATGATTTATATTTTTGGTAAATTTTATAACTGGCACATTCGCCGGAAGCGTAATTGGAAAAACACGATTTAAGGCCTCTGCGCCTTAATTACAAAAGCCCATCGATTCCCAAAGGAGATGGGCGCCAAGTCAGGGCCTTCTTTTAAATTTAGCACTTTTCCATTAAAGCTAGGTCCCATCAAAAAATTCACATAAGTCAGTCGAATATTCGGCTGATAAGAATATTCGGGCCTAAGTCAGATGTAATTATAATAATAAATAATAATTATTAATAACGAAGACCGCAGGTTCTACCTCTTTCTTTCCAAACCGCGGTTAAATATGCATTTTGGTTGAGACCGGAGTCTCGCTGTGGTTCAGAACCACAGAACCATATTCAGAAAAAAATAGGTCCCCTTCCCTATTTACCAGTTGGTAGGGTTGAGCCCGCCCGAAATAGTACCATCACTTTGGATGAAAGAGCATTGAAGCGGATATGAAAATAAATTTATTATGCATTTACTAAAAATAAAAATTTGGGTAGAGCGATTTTTTTCGAAATAGTATTTTTAAACAGATATCCAGGCTTACCATGGTAACCCCATAGGGAAGTTGAGGTATTTATCACTGAACATGAAACGTCCTCTCCTTTACAGCCGTCTCGGACAGTAAATTCCCCCAAACAATGGCAGCGCTCGCTCCCCGAATGTGAAGAATGATATCAACTAAATGTTGCCATTAGGTTCGAGTGTACTTCGAGGGGCGGACACGAAGGCGGCGTGTCTGAAGCAAAGTAGCCCTCATCGTGGCTATTATGTGTCGTTGCGCCACTTATGTGCCACTTTGTGTCTCGGGGACAGTAAGTGAAGTCGGAGGGATGTCGCGGGGTGACTGGGACCCTATAAATCGTATTGCTGATTAGGTCGTTGTGGGAGATTCGGATGGACGCCGACAGAAGCGTGAACTGTTCAGGGTAGTGCAACTCTGAGCGCATTTTCTTGCACGTGTGGATATTGTTAATACAGGGTTTGGTTAAACCAGCCTCGGTTGAGTGAATGATTCGAAGCGAAGCTGAAAATTCGAAATTCAGCTGTCCAATCTAAGGAGGATATTTTTAGATGTACATCGATTCGTTTATATTTCGTCATGATTGTGTTTTTTTGTTACTTTGAATTTTATTTTCGTCCTGTACGTCCATCCTCCGGTCAACTTTTTTACTCGCACACGATTGGCACTATCTAGATGATTATTGAAGGAAGTTTTTTCATATAAACCGGTATAGATTAAATGGTGTTGTGCAATCACGAGAAAAAATAGATGAAAAAGAGAATTGTTGAAAATTCGTCAGGTCAAAAGACGGATAGCCATTACAGGACAATTATATCGCATTTACCTGATTGTAATTTTTTTGCTAAAACGGATGGATAAGCAGAGGAGAGCAAATCCGTCGAATAGTTATCTGACTAGTTGTCAGACTATTGAAAAATCAGCCCTTGGTTACCTTTTCGACCGATTCCACAAACACGCGAATGATGCATGCACATACAATTCTGATACTTTTTGTCATCGACATAATATGTGTAATGTAGTGAGTATTTTATTATGATTTTATGGTAATACAGAAGTACAAAGAGGATAATATTTTTGTTTTGTGGGTTTTCTGACTAATGAAACATTTATTAAGCCTTTCTGTAGGACAATTTTAGGCAATAAATTGATACAAAAGTCTCCTCTATTCATATTTTTTAATAAGTTTGGGAAAAACATAATTTAGGTAAAATTTACTGCTTTAAACGAAGCAAGAACGTCGCTCTTTATAATTTTAAAATTAGTACTTGCAATATCACCGTAAGTCAAGGTCAAATTTATTAACAATGTGTCCTTAAAAATTAATAATTATATTTGAAAGCCAAAATGTAAGTTTAAGGTGGAGATAAGTAGTTAAAGCTGAAAGTTAAACTGTTGGTTTTCATGCAAGCGAATTCATCAAGTCAAGACAACATAAGTGACAGGGTGCAAGCGGTGCTACTAGCTAGGTGAGTTGGCGATGTGCGTCCAGGATGGTGAGAAGGAAGAGTGCGGGCTAGTCAGCCCCAACAAGAGTGGCCGCCTTTCTCCGCCGCCTCCGCGCCGCCACCTGCATTAGGATCGCAGACCTGAGCGCACTTTGCTTACAAAACGAACCAAGTGTGGGGTGGGACATCAACTCAAGGATCACTAGCGCGAGTTGGAGAGAGACGGGACATACCTACGCGCTTAGATTACATTTCGAATCGTTATCAATACATAGGGTCCGCATTCGTGTAATGTGAACAGTTTTTTCGTAAAACTTTATAATTTATCTAGTCTTCGTTAAAGAAAGCATAGTGACCTTTACATGTACAGATTGTGAGGTGAATGGGCGTAAAAATCAGGACAAATAACCTTCTAGTTAATAAGAGATGACCCACTAATTCTTTGTCGATCATATTCCTTAACTTTCCTCATTATTTCAAAGAAAAACTATATTAACCTTATAACATAATTTTGAAACTATATAGCGATTTAGTTTTTTCTTGTAAAAAAATATCCTTACCTTTTGTTTGAAACAATTTTGGTGCCATTTTACAGTAATTATTAATTATATTATATTACATATAATTTATTTTTATTTTTATATAAGAATTGAGATAATAATATATATATTATATTATTATTATTATTAATTACATTAAGTGTTAATGATACCCTCACGCAGGATATTTACATTCTAAGTCTATGTTAAGGACACCCTCACGCAGGAGGACTGGAGGAAAATTGGAGAGGCGTATTCCCAGCAGTGGACGCAAACACGCCGACTGACTGAAATGCTTGATGAAACATTTAACTTTGAAAATAAATATTGCAGAAAATGAAGGATTTGTTATTAGTAATGTTGTAGCAGATGGTCTCTAGCCTATGTCATCACCTGGCGACGCCGTGTGTCGGAAGGAGACGCTAACCTATGTATAGCTGGCGCCAGATAGAACTAGGGTCTCACTGATCTCGGCGCTTGTATTGCTAGGGGGCTGCTCCCTTTGCCCTCATTTAACTTTACCTTTCACAGACACAGACTGAGTAATCACGACGTTCTCGTGAGCCTTACGAAATCAACTTCTCTCCCGGATGTGCAATACGATCTGTCACAGCCTACCAAGCACTGCTGCTAACTAAAAACTACTTAAGGCTCCAACTGACTCCAGCGTTCAGCAAACAAACAATTCTCCGGAAGCAGTGAGTTTGCGTTTGTTGTATGCGCGTGAAAATCGAACGCGACAAAGCGAAATATAGGTTTTTGACCTGTAAAGTCTACTTTCTAATGTGAATTAGTTGCGAATTAAAAGCGTTTCACGCTTGTTCACTAGATAGATATGTGATCTTGTACCACAAAAAAGAAAATTGTGCAAATCATGTGTTAGTTTCCAAGCGCCGGTTTGTAAACCTGTAAAAACCTAGTAAATAGGTCTTTAAAAACATATTTTTTATAAAGAATATAGGCAACTCATTAAAACCCTTTTACGGTCACACACTATATAAAAGTCTAAACTATGATATTTCGATTTTTCTACCGGCGTTTATTCTTAATCGACGTTGAGATAAAATAAAAATAAGCCCAAAATATTGGGGGTTAGCGTAATATGGAGCCTTAAAACTGTCAAATAGCCAGGAGGTTAGGCAAAGAAGCTTACTTCAAACATAATTCTATAAGTTTTCATATTTCCGCCGTTGCTGAACTAAACAAGTACTTTTCGAATATTACACTGAGCAGTTACTGCTTTTACACCCTGGCACCAGCGTTGTCATTGTGTCCCGACAAAAAGGCATTTTCCATACGAGAAACATATTAACATTTTTCGTCTCACACGCAGCTGCAGGGCATGCGGCCACGACTCTCGAAGATGAAATTGCAAAAGTCCCCAGGGCGGAGGAGACCGAAATGATACTTGAAAATCTTGCCACCTTCCAGAGACTTGGAGGAAAATTTACTCGGTAACCCAGTCTTAAGAAACATTTCTTTCTCTAGAATAAAATTATTTATACTTACGATAAAATCTTGGTTCTTGACGTATAATAACAATTAA
Source organism: Incurvaria masculella (assembly GCA_946894095.1). NCBI lineage: Eukaryota > Metazoa > Arthropoda > Insecta > Lepidoptera > Incurvariidae > Incurvaria > Incurvaria masculella. Next base: position 13,972,812 of record OX335641.1, on the reverse strand, counting down.
ATTAATCTATTAATTTCTGTTTTGAATATGCTTAAAGTTATCTAATGTTTTCTAAGTCTGATTATGGTGTTTAGTTTTAAGCCATTTAATGTTACTTGCTACCTGATAATAACTTGTCTTATATTAAGGTTAAGGTTAGCGATTTCCTTTGGCAATAAGCTCGCCTTTGCATCCTATGTAATAATGGTTGTAAGCAATAAATAATATTTTCATTTGAAGTTTCTCGGTTTGGTGTCCCACGAAAGCGAATCCGGAGCAAAAAATAAGCATTGAAAGGAAAGAAATTGTCTTTGGATTGAGATGAGATCTTGAGATATTTAGTTTTGATCATTCCGAAGGGGATAGTATAGCTAAATAATATATAATGAAAGTCGTGTAGGTATTGTTTAACGAAGGAAATTTAAAACGTCCAAGACGTTTCTTGTACTCATTCACTGCCGCTGCTTACCAGATAGAGCCAGCCCGATTATTTCACACGTTTAAAGTCATGTACGATCCAGGTTTCATCGATGCTTGCCTTGTTATGTGTATCTTCTTCTTAGGGCTGATTTTTTAATAGTCAGATATACAGCCAGATAAATATTCGACGAATGTATTTACGCTTCTGATTATCCATCCGATATAATAAGTCCATATGTTTATTAGTAAAATTATAGTCAGATAATTGTGATAGAAGATACACTTCAAATTCAAATTCAAATTCAAATTTCTTTATTAGACAGTTTATGAAACAAAATCACATTATCCGGTAATGACTATCAGTCTTTTGACAAACGTGAATTTGTACTATCAGTCCGATAAGTAATCTGAGGATTAAAAAATCGGCCCTTAATATGTAAAAATAACTTGTTACGATGTTCGTACACGCTAATCTCTGAGAACACACAATCGATTTCAATGAAATTTACTGAAATGAAAACTGTTTATGTTTGGTTCCAGCTTGAAAGATAAGATAATTTTGAACCATACAGATGGCGCTGTTATACCGATATTGACCCGAGTGGAGGCGACAACCTCAGCTAGTATACTATGCTATCTTTTATTGGTAAGTGGCCGCTTATTTTTCGTTTATCGCTTTAATTTTAATTCTCGAACTTCCAACAAAGAAAGACCGGCAAGTTTACCTTTCATACTCCCCTTAAAGGTGTCCAGAGGTTTCGGTGGCCGCGGGCGGAGGCCGACCCGCGACACGCACACGCGGCAGTCGCCTCCCTCGCGACCCACGCGCCGGAGCAAAGGGTTCCTTGTTGTCCCTCTCGAGTGATCCCTCAAAGGGAAAAATATTATCGCTTCGGATCCAGAGATTTGCGCACCAATATCCTTCGGTCGGCCGCGTCGGTGCGAGGGTGGTCATCACTCGGGGCGTTAACGCGGGTCCAAATTGACGGCTTATTCATGCAAGTTCGAATTCGTTCAAGAAGCTCTTAGCGGTTTGTCCGAAGATAGGGCTTGCATCCAGTTCACAATGTTTACATTGCCAAGGTGATTCGCGAGTTTTCGAATTTCCGCAGGTGGTGTCAGAAGCCTGGCCGCAAGTAGCCAGCTGTTATGTGAAAGTGTGGCGTGCCATGAAAAACACGATGAATATCGAATAACACTATAAACATATACATAATTCGTACTTTTTGCGCTAAAGATAAACACATATAATTCCCGATACATTTGATTTCAGATTAAAATTATTTGATTTTATTTATAAACCATCTGATAGATTGCCTGAACCATTGGACCTAGAGATTTAAATTTTGCAGAGATTAGGAGTATTACTTGAATAACCTAGGCGTGCACTAAGGGAGGACTTGATCCCTAAATGGGTGAACGGGGTGGCAAAGTTTGTATGGCGAAACAAACGTTATTATTTGTATTGTATGTGTTCCTATACCATTCATCTGAGTGGGATGAGTTGTTATTTGCACGCCTGCAAAAGTTTCTGACCACATTTGTAATACGGAATGCATTAGGTATAAATATGTAAATACAAATTAATATTTTTATGCATTTCTTGGCGACGCATTAGTACAGTACCTGATTACTGATGGGGTGGAACTGTCCTGTTATTATCCTGCTCATAAAGCGAAGGTCCGAGCATAGCAACTTATTATATGTGGTATTAGCCATCCATGTCAGGTTGCATAAAAATGTTTTTTTATATATAAATAATTAAATATAAATAACATAAAATAAATCTATATGACTACGTGTTTTCATGGCAATATCACACGAAACTCGATTCATGATTTATAACTGTCAGTTTTAAAATAAAAATAGCATGAATTCCATGAGAATTTATTAGCGTATAACGTAGATAATGTTTTAGTATGAGGCAGAATTGGCGAGAAGTTGCAGCTTGCTTTTAAAAATTAAAAAATAGAAAACAAAATTATGTGTTTTCTGAAAGGCCTTTAGATTTCCTTCGGGCGTTCACGCCTAATACTTAAAGACAATTTTTAAATTTATTTCGTAAGCTTTTTTTTCAATAAAGGATCTTCAGTTAACATGGTTTTTTTTTAAATCAGCATGCAATGTCCTCTCTTAGTATCATGTCTGCTAAATTTCAGAGATCCAAGTAGACGAAAAGTTGGTGAAACGTCGAATTTCCGTTTTGCATATTACAGAAAATCGAGTGAAATTATCTATATTTTTTAATTAAGAGTTAACTTTAACCTAAGCTTTGCAACTTATCATTTGAATTCCATCGCCCACTTCCATTCTAATCTAACTTCGCAAATGCTTAAATTTAAGGTTTTTCCCACACTTTCGACATACGTATACATGCGCTTGTAACTCTCGCTACAGTCTCTTTAATTAAAGTGCGGGGGAATTAATTGCACGAACAGCTCAACAATAAATAAAGGATTTAGTCCTTTTCTGAATTTCACGCCCTCTCAACCTTGCATGCACGTACGACGTACACGTACACTCACTCACCCACTCATACTACAACACATCACACGCACTTCAACACGCTGGGCTCGAAAAGTTTGAGCAAAGTGGAATTTAACACAATTTATTACAATGGATAGATTGAAGTTTCAGGATGTAGAACTTGGAGATTGCGGGCACCATTCCTGATTTATAATTCGCGTTTTATGCGAACAGCAGAGAAGCAATAATTACGAACGTAAAGAATAAAGTGTGTTATGAAGAAAATAATAATGTTTTTTTATGTGGAATTGAACATGGATTACTTTTAACGCGCTGACTATATAATAAAGAGAAAAACACACACCTTCTCTCATTATGTTATTCTATCTATGAGATTAACCCATATAATTTGATTGGAATGATGTTCCAGAGTTTATCAGTACGAAAGTGAGCTTTTGGCCTATTCCTTTGGTACCCAAGTAAGATAGATCGACGGTGAAAGCATACAGTCCGGGGGACCTAGCTTTTAAAGGATATCTACCAAATTACTGACTATTGATCGCTACCAGAATTTGTGAATTTGATCGCTAAATAAAAGAGCAGTGCAGTTTCTTATTTTTTATTGAAGTTTAGATATTAATTTGACAAGCGTTTGAAATTGCAGGCTAATCGCTGGAAGCGGACCAGTAAGTAGTAAGTAATTAACGAAAAAGTAAGCATAGAATCAAAGGTAGATAGCGATTTCAGTGATGCTCGTCCTTCGGGACCTTCGCCCCCCCCCCCCCCGGCGTGCCGGCCGCCCGCCCGCCCGCCGCGTGTCGGGGCGCACGGATCACCCCGGTTTGTGTGACACACCTTAGCATTAGCGGAACTGAATTATATTTAGCCTATCCTGTGTCCAGTGTAGTTAAATTTATGGGGACTAAGTTTCATCAAATTCGGATGATCGGCTTAAGAGTTATGCATGCACATACCTGTAGAAAATATTTCAAAAAATTGTCAATTTAGTTTTAGTATCAACAAAAATGAATATTTTGGTAACTAAGTCAGAATTTCAAATTAACCCGGTATAACAGATTCTTTTTTGAGAGCAAAGGTTTATTTTGTACTAGCGGCCCGCTCCGGCTTCGCACGGGTATGAAATATATCTGAATGGCTCCCGCCGCCCCGTCCGGTCGGTACCGCCGCAAACGCTACGTCCCGCAATTTTTAAATCTGTAATATCTTCGAAAATATTTATATAAATCATATGCTGTAATGGGCCATATAGATCTATATTAAATCAAGAATGTATTAAGATATTTAATTGGATAAGGATTAATGCTGTATTGGTTAAAATCGCTTCGAAAATTAGCCATAATTTGTCGTAAAAAGTAAATGACAATAAAATGTTATTGTGGGATATCCATAAGAGATAGAAATATACCATCGCGGAGTTTACTGTAGACCTTTTCAATGTGTACAATACTTAGTACATTATTTTGATAAATCTCGTAGGGTTCAGCCTGCGTTTGCAATGTAAGCGGAAAAAAATATTTTTTTACGACATCACATTGGAAACCTCAAAAATAACAGTACTTCTCCACTATTTAAAGCCTGTTATTATACATATAAGCCTTCCTCTTCAATCACTCTATCTATTAAAAAAAACCGCATCAAAATCCGTTGCTTAGTTTTAAAGATTTAAGCATACATGGGGATATAGGGACAGAGAAAGCGACTTTGTTTTATACTATGTAGTGATTTGACAAATCTCGTAGGGTTCAGCCTGCGTTTGCAATGTAAGCGGAAAAATGATTTTTTAAGCTATTGCATAGCTTCTATAGAGGGCCTTGAGCGTGGGGACCGAATCCAGAAATTCCGTAACGAAAAAAAACCTCACGCTCCCCACTCCGACGGGCACGGAGGTGTGTGCCGTAGTGCAATTACGAAGCACAAAATTGGGTGTAGGTTGCTGTACTTACAGAAATATGACAGCTTTTGCGATTACGAAATCGATGCATTCACAAATGGTGCGGCACTCAGCGCTACCCGCAGCAATTAGGTCAACTCCATACATTTCGCGTCGAATCGGTATTACGAAACGGCAAAGAACTGTCAAATGCGGGGAGGTAAACGCCTATTTCGTCTGCTCGTCTAGTCAAGTACCTCAAAAGTTGACCTATTGTCGACACAGATTGGTCCGTGCTGGATGTAGGTGGATGAAAAACGGCTTCGTAATCGCGCTTTAGAAATGCAGACGGGGGCGCACCTACACGTATCGCGGCACCATCCTCAAATTTTGCGTAATCGCACTGCCGGTAGCGCTACTTCACACCAGGGGGAGCGGGGCCGGGGGCGGCGGCGGGAGCGGCGGCGGGGGCGGGCCGGCATAACTTGATACAAAATGCTATGCAATAGCTTTACCGCGGCAGTCCCCGAGTGCCACACGTCTTTTTTTATGACATCACATTGGAAACCTCAAAAATAACAGTATTTCTCCAATCTTTAATGGTTGTAAATGGATATAGGGACAGAGAAAGCGACTTTGTTTTATACTATGTAGTGATTATGGCCTCTCAGAAAGGTTATTGAGAGCATCGATTCTATACGTTCCAGCCATCGCGGCCAGTCTTTGTAGGTGTGTCGACGTAGGTTTACAAAGACCGAAAGTATTGATAAAAGCTCAATCTCCTGAGCACTCGCGTATAGCGATTTCAATATTCATATATATATAATAGTCAAATATTCATACAAAGAGCTGTAATTTATCGTTGGGTTTGTATTTCGTGGCAAATAAATGATTTTTAAATTTAAAACTTCAGGTAATTGAGGTATAAACCGTTGGTTGGTATGCACATTTTCAGGAAATATATAAATTCTAGTTAACGTTGCAATAGAGATTGAATATTTTGATGAAATACACGATATTTCGGTAATTTATTTGATATCTTTCTGGAGATTTAAAAACTCTCTTCGTTGATCAGTTGTGGAGATGCATTGATTGGAAAATGCATTTTTTTTGTAAAATTCGTATCATACGGCGCCGTTAAATTTATAATCCAATCTGACTGCATCTATGAACATTAGTAAATCTACGTGATGGGTACTAAAGTAGGATAAGGCTGTACTCTAGTGGAAGATCTTGTTGTATTGTGAACATGTACGGAAATTCGACATTATATTTTCTACTTTGAATATTTTAAGTCTAATGTACACCTCAGCAAACCGATGCCAAAACAAAACAATAAAGCAGACTCCACGAGGTGAGGGCTTCAGCCAAGAAATAAATGAATCCGTCGCGTCGGCTCGACTCGCGCCGCACATTACAGCTTGTTTGCGGGAATGTGGTATATTTTCTCTCGATTTGAATAAGGTAAATTAAATCGTGAATATGTTAGGCGGAACAACACACCTCCCTCCCCTCCGCCACCCCCGCTGTTGCGCCGCCTTTGCCGCCGCCGCGGGGAACATAGAATATTCTTGTAAAGCTTACCACCAGAACCGACACAAAACAAGTCGATAAAAAACATTGAGGAATGTTTGTGTTTAAAAAATGGTAGGTTCATTGTTCATTGCTTTTTCAGACTGCAATCTGTAATTAAAAACGGAAGAATTGTGTAGATCCAGCGTAACATAATTGCATCTATAGCTGGGAATAAACTATTCGAATAAGTATGAAGATGTTTGAATCATTTACTTGTGATGGGATTTTCATGAAATAGATTATGAAAAAACTGAGTCAAATGACAGGAAAAAATAATTTTCTAAACTAATTTTATTTTCTCTATGATTAGTTCAACCGGGATACATTTTTCGCAAAAATCTAAATGGGCAGACCCACCTATTTTAGCGGTTTTTAAATTATCATTTTTGTAAAGCGAGCGTAGTTTTCTAATACTAATGGCATCTGCTTATGGGCTGTCAAAGTTAAGAGATTTGTGTACTATTTGGTAGTCTATAATCAAGTGTCACAAAGATTTAAAGATAACAACATTTTATTATCAAACTATCTATTATTACCCCCGGAAATTTTCTTTGTTAACTCAGTTCATCGAATCCGTAGATCAATTTTATCATTGTTTTATGATAATTAGTATTGTTTGATTACCAGAAGTTTAAACATAGACGAGCTACCAAACTTAATATGTTTAACTGTTATATCGTTATGTCTTATCACAGATAAAAATACCCAAACATTCCCATTTATCATATGAGAAGAGTGGAAAGTGACATAATCAAAGATAACAACGAGTTGAACTTCTTATCTAACATTGTATCTTGGTTATAATTTCCCTCAGTGAACACACAAATGTGAGAGCGTATAGTAGGTAGCCTCTTTCTGTGTATCGTACCCCAATGAGTGCTCTCATAACGATTTTTCTCCGTACCCATTCAGTATCACTCAACAGGGATGGAATGCACCCATTCACTGTCCACATTCTTCTGTACTAAAATGTAGAATGCACTCCTTGTCGGGGTATTTTCCTCTAAAGACAACCTGGGCGAAAGTCAAGAAGTACCTGGTACCTCTTTGTGTGCTGGTGGTATATGTCGCGCTTTTGGTCGTTGGCTGTGTACTGTATACCGTTTTCATTGTCCATAATCCTCTCTCATTCCAGCCGCACACATACAACTGTGTCTTAGGCTCGGGCAAAGTATGATAATTTGTTGGCTTTGGCCACCGCCACCGACCCAAATCTCGCCTTGGCGATTCGGTAGCCTGACCCCAAATGTGTCTCAGTCAAAGAGCGTTAGTAAACATTTTATGCTTTAACTTTAAAGTAAATGTGGGTAGATGATAAGTTGCCGGATCAAGTCGTACTCATATTTATCTGCATACGAATATTTTATTGATCTTTGTTTTCTGCACATTGGTTAGTACCATTTCAAAATGCTCAAGGATTCACGTAGTACTTCTGTAGATATCGGTGTTGAATATGCGTTAGCAACATAACTTTATTCATATGGGGTTTTTTTATTAAAACATATTATTTCCTGCGGTCATGATATTGTGCTCGGGAGGTAGAGTAAAATCTGCCTTAACTTTCTTAACTCAGAAGTTAAAATATTTCAGAAGGGTGCAAAAAAAACAGCTATACCGATGGTTAATCCGTCGGATGCGAACTTAACGCTTCCAGTAATGGACATATGGAAAGGAAAATAAGTAAGTACTAGAGTTGCCAAATGCGTATGTCTCCTGGATTAAGTTCAATCAAGGTTTAGTTTGTGTGATTCAGGACCAAAATATTGTCCATATTGCCTTTTTAAAATGTGACTATGAACACAAACTCTAAGAAATGTTGAAGAATGCGAAGACGCCAATATACGTTGCGATGGAAACACGCAAACCCAAAACAATTTATAAGTGTAAAAATGCTTTTGTTGCATTGATGGATTCAAAGTCCAGCATTTTTTTTTAAACGTAACAATATATAATACCACATGACTCGCAAGCTACATGCTCGACAAGGCAGATAATTATAAGAATCAGTCAGGAAGTGTTTTGTAACTGGACATGAATGCCTAATACCTCACTAACTGTAATGATATCTTCCCAATATACCTCATTTTATGTAGATTCAATAACAGGAACTTCCTGATATTGCATGGCTATATTTAACTGGATGGACAAAATGGACAATTTTCAGTGCCGCTTTGACCATCGTGTGACCAACCTATGAAACCTATGTAAAGTCTTACGTGTGCAACGTGTAACCAATAACGAAGAATCTCTTAACCCCGATTGCACGAAGAGACGGCTGAGTTAATCAATGTTCAAACACGTCACTTTCAGTGAACCGTATGGAGTTCTTTCCATACTGTTCATACAAAGTGACTTCGTGCGTTGACGTTGATTTTGATTTTTTGTCCGTTCGTGCACTCGGCCCTAAAGTCCGCTCTTACAACTTGCACGGGCAGACATTTTGTCTAGAAATGTTGCAAAACTGTATTATTTTGACGTGCACAGTAGGCGTGAGCTAGTCATAATTGTGGTGTGATATTATTAGCAATCTCTCCCGAAATCATTGGACTACTGCCTGGTGATATCAATTCTGCCACACATCCAGACCGAGAAAGCATCTGGCACGCGTCTGGTGAGGCGTATAAGTCGAACCCAAGGAGCTAAGCAGATACTTGGCCGATACGTCGCGCAGATGCGAACAGCAGGTCTATTCCTGGCATTCAGTAATCAGGAATCAGGAATCCTGAGTCTAGGAAACCGTTTTTATAGCGATTTTCAAAGCGAGTTTTTCGACGGAAGACCTTGATTAATTAAAAAAACTATGTTGCGAAATATTTTCGTCAAGAAAATCGCTTTTTTCTAGACTCAGGATTCCTGACTCCTGATTACGCAAGAAGAACCAGCAGTACTGGGAACAACCATTTAACTGCTCCTTGCAGAGCAACAGTTTATGGTTCGACTTCAGGATTCTTTTGGGCTAAGGTTTCAGGTTTCAGGTGTGTTATAATCCTCGATATGGCTATCAAATTTCAAATTATGTATCAGGTCGAGATCGAGTATTAAAAAAATATAGTGCCTTGGAAGTTCGGAGCTATAGTTAATAGTATCTGATTCTTACTAAATACACGCATCTGTGTCTTACTGGCGTTCGCAAAAATAAAAAAGACTCCTTTTCTGATCTCGCGTTAATCCCGAGGTTCTAGAGACCCCCACCCGGAGTTTTTTTAGGGTTTCTTCGAGTCCATCAACGATGCCACAACAACGACTATACCTCCACTTGGCTTGCGATCAGTTGTCTGGTGTACCTGGCTAGCGCTGTGCTGTCTCTGCGTGTCAATAAATATTTTCCCGATCGAGCAGGTAATTAATATGCAGCAGATAAGGGGGGGAGGGTAACACGGAGCCCTGCTGTAAGTCGGAATTCCGTGGAGCAAATACCGTTAACCAAAACTTCCTGGACTATGTTGAGAGGATCTTGTCGATCCGGCGTTAACATTTCTAGAACACGCCACACAATTTCGGAAAGTAGCTATGGCGCCCATAGCTGATTTTCTTAGTAATAACGCTGAAATCAGTCGCCTAGTTTTTTCGTTACATAAGTTTTGTGAGGCAAATTAATCTTTCAATAAACTTTTTATTAACACGACGCTCACTAACCTAATTGATTTGAGCACAGTAAGGAAATTACATTGCTGTCAGTGTGAATTAATTATTTTTTCGTGATTCGACATTTCCCAATTACACCGAAATCAACTTTATTGGTGAGAGTCTAAAACGGGTTTTCGACTGCTCACAAGACCCGCCGTAAATATTCCAGTGAAGTAAACAGCTGAGTCGCTCTGTGGCCACAGTAAGGAGAGGTTACAAGCGGGCAGCGATAAAACGCCAAAAAAAAACATTCTGTTCCTGGATAAGTTATTGCTTTAATTTGGTACAGTTGTACGGTATCTAAAAGGCCAATATAATGTGATATATTATGAAACAAAGGCATACATGTTAATTAAAGAAATAATGCAGAATCTCTCCTAAGAGGCGTTTGACGATGCCCATGGTTTTTGGAACTCTTTATGGAGCTGCGAAAAACACACCAGCTAACCTTGCTATAATATTTCGACTAGTATTGTTCGTATCTGTGCAATGGATAAATTAGTACCTGCTCGGATCCTTGGACTAGATACAGCACTGAAGGTAGGTATGTAGAGTATCTTTCTGTGTGTGCCACGGATAATTCTCTTCTGAGTTGCATAACGCATTTCACCAGCCCTTTATTTCACTATCGCTCAAAACACAATATACAGGAATTGCAACAACACACTGTATTAATTCCTCCTGTGAGAACTAACCGATCCTCTAAATCCTTTATATATAGGGTCAGGAAACGGTGGAATTCATTTCCCTGCCGAGGTATTTTTGAGTTGTTATATTCTTTTCAAGCACTTGTCAGAAAGCCATGGTTTTTGCAGCCCTGCCAAAAGTTTCAAATCCCACGGGCGTCTTGGCGCGCTTGTTTGGAAGACTGGTTGGCACCACAAACTAATTCACCACAAAAATCTATGGTTTAATAGTATGATTATTAAACAGATTTTGTGGTGAATGTCATGCTTGCTTCACATCTACATTTCCATTTCCTGTGCACCTTAGCTTCTTGGCATCTGCAACCCTCAACCTTATCTAAACAAACATGGGAGAAAACTAGAAACATTACGCCATCAATAAGACTAGAGTCACCGGGTCGCCTTCATAAAGTTCAAAAAGCATAAAGTTCAAAACCCAGGACATCCAAAAGTATGTATTTTTCGTGTATATTATAAAATGCATATAATCTAACCTAACCTAACCTGGGTCGTCATCATAAAGTCCAAAAAGGATGGGTACTAAAGTAGGATAAGGCTGTACTCTAGTGGAAGATCTTGTTGTATTGTGAACATGTACGGAAATTCGACATTATATTTTCTACTTTGAATATTTTAAGTCTAATGTACACCTCAGCAAACCGATGCCAAAACAAAACAATAAAGCAGACTCCACGAGGTGAGGGCTTCAGCCAAGAAATAAATGAATCCGTCGCGTCGGCTCGACTCGCGCCGCACATTACAGCTTGTTTGCGGGAATGTGGTATATTTTCTCTCGATTTGAATAAGGTAAATTAAATCGTGAATATGTTAGGCGGAACAACACACCTCCCTCCCCTCCGCCACCCCCGCTGTTGCGCCGCCTTTGCCGCCGCCGCGGGGAACATAGAATATTCTTGTAAAGCTTACCACCAGAACCGACACAAAACAAGTCGATAAAAAACATTGAGGAATGTTTGTGTTTAAAAAATGGTAGGTTCATTGTTCATTGCTTTTTCAGACTGCAATCTGTAATTAAAAACGGAAGAATTGTGTAGATCCAGCGTAACATAATTGCATCTAGCTGGGAATAAACTATTCGAATAAGTATGAAGATGTTTGAATCATTTACTTGTGATGGGATTTTCATGAAATAGATTATGAAAAAACTGAGTCAAATGACAGGAAAAAATAATTTTCTAAACTAATTTTATTTTCTCTATGATTAGTTCAACCGGGATACATTTTTCGCAAAAATCTAAATGGGCAGACCCACCTATTTTAGCGGTTTTTAAATTATCATTTTTGTAAAGCGAGCGTAGTTTTCTAATACTAATGGCATCTGCTTATGGGCTGTCAAAGTTAAGAGATTTGTGTACTATTTGGTAGTCTATAATCAAGTGTCACAAAGATTTAAAGATAACAACATTTTATTATCAAACTATCTATTATTACCCCCGGAAATTTTCTTTGTTAACTCAGTTCATCGAATCCGTAGATCAATTTTATCATTGTTTTATGATAATTAGTATTGTTTGATTACCAGAAGTTTAAACATAGACGAGCTACCAAACTTAATATGTTTAACTGTTATATCGTTATGTCTTATCACAGATAAAAATACCCAAACATTCCCATTTATCATATGAGAAGAGTGGAAAGTGACATAATCAAAGATAACAACGAGTTGAACTTCTTATCTAACATTGTATCTTGGTTATAATTTCCCTCAGTGAACACACAAATGTGAGAGCGTATAGTAGGTAGCCTCTTTCTGTGTATCGTACCCCAATGAGTGCTCTCATAACGATTTTTCTCCGTACCCATTCAGTATCACTCAACAGGGATGGAATGCACCCATTCACTGTCCACATTCTTCTGTACTAAAATGTAGAATGCACTCCTTGTCGGGGTATTTTCCTCTAAAGACAACCTGGGCGAAAGTCAAGAAGTACCTGGTACCTCTTTGTGTGCTGGTGGTATATGTCGCGCTTTTGGTCGTTGGCTGTGTACTGTATACCGTTTTCATTGTCCATAATCCTCTCTCATTCCAGCCGCACACATACAACTGTGTCTTAGGCTCGGGCAAAGTATGATAATTTGTTGGCTTTGGCCACCGCCACCGACCCAAATCTCGCCTTGGCGATTCGGTAGCCTGACCCCAAATGTGTCTCAGTCAAAGAGCGTTAGTAAACATTTTATGCTTTAACTTTAAAGTAAATGTGGGTAGATGATAAGTTGCCGGATCAAGTCGTACTCATATTTATCTGCATACGAATATTTTATTGATCTTTGTTTTCTGCACATTGGTTAGTACCATTTCAAAATGCTCAAGGATTCACGTAGTACTTCTGTAGATATCGGTGTTGAATATGCGTTAGCAACATAACTTTATTCATATGGGGTTTTTTTATTAAAACATATTATTTCCTGCGGTCATGATATTGTGCTCGGGAGGTAGAGTAAAATCTGCCTTAACTTTCTTAACTCAGAAGTTAAAATATTTCAGAAGGGTGCAAAAAAAACAGCTATACCGATGGTTAATCCGTCGGATGCGAACTTAACGCTTCCAGTAATGGACATATGGAAAGGAAAATAAGTAAGTACTAGAGTTGCCAAATGCGTATGTCTCCTGGATTAAGTTCAATCAAGGTTTAGTTTGTGTGATTCAGGACCAAAATATTGTCCATATTGCCTTTTTAAAATGTGACTATGAACACAAACTCTAAGAAATGTTGAAGAATGCGAAGACGCCAATATACGTTGCGATGGAAACACGCAAACCCAAAACAATTTATAAGTGTAAAAATGCTTTTGTTGCATTGATGGATTCAAAGTCCAGCATTTTTTTTTAAACGTAACAATATATAATACCACATGACTCGCAAGCTACATGCTCGACAAGGCAGATAATTATAAGAATCAGTCAGGAAGTGTTTTGTAACTGGACATGAATGCCTAATACCTCACTAACTGTAATGATATCTTCCCAATATACCTCATTTTATGTAGATTCAATAACAGGAACTTCCTGATATTGCATGGCTATATTTAACTGGATGGACAAAATGGACAATTTTCAGTGCCGCTTTGACCATCGTGTGACCAACCTATGAAACCTATGTAAAGTCTTACGTGTGCAACGTGTAACCAATAACGAAGAATCTCTTAACCCCGATTGCACGAAGAGACGGCTGAGTTAATCAATGTTCAAACACGTCACTTTCAGTGAACCGTATGGAGTTCTTTCCATACTGTTCATACAAAGTGACTTCGTGCGTTGACGTTGATTTTGATTTTTTGTCCGTTCGTGCACTCGGCCCTAAAGTCCGCTCTTACAACTTGCACGGGCAGACATTTTGTCTAGAAATGTTGCAAAACTGTATTATTTTGACGTGCACAGTAGGCGTGAGCTAGTCATAATTGTGGTGTGATATTATTAGCAATCTCTCCCGAAATCATTGGACTACTGCCTGGTGATATCAATTCTGCCACACATCCAGACCGAGAAAGCATCTGGCACGCGTCTGGTGAGGCGTATAAGTCGAACCCAAGGAGCTAAGCAGATACTTGGCCGATACGTCGCGCAGATGCGAACAGCAGGTCTATTCCTGGCATTCAGTAATCAGGAATCAGGAATCCTGAGTCTAGGAAACCGTTTTTATAGCGATTTTCAAAGCGAGTTTTTCGACGGAAGACCTTGATTAATTAAAAAAACTATGTTGCGAAATATTTTCGTCAAGAAAATCGCTTTTTTCTAGACTCAGGATTCCTGACTCCTGATTACGCAAGAAGAACCAGCAGTACTGGGAACAACCATTTAACTGCTCCTTGCAGAGCAACAGTTTATGGTTCGACTTCAGGATTCTTTTGGGCTAAGGTTTCAGGTTTCAGGTGTGTTATAATCCTCGATATGGCTATCAAATTTCAAATTATGTATCAGGTCGAGATCGAGTATTAAAAAAATATAGTGCCTTGGAAGTTCGGAGCTATAGTTAATAGTATCTGATTCTTACTAAATACACGCATCTGTGTCTTACTGGCGTTCGCAAAAATAAAAAAGACTCCTTTTCTGATCTCGCGTTAATCCCGAGGTTCTAGAGACCCCCACCCGGAGTTTTTTTAGGGTTTCTTCGAGTCCATCAACGATGCCACAACAACGACTATACCTCCACTTGGCTTGCGATCAGTTGTCTGGTGTACCTGGCTAGCGCTGTGCTGTCTCTGCGTGTCAATAAATATTTTCCCGATCGAGCAGGTAATTAATATGCAGCAGATAAGGGGGGGAGGGTAACACGGAGCCCTGCTGTAAGTCGGAATTCCGTGGAGCAAATACCGTTAACCAAAACTTCCTGGACTATGTTGAGAGGATCTTGTCGATCCGGCGTTAACATTTCTAGAACACGCCACACAATTTCGGAAAGTAGCTATGGCGCCCATAGCTGATTTTCTTAGTAATAACGCTGAAATCAGTCGCCTAGTTTTTTCGTTACATAAGTTTTGTGAGGCAAATTAATCTTTCAATAAACTTTTTATTAACACGACGCTCACTAACCTAATTGATTTGAGCACAGTAAGGAAATTACATTGCTGTCAGTGTGAATTAATTATTTTTTCGTGATTCGACATTTCCCAATTACACCGAAATCAACTTTATTGGTGAGAGTCTAAAACGGGTTTTCGACTGCTCACAAGACCCGCCGTAAATATTCCAGTGAAGTAAACAGCTGAGTCGCTCTGTGGCCACAGTAAGGAGAGGTTACAAGCGGGCAGCGATAAAACGCCAAAAAAAAACATTCTGTTCCTGGATAAGTTATTGCTTTAATTTGGTACAGTTGTACGGTATCTAAAAGGCCAATATAATGTGATATATTATGAAACAAAGGCATACATGTTAATTAAAGAAATAATGCAGAATCTCTCCTAAGAGGCGTTTGACGATGCCCATGGTTTTTGGAACTCTTTATGGAGCTGCGAAAAACACACCAGCTAACCTTGCTATAATATTTCGACTAGTATTGTTCGTATCTGTGCAATGGATAAATTAGTACCTGCTCGGATCCTTGGACTAGATACAGCACTGAAGGTAGGTATGTAGAGTATCTTTCTGTGTGTGCCACGGATAATTCTCTTCTGAGTTGCATAACGCATTTCACCAGCCCTTTATTTCACTATCGCTCAAAACACAATATACAGGAATTGCAACAACACACTGTATTAATTCCTCCTGTGAGAACTAACCGATCCTCTAAATCCTTTATATATAGGGTCAGGAAACGGTGGAATTCATTTCCCTGCCGAGGTATTTTTGAGTTGTTATATTCTTTTCAAGCACTTGTCAGAAAGCCATGGTTTTTGCAGCCCTGCCAAAAGTTTCAAATCCCACGGGCGTCTTGGCGCGCTTGTTTGGAAGACTGGTTGGCACCACAAACTAATTCACCACAAAAATCTATGGTTTAATAGTATGATTATTAAACAGATTTTGTGGTGAATGTCATGCTTGCTTCACATCTACATTTCCATTTCCTGTGCACCTTAGCTTCTTGGCATCTGCAACCCTCAACCTTATCTAAACAAACATGGGAGAAAACTAGAAACATTACGCCATCAATAAGACTAGAGTCACCGGGTCGCCTTCATAAAGTTCAAAAAGCATAAAGTTCAAAACCCAGGACATCCAAAAGTATGTATTTTTCGTGTATATTATAAAATGCATATAATCTAACCTAACCTAACCTGGGTCGTCATCATAAAGTCCAAAAAGCACAAGATCCAAAACCCAGAAAATCCAAAAGGATGTATTGTTAGTGTTGATTATAAAAACCACAAAGTCCAAAAGCATATTGTCCAATTGAACTTTGTGCTTTTTTATAAAATCCTTACCTAATAGAAAATATCCGTGTTCATAAGTGTTTTGGACGGTATGGGTTTTGGGCCTTGTACTTTTTGGACTTTATGATGCATCCCCGAATCTCCTTGGTTGTCGCTGCCGCCAATGCAAGTCAATGTGGCCCACACCGCGCCGGCTTCGTCAGAAGTGTTCCAGTCATCCGCGAGCGGAAACCGCCACCAGCCATGGCCTGGCTCCGAACTGATTGGTGGTCGCTGTTTAATTTCCTGTCAGTCATTTAGTTAAATGGAGGGTATGCCGCAAACAGGGAATATACACCCACTTAATAATTTTACTTTTCGATGATCACACGATTAATTTAATTTTAATTTGAAATTTGTAAGCGAAATGATTATTAAACAAGGCATATGAAGAGATTGCACTTCCTTCAATTACAAATGTTCAACACACCAGTAAGTTTATTTAACTATATTGAACAATTCCTTACGATACATTAAAAACGTTTTATGGAATTTTTCACAAGTATGTTTTTAAGTTTAATTTGTATGTGTTCAATCTTATGACTAATGCAATATTGTATTGTTATTTAATTTGGATGCTTGAGATTGTTACATATCTTCGCTAATAAAATAAATAGAAACATGAACTATTACATATGTATACCCAAAAGTCCTTGAACACTATTAAATCTTGAACCTTAAGGCTACTTACTATGACTACTTACAATTAAAAGGCCCTAATCAGCACCCCATACAGTCGTATTTGATATGATTGAGTTATTATCTAAGTAAGTACGGCTGTATTGCAACCTTAAATTAGGACTTTTTATTGGTATTCCTACTCAAAGTATGTGCTTACACAGTAAACACTTATTCTGTAATAACAATTTAAAATTTATTTCATAAAGCGCGTGACTTAAAATAATGGAAAAGTCAAAACTTTAGAAAATTGGACCTCATTTGACCCTGTTTTATTCCGTAAACATATAAACGGGATTGGATAAAGGTAATGAATTGAAAATTAAAATTAGAGGTTGCCGCGAAAAAGATGGAATTTTGATGCAATCTAAATATATCTTCACACACATAATTTTAAATCCATACTAATATTTTGAATTCGAAAATAACTTTGTCTGTCTGTTACGTTTTAACGCCTGAGCCACTGAACCAATGTTTGATAAAATTTGGTATAGAGAGTCTAGTCCTTGGGAAAGGACATAGGATACCTTTTGTGGCGATAATTCAATTCGAAAGGGGTGAAAAGGGCGATGAAAGTTTGTATAGGGTACTCATATAATATAGAATGTTAGGTTCATGCTACACCAGTTCGAAACGACATTGTCCCGAGCGGAACCGGGTACCTCAACTAGCAGTATATTAATACATAACTTCTACATATCGAGTTCGTCTATCGCAATACGGGAAACTCGCGAAAATTTGAACGAGAAAGTGGAAAAGTCCGCTAGCACTCAGTGCCCTCGCGTCTCGCGTCGCAAACTTGTTTCCCTTGCCGAATTCGTGCGAGTAATTCATGTTAATTATGTTCATGTATGTAGGCCTCGGTGTTTGTTGGTTCAACATCGTGTCAGATATTCGTGCTCGTATTCGCGAATGTTTGACTTTCTGGTTTAAGTGTTGTACCTACTCGAGCATTAGAATGCTTGTAAGTTTGTTCAGGTTTAACACTCAATCGAATTTTAACTTAATGCTAGGGACATTTGGTTGGGTAACCTTAAATTCAAGAGAACGCAACGTCACATCTACCTTTGCTATGGAAAAAATCTTACGTTAGAAATGCGTTCATAATAGATATTTAGTAATCCTTGCCTTCGGCCATAAGTTAGATTAAAGGGGTCACTAAACGATGATTTTTGACGAAATTAACCCTTGTAATCATTAATACCAATGGAAGACACCGAAACTAACGGCACCTGGATAGTTCTTAGCGATAGTTGGACCCAGTAAGTGATGCTGTTGACGTGGTCTATGGAAGGACATATTATTTTATTTGAATATTATTACAGATGATTCGAACAGGTCGGGGGGCGGACTTTATCTGAGAGATGATTATTTTCGAAAATGCTACTTCAGAGCTGCGAGGTATTTATTAAGTAACTTACAAATAGTATAAATAGCGAATTAATGTCGCTAAAGTGATTGGCGGCTCTAATACCGAAGCACACGGCTTGTAAAAGCCATTATCGGTAAATGACACGCCATTTACAGATCCTATTGTGGAGTCCGGTGGACATAAAAGCATCCCGAATACTTAAGTGACCGTCAGTAGAGCTGACTTCTCGTTAAGAGGCATGACTGTCACATTTCCTGCGCAAGGTGGACAGCAGTACATCCGCACATTCCATTCTTTGTACAATTTTTAGGCGTGGTCTGCTTAAATTGCTACTATAAATTACTTACAGCAGATTTGTAATTCACGCACAAAGAAGGTCAATAAAAAACCGGCCAAGTGCGAGTCGGACTCGCACACGAAGGGTTCCGTACCATCGTACAATATTTAACTCACGTTTTTTCTATGGGGGCTCCCTTTCATTTTTATTTTTTTTAATATTTTACCTATTTGTTATTATAGCAGCAAAATAAATACACACTCTGTGAAAATTTCAGCTGTCTACCTATTACGGGTCACAAGATACAGCCCTGTGACAGACGGACGAACGGACGGACGGACGGATGGACAGACGGACGGACGGACAGCGGAGGCTTAGTAATAGGGTTCCGTTGGGTACGGAACCCTAAAAAAATAAAAACCAAAATATTTTTTTATGATGGTTTATAAATGACGGAGTTCTGTCGTAAAAAGAAATATAAATTCTTCTTCTCTTCCCTTTTTGAAGTCGGTTAAAAAATTAAATGTTAAGAGCTAAATATGAGCTACTACCTATTAAGAATTAGAAATTCCCTGGACTCGATACAGCGTCGGGCCGTTGTTGTTGAGAGAATGAATTGTTTGCATCTGTGGGGCAGAAGAGACGCACTAGTTCACCATCCACATTTCCCGAATCAGAACCAACCGATCCGTGTGCTCCTGTGAACTCCCGTTATCGAGAAAAAATGCATTTTGAGGTAGCGGAAATCTCATACTACAAGTAAAAATTAAAGAAGCAAAACTATGCGTAAGGTAAAGAAAGTTATGGTATCGTTACATCACCAATAATATAAGCTCAATAAAAAAAAACTGTAGTTAGCACTATAGCAGAACTCCTCATTTTGATATTTTTTTTTAATAATAATGATTACAGCTAAATGGCCTCAAAGTAAGTGTATCGAGAATACTTTGCCAAAGGGTTCTCTTTATAAGTAGTAATATTTTTCGTCTCAACGATAAATCCTGTTTTCAGGCCGATAATTGTACCACAAATTCATGGAAAGCCCTGACTTAACAGTATATAGGAGTATCGCTCGTTAGGAGTTTGTATCCATTGAAATGAGCAATTGTTCCCGCTTAATCTGCTGAGCAGATTCGATACAGCGCTTTTCACCAAAATCCGCGCTGACGATTCGCAAAATTTACAATTTGAACGTGTCATTACATAGTAGGAGCCCAGTCAGGACGGCTAAATGGGAAAGTTTCTCGAATATAATCGGATGTCGGAACTTGGCGGTATTTTTATGTAAATTTAATGTAAGATTTACGCAACTCGCCGGAAAATAAGCCGTTTCTGTTGTGCAGTGTTCAGTAAGGAATCCTAAACATTTTAATGTGTTGAATATTTAATGTCCTCTCTTCAAGTTTTTCACGAGAAGAGAATTCCATTAAGGACTTCGAAACTCCTTACAAAGCGCGAAATATGGTAAAAGTCATAAAGTCTTAGCTACGAAATGCGATATCGAAAGATTACGAGCGCGTTAAGTGTAGTAATTTTTAATAAGATTGTTTTTACATTGTTTGTATTGCGAAATGCTGTACCTATAAAATTATTTATTCATAATTTAATTAACGCGAATTATTCAGCGCGGAAACTCCGCTAGTGTTCTAGGAACATTAAAAAAAGACGTTGCAGAGGAATATTTTAATTTTGTTTAGTTATAGTTATTTTAATTTTTGTTATGAAATATTGTTTTCGATTAAATTATGTTATGCACTTTGTCTGAAAAAAATTTAATTAACTAGCGTAATATTTTGTCAGGCAGCCTTCTGCTGTAAAAAATTAAAGCGTTCATAAAGTCTACCTAAAGTTCATAAAGGTACCTAAAATATCGCTTTATTGGGTAGTCGGCTGATAGAACGATGACTGATACATCATAGTGCTGTTTTGAACTTTCAACAGCATGCCTAGAAGAAAGTCGGCCAACTGATAAGCATTATGATATATGTAGAGTTTAGTCCATTTCAAAGCATTGGTTATAAATAACTTGCATGTTCAAAACGTTGATTCGGAGCGAAATATGAAAGACAAGTAATACTATACGTTTAATATTATAAGTTTAATAAAATGTATATCTGAACGTCTATAATACATACTTTGGTCTTCCTTTTTATTGCTAGAACTTTAAGGTAGTCGGTGTCACCACTGCTGAATAATAAATAGGAAATAATTCTAGATAGTTATGTAATCGCCTTTCTATAATTGTTTCGTATGCTTGTTCATTGTCTAATCAGATAGCAGAAAAATACTATTACTCTCCTACTTTCGAACAACGCACCATATTTTGAAGTTACGTAAATGTATTTCGCGAAGAAACCAAATAGTATTTTTTCTCGGTGCATAGGAGGCACCATCGTATTGCATGTACGATGTTCGAATGTAAACTGCCCGTTCAGCTATATTCACAAATAAAAAAAATGTTTTAATTTATTTATTTAGAAATGTTATTTTCCAAATAAAAAAAAAGAGTAGGACAATAGTTTGAATAAAAAAAGGATAGTACTTTTTTTCTCAGTCGCTGAATTGAACTTAATCAATCCGCCTTTTTCTTCTTTTCAATCTGTATCCATTTCCCTATCGTTGACTTCGATTTTCAAACAGAGTCGGAATATCGACATGACTTGCGCTAAATATATGTTAAGTAGAATAAAGAATTGACAGTGTTGCCAATAGTTGTATTTCTTTTTATATCTTCCTCTCTAACTTTAGCTTCTGTTCTGCGTTCTGCTGACGGAGTGACTGTCACATAGCGACCCTTTCATCATAAAAAATGTGTGGCCTAACCAGATAAGTATACCTAACATAACTAACTTTTTATATTTAATTGGACATGGAATACCACACCCTCCGTTATGATATAAGCCTAACACACCGCATTTCTGAAGTAATTAGTCGGAATGCCAGGACTTTCCCTTTATGAGCACGGCTATATTAAAACGGATGGAAAACACGGATTTACCATTGCCGCTACGACCAAATTTTCATTCAATGCGATGTTACCAACCAAGGTTGGTGATAAGTGGTGGAGGTTACAAAAATGAAAGACTCTGTAACGACATGTAAATGTATTAAAATATATAGAGTATAGATATAAGGAATATAAGACCGCCCTGCCACCTAATATGGGGAGGGGACCTACAGTTTTACATGGATTCTGAACTTTGGAGCAGTTTGAATTTTGATGAATTGCACTTATACATCTCAGAAAGAGACAGAAAGAAAGAAGAAGAAGAGAAAAAAATTGGAAACAAGGCAGCGCGCTCCGGAACTAAGAGCCTCTCAACCTAACACAATAACGTAAGGATAGGTTTCGTTATTTTACTCAAATGTTGTGCTGGCTTAAAGTTATGTTAGTTAATAAACTAAAGTTTGATGCCGGTAAAAAAGAAGAGCTTTATTTTGACCTCATTTGATATAATGTAGGTAGTACGAATGGCTGTTTCGGATTGAGGCGACTATCTAACCGCCATTACGTGCGGTGTAAATTAAAAACTCATCCGATTTTCTGTGGACAACAGAAAGGAAAATTTCCCGCCTAAAATATTCACGAAATCACGGTAGCGTCTGTTCCAAAGTCGAAAGATCAGACCGTCCTCGCTCTGCGTCCTAAACGAGCCGGCTCTTTATGGAGATTGTTTTCCGAAGGCTCCGCAGTCCCGCGGGAGGCGCTCGGAGCGCGGCGGGAGGGCGGGGCGGCGGCGGGACGGAGACTTGGCTTCAGGCTCGCTGAAAGCTATCTGCGACGTCGTTGCCCGCCGCGCCGACGTCGCGTCGCTGCGGAGTCGAAGTTACGCTAAATAAATAGAAGATGCTCCCGACCGCTTTCTAAAATGGGGTTTAAAGTCTGCTCTGAAGCGTTCTATCGTCAGTACAACTGTTATTGCGTAAACAAGAACCCGTTCCTACATCGACCATCAAGAACGAGACTGTGATAAAGATTCAGACATTTTGTAAATCATGATATGTCTAAAGAGGACCAGTCAGGCATCTGACCTAGTGAAAACCAATATATTTTGTTTATTTTATCAGATAACTTTTAATGAATCATTATCTATTATTCCTAATAATCACAGTATTGGATTTGTATTGTTCCCATCGCATTCGATAAAAATCTGGTCAAAACGACAATTAAAAATTGACCGTGTTTTCCATCCAGTTCAACGTAGCTGTCCTAATAAGGGAAGGTTCTGGCATGACACCTAATTTCTTGTGGTGTATTGTGCGAACATCATGGCGTTGATCTTGGTAGTAGCCTTAAAACATAAAAGTAAGTAACAGTAACATTAAAAATGTAGTGTCCCTTTTAGATGGATGCAGTATTTACCATTTAAAGAAATGACGCAATATTAGTACCTACCATTGAAGTCATCTTGAAGTTGGATGTGATTTGGAACTGGATTATTTAAAATTTTGGAGTCGGCAGAAAATAAACTAATAGGATATTTTGATGTAGAGTAGAACGCATTGATTGTCATAGATCTCTGAAGAGGTCTTCTTAAGGTGGTTATAGGTTCTGATAGGAGTACCTTCTGTGTACCCATGGTGTCCTGTCATTACAGGACACGCACGGCTATAATAAGCGGTTTAAAAGCCCACCCCCGATCACAAAGCATTCTAATTTACTCACCATCTCACCGGTGCGCGGTAAAACGAAATTGAAATAAAGTTTAACATGGACTAGTTAAAGTCTGTCAAGTACAAAGGTACCCGTCAAGTGTTTGACATAACACTTGACGGGTACCTTTGTACCCGTCAAGTTTTGTTTGTTTTTGGTAAGCAAACTAAACGTAACTCTCGGGTAGCAACTAAGCAGTTCTCTCAAAACGATGCCGCTTTGCAAAGCTAACTTAAAGGGTCATTGATGGTTGATCTGTCTAAACAAGCTTTCTGAACGTTGATCTTTCAACCTATGTACCTACGGTGCTAGAACAGGCAGCGATATTCCATCCACTTTGACAGATGAACACGACCTACCGGAAACTATGACGGAATTGGCAGTTAAAACCCTTCAACCTTAAGTGCCGGCGTAGTCATACATTCGATGCAGACGCATCACGCAAATTTTCCTTGCGTGTGACTTGGTATGTTGCGTGACTGTGGCGTGCACTATCGATCAACTTGCGGCTTAGTGTAGCGCCAGGTCCCCGCCTCTGCCGCATGCCGGCCGCGACAATGTATCTCCGCGGCTTATGCTAATGTCCCGGGCGAAGCGACAATGTCCGCTGCCGCCGTATAAAGTTGCTCTTCATTTGCCGCGGTGACTGAAATAACCTCGCGATGCCATTAACGATGTTACAGTCGATTCAAAATTACTGCGCATCGAGATTATTGAAATTAAATATATTATAAGGTAGTCCACGGAGGACACCAGTGTTTTTGAATGAATTTTGTTCAGCTCTATTAACAAAACAAGACTAAAAATGCTTTTCAAGGAGACATTATCCGCTGCTGCCCTTACAGTGGCCCGCCGTTGCTGCGGCTATTGGAATAACTCTGCGGAGCGACTGACAATGTTACATTCGATTACTGCACATAGAGATTAGGGAAATTAAAATTATATTAAGCTAGTCCACGGAGGACTCTAAGCCTGGTTTTAACCAAGTGCTGGTTTATTTGAATCGATACTTAAATGGTCTTTATTACTAAAGTGCTGATTACCTTGTACTGGTATCGATTGTTAGATGGTAAGAAAGGCCTGTTAATGTGAGGATTAAGCTAATCAGTACTTGGTGGTAGAGACGCTAAGTGTTATTTAATTAAGGTTATTTTTTTCACATATATTAAAAATACAAGACAAAAACAATCGCGTTAAGAAAAAAAAAAAATTCGCAAACATTTCCTTACAGTATAAAAACCTCCTCTATGCAAGAAATCCTATAGGCGATGATATCGCTAGCAGCATTCCCACATTAGCTGGCCATTATCTTGCGACCTGATTTCACCTGAAGTCAGCTAGCAAGAGGTTTTACTTTAGTATCTTTGTTTATATCGTCTCTTCGGAAAATGTCAAATCGTCGAGTAGTAAGTATTTAGTGTGTCCCAGAATTTCTGCTTTCTCTGTGTCCTTGTGGATAAATACGTTACGTATCGTATACATAGAGTTAACACGATTAGGATACCGCAGCGATTGGTCCAACGCGATCGTCAAATCGTCTGGCCATCTTGTCATAAAAGTCTGGTCGTTTATTTTGCGAAATGAATCCATCTGACAATAGTAATACATATCTACTAGTTTCGGCAGCAGTGTAGGTAAACTAATACAAAATAACAAACAAACGAATTTATTATCAGGCACATGTCAGAACATACAACATTTATAAGGATTTATTTTGAGCCCTAGTGTAGTGTTTCTATGGCACTGATGCGTTGATGGTGTATGCTGATGCTTTTGCCTGGTCACTATCGGATTGATGGTGCATGATGTTGCTTTTGTCTCTGCACTGACGTGGTGAGGGTGTATGCTGTTGCTTTTTTCACCTGACCGTTTGAGCCTTCCGCTGCGCACTTCTGCCCCGATCTAGTAATGTTATTGTGCCTTGAGCTACACCGTGTGCTGTACATCCGCGCGTTGCTTCCTTACGATGTCATTGTATTGTTCTACTTCTGTAACGAACTGCTATCTGAAGGCTATTACCGTGTTTAATTTCATTTCATTTATTTGAACTTTTTGGAAGTCGAAACTACACTAAGTTACGTCACAAAGATCCGCGGATTCGATCAACAAAGAAACTTCGCGGGTTTACATAACATATTTTCCATTCACAATTATGAAATACACACTTAGATCTAAATGCTACTCCCAAACAATTCCTTGGTAGAACAGATTAAGGCAAAGAACAATAAAACAGCAACCCTCATTAAAAATTACTTACAACTAACAAAGTTACTAATGCAATAATATAAATCAATGTAATTTATAGCATTATAAGTATTCTCGGGTGTATAAGCCGTCGTCAACGTAACCTACGTCAGGTGTGTAAAGCCCTCGTCAAGTTTGATAATGCCTGCTGATACTTCAATGCTGTGATTTGCACCGCAGTAAAGTACCAGCACCAAATCGGTTAATGTAAATTCTATTTAAGTCCACAATCTAATGAAATAAACTTCGTGCGCTTAAACGTTCTTTAATATAAATCTATGGTTTAATTTTCCAAATAACTGCCTGCGAGTTTGGAAAGAATGTGACCAAATGAGATAACTAAGCTAATTGTGAAGTGTCTAGGCGAGAGAAATCCACGGGTGGTATTTGTCTTGCGAGGAGTATCTCTTCTAATATTACATATACCTTACAAAGATAATAAATAAAACATCATTAATACTGTGGCAGGTACCTTCACGGCGTCGGCAACGGATCTTAATTTTCTCGCAATTTTCCGCTAATTTTCTTCCACTCGGCTCCGCGATACAAATACCTGGAAAATTGGGTCAGTCAATCTGATGACTCGCGGTTCACTTCCCGCACCGTATGTACTCGAGAAGCATTTCGTGGAAGCAGACAACTCCTAGGTAACAAATAAACCATTGAAAGGAGCAAGTTTGTCCTAAGATAACACTCGATACATTGTTAAATTTTATCGTTTTCTTTGTACCGATATCATAAAAAATTTAACTTTTCCTGCTTGAATAGTAAAAGGTTCTTTTAATTAGGATTGTAAGTAATATTTGATAGATTCACCACTTTTAAATAAAAAATCCAAAATTTAATCTAGATGCGCCTAAAACTAATTACAATAACTTTCTTAGTATTTTTTAAATCTAAAATTCTGCAAGTATTACCAAAGATAATACTAATAATTACTTCGTAATAGATGTCCATCTCCATACAAAGTGCGGGCCTTCTGCAGTTGTTTGGGCCGGCAGCAATAAAACTCCAGGTGTATTACCATGATCGTTGTCTTGTCTGTGCTGAGAAGTGTATTCTTGAATTTGGCGCCAACTTGGTACCAAAAGTGGTAAAAGTATTATAAATCAAGTTTGCAGAATGAAAGTAGGGAACTGGAATACCCGAATGATCGAAAAGTACTAGGCATGACCAGATAGTATTTTTTATTCGTAGCACCTGTAATGGAAGACCAAAGAGATGCATGCTTGTTGAATAAGCGAGATAAGAATGCCGTGAAGAATACCGCAAGGCTCTCTATCATTTATGTTTAGTTATAATTATTTCGTATAGGTATTATTTACAAAGAAAGAACTTCTTACGAAATCTTGCAGATGGAGAGATGTTAAATTTAAATAATATGATGTTTATTCGGAGATTTACAATGAAAATAAATAAATATAGTTAGCATCGGTATATTTCAAACATTGGGATTTTTTATAAATGTTTACGATTCCGAAGCCATTAAGCAAAAACGGAAATCTTATTTTATCGTCCTGTCTGTCTGGTCGTATGCACAGCCATTCTACTCGAATACTGTATAGGCACTATATATTCGTAGATGCAATTTCAAAGGAAGGTATTTCCTCTGAACGAGTCGTATTCACTACGTATAATATTCACAACGTATAATAGTATTTTTTTCCAAAAAGTTAAAACCATGCATATCGTATAATATTCAAAACGTATAATGTTATACGTTGTGCATGAGTTTAAAAATAAAATAAACTCTTTGCATCATGCAGAACGTATAATAGTCACAACGTATAATATTCCTAACATGAATTCACAAAAAAAGAAAACCATGCAGAACGTATAATATGCCAAGAAGCACTGCATAAAGCGCTACGAATCGATATCTGTTGAAGAGTAACAATTTGCTACAACGCTAATTGAGACGGTCGAAAAGTCGCGTGCGAGTATAATCTTTAATCTTATATCGATAAGGGCGCTTATCGTATGAAATATTTTAGGATTATATGATATGCATGGTTTTCTTTTTTTGTTAAATAAAGATCATAACATTATACGTTGTGACTATTATACGTTATGCATGGAGAAATAAGTAATTTAATTTTTTGGACTTCTTCATGCACTACGTATAAGATTATACGATCTGCCGATTATACGTTGTGCATGGTTTTAAAATTTTGTTAAAATATGACATTATACGATCTGCATATTATACGTTATGCCGTTCCCCCCTCTGAACCACTACACAATGTAGTAAAATGACAAAAAAATAAGGGTGGCATTTCATGCGGGTAATATAAAATACAATAATATAAAAATATTCCAGTGCACAAAAGCATATAGCATACAGTTAGATTGTCTAATGATAATAATGTTTCTAAGATACTTTTTTGTTTAAGTGAACAATTGGCGAGATATGCGCTAACTAAGTCGTATAAAGTGTCTCATACTAATACCCTTCAACAATATATTACACTAATCCTCTTATGTACGTTTTGACAATACAGTGTATACAATTAAAAAAAAACCAGGTGTTAAAACTTAAAAACAAACAGCACATCTTTTTAAATAGTCGTGTGAATTTTGAGATGATATTTTCGGTAACCTTCTCACCGACTACGTAACCCTTTAACCTGAGTGGTCTGACACGCACTTGGCCGCTTTTTATGATCTCTCACACATCTAGAGCTAGAAAGTTTAGACTTTTGGTATCGCCTCTCTCGAAACTAATTTACGTACGTTCTTGATTGCATGAATATTGTATGTTTTGCATTTAAAACTCCAAGTAGAGTTTGCCTTCACACATTTTACGGTAAAATTGTAATATTCTTGGTCAGCTACCTGTGAAACGTCAATCAAAAGTGAACGCAAAATTTCAGACCTCACTTAATTTTCCTTGTCAGAATTATGTAAATTAGGGCACAGAATTACTCGCTATTGAAATAATAATTTCTCAGGCCTTCAAATGAACTCGTTAAAACCACCCTTTACTCTTCAAAGATTAAAAGATAACGACCACCCAATTAAAGCCACAGAGTCGAGTGACATTGACAAACAGGGTTAGAATATTGGACGGTTCGAAAATTAATTTCAGAGCGATTGGGAATAGACAGAAACAATTATGAATACAGGGAATTTATTAAAGAATTACCGTAAGGAAGTGTGGGTTGTAATGTAAGTGTCAAGTAAGAACTTCAATGGACTTATTAGGGTTAAGGTCTGCTAGACACAAACAAAAAATGTATCCGGCTGGTGGTCATCAAACGACATATAATTATGTCCTTCCGGGCCTTTCAATGATATTTGGATTTAATTGTTTAAAGCCTTAAAAGCTTCACAAGAAATTATAGATTTTTAAGCAAGCAAGTTATTTAGCAATCGCCGGTATTGATTTTATTTAAACTTAAAAATAAAGAAAGCAATATGTTAGCAAACATCCTGAATTTATTTTAATAGCCACGACTTAGGTGTAATCACTTTTAATTCAAAAAGTTAAATTTTACCATGTTCTTGACATCTCTGAATAATACATTTAAACGTTCATATGTGTTACCTGGAGCTGACAGTCCATTTGTCATTTCTCATACAACTGGCAGTCATTGTGGTGCGAAAGTATTGAACAATCAGATAAATGTAGAGTTTTACCAGCGTGAAAAGTTTCTCAAACGCCTTGGTTGAATATTTATTTAAATATCACATTAATTTATTTACTGAATGACATTTCTAATCTAAGAATATACGACTAGAAAGATAAACTTTGTATAACTTACTGTTTCCCGGTGCGCGATGCCGTATTGGGCCGATATGGTTTGCCTCCGACGCCGGAGGCATCGTAAGGACCACTTCAGTAGCCCGGAGTTATGTTTGATAGACGGTAACTGGGGGCGATACTTGGCGGCCCAGTACGGCATCAGGTACCGAGAAACCGTTAGTTCGACGACGCGAGACTTTAGGTGTTTGGAGTAAGGATACAAAATTAGGATCTGGAAAACATTTTAGACAGAGGATCGGACTGGCTATACAGCGAGGAAATGCAGCGAGCGTAAATGGCCTCTACCAAATTGCTTTGTAGAGAAAAAGAAAATGAAATCTTTTATATTTTGTAAGTCTAAGTGTCTCATTAGTTTTTTGCATGATATACGATCTTAAATATTTTCACACAAATGCTTAGAGCCCTATATAATGAATATTAGATAAGCTAAAAAAAAATAAACTTACGGATGTAGCTCTCAGTTGATTTATTTAATGTAAAACATTTCAGAAAAATATTTTTTAATTTGTCACAAGCGTATGGAACTCGATCACCTCATTATCCTCTTCAAATACCATAGCTTCATTGACCGCGGCATTGATAGCCAACTGCAGTTTCTTGAGCATCGTGTACCATAACTCTATAATCATTATTAATAAATATAGCGAACATAGTATTTTTGTGCGATTTTATCTATCGACTATGTTGATCTCGGGTGCATTAATTGGGCGTGTTCTCTTGCAGAACACTATTTTTACATAACAGGTTACGCATGTCTGTTTCGATGAATTATCTGCTGTCTAGAATGTCTGCTGTCCGAGAGTACAGGACATTCCCGATTGACGCAAGTCATTTAGGCTCGGGCACAACCTGACCGCTTTCAAAGTCCCGTACCGAATTAAATTTACTTCGTGTAAATCGGTAAAGTACTCCGTTTTTGAGGGTAAAGTTTAACTGTGGAAGCTGTGGTACTCCGGGTGGTGTTTGTTTGTTGTATCGTGTGTTCAGTGTAAAACAATCCCAGTTTGTTGAATGAAAACTTCATGCTACTAAACAAGTCAATGGTTCCCAAATAGTTTGTTTAACATTTATCACCTATTCTAATATATCAAATTTTCCATTGGAAAAAACGGAAACTATGATACTACTTACTTACCGTCGACAATGACCCTAGAGGGTGGTTGTCGACAGTAACCTTAATGAGCCTGGGAACGCTATTTATATTAATTTTTATTTTAATTATGAAAGCTCCAAATTAAAATATGGTGTTTTAATTTTTTTTTCTAGCACTTCAAATGGCTTCACAATCTTTTTTTAAAGATCCGTAAATATGACCACGCGCTATTGTTTTCATGTACGCCACGTGCACCTTCCACCGCCCGGTGTGACGTCACCGGACACCATTCCGTCCCCGCCTCGTTCGGGAAGGACGGTTTAGGCGCGTGTAATATCATTTCATTCGTAAATTTATCCAAATTTCTTCACGAAATATACTTTATAAATACTGTATTATTACTTGGTGTAAGAATACATCCGTCAGCACAGCAAATTGTATTATAAAACATACTATAACCACCAAAGAAGACGTATTACAATAGAAAAGAATAACCTTACTAAGAATTCATATTGAAAAAGTTACCGGAAGGTTACGAGATCTTAATATAACCGCACCTCATGCTTGTGTTGACCTTCGTTATTTGTCAATTTACGATGAAATACTTATAATAACCTGCGGACTTGTAAACATGCAGAGGAGAAGCCTGATAACATCTCAGATAAATTGCTTTGCGCCAAAACTCTAAGCACTTTTCAAATAAATAATTACTGTACTCTGTATTATAATCGACACATATTATTTTTATATGCTTACAAACTTTATAATCAGGATGGGCACCGCAAAAAATATTATTTCTCCTGTTGAAAAAATACATTTCAATGTATGATACTTTTGAGATGACCGCGGCCTGCCGCGTGAAAAGCCGTAACATTTTTCAAACATTTCAATTTGTATTTGTATGAGCTAGAGCAGGAGTGGGTTATAGGATATTGGCTACGTCAAAATAATTTTCAAACGTATTTTCTTTAACGGAAATTTTATTTCTAGTTCAAATAAAAAAACTGTAAGCTTCCAGTAAAAACTGGCCGGTTATTGAAGCATCTTAAGGCTCTGGTACTAGCCAAATCGCAAAGTTAGACGAGGCACCCCAAGTTAACTAACTAAGTCTGACGATTATAAGTGTCATTCTTACAATATATGATTCCTTGTCTAGGAATCGATCTATTTTCGTTAATGTATGTTTCCTTTTTCTATACAAAATACATTGCGGAAACGGTGTCCATTTCCGAACTTTTTTGACTAAATGTAGAAATCTAAAAGCAAATGGAATTTTTTGTTTTTGCTTACATCTAGAAATCGAATTACTTTCAGATTTGTAATGAGAAAAATCAACTTTTTTATTTTTATTTAAATAAATAATGGAATAAAAAAATATTAACAATCCATTATCAGTCTGGAGTTCTATTTGGATTTGCTGAAGCGTTTCACTACATATTATTACATTTGTTAAAAAGTGTATTTGTATGGCGCGAGTAGTTGGCTAGTCCTAGCGCCTTAATATGGGCCTTAGGTGTGCATTCGTTTTACTTGAACGTATCCTATGGTACTGTCTCCATTAGAGTATGTGGCAGCTCTACATATGGAAATATATAATACATAATAATGTGACATAAAAACAATATAAAAAAATCTCCTCAACTGTTCTATGTACTTACTCGTAGTTAAAAACCCCGTCGACGTTAACTAGAAATTGGATCAGAGTGCCCACTTCGCTTTAGAACTGGAACATAGTCAGTAAAAAATAAAAATAACCAGTGACTTTTATCACGTGGCATAGTTAAAATAAAAAAAAAATAATAGAAAACTAAAAAAAAAATGTTTAGCCTAAGGTTAGGTTAGACTCGCTAAACCAGCCCCACATAACCTGATTCCGGAATCAGGTATGCGTAAAGCATTATGCCTCCCATGGGTATGCCTCCCAGACCTCTTATAGCCTCTGCTGTGCTATAAGGTTTTAAAATAAAAACAATAATATAATTTGTGAGGATAAACTCGAAGGTAGTGAAAAGGGGCTGCATTTTTCTATGAGGCTCAACATCCGTCTTCGACGACAATCACATGTCCTTTCTTTGCTTTACACAGTCCTCAACAACCCACGTGCTCCCACATACCTCAAGGATAGATTCAATTTCTTGTCCTCCCATGGCTTACCGCTTAGGTCAATTGATAACCTTTTTCTACGGATACCGTCACATAATTCTACCTGCTTTACCGATTCATTTACAGTTAATGCAGCCCGACTATGGAATCAATTACCACTTGAAATCAGGAGCTCAGCCTCTCTGGATATTTTCAAAAAACGCATGAAATCATACTACCTTGCAAAATGAGTTATGTTTTATATTGTAATATTTATGTTTGAATATAATGTAACATATATTTAATATAAAATAAAAGAATTGTATCTGGTCTATTTAATGTATGTATTTTGTATATATATTTTTTTTTAATGGTTAATATACATATTTTTCTAGCTGACTTTTGTCTGCTGACACCTTCTTCTACATAATTATTTTGAAGTATCAATAAATAGTGCACAATATCAAATCTTAGGTTACTTTTCTTTTTGTTGCTACCTGTATATTTTGTCCCATTATCGGGTTGATTGGAAGATATTGACTTTAGGCAATAAGTCCGCCCTTGCATGTACCATTGTGTATGGAAGCAATAAAGAATATTATTATTATTATTATTATATAACTAATATCAGAAAATAATTCAGCCCGACATCAGAACAAAACGACATTGACCCGAGCGGATCGGGGTACCTTAGCTAGTAAAAATATACATCTTTCCTTGCAACCTTTGCACCGCGAGTTTCATCACTTATGTAATATATAAGTGCTGAAATTCTATTGAATAATATAAATAGAGGCAAAAAAACTCGACTCAAATCACATCTATTTGAGGCAAGTTATCCGATTGACATCGCTCTAATCCTTGCTCTATAATACAATAATAAGTAGGTCCTTGTGTAGTAATAAAAATAAACTCTAGTAATAAATCAAGGCACTCAGAAACACGAAAAAACGACAAGGCTTTCACACCATTTGAACCAATGCGGCACGGTAATGTACGGCTGGCTAGGCGCCGAAGTGTTCCGTGACGTCACGCGGTCGCAAAGTGAGTTCCGCGGGCGACCCGCATATCAGAGCCAGATACAGTATTTTAACAAAATTAAAAGTCTTATAACTTTGTGATAACGTATCGTAT
The DNA here is from genome assembly GCA_946894095.1 of Incurvaria masculella. NCBI lineage: Eukaryota > Metazoa > Arthropoda > Insecta > Lepidoptera > Incurvariidae > Incurvaria > Incurvaria masculella. The sequence continues at coordinate 13,939,000 of OX335641.1, read as the reverse complement.
CGAAGTTAAATAAAAACCAATGTTCTTATGGTAATGAGATCTATAATTATATGGAATAAAAATTAACCTGTTTTTTATTTTTCCCAAGCTCATTGGAAATACCACACGGAAAATGTTTGTAGAAAAATTGCAAGTGCATGTTACGCCCTTAAGGTGGCCCAACCCGGCGGGCCTAACTCATTCGCGGGCACGGTACAAAACCGTGCTGTTGCGCTCTGAGACCTTCTCTGTTTCAAAGAATAAGACAGGCTCCGTGATGAGGAAGATGCAACATGTCCACAAAAAAGACAATGTGCATAGTGTATGATTTGGTAAGATTTACGAAAATTTTAATTTCAAAACGACTTATAGCTAAAAGTAAACCACGACCGCTGTAGTCAGAAATCTAACAAAAACCAAATAGATCATAAATCTTGATTAAATAACCTATGTCTGATGACTAATCTTTTTACGATGTTCTTACTTTATCATTGCGTAATCCACCTCCAAAGTTATTGTATAAAACGTGCGAAAAATTCGAACTTTCGGACCTTATAACTTAGAAACCAAACACAATTTTATAATGCCAATGGTCATCAGACATCTAGTTCGATCAAATATAGCTATTTTGAGCAAAATTTTGGATCTCTGACAAGAAATATGGGCGTGATCTTCTTTCCCCTTTTGTATGGGGAGATGAGCGGGATGGGCCACCTTAAATCGCTAAAGAAAAAATCTACTATTAAAACCTTAAAACTAGTATACTTTTCTAATATTGTTAATAGAATAAAAAAGTTTAATACAAAAAGGTAATATTATTATTTAAAACAAATATCTTGACTCCTACTCGGTATGCATACTTTTCATTTCTTTGGAAAGCTGTAAGTTCAGATATAAGCCTTTTTGAGGCGGACACTTGTACATCAAGTTTATATTGCCAAAGTTTTATAAACTTTAAAACAAATAATAAGTATGTACACGAATATAGTAAAACAAGTCTTTATTAAATACTTGACTTTCATGCTGGTATATGATTTAAAAATGTAATTATTTTGGGTAATTTTCTGATATTCTGAAAGAGAAAACTCGTCAATCTCGCTTGATTCGTAAACATTCGTCAAGTGTGGACTTTGCGTAGACATCACTAATGAGTCGAGAAAGAAGCTCGTACACACCAAAAGTAGACACGTTTTTACTACAGTCTCACACTTGCTGAAGTTTTTGTAAGCGTTATTTTTTATGGTCCCGTGGAGGAATATGTTGATGCATTATAATATTTATTTTTGCAATACTATCAAGGTATTAAATCTTGCGATAACTCAGTATATCCAAGAGGGTTATCTCAACGAATGTGATATGTTTGTAGAATTCATCGTTAAGCAAGGACAAAATTTATAGTAAGAAAGCTGTTAAAAGAACTACTCTATGAATTCCCATAAATATCAAATTCGTTGAAAAAATCTACGTACTGGCTTAGTACGAAAAACATATTTTACGTAGGATATTTTAACGTAACATGGATAAAATAACTAATCTACCGATCATTTTCATTCGACTTTACAAAAACTTCGACTTTAATCTTTCCTTAAAAAAATTTAAAACGTAAGAAAAAAAATAAGTCCTAAAGCGACCGAATTGAAGCATAAATTACTTTTTAGCCTGAAAGTATAATAATAATATGTTTGTCAGAAAATTTAAAATAAGGGTTGATAGATCAAATTAATATTGTTATGTCATATTTCATATGAAACCCTTCGGCTTCCAACGAACGCTTTTATTTTTACGGCAGAAATAAAAACAAATATTTTTCCCTAGGCTTAACTGCGACCCGTGCTGCCTCCCCTTCGGTTTCACCGCCTCTCAGCAGCAAACTTACGTGTATCACTGGATGAATAGATACGTACAAATGCTATATAACTTGACCCTATCTCTAGGTTCCGAACCTTTTCGGGTCGTCAGGCTAAGCACAGCACAAATGCATATCCCATTGGCATGGAGGAATATATGGATAGTTAACGTCATACGACGTACAAAACTCGCCGAAAACTGCTCATTTTCGCTGGTACTATAACATTTCTTACCAGCGCCATCTCTGGTAATTGTGAGAATTAGTTATATCGTCATTAAATGATGATAGTTAGTTGATTTTGCCTAGGAAGGTGTGATGAAAAGGTTACGTTTTAAATATATTAAGTAATGTCATTGTTAGTAAAACATATCATTGATGAATATCAAGGTTTCTATTATATATATTGTAAAATGAGAATTGCAACGCCACCTGTGGACTTTCATTCATTCCTTTTCAACATCCCTTACTCTTTAATTTATACTATTGGGTACAAATTGCACTCGAATGACGTCCTCCCAATGACGTCTCCACTATTGCGGTGAAGGGTACGTACGTAACCTCAATGTTTATATAGAACTTTCCACATCCATCCAAAGCGTCTCCCCTCTCGGCTATTTTGAATGGTACAACGCGTAATAATAGACTGCCAGCTGTAATCCCATACCTCCGCCCCCTGGATAGGACACAACAAAGGACTAGCGAGTGTTCCCAGCTGTATTTGTGCCATTTGTTAAGCTCAGCTTGTCGCAGAGAGCAAGCGACGCGGGGAGTGAAAAACGTTAGACTCGGTATGGAGGTTGGGTTTTATGCCCGATATTTCTTTAAATTTTATGAGACGAATTTTGTATGTTCGACTGACAAGAAATATGCGCATGATCTTCTTTCCATGTTTGTGTGCGAAGTTAAGCGGGACGCCCCACCTTGATAGCAGAATGACTTTGTCTTTTTATGGGTCAAATGAAAGGGCTTATAAAAAAATTTTGGTTTTTCCAAACTATTCTTTCGGAAATGTTCTAAAAAATATTCATAAAAATCTCTTTTCTCTTCCCTTCTCTCTTTTAAGGCTTAAAAAGCTTCTGTAATTAAATAAAACATTGAATCAGAAATTATTAATATGTAGGGCTCGCAGAAAACTGTATAATATATAGATTTGTATATAATATACAAACGAGTTAGATATACCTATAGATTTCCTTTTTTTAAAAGCACGAAATTCTACTAGAAACCATTTTTAAGCTAAGTTCTTTGTTGGCACTCATAGCTGGGTGTTTTTGATTTCAATAAATTTAAACCATTCCAAAATAAACAGCTTGCAGACAGTGTATTAAAATAGCATTATTTTAAACCGCATGTAAAGAACCATGCTGTATTTTTTTATTAACAACATGACAACAACTGGAATCCTCAAAAACCAAACAGTTCAAAAATGTGCAGTATAGCCCACACGTATTTAAAGGTCCTCTCATTAGCCTGAGGCATCTTATTATCATAGGACTCAAAGGAGTAATTGGGTGCTGCGTTGAAGCTACTTGGAAGCGGAGAAGACGGCGGTGCTGGTGCTTCTGCAGTGTGTTGTGGGAAAAGCAATAGCCACCGTGTAGTCATTCACGTATTGGGAGACTATACAAAATTCAGAAAAAAACGAACTCAATATTTCGATTTCAACGACATATGAAAGGAAAGCCAATCGATTATATTCACTTATTAAAGTTCCAGAAATGTGCCAGTGAAGTTAATATAGCTCACAAAAGTATTTTTAGCGTTTGAGGGAGTAGCATACCCTGTGTCCCAAAAGTATCCGACCTGCATTCATAAGTCCGCGCCAAAATGCTCGGGTGACATCTGTGGGTTACGAAATTAATCAGTGACTAATCACGACTTTTCCGGCTTTTACAGTTATCAATCGAACGTGTTATTTATATGCAGCATGTATTTGTGTACAGTACCTTTTTTACGTTTAACGGATTTTGTGATAATGGTAAGTCGGAGCAGTGTCAAAACCATAATGATTGTTTTTGTCGATTGTAATGGTATTGTGCACCATGAATAGGCTCCACTAAACTTCACTTCTGAAAAGATTGCGTGACGGAGTGAGAAGAAAGCGGCCGCATTTTTGGGTGAGCGTGAGACTGGTTTTTGCACGACGACAATGCATGTAATGAATCCACCCTCCTAGAATAACTTTTTCGGCCGGACTCTTACATAAATGGCAACGTAATCGTCTGAGGATCCTACATTTCCGTAGATGTTCAGATTCAAGCTAAATCGTCAAATTATATTTCATAAATAATCTAATTATTTATTTCACATGGTCATATTTATATTTGATAACCTTTTATTGGTATATAATGTCAATGTAGAGATGAACATGTCAGATTTGTTTCATGAAATTTACTTTCAATGAATCTTCATGTGCACTTATCAGATTCATTGAATTCTGAATATACAGTGTCGGACTCCAAAGCTTGTGATTTTGGATGCTCGCTTAAGGGATCCCTTAGACTCTAAAAGAGCCTCTCAATGGCCATCGACACTCACGTATATCCGACACTGATATATGTAATCGATTCAAACCGTATTGAATGGGTCCTAATTCTTATCTAACCGATCAATGTCGTAAACTTTAGATATTGTTCAATCATTTATTTAAAATTGGAAGTTGTGGGCCCACATTAGAAAGTTATAAGTATTTCTTAATAATGATAATACATTTATCCACGACTGTTTTGAGTGCAACAAACAACCCAGAGTAATAGGAAGTCAATTATTCGAATCGCGGTGACCTGTAACGCCTTAGTTCACCAATAGACAAACTGACATATTGAAGGTTATTATACGTACTGATGATGAGTATTTCCGGCATATTTATATGAATGGTTAGCTTATATACTGATCATAAAATGTGTTTTAACATCAGTTCAGCCAACATAATAGATTAAGGAGAATAGGCTGCATAAACACTTTAATCAGGGCTAAATGCGCAATAATAGCAAATCAATGTAGTAATAAAACCCATTAAATCTCTTTTAAAGGCTCAATACACAGTAAGAGAAGATAATAGATGAATTAGTCCTTATAAGACCACCTTACCAAATGCTTGCTCCATGGCTCAATACACAGTGTCAGCAAACCATTTGGCAATATATTTTAAAACCCATTAAAACTCTTTTAAAGGCTCAATACACAGTAAGAGATGATAATAGATCAGTCTTTATTAGACAACCTTACCAAATACTTGCTCCATGGCTCAATACACAGTGTCAGCAACCCATTTGGCAATATATTTTAAAACCCATTAAATCTCTTTTAAAGGCTCAGTACACAGTAAGAGAAGATAATAGATTGATTAGTCTTTACTAGATTTATTATATTATATTAAAGTTGATACGGCATTTAAACAACCACTCATAGAAATAGAACATTTACATTCGTGTAAATATTTTAATCCGACTGCAGTACTTTGAGTACTGCATCCAATGCAAAAATATGTCAAAACGTTCAACGATGACAGTAACATTATCTTGGTATAGTAATTTTATATTCATTTCCAACCAGCTCTGGAACGAGGTTCTCAGTTTAGATGGTATTCATATCACCCCTACTCATCTCTAAAATCAAAGCACCATTCAATACTAAGCTGACCTGTAGTTAGGTCTCGAATGTTGACGAATTATATACCTAACCCATCCGTTTGTACCTTGTGTATTACAACAACGGCTCTATTCCCAAAACCCTGAATACATACCGCATAAGATGTACACATATATATTTAAAGTCTGACCAACTTCGGTATGGCCCGGTGTTTGTAGGCTTAATAACATTAATGATAATTTGTAAACAATGGAAGTTATACTTTGTATTTATGTAAACCCTCATCGACACTAGGTTAGTCAAAATATGATCTCCCCTTTTTATATTTTTATTCTGTTTTTAAAGAGAATAGGAAACTTCAACAATAGATCAAGGCAATTGCAATTTAAATAAGGTAGCACCGAAATGTAACCAAAACTCAAGAAAACAACAATGTATTAGATGTGATTTTTCCGAGTCTAAAATCCCCTTAATTCGTCCAACATTCATACAACCTTCTTGAACGACAGTTCGCCACGTTAAACTCATAGAAATCCGTAAACATATACGGTTACTTATATCTAGCTCACGGTTAATCATTCATCACATAAATTTACTTATTTTTAACTACCTAACTCGGATTAATCACAACATGATTATTAAGTAAAACAATAAACAATCTGATCTATAGTAAATTTAACTTATTTCAGCACTACCTTTTATAATTCGGTGTATCGGCATCACATGGGTAGACTGATCCTATCAGAAATAATCTGGTTTCTATGTATCTTGTTTCATGCGATTCATTTGGGTATTGTAGGCAGGCTACAAAAACATAAATCTATGTAAATGTAAAGCAATATGCTTCCTATAACAGAAACAGTCAGTAACTGTAAATATGGTTTATTCTTCTATTCAATTAGGTGTAAACAAACATTCATTATGAATGTCTAAGGTGAAAATAAGTTAAATTTATCTGGATGAAAACTTAGTGCTGTACCTATTTAGGTGCAGCCAGGCCTAGGATGGTAGACGCACAAGTTGGTGAACCCTTCAAAGATAATAGCTTGTCCAACACCAACATGTATACACCATTACGCCTTCTTCCAAAAAGGATTGGCTGATATGATGTATTTTAAGTTATGTGCATCTTCCAATCGCAAATTTACTTATATCTAACTAATCTCTGCCTCAATTACTCCGAATGCCAAAACAAGATAACTTCCGAACCTTTCAGTCAGCGTCTACACTACATCAACCGTACCTCACAATCTTACAATTTCAAATATCAAAATAATGTATTCATATAACTTTGAAGCAAATTTAATTATTTTGAATCCATTCTAACATTAATAAATCAACATTTCAAAAGCTATGAGGTTTGGTTGACTTTTTTGGGTGGGAATACCTTAATTAACAATACTGGAAGCATTTAGACTCCACGTTGATTTTGAATTTGAAAAGATAACTAACTGCTAATGAATTCTCACAAGCTTCGTCTAGTATCATCCAGTTGATCACATGTTTCTAGTCTTAACTAATTACTTCATGAAAGTTCGAAACGAATCCAGATTAATAAAACAGCTAAAAACCCACTCACGTCTCCCGAATGCTCGATACACAACGTCTTAAATCTAAGGTTACGTTAATAATGCCTTGTCTATTGTTATAACCAATTAAATATAGTCACAATATAATATAAATATCCGTTAGCATTTAATCAACGAAACAAATGCTTCCTTTCAATGTTAAACTTTGGCCAAACCTTAAATAAATGGTTTAATTCAATTACTTCCAATTAAATAGTGCTTTAATTTAGAGAGCAATAATAAAGGTAATTTTGATGAACTCACATAATTCTGGTACAGTTTCACACTCGCGATAGTAAACAAACACTACGGCGCGCGGCGGCGCGGACGCACTGGGAGTCGTCCTGCGCAAGCGGCATCCGAGGCACGAATGCTTTCGCTGCGTGTCGTCGCATGAACGATAGGTATAAACAACAACGCAAATCCGCAGGTGCGTTGACGTAAACAAAGCATCTATATTGACCTATGTATGTATTAACAACTAATGTAGCGTTATCGCCATAATCACCAAAACATTATTATTTATGTGGAGTTCAATATCTCTAATAACTTTTATAAAATTCTTTAGAATAAATTATGTTTTATTATTTACTGAGTGAGGTAATATCAAAAGTATTAAAGATGTATTTATTTCGATACAAACTAGTTTCGTATTCGAAATGTATGTATGTCTCTTCTGCTGTAAATGATTTAATATTTATTTTGAATAGGTTGGTCCCATTACAATCGCCCCGTACCAAGACGGACAGAAGTCCACAAGACTCTCTGTTTGGCTTGGTAATAAGAAATCTAAACATCAAACGAACGCCTGAATTCAAAATAATTTAAATGTGTTAATAATAATTTCTAATTAATGTTGACTTGAAATACTGATGAGTGTCCCTTTCTAACATGGATTCAAAGTATGAGCGCGAATTACTAATTTAATGACTGATTACTTGTATGACCAAAATCTCAAACGAAATTTAACTGAATGTTCATAATGAAGTGACTGATATATTATGTTAAGTAAATTATTATACAGCTAGTAACTAATTATGAAATCAATCTTATTATAATTCGTAAATAATCATCGATATCTGTTTAACAACTATTTGAAGTGAGGTTAAGGAAGTTAATAATATTTCATTAATTCACATTATAGACTAAACCAATGAAGTGTTTACTCAAAATACAACCACGTGGAACCGTATTTGTAACCCTAATACTTTTAGATTGAAAATCGTACTATGCTTTATAAAAAAAATAATATGCAAATAGTATATGCGCTTCATACTCATTCTATAAAATGACCAGTATACAATCGGTAAATAATATTTTCGAAATGAATATAATGGAGACTTTACACAGTAATAGATTAAAGAATATTGATAACTGAAATATATACTAACGAGAATTGAGAATGGTTAGGACGTCAATGGCACATTCATTTATTCATTTATTTTCTCTATTAGGTGCATTAGAACATCATGGAAAAGAAGAACCAACAAGAAACTTCGCTGCGAGTCAAAATACAAATACCTTTCTATTCATATGGACACACAAATAATGATATAACACCATCCCTTTGAATGCAATGCAATAGAATAAATAAGAGTGCAGTGATTTGGGAGCAACTTCAATAATAAAGTATAATTGACAAAAGAAAGACGAAACAAATGTATCTAGTGGAAGTAAGGGGAACTTGCTGTTTGACGTAGCCTAAAATAACATAACAGTGTCCCTCAAAGATCCGTTCTTGGCCCGCTATTATTTTTAATTTTTATTAATGATCTTCCCAGTAATTTAACTAAATGTGATGTTTATGATACCAGCTGTACATCCTGGGGAAAAACATTACAGGAATTACACGAAAGCCTTAAAGTAACACTACATGAATTATCGTACTGGTTTGAGTGTAATAATTTAAAACTAAACAAAAGTAAAAGTCAATATATAACTTATGGAAAGAAAAATATTAATTTAAATAAAAATGAAGATATATTTAATTTTCCATTAAAAAGAACGGAACTATGATATTTTTAGGGGTGGTTGTAGACAGTAACCTTAATTGCAAATACCACACGGAAAATGTTTCTAAAAAAATTAGCAAGTGCATGTTACGCCATTAAATCGCTAAAGAAAACATCTACTATTAAAACCCTAAAATTAGTATATTTTTCTAATATTGAATCGGTAATAAGATACGGCCTTGAAGTCTGGGGAGCAAGCTCGGGTGTAGCAAAAGTATTAAAATTACAGAAAAAGGCCATTAGAATAATCAATGGCTCCAAATGGGATACGACCTGTAGACCACTGTTTAGAGAATTGAAATATGTACTGTGATTAACTTATATATCTTTACTGTGAGCACTAATACTTTTATAAATCTCCCTAATCTGCCCAAACAAGGCGTCCAGTTGTACTATTCCTTAAGAGACAGAAATAAGCTTGAACTAACGTAAGCAAACAGCAAAATAAAGAAACAAAGTTCTATCTACCAATCAACTAACATATTTAGTAGGCTACCGAATGTAATAAAGAGTGCAGATCCAACTAACGTATTTAGGAATACACTTAAAGAATTCCTATTAGAAAATCCTTTCTACTCTCTCAGTGAATATTTCAATTAAAATAAATAAAGATAACTTAGAACCTTAAATATAAGAAATAGTATTATTTAGTTGTGCTTATTGTATGTAAAAAATTATTCGTCGGCTTATGTGATGTGTGTACCTATTTGTAATAAAATGTTGTGTGTACCTATTTATAATGAAATGTTGTGTGTACCTATTTATAATGAAATATTTCTATGCCTGCATGGTAATGATTCCGAAACAATAAACAATATTAGGCTGACAAAGCATTTCGTAAAGATCAAATAACTAGCAGACGTAAATACAGCTTGTAAGAAGTTATACCTATCTGCAAAATATGTAAGTGAATGAAGTATGCTGCAATTATAACGAATGGCTTTCCACCATCTCCTCTTCGGAGAAGTAGCTTGATAGTATATACTTGTAAAAATAGTAGATAAATGAAATGAATCAAGATACTATATGGTTTTGTATTTCAAAGTGTGTAGGGAAACATAACTAAAACAATACAAACATTTATTCCTATTTACGACGATGAACGTGAAACTTTTCTGTGATAAAAGGATTGTCGAATCTCGCCTCGAGATTGACATATACATTATTGAATAGAATCTAATATGACAGTTATGACATAAAAACTTAATACCACAACTTCTGTTAGTCTAACACATCTCACGGATAGTAGGTGCCAAGCCAGGACCTCCCACTATATTGAACTGGTTAGAAAACACCGACAATGTTCAGTGTCGCTTTGACTAGCTAAATCAATACATACATCAATTTAAGTTGTAACGATAAACGTGCAACTTATTTTGTTATAAGAGATCGACGGATACATTATTAAAATAGAATCTTATATGACAGTTGGGCTTGCGAAAATGTTTTTGTGACTGAACATAAACATTTAATACTACACCTACTGTTATTGCACTAGTGTAATACACCTCACGAAAAGTAGGTACCATGCTAGGACCTCCTCAATATGTTGAACTGGATATAAACCCGGACAATGTTAATTGTCACTTTAACCAGCTAAATACATGAATTAAAGTTGTAAAGATAAACGTGCAACTTATTCTGTTATAAAAGATTGTCAAATCTCCCCGAGATGTTAAACTGGTTAGAAAACACCGACAATGTTAATTGTCGCTTTGACTAGCTAAATGAATACATACATCAATTTTAAGTTGTAACGATAACGTGCAACTTATTTTGTTATAAAAGATTGTCAAGCCTCGCCCCGAGATCGACAGATACATTATTAAATAGTATCTTATATGACAGTTGGGCTTGCGAAAATGTTTTTGTAACTGAACGTAACACTTAATACCACACCTACTGTCATTACATTAGTGTAATACACCTCATAGAAAGTATGTACTATGCCAAGACTTCCCCACTATGTTGAACTAGACATAAAACACGGACAAGGTCCATTGCCACTTTGACCAGCTAAAACAATACATACATTTATTTCAGTTGCAACGATAAATGTGCAACTTTTCTGTGATAAAATATTATCGAATCTCGCCCCGAGATTGACAGATATATTATTGTATAGAATCATTTAAACTCAATGAATCTATCGCTACATTCAGGATACAAAATTAGGTTTGCCAAATGTTTTCCGTCACTTGACAAGCACAGTTAGTACCACACCTACTCTCATGAAAATAGTCTAACACCTTACACAACAATGTAGGTGCCATACTAGGACCTTCCTTGTGAAAAATACACTACATTGAACTGAATAGAAAAGACGGACAATTGTCATTGCCGTTGCTACCAGCTAAAACAACACATAAATTTATTTACGTTGCAACGATGAACGTGCTACTTATTCTGTGACAAAACTTATCGAATGTCGCCCCGAGATCGACTTATACATTATTAAATACAATCTATAAATCTATCATTATAATCAGTATCCAACATAACAGTTGGTCCGCTAAGTGTTTCTGTACCTGGACATGACCAGCTTATACCGTATTCATTGTCATGATACCAGTTCAACACACCACATGAACACTAGGTGACATGTAAGGATCCGCCTTATAATTTACAGCTACATTGAACTACCGCTTCGACCATCGCTCATTCAAAGCGATGTCAACAACCTGGCATAAGCAACCCTACCACCTAGTAAATAGGAAGGGGGACCTACAGTTTTAATTGAGGTCGACAATAAGTCACCTCTAACTACATGCACGTTAAGAAATTCAGTAGGACCTCTGAACTTCTATTACATTCCTTAACCCTTGCAACAAAATGGAGTAATACGAAAATTTATTACTCTATGACTCGATTTAAAAGTATTTTATTATTTTAAGGAACGAGATAACATCTCGCCCCGAAATCAACATTAGTCTTCACGCCCCGTGACACTTACCTACTCTTCGATTTCAAGTCAATAATTATAGTTGTATCAATATGAAATAAATCGAAATGGAATTCAATCTTATCAAATTATAATAACTGAGAACCATTTATGTTAACAGTTTACATTTAAATATAATTTTAATTCGTATATTAATTATCATATATTATTATTATTGTACATATATTATATATTCTTAATATCAATAACACTACCTATCCTGGTCACTTTGGTAACAAATTGTAATGAATCCACCCTCCTAGAATAACTTTTTCGGCCGGACTCTTACATAAATGGCAACGTAATCGTCTGAGGATCCTACATTTCCGTAGATGTTCAGATTCAAGCTAAATCGTCAAATTATATTTCATAAATAATCTAATTATTTATTTCACATGGTCATATTTATATTTGATAACCTTTTATTGGTATATAATGTCAATGTAGAGATGAACATGTCAGATTTGTTTCATGAAATTTACTTTCAATGAATCTTCATGTGCACTTATCAGATTCATTGAATTCTGAATATACAGTGTCGGACTCCAAAGCTTGTGATTTTGGATGCTCGCTTAAGGGATCCCTTAGACTCTAAAAGAGCCTCTCAATGGCCATCGACACTCACGTATATCCGACACTGATATATGTAATCGATTCAAACCGTATTGAATGGGTCCTAATTCTTATCTAACCGATCAATGTCGTAAACTTTAGATATTGTTCAATCATTTATTTAAAATTGGAAGTTGTGGGCCCACATTAGAAAGTTATAAGTATTTCTTAATAATGATAATACATTTATCCACGACTGTTTTGAGTGCAACAAACAACCCAGAGTAATAGGAAGTCAATTATTCGAATCGCGGTGACCTGTAACGCCTTAGTTCACCAATAGACAAACTGACATATTGAAGGTTATTATACGTACTGATGATGAGTATTTCCGGCATATTTATATGAATGGTTAGCTTATATACTGATCATAAAATGTGTTTTAACATCAGTTCAGCCAACATAATAGATTAAGGAGAATAGGCTGCATAAACACTTTAATCAGGGCTAAATGCGCAATAATAGCAAATCAATGTAGTAATAAAACCCATTAAATCTCTTTTAAAGGCTCAATACACAGTAAGAGAAGATAATAGATGAATTAGTCCTTATAAGACCACCTTACCAAATGCTTGCTCCATGGCTCAATACACAGTGTCAGCAAACCATTTGGCAATATATTTTAAAACCCATTAAAACTCTTTTAAAGGCTCAATACACAGTAAGAGATGATAATAGATCAGTCTTTATTAGACAACCTTACCAAATACTTGCTCCATGGCTCAATACACAGTGTCAGCAACCCATTTGGCAATATATTTTAAAACCCATTAAATCTCTTTTAAAGGCTCAGTACACAGTAAGAGAAGATAATAGATTGATTAGTCTTTACTAGATTTATTATATTATATTAAAGTTGATACGGCATTTAAACAACCACTCATAGAAATAGAACATTTACATTCGTGTAAATATTTTAATCCGACTGCAGTACTTTGAGTACTGCATCCAATGCAAAAATATGTCAAAACGTTCAACGATGACAGTAACATTATCTTGGTATAGTAATTTTATATTCATTTCCAACCAGCTCTGGAACGAGGTTCTCAGTTTAGATGGTATTCATATCACCCCTACTCATCTCTAAAATCAAAGCACCATTCAATACTAAGCTGACCTGTAGTTAGGTCTCGAATGTTGACGAATTATATACCTAACCCATCCGTTTGTACCTTGTGTATTACAACAACGGCTCTATTCCCAAAACCCTGAATACATACCGCATAAGATGTACAGACTTTAAATATATATTTAAAGTCTGACCAACTTCGGTATGGCCCGGTGTTTGTAGGCTTAATAACATTAATGATAATTTGTAAACAATGGAAGTTATACTTTGTATTTATGTAAACCCTCATCGACACTAGGTTAGTCAAAATATGATCTCCCCTTTTTATATTTTTATTCTGTTTTTAAAGAGAATAGGAAACTTCAACAATAGATCAAGGCAATTGCAATTTAAATAAGGTAGCACCGAAATGTAACCAAAACTCAAGAAAACAACAATGTATTAGATGTGATTTTTCCGAGTCTAAAATCCCCTTAATTCGTCCAACATTCATACAACCTTCTTGAACGACAGTTCGCCACGTTAAACTCATAGAAATCCGTAAACATATACGGTTACTTATATCTAGCTCACGGTTAATCATTCATCACATAAATTTACTTATTTTTAACTACCTAACTCGGATTAATCACAACATGATTATTAAGTAAAACAATAAACAATCTGATCTATAGTAAATTTAACTTATTTCAGCACTACCTTTTATAATTCGGTGTATCGGCATCACATGGGTAGACTGATCCTATCAGAAATAATCTGGTTTCTATGTATCTTGTTTCATGCGATTCATTTGGGTATTGTAGGCAGGCTACAAAAACATAAATCTATGTAAATGTAAAGCAATATGCTTCCTATAACAGAAACAGTCAGTAACTGTAAATATGGTTTATTCTTCTATTCAATTAGGTGTAAACAAACATTCATTATGAATGTCTAAGGTGAAAATAAGTTAAATTTATCTGGATGAAAACTTAGTGCTGTACCTATTTAGGTGCAGCCAGGCCTAGGATGGTAGACGCACAAGTTGGTGAACCCTTCAAAGATAATAGCTTGTCCAACACCAACATGTATACACCATTACGCCTTCTTCCAAAAAGGATTGGCTGATATGATGTATTTTAAGTTATGTGCATCTTCCAATCGCAAATTTACTTATATCTAACTAATCTCTGCCTCAATTACTCCGAATGCCAAAACAAGATAACTTCCGAACCTTTCAGTCAGCGTCTACACTACATCAACCGTACCTCACAATCTTACAATTTCAAATATCAAAATAATGTATTCATATAACTTTGAAGCAAATTTAATTATTTTGAATCCATTCTAACATTAATAAATCAACATTTCAAAAGCTATGAGGTTTGGTTGACTTTTTTGGGTGGGAATACCTTAATTAACAATACTGGAAGCATTTAGACTCCACGTTGATTTTGAATTTGAAAAGATAACTAACTGCTAATGAATTCTCACAAGCTTCGTCTAGTATCATCCAGTTGATCACATGTTTCTAGTCTTAACTAATTACTTCATGAAAGTTCGAAACGAATCCAGATTAATAAAACAGCTAAAAACCCACTCACGTCTCCCGAATGCTCGATACACAACGTCTTAAATCTAAGGTTACGTTAATAATGCCTTGTCTATTGTTATAACCAATTAAATATAGTCACAATATAATATAAATATCCGTTAGCATTTAATCAACGAAACAAATGCTTCCTTTCAATGTTAAACTTTGGCCAAACCTTAAATAAATGGTTTAATTCAATTACTTCCAATTAAATAGTGCTTTAATTTAGAGAGCAATAATAAAGGTAATTTTGATGAACTCACATAATTCTGGTACAGTTTCACACTCGCGATAGTAAACAAACACTACGGCGCGCGGCGGCGCGGACGCACTGGGAGTCGTCCTGCGCAAGCGGCATCCGAGGCACGAATGCTTTCGCTGCGTGTCGTCGCATGAACGATAGGTATAAACAACAACGCAAATCCGCAGGTGCGTTGACGTAAACAAAGCATCTATATTGACCTATGTATGTATTAACAACTAATGTAGCGTTATCGCCATAATCACCAAAACATTATTATTTATGTGGAGTTCAATATCTCTAATAACTTTTATAAAATTCTTTAGAATAAATTATGTTTTATTATTTACTGAGTGAGGTAATATCAAAAGTATTAAAGATGTATTTATTTCGATACAAACTAGTTTCGTATTCGAAATGTATGTATGTCTCTTCTGCTGTAAATGATTTAATATTTATTTTGAATAGGTTGGTCCCATTACATGCACCAGCGCATTCATCGCAACTTGTGCAACAGCATTTAGAAAACCAAGTTACACAATTTCGCCAGCCTCCGTACAGTTCCAACATAGCACCTTTTTGAAGATTGAAAATTACGCTGAAATGGTACCAGTTTGATGACACAGAGACGATTCAAATAAATGCGACAAATGCACTAAAGGCTATTCCGAAAACTGCCTTCCAGAACTGCTTAAGGATGTGAAAAAATCTATGGGTGCGTTTTGTTCAATCGAATGGGGATTACTTTGAATGATGCCATGAGCCGGATGAAGAAGTATAATACCAGTATATGAGGTCGGAAGGTATTTAAGTTCAAAATAAAAAAAAATACTTGTATTATTTGATCAGCCTTATGTTATAAATCATAAATAAAAATCACAGTATTTTAGAGCTTGCTGTCATGCTTACTACAAGTAAGTTGCTAATGATAAAATATGACAAATCTGAGTGCTGTGTACTGTCTATGGATGATGAATAAATAGTTAAATAAAAACAACAAGGAAAACGTTAAATTGTCATTTTTGTGACGACCCAATACATTTTGAATTAATTTATTTGATAAATTAGATTAAAGTTTCTATATTTATTTAAAATTAAATATATTCTTTGACCACTTAACAGGTAGTTCTGTTCAACCGAAATGCATTTTTTAGTTAAACGTTAGCAAAAGTTTTAAAAATAATAATTTACACCAAATTTAATGAAATCTTTTGTGCTACTCAAATATTAATATATATTGGGGTTGTGAACAGATCCTGAGTACCACATACTAATACCTGTCGCCTTTACCTAAACGCTCTGCATAAAAAGCACCATATGTAGATCAGATCCCGCGCAATTCTAAATCTAGATTCAGGCAGGCACTGAACATATTGATCGGCCCGAAGTGGACTTTGATTACGCTGGAGACACATTAGAAGCTCTCTACATCTTCCTTAAATTCGTTGGTCAATTTTCATATATGTATATTTTTCATGTAACTGGATATGGGTGCTTTTTCTGAAGGTGTGCAAAAGAATAAAAAAAAAAAACACTTTTTTGATTAGAACCAACCAAACAAACAAATTGTAAATTAATAGTAAACACATTTTAAAAACCAACTTTTAGTTAAATGCTCTAATTTAACCCATCAATTGATGACATTATAAAATTTAGTCGTTTTATGAAGTTGCTGATGTTGCTACCTTCAAAATGGATTTCATCGGAGCTGAACCAATATGAAATGAAATAACTCCGTAGTATGCGTAGTAGGATGCGGTACTGATACAGCTTGCAAAACTTGATCTGAAGAAATTAACATTGAACATTCCAAGTTTTCTACAAACGAATATTTCCTGCAATGCATTATGTTTATATTCAAAGCATGCCGCCCACTCAAGATGAACTATAATCTTAGGAAAGAGAAGTGAAGTTCGAAAGAGGAAAATAGACAGGAAAAGGTCTATAAAGACAGGAAAGGCAGCGACGCCGCGACGAGACAATTATTTCTTCAGCTTGCGACCCTAAAATACCACGCCAGTTACGTGTTTCAGATTGATTTGGATGATTTTTTTACACTTCAATAAAATTAAATTTTCTTGTCTAACTGGATTCTTTTCATAACTTCAGATCAGTATTTTGAAACCGTTTGGCAATTATTAGATTTTTGAGTCCATCAGCAGGATTTGTGCGACATTAGATTGTTCTTAGTTAATGGCAAATTTTTAGCATTCTCTAGGGACTAAAATATGGGAAACAACAGCACACCAACCTGCAAGTAGCAAAGTAAAGATATGGAAACAAAAACTAAAATGATTTTGTATTTTTATAAACAAAACAAAATATATACTCAAAGCAATTATTATGACCTTCCGTAGGCACAACCTGTGAAGACGTTCAACGGCTAACTAAATCGAAATAGCTAAACCAAACCATACGGAACGATGGATGAATTCAAAATGAGCAACTAACGGACAGACGAACAACTAACAGATACAAATGATTATTTTAAGATAATATTTTAATGTAAGCATTAAATTATTCATATATATTAATGTGCAAAAAAAGCTGTTTAGTTGCAGTTGGAAAGCTAAGTAAATCTCTAAATTTTTCATCACAGCAAATCTTTTTTTGTCTACAAAAACTTACATCTTCAGCTTTTCGTTACCCTGCTAAAATCGAACTCCCAAAAGAGTGCAGCGGTTTGTTCGGGAGTAAACGTAAAACGATTTCATTGTTCTGCCAATACTTTGAACATTAAAATAGTTTAATGTCGGGTAATCGGAGTGGGAATCGTCTGGCCACACGTTTGGTCAATGCGCTTCCCTTAGCCACACTGTTACGATAGCGTTTGCCGTCAGCTGTTACTGGCTAGTCATTTGGCCTTACAAGTAGAGCACGTTTCGGTCGAAGAGGCACGTAGCGCCTCTTCCCACGTCCACTGTGATACGTGACTGCGCCGATGGACCGCACCATACACCTTAGCTAACCTCGTAGTAGAACCGCAGGATACAGAGTGAGAGGCCGATCATCCGAATGCCAGTTAACCGAATTTAACGATTAATAGCGCCTTTTACGCGTAGCGCCTTAGTACCTTTAGAATTTATGTTGTGGGAGCGCGTTGTTTATTTATTTATATTAAGGTAAGCCAACAGAACATACAAACAACATTTCTTTAAAGACTTATATAAACAAAACATTGTAGGGTGCACATTTCAGTTACAGGCAAACACAGCAAAGTAGATATGGTAATAGCCATCCATGTCCAGTTCCATAAAAGTATTTTTTTTTATTCGGATAATCAAAAAAGTATATTTAGCGCTTACGGCCACTAATCGTTTAAATGTAAAAAATATATAATAACGACGATAACGAAAGCTTATTGGGGCATAATTAAATTGTATTCGAAAAAATACACAAAGCCGAACATAGAACCTCCTCCTCTTGTGAAGTCGGTTGAAAAGGGGTCAAATTCGTTACAAAGAACATGGGAATGAAAAGATCGAGTTAAGGGCTGTTCCGACCCATATAAAGTTGTTTGCACACATAACGCAAAAAGTATTGCACTTCAAGCCACGAATTAATAAAAAAGTTTAATATAGTCATATTACTTCCAGCGAAAACAATTTCACAATTTCAGGATTATTGGTTTTGTTACAATTTATTTAAATACGATTTTTATTTAACAGCGCCATCTAACGGTGTAAAACTTCTAATCGGCAATTACAACGAAACCATTAAACCTGAAATTGTGAATATGTTTTCGCTGCAACTACTGTGGCTATATTTAATATTTTTGACGAATTCGTGACTTAAAGTGCAATACTTTTTGCGTTCTGTGTAAAAAAAACATTGTATAGGTCGGAACATCCTTAAGTGTATGACCCTGCGCAAAGTATGGAAAGGCTCAGGCTTATATTTTAACAGGACGTAGGTGTCCATTAAGCCCACGGAGATCGGTCTATCTCCGTGTTTAGGACCACATATTATTAAAAAATATACACGATTAGTAATTTTATTTGTTTTAAAATAACAGAACATTTGCACATTTGTAAAGGTCCGTATATAGGTAAACAACAGTATATCCGTCTGCCTGTCATATTCATAAGCATCGCGATCTCCTGATATCTTTAATTTAAGTGCTAATTCAGACGAGGCCGTTGAACTGCTTCGGTTTAAAAAAAAAACCGGCCAAGTGCGAGTCGGACTCGCACACGAAGGGTTTCGTACCATCGTAAAAAAAAACAAAAAAAAAACACGTTTTTTGTATGGGAGTCCCCTTTAATTTTAATGATTTTTTAATGTTACTTATTTGTTGTTGTAGCGGCAAAATAACTACGCATTCTGTGAAAATTTCAGCTGTCTACCTGTTACGGTTACTGAGATACAGCCCTGTGACAGACGGACAGACGGACGGACGGACGGACGGACGGACGGACGGACAGCGGAGGCTTAGTAATAGGGTTCCGTTTTCACCCTTTGGGTACGGAACCCTAAAAAGAGCTATATTACGCGAGTAAATCACCTACATCTGATACACGCTATCAAATGAATCGATGAAGCTGCCTGATTGACCTGAGAAAAGGTGAGAATTTTCATAAATTGTATGTTTTTTTCGTGTGATTATACTCATCTTTTTTTATGGCACCGCTCATGCGTGGCTAATAAGTTCTTGACTATGCCATACGGGAATCGCTTCGTACTTTATTTTAAAAACTGCTCTCAAACCATTATACTCTTAATTTTCTGTAGGTGGTAGCATTTAAAGGGATATGTACCTATGTGATCAAGTCACTGTAGTAGTTTATGACAAACTTATAGTATTCAAACCTAATGTGCAAGTGTTTCACAGTGTTTTGTTGCCATTGGAGCAGGTCCTTGATCCCTAAAATATGGTCGAGAGAGGTAATGGCTGTACCTGGCGTGATGCTCGTGAACGGGTGCTGTTTGTGGGGACTGGCCTGCTCCAATTGGCAACATATTAGTTGGTGGGGATACCCTTTGCAAATAAAATGATATTTGTCATGAACTGTTGCATACGGAATGAATTGATATTTTTGTGAATTCATGTTAATTTAGTGTTTTACATATGTTTTGTTAAAATAATTGATAAACGCTTTTGTAAATTTAGACTAAGTGGACGTTAAAAAAAAACAGCAGAGTTTCTTTCCAGTTCTTCTTCGCTGTGTTTTGTTTTGATGAACTGGCCAATGTTAAAAAATGACAAATCCGAATGCAGTGTACTGTCCATGGATGATGAATAAACAATACAACAACAACAATACAAATACAACATACCTCCAGTCATGATATAAGAACAATAAACCTATGTGTAAATAAAACTAGGTGCCATGCAAGGTCTTTCCGTATATTATATTGGTTGGGGAAAAAGTTTCTTCGCATTTTTTAAGAAAATTCAAAACATTTTTTAATATGGTTTATTTACATTTAACTAAAGTATGTAGGTACCATTTTGTTCGATAACTTTTTGCCATCTTTTAGGTAGGGACATGATCCCATTGCTATAGAAATATTGGGACTTCTGATCAATATACCGCGACAAGTGGTTTTGGCAGTCCTCTCGTGATGTTAACCTGACACTGCCTAAAGAATTCTGAAGAGACCTAAACAGGTGGAAATCTGAAGGTGCAAGGTCAGGACTATACGGCGGATGCATTAACACCTCCCAGCCAAACTCTCTTAGTTTTTGCTGAGTGGCTAAAGATGTGTGAGGTCTAGCGTTATCATGATGAAAAACCACACCCCTTCTGTTGATTAATTCCGGCCGCTTTCTCTCAACTTCTTGCTTTAATCTCATCAGTTGTTCGCAGTAGAGTTCAGAATCGATGGTCCTGCCTGGTGGTAACAGCTCATAATGAATAATGCCCTTCCAATCCCACCACACACACAGCATCACCTTGTTGCGAGTTAACCCGGGTTTCGCCACAGTCTGTGAAGCTTGACCGGCCTGTGACCACGACCTTTTTCGCACGTTCTTGTCGTACGTGATCCACTTTTCATCACCAGTTATCAGCTTCTTCAAAAATGGTTCGGTTTCATTACGTCGTAATAAAGAATCACAAATGAGTACACGGTTCATTAGGTTTCTTTCAGTGAGCTCGTGAGGTACCCAAATATCGAGCTTTTTTGTGTACCCAGTTTTTTTCAAATGCGCCAAAACTGTTTTGTGGTCAATTCCTAGTTCTTCAGCTACGTCGTAACTACTGATATGCCGATCTTGCTCCACTTTTTCAAAAATGGCATCCATTTTATCCGTAATAGGGCGACCAGAGCGACGTGCATCTTTGACATCAAAATTTCCGGATTGACAACGCTTAAACCAAATTTGTGCTACTCTCACAGACACTGCACTAGGTCCATAAACATCGCGAATTTTTTTCGCGGCTTGCGTTGCATTTTTACCTTTTTTGTAGTAAAATTTTAAAATGTATCGAATTTCTTCATTAGATTCACTCATTTTGACAGTACGAAAAACAAATGAGAATCACACATTTTCCTAATTTGAATTTGGAATTATGTTCTTTAAAATTTAAACTTTCAATGATACCAAAACCAGCCAGATACAAATAGTATAGCCAAAGAGATTTTATTACAAGTTCATACATACTATAATGCGAAAAGACTTTTTCCCCGACCTATTATATTATCATAAGTCTGACAATTTATAATATTAATATTACTGGCGGACCAGACAGACGTTGTCCTGCCGGAACGGTGAAAAAAATGTATTCCTAGAACTCGACGCAACCTACCGGGTCAAATTGCGAATATAAGTCACCCAAACACACAAATACTTTCATCACAACCGGTCCAGCCGTTTAGGAGTTCATTGAAATATACACGATTTATGTTTACAAAGGCTAGCTGCGGTACCCGGTTTCGTTGGGACAAGATTAAATGAAAACCGGTACAAAAATAACAAAAAATAAATCGATCTGTTGCTTCAACCCATTGCAGCTGGTAAGTATTTTATTACTTGTAACCAAGTCGCAACATACATTCCGTTACGGCAGGCCTATTCCTGGAATTCCGTAATCAGGAATCAGGAATCATAAGTTTTGAAAACCGCTTTTATGGCGAAGAAGAAGAAAATTACAGATAAAGTGCCCAGAGTGTAGTATTTATTTTACAACTATCACTTTCAATAATAACACAGAACATTAAAAAAAACGTATAACTTAAATAACTCAAAAAGGATTGATTTTAGACCCCCATTTCACGGGTCAAATTTGTTGCAAATTAGCTCTAGAATGACCCCTTAGACGAAATGTATCCAATTTCCAATCACCTGATTAACATATTTTCTGAAAATTTCAACTTGAAACGTGACAAGACGCCTGTCAATCCGGCAAGGTATTCGTTGGCATGGCACATTTTCGTCATATCACGTCGCTATTACTATCCTAGACAACTTTGGACACCACTTTGGAGCAATTGGAAACCAAACAAAGCCATTTGGTGCGCGTTTACTAAAAACCGGCCAAGTGCGAGTCGGGCTCGCACACGAAGGGTTCCGTAACATTGTACAAGATTTAACACAAATAATCACGGTTTTTGTATGGCCTTTGTTTTTATTATTATTACTTTTTACCTGTTTGTTGTTATATAGCGGCAAAATAAATACATACTCTGTCAAAATTTCAGCTGCCCACCTATTACGGTTCATGAGTCCACCTATGACGGCCGGACATACGGACGGACGGACAGCGGAGGCTTAGTAATAGGGTTCCGTTGGCACCTTTTGGGTACGGAACCCTAAACAAATTTTCGTTGTCAGCATCCCAATTATTTTTTCTCAAACACAATTTAAATAAGTCACAATTCAGTACTGCATTTCGCCGCTTCTGAAATCAAATTGCATACAAAGGAACCGTGTATTACGGCACCAGGCTCACCCCCTTTCGCTCGTAGCTTATTGAATGCTACGCCACAAATCCGCCTCCACCGTCGCGTCCCCCGCGCCCCCTCGCCCCGCCCCGCCCCGCCCCGCACCGGGAGGAACAATGCAATTTGTTTGTCGCAACGAGATCTCGCTCTCGTTTCGTAACATATTTCCGCTCGTGAAGAAAGAACTGGAGATGGAGTCAAGAGATTTTCAGTGCTGCCTTTTCATATTTCCCGTGAGCTTAATCCCAAAATCGGAAGTTTGGAGTTGAAGCATTATAAATGCTACACGATTTAAGAAATTTGTTACATTAATAATTAAGGGCAAGTTCCGGCGCGAGACGATAAATTCCCTTCCAAATGCCAGCGGTGCGCAGTAACCCAAACCGATACAATTTTGGCTCTGCGCAGCCGTTTGCGCTTGAGGATGTAGTATACAAGACATCCACACCTGGCGGCTACAATTTTAAATTAACACGCCGGGTAAACAGGTAAGTGAGTGATTAAATCTGACGTTTACTGGTTAATTTTAATTCAGTTAGTTGAATATCACGTCATCTGACGGTTAGCATGGTACCAAATGCAACTAGATGTTCACCCGGCAATTTAGTTTACCATGGTCACACTACTGAGTGCATGGAAGTGGCGTGCCCGGTGACTGACGGGTAAAGTTCTCAGAAACTAGAACTAGTTTACAAGTTGAGCATCGGGCCACACCTAGCTTGCGCTAGGATGCAATTTACCCACCGACATATTTGATACCGTGATTCACATTGAATGGGAAATTTTATTAAGGCAATTTCGGTCTTCCAATCTCTGCTATATACTGTCCTGCTGGTAAACTTCACCACAATATTTCTCTGTTGAATTCATTGCGGCATTTGTATATAAACAATGTCTACATTATTAAGACAATTTTGACAAACTACTTAAGTTATTATTCATAATCGAACTCATGAATTGGCCAAATATTTTGTCGTCTAGTTCAGCGAAACATACACAACAACATAACTTTAGGCTCTCTGAACTGTACACCTGGCGTGTCTGTCTTTAGGCTCTCTGAACTGTAGACCTGGCGAGTCTGTCTTTGGATGGCTTAAAACTAAATAAAAGTTTGCAGAACACCTTTAAGCTAAATCTTATTATTTTTCTCGCTGTTTTAAGTAACTAACGCTTTAGGTTTTGTCGCACAAAAAAAAGTTGTGTGACATTTTTGAATTTCACAAAAATTTTATGGACAAATAAATCCATGTGATTATCGAACCTGATCACAAAATTTCAAGATAATCGATTAAGAAATGCGACCGGTAGAGGAGAATAGCCCGAAAGCCGGACAGACATACGAAAGCATTTTTGCCCAAGCTAAAACGGAGACGTCCACTCTCATTTCGCGCTTCTCTCGGTCAATTAATAATTATATTACATACTTTTTATATCCTTAGTCTGAGTTATACTTATAAGTTGTACTCGAACTCGAAATTGCGAGTAAAATCAACCCGGTACTGCCCCTAGTCTTCCAAACCTCGTAAAATATCGATGCTCGTAACTCAAGGCTATGAGCATTGACTTTAATACGTCGAAATGGCATCGGATGAACCTAGATTGATGTGATGATTACCTTTCGTTTTTAACCGAGGTTGCATTGTGCATATTTGTTTAGAATGTGGGTCACTCCATTTTTTGGAACCCATGTAAAACTGTATATATTACTCATAGTGTTAGCGTTAATCCAACCCAAGTTCGCATCATCTACCAATGACAGTTGTACGTGTTTTCCACACATTCAACAGCCGCAGGTATAAATATCTCTGGATATATAAGTATATTTCATTGGCATTAGGCCGATGTAAAATATATAAAACTACCTACAATTTGGATTGCAAATACTCTTCCATGCCAATTACAAAGAATTTCCAAGTTTACTTTTTTGCTTTATATGAGGACTTATTAAAAAAAAACTTAGTGGAAGAAAGCAGTGGATAAATTGAATTAGAACATGCCAGGACATTATTTACAATCCCGCAAATATTATTATTATTAATTAATTATTAATATACTTCAAATAATTTTTAATGTTTTGTAACTTGAAATTTGTTCCACCTCAATTTTAATATGTTTTTGTTATTTAATATTTTAACGGAGATGAAGATGATCGAAGCGGCAAGTTCGATGTAGCCGTGCAATATAAGAAAGGTACAGGTGTTTAAAATCGACTTAAGCCATGGGCGTTTTTATCTAGAATTTTAACACCTGTACCTTTCCTATATTGCACGGCTACATCGAACTTGCCGCTTCGATCATCTTCATCTCCGTTAAAATATTAAATAACGTATTCCGAAATATGTTATTTCAGATATATTTTTGTTTGTACATTTCTCATTCAGTGATTAAATAATTTTATATGTGGACACGAAACTTAATTTTAATTATGTTTGATACGAAACTGCGTCCGAGCGAATGATACAACCAATGATGGTGCAAGAAAAATGGAATGGCACATCGCCGATTTTGTTAGATTCGTCGCAGCTTTATGTAACAATTAGCAATATAAATTTCAATAAAAAAATAATTACTACCAAATAAAAGCAGTAACATAAATCCAGGTCCGCCAACAGCAATGGCTATTTGTTCGTTTACAACGACATAAATTGTAAGGCTCCATTGTCAAATGCGTCGTATACTGGATGCTGTAACAGCTTGCTGTGTATAATTTTTATGCATAAATCCCAGATGTCCCAGATAGAAGTCTATTTAGGAATTGTATATTTTATTTGACATTTCGTAAATAAATCCTCGCTAATAAAGATTTAGTGAATATAATCTTTTTATATTCACTAAAATTGTAACATTTATAGTGCGTCACCAATTGCTTCAGCTGCCTATATTATCGGGATTAGGCATGGTATTATAAATGTAGAAACATGTAAACAGTTAAGTATGACTGAACTATAAAGGTGGTCTTGCAATGAAACGTATGGCAATAGATAGCAAGGTCTATAGTTGATGAACGACTGGGAAAATTGCAATTGGCTATAAACGGATCACACTAATTACTTCACCGTAAGGTGTAAAGACTTGAAGACCGAATACGGCTGAATCCGTTGATAGCGGTAATGTAATCTGAACAGTCTGGGACCTCCGCTTGGACTTTCCAATGGGCCGTATAGGCCGCGGCCTAGGGGCGGCAGACGTTCAGAATCTTACTTTGCTTTCACAAAGTGAAGTGGCCTATATTTAAGCTGCCGCGCTACCCACCGCAGACAGTTCAAGAATGGACACGAGTGGACACAAAATCACAGTTCAGCAGCTCACAAGTTCCACACGAATGAAGAAATAATAGCGAGAGAAATGATGGGCGAAGAAATCAATCGGGAAGAACAATCTGGATCTTGGCATCAGAAGTAAGACTAACTTTTCTTTCTTTTTTAGAATGAAATATAATTGGGATCTTCATACTTTTTAAATATAATTGGGATCTTCATACTTTTTTCATCGATGTGTGCTGTTGATGAACTATGAAATATCTGTTGAAACGTTTTTTAAGTTCTTTATCAGTTTGATTGATAGTTCAATTTATCCAGATAGTTAAAAAGGTAATATTTAATTCACGTTTTAGTTTAAAACTTAAAATTATTTAAATAGCGTCCGAGGCCCGGAGGCCAGGGTTTGATACCCTCTGGCTTCTACTGGCTTTCTTGTTTAGAGTTTGACAAGTGCATTTACATATGCAAAACGGCAGAGGAAAACTTCGCGAGAAAACCCGGTGGTGTTAGGCTTTCTAGCAAATACTACAAGTAAATGACACAAACACAGAATAAATGGGCTCGCCACTAATTATGTGTGTCTAAAGGCATCATTGGACGAATCCAGGTTGTCAATAGTCAACCGTTGGGTACCCTGAGACCGTATATAAGACCGATAATGTTTATTGATTTTGTTGTATAATTAAATCACGATAACTGCCAACAACTTTTTATTTGTAAGTACCATAGATAAAAAGGGAGGAGATATGTCATCGATTGGCCTACTATGGGACACGCTGTCTCCAGTTTACAAAAAGTACCAATCCAATGCCGCATGCAAACGTAATCGCAAACTTATTGGAGGGTTTGTGTGGGTGGGAACTGACTTGACGAAAGATATTTTAGAGCACATTTGCGCGCAGTGACGATGTTTCGTCTGTGTGGCATACGACGCGCCGCCGGATTCCCATACAGTTATGTGTATGGTAATTTTGACCAAATAGCGGAGATGCGATGTCGACCGGATGTCACTTCTCCCTCATTTCTCTTCAGCGGTAAGTACCCTTCGATTAGGCAATTCCATATGCATCACGAAAGTAGAATAGTGAAATAAAAGTGTCCATTATTATCTTCGCATCGATCCGAGAGCAGACCGGTTACCCAATTTGTTCCCGTAAATACCCGGAAAGCGGAGCACAGGTGAAGTCGGAGTGTGCCCAAAACGCGACGATCTAGAATCCGCGGCAGGTATTGTGGGAGTGTTGATATTGAATTATTCATAACGTCCATTACTGAGGCGGCTGCGGAGTTTCTCCGCGAGGGTCGGGAGGGGGGGGGGGGGGGCTGCTCGATACGGGAGCGGCGGGAAGGCGGAGGGGGGGGGATGAATAATTGAACTCGTTATCCGGATCGGATGTCCGAGGCGACGGCGGAGCGGAGACGTCGCGGCGGCGGCGGCGGCGGCGGCGGCGGCGGGCGGCGGGGGAGATAGCGAAAGGTGGCGATTTGTTCAGCCGATGGGAGCGGCTTCCCTCAGACACTTTGCGAGATGCACGCTCCTCGAGAATGCGGGACTTCGACAATCGTATTTCTAGTATAGTTTGTGTGAAAAGAGACCAACAGGCGTTATCTTTAGGCTACGTGCCGCTTATGATTGGGAAAATTATGGTGTTTTCACTGCAACCCACATACAAATATCAATTGTTGTCATTAATCAAAACATAGAGAGTCTACAGATAAATCACAAAAAAAATACAAATACGACGGGCAACTGATTTAGGGTTTTTAAGCTATCTACCCCAAGTGTCCCTCACAGCCGTCCCTGCAATCTATGAGGATCGGATGGTAGGAACGGTTTTGGATATGGAGATATAGAAAAGATAGGCCCAGGAAACAGTAGAGCCCATCCTGCAAACAATTATGGAATGGTATTTTTGTTTTCATATTTCGTCGTTGGCGTCTTTACGGTACTTTAATTTATTATTGTGTTAAATTAAAGCCCCTAAGGAAATAAAACCTTGAGGAGTTTCTTTATGCGGTGCATTTTGTAATGACAGGTACGAATTTGAAAACATGAGGATAAATAAATTAAACTTTTCTACAACCTCAGTGCATTTTGCTCACTAAAAGAAAAACGCTTCCGAATCACTACTCTTAACTCAGATTCCTTTTTGCCATTGATTTGTTTAAAATGAGCAAATAACTATTTTCATTTCATTTCAACTACGATTCTAGATCAAAATGGAATGTTTATGATGGAAAATATCTGTTTCAACACTTTCCGCGTTGTAGATGAAACCAAATTATAAAATACGACGAAATATATATGTACTTTTAAGTAAATATGTTTTTTTTCGTACTAAGCAATACTGTAGAGAAATTAAAAACTAAGGGTATTCAGCAGGTTGCGAAATACCCGCAATAGGTACGTTTTGCCGGTTCGGTTCCAGCCTTGCAGTATATTAATAAAGTAGTTATTTAAATGGGGCTATTTTCTTTCTACTTACATATCACATAAAATTAAACTATGTTTTCCTGTATTAAAACCACGAATAGTTCTCTAGACTATTTTAAATTTTAATTGTTCAAATCAAATTCGGATTTTTGTTACAATTTTTGGAATAGTTACAATAAAAAAAATGTTAAGCTACATTTTACGGTTGTTTATAGTCGAGATCAGTTGGTAGAGATATACATTGGTTGCAGACGATTTGTGTTTTAACTCGTATATTTAAATAAACGGTTATTAACGATTTCAGTACTGGTTCCGCCCTAATTCAACTGTGTATTCAAGTAGTTGCTCCCTAAGAAGATTGGTGGCAAAATAAGCAGCTCGTCTGGATTTTTTTCAAACTCTCTACAGTACATGAACCCTTCTTATGATTTCCCGTAAAATCCTGTAGAGAGCGTAAGCTCGACCGTTCAGCAGCCGTTGAGGAAGCTCGGGGGGTGAGGGGCGGAGGGGGTACAGAGCAGTTTCCATAACTGCTTCCGGTCGTTAAGCGGAAGTCGCCCGGACGTTGCCCGGAAGGCTGTGGACGAACCGGATACCTCGGTCATTTAGCCCGATTTAGTAATTCATTAGTAATTTGTTCACGGTTTGTTTTACTTTATAATGCTTAAAGATTTGTGGACCTTTTAAAAAAAATGCTATAGCTAATTTAATGGTAACATACCAAGATGTTGAGGGAAGCGGAGATACAATCTTTTAAGGGCTCCTGTGCGCTCTTATTAATTAGTCCTCATTTTATATATATTTTAGATATAGATACTGAAATTGACTTTTTTATACTATAGATACTGATATTGACCTTTGGGCTATTAGAAGTAAAACAAATAAGATTATATAAAAACATAACGTATACTGGATATTTGCGGCGTGTAATCACCGTATGAAGTCTGGGTAATGTGTATTGCAACATTAGCGTTTTACCCTTGAGAAGCATGCATGAGAGGGATAGTGTATCTACTACATGACATTTAGATCAATGGAACGATTACAAAGATAACATAACACACAGAACACCCAAAATAACATATTTATGTTATTATTAAGAAACCGATAACAAAGGTTAGAAACGTATGCTAATTAAAGGTCAAACGTCAGTCATGTCACAAAGGTCACAAAAGAGAACAATGTCTATATTGCAAAAGTCAAATGTCAATAATATTTAGATCATTCTCTGGATCACAAAGGTGACAAAACGTACATGATGTTGAGAACAATGCCTGGATCACAAAGGTTGAAAGCAAGATATTTATAACAATGTTTAGATCCCAAAGGTTACAAAATATACTCGTAACGATTTGTGTTCACTACACTCGACATTGAAAATATGTATGTATTTATAAATAAATTGCCATTTTCATTCGATCGACTCCACGGCACCTCTGTGCCACGCGCGACGCAGCCTTCGTTTCCGTTTCAATATTTTTTCCACCTGAACATCAATATCCGTTAGGGATGGATGAGCACTCCGGAGTAAGGGAGCATCCGGCAACTAAATTCTTACTCCTTCCTAATATTACGATTTCCATAACCCATATACCTCGTCGGGCTTACTATGTAAGACGCGGAGCAGCGGATACGGGAACAGATATCGACAGAATAGGTGACGCCTCCATTCGATTATTCATTTATTTGGCAGTTCATTGCAAAATATGAGCTACCAAATATCAAGTAAATTGGATTTTTTTTAAAGTTTAGTAAATTACTAACTGTGATCAATGAATCAAAATGTAATTCTAATAATAAAAACCGTCGTGCAATGTTAAAATAGAGCCAACTGATCAAATCTGTTACTTTAACTGAGTGAAAACAGTTAGCCTTTCAAAATCACACAGTTTCCCTAATTTTGTGAAAATCAAGCGGTACTGTTCAATCGGTTAAAATAATTGTTTCATACTAACTGGTTTGGCTATTAATAGATAATTACCGTCTTTAACGGTTAATAGTAATGAGAAATACTTTACCATAAATGACTGAATTTTAACTGTGCTATAACAGCTGCACATCGTTTTTAGGGTTCCGTACCCAAAGAGTGCCAACGGAATCGTATTAGTAAACTTCCGCTGTCAATCCGTCTGCATCTAATGAACCGTAATAGGTAGGCATCTGAAATGTTAACAGAATGTGTATTTATTTTTCCGCTGTAACAACAAATAGGTAAAACTTAAAAATAATAAATATTAAATCCCCAAAAAACGTGATTTTTTCGAGTCTTGTACGATGTCACGGAACCCTTCGTGTGCGAGTCGGACTTGCACACGAAGTGACCAGTTTTTCAGTGCAGGCTAGTGATTAAGAAATAATCTGCGTGATGCAGAGAGCACCTACTAAGCTCGCTGTTACGGGCCCACCTCGAGGGACGGTAACAGTTCACAATTCAATCAACATAATTCATACAAA
Source organism: Incurvaria masculella (assembly GCA_946894095.1). Lineage (NCBI taxonomy): Eukaryota > Metazoa > Arthropoda > Insecta > Lepidoptera > Incurvariidae > Incurvaria > Incurvaria masculella. The sequence goes on along the minus strand of OX335641.1, from coordinate 13,907,530 downwards.
AATAAAATATATTAAATCATGATTCTAGATAATTTCATAGAGTGTCTCTCTGATTGAAAGATTAAATACTTATTTCATGATCGTTAAAAATAATTCCACATACTATACTTTTATTTTCAATTATAATAAGTAAATAAATACCAAAACAATACAAACTCATCAAATTGGTATTAGTGCTATTATATTTGCACGCAAAAATGAAACTCTCAAAATGTTAGAGTAATTATGTAAGTACTTTCCGTTCATTAAAAACATCACAAGGGTTCCACTTCAGTCGACCTGTCATGCGAATCCCCTCGATACAGCCCATAGATCGAGATAAGTCGTATTCGTCCCGAGATAGGGTTCCGGGATGCGTAACACGTGCCCACTCTCGCAGGCGTTCGACGGCAGCAACCGTACGTGTGGACGACCTTTACCTGGCACTAGTGCGTTGGGTAAAGTACGTACTTACTGGAGATATTCAAGTCAAGCAGCATAAAATCGATTAATAGATATTTGGTTTACTGTAGACATACATTGATATGGACGAACCATTTGTTGCCATCAAATAATATGCTTGGCGACATAGGACCCTAGAACGACCGTGACCGATAAGCTGTCGTTTTGTATTTTTAATATCTATAATAAGCACTTTTATGCAAATATAATTATCAGAAAAATTAGCCATGGAACCATTTTACGATTTAAATTAGTAAATGTTGGTCATTTGTGCCATTAAAATTCAAGCTTTAAACTAGTTTGAATATTTTTGAAATGGGTTAACTCCCACAACATAAGCGGTAAGAGTACATTATTTTATTTTTTTTAAATTCACTTACCAATATTTTAGTGTCACGCTTGGAAATATTTTTTATTTTGGCTTTAAATTTATTACAATTATCGAAAATGTGAGCACTTCTGGGGAAATTCGACCTTGACTTGCTCAGAATCGCACATGGTTTAGTTAATAGTAATTAATAAAAATAAAAAATATTTCTAAGCGGAACTCTAGATAATTGATTAGTGAAAGAAATGAAATTTAAAAATAATATCCTTACCGCTTATATTCAAGTTTTTCAAATCCATTTAAGGCTGGAATTTGAATGGCAAGGTCCAATTTTTATTAGTCTAAATCATAAAATGGTTCAATATCAAGAAATTCCATAATCATGTATGCTGAAGAATGATTATTAAGACCACTAATAATAACAAAACGATCGCTTATCGGATACGGTCGTTCCAGGGTCTCATGTCACCTTAACAGCAATTTGTGGCCGTACGGATATTACAATGCTGCTGAACATTGCCATCAGATTTGTGAATTGATCCTTTTTTTTTTGCAAACAGACGTGCTACTATGTAATGCCGATAATCAAAAGAAACAGCGGTGACATACATCAAAAGAGAGACCAGTTCGCCGAATTTCTCATACGTAAATATACGCAAAGCCTTGGGTATTCCTGTAAACCGATTGCAACGCCGCGGGTATAAAAATACTTCTGTGGAATCTGTTGTTAATTTGTAAGTGGGAATTTTTGATATTCATAACTTCATATCGCTAACTTATTTTCGATAGCTTTCTAAGTTTCCAGCGCAAGTCACATAATCATAATATTACGAGTTAGTAAGAATACTAAACAATCCTGTTGCATACATCATATTAGAAACTTGTGTAGGACCATGCTGAAAACATGCACAAGTGCTTAAGGTGGCCCAACCCGCTCAACTCCCCATACAAACGGGGAAAGAAGATCACGCCCATATTTCTTGTCACAGATCCCAAATTTTGCTGAAAATAGCTTTATTTGATCGAACTAGATGTCTGATGACCGTTGGCATTGTAAAATTGTGTTTGGTTTCTAAGTTATAAGGCCCGAAAGTTAGAATTTTTCGCGCGTTTTATACAATAACTTTGGAGGTGGATTACGCAACGATAAAGTAAGAACATCTTAAAAAGATTAGTCATCAGACATAGCTTATTTAATCAAGATTTATAATCTATTTGGTTTTTGTTAGATTTTTGACTACAGCGGTCGTGGTTTACTTTTAGCTATAAGTCGTTTTGAAATCAAAATTTTCGTAAATCTTAGCAAATCATACACTATGCACATTGTATTTTTTGTGGCCATGTTGCATCTTCCTCATCACGGAGCCTGTCTTTTTTTTTTTAAACAGAGAAGGTCCCAGAGCGCAACAGCACGGTTTTGTACAGTGCCCGCGAATGAGTTAGTCCCGCCGGGTTGGGCCACCTTAACTTCATGATTTAGCATCTATTTATCTATTTTCGTAATACCGTTTGTATGTGACTACCACTTTGTATCCATCTACGCAGACAGCATAATGCCATTTTCATCATCATCAAAACAATTGTCCAGCACAATGAATTCGTAGCATCAGGTGGATCTCATTTGTTTTGGCACCAATTATTAGCAGTGTTTTCTGAAGTTGTAACCTTTTAGAAAATAAATGAGAACGTTAAGCGTACATTTAATGTAATTTATGAATCCCAAATTTGAAAAAAAAAAACTACAACCAACTAAAAACAATTATCTCCCATCAACTTTGGCAAATATAAAATTAGTGGCTCTCTGAGCTATACATCTTTGCATAGCTTAAAACTGATAAATGTTTTATTATTTATCTTGTATTTTTACACAGCATTAATTACCTAACGTTTTAAATCTTGATATTTTCGATTTTTTTTGTGTTTTGTGACATTATTGCAGATTTTTCTAAATTTTGGAAATTTAGAAAAAAAATCAAAAACGGAATCGAACCTGCTTATAAGATTTCACAAAAATCGGTTAAGAAATGCGACCTGTAATGATGAACAGACGGGCAACCAGATATACGAAAGGATTTTTGCCCAATCTGAAACGGAGACGCTTTGCGCTTCGCTCGGTCAATAATCACAACGTTTCCGGAAAGGGGTAGGCAGAGATGATAGATCGTCATACGCGACGATCACAGCATACTTCGCTTTTTCAACAGGCATGCATCTCTCCATACATACTCTTATATAATGTGTGCTACGAATTTGAAGTTGGTAATGGTAAGTCCGGGCATGCCAGTTCCACCCTAGTGCACAATGATAATTTGTTTTATCATTATTTAATTTCTCTATTATTATACACGACCAAACGATCCCCAGATAACTTCTTTGTCTTTGTGACCACATTTTTCAAGAAAACATTGGTATCTTTTCACACTATTTCGTATCTTGTCTGAGCACCGCACTCCGCAGTGTTTCCTCGAGGAATGTATTTCTACTGCATTCATACTGAATTGTCTCGCTTCCATAGCTTACGGCATCGACATGCCGTTATGAATTGCGATCCGTGCTCTTCGTATAATAACACGGCTTTTCATTAAGTTTTATTATGATTTTGATTGTTAGTAATTTTGAAGAACATTTTGGAGAAGATGAAATTTTGAGTTTATTATTATTGTATTTATTAACATTCCATGAAGTAAGTAGACCCACTCAAATAAGGACTTGTAGACTTAGTAGCTTTTAAATAAAACAAGGATAGAGATGAACTCAAGTAAGCCTTTCTACATATATATATATATATACCATGTTTAATGTGACTTGAGGTAAAATCGATACATTGAACATGTAAAATATTCAGCTGTTATATGAAGTCAAGGGCTCTAATAAACGTTAGGCGATCCGACGAAAGTAACTCGTCATTATTTGTGTTCTTGGTTTACTTAAGCTACATTTATATTTGCCAGAAGCAGGGTACTTTTTCAACGCTAAAATTATTTTAAATTATATTCACAGCTCACTAATTTACCCTTCAGGCTCTTTTCAAGTGGCTGTGTACACTCCACCATTTCACTTCACTTAACCTTGAATGAGAAGGGCAGACAAAGTAATTTCAGGTTATTTCGTCGAGGAAAAATATAAATGAAAAAGAAAATCCTTGAATTCTCGCTTGTAACATTTGAGAAATTCCCTCCCAGATGAACCTACCTTGATGATAAAATAGACAGAGTTGGCATGGCGTTATGGTTATGGGAAATACTCAAGTCAAAAAGTGACTCGACCTTCCTTAGTGTCCCTTCGATATGTATTCATAAATCTCTTTTAGATTCCGGTAGCTATCTCCGATTCACATAAACGTGTGTTTTGACTCTACGCATTGATAAGAGTTATATTACGGCGGTATTTAAATATTTGGTTTTATGTATAGCATGTACGCGTGAATTGTCGTGCCCACGCGGCCTAGGTGAACATACTACGACCAGAATTATGAACGAATTCGTAAAGGTCAGGTACTTAGCACCCGTAAGCGGAGATAATGTATGAAAAGTTGTATGTATGAATAGGAAGCGATATAAGTATGTTGTAATCTTACTCTATGGAATTCAAACAAGCATTGGAACAATTATGCAGGCGACAAGTTATTCGACGCATCTGTCGTCCGATAAGTAATAAGTAAATATGTAATAAGCGCGCAGTGCATATACTCATTATCACTGTGGCTTAGTGCTGCTAAAAAACAGGGTATAAAGGTCAAATTCGTAGCAGTCATATCCGTAAATAATTCTTAATAATAGAAGGATGAATACCGCCCACGGTGTCCGTGCACGGTGGTGTATATCGCAGTCGATCCAACATATATTAAATACATTTTAAAATTTCGTCTCGTTTCAGATACATTCACTAAAAGTATTGTGTACTTATCCGATCCGTTCAGCAGGTCTATTCCTGGCATTCAGTAATCAGGAATCAGGAATCCCGAGTCTAGAAAACCGCTTTTGTATCGATTTTCAAAGCGAGTTTTTCGTCGGAAAACCTTGGTTAATTAAAAAAAACTATTTTTCGGAATATTTTCGTCAAGAAAATCGCTTTAAAAACTGCTACAAAAGCGACTCAAAATTCCTGACTCCTGATTACCGAATGCCAGGAATAGACCTGCTATTTTCATGTTGGGCAAGTTTTATTTTTAAGAAATTAACCAACACAAAAAGTGAAAGTATCTGGCATGTTCCCAACGGAACTACCGAGCTGCGTGCGAGGGCTGGCCGGAGGGGCCAGGTGTGCTTTTAGCCGTACTTAAGTGCCCTTAGATAGTACCTCCGTCACTGGCATAATGATCGTATATTTTTCTCTAATATTTTTTTAGGGCAGGGCAAAGCTGATTGGAAAAATGCCTTTCTGTTTGTTTATAATTTGGTGAATTTGTCCGAGATATCGACGCACAATTTGATAAATATTACATTGGTTGGAAAGAACGATACCCTAAACTTTTCTTGCTCCTGCAGGAGGACTATTATTAGATAACATTTTTATTAAAGCGAAATGTTTTAGAATACTTTTAATTCAGCCTCAATTTCGGGGATTATAAACCAGGTGGAATGCTGTAAAGGTAATATTATATTCTACCCCGAATTTTCGCAGTTGGAGAGAATTAAACCTTAAAAAATGTGATTGACGTTGCGTAGGTAGGACCTAATTATATTAAAATTGGTACTGTAATATAACATTATTACACTTACTATTTATTGTATTATCTCGTGGACAAACAGAAAAAATAACAATTGCTTTTAATACAACTTTAGGGAACCTACGGTTAATCCACTTTGTAATCTAGTTTCTAGGAGCCTGTCTTTTACTGTCTTCAGTTCGACTTGGAGCTCCACAAATAAACGTACAAAGTGTGAACTGAATAGATCTAGACCAATCGACTGGTGTAAGCCACAATAGCGACCACGTTATAATATGCCATGAAATGTTATTTGCGGAAGCTATCGGTGGCGGTTGTCAACTGCGTCTAGATTCTGCGCAAGATGGTCGCAAAAGTGACATCGCTTCCCGATGTTATCTATCCTTACTCTATGTCCGTATGGCGCTGGGGACCGCAACTTGCCGCAGCGCAGCCGTGTCAGCCGTGTCGCCGCTCTCTGGTGTACCTCCGCGCTGGCCCGCGGCTCGTGGTCACAAAAGCGCGCGCCGATTACTCATCGAAAGAAACGCTAAGCCACTATCTCGTGCTGAGGAGCGTCCCTATATAGCCCGTAAGAAGACATTTATAAGATTCCTAAGAATATGTACTTATTAATAAATTGAGAAGCTGAAAATGATTCAGTTATTTCAAAATGATTTTCACAAAGAATAATCGAAACGCGGTCGAGGAACTTAATTAAATAATTCATAGACTTTAACGTACAAAGAAATACTTTTTTCTTTATTTATATAGAAGAAAACACAGAAAAATACAATCGTTTTTACAAATATATCAAACATTAATTACAACAAACCTTTAGAACATAAAATATGTAGATACTCCGGAAGAGTAATCCAAATAAACAAAACATAACCTAAACCGTATATGAAGGAGAAAATAACTGGCCAAGTGCGAGTCGGACTCGCACACGAAGGGTTCCGTACCATCGTGCAAGATTTAACACAAAAAAACAGGTTTCTTTTGTATGGGGCCCTTACATTTTTATTACTTTAACCTATTAGTTGTTACAGCGTCAAAATAAATACACACTCTGTAAATTTCAGCTGCCTACCTATTACGGTTCATGAGATGCAGCCCTGTGGCAGACGGACGGACGGACGGATGGACGGGCGGACAGCGGCAGCTTGGTAACAGGGTTCCCTTTGCATCCTTTGGGTACGGAACCCTAAAATAAGATATCATAATAAAATAGAGAAATGCAATATTACTTCAATAACAAAATAAACAATTTTTTTTTGTCATATAAATAGTGTGTTGTGTTTAATTAAAGTTTCTTATAGGTAAGCAGAAGATGACGGATTGTACATACATAATGACCGATTGAAGTGGTAATATTTGTGATCGTGTAGGTAAATTGAGAATATGTTATTAGTAAGACAGGAAGAGATTGGATGAAACTATGAGATCCTTCCAGCTGATTGAGATCGGTTCGTTTCTTTGAAGGCTGATCCATAAAATATCGTTTTTTAGGGTTCCGTACCCAAAGGGTGCAAACGGCACCATATTACAAAAACGTGATTTTTTGTTTTAAATCATGTACGCAGCTACGGGACCCTTCGTATGCGAGTCCGACTCGCACTTGGCTGGTTTTTTTGTAGTCATTGCATCGGTTGCGCGGAAACCCGCGATAATTAGTCACTAAATACTTGCCTGTAGGAAAGACGACCGTTGTCCGTGTTTTCCGCATGGCTCAAGCATCAGAAAATTTCGCCTCCCATACAAACGTAGTTTACTATTAATTTGAAAACCACTATTCCAACATACTTGATATTTGGTATCTAATATTAGGCTACAAATATCTGTGTCTGCATGCCATTGTTTTTTCGGTAAATGTATTCTGGGTCAAACCACAGAGAAAACAAAATTTGTATGAAGATTTTCTTTTTGCTTTCATTTCATTCGGTTTGGATTTTTCAAAATAACAAAAGACACAGATATTTGTTACCTGATATTATATATTAAATATCAATTCAATTGGAATAGCGGTTTCCAAATGATTAGTAAACTACGTTTGTATGGGGAGCATAGCTTACGGGCCGTTCTTAAGTTAAGGTGTACCTCACCTATGCATCTATGGGTGCACCTTAGGTACGAATGCTTCCAGAATATTTGTGTTCTAACACACATATTACTGTACTGTCCAGGCTTTCACTGTCGAATGGAAGCGAGAAAATGCAGTAGAAAATAGTTTTCTAGGAACGTTGGCAGAGTGCCTTTAAGACAGGTTGAGTGAGGTACATATGTATTTCTATCATGCCGGCAGCTCTCTGTCTAACCTCGTTAGTGTGCACACAAAGAAAATAATGTTTCGCTAAAGTCTACATTGAGATAGATCGTAGTTTGATGATTCTATACTTCACTGCAGCTGGACTTGTTACATTGAACAATTCATTCTTCACAATTAAGGGGGGTTATTCGTTGCAATAGCAAAGAGCGTTTACGGTCTCCTGATGTTATCTGTGATGAAAAGAGATTAATAAAAAATCTCTCGTGAGCTTAAATGTGTTCAATTATTAGACATGAATGCAATCATATTTTTGTCACAATAACGTATTTTTCCAGAATTAATACTAATCATTAAATGGTAATGATAACCATGTTTACGAGTAGTTTAATACGATCAATTCACTAAAAGCAAATTTTTCTATGCTAATTGGCAACAAGATGGTTCCCTTCGAGGCATCATTACTAATTGGGCGACCTAATCCTTAGCCGTACCATAGTGGTCCACTCATCGTCCCAAGAATGTTAAAGAGGTCGAACGCGGTCCGTCATATCACCATATCACTAAAATGTTTGCCTATTTCCTTTTGCCCTTAAAAATAAATATCAAAAATAATTTATTGAAACATTCACAGATGATAAGACTGTTTTGAAATGCATCACTTTTTGGGAAGTTCTTCGTTTTTGAATGAATACTCGTATTTATAACATACTCGCATCTTACATCCCAGCGAGTCAAGCCCGTATATTAGTTACTAAGTATGCTAGATATATATAGTGTTTGCCTCTTTAGTTGCGGATGACGGTCGATTCTCTAGTCCCCATCTTTTTCACATTTTTGCTAAAAAATTTGCTCTAAATAGTTTCATTACATTTCAAATTAATTATTTAAACTATTTTGGTAGACAAACTACACTAAGTTACGTCAAAAACTGAATCATCCGCAGATTCTAGCAACTCTGTAAAGAAAAATCCGCAAAGAAACTTTACGAGTCTAAAACATTTTTATTAGGTTAAAGGCAAAGAACACGAACAAAAGAAAGAAAGATAGAATGGTTTTCCTTAATGGCGTCAGTAAAATATTTTCATTCTGAAAATGCTGACGACGTCAACCTTTTTGCGGAAGGTACATTACAGCTGTATTTATTTAAAACAAACAATTGGATGCAATTTCACTGATTTAAAAAGCATTTGTTAGTTACAATAAATGTTACAAAGTCACGTTAAATAACTTTGTATTCTATCTAGGAAGACACGGATATATAGCACGAAATAACAGGGTATCATTGTGTATATTGGTATCAGAAATATTAAATTAGAGACAAAATACGATGGGTAATTCGGATGTTTTATTCATAGAATACGAAATCGAATCCAAATGTTACAGTCCAGGTCTTCAATGTTAATATTATATTTATTTAATAACGGCCCATTTCAAAAAGGAACATCATAAATAAAACATCGAAATTCATAGTTATTAATGGTTTGTCGTATGTATGTATGGTACTGTTACGATCGGCGTCGCGTCGCGTCGTGCGGTAGGTTCTTGTGTCTTCTGACGTTATCGACAAGGCAACCGGCAAATAGGATCACGGAGTCAATATTCCGTGAGTAGGATGCAGGCTTTCGGAGGGAGCTGCGTAGCGACCGCTACTTATTTCGGCGTCAATCACACTATTACTCAATTAGTTACTTTGAAATGAAAAACTGTTATCTCGTAATAAATGTGTATTATCTTGTCACCCAGGCGGGCTTTCGTCGGCGACTGGCTGCGCTTGCGGCATTCGGCCGCACCCTTCCCGCGCCCGCAACCCCCACCCGCTGTCTGCGCGGGTGGTGGCGGCTAAGGCGAGAAGGGATGCACATAAAAACATGTCACTATAATAATATATATCTTATCGTATCTATACAATCTACAGCTACAGCGAACAATATAGTTAAGGCATGCACTTATAAACTAAAGCTGTCGTCAACATCTACAGACTTGTAACGGTGTAAGTACCTATTATGATTATGAAGTGGGGTAGTCAGTGCTTGAATTCATTATATAATGTGATGCAGGGCTTTTATATAAGCTACAAATATTCCTAGATAAAATTGCAGTATACCAGCAATATTTTCGGAAAAATATCATATTTTAATAATATTTTGGATAATTCTGTGCTTAATGAATGACACCAATTTATGTACATTGTCGTCTGCTGCGTGCGAACGCGACGGATGCCTCCTTGACAACGGGCTGAATGATTAGCTCGAAACGTCGGAGAATTTTTCTTCCTGGCGCGTGAAAAGCCGTAACATTTTTCAAACATGTCTAACGACCGCGGTAATCTCAAAAGTATCATACATTGTCTATGATTCTATAATCTGTGTTTTCTTCCGGTTTCCGTCGTCGGAGCTATTAAACCTATAATGTGAGCTCCGTCGTTTCATTTGGTGAAAACCATTTTTATCCCTAGCTGAGGGTGTTCCGGTGGCTGTGCCGGCTGTCGTGGCGCTGGCTGTAACCATGGTCGCGTGACCGACCCGCGAATTTTGGGAGGCGGCCTCGCCGAAAGCTGTATGTAAGCGAACCACCATGTCTTCATAGCCTCGTGTTTAGGCCGACGATCCTGTAATTTAGTTTTTCAGTGACATGCAACCATTGATTTGCTTGTCAGCACCAAAATCAGATCCGGTTTAGTTCATCTAAATTTTATTTTTATATGTTTTTTATATTATTTTTATAATTTTGTGATTAAGAATTTTGTCATTTAACTGTCAATCTCTGAGTTTTTTGCAGTTTTTTCAGTCGATCACTGGCTCACAGAGTTTACCCGGAAAACCTAAAAGTCCGCGGAGCTGAAAGATAAATTGTCTTACATAATTGACTGTTCTTCCGATATATTATAACCGACCCTAAATAATCGTCTGCAAAGTTTAAATTACTCTGAAGGTAATAGCGCTGCATTCATTTTAATGGTCTGTTACCTAAATGTCTCATGTTTTACGTACTTCGTTAAGGATAAATCCCTTTTGTGTCGAAGGTATAAAGGCTTTGAATTGACTGCGCCTTTAATTGGTATTCGTTTATCCGTGAAATTGTAGCGTATAAGCAGCGGACTTATAATTAAGAGCCAGGCGGTCCGTTGAGAAATCAGTTGAATAAAACACGTGTTCGCATTGCTGCTACGGACAGACGGTGCCTGCAATCTGTAGAAACTAAAGACATATTAAAATGATTAAATTACGGTCCGATGTATTTTTTGTGGACAGGGTTGTTTAATTTAAAAAAGAGAAATTGCCTGTGTCTTCCATCCAGTTCAATGTAGCCATGCTGATGAAAGGAAATGTCTTGGGATGGCACCAGATTCCTTCGGGAATGCGGTGTGTTGTGAAATGTTATTATGAAGACAACGACAGCGACTTTTCTTATAATTAAAGAGCCACTTCCTAGAGATGTAATAGTGTTCATTATTATTTACGGTATTTGAGTTACTTTTGCAATGTAGCAAATAATGTAATTGTGATTTTGACTATTGGACACATAACTGTGTTTATTTTCCTCATTTCTCTCGTTCAGGTTGCATCGTTAGTCCTGGCAGACGTCCGAAACATGATGGACAAAATATGGAGCCTACTTGGCTGAAAACTAATTTATTCGAAACAATCCTACTAATAGTGAAAATGTGATTTTTTTATGTTTGGACGATTAGATGTTTTTTACTCAATCACGCAAAAGTGGCCAAAAGGATATGGATTTAATTTGGTACATAGATAGTTTATTACTTGGATTAACACAAATTATACTTTTATCCCGAAATAATGTTAGGTTCCTGTGGGATTGTCAAAAAACGAACGACAGGCCGTATCAATTTCAATATTTGAACTTTGGTATATTTCTTTTGTATGTTTTTATTGTACTCGTATGCTTGTATTGCATCAGCCTCATTTTAATCAGAAAATAATTCATCCCGACATCTGTCCAAAACGACATTGATCCGAGCGGAGCCGGGTATCTTAGTTAGCATGTAATATTTATAAAAATGATCAATGTTACCCGATGTTTTTATTTCATATTGCACTACTCAGGTTAGTTTTTGTATTAAAAAAATATAATCTTGGGTATTATTTAAGTTTTAGAATTTTCAAAAGTAAATGTTAACGGTCATGATAGGGGCGCATATTTATTGTATCACAATTGTCTCCAAACTGCAAACAGAAACCATCGTTACTACCGCAAATATGTGTGCGTGTTCAGATCCAATTGGCTATCGACAATCGTGTATCCTTTACGCTCACCCTTAGATAAGTATGAAATACGCTTTCATAAATACGCCCCCGGCTAGCTAGAGAGCTGATTCCGATATCATGACGGCAAATGAACTATTGTGGCCTATCCACGATGTGTATCATATTTTATATCTACAAAAGGATAAAGCGAATATTACTTATTCTCGAGCTTATTCTGCGATACTGCGATCGATGTGTATCGATATATCTCGAAAATATGTGAGGAAAACAAGGATTTTTTCGTTTTACATCTATAAGAAGAAAAAATAAGACCAGAAACGATTTTTTTTCTTCTTTTATTGAAACTTCTACAGTTTTTGTCGTTTAGTTATGAGATGGGAATGTTAACTGAAATATTTATGTAATATATATTTTTTATGAACCTGGTAATGTGAAGTCGGCGAGCATGGAAAGTCGGGGGAAGCTACCGAAACCATTTATACATAAAAAAACCGGCTAAGTGCTAGTCGGACTCACACACGACGGGTTCCGTACCATCGTAAAATATTTAATACAAAAAAATCACGTTTATTGTATGGGGGCCCCCTTTAATTTTAATTTTGTTGTTATAGCTGCAAAATAAATACACACTCTGTGAAAATTTCAGCTGTCTATCTGTTACGGTTACTGAGATACAGCCCTGTGACAGACGGACGGACGGACGGTCAGACGGACGGACAGCGGATGCTTAGTAATAAGGTTCCGTTTTCACCCTTTGGGGTTTCACCCTTCACCCCTAAAAATCGGCAGCGCCAGCGAGTGCGTTAGCTTACGAATTCTCCAAAGACACGCAAGAACTTCACGCGTCCCGCCTCTTGGTCCGAATTGGGTGGACAGCGATTACGAATATATTCGTGGAAATGGCTGGTCCGAATCATTATTCGCGAATACTGAAATATTTGCGATAACAAATCGGAACGATTGTGAGCGTGATAACGGTGTTCACAAAATAACCTCAAACCGTTGTCTGAACTTCTGAAATGTCTTCAACAACAAAAAAAATTATTTAATGTTCAGCAATGAACAATTTGCAAGCGGATAACTGTTTATTACATTATGTGACAAGTGATGATGAAGATTATTTTGAGATGTTGATAGATACAGAATTTGGCAAACATGCTAAGTCGTAGAACGACATTGGATTTCATGGCTGCTACTGACAGTGCGCACGGTTTCGCCCTGAGCACCGTTAGCACTTAAACGATGACGTTATCGTGACTGTATCCACGCTGTCAGCGTTTAAGCGCGATTCGGACCGTAGCCTCGAATTACTAGCTACATTTAGATGTTCTACAGTAACTAGTGGCTACGCTGCCGCCATACGGATGAGCTGCGAACGCTAATTTAGTATTTTCTTGCTCGCTGCGTGTAGCTGATAAGGGGGACCTAACATTTTTAAAGAGTTTCGGATGAATATGGTTTTTAATGTTGTGACTGTTTTGCGAACACCCGTTGCACATAATTTCTTGAGAGCTCTTCGTTGGCGCGGGAACGTTCGCACAAGAAGTTAATTTGTTTGCTTAGCCGTGCGCGTATATATTGCCTCGCTGCTAGGATGAACCGGACCAGCCCCTGTCTACACCCTTTGCCGGAGAGTAAATATTATGAGAAGCTTGTTCGTTATATGTTATGAATATTAATGCGACGCACCGAGCTGAGTGAAGCGAGCCGAACGAATGTAGTACCACCGAGACTTGAAAATGACGACGACATAGGAATAAATAAGAATAATTAGGCACTATCTTTCTTTAAAGGTGCATAGATCTATTAAAATATGTATTTAGAGTAAACATTTGGCAGTCAACTGGCACACTGATCTGCGGGCCGCCACGCGCCGTGCGAACTTTGTTCTGTTCGATTTCTACTCAAAATTTTACCTATTTATTGTATCACAACCATAGCAACATGATATGGTTTAAGAATCTTATTAAATAAAACAATTTTAAAATAAACATTATATTGATTAACTCAAGGGAAATTACCGGATTTCAAAACACATATATTTAACGTCAAACAAACAGGTGACACAGCTGTCCATTGCCAGTCAAAGGGATACACGAATGTGGCTATATTGGAGCAAAAGGTTTTTGTTTGTTCAATTGGTCTCCCCGACTGAACTGAAAGAAAACGATTCTGGATTACGATTTACTAAAGCATTACGACCGAGGTGTGACAGTTAACATTATCCAAGTCTAAAGTAATGATATACGCGTTTGAGTTTAGACCGTCACTGCACAAATGCCGGTTAACACTTACGGTTGTCCGGTGTAGTAAATCGGGCTTCGCCGGCATGTTTCGCCGGTGGCAGTCCTGAAGCAACGTTCAACAGCTCGGCCTGTTAAACTTACTATTGTTTGCGAACTTTAACTGGGACGACATTATGAAGCTCTAATCCACTACTGGCGCATAATACAAGAACACCAGCCGTGAAAACTGACATCGTTAGTAATGCATGTCTATGGTGCATTAAAATTTCGGACTACCCTCATTCGCCGGCGTGTCGCAGCCTACCCACCAATAAAATAGTCGCAGCCGACGGCCGTCAGTTGACGTTTGACAGGCCGAGCTGTTGAACTGTCCGGGACAGCCGCCGTCCCGCGGCGCAGCGGGCAAAAAATGTCGACGAAGGCCGATTTAATACACCGGACAACCGTAAGTGTTAACAGCCATTATCCAAAGTAATTATTTTCGAATAATATGACGATGATTTCGTATATCGATGATAACGATGTAGGTGACGTGCTTGCACTAAACGCGATGGAAAATTTTACTTGAAAATTAAAAGTAGAGCGACTGCTGGGAACAGAGTGAATAGTGTCGACGAAAAGCCGGTGAATGGTTATCATGTACCAACCGCTCGCGTAAGTGTTAGTGCCAAAACTAGACAATGGAATAGAGACTTGTGTATGGAAGAAGAATCTAGAGTGTAGTATAATTCCTTCCCATCGTACCTATACGTATGCATGTAACAAATTAAAACTACCTGTCATGATTTTTTTGAGTGTATAAATCCACCGCGGGTGGGTCCAATTAGTTGGTTTCTGCTTAAAATAATTTTATCCACCGAGTCTTATCGCATCTCTGAGCGTAGTTTTGCGAGGAGAGGTGGATTTAGTTTTCTGAGTACCTTTGGTCTCTCAGCACAGCCACCCACTGACAATTATAATTCGTTTCAATTAGTTGCTCCGCTTCGTCAGGCACCTCTTACGTGAGGTCCTTGCAAATGCCACATTTAATGCTTTACAAAAAAATGCCGCGAAGTAAGTAGCTAAGTTAATGCGTGCTACACCTGCTTAGGTGCAGTTGAAAGCACATTAAATTATTTCTGACGCATTCGAAGCGCAGTGGCTTACGCTACGTATCGTGTGTAGGCCTTATACATACGTGCCCACATTCGTTAACATTTCTAGCCCGTATACGATGTCACATATTTGCATAGATGTATTTGAGGGTCCAGTGGGTTTCGGTTATTATTCGCAGTAGAGGGTTATGAGGCGAGCTGCAATCCCATGGTCGGTTGCGTTGGAAAATGTACCCACTGCCGCAGCCACCGCCGCGCCGCGCTACGCCGACGCCGCGCCGCTTAGTCGCCGGCGCTTCCACTCATAACGGAAACGAACGGGGGCGATTCTGGTGATCGCATTTATGTACTGCAAGGATATGTTCGACCTGACAAAATTCTTACCGGAACGTATTTTTCCTGTAATAAAGAATTAAGAAATAAAAAAAACCAGCTATTTCTTACAGACAAATAAGAGTATAGGTTAAAACCATAATGTGAGCAAAAAGGAGCTAAACCTTAATTAATCCAGTCAACATTAGTAATACATGCAAATAAATTAATACATTACATAATTAAATATATCCATACGCGTTCAAAAACTTGATGAATGAATGTTGCTATTAGTAAACCCAGCCCATTAATATTTTGTATTAAAGTGTTCAAAGTTCGTATTGCTTTCTTTTTATTACTATTGTATCTACATCCAAGGATTTTTTTATTAAAATGTATGCTTTGCACCACATTCGTAGTTACATAAATATCATCCAAGCATGTGATTAGTGGCGAATAAACGAGCCGAATATGGTAGCCGTTTTTCATAGTCGGTGCACCACTAGAATCGCCCCACAGCAGCCAGCTGACCATGACAACAGGACGTCTGAATTTTCCGCCCATAAACTTTCATACGAGAAGCGTAGCCGTGTTTGGAGGGAGTTGTTTAGAGGTAGCACGGCTGGAAGCTCGCCTAGGAAACGAACGTCCTAGGCACTTAATATGACGATAGGATCTGGCCACATTTGACACAAAATAAGTCGTTTCATGCATTAATTATTTTCATCTCACACACTGTTGTACACTGTAGGATATTCTTATTTGTACCCCGGTTAATTTACTTCGGGCGAAAAGAATCAAAAATAAAAATACTTGCGGGGATATTTTTTTTATCTTCAACGAATGAAACATCGTCGAAGCGCTAATAAAAACTGTCGGTGTTTTTTAACCAGTTAGATATAGCCGTGCATTATAAGGAAGGTCCTGGCATGGCATAAAGGTCCAATGCGAGGTGTTGGGTTGAGCTTATATCATTACAGTAGGTGTGGCATCAGCCATCCATATCGAATTACATAAATAAGGTTTTAATTAAGGTTTATTAAGACTTAAACAAATATACACTTTTGCGCAAGAAGTGTTATCAGAAGTGTTAACATTTAAAAGATTAATTAAATAACTAAGGAATAACTGAAATGTTTCATCTTTCATCATCATCATCAATGCGACAAGTTGTCAATATGAGACAAGCAGCTTTTCTATGAGATTTTGTTTCGTGTTTAAGATGGTGTTTAGTAATTAAGTATTAAAAAATTAAAGTATCGTTAATTTTTTCCGCGTTTTTAATTCAATTTTATTAGACGTGGTCGTACAAAAGGGGAGCCCTAGCGTGGGGGTCGTTCGGAAATGCTGCGTCATGAGTTAGATTAGGATAGGTTACATGTACATTTGCATTGCATTTTTAAGCCAGAATTTCACTTTCCGGTTAAACATTACCGTTATGATTGAGACAAAATAAATAGTTAAACCGTGCTTAATAAGCACGTAGAACTTTTAATTGGTCGCGCCTGCAACTAGTATTTACATATACCATAATTATTCTGTAAACTCCTCCTAAACGGCTGGACCAATTTTGATGAAATGTTTTGGCTTGATGGTTTGGATTCACAATTGGACGTGGCGCTGTTCTCACATAAAACAAATATGATAGCGAAATATACCCGAGCGGAACCGGGAACCTCAGCTAGTGAAGAATAAATAATAAAGATACACCTCAAGCTTTTGCAATGATTCGTCAATGGAATTAGAAGTGTAGAGTCAACGAATGCATGGTGGCTCTACACAATCACAAAGACTACTCAATATTATTCACGAGTACGCTACGGCCACGGAGATCGACTCTCTGCCCGCGCATCTCTGTTCGCATGACTGGAACGCGCCGCATCCGGAAAATTGCTAACTAGAACCAACCGACGAACTATGTACAGTAAGAAATCTCTCGAATAAAATCAATAAAATACAGTCGTCCGGTTGCTGGTCAAGGCAAACGATGTTAAAACAAAACCCTCTCGTTTGATACGGTAATTATTCTAGAAACATCATAGGCGTTTTCACCAATCAAACATAGATAGTCGCCTATTAAATTTTGACTTCGATGTGGACAGCTAAAACCACACCCACCCTAAATGGTACTTGGGCAAATCGGCAACACAATCTCGATGAAATTAAGTGCTATGCCAGAATCTCCCCTTTACGAGCACGGCTTCATAGAGCTGAACGAAAAACACGGAGAATGTTTCATTGCCCCTTCTACTATCTATTCATCGAATGGAATGGCATAAGCCCGGACACCAACTCAAACACTATGCGCATTTCCTACTTAATGGATAAGTTGCATCCCCCTTATCAAGGAGACTCCCTTTTGCTTTGGACCAGTGCCGGTAATAGCACGATTTTGTTTCTGCCCGCCAACAAGTTAGTTCCGCCCTTACATATGTACAATCATGAAATAAGTTCACTCTAAAATAGTTTATGGTAAATACATATTATGTCCAACGCTACGATCCGTGAACCTTTTAACGGAGATAAGTTTTTATTACTCGTTTTGTTAATCAAATTCACTTTTGGGTCACTACACATCCTATTCACGAAACTTATCTTTTGGACTCAAAAAAATCTACATTTTCAAAAAGAATAAATCTGTTTGCGCAAGGTTGAGTTGACCGGTGAGTACGGTGAACGATGGAACCAATATAATGGACCGTGTTAGGCTCGTAAACGTCGTTGATGTTTCGTGTTGTTTGCGCACCTGTATTTCCACGTAGGATCTCATATTCGAAAATTGAACGAATATTCAGTTTATCCTTGGTTCCAAACACTACAACAATTTCACAAAAACAAAATACTATCCAAAAATAAATGACATGAAATTTGAAATTAAAATGACATGGCTTTCGAATAAAATTTATTTGAATTTAAAATTACGCGCCAAACCACAGATAAATAATTTTTACAATGCTGCTTATAAAATTTCCAATTTCATAGGTAAAGACCTACTATTACGACACTGTCAATTTCCAGTTAAAAAAAAAATTGATCCTATCATTACTTAAATATCAATAAACAATAAACTTGTCATATGTGAAAACGTTAAATTATTTTTTTTATAACTAGATTATTGTGCAACTTTTCTAATCATGTAACAACGTGTTCAGAGATTACTGTTTTCTATTTATTAGCCAGTATAGTTTGTAAACGAATGATGCAATGAAATGAATAGAATCCCCCAAAGAGGTGGAAGTTTGTTTTTCTGGCCAGAAACAAATTACCTATAGACATTTAGTTAGTAAAAGTTTTTCTCTTTAAAAAGTTTTTAATTTATGCTCTTATGTACTGTGCCGAGTCCATTTGATTTGGAGATTAGACAGCCTTGATTACATATATATTAATATTTGACATTTTACATTAAAAATGTTTTTTGGATTTTCAGAGTTACGTTCTGGATTTTATGTAATTCATACAGCCTTCTCCTGTGTAACCGTTCAAGAACAATTTGGTGATAGTTATGTGATCCGCAGCATAAGGGATAAAAGCGAGCTAGGAAAGGCGGATGGCGTAGACACAATTTCACATACAACGGCGGCAGCGACGGTCAGTGAGTTCAATTTCGAATTTACTTACTATAGTTCTTAAAACTTAGCTTGATCGCTGCGACAGCTGTCAAAGTGACACGATTAGGGCTGTGACGATGTTGAAAATATACTATCCCAAAAAGTACGACGTTGCCACAGGTCATAAATACCGTTGAAAAATTCAAAACTTCATGGGGATTTAGATGACAGATGTCACAGCGATCAAGCAAATTTTTAAGAACTATACTGATTTTATCGAGTTGCAACGACAGGTAAGAACTTCACAGGACGCTATTTAGTGCAATAAGAACATTCGATGTTGTGCGTACCGAATTCGTAAGCGTACTCACTCCAGTTGACGTTTTCCACTAACTTGAGGTTACGCTGCTGCCATACGAAGGAGTTTCGTCTTTCCATGCTCGCCGGGGGAAAAGCTTTAATGAGTCCGGGCCGCTGCACTAGATTGGGAGTTAAATTCACCAAGTGAATGTATTACCTGGTATGACTAGAATAACAAAACCAGCCAAGTGCGAGTCGGACTCGCACACGAAGGGTTCCGTACCATCAATACCAAAAAATCACGTTTTTTGTATGGGCCTCCCCTTTAATTTTTATTTTGCCTATTTGTTGTTATAGCGGCAAAATAAATACACACTCAGTGAAAAATTCAGCTGCCATGCTGCACGGTTCATGAGATACAGCCCTGTCACAAACGGACGGATGGACAGATCGACGGACAGACGGACGGACGGACAGCGGAGGCTTAGTAATAGGGTTCCGTTTTCACCATTTGCTAGCGGAACCCTAAAAATGATGACCTTGTGACTCCTCAGGCATTGACCAGACACACCTCACCGAACACACGCTCAGTCGGCAGGCCAAGAAGGCTCGGCTCCACTTACGTAAGTATTCAGGCCGCGAGTCGGGTTTCAGTTTCAACGCTAATGATAAGAGCGCCAGTGAATAAGGCGCTCGTTATACTATTAAACGTTTTTATTCTTCTCGGATTGTACTTAAATTGAGTCCTGACTTCTTATATGATAATATAAACCCGGTCTGACTCGATTACTTGTAATAAGGCAAACTCGTTTCTCCTAAATTCTATTAAATAATACCGGGATGAATAGCCGAGCTTTAGAAAAAAAAGCGGAAAAAGTACATTTACTCTCTTTGCATATTTTTTTAGACTCAACTATAAAGTTAAGTGTTATCAGAACAACCATTCAATTGCGATAGCTAACAAATGATCTAGTGAAAGAGTCTATGGTAGGTTTAGCTATAGTTAGTTTGATTTAGACATACAGGAAGGTTACTTCAGCAACAAAAACGCTTGTCAAGTAATTTTTATCGTATAGAATTTGCACTATGTTTGCCAGATTATTTATTTTTGGCCAGATAATTTTAACGAGAAACGTATCGTTATCATATCACCAGATAACGTTATCTGGTGCCAGTCTGTTGGGCCGGGTTCCTTTTTACCCGAAAAAAAGCTGAATAGTGCGCTATATTAAAACTACTGCGGTTGTTTCAGACAGCTTAGTCTTTTAAATATGTACTTGTAATGTAATAACTTTTGAGTCGGTGCCAAACTAACAATCAACGACAATCATCAAATTACTTCAACGAAATCATCAGCTTAAACGAATAATGAACTTGGTTAATTGTTACTTGACATTAGTCAAGTACTTGATAATTTAGTCTGAAAAGGTAAAGTTTATAATTCGCTTTTCAGTTTCCTTTTCCATCGGTTAATTCCTTTTTAGTTTAATGTTTTCATTTGTTTGTGGCTAAAATCTATATACTAATACGTTTTAAATAATGTTATTATCGTCCAATTATGTTAAATAAAAAATCAAAGAGAATATTATATCAAGGTTTAGCAATACGTGTGACTTCTTGCGGTCAGTAGAAAAAAACCGGCCAAATGCGAGTTGGACTCGCACACGAAGGGTTCCGTACCATTCTATTTATTCTCACCTTCTATTTATTTGCAATATTTGTTATTATAGCGGCAATATAAATACGCACTCGGCGAAATTTTAAGCGTCAACCAATTGCCTTTTTTTTTAAATAAACCAACAAAAAAAAACGCCAAAAAAATGAAGTCCAAGCGTTCCTGTCGCTTGCCTTGCCTGAGGTTCAACGCTTCGGCCACTGCAGACTCCGAAAGGCTTAAAGGAGCTAAAGTGTTACCTAAAGAGGCATCCCACAACATAATTGGTTTCTCACAACAAAGACCTCCTGGAGGGTGTAGGTGTCTTATCTCACTTTAAGGAGTGTCTATTGGTGTTGGTTTTGGAAGTCATACGTTGTCGATTTTTTTATATTTTATAGTCTTTGTTTAACTTTCTCAGGCAATGGGAACATTATGGATCTTGGAAAGTTAAGTTTTGGCGGAACATGACTGGTTCCGCCATAACTTAACTTTAATCATTTCTAAATTTTTTAAATATATCCAACGATGTTCAGAAGGCAATATCCGGAATGACTGACTGCAGAGTACAAAAGACCAAAATAATGAATCAATTAATGATATTACGTAAAGTAAAACAAGCTCTTACAAAAACATTCTTTTGATGCGTAGACAAAGGAAGTGGCCGTAACCGTTTTCCAATTTTCTCATTTTTTCTACGTCAAAGGGCTCTCTGACGGAGGGTATACCAATTAAGGTTTATTGTTAAGTGATTGTGTGTGTCAGCGAAACCACTTTTTATTTTTTTGCGTACAGTGAACAGATATATTTGTTTCTCACGAAAATTGATTGTTTTGGTATATTTGCGTAAAAATAAGAGAATTTAGTTGTTCAGTGTGACAAAGGCTGTTCAAATATTGTAATAATTAATTTAAAAATAGTTGCTTGATCCATAATAATAAATGGTTATTGAATTTGATATGTAAAATTATTATTTACATTGTAGTCAATTTATTTAATTAAATCTGTTTAAATCGGTATTCTCTGATAAAACAACCCTTAGAATGCAGTTTGGTTGCAATTTGAACACAAGTAGACTCTTTATATGTTCATGGCACCAAAGTAGGCTTAGGCCAGCCGATATTTCAAGCGTCCGAGCACTAACACGGCACACGGGCTCAGTTCGGGCGCCAAATGTGGTGTTTATGCAAATTATCTGAAACTCCGAGTGCAATTCTTTTCAAGAGACAATTCCACGAATTGTAATGAAGCAATTTATATTTTGTAATTTGTTCTAGGGAGAACGTTTACTTAGATTTCGTTAAACGTAATGGGATTAAAAAAACCACATTTTTTGCGGGACTAGCTTTCAAGGTTTGAAGCTAATTACATAAATGTTGAGGCTATTGTCGCCCCATTTTTTGAGACCATCTGAAAACTTAAATTAATTGAAACTACTATACGAAAATATCTCTTCTCTGTCAATGTCTGTTCTCAAAAGCCTAATGTCAACCACAAGGAAGTGCTCTGATTGTCTGCGGCAGGTGCTCCAGATATAGGGAGGATGTGGAGGAATAAGGGATGCAAGATACAATGATATGTAAGGGCCCTCTAGAATAGATTGAGCGACCCCGCAAACCGTCTATGGGTCAGGAACTCCAAGCCAGCAGTGAGTTGTGGGTCCCCAACAAGACGGACCGCTCGGAACTTATGGAATTCGATCACCTCATTATCGTCTTAACAGTCGTCTATCCAGATCCCGACCACACCCAGGCTTAACTGTAATAACGACGAGGTTACGACGTTGTGAAAGACCAATATAACTAGCTTGTATGCATTCAATTGGCATATTGAGCATACTAAAAGGCTAAATGCAAATTATTAAATGTTTATTAAAAAGGTAATATATGATGGCATTAGAAAGCCTAGAAAATAAGGAAACCTTTTTACTGCAAACTAAATAAAAAAAAACCAGTTTAATAAAATTGTTTTCGAAAGAAAAACAATGGCGAAGCAGTGTTATGCGTTTAGGTTCAGGGCAGCAATTTGATAATAAACTTTACATCGGAACAACCTACAAGACACGTGCTGCAGGATATTCTAGTTAGAAATCAGGATACATCTCAAGGCTTTGCTCCTGTTCGGTGATGGCGGTCTCCAACTAATGAAGCAATCACATGTAATGCCTTGCAACCTGCCGAGCCTCCCACGGTATAGACTAGGACCTTTTCACAGAAATGCGCCATTGTAACAACAAATGATACGATACGACGAACTCTTAAGAAAGTTTTACTTACATTTTACATTAATATTTTGATTTGTTATCATTCAGTTTTAAGACTGTTTGTTTCTAAAAACATGGCGAATATTATGTTTTCTCTCCAATGACTTTTACCCCTGAGACACATTTGTGTCTTGTAAATTTGTATACATATTATAATATTTATTTATATACTTTAGATGTACTTTGTTCATCTACATGTTGGTATTATTACGTATTTAGATGTTTTTATGTATGTTTATATGTTATATAAAGTTTATTGCTATTTATATAAGCAGTTGAAGCGCGGGACCCACACAGCATGTGTTCGTCATATTAGGTTCTGTTGCTGACATATTTCAATAAGATCTTTTATTAGGATTACATACACGAGTCCGGACTACGATACGTCACTTCAGATAAAATTGCCGAAAACTGGTATTGGATATCTACTGTATGCAGATTTTTATAGCCACCATTCGCATCTATCTTTTGCAAATGTTTGCTCTAT
Source organism: Incurvaria masculella (assembly GCA_946894095.1). NCBI lineage: Eukaryota > Metazoa > Arthropoda > Insecta > Lepidoptera > Incurvariidae > Incurvaria > Incurvaria masculella. Next base: position 13,883,711 of record OX335641.1, on the reverse strand, counting down.
ATTTTGCGGTTATAAGTTATATTTCGCTCTTTGACTTTTAAAACGTAATCAAAATATTTTGCCTGAATGCTTTCTGAAGAACTAAACCAGTTTCACGTCCTAGCCTACTCATAACCTGTCACCTGACCGCACTCGCGTTCGATTAGTGTTTCGAGGTGCTGGCTTACCTAACACAATTTAATGGTTCCATTATTGTGCACTAATGGTAGTATTTCCTTTAACGGTAAGGAGCTAGCAGGTTGATGAATCTGCCCCTACAGCCAAAGAAGAGACATGGAACTATTATCGTTTCAGCGGTTAAGTGGGTTGACGGGTCTGTGACAGAAAACGTGTCGCTAGGACACTTTTTCCCGTGTGGCTCCCATCCACACAAACACGCGATTTTTTTTAATCAACTCAGTTGAGCAATATGTTTTTGTAGTGATCCAGTAAACCTCTGGACGAAACAATGCATTGCAAAATTATTAATATGAAATTAAAGATTCCCAACCCGGCGGGCCTAACTCATTCGCGGGCACGGTACAAAACCGTGTTGTTGCGCTCTGGGACCTTCTCTGTTTCAAAGAATAAGACAGGCTCCGTGATCAGGGAGGTTGCAACATGTCCACAAAAAACACAATGTGCATTGTGTATGATTTGGTAAGATTTACGAAAAATTTAATTTCAAATCGACTTATAGCTAAAAGTAAACCACGACCGCTGTAGTAAAAAATCGAACAAAAACCAAATAGATTATAAATCTTGATTAAATAAGCTATGTCTTATGACTAATCTTTTTAAGATGTTCTTACTTTATCATTGCGTAATCCACCTCCAAAGTTATTGTATAAAACGCGCGAAAAATGCGAATTTTCAGACCTTATAACTTAGAAACCAAACACAATTTTACAATGCCAATGGTCATCAGACACCTAGTTCGATCAAATAAAGCTATTTTGAGCAAAATTTTGGATCTCTGACAAGAAATATGGGCGTGATCTTCTTTTCCTTTTGTATGGGGAGATGAGCGGGATAAATAGTAAAAGGAAAAATATTTATGTACATATATCAATCAAATTATATACCATTGTTATCTATGTATTTTCGCAATTTTATAAGTAGTTCATAGAATCCTTTGCTGAAAACATTGTAGGAGCGAGAGTAAAGAAAATCTTTGAATGCGGTTTTGAGTGCCTCGTCGGAATGGATTTTTCCGGAAATTCTGAAAAAAATGGTAATCTGTTGGAGCAAGGTCCGGAGAGTACGTGGGTGTTGGAGGCATTGCATTCGCAGCTCCTCTAATTTAGCGACCGTTTGTTGGGCAGTGTATGGTCTAACTTTGTTCTATAGCAGCAGTGGGCTAGAGATTGACCAGTCTCGGTTGTTTAACGGCTAACTTTTCCATCATGATTTGCAATAGTTGACAAAACAGATCTACCGAAATCATCTGACACGATCTTATGAAGCAGTAATGGGTGACACCAGCACTGGTCCACCAGACACTCCCAGTACCTTTTTCTGAGTCAACTCTTGCTTAGAGCAGGATTTGACCGGTTTCCCTAGGTTCAACTTCTCACTACTCTTCTACTTCTACAACTTCAACTTCTCATTACGCTTCACTCTATTCATGCGGTGGTACCGCATGAAAAGCTCCGAGCATTTCCCATCATTAATCCTACCAGCTGTTTCTGTAGCACTGCCACGGTAAAACTCGTATTCGTGAATAACGCATTTAAGTTAAGATGATCACTTTCAGGCATAATAATCGTTGCAAATTTCATTCAGATCGAAAAACTGGCGACCATGCACAGCAAATATACAAAAAAGTATATATTTTCATAAGGCGCTTGCCAGAATTACAAGGGATTTTCCATGTTTCGTAAGAGAAAAGTGCGAAGCTGGAAAATATTACAAAAAAAAAAATTTAATTCAATGTGGACACAAATTTGGAAATTCGGAATTAAAACGTGTACCGAGCCAGCAACGGGCAACACGCTGGTGTGACTGTTACGAGCTCTCTTCAACGATCTGTACCCTCCGGCTAGCATCCGACAACAAGAAGAGAATATAGAATAGCGGATGATCAAGCTCGAGATGAGAGGGAATATTTCCCCGTGTTCCGGAGGGACAAATGCAATAATGTACACGGGCACGATGCCCAGGACGAAGTTAGCGACCAGCGACATTCAGTTGAGGGCAGACTTGCGCCACGACGGATATATCATTGGAGGAAATGAAGAATAGTGGCTCCAAAAAGGCGGTAAGGCCGTGTAGCAACGCATCGCCGCCACCCCATTACGATATTTGCCTATTTCATAGTACATCAAAATAAAAGAAGATTTAATTTCTCATCAGCAGGACACTGCAAATATTTTGAAATGCCAAGTGACTGAGATTTTGTTAATTAATTAATTTGGTAATCCTACATGAACACATTGTATGCATGACCTGGTTTCACAATAGATTTCACGTTCTCTTCTCTCAGTCTGACTGGTACTCGTTAGCATAGAATAATTTATTAGCGCGCTTGATGGTTTACTCACCCACATTCTCGGATTTAAATGTACCTATGCCTAATATTATGTAGATATCAATACGAAATTCAACTAGAGATGATTTAAGTTTTAGGTTATCGGTACTGAAGCATATTAAATCGGTCTGAAGCACTAAAAGTGTTTTTCCAAGAAATATTGTTTTCATAAAATTGTTAGCAGGCAGGCGTGGGCGTTGGTTTAAACGTAACAGGGTGGTCTTAAAAGGTTTGAGTCTCGAATTATACCTTATTTTTAGCAGTCATTTCGGGACTTGTTTGTTGTATTTTTGTTTTCTTTGACGCTTTGATATTGAAAAGAACGCTTTATTGGGTAACCTGTGATTTCTTATTTTGGGAACATTGGCGAAGTTGTTTTAATAATAAATTGTTTCGAGGTCTTTCTGACTTTTAACAGAAAAGACAATAAATTTATAATAAATGCAATTCTTAACTTTGGTTTGTAACTGTGCTAGGTTTTTTTGGTGCCGCATAGCTTTAAAATACGTCTACGTGAATGGAAGAGGGAATTTTGATTTCATTGATCTCCTCGCTCCAGAAACACGTGCGTATGCTACTTGAAAATTAAAACTGTACAAGTTTATTCATCAAAATTGTTCCAAGATGACGCAAAGGGTTCATGGCACAGGATTATTTGGACAAGGCTTGAACATGTGTCCATGGGGGTTGAAGTAAACACTGTGTATACATTAGCTTTATAAGAGGTAAATCTTAAGTCTTCTTTATAATCTGTAATTTTGCAGCATATGTGTAAAATGGACCTGGTGTCTGATTAGGACAATTAAATAAATAAAAAAAAAATTGTGGCGTCGTAATATTCGAAGAGTGCTGTTAAATTAATTAATTATTCCTAAAATTTTATTTTTCAATTTTTTTTAAACTTCCTAAAGAATGTAAATATCCGAAAGAGGCGGCGACACGATCTTGCCACTCTTGCCACGCTCACTAGGCCGCGTTCTTCCTTCTCGTCATCTCGGATGCTTGCTCATGGACAGCCCACCCAGCACAAGGTTCGTCCTCTTGCTTGCCATCGTTCTATTTTAAAACATAAACTGTTTTAATGCACAGATCAACATTTAAGCACATAGTTTGTGTAAACCATAGCAGTGACATCCCTCAAACTCCAAAAGAAAGAAAGCTCTGCGAGCCGAGCCAATCGGTATTGAAAATTGTGAATTTAATTACACTCTGGCCTAGTAAAACGTAGCCTTATAATAATATTTAGATAATAATAGCTCCGCTCCGGCAGATATCTTTTTAGACATTCACCCAAGCGGAGCCTGGTAAAATGTGGTTTCACCTTGGCCAGTGTTTTGTGTTTTATTTAAACGGTTAGTTCTGGATTTCGACAACAAAGCCATTTTCCGGGTCCAACTATAACTTCCTCGTACTTCGACGCATGTTTGGAAAAATGGTCAATTTGATCAAGCTGTTCTCGAGTTTGAGGCTTTAAATTAAGTAATTCAACTCTTTTATCTGATATACAGACTTGCATTTGAAGCACATGAATAATTTCGCTATTGTTTCTGGATGAGGATCTAGACGGGAAAATATATCCCAACACTTTTCCAGCGATAAAAAGACAGCGATACCGACACGGCTATGCTATCGAATAGTTAGTTCTCCAGTCAATATTGTGTTTATTTTTTTGTATTTAGGCAATCTTCAGCTTAGTCCAGCTTAGGGTGATTATGTGAAGTTCGGAATTTGGTGAGGTTGGGGCATGGAGGTGAGGAAATTACCTCTACACCTCCATGGGTTGGGGTGAATGTTTTTTGTTATTTTTTTTATCGTTCGCGAGCATATCACATTCATATCGCGGGACGAGCAAGGAACCATAGAAATACGCTGCGTGCGCATGCTAGGTCGATGCAAGGAACGGATTTATCTCAGTCCTGTCAAAGAATAATCAAATTTGGACTGTAATCCCATGTTTCGGCAATTCGATTCGTGCACTACTATAGATTGCGTTTTTTTGTGGTGTATGTCGGATTTCAAATTGCGTGAAAAACTCGTACGAAATCGAGGAGGGTCACCGGCAGTTGTAGATGTGCCCCAATGCCAAAACTCGTATTTCTATAATCACACTATTTCAGGCGGGTTGAAAACAATGTTATATAGTTCGCAGCTTCGGCACATCGGTGTCAGCCGTTAGTTAGTTTCTTCTGCGATTAAATCGACACTACAAGGAGCTTGGGTATTCTGAAAGTCGTGCAGAAAGAAGAGGACAACGAACTGTGAGCAGTTACAAGAACCGAAACCTCATTAAGAAACGTTTTTTACGAATTTACATGAAATCCAAAAGAAAATCTTTACTTTCTAAGTTCTTTTTAGAAAATCTTTAGGTTACTTTTATCCAGGAAATAATTCAGACCGAAATCAGTCCAACGCGACATTGACCCGAGCGGAGCCGGGTACCGCAGCTAGTTAATTAAAATATAAATCGCTAAGATCAAAAATAACCTCAATATTTAAATGTAATAAGTTCCCCTTTTAATTAGTCCGTTAGTATACTTTACTTATTTGTGACAGAGTAATAAGCAAATAAATATTTAATATGTAATTAACTAACTAATAACTACTCAAATAAGATCAAACCCTTAACTTATTTCCTACGAATGATATGAACACATTTTAGAAACTGAGAAAAGAAAACCGACATTATTAGATCGTGTCGTCCGGCCTGTTCGAGCTCGGAGTAAAATGTAATAGCGCTAAAGGGAACCCGGCAAATAGAAGTTGTGTTCGAGCAGAAAGTTTCTACTGTATTCTGGTTCGATTCCGGAATCAGACAGAATGCGAAACACTTAAGATAAACGTCAATATGATAGACTAGGAGGTCACGACAAAAATGGTAACGATAACGTAAATGGCTGAAACTGGATTCACGGGATAAAGACCAACCATCTGAAGGTAAATGTGTCGGTTTGTCTTCGCTAAGTGGTCGCGATACCTAGATAAGACGCCTAAAAAAGTAGTTACCCTGAGAAAAAAATATATGATAAGGTAAATGGCTTCTGAGCTCATAGCAAACGCACAAAACCAAACAAAACTATCGAAACCCATTATAATATCGCATAATTTCCAATTTGTATACTGAACTGCAACTCAAAATTACATAGTGGTAGGCGATTTTATAGTGGGCGTTGAGGTCACATATGACTATGAAATGACTGATAAGCAATCATTTTATATTTTCACTTTTTACAACAATGCACATCCCGCTCATCTCCCCATACAAAAGGGGAAAGAAGATCACGCCCATATTTTTTGTCAGAGATCCAAAATTTTGCTCAAAATAGCTTTATTTGATCGAGCTAGATGTCTGATGACCATTGGCATTGTAAAATTGTGTTTGGTTTCTAAATTATAAGGTCCGAAAGTTCGAATTTTTCGCGCGTTTTATACAATAACTTTGGAGGTGGATTACGCAATGATAAAGTAAGAACATCGTAAAAAGATTAGTCATCAGACATAGCTTATTTAATCAAGATTTATAATATATTTGGTTTTCGTTAGATTTTTGACTACAGCGTTCGTGGTTTACTTTTAGCTATAAGTCGTTTTGAAATTAAAATTTTCGTAAATCTTACCAAATCATACACTATGCACATTGTCTTTTTTGTGGACATGTTGCATCTTCCTCATCACGGAGCCTGTCTTATTCTTTGAACAGAGAAGGTCCAAGAGCGCAACAGCACGGTTTTGTACCGTGCCCGCGAATGAGTTAGGCCCGCCGGGTTGGGCCACCTTAAGCAAACGTGTAAAAAATCCAAAGTAGTTTTTCAGATAGCCAATGTTTACAGAAAAAAAAATATATTACGAGAACTAGAAATGTAAAACGATCGCTTTTCGGATACGGCCGTTGAGAGTCATATGTCGCCTTAAGGCGGCCCAACCCGGCGGGACCAACTCAATCGCGGGCACGGTACAAAACCGTGCTGTTGTGCTCTGGGACCTTCTCTGTTTCAAAGAAAAAGACAGGCTCCGTGATGAGCAAGATGCAACATGTCCACAAAAAAGACAATGTGCATAGTGTATGATTTGGTAAGATTTACGAAAATTTTAATTACTAAACGACTTACAGCTAAAAGTAAACCACGCTCGCTGTATTCAAAAACCTAACAAAAACTAAATAGATTATAAATCTTGATTAAATAAGCTATGTCTGATGACTAATCTTTTTAAGATGTTCTTACTTTATCATTGCGTAATCCACCTCCAAAGTTATTGTATAAAACGCGCGAAAAATGCGAACTTTCGGACCTTATAACTTAGAAACCAAACACAATTTTACAATTCCAATGGTCATCAGACATCTAGTTCGATCAAATAAAGCTATTTTGAGCAACATTTTGGATCTATGACAAGAAATATCGGCGTGATCTTCTTTCCCCTTTTGTATGGGGAGATGAGCGGGATGGGCCGCCTTAAGAGACATTTAACACATTTTGTTCCGATCTCTTTCCGGAGGAACCTCGGCGAAGTGGTGCAGCGGAACCAACAGTACGGAACTCGTTTTTGTATCGGCGAAAACTCACGGAAACGCCATTTCTTGTTATTTTTGGTTATTTTCTGTTCGGTACAGTACGGAGCAGCCAGCTCGATCACAGGCATAGCCGCCGCAGCAGTGTCAACGGAGTCATGTCAACTTTCCGCTTCCGTCCACTAATTTGACGCTCTGACTGTGGCAGTCGGCTGACGCAGCGGACGGATAGTTACCATTCCGTTCCGAAGGTTGGCTGGAAAATCAAAAACAGCTTTAAGTGAATCCTTTTAAAGCTGTTTGTTGATTTGAATCAATCAGCGTTTGAATGCGATGCGGCCCAGAATAAATAGTATTATTCAACATATCTACCGGATGAGCTCAATTTTGAAATCAATATATGTAGTCCATAGGAGCTGCGCTCATGGAATATTAAAAGTTTTTTGTTAAATCTTTATAATTTCTCTGGTTTTCCTTAAAACAGCATGTTGACTTATGCATTTATAGATTATTAAAAGAACGGTCGTAATGAACCCGGACAAATACCCGTTATTTCTGGTAAATAAGGTTTGTAAATAAACCCACCGATATTTCGAAGTAAATCATAAACATATCAAGATAATTATTTAGTTTTTTTTTAATAAAAAAAAGAATTTCTATACATTGTGTATGAAACAATACAATACATTGTGTCTGTTCATCATCCGTCGTAAATTCTAAGCCTATATGGGTAGCTAAATACTTAATAAAAATTACTTGGGTGGTTATTTTTTGATAAATTCTGTTTTGAACGACCCCTAACGTAATTCTCAAAATGTTTGTATGTTTGTATGCATCGTGATACATTTTTTTTAATGCCTGTCCGCAACGAGTAACGCAAATGATCGCAAGGGAAGAATTTATAGTGTTCTCCAGCGTACCTCAGAAAACCTGAGTTTGTTTCCACTTTTTAAGGCTCTCGGTCACGGATTAAACGATTTGGAAACACTCCTCGTAAGTGTTCGAATGCCGCGCTAGTACGCCCTACTCGTCCGGAATAGGACCGCTGGATTGAATTAAAGATTTATGGCATTGTGTCAAAGGCTTTTGTGGTATAATTTGACTTTGTAAGGAGACGTGAACGCAAAGGTTGGAGTTACGTGACGTTTTGACCGACTTTTGTTATAGGTTGTGTTTTAAGTTAGCGATGCATTTCCACTATAGTACCGAATTAAGCCATTCGTTAGTTTTTGGAAACTATTATGAAATATTATTTATTTATGACTATTCCCATAATATGTACAGTTATTTTTTTGGTTCCTAAACGTTCTTATATAAAGTATTCAGTAATTATGATAAAAATAACCACTTTTATGGATAATAATCACTTTTATGGTTATGTAGTTGTCAAGTTTAATGTTTGTGTTATGTGAGATTTGCTACCAGACTATAGGAGAGTAATTTAAAAGGAAAAAACGTGTCGGTCTCACCTTCTCTTAGACAGCAAAGGTGTCGAGGACACAATTTTCCCTCTAGCCCCCATCCGCCAAATGCGCGATAAGAAACATAGTTCAAAAACATAGATTTGTATGCTAACCAAGAGTATTAAAAATGACCCTCGCGAATTATGATACAAGGCTTCAATCTTTGCGGTTAGTGTGTGAACGTGGTCCATATATAAGTGAATTTTTCAAGTGTGCCTTCAGGCTAAATTCGAAACTATAAGAAATAACGAAAAAAAAACTCGATTTTGATAAAAACTAAAACTGCATTATTATAATTTTGAAAAATAGTTTTTTTAGCAGAGAATCGAACTCGTCGATTTTGAGAAAGATAATGCATCCTGTATTATTGCACCAGACAATAGTGTCGCTTAAAAGGAATAAATCCTGTGAAGTAATGTTATACGGCAAAGTTAAGGAAAGTGTTGATTTTTAATAAAGTATTTAAAATTTTCAAGTATTCATATATTACACGTACCTTAACTCAGCTATTTTGACTTTGAATCACGATGAGAGCAGGCCTTTTTCTCCACGTATTGTCATATTTTATGTTGTAGGTTGTAGGCCACGGTAAACATTATTTCATCAGATAAAAAATCAAACTACTTTTGTCCTTCGCTTCAACAAAACGCTGGATCTCTTCATTTTCAGGCCCATTAAACGCTCATCTAAACAATGCCTTGAGCCTGTAGTTTCAGCTGTCACCTTAATTGGCGTTTACGGCAAACCGATCGACTGGCGTTTTAAAATGTATGGAGAAATTGAAGAGCGCGCGCAGGGGGCGTTAAGCGGACTAACATTTGCGAGTCCGAGTTTGATTTGATAGCTTACTCAACGTTGCCGTTTACGTCGACTCCGTGTTTTCATACAAATCGGGAGTCCGAGTTCGACTTTGACAGATTGAAGAAGTAAAACCACAGAATATCTAGTAAAAACTTGTATGGAGTTTGACGTTTTTACGAAACTTCGAAGTTACGTAAACGCCAATTTAGGTGAGAACTCAGACTGACCACTCTCATTTTTTCGATAATTGTGAAGCCCTACGTCTTCATTCAACACCCTTTTCACTGTGGTTCTGCCTTACCACATCTAAGCTTACGCATGGAATTTATTTGGATTCGTGCCTTTACAGCTTTTATCACTGCCGCAATCCTAACATTGCGGAAACCACTTCTTTTTCTGTTTTCTACACTTGAATCTTCATTATATCGTTTGAAGGAGCGATAAACGAAGGTTTTGGTTGCATTAAATTCTTTAATATACCCGAAATTCCGGGCAACGACAAGTAAAAAGAATATGATCGGGTCCACTGCATTTCTTCACGAGCATGACTAAGGGATTCGTCGTTCGTGATTCGGATGCCATGTAAAACTGCTAGGTCCTTACCTACTACTCGTAAGTGGTAGGATTAGGCCCGCCCGGTTAGTACCATCGCATAAAATAAACGATATTCGAAGTGGCAGTGAAAATTGTTCGTGTTTTCCATCTAGTTCAATATAAGGCGGGTCCTGGCATGGCACCTATGTTGTTCCTATCTGGTGTGTTGAGCTTATATAACAAAAATGACAGTAGGTGTGGTAATAGCCATCCATGTCCAGGAGGGGCATGCCAATTCCATACGTGCGCTCTATTAATTACATGAATCAGACTTTTGTTTCTCTTTTTCAATTGGCCCTTTCTCCCGCCTTAACGCACACGAGCAGTCGAGCGCGGGCGACCACCCCCCCCCCCCACCCCGCCCGTGCTCCCCTTTGTGCGACGTTTCGGCGGTGCGCGCCTTTTATTCGCTTTCAATGAACCACTCTTTGTGATTCGCCATATCAAAGGCTTTCGTTTTTAATCAACTTTACGTGGGTGCGAGCCGATGAACTTGGTAAATTCTTTCATAGGAAATCGTCCGTTTCTGTCGTGCGTTCGTGGTCATGAGATTTTAGGCCAAGACACGAAAGAAAGCTGTCGCTAATTTTATTTTTGTTGGACTCAATACAGCGTCGTGCCGTGCGCCTCATCGACGATCCCAAGGTATCCCTAAATTTAGAGACCTTTCAACTCCGAAGAGATGTAGGGTCTCTCGCTGTATTCTATCGTCTTTACCATGGAGAATGCTCTTCGGAGCTGCATAACGCTGTCCCTTCGTCCCCATTCTACCATCGCACAACGCGGAACAGGCAGGAATGCACCCTTTCACTATCGACATTCCCAAAATAAGAACCCACTGATCCTCTAGATATTTTATCTATAGGGTCGGTAAACAATGAAATGGAATCCCTGCCGAAGTTTTTCCCTAAAATTACAACCTGGGGTCCTTTTTAGGGTCTCATGAACCGTAATAGGTAGGCAGCTGAAATTTTCACAGAGTGTGTATTTATTTTGCATTTGTATTTATTTATAAAAAAATAATAAACAATTAAAGGAGGTCCCATACAAAAAACGTGATTTTTTTGTATTAAATATTGTACGATGGTACGGAACCCTTCGAGTGCGATACCGACTCGCACTTGGCCGGTTTTTTATTCACTTTATCTTTGCAATTGAAATGACTCAATAATTCAATATTATTCCGAAAATAAATAAATCGTTAATGAAGTCGTAGAAAATAAAATATCAAATAACATAACCTTAAATTTAATTTAATTTGTGCTGGTAAATTGCATTTTAATTCTCCCCAACCCCTTAATCCCTCCAAACCTTATGAGTACATATTTCATCTAAAAACTCGTAAAACATACTTGACAGGAATAACAGTTTTAAAGATTCTCAGGTGAGGTCGCTCATGCGACACCTGCAAGGAGCGTTTTTGTTTTCATCCCCTTTCAAACATAAAATATAAAACAAGGGTAGCTAAGTGAAATGGCACACTATTTGAGTCAAACTATTTTCACATTTCCACCTCATTCTGACTGGAAAGGACGGACATGTTCAGTTTACTCGAAGCCTTAAACAAAATAATGTTTTAATTAAGGTATTACTTTTTAATTGAATTTGCTGGCCAGTAAAGTTTAAATTAATGTTTTGGACTCATGCAGGTTTGTATGTTGGGTCGCCAACGCACCTTCCTTACGGTAGTGGAAATTAATTAAAAACAAACCAATTATCAAATGGAAATAATATGTTCTGAGTGCCGCTCGCTATCTCTATAGTTTTCATCGAATTTCAATTTCACAATTGCAAAAGCGGACTCAAATGAGTTTTCACAAATCAAACGAAATTGATTAAGTTTTCGGTGCAGCAGGCGGAGCGTATTTTCACATTCAATAAAGCGTCAATTAACGGAATAGTGTAACGTAGTAATGAATTAATTGATGCTTAGGACCGAAACGTGTAATTATAAAAATAATTCCTCAAGAAATTACAGCGTATAGTAAAGTTAGGATTTAAGGCTATCGAAAGAAAATTTTCGATGAAAATAAAGTTGTAAAGCTAGAACGAATAGTAAAAATATACGAGTAGATATTTTATTTAAATAAGATTTTATTTATTTCGAATTTTATTTTAAATAAGGTAGTTAATGTCATTTAAAGAATAAATTATTTGAAACCGAATAAAGTTAAGACTTAGTATTGGATATCTAAGTAAGAAGAAAATTTATCTTACATCGATGATCTTAACCTAGCCTAACTTTATTCTGTTTTTGGGAACACGAAAGGGCCCTAAATCTCTTTATTTTAGCAATAGATCATTTTAGACTACCGTCTAATGTATTTTTAAGAAAAGCATGAATTTTGATACATTTTGAGATAATTTGATATGCAATTGCACATTTTTTTACGCCTTTTTGTATTTAGAGGATCACGAATATAAGTTAATTTATAAAAAAAAACATAAACGTACAGACGTATGTAGCTTTAAGTTGATTTTGCGAAATATAAGAAAAATATTTCTTAATTGGAATGAGGAAACAGGCATGCTCCATCGTATGGAAATTGATCACCTCATTATCCAAGAAATACGCTGATTGTCATAACAAGCGAGACAAAAATCCTATCAAGGCGAAATCTATAGAAAAAAATTATGTTTTAAGGGTGGTCTTTCGCTTTGAGATAACTTAGCCTAGTGAAAAGGCACTAACGGCTTAACCAAGCGAAATATGAATCAGGAGTGGCTCTATGGTGACCATATTCAAATAATTATATGAACGGACAAATTTTCTGACCTATCAACTCTGCACAGATCTCACAATTACTTTGGTTTGACCGTCGAAATATTACCCAAAGTCGAAAATATCCAAAAGTGGCTAAAAAGACAATGCTATTCGAGACTTTATTTAACACAGTGCTAGCAGATCAACTTGAATCAAGACTTGCCTTCCAATAATAAATACAAGTTCCAAGGTACCCGTACTTATAGATCTGGATTGGGTTCAAATTCAGACCAAGATACAAATATATAGTAAAAAGAAAGAAAAGGTTTCAATCTACACGCCTTTCACCTATAAATGTAGAATGAGTGGCTGGCTAACCGTGGTTAACTTCTGAATTCCTCCTGCCTTGAAGAGGAAATATACATTGTCTGACCAGAGTAGCATAGTTCAATAGGGGAAATCAACAAATAGATGATGCTCATCGTGTAAGGATCCCACACATACAGGGTCCGTCACACGAAGTGTTACCAATTGAAAATTATGTTATTTGGTTAAACCCTCCGTGGGTTAAACCGTACTTCAGGTTTATTAAAAAAACATTGAATTTTAAGACAATCATTATTATTGTTCGATGTAGCCTCCTTTGACACGGATGATGGCACCAAGTTTTCCGGCAAAGGCATTGCAGACTGCACGAAGATGGTTTTGTGGTATTCTGTTCCATTGTATTTTATTGTTTATTCATCATCCATAGACAGTACACTGCACTCGGATTTGTCATATTTTAACATTGGCTAGTTCAGCAAAACAAAACACAGCGAAGAAGAATTGGAAAGAAACTTTTTTTTTTCAACGTCCACTTAGTCTAAATTTACAAAAGTGTTTGTCAATTATTTTAACAAAAACATAGGTAATTCCCGGCGGAGCATACCATTATCCATGTCATATTATTTCTATGCAATATTATCGCTCCGTTAATTTTATATTAAGCCCATCAAGTGAATTTGTAATAAATTGAAGTTGAAATGAAAGACAGTATTTGATTATCATTTTATATTAAAAATGTCAATTGATACACATATAGGTTTGCTCTTGGTCACACGAGTTTTTATGTATATGGCTTTTTGTTTCACAAAACATTACTTTCCTCTCAATATTTTTCCGATTCCTTTGAACTAACTTTGAAGGAATGTAAAACATTATTGTAATCTTTAATTTTACACATTGTACACAATATTTGGACGAAATAATTGGATGTTTTTATCGTATGTGATTTTTTAAAGACTAACTACATATTTCATGAGATGAAGACACAGCAATAAGATTTTAAGTATATGTCGAAACATCGAAATAGAATATATGCAACTCTATAAATATTATTTAGATATTAGAAAATACTTATGATATGTACAGATTAATTTAGGATCACTTATGATATGGCCTTTAGATATGGAATGATGTTTAACATGTTTTAAAATATGTTTGTAAACAGAATAATCAAATAATTAACCAAAAACTCTTCAAGGTAAAATCACATTCTGTACAAATATAGATCATAAAACCAAAAGTAATTTGTAAATTGACTTAATTTCGTTCTTTAAACCAAGAACGCTTTTAATGACGCAGAAAATAACAAAAAATATATCTTTACGTGAAATCATATGGCGTGCCTCACCCTATTTAATAGAGTAAAGGGACCTTAGTAATACATATTAAACCTGTTATTACATAATACAGTTTCTACAAGCGCATTCGAAAACTTTTCGACCACATTTGTAAATACATTAAATAATTTGGTTGTATTCATAGCTACAGCAGCGGTTTTATTTCAAATGGACGACCGCTCAGTTAGACCTTCGATTTGTGAGTCCGCTCATGTTCGCATGGTTGTGTGTTGCGCGTGCGTCACCTCCCCCTCTGCGGCCGTGCCCCCCGCATACTGTGCAGCGCTAGCAACATTAGCAAGAGTAACTGGTTCGAAAATCTTATCCTACAGCCGCCGCTCTGGAGCTCCGCGAGACTTGAACCTGCGAAGTGATTTAAAAAAATGTTAAAAACTGTATGAAGGTATCAAAAATGTCATGTAAATATTTATATATTACACTACTGTAAGTCTCGTATATGTTCTTAGATTTACACCGTGGCTATACATAATGTTTTGAAAACTTACGGTTTACGTTAACGTTACGGTAACGTACAGTTACGAGCCGGGCTGTCAGACGTAACTCCGGGGCAACGAAGTGGCCCTGACGATGCTTCCGTCGTTGGAGGCGAAACATATCGGCCAAGCACGGCATTGCACACCGGAAAACCGTAAGTTTTCAAAACATTATGTAAGTCTCGTATTCTCAAGATAATCAACACAAATATATGTTCTATGTCAGTATTCTCATATTGATTTAACACAAATCGGTTTGAATATGTAAGCGTGGGGCACACCTAGTCAGCCATACATAAGTAAGAAATCCTTGTCTATAAATCCTTGTCAATCGGCTTATCGGAAACAGCTCTTACTATTTGAAAAAAATTTTTCATTAAGATCAGGTTTTACTTGCTTAGTTTATACAGACAGGGATAATGACATCTTATGGTATGAGGTAGAAAATCGTGCATAGATATTAGCTACTCAATAAGAGGTGAAACTAAATACATATAATTTCCAAATAGACCGAGCGAATATCGATTTGGGCGTTCTTATAATATACAGCTTCTGCGAGAGCTAACCTTGAAGCACGTGGACGGTGGCGCTGGCCTGCAGCGTGCTCGGCGGCGGCGCGTGCGCGGGTAGGTCCAGCCGACAAGTGTAGTTGCCGGCGTGCGCGGGAGTCAAGCGCGCCACCTGCGCCCAAGTTACTTAGTTAGGGGTTTGGTTTCAGCACTCTTCCTAGTTGATAGGCCTGCAATAAAGTAGTCCTTAAAAGCACGAAACTTGGCGCATAGGCTCCGTCTCACTGCGCCACCCACTGCCTCTTGCTGCACGCACTAATCCATCTGTAGCCTTCACAGCGGCGCGCCGCCGTCCATACGGTCTATGTTTAAGCCCGCACGCTCGAGGCAAAAGCACCACACCAGCCGCGTATGCCTCGCATGATGCACCCGCAACGCATGGTCCACCCGCTGCGGCCATAATCGGTGCGATTGCTGCTGCAACCCAGTCATATGTGACGACTACAATGTAGTTCAGTGACATTTCAAGGTTTTGCGAAGAAGCTTGGTTACGCACCCAATGCTGGACCCTTCAGGATAGGAGTGCAACTCTCTTCTGCCTCTTAGAAGGAGTACCGTTACAAGAACCAGATACCAGATCAGCGCGACGCACTCGGGTTGCCTCATATGGCATACGCCGCAGCGGAGCTGCAGCGTCTAACCTCTCCAAGTAATGTCTCAACGCCGCCAGAAATGTCTGTCTAATCGCGAGACACGTACCTGCAGCTCGCTGGCGATGTCCCGCTCGCGCAGCTCAGTACTGACGAGCACGCCGCCAGCGAGGGGGTCCAGGTCGAGCCGTGCTGCGCCCCGATACCAGTGCAGCGCAGCGCCTTCGGGTAACCTCACGTGGCGCACACCGCAGCGAAGCGACAGTGTCTCACCGCTCTCTATGAAGGCATCGCGCGGTAGCCGCATCTCAGGAGCTGCGTGGGGACATCCCTTTACTATCGCTACAAATCTATGGCTAACACGAATATTGGACCAGGACAAATGTAGAGAGTATACTCTTACTCAAACAAGTATACGTTTAAGTAGGTGGTTGGATTAAGCCCGACAAAGTTGGTATCATACCTATGGATGAAAGTAGGAAAAAGAAAATTGTCCGTGTTCTAGGTCCAGTTCAATGTTGTCGTACTTATAAAGAGTAGTTCCTGGGATGGTACGTAATTCAAACGAGAATGCAACGAATGAAATTATATGTGTTTAATCGAACGACAAGGATGACAGCACAATTTTGATTTTGGTCAAAATTCAGTTATCTTTGTGGAATGTGGGCAGTTCTTTCAGTTCAATCCATTTGCATTGGATGGTTTCGAATGCGACCTAACGGTCAGTCTGCTTTTCCCGCGCAATCTGCGAGCGCATGCCACCTCGTAACGCTCCGCCGCGCGTGTACCATGAACATTTTTCGATCCCTGCCATATTAAGAAGAAACAAGCACAAGCACGATCAGCTCTTTTCTGGGAAGTGAACTGGTGCCTATGGAGTTCTCCACATCGACGCAGCACTAGCCTTCGTCCCGTCGTGCAAGGGTCTGGTGACGTCCAGCTGGGAGCGCTAGATTCCTGAAGGTGCGGCTGGGGAGAGCTGGTGAGTCTGCCCACATCTATACAGTCCACTATTTCCGCTACATAATCTTTTGATCCTTCTCACCAAATTCTTTTCAAAAAGAAAAATCGTGCTGTCATATTTGTGTTAAATACCAAATCGGTGATAATTCATGGCAAATCATTCATTCTATTCTATTTCTCCTATTATTTATTCGTAAGTGTTTGAGCGATACTACGTATCCTTAAATTGTAACATACAATTTAGATTTCGAGCGATATTACGTAACCATAATTACCATTTAAAATTATGTACAACTAGTGTTTTATTGCGATATTACGTATCCAATTTTTCATTATTGTTCTACAAAGTTGGTTATTCATTTCTACGAAATAATAACTATACTTTTAATCCTTTTTGTAGCGATATTACGTATCCACAAAGGCTCTTTTCTGTAAAACTATTTACGAGACTTACGAGACCTATTCTATTGCAATAGTTATATATGTTCAGTTGTATTTTCACGATATTACGTATCTGAATACGAACATATTATTGTCTAAGCTTGAATCTCCATTCAA
Organism: Incurvaria masculella; assembly: GCA_946894095.1. Lineage (NCBI taxonomy): Eukaryota > Metazoa > Arthropoda > Insecta > Lepidoptera > Incurvariidae > Incurvaria > Incurvaria masculella. The sequence goes on along the minus strand of OX335641.1, from coordinate 13,866,295 downwards.
CATAATAGTTTAATAAAATAATTGATTATATTTCTTCATTATTCGGCCGCGCCAGCCGCGACGAATGTTAAAACTACCTTCATACCTGTTCCCGCGCAGCGCTTCGCGCCAATCGCGCGGCAACGGGCCCGTTCCTATACCTATCTACGTATAAAAAAGGGTCACAAAAAGAAGTTTTTACTAAGTTCCATTACCCATTTGAGTTTCTAGTAACATTTTATTTGTTTCATCTACACATTCTGTTGTTCATTATAACATTATTTCAACATGACTGAACCTCAACAAAGCCCTCTTAAGGGGCAAGTTTCTGAAACAAAAATGTCTGCTAAGACAAAAGCTATTATTGAGCAAGATATCTTTGAGCGGGATATTATTTTCGATGAACTACGTACCTTGTCCGAGTGTTATGCAATTGATGAAGATCAATTCTCATGCCGTGTGAAAGATGTAATTAATATGCAACGTAAATTTCAAAAATTACAGAGTAAAATTGAGAAATCTTTAATGAAAACCGATGACTTTGTGCGAGAGGAGCAGCTTGCCATTCGCAATAATTTTAACGACCGGTTTTATGGTGTACAAACATTAGCAAAGAAATTAAAAGACAAGCTAGAAAACTCCCGTCGAATGAGTCACGCGGTTCTTCACAATTCTACGTTTCGTAATGCATCTTGTTGTCCACAAAACAATAATATGAAGTTGCCTACTTTGCCACTTCCATCGTTCAGTGGCGAGCCGACAGATTGGCCGTCGTACTATGATCTATTCACATCACTCGTTCACAACAACACGATGTATTCAGATGCGGAAAAGTTTAGGTATTTGTTGCTAACCCTAAAACACGAACCGCTTAACCTTATCAAGTCGATTCCGATTACCGACGAAAACTATTTAAGCGCATTGAATATACTTACTTCTCGCTACGAGAATAAACGTATTATTGCGTCCAAACATTTGGACCGTATACTCGACATGGAATCGATGACGGACAAACCTAATTACGTTAGTGCTCTCCGTCAGTTATTAAACGTGTATCAGGAAAATATCACTGCTCTGAAAACGATGAACTTTCCTACAAAGCAATGTAGTTTTATTCTCTTAAATATTTTGTTGCGTAAATTAAATTCAAATTTACGCAAACGCTTCGAACTTTCACTGTCGTGTCCCAGTCACATGCCAGATCTTGATTCCTTAATACAATTTCTCGAAAAGGAACTTTCTGCATCCGAAATAACCAGCCAGAATCATAAAAATAATAACTCTGGCTTCGCTTCGCATAACGTGCAGCCGCAACGTAACGCGGGCCGGTCGTCTCCGCGCGTTGGGTATAGTGCCTCCATCTCGACGAACCTTGTAAACAATGAACTTGTTTGTGCATCGATTAGTAATGATCGGAGCGATGAGACGAATACCTGTGAAACGAGCAGGAAGTGTGTCAATTGCAATAAATCACACACATTATCTAAGTGCCTGCCTTTTCTAAATCTTTCTCCTAAAGATAGGCAAGCGTTAGTTAAAAGTAAACGGGTTTGTTTTAATTGTTTGCACCCGGGACACGACCTGAGATCGTGTAAATCCACGTTTAATTGCAAAACGTGCAATAAACGCCACCATACTTTGCTGCATTTTGACTATAGGTCATTATCAGTTAGCGCGGCAACGCCGCCCCCCCTTCCACCCGCGCAGGCGCCGACGCCGGGCGTACCTCCCCCTCCGTCCTGCGCGCCCGCGCCGGCGCTCTCGGCCCGCGCGCCGGCTCCGGCCGGGCCCGTGGCGGCCCCCGCACCCGCGCTCCCGCCAGCGCACCCGCTGCCTGCGCTGCCCGCCGGCGACGGCGTATCCTCGCTGACCAGCGCAGCGGTTCCGCCCGCCACTCACACTGTGTTGTTGTCTACTGCGCTCATCGAACTGCACGTGAATTCTTATTCTAAATTCACGGTGCGGGCTCTTGTCGATTCCGGTTCTCAAGCGACATTCATTACTGAATCGTGCGTTCAGCGACTTGGTTTACCGCGTCGGCATTTCAATGCAACCGTATCGGGCATCGGTGATGTTGATCCTTTGCATCCTAAGGGCATTGTTTCATGTTATTTCACGCCGCGGAATCAATCCGGACCATGCATTCAAGTCGAAACTATAGTTTTATCAAATATTGTTGCGGACATGCCGAGCACGACGCTCCCTCGTGTTGCGTGGCCTCACCTTTGCAATTTGACCCTTGCGGATCCGGACTACCAAACTTCACGACAAGTAGACGTTCTTCTCGGTTCTGACGTATTACCAGAACTTCTTTTAGGTCAGATCGTAGCGGGACCTCCCGGTACCCCGACGGCCATAAACAGCATTTTTGGATATTTGCTGTTCGGAAAACTTTCATTCGGAAGTGAATCTCACAGTAATTCTCTTCCAGTCTGCCTGAAGGCATCGATCGATGATATTAGTCTTCAACGATTTTGGGAACTAGAATCCCTTCCTGAGAAAAAGGTTATGACACCAAATGACAGCTTGTGTGAATCGATATTTGTGACGACGCATACTCGGGATAGCACGGGAAAGTATACGGTGGCTCTCCCCTTCCGACCAGATGCGAAGCCTTTAGGTCAGTCACGCGATATTGCGATTTCGCGTTTCCGTAAGTTGGAATATCGATTAGCGCGAAATCCTTCGCTAAAATTTGAGTATCACAAATGTTTGCAAGAGTATCTTGACCTCCATCACATGGAGTTAGTACCCGACGATCCTTGTGAAAGTACTTCCACGTACTATATACCGCATCATTGTGTAGTACGTGAGTGCAGCGCTACTACGCGCGTCAGAGTCGTGTTTGACGCCAGCGCGGTTACTACAAACGGTAATTCGCTCAACGACAACCTTCTTACGGGTCCAAAACTTCATCAAGACATAGTACTTGTGCTGCTAAAATTTCGAATGCATTCCATAGTTATGACGGCAGACATCAAACAGATGTACCGACAAATTTTTATTCGTGAAAAAGATCGCGATTTGCAGCGTCTCGTGTGGCGCTCTTCGCCCGAGGAACCCATACGAAACTACCGGTTACGAACTGTAACTTTCGGCGTTAGCTCGTCTCCCTACCTCGCGCTTCGCACCGTGCGGCAGTTAGCGGAGGACGAGCGCGCTAGCTTTCCTCGTGCCGCGCAAGTACTACTTAGTGACGTTTTCGTCGATGACATTGTTACCGGGGCTCGTAATGTATCCGAGGCACTCTCTTTACAGAAAGAACTCATCAATATTTGTAAAGCCGGTGGTTTTGAGCTCCGAAAATGGACCAGCAACTGCCCGGCTCTTCTCTCGTCGGTATTACCGCACGAACGTCATGGTGAGCGGCAAGACCCAGTAGGTTTTGCCGACATGGAAGGCGATGAGAATGTTAAGGTGCTCGGCATGGTGTGGAACCCTAGACAGGACGTCTTCGGCTTCAAAGTGCAATACACCCCGCGTGATTGTACAAAACGCTCCATACTATCCGAAATTGCTCGTATATACGACCCCATGGGGTGGCTGTCTCCAGTCACCTTGTATGCAAAACATCTTATTCAGCGGCTTTGGTTGTCAGGCACGGGCTGGGACGAGCCTCCCTCCCCAGATATTGTCAACTGTTGGAACAGCTTCCTTACGGAACTTCCCAGTTTGTCACAAGTGACCTTACCTCGTCACGTAGTGCCTAAAGCTGACACGATCGAGTTGCATGGCTTTTCGGACGCTTCAGAAAAGGGTTATGCCGCTTGTGTGTACCTCCGCCTCATGAGTAAAAGAGATGGCGTCCAGGTGTTCCTTTTGTTCGCAAAAACAAAAGTTTCACCCCTTAAGAGGGTTTCTATTCCTCGATTGGAGCTGCTCGGGGCACTTCTCTTAGCCAATCTTATAGAAACGGCTATGAAATGTTATGGTGACATTATTCGGGTGGACGATGTCTATGCTTGGACTGACTCTTCGGTCGTTCTGTCATGGCTTCGTTCGTCTCCTCACGAATGGAAAACCTTCGTGTCGAATCGTGTTACAGAAATCCAAACGCGCGTTCCGTCCAGTCGGTGGCGTCACGTTCCGACGGCCCACAATCCGGCCGACGCAGCATCGCGAGGCATGCTGCCATGCCATTTTCTTCAAAATAATTTGTGGTTTTCGGGACCAGATTTTCTGAAATTCCCATCGTCGGAATGGCCCCCCATGCCTTCCTCGTGTCCTACGACCGAGGAGAAGCGTAAGTTGGTTCTCACATGTATCCGAACCGATCCAGATAATGTGGAATTCATAAAATCCTCTTCGTCCTTGCGTAAACTTGTACGTGTGACAGCATTAATATACAGATTTTATAACAAATGTCGAAAAATAAAAAATAACTTCCCTACAACGGAATACGTTTCAGTGCCGGAGTATCAAAGCACATTGAAACGACTCATAAAACTTGTGCAAAGTCACGAATTTCGTGAGGACATGATAAAATTGTCATCCAGTAAGCAATGCTCCAATCGTTTGCAAAGATTGAGACCATTTCTAGATGAAACTGGAATGCTTCGTGTCACAGGCCGGATCGAACGATCCCAACTTTCATATGAAAGTAAACATCAATTGATTCTGCCAAAGAACAATCATTTAACTACGTTAATAATTGATGACGCCCACGTCACAAACCTGCATGTTGGGCCGCAAGCCCTGCAGTACATATTGCTGCAGCATTATTGGATATTGTCAGCGCGTGACATCATCCGCCAACGCATTCATCGGTGTATGCGTTGTTTTCGTGCGCAACCGCGTCACCCGCAACCGCTCATGGCACCGCTGCCTGCCGTTCGGGTGCGCCCAGAGCGAGCTTTTCTGAAAACTGGCGTAGATTTTGCTGGACCCTTTCTAACGCGTGCGAATAAAATTCGAAACGCAAAGGTTTACAAATCCTACGTCGCTGTGTTTATTTGTATGTCCACGAAGGCAATCCATCTCGAACTTGTTTCGGATTTGTCCAAAGAAGCGATGCTCGCTGCTCTTCGACGCTTTACCTCTCGGCGAGGTTTATGTAGCGATATTTATTCGGATTGTGGTCGCAACTTTGTAAGTTGCAATAACGACCTAAAATTACTTTATACATTTCTGCAAGACGAATCCAATCAAAGATACCTTATTGACACAACCCTTCCACAGAGTCTCACGTGGCATTTCAACCCTCCTTATGCAAGTCATTTTGGGGGATTATGGGAATCAGCTGTAAAAAGCTTTTTTTTTTTTACGTACGACGAATTTGCGACTTTCATATGTCAAATCGAAGCAGTACTTAATTCACGCCCTATTTGTATTTTGAGTGCAGATCCTACGGACCCCCTGCCCCTTTCACCAGCCCATTTCTTGGTCGGCGGACCCCTCACGTGTTTGCCAGACCTATCACTATGTGATAAGAATTCCACTCATCTGACTAGATGGAAGTTGGTGCAGCAATGCCTCCAACATTTTTGGAAACGCTGGAGCTCGGAATACTTGCACCAGCTTCAGCAACGCAATAAATGGGCTCGTAATGAGGACTGCCCTTCAATTCGCGAAGGTGCAGTTGTACTCTTGCGTGATGATAACCTACCACCACTACAATGGCGAATAGGTTGTATTCAGGCTCTCCATCCCGGTACGGATGGAATCACTAGGGTTGTCACCGTCAAAATAGGCGGTCATTTATTAAAACGTCCAGTGGTCAAAATTTGTCCATTACCTATAAATTAAGTACTTTTGTGGATACATAATATTAGCACGTAAGTTTAGTTATGTTCTCAAATCGATTTATCTATTAAATAATGCTTTGTGTTTCATACTGTCTACCGACATATTTTTTATGATTTTGTGATACAATTTGGATACGTTCACATTCATATATTTTCTTGTGTTTCTATGTGCGACTCTCCTATTCATATTACTTATTTCTTCAACTTTTAGAGTTCGCACTTCCATACGTTTTTAAAATGCCTAGTCATTTTAAGGTGAGCGGCATGTTTAATCGAACGACAAGGATGACAGCACAATTTTGATTTTGGTCAAAATTCAGTTATCTTTGTGGAATGTGGGCAGTTCTTTCAGTTCAATCCATTTGCATTGGATGGTTTCGAATGCGACCTAACGGTCAGTCTGCTTTTCCCGCGCAATCTGCGAGCGCATGCCACCTCGTAACGCTCCGCCGCGCGTGTACCATGAACATTTTTCGATCCCTGCCATATTAAGAAGAAACAAGCACAAGCACGATCAGCTCTTTTCTGGGAAGTGAACTGGTGCCTATGGAGTTCTCCACATCGACGCAGCACTAGCCTTCGTCCCGTCGTGCAAGGGTCTGGTGACGTCCAGCTGGGAGCGCTAGATTCCTGAAGGTGCGGCTGGGGAGAGCTGGTGAGTCTGCCCACATCTATACAGTCCACTATTTCCGCTACATATATCCGGTTCATATAATTAGTCAAGTTCAAAGCGAATTAAGTGCTTTCTCAAAAACATATTTTTTTTAAAAAAAAGCTTTCTCCTCCAATCGACAGACCATGCTGATAAACCATGCGTTATCAAGGTAACTTGACCAGCTACGATGAGTACTCTTTACTGTAGTTACATGTGTGTGTTCACATACCGTGTACTAGCAGCGCGGAGCGACGCAACATAGGCGGGTGGGTGGACACTTGGCAGCAATAGACGCCGGAGTCTGCTGAGCGCGCCGCCGCCACGCCCAGCCGCCAGTTGTCGCCCACGCCGGATACCTCTACACGATACCTGCACATACACACCTTGCTAAACCATGAGCAGGTGCGTGAATACTTGGCACCAGTAGACACTGAAGTTGGCTACGCCCAGCCGAAAGTTGTCTTCGGCGCGCCGGACACCTCCTTGCGGTGCCTGCGTGCAAGCGTAGCTAAACCATCGACCTGGTGTGTGGACACTAGGCACCAATATACGCGAGAGTCGGCTGTGCGCATCATCGACACGCTCAGCCGCCAGTTGTCGCCGCAGCGCCGTATACCTCCACGCGGTACCTGAAGACAAACACGTAGCTTACTACTTGCAAAACTAACGCCACGTCCGGCGGCCAATTATCGTCTGGGTACCCGAAAACCCGCCACTTTACGCAGTACCTACATGTACACACACATAACTTCGGTATGTTAAGCGGTACGCGGACTTTGTAGTATACTCTGCAGTCGGCCGCTCGCTTCGTATTACATTCAGCCCCCAGTGGGCATCGGCATCGGATTGATCGAAGCTGCAGTAGATACACTTTCACATTTAGTAAACATAAACGGAACACATATACTCCATTTTTATTTTGTCAAAAAATAGCAGAAGAATATAAAATTTGACTAACCTCGAGTCAGCCGTATGTGTCTTAAGTCCCACCGTCAGAAGTTCTAATTGCTCATCCTCGTACACCCTGAGCCACGAAACCTGGCGGGCGAACACATGATTAAAAGTTTCTACATCCTCAGGAAAACCTTAAAATATTCGTCCATTCTCATAGATCCCATTCCATACAAAAATATTTAAAGTCTGTTTATTTATACCGGTTCCAATTTCAAAAGTTAATCGGTATGTAACATAAAATAAATATATTCGGGAACCATTGGTTATTTTTTAATTCAACAAAAGCTCACCAGTTTTTCTTGGAGCCCTGAAACTTTGCAGTCGAGAAAGGCCGTCTCACCCGTGTCGGCTTCCACGCGGGCAATGTCTTGAGACACTCTCGCCCCCCCGGCATCCTCAAACATCGGTGAATTGAACCTGGGGGCAATTACTTCGGTTAGTTTTGAATGCTTGCTTTGACACGGAGTAAGGATCTCCACTTGATGTATATGGGGGCACGGGATTGCCCCCGCCAAGTCGAGCAAACGCACAGCCATATCATCCTTTTCTCGAAACCATTTAGGGCACTTCCAACCCCCCTGTAACTTCGTATATTCATCTCATCGCAAGCCGTGAAAGCTCACAAGAGGTACGATATTTTCGGTCTTTATCATTATTTTATTATATTATCTTTCTTAAATAAAAATGTATATTACTTTTAATAATGAACATCTATACGAGATGGTTCAGGATTCTGGTTCTGGATTTGGTCCAGTGAAAACTAAATTGGACGGATCTAGACGGTTTGCATCTAATTAATGTCCACTGAGTAAGCAAATCCCAGGATCCTACTATGAACGCTATCGAGTAAGCGATATCGAAAAATATTGTATACGTTTGACAGTTTGTCAAGAGCGCCAGGCCCCCTACTACGAACGCTGTCGAGTAAGCTCTATCGAAAAGGCGATATCGCCTGTCAAAAATATTGTATGCGTTTGACAGATGGTATCGAAAACGCTACTATCTGTCAAACGCATACAATATTTTTGACAGGCGATATCGCCTTTCTCGATAGCGCTTACTTGATAGCGTTCGTAGCAGGGCTCCAGGAGTCCGCATCGCTGAGTATAATCGACGTAGAACCTAATGTAAACCTCGTCCATGCTGAAAATTTCAGCATACTTTACGTACCGTTCCGCGATACAACATCGCTAGAGACTAAACTAAAGGTTTTCTGAACATTTAATTAAAATTGGTCCAACCAATTTGGAGTCTGTCATCTCTAGTTTGTAAGTGTTAGTATGGGAAAAGGTCCGGTCAATAATCAGATTACTTTATATTATGGCCTCTAATCGTTTAGCTACATATGTTATTTAGGTCTCAATACATGAACTAGGCACTGCTAGCCCGTAAAACACTCTGCGCCACCCTAAATTGTGAATCGCTCGTAAGATTGGTTAACTTATTCAAATTAAAGGTAAACATTAATTAACCTCTATGTTTAAAGTGGTTGGAAGCGGTTAACATCCACCGCGTAAAGGCCAACGAATTTGTAGGACACTGTAAAGTTTAACCTTAAATGTATCCGACAAAGTTAAGATATTCACTCATTCTATTATTATTAATACGTTATTTTTACCTTATTATTATGTACAAACGAATGCGAACGGTAAGAATGTAAAATATTGTCAGTTGTGCCGGCAGTCGAACAAGCTGGACACATCTTGACCTTGAGTCCAACCAAGATTTTCTTCAACATCGGATCTATAGGCCGTCTGTTGGTCGGACAGTTTTTCCCGTCTAGCTCCCATCCGCCGAAAGTGCGATAAGAAACAGAGTTCCAATAAGAGGAACTTATATCATCAGAATTACGCATAGTCAATAAATAATCCTTAGTTGGGTGGTACACTAGATATATTTGCTTTTATCGGAGTTATTTATGTTAATGCACTTTAGTGACCACAGAAAAATAACCGCTACATTTCTGCTATCAATACGTTTAATAGCGGGCTCAAAAAAAATATCTACAGTAGGTAACTATTAAATATAAACATTGCGGCTGCCCCAATACGTTTGAATAAGTTTGTCTGAGAGGATTTCTACAAAAACTGGACAGAAAAGTCCACCTGTGGCCTCCTGAACCTCACATTTAAATATAACAAACCGTTATCAGCAAATCTGTAATTTTTTTATCATTCAATATTCTCCTAGAGAAACAGTTGCGCTATATAGACGGCTATATTATGTATCTCAGAATTTATCTTCGAGAGTCTGAGTACGTGAGCAATCTCGGGCCATAGAGATGATGGAGTGACTACCCTAAGCTGTACATTAATAAATGTCCCGAAGGCAACGGTGCTGTAGTGTCGGACGAAACATTCGAGTCAAGGACGGTCATTACTAACATAATTGGTTTTAATTAAGTAAATAATCTACTGTAAATTGAATTTCTTATCAGATTTTCGACTATGTGGAAAACGTAATAGTTTTACTTGATTCAAAGGGCATGATGAGCATGGATGTTTTTCATATGCTCCGCTTTCGGAAAATATTTTACGAATCTAGTATAATAGTATAGTATATAGATTGTGTTTTATTTAAATCGGTCGGATGTATTTAATATGATTTGTTAGAGAACAGAATCCGAGGGTACGGTGGAGACCAGACCAAACTTACCACTTCCGATTCAAAGTCAAAATGAACGAAGTTGTTAAATCTGCCTACGTTTATTCGTTTGATTTGTATACATTTGAACAATAGATGCTTTAAACAATGATTGTATGTTTAGTCCCTCCTTAAAAGTGTTTCCAGAAGTCAACGTGTTTTGTCTGTACATCTTTTGCTTGAGCTCATTTCCGGCACTTTTGTCAGTTGCCCACTGACCAGCAGTTGGACGTTGTCGACTTTTTTAGATCCGATTGATTTGGTTATTTAGCTGCCACACTATGCTTAAATGACCTGAAAGTTAAGTGGAGGAGGTAATTTTGTTATCGAATTGCATAATTAAGCTTTTAGATTTATTGAGAAATCGTTTGCACGGTTGGTATTCTAAATTTAATTGCCATGAAGCAATATTCTGTAATAAATACCCTACTTCTAAGACATTATGCGTTGTAGGAAAGAGGTTTATTTTGATGATTTAACGCCCTGGAACTTAGTTACTCGAGTAGAGTTTCTGCTATGGAAGAGAAAATCGGTAAAATGGTGCATATATACCTAAAATAGTAAGATAATAAATTATAAGCCAGGTTCTATCTGAGAAATTAACGGATAACTGAGTGCCACCTAGCGTGGGGCGCAGCCTCAAACGCTATCGCAAGCCAGCGTTTTAACTCAGAATGTATACGGAACACCTCTTGCGCTACGATATTTAAAGCAACACATTTAAAGCAACGCTGCGGCATCCCGCCGGAATTTTCTCAACTGCCGCCAGCGCGCGACTCGTGTTACTAAATCTCTTCCCGTACACATGTCCCGGAGGTTGCGAGGGATGCGCCGCCCGCTCCCCCGCCGCCGCCGCCCGCTCCGGCGTCCGAGCGCAGGCTGCTGGCGCGCGGCCAGGCGGCGCCGCGCCGGGACCGCTGCGATAGGTCGATAGTCGTTGGGGCCACGGGTCAACGAGGTCGGATGTAGGTCAAGGTATCGAGCTTAAGTCGACGCGAATAAAAAAAATCTAATTTTCATATTTTTGCAGCAATAGTAAACGATTAGAGAGATAGGCAGATAGACGGAGAGATTATAAGTAACATTTCTATAGAATCAGATTTAGTGTGGCTTGACAACATTTAAATTAGCATTAACATTGTACGGGAATAATTTTGAAAGGACTGTATTTTCAGGCGTATAGCAATTGTTACTCGCCGAGTGGCAGGAGGTCATAAATAGAAATGGCATTCAATTTCGACCTTTGGCCGATCCTAGAGTGGGAGAGGGAAACCGCTTTTAAGCATTTTGGCAAATTGCCTCCTTAGTGGCATTTGGAAGAGAAACATACGACCGGACTGCCTTATTGCGCATTTAGAAGCTGACCGGAATAAAATCGAGGGCGAGATCGTGAGTTCGAATTGTAACTAATTTGTAGGGCGTCCTAAGGCTTCACATGTGGGATTTACGTTCGTGTTCTACTTTTGGTCTCTAAATATTAGGCATAAAATAAATGTTTTCGGAGTGATTAAGCGCGGATAATTAAACATATTGTGTTTCCACTCTCGCTTCAGTTATACAATTTTTATATTTCTTATTAAGTAAATATGATTTTATATTGAATAAATGGTGTAGACTTTGACACAATTTGTAGTCATACAATTTTGGGGATAGTTATTTCTAAAGGTAAAAAAATCATTAAAATATCTACAGCATACAAAATACCAACAATGCCAAGAGAGCTGATTCTGTCTTGCATGGGCATGTACGTGCTTATGTACTTAATAAACGTCTTTCGTATGTACTTAATAAATTTGAGAGTTTGTCGATTAACGTGCGATTTGTTGATGTGCGATGTCTGATTACTCAGCGTTGCACTCACTATGTAGACGTAAAGAGGGACAGCGTAAAATAGGTCCTGCGTGTCTTTGAGGAACTGCCGCAGACTAAAACGAGGCACAAGATCTCACTGGGGAGGTGTCCGAGCCACGCCCTCGTCTAGAGTTGAAGTCTCTCACCTTAACACCTAGAACAGGATGGCGGGGCGGGGGCCTACGGACGGGTATCTATGCGTAGACGCACGTGGTGACGTCCAAGGCATTTCCGCGCCGAACGAAGGTACCGCGAATTCGAAACAATATAGAAAAACAATAACTACGGAATAGTAGCACTAGTAGTGTTCGCGTGTATCATGTTCAACCCAACCGACAACAATGAATACATTTCATGCTATTAAATTGAATATCAGAAGTTAGCAGAATGGTTCTCAATGATACTCATCCGCCACGTACCTCTCTTTACATCCCAAAGGTTAGTAGGTAGATATTGCGGTAATTATGCAGTTTGAGGTCTTTTGCGAAAAATGATGGAATTTTTTTTTTCTTCGGAAACTTGTTGCTCTGATTGCAACAAGTGATATTCCATGGGGGGCGGCAAAAAAATCCCATAAATTCCCATAAGCGTTTGCAACCGATATGCGCTATCCCGACATGGACCAGTTAGGTAAAGGTTAATTTATAAAGCGGCGTGTCTTCTTTAAATTAACCTTGGTTATTTTTTTATAAAGCACGAAAAGCCTTTAGTACGTATTATATTTTTTTCCTCCCCCCATGGAATATCACTTGTTGCAATCAGAGCAATCAGATTCCGAAGAAAAAAAAATTCCCTATCGTTTTTCGCAAAAGCCCTTAAACTGTATAATAACCGATAATGCCCCTGAGCATTAAGACCGCCTTTTCTAAGCATTTTTAAAGGTGTACAATAATACATATACAAATATACAATAATATTTATTATTATGATTTATTTTTATTTGTTTATTTAAGGAAACTTAACAGCTATACATTTACATGTGCGTTATACATATAACAATTTATCCACAGCATTGGCTCAAAAAAGTTTCACCGTTTACATTTTTTTTATTATCTCTCTTCTCTTACCTGTGAGATAATATATATATCACCCAATTCCAAATCCGGAGGTACCAATAAGACACGGTTTAATGTTACCGACTCCGCCACTATAAATACGTCACGTTCGCCTGTAACTTAATATATGTTCGAGTGAACATTCCCACTCAACACGCTGTCCCCTTTCCCCCTTCAGAGGGGATGAAAAGATGACATCCCCCTGCGCTCACATCCCTTGGACCGGAATATCGGAATATGAAGTGCGCACATTTGCACCTACGCGCGCGAGCGAACAAAACTGTCTCGTTCGCTACACGGTGCCTCGTGATTCTGGGCAGAGAGGCATCTTATGGTATAGCCAATTTTAAAGTCAGAAGTCACTTGGTATTTTGATGAAATCAAGCCATTTGTTAATGATTGATGTGACCACTTACTTACTATGCCAAGTACGTGGTTTTATTTCTACAAATATGGTTACACGAAATTTGAACAGCTCGTAATCTAGACGCTAGAGGACTTGCCTTTCATCCGAGAAGTCTGGGTTCAAATCCTCGCCTGGTCATACACCACTTTATTTCTCTTTCTGAGTTGGATAAGTATGCATTTCGTTACGAATGCGAGCTGTTCCATGGTTCGGAACCCATATAAAACTGTAGGTCCCCTTCCCCTACTAGGTGGTAGGGTTAAGCCCGCCGTTGAAGCGGCGTTGAATTGTCCGTGTTTTCCGTGTTGGAGTAAAATAATGAAATCTTAAGTTGATGAGAGAAGAATTCGACCTCTTGGGTGAGTATGGTAATCTGTATGCTGACGCATTTAAGGAGGTAATTTTTTTAAGGGTGGTAAATCAAGTATTTACTACCCTTAGTAATAAGAAGATAAAACCTATTTTGATTAGTATATTTAATGAAACCCAGCCTGCCGCAACATTTTCTTGCTAGAACGAACCTCATGTGCCCAGAGTAGGCGATATGTTAAAAAGAAGCACTGGCGCCCACTAGATACGGTTAAATATACTATGGTCTTATCTCATTGAAGTGCATTTTATTCGTATGAATGCTTTCATTCAGGTTTACTTTTCATCAAAGTTGGCGAAAAACTCCCAAGGACACGAGACGATCTCCGAAGTTGCGATATTCCTCCCGACGACGCCTCCGCCGTTATGTTTTCGTGTCACTTCGTGAAAGTGCTTTGAATACGGATCGCAAAAACGGAATATTTCCTGCGGAAGAGTTTGTATGCCTCGCGGTGTTCGCCATTGAAGTGTGTCGGGCGAGATGCTCGCATTGTGTCGCTTTTTATGGTCTCCGTGCGAGTCAACTATCTCCTGAAATCTCGGATTCAACAGTTGAAAAAATCTTCCTTGAAAATAGACAAAGATAGAATATTTGTTACGGGAATTAATGCAAACCTTTCGAGAGGATAAAAGTTGTGAAAAACAATGTCAGAAAATTTTACCTCAACGTGGTTCCGCCGTTTTTAATATCGGCCATATTGTGTTTCAATAAACTTGTTTGCATAATATAGCGAACGGCCTCGCAAAACCTTTGTTTGGCAATAGTAGCAAAGCTTCCTAGAAATCGAGATAAATATTCTCCTGTATTCCCTCGAAACTCTGCCAGAAATATCTATAAGCCTCGATTCGTATTTTATTATTTTTTTCACAGTCGTGCAGAGCTTGCGGATGTTTTTTTAGTTTATCACGTTAAATGCACCAGCCGCTGACAAACACCTTTATCGATAAAAAATATAAATGAAATCGTATCTAAAAAATAGATATATGTACTTCTGGGTGGAATCGTGTACGGATTTATCAAAATCCAAAATTATACATTAACTTTGTGTTTCCTTTTATTCCGTATTTTAAAAGCCTGCACATATATAGGGTTCCGAGTAATTAAGGAAACTTATACAATGCACGTCCGTCCGTTCATCCATCTATACATACTTCACAACTTTGTAAAAAAGGTGGCCCAACCCGGCGGGCCCAACTCGTTCGCGGGCACGGTACAAAACCGTGCTGTTGCGCTCTGGGACCCTCTCTGTTTCAAAGAATAAGACAGGCTCCGTGATGAGGAAGATGCAACATGTTCACAAAAAAGACAATGTGCATAGTGTATGATTTGGTAAGATTTACGAAAATTTTAATTTCAAAACGACTTATAGCTAAAAGTAAACCACGACCGCTGTAGTCAAAAATCTAACAAAAACCAAATAGATAATAAATCTTGATTAAATAAGCTATGTCTGATGACTAATCTTTGTACGATGTTCTTACCTTCTCATTGCGTAATCCACCTCCAAAGTTATTGTATAAAACGCACGAAAAATTCGAACTTTCGGACCTTATAACTTAGAAACCAAACACAATTTTACAATGCCAATGGTCATCAGACATCCATTTCGATCAAATAAAGCTATTTTGAGCAAAATTTTGGATCTCTGACAAGAAATTTGGGCGTGATCTTCTTTCCCCTTTTGTATGGGGAGATGAGCGGGATGGGCCACCTTCATTCAGCTTCCTGTGAAAGGTGGGAAAAAAAGTTTGGTTATGCCTCGCCTCTATTTTTTGTTGGTCTTTCGTTGGTAGCTACGACTACGTTGGCTTGAGAAAAATCCATAAAGGCAAGATTATTATACTAGCCAATGCGAATGGTTTGATTGCGTTAAGTTCCTGATCTTTATAGAATGAGAACATGAAAAAAAAAACATATATAATTCCAGCTAACGTTCTACCAAAACAGAAAGAAAAATGTAAAATAAATTGATACTTTATGCATGGAACAAAAATTTTAAGCCAGGTCTCAAATTTATAATTTTTCAAGTTTGCGGCTTGTATTGATATTAACTTATATTTATTTTAATACCATTTCAAAGATCTTAACATTATCTACCGATTCAGCGTAGAACATGTTTAACTTTTTCACATGTTGGTCACATTTATAAATCTCTCTAACTAAGCGACGTCGGGCTCTGGCTATCTCGTTTTAATCACAAAACTTGGTCCAAAATGTTTAGCAATGAGGATGCTCTTAATATGCTTGTTGTCTGCCGAATGCGTAGTACCGCGCTCTCACGTCGAACGCAATCTCACGCTTGAACGGACACGCGCGGTAGCATCAAATAACTAACGCCCACACAGCCCCGCGCAATAATTACGTCAACATTTACCTAACTAATAATTAATTCGACGAGGCTTGGCCGTGGCTGGTTGAAGGCCGCACACTAGGGTCAGGCCACTAGAACACCGAGAGAAACGTCTCAACGGGCCAAGACGAGAAGAACCAACTAGGGGGAGAAACATTCAAAGGCGAATTTCTGGATGGATCAGAGGGTCTCTGTTTATTGATTGATTCGAGAGATTCTGGAGATTAATTTTAGAATCTAATAAGTTAGCAAAAAGACGTAAAGTTATTCGTAGAAACTGAACAACGGCCACCTTTAGGGTCGAAAAAGTGCACCGATCCAAAACCCGACCGCCCCGAAGTTGCTCCACATCGATTTTCGAACCGCACCGAGCTACCGAGCGTAACTACTAATGTGCTGCTGATAATCTATGAAGTTAGGTGATCTTTACAGCGTGCGTAGTGTTTTTGCTATTATAGACTGAATCAGTGTAAACGCACATAAATATGTTTTGTTAAATATGCACGAAGGGTTCCGTTTTTGTATGGGACCCCCTATAATTTTTATCATTTTTTGATTTTACCTATTTGTTGTTATGGCGGCAAAATAAATACACACACTGTGAACATTTCAGCTGCCTACCTATTACGGTTCATGAGATACAGCCCTGTGACAGACGGACGGACGGACGGACGGACAGCGGAGGCTTAGTAATAGGTTTCCGTTTTCACTCTTTGGGTACGGAACCCTAAAAACCCATAAAGTTTACCCAAACTTGTTGACAAATTAACCAAAGCTCTGCGTTACATGCGAAGCGATGTTGAGATTGCCATTATTTATTTATTTTATTTGATAGGTATGACACACTTTGTTACAGATATAACTTATGAGCGGGTTATATTTAGGCTCACTGCACTGGGCTAGGCCCGTCTCGCAGAGGAGTGGAACCATTCTGCAGTACAGTCGTACGTGTTGAAAATTTCACATAGCCCATGTTGAAAATCTACCCAAAATACTTTCACGGTAGTTCAACGTGTCCCTTATTTTTCTCTTAATGACCGTCCACAGAGACACCAGCGGAGATAGATCACCGAGACGAATCCCGAGAGAATAATCTTGGCAACTTTTGCCTCAATTAATTTCATTACAAGAGTGCGAGGCAGAAATGTACTGCGAACTGAGTGCGAACGAAGCGGTTCCGTTGCTTGAGCATCTCGTTAGGGCGGCCGAACGGCGAAAAATTCGCAATGTTGTTGGCGCGAAACGACGGCTGTGATATTGTATGAGGGACCGTCTAATTCGGCGCTCGTAAAGTGTACGGAGCACGCGAAAAGTTTTTAACGTCGTTGGCGGCGAAGTTTGATAACCGCTGGCACTGTAACTTCAGAGAACTACTGCGAGATGACTACGAGTATTTGTTTAGCTACGATGTGCCTGGCCGATAAAACTTTATGAAGACTGCTGCGGAGGGAACCTCTGTTATCGTTTGCTTCGAGAAAGTGGAGGAACGGAAGTGGGCCGAAATATTGTAGCTAAAACAAATACATTGACGGTATTACCGGCCAGTCAGTGCGCTTATGAATTCGCTCACTGCTGATGATCGCGAGTTCTAACAACACGTAAGAACCTCACAGGACGTTATTTAGTGCAACGAACCTACAATGTTGCGTATCCCGAATTCGTAAACGAATTACTACCATCAGTGCATTTCAACTAACACGTGGCTGCGTTGCCGCCATACGAATGAGTTTCGGTCGCCACTCCTTTCACTCCTTACTCACAGGGGAATGTATTGTTTAATGTCACGTAACATAGGTAGGTAATTTCCTTTCTCTTTTGATCCCACGGACATCGTGTTTATGAGCATCATACTACCTAACACACTACATTACCGACTGAACTTGGGGCCATGCCAATCTAGCACCGGTGTGTGTTAGGTTCAGTAGAGGTACTAATAGAATTAACACGAGAAGTTCTTACGCGAGAAGTCCTCACATGAGAAGCTGTCGTCGATTTAGGAAACATGTGTACCTTCTTTTTTATCTAGAGAGAATGAAAGGAACTCATGTGAGAAGAATGAACATTGAACGAACAATGAATACTAGGGTTGTAGTTGAATTTGTTTAGTGATCATTTCTGGTTCAGCACTGAATTCACAATAATATTCCGATTTCCGTGCAATTATCTGACAACCACGATTATGGGGTGTCTTGGCGTGATGGTGTGTATGTATATCACCTTTTATATGCTTGCAGTGTGCACTTATGCGACGAAATTTCCTAAATATGTTCAGAAACAGCATCCTCGGTACCCGTCCTAAACTTTTAGCTTAGTATTTCTCAGCTGCTCTGTCTCCTTCAATATCAAGGTCTCCTGGGGGTTAACCGTGCTCTGGAACGGGTTGAGAATGTGCTTTGGCCACAGCTCTAGCTGTAATATTGCGTTGCGACATCGCAGCGAATCTGACGACCGCGAATTTAATGAAAAATGTGCGCTCCAGAAAGATATTACGCGTTGCCAGTAATATGATGCTTTTAAGGTCAGAGAAGTGGACTTTTACTGCTCTGCCCTAATTTATTTACAACAAAACAAAATTTCAAGTGCTAGATGTCCCGAAGTGTATCATGGTTTAACAAAGTATTTAAATATCAAAAATATTTTTGAAAATGTTACGGCTTTTCACGCGGCAGGAAGAGAGCCGTAACATTTTTCCAACATGTCTAACGACCGCGGTAATCTCAAAAGTATCATAATCAAAGATATTGCCACATTCATTCTTATAATGCGAACGTAAATTCCAGTATGGGCTAAAAAATCGATAGAAATTAACGTGAACAAAGTCTACATTGTACAAATATAGTAATGTATGAAGAGTCTACATTTTAAAATTGAAACCCCCATTATTTACTTACAAATATGTCGCGCAGCTACTCCTCAGGAGAAACCTGTTTTCTGCATAAAAACATGTTCGATTTTTTTTTTATTGAATACATTTTTAAATCCGTGTACTTAGCTAATCTCCTATATTTTTATGGATTCGTTTTTCTTGTAAATAACTCAGTTAAAACTAGCTTGACTTTGCAAAATGTTTCATGAATGAAAATTCATAATTCATTAAGCATTTAATATTCCATTGAATAAAATACTTTAAGAAAAATTTAAAACATAGACGACCACGTAATTTGTTGGCATTATTCAAACCACAGACCTAGCGCGGGCTTATTTTAAACAAATATTTTCAGAAATGGACTAGGAAATAGCTTTCCCTTTTCATATGGGCCGACAAGAACAGTGTACACTCTTAATCCAAATTAATAAAATTGCCCGTATGGATATAAATTATGAGTTCAAGTTTTTATTGGGAAAAAGTCTAACAAGGAAAATGGTTATTTTTGTTACATATCAGGTACCTACTATCATTGGTTGATATTTACTTAACCCTTTTTAAGAGTATTGGTGCCAAACCTGCATCTACCTGCAGTTCTTGGTCCATTCATCCCATACGGGCTTCCACATCCAGACTTGAAGATTATTTCGCGGGACCCAAGAATGAGTATTTCCGGCCAAACCCACTAAATATCCATCCTATAGCTTCCTGAATTATTTTGACAGTTATGATTTATTCCATCTGGGAATGGGTAACATCCAATGCTTACAGGCGTAACCGTCCTCGAGTAAAGGGTTGCTGCCGACATGACACCTAGTTCCTGAAAAAAGGTCAATCGTTTCATCCTCACCAATTGTGAGTGCTCGACAGTCATCGTCGCGAAGTCAAAAGGACTCAAAAATTTAAAAAATGTTCTGTTCATTGGCAAAGGTATAAGATTGCATGCCGACTGCGAATTGAATTAGTGAAAATAGCCAAAGGGTTCCCTACCCCTAAGCGTTGACACATTTAATCAAAAATGTTTAATCACTTGAAAATGCTTGATTATATATGTCCGCATGTTTTATTTTTTTAAATAACTATATTTTCCACTAAAAAAAAACAGTAAAAGAAAACTTTTTCCAATGTTTATTAGCCGATATTTTCCAATAAAAATGTAAATTAAAAAAATTAAAACATACAGAAGTAAGTTTTGACAATATATTTTGGAATCGAATATTTCAAAAACCTAGTAAATCATTTACATCATGTAAACTGTTATAGCCCGACCCTTTCTTATGCTTAGAAAAAGTAGTACCTGTCGTGAAGATGCTTGTGCGCGGTCGCGTGCGAGTCGAATATGTAGTTGAGCATGGGCGAGTCCGGCGCAGCGCGCGCTCCGCCGCCACCGCCGCCTCCGCCGCCCGCCGGCGTGGGAGGCGGCGCGGCGGAGCGGCGCGGCCGCCTCTCGCTACATCGCGTGCCGCGCACCGCCGCCTCCGCTGCAACAAACATCCCGCATCGACTGCGTGACACTAGCAGACGGCTTGGGGGTAAGGCGACCTTTCATCTACCGATTTATTGGATGAAGAAGACATAAGTATACAGAAAAAAAAAACAAAAGAACAGTAAAACATACGATACAGAAAACATTTCTGAAAAGAGAAAAAAATAAAAAATATAACTACTTTAGCAAAAAATCATATAGTACCAAGAGAGGGGCCTTACATTTTTTTTTGCATCGGATATGGATGGCTAATACCATACGTAAAATAATAATTATTATTCTAACCCAGACACCACATTCCCGAAGAAGTCAGGAGTCATGCCAGGACCTTCCCGTTTTAAGCACTGTTGCAATGAACCGGATGGAAGAGAAGGACAATGTTTCATTGCCGCTTCGAACAATTCGGGGTATATTTCCGGCAGTCGCGTGTAGGCGTAGCAGCTGCCTCCTCAACAACGGGCTGAATGATCAACTCGAAACGTCGGAGAAAGTCTCCTCCCGCTCAGTAAAAAGCCATGACTTTTTTCAAACATGCACTCAGTGATCGGGGCGTCACATAGCGGAAATGAATTTCGAAACTATGTTAAATAAAAAAATGGATGTCAAGCTAATTATAAAAGAAACATGTCTGCTTCATATACTGGGTTCTATGGCACTTTGAAGAAAATAAGTTACGCTGCCCCGCACTATATTATAACGGTGTTAAATAATTTGGTTACTATGTTAGTCATGAAAATCTATTGTACTACAAGCTTCAGATTGTACGACGTTTGACTTAGTGGTAAGGGACACTCTCGGAATGCTGTAAAATATTTCGGTAGGTACATCGCAGGCAAGAGCCATGCGAATGAGGTATGTTGTCCCTATCTTGGAACGCTGAATCGTCTGGCCTACCTTTCCCGGTTGCGAGCACGGAAATATTTCGACCAGCGACCCTATGACGACGGTTACGGCCTGAGGCACTTGGCCAAGCTCTACGGTAACGGTAGTCAGACGTTAAATAATTTGATAATAGGAACCGAGAACGAAGACAGCATAGTTAAATGGGGAGTAGTTTTTTATTTCGATAGGAAAAAAAAAATTTTGAAAGCGTTTAAAAAATGTTTTTCCATTCTATTGTGACGTTCCGAATTTGAACAATTTGGGCGGCGCCATTTGGAATTTTAAATCAAATCGTTTTTTTATTATATTTTTTTAATCTTGTTTCTACTAATATTAACCGTGTCTCTTGCCGTGTATATTGCAGAAGTCATAATTGTCGACTTCACTTAAGGCTGTTCCGACCCATATAAAGTTGTTTGCACATATACCGCAAAGAGTATGGCACTTTAAGCCACGAATTAATAATAAAAGTTTAATATAGTCATATTACTTGCAGCGAAAACAATTTCACAATTTCAGGATTATTGGTTTTGTTACAATTTATTTAAATACGATTTTTATTTAACAGCGGCATCTAACGGTGTAAAACTTCTAATCGGCAATTACAACGAAACCATTAAACCTGAAATTGTGAATATATTTTCGCTGCTATTACTATGGCTATATTTAATATTTTTGACGAATTCGTGTCTTAAAGTGTAATACTTTTTGCGTTCTGTGTAAAAAAAACATTGTATGGGTCGGAACATCCTTAAGGACTCGGGAACATTATCTTGGTGCTGAAGTGAATGGTTCAATCGAGATCTGCATTTCTATGTATCATATTAAACTTGTATTGTGTAATATCTTTGACATGTCTAATACTAGTGTTGTTACTCCAATGAAATATCTCATCGATATCAATACCTTTCAGTAATATTCAAATTATATTGTGTATTTTTTTTTATTTCTTATCCTCGACCCATCGTGTTGTTACTCATATATATAAAAGGTCTCATCGACATATATCTTCCTGTACTACTAATTGAATTATGCCAAGTTTTCTGTCATTAACAAATTTGATTTTTTTATATATCATAATCGGTTTGGTACTCAAATGAAATATGAAAAATATCCAAAATCTCCTGTAGAGTGTCCCAAGATACTTCGCGTATTTTTTTTTATTCGTATATATTATTATTTTTAATTCTGCTCACCATGCTTTGGCGGGTCGTGAAGATGCAGAGGGCTCGGCAGGCACAGCAGTGTCGTCAGTAGCAGCGCCGTGTACCGCATGCCGCTGCTAGCATCTTCCCGCGCCTGCAAACAACAACACGCTCGATATTCACATCAACGTACCAGTACAACGGGTGTCCGTAGTGATATTCCAAGGTATAAGGATGATCAGGGATAGATTACAAGATCCACAAGGCTTAACCAATAGATAGAACCATAAATTATCCCGAATATTCAACTAAAATGCACATTTCAACCTCGGATAAGTAAAAAAGAGGTCCATAGACTGGATTTTGAACCCAAGGTCTCTCACACAAAAAAACAGAATCATCAACAGAACGACTAGGTTATGGGCCAAACATATGCCGAAAAACATAATTGGCGTTACTACATCGACATTAGTAAATCGACCCATGACACATGAGTTCATTGGAGTCGATAGTAAAGAAGTTAGAGGGCTGTGACGTACGGAAATTCGAATTCTTCATAAATGTTTGGGACAAGAAACGTTAAATTTATAAATGGAAACTTTCTCGCTCGCTCTCGAAGGCACCAAATCATCTAACAAAAATGTAGGTTAACTGATTTAGATTTTTTTTTTATTGAAAAATATATGTCGCTCTTTGACGTCATTCTACTGATAGAAATGTCATTTTTTATTTTTCTTAGAACGTTGAATGTGAAAAATTTTAACTTAATTGAGTTGAATATTTTTACCTTTTTAACATCTTGATTGATTTATTACTGAACTTTTCACGGTGATATTAAAAGCACTCTCAAATGTTCACTTAGTCAAAACAGTAATTAAGTTTGAAATGGTTTAATTATAAATTATATTTAAGTATATACATTTCACACAAGAATTGAGGTCGTGTTGGGTTTTTTTAAATAAATGTGGAAACCGAAAAGGCTAACTCTGAAATGCTGGAATAGCAACATGGAAGTGACATAAATTCAATAAGATGTTTAGGTGGCTCCCTATTGGCCCATCAGAAGAGTGAAAGACCAAGCTTGGCGATACTGATTAGGCCTCAACATCAAGAACAACCTTAAAATGTATAAAAGCGCTGCAGGCTCGCACACTTTGCTGATTAAAGAAGAAGTCAGTTATTATTAAAATGGTTAATTTATTTTAAAACCACATGTCGCATTCTATTCGCGCAATCATTCCTGGCAAATAACACAAATAACCTTACCAACCTTTAAAATAAACTTAATAACCCCACTTATTGCTACTTACTTAATCCCACATGAAATATTATCCTTCTTCGGTCTTGGCTTCGCCCGGACCAACCCCAGACTGAGAATCTCCAAAATATATCCAAGCATATCCAAAGAAATTGCAAAAATCCAACAGTCAGCGTATTACTCTTGAACGATATTATAGCTCAACTCCCTTCCGAAGTAGCCCCTCTGAAAGTCCGGAAGCCCATTGGCGTTGTCGGGTGTCTTTATCGCGAGGTCCTGGCGTACGCCATATGCCGCGCTTAACATTAAAATAAAATACACCGACTTAACCCATGACCATTTTTTTTGGATTTTCAGCATTAACTTTATTGTTTCCAGGATTTTTTTTGTCACGTTTGATTGTATATATATTCTGTCCAGAAAATTATCTTTGGCATAATGGTACAACGGCGGCTCCAATTCCTATCAAAGCAATCAAGAGTCCTGCACTTCGTGAAGGAACTCGGTCGGGTTCGCACAATAATAGTTCGCCTACCACGACGTGTCTGAGTGCCCAAAGGAGCCTCCTAGCAGGCCAAAAAGAAGAAGACAGCATATCTACATATGAAATCGAAAGCGAGAAGTTATCGTGTTCGCTTCTGTCAAACTCTATGTAGGAAAAGCGATGCCTACATTTTTCTATGTATAGTTTGACAGAAGCGAACACGACAACTTCTCGTATTCGATTTCATGAGTAGACCCTGCAAATAGAATCAAACCTGTCGCGGTTCGCCTTCATAAAGTCCAAAAAGCATAAGGTCTAAAACCCAGAACATCCAAAAGTATGTATTATTCGTATGTATTATAATATACATATAATCTTACCTAACCTAACCTAACCTAACTTAACCTATCCTAATTGAAAATATCCGTATTTCTAAGTGCTTTGGACGGAATGGGTTTTGGACTTTGTGCTTTTTGGTCTTTATGATGAGACCCCCTGTCGCGATCAGATCAGCTAACATTCTAACAATTTAAGGAAAGGACAAAAACTGAGCAGTGTTTTTTAATAGTCTAGAACTTACGCGACTTTGTGCATTAGAGGAGTTTTTCTCTGAGAAGGCTATAACAGCTCGTATGGTATGGTACACCTTGTAGGTGAAAATAATAATAGACCCTGGCCCTGAAGTATTAGTAATCCAACGTTATTTCCATCAGTTGTCGGTCTTAATCAATACACGACATATTGTTGATCCATAGAATACGTTTTATAAATATGGAAACAGCCAATTCCCTGCCAACAGTATCTACGTCTTACCTCTAAATTGTCGTAGGGTTTTCCTATCAAGGTTACCCGGTATCACGCGTTATAGTTCGAGTGTTGGCTTAATTTTCGAACGATACATGATTAATGTCTTTACAATCCTTTGCACCGTTATCGATTTACGTTTAACTTGGGTATTTATTTAGGATATTCTTTATAGTTAGATGCCTGTATAACATGACCGTATAACATGTTTCAAATGTGTGTAACACTCTTTGATATTTGGTTTCTCATTGTTTGTATTGTGTTGCTTATTGGTTTTTATTCTCTGTATTTTTAATACGTTTCTACAGATATGATTTTATAAGGATTTGTTTTTATTTCATTTTTCTTAGGGACCAAACTTAAATCAGCGTTGCTGCTCACTGAGTGAAATGAAACTTATGCTGAGATGGCCCCTTTTCTTCATTACTACTTGCTAACTCATTGTGCTACTTTTATGGTATAAATCTTACTGTGTATATAAAGAATAATTTTTTTGATTTGATTTGATTTGATTTGATGACAGTGACTCAACATAGGCCACTATGGGTTTCCTATATATATACATTTATTCATCCAATCTGTTGGAGTCTCCGGCATCGTCGCGCCGGAAGTCTGACTTATTCCCGCCCAGGTTCCTCCCAGGAAAAGGAATTAGCGTCAAAAATGATGTTATTTTTTAAGTTCCGCATTATTCTTCACTATTTACTTCAATTTAGTTCATTTCTTCTATATATCCGCTCATAAACTTTTCCAAATTTTTCGTAGCATGTATCACTGCCTGTTTTTGTAGAATTTACATCTTTATATCAGTCTCTAAAGTGTCGATATAATGTTGTGCAGTTTTACTTATTATGCCAGTTGTGCCAATAACAACTGGGATAATTTTGCAAGATGTGTTCCATAGCCGTTCCACTTCTTTTTTAAGTGCATGGTACTTCAATATTTTTTCTGCTTCTTTTTTCATAATGTTGTAGTCCGAGGGTACTGTTACATCGATCAGGTAGGTTTTATTTCTTGATTTTTTGATGTATATCAAATCTGGTCTATAGTTCGGTATCGCGAAATCGGTGGTTACTGGAAGTTCCCAGATAATTTTACTCGACTCATTTTCAACAAGATGGGGCTCATTAGTAATTAAAATAAAAACGAAGTAATTCATAATAATTAACATTAATCTACCTAACCTATCTATATAATTAAAATTAAAATGAAGTATCTTTATGTACGTGTAACTCCTAACCAAAACAAAACCTGCCAATAACTAACCTTGGGCATAATAAAGTACAATGCGTTTTTAACAAATCGCTAGTGCCTTGAAAAGTCGCTAAACGGACACAAATGTCAATGACGTCTGCCCTCACGCGGCTGCCCGTGTTCGGGTAGCGCACTCAGCCATGAGCGACTTCTTCCCCCCCTTCTCCTCACCCTCCCCCGGAGGACCGCCCGCCCCGCCCCCGCCGCCGCTCCCGCGCCGCCCCCGGCCCCGCTCCCCTTGGTGTGAAGTAGCGCTACCGGCATCGTTTTCGCAGCCCCGTGAAAGTTCGAAAGCCCATGGGCACAATATCTTTATAAATTGTAGCCTATGTGTTATTCGGATGTATAAGCTATATTATTGTAAAGTTTCATTAAAATACTTTCAGTAGTTTTTATACGAAAGAGTAACAAACATCCATCCATCCATTATTACAAACTTTCCCCTTTATTATATTAGTAGGATTTCTCCTTTATAATATTAGTAGGATGGGTTGAATAGAATTTTCAAAAACCTTCATTCAAACAAGATGGGTAAAATATTTCTAAGAAAAGATATTAAACAGAAGAAGACAAAATGGTTGAATTGTGAATGTATCGGGTACCTACATACATCTTAAATTCAAAACCACGATGATGGCCATTAAAACTGGTCTCTAGTGGATGTATTTATATGTTAACAGCAGCACGATAGTAAAATTGAACGAGGTATAAATTTAACCAAATCTTAATTATTTACGATGTAGGAACCATAACAAATTATTAACTGATCAGAGTAAGGTTAGGGTGTGCTTCGGTGTGTATGAGGGTGAGGTTGATTGTGTGTTACGTACATTGAGATATTGCGTTGATCTAATGTCTAATGCTAAGATTTCAGATGTCGTCTTAGTCATCCTAGGAAGCCAGTACGTGAAATGACGGACGAATGAGGACTTTTCGGAAGAGCGGCATAAAAAAAATCGATGTACTTTCGCTTAATTTAATAAAAACTTGTCGATACCTTCCGAGGGTTGAGCTTAGCAGCGAGGTCACGTAGCGCCGACGAATGAGGACTTTTAATAAGTATTCCGTTTGTGTGTCGGCTGGAGTTGAACCCTGGAGGGGGGGTCTCTCGAGTCCCGCGGGAAGGCCCTGCTTGTCCTTTACCTATAACCCGAGGTCTAACCAGGGATGTCAGTTGGTATACATAAAAACGCGTGAGGGTTTCGAGGGAGCAACTCAATTCAAAATTATCCGAGCCGCCTGAGTTACTCAAATTTTTTAAGAGTTCAGAGTCTTGAATATACACTTTTTTCGAGATGGATTCGTACACATGGCAATCATCTTTTCTATTCCGTGCTCTAACTAGCTATTTGTCTCCCTACCAGTCTGCCGGCTATCAACAAACAACGTCATTTGGAATTATTCTAGACGTGACGAACGTTTTATTCATGTTTTTGAATCACAGAGGAATATACTATGATGGTATATATTAATATACCACATGATAATTAGATTTAAATACTATTTATACATATATTAATCTAATTTATTAAAGCAATAACCCTTTCACCGGCAAGGTTTTTTGAAATAATCCTTCTCAATACGCCACACAACAAATTATTTCGATAATATGCAGTCTTGAATTGTTGTTTGTTTTGTTGCAAATAGTGTGTTTCCACTGCTGAAACAGTAGAAATCTAATAAACGCTAGTATGTACTGTGCAAGTATGTAAATAAAACAATTTTTTTCGTAATCAGTAAAGTTTTATTAATGTTTGAAGTGGAGTAGTTTCTGTCGGATATATCCGACGATGGCGCCTGCAGAATGTCTTGCTCTGACGGATATATACGTTCCTGGCGGGGAAAGGGTTAATAATGTATAATACAATTACTGTTACGTATCTGTCTATCAAGTAAAAGTACGTCGCTTATTCCAAGAAATGTGATATGTACTCGTATGATTGCATGATTTCTGGTCGTATGATAACCGACCAGAAAACAAAAGTTTCCGGGTGGGGTCTTCCGAACCTTGTCGAGTTTATCGCGAGTAAGATACATTCGTGTACATTTAGTGCTATACGGACACCGATCACTGCATCCAAAGTACCACTCTGTATACTGGTGTCCTTGTGACGCATAATCTCAACGCGCCGTATCGAAGATAAAAATTATATTTAGCTCGCCTTGAAAAAGCTGGGAGTATTCAAGGCAAATGTAAAGTCTTGCGTCGACAATAATAAATTGTTCGAATCTGTGGGACAAATCAGCTAAGCATTCGATCGAACTTGATACATCCCACGACCTCAAGGAATCCCAGAATTCAGAGATCCTTCTACTCGTCTTTCTGTGTTTTATCATACGGAATACTGAACATGCTATTTGGAGATTCGATGCATTTTGCTATATTCTTCTCCATTCCACCATCGTTCAACGTTAAATGGGCAGGGAAGGCACCCATTCACTGGCTACATGTATACTTTAAATTTTTTTTTTTTATGTGACTGGACATGGATGGCTAATACCACACCATTCTGTCATGGTATTAGCCCAACACACCACATGGGAGCTAGGTGCCATGCCAGGACCTTCCTTATATTGCACGGCTACATTGAACTGGATGGAAAACACGGACAATTTATCATTGCCGCTTCAACCATCGTTCATCCAATGCGATGGTACCAACCCGGGCGGGATTAACCCTACCACCTAGTAAGTAAGGAAGGGGACCTACAGTTTAACGTGGAATCCGAACCACGGCCAGCCTCTTTCAACGGTTGAATGGTCACCCATCCAAGACCAGACCGGACCCAGCGTTGCTTAACTTCGGAGAGCGATCGCCGAAGTGTCGCGCCACTGGGCCATTGAGGCTGACGAATAACCACCCAATCCTGTATAGCTCGATTGATGTAAGTTGACTTTTTTTTATTTTGCACATTGAATAAATCAATTGAGAGCGACGTCTGTACGTACACATCTAAAAATGTATATACAAATATAGTAAGACTTATATCATGAATACAAGATAAGTTATCAAAAAACCAAAAGGAACAGACATAGCTCTCCGTTGGTTTATTTAATGTCCAAAATGACGGAAAATTATTTCTTGATTTGACTGAGGAAACTGGCACTAGCCATTGCATGAAACGCGATCACCTCATTATCCTCTTAATACAAATGTAAAATCACCAAAGTTTACAATGACCCTGTTAGTATGATATTTACTATTTGACTTTGTCTAGGCAGTATGCGTTATATTTCGATAATGCTATAATACGAACTAGTGGATCACTGTCCATAAACGTTATATGTAAAATTAATTCAAAAAAATAAGAAGTAAGAAAACTATTTTTTTTTTAAATATAGTTGGACGAAAAAAATTTCTCATAGGAGCCCATGGATACTCACCCATTAACAAAGTCACCTTTGATGAGGCGCAACTAAATGGTAGTTTCTATGAATTTCCAAACTAAACTAAGCTTCGTTAATACTCTAATACTATAATTCTCCTACAAATTGTATGAAGCAACAACCAACACATACACCAGTCGTCGTACCGGCTTAAGCTTGCACAAAATAATGAGCGAGAAATATCAGGTAGGTCGATGCTTAGTTACTTCAAGCTTACTAAACTAAGTACTTGATTGTACTACAATCGGAACAGAAGACGGTCTGGATGAGGAACGTTTTTAGGCTTCCGTACCCAAAGAGTGCCAAACAGAACCCTATTACTAAACCTCCGCTGTCCGTCGCTGTCACAGGGATGTAACTCATGGACTGTAATAGCTAGTAGACATCTGAAATTTTCACAGAGTGTGTATTTCTGTTGCCGCTATAACGATAAAAAGTAAAAATAAAAATAAAAACAAAAAAAAGGGGGACCACCATACAAGAAACGTGATTTATAATAATAATAATAATAATAATAATATAGTTTTATTTCAGGTACATTTGTACCTATAGCTGTATACATATTACATATTTGGGTCAAATCTTATATAAAGGTACGGAACCCTTCGTGTGCGAGTCCGAATCGCTAATGGCCGGTTTTTTATATTACCTTACTATAAATATATCTAGCGTATAAATAGCCAAACATATTGATTTGAAAGTAAAAGATTTGTGAACGGATGTACTTAAAGCGGTTCGCTTTTATCTACTCATACCATACACCAGCATTACCATACGAGTATGATTGGCAACGAATTTCTATATTTTGTTTCGAATATCGAGAAGTTTCACTCGTCGCTTTCGTGCGAGTTTACACCGGTTACCTCCGCAGTGTTGCGAACTACCACCTACCTGCGTAATGTAAAGCTAATATTAGTTGTGCCGTTCCGTCGCACCCTAGTCACGTATTCCTGTTCTACCCTCGTGAATTATTGCCCTTTCAGAGTCGTTCATCTCGGCTGAAAGAAATCACGTTACGCTGTGAGTCCACCTTTGCGTGTTCATTTTGCTTAACGGTTTGCTCAGGTTTTTATTTATTGCGACATATTGTTATAATCGAATAGTATATGTCAAGACATCGCATATCGCATATAAATTGAATGCAGATCTATTAATTTAGTACCGAATTAAAGCTAGTTTGACCATAGACCTAGCATGCGCGCGCATTCTATTTCTATGAGATTGACAGACAATGCAAGAATTGTAAC
Source organism: Incurvaria masculella (assembly GCA_946894095.1). NCBI lineage: Eukaryota > Metazoa > Arthropoda > Insecta > Lepidoptera > Incurvariidae > Incurvaria > Incurvaria masculella. Next base: position 13,835,475 of record OX335641.1, on the reverse strand, counting down.
AATATAATCAAGTTATCGGTGCACTCCCTGTGAAGTCATTGATTCGTCGTGGTCTATTAATAAAAACCGGCCAAGTGCGAGTTGGACTCCCACACGAAGGTTTCCGTACCATCAACACTAAAAAATCAGGTTTTTTGTATTGAATTTTTATTTATTTTTTATTTTACCTATTTGTGGTTATAGCGGCAAAATTAATACACACTCTGTAAAAAGCACCAAACAGCTGCCTATCTATTACGGTTCATGAGATACAGCCCTGTGACAGACGGACTGACGGACGGACGGACGGACGGACGGATGGATTGACGGACGGACGGACGGACGGACGGACGGACGGACGGACAGCAGAAGCTTAGTAATAGGGTTCCGTTTTCACCCTTTGGGTACGTAACCCTAATAACCAAGTATGGTTTTAGGTTCATAGCTCACGTTGCCATAGGATAGAGTCGAGAGGAGCAAGAACAGAACCATTATGATGGTTGCGATCAGAATTATTATGTACTACGCACTGGCACTGCTACATATAAATTGAAAACCAACATAGGGGGGATTAACCCTACCACCTAGTAAATAAGTAAGGAAGGGGACCTGAAGGTTTATGAGGGATACGAACCACAGCCACCTTCAACATCGAAAACGGTAACCCATCCGGAATATGACTGCGCCCAGAGTTGCTAGACATTGATGAAATTCGCATTTAAATCGGGTGAGTGGTTCGATGTTATCGCTGTACATAATATCGTGGAACTTTCTGTAGGCCTTTTTAACACCTACAATTGTCAATTTTATAGTTTTCATTTTTTTCTTAAAGTTTATATTAAATATTTAAAAAATATATGCACAATCGTTGCTCGTTGATTGATCCCCATCGCTCCTTATATAAATGAAGACGGTTTCAAAAAATTCGTTGCTTAGAAGAAGTAAACGGAGAAACAAAAGCAGATAGCGATTACCTCCCCAAGCCGCCGCCTCGGGGCATTTCGGTTTGTATTACAGCTACATCTTATCGTAAGCGAAACTGAAATATTTATAGCTGTGTCCCATGTAATCAAATATATGTGTAGTAAGTTCCATAGAATTCGGACAATCGGTTTAACAGTTATGGAGGAACATGCATACATACGTACATACAGAACTGATTTCTAAAAATTGCGAATTTAGATTTAGTATCGTACATAAAGTCTACAAACGACGTATCTTAGAAAACAAAGCAACTTACTCCATGAACACCCCTTACAGATTTATTATTAGTATAGATCATCGAATTTAAAACCGCATTGTATATAAAAAACCGGCCAAGTGCGAGTCGGACTCGCACACAAAGGTTTCCGTGCCATCGTACAAGATTTAACACAAAAAAACTCGTTTTTTGTATGGGGCCCCTTTTAAGTATTATTAGTTTATTTATTTTACCTGTTGTTTTAGCGGCAAAATAAATAAAAACTCTGTGAACATTTTTTATTGATGTTGGGCCACTTTCATATTTTCATGTAGTTACACCAAAATTAAAGATGATTTCTAGAGTACTTTCTGTCATATTTTAGAGTATATATTTCATTTAACTTAGAGTAAAACGAACCTATGCTCTTAGTAATTTCTCTTTCCGGTGTTACAAGAAGAGAATACGTAAAGTACTTAACACTTTTCTTGCTCTACAATTAATAGCGTTACGTTGGTAGGCAAATAAAAGTATCAGAATAGTCAGTGGTCACACCTTTAATTTTCACAGCGGTGAAATAAAATAATATTAAATGCCATGATGTCATCACGCGACCGAAAGCTAAGTTTATATATGCTATGCTACGGGTGTGATCATATTATACACAAACAGGGTGTTACAGAGATCACCGCTTTAACTTTGTTTAATTATTGTTTACGTCACAAATAACAAACTTAGACGCTATTTTATTATTTTATTATTTATTTTGTAAACTATGCAAGCCACTGGAAAAGAACGCGGCTTCGGGAGGGGGTTGACAGAGAACTTGCAGAGAGCACGCACGCAAATATTGGGGGAGTAAACAGTCTCGAATACGATCTTAGGCAGTCATCAAATTATACAATGTGTATCGAAGTAATTATAAGATGTCTAGATCCAGAAGTCGTCGTTAGCATGATTGAGTTGGACAAAGTGTCTGACAAGTTCTGTCTAAATATGCGACCAGTTAGGTTCCGCCCGTCGCTGCTCCTCCGGCATTTATCCGTCTCGGCTAATTGCATTTAGCATAACTAAATTTGTAGCAAGTTTCCTTTCGTCGGTCAAGTTGGTTTAGGTCTCGTCTTGGTTTACATACATTAGTCATAGCACCGTTTCCTCTGGAAGGAAGGCAGTACATAAGGACCAGAAAATTTCGTTCCGTGTCCTGGTCGTTACAGGCAATATCTCCTGGTTAATATCAATATTTACGTGTGTACGATTCAAATGCGGACGGTTCATCAAACCAATACATATTTTTTTCTTGCCTTTCACTGTGATTTAAATTGTGAATTCTTCCAGAGTTGATCATTTTTAGGGTTCCGTACCCTAAGGGTGAAATCGTAACCCTATTACTAAGCCTCCGCTGTCCGTCCGTCCGTCCGTCCGTCCGTCTGTCACAAGGCTGAATCTCATGAACGTTATAGGTAGGCAGCTGAAATTTTCACAGAGTGTGTATTTATTTTGCCGCTATAAGAAAAAATATGTAAAATATAAAAATTAAAGGGAACCCCCTAACATTTTTGTGTGTTAAATCTTGTACGATTGTACGGAACCCTTCGTGTGCGAGTCCGACTCGCACTTGGCCGGTTTTTTTTAGGTTAGGTAGGTAGCTCAAAAAGAAAAATTAATCCTTATTGGATTACTTTGTTGTTCGTCCGTCCATCCATCAAGACCCCATTTTAGGTAAGGGTCGTCCCACCTAGCGGGTGGTCTTCCCACACTTCGTTTTCCTCTCCAGGACCGCCAGCGTGGGACACGGTTACTCCAACGGTGCGTCGGTGGAAAGCAGTGGTTCCGTACCGCTAAGGGCCGGGAGGACTGCAGGAAAATTGGAGAGGCGTATGTTCCGCAGTGGACTAAAACACGCTGACTAACTGACTGACTACAGGTATCAAGGTAAAATTTAATGCTAAGGTCACGAACCCTTCTATCTTAAGACGTAAGTACGCAATACTTAAGACCATAATTGTCAATTGTTTTGATACTCGCCAAGTCACCTATAAAATGTTACTTCCCGTTGACCTAGAATAATGAAATTTGGGAATAGGCAAGGTCTCACAGCATAACTCAAGGAAAATATACGGAAAACCATATTATTAAAATAAAATTGAGTCGCTAAATAGTTCTATTTCGCTTATAAATGCGTTCTACTTTACTAATATCCGGCTGAACAGTAAATGATCTAAATAAGGCAGATAATTGAGGCTAAAGATGTAGTTAGGTAATTTTTTATCAGAAATTGCGGAAGAAAACCCGATTGTTTGTAGAAGGGATAAAAAAACTTGCAGTACATTCACATTTAGAGTTTTGCGTCCAATATTGAATAGCAGTCGCTAAGCGAAATCGAAGAGCCCTGAAGAATGTATTTATAGAAAACGTTGCGACGCCTTAAACGGAAGATTTTCTGCTAGATAAATATGTCAATCTTGTTCCACATATTTAATGATATATGATATCGTTGAGCGATACGCTGACGGCAAAAACTCGTTATATGTAGGCGTACTTGTCACGATGCAGCGACTCAAAGGAAATACTCCCTTTTCCAAGAGTCGCCTTTTGAATGAACATAATATTTGTACATAGAATTTAGCATGAAAGAAGGTGGCACTGATTTTTTTATGTACCTAATAATATATGGTTGGCTAATATCATTCCCGCTGTCATGATTATAGCCAGGAATACACGCCATGGAAACTGAACTACGTGCCATGTCAGCATCTTCCTTGCATGCAGGACTTTGTCCCATATGAGTTCAATACATCATATTCTCGAAATAATTAATTACTACGCCAATGTCAGGACCTTCCCTTTATGAGCACGGCTACACTGTACTGGATGGAAAACACGGACATTTTTCATTGTTTCTTCAACTATAGTTTCATCGAATGCAGCTTAACCTTACCGAGTAGGGGAGGGGGACCTACAGTTTGGTACCACGAAACAGCTAGCAATCGTTTCGAAATGCACTTATCCAACTCAGAAAGAGAAAGAGAAAGAGAGTGGTGCATGACCGGGGCAAGGTTTTAATCTTAAACCTCTCGCATGAAAGGCAAGACCTATACACCACCAGCTGTTCAAGGAAGGGGATCTAAAGTTTAACGTTGAATCTGAACCAGAAACGATAAATCCCTTATGCGCCTCTGCGCTCACATGCATGGATGGGAAATATGCAGTAACACCACTTATATTCTGTTAAGTTCCGGAACCCTCCCAACTCATTTCATTTGTTACGAAAACCATATGTGAAGTTGATTAATCCGAAAAGAAAAGAATAATATTTTTTTGCATTAAATTTCCTCTTGCACTATTCCATGCGAGTTAGTTTAACTCAATAGCTTTGCTTAACAACTAAACAAAACTCTTTGAAACTATACCGTAACCGTAAACACAGATGAAACCATGTAAAACTGTAGTCCCCTTCCCCTACTAGGCGTGGTTTAAGCCCGCCCGGGTTGGTACCATCGCATTGGATGAAAAGATGGTCGAAGCGGCAATGAAAAATTGTCCATGTTTTCAATCCAGTTCAATGTAGCCGTGCTCATAAAGGGAAGGTCCTGGCATGGCACCTAATTCCTTCGGGAATGTGGTGTATTGGGCTAATATCATAACGGTAGTTGTGTGGTATTAGCCATCCATGTCAGATCGCATAAAAAAAAAGATGATTTGCATACGGGTTAATTTATTTAATTTATCTAGACCAAAAACTAGAAAGAACAATTTGTGTTAATGAATCGAACGCTCAAACGCTTACATGGTTGAGAGTGTTTTCCAAACTATTGAAGTGTTTGTATTTGTTTACTATAATCGTATGTACTTAAAATAAAATCGTCTAGGAGCTATTCAGATTACCCTAAATAAAGAAATCTGGAAAAGGTTCTATGTTTTATTTAATTTTGTCTTATATACGGCCAGCTGTATTTGAAGACTGGATGCGTAACGAAATTATTACGTTTACCCTATTACGTAGCCGCAGTAAGGCATCGTGGTTAATATAATTATTCGAGGTATTTTTTCAAGTAGATCCCGGGCGACCTTGAGCATAAGACGGTAGTAGTCTCCAGCTAACAAGATAATGAAGTTATGACAAGAATAATTAAATTGACAACATTTCGTTCATCATCACCGCGTTGTGCTCAAAGCTTTGAATATTGATTTTCGTACAATTTCGAAAGATAATCCCTATTCCATCCCTACTGGTATTATAAATAAGAAAGTGTTCACGGCTCGTCTTTAGTTTACGCAGCTACTGAGCAATGGATCAAAGTAGTTTTTCGTTAGTTATAGTGTATAGGCTGCAGATTAACATAGGATACCTATTTTTTTTAAAACGTGGGACAGCCGGTAGGAACGATGTTCCTTTCGCTTTATTCGCACGGGCTTTTTCCACGCAATTTCAAAACTGACATACGCCACAGAATAACGCAATCCGTCCTGTCATCCTATATAGTGCACGAAGCGAAGTGCCGAAGTATGGGATGACAGTTCAAATTTGAGTATTCTTTGACGGGACTGAGAGAAATTCGTTCTTTGCTCGCTCTGCGTTTTTTTTTTAATAATAAAAAACATATTTGCTGGGTTAATCTGAACATTGCCTAAAACAACACAACACGAGACACAGTTCAACACGAGATTGACGGGATGAAGCTCTGTCTTTGAAAGTAAAAATGTCGCGTCGGTGTCGCTGTCTCTTTGGCAGGAATCGTGTCGGACACATTTTCCCGTCTAGCTCTCATCCCCGAAACGCGCGATAAGGAACTTTGAATATTGTTTCCCATATTGTCCTATGTGGAGACCGGTTACGATATCCTATTATTTCCAAGAATTAAATATAGGCTAGGTTTATTCACTAGGTGAATTCGTTCAAAAAAACAATTGAAGATGTCTACTACAAACTCTACTGTCTACCGAAGAGACGACGACCGTTGGAGTAACCGTGTCCTACACTGGCGGCCGTGGACAGGCAAACGGAGTGTGGGAAGACCACCCGCCAGGTGGGAAGACGACATCAAGTGCGTCGGCGGAAAGCAGTGGTTCCGTACCGCTGAGGGCCGGGAGGAGTGGAGAAGGATTGGAGAGGCGTATGTCCAGCAGTGGACGCAAACACGCTGACTGACTGACTGACTGACTGACTGACAAACTACTGGGACAACTACTCCAACTGCTTCTACAATGATTCCAAATGCAAAAAAAACATTTATTGTAAGGGCATATATTTTGAAAATCAAGAAATGTATCACAAGTATAATAATATTATTATACCAGTATGCCCATGGAAATAGGAAAAAAAATAATTAAATGGTCCGTCCGACTCGATACCCAAGAACAATCCGTTCAACATTAATCATTCCCATAAAAGTCTCTTCCATATTTTTCATTTGATCGCGACAAATATGAGCAGAAATTAACCCATGTAGATGAACATATATATATTTTATCATATATTAAGAATCATATTTATATTTTGAACGGATTTTAATGCGGTTTTTTTTTTCTAGATAGAGTGATTCAAGAGGAAGGTTTATATGTATAACATCCATTAAATAGCGGAGAAATACTGTTATTTTTAAGGTTTCCCATGTGATGTCGTAAAAAAATATTTTTTTTCCGCTTACATTGCAAACGCAGAACCCTACGAGATATATCAAAATAATGTACTAAGTATTGTATACATTGAAAAGGTCTACAGAAAACTCCGCGATGGTATATGAATATTCTTAGTATATGAAATCATTTACTTTTTACGACAAATAATGGCTCATTTTCGAAGCGATTTTAACCAATACAGCATTAATCCTTATCCAATTAAATACCTCAAATACATTGTTGATTTAATAAAGATCTATATGGCCCTTTACAGCTTAGATGAAAAAAGGAATGGATAGGGGACTAAAAAAAATTTACGGTCCGTCAAAAATACGCTCAGTCAGCTCATATGCTCTCAGTCGGTGTCAAACGTCAATCCATGCGCGTCAGTTGGGCAAGATTTCAAAGTATCAACAAAATGCCTTTAAAATGTCTTGTGTGGTTGACAAATGTCGAAATAACACTAATAAGCACAACAAGAGCAATGGAATCACCCATTGCGTGATTCATCCATATGTAAGTACAAGCATATTTAGTATATTTTTAATTTAGTTGACCTGAAACCTTTTATGTATTGTAAAGGCGCAAACAGGGTTGGCACAAGCAAACTTAAATTGTCAGTTCGATTTTTATTTGTGTTTTCATTTCAGTATTATATATTGAACTAAATGTTATTTTAAAAACAAGTAGGGCAGCCACAAACCAATAGTCTACGTACTGTTTATTATTTTGTATAATGTCGTTTAGGATGTTTGTATAATATGTCTTAGTTCTGAGGCTGTGATAAAAAGGTACATCCTTGAAAATGGTCAACATTTTACATGTGACAGACAGCTCGTTTCCATAAAGATAAAAATTCTCAAGTCGTTTCTTGACTCAAATGTCCTTTTGTCATTGAATGAGTATTCATTTCTTCAACCTGCTACATTTAATCTTAGACTCCATCTTCTTAGGGATATTATCGAAAAATATGTAAATGTAAAACTTTATCATATACATAAAACCAATCCGGGGATTAAAGCCGCAACAAAAGGACAAAAGCGTAATAAACTGAACCTATTTAAAGGAAATTAAAAAAATAGTAAAAAGAAAGAACTTAGTGGTTTATCAAAATACCATCACACATTTACGGCGAACGGCAATAATCATCACCAGGTTTTACATAACACTGTACTGACTATTATTTGGACTATTTTTTAGCATCTAAAACGCATTGAACGAAATTTTTAAATGCATAAAATGCAAACATGGACAATTCAAGAATAATCAATATAATTTGTTTTGCAATGTTTGACCCATACTTGCAATACATTAATGATTCCCTCTTTGTGTTTATTTTATTTTATGATTTCAATATTAACTAATTGTGTATATCCGACTTTATTAATTTATCCTTAATATCGATGATTTGTACTCAGAAAAACGATGGTTTAAAGAATGATTCCATTAATATTTTTTTCATTTTCCTGCTTGCAAATTCGCGAAAAGATTATTTGATGCCTTGTTACCTATACAATCATGGTACTTCTTGTTCTGACCACTATCACTAAATAGGAACCTTAATATTTTAATTTTGTGATCATTTTTGGCAACCCTGCCATTTTCACTTTCATTTTTCATTTAGTTTTGACGCGCCATTCTGGTCAAAGGGCTTAGCATGCGCGCATCGTTGATGTGTCATGATGGATTAGGATGATTTTTCCACTATATCTACGACCAGACGTCACAAATGTCACCATCCCTTTTTCTCATTCTATAACTAATTCAATTTAAGGAAATGGTCGTCTCATTTCATTCTTCCGCGATTAGATGAATCTATTTGTCACTTTTTCGCATGATGCATTTCCTTATACCTTGGTCCTGCTCTATTACCCTTTACGTAGTAGAGTTTGGTGTGCATGTAAAGGTAAAGGTGTGTGAGTTTTTTTAAAAATAGGAACGCTTTTGAGCTATCGTCAGTATGGAGGTACCGTATCTATTCTTTTTCTTCTAAGCTTTACAGCATATGATTTAAATAAATATTTTAGAAGATATTACAGATTTAAAAATTGCGGGACGTAGCGTTTGCGGCGGTACCGGCCGGCCGGGGCGGCGGGAGCGTGCCTATAAATAGTGCGTCGGAGGCCGCGGTTCTCCCTATAGCACTTTGAATTTATTATTTCTCTAATATCTAATAATCATGTAATAATAATATCTAAGTTTTTTTTATTTCAAATATTTCAATGTAGGAACTCTACGTAAAAAGGGTTTATTCGTGTGTCATTGTGTCAAAATAATATTTTTTTAAATGATATTATGCCCGTGCAAAGCCGGGACGGGCTGCTAGTAATTGATATTTCAAAGTATTTTTATGTGATTGCTGTGACGATATTCGGATCAATCAAAATGCAGATTTCTTTCTACTTTTGACTGGTTTTCAAGCCAAGTTATATCGGACCGTAATATTATTTAAAAGTTTAACATTTAAAAAAACCTTAACCGTTACTTAAAAATGTTCGCCTATTATTGCTATTTGATTATAAAAGTCAGTAATTAATGCTATTCCGAAGAACTACCTCCTTTGCGAGCAAACATATAACCGGAAAATATTGCTTGCTGCCTAATATGGCGTGACCAAACCGAGTATCGTAGGCAATTACCTAATTAGTTTGGCCGCTATCCCTTGGGACCGAATACATTTGCAGCTAATTGTGACTGTGCGATGCGACGTTCACGTGTTCTGTCAGTCAGGTGTCACAAACATGTCCCTGCGCGAAGCTAACGCGTGACAAGAACGTTAGGTACCAACGATGCAGTGTCGATGACATATGACATCTGTTGATTCCATAGAAATAGGGTTGATTCATGGTCGATTCTATACATCAGCGATGTTATATGGCTGACCAAAGATTTACATCGATAGATGACCCATAAAAACCCAAAACCCATTTAAAGTTCTCATAAATGTGTCACTTCACCTAAGCACAACAACTTGGCTCTCATAGTGTGACGTTGATGTGCGACGAAATGTGCTTTTAAGCAAATTGATGATAATGAGAATATTAAAATATTTGTTAATGACAACCAGTGTAAACTTGTACCAACTGTTAAATTCCTAGGTGTCCACATCGATGAATTTTTAAATTGGAAAGACCAGCTAGACTTTGTAGACGGTAAAATAAGTTCTTCGTGCATTTACAATGTGCTTTTAAGCACATTTCGTTCATGGTATGTTCCTACATTCGACTTGTCCACTCATCTATTCATTTAGATCTCCGTCGCGGACATACATTTCTAATTGATTCAATGAGCAAAGATTTGAATCTCTGTAATGAGCCATTATTTCAATGTATTCAAAATTGACTTAATTTGTGGGAGTTTTAAAATTAATTCCTTCCATTTAATATTGTATTTTTCTGTTACCGTTTAATACGTATATTATTTATTTATTAAGTAATTCGTTTCAAAGAGATATTCTAACAGTAAATAACAGTATGAACGCGTTTATTTTTATTTAATGAGATCCAACTTCCCCTAAGGGCCGCCCTTTAGGCCCTTTCAACCCAAAAAAGGAACAAGGAATATTTAATGTCAAGAGTGCGTCCAGTTGGAATCTCTCGCTCAATTTACTCTTGTCTCCAATTCGGCCTCGAGTTACAGAACTCTTCACAAACGGCCAACAATGAGCGGGAATTTTTTCACCACTCGCAGAGAGTAAAGTTTTGGCCACTACAAGGAAAAAGAGTTTGAACAAAAAGCCTAATTTTGTGGTGGGTGCCTTTAGGTATGGGAATGCAGGAGTCCTTTCAAGGTAAACTTTAGTATTTTTTGGGAGGGCTGTGGTGAGATATGGCATGGCATTTGTTTGTGCTTCAAGCGCTATTTTAGTTTCTAAGATTACATTTACATAATCGATGCCCCATATTTGTTATACATATATTTTTTACATATAATTATTTTTTGATGTACATATACTTATATCTAAATTATTGGTAAAAACAGTTAAACATGACAATAAACAAATAATAAATGTACCTTGTCCATAGGCGTCTAATGAAACTATTTGTTTTTAAGGGATTCTGAAAGGGGTGCAATAAAAACCTTTGCAGCGCGAGCTGCGTACTAGCTGAGTGCATACCTATTTAGCGCAGCACCTATGAATATAGACTAGGTGAATTGAAAACATTTAACCATTTTAAACATCTTGATGCATACTTTTTATGTTATAAGTTATCTGTTTTCTATGATTACTTATTTATTGTTGTTTTTATGTATGTTGCGCTGAATAAACGATTTGATTTGATTTAAATCAATCATGCGAACTCGTGTTCTATGAGCGTTGAACTACTTTTTGAAATGTAACCGGATTTGGATGGCTTATATCACGCCTATGCCAAATTTCCCTATATTATACTACTACAGATGTTTATTTACTTTTAGTGTTGTGTTTTTTCGGCATTTTCCACGTAAATACAATTGTAATGCATCCAAACAAGAACAAAAAACTAAAATTTTGCGCTGGCTTTGCTGTTGTCAAACCATATTAAAAGGGTAAAAAGTTTGCCATTATATTAAATAGATCCCTACTCGAAAAAAAACAAAGCATGTCTTATATCGGAATGCAGTTCAAGAATCTACGCTCAACAAGCTAGTGTCATGTACACGACTCGCAATGATGAATCGACAGGGGGGTGAACTGGCGTAAAGTGTGATACCTCCTAATATAAAGGAGCAGATTCGATCCGTTCTGAACTAATCAGAAAGGTTGATGTCATTCATTTGCTTTCTCAATCGTGAAATATATGACATCCTCTTCTGATTGGTGAAGAATGTATTTAATTCCTTTCATTCTTTTGATTAAATCCCTGAACTCGCCGCCATATTCCAGTGCCTATAATACTTTTCCATATGAGATCCAATTCGAGCAAATTATTCTTATAAATCTGATTACCATATTAGGGCAAAGTTAAAAAAAGTGAGAAATCTTCTCACCAATTTCGCATCTTTAAAACTCATTCCTATGGCTTAAAGGTACCAAGCAAACAAGCAGCAAACACTAATTCTGTATTCTCTCATTTTGTCCGAATCGCTCCGTTTACCGTCTAGAAAAAACAATATTACTGCTAAAACGCTCAAACTGTATTACTTTATGTAAATCCATCCCCGTGGGCGGGTCTAAAAGTAATTTATTTCATTAAAAGTAATAACAGAAATCGGGTTTGCTGTTGATTTTTATAAAAGAATACCATTTTGGCCCAGTTCGTAAGTTTCTTAGCTACTATTGAGTAAACGTGCATGCTATCGAAACAAAGGTAATCTATTATTGGCCATCGTATTTTTCTAAGCTTAGTACTTTACTTTGAAAACAATAATGAAAAATATAAAAAAAATCGTAACTTTATAAGTAACTTTAAATTTTAAACTATTGTTCTCCGTAGAAGATTGATGAAACTAAAGTCTGTTCGAAGGTCAGTGACATAGTAGACATATGTAGCGTGCAGTATTCTCGAGGAAGCATGAGGTTGAGAGTTTCTTGCGGGGTATAAATAGCCTGCAAATTCTCATGGAAAATATCGCCTGGAAGAAGTCAATGCCTGGGCGCATCTAAATATTATCCATTAAAAAAGACAGCGCTCTGACTCTAGTATTTTCTCTTTATACCGACTTAATCTTGTCTCCTCATTCTCCTTTCCTTCGACGCTTTCAACTGGTGATGATCATATTTGAATGCAACCGTTGAGCATTACCGCTGCAAACCGCTGGCGGACATTATCAGTCGCCCGCACCTAAGGGTCTCGCAACGTCTCTGATAATTTAAAAAATAAAATATATCCGTCCTCATTTTTTGCCCGAAGAAGAAAGAAGATAGATCTGTAACAACCATAACTATAATCCTTCAACAAGGTGCTCTCTTGAATCAGTACGATCAGATTGAAAAGCAAATAACTACTTGATCTTGATTGAAAAAAAATATGCAGTGCTGTGTCATAACAAATATAAATTACAAATAAATCAAAAACTGTGCTTTCTATATATTCAAGGTCTTTTCCAAAACTGTATACCTGCTACCACATAGAAAATAGATTGGGAAAATAGCGAGAAAAAAACCGGTAAATAATAATTTACAAAAAAATATGTTACAGTAAACCAAAATTCAATTACTAATCTAAATCAGGGTACTTTAATTTGAGATATTTTATACACGATTTTATCCACATAATGCTAACTACGATAGTCCAAATGTAAGAATTCTGCAGGTGTAAATTTGTTAAATATAATCTATGCAAATAGCTACCATTATTTAATTTCCATATTTTCATGTTATGGCTCCATCTAGATTTTGTTAAAGATAAAGCGAGCGTTTCAAATCACCACATGTTAAATACGAAATTGGATCAGTCTAAGTCTAAGCGTCGGTTGAAAATATTGAGAACCTTAAGAATTTTTTTCAGATGGAATATGCCAAAAGCATTCAAGTTGAAGATTATATGGTATAATGATAATTGGTAGTAATATATTTACTTGTAATATAATATACGGCACCTCGTAGCCTACAATTGTCCATGCACATATTTCGATGACGATTCTGCCACCGATTGATTTTATCCGTAAAACCTTTTTAAAATACTCGATATTCGCAGGGTGAGTCGAAGGGACTCCTCTTGTTTATTACGATTTGTTCTTCAGGTGACAATGCTAATAGGAGAACTCATTAAGGCGTGTGCTACCAAACCATCGTAATAACAATAGTGTACACTTATGTAGGTAGGTTATATGTAGATCGGTACGTACATGAGAGTCACACGATATGGTAAAGTTCCCAAAGACTACTGAATGTTTAATTCCGTTAGAACTCCTACGTTGAGTTAGGAAAAGTTATAGCCCAAGTAAATTAGGCTTCGAGGTGTACACATTTCATATCACGATTGTTGATCCAGCAAAGCGTCTCCGTTTCAGCTTGGGCAAAAATACTTTCGTATGTCCGGCTGTCCGGCTGTTCTCTTCTGTTCACATTTCAACCGATGATCACATTCACCTATTCCGGCGAATTTTCATGAACTGGTTTGATCATTTGGATTTGTTTGTCGATTCAGTGTTTGGCAATTTTGCAAGGCTTACAATAGATTAAAATAATCGATTTCATCAATTACTGCACCGACAAAAGATTTTATAAGCATAATAAATATACTTTAAGTAATCACAGCACGCTCATGGTAGGTGTGTGCCACAGACATCCCTCTTTGACTTATTTTTTCTTGGTCTATTCGATTAGAAGGGGTCGATAATGGGGACGGTGAATATTTTTTTTTTTTCATCGTTGGATTAGACCAACGATGAAAAGTAAATAATAGGTTATTATTCAATTATAGCTCTAATTGTATAAGCCGGATAAATCACCGAAGCTGTCGTTAATATCAAGTCTGGTCACTGTTAAGCGCGTTCTAGGGACCTTCGACTTCACTCGTTGTGCACTTAGAGCGATTGCATATTTCTCTTTTATTATTCATCTGTCATCTGAAATAATATCGACATTTCTTTAAAGTAATAAACGTCTTATTTTAGAATATTGGAAACCATATTCAGTCTGTCAATATCCAACTTCTCGAAGAAATTCAACGACGTGATACTTAAATTCCTTTAGAAACTGCGTAATCTATCATACGAGGAAATCCTCAAACGGACCGGGATACAAGGAGCTGATCTCATAGAGGTGCGCAAAATATTTACTGAAAAGTACGATTGCCTACAGATCCACGTTGTTTTCACTGTTAAGACTAATATATTATACACTTATCTGTGGGGAGAAGCTTTAATTAAATACTACCGACCACGATTAAACGCAGTATGAAACAAATTTCATGAGATTATAATTTATGTAAGCTTCATTCACCAATTTATAACTAGTTTGGACTATTATCTAAATTATTCAAATAAGAATCAAATTTTCCGTAAAAATATGAATGAAAGGTGCAAGAAAGTCCAAGATAAATCATAAGTAAAAACATCATAATAATATCGCAAATATAATAAAAATCATGTAAATTTTAGAATTGTTAAAAAAAATACGATTTAGAGGTATCCGCCAAGGCTGCCTGCCTAAAATAAATAAATTGATTGTCTATTAAAATCACATAGAATGTTCCTTATCGCTCATACCAATTTGTTCCAAAATCCCCAGAGAGGATATTTTACAAAATTGGAGCGTAACACACTAGAACTTTAACGAACCGAACGAGTGAGAAATTAAATTTAATTGTTACTCGCGTAACCAAAATCGTGCTTAACTCCTCATAGAGAGGTGCGAGAGAATTATGCCCACAAAGGGTGAATTTGTCTCTTTGTTTAAAGGAGTTGATTGCTCAATTTAATAATACCTTCCTGTATCCTTTGTCGTACGTTTCGTAACTGGCTGGAGCACCGAAGGCGTATTGCTATGTGAAGCGAATGGAGTTGGAATGGTTTGTTTTTCCCGTGTTCGTCGGTTGCCAAGTTACGTACATCGTACTGTCACTTTGTGATCTATTCCTTATAACAAAATTATACACCTTTGGAGTCACATATGCATTGAGCTTACTATTGCTGGGCAAGCCTTGGTCCACGTATTTGTCACATTTGTGATTATTTGGTAAATTTGACAGCTTAATATAGATATATTGAACATTTGAATTAGATTAAACGCGATAAAACTTAAGTAAAAGTTAAATAATTGCTTAATTTACAACCGTGACCTCAAAATATAAACGATTCTTAAAATACTTCTAAATTGTAAAATGGTTTTTAAATGAGGTATTTCTTGGTTTAGACTAAACAATTCATGCACGTCTTGCTTTCCTATTTACTTCCCTTAAATGTGCTTTTTAAACTATTCGCAGTATGTCAAGGGCAAATATACCATAAGTTTTAATAGATGGCGCCCGCGCCAACTTATATGTTTTTAGGATATAGAATTGCAACCACTATTTTGATTATTTATCATGGTACTAGGTGGTAGGGTTATTTCCGCCTGGGTTGGTACCATCGCATTGAATGAACGATGGTCGAACCGGCAATGAAAATTGTCCGTGTTTTCCATCCAGTTCAATGTAGCCGGTCCTGGCATGGCACCTAGTTCGTATGTGGTGTGTTAGGGTAATATCTGACGTTCAGTCTGGTATTACCCATCCATGTCCAGTTACATTATAAAAAAAAATAAAAAAGGTGAAAATCGTTTTCTAAATAAATAAATAATTTAATTATAGTGTTATGTTAGTTTAATAAATTACGTGAGTAATGTTGGTTTTCAATTTCTCTATCGTAGCCTACCAATCTATGTAGACTTTGGACTTTACATAGCTACAAGTAAAAAGGCTAGGCGCATGATATCACATGACCTAGGCCGCTATATCACTGTTCGGGAGGGTGAAGTATGATGTTCACCAAATTAAACGAATTATTAAAACTATAGCTCTATTGGGAGGACCAATAGAACCATAGTTTCACGGGACGTGTGGAGATTAGCGCCTTCAATTTCAGAGAATAAATAGTCTGTAATAATGGCGTAACAACGGGCGCAATTTACAGTTCTGGCTGATCGATTTTTTAACTAAATAAAACGTCCTATGATTCCACCAGCCCATAAACCATACCAAGCCGTTATTTTGTCTGGATGTAATGGTTTCTCTTCAGTCCAAATATGTAATTGGAAACTAACATCAGTCGCGTCATTCGCTATACACTACTTTCTGTAAATGCTCATTAAAAAATCCGGCGGCTAACCAGAATGTAAATTTTTGCCGGAGTTACGGCCAAAAAAAATCTTTCTTTCTTCGTTTATCTGTGTGTTAATAAAGATGACCCTACATTTTTCATCATTTTCTATTTTTATTTAAATAGTACCTCCAAATAAATCAACGTTGTTTCTGAACAGCACGTGCGTTTGGCTCTACTGTAGAATCTTGTCTCGGTTTATGTGATAAAGATATCTCATAGTGATCAAACTTTGCAACATCTGAAAACTACGATCCAAATTTAAAAACATACAACTTTTGAGACAATCCCTATAAATGTACAAACCTTATCAAAAGAAGAACTCCACTCGGACCTAGAAAAACTATTCATTTACCCGCAAACAACGCACCAACTTCACCCACGGCACTTGTATAATTAGCGGCTTTGCTCGCAAGCTGCGGGCGCTCTACATGCTAACTTTTCGAGTTCGCGTAATGTAATCAAAGTTGCCGGTGGACTGGGCGGCGTGCGCTCAGCGCGCGAGACGCCGCGGCACTGGGCGGGGCGCCGCCGCCGCCCAGCGCTATGCGCCCTAGACCTCACCCCGCTGCCTCCGCCATCTCCGCCCCACTATCATGCTTTTCAGGAAGCCAATTCTTGCGCTCATTAGTTTACGTACAGAATACACACCCCTCAATCCTCTCTGAATCAGTAAATAACTTCCAACCTATTCTGGTGCATTTATGGATCGCTTATTGGAATGGAATGGATTTTATTAAGTTGGCGTTGAAATCGGAAAAACTTAGATATTTTTCATTTCGTGTCACTTATTACGTGTGGCGCTGCGATCGATTGCCTGGAGAGACATTCATGAATTTTTCGCAAACTTCGGAACTCAACGCAACCTTGCGTCATTGAAGCTGGCAGCGTATTTTCCGATATCAAATGGTATTCTACAAACTAACCAATCCGGATGCGACACTGCTAACGCAAAGTAGCGTAGAGCTGTCATCTGTAATTGTGAATAGCAATTTGCGAATTTCAAGCTAACTTGCGCCAGCAGCGTTGGGTTTAGTGTCCGTTTTACTCACGTAAAGACTCAGTGAATGCCTCTCCAATAGTAATGTCAACGTGAATTCCTCTCCTGAGAACACTTCCAATTCATTATGTCGAAATTTCCAGCCCATAATTGGCCACTGAACTGATCTATACTTTCATGTTACATAATTTTCGTAATAGAATAATAGGTAAATCAAATGAAGGGGAGAAACGGATACATGGCGTTTCATTTTATTTTTAATCCAGAATTTAAGGTGGCCCAACCCGGCGGGCCTAACTCATTCGCGGGCACGGTACAAAACCGTGCTGTTGCGCTCTGGGACCTTCTCTGTTTCAAAGAATAAGACAGGCTCCGTGATGGGGAAGATGCAACATGTCCACAAAAAAGACAATGTGCATAGTGTATGATTTGGTAAGATTTATAAAAAAATATATTTCAAAACGACTTATAGCTAAAAGTAAACCACGACCGTTGTAGTAAAAAATCGAACAAAAACCAAATAGATTATCAATCTTGATTAAATAAGCTATGTCTGATGACTAATCTTTTTAAGATGTTCTTACTATATCTCAGGTCAGCCTCAGTGGCCCAGTGGCGCGACACTTCGGCGATCGCTCTCCGAAGTTAAGCAACGCTGGGTCCGGTCTGGTCTTGGATGGGTGACCATTCGACCGTTGAGAGAGGCTGGCCGTGGTTCGGATTCCACGTTAAGCTGTAGGTCCCCTTCCTCACTTACTAGGTGGTAGGGTTTATCCCGCCCGGGTTGGTACCATCGCATTGGATGAACGATGGTCGAAGCGGCAATGAAAATTGTCCGTGTTTTCCATCCAGTTCAATGTAGCCGTGCAATATAAGGAAGGTCCTGGCATGGCACCTAGTTCCCATGTGGTGTGTTGGGCTAATACCATGACAGAACTTGTGGTATTAGCCATCCATGTCCAGTCACATAAAAAAAAAAAAAATATCATTGCGTAATCCACCTCCAAAGTTATTGTATAAAACGCGCGAAAAATGCGAACTTTCGGACCTTATAACTTAGAAACCAAACACAATTTTACAATGCCAATGGTCATCAGACATCTAGTTCGATCAAATAAAGCTATTTTGAGCAAAATTTTGGATCTGTGACAAAAAATATGGCCGTGATCTTCTTTCCCCTTTTGTATGGGGAGATGAGCGGGATGGGCTACCTTAAGTGACTCTTACAAAATTATTATTTGTTCGGAAAGTGTGATTAAATCTTTCTCCCTTTTGTAGATGCTGGTGAGAGAGAAGATAGGGAATGCATTCCCACAACTACGTTGATCTATTTTGGCATTCATCCTGATCCTGTTAAGTAAGGTATTTACATCATTTCTGCATTTTAGTAATGGTTATAAATATTAAAGAAGCCCCGTGGGGAAAGCAGCGATATTACAACCAATTTGGCGCCTGCGTACATTAATTAACAAGGCAAATTTGTTTTCTTCAAAAATTTTATGCGTCTCTCTTAGTTGTTGGAAAACGGTTTTTATTCTCAAATCCAATAGGATGATTATCCTCAAATACGAAGTATTCCTCCAGAATGTATGACTGCATTCGAAAAAGATAACTAACACGATGATGTTAAGGTAGGTATTACTTTTTCACCGATGTGTAAATGATCGTAAATATTTACATTTCACATATATTTTTTTAAATCATGACTCTTTGTCGGGCTTTCGATGCAATAAATAAAAAAAACATATTCATGATAATAGAATTTATGATAAGGGAATATGTCATTAATTCAAAAAACAGTGCGGAAGGTCTACGTGATGAAATTGTTCACATCTATTATTCATTCGCTTCGAGGGTGATTGTTTTAGTCGGAAATATGACTGAAAACGTGAAAAACCGTTAATAAAAAAAACACGAGTTGCTCATAAAGAAAAACAATATATGCCATACTCTGATATAAAAACTACAAATATGGCTTCGTATTTGTTTCCACATATGGTGTGAATAAATTATAAAGATTTAGGGTCAAATAATAAAAAAAAAATCTGAGTGTAGTGGCAAGGCCTGTAGTATCTTGAGTCGGAGACCATGGGGTTGATACCGAAGAAGTTTGTTTGCACCTCTTTCTTTCCAGACAAATTTTGACGTGTCAAGTTTTTATAAGGTTTCTTTTAACAAATCTTAACCCATGTACATTTAAGTACAACTTGGGGTACTATGTGGCCGGCCGGCATGGTTTTAGCAGCTCTCTTGAAGGTTCGAAAGCCCATGGTCGTGGTCGGCGAGGTTCTGGCGCCATATGCCATAAGTCCTGTATGGTGTGAAGCCCTAATCTATTTCAGTCTGAGTTTGACTTGCCTCAAACAATTTCAATTTCATCAAACAAGCAGCGATGCTTTGAATAGCATAGTATATAATAGGCGGACGATTCCGAAGATATTGTCAACTATGAAAATTATTAAGGGTATTTATCATCGGGTGAACTTGGACTGGTTCGTTTTAGTTATGTGATCAACCAAATGTTTAAACGTTAGTTGATGGTTATTAAGAACTAACGTTTGACGTTGGATGCTGGAAAAAAATCCATCGAAGTTTCTTGCGTTCTTCTTCGCTGTGATTGCTGAACTGGCAAATCATAAATGATGATTGATATTGATAAATGATCAATAAACTGACTGACTAAGCACTTTAGGCCGTTTCTGATGCATCATCATCACTATCACTACATATCCCTGTCCCTATATCCCTTTATCCCTATGTATGCTTAAATCTTTAAAACTACGCAACGGATTTTGATGCGGTTTTTTATAACAATAGAGTGTGTATAGTAATAGAGAGTATAGTAATAGAGTGTTAGAGTGACTTCCGCCCGGTTGGGGGAAAAACGACAAATATAAAGAATCGAAATATGAAAGAAAATTATAACACGAAAAATATTTTTAAATAAAAAAAGGACCGCCTTCAAAAAAACCGGAACTAAAAAGCAAAAAATAATTAGTTACTTTTAATTAATGAACGAAAAGCTATTTTTATTCTAACTAATTATGTACAATTTCTTAATTTTTAATCATCTTTTGAAGTCGGTGCCTTGGGTAGAGTTCGCTTGGCACGCTGCTGACCGAACAGACACTATTTCAGCCGAACACACCCGAAGTCTACGAGAGCGTAAACAACCTGAGTCAGCAATGATTGGTCCACAGAGCATTTTAAGCGACCGTTCGTCTAACTGGAGATGCCCTTAGCGTTGGTTTACGTGCAAGCTGGTATCGATACAGCGCAGCGTACTGAAATTTGGTTTCAACGATTATTAGTACTTTCGGCTTTATACAGGCGCGCACTGGTGAAGGAGTACGTTAATTCGCTGCTCTGTGTTGATTGGTACTTCCCTGCGACATCGTTGTCTGAACGAGACGATTTCTGCCGAAATTGGTGAAATATGTACTAACCGCACACTCGTTTAACATTAGGTAGCGACACCTCAAAGTCGCTACCTATTGTTTTCTGTTCTTTTTTATATTTGTATTTTTTTTGTTTTGGGTTATATAGGTATTTAGGTAAAATAAAAAGTACAATCTACTCCTACCTAAATATTTATCATATAAGTGGCCGTTGTTTTTATATTGGTTTGTTCGTAGGGTTTTCTTGTAAATATTTTGTTTTTACTGTGTTAGGTAGTTAGTTTAAGTATAAGGCATATTTAAATTACAAAGTACTTGCCTAAATACCTACTTACATACGTTTTTCCGACCAGTTTGTTTATTTAATTTTTGTTTTTGTGTTTTGTTCAAGTAGGTAAATGTAAGTAGCTACCTACTTATATTTCTTTCTTAGCCATAGGTGATATTAATCTAACTACTTGCAGCCCTTAAAGAACGTCTACCCAAGGCACCGACTTCAAAAGATGATTAAAAATTAAGAAATTGTACATAATTAGTTAGAATAAAAATAGCTTTTCGTTCATTAATTAAAAGTAA
Organism: Incurvaria masculella; assembly: GCA_946894095.1. Classification (NCBI taxonomy): domain Eukaryota; kingdom Metazoa; phylum Arthropoda; class Insecta; order Lepidoptera; family Incurvariidae; genus Incurvaria; species Incurvaria masculella. Next base: position 13,813,994 of record OX335641.1, on the reverse strand, counting down.
CTAATTATTTTTTGCTTTTTAGTTCCGGTTTTTTTGAAGACGGTCCTTTTTTTATTTAAAAATATTTTATTTTTTGCTTTTTAGTGGTGGCGTAACTTTTGACTCAAGGTGGGCGAGCCCTCCTGCTCAACTTCACATACAAAGTGGAATGAAGATATACATACATATACATACAATGAACGAGCATTAGCAGAAATGAAACCATTGAGAAATCTCATTTCTGACGAAAGGTAGACCGGTAACTATCTGGATTCATGAGTTCACGGTTGATACGTACGATAATTGATACGATGAGATCACGTGAGATAGAGTGCTGTGACAGACGGACGGACGGACGGACAGCGGAAGCTTAGTAATAGGGTTCCGTTGGTGCCCTTTGGAAACGGAACCCTAAAAAGACAAAACAACGAATGACCGGAACCGCCGAGCTTCTGAATTTCTCATCCTTCCATCGTTCCGGATAGTCTGTTTCTTGCGTAAGTTTAAGTTGTATGAAAATATGTACATATCGGCCTCGTTTATCCCCCCTTAACAGTTGAATTTTGTAAAATCCGTTATGAGCGAGCCTTTTCATCTTAACGAGAAGTCACTGAAAATTTTAAGTTTCGAGGATAATTGGTTTCAGAGATCTCAACATGAGTGGTTTTCGCCTAAATGTGTTCATTTTGACCTGTTTTACCCCCCTAATAGCATAATTTCCAATAAGATTTTCTTCTTAAGCATTCCCATCTAAAACAAAACATACTCCGATATTTCTGGGTTCAGCGGCTCTAGAGATAGAAATGTGTACAATTTGCCCTCTTTTACCCCCCTTGAATACCCCCAACAGTTAAAGTAAAAAAAAACCTCTCATACTGAGCAATCTCACCCGAAAAGAAAGCTACTGTAACTAAAAAATCACATTTCTGGGTTCGCAGGGTTAAGAAATCCGATGTTTGTTATAGTTAAGTACCAAACTACTGAACCGATTTTAATAAAAAAAAATGGGACCAACTAGAACGTATACCCTTTCGAACAAAAAAAGAATTTTCCAAATCGGTCCAGGGGTCTTCGAGTAATCGGTGAACATACATAAAAAAAAAAAAAAGATTCCGACGAATTGATAACCTCCTCCTTTTTTGAAGTCGGTTAAAAAGAAACAAAAAGAACGATTTTAGTAAAGGGACGGTTGTAAGTTTTTGGTCAAGATCCCAAAATCTTTCGCAAATTAGTTTTCAACTTTCCCGAACGTGGCGCCTCAATAATAACTATTTTTCAAGTTATCTCTGCAGTGCCAGCGACTTCTTATTATTTGTAACTAACTTGGCCCCTTTTTCACATTCATGCTTCTGGTGAGTTTTTTTTAATATTATAATCCTTATTAGTATTTACCCATTTTTTCTCATGCAACCTGACATAGGTGGCTAAAATCACACAACTTCCATGTGCCCGATGCCATGACATTCTTTTTGTGAGCACGGCTAAATTTAACTGGATGGAAAACTCGGATATTTTTTCATTGCTGCTTCGTTATCCAATGCGATGGTACCAACCCGGGCGGGCTTGAACCCTACCACCTAGTAGGTGAAGGGGACCTACAGTTTTACGTGGATTCCGAACCATAGAGCAGCATTCGTGCCAAAATATACTTATCCAACCCAGAAAGAGAAATAAAGTGGTGTATGAACCATTTAAGGAGGATTTGAAACCAGACCTCTGGTATGTAAGGCAAGTCCTCGCGCCACTAGGCTACGAGTTGAACAAGTTATCAGTTATCTGTAAGTAATTCAGTGGGTTATTTAATTACCGATATTCAATAACGACAAGTCGGCACGTCAAAGTGATTATGAGCTAGTTATATGGGAGTCGAAAGTGACCTGTGTATATAGGTACATACACTCAGTAGGCTATCATTGTTCCTCCGAACTTGGCAGAAATACTGCGATGTGTATAGTTTTATAAAAACTGCTTTATTATTGACAAAACCGACGTACAATCGGCATCACCGTCACCGCCATACATTAGATTTTGACCCACATAGGTACGTTTTCCTTACAAATGCTAATTCCTACTGTGGTATTTACGGTGATGCGCTCTGTACGCGCTCTAATTACTGAAAAGAAAATATTACTCAGTACCTTATCACAAATGTCTATCTATAGTTTTGACAAGCCTTGGCCCTGGAATTCCGAAAACTAACTTTACCGAACAGGCATTGACTGAATGGAAAATACGACGTTGTTGCTGGGTTAGACCGAACTGTGGCCTTTCAGTTATTTTAGAAGTTGTCCAAACTACGAATAGTTGCCAAATATATTTTACTTGTTGTGGCTGTGGTGGCTGTCGATTGAACGAACCAACCGTTAAAATGAACAGGAATACATAGATGTGAAGCTGCAACGACTACTATTAATTGGTTGTAGACAGTTAATATTACAACTTCTCCACTATTAGTATACTACTTAAATATTATAATTTTCATAATGAATATTGTATGTAATTTAATGTCGATATGATAAAAATGAAAAGAGTGTATCTAGGATAATTACACTTTCGTGCAATACTTATTTCATATTTTGAGTAATATGTACATTCCACTCATACGCTGCAGGGGTAAAAATGCGAGATGCTCTCATTGCTTTACCAGCCTTCGTAACCCTGCCTGGGCTTTTATTAATTAAGGTTGACAAAGCCTGACTGCTGTTGGTTTCTGGATTGCTGCCCGTATTCGACCTGGTGTGTTGGGATCAATACAGTAGGTGCGTTAGTACCCATTTATATCCAGTTCCATAAAACATCAATTCTCGCAATGAAAATTTTTTCTAAACGATCCTGGGGTTTTATACGATTCCCGATCTTGGCGTCTTAAGGCTGGTCCGACCCATATAAAGTTGTTTGCACACATAACACAAAAAGTTCGATAAGTGCATTTCGTCACGAATGCGAGCTGCTCCATGGTTCGGAATCCATGTAAAACTGTAGGTCCCCTTCCCCTACTAGGTGGTAGGGTTTAAGCCCGCCCGGGTTGGTACCATCGCATTGGATAAAAAGATGGTCGAAGCGGCAATGAAAAATTGTCCGTGTTTTCCATCCAGTTCAATGTAGCCGTGCTCATAAAGGGAAGGTACTGGCATGGCACCTAATTCCTTCGGGAATGTGGTAGTTGTGTGGTATTAGCCATCCATGTCAGGTCGCATAAAAAAAAAATTGCACTTCAATATCATAAAAGTTTCAATGCAATAAAAGTTTAATATAGTCATATTACTTGCAGCGAAAACAATTTCACAATTTCAGGATTATTGATTTTGTTACAATTTATTTAAATACGATTTTTATTTAACAGCGCCATCTAACGGTGTAAAACTTCTAATCGGCAATTACAACGAAACCATTAAACCTGAATTGTGAATATGATTTCGCTGGATCTACTATGGCTATATTTAATATTTTTGACGAATTCGTGCCTTAAAGTGCAATACTTTTTGCGTTCTGTGTAAAAAAAACATTGTATGGGTCGGAACATCCTTAGTTAAAAACAGTATACATAAATCACTATACCGTCGTGCTGCCTATTTAATATTATTTAGATTACATATTTTTTTTCGTCTATGAGCCATGAACCTTGAAACTTAACGGAAAATGAATACGGATACCAGAACATTTTGCGGTCCAGAACGTTCAACGAGGCAGCCACCGCGCCACCGCAGCCGCGTGCCACCACCACCGCCCGCACTACCGCAGTACAACCGCGGCCGCCCGTCCGCGCCTTTACTTCTCCCAGGAGCCACCCTTGTTTACCTGCTTGGTAATTTGTTGTTTATTGTGTTACAGTGAAAAAGGGCCTCTCGATTTCGTGAAAAAACAAACCAGAGCTCTGTAAATATTTGAAGGCGGTAAAACGACTGATTGAATATCTCAAACGCAGCTGTCATGCATAGGGCATAGCCTTACAAAACTTTCACGCATGCCGTAATATCTTTGCGATAAAAGATATTTTTTTATATTACCTTGCATTGAAATAAAAGGAGTTTTGCTCGGAATCATTCGATTGTTTTAATAAAATATCCAAGCGTGAAATTCCCTGCAAAGTATCTGAATGAAAATGTTATTTTCAATAGCTCATATTTTCCAGCTTTAAAGCCTCGCTTGCTTTCGTTGTTTGTTGTTTATTTATTTTATTTATTTATTTATTAATTTATTTATTTTCGAAACACCCTATATACAGACAAGGAATCCAATTCTTAGGGATGTGAACAAACAACAAAAAGTATGATTATTTTAAGTGGTAACAATAATACACATACACAAATTTACATTTACAAAATACATGAAAGGTCAGTAAGTGCCTAATTTAATAAATGTGACTGTTTCATATATTGTTATATACTTCAGCTAGTTTTGCAAATTGTTTACGATTGCAGTGGAAGACATCTAGCTCTGGCAGTTTAGCTATTATGTCATTGAGTCCGTACAACGCCCGAAGCACTGGAGTCTGCTGACAGTGGACAGTACGAGATCGCGCTACTGTGAATAGTCTGTGATTTCTGGCGCGTATGTATCTATCCGGCACATGAAGGGTTTAATGGTTGCCTTTCAGATTTCAACGAAACCAAACATTTTGTACACGTTACGAGTGTATTTAAAATGTTTTGTAAATGCCAATTATATTCAGAATGTTTGAAATTTTGTAACTTTTGTGTGGCCATAGCCTAGGGTTTAACATTTGAAGTATATTTTTTTTTATGTGACTGGACATGGATGGCTAATACCACACCTTTTGTCATGGTGTTAGCCCAACACACCACATGGGAACTAGGTGCTATGCCAGGACCTTCCTTATATTGCACGGCTACATTGAACTGGATGGAAAACACGGACAATTTTCATTGCCGCTTCGACCATCGTTCATCCAATGCGATGGTACCAACCCGGGCAGGATGAACCCTACCACCTAGTAAGTAAGGAAGGGGACCTACAGTTTAACGTGGAATCCGAACCACGGCCAGCCTCTCTCAACGGCCGAATGGTCACCCTTCCAAGACCAGACCGGACCCAGCGTTGCTTAACTTCGGAGAGCGATCGCCGAAGTGTCGCGCCACTGGGCCATTGAGGCTGACAAATCATATTGACATATTGTATCGAAGACCGCAGATTATAATCCCGGGGTCTGCATATATTATGTTTTATTTGAGATATTCGGTAATTCAATGGTTCGGAACACAATTTAAACTACATCCCCTTACTAGTTACTAGATAGTGGTAAGCCTGTCCGGGTTAACACTATTGCATTCGTTGAATGAAGGTTGAAGTGGAAATTAAATTATCCGTCTTTACCATCGAGTTCAATGCCTCCCAGGTTTTGGTTTGTAATCAAAATGTAAATAAAAGTGTCATCATCCATTTATGAAATGAAATGACAAAAATCTTTATTTGCAAGCCTGCAAGCATGCTTCACAAGCATGGTTCACAAAAAGGCGGAAATAAACAGTTCCATAAAAAAAAACTTACGTGGCAAATAAAAGATTCAAATAATCAATGAGGGACAGAATCAAGCAGATATTTTACTGAAGAATACAATCAGAACTATCAAAACAAAAGAATATAGGTATCATTAATATTGATTTTGTAATGTTGTAATTTCGAGTTATTAGCATTTTATCCATGGATATTCTAAGCGCCAGATTCTGATTTTTATTTCTAGTAATTAGAGTTACTTTATTCATATGAAAGAAGGATGTCGTTTGTACGACCAATCATACATATTCGTGGATTGTTTGTAAACTGTGATAGTGAAAAAAAAAAGATCTTCAGTTATAAATCATAGAGAAATTGGTAGCCCCATTGTTCGCATAAGGTTTGCTTTTTATTTTTTACTTAAAAACATTTTTTTTTAGATATTTCATGATGTCATTAATTTATAATATGTCTATAGAATCGATTGATTCTATACGCATTTATTCTTCTCCACTTACATGCACGAAAGATCAAAAGACAACATTTATATTAGAATGTTACCGGACATGAATGAACCTAGAGTCGTGATGTTAGCCCACCATACACATTTTTCAATAGATCTAGGTTCCATGCCAGGAAGAAGACAAACGTAATCAAGATAGTTTGCATGGCCGCTTCAATTAATTCAATTTAGCAGGTGTTTTTTGCCAATCGCTATACTCGCGATCAGGATTCTTGGAGAGCGGAAAGTAAAAGAGATGAGGCAAGCAGGGTTTATTTGAAGAGATTAAGTATTCCCTTGCGTTTTGTACTGCGCCAACTGTCGCGGGCGGGCGGGCGAGCTCGGGGTGTTGTTGATCGAGCAATGTGGAGAATATAAGCCGCGGTTTTTTTTTTTAACTATCGCAGATGTATATTTATTTGAAAACTTGTATGTTCATACCGGCACCGAAGTTTTTTTTTTAGTTTGGCGTAGGTAAATTTCAGTTTAGCACCTCAGAAATTAAAAATATGTCAAAGCTAAAATTACCGAAAAAAGCGAATTTTAAAAACTAGTTTATGTGCAGTATATAATGGCTAAGTTTAACCGGATGGAAATCATATGTAGATAATTTTAATGAACAATTTCAACCATCGTTCATTCACTACGACGCGCGATAGTAATAGCCCGGGCGGATATAACCCTACTACCCGGTAAGTAAGGAAGAGGACCCACAGTTTCAAGTAATAAAATTACCAAACAACAAATCCCTTAGTCGCCATTTACGACATTCAGGGGAACGAATTCGGACTTACTATCTTTCGACATTAGTTATCGCGGTAAAATATAGAGGTGATAAAGAGAAAAGTGAAAAGTAGATTACTCTTTTTAAATTCATTCGCCAGCTAAAGCCTGGAATATTTTAACATAAAGGCGAGGAATAGTCTTTTGCCTAACAGTATAAAAGCCTTGATCCACCGTTAACCGAATCATTAAGCAAATAATCCAAATAAAACGATTTAAGTAAATGTTAGTTCTGCAAACGCTGTACTGCGGGGAAGGTGAGCCCTACTCGGGACGAATAAGCTCGTAACAATGCATGTATTTTGTTTGCAATTTGAGATGGTAAAGTATCGTACTAAAGACAGGATTTACGTCTTTCTTCTTTCATGCATCATGTCTTAATTGTTGTAGTTTCTATAGTGAAATAATTATTTGTTGCGTCCTTAAAAACACAAATATTTCAGTTGATATAAAAAAAATCACAGACCAGTGTGCGTGCCTTGGTTTCTGAAAAGAGGCCCTATTTTATACTTTTTTCCACCTTTGGAAGGAATGATAAAAACATCGTTAAATTAAAGTAAGAATAAAACTATGTTAAAACGGAAGGCTTATTATAGTATTAACGAGGCTCTGGGTGGTTTTATATTTCTAAAATCATTGTAATACCGGAATCTTTCCGTCGAGAAAATCGCTACGACAACAAAATCGGTTTTCTAGACTGAAAGATTTACGATTATTGAGTACAGAATTCCAAGAATAGGTGTAACAATTAGGTACTCAAAGTGTCTTCTAATTGTTATTTTTCAATTGCGTACATTTTGACACTTGCTAATGTAGTGCTCGTGATAAGTAGGAGTGTGAAATCATCTCATACAGGAATTTTATTAATAAATCTAATATATATCTAATCTATCTAATAAATATTATAAAGGGGAAAGTTTGTAATAATGGATGGATGGATGGATGGATGGATGGATGGATGGATGGATGTTTGTTACTCTTTCACGTAAAAACTACTGAATGGATTCTAATGAAACTTTACAATAATATAGCTTATACATCAGAATAACACATAGGCTACAATTTATGTGCCCATGGGCTTTAGAACTTTCACGGGGCTGCGAAAACGATGCCGGTAGCGATACTTCACACTAGGGGGAGAGGAGCCGGGGGCGGTGGCGGGGAGCGGCGGCGGGGGGAGGGGGGGGGGCAGACGTCGTGACTGTTTGGTGTCCGTTTGGCGAATTTTCAAGGCACTAGCGATTTGTAAAACTTAGTACATGTACATTTAACTACCCGGGAATTAGGATTGGCTAAATAGAATTCAGTTCCGCTTACGCTAAGATGGGGCTGTCATACAAACTGCAATGCTATGCACGGCTCGGCTTTGCGGCGGCAGCGCTTACTTTTACTGAAGTACGGCTTGGTATTTCCTGCAACTTTAGGACTACTTGGCATCACGCTAAATCGCCGGAGGAGCGACCAACAGAATAAAATCCTTGAGAACCAATTACTCGATTTAGATGTGCATTGTATCTACGTCTAGCCTGATTCTACTAAAAACTTATAGATTACATAATATAACGCTTCATTACCAGAAGGGTAAGTAGTGAGTCTTAAAGTCTTATAACATGCGAACCACTTACCTGATTTATATGGGTATTTTATCAATGTATAGCATCTCTGGGAGCAGTCAGGTTCGAGATGGGTTACTGTTTTCGATGTTGAGGCTGGCTGTGGGTTGGAGTCCACGCAAAACATACCTACGTTACACGTTACTTACTAGGTAAGCAATGTAGCAGTGAAAGTGCAGAAAGGTTCTCGCGGCAAATGTTTTTTTTTTAAATAGCCACCAAACGTCAACGAAGCTCTAAATGGGAATTATTGGATGTTTCTCATTAAATCATGCTATTTCGGCTCGAACGATCTTGATTAAATTTGGTACATGGATACATTGTCCTGGACCAGTTTGACCCTATTTTGGACCAGTCATGTGGGCTACTTTTTATCCATGAGATAATTTAGCCGACACTAACCCGAGCGGAGCCGGGTACCGCAGCTAGTAAATATTATAAAGGGGAAAGTTTGTAATAATGGATGGATGGATGGATGGATGGATGGATGTTTGTTACTCTTTCACGTAAAAAGTACTGAATGGATTTTAATGAAACTTTACAATAATATAGCTTATACATCAGAATAACACATAGGCTACAATTTATAAAGATATTGTGCCCATGGGCTTTAGAACTTTCACGGGGCTGCGAAAACGATGCCAGTAGCGATACTTCACACCGGGGGGAGCGGGGCCGGGGGCGGGGCGGGCGGTCCGACGGGGGCGGGTGCGGGGAGGGGGGGGCGGGTACAGCTTGGTATTTCCCGCAACTTTAGGACTACTTGGCAAAATCCTTGAGAACCAATTACTCGATTTAGATGCGGATTGTATCTACGTCTAGCCTGATTCTACTCAAAACTTATAGGCTACATAATATAACGCTTCATTACCTGAAGGGTGAATAGAGAGTGTTAAAATTCTTATAACTTGCGAACCACCAACCCGATTTATGTGCGTATTTTATCAATGTATAGGATCTCTGGGAGCAGTCAGGTTCGAGATGGGTTACTGTTTTCGATGTTGAGGCTACCTGTGGGTTGGAGTCCACGCAAAACTTACCTACATTACACGTTACTTACTTACTAGGTAAGCAATGTTGCAGTGCAAGTGCAGAAAAGTTTTGGCGGCAAATGCTTTTTTTTTTTAAATAGCCACCAAACGTCAACGAAGCTCTAAATGGGAATTATTGTATGTTTCTCATTAAATCATGCTATTTCGGCTCGAACGATCTTGATTAAATTTGGTACATGGATACATTGTCCTAGACCAGTTTGACCCTATTTTGGACCAGTCATGTGGGCTACTTTTTATCCATGAGATAATTTAGCCGACACTAACCCGAGCGGAGCCGGGTACCGCAGCTAGTAAATATTATAAAGGGGAAAGTTTGTAATAATGGATGGATGGATGGATGGATGGATGGATGTTTGTTACTCTTTCACGTAAAAAGTACTGAATGGATTTTAATGAAACTTTACAATAATATAGCTTATACATCAGAATAACACATAGGCTACAATTTATAAAGATATTGTGCCCATGGGCTTTAGAACTTTCACGGGGCTGCGAAAACGATGCCAGTAGCGCTACTTCACACCAGGGGGAGCGGGGCCGGGGGCGGTGGCGGGAACGGGGCCGGGGGCGGGGCGGCGGTCCGCCGGGGGCGGGTGCGGGGAGGGGGGGGCAGGTACGGCTTGGTATTTCCCGCAACTTTAGGACTACTTGGCAAAATCCTTGAGAACCAATTACTCGATTTAGATGCGGATTGTATCTACGTCTAGCCTGATTCTACTCAAAACTTAGAGGCTACATAATATAACGCTTCATTACCTGAAGGGTGAATAGAGAGTGTTAAAATTCTTATAACTTGCGAACCACTAACCCGATTTATGTGCGTATTTTATCAATGTATAGGATCTCTGGGAGCAGTCAGGTTCGAGATGGGTTCCTGTTTTGGATGTTGAGGCTACCTGTGGGTTGGAGTCCACGCAAAACTTACCTACATTACACGTTACTTACTTACTAGGTAAGCAATGTTGCAGTGCAAGTGCAGAAAGGTTCTGGCGGCAAATGCTTTTTTTTTAAATAGCCACCAAATGTCAACGAAGCTCTAAATAGGAATTATTGGATGTTTCTCATTAAATCATGCTATTTCATCTCGAACGATCTTGATTAAATTTGGTAGATGGATACATTGTCCTGGACCAGTTTGACCCTATTTTGGATCAGCTATGTGGGCTACTTTTTATCCATGAAATAATTTAGCCGACACTAACCCGAGCGGAGCCGGGTACCGCAGCTAGTAAATAATATAAAGGGGAATGTTTGTAATAATGGATGGATGGATGGATGGATGGATGGATGTTTGTTACTCTTTCACGTAAAAACTACTGAATGGATTCTAATGAAACTTTACAATAATATAGCTTATGCATCAGAATAACACATAGGCTACAATTTATGTGCCCATGGGCTTTAGAACTTTCACGGGGCTGCGAAAACGATGCCGGTAGCGCTACTTCACACTAGGGGGAGAGGAGCCGGGGGCGCGGCGGGGAGCGGCTGCGGGGGGAGGGCAGACGTCGTGACTGTTTGGTGTCCGTTTGGCGAATTTTCAAGGCACTAGCGATTTGTAAAACTTAGTACATGTACATTTAACTACCCGGGAATTAGGATTGGCTAAATAGAATTCAGTTCCGCTTACGCTAAGATGGGGCTGTCATACAAACTGCAATGCTATGCACGGCTCGGCTTTGCGGCGGCAGCGCTTACTTTTACTGAAGTACGGCTTGGTATTTCCTGCAACTTTAGGACTACTTGGCATCACGCTAAATCGCCGGAGGAGCGACCAACAGAATAAAATCCTTGAGAACCAATTACTCGATTTAGATGTGCATTGTATCTACGTCTAGCCTGATTCTACTAAAAACTTATAGATTACATAATATAACGCTTCATTACCAGAAGGGTAAGTAGTGAGTCTTAAAGTCTTATAACATGCGAACCACTTACCTGATTTATATGCGTATTTTATCAATGTATAGCATCTCTGGGAGCAGTCAGGTTCGAGATGGGTTACTGTTTTCGATGTTGAGGCTGGCTGTGGGTTGGAGTCCACGCAAAACTTACCTACGTTACACGTTACTTACTAGGTAAGCAATGTAGCAGTGAAAGTGCAGAAAGGTTCTCGCGGCAAATGTTTTTTTTTTAAATAGCACCAAACGTCAACGAAGCTCTAAATGGGAATTATTGGATGTTTCTCATTAAATCATGCTATTTCGGCTCGAACGATCTTGATTAAATTTGGTACATGGATACATTGTCCTGGACCAGTTTGACCCTATTTTGGACCAGTCATGTGGGCTACTTTTTATCCATGAGATAATTTAGCCGACACTAACCCGAGCGGAGCCGGGTACCGCAGCTAGTAAATTATAATGCAGTTGCTCTCGGAAAATTAACAAATTCTACGGTATGTGTACCTCCAATGTAGGAACATATAAGCGAGTACAAGAGAACCATGGGGATTTATTCACGAAATACTTACCAAAGAGCATTGTTATAATCTGACATGATCTTCCAACAGTGAATCCATTAGTACAGTGTTTTTCAACCTTTTTGAATACGCGACCCCTTTACAGGTGGAAAAATTCTCACGACCCCCTATCTAGACAGACACTCCTAGGGCCATAGATAGAAAAAAAAAGGCAATTAGTAGGCAATTTGTACTAAATTTGCGGCGTTGCCACACCGCAAAAATAAACAAAATAAACAAGCCCAGCCTTCTCACTGAAATTGTGTTTTATTGTAGTGTAAAACCTTGACTTTTTCCTTTTGCCGGCGACCCCCCGAGTAAGGCTTCGCGACCCCTCCAGGGGTCGCGACCCACAGGTTGAAAAACACTGCATTAGTAGATAACGTAAGATGAATTATTATAAAACAAAATAAAAAAATAACAAAACATTACCTGTTTCGGAGAATCTTATTCTTAAGATGCTACCAAAAGTAACTAATGTTTGAGAAAGGGTGTGTCACGTCCTGCGTAAGACAAACGAAATAGCTGAGCTGCACATAACATAGTTTCGTAAACATTCTCAAACTGTTTTTCACCTTACTATGAAACATGTTTTTTTTTTATTTCAAACTTTTTAATAGAGGAAGGTGATCAGATACACTCCATAAAGCGGTGCAGGTATTTCTAAATCCAGCCTGTGTATAATGTATACCAATAACTCGTTTCTTATGGATTCACCTATGTCCTTAATGCATCACTTCCCTCGTTTTGATCGCTCCAGGGCCCAGGCCATATTCTGTGCCCAGGCGTTCAGACCGCTTGAATGCATAAAATATCAGTGTTATTCTTTACATTAATATTTAATATGTTCACATTTTTCCGCTTTCTATTTTTACCTATTTTTTTTAAGGAAATGTTAAATGTGTTAAGAGATTATTAAATTCTCATTATTATTCCAAACATACTTGTTGGATTTACTTAAGATTAAACGCAAAGACATTAAACTAGGTTTCGATTTATTTGTTCAAACAAAAGCCGAAATCGATTTACATAGTTAATGTATGATTGAGATGCATAGTTTAGTATGATGAATATATTATGAGGCGGCGGCGCTTACATTTTTGTCGCTTAAAATATCTGTATTGAGAATTTAGAAAAACTAAACTAAGATTTTGCCATCTGATTCTTACTCCAGGAACTTTAGCCTTAAATCAGCACTTAGGAAAACATTAAATCCGAAATGCATTTTTTTTCTCATAAACGTAGTATTTCATGTGGACGTGTGTACATTAAGTTTGCAACATTTTGGGGGGTCCGGAAGATAGAAATAAAATATGAAATATGTTTAAAAAATCATATCTCCTAAACAAATATTTAGAAATGTTATATAAAAATGTTATATGTTAGCAAATTTTAGGTGTAATATTACTGTGAATTTGCAACAATTTCTTATTTACGAAACTGTGTAAATATTTATTTTTGTACTATTTTCATAATAGTTATCTGCAAAGAAAATACTGAAAATTCTATTTTTTTTTCTAAAATTGGAAACTGACCGCAAACTCTATATTCTGTGAAATTTGTAAAATGTTGCAAATATTAGAAGCACATTTTTTTCATTTATAATTTTTACATTCACACAAAAGCTAAACAAAAAATTCGAAATACGTATAAAATCGTTCGTGGTATAGTTTTTAAAGAATTTAATTTTCTTTTACATATTCTAGAAAGAAATATAGCAATAGCAAGTTAGGTTCGCGGCATAGATTTTTTTAGTAAGATTTTTTTTTTAAATACATTTCCGTAATTACAAAATTGTTGCAAATTCACAGTTACATTACGCCTTAAAAGACTTAACATATGTATTTTTTTAATACCGTTTCTAAATATTTGTGTAGGAGATATATATTTTTTAATATATTTTAATTTTTTTTTCTATCTTCCGGGCCCCGCTAAATGTTGCAAACTTAATGTAAGCATATGAACATGAAATTATATATTTCTGAGAAAAAAAAATTCATTTCGGATTTCATGTGCTTCTCAAACCGTATCCATCCCGGTCTATCTGTAGTTAAAGCACTGGTAACGTAAGGTCTGAGCACTGTATTTTGAGTATAAAGTGACTACAAGAAGTATTTTCTTCACAGTGTACTATTTTCATGACTCAGTATGGGTAGTCCCCCCCTGCCTTGGTTTGCCCACTGCATGGTGATTGTTTTATACGTTCCCTGTCGAACCCGCTTATGATGCGAAGGCCATGCACAGGAAAATAATACTATTTAATATTTTGAAAATGCCAGTTCTGTGTTCCACGAGAATCTTTTAGAGGATTCTTTCAAAAGACGAGTGAGGATGCTCAGCTAAGTCGGTTGTTTTGTAAAATTTGGTAATTTGAATAACATTATGGTTCCCCGTTGGAGTTTTAGATCAACTGAGCGCTACGCCACCCACGACCACGGAGCGACGTGACATTTGGCGGAGGCGCCTAGATCGTCGGAGAAGTCGAGGTTTGGGCCGAATGCAATGGCATCATGCATGCATACAGCGGCGGGCGTGGCGGCACCGATGACCGATGCGGTGACAGAATACGTCCGAGTTCTGCCACGGCTACTCACCGACTGGATATAGATATGCAACGGATTTTTCCCTTAGGATATGTTAATTGGAAATCTTATGCGACACGAATGACTAACATTACAGCTGGTGTTGAAGTCACATAACATTACCGAATGAATTAACTGTCATCGAAACGTAATCGAAAATAGCTACTGAACTAGATAATGGACACTGCTAATGTGTATTGTTTTCATTTCATTTTTAATTTGGTATCATTCACCTGGACGGTCTTCACTCTGCTGCCTATTTAGTGGATATGTAGGGGGACTTACAGTTTGACTTGGGTTCCAAACACGGAAGTATTTCGTTGAAACTTACTTAAAACAAATGCGTTTACAACTTGCACATGAATTTACGGTAAACGTGACACCTAATCACCACGACAAATTTACTATAGATCTTACCGCCGTTATCACACGTGCTGGTATACGGAAGAAATTATTTTGATAACAATTGAGAAAGGGGTGCTAAGATAGTTTGGACATATGTTTCGAATGGGTGATTAAAGAATGACGACACAAAGTTACAGATCAGAAGTAAGCGGAAGTGTCGTGCCCGGGCTGCCTAGGAGAACTTGCCGCGACCAAATTAATGTAATTATTTGTACAGGTCTAGTACTGTTTAGAATATATCGAACCAGCAATGTTGACTCGCGACTGGCAACATTCCGCGCATGCGCGGGGCTGAGGCAAGTTGCTGCGCTGTCAACTTGTATCGAGCACACAGGGCCGAACTCTGCGCGGGCGCCATTTTGTTGTGGTTGTTACGTTTTCTTTTCGGTTGCGAACACGCAGTACAAGCGCTCGGATATCGGCAGCGGATCTGCCGGTACGCTCGCGCGGTATTATTCGGTCGGAGGTCGCCGGAATCATCGAAACGAACAGCGCGTTCATTCGACGTACGACGCGCGACTCTTACTCGGTTCCGCAACGCGAGACGGGTAAGCGGAGCGGTCACGTGATCATCATCGATTCGCGCGCCCGTAAGACGTGAGTGGGAAGTGGAAATAGGATAGTGGACGCAACAGAGGCGAGTTGGAGTGTTGAACCTGACAGCGGCGTTCAGAGGAGGGGTTCGACATCGCTACACTATAGGGAAAGGGGCCAGGAGCCGGATTGGACATCCACGCGTGCTTACGGTGTCGTGAGTTTGGTTACGGTGGTGAGAAGTTGTGTGGCCATGCAATTACTGTCTCAGTAGCAAGATCGACTGCAAGAGCCGTGGGGTGGAGCGGCAAGGCCCTATTTAAAGTAAGTTTTATCATTGACATTTGGTTCCTGTCGAAACCCCAATGCATACGAAATTTTTTGTACATTATGTAGCGTACGATATATATGGTACAAATACTAGAAGCGTGCTCAGTGATCGTACAAGTACTTAGCACCATTAGTCGTAGAGCGGGTATGAAAATATGTATGTCTGTTAGATGACGCGAAAGAGATGTCCTGTGATCGTACGATATGTAGCCATCATCTCTGCCTACCTTTCCGCGAGAGCGTATGTATGTATGGTACACAGAGATCGTCGATATCCGTGTCTATTTGACCACCTAACATTAATACAAAAATCCTAACTAGGGATCTAAAGTTTGGATGTGTTCCGAACCATGGATGCACCCCTCGATGCACCCGCTTCATCGATGAAAATAATCATTTCAATCTCAATGATCTGGCAATCTGAATTATGGTCACATTTCGTACAATCCTGTAAATCGACGTGTTATTCGGCCAAGTGAAAAGTAAGTTGCTAGTAACCATGGTATAAAACGCAAATAAATGTCAGATTAAATCATCAAACCTTTTTTCATCTAAGCTCAAACAATATAAAATGTATCAAACAAGGTTGAAGCACTAAATAAAAAAATAAATGCCACTTTGTTTGGATTATTCAGCATTATTAAATTCAGATTTATTTATTAAATAATACATACTTCCACTTTCATCGAACCGACGGCACTCAATTTCATCGCCTTTTGGAGTATCGTTTTTAACTTACAGACCAATTGAACCAATCTCTCGTATCTTTCAACAAATGTCTGTGCATCCAGAGGAGTCCTTCTCCCGGCGAGAGCACGAGGCGTGCCCCAGGGCTCTCGGATCGGATTTACTGGTATTTGCAGGCTGCGAGTTATGCGGAGTTGCAACACCAGCAGGGTGGCGTGGTGGCGACCCGTTGGAGCTGCCGCCTTAAATGCGCGGTGTGTTCTTGCACACGAAAAGCTTATATTAGTAACTATTCAAAGATTAAGTTGTATATCATCTTATTACAGCTACCGCGGAAGTACCGCTTGGGGAATTTTCTTTGGTCCTCATTGGTAGCTCAGTGGCACGATTTCCAGTCGTTCGATCATCGAGGTCAGGAAAAACTATGAGCGGTTAGATTTTGAAAGGGTGACCGATCGACCATTCGGATACCACCTAAAACGATTTATTATTATCCTTACTTACCAGGGTTGATCCTGTATTGTTTGTACTCTAATGCTTATATAAAATTCAAAGTGTTTCCGATTATTTTAAAGATCTGATTAAAATACTTAAAGTTTTTTAGTTTACAGTACGCTGCACATAATGTCTGTACACCGGACAACCGTAAGTATTAACACACATTAAAATACTTTGATGTCAGTATCGCTGGATAACCTCAAATAAATGAGATAACGTTAATGTGGTATTCATTAAATACATACAATTATCAATTTACATAAATCCAGGCCGATTTTAGTGTCCGATACGAAAATCTACTTTGGTGACGACGGCAATTAGGTTGATCCTTGCAGTCAAAAAATCCTTACCCAATATGCGAAACCAGGGCGATCTAGTAGTAGATAGGGAAAGCGGCGATTGTGTCGATTCCAATATAATCGAGAAATTCGTTCGCTGACGTAATTATCGGGATAGCTCAGCGGTAGAGCAGTGTGCATGATCGAATCCTGCTTCCAACGAATGTGCAGACAAAATACTTTTTCGGATTATTTTTAAAATCTGATAGCAATTCTTCAATGTAGATGTCGCTGGGAACCTTAAAACGTGTTTAATATAATGAATGTTTAGGACATAACCTTTTTGCCTTTTTTTTAAGTTAAACGGTGACATTTGTACTTAAGCATTGTAATCAGATTATAATATACGTCTCAGGCAGTATTAAAAACTGCGAACTTCAAACTGCGAAAGTCGTACAATGTCAGTAACGAATGGGCGTCGCATACACACTTAAATCGACGAACTTCCTAATCTACCTTTATTAACGTTTGAAATTAATATATTTTTAATCAGATGTCACTGTTAAAAGTGAATTTAATATTTTTCGTAGTCGTAAAATTCAATCAAAGTACAAACTTGTATTTTCGGATAAAATAAATGATGAACATTTTCCCTTATTTTATAGACAAATATATTTATCTAATTGTTATGATCTATCGCCTGGAAACTCAGTTACCTGATATACATCATTCAAATATATTTTTTACTTTTGTGATTAAATGAATACGGTAGTAAGGGTAGGTTCACGCATTTCGATCTGTGACGATCGCGACCGAGCCAATTACTGCTACATCTTCCATTATACGAGCTCGCTTCCGGACAGCAGCGGCCAATCAAACTAACTGCACTTTGCTCACTGTTTGATCTGGGATCGTACGAAGTGAATTCAGCCTTTGTGCTTAGAGCCAATAATATGTAGGGTTTATGAATTGAACTGAACTAGGATTTAAATTGAATTCCAAAGCCAATAAAAGGTTGCAAAACTTGCGAGTTCGACTCCCAGTGAGAGGGCCCCGTAATCTGAATTTTCAAACCAAAAATGGTCATGTCAGTTTTCAAGCCAAGAGGTTCATAATTGCATGACCCAAAATAACAACACAAATTACTATTGTAAGAAATTGCCATGGGTATATTTTACGTGGAGTTTAAGGAGAGGTAAGTAAAAGGATAACACGACTGATTGGAAATAGGTAAGTCATATTATTTTATGTATACGGATAAACAGTGTTCAGCAGTTGACATTTGACTGGACGAAGCGTCAGAGGTCCTCCAGGTCGCGCCGCGAATCCTGATGATGTCCACAGCGTGGTAGACGAAACGTCGAGCTAAATAAGTAAGCTGAACACTGTTTATACGTAAACGTAAAATAAAATGTCAAACAGCGGGGAAAATCTAAACAAACATATAGGTGAGTCATAACTTCCCCATTAAGGGATAAAATATAATTTTGCCCAAAAACGCTATTGAATATTCTTTCGTTGATTATTTCGCATGAAACGGCCAGAAGGTTCAATAAAATAATAAAGATGCAAATGAGTCAGGTTTCTGAACTCATTACAATTTTATTTTAGCACGGAAACGTTTTCATAATATTCTTTTAGACTGGAATCATTAAAGCATTGTTAGTAGGAAAAATTCTCCGTAAAATTAACATCAAACCGAAACGAAAAATGGGATGATAAATAAATTGACGGGAATAAGGTGTTCTTATGGATAACGTAATTTCTTTCTATAAAAATATGAATGGAGGGTTCGGATATGTTTATATTAATATTTTAAGTGTTTTATCCCTTAAAGCTTACAGAAAACAGTATATTAAAACATTTAATCCTAATACCTATTGATCGTGCCTGTGGCATGATTTTGTGTTTTAATTTTAGAGAATTTTGTTTGGTAACGATTTTGAATGCAGCTTCAATACCATCTCGAGCGGCTCGTAGCCCAGAGGTCTGGATTCAAATTCCCGCCCGGATAATTCACCACTTTCTTTCTCATTCTGAGTTGGATAAGTTCATTTGCAAGCTGTTCCATGATTCGAAATTCATGAAAAATTTACCATAGCATTGGATTAAAGGTGGTAGAAGTGGCTATGAACAATTGTCCGTGTTTCCATCCAATTCAATATAGCTAGGTACGCTTATAAAGAGAAGGTCCTAGCATGGCACCTAATTCTTTCGGGAATGCGGTGTGTTCGGCGCCCAACGACGTTCATGGGCTTTCGAACTTTCTAGGGGGTTGCGAAAACCATGCTGGCCACCAGGTGCTTTTTCACACCATGTTTGAAGGACCCCAGGTTGTACTTTGGGGAAAATACCTCGGCAGGGAGTTAATTCCATTGTTTAACGAACCTATTGATAAATGATCTAGTGGATCAGTCAGTTCTTATTGGTGGAACGTCGACTGTGAATTGGTGCATTTTCTCCCTTTTCCGCGTTGAGCGATTGTAGAAAGGGGACGGAGGGACAGCAGCAGCTCCGACGTACATTCTCCACGCTAAAGACGATAGAGAGACCCTGCATTCCTTCGAAGTTGGAAATTTTACTACGAAAATATTCTACATATTCGCTACAAGAGCGAAATTTGGGTATTTTATGTTAAAAAACCATTAAAGATTATAAGGATATAATTAAGCGAGTAATTTAGGCATATTTGACTTTATATTTTTTATTTAATGTTTTATACTATTGTTAAAAATGCGAAAGTATACTTATAACTCTGTCTGTCTGTTGCGTTTTCAAACCTCAACCGCTAAACCAATTTTGATTAATTTCGGTATAGAGATAGTCCGGACCTTGGAGTAAAACATTTTGTGGCGAAAATTAAACTCCAAGGTGGTGAAATATCCCATATTTTTAAACCAGTTTAATAAACTCCTGCAATATAAGGAAGGACCTGGCATGGAACCTATTTTCCAAAAGGGGTTTTGAGCTAATATTTAATGGCAGTAGCAATGATTTTAACCATCTGTTTCCAGTTACATAGAAAAATGCTGTCGAATTCCTAAATGGTGAAGAAAAAATCTTTCACGAGAAGTATGTCATAAACACGAATATGTAAATAATTTGTGCATAAGAAATTACTTCGGCTTGGTCGATTCGGTGCGAGCAGGCTTTTAAAATGGAACGGCCGAAACAATTCGAACAGGTTGCAGGCCAAACTTGAAGGCTGTTTGTGAAATAAATTGGAAATTCCGATTGAATTAATGTGTCAGTACGGCATCACGGTTCCCGTCACAGAGTTCGACCCACATACAAATGGCATCCTTACAAATGCCCATGCTGAGTGTGGGGCTTACTATGATGCGTTCCGTACAGCTCAGCAACTGGTACACCAGGTCAACGAATGAACTTATGACTTTTTTCTTCGTAATATGCCATGCTTTTCTGCAAGTTATATTTTTTTATTGCAAATTTTATCAAAGCATTATGATTGTCCTCGTTATCAATATATTGTTATACGTTGAACGAGAAGCAGAACACAGAAAACATAATCCTAAATAGTATACAAACGGGTTACGATACCCCTCCTGTAGGTAATTTTCCAAGTACGTCTTCCGGAAGTCATACGCGGCCTCAAAGCGACTATGATGTGATTGAATTTCTAATTAGGCCGCACGGCCATCGGCCTAATTGTTTATCGGTCACAGGTCCCCGCATCATTTCGGTAGCCACCAAAGGGCTTGCTCTCTTATAAGATTAATATCAGATTATAATTTAGTTTAGTAATTTGTTGCAGAATAAATATCATCGCACGGAATAGTTACAATTTGTTTGACGTTTTTTGTTCACTTAGGGAAAGGAACGAGATTTAGTGTTTGAAGGCGACGAGCCTGTCAGTGGACACATTGCGGAGGTTTTTTATTGTTCCATAACACAAAAAAAATACCTTTGATCGTTATCCTCACTTGGTTATCCAGAGATATCTTGCAACCTAAAAACACAAAAAGTGTTTTATGGGTTCCCGCATTTAAAAATAATGTAATTGACCCCATTATAATTCGTCCCGTGTGTCGTCAGCCACCAAGGGATTTGTTTTTCGTGGTTTGGATTTCACATTTAGGGACCTTTTACACTTACATGCTAGTTGCTAGGTTGTATCCTTCCCGTATTGGTACCATCGCATTGAGTGAGTGAAGCTTGAACCGGCAGTCAAGCGAGTGAAAAAATATTTTGACCATCTCAAATTAATTTTATCAAATCCTACTTTCGCGTTGATTTGAGATCATAAAAGGCAAGAAACGACAGATCTTATACAAGTAAAATAAATACATCTCAAAAATGTAATAATGATAATAATAGTGATATGTATGTAGTGAGACGCGTGAAAGATATTATTAAATAAATGGTTACTTTTCATTTAATATCTAATCAAGAAAAATCTCGTCTCAAATAATATAAATACAAACGATGCATTTCCAAAGTTTTCCATCTGCAACGTAAAATCTATCTATTGGTTGGGGAAAAAGTTTCTTCGCATTTTTTAAGAAAATTCAAAACATTTTTTAATATGGTTTATTTACATTTAACTAAAGTATGTAGGTACCATTTTGTTCGATAACTTTTTGCCATCTTGTAGGTAGGGACATGATGAAAATTGCTATAGAAATAGTGGGACTTCTGATCAATATACCGCGACAAGTGGTTTTGGCAGTCCTCTCGTGATGTTAACCTGACACTGCCTAAAGAATTCTGAAGAGACCTAAACAGGTGGAAATCTGAAGGTGCAAGGTCAGGACTATACGGCGGATGCATTAACACCTCCCAGCCAAACTCTCTTAGTTTTTGCTGAGTGGCTAAAGATGTGTGAGGTCTAGCGTTATCATGATGAAAAACCACACCCCTTCTGTTGATTAATTCCGGCCGCTTTCTCTCAACTTCTTGCTTTAATCTCATCAGTTGTTCGCAGTAGAGTTCAGAATCGATGGTCCTGCCTGGTGGTAACAGCTCATAATGAATAATGCCCTTCCAATCCCACCACACACACAGCATCACCTTGTTGCGAGTTAACCCGGGTTTCGCCACAGTCTGTGAAGCTTGACCGGCCTTTGACCACGACCTTTTTCGCACGTTCTTGTCGTACGTGATCCACTTTTCATCACCAGTTATCAGCTTCTTCAAAAATGGTTCGGTTTCATTACGTCGTAATAAAGAATTACAAATGAGTACACGGTTCATTAGGTTTCTTTCAGTGAGCTCGTGAGGTACCCAAATATCGAGCTTTTTAGTGTACCCAGTTTTTTTCAAATGCGCCAAAACTGTTTTGTGGTCAATTCCTAGTTCTTCAGCTACGTCGTAACTACTGATATGCCGATCTTGCTCCACTTTTTCAAAAATGGCAATCATTTTATCCGTAATAGGGCGACCAGAGCGACGTGCATCTTTGACATCAAAATTTCCGGATTGAAAACGCTTAAACCAAATTTGTGCTACTCTCACAGACACTGCACTAGGTCCATAAACATCGCAAATTTTTTTCGCGGCTTGCGTTGCATTTTTACCTTTTTTGTAGTAAAATTTTAAAATGTATCGAATTTCTTCATTAGATTCACTCATTTTGACAGTACGAAAAACAAAGGAGAATCACACATTTTCCTAATTTGAATTTGGAATTATGTTCTTTAAAATTTAAACTTTCAATGATACCAAAACCAGCCAGATACAAATAGTATAGCCAAAGAGATTTGATTACAAGTTCATACATACTATAATGCGAAAAGACTTTTTCCCCGACCTATTATTTAATTATTATGTTAGGCCAATTAAGGAGATGTAATAAGATACGATAATTATTTTACTATTAAATTGAATTTAATTTTCATTATCTTTACAAAAAAACATTGCTTCCTGTCCTTGAGTCAACCGATCGTGGCAGTTAAGTTAAGTTAGTAGTTTAAGTCTTAACTATCTTGCTCTTGACTGCTTCCCCCAAGGCAGTGCAGCCTGGTTGATTTCTTTTTACATAGAAATCCTTCTTCGACAGCTCGCTTAGCCATTTGGTGATGTTGGGATATCTGAAAAATACAACGAGTTTTGGTCATAATGCAGTCACCGTGCGATCCACGAGGTCACGATCGACGAGGGTCCAGTAAATATAATGCTATGTACTCGTACATGCGGTGGGTTTACCCGAATTAAAGTTAACAAAATCCAGTAATAAAGTCCGGTATTGTTTGGAGAAGCATCTTCTATCATTTTAGTAGGCACTACAACAAAGATGTGTGCCACCTGGGGGCAGGTCTGATTTTGCCTAAATTTCCATATGTATCTCAACTTATTATTTGTGCCAAGGAAAGAAATAAAATAAAAAGTTGGGCTTACGAACATATTTAAAAACGGAACAATGAAATGAAGATGTGATGTAATTTGATCGTTGTAGTTAAATTATTGAATCCCTTAAGATTTGATAATACGTTTATTTAGATTTTCACTGTTGTTCGACATAATACTTAATGTTTACGGATATACAGTGTTAAACAGGGCAACGTGGTGGACGAAACGTCGGAAAGAAATAAGCCCTGCTTAACACTGTATATCCGTAAACATTAAGTATTATATTTGATAATACATTTTGAATCATTGGTTTGAAAATCAATTAGAAACGTTATTCACTGACTCACTTGAGGGCATCAATGGGAATCAGTTCGTTCATGCTGCTGATCGTGGCCACGCAGCAGATGTCCGCGATGGTGAGGCTGTCACCAGCGACAAAGGCGCGACCAGTGAGGAACTTCTCCAGGAAACCGTAAGCACTATTGTACCTCTCCACTTCTTCGGGCTCAAAAGACGTTGCGCCCCTGTAGATTATTTTCCTCTGTAATCAGCAACAAAACAATATTGTTATCTATTATAATCTTGGAAACAATATGTTAACAATTTTAAAAACAAATTAGCATGAGGAACATTGTCATATTAGTTTGACTTAATATCCCTATATTGTTTTTTTTTCTGCAACGTTGAGTAGGAACGGTATTAGCCATCTAGGCATGTCCAGTTCCATAACCAAAGCAAAAGATCATCGTTGTTTCTTCTCCAAAATACTTGATATTTTTACTTGGTAAGATTGACACATTCAGCTTCAAGTCACGGATATGAAATTGTAACGTACAACGGGGATACCGAAAGCCGGAAACAACACGCCGGTGTCGAAGTGCAGCCTCTGGTCGACCAGCGCTCGCTTCTTGGGGTCCTTGGGGTAGAGGCTATCGTCGGCACCGTACTGAGTCACGAGGTACGCGGCGATAGCATGGCTGTCCCAAACTATTAAGTCGTCGTCCACTAGGGTGGGTACAGTGTGCTGAGGGTTGATCTGGAATAGACGTTTGTACTCATATTACCTCATTAATGTGTAGTAACTGAAAGAAGTATCGTACAAAGTTTTGTCAGTGTTAAGAACGGACGTCGAAAAATAAAAAGAGTCTTTTGGAAAAAAATATCAAATAAACTTTTAACATAATATGAGCAAACTATAAATAATAGGAACACACATTTGAATGTAATACTGGAAAACAAAGATATGGAACAAAATGGACTAATTTTTGTGGTTGATAACTCTATCACTAATTTGGTTGATCACTAATGGCACCAGAAGAAAAGTTAATCAAAAGCGTGATGCGCCTACAATATTCAATGTGCTACAATGATCGCAGTAAGACGAGATAGAACACGAGCGTGCTGTTAATGGATAACCTGTTTTTGTAATGAAATAAAAACAACTTTATCTTGATATCTGTTAGTTATTTCAAAGATTATTTTATCAAATGACCTTTTAAAGGTTTGCCCAATTCACTCATAAGACACCGATTAATAGATAATATAATATTTACGGATTCAAGGCCCATTAATACCAATCGGGGTGTTCCTGCTCCTAAAACCTTGGGCACCGATATTACTGGCCCTAGTTAAGGCTAAGGTGCTAGTCACATCTGCAGAAATATAAAAAACAAAATTATTTTTTTTATGCAGATGAGTGGCTAATACCACTCAAATACCGTTATGATATAAGCCCAGTACACTACATTCCCGATAGAATTAGGTGCCATTCCAGGACCTTCCCTGTATGAGCACTGATAAATTAAGCCGGATGGAAAACACGGACAATTTTTGATTGCCACTTCGAGCATCTTTTCATCCAATGCTATGGTACAAATCCGGGCGTGCTAGGACCACTTAGTAGGAAAAGAGGACCTACAGTTTTACATGGATTCTGAAGCAGCAGCTCGCGTTTGTGACGAAACGCACTCATCCAACTCAGAAAGAGAATAAAGTGGTGCATGAACGGGCGAGGATTTGTATGAATGGTATGAAAGGCAAGTCCCCGCGCCACTAGGCTACGAGCCGATCAGCTTCAATTAAAATATTGGTATAATATATTTATTATACTAAATAAAGTAACAATATAATATATATATATATATATATATATATATTTACTATATTGGTATAGTATAATAATATTGGCTAGGATGATTTGTGATACGGGGAAGAAGAGAAAAGAAGAAGAGGTACACTGTATATTATCTGCAATAAATTGATAAGTAGCACACAATTATAAGTATCGGTGCATTTTTTAGTGAAATTTTCTGGTTTTAAGAAAGCTCATTTATTAAAATGGTTTAATAAATTATAAATAGTTGATTACACCCACCTTATCTTCGGATATTCGTGACATTACCTTTTTGTATTCCTCCGTTAGATTGGCCCCAGCGAGTAGGTTGACATCTTGAAGGTTGATATTAGGCACCTGCAGTAGTTCCACCACCATCATGGCCGCGCGTGCAGGCGGTGAAGCGTCCATCTTGTAAAGTGTGAGCACCATCTTGTTTTCTGAAACTGATATATTTGTTAAAGCTGTATTTCACCGTATTGTTGTAATTGTGGATCCATCGTCTACCTACGACCTAGTGGTAATCTCATGCCTCTTCATCGTTTTTACATCAATATGTTATTATAGTAATGCTGTGTACAACTGGTTATGACATACCTTGTTTCCCGCAACACAACCTAACCGCCTCACACTGCGGCTCAAATACAACTGAGGATTACATATTAGTCATATATTATAATGATAAATCCAAAGACGGTGTTGGTTTTAGAAACATAATCTCAAGATTACGAATTCCTAGCTTAAGATAACGTTGGTGACATCTGTGCGATATCTCTTTTTTATCCTTTAAAACATTTTAGTGCATATTTTTTATCGATTCTTTATTATTCTCTTCTTCATTAAATTGGTTTGTGTGTTGTCGATTTTAAGTTTTATATGCCACATATTTGTATATGTACATATAATATTCTTAAAAGAAGAAGTGTTGTAAAATATACCGTATTACTTAAATAAATAATTTTATTTTATTTCTTGTGAATGGATTGTGGAATGTGAGTGGATTCGAAAGAAGTTATTTTTTTTATGGTTAAAATACAGGGTTACTGGCACCACTTGAGAGGAGGGTGTATCTGTATTGGAAACTGAACCGTTTTCATAACAAATAAATATTAAATTCCGATGTTTCCCACACAAATTAGTCACGAGACTTCAACAAAATTATGTGGACCGCGAAAAAACATCGGTATTTAATATTTATGCATCCTGAAAATGGTTCAGTTTCCGATACAGTTACATCGCCTCAAATGGTGCCGGTATTCATAAGGTAACCCTGTATTGGTACTACGCTGACTGTCATGGTGGTAATAGGACAATGGATACTCTTTTCCAATAATGTTTCATTGTTGGGAGTTTGACTCTTTGACAGTTCGAATACTGAGTGCAAAATAATCTCCTTACTTCTGCTCAGTGCATGTTTTCCAACGATTGACTCCGCAAAATATTCCATAACCTATGATTTAATTTGCTTAGTACTCGTATATTTTTAGGCCGCTCACCGGAACAATAGCATATGGTTCATATTTTTTAGAAGAACGTGTTTAAATGTCACGGTTACACCGTACACCTTACACATCACAAATATCATGTGTGCGCGAAAATAATTTCTTAAAAAATTACATATTTGATTTTTACATCAGTCATTATGAATGAGGTAAGTAGTTATATTTATTACTTTTATTCTTTATAAAAATGTTGGGCAGGCCCCGTGCCAAGTAAACCTTGCAAGGTGTAATGGGACCAACCTATTCAAAATAAATATTAAATCATTTACAGCAGAAGAGACATACATACATTTCGAATACAAAACTAGTTTGTATCGAAATAAATACATCTTTAATACTTTTGATATTACCTCACTCAGTAAATAATAAAACATATTTTTTCCTAAAGAATTTTATAAAAGTTATTAGAGATATTGAACTCCACATAAATAATAATGTTTTGGTGATTATGGCGATAACGCTACATTAGTTGTTAATACATACATAGGTCAATATAGATGCTTTGTTTACGTCAACGCACCTGCGGATTTGCGTTGTTTGGTTATACCTATCGTTCATGCGACGACACGCAGCGAAAGCATTCGTGCCTCGGATGCCGCTTGCGCAGGACGACTACCAGTGCGTCCGCGCCGCCGCGCGCCATAGTTGTTTGTTTACTATCGCGAGTGTGAAACTGTAGCAGAATTACGTGAGTCGATTATTACTCTTTATTATTTCTTTCTAAATCAAAGCACTATTTAATTGGAAGTTATTGAATTAAACCATTTATTTAAGGTTTGGCCAAAGTTTAACATTGAAAGGAAGCATTTGTTTCGTTGGTTAAATGCTAACGGATATTATATTGTGACTATATTTAATTGGTTATAACAATAGACAAGGCATTATTAACGTAACCTTAGATTTAAGACGTTGTGTATCGAGCATTCGGGAGACGTGAGTGGGTTTTTAGCTTGTTTTATGAAGTAATACTTCATGAAGTAATTAGTTAAGACTAGAAACATGTGATCAACTGGATGATACTAGACGAAGCTTGTGAGAATTCATTAGCAGTTAGTTATCTTTTCAAATTCAAAATCAACGTGGAGTCTAAATGCTTCCAGTATTGTTAATTAAGGTATTCCCACCCAAAAAAGTCAACCAAACCTCATAGCTTTTGAAATGTTGATTTATTAATGTTAGAATGGATTCAAAATAATTAAATTTGCTTCAAAGTTATATGAATACATTATTTTGATATTTGAAATTGTAAGATTGTGAGGTACGGTTGATGTAGTGTAGACGCTGACTGAAAGGTTCGGAAGTTATCTTGTTTTGGCATTCGGAGTAATTGAGGCAGAGATTAGTTAGATATAAGTAAATTTGCGATTGGAAGATGCACATAACTTAAAATACATCATATCAGCCAATCCTTTTTGGAAGAAGGCGTAATGGTGTATACATGTTGGTGTTGGACAAGCTATTATCTTTGAAGGGTTCACCAACTTGTGCGTCTACCATCCTAGGCCTGGCTGCACCTAAATAGGTACAGCACTAAGTTTTCATCCAGATAAATTTAACTTATTTTCACCTTAGACATTCATAATGAATGTTTGTTTACACCTAATTGAATAGAAGAATAAACCATATTTACAGTTACTGACTGTTTCTGTTATAGGAAGCATATTGCTTTACATTTACATAGATTTATGTTTTTGTAGCCTGCCTACAATACCCAAATGAATCGCATGAAACAAGATACATAGAAACCAGATTATTTCTGATAGGATCAGTCTACCCATGTGATGCCGATACATCGAATTATAAAAGGTAGTGCTGAAATAAGTTAAATTTACTATAGATCAGATTGTTTATTGTTTTACTTAATAATCATGTTGTGATTAATCCGAGTTAGGTAGTTAAAAATAAGTAAATTTATGTGATGAATGATTAACCGTGAGCTAGATATAAGTAACCGTATATGTTTACGGATTTCTATGAGTTTAACGTGGCGAACTGTCGTTCAAGAAGGTTGTATGAATGTTGGACGAATTAAGGGGATTTTAGACTCGGAAAAATCACATCTAATACATTGTTGTTTTCTTGAGTTTTGGTTACATTTCGGTGCTACCTTATTTAAATTGCAATTGCCTTGATCTATTGTTGAAGTTTCCTATTCTCTTTAAAAACAGAATAACAATATAAAAAGGGAGATCATATTTTGACTATCCTAGTGTCGATGAGGGTTTACATAAATACAAAGTATAACTTCCATTGTTTACAAATTATCATTAATGTTATTAAGCCTACAAACACCGGGCCATACCGAAGTTGGTCAGACTTTAAATATATATGTGTACATCTTATGCGGTATGTATTCAGGGTTTTGGGAATAGAGCCGTTGTTGTAATACTCAAGGTACAAACGGATGGGTTAGGTATATAATTCATCAACATTCGAAACCTAACTACAGATCAGCTTAGTATTGAATGGTGCTTTGATTTTAGAGATGAGTAGGGGTGATATGAATACCATCTAAACTGAGAACCTCGTTCCAGAGCTGGTTGGAAATGAATATAAAATTACTATACCAAGATAATGTTACTGTCATCGTTGAACGTTTTGACATATTTTTGCATTGGATGCAGTACTCAATGTACTGCAGTCGGATTAAAATATTTACACGAATGTAAATGTTCTATTTCTATGAGTGGTTGTTTAAATGCCGTATCAACTTTAATATAATATAATAAATCTAGTAAAGACTAATCAATCTATTATCTTCTCTTACTGTGTACTGAGCCTTTAAAAGAGATTTAATGGGTTTTAAAATATATTGTCAAATGGGTTGCTGACACTGTGTATTGAGCCATGGAGCAAGCATTTGGTAAGGTTGTCTAATAAAGACTGATTGATCTATTATCATCTCTTACTGTGTATTAAACCTTTAAAAGAGTTTTAATGGGTTTTAAAATATATTGCCAAATGGTTTGCTGACACTGTGTATTGAGCCATGGAGCAAGCATTTGGTAAGGTGGTCTTATAAAGACTAATTCATCTATTATCTTCTCTTACTGTGTATTGAGCCTTTAAAAGAGATTTAATGGATTTTATTACTACATTGATTTGCTATTATTGCGCATTTAGCCCCTGATTAAAGTGTTTATGCAGCCTATTCTCCTTAATCTATTATGTTGGCTGAACTGATGTTAAAACACATTTTATGATCAGTATATAAGCTAACCATTCATATAAATATGCCGGAAATACTCATCATCAGTACGTATAATAACCTTAAATATGTCAATTTATCTATTGGTGAACTAAGGCGTAACAGGTCACCACGATTCGAATAATTGACTTCCTATTACTCTGGGTTGTTTGTTTCACTCAAAACAGTCGTGGATAAATGTATTATCATTATTAAGAAATACTTATAACTTTCTAATGTGGGCCCACAACTTCCAATTTTAAATAAATGATTGAACAATATCTAAAGTTTACGACATTGATCGGTTAGATAAGAATTAGGACCCATTCAATATGGTTTGAATCGATTACATATATCAGTGTCGGATATACGTGAGTGTCGATGGCCATTGAGAGGCTCTTTTAGAGTCTAAGGGATCCCTTAAGCGAGCATCCAAAATCACAAGCTTTGGAGTCCGACACTGTATATTCAGAATTCAATGAATCTGATAAGTGCACATGAAGATTCATTGAAAGTAAATTTCATGAAACAAATCTGACATGTTCATCTCTACATTGACATTATATACCAATAAAAGGTTATCAAATATAAATATGACCATGTGAAATAAATAATTAGATTATTTATGAAATATAATTTGACGATTTAGCTTGAATCTGAACATCTACGGAAATGTAGGATCCTCAGACGATTACGTTGCCATTTATGTAAGAGTCCGACCGAAAAAAGTTATTGTAGGAGGGTGGATTCATTACAAAGGGCAGACTGTGTAAGAAATTGCCCGAAACTTTAATTGAATAAGATCGTGCAATCAAAAAAAATAAAACAGTCGTATTGAGAACCTCCTCCTTTTTTGAAGTCGGTTATAATATTGGCGCTCCATCTAGCGCCCCTTTTTTGTGCTGAGATGTTTTCAGATGACGTGGTTCTTACATCAATAATGAGATATTTGCATGTATATTCACATGAATATTTCTTGAAATGTTCATGTGATTTGCTTTTAGGAGAGGTTTCTACTTAGAATATTTTTTTTAATTGGACACTATTTATGCATTATTTATTACTTATGAAAGTAAATGTTATCAGTACTCACAGTATTCAATATTTGTTTCCGAATTTGAAATAAATGGCTATTGGGCATGGCTTATCAAGAAAAACTACGCATGATTTATTTTTGTATCTCTACATCATGGTGTGAAATATGCATCTTATTCGTTTACGCTACGTTTCTGCAACTTTTCAATTAATTGATTTATCATGTTAATGATTTAGGAGCGCAGTTAAAAAAATATTAATTTATTCGCCGACAAGTTTAATGGTATTTTAATTATCTTTACAGACAATATTGGATGTGTTCATTTAACAAAAGTCAAATAAAATCGCTGCTGTTTTTGAAGTATTCATGTATTAATTATCTTGCTTCTGACCGCTTCCCCCAAGGCAGTGCAGCCTGGTTGATTTCTTTTAATATAGAAATCCTCCTTCGACAGCTTGCTTAGCCATTGTTTGATGTTGGGATATCTGAAAAATATAACGAGCTGTGGTCATATTGCAATATGTGCATTAAGAAAATGCTATATGCGTTTCGGTTAGTAGAATAAAACGAACAAAATCCTAGGCTTTATATCGTTGGTCCAATATAACGTGACAACATCCAGCAAGGAAGACGGTATTCTTTGTAGAAGATTAATTTTATCTTTAGACGCATAGTACATAATTTTAGGAGTTATTACAACCAAGATATGCCCTGAGTACAGCTCTGATTGATGCCTAAATTGCCATAGACTCGCATTATCGAGATTGTTTTATTGTACATATCTCACCTATATCACTATCACTACATAGTATAAAACAAAGTCGCTTTCTCTGTCCCTGTATCCCTATATCCCTATATCCCCACGTATGCTTAAATCTTTAAAACTAAGTACGCAACGGATTTTGATGCAGTTTTTTTTTAATAGATAGAGTGATTGAAGAGGTAAGCTTATATGTAAAATAACATCCATTAAATAGTGGAAAAATACTGTTATTTTTGAGGTTTCCAATGTGATGTCTTAAAAAAATATTTTTTTTCCGCTTACATTGCAAACGCATGCTGAACCCTACGAGATTTATCAAAATAATGTACTAAGTATTGTACACATTGAAAAGGTCTACAGAAAACTCAACGATGGTATATGTCAATCTCTTATGGATATCCCACAATTATTTGTTTTTGTCATTTACTTTTTACGACAAATAATGGCTAATATTCGAAGCGATTTTAACCAATACAGCATTAATCCTTGTACAATTAAATACCTTAAATACATTGTTGATTTAATATAGATCTTTATGGCCCTTTACAGCATGTGATTTAAATGAATGTTTTCGAAGATATTACAGATTTAAAAATTGCGGGACGTAGTGTTTGCGGCGGTACCGGCTGGCTGGGACGGCGGGAGCGTGCCTAGAAATAGTGCGTCGGAGGCCGCGGTTCTCCCTATAGAACTTTGCATTTAGCAGCGATCGGACGCGTTTATTATCGGAACTCTCTAAAATCTAATAATTATCTAATAATAATATCTAAGTTTTTTTTTTATTTTAAATATTTCAATGTAGGAACTCTACGTAAAAAAACGGCCATGTGCGAGTCGTACACACACACGAAGGGTTCCGTACCGACAAGATTTAACACAAAAAAAAAACGTTTTTTGTATGGGAACCCCCTTTAATTTCTATATTTTTTTATTTTACCTATTTGTTGTTATAGCGGCCAATTAAATACACACTCTGTGAAAATTTCAGCAGCCTACCTATTACTGTTCATGAGATACAGCCCTGTGACAGACGGACGGACCGACGGATGGACAGCGGAGGCTTAGTAATAGGGTCCCGTTTTCACCCTTTGGGTACGGAACCCTAAAAAGGGTTTATTTGTGCATCATTGTGTCAAAATAATATTTTTTTATATGATATTATGCCCGTGCAAAGCCGGGACGGGCTGCTAGTATTATTATAAAGAGGAAATTCAAAGATAGGCCGAGCTTAAGTTTAAATGTATTTCATTATGAAATCGTTTTTTAAGACGAAACAACGGTGTGTTGTAATTTAAAGGCTGCGGTAAATAATTGCGCCGGACAATATCGTAAGATTGGCTCTGCGTGTTCCAGTAATTCAAAATCGTATCTGATATGAGACGACGAAGGGTTTGTTGTAAGTAGCTAAAGGGCATGTAAATTTTCAAGTACCCTTCCTTACTTATTAGATAGCAGATTTGTTTTCAAAATCAGTTCGGACGCATAGCGACTGTCGATGTTTGTTGAAGTTGCTGAAAATTCTCGGTGTTTTTATCGTGCTCAACTATGTAATTCCCAAATAGTGAGTTAGGTTAATAAGTATTTATCCTGTCCCAATTATTAAATTAACTTGGAAATCTTATGTGACTGACTTACTTATGGGCATTTACTGGAATCAGTTCGTTCATGCTGCTGACGGTGGCCACACAGCAGATGTCAGCGATGGTGAGGCTGTCACCAGCGACAAAGGCGTGACCAGTGAGGAAAGTCTCCAGGAAACCGTAAGCAATGTGGTACCTCTCCACTTCTTCAGATTCAAAGGATGTTGCACTCTTGTAGAATATTTTCCTCTGTAATTAGTAGGTAATTGCAAATGGGCAGGTACAAATAAGAGGTCAACTACTTATTGAGGTTATATTAATTATGTTTCCATAAATATTTTTGTATACAACTGACAACTTGAGAGCTTATACCGACTAACAAGTTGTTGTTATAGTATGTTAGTATGATTAAATAGTATATCTCCCAAATCTAAGATTCTCATTTTTTTATTAAATCAAGTGAGGCATAACCGCGATGGAATACCAATGACGGAACCCTTGGCATGTGCATTTAACGAAACCTGTGTTTTATAAATAATCTGTTCATATTTTTTCTGATCTTCGATTACTAGGAATCAATTTGTGAGTCCATACTATTTTACATTCTATTTTGATCTTAATAACAAGAAAAATATATGATGTTTAACTTCGTTAAAACCACTCGAAAAATATATTTTAATTGACACATTAGTGTGACATACCACGGGGCCACCGAAAGCCGGAAACAGGACGCCGGTGTCGAAGTGCAGTCTCTGGTCGACCAGCGCCCGCTTCTTGGGGTCCTTGGGGTAGAGGCTGTCATCCGTCCCGTACTGCGTCACCAGGTACGCGGCAATAGCATGACTGTCCCACACTATAAGGTCATCGTCCTCTAGAGTGGGTACAGTGTGCTGAGGGTTGATCTGAAACAATCGTGAGTTTTATGTAATCTTAATATGTGGGTGTGACTCAACGACATGATGAAGGATCGGCAGGAGACTCTACATACTTTCTTCTTCAGTTAAAATGTCCAATTTCGTCGACTCCTTCTTCGTAAAATAAGCAGTGTTGTTTTTAAATCAATGGTAAAAAAATGTATTATTTATAGTACATTCAAATTAAATCACATAGGCACGAACATTTTAAAATAATGCTGAGAGACCAGGGTACCGATAAACATGGCCTAATAATGTATGGCATTAGTAATGAATCACTAATGGCACTCGATCAAAAATAAATTAAATATATCCGTTGTACGTGTCCTCAATAAAATGCTGCAGCACGATTACATACGAACTTATTTTTATTGTGCTGTCATAGGAAACTCTGACAGAAAATGTATCACTATCCTTCCTTACTATTCATATCCATTATTATATTATGCAAGCGAAACTACTGTCTCTCAATTTTATACGCCTAAGCCGCTGAAACTATTTTAATGAATTTTGGTATGGAGATAGTCTGGATCTTGGAGAAGCACATGGGCTACCGGGACAGGTGGCAAAAATTAAACGCAAAGGGTATGCAATAGGAGATTAAAAATTGTATAGTGTAAGTTACAACTCATATAATATCCAGGAAATTATTTAGTCCGATAACAGTCCAAAACAACATTGATCCGGCCGGAACCGGGTGCCTCAGCCAGTATCTTATAAAGTGGCGGTGGCGCAATGGATTCATTAAAAGATCATTTTATAAAACAAACTTTAAAAGGTTTGCGCAACTCTACAAACGGATATCGAGGTAGGCCCAATGATTCAATATTTACGGATATATAAAGTTTTGTGGCCGTTCTTGAACCTACCACCTTTGAATTAAGAAGCAATGAGCCTTGATTCATTGATTTTACTTACCTAGGCCAGAATAAGTGTCACATTCTCATACACATGTACGAGAATATGTGCATTACATGTTAAAAAAAAACTTTATTTATTTTCTGAATCATTAATTACAAAACGACCAATTAATACATTAAATATGAATTAGATGTCAAATGCAATACCTACCTTCGGACAAAATAACTTTGAGAAAGTGAAATTACCTTGAGGTATTCCTCCGTTAGGTGGTCCCCAGCGAGTAGGTTGACATCTTGAAGGTTGATACCTGGCACCTGCAGCAGCTCTGCCACCATCATGGCCGCGCGCGCAGGCGGCGACCCGTCTAACTTGTAAAGTGTGAGCACCATAATGTTTCCTAGAAGTGAGACATTTTACAAATACTTGTATGTGGCAGAAGAGGTTGTAATGGAGAATAAGGAAAGAAGAAATGCGTTCCTTGAGGAAAGACTGCGGAATGATTCACAGAACAAACTGCACAAAAGTCGTATTAAAGAATAGTTCACTGATGAAAGATGACGAGAACTGAGAAGGATACTTTAGGATGGTTTGTACATGCAGAGTATATGGGAAACAAATTAATTGTTACCCAAACCGTTAACTCGTTTCTAATCTGTAAATTTTTTTTTTTAACAGATTGGTAATGAGTGAAATTATGGTTTATATTGATGTAATACTTCGAAAGGGTCGGGTACGTATCAGCTGTAATTATAAAAAAAATCTGTGTAAGTATAGTATGTATGTATGTTTATAAAGCTGCATAGTAATAATATTAGTAAGTAATAGTAATAAAACAACCTGCAAATATCTATCAGCGTAATGCTCGGCTTAATATATAGGTATGTAAACAATTTAAATATTCATATTTCTGATAATAAAGTCAACGCAAGAAAAATATTTTTAAATTAAAGAAAAAATAATTGTGAGCAAGTATCATTATTATAATTTTTTTGAATATTTCAAAAGAACCAACACTCTTGTTATCAATTGGTAATTGCTTCAATAGGCAGGTCGAATGAACATATGAATGAGCAAAGTAAGTAGAACTGTATGACAGTGTGTGACAAGAAGAAGAATGATATCGATTGATCAAAGTGGTAAGCCATGGAGACATGCAAGAAATTAAACTATTCCGAAGTTATGTGAAAATGACTTGAGTAACATGAGCAAAAAGGAAAAGATATGCGATTGTGAACATTGTTGCGTTCTATTTAACACACACAGGCTACTACGGCCTGGGAAGAATTAATTGTTGAATAATTATATACAAAAGAAAATACGAACTGTGCACCGGTGTTTCAGTAGCAAAAGGTTTGCGCGTTGTAGCCTATTTTAACACAAAACTTAAATCAAATCCGTAGGATCACATTTTTAAGTATTTTGTCTCGAAATTACCTTTGGGCTAAAATCGACCAAGTATGCAAAAAAAAAACGATCGAGCCCAATAATCTTCTATAGTTTTGAGAAATAAGATTGCTTTATATTTCTCCCAATTCATTTAGATAACTGATTATAAAACATTGCCAATGAGTAATAAATAGTTCCTGATTTTTTTTTTCTTCTGAGTATTTAGAAATGTATGCGAAATAACTCAAAACTTCGATAAGTTTAGGTTCCGTAAGTAGGCTTAGATCCTGCATGCCAGATTCTCCCTATACTGTCATCCTTTGCCATAAGGCGATTTTTGCGCTAAAATCTCTATCAATATCGATTTTACATCTTCCTTTGCAATATGGCATATTTTGGCGAAAATCAGGCTCAGTCGATGAAAATGACGGAAAATCAAGGATGACCCAATAAATGAACCGTAATTCCAGTTTAATTCGGTAAGTTTTTAGTACAGATAAAATTTTACATTAAAAATCCTTAATAGTAACCTATTTTATATTAAGAAATAATTCTTTTTAATTATAGCATCAGGCTTATTTAAAAGCAGAAACAAAAAGTTATTATAAAAATTGTTTTAATTGTATTTTTACCGTCTATGCAGTAACCCGTTTGTTTCTTAATAATAAAAAAACAAATCATAGCCGCAGTTCTTACTACATTTAGGTCTTAAGGCTCCGTATGACGCTAAATCGCATTTAGCTTTGTCTTAATTTCTCAGAGAATATTGAACTAATCATGCTAAAATTGCGTGATATGAAACTTCACTTATATCCGCTTAATCTGAATGATTATTGTTCCAATAGCATAACATTGACCCGATAGAAAAAAATCGCGAAAATAGGTCGATTTTTTCACATTATGCTTTATTTCTCAGAATTGGTATTAATTACAGTGCTAGTAATCTCACA
The DNA here is from genome assembly GCA_946894095.1 of Incurvaria masculella. Taxonomy (NCBI): domain Eukaryota; kingdom Metazoa; phylum Arthropoda; class Insecta; order Lepidoptera; family Incurvariidae; genus Incurvaria; species Incurvaria masculella. The sequence goes on along the minus strand of OX335641.1, from coordinate 13,776,232 downwards.
TTATATTTGCATCATGATTTTCAAATTTTTGAATGATTATTATTGCATTTGGACACAATTTTTCATTCAAAGCATCAAAAAAATGAATTTTGGACTTACGAAAAAATTTCTGAGCACCGTGAAGTATCCCTTTCCCTTTCGTTCTCTTGGCGACTATCTATCGCCATTTCGGTAGCCTCAGTCCGCTGCGATGTTTCGAAGCGGGCGCACGCCTCTCCGCACGACTCTCCGCACGCGGAGATCGCTTTCGGGATCGCGACAGTAACAAAGTTCCGAACCAAATTCCTACGAGCATCAGCTGAACTTCATAGATGGCGCTGTAAAATTCTCAATCAAATGTTATTGAGGTCTAAAGCCGAAATAATTGACACTGGTTAGTAACGTTCGGTTAGCAAGATATAAATAAATAAAAATATAATAAATAAATAAAATATTTGTTATAATATAAAAAAAGAGATGTTTCCAGGAACCGAACTTCGATATGTGTGATTCTCAAATTCGCAGCAAAAATGCGACACTAAAAGCATTGTGCCACGACTGTCGTTACGTTATAATGCTAAATTCTCCTTCTCAAGCCTAGCGGGCACTACCAGTATTGGGGCGGCCGCAAATATCCGCCTCCCCGTGGAACGTGCGTCTGCAAGTACGTCCATTGCGGACGGGTCGCAACAGGACAAGTCACATGACCTTGGCAGATAGCTCGGCGGGCGGATTTTTGTAGTTTTTGTCGGCGGCACAGAATAATTAATAACATGAACAGAAGGAAAACTCCGTGAAAAGAATAAATGACATAAATAATATGTTTTGTTTTGTTGGTTCGTTTTCAGGCTATCGTACCCAAAGGGTGAAAACGAAACCCTATTACTAAGCCTCCGCTGTCCGTCCGTCCGTCCGTCTGTCACAGGGCCTTAGGTAGGCAGCTGAAATGTTCACGGAGTGTGTATTTATTTTACCGCTATAACAACAAATAGCTAAAATAAAATTATAATAAAAATTAAAAATATAATAAAATAAAATAAAATAAATTCTATGACGAAAAGAAACTCCAATATTATTCTCGGAGGAACGGTTCAGTTCAATTTCATGTGTTGTACATGTCATGTCATGACCAAATATGTTTTCGCTATATCTGGGAAAACATTGGTCGTAGACCCATCATGCGACCACTAAAAATAAACGCTCCGACCTGATTTACCTTACCTGTCATGTCAAAATTAGTTTTCGTTATATCATGGGAAACACTGGTCGTAGACCCATCATGCGACCACTCAAAATAAACGCCCCGACCTGGTCTACCTGTCTGTCATGTCAAAATTTTTTTTCGTTATATCATGGGAAACACTGGTAGTAGAACCATCATGCGACCACTCAAAATAAACGCCCCGACCTGATCTACCTGTCTGTCATGTCAAAATTTGTTTTCGATACATAATGGGAAACACTGGTCGTAGACCCATCATGCGACCACTCAAAATAAACGCCCGGACCTGATCTACCCGTCTGTCATGTCTAAATTAGTTTTCGTTATATCTTGGGAAACACTGGTCGTAGACCCATGATGCGACCACTCAAAATAAACGCCCCGACCTGATCTAACTTCCTGTCATGTCAAAATTTTTTTTGTTATATCATGGGAAACACTGGTCTTAGACCCATCATGCGACCACTCAAAATAAACGCCCCGACCTGATCTACCTGTCTGTCATGTCAAAATTAGTTTTCGTTATATCATGGGAAACACTGGTCGTAGGCCCATCATGCGACCACTCAAAATAAACGCCCCGACCTGGTCTAACTTCCTGTCATGTCAAAATTTGTTTTCGTTATAGCTTGGGAAACACTGGTCGCAGACTAGCGATAGGCGATTGCGAACAAAAACAATCGAATTATTCGATTGTTCCCGTTATTCGATTGTTCCCGTTATTCGATTCATTCGAATACAAATCTACGTTATTCGATTGTTGCACAGCGCTGCTCTGTGGCGCTACAGCGGAGCGGACGAGTGTCCAAATATTATAAGACACTTCGGCGCGGGGCGACCGCGCGACTGACGCGAGTGAACGAGATACAATCGACGAGCGCGCATACGCGACCTCACGCAATTGTACGCGCCGCGCACAATCGACGAGCAGCGCATAACTAGGTACACACCGCACCGAATACAATTGCACGCAGTAATAGGGTTCCGTTTTCGACATCAACAACGACGAACAACGACGACAACGTCGCCAACGTCGAAAAAAAGATGTTCAAACGACAAAAGACGCGGCACTCGCTGCCGCGGCAAATAGCAACTAAATAGAGGATACTGCGTACCAGGCGACCACAGGAGAGCAAAGTGAACTAAAAAAACGGGCCAAGTGCGAGTCGGACTCGCACACGATGGGTTCCGTACCATCAACACCAAAAATCACGCTGCCGCGGCAAATAGCAGCTAAATAGAGGATACTGCGTACCAGGCGACCACAGGAGAGCAAAGTGAACTAAAAAAACGGGCCAAGTGCGAGTCGGACTCGCACACGATGGGTTCCGTACCATCAACACCAAAAATCACGTTTCTTTTGTATGGCCCCCCCTTTAATTTTTATATATTTTTTTAATTTACCTATTTGTTGTTATAGCGGCAAAATAAATACACACTCTGTGAAAATTTCAGCTGCCTACCTATTACGGTTCATGAGATAGAGCCCTGTGACAGACGGACGGACGGACGGACGGACGGACGTACGGACGGACGGACGGACGGACGGACGGACGGACGGACGGACGGAGGGAAGGACAGACGGATGGACGGATGGACGGACGGACGGAGAGCAGAGGCTTAGTAATAGGGTTCCGTTTTCACCCTTTGGGTACGGAACCCTAACAAGTGTCGACACTGCTTGTCACATTCCTTGGAATAAGCGACGTAGCTACCTGCTTAGTACAAAAAAATAAATTTACTTCACTTGTGCCGCGGGAGGAATTTGGCTTTTGTTTCGGCTCTCACTACTAATGAATAATGACGTAACGACCATCAGGTTTATTGAAAAATAATTCTTATTTTTATCAGTTTACCTATCAATTTGGGAGACAAAAAATTAGATTTTTCTCCGTTTACATCACTGCGCTACGGCGCTATGAACGGCGATATAATGTTGTAAGTCGCGTGGCGTAATTTTTTGCGCGCTCGTTGCATGGAAATTATTTCTCCATCGTCTCACGTTTATCCTTTTTAAAAGTGTTATTTTACTTTTTATTGTATCAAATGACGTTTATACTTTTTAAAATTGTTAATCAGGTGAAAACTTTTACCAAAACTTATTATTATGTAATATTTTTTTATATGTGTAAATCAATTAAGTCTAACCCACGCTATAATTATATACTATACACCATTAACAATAAAAAGTAAAAAAAACAGAAAAAAAAATTTGTAACCTACAGGATTCGAACCGACATCCCCCATCGAACAATAACTGTAGATAAGCGGTGGGGGGGAAATCGGGAATTTGTCTAGCTTCATACGCGGCCTTAATTATCTTGCTTCTGACTACTTGACCCAAGGTAGTGCAGCCTGGTTGGTTTCTCTTCACATAGAAATCCTTCTTCGACAGCTCGCTTAGCCATTTGTTGACGTTGGGATATCTGGAAATATTTTTTTGTTGGATTTTTGTCATATTGCAACAGATGCACAATTATAACTCAACAAATAATCCCGCTTTTGCATTTGCCTGATCGTAGAGAGAGAGCTCCGCTTACATTGACAGACCTCGGTGACTTCAATATCTATGTTTGACCGCGGAGAATCGAGTGGTTGTGGTTAATATTTTATAATGACGTCATTTGCGGGTTATGCACGCCGATATTCGCTGCCCAGGATTTTTTTAAAGTGGTTTGATGATTATGATATAACTAGACATGGATGGCTAATACCAAACTGACCGTGAAATATTAGCCTAACTCACCACATTGGAACTAGGTCCCGACGTCCAGCCTCAACGGTTGAAAATAGTCACCTATCCAGAACCATTATCATGATCTGTTTAACCGGTAATTGTGCACTCCCTTACTCTACTAACTTACTTGTGGGAGTCGATGGGAATCAGATCGTTCATGCTGCTTATGGATGCCACGCAGCAGATGTCGGCGATGGTGAGGTTGTCACCAACGACAAAGGCGTGGCCAGTAAGAAATTTCTCCAGGAAACCGTAAGCAATATGGTACCTCTCCACGTCTTCGGTATCAAGGGATGTTGCACCCTTGTGAATTATTTTCCTCTGTAATAAACGGTGCCAAAAATATAATTATATTCACTGACAAAACATTGACATATTTAAGTACGTGCACAAACGTAAACGAACGTGTCCAAAGTTGAACTAATATATGACAAAAAGCGTAGAAACTATGTAACAGAAATCACTATCATAATTTTTTAAGAAATATATAAAGAGTCCTTATACAAGTATGCAATCATCAAATTTCAAAGTTTCTTTCTTAGAATAAAAGTTTCATCACTAAGGCGGCGGCGACGCGAATTTATAAGTATTGTTGGGGCTACTAGCTCGCCTTCTTTCTTCCCAAGATCCCACCAGCTTAACGTACTAACGTTAAATGTGTTCTTTTATTTTAAATTAATCTTGTTTCAATACGTGTTTTTTATACGAATTCAGCGAAAGGACAACTGCGCGAATTGCTTGCATTGCATATAGTAATGTGTGTAATCCCTGCTTGAGTGATAATAGGATACCATATTTTATTGTTGAGTTAGGTATGCACGCATGTATGCGGAATAATATTGATCGGATTTTCATTGTGGAACGTTGATTACCGTTTTTTCATTAACTGTAATATAACATCGAAATCTATGCATATGAAGCAAAAATCGAGCCCACGACTTTCGAGTTACATGGCCGTAAATATAACCAATGAAAAGGATAATCCCTGATGTTTTAATAACCAAACTTCATCCAAATTTGCCCTTTTCCAAGGGTATTGATATTTTTTTCTCGTTGACCAAGGATTTATAACCATCGAAAGAGCACCGTCGCCGCTTGGTAGTAAATTCACCGTGGTTAGACTGAGACATAATATGAATAGACATAATAGACATAGATATGAAAGTAAAATTGTGACGTACGATGGGGGCTGCTAATGTTGGAAACAGGACGCCGGTGTCGAAATGTAGTCTCTGGTCGACCAGCGCCCGCTTCTTGGAATCCTTGGGGTAGAGGCTATCGTCTGCGCCATACTGTGTCACCAGGTACGCGGCGATAGCATGGCTGTCCCACACAATGAAATCGTCATCCACCAGAGTGGGTATAGTATGCTGAGGGTTAATCTGGAACAAACGTGGAGAAAGTCATCTTAATTTGGTTCTTTGACCTTTCGATGGATCCACGGTCAAGCCGTGGTTATGGCAAGTTCTGATGGATTATTTTTGACGCGTTTAGGAAAACAGGGTATTAAAATAAAATTGTATTTTAGAAAACGAAATGTATCGAGCAACAGTCAAATTATTAATGTCTGTAGAATTCAAAAACATTTTCCTGACACTAAAGTTATCATATTCGATGGTAAAATTTTAGCTATAATATTAGTTTTAAGATTTTCCGATAATGCTCTGACACAAAGAGTAAACATAAACACAGCGACAGCATGTTTTTTATATATTTGATTAAATTTATGCCTTTGTTACACTAACAATTTTTTATTGCCGCTTCGACCATCTTTTCATCCAATGCGATGGTACCAACCCGGGCGGGCTTAAACCCTACCATATAGTAATGTTATATTAGTTTAACGCCAGTATAGTCTACAGGTCGGATTGGACTGAGGAACCTATAAAATAATTCTTTATATAAGAGGAATAAGAGGGACTCGACTCGAAGGATACAATAGTCAAACGTATTTTGGAAATAAAAGGCTAACGTTTTCAAACATTACATTGACTGAGGCCAGTCTGAAAAAAATTAAGAATGCCTCCTTTAAAATTGCTAAGACCTAGACCTAATTAATTGCTGCTCTTGTGACACGAATATACTTAAATATTAAACTGACTATTTGTTACACTAACAATTAACGAGCTTATTACACACACATAAACCGTAAATGTAGTTGCATAGGCTGCGCAAAACATCTAGTTAGCTCTGAAGTGGTCGGGCCACGCGTTGCGCAGATGTATAGTGAGGCGAAAAAATGTGTATGTAAAAAGTTGACCTACTCTGTTAGTATATCCTGATTAATTATTTGATGAGCAGCCTTTATTTTGCTAATTGTAAAAACTGCCTATTAGAATAATTAGAAAAAGGTGATAAAATTCAAGTTGAAAATTACAGACTAAACAGTTTTATTACATTTTTATTTAGCCCTGTCATAAATTACTGCGTTACCGATTTTAGAAAACTGGAAGTAGGGGCTTGATATTCGAATTTATGTGGTACGACCGCGTTATCTACAGCAACAACTGAATTATTTGTTATACTATTATTAACAACTGTTATTTTCCACTGAAATCCTATATATTTTTATGATTCATCTAAGGCTTGTAGCTGACCCTTAAAAAAATGTCGGCTTTAATATGATTAAGATGCCCTTCACAGCAGGTGGCAACGCTTTTTCCGTGCTATGAAAATTGTACACACCTCGTTTTATTACAACTTGGTCAAGGGTATGAATTCCCGTGATTTTTGTTTTTCAGAACTATTATTATCAGGCGGACGAAATATTGCAAGAAGATCCGATTTCTTTGCTTCTGCATTAATTCTGCGTAGTGTTGCTGTTGAGACTCCACATTTCGCCGCGACAATTTTTTGCATGAATTGGTATATGCTGAAGATGATTTTTATTGCTTGCCGGCGTAAAATATTAATCCGTCGAGGCATTATAGTAACACAATACCACAACAATAACAATTAAAAAAACAAAACTAATCACGAAACTTAATAAAACCAGTATACCAATAACAATGCAAACGTGTGCATGTCGTACGAACAGTGAGAACTCACACACGCACAAAAATCAAGGCGCTCGCGGTGCAAGGCCGGAGTGAGTGGGGATGTGTGCTGCCGTCCCCTCCCTTCCTACACCACCTTCATTCCGCTGATACCTGTTTTCTGTTACTGCGACGCGAAGCGCGGCAACTTCAGAGCTAACTAGATGTTTGGTGCTGGGTATACCTCAAGTTGCAAATGTTGGCCTAATCCGGCCTGGATTGGTATTATCGTATTGAAAATTGACAGTTTTTTTCCATCCAGTTCAATGTATCTGCGCAATATTAGGAAGTTGCATTTCATTTCATTTCATTTTATTCCTTATCCATAGGTAGGATACCTACACTTGGACACGTTATCAATCTGTCGGTTCGAGAAGAGCCGACATACAAGTTTCATTAATAAATGAATTAAACATTTAGTTGCCCCATTTTAAATACTACCGCTCACAAATTTGAGTAGTTTACATTTTTACAAAATTGAGGTTTATAGTCATAAAATCGTAATTAATATGTTCGGGTGTATACAGCAATTGTCATTTTGGATATCATATATCACGTCTGCTTGCTAGCATTACTATCATAACACTAGGTGTGATTTTAGCTATCCATTTCCAATAACATAAGAAAGTATCTGAAGTGTGGAATTTCAAACATAAAGTAATGTCGTTTTTCTAATGACCAGGTCCTGATACTCCGAAAACACAAATATTTAATTTCATAATATGACTACGGACTTTAAACGGACGGACTTTTGCCCGTCGTGAAAAGATCGTATCAATATGGATTTTCATGCCGTGTGATCTGACCTCAACTTCTTATAAATAATGTATGCATACATATTAACATTATTACTCTCAAAGCTTGTATTGGCATCAACGAGTGGTATTATTTGACAAGATTCATTTTAATTTTGCTTCACACGGCATTTTTGATTGTACATATCTACCCAAATATTTATTAAAAGATCGATCGGCGATGTTAATATATAATAACAGTAGGTAGACCATGGAGGTGCGCCTCCATGAGGTAGACCTATCTATTCAAATGTATTGAAATAAGCTCGGTATTATCCGTCTATGGGTATCGGATGTGTGAGTGTAAAATTACCTTTAGGTATTCCTCCGTAAGATGGGCTCCAGTGAGTGGGTCGATATCACGAAGGTTGATGCTAGGCACCTGCAGTAGCTCTATCACCATCATGGCCGCGCGAGCAGGCGGTGAACGGTCCAACTTGTAAAGTGTGAGCACCATTGTTTTTCCTAAACGTGAGAGACTTATAAAATCTGTATTATCATTGTATTGCATCTACATCCATCGTATGTATCAGTTGTTACAACCGTTTAAGTATCATACTTGTAATTAAGTTAGGTGCCATGCCAGGACCTTTACTTTAGTAGCATGGCTACATTGAACTGGATTGAAAACACGGACAGTTTTCCATTGACGCTTAGACCATCTTTTCATCCAATGAGATGGTACCAACCCGAGCGGGCTTAAACCCTACCACCTAATAGGGGAAGGGGACCTACAGTTTTGCATGGATTCCGAACCATGGAACAGCTCGCACATTCATACTACGTGCAACTCAGAAAGAGAAAGAAACGGATCGAGGACTATGTGGTCGTCAATACGCAGAGTTGTTCCCTGGCAGTTAGAAGCCGCAATGAACTGCATACATCGATGAGGTTCTGGAGACCCCATCCGGAAACATTATCCAGAGTCTCTTCGAGTCTAACAACGAGGAGCCACCTATCTTCCTCCACTTCAGCACAGATTCCGGTCTGGTGACTGGTGTACTAGGCTAGTACCGTGCTGCCATCTGCGTAGCAATCAATGTCGCCCAAATTGAGCAGATCATTGATCACGAGCAGAAAAATAATTAAATTTTGGGCTTATATCATGGGAGTATGTGTGGCAGCTATCCATTTCCAGTTCCATAATATTTTTTTTTTGTGGGATTTGGATGTACAAAGCGCATCACCCTAGGCGCTACTGTAGTCATTGGCATTTGCAAGGAAAACGTATGCAGGTCAAAGTCCAATGTGTGGTGTCTAAGGTGATGCCGTTTTACGTAAGTATGTTTTTATTTTTGCAACTGGTTGTAGCAGCCGTAACAGCTACAAACGTTTCCGAAGAGCAGCGAAAATGTCCGCGAGCACTGCTTGCCCTTTGTTAATATTATTCCGTTTGTGCTTTTTACATTGATTTCACTAATTATTTTGTGTAAGAACTAAAGTTACATTTCGACCAAAATATAGTCTAATTGCTTCTAAATATATCGTTTGTAACGATCGCAAGAACAATTTCCTGAAGTTTCAGCGGTGACTGCTTATTATACTATACTTCCTATTATAATCCCTAGTAAATATACAGGAAGAAATAAAACCTAGGAAAATAATTATTCAGGAAAAATGGTAACAAAATATGCTTTTTACCTCTCAGGAGATGTTCAATAAAATTAAATTTTTTTTGCAACGAGCAGAAAACTTTTCACACTGCGGCTCAAATAAAACTGACTTGCATATATCTTTAGGCGGTGCCTATTGGTTTAGCCAACATAATCTAAAGATAAGACTTAGATAGCATTGGCAACATTTGTTGTATTCTTTATAGCTTCGAAATTATAGTGCAATAATTTGTGGTGCAATATAGAACAATAAGTCAATTTGAGTTTTTTTTTATTTAGCTTTACAATAAAATGATAAAATAAGATTCGATTAAAACTCTCCTTATTACCATGATGATTTTTTTTTTCTAAAAACGAGTATTTTCTTGCACGTGTAATTGCTCAAGAAAGTACTCTACTTACTAATCAGTACCTATTCCCCCCATATTCTAGTTAAAAATCAAATGATCCATTTTTAAATTACTTAACATACTGTAAAGCGAAGCCGTCTCTTGAACTGGAGACGTAGTACTCTGTGGCAAAGGAAATATTTGTTTTGCATCGTTTGCAACCCTTTTTCGAACATAGCTCGAAACGCTCTTGCTGTGCTAAACGCGAAACTGCGAACCCTCAGTAATTAGCACAGATTATATAAGTCTCTTAGGGCCCTTTTCACCTACTGTTGATTAGTTTAATCACCTCATACTAAGGGCCTTTCTTAGCAGCGTGCAATCTATACCTGTAAAAGACACCAACTAAGAAATAAAACCAACAATCGGCCAGCGTTTTGCATAAGTTCCGAGCAATGTATGTACAGGATGTAGGAACTATTAGTACCATCAATGGTACGTTTAAAAAAACCTGATGTGTTCTTGGGTTATATAACTGTACCACCTACTTGATTTATGAAACAAAATAAATATTTTTTATGGTTCCGTACCGCTGAGGGCCGGGAGGACTGGAGAAGGAATGGAGAGGCGTATGTCCAGCAGTGGACGCAAACACACTGACTGACAATTATATTAGCCCAGCGGCTAGAGCAATAAAGGGTTCGATAATTCTAAAGTCGCTGATTTTTTTACAGGATATGTAGTTTCCTTAAAGAATGTTGGGTGCAAAAGATCAGAAAATTCGGACTGGTGCGTTTGGAATTATTTAGGTATTTTAAATAATTCGATCTAAAAGATTGAATAAAATATTTAAGTCAAATTTAATGATTGTATATTGCTAAAAACTTTATTTCCATGTTTTAAGAAAAAGTTTAGAAAAACTGCGTTTTGGGAACATGGCAAAACAAAAAATCGCTCATTATAATTACAATAAAATATTTAAGTCTCTAAATTATTGTTTTCCATATTAGGAATGAACATTAAAACCTGCTATAAAAAGTTTAGAAATCTATGTAGTTGGCTTTCTAATCTTTTGTATGCTGATAGAGTGTTTCGATATGGTCATGTTGCCGCCGACTCTAATAACTTAAATATTTTATTGGTTGAATTAAAAATAAAAACATAAATAGCTTTGAAAGCCAACTACATAGATTTCATTTTCATTCATTTCTAGAAGTGGGCAGGAGAAATGGCAACGCGAGTGAGGTGTTTGTCGAAATATGCGAGCTACAAGAATTCTCTGCTATTTTGTGAATTTATTATTTTATTTTATTGAGCTTTTGACGATTACAATTTGTATCTAGAAATTAACGTTAATAATTTTAACTTTATTCAAGCTAATCTGCTTTTGATTGCCTTTCCCCAGGCAGTGCAGCCTGCCTGATTCCTCTTTATATAGAAATCTTTCTTTGATAGATTCTTCAACCACACAGTGGTGTAAGGATACCTGCAACAATTTGGAAAAACAACATTTTAATACCATTTAACATAATTTCAACTGTGTATGGGCAAGATACTGAGGCAGTGGTCTATTGCACAAATACATATCTTGAAGTCGTCTATATATAGATTTACACACATCTATATATACATTTCTTCATAAAAGCTGTACTATTTGTACAGCTGATGATGACACGTACCTAAACACGGTTTGCGTGATTTAAAATCAATGAATACTAGCATAAATTGTACTCATCTTTATTAGAGCATCAGAAGAACGTTCTGTCTTAAAACATTAAATCAACTTAATATAAATATTTTTTAAACGTTATTATTGAGATTGCTAAATAATTCAACAAGTTCTAGTCAACCTAGGACTGTCTCTAACTTTTGATGTCAAATACGATTTTGGTGAAGACGGCAATATGTTTAAATGTTCAATCTTAGCATTCAATATCCGCAACGTAGGTAAAGCGTTACATCAATGTATGTAGGTATAATTTTAAACACTAGGCTAGTAGGAGGCAATTATTACGGGAGTAGGAACTCTAGGAGAATTCCAAATTGTGGGTATATGGCAGGGGGCAAAAATGGAAGACGCAATACCCGCAAATGGTATGTTTTGCTTGTTCGGGTTCAGCCTTGCAATATATTCGCAAAGTACATAGTTCTTTTTACTTCTTTCTTTAACTAAAATGCAAAAATATAAACATTCCCATTCACTTTCTATTGTCTTCCAAGTGTCGATATCGGAACGTTAGCGGTTTTCAATGGATTTATCATTATTCTTGAAAACTGCTAAACAATTCAAAGTCATGCATCCGTGTACTGTCTACTCCGATACCGTGTGAAGGATGCAATGCAACTTGGGCCATTACATTAAATATTAAATGATATTATCGATTACCGTCCAATTCGAAAATATTTAGCGTGCATTAATCCGCTCAATATGTGAATACTTTATTGTTGCCTTACCTATCGGCTTCAATTGGTATAAGCTCGTTCATAGTACTGACGGTGGCCACGCAGCAGATGTCGGCGATGGTAATAGAGTCCCCGGCGAGGAAGTTGTGACCAGAGAGGAACTTCTCCAAGAAATCATAAGCAGTATGGTACCGCTCCACGTCCTCGCGTTCGATGGATGTCCCGCCGTTGTAGAGTATTCTCCTCTGGAATCAATAGAGTCAAATGATTTTAAGAGGTTTAGTTATACCGTTAACAAAATATCTAGCTGTGTGGCTTTCCTTAAAAAAAGCTGGCATATTTTTTTCATTTCCTGGGATTCTTTTGAAAACATTTGAAGGATCATAATTTCCTTCGGGAGCGTGTGTTGATTAGTACTGTGCCTATGAAAAATCTTCCTGGCAAATAAACCATAGGACCAATGTTTTCCCGCTCCATTTGATCGTTCAAAATAAAGTTCTAGACTATAGACAACTTGAGAAAAGTTAGTTGAAGGCGTTGAGAGTTTAGAAATCTTTGAACCTGAGCAAATGGTAATAAAATTTACAATGTTATTCTTCGATCAACTATTCTTTAACTTTGCATTCCTTGATGTGACTTTATTAAATAATAGAATTGGTTTGCACCATATACATAAGCACATCGCGCTATGCTTACATTCTAAGCCTTGGTTCGCACCGTCAGAGTGATATTCAGATATGTATGTGCAGCTCAGGCCTGAAAAATGGCTTTCATAAAATTGGTCCCATTACAAATACAATTTAAGTATAATTTCTGACTCAAATACTCATCAATCATTCACAAAGAGCTTAATCTACTTACAGCGGGGACTCTAAAAATTTCAAACAAGACGCCGGTGTCGAAATGGAGCCTCTGGTCGACTAGCGCCCGCTTCTTAGGATCCTTGGGGTAGAGGCTGTCATCTGCGCCGTACTGCGTCACCAGGTACGCGGCAATAGCGTGGCTGTCCCACACCGCAAAGTCGCCGTCCACCAGAGTAGGAATTGTGTGTTGAGGGTTTATCTGAAAAATTATATGCGTCCACATTTTGACTTTATGTTACAAAATTCATTCGGGTTCAAACAGGAGCATCTTCATTAGAATATTGAGAGGAATCAGTGTCTAACCATTCATCTAATGTTAGGGTTCCGTCGCAAAAAGCGACTGAGGCTGTAACATTGTAAGAGGACTCCCTTACTTACTCAGTGCATACACAAATACCATCGCCTCTTGGTGACAGAGCTGATAGAGTTCCAGACGGCAATCCTGAACGGAATGGTACCGTTGCATAAAATGAAAGACGGTCGAGCCAGCAAATTTTAATATCGTAATTTTGAGACCTATGTATCCGTGCATATACGGAATTTCCTGGCATAGCATCTAGTTGCGATCCAAATTCACGTCCATCTACTTTCTTTTACCATAACTATATTGGGCATTTTCAGTCTAATCTCTTATTTTTTTTAAATTGATATAGTATTTGAATGTAACACGTGGGACAACTATGTTAAAAGCATCGAGTAAATAACAGGCAGTGTCTAGGCTAGACAAGGCATATTTTAGGCTGATATTAATTTATTATTTTTGCTCCGATATTATCTGTTTTCACCATAAGAAAGGTGAACCATGTCCCATTATACCTTGAGATATTCCTCTTCAAGATGATCGCCAACTAAGTAGTTGACATCTTTCAAGACGACTTCGGGCAGCTGCAGCAGCTCCAGCACCATCATGGCGGCGCGCGCGGGTGATGACATGTCATTCTTGTAAAGTGTAAGTACCATCGTGCTTCCTGAAAATAGCTTGCAATTCCGGCAAGTTTAAATAGATAAAATAAAACTTCTACGCGTGACTCTTTATGGACCCTAAAGCACTTTTGTCCATAGAACGATTTTCAAGGTCTTTCATATTTTGAATGTTTTTATGTCGGCGACTTTAAAATATCATCTCACACAAGAGATGCCCTACAATGCCATTGACATCTTTCAAACTATTACGGGGGCTATAAAAACCATACCGACCGACCAAGTGATTCATCACACCATGTTTGAGGGACTACAGGTTGTACAGTCAACCAAAGGTCAAAGGATACACTTCCGGTTAAACGTAAAAATGAATGGAGTTTAAATACAACCTCTGATTCGATTTTGTTAGGGTTTTGTTTGTTTGGTAGACATCCTCAACTATGTTTGAATCTATACTCAACACTATAATTGTTTCCAAAAGTCAAAGTATTTCGACTGTTCATCTTTTCATTTAACCGGATGTGTATCCTAAACTCTTAGTTCGACTGTACTTCAGTGTAAGTATCTCGGAAGGAAAGCCATTCAATAGATTCGACAGATTAGATGGATAAAGGATCTAGAGGTTCGGTAGGTTCTTAATTTATATCTATTTTCTACGTAGAGTCGTTCTCGAATTTTATCCCTCACCAACACATTTAGGCATTCTTTTTTTAGTATTTTGATGTAAATATAATCCTATGATTGAAAATATTAAAAAAAATCGCTGTTAAACCTCTACTTAAGGCAAAACCATCGGCAAAACCAAAGGCTTATTGTAAATTAAAATTATAAAATCACGAATCAAGAAATTTAACATGAAGTTATACTCTTTTGAATTAGATTATAAAATTGTCACAAAATTATTTAACGTCAAGACATTTGGGTACATACCTTGATTCTCTATTGCTAGTCGATCTAAACATGCGCTTACGTTCAATGAACGCCGAATTCTAAATGAAACTGAACGTGTCATCTCTAAAATAAATATAGTATTCACATAGATATATTCAAGATATGATAAGAGAGACAGTGCATGATAACGCGAACAAGTACCGCATTTTGTTTTTTATTTAAAATTATAAGCTGCATTATTACATTCCCAAAATAAGAACCCACCGATCCTCTAGATCTTTTATCTATAGGGTGGGAAAACTATGGAATGGACTCCCTGCTGAAGTTTTTCCTTTAAAGTACAACCTGGGGTCCTTCTGCGTCTACATTATTCGTCGGTAGTCGTTCGGATTCCACGTTAAGCTATAAGCCCCTTACTTACATACTGTATGTAATGACGACATACTACTAACCACTATTAGTAGTAGTACTACTAATAATGCACACTACTAAAACACACTTACTATTAAGCTACCACTCAGATAGTAGGGTTAATCTTGCCCGGATTTCGACATGGAGATGAAGAATCCTCCATGGATTTCGCATCGTTTAGTCAATGCGGTAGTGCCTTTTGATGGTCGAAGCGAAAATGATAATAATTGTTCGTGTTTTCTATACAGTTTAATTTTTACTGACAGAGCGAAGGTCTCCATTTCAAGATTGGGCAAAAAATATTTCGTATGTCCGGCTGTTCTCCTCTACAAGTCGCAATTCTTTACCGATTCGCGTGACATTTTGTACGCAGGTTTGATATTTTATATATATATATATTAGACTTCATATATAATGTTTAAGTCGAGCCAGGTTTTGTTTTTTTTTTTCAAAATGGCGGAGTAAAGTTGAAAAAAGTTGTTTTTCTCTATAGGCCGCATTTTTTAAGCCATTCTCTTGAAAATTTTCAAACTTGCTCGATCATTATATGGATTTTTGTAGTCGAGCAAGATATTAAAAAAAAATCCAAATTTTTTAAATAAAAAAAAGAAGACAGTCTTGCGAGGCTTACAGTTCAGAGAGCCACTAGTTACTATGTAGCCACGTGGACCACCACCACCCCATCTCGGAGCTGGACGCGCCGGCACGCAGTTCACGGCGCGGCGGAGGAGGTCATGGGCGGACAGCAGTCCGCCGACATTATGCGCAGCGGAGAAGTGGTGGGCCACATCAGGTGGTAGCGGACCGGGTCGGCTGGTCCCACTGAAGAGAATGAGAGGAGAAGGGGCATGCGCTCAATATCGCGTCTCCGCCATTTGGTAAAAAAAAAACCATAAAATTGTATGGGAATCTGGCGGCGCGTCGGATGCCACACAGTCGAAACATCGCCACCGCACGCGTCATAACATTCGTAAAGTCATTTACCACCCAAACAAACCCTCCAATACGTCTGCGTATGTTTGAATTTGGCACGCACGATTATGTTTCATTTGTAATGTTTGAAAATTGGAGACAGCGTGTCTCATAGTAGGCGCGCTCGTTGCCATATCTTCTCTCTTTTTATCTATGGTTGGTCCATTTGCAGGGAGCCAAGGTGGTAAGTGGCGCCGTTGTTGTCAGGATCTATGGCCGTGAGATCCAGTTAGACTTGTCAGATGTGATTTTTGCTGTAAACCTTCAGCGATAATGAAATAATGAATATAATATCAAACAATGAAATAATTTTCATTTTGCAAAAATTTTTGGACATCCTTTAAATGTGACAGCTGAACATATACCTTATTATTATGAACTATCGGTGATACCCGGTTCAGCTCGTGTCAATGTCGTTTTGGACTGATATCCGGCTAGAATTATTTCCTGGATAAAAAGTAGTCCAAAGGGCTGGTCCAAAAGGCTGGTCCAGGACGATGCACCCACACAAAATTTAATCTAAATCGTTTGAGCCGATATGGCATGATTTAATGAGAAACAACCAAACATTCCCATTTAGAGCTCCGAAAACATTTGGTGGCAATTAAAAAATATATAAATAAAAGCATCTGAACCTGCCTGCACTGCTACATTGAAACTTAGATGAAAAAGAATCCTTTTTCATACAAGCATCGAAATGGATAAAAACTAGGTGAGATTAACCCTACCACCTAGTAAGTGGACCGGATAAGTGGTAGCCAAAAAGGCTAAACATGAGGGATATGAATCCTTAACTTTAATAAATTATGTGGTGTTGCCCATACACATTTTGGTTGCAGGAAGTTCTGAATCGGTGATATTTTCTAAACTATTATCTAATATTAAATGCGAAAGATAAGTGACTTATGTAGATGAATAAGAATAATAATGAATTGCAGAAAAAAGCTTCGCAAATAAACTTTATTTTTTTCATAATCTGTAATATATTAAAAATATTTTTTTTATGGTTAGCGCGGCATATGGCGTACGCCAGGACCTAAAGGTGCCCGACGACGCCCATGGGTTTTCGAACATTCAGGGGGGCTGCGAAAACCATATCGGCCGGCCAGGTGCTTCTTCACACCACGTTTGAAGGACCCCAGGTCGTAATTTGGGGGAAATACATCGGAAGGGAGTTCATTCCATTGTTTACCGAACCTATAGATAAAGGATCTAGAGGATCGGTGGGTTCTTATTTTTTGAATGTCGACTGTGAATTTGTGCATTTCCTCCCTGTTCCGCGTTGACCTAAGGTAGAAAGGGGGTTATTATAAGCATATCTTATGAGGTAATAAAGATAATATCACGGACTTTTCTGTAGGCCTTTTTAACACCTAGGTACTATTTTCGAGTATTTCGTTTTCATTTTTCTCTAAAGTTTTGTATAAAATATTAACACTATACATTAACCTTCCTCGTTGATCGCTCTTTCGATTAGTACCCGCCGGGGCGCGCAGAGCACTCCGGTTTGCATCACAGGCACATCTTAGCGTAAGCGGAACTAAATTATTTTTCATCTATCCTGTGTATCGTGTAGGTACGATACGTGTATTAAGTTTCATCGGATTCGGATGATTAGTTTAAGAGTTATGGAAGAACATACATAATCACATACATGCAGAAAATATTTCTAAAAATCATAAATTTAGTTTTAGAATCGTACATATAGTCTAAAAACGCAGTATCTTATAAAACAAAGTAAATGCCTCCATGAACATCTCCTACAGATTTAAAATCAGAAAACTGTCCCAGAAACTCTGCTACCGTCATTGCAGCGTGCTGGCGGTCCTTTCTGCAGAGCTAACATCACCACAGCTACGGAAATAGCTATCAAAATGTTACAAGAGTCACACCTTTTAACTAATCATCATCACTATCACTACATAGTATAAAACAAAGTCGCTTTCTCTGTCCCTATATCCTTATATCCCTACGTATGCTTGAATCTTTAAAACTACGCAACAGATTTTGATGCGGTTTTTTTTTAAAGATAGAGTGATTGAAGAGGAAGGTTTATATGTGTAATAACATCCATTAAATAGTGGAGAAATACTGTTATTTTTGAGGTTTCCAATGTGATGTAAAAAAATATTTTTTATCCGCTTACATTGCAAACGCAGGCTGAACCCTACGAGATTTATCAAAATATTGTACTAAGTATTGTACACATTGAAAAGATCTATAGAAAACTCCGAGATGGTATATGTCTATCTCTTATGGATATCCCACAATTTTTTTTTGTCATTTACTTTTTACGACAAATAATGGCAAATTTTCGAAGCGATTTTAACCAATACAGCATTAATCCTTATCCAATTAAATACCTTAAATACATTGTTGATTTAATATAGATCTATATGGCCCTGTACAGCATATGATTTAAATGAATATTTTCGAAGATATTACAGATTTAAAAATTGCGGGTCGTAACGTATGCGGCGGTACCGGCCGGCCGGGGCGGCGGGAGCGTGCCTATAAATAGTGCGTCGAAGGCCGCGGTTCTCCCTATTATAGCACTTTGAATTTATTATTTCTCTAATATTAATATCTAAGTTTTTTTCTTATTTCAGATATTTCAATGTAGGAATTCTACGTAAAAAGGGTTTAATGGTGTATCATTATTATTATTATTATTGTCTCGATACACTAGCAGCTTAAAGCTGATGCGTGTACATCTGAGTTGGTAACTGGGGGTGCACTTGTTTTTTTTTTTTTTTATTCCTATAAAAAGTCTAAAGTTTATGATTTTTAGTATAAGTGTCAAGTCTGTTTTTAAAGCTGTTCACTGAAGCGGCACTAATCACTTCCTCCGGGAGCCTGTTCCACGACTCAACCACACGATTGGTTATAAAGTGTTTCCTCGGGTTTGAATTGCTTGAGGTTCGGTTCAGTTTTAGTGAGTGTCCACGTAGGTGATCATTGGTATTCATTGTGTACATCAGTTTGAGATCTGCCACATCATAGAGTTCTGATAAAATTTTAAATGTTTCAATGAGATCGCCTCTACGTCTTCGTTCCTCCAGCGTGGTGAGGCCCAAGGCCTCTAGACGGCTCGCATACGATTTATTTCTTTTAAATGATATTAAATGATCTTTTAAATATATTTTTTTAAATGATATAATGCCCGTGCAAAGCCGGGACGGGCTGCTAGTTGTTGATAAGAAGTTACTCTTATCACAACATTTATCTTTGATAAGCACTGTCAATGTTTGAATACAATCTAAACCTATCATGGAAACAGATTGTGTTTGAAACGCTGTTTGTGTTTTTAAATGCATACCAAATGGAATGGAATCAATAAAAAATATATACCAAAATGATCCCTTTGTAATTTTTGCTTTAATATGGAAATCATTATTATTTAATTAAATTTGTGAGTGCAAAACAGCACGGGCTCTTATTTTAGTATTGCGAGTAAACTTGGAAAAGGCATTCTCCTCATCTTTATTGTCAGATTAATCACTGAGACTGTTCAGTTTAGCACAGATACAATTACGACTCAGGTACGGGTTTCCAGGCATACGAGCCTTGTGACAGTGGTCGGTTTTTTCAAATCTGTATTTCTCCCCTTGCGGTAGAAGTTTTTGATATTTGAGTCAAGTTTTGTGAGAATTTACAGCAAAAACTTGATTAGTTTGCTCTCCGACAAGGCGCGGCGGGTAGTATTCCCTTTGCCAGCCCCGAGATTGTGTGTATGTGTGTAGGTGTCGCTCTCAAGATCCAGCAGCCCGGAGCTCCGAGTATCGTGAGTTCTTTCTAGCCAGATTTGGGTTTGGTAGTCCCTCTGGTACGTCTTCGGGCGGAAAACTTCGGCCGGATAAAACTGCCTGCTAAACAAAAAAAAATTAAAAAGCATTGAAAGAACTGAAAATATTAAGGTGTAATTTTCCGTGTAAAATCTGTAAATTAATATAATAAACACAGTTTGAGGAGTTTTTTATACACAGTTTAAGGAGTTATTTATATAAAGTTCATATATTTATGACAAGGAGTACACACATGGTAATTGAACTATTCAAAGTTCACGATCGGTGAATATAGATTCGAATAGACGATCAACATAAAAAAAGCGCCCGTTTATATTATTTGAAAACCTTGGTATTATTAACATGTATTTATGATCGATATACATTTTTTCTTTAAGCAATCTTGCTCCTAATGAGTTCTCCAAAGGCCGTGCACCCAGGCTGGTTTCTCTTGACATAATAATCCAATTTCGAGAACTCTTTCAGCCATCGGGTAACATTGGGGTACCTGAAACATTAAATTATTTTTTTATATAGAATTAAGGGAATACAATATTGTAAATAACACATCGAGAACTAGGTTGGTTACAAGGCAAATTTTTTTTTTTTTAAATGTTGTATGGCTTCTTAACCTTTAGTTTCAGTGCAGGTTTTAAAATTGAAAGGACCAGTAATTTAATCATATTTAATGCAATATCAAATTCATTGAAAATAAAGGACACATATATTTCAAAAGTATGTACGCTCGCATTTTAGTACTTATAGCATACAAAATATTTACTTCAGCCACTTTATTATCCCCTTGCTAGGTCAATGGGAATTTTAGGCAGGTAAGCTTACCCGCGTCGATTGCTCAGCAGGAATTTTAGGCAGAGACGTTATACCCAATGACTTGCTAATGTTAATTGTGGCAGGCATGGCGCATAAGACGAACGCTGTGATTTAGCTATTGGGTTCTCCTTAGAATAATAATTTTGTATTTTTATAGACAAATGTATCTAAATTGTTTGATTAAAATGTATTATGCTTAGACATACCATGTATTTTTAACGGGTCGTCAAAGAAACCGAAGTTTGCGGTTTCGGATTGTGTAAGCGTGGGATCATGTGGGATCATATTTGCTAAGTTTTTCATAGTAATTCCTTGTACTCCTACTAATGAAATATAATAATGTAATAACTTAAAAAAAAACCTAATTTATTACGGTTTACGAATTTTCTCCACTCTGCCTACACAGTTATGATTATTTCTCTTAGTGAGTAAATACAATGTTTCACTTGAGAATTTAATAACAAAATTTTCATAAAGAAATCATTAATTTTTTATCTTACTGAAGCACCACTGTAAATTCTGCAATAGTAAAAAGGTAACCTCGTCAATTTGTTGCACACGTTTTTCGTCCTCATATGAAATAATATCGAGATACGAGTAATTCGATCCTCGCTCTATGTAAGCTAGCTCAACAAGCTAGCTAACAATAACGACGTAATTTTTACTCTTCTTAAAAATAGATGATTTTTTTTTTTTAAATCATAACTTTTAATATAAGCCAGAAGGATTTATTGCTCCTTTCTAGAAAAAGCGAATCTCACTCTGTGCAAAAATAAAAAAATAGGAGCTGACTGGCGCTGAGCCGTTCAGCGGGTACCAGCATACACTTAGTGGAAGGGCGGCCTTCTTTACTTTCTGCACTACGAATGCATAACAAAACGTGACTGGCAACCGTTGTCATAATGACCATTACGCAACCACTTGGTGTAATGAACGAAGATATAATGTATGGCATTCTTCACAGTTTTTTGGTCTCACAATAAGAAATTACTTTTTGGCATCGATGGGCGCGAACTCGTTGTTGCTGCTGACTGTGCTCACGGCGCAGATATCAGCAATGGTGAGGCTCTCGCCGGCGAGGTACTTGCGTCCGGTGAGGAAGGTCTCCATGAACTCGTAGCCCTTGTGCACCTTCTCAAGAGCCTCGGGCTCGATGGATTTGGCGCCTTTCCACACGATCTTTTGCTGAAATATCACATCAAATGTTGCTTTGATGTACTTATTGCTTACGCTAAACAGAGACTGCTTTGCCAACCTTTTTCACAATCCAATATCACAATAAGTGGAACTTGGAACTAAGTTATTTATGGACTCAAATATAACTCCACTCACTTTATCTACATATCAATTAGCTACTGAATATCTAAATTATCGGAGCAGATTTATTCCTTCTGTCAGGTCTTGCGATAACCGTTTCATTGCGATGTCAATAAGCGCGCGTTGTTAGCAAAAGACGATCTTAAATAAAACTATACGTACAACAGAGGCAAGGAGCGCAGGAAACAGGACGCCGGAGTCGAAGTGCAGCCTCTGGTCGACCAGTGCCCGCTTCTTGGGGTCCTTGGGGTAGAGGCTATCGTCTTTGCCGTACTGCGTGACCAGGTATGCGATAATCGCGTGACTGGAATAAAGTCAATCCATATTTCATCCTTCCACTAATATCATGATGTTAGCCTAAAACTACCAATATAAACTAGGTATAGTACTAGCAGCATTTTTCTAATCAACTACATTGTATTGGACGGGAAGAACGGGCAATTTTCACTGCTGCTTCGACTGTCCTACGTTCAATGCGATGTGACCAACCCGGGCGGAATTAAACCTTTAGTCTAAAGTCTGAATCGCGGCCAGCCACAACGGTTCGACAATGTTCACCCTTCCAGAACCCGACCCAATCGGACGGCAAGGCGTCGAGCCATTTTTCTACTCAGGCAGAAAAAAGCAGACCACTACAACTACGCAGGGATGTCAAAATTGCGTTCCATCATCTCACGTGGATGCTCTGAGATATGGCATAAGATAGATCAGCCAAGTTCTACTTCTGCTAGTCTGGGACTTCATCACTATCGTACGAAAGTCATGCGAAATTAATGAAATGTTTACACATTTGACATGCGCGGTGCAAACTTAGCATAAATCACCCCCTCTACGATTTTGGAGTGCTTAAGTTATTTTTGATCGTAGTTAGAATTCGTAACAGCAGTGTAGCAAACTTCCCATTTGAATGTTGTTTGTCTAGATTTTATTCTTACCTGTCCCAGATGGCGAAGTCGCCATCCACGTAAGTTGGTACAGTGTGTTGTGGATTGAGCTGTAAAATAATAGTATTTTTTGTTAATACATTGAACATGTCATCAATCCGAGAAACCCAAAAAAAAAATGATTTAAGTATAAAATCCGGACCTTCAGGTACTCCTCCTTGAGGTGTTCGAAGTTGAAGAGGTCAATGTCCCGCAGCGTGACATCAGGCACCTGGAGCAATTCGAGGGCCATCATGACCGCTCGGGCTGGCGGTGACGCCTCCACTTTGTACAAAGTGCGCACCATCTTGCTTCTGTTAAAGACGTTACACAGTAGCACTATTACTTATTCTGTGGTTACAACGAGGAAGTTTTTATTTAGGAGGTATTAAATAGTTGTTCTAATGTTTTGTTCAAATATTCGAATTGTTTTGTTAAAAATACAGACTTATTTGCAGTCCAAGTCAATGTACGCATGTTTTGAGTTAATAGATCAGTAGCCCGTTGTACCTGGTGTTACTTTCTACAGTTGTATTTGTATTCTAAACACCCCAAGACTAATTTATGGTCCAATGTTAGAAATCAGCTATCGGTAAATTTGGCTTGTGATAAGGTTTGATTGGATTGGTTTGATTAGAGAAAAACTAATTATCACAAAAATCTAAATTCCGATATAATTTTATTTTTGCTTTCTTCTAAAAAGCAGTTAGTTCTCCTTGTTCCTGAAGTTTCTCTATTCTATCGAAAACACTTAACATAAATACAGCTATAAACAGACAATTCCTTTTTTCTAAATATACTGTCGTACCTATAGGCTCACAATAAGTAAGAGTGTACCGGCTACGTTACACAATGTACAGCCAGATAAATGGACAGTCAACAAAATATTAAAGGGATGTGATATGTATGTATGAATAATCGACCGTGAAACAGTAACATAGTAATTGAAGAAAGAGTCCAGTAAAAACACACATACACATCCGGTTAAAAGTTGAAATGAATGGTGGTTAAAAACAACCAGCCTGTGTTAACAAGCACAATATAGACATTCAGTTAACAGTACATAATAGACGTTCTCAATTATATTTGAATGTATA
Organism: Incurvaria masculella; assembly: GCA_946894095.1. NCBI lineage: Eukaryota > Metazoa > Arthropoda > Insecta > Lepidoptera > Incurvariidae > Incurvaria > Incurvaria masculella. The sequence continues at coordinate 13,752,109 of OX335641.1, read as the reverse complement.
AGCCTATAACAGTTGCCAAAAATCAAAGTATGTATTTTGACCGTTCATCTTTTCCTTCAACCGGATGTGTATCCTATAATCTTTTTTGACTGTGCTTGGTTTCCCGTTTCTTGCTGCATTCTTATCGTCCAAGAGAGGCCAGTCACAATGAGCTCTTGGTTTTATATTAGCAACTATCTTTATGACGACAGCAATGATTTAGTTTTTTTTATTGGAAACAATATATAATATATTTTATTAAATTATACGCAAATCATTTTTTAAATATATATAAATGATACCGATACTGAGAAAATATTAAACAGAGGATCTATTAATTAAGTGAAGTACCTGATTAGTTTGAAAAAATATATATTTACTTATCATTAGAGTACTCGTATGTTTATTATATATATATATATATATATATATATATATATATATATTTATGTGAAATATACTTTTTTGTACGCATCGAAATTTGGCAGGGTGATGATCCTTCGTGTACGCTACATAGCGGAAACCTCGTGTACAAGGTTTAATTTTTTTCATTGGTTGTAACTTTGAGCCTTTCCGATGTTTCCATCATGTGGTATGGTTATGTATATGATGAAGGTCATTCATAAATCGTTAGACTTGGGAATGACCATCACAATATCATAAATATTGTACTCAATATTTTATTGGTCGACTCTAATAAACCTAACTGCCATCATTTTCCAACACGTCTGTCAGTTTGTATTTAGATTATAGTACCACGGAGTATTTGGGCGAACATTGTCGTTCTGTCGTCGATCACAGTCCTTTCGAGCTACTTCCACCTCATCCCAGCACCAGGAATCATTATAGGGGGCAGACTGCATGAGTGTTGTAGATAATTGGACGGTTTTAACCTGAGCTGGTTGCCGTGATTTTTTGAGTAGTCTCAAGTCTGAGTTTTTTTTTATAATTAATGCATCATACATTGGTGGTGGTTGGTTGTGCTACACATGCAGGTTTAAACATAATTGCCCATTATAATTATGTTGCTAATGAAAACGAATTAAAACCTTCTTTTACTAATATTACTAGTACTAATACTAACATTAGTATTTCAAAGTATAGGTAACTATGCAAGTTCTAATTCAGAGACTTATGATATATGTAGTTACTAAGCAAAAACGGCAAGTCAGTACAATGTCGCAAAGTAGAGTAGGTATAATTATATTGTTATGTGTCGTAAAACTAAAAGTAATGAATCTTTAAATAACTTAATGATGAGATAAACTTTTTTATTTTAATTTAAAAATTTTATTTTAAAATGGTTGGTTTGTTATCTTATCTGCTGCATTCGGTTAACAAGATAATAAGTAGTTACAGCCGGGTAGAAAGATATTACCGGTATTTAAAATAACAAAACATTCATTGTTATGCAACAGACAAGAATTTAAAATAAGACATACTTAATGTGATTACATGCAAAAATAACATATCAACTGTTAATGTCTCGCTGCAGTAAAACTACGAACACTTTTGCTGTCGTTTTAAATACATTTCAGCTTACTTCTTGCGGTATCTGATTTAAAGTAATCAGATATGTTTCAAGTTACTGTTATATTTCGGTGCCAAATATACCTAGAAAAGTCCTTCTAAATTACAAATAAAACTAAGAGAGGCCACCATCCCAGAAACGTGTTTATTTTTATTTTCGAGCGATGGGAAGTGTGATAAGGGTATTGAAAGAATAGTAAGTGCTGGAAATAGAGTAAACGGCGCAATTAATGCCGTTATGAAAAGCCGAGTAAGCTAGGATGGCGATTCATAACTATGTACTGTTGCCTACACTTATACTATATGAAAGTGAGACGTGGGTATGGTAGAAGAGGCACGAATGTAGTATAGAAGCAGTTGAAATGCGTTCCTTGAGGAAAGTTAGCGGAGTTAATCTTACGGACACATTTCGAAATGACTGGGTTGGATATCAATGTCAATTGAAAAATGATGTTGTGACTAGAATCAAGAAAGGAGTGGGATATCGTGCCCGGGCGGCCTAGAAGAACGTACCACGACCAATCGATGTAATTCTTCGTAAAGGTCTGGTACGTAGCACCCGTAATCGTAGAGCATGTATGAAAACATGTATGTCTGTAGATGAAGCGACAGAGGTTTGCTGTGATCGTACCGTATGGCGCTCTATCATCTCTGCCTGCCTTCTCGGGAAAGCGGCGTGAAGGTATGTATGTATTTATGTACACGCGGTCAAACATTTCAGAGTTAAAGTTATTAATATTATGGTTTAATTAAAATGAATTATTATTATTGGTTCTCGCAATGGTACGAAACTACAACAGAAACTAAAACTCAAACTGAATTAGAATTGGGCCTGGAGTCCAGTTTGGACGTTCCTGCTATCGTATTCTGTGCGTCGCAATTTGCAAAACCCGTCAGTTTATTCTATTTTCCATGGTTTACAGGCGTACAAAAAATTGTCGACATTAAATTGTCAATTGACGAATAGTTATTCAATTCATAAACATTAACATGTGCAATAAAATCATCCGTATTTTTTTATTAACTTCCTTTAAGTGTGATATGAATGAAATGAAATATTATAAGCCAGATACATTTTATTGCTTTTTCTTTTATTGATATTTTGTATATTAAATTTGGTTAATCTTGACTCAAACTTTCAACTAAAACGAACTAAAACATTTTGTGAAATCGCGTAAACAACTCGGGGAGCGCACATATATTTATACATTTATATAATCGATATACGGAATGATGCATACCATTTTTCTTAAATTATAAACACAGATAAAAATTTGAATTTACATTCCACAATAGTCTAACCAAATAACCGGCCAAGTGCGAGTCGGACTCGCACACTTAAGGTTCCGTACAATCGTACAAGATTTAACACAAAACACACGTTTTTTCTATGGGGCCCCCCTTGCATTTTTTTTTTATTTTACCTATTGTTATAGCGGCAAAATAAGTACACACTCTGTGAAAATTTCAGCTTCCTACATATTACGGTTCATGAGATACAGCTCTGTGACAGATGGACGGACGGACGGACGGACAGCGGAGGCTTAGTAATAGGGTTCCGTTTTCACCCTTTGGGTACCTAACCCTAAAAAGTAACAAAACAAGTTAATTCGTTATTCATTAAAATAAAAGATATCAGTTTAAATGGTTGAATAGTAATAGAATTAATATCAATGATTTATAATTAGTATCTTACTCAATATAGAAGGTGTTATCTTAAATATACTAGTTGACAGATACATCTACATACCTGAGAGAGGTTACGGAAGAAGAGGGCCGAGAGACTTGCTCACTACTCCGAGTGGCACGTGTGAGTGGCGAACGCCCGTATCGATACTCGTACGCTTAGCCTTGTGCGGGGGATCCACACCATTCATCGACTTGTCTCGCTCAGACCTTCGAATTCGAAGCAAGAAAATGAGTAATTTGTTTAGCGTGTGTGGCAGGTGAGGTAAGATTTAAGTTTAGGTTAGCACTCGGGGCACTCGCGTTTGATATATACCTAGCGACGCTTCAAACAATTCTGGCGAATAAAAATGCTGTACTCAAGAAGCGCTTTCAAAACAGCCGTAAAACGTATTAAATTATAAATATATATTTGTTCATATGAAAATATACAGCCTTTTTTGGAAGTTAATCAGTTCATAGGCAGTGAAGGATTCCAGTTTTTAACCGACTTCAAAAAAAGGAGGAGGTTATCAATTCATCTGTATGTTTTTTTTTATTTATTTTTTTATGTTTGTTACCTCATAACTTTTGCCTGGGTGAACCGATTTCGATGAATATTTTTTATATGATAGCTAGTGCTTTCCAAGTGGTCCCATTTTAATTTGGTTAAGTTCTGACAATGATATCCATGAGAAAATCATAAAAGTCTTAAATTTGTATTAAGATGTGCGCGACAAACGGACGAATAACTCAATATAACGTCAACCGATTTCGGTGATTCTTTTTTATTGGAAAGGACGTGTACAAATTAGTAAGTGTACTTCAGATTCACTTCAGATTCAGACTCACTCATAAACAAATAAAAAAAAATGTTTACAAAAAAAAATAACCGACTTCAAAGAAAAAGCACCAAAAAGTAAAAAATAATTTCCATTTTTGTAGTTACGATTTCTGTTATATTTTGAGTCGGTGTCAGCCAAGGTTAGGTTAGGTTAGGTTAGGTTAGGTTAGGTTCTCTTGATTGGCGCAGCGCGTGCCCGGCTGACGCCGACTCAAAAAATAACAGAAATCGTAACTACAAAAATGGAAATTATTTTTTACTTTTTTGTGCTTTTTCTTTGAAATCGGTTATTTTTTTTGTAATTTTTTTTTAAAGCGACGAATCGAGGCAAATTATCAGTCAGTTTATTAGTCTATCTATCAATAGTCATATATTTTTCTCAACTTTTAAGAGCGTCATTATCCGAGTGTTTAAATCCCCCATGCAAGTCATTAAAACATGTTATCTAATCGACAAAATGTATTAAACCCATTATATATAAAAAACACAATCATTTTGTTGGTCGGTCAATGTCAAGTATGATATATGTTCATATCTAATCAGAAGATTTGTCTTAAACTGAATGATGAATGCTTAAATACATTTGCTTTGTCATCGCTTATATGATGAAGACTTATTTCTGTGGCCACTGAATAGGTCCACTTATTCTAGGGGTCACTTTCTACAACAGTTTTACTCACCCTTTCCAATTTGAGTGAATTCGGCAACAATTCTTACGAATGCTTAAGTACAACATACAATTTTTCAGGTCAACTTGGCGCAAACTGTGCCAGATTTCCATTATCTATTATATCAGGGATTAAGACGTAATCATTAATTCAAAATAATCCCTAACTATTTTTTGAAGAAATACCATGAGAAGATTTTCAGTAACGTAAGCTGCTGAAGCTGTACGTGATTGTATCGAGTGGCATTCTGTCATGTCCTCTTTCTGAGTATCTGCCACAGCCATACTTGCGTTTGTATTTTAAAGTATAATTATTCAAAACGTCTTGTCTTAAGTAATTGTTCACATTGTTTATTCGTTTATGCTTACCTTCGCTTAACGTATTTGTAAGGGACTTTTAGGTTCGATGATATTTTATTTAATTGTATGCAAATGTTTAATATATTATGCCAATTAAATTAAGTGATTATAGAGGAGAATTATTCAAGTTTGCTTTCATGGCCAAATCCGAAATTATAAAATATAACGACAAACCACTGGACCCACGAGGCCGATTTTGAAAAAACCAAAACTGCATTATTAGGTTTTTGAAAACATATCTTTTCTAGCCGGGAATCGAACTCGTTGATTTTGGAAAAAATATCACACTCTGTATTATTACGCCAGCAAATAGTGTAGCTTATAAGAAACATATTGTGTGAAGTAATATTTTACGGCAAACTAAAGGAAAGTGTTGTTTTTTAATAAATTGATTCATATTTTCAAGTATTTACACATTACACGCACCAATTCCCCCCACCCGTATACTATTTAGTTTTTGCAGGTTCATAGGCTCATACCAAACCCACCATCTTGATGTAAACACAACACACCGTATTACCGAAGGAATTAGGTTCCATGCCAGGACCTTCCCTGTATGAGCATGGCTACATTGAACTGGATGGAAAACACGGCATGTTTGCGGCGATGTGACTCGCTTGTAAATCGACGCCATGTTTAATTGTGACTAAGTAGAGCTTGGGTACACCGGATCGAGTCGGCTGCTGGTGTGATAGTCTGTGCCGAAATACAACAACATAACTATCGTTGCGTACAAGGGAACTTTTACATGGCAACCCAAAACCCATCCACCAAACGTAAAACTCGTTTTCGTGATGACATTCGCGAGTCACGTTGCTTGACCTTGAAAAAAAGGGGTTTAACATTACATAATTATTTTGCACAGTTTTTAAAATGATTTTATTTTTTCAACGAGAAACTTTGGTGAAACCTTAGATGAAAAAGTAATTCCTTTTTCATCTAAGAGCGAAACACCATTATTAATTTACAAAATGCCATTGTCACTGTCGAATTATAATGAAGTGGTAGTTTTGTCAACAAAATCGATATGGTAATATAGCGCTGGCTGCACCTCCAAAACCTTTCAGTAAAAATCGATTCGTATAAATGATTAACAGTAAGTAGTTAATCGAAAAAAACCCCGAATTCTTGGGGAACGCATCATAAAGTCCAAAAAGCAAAAAGGTTCAAAACCCTTACCGTCAACACACTTATGAATACGGATATTTTCAATTAGGTTAAGTAAAGTTGGGTCAGGTGGCATTACATGCATTTTATAATACACACGAACAATACATACGTTTTGATGTTCTGGGTTTTGGACCCTATATTACATACAATATAATATATGTATTTACAATATATTTTTTTTGTCTTTAAGCAATTTTACTCCTATATATTTCTCCAAATGCGGTACAGCCGGGTTCGTTGCGCTTGACGTAGTAATTCATCTTTGAGAATTCTTTCAGCCATCGGGTAAGATTCGGGTACCTGAAATAAGAATTAAATTATCAAATGTCTGAAATAATACATCAAAATCCTAATGGCCGATACTTTTGTTCGAGGCTTAAAGAACAATTTTATACCTATTCTATTGAAGCACTTTTATAGGCGGTTAGTTATTTCTCGCACATATAACACTTTGTACTGAAAATATTGTTATTATATGTAAGAACAGTGAAAATCTAAACAAATTTCCATGTTAACCAGTTACATAAAAGTAATATTTGTTTCCATACATAATTATTGTTTCTTTTTGTAATTACAATTAAGTGTTTAAAAAAAAAAGAGAATGCACACGTCAAAATTATACGTCTGCTACAAAAGCACAAACATATTGAAAAACCGCCATGCACTAACGTAAGTTCCAATGTGACATGCACAATGATTCTTGATCTACAAAAAAATCACGTGTCACTATGTTCCTACATGCTGACCTCTTAAACCACCCAACCGATTTCAACGAAACAGTGTGAATTTGTAAGGTTTGTTTCCGTGCATATATATATATATTTCTAATAGGCAACTTTTTTTTGTATTTTCTTTCCATGTTGTCCCGAGTGGAGCCGGGTACTGCAGCTAGTTGTTTCAGAAAAATAAATTACTGTTTGTTATCGATGGGTGCGAACTCGTTGCAGGTGCTGACCGTGCTCACGGCGCAGATGTCGGCGATGGTGAGGCTCTCGCCGGCGAGGTACTTGCAACCAGTGAGGAAGGTCTCCATGAAATCGTAACCCTTGTGGACCCTCTCAAGGGCCTCGGGCTCGATGGAGGTGGCTCCTTTCCATGCGATCTTTACCTGAAATATAACATACAAATGGTTTAAATATTGTGCCCAAGTTTTCATTGATAGGTTTGTTTGCTACCGAGTCAAGACAATAACATTCTTCACGATCCGATATCTCAATATTTTAAACTATGAACGAAATAATTTACATTGCATAGGTACATAGACTTTTAGGTCCTTAAGGTTGTTTCATAAGGACCTTTTTAGGGTTCCGTACCCAAATGGTTCTAACGGAAACCTATTACTAAGCCTCCGCTATCCGTCTCTCCTTCTGTACGTCCATCCGTCCGTCCGCCACAGGGTTGTATCTCATGAACCGTAATAGGTTGGCAGCTGAAATGTTGACAGAGTGGTTATTTATTTTGCCGCTATAACAACAAATAGGTAAAAAGTCAAAAAAATAAATAAAAAGTGTGATTTTTTGTGTTAAATCTTGTACGATGGTACGGAACCCTTTGTGTGCGAGTCAGACTCGCACTTGGCCGGTTTTTCTTTTGATATTGAGTTGCGAAATTGTATTCTTGATTCTAGAATGACCACATGTTGTAAATATCAAAAATATGTTGAGATTGTATTTTAATGAAATTAGTGAGTTAATGAATTAAGATATCACTTCACACTATTCGTACCTCCACTTAAAGTATTACAAATCCTACTTGACAACCTTGTTAACACTATGTTACACCCAGAGTAAATAAAACTTTAGTAGCAAAGTTTTTTTACGGATGTTTTAGATGATGAAGGATGGGAATATCGGATGGGGTCCTAAGTCAGAAAAACCGGCCAAGTGCGAGTCGGACTCTCACACGAAGGGTTCCGTACCATAGTACAACATTAAAAACAAAAAATCACGTTTTTTGTATACTCCCTTTAATCTTTATCATTTTTTTATTTTACCTATTTGTTGTTATAGCGACAAAATAAATACACATTCTGTGAAAATTTCAGCTGCCTACCTATTACGGTTCATGAGATACAGCCCTGTGACAGACGAATGGACGGAAGGACGGACGGGCGGACAGCGGAGGCTTAGTAATAGTTTTCAGTTTTCACCCTTTGGGTACGGAACCCTAAAAAGTGAATCTTTATTAATACAGCGAAGACGACCGTTGAGGTGCGACCTTATAACCGCCCGAGTTTCCGCCGCCATTTTGTCTGGTATCTACTTTTTCATAGTAATTAATAAATTCACGTCGATTAATCAAAGCTGTTTGGTGCAGCGCGTAACACATCTCGTCTGTATTACAAAATAGAGGTGGAAGTCGGTGGTTCGAATATTCATCAATAATGCTGGTGAATATTTTTAATTGTAATTACGAAACCAAGTAAATGTCTAGCCAAGTAAATTTAGCATTCTTTACTAGTTCTTAACTGCCTGATGGGTAATAAAACTCTATGTACTAATTTAAAAAGCATTGAAGCGCAATTATTTAAAAAAAGGCAATGTCAAAATAGATGATGCGTACAACACAGTCTAGTAGGGCAGGAAACATGACCCCGGAGTCAAAGTGCAGCCCCTGGTCGACTAGCGCCCGTTTCTTGGGGTCCTTGGGATAGAGACTATCATCTGCGCCGTACTGGGTCACTAGATACGCGATTATTGCGTGACTGTGAACATAAAAATTTAGTCGGGGTGGCGCACTCCTGCGCAAAACAAAATTTTTATTGATAGCTAATACCACACCTAATTTTATGATATTTGACCCTACACACCACATAGGAAGTATGCCAAGTACACCATTTCCAAAAAGTCACTTATATTGCACGGTTATATTGAACTGGGTGGAAAAAAATTACAATTTTCATTGCCTTTTTGATCATCGTTTATTCATTATGATGGTACCAACCCGGCGGAATTCATTCTACCACTTAGTAATAAGGAAGGGAATCTACACTTTTGTATCTCAAGTGAACCACGAACGATGAGTCTAGCAGTCGACTGTTACAACTTGCACAGGAAGAAATTCAGTGGAGCCAATGTTTTATTTTTACGTGCTGAAGCCGACACAGCACAAATCCGCTGGTCTCTCTACTAAAAATATGTCCGCAGCGATGTCGACTTCTTAATGATTTTTTATCGCCTTACTCATGCGAGGACTCTGAAAAATATATTGAATCATCTAATCTGATCCAATTTAAGGTAGGCCTTTCCGCTCAACTCCCCATACAAACGTGGAAAGAAGATCATGCGCATTTTTCTTGTCAGAGATCCAAAATTATATTGAAAACACTCAACGATAAAATAAAAATATCTTAAAAAAATGTCTTCAGACCTAGCTCGTTTCATGACGATTGATATTCAGTTTGGTTTTTGTTAGATTTTTGACCACTACGGTTGATTTACTTTTAGCTATAAGCTCTTTTGAAATTATAATTTTCGTAAATTTTACCAAATCAAACACTATGCGCATTGTCCGCTTTGTGCATTCTCCTTATTACGGACCCTGTATTTTTCTTTGAAACAGAGAAGGTCCCAGAGCGGTTTTACATCGTGCCCGCGCATGAGTTAGTCCTGCCGGGAAGGGCCACCTTAAATTCACCCACTCAGCCTCGGTTGCTTCAGCGTATGTGCGACTGTAGGTTCTTCCTTATTACCTACTTCATGTTGTATTTACTTAAATGAGGTCGATCGCATTTAATTAAATTAGGTCGATCGCTGTTAATTAAATGAGGTCGAAGCGGCAATGAAAGTTGTCCACCTGATGATAAAGTTCCTGGCATTACACCTAATATCTAGATTCTTTATTTGTTAATTACAATGTTTTTTTCATAAATTAAACATTAGTTAGAAGCGAATAGATTAGATGGAAGGAAAAGAGTATTAGGTAAATAATCTAAGATCGTATTATTTAAGTCCGGTTTTTATAATTAAGTATATATATACATATATAATATATGTACAAATCGTATAATATATGCTCATCGATTTTTGTGATTACAACATGTTATGATTATATTGGGCCATACCAAAAATAGATGTGCGGTATTAAAATTCCATGTCTGTTCATGTTACTCACCCTTTCTAACTATGAATACATCTGTCTTACATAAATAGTCGTACATCATGTACAAAATGACGATGTTGTTCACACATTTGACTTGGCTGCTTCAAGATTAGTGTTAAATATTAGTGTAAAGTTTCCAAGAATTATTGAGCAATTTTTGTCACAGCAAAGTGATTTTAATCACAGCTACAATGAGTAACAGCAGTATTCCCAGCTTCTATTTTGTATGTTAATTTAGCTTAACTGTTTTCTATATTTGAGTCTAACCTGTCCCAGATGACAAATTCGCCGTCCACGAGGGTCGGAACAGTGTGTTGTGGGTTAAGCTGTAAAAAATCAGTATTCCTTTAAAATGAAGAGAACATTTTCCATTATATTTATTTAATTTTCATGAGACATTATATGCAGCATAAGTATATTGACTGACCGTAACTATTACTGAATTATAGCCTTTTGAAAGTAAATTAAATATTCCTTGATTCGTATGCATAATTTTCAGCAGTCCGAATTTTTCGTGATGACACAATAATGCCGCTAAAAATATTAATACCTTAGCTCACTCTGTTCATAAAAATAGCTATTTTTTTTAATTTGTTTATTTTCTAATTTTCTATTTTCTATTTTCTAATCAGTAGTTTCTTTAAAACAAGTTTGCTGTTTTGTAAATTTGCAATGGTTCCCACGATTTCTATTAGTAAACTCGAACCTTCAGGTATTCCTCCTGGAGGTGTTCGAAGTTGAAGAGGTCAACTTCGTGCAGCGCGACATCAGGAACCTGCAGCAATTCTAGCGTCATCATGACTGCTCGCGATGGCGGAGACGCCTCCGCCTTGTACAGTGTACGCACCATCCGCTATATGAAGACAGAATTTAGAAATACGATATAACGTCATGCGGTTTGGGACAAGGGCACAGTTAGATACGATAACAGCATACTTCTCTCCTTTCTTCTACAGGCATGTTCATACGTATAACATATTTGATTAATATGACCCTGACTATTACAAAAGCATTTGACCAATTTATTCACGGTCACTTCGGTTCAGCAACTAGGGCATGCTAGCATATTATTATTGTTTGTTTTGATGAATGACTAGCCAAAGCTGTGAAGTGCGTATCGTGGTTAAATCAGTGAGCTTTTTAGGGTTCCGTACCCAAAGGGTGAAAACGGAACCCTATTACTAAGCCTCCGCTGTCCGTCCGTCCGTCCGTCCGTCCGTCCGTCCGTCCGTCCGTCCGTCTGTCCGTCTGTCACAGGGCTGTATCTCAGTAACCGTAACAGGTAGACAGCTGAAATTTTCACAGAGTGTGTATTTATTTTGCCGCTATAACAACAAATAGGTAAGATTAAAAAATAATTAAAATTTAAGGGGGCTCCCATACAAAAAACGGTTTTTTTACGATGGTACGGAACCCTTCGTGTGCGAGTCCGACTCGCACTTGGCCGGTTTTTTATTTTAATCTATTTTTCATTTATGAAAAAGACGCTATTTTGTATTTATAAAAGGTGGGATTTATGTAATTACTTTTATGTACAGGCTATAAAAACATGGATTACAAGTTTGCTCCGATCATTATTTTATATTTAAGCACTCAATTCAATCACATAAGTAAAATACAAATCACACAAGTCAATTCAATCACATAAGTAAAACTATTTTGAAATATTATAAATTTTTATTAAGTAAAATATTTTTGAAATAAAATATTCTAAAGCGAGATAAAATTACTGATAATTTAGTGCATCCTGTTAATGAGTAGTGCCGATTCTGTGTTTATTCAAATAGGTAAGTGTTGAATCAAACTTGTGTCCAATAGGTGTGAGCATGGACAAAAATACGAGTGAAAAAGACTCGACGAAAAGCGAGCACAGAAATCAAGTGTTGTCTTTATTTTGCCTGTCGACCAAAACAACTGCGTGCATACCTGAGAGATTTCACGTAGGAGAGCTGAGAGACTTGTTCTCTTCTCCGAGTCGCGCGTGTGAGTAAAACCTGTTTCGATGCTCTAGCACGTCGGGCTCCGGCGGAGGGATCCACACTATTCATCGACTTGTCTCGCATAGACCTAGCACGGCCGGACTAACGAAAAAAATGAATGATTGGCTTAGCCAGTGTGGCAGGTGAGGTAAGGTTAGGATAGCATTCGAAGCTCATGATCTTAATCCTGAGCGATGTTTTCAAAAAGTCCACTAACTGTAACCGCTGTTTATCGTGCAGCGCTCTCAAATATAGTTGCTCATCACGGATCCATGTTTATGATTAGGCTGGCAGAAATAAATTGTTATGTCAATGTGGCAAACATATATTGCCGATGGGGTAACCGAAAATACTTAATAGCATACCGTTGCTCATATAAGGCTTTTACATATACTTACTGATGACATAAAACAGTACGAAGCCAAGCATGTGCCATGCAAGTGCCGATGGTTGCTCCTTTAATATGGTGATAAATGTTTTCTTCCAAAGAGAATCATAGGTTTGAAGACCAAATCAGTTAAGTAAATTGTGAATTTAAAGGAGATTTTATGAGGTACTCGGCTTTGTTCAAGGAAAAATCACCGATCATGTAGAATGTGTGCGTATAATGAGACTGCCTCAGCTGTTATGGTCAGAAATGTAGTATTGGCTAGAATTTCGACTATTAAGAGTTTCCAAAATAAAATTGTATCTTTAGTGTATTTTGTTATAGGTGACTGTAAATAAAGTTCAATAACGCTAAAAATAATTACGGTGGGATATCCACAAGTGATCCAACGATAAGAAATTACAGGAGGCGGGACAGCCGGATTTGGCTCTCGGTGATACATAATTACGAATGAACAATGACGTAACGACCATCTGGTTTATTGAAAAATAGTTCTTATCGTAATAAGTTTACCTACAATTTGGTAGACTTAAAATTAGTTTTTCTTCATTATCATCATTGCGCTACAAATGTGTACGGCAATATAATGTTGAAAGTTGGTGGCGTCATTTTTTGCACGTTCGTTGTATGGAAGTTATGTCTCCATAAATTCTTCACATCCATGCTACAAAGAACATAAGAGTGTATATTATATTTGACATGTATGTATGTATAATCGACCGTAAAGCAAGGATACATTAATTGAAGAAAGAGCCCAGTAAAAAGAACTACTTTACGAATATACTGCAAGGCTGGACCCGAAATAAGATTTTGGTGATGACGACATATATTTGAATGTTCAATCTTTGCAGTCAATGTCCGCAACGCAGATGAAGCGTTAAATAAATGTATGTAGGTATAATCTTAAGCACTGTGTTAGTAGGAGACATTCATTACGGGAGGAGGGGCTGTAGGAGAATTCCAAATTATGGGTATACAGCCGGTGGCGAAATTGGTAGACGCAATACCCGCGAATGGTATGTTTTTCTGGTTAGGGTCCAGCCTTGCAGTATATTCGTAAAGTAGTTCTTTTTACTGGGCTCTTTCTTCAATTAATATATCCTTGCTTCACGGTCGATTATACATACATACATGTCAACTCATCCCTATCTTTTAAAATATTTTATGGTATATGATTTTTTAATCTTAAAACGGTAAATAGCTGTCGCTCTCTGTACTAATTTTTAACACATTTTATGCATATAAGTAAATTAATTTATATAGGAGCACGAGGTACTTACAAATAATGTAAGGAGAGCGCTGGAAAACTTTTTATGCATATAAGTAAATTCATTTATATAGAAGCACGAGGTACTTACAAATAACATAAGGAGAGCGCTGGAAGACTTGCTCACTTGTCCGAGTCGCACTTGTGAATGTGCAGTGGACACGGGTCGAGATACTAGCACACGTCGACTTGGCGGGGAGGATCTACATGATTCGTCGACTTGCCTAGTTTATATACTGATCGGTAGATCGGATGAAAAAAATAAGTGAAATAAAAAGAGAGATTAAAAAGATAAGTAATTCGCTGGCCAACGTTTAATTGAGTCCCTACCAATGCACGGCAAAATATAATATAGCACAGAATCATAGCCAGGAACATAAAAAAAAAAAAAATTTTTTTCCTAGTCTTGAACACTTTTGCTTGATTACATGGTCTTTGCTAAATTTCAAGACGGTGAAACATGAAAAGTGGAAAAATGATAAATGTAATAATTTGAAGATTATATTTAATATTCCATGTATTCCAAACAACTGTAATGTTTCAAAATCATAAATTGATTACGTAGTTATAATGAAAAATTACTGCAAATAAAATCAAGTTATGATTTGATGATCCTATTTCGACGGCTATTTTTCTATCCAGACAATTAACTACGTCTGCCAACCAATTTCTCAATTATTATCTAATGGGAACAATGATTTCCCATCTACTACTAGATGGCGCTGATTTAACTTATTTATCCTACGCTAAGGCAATTTGCCTAATTGCTGTCCTCACCAAAGTCAATTTTGGTATTAGGTATTCACAAGAGTTAGCCCGGATTTAACTCGATATTTTGTATCTATTTAATGGATACGATTTTACTGTTATCTCAAAATATGGATCAATTGGATACATAGTGACATCAAATTCATTACAGTCTTATGCAGTAACGCTGGTCACGTATACGTATTTTTTTAAAATAATTACTTGATAGACTTTGTGGGTTCTTCTTTACTGGGTTGATCGAATCCGCGGATCTTTGTGACGTAACTTGGTGTAGTTTGACTACCAAAAGTTTAAATAAATAAAAATGAGTTAGCTCGCGTACTTATGGCTCGTCGATCTTACTCGCTCGTGTGGTATCAGAAGCCCGAAAACAAAATAACTCTCCGCGTTTCCGAAGGAATTCGGTGTCATTTCAAGACCTCCGCTCTACGTAAATGCGGTAATATTGAATTGAATCTAACACAGGGGGAAAAATGCCGCTTTGACTATATTTCAAACAATGCAAACCCAAGCGGGCTTACTCCTGACATAAAGTTTAAAATCCATATTTAAAAAGAATTAAGGTAAACTACAGTGTTGCATTGGTTCCGAACCATAAAGTGATCTTGCATACACTAAAATCCACATTTCAGTCGGATAGTAAGGAAAGTACCTCTATATACTTGACTTAACATGTAAACCGTCTCCGCGCGTGTCACCAACGACGGCGAGTCAGTTTGTACCATCTCGTTTACACTACTTTAGTGAAATTAATGTGAAGGCTAATTCTATTTTTCACTGTTCTTGTATTATATGTACTTAATTTGGACTGACATTTAGAGACCAAACGCAGATCCGCATTACGTGTTCACTTCAGTGATTTGTAGTGCTTACTGAAAAGGGCCTGTTGCTGTTTTCAACGTGTGTCCTCTTAAGCATAGTGCCTGAATAAATAAAACAGTACTGACAAAAACCAACCCACTTGCTTAGTACGTAGTTTTAATTGATAGATTAAAACATTATTTGAAAATAATCAAATGTTTGCTCGCTGTCAGGTGAACACGTGTAATCGCTCAGATGTTATATGTCGCATCATCGACGTATCTACGTAAATATATACAGCAATTATGATAACACAAACTCATAACATATAAAAAGCATCGTCATGGTAACACAGTACTTAAGCCGTTTTAATTTTAATGAACAAGCATGAACCGACATTTTCGTGGCCATCGTTTTTCGGCGATGCCAGACAGAATTATACACACATTCGGAAATGATGTTCAGATGACACAATACACATTATTTACATGTAAACTTACCGTAAAACATATATTTTCATGCGTTGCGCGATAACCAGCCAAGGCATAAGCTGAAATCTATGTACGTTAAATTGAAATATAAATTTTTAAGGAAAAACAGCGTGAACCAAAAATATTTGCTTAGATCATTCCGCTAAGTCACAAAACGGTTAAAAAACCGCGAGCGATGTTCAAACAAAGAGCAATTTTCGACGGGAAAAATCTTTCGGGAAGTTACGAGCCGAATTTTCGCGATGTTGTTTTTCGGCGGCGGGGTTTTATCAGATTTTTTCAGCGAATTTTGTCGTTTTTCAGGCTCGCTCTGCCGGAGGATCTGATAACTAAACTTTACAGTTTCCGCCGCGTCAACACCAATAGGGTATGTTGGCGATAAAACGGCGAGTGTGCGGTTCTCTCTTATCTTGTCACTCTTTGTCCATAATAAACGAAGTAATGTTAGGTTAACAGTTACATAGACAAATAAAAAAAAAAAGATTCCGACGAATTGATAACCTCCTCCTTTTTTGAAGTCGGTTAAAAAGGGTGATTTATGCGCGCACCGATGACAGGTGGTCATAGGTGACGTCATGGAGGGTTTAGTCAATTTTAGCTTGGTTTTTGGTTAATATTATACCTGGATTTACCGATAACGCTATAAAAAAATGTTTTTGTTACAAAAACTTTGTAAAATCTTGTAAAAAATAGCATTTTTTTCAATAACTAAATACCCTCATAATACTTAAGGGTACTAGGTATTAAGGTTCAACCGGCTTCAAACCTTTAAATTTAAAATAACGATTTAAATAATAAAATGCAAACCAACTCGCGAATTGATCATCCCTTCTTTCAGTTGAGTTACGATCACTTTGAAACTATATTTGTACAAATAAGTTTTACTTGAAAATTAAATGAAAGGAAAAAATACTTTATTTGCAGCCATACGGTACAAAAAGGCGGAAGTTAATGCCATAAGGCATTCTCTACCATTCAATCTTAGAGATGTAGAAGAGGTGCAGTGAGGCGGGCAAAAAAAATAACGTAGAACAAAATGAATTAGGAAAAATATGAACTAACCTAAAAATATGGATTAATATATTAAAATAAATTACATACAAATACGTACATATATAAGTTCTTAAGTTTACACCGTCACTGCACATAATGGCTATTAACACTTACGGTTGACCGGTGTGTTCCTCGGATTGCGCCGACATGTTTCGCCCGCTGCGCCGCGGGCTTCTTCAGGACGGTGGCTGTCCTGGAGCGACGTCCGACAGATCGGCCTGTCAAACGTCAACTGCCGGCCGTCGGCTGCGGAGATTATACCGGTGGGTAGGCTGCGACACGCCGGCGGATGAGGGTAGTCCGAAATTTTGGTGCACCATAGACAAGTACGGCTGCGTACACACATAACTAACGATGTCAGTTCCCGCGGCTGGTGTACGTGTATCTTGAATTTTATGATGCGCCAGAAACATGTCGGCGCAATCCGAGGAACACACCGGTCAACCGTAAGTGTTAATAGCCATTATGTGCAGTGACGGTGTAAACTTAAGAACTTATATCTGTAACCTCTACGGTGAGGAAACATACAGAACGGTAAAAGGGTTAGGAGTGACGCGATGTAAAGTGGTTAGGCGGCTCTCGTCCCTTGCGTTTCTGAAGCGATGCCGTGATAAGGATGTGCTTCCCAAAGGGGTGCTGTGTAGAAGTGTGATCCAAGGCTCGTCGAAGATAATGCGAAAAACAGGACAGCGACTGCTCGGACTACTCATCCGGAACACTAGACGCGATCTCGCCGAGCTCAATTTCAAGGTACGTGATTTGGAAGCCCATCTTAAGAATCGCATGAGCACAGAAGTATGGGAAAAATGCGATCGAGTCACCCGAAATGGAGCGGAGCATGAATCAGCAAAAATTACTGCTAGCCAAAAAGCGAAATTTGACAAATTATGGACCATGAAGCTTCGC
The DNA here is from genome assembly GCA_946894095.1 of Incurvaria masculella. NCBI lineage: Eukaryota > Metazoa > Arthropoda > Insecta > Lepidoptera > Incurvariidae > Incurvaria > Incurvaria masculella. The sequence continues at coordinate 13,734,140 of OX335641.1, read as the reverse complement.
GAGGAGGAGACGAACGCACCCGTAGTGACAGCTGTCAACACAACTGTCAGTGAGCTGTCAACGTCAAACTCGCAAGTTCAAAATATTATTGTAAATTTGTCTGGCAAGGAATTATCGCAAAATGTGATTTCTGTGCTTAGTAAAGGCCCAAACTTTGTTCCGACACCGAAAAAGCTGCCATATGAACAGATCATCGGTGCGGTCGAGGAGGTCATAACCCGGAATCGCATCCCAAAGGATTACGCGGAACAACTTCGGCAGGATACCGCAGTAATCCTTAGGAAAGCGAAGCTTCCACGGCCGAACATCACTGCAGAGGAGAGGAATGCCCTGGAAGAGCTGCGGAAAGATGCGAGCCTCACGGTGCTGTCAGCGGATAAAGGAAATTCAACGGTGGTCTTGTCAACGGAAGACTACCAAAACAAAATCCAAAGCATGCTGAACAGTGAGACATATGAAAAGGTAAGCTACAATCCTACAGCAAGAGTGGCACGAAAAACAGCGGCTTTGATTAACAATCCAGATTCGCCTATTCCATCGGGATGTAAAAAAGTTTTATGCGAAAGTAATCCCCAGCCGCCTAAATTCTATGGATTACCTAAAATACATAAAACAGGAATACCGCTTAGGCCGATTGTTAGTCAAATCAACTCTCCAACATACCATTTGTCAAAATATCTTTCGCAAATGTTGCAGCCTTTAGTAGGAAAAACGCCGTCTCACATAAAAGATTCGTCCCATTTCGTACAAGAACTAGCCAAAATCAAGCTGGATAAGGATGACCTGATGGTGAGCTTTGATGTGGAGTCCCTGTACACAAATGTGCCTCTGTCTGACGCATTGGAGGTTATTGCTAGAAAACTGGTTGAAAATAATATTCCAACAGAGCACACTACACTGATCGAACATTGTTTACGACAAAATTACTTTTTGTGGCAGGGAAACTACTACATTCAACTCGACGGGGTAGCCATGGGATCGCCGGTTGCACCAGTGGTTGCTAACATCTTCATGGAGGACTTCGAGGAGCGGGCGCTGAACACGGCGGAACACCCTCCGAGCGTATGGTTTCGCTATGTTGATGACACCTTCGCAGTTTTGAAAAATGGGCGAATTTTTCTAGATAGTTTCCTTCAACATATCAACGGCGTGCATCCACGGATTAAGTTCACTAGAGAAATTGAGGAAAATAATGAGTTGGCATTTTTAGATGTGCTCGTTATACGGAAGCCTGACGGCACGCTGGGTCACACTGTATATCGGAAACCGACGCACACGGACAGATACCTAAATGCCAACTCCCACCACCATCCTGCACAACTGAGATCAGTGGAAAATTCTCTGGTGAACCGAGCACACAAAATCTGTGACGAGGACCATGTGCAAGAGGAGCTATCACATGTGAGATGGGCGTTGCAACAAAATGGCTATGCAGTACGGCACTGGAGGGGTAGGAAACCAGACCAGCAAGTACTTAGATATGGTGCATCCCGGCAAAATGCATATTTACCTTACGTAAGAGGAGTGACAGACCGGATCGGTAGACTTCTCCGCAAGATAGATATAAAAACTTATTTTAAACCCATGTCTAAGATACAATCCATGCTAAGATCAGTAAAGGATAGGATACCCCTCCAGGCCCCGGGTGTGTACAAGATACCTTGCAGCTGCGGCAAGAGCTACATAGGACAAACGAAGCGGAGCATACAGACGAGGGTATCGGAACATATCAAGGCGGTGAAAAACAACGAGCGGCATAAGTCAGCGATATGTGAGCATGTTCTTGATAGTGGGAGCAATCATTGGATTCGTTTCGACCAGATCACAACGTTAGCGGTAGAAAAATACTACATGCCACGTCTGGTCCGTGAATCTATTGAAATCTCAAGACATGCTAACTTCAATCGCGACGACAGCATGAAGCTCTCATCGGCTTGGACTCCACTACTGGCGCATCATAAAATTCAAGATACACGTACACCAGCCGCGGGAACTGACATCGTTAGTTATGTGTGTACGCAGCCGTACTTGTCTATGGTGCACCAAAATTTCGGACTACCCTCATCCGCCGGCGTGTCGCAGCCTACCCACCGGTATAATCTCCGCAGCCGACGGCCGGCAGTTGACGTTTGACAGGCCGATCTGTCGGACGTCGCTCCAGGACAGCCACCGTCCTGAAGAAGCCCGCGGCGCAGCGGGCGAAACATGTCGGCGCAATCCGAGGAACACACCGGTCAACCGTAAGTGTTAATAGCCATTAAATACGTACATACACTTAAACATATTTACTTCCTTGGGTAAAGCTTAAATTATTAAATACGACTGAGAGTTTGAAATTATTTTATTCACACTTAATGCATTCTTACTGACCTCAAAGTTTTGAAGAGAAAAAATATCAGAATTCAGTATAATAGGTCGGGGAAAAAGTCTTTTCGCATTATAGTATGTATGAACTTGTAATAAAATCTCTTTGGCTATACTATTTGTATCTGGCTGGTTTTGGTATCATTGAAAGTTTAAATTTTAAAGAACATAATTCCAAATTCAAATTAGGAAAATGTGTGATTCTCATTGGTTTTTCGTACTGTCAAAATGAGTGAATCTAATGAAGAAATTCGATACATTTTAAAATTTTACTACAAAAAAGGTAAAAATGCAACGCAAGCCGCGAAAAAAAATTGCGATGTTTATGGACCTAGTGCAGTGTCTGTGAGAGTAGCACAAATTTGGTTTAAGCGTTTTCAATCCGGAAATTTTGATGTCAAAGATGCACGTCGCTCTGGTCGCCCTATTACGGATAAAATGGATGCCATTTTTGAAAAAGTGAAGCAAGATCGGCATATCAGTAGTTACGACGTAGCTGAAGAACTAGGAATTGACCACAAAACAGTTTTGGCGCATTTGAAAAAAACTGGGTACACAAAAAAGCTCGATATTTGGGTACCTCACGAGCTCACTGAAAGAAACCTAATGAACCGTGTACTCATTTGTGATTCTTTATTACGTCGTAATGAAACCGAACCATTTTTGAAGAAGCTGATAACTGGTGATGAAAAGTGGATCACGTACGACAAGAACGTGCGAAAAAGGTCGTGGTCAAAGGCCGGTCAAGCTTCACAGACTGTGGCGAAACCCGGGTTAACTCGCAACAAGGTGATGCTGTGTGTGTGGTGGGATTGAAAGGGCATTATTCATTATGAGCTGTTACCACCAGGCAGGACCATCGATTCTGAACTCTACTGCGAACAACTGATGAGATTAAAGCAAGAAGTTGAGAGAAAGCGGCCGGAATTAATCAACAGAAGGGGTGTGGTTTTTCATCATGATAACGCTAGACCTCACACATCTTTAGCCACTCAGCAAAAACTAATAGAGTTTGGCTGGGAGGTGTTAATGCATCCGCCGTATAGTCCTGAACTTGCACCTTCAGATTTCCACCTGTTTAGGTCTCTTCAGAATTCTTTAGGCAGTGTCAGGTTAACATCACGAGAGGACTGCCAAAACCACTTGTCGCGGTATATTGATCAGAAGTCCCAATATTTCTATAGCAATGGGATCATGTCCCTACCTACAAGATGGCAAAAAGTTATCGAACAAAATGGTACCTACATACTTTAGTTAAATGTAAATAAACCATATTAAAAAATGTTTTGAATTTTCTTAAAAAATGCGAAGAAACTTTTTCCCTAACCATATTTCAAATTTATATATAAAAGGCATCATAATCAAATTAACACTTCCTATACAGAGTCTATCAGCAAAACGAGTGGCCAATACAGACAGTAGTTAAATTATGACCGGTCGCGAGCGGCAGACCGTGCCCACTCCGCGAGCGGTCGAACGAGCATTCGCTAATATACAATTTAAGTGATTTTTGGCTCAGGGGCACGGTGAATTGCTTCTCATCATAGATATAGTTCCCGCACCCGTAATCGTAGAGAATGGATGGAAATATTTCTGTCAGTGATATAGGAAGCAAAATAAGTATGCTATGGTCATAGGTACCGCATGGGGCTCTACCACCCCCGCCTACCCCTCCGGAAAATCGGCGTGGTGGTGTGCAATGCTCTGCGCGGATAACGGGCGGATCAATACTTTGTGAATCAACAGAACTTGCGTTGGTTTGAAATGTCGTCGAGAACGGTAAGGGATACTTAGAGACTTCATAAAGCGATTAAAGCCATCATCCTAGGTCAGCTCCATGGCAAAGAAACGGAGGCTGACACTGTTAGGTACAGACGGAGCTGTCGAGAAAAGGGTCAGCCCTAGGAGACCACAGGTCAACCACTGTTGTTCTGGCGGTAGCGAGAGGCACATCTCTACCTTTTCAATCACGTGTATGTTACCTTTGGTAATAATACTATCATGGCACGTGTCGTATTAATTTGTTCATAACACTATCATCGAAGGGTAACGCCACATAATCTCTCCTCGTCGAAATAAACTGAATCGCAAGAAATTAATTATAAATTTTGTGCAATATGGTTCGTATGAAGAAACTACATTTATGTGGAAAAGTTGACATGACAAAATTAATAAAAAATAAAATCTAAAATTCCTCAAGTTTCAAATTCAGCAAGAAGTATATCATCAATGTGTTGAAATGTAGATCGTATCAATAAACTAACTGTAAGTGAATGCCGAGTGCTGGGTTAATATCAGAACAGAAGATTGCATTAGAAAACAAGCATTGAAGAGAGATGCGTCACACAACTTCTGTTTGCCGGATGTGGACGTACATAAACCAAGCGGGGGAAGGTTGCGGGGGAAATAGGTGGGGAAGGCATTTTGCATTTATTTTGCTGCGGCTCGTTATCGGAAAATTTGTTTGTTGGAACATTTCCAAAACATTGACCCAACAAGTCTACCGTGACCGGGCCAGATAATACATTAACTTACATCACATATTTTATAGTAGTTTGTTTGCATTGAATATCGGTAAGATCCTACACAGAATGAGTCAGCATCGATGGTATTTATGTTGAAAGCCTTTTTTGTTCTCTTTATTGCAAGTTTAAATTATGTATATTGCACATCGCAACGAGGTGATCCGCCGACGTACCAAGGTAGTCGATATTGGACACCGGGTGGCTAAGCTCAAGTGGCAGTGGGCTGGTCACGTCAGCCGAAGAGACGACGACCGTTGGAGTGACCGTGTCCTACACTGGCGGCACGCGCTACGCCAGTCGAGAGAACCTTGGCTACCTTGGCTGATACCGACTCAAAAAATTACAATAATCGTAACTACAAAAATGGCTATTATTTTTTGTTAATGTTAATTGGTTTTGGAACACTTTTTCTTTGACATCGGTTTTTTTTTTGTTAAAATTTTGGTTTATTTTTAGTGAATCTGAAGTACACTAACTAATTTGTACACGTCCTTTCCAATAAAAAAAGAATCATCGAAATCGGTTGGCGTGATATTGAGTTATTCGTCCATTTGTCGCGTACATACTTGAAGCAAATTTAAGACTTATTTGATTTTCTCATGGATAAAATTGAAATGGGACTACACGGAAAGAACCAACTTTCAAATAAAATAATGATCATACAAAATCGGTTCACCCAGGCGAAAGTTCTGAAGTAACAAACATAAAAAAAACCTCCTTTTTTGAAGTCGGTTGAAAAATCCGTCGGACCGCAGTACTCGCTGTCAACGAAAATATTCTTTATCATACACTACATGAGTCATACATCAGTTTATGTAACGAAACTTCGCCAGCATTGAACATCAGCACACTAAAGCCTTTCCCAATCTGGAACCGGGAAATCATAAATTGATAAGACTTTTTTTCCTTCCGTGTCGCAAGGATAGCTGACGTTATTAGTAATTTAATACATACACAATACAACATATTTTGACGTAGGAAAAGTTTATTCTATCGCCTTTAAAAATTAAAATTTTCAACTAAGAATATTACCGACAGGAACCAAATTTCGTTAGCAATTAATAAACTAATTTTTCCATTAAAATGTTCTGCAAGTTCGCATCGCTTTTTCAAATATCGTCATCCCAGCAATATTACTCGCACTGCATGTGCCGGAGCAGAGAGGGAAAATTTAATGTGATTTCCGTGAGTTTGAAAACATATTCGTTGCAGAAATAATTGTCAGGGTCGGATTCAGTTGCATGTGTATGCCAATATTCGTTTTTATATGTTACTAAAGTAGGTAAAATAAAAGTAAGAATTTGGTAACCAATGTCGTCTTTGACCCATACTTTTCATTGAAATTCTGATTTTTTAATAGATTTGTTTTTAAGCCAGGCACTCGAAGGTGTCCAGCCAGGATAAAGCCAAGCTCGCTTCGAAAAAGCTGAAAGTTCTCAATTCCGTCAGTATTGTGGTGCGTTAGTAAATCACGCCTGACTAAAAACTGCTCCTTTACAAGGCGCAGATAAGGTCTTGCGTGAAGTATTGCTCCATGCAAGACCTGCCGGTCGACATTTCAAATATCAGAACCAACCGATCCTTATGGTCCTTTATAGGGTCTGGAAATTATGGAATGCACTCTGTGCCGATGTATTTCCCCCAAAGTAGAACCTGGGGTCCTTCAATCATTGTGTGAAGAAGCACTGGCCGTCCGACATGGTTTACGCAGCCCCCTTAAAAGTTGGAAAGATTATGGGGAAAAAGGAATGGATACGGTACCTCCATACTGAAGACAGCTCAAAGGCGGTCCACGTTTTTTAAAAACTCACACTCCTATAATTTTACATGAACACAAATCTCTACTACGTATAGGGTAACAGAGCAGAACCAAGCTATACTATAAGTATCATGCGAAAAAGTGACAAAAAGATTTATAGCCGTGGAGGTGAGGACATTTTTACTTCCATGTTTATAGCAAGAAAAAGAGGAAACCCTTCAACCAATATTGCGCGTCAAAACTGAATGATAAAGCAAGCGGGGTTGCCAAAACTGCGGACAAAAATAAAAAATAAAATATTGTATTGTAAGTAAATAAAAGATGAAGGTTACCATTCAGTCAAAATGTTTAGAGTCAGTAGCATCATTATTGTTGAGTGAAAAGGCATAGAATAATATTGATAAATACTAGCTGCGGTACCCGGCTCCGCTCGGGTAAGTGTGGGCTAAATTATTTCATGAACAAAAAGTAACCCACATGGCTGGTCCAAAATATGGTCAGACTGGTCCAGGACAATGTATCCATCTACCAAATTTAATCAAGAGGAAAACCATCCAATAATTCCCACTTAGAGCTTCGTTGACATTTGGTGGATAATATGTGATTAATTAAACCCAAAATAAAAATATCAACAAATTAAAAAACAGTAGACTATTGCTTTGTGCTGGCCCTAATTGTTTTAAAATAACGTTTAGTACTCTACATATAATTCTTAAATGAAAATCGAAATAATTTTTTTTTTGAACGAATCTTTTATTATTGCTTGTGCCAACCCTGTTTGCGCCTTTGCTATACATGAAAGCTTTGAAGTCAGCTGAATCAAAAATATACTAAATATGATTCTATGAATTCTTATGCATGGAATGTGATTCCATTGCTCTTGTTGGCCTTTTATGGTGTTATTTCCACATTTTTCAACAGCACAAGACGGCATTTTGTTGATACTATGAAATGAAAAGAGCCCAACTCAATTTTTGACGAGCATAAACGAGATAACACAATAAAATTTGTATAAGGTTCTCAAATTACAAAACTTAGACGGTAGATGAATTTCATTTTTTGGATGTCGGGAGAGGTCCGTTCATATGTAGTGCTATGCATACAAAGCGCGACATCACATCTAGTGCGATTCATCGTTCCGTAGATATAATTTCACATAAAGTAGCAATTATTATACATTTAATTGCATAACTCATTTCTATTAAGTATGTAAGTAAATCATGGATATCGACGAAGTTACCGTCTGATGTGTATTGAAGAAGATATACTGCGAATGGAAGTGGTATCTCAGTTGGTCTTCGCCTGTGAACGCATTAAAGTAATCACCCGAAAACACGAAAAAAAAACTCTAAGTCTGCGTATTTGCTTGCCAGTGCATTTATCACGTGTGCCGTTTACACTTGCCAAGCCAAAGTGGCATAGTTTTCTATGAACATTTTCCAATAAGTACAGCGAGGAGGAATCTACTCTTGATCGCTGTTATTGTTTCCATGCGCGACGATATTGGCTCCAGACGCGCAAGCTGCAGGCTCGTTTGCATGAGGGCACGTCTATTAGGCTTCCGTAAGTCTAAATATTAACATGATTATGTATTAAGACAAAGTAAATTGAAATATTGTTGTTATTATAACCGCATTGCTCCAATCATAATGGCCTCAATACATGTTTTTTTTATTTTGCAATTGAGGCTAATATTTGATTCATTCGTGGGATACACTACAACCATACGCACGCACCGTTATAACACTTAACTGTATTGCGTCCGTATTTTATGCAGACCAGAAACTGCTCCTCTACAAAGCGCAGAAAAGGTCTTGCGCAGATCATTGTTCGCATCTATGGAATTGTTTAGTCTATTATTTATTCTGTGGTTTAGCTAAGCACATGCTTGGCATCATGGGCTCTTGCGCGCTGAGCCGTGCGTCTTGTCAACGACTGCGAGGCATCCCAGAATTCCCCTTTTCTTCCATCGCTCAGGTCGGAGTAGGCTGCTAATGCACCCATTCACTGTCGGCAATCCCAAAATTAGAACCGATCGATCGTCTGCTGATCTAGAGGATCTAGAAAAAAATATGCAATGCATACCCTGCCAAGGTATTTTCCGCCGAAGAAGCACCTGGCCGGCCAGCATTGTTTTCGTAACGCCGGGGGTTAGTTCGAAAGCCGTTTTCGACATCTCAAAACATACAAACATAGCTCGTTTATAGTAGTAATGAGTAAAATAAAGTATCTACACCACGGAAATAGTATTGGGCGTATAAAATGTTTCCGGAATTTTAGCCTGAACGTGCCGAGTACACACTTGTCTGATGGTTTTCAAAGGTTTTCCGGGCGTGCGACACTTCAATATCTATATATAAATTAAGCGCTTTGCATCGTTTTTACGTAGCTTTATCTTACGCCCCCGACTCGATATTAATGCAAAATGTTTCCACGATCTACATATAGAAAGTCATTTTTATGCAAAGCAAATTTCAATTCAATGCAAATAAAGCCATTTAAAATTGCTTAAACGGGATGGCGTCAGTGGCATCAGTGAGTATTAACTACAGATACAACCAACCCCCTGCAGTGCGTTTTACGTTATGTTAATTTAGATGATTGGTTTTATAATGTTGTATTATTTTCCTGCAGCACGTGGTGACGTGAGGAAATATACCATATTCATGTATGGTTTATTTCTAATGGTCTAACATAAATAAAAAAGTAAGCCTAGAGAGTTATTGTTTTAGCAGGAATTTTACAAATGTATTAACTTGCTTGAATTTAAAAAGCTAATTTTTAATGTATTAATTTAATATTTTCTAGCATGCTCCGTGTGCATGACTATCAGGGCATTCAGAAAGTTTTTTTTGTTTATGGGATACTGGCTGGTCGTGATGTTAATTAAAACTAGCACTATTCATTACAACACAAGTCCGAATTTGAATTTCCCTCCAGATTTTTTGACGAGCATAATTCTGTCTCACTGAAAAATGGATCTACAGCGAGAACATTTACGCGCGCATCGAAAAACCGAAGAATCATTTAAAACATTTCAACATTTATAGACAAAAGCTCTTCTAAAACGAATATTTTCTGCTGGTTTCATTTATTTAGCGTGGTCGAGTAACTTTGGCGGACGAAGAAAGTAGGGGCCGTCCTAGGCCGGGTGCTGCGGTAGAAAAAATGCTGGCTATAAAAAATAATTTAAGAGAATAGGCGAATCGTTATTTCGCGAATCGCTTTATTATTTATTTATACTGCAGATTGGATTGAAAAGTGTGCATAAAAATATACATCATGCATCTTTGGGTAAGAAAGATAGTTTCACGCTGGGTAGCACCAAATCGAAAGAAGGCTTAGAAACTTGTTTCTGCGCGCTTAAGGTGGCCCAACCCGCTCAACTCCCCATACAAACGGGAAAAGAAGATCACACCCATATTTATTATCAGAGATCCCAAATTTTGCTCAAAAGAGCTTTATTTGATCGAACTAGACATCTGATGACCGTTGGCATTGTAAAATTGTGTTTGGTTTCTTAGTTATAAGGTCCGAAAGTTCGCGCGTTTTATACAATAACTTTGGTTGTTTATTACGCAATGATAAAGTAAGAAAATCTTAAAAAGATTAGTCATCAGACATAGCTTATTTAATCAAGATTTATAATCTATTTGGTTTTTGTTAGATTTTTGACTACAGCGGTCGTGGTTTACTTTTAGCTTTAAGTCGTATTGAAATCAACATTTTCGTAAATCTTACCAAATCATACACTATGCACATTGTCTTTTTTGTGGATGAATGCAGTACGACCCAGAAACGAAATGTCAGTCGATCGTGTTGCAAGCGATAAGTGCAGGTAAAATGTTAATCGCACGTTTTCTTTCTTCGGGGGATTATCTGATGTCGGTACCCTTATGTGATCAAATGAGAATCAACGGTTGCCGGAAGTGTTGACTGCTGTGACTCTGCACTCAAAACAAGGGTCGACCATCCACCCTATTATTCCGAATTGGTACCGTGCGACTTTTTTGTCGCACGCGGCCAAGTGTGATTCCGACTCTCACACGAAGAGTTCAGTACCATTATACAAAATTTTAAACAAATTATCCCTTAAAAATAATAACTACGTGCGACATGCGACAACCATAAAAAAATACTTTTGTGGTTAGAATTATAGAGACCAGCGTTTATAAAAAAATATCTTTAGTTAAATTCTAATCATGATTCTTGCAGGCAGAACAAAAAAGATGAATCCGAGTGTGTAATTTACGTTTAATGGACGAAATAAAGAAACAGAAAAGTGAAACTTAGATATAAAAGGAAACATGAATAGACTTTTTTTCATTCAAATATTGGTGTCCTGTCGCTGTCGATCACTCTATCAATTCATCACTGTCGCGAATGTAGGCCGTGCTGAAGATAAAAAAATCTGAAAATTGGTTTCATAAAATTACACTATTCCAGTTATGACCGGGAAAAAAATAAAATACTAACCTATGTACAAAATTTACGTGAATAAAAAGAGGAAATTTGCTGCTTGAAAAAATTGTTTTTATAAAAAATGCCATTGTACCGTGTATCCACAGTATGAAATGTAAAGTATTGGTCCCGACCGGTACTTTTTCAGATTATTTTCAAAATCTGATTACAATGCTTCAAATGTAGATGTCGCAACTTAATGAGATAACAGTAATGTTGTATCTATTTAATACATAAAATGATCACGTAATTGAATGAAACTATGGTTAGAGCGGCAATAAAAAATTGTCCATGTATTCCATCCAGTTAAATGTAGCCGTGATCATAAAGGGAACGTCCTGGCATGGCAACTAATGACTTCGGGAATGCGGTGTGCTGGGCCAATTTCATTATTGTAGTTGTGTGGTATTAGCCATCCATCCCAGGTTCCACAAAACAACCCTTAGCACTGTGTTAGTAGGAGGCATTTATTAATTCCAAATTATGGGTAGACGCAATACCCGCGAATGGTATGTTTTGCTGGTTCGGGTCCAGCCTAGGAGTATATTCGTAAAGTAGTTCTTTTTACAGGACTCTTTCTTTAATTATTATTATGCTTCACGTCGATTATCCATGCATTCATATCACTTTCCTTGGAATAAGCTATGTACCTACTTAGTAAAAAAAAATGTTTTCAAAATTGACAAATGATCAATAAACACATTTCCCCTTAGAAAATAGTATCCGCTCCTAAATAATCAGGTCGAATTCCTAATTTAGACTTCCAGTGAACCTCCCTTAGTGTTACATAACTAAAACAATGAAAATGTTGTAATACTAAATAATAAATGATATAATAATGATATATAAATGATAAATGATACTAATAAATGATAATGAATATACCACGTATACACAGAACTAATTTAAATTATGAATTTAGATAAAATATATTATTTTGTAGTTAGCCTTTTTTTGTCAATGTCAAAATGTATGTCAATACTCCGAAAAGGTCAAATGATCAAATTTGAATGATTCATAGTATTTGTATGTATAACTTTTAAAATTGATTAAAGTATGTATGCTGTAAATATATTCTAGTAGTAAGTACAATATAAAAACGCGTTATAATGAAAAGGTAACTAAAATTGTTTCCTGGTTTTAACGAATAAGGAAACCGTAGGCCAAAGGTTGCTATTTAACCCAACATTGGCTAAGCCAGTGGTTTAAATATGTGGTTAGTATATTTTTATAGATTTAGCCCCATCTATCGACGGAAGCAAGAAACGAAACGTTTTGTGGACGGATGACTAAAACAAAATTCATGTGAGATTTCATAGGACCTATGTCGGTGAAATAGTTTTGCTACTTGCCGATAGATGGAAGAACCTAATAATTTTGATAAACGCTTGCATAGTGGTGTGCTTTGAAAATATAAGTAATCTGTGCTTGATTTTAACAAAAATACATCTAACAGTCAATCCATAATTATATTTTATAAAAAAAAACGAAATGCGAATAAAACATTGTTGAATTAAATTAAATACCCAAATTATTTAATAATAATATTATCGATGTTAAATATAGGAATTAATCTACAGAGTATCAATGGATTATGATCCTTATGCTATCCATTGATTTCTTGGTTAATTTAGAATAAACAGTAAGATCAACACTATATAAAGCACACGTGGTAGCAGGTGCACCGCGCATTGTCCCTGGCTCTATTGTCCGTGGATGTTCATCACCGACGTTGATTACTGCTTTGTTCTCTCGACAATATTATGCTGCAAACGGGAGATACGAACCGCATTGGAGCGAGAAATGTTCGGGGATGCATAGGCAAGGGTTTCGACCGATTTTCCTCGCATTCGGAAAGATAGGTATTGAAGTGGCATAAACATTTCACATGTGTGAGCACATGCTGAAAGAAAACATCCTGAGGAATTTCTCTTTAGGTACATTTTTGTACGCTCAGATACAGTAATTATGAGGCTGTGAGGAGGCATGGTAATAGTGAGAAAAAAAAACCCAAGAAGTACCTACAAGCTTATGACATATTATTGACCACAAAGTCTTTACCAAATGAGCAGATTTGGTGAATCCGTAATAATTTATATTATTAAGCTTGCACAAAAAGTACAAATGCATCAATTTTCATCTTCAAGAGCATACGTTCAAGGTTTAGTGTAAAGAGGATAATGAGATGATCAAGTTCCATCATCAGGCTCGTGCCTGATTCCTCAGTCAAATTAAGAAATATTTAGCACCTATAAGGCGCTAGGACTAGCCAACTACTCGCGCCATACAAATGCACTTTTTAACAAATGTAATAATATGTAGTGAAACGCTTCAGCAAATCCAAAAAGAAACTCCGGACTGATAATGGATTGTTAACATTTTTTTTCCATCATTTATTTAAATAATAATAAAAATAAAAAAGTTGATTTTTCTCATTAGAAATCTGAAAGTAATTCGATTTCTAGATATAAGCAAAAACAGCATATATGCATAAACAAAAAATTCCATTTGCTTTTAGATTTCTACATTTAGTCAAAAAAGCTTGGAAATGGACACCGTTTCCGCAATGTATTTTGTATAGAAAAAGTAAACATACATTAACGAAAATAATTCGATTCCTAGACAAGGAATCATATATTGTAAGGATGACACTTATAATCGTCAGACTTAGTTAGTTAACTTGGGGTGCCTCGTCTAACTTTGCGATTTGGCTAGTACCAGGCCCTTAAGTAATCACCTGAGTGAGCGCTACGTCTTTACGTTTTGGTTTTTCTGATAACTTAACTTGTATCCATGATATACGCCTTTTTGTGTTACTAGTAGTTATTATTTTTTTCCTAATTTCACTGACGAATCAGGTACGAGCTATTGTATGAAGCATGATCACCTCACCACTATTCCGAAGCTCCTTGCCGAAATACTCGCTTAGCCTCGCGAGCGTCACTCATGTAAATTTTGGAGTCATCGACGCCACAGAATATATTATGCCTTATTTCAGCTGCACGCAAACGAATTCCGAGTACTCTTCTTGATAGAGAGTTACTTCATGTTCGTTCTTCTGGCCCCTTTGACCTGGGCAGCAAGATCGAAAGCGGTCCTGTGGATTCTAGAAGCTATCCATAACGGTCCATATCTCTGGTTAAAGGTAACATTAAATTGAAAGACAGGCAGTAGCAATTAAATAAGATACGTTTTTTCCATTAAGTTTATTTTTAACGTGCTCAAATAAAAGCTTCTGGCATTTCACCTATGTATATTTTCGGAAAGTGATTTGATGATGGAATTCGGTGTTCAATTAAGTGCTAAATCAAAATTGTAATTGGGTAAATAAGATAAAATAAATAAAGGCAAGTAAGGACTAATTTTATTGTAAAATATATTCCTTTGAAATGTTTCGGCATCAAAGCGTTTCAATATGAATAAACGGCCAATTGAAAGGATGTTTTCTGACACTGTGTACGGATTTTAGGGGCTCTCGTAAAACCTGTTGAAAATTTAATGAAACGTTTTGATTTCGTTAAAATTTTGATTACGTCTTATAGGTTAATAAAATCTTTGACGACCTATTTTATCTAGGTGACATAAACATATTTATTTTTCCCTTTTAGGTTTGCAGCGTGCTTGGGCAAGCAAACAATGAAATTCGTGAGCACAAAGATCCTATCGCAGAGTGATAAAAGTTTATAGATTGGCTAAAGTTATTTTATTATTTTGAGGAATAGATGTACAAGGTGCCATAGTAATTATGAATCAGAATCGCGTGGCAAGAGCCGTTTAATATTTGGAAACTACTTGTTTTTATCACTTACCGCGCTGTAAAAACATAAAATAAAAAAAATCTGCTATCGTAAAGAACATTAAAGACTAGACTTGTATACGGGTGTCCCAGTACGTGACGATAAAACTAGAGCAAGTCAATCGCAGCTATCATAAAAATAAAATAATGATTCTAGACTCTGTGTTCATAAAACTATAGCTATTTAAAAAAAAAATCAACACCCTGTGACGATCACTCCAACCTTGTTGTTGCAGATTATAACTTTTGCTAGGTTTGACTTTGCAATATAGCCCTGAGTAATGCTTATATCAATGGTTGCCTTAAATTTTAAGTCATCTACCTTAGTTTAGAAGAAAATGGCTCGTTTCTCTCCAGCAAAAATAAAAAAAATACTTTGCCTAACTATAACCTACTGTACTGAACTAAAATATACTAAGTTATTAGGCAAGTAGTTTCTGAAGTTCTCTTATTCAATACAGATTTCATAATGTATAACACTTCCTAAATTACTTCTTAAATAAAGAAAAAAACCGCCTGGGAACATCGCGTGATGTTGGCTTTTTGCTACTCTCGTCAGTTTTGTTACGTCATTGCACTGTTTTCTATCTAAAGTTGGTATAGCAACTTCGATACGGCAATCGCCAACGTCCATGCCACGTTGAAAACACCGGTTCTCGTCCGATCACCGAAGTTAAGCAAGCAGTATGGGTAATTGATAAGGTAACGACACTCTTAAAACGAATGGATGACATATATTTTAATGACATTATACGAATGCTCGCCACTCTATCTGTGTACAACGGAAAAATAATTATGCTTTGAGCCACGAATCTTGTTCGTAAACGCTAATCTCCGAAACCATGCAACCGATTTTAATAAAATGTTGTGAATGTGTATGATTGGTTAAATGTGAAAGATAGGATATGTTTTTTTATTTATGGCTTGTAGCTCGGTTTTCCGCTGAAGCATATTTGTAAATGAATAATTTGGAGTACCTTACACGTCGACTTTATATTGTACGGCTAGCTCAGGTGATAGGGCGGCGTGGTGTCCCGTCGGCCCTTCCTTTTCTTTCTTCTTTGGGCGCCTTAATAAAAACTATGATATGCCCTTAGGCCACACTTGTAGCACCATACTTCACTCATTCACATCGATGTAAGTCTATCAAGGAAACTTATCCGAAATAGTAGGTGTTAAAATAAAACACACGTTACAGGCTTTTTCGTAGGCCAATTTCGTTTTGGACATTCACCTGAGCGGTGCCCGGTAAAATGTGATCAGAAGCCTTCGCGGGTATGTTATAAAATAATGTCGACAACTACGCCACCTATCGGGTCCAAAACTATCCTGATTGAATTAAACGAGGCTGGAAAAGTCCAGCCTCGTTTCATTCGATAAGTTCATATTTTTGAGATTTATTTAATATTTATTTTATTTTTTTGTTAATGTTTATATATTATATTATTAATTTAAGGTACCTTGTTCTCATTAGATGTGTATTGAGCTGTCATGACAGTATGTTTGGTATAACCCATCTATGTCCCGTTAAATCATACATATATATTTTTAAATTTAATAATAATGATATATTTAAATTGTTAATGAACTAAAATAACGACACTGTTAGATTGTCTCACTCTCAATATAATTTTCTATTTCAACACACTAACACAGCACACGCAAGCAGTGACGAGATATCTATACACATAGGTTTTGAGCGATATAACATCACATCTTTCGAATATTCCTATTACGATGAATATATTTACAATAAATTACGTCTCCGTAGTCTCTTCACTTTCCAATAAATACTTTTTTTCCTTTAAGTACTGATTTCAATTAAAATATTTTATAACATATAGGTAACATTAACATACATCATGCATCGTCGACCAGAGGTAAAAAAAACAATTCCGTTTAAAAGTAAAAATTAATGATGTTACATACAAAGTTATTTTGAATTGTGCCAAGGGTTTATTAACGTTGTCAACAACAAATATTGTCAATAATATATGAATCCAAATATACAATTGTTGCCTAAAAACAGGATTTGTACTGTTAATCCTTTCTTTAAACCGGAAGTGCAAACTTTAATTTTTGGTCGACTGTATATCTAAGTCGCAGGCCGAGAACTTATAAATGTAAAATGACTAATTACTAGTGATAATTCTCGTTACAATACGGCAGAAAAGTTAAGTAAGAAACGTAAATAGTCTTTATTCTTACGAAACAGTTACAGGTAAAGTTAGAAACAGATACTCTACACAGCTCAAACTTAACTGCCGGGAGCTGGAACTCTATCGAGAAATGACTTGTGTAACTAGACAAAGGGTAATGCGTGCCAATAGTTTTCACTAATCACAAGAATACTTTTAGAATCGTTCTTATATCTATCATCTTTGAAGGGTACATATATGCAATCTACACATTAGTATCCCCTGGCGTTTCGGTCTTAGACAAAAGCGGCACACTGCTATAATCCTTCAGAGACTCACTTCCTTTCCTCGGTCCCGTGTCAAATGAACTGGCCGTAGGAAGTCTGGGTATCCAGTTATTATTTCCCGCCTTAGAAACTGCCTTATGATTTGCAGCTGCATTAACTGGGATATCCACTATCTTAACTTTGGCCTGATGATTAAGATTTAAGGACACGGCATTTGTTAAACTCGTCTCGTCTGCTAAAGTTACACCGTTGGTGACCGGTGGAGGATCAGAGTTCTGTCTTTGGATGCTGAGTTCTTGGAGGAGTGGATGGGATTCCTTCTCCAGTCTGGAGGCATCGCTGGACCTTTGGGGGAGTATCCCTGAGCCTCTTCTACTAGATGACCTCGAACCCTGGTCCCTGCGCTGCCGGAACGGAGTGAGGTGAGATATGGCGCCCCCTTCGGCTATCAGGTTCTGAATCTTGGGCACAGGAAGTGGTGGGGCGTTTGGATCATGCTTCTCGCCCATCAACCAGTATGTGACTAGAGTTCCTTTACCCTGAAATTTATAATAAAACTAAGTTGTCATACCGCATACAAAATATTAAACAAACTGGAGAAACCTTCAGGATTTTTTCCTTCATGACTTGAAGTAATTAAATCCTCTTTTACTAAAGCAATATCTGTAATAAGCAGTACTTAAACATTAAACAATTGAAAACCACAGAAGAGTCATTGGATCTCAAAGATAACAAATAATTAGTAAATTAAAAACACTTATTCATAATTTGTATATTAAAAGAGCCTATTGTGGATATAGCATGCAAAGATCTGGTATATAGTGATTATTTCCATTACAACAAAATTAGAAGACTTATCATATACAAATCAGCCGTGTTGTGGACATTAAGATTTCGAGCTAGGTAAGCGCTAATGATTTATGCAGTGCGAAATCACCGTTCTTGCTTAGTGCACTTTGGAATTAGATCACAACACATTTCTCATCAATCATAAAACTGGAAATCACGACTTTAATTAGAAACTAAGAACAGAGGAAGATGACGTACCTTCATGGCCACCTCTCCGCGGCACTCCAGCTCAAAGCTGCCGAAGGTGTCAAGCAGCTGCTTGGTGGTTGGCGATACGTGAATCTTGAGTGCCTCTCCATTGGACTCCATTCGCGAAGCTGTGTTCACCGTGTCGCCGAACAGGCAGTATCGCGGCATCTTGAGCCCAACCACGCCTGCGACGCAGGGACCTGCGCGCACAGACAACGTCAAGCTATATTCGACTCAAACTGGCAGCAGTACGGCATCATGAGACCAATCACGCCTGCGATATCTCCAAAGCCTTTGACCAAGTGTGTAACCGGAGTTTTCTAGGCAAACTTCCGCCTTTGGGCTCCTTCCATCGGTATCATTTGGTTTTCCACCTTTATGTTGAACAACGCATAATTCGTTAAAATTGGTCAACCACGCAATTGAGGCTAGTGTCCCGCAGGGCTCTGCTCTATCACCTACGTTATTTTTAATTTGTATTAACGATTGACTATTTCTAGACATGATTCTCGGTTAGGTGGATGACAGCACTAGCACATATGTCTCGTGCTGTCATCCACGGATTGTATGAGCATATATGTACAGCCCCGTGAAAAGCAACAATCTGATAAGGTGAATGTTCTCGAAAAAATAACCACCCGAAACCAGAAACGACGGTGAAGGCCATTTGTTTTGGTACTACCATGGACACTGTTCTGTGTAACTTGCATTTCTTATGTTTATCCATCCCATTTCTATTTAGAGCACTCGCCGCAGAGAATCAGAGCATCCTTATGTTAGGTTTTTGAGTTTCTAAACAGCGTAACGGCTGGTATGGTGCCTCGTTGAGCGTGGTTTGCGAGGCGAGGTGTATTTGGCTAATCCGAGCACCTTTTGTCGCTCGGCAAAAACCACCTATACTAATTTCTCAAAATAAAGGGACCTGCACGTTCAGTTGATACCCGAGCAAACGGTGGTATCGTGAAAACAAAACATACAAGTAAAAAATATGGCTCTAATAACTTAGCAATCATGATACAAATTAGTTTAAAAACACACTTTATATGCAAGCTGGAATAAGTTATTCTGTCGCGCCATTCACTTTAAATACAATGTATTATATCATGAACGTGCTCGTAATATCCCGTGATACTCGTCGATAAAAATATTCCAGGATCTAAGTATTGTAAAACCCCCCTTGCGACATGCCTAGTTCTTTTGAATAGGTCTCTGGGGATTATTGAAATTCCAGTACAATTTATTCCTCACTCCTCACGCGCCAGGATATTATGTTTAGATTTCGCTAGAAGGCACCGGAGATTGCATTATGATAAAGTTGGGAGAGCTTGTAAATTTTCTTGGCTGTCAAGGAGAGCGGAATTTCGGCCCAAGTCACTTACTGTCTCAACTTAACCTGATTATCAAAATTGGTTTTGAATAGAAATTAATATTAGACCTTTAAGAGTGATGCCATAAGTTTAATAATTAGAAGCATCGTTAAACGTGGGAAAATTGCAAAATTGTTGTAGCGGTACAGTGGCGTTAGACAATAGCCACATTTTTGTGTAACAACATTTTTGTTTTATTATTTATTTATTTTAGGAAACATGTAATTATTTAATGTTTTTTATTTTATTATAAGCCGCCCAAATAGGTTTATTAACTTTCAAATGGTGTATAACTTGTCTCATTAATCCTAAACACTTTAACAATGCAAAAAGTTATAACAAATCTACTACAAACTGACCAGAGCATTTTTAGGGTTTCGTACCCAAAGGGTGAAAACGGAACCCTATTACTAAGCCTCCACTGTCCGTCCTTCCATCCGTCCGTCCGTCTGTCCGTCTGTCACATGGCTGTATCTCATGAACCGTAACAGGTAGGAAGCTGAAATTTTCACAGATTATGTATTTATTTCGCCGCTATAACAACAAATAGGTAAAATTATAAAATAATTAAAATTAAAGGAGGGGCCCATACAAAAACCTGTTTATTTTGGGGTAAATCTTGTACGATTGTACGGAACCCTTCGTGTGCGAGTCCGACTTGCACTTGGCCGGTTTGTTTGTTGACATTTCGAGCCGACCTCGCACAAAAGTGCAAACATCAACTAACCTGAGTGAAGACCGATGCGCAGCCTGAGTTGGTCCGCGGGCCGGTGCCGGATGACGAAGCGGTGCACGGCGTTGAGGAGCGCGAGAGACATGCGCGCGATTTCCCGCGCGTGCGCGTGCCCGTTGCGCATGGGCAGCCCCGACACCACCATGTACGCGTCGCCGATCGTCTCCACCTGCGCGTCACCAACCGTGCTTGTATCGCCATGCATATTAGGTGTGTCAAGGGCTTGTAAGATCGTGGCAATCAAAAACTGTGAGTAAAAATAAGATTATCCAGCTATAAGATAGGTGCGATCAAACAAAATGTGAATAAAAACAAGATTATCCAACATGTTTTCTATTGTACTGGCACATTGTGGAAAAACCAAAAGTAAATCAAAGAAGAGATCACTATTTTAAGTGTTTGTCTCACGAATAATGTTGGGCTAAAATCGACCCAGCATACGTAAGAAACAAACTCGTTTGTGACTAATCAAACCTATGGGCAACTGAGTGGCTAGACGATTGTGCAGCCAATTGATATCAGAAAAAATAAAAGTGTGGAATATTACAAAAATCTAAAACATTGAATTGGAGAATTATCTTTAAGTTCGACAGAGACAATTTGAATCAGCACATGCCAACTGCAGATCAACTAAATCAGGCACATACCATTTATTAAACATCAAGCGCTATAGTCAAACCATTAGCCCAATCTGGACAAAATTATCTACGTGTTAATGAATCGGCACGACCACTATCTTACCTTGTAGACGTCAAAGTTCTCAACGATGGAGTCGAAGCAGGTGTAGAGGTCGTTGAGCAGGTCGACGACTTGCAGCGGCGTGGATGCTGCCGACAGCGCCGTAAATCCGACGATGTCCGAGAAGTAGATGGTGACCTCTTCGTACGTCTCCGCTATGACCGCCTGACCGTTGATGAGCTGAGATGCCACCGACCTATCGCCAGAGCACACCGTAAAACGATTAAATACCTATTGTCACGATGCGGAATGCGGTGGCAACCTGCCCTCGTTTGAAGTGACTGGCCGCCTGTTTTTGGAGGAGACCCAACACAAAAGGAAGAAGTGGGGATTGGACTTTTGTTTGAACGATTGGAAAATTTTCTTTTGGAAAAGATATTTTATGCAAAATCCTAAATTTTTAAGGCGGTTGTGATGCGCCCTGCATTTTAAAGGTTGAGACGGCCGACAGGAGGTCTGCCGCTGGCCCTTGACATAAGGTTAGCCGAACATTTTTTTTCCTTTCTATTCCGAGTATCTCTTCCCCGACCGCAGCCTCATGAGTGAGAGGAAGCTAGCGTGTCGGGGAAGAGGCCACATTGTTCTGGTCTCTTCCCAGGGCGTTTGGGACGGGCGGAGTGAGAGCTTTGTGGAAGAGTTACGCGAGATCTGGTGGGAGCACGGGACTGCTGTGAGAGCTGGCCCGAGAGAGAGTGCTCTTGCTGAGGAAGCCATCATCTTGGCCTCGCGCCTTGACCAGCATCGTCGGTTGCGGGGGCGTGAGAGGATTCTGCCCGCCTCCAACCCGGTCATACCAATTATATATAGGATATATATATATTATAAATAGTAGGAATAAATATTGTGTAACTCTCAACTCTCGTTTCCTTCAACGCGGAACCATCCGCTCCTGACCCTTCTGCCCGCTTCACGGGAGCTCCGTGATAGCGGCTTATCCGCTGGTGGGGATTTAGCACGGAGCGTATAGGCTGACAGAAGGGTTTGGTTCGTTTGGTTCTGCGTTGTAGGAACCTGCATAAGGGAAAAGATTCTCAGGTATTCGAAACTGGTTTTAAAAAAAATATATATATTTTCATTTTCATGTCGGCAATTGTTTCGAACATTTTGCGTTTGAACTAGTCCGGGTTCTAGCAGACATCTTGTCGTCGACGGTTACCGTAGCGACGAAGAGAACTTGACGCATGCGCGAACGGATGATAGGAACT
Source organism: Incurvaria masculella (assembly GCA_946894095.1). Taxonomy (NCBI): domain Eukaryota; kingdom Metazoa; phylum Arthropoda; class Insecta; order Lepidoptera; family Incurvariidae; genus Incurvaria; species Incurvaria masculella. The sequence continues at coordinate 13,711,729 of OX335641.1, read as the reverse complement.
TTGACCTGAATATTTAATTTAAAAAAAAAACTTTTTTTCCTACATTATGTTCCCTGTCCCAATGTTCCATGTGCTACATTGCCACCTTGTCCTTAATGTGTGTTGTTTTGTGCAAGATGCTCAATGACGGTATGCGTTGTGAGTGAGAGTGACTCATATTTTTTTTTGTTTTAAAAGATTTTGATTTATTTTACATGTCGTTCTGTGTTAGCTACTTCCCGACGGCGAACGCTCATCTGAGCGAATGAGTGTACTGTCTTGACTCGCTGGCACTGCGGGCCTACTATGGTAACTCACCGAGTAAGTTAACTCGATTGCAAATTGGTGTTGTTTTGTGAGCAGGAACGCTTATAGGTGTTAGAGAATCTGTTGGTTTCGCGGCTTAGTACTAGATAACAGTCTAAGGCCGGCGTCACAATGGGGCTCCGTAAGTTGAACTTTAACCTGCTGCGCAAGAAAGCCCTGCAATACGAGGTAAGGATTAGGGGTGAGACACCTAGTGATAAGGTAACTCTGCTCAGGAAGCAGATGACGGTCTTGGGTAAGGCGTTCCCAAGTCAGGACCTACTGTCTACGGATGAGGACCCACAGACGGAGCTGGAGATAGCCAGGCAGGAATTACTTGCAATACATGAGGAGTCACCGGCCGATTGCCCCAGCGTGCGCGCGACCCTCGATTATTTATATAATCGCATCGAGCGGGTTGAAGCGGATACCGAGGAGCTGCGCAGGGATAAAGAAGCCGCTATCGCCCTCATTTCTGAGATCGAGGCGATCTACGAGTTGGAAGAAGAAACCTTCTCCCAAGCTGAGGAGACGCATGTGGAAGAACACATCGACGCTGCAGCACCGGCACTGCCAGCATCTCCTGCACACCATGTTATGGCCATGAACCCTTTTGCCAAGCACGGGCAAGCAGTGGCCAAGCTCGGTCTGACTTTCGATGGAACGTCCAGCGTTCGCGATTTCTTAGTACGCTTGGAGGAGCTGTGCACTTCACGTTCCATTCCGTATACCCAGCTCTGCACGTCAGCCCCGGAGCTCTTTAAGGGAAAGGCGCTCGTTTGGTACCGAAGCGTCCGAGACTCCATTACCACCTGGGAGGAGCTGCGCGCCTTGCTGTTGCGCGACTTTGGAGGAGTGCATTACGATTACGATCTCGTAGGCGCCATGCGCGCGCGTACCCAAGGCAAGGATGAGAGCGTCGCCATGTACTTCGCGGTCATGCAAGGCCTGAGCAAGCGGTTGCAGAACCCCCTACCAGATCCAGAGTTGTTGCAGATCCTCCGGCGCAACCTGCGGCCAACATACTCCGGATTGTTGTCACTTGTGGACATCTCAACTGTGGACCAGCTGCGGATGAACTGCGCCCGCATTGAGGCTGGACGGGCTATGAGCCGGCAGTTTAAGGAGCCTGGAACTTCAGGAACGGACGTTCTGGAGCCCGACTACCAATACCAGGGCCAAGCCAAGCCAAAAGTCAGCACGGCCCAGGCTGTCCCCGAGAAGGGCAAGACATGGTACGCGCGCTGCAGACCAACAAGCACCGATTCTCCGAGTGCTCGGCACCACGGAACTTGCAGTGCTTCGGATGCCAGCAGCCCGGAGTCAAATTATCGGAGTGTACCACATGTCAAGCGAAGCTTGCAAAAAACGAATAGCTCCGCGCTGTAGGCAGAAGGTGGCGCCTCAGAGTACGGAAGATTGGGAGGGATGGCTTGCGTACTTGCGCACCTTCTTCACTTCGTACCGCAGCGCGGCTATGGTCGCTGGCAGGACAAGCCAGCAGGACACACGACCTTATGTGGCCCTTACGGTGGGAACGCTTCAGCTCTGTGGTTTACTGGATTCCGGAGCTACTGATTCCTTCGTAAATCGGGTTTGCGAGCGACACCTACGTGACCATGGGCATATATTACATACAGACTTCACAACCGGAATTGTGGTAGCGAACGACGAGAGCATCCGAACGGTTGGTTACTTCCGGGTACCGGTGACCTACAATGGAATTGAGAAGCAGCTTACCCTGCATTCCGCACCGGCCCTGAATACAGAACTACTCTTAGGAACTGACTTTTGGAGAGCCTTTAAATTATTCCCGAGTGGAGTTCCACTCATTGATTGGGAGGGAGCACCCATCGCTACATGCTCACTTTTGGATTCGGACAAGCTGGTCGACTATGACGGATTGACGGAGGCCCCAAGAGGACTGGCCTCGGTAGTTATAGCGCGCTACGACACCGTTACTTAGGAGGCACTCGGCTTGGGAGAGACTCAATTCAATTCAATTCAATGCCACACAATGTGGCGTTTATTTCACAGATAAGTGGTTATGTTAGCAAAATACAAGTTGATAGGTACGCGCGAAACCCTGAGGTTTGTCTGCGCGTGACACTTCGCTTTATTCTAGCATAAGAGAACACGACATGAAATTCATATTGAAATAAAAATTAAATAGATAAATTAAACCGAACAGTAGGTAAACACAAGTTGTAGGCTAAATAAAAAGTATATAGGTAAAAAAAATAAAAATAAAACTATTTAAAAAAAAATCAAACATCACAAAAAAAGATAAAATTATTTGCATGCAAAAATTTGACTTATATAAAGGGATTTTCTAGATTTTCAAGTAAAAGATTTTTTATATCTTGTTTTCGTTTAGAAATAGGCAAGTCTCGTCTTAAATCTATTCTTATATTATTAAATAATTTAGGTACTATATATTTTAGAGTTCTTTTTCCAAAGTAATTTGTTGTTTTGGGTATTTGGTATTGCTGGTCAATATTAAGCCTTGTTGGGTAAGAATGTGCTATGGGTACCTTATGTGAATCATTACTGTAGTTTGATAAGATTATTTTTTGTGAACACATCCCTCTAGCCGGAAGCACTTTAAAGTACCTGAACAGGTGCCCAGGATCTGCACTAGCGATAACCCTTTCGGCTGGTGGAGCCATTATCTTAAGTATTCTGTACTGCAGACCATGAACCCTGTCCAGGTACGAGTCAAACGTGAGAGCCCACACACCTACCCCGTACATAACAATTGGCTCAACCAGCGCTCTATAAACTACTAAAAGCAAGTCGGACGGGAGCTTATGTTTGAGGGCGTGCATGTTCTTAAGGCACAGTCTCAGCTTGGCACACACATGATCAATGTGAGTTTTCCACGAGAAGCTGGTGTCTACAGTGAGCCCCAGATATTTGTGCTGTTTTACCACCTCAAGCAAGGTGCAGCCGGCAGCGGCGCCGGAGCACGGATTTCCACTGCCGCCGGCTCCGTGCAGACACGCGTGAGAGTGTGCTGTTACCTCCACTGCTTCCTCGCTACCGCCAGTCAGGTAGGGAGATCGGAATTACTACGTTGCGGACTACGTTGGCGACTCACACGATCGACACAGGCGATGCGTTGGCGGTCAAACAACGCTGTTACCGCCTTTCACCGCACAAGCAGATGATCGTCACTGCAGAGATTGACCGATTGTTGGAGCTGGGGGTAGTAGAGCCCGCCGTAAGTCCATGGAACTCACCGGTTTTGCTCACGAAAAAGAAGGACGGGTCGTTCCGGTTTTGCTTGGACTGCCGAGAGCTCAATCGGGTGACCAAGAAGGACACGTACCGAGTACCCTTCGTGGCAGACATCCTGGATAGCCTGCGGGACGCTAAGTATTTGTCGTCGATCGATCTTAGCTCCGCCTTCTGGCAAATACCCTTGGACAAAGCATCTAGAGAAAAGACGGCTTTTAGTGTCCCGGGCAGAGGTACATTTTGCTATAGGAGGATGCGCATGGGACTTACAAATGCGCCCGCTACTCTCCAGCGACTGATGGATCGCCTGTTTGGGTCGGTTTTCAACGGGAAGGTGTTCGTTTACCTGGACGATATCATCGTAGTCAGTTCCACCTTTGACGAACACTTAGACTTACTACTGCGCGTGTTCGAGCTACTCAAAAAGGCTAACCTCACCATAAACAAGAAGAAGTCAATCTTCTTTCGCAGTAGCCTTACGTATTTAGGTTACCTCGTGGATCGCCACGGGCTTAGACCAGACCCAGGAAAGATCAAGGCTATAATCGAGTGGCCGCAGCCAGCAGATGCTAAGGAAGTGCGCCGCTTTCTGGCAACCGCATCGTGGAATCGCCGGTTTATACAGAACTTCGCGACACGTGCGGCTCCTCTGAATGAGCTTACGAGCACTAAGCGTGGCACACCACCCTTCCGCTGGACTGAAGAAGCCGAGCAAGCATTCACGGACTTGAAGCAGGCACTCACCAGTGCTCCGGTGCTGTCATGCCCGGACTGGACATTACCATTTGAGGTGCATAGCGATGCTAGCGCTTACGGCGTCGGTGCTCGGTTAGTGCAACGTACGCTAGAGGGCGCTATGAAAACGATCGCATACGCTAGTCGCTCCCTTAACTCGTGTGAGGTCAACTATTCGGCTACGGAGCGCGAGGCCCTTGCTGTCATCTTTGCCGTCGAGCACTGGCGATGCTACTTGGAGTACGGGCCGCGATTTACTATTTACACTAACCATTCGTCCCTGAAATGGTTTTTGTCGCTCGAGAACGCGACGGGGCGACTGGCCCGATGGGGAATACGTTTATCGTTGTTCGACTTCGACATTCGGCATAGAAAAGGTACAGAGAACGTGATACCAGACGCGTTGAGTCGCATACCGGTAGTATCGGCCGTTACCATCATCGCCACGGGCGACGAATGGTACAATAAGATGGTTGCAAGATGCACCAACACACCGCTCTCTGTCCCCAATTACCAGTTGCAGAATGGAGCCCTCTATCGATTCACCCAGAGCAAATTCAACCTAGCTCGAGACTTCGAGTGGAAGAAAGTGGTTCCGAAATTGCAACGACCCGTCACCATACAGTCATGCCATGATGAGCCTAATTCCGGACACTTTGGAGTTTTTAAAACCTACAGGAGCCTACTTCTTTGTTATTATTGGCCTGGCATGTACAAGAATGTCGTGCAGTACGTAGCGAAATGTGACGTTTGCTCCGCTTATAAGCATGCGCAGCATGCTACCCTAGGAAAGATGGGTTCGCCGAAACAATGTACGAGACCGTTCGAGTACGTGGCCCTCGACATCAACGGACCATTTCCTACTTCGAGAGCTGGGCATGCTTACATTCTAGTGATCACCTGCGTGTTCAGTAAGTACTGCCTCTTTTACCCATTGCGTCGGGCTACAGCTAGAGCGATAGCCGACAAACTGGAAAATGGCGTGTTCTTGGTGCACGGGATACCGAAGACCGTATTGTCAGACAACGGCACCGAGTTCACTGGGGCGGACATGCGTAACCTCCTACGGAAATTTAGTGTTCCGCAGCAGTTTTATACGCCAAAGTATACTCCGGAAATCAACATCGTCGAGCGATACAACCGAACCCTGAACACCATGCTGGCTATATTCGTTCGTGACGATCACCGAACTTGGGATACGCTTCTCACCAAGTTACAGTTCGCCGTCAATACCGGAGTTAATGAGAGCACAGGATTTTCTCCAAATTTCTTGGTATTTGGAAGAGAAACGGTCACGGATGGTAAATACTTCGAGGTGCCCCGCGATGAGCTACCCGGCGACGAGCTGTTGACGCCGGCAGAGAACCGTGCGGAAAACCTTGCTGAGCTTCATGCAATCTTCGACAGAGTTAGGTTGGCCCTGGACAAGGCGCACCGCAACAACAAGGCGCGGTACGACCTGAGAAGACGCCCAGAGGACTTTGCGGTCGGACAGACTGTCTGGAAGAAGGTCTTCACTAGAAGCGACGCGGCCAAGCAGTTTTCTGCGAAGCTGGCTCCTCGTTACCAGAAATGCGTGATTTTGAGCAAGAAGAGCGCAACAGTCTATGAACTTGCGGATGATAAGGGCAGGAACATAGGCTCTTGGAGCGTCAAAGATTTTAAGAGATCTTGCTACTAGAACAGCAGACAAGAATTTAATTAGATTAGATTAGATATATTTTCACATTCGATTTTTTTAGGTAGCTGAGTTTTCACATTCTTATTTTTGGTTTGCTTATTATTCGCGATCGTGTGGAATAAATAGCCTTGGAGGAATGGTACTGTTGGGACTACAGATGGAATGGTTCAGTGAGTTCCGGGGGTGCGTACATCCATAAATACAACTCTGGATAGACCGATTGGAAGGGGTCGATGTTATTAGTTTTTCTGTGTACTTCCGTGCACCAGCGGACGGTTCTAAGTAATTCGCTGTTTTTCGTTTACGAAAAGAATCAAGGCCATATACTTAGCGAGGTTCGCGAGGCGTCAGGCTGTCGCGCACCGATGGGTGCACGTTATGCAGATGGCGTCTCCAATGCGTTCCTCATTTTTATTTGTTTCCATCGCCCCTTGGAAATCCGGTTGCGGAAGATGATGTACTCGCTCTAGCCGGAGAACCCTAGTCAGACCCTAGGTGGAGTTTACCTTGGCTAATCATTTGGTTCCAACTTCGTCCATGGCTGACCGCTTGGCGTTAAGTATCTTCTGAGTTTGTTTTTTTTTTTTTTTTTTTATGTGACTGGACATGGATGGCTAATACCACAAGTTCTATCATGGTATTAGCCCAACACACCACATGGGAACTAGGTGCCATGCCAGGACCTTCCTTATATTGCACGGCTACATTGAACTGGATGGAAAACACGGACAATTTTCATTGCCGCTTCGACCATCGTTCATCCAATGCGATGGTACCAACCCGGGCGGTATAAACCCTACCACCTAGTAAGTAAGGAAGGGGACCTACAGCTTAACGTGGAATCCGAACCACGGCCAGCCTCTCTCAACGGTCGAATGGTCACCCATCCAAGACCAGACCGGACCCAGCGTTGCTTAACTTCGGAGAGCGATCGCCGAAGTGTCGCGCCACTGGGCCACTGAGGCTGACAATATTGTTAGGTATCGTCTGTTTTTTTTATGCGTATCGGAACCGGTAGGTAGGTTTGACCGGTGTCCGCCCCTGTGTCATTCGGGCGGGCACTTGGTCGCTTCTGTTTTACTTCCGGGCGGCGCCAGCGGAAGAACGCGCGCTCCGCCACATGAAAGGTGACTGTGATCTCGAAACGGAGACTCAGTTAGTATGTATGAGATGAATGAAAGAAAGGTATGATAGACAGTGGTGAATGAGGAAGTGCACAGAGCAACCCGAGTTGGGATTGTAAATATTATTTTATTTTGTATTATTGAATTCGATCTCTCCTCTCCTAAGTCGGTTAGAGTTTGTTGGCGTACGTTCAGGTTGCTCGTAACCTTACCGAGAGTCTTTTGCCGACGGAACTTGAGGATTGAGGTTCTTGTAATGTGTAGAAGCGCAGCATTATTGTGTACTGTATGAAGAGTCGTGCTTCTTGTCTTAGCCTTCCACGTCAGAGAAGACTGGAACTTCGGCTTGAGTTAGCGCGCCAGTGGATGGATGGACAATCCACTGAGTAAACGCCAAAGCCATTAGGTCTACGGGAGGGAGCTCCACAGGTTCAGGCTGTGCCATGGTGTCACCCTTGGCACTGAGAGTCAGAATCGGGGCATACGTTGTATTAAACGCTTTGTAGATAGTAACTATCGCCGCTCCGATATGCGGTTCAATTATTTTCATTACGACTGAGCTTGTATTTGTTAATTTCTTTTCTATATTAGTTGATAAGTTGTCTATACATTTCGCGTAGGGTTTACAGGTTTGTAACCTTAATTTTAGTTTTGTCTTTCGCCAGCACAAACAGTTGAGTTTACTGATGAAAAGTCGGATGCAGTGCTATGGCACTAGCCATTATGAGTAAGAGGCTCAGTTGGAGGATGGCTCCTTATTTTTTTTGTTTCAAATTGTATGAAGTTCTTATGATCTCATAGTTTATGGGTTGTGATCTTCCCATTTGAATATCATCTTGGAATCTTATGTTATATTTTCCGTGCAAAGCGTTTATTCCAGAGAGATGGATGAGAGAGACTTTATCCTGGAGGAATGGTAACAAGTCCGACATGAGCTGGTTGGAACTCCTCCAGGAGCAGGCGGAATTGTTGCATTTCATCGTTGCTGAGCGGCGGGTTGGCACGGGGTTATCGCCTCGGGTGCCTCGGTCTGTCGAGGACGACAGTCGGGCAGGTATTGCCCTCTTCAGTGAGAGGAGGGGCACTGTCACGATGCGGAATGCGGTGGCAACCCACCCTCGTTTGAAGTGACTGGCCGCCTGTTTTTGGAGGAGACCCAACACAAAAGGAAGAAGTGGGGATTGGACTTTTGTTTGAATGATTGGAAAATTTTCTTTTGGAAAAGATATTTTATGCAAAATCCTAAATTTTTAAGGCGGTTGTGATGCGCCCTGCATTTTAAAGGTTGAGACGGCCGACAGGAGGTCTGCCGCTGGCCCTTGACATAAGGTTAGCCGAACATTTTTTTTCCTTTCTATTCCGAGTATCTCTTCCCCGACCGCAGCCTCATGAGTGAGAGGAAGCTAGCGTGTCGGGGAAGAGGCCACATTGTTCTGGTCTCTTCCCAGGGCGTTTGGGACGGGCGGAGTGAGAGCTTTGTGGAAGAGTTACGCGAGATCTGGTGGGAGCACGGGACTGCTGTGAGAGCTGGCCCGAGAGAGAGTGCTCTTGCTGAGGAAGCCATCATCTTGGCCTCGCGCCTTGACCAGCATCGTCGGTTGCGGGGGCGTGAGAGGATTCCGCCCGCCTCCAACCCGGTCATACCAATTATATATAGGATATGTATATATTATAAATAGTAGGAATAAATATTGTGTAACTCTCAACTCTCGTTTCCTTCAACGCGGAACCATCCGCTCCTGACCCTTCTGCCCGCTTCACGGGAGCTCCGTGATACTATGTAAGTTAAATTTTCCACGAATCTAAAATTACAACGCGTAAAAAAGGAAACCATCTTTGCTTCTGCTAGGGACGCCCAGTCTCTGTCCATTTAACATACCCGCGGGCTTTGGGCGATGAAGTCTGACCCCAGTGTCCTCTTTTGAGATAGGCTCAAGATTTCTGATCCGACAAGTGTTTTTGACATTCGATCCTGGTTTCAAAATAACATGGTAGCTGTGTTCCACGCACAGACGCAGTTTGATAATCATTAGAAAAACACTTCGTATGTGTACTTCAGAGTGAAGGTCTAATCGACTATACTAGTACACATCGATATAATCTACGGCTTTGGTTCGCCGATGCTAGTACAGAAATATAGTCTATCTCCGTGGGCTTTTTTTATTTATAAAAAAACCAACAGCTGTTACATATTACATTTTGTCACAGAAGAATATAAGCTTATACAAAGGCCAATAATAAATTTTCCTGAATTAAACAAATTCTAATAATTATCTATTTTGTTATACGGTACATGGAATAAACAAAAGATTGGCAACGAAAAAGTATAAGTAGGAAATTAGTATTTTTTTTTATAAATAACTAAAATTCATAATTATGAAATGTGTGTGTTATGATTGGAGTTGTAGTAAAGTTTTAGGTTTATTTTGGAATTAGTACCTGCATATTTTTGTACCTACTTAATAAATGCGGTGTTATAAATACGTTTTGATCTGTATCTTTCTCTAAATAATAAAAATATGTATCAGAAATATTAGTGCATTTGGATAAAACAACTAGATACAGTTGTAAATATTAACAGTGATCGGTATATATTGTTATGTATTTCATATTTTCTTTCTGTTTTATTATTTGTGTGCACGTAGTTCTAGACAACATGAATAAGCAAGTTGACTAAATAGTTTGTTGTAAGTTTTGGGTAAGCGCGTAAGTAATGAGTTCTGTGCGTAATTGGTGTGGTGTTCTGGCAAGTGCAAAGCCTGACCCATTATGGCCACTTCCTGAGTCGTGTTTCCGGCTGGAACCCCACCTTATTTTTAGACTTTTACGTCTTTAACTTACTTTGGCAGCAGCTGATAGAGAAGCTCTTCGCACTTCTTCTTCTCCTCGAGGTAGTCTGCCGTGCGCTCCTCCACCAGGAACTCCAGATTGTTGGCGTACTGCTCCATGCGGGACAGCAGGTTGTCTAAGATGTTTCCGCTTTCTCGTTCTCTGCACAATGGCGCATACATTTTTTTGGAAGCGTTTTTTTTTCTGACGGTGGGACTTTGAGAAAAATCTTGCCAAAAATATTAATAACCGTTAATTTCACATTCCATATATTTTTAAATGAATATATCTCAACTGAGCCATAATCGGTGCACCCATATATACAAATTAAGGAGATATACCCACCATCTAGCGCGCTTACTATGAGACCCCATATCTCCAATTATAACACATTTTAGAGCAAATTCGCGCGCGGTGGCGATGTTTCGATTGTGTGGAATACGACGCGCCGCTGGATTCTCATACAATTATATGGTTACTTTGAGCATACGGCAGCGAAGCGATGTCGAACGCATTCACTTCTCCTTCTTTTACTTCAGTGAATGCATCGCCTTAAAATCCCGGTTAACTACTCAAAACTCTTGTTTCAATGATATAATGAATGATCTGGTTGTAAGAAAGTATTAAGGGGGCAAGTTACATAAAAGAGATTTAAGAGTAAAACAGCAATACTTGTTGAGGCGCCGTATGAGGCTCTTGAGGTGGGCGAAGTCGGGCCGATCCGCCGGCTCCTCGGCCCAGCAGCGGCGCATCACGTCGGCCGCGTCCGCCGCCTCGCACGCGGCGCCCCACACGCGGGGCCGCAGCCCGCCGCTCCGCACGCCCTCCACGATCTCTGCAACACCCACGCCGCGCCGCATGCGCTCTCACCTCGCACTGACGCATGCCTGATACCTCGCCCGAGAGCCGGGATTCAGAGCATTCAAAAGTGAATATACTTTTTCGTACTAAGTATGTACGTCGGTTATTTCAAAGAATGTGACATGTATAATCGGCCGTGAAGCAAGGACACATTAATTAAAGAAAGATCCCTGTAAAAAGAACTACTTTACGAATATACTGCAAGGCTGGACCCGAACCAGTGAAACATACCATTCGCGGGAACATTGGGGAATATTTCTTTAATTAATGTGCCCTTGCTTCACGGTCGATTATACACACATACATGTCACATTCCTTGATTCAAAAGTGAGTTTGGATCGGGGTGTTGCGGGGCCAGGGGATGCCCACTTTCGGCTTGCCGTGGCCTATGGAATTGTGGTCAGACTTGTTGCTAAAGGTGTAAGATTTGAACGATGTTTTTTACCTAGAACGAGCGTGCGCTTATTAGTTTTTGTCCGTCACCATAGAACTTAAGATATGTTACTAATTTCGAAAATTACTCGATGTTTATAACCGTGTTAATGCGAGGAATAGTAAACTTAATGGCTCTATCTTCCTTCTAGATATTGTGTTAGGGAAATCATTAGAATAGATATGATAGGCTTTAGATATCAGTAGATTTTTTTAGGAATCCTAATCCTTGTAAAAAATCTTTTCTTTACTCTTCACCGACTAGATTCCATAGCAGCTCTGCTGGCATCAGATAAGAAGGTCTATTCCTGGCATTCAGTAATCAGGAATCAGGAATCCTGAGTCTAGATAACAGCTTTTATAGCGATCTTCAAAGCGAGTTTTTCTACGGAAAACGTTGATTGATTAAAAAAACTATGCTCCGTAATATTTTTGTCAAGAAAATCGCTTTGAAAACCACTAAAAAAGCTGTTTTCTAGACTCAGGATTCCTGATTCCTGATTACTGAATGCCAGGAATAGACCTGCTGAACTAACCTCCAAATAGATAATTCTTCTAGTGATTTCAACAAGTTCAATCAGTGAATCCCGGAGGTAGCGTAAAGTTCCGTACCCTTAGGCGGCATGTGCACGTCCGGGCCCAGCCAGAAAGGGCCCTGCCGCGTCACGATCTCGTGCAAGATGATTCCGAACGAGTAGACGTCTCCGCGCTGCGTGCCCTCGCTCGGCGGCGCCGCCATGCGGAGCAGCTCCGGCGCCGTCCACAGGAGACCTGTTGGCAATGTGCAGCGAGGGTCAGCCCTGAGGACATTGTGCTCGATTTGATATGAATTTAGTCGCTGTTTAGTTTACCTGAGGCATGGAAAGAAAGGCATAAGGACCTTTGTCTACCCTAACTGAAGAGAACGTTAGAGTTTTCAGTGCCTGTTTTCTGTTAATGCTAACTTAGCCAAGCAGTGAGCTATTTGTGTCTTAATTTTAAATAAGTTGTGCCACGTGTTTGCTTCTTACTACGGCAATGCCGGCCATGTAGGCGTAAGTGTAGTGCTGCGCGTGAAGAATCGGCACATTGGCGAAAACTGAAAAACCGGCCGCCAGCTGTACTTGCTGACCTTAAGCCGTAAGGAACCCAACTCTTATCCCAAGTTATGGGTTTCATCCGACGGATCTCCGACACACGGTGCTTCTCATCAGTCGGTGAGTTCGTCTCTAGTCGATGTCGTGTCGCGTGATGTTCATAACATAACAAATACTTTGAAAACGTCATCGTCGTCATATCCTTTCAAAGTTCCAGATTTAAAAAAAAATCATATACATTGCAAAGTTACATGCCTAAACTAAAATAAAATACAGTGCATTCAGACTCAATCGTTAATGAACAAGACGATAGCTCAATTTTTCGTGGTGCCAAAGCCGAGCTTCAATTATTCATCCATCAGTTTATTTAACGAAGAACGAGTGAAGATGCTTGCGTTGCGTTTATTGGTCAGTGATTTGCGTTGATTAGTTATCGATGTATTTTTCCTAGACATCGCCTAACGCCGACGATATGCGAAATTGTCGTACCTGCAACATGCTGCGTTGGAATTTATAAATTCAAATGCTATCACGACTCGATGGCAGCTTTTTATGGCCCTTTTCGAAAGACCAAAGTTTGCATATTGACGGGCATACTGATTTACGAAGTTATACCATAATTTGGCGGCACGAAATATTTTGCTGCACGACTACTAATGACCCACGTGACTAGCCTAATCGCTGTCTGGTTACGTGACTAGTATGATGGCTGTGGTCCCACCGCTCCATCTCCGTCCCGCAACGTTGCGAGCCGACCGCCACGTAGACCTGAACCACATGACTAGTATAATCGATATCGGTACGCATGGCTCTTATGATGGCTACTGACCCATGTGACCAGTAAGATCCTAACTGACATACGCGACAACATAGTCAGGGTACCCACGTGTCCAGTAGCTGTGCGCGGAGGGGTCAGCCTCCTGCTGCCGCAGCGTGTACAGTCCGAAGTCCGTGATCTTCAGCACGAAGCGTGAGTCCACGACGCAGTTGCTGGATTTGAGGCTTCCGTGAGAGCGGATGTCGGTTCCATGGAGGTACACCATGCCCTGGGCGCGCAAAATTAGGAAGATCACGACACAGTATTAATTTGACCGCATTACCAAGGGTTAGGAACTTAGGAAGCTAATGAACCAATCGGAGGATAAAATTAAAAATAGATGCCCTAATCTTGGATTTTACGAGAACAAAGAACATAGATGAGTGAATGATAAATATATTTGCTGTGTGCGGACTGCCACCAAGGGAGATTTGTCAGCCTCAATAGCCCAGTGGCGGACGCTATAGCGTGCCATCTTCGACACAAAAAAAAAGTAATTGCCCAAAATATTAGAAAACGCAAATAGATGCAGCTGCTCCTCAACTGAGTAAAACTACTGCAAAGGAAAAGTCAACTCACCCGAACGATATCGTGCATCAGGCTAACTTTGAACATCCAGTCGAGCTTGAACTGGTCGTTCTCGAGGATGTCCTGCAGCGAACCCTTCGGGCAGTACTCGGTGAGGAAGCAGGTGTGCGGGGGGTCCACGCATGCGCCGTAGAACCTCGCCAGGTGGTCGTGCTCGAGGTCCTGGAAACCCGTGACGAATACGCTGTGAGAAAGGGTTTTGGTCGCCTCGAGGGCCCCACAGCCATAACTGCTGTTATGGTGGTGTAATTTTCTCTTACCCGACAAACTAATAATTTTTATTTTTCATTGTGACTGAAGCATATACGGCGCACGCCATGGCAGGCGCCTGACGACTCCCATGGGCTTTAGCATCCAAATTGTATTTGGATGCTAACTTCATATCATACTATTTTGCAGCCCAAAATTTAAATAAAATAATAGGTAATTAAAAAAAATCCTCGATTTACTGAAGAATAGTCGATTGAAAGTGATTTTTTGAGACTTCAACTAATTTAAAATGAAGTCTCATACCTCACTTTCTTATTTGTATAATGGCGACCTCCGTGTAATGTACAGTCGACGGCGCGATAAATTCCACTCTTTCGGCTTCAGTCTTTTGAAGACGTAGCAGAGGATAGTGTGCGACAACGAGAAGTATATTCAAAGCGCTCATGAGCACGAAGATGGCCGTATGTGGCATCGGTTGCTAAGCATGGTCTGTGTCTATTCCTGGCATTCAGTAATCAGGAATCAGGAATCCCGAGTCTAGAAAATCGCTTTTATAGCGATTTTCAAAGCGAGTTTTTCTACGGAAAACCTTGATTGATTAAAAAAACTATGCTCCGGACTATTTTTGTCAAGAATAGTCCTGCTAATCAAATACTTAAAGGAAAATTATTGTTTTTTCCATTGTACTTTACTGCAATCAAACAGTGCGCGGAATCAAAAAGAGAACGTCTCCTCTCGGCACGGCACATTCATGTCTCCTTGTCGCACTCCAACCTCCCTCCTAACCTCCGCTGCGTCTTCATAGCCGAAGTCCAAGATGTGGCGTTTATCGCACAGTGGACTGTACGGTTTAATGACGAACCTTCATCTTCTTGAGCTCGAGGAGCAGCGGTCGGTTGAGGTCGATGCGCATCTTGTCGAGTTTCTTGATGGCCACCTTGCAGCCCTTGTAGAAGCCCCACATGGCGAAGTTTTGTCGTTCGCCCGGCAGCGACATGCCATCCTCGGAGTATGTCGTCTGCGGACAGATCGGTAAGTCATATTCTTTCTTTAAATTAGGTTGTCCTAATTCTGATCAAATATCATTGAATAACTGATTAACTAATTGAAGATTTTTTTAAATACAAAAATCTATGTGCGATAGTACAGATAATCTGTAAGTAGTGGAAATCCTTCAAATGGCTTACAGCTGGAATTATGGCTGATTAAAAACACAGCAAGCAAGCACGTACTTAGTAAAATAATTTTGACGAATGTTTTATTAATAATCTAAACAATGTAAGTTAATAACAAGTGGAAAACGTTGTGATAGGATCGTATAAATACGAATGAATAGAAAGTGACACCGATAATAAAAGTTTATTTAATGTAATGTTCACTCATGCCCACAATAAAACAGAGAAGTCAAAACATGTGTTTTGGTTCTCACGGTCAGAGCTATCGACATAATGGACGCAAGTGAGCGATCCGAAGGGCGAAAACTATCGGGACTTCACTTGAGATCGCAGAATGTACTTGAGAAAATTAGAAGTAGTGGCGAATTTACACAGACTCAATTATTTGCGCAGGGTTCTTCGTCTCAAGGTTTATTAGCGGCTCTCTGAGCTGTAGACCTCGCGAGTCTGTCTTTGCACAACCTACATAAACGATAAATGTTCAATTAATAATATATAAACGATTAATGTTCGAATAAATGTTCACTGAAACTTCTGATTTCTGATGAAATCAGAATTAGCCCATAACATTGATAATTTTATTAATTTAAAGAATACGACATTATCGTTATCTAATTTAATTGAGGTTATCCAACGTCTTGAAAATAATTAGAAAAAGTTTGAACTAATACAAACACTAGCTCTATTTAGTAGTAGTATCAAATCGATTTTCATGGTTTTCGCAGCCCCTGCGAAAATCCGAAAGCCCATGGGCGTCGTCTGGCGACTGCGATGGCCTGCACCATATGCTTCACTCAAAATGAAAAATTTAATTTATTAGTTTGTCGGGTAGGAGAAAATTACGCCACCATACAGGGCAACAGCAGTAACTTCCGTTTTATGGGGATTTTTTCATGTCAAATAATACTAATAAATATAGGTCGATGGACAAAATAATAAATTCTCGCGCTATTCATGCGCGTCGTAGCAGTTCTACGTCGGTACCGGGTGCGCTACATTTGTAGACACGTATATTTTCTCCAATTTGTTTTCCTTTCTAAATTACAGAAAGTTTCTATTACGATTGTTCATAGAGTTCTTTTCAAGATATTTACATAGCTATGGAGTTCTTTGATAATTTTACCAGCGAATTATTTAAAACAAATCGACCCTGCGAGCAAATTTTTGAAGACACCGCTCCAGTTTTAGTTTTTTAAGATCTAAAGAAGCAGCCCCGTAGTAAAACCTGGAAGCTCCTAGAACTCAAAAATAGTGCAGCAGGAGCGGTAGACGCCCCGCACATACTCTAGCGTCGTCAAGGGTCGAGAGATGCAGCTAGCACGGCTGCACCGCACACACAGTGTGGTTAAGTGGTAGCGAATATTTTTAAGAATAAGTAAATACGTAATTAAAATTAAAAAGTACTTTGATCATAGGTTAGTTCTTAAAATTAGCTGAGAAAACTAATATTTCATGGTAACAAATATGATATGACGTCCTTGCAAATATTAAATTAGGATATGTTTAAAAAAGACGTGATAAATAAAAGGAATTGTTTTGTCAACTTGATTAAGATTAATTTTAACCCCCAATTAACATTTTGTGCAGTTTATTCATTCAGTACACCTTTCATACCTTTATTGGCAGCACAGCGCCCGTTGGCATCGGCGCGTGTGAATCTGCTAGTTATTGTTCAAGAGACCGAAATCCCTCGGGCGGGGCCGAAGTGATAACTGTTCGGGGCGAGGAGTCGCCATTCCAGCTTAAACACCTCTGAAACACCTCTGCACGGAGTATGCGACTGTGAACACGATTCGTGTTCAGTCATCATTTTGAACCAATGGGTGACGAAATATTTGAATTGTCGTGCCCGGGTAGCCTAAGGGACCTTCCTACGTACGACTATATTGATTAAGGACTTCGTAAAGGGTACGTAGTACCCATAATCGTGAAGTATTTAGAAATATATGTATTTGTGTAACGGAAAAAATATGCTGCCATCATTACCTACCCCTCTGAGGAAGCGGCCTGATCCAAAGAAGTTAATTTAAAGTAGATTTTAATGAAGTGATATTAATCGATTATTTTCCGCATCGGGCATCGACCTCCAGTTTCCCAAGCAAATCATCATCTACGTCGACCCGGCAAGAGTCAGAACTATTAAAATTCAACTCGTCGCTTGCATTAACTAAAGCCTGTCTCAATCCATCTTTTCTTTGGTTTCCTTCAGCTTTCCTACCAAAGAAAGTAAAGAGAACTCCGAGTCAAACCATTCGTTAAAGGCTGTCGTTGATGTCATTTTTGTGCCAGTGAATTTATATTTGATTTACTTTAGTTCTGTTTGGTATTTTTTAAATATTTGTTTGCATGTTATCTCTGACCGTAATACATATAATAGAAAATTCCCCAGCATAAACATTTTGCTTATTATTACAGTAATGTTATTGATGATATTCCTATGAAACACCTTTGTTGATATCCGCGAAATCCTCACCTCTACATTATTCTTTAATTTTTTATGTTAATATCAAAATGCCGCTTAATAAACACTGCATGCAAATAGTAAGAACATATTTCCCGTTAATGCCGTAGATTAATATTTGTAACTGGTGATAAAACATTTAAAATCAAGTCATATTTAACATCCACCAATAATACTCTTTATCTATTTATGTATCTATCCATAAATATTAAAATCAATGCATCTATCTATGTTCCCAATGAGCTTCAAAACGGCGGGATCGATTTTGATAAAATTTTCAGGCAATCATTAGATTAGCCCAGCGGCAATTGGGCTATATCTCGTATATTCTTGTGTCTCGCATTAATATGATTGAAGAATACGACTGATTTCTCCTCTAAAAGATTCGGAGGCCTAATGACATATTATTCTCGCAGACTTTACACGGTAAATAAATGTTTACGGTTTTAACAGACGGTTCTTTTATTAAAATAACAATATTATTACTGTGTTGCTTGCACATAGATGCTGTCTTCAACTTTATACATTCAAATATTCAGAAAGTATACCTATCAAAACGTAATGTATACCTTTCAGACATAGTTCAACATCAGTTATTTACAAAATATTCATACTTTACGAAAAATACATTCCCGGAATTTAATACTAGCACTCCCATCTATAATTTAGCTTTTTTTATTCTTATTTTTCTATTCCAGGAATAACTTTTCGAGACTTCGATCTTCAATCTCAAGAAGTCAACCATAGTTTAGATATCAAAAACGAAAGAAAAGTACTTTAGACGTATTCCGAAATAATGTAATGAGAAATGGGTATAATATTAGAACGTTTCAGTTTCAGTTTCTTTATTTCCTCCATTAGATGTATATTACACACTCGGATTCGTCATTTTTTTTTCCTGTCGGTTCGATTACTTCTGGCGAAGAAGAGCCGAGAAGAAACTTCGTCAGGTTGGTCATTGTATTATTATTTTTTCCAGTGATACTTACAAACTAGTTTACAGTGATTGATTGATTACTACTGCTCACAAAGAACATTATTATAAGAACATTATATACATTGGTGAGGAGCAACGAGGAACAGAACGTCTGGTTTGATGATTTTTTGTTGTTTTTTTACCCTCTATGTATGTATACTTAACGTGTACAGTCTATATATGGATCTGTGAACGGAGCAACTGCGTGTTCTACTATGAGTTCTCTCTTATTAAGGGCCTGGTACTAGCCAAATCGCAAAGTTAGACGAGGCACCCCAAGTAAACTAACTAAGTCTGACGATTATAAGTGTCATCCTTACAATATATGATTCCTTGTCTAGGAATCGAATGATTTTCGTTAATGTATTATTCCTTTTTCTATACAAAATACATTGCGGAAACGGTGTCCATTTCCGAACTTTTTTGACTAAATGTAGAAATCTAAAAGCAAATGGAATTTTTTGTTTATGCATATATGCTGTTTTTGCTTATATCTAGAAATCGAATGACTTTCAGATTTCTAATGAGAAAAATCAACTTTTTTTTATTTTTATTATTATTTAAATAAATGATGGAATAAAAAAATATTAACAATCCATTATCAGTCTGGAGTTCTATTTGGATTTGCTGAAGCGTTTCACTACATATTATTACATTTGTTAAAAAGTGCATTTGTATGGCGCGAGTAGTTGGCTAGTCCTAGCGCCTTAACGTACCGTTTGCTGCATGGTAAGGCGAAAAAAAGGAATGCGTGAATAAATTATGGACTGGAGGTGACGCGCTTTTGCTTGGTAAAATGGAATCAAAATGATATTAAGCAGCACTTGGATGATTTTTTTATATTTTGTAAGTCATCTCATTAATTAACACATTTTCCTGTCTTTATCAATAGTGAAATATTTATATTATTATGATTCATTGGCAATTTATTTTATGTTTAATATCCCACTTATTATTCAACTAGCTGCGGTACCCGGCTCCGCTCGGGCCAATGTCGTGTTGGATTGATTTCGGTCTGAATTATTTCCTGAATAAAAAGTAACCCAAAAGGCTGGTCCAGGACTATGTATCCATCTACCAAATTTAATCAAAATCGTTTGAACCGATATAGCATTATTTAATGATAAACATCGACATATTCCCATTTAGAGCTTCGTGAACATTTGGAAGCGAATTTTAAAAGCATGTAACTGCACTGGCACTGCTACATATAAATTAATACAAAACCAACAAAGTCTGGTTTAACCCTACAATCTTCCTTACTTTTACAAGGTTTTATGAGGAATACCAACCACAGCCACCTTCAACATCGAAAACGGTGACCCATCCGGAATCTGACTGCGCCCAGAGTTGCTATACGTTGATAAAATACGCAAATAAATCGGGCGAGTGGTTCGAAGTTATCGCTCTACATGACATCGTGGATCTTTCTGTAGGCCTTTTTAACACCTACAATTTTCACGTACATTGTTTTCATTTGATCGCTCCTTATATTAATAAAAACAGTAATAAAAAGTCCGATTCGTGGCTTGAAAGAAGTAAACGAAGAAATAAAGGCAGATAGTGATTAAAAAGTAAGCGCCCCCCCCCCCCCCCCCCCCGTAGAGCCGCGGCTCTCCCGAGAACTCCGGTTTGTATGACAGCTACATCTTTAAGTAAGCGGAACTGAATTAAATATAGCCTATCCTGTGTCTCGTGTATTTACATATACGTGTAGTAAGTTTCATAGAATTCGGATGATCGGTTTAAGAGTTATGGAGGAACATACATACATACATACAGAACTGATTTCTAAAAATCATCAATTTAGTCTTAGTATCATACATAACGTCTACAAACGAAGTATCTTAGAAAACAAAGCAACTTACTCCATGAACAACCCTTACAGATTAATTTATTACGATAGATGTGAAATAAATACGTACACAACAATTTTTTATCACCATGATATTTCGAATAAATATCAAGTTGACGATTACAGCAATCTCACTAGTTTGATTCCGCTTTTGTTTTGGACATTATCCTTTGTCTTTCAAGTAAGGAATGCAAACATACAATTTTTATTTATGTTATAGATGAATATTATGTAGTTTTACATAATTATATAGTCATAATCATCATATTTAATTTGTTATTATATTAGTCATAAATATTCTACCTGATAAATTGAAAACTTTAATGCAACAATATATTTCACCTTGCAATCCTTCAATGAAATGTGTTTGTTTATTTCGGTATCAGTTTGATTTAAAAAAAAATTATGTGTCAGATGGTTTTAATGACCGATGGTCTGATATTTTCTCCTTTATAATAAACTGTTTATAAGATTATTGTTGACTTACTTATACTAATATATATTAATACCGAAATAAATCAAAACTTATAGGAACTAATAAGCAATTAAAGGAAAAAAAAAACCGAAAATCGTTAAATAAATAGTTACATCACATTCACAAAATCACTGTATTGTCGAACTATCAATCAACATGTGCGGTACGTGTACGGAACCCTCGGTAAACGAGTCAGACTCGCACTTTTTGTTCGTAAAAATTAAAATGTGAATCCTCACAAGAGCCCCTGCGTGTAAGTTTCGGCGACTTTTCTATTAAGATAATTGCGGTCTCAGGAGTCGTATTTTCTTATTTTTTCTGGTTACTTAATGAAAAGGGACGTACTTTCTCAACTGTGTACCGCAGGTAGACGTTAACTTTCAAAGGTCAGGCTTTCCTGAGGATAAGTTTATCTGCTACTTTGGCGTCAAGTTTAACATTTTGTGTAATGTTCACATGAGCCTAATGCCGAAATAAGGTATCCATTTCACTTCATTATCAAGGCAGAATTTGGCGAAGATGAAACTTTTAATATCTGAAAATATTTATTGTATTTAATATTTAAAGCCGTGACTTCAGGCACCCAATGTTCAATTTAGTTCAGCTCAATTCGTTTATTATTTTCTTATTGATCCTTAAAAAACAAAACTAAAACTAAAATATACCATTAAATATAAAAATATAACAAATTACAAATTTAGTATTTAGCTTTACCTTTACATTTTGAACATGATTCATCAAATCATCCACTGAGACTTCTGTAAGAGGGATGTTTAAATGTATTAGATTAGTACAAGTTTTTAATTAGAAATGGGCTAGAAACGCACATTATGTGCTTCAATCACACACGTTTATCGATCTCTTATATTCATTCTTATAAGCATTGTTTATCTTTTGTCTTCAAGTTTATAAACTTATGTTTGCAACAAGAACGGTTACTAATGGAAAATTTCAACATTTTATCAAAGATGTCATTTTTTTAAGGAACCTGCCATGGATAGCTAATACGACACAATTACCGTTATGATATTAGCCCAATACACCACATTCCCGAAGGAATTAGACCCTCCCTTGGATCATGGACCTTTCCTTTAAAGCAAGGCTACATTGAACACACATGATCATTTTTTCATTGCTACTTCAACCATAGTTTTATCCAATACGGTGGTACCAACCCGGATGGGCTTAACCCTACCACTTAGTAGGAGAAGGGGACGAAATCTATGTGCGTGCGCTCTATACGGAATTACTTCCTAGACGTTTTTATGAACGAATATAAGACCAGCGCGTGTGTGAAAAGATATAGGCATTTCCAATTCTGGGAATAATCCTTACTGTCAAATTGGAACGCAAATGGCGGTTATTGCGGTACAGCAGCGGACAAAGGAGCATTTCATAGGTGCTTGAATTTATTTCCCTTCTCACTTGTCCCCCGACACACTCCCTGAGAATTCGCGAGCATCTTCACGGGTGTTACCCGCCCTCAGCGCCAAGAAACGCGGACGTTGCAATGTTTTTCGTTGTTGTGTTCAATTCATCGCTGGGCCAGCCGATTTATTTACGTCCTGAATTTGTCCAGAGACCCAGAATTTCTTACACTTCGTACAAATGCTATGTCGTAATCTTTCAGGGGTTATGATTAAGCGAAAAAAGAAATGCCTAGTTTTGCAGATAATAAATCATTAAGTTAAAAACTACAAATACCTAGTTATCCACAGACAAATCCCTAAGTAAAAAACTACATATTTGTAGCGATGAAGATCCGTTACCCCGTCGTCCTAGTAAGGAATTTTGGTAAGAAATATGAAGCTATCGGGCTTAATTTCCACGTGAAGTTCAACTTTTAATTAAGATAAATGGCCTCGCTCGCTGCTTCTTACTAAAGTGTGAGAGAAGTACAGAACTTTGCGTTTAGCAGTTTAGGGTGAAAGTTTTTTAGACGAAATGTTACAGTTAGTTCCGTAAGAATGTATTTATTACCTTCGAAATTATTATTTATTTATTTCAGTTTATGGTACCGAATATTACCACATGTCTAGGAAGTAAATATAGACTTCTAATTACATAATGGTGGAATACGGGTAATAATATAGATATGTCTAGGGTAGAGTCTCTTTCGGTATTATACCGCCTGTATACTAGAACTCTACCAAACATAAACAAACCAACTGTACCATGGAAAATTCTCTTCGGAGCAGCATTCCCCGCCTGTCGACTCTCGACTGTATTCACCGTCGACAATCCCAAAATGTAAACCAATCCTCTAAATTCTTTGCCCCTATATTGTACAATGGAATGCACTCCCTAGGTACCTCTAAAGTACAACCTGGGGCCCTTCAAACATGGTGTGAAAAAGCACCTGGCATGATTTTGCAGCCCCTCTTTAAGTTCGAAAGTACATGGGCATCTTCGGACACCTTTTATGTGAGGACCTGGTATATGCCACTTATTATTAAAATCATCGATATTACCTGCCTTTTTTGGTTGTTGTCAAAATATCTCAAAATTTTATACAAAAGATATTTAAAGTGCCGCAAAAACATTACAGGGTTTAAAAAACTAAGTAATTAATCCTGTTTCTACTGATTATTTTCGGATAGTTTCTTTATATAGCGAAATGATAATAAATGTATCCGGTTGTATTTTAATAAAAACGTCAGCTGGACCCTTGAGGTTGTTTACGAATATTATGATTCAAAACGACACCGCACGGGGCTTGCCTTATTACACGGTACGGTGCCTCTGTATTACTCTCTGCTATAACTCCGAGAAAACTAAACTTGATTAATAATCGTCATATGGATAACACAACATAAATATAATTTACTATGGTAAATTTAAGAAATTCTGACAAAACATGCGATTTTTTACCACCCTTTTTTTGTAAAGTCGTTTTGTAGTTGTTGATTTAATTTAGGTAATTGATTCTGAATATTTTTTTATATATTATATTTATATTTAATTATATAATTAAACTAAAATTACTCTAGAATCACTTCTAGCTATTTGGTTACCTTTATGACATTTGTTGGCTACTTACAATATTCTGATCGAGGAACCTCCCCCATTGTAAACGCCGCGTAGGTACAGCACTGCGGGTCCTTTCACACGGGAGGCAAGGACTAGCCGACAGGGCCATGTTAATTATTCGTAACATCTCGTAAAGGTTTCGGTGAATGTCGCTGTCTCTGAAGAATACCAAGCCCAGCCAGGAGTGGTGAATACGTTTGGGTGATGTTTCTTCCATACACACCGCGGAGATCGACAATCTCCGACGGTCTTCGATCTCCGTGATACACACCGAGGTAATTTGGTCTGTTCACGATTGATAACATATTGTAACCAAGCTAGGGCTATAAGGATATTAGTAACTTATGCGAGAGGTTACGGGTTCAAATTCTCGCCCCGGTCATGCACCACTTTCTTTCTCTTTCTAAGTTGGATAAGTGTATTTCGTTACGCATGCGAGCTGTTCTATGGTTCGAAACCCATTTAAAACGAATATGTCCCCTTCCCTTAGTAAGTAGAAGGGTTTTAACTAGGCGCGGCACCCAGCTCTTCTCGGGACAATATCTAAAAAGTTGTTTTGCGATAAAGTCACGTCAATCCGTGTTCGTTCTGTTTTTGTGTACAAGACAATCGCATTTATAATAAAAATAATTCGATCTCTAAGAAAAACATTCATTGCATGGAAATTTAAGCCCTAGTAGCCTTAAAAATATGTTTGTCTAGAATACCCTAAGCGAAATCCGAACTTGCTCTCTCTCTTTAAATGTAATCCCTCAATCACTCAGCATTTTAGTACTCTATCTAATATTCTGGCATTTCGTTGAGCACAAATACCAGCATCATCTGTCAAGTGGTCGGGATTTGTGACAGCCGGCCTCCAAAAATATTGCGCGAATTTTCTTTGGGTAATTTGATAGGTTCGGCTGTAATGGATTAAAAAACCTCCAAGACATTCGGTTGCCATCAAATAATTATGTCACATGAGTGTTTAAGTGTACCCGCTGGGTAAGCCAGTAACGTTAACGAAACTTTTAGGTTTGGATAACACAATTTCAGTTCTAAAGCTATTGCGAAATTTAAAATGAGCTCCTCAAATAGGCTTAAACAATAAACAGTGCATCCAGCTACACATAGAAAATAAGTGTTTTCACTAAAATTTTGCTTCATCTCGACATATATTTTATTGTGTGTTACTTTGTTATCTAAGTAAACCTTATCTAATACAACCTATTCCCGTTTAGGTTGCTTATCTAAGCAAACCTTATCTAATACAACCTATTCCCGTTTAGGTTGCTTATCTAAGCAAACCTTATCTAATACAACCTATTCCCGTTTAGGTTGCTTACCTAAGCAAACCTTATCTAATACAACCTATTCCCGTTTAGGTTGCTTATCTAAGCAAACCTTATCTAATACAACCTATTCCCGTTTAGGTTGCTTATCTAAGCAAACCTTATCTAATACAACCTATTCCCGTTTAGGTTGCTTATCTAAGCAAACCTTATCTAATACAACTTATTCCCGTTTAGGTTATTTAGAACCCAACCGACTCGGTTACCTAATGAGGAAATGATATGATACTTTTTTTTTGCAAGCTTTAATTCAAGCTTATTTCGTTCATTCCAACTTTCCTAGGATGCTTTGAGTTTAAGGATGTTACTTACAATAGAATATTGTGACATGTATGGACAGAATTGTTAAAGAAAAAAGGGATTGCAGCCTATAAAGGTGTTTTTATTGTTACAATTTTTTTTATTTTTATAAACACGGAACACATACAGAATACATACGGTGTTTTGTGTCCGATTTTCAATTTTGACATTATTTAAAACGTAAGATTTTTGATCAACCGAATCGCGAAGCATCTCCGTTTCAGCTTGGTAAAATGCAGCAGCCTGGCTGTTCTCTACCGGTCGTATTACTCAACCGATTTTCGTGAAATTTCGGTTGCAGCAGCAGGTTGCGTGAGCAGGTTCGATAATTATGTTAATTTTTTGGTCGATTTAGTGTTCAAAGATGACTCAAAACTATCCTTTTTGTTACAAGACCTAAAGCATTAGATACCTAATACAGTGAGAAAAATACAATAAATAAAATGTGCTTTTTTAGGTGCGGTGAACATTTATTCAGTTTGAAGCTATGCAAAGACTGACTCGGGAAGCCTAATGCTCAGATAGCCACTAGTATTAATTATATCAGGAAATGTGATGTTAATGTTTTTTTCCTAGTTTAGGATAATATTGATTTTCGATTGATACCATTAATCATATTTGTATTCATTTTTTTTTTCTAATCAATCTTGACATGACAAATATAACAATATTCATAACGAATTTCATGAAATACTTTTATATAATTTCATTAATTTGTTGGTAGTCAAACTACACTAAGTTACATCACAAAGATCCGTGGATTCGATCAACCAAGTAAAGAAGAGCCCACAAAGAAACTTCACGGGTTTATATAACATATTTATTCCTTATCCAATTATGAAATACACACTTAGATCGAAATGCTACTGCCAAATAATTTCTTGGTAGAACAGAATAAGGCAAACACAAAGAACAATGGGAACAGCAACCCTTAGTTTAAAGTACTTGCAACAAACATAGTTGCTAATGCAATAGTATAAATTAATGAGATTCATAGCATTATAACTTATCACTACAAAACAAAGTCGCTTTCTCTGTCCCTATATCCCTATGTCCCTATATCCCTATATCCCTATGTATGCTTAGATCATTAAAACTACGCAACGGATTTTGATGCGGTTTTTTTTAATAGATAGAGTGATTGAAGAGGAAGGTTTATATGTATGATAACATCTATTAAATAGCGGAAAAATACTGTAATTTTTGAGATTTCCAATGTGATGTCGTAAAAAAAAATATTTTTTCCGCTTACATTGCAAACGCAGGCTGAACCCTACGAGATTTATCAAAATAATGTACTAAGTATTGTATACATTGAAAAGGTCTACAGAAAACTCCGCGATGGTATATGTCTATCTCTTAAGGATATCCCACAATAAATTTTTTTTGTCATTTACTTTTTACGAAAAATAATGTCTAATTTTCAAAGCGATTTTAACCAATACAGCATTAATCCTTATCCAATTAAATACCTTAAATACATTGTTGATTTAATATTGATCTATATGCCCTTTACAGCATATGATTTAAATGAATATTATCGAAGATATTACAGATTTAAAAATTGCGGGAAGTAGCGTTTGCGGCGGTACCGGCCGGACGGGGCGGCGACTCGGCGGCGGGAGCGTGCCTATAAATAGTGCGTCGGAGGCCGCGGTTCTCCCTGTTGCACTTTGAATTTATTAACCGACTTCAAAAAAGGAGAATCACCGAAATCGGTTGGCGTTATATTGAGTTATTCGTCCATTTGTCGCGCACATCTTAATACAAATTTAAGACTTTTATGATTTTCTCATAGATATTATTGTCAAAACTTAACCAAATTAAAATGGGACAACTTGGGAAGCACTAGCTATAATTTAAAAAAATAATCATCAAAATCGGTTCACCCAGGAAAAAGTTATGAGGTAACAAACATAAAAAAAAAAAACAAAAAAAAAAACATACAGACTAATTGATAACCTCCTCCTTTTTTTTGAAGTCGGTTAAAAAGGGTTTATTTGTGTATCATTGTGTCAAAATAATATTTTTTAAATGATATTGTGCCCGTGCAAAGCCGGGACGGGCTGCTAGTAATGCTATAAATTACATTATAAAGTATTCTCTGGTGTAAAATTCGTCGTCAACTTATCCTATGTCAGGTGTATAAAGCCCTCGTCAAGTCGAATCAATCATTTGATATCAAAGGAATAAGTGATCGCCTACAAACTTATTCACAACTAGCTGCGGTACCCGGCTCCGCTCGGGTCAATGTCGTGTTGGACTGATTTCGGTCTGAATTATTTCCTGGATAAAAAGTAACCCACTCAAATGCTGGTTCAGGACTATGTATCCATCTCTCAAATTTAATAAAAATCGTTTGAACCGATATGGAATGATTTCACATTCCCAATTAGAGCTTCTTAAACATTTAGAAGCGAATTTTAAAAGCATGTGCCGCCAGACCCTTACGGCACTGGCACTGCTACATAGAAATTGATAAAAAACCAACATAGGGGGGATTAACCCTACCACCTAGTAAGTCAGTAAGGAATAATCTGTGGAAATTTCTCAATAGTCTTGGCGTAGGTAAATCCAAAAGCATTATTAACTATAATTTTGACCTGAATTCACTGAATAATCATTTCTCATCCACATTCTTATCAGTAGATCCGATTTTGAAAGCAACAGTCATTAACAGTTTGGTCAGCAATCAGTCCTCTAGCTCTCAACCTTTTTCATTTTTAACAGTATCCTGCAGCGAAATTAAAAAAATAATCCTCTCTATTAAAAGCAAGGCTGTCGGCTATGATGAACTGAGCAGAGACTTGATTTTGCCGATTTTAGATGAGTTATTGCCAATTATCTCTCATATTCTTAATTACTCACTAGAGTCAGGCTCTTTTCCACAAATCTGGAAACAAGCATTTGTCATACCACTGCCTAAAATTCCAAATCCTGTAACACCAAACAATTTTCGGCCTATTTCTATTCTCCCTTTTCTTTCCAAAGTTCTCGAGCGCCTTGTTTACTCCCAATTTAATGAGTACCTTTGCAGTAATTCTCTTCTTAATCCTTTCCAATCCGGTTTTCGTACCTCACATAGCACAACTACCGCTCTTACTAAAGTCACAGACGACATACGTTACGCTATGGATAACAGACAACTCACCTTGATCACTTTACTGGACTTTAGTAATGCCTTTAACACAGTTGACTTCGACATACTATTAGCTATTTTATCTTCCATGAATGTGTCAAAAATGGGGCTCAGCTGGTTTAATTCTTATCTTCGTCAACGACAGCAAAAAGTTCGCTATGAAAACCAGTTTTCGGAATGGTGTGACATTAGGGCTGGTGTACCTCAAGGCGGTGTCCTTTCTCCTCTTCTTTTTTCTATTTTTATCAACACACTTGCCGCTATTCTTTCATGCCATTATCATCTGTATGCAGATGATCTACAAATTTACCGACACTTCTCACTTGATGACCTGCATCTCAACATTGATCTTGTCAATAAAGACTTATCTGAAGTTCATCAATGGTCGGAAAGATTTGGTCTTCAAGTTAATCCAGCAAAAACACAGGTCATGATTGTTGGTAGCGGCAAGCTCTTGGCAAAGATTGATAAGAGTAATCTCCCACCTATCCTATACAATGGTATTACTATACCCTATAGTTCAAGGGTTAAAAATTTAGGTATTTTCCTTGACGAGTCACTGTCTTGGGTTTATCATACGGGTCAAGTCTGCAGGAAAATATATGGAGCCATGCACACTCTCTGGCGTCTCAATCGCCTCATACCAATCGAAACTAAAATCAAGTTGGTTCAGTCGCTAATTCATCCTATTTTAGACTATGGTGACATCTGTAATCTTAACCTAAACGAGGAGCTTCTAGACAAACTAGATCGCTTGCTTAATTATGGAATTCGTTATATCTTTGGTTTGAGGAAGTTTGATCATATATCCACCTATCGTGCGAAACTAAAATGGCTTAATATTCGCCAGAGGCGTAATATGCATGTTCTCTCTCTTCTTTACTTAATCTTAAATGATCCCAAATCCCCACTTTATCTTAAAGAACGCTTCAAATATCTCTCTTTTCATGGTGTACCACTTAGGTCTGCAGATAATCTCCTGCTCCTTATTCCGTCACATTCTTCCACTGCTTATTCGGGTTCTTTTACAGTTCACTCAGCACGATTGTGGAATCAATTGCCTCTTACTATTAGGGAAAGTGCTTCCTTGTCTATTTTTAAGGTAAAATTAAAATCCTGGTACTTGACATGTTATAACAATTAAATCAATCAAATATTTTCTGTTTATATAGTTTTAAGTTATCTAATGTTTTTCTAAGTGTGATTATGGTGCTTAGTTTTAAGTGATTTATTGTTTCTTGCTACCTCTTAATATATTTTCTAATATTAAGGTTAGCTGTTAGAGATTGCCTTTGGCAATAAGCTCGCCTTTGCATACTATGTAATAGTTGTAAGCAATAAAGAATATTTTCATTAAAGAATATTTTCATTAAGGGGACCTAAAGTTTTAAGAGGAATACGAACCACAGCCACCTTCAACATCGAAAACGGTAACCCATCCGGAATCTGACTGCGCCCAGAGTTGCTATACATTGATAAAATACGCATATAAATCGGGTGAGTGGTTCGAAGTTATCGCTCTGCATAATATCGTGGAACTTTCTTTAGGCCTTTTTAACACCTACAATTTTCAAGTTCATAGTTTTCATTTTTCTCTTAAAGTTTGTATTAAATATTTAAAAAATACATGCACAATCGTTGCTCGTTGATTGATCCCCATCGCTCCTTACATGTTTTAATGAAAACGGTATCCAAAAATCCGTTGCGTGGCTTAGAAGAAGTAAACGGAGAAACAAAGGCAGATAGCGATTACCCCCCCCCCCCCCCCAAGCCGCCGCCTCGGAGCATTTCGGCTTGTATGACAGCTAAATCTTAGCGTAGGCGGAACTGAATTCTATATAGCCTATCCTGTGTCCCATTTAATCAAATATATGTGTAGTAAGTTTCATCGGATTCGGATGATCGGTTTAAGAGTTATGGAGGAACATACATAAATACAGAACTGATTTCTAAAAATCGTCATTTTAGTTTTAGTACACAAAGTTTTAGTCTACAAACGAAGTATCTTAAAAAATAAAGCAACTTACTCCATGAACACCCCTTACTTTATTATTAGTATAGATTATTTTATTAAAACCTCCTTCCTTAAAATTAAACATAAAAACATTACAACCCAAATTTTAACAAGCGTACTTTACGATCATTGTTACGTACGATCTTCGTACATACGATCGATACGTTACTGTACGATCATTATACTATATTTTACTATATTGTATTACATCACATTACGTTTTACAGATTGCAATTTATTCGATCGGGATGATTCACTTAGGCATTGCAACGACGATATCGACTGTGGTTTGCTTACTAGCATATAACATCTTTAATATAAAAGTTAATCAATAGCTGTAAGTTTTTCATATTTTGTTTCTCTGTTCTACACTATACATATACTGCTTCGTCCTACTACTTTTGCAAAACTTGTGAAATACGAAGCTGGACTAACATATTTTCTAAGCAATATATTAACACATATATTAAGTTTTCTATGTTACTCTGTTTGTTTTTCCTGAAATAAATAAATAAATAAATGAATAAATTGTTATTATGATTGTAACATTACAACTTTTACAAGTGACTCGGACGAAAAACGTGGGTAAATGTCTGACCGAACACGTTTAATTAAAACTTCGTCGGACTTGAACGTCGGAACCATAACGTCCAACTTAACTAATATTCTCCGGGCATAAAAGTTCGTCACTCCAGCACACTTAACACGTCAAAAATTCTTTGCGCATAACCCTGTGTAGGCGGGCTTGCGGACTACGTTTTAACTTTACAAATATAACGGTCAACACATCACTCTAGCGCACTCTAGTCTTTATTACAATCCTGTATACAGTCATTCAAATACTGGCGATGCGTACAATACTATTAACTTTTTCTGTAAAATAATGGACAGCAAGCTGCCACGTAGTGTACTCTCGCGCCCATTTCGTTTCTCTAGCACATTTTCCACTCCTTCAATACTATATCCGTCTAAAATAATCCGGATACGACCGCGGTGCGTAAGGGATGACAAGCTATCACGAATATACTCTCCACGCAGTATCGCGTCACTCCAGCAGCTCATCACATAATCAGTACAATATTCAGCCTCAGTGGCCCAGTGGCGCGACACTTCGGCGATCGCTCTCCGAAGTTAAGCAACGCTGGGTCCGGTCTGGTCTTGGATGGGTGACCATTCGACCGTTGAGAGAGGCTGGCCGTGGTTCGGATTCCACGTTAAACTGTAGGTCCCCTTCCTTACTTACTAGGTGGTAGGGTTAATCCCGCCCGGGTTGGTACCATCGCATTGGATGAACGATGGTCGAAGCGGCAATGAAAATTGTCCGTGTTTTCCATCCAGTTCAATGTATCCGTGCAATATA
This sequence comes from Incurvaria masculella, assembly GCA_946894095.1. NCBI lineage: Eukaryota > Metazoa > Arthropoda > Insecta > Lepidoptera > Incurvariidae > Incurvaria > Incurvaria masculella. The sequence continues at coordinate 13,679,735 of OX335641.1, read as the reverse complement.
AGGAATGTCCTGGCATGGCACCTAGTTCCCATGTGGTGTGTTAGGCTAATACCATGACAGAAAGTGTGGTATTACCCATCCATGTCCAGTCACATAAAAAAAAAAAAATTCTACCCCATTAATACCCCGACACTGACACATTGTGCAAGAGATGGAAAGCTGCAACGAAGATGTCCTCCACACAGCATCACGTCACTCCAGCACACTCGCCTGGTCATCAGTACAATTTTCTACTCACCCCGACATTGGCACGTCGTGCAAGTGATGGCAAGCTTCCACGAAGACGCCCTCCCGGCAGCATCACGTCACTCCAGCACACTCGCTAGGTCATCAGTACAATTTTCTACTCACCCCGACACTGGCACGTCGTGCAAGTGATGGCAAGCTTCCACGAAGACGCCCTCCCAGCAGCATCACGTCACTCCAGCACACTCGCTAGGTCATCAGTACAATTTTCTACTCACCCCGACACTGGCACGTCGTGCAAGTGATGGCAAGCTTCCACGAAGACGCCCTCCCGGTAGCATCACGTCACTCCAGCACACTCGCCAGGTCATCAGTACAATTTTCTACTCACCCCGACACTGGCACGTCGTGCAAGTGATGGCAAGCTTCCACGAAGACGCCCTCCCGGCAGCATCACGTCACTCCAGCACACTCGCCAGGTCATCAGTACAATTTTCTACTCACCCCGACACTGGCACGACGTGCAAGTAATGGCAAGCTTCCACGAAGACGCCCTCCCGGCAGCATCACGTCACTCCAGCACACTCGCCAGGTCATCAGTACAATTTTCTACTCACCCCGACACTGGCACGTCGTGCAAGTGATGGCAAGCTTCCACGAAGACGCCCTCCCGGCAGCATCACGTCACTCCAGCACACTCGCCAGGTCATCAGTACAATTTTCTACTCACCCCGACACTGGCACGTCGTGCAAGTGATGGCAAGCTTCCACGAAGACGCCCTCCCGGCAGCATCACGTCACTCCAGCACACTCGCCATGTCATCATTGCAATCTCCGCTTCCAGTTTGTAGTGCCTGCCGTTACAGACAAACTGTTTATTTTATGTTTTTATAGTCTATTCGTAACGGTACAATCAAACTAAAAAATAATTGTTTAATGAAAAGGAGTTATAGCGGTGAATTGATCATTTGCGTGGAGTGCACACTCTCCGGTTAGTGATAAATTAGAATTAAAATATATCCGCCTTTATTTGTTGCCTGAAGAAGACATGTGAATACGTCTTGCGCGATCAGACGCGCGTAAAATATATGGTTATATGTTCGCAATCCTTTTTTCTTGGAAAAGCCTAAAACGTAAAATCAAAACTGTCCTTAAGCGTCAATTCTTTCATAGATTTTCATCAGTTTTATGAACGTATGTTAGGTGAAAACATTAAAAGTTGACATAAACAGCGTCCTAACTGTGATAACGCGCAATTGCATTAAGTTCCATGAGGACGTAAGTAAAACCATATTTTATTATTTTTTTAAATAACTATTCCTTATTTTGGATTTTCAAAAACATGAAAGATATATTGATGGTCAAGCTATATAGGCTCGTAGCCTAGTGGCGCGGGGACTGGCCTAGCGTACCAGAGGCCCGGGTTCAATACCAACTTGCACCACTGTCTTTCTCTTTCAGAGTTCGATAAGTGCATTTCGTCACGAATGCGAGCTGATCCATGGTTCGGAATCCATGTAAAACTGTAGGTCCCCTTCCCCCACTAGGTGGTAGGGTTTAAGCCCGCCCGGGTTGGTACCATCGCATTGGATGAAAATATGGTCGAAGCGGCAATGAAAAATTGTCCGTGTTTTCCATCCAGTTCAATGTAGCCGTGCTCATAAAGGGAAGGTCCTGGCATTGCACCTAATTCCTTCGGGAATGTGGTGTATTGGGCTAATATCATAAAGGTAGTTGTGTGATATTAGACATCCATGTCAGGTCGCATAAAAAAAAAAAAAATATTTTGCCTATAACGGTAAATACCTAATGCCCATACTCTGTGTTCAAACTTTTTTATGAAAATGTAAGAAAAATTTTCCTAATTTGAGAACACTTAGCACCAGAGACTTCCAGTTTTATCTTCAAATAATATTTTCACCATCAATATTTAATTTTGAAAGTATCGAAATTCGTTTTAGTATTTTTTTAATATCTCTCATCACGCCCTTAATAGTAATAATATGTTTTTATACCCTGACTTTGACTGTTACTGAGCGAGTTGGAGCAATCAAAACATACAATATTTCATTTTAACCTAGTTTATAAACCATATTTTAATTTATTTGATGGTTGGAGATGAATATAAATCTGACATAGTCATACGAGCCTATGACTTTGTCAGCTTGATATTCATCTTAAAAAAAGATGTGTACCTAAAACACATAATGGGGTGTAAAGAAGGACACTTGTCAAGCGCTGGGCACCCTGGGAGCGAATATCGTTGCCCAGGTGACAAATATGAAAGCCGTGGTTATTTTTTATATGCATATCCTCTCAAACACATCCTTGAAAGACTTAACACATAACTACATTTTCATGTAGATATTCGTTTCTAAACAGTGAGTGGAACTGTTTTTAGATAATGAAGGCTGCTTGAAAACCGGTCCTTTATAAATCAGCATATTCAGTGGATTAGAGAACGTAATAGTTTCTAGAACATTAAGCCCCAATCAGAGCAGGATTACATCTGAAGCATTAGCTGAGACGTGAACATGAAGGGGATAATCCTTACATACATTGACGTGATTGAGAGATTGGGGCTAAATTTATACCGACATATAGTTTATTGACCCGAAAATTACATCTAATTTTACGCGTACAAATTATTTTTCCTTGGACAGAATAGGATTAGAAAAGCTTAACTGCAATTTTTGTTATAAAATATTTTGGAGTCGGTGGCAAAGGGGACCAGAAGTAATTTTAAATTTTTTGGTTCGATAAGCTGGGGAAGCACCCCTGAGCGCGGTTAGGTTCTGGATGGGTGAGCATTTTCAACCGTCGAGGCTGGCCGTGGTTCGGATTCCACGTAAAACTGTAGGTCCCCTTCCTTACTTCCTAGGTGTTAAGATTAATCCCACCCAGGTTGGTACCATCGCATTGAATGATCGATGGTCGAAGCGGCAATGAAAATTGTCCTTCTTTTCTATCCGGTTCCATGAAGCGGAGCTAGTTCCCATGTAGTGTGCTAGGTTTAATATCTGAGGGTCAGTTCGGTATTAGCCATCCATATCCAATTACATAAAAAGAAATCTATAGAAATTCCGGCCGATAATAATTAAAATTGGTTAATTCAGTGCAAGGTGTGAATTTTATGTTTTTAATCAATAATACTACTGGTTCTTGTTTCTGCTATGTTCGAATAATACAATCTGTACAAAATCTTATTGCAACATAAAATTGAGGAATCTGTGAAGAACATGTGTCACACGAAAGCACACGACAAAAAGTAACAATAACTTACCTCACCGTACCTAACTGGACCTAAGGTATTTAAAAAAAATGAAATAAGTTGAAGACGCACCTGTATATGAAGACGGAGAGGACAGCAAGCACGACCACCACGGAGCTCAGCACGATGCTCAGGATGGCGTACACGGGCAGCGCTGCAACAACACCCCTCGGTTACTGCTGCGCTACACTCCGAGCCGACCGCGCTTACTTCCGTGCTCTCATAGTATATATTACGCTACAATTATTCTAATACGGCTTGAGTCCCTCAAGGAAGAGAGAAAACGGTATATGTACGAGATGTGTGAATGGGAGCGTATTTCAGATCTTTTCTAGCATTTTAATTTTATTTTTATAACCATTCAAATTAAGTCAAAGTGTAGACCGGCCTAGTATACGATAAACAAATTTCAATATTATTTAATAGCCAACTAAAAAAAATCTTAAGGTTTGCTTTGAAAATGTTTCATTTTCGTTTTCATTTAATTTCTTATCCATAGGTAGACTATCTATACTTGAACACGTTATAAATCTGTCAGTTCGAGAACAGCTGAATTAAAATAATTTTTTTATTATAAATGAATTAAAAATAGCTTTAGTAGCCCCATTTTAAATACTACCGCTCACTTTGCCGATAATGTTATTAAAAATATATGTATGTATATATTTTAATATCGTGATTAATGTATTAACAAAACAACCAGTATTTTGACTTGGTGTATGCGTAATATTTGCCAATAATGTTGTAACTCGGAAAAAAATATTATTTTAAAATGTTTTTGTTTGTTATTGTAGCCACCTAGCGTCCTCTACTGAGAGCTGCTAGTTTCACATGCCACACATCAACAAACAGATGCACAGAAGTTAGTTAACGCGGCGCTAGATGGCGCTACCCGCTAGAACGTCAAAACACAAGAAGTCTATATCGCACTAACGAAGTTTCCCAATGAGTTAACACATATACAAGATTCAAATCACGACTAGGGGAGAGCAGCTGCGCAGCCGTGGGTCTCAAGACCTGACCCACCTTTTCATCTGTCCACATTATGATAGATTTAAAAACGAATTAAACCTCTTAGAAATATGTTTTTTTTATTCCCTACCTTTATTTAGTATGTCGATAAATAAGTTTGACAAATAAAAAAAAAACGTATTAGCTCAAAAATATGGTTTTATAATATATGTTTCATTTGTCAGTAAAGAAAATTTAATCAATATATCTGATTCCTAAAGGTGGGTTCAAAATGATCTGCATTTTTGTTTACTTAAATGAGCTGAAACTTTAGTACTTATCTTTAGAAGTGGAACGTTGCCTTATAAACTATTAAATTATAAACGATTTGCATAAATACGTTCATACTATTACGTAAAAAAATAGTCATGTGCAATCAGGGCTGCGATTGCCCGCACTTGAGGTGGACCCTAAACTATTTCCCCCATACAAACGTAGTTTGGAAACATTTTACAAACTGTGCCGAATTGCCAGATTTTGCAAACTAACGTCGTCGTCTGATGGAAGCTTCAACCCAAGTGACTCCTAGAATTACTGGATCGCCATTAGCTCATATTGGCATAATATTGACACGAGACCATGAGGGAATTGCACAATTCTATTTAGCTCACCCAACTGACCACAGTTGTCTGGTCCCATAAACAACCAGCCGGTAATAAAGCATTATTAAATTTTGACGGCGGCGGTGCGGCGCCCAACCGCGACGCACGCCGCGCCCGGGGAGGCTCGATTCTGCTGTGGTTAACGAAAGTCGTGAATTTTGAACGCGTAATTGACATTTACCGTTATTTTTATGCACCGTAAAAGCATCACGAACCCGAACTGCCCCGGGCGTGAGGGGGGATACCTGTTTCAAAGAGCGGTGTTTAGAGGTACAAGATATTAGATGGTATTCCCATTTTTTACATTTAAGCCTCAAGAGGCCTCTATTGATCAATCTGTCCAACATTCCAGAAATTTTAAGGCCAATAATAGCAGTGACTCGGATTATTGCTCAAAATGTAAAGGTCAATATAATGAACAACTTTTATTTTTCCTAGAGCCATGGAAAAGAACCACAAATTGAAAAAAATAAAATCTCAAATAATCCTAACCAATCATTTAGATGCGAAAGTGTGTTCGTTCGTTACGCCTTCAAGATAAAACCACTGAACGGGTCTTAATGAAAAAATAACGTATCCTGGGAAAGGACTTCAGAAATATTTTGTTCAAAAAAATCTGTGGATGAAACTGTGTTTGGGCAACCCATTATTCCTTATGCTAGGGATATGAAAATACGTTTGTTTAATTAGAGTAGATAATCACTTATTTCGATACCATAATAATAAGGAATAAAATAAACGAGAAATCGGTGAACGGACATAAAAAAATAAATAATAGTTTAAAAAAACTAAAAAAACACGCTTTTATAGCTAACCGAACTAAAAAATAGAAAATAATTTTTAATTTTAAAGAGTTTATATTACAGTAGTAGAAGATCGAACAATCAATCAGAATTTATCACCTCAAGATAAAATTATAATAAAGTTTAAGTTATTAACAAAAGAATTCAATTCAGAGTAAAAAGCGTGGGGTGCTTGATAAAGTAAATGTAACAATCATTCTATTTGCAACTATCTATGAGAAGAGAGTTATGAAAAGTAGTAAAATGCACCCCACGCTTTTTACTCTGAATTGAATTATTTTGTTAATAACTGAAACTTTATTATAATTTTATCTTGAGGTGATAAATTCTGATTGATTGTTCGATCTTCTACTACTGTAATATAAACTCTTTAAAATTAAAAATTATTTTCTATTTTTTAGTTCGGTTAGCTATAAAAGCGTGTTTTTTTAGTTTTTTTAAACTATTATTTATTTTTCATTTTTTAGTTCGATTTTTCGAATTCATATGCGTTATTTGTACTCCAATCAATAAGACTTTATAATTACAAATTTTTTGATCGTATTAAATTCCTTCCTTATCGACTGTAATTTCAAAGCATTGGTGTTTACCAAATTTTGTCCCGTAAAATAAATAGTTAAAAATTTATGTTCTGATTATTTTGTTGTGACTAAAAAGCCTTTTGTGAATCACGGTTATCATATTATATATTTTATGAATATTATATACAGTAATTTGCGTATATTAGACTCATTAGTACCTACACATGCATAAAGAATGAACAAGGTGAGAACGCAATTATCCTGAAAACATTTTTGCCTCCGTTGTACTGTACCAAGTATGGAGTGTACAGAGTCTCTACACGCCATAGTACCAATTGCCCGAGCGAAAGAGTAAGTCCGAAACTGCGGGCATGCGCAGATCGCGCGCTAGCTCTGTCTCTTTTACTCCACTACAGAGGATCTATAAAAGAATTTATTAATTCTGGCGGTCCTAATAAGGATAATGGGAAACTGTTATGAAATTATTGCATTGTCATCGGTCCTTGATACGTATGCAAAGTTTCAAATTAATCAGACTTCTGGAAACTGGTGAAAATTAATCTCAAAGATTCCATTACATACATAGATACATACAACCCAAGCTAATAAAATTGTGTTAATTAATCTCAAAGATTCCATTACATACATACATACAACCCAAGCTAATAAAAGCGTGTTAAAAATACATAAATTCGAACGTACAACCTCGATTGTGAAGTCGGTTAAAAATAAAATAGGAAATGAAATGTTTTTTTTTTTACAAAATACAATATCAAATTAAATTCTATACAATATTATTTGTTTTTACAATCAGATTATGTAAATAATAGGTCGGGGAAAAAGTCTTTTCGCATTATAGTATGTATGAACTTGTAATAAAATCTCTTTGGCTATACTATTTGTATCTGGCTGGTTTTGGTATCATTGAAAGTTTAAATTTTAAAGAACATAATTCCAAATTCAAATAAGGAAAATGTGTGATTCTCATTTGTTTTTCGTACTGTCAAAATGAGTGAATCTAATGAAGAAATTCGATACATTTTAAAATTTTACTACAAAAAAGGTAAAAATGCAACGCAAGCCGCGAAAAAAATTTGCGATGTTTATGGACCTAGTGCAGTGTCTGTGAGAGTAGCACAAATTTGGTTTAAGCGTTTTCAATCCGGAAATTTTGATGTCAAAGATGCACGTCGCTCTGGTCGCCCTATTACGGATAAAATGGATGCCATTTTTGAAAAAGTGGAACAAGATCGGCATATCAGTAGTTACGACGTAGCTGAAGAACTAGGAATTGACCACAAAACAGTTTTGGCGCATTTGAAAAAAACTGGGTACACAAAAAAGCTCGATATTTGGGTACCTCACGAGCTCACTGAAAGAAACCTAATGAACCGTGTACTCATTTGTGATTCTTTATTACGACGTAATGAAACCGTACCATTTTTGAAGAAGCTGATAACTGGTGATGAAAAGTGGATCACGTACGACAAGAACGTGCGAAAAAGGTCATGGTCAAAGGCCGGTCAAGCTTCACAGACTGTGGCGAAACCCGGGTTAACTCGCAACAAGGTGATGCTGTGTGTGTGGTGGGATTGGAAGGGCATTATTCATTATGAGCTGTTACCACCAGGCAGGACCATCGATTCTGAACTCTACTGCGAACAACTGATGAGATTAAATCAAGAAGTTGAGAGAAAGCGGCCGGAATTAATCAACAGAAGGGGTGTGGTTTTTCATCATGATAACGCTAGACCTCACACATCTTTAGCCACTCAGCAAAAACTAAGAGAGTTTGGCTGGGAGGTGTTAATGCATCCGCCGTATAGTCCTGACCTTGCACCTTCAGATTTCCACCTGTTTAGGTCTCTTCAGAATTCTTTAGGCAGTGTCAGGTTAACATCACGAGAGGACTGCCAAAACCACTTGTCGCGGTATATTGATCAGAAGTCCCAATATTTCTATAGCAATGGGATCATGTCCCTACCTACAAGATGGCAAAAAGTTATCGAACAAAATGGTACCTACATACTTTAGTTAAATGTAAATAAACCATATTAAAAAATGTTTTGAATTTTCTTAAAAAATGCGAAGAAACTTTTTCCCCAACCTATATGTTTTTTTATTAGATGGAAGTTTGCCTCCGACCGTACATATTTGTTTAATATATTTATTTATATATTCTTAGCTCTCCTTGCTCTTGGTTAGTGGCGCCTCTTGCGGTAGGTTTTACATAGATTATGTGTTCACGCCAATATGGCATGAGTGACCTAGGTGGGTAGTTTGCACTTCACAAGAAATCAATCCCATCCGAAGTTTTTCCAATGCCACCCGCTCTCGCCTACTAGCTGTCAAGCATGGTGCACGCATGCGCCGCGCCCCGCGATTTTTTCTCGTGGAGCTCCTCTTAGGGCTCCACGCCCGCAACCCGCCGCGCGCCTGACGAGCTGTGTCATCTCGCCTCGTCTGGGCGAAGTGCTGTGCCGCCGAACGCTGTCCCGGGACCTGACGCCTAGGAGCTGGTGCTGCTGGAGGTAGGTGGCTGTTCCTACTCCTCTGGTGGCCCGCTGTGACGTCCCGAGGCTACCGGGCATTGCAACTCCTTCGTTTGTGAAGTGCGACCGGCCTGGGTGCGTACATTATGTTTCATTTATATTGAATTACCTAAAATGATTATTTTCTACAAATTTTGAATGAATATTCATATGACTAGACACATGTTTGAGATCATCGCAACGAGACCGGAAATTTTAATATCACATGGATTTTTTTAACACGCTTTTATTAGCTTGGGTTGTATGTATGTATGTAATGGAATCTTTGAGATTAATTTTCACCAGTTTCCAGAAGTCTGATTAATTTGAAACTTGGCACACGTATCAAGGACCGATGACAATGCAATAATTTCATAACAGTTTCCCATTATCCTTATTAGGACCGCCAGGATTAAATAATTATTTTATAGATCCTCTGCAATAATAATAACTAATTGATACATCGAACTAAAAAATTAAAAATAAATAATAGTTTAAAAAAAACTAAAAAAACACGCTTTTATAGCTAACTGAACTAAAAAATATAAAATAATTTTAAATTTTAAAGAGTTTATATTACAGTAGTAGAAGATCGAACAATCAATCAGAATTTATCACCTCAAAATAAAATTGTAATAAAGTTTAAGTTATTAACAAAATAATTCAATTCAGAGTAAAAAGCGTGGGGTGCATTTTACTACTTTTCATAACTCTCCTCTCATAGATAGTTGCCAATAGAATGATTGTTACATTTACTTTATCAAGCACCCCACGCTTTTTACTCTGAATTGAATTATTTTGTTAATAACTTAAACTTTATTATAATTTTATTTTGAGGTGATAAATTCTGATTGATTGTTCGATCTTCTACTACTGTAATATAAACTCTTTAAAATTTAAAATTATTTTATATTTTATAGTTCAGTTAGCTATAAAAGCGTGTTTTTTTAGTTTTTTTAAACTATTATTTATTTTTCATTTAAATATGCATGTATGACATTATGACGGCTGAAAGTCGCAATATTATATTTCTGGACCCTTCATACATCATAAAGGTACTGCGTCGGGACAAAACATCATGCCATAACATAGTTAAATTTCAGTGGTCCAGCCCAGCGACAGGGGTAAGATCTCAAGGGAGAGATAGATGACACCTCATTTATTAAAATCCATTCAGCCCTTTGGATGCTACAAGGGAATAAATAATCCCATATACGCGCGAAAAAAAGAAACCCTGCCTCTGCTGTTACTAAGTCCCGAGCTTAGAATAATTAGGGCCCTTTTCACCTACTGCTGGTTAGCTTAATCGCCACATATTAAGGGCCTTACTTAGCAGCTTGCAATCAATGCCTGTACAAAATAATTAAGACTTCAGTAATAAAGGCCCTTTAAATCTCGATTAAAATAAATCAGCACTTGGTGAAAACCAGGCTTAAGGCGGCCCAACCCGGCGGCCCCAACTCATTCGCGGGCACGGTACAAAACCGTGCTGTTGCGCTCTGGGACCTTCTCTGTTTCAAAGAATAAGACAGGCTCCGTGATGAGGAAGATGCAACATGTCCACAAAAAAGACAATGTGCATAGTGTATGATTTGGTAAGATTTACGAAAATTTTAATTTCAAGACGACTTATAGCTAAAAGTAAACCACGCCCGCTGTAGTCAAAAATCTAACAAAAACCAAATAGATCATAAATATTGATTAAATAAGCTATGTCTGATGACTAATCTTTTTACGATCTTCTTACTTTATCATTGCGTAATCCACCTCCAAAGTTATTGTATAAAACGCGCGAAAAAATCGAACTTTCGGACCTTATAACTTAGAAACCAAACACAATTTTACAATGCCAATGGTCATCAGACATCTAGTTCGATCAAATAAAGCTATTTTGAGCAAAATTTTGGATCTCTGACAAGAAATATGGGCGTGATCTTCTTTCCCCTTTTGTATGGGGAGATGAGCGGGTTGGGCCACCTTAAAGTTGCAAGGTTAACTTTGTTATATGTAGAATATATATATAGAATGTTATACTAAATTTCCAAACGGATTTCGATAAACTTATACAGGCAGATAACTTCAGATCGAGAAATGTGTATAATTATGCAGGGTTCTTTTATTTCAGCCTTGCATCAGTCTAAATCGCAAACTGAGCCGGATACCTCAGATGTTAATAGATAGAGTAAAATTCGTTTGGCTCTCGAATTCATATGAATAGACTCGTATACAATTTTGATTTTCCAAGATTATAAAAACTTCATTACCAATAAATTGATGTTTCTTTCGTATTCACAAATTTGGAAATAGTACCAACGACCAAGTCCAAGTTTTTAACGATACAAAATAACATAAAGTTAATACAAGGCTTGCTCAGTAGCTCGGAATAACGAGAAAGATGCGATATTTGTACGATACGCAATTTATTGCTCAACAATATTTTGGAGATGTTTCGTGAACACAATTATTTCCATCGCTCCAGTAGGCACATCGTAAACGAAAATTGGCTGCGTCTACGCGATCTCGTTTCATTACAGAATCGTGTACTACACGACAGTAATACTAATATTACTGCTACTATACACTCACTCAACTTCGCCCTTGTACAAGCGATCTGATTAGTAAATTGAACTTTAAACCTCTGTTCTTGGCTTTACAAAAATAGAGCAGTTTGTTTTGCATATACTTAAGAGGTAATTAAGTTCCATACAATTCCTAGGAAAAAGAATAGCTATTCTTTTTCCTCAGTCAATTAAGAATATTTTTTCAGAATTATTTTACATTCATAAATCAACTAAAATTAACTTATAACCGTAATATACGCCAATAAAAATTTGTAAACAAATGCAAAAAAGGCTTTCGTCACGGATAAAAATTAAGTTATCAAAAAAAAAAAATTGATTTATGTAATGTACAAAACTTCAGAAACATATTTTTTAATTTGACTGAGGAAATAGACGCGAAGCATGGGTATGGCAACTCATATCCTATTAAGGCACTGGTTTGACGAGGCACACCATGAAGGTATTATTACAATACATTATTCCTCTTCTAGCGATCAATTTGTTGTCACCGGACTGATTTCTGAAATATTTTGACTAAATATTTAAATCTGAGTGGAAACGGAATTATTTATTTATCCATAATATTTGTTTTTACTTAAATTTGCGATCATATCATTCTTTTCAGTGTTCTAATGCGAGAGACAATTTTTTTGTAATAAATACAACAAATGCAATCCAAAAAAATGTTAACAAGAATATTACTCTTGAGTTTAATTTGGACTTTCTGAGGCATTTCATTACATATTATTTAACTTTATTCTAAGATACATTTTCTATGGCACTACGAGTTGACCTGACCCAGAGCTTTAAGGCCCTGGTACTAGCCAAATCGCAAAGTTAGACGAGGCACCCCAAGTTAACTAACTAAGTCTGACGATTATAAGTGTCATTCTTACAATATATGATTCCTTGTCTAGGAATCGACCTATTTTTGTTAATGTATGTTTCCTTTTTATATACAAAATACATTGCTTAAACCATGTCCATTTCCTAACTTTTTTGACTAAATGTAGAAATCTAAAAGCAAATGGAATTATTTGTTTATGCATATATGCTGTTTTTGCTTATATCTAGAAATCGAATTACTTTCAGATTTCTTATGAGAAAAATCAACTTTTTTATTTTTATTATTATTTAAATAAATGATGGAATAAAAAAATATTAACAATCCATTATCAGTCTGGAGTTCTATTTGGATTTGCTGAAGCGTTTCACTACATATTATTACATTTGTTAAAAAGTGCATTTGTATGGCGCGAGTAGTTGGCTAGTCCTAGCGCCTTAAGAGGGGTGATTGAGTACCATACATTGGCTCGTGCCAGTTTCTTCAGTCAAATTCAGACATATGTATATTTCTGAAACTTTTTACAAGTCAAATGAAAGCTGCGTAAGTTTACACAAATGCGTATAACTTTTTGCGGCTTTAACTCTGATGCATATACAAATACCAACAATCCGCTTACTCAGAGGGGTAGGGCAAGATTATTTAGCTCCATATCATTGATATTTTTTTTATGCAACCAGGCATGGATAGCTAATTGGATAGCACATTCCCGTAGAAATTAGGTGCCATGCCAGGACCTTTCCTTTATGAGCACGGCTACATTGTACTGGATGGAAAACACGGATAATTTTTCATTGCCGCTTCGACCATCTTTTCATCCAATGCGATGGTACCAACCCGGCGGGCTTAAACCCTCCCATCTAGTAGGAGAAGGAGACCTACAGTTTCACGTTGGTTCCGAACCATGATCACCTGCTTCTTTAGCAGACAAAAATCTCTTCGATCACGAAGAGATTGATCTGCCCTTACTTGCTCTCCGCCGAACTGATAACTTTCTTGGAAGCCCCCGACGAAAATCTTTCACACTTATGCGCTGTAAATTTTTTCGTTATTTTTTCTACGTATCGATACCATCTTAATTTCATTCATTGTTCAATTAATTTATGATGGAAACCGATAAAAAATTTTTTTGAAACTTAAAATATAAATATAATAAAATAACCAAATAAAAAAAGTTGTTCATTTTAAATGGATTTATTCATAATCCAGAAGTTAAAATACTGTAGTTTTTTTTTTTTTTTCTTACACGTGGCACTGTTGACTTATAATGGTTAAAAACAAAGAAACACTAAAGTATACGGAGTGAAGCTAAAAATAAAATCGTTTAAAAAACCTAAGACTGAAAAATCAATTCATAGAGATACCTACAGCCCTGTGACAGACGCACGGATGGACGGACGGACGGACGGACGGACGGACGTACGGGCGGAAGAACGAATGGACGAACGGACAGCGTAGGCTTAATTATAGGGTTCCGTTGGCACCCTTTCGGTACGGAACCCTAAAAATTAATACGCGCAGAAGACGTTCCTAATTTTGACATCATTAATCACCCCCAAAAGCGAAAGTAGTTGATGTAAATTCCCCGTAGGAGTATGTATAACTGGGTCACTACGAATAAATTGCCTCTTGGCAATTCGGGTCTCCGTCGACAATATACAATAGCAACAAAATGATATCGGTCGTACACGCATGGCCAGATTAATTTTAAAGAATACAGCGCCTCTATTGCGAGTTACAAATTACTTATCGATAAATCGCTAAGATCATCGATTTCGAAGGCTTACACTATTTAATAGAACATTTGAAGGATATACTAAATCGCCCGTCCATGGATTTTTATCTCTGTGTAGATACATATTATCAACACATCTTAATTATTTCATATTTCTATACAAGTATAAAAATCCATAGATGAGTGATGTAGTGTATCCCACAAATACTCTATTCAAATTCAAAGGTGTAAGCCTACGATATAGATGATTTTAGCGATTTATCGATAAGTGATTTGAGACGTAATAGTAATCACTATTAATTAGATTGTTTTCGAAAAAAAAAAAGATTTTCCGAAAGAACGGCACAGTAAATACATTCCCATACAAAGTTGGAGCGGGTCGCTAGTAATGCGGCTTGACATTGTCGTCTCAGCTATTTCGTTCGAAGTCGACAGCTTGTTTAGATAGCTCTAACAAGATCTGCTCTGAAGAGATCTCATTTGGCGCCAAAATTAGATTCTAAGAGAGCCCTCGCAATTTCGGTGGCATCATCGGAGCAGATAAAGTTGGAGGCGATGTTTAAGATTCTCTTATAATTAACATTATTGACCAAGCAATATGATAATTTAAGGAAAGCAAACAGCTGTGCTGAGAGACCTCAGAAACTCAAATTGAAAAGATAACATTACAAAAAAAATAAAAAGATTCCGACCAATTGAGAACCTGCTCCTTTTTTTTAAGTCGGTTAAAAGGGGTACATGAACAGAAGAAGTTTGGAGTCGACTCATTCATGTTTGGAAGTCCATTTTTTAACTAACGTCTTTTTCGCGCGTTTGGCGGATTACTGTACGGCCGAAACGATAACACCATCGCCTGTTTCTTTCTTCCCTTGTATTTTTGTTCGTGAAAAATAAGACAGGCATTAGTGTCAACCTTTTGGCGATCGTCGAACTTTACTAGTTACTTAAGCTCCTATCTCGCTTCTGCGAAAACTTAACAAGCTAAGCGGTTTGATCAAATTAAACTATTTAAGTTTTTTTTAGGGTTCCGTTGGCAGCCAAAGGGGGCCAACGGAACCCTATTACTAATTTTACCCTATTACATTACCGTGAAGGGTTTCTTCAGGTAATGATTGGGAATGGAACTTCGGTCCTACCGGGTATCCCACGCCACCTCTGTTAATGTTGTCCAAGATTATATTACATACAGGTGTCTTAACGGCCAGTACATTAATTTCGCAAGCGTAATCCTCATATTTTTTCGAGACAAAAGTGTCTAGTTACCGAGATATACATTTTTGAAATTTATGTTTTTGTCAAGTGTAATTTGATGCGACGATGTAATCGTGCATAAGGAAGGTCTTGGCATGGAACCTAGATCCCACGTGGCGTTTCAGGCTAATGTAATGACAGTAGGTGTGATATTAGCCATCCATGTCCAAGTATATACAACGATCCCACGTTTTAACGGAACATTACATTCTTTTTAACCGACTTCACAAAAGGAGGAGGTTCTATGTCCGACTTTATGCATTTTTATTACCCTAAATTATTGAATTCCTTTGTATGAAATTTTTATTTAGAGGATTTTCAGCGAAAATTTATTAAACTTTTTTATTTGGTTCAATCCCAATAATCTTTTCCCACACCCTATTTACGTTGCGCTGGGTGACATACGTCATGCAGATACGTCAGCCGGATAATATCCGCCGTTTATAGAAACGCGATGTTATGGATTGGCGGTGGCAAGTGTACTACCCTTTTAGTGATAGTGAACTATGAACATCTCTTGACCACTTCTTTTTAACGTTCTTGGTACAAATACCTATAGAATACAAAGGCCATATTTCATCTTCGGTTGTATTCATGTTCTGCGTTCAAGCAAAGAATTTCGCAAAAGTTTCTCAGGAGATACTCTGGTCCTTATGGCGACGAGGCGATGAAAGTTAAGTTATATATATAAACATAACGAGAAACATTTATCCATTGTTGGTTAAATGCTTTTTACTGGGACCGCAAGTGCGTAATAACTGTCATCGCTTACCAAAAATGGTCCATATGGCGATATTTCCAAAAAAATGTGCAAAGGTTAGTTCCATGTGCAAACCTTAATGCCTACACCAAATATGCCTACAGAACAGTGTGGAATCTTTGAATCAGTTTCTATAGGTCAACGAGTTGAAGGAAGATCTAACTTTCACTAACTAGATACCTAAACTTAACTAGAGGGTAAATTCAAAGCGTCCATATCGGAGCTCAAACATGCAAAGTGTACTTACACTTGTCGGGACAGAGGGAGCCATCGAACCCGCAGACGGGAGTGTCCGCCGGGGGCTGTGTGCGCCCTCCGGCCCAGTGTATGGTGCGGCCCTCCACGTACTGCAGCGACGCGTTGGCAGCGATGTAGTTGGCCACCACCTGCGACGAACCAGTCTTGAAACTGACCAATCTGGCTCGAAGGACCAACTTTTGGACAATGGCTCACTGCGGTTTACAATTATGTGAAGATTTGAAAGTACTGAGGAAGACCACACACCCACCGTCAATTATCCTTATATCACACAACACACCAATCCCACACCCACGAATATCACACAAGTTCAACACATTTAAAGTCCCACTATCACACACAACAGCACATTTGAAACAGTTCAGTTTCGATAAAGTGTTTTCGCTGTTCACTAGTAAATTGTTTTCTGTCAGTTGCAGCCTACCGAACAGAATCCAAATTAGTTTGTAGGTGTATTTGCAAATTTAATTATGTCTGGGTAGCAACATTTAAAATACTATCTACATATGTATAGCTGCCTACTTTGTGCAAAATAAGATTATAATTAACTGTAATGTAAATAAGAAAGCTGACCGAATATTCAGTTCTCGGGAGCCAGAAACAGAAATTATATTTAATGAAAATACCGAGCTATTAGTCTGCAGCTCGCCGCTTCGAATCATGTTTCAGATAATTACGGAGACACTTTTTCGCTCCAATATCAGACCAAATACTTTTCCGTTCATTTCTCACGTCTAAATAATAAAACTAGTGATTTGATATCCTAACGAAAACAAAAACATAACAATAAACCAATTTCTCAGTGAATAGTTTCATCTCGTGTGCATCTTTTCTAACTGAAAGTTTGGTCCCGTTTTCGGCATAACTTCACGTCCGAATTATGCAAAGTGATATTGTTAGTGTCCTGCGCGCGTCACTTGCATGGCTCGCTCGGTTCGTCGAACTTCTCTGACGCAGTTGTGCACCGAAAGCACGGATTTTCAGCGAGTTGGGACAGGTTAGTGACTTGGTGACGTCACGGAAAGGCACGCAGGTAGGTCAGTACTCTCGCGCTCACTCTACTGATTGTTTGCTACTACACTTTACTGGAGCAGCATGTTTATAATTAGGCAAACCGATTAGGAAATGTAAATATTTTTTATTTGAACATATTTTCCATAATGATATGTGCAAATTTTGTGACGGAACATGTAATGAAAAGATTTAAGTTTTGTTCTAATTTATTTATTTTTATTTCAGACTCGTGAAAATATTACATTTAACTAAATGATTTCTTCTTATATATTAGTAGATGATTGAAACTAGATTTAATATTGTCTCACCAACGCATTTTTTGCATTGAGTTGTTAAATAATAAATTTTTAAGCTACTTTTACAAATTATATATCATTAATTTGTGTTCGTTCGAAATAATAATATAGTAATAATACTAATAGTGTTACTATATAATATATATATATACTATATAATAATAATAATTAGTGTTGAAAGAGTTCTACATGAACGACCGCAAAATAACCACTCGAAAGTGCAGTGTGTAGCAGACAAAGTCACTGAAGATGAATATATGCGTCGTATTTGTTATTTTATTCTGTCTACAGGTTGGACCAAGTTTTTTTGTGCCACATTATTACACGTATATGCTGATATGATATGCATGTTCTGTCAATGTGTAAACATAAGATTGTGAGACAAAAATGTTGTTAATTTGTACGAGTAACTAAAAATGGATTCTGTCAGGCACCAAGCTCGTTCGCTAGTTCTATGAAAAAAGCTTTAAAAAAAAGCAATTAGCTTCGAAGTCTACACACGTTCGCTAACTTTTATGATGTTACGCTAGAATTGGAGACAAAATTGAGATGCCTTTTGATAAAAGTAATAATAAAATTAAGGAATTTATTTCTGTTCCTAGACGTGCTTAGCTTTTACCGAAGAATGTGTTTGGTATAAAACATTATTTAATAAAATTAATCTGTTACATGAACGCAAAGCTATGTAGAATACTCATATACTTAGTGGAAAAGAGAAGTAAAAATGTTAAACATAATGTTCACATCAGCCGCTGGCTTCGCAGCAAAACAAATGTTTGTGTTTCGGTTTCAGCTGAATACAGAGTTTGGGGCCCAGCCGGTGTGCGGGGGGGGTGGGTGCTCTCGAACTATTCGCCTGAAGCGGTAACTCAATTAATTCTGCGTAATTTTATTACAAGTATTACGTTTGATTCGCTCACATACCGTGAAATCGCTATCCCAACAATGGACAGTGGGGGTTTTAATATTGGGCTAAAATATGTCAATATTAATTGTAGAAGTAACCTAATATTACAGGGAAGTAATACAAATTTTGGACAGATATGATTCTTATACTAAATACATCATATCAACTGATGATGCCCGCAGCTCCAACCACGTTAAGGTCAGACATTAAAACAGCCAGTTTTTCCCACCCCAGTTCACTCCAATGAGTGAATCAAGAATCGAGCTAAAAGTAGATACAATCGCATCAAAATAGGTTTTTTAAATTTATGAGTGGACAGACGAAAAGAGGGAGAGAGGGAGAGACACACAGACAGAAGAACGTAGTTCACTGAACAACTCCATCTTTTCATCTATTGATGTTTTTTTTTAATGTTGAGGTGATATGAGATTAAGTTGTAAATAAAAACTCGCTTGAACACTTGGGCAATCCCAATAATGAAATGAAAAAATATTATTTATGCAATTTTGGGAAAAGCACTCGAAAGAAAAACATTTACCGCCTTACACACGGAATAGCCTTACGTTACTTTAAGCTTTTACTCAACAGTTCTCCAGTTACAACCGTCCCTTGTCCTTTAACTCAACAGTTCTCTAGTTACAACCGTCCCCTGTCCTTTAACTCAACAGTTATCCTGTTACAACCGTCCCTTGTCCTTTTACTCAACAGTTCTCCAGTTACAGCCGTCCATTGTCCTTTAACTCAACAGTTCTCCAGTTACAACCGTCCCTTGTCCTTTTACTCAACAGTTCTCCAGTTACAACCGTCCCTTGTCCTTTTACTCAACAGTTCTCCAGTTACAACCGTCCCTTGTCCTTTAACTCAAAATTTCTCCAGTTACAACCGTCTCTTGTCCTTTTACTCAACAGTTCTCCAGTCACGACCGTTCCATGCAAATATTTTTGTTTTTTAATTTACGGTTTATTGACTACTAATTATATTCAAATTCAGTTTGTATGATATATTCAATTCAAAAGTTATGAGGTTAAAAATATGTTCATAAATTCAGACTGTGTGTGTGTTTTGGGATTTTAGGGGGCTTCTAGAGGCCAATGAAATATAACTAGAGTAATAAAACAGCCTGACACTCTGTTATTGTTAGTGTACACTGAACAATACATTCACACGCAAACCCTATTCCTAGACCCTATTCCTTAAACGCAATCTCAAACCTACACACCCTCACACCCTCTCACATACACCCTCACACACACACACAGCCTCTCTATTTTTTTTCTTCAGGTACGCTTTACCTTTACAATTCACACTTTAGTTTAAGGTAATTTTTTTATTTAAATTGTATTAGATTTGAAGGCTGTTGATTTTCCAAATAAAATAAAACAAAAAATAGTAATAGACTGGCATTACACGTGGGAGCAGTTTTGAAAGCACTGATCTCCAAAAGACTGCTCCACCAAACAAAATATTTTTTTACTTATTTATTTTTTCATATAAATAATCATAAAAATACAAAATTCACATTAACTAAATCCATGTGGATAAATACCATTCCGATAGACCGTTTCGCCTGTGGTGAAATGGTTGCAAGAAGTAAACATTTTGATTCAGTTAAGATGGCGTCTTCTGAATATTATGTATGCAATAAATTATACATACATAAAACATTTCATTAAAACATTAGATAAAGAATAAACTAAATAGCATTAAAGAAGTATTTTCATAGTTTAAGTCGAGTTTCAAATTTCATTATGTATTTGGGTGGAAAGTTAAGTTTTTATTTTAATATGAGTAAATTTCACAGTCACTATGTTGCTATTTTTCTACCACCAAACCCCTCGCCAGGCTAGGCCATCGCGACACAAGATCGCTTCGGTGTTCTTAGCCCGCGTCCGTTTGATGTTCAACGCTCAGATCAAAAGCGCCGACGGATTTCGTGATGAGATCTCCTCCGCACCGGCGGCACCGGCCTTCATTGGCAATTACGAGACACTTGCCGCGCGAGCATAAGTGGTGAGCTGAAGTTTTAATGACTAATCCTATTTCATTTTCGAAATAAATAAGGGTGGTATGATGTCTAAGTGACATTTCAGGCACTGCATCGAATTGTACTTCTGCATAACTTCATAATTTTAAATCACAACTTGAAAAAATTGCTTTTAATCATTTACGACACTCAAAATAATGAAACGTCTCGTCAAAGGCATCCTCTTGGCTCCAGATCAGCTCTTACAAGCGAGCCCACCCCACAATCCTCCTCATTCCTTCGCAGAACACAAGTGCTTCAAAATAACAAGACAAGCCCCTCATTGTCTGCTTCTATTTATATTTATTTCTACATACAGGGGTTGCCTTGAATTAATTCAAATAGAATTATTGTGTTTTTTATTGGTCGAAGAGAAAATACAGTAACCACTTATAGATTTTCAATAGTTATGATACTTTTGAAATTGCCATATACAATAAAATGCTTTCTTTCAAATCAAATCAATAAAATTTCATTTTTTTTTTTATTAAATGTATCGCAAAATAAAACAAATAACTAACGGGTAATAAGTTTGAGCAATTTGTAAACATGCACTGCCAGAGGCCCTGGCCAGAGGAACAGGTTAACGGATAAACGAACGCCAAAATTCTTTATATTGGGTTCCGTTTTTTAGGGTTCCGTACCCAAAGGGTGAAAACGGAACCCTATTACTAAACCTCCGCTGTCCGTCCGTCCGTCCGTCCGTCCGTCCGTCCGTCCGTCTGTCCGTCTGTCACAGGGCTGTATCTCAGTAACCGTAACAGGTAGACAGCTGAAATTTTCACAGAGTGTGTATTTATTTTGCCGCTACAACAACAAAGATTAGAAAAATAATTAAAATTAAAGGGGGCTCCCATACAAAAAACGTGTTTTTTTTGTTTTTTTTTACGATGGTACGGAACCCTTCGAGTGCGAGTCCGACTCGCACTTGGCCGGTTTTCGTTTTGTAGACTATACAAAATGTGTTTATGGACAAAGCGTTAAAAATAATAACGCATGTGCAAAACGATTGGAAGCCTCAGAATTAGGGTTCCCATTCGTCCAGGTTTGGAATTTCATTTATCCGACTTAGGGAAAAGTTGCATAAATATATCGATCTTATGCATTTATATTACAGTACGTATTACGGTAGGTGTCGTGGGACACTCGTAGGAACCATGTTCTAGCTACCGGCCCCAGATTCGCACGGGTTTTTCACACACATTTAAAACTGACATACGCCACAGAATAATGCAATACGTTCTGGCATTCCATAGTAGTGCACGAATCAAAATTCAGATTTTAGTATTCGTTGACGGGACTGACAGAAATCACTCCGTGCTCGCCCTGCGATTGGAATGTGTTTTGCCCGCGAATAACAAAAAAATGTTTGTTGATCAAATCGCTACCAAACTTCACAGGATCGGCCGCTGGGCTAATCGGACGATTGCCTGAAATTTTGATCAAAATCGGTTACGATGCCCTTATTTAATTTTAGACATTTACCCGAGCGGGGTTTCTAAACTTTCAAACTGCACAGGATCACCCTCTTGGCTAATCTGAAGATTGCCTGAAAATTGCATCAAAATCGTCCACCCGTTAGGGAGAGAGACTTAAATGTCTAACGGATTGTTTAAGGCATTTAATGTTTTAGGGTGGCTGGGTGGTTGGAGGGAGGGGAAAATATATAGGGAGTGAAGACATATGGAGGTGTCTGGGTCCTTCTGGATCGGGGGGCTTATATAATGTCAAAAATGGACTAAAGGAGGTATTTTTATATTCCCAGTTTGACGGGGGGCAGGAATATAAAGATTTGAAAATTAGGAGGGGTGTGAAACGCGGAAACTTAAAGAGTACAAACATAACCCTAGGGAGGAGGCGTTCGTTTAGGTGCTCGTAGGGCCGAGATACGCATAAAATATATTTTACGCTCCATTGATCGGCCAATTCGGGAAATATCCAGTAGCTGAGCAATGTATTTGAGACTCTAGGTAATGGCTTGCCCGTAGAAATTTCATTTCACCTTTACAAGCAAAATCTGTAGGTTAACGCTGACAGGGACCACCCACAGGTTTGTCAAAATGTTTTACAAATTTTTTACAATTTATGTCGCCATGGTACTTTTTCCGAGATTTAATTATTTTTAAAATTCAAAAGAAATTCAGGGGGGTGGGGTCCTTGAAATATAACAATCATATTTCATAAGCGCCCGTCGTCCATCCGCCAAACGCGCGATGAGGGATATAGTTCCATTAATAAAAATATTCAAAAATATTCCACGTAAAAATGCAGGTCTTACTTACTTCCTTACTTACTAGGTGGTGAGGTTAAGCCAACCCGGGATGGTACCATCACATTGAAGCGGCAATAAAAATTGTCCGTGTTTCCCATCCAGGTCAATATAACCGAGCAATATAAGGAAGGAGGCAAGGCATCTAGTTCCCATGTGGTGTATTAGGCTACTATCTGATGGTCAGTTTGGTATTAGCTATCCATGTCCAGTGACATAAAAAAAAACAACCCGGCTTTTCTGACCATTTTCTGTAAACGTCCGGGCTTTCCTAATTCACATATAATAAACGGGTATTACCCTTATTTGTACCCAACAGCATTTTTACTCGGGATTCTGGGCTTCAACTCACTTGAACTTCGGAGATCCCGGGCATTAATGCTGTTTGGTTTCAAAATTCTGATCGGGAAAGTTGATTCGCAAGCTTTACTACAGCTGGTACAACTGGCACTGAACGTGCCTGATGGTTACGCTCGACGGCGGAATGCACGTTTGTTTGCCGAGATCGTGACGCGAACCCGCTCTCACTACTGGTCGCCCATATGTCTCGTCCTGAGGCTGTTCAATGCGATGCATCTGTCAACACCTGAATGTGATGTGTTTGTAAATCTGAGAAGGACGTTTGAGAGAGTGTGCACGACATTTTTGGAAGGCTATTTGAAAGTTAACTCATCCATAGTTAATTAAATGTCTGTTTTTTTTTTCTTTTTTCCATATTGTAATTAACTTTGCTACATTTCTACGCCTTGGTTTTCTGTTATGTGAAATGTATGTATTTGTCATGTGTTTTAAATAAATAATTTTTAAAATTTTAAATAATACCTCTACCAGGAGGAACGTTTGCTTACTTAACTTATTTTCGCTCATAAGCAGGATAAATTATACTAAAGTTTATTATTGCCTTTTATCACCCTTTGAAGATAAACGAAGTTGGTATTAGACGGTGCCAACGCCATGTTTTCGGGCCGTATTTCATCCGACCGCCGCCGTCGGATCTTTCGGGAAATACCTAGCAAATTAATATAATTTCGCGCTAATATGATTGTTTCAAAATAATTACAAAAGATCTTCTGTGAAAGCGCCCTAATTGTAGCGAGCACTCGCGCGGGTCAGGCTGTTTCGCTGGCGTTTTATTGTAATTACGGTTCAGCGGGGTCTGACGCGAACGAGTTTCGGGGCACCAGACTAGAGTACAAAGGCGACTGTGTAATAAGGGCTGGTAGTAACGTTAGAAGATTGTGAATTTCGGTGGTTTAATTGTTGCATACTCATTACAGGTTGTTTGGGTACGCTCGCGACTAGGGTGCGTGGACCTAGTAAGACGTACCGAAATAGCACTAGCGAGAGAGAATTGTTGCCTGCGCAGTTTTAGTTTGCAGTTATTTTCGAGTGCTGTTGTTTTAAACTTTATATTATATTGTGCGTTCGGGAACTCCAATAACAATTTAGATAAATTCGAATCACCTATTTATAATGAAAAGGTAAATAATGTAAGGGTCTGTTATTCCTGCGTAAAATATCCATAGAATAGAAAACTTAAGATCTATTTTATATATCTAATTATATCCTTGTTTATGTGAAGTGCGGTATATGGCGTACGCTAGGACCTCACGGTGCCCGAGGGCGCCCATGAGATTTCGAACTTTCAGGGGGGCTGCGAAAACCATGCCGGCCGGCCAGTTGCTTTTACACACATGTTCGAAGGACATGATTGTACTTTGTGGGAAAAAACTTCACCAGGGAATCGATTCCATAGTTTACCGACCCTATAGATAAAACATCTAGAGGATCTGTGGGTCCTTATTTATGGAATGTCGACAGTGAATGGGTTTTTATATGAAAAACCGGTATGGGTGGCTGTACTGAGAGAGCAGTGTGTGAATGAGAGACGGAGTGCAGTTTTTGGTCAGGCGTGAAACATTATGATGCACCCTGTTGAGGCCTCCCAGCTTTTTTTGGGGTAGCTTAGCTTTATCCTCAATATGACGTTTAAAATTAAGGTCATGCGTCAGGTCGACACCAAGAATCTCATTGTGGTTGTTAAAAGACAGAGTTGTACCCTGGAAGGTCGGAGCTACACGGTAATCTTTTTCTATTCTTAAAGGTTCACATAGCTATTCCGAAACATTCTGCACTTAATTTTAATAAATATCTAAATATATAAAATAAACTCAACGGATTGGAGAACTGTGTTCAGTATTTAAGTAACTACATTTATCTTAAAGTATTGGCCGGACTGTGTTTTGTACTTTAAACATACACATTTAATTTGTCAAATTTGTAAAAATATAAATCTAAAATATAAATCTTCATCACTACGAACTTGGAGATTTCAATATTACAATTTTATCCTTCGTTAAGATTTTTTTA
Organism: Incurvaria masculella; assembly: GCA_946894095.1. Taxonomy (NCBI): domain Eukaryota; kingdom Metazoa; phylum Arthropoda; class Insecta; order Lepidoptera; family Incurvariidae; genus Incurvaria; species Incurvaria masculella. Next base: position 13,654,522 of record OX335641.1, on the reverse strand, counting down.
TCTTTCAGAAATTTTTTACTATTTTTCTGTTGAAAGGTGAACTTCTGCGTTCCCATCACACACATTTTTGGTAGGATCTGCTCTAGAATCTTTAGTCAGAATACCTCGAGTTTTTACACACATATACATACGCCCTCAAACCTCTACACCCTCCCAATTCCTGCCCATACACTTAAGAGCGTTACAATTCGTTTAAAATATGTTTTGTTGTATGATTTATAAACTGTATTTGTTCCTTTAATAAATAAATTAATTAGTTATAAACGTTTAATTCATAAGAATCCATTGAAAATTATGATGGGACAACGTACCTCAAACTTTCCAGAAGCGGGATCCATGTCCAGCAGCGAGTACGAAGCGATACGGTCACCGTTGTCGTCTATGGTCACATCTCCTGTTATACCTGCACATACCGTTATATGTTGACATATAAAAAGATGCATGAGACAGTTCATAATATGACAACGTTGTCACGCCATCGAATTCAGGCTGAGTGTGTTCTTTTACGTACCATATGTATCAGGAATATACTCACGCCAAATTTAAATGTATATAAGGTACCTTTCCAACCCCCGCGAACACATACCTTACAGTAGGATTTAGTGTTAGCACGTACAGCAGCACGGTATTGTAAAACTACTCACCCTTGAATGTACGGGCTACACATGCTGCAGATGATGGCGGCGTCTACGATCTGACCGCATCACCCTCTCCCTCCCCCACCAAAATCGCTTCGCTCGCGGTCGCGTTGCGCTTTGCGCGAGCGCGTACAGCAGCACAGCGCCATAGAGCCACAGTTATAATACTCACCCTTGAAGTACGGATTCACGTGTTGCGGAAGATGGCGGCCCCGTCGCTTGCTGCTCCCGAACCCCATCACCATCGTCTTGCTCACAGTTCACGTTGGGCGTGAGCGCGTACCCACATGTTGCGAATGATGGCGGCGCCATCGAGCGGGCCATACCACTCGCTCCCTCCCCCCGCCGTGATCGCCTCCGCCACGGTCGCGTTGAGCGCCAGCGCGTACAACAGCACAGCGCCATTGAACCGTAGTTAGAATACACACTCTTGAAGTATGGTTTCACATGTTGCGGATTATGGGCCCCGTCGCTCCCTCACCTCATCTCCACCGCCTCGCTTACAGTCACGTTGAGCGTGAGCACACAGTATCACGGCGTCGCACAACAACACGTGGAATACTCACCCTTGAAGGTACGGTTCCACATATTGCGGATGATGGCGGCGCCGTCGAGCGGGCCGTACCACCCGCTCCCTCCCCCCGCCGTGATCGCCTCGGTGACGGTCGCGTTCAGCGCGAGCGCGTACAGCAGCACGGCGTCGTAGAAGGCGGCCACGAACGTCGACACCACCTCCTCAGCGCCGAAAGTGTAGTTGTACTTCTCGGCGGCGAGTTTCTTCACCTGTGACCATCGATAGCTGTTAAATACCATTGAACTTGCTTATATTTATTTTTAATTTGAAGCCCTAACTAAAATGTTGAATTAAGGTGGCCCAACCCGGCGGCCTCAACTCATTTGCGGGCACGGTACAAAACCGTGCTGTTGCGCTCTGGGACCTTCTCTGTTTCTAAGAATAAGACAGGCTCCGTTATGAGGAAGATGCAACCTGTCCACAAAAAAGACAATGTGCATAGTGTATGATTTGGTAAGATTTATGAAAATTTTAATTTCAAAACGACTTATAGCTAAAAGTAAACCACGACCGCTGTAGTCAATAATCTAACAAAAACCAAATAGATTATAAATCTTGATTAAACAAGCTATGTCTGATGACTAATCTTTTTAAGATGTTCTTACTTTATCATTGCGTAATCCACCTCCAAAGTAATTGTATAAAACGCGCGAAAAATCCGAACTTTCGGACGTTATAACTTGGAAACCAAACACAATTTTACAATGCCAATGGTCATCAGACATCTAGTTCAATCAAATAAAGCTATATTGAGCAAAATTTTGGATCTCTGACAAGAAATATAGGCGTGATCTTCTTTCCCCTTTTGTATGGGGAAATGAGCGGGTTGGGCCACCTTAACCGTGTCTTTGCACGTTCGGAAATATTTTGTTGTAACTATTTTGTTTATAAGTACCATCCATACTTCCACACTAATATTATAAATACGAAAATAACTCTGTCTGTCTGTTGCGTTAAACAACTGGACGAATTTTCGATGAATTTCGGTAAATGTAGTCTGTATCTTGAAGGACATAAAAAGTACAGAAAAGGATAAAGAACAGGATGTGCATAAACAGGTAGCCAGAACCGAAGGGACTTTTGTTTTTAAGTTTTTTTTTACTTTATTGGAGGCTAATCCCACACAACTACTGCTGTAATATTGGCCTAAAACACCACTTTCCTGAAGGAATTAAGTGTCTTGCCATTTTTTAACACGGCTACACTAAACTGGACGGAGACTACGGGCCATTTTTCATTGCCGCTTCGACCATAGTTTTATCCCGGACGGGCCTGACCACCTAGTAAAAAAATCTAAAAAGAATCTACAGTTGTACATGGGTTCCGAAACATGAAACGGCTCGTATTCGTGACGAAATGCACTTATCCAACTGAGAATGTTAATTATCTTTTAATTAATGGGAAGAAATGCAGCGGGCCACTATTATTCGTTTTGAGGTGGGCCCGTTACCATAAAAAATTACATCCTCATTGTTTAAAACCCCAGGGTTCCAATTTACTTGATATTTTTTATACCTAATATCAGGGAACCAATACTGTACGTTACTGTAGTGTTTTCTGAAATGTATCCCGGGGTAGAACCACGGAGAAAATAAAAGGGAAAAAAATAACAATTCTTTGACGATTTCGTGCTTACTGCCATCTAGTTTTTTTTTTAAACAATCACGTTCGGAACCAGGTATTCGTACCTGTAATAATATACCAAATATCGAATAAATTGGAATATTGGTTTTCCAATGATTAGTAAAATTTAGTAAACTGTATTGACAACTTGTGAAATCTACATGCCTTTTTTTATCTCTTTATCTATTATTAAAAAATATATATCATTATGTTCCGTTGGTCAACCGTAAAAATAAATAAATAATTTTATTTAATTAAATTTTCAAAATATGTTTTTTATTTCACTTAATCAATATGGAAAACAATAAAATTTAAACCATTTCATTGGAGAAAATATGTATGATTGCAATAATTATTCAAGTACGTTTTCCGGGAAATCGATGTCGTACTGAGTGAGGCATCGCTCGCCGGGAAACTGTAAGTTTGAGGTATTTGTACATCAGCGGTGTAAACCTAAGAACATACGTAGGTGTAAATACACATTTTGATCAAAGGAACAGGAAAAGGCACTCAACGCGTACTTTGTTACGTTCAACGTAAAATTGTATCATAACTTGGGGGATTCGAGATGAAAGGCACCTGAGAGTTCCCACGAAGTCCATATCAATATTTAACTTGCCTGAGTCAGAAGCTTACAGGCTTTTTAACATGGACTGGTGGCTAGAGTTTATGGATCGCTTTTTTTATTATTTTCGTAAAATGTCTTTGGGGTAGTTGAAGGAACTGTAATATGTTTTCTTCACCTTTACACGTTAATACTGCGTTAAGACTGCGCAGTGGTATTCACATAGCTCAATTGATATAGTAGATCATGAAACTGGGAGATTGAATATCATTAAACGAATGTTTTAAATTAGATTACTATAAATAAAATAAAATAACATGTATAGATGTCGAATTATCTTGATAATTCTAAAACTTCTTTTTGTTTTTTTTTTGTACCAAAATATTACAGAAAAATCATGTTTTCCTGATTTTCGTTGTCGGATAATGTAAATCTATGTATATTGTTTTCAATAAGAATTCAATAAAATATGCATTTGCAACTGTTGAAAAATCGATTCAGAATATTTTAATTAAAAAAAAATCATAAACAAAATTGTATTTTGATGAAATACCTAACATACCTACCAAAAAATTTGTTCATATTAAGACTTTTATTTTAAGGCGGATTTTAAACTTTTTCTGAACAAAAATCCTGCCGAGAATTTGTAAGATTTCCCTTTATCATTAAACTCAATTATGTTGCAAAATGATTTAAGATCGGAGAGTTAGTTTAATCTCCCGTTTAATGGCCTATCTATAACATCAATCCCGAAGGACATAGCTTTCCGTCCATCTTCACATTAATCTGTATGGTGTATGCCCAAACAAAATCATCACTATTCTGGCCTCTAGAGGTCCTAATAAGTACATACCAAAGGTACGTATCAGGTAGGTATCAGGTGTCCCGTAATGTACGCAAGATTAAAATTTCGCGCTATTTATGCGATAAAGGGTTTCCAAATAAAAAATATAGCGTGACAGCTGACAATTAAAATGGAGCCTTAGACGAAAGAAAGACGAGTCTTTGTTGTTTTGCAATATTTTATATCAATACAGTTTTGGCAGCTACAGTTTGTAATTTTTGTACAAAACAATCTTGAACCTTCATTCAGGTTCAAGGGATGTGGACGACATGGGGTTTCATATGTACGGTGCTACATGCCATACACCATGAGAAACAGTTTAAGTAGCGCATAAGTAATTCCCTGGTCGAGTAATTTATCATTTCGGGATCAGACTTGACCGGTCAGATCATGCGGTTTAATGGCGTTGGACTTTTTTATTTAATTATATTTTTTTTAAATCAAATATTCATACAAACAAACTACGACCACATACGCATTAAAAGAGGAAATCAAGCGCTATATAAACTAAATTTAGTCACATATATTACAAGAATAGAGTAAGTTTATGCCAGCAAAAACGTTGAGACAATTTATCTAATGTACTATTCCGTACATAAACTGAATACTTTTGAAATCAATGAAATAAATACATTCACTTATCAAAAACCTAGGTTATTGATCAACATTACTTTTTGTGTGAATTTTGGGACACCTTTTATATTCGATTACAGCCGACAGGATAGGTTCTATTGACACCGCTCGAGTGGAAGTCCACCCGAATAGATATTACTTCGTGACCGCACCCGACGTCGCGTCCGGCGGACGTGGCCGGATCCGGTCCATAACTTGCCAATTTGGCGGTTTTCAGCTGAGTGCAGGCGAACGGAGCCCGGCGATATTGGAAAAGTTGAATGAATTAGTCTAGACTTGTAACATTCCGGCGTCCGACCAGACGAAGGCGGTTCATCGACTCGTCTGAAAATACTACGTGGGTGTGATGAAGGTTATCGATTAAGGACGAATTATTTTTTCTATGAAAACTGTAATTTTAAAACTTGTTCTAATAAAAAATACACATTACACGTCCAAGATATGTGTATATAACGCTATATAAAGCTAAAGATGCAGAAAAGTAAATTTAGTTATTACTTATCAGTCTCGATCACAACAAAACAAATAAGCCAATGGCGCCCCGTTTATGTTAGAACCGATACAATCCAGTGACATTTCCATGTCATAGTGTTATCTCTGGTAAATTAAACCTTATAAATACTTTTCACCTAACCATGGTTTTTATAAAATCACAAATTGTAAGTGGTACCATTATATGTATTACCTCCTGCCTTCTGTTGATAATTCTGTATCTGACGCGTGGAATTACTGGGATGTAATTATAACAGTAAAATCATTATAAAATAAAAAACAAAATAAGACCACTCAGCTTACTAAAATGTAAGGAGTAATCGCCGAGAGGTACCATTACCAACCGCAGGTAACCAAATGACTGCTAGATTCGATGATACTTGATAGGGCCGGCTGTAATTTTGGAAACCTCAGATTACGAGAAGCCCCCGCAGAAGCTCACAAAAATAGCGCAGCCCCTCAGTTCTTACCATCGCCTGCTGTTCTCGCCCATTATCGCTCGCGCGAAAAGCGCAATGGCTGGATGCTCTTTACGTCAAAAGGTTATGCATCGTAAAAATTAACATTCGGAGACATGTACGAGTGGTGCGGCGCGCACTCTGCGGTACATCTCACGTCGGTGTAACGACACGCCTGGAAGCGTACCTGGTCGGAGAACTGTATTTACTCGTCGTGGTGCGGCGCGCACTCTGCGGTACATCTCAGTAACGACACGTCTGGTAGCGTACCTGGTCGGAGAACTGTATGTACTCGTCGCGGTGAGGCGCGCACTCTGCGGTACATCTCACGTCGGTGTAAGGAAATGCCTGGAAGCGTACCTGGTCGGAGAACTGTATGTACTCGTCGTGGTGCGGCGTCTGGCTAGTGACGGTGAGCACGGCGCTGTAGGCGCGGCGCGCGCGCTCGTTGCGATCGTCGCTGTCCTGCGGCACGTGCCACGGCTCCACCGACGTCGGCGAAGCGAGGCTGCGGGATATAACCAATTATGGGGGTAAATTGTATCCTTTATACCATCGCAGTCCCCATACCAAGGTAACCAAAATATTGTTAATATTTTAAATCACATCAAAATACGAAAAATATTTTGTGACATTAGTCCCCCTAAGATTGCGTGCTTCCATGTCAACATCACAAAATCTTATCGGTGCTTTGCTTGACAATTTCAAGATAACCGCATTCAGTGCTACTTTATTATTAATCTGACAATCGATGCTTTCAAGAATACTGAGTTTCCAAGAAACATTTAATTTTTATTTATTTGAAGTTGGGCTGCGAGCTTTTTAGCCTTGCTATCACTGCGACGTTTCCAGATCGATTGTGACTTTTGCCTTTTTTCACCTGCGTTCTTCAGGAAATGCAGGTTTTTTTCAGATGTGATGACTTTGATGTCATCTTTGTCCAGTAAGTATCCCCCAAGGATGACAATTATTTTATGAATTAGTGGTTCACAGTCGCACAGAAGGTGGATCGTTGTCTTAAAAAACAAACAAACTCTCAAGATAAAAACTGCATAAATCTCTATCTGTCAACCTCACCCTGTGCAGGTGTTTGTTAAGGTGGCCCTTCCCGACGGGACTAAGTCATTCGCGGGCACGGTACAAAACCGTGCTATTGCGCTCTGGGACCTTCTCTGTTTCAAAGACAAAGCAGATAATGCGCATAGTGGTTGATTTAGTAAGATATACGATTTTTTTAATTACAAAACAACTTATAGCTATAAGTATATCACGAACACTGTAGTCAAAAAACAAAAAAACAACTTGATTATAAATCTTGAGAAGACTTGACTTGAGAAGACAAAGCAGATAATGCGCATAGTGGTTGATTCGGTAAGATGTACGACTTTTGTAATTACAAAACGACTTATTGCTATTAGTAAATCATGAACACTGTAGTCAAAAAACCAACAAAAACCTATTATTATAAATCTTCATGAAACAAGCAAGGTCTGATGACTAACCTTTTTAAGATGTTTTAATTTTATCGTTGAGTAATCCACGTCTAAAGTTATTGCATAAAACCCGCGAAAAATTCGAACTTTCGGACCTTATTACTTACAAACCAAACCTACTGCCACTACCTCCGAATATATACCTATTAAACTTCTCAAACACCCAAAGGTCGACTGGAAGAAATCTCTTCGAGGGATAAGCCCGCCTTTGCGCCCCACTTATGTTGTTTTTACACTATACTTTCTTTTGTAAATTGTTTTTTTTTTTTGTGGCGTAATAAAGAATTTTCAATCAATCAATCAATCACTATTTTATAATGCCAATGGTCCTGAGACATCTAGTTCGATCAATTAAAGCAGTATTGAGTATAATTTTGGATTTCTGACAAGAAATATGGGCATGATCTTATTTCCACGTTGTGTGAAGGCCCACCTTAAAGTTCCAGTGGCCTTTTAGAGCTCTGGTAATTACTCTGAGCTGATTTGAGTTACACATAACCTTAGTAGATATTAGAGATATCCTTAATGTTTTTCAAAGGTCGGAGAATAAAATAACAATATACTAACTCCGAGAAGAGTTCGATGTTGAAGAAGACGTACTCCCCAGACGACACCATGTTTAGCTCCTCCGCAGCCAGCATGATCTCGCGCACGGTCTTCGGACTAGCGCACACCACCACGACTGAGGACAAGCAGAGTCAACACTTGAGCAACGTGGATCATATCGATATTCACTTTAAAAAGGGTCATTGCTGAAGATGTGTTGCTTGTTGAAGACGACTGCGATTATGGCTGGCGGTGAAAATTCTGTAACGACACTAAATGTATGATTAAATGAATAGAAAAGCCACTCCAAACGAACTGAAGCTAGTAAATGAAGACGACAGCGGAAAACATAGCGGAAATGTATTATCGGCAATACCACTAGCCAGTTCCAATCTATAATGTTATGTATTATTCTACAATACTTCATTTCAAAATACTTTGGATCGTAAACTGTGTCATCTTGAAATGCGGTAAAAAAGATTTAAAACTAACTATGAATTTTCTTGTAGATTATTATAGTAAAAACGTGGCTTATCTTTGAACGATAAAACAACTTATATTCCTGCTTAACTTACATACGTACGATGCGTGCAATTTGCGTTGGCGGATCAGTATGGCATACCGCTAGATCTCACCATGATAAGCCTTGATTTTATAATAACACTTGTGGTGTTTTAAAATCAATGGATTATTGCCAATCGCTACAATGATTGCACAACAGAGTATTTTACACTGAAAAATATGAGATGAAAATACAAAACAACAAGAAAACAGAACAAAGGTGGACTTACCACTGAGACCAATTTCTCCTTCAGTTCACCCTTGGGTGATTAACACAATATTCGTTTGGTAAATGACTATAAGGATTTTTTTACACAGTGCAAGCACCTTTACATGTTATCTTTTAAATTAAAAATACCTCTGTTAACATATATGTACCTTCTCCATACCTTCAAATTTTTTAGAATGAATTGTTTTCCAAAAAATAAAAACAGTCACCTTTCCTTACATTAGCTATTTATGATACCTACACCAATACATCGGTGAAACAACTATTGAAATATCAATATTATTAGTAGCAGAACAAAAGACATTAAGTTTCCTGGACAGAAATTGCTTACCTACTCAGAACTTATCTACTCTATTCCCAAATAATAATTTATTTTTATTTAAGTTTATAAAGTTATCATTTTCATGCTTTTAAGATTAATGTTAGCTGGAGAATAGACTTAAAATATATCCTAAAAACAAGTAAAATATGTTCTATGAACCACTCAAGCACGCATCCACGTCTCTGGAAGTGCCAGGTATAATCCTACTTATTCATTCTCTACTGTGGCATAGCCGTGCCCAGGGCCGCGCGGTGAAATCGCTTTACATACATTTGCATAGCGGTCGCGCTCCTGAAACCGCACCAATGAAGTGAATTTGTGCAGCTGGCGACGCAGTGAACCGAATAATGCACAAACAGGTTTAAGGTTTTATTTTGCACTATGCATTGGTTTTTTTATGAAACTGGACATTGATAGCTAATACCAACTGTCTGATATTAGCCTTAGACCACATGGGAACTAAGTGCCATACCAGAACCTTCCTTTTATTGCTCGGCTACATTGAACTGGATGGAAAATAGTGGAAAGGCTTTGACCATCGATCATTCAATGCGATGGTGCCAACCCGGGCAGAATAACTTACATTCACACAGTAAGGATAGGGACCTGAAATTGTACGTGGAATCCGAAGCAACGGCCAGCCTTGACGGTTGAAAACGGTAACCCATCTACAACCCAACCGCGCTCAGAGGTGCTTCACAAGCGTATCGCACCGCAAGGCGCACGCCACTGGGTTACCGAAGCTAATAGAATTCAAGAATAATTGTAATATGGGGTTATTTACATATGTTGTATGGTAGCGTTATCTTGTGTCGTAGAACGCGGGTTTTAATACCAGGTTAACGCCGATTTCTTATCAGGGATAAATTTGTGCACTTTCGTTAACACTGCGGGTCCCTCCATGGTTCGGAATCCAGGCAATCCCTTCCTTATTTGGTGGTAGGCCTAGGCCCGCTGGGGTTGGTACCATTGTATTGGGTGAAAGATGGTCGAAGGGCAACACAAAAATATCCGTGTTGTCCATTTAGTTCGATGTGGCCGTGCATGAGCAGTGCTCTCATGAAGAGAAGGTCCTAGCATGGTACCTAATTCCTTCGTGAATAGGTGAATGCTGTGTTTAGGTGATATCATAACAGTAGGTGAGTTATAAACTATCCATGTCCAGTTCCTTAAACATATTAATACATTTTAAAATTGGCTCTAGAGGCGACACTTTCTTAAATACAGAAGAAAATTCGTGAAATGATCAGAAATTAGTTACAATCCATGTTTACTGGCAAGTAATGACACTTCAGACAGCAAAAGTTGCATTGCTTTAGTGCTTATGTGGAGTGGATAAACCTTAAAATACACAATACCCAATGTGTACATTAGATAGTACATATATTTTTCATCAACCACCAATTAAATCAATTGAAAAAATTATGATATAGTTAATCTTTAGGGTGATTTAAAAAAAAGTGAGGGCATTACACTTTTAATATTTATGAAATAAGTATTTCACAAGAAAAACATATTTAAAGTAGCTGTAAATTATATACATATCTTGCAAATACCTCTGAGCATCAATGTTAGGCATTAGCGTGGAGGAATGAGTCCACGCTAAAGCAACGCACGATTATCGAAATAAATTGGCTTCCATTTTGGTTGACCCCATAAACAAATATAATACTTGTTTATGGGGCTAGACATGGACAGTACCACACCCATACAGTAACGATATTAGTCAAACACGGCACATGGAAATTAGGTGCCATGCCAGGATCGCCCGTTCTGTATTTTTTTGAGTGCAGGGATCATTTTTGCTTTAGAATAAATCAAGCAGCCCAAACTTAAGATAAATAAATAAATCTGCCAAATTGACAGTGCCTTTAAAATTATTGGCAAAATAAGTTTGTATACCTAGTGGGACCTAGCTCAGGGACCTTTAGCGCGGTGAATAGCGTTCGTGACTGCGCATTAGAATTATCTTTCAGCGTACGACTATGAACATCTTTATGCAAATCGTGCATAATTTCGTTTAAAAAGCGATGTTTTACTATGAAAGATATAACCCACCGTCATGACGCCAACACACTGGATGCCCATAGAAATTAGACGACACGCCAAGACCTACCCTTTATAAGCTATATGTTTTCAATATCAACTACAATATTCATATTTCGGCTGGTATTTCTAACCCTGAAAATCTGGAATTTATTGAAATATTGTGCAAGCCAGCAGCCCTGCTGGCTTGCACAATATTTTAATACATCTGTTCAATAAAGTCTTCATCTCAAAAATAGTGTTTTAAATTTACACATATTACATTCCGAAATTAACAATTATTCATTCGGTAGTATTACAATTCATGGGGTCTCACCATGTTTACGTATTGTCTGCCGACGTTTCATAAAAGGATCCTTTAAAGCGCAATTATAGATTATTTATATATTATACAATCGTGCAAATTCCAATGTTATAAATTCTCACAAATACCTTCCCAGCTCTCCGTGAATGGGTATGAGAAATTGCGAACAATAAAGCTTCACAAATACCTATTACTTGAGTTGAGGGGAGACAAACAAAAAAACATCGTTTTTAATCACAATGGTCCGTGCTCTTCTCCCCGCGCCAATGAGCCAGAACATTGGCCTGTGGCCTGAGCGGAAGCGAATTTCGAAACGAACAAAAGCCCTCACTGTCGAATCTTCGCCCGGGGCTTTGTTGACTTTGGATGCACACGGCGACACACCGACAGGCAGACAGACTGACAGGCAAGGAGATAGACAGACAGACATATTTTACTTGCGTGGGGACTCACTTTTCACGCCAGAGGTCAACAGTTCGATCCCCGCCCCCGTTCATTCACCCCTGTCTTTCTCTTTCTGATAAATGCATCTCGTCAGTAATTCGAGCTGTTCGATGGTTCGGAATCCATGTAAATATGCCGCCCGGGTTGATACCATCGCATTGGAAGTCCAGTTCAATGTAGCCGTGCTCATAAAGGTAAGGTCAATATGTCATAGCACATAATTCCTTCGGGAAGGCGGTGCGTTTGGACAGATAATATGACGGTGGGTGAGGTATTGTATTAACCATTTATATCCATAATAAAAAACCTAGTAAAGATTATGGTGTCATTACTAATCCATTTATCGACTCGTGGGAAGATGTTTTCTGCATGGTGGTGTACTGGAATGCTTGGATCATTTCAGATAATATCTGGACACCCACACCAAAATAAATGTGCCGTGAAAATGGTATATAAAAGGTTTTTGGGCAAAGTATCCGTACAGCGTAAATGGTAAACTAAAAAACGTTTTATTTAACTTCAGGTACCATTTATAATCGATTGCAAATGCATAGTTGTTAAGTTCTTATTCCAAAAATCATTCAATTCGAAAAAGTTTACAAATAAAAGCAATTTTCAAGAGTATTTTTTTTTATTTATCAATTTCATGCGCGAAAAAGAATCCTGAAGTCACATGCAACAAAAATATACGAAGAAAATGATCAATTAAGTACATCAGATTCTTTACAACCACTCAGCCTAAATGGCCCAGTGGCGCGACACTTCGGCGATCGCTCTCCGAAGTTAAGCAACGCTGGGTCCGATCTGGTCTTGGATGGGTAACTATTCGACCGTTGAGAGAGGCTGGCCGTGGTTCGGATTCCACGTTAAACTGTAGGTCCCCTTCCTTACTTACTAAGTGGTAGGGTTAATCCCGCCCGGGTTGGTACCATCGCATTGGATGAACGATATTCGAAGCGGCAATGAAAATTTTCCGTGTTTTCCGTCCAGTTCAATATAGCCGTGCAATATACGGAAGGTCCTAGCATGGCACCTAGTTCCTATGTGATGTGTTGGGCTAATAACATGACAGAAATGGTGGTATAGCTATCCATGTCCAGTCACATAAAAAAAAAAACATAGCATCGTGGCGATAAGTTGTTGCGTATAGCCCACGATACAATCCTAGGCTTTGTAATAATAGATGAGAAAAATATTTTAAACTTTAGCGTAACATGTAAAATAGCTTAGTCATGTTAACTTATTGAACTACATCGCTTGAACCGTCTTTAAGGGGAATGGTATCCCTCTCAAGAAGCCGTCACGGAAAAGTGGACCAACCTTACGTGGTCGAGTAAGTGATCCTTTTAAAACTATAGTAGCCGCAGATAACATTGATTTGTTCCATAGAACATTTAAGAAAGATTTAACACTCAAACAATCACGTTTTTTTATAGGGCTCCTGTGTAATTTGTTTTTTTTTTAGTTTTGCCTATTTCTTGTTATAGCAGACAAATAAAAAAAACACATTCTGTGAAAATTTCAGCTGCCTACCGGTATTACGGTTAATGAGATGAAGATGGAGATGGATGGATGGACGGACGGACGGACGGACGGACGGACGGACGGACGGACGGACGGACGGACGGTCGGACGGATGGACGGACGGACAGTGGAAGCTTAGTAATAGGGTTTTGTTGGCACCCTTTGGATACGGAACCCTAAAAAAACACATGACCATACTCTGACATGCTTCAAGCACTCGACGTCGGTAAATGGCCATACGAAAAATCCTGGGTTTTTTATGACTTTTCGGTCATAAAAAAACTGGGTTAGTCGGCAGTTTTGAGTGAAAATAAGATTTGTGTCTAACAGGACGCATACATTTCGCACTTGATTCACTTCATTCATATGGTATATTAGTAACTCATATTCATATTCAATTTAGATCATAATGTTCTTTAAGAAAAAACAATTGTAAATTGGAATAAGTTTTAAAAAAAAAACAAATTACTTACTACAATAAAACCAATATACCTGATATTATGACATTGATTTGGCGGCAAATACAATGATTATTTTTGAGACTTATAATTAATAAATGCCTCAAAATTGCACATTTAGTACTAGAAACTGTTGGACAGGGGCGGAACTGCCTTAAGCACGTCTAAGATTTCGACATCTGACAGGCAGACGAGTAATGTATTTTTACAAATTACCATGAGTCCGTAGTATTCATGTATTCTTACTTTTTTATGTAGATTTTACGGAACTCTCTTTAACTTTGAGCGTGAATTTCAGTTCCTCGCCTAATAAAAACATGATTCCCATCAGAGACGAATGTTTATATTTCGAAAATTCTTAATACAGGCTTACGCCCCAAAAATGACCGAAGAATCGTCGGCAGACTGTCAACTTAATTAAAGCTGTCTGTTTGATTGAACGAACTCATTTGAAGCTGTTTAGTGGACGGGAAAAATCTGCTATCTCACAGTTTATATTTAATTTGAAGAAAAGAACAAAGTTAAGATTTATAAAAAAAAAGTCGGAAAAGTAAAGAAAAACTAATCTTAATAAGTAAAATGTAAAAACGACGATATGAATACCTATGTAAATATGCTTGTGACTTAACAAAGCTTAAACAAAATCCACTGTCTAAAAAAGGGGGTAGTCAGAGCTGAAATAGGGTGATTCTGTACATAAAACAGGCCATCTTTTGTTTTAATAATTACAATTTAAAGACGAAAATAATTTATGGATCCGATTTATTTTTGTATTTAGTCAACAACAAAAATGTATGGAGAGATTTAAACTTTTTATTCTTTAAAAAAAATGGTAAAACAAAATATGCTCGTTTCGTGCATAAAATCACTGCCATTTGCATCTGACGACCTGATTGTTTGCACCTATGCCAAAAAATATTTGGTATTATAGCTTTTAAAATGTTCACCCGGAGCTATGAAACATTCCATGAATCTAAACCATTTGAAAAATAGTTGGAAACATAATAAATCGAAATTATAAGTAGCATGCAACTTCTTTACCTTTAAACCTCTTGCCTTTTAATTCTAACTTTGACTTCTGGTGACAGGTCATATGTCCTTTTCATGATATTAACTTTATCAAATAATATTTTTTCTAGGTGCATTATAAAATTCAATAAATGTTATTTCGTGCCATCATAAACAAAGAAGTCACAAAGGTTTAAAGCCTTTATTTTGGTAATTTTTAAAAAAAAGGAAAAAAGGATATCTCGATACCACGTGACATCTTACCATAGGTATCATAGGTAAAACCTCGCAAATTATCCCACTTACCTACAAAAAATGTCGCTCGATGTGCCGAACAGCCTCTATAAACATGTTTCATCATATCACTAGTCAGTTCATCATGAGCGTTACACATAGTTTTGTCTAGGATAAACAAGATGGATATATACAAAAAGTCCATGTCTAATTTCTAGTTAATAACAGTACAATGTCGTCAATGATGTCTACCATGTTTTGTGTCACAGTATCATACAGATAAGCCATAGGTTGTGGAAGGAGAAATGATAAGAAAAATGCCCTCCCCTTTGTTAATCAGTAGCAATTTTGCCATACTTTCGACAACGTCTTCCCAAGAATAAACACTTTCAAAAAGTTGAACAATGCGTATGTTTCCGTGTATGGTGTTTAAAAGATCGAGAAATGTTGTATTGATGTGAAATTAAAACTGGAAATTGAGAACAACGTTGCAAAGGTTTGGAGGAGGCTGCTAACCACTGCTTAGATTCGAGCGGCTCGTAGCCTAGTGGCGCGGGGACTGGCCTAGAATACCAGAGGTCTGGGTTCAATTCCGACATGCACCACTGTCTTTCTCTTTCCGAGTTCGATAAGTGCATTTCGTCACGAATGGGAGCTGCTCCATGGTTCGGAATCCATGTAAAACTGTAGGTCCCCTTCCCCTACTAGGTGGTAAGGTTTGAGCCCGCCCGTGTTGTTACCATCGCATTAGATGAAAATATGGTTGAAGCGGCAATAAAAAATTGTCCGTGTTTTCCATCCAGTTCAATTTAGCCGTGCTCATAAAAGGGAAGGTCCTTGCATGGCACCTAATTCCTTCGGGAATGTGGTGTATTAGGCTAATATCATAACGGTAGCTGTGTGGTATTAGCCATCCATGTTAGGTCGCATAAAAAAAGATAGGTGACAAATCGATCTATCGGAAACAGAAATATTACCAACTATACTCAGACCCTATAAATGTGCCGTGATGTCATACTAGACTTCAGACTAGTGATGTTTTTTTTTTCTAATTGTTTGGACTGTTATTAATCATAACAGTCCATTGACTAGAATTTGGTTAGTCGAATTATCGAAATCCACATAGAGCTAAGTAATAATAATAATAGTCTAACAAGAGGAGCCCACGAAGATTGAAATTTAGGTTGGGGAAAAAGTTTCTTCGCATTTTTTAAGAAAATTCAAAACATTTTTTAATATGGTTTATTTACATTTAACTAAAGTATGTAGGTACCATTTTGTTCGATAACTTTTTGCCATCTTGTAGGTAGGGACATGATCCCATTGCCATAGAAATATTGGGACTTCTGATCAATATACCGCGACAAGTGGTTTTGGCAGTCCTCTCGTGATGTTAACCTGACACTGCCTAAAGAATTCTGAAGAGACCTAAACAGGTGGAAATCTGAAGGTGCAAGGTCAGGACTATACGGCGGATGCATTAACACCTCCCAGCCAAACTCTCTTAGTTTTTGCTGAGTGGCTAAAGATGTGTGAGGTCTAGCGCTATCATGATGAAAAACCACACCCCTTCTGTTGATTAATTCCGGCCGCTTTCTCTCAACTTCTTGCTTTAATCTCATCAGTTGTTCGCAGTAGAGTTCAGAATCGATGGTCCTGCCTGGTGGTAACAGCTCATAATGAATAATGCCCTTCCAATCCCACCACACACACAGCATCACCTTGTTGCGAGTTAACCCGGGTTTCGCCACAGTCTGTGAAGCTTGACCGGCCTTTGACCACGACCTTTTTCGCACGTTCTTGTCGTACGTGATCCACTTTTCATCACCAGTTATCAGCTTCTTCAAAAATGGTTCGGTTTCATTACGTCGTAATAAAGAATCACAAATGAGTACACGGTTCATTAGGTTTCTTTCAGTGAGCTCGTGAGGTACCCAAATATCGAGCTTTTTTGTGTACCCAGTTTTTTTCAAATGCGCCAAAACAGTTTTGTGGTCAATTCCTAGTTCTTCAGCTACGTCGTAACTACTGATATGCCGATCTTGCTCCACTTTTTCAAAAATGGCATCCATTTTATCCGTAATAGGGCGACCAGAGCGACGTGCATCTTTGACATCAAAATTTCCGGATTGAAAACGCTTAAACCAAATTTGTGCTACTCTCACAGACACTGCACTAGGTCCATAAACATCGCAAATTTTTTTCGCGGCTTGCGTTGCATTTTTACCTTTTTTGTAGTAAAATTTTAAAATGTATGGAATTTCTTCATTAGATTCACTCATTTTGACAGTACGAAAAACAAATGAGAATCACACATTTTCCTAATTTGAATTTGGAATTATGTTCTTTAAAATTTAAACTTTCAATGATACCAAAACCAGCCAGATACAAATAGTATAGCCAAAGAGATTTTATTACAAGTTCATACATACTATAATGCGAAAAGACTTTTTCCCCGACCTACTAATTCGTCGTCGATTTAGTGAGCGTAATCCGCGAAGCACATTATAAGATGCACCGAACACATACCTATTGAACTGCTTTTGATAACGCCTAGTCCTGTTATTAACTCAATCAGATAATTTTCTAATGAAATAATAGAGAAACGAGGTTTATTATGAATCAAACTTCATTAACAACTTTTCAGATAAAATTTCGCGAAAAAAATAAGATTAATTGGTATCCGATTCTTCTAAATTTTGTACCGATGGAGACGAGGAAAATTGTAACGTAAAAGAGGAACTCCATTGCTGTAATGAATACACACCAGAATGTCTCGAAAAAAAAAACTTAAAAAGAAATGAATTACTTAGTTCTCTTTTTAAAAGAATCAATAAATAACCGGCCTTCTTACCAGTGTCAAACAGATCGGTAAAGTGTACCTATGTAATTTATTAACCATTTACTTTACCTGGCATATTAATTGTTTAATAATATTAATATATTTATATTAATTAAGAGGCGCCCGACGCCGAACATAGGCATTCGAAAAATTTAAGTGCTGTGAAAAATCTCGCTTTTTTTCGCTTTCCACAGTAAAGTATTTTGTTTAAATATCAAAAATTATAATATTAATGTCTTGGTTCGAACATGAAAAGGTTTTACAAAAGTAGCTGTAAGTTGTTTGAGAAGGAAAGTTGAGTCCCTCGGTAGGCACCAGTAAATGTCAATATCCACAAGCTATTTTGGCCATTAGAAAAATACTATTGACATATGTATTCACGAATATATAATTGAAACATGCCTCAGATAAAAGACGGTTTGTTTTCACTCGACTCTGTGCCGATGTGAATCAACAAATCGGATGCGTTAGTTTAGGTTATGTGTTACACGATCAGCAGTTATGATCGAAAATATTTCTTTAGCACTAAATGCCTATATCGCATTGACGCTAAAAAGGTGTGTATGGAACGTTTGTATTTGTTATTTATATGTGTACCTTGTAGATGATGGTATTCCCAGAGACATCAGAGCTATCCGACGCAATGTTTAGAAGGTAAATGAAATAATGATTCGCACACAAAATAAGTATGAATGAAACGAATGAAGACAAAATAAAAATATTAGTCGTTATTCGTATAGCTATTCATTATCGTCGGAAGTCCTATCGTAACCTCTGTCTTTGCTTCTCTGAGTTTTGTTATTTATTTGGAGATATTTGTAGCCAAAAGTCACGAACAATACCGCCAAGAACTAATAATGAAGTAAACTTACATCGGGTCACGGAGTTACACAAACATGCCAAGATTTTGTTTTCTTCTTGAGAGGGATTCATTATTGCTAAAATAAGCAAGAATTAATTAAGATTTAGTTCGAGATAACAACCTTCGCTTGATTCAAAGCAAATATCCTCGAATCAGTGTTACAAAATCGTCTTCGCGGACGAATCCGCTGGAAAAGGATACACTTGCAAAGCCTTAACCCGCAAAAATTGCCAATGGGCTTGACACAAAAGGCAAGTCAGTCTTATTGAAAAAAAAAACACAATCACCGGTATTAGGTTTCGGTGTAACGACATAAAAATGCGTAACCCTATCATTTATAGGCTAGCATTTGTGAAAGGATTATGACGCATAGCGCAAAAAGTTGCTTAATGCAAATGTCCACTTTTAGTTCAAATTTTCCCAACTATCTCATTAATTCTAGCTTATATTTGTAATTGAATTATGAGATGAAATACACAACTGCTTAAGGTGCTCGCCAATGCAGTTATAGTTTTTAACTTCATTTTTTAAAAGAGTTTTACCAGAAATCATTATGAACAGCTATTTTCGCGCGCATCCCCTTATAATTCCTTTCTCAGACTAGTGCATCCACAAAAAAAAACAGGGCCGGCACATTCTTCACCTCCATGCGGCACATAGAGTAAACAGTAAACTGTCAACCTAACACATAGCGAAACTACATGTCTGAGGCAATTATCCTGGTCTTCCCGCATGTAGGTGTCTAACATGTTCTAATAAACTCGAAAGGAAACGATATTTCGAGTCATCCTTATAAATAACTTATTTGATTATGTACATGAAAAACACATGCGGCCGTAGCGGGAACGTGGGTACAAAGTTTATCCTCTGCTTCTGAAACTAGATTACAACACGAAAGGCAACTATTTCTGGGAAAACTCGCACGGTGAATAACCTCACAGTCCCGAAGTTTTTATCTTGAATGTTAGTTATTTGCGATAAAGGCCTTCTTATTATTCAGTAATTTTGTATTCTGTAATTCAGGCCAAATGACCTTCTTCATGTCAAATCAAGCTTTAGGATTTCTTTTTAAATTGAAGCCGAAAATTATACCGCGTGTAAACGTAGATATGGTCCAAATGTATAGAAAGAGTAAGTCAAGAAGGAGAAGGGTCAGTCCTCTAATAGATAACTCCACTCCCTGAAAGGGACAAACCCGTCCTCTCGTTTCACTAACACGCGCTTGTCGCCGTATAATCTTCGAACTTCCTATTTTTGCGGAGTTATAGCAGAGCGACGAACGACTGTGACGCCATCTACATGAACGTACACTCCCCTTAATGAAGCGGGAGGATAGGAATTTCTAGCCCATCCCAATTCTGTGTAAAAACCACTTGTGTGCATGGGTAGTGCATAGAGCCGTTCGGTAACATGGTGGTTCGTCCATAACGGAGGTATCTGACGGTATTCATCCAGGTACATCAACTAGAAAACATGAAACATAGAATTGTTGTATCTTGCTTAAATCGTGTGTTAGGAAATGAAATGAGTGAATAAAACAATGAGTTACGTAGGGTTAGTACAATTTATTAAAATATAAATTTCGATGAATGTTGAAAAATAAATGTATGAAAGAATGAAAAAAAGCCGAAAAATAAATGTACTTTATAAAAGTTTCATGGAGGCTAACATTTCATTTCATTTTTTCATTTCATTTATTTAAACTTTTTGGTAGTCAAACTACACCAAGTTACGTCACAAAGATCCGTTAGATACGTGTACGTTAACATAGCGATTCATGAAAACAAAACAAATAAAAGTAATCACAAGTGCAATTCTGGGTTCCGAGCACCGATATTCGGTCCAAGGCACAGAAGTAAAAAGGAAGGAGAAGTGCCATAGGCGTTACCCGCGGCGCCACCTTATGGACAAATTGTGAATGTTAAGGTGGCCCAACCCGGCGGGACTAACTCATTCGCGCGCACGGTACAAAACCGTGCTGTTGCGCTCTGGGACCTTCTATGTTTCAAAGAAAAAGACAGGCTCCGTGATGAGGAAGATGCAACATTTCCACAAAAAAGACAATGTGCATAGTGTATGATTTAGTAAGATTTACGAAAATTTTAATTAAAAAAACGACTTATAGCTAAAAGTGAATCGCGACTGCTGTAGTAAAAAAACAAACAAAAACCAAGTAGATTATAAATCTTGATTAAATAAGCTATGTTTGATAACTAATCTTTTTAAGATGTTCTTACTTTATCATAGCGTAATCCATCCGCGAAAAATTCGAACTTTCGGACCTTATAACTTAACCAAACACAATTTCACATCAGACATCTAGTATGATAAAGCTATTTTGGGCAAAATTTTGGATCTCTGACAAGAAATATGGCCGTGATCTTCTTTCCCCTTTTGTATGGGGAGATGAGCGGGATGGGCCACCTTAAGAGGATATAGAGGTAATCAAGTTCCATACAATGGCTCGTGCCTGATTCCTCAGTCAAATTAAGAAAATGTTCACATAAAATAATTCAACTAAGAGATACGTCTGTACGTTTTGGTTTTTTGATAACTTCACTTGTATTCATGATACACGCCTTTTTGTATTTGTATATACATTTATAGAGGCGTATAATATCATGGATATAAGTTAACCAATCGAAAAAATAAAAACGACATACATAGCTCGCAGTTGAATTGTCTGTAGGTGGTAGCATTTAAAGGGATATGTAACTATGTGATCAGCTGACAGTAGTAGTTTATGACAAAACTCATAGTATTAAAACCTAATGTGCAAGTGTTTCACAGTGTTGTGTTGCCACTGGAGCAGTGCATCGCTTAAAGGTCCTTGCTTACGGTGACGCTTGGCTCAGGTTATCTCTTTCCCTAAAATATGGTTGAAAGAGGTAATGGCTGTGCCCGGCGTGATGCTCGTGAACGGGTGCTGTTTGTGGGGACTGGCCTGCTCCAATTGGCAACATATTAGTTGGAGGGGATTGTCTGTGCAAATAAAATGATATTTGTCATGAACTGTTGCATACGGCATGGATTGTAAATTTTTGTGTATTCATGTGAATTTAGTGTTTTACCTATGTTTTTGTTAAAATAATTGACAAACACTTTTGTAAACTTAGACTAAGTGGACGTTGAAAAAAAAAACAGCGGAGTTTCTTTCCATTTCTTCTTCGCTGTGTTTTGTTTTGCTGAACTGGCCAATGCTAAAATATGACAAATCCGAGTGCAGTGTACTGTCTATGGATGATAAATAAACAATACAAAAAAAAAAAAAAAGTTCTTTTATTTAATATGCAAAATACCAGAAATAGTTTTTCTTAATTTGACTGAGAAATCAAGCACGAGCCATTGTATGGAACTTGATCACCTCATTATCCTCTAAATGCGTAGCGGAGCCGCGCGTCGTGTGCCATACAGTCCAACCATCAATGCCGAGCGCGACTGTGCTGAATTGCATTGGTCAAGTTAGATCCCACCGACACAAACCCTTCAAGACGTCTGCGGCTATATTTTCGTGTGCCGCATGCCGTGTACGTTTGATTTGGATTTCTAGTGTAAAGAAAATGGCAACGCGGTGTACGACACGTCTCCTTCCATTTTTGATTCAGTTCCCGATAGTCAACGATTTTTTTTTACATTAATAATCTTTTTGCAAAATCCTTTTATGTCCCCATATATGTACATACATATCACAGAAATCGCTTCACACTATTGAAATATATTAAAATTTGCAATATTTGCAAACAAACATGTACAATAATACAGTGAGCAAAAAAATTTTTTATTCATATGCTTGAATTTAAACTTTTGAATTTGAAGTGTGGACTATATGCCATTGGTCGCTCATAGTATCCATTACCAGTATTAGCAAAAAACCGGCCAAGTGCGAGTCGGGCTCGCACAAGAAGGGTTCCGTACCATCGTAAAAAAAAAACACGTTTTTTGTATGGGAGCCCCCTTTAATTTTAATTGTTTTTTAATCTTACCTATTTGTTGTTGTAGCGGCAAAATAAATACACACTCTGTGAAAATTTCAGCTGTCTACCTGTTACGGTTACTGAGATACAGCCCTGTGACAGACGGACAGACGGACGGACGGACGGACGGACAGCGGAGGCTTAGTAATAGGGTTCCGTTTTCACCCTTTGGGTACGGAACCCTAAAAAACGAACCAACCTATTCGAAAATGTTTTATCGAGAAAATATGATAAAAAAGCAACGTGCTTACTAAAGACGTATATTTTACTAAATAATTTTCCGTTAATATATGTCAGCTCCTCGTTTCTTACTTCTGGTCTTCGAAGCTAGCTCGTACAGTAGTTCCAGGTGTTCCGTGTAGGTAGTGTTGTTCTCGTCGAAATACTTGATCGGGATATCCTTGTCTCTCTCTTTCAGCACGCTGAATATGGCGGAGAGGGTGAGATAGCAGAGGCTGTGGCCCAAACCGCGGCTCAGCGGGTTGTTGTGGAATAGCATCGCGACGCGTCGCCACTTGAACGCCTGTAAAGAAGAGACATGTTTTATAGATTATCCAACAGAAGAAGACACAAATAGTGAGCTACTCTTACGCCCGGTTCCACCGCCTCCAGCTACAAAAATCCCAAAGTTATCTTTCGGTTACACCATATAAATAAGCAATGTAACCGAAAGTTAACTATCGGATTTCAGGTAGCTGGAGGTGGTGAAAACAGGGGTTAGACATGTACGAGTCACTGAGGATTCAGTGGTGTAGACGAGTAAATTCTTTTTTTTTTTATGCCACCTGACATGAACGATTAATACCACAAACCTACCGTTGTGATATTAGCCCAATACACCACATTCCCGAAGGAATTAGATGCCATGCCAGGGCTTTCCCTTTATCTGCACGGCTACATTGAACTGGATGGAAAACACGGAGAAATTTTAATTTCATCCAAAGGTTCCATCCGATGGTACCAACCTTAACGGGCTTAAACCCTACTAACTAGTAGGGGAAGTGGACCTACAGTTTTACATGGATTCCAAACCATGGAGCAGCTCGCATTCGTGACGAAATGCACTTATCGAACTCAGAAAGAGACAAAATGTGGTGATTGTGGGGGCGAGGAATTGAACCCAGACCTCTGGTACGCTAAGCCAGTCCTCGCGCCACTAGGCTACGAGCCGCTCAAATACAGGTACCATCGAAACGTTCTACATCTGCAGGACATAACGGCAGTCACTTCGTCACCTTAATGCTCGAAGAATCGTAATAAAAATGGTAATATTATTGTGTCTATCATATTATTATCAAAATGTATGTATGAACGGTCGAACGGTCAGTCATCGAGAACCCGACCGCTCCCAGTATTGCTCAACCTCAAGATCGAGACCTAAGGCTACCAAAGCCTGACTAATACGAGTATGTGTTATGTTTGTGTTTTTTTGGTGGACTCTACCCTGGAACTAGGTAGTGTGATCAATGTTTATGAAACAAAAATACCGAAGAATTATTTCCAAGCAAGCTTAACCTGGAGCAAATGCTACTTCCTTTTATAAATATGTAATAAGCTCAAAGATATTACACTTTATAAAGAGAAGTCCTTCTGTTAATTGATTAGATCTTGCCCAAATAATCCCTTCCCTTAAAGCTATTACTTTACAATTAATTGATACGGAGCGCCCTTTCAACTCATTTATGGGTGCTCCGGTAAATGAAGCGCTTCATAAAGTTATCCAGTTAGCGGGCCCACCGGCTCGGCCTTTGAACTCATTGTAAGAGTTAATCTGGTTAGGTCGGGACTATAGTAAGGTGAGCCGTATATTTTTCCCGGGTCGCCTTTTCAATATCTTCTAGTCTAACTTTTGAGCCAACTTTGAAGTAAAAATCCCTCAAATCTTAAAAGAGGCAGCCCGTTTGAACGAGGGTATAATAAATTAAATTTGTTAATTACTAATTGATATAAAGTTTGAACACGGATTGACCGTGTAGCATTTAATTAGGTTCATTTTAGAATTTTATTTTCGCGTCATATTCAATTATCAAAAAATTAATGAAAATGTTATATAATGTTTTCGCCCTATAAATTTACATAAAATAAATCGTGTATAGATACTTAAGTACCTTTCATCACTTCAGCCTTTTGTCGTCGTAGCACCTATTTCACTCGAATACTTGCCCTCATCATTCGGCTACCGTGCGCTAAACTATTGATATAAAAAAGATATGGGCATTTTAGTCCAAAATGAGCTTGTTATAAAATTATTTCATAACTTAATCTGAGAGACCTGCTCATGCTATTCTACATAAGATGGCATAAGTGACTGTTTGAATTAAGAGTGAGATAGATGGTGACGCCGTTTGACATAAGTTAGAGTGAGGTAGGTAGCTAACCCTCAACTTCAAACTGACGCCATTAAAAGAGCCAGAGGGGAGGCTGCTAAGTGTTATTAGTTATTCTCTGGAATAGACAGCTGACTCCTGCTGCAAGGAGCCCGGGATAAAAGAAGGATACAGTAGTTTCGTTAAGAAGTTCTTTTTACAGGGCTATTATTTTCTTTAATTAATGTGTCCTTGCTTTGCGGTCGATTCTATATACAAAGGCGACTAAAAGGTATTTTTTCATCTTACAACAGTATGAACCCACGTATTATTTCTCTCGCAAAACGTATTAAGGGAGTCTTTACCCTATAAATTCCCCATGCTACGGGCGATAACTGTAAACATACATATTCTTATTGTTTTGCTAGGTTTTTGAAATTTTAGATTATAAAATATAATGTCCAAATGTACGTCTGCATGTTTAATTTTTTTTAATATACGAGTACGTTTTAGATTTGTTTTATTGAAAAATACAGATTAATAAAAACATACGGGCTTTCTCAAGTGATGAAATATAATAATTAAAATCTGACAACGTTTTATAGTAGGGAACCGTTAGGGTCTGAAAGACAATTTCGCTAGTTTAATGGTAATCGCCGTGCAAAATTGTGCCTTGCCCGATCGACAATGAATGCATTTCTTAAAATTTTTAAATCTTAGATTTCTGCTGCCTTCATGACAGCCTTAACTCACTTAGATATAAAATATGTTTTTTTATAACCAGGCATGCATAGATAATCCCACATCTTCTGTCATGCCCAACACACTACCCATGTATTGTATTGTAATTGTTAAGCATATAACAAAGTTACACACAAAACAAAACATTGTCAGGTATATAGTGGTCGATTATACTACTTGTTAAGATTTTCAATATCAGATATGGGGAGAATAGCTTGCGCGCCATTCTTAAGTGGCGAAGCCCACACCAGAGTGCAGTACAATCTTAAAATAAAAGACCCTCCTCTGGTTTCAATTTAATCCTATCGGTAATTAAGATTCTTGCTCCCAATAAATAAGATTCGGCGATAATTTAATAGACATTTCAATTCAACGACACTAGAAATCACACGCCAGAATGAAGCTGTCTGAACTAATGATCGAGCGCGCTGATTGGATAACGAGTTTAGCCATCGACCAATCCCTGAACGATTCGGTCAGTGATTGTCTGATTGAATTCTGTGATTTATTCCCGAGAGGTTCGCGGATTGCGAACGATATAAATTGTCGCTATCGAGTGAGATTAAAGATTATGGGAGGAAATCGTTCCTTTAATCGGTTAGAGAAGCGACATAATTATTCCATTGTCTCAATTTGATGGGATTTTGTAAGATGGTAAATTTTATAGTTTGGAATATTATCATATTGGGGAGAACTGGTGCCGTTCGTGACGTTTTAAATGCCGTATTTTTTATTTAGGGATATCTCCGTTTTTATGTTAAAATATGATTTACTTTTCGAGCCACAAGTCATAATATACAACCATTTAATCTGCTTTATGATACTTAGTATTATCACGTAAATTCCCTTAGCAGAGATGACAAGCCTTCTTAGTTGGAAGGCAATCATTTATGGAAACTGTCGTGGAAAATGTAGTAGCCATAAAATAAAAAAAATTGATATTTTTAATTTTTAATTAGGTTATTTATTTGCTATAGAGCCTCGAAAATATTCGTATTGTTTCAATTATCGTACGACTACTACAACTAGAATGATGTTAGATTCTAGATTTTTATGTTACCGGATGTATTAGAAAAAATCCTATGGTTGACATCGTTGGTGAAAAGAAAAACCTATTTTAGTCTCGCTGGCACCATCTGTGGCGGAGGGTGTTGGTTCAAAAACTACGGCGTGCGTCTCTTTCTGTATTATGAAATACTAGCTAAGGTTCCCGGCTCCGCTCGGGTGACTTTCGTTTCAGACTTTCACCTGAGCTGAGCCTAGAGAATGCGCCTTCTGTTCCCGACTAATACCGCTCCGCATCCCCCGCCCGTGCTGTTACTTCGTTTTCATTCAGCGTTCTTTCTGCCTTTTTTCTTTTTACTCCTAAGCGTGAATATACTTTTTTTACATCCGACTGGCAGCGCGTTCAAACAAAAAAAAATTACCTTTATTCTATTAGTATAGATCATGGATAAAAAAAGATCGCATCGAGCGCGCCTACTATGGGACCCGCTGTCTCCAAATTTCAGAAACTATCAATCCAACCTATGTAAACGTACACGTCACATGCAAACATAGTCGCAGACGTATTGGGGAACTGAGTTGACGAACGCTATTTTAGAGCATATTCGCGCGCGGTGGCGATGTTTAGACTGTGAAGCATGCGACGCGCCGCTGGATTCATATACAATTGTATGGTCACTTTGACCCATATAGCGGAGATGGAATATCGACCGCATGGCACTTCCCCTTCCTTTCTCTTTAGTGCTTTAGATGGTTTCCAAACAACATGATCCCCTTCCTTAAATACTTATTGGTTGTAGGAGTAAGAAAGAACCCGCTCGTGTATGTACCACCTCATCGCCTCGTCACCAAGAGTGACACAGATAATTATTATTCCAATATTAAGAGATGCCAATTTAATAGACGATGTCCAGTTAGAGTTTCTTCTATTTTACATAGGACACCCCTATTAGATCAAAAGAAAAGATGAGACGCTGATCAAGGGATCGGTTAACTTATCGACAGACTATCACCATCCATCTAGTATTATCCCGATGTTATCTAGTGAAGCTTGGTTCTTTTTTACTCATTTAAAAAAAACCGGCCATGTGCGAGTCGGACTCGCACACGAAGGGTTCCGTACCATCGTAAAAGATTTACCACAAACAAAACATATTTTATAATTATACCTATTTGTTGTTATAGCGGCAAAATAAATACATAATCTGTGAAAATTTCAACTTCCTACCTGTTACGGTTCATAAGATACAGCCCTGTGACGGACGGACAGACGGACGGACGGACTGACGGACGGACGGACGGACGGACGGACGAGTCGTATTCACTACGTATAATATTCACAACGTATAATAGTATTTTTTTCCAAAAAATTAAAACCATGCATATCGTATAATATTCACAACGTATAATGTTATACGTTGTGCATGAGTTTAAAAATAAAATAAACTCTTTGCATCATGCAGAACGTATAATAGTCACAACGTATAATATTCCTAACATGAATTCACAAAAAAAGAAAACCATGCAGAACGTATAATATGCCAAGAAGCACTGCATAAAGCGCCCTAACGACGATACATTTAAGGCTGAAATTGCTACGAATCGATATCTGTTGAAGAGTAACAATTTGCTACAACGCTAATTGAGACGGTCGAAAAGTCGCGTGCGAGTATAATCTTTAACCTTATATCGATAAGGGCGCTTATCGTATGAAATATTTTAGGATTATATGATATGCATGGTTTTCTTTTTTTGTTAAATAAAGATCATAACATTATACGTTGTGACTATTATACGTTATGCATGGAGAAATAAGTAATTTAATTTTTTGGACTTCTTCATGCACTACGTATAAGATTATACGATCTGCCTATTATACGTTGTGCATGGTTTTAAAATTTTGTTAAAATATGACATTATACGATCTGCATATTATACGTTATGCTGTTCCCCCGGACGGACGGAGGGACGGACGGACAGCGGAGACTTAGTAATAGGGTTTCGTTTTCACCCTTTGGGTACGGAACCCTAAAAACCAGCCAAGTGCGAGTCGGACTCGCACACGAAGGGTTCCGTACCATCGTACAAGATTTAAAACAAAAATATACGTTTTTTGTATGAGAATCCCCTTTAATTTATATATATATTTTTTTAACAATTTGTTGTTATAGCGGCAAAGTAAATGCACACTCTGTAAACATTTCAGCTGCCTACCTATTACGGTTCATGAGATACAGCCCTGTGATAGAAGGACGGACGGACAGCGGAGGCTTAGTAATAGAGTTCCGTTTTCACCCTTTTGGTACGGAACTCTAAAAAGGAGGAGGTTCTCAATTCGTCGGATTTTTTTTATGTAACTCAGTGTTGATGAAATGTACCTAGACTGGCCCCTCAATACAGCCAATTCACAATAACTACCGTAACTTTTATTCTCTCCCATACTAACAAGTATACTACACATATTATACTGTACCATGAAAGGCGTAATACGAGTGCTCATACCGAATGGACGCGTTGCGCTCCGCCGAGCAGAAAATGTGTTCCCCGGTACAGACGGGCGGGCTGCAGGCGTCTTATCTCGCCGAGACGAATGGGAAGATCCACCGAATAGGCAATAAGCTAGAAATTCCTGTCCTTTCGCTTTAAATACTTATGGGTTATTTTATAGAATAACAATTACTAGGTACTACAACAAGTCACCATTCGTCAATCTTGTCCTGACTTGCGTGCGGTCGACATGCATTTAACAAAGTGCTCGTTTACTATCGTTCTTATTTACTATTATTTATGACTTCAGTATTAGTCAACTGTCTATCAGAGTATTCCATTATGATGGCATCCATAAGCCCATAATTCTGACTAATAAAAATAATTATTTGTGACCCGATTACTCCGTTTTTAATGCAAGCACCCAAGGAGTAGGCGTGCGACTAACGCAACACAAAGTAACTAGGTTATTGGGCTAGGTATTTTTTGCTAAAATTGCGACAAGGACGTAGCATTTCTATAATTCTGTGGGAATATCTGTGCGCTACGATGTGAGATAACTTGCTCATTTACGTGAAAATACGTAGATCAAGTTAACTAAACTTCTATGTTATGCCTTTTCATGTCGTTACACTCAAAAGAAAAATAATTAATATGCCACTTTTAATAGAAAAGGATTTCGATTTTTATTGCTTTCTGTGGAACGCCATTTACATGGATATCGTTTCATTTATTTCATCATGTAATGTATGTAAAATCGGCCGTGAGGCAAGAACAACAAAATCAAAATACAAAGACCATTCTTGTCAGTGCAACAAAAGCGGTGCCGAAGCCCAATTCTGTTATAAATATATAGACAAACATAAAATGAAAATATATTTTGTTTACCGCATATAGATTTTTTTAAATTTGTTTCAATAAGTGAATCGGGAAAAACTAATGTTTGTTAGATCGCATTAAAGAAAAGCCAGGAAAACTTTTTTTTTTATGCGACCTGACATAGATGGCTAATACCACACAACTACAGTTATAATATTTAGCCCAAAACACCACATTCCCGAAGGAATTAGGTGTCATGCCAGTACCTTCCCTTTATGAGCACGGCTAAATTGAACTGGATGGAAAACACAGACAATTTTTCATTGCCGCTTCGACCATCTTTTTATCCAATGCGATGGTACCAACCCGGGCGGGCTTAAACCCTACCACCTAGTAGGGAAAGGGGACCTACAGTTTTACATGGATTCCGAACCATGGAGCAGCTCCCATTCGTGACGAAATGCACTTATCGAACTCGGAAAGAGAAAGCCAGTGGTGCATGTCGGTATTGAACCCAGGCCTCTAGTACGCTAGACCAGTCCCCGCGCCACTAGGTTACGAGCCGCTCAAAACGCGAGACAGCCAACTCTAAAGCTCCGTGCTTTGTTGCGTGCTTCGCGGAGTCAGCCAACTTCAAAGTTCCGTGCTTTGCTGCGTACTTGGGGGAAATTTGATCAAAATCGGTTGAGCCGATGTGGCATGATTGAATAGGAAAACATCCAAATATTTCAATTTATTAATTTAGTGGAAGAAATATGCAAGTAATCCTTAATTATAAAAAAATGGGGTCGATTTTTTTTCTAGGTGTTTTAAAAGCATTTGCCACCGAGACGATCCTGCACTGGCACTGCTTCGTTGATATGGATGAAAAACTCGGACATTTTGTATTGCAGTTACTCAGTTAGTAAGAAAGGGGACCTAAAGTTTTAAGTGGAATCCGTCACCTTCGAAAACGGTCACTCATCCGAGATCCAACGACGCCCATAGATCATATACGATGATGGAATCTGCGTATTACTCGAGTGGGTAGTTTGAGCCTAGGTGACCAAATCCCATAGAATGGCTTGTGCCTGTTTCTTCAGTGAAATTTAGCAATATTTTTCAGAAATTTCGCACATTCAATAAATCAACTGAGAGCTACGTCCGTGTGTTTTCCTTTATACATAACTTACTTTATATCTATGATAAACGGCAGGCACGAGCCATTGGATGGAACTTGATCACCTCATTATCCTCTTAACCCCACCGGTCACCCCTCGCGGAATTTAGAGTGATGTACACCGCCAATGTCCATGGTACATGCAGCAGTCCTCTTCTTGTTCTATTATAAACTAGTTGCGGTACCCGGCTCCGCTGGGCATGAATTGTTTGATGTATAACAAGTTGCCTAAAGGGCTGGTCCAAAAGGTTGGTCCAGGACAATGTATCCATCTATCAAATTTTATCAACATCGTAATATTTAATTTGAAACATCAAATCATTCCCATTTAGAGCTTCGGAAACATTTAATAGCTATTTTAAAAATATATATTAAAAGCATGTGTCGCCAGAATCTTTCTGCATTTGCACTGCAATATTACATACCTATTAAGTAAGTAACGAAGGGATCTTAAGTTTTATGTGGACTCCGAATCACGCCAGCCTCAACATTGAAGCCCACCCCGAACCTGACTGCTCCCAGAGATGCTATACGCTGATAAAATACGCATATAAATCGGGTCAGTGGTTGACAAGTTACAAGTTAATACACTACACGTTTATAAGTTTTGAGTGGAATCGGGTTATTGGATCTCAAGTAATAATCATTGTATCCCACTGGTCGCAACTCTGGCGATTTAGCGTGATGCCAAGTAGTCATAAAGTTGCGGGAAATACCAAGCTATGCTTCGATATAAGTAGCATTGAAGTGGTAGGAAATGCCTAAATATGAGATTTTGAATGATATAGTGTAAAAGAAAAAAATAATATAATATTGAATGCAAAAGGAAAGTAACAAATGTATCTGAATAAGGATTAATAATTAATTGTAGAAAAAAGCCTCTCAAAAAAAAATTGTTTTTAATAATCGGTAATCTATTCAAAATGTTGTTGTGTTTACCTTCCGGATCATTCCGGTTTGTATGACAGCCACATCTTAGCGTAAGCGGAACTTAATTATATTTAGCGTATCCTAATTCCCGAGTAGTTAAATATACGTGTACTACGTTTCATCTAATTAGTATGATTGGTTTAAGAGTTATGGAGGAACATACAAATATACATACATACAGAAATGATTTCTAAAAATCGTCAATTTAGTTTTAGTATCATACATAGAGTCTACAACGCAGTATTTATTTCGGTCCAGAGCTTGACAGGCTTTTTACTGAAAACACTTTTACAATATTGTCTCGAGTGGAGTCGGGTACCGCAGCTAGTACAAATATAAATGAGCGCTGGCTGCAATTAGGCTACCCTTTTTGCCTGACTTCGCAAGACAAAGACTGGGCTTTAAGGTGGCCCATCCCGCTCATCTCCCTATACAAAAGGGGAAAGAAGATCACGCCCATATTTCTTGTCAGAGATCCAAATTTTTGCTCAAAATAGCTTTATTTGATCAAACTAGATGTCTGATGACCATTGGCATTGTAAAATTGTGTTTGGTTTCTAAGTTATAAGGTCCGAAAGTTCGAATTTTTCGCGCGTTTTATACAATAACTTTGGAGGTGGATTACGCAATGATAAAGTAAGAACATCGTAAAAAGATTAGTCATCAGACATAGCTTATTTAATCAAGATTTATGATCTATTTGGTTTTTGTTAGATGTTTGACTACAGCGGTCGTGGTTTACTTTTAGCTATAAGTCGCTTTGAAATTAAAATTTTCGTAAATCTTACCAAATCATACACTATGCACATTGTCTTTTTTGTGGACATGTTGCATCTTCCTCATCACGGAGCCTGTCTTATTCTTTGAAACAGAGAAGGTCCCAGAGCGCAACAGCACGGTTTTGTACCGTGCCCGCGAATGAGTTAGGCCCGCCGGGTTGGGCCACCTTAATAGATATTCATAGATATTCTAATAATATTTTACTTTAGTTATATTCAAATAAAAATGACACAAATAAATAAAAAACCTACCTCGTTCTGCTAGGCCGTGCATGCAAAGAAAAGATGAATGAGATTAAATTACTTGTATTTTTTATACCTGAAAATCGGTTTTATTTTCTCCGACCTCAACGACGGAAAGTACAAATACATTTTCTTTTTCACCAACTTCAAAAAAGGAGAAGATTATTAATCAGGCTTTGTTATAACATTACTTTTGAAATGAGAGGTCAAAATTAGCCCAAGCTCGATAAAAAAATGTTCGTGCTTAAAAGTTAAAATATTATTAAGCGACGAATGTCTTTTAAATGTTCAAGATTTGAAGGACGTTCGTGAGTCCAAGTAAAGGTGAACGTTTTCATTTTAGCAAGAGATTGCTAGTATAGTTTAGTTTTTTTAAAATCATTTAGTAGACATAAACAAATGATTAAAACGGATTTAATTTCGGTAATACGGTTATAATTATTTATAGTATCATTGATTACATTATTTTGTTCTGCTTGATACTCCATTCAACTTATTTGCCTATATTAAGGTATCCCTTCATAGAATTTTAGATATAGACTGTACTGATTTCAATATTTATTCAGATCAAAAATCACAGCGAAGAAGAAAAACTGGCAAGATACATACTTAGCATATTTTTAATATATATATATATATATATAATTTATATTGCAGCTACTCATGTGAAATATCGAATTAATTAAAATCTAATTTAAAAAAGCGATTATTCTTCATAAACACAGTAAGAATTATAACATAAAAGTAGCACATGAGTTAGCAAGAAGTAATGAAGAAAATGGGCCATCCCAGTATAAGTTGTATTTCACTCAGTGAGCAGCAACGCTAATTTATGTCTGGTCCCTAAAAAGATACAATAAAAAAACCAATCCTTATAAACCTTATATATCTGTCGAAACGTATTAAAAAAAGAGAAAAAAAATACAAATAAGCACCACAAAATACAAAAAAAAGAAATCAAATATTAAAAACACATATCCGTTTAAAATATATATAATATTTGAAGAAAAGGAAGCAAAATTAGCAAACTAGCTATAAATCTACATAGTCGCCCAAGCACTAACTTTGAGGATTTTTGCTGACATTTATGAAGCCATGTTTTGCAAGAGCGCTCAACATCTAAAGTGGGAAGGTTTTGACAAATTGGTGGTGGAATATTATTCCAACATTTTGTGTCATTATACTTAAAACAGCCATGAAACTAGCTCGTAGCTCGAGTCGGGTACTAATGTCTATCTTGAGAAAAACACAACTTCTCAAATAAATATTTAGTCTTTTTTTCGTCCACATTAATGATATTATTCAATTATGATTTCATACCTAAATGCGACTGCCAAAACTTACATTTTCGGTGGAACGGTCTAAGGCAAGGAAAAGGAACTAAGAACTACGAGGAAAAAACAACGCACAATGTGAATAATCTTAAATTATAAATTATTTTACTCAATAACTATACATATTGACTATTTATTGCGACGTTTTTAACATATATATATATCTTGTATCGGTCACCGTGTTGTCGTGTGTTTAATATAGTTCCATAGCTTTGTTTGGTTGTGAATATTATTATTGACGTAATGTGTAAAATAAGCAGTAATTTCATTCCAATTAGTTGTAATAATATGTTTATTTTATTTTATTATCAGTTCGTTTTGCTCTCGGCTCTCGAAGCAGGCAATATCCACAAATATCACCCGTTAACTTGTATCACTTTTTCAACCATGTTTACAACGGAAATCCAGACCAAGCGCCACATACGCATTTCCCCGAATATCAAATCTTGAAAATCGATTAATAAAATGTATTGTCTTAAAATTGTCAACTTACAAACCTAATTAAGTTAATAACATGAAAATAACTCAAGACATCCCAAGGTCCGAGGACAGGTACAAATGTGATAGAATCTTACTTTCTCTATTTGCTTAACTTCCTAAAAAGTTTGCTATCTTATGACAACACCCGGTATACAAAACCGAGCGGTCCTAAGATACCACAATGCTCGATGTTCGTTAAGTACATTTCTACCCTAAATAAGCCTATAAAACTAATAACCCTCCTTGGTTATCTCCTAAGAAATTATCGTCAATAAATATTGTCTTTTGATCAAATTTCAGTTGAAAATTAAAGCAGTTTGTATTATGAATGTAATCGGCCATTGAAATATTCATTATTAAATTTTGTCATTGAGCTTTCTCAAATTGCTTCAAGGCACTCGATATGACTATTACAATTTGTCTTCAATTTCTCGAAATTAGTTCAATTCGTTTTTTCAAAAGCCTTGACGCTTTGGAGCGATTCACTGTAAATGAATTCCCTGAATTTTCATTTCGGCACTGTGCTCAAATAATTCTAAGAGCAAGTTTTTAGTAATCTAGCTTTTTCTTGTAAACCTTGCATCTTGCTGGTATTAGTGCAATGCTTTGATTTTTTTTAAACTGTAATATTTTGAATCAGTAACATAATTATATAGGATTAAATTTTCCCAATTAGGTATTTTAAATTCGAAATTTCAGTCATCAATTTGAGGTAACACAGCGACACCTAGAAACATTACATTTTTATGAGATTTTAAAATAATAATTAGAAAAGGTTTGTTCTCGACATAAATCTTAAGCAGAACCTTTGCAGTCCCGCTACACACACAAAATAAAAGTTTAATTATGTATTGATATAGATCCACCCTTAAGTACCACGTAGTAAGGTAGTATCCTACAGTTTAGCGTGCAATCCCAACCATTTACGACAAATCATTGAGCGGCTCGTAGCCTAGTGGCGCGGGGACTGGCCTAGCGTACCAGAGGCCTGGGTTCAATACCGACATGCACCACTGTCTTTCTCTTTCCAAGTTCGATAAGTGCATTTCGTTACGAATGCGAGCTGCTCCATGGTTCGGAATCCATATAAAACTGTAGGTCCCCTTCCCCTACTAGGTGGTAGGGTTTAAGCCCGCCCGGGTTGGTACCATCGCATTGGATGAAAAGATGGTCGAAGCGGCAATGAAAAATTGTCCGTGTTTTCCATCCAGTTCAATGTAGCCGTGCTCATAAAGGGAAGGTCCTGGCATGGCACCAAATTCCTTCGGGAATGTGGTGTATTGGGCTAATATCATAACGGTAGTTGTGTGGTATTAGCCATCCATGTCAGGTCGCATAAAAAAAAAAAAACTTAGGTAGGCGGGTATTAGATAGTTCTTACCAGTCTGATAGCACACATTTACGTTGGCCCAAAAGATGGATAGTCATTAACGAAGGATTATATCACCTATCACTATTGTCTTACCGTAATTTTACTAATAAGAATATGACCTTACTTATAGCTTATGGATAAGCAGCGGCGTAGATAAATTCTTGGAATAGTTATCTGACTTATGTATTATCAGACCATTGAAAAATCGCCCCTAACTCGCCTCTTCCTACATGCAGGGGAAGAAATGCTTAGGGACCACTTTTATTATTTTCAAGTATCGGAACCCACTCACCACAACTTTTCTGGGTATTTCCTAGATCTAAATATTCAATTAATCAACTGAGAGATTAGTTTTTTTTTAATAACTTATCTTATATCTATGTTATAAGCCCTGTAAAGATTTGTAAAGTTTGAATATAGAGCCAATATACTTCACGATAAGACGAATGGACACTCACCGCCAGCACCTGGTTGATGGCCGCGGCGACCATCGTGTAGCTGCCCATCATGCGCGTGAGCGTCGGGTAGGTGAGCTTGTGCTCGAACGCCTCGGCCTGCGCGCCCGCCGTGAGCACGGGGATCCGCCACGCGCCCGCGTACCGCGACACCGGCGCGATCACGTACTCGCAGCCCGGACCGATGAACGCGTCTGAAACACGCACCGTGGTACAGGTCACGGCTTTTCACCGGCTCCTAGCCCAGTGGCGCGGGGACTTGCCTAGTATACCAGAGTTCTGGGTTCAAATCCTCGCCCCGTTCGTGCTCCACTTTCTTTCTCTTTCTGATTTGGATGAGTGCATTTCGTCACAAATGGGAGCTGCTCCACGGTTCAGAATCCATATAAAACTGTTGGTCCCCTTCTCCTAATAGGTGGTTGAGTTCAAGCCCGCCCGGGTTAATACCATCGCATTGGATCAACCAAAGCGACAATAATTTTTTTTTTCGTGTTTTCCATCCAGTTTAATGTAGCCGTGCTCACAAAGAGAAGATCCTAGCATGGCACCTAGGTCCTTCAAGAATGTGTGTATTGATCTAATATAACGATAATACTTGTGTGATTTTAGCTATCGATGTCGGTGTCCATAACAAAACAAATATCCAGCGAGAATATTTTCTTTCCTTACTAGCATTCTGCATTTGTTAGTAAGCATGGATTATCCTATTTGTTAGGAAGTAGAAAGTGTGGGATGAAGCAAATTTTGACATGGATTGACGAAATTATGAGCGTAAAATAAAAGTACCCTTACCAGCAGGTCCATTGGTGAAAAGTTCGAATGCTGCGAGTGGCCCCTCTACTGATGAGCACTTTGAATCCCTGTAGTCTACCAGCACCCTCCACCCAGGCAGCGTCCCATCTTCTTTCGTCACCCTCGCAATGGCCAATTCCAACATCGGCAGCACCCGCGCCAGCGAATACTCGTACTTTGTGTCAGCAGGAAGTATCACCCCAAGCTTCACGACCTTATCGTGAAAATTCTGATGTGGTGTGTACCTTAAGTTCACGTTGATATTCCTTACAACGTAGGGGCTGGAAGCCAGATCATGAGGGTAACCGATTTCGTTCGAATCATCGTTGAGGCTTCTCAGATATTCCTCGTACGCTCGCTCACTTGTTATATTGTGCTTATTGTAAAGGTGGTGAAATTCGATTTCTTTATGCGTGGAATGTCGATTATCTAATTGCTGTTGGAATTCAGTACTTGTTAATGTATCCGCTTTCAGCATAGATTTTAGTTCTTTCTTCGTAAGCGTTGTTTGAACTTTTCTGATTTTTCTGCTAATTACTACGTCTTTCGTGCGTAAATCGTGTTTAGATCGGTGTTCTACATTGTTACTAAAGTTTAATGGGTAGGCTTCACTAGCTGTAACAGAATCGTTATATTTTACTTTATCACTAACATCACACAAAATTATCACATCGATTACACAGAGATAGAATGTAAGGAATGAAACTAAACTTAAAACGTTAACTATTTTGAAAGTTCGACACTTTGGAATTTTATTGGCTAAATTTAACTTTTGTTCACTCGCGTGATCACTTTGGATTTCATTATTATTCCTTTTGGTGCCATGGTTTTCTCGTCTCTTTCTAAAATTACCTCTGACGATATAAGGACGTCTCGGCTTATATTTGACGCGTTTAACGTAGGTCTTGTGGTGAGTCGTTAATGCGACTCGCTGTTTCATTATTTCTGTTATATCACATTGTATTTAATTCATTTCAGGAGTCACTGGTATAAAGCTGTTCGTTGCCCTGTCCTCTGTAACAAATATGTCATTATTAGTGAGCGACCAAGGCTTACTTGATACTGAATATGTATTCACACAAAAATTGTTACAGGCAATGACGTGTCTCGATGGTAAATAGTGACTTAATTCAACTTACCAATTTTACTCATATTTCCACAGTGTACAATTGAAATTAGCATTTTTGCTAAAATGCATTTAGCTAAGTGTTTGCTTGATTTTCAAAAACCTCTTAGAAATACTTACCTAAGGACCTTTCAGAATCGACATTATATTTTCATCTCATAGTATGGTGATTCTCAATATATTAATCTCTCTAACACATATCCTAATACTGACGTTTATAGTAATACTAGTCAAACTTAAATCAGGTTACTGTTTAAACATCATAATGGGTACCGTATCTGGTATACGGTCTCACGGTTCCCAGCTGTCGACTTACATATATGTGGACTAAAAGTACTATTTCAAAGATAGATCCCTAGTAAAATGTTTGAAATAATTTTATATTTATTTATGAGATATGTTATTTTACGGAAAGTTGTTCGTTATGATAATAACGAGGCATTACAAGAAAATCATTAATACCTGAAAAACAAGACCAAGCGCTTGGAAAAAAATGCGTACCATCAAATTAAAGTGGAGTGATAAAAATGTTACTTGATATGTTGTACGCATCCGTAAAATATGTGATTCGAATATATGTGTAACGACTTCAGGAGCTTGTATTATATAATCGTGTTCAGTATTTTTCTTGTCATTAACTAATTGCGTACTGACAAATATTTGTTTTTGACATATATGATCAGACGATGTTATTTCTTTGTAAGGACTTTTGCGGTATGTAAATAATGTAAGCATGGGATCAACAGTGTAGTATGTAATTTTATTATTATACAATGCGTATCGATGTAATTATTTTGTCAAATTAAATCCTTCGCTTAAATAATTCATAGTTGGAAACGTAATGTCCTTCAAATATTTTGTGCTGCGTGTGTACAACCAAAAATATTTTTTTATTTTTAACCGACTTCAAAAAAGGAGGAGGTTATCAATTCGTCGGAATCTTTTTTTTTTTTTTTATGTATGTTCACTGATTACTCGAAGACCCCTGGACCGATTTGAAAAATTCTTTTTTTGTTCGAAAGGGTATACTTTCTAGTTGGTCCCATTTTTTTTTTATCAAAATCGGTTTAGTAGTTTGGTACTTAACTATACCAACATCGAATCTCTTAACCCCGCGAACCCAGAAATGTGATTTTTTAGTTACAGTAGCTTTCTTTTCGGGTGAGATTGCTCAGTATGAGAGGTTTTTTTTTACTTCAACTGTTGGGGGTATTCAAGGGGGTAAAAGAGGGCAAATTGTACACATTTCTATCTCTAGAGCCGCTGAACCCAGAAATGTCAAAGTATGTTTGTTTTAGATGGGAATGCTTAAGAAGAAAATATTTTTGGAAATTATACTATTAGGGGTACCCCCCTAATAGTATAATTTCCAAAAATAAATGGGTGCCTACCCAAGGCACCGACTTCAAAAGATGATTAAAAATTAAGAAATTGTACATAATTAGTTAGAATTAAAATAGCTTTTCGTACATTAATTAAAAGTAACCAATTATTTTTTGCTTTTTAGTTCCGGTTTTTTGAAGGCGGTCCTTTTTTTATTTAAAAATATTTTCTAGTGCTCTTAACGTAAGGTTTTATTGGAATACAATGATAATTAATTTATTTTCTCTTCCAAGCAAAAACCTGAACAGCTCTATGTATGCTGTCCCCGGGCAAATACCATCTTTATTATGCCATGGAACTACTACTGCTGTTTGTAGAATGACCAATTTTACGGATCGAATAAAATGGGGCAGCACTGTGTCACCGAGATAGATAAGATATTAGACACCAAACAAGTAATGAAAAATTACCGAGCAAAGGATAAAGTCCTGCAAAAAATTCTTAGTTTGTTAGTTCGTTAGAGGAGATAGAACATTTGTGTTTTAAAAAAATCAAATGATACATGAAAACGCAGTACGTATACGTCACTACGTTCATATTATAAGATAAAAAGATGAAACTGTTTATGTACCTAAATCGATTATCAGGACAAACTAGTTTCGTCATAAAATTAAATAGTTAAAACTGGTCCTGCAACATAAATTTACAGTCACGTGCTGGCTATTAAATCATTGATTTAGCCCCGGTTGCACGAAGAAACGGCTGAGTTAATCAATGTTCAAACACGTCACTTTTAGTGACCCGTATAGAGTTCCTTCCACACTGTCCACACAAAGTGACGTGTTTGATCGTACGTTGAAGTTGATTTTAATTTTTTGTCCGTGCACTCGGCCCTTAATCTTTTGCATGCCAACACGCAGATAATCAAGAACGAAATAAGTGATCTGAGAAACGTATCGGTTAAAACAAAAGAAAAATTGACGATATGAGATGCGACCGGCTTTTTCCAAATTATTTCTAAAAATAGATGTGCTTGTCATACCTATGTCTGTACCAATATCGATTTGGGACCGGGCAGGGGTGGAGAAAAAGTATTTACATCGTCCTACCACCTTCCAGTGTTGCCAGACTTAAATTAACGACAGTTTGACCTCCCCCGCGTCACTTTATTACGTGAACCACACGCTTTTACCATCGAGTTTAGAACTTATGGAAGGATAACAGAAATTTACGTTTTCCTATGTTATCGACCACTTATCTCCGGTGATCTATTTTTATAGGCCCTCTATGCTTACAATACATACGTAGGCGGTTCGTTTACCGAGCGCCAGCCACTCGAGAAAGGAATACAATATGCTTTTAGGAATCCGGTGAACGTGAATACATAAATATGAATCAGTGCTTATCGGCTTATCTCGACCAGAGAAGCCTTATTCCAGCGAAGTTTCTTGCCAGTTCTTTTTCGCTGTGATTGCTAATGATACAATATGATGCTACATGACGAAACAATGTACAATTGAATTAGAAAGTGAAAGATGTGTTGCTAGCTACGAAGTAAATATTTTTTGCTTGTTTTAAAGTATTTTATTCTTCTTACAGATTTACTTTGTTCGTGGGTGGAAACATTTTTTTTGGATATCCTTTTCCAGTTTCATAATCTTTATTTAATTCCGGCTCGTCATTCGATAACCGTAAAAGTCAAGCCGGCAAAACAGCAATGTGTTTGCAGAACTGAAGTTTTGATATTTTTGGTTATATCAATTTTTCTTTTATAGTTAAAAGTTTTTTTTAATTCATTAGATCGCGTACGAAAGCAGTAAAATATCGAATAAGTCAGGGGCTCCCTAAAAGTGACGTTCTAAATTTTCGACGTTTCAAACAAATAGTGTATTTCATTATTCGTCGCTTTTTCGGACGACTGTATGTATTCAACGCATTTAGCAATTGCTGAACTGGCTAATGATACAATATGACAAATCCGAGTGCAGTCTATGGATGATGAATAAACAATAAACAATTCAAATATTTCGACAATAATGAAAATCAACGTAGGAAACAAAGCAAAAATGTCTACTATATCATTTGTTATGTAAACATACACCATAAAAAAGTGGCAGTTACCTGGGTCGCCGGGGTATGGACATACTGTCTACATATATTAATTTAATTGGAAGGGATTTGCCCCCAAGCGTGAGTGTGCTTCAGAAATGCGTTAGCCAAGTCAGTTCCCACCATAGACCTAGCATGCGCGC
Organism: Incurvaria masculella; assembly: GCA_946894095.1. Lineage (NCBI taxonomy): Eukaryota > Metazoa > Arthropoda > Insecta > Lepidoptera > Incurvariidae > Incurvaria > Incurvaria masculella. The sequence goes on along the minus strand of OX335641.1, from coordinate 13,612,245 downwards.
GCAGCAGTGCATCGTATTTTTTATGGTTCCCACCAACACAAACCCTCCAAATTTTCTGTGGCTATATGTGCGTATGGCATACACGATAAAGTTGGGCTGGTAGTTTTATAGCCAGTCTCTTAGTTTTTAAAGAAGAACAACGAATATTCATGCTCACCGTTTTTATGTAAATTGAGTTGAAACGTGTTAAAAATATTAAAGTGCGTGACTTTTTTTCTATCATTTTTTTGAGCTTTTTTCCATAGAAGTCTAGTACCCAATATTGAAATAGGAATGATATGACCTCCCATACAAATTATTCCCTTTATTAATCCCTTTCAAATTCCATTATTAAATACTATTATCTTTATTTCTTCAGGTATTTCTGTAACTTGAGCTCATCATACTTTTATAGAAGGAAATCATTCTAAAACAACTCAGGAACTATTTATTACAGTAATTTGAGGATTGTACTTTACATTACTTCAAGGAAATGAATATTTAGAAGCACCTTTTTTCTATTGCTGATAAGAGTTTATAGTTCAACATTTTTTATTGCAACAGGATTTCATGGACTTCATGTAATTATTGGAACTTTATTCTTGTTTAAATTTTCATTTCTCAAAAAAACATCATTTTGGATTTGAAGCAGCTGCATGATATTGACATTTTGTAGATGTAGTCTGACTATTTTTATATATTTCTATTTATTGATATATTCTTTAACTATCATAAAAAAATGAGATAGATATTTACCGTTAAAGGTTTCAATTCTAATAATAATAATAATAATTCACAAATATATAATGTGAATAATAATAACATTTATTGCACGATAAAATTGCACAAAAAGTAGAGCTCAATGAATCTTTCATGTTTTTGAATCTCCAAAATAACTAGTAGTGATTTTGGAAAATAATAAAATGTGGTTTCACTTACGCCCTAATGGAACTGATTGCAATCAGGTGCTATCAGGCCCTTAAATAAATACATACAATTACGTCAATAGATCACCAGTAAAGACATTAGAATGCGTCGAATGGGGACGGTACAGTGCTTGGTGTTAACGTTGATTCATGTGGCAACATATTGTGGTTACCCGTGCCTGCCATTCTCATGCATCGCTGAATTCAGCTCGGATATGTAAGCCGATGTCAGAGCCATACATACTGATATATATTAGGAATATTCAGAGCTTCGGACCTGTTCAAATGTTCTCGTTGTTAGACGATGACGTTTTTCATAAAAAAGAGAGGGCCCTGGCATGGCACGCGGCTCCATTGCAAATGCGGTATCTTACAAAAACCTACGGTCACAACGATATAATAATAGACCGCATTCTCGAAGAACTAGGTGCCATTTTTATTTTAACACGGCTACATCGAAGTAGGTAGACAAAGCAAAGACTTGACTATCCGATATTAGCACAATCCAGGTGCGCCTAAAAAATATGAATAAAAAAATATATTTTAAGCAACAAATATAAGTGGGTGCCAAGTCCCATTAAAGTTCCTAAAAACTCATCTGGAGAAATCCCAACATAGTTTTTTTGTTTATTTTCCAAATGATCTCTTAATTCTTACCCTCCCTTTCTCTTGTACTTAAGCTATTTTTGATACTACACATACCAATTTTGTTTCATAGAAAAATATTAAAACTTACCAAGTCTGAGATTTAGATTAAAAAGCGTAAGTTGTATTTTCCTCATAAACAATCACAATAATGTGAAAAAACTTTCTGGCATTTTTACACTGGTAGTTTTTTCATTTCCCACCGGATTTATTCTCGTGTAGTAAGAGGCAACTAAGCGATCTTGGTTCAGATTCCACGTAAAACTCTAGGTTTCTTTTCTAACTCACTAAGTGATCAAGTAAATCCCGCCATGGTTGGTTCCGTTGCATTGAATGTACGGTGGTCGAAGCGGAAATGAAAATTGTCAGTGTTTTCTATCTGATTCAATGTAGCCATGGCACCTTGTCCCCGTGTGGTGTTTTGCGTAAATGTCATGACGATATGTTTAGTCATTCATGTCCATTTACATAGAAAGAAGTGTTTGAAGGACTTGGCACCTATTTATATTTCAATTATTGTTTTACGGAGCAGAAAAACCACGAAGCAAGCAAGAACTTACATAATCAAATGATATATGATGACGAAAATGTTCATTTGGCGCCTCGTCTACGGGAGTATCAAAGCTGACGGCCGAATCGCTCCGGGCTAATTAAGTCGAGTCGAACAGCTTCCTTCGCACAGTGTAAGCTGAAGGCTATGAATACGCCGAGTAAACAAAAGAGAAATTCTATGAATACTACTCAATGAACTGAATATTGGAAGCGTTGAATAAATTATTAGCTAAGCTTTTGTGTACTTTAGACTGGGTTCCATAGCGTACAAATTGACGTTTTAGCTACACGTAATAGGTTGAAAGAGCTTAACCTCTGGCTTGTCCGGTGCGGGTCCGCTCTAAATATTACAATTGTCTATCTATTTTTGGTTTTTGATGGCGCTGGTTTTATTTTAAGAGCGAAATTTACAAGCGTTTAATGGTAGTAAAATGCGTTCAACCAAACGGGCGTTTCATTGAGACCAAACGTGCAGGCAATCTCATGTACAAGCAAGAAAACACACCGAATATAAAGCACGCAAAAAAAGGCGTGAGCAAGCTAACGTGCGGACAATCAAATGAACGTTTACTACCGACCTAAATAGACTTCATTTCCGATTTAACACTTTCTAGCGTAGACTACTGAAGCTAACAAAGCATAGTGTAAGATTAAAAAAAAAAATGGCTTGTAAATGCAAACATTCAACGACTTTTTTTCTTGTTTCGTTACGTGTATCATGGTATCAGATATGATACCATGCTAGATGGTTCGTTTGGCCAAATAACTCGTCGGTTGACAGTTAGCATGGTACGATATGCAACTAAACGTTAGATTTAATCTCTAAATTGCCTCTTCACCCAGCGAGTTATTTTACCATGGTAAGGGGGTTCTCAAAGAGCATTTATAACTTAACAATATTATTAAGCTTACCATTTTCAGTTTATTACGAGACAAATCGACAAGTCGCCTACAAGAAATGAAACTTATGCATAAAACAGCTACTTCCTCTATAGTCATTTCGCCTAGCTCACGAAATCGTGAACGTAGCTAATTTTCATTTTCCACTCAACAATAAAGTTACACAGCAATATTAGGTAAATAGTAAATTCTCATAAAATTAATCCTTTCCTAGAAAATTGTCTGTTTTAGAGGTCCAAAAATAGACTGATGCTGAGTACAAGCTTAGATGAAAAAGAAAGTACAAGGTACTTTTGTGTACTATATTTATGCTAAAGCCATTTGGGTTTCAGAATCATTGGTTATTTGCCTATAGGGCAAATCATAATACAATAATTACAAAGTAAAAAATATTTCCGAAAGCATTTCCAAAGTGTAGATTAAAATAAATATTTGACAAATGACAGATAATAGGAATCGAATAGAAATCAGTGTCTGATATTATTCCAAGATTTTCATTCATTTGCGGCGGAGATTCAAGAGAGAATTAAAAAATTTTAGAGGAAAACTGTGACTCATATTCATTTCATCGCGGGCGTGACGGAGCAAAAGTTATTTTCAAAGAAACCCCGATGTGACAGGAATCGACTTTTAAATATTTTTTAAACATATCTTAAATATGGACATTAAAAAAAAGATTCCGACGAATTGAGAAACTCCTCCTTTTTTTGAAGTCGGTTAAAAACTGGCATGATAAATTAAATGGTTTACTTCAATTTCTCAGTTTGAACGTTTATTCTAATTTCACAGAAGTAGGAGATTTCAGAGAGTGAATCGAACCACTCGGATCTACTGTACCACCTAGAAAAGGGGAAAGTGTATGTTATTTTAAATGCCGAAACCTACTAAGCGCAAAAACTGACGTCTTGTTAAATTAAAATTATTTTGTAGGTAATTTTTTTTTAAATGCTTGATTCGGTGCACAATGTGACCATGTAGGCATAAGAATGGTGTCCAAGCATTTACGGCGTTACAACGAAAATCTAGAAAAACAGTCAATTTTTTTATCGACTTTCCTCACATTAAACCTCTTTCATCCTTCATTTAATATAAGCGTGTTTGTTAGTAGCATATACATGAAGAACACAATCATACTACACGTAGATACGAACTGCATCAAAATCGGGTCAGTGATGACTCTTATGCCATACGATTATACATGAGTTGGGGGAAAAAAATGCGGAACAAACACCATATAAATTGTTCGCTCAGTCATGACAATCTTAACCTTCCGACACGTTAATTTAAAGTGACACGACCCTGATGTTTGCATAACCACATCCAACGTATTTATGCTTGAAACCAGTTATTTAATTGTCATTCATGTGTCGAGCTATCGAATTAGCGGAACAGATATAGATTCATTTGTGCACATCAATTCGATTATATGAAAAACTTTAACTAGAAATAAACTAACGATAATAATTTTACTCATTACAAAATAAAGGTCAGATGATTTGTTTATTGTTTTTTATTCAATCAAAGCAATAAATACTTAAGACCATCACTTTACTGTTGAATGTAGTATGGATTTTACGACCCGAACTATTTACTATATTTTACAAAAATATGTAACGTCTTGGGTGTGCATATCAGTCAGATTATAACTCGACAATCACCTACCCGTTTCTGACGAATTTTGTACCTACGTATACCTCGTTTCTTCCCATCAATTACATATTTATGCAATTAATACTCCTCGCGGTAGATTATCTAAGGAATGAGCAATGGGACTAAAAGCAACAAGTCTGGCCGAAATTTTTTTCGTCGAAGTGTTGTTTAATACAGGCGGGACCGCCGGCTCCCACTAGTCAACTATAAAAATAATATTAGTACGAATACAACTTTAATCAAAATATCCCTTTAAACAATTTTTTTAACAATGTACCTATATTATGAATTCATTGATTAATTACGAAATCGGAAGAGAGACTGTATACGCACGCAAACTTACAATGACATTTTAATCATTAGTTCAATGTCGACACTGAAGGCGAATTCTATTAGCAGTGTGCGGGATTCAAAAAACATATAAACAATGTATGCACGTATAAAGTATGTTTGTAAAATTAAAACTGTCCACAAATGTAACAAACGGTTTTCTTACTGAAATTGCGTTACACGCCAATCCAAGATGCAGATCAGAAGATTCAGGAGAACAAATCATAATCAATAAAGAGTAGGGTCTTAAGGGCCTGGTACTAGCCAAATCGCAAAGTTAGACGAGGCACCCCAAGTTAACTAACTAAGTCTGACGATTATAAGTGTCATTCTTACAATACATGATTCCTTGTCTAGGAATCGAATTATTTTCGTTAATGTATGTTTCCTTTTTCTATACAAAATACATTGCGGAAACGGTGTCCATTTCCGAACTTTTTTGACTAAATGTAGAAATCTAAAAGCAAATGGAATTTTTTGTTTATGCATATATGCTGTTTTTGCTTATATCTAGAAATCTAATTACTTTCAGATTTCTAAGGAGAAAAATCATTTTTTTTATTTTTATTATTATTTAAATAAATGATGGAATAAAAAAATATTAACAATCCATTATCAGTCTGGAGTTCTATTTGGATTTGCTGAAGCGTTTCACTACATATTATTACATTTGTTAAAAAGTGCATTTGTATGGCGCGAGTAGTTGGCTAGTCCTAGCGCCTTAATTTGAGGTCGATCAGCCAACTATTCTTAAAAAGTGTTGGCATTAATTTTTTTTAAATAGCAGAATTATATTTAATTGTGTATACTACTTGTAAAATAATCTTGTAGGTCGTTTATATATGTATAAGGCCGGTGAACTGTGAAATGCACTCTATCCCGAGTTATTTCTCACAACGTACAATTTTTGGTCCTTCCTGCAACGTTAAACAACCCCTGAAAAAATGTTCAATCAAATCAAAAGCTCATGGTCGTCTTCAGACTGAGAGTCTGACGGACGTCATATGTCGAAATGTCCATAAAAATACGGTTATCCGGTGTGTGACATCAAATTGTGTCGAAATGTTTTAAATAAATTTTGCACATTTTATCATTTCTTTCATGCAAGAAAGTGCAACGTCAATGTATGTATGATTCACGACTCGTTACTTTTTATGAACAGTACGGAACAGAAGGGAAACTCTGTCAACCCCGTGTCGTTAACTAAACGTTATGTGTTTAAATATTCATTAACTTAGACGTCTCTTCCTACAACCGGGCCTGAGTCTGATAGAAACTCGTCAAAACAGTTCTGCAACCAACGGAGCACGCTCGACTCGCTCTTGCATCGAACTCTTAACATGCGAAGAGAAACTTTTTCTGTAAAGCTAGTATAAAATAACCATCATTCATTCTTATTGGTTCAATCAAATGCTTCTTTCCGACATATTTTTCCCACTTGAACGGAATTGATCGTGAAAGTAAAATAGACGCTCTCCAGAAAAACTGTCCTCCCGCGGGCAGCGGCGGCGGCGGCGGGCGCGGCGGTGGGGCGAAGTGCTCTCAGCTTCCCGGGGCGGCAGGCGAGACCACTCAACCAACGTCCGACACACGCTGCTATCGATTTAATACGACCTCTATGTGCAAGACAAATACCATCGCGCCGACACCCCAAAGGCGTAGGTAGTGAGAGCTCTAAAGAAAACGTGGAGAATGCCGACTTTAGCGGCCCACGTCTAATGGGTGCCCCACGGACGAGAGGGGTACCTCTGTGAAACAAAACGAATGAAGCTAAATATTCGGCGACTATTTGTTTTTTTTTAATTTGTTATGTCAACAAAAGTACAGTTTTAATATTCATATAAGAAAAAATCAATTGACATTTAGTCTGAGTGGACTTTCAGTAATAGTCAAACTCAACATGTAAAAGCACGATGCATCTTAACCTGAAGCAAAGAATATACACACTAACCCAAAGCGAACATTAGTGACGAGTAAAAACTTTGTTTCGCTCATGAAAGAAAATAAAACATCTTCTTGCGAGAGAAACAAAAAACTATGACAGTCATGCATAGACAAAATGGATTGAAGTTTCCTTCTTACGACAAAATATGCTATGAACGCAATAAATCAACCAAACTAAAAGTAGTCGTATGTGTGATTTATTCTTCAGAAGCCACTACTACACTTTCCGATCCGAGTAATGTGCAGGGTAAACACGCACAAGGGGCAACTCCTGCCTCGCCAGAAAATAGTTTATCTGCGATGGGAAGTCGGACCTTAACTGGACAGTCTTAAATCTATGATTAAGAAAGTTCTAACTGGTGAGTCCTAGGACCAATAAAAAAACCCTCAAACATTCTACTTCTAAAATAAACATCACTTATATAATTACATTTTGATAAAAACTACATCACGTTTCCGTTAACTAGTAAAGAGACATCGCGAGTAAAGCGGTTCTCAAAAGATGCAGGACATTCATTTCCTGATAAGATTAACCAAATGACTTCTATTCGGGGGTAGTGCAGGTCAGATTAGCGTGATTTACTGAACCGCACTTTACGTTTGATCGAAATAAAGCTCAATTCCCGACTTGCTATACTACTCACATTCACAATATGTAAGCGTGTTAAGTGTGTTTTTTTACATTAAAATCGTGTCGTTGTCAGATTGTAATATAAGTAATCTTTGTATGAGTATGAGTAATATTTTCTTGGATAGGAAAGAAAGATGTATACACTGCGGGTATAGAACCCATGATATTCGATGCGATATACCACTGGCTTGACTGCTGAACTAGGGGTGCTTACTATGTCATCACTGACATTTAACAATCACGATGTGTCACATTGTACCACAATAACCCCAACGCTTTGGGAATAAAGAAAACCGCTAATTTATTCATTGTTAATTTAGAAATATTGTGCTTTATTTATTTAAATTACCTTTGTTAAAATTATTTTTATTTAAATTACCCATGACGACGCAATGGCGCTGCGGCGCGGAGGTGGCGTTTTAACCAGATATTTCATATCTCCAATGCCGTCTCCAGATTTACAGGAAATTATTTCTGGTTTTAGATCACACTTAAAAAGTATCAATCAAATGGCTGACGTAATTGTTAGGATAGCTCAGTTGGTTAGAACAGTGAGCATGTAATCATAAGTCAATCAAATAATCTACATAACAGGGGTTTACGTGCTACTCTACTAATTCTGTCTATAATGCTTCTATACGCCTAAGCACATAGGATCATTTCAGTTGTTTGCAAAGATGGCGAATATCGTCGTTACTTGTTAGATGATATCTATAAAAACATTTTTTTTGTTATATACAATACCTCCGTATTTTTTACTGCCATACCTTTGACAGTAACCTGAGTTCAGTGGGTCGGCTTATTGCGTAGAGGTGTTGAGCGTATCCGGAGAGGTGAACCCCACCAATACGGAACCCTCAAGTACAAGTGAAGGAAAACATTGTAGGCGAAGCCGAGGGTCCCGCCGTAATCCGGCCTAATCTGTGGATCTTGCTTCAAAGTAACCGGAGGCACGCAAGTGTGGTGCGACTACCGTACCCTCTTGCTCTATCGAATGCTTACAGACACATTACCGTGGATTTATTCAGATGTATGAATTGAGAGCGTCCGCAAAAACCAACATAATTGCAAGTGCCTTGTCTGGCTCCCGAGAACCCAATTAATGTTCACGGTATCCAGCGGTTGACTTTGTCTAACTTGGTATCGCCTAATGATATTTTTAGTAACGAGTCGCGAGCCTATGACTGTACCATCTAGCCGATTCTAAAAGTCCTAACATCTCATAGGGCTTTCCATGGACGGACTGCCTGAAGCAGTCGAAACCGACGTAACAGTCCGAGTGGACTGCACGTCGAATGTTACAAGCAGTCGACTTGCGGTCAAGTTCGATCGCAATATGACTTCTTAAAGCTACCACTCTTCATTGAATTCCAATACGGTTTTCAAAGCGGTAATAATACATTTTTGCCATACGTAAGCAGCGACACGGTAGTACTTGGGATACATGTAATATTTAAAATATAGAACATTGCATGGGCATTATTACTTGGTTTTGACCAAATGCGTCTGTGTGTCAGTGTCTTCATTCATGGATATGGATGATCTTCATATCGTCATTCGAATAAATAGACAAACAGGATTAAACTAGGAGGGGCAATACGGAGATTACGCGAGCGCGGAGAGAGGAAGCGGCGGTCCGCTCTATCGGGCCGAGCAGCTATTTGCGGTCGGAAGCACGAAAATTCGACCGCAAACCAGCTGCAATTTCTGGCTGCTACCGCAAGCCGACTGCTCGAGCGGTCCGTATGTGTTTAATCATAAATTTGTGTTGAAAATGAAGATATTCCTACTGCGACTGCTTAGAGCAGTCCTCTTAGCGGCTCTATGTGGATTTTCTAACGATGTTTTCCTTTAGCGTAATCATACTTACGTAGGATGTTATGCAGCCGACGGGTATTGAACTCACGCTTCCCTCGAAAAGCTCGGCCCACATGCGTATGCACGGAGTAAAGCTTTACTTCATAAAACGAGGCACCTGCTAGCAAAAGCCATTACGAATGAGTCATGACAATGTCAGTTTCGCTGGATGCACCGAGATAACGATTCCTTTCGGCGTTCAAAATTGTAGTATCAACACATTTCACATTTCCTTTTTAGGGTTCCGTATCCAAAGGAACCTTATTACTTAGCCTCCACTATCCGTCCGCCCGTCCGTCCGCCTGTCACAGGACTGTATCTCATGAACCGAAATATGTAGACAGCTCTGCTCAAAGTGTATATTTATTTTGCCGCTATAAGAACAAATAGACAAAATTAAAAAAATATATAATAATTTGGGTCCCCCTTAATGTTTTAAAACGCGTTTTTTTTTGTGTTTAATCCTGTATGATAGTACGGAACCCTTCGTGTGCGAGTACGACTTGCACTTGGCCAGTTTTTTTGTTCTGTTTCGGTTTGATATCGCATACACTGCTGTTTAAAGCCAAAATCGGATTTAGTGAATTGAATCCAATCAATGAATTTTGTACCTTTTCTTCTTACATTGCGGAATCAGCGCAATCTAATAGGAAGAGCTGAAAATAAGATACCTATTAAGCAAACCAAGGTGGTGGTATTTCATGTAACTGGACATTTATTATTTAATTTATTAGTTGCCATGCCAGGACTCACCTCCCATATACATGAAAATGTGTCCATTGAACTGGACAGAAAACACGGACACATTTTTCATTTATATTTCCTTTCATTCAAAGCAATGTTGACAGTTTGACCCTACCCCGTAGTAATTAGGGAAGGTGACTTCTAGTTTTACATAAGGGCTCCGTACCATAGTTTCCATAGAGTTTATCCCACATTTCAATTTCGGATAAGAACGGATTCGAACTAGAGATAATCGACACGAAAGATCGAATGCATAAACGTCGAGGTGTGGTCGAGGCTATGTGCCACAAATAAGCTTATTTCAGATCGGTAAAGCTTCGGGAATATAATCCGAGGACTGCAGTTTCCAGCACCGCTTTAAACGAATCTTTGTGAGACCGAAAATGTTTTTCGTAAAAAAATGGCTTTCGTCGTTTACGTTTTTTTCGTGTGGTTTACGTACGAATCTTTGTGAGACCGACAAAATTTACGGCAGTTCGATTGTATATGTCCCTGTTAAACCGCAAATACTGTTCTATTTTCTGAAATTCTTAGAAACGTATGCGGACCGCAGCGCGCGAGATGGGAAGGAGTAATGGAGTAGAGATTATAGCTGGTGCGGGCTATAAACCCGCCCCTTGAGTCTCTTCACAAGAGGCTACTCGATTCCGTGGTCACGTTTCTTCCAGCAGCGACGCGATCCGGCCGCGTTGTTTCAAATCATGTACGGTCGTACGATGCAGTAAAGTCAAATTTGAGTATGGTTAGGAACGTTCCTCTATTTTAACGTGAAACTAAATCAGGGTACTAGGTACATGGTTTACCGAATCAGCTAGTCAGAGCCGAAACTAAACATTTTATCTACGAAAAAATGTTCACGATGTAATTTGCGCCCAATCGATAAACCTGGTCAAGGTCACTTGTACGATTGCGGTACCAAAAATACACCTGTTACCTCTTAACGTATGCTGTTGTAAAAATGTTTATAGCACTCGAAATTGTCGCTTAATATCACTTCTTAATTAATGCTGCGTATGTTTGCAAAAGGGCTGTAGCTCGTTAGGGTTAAGAATTCCACGCCCGCCTATCTCGTTGTACATCCTGCATCGTTGAACACCGATGCATTATGAAGAATAAAAACGGTCTCTTTGTGTTGTGCTTGAGTGCTCCTAAGCCACTGCTAGTCTTCCTTGAATTCTAAATTCTTTTGTCGTACGGTGACTTCGAAATGTGTATAGAATATCATTAGACGCAGCTTTATTTAAGAAAGATTTTAGTGGTTTATGGATTATCAATGTTTATAAAGAGCATTTCAAGGACAGGCGTTATTCCAAAATTAGCAATATTAATGTGTCAATATGCAGCCGCCATTGCGATAGAAGTGATAAAAGTAGATATGTATTCATGCATCGACTGATACACGTACTCTAAAAACGCCTTAAAAGCATTAACTTCAAATAACCCGTTTAAAAAAAACATTTAACTGACTTCAAACAATAAGAGTTATTAAATAATATAAAATTCCTTTTGTAGAAGGCGGTACAATAGAGAAGGGGTATATTTTGTATATTTTCAGGTGTGCTTTTCTACTCAAGGGCGCGAATTAATCAAAATATGATTTAATACCTCTTTCAAGTCGGTTCAATGTTTTTTTTTTAACTGGTTTTTTTATGTTTTAATCGTTTTAGTATTTGTAAAGAGTGATATTGTAATATTCAATTTATAAAAATACAACCCCCGAGATGTACCTATACATAAGAAAAAAAAATGAACCCGGTTTACAATTTGCGGAGTTATCGAATAAAATACACACAAAAAAACATCCAGACGAATTGAGAACTTCCCCCTTTTTTGGAAGTCGGTTTTTTGCGTATGTTCGTAGTGTTCTTGAGTATAGCTCATGTATATGGTCCACTCAATATACAACTCATAAATCGCAAATTGAACGTCTGCAAAGTAAATTCCAAAATTTTAAATGCAAAGTTAAGTTCGATTCTTATTTAAATAGCTGCAATCATTATAATATTTTAACATTAGAAGAAAGAAGGTTAGTTCTGGAAATGGCATTTTTATATGTCTTTGTAAACAGTCGAGAGGACTGCCCGGAACTTGTTGGAGAGATTGGTTACAATGCACCAGCACGGCGCGCACGGCACACTCAATAGTTTTTTATACCGTTACATCGGACAAATTACACTCACAACTCAGTATGCACACGGATCGTTAACACCTATAATAACATGTTCAACAATGTAGACCCTTTGTCAACGACAAAAATAACGTTCAAAAACATTATTAAGACCAAAATACTAGAAAAGAGACTCATGCCATAAAATAAGTTTGGAGGTTCATGTACCTTTTGTTTTACCCTTAATCCTATAGAACTAGTGCTAATAATTCACATAAAAACTCATCCACCCTCCCTCATCAACACGCACACACACACCCTCTCATCCTCTTTCACCTACACACATACGCATACACACCCTTGCATACACTACTCACATGCACCCTATACCCTTACTCCCCCGCAAATTAGTATTCGATCAAATGCACAAAGATTAAATAACACGAACTATAAAATATCTACATAACATTATAATAATTAAGTGGAAATCTATAATTGGCTTGTATTTTAGTATAAGATTTTCTGTTAACATGTCTGTCAATATAAGCTGTTGATTTCCTAAATAAATAAATAAATAAATGGAAACATCCTTAAAAGCTTTTCTTCCTTCTTTGATTAAAATAGTAAAAAGTAACTAGAAAAATAGTGGAATCATCGTAGGGACGTGGTATTTTACTGATCTAGACGGTTTAAATAATTTAATTTTAGTTTTAGTTTATAAGAGTTCCGTACCCAAAGTGCAACTAACTTTTACGTTACTTTTAGTAATACTCCGCCATCCGTACGTCCGTCCGTCCGTTATTTATATCTGTCATCGAACTCTTAAGAGTGTGTATGTCTCATAAATTTATAATAAAACTATATTTAAGGGATTTTTTTTTATTTCATTAATAAAATGTGATAACATTTATATTACAAAAAAAATTGGTAATGAGTGCCATGATACTTCATCGTCCTGATCAGTTTCTGTTTCTGAAGGGACCTCATCCAAATTAGAGTTCGAGTCCCTAGAGTGACTTCATCTACTAACTAGGTGGTAAGGTTAGTGTAAGTTTAAATTTTGAGATTTACTAAAAAAATTTAACGTTGTCCAAGTGTAACGCAGTGTACCTAAGGACGAATAAAGAATTGAATTAAATTCATTTGTTTATCCTACCTAGGTTGCTACTATCACATTGAATGAATGATGGTCGAAGTGGCGATGAATTAACTGTGTTTTCCATCCACTTCAACGTAGCTGTGAAATAAAAAAGGTCCTGGTTTGGCACTTAGTTCCCATGAGGTGTGTTGGGCTAATCATGTTTGAAAAAGGTAATCTTAACTGACTGAATATAACGGTTGACAACAAATTAGGCATGCAACTATCCAGTTTCAAGAGGTACAGGAATTTGAACAGATTATCTTTTCACTGGATATAAGACGTAAGTAAGAATGGAAAAAAATGTCAAGGTAGAAACAGTTTACACACAGGGAAACAGTAAGAGAAAACAATTATTGCACTCAGTTAAAAAAACAATTAAAAAATACAGTAACATTTAATGTTAACTGTTTACTGTTAACAATGCTAACTGTTTTCCCTCAGCTAGAGTAACCGATCTACTTAGTTGGTGCTTTATTAACGTTGTAAGGCGGTTGTTATTATTGGAATTACAGTTAGATTCACTGATTTTTTTTTGTTTCAGTCATGATGGACAAAATACCCCGTTTGTGGGACGGGTCGTTAGGTTCATCATCAAGAGTCTTCTCGAACAGGTGGCAGCTTCAAAAAAAGTTCAGCTCAAAAAAATTTCGCTCCACGAATATTTAAAATAAATTATTTTACATATATCTTCAGATGTATGTACATGAAATGAAATCTGCATAATAATAAACATATGTCCAAGTATTGTCGAAATTATGGTATCCCGGTGCGAAATACCCACAGAAATAGTATATTCCGATTTCTGTGGGTATACTGTACGGGGCCGACATGTTACGCCTCCAACGCCAGAGGCATCATCAGGATAACTTCGGTGCCCTGGAGTTACGTCTGAGGGCCGGGCACGTCAAACGGTAATTAACTTAAGGCTGTTCCGACCCATACAATGTTTTTTTTTACACAGAACGCAAAAAGTATTGCACTTTAAGACACGTATTCGTCAAAAATATTAAATATAGCCATAGTAGTTGCAGCGAAAACATATTCACAATTTCAGGTTTAATGGTTTCGTTGTAATTGCCGATTAGAAGTTTTACACCGTTAGATGGCGCTGTTAAATAAAAATCATATTTCAATAAATTGTAACAAAACCAATAATCCTGAAATTGTGAAATTGTTTTCGCTGCAAGTAATATGACTATATTAAACTTTTATTATTAATTCGTGGCTTAAGGTGGCCCAACCCGGCGGCCTCAACTCATTTGCGGGCACGGTTCAAAACCGTGCTGTTGCGCTCTGGGACCTTCTCTGTTTCTAAGAATAAGACAGGCTCCGTTATGAGGAAGATGCAACCTGTCCACAAAAAAGACAATGTGCATAGTGTATGATTTGGTAAGATTTACGAAAATTTTAATTTCAAAACGACTTATAGCTAAAAGTAAACCACGACCGCTGTAGTCAAAAATCTAACAAAAACCAAATAGATTATAAATCTTGATTAAACAAGTTATGTCTGATGACTAATCTTTTTAAGATGTTCTTACATTATCATTGCGTAATCCACCTCCAAAGTAATTGTATAATACGCGCGAAAAATCCGAACTTTCGGACGTTATAACTTGGAAACCAAACACAATTTTACAATGCCTATGGTCATCAGACATCTAGTTCAATCAAATAAAGCTATATTGAGCAAAATTTTGGATCTCTGACAAGAAATATAGGCGTGATCTTCTTTCCCCTTTTGTATGGGGAAATGAGCGGGTTGGGCCACCTTAAAGTGCAATACTTTTTGCGTTATGTGTGCAAACAACTTTATATGGGTCGGAACAGCCTTAATTAATTATAACGGTTTCATGTGAACTATGAAGTGATCAATTCATAGCTGATTCTCGTGTGCAAAAAGTGACCATTATTTTCAAGCCACCGTCACTCTACCATGGCTCCACGATAAGTTTACGCGTGAAGACAACTTAAAAGAAAAATGCAATGAGAACAAGCTTCAGAAAATCATTCTTAGGCGACGCAACATCCTTCACCATGACAACGCTAGCTCGCACGCCACTCGCCGAACAATGATTCTACTCGGATCCGCATTGTAGAAATCATGAAAACCATTCTCCCTATAATCCTATTAAGCTCAACTCCATAATGGAATAAATGTAAAATCTCAAAAACTGCTTCGAACGTATGTAAAAGTGAACAAAATATCATGTGAAATATATTGAAAAAAAAAACATTTATTTGTCAAAGGAAAGAACTTAAAAATAATGTAGGGCGTATCAACCTAATAATGTACATGACTTAAAGCTCGACCTTCCTTAAAACTAGTAACAAGACTAGTTTTAAGGAACGGTAATTAACCAAATGATAACGAGTATTTGTACAATGTATTACGGTCTACCAATTCCGGGACTATGTAGAATTTTCCTAAGCTATGCTATTAATATATATATGCTTTAAATTTACAACAATTAGCAACAAATATTAGGGTAGTAGACGAACCCTACAATCATAGAACAATAAAAAAAATCGAAAACCGTTTCTGCAACCTTTTACAAACTTTGGTGGAATTGCACAAATGTATCCAATGCTGGAAGTTTTTAGTCAATGGAATTAACAAATACACAAAGAGGGAAACAATACATTTGCTCAAGTGTATGTTAAATTACTTAAAACTTCGATTGACAAGTACCTTTTTTTTTTCTTCATCGAACAAATCACATGCATTCGGCAAAAAAATCCTAGCGATATTAATACAACCTGGCTTAAGAATAATCTCGTTTAATACATTACTGTAAGTCTTTTTTGCGGAAATATAGATTGTGTGTGTGACTAATATGAATACACTAAACAACAAATATATTCACTGGTTATTTTCGAATCCAGATTTAAGATTCAGGAAATGCGCACGTCCGAGTGTCGTGGTTGGGTCGAGATTCCACCGATTCCGTGCCTGCAAACGAAGAATCCCAAAAATGGCGAGCCCGATTCCGGAAAAAACCCTTCTGACTTCTAGTGGCGATTTTGGTAGAAGACTCTGTTTAATATTATGGAAAATAGCAAATAAAAAGATCCCCATTGTTAACCAAAAGAAAGCGAGATGTTTCTTTTGTGATTGTGTAGCAGGCTAAGAAAATATCATCCTGTTTGCACAGGGCCTAGGTACTTGATTATAATACTTGTATAATTGTACTTGATATAATATCGAGGAAGTTTGTAGAGTGAATTTGTCAAAGTAATTAAACTAATAGTATAAGATTTAATCAGGATAAATATTGGAGAACGTCCAGTTAAGTAAAGTACTTATTTACTTTACTAAAATTGGAAACTTGGGGGTCTATATATATCTTGATGTATGCTATTGATTTATAATATTTTGGAACAATACGCATCCCTAAATTCAAATTACGAACAATTTAGTAGTTTTCTTAACTTACTTTAAAGAAAAACACTGAAGTTTATTAGTAATATGTGTTTATATTATCAGAAGATTTTTGCGAAGATTTTCTGATATTATTATAATATATTATACATGCATACAATATTTATATATTGTATGAGATCCCTGAAAATTGTGTTTCTTGGTTATTTTTCGTAATTTTTGTTATTTTACAGTAAATTTTGACACTTTTCTTCCTTATTTTGATTAAATTATGCTAAAATATCTTATATTCTATATGCGGCTGTTAAAAAACATATTAATGAGGGTTGTATTTAGATTATAGTAAATAACCGTGGGAAATATTCTAAAAGTGTTCAAAGTTACCCAAGGTGAATGTAGTCAACAATTTTTTTCTAAATGTGCACTCATTCTTTAAATAAAACCGGTCGGGTCAATGCCGTTTTTTATTGATGTTGGGCTTCGTTGTTCCCCATACAAACTTTCATCCCTTATTTTACCCCTTTCGAGTTTATTTTTGGCATTAAAAGTTAGCCTTTGTCCTTCCCCAAGGTCCAACTATCTATGTACCGAAATTAATCAAAATTGGTTCATCGGTTTAGACGTGAAAACAAAACAGACAGACAGAGTTATTTTCGAATATATAATATTAATATTAACACATATTACTAATATTATAGTTATTACATAACATTTATGATAGTATGCAGCGGTTTAGAATTAAATAATTTTGATAACCATAGAATACAAAGCAGATTCAATAAATATAATGAAGGGATACGATTTATATTCACAATTATAATATAGGCTCTTTAATAGTTCTG
Source organism: Incurvaria masculella (assembly GCA_946894095.1). Taxonomy (NCBI): domain Eukaryota; kingdom Metazoa; phylum Arthropoda; class Insecta; order Lepidoptera; family Incurvariidae; genus Incurvaria; species Incurvaria masculella. The sequence goes on along the minus strand of OX335641.1, from coordinate 13,594,615 downwards.
CCCATGTTGCAATACGCCTGCAACAATACAGCAGTGAAACCGCCTTTTAAGTGGTGATTCTCCGAGTCAATATTGGCAGCCGCAAGATGGGGGAATATTGTTTATTTTAGGAAGTTTCCAAGCAGAGAAGCCGATAACAGGGAGAAAAGTCCTTTTTGAAGAACTCCCTCACGCCCCGTTGTTTATTTCGCTCAAGATTGACTTTTATCTATGAAATTGATCAATACACGTAATCGAAAATAAGATGATGCCCCTGATAGAGGGTATCAATTTACCAGTTGTTCTGGTCAAACATATCATATTCTTGAAAGCTAAAGTTCAAAATGGTATTTTAATGTTTCGATTAGATTGCTTTCTCTTGATTCCGCGTAAGTGCGTATTATTTCCAATGAATGCGAATCTGTGTAGTAATAAATATATATGTATTAGAACCGGGTAGAAATATGTTAACATTAATGTTTTTTTACATTTTTTTCTGTTATTTCAAGAAACTCTATTATGCTACCATGATTATTTGATTGAATCAACTCCAAATTAATTCACTCAACATAGGTATTAAGTACGTTTTATCAGATCGTTACTGGAAAGAGAAATAATTTACTACCTTTTCGATTGATGTAATCTGACAGAAATCACAAATTAGACATCTCACAGCTCAGAAACTTTTAGCACATCAGAATTGCAATGAAGTCCTCGTCTGAGTTACATAATCGTTACAAATTGTAGTAACACGTTTTACACGTTTCCTACTTATAAGCATAAATTCCTTCTGGCTTATTTTCCAGCGGAGTAATTTCAGGCAAAAGTGGTATATTCAAAATAAACTATGAGCTTTTGGAGGCTAGAAAAAACACCTCCATTAAACCGTAGGGCCGTCACGTGATGTGACATGTTTATAGCTGCCAGAAGCAATTTCACGTAAGCTCAACTTTGCAACAGTAAAAATATAGCAGTAGGTGAACTAGGAAATCTCAAATTACGAATACTATCAATTTTAGAATATCAATAAATGGTTTGTCAATTCACAGGCAATAGTAAGCAAAACGTGTAAGTAATAGGTCGGGGAAAAAGTCTTTTCGCATTATAGTATGTATGAACTTGTAATAAAATCTCTTTGGCTATACTATTTGTATCTGGCTGGTTTTGGTATCATTGAAAGTTTAAATTTTAAAGAACATAATTCCAAATTCAAATTAGGAAAATGTGTGATTCTCATTTGTTTTTCGTACTGTCAAAATGAGTGAATCTAATGAAGAAATTCGATACATTTTAAAATTTTACTACAAAAAAGGTAAAAATGCAACGCAAGCCGCGAAAAAAATTTGCTATGTTTATGGACCTAGTGCAGTGTCTGTGAGAGTAGCACAAATTTGGTTTAAGCGTTTTCAATCCGGAAATTTTGATGTCAAAGATGCACGTCGCTCTGGTCGCCCTATTACGGATAAAATGGATGCCATTTTTGAAAAAGTGGAGCAAGATCGGCATATCAGTAGTTACGACGTAGCTGAAGAACTAGGAATTGACCACAAAACAGTTTTGGCGCATTTGAAAAAAACTGGGTACACTAAAAAGCTCGATATTTGGGTACCTCACGAGCTCACTGAAAGAAACCTAATGAACCGTGTACTCATTTGTGATTCTTTATTACGACGTAATGAAACCGAACCATTTTTGAAGAAGCTGATAACTGGTGATGAAAAGTGGATCACGTACGACAAGAACGTGCGAAAAAGGTCGTGGTCAAAGGCCGGTCAAGCTTCACAGACTGTGGCGAAACCCGGGTTAACTCGCAACAAGGTGATGCTGTGTGTGTGGTGGGATTGGAAGGGCATTATTCATTATGAGCTGTTACCACCAGGCAGGACCATCGATTCTGAACTCTACTGCGAACAACTGATGAGATTAAAGCAAGAAGTTGAGAGAAAGCGGCCGGAATTAATCAACAGAAGGGGTGTGGTTTTTCATCATGATAACGCTAGACCTCACACATCTTTAGCCACTCAGCAAAAACTAAGAGAGTTTGGCTGGGAGGTGTTAATGCATCCGCCGTATAGTCCTGACCTTGCACCTTCAGATTTCCACCTGTTTAGGTCTCTTCAGAATTCTTTAGGCAGTGTCAGGTTAACATCACGAGAGGACTGCCAAAACCACTTGTCGCGGTATATTGATCAGAAGTCCCAATATTTCTATAGCAATGGGATCATGTCCCTACCTACAAGATGGCAAAAAGTTATCGAACAAAATGGTACCTACATACTTTAGTTAAATGTAAATAAACCATATTAAAAAATGTTTTGAATTTTCTTAAAAAATGCGAAGAAACTTTTTCCCCAATACGTATCTACATATAGTTACTTGAATTCCATAAAAATTACACCAGGTCTTTTTAATTTTAAATTTTTTTTTTTAATTATTTAAAAATTTACGTAAACTGTTTGGATAAAAATAGGGATTTTTTTTTGTCTAATCTAAAAATTGTTTAATAATTTATTTTTGTCTAAAAATAAATTTTACTATTTTTCAAAAAGATCTATTAATAATATTTTGAGGAATTTTGACTTTTAATAAAAAATTTAAAATAAATTGCTTGAAATGTTGTATACTTTATAACTAACTACCACTTTAAATAGTACTGAATAGATAGTTTAAAAAATGTTTTAAAAAAATTATGTTTAAAAATTGATCTGTTGAAATATGCACACCGGATATCTGAAGATGAAAAATGTTATTGAAAAATGTAATGTTAATTATGAACTTATGTAAGAGCGTATGTATATTATGAATAAATAGTTTATTATAGAATGGGTAGATGAATAAATAAATACTAAATATAAGTCTGATGCTGGTTCACCTCCTGATATATTGTCTTTTACTGTGTCTCTGAGGTACTCAGCTCACGAAAAACGAAAAACCGGGCGCAATTTACCTGCTCATATTTACTTAAAGGAGTGTTTCCCTTGCGTTCTTGAGACAAGGGACAGTGCCTGGAAAATGACATCTATGTGTTTGCATCTATTTATAAGTTTTATTTCTCCTCATTTTCTATCTCAATGCATATAGTATTTTCATTTGTGTAAAACCAAAAAATGCATCTAATGTGGCTCCGAACATTAAAAGAATTTTCGGGACAAGATAAATTATTCTACTAATGGACTGAATTTCTAGATGGATGTAAATATTAATTTCCTTTAAAAAAACAATATCATATCAGGTCTATTCGTGTTTTGCGTGCAAGTAATATTACAATAATTTCATATCAGGATCGCGTCAAGTTTCCGAGACTGTGAACTTCCGTCTTCCGGTAAGTAATTAGTGAACTTATCAAATCCTGGCGAAAGCCATTGAGAGTGGGTGAGTTGCTCCGGGGTTAGGACAGCCTACTCTTCAGAGCGCGAAAAACAATGTGACAGGTTATAAGTAACGTTCATGAAATTGTAGTCATTCTTGTTTTGGCGGAACTCATGAGGAGGAGGCTAGACGTTTGTATGAATTATTAAGTGCAAACACCCATCCGTGATTTAAATCCAAGTTTTCGAAGTTAATACAAAAACAAATTTTAGAAACAAAATGCACTGAAAAAAATTCTGAGCAACAGTTTCTTTTTTAGCACAGTTAAAATTCAGTCATTTATGGTAAAGTATTTCTCATTACTATTAATGTTTTACGGTAAGTATATATTAATGAACCAAAACAGTTTATATTATACACTTATTTAAACCTATTGAATAGTACCGCTTGGTAAAAATAATACGCGTGACAGATCAGATGATTTTGAAACGGTAATCTTAAATGATGGAACATTACGGTTGACTAAAAAATAAGATATGCGACTCTCCAGTTTCATGAGGTAGAGTAATTTGAATAGATTGGATAGCACTTTTTCGCTGAATATAAGACGTAAGTAAAAATGGAAACAATACTAAAGCTGGTAACAATTCTCACACAGTTAGGGAAACAGTAAGAGAAAACAGTTATGGCACACAGTTAAAAAACAATAAAGATATCCAGTAACATTTAATGTTTAGAGCTAACTGTTTTCGCTCAGTTAGAGTGACCAATTTACTTATTTGGCTCTATTTTAACGTTGCGAGACGGTTGTTACTATCGGAATTGTATGTAAAATTGTTATATTTATTTTATTGAGTCGCATGTAACAAAGGTTACATATATTTTTAGTAATTTTTTACTTAGTATTGTTATGTCAGCCTTGATAGCTCGATGACGCGAACGCCCGCCTCGGTGTTCGATTATCGAGGTAATATATTACTCGGTCCGAGTATTTTCCATTCAAGTTCAATCTTCCAGGTTGAAGCATTCATTGTTTTCTATGACTTATTTTTTTATAAATAAAAAAACAATATATCGATTTTTTAGTTAACCTAGACATGTGTCCCAAAATATTGCAAAAAAAATTGGAGATTACTTTTTTTACATTCCCCGAACTTACTGTTATGTGACTAAAATTATTTTATGTCAAATGCGGAGTAATGTAGTAGATTTTGCTGTTAACTAATCGGTCTGCGGATTGAGCTTGGGCCTGGTTGCGAAATTGTCAGAGAAGCTTTTAAGCCTTTAGACGACAAAACAAACTTCGGCAGAAGGTATGTCTAATTAAACATTGAAAGTACAAGTTTACAATTGAGTTTAATATGTTTCCGTGAAATTTCTACCAATTTGAGTGTAGAACATTAAATCATAACGATTTTGACAGATTGAAACAACAGCCATGAATTACAGAAAAGTGCGAGTGTGAATTTGCTATTTAATTAATGAGAAATAGGTACTTCTTTCTCATTAATTGACTCTGTTTCCAACTAGTAAATAGATATTATTAAATGGACTTTTTCAGATTAATTTCGGTAGCTAAACCATTACAGTATTTTAGTTTAAGTATGAATAATTTAAGGTTATTCTTGGAAAATCGTTTATAAAGAAAATGTAGTAAGCATTTTTCGACCTAAGCCAACTATACATTATCCTTCATAATAAGAACAAAATATAAGTGACTTCAAATATTTTGATAGCATTAATAGTTAACAATTTATTTATGGCGTACATGTATTTAGAGTTTCGAAAAGTCATGGGAAGTTATTTTTTCTATTTCAATAAAATTTAGTACTGCACCCGTAAAGTTTTTCATGCCCGATTTTAAATTTGAAATATTTAATTTTTAATATATAAATTTATTATTCATCAACGACATCTACACGACCCAAACCTTAAAAAAATCTTTTTCACACATTTTAAAAGGACTATTTCTAGACCGGACGATATCAGCCTTGATTGTTCGTGCTATAGATTCGTTATTGCTGTCCAAATGTATTTTTCCAAATTTTTTTTTTATTCGCTTTATAAATAAAAATTAATCAGTGTTTATCACTGTGTATGGTGTGATTTCATTTTTTTTTTCATATAACTCTATTCTAGCATATCATGAGTTCATTCTAGCGTAACAACTAGCTGACCAGCATGCTTTGCACAGTCCCTTGAAATGTTCGAAAACTTATTGGTGTTGTCGGGCACCTCTTTGCTAATATGTCCGCCATTTGTAGCACTGTAAAATGAAACGTATACTTTGGACTGACCCCTACTTTGCTACCGCATTAGAATAAATGATTCGGCATCTTTCCGGCCGGGTTTGCACCATCCCATTCTATAACGTGTTTAAATAAAGGAAATTAACTGGCGTGGCGTGGCTTAGCTAACTTCTTTGCGAAATTTATGATGGGCACATCATGTTATAACGAGATGAAAAGGTACCTCAGCAAATTTAAAATTTCTTGCTACATGCCGCCTTGCAATAAACGTACGGGTATATCATTGCGGTGACCGGTGTCACTAAATGAAGCAGTATCTGGACACGATCTGGATAAAGTACAAAAAACATATTTTGAGCTTAATTGTTTATGAGTCCCGCAGCTCCGCCCGCATATAGTCCGACGAAAAACAGTCGACTTCAAAGTTAAGCCTACTATAAATTTCTTAGGTATTTCAGGGTAATGTTGAACGTAACCGCAGCAAAATCACGTAAGTGGTTTATAAGTGATAATGGAACAGAAATATAGACTGACGCCAGAATATGGATTTTATGAGAATAAATGAAGAAAACACGCATTAATAATAATAATGAAAGAATAATAATAAAATTGTTAATTTCAGGCAGTTGCACCCATTTTCAATATGCGCTTATGTAACAGACACATTCTGTAGTGACTAAGTGATCCTCTATGATTTTTTTATTTTTTTTTATCGCCAGCTTAGAGTTCTTAAATCGACTTTGTGATAAATTGGAGTCATGTGTTTGGCTTGAGCGTGCAATATATCAGAGAGTGTCAGCTGATTAATCCGATTACACCCCTACAGTCTCCCTTCATTTTGATGCTATTAGGAACAAATGTATTCACTACAACATCGTCTTCGACGTGGGTCCTAGCCTGCGCACTAGATCCCGAGATACTACCGACTCTTCAAGTACTCGCAGCTCGCTCGACAACGCTGAGAGGTGTCAACTCAAGTTCTGGCCCAGATAATACGTCGGCATATCTTTGTATTAATCTCGAGTCGATTTCGTGCCAGAATCGTGTTCACGACACAGTGTCTTTCGTCTGAAGTGGTACAGAAAGGGGCTAAGACCCGAACCTTACAGTATGCCTTCGAAGGGGTTGAACGCTTCCGGGCTCATAGGAGGGATCCACTTCGAGTCTACGTTGGCTACGCTATATCGGGTGGTATTCCGAATGTACATCAACTTCACAAAGTAATTATCGATGTGGAATTGGCTCCTTCAGTAATCCCAATATATCAAAAAGTCGCTGCCATAAAACTAGAATGACTAAAATTTACCAGTATGGAGTCATAAATCAAGGTTTTTCATAAACATTTGGTGCTTATAATATTAATATTCCACGAAATCAATAATCCGGAGCGTTTAAATAAATATAAAATAAAATTAAGTGAGTATCTTCATCATAATCTAGGTCATAGACTCCACATAGAGATCAGGTGCCACGCCAAGACCCCATAGCACGGCTTCAAGGATCTGGATGGAAAACAAGAACAATGTTCATTGCCGCTTCGACCACCTTTTTTTTAACACATTGGTACCAAACCGGGCGGAAATAATCCTACCACCTAGTAAGTAGCAGTTTTAAAGTTTTAATTGGAATGGACCCAGTAACGATCAATCCCTTAGTTGGATCTCAGATCATGCACGGGAAAAAATACGGTAGGACTTTTCGTATTATTTTAACTGTCGGAAACCACGCAGCACAATCAGTTAGTACAGGCGAGTATAACCGCTTGGGACACCAATTATGGAGCCAAAGCCAAGGTGTATATTTCTTACAAAAATATTTCCATTTCAGCAACCGAGTAAAATTTGCATATAAGCATGTTTACTTTTTCAACAGAAATGGCGGATGGGATGATAAGGAAGAATATATTATATGGGTCTAATTTCAAGTAATACCTTCGGAGTGTGGCTTTTACGCTTAGCTGAATTACAAAAAATAATTTAAATTAAATTAAATTAAGTTAAGAAAAATATCCCATTATGTACTTATGTTAAAGTGTATCACTGCTTCATAATGTATTTGCCACTCTTTATGTGTCCCCCGGTTTCACGATCTGTTATCTGGGTGCTTCAGCAGGCTTATTCTTGGAGTTCCGTGACCTGAATCAGGTATCTTTCAGTCGAGAAAAACAGCTTTGATAGCGGCGGAAATATTCTGGAGCGCGGTATTTCAATATTTTTAGGCTTTACACCCGCTTTAACAACCCTAGATAAGTTCTTTTCTCTACTAAAAGATAACCGATTCCTGAGTAAGGAATTTAGAGAATAGACATACAACTGTCTGCGTGCATAAAATGTTCTGCGATGCACAACAATACTCTATTCCTTGCGAAGAAGTACCTATAAGGGAATTAGCATTCACGATTAGAAATGCACGAATAAAATTTATCAACGATTTCTAGGCGATATTTTCTAACCAATTAGCGAATCGCTTAAATATCGTCTCCACATCGCTAACCAATTAGCGAATCGCTTTAGTCTTCCCTAGTCGCCCGTTAAGGTGGCCCAACCCGGCGGGACTAAGTCATTCGCGGGCACGGTACAAAACCGTGCTGTTGCGCTCTGGGACCTTCTCTGTTTCAATTAATGAGACAGGCTCCGTGATGAGGAAGATGCAATATGTCCACAAAAAAGTCAATGTGCATAGTGTGTGATTTGGTAAGATTTACGAAAATTTTAATTACAAAACGGCTTATAGCTAAAAGTAAACCACGACCGCTGTAGTCAAAAATCTAACAAATACCATATAGATTATAAATCTTGATTAAATAAGCTATGTCTGATGACTAATCTTTTTAAGATGGTCTTACTTTATCATTGCGTAAACCACCTCCAAAGTTATTGTATAAAACGCGCGAAAAACTCGAACTTTCGGACCTTATAACTTAGAAACCAAACACAATTTTCCAATGCCAATCATCAATGCCAAGACATCTAGTTCGATCAAATAAAGCTATTTTGAGCAAAATTTGGGATCTTTGACAAAACATATGGGTGTGATCTTCTTTCCCCGTTTGTATGGGGAGTTGAGCGGGAAATAGACTGTGGAACAAATCGAGCACTTAGGGCACGGACTGAGACCCTGTCAATACATAGGTACATAACATCACGCAGCCTACCCAAATAGCTAAGCAAAGATAATAGAAAGTTATAAGGTACGATTATAACATACTGAATATGCTTCCTCTTCAGGCAGAGCTTGCATAAAAAAATACTATACCTATAATTGTTAACCATTTGTCGAAGGTCTGTGCACTCTACCTCACCCCGATTTCTCTATATTAGTCGTGATAGATTAAAACAATACTTTTTTAAACTCCATGAATTGGAAACTTTACTAACTTTACTTGAAAACTCAGTATATTTAAACAACAGCGGATGCCTTTTGGCATCAGATTCCACCAACAGTCCCCAGAAGCAAAATTAAAGAGTCAGGTTGTTGAAAATTAGCTCAGTTTACATTTTAATAGGCAATTTCAAAATGGCAGAAACTTCAGTGAGATTGCCACAGCGTGGGATGTTCAAGCTTGCATGCGGGTAAAGCAGTTATTTCTTAATGGGCTTAATATTTAGGCCCATTATACCGGTAAACTAAAAAACTGGCCAAGTGCGGGTCGGACTCGCAAACGTAGGTTCCGTGCCATTATAAAAGATTTGACACAAATAAATCACGTTTCTTGTATGGTGGCCCCCTTAAATGTTTAACTGATATTGATTTTTACTATTTGTCGTTGCAGCGGGAATACAGTGAGATACAGAGATACAGTGAGATACAGTGAGATACAGCCCCGTGTCAGACGGACGAATGGGCGGACGGACGGACGAACGGACGGACAGCGGATGATTAATACTAGGTTTCCGTTTGTTACCCTGTGGGTACGGAACCTTAATAAAGTATCTAGTTTTCGATATCAAACTGACATACATATTCATGTCGTCAATCAAAGTTCTTCTATTTGCACTGCACACCTATTTCGCCTGTGAAATTTATCGAGAATAATAAAGAATTTTTTGTAGGTCTGTAACGCTTAAATTAGTTTGGGTAATGCTGAATTTAAATAGCAAGGACACAATCCTTAATAAAACGAAACAAAAGTAAAATGGTTAATTATATGCTGTAAACAAGACATGCTCGCTTACTTTACTATTCATGGACTGACATTCATAGCAAGAACAAAAAGTTAATGAAGAACCCGTTGTGCACGCCGTTTTATGCAAGGAATTCGAAAAAAAAACGTATGATTTTTTTAGTATGCACTGATCAGAGATATTTATTGTGAGTAATACTGATCCAAAGTCGGAGTTCTAATTATGCTTTCGACGAATGTCACGACCAAAAACCTTTTCTGATTATTCTCAAAATGTGATTACAATGCTTCAATGTATATGAAGACACGAATAGGCATACAGCCCGTGGGCCAGTTTAGGTGGTAAGGATTAAATTGTTCTTACCATTGTTATGCTAAATAAAATAAATAAGTTAGTTGGATAACCAAAAATGATTGAGATAACAGCAATGCCGTTTCCATTAAATACTTAAAATTATCAGATATATTTTTATTGTGAAATTAAAAAGACAACACACGGGGACACTGGGAAGCGCTTATATATCTTAATGTTCAAGAAAAGCCGGCCAAGTTCGAGTCGAACTCGCACACGAAGGGTTCCGTACCATCGTACAAGATTTAACACAAAAAAATCTAGTTATTTGTATATCTTTTTTTTCTTTATTTTTTTAATTTAGCTATTTGTTGTTATAGCGGCAAAATAAATACACACTCTGTGTAAAATTTCAGTTACCTACCTATTACGGTTCATGAGATACAGCCCTGTGACAGACGGAGGCTTAGTAATAGGGTTCCGTTTTTACCCTTTATGTGCGGAACCCTAAAAATCGCCAAACTTGTTCACACAAAAGAAATTTTACAATGTTTGAAAAACATTAAGTCGACGAGACACTTATTTCAGTCCTTATAATTCGAGCTGACATTAAAACACATGTAAGCATTCTAAATTCGCCTCGCATTATTACGAAACAAATCGTTCTGAATTGCATATTATTCCACAATTTCAGTACGACCTTGTAGACACCAGCATTGTTTATTTAAATGTTCACCGAAGTTTCCTAAATTCAGCATAATTTGGATTTATTTATAGAATCTTACGTCAGTCATTTCAATTCAGATACAAAAATACAACGTATCAACTATACGTTACGATAACATTGTAATGTCATGGTTTAGAACTATAATGGACAGATATAATACGTGAACTTAATGGTGCTTTAGCCGTGCGACTACTTTGAACTAAAACAAAATATTAGCTAATTTCACTACCGTGTAGAGTATTTTTATTTCAAGCCTTACACGGAACCCATAAAAAGGTAACAAAAAAAACACATTTAAATAGGTCGAGTAATCATAGGAAAGAAGACGGTCTATAATACTATGGGACCTGAGCCCATATTTTTTTGCGCGGGCATGAAGTTTTACCTGTTATGCTTGAAGAGTCATATTAATACCAGCTTATGACAGTTTTTTAACGTTACTAGAAATCGGGATCCCAAGATACACGTTTTGATATTAAGGTGGGCCACCCCGCTCAACTCCCCATACAAACGGGGAAAGAAGATCACACCCATATTTATTGTCAAAGATCCCAAATTTTGCTCAAAATAGCTTTATTTGATCGAACTAAATGTCTGATGACCATTGGCATTGTAAAATTGTGTTTGGTTTCTAAGTTATAAGGTCCGAAAGTTCGAATTTTTCGAGCGTTTTACACAATAACTTTGGAGGTGGATTACGCAATGATAAACTAAGAATATTTTAAAAAGATTAGTCATCAAATATAGCTTATTTAATCAAGATTTATAATCTATTTGGTTTTTGTTCGATTTTTGACTACAGCGGCCGTAGTTTACTTTTAGCTATACGTCGTTTTGTTATTAAAATTTTCGTAAATGTTACCAAATCATACATTATGCACATTGTCTTTTTTGTGGACATGTTGCAACTTCCTCCTCATGGAGCTTGTATTTTTCTTTGAAACAGAGAAGGTCCCAGAGCGCAACAACACGGTTTTGTACCGTGCCCGCGAATGAGTTAGTCCCGCCGGGTTGGGCCACCTTAAACATCAAATATGACTTTGTAACACGCGCTCCTTCGCCGCAAGACACACATACCACGCAGTACACTAGTGAGAGTACTTCCGGTTTGTTTCTGTGGTTCCTAGTGAGTTACATCGGTGGTTTAAGTAACCGCTACGAGTACTAGCGTCCGCGTCGGTTGTCCAGTTTGATCGCATATTTTTTTATCGACTGAGTGACGTTGGAAAATTACTTTTCTGATCTCATTTGAAAACGTGTATTTCTAGCCATGGAACTTATATTTTATTGAAAAAAAAAAAGATACTTTGACTGTGGTCTAACTGCTCGGATGCGCTTTTAAAAGGCAATATCAAACCCATTGTTGCATTTGTAATTTATCCTGAGTTCAGAATCTAGCAATAATAAAGTAATTCATAAATAAAATAAATCATGCGATTATAAAAAGTTTAGAAACCTCTAGTAAGACGCGCAATTCCAAAACGCACAATCGCACATCTAGTATATCATCGTAATTTGTTAAGTAGCAGCCTCAAAAGATATCTATTTAAATACTATCCTACACAAAATATATTACTTAAATATGAAATCGTGTACTTGTACATAGTACCCGTAATCGCAGAACATATATTAAATGATGTATGTCTGCAGATGAAGAGAAATAAGTGTGCTGTGATCGTACCGAGAATGCGGCGTGAAAGTATTTACGTGTATATGAAATCGTGTGTTTATGAGACTATTAAATATTGTATAGAAACTTTTAAATTGTAATAAGTATTGAGGATGTGACAAACAAGTTATGATGGAATTAACTGGCGTAGTAGGCACTGGTACTGACTTATACGCAGCTAGATAATGTCATGGAATCTTGAGCACGGACTGACAATCACGACGAACTTTATCAGAATTCCAAGCCATTACTTTCCTACTAACGTAAGTCATATTCTCGGACGTTCTATACGGGTCTGACGAATTATAATGATGAGGATATTATACCAGGTCGTCGTCGGATTCCGTCGAATCATTTAGTAAAAACATACATTAGGCAAGTCATAAGATGAGGTTACGTCTCACCAAGGTTACCTCGTCCCTCCGCCCGGCCTGTTCCATAGAAAGACAAGATACTTTTTGATGGACACAATTAGAGTGATTCATTTCCCTCTTGATTGCTTTTTTGAAACTGTATTTTTTTTATTTATAAAATTTATAAAATAATATAATTACTCATTTTAAAGAATGAGAATACTAGCGAAACTTCTTATTGCACTGTATTTTATAACAAATTCTCTTTTTAATTTAACCAGATGTAAGTTCTCTGAAAGTTAATGTCTCAATTGTTCAAATCTTAATGTCATCAAACCCGTTTTTTTGGCATGCATCTCTTTTCCTTAAATATAGTTATGTAAATGAATTCTGCAGATATACTTATATTACTCTAGTGCCGGCCTTAATGACAAACTCGTGGCTCCTGATCGAGGTACACATCGTGAATGCCTGTATCGTATGAACGCCTGATTTAATTAATGACAAAAATTGCTTTACTAATTTTACTTTGCATTACTAATTGATTGAGATCAAACTAATTGAGATGAAGACGGCATATGTATAGAGGGATATATGGCGTACGCCAGGCCTTCAAAGGTATGTCCGAAGATCCCCATGAGCTTTCTGACTTTGTCAGGGGCTACGAAAACCATTGCGGCTGGCCAGGTCTGCTGATGTTTGAAGGCCACAGGTTGTACTTTTTAGGTAATGTATCGGCAGGCAAGTACATTTGACAGATTACCGACCCTATTTGGGGGTTGGTTCTGATTTTAGGAATGTAGTGCATTCCCTGCCTGTTAGGAATTGCGATGGTAGAGAGTGGACGGAGGGACGGCGTTAAGCAGTTGTGAAGAGCATTTTCCACGTTATAGATGATAGAATAACCTAAAAATAACCTATATTTCTTTGGAGTTGGGCGGTCTCTTAATTCTGGGTTACTTCGGGATCGACGACGAGACGTATGATATTTTGCTGTTTTTAATCTAATGACGACAACACTCACATCCACCTTCTCAAAGTTCGACCCATCATTCGCTCTATGAACGATACAAGATTTTATCCTAGGGGATTTTTCTAAAAATAAGTGGTTAGCAACGATTTACGGTGCGATATATTTACACCGAAGAAAATTATTTATAAAATAGTCACAATATAGATCATCATCATCAATCATAGGTTTAGATAAAACCGTGTTTAAATAAATTGATGTAATGTATTATTTAAAAAAACCACGCCATTTTATTTTCATTCGCTAGGTACCAATAAAAAAGCCATTGTATGGAACACGATGAACTCATTATCCTCTTAAACGAAAGTGACAGGATTATAGATATATTTTGACACACCAACATGATGCTGCACACACCTCGAGTAGCTCCCACCGACCGGCAAGTGGTCATTGCTCATTCATACGGTGACATCATCACAGGCTCTACTTGGGATCTAAATATAGCCACCGGCTCGCAAAGTTTGTGCGAGATCTTTTGTTATTTTTAGATCAGGCTCGGGTTTTCGACGCAGTAGCGAATTTCTGAACCCACCATTTAAGGTTTCACTGGCGCAACAAACCTGTACTTTTGGGGTATAGTACCATAGAAGAGTTTGGAAATGTACGCAGGTTCACAACAGTGTGGGTGTGCTCATCTTATCTTAAAATTTGATGCACTTAATGCATAAATGGATCATTCCAAGCTCGTGGCGTATATTATGTATGTGCACGAATGGGGGGTACACCGTGATCAAAATACCTTTATTGACTCAACAGTCCGCATAAAAAAAATTAAAACCTAAGTGGGAGAGCTGGAGAAAATAGATTTGCCAATTTTTTTTTCATTGTTCAATTGCGAACAGAAACCAAGTGAGAGCTAGAGATAATACATTCCCTCTCTACAAAAATGTTGCCAGATATATAGTGAACGCCAATTTGCAGGGAAACGGATTTATTTCGTAGCCAGCGAGGTCGCAATCAGAGGACTAAACATTTGCATTTTATATTTCCCTGTGAAATGTGCGTGAAAAACGGCGCTCGTCCCAGGCGATCCTGGGTACAATACTATTTTCGTATTCTTTAAATAAAATCCTAACAAAGGTTTCTTGTCTGTGTTTTGTACACGCTCAATAGGCATGTTTCAATTTCAGTTAACATAATTATAAATAAATAAAATTCACATTTCCGGAGTACCCAACTCTAGACTTTTAAACTAATTACAAAATATGTATATTTATATAATTATGTGTACATATTATTCTCAAACAACTCCTTAACATCAAATTGTAAAAATATTTCGATCGGGGTCACCTGGCATCCTTTTACATATTTTGACCAGGCATAGGATGTTTAAGCAGTATTTTGGAAAACATAAAGTTAAGCTGCATGTACGTAGCTTGTATAGTTAAATAAATGAAAGACTTATTGCGATTTCTGTCATTTTAAGTAATTTTTCTCTGTCTCTCTAAGCTTATAACCTTTAACACAAACTAACCCTCACACATACACATACATACACATCCTCATACACACGCGCACACCCCCTCATACACTTACATTACAAAAGTAACACACAACATCACAATATAATTATACTGAAAACGAAACCATACAGAGCACACGTCAACATGACACACATCTTTATCTTTTTATGAGTAGGTGGTACCCTGTAATTGGCTTGAATTTCTGTATTTATTATTTAACAATCAATTGTTTAGTTTTTAAGCTGTTTGTGTAACTAAATAAATAAATAAAAAATAAATAAATAACGCAATGGATAGAATTACTAGCGAGTGAAGTTCATGTATTAATAATAACAATTAAATATTTACCTGACGGTAATCAACCCTATTTGCTTACTTGCCTGAATGTATTTCTGTATTGAAGACTATTGTAGTTTCAATACGAATTTGGCATGAATAATTTATGTTTCTTGGCATCACAATAAGACGGCTACAGTAGGCTTTTATTACTCTATTCATTTGTGTAATGTTATTTGTTCCGAATTCATGCGCTCTCTATCGTGATCAGAATGTATATACAACAATATCTGACTTTACCCTTGAACACCGTTTTAAATTTATATAGAAAGCAAGAGATACCAATATATTACTGAGAATCATATGCAACACTTCGGAGCGGATTTTCAAGGCCTCACACGGCTGTAGGGCACATAAATCCATTACAAAATCCATTACGAAATGACACGTGTCGTCAAGTCAGAAGTTTGACCACGTGTCAGAGGTTCTCCAGATCCGTTGCGAATCCAGGGGCTGTATTCTGTATATTGAAATGCGCTCGGTACATAAATTATGCTCTCAACGAAATGTTCTGCTGGCTAGCGTACTAGATCTAACTTACAGAAAGCCTGCCGAAAGAACAGTGGGTCATCCCCTCGTGGTTTCTACCCACTGCTCACCCCTAAGATAATTAAGCGTTTTGATAAGGAGGCTCCAATTGACAGGAAGAATCAAACCATACGTAGGTACAAACCATACTTTAATCGGGTCAGTTGTTCTTAAATTATACGCGGACAGTCAGACATACCGACAGACGTCAGCCGTCGAATTTCATAAGAGTTAGTGATACATTCAATTAAATGCGGGGAAAAGATAATACCCAATTGTTTCTGAGAATATACGTTATTATCAGGCTTCTATAATACTATTCACACAATCCGCCTTTATGAACAATTGACTGCCCCTCTGTGCGAATACAAATTGGGTAAAGTTACGTGAAACAGATGTCCGCGAGTAGGTAACTTTGGCAATAAGGTATGCTGCCTACCTTTCATGTATTTACATCTTTCAAAAGCCACGCAGTAACGTACGAACAGGATTGCTGCCGTCCGTTATCTAAAAGGTCGCTAAGCCACAGCAGGTCGATTTTGATTTTTTCGTGCCATCCTATAAAGAAAAAAAAACTCTATCGATCGGTCTTAGAATCTTTTTTGTATGTTTAGTAAGTTCAGAGATAGGACAAGCAAAAAGGCCGCTAAACACGAAATAATATTTAATTTACAAAACTAAAATCACGCTAACCATCATTACTTAGGTAAATGGTACCATACAGCCCTTAACGCCATAATCATATAATTTTTTCTCTACTCGTCGCATAGCAAAAAAGACGTTATTCGATTTTACTACACTATGAAATCGTTAAGATATTTTTGTTATCTTTAAATCTAGGTTGGTTTAGCTGGACTACGTTGTAATCCTACACTAAATAGCAGTTTTAAAAAAATACTACACTGTAAGGACGTTAAACTCTCTTAACGGCTTTAAAGTGTCAGAGCCATTATGTAGAAACCAATGATTTACTTTTTCAAAAAAACTAACCGCCCTTAAGTGTGTTAAGAAATGATACATTTCCATTCAAACCCTAAGCTACAAGGACTCTACACGACAATACATCGCTAAAAAGCCGCAATCTGCTCTCGTGTCTCGCCCCGCACCGCGACAACCTCAGTGCCGCCTAGGGCGTTATTGTTGGTGGACGTGCTGCTGCTTTGCTAGAGAGGGAGATTCCCGCCAAATTATTACGATGGCCGAGAAGATTCCTGGGTAAGTTACTATTTATCATAATACAAATTCAGGTAGATTTAGATAGATTCAGCATCGAACTGTTATGCTAAAATGATAGTGTACCTCTTATGAACACATGAACCTATGTACACATTGCTGTAGAAATCTACCCGAGGAAAATCTTTTTCATTTTAAAATGGGTTCAAAGTATATTATTTCCCATATATGCATGTATGGGAAATAATATCCATAACTAGCATCTCGGTAAATAGATAGCATGCAAGGTAGAATCCAGACAGACTTACGCAATGGTTTTAGATTATTTTGTTGGTTTTTTTTTATTTCTATGTATTCAAGTGATAAATAATATACAATGTATGTATTTTTTCAGAACATCGAAGATTTCTCAGCGAGCAAAGACTATACTTGGTATGGTAGCTAGTGAAACTCCTACCTCAAGCACAATTCTGATTACAAATGATGAAAATAAGAAAATTGAAGTAGATCCCATATTAAAAGAAAGTATAAATAAACTATATGCACGCCCATACTCTATGACATCATCCCTATTTGAACATTTTTGTGACACACAAAATACAATATCTTCTCATCATTTTCATAATCTAGCAAGTAACCTAAGCAAGCTGAATGAGGCCTTTTCTACGCATTCCAAAGAAAACATAACTGGCGACTTCGAAGCGTCATCATGCGAAAGTCAAAATCGCATTCTACCTACACTTGATCTTTTACGTGGGTCCATAGACTTGACCTGTCATGAAGAAATGCCGCCAGAAAATTCCTCAACTCAAGAACAACGATTTGAGCGCACTTTGGTTGGAACCGATAGTGGGCCCCATAGTAAAATGCCAGAATCACCACTGCTATACACTCCATCTGCTCCTTTGGATTTTGATTCGGATGACTCCATTCGCGATAAAGATTATGTTCCTTCTGATTCAAGCGAAGATTCCTACAGTGACCAACCATCTGCATCGTCAAAACAACTTTTTGTTAAAAACAGCTTGCCGTCGACAACATCAATCAAACCTGCTCCATCCAGTTCGCTCCAACTGGCGCCACTTCGAACTGCAAAAGAAAATATTCTTACCAAGAAGAGACGTATAACTGTAGATGTAAGCGAAATAAGATGCAGACAATCTGAAAAGTGTACACTTAAGCGCCTAAACACGTTTGATGGTACAGAGAAAAGTAAAGAGAATAATTCTAATTCCACCAACACCAACGAAGAATCCATACCACGAGAAACTACTGAAGTAGAAAGCAATATTCATCATATTCCACCAAAAAGACGAAGATATGACACCAGCTTGGCTCAACGAATGAATGATAAAAAAGATAGAAAAAGGTTGGAATATGCAGTGAAGCCAGGCTGCAATGAAACATGCTTACGAAAATGTTCAACCAAATTTAATGAACAAGATCGCGAGCATCTGAATAGAGAGTATTGTAGCCTATCTTGGGAACAAAGACGACTATATGTTCAGTCAAGGATGGCAAAAGCAGTCCCAAAAAGAAAATACACCAGCGAACCAAAAAGAAAGCCGAAAAGATCTTTCCGACTACATGCTAGGGATGGAACTTCAATCGAGGTATGCAAAGTATATTTTTTGACGACGCTAGGGTACACAAAAAATAACGATAAGGTTTTGCGCATTGATGACGTCCATTCAACTGGTAATGAGCATGATAAGCGAGGCAAGCACCAAAAAACACCTTTGTTTAATCGTGAGTTACTTTCACAACATGTTGAGTCTTTCCAACCAACAGAACCACACTACAGACGGGAGCATGCACCTTTAAGGCGATATCTACCAAGTGACATTAATGTCACTCACATGCACAAAGACTTTTGCGAAAAGCATCCTAATCAAAAGGTGTCATATGAGTTGTACCGAAAACATGTAAAAATTATGAAGATATCATTCACACGGCTTGGTAACGAAGAGTGCGAGGCGTGCGAGAGTTACAACTTGCACAAACAACAAACTTCGCATGATGCAACTACCCAATTGGTCGCAGAATGTAGCACTTGTGTAGAGTTCGCTAAACATCATGTGAAATATACAAAAGCAAGACAGATTTATACTTCACATAAAACTTTGCCGCAAAATAAGAACCAAATATTTTTCACTACGGATTTGGAAAAAGTTATTATGTTACCGAGAATGGAAACGTTCAAGTCGGTTATTTTTTCTCAGCGACTCGTAGCTTTCAACCAAACGTTTGCACCAGTTGGAAAAATAACCAATCAAAGCAAACCGGTAACTGTTGTTTGGCATGATGGCATAGCAGGAAGAAAACAGGAAGACATTATGAGCGCGTTTTATGTTTTTCTGATTCGTAATCGTGATGTTCGTGATGTCAACATTTGGCTGGATAATTGCAGTGCCCAGAACAAAAATTGGTTTTCTTTGCTAGTTCATTTGGTGAACAGTGATTTGATTTCCACAACGAACATCTCATTATATTTTTTCGAACCCGGGCACACATTTATGAGCTCTGACCAAGTGCACCATCAAGTCGAACTGGCAATGAAAAAAAAAGGCAAACTGTACGATTTCACAGATTTTAAGGAAACTGTAGCTTCCATAAATAACGGCAAAGTGATAGTGAAATCACTAACACCTGAAAACTTTTTAAACTTACCCAATTACACCTCTGACAGGCGCATACAAAAATCGAATCCTAGAGCCTACCTGAAAAACATGGTTCAGGTCTCTTTCCAACGTAATAACTTCGGGCTTTTGTACAAAAATGATTTTGATGACGAATTTACTTCATTGCAGTTCATGAACGACCGATACTTGAGAAATCCAACTGTATTGAATATCACTTTCCGTGCAACTCCGAAAGGAATTGAATCGCAAAGAAAAGCGGGTATTATAGAAAAATTAGCTGCCATAATACCCCCACACAAACTCTTATTTTGGAAAAATTTACCAACAAGTGGTCATGATCAACCAACAATTGCTACAACAAATTATGCTAGGAATAAGAAAAATACATAATTTCACAAGATAAAGACTGATTTAAACTGTTATTTTGAACTATATTTTATGAGTAAGAACTTTTAAAACTTTTCATAGATATTAAGAGTTACAACCATAATTGAATAGTGCAGTTCTAAGGTTAATTATTGTTCCTAAAAGAGTTTTAAGTGTGACATACAAGTTATATTTGTTCATTTTATGACAAAAGAAGATCCTCTCACATGCTATTTCAATTAGACAAGCAAAAATTAAAACTAATTATTTTCTTCCTCCGTGTTTACCTATTTAACAAAACATTATAATCCTTATTTGGTACAACATACGTCTTCAATGTTCCCAAATGCTTAGAATAATCTTATTTTTTTTATTTCATTAGGTATTAAGCATAAGGTCGTTTTGTAACGTAGGTGGGTTTTCCTTTACGTATTAAATAATTTGTTTCAAGCTTATTACATAATATTTTTTAGCTTACTCCAAAGAGCTCTGCAACTAAAAACATATATTTCTAATTCAAATAAATACTCATGTTAAATGTTATTTTCTCATATGAGCATGCTAAGGTACGTACAACCGTGAATAAACAGTACAGACTTTGATCTTTAATAATAATTAAATGGTCCCATCAGACAATGATCCTGTTAATTCATTTTAATAAACAATTTATAAACAGTTCGTTTCTTTTATTTGAGTAATTGAACTGGTTTTCATGTGTCACTTGAAATATTCAATCCAAACTACTTAACTAAATCGACGTTTTGGTTCAAGGTTATAAACTTAGCTACCTTTTAGTGTAGTTATTAAAAGATAAAACATTATTTAAATAATAACATAAAGACGTTAAGTCAAATAGCTAGCCTATAAAGTAGTTAAACAGCTATGGCGACAATCTAGCTAAGGATTGATGTCAAAAACAAAAATCAATGCTTAACTTTAAAGTCT
The DNA here is from genome assembly GCA_946894095.1 of Incurvaria masculella. Lineage (NCBI taxonomy): Eukaryota > Metazoa > Arthropoda > Insecta > Lepidoptera > Incurvariidae > Incurvaria > Incurvaria masculella. Next base: position 13,573,431 of record OX335641.1, on the reverse strand, counting down.
TTAAATGTCTGAAGGGCTTTTTAGTGCAGTAATTTCAGATAATTTCTGAAGGAAAAAAACAAAGCACGTATTTATTTATAAATCCTAGACTATAAGATCAGTAAGGTTTACTAAGTGACCTTTTAGTGAAGGATTTATGATAAAGTAACAAAACTCAAGTAAACGGTTAGAAAGCCAATATAATTTTTTTCCTATTAAAATTAATTATCCCAAATTGAAATCATCGCTATTCCATTGTGAATTAGAGGAGCTATCTTTGGATATTTCAATGTTTCACATATGACTAATATTTATCAAATGGCATCAATTCTTAATTTTTCCCCCGTTTTTCGCTCATATCTTGAAATTTAGTTTTGTGGCTTAGCGACCTTTAAGGTAGCGGACGGCAGATTGATTACACCAACTAAGCTATAATCAATAGATATAAACATGAACTGAACTGTGGCCCCAGCAAATCTTGGGTCAATATTTATTTATAACTCGCCGAGGTACCCCGCTTCGTTCAGGTCAATCGAATTTTTTTCGACTTCATTAAATTCTTCGTTCGGCTCTACTGTATTTGTATGTTTTATGTCTTTTTTGTCCGTTCATGGATGAACTTTTTGATAATCCCATAGGCACCTAACTTTTTTCATCATTGAGTAACTAACATACAAACATCCAAATATTCAAACATACAACTTGAAAAGAATACACAAAATCCGTCAGTAATTTGCAAATTTCCGCGTACCGTAGCGTTTTCTTTTCTGGTAACAATTCAATTAACTTGATAAAATTGACATTTTTCGTGCCACAAATGACGTCATATTGTTGCCTCTCGCTCACGCACGAGGTTACATATTGGGTCGTGAATCTATTTATAAAAAACGTAGTCAATTATGAACTACGTTTTAAAAATAGTCACGTATTTTCATATTCAAAATAATTTGTAAGTAATTTTAACTCCGAGTTCGACGTCAATGCAAAAAACCGGCCAAGTGCGAGTTTGACTCGCACACGAAGGGTTCCGTACTATCGTACAAGATTTACACAAAAAAGCATGTTTTTTGTATGGGGACCCCCTTTAATTATTATTATTTATTAATGTTACCTATTTGTTGTTATAGCGGCAAAATTAATATATACTCTGTGAAAATTTCAGCCGCCTATCTATTACGGTTCATGAGATACAGCCCTGTGACAGACGGACAGACGGACGGACGGACGGACGGACGGACGGACGGACGGACGGACGGACGGACGGACGGACGGACGGACGGACGGACGGACGGACGGACGGACGGACGGACGGACGGACGGACGGACGGACGGACAGCGGAGGCTTAGTAATAGGGTTTTGTTTTTACCCTTTGGGTACGGAACCCTAAAAAGAGAACTAAAATCCGTGAGATTCCACTAACCTTACTTCTCCTTTATTAATAAAATTGCACACATTGAGACAAAAAAAACTAACAATATTGTGTACAGTGAAGTCTTTACTGCATGGCCGCGATCGTCAAAGAGTTTTTCCGCCTAAAATAACTTATCCAATTTCGAGCTCTCATTTCCATGGCTTGGGTAAGGACGGAATCCGACGAACCTGTGTTTTGAAACGGTTTTTCATTTGTACGGTGGAGTAGTTTTAGCTGTTCGAGTTTCATAAAATTGTTAACAAAAAAAACCTTGTGCTGTAGCAACCGCAAACTGATGCCCAATAAGCATGGAAATGCTTCACCTCCATGCCGATAAGTGTTGGAAAGAAAAAAGAGTCGGATATTAAAGGGAAAGAACCACGGAAAATATGTGCGGATGTATTGTTCCTGAGCGAAACAGAAACACATACCATTAGCAAACAACCAACAAATACCAATGTATTTCTTTCTATATGATCTGAGATTACCATGGTTTTTTAGGGTTTCTTACTCACGGTGTGTCGAAGATGTTGCACGACGTTTCGAACCAAACGTTTGGTCCATCATCAGTCTCCCGTGCCGGCGGCGGTCAACAGGGAACTGTCAGTTTGACGTGTTCCGCCGTTGACGAAGATTGTAGCAGTGGGTGGGGGTAGTATGCGAAGAAACTTGGGCTGCGTTCCGAAAGTCAGATGTTGTGCAGTACGCACTGACGGTGTCTTGAGCGGTACTGTTTTTCTTCTCTTCTCTTCGACTGAACGGATATGAACGCCAATACCGGATTCCATATAGATGACAACTTGAAAGAGTACTCTCTATTAAATCTTCTATATTTGGAGATTTCTATGGACCTTTAGACTATGCGAGGAATATACCAATTCTGTTGCCAATATTTCTACTTGGTCAAACCTAATCCAGTGATTCGCGCCAGAGTCCAAATGCTCACAAACAGTTGACTTGTTAGGGTCTTGTTTCTTCGCTGCTCTTATATGTTCAGAAATCCGTGTTGCAACACATCTCTTCGTCCGCCCGATAAACGCTAGCCCACAGCTGCATGGAATTTCGTAGACACCTGATGATTTTAGAGGTAGCTTATCCTTTACGGACCTTACCATGTGGGCGATTTTCCACTTTTTCCACGCCGTGCAACATCATCGACACGCCGTGAGTAAGCCGTTTACCACAAACCCTAAAATACATTTCTTTCCATTCATGGAATTTGATGCTGCCAGAAAAAGGACCGCGCTTTTACTATCAAGTCTTAAATCAAGTAGGTACGGTCTCCGAGTTTTGTCGTGACAGACTCGTGTTCCAGTTCAGTGCTGCAAACTTTTGGCGCAGAGCTGAATACTTTTATCAGCTTTCCAATACGCTTGCGACCTTATAACTAGCGAACTCAAACAAAAAGAAAATCTTCAAACGCGCTCACCGAGCTCCGATATTTCAGTTCAAAAGTTCAGCCTCGTATCGGTCGCTGAAACTTGGACACTCAGAGCAGTGAGTTTTATTTGCCATCCAAGATGGCTGACCTCTGCTGAAAGCTTTTTTACAGTTTCTTTAATCGAGCTTTTATTTTTAGCCGATCGTAGAGCGCATCTTTCAAAGTATCATAATTCAATGTTCACCTTGATACGTAGTTTTGTTATTTGATTTGATGAGTAGAAATATTTTGTTTGGGATTGCTTTAATGTTTTTTCTTTTTGTGTAACTTTTTTTTTCATGGAACCTAAAGTGGATGGCTAATACCGCACAGCTACCATCATGATATTAACCCAATACACCATATTCCCCAAGGGATCAGGTGCCATGCCAGGATCTTCCCTTTATGAGCACGGGTACACTCAACTGGATGGTAAACAAGGACAAATTGTCATTGCCGCTTCGACCATGTTTTCATCCAACGCGATGGAAAGTTGTAACAGCCCGGACGGGCTTAAGCCCTACCAGCTAAGAAGGGGACCTAATTTTGTACATGGTTTCCGAACCATGGAACCTCGTATTCTAATTCAATCTTCAAATACTGCATGGCAGATTTGCCTTACCTTCGCTCTGTGCTACAAGGCGCAATAAGGTGTTTTTGAGCCATAATACTGATACTGAAACACAAAATATGCAAAGTAGTTTAGCTGGGGAAATAAATGGTTTGCCCGTGTTGTGAAAGCTTTTCTGTGTGGTTAGGAACACGCACGCTAACGAACTTTAAAATCTTTAAAATTTAGAATTATAATCAATTTTAGAATTATAAGAATTATAATACAACAAACGCATTGAGGTGATAAAAGATGTCAAAAAGTTAACTACATGTACGCCATAAGGTGTGTATAATGATGTGTTAAATATGTTTACGTGTGAGAAGCAAACACTTATATTAGAGTCGTTCAAATGTATATAAACTTGCTTTTCTTGAATGATCAAAGGGTCTGGTGGAGTCAGGCCGAGAGCCTCTGTAAATACGTCGACCGCATATGTAAATCTTGATTTGAGACTTTCATTAGAGCACTACGTACACCGCACGGGACATCAAAAGCGGATTTTGCTTTTGAATGCTAATATCGTACTAGAAGTTAAGGAGTGAGTATGTTGACACGGGATGTCGAAATATAGGAATTAGGTCAAGAGGAAAAAGAGCGATGGGTACTTGAAGAACGGCTCTATACTAATACGTTATTGTTGCAAACGTTTAATATTGCACACAGAAACCTAGCGTTATAAGTAATAACAATACCCTATTTTATTTATTTTTTATGCATGAAAGAAAAAACCCATAATCTACCACCCATAATCTTACTACTTACCCATAATCTCCAATATTGTTAATCACTCTCTGGTATCGGGTTGTTTCCCTGACACTTGGAAACGTGCTTATATCATAACCACTACCAAAAAAGTTTGTCCCTCTGCGTTTAGTGACTATCGTCCTATTTCCATTTTACCCTTTCTATCTAAAGTTCTTGAGCGTGTAGCTCATTTCCAACTTTCCAACTACCTCTCTGTAAATTCTCTTCATGACCCTCTTCAATCTGGATTTCGTCCATCCCATAGCACCACCTCTGCTTTGGTGAAAATTACTGACGATATTCGGCTTGCCATGGATGATCGAAAACTTACTCTTTTAGTATTGTTAGATTTCAGTAGTGCTTTTAATTCCGTCGATTTTGACATTCTCTGTGCCAACCTTTTTTCTCTTAATATCTCTCAACCAGTAATAGATTGGTTTTCATCTTATCTTCGTGGTCGCCAGCAATGTGCCCGTTTAGACAATGTTTACTCACCTTGGTGTGACATAACTGCTGGTGTACCTCAAGGCGGTGTTCTCTCATCCTTACTCTTCTCAATTTTTATTAATAAAATTGTTTCAATTCTCGTTTCTCACTACCATCTCTACGCCGACGACTTGCAGCTGTATAGACACTTTCGTATTGATGACCTTGCTACTGATATAAGTCTTATAAATGTAGATCTCGATTTGGTACTAAATTGGGCTATGAGGTTTGGCCTTTTAGTCAATCCTTCTAAGTCGCAGGCAATCATAATTGGTACTCACAAACTTCTAGCTAAGCTGAATCGAGACGAGCTACCTGATCTTTTATTCAATGGCACTGTCATTCCTTACGTTAAATGCGTGAAAAACCTGGGACTCATGATCGACGAAACTCTGTCTTGGCAACCACAAGTTAGTCAAGTAAGCCGCAAAATGTTTGCTAGCATGCATACTCTGAAACTCTTAAGGAACTTTATTCCTTTCGCTACCGAAATTACGCTTGCACAATCCTTGCTTCTCCCTTTACTTGATTATGGTGACGTGTGCTATCTTGACCTCAATCAAGAGCTCCTTAACAAACTCGACCGCCTCCTCAACTTGTGTATCCGCTACGTATTTGGGCTTCGTAAATTTGATCACATCTCTGAATTTCGAACTCGTCTTCAAGGGCTCGATATTCTTCACCGAAGGAATACTCATGTCCTTTCACTTCTCTACAGCATCCTTAATGATCCCAATGCTCCATCGTACCTTACAAATCGGTTTTCATATCTTTGCTCACATGGTCTCCCACTTAGATCGACCGGCTCTTCGGTTCTGGCCATTCCCTCGCACACATCCTCCACGTATTCAGACTCCTTAACAGTGCACGCTGCGAGGCAGTGGAATCAGCTGCCTCCCCATTTACGAAATTCCCCCTCTATTAATGTTTTTAAAGAAGATCTTAAAGCTTATTTTCTGTCAATATGATTTCTTTAATTTTCTCCCTCATACTTCTTTAAGTTTGTCAGAATTTTTTTTTCCTTTTAATTATATTGTATTAAGTATCATCTTTTATTTGTTTTAATAATATATATGTAGTATTATTATTTATTTATTGATATCTATGTAGTTTAGGTACAGTTATATAAGTTATATATTTAGGTTTAAGTATAGTTTGTATTTGTTGTATATTGTGTAGGAATCATGTTCCCTCTAAAGCTATTTCTCCATAGTTACTACTCGCACTACTGCTCACGATACCCAAAGGTAGACTGGTAGAAAATGCCTCCGGCATTAAGTTGTACCTTTTGCCCGAGTTTTTTTTTTAGTGCAATAAACTTATATAAATAAATAAATAAAAAACAAACCGAACTTTAACAAGTCAGGCAATATTTCTAAAAATAATTCCAATCAAATATTATGAATTAAACTAGCTGAGGTGCCCGGCTCCGCTCGGGTCAATATTTCGACAACAGCGCCATCTACGAGGTCTTATTGTGAATCTAAACCATTCAGGAACCCACCCGAATACACACAAAGAAATCATCAAAATCGGCCCATCCGTTTAGGAGCAGTTAAGTGACAAACACACGTACCTACAGAGGGTTTTTTTATCTAAACTATCCCAGCACTGAGGGGAACAAATCAAAATAATAACGACACCTCTCATGCTAAAATCTATCAAGCCGTTTATGCTACAGAGCGTTCCATAGAAATATACATACATACATACATACACTCCAAGAAACATAACCCTCCTTCTTGCGCAGCCGGGTAAAAATGATTAAAATCGGTCAAGCGGTTCTCGAGTTTTGGCGACACTAACCCACGACAATTGATTTTTATACATAGATAGTTAGTTAGTTAGTTAGTTATAAACTATTTTAATATTTGTATTTAAAATTTCGGGGTGCGTGTGTTCCTAATTCTCCTAAACGGCTTGACATGGGTCCGATGGGTCACATGGATAGTTCTTAACTATAGTAGGACCCTGGAGTCGGTATAAAGTCAGCCTACCGGATTCGCTAGTTATAAAATAGATGTACAATAATTAAGCACGCAAAAATTGATGTATTGCCTCCCAATTCACACATCTATATAATATAAAAATGAATCGCAAAATGTGTTGGTAAGCGCATAACTCAACAACGCCTGGACCAATTTGGCCAAATCTTTTTTTTAAATGTTCGTTGAAGTTCAAGGATGGTTTTTACGGCGAGAAAAATTAGAATTATTGCTGGAAAAACCCTAAAAATAGCCCTTTTCTTTTTCCCATACAAATGATTTGTAACTAAAACGTAGTCAATTTGAGCTTTATTGCTATGGTATAAAGTTCATATTAAATTACAAGCACTCACAGTTGTCTAAGTAATGTAGGTGTGTTCCTAACGTCAAAGATCATATCTAAAACAATGTGCGTGTGTGCGTTGGAGCACAGAATACATAGTTGGAGGAGTTTAATGTCGCGTTACGAAACTCGCGTTTCTTTTGTATTAGTTTCGGCACGCGAGATAAACTGCATCAGTTTCCACGTCATTACATCAGTCAAACAAAAATCGCGTTACCAACAGTGTTTTATTATTTTTAATATCCAAATTTTAAATAAATTCGTACGGCTTAAAAGGATTTGACTTCAAGTCATATCAAATTTAAAAAAAAAAAAGTTGTCTGTTACCTAATCTACTGAGTTTGCTTTTGTCAACTAATACATGAAACAAATTCGTATATCGTGTTTTGTGCAGAGTGTTTAGTTATTTAGTGTTTGTTTAGTTCGTGATTAGGCGGGCGGTCCGACGGGGGCGGGTGCGGGGAGGGGGGGGGGGCGGGTACGGCTTGGTATTTTCCGCAACTTTAGGACTACTTGGCAAAATCCTTGAGAACCAATTACTCGATTTAGATGCAGATTGTATCTACGTCTAGCCTGATTCTACTCAAAACTTATAGGCTACATAATATAACGCTTCATTACCTGAAGGGTGAGTAGTGAGTGTTAAATTATTATAACTTGCGAACCACTAACCCGATTTATGTGCGTATTTTATCAATATTTAGGATCTCTGGGAGCTGTCAGGTTCGAGATGGGTTACTGTTTTCGATGTTGAGGCTGGCTGTGGGTTGGAGTCCACGCAAAACTTACCTACATTACACGTTACTTACTTACTAGGTAAACAATGTTGCAGTGCAAGTGCAGAAAGGTTCTGGCGGCAAATGCTTTTTTTTTTAAATAGCCACCAAATGTCAACGAAGCTCTAAATGGGAATTATTGGATGTTTCTCATTAAATCATGCTATTTCATCTCGAACGATCTTGATTAAATTTGGTAGATGGATACATTGTCCTGGACCAGTTTGACCCTATTTTGGATCAGCCATGTGGGCTACTTTTTATCCATGAAATAATTTAGCCGACGCTAACCCGAGCGGAGCCGGGTACCGCAGCTAGTTAAGTTAATACAATTAATGAATTAATCTCCTGTATAAACATAAATTGTGTGAAAATTTTAAAAATCAGTTTTTTTCGATACTGTTTTAATATTTTTCTTTTTAAATTAAGTTTTGTAAAAACACAATGGTATAATTTTTCTAGTGGTATAAAGGCATCATATATCCTATTTTAACGAAACCGACCAATTCTATGAGGTGCCTGTCAATTTTTGTATTGGGTGGGTGTAAATGAAGTCTGGTCTATTATTTATAAGAGTATAATGTATGAAAACAGGCAATATCCAAATATTTTTCGCAGTTTTCTGATCCATTACAACAGGCGCATATACCTCTTGTAATGGACACTTCTAAATACGTTTATGCGCCTCTGTTATTGAACACTTCCATCAGAATTAGGTACTTTACAAAATGTGATACATAGATATATTAAAATAGTTTATTTCTCTTACATGTGACGGTATTTCTTATTTTATGTAATGGGACAATAGTACAGAGGTACTTTTTTCAAAAAATAAAAAACTAAAAAAAGGTTGTCATCTGTTAATTGTTATTATCATACAAAACAACATTGTTGACATTATTTTTTTAAAGATTATTTCTTTCAAATGCTGGCCGTAACTGCGACTAACATGGTTAATTTTTATGGTTCCATTATCGATAACGCGTTCGAGCATTTCGAGTGGTGTTTGGCGAATGACGCGAGTAATATTGGATTCCGATTCAGGATCTGGGCTGAAGAGAAACTCGATAAGGCTCAAGAGCTGCCAGTTCATCCAAACCGTACAACAAATAATGGTTCTTTTGTATAATAATAAAGATTACTTGATAAAAATTGTTATTGTTTTTTTATTGAAGAAAAAATCTCAAAAATTATCATTAAAAAATTTACACGTTTTTTGTTGTATCAGATAATCTAAAACCTTTTAATTTAAAATGTTTATTCCAATTTAGGTATACTCCATATTAGGTTTATCAAGAGCTGATGTTAAAAAAATGGCAATCAATGCTTAATGTAGTTCATTTAAATATTACTAGAGTTTGCCCGCGACTTCGTTCGTGTGGTGAAAAGCATATCTCTCGGTAATTGCATGTTTAATCCGGATGACAAGTACCCTGTGTCTCCTCCGATGTTAAATAACGACATTTACATTTAATCGTTACAATTAATTTTTTTAACATAGTGCGATGAACCAACCACCTGGCCGGCCGGAGAGTGCTCGTCGGAGCTGCATAACGCTATCCCTCCATACCCTTTCTACCATATCGCTCAATGCGGAACAGGTAGATATTTCAATTTCACTGTTAAAATTTCAAAATCAAGAACCAACCTATCCTCTAGATCCTTTATCTGTAGGGTCGGTATATTATGGAATCGAATTTCCCCCAAGTCATCTTCGCAAGCATATTGATCTTTAAAACCACTACTGTAAAAATTTAACATTTTTAAGTTAAGCGGTTACGGAGATTTTGTGTTTAAGGATGTTCCGACCCATATAATGTTTTTTATACACAGAACGCAAAAAGTATTGCACTTTAAGGCACGAATTCGTCAAAAATATTAAATATAGCCATAGTAGTTGCAGCGAAAACATATTCACAATTTCAGGTTTAATGGTTTCGTTGTAATTGCCGATTAGAAGTTTTACACCGTTAGATGGCGCTGTTAAATGAAAATCGTATTTAAATAAATTGTAACAAAACCAATAATCCTGAAATTGTGAAATTGTTTTCGCTGCAAGTAATATGACTATATTAAACTTTTATTAATAATTCGTGGCTTAAAGTGCAATACTTTTTGCGTTATGTGTGCAAACAACTTTATATGGGTCGGAACAGCCTTAATGTGTCAGTATTTATTTTGACCTATTTTACTCCCTTTAAGAAAATTCTGTGTTTAATGTATATCCTTACCACCAATTTTATTTTTTTTGTGAAACAAAATAAATATTTTTTAATTTTAATACCTAATTGTTGTTGTCAATGTGTACATTATGGCTTCTTTTACCCTCTTAACAAATAAATTTTAAATGATCTTTTCCTATTATGGAGAAGAAAACGTTTAGTAAAAAGTAGTGTTTATAGATACAATGAAAATATGACGCCTTAAGAGCGAAATAATTTTCTTCATGGCTTATTATTTCGTTTATTTGCATAATTACTTAATTATTTTGCATTACTTTATTGCATTCGGATACACTCTGTAATAATTTTTCTTCAACGGTAGTGACGTGATCTCCCGAGAGTGACACACACACACACCGACACAACGAAGGTAGAGAGCCAGTGGAGTGAAAAGGTAGACTTAAGCGGGTCATTCACTCGAGCTTGTGTTCCACGTGCACCCTTTATTTGCAAAACGCTTTTGGGTCAACTGTTAACGTGTTTAGGATGTTAAGTCTGCAGTAATTTCTTCTGTTTGTTTATGTTTTACGAAGCTGTATCTTTGTCACATCGCAAATACGAATCGTGGCATCGGGATCGACCACTCGATGGACATTTGGAACGTTACTATTAATCAGGGTGTCAATGGATTAACTCCCAAAAAATTAAGTACTCAACTCGACCGATTCTCATTTTCCCCTTTTTTTTCTACATAGTATACGCCGGTACCACCTCACCTTCTCCGTTCTGATAGGAATGAGACGTTCGCAATGTTTTTTATTTTTATTATTTTTTCATGCGACCTGACATGGATGGCTCCTACCACACAACTACCGTTACGATATTAACCCAATACACTACATTCCCGCAGGAATTAGGTGCCGTGCCATGACCTTCCCTTTACGAGCACGGCTACATTGAACAGGATGGAAAACACGGACAATTATTGATTGCTGCTTCGACCATCTTTTCATCCAATGCGATGGTACTACAACCTAGTAGAGGAAGGGGACCTATAGTTTTACATGGATTCCGAAACATGGAGCAGCTCGCATTCGTGATGCAATTATCAAACTCGGAAAGAGAAAGACAGTGGTGCATGTCGGAATTGAACCCAGACCTCTGGTACACTAGGCCACTCCCCGCGTCACTAGGCTACGGGCCGCTCGAATGTACCTCCTAGATGTCGCGCACCCTCCATTCATTAAGCCTCGGCGTGTGCCCGTTCATTCCCACGTCTCTACAGCTGCTGGCTAATAAAATCAGATATTTTCCATTGCTCCTCAAATCATTTAAATAAACTTCTAAGAATATGTTTTTTATATTATTTTGTTACAGTAATTGTTGATTAAGTTTGCTGTTTAATAAAATCAAAATTTGTACTCTGATGAAGTGTTTGTAGTTTTTAGTTAAAATTGTTCTTTTCATTAAATAGTAAGCGTGCGCATACCATACAAGGACAGTTACTGTTCACAATACATTTTTGAATGAATATGTTTCAAATTTTTTTAAGTTTACAACTGCTTACTAAATGAAAAAATCATTTTAAATTTGCATCGAGTATGTATATTACGAGTTACCAGAGTACGCTCCCTGTAGTGCAATGGTTAAAAGCCTTTATAAGGAAATAGCTTAATTCTCTTCTTACCTATTGTACTTACTTAAGTGTTATGGGCGTACTTTTAAGGACGCATAGTTGAAATCGCCAAATAAATCTGAACTAAACTTACTTCTTGCACGTAAAAGGAAGCGAGAGTTAGACCTGCCTTCATATAATGTCCATAATATTCGTCGCCAAGGAACTCCAGAAACTGGAAAGTGAGTTACTGTTCCCGTCGCCGGGGAACGCGCGACTTGATAATATACGTCGCGAGGGAAAATTAGGTTCGTTTCAATTTATGAATAACTCTTGGAAGTTTTCTCAGCGATAAAAGTTAGACATTTAAGGCGGTGAACTTCCTCCACATGTGTGCTGGAAAAGCGAGACTTACGACGAGTACGGAAAGTGTAGTTTGTACAGTAGGAATGCCTTTCTTGTGGAAAGTGGGCAGGGGGTTAGACGGGCAAGTTATTTTTTTTCTATAGAACCAGATATAGATGGCTATTAGCACACAACCGTTATGATATTAGCCGAATACACCACATTTCTGAATGAATTAGGCGCCATGCCAGGACCTTCCATTTAACTACTGCATTAAGCTGCACTGCTTCATTTAACTGCATGAAAGACACCGACAATTTTTAATTGGCGCTTTAACCATAGTTTTATCCGATGCGGTAATATCAACCCTGGCGGGCTTAACCCTACTGCTACTAGCAGGAGAAGGGGACCTACGTGGGTTCCGAACCATGGAACAGCTCGCAATCGTAAAGATATGCACTTATACAACTCAGAAAGAGATAGAAAGTGGTGCATGACCGTGGCGAGGACTTGAACACAAACCTCTCGCATGAAAGGCGTGTCCTCTAGCCCCTAGACCACGAGCTGTACAAATCTGAAGTAAAAGAGAGATGTTAACTAATTCAGAGGTGTGGTGCCATCACATTAATAAAAAATATGTTCGAAGCGGTAATGGACAAACATCTGGAATTTCCATCTATGTAGTTCAATATAGAGATATACTCGTAAGCCTTATCTAGCATGGCACGTAGTTCCTTCCGAAATGCGGTGTTTTGGACTAATATCATGATTTTAGGTATTGAAATTGGAAGAAATGCTTCCTGCAATAAATTGGCTCGCAGTTCCCAGTGTTTACAGTTTTCTTTCTTTGATTAATGTGTCCTAGCATATAGGTAAAATGTCAGTTGGTAAAAAATATTAAAAAAAAATAATTAAATTAATGATATGTCCGAGTTCGTACCATAAAATTAAAAAAACCAAAAAGACAAATCGAAAAATTTCACAAAAAAAACCAAAAAGACAAATCGAAAGTTCTAACGAACGGTGCCGCGCACTAAAGTTAGTTTCGTACACATTCGCAAACATTTTGGAACAAATTACGTCCCTGAAAATTCCTTTTGGCGCACGTTCACGAGACTAAGTACCTACCCATGCATATTTCAGCTTAATTTGGACATGCACGGCATCGTTACGGAAGGTTGGAGCACTTTAGCCTCTGAAATTTCAGCTGTAAGTATTATTTACGCCCCTAAATGAAGTATTTTACCAGACTTTGTGACGCTCGTTCTCTCGTAGCACTAATGTTTTGTTCTAGTTTAATTTTTTATTTTAAATACAACATATATTTGTACCTTTATTGAGATGAAATAAAATTAAACATTTTAAGCTAAAATTTCGTTGGTAATACGTAGATATATAATCCTTGTGTCGGATTTCGGATAACGATAGGTCGACCTTTGATCAAACTGTTTTAACTAACTGGGTGGTAGGGTTAAACCCGCCCGGGTTAGCACCATCGCATTAAATATACGATAGTCGAAGCGGCAATGAAAATTGTCCGTGTTTTCCACTCTGTGCAATGTAGCCGTCCAATGTGTGTGATATTGGGAATGTTCGAGCATGGCATCGAGTTCCTATATCGTCTGTTGGGCATATATCATGCTAATAGCTATGATATAAGCCATCCAGATCCAGTTACATAAAAACGCTATGTAAAAGTGCAAGAAAAAATTTCATAAAGGAATATAAAAAAAAGGTAAATTGGACAGTATTCAAATACAGTCAAGGATCCAGTCACTATTACCTAATCCAAATGTCTTATACGGTTAAAGTCTATTATTGTTATTATGTTATGAGCCAGTCTATTCCGAGATTTAAATACCTTAAAAATGAAGTAATTTCACAAAAAAAAAATTCAATTGAGTCGGCAGCATATTCTTCAACTTACGCTATCCAAAAAAACACTCAACTTTACTTAAAGAAGCGGACAATTACGTGGCTTGGCAATTACTGAGTTTTGTAATATTTAACCCTTACTTAAAATAATGAAAGTAAATGCCACTTAAAACCACTAATAATTTACGTTGCAGGAAAGACACAAACACATTACTACCCAATTATATTTTTAATTAACCTTTGAATTTTAACACACCCTAACTCCAAGTAACTTAATGCTTAATTTCTTGAAATAATAATATAGAGAATTATCATTATTAACTAGACGGAGTAAAAAAAATAAATTTGTGTTCAATGACTATTTGCAATTTAATGTCATGCATTTGACAAAACACTTGTTAATACAAACGCATCCTGAAACCGACTTTTTTACGAAGCTTTGTTTTGCCAATAATATTTTTCATGGAATAGTCTAGGTAAATTTGGTTAGTGCGTATAGCTACAACTGTACTTTTAAATTGTTTAGACAATTCAATATCTACATTTCTTTGCAGACGTAGCGAGCGTTCCGAATCACCTTAATTGAATCCTTTCACACTATTAACAGGATTTTCTTATTTTTATGTAACTAGACATGGATGGCCAATACCACACCGCATTTCCGAGGTAACTAGATGCCATGCCAGGATATTTCCTGTATGAGCGAGGCAACATTGAACTGGATTGAAAACACAGACTTTTTTTTATTACCGCTTCTTTTCCGGATATATTTTTTTTTCGACATATTTAACAATCATCGTCATATTTCCAATCAAGTCAATTTATGCAAAATATTGATTAATTATGCACATAAACCCTACTCATTAATCACTCCGTCCATTTGTGAAAACCGTATAAAAATCAGTTCGGTAGTTTTTGAGTTTATCGCGTTCAGATAGACATATAGACAGAAAGAAGCGGAGGGAGACAGAGGCGGAGACGGGAGGCGAATCTTTGTGACGTAACTTGGTGTAGTTTGACTACCAAAAAGTTTGAATAAATGAAATGAAATATTTTATATTATCTAGTTATGGTGATAGTGATATATTTACCTCCATTGGCTGTTATATTTTCTGTTGTATTTGAATTTGTTTTTTTTTTCTTTTACCTTTTTCTCGATGCAATCGTAAATACTGATTTCTTTGTTTTTTTTTTCAGTGATATTTTTATGATTTATGTTATGGTATTGTCACTTTGTTCTCTAGATTAAATAATAAACGAGACAATAAATGAAACATTCCTGTTCAATGAAAGGTTAGGTTTAAAATCAGCGACACTGCATTATCAATTTCATCACACGGTGACATTAAGTTATTCCTATGGATTAAAAGGAATTTTAGTTAAGCATGTTTTATTTCAGGTAAATAAACTTAAACTCTTACTAATACAATGCATTATTAAAAAACCTGTACTAATGTAAAAAAAAACTGAACGATACATGTATTTCTTCTTATATTTATATTTGTCATGCACATATAGGGCGCAGGAATTGTCCATTGTACCTACCATAATTACAGCCCATTGAATCTATAAAATATAAACATTTAAGCGACTCCACGACTTCCGTTTTCCACTAGTGCGACGAATGTACAGGCATTCGCTATTGAAGGTACAACGATTACTTTGCATTTACGGCGCGACTTCGATCTATTTGGTGAACCGAGTCCGCACACGGAATGTAAGTGTCGTAACGTCAACAACGCAATGCGTTTATTATTTATTCAGTGTTTTCTCAAAAAATTAGACCACCTTGTCTAACCTTTGAAAAAAACTAAAACATCTACTACAATTGTACAATTTGCCTGTTTAAGCGTTAGGCAACTGTATCAAATTGAAATCTCGGCCAAGGAAACGAGAGCATTTGACTGGGTCTGGGACTGTGTGACTAAATCGCTGACTTTCTGCATGTCCGCAACACAAAAGTTTTGGTTGACGGTTGTTACCCCGACATGATAGTTGAATCAGCCCGTTGTTTTTTTTTTTTATGTGACTGGACATGGATGGCTAATACCACAAGTTCTGTCATGGTATTAGCCCAACACACCACATGGGAACTAGGTGCCATGCCAGGACCTTCCTTATATTGCACGGCTACATTGAACTGGATAGAAAACACGGACAATTTTCATTGCCGCTTCGACCATCATTCATCCAATGCGATGGTACCAACCCGGGCGGGATAAACCCTACCACCTAGTAAGTAAGGAAGGGGACCTACAGCTTAACGTGGAATCCGAACCACGGCCAGCCTCTCTCAACGGTCGAATGGTCACCTATCCAAGACCAGACCGGGTTGTAATACAGGGCTCCATGCTATCTCCAACGCTTTTCCTACTGGAAATCAGAACCCACCAATACTTTAAATAAAATATGTATAAGGTCGTTAAACGGTAGAATGCGCTCTCACCGAGATATTTACCCCAAAGTACAACCTGGGGTGCTTCAAACAAGGTGTTCATGATAATGGTTTTCGCCGCCCCTGTGAAAGTTCAAAAGCACTTGCACGTCATTGAGTATGTTTTTGAGGGTCTGGCATATGCCACATGTAGCGTTATAAAATAAATCTAGGAGTTAATTCACGAGTACTGAGCGATCAAATCATCAACCTTGAAATATGTGTATGTAATAAACAAAATTACAAATCTCTAGACTCTTTAAGGTGTAAAAAAATTTAACTACTAAGTCAACGCGATCAAAAAATGCGGCCATTTATGCCGCATATTATTTGGTAACAAGCAAGGTCCGCAGAGCACAAGTAAAGGGAAAAAAGAGAAAATCGTAATCTGTAGTTATATCACATTAATTCCATAATTCTGTGATGGACGAACTACATACAAACAAATTTGTACGGAACCCTCGGTGCGCCTAGCATTTGTCCGGTTTTTTTAGTTGAATTTAATTTGGTCTTTTTTATTGAATCAATGATTGTGTTGAATACGCTCAACTTGAATTAAAATAAAATTCGCGTGTATAGTTTATATATATGTAGGCATTTTTTATTTTGAGCTATTTGAACTTTGTTTTAATGAACTACCTAGGCTATCAGGTGAATGGTTTGCTTAATTACTTGACGCCAAAAGACTAATAAGTAAAATCAAAGAACATTTTCCGGATTTTTTAGAATCATTTTAAATCCTGGTTTCATCATGGATCGAGTTTTAAATGAGATGGCGAAATTGTTTTATAATTACGATCTACCTAGTAACCCGCTATAGAGTTTGTATGAATTTGATTTTGTTAACTGAGTGTAATGACATAATATGTACGAACGCAGGGCAGACACGGGCTCCTAAAACTCACGAAGTATCCTTTGGGCAGCGAAGCGTCGTCGGAGGATCTGTTAATGCAGGCACTTTAGTTTCAAATTATGTTAATGCGACGCCCACCGCGAAACGTTGTGATATCGGTAGGATTGGGGGCTATGTAAACAGAAGGAGCTTTTGGCTTCAAACAGTTTATCCTTATCATAGGGTCGATTCTAAGTGGTTTAAGATAGCAGTTTCGAAATAAGACCTCTCTTATTCAACCTTAAGTAAAAGAAGTATGTAATGACACGTAAAAATAACGATCTAAAATTGTAATTTAAATGGTTCACCAATGACTTACCAGAAAAAGGGTATTTTTCCGGGTTTTACGCCTATTAACCTCACAATCTAAAATTGCACCGGTCACCATATGTTTTCTGTAAATAAATCTAAAATTATCATAAAGATTTAAAAAAAAAATTTCACATTATATAAGCGCGGACATTATGTACTGATAACGATTCGAAAAGTTTCCTCATCGGGTAAGTATGTTCCGTCTCTCTCCAACTCGAGGTTGTGATCATTGAGTTGACGTCTCTCTCCGACACTGTGTTCATATTGTAAGCACATAGCGCTCATGCTGGGCCTGGGATTGATCCTAATGTCAATTCAGAACATCCAAATAATACCCATCGGATTTATTTAAAGTATGCCATCTCGCTTCTCGAAGCGAATACTTATCAAGAACTAAATTAAAAGTAGCATTCATAAAGTGGGACTATGTCACGCGAAAATGTTATCAATTACTCGTATGCTAGCTTATTCTGCAAACGGTACCTACATGAGCTGCGAATAGACTCCGCGGATAGAGCGTGAGTAATGAATGATGGTTATGTTCGAGCTAGCTACTCCATACTGTACCGAACAGAAAAGAATCATATACAATAAGAAGTGGAGTGCAAAGCAGACTTCGTTAAGCGCAGCCCCGACCTTCCAGGGTGCAACTCTCAAACTTATGAAGTTCCCGACAATTGGCATAAAATGGAACACGGTCATTTTTACCCACTTTTTGACTTATTTCTTTATGGTTTTTGCAGCCCCCGTGAAAGTTTGAAAGCCTATAGGCGTCGTCGGGCATCATTTTGTACGCAAAAAAGAAGCGGCGCTTTAGCTATTCAATAGAGTAACTTTTCTACAGTTTTCGCTGAAACAAAAACGAGTTCAGTAACACGATATTGGAATAGATCTGTCAACTGTCACTTAAACGTCAACCATAAAATCAACTTCAACGAAAGAGTTCGGAAAAGTAGTGGATTCTCTTTCTACGAGTTGCATTTCGTAGAGATTTCATTTAATTCATGAAACTTCTGGTAGTCAAGCTACCGAGTTAAGCCACAAAGTGAAAATGAGGTATGTTTTAAAATAAATTATATTTAAATTATTTGTTTTGTATTTTTGTTTTGTGACTTAGTAGAACTAGAAATGCATTTATTTCTGCAATTTGTATTCACGTTCATGCAGGCTGCCTTATTTCTCATCAAGTTTCACTACATTTCGCCCAATTGCGTCCTGTAACCAAAAAACGACATAGTAAAACCATTTCGGCCGAAACACAACTACTCCTTTATCTTTCGTGTGTTAGTAAAAGTCTTGTATGTGTTAGGGTTGGTAAGGGTGAGTGTTTATGTATATATGAGTGTGAGAGAGACATCCTGTGTTTACTTGTGTAAGAAGGGTACCTCGCATTGGGGTCGGTAAAAAGGCTGAAATACTGAAGACTCGCAACTAAACCTTTTTATTCCCTCTTGGCCAACGAATCGTTTAAGCGAGAAGTTATATGAGCCTTAAGCGTTTTCGCTACAGTGATGTCGGTCAATTCTGTGACGTACTATGGTAGAAACTGGTTCTTATCAAATTTTTTGCTGCTGCAGTGGCGAGTCGAAATTATAATATTTCCAGACAAGCAAGTTCTGTTTTTTTAATCAGGGTTTTATTGCGTAATGACGCGGAAGTCTCGAATCAATTCGGATATTTGAAAAAGTTTACGTGCAGCTAGGTACGATGGTCGAAGCGGCAATGAAAATTTGCCAATGTTTTTCATCCATTTCAATGTAGCCGAGCAATATAAGTAAGGTCCTGGCATGGCACTTAGTTTCCATGTGGTGTGTTAGGATAGTTACTTTAAAAAAACAACTCTAATAATATTTTTCTAAATTTTTTCTGTCATTAAAAAAGTTTCTACAGTATTTTTACAGAGAATAAGTGCATAATTTTGATCATTTACGGTAAATCTAGATAAGTTCCAATAGTAAGGCACACATTTTAAAATGTATATTATAAAAGGCAAATAAAAAAAGCAAATAATAAAATAAAATAAGTAAATAAATATTTATATAAAGTTCTGTATAAACATAGTATACAAATTAATATGGCACCCGAACAAGGTCACCCCTGGAATTATGTATGAAGGACGGACAATTCAGGAATAATGACCTAACGGGGCCCTCGAGCAATAAATATATAAAAAGAAAAAACAACAAAGTCGTCTTTACATTCACTGCATAACTTAAATTGAAGTCGAGTTAGAAATAATTATGCTAAAAATCGTAGGCAATAACAGTAAATACAAAATATTTTTATTTATTAAAGTATTATTATTTGTTCGTCGTTAGGAGAATCATACCGTTTTCGTCTTGTTTCATTCTACTAGAGATCAGCTCTCTTCCCCAGAGAGAGATATCTTATAATTATGGGAGCCGCTGCCCGCGCCGCTGAAAATGTAATCTGAAAATAGAACGACCCTCTGAACGAGGACGTTTTGTACAATCCGTGCTTGGACATTCGATAACAAAAAGGCATTGCGTGCCTTGGATGAACACTTTCGAAAATTTGTACTTACTTCCTTCTTCTAAACCTTTTTTTTTTTTGTGACTTGACATGAAAGGCTATCACCACACACACAGCCATGACATTAACCCAACACACCGTTTTCCCGAAGGAATTAGGTGCCATGCCAGGACCTCGCCTTATAAGCAAGGCTACATTGACAGGAAGCATTTTTATCAATTTTATGAAATCTAGAAAAGTCTGGAAGTTTGAATACGAGGACACAGGAAGGGCAAACAATAGAGCAATCAGACCAAGGGCTCGTAATATCCAAACTCTAAGGGACTGGAAACTTTTCCTTGAATCTAAAGTATATCAACGTCTTGGGTTTTCTCAAACATAGTATCAACTACATTTTAACATTGAGTTGATCCGTATATTATCGCAGTATGGGCATTTACAGTGAGTATGATTCTGGAACTAAAATTAAACGAATTCCTCTCAGATTTTGTTTTAATAGGTAAAATACGGTGAAATAATGCGGTAAAACGAAAAAAGGTGTTTTCTCGTCTCTAAAATGTAATTATAGGTTAGTCGTTTCCTAAGGGCTAGCTATCAACCAGCCAACAAGTTGAACGTTTACCCGTCTTTATTTATTCAACGAGCTGCCTACACGTCTTATTATATGCTGGTGTTTAGGAGTGGTCTAGACGCGCAGATTTCCGAGTTGGCGCCCACACAAGTAAGTTTTTTTTTTGTATACCATATTCTCTGTTTGTCTAGATATGTTTATTTTTTTATTTTTTCTTACCTATCCCTCAAAATTAAATTTAAAAAACTGCATATATTTTTAAAAAGATTGTCCTTACTTCAAACAATCTGACCAAAGGTATGGAAGTAATTTTAGTTTTAATATTTTCTAGATGATACCGGAAAAACGGCACATCGCTTCTTTTACCAATTGATGAATACAAATTACAGACGATTCCGATTTTATTTCTAAAATTACTTACCGTGACAGTGTTCAAATTTGCTTCGAAATAAGCTCACACGGAACAGACCGCTTACCATTAAGCTAAGCGCCCCTTATCTCCGGAGGCAGAAGGTCGTTTCCTTCAGCCTGCGAAACCTTTTCCAGGAATGGCGCACGCACGTAGGGTTACCACAAGTCAGAATATGTCCTGACATGACCGGCTTTTTATAGGGTATCACAAGGATTTCTGTCTTTCTTCCGAAATGTCAGGGCTGCATGTCACTACCTAAAAAAACCACACCACAAACGATGACCGTATATGCGCGGACTGTAAAGCAAAGTCGTGGTTTACTTTTAGCTATAAGTCGTTTTGTAATTAAAATTTTCGTAAATCTTACCAAATCATACACTATGCGCATTGTCTTTTATGTGGACATGTTGCATCTTCCACATCACGGAGCCTGTCTTTTTCTTTAAAAGTGAGAAGGTCCCAGAGCGCAACAGCACGGTTTTGTACCGTGCCCGCGAATGATTTAGTCCCGCCGGGTTGGGCCACCTTAACTGTTCAATAGCACTTTTCCCCCTATGATAGTGTCAACTGTATCACCCCACCGATGGCGTTCATGCGCTGGACGCCACCACAGCGGGCAGCCTGCGCGACGCTCCACCGCATCAGTGGACATCCTAATCTTCTTACTCCATCCAATGGTATCCACTCCGCTCCGCCATCTGCCATCCGTCTTTCACATGACATGGAGGAAGGAAATAACCAAGGTATTTTAGTTAATTTATAAAAAGAACTTTACATCAAATGATTTTGTTATCTTATTTTCAACGCACAGTCACATTACGCACTTTTACTAATTTACCTGATAGAATAGTTTACTTTATTTGAGATTATTTATGATGTAGAAATGGAAATGTTTACTATCGCATTAACTTATTATCCATTTAAGATAGTAACGTGTCATATTCATAATATTCTTAGTTGGCACGAATTATCAGCGTACGCATGCTAACTTTCCGCTTAAGTTCTGCACGTACTGATTTAATTATACTTGGGAATGATTGGTAAGGTGTGCCTTCCCTCTCAAGTCCCCATACAAAATTGGAAAGAAGAGCATGCGCATATTTCTTGTCAGAGACCCAAAATTATACCCAAAACATTTTTGTTTGATCGAACTAGATGTCTGATGACCAATTGCATTGTAAAATAGTATTTGGTTTCTAAGTTATAAGGTCCGAAAGTTCGAATTTTTCGCGCTTTTTATGCAATAACTTTGTACGTGTATTACTCATCGATAAAACAAAAACATTTTAAAAAGAGTCATCAAACCTAGCTTGTTTTATGAAGATTTTTAACCAATTTAGTTGTTGTTTGATTTCTTACTACAGCGTTCGTGATTTCCTTTTAGCTATAAGTCGTTTTGTGATTAAAAGTTTCGTAAATCTTACCAAATCAAACACTATGCGCATTGTCTTCTTCGTGGACATGTTGCATCCTCCTCATCACGGAGCCTGCCTTTTTCTTTGCAACAGAAGGTTCCAGAGCGCACTAGCACAGTTTTGCACCATGCCCGCGAATAAGTTAATCCCGTCGGGAAGGGCCACCAAAAAGCCAGCATACGCAAATCCTGTCGAACGCACGGAGATCGACGGTCGAACGGGTCCCTGTTTAGGGTTGGAGTGCAATTTGGGCGACAGCTCGTTGAGAGATTCTCTTGAGATTCACGGAGAGCATTCGCTATTTCTGGCGCGGATGCACAGTGGAAATCACTATACGCAGACATTTTCGATTCAGATAATCGCAACTTACAATGCACATTTGAGCATGTGAACACACATTTTAAAATTGCTATGGCTTGTCGGTTTTTTGTTGCGCAACAAAGCGGAGAACTTAAAATGTTTCGTGGCCTGCCACACTTTGAAAAATTCACCTGCGCGTGCGCCACTGAACGGTGATCAGTATTCAAAATGTACTGGAGTAACAAAATGTTCATATAATTTTTCGCCCGCCAACGAGTCTTTCATTCGAGAACTCTTGATTGTAGGGACCACAAAATCGAGCATAGGTTAACGACGCGTGAGTGAGAATAAATTTAAACCGGCCAAAAGTGAGTCGGACGCGCGCACGAAGGGTTCCGCACTATAATCGTACAAGATTTTACACAAATTTTATTCATAACGGTATAAACTCTGTGAACATTTCAGCTATCTTCCTATTACGGTTCATGAGAAATAGCCCATTACATACGGATGAACGGACAACGGAGACTTAGTAATAGGGTTTCGTTGGCTCCCTTTAGGTACGAAACCCTAAATAAACAAAGATCCACAATATCGTCGTCTATTCATGCGATATGTGACGGCAAGATTTTACAAAGCAAGTGTGGCAGGTGTATTTGACACATTCTTCACTGTTTCCACCTCGCTATGAATAAATATTACATGCATGCAAAGGTTATCTAAGGAAACAGGGAGTATTATTCGTTGTAATACTATGTAAGCTATTACATTACACGGACTGTTTATTAAATATTTTACTTAAATTTAAACTTTGAGATTTCTTTCGTATAGTCACGGATACGTTGGCAGCTTAAGCATCCCCTAAGTACTACTATGGTTATATGTTGCCGAAATTGAATCATTTGTTCCAGCATAATTTAATTTTTAACGTAGCAGCACAACATGAGATTCAAGGCATAATATTTGCATTAAAAACGTCGAGCTGAAGTACCTACACGACACCTGTTTGACTTTTTTGTTCATTTCTAATCATACTATTTAAACCGTCCTTCGAAACTTGCAATTAAAATTAATAGGAAAACGCAATTAAAAATAAATCTTGGAATTAACTTTAGTGTACTGTGCGCTACAATATTTTAAGTTTATATTTAATTTTTCGGTTCACATTCATTTGTTAAAGTATTCAAGTGAAAATAAAAACTAGTTGTGATGGACATATCATGATATACTCTATAGCTATCCAAAGATTACGCTCACAATATAAATTAATTTGAAAACCACACGTCTGATTTTCATTTATATACATATATATAATTAACATACGTGAAATAATATTTAAGTCTGCGCGTTTATTGATTTTTCGAAACATTTATCCTCGGCCAAACCACAGCAAAATTTAATTTTAAATTGTTTTGATATTCTATACAAAAAGATAAAACAATAGGGACAGTGGTTTGAAAATTATTTCGGAACTACGTTTTTCAACAAAATGTTATTAACCGAAAAATCAATCAAAAGCAGCTTAACAGCACCTAACACCAGATTCTCAAACATTTATTTAAATAATCTACCAGACGGACGCGCACAGAGTTACAATGATGAATGGCATACTGAAAGGGATAAATCGCGTAAAGATATGTACTAAGCTTCGAGTTGACTGCGGCTGTCGAAAAATGGGAAAAATCGACGTCGAAAATTGGAGTTTCCTGTGAAATGTCAAGTGGGCCTACCTCACTTAGTTTCACGCCGGGGGTAGTTTCACGAGGAAGGCAAGTCTCAATTCTCCCACTTGGCTTTTAAGGATGTCATTTTTATGAAATAAATTGATTGTAGGTTTTCTAATATCACCTGTCATGTAAATATCAGAAATGGCTCGCATTATATATTTCAATACAGCAAACTATTCTTATATTTAATTAAATGTTGTACAGATTTCTTGAAAACTATAAAATAACCCGGTCCCCATTATAGACCGGGGTAGATACGGTTTGAGAAGCACATGAAATCCGAAATGATTTTTTTTTTCTGAGAAATATATAATTTCATGTTCATATGCTTACATTAAGTTTGCAACATTTAGCGGGGCCCGGAAGATAGATTTTTTTTTAAATGTATAAAAAAATATATATCTCCTAAACAAATATTTAGAAACGGTATTAAAAAAATATATATGTTTAGTCTTTTAAGGCGTAATGTAACTGTGAATTTGCAACAATTTTGTAATTACGGAAATGTATTTAAAAAAATGTTTTTACTAAAAAAATCTATGCCGCGAACCTAACTTGCTATTGCTATATTTCTTTCTAGAATATGTAAACGCAAATTAAATTCTTTAGAAACTATACAACCAACGATTTTATACGTATTTCGAATTTTTTGTTTAGCTTTTGTGTGAATGTTAACATTATAAATGAACAAAAATTGTGCTTCTAATATTTGCAACATTTTACAAATTTCACAGAATATAGAGTTTGCGGTCAGTTTCCGATTTCAGAAAATAAAATAGAATTTTCATTATTTGCTTTGCAGATATTAAATATTACAGATATTAAAAGTACAATAAAAATATATTTACACAGTTCCGTAAATAAGAAATTGTTGCAAATTCACAGTAATATTACACCTAAAATTAGCTAACATATAACATTTTTAAATAACATTTCTAAATATTTGTTTAGGAGATATAATTTTTTAAACATATTTCATATTTTATTTCTATCTTCCGGACCCCCCAAAATGTTGCAAACTTAATGTACACACGTCCACATGAAATACTACGTTTATAAGAAAAAAAAATGCATTTCGGATTTAATGTTTTTCTAAGTGCTGATTTAAGGCTAAAGTTCCTGGAGTATTAATTTTGGCCACAAAATTTTTATTATACTGTTTGGAAATGGCGAAAAAAAATTTAGTTACTTTTACCTCCAGACCACCGCCTGAGTATTTTGTAGCTACTAAATAAATTGTTTTACATGATTTTCGCAGTATCAGAGATATGATGAGTTCTGTGATATGGTGGGTTTTTTTCCTAATTTCGGCGAAACTGGCGCAGATGTTAGCCCTGCTCGCTCAGGCCATAGTATGGCACGGCATAAAGTATACCATACCAGACGGTTCACAGGATCGCGTGATCAATTTCCGGTTGGAGCAAATTTAATTTTAGCATAGCAACGCGCCGGTTCGTGACGCTTTTCACAATATGAGATGGCTATTTATTCGGTTCGTGGAAAACTACAGAGCCGAACAGGGGGTCCATTCAGAGTAAGAGTGAGTTCGAATTCGCAACTAAATATCCACTCACTTTTTTTAATAGTTAATGTTTCCACACTTCTAGAACATCATTACAGTTAGGTAAAAATCTGGTTTGTCCCGTAAATCCGTTGGAAGCATAAATAACGGATCCGTTATTTAAATAATAATATATTTCCCAGCTATTTTTAGGTTAACTCACTTCCGAACTCGAACTCACTCTTGCTCTGAATGGACCCCCTGTATTAAAATGAGTCTATACTTTCCAACAGAAAGCTTTTAGATACGATTTAGAGTATGAATTCAAATTTAATAAATAAATCTAAGGAACTAATACCGAATGACCGAATAATGCAATAATACATTTTCTTCTTCTTCTCTTCTTTTTCAGCCTTTCGTTGTCCACTGTTGGACGTAGGCCTCCCCCAGACTTCGCCAAGTTGTTCGGTCTCCTGTTATTCTTCGCCAGTTGCCACCTGCTGTCTGACGTATATCGTCTGACCAACGGGCTAGTGGTTTGCCGACGCTTCTTTTCCCTGTGTAGGGTCTCCACATCAAGACTTCAGTGCTCCATCTGTGGTCACATCATGACCTGCCCATTGCCACTTAAGTTTAGCAACCCTATGCAAGACGTCAGTGACCTTGGTGCTTTGGCGTATCAGCGAATTTGGCATTCGGTCGCGCAGTGAGATGCCAAGCATGGATCTTTCCATTGCCCTTTGGGCTACTTTCAGCTTGTGTGCAGTACCAACTGTAAGCGTCCGTCTCGCAGGCGTAGGTCAAAACTGGCAGCACGCAATGGTCAAACAGTGTGGTCTAATAGACTGGGGCATCTTACATACATTTTAATCCAGTTCAATTCAATTTATTTACATCTTACATACATTTTAATCCAGTTCAATTCAATTTATTTATTTAAACTTTTGGTAGTTCAACTACACTAAGGGCTGATTTTTCCATAGTCAGATAAACAGCGAGATGACTATGCGACGGATTTATTTACGCTTCTGATTATCCATCCGAAATAGTATATCCATTTGATTATTAGTAAAATTATAGTCGGATAATTGAGATAGAATTTATATTTCTCCTGCAATGACTATCCGTCTTATGACCAAGTGAATGAGTACTATCTGAGGATTGAAACATTGGCCCTAAGTTACGTCACAAACTGGTAGATCTGTTGATTTAATCAACTCATTAAAGAAGAACCCACAATTACTTAGATCTTTTAGTTTAAGACCAAGGGAAAAGAACAAAAAAGCAGCAACCCTCACTTCAAGTTAATTAAAATTTAAATGACTTTTGATTGTCGTAATGCGTATGATTACGTAAAAAAATACGACACAACCGAGTGCAGTGTCCTGTCTATGGATGATGAATAAACAATCAAACAATATTGAGAAAAAGTCAATTCAATGTGCCACGATAGTGTTTGATGGTTACCCGGAAGATAGTCTATATTTTTTAAGACTATGAACCAAAAAGCATCGATAGCTCAGTTTTTTTGTTCATATTTTCATATATTTGACGAAACGAAACGGAATATATTTACTTTGTTCGCTACATACACTGTTAAAAGACTGTCTCAGATGGTACGATAAAACGCAAAGAAACAAATATAGTCCAACGAATTGTAGTGCAACAGAGCCGCGACCGGCACTGGGGGTTACATGCCCGGACGGTGGTACCAAGTCCGGGGATTTGCGGGGATCAAATCGGTTATAGAGCACTCGCTTTCGGGTTTCAAAAGACACATGATAGGAGAGGCCTCGGGCATCTCCCGTCGACGATACAGTTAAGCTTGGGAAGTCATTTTTATTCAGAGGATTCTCAACGAATTTGAAACGGAAAAAATGACAGAATATGAATGAATATGTAAATTAAATCTGTTACATCTGTAAGAGGTGCAATTGTATTGGTCATTTGACCAGTAAGCTACCGAAATTAGGGCGGGATTGGCACAAACTAGCGAGAAACACAAACAATTAGAATATAATGTATATAGAAGAGAATAGGAAGGCGGGCGCCTTCCTATTTCCGTAAACCAGCGCCAAGTATGTGCTGGAGTTTTTACGAATTTATAAAGGGAATCACCACCTCCGACCGACCACCTGAAGCCATAGGCTTGGTTAAGAAATGTTTGAAGCAACCCGCCACCGTAACCTAAGATTAACGCACATACCGACTTATAGGTATGTAGATACACAGTAAGCCACATTGTAGATGCTAGCTCAAGCGCTATGCGAATCCGGGAAGTACTTTGTATGCGATGCCATTCTTCCGGAACTTCTCTATTTTTGCTTCGACAGTAGCTGTTACTCGGAAATATTGTAACGTTTAAACGTCGAAGTTAGGACCCGATAAAATGTTCTATAAAGTATGGAACATTAATTCCAATATGATGCATATTCTCACGAATATTTATCACTTAGTTCTCTCAAGAAATCCATTTGCAAAATAAGCTACATCTAACACAATCTACGGTGAACAGTCGAGCTCTATTCCTACATTTAATAGGATGATAATTAATATTTATTTTAATGTTAAAGACTTCACGACATTGCTTGAACACCTGTTTGATACGCGGAAATTATTACAATGTGTGCGTAAGTCTTACGTCTTAATGGTGCATTGTTCTTACAAAATTAATACCTATATTCTATGATTGCTCACATCTACGTTCACGTTGGCTCGACGTTGTTTGAATGCGCCATGTAAGAAAACCGAAGCAAAAATCGGAAGATCCGTGCGCCGAGAAGTGGCGGCAGCTATGCCTGGATGCTCATTTGTACAAGTTAACGAGGACGCTGTGCATGACCCTTGTCACAATGACAGTTTATAACATTTGGGACGCCTCGCCTATTTCAAATGTTTATGGGCTGGTCCCAGGACGACTAATTAATTATTCAAACTGAATATTTGTGGCACGAGCCAAGGAGAGCCTTAAAAGGTAAGCTTTGTTTGAGTCATGAGAAATAAGAATACATAATACGGTAGGTCCTGGCATGCATAGTTCCGATTTTTTGTGGTTTGTATGTCTAGTATAATACCATAGGATATGGTATTTAGCCGTTCATGTCGAGTTACGTAAAAAAAATATTACTCTTTCTCGTGCTACTTGAATATCAACTCTCCAAATGTTAGCCTTATCTGTTACTATTTCAATATGCGTGTTCGATGCTGTCAATTATTTAGGATAAATTTAATTCAAGCACTGAATTTTCCAGCAGAAAATTTCACGTAACACTCAACAAACGTCAAATTAGTAGGATTAAATTTATTTGTGCTTCCACAAATGGACAAAATTTATTCTTTGTCGAGATTTGTCTATGGTGTGGGTTTATTTTGGCAACCTCACTCGACATAACATTGTTTATGCTATCAGTTGGCGACAAGTGTCCCGCACACAAGATAAAGACTATGTACGTAAGTTTGTCGGCCAGATAAAATTATTTGTGCTCCCGCTGCAGGTAGCTTCTATAAGCTACCTTCGTACATAAAAATAGGAAAGAAGGTTATTCTGTCATAAATTTGAGAGCGCTAGTGAGCTGTATATTTTATTTTATGTTCAATGTGGCATATGGCGTACGCCAGGACCTCACATAAAATATGCCAAAGGACGCCCTTGAACTTTCGAACTTTCACGGAGGCTGCGAAAACCGTTCCGGCCAGCCCGGTATTCTTCACACCACGTTTGAAAGACCCCCAGTTGTACTTTGGGGGAAATACCTCGGCAGGGAGTCTATTTAAGATTTTATTAGAGCCAAGGATCTGAAGGATCGGTTTGTTCTTACTTTATGAATTTCGGTAGTGAATGGGTGTATTTCCTGCCTGTTCCGCGTTGAGACGACAGAATGGGGACGGGGCTGCATTTTGTAAAGCATTCTCGCCTCGCTCATGAACAATTCGAAACGCTCACTAGTTCTATAATGGAAGCCAGATCTCAAAGGTTGAAAAGGAAAAAGAATTTCTCATCCATTTTTTTTTACTTTCGACTAAATGACGAGGGCTCCGTTGAAGATCTAGCGAGCGTTATGAGACACCTTCATTCGCTGATCTTCAAATCCTAAGGGCTAATTGGTGTCTTTCAAAGGCAGTGACTTAAGTTTTACGGGCAATATCGCGCTCGTAGCGAATTTATGGCGCTGCCGGGTCCGATTTCGCCCGCGTAAAACGTGCGCTCCAGAAAAAGCTTCATCGCGGCAATTTGGGCGAGCGGAGTGAAGTTGTAAAACAGAATTAAGGCGCCGGGCATCCAGATCGAGACGGGACATGAAGAATGAGCGCAGGGCTTGTGTGGCCTAGTGGCTAAGGACTTATGTTAGAGACCGCTGCTGGTTCGAATACCAGTGAATGCACCTTTATCTTTCTTGTCCGAGATGTAATATGGGTTTTCGTGGAGAATGTGCTTCACTGGTCCGGAGAACATGTAAGACTGTAGGTCCCTACTACTACTGGAATTACTAATACCACTATCTAATATTTATGAAATCGTTTCGATTTGGTGCGGTTAGAATTTTATTAATTAATTTTATTAAGCGGCAACAAAAAATCGTTGGTGTTCCCATCCAGTGTTCCATCACCTACATAAGGTGTGGTGAAAAAGGTGCCGCCCTGCCATCGGACCTCATTTCTCAGGGAAAGAAATATATAAATGTAGCGGTTGATGAGTGGTTAGAGTGACGATGTGCATGGTTATTCACTTGAAATAAAATAAACTTGCACTTATATCTTCAAATAACAAACGAAGGAAAAAAGAACGTGACTTTTGGGGGAGAAAACATTTATTATGTATGTTATTATAGATGATTTAAAAAAAACCAGAAACAACGGTCTTTCTTACCAATCCTTAATTTTCTAATGTACCCAAAACAAACTTTAATGTAATATATTTATTGGTCACTGTGAGTAGTAAATTTTCTGTTCTTGAGAAATAAATAATATTTATTTCCGCCGAGTGGCGTAATAGTAGGTGTTTTTGCTCGTTTGCTCAGTCGCTCTTGCACGAGAAGTTTTAGAGCAGAACAAGTAATAGTGTTACGGTTTAAGAAGAAAAGCAGGCACGCACCCCAAACGGCAGCACGAAACGTAAATATTGACGCTCTTAACCAAACATGCACAAATTAAGGGCCTCCCATGTAGCTCCTCCTTAATTAGATTAGGCGTGGTTTTGTGATTTTCCGCCTCTAACTAGTTAATATGCGCCCCTACATTTTCTCCAATCTACTTAACAAGCCATCGTCATTAATCGTAACCTCTATAAGCTCGTTGCAATTAACTCAACTGTAGCCGCCACTGAGTAGAAGGACAGAAGAAAAAATTTAGTAAATAATAATTAACCTATGCAGAAAGCTAGAACACAACCAATCCATTACATGCTAAACAGTGCATGTCTTAAGAAGGGATTTGTATAAGGTTAGATTAACCCTACCAGAGAAGGGAATATGGGCTATGTTTGATATCCAGCTCAATGCAGCCATACTTAAAATAAAGAGAAAACCCTGACATGGTACCGAGTATATTTGAGAATAATAATTAAAGATAGTTCTGCGAAATTCCGACGAAAAACAAATTCCTTGCATTCCTTTAATGCGATGGGACAAACCCGGGTTTTTTTATGGACATGAATGGATAATAATAGGTCTTTACCTATGAAATTAGGGATTTTATAAACAGCATTTTTAGATTTAAGCACCTGTGGATTGGCAAGTTATTCGAAAATTCAACTAAATTGTATTTGAAAATTATGTAATTTTGATTTCAAATTCAGTCATTTATTTTTAGATAGTTTTACGAAATTTTGGTCGTTTTTGGCGCCACGAATAAATTGAAAATTCGTACAATTTTCGAATATGAGTGGAATTGCCATTGCGCAAACAACACAAAACATTAACTACGTGTACGGGCCTAACACTGTTTGCATAGACACGGTCCATTATTGGTTCAATCGTTTTCGATCTGGAAATTTTGAGTTTAAAAACGAGCCTCGCGGTCGACCGGTAACCGTTGTCGACAACGACGAATTGAAGACGATAGTGGAAGCGGATCCAACTCAATCTACGGCTGAACTTGCATCGGCTTTGGAGTTAGTGTCAAAACAACATTGAAGCACTTGCGTCAAATCGGAAAGAAAAAAAAAGCTAGATAAGTGGGTGCCACACGAACTAAGCGACCGACGGCGAGACTTACGCGTCGAAGCAGGCGAAGCACTACTGAATCGGGATAGAAATGAGGAAATTCTAGATCGAATTGATACCTACGATGAAAAGTGGATCTAGTACGACAACCGCAAGCGTTCATTACAGTGGGTGGACCCGGGTACAGCACCTAATCAGTGCGCTAAAAAAGATTACTCATAGGAAGATGATGGTGACTGCCTGGTGGACCAGTGCCGGATTTGTATGTCACAGCTTCTTACCAGTGACGGCAGATGCCTATTGCATAGAATTGCACATTGGTGGAGAAGCTTGCAATTCAACAACCAAGACTGGTCAATCGTCTTCGCCATTGATTCTCCACGACAACGCGCGCGAGCTCACACTTCACGACAGACCATCGCAAAGCTAAAATAGTTACAGCTGGACGCTCTCCGTCAGCCACCGTACTCACTGGACCTTGCCTTAACAGGTTTCTGATTGTTTTTAAATCTTGACATTTTTTTAAGTGGGAATACATTCAACACCCGACAGAAAGTACAAAGCGCTTTCGCTGACTTCAATGCCTCCCGTCCGGTCCAATTCAAGCAAACTGCCATCAAAATGGCAAACATTTATAGATAATGTGGATTTCGTTTTTTATTTTACAAATTTCATACAAATCTCTAATTTCATAGGTAAAGAATTATAACCCAACACAACGCGTTACCGAAAGAATTAGGTGCCATGACAGAACCTTCCCTTTTTGAGCACTGCTACATTGAACTGGATGGAAATCACTGTCATTTCTTTATTGCTGTTTCGACCATATTTTCATCCAATACGACGGTACCAACCCGAGCGGGCTAAACCCTAACACCTAGTAGGGGAAAGGGCCTACAGTTTTACAAGGATTCCGAACCTTGGAGCAGCTCGCATTCGTGACGAAATGCACTTATCCAACTCAGAAAGAGAAATATATTGGTGCATGAACGAGGCGGGGATTTGAACCCACACTTATGGTATGAAAGGCAAGTCCCTGCGCCAATAAGCTCCGAGATAACATCTTGATTGAGAGCAAGGGTCAATGCCCTGGTAATTATTACAATATTCTAAGGCCAGCACACACAGTTAACAACCTCGGATGAGAAAGAAAGTTGTACACACGCTGTAATCAATCAATACACAACCCCTTCTGTGCATAATGTAGTCAGTATCACGGGTCAGAACTTCTTTCGCAATGGGCAGCCGCCTTACGAACTCTTTGGCTGAAGGACGCTTCCTTTTGTTCGTGTTCGCGGAGTGGAAGGGGCGGGGCGGGGCGGCGGCGCGGTGACGGCGAGATCCATCACGAATACGCCAGCGGCAGACGCGCCGCGGCCACCGATCTGCATGGCCGGTGATAAATCATTATAATTTGTCTGCTTGTCGTCGGCGGCTCCGCCCGTTAGGGAGATGGAAGTGGACATACATGCGAACAAGACACTATTGTAATGTTTTGGGATTTATAGATTTTGATGATGACATGATTGTCATTTTTGGTCAGGATAAGGTATATGACTAAATCTGGGTTCACATGTTAGAGACCAACCCTCTGATGCTAAATATGTCGGTCTGCCTGCGCCAAGTGGTTGCGTTATCTAGATTGGCTATGTAAAATAGATGTTGGTATGTGCCTGCTGATGAATATCCTGATTGTCTAGAAATATTCATACCTATTAATTATACAACAATATCTAGTCGGTTTTTTTTATTAAATACTTAAATATACCTAAAGTTATATCTGTAACTTAAATCGCCTATAACTACGAAATGCAACCAAAGATTTATTCAGTTTTGGTATTGATAAGCAAGTATGTATTAATACTTTTATGCTTCGTTATTTGCAGCCATTTACCTTATCGTATATATTGTTTGTACCCATACCCATAAGTACTTTTTCAGGCGCCTTATCTACGTAACGCAGCCACTTGGCACAGGCAGACCGACACATTTAGCTTCAGAGGGTTGGTTTTTATCCTGTGCGCGACCTCCTAGTCTATTACGTCAATGTGGCCTTGAGTCAACAACAAAAAAATTGCAAACTAAGAAATATTATACCATTCTATCCCACTATTATATTCAATATTATAAATCTACTTCTGAATCAAAGCTCCTTTAGGGAAGTTCCTTTGGATGAGTCCTTGCGGATGAAGTAAGTTGCAAAGCTCCAAATTTTAAAAGTGGCCGAAGCTATAAATTTTATTTTAGGTAGTTTGACATCTTTTAAATAGTATGGTTCTACTAACATAAAAACAGTCACACGTCTGCCATTCAAGATGCAAAAGTCAGCCTTGTGTCCTATCTCCAGACGTTCTAGTCGTAAATCCATAAAGTTTATACTCAAATGAAATGTCTCAACGAAATCTAATATGCAAATTGCCAAGCTAATTACATGCTAATTTAATTTTGTCAATTTTTTCTGTCATTTGCTTGGAAGTTCACGACCTAGGCTCATCGTGTAGGTAATCAACAAAATCTGAAAAAATCGTTAAGGCTTCGCTTATGTCGGGTGTTCCATGACACCTCTCGTATGTTTTTATCTAAAACGCATAACAAATGGTATCTAGACCACAGATCCTGCTACTAGGCTATGATATCGTTTTTAATGTTTTTAAATTAAGTGTTTACAGAAGAGAATGGCATGCGAAATTCCAAAATATTCTTTAATAACAAAATAAATATTTTTATTGAGTAAAATGTCCTGTTTCCGATGTTGAGAGCATTTTTTCTCCAAGTTTTATCTAATCTTTGCACTCTGTATAGTACTTTCATAGCAAATTAAAGCTTTCCTAGTTCCACCATTTTCCAATGTTTCGACGCTACAGCGAGAAACCGCCATATTGCCAAAGGCAAGTTATGATGGATTTTTACGGAACATCTGAGACCCATATTAGTCTAGAAAATTTTTGATGAAAATTTCAGGGTTTGATATTTCTCATGCTGGATAAATAATGCCGAAATAATTCTTCTGTAAAAAATAAAAGAAATATCACAACAGAAGGTAACCGAAATTTTAGCAGAGAAGCTTCGCTAGCTAATTCATTTAGCGATTCTCTTGAGTCTTATAAATCACCTTTATATGTATTTATATTTCTTTGTATGTTAACCTTCAAACTTTCCTGCTGATGTTAACACGATATTTGCCCGTTAACTTTAAACTTATTTTTTTTATATAGTATATGTAATATTATTAATTGTTTTATGTAATTAAATATTATATAGTATATATAATATTTATTATATAGTTAATGAAACCTTAATATGTTTTTATTATGATCTTATCCAAGCTAAATTGTTACGAAGATACGGTCCAAGTGGTTGCCAAAGATTTTTTAGCTATTTCTGAGCCAAACATTTTTGGAGTTTGGAAATCTTGAAACGAATTCCTTTTTTGCTCCAAAAATACCTGGAATAACTAAGTATAGTTTGGATCATTCGTCTTTTTAAATACTCATGTATAGTAAATATACTTTTTCATACTAAGTATATACGTCACTTTTTCCAAGGACATTTGGTATTTATGTATGTATATTCGACCGTGAAGCAACCTCCGCAACGCAGATTAAGCGATAAATCAATGTATTTAGGTATAATCTTATTACTATTTATGTTTTATATTTATATTTATAAATATTATGCTGTGTTAGTAGGAGGCATTGACTATGGGGGGGGATTTTTTTACTCTAGGAAAAATTGGTAGACGCAATACCCGCGAATGATATGTTTTGCTGCTTCGGGTCCATCCTTGCAGTATATATATTTTTTTTTTTTTTATGCGACCTGACATGGATGGCTAATACCACACAACTACCGTTATGATATTAGCCCAATACACCACATTCCCGAAGGAATTAGGTGCCATGCAAGGACCTTCCCTTTATGAGCACGGCTACATTGAACTGGATGGAAAACACGGACAATTTTTCATTGCCGCTTCGACCATCTTTTCATCCAATGCGATGGTACCAACCATAAAGTATTCATAAAGTAGTTCTATTTACAGGGTTATCTCTCTAATTAATGTGTCCTTGCTTCCAAATATTGCAATAAAAAAGATTGTTTTAATGCATTATACTTTTTCCTGTTGAGCGCAACAAAATATCAAACTGTAAAATCAAATGTTTTCGTTCTGTTCTTTTGAAATAAATTATATTTTCATATTTATAAATACATACTGGTGAGTTACCCGGCTCTCCTCGGGGCAATATCGTTTTGGATCGTTTTGGATGTCGGGCTGAATTATTTCCGGGATAAAAATTAGCCCAAAGGGCTGGACAAAGGACGCGATTATGCTCAGTAACATTAACCGACCCTAAATTTAAAAATCATACGTTCATTAACTCGTTTTTTCATAACCCCACAGGACTCTAATAATGTATCGGGATAAAAATGTCATAATCCAGGTAATCAACAATCTAAATGCCAAATTTCCTCCAAAAGCCGTTTTTGCGTGATTTAGTATTTTCCAGACATCCAAACATCGAAACTTCCACATTTATAGTAATAGTAACATTTTATATGATAAGCAGTGTAATTATCTTGGCGGACCGGGATATTTAAGAAATTGTGACTTAATATTTCCTGATTTTCACAGGAACGAAGGAAATAAAATAATAATTATATGCGTCCATAAATCCTAAACGATAACAGATATACATGGGACAACTTAAGTAATGGTTTTCACAATAAAAAGGTATACAATAAGGCGTTTTATTATCATCAAGATTT
Organism: Incurvaria masculella; assembly: GCA_946894095.1. Taxonomy (NCBI): domain Eukaryota; kingdom Metazoa; phylum Arthropoda; class Insecta; order Lepidoptera; family Incurvariidae; genus Incurvaria; species Incurvaria masculella. The sequence continues at coordinate 13,536,691 of OX335641.1, read as the reverse complement.
CCGAAATAACTGATTGATGTGCCCGCAACTACCGCAAAGCCATCTCTGTTCGCATCAATTTGAATTGCACGTCAGCCTGTAGAGCTGACGCGCTCGAGCCGGCAGATTTCAGTATATTTCAGGGGAATCTGCGTGCCCCGGACGGATGCAGACAGCGAGCATGGAAGGACGGAAATATAATTTTCACTGAAATGTTCACAGAGTGTGTACTTCTTTTTATTTTTTGATTTGATTTTGACTCCCCCAAAATTTTAATATGTTTGGTTTTGTGGTTTTATTATGAAATCTCTAGTGCCACCGCTTCTTCCTGAAAAAGTTTTGCTAACGTAAAACTTACACTGAATCAGACTCGGGCCTACAGTCCAGTTTTGACTTCCTGCAAATTCCTGATCATATTCTGTGCCACATTTCCGTGCAACGGAAAAAAAAGCCTACGCTGCCGCCATAAGAATGAGTTTCGATCGGCTCTCCCATCCTTCTTTGCTCGTTAGCTCGAGCCAACAGAATTCCGTATATTTCAGGAGAATTTGCGTGCCCCGGACGGATGTAGAGCGTGTCGGAGGACTTTGTCTGAACCGACTGTTTGTTTTGGCTTTGAAATGATAGACGCGTTGTGGATATGGAAACGTTTAAAATGTATTTATTTGTTTCACTGGCGCAATACCAAACTGTTTGCCGTAATATTAATCTGTTTATCTTAAATGAAAAGGAAAATTTTTCCTAATTGTCCCAGTAGTAAGAACTGTAAGGAATCATTCTCTCCACGAAACTGAACGTTTATAATTAACTATTATTTGGCTCCTCCGAATGAAAGCATTATAAAAAAGCCGTAAAGGATAAATACTCATCATAGCCTTTCGGTTTTTGAACTAGTGTTTATAGGCATTTTTTGAAAATCATAGTCCTAGGAAGTAAAAGTTATTTATAAAAAAATAGTTCATTTTTATATTCTCAAATATCAGCGGGAGAAGTTAATTAAGTATCAAAGTAAAATGATCGGAAGCGAGTTAGACAACAAATTTATCTTCCCCTGTAAACATTCAAGCATTGTTCCCTGCTGTACTCGCTACTTGTTACCCCACTTGACTGGTGGTGAGTTAGAATAATCTATTGTGCTCTCCGCTTACAGCGCGTACGTGACACCGTGTCATCAGAGCGCTTTAACGAGGGTAAATAGCCACTGCGCTAGTACTTTACATGCGTGCCACCACGTCTCGCTCGAACGGAGATGAACATCAACCGGTACTTCTTTACATTCAACCGCGCAAAGTTCTCGAGCTGTCTAATCCTTATACTCGAAAATATTTTCCGTTGTCATCGAAACCCTGCACGCAAGGAAATTGGTACAATTTCGACATTACAGATATTTTTTTTTCATAAATTAAAACAAACAGTCCTGACGAGGAGTTTAGCCTTCTTTTGATGAGATTAACTTTGCACACATTCATGTCGTAATTCACTTGTTAAATTTGTGATTGTTAAGTATTGGAAAATTGACAAAAAAACAACCGACTATTCGCACAGTTATTGAGATATTGTTTTCTGAGCGTTTTTAGCTATATTTATAAGTTATTTATTGACCGAACTAAATAAAACAAAACTAGCGCAAATGAAGCAAACTAACTGGATGGAAGATTTTTTTCTTCCCTTAATATTTTGCGGATTTTCACAATTTGAAAATTTTGAATAGGTACTTACTTTTCGTATCGAAGCCGGATCATAGTTTATTGGAGAAAATAAAAAAATACGTTTCCCTCGAAAATAATATGGCATTACCCAACTTATTAGGCTCGGAAATTCCGAAAGCATAAATAATCAGTAATCCAGGGCACGCGAAATAAATATTTCAGTATGCAAAAATAAAAAGATATATAAACATTTTATTTCCGCTCGAAAATGACCCAATTTAAAAATCCATTTAACACTAAAATATAAAGTTCCAGTAAGGTAACGCGTACAACAACCTTGGTTTGCCCCGATAAAGTATTTTGTAAACTGACCGTCCGTGGAATTGAAGAGTTATGAATATTTCTGTTCCACACAAACCAACAAACACGCTTTCCGCATTCAGAATAAATGTAAGTAGGGATGCACAATCGTTTTGGTGCCAATAAGTAAATTATACTTTAAATAAAATTGCTTCCTTAATTGGACGTGGCTTCGCTTTGAAAAAATATTTAATTTGGCTGCTTTTCATTTTCTAATGAGAACGAAGCCAGAATTTCAGGGATCCTTTAACGTCATATCGATACAATTAAATATTAATTCACTCTAATTTGGAATCTTCATTTGTTCATGACTTCCTTTATACATACGCACCCAAATAATCTTAACAAGCATGCAGATATTCAAGTTCCTTTGCTGATAATTTGGTTACAACAATTAAATTGGTATTATGTATGTATTTTGTAAAGTTATTTAGTTCTGACTCGGTACGGATCGGATCGCGTCGATTAGTGTGGGTCGAACCTGAGCGCGCCTCCGCTGGACGATGATTACGGTTTTTATTACATTAACGCCGGGAAAACTGTAATCGTGTTTGAGGAACCCTGGATGCCACTCCTATTGGCGAAACTCCCAAGGATGTTCTATATTTTACACGCAAAAAGCTAGTTGCAAAAGAAAGGAAGTCCTTGTTCCCGGCTTGAAAAAACTATCTTGAAAATCACCTTAATAACCGTGAAATTATCTCGATATGTGTAATACATTTAATTTATTTAAGAATGTTTTAATGTTGATTCAAGTTTTCTAATGTTGATAGTGAATGGTGACGTCACGATTCAATATCCGCTGGCGTCCGTAATCGTGTGCGTACAACATTAGTATGTGCAAGCTCGGATCCAGGGGCGGCAATTCCTTTTTCATCTAAGGCGGCAATGCTATGTTTTTTTTGGTACCAGAAAAAGTATTGGAATATTTTATCGAACATGGCTCCGTGATCTTTTCGTGTTTATCCAAAAATGTTTAGGAGCTAAAATCGGTGCCATGACATTTTTTGTGGTTAACCGAAAATTGTCTGACTTTTGATTGAAATCAATCATTTTAACTGCCCAGTATAGTTATAACATGGGCTTCTTGGTCTAACTCTCCGACGGATATGACATATTGTGTTTTTAATGATTTCTCATGAAATAAAAGGCTTATCTCCTATTAAAGGCAAGGTTAGTTTAACCAGCCAACAATATTTTTACTTCGCAGGTATTTATGGAACGATGAAATGTTACAAAGTTTTAAGAGACCTATTCCATTATTTTTACTGCATATTGGGTTTTTCACATATTCATATACATTCTAAACTATATTATAAATTAAACTATATTTTCTCGTCGTTTAAAATGTTAATCTCTTCGCATATTTTACCACCCAATTACATTTATAAACTGTACATATAAAAACCAAAGTAAATAATAGATATAAACGAAACGTCTAAATGAATAATATTACGTCTTTAATTTTGTTAGTGTTCAATCCTAGAATGAGGGCTTCCCCACATTGCTGCTTGAATAACACTGTGGCCATCTCGAACTTGTGATCATTGGGTTACATTATTTGTGGTCTGTCAACTGAGCTCTCTTTAATGTCCCATCCAACAGTAAAAACCTTGTTCAATTAGATTATGGTGCGTATTTGAAGGTCACACAGAAATAATGTTATCTCAGGTTTTTTCCGTAACTTAAAAAATGTTTCCATGAGCCAAGAGAGACGACAATGACATTGAAGGTGTGTTCACGAATAGATCCACCCACACCATGAGGTTGGTTATTGTTTGGCGACGGAGCTCGCGAGCAGTTCGTTCACCTGTGACTAGGTGCGCATTTTAGGTCACCTATTTCTTACGATCTGACAACATTCGAATGAGAGAGACGTAATAATTTTCGAATGGCGTGGAAGTTTTGTGATTCATTCTGTTGTTCTGCTTCAATATCGTGTTTCAATATTTTTTTAAAAAAAAAATTCATGCACAGAATCATTACAGATAAAATAAGATAACAATAGGATACAACTAAGATGATAATTTTAAGAGATTAAACGGCTTTCTGCTCACGGCATTATTTGTGCGGAGCATGACGTTTCGAGCCAAACATTTGGCTCATCTTCAGATGAGCTCCCGTGTCCAGCGGCGGTCAACAGGGAAATTGTCAATGTGACGTGTTCCGCCGTTGACGAAGATTGTAATTGTGGGTAGTTTGAAGGTCTTGAGCGGCAAAGAAAAGGCAAAAGGCGCTAACTGTATCTTGACGTTCACTGCAAGCCTTTGCCTTCTGAATTTTCAGGGGAGCAAGTACCGGTTTCCACATGGGAGATAACTTAAACGAGTCTTCTCGATTAAAGTCATCGTGCTTGGCGATTTCAATGGACTCACGGACGATGCGAGGGATGTGTCGTGTTTCAGCTATCAGAATTTCGACCTGATCGAATCTAATCCAGTGGTTCGTACCAGAATCCATGAGCTCACACACTACTGACTTATTGGAATCCAGTTTCTTGACTGCCCTGATGTGTTCCGAAATGCGGGTCGCTACGCTTCTTTTTGTCTGCCCAATGTATGACAACTACACTGAATTTTGTATACACGAGCGGACTACAGAGTCGAATTATCTTAAATAATGCCGAAGAGAATAAAGAAAGCCGCTTAATCTCTTAAAATGAACAACGAAAAACAACGAAATACAGTGGTCATACATTAAAACTAAAGAATAAGAAATATGTTTTATATAGCCGGACTCTTAGAATAAACTGCCACAGGAAGTGATCAGTGACATAACAGTGAACACATTCCCAGACATATTAGACAATTATTTTAAGATCGTACATTAATAAAAATACATCCTCATAAAAAAGGGTACTTAATAGTACTAGTACTTAAGCACTTTAAGCTGCATAAGTAAAGAAGTAAATTTGGAAGCTGCAGCAAAACAAACACCATTTTCGGACGATGCTCCGGATAAATATCGTAGAATTTGGTGGTAATAAAATTGGATTTTTTATGTTTTGAATGATATATTGCGTCCAATTTTATAAGTAATGCGTAGTGCAATCAATAATATTCCAGAGAAAACAAAGGTTCTGCTATGGAAGCAAAAATCATTCACATGGTGATGATAACACCTGAAGTGATTTAATAATACATTTGAGCTTGATGAGAAATTAACGAATAACTAAGGGCCGATTTGTCAAAAGTCTGATAATCAGTCAGATACAGCTGCTTATCCATCCGTTGGAGTAGGCCCATATTTTTATTAGAACAGTAACATTAAGATAATAGTGATAGGAGATATAATTATCCGGTAGCGACTATTCGTCTTTGGCAAAAGTAAGTTTTGCTATCAGACCGTTAAGTCTATCAGAATATTGAAAAATCGTCCCTAAGAGGCAGTTAGAGAGAAACTTTAACGTTAAAATTAAAATAATCAATGAATTATTAAAATTATATGATTATTTGGCCTCTTTGCGCACTAAACGGAACGAAATACAGATTGTTTGTTTACCCTTCACGCTGGCCGATGTTTCAGTGGTAATTCAAAATAACCTATTGTCATAATTACGTTGAAACAGATGGTCCGGTTATTATGTTCGCACGGAGTCTAGACGCGATTCACGAAAACATGTTTTAGCAGAATGAGTGTTCGTAACGCTGGCACTTATGAGCTTGACATGAGTTTATATCGGCGCAAGCCATTTGATACCACGCATGTTTGCTAATGGACCGGAAAGATATAATATGGACGAGTATTTTTGTTCTTAAGGTGCATCGAATTCCGCAATTCAATACGAAAAAAGATGGAAGTAACAAATAAAAATATTGTTCACCCATAAACGCACGGAAAACAATAAATCAGAATTTTATTAATATTTTATGTTGTTTCACAGATAATAAATATCTGTAGCTTGAATTAGGCTAAAAACAATCCCTAACTGTCACCGAAAAAAGTGTGGAATTATATATTTTTTATGTAATTGGACATGGAGACTTATTCCAAACTGAACGTCAAAAATTAACCTAACACATCACATGGCAACTAGGTGACATGCCAGGACCTTCCTTATATTGCTTGGCTACATTGAAATTGATGGAAAACACGGACAATTTTCATTGCCGCTGCGACCATCATCCATTCATTGCGATGGTACCAACCCGGGCAGGATAAACGCTAGCACCTAGTAAGCAAGGAAGGGGACCGAACCACGGCCAGCCTCAACGGTTGATCACCCATCCAGAACCCAACCGCGCTCAGAGGTTCTTGATCCGCTTATCGAATCGCAAGGCGTCACACCACTGGGCTACCGAGGCTGACAAAATTAGGGCTCGTACCCATACTACGTGACCGATTTAGGGGGACGTCGCTAATCGTTCTGACTGCACGACACGTCAGAGGTCCTCGAGGTCACGCCGCCGCGATCTTGATGATGTCCGCAACGCGGTGGACGAAACGTGTTCAGTTTTATAAGGACGCAAGTAAAACAACATTGAATTATATTTTAAAATAACTACGACGAATTGCGATAATTGAAAAGGAAATATGTAGATCGTTGTCTAGCTATAATTTAAAGATATAACTGTAAGACGCTCGTGCTTTGTGTTCTCAAGTAAGAAAAAAAATAAAAAAAAATCATAAAAAAAGTTTACACACAGAATATGATCGTTCGCTCTTTACCGTTATAGGTTTCAAATATTTAGACCATCAATGCATCTTTCATCTTTTTGAAATTCCGAAAAAAGTAGTAGTTATTATTGAAAATTATAAAATATGATTTCACTTACGCCCTGGACCCGAATGCAATCCGTGCATCCGTCAAATTTAAGTATCGTGTGGAATAACAAATAATAATCAAAATAAACATAGCACTGAATACTCTTTTATAAATAGATATATAGACGCTTAATTAGCTTAACCATATGTTGTTGATTTGTTGAATTTTGTAACAAAAAAATATCCAGCAACATTAACAAATTATAGCGCTGTATGCACTCTAAGATGCAATGGCCTTGGAGACCTCAAACAAAAAATCTATTTAATTATACATGTTTCCGTCGTCGGTTTCAAGTAGTGTTCATTGCAAATTATTGTTATAAATTATTTCAGACCTACAATTTTTCATCGATGGGATGGATCGAATAAATATCCAGCACCAATGGGACCGTGAAAGCTGCAAGATTGAACCTTAACGCAATTACAATTTGGCAACCGCGCTCGTCTTCTGTTGGATGATCTTCGAACATTTAAATAAAAATAAAATAAAACTATTTAACAAAGTTATGATGTGCTGTCTTGTCTATCGAATCGCTAACTCTAGAACATTTAATGAATAATGGTCAAAGCAAAAATGGAATCCGCGTTTTCCATTCAGTTTAATTTAGCAGTTCAATGCAAGGAAGTTCCTGGCACGGCACCTAGTTACCATGTAGCGGTGTTGGAGTGATGTCATGACAGCAGGTTTGGTATTAACTATTCATGTCTAGTTCTACAAAAGAATCTGGGGTCGTATCGGTCCGTTTTTCTTCCTCACTTATCCATTTTAAAATTAGTCTGTGCCTATGTATAACTTGATTCTTCTGATCAATTTTGGGTTCATTTAGTAACGGCAGCGTAGCCACATTTCAGTGATAATATACACATTTATGGCCAATCGGTCCTCTCACGAATTCGTTCACTTCTGAAAATTCCACAGGACTCATTTAGTGCAACGAACATTCGATGTTGCGCGTCCAAATCCGTAAACGAACTGACTTGCCGGTGCTAACGTCAGTGTATTATCATTGAAACGTGACAACGGTGCCGGTATACGGATGCGTTTCGGTCGCACATTCACTTCACTCTCGAAGAGTATTAGCCATGCATGGCCAGACAAGTAAAACATACTTTAGGGGTTAGGAGTGGGGTTGAATTTGAGACAAATCGAGGATTACCATCTCGTCGGACTTTAATGCGGTTGCAGCGGGACATTTATAATCATACATCAGGACATTCGGCTTGAAATTTATTCAATGTGTTTTGTGAATGACCCACTCGTGCATGTGTCAACAAAAAACTTCTTAACGGATGTTGTAAATTTAGAGACGTAAAAACAGGTATTATTAACAACATATTAGCCGAGCACGTTTTGACAGACATCTTGTAGTTCCAAACAAAATGCATGGTCATTCCAAAGCCAGCATTATTGGCGTTTTATAAGTGCTATATAAAATGAATAGGCGATTATTATGCCTTGCTAATAAATCTATGACGCACAGTGGATACTCGGTATCTCGCTCAAAGATATATACACCATAGTACTTTTACTATTACATTATTGTACTACTACTGTTATTTGTAATTATATTATTATTATTATTACTGTACTAGCAGAGGTACCTGGCTCCGCGCGGGTCAATGTCGTTTTGGACGATGTCGGGCTGAATGACTTCGTGAATATTGTATGAGTTCCCTTTACAAACTTTCATACCCTATTTCCTCTCCTTCGAATAAAATGTTTGCTAAAAAAGGTAGCTTTTCCAAGACCATCCCTATACCGAAATTGATCAAAATTGGTTCAGCGGTTTAAGCCGGAAAACGCAACAGACCAACAGACGCATTTACTATATTAGTATAGACAATATCATTAAAATATAACGAATCACTCAACCACATTCACGGACAATCCTTTGCCTATCATTTGTTCAAACAGTCTGTAAAGGATATCCCTCCCTCGCCCATTTCCAATGCAAAACACGTTCAAAGGTCTCTCGGAGTCATTTTGCTTTTATTTCTTCATTCGGTGGGATTTAGGAAGACACCATAAGCGATACGAACGAACCGGACAGATTGCTGCGACGATTCTCATAAAAACAGTCATCCTGTTTCCGAAATTTCTAAACTTTATATCTTCGAGACTGTTTGAAAAAAAAATGCAAGACTGCATGACTTTATAGACATTTTTGCTAATTAGAAAAAAATCTGAGCATTCTACCCAAACCGGCATCAGAAGGTTTAATTTGCTCATTAGAATTTTTTTTTCGGGGGAGACGCAAACTTCAGCCAATATCAGCAGGACTATTCCTGGCATTCAGTAATCAGGAATCCTGAGTCTAGAAAATCGCTTTTATAGCCGTTTTGAAAGCGAGTTTTCCACGGAAAACCGTGATTAAAAAACTATGCTCCGGAATATTTTCGTCATGAAAATCGCTTTGAAAACTGTTTTAAAAGCGGTTTTAGAGACTCAGGAATCCTGATCGCTGATTAAGGAATTCCAGGAATAGGACTGAAGAATTATAATCTTTGTTCTAGTGGTTCTAGATAATAATAATATTGCGAGTGCCACACCATGGTATAGGGACTAGAGGACTTGCCTTTCATGCGAGAGGTAGTGGGTTTAATTCCTCGCCCCGGTCATGGACCACTTTTAAATCCGATACAGTTTTTGTTCTGCGCAGCCGTTTGCGATTGGAACCGGCCAAGATTCATCCAGATATATTTACAAGGGGTAAGGGATAGAGCGGAGAGCGGAGAGATAAAGGGTAAGCGGAAGGGATAGAGAGAAAAGGTATCACACACATTTGGGACATTGACACCTACTCCATTATAAAAAACACCATCTTTGATAAATCTTTTGATTAATGCGTTGCGAAAACGATATTTCAGAATTGTAATAAAATCTTAAATTAACATCGAAAGCATTTTTCTTTTGTAAAAAGTATTTAGTAAAAACGAACAATATTCTAATTAAGAATAAATTTCACTATCATAAATATTTCATTTCTCGCTGTAAAATATAAAAACGATGTCGAAGTCAGATCGTAACCCAATTTAATTTTTTCACAAAAGCGAGCCTCACAACAAAGTTTTGAGCGCGTTAATATTAAACGCTCCAAGATTATTCTTGGAGACACTTTTTTCCGATATCTACATAATTTTATTTATTGACAGTAACATATTTAGATTCAATAAAGCACCAGAACTTTAATAAGAAATGTATGCCATCTTTGAGATCATATACAAAAGCTTCTATTATTTTTTTCAATACTATCATAATGTGTTTTAGAAACAAAATACATGATCATCCTGTAATTTTAAGCAAGCAATTCTTGTATATTTATATTTACAATTTATGATGCCACGGTCTTCTTTTACGAAAACAATCGTGCTATAGTAATGTTTTTGATTAGTCATGAGTTGACCGTGAACAATATTCTTGTTGATCAAATTATTTTTAATACAGATCGACTCAGTTTCATGTAAGGATCATTTCATTGTATCGGAATAAAAATATCGGAGCAGCAGAAATTAGTCAAATTTCATATTAACAAGCCAATACAAAGTACATTCCTACTAATTCATAGTCGATACATACACATTGAACTCAACATATTTAACAGAAATCTATGATTTCAAATTTAGAATGACTCTGGTTCTTGGTGTGACTTTCATTTGTTATTCGGTATCAGTTTATAAATGTTTGTACTTCATCATGGCGTTATCCAATAAGCATAAAGTTAATTAAGTGTTTTTTTTCTTAACTATCGAAGCCCAGTTAATACTTCTTGATCGCGATCTACCGAATCACAAGATATTTGAAAATATTATTAAAATGAAAGACAAGAAGGTTGTTTTAAGCCTAAAATAGCGAGTAGAGAGTAGAGTAGTGAATAATGAAGAATGCTATGAAGTGAGTAATGAATTTATAATCAGTGCCATGTTAGGTTATGTCAAAATGTACCAAGACATTTGTGGGTTTTTGAAAGCCTTCTCGTATGCCATTTTATTGTCATACCATAGAGAACGTTTCACATGAAACTTTTTACCCGAAGCGAAATCTAGACACAACCTCTTTTTGGTTCTCACGAAAATAAACCCACTTTTCTGCCCCTACCATCCCGAGAATCCTGTATACAAGGCTGGAGAGGATGATTCGATCATATAAAAAAGTTTTCTATGGGTGATTATAGATAAATATCATGTAACATAGTATAGATAGTTTATAACACTATTCGCTCTTTCGCATGGACAAGTCAAGCATCAAAAGTCTGCCCATTCAGTCACTACTGACTTTACTCTGCCAGGCTTCAAGGAAACTTATCCCAAGGCAAGGTCCACAGACTGTCGCCACTTGTCACTTGTCGACGTTATAATTATTTTGTCGACCGCATAATTATACGCTCGGGTCAATGTCGTTTTTGACTGATGTTAGGCAGAATTACATTTTTCCAAAAGTCTTAATCTAGGTAATAAACTATGTAAGTGCCAACTTTTACCCAAATTTGTTCAGCCGTTTTTCCGTAAATAACAAAGTTTCAAACATACAAACTTTCCCATTTATTAGATTAGTCGGATGTCAGTACATAATTTGAGTATGTTGAACACCTCGAACTAACTCTTCTTTTGACATCTATGGCAGTGTCACTATGTAAATGTCACTTTCACTTATCAATGAATTTATTATAGAAATCATGTATCGAAATATTTGATCCTCTTATCTAAAAACTCCTCTTTGAAATAAATTATTGTGATTGTTTCCTCGGTTTATACTTAGGGCCCCAAGGAAACAGTTTTCACATTTCAAAGTTGTGGAATTTATGTTTTTAATGTTATCATTAATTTATCCATGTTGACATATTGGTTGGGGAAAAAGTTTCTTCGCATTTTTTAAGAAAATTCAAAACATTTTTTAATAGGGTTTATTTACATTTAACTAAAGTATGTAGGTACCATTTTGTTCGATAACTTTTTGCCATCTTGTAGGTAGGGACATGATCCCATTGCTATAGAAATATTGGGACTTCTGATCAATATACCGCGACAAGTGGTTTTGGCAGTCCTCTCGTGATGTTAACCTGACACTGCCTAAAGAATTCTGAAGAGACCTAAACAGGTGGAAATCTGAAGGTGCAAGGTCAGGACTATACGGCGGATGCATTAACACCTCCCAGCCAAACTCTCTTAGTTTTTGCTGAGTGGCTAAAGATGTGTGAGGTCTAGCGTTATCATGATGAAAAACCACACCCCTTCTGTTGATTAATTCCGGCCGCTTTCTCTCAACTTCTTGCTTTAATCTCATCAGTTGTTCGCAGTAGAGTTCAGAATCGATGGTCCTGCCTGGTGGTAACAGCTCATAATGAATAATGCCCTTCCAATCCCACCACACACACAGCATCACCTTGTTGCGAGTTAACCCGGGTTTCGCCACAGTCTGTGAAGCTTGACCGGCCTTTGACCACGACCTTTTTCGCACGTTCTTGTCGTACGTGATCCACTTTTCATCACCAGTTATCAGCTTCTTCAAAAATGGTTCGGTTTCATTACGTCGTAATAAAGAATCACAAATGAGTACACGGTTCATTAGGTTTCTTTCAGTGAGCTCGTGAGGTACCCAAATATCGAGCTTTTTTGTGTACCCAGTTTTTTTCAAATGCGCCTAAACTGTTTTGTGGTCAATTCCTAGTTCTTCAGCTACGTCGTAACTACTGATATGCCGATCTTGCTCCACTTTTTCAAAAATGCCATCCATTTTATCCGTAATAGGGCGACCAGAGCGACGTGCATCTTTGACATCAAAATTTCCGGATTGAAAACGCTTAAACCAAATTTGTGCTACTCTCACAGACACTGCACTAGGTCCATAAACATCGCAAATTTTTTTCGCGGCTTGCGTTGCATTTTTACCTTTTTTGTAGTAAAATTTTAAAATGTATCGAATTTCTTCATTAGATTCACTCATTTTGACAGTACGAAAAACAAATGAGAATCACACATTTTCCTAATTTGAATTTGGAATTATGTTCTTTAAAATTTAAACTTTCAATGATACCAAAACCAGCCAGATACAAATAGTATAGCCAAAGAGATTTATTACAAGTTCATACATACTATAATGCGAAAAGACTTTTTCCCCGACCTATTATAATGATCAATGCGAATATTCCGACAAGTATTTGACGCATAGGTAACAGATTTATTTTTAGATCTGTGAAACCGAGGCAACTAAGTCTTCTTACAAATCACATTCTGTGAGCGCGCTTTATTTATTTTTTATCTTTTCATTCCTTTCACATTTTTGTTCTTTGTCTTTATTTCTTTCAGCGAGGCCACAGCCACGCCGCAGCGATGGTCGCTAAATTGAAATAATTGAACGGGTATTATACTTGAGTATAATTGGTGCACTCTGCATTTTTAAGCGGTTTGCATCCATCTTCATTTCAGGGGTTTTACATAGTTAGTTGAGTTTTTATTATTTTATTAATTCACTTAATTTTAGTTTATGTGTATTATTTGAACATTTGTCGGTTAGAGCGCGGCTCTTGATACGAGGTAATCTCTTATTGGTAGTTTCAATAATTAGTTTGGAAATAATATTACAATTATTAAATATTTTTATAACTAATAAAAATGACTATAATATTTTCGCCGCTTGATGTCCTGTTTTGAAAATTTTAAATTATTTGCTCTTTTTTCGCTACTGTGATATCATATTTTGAGAAACCGAATAGAAAATATAAAAATGCGTATTACAGCGGCAAAGTCTAGGGCACGGGAATGTGTCCAAAGACATTCGGATTTAATAAAATGGCACTAGATCAAACAACGTGCGGGCCTCAAGGCTTGCATGCCATAAATAGCTTACTCTCTCCCGTAGATTTAGCTGAAAGAGTCCCCCTTCCAGGAGCACTCTCAAAGTGCTGCCAGCGCGAAATATTGAGTTACTAGGAAATGGTTTTCGCGGCACGGAACGATTTTCCGCCGAGAAAATATGCGGGTCTACCTAAATTTTATTTGTTCTTCGAGCAGCTCCGAGCCATCCGTCTTGTTGGAGACCCGAAACTCACAGATGGCCTGGAGTCTCTGAGGCACAGGCGGCTTTTCGGGTCACTTAGTCAGTTTTAAGTTACGTAATTGACGATGCTGGAGCTGCATGCCTTATCCCTCCCATTCAACCAATATCCGGAGACAACAATTGTTCCCGGAGCACTCGCCGCAGAGAATCAGATCACCCATTTGTTATTGACATTATATTTTTAAACCTATAGCTTCTCAAAAACTCAAATGCTTATCCTCATATCTTTAACCTGGGAGTCTTAAAATACAATTTGTATTAGCACGATAGCTCTGCATTATTTCTCAAATAAGCAAGTATGCTGCTCCGCTGAGCAAGGTTTTGCGAGGTGAGGTAGATGTGGTTATTCCGATAACCTTTAGTTCCTCAGCACAGCCACCTAGTTTAGATAAAAGAAGCTCTTCACGCTGTGACGGATAACGACATTCCAGTAAAAGTGCATTTATAGGGGGGCTCTTTTTTTCAGGGGCTCAATTATGCATCTGCATCCAAGGAGTTCAGAGAAGTCTCCGAATGACGTCTGCATCTGAATATCGTATGACATTGACAATTTTACGAGAGATATAAGTGTTGCTATTGTAAATGGCATGATATTGTCGCCAAAACTTCCTGGCGATTTAATTATTCTTTACATTTATTTTTTATCTGTCATTCGGGTCACGTGAAAAAACATGTGGTTTATTTTAACTTATTACTATAATATATACATAATTTGATCATTTTATTTTGTATTCTCTAAAATACATACAAGTCAAAAGACCCAGGAATTATATTTCATCAACAGAGCTACGCAACCCCCACTATGTTATATCGTCACTTCCAAGTAGCACTGCAATTTTCCCCCATGTCAATCGTCTTCATTTCTTACAATAAACCTAATACAGTGTAAACAATTTTAAATGATGGCTAGAGTCCACAATCTCTGGTTAATTTTAATGTTATTGTTACGATATACAGAGAGTTTGGCAATTCCATACATTCCTTTTAAGGGTTATTCTAGAGTTAATTTGAAACAAATTTGTCCCAATTTACTGGGGGTCGAAAATCAATAGTGTTTGAGTTATTTAGGTTTAAAATTTTTTTGGATATTTTTTCAGTCTTGTTACCAAAAAAATGATAAATATAAATTAACTACTCCGTTCTGGGTACTAAATCAGCAATTTTTTAATTGGTGATAAATGAGAGACTACTTTAAAAAAATATGTGCCCTGAAATATCCATAATCTAAGAAATAAAGGGTCATAAATGACAGTTTATGTAAAAAGCAATAATCTTAACAAATTTACTTAAATCAAAGAGGATTATTAATAAAAAATACACGTGGCATACAAATTATGGAAATAACTTAATTATTTCATAAGCTTCCAGAAAAGGTACAAATAATGTCCACTTTCACACAAGTTCCATATTTTTTTGTTTGGTTCGGTTTGCTCTGACAATTGATCACATAATTTATCCTAATAACATTTTCTTGCCAACTTAATTTTACAAAAGGTAGTTAGCACTTCACTCTTAGTTAAAATCGGTTCAACGATTAATATTATGATCACCATTAGCTTATTACAAAAGATAGACATGTTGCAGATATCCAGTGAGTTGTTCGACATCATTCCATTTAAAGCTGAAGCTTTTAGTTCATAAAAGTTATCTAAACTCTAGCAGAATCTACGCTTATTTTACTGAGCTGTCAGCTTTATAAGTGCACTCTTTGTGTCTTTCTCTGATATATCTTACCACTTTAAAAAGTTATATTTTCTCGAAAATAAAACGTGTTGTGCGGAGGAAACTCACATTTTTATTGTAAACTAGCTGCGGTACCCGGCGCCGCTCGGGTTAATGTCGTTTTGGATTTATTTCGGAATGAATTATTTCATAGATAAAAAATATCCGAATGAGCTGGTCCAAAAGGCGGTGTATAAATAAATATAATGTATGTCTGAAATTAATAATGAGCAAGCATTTTTAATAAACGTATGATAAATGTCCCGACCTTTTAATAAACCTTTAGTTTTTTTTTTATTTGAATAAAAAACCTGCTAATTCAATATAATATTAGAATAAATTTGCAGCCCGTTCGTAACCTCAACTACGCCGCATGTCGTTGGTTCACGCTTACGGTCAATGTATATACATATATATATAGATTCTTTGCTCAAGGTTACATAGGTTACTTAAGGGAATAATATTGGTGGACTTATCAAAGTAAGCTTAATTTGTTACCTAACATTTGTTAATTTCTTAATTTTTAATAGAGGGCCCGTGGCTTTAGCGGACTTCGGTCCTAAAAAGGAAACGGTCCATATCGATACCCACATGTTACAATTGCAAAAATTTCATCCATCTACGTGCAAAGAATTAAAAAAAATATATACGAAAGCAGTGTTAAAATAATATTTAGTTGATAAAATAGTGAATTATTTACTACTTTAACTTGTTAACTTAAATTCTGAGAGTTCCGGACCCGTAGGGGAACCCTATTACTAAGTCACCGCTATCCTTCCGACCTTCCGTCCGTCCGTCCGTCCACCCGTCCGTCCGTCACAGACATGTATATCATGACCCGTTATAGGACAGCTGAAATTTTCACAAATTGTGTATTCCTGTTGCCGCTATAACTACAAACGAAAAATAAATTAAAATTAAATTAATCAACAAATAAGAAACGTGATTTCTTTGGGTCAAATTTTGTATAATGGTACGGAACCCTTCGTGTGCGATTCCGACTCGCACTTGGCCGGTTTTAAGAGTACGTCAGTCTTGCACAGCACTTTACCCGGTAGGGTCTCTGGCACAGGAAACCATATCCTATAAATACGCCAGCCTTGTTCTGAACAAACTTATTCCACATAAAGACAGCTGTTATCGCGATATCCGATTCCCGCCTTAAGTATTAGTTATCATAGTTATTTCTCCGGAAAAAACATCGCAGCTTCTGACCGCCTGCGCACACAAAATGCGTTCGAACTAACTATAGAAGCTGATAAGCGTTGACTCATTAAGATGGATGGGGAGTGACTCTATTAATACCACATCAGTAGCCTTGCGCTATCACAAGGTGAACGTATTATTATTAAAGGCGCTTAGCGCTCCAATGAGGTAGCACATATAAAGCTATATACTGCCCTCCTTATTAAAAAGGCGGTAACTACTTATGGGCTTCATATGTAGTTACCGCCTTTTTAATAAGGAGGGCAGTATAGGTACATGGTAGCTTTAAAAAACATACGTTGAAATAAAATATACATTTTCTAAGGTCTCCTAAGCGGTTTTGTGCTGTGAAAGACCCGGTGAAAGAATTGCCCACTGCATTTCTACCCGTGCATATCGTAAGAGGCAGCTAAGGGAATCGTCTGTAGAAATGTAATATAAGGGAGGTTCTGGCATGACGCCTAGTTCTCGTTGGATGACTGGGGATGGTCATGTGGGGAATTTTAAAACTGACATTCCCCACACAATAACGCAATACGTTCTGTCATCCCCTAGATATGACTCCAACAAAAATAACGCGACCCGAAAAATATATTGGCCCGCGCCACGGAGTAAAAAGGTAGAGAGGAGATGGTCGAAGCAAACTGGGCACGTGCCCACGAACTGAAACCCTAAGTCTTAGCCCACGTGATAAGAAGGCGTGGCTAAGCGTCAGATGGTTCGCAAACAGTAAAAATGCGGTCGCGGCAGTTTAAGTATTGAAACCATTAACAAGAAAAACGTCAATAACATTTACGGTTCTTCCGGTTAATGGATTTAGCAAAAAAGGCGGAGTATTACCCCACCATGAAATGTTTTTCCCCCGCTGCCCCTCGCACTAGAGATACTCACTGCGTTCTATTTTTAACCGACTTCAAAAACTCATAACTTTCGCCTGGGTGAACCGATTTTGATGCTTATTTTTTTATTTGGAAGGTGGTGCTTCCCGTGGGAGTCGTGGGACCACCATTTTAATTCTAACAATGGTTTAGTTCTAACAATGATAACCATGAGAAAATCATAAAAGTCTTAAATTTGTATTAAGTATGTGCACGAAAATGGACGAATAACTCAATATAACGCCAACCGATTTCGATGATTCTTTTTTTATTGGAAAGGACGTGTACAAATTAGTGAGTGTACTTTCGATTCACTAAAAATAAACATATATAAAAAAATTACAAAAAAATAACCGACTTCAAAGAAAAAGCACTAAAAAGTAAAAAATAATTGCCATTTCTGTAGTTACGATTATTGTGATTTTTTGAGTCGGTGTCAGCCAAGGTAGCCAAGGATCTCTAGACTGGTGCAGCGCGTACCCGGCTAACGCCGACCCTATACGCAATAACAATAATCGTAACTACAGAAATGGCAATAATTTTTTACTGTTTATCGTTTTTTCTTTGAAGTCGGTTATTTTTTGTTTTTTTTTTAACGAGAGCTAACAACATCTGCCTACCTCACTCCTCCGTGGTGGCCGGCGCGCTCGATCGCCCAGTGGAAGAGCTGTAGTTCGCGGAGCGTGCGAAAAACGCTCACACTTGACCGCGCTCGACGCGCAGATTAGCTGCGGGCCCGCGGCGGCGCCCGCCGGCGGCACACATCAAAGCCTTGGGCCGCGCCGCCCCCGCGCGACCACAAAGAGTGAAATCCGCGTTCTTTGATGGCTGGAATTTTCGCAATCGCAGCCTGATCCTAATTTAATGGTTGCATATTTTGTGGTTATTTATTTTTGGCGCTGACGAGATGTATTTTTACTTGTGATTTTTGTAATGGTTTTCTATACGTAGATATCGTTGTTTCATATACATACATCAGATATTATTCATGATATACAATATGTATTTCAAGCAGCAATATTGGTTAAGACTACATTATTGGTGGTAGTTTATTATCTACTATCGTAAACACAAACTCTGTTAGAACATATGGACGGATGCTTCTACTACCCTGTTAATCCTTAATTTCGCTTTTTTGATTCACTTTTGGTCACAGATCAGCTAATATTTACATCGTAAAAGATACATATTTCCGACTCCACACAAGATATTTTACACCTACTGAGATAACAGCCTACTCATTCTGTAGCACACGATAAGTAATAGTACTCCCGCAATTACCTCCTGTCGATTACTGCATGCTTAAATGTGCCTAAATGCTCGTGTATAGAGTTGATATCGGTTCGTCAGTCGTGTGGAAGATTACAGGGAACCCGGGCTTCACTTTATTTTACCTGTCTCCCTTATGCTTTCATTAAATTTGTTAAGTCTTAAGTAGTTAAATACAATGTTAGTATAATATTTCTCCTCTCTCTACTCAACCATGGACTGGGAAATTTTACAAAACGTTTCATTTATTATCGTAAAACTTGACCAGTTCAAGCTTCAGTAACACACAAGCAAAAGCTCTCTTCCCAAGACTCACAATCTATATATGACTTGTAAATTTCGTATTAAAATATTTATTTTGAAATGCTTTGCGTGGCGGATCGTTGTTTAACTATTAAAGTCCAAATTTTATCTAAATTTACTCAATGACAATTGTTACTTTTACAAATGCTTTATTTGAAAGATTATAAAGTTTTGCCCAAACCTAATTACCAAAATGAGAGTTTTCAATGCACTTTATACAAAATTTGCTTTACGTTATTTTAGCCTACCCTGGAGGCTATAGAAACATCAGGAAACGCAAATCCTCATACAAATAATTTACTTAGGTAACTTTAACGAAATGTTTGGCAGAAAAAGAATTATCTTAGTTTTCATTTCTTTTATTCTACAATCGTGCCTCTTCTTGATGCCAAAGTTTTGTTCCCATACATAAGTAAAAGCACCAGTACATCATTATGAATCGCCATCCTAGCTGTAGACGTAAAATCTCGGGTTTTTATAACGGAGGTCATCGCGCCATTCACTAGTTTTCCGTCACTCACTCTTTTTGCAGTGACATTTTCACACTTATTCGAAATTCTATTCTTATTCTATTTCGAAATTGAGACCGGAGTGGAATATGTCATGACAGGATATTCCAGGGAATACAGCACGAGTCTAGCTCAAAATAACTTTAGCCGAGCCTGTAAATAATATTCACCCCCGTCTGATTTTGATGGAGAGGTGCTTGTCAATTTCCCGATATTTTCGCGATTCAATACGACAGGATCTCGTGACGTTTGTATAATGCGAGGACTTCTATTTTAAATTCGTGGGTTGTCCACGCATGCATCGAATCGATTATATATGTATGCGTCGCTTCTGACAATACTGAGATTTTTTAATAACGTTAGTTTCTTCTACTGGCACACATACTCGTATATTCATGAATTCTCGGCGAATACGGGTTCCACCCGTTTCCACCACTAATATGCCAATCAACTTTGCCACGAACCTATATCCCCAAATACTCCGCATTATACCCCGACACATTCAAATTTAATGTGAACCATGAAATAATCCGCTTCTTATCAAGTACGCGTTTCTAAATACGTGCCAAAAAGTTTGGTGTCGTAGCAAAAAACAATGAGAGATAGCAAGAGAAGAGCCTACTACATCTCACTATTGTAGCATCGTATGAATTCTGTTATGCAGTGTTATGGGCGTGATAAGAGCCAAGTGCATTAATTTTTAAAATGACGTAAGTAAAACAACAAAAATAAATAAATAATGGTCTAGCTTTAATTTAAAGATAAAACTCTGGTGCTTTGTTTTCTTAAATTAGACAAATATTCATAAACTTTCATAAAAAAAGTTTGAACACAGAATTTGAGCGTCAGATATTTACGGTTATAGATTTCAAATATAGGCAGATCATCAATGCATCTCTTTGAAATTCCAAAATAGGTAGAAGTTATTTTTTAAAATAATAAAATATGGTTTCACGTATGCTCTTATGGAACTGAATGCAATCAAATGTTATCACGCCCTTAAATATAATATGTAAGGCGAAAGAAATGCCACATTATTTACATTAAAAAATATTGATATTCGGCCACAATTTCAATAAATGCTAATTTATGATTTAGTTAGTCTTATTTGTTCGGCCTCCATACTTATCTAACTTATATTATGCGAGCAATCAACTACATCTTACTTCTACGCCATCGATGATTCTGTAAGGAAGTTATTGAATTTGTCAACATCTTCTGTGGTTTGGTTTGTCTCGAGAAATTTTATTGTAATTTATTGGCATCGTAAAAAGTTTGAGTCAATTTCATGAAGAAGCAAACTGTCCAGACGTGCGTATAACAAAATGCTCTGCTCAAACGTGCCCATAGCTTCGACAGTATTAGCGTAGAATTTCTATATGTTCAGAAATACTATTCAGACTCTTTCAATTGTGACGATAATTTTTATCGTGTTAATTTTAAACCAAATTTACTTTTACCATCTGTCACAAATTTACAAAATATTGTGTGTATGACGTGTCAGTCATATAATCCATTGCATTGTGTAATAAATGAAATATTTTAAATCGAAAAATATGTGATATGTATAATGCTTGGTCTTTAAGTACCTATATATTTGCAAAAAAAAAAACATTATATCCCATAACCTTTGTTCTAGTGGTGCCAGTGGTATTTGAGAAGGCGGAACTAGGATCATGAATGGGCAAAGCATCCGATTTAACAATAACATTTGTAAATTAAACTTTATAGACGAAATTGTGCTCGGATAAAATAGTTGTTCTTTAAGTACCTGTGATTTTCTTAATAAACTTATTCCTTAAAATATGCGCGCCATGTGCCGTAACAGCGACTTTGACAACCTCTATACAGCTAAGTTACTCCATGGCAAATTGCTTGCGGAACTGGTTTTCGCATCGCGGTAAAGGTAAAGTCCCTGGCGCTATATTTTTGGATGCTGGCCATTATTTTTAAAGCGAGACGGAGTAATCCCAGCGTTTCAAAGGTCAAAAACGACATTATGTTCGCATTAGTTGTCGTCTGGGTAGGCGCTTATTACTGAGTACCAACGAGAGCCGTTCGGGTCAAGGCCCGTGTGGAATCATTGGTAAACACAAATTAAATGAATACGATAAAATGCAGTAGGACTACTTGTACTTTTTTATGTAACTGTACATGGATAGCTTATACGACTATTCTGTCATACATGCATGATGTCATGATATTAGCCCAACACACCAAATGGAAATAAGTGCCTTATTTTGAAAGGAAAATACCACCACCGACCGCCACCACACAGCCCACCGCTAATTCAATTAACCCTACCACCTAGTAAGTAAGGAAGGACCTACAGTATTACATAGAATCCGAATCACGAGCAAAGTAGTTCTTCGCAAAGTATTTATTTAAGATATCCATTAAGACTCAGAGATTCTCTTATTAAGATCCAGTATTCTCTATTTAAGATCCAGTATAAATGTTCGTAAATATTATAAATGCGAAAGCAACTCTGTCTGCAATTGCGTTTTCACGCATAAACCAATTTTGATGCTAGTCTCTGTATATTTATATTAACTATTTAATTTGTATGCATCGACTGTTTGTCACGCAAATAAAATAATAATAAAATAGTCGATTTTAAACACATACTATTTGCGCTGCAAGAAATCTTGTTTCATACAAAACAGATATTAACTCCTTCATTTCAAGTAATTTACAGAGCGAACGTCGTCCGACGAATCGTGGTTTTAAAAAAAAGCCGAAGCAATTTTAAAAAATCTTGCCGAGCGAAATAAACAAGCAGTACCTAATTTAGTACACAAACATTGGCACTATGGTAGGTTAAAATATTTTAAAATGTACGATAATGTAATTTTTAGCCTCCCACCCGAGGAACGCAATTCAGTTAGCATGGCAAGACTACACCATTCCTTGACCAATGTATTTTGATTTAATGTTCGCTTTACTTAAATGTGCTGTACATGTCATGTCTGCAGCTAGGATGGCGGTTGATAAGCACCTTCACGTATGTATGGAAACGAGACTTGGATATGGCGGAGGTGGCAGGAATTTAGAATAAATGCTGTCGAGGAACATGTCAAAATGGCTAGAGACGGCTGGCAACCGCGTCGCTGACTGTTTGCCTACAGAGGCAAACGCCATACAACGAGTCTATAGTTAATTACTATAGACCATTATCGTAGGTAGCAAAGAAAAAGCAAAAGTCACATATCATTTATTATGAATTCGGTACGTATTTAAAAAAAAATATTACGTTAAAACCCTCGGAAAGGGACGCTTTGTCCCGGTGAGTCACGATCATAGAGATTTTTTTTTGCGTTTCCTGTTTTCTAAGCGAGACAGAGCGCATAAACAGCAAAAGGTGTTCCGCGAGAGTTAGGAGCTTAGATTATACCATATGTTCAAAAGTTATTTTTTTATTTTGCGAAGTTTTTCGTACATTAATTCGGCAATAATTTTATTACTATACTGAAAATAATTAATACAAAGATGAAAAAGAAGTGTTTTTATTAAAATCGAAAACACAAGTTTAGGCCTACAAATATAAGTTTGCATAGAAAAAATCGTTGATACCCTGTCCTAATACATTATTATGTTAATATAGTGCTATCAAATGTATCATGCCTAGCCAATTCATTGATTAGTTCAGTCAGAGCGTGAGTTTGCCCTGCTGACGCGCTTGCACAGCGAGGAGAGTGGAGGGTGCCACACCGCTGCTGAGCGTAAATATTTAATTAAAAAGCAATGTAAACAGGCCGTACTTGCACCCTACACTGCGATAGAGGAAGCACAGAGTTAAGAGCATCCTCATACCTAAACATTTTGGACCAATTGTTGTGATTAAAACGACATAGCCAGAGCCCGAATGTGACCAACCCGCATAACGCCTGTTTTTTAATTGTTTCGTTAAAGAAATTGGGAAAAATTAAACATGTTCTTCGCTGAATGGGTAGATAATTTTAAGATCTTTTAAATGGTATTAAAATAAATATTGGTTCATATCAATATAAGCCGCAAATTTGAAAAATAATATACTTGAGACCTGACTTCAAAAAAAAATTCCATGCAAAAAATATTAATTTCTGTAACATTTTTCTTTCTGTTTTGGTAGAACGTTAGCTGGAATTATACATGTTTTTTTTTTCACGTTCTCATTCCATAAAGATCAGGAACTTACCGCAATCAAACCATTCGCATTGGCTAGCATAATCATCTTAAGGTAAATTATATAATAATAATTAATCTACCGTCACACAACTACCGTTATAACTCTAACACACCGCATTCCCGAAGGAATTAGGTGTCATGACAAGACCTTCCCTTTATGGACACGGCTACATTCAACCGGATGGAAAATACGGACAATTTTTCATTGCCGCTTCAACCATTGTTTCATCCAATGCGGTGGTACCAACCTGGGCGGGCTTACCTAGTAGGGGAAGGGGATGTACAGTTTTACATGGCTTTCGAACCGTGCATTCGTTACGAAATGCACTTATCCGACTCAGAAAGAGATAGAAAGTGGTCTATGATTGGGGCGAGGATTTGAACCCAGACCACATGCATGAAAGGCAAGACCACGAGCTGTACTCCTGTACGCTGTGTCTCTGTTGATCATATTTCTTAACTTTTCCTAATTTTAAGTAAAACTGAGAAAAACTTTAAAACATAACTTCAGATCATATTTTTAAGCTACATTTAGATTTTTTAAGTTAAATATGGAGATTGTTTCTGTCCTGTATGCGTTCATACGCCATTCATCCGAATGCGATGAAATATTTACTAGATTTCTATTTCGCAAGCCCACGAAGGTTTCTGTCCACATTTCACCGGGTTCCGCTCTTGACAATCTCCAAAACAAAACTAACTCGAGTGGAGCCGGGATCTTCATCTAGTTATCATAAAAGCAGGATAATAGTAATAAAATAATTGCAAGCCTTAATCTAAAGATCCATATCATTGAGACTGTTTTATGGCGGCAATTTAACCAGCTACTAAACTACTTGACAACGGCGCTATTTCGGATAATATATTATTTCCTAGAAATACGGTTTCAAAATTAGTTTAATGACTATCATAAACACTAAAATCTAAAAATAAACAAGTATTTATTTTTGTGTGATGAATGCGACGCTTGGCCCAGTATCCGGCAATTGGGTGTATAAGTTTTGGATTTTTTTTATATACGCCATGCCGACTTGACAGGACTTCTCTCAGGCTCCTCTTGAAGGAAGCCGTCAGGAAATGAGGACGCTGAAATAATAGTTTTGGAGCCTCCGCCTCCATCTCGAAAGTTAAATAAATCGTTACTGTGAAATCGGCCAAGGACGACTTCGGACACCGGGAAAGCGTAAATTTTCAAAACAATATCTACAGCGATGATGTGAATCTAAAAACATATTTCACAATATGCCTGTCTGTTCCCCTGCCATATCAATTTTACTTGGGGTCCGTTAATAGCACATAGATTCTTTTCAAATCAATCAAAAGAAGACAATTGCCCAAAGAATAAACTGGCCTAAATAAAGAGGCGCAAACATATATGAAAACATAAGTAAATCATGTTTGAAAAATTTTTTGGGTTTTCACGCGGCAGGAAGAGACATTCTCAAAGGTTTCGAGCTAATCATTCAGCCCGTTGTCAAGGAGGCATCCACCACGTTCGACATATAGTCGTCTGCTGCGTACGAACGTGGCGGATGCCTCCTTGACAACGGGCTGAATGATTAGCTCGAAACATCGCAAAATGTCCTTTCCTGCCGCGTGAAAAGCCGTAACATTTTTTAAAAATGTCTAACGAGAATCGGTAATCTCAAGAGTATCATAAGTAAATAATGTCTCATCTGAACAAATTTACAGTGCGTAAGTCTACAAAATCTAGAGTGATTTATCGTTTTTATATTGGTGAACTACGTCATAAAGTTTGGGTTTTTTTTATGCAACCTGACATAGATGGCTAATAAATACCACACAACTACCGTTATGATATTAGCCCAATACACCACATTCCCGAAGGAATTAGGTGCCATGCCAGGACCTTCCCTTTATGAGCAAGGCTACATTGGACTGGATGGAAAACACGGTAAATTTTTCATTGTCGCTTCGACCAACTTTTCATCCAATGCGATGGTACCAACCCGGGCGGGCTTAAACCCTACCACCTATTAAGGGAAGGCGACCTACAGTTTTACAGGGTTCCAAACCATGGATCAGCTCGCATTCGTGATGAAATGCATTTATACAACTAAGAATGAGAAAGAAAGAGTGAGAGAAGAAAGAAAGTGCATGCGAGGATTCGAACCCAGATCTCTGGTATGCTAGGTACCCGTAATTGAATAGACAGCAGGTGTATATATGTAAAAATCGTAGTTCATATTATAGGGCCCTGGATTATCTCTGATAACCGTTTCGTGGAAGCAGCGTGGTGGTATTATTATTTAACCTATTATTATGAATACAATAAATACTATCATTTATGTTTTGGATATTTTGAACTAAAGTAAAAAGACCAATCGAATATGCATTTTTTTTTCCAGGATCCATACCAAATGAAATCAATCAAATAAATTTATTGCATGAATAAAGTTAGAACTACTACAAAAATGCAGCTGATCCTAAACTAAGCTAGGCTTGTGCTATAGAACCAGCCATGACAGATATTATTTGGTACACATTTGTACATTTACTTAAAACACAAAGCAATTTTTCAAATTGTAAGTTACGTTCAAGTGAGGTGTCAATACATTCTCAGCGGATAGGTATAACCTAATGTAATAGAAAGGATTTAACCTTACCACCATCGTGTGGATAGATCTAAGCCTGAGGCGATTCGGTCCCAGCCTTAATGCCCTGGGACTGGCTTCGGGTGGAGAAGAAAAGACAGAGTTCCTCTTTCACCTTACGTCGGGAATAAAAGCTGATTTGATAATTCAGTATCGACTGCATGCTACGAGAGGTGTCGCGGGACAGCCGGTCAGAACGAAGCTTCATTCGCCATATTATGATTTACCTCAAAAAATACTGCGAAAAGACATTTCGACAGCCGGAAAAACATTTAATAAACCCCAGTCATCAAGATAAACACGAAAGACGCCTATTGTAACGAAATTGATCGACACTGTTGCAGAGCGCAGAGTGGTCAGTCTGAGTTCTCACCTCAATTGGCGTTTACGGCAAACCGATATTCGAGATATTCTGTGATTTTACTTCTTCAAGCTGTCAAAGTCAAACTCGGACTTCCGATTTGTATGAAAACGCGGAGTCGACGTAAACGGCGACGTCGACGTAAACTGTCAAATCTAACTCTGACTCTCAAATGTTAGTTAGATTAACGCCCACTGCGCGCGCTCTTCAATTTCTCCATACATTTGAAAACGCCAGTCGATCGGTTTGCCGTAAACGCCAATTTAGTTGAACTGGGACTTTGGGTACTGGTCTTATTTGACAAGTTTATTATGAATTTTAGATCTGCATGGGAACAACCATTGAAGAGTGAGGGAACAACATATGAAACGTTTAAAATGACGTTCCTGGAATTTTAACTCGGACAGCCGCGAATCGTCTGATGAGTATATAAAATCGTGGATAAAGAGTTTTAGATATAGTGAGCGGCTCGCTAATCTTCCGAATGGTAAGATATAATTAATTATTTGAGTAGTTGGTTCTCGAGCCTAGTCTAGGAGTAAACTCGTATAGTTTTTTCGGTTATAAAAATATTTAGCTCCGATTCAAGCCTATCAAAAGAAAGTTATTTGCATGTGTATCAAACATGAATAATATAGGCTGAACAAACATGACTTTCTGCTAGTTTATAAATGAATTCAGACTATCTAAAGACTACTAATTGTTTAAGCGAATAAACTAAATTAGATATTTTCTAATTATTTTGTAACTATGTTCCTTATCGCGCCTTTGGCGGATGAGGGCTAGACGGAAAATTGTGTTCTCTGACCTTTTCGCTTTTTGTCACGCTTTATCATTTTGAATCCCCGCAAAAGTACCAGGACGACAGAAATTGTTAGAACTTTGTAAAACTGTAATCTACGGATTGCATGGTCCCCCAGCTTTGCTGGTGGTGAGGCGAGTTGTTTGACCAGTTGCTATGGCAAACCATCGCCTAATAAATTAATTTCCCAGCTACTGAAGATTTCCGAAATTATCCTATCAACATACCATTTCAAACCAGTATATTTCGGCCCCCCGTCCACCTAGCTAGACGGACCCAACACCTCTATTGGGGTGGTTTTCAGTCCCTATATCTTTCCCATTCAGCAACCCACCTCCACTGCACCTTCAAAATTTAAAGCCTTCTACCTGGACCCCCTGAACACGTAGAGAGAAGCTAGAACCTCCCCTAGGGGCGGCTTCTAAATGTTGCCTTCAAGGACTTCTTCAAACATTTGCGCCTACCCACAATTGAAAAAGGAAGTCCGATTTGAAGTTGTTCTTGAAGTGAAAAACCCGGAGCCGGGGCGGATCGCTAGCACCTAATAATTCCGCTAAAGGAACATCGTACCTACCACCCGGTGGCACGACACCCCTCGTATTTTTTTTCCATAAATTAAATAACTAAGAGTAATAGATACTCTTCAATGTATCTATTACAATAACATATACACACCTAATAGGAACAAGCTGACTTGCCAAAATCTTCCTTATATTGCACGGCTACATTAAACGGGAAGGGTACAGAAATTACGGACAATTTTGATAGCCGTTGTGAATACCGCTCATTCAATGTGGTTGTAGCGACCCGGGTGGGATTAACTGTACCATCTGGTACATAACGAAGGAACGGAACCTACACTTTTATGCGTAGAATCCGAACCACGAACGACATATCCCTAAGTCGCCTCTTACGACGTGCATGGGACAAAATGCAGTGGAACTTGTATTATTTTTATGTACGAAAACCTACACAGATCAAAGTATTAACAAGTATGCCGTATTTCCCAACCCATTCAACAACCTCCTGATTGTTGGTGAAGTATATGAAAGCAATGTCAGTTTGTAACCTTGCTTCGTTGTTTTGTATATGTAATTACATCGAAAATGTGATACTCCACTGATTTCTGATCATAGTTCTATTATAAATAGGGGTAGCTCTAAAGCCAATTCTTAGTACTTCCCAAGAAATGTTTCAGGATTCATTGATCTAGATTGAATTATATGGAGTGAATGGAAGCAATTTCGCCTCTCGTGCCTACGATAGAGAAAGACGCTATCGCCTTTATTAGGGTCGCATTAGGAGTTTAGCTGATAGTCAGGGCAACGAAGAGACCCCTGTAATACCGCTAAATTGCTTGTGTTAAGGCTACACGAAACCGTCAATTTTCGATTAAGCTAATCAGCTGATTGCTTCGATCGTTAAGTTGTGACTGAAGTCAATGTTGTTGAAAACTGTATTAATTTAGTTTTCACAAATACATGGGTAATTTTGCAATATTCTAAAATAGATATAAGAACATTTATTTCAACGCTATTCCGTATTGTATACTTTCTATAATGGTTCTTATTTAAAAAAAACTTATATAATTAAGTTATGGTGCCAGTAAATACATCTCTAAATCGTTACATAATATTACTGCGAAACCTTTTTGGGTATATACTATTTCAAAGTGGAGATTGTATATTTGGCCTTTGTAGTAAATTATAGTTAGCAATTCCCCACGAAATATTAAGATTTTTTGAGGAATCAAATCATAAAATATAATTTATTTTCTGGCAAGAACCATTATTGGGTAAGCTTAATAGCAATATGCGTGCTAGAAAGACGTTAAAATATGGCAGCAAACAACATACCATATAGCATCGTGTTTTAAATCATAATTGTATTATATATTCGCGGTTAAAAGCCATAATAAACTTAAGAAAAAAATTTCTTTTTAAATTTTGATTAGTGAAGTTGCGGCTAATGTCATTCACTCGAACATTTTAATTAGTTTATTAAAAATCAACACATTCCTTTCCTTTGTCGTATAACATTACTTCGCAGGATTTATTTTTCTTTTTAAGCGAAAGTATTGACTGGTGCAATGATACAGGCTAAGAAAAGAATGTTTTCAAAAATCGAATTATGCAGTTGTAGTTTTTACCAAAATCGGCCTTATGACTCCTTTGAGTATTTTTCGGCATTTCTTATAGTTTTGGATTTGGCCCTGAATACTTGAAAAATTTAGCCTGTATATGTTACGGTTAAAGCCCGATGTCGATGTTAACCTTAATCTATTTTTTTTATACAACTAAAATATTTTAAAGTTAATTTTTTTTTGACATTATCTCTTAATTAGTGCACTCAATTTGGATACAAGTGCAGAAAACCAATAAATTTCAAGGAAAACATCATTACGGACTTTAATCAACGTGGGGCTTTAACCATAATATATAAAAGTTCACATAATTTTTTTCGTTCATATTTTTATAATATATATATAAAGAGTTAAAAGGTGTTACCTGTCCTGTTTAGGTGTCAAGCTATACCTGTCTTAGGCTTATTTTGGGCTAATATCATGACCGTGAGTATCGTATTACCCATCCATGTAGTTACATAAAAGAGTTGACTTCAGATAAAAAATCAAATCGATTAGAATACTCATGCTAAGTTTCATAGACCTTACTCATGCTTGGATTAGACAAAGTATAGCTTCCGGCTGTTAAATTCGACATTTGTTTCATTCATTTCATGTCAAAACTGACCGTCGGAAGGCATACTTTGGCTTGGCCGCGTACAAGTATCTTTATGAATCTCAACATCAGTGGTCTTAAAAATATTTCAAAACTTCGTTTTATTGGGGAGTGTAAATTTCGGAATGCTTTTGGGCCCACCTTAAGGCTGATTCTGCAATGTCTTTCAAATACAAAATAAAATAAACTATTACGAATGGGGTCACGGGGGTGAATTCAATTGGATTGCCCTACTCAAGTCAACTAGCATTTTATTAAGGCTCCGCCGACCCGCATTCGCCTCTCCACTGATCTAAGGTGATAGGGAAAATGCCTTGGAAAAACTAAATCACCGCCGTTTAATGGCCAGTATTTGGCCTAGCTAACCTTATCTGGATTTACGAAGCGCTCGGCAACGCCACTGAATAAAGATATACATCTGTGAAGACCAATACTATTCACATATAAAATAAATAATATCAAAAACGATTATTGCCGCAAGCCTTTACAAAATACAACTGAAATGTCAACTGAAACAATATTTACACAGACGTATATATTAAAATAATGAAGATAAATCGGGATGGGATCAAACGCACATACATATTGTTCTTATTTCCAGCAAAAATCGAAAATCATAAAATAGAAGAACATTTTTATACATTTTCATATATGATGGATATCTGCAATAAATGTAAGATAAGTAATGTAAGTATAATTATTGTGGTATTATACTTTTTTATGTAATGCGCGGCAAATGCCATAACCCAGGCGTCCGTCGACGCCCATTGGCTTTCGAACTTTCGCGGGGGCTGCGAAAACCATGGCGGTCAGCCAGGTGCTTCTTCACGCCATTTTCGAAGGACCCCAGGTTTTACCTTGAGGGAAATACATGGGGCTTTAACCATAATGTATTTAAGTTTAATAAGGATTCCATAGACAAAAAACCTATCTTTAATAACAATTTTATGAAGTACCTAATTGAGGGATATTAGTAGGGATTTAGTTGAAATACTAAGGCAAATACATAACACGTGAGATTACATACATAGATTTATATACATGTATGTGCCTGAAAGACCTTCCGCCAATATAAGCGGTTGATTAAAGGGAGGGCAATGCGGAAAGCGAAAAAGAAAAATGCGTCGTGAGACGAGGAGGTGCGTACAAATTTTCACCAATTCATAGGTGCGGACGATTCTGATGCTCGCTGGCTAGTTTAAACTAAACTATACGACGATAGATGACACACACCAACCGTCATGATATTATCCCAAAATATTGAACTTCCACAGGAAAGGTGTGATGTATCTACCGACGCACTGACTCGCACAGCAAGTTGCAATGGAGGTAAAAAATGTTTAATGGTTGCATGCTATTATTGTGGAATTTATTTTGTCATGATGACATGTCGACCCTGCCTTTTTTGCCCATAGAAGAGTATTCATTGCCCCTTTTAATGATGCCAATTTCATTATTCCGCACCTCTGCTCGATTCGAGTGGATTTTATTTTGTAGTTAAAATATAATGTGTCTGATAAATGTGTTAAAATTACTCTAAAGTTATCACATATTCATTTTACTGATTACTAAGCATGTAATATAATATTTTGTATTCTCAAAGTGCACGAATTAACGTAATCGTGTAAGTACCCTAGATTTTGACTTCAGTACATAGTTTAATTTGGACTACTTTCCACAGTATCGGCGTAAGCGACGGCATTTCATCAAGATGAGTTTGGACGAGTCGCGTTTCGTTTGTTATAGCAGAGTGGATGAAGCCAAGCATTGCTTACATATTACCGTATCTGGCTTTGAGCGCTCCACGCATTCACTAGCGTACGTAGAAAAGTGTGTGGGTGACACTTAAGTGATTGCCGCGGAATCCAGTCTTTATTTTTATCTCAAAATCGTTTATTCCTCAGACTTATAATTAAGAAATTAATTTCAAAGTGACATTCGTAATAATTTATCCGAATTGTAAAATCTTAAGTAATATAAATATTTTTTTACTAGGCGACAACGATTTTTTATTAAATACACGTTTATCAAAAATAAATAATATATACAAAATCGTCTATAAATTAATAAACTATTAATAGAAATTGGAAAAAGGACTACTGTGCAGCCTTGCAAGTACAATGCAAGGCTGAACTGGAACCGGTATGCAAAACTTTCCAACACCTACCAATACTTGCCTACCAAAACCACTATAACTGAAAAATATGTTTTCCTCCTCCTTTCAATTTTTTATTAGCACATTTATAGATATAGGATGTTATTTTTGTTTTTGACGTCTATTATTATTATTTTTTATACCAATTAAGACGTTCAGTTTCTGTATATTTACATAAATTATTAAATTTGTATGTTTCCACCGTTTGTTACCCAAATAAAATCTAACGTGCAGCTTTTCTCAGTTTTTAATTTGAAATATGAATTCATTAAAGATTGTCTTGCCTTGTCTTTAATTAACAAGGACTAAACCAGACATTCACCAATTTTCACAACGCCTCATCTAATCTCCAAAGTTAAACAGAACTCTAAAGCACGTTAGTTTTACATTCATACTCCAAACAACAAAACGTTAAGACTTATGTGCAAGAAGAGTCGACATGTTTTGAAACAACAACCATTAGACATGGAGGTGAAGAAATAACTGGAGAAATAAAGTCCATACAACGAGCGCGCAAAAAATGACGTAACGCAACTTACAACATTTTATTGCCGTACAAATTTGTAGCGCAATGATGAAAACGGAGAAAAATCCAATTTGAAGTCTCCCAAATTGGTAGGTAAACCGATAAAGATAAGAATTATTTTTTAATAAACCAGATGGTCGTTACGTCATTCCTCATTCGTGATGATGACAGCGAGTGCCGAGTAAAAAATATCTAATAAATACTGGCAGAATCCGGCCGTCAAACCCATTGAAAACTACATGAGTTAGAAAGATGTTATGCAAACCATAGCCAACAAATAATTTGGTTGCAAAAATCAGCAAAAATATTGCTCATTAGAGCAACGTGGTGGCAAGTGAAACTGGGGGTAATGCCGCGGCGCTGAGCGGGATGAAAACATCACCGTCCATGGATTTATTTGTAAATTGTTGATCGTAATTACTTTTCTGAAATAGTGAATTACAAACAAATATTTTGAAAAGGCGTTTTATTTGCATGTTCTTATATGTATATGTAACACATCGTAATTAGAAAATAATGAAAGAGAATCTCCAAATATAAAAATAAATTTAGGCGATTACATAGCCTATGTACATTGGGTTTGTGACTTCGGTTTTTTTATCAAACAATTATGTAAAATTTTTAAACTGCCTGAATTCGATAATATTCTGTATCTAATGGATACGACTTTACCGTTATTTCATTAATTTGAGTTTCAGCGACAATTGAATTTGAAGCTAGTTAGGTAATCAGATTTTGAAAATAATCAGAAAAAGGTTTTTTTCAAAATCTGATTACCATCCCTGCAATAATTCAAAGATTTATTCGGAAGAAATGCTGTTTCATCAGAATTTATAGCGAGAAAAGACAATGACTAACAAATATACGTAAGTGTGTGAAATGCATTCTCCACCAAAGAATAACACCAATATGTCACCGACCCAAAAATGGGTGTTATTTTCCACTTCTTAGTGTTTGAATTCGGTTTTATTACGGTTCCGTACCCAAAGGGTGCTAACGAAACCCCAATACTAAGCCTTTGCTGTCCGTCCATCCATACGCCCGTCTGTCCCTCCGTCCGTCCGTCTGTTACAGGGCTGTATCTCATTAACAATAATAGGTAAATAGTTGAAATTTTCACAGATTGTGTATATTTATGGCTGCTATAACAACAAATAGCAAACATTTTGAAATATTAAAAATTAAAGGGGGAGCCCCCTTACGTGATTTTTTGGGTGAAATCATGTAAGATGGTACGGAACCCTTCGTGTACGAGTCCGACTCGCACTTGGCCGGTTTTTTGGTTAGTGATTCCGGTACAGGCGCACTCCTTTCAGGTACTAACTTTACGTAATTATCTTGACCTTGAACTTTACGTAAATATCGTATAGACTTGCGTTATTTGAGTGCTCCAAGCAGAGTGCCCACTCAAGTCCTCAATGGCTTTTCATTAGCGTATTTTTATTATATTTTGTCTTAATGATGGAAGCCAATTTTTTCAAAATTTTTACCAAAATAAGTTGGCACTGTTTGCTACAAATACGCAATTATCTTTTAAATATTCGTCAAATATCATTTTATAATACTAGATTCAGTATATTATCGATATAAGGTACAACTTTTTTGTAAAAAAATATATTAGGTCAACATTTTATCGCGCATATTCAAGTAAGAGTTTTATTTTAGGCTGGTTCGTGCAAATAACATAAAATATAATTTAAGAAGTATTTCTATGGGTAAGCATAAATCCAGCAGTAGACATTTCAATACACAGACAGACATACTAATTGCATGCTATATAATATCTATTTCTGGCTAAATAGAGGAATTCTGCAAAGAAATGAAAATAGGTAGCGAATTGAGATTATTTTGAGTTTGTGTTGATTGATGGCATAACACCATCCCCATAGAAATGTTTTCAAGTGAAATATCCACTATTTCGAATATTTAGTGTATACTTACAGGTAATATGATATTCCTAAATGTTTTTTATGTCTCGTCAAGTTGTTTATGCATCATTTTACAATGCACGACGGCATATTCAATTACAATTCGATCTTACGTCAAACTCGCCCGCGACAGCTAGCGACGCAAGACTAAAATGGCCGCAGGTTCTGTCAAGATGACACGCCCCCCGCGGCACAATTGTGATAAGGCCATTTTTTTAGTTCCATTCGTTCTCCTGTTATTTCTTCACCTTAGACCTTTGACATCTGTCACTTCATTCTCAAGAGCGCTGAGTGTTGATCCAAGAGTAAAGCTGAGAAGAGAACGAGCACTGTTGCTTGAGAACGATTCAAATTATTGGTGGCTCAGTCACATGGAGGTGAAGAAATAACTGGAGAAATAACGTCCATACAACGAGTGCGCAAAAAATGACGTAACGCAACTTACAACATTTTATTGCCGTACAAATTTGTAGCGCAATGATGAAAACGGATAAAAATCCAATTTGAAGTCTCCCAAATTGGTAGGTAAACCGATAAAGATAAGAATTATTTTTTAATAAACCAGATGGTCGTTACGTCATTCCTCATTCGTGATGATGACAGCGAGTGCCGAGTCAAAAATATCTAATAAATACTGGCTGAATCCGGCCGTCAAACCCATTGAAAACTACATGAGTTAGAAAGATGTTATGCAAGCCATAGCCAACAAATAATTTGGTTGCAAAAATTACCAAAAATATTGCTCATTAGAGCAACGTGGTGGCAAGTGAAGCTGGGGGTAATGCCGCGCCGCTGAGCGGGATGAAAACATCACCGTCCATGGATCCATTTGTAAATTGTTGTTCGTAATTACTTTTCTGAAATAGTGAATTACAAACAAAAAATTTGAAAAGGCGTTTTACTTGCATGTTCTTATATGTATATGTAACACATCGTAATTAGAAAATAATGAAAGAGAATCTCCAAATATAAAAATAAATTTAGGCGATTACATAGCCTATGTATTTTGGGTTTGTGACTTCGGTTTTTTTATTAAACAATTATGTAAAGTTTGTAAACTGCCTGAATTCGATAATTTTCTGTATCTAATGGATACGACTTTACCGTTATTTCATTAATTTGAGTTTCAGCGACAATTGAATTTGAAGCTAGTTAGGTAATCAGATTTTGAAAATAATCAGAAAAAGGTTTTTTCAAAATCTGATTACCATCCCTACATTAATTCAAAGATTTATTCGGAAGAAATGCTGTTTCATCAGAATTTATAGCGAGAAAAGACAATGACTAACAAATATACGTAAGTGTGTAAAATGCATTCTCTGTTAAATGCGCCAATGTAGCACTAATCCCGTATTTAAGCCTAACTGGACACTGGCAAAATTGTCTAAAAATAGGACAGAGAGGCCTTAATTCAATTCAATCAATCAATCAACATAAGTATAGTTTTAGTTTTTAACCGACATCAAACACTAAAAAGTGGAAAATACCCGATTTTTGGGGTCGGTGCCAACCAACCAAAGAATAACACCAATATGTCACCGACCAAAAAATGGGTGTTATTTTCCACTTCTTAGTGTTTGAATTCGGTTTTATTACGGTTCCGTACCCAAAGGGTGCCAACGAAACCCCAATACTAAGCCTTTGCTGTCCGTCCATCCATCCGCCCGTCTGTCCCTCCGTCCGTCCGTCTGTTACTGTATCTCATTAACAATAATGGGTAAATAGTTGAAATTTTCACAGATTGTGTATATTTATGGCCGCTATAACAACAAAAGCTAACATTTTGAAATATTAAAAATTAAAGGGGGAGCCCCCTTAGGTGATTTTTGGGTGAAATCATGTAAGATGGTACGGAACCCTTCGTGTACGAGTCCGACTCGCACTTGGCCGGTTTTTTGGTTAGTGATTCCGGTACAGGCGCACTCCTTTCAGGTACTAACTTTACGTAATTATCTTGACCTTGAACTTTACGTAAATATCGTATAGACTTGCGTTATTTCAGTGCTCCAAGCAGAGTGCCCACTCAAGTCCTCAATGGCTTTTCATAAGCGTATTTTTATTATATTTTGTCTTAATGATGGAAGCCAAATTTTTCAAAATGTTTACCAAAATAAGTTGGTACTGTTTGCTACAAATACGCAATTATCTTTTAAATATTCGTCAAATATCATTTCATAATGCTAGATTCAGTATATTATCAATATAAGGTACAACTTTTTTGTAAAAAAATATATTAGGTAAACATTTTATCGCGCATATTCAGACTTATGTATATTCAAGTAAGAGTTTTATTTTAGGCTGGTTCGTGCAAATAACATAAAATATAATTTAAGAAGTATTTCTATGGGTAAGCATAAATCCAGCAGTAGACATTTCAATACACAGACAGACATACTAATTGCATGCTATATAATATCTATTTCTGGCTAAATAGAGGAATTCTGCAAAGAAATGAAAATAGGTAGCGAATTGAGATTATTTTGAGTTCGTGTTGATTGATGGCATAACACCATCCCCATAGAAATGTTTTCAAGTGAAATATCCACTATTTCGAATATTTAGCGTATACTTACATGTAATATGATATCCCTGAATGTTTTTTATGTCTCGTCAAGTTGTTTATGCATCATTTTACAATGCACGACGGCATATTCAATTACAATTCGATCTTACGTCAAACTCGCCCGCGACAGCTAGCGACGCAAAACTAAAATGGCCGCAGGTTCTGTCATGATGACACGCCCCCCGCGGCACAATTGTGATGAGGCCATTTTTTTAGTTCCATTCGTTCTCCTGTTATTTCTTCACCTCCATGCTCAGTCATCGTTGAGCTCTGATTTATAACTGCCAAAAAATTATCTTCTACGTTTTGTTATGATGCGGTCACAGAAGAACACTTAATAGAAACAATGAAAGCAATAACTACACCTATGGAAACGACAACCTTTGTATTTTGATTAATCATTTCAATTGTTATTTTCTTTTCTTATCACCGACTTCTAAAAGCAGGTTAATGATTCGATCGTTTGGCCTGTCAGGCGCAATGGTAGGTAATAAAAACGTCTTTATATTTGTACAAATTTGCAAATACATTTATTGTTATAAATTAATATTTTTAAAATATACTGTAGCGTAAGCTACATTATGTGTAACCTGACTGCTGCGTCGTCAGCTATGTTTCTTTACGTGCGCCGCGCGCGCACGCCAATACTTAATTCAGTGAATATACGATCATTAAGGGCCTGGTACTAACCAAATCGCAAAGTTAGACGAGGCACCCCAAGTTAACTAACTAAGTCTGACGATTATAAGTGTCATTCTTACAATATATGATTCCTTGTCTAGGAATCGAATTATTTTCGTTAATGTATGTTTCCTTTTTCTATACAAAATACATTGCGGAAACGGTGTCCATTTCCGAACTTTTTTGACTAAATGTAGAAATCTAAAAGCAAATGGAATTTTTTGTTTATGCATATATGCTGTTTTTGCTTATTTCTAGAAATCGAATTACTTTCAGATTTCTAATGAGAAAAATCAACTTTTTTATTTTTATTATTATTTAAATAAATGATGGAATAAAAAAATATTAACAATCCATTATCAGTCTGGAGTTCTATTTGGATTTGCTGAAGAGTTTCACTACATATTATTACATTTGTTAAAAAGTGCATTTGTATGGCGCGAGTAGTTGGCTAGTCCTAGCGCCTTACACAGAACGCACGTAAAGAAACATAGCTGACGACGCAGCAGTCAGGTTACACATAATGTAGCTTACGCTACAATACGATAATTCCGTTTTTAAAAATAATGGTTTTCAACAGAAAGTTACTTACCAAAATTGATTGGTAAGTAACTTTCACAACTTTTACGAATGCTAAATCATAAACTGCTGTATATACAAGGGTCCAGAAGAAATGTAGACTTCAATAGCTCCCATTCATGCAGAGGGATTGTGCGTAAAAAAAGCGTCTAATTAAATGCCTGCCCTTGGCTCTGTAGAATTCGTTCGTGTTAATGTTAACGCGACGAGAGCTCTTTGCCGGGAGCTGGGAGCTGAGGCTGCAAATTTGCGTAAATACTAAATTTGCATAAATACTGGAGGGAAGGTGTCGCCATTTGCTGCCCAAAATCTGGTAAGACGCGCTGCAGAAAGGTGGCGAATTTACTTCACGGTTTCTTGACTTTAACTACTTTGAAAAAATAACACTGATATCTTTCTGTCACAAAAAACACAGGTTGACAAACTAATAAAAAACTCACCTCCGTTGACTCCATACTTTTCACAAAAAGTGACATGTTTAATCAAGTCATAATTTTTTAACCATAAATGTAAACTCCGCACTAATAAAAACAATCGTCTTAATGAAACCATAGCGAAACTGTAGTTCTTTAGTGTTCCCTGTTTCGTGTCATGTTTATTGCAGCAGTGCTCAAACAAAGGTTATTATTTTACTTTTTGAAAAGGGAAGAACCTTGCACCTGGTCCCTTTTGGTTACTCGAGCTAATTTGTTTTCATCAGACACCTATGTCCGGTATCATAGTCTGTTGCTATATATTTTCTTTGTGGCTATTCATTCCCGGTAACGAAGTATGTTTCTTTGATGCATGTCCAGTAACATAATCTTTTGCTAGTGAGGCCAGATAACATAGCTCGATAATATGGCTTCTTATGTCCGGTAACATATGATGTTGGTTACTATTTATGCCTGGTAACATAGACAGTTACTATTAATATTTTTAACATATTCTGTTGCTTTGTGTTCCCGGTAACATGACGGTGGTTATTAATATCCTGTCAGTCTGTTCTTTTGCAAACATGGTCACATATAAAGTGGCTATTCACGTCTGGTAAAATAGTATATTGCTATTCATCTCCAGTAACATTATGTGTTGCATCGATGCCCGGTAACAATCTGTTGGTATTCATGCCTACAGAATTGCTTCCCTAAATACAATTGTCATTTAATGTCTCTTCGGCAGTGAATGAAATTGATACGCATTTCACACGTCCTGATATTGCCTTTGCTATCGGATATATTTATGCTCTATAAACGTACGGGTTGTTCTTATTCTATTGATCGTAAATGTGTGTAGCCTTTCCAAGGCTTCAGACTGCTGCGACGAGATTTGACGCGTGTTGTCTAATCGTGCCGTTACATCACTGAAAGAGTGAAAGAACGTCGTACAAGATCAGAACTTGGGTTGACCTCTGCTAATTCCTATAATATGCCTCTTGTAACCGTCGAAACAGCGCTAACCTAACGTTTCGATGGCTGATATCGCACCTAGACATTAGCGGTTTACGTCTCTTCGCCTCTTTCCGCCCATCAATAACTCTCTGCGTGGTCCACCGGACGAAGGTCTCCACCGAAAGTGGCCGAGGTAGTAATATTGTGTAAAAGAGTTGACAAAAGGCTGCTTAGAATTCCGCGCCAGCGTCGCGGATCGTTTGCGCCGAATTTTCCAATAATGGCGACGTGCAGAGATGCGAAAGGACAGAATCGCTGTTTCGTTAGTTTTAGCTGCCATTCAATAATATACAAACATCATTGAATGTGTACAAACATCATGGTGAAAATAAATCTCATTTTGTTATTTTTGATTTCGCTTCTTTTTATTTTCTTACCTAAGTTTGTTTCCTTAGTACGTAATATGCTTTGTTTGTAATTTATCTTATTTTAAGAATCACTGTTCATTCGATATTATTTTGTTCAATAGAATCTTTTTTGGTTAAACTATTATGTGCATTGTTTGAATTTGTATGTTTTGTGTAACTGTTTGATTCCTGGATTAAAACTATTCAGGTTAAATCTATATAATTATATTTGATACTTATATCTCAGTGTCATTCATTCGTATAGGTATTATAGATTAAATTATATATAGTTGAATTGTTTAACATCACTAGTGCCATAACTTGCTTTCGGATCAGAATATTCGGTATAAGTGCCCGCTGTTTAACAATGTCGCCAATTTTAGGCACACAAGTAGCGAGCCCATTGCTGTGCATCTAGCTATTGCTGTACTCTGTTCCAAGGGCAGGACACAAAAACATCATTGCTCCTATGTGCTGTGCCATACTGCGTCGGAAGATAATGAAAAATAAATGTAATAAAAAGCGTCAACACTCGTCATGGCTATTTCATAGCCACACCCCTACTTTTGACTGAATTAGACAATTAATAGACTATTTCATTTTAATATTTTAAATGAATGGATTATTTCGCTAGCATACATAGAAGTAGGACATTCTATAAATTACTAACTGCAACAGGACTCGCTCGTGTTATTAATGTTACCAAGTTTACGAGAGAATATACCATACGGGAGAAAAATAATAGACTGTACCTCGCGAGACTAGGTTATGGATAGAGATAGTTCCTTGGGGGTTACCATTGGAGCTTCTGTCATGTCTAAGGGGTACAGGTCGCATTTCTCAACCGATTCGGGCGAAATTTTTGTAAGAAGATTCGATATTTTTGAAGATTTTTTAGTCGAGCTAGTTTTCAAATGGCGGAGTAATTGAAAAAAAGCTGTTTTCCTCTACAGGTCGAATATTTCAACCGATTCTCAAAAAATAAAAAAATATATTTTAAAATAAAATGGCAAATGTTTAAAAAGACAGACTCACAAGGTGGCTCATAGAGCCACTAGT
This sequence comes from Incurvaria masculella, assembly GCA_946894095.1. Classification (NCBI taxonomy): domain Eukaryota; kingdom Metazoa; phylum Arthropoda; class Insecta; order Lepidoptera; family Incurvariidae; genus Incurvaria; species Incurvaria masculella. Next base: position 13,495,047 of record OX335641.1, on the reverse strand, counting down.
TTATTTTAAAAAAGCTGTTTTCCTCTACGGGTCGCATTTCTCAAGCGATTCTAAAAAAAGAAAAAATACTATATATTTTTTTTAATGTCAATTGTTCAAAAAGACAAGACTCCCGAGAAACGTGAAAACGCGTTTAATATATTGTTTTAAATGTGTGGAAAATGTTATGTTCCGACAGTATTGAAATGCGCATATCTCGTAAATTACTGGTCAGATTTTAATGAGATGAATAAGATAATACGTCGAAAACTTCATAAATTTAAAAAATATTGAAGGTCGTTAACAACCTGTATAGTCGGTACATGTGATTTGTGCAAAATCGCATTTTACGTCATTCTTTTTACAGCGTTTTTTATTCAATTTGCTTGCTTCTGTGTAGGCGGTTAATGGAGTTATTTCCCTCAATTTCACGTATTTTAAATTATTAAAAACAATAAATAAACTTCTTTATAAAGTGCCTGGTGATATTTTTTATACCTAATTTGTGTTTGTATAAAAAATATTGTTGACTTGTTTTCTGCCTTTATTGTCGTAGCTGCGATCAGTTCTTGACCATAGGCGGATTTGATGCTTTTTTAGGGTTCCGTACCCAAAGGGTGCCAATGGAATCCTATTACTAAGCCTCCGCTGTCCGTCCGTACGTCCATCCGTCCTTCCATCCATCCGTCCGTCCGTCCGTCCGTCCGTCCGTCTGTCACAGGGCTGTATCTCATGAATCGTAATAGGTAGGTACCCGAAGTTTTTAAAGAATATGTATTCATTTTGCCGCTATAGCAACACACATAAATTAAAAATATATATAAATTAAATTGGGCCCTATGCAAAGAACGTGATTTTTTTGTTAAATCTTTTACGATGATATGAAACCCTTTGTGTGCGAGTCTCACTTGGCCGGTTTTTTTGTAACAGTATCATATATTCTCCATCCTGATTGCTAATTATGAATGTCTGTTCGGCTATTCGGCGCTGTCCCACTTCACCTTATGCGTCGAGGTTTATTTTTTCCTTACACAATTATTATCAATTCGATCGTGATAAAATGTACTCTCGCGTATAGGGATATGTTTTTCTTAGTGATTTTTAGAGGGACTTATAATAGGAGCGTGTCTATATTTCACCACACGATCGTCAAAGGTTATAAGTCTTCGGTGATTAATAGCTTCGACCCCCGTGGAATGTCTTCAGGTGACCCTACATTACTTAGAAACTGACAGCGAAAATTACGTATTTCAATAGGTCGTTATTTACGGGATATTTTGACGTTTGCCGCATTAACAATCTGCCAGTAGGGCTATTTGCTAATTGCATTTGTTTAACGGAATTAAATGTAAACAATAAACTATTTCTCAAACAACAATAAACGGCTGTCATGTGTGTATTTTTAACCGACTTCATTATGAAAACGAAATGTCAAAGGTTGAAACATTAGGACTCGAAATGTTTTCGATACTGGTTGCACTGACCAATATACATAATGTATGCATTGAATAGAAACCCATTTTCCAAAATATTTTAACTATTAATTAAATATCAATTTCCCTTTATTATCAACTGGCTGAAGTACCCGCCTCCGCTCGGTTCAATGTCGTTTTGGACTGATGTTGGCCTGAATTAATTCCTGAATATTATATGAATTCCCCATACAATTTTTCATCCCCTGTTTGATTTCCTTCGTTTTAATATTCGCCACAAAAGTTAGTCTATGTCCTTCTCCAAGGACCGATTATCTTTATACCGAAATTCTTTAAAATTAATCCAGTGGTTTAGGCGTGAAAACGCAACAGACAGACAGACAGAGTTACTTTCGCATTTATAAAATTAGTATGCATTAAGGTTGAGCGATGTTTTTCATTATCATTCTGCAGTAAGTTTTGTTGTTTTTTATTGGACGCAACAATTTCAAAAACATATAAGTTAGCAAGGGTTAATATTAATTAGAAGAATTCGTACCGATTTGCCACCTATTGAATGCATACCTAGTAGTTCAATTAGTACTTATAATTTATGATTTACAATTAATTAACGTATCGGGCTTATTGAGGCTGCTCGCCACTAGTTTACTAAAAACAATTGTGGTTTTTTTATGTTTTTTTACAAACGCCACTATAATCACCTTAATTTAAATATTCCATGAAAGAAGCTAAAATAAATGGTTTTCCAAAAATATCAAGACCTAGAATCCTATCATATCTGTCTTAGTTAACTAACCTATCGCACGGATGCATGCACATTTTAGAGAGTTAAAACAGACTGCGTTCAGTTCTACCATTCGTACAGAAATCAATAACTGCATTATGTTTCGTTGTGTGACTGCACACATGTCTATTATTATCCGTCTGAGGAAATAGTTTAACTAAATATGCACCTACGTATCAGTGGGCGGTTGCGTTGCTGTAAGCGATGATGGCATGTAATTAATCACTATAGGCGTTGGTAATGAATAACAGGTACTTCATATTATAAGAACATTTCGTGAAGTATGTGCGCCAACCGAGACAAGATATTTCACGACAGTAAAGCTTGCTGTGATTGTGAGCTAAGGTAATTTATGATTGTAAAGTTCTTCATATCTAAAATTAAATGTTGACCTCTTACCGACGGAAAATTCGCGGAAAGTGGAACCTACCGTCATGATATCAATCCAACATACAGCATAGAAACTGGGTGGCATGCCGGATTTTATTCACATTGTATAGCTACATTGTACTGGAGGAAAAAACATGGATAACGTTCATTACCGCTTCGACCGTGTCGTTCGTTAAATGCGATGGTACCATCTAGTGCAGGATTAACCCTACCACGTATGTAGTAAGCAGGGAAAAGTACCTACGGTGGATTCCGAACTGCTAACGACTAACAGCTCTATTCAGAGTGGGCGGACTAACTTTAGTACGCGTTTTAAGGTCGGACTAAACCTGATAGCGACCGGCCAGCGAGCGTTCGGTTCCCGGGTGACACGCGGAACCCGAACGGCTGGCTGCTCTTCGCTACGCAAGCACAGCTCCGACGATACTCCGCTCCCTCCTCGGCGAGGACCGACTCAGCGTCGGGACCTACCGAGCCACCGAGTGAAACACCCGGCTACGGAACCTCCCCAGGGCACCGGAGCGCTTTGCAACTTGAAATGAAACCGCAAGCTTCTGGATGTAGAGCCGAGCTGTACCCCCGACCAGGTTGCCGGCAGCACGCCTTAACTTCTGCACCGCATGTATCGCAATCGCACCACGAGCACCGCACTTCAAAGTCAACAGACTTGACCTGACTGGTCGGAGTCTAAACTCGTAAGGCGGAAGGCCACTATAAACTTTAAATAAACTATGAAACTTTAAACTATAAAAACTATATCAACTTTGAAACTTTGCCGAACCCACTTGGTTGGCGTAGAGAAGCGAACTATATAGGCAGCGTCTCCGACCCGTTTAGTCGGAGCGCCAGTACGATCTGGCCCCATTGTGTTGGGGACCCTTATTTATACCTGACTCTTCATGTTACGGTGCGGTCTGCGGTGCGGGGGCAGAAGGGAAGGCGAACAGACAACAATCGGCCGAGAATATTTCTCGCTGTCATTCTTTAATAACATTTACTAATGTGTCCTAAAGCTATATTATAGTTACACAATACATAAATTGTACTCAACTATTCATATTCTATAAAATAAGGTTATAACATATACACATGTAAATAGATGCTTGATGACGTGATTTCTATCAAAGGAAAATATCTTCTGTTATTTATATTATACCATATACAATAACCCATTAACTATACAATATCTCGAGCAACTATAACACATTTAGTTCTGTTACGTTGTATTTTAAAACATCCTCATGCTTTGAAATGCCCTTCAATAGGTATTTATATAATAAAAATACAATTCTATAAATTATACAAATGTCCAATATACATATAACATACACAAAACACTTGAAAAGCCACCAAATAATCTTAAGCTCTAAAACCTTCATGCTCTAAATATATCATAAAATATTACGAATGTCTATTTTCTGTACACTATATATTTCCATTATACATACTTTACACTTTCTAAGCTTTCCTCAAAGTATGATATGCAAAACCAAACTCTATATTATATGTACTGACGTTATATCCAGTATCTTAAAGCTAACTCTAAAAGCTATTTCCATAAGCATGTATACAATTTTCCAATACTTTAAATCTATATAATGTGTGTACATATGAGACATTTACTTAGGTATTTCCAAAATGCTAACTATAAACATACCTAAGTAAATTCACATGGTTACTATTAAAACGCACACCTGCATTCTTTCAACTGAAGCCCAAGCCGACGCACAATAGTTTTATTGCGGTCGGCTGCGTGAAACTATGCCCTGCTTAATATTCCCTGAAAGAACCTTTAGATATCTGCCGCGCCGCATAAGGCGGACGCGCAGGTGGGCAGACAATAGTGGCTTTACAGCGTGCCGCGTTTACAGCCCTCAGGTGCACGAACTTTACATGGAATCAAGGAAATATTCTACCTCTAAAATACTTTAAACAATTACTTTAATCTGTCTCAGGTGCGGCGGCAAACAACAAACACTTTAAAAACTAAACACGTGCAGCACTATTCTATAAAAATATATACAGGAAATGTCTACCTTAAAGTTTTATAATCGCGTCGCCAACATACCCCCCTTTTGCGACAGATAGCGAATCTATACAATACTTGTCGCACATCATAGTACTGAAGGCGGCGCGATTTATTTCTATGTATCTGTGCTATGCTAGTGTACACCGGAATGTGCCCCCCTTTTGTGAGGTGACTCCATTTCTTTCAAGCACCCAACCCATTGTCGACACACGCTATTATTTCGCACACTTCACCTTAGTGTTCGCACTTTGACATATCGAACTCGATGGATTGAACACACACATATTTAACTCACGAATTATCCTTCAACTTATGGTATTCACCATGTCACTATAAAGTCCTTAAATGTCCTGCAAGCTCCAAGTTGTACTTCTTTACATACGCCTGTATGCATATGTCTCGGCGTCGGCGGGATCGGTGGCGGTGACAGCCTCATTCCGATTTCCTTGTAGTGTTTCGTCCTCCGATGATCTTGACGAATCCTCTGTCGGTGTGCTCTCTCGGTGTAGAAGGCTATGGTGCCACTTTCTGCACTCATCTTGTCCGCACACACTTCTCGCTCGACACGAGGAAACAAAGTGCTTTCCCTCTAAGCAACGATAACAAATGTGATTTTCTTTAGCCCAAGACCATCGATTTGTTACGTTCATTTCTTTGAACTTTCCACATGTGAAAATCTTATGATTTCCTGAACAGACCAAACACTTTCCATTTTCCTTTCCATGTGTGCTTTGTACTGCATTGACATGATATTTGTGCTGGCCTCGTTGCTGTGGCTGGGAAGGCCCACGCGGCGACTCTTTATAGGGCGGCTTGTAAGCGGCGCACTTTGGTGCCGATCCATACATCCGCAATCTTTTAACCTCAGTATTGAGGAAGCGAGATAGCAATATGCTTTTTGCTTCTGACCCATCGTCATTGGCAGTAGCCCAGTCTACCCATTTAGTCTGTAGGGTGATAGGGATTCTTTCTAAAATCTCGTTGTAGATATCAGCACGCATGTTTTGGTTGTAGTTTCGCAATCTGTCCAGTACTACAACCGCGTTGCTGACTACAGAAGCAAAGGTTGGCAAGTCATCTCGATATTCCTGAGGCAGTCGAGGTAGAGCACAAATTCTATGTACTTGCTCCCTTACGAGCAGGCTTGGATGAGCAAACTGTGTTTCCAGTGTACTCACAATCTCATCCGGGTTATCCGAAATGGCGAGCAGCGTCGTGACAGCAGCCTTTGCCTCCCCTTTGAGACAATTACGGAGTCGCACCAAATTCTCTTCCCTAGAGAAACGACCTTTGCCCTTTGAGTCCTCGTAAGCTCTTTTGAAAGGCAACCACTCACGTATGTGTCCACTATATACAGGCAACTCTCGACACACTGACCTAAAGTCCAAACGTTCTTGCCTTTCAATATGAAGCTCAGACATACCTTGCACTATGGCAGTCGTGAGCTCAGACATCCTTTTCGGCGTTTGACTACGTTGACGCAGCGGCGGCTCCGGTGTAGGCGATCCACGTCGGCGCGGCGGGGAAGTGGGTCGATCGCTGCGTCCACGCAGTGGAGTAGCCGAAGTCCGGTGGTGAGAAGTGACGTCATCGGAGGGACGCGCTAGGTCGCTCTGCCGATGACTCATACCATCTAGATGCGACGGCGGCGGCTGGGCCGTGCTTGCGACCCACTCGGTCACGCCATCATGTCGGCTCTTGCGGCTTCTCACGTCATCTCTAAATCGGATAGTAGTTAGCTCTTCCTCTTCTTCCAAGTCAATCTTTCGAAGCTCTAAAAGTTGTCTTTGCTTAGACAATTCAATCTCTCTTTCAAAATTACGGCGCTCTGCTTCGGCGGCAGCTGCGCGACGCTCCAATTCGTGCATTTCTTGCAACGCACGCAGATTTGCTTGCGCTCTCAATACCGCCGATCTCTTTGATGCCACGCTGAGTTGCGACATCACTTCATCTCGCTCACTCTGATGAGACGACATTCTTGACACCGAACGCACTGTCGTCGCGGTATCCTCATAATATGAGCCACCTGCCGATGGTGTGATCGCCAAGCCAGAGTCTGTAGGTGGCGATAACATTGCAGCAACTTTCACGATACCTTTTGTACCGGAAACGGGAGGTTCGGCGGTGGTAGCAACGCCGCGGGCGGTGGCGGCAGCGGCGGTGTCTGCCGCGCGAGCGGTAGCGGCCGCGGCGTCAGCTGCAGTACGTTCCATCTCTTGCAACTGCTTTTTCGTCGCCTGACGAGTTCTCTTCGGACTGCTCATGGTGCTGCGGTAACTTCACCTCGATGCATGCGTTGTAGATGCGACGTACCATCCGGCTCGAAGGACCATTGATAGCGACCGGCCAGCGAGCGTTCGGTTCCCGGGTGACACGCGGAACCCGAACGGCTGGCTGCTCTTCGCTACGCAAGCACAGCTCCGACGATACTCCGCTCCCTCCTCGGCGAGGACCGACTCAGCGTCGGGACCTACCGAGCCACCGAGTGAAACACCCGGCTACGGAACCTCCCCAGGGCACCGGAGCGCTTTGCAACTTGAAATGAAACCGCAAGCTTCTGGATGTAGAGCCGAGCTGTACCCCCGACCAGGTTGCCGGCAGCACGCCTTAACTTCTGCACCGCATGTATCGCAATCGCACCACGAGCACCGCACTTCAAAGTCAACAGACTTGACCTGACTGGTCGGAGTCTAAACTCGTAAGGCGGAAGGCCACTATAAACTTTAAATAAACTATGAAACTTTAAACTATAAAAACTATATCAACTTTGAAACTTTGCCGAACCCACTTGGTTGGCGTAGAGAAGCGAACTATATAGGCAGCGTCTCCGACCCGTTTAGTCGGAGCGCCAGTACGATCTGGCCCCATTGTGTTGGGGACCCTTATTTATACCTGACTCTTCATGTTACGGTGCGGTCTGCGGTGCGGGGGCAGAAGGGAAGGCGAACAGACAACAATCGGCCGAGAATATTTCTCGCTGTCATTCTTTAATAACATTTACTAATGTGTCCTAAAGCTATATTATAGTTACACAATACATAAATTGTACTCAACTATTCATATTCTATAAAATAAGGTTATAACATATACACATGTAAATAGATGCTTGATGACGTGATTTCTATCAAAGGAAAATATCTTCTGTTATTTATATTATACCATATACAATAACCCATTAACTATACAATATCTCGAGCAACTATAACACATTTAGTTCTGTTACGTTGTATTTTAAAACATCCTCATGCTTTGAAATGCCCTTCAATAGGTATTTATATAATAAAAATACAATTCTATAAATTATACAAATGTCCAATATACATATAACATACACAAAACACTTGAAAAGCCACCAAATAATCTTAAGCTCTAAAACCTTCATGCTCTAAATATATCATAAAATATTACGAATGTCTATTTTCTGTACACTATATATTTCCATTATACATACTTTACACTTTCTAAGCTTTCCTCAAAGTATGATATGCAAAACCAAACTCTATATTATATGTACTGACGTTATATCCAGTATCTTAAAGCTAACTCTAAAAGCTATTTCCATAAGCATGTATACAATTTTCCAATACTTTAAATCTATATAATGTGTGTACATATGAGACATTTACTTAGGTATTTCCAAAATGCTAACTATAAACATACCTAAGTAAATTCACATGGTTACTATTAAAACGCACACCTGCATTCTTTCAACTGAAGCCCAAGCCGACGCACAATAGTTTTATTGCGGTCGGCTGCGTGAAACTATGCCCTGCTTAATATTCCCTGAAAGAACCTTTAGATATCTGCCGCGCCGCATAAGGCGGACGCGCAGGTGGGCAGACAATAGTGGCTTTACAGCGTGCCGCGTTTACAGCCCTCAGGTGCACGAACTTTACATGGAATCAAGGAAATATTCTACCTCTAAAATACTTTAAACAATTACTTTAATCTGTCTCAGGTGCGGCGGCAAACAACAAACACTTTAAAAACTAAACACGTGCAGCACTATTCTATAAAAATATATACAGGAAATGTCTACCTTAAAGTTTTATAATCGCGTCGCCAACAAAACCGGTTTTTATATGGTTAGTCCGGTGCTAATCTCGAACTAAGTTTTGACAGGTCCTCTCTGAATGCGACTATAAGGCCTTAGTCGCCTCTTACGATATGTATGGGAAGAAATTGAGTGAGCCAAATTATATTTTTACGTGCCGGAATCCACCCGCGTGTTATTATTATACGTGTTTATTACATATCTATGTCATAAATAATTTAAATTAGTGTTTTTAAATAAATCTTCATTATCAAATCAAGTAAACAATAACTCGGAAGAAAATATTATTATCAGGTTTATTTCCCATGTCTGCATTCGTGGACAAAAGTCTGAGTGGCGCTCTCAGGTAGTATTACTTGATGAAGTACTCGAAGTATTTTGGAACGCGTATTCGATAAAAAAATTGCTCCCCAAATTATTGACTTTCGAATATAGTTTAGTTCTCTCATTAAAAACCCAGACAACTTCTAGTTGACTTTGAAACTGTAAAGGCATCTTGTTAAGGTAAATATTTTGTAAGAAATACGCCTCAAATTTTAATGAGGTACCCAACTACGCTTTTCTATGGAACTGAACAAGGCTTGCTATTACACAAATCCAGGACCTTACATTTATTAGCATGGCTACATTGAACTGGAAAACAATGACAATATTTCATGGCCGCCTTGGACATCTTTCACACAATGCGATGGCACCAAACCGGACAGGAATAACATTTCGCCTAGTAAGTAAGAAAGGAAGTGAACCTATAATTTCACTTGAAATCCTCGACGGCTGAAAGCAGTCACCCACCCAGAACGCTGCTGGGCTCCAAGGCTGACATAATATGAATCCTGCCTTTAATAATTAGTAACGATTATACGATCGAATTTAATGATTAATTTTGTAGACTTGATTCGAAAATAATATGTCACAAAAAATACTTATGTATTTTACTAATAAACGAAGAAACTGTTCAAATTTTTTGCAATACATGTATCATTTTTCACGGTCAATTCTACCTACATAGTTATTACATTAGTTGGGATTATTTATTCCAAAAAGTACCTTGAACCATACTAATATCATAAATGTGAAAGTAACTCTGTCTGTCTGTTGCGCTTTCACACCTAAGCTGTTGAACCAATTTTGATGAAATTTGATATATAGAGAGTCTGTAATTTTAAAGGACATGGCACTTTTTGTGTTGAAAACTAAACTCATAGCGTCAAGGGGGATGAAAATGTGTGTGGGATACATATAAAATGTTAGGTTCAGCCCGACATCAGTCCAAAACGACATTGACCCGAGCGGAGCCGAGTACCTTGGCTAGTAAGGAATATATTTTTGCGTATTCCCTCGTTGACGCAATTACATTTTTCGACACTTTTTATTTCAATGACATCGTTCTCGAGATATTTGCATTCAAAATAAAAAATGTGCTTCCCGTCTATGTTTGAAGCAAATCTTCTTTACGGTCATTTAGGATGAAGAGACATGAATAATCATGAAACATAAATTTGCAGACACAAGTTGAACCGTTCGAAATTTGAAAAAGTGGCGTTGCCATGACGACTGTGGCAGTGATATTGAGTCGTGACTGAATATCCGATATCAATAAAAGTTCTTTGTTTGACTGACGCATACAGCTGCTGTGCTTTTGTTTTTAAAATAAATTATATTATTTACGTTATTTTATTAAAAGCTGTCTGGTTCAGCGCGCAACATATTTCGTGTACACAGTGGCGGTGGAGGTCGGTGGTTCAAATCTTCATCAATAAGGCTGGTTTCTTTTTTATTTTTATAATTGTAGGTATCTAGATGATGTCTACAGTATGGTTAAATAGTCTCTGAGATCAATTTGGTTAAGTCTATTATCGAAAGAAGAGTATTTTTATAAATGTTTACGAAATAACAAGGATAAGAAACATTGCTTATCTTGGATATACTACTATTATAATATTACAAACGTAAATATCAGGTACAGTACCCATAATCGTAGAACATATATAAAAATATGTATAAATATGTATGGGGGATCGGAAGGAGTATGCTGTGACAATACCGTATTGCGTACTATCATATCTGTCTTCCCCTCCGGGAAACCGTCGTGCTTGTGTATGTTGAACTAAACATTTTAACTCGGCATCAATAGCTATACCGCGCCTACTGTCATAACTAGCCAATCACATAGCTGGGTGTTATGCAGAATAGCTACATGAAACTGGATAGAAAAAACGGACAATTTTCCTTGCCGCTTCAAACATTGTTTATTCAATACGATGGTATCAATCCCGGTGAGATTAACCCTACTACCTAGTAAGTCCACTACAGTTTTACGTAGAATCCGAATCTGGAACGGCTAATCTCTTAGTTGCATCTTTAAGAAACGACGCGCACGGGAAGAAATGCTATGGGCCAAATTGCATTATGCTTACGTGCAGCCACGTATTATTACTTATTATTTGCCGCAACCCAACCCACATAACACAACTCGACCCTTACCAACTCATCAGAATCAAGTCGGCATCCAAAAATGAAATTGTGTTTTTCACACCTTTCGCTAACAGGAAGTTAACGACAGGAATCGCAGAATCGAATTGTCTACTTGCAACTCACCGTCAGATTTAATCACTCACTTGCCTGTGTAGTTTACCATGGTAACCCTCAGGACTCCATCACCTAATCGATTACAGGCCCGGCCAGGAGCGAAAAGTCTTATTTGGAGTAGCCTACAAAGTAGTGGAAGGCCGTTGCCAGCCATTGGGCATGCGTGAGCTCCAATATGACACAGAAACCGGTCTTATAATGGTTATTAACAACCGGTTGGTGTAATTTATGATATTCTCCAGTTTTTTTTTTTTTCATAAAAAAACACAAAATAAATGCGCCCCGGAAGTTGCAATGTCCGACTCAAAGGGTGAAGGTATTTTTAAGAATTCGTTTCACAGGAAGTTTTGGGCCCTGAGTGATGTAACGAAACAATATTTGCAAGACTAGTTATGTTCACTAAGCTTAAACGACATTCCCGAAAAGTATCGACTTCAATCGACTGGTAATTATTCAATTTCGAATGTAAAAATATCTGTTATAATGGCGGTCGGGGCTCCAGTAAATCACCTTAGAAATTACACGGTCGCATTGGATATCGAAAAGAAGCGTCGGCAAACCGCCAGCACGTTTGGTCAGACGATATACGTCAGACAGCAGGTGACAAGCGGCAAAAAAAAAAAATTACCAAAAAAAATAACCGACTTCAAAGAAAAAGCACTAAAAAGTAAAAAAATATTGACATTTTTGTAGTTACGATTATTGTTATTTTTTGAGTCGGCGTTAGCCGGACACGCGCTGCGCCAATCAAGAAAACCTTGGCTACCTTGGCTGACACCGACTCAAAAAATAACAATAATCGTAACTACAAAAATGGCAATAATTTTTTCCTTTTTTAGGTTTCCGTACCCAAAAGGTGAAAACGGAACCCTATTACTAAGCCTCCGCTGTCCGTCCGTCCGTCCGTCCGTCTGTCCGTCTATCACAGGGCTGTATCTCAGTAACCGTAACAGATAGACAGCTGAAATTTTCACAGAGTGTGTATTTATTTTGCCGCTATAACAACACATAGGTAAGATGAAGAAATAATTAAAATTAAAGGGGGTCCCCATACAAACAACGTGATTTTTTTGTATACATATTTTTACGATAGTACGGAACCCTTCGTGTGCGAGTCCGACTCGCACTTGGCCGGTTTTAGTGCTTTTTCTTTGAAGTCGGTTCTTTTTTTGTTAATTTTTTTTTATTTGTTTATTTTTAATGAATCTGAAGTACACTAACTAATTTGTACACGTCCTTTCCAATAAAAAAAGAATCAACAAAATCGGTTGGCGTTATATTGAGTTATTCGTCCATTTGTCGCGCAAATGGACGAAAACATTACAAATTTAAGACTTCTATGATTTTCTCATGGATATCATAGTCAGAACTTAACCTAATTAAAATGGGACCAATTGGGAAGCACTAGCTTTCATTTAAAAAATAATCATCAAAATCGGTTCACCCAGGCAAAAGTTATGAGGTAACAAACATAAAAAAAAACATACAAACGATTTGAGAACCTCCTCCTTTTTTAAGTCGGTTAAAAAACAGGAGACCGCACAACTTGGCGAAGTCTGGGGGAGGCTACGTCCAGCAGTGGACAGCAAAAGGCTGAAGAAGAAGAATGAATATAGGCCAGTTCGGAGTAGTCGGCCACGGAATGAAATAATCACTTTTTTCTATACGTTATTGAATAGCCGATGTAGTACTTTTGCCAGAGGGTTGGAAGTTAAGGTTCACTCAATAAAAAAGCATTTTATTTCGTGAACAAGACGGTTTATTTTATTGTTTATGGTACCATCGCTCTGATATAGTTAATATAGGTTTTATTGTTGTGGTTTTTATTGTTTTTTCATTTTTAACAATTTTTAACGAATTTAACTTTAGCTGACCGATTAGTGTAACAAAATACATTAATTGAATTGAAACCTGGTTCAATATTAAGCTGTACTCTTTGACTACATAAATAACAAGACAATTCATGCTACTCTTCAACGATTTAATGCCGTAAACACAGTTTTAACGTAAAACGCGATCCTGCGCATGCGGCCGAAACAGTCCGGGGCGAACCAGGTATTGCTGGAAAATACCTTTTTTTATGCAACCTGACACGGAAAGCTAATACCACACAACTACCGTTATGATATTAGCCCAATACACTTCATTCCTGAAGGAATTAGGTGCCATGCCAGGACCTTCCCTCGAGGAGCAAGGAGCAAAGGTGGACTGGATGGAAAATACGGACAATTTTTCATTGCCGCTTCGACCATATTTTCATCTAATGCGATGGTACCAACCCGGGCGGGCTTAAACCCTACCACCTAATAGGGGAAGGATACCTACAGTTTTACATGGATTCCGAACCATGGAGCAGCTCGCGTTCGTGACGAAATACACTTATCCAACTCAGAATGAGAAAGGAAGTCGTGCATGCGAGAATTTTAACCCAGACATCTGGTATGCTAGGCAAGTCCCCGCGCCACTAGGCTACGAGCTGCGTGCCTGCGGGCTGACAAGCAGATAATATAAAAATATAATAAAACAATAGAAGTAAATAATCATTTGCTTCAGTATTGAGATGACACCGCAACAGACATAATTCTGGGAGCGCTGAGAATCACCCTATTATTAGCAACTTAAATAACTACTGTCATTGAAAATCTATATTAATGATTTAAATCGTGCAAACATCATATGACTAGCTGATATCAGTTATTAACGGTAACAGCTATAAGCTTCAAATACAATTAATTAATTAAATCTATTGAGTTAGTAGTGAGATAACTGAGTGAACATGTCCGCCAAAGGTTATCTTAGTCATAATCCTCTGGTCATTCATATGAACGTCTACTTATTGATTCGTGAATAACTTATTATGCAGCGATCGCTTCCGTTGGGTACATTAAATTTAAATTAAGAGTATTTATAGCGCGAGCGTGATTACCGTGAACGTAAGCAGAAATGTGAAGTCGAAAATGTTGCATTCATGTACTAAAATGTTTACGAATTTCGAAGGTCTCTTGTTCGAATGTTACATAAGAATTACTTCATTGAGTTGTATTTCACATATGTTTTCAGCTTGTCCCTCGATCACAGTTAACAAGGAACAAGTTCTTTGTTAAAACGGAGACGTTCACTAAAAATCTTACTTTTTAATTTCGTTGACGCATGCAAATGAAACATTATATAAACCACTAGTGTGTTCGAACCACTCAAGAAAAAGGAATTACTTTTGTTCTATTGTTCGAACGTGCGCATATATGATTATTAACAAGAAATGCATTTTATAATCGCGAGATTCTTAAAACACATGTCGCCTTATCGCTGTTTTTCAGATATTTTTGCTCCATAGAATTCTCTACGATTGCAATAATATTCATCGTAAAGAAACTGTACCTACAAGAAATACCGCTTGTTTTCAGTCGGTCACTGAAAATCTATCTGAATCTGATCAAAAATCGCACAAGTATTGACACAGCTGATCCATCGAGACACGTCACCGCCGAGGGAGCTCATACTTACGACTCGAGCCGCTCGCCACACTAACAATTCATACACAAACTGGCTTTTTTGAATAAAACATGCGAATACTAAACACCCCGAGATCGCACCGCGGCCGCGCGCCCGGACCTCACTCGCGGCGACACAACTCGTTTTCGGCGCAAGTTTTCCGTGCGAGAACACGAGATTTTCCGGCGCGAAACGCGCGCGGTCCAGACGGCGGTCGATCGCACACTGAGCCGGAGATCCGAAGATGGAGGCGTCGGAGGCAAAGGAGGCACGGCGGCGGTGGGACGCACGCTGGTAACCTCTGCTGCCATACAGCCTTCGCAGCGGTCGATCGTTAGGAACGCGACCGAGTTGCGTGGTACCGGCTCTGAGAAATCCCCATACGCTCTCCCGTGACGAAACGGAATCGCAATGTTTGTGAAGCGTGCACACGTTAGCTGTCAAAGGCGCCTGATTGCATTCAGATGGAAATAGCTTTGGCTCCGTTTGTGTGCGCGAAACGTACCGAGCAGTATTTAATTTCGAATGGTAAAAACTAAAGTTAAAGAGTTAATGACTTTTGTTTCCTTTGCAATAAAATTATAAGTATCAATCGCATACTTTGAAAGTAGTCGCCAATACATGCATCTATCATAATGTAAATCCGATATAATTTTGTTTTTGCGCAGCCGTTAGCCAAGATCCATTCCGCCAAATTTATAAAACCCACGAAGCTCTCGGATTCGAGGCGATGCCGTACGCCGTCAGCTACGAGCCGCTGTGAACTGCATGGAAATGTTTTTTTATAAAAAAATCTAGTAACCCCTTAGAATATCCATTTTAAATTGTATTACAACTAGCTCAAGTTTTTTTGTTTTTTCCACGTTTTAATTAAATAGTTTCAAATCATGGCTTTAGCAGTTGCCGCTATTTATAGAGAAACAGAAAATAATACGTTTTTAACTATGAAACTGGAGATTTTATAAATAGCATTTTTGAATTTAATTATCTGGATTGGTGCGCAATTCGAAATTCAAATTTTTTTTTTCGAAAGCCATGTCATTTTTATTTCAAATTTAGTAATCTGTTTTTAGATTGAACAGATTGAACAGTGCACTAAAAAAAACTCATGGGAAGATGATGATGACTGTGGTGGACAAGTACCGCACTTGTACATCACAGCTTCTTACGAAATGGCATAACACTGACGGCTGATGTCTTGCAAACAATGATGGAGAAGCTCGCAGATCATCGCAAAGCTGCAAGAGTTACAGCAGGAAACTCTATCACCCACTGTACTCACCGGACTTTGCTCCAACAGATTTCTACTTTTTTCAAAATTTCGATTTTTTTTCAACACCGTAGAGGCAGTACAAAACGCTTTCGCTGACTTCATCGCCTCCCGTCCTTCTACTTCTACAGTAAAAGGATAAACAAATTGCAAAATGCAAAAGGGCAAAATTGTATAGATAATTTGGACCAGTACTTAGATTAGCTAAAATAAAAAAACCTAAATATTTGTGTTTTACAATGTTCATACAAATCTCCAATTTCATAGGTAAAGATCTGATATTATTATACAGTTAAGTACTGAACCTTGTTCTTGTGGCCATGCGACACTTTAACCGCTACCGCGAAGAGGTGGTTTATAGGTTCAGCTGATACGAAAACATTGGAAAACTACTACATCTCTAAGGCGATGTTAGCCACTTGATTGCTACTGAAACCGTACGAATGCGTCACTTGTCTAGGCACAGATCCAATCTCCAAACAAATCGTTGAGCTAAATACGTTTTGAGCTATGTTAGCTTGTTAGTATTTTGCTTTCATGGACCAATCTTATGCGAATTTGATGTTGTAGGACTATTCATACCGTTTATTTAAGGCGGTACCTAATTGTGATATTGGTTAACTATTTATACCGAGCGGTATGGCCATGATTTATTGTATCAGAGACCATGTGGTCGGTGCCCAGGTTGCTCACCTCTATCTGCCTTGCCCGACTTATATATAATGTGCATTCACTTATCTATTTATTCCGTATTCACACCATTTAAGTATTAGACAAGTGTACACATAAAACAAAATTTCAATTTAATATCTAGCGGTATGTTTAGACATCCAAAAAGTTGCTAACTTAAATTAAATGAACGTTGAAAACTATCTAGCGTTGTACTCTCCGACCGATGAGAGGTGCCAGTTGACGTCAACACGTCGGACGAAACCCTACCATCTGATACCGGGTTGAGGGTTTCGCGTGAATCAACGCTCCTCTGGCAAGCGTCTGCTAGCTGCTACCGGCGTCCACACAACACTCACCCCTAAGTTGTAGGTCTATTCCTGGCATTCAGTAATCAATCCTGAGTCTAGAAACCCGCTTTTGTAGCGGTTTTCAAAGCGATTTTTTTGACAAAAATATTCCCTAGCATGGTTTTTTAATCAATCAAATTTTTCCGTAGCAAAACTCGCTTTGAAATCGCTATAAAAGCTGTTTTATAGACTCAGGATTCCTGATTTCTGATGACTGAATGCCAGGAATAGGCCTGCTGTCGGCACTTCCGAGGTTAAAACTGAAACGCGTTGAACTAATTTCCAAAAATGCACTCTCACATAACGCCTAACCTTTCGGTCGAAAAGGCCAACTGAATATTACCGGACTGCAGGGGTAGCACGGACTATCAACTATACAATACTATAAACTACTCACCACTGTCACAAAGCCTGTAACTTGGCCTCAGCCGTCATTCTATCTTAGATGTCCGTTTTTGTATTCCTGCATATTAGATTAAATCAAAGTATTTTCACCATGAACAACGTGATTTTAAATAATAAAAAAACTATTTATTCGGAGCCACTGCATTATTAAATGATAAAGTCGACAAGGCAATTAAAGCGCTAGGACTAGTCAACTACTCGTTAGTTAGTTATGTCTCGCGTAATTTTTAAATAGTGATAGTACAACATTATTGAAAATGTATTTAAAATGTTGTTCACTGACTAAAAATAGCCGAATTTATAACAGCTACTGTGCGACACACCAATACAGTTCAGAATATTGCGCGGCCCTATCTCGGAGGCAAATCTAAATAGATGTGTCCAAGGTTGTTGTTTATAATAAACTGATTGTTGTTACACCAAAATCGGTATGATCCAAGTGTTATGTAAAAAAACATGAACACCAAAACCATAAAGCCAAATCATTTAGTATGACGTATGCGCAAAACACATGACCTTGGTGATCCGTGGATTTACGGGAGGAAAAACAAACCATTTGATTCCGTTTAAGATAGCAGATAAAATGCCTTAAGTTACGAGTAATGGTTGTTTATAGTTTTAATGTTTATTTACATACATAAAATATAACTGTGGAACTGGCATACCCGAACGACCGGGAAAAAATTACCATGACAAGATTGGTCATGTCACATAATCGAAGAGCATGTATGAAGAGATGCATGCCTGTTAAAGAAGCGAAAGGAGTATGCTATTATCGTATGGTATTTCGTTCTATCATCTATGTCTACTTCTCCGGGGAAATCGCGTGATGTTTTGTATTTGATATACTTATGTAATAACGCAAACAGCAATATTTCTGAAAAAACATTAAGAATAAACAGTTTAATTTAACCGTATTTTTATTTATATATAATTAAACAAATAGTAGCTTATTCTTTTTCATACAAATTTGGAAAGTTCTGATTATTTATTAAAACGTTCGAATAAACATATATTTTTTTTCAACATCGAATATATCTTAGATATGAGAGGTGTATAGTTTAGGCTGTAGGGATAAAGGTCCTTGCTTTTCACATCACCAAATCTCCAGGAAATAAAGTTGTAATAATACACATGGTACGTTTCCGCCTAGACATGTGCTAGAGAAAATAGACATAAGAGATAATTGCTTGTTGTGCTGTAAATAATCTAGATATGTAAATATTGGGTGTTGTGGAAATTGAGTGGCCTTCTGCCAGCAAGATAAGCTGGTGGGTTATGTAGTGTGCCTTTTTCAAAGCCTACTTTTGTTGTGAGTGCTTGGGTGTGTTGGTAAACATAAGGCCCACGTTTCGTAGCAGCTCACCTCAGCATTCCAGCTAAGTAGGCGTGAGTGTCGTGGAGCCAAGCGAAGTGTCGGCGACGCGCATGAGAGCGCCTCCAACCGAATCCAGCACCCCGGAACGCCGAGGATTGTGAGACCTCTCCATATTCCTCTTCTGGCCAGATTTAGGTTAAGGTCCTTTCGGCCTTCATCGAAAGGGCCAATCCGCCCTTCAAATAATAGGTTACATATATATTTTTCCAGATAAAAATAAGCAGTACCACATTTCTTCACATTTCAAATACAAATACATCATTTCATCACATTCTTCACCTCCATGCATTTCATAATATATGATTATGATAAATATGAAGTTGGCAGCGAAAACTAAGATAAAATGTTGTGGCGCAAAATACATCTAAATTACATGCACCTGATTGATTAAATAATCATCTCAAAGTTATTGCTGTTACATCGTATACATGTAGATGGAACTAAACTGAACTATATTGGTCTAAGTTGAAGTACCTACACATAACGTTACAAGTATACCTAGCATTCAATATGGAAGAGTGGCTTATCTACAGAGTAGAATTTGCTTGTGCATGCCGGCACTATCGTGAAGTGTGGTCACTCGGCCATGCTTTTAGACCCAGACTCAACCAGATTACCGATGGACAGATAACATAAGAGTAGGTTAAGTGTATTTTGCACGTACTAAGCACAACCACAACATATTTTGTGGTATAACGTATCAAACATGTCCGATTTTAAGTCGACTCGCTACACGTCGCTCGTGTTCTGGATGATGATCGTATATTCACTCGAATATAGACAGGCGCGTGAGGCGCACGTAAAGATAGCTGACGACGCAGCAGCCATGTTACACAATGTACCTTACTGCTACATAGTAGTTTTCCTGCCTTCAATTCGTTGATTGTTTATTGTATATTCATCATCCATAGACAGTAAACTGCACTCGGGTTTATAAATTTTTATCATTTCGGCAATCCCAGCGAAGAATAACTGGCAAGAAACTCCTCTGATTTTTTTTTCAACGTCCACTTAGTCCAAGTTTACAAACGTATTTAGAATCACAGGTAAAAACACGAAATTATTATGAATTGACGAGAATCAACAATTCGTGTCGTATGCAACAGTTCATGACAAATATCAGTTTAATAGTAAAGACCATGCCCGCTATCTAGCATGTTGCCAATTGGAGCGAGCCAGTCCCCACAAACAGCACCCGTTTACGAGCATCACGCTAGGCACAGCCATCGCCCCTCTCAACCATATTTTAGGGAAAGAGGAGACCCGAACCCAGCTTCACAGCAAGCAGCAAGGATCTTAAGGTGGCCCATCCCACTCATCTCCCCATACAAAAGGGGAAAGAAGATCACGCCCATATTTCTTGTCAGAGATCCAAAATTTTGCTCAAAATAGCTTTATTTGATCGAACTAGATGTCTGCTGACCATTGGCATTGTAAAATTGTGTTTGGTTTCTATATTATAAGGTCCGAAAGTTTGAATTTTTTGCGCGTTTTATACAATTACTTTGGAGGTTGATTACGCAATGATAAAGTAAGAAAATCTTAAAAAGATTAGTCATCAGACATAGCTTATTTAATCAAGATTTATAATCTATTTGCTTTTTGTTAGATTCTTGACTAGTTTTAAAATTAAAATTTTCGTAAATCTTACCAAATCATACACTATGCACATTGTCTTTTTTGTGGACATGTTGCATCTTCCTCATCAAGGAACCTGTCTTATTCTTTGAAACAGAGAAGGTCCCAGAGCGCAACAGCACGGTTTTGTACCGTGCCCGCGAATGAGTTAGGCCCGCCGGGTTGGGCCACCTTAAAGCGATGCACTACTCTAGTGACAACAAGAAAAAATTGTAAAACATTTGTAC
The DNA here is from genome assembly GCA_946894095.1 of Incurvaria masculella. Classification (NCBI taxonomy): domain Eukaryota; kingdom Metazoa; phylum Arthropoda; class Insecta; order Lepidoptera; family Incurvariidae; genus Incurvaria; species Incurvaria masculella. The sequence goes on along the minus strand of OX335641.1, from coordinate 13,474,360 downwards.
GATTTAGTTTTCATCATGAACTACTACAGTGACCTCTAAACAAAAGTCAAAATACAAATACATTATTATTCTTACAGCTAAAAAAACTATAGCATATTAACCCTTTAAATGCTGCCACCTACAGAAAATTAAGAGTACAATGGTTTGAGAGGAACCTCTGTAATAATGTACGAATAAGATTCCGGTATGAGATTCTGACCAACACCTACAATTAAATAATGCTTTACTACAGTTCGGGTGCACAGAGCCGTTGTTGTGCTGCCTGAATTTATTTTTCTCTTTTGCGAATACGCTATTTCGTTTCGTTCTCTTTAATGTCTTAGCTCTCCAAAGGTTGTTAACCTCACGCATTGATACGTGATGTTTACCTACAGCCTTCGTAGAGATCAAGGCGATAAAAGTGTCTCCAAAAGTGATCTACCATCTCCAGCGAAATACAAGAAAACGTTTAATGCGTGCAGGTCCGAAATAATGTTATGGTCATGCTAATTATGACGTAGGATTGATGATAAATATTACATTAATGGTGCTTATCTTGTCTTTATAGTGCAATAAATCATATGAGTTGTATAACACACCTTTACACAGCGACCTCTATAATGAAGGCAGAATAAGCGATAAGTCACAAATACTTACTCTTATTAACATTTAAAGCAATGCTTAAAAATACAGATCATTCAAACTAAATAAAGTGATAGCAGATATGATAAGATCTAGAATGGTTAACAAGACATAGGTACTAAGCTACTCCCAAAACAAGCCTCGGGCAGTCAGCCTCGGTAGCCCAGTGGTGCGACGCCTTGCAATTCGATAAGCCGGGTCTGAGCGCGGTTCGGTTCTGGATGGGTAACCATTTTCAACCATTGAGGCTGGCAGTGGTTCGGATTCCACGTAAAACTGCAGGTCCCCTTCCTTACTAAAGGTGGTAGGGTGAATCCCGCCCGAGATGGTACCATCGCATTGAATGAACGATGGTCGAAGCGGCAATGAAAATCGACCGTGTTTTCCATCCAGTTAGCAATATAAGGAACGACCTGGCATGGCACCTAGTTCCCATGTGGTGTGTTATGCTAATATCTGACGGTCAGTTTGGTCTTAGCCATCCAAAGTAAGTTTTTCTTATCTTGTTTCTATGTTCTACACAAAACATATACTGCTTCGTCCTACTACTTTTGCTAAATTTGTGAAATACGAAGCTGGAATAACATATTTTCTAAGCAATATATTAACATTTATATTAAGTTTTCTATGTTACTCTGTTTGTTTTTCCTAAAATAAATAATAAATAAATATCCAGTTACAAAAAAAAGTAGTTTTCAATCATTCGCCGAATCGTGAAGAATACAATCTTATATTTCGATTGTATTTCAGGACCGTTTTACTATTTTTAATGTATGTCTGGCTATGTCAATCGATGGCTAATACGACAGCTACTGACATGATACTGGTCAGCATACCACATGAGAACTAGGTTTCATGGCAGTACCTTCCTTTAATTACACACCTATATTGGACTAAATGGAAAACACGGACAATTTTCATAGAAGCTTTGACCATCGTTGATTTAATGCGAGATTACCAAACCTTGCGGAAATTTCCCTACCACCTAGTACACAAGGAAAGGGACCTATAGCTGTACGTGGAATCTGAATCTCGAACGACGAATCCCTTAATCGCCTCTGACGATATGCACGAAAAGAAACACAGTGTACCCTTATTTTGTGCGAGAACCCACGCAACACAGCGGCCAGAGCTTGACCTTCCACGCATCGTCGCGACCTCCTGTGTAGGCACACCCTCATAGAACACCATAAAAGAACACAAAGCACCAAAACAAAGACAATGTCCTCATTATCAAGCAACAATACAGCTACAATACAGCAATAATAACACTCCATCAGATTTATGGACGCTGCGATAGCTATTTTTATATTAACGTGATACCAATCGTTATTATCCGCGTGATGCGTCATTAGTGGGTAGTCCTGTTGCGGAAACGTTAATCGTGGCTGAATTGGACACCCGAGAGGTCAATCCGCTACACTCGTATAGAGCCAATACGTCATAATACGCTCAGCTTAAGAGAGTCGTTACCCTATCAATTACCCATACTACGGGCGATAACTGTTTCCGTACTCTTAATGTTTTACTAGGTTTTTTATTTATTTTGGATTCTAAAATATAATGTAGAAATCAATGTCTGTATGTTTTCATTTTTGTAATATACCTTTTAGATTGGAAAATATTGGCTAATAAACATAGGATAAAAGTTGCATTTTTTTACGTTCCTTTTAATTATTTTTTTACTGAAAATACAGATATTTGCTAAAAAAGTCAAAACGTACGGATAGAATGAAGATTTCTCAAGTGATAAAAAAAAAGATTGAAATCTGAAAACGTTTAGGGGTAGGGTCTGGAAGACGATTTCGCTATTTTAATGACAGTCGCCGTGCAAAATTGTGCCTCAACCAATGGACAAAGAATGCATTTCTTAAAATTTTCACATATTAGATTTCCAGTGACTTTACGACAGCCTTAAGGCACTGCTAATAGGTTACTTTAGGCTGTGCTTCCGTTTACGCGAAGTTTACTGAGACACAGCAAATAAACCAGATTAGAAATTGCGTTATTAAAACATGGGTCCTCCTCTATCGAATATCCCGTAAGTCTACTTTTTTAGCCGCAGTTTCTTAGTTCCATTAAAAGGAAACAGATTTGTTTTGTTATGTTTCCCATTTAAAAGTAGTTTAAACCATTTAGTTAAAAACCACAATAACAAATTTCTTGTTTGTGTTATCTTATACTAGGAAACATATATTTTGTTGTTTTCAAAAATCTAATCCGAGTCAAATAACTAGAAAATCTTCATACAAACTATATGGATAGGATAAATTACAAACCAAAATTAAATATCAAGAAAATTGGAACAGTGGTTTTCAAGTGATTACTAAAATACGTTATTGTAGAGAGCGTAATTATCTGATGTTTACGGATTCAATTTATTGTTCGAAGGATAATTTGTATGGCGCTAAAAGTTGACTCTGTAAAACGTGATAAAATATTTTAACGAGTCAATGTCCATTGTAAATGACACCACCTTGGACGCCACACATTTTTTTTCTTGCAAATGCCTAATGTGGTGCCGAGGGTGATACGCTCCGTGCATAACCATATCAGTCAGTGGCTGCTGAGAGGGCGAGTCTAGACAGACTCCCAAGGGGTCGGGTCACAGAAATGTTCACTTACACAAGCGGTAATGACTGCTGACACTGCGTCATATTTATCGACAAAGTCCGTGTGCTCACAATACACGATTCCAGGAAGCTAAAAAACAAAGGACAACGAAAAGAAAGGTTGCAAAGAAGGCACAGATTTTAGAACTTAACTGCCACAGAGTACAACAACATTTTGTTGGGGTGTGTTTAAGTTGCTGACTATTTGATCCGTGAAGATCGAAATATTTTTCATTGTGTCGCAAACACCCTCTTTATCCTATCGCACCATTCTTGTCAAATTTAACGATCAAATGGTGCAGAATAGGATCAATTCGAAAAAGCTTCCGAATTGCTGCCAAATGGATCCAATCCATGAACCTCCTTTCCCCCTGCGACGGCGCGACTATCTCTTTCAGCGTCGATCGTGTATATGAAACCACTTTTCTGAAGCCTCGCTTGATTTGTGACGTCGCTCAGGGTACGTCACTACGAGTCGGCTGATCCATCCATCACGAGACCAATTACCCCGAATGGGCCACCTTCCCTCCCGATCCGATGGGTGAGGCAGAGGCGGCGGGGGAGGGTGTTTATTGCCCCCCCCCCCCTAACAATTCGCTGGGGGAGAAATAACAATGATTGTGATACGAAAACAATTTGCACGCGCGAGATGATTGCAATTGTTGAAGAAAGGGTGGCGTGTTTACTGTGTTCTTCTAATTAAATGTCGGTTATATGTTCTTAACATTACTGTGATAAATCGAGAATCATTTATGGCCGGATGTACCTCGGTAGCCCAGTGGTGCGACGCCTTGCGATTCGATAAGCTGGGTGCGGTTGGGTTCTGGATGGGTGACCATTTTCAACCAATGAGGCTGGCCCTCGTCGTTCGGATTCCACATAAAACTGTAGGTCCCCTTCCTTACTTACTAAGTGGTAGGGTTAATCTCGCCTGGGTTGGTACCATCGCATTGAATGAACCATGGTCAAAGCGGAAATGCAAATTGTCCGTGTTTTCCATCGACTTCAATGTAGCCGAGCAATATAAGGAAGGTCCTGGCATTGCACCTAGTTCCCATGTGGTGTGTTAGGCTAATATATTACGTTCAGTTTGGTATTAGTCATCCACACTGCTAAAACTGACTGAATTGCTCCGACTATCTCTATGATATATAATGGCGTTATGATACGCAGGTAGGCAGGCACATGTAAGTAAAACTGGTAGTATTCTTCCAGTGAAAGTGACTTCTTTGATGTAACGAAATCGCAAGGCAACATTTTGAAACGTGCACCGCAAGTTTGCCGTCATCTTTTTTTTATTTTAAACCAGTTTGTAGCGTACGTTGTTGCAACAACGTCTTCACTTAATGAGCGACACCTTCACATATGAATATTGTTTTAAGAAGGTATGCATATAGCCTTGGCCTTGATAATGCTCGATTTATGTTGTTATAAAATTTGCAAATGATGTAATTATGTCATACATAAGGGGTTAGACTTGCACGCACGAATAGACAAACTTGCAACAGGGTATCTCTTTTAAGAACGGCCCGTAAGCTATGCTATCCATACAAACGTAGTTTTCTAATCATTTGAAAAACACTGTTTCGATTTGCTTGATACTTGGTATATAGTTTTCTACAATAAATATCTGAGTCTAAATGTTTTTTTTGCTAAAAAATCTAAAGCAAGTCAAATAACATGCAAAAGAAAATTTTCATACAAATTTTCTTTTCACTGTTGTGTGACACAGGATAATTTTGTTGACGTGCTGTTGCCTGATATTAAGTCCCAAATATCAAGAAATTTGTAATTATTTCAAATTATAAGTAAACTACGTTTGTATGGGGAGCGTAATTTTCTGATGCTTATGGGTCCACCTTAAGGGGTTCCTATTTACTTTTCGATGTCCGAAACGGTAAGAGATTAGAATATGCGTAGGTCGGACATAAGGGAAATGAGTTGCGCATTCCACTAACTTCATGGCATTACCTACTTTTTAACCGACTTCAAAAAAGGAGGAAGTCAATTCGTCTGTATGTTTTTATTTTTATTTTTTATGTTTTTTATGTTTATGAGGTACATAACTTTTGCCTGGGTGAACCGATTTTGATGATTTTTTTTTAATGAAAGCTAGTGCTTCCCAAGTGGTCCCATTTTAATTTGGTTAAGTTCTGACAATTATATTCATGAGAAAATCATATAAGTCTTAAATTTGTATTAAGATGTGCACGACAAATGGACGAATAACTCAATATAACGCCAACCGATTTCGGTGATTCTTTTTTTTATTGGAAAGGACGTGTACAAATTAGTAAGTGTACTTCAGATTCACTTAAAAAACAAATAAAATAAATTAACAAAAAAAATAACCGACTTCAAAGATAAAGCACTAAAAAGTAGAAAAATAATTGCCATTTTTGCATACAATTATTTTATTTTTTGAGTCGGTGTCAGCCAAGGTAGCCAAGGTTCTCTTGACTGGCGCAGCTCTTACCAGGCTGACGCCGACTCAAAAAATAAAATAATTGTATACAAAAATGACAATTATTTTTTTACTTTTCAGTGCTTTTTCTTTGAAGTCGGTAATTTTTTTGTTAATTTTTTTCTCTTACGATTCTTCATGCCGGAGATAGAAGACTAGCAAAGTGCTATTAGCTAGGCAGTGCTTCCAAGTTCATCGAAGTAACCACAACTGTATCTGAGCGAGGTTAAGTTAAGTGATCCTCGTTAAAGTAATACCAACCTATTCCAGCCCCGAACCTATTCTGTGTAATGCCTTTTTCCCAAGCTTATTCCGTGCGATAATAATATCCTAGGATACTTCTAGGATTTTAATAATACAACTTTATAGTATTGCTCCTAACAGTGACGAGTCCATATGATTTTGAAGTGAATTGAATGAAGGAGTATGTAGTGCATTGTTTTTCTAAAAAGAATTGGGGAATAACGTAGAAAGGCCCTCCTTGCTCTTTTACTATCATTTCCATTTTTTTAATCTGCAATGTAATACAATCTGATTGATCTGCGGATTCGATATTTTCAACTAGGACGAACCCGCAAAGAAAATTCGCTGGTCTATATCTATGTATGATTTTGTGCATGATGCTTTAACCGCCATACTACCGGGGGCTTTTCACCGTCTTATATTCAAACGTATGCACGATGTTAACGGTATTATGGTTCAAATGTTAACCAGGTATTACTTGGCATATTTTGATGAAAAAATTATTTAATACTAATATGTCCGCCCAACGCATTTTGTATTTATCAACAAAAATATGTGGATATTTTAAGTCGTGCGACGAAATGTTATCTGTTTTGCACCCCGTGTGATGAAAACGCAACGTTCATCATAGATTGGAGTTGGAAAGTCATACTTCGAGCGAATAAAAAAATCTTATCTCTTAATAATGCATAATAATAAACAAGTGGTTCTCTGAGCTGAAGACCGCGTGCGCGAGTTTACCTTTGAACCTTATTTAAATTTTGTGACATTTTTTTTTTAATTTTTCGAAATATAGTTTTTTAATAATTTCCATAACTGAATCGAAAAAAAAGTCAATGTATGTGTAGAGTCTAACGGTTTGACTAAAGCATCCTCGAATCTGTTGAATTCGTTAAGAAAACCACTCGAATTCGTTAAGTCTTCCCATACAGATTGCAGCGACCGCGACGTATAAAATTAGGTCGCTGTCCAATGGCCCATAGCTGTCAAATATCACCGCGCCACTCTTCCAATGAATTGTACCTGTACGCTAGTACGCCCACAACCATAAACTCGTGTGCACGTATGATTACTAACAGCGTACAGCTGCCCATAACCTTGATAATTGTATGATTTAAATGGATACGGCATTAACATTATCTCATTGTCCATGTCCTGCTAGAATAAAAACTTGTAATAGCGGCGGCCAAAGTTTCGATGCTAGACGACGCTGGAGCCTGTCACGTTCCACTGACACCGTACAAGTTTAATGGTGTTACATTAGGGTCTGGAATCTTCTGCATCGGGATGCGCCGAAAAAAATTGCCTCCTTGACTTATCGCCAATTGTTTTCGAGTACCATCGAAACGTGGGAACTGCACAGGACTCCATTTTGTGCAACGAACATTTGACGACAAATTCGTAAGGAAACTGACTGTCCGGCGCTAATGGCAGTGTGTGTTATCACTAAAATATGAATACGCTGCACTTATAAAGAGAAGTTTCGGTCGCCACTCCAGTCTTTCCTTGCTTCATGCTTGGCACCAACTGGCTCGACTGTTTACGGAAACTTGCACGGTTTCCAGCCGGTTCCGCCCTGGCGTCCGGAAAACATTACGCGCCATCTAGCGTGCGAGCTAGCAAACTCTTAATATAGCGCGGCCGACCCGCCACTTTATGACCGCATCAGCTTTTTAGGGTTCCGTACCCAAATGGAACCCTATTACTAATCCTCCGCTGTCCGTCAATCCGTCCGTCCGCCCGTCCGTCCGTCCGTCCGTCCGTCCGTCCGTCCGTCCGTCTGTCACAGGGCTGTATCTCACGAACCGCAATAGGTAGGCAGCTAAAATTTCCACAGAGTATGTATATATTTTGCCGCTATAACAACAAATATATAAAATTTTAAAATAATAAAAATACAAAAAATCAGATTTTTTGTGTTAAATCTTGAACTTGCGGCTCCAATAGGCAATATGTTAGTTGGAGGGGATAGTATTTGCAAATAAAATGATATTTGTCATGAACTCGTTGCATACGGCATGTATTGTTAACTTTTGTAAATTAATATTATTTAGTGTTTTTGTTAAAAGACATTACAGACACTTTTGTAAATTTAGACTTGCCAGTTTTTCTTCGCTGTTTGGTTTTGCTGACCTAGCTAATGTTAACATATGACAAATCCGAGTGCAGTGTACTGTCTATGGATGATGATTTAAACAATACAATACCATGGTACGGAACCCTTCGTGTGCAAGTCCGACTCACACTTGGCCGGTTTTTGTAAAGGCGCTTCTGTGCGACGGGCGGAAGCAAAACTGAACCTAGTTGGATGGATAATATTAGGTCAACGCACCACATATGAACTCTGTGCCATGTAAGTTTTTGTATTGCACGGCTACTTTGGACTGAATGTGTTACACGGACAATATACATTGCCGCTTTGACAATATTTCTTTCTGTTGAGATAATACCTAGTAAGTGAAGAAGGGGAAACACGGGCGGAGTCCGTAAAAACGGTCCTTTTGATTTTGTTATCAGTGACAAGTGTATTTATTCTTTGCCAATAAGTCGGTCCATGGAAACACATACCCAAAAAAGCCTGTAGCAAAGATTTTCATGCTAGTGAACCAAATACTCCTAGCTAAAAGTTTTGATATTTATGGATGTGAGGAATGTGATATGTGTAGAATCGACCGGGAAGCAAGGACACATTAATTAAATAAATAGCCTAGTAAAAAATATTTCTTCACGAATAACTGCTAGGCTGGACCCGAACCAGCAAAACATAAAAAAACATTTGCGGGTATGGCGTCTTCCAATTTTGCCACCTATACCCGCAATTTGGAATTCCCCTACAGTCTTTGCTACATATCACATTCAAAGTATTTTTAATTTCATGGATGTGGTTAGTGAATTACCCTATACCTAATCAACGAACAGTTGTTGTTATCAACGATTGTTATTTATTCCGTTTCAGAAGGCAGCTATGAATTATTTGTAATGTTATTGTGTAAAAAAAATTTACACATTGGGTCTAGCTGAAAAGTTAGGTACATGCTTGAAAGATTAATTGAATAGATACCTACCCTAGGGAAAAGCTTGGTGACTCAGCGAAGGTTCACGCTGACGAGAGCTGCAGCAAGCTACAGCAAACTGGCTACAGCAATAAATAATGTGGTCAACTCAGAATCTTCGGCTATATCTTGCAAATGATTACAGTACTTCCGAATAATATAGGTATCATTTTGCTGGATTTTTGCACTTTTCTAAGCGTAATTCGAGGTCGCGCCTCGACCCAGATTTGTCGGTTGCGAAAATCAACTGGTATACTGAGTAGAGTGCGCTTCTAAGCTTACCCCGCTTATGCGATCTGCTGATGCTAGCATCCCGCTTCCAGTTGTAAGCTCCTCTGAGCGTGTGCGAGTGTGAAAAAACAATGAACTATTTAAATAGATGGATTGTCTGGGCACTGAAGTGAACACCAATCTTCTGGATTATGTCGAATAAGGTATGATGACCATTTCCGAGAAATAGAGGGTAACTTTTAATACATATTTCCAAACGCTTGGTCTTTTGTGCCCGGAAAACTGCGGTTTTCTTACACCGCAAAGGTTGAATGATAGAGAATGCCTACCGTATTACTTTCCACCTTTTTGTAACCTTTAGGACTTTTTTTATGTAACTGACCATGGGCGGCTAATGCCACACCCACCAAGATGATATTAGCACCGCTTTGTCGAAGAAATTAGGTGCCATGCCATGCTAGGACTTTCCCTTGATGAGCACGGCTATAAATTTAAATGGATGGAAAATACAGTGCCGTGTCGACCATGTTTTCATCCATTGCGATGGTGTCAACCCGGGTAGGCTTAACCCTACCGCAATATAAGGAGAATGGGACCTACAGTTTTATATGGATTCTGAACCATGGAACAGCTCAGATTTGTGACAAAAAAGAGAAAAAAAAATGGGGTATTAACAGGGCAGGGGCCTACCCTATAAACCTTAGCATAGAACAGAAGTTCCCGCGAGTTAGTGGCTTGCGTGTAATGTATTTTTATTTTTTTCCTTTTCATATTACTTACTTGTATCAATCACTTTGCAAACATTTTAATTACAAAAATTGAATGAATTGTAAATTGGAATAGACTTACCGTTATTTCGATGATTCTTGCTCAAACACAATCTCACAAATATATGTAAAGTTATCGCACTTCTTCCGTCCTAGAGAATAAAATAAGTATTTATGTATCGTCCCGAATGTTTCTGTGCTGATATTTTATCTTAGGAAATAAGCACTTATATTTTAAGGTGACTCAAGCAGTGCGCAACTCAAAACCAAAACGTGAACGTGACAACCGCCCCCTCCGGACACTCCATGTCCTGAAAGCGAAACTCCTGGGCGACTCACTCGTGAATATGTTCCCTACGAACTGCAGCAATATGTTGCGATAGATGTCCTCCTGATCGATGAATATCTCCCTCCCCATCACCATGATATCTTCGAATAGCAAGTAGTCGTGGAGGGTGCTGGCCAGGAGGAAGCCTCCGCCTTGGCCAGTCACCTCCGTATACGCTTCCGTCTCGTATATGAGAGCGCAACGCCCCCAACCGAATCTGCGAAAGGTAGAGAACGCCATCTGTGAGTGAGTAGCGTAACCGTTTCGGTTCCGACATCTGTCGCTGACTGGATTCCCACTAAACGCCATCTGTGGAGTGGTAAAGATAATCGGTTCTGCTCTAAAACCTCGAACACCTTGAAATAACAAAATTTTAAAATGAATAATAATAGTTACTACCGCATCAGCCATATTTAAAAAAACGTAACTTGCACTAATAAATAACAGCGTTTCATAACCTACCACTTACTTGTATACTTGAAGCCCATATAGAACTTGAGATTACTGCTGTAGTTTCGATTCTCGCCAGTAGATGTCGTGTCCCACGAAGTGTAGAGCATCTTCTCTTTCTTGAGAAAGTTGACGAAGGTCTTGGACATGAGATGGCAGGTGGACTGGCCGGCCACCTCGTTTTGGGCCTCGGGTTCGTTGATGAGGAGAAGCTTCGCCCAGTGGAAGCTAGATGGCGTGGGAAAACACTCGTGTTAGTGGCGTGGTGGTGCGTGCGACTGGGTAGCAGATGGCGTTAGAAGCGTGATATTTTGCTAAGCGAGTAAAACATTCAAAGCAAAGCTAGGCATGCATGTAAACAACTAACCAGCAATACGTGGCAGACCGAGTATTTTTCTTTAAAGTGAATGCAAGGTTTCATTAAAGTTATATGTAAATAATTTAATTCATGATCTGAAACCATTGCCCTGTAATCCCGAAGGAACGGTGGTACTAACACTACGCCAAAATAATGTAATTACAAAAATGAGCTTAATTACGATGACGTGTTTACCATACATGAGAAGCAAGGATTATTATTCAAGCATATTTCATTTAATGCATTAGTGCAACAGAAGTCTAGAGGGTTTAAATTCCAGACCGAACGTTTGAGGATTTTTAAAGCAAATTGAAACTGTTGCGGCAGCAAACATTTCCCACTGTGTTTATGCCAGCGTGTATTGTTGCGTAGGTAGACTCATAATGGTAAATTGGGTTCATCGTAGTGGTTTAATTAAAAAATTGCGCCTACTAACTATTGTGGCGACAACTAAAAAAATACTCCTAACGATTGATTTAGTATACGCAACAAATACAATTCTAAAAAAGATGGAATGATGGAAGGATGGATTAAGAAAGATGGAAAATAATTAGTTTGCGGACACAGACTCCTTTATTATTTATTTCTATGTCCTTTATGTGTTTTGGCAATAATATTTTATTTCATGGAATATTCTAGGTTTGAGGATTCCATCAAATATAAATTTGTAAAATATTTTAAAGTTTATTTGTATAGCCAAAACATCCTCAACTAAATTAACTTATATATACGTAGATTTACTTTTATGACTTGCAACTCACTAGGAATGCCGATGAATGACTACAAACTACTAATTTATCATAAAAAATACTGTCTACAAACTTTTACCCGGGCTCTCCACGCGTGAACGACACAATTAAAGTTTAATCTCGGGTATACTTATTTGTTTAATTAGTCTTGGTGTCATCAATGTTTAATATAGACGTTTTGATTACTTACCAAAATATCACGATTAACAACCAAAAAAAACCGCCAACATAAGGTGTGCGGAAAATACTTCGCCGGGAGCTATAAATATTATTATATTCCTTTATCACACTAAATATTATTAAATTAACAAAATTTTTGTATTTGAATTGAGCAGCATCTATACTTATAGAAATTCTTATAAAAAATATTAAATACCCTCATGATTTACTGAGGAGACATTTTTAAAATTCCATGGGAGACTGAAAGGGGTGGCTGAGTTTCTGTGGGAAAACATGAATTGTTATTTGTCCTGAATGCGCCCCTAAACATTTCTGATAGCAATGAAACTGTGGTAAGCTGCTATGCGCACGCTCGCCAAGGTTTCTGACCACATTTGACCGGGCTTAGCTAGAGTGAATGTCCAAAACGGACCCGAGCGGAGCCGAGATTCTCAGTCGCGTGATATTTGTAATACATATCCGTATCCGTAAACTTAGATGTATCCTAGGAAACTTATAATAGTACGAAACAGGCTTGGAAAAGTAAGGTAGGTTAGCTGGTGATCGATTTGGTTGGGTCGGATTATTAGGTTATAAAGAAAAAAGTAGGTCCAAAGGGTGCCAACGGAACTATTAGCCTCCGCTGTCCATCCGTCCGTTCGTCCATCCGTCCGTCCGTCCATCCGTCTGTCACAGGGCGATATCTCATGAATCGTAATAGGTAGGCAGCTGAATGTTTCACAGAGTGAGTTGTCGTTATAACAATCAATAGGTCAATGTTTCCGCCCGAGTCATGGTTGGAGCCCTTTAAAACTCCCCCCCCCCCCCCCTTTCCACCCTGAGCCTTTTCTCGGTCCCTCGAAATGTAAAGCTCACCCTTGAGAACTTGAAAACCTCGCACCTTTCTGTTTTGGTCACCTAGGAGCAGTCATCCAGTTAGCTTATACTCTTCGCATCACCTTTTTCCTTGTCAGCGTAATCCCGGATCCACGCCCCTGCAAGTCGAACCCGACTATGCACAAAGACGATTTTCCTGCGACAAGTGACCGCAAAGCTTTATGATGTCGCAATGCTCGTTTGGTCGCACGCGGCGGGTGCTACGCCGACCCCCACATTGTGGTTACGCGCAATATCTGAAGCACGAGCGACGCCTCGCCACTCGAGATAAATTATCACAAGCGCTGGCCACTCCAGCGACCTAATGAAATAACGGGTAGCCGCCGGAACGTCCTGGCCGACCTAGGGCTTACAATAAATAATACTTTTACTATGGGCGCTATACACTAAAAGTTACCCACGTAGCATGGATAAATTAACACACCAAGACTAACAATTTAATTAGAGATTTGGTTAAAGAACGCCATTTCGGTTTTATTGTTATGACAAATCGTAAAAGAAATTCGTGGCATTATAATAAAATTAAAGATTAGTAATATTAATTTTATATTATGATGAATTGAAATAATAATAGTTATATATCGGCTAAGATCAAGAAATGTTTAAAATTACTTTCGATTTGTTTTCTATTAGTAAATCATAATTTTTTTATATATAATTTTATCAGAGTAATGGTTGGTAAGAACGCATTTTTGGGAGGTTATGATTGTTTTATGGACAACAAACGTGGCTAGAAAATATTTTAATACCAAAATGAATCCTCTCACCGAACAAAAAGAAGCACCAGCACAGAAACATCGCAAAATAACAACATTTTACATGTAAATAAAAATCACACGCTTACTTACAATAACGTAATTAGTTACTTTTGAGAAAGTAATATGCAAATTTGTGTAATTTTAATTAAAAAGTTAGCAAGACAATGAAAACAAATTACACCCTACATGCCGACTGACGCAACTGAAAATGTATGCAATTTTAATATAAGGACGTGATAAGAACTTCATATTGTAGCGAGAGGACAAGGGAAAATCAAGCAAAACTCTCGAAAAATATTGCAAATATTACTAAGATGGATAATTATTTTCACTTTAATTTTACATAAAAAAATAATTCTAATAAAAGTTAGCAGTAATAATAGTTTCACGTAAAGAAATACCTACGACCCAAATATCTAAGTGGAGGCGCCTAAATTCTACTTTTTAGGGTTCCGTACCCAAAGGGTGAAAACGGAACCCTATTACTAAGCCTCCGCTGTCCGTCCGTCCGTCCGTCCGTCCGTCTGTCACAGGGCTGTATCTCAGTAACCGTAACAGGTAGACAGCTGAATTTTTCACAGAGTGTGTATTTATTTTGCCGCTATAACAAAAACATACAAACACACAAAACAAAAGATTAAAAAATAATTAAAATTAAAGGGGGCTCCCATACAAAAAACGTGTTTTTTTTTCTACGATGGTACGGAACCCTTCGTGTGCGAGTCCGACTCGCACTTGGCCGGTTTTTTCAAACGTTAATACTAATAAATAAACATACATACGATCGCCCCGTTCCCTGGAGGGGTATGCAGAGATAATAGATCTCAATGCTGCACGATCACCCAGGGCTGTTTACGAAGAACTTCTCCGTAAATTTGTTTTGTAATGATTTCGTCACTCATTAGCTCTATATGCCCAAAGCATCTCGACTAACCCTTATTAATTGTGGTTGCTATATTTTCCTTCAGTTGACAACGCTCTCTCAACTTTCGCTGTGTGCCACTCCGTAAACTTTCCATAAATAAAATTTGTTGTAAAACCCGCAAAATGGACACTATGCGATCGCCAATTAAAATGTACGATAAATGGATTATTAACGCCTATTACGGAGCGTTACGGGATCCCTTCTGAAAGCTTTCGCTCACGTTGCCTGTCAAACTGCATCAAACTTGCCCGCCCAACTAATTAATTCGAACATCCATTTTGAATTGAGTGATCGGAGTAAGACTTTTGAAATATCGCTGGATGGGGGAATATGAGCTGGCGCGAACGCTTTGAATGGCCAAAGTTTTCACGTTGCGAGGCTTATTGTTTTAATCGCCAAGTCGTCACAGATTATTATAACTCTCAAAAGCTTAATGGGCTAGAACATCGAGTACGAAAGGACGTAAAGCGGCAGCGTAGCTTGCCAATCGCGGCTAAGGGGCTGCAGACGTGTAGCCCTGGCCTAGGGTCGGCAAATTTTCACTCTTCTTTACCAAATTTAGATGACTACATAAACTTAACAGAAGTACAAGTGTGGCGCTGACGTAGCCACGCTTAAGTGATTATACATACACTGACAGTAGCGTCGATCATTAGCTCGCTTACGAATTCGCTCACTCCTAATGTTCTCGAGCTCCAACGACACGGAAGAACTGCACAGGACGCCTTATAGTGCAAAGAATATTCGATGTAGCGCGTCCCGTGTTCGTGAGCGAACTGACTGGACGGCGCCACCGTCTTTTGTTACTCGATGGGCTCAAAGTAGCAGGACTTGACTAATCCACTGTCAAGACAAACAAATGTAAAACCTTGCTTTGAATTTGAGAAAACTACGATTTCGGATCGGATCGGATGCATAGGCTATTAAACTGGGAGATTAAGCGTATCGTATTTCTCCGGTCTACAGTTCGTCTACCGAAGAACAAAACAGAACGTGTAGATGATGTCGAATTAAAAATAAATTCTAACTACTCTTTGAATCTGTTTTTTATTAAAAAAAATAAAGATAGAAACATCCGTGAAATGGTTTTCAGTTCGTTTATGTTGTGTGTATGTGTTCGTTTACCAACAAAAATAAAATCCCAAACAAATCTACTATTTCAGGAAATTCAATCAAAATTTCGTAATGTTAGTTTTAGACTGGTTCGGGATTTTAATCAAAATGCTAGAATTATTGCCGAAACGCATAGCTTAAATGCTATATGCCAAAACTTAGCCAAATTAATAGTATTTTAGGCAAGTGTACTTGAATCTTTATGATTTCAAGGTAACATAACTGTACCGTGCTATTTCAGGGCAACCAGCTAACCTTAACGAGGTATTTCAGAAGATCGCTGAACCGATCTTTGAATTTAGGCAGACAACAAACAAAACAGACAGTTGGATGTTTCCGTAGCTCGTGATGACATTCTAACGAGGCCTTTGTAGCGACCGACCCTATGTGTTTCGACGGAGCAATATAAAAACTGCAAATAAATTATCCTTCGTTACGGAGATGACGGCAATATTTGCAGTTCTTACTTGCAAGAATAAGATCCCTTATAAGATTAATATTTAAATCATTATTATTTAATATGTTGTAATCATTACATTATCGGATGCACCTCTTTTTCAAAGGATATTTATGTTATGAAAATTGGTTCGGAAACCATGTAAAACTGTTGGTCCCTTCCTCTACTAGGTAGTAGGGTTTAAGCCTGCCCGGGTTGGTACCATCTCATTGGATGAAAAGATGGTCGAAGCGGCAATAACAAAAAATCCGTGTTTTCCATCCAGTTCTGTATAACCGTGCTCATAAAGGGAATGTCTTAATGGTTTAATGTTTTTAACATACCTTTTAGTTTGGAAAATATTGGCTAATCAACATAGGAAGAAAATTGTCTTTTTTTCGTCCATTTTCGTTTTTATTTACTGAAAAATACAGATATTTCCAAAAAAAGAAAGAAAACTTACTAAGAGTGTAGTTATTTCAAGTGATAATTTAATCAATGTGATTAAATAATTTTATTAAAATCTGCCTTGCAAAAATATTGTGCCTTGGCCAATGGACAAAGAATGCATTACTTAAAATTTTAAGATATGTGACGGTTCACGGCAGCCTTAAGGTTCTTGGCGGCTGGTTAGATTTCATCCTTTTCTGGTAAGAGTGGGATTGTCAACTAACAAAATTGCCTATCCCCATGGAATACGGGGTCACGTTTGATGTCAGACGCCGTGCACGAGTGTGCAATAAAAGTTATTTTAGTGTTACGTATCGAGACAGCGAATGGGTTATAGCCCAGCAATAAAGGAAGGCCGACACTGCATGTCGCCTGTAATCAGATGTTCCGCAGGGGGGAAACTGCTCGGTTATGGAACTTCTGAGAAATGGGGAGCAGATTAAAAGTCCATATTATACATACACCTATATGTAAACTATACAGACTGGAAATAAATGGAAAGGAAAGGAATTCCTCAACATTAGTAAAATAAATGGAACGGAAAGGAATCCCTCAACTTTAGTAAAACGAAAGAAATTGTCTATTTATTATGGAGTCTTTTGTTCCGGATTTATGGTGTGGATTACGTGGATTTAACTATTCATTGAAACAGTCTTCTGGCTTATGTTGTTTTTTACCGTAATTCAATCGGAGATTCCGATATCAACTATATCACACGCAGGCTTCTTCCCCGCAAAACACAAATTATAATGACGTACACCACAGTCCGACTGGGCGCGGGGCAGGCGACTTGCCCTTGGGTAAGTCGGAACGTACCAGACGAAGAGTCAGGAGTGAAAGACAACTCCGGTACTAGTCTGGAGAACTACTTTCCTGGATCAATACAAATGCTTATGCTAACCGGTGTGGCGTGATCGTTGTGGCATAGAAATTTACGCACATTTTAACTGAGATCATCTTCAACGTGTTATTGGCTACAATCAATGAGGTCCAAGATTCTTATGACGACGATTACGAAGACTAAGCTCACTACGACAAAACCCGATAATGGGGGGCTCTTAAAAAAATATCAGAAGTAATATTTCAAGTTCGCAGAGAGGGAGTAATGACGCATTGAATAATGACCATCCTATACTAAAAAAAAACTCTGTAGAGAAAATACACGGAGAGAAACATGGAAAATCATGAGGAAAAAATAACATATAATTCATCTTTTATGTAATAGATAGGCGACGCGGGTTCATTTCCCAAGCGATTCATTCCATCCAACTTTTACGTGCTCCTTTCTGTAGTTTATATCTCATGAATTAAATATCGCTATAACGTATATTTCTCATCTGCTACTGTAGGTACTAATTTCGAGTGTGTAGAAATATACGAAATATTATTTGTGCCGATCACAACAAACACATCTAGGTATACGGATGTTTCGAAATAGGCTACAGAAACTTCACTAATAGAAAGCATTCAATTGAGAAAAAAATAAATGTTTATGTCACACGTTTGCCTAAAGAGGCAACTTCCATGCAAGGAGCCCATAGTAATGTCGACTACGCGCGTGACTCTGTGATATTACTTGTATATATTCATGCAAAAACTACAGAATTGTGAAAACTTTGAATCTTGTCGTCTGTGAAGGTATAATCTATGTTTTTCGTTATTTCGGTGTAAACCATCTTGTGTCCACTCCTTTTAACGTT
This sequence comes from Incurvaria masculella, assembly GCA_946894095.1. Taxonomy (NCBI): domain Eukaryota; kingdom Metazoa; phylum Arthropoda; class Insecta; order Lepidoptera; family Incurvariidae; genus Incurvaria; species Incurvaria masculella. The sequence continues at coordinate 13,456,046 of OX335641.1, read as the reverse complement.
CTTGTAAAACGAAATTTTTTTTCCTATTCCTAAAATTTCTGTGACCTTGCATGCAATTTCACTGTAAAAAACATACAGACGAATTGATAACCTCCTCCTTTTTTGAAGTCGGTTAAAAATGGGGTGTGTGCGTTCATGTAGATGGTGCCACAGGCGTTCGTCTGTATTTGTACTTTAACTCCCCAAGAATAGGAAGTGACAAACTATAACTGTAGTAGCGAGAACACTAAGCAGTTGTTTATGTAATGTCTAAAAAAATGTAAGTGAGGGTGTCATTTGTGATTTAATTATGAGGCATTGCGCAAAAAAATTGCCTCGTTGTCTCATAAATTCCGGCTTATTTTTGTATTATTTTATGAAATTAAATACAGAACCGCTTAATGTGCTCGCCACTACGGTTATAGTTTTTAACTTCATAATTTTAAAGAATTATTGCAGAAATAGCAACGAATGACCGTGGCGCCATCTACTTTGACGCACACACCCCCTTAACCACCCTGCGCGATACCACAATTGATTACCTATTGAGTGTTCGAGTGCCCCTTTCGCATCCGGGTTTATGTAGCATTGGGACTCCAATTCCGTCTTTTGTGGGTGTGTCTATTCAGTTACAATACTTCTAAGATACTTTTGTTACATCTCACGAAACATTATAGGTGAAAATCCAATATTTTGTCGTCAGCTGTTAAGCTCAGGGACGCGGAAAATCGGCCAGACGTCACGGTTTCGATCCCTGACCCGTTCACGCCCAGCTTTTCGAGTTGGATAAGAGAATTTCGTCACGAATGGGAGCTGTTTCATGATTCGGCGGATCCATGTGAAACTGTAGGTCGTCATGCCTTGCAGTTCCGTCAAGATTGATATCATCGTATTCAATTAAATATGGTCGAAACGGCAATGTAATTTATCCGTGTTTTCCTGTTGTATAGCTCACATGGTAACCAGCTACCATCTGGCTTAGACTACATATATCATGACAGTAGAGTCGGTGTTAATCAGCCATGTCAAGTTAAAAAATATATATAAATAAGCATAAAATATAAATACCATAATGGTGCAATTTATTCCTCCTGAGAACAGAATAATCTGAGAAATAAAGATGAAACCACGACATACAATTATCGGAAAATGTAAGAAGCAAAAGTGCCAAATGTTTGAGGCGAATGAGGAATTTATGTACTAAGGTGTTCTCTCATTGTCTCTCTCAACAGAAAAGGCAGACTCGAATCTGTCACAAAGAGATTGAATGTTCTCCGTTTTCATCCAAATATAGCAGTGTTAACGCTTATTCATTCATTCATTAGATCTCGTGGAAAGTTCAGTGGACCTACACTTTTGGTCGAATCGACAAAGTTTCGGAAGCTATTTCGCTGCCAAATTTTATATTTGAAATTCGCATAAATATTCATGAAAACGTTGCGGTGTTTTCAAAGTTGATTGAAAGTAAAATACAACCCTAGAGTGTTGCCCATGTAATATTTTCTGAAAAAAAAAAGGCGGTGAAGAACAAATTTGCATATTAACATAGTCAGGTGGGCGGTTAGGAAATACTGGCGTCGGTCTAACACGCCGGTAGCTAATAAAATAAAATAAAATATAAAAATAAAATAGCTTAATAATTTATTAAGGCTGTATCTGACACTATCCTCCAATATTTTGGGGCTATATTTATTGTTATCTCAGCGTCAGTTAAGAATAAACATCCGCAGAAAAATCACAATATCAAAGTTTGGACTACGTCTTATATTCAGTGAAAAGGTCCTGTAGAATTTGTTAAAATTACTTTACCTCTCGAAATTGGAGAGTTGCATGCCTAATTTGTAGTAATGTTACTACAAATCAATAATGTTCAATAATGATGTTCACTCAGTAAAGATTGCCGTTTCAAAATCATCTGATCATATCAGTCACACGTGATATTTTCACCAAGCGGTACTGTTCAATCGGTTAAAATAAATATTTAATATTATCTGTTTTGGCCCATTAATAGATACTTACCGCAATACATTAATAGCTTTACTATAAATGACTGACTTTTAACTGTGCTAAAACAGCAAAGAGTGGCACATATTATTTTTTTCAGTGAAGGATGTATATAATTTCATCTAAAATATGTTAAAACACCTTCGAATTACTATGTAGATTGTAAATAAATAATGTTTGTTGGAAAATGTTCCACGGGAAAGTCTAGCTATTCCGGGTCCACGTGTTGTTCAGGGAAGCGATGTGCTCTTCCATGTTGCACGTCTGCTCAGTGGGTTACCATGGTAAAATAACTCGTCCGGAGAACAGGCAAGTGAGTGACTAAATTTGACGTTTTTTAATAATTTTAACTCACCATGCTAACAACGCCTTATTCGGCCCAGTGAACTGAATTCTACCAGTTAGCATGGTACGAAATGCAACTAAACGTCAGATTTAATCACTTAATTGCCTATTCCGCAAGTAATTTACCACAGCGCGCTTCAAAATTCAATCTGGCAGTCGGCTATTATTTAGAGTCCGAGTTAGTACCACCGAGTTGAATACATTATGGTCTTAACAGCTATGAAAATGTTCAGTGTTTAAACCTGCCGACGTAGCTGCAAGTAAAGAGAACTCATGCCCTAAATGGGATAGTGATCGCACTACTGTAATTAAAGCGTGAGAAACGTATGGCCCAAATGATTAAGCATATAACTAGAAATGGCATGGCTTATAGCTGATTAATGAAATGCAACATATTAAAATGATAGAAAGAGATATAACGAACTAAAAATTTGAAGACGACATAATTTGAAATTGACACAACATCAAGACCTTAGAGTGTAGTTGATATATTTACGTTATCGAAATACCCACAACTCATACAAAAATTAATGAAATCTAAATGTACAGCACTGAGACTACAAGCCCTCGATTACAGAGGACTATTCGAAAGTAATATTGAAAACTATCATGTATAATCTGAAATAATACTTTTCGAGTGTAAACTAGATAATATAGTTGGACATTCACGAAAACATGATTGAAATTAATGACATTGTTATTGTCATAATCAATAACAACACTGAAGGCTTAAATTGTTTAGTGGAACACTTGAAATACGCAATTTTTGTTAAATCACCCGTATCAACTGTATAAAACTTGAATGATGGTCCACAACACTTACAACAATAAGCTTTTAATAACAAAAAACAAATTAACGCCCACGCGACTTATAATATTTTAACAGCCAGTTCACAATCGTGCAATGTTGGTGATGAATAACAACACTGAAGCTACAAATGATAGAGTGGAATACTCACGATCGCATGACTTCGATGATGAAATAGGCGATGTCTCTGAAGCCGACGAGACCGGCCCTGGCCAGCATGAAGTACTCGTGGTCGCACTGAGTCTTTGGCATCGCGAAGTCGAAGGTGAGACCACCAACGGTGACCAGAGGAGTGCCGGTGTGGCCCAGGAAGCGCGTGATGCGAGCCACCGACGCTGTAAGAGGAAAGAAGTTCAAGTTGTTCCGAAGCATTTCAAAAATCCTCAAATCAAAATAAAAGGCGGTCCGAAGATCGAAATGCCACAACATTATAGCACATTGAAGCCTTGAAAAGGATTTTCAATGGCTATATTTTGTGTTCGTTAAAAGTTGTGGATTCAGAAAAAAAAATCTTTATTATTTGCAAACATACGAAAGAAAAATCTTAAAAAGAAAAGCGTTGAAATTGATTCGAAAGACTGTTGGTGTATTTTGACTTGAACAATGTCCCATCCTTTCTTCCTACTACTTAACCGTTACACCCTTGTGTAATTCGCGCCGGGCGAATGAAAAACTGTGGGTCGCCAGAGACTCGTGGCAAATGTCGATGCCGGCGGACGTTCTGCTGGCTTCGCATATCCTCAACAGCTCCACGATCCACGGCAACGATCGTATCCGGCCGTGGATCCAACCCGCGTAGCGTCTACGCGCCACACAGTTAAAAGACTTTAAGTGCCGTGGACGGAACCCTGGCAGAGACGGAACCCGAGGAATCAGGAGGGCTGCAGACCACAATAAGCTACTGGTGAGTCCTCTCCTATCCTGCCTATAGTCCGTTCAAGTCAGGGTTCAATTTGTCAAAATTATTATTTCCTACAGTCCATTGATGAAGTAGGTATTTGGGTAGCAACCCATTTGCGGCAGTCGCCCCAGACCATACAGTTGGATTGACTTTTTTACACCCTCCAGAGAAATTCTTTAACGGAGACTAGATGGTACCATTGTTATAAAATAATAAAAAATACAGTTTCATCCTTAAAGATAATATCTCTTGGAATAATAGTCTAGATGTGAATATGTTGAGCGGCTCGTAGCCTAGTGGCCCGGGGACTGGCCTAGCGTACCAGAGGTCTGGCTTCAATGCCGACATGCACCACTGTCTTTCTCTTTCCGAGTTCGATGAGTGCATTTCGTCTCGAATGCGAGATGCTCCATGGTTCGGAATCCATGTAAAACTGTAGGTCCCCTCCCCCTACTAGGTGGTAGGGTTTAAGCCCGTCCGGGTTGGTACCATAGCATTGGTGGTCGAAGGGGCAATGAAAAATTGTCCGTGTTTTCCATCCAGTTCAATGTAGCCGTGCTCATAAAGGGAAGGTCCTGGCATGGCACCTAATTCATTCGGGAATGTGGTGTATTGGGCTAATATCATAACGGTAGTTGTGTGGTATTAGCCATCCATCAAAACAGCTGAATCTAAAACGATTCCACTTATTCCTATTTTGAAGAGAATAGCGCCATCTAGCCTTCGTTGAAGAACTAGCAAGCGTTTTGAACAATTGTATATACTACTTGTATATACAAGTTATTTCTGCTACTGAAGTTACAGAGTCGGCAAGATCGGACGTGCGAACGTGACGCCGCCGGTTGCCTGGAACGTGATGGGAACATGAAACATTTTCAGGATCATCTGGTTCATAAATCCTTTTGGGGAAAAATAAATTACGGATAGAGGCAGCAAATCAAAAAGTACTCAATATAAAAAGTGGTTATAATCAACTTGGTTTTTGTAAGATTTTTGACTAAAGCGGTCGTGGTTTACTTTTAGCTCTAAGTGGTTTTGTAATTAAAATTTTCGTAAATCTTACCAAATCAAACACTATGCGTATTGTCTGCTTTGTAGACATGTTGCATCCTCCTCATCGCGGATTCTGTATTTATCTTTGAAACAGAGAATAACCCAGAGCGCAAAAGCACGGTTTTGTACCGTGCCCGCCAATGAGTTAGTCCCGCCGGGAAGGGCCGCCTTAAATCCAGAACTCATTTGAAATCCGGAAGAACTTGTAATAGAAGTACTCGGCAAGCATACCAGCGTATGGTTTTTGAGAAAATATTTAAGCTAAAGCAGCTTGATGGGGTGTTTGATGGGAATATAGTTAAAGATACGATGTTACTGAATTGTGTCGTACGCTCAATAGTAATTTGCAGTTGGCATGCATTGCTGATGAAGCCGGACATAGCGAATATAATTTTATAGATTTTCAAATAAAATATTAGCTCCAGTAAAGTTTATTATGGTCGCGTGAGTTGTACTGGGCAAAACCCCACCATATTTTTTTTCGAAAGCGGTTTATTGATTCTTTATATAACTGTGTGTGACCGACCAACATCAAGCCCCAGAGTGATCCCTTAGATGCCCCTTATTTCTTTGCTTTTGCGAAGGGACCCTAAAAGTAGACTGGGCTTATAAGGACGTTCGGATTATGCAAGTCAGAGCAAGTGCACAGATAAGTAATCAACTAGAAGCGGCGCAGTTTGGGTCAGTGTACGCCAGGATATGTTAAGCCGCCTGTAGCACTGTAGAGGTGCGTCACGACATGCGAAACAATCTTGACACTTTGACACATTGATTGATTACGCGCACTTGATCCATTCCGCGCAACCGCGCGTCGTCACATCGACACCACAAACTGTATACTAAGTGAGATTGAAATGACGCGATCCTTTGAGGATTATATAAAATATATTTATAATATCTTACATGTGCATTAAATGTGTTTTCAAACAAAAAATCGTTTAAATAAGATCTTTCGGCAGTTCATTATTAAATAATTAAAATTTCTTAATTTAATTTCCATTATAAACGCTTTCATTAATTTTGACATGTGAACCAATTTAACAATCATAGCGGAGAAAAACTGGCATGAAATTTCCTCGTATTTTTTTTCAACGTCTACGTATTCTAAATTCATAAAAGTGTTTGAGGCAAACACAGTAGTGGCTGTATACGTATGACTGGTACCTAACTGATGAAGTGACTCATCCTGTTTTGAGCAAAATGTCCGTGTCAATTAATACATCAATTATTAAATCACTTTAATCGCACTAGAGTGCTGTATTCCATTGCTGATATGGGTGACCTAATATTTTATTAAGGAAAAATTGGGGGCCATTACGCCTTGAAACATGTTTTAATCGATTATTTCGTAAATTTAATAAAAGATGAGAGCATAAAGAGAGAGAATTGCAGATACAACTATAACATATCAAATTAACAGTACTGCGTTATTTTATTTTTTTTGTAATCTTTAGATATTTTAAAGTAAGTATAGTATTCATGATAAAGCTAGGAATGCTTATTGTGGGTTTGAATGATGCTGAACACAGTTTACGGTATTATATATTTATTGTTATATTTGTTGACGATTTGATATATGATTTTACAATGTATTTTACGCGTTTGTCCGGAGTCGTGTTGAGTCGACCGGCGACGAACTCTCACTGCCTGGCCGCATGCCATGTGGCCAGATGTTGAAGGATCGGTCTGGTAGCAGGTAGTGGAGGCGCGCAGCCCCCACAGTACCCCCCTGCCAGTGATCGAGCTAGATCACGAGTAACCAGCTTGCAGACGATCTGGAAACCGAACCCGACGGCCGGCTCTCGTTGCTGGAGGTTCTGCAATTGTTTTGTTGGTTTTCTGGTGATCACTTCCCTCTGGAATGGTGGAACTGACTGGAGCCTCCGTGGTGTGCTCTTCAGGCATTATGAAGGCTGGCTTCAGGCGGTCGATTGAAATGGTGACATCTCGGTTGCGGACTCTAATGACAAAAGTCTTCTCGTTCCTGCTGATGACGGAGAAAGGTCCATTATAAGGATGCTGCAGCGGTCCTTGTTGTCCATCGCATCTAACGAAGACATGCCCAGTCGTGGCAAGATCTTTGAATACGAAGGTCTTCTTTTGGCCATGTTGAGATGCAACCACTGGACGTAATTCTCCCATGTTTTCTCTCAGGTGTTTTATGAACTCTGCTGGCTCCCCTGCTTCTTGATATGTAGAGCGAGGAGAGAGAAATTCGCCGGGCAAACGAATTGTTTCACCATACAGAAGTTCTGCTGAGGTAGCTTGTAAGTCTTCTTTCCAGGCTGAACGAATTCCAAGTAGAACCGTCGGAAGAACTTCGGTCCAGCGATTGTTGTTGTGACACTTAATAGCGGCTTTTAATTGTCTATGGAAACGCTCAACCATTCCGTTTGCAGCTGGGTGGTATGCTGTGGTCCTTATTTGGGTCGAACCTGTCAAGCTGCTGAGCTGCTTGAACAGGTGGGACATAAATTGTGTGCCTTGGTCTGTTGTAATGCGCAGAGGCGTGCCATAACGTGCGATCCAGTTATCGTAGAACGCACGTGCAACAGTCGGTGCTTCTTGGTTTTCGATTGGGATAGCTTCAGGCCAACGCGTGAATCGGTCGACGCAGGTCAGACAGTATCGGTAGCCCTCGGAGTACGGCATGACAATTATGTCAATATGGACATGCTCAAATCTGGCTGAAGGTGATGTGAACACACCCCGAGGAGACGATACGTGTCTGGATATTTTCGCTTTCTGGCATTCGATGCAGCTGCGAGCCCACTGTCTACAGTCCGACTTGACAGATGGCCAGACATAACGTTGAGTGACGAGCTTCACTGAAGACTTGATGCCAGGGTGTGACAGCTGATGAATTGTGTTAAATGCTGTTCTTCGAAAAGATGGAGTCAAAAATGGTCTTGCTGTTGGCGTGGAGACGTCGCAAAAGACAGCTACGGTGGTGCCAGGTATCAGCACTTGTTTAAGTTGCAAAGCAGATCCTTCCCGTAGATATGTCTTCAGCTCTTTATTTGAGTGCTGAGATAACGCCAGCTCTTCAAAGTTGATGGTTTGGGACAGTTCTTCTATCCGTGATAAGGCGTCGGCTACCACATTGTCCTTCCCAGATATGTGCCTTATATCGGTGGTAAATTGGCCGATAAAATCCAGGTGTCGGAACTGCCGTGGAGAACATTTATCCGGTTTCTGCTTAAAGGCATGGATAAGAGGCTTCTGATCGGTGAATACAGTGAACGCACGTCCTTCAACCATATGGCGAAAATACTTAATCGAGAGATATATGGCAAGTAGTTCCCTATCATAGGCTCCATATTTGGTCTCTGCAGGTGAAAGTTTCTTCGAGAAAAACGCCAAGGGCTGCCACTGCTCCTCGACAAGTTGGTGTAAAGCTGCGCCAATTGAATAATCAGACGCATCGCAGAATATAGCCAGGGGAGCGTCAATTTTTGGGTGGCTCAGCAGCGCGGCTTGTACGAGACTTTCTTTGCAGGCCTCGAATACTCCCCTGGTTTCAGTGGTCCAATTGATTGGGGCCTGACCCTTTAAATTACCTTTGAGGAGATCATTCAGCGGGCCTTGCAGTTCTGCTGCTTTTGGTATGAACCTCCGGTAGAAATTTAACATACCCAGGAACTGACGTAATTTTTTAATATTAGTTGGTATTGGGTACGTTTGGATTGCTTCCACTTTATCAGGAAGTGGTCGTGTACCATTTTCTGATACCAAGTATCCAAGGAATTTTACTTCTGCTCTTCCGAAGTTGCATTTTGACGGATTTATGACAACTCCGTACTCCTTGAGACGTTGAAAAAGTATGTCCAGGTGTTTGAGATGTTCTTCTGGGGACGTTGAAGCTATTAAAATGTCGTCGATGTAGGCGTAGCAGAAGTCCAAGCCTTGCAGTACTTCATCGATGAAACGCTGGAACGTTTGCGCGGCATTACGCAGTCCGAAGGTCATAAAGGTGAATTCGAAAAGGCCAAATGGTGTTGTTATTGCCGTTTTTGGAATGTCTTGCTCGGCGATGGGTATCTGGTTAAATGCACGGACTAGATCGACTGTAGAAAATATAGTTTTTCCTTGTAGTGCGTGTGAAAAGTCTTGTATGTGACGTACAGGATATGAATCAGGCTTCGTTCTCGCGTTCAACCCTCGGTAGTCGCCACAAGGCCTCCATTCGTCGCCTGATTTAGGTACCATATGCAATGGGGAGGCCCAGCAACTTTTGGAAGGCCGTGCGATCCCCAGGCGTATCATGGCATTGAATTCCTTTTGTGCCGCTTTCAATTTGTCAGGAGCCAGACGGCGCGGCTTGAGGGACACCGGGGGACCGGGTGTCGTTTCAATGAAATGTTTTGTTGAATGTTTGATATGCTCGGGAGCTCCGTCTGGCCGTGTTATCTCTGAGTATGTCGAGAGCAGCTCGTGGAAATGTGATGATCCGGAGATAGTCTTTACACTAGAAACTGCACCCATTACTGCTTGACCTTGGGCAGTCAGACTAGTGGTCCCATCTAACAGGCATCGACGGCGTGGATCCACGAGAAGGTTGTAATGGGCCAGGAAATCGATGCCGATGATGGGTTTGGAAACATCGGCTACCACAAATCTCCAAGCGAAGTCTCGTCGAAGTCCCAGATCCAAGTTAAGTACGACGGTGCCGTATGTGGCGATAGACGTGCTGTTCGCCGCGGAAAGTTCGTAGGCGGACTTTTCTCGCGGTCCTCGTATTTTGTGTCGAGGAAATACACAAAGGTCGGCTCCTGTGTCGATCAGAAATTGTGTCTTCGAAGTCTTATCGGTAACAAAAATACGGCGAGCTTTGTCCGGGCTGAGGTCGTGGGTCGCCATCAACGACTGCCCGCAAAGTTTTCCGAGATCTGATTGCAAGGTTGTACGCATTTTCTTGCGTTGCTGCCAAATCTCCAGTGGTACCAGCACTGACCCGACGACTGTGAGCGTGAGGTTGAATTGGAACGTGTTCTTGAATGCGAGCGCGTCCGTGAGTTTGAACGTTCGCGTTGACGAGAGCGTTCTTCTCTTAGCTCCGATATTTCCTGTCGCACGGCCATCAATGTGTCATTAAAACAAACCATCATTTTATTCATGACTGACGCGAGATCATTTTGGGGTGGTATGCAGGTAGACTCAGCGACGGAGGTAATGGACGGGCGTGTCATTACTGAGTCCGCAATAACGTCAGCAAGCTCGGCAACTTGATCCAACGGGACATCCTGTTGAGTTGCGAGGATCGCTTGCATATTGTGCGGCAAGCGGCCCAACCATAAAGTCCGGATCATTGTCTCCGGCACGGCGGTACCTGCGAGACCGCGCAGATGTCGTAAAAACTGCGACGGCTTGCGATCACCCAATTGCTCATGTTCTAGTAAGCGCTGGGTTTTTTTTTCTTGTGACTCGCTGAGATATTTGATGAGTTGCTGTTTGAGTTTTTGGTACGGATTTTCCGTAGGCGGGTTTCTTATGAGGTCGCGCACTTCCGAAGCGTATTTTGCGTCAAGCATAGATACCACGTGACCGAATTTAGTTGTTTCCGATGTTATGCCGGAAGTTTTGAAACTCGCTTCGATCATCCAGAACCATAGTTCCGGATCCGATGCGTTGAACGGAGCAATGCGTACCCCTACACGACATACTTCGGGCGCGACATCACGCGCGTCCTCGAAGGAGTTAGAGTCCGTCATTTTGCACTAAAATGTTTTTTTTTTTTTTTTTTATGATTCACTGTTTTGTTTTTCAAACCACACAATTTATTGTAATTAATATTGTTTGTATTGTTAAATCACACTGGTATATTATATTGTCTTTAGATCACGTCGGGGTCACCAATTTGTGGGTTTGAATGATGCTGAACACAGTTTACGGTATTATATATTTATTGTTATATTTGTTGACGATTTGATATATGATTTTACAATGTATTTTACGCGTTTGTCCGGAGTCGTGTTGAGTCGACCGGCGACGAACTCTCACTGCCTGGCCGCATGCCATGTGGCCAGATGTTGAAGGATCGGTCTGGTAGCAGGTAGTGGAGGCGCGCAGCCCCCACACTTATAATGTGTAAAATATTTATGTTTGCATCTAGGTTATTATAACATTGAAACTATTCTGTTTTTTTCTATGCTCGTAACTTTTAAGAATGTACACCCTTTTGATGTTTGCCTACTGTTTCAAATGTCTATGTATTACTCACCCTGCTTCCTGTGATGCAGGGGAAGGGGACCCTAGCATAGGAAGTAATAACCAAATCAACTTCTGCACTACTAAAGAATTAATAAACAGTTTCATTTCTTTTACTCGCCTGAAAACCTGTGACTAAGAACACGTGATATTAAACCGTATTACAATGTGGTATGTCGTCTGCACGCTTATCAGAGGTTGTCGGTATTCTTTTCAAACTTATCAAGCCTCTTAAACTTTCTAGCCCTGAATATTCTACGTTGCAATTCAGGATTTATTATAAAGGCAAAAGAGAGGACATGAGGACTGACCGAGGTACTAAGTGATGAAAAAAAAATACAGACGAATTGAGAACCTCCTATTTTTTTGAAGTCGGTTAATAATGGAAAGATTGAAGACGGCAAATAGTGAAGCCTGCGATGCGGTGGGCGAGTGCATCCGCGTGCTGTGATTGGTCGTTTCTAGGTCAAATCTGCCGGAATGAATGGAATACGAAAATTTTGGAGACAGCGAACACTCAATGATTATTAACGAGTTTGTAATGAAAAATCATACCGAGCGTTATCTCCGACTAGACATAGTGTCAAGACCAAACCTACCTAAGCAATCATAGAAAGAAAGGACTTTTATCCTATTACTAGTGAGGTAATCTCTGAAACCTTGTTCACGTCCAAAAACGGTCCAAAGCTAATATATCTGATCGTTCAATTAAATAAATAGGGTTTCGTTAGGTGGGGCTTCGGCTACAGTTAACACACTAATTGCTTTATTCGGGCGTGACCACGCTACAGTGAATCCGGTAGCAGACCACTCCTATAGTTCCGGGAACCGTCTGATTTAATTGAATGATCTATTAGAGATAGCAAACATAAATTATGGAAGATCAAAATTAAATAGACCGGCTGCGTCGTACGTTGATTTTGCCCAATAGCGAACTTATGTAATCTTTTAAATGTTTTTCTTGCTCTATTTGGTGATAATCAAATTATTAAATACATACGATGCCTTTCCTTAAGGTGGCCCATCCCGCTCATCTCCCCATACAAAAGGGGAAAGAAGATCACGCCCATATTTCTTGTCAGAGATCCAAAATTTTGCTCAAAATAGCTTTATTTGATCGAACTAGATGTCTGATGACCATTGGCATTGTAAAATTGTGTTTGGTTTCGAAGTTATAAGGTCTGAAAGTTCGCATTTTTCGCGCGTTTTTTACAATAACTTTGGAGGTGGATTACGCAATGATAAAGTAAGAACATCTTAAAAAGATTAGTCATCAGACATAGCTTATTTAATCAAGATTTATAATCTATTTGGTTTTTGTTCGATTATTTACTACAACGGTCGTGGTTTACTTTTAGCTATAAGTCGTTTTGAAATTAAAATTTTCGTAAATCTTCCCAAATCATACACTATGCACATTGTCTTTTTTGTGGACATGTTGCTTCTCCCTCATCACGGAGCCTGTCTTATACTTTGAAACAGAGAAGGTCCCAGAGCGCAACAGCACGGTACAGTGCCCGCGAATGAGTTGGGCCCGCCGGGTTGGGCCACCTTAAGAACTAAAACGTTCGGCGTTGAAGTCTGTTTTCTCCGACGACTGCTCTACTGCAGCAGGTCTATTCCTGGCATTCAGTAATCAGGAATCATGAATCTTGAGTCTAGAAAACCGCTTTTGTAGCGGTAGACGAAAATATTCCGGAGCATAGTTTTTTAATCAATCAAGGTTTTCCGTCGAAAAACTCGCTTTGAAAAAAAAATAAAAGCGGTTTTCTAGACTCAGGATTCCTGATTCCTGATTACTGAATGCCAAGAATAGACCTGCAGATCTCTTTGTTAATTCGGCCTGACGCTAAGTAGTGTCATAGATAAATGAGGTTAATGTATGGTAGTGTAGAGTTATTGATGGAAGCAATAAAGTTTTACGCACGTAGCTATAGTAAAATCGCATTAGCATATGATAAAAGTGGCTCTTTAGTTATTAGCGGACACACAGATAAAAGCCAGGATTTTTTAAGGGTTAGTGATAGTGATAATATTCATTATATTTAAAATGTTAAATCACATGTTACTTTCGAAAAATCAAAACGCAGCAAATATTATTTAAATATAATCACTAGAGAAAATTTTAATTTAATTTTACATTTGACTTAAAAAACAACTTACTTAAACTGAAATGTAAAACCAAACCAACTTGACGAATGTAATTTTATGTGGAATCGACTGTAATTACAAAAGAATGCAAGGATATATAATATTAATCTTATGAAAAAAATCTGTAAAAAGAAGTATAATATATTATAATATGTAGTCCATTGCTGGACTTCAACTAGCCATCGACCCTTTCGCATTTTCTCACCTTGCTTCACAGCCGATTCTACATATATATCACAGTCATAAAAAAACATTATTTGCTTGGTAAGAAAAAGTATATTTTATCTTAAAACCTTGTGTAAAGTGTGTGACACGCCCTTTCATTGTTCTATGATCAAATATCTCCAACTTCGTGCGTCATATTCCCGAGACTAAGCGTACTAGAGTTTTAAATTAGAACACCGATATTAAAACAAAATTAGGAATATAAAACAAACAATATTCCCTTGCCACACATTTCCCGCGATAACATTGATGACAAACTTATTAGAAGTTGCTAAAATGGGTGGTTTGCTGACAAAATTCACCCTAAGGATAAATGTGTCCTCTTGATTGGTCGTTCACCGCCCTCCCTAATCCCTGTTTACTGCCTACCCTCACGAAATAATTAAAGTTGCTTGTTGGCACAATAATAAATAGGTAGGTACTGCCGTTGTCGGCGCCATTTTGTTTGTTATAAGCCTTTCACAGGAGGGTCGGGGTTTTTACGCTTAAACTACTTCGGGATTCCTACGTGAGCTGTTATGAATATATTTTTTTAAATATAACCTTTCTTAAGGCCGCAAACTAAAAGGTTTCATGAATAGAAATGAGATGATGTTGAGAAGATTGAGACACGAAGAACGAATTACTAGTGATGACATTCTAAAGCTAAAAGTCTTGGTGGACATCTTGTAATTGATATTGGAACATTTGGTAAGAAGTGGGTGCGGGGGGTAAGGTGAGTTCGGTGCAGGTTTGGAGGGGAATTTGAAACTCGATGAAACGAAAAACTCAAACTAATATTAGAGAAACACATACATATGTATATATATATATATATATATATATATATATATATATAAGATTTAGCCTGCGGGATACATTTTAGCTCGAGCTTGAACTTGAAAATGCACAGACTCATCGCGGCACGTCACCTTTGTCTGATGGTTTCACTTCTACCGGGTGTGAATTGCACATATTTTTTATTTTATATTGTCAACAGATTTTCAATAACCCATTCAGCGGGCTTGGTGCGTTCGAAGCGCGTCACTTCGATGGTCTTCTTTTTAACCGACATCAAAAAGGAGGAGTTGCTCAGTTCGACTCTATTTTTTTGTAACGTAAACCTTGAAACAGCTTCCAGCGAAGTACCCCAAAACTCACGAACCCATAGGTCAAGATGGAGTAGATATATTCAAAATAGATACTGATCAGGATATCAATGTTACAGCATTTCGATAGAGTTCTGAGGTTCAAACCCTTTTTGGTTCATCTGTACATTGATAATCCCATCACTCCGCTTTTTCGAATATCTGCTGTGTAGGCTCCGGCATTTAAAAAATAAAATTGGGCCGCATCCGTATTTCTTACTGTGTGGTATTAAATGAACGATCGCGATGGTCGAAGCGGCAATGAAAGTTGTCAAAAAAACACGTTTTTAGTCTGAGGGACCCATTAAATTTTTTTTTTTATTTTACCTGTTTGTTTTTATAGCGGCAAAATAAATACACACTCTGTGAAAATTTCAGCTGCCTATCTACTACGGTTCATAAGATACAGCCCTGTGACAGACGGACGGACGGACGGACGGACGGACGGACGGACGGACGGACGGACGGACGGATGGATCGACGGACGGACGGATAGAGGAGGCTTAGGAATAGGATTCCGTTGGCACCTTTTGGGTACGGAACCCTAAAAAGTTAGAGACGATGTACATTATTTCTACTCAGAAATTCGCAAGATCGTCAGCAATTTATTCGCGATGCAGGACCTAAAAACCTTTTTCCAAGGGCAAGATATTTGTGAGAAGTCAAAGGGAATGAGCCCTCGAGAAAGGTCATTATTTTATCGCTTGCCTCGTAGGATTAAAATTCAGTGAAAATGTTTTGCTTTTGTAAGGCAAAATGGCGCTGTTTCTTCATATTTATGTAATCTTAAATTCGAAATGGAATATAAATTTAATGAAGTTTTTTGTAAAATATTCCACGTCACGCCATTCTCTCCTAGACTGGCTCACTGGATGTTATTTATGTGGCAAGAACGTTCAATACGTCATAGGTGCATAGTAAAAATAATAAGTTTATATCTACATTAAAAATAAAACATAAAAAAAGATATACATTAGTAGTAGCATAATTCAATGTAGTTTAATACATAATAATGTAGTGCAGTGTTATATTTCACACTACATAGAGTAGTATTTAATGCATGGTTGCAAAGTTTTAAAAACGATTTTAGACCTTTCAAATTATATTTACAGACTAGTTGAGGTACCAGGCTTTGCTCAAGTCAATGTAGTTTTGGACTAATGTCCGGCTGGATTATATTCTGGATAAATAGTTACCGAAAAGGCTGGTCCAATCTATCTATTATATATCTATTACAAATAATGTAGTGAGGCGATGAAGGTATTTGTTGTTCGTGGTTCGGTACCAACGTAAAACTATAGTTTCCCGTAAGACTAATTCCGCTCCATCGCGTTGAGCATTTAAAAAGTTTAATATTGTTTGTATAGAATTAACAAGCGACAATGAAAATTGTCCGTATTGCCCGTGCAATTTAAGGAACGTTCTGGCATGGCACCGAGTTCCCATGAGGTGCGTTAAGCTTATATCAAGACATTATTTGTGGTATTGGCCATCCATATCCATTTACATGAATATGCCTGTGTAAGTGTCGTGCACTTTTCTTGCTATAGTTCGTTTGTGATCATTCCAGAATGCGTTTAAAATTCTTTGACTTATTTGGATTTGTCGTTTCTACCGATTATGTGAATTAATAGTACAAGTACGATAAGTTAACAGATAAGTTTAGGACAATGACAGACCGGCTATCGCTGAAGCTCTGCTCATTAATCGTGACTTCGTTCATTAATTTCGGTATTTTCCGATATCACCGTAGCACCGACTTTTGCTCGGTTTTGTTCACCCTCTTTCTTAAATACAACTTTCACCATTTTAACCTAAAACTTTATTAATTTTTCCACAAAAAGTTATGCTTCCTATCATTTGGTTTAACTTAATCCGGTATCATATCTACGAAAATATTGTTTAATGCCTTCGCCGGATACCGAGATTTTCACGTCGTCAACATTAAACTAGGCATTAAAACTGGCGACCTGTGTAAAAGTCGTAACATCAATGTAGCGTTAAGAAAAGTAATGTATTCCGAGAACTTAATTATCATTGATTGGAAAGAGGGCACAACCAAATCGACAAAGATTGAACCGAAATCTCACTTGTACATCTTCAGTGGTTCGATCCCTAGAGACTCAAACAGTTTTTAGAGGAGAATTAAGCCGCCATGGTTTACGAAAGTTTTACCGAGGACCTGTTTAACTGGTCTGTTTTATTTTTCAGTAAACATAATAGAGTTAAGATACCTGAGCAATAAACAAATTAACAACGCGAACGATAACATATCTTAATCCTACATTAATCATAATAATGAAAATACAAATAGACAAAAAAATATAACAGGAACAAAAAATTATTAGACGTAATTAATATATTTAAGATCAGTGTTTAATCGATGTTTTTTGCTTAATTTTTTTTTATGTTTATCCATTATCTATATTGTTTAAATTTGTATATTTTGTGTAACTGTATGATTTCCCAATAAATAAATAAAAAAGTCCCTAAAATACAACTGAAGAATTTCTTCCGCGTAATTTTTTTTAATCTTAATATTTTATAAATGGTAATCCTTTTGAGATGGCTGGAAGTATTCATGTTGAAATCTTGTGTGTGTGAAATACTTGATTTTTTTTATTTTATTACAGAATCAATTCATTATTATACACTTTTTTTTATTTCCCTTTAAATTAGGGCGAACTATTTACATTTTTAATTTTAAATATTCTGAAAAATTATTATCGTTTGCCAGCATTCATTCCACTACAAGGAAGATGAAATAGGTGATAGCTGCGAGTGGCTGGCTGATTGGATACATGTACATATATTTACTTGGTATAATAAATCGCTGTAATTCCTGTGCGACTTTTTAAATTTTTTCGTCGAGTATTTTTTTATTCATGACATCGGGCGAATTCCCTTCGATCACTTAACGGTTTCTCATTTCAGTGATACAATATTTTCTTCAGACTAAGTGAAAGTATTTCTAAAAACTTTCCACAGAACAGGTATGTGTGTTGAGAATTTGAAAGGCGTATTGGTATAAAGCCCGAAGAGGAATTTGACACACAGTAAAATCTTCTAATGTTTTCATGAATGCATTTAAAGTTCTAATGCAAAAAATAACATAATACGGACGCAGTGCAAGGAACCTGTGGTTTGAAAGTGATTTACTCGCGAATAGCAAAAACAATATTTTGATCTGATTGGTACCAAACTTCTCAGGATCACCCGTTTAGTTGTCAAGGAGGCAGCCACTACGCACGTAGCGGCTGAACGATCAACTCAAAACGTAGGAGAAAGTCTCCTCTCGCCGCGTGAAAGGCCGTAAGTTTTCAAACAACCCGTACTTATTATGTATTCAAGGAAATTGAATGCTTCTTAAATTAGGGAATGAGTAATAATCTGCATCTCGTAAGTTACGTTCAATTTGCACAATTGGTGTTCTCGTATTGGCCGATAAAGCTATCAGCTAAAAATAATTTTACTCCTCACTAGGTATATAATTGCAAGTTATAGTCTTTGAGTCCCATTAAAAGATTGAGGTTATCAAATTTTATGATGATGGCTATTTTTACAAAGTACGTACATAAATGTGGCTGTAATATATAAACGACTTCACCTTTAAGGCGCATGTGCACTCAGATCAAGTCACGTGACTGTATTGGGACAGCAAAAAATAATAGGAATTTCTGTTTGTGTACTAAAGATTTTTCCTCATTTAATGAGAAATACTTATGCCGAAGTTTTTTGCAATCTATCCCGAAACAATTTACATTTGATGGTTTCACGGCAGTTGGGTCTATATTTAGGTCATGATTCACACAGACGATTCTTATACATATATTGGGTTACCAACTGATTACTTTGTATGTCTCTAGAGGAAGCGAAATAAGTTTGCTTTGATCATACCGTATGGCGCACTATCCTCTCTGCCTACCCCTCCGAGTAAGCAACTGACATTGATTATTTTTAAGACCACTTAAAAGAAGGTCGATTCTAAAGTCCTACTCCACTTTCGGCGTAAATTATTATGGGTGTTTCATAAAGTGCCTAAACCATAGATTATATGGTCTCGGGGGTCTATGGAGGGATGCTATATTGCAAAGCGATCACAGCAAGTGCACACTCGCTGCTTGCATTTCAAGAAGAGGCTGAGACAAAGTGAAATTGCTTACGCAATTGAAGCTGTTACAGTATGTGGCAGGCTTCTTGGAATATCTGGATATTATACGGTAAGAGGCTGCGAAACATACATTCTTTCATTATCCAAATATTTGGACTTTTAAATGCAATGAGTTTATATTAAAAGTTTTCATACAGTTAAGATATTGATGCTAAGCCTTTGGTAAAACCGCTCTCAACCATGTGAGTTTCGTCCACTTTTTATGAATAATTTCCGCATGGGAGAAACGCGCCTTAAGCATTGAAACGAATAAAGGATACAACAAGAGATGCTTTTTTATGGGCCGATAAAAGCGTACATAAATCAATGATACATATGTAAGTAGATAAATACATCGCTTGCTAAAGGAGACATTCAAGATCGCTCAAATCTGCCTATTTGTAAGATGTAAGCCTATATGTCTAAGAAGCTTTGACATCTAAAAGTTTTATTATGGATTTAAAAGGTGATCGAGTTCCTTACAATAGTTCTTGCCTGATTCCTCACCCAAATTAAGAAATATATGCTTAAATATTTTAAAACAAACATTATAGGTAGAATACTTGTTATTGGTTATCCCATAATGGAGTTAAGGATCTTACGTGATCGATACGTGTAGATAAATATAGCCTTAGTTATTGCCACTTAGTTTTTTTTCGAATTTAAGGTTAGAGCCAATAAGGTAAACGTCCATTGAACATACATAGGCTAAATAACTTTTTGAAATATTTAATCGCCTTGTGAACTCTACGATTCGGCCAATATCTGCCGGGAAGCTGTAGAAAAATATCCTTAATATAAAAACCGAAAGTAGCTAGGCCAAAATATCCTGCCGAAAAACTATATAAGAAAGAAGATCGAAGTGCTAGTGTATATTTTACACTAGTTGTCCGTCAGACACGTAAATGTTTCTATATTGTCTGTGACCAGACCTTAGAAGCTGTGCGTACACTGGTCCGTATAGGGAGTCGCCTTCAGAACGTCAAGAAATCAAAACAACAAAAATCATTTTTTTTAAAATAGCTTGCAGACTGACAAAAGTCAGATCGTCCAATTTTTTGTCGTTCTGAATTTTGGGGTTCTGCAATTAGGCATCTTTAAAAGGTACATAAACCATTGCAAAACGAACAAAATAAAGTTATATTCAATCAGATTTTTTGACGTTCTGCAACCAACCATTAAAACGTTGATAAGCCCCCGTCATTCAGAACGTCAAAAATCCTATTCACATCACATTACGCTTTCATTTTCGTTTTCTAGAAATCCTTGCAGAACGTCAAAAACGCAACGCTGTACTCGACAAAGCGCTCTGGCTCAATGTACTTAAAGCTTGAATTACGTTGAAGCGGCAACTTTAAAAATATATTACTCAGACCATAGGGATTGCTCTCCATAGGGGGCTGCAGAAGGCGTGATGTGCCCAATGAATTTTGAAAAAAGAACGACATTCCCCCCCTCGACGCCTCTGCCGGTTTCTCCGCCGCTATCGGCTCCCATCTGAAGCACTGCTAATGTGCGCTTTAAAACTAACGATCCAGGGCGCAATATAGTTTAACGAAGCCATATTTTTGACATTCTGCAATGAATTTCAAATCGGAGTTTTTATTTGATGTTAGAATGCTTGGTTGCAGATCCACAAAAATCCAAACCGAACAATCAAATATTTTTGACGTTCTGCAAGGGAGCTCAAATACATTTTATAATGTTTATTCAGAACGTAGAAAATCAGAACGACAAAATTCGACGATCTGATTTTTTGGTGTTCTGCAATAGTATTTCAAACATTAACATTTTTGTCGTTCTGAATTTTTGGCGTTCTGACGAGGCCCCCGTATAGGCGCCTATGGTGCTGATGACAGGTGACAGAAACGGATGAGACTATCACTGCATCCCGAAATGCGTACATTGCAAATATCGCAGAGAAAGCGAATACAGTGAATACTGGTGTTCCGAATTGATATTACTGCACGAATTTGAGCAGACATATGTGTCAGAGTCTAATCTAACTACTTCGAAAATGCCTTGTAAGTCTCGAGAGTGGTTATTTCAAGCCTAGGATTGTCTAACTAGACTAACAAACGGCGAAAGGCCTTCGTTATTTCATTATACAAGGGCATACGATCAGAGAACTACAGATAAACACGCTTAATGACAGCTCGATGACAGCCATTTGACAGCGAACACGGCGCACATGCTCTCAACCGTGAGCGCTTTGTACAATCTGTGTGCGGTCTACAGTCACGTCCCTTATATCATACAGGAGTGAATCTAAGCAATTCGGAACGGTCGTGCACGCATACAGTGAATTCTCCGCAATATACGCATTTCGGAATGCACTGTAATATTCCGTTCCGTTATTACTTACGTACCGAGCGCGTACTCGCAGGCCGGACCGAAGTAGACGTGCGTGCACTGGTCCGTGTAGGCGTCGATAGCGCTGATGAGAGCGAAGGCTGCATCGCATCGGTCGTCGTAGTAGGTGAGGTTGAATTTGATCTCGTCCGGAATGAGTTGCCGCTCGCGAATACTTCGTTCAGCGAGCTCGAACACCGGACGCACCTGCGGGACCAATTGAGCATTGACTGAGGGAAGTAAGCTTGTTCGTTTTTTTTTTGTGTATTACGTTTTACGTATTACAACAAACTTTGCAATGCGTTTATAGATTCCATTTTTAATTAATATCTGTAATTTTAAGTAGAGTGTCGATATTTTGATTTGCATAACCCTTATAATGTCTTCTTGGCAGCCCATTTATATACAAAACAATCTTTTCGTCAAGAAAATCGCTTTGATAACAGGTATATGAGCTGTTTTCTAGACTAGGCCTACAGCTCGTGGTGTAGGGGCCTTTCAGGCGAGAGATTATGGGTTCAAATCCTCGCCCCGGTCTTGTACCACTTTCTATCTCTTTCTGAGTCGGATACGTGCATTTCTTATGAATGAGAGCTGTTCCATAGTTCGGAACCCATGTAAAACTGAAGGTCCCCTTCCCAAACTAGGTGGTAGGATTGAGCCCGCCCGGGTTGGTACATCTCATTGGATAAAACTATGGTTGAAATGGCAATGAAAAATTGTCCGTATTTTCCATCCAGTTCAGTGCAGCCGTGCTCAAAAAAGGAAGGTCCTTGCATGGCACCTAATTCCTTCGGGATTGTGGTGCATTGGGTTAGTATCATGACGGTATGATGTTGTTTTAGCCATCCACGTCAGGTTGCATGAAAAAATGTTTCTTTTTGAAAATAAATCATGTGAGATAAAAGCTGGGTTTCGCAGGTTTGTTTGTGACTGAATACGGTTGGCTAATATTACACATACGGTCATGATATTAGCCCTACACACCACACAGAAACTACATGCCATACCAGGACCTTCCTGGTATTTAGGATCCGTATTCCGTAGCTCTGCCGAAAAAAGGTTGCCGGTCCAATTGTGGTCAGTCTAAACACTACTTATGCTTTTTCAACATTGTGCCAAGTCACATTTTGTTGCAGAGTTCAACACCAAATATCGAAGCACCGAGGATTGAAATATGGAACTCAGAGTTGCACAAAGACGGAAGGACAGGTTTGTAATTACAACATAAGTCTAAGCTCACCCGAGGCAGACTGATGATATGCGACGTATTGCTGGACAGTATGAGGGCGGCTCTGATCTCGCACACCCCGTCGTGGCAGACCGCGTCGCAGCCGCGCGCGCGCTCCTGGCTGTCGTTTCGGCAGTTCTGGGCGTCCGCCAGCGCCCAGCACAGCGCCAGCAGCGGGAGCCAGCTCGCGGCCGACGGCCAGCCGACTGCCATGGCGTCACGCCGGGGGAGCGCCAGGATTCGATGTTGGCATCTTGATGTACTCTGTGCTTAGTCTGGCTTCAAGACATGGTTGGTATGTTTGTGTCACAGTTCATGCATTGTTTGTTACATGATTAGGAGTAAATGTGCAGTTTTTTTGGGAAATTGCTTGAAATACCGCGAAGTAATTTATGTTTTTAGACTAATTTTGTTTGAGCTAGGTATATACGTTTCAAACAACGTGCAATATTCAAAAATATTAACGGTATTTGTTTAAGAAAGAAACGTTCTTAGATAAGATTTTAGAAATTGAGATAAAAATACGATTAGGTGGTCGTTTATTTTTGTCAGTTTTCTTATCACTTCATTTTATTTTTCACACACTTTCACCCGGCACTAACACTTCTGCTTATAGTTAACACTCATACACAAAAACACATTGCAAATCAGTTTCCCGTTCAAATCTGAAAAGAAAAAAAAACTGTTATAGCTCATCCCCAGTAATTTTAACTGAGCATAAACCACAAGACATAAAACGCCCGTCCGACTGTTTCACACGTTTATGTTCTGTAAGTAAATTTTTAGAGGTTTATTCGGCATGCGGCGTAGTTTGGTTCTTCAGGACAGTATGGAACAAGCGAACGTTAATTCGAGAAAAGAGCAGAGATTTACATTACAAAAATCCAAAACGTGCAAAATCTAACTATTTTTAATAAAAAACTCGTCGACCAGATCGATTGCCGTGCCATTAGAAATCCTTATCGAATTTACGAGTGGTAGGCAAAGATTTAGATTAATCTAAGGTTTTTAGGCTAATTTAAGTTTGACGTTTAAATGACAGTTTGACAGATTATTCCGGTTCCGAGTTCTACCTAGTGGAGTTGGAGTAGAATAGAACAAGGAACTGGTGCATCAAAAACGTCATAGATTACGGAGCTGTCCTTCTGTATTCAAAACGTCATTTCTAGTTCCTTACTTGTTCAGCTGACTGTGTACAAAAACACTGAAATTGGAAAGTGAGTTATCAACTCGGTATCCAAGTGGTGCGACGCATTTTCGTTCGATAATCGAGGTGAGCCAACTCTTGGGTCGACCAAAGTCGAGATCTAACTGGCCGTGTTTCAGATTCCACCTAATATAATATATTCCACGTATTATTTACTTAATAGACGGTAGGGTTAATCCCGCCCAGGTTAGTACCATTGCTTTAATGAAAGATGAACGTGGCGGTAATAAAAATAAACCGTTCGGCTAATATTATGACTGTGGGTGAGGAATTAGAATTAGAATTAATTCACGTTTACATTACATTAAATCAAATCTAAATATCTAGGTTTTCCGCTAAGTTAACCTACGTAAAGACTTAATTATTTTTGAAATATATTTTAATAAAAGGGCGTATTTGATATATTCATTCGCAAAAATCCCCAAAACAAACACATCGATTTACAAACTGTATTTAATATTTCTAAAGTATTCATTTTATATTCAATACCAAAATGCGTGATTACGTTTGTTTTTTATTATTGTTAGGTAATTATCTAAATATCTATACGTTAAAGTCACGGTCGATACTTAGAAAATTATTGTTGAGATCAATACAACCAAATCGATCTATGAAAAGTTTATGCTATAGTTCTGTTTTTTGGGCTAAAGTTTAAGTTTTCATAAAAACTAATTCATTAAATAATTTTAAAAGAACACTAACACTCAATTTTGATTACATTCAAAATGTGCGTTGGGTGATAGATTAAAGAGGAAGGGATAGATTACTAAAGTCATAACAGTGTTTCATAGTATACTGCATATAGGCCCTGGTACTAGCCAAACCGCAAAGTTAGACGAGGCACCCCAAGTTAACTAACCAAGTCTGACGATTATAAGTGTCATTCTTACAATATATGATTCCTTGTCTAGGAATCAACCTATTTTAGTTAATGTATGTTTCCTTTTTGTATGCAAAATACATTGCGGAAACGGTGTCCATTTCCGAACTTTTTTGACTAAATGTAGAAATATAAAAGCAAATGGAATTTTTTGTTTATGCATATAAATATGCTGTTTTTGGTTATATCTAGAAATCGAATTACTTTCAGATTTCTAATGAGAAAAATCAACTTTTTAATTTTTATTATTATTTAAATAAATGATGGAATCAAAAAATATTAACAATCCATTATCAGTCTGGAGTTCTATTTGGATTTGCTGAAGCGTTTCACTACATATTATTACATTTGTTAAAAAGTGCATTTGTATGGCGCGAGTAGTTGGTTAGTCCTAGCGCCTTAAACAGAAACCAATCGGAAACCAATGAATATCAATAATATGTTATTTACAATGACATTACTTAATTTATATTAAAAGCCAACGTTTAAATTTTGAATCAAGCGGTGTATTGACGGTGTAATTTTGATACAAAATGTTGATACAATTTTTGACGGTGTAACTTGTTCTGGCAGAGATTGGAGATGGCGCTGGTTAGAAATATCGTAGTACTTACAAGCGAAGATAACTAGTTTTCGGCAGGTTTTGTACATTCTACATTGTATGCTTTGTACCTTCGTCTTTAATCTATGGTTTGGTGGACGGTGGTTTTCTTAGTGTATTCTATCATCAACGGGCCTATTCCTGACATCCCGTAATTAGGAATCCTGACTCTAGAAAACCGCTTTTAAAACGATTTTTTCGACGAAAAACCTTGATTAATTAAAAAAACTCTGTTCCGGAATTTTTTCGTCAAGAAAATCGCTTTGGAAACCGCTTTTCCAAATTCCAGGAATAGGCCCGCTGGTGCATATAATGTGTTCAAAAGATTACTTGATTTTCCCTTTCTATCTTTCCTTTCCAATATAACATAGATCACTTTGGTGAAAATAAAGAAAATAAGCAACTGATTATCAGGAAGATATTCTTCATCGAGACATATTGCCAAGATAGATAAGACAACACACTTGACCGATTTATCTACACGAAGACCATTTCGACATATCTCCGCAAATAGACAATGAGAACTCGTGTTATCACTACTGGTTACTGGAAAAACCTTTAAGTTCAGTGATGTTAAAAGTTTACCTGTATCGGCATTTCAGGTACCTATACGTATTTAAATATTCATGGATTGCTATACCTTGTCAACTGATTATTAGGCCTGCGTTAACATAATAACTATTTAAGAATCATTTTTGTGAATGGTCGGTCATAAGAGAATATAGTTTTGTTGTCACTTTGCAGATATTTAACACTTATCATTCAAAATTCAAATAGATCGGCTCAAAAGTATATCTCGGCGTTTTCTATATAATTAATCATCTTTATTGATACCTCTGGATGTACGATCAGTGACCTGCATACAAGAAGTACTTTCGAGATTCACGCTCTGTGTTTATATATTACTTATTCTGTGGTTATTGTATTGTTACTTGTTATATGGCATTACGCCTCTTTCAGGCGAAGTGTGATGATGTTCACAAGATACGCAAGATAGTCCAAACATTCGTAAACTTAAAAATAACTGTGCTGAGGTAGGCAGCAGAAGGCATAACTATATTCCTGTCCACACTTCCTAAAATGGATTCCATTAGTGTCAGGCAGCACATACATAGATTTGATTAAAAAAAGGTCAACCATCCTCCATTATCGAACGCCGCGGCATCGGGCCAGTAAGCCATTGAGACTAAGTCTTAGCTATTTTATTTTAATATTCAAATTCAAATTCAAAAATATTAATTTCATTTCACAAAAACATAGGTGGTACGGATATACATTTCAAGATTACATCATGTTTTGCCATTGATGGTACTAATAGTTCCTACATCCTGTAAAAGAATACGATTCTGCACAACAGGGTGTAGGTTCCGTTGGACGTAGTAAGCAGACAGTAGCGAAGCACTATCTTTTGTAATAGGCGTGGGTGTGTGGGTCTACATAGTACCTATACTTTAGCTTCCATGCCAGATAATCTAGTTAGACACATTTTTAAGAGATGGTTTTATTTTATCATGTGTACTTTATTTAAAATTGCTTTCATATACGTCATAAAGAAGGCCCATGTACAAAGATTACTTAAAGAAGATAAGATATTTGCCGATGTAATCTTAACCCAGTGAACTACGACCAACGCAAGCCTTTTTTCTTATCGCGGGTTCAATTAAGGTGGCCCAACCCGCTCATCTCCCCATACAAAAGGGGAAAGAAGATCACGCCCATATTTCTTGTCAAAGATCTAAAATTTTGCTCAAAATAGCTTTATTTGATCGAACTAGATGTCTGATGACCATTGACATTGTAAAATTGTGTTTGGTTTCTAAGTTATAAGGTCCGAAAGTTCGAATTTTTCGCGCGTTTTATACGATAACTTTGGAGGTGGATTACGCAATGATAAAGTAAGAACATCGTAAAAAGATTAGTCATCAGACATAGCTTATTTAATCAAGATTTATGATCTATTTGGTTTTTGTTAGATTTTTTACTACAGCGGTCGTGGTTTACTTTTAGCTATAAGTCGTTTTGAAATTAAAATTTTCGTAAATCTTACCAAATCATACACTATGCACATTGTCTTTTTTGTGGACATTTTGCATCTTCCTCATCACGGAGCCTGTCTTATTCTTTGAAACAGAGAAGGTCCCAGAGCACAACAGCACGGTTTTGTACCGTGCCCGCGAATGAGTTAGGCCCGTCGGGTTGGGCCACCTTAAGGATCGTTTCCCGTACAAACCCACTCTAAAAATCCGCTAGTATATTTAACATCGACTCATTGTCCTACCTAGCGTATCACGGCTCTCAGGTGGAGATAAGTGTCCCAATCTATTCTCAGATAGTATATCTGTCGATACTATCAATGTAAGCCGATAGCGGTGTATTTCCAGCTCTGATTTTGTGGCTACACACCGCAAATACTTTCCATTGCCCGAGATTATCTTTATGAATTCGCTCTTGTTTTATTTTTGTTTGTTCATTCGAGTGCCGAATGTAGATTGTTCTGGAAGTGATCCGTCATCACGGTGAGCACAGTGGTATATCTGGAGGAGGAATAGACGGAGTCTTGAGCTCAACAAAATATATATTTTGCCTCTATGCTTCGGAATCCGGAAGTTAAAACTTAAAGTAGCTAAACCCGCAGTGCAATTACGAAGCACAAAATTGGGTGTAGGTTGCTGTACTTACAGCAATATGACAGCTTTTGCAATTACGAAAATTCACAAATGGTGCGGCACTCAGCGCTACATTAGGTCAACTCCACACATTTCGCGTCGAATCGGTATTACGAAACGGCAAAGAACTGTCAAATGCGGGAAGGTAAACGCCTATTTCGTCTGCTCGTCTAGGTAGTCAAGTATCTCAAAAGTTGACCTATTGTCGACACAGATTGGTCCGTGCTGGATGTAGGTGGATGAAAAACGGCTTCGTAATCGCGCTTTAGAAATGACGGGGACGCACCTACACGTATCGCGGCACCAACCTCAAATTTTGCGTAATCGCACTGCCGCCCGGGTTAGTAGCATCGCATTGGTTGAAAAGATGATCAAAACGGCAATGAAAAATTGTCCATGTTTTCCATCCAGTTCAGTCCTGGCATTGCACCTAATTCTCTCAATGCCGTGTGTTGGGCTAATATCATTATGGTGGGTGGGGTGTTAGCCATATATTCACAGTTACACAAAAATGTGTTGAAACCCTCGAACTGAAGATTCCTCAGGTCAGAAAGGGCCACTTTTTAACGCGCATTTTTTTACAATATCAGGAAAATCAGAATTGTAAAAAATAATCATTCAGAAGAGCGCTTAATCAAAACTCAAGACCAGGCTGGAAACAGCTATCAGTTGACTAAAGATTTATATCATTTATGTGGTAATCTTTTTGTACATATTAGGACAGTCGTTTACTTTCGGTATGAGGCGGAAAGGTTCATGGTCACAGACGGAATTATCGCTAACATTAACGGAGAGTATTACTGTGTAATGTCGTTTTGACGCATTTTGTCTGGACGAAAGGTCACCTTGGTCAGCTGTGTTTTCCGGTGTGATCCGCGTGAACCGGAAGAGAAAGTTGAAATATGTTTATTACAATCGCACTATGTTTAGTTGTGTGTGATTGGTAATCAAAACAGTTTTCTTCGAAGCGAATTACATTAAACATATTATTCAAATGGTTTGCTGGCAAAGGTACAATCTAAATGGTTCAGTTGCAAATGCACAGTTTACCAATTTCCTAGTGCCGTAACATCTATATAAAAATATACTGATGCCCAATGAATAGTACATTAACAAGTTATATCCAATAACAAATACAAGTGTACTGTATTCTTTATTTATTTATATATGCCACCATATTTGTACAAGAAATACAAATACCACGAACATGTTGCTTATAGTAAGGTACTAGTGTTACCGGTACAAAATTTAAAAATATATCCTCAATAACACAAGAAATGTATTTTTATGAAAGAAAGGCAAAATGCTGTGACATTACCACATCGCACTATATCGTCTCTGGTTAACCCTCCATGCAGAGGGCGTAGTGGTGTGTAATCCTAAACAAATTGACCACTTAAATTTTCGCGAATGTGCCGAGTTTTCGCGCCAATTTCCCGGAAAACGCCGAGCGTCCGTCCCGGCGCTGCACCGCGAGTGTACTGGACTGCGGAAAGAGACGAGTTACGGAGATGTTATCAGGGGTGTAAGAGTTAGATAAGGTGTCCATTACATTACTACATATTTCTTTTATCAAACGTATTTACAATCTATGCCATTCATACGGATTAATTAATGGTATTTCCGCGTCATGTTTGCTTCGTAGTGTCGAAATTTGCGAAAATCCAACCTTGGTGAGATTGGGAACCTACCTACCATAACTTCTGTTTTTTTTACGACCCGGCCTTAGAGGATTTGTCCCCGGTTCAGGTTTAATTAATTAATATGATAAGGCTAATTTCTTGTACTTTTTTAGAACGCAATTTTAACCTAAAATTGGTAAAATCAATAATATTGCACTGTTAATAATATTATATAAATATTATTTTTACTAATACAGTTTTCTCAAAGGAACTCCAAAATTATATTGTCTGTTTAGAAGTTACATCCACTCGTCATATAGAATGAAAAATGCTGGTAATCTATCAAAACGATATAAATGCATCGCAATGTATCAAGACGAACACGTTGGATGCTGGTCACCTTATCGCTGCAACCTCGACCCCATATACCTGATTCAGTCACAAGTAAAACAAAAAGTAGCCGCTAAAAGTGTTGCCACAGTAAATATTAAGGACCTAGTAGCAGAGGCATATGCAACGATAACACCTGACGATTTGAGGAAATGCTGCGGCCACGTCATTAAAACGGAGCGAGAGTACGACGAACGTGGAAAAACACTCTATGGAAGATATTGCCAGGCTGGTCATTCAGGTCGGGGAAGAGGGCAGCGATGAAAATGAAAGCAATGACAGTAGTTGAATTCTCCTTGATATGTTGGGAATAAATCATTAATTTAAAATATTATATTAATTTCATACGAACATTGAAAAATTGAAAGAAATCTGAATATTATTATTATTTCGTAATATGAAGTATTAGACATTTTCATGATTACCACACATTTTAACATAATTATAATAAAATATTTGGTAACCATGAGATATAAGTTATTACCTGTATTTAAATTTAATAATAAAAACAATCAAAGTATCTCAATCGTTATAGTAGAGGTTTCCATGTTGCCAGCGTGGATACTGCAGCGCCATGAGCCCCTTTTTACTCTTTTCTTTCGGACTGTAGGCTCAATACGAATTGGAAATATTATTTACATACGAGTATAAGAAAATATTTATTCAAATTGATCGGGAGCGTAAATTTTGCTTCAGAACATCAGAACTCCTAAATTTTGCCACAAACCAAGACCTCGGTTTGTTCTGTCCCGATTTAATTTTTAAGGCTTGTAACGTTGTTTGAACGTTAAAACTAGACTGTGGGCCCTAGTTTGATTCAGTTTTAGTTTTCCTTTCGCTAAGCTTTTTCAGAAAGAGAAGCGGTGGAACCGGAGATTTAATAATGAACCATAATGCCAAAGACATTAACTCTCAAATATTTGAGCGTCTATGACTTAATAAAAACTGGCCAAGTGCGAATTAAACTCGCACACCAAGGGTTCTGTACCTTCGTATAAGATTATACGAAAACAAATTACGTTTCTTTAATTATTTAATTAGTTGTTATTTGTTTTTTTTATTATTATATCATATCGTAGGATCGGTAAACAATTGAATTAACTCCCTTCTGAGGTATATCACCCAAAGAACCTGGGGTCCTTCAAACATGGTGTGAAGAAGCACCTGGCCGGCCGGCATGATTTTCGCAGCCCCCCTGAAAGTTCGAAAACCCATGGGCGTGGTCGAGCACCTTAATAGGTCCTAGCGTACGCCATGTGCCGCGATTAACATACAAAAATACTTTTCTTTGTTGTTACAGCTGCAATAGGTATACACAATCTGTGAAAATTTCAGTTGACTATTACGGTTCAGGAGACACAGCCCGCTGACAGACGAACGGACAGATTTGTTTTGTGCAGGCATGCATAAAAAGACGTTATTACCGCTGAAAGTCCGAAAACGTTCAGGCGGGGACCATAGCTTCGTAGGTCTTCGGTAGGTCTTACCGCCTCCGCATATTTCATTGTTACACTTAAGGTAGGCCTTCCCTCTCAACTCCCCACACAAACGTGGAAAAAAGATCTTGGGCACATTTCTTGTCGGATATCCAAATGTATGCTAAAAACAGCTTTATTTGATTAAACTAGATGTTTGAAGACCATTGGCAATGTAAAATTGTAAATGGTTTCTAAGTTATTAGAACCAAAATTCCGATTTTTTCGCGCGTTTTATACAATACGTTTCTTAATACAAACAAATCTTTTAAGTCATAGTCATCAAACCTAGCTTGTTCCATAAAGATTTAAAATCAACTTAGTTTTTGTTGGATTTTTCACTACAGCGTCCGTGATTTACTTTTAGCTACAAGTAGTTTTGTTATAACAAACTTAACGTTCTCAAAACGTTCTAACAAAATCAAACACTGTGCACATTGTTTGCTTTGCGGACGTGTTGAATCCTCCTCATCACGAAGACTGTTTTTTTTTTCTTTAAAACAGAAACAGTGCCAGAGCGCAATAGAACGATTTTGTGCTGTACCCGCGAATGAGTTAGTCCCGTTGAGAATGGCCACCCTAATATGAAAAATAATTAAAAGCATTTCAATACGATTTTGAATCGCTCCAACGCTCATCATGCAACTTACCAAATATTCAAATCTTTTGGGTGAGCCAATCCCGCCACATATTATAAATGCGAAAGTGGGTTGGTTTGAATGTCCTTCTTTCATGCAGCAATAGAACAACGAATCGACGGGATTTTTATAGTGATCATAGTTTAATTCATGGGCCAGAGAGGCATTGCCTACTCTATCCCGGAATAAATTTCTATTCGATATTATCCGAAGCTAGTATTTAAAGGAATCCGTACACGGGCAACTAAAGTTGCTCAACTTGCAGCAATCTCTGTCGATCGTCACGACAACATCCAGCAATCTCCGGCAAACCATAACACGGCAACCAGTAGCAACCATTAATGGAGCAATTAATTGCCCGAATGTGGCGAGCAAGTGCACGGATACGTGGCAATTCGATGAACAACTCACCGGCCACACCAAAAGTATGGAGCGATGTGGAGCAATATTGCTCCACATCGCTGGGATAATTGCCGAAAATGTATTGGGGTTACTCTATATTGCTCCATCTATTGCTCCACTATGTTTGTCAACAGTTTCCTAGCAATGAATTGCCTCAAAAATTGCGTGTACGGCACCTTAACATGTCTGCATATCTTAGACTTTTAGCGGATGATATAAAGATTGATTGATTGATTGAAAATTCTTTATTACGCCACAAAAAAAAACAATTTACAAAAGAAAGTATAGTGCAAAAACAACATAAGTGGGGCGCAAAGGCGGGCTTATCCCTCGAAGAGATTTCTTCCAGCCGACCTTTGGGCGTTTGAGAAATTTAATAGGTATATATTCGTAGGTAGTGGCGGTAGGTTTGGTGTGTTACTTTGAGTATTAACCTAAAACTAAGTAATCATTTGGTACATACATACATACATTAGTTATGTAATAAACTTACTTAAAAATATTATAACAATAAACCTACATATATAATATTGCATATAAATATATATATATATATATAATACATACATCATACATATTGTGTGTATGTAAATATGTTTTTATTTAATGTACATCTAGCCCTAAATATTAGCGCTACACTGACTGAGATAATATGCGTGTAACCTTATTTTAAAAGTGGGAAGTGATTCAGACTGACGGACAGCGTCGGGTAGCGAGTTCCACAGTCGTGCTGCCTGAATTGTGAATGATTTAGAAAAATAGGAACTTTTGTGAGAAGATATAGTCAGTATGTTTGTATTACTGGACCGTAAAGGGATACCATGGGAGGACAGAAATGTAAAACGGGATGAAAGGTAATCAGGAGCAGACGAGTTGTAGATGCACGAATATAGTAGGTTGAGGATGTGGGAGTTTCTTCGAAGACGGATAGGGAGCCACTTGAGACGTTTGCGAAAGTCAGAAAGATGATAATGTAATGGGCGCCGAAGAGCCATTTCGAATCGTAACTCTACTGAAATATTTGCAGCACGCAAATCATGCTCTAAAAGCTCGTTAAAATCGGAAAGTTTGAATGTTTGCGTTCCTTTGAATTTTGTGTAAAATATAGCATAAACATATCCCCATGTATTTTTTTTTCAGTTCACATTCGCAACGTTTCGTTGGCACACACATTTATTTGTTGATTTAAAAATATGTTTTCACAGCTAAACAGTTTTCACGGATGTGCGAAATTTATGTCATACATAGCATACCTACATGTCTGTTCGGATATTAAAATATGGATTGCGCAATCGATATATGTTAAAGGTAAAACTCTTAGCGAACTTACATGCTTTTTCTTTAAAAACTGTTTCTCTTTTCTAGTTTTGCCTTACCATTCATTTTCAGCAGGTATTTATCTCACTGATCAGATAAAGATTTATGTTCTTAAAATCACGAGCGGTACATCTGTGGACAAAATATATCAATAAATTAACAGCGTGTGTGTCTTCCTGTCCATACGTGAAAAGCAATAATGAATATACCGAAATGTTTAAGATGTTCAACCGATGGACGCCTAGTTGCCAGACTGATGAAGTTGAGGGCGTGGAACTTGATTCCTTCGACAGTCAAATTAAATATGAAGGTGAGCTACACATTGAGATTTCCTAACCCAAAAACACTCTTGAACGAACTTTGCGACGAACGAGGTTTTCAGTAACAACTTATAGTAAATAAACGTTTTCATTACAATCATACGATTTCAATAATCCAACGAGACCTGTTTCTTTAAAGTTCTTGTTCTTTTAAAATACTTTTTCATACGTTTTTTTTTTTTTGGCTCATCTTGGAAGACTCAGGCGGTCAAATGATGCATGAATCAGTTATTCAAGATTCACTATAGCTCGTGATTTCTTAGACTCGATTTGAGTCTCGTCGTTTGAATCGTTTATAAGACCATCTTTTCCAGAGCCCTTAGTCCAACTTGTCACCTATCACCAAACCGATTGACTAGCCTTTTAAAGTTTATAAAGATGGCAAAGGGCAGTGGGCGCTAAGCGAACTAGCATTTGCGAGTCCATTTTGATTTGACTGCTTCCGCATAGTCGCTGTAAATATGTTGACATTGCCGTTTACATCGACTTCGCGTTTCGCACTAATCGGTAGTCCAAGTTTGATTTTGACAGGTTGAAGAAGTAAACCCACAGAATAAGCAGTAAAACTTGTTTGGGTTTGACATTTTCACCTAACTTCGAAGTTCCGTAAACGCCAATTTATGTAAGAACTCGGACTGATCGGACATAGACCGGACAAACCGGTTAATCAAC
Source organism: Incurvaria masculella (assembly GCA_946894095.1). Taxonomy (NCBI): domain Eukaryota; kingdom Metazoa; phylum Arthropoda; class Insecta; order Lepidoptera; family Incurvariidae; genus Incurvaria; species Incurvaria masculella. Next base: position 13,421,323 of record OX335641.1, on the reverse strand, counting down.
ATGCTATGAAATGTGCCATGTTTAATGCAAAGGGCTGTAGGCATATAAATCTGATGGCATTATAGGTTATCCATTAGGGAAAAAAAGTGAGTTGAAGTTCCCAAGGACTGGTCATGGCTAGCGCAGATCCGACAATCGATGGAGAAGACGAGTTTTGGAGTGAAGACCACGTACCAGCAATCGTAGTGCAGTATGGCGAATAGTTCGTTGGATAGACGCCCTGGTAAATGCTGCTGGCGATAGCTGAACAAGGTATAGAGCGAAGTAGCATGCATTTGTACTTTCCATTCCAGTAACATGATAGTTTCTCTCTTATCGAGCCGATCCAAGTTAGCGCCTGCATAAACATTTGCGTAATATTACAAACTTTTGATCATTATAATATTTACTTTGACGGCTTACCGCGCTTATGAGGAGCAGGACGTGCTGCTCGACGTTTCGAAACGTAACGCGCGGTAAGCCGTCATACTAAATTGTATAGTTATGTCCCGCGTAAGTTTTACAATTTTGATCGTTGGAAACGGGCAAGGACATTTTGAATTGCGGCATTTGCAAAGAATGCTACTCTTATTTGATTACCAATTCAATTCAACTTATAACCAAAAATGTGTTCTTAGTTAAAAAAAGCAAAGCACAGGACACATTTTTTATTCCAATGAAGATCAGTCTCTTCGATTATAAAAAATGTGCTGCCCAACGGACATCGTAACTTCTTTTCGTCGACGACCTCGAGCTATTCCAGAATTTAGTGACCCTCCCAACTCCGAAGGGATGAATGTAGGGTCTCTTTCTTGTGTTCTATCGTCTCTACCACTGAAATTTTACCGGGCCACAGGTCGACTTGTATTGTAATATGTAATTTCCTGATATGTTCGGTTGTATTACATTTGGGTAAAGCAAAAGAAACACGGGCCCGTAGACACATTAGTAAATTTATAAAATGTTTATTAATTAAGTCATCATATTTCTGTATTTTACTAACGTCCTATAGTTACAATTACTAAAATATATTTAAAAGAATTTAATTCATTAGGTAATTTTGTAATCTGTACATTTTATAAATATAAATACAAACATTTTTAATTCGTAATAACCACAGTTGTTGTTGTTTTTTTTTTGTTTCTGTTGTAGAGACCCTCTCTAACTAGGATGGTGTACGGCGGCAGTTTAAAATATAAATTTTCCATTGAGCCGTAAGGTAAAACCGTACAAAAATATAAAGTAAACCGTAACAAAGGGCTAGTGGGAAAGTTAACTAATGGCTTCGATAACAAGGAATTTACATCATGCTGGACTGAGATGTGGAATTTAATTGGTAATAAGCACAGAAATCGGAATATACTAAACGATTTCTGTGGTAATAAGGATCACTTTATGACTCAGAACTCGTTCCTTTCCCTACTCACGAGCGGTTGGGAACAACCCATGGTGACGTCAAGCTCCCGCAAAGCCCGCCTGGTTTGGTACAATCGCATTGTACGAGAAAAGTCGAAGACAACACATGTTGCGTTGTTCCGTTGTTCATTGAGTTGTATTTAGCCGTGCTGAGGTGGCGCAGATCACGGCAGCAGTACGCGTGTGTCCTGAATCAACAGAAGCCGGGTTTGATGAGCTCGGTGACGTACCGCTTGCAGTTTATCTTGACAGCGCGGTAGCCGTGTATCGCGAGAAGGCCGTGTCCAGTACATTGATGTGGCGCAGGCCGTGGCAAGTGCGCGATGATATAGAGTCAACAGAATCCGGGGTTGGTGTGCTCGATGACGCATCGCTTGCAGTACTTCTTGACGGCGCGGTAGCCGCGTATCGTTACGGGCGTGTCCTGTATGTTGAGGTGGCGCAGGCCGCGGCAGTAGTACGCAACGGCTTGTAAGCCGTCATCTCCGAGCAACTCACAGCCGCGCAAAGCCAATTTCTTTAGGTTAGGGCAGCAACGGGCCAGCACCTGCAATTGATATAATAACAAAATGTATTTGTACAATTGTTATTTGAATTCCTTTGTTGAGATGTTTTGGGTCATATTATAGACGGTGAATACTGTATTTATGTTTTAATTTATTTTAATAATTTCTATTGCGGATTGAGAAAAGATCTGCAGAATTAACCAATTTCAACTTTATTTAATGCGAGTAGTGGTGCAGATCCTAGAGTTCATGCCGCGGCGATCCATTGAAGCCCTATCTCGCTACACATACCTGCAAGCCCGGCTCGGACACGTCGGTTGCACCGAGGTCGAGCGCGCGCAGCCGCGAACAACCGCGCGCGAGTGCCGCCACGCCATCGTCGCCGACCGCCCCGCAGCCGCGCGCGTTCACGTAGCGCAGCCGGTAACAGCGGCGCGCCACCGCGCCCACGCCCGCATCTGACACCTTCCAACCACCATTATAATTTTATATTAATTTTTATTTGTTTATTTGATTTTTATTTACCATTGTACCACTTATGAGATTACAAATGTAGAAAAAAATTAGAAACGCGTTCCTTATTTACGGAACGAATTTACCTGAAAAGTTCGTTATACTTAGGTTCAGAGATCATTGTCAACTGGAAGAATTTAGGATTACTTGGACAAATCGAGCGAAAGAACGATGAAAAGTGAGTTGAAATGTGCCCGGGTGGCATGGAATAAGGTACAGTGACCACAGTACTTCATACAGTAATCTTAGATAATGTTGAAATATCTGTCTGTAGAAAAAAAACTTGAGCACGACTAGATTGAACTAGACTGAGAACACGGAAAATATCACACCATTGCCGCTGTAACATAAATATAACGGCGATTGTGCCGAAACGGAGACATAGATAGAGATACGTATTGAAAAATGCTGTCACCTGAGTGCACTTTGCTACGGATAGATAGCGCAGCGCAGGGCCTAGTCTTGCGAGGTGGTAGAGGCCGAAGTCTGTAACGCCAATGCAGTCCGAAACGCTGAGTTCCTTTAGGCCGGCGCAGTAAGAAGGCAACGATTTGATGCTGGCATCTATAATTTGAAAAAGACGGTCGATGACTGAACTAGTGATCGCTTTGTATTGGTAAGTCGTTTACATTATTTATTATCCAGCACTGCAGCTATACAGCTGGGAACCTCAACAAGTACAATCTGGCTATAGTACAGCATGTCATAGTAGATTTAGGCAGACATCGCTTTTTATGCTTAGATGAAAAATAATTCCTTTTTCATCAAAGCTTATATGCAGGTACGGAGGTCCACAGCGTGACCTCACACCCTCAGATCAGGTGATGCTAGTCAATCGTAGACATGAGTGACACTTACCAGTGACCAGCGGACACCGCCTCAGGTACAAGTACAGCAGGTCGGGACAGGTCTGCAGCGCGGCAAGCAAGCCCCCGTCTGACACCGCGGGGCAGTCCGTTAGGTCCAAATACTCCAGAAGCACGCGGCGAGAACCCAGCGCAGCCTCTAGGCGCGCCCATTCCGGCCAATTGACGCGTGGACAGCCTGAAATAATGATTTATTGTCAAATTAAAATTCCAGTATCGATGGGCACGGCACAGTAAAAATGGAGATTGCTGTAATGAGGTTGAAACCAAACACTCTAGTTGATTAGGTCAGCATTCCGTGCGGTGGCTCTAAGCCGGAGGACCCCAGAGTCCCAGTCCCAAAACGCATGGGAATTTTCCTTTACCAGACATCTTAGTTATGGTAAAGGATAATTCCTGAGAAGAAATATATAAAAGATGGAATATAAAAGTGTTCAATCTAATTCCTTAATAGGAATACGAGTAACCACTCATCGGCTAACCAACGAATATACCTTCAAAAACCAGATGTTCGCTAAAAGCGTTTTTCGTTACCTGTGCATATAGGTCGGGGAAAAAGTCTTTTCGCATTATAGTATGTATGAACTTGTAATAAAATCTCTTTGGCTATACTATTTGTATCTGGCTGGTTTTGGTATCATTGAAAGTTTAAATTTTAAAGAAGATAATTCCAAATTCAAATTAGGAAAATGTGTGATTCTCATTTGTTTTTCGTATTGTCAAAATGAGTGAATCTAATGAAGAAATTCGATACATTTTAAAATTACTACAAAAAAGGTAAAAATGCAACGCAAGCCGCGAAAAAAATTTGCGATGTTTATGGACCTAGTGCAGTGTCTGTGAGAGTAGCACAAATTTGGTTTAAGCGTTTTCAATCCGGAAATTTTGATGTCAAAGATGCACGTCGCTCTGGTCGCCCTATTACGGATAAAATGGATGCCATTTTGGAAAAAGTGGAGCAAGATCGGCATATCAGTAGTTACGACGTAGCTGAAGAACTAGGAATTGACCACAAAACAGTTTTGGCGCATTTGAAAAAAACTGGGTACACAAAAAAGCTCGATATTTGGGTACCTCACGAGCTCACTGAAAGAAACCTAATGAACCGTGTACTCATTTGTGATTCTTTATTACGACGTAATGAAACCGAACCATTTTTGAAGAAGCTGATAACTGGTGATGAAAAGTGGATCACGTACGACACGAACGTGCGAAAAAGGTCGTGGTCAAAGGCCGGTCAAGCTTCACAGACTGTGGCGAAACCCGGGTTAACTCGCAACAAGGTGATGCTGTGTGTGTGGTGGGATTGGAAGGGCATTATTCATTATGAGCTGTTACCACCAGGCAGGACCATCGATTCTGAACTCTACTGCGAACAACTGATGAGATTAAAGCAAGAAGTTGAGAGAAAGCGGCCGGAATTAATCAACAGAAGGGGTGTGGTTTTTCATCATGATAACGCTAGACCTCACACATCTTTAGCCACTCAGCAAAAACTAAGAGAGTTTGGCTGGGAGGTGTTAATGCATCCGCCGTATAGTCCTGACCTTGCACCTTCAGATTTCCACCTGTTTAGGTCTCTTCAGAATTCTTTAGGCAGTGTCAGGTTAACATCACGAGAGGACTGCCAAAACCACTTGTCGCGGTATATTGATCAGAAGTCCCAATATTTCTATAGCAATGGGATCATGTCCCTACCTACAAGATGGCAAAAAGTTATCGAACAAAATGGTACCTACATACTTTAGTTAAATGTAAATAAACCATATTAAAAAATGTTTTGAATTTTCTTAAAAAATGCGAAGAAACTTTTTCCCCAACCTATATTTATGCCTGTAACCGAATTCCTGTCATTACCTTGACTTCAAGTAGTTCCATATCTAGGCAAGAGTGATATTATGGAAAGCTATTGAATACAATATTTTGTCTCCACTAATCCATTGAGTAAATTATTCGTACAGCAGGATCATAGCTATCGTTGGGTACACGATTCACTTTTTGTCAACTGTAATAAATAAAGTAATTATGATATCTCCGAAATCAATGCATCAGATGTAACAAGTTGTCTCCTTGTTTTAATAACATTCGTCAGACAACTCCAGTAGAGCGGCATAAGCATTACCTGTTAAATTAAGGCTCCTCAGTGCAAGCAGTTTAAAGAGTACGCTTGCTTTACTGGTTAGATCGAGGTGTTTTCGAGCTGGCAGCTCCAGGAGTGTGCTAGGATCACCGGTGAGATAACTGTGCCTCTAAATCAGGCACGTCCAGGAGTACGTTAGCCTTACCAGTGAGATCGAGGTGCCTCAGAGCAGGCAGCTCCAGGAGTATGGGCGCGAGGCCGCGCGCGTCCAGCGCCGCCGCCGCTGACAGCTGCACGCGCGTCAGGCTGCGGAAGGTACGCGCGAGCAGGTGCGTCGCCGCCGGGGTCACGCTGCAGCCTGCAATTGAACGGTATTGGTTGACGGAATTAATATCGATGAAGGCGCTAGAAAAGTTAAATTTTGATTAAATATGTTAATGAATTATGTTGTGATGGAAGTAAGCACATACGATAACCCGTTTTGGTTGGTCGGTATTAATAAAGAGCTTTTACGTAAAGGAAGGGAGCTCAAAAAACATAAATCACTGACCACTCTTATAAGATCACTCGCGGCTTGGTTTGCAACAAGTTTTTTCCTCAATAACAATTACAATTATTTTTGAAGTGAAAACTTCTTTAGCGGCGCTGAGCACTTTTTGTTGGATGGGTAAAAACTTCCAAACTCGCGTCAGGGTCACGTGATGCGGATCGAAAAAGCGTAAGATTGAAGTTTGCAACAGAGTCGCAGCAAGTTAGTAGTCCGACAAGCAACCCGTTTCAAGCAAACTAGGTTGTTTCATATTTTAGGGTACAACAGAGAGGGATAGAAGATCGAATACATTTAGGGCATGGTTGTCGAACCCATAACACAACGCGCACTTCGTAAATGGAACGTTCTTTACATTTCCCGCGCTTTTGTTCTATGTTGTTTGTCAGAGTTGTTAATTTTATTTCGCTATAATTTGATTATTACGATTGGAAAGTCAATAGAGTGTCGAGAATCGACATGCTGGGCGCTTGCGCGAATGTCCGTCTGTGTTTATGTACAGCGTGCCACGCGTATCCAAGGATGGTAATAGCTGATGGCTTGACTGTTGTGTAGTAACCACATTGTTGTGTACTCGTATATGTGAATTGTTTAAATTATGGAAATTGAACAAAGTGCATCGATTAATGAAAAAAGTGATGATGAAGTAGTGAATGGAAATGAGTAAGTACTTTATAAATATACTACATGAATAAATATACTAGATGAATAAATATACTAGATGAACAACTCTTACTTGGCTTTAGCCCGTAACTGCCGTTAAGAAAACCAGCTATAAGATAGTGTGATCGCAATTTTAGCACAACGAAATACAAAACAACAATTGATGCGGTCTTTATTAGACACTTAAATAGATTCGAATCAAAACTGTTTGTTTCTTACTTCAGCTATCATAAACCGATTGTATCAGTTTTAGAAATTTGCGATGATGGTTCTGGTAATAACGATGGTGAAAAAGTCGTCGAAATTATGGATGAAAGTTGATTTTTCTTAGAGATAAAAATTAATGTAATATATAAATAAATAACGATATAATATTATGAATAATAACATGTAAATTGTCATATTTGTGTACGATAGCGCAATCAATAAACATTGTATTCTACCTCATAAATGATAGTATTTTTGTACTTATAATTAAACACAACGTTAATACTAAAGTTTTCACTTCTGCCGGCACTCCCGGAGTGCTACCGGTGTTTTTTTATTAACTAATTAAGCCGCCTGTTTGACAGCAAATAGCTTACAAAACCAATCAATTAGAAGGTCCAAAAATGATGTTTCAAAGCTAGCCGTTAAATGCATCACCGTGTTAAAAGAGCTGTAAAGGGATGTTTGACAGCAAATAGCTCACACAACTATCAATGAGAAGGTGCCGGATGGCGTCCAAAAAGCAGGCTTAAGCTTGTTGTTAAAAGCATCACCATGTTAAAAGCGCTGTAAAAGTAGAGTACCTCTCGCACGCCAGTCAGTGGCGGCGTCGCGGCCGGCGGGCCCCGCGCGCGCCGAGATGGCGCGCACCGCCGCCTCGAGCGCGCCGCCGTCAAGCCGCACCTCCGTCCACGTGGCGGGCCGCGACGCCAGCCGCGCCACCAGCCGCGCCCAGCGGCGGCACACGCGCGCCGCGCGGCACAGCTCCGCCGCGTCCAGCTGCAACGGGAGCGCAACGTGACGACACCGACCGCGCAAGGGACGAGCCGTTGGAACCACAGAACAATTATTCCGTGGTTGGAACTTCAGCTGCCGAGAGTACTCGTAGGCTAGACATAGCTACCAATCGCTTTACCACCGCGAGTCCATCGTCGTTTTATGGGTGTATGTCGCAGTGAAATAAAAATCCGTCACATCAATATCCGTAGTGATTTAACTTAATATCAGCACATAGCATGTTCATCATCATCATTCCTTAAGATAGCCCCATCCCGCTCATCTCCCCATACAAACGGGGAAAGAAGATCACGCCCATATTTCTTGTCAGAGATCCCAAGTTTTGCTCAAAATAGCTTTATTTGATCAAAATATATGTCTGATGACCATTGGCATTTTAAAATTGTGTTTGGTTTCTAAGTTATAAGGTCCGAAAGTTCGAATTTTTCGCGCGTTTTATACAATGACCTTGGAAGTGGATTACGCAATGATAAAGAAAGAACAACTTAAAAAGATTAGTCATCAGACATAGCTTATTTACTCAATATTTATAATCTATTTGGTTTTTATTAGATTTTTGACTACAGCGGTCGTGGTTTACTTTTAGCTTTAAGTCGTTTTGAAATCAAAATTTTCGTAAATCTTACCAAATCATACACTATGCACATTGTCTTTTTTGTGGACATGTTGCATCTTCCTCATCATGGAGCCTGTCTTTTTCTTTGAAACAGAGAAGGTCCCAGAGCGCAACAGCACGGTTTTGTACCGTGCCCGCTAATGAGTTAGTCCCGCCGGGTTGGGCCACCTTAACGTAGGATTCCTCCAACGCGCACCTGTTCACTCGATCACTTGCCCTCATCATACAGCTATACGCAAGTAACATTTACCAGGTCCTTTTACTTTCCACCGAGCCTCTGGGCTCACCGGTAAGTGGTATTCACAAGTAGTAACATAATCGAAAAGTAGATTACGGCGACTACCGCGCTAGTTCAGCGAGAGGATATTTCTAGCATATTCTCATTTGTTTTTATGAAAACCGCTATGGGTGGCTGTACCTACTCAGAAAAGCCACATCCACCCAACCGCGCGAACCCACGCTCAACGAGGCACCATATCAGTGGATTTGCGGACTATCGATGAGCTATCGAGCTTGTTTATAATAACGTTTATTATTTATGTGCGCAGACCCATTTCTTTGGGCCAAGCACCTGGTATTCAAACCCACCGTACAGGTACCGTCTGATTTGAGAATCCGCTTCGCGCAACTTAATCCGCACTACGAACATCACCCAGAAACCCAACGCTGCGCTCATCTATCATATGGTTCCAGGTATAAGAGTGCAGCAAACCTGCTCGAGTATGCAGCTCCAGAGTGCGTCGCAGAGCGAGTGCGCGGGCGAGGTGGCGGCGGCGGCGGGGTCTCGTCGCCTGCGCGCGCCGCCCGTCTCCGCCAGCGTGTGGTAGCCCTGGTCGAGCGCCAGCTCGCTGAGCTCGGAGGCGAGGGAGCGGCAGGGCGGCGGCGCGGGAGGGGGCGGCCGCCTCCGCACCGCCCCGCCCGTGCTCCCGCACGACATCGCGCTGCAACAGACATTCGAAAATGACATCACCATACTGACAAAGACCAATCCAGCAGCGGCCGCAGAAGGGGCCAAATAACCCCCCTACAATCCAACGGGAGGGTGGGCGCGATCTTGAAGGTGTCCAAAGAAGTTTTCCCTCTCCTCCCGTCATGGGGTACTTCCGTTTGCACACCTCATGCGGGCACATGTAGTATACATTGAACTGGAACAATTATCTTTGCCGCTTTGACCATCAATGCGATGGGACCAACCTGGGGTAACCGGCCTAATGTCAATCAACGATTTCTTTCAAGGCGGTTTTGACTGCCGCATCTGAATCGATTTTTTTCCTTGCAAGAAGTTTCAAAAAAGGTGTCGGTTGTGCGGTGGTTTCTCCAGAAAGAGCAGTGGGCTAGAACAATTAACCAGTCTCATTTGTTGATAACAAATTTGAAGGACCCCAGATTGTACTTTGGGGAAAACATCTCGGCAGCCATGCATTCCAAAGATTCCTGACCCTCAAATAAATAATTTACGGGATCGGTTGGATTGGTTAGGTTAGGTTTGGTTAGGTTAGGGATTCAGTAGTACTGTGCCGTGCTCATCGGAGCAGCAATAAAAGTATCAAGTTACGCGGAATTCAGTGTTCCTCGAAGTCCGCTTAGCTAAGGCAATCCGCGTGATAAAGGCGTTAGGCTTTAGTCCTTACTAACTAGGTGGTACGATTAATTCCGCCCGGGTTGGTACCATGGCATTAATGAACGAAGGTGAATCAAAATTGTCCGTGTTTTCCATCCAGTTTAATGCAGCCGAGCAATATAAGGATGGACCTGGCGTGGCACCTACCTAGATGTTGTGTTAGGCTAATATCTGACGGTCAGATCAGTATTAGCCATCCATGTCAAGTTACATAAAAAAAATTACATAATAGGTTATATTTTGATCAAAATCAGTTTTGTTTTCATTAGATTGCTACATAGGATTATGGTATTAAATTGTATTATTGTATTGCAGTTACTTTCATATGCATACATTAATTCTGATTCAAAATTAATAAATTCCGCCTAGGAGGCAAAAAAGTGTAATTATTTTCGTTTCATTTTATAATCCTTCCTCAATCGCGATTCTTTTCTGACGTGAATTTGTGCAATAACTACCAACTCTCTATTGTACAATAAACTGGTTTCCAAGTATTCAGGCATAACTCCCAGCGTTCGCTTTGCATTGGCTGACGTCGGCGGCGCTCGGCGCGGCGGCCTGGCGCCGCTTTAGGCTCCACCGGTTTTATTAAGGTACATGTCAATGTCGTGTTGCAACGTCCAGGTAACACGGTACTGGCTAATACAGCAACCTTTTTACGCACGCTTATCCGATGACACATCTCAGCGGCTCGTAGGCCACGAGGCGAGGCCATGCTTCTCATCCATGTCATGGGCTCAATCCTCGCCTCGTTAATTCACCACTTTCTTTCTATTTCTGAGTTTCTTTTAGCTGGACATTATAGCTAATATCGAACCGACCGTCATGATAAATACCCTAACACCTCATGAGAACTAGGTGCCAAGGCACCTTCTTTGTATTGCACGGCTACATTGAACTGATGCAAAACACGGACAATTTTCATTCCCGCTTCGACTATCGTTCATTCAATGTGGTGGCACCAACCCGGGCGGAATGAATCTGTTAAGTAAGTACAGTTTAACGTGGAACCCGAAACACGAACGACGAATCCCTTAGTCGGCTCTAACGATATGCACGGAAAGAAATGCATTGGGCCTAATTGTATTATTTTTACGTGCCGGAGCCCACACGTATAAAAGAAAACCGAGCATTGGATTTTTTTCCGTGTTTTCCATCCAGTTAAATATAGCCGTATCATAAACAGTATGTACGTAGTAACGTGGTAGCAGCGACCGCGGAAGTGGGGGCAGGGGGGCCAAATCCCCTCCCAGAATTCCCGCCCCCCCCCCGCCTTTGTGGTGCATCAGAATGGTGGTAAAAAGGTTAAAAATACGAAGCGGCCGCGGAATTGAGGGGCAAAGGGGGTTAAATCCCTCCCTAATATTAAATGGGAAGGGGGGCTCAATTTTACAATTTTACGCCACGGTGGCGAAAAGTGGGGAGGAGAGGGGGCCCAATGGCCTCTGGCTAAATGTGTTGTGGAAAAAGTCCCCCCTACCCCCTATCCCCACGTCATGGAGTACTTCCGCGGTCGCAATCAAAATATCATCAGTGATATTGTAAGAAAGTAAGGCGATTGCTCCACTAGTGAATTATTAATGCCACGGGCGCGGCGGGGCGGCTTGGAAAATATCTATGCGTCAAACCTAGGTCAGTAGCTATATTTGTGGCTGACCTGCGATTGGGCGGAATAAAGTGCCGGTAGATTATTAAGTTTACATATTTTAATACATTTTATTGTAACCGATTACTTAATAAGTACGTGCGGTTATAAAGCCCAACTGTCTCGTGAGCTGGCTCGAAGGTGTGCAACATTCACCGACCGCCCACACAGCTTCGATAGGTAGCCTTGACTCAAATGCTTACACTACGTTACCTACAGAATTCTCTCATCAACGCGCACTTTTCCTCTCATTATATTAAATCTTAAAATCGCTTAAAAGGAGCAAGTGTTGACTGCTTCGGTCTCCATGGTCTGTTTTGTCAAAGAAGTGCTGGTCGTATATCCCGTCATTGCAGCATTAATAACATCATAAAACGCTCCTTGGCGTCTGTTAACATACCATGTATTACTGAGCCACCCGGCATAAGCCGTAATGACGGGAAGAGACCGGCAGTGCAATTACGAAGCACAAAATTGGGTGTAGGTTGCTGTACTTACAGCAATATGACAGCTTTTGCGATTACGAAATCGATGCATTCACAAATAGTGCGGCACTCAGCGCAACCCGCAGCAATTAGGTCAACTCCATACATTTCGCGTCGAATCGGTATTACGAAACGGCAAAGAACTGTCAAATGCAAACGCCTATTTCGTCTGCTCGTCTAGTCAAGTACCTCAAAAGTTGACCTATTGTCGACACAAATTGGTCCGTGCTGGATGTAGGTGGATGAAAAACGGCTTCGTAATCGCGCTTTAGAAATGACGGGGACGCACCTACACGTACCGCGGCACCATCCTCAAATTTTGCGTAATCGCACTGCGGATGGAATGACCTTGGTACCATGGAGTCGAGGCAGACCTTTGGTATGGGATGCGACATGCGTCGATACCTTGGCACCGTCCCATGTGCACGACACATCCCGAGTGGCCGGAGCGGCCGCGACAAAGGCAGCCATTCTTAAAGTGTCTAAGTACACATCGCTGCTTGACCGTTTTGAATTTCAGCCTTTCGCCGTCGCGACCTTTGGACCGTGGTCACCGGACGCTAAGGCTTTTGCAGATGACATCGGAAAACTCCTAGTGGAGAAATCTGGCGATTGTCGTGCAAAAGCCTTTTTTGTCCGAAGAATCGCTCTTGAAATTCAAAGAGGTAACGCGGCGAATGTTCTGGGCACTTTGGGGCAAACATCGGCTGCCTTCAATGAAATATTTTATCTTTAACCCAACATATTTCATTGGATCGCTCTCCGATCCACATTTTTCTTTAGTTTTAGTTTTAATTTTTTAATTTTACTTTTAGATGTTAATAAGATTAAATAAATATCTGTACTTGTAAAAATAAAAAGTTCAATAGCTAAAAAAAAAAATCGCTGTAACCTCATATAACACATCCTAATATTTCAGAGTCTAAAAGGACCAAAATAAAAAATTGATAGGGGATAAGTATCTTGTGTCTGCATCCAAAATTAAAACGAGTTAACCGATCTGTACCTGAGACCAAATGTGTATTTTAACCTTCTGCAGAAGTGTGCATAGTCACAAACCCACCGGAGTATATTCTGTAAATTTCCCGTAGACAAGGATTGCTTCATTCTGTCATGTCTGGAAAATTCGGGCCATAATTTTACATGAAATGTTCCTCAATAATAGTAGAAGACGATAGACAATAGAGTATTTTTCGTTATTTCTTATAATTTCGGATTTGTCAATGAAAAATTCAACCTGTATACAAAAATCATAACTTTAAATAGGGGACCTGATTAAAATACCAGTCCGCGCGCACGCTGATGCGAAAAGAGACCAATCCAATATTTTGTTAAAGTTGTGGACCATCAAGAAATACGGGCTCACTGTAGCTGAGCTAGAATAAGGGATCAGTCGTTCTTTGCTCGGAATTGATTAAGAAATGTGTGTTCCGAAAACAATTACTGTATGTACTCACCTATACGATATACCTACTCTGCTTCCACTTCAGCCCACTAAAGAAAATATAAAAGGTTTCGTTAGAGAGACGCGAAAGAACGTAGGCAGCCATTGTTCAATTAGAGCTCTATTCAAGCCGTCCGCTACTTGTCAAACCACGTGGAGTGGGTAAGCACAGAAAAATAAACGACACTGCTTACCAAGAAATTCGAATCCTTATTGAGTGAAAGATTTCTCGTGCAGCTATTTTTATAGTTATGGAGGACCACTATGCCCTATTCAATGTGATAAAAGAAAAACGCGGCACAAAGTTACAAAAAAATATTTTCAATACAAGCAACCAAACTTTAGATATATCATCGATGTTGGTCGGTGCAACATTGTTTGCTGGCGCGGGTATATTCTCGACCCTCAACCCTCCTCGAGACCTAATACCCTTTCGCCAAAAAATTGTGACAAAATACACAGCGCCCAATTTTAAAATTTCATATTTTAAATTCTTTGTTCAGTAGAGATTTTTTTGTCAAATATGCAATAATACATTGGTTATTGGTCGAGATGGCGGAGACGGCACTATTATTGTGGCAATGCAGGTTCAGTGACCGTGGCCGGTAGATGGCGCACTGGACGATCGCGAACGATGATGTTCCGAGATCGCAAATCGGCATGTTTCACAGACCGTCAATGACAAGTACAATACTGTCGTGAAGTTAGATTTGGCATGATACTAATGAGTGTGCATGTGGTATATCACTCAGTGTTCAGCTCGCCCAGGTTGGTACCATAGGATTGAATGTAATATAATAATTTGTTCATGTTTTTTACCCAGTTCATACATAGGGAGGGTCCTGTCCTGGAATGGCACCAACTTCCTTTCAGAATACGGTAATTGGCATGATGTAATAGGTTTGATATTATTCATCCATATCCAGTTCAATTAACCTGTGGTGTCAATTAAATATAATTAAATTGTGGTTTTTTGGACAAAAATTGTTCATGGTCATGTATTTACACATTCGTTTCTAGAATCGAAGTAATATAAAGTATTTGATCAAGATCAATAGGCATAAATGCAAAAAATATATATTTTAAAACTAATAATAACTTTTACTAATGGGTGTCTGAAGAATAGTCCGCCAGCACAGTCAGGACTTCACAATAATCGCGGTAATTTGTGGATATGTGGGAACGTGAGTTTCTATAGAAGTATGCAGGCACAAATTAAAGCTTAATATTATCTTGCTTATTATAAAACAGCAACACGAATATTGATGATTAACAAGTCGGTCACTGAAATGCCTCTAGTATAGGGCGTTACATGTTAGGTGCTTATAGGTATATCAAATAGGCGTTCTGTCGCACCGGCCACTTCGATCTCAACTATCTAGCGTTTTGTTGGGCTAGTGTATTTGGGTTTAGAATTCAGTGATTCATTTATTTTCGAGCTATTTGTTTTTTCTTTGACATCGTTCTGTTCACAATATGGAAAACTTTAAATATCGCGTTATTTACGAATAAGAGTGGCAGCACATGTGCTGCAGGAAGGATTAATACATAGGGAAGCTCCTATCCTGGCCTTGAAAGTTGCCCAGCGAGCAATGGAGCGAGCCATGCTTGAAACATTCCTACGGCATATGGTGCGCAACGAGGTAATCCGATGACGTACCAAAGTAGTCGATATTGGACACCGGGTGGCTAAGCTCAAGTGGCAGTGGACTAGTCACGTCAGCCGAAGAGACGACGACCGTTGGAGTAAACGTGTCCTACACTGGTGTCCGTGGACAGCAAAACGGAGTGTGAGAAGACCACCCGCCAGGTGGGACAACGACATCAAGTGCGTCAGCGGAAAGCAGTGGTTTCGTACACCTGATGGCCGGGAGGACTGGAGGAAAATTGAAGAGACGTATGTCCAGCAGTGGACGCAAATACGCTGACTGACTGACATAGGGAAGCTGCTGTAAAAGAAAACACGGTTCGTTTTTGGTTCTAACGTTTTCGTTCTGGAAATGGTGACCTTCTGAACAAACTCCGTGGACGGCCAGATACCTTAGTCAACAATGAAGAATTAATAGTGATCGTAGAAGCAGATCCATTGCAAACCACGGCAGAGTTAGTGGCTGGCTTTGGTGTTCGGAGTGATAAATCAAATTTAATTAATTTTAAAGGAATTGAAAAAGTGAAAAGCTCGAGAAATGGGTACCGTATGAATTGGGTGAAGCACACCAACAAACAATCGACGCTTGTTGCGTTGATGAAGCGTTGCATTGCTCAACCGTCACAATAACGAGGGGATTTCGTGTCGTATCGTACTTGTGATGAAAAATGCTCATCACAATGTTCGAACCCAGGAGAACCAGTCAAATCCTGTCCTAAGCGAAAGTCTAGTGAGTGTATGTTGTACCAATGCCACCATTATCTACCACAGCGTCCTAAGATTTGGTCAGACGATTACGGCCTATCTGTATTGTCAACAACAGCAAACCATGATGTAAAAACTAGCCGTTTAAACAACCAAGATTGGTCAATTGCTCCCGCCCACTGCTACTTCAGGATAACGCTCGACCACACGCTGCACAACAAACAGTCGCTAAATTAGCTGCGATTGGAATGTCTCCGACACCCATTATACCCCCCGGACCTTGCTCTAACAGATTACCACGTTTTCCGAAATTCTGTCTACTTCTTGCTAGGAAAAAAAACATTCTGATGAGGCACTCAAAACTGCCATCATATAACATTTTTTTAGCAAAGTAACCATTAAACTATCTTAAAAATGGCAAAAGTGCATAGAAAACAGTAGTACAGTCGTTTCCTATCAAATGTATACACTGGAAAGAGACGGAATTCCTAAGTCCTTTTTACTCTATGGTTGACGTCAGCATGACAGAAAGAGATCTCAAATATGTCTTTATTTCCGGTGTATAGATTTCAGAGGAAACGACTGTACATGCTTTTATTGATTAAATAAATAATTTCATATATGTTTTTTCGTTTTACTTTTTCCAGACAAAACGCCAATTTCATACTTTAGGTCCTAATATAAATATTCTTCTTACTTGCGTGACAATGAGACATTCATGTCATCATAATATGAAGCTACCCTACTGCATTGCATTCTTGAAGAAACTTATTGCCACTGGAGCTTTTCTTCATTTCAACGAGAAATGTTTCGTTGTCGTTTTTACCATATTTATCTCAATGGGTTAATCCTACCAGGCTTTTTTCCATTGATACAACCTTTTGTAGTAATTATGAAAAAGTACTACTTTCAACATGCATGCTTCTAATTATTTTATTAAAGATCAAAACCTTCAATTAGGTATGTAACATCAAAATGACGATTGGTAATAACGCATCCCGAAAGCTGACAAACATCAATTGTCAACAAAGTCTTACAAAGCTCTCTCTGCAACAAACACAAAAAAACTACAATTGTTACTATTATATACATATAAAAAGGGTATATGAATTATATGCATAAATCCCATCACATTGCTTAGCAGACGCGGCAGATAGAGATGATATCCTTCTTATAAAGGAAGTCTAAAACTAAGACATACATTTTCATAGATTCTTTACGATTATGGGTGCTACGGCGCTACGTAGTTGACTTTTACGAAGTATGTGGCTATGCTGTTCAGAAACGACATTTCGACATTATTTCTCAATTTATTCGTGGTTCTGGGAACGTTCTTTTGTGTATTTGTAGATTTGACATTCGTGGTTCAGATTCCACGTTACTTATTCATTACGACTCCAGCCATCTTTCTTTTAATTAAAAATATTTTAAAAAAAATTAAATAACCGTTAATGGGAGAACAATTTGGGACAAAATGCGTGTGACTGAAAAGTAAACACCGCAGCCAGACCATAAGGGTCCCTCTTTTAACTTTTTACGACAGGACCCTAAAATTGGGAAAACATAACAATAAGGGAAAAGCGGTGGCGCGGCGGCACTCAATGTAGGTGCCCTGCAGCGCCCATGCGGGGGGGGAGGTGTTTTTACTGACTGCCCCCCCCCCCTTCCCCACTGACTATCTCTTGTGCACTCGAAAATTAAAAGAGCTCTATTGATAAATCCGTCGCCTAAAATCTAAATTATCCTTTAAAAACTCTACTCTCAAGATAAAATCGAGCAGTTTGTTTGGTTTTATCAAAAAGATTTTTCAACTGGAACTTAAGAAGGAACGCACAGGTTGTCGTTATTTCAGTCAACCCTCTTTTCACTATCAAGACATTAAGTTACATCTCCGCCAACAATACTCTATAAGTACCCACCTAGGTGTAAGTTTTCTTTTTCCTAACCGATCGTACGTGGAAAAATCCCATGCTTAATATCCTTTTGAATTCGGCATCATCAATCCTTGGTTCACCATTTCAATCACTTAGCACGTATCACTTGTGTCCGGTTGATTTCATTAAATCAAACTCTGCACTGATGAGAAATCACTAGCCACGTTGGAAACCGGAATATGCCAGACGTATCATATTCACCTTCCTACGACAAACACTTGCACACTTATATAAACGCGTCCAAGCTCCTTTTCATGGGAGCTTTAACAAACTTTTCTAGTTTCAGTGGTATGCACATAGTTAATTGATTTTCTTTGGAGAATGCCAAAATACGACTGGCCCAATGCAAAAACGCGGTTCACTGTGGTGGCCCGTCTTGGGAAAAGGTTCTGTTTCTGTATTGCCATATTCTTTGTTATACATCTCTCGAAAATATATTTTGATATTTAATTCAATTAATAGATTTCCTCGCGGCGTTACTTGTCACATCTTTTTTAATTCATTAATAATAATAGAAGTTGAACATATTTAAATGGTATTTTCTAATATAGGCTTACCACAGTTATTTTTCTCGGTCCTTGTGGCCGACGTTTCGTAAAAAAAATAACTGTGGTACGCCAACATTAGACAATAATTTAAACACCCACAGAACACTCAAATTAATTATATGTTTAAATGGATTTAAATCACTTTAGTAAGATGTTTAAAATATCATATAAGTTTATATTTTAGTGCTAGAACGGGCTAAAACTGGTTGGCTAGTAATGCACCAAGTATTTTTAATCTTCCTGTCAAATTTACTTTACGAGGCATAAACGGAACATATTTTTTGTAAAGAAATTAATTAATAAAATTGCTTTTCTTTGCTGCTGTCTTCCTAAATACCCTTTAAAACTGGGTCGATATCAATCTGGCAGCACCGTGGTCATTGCGTTTGTGTTTGTGTGCATCCGTATATGCGGTGAGTACACACAAGCACGACGTTTTTATGTGTGTCCAAGGGGCAAATACCGAAATAGGAATAGTGTGGTAACTCGTCACCTTGTTGAGAAAGCCTTTAGCTTTTGTATATTAGGCTGAGATAAATAGTCGTAACAGAAACTAAGGCTGAGATAAATAGTCGTAACAGAAACTAAGACTAACGAAAATTAGTACTTTGTGACGTCAATTTGCATTACTTTGAGATTTCGTCCTTACAAAATGTGTCAAAGTGATGTCACAAAGTACTACTTTTCGTTAGCCTTAGTTTTTGTTACGACTATTTATCTCAGCCTAAGACTAACCAAAAGTTAGGCTGAGATAAATAGTCGTAACAGAAACTAAGACTAACGAAAAGTAGTACTTTGTGACGTCACTATGCATTACTTTGAGATTTCGTCCATTGGATACAAAATGTATCAAAGTGACGGCACAAAGTACTACTTTTCGTTAGTCTTAGGCTGAGATAAATAGTCGTAACAGAAACTAAGACTAACGAAAAATAGTACTTTGTGACGTCAATTTGTATCACTTTGAGATTTCATCCATACAAAATGTGTCAAAGTGACGTCACAAAGTACTACTTTTCGTTAGTCATAGTTTCTGTTACGACTATTTATCTCAGCCTTAGTTTCTGTTACGACTATTTATCTCAGCCTTAGACACACATCATGTGATCTAGTAGTTATTTAATTTTGTTCACACTATTGTTAATAAAATTATTTATTATTAATTTATGTAAAGTTTTAAATTAGTGAAGTTTACCTATTTCTTAACCATAAATTCCTGCGGTAAATAAAACAGAAAAACATTATTTCTTTCCTAATTAAAGGTTGAACCTATGCATAAATGCAGTTTTTTTTTCTAAATCTTACGCTAAATCTCTTTCTATCATTATGACGTCGCGTCGTCGACCTCGGACCTATTTATCTTGTTTATCTATCCAGTGTAACGACATAACATCACCCGAATGTGATTTACTTGTTCTTTACCAGATTGTCTTACTTCGAAAAAACTACTAAATAATAATAATGCTCTCGCGGAACTCGTCCATCAATTAAGATCAAGTAAAGTCGTATTCTCTCCAAAAATGCTATTTCAACATTATTATCAAGCTGGTCGGGTATTTCCGCTAAAATTGTCCTAAGCATCAGCTGTTGTCTCCTCCTAAGTTACAGCGCTCGGCCGCTAAGGCAGGCTTTTTCCAAAGAAAGCAGTTGTCCCGCTACTCGGAACTTTGTAGCTCGCCATCCGTCTCTCTCGCACGCCGGTTCGCGCCGCAAGCGGGAGAGGGCGCGGGCCGAGAGCCTCGCGAGCGACATACCCCGCGCTGCGCCTGCGCAGGCTACCGGCAAGTTTTGAGATAAATCTGCGCCAGGGCGCGAGAAACCGGCCAACTGCGAATCGGACTCGCACACAAAGGGTTCCGTACCATCGTAAAATATTTAACACAAAAAATCAGGTTTTTTTATTTTATCGATTTATTGTAAAAGCGCCAAAATGTATACGTATTCTGAAAAAAAAGTTTTGGAAGTAGGTAGGTAGGATTATAATTTTTCTCTTGCGTAAAATTAGATTTGAATTTTTTTCTTTCTACCCCCCTTGCCATGTGAAATTTAGCGATAAGGCGCGGCCCATTGGGTTATAGTAAAATTAAGCATATACTGTACAATCAACAAACAAATACCACAACCTCTTGTCTTTTTCCCACTCGGGTCCCAGCGAAGAGTCAGGGCGAGACATAAAGAGGACAGACAGTCGCCTTTCGCAGTCTCATTCCTGGCATATCTGTGCTGGTTGCACAAGGCACATGTCAAAAATAACGTCACTTTAGGACCGTTTCAAAGTAAAATCACTCGTAATGGGATGTATAGGCTATGGCACGCGTATGCTAAATTAATCCGTATGTATAGGTTCACACTACAAGATCAGGCTTTGAGCCCTAACGAGTCTTTTAGAGCATATTTTGGAAATGACATTTTTTTTATGGAACTGGAACTCACCCGCTGTCATATTAGCCCGACACACCCCATGGAAACTAAGTGCCATGCCGCAGGACCTTCCTTTGGATGCTTTATTGAACAGAATAGAAAATAAGGACAATTCATTGCCGCATGGGCCATCTTCCTTTCAACGAGATGGTACCAACCAGGGCGGGCTGGAATCCTTACTACCTAGTAAGCTAAGAAGGAACCTACAGTTGTACGTGGAATTGAAACGGGCCTGCCTCATTAGTCGAACGGTCACCCATCCAGCCACGCCACTGAACCTCAGACTCAATTTCCGAGAATTGACGAGATACGAATAAAATTGACGAGATACGTTTACTGGAACTTTTCAGTATTTAACTCTGAAGAAAACAAATCTCGATCAAAATCAAAATCGACATTCCCATTGTAATGAAAACATCACGAGTAAGTGAAAATATCTTCTATTACTTCAAAATTATTTCTCCTACTATTTGTGATGAGCGGACTCTGGCGAAAATCCATAGAAAACCTGCTAAATTTCTTCCCATATATGCCCTAAAAGGAGACTAAGGGAGAAGGACAAGGTTTCGCGTGTTAGAGGGTGAAAATACATCTCACCTCAACGAGGTTATATCATCGGGCACTGCATGGCGGGGATTGCATGCTACTGCGAGCCGAGTCACTGAAAATTACTTATTTTCGTCTGCCTCACTGCTATATATTTTTTTTTCTATCACCATATCATCAATTATTGAAATCATATACCATGAACATTTTCAATTCATACCAAAAAATGCTAACACTACATTTTAGTAACCATAAAAGTTTCGTGTAGTTAATGAATAAGTATGGTATGTATATTAATTGACCTTAACTTTATTCAACTAAAATAAACCTATTCAACCATCTGGCTTCTTCACTTGCCACTTGACACCGCGCAGCAGCGTACCTACATTTACTAAACAGGTTTTATGTGCAGAATTTAACATGTATGACGACATAAATTACCCAATTTCCTAAAATGTATTCATCCTATACACCCTAGCCATTGTACGCTGTTAAGCCAGTGGGCGATTTCAATCTTCTACGGACCCAGGTTTTCTTAGGCATTGAAGTCGTTCCTATCGGCCGCGGTGGTTTCGCCTAATTTACTTTCTTGGCTGATATAATTGACCCAGACACCCTCAGATTCGACTCCGGGCCGGCATTAAAAATTAATTCCACTGAAAGTGTTTAAATTTATTCTTACATCATGGCAGACCCAAAACGTAGAAACACGCTAATATATATATTGCTTTTAACATATTTAACAACAAATCAAAACTCTTACCTACGATTGGGATTATTCGCAATACCGTCTATACCATAAGGGCACACGGGGCCCGTGCCCAGGGCCCCCATTCTCAGGGCGCCCCGAAGGACCGACAATTTCTCTCAAACATTTATTCTCAAAACATTTTTTTCGGGCACATTACCCTTTTTTTCGCGGCACATTCGCTAAATTGTGTGGGTGTTCAGGCTGTTGAGTGTGTTACTGAAGCAGTTCATTCGTTTAATTTGTACAAAAATTGTTCAATTTTTTTCTCAACTTCGACAAAAAGATGGAAAATTTTGACAGAGCATTTAGGTGCAAATACTCGTAGAGTCCTGAAGTCTCTTTCGGAAACAAGATGGTCTGCACGCGCCGATGCTATTAATGGTAAAATAAATATTTCTGAAGCATTGTCTGTCATGTCGCTATTTTACTTTCCAAAAGGGCCCCAAATTCTTGTGTGCCCAAGGGCCCCAGCCTAGTTTAAGACGGCCTTGATTATTCGGGTTACTAAAACACGGAAGCCCGTCGATTCGGACTGGGCTAAGCTACAGAGAGGCGTTTACACGGGCGATTTACTGTCTGACAGTCTGTCCGACATTTCTCGCGAAAGTTTACATCCTCGTGGAAATGGGGTCTAACATGGGAACTAGGTGCCATGGCAGGAACTTTCTTATATTGCTCGGTTACATTGAACTGGATGGAAAACACGGACAATTTTCATTGCCGTTGAATTGCTTCGTCTATCTAGTGAAATAAGTAAATTAACCTTCTCAATTAATTCTATACTTTAATTCTGAATACTTGTCAGGTAAACTCAATCGACAAACGTTCTGTTAAATTATTATCTTCAACTACACAAAGACCCCTTCACCCTGCTACCCACCTACTGTTTTAATGTTTCTGCTGTGAAAGAGACCCAGATGTTATCGGTTCGGTAAACGTCGTGATCGATCGTATCTCCGCGGTCACAAGGGCCGCCTATTTGAAAGTATGAACTCATACATTATTGTACCGCGATCGTAAAATTCCTGCCTTAATAAGCAATTCGGTTTTATAAGGAATGTGACATATATGTACGTATAATCGACCGTGATCGATGATCGTGAATCGATGTTTTACTTTGTACGCTGCTTCCTCAGTTCGGTAGGCACAGGCAGAGATGACGCAATGCAATTTCGTCGGTCTTACGAATGTATACCGAATTTACAAAATATGTAAAAAAATAAATAATATATTACTTATATTTTTAGTAAACCAGCTCAATTTCAATATCAATACAAAATTGTATGCAAATCATTAGATGCATTTCCTAGAAACCGATTATTGAACAAGCAAAATTTGCTGCTATGTATGTGTGCATATATAAAGTAGACAAAAGCCAACAATCTTTTGTACCAACCCAGACGGGAACTACAGTTTTAAGGGGAATCACATCCACGGCCAGCATCAACGGTCGGAAACCGTCAACCACAATGTGACCGCACCCAGAGTTGGCTAGTTAGGCTACCGAGGCTGACAGTAACTATGTAGGTGCATATCACATTCAATGGAATACTGTCGAAGGGGCAATACTTTTCCATGATTTTCATCCAGTTCAAATTCCTGGCATGTCACCAATTCCCTTAGGTGCGCTTGGCTAATATGATGAAAACACATGAAAAACGAATTAAAGTTAAAACATTAATGATGTAAATGGAAGAAATATAATTTATTTTCACCGAATCTAAATCCAGGCCCCTTGCAAGCATCCCTGCCCTCCCGGGTTTACCACACTAGCTACACCTCTGAGGGCCAAGTGAACGAAAGGAAATAAAAGGACAGTCAACATCAACATGATTAGAACAAATATGGAAGGTGCAGAGTCAACTCCATGCTCTTCACAGTCTCTTTCTGCAATAGGTAAGCTTTTAATTTACCAAATCTACCCTGCTTTGGCCAGGATGCTTACTCAGAGCAATACTCCCGCACACATCCATTATCTCTACCTTACTTTTTTCTAAATAAAATTTCCATGCAGGATAACCCTTGGAGCTTCAAGATTTTGGAATAGGCTTTATACTGATCGCAAGAGTGAAATAAAACTCAAAGATCAGTCTTAAAATATGCATTTATTCCTATAAACTAACAACGACTACGCTACAAGGGGAATGCTCTATAGGCTCCGTCGAGCCGTATGACCTCTCCGTTGAGCATGGGGTTCTCTATAACGCTGGTGACGAGGTGAGCGAACTCCTCGGGGCGGCCGAGACGCGCCGGGAATGGGACCAGGCGAATCAGGTACTGAACCACTTTCTCCGGCAGGTACGAAAGGAGTGGCGTTTGGAATAGACCTGCAAAGAAAAATTCGTAAGCATTATACAGGTACTAATTTTATCTATATCTTCTTCACAATCCGGATAAAAGTGTAGTGTCTCGAGTCATACATAGGCTTTTAATGTAAAGACACGCAGATTCAACTGACAGATGAAACCAAAATTGTTTCATTCGTACAAAATGTATTTAAACTTATTTTTTTACTCAAAAACATTTCTAAATCACCGTGTAGCTTAAAATTATGACTTGAAGTTACGTTTAAAGTTTAACTTTTAAATCGACAAATAAATCAGTCGAAAAAAAGGGTATTTGTCCAGGTCTTTTACGCACGTTCACTTTACATTCGAGAAATGCACAAGTGACCGTGATTTCTTTGAGAAAAACTAGAGAAATTTCACATTACGCATTACATGAGTACTTATAGGGATTTGAAAGTTCTCTAATCCGGTAGAGGAATGTTCCATCTCTCTCAAGCTCGCGATAGGGGTACTTGAGTTGACGCATCACTCCCACATTGTTCGTCTTGTTAGCACAGCAAAAGCACAGCGTGCTAATGCTAGGTCTGTGGTTCGAGCAGTGTTAGAATCACCGTGACTGTGAATTTACCAGTAATAAATTGAAAGTTAAGGTGATTCTAAACTCTTACTATATCGTAACGAAATCTATATGGCATCATTCTCTGAAAAGTTAATTGTACTCATCAACAAAATTTTACAAATTTAACTCTGTGGAATTCTCGCATTTAGACTGTACTATGAAATGCAAAATATTTTACAAAACACTTCTCAATGCCAAATGTATGGTAAAAATCTTTGGAAAAGGTAATGTGAATAAAACTGATTTTTTTTTACATACATTTGTTATTAAGCATTGTTTTGGTTATAATATAAAATTTCTTGGAATAGTAAAGTGTGAGCATTCCATCAGCTGTAAAATTTGTAGAATTGGGTTGATGCGTACGGCAAACTTTTTTTTCACTTTTCTGATATTGGCACCATCTATGTAGATTCTGTTGAAGAACTAGCGAATTTTACGAAGTTAAGGCAATGTAAGATTGTGAACTTTATCGTTTGACTTGTCTAATTGTAGGTGACGTACGTGAGAAACAACTAAATTTCCGAAATATCATCTGTGTCCTGTATGATAAGAATCTGCATATTATGAAAAAAATATGAATCCAAGATTGCATAGGTTTCTAAAGGAAAATTATCTAATGGTTATGTTAGGTATGCAGGATGTACTGCATGCTTATTGTTCAACATGTTCAAAAAGAACATACCAGGCGCAAGCGTGACGACCCGTATACCTTGCCCAGCAAGGTCACGTGCGATCGGTAGCGTCATGCCGACCACGGCCGCCTTGGACGCAGCGTACGCGGCCTGGCCCATGTTGCCATCGTACGCGGCCGTGCACGCCGTGTTGACGATGACGCCGCGCTGGCCGTCCGCGTCGGGCGGATTGCGGCCTATCACGCCCGCTGCCAGCCGTATCGTATTGAATGTTCCTATCGTGTTTACCTGTACGGAATTCAAATATTAGCCTCCCCAACACTCCAACTACCAGCCCGTGTCGAAGCAGGAACAAGGAACAGGGGAGCAGGGAGCAAGAAACCATAGCAAATACGAATGGACTTTGGTCAACGAATTACTTGACCACCCATTTGTTCTCCAAGGAATGCATGTTTTATGCTACATATGCACAACTCGGACTTGACAGTAGACGGATAGTCTAATGAATTGGCATGTTGAGTCTTTAGTTAAAAAGACCGGTCAAAGATTTTCTCAAACATATTTAACATGGATGACGTAACATTTTCAAGCATCGAAGGGCTGAAAGTATTTTTCGGTTCCGAAAAGAGGCATTTGTTTTTATTTTGTGTCAAAGATTATAATACATTGCCTTAAATCGTCTTACGTAAATTTCGATTGGCTGATGCTAACATCTAATATGAAGCGAATCGAATAGATAAAAAAAACATATCGGAGAAGTGGTTGATCCAAAACGCGTTTGTATGGGGAGTCTAAGCTTTGGAAGCTTATGGGGCGAGCTTAACACCCTTGCTACTTCATTCACCATTGCACTGACAAGATTAGAAATTATTTCAGCTCTTAAAGGCAACTTGAAAACAACTAACATTCACTATCCTTATGAAGTCCTCGAGTGAGTGTGGACGGTCTTTAATAAAGTTGTAAGTCTTGTATGCAGTGGATACGCCAGCACAGTTCACGAGTGCGTCCACACGGCCGAATTGTTTGACGGCCGTCTGGAGCGCTGCCTGCACTTCTTGTTCAGAGCAAACCTGTAAGAAGATAGGCGTTGTTACAAACTAACAACACAAACAGAAATTGCCTTAGGTGCTTACGTTTACAGTTGTAAGAAAATATTACCTTAGCCCCTTCAATCATTTCTTAAACAGAAAGTAGAAAAAAATTACACTTGCCCCTTCAATAATTATAATTGCTTAGCTATTTAGGAAAATACCATATCTTAAGGGCCTGGTACTAGCCAAATCGCAAAGTTAGACGAGGCACCCCAAGTTAACTAACTAAGTCTGACGATTATAAGTGTCATTCTTACAATATATGATTCCTTGTCTAAGAATCGAATTATTTTCGTTAATGTATGTTTCCTTTTTCTATACAAAATACATTGAGGAAACGGTGTCCATTTCCGAACTTTTTTGACTAAATGTAGAAATCTAAAAGCAAATGGAATTTTTTGTTTATGCATATATGCTGTTTTTGCTTATATCTAGAAATAGAATTACTTTCAGATTTCTAATGAGAAAAATCAACTTTTTTATTTTTATTATTATTTAAATAAATAATGGAATCAAAAAATTTTAACAATCCATTATCAGTCTGGAGTTCTATTTGGATTTGCTGAAGCGTTTCACTACATATTATTACATTTGTTAAAAAGTGCATTTGTATGGCGCGAGTAGTTGGCTAGTCCTAGCGCCTTAAGGGGAGGTCTCACTTCTTACTTTCGTCGATCGTTTTCAAGGATTTTTTAAAAAATCTCCGTGTGATATTGCATTTGTTTGTAAAGATCCAACATCGACGACACAACAGTGCTCTATTTTCAATCGTTTTAAGGAAAGGTTTAGGGCACGTAATTACAGACAGACTGACAGACAATGAAGATATAGAACGACAGCGCCGCGCAATTGCGATGAGAAGCAATATGCTCCCCCGTCGTTTCTCGCAATGCTCCAGGCAGGTGAAGATTACACTGTTCTGAGCGTACTGTCAGGCGTTCTATACCGCTGCATTATGGTGCCAGTACACGCAGCGAGCACTGCACTCGCTGTGGGTGCAGTATAATAATGCTCTGCGCAGCTTCTGCGCCCTCCGTGGCAGTGTAGTGCATCTGGCATGTTCGCAGAAAACCGGCTTGATGACTTCTTTGCCATCGTCCGCAAATCCAAAGCGTCTCTCCTGGAGCGTGTGGCATCATCTAATAATAAAATTGTTAAATGTATTTCTGATTATTTATATTATTGTGATTTTATTTTGGTTTGATCTGTTAATGCATGCTTTAATGTAATTTTAATATAAACATAGAACTATGTATTTTAATCTCTTTCTTGACATTTTCTAAATTGTATAGTCATTTTATAACTCTTTTTTATTTCTATTTTATTTCGATTTGTTTGATTTTGTCTGTTTTAGTTAATTTTTTTTTATAAATCATGTAAATACATTTTTCAGGTTTATTATGTTGATGAATTACTGTTTATTTCATGTATTTAGGACTGTGTGCCTCAATAAAACATTATTATTATTAAAGAATATAAACCGCCGTTTCTTCCGCCACGTGGTTATATCCACTAGGTGTATGGAAGTTATTAGCGTATTCTGCTGGTTTTAGCGATGTGTATGGCATTATAGCAATTGATAAAAAAAAATTATACCTAAGTGAACGTATGTCTCTGCACCAAGCTTCCGATATGGGAGCGGCCAAAGCGCTGGCAATCCGGCCGCCCAGACCTTCATGCTCTGTGATCTCTGAGCTTTCCCCATTCTGGCTTTAGGACAAAATGCTAAAAATTAAATGCCAAATAAAAATAGCAATAAAACACGTGTTTCTTATTATTTTATATCTTATTAGTTTAATCATACGTTGACGTTGATTTTGATTTTTGTCTTTTGGTGCACTCGGCCCTAAATCTGAAACAGTTGCATTTCGTAATCACTCACTTGGCTATTCACCCGGTAACTTCATTTACCATAGTACCTACCCTTATTTTTTTTAAAGGCGTTCTTTAGACAAAAGCGACGCCTTTTTGACGAATCGCTAAGAAAGAACAACGAAAGGAACAAATGAGATCACTGCTTTAATAATAAATGCTCAGTGAATCTTTAGTGACAATTTGTTTGGATGCTTACAGATAGATGTTACGCAAGATAATAAATGTACTCATAATTTAATTACAAGTAGGCTTGGTCAACCTCAATGGTGTAAGCATGTATTTAGAGACTATTCCTTATTGGTCAATGGCTAGGAATGTTTGCAACACTTATTACCATACTTTGATTAAGAAAAATTAAAAACTTTGCCTTCAGGGAACATGTTTGATTTAAGTGTGTCAAGTTGTAATTGCATTGGCAGCATACCTACATAGTTACAAGTGCATCCTGAAATCCAACATGAAGTACAAACTCACATCACATGTAGAGAAGATCGCGTCTTTGCCTAGCGCACTGACAACCTCCTGCCCCCTTGCAGTCTGTAAGTCGCACACAATGACCTTTCCTCCTGTCAGCACAAGTCGCTCTGCTGTAGCGCGACCAAGCCCTGACGCGCCACCTGTCACCATGGTTACGAGACCCTGGATAACAAAAGTGAATATTATAAAGAAATTAAGGAATTCAAATTGTTAAGGATGTGAGGATTTATACGATACATTTTGAGGGAATCGGAAGTTTTGAGTATGCTAGCAACGGTCTTGGTCTGGACATTTGTCGAAAGCAGTATTCGAACCTGCGAATTTTGATTAGCACCATAGGTAAACAGATAGGCAAAGCACTGTATCGATTTGAATTGTTGATTGACGTAATGGTCGGGATAGCTCACAGGTAGAACAGTGCACATGCAATCCAAAGGTCACAGATTCAAATCTGATAATATCCAGAGCAAAATTTTTTTCTGGTTATTTTTTTAATCCGATTACAATGCTTCAATGTATATGTTCGAAATTGTTTATTGAATTAAGAGCTTATCATGGAAACGGGTTTAGATGTTGTAATAAAGACCGGTACACTGAAGGTTGGAAAAGTAGGTATGTTGACAAACATAAATTGGGATATTTAGTTTACCTTTAGCATTTTGACTTTGAGTAGCTAAAGAATGCAATTCAGCTATTGTTGATTAATAAACTCACAGAATAAGTAGTGGCAGATACTGTAATCCATAAATAATTTGCAAACTTTGCGACGGTTAACCTAACCTAACCTCGAAATCTGAACTAAAGCCACAGAGTTGTCTACATTGACTTTTTTGACAATTATGGCTATATTCGAGCAGACTGCTAAGAGCCATTCGGTGCTAGAGGAACAAGAAATAGTGTTTTGGCTAACATATTGACATTTCCGTGTACCTACCTCGGACTTTTTCGCTGACCGTTATAATGGTACTGAATCGCTCAGAGTCACTCCTTTTGCTCCACCTCTCCAAATTAGAATGTGGAACCGGAGCAAGATCTGTCAATTGTCACTTAAGGTGGCCCAACCCGGACTAACTCATTCGCGGACACGGTACAAAACCGTGCTGTCGCGCTCTGGGACCTTCTATGTTTCATAGAAAAAGACAGGCTCCGTGATGAGGAAGATGCTAAATGTTCACAAAAAAGACAATGTGCATAGTGTACGATTTGGTAAGATTTACGAAAATTTTAATTACAAAACTACTTATAGCTAAAAGTAAACCACGACCGCTGTAGTCAAAAATCTAACACAAACCAAATAGATTATAAATCTTTGTTAAATAATCTATGTCTGATGACTAATCTTTTTGAGATGTTCTTACTTTATCATAGCGTAATCCACCTCCAAAGATATTGTATAAAACGCGCGAAAAATTCTAACTTTCGGTCCTTATAACTTAGAAACGAAACACAAATTTACAATGCCAATGGTTATCAGACATGTAGTTTGATCAAATAAAGCTATTTTGAGCAAAATTTTGGATCTCTGACAAGAAATATGGGCGTGATCTTCTTTCCCCTTTTGTATGGGGAGATGAGCGGGATGGGCCACCGTTAGCTTTCAAATTTTACCACAAACATTTGGAGTTGAATTTCGTATCGATTGGAAATAAAGTGATTTTTTTATTTATGTAGAAAGACATTGCATGGTTTTATGCATTTGCCTTATTCAAATTCAAATTCAAATTCAAATTCAAATTCAAATTATTTATTTTGTTTCATAAATCAAGTAGGTGGTACAGTTATATAATCCAAGAATAAATCAGGTTTTTTGAAACGTGCCATTGATGGTACTAATAGTTCCTACACCTGCAAAAGAATACAATTCTGCACAACAGGGTGTAGGTTCCGTTGGACTTAGCCCGGGTTGCACGAAGAGACGGCCGAGTTAATCAATGTTCAAACACGTCACTTTTAGTGGTCCGCATAGAGTTCCTTCCATACTCTCCACACAAAGTGACGTGTTTGATCATACTTTGACGTTGATTTTGATTTTTTGTCCTTTCGTGCACTCGGCCCTTAGTTAGCAGACGGTAGCGTAGCACTATGTTATTAAAATAGACGTGGGTGTGTGTGTACATAGGTAAGGGTGTATGTGTGAGTGTGTATGTGCGGAGGGGGGGGGGTGTGAGTGTCAGTAAGCGTGATTGTGCGCAAGAGGGTGTGTTTGTGTGTGTGGTGAAGGGGGATAACTTGTTATTTTATTTGTTGTAAGTATACTTGTGTAATATCTAAATATTTTTGTGTTTATTATGTGTATTATATGTAGAGTATTCATATAACTATGTCAAATAGTTTTTGGGTATTTTGTATAGACAGTGTAAGAAGCCATTTATAAACAGATCTTTTGAACGCATGAATGCCTTTAATCCGTTTGATATTTTCGTCTAGTTTATTGTATATCTTTGGACCTAGCCAGTGAATTGATCTCTGAGCAAATCGTGACGTCACTGTAGGTAGCTGTAGGGTAAGTGTTGTTGCACGACGTGTTTCATGAGTATGATCAGTTTTTATAAATTTGTTCAGATTTGTATGTGTGAATATACAAATCTTATGGATAAACATTTTTTTCACAGTCATAGCCTGACATTCTTTAAAAAGTACTTCACTAGAATACCTGTATGGTTTCTTATACATAACCTTTAACACTGCCTTCTGTGCGACATCTAGTCTATCGATGGCTGATTGCGTTGCACAACCCCATGCCAATACACAGTAGCTTAGTAGTGATTGGCACAGGCCGTAGTACACGGATTTGAGTGTCGTTAGGTCTAGAACGTTTCTAGTCTGTTTAAATATGTATATTAGTTTTCTAACTCGACAGGTTAACTTTTTTAAGTGATTGTGCCAATTGAGATTCTCATCTATGGTAACGCCTAGATATTTAATATCTGCAACCCTATCGATCTGTTCACATGTACATTCCTGTTTTGTTTTTGTGGCATCACATTCGGGTTTATGAATTTTTAAATTAGTTACCATATTGTTTTTCCCAGATTGTGTTATGGAGAACATCATAAATTTAGTTTTCTTTACGTTTAAAGTCAGTAGGTTAGTGTCGAGCCATTTTTTTATGACCTTTATTCCAGCTTCCGATCGTTCGAATACGTTGGACCAGGATTCTCCCTCGAAAAGAAGTGCTGTGTTATCCGCAAACGTAAAAATCGACATGTAACCAATTTTTAGTTCACACAGATCGTTAATGTAGACTAGAAACAGGATTGGACCCAAAATGCTGCCTTGCGGGACTCCGTAACTGATAGGTAGTGAAGGTCCGATTTCCCCATCTACTTTAACGCTCTGTGAGCGGTTAGTTAAGTAGCTATGAAACCACTTCAGTGGAGTACCCCTTATGCCTATAAGCTCCATTTTTTTTAAAAGTATAGGTATCGACACGGTGTCGAAGGCTTTTGCTAAATCCAAAAAAATTGCTATGCTTTTTTTCTTTTTGTTTATAGTGTTTATTATGGATTGGGTTAGGCCTGACACCGCGTTCTCTGTTGAGATGTTTTCTCTGAAACCGTACTGGTTGTTTGAAAATATATGATTCCTATTTAAGTATATATTTAATCTTTTTTTTACAATTTTTTCAATTATTTTTGACAGAGTGCTGAGTATAGAGATAGGCCTGTAGTTGGTAATTTGACCTTGATCTCCGCTCTTAAATATAGGACAGACTATAGCATGCTTCAGAGCAGTCGGAAAGATTCCTGATGAAATACTGATGTTGCAGATATGTGCTAGCGGTGTGATGATGTATTCACGTATACGTTTTATCAGTTGAGATGTAATACAATCTGCACCGGGGGCACTTTCGAGCTTCAGACTATTTATCGTGTCTCTTATTTCTATCTCGTTTATAGGTTCCAGAAATATGGAGTTCTTAGGAGAGTGGTTTACTTTAATTTTGTTACTCAATGTCTCTTCAGTGGTGTTTAATCTCGATAAAGTAGTATCGGCTAGTTCTTTTCCTATATTTGTAAAATATTTATTTATTACTTCCTGCAACTGTGCCTCCTCCGTTCCCCTTTATGTTATTTTTCAAATCATAGTATTTTTTATGTTTCTTAGTGTTTGTTATTTCTCTTATTGTTTTCCAAGTATTTCTAGCGTCATTTTTGAATTTTAAAAGTTTATTTTTTATATAGTTTTCTCTTGAATGTTTGATAGTTATATTACATATATTTCTGAACTTTTTATATTCAGCTTCTAGTATTAGATCAGATTTATTATTTATGTGTTGTTTGTAAAGAGTATCTCTATGTTGAATTGATTTTAATAGGCCCGGTGTTACCCATTCGGTAATGATAAAATTTTTGCTTTTAATTTTTCTTATTTCGGTGTGCTTTTCATGAATGTCTTTTATTGTTGAAATAAATAAGTCTGTCGCTTTATTTGGATCTTGACATAATATGGTTGGTGACCAATCAAAATTCATGATTTCGTTACATATTCTATCGAAATGAACGTATTTTTTCTGTAGGTCTTTCTTTTTCTTTTGAACCCTATCGGTATCTATACCTAGTATCACTGGGTAATGATCAGTTATACAACTTTCTGCTATGACAATACGAGTTTTATATTTAGTTTTGATCATATAATGGTCCAGACAGCTGTATTGTCTAGTTGGTTTGCTAATGCCAGGTAATATTGAATGATGTGCAAGCATACACAAATAGTCGTTAACATATGGTTTAGTTTCGTCTAATATATTTAGGTTTATATCGCCTGTCACTATTAAAGTTTGTCTGTTCTCCTTTTTTAAAATTGTATTAAGTGATTCAATGAAAGGTACAGCATTTTTAAAGGATGGTGGCCTATATATGCACACAATTGTTGTTTTTTTGTTTGGATGCACTATAAAGCAGTTCCCATCAACCAACTTTACCTCGTAGACAATAGCGTCAATGTCATTTTGCACATATACAACTAGTCCGTCATTTTGGTTGAACAATCTTTTTGTCTCGTAGTATGAGTAACCTTCTAATTCTTTGGGTATCGAGTTTTCGTTGAGCCAGCATTCCGAAAGAGTAATTACCTGGAACTCAATGCTCAATTGTTGTAGGAGTACTTTAAATGCTTCAAAGTTTTTTGCAATATTTCGTATATTAAGGTTTAGTATTTTAGTTTGATAGTTTGTATTATTTATTAATATGTTGCAATTTTCGGGACTACTATTAATAGTATCGTCTTGCCCCAAACTATCTAGATCGGTATTAATATCTGTTAAGTCCAGTTTAGCGAGTGAGAGAGGTAGTCATAATAATAATAATTATTGTATATGTTTTGCAATAATGGGTGTAGCTGAGCAAGAGAGTGACTGTGAGTAAACAAATGTCTGAATGCGTTTTGAAACGTGTGCATGTATTGTGTTGATGGGTAGTCTTGTATGTTATTTGTTCGCTGCGTGGTATTGCGGCCAAGGAACTTGCATGTGTAATAGTGTGTAAACACATATGATAAAGCATGAGATCTGATATTTTGTGTATTGTAAATTACATTTACCGGAGTATTGTGAGTTATGGCATTTTTTTAAAGTAACAGTTTTGCATTGCGATTGTTTCTTAGGAACATTTTCGAGTATAATTTTGTACTTACATTTAATAATGCACCAACTGCATATCAATGTATGGATAAGTTTACTTTTTCTTAAAGCACTAAACCTGAGCATCATGAGAAACATTGTTAGAAGGCACTGCTGCTGTTGTAAGAAAAAACCGGTCGTGTTCACTTTCATGGTTGATACGATATGCCCTGTCATTATTAGCCTTTCGCATGTAAATATTACCGTTTTTAGGCCAAACGTAAACAATTCCATTCTCTTTCGCGTACTGTTTCGATCTTGAGAGCAGAAGTTTTTTTCGCATCGTGAGGAAATCGTTAACATAGATTTCGCACTTCTCTCCTCCTATTCCGATATCTGATGTTTTCAATCCACGTTCCTTGCGGGCGGCGCGCGCGCACTTCACGAATGCATCGCGAACATCTTTGCTCTGAAACTTGACTTCAATTCCCTGTGTTTTGGTGGAGTGTGTGGGGCGCGCGCGGCAACACCGAATGACGTCGTCGGCTGACTTCACGGAGGCTCCAACATACTCCGCCACGGAGTCAACAATTTTAGACAGTATTTCTCCACTGAAGTAAGGGACGCCTTTGATTTCCGCTGTGGATTCGTAGGCCGACTGTTCCATATCATCGAATCTAGTTTGAAAAAAATGGATTTGATGTTGTTGTTGTTGAACTAGGCTTTCGAATGTTTTCAAGCGAGTGTTTTGTTGCGATATTTTACTTTCTGATTCTGCGTGTTGTGAAAATAAAAATTCCAGCGAATTCTGCAGCTCAGACTGTTTAGTAACGACCCCGTCAAGGGTTTTACGAAGGTCGGCTTGTTGTACAGCGACATTTTCAAGCGTTGTCTTTAGGTCTTTATTTGTAGACAATATTGTGGCGACATCTTTCTGCAATTGACTGATTGCGCTGGCGACTTGCTGGCTAATGTCGAGCGGATCGCAGGCGGAGGGTGAAGGCAGAGGACTGTAGTAGGGAATGGGCGATGTTGGCGCTTTCCCGGTTTGAAGGGTTCTCGTGATGTCGGTCGCGTCCGGAGTTACGGGGGAGCAGTCGGCGCACGTCCACTGCTCACTCTGATTCTTACTTGCCTGCGCTGCCTGTTCCGTTGTCCCAGCACACCTGTAGTGGTACCACCTGGTACAGTCTCCTTCGCATTGGATGCCCGCTGTAGCTCCATTCTTCGATATCGTCTTCTTGCAGATAGTACATTTAGTCATTTTCGCGGATGCGGTTTTTTTTGCCGGTGTACGCAACATGAGATTGTCACAACTAAGAGACGTTGTAAGATTCGCGCATTACACTGTTGTTTGTAGTTTTTATTGTTATTTAGCACTGGTAAATCACGCTAATGAGTTAATATGTTGTTATTTGCTATGTACACTTTAGTTTTTCAATAATTTATTCGGAGTCGTGAATAGGTACGTGCTGTCAGTCGGCTACCAGTGTTGCAATTATGAGATTAGAATGCGTTTGGTTTTTGTTATGTCAAAGTAAAGTTTATATCTGCAGTTTTAACTAGCTTATTTGCGATTCCCATAATTGCGATAGAAAAAAACAATCGAATACAATTGCAATTGTATTCATTTGATTGTCGATTCATTCGTCACCGCGAAAAAACAATCGAATAAAAAATCGCATCGCGCTACAAGGCATAGAGCGCGGCACGCGCGTACAATCGCATCGCGATCGCATATGCGCTACTCGTCGATTGTATCGCCATATCGTGTTCGCTCGCGTCAGTCGCGCGGACGTCCCGGAGTATATTATGTCATATTGTTTGGTCGCGCCTCCGCTCCGCGCCATGGCGCGCACCTTGGCGAGTCTTGGCATGCGCTGTAGATGTATGTATGTAGATTTGTATTCGAATGAATCCAATAATGGTGAATAATTCCATGGTTTTCATTCTCAATCTCCCATCGTTCATTTTATCGTTTCGGCGCGTTCAGATGGAGAGTGATTTAGTAACGGACAGTACAGGGCGGAGTGGAACCATCTTTGCCCGAACAAACCCTAAATGTCAACTGCTGTCGAGTTCGGTTTTGGCGGGAATCCGAACAAGTCGAGATTTTTTTGCTATCGAGTTTTTATTTGCCAATTCGTTTGTTTGTGGTCTTTCTTCGCGGAAAACCGGTCGAGAAGATGAAGGCGAAGAGGAAACGGAAAAAGGAAGACAAGAGGTCTCCAGAGGAGTCACTTTCGTCCGATTTATCGGACTGTGAAAATTTGGCGGGAAAAGATGATCTTGTGGAACAGGCGGGAACTACTGAGCTCAACATCAACACCACAGCTACTACATCAAAATTGAATTCACTCGATAAGTACCAACCATTCTTCATTAAAGACTACACCCGTGCATACCCTGAGGATTCGGGAGCACTGGATTTTATCGTATTCATAGAAAGCACAGAACCTAACAAGCCGATTGGAGACAGAGATATTATGAGCTTATCAAACTCTTTCAAAAGATACATTAAGGGCATCAAACAGTTCAAGAGGATAAATCGATACAAAATAGGCGCAATATTTGAAAAACCAGAGCTAGCCAATGCAGCTCTCGGTAACAAAACTTTTTTGGATCAATTCAAGCTTAAGGCTTCCATACCTGCATCTGCAACTGAAACCACTGGTGTCATCACCTCGGTCCCTACCAACTTATCCAATCATAAAATTTTTACCAACATAACAAGCACAAAAAAAATTATATCAGTAAGAAGATTCATGCGTAAAGTTAAGAATGAAAATGGTTTCCAACTAGAACCCACTCCTACTATTTCCATTACATTTGCATCAAATACTCTACCGGACTATATTGACATGAACTTATGGAGATTTAGAGTGGCTCAATACATACCCCGTTTAAAACAGTGCTTCCGATGCTTGCGCTTTGGGCACATATCAAAATATTGTAAAAACGGAGAGAGGTGCTCAATATGCAGTTGCGAAGGGCACAATTATAGAAATTGCTCTACGGAGCATGCCAATGCTACCTGTTATAATTGTCAAGGTAATCGTGTCGCTATATCAGGGTTATGCCCTATAAAAAAGAAGAAAATTGAAGAAAACAAAAATAAAACCAGAAAAGTTCAATACAATGAATTATTTAATGAAAAGTCATTCCCTTCCTTACCTACCACTAACACAGATCAAACAGAAAAAAATTATAATACGCAACTAAAATATAACCAAATATTACACACGAATAAAGAAAATTCAGTCGACTCTATCCTGAATAATTTGTTAAACTCTGAAAAGGCAATGAACATACTTCTCGAAATGATTGTAAAAGTTATAACAATGAGCAAAACTGGCGAGGCTCCTATCTCTGCGCAAAACATAAAAAGCGTTATTCACGACTCTATTAGAAAAAATAAACCTGTTATATAATGTCTACTTTGAATGTTGTACAATGGAACGCGCAAAGTTTGCTATGTCATCGACATATTCTCACTCAATTTTTATATGAAAATGATATACATATTACAATAATTTCTGAAACTTGGTTAAAACCACAACAACGTTGTAAATTTAGAGGATATCAATTGGAAAGATCTGATTCTGGAAATTCCCACAATGGAGTAGCAATATTAATTCATAATAGTCTAAGCTACACAAAAATTATCACCACAAGTGACAACTCGATACAAAATATAGCTATCAAATTATCTTACAACAACAAATTTGTAACTATAGTTAGTTTATACAGTCCCCCGAATTGTACTCCACCTTTCACAAAAAGTAAGTTCGATAGATTAGTAAAAAATATCTCTGAGCCAACGATTATTGCGGGCGATTTTAATGCTCATCACACTTTTTGGGGATGCAATAACACTGATTCACGTGGAAGGGACATTTTGGAAATAATTGATGACAACAATCTTGTTCTTTTGAATAACGGTGAAGTGACAACAGTTGGTTCCAGTAGATGGCGGCCAAATGCACTCGATCTCACAATGGTATCTTCTTCTTTAGCATTGTCTTGTAACTGGACGGTCCATGATGACCCTCTCGGAAGTTATCACCTGCCAACAATAACAAAAATATTATTAGCCAACAACACATACAACAATCAAGAGACTGCAAACAATTTTCCAAAGCATCCAAACTTTAGACTCGTAAATTGGAAAATATACTCAGATTTAGTTTCGAGAGAGCTCGAACATTTTAACTTTGATAATCTTAACCCAATAGAATCTTATGATTCTTTTTGTAATATTTTAAATGCAGCTATTGAGAAGTCTATACCCAAACGGAAGCATTCATCCACACCTAACTCCACTTTTCGGCATTCAAAACCCAAACTTTCTGTTCCCTGGTGGAATGAAAAATGCAGCTCAGCTGTAGAAAATTCCAGGAAAGCATATGCAACATTTAAACTAAATTGTAATGACGAAAATTACATAGAATTCAAACGGTTGCAAGCACTTAAAAAACTCATTTTAAAAAGAGAAAGAAGCGAAAGCTGGCAAAGGTTATGTGAATCATTTAACAGATATACACCCGTTTCTAAAATTTGGAACACTATTAAAAAATTTAATAATACCTACCAAAGTAATAGTCACAACACAAATCATGACTGGATTAATGATTTTTTGCAAAAGTATACACCCGATTATGTTGAAAATCAACTACATTCAATCAATAGTTCTGTTCCTAACAATAATGAAAATGAGTACCTTACAAAATATTTTACTTTACAAGAACTGAAATCTGCCTTAAATTCTAGACGAGATACTGCATGTGGATTAGATATGATTCCATATAAAATGCTACGTCACTTAAACCACAACAGTCTGGTAATATTTTTAAACACGCTTAATAAGCTGTGGTGTACTTCCATAATTCCATGGGAATGGAAAATAGATTGTCTCATCCCAATACTTAAACCAAACAAAAGTAAAGACGATGCAAATTCTTATCGACCTGTGGCATTGACTTCGTGCATTGGAAAAATTTTTGAACAGTTAATTAAACAACGTTTAGAATTTTTTATAGAAAGAAACAACATTTTACCTAGCAATCAATTTGGTTTTAGGAGGGGTCGATCCGCTAGAGAAAGTTTCAGCCATCTACATCTGGATATTTCAAAAGCTTTCTCATTAAATCACGATACCGTGTGTGTTTTTTTAGATGTCGTCGGCGCATTTAACAACATCGATCACTTTACACTTGCATCGATCTTGAACTCTTTGGGCATTCCAGCAAAATTAATAAATTGGATATATAATTTTTTAAATGGCAGGGAAGTATATGTGAAATACAGCAACTCTCTTTTTGGTCCCAGATTTTCCTATAGGGGAACGTCTCAAGGTGGGATATTAAGTCCCCTCTTATTTATAATTTATATTCACAAATTAAACTCAAAACTAGGATTTGATGTAAATAACCTCCAATTTGCAGATGATTTGGTTATTTATTGTTCCATTGGTGATAGAGTGACTACATTGACTTGTATAAATAAAGCCATGGAGAATTTGTATAAATATTTTACTGAGTTAAATTTAGATATAAGCCCAGAGAAAAGCAAAGTTGTTATATTTAGTAAAAATAAATACAAATTAAAAGCCGAAGTCTTCTACAATAACACTCTTCTTCCGGTAGTTGAAACCGTTAAGTTTTTAGGAATAATATTTAACAGTAACTTATCTTGGAACTCTTATGTCGATGGCATAGCAGACAAAGCGTTAAGATCATACAACATTTTGAGGTCCTTAGCGGGCACCTATTGGGGCGCGGATCCGAAAATCCTAATAATGCTTTTTAAATCTTTGATACGTAGCCATTTTGAATATGGTTTTCTATGTTTTTCTCATCATTGGAAACTTATAGAGAAACTGGAAAAAATACAAAATAAAAGCTTACGTTTAATAACTGGAGCGATGATGTCAACTCCCATAGTATCCATGCAAGTAGAATGTAACATTCCTCCACTGAGAATCCGCTTCAAATATCTGAAATTAAAATTTTTGTTAAAGCTTCTATCCATATCAAATCATCCTCTGTTTACCAAAATTCAACATCTCCTTTCCATCCCATCCGATCCTAGTCATCATCCTTACATCCTGAGAGACTTTTCAAATATATTACATTACAAAAATGAATATGAAATACAAGCCAATTTCAACTTTCCTTGCTATTTGGGAAAATATGACAGCAAATTCTACGGAATTCCAATTCAAATAGACGAAAACTTGGAGTGCAAAGAAGAATTTTTAGAACAAATTTCAAGTTACAGAGGTTACAGAAGAATATATACCGATGGTTCGAAAACAGTTCGTGGGGTCGGCTGCGCGATCTATGACGAGACAACCAAGAGAGGTTATGGCATTAAGATTCCTAGTTCTGCATCAATATACACTTCTGAAGCTTTGGCAATTCAAATCGCACTCGAGTTCATCGAAGTTCAACAACACTATACGTGGATAATAATAAGCGACTGCATGAGCGTTCATAGAGCCCTACAGAATACGAAACTAGATGCCAATACTCACTATGTCATACACCAAATACGGGATAAACACTTTTCCTTGATACAGCAAGGCTACGAAATATGTTTTTTCTGGATTCGCGGCCACATAAATTTGAAGCCACACGACTCAGCAGATTATCTAGCTAGAACGATAGCTGACAGCAACCTGAATATTTGCCATATTAAGAATGTTGCCCTACCGCAATCGGAATTTGTAGCGAAAATAAAACAGGAAATTATCCACGAATGGACCGAACAATGGAAAATGTCCAATACGGGTCGTTGGTACGCCGAAATAAACGATTTAGTTGGGAAAACACCTTGGTTCAATAAAACCTTACCAAAAAGAAGAAAATATTATACAACAATTTGTCGTCTACGTTTCGGACATTGTCTTTTTCAATCCCATCTTTACAGATTAAACCTTATCGACACCGCCGTATGCCCACACTGCAACTTAGCTGATCAATCCCTGGACCACCTCTTCTTTCATTGCTGTGCTTTTGATGAGCAAAGAGAAAAACTATATAAATGCTTAGAAATTACATACAAAGAAAGAGAAAAAATCCCGCTCGACCTGAAAAAGATATTAAGTCAACCGACCAACTTTGAACCCATATTTCTATATATACATGAGACAATAGAAAGTATTTAACTACATGACACTCCAGAATTGACTACAATCCATAAGATACAATAAAGAGAAGGCTGTATAGCGAAAGCTTTTGCCTGTCCATTGGATAAAGAAACAAAAAAAAAAAAAAATCAACTGCTGTCAAGTGTCAAGTCTGTGTGTCAAGAAAACGTTCTTTTAATTTGCGTGATGTAAGGAAAACCAGGAAATTCCCGTAGCCGTAGTCTGTAAATGGTCTGTAAACAACGGTCACGACATGGCCAAATACATCGCTCAAATTATAGTACTCGGCGGCCAGGTATATAACTAAACTCAAACAATACCTAACCTCACAACCTTGCATGAACCATTTGTTGTTGCTGACCATGTTCCCCTTCAGGTGGTGGGACGAGCCTTCGCGCGAGCATTGAAACAGGAAATAGCGGCCTCGCAAGAGGCAGCGCGGCGCGCGGGAGGAGGCGCAGAAGGTGCGCGCCGAGCAGCCGCTAATGCGTCAACGGGACTTACACTAGAAGAGGCCATGCAAATACTTAATGTTGATAAACTTGATAAGGTATTACAATACTTTATACCACAAGCACTGTCCTGGCATTATTTTTTTTATCTATAGCTTCAACTGCAGTTTTTGCTGAAGTCAGACAAATAGCACAAGTCTTAGGAATACGGCCAGGGTTCTCAATGGTCCGGTTTTTGACTAGACAATTGGGTTTTGAAATGAATTATTGTGGTCAGGTCTTACTGGGTGCAATTTGTCTGGTCAGGTTTGATTGAGGAAGC
This sequence comes from Incurvaria masculella, assembly GCA_946894095.1. NCBI lineage: Eukaryota > Metazoa > Arthropoda > Insecta > Lepidoptera > Incurvariidae > Incurvaria > Incurvaria masculella. Next base: position 13,378,918 of record OX335641.1, on the reverse strand, counting down.
CAAAATTCTTATTGTGTGCAAGTTACGGAATACGTAGACGTGACGGCGCAGTTTGTGGGGCGGGCGTACGTACGCCACGTACTTGTGACTGGGAGAACATTTTCGTGCACCATTGTTCTTTTTTTTATTTCCTGTTCTACTCAACTACAACCATCGTTCATTCAATATGATGGTACTAACACGGGCGGGGTTAACCCTACCACCTCATAAGTAAGGAAAAGGACCTACAGTTTAACGTGGAATCCGAACCATGAATGACGATTGTATTCTTTTTACGTGCCTGAACCCACCAGTACACAGGATTTGCCAGCTGGAAAAGTTGGCAACCCTGGATACAGGATAGGGTTTTCGAATACACTTACTGAATATTTTTAATATATTTTTTATCCTACTGAGTTAGCACACTCTAACAGCACTCAAATTTGCTTTTTCTTTTTCAGGAGTCTGTAGAAAAGAGCTACGAGCATTTATTCGCTGCCAATGAAAAAGCAAAAGGTGGCTCCTTCTACCTACAATCCAAGATCGTAAGAGCAAAAGAACGGTTAGATCAGGAGCTCAAGAGTACAGAACCACCGAAAAGTGAGCCAGCGTGATGGAGTTGCCATTAGATAACAAATTGTTTGGAATTGCATAATTTCTGGTGGTGTAATTTTTTTGATAGGTTGTCAATACATTTTAATATTCTAACAACCTTGCAAATTATTGCAAGTTTCTTTGACTTTCGGTAGGTACCAGTACAGGCAAATAAATCCTGCCAACCTGCCAATGTCTCACTTGCGAACCCTCGAGCCCGTACATATTCTGTAAAACAATGGATGAAATGGAAACTTTCGGTTTTGCATATGCCTGTACTAATGAATAATAGTTTTAACAGTATATGCAAAACAAAATTAATTCTAACTCAGGCATATGAGAGTGGCAATTATGTTCCAGGAATTGTTCAATAAAACTCGAACAAATTCAATTTGGAACAAAATGTTATTATCAATCTTCATAATGGTTTCTACTCTACACAATGATTCCAATGTTGCTCCCACTGTACGCCGTCATGTATGTTCCCTTGAAATACAGCTTCATCCTGGGGAATAAGAAAACGTCGCAGGGGGCTATAGGGTCGGTGCAGCAACATTGGCATGCCTTTTATTCCCAAAAAACGATTGAACGATGCACGATGAACGAGGAATGGGCGGGCAAGTTGTCGTGGTGCAAGTTCCAGGTGTAATGAGTCAAAGTTCACGCCACTAAAAAAGTGGCTTTAAAAACACACATTAAAACAAACAAAGTGCTGGCCGCACTCATTTCATTTCAAATTTCGAATGGAACAAAAGAAACGTCCAGATCCAAAGATTCCAATCATATAGCCGAGCATTTAAGGAAGGGCCTTGCATGGCACCCAGTTCCCATGTGGTGTGTTAGGCTCGTATCTGACGTTCAGTTTGGTATTAGACCTCCATGTCCAGACATAAAAAAAATGTGTGGACCACGCAGTTTCCAGTACCTGAGTCATATCTAAATTCTCGGGACTTAATTGCCAATCTGCATACTGCGCAATCACCAGGTAGATGACCTTACTAAGCTGGCTGTTCTGCAAGGGGACAACATCCAGAAACTACCCACTGACCTATTGCTCTCCCCAAAAAATATTTTACTTAAAAACTGGACTCAATGTATGGGTTATTCTGGCAGATTTAAGGTTACAAATAATTACACCAAGATCCAACCTTGCATCCCCTCCTAAACCCTTGTTCCATCACATCGAAATGAATAAATCTTCAACTTCTTAAATCTACCACTGCTGTTCTCATGTTCATTTGGCTAGACTTCACATTAGATGCTATTCAGTATGCTAAAATGGCCTTGATGACAGGGATTTGAATAATATATTTCCTGTTGCCCTCTAATTCATAAAGCTGCCGCTTTATACGATTACCTCCCACTACTACAAACTCATCTAACAACCAATATTAATTGCTTGCTCTCTTCATCTAACTTCAAAATTTCTAAGGTTACTTGCTTTATTTATGAGCTATCTAAAACTGAGATTTTCTTTCATCTTTCGTTGTCATCTAATTTAAAAACCTTTCCTACTATTGGTATATAGCTATGAACTTTGACATTGGCAAAATATTAGATACACTAAAGCCAAAAGAAGGATCCAATATAGAAGAACAATATTTACATAACCAGAGATGATGCAACTACCCTTTAGTCAGCTTGTTAATGAAAGTCTTGTATGAATTGTAAAATATTTTCTTTATGAATACAAAAATCGCCGAAGTGACTAGAATATATCAGTCTTTTAATAACTAATGAAGCACATTGATTATAAGTATGCGGTAATTAATGGATAACTTATTTACTTAACTACAGCTTATAGTTAAACTTATACCTATTATAAACCGTTCAAAATAAATAAAATTATAGAAGACACATATCCAAGATATGTTTGTTTTTAAATTAATTTTACCTTATTATAAATTCGTATTGTACACATGAATGATTTTTTGAGGTTTTTTGTTAAGAATGTATGGTAACTGTGTAAGGCAGCAAACTTGCAAGGATCATGGGGATTAAAAATGTATGTAATCAGTGAGCTATTGCTATTAATATTCAAACAGAGTAAATTTCACCTAAAGTAAATTGCATATGGTTTTTGTATTATTATATTTCTTTAACGGCTATATGGTCAGCCATTTCAAGTTTATCCATCAATTACCCGATACCTGTATTAAATAGTCATTGTTCAGTAATTATATTTTTTTTTCATATACTCGTTAGTAGTAAAAAAGTTTAAATAGTGTAATAATTTTGCATACCAGTTTTATGGTGTTGATTCTTTTCAGTCTACAACATAAAATTCTATTGATATATATTTGTATATGCCTTAACAAAAAGAGATTGTTGGAAAATTCCTTACTTTAGATATATTAGTTTATAGATACATTTATTTTAGCTCATATGAACATCGTTGGGCGAAATGAGTATGACAATAGTCAACCGCTGGGTACCCTGAGACCATATTTGGCGCTCCGGAGCCAGAAATGGCATCCGTGATGTTTTTTTTAGTTTAGTAGTAAATAAAAATATTAGATACTGTCAAGTTGTTATTAAATGGATATTGAACAAAGGATTGTGTTATTGCAAATTAACCATGCCGAATATGTAGGTTTACTGTCAAAATTGTTTTGGCAGAAACTTCTGGGAAGAATCAGAGTCAAGAACATAACTGATATTGGAACATTTGAAGAAATTAAATGTTTTATTTAATTAAATTTACTCCTTGACCTTAGGTATTTTTCGGGCAGGCTATTTTTGTCTGCTTTCGCCCTTTGGAATAAGGGTCTTAAGGTGGCCCAACCCGGCGGGCCTAACTCATTCGCGGGCACGGTACAAAACCGTGCTGTTGCGCTCTGGGACCTTCTCTGTTTCAAAGAATAAGACAGGCTCAGTGATGAGGAAGATGCAACATGTCCACAAAAAAGACAATGTGCATAGTGTATGATTTGGTAAGATTTACGAAAATTTTAATTTCAAAACGACTTATTAGCTAAAAGTAAACCACGACCGCTGTAGTCAAAAATCTAACAAAAACCAAATAGATTATAAATTTTGATTAAATAAGCTATGTCTGATGACTAATCTTTTTAAGATGTTCTTACTTTATCATTGCGTAATCCACCTCCAAAGTTATTGTATAAAACGCGCGAAAAATTCGAACTTTCGGAACTTATAACTTAGAAACCAAACATAATTTTACAATGCCAATGGTCATCAGACATCTAGTTCGATCAAATAAAGCTATACTGAGCAAAATTTTGGATCTCTGACAAGAAATATGGGCGTGATCTTCTTTCCCCGTTTGTATGGGGAGATGAGCGGGATGGGCCACCTTAAATCTTTCGGCCAAAATCAGTCGAGTGCTAGTCAACGAAATAAGTCAAAATACGAATTAAGTCACTGGTATGTCCATTCTCTTGAGTACTTAAAATGTCACTAATTATCATTTCATAGACTACATATATTCTAAGGACTATGATATGAAAGCCGACAATATTCTAGCAAGCTCAATGGCCGTATAAAAAGCTATAAATACAATGTGGCAAGTTATAACCGTTGCTCTGCACATATTAGTGGCTGATACAAAACTACTAAATGTTTACGAACTTAGCCACTATGACTGCAAAAAAATCAGTCTGTTACATCTATCAAATTGTAAAAAAAAATATAAAAATTGCTTAACTCTTATTCTTTTAAATTATTGCATAAAAATCATTTAATTCGATACAGGAATGGCAAGGTAAAAACCCCAATGAAATTTTCTGTTTTCATGGCAGTCAAGTAAAAGTTTGGAATGTGACTGGTTAATGGAAATTTAACGAAAAATTTGATACTCTGGTATCAGTTGTAAATTGCCTGCTGACCAATTTTATCATTTAACATCAGTCAAAACTACCACCTCGTAGGGGCTACACTCCGAAAAGCCAAGCGAATTGCACAACCAGCCATAGAACCCCTTCTCAAAGTCACAGACCTCTTTCCACCAGTTGGACCCACTGAAAGTTAACTGCACCACACCAGCGTACACGCCAAGGCCTGTTGTGAAAAGTACAATCAGGAATGGATACATCAATATGACAATCGGCGAAAAGCAAATTCTCTTCCAAAAGTTAACCTCCTCTGTCACTGTAGTGAAAATGTTGTACCAAGTTATGGTGCCAATGTAAAATGAATATAGAGCGGACATGCACGCTACAAAGGGGATCATTATGAGCGTAAATATAAAGATATGCGGTCCGTTGTGTAGTGAGCATTTCGATATGTCCATTTTATTGTATTCCTCGGCGACGATCGCCGCTTCAATAATTTCCAGTTCTTCTCTTGATATATTCAGTTTGACGTCCATATTTTGACCTTTCTTCTTGCCCCTTTTTATTGTTCCTGTCATAGTGAGGTAGCCGTCCTTGGAGTCTGCTGTCAAGCGTTCAGGGGTAAGTGAACCTTCAGATTCCACTCTTAAGGCAGTTATTTCGCTGTCTGTAATTTCACTTTCAGTAACTTCTTGCACAATGTTGACGCGTTTCTTGCGCTTTGTACTGTTCTTCATGCTGTCCGTGGCAGTGGTCATTTCGAAACTGTTTTCAGATTGTGTATGGGACAAGCTGTTTGGGGTTGCTGACGAGCTGTCATTTACTTCTGCATTTAGGATTTTGCAGCTGAAAAATGTAATGATTAATTCAGATAAGACAGCTCTTTTATTGATACCCATCGATTTTATGCACAAAATAAAACTATTTTACATGCTCTGCTAGCTGAAGAGGTTTGTCAGATGTCTTTGTGACCTCCAAGATGAAAATGAAGGCACACAGGTTATTGCATACACAGAAATTCAGAGAGTGACCATGGTATATTAACTCGCCAAGTGAACATGCAAGTTTGTGATTAAATATGACGATTAGTTGTATTTGTACCGTGCTAACTGTCAAACGACCTGTTATGCATTAAAGAGAAGTGAACTTTACCAGTTAGCGTGGTACAAAATGCAACTAAACTTCAGATTTAATCACTAAGTGAGTGAGCCCGTTCACCCAGCAAATTAATTTACTGTGCTAATCCCCAGAAATCAATCTAAAGACAAAATTTTGGTTTTATGATTTGCCAGAACACATTTTGGCTTGATGCATTATTTTGGAAATCATGAGTTGTAGATTTCTTTATTTAGACAGGTGACAAAGATTGGAGTGTATACGGAATGTAAAACTTAGAATCGAATAAATATGTGAGATCAACCCATGAAATGTGGAGTCCCGACCCATATTGCAATTTATGTGACAAATTTGTAACCATGCAAATAATTCCTTACAATTATACCTCTTTTGAACCTCGATCTCATTGTTACTCCTTAAATCGTCATGACTGGAGCAGGCATCAGATGAGTTCTCATAGATCGGTGATAAATCGATGATATCTTTACTGGTGTAAACGTTCACGGATTGGTAACCATTAATTAGCAGTTTCTCGGTGTCCAGCTCCTCGCAGTCGAGATTCTCCTCGTCCGTTTCATCGCTGATGATAGGCAAGTTGATCTTCATATTGGACTTAAGCCCTTCCATGGTCGAGTGAATGATACCATTCACTACATGCTCTGCTACTGGTGATAGACCATTCTTGTACTTCACTTCGTCTGCCCCCTGAAATGTTATGGCATGATAATGAACTTCAGATTGAATTTTAGAAACAAGCCTGGTTAAACTCATTTGCTACTGTTTGGCATATATTGCAAAGGACGAAAATTATTCGAAATAAGTAAACCCACTGGCTCGAAAATATGCACTTACTTAAAGTCAAGTTATCAAACCCTGTTGCATGACATGGACGGTCAAGGAGTTGAACTTTAGATTTTTATCCTTTGCAATTAAGGGCCAAAAGGACAAAAAATCCATATCAAAGTCAACATTTGATTAAATTTGTCACTTTGTATGAACAGTATGGAAGTCACTCCATGCGGTTCACTAAAAGTGACGTGTTTGAACATTGATTAACTCAGCCGTCTCTTCGTGCAATCGGGTCTAAAACATGATGAACATTCTAAGAACATACACAGTAATAGCTAATGATCATGGCGACTATGCTGGGAATTAAGTTAGGTTTTAAAAGGATTTAAATATTATTTGAGGATTTTGAAAGTAATGATTTTAATCACAAAAAAAATTATGCATGGTGTTTATACTCTCTAGGTAGTGCCAGATAGAACTGAATTTGAATATGCTTCTTTATTTTTTTGAATGTGGCATTTTTTTTCTTACTTCTTAAGATCAATAGTTCATCGGTCATGGCATCAAAGATTGTTACGAACATAAACCTACTTACGCAAAATCAATCAACTACTTCCCGAGTTATGTGTTTTCGGACTGCCCTATGTCTAGAAATGGTGTTTTGTGATAATATTAACTTAAAACTTGAAGGACTTATCACAAAACACCAATATTTGTGAAATAATAAAAATATTGCTCATGCATAAATATTTATGACAGACATGATTTTGTGACTTTTGTTTACATATTCGAAGTATATTTATCAATAATTTGTAAATTTTCCTATTTACCTCAGCAACGCCAACTGTGTTGCTGAAGTAAATTCGGTGTCATGTGTGACATTTTAAAGTTATTGTGTTTTTAATTTTAATTATTACGCCTGCAAATTTCCTACTTTTTCAAATATGTTATTGCTTTTATAGCATTATATATTTATCATTTATCACTGTTATAGCTCGTCAAACTAGCTGTAAACGCAACTAGCCACTAAAGATCGTCTTGCCTTAAAAACATGGATGAACAAAACATAAAACTTAACAGGAGGTCCGTTAGCCACGACAAAAAGCTTGAATGTTGTACCTGTACAGTAATAATATGGTCAACATGGCCCGCCACCAAAAGTGGGTTTTTACGGCCGCCTGAGCGCCTTCTTCCCGCCACCACCACCGCCATGTCCGACCTTGCTCTAATCTTGAATTCGATCCTAAAAATATAGGTCTTCGACCTGTATTTTCACTCTCAAGTGTAAGCCATGAAAACCAAGTGTGACAGAAAATATATGAAAATAAATAGAGGAAAAGAAAAATTATGGTGTCCGGTTTTGGTGGCTTGCATCTACATCGCCAATATCTCCGTCGCCAAAGTTCATCGCCAATATCCGCATCGACTTTTAAGTTTTTCATGTATTTTTGTAAATTTAGGTTTCTAGTTTTAGTTTTAAAATTAAAATATACATGTTATCGATTTACTTTTCGAGATATATTTTTTTCCTTTCCCAACATAGGTTTCTCAGCTTTCACCTAGGTTTGAGTTTTTTTTTTTTTTCTGCAGCACTAAATAATATAAAATTATCATTACAAGCAGCATTCGTTATAGTTTCTGAAAATGTATAGTCTAGGATACCTATGGTGGAAATATTCCGGAAGGTGATCGATTTATTGCAACATGCCGAAATTGCGCTCGCGTGCTATTTATTGTCTGCTATCAGTGGGTGTCGCGTTCACACGGTTTCTGCCGATTAGAGGGTTAATTCTATCACCTAGTAGGGGAAGGAAACCTACAGTTTTACATGGACTCAGTCATTGCCTCCTATATTGTATTCCGTGCGAACCATGGAACAGGTCTCATTCGTAACTAAATGCACTTTTTCAACTCAAGAAGACAAAGAAAGTGGTGTATGATGATTTGGATCCATGAACTCTGTCCATGCGCCGGTAAGCTACAAGGCGCGTAAGCATTATATTGCTCTCAATAATCCTTTTATTGACTCAATCCATTCTTTTAGCCCCGGAAAAGGCCATAAGAGAAAAGCATGTAGATGCATTTTATCATTGTAATACAAAACATACAAAAGAAAGGTATCTTTGTAGTCTCTTTTAATACTCATCGATGGATAGGTCAAATCTATCAAAATATGCATTTTCCCAAAAAAATTACGTGTTGATTCGATCCGATTGACTGTAAAAATTCTGCAGTCACCTTATTTAATAAAATACGTAATTCTTTAATTCCAGTAGTATACAATCCGGTAGTACGGAATCCGATACCACGAAATACACGAACCCAAAATTTTCGCGCCATTTTCTTGCAAGCTGTCAAACAAATAAAAGTTTATTACAAATCTGTCTGCACGTGTATTTATCATTAGATTGTGTTCCTTCCAAAAACATATTGTGGTGCAAACATCCAAGTAGCGTGTTGTAATTTTCACCGTTTATATACAGCACCTGCACCGCAATATGGTGAGTAAATCGACATAACCTCAAAACGTTTGCTTCGCTTTCGCTTAGGTCTGCAACGTTGGTCGCTCAACGCGATCACTTTCGGATCTCTTGCCCGTTACCTAGTCCGCACTTGCCCGTAGAGTTCCCCTGCGGCGAGTCCGGCGGCGGGCAGCGAGGCGGGGCGCGATGGCGCCCGCTCGCGACTTACGTCTCCGGCGCGCGACTACGAGATGTTCGAGGACGAGGGCGAGATCTTGGGCGAGGCGGAGCCCCGCGAGGAGGAAGAGGGCGAGGAGCTCTTCGGGGACAATATGGAGAAGTGAGTACTATGAATAAGACTAACACTTCGAACTACGCGGAAAGTTTACAGTTGAGGATCAAATCTCTGTCAAATCATGTTCGCTCTTTGCGCTATGGTTCTTTTTCACATAGATTTTTTGCTCGAAACAGGGACAAGGTGTTAACCACTTAGAAATGCTTCCCTGGGTATTTTTCTGCATACCAGATTTGTCATACTTTCGCACTTTTTACTGAAGCGATTACAGCAAATGGGGTTTTAAATCGAACGCAACTTACCAAACCCTACCAAAGATTTTATGCATACATTCGGCAATTTTTCATCCATTGCAATTTGCTCTGAAACACATGTAAATATTGCCCGCATACTTTTCATTAGTGAAAGCAGCTATTTCACAAACTAATTTGTCCAATTTTTTTAAATAAATACTACACGGGAAAGAGTTTGACACGGTAAAACTACGTAAAACTATTTAAATAGTAAAGGAACACATCCAATCGCAATGACAGCTGGAACCTGACAAAAAAAACCAGTTTTAACTAAGCAAACTCTTTTGTTAGGAGACTTACTTTCGTTTCCTTGTCAGTTTATGCAACATAGTTCTTAGAATTGACCAGTTACTGTTATTTGTATTATATCATTAAAAGGGCATGAACAACAGATATTTTTGAAAGCAATTTAAATTCTTAAACAAATGGATGTACATTTTTAATAATACTTTATTGAATACATATTTTGTTATGAAATGAAAAATAATTTCTTTACGTAAGTAATATTTTTTGTTGTCATTTTCGCTAGTTCTTGACAGTGTTGACATAACAAATACACGCCTTAGTATTTAAATAAAAATAATTAAATAGGTACTATGTTACATTGTTAGTTGTTAGAATGCAAATTTGAAATAAAGGGATTTTTGCTTGAAATCACGAAAATGTCGATAATCTCGAAATACCTTAGACTTTGTGCTTAGGTATGTTTGGCTTAACACACTTACTAAATCACCTGCTCAAGGCTTTGGAACGACCTTCCAAACATCCTGTATAAAGTGTGTTTGCATGCATCTGTTCCTGTCCAAATAACCTTTTTTATTACGATTGTTTCGAGTTAACGCTTCCGTTCTCACAGCGATTACCGGCCGATGCCGGCGCTGGACCGCTACGACCCAGAGGCGCTGGACGACGAGGACTACGACGCCATGTCAGTGGAGGACCGGCTGGCGGCGGAGCGGGCGTTGCAGCGTCGAGACCGCGACGACGGTGTGCACCGTCGCGATGAGAGGGATCTACTCTATGGTAAGGGTAACCAAGTTTTTTTTTATAAAAGAACATGCATACATATGATATAAGCTTAACACACCCATTCCCAAGGTGCAATGCTAGGACCTTCCCTCCAAGAGTACGGCTACATTGAATTGGGTGGAAAACATAGACAATGTTTAATTGCCGCTTCAACCAACTATTCATCTGGGCTGACATTTTTTACATGAATTCCGAAGCATGAAACAGCTCGCTTTCAAGACAAAGTGCACATATGTATGCAGGTGCAGATATACCAACTTAGAAAAATAACGACGTGCATGAACGGGACAGGAATTGAATCCATGACCTCTTGCACGTAAAGCAAGCCCTAAGCTACGAGATGTATGGCACCTTGCCACTTTGGTCTTTGAATATCTTAAACTGTTACCCTTTGCTATAAATTGCTAAAAGAAGTGATAATTGCTAACTCAGTAAACAGTTTAAAAACCAATTTGGACAAGTATCAAAAACATGAAGCAACAAATTAAAATTAAACTTACCTTTAAAAAAATACTACAACTAGAAATATAAGTACATTATTTTCGTCTGAAATCTATACACCGGAAATAGAGACAAGAAGACGTGAGATCTCTTTCTGTCATGCTGAAGTCAACCATAGAGTAAAAGGGACTTAAGAATTCCTTCTCTTTCCAGTGTATACAATTGAGAAAAAACGACTGTACAGTGCACTCAATAATTAAAATATACACATCAGCTTGTAATTTCTGGTGTATATAACTTTATATAATAATAATGATTTGCTCCAGACGAGTCGGACGATGAGGAGGCCGGGGGGCGCGCTAAGCGGCGGCGCGCCGCCGAGAAGGCGGCGGTGGGAGCGTCTCCCACCGAGGAGGAGGGCATCGAGAGCATCGAGAACCTCGAGGACACCAAGGGCTACAGCATCAAGGAGTGGGTCTCCATGCTTGGCCCGCGCACCGAGATCGCTAATCGGTATGCTGATAGTTTATGCTTAAGAACGGGCCGTAAGCAAGTGAAAATCCCGCATCGAATCTGCCTGCCAAGAGCGGTATCTATTGCTATTTCATTATGTGTGAGACAGGGCGTGAATACGAGAGCGAGAGCGCGTCATCTACCACGCGCCGGGTACCTATTACCTTCTACTATCGGGCCGCGTGCCTCCGCTTCGCAGTGAAATTATGACTACCTATTATCTTTGCCCGCATGATGCCACCGCACCTGCACTGCCTATGTATACATATGTAGGTAGGTGGATGGATGTATTTCATGTTTTGTGCAATGGTTGGGTAATTTTGAGGCGTGAGTGCTCTACGCTCTGTGTTGTCAGTGCCCGGGCCAGTACCTACAAAATGTTCTCGCAGTAATTGCGCACGTAGATCAATGGGTTGCTAAAAATGTACCTACATCTAACTTATTATTGTCAAAATATTTTATATGGTTAGGTTCTATACAACAGAACTAAGTCTCCAATTTTATTGGTAATCGTCTATCGGGATATAGTATAGTATATATATATAAGGTGAGTTTAAAATAATCTACAAGCCTTATAGGGTTGATTCAGTAGCTGATATAGAACAACTTTTGCTAAGAATGTAGGCATGTAATTTTTTTTGTTCCATTTAAATTTTTGAGAAATTTAAACAGTACGTTCTGCCCAGTATTGTGAACAACTTTTGCGAAGAAACTATGTACCTATCGGTAATGGTTTCCAAGAAATAATTAATTTTTCAAAATAATTAATCCGCGCGAACTTCGTTAGGCGGCCCCGGCGCGGCGGCGCGGGAAGGCGGGGCGACATGCTACTTACCTACCTACCCGAACCGTTTTGTTTCGTTCCCACTTTGACGCCCCGTCCCGAACAAATCCATAGCGGCGCGGCTGCAATGTAGGCAGGTATGTACATATCGAGCTTCTCTATTTTTGGTCGATGTACCTAACCATATTTGCATCCTTTTCCGCCCGATCGGCACTCGCTCGTGTCCGACCGACCTAGAGCTGATAGGTACTCTAGGCTTTCACAACGAAAACAAACGTCCTAGGCTGACCTGTCTGCGCACGCGGCGCGGCGGGGGTAAATTGTGTCTTGCGTCAGTGGGTCACAGTAGAGTCAACGCCCCGTGGTTGACCTATTTTTCAATAAGACAGCTGTTGAAGAGTTAGTGCACTTTAATAAATTATTTTCATGGAAACCGTCACCGATAGATGCATAGTGTCTTCGCAAAAGTTGTTGACAATACTGGGAAGAATGTAATGTTTAAATTTCTCAAAAATTAAATGGAACAAAAAAAATTACATATCTACTTTCTTAGCAAAAGTAGTTCTATATCATATACTGAATCAACCCTATAAGGCTTGTAGATTATTATAAACTCACCTTATATATGGTGAGCAGGTGTAGAATTGACAACGGGCTGATCGTTCAGCCCGTTGTCAAGGAGAAAGCCGCCACGTTCCGTCGGAGAATGTCTCTTCCCGCTGCGGCAAAAGCCGTAAGTTTTCAAACATGTTCAAAGACCGCGGAAATCTCAAAAGTATCAAAAACCATAATTATTTTGGAAATTAGCTTTATTTGGAAATTATCATTTTAACTAATATCCGAATTATTTGGCCTAGGGTTGTTATCTGACCTGATTTATTTTTTTTAAATTTTAATTTTTCTTAGGCACAAATAATACCAAAACAAAAAAGTGGATGCTATATGGGGCCAGTTTGTGCATAAGGCAATCAATATAAAAAAAAACATATGGGTTATATATTTGTCAGCCTCGGTAGCCCAGTGGCGCGATGCCTTGCGGTTCGATAAGCTGGGTGAAGTAACTCTGAGAGCTGTGGGTTTCTAGAGGGGTGACCGTTTTCCACCTTTGAGGCTGGACGTGGTTCGGATTATACGTTTTTTGGGTTCCGTAACCAAAGGGTGCCAACGGAAGTCTATTACTAAGCCTCCGCTGTCCATCCGTCCGTCCGTCCGTCTGTTACAGGGCTGTATCTCATGAACCATAATAGGTAGGTAGCTGAAATTCTCACAGAGTGTGTTTTGCCGCTATAACAACAGACAAGTTAAATTTAAAATGTAAAACGCCGTATTATATAAAATATAAAATTTTAGTGCGAATCGGACTCGCACACAAAGGGTTCCGTACCAACGTACAAAATTGAACAAAAAAAAAAACACGATCATTGTATGGCGACCCCCTTGAATTATTATTATTTTAAAATTTTACTTGTTTGTTGTTATAGCGGCAAAATAAATACACACTCTTTGAAAATTTCAGCTGCACCTATTACGGTTCATGAGATACAGCCCTGTGACAGATGGACGGACGGACGTACGGAACCCTAAAAATGAAAGAGGGGGCCCCATACAAAAACGTTATTGTTTTCTGTTAAATCGTGTACGATGGTACGGAACCCTTCGTGTGCGAGTCCGACTCGCACTTGGCGGGTTTTTTTTATTTAATTGGACATGGATGGCTAATACCAAACTGAAAGTCAATTAGCCTAACACACCACATGGGAACTAGGTGCCATGCCAGGACCTTCCTTATGTTGCTCGTCTTAATTGAACTGACCGGAAAACTAGCACCATTTTCATTGCAGCTTCAACCGTCCTTCATTCAATGCGATCGTACCAACCCGCCCGGGATTAACCCTCCCATCTAGTAATTAAGGAAAGGGACCTACTCTTTTACGTGGAATCCGAACCACGCCCAGCCTCAACGGTTGCAACTGGTCAGCCAGCCAGAACCAACTGCGCTCAGAGGTGCTTACCCAGCAAAGCGTCGCACCACCGGGCTACCGAGGCTGACAAACTAGGTTCCCTTCCTTACTTACTAGGCGGTAGGGATAATCTTGCCTGCGGGTTGGTACCATCGTATTGAATGATCGATGGTCTATGCGACAATTAAAGTTATCCGTGTTTTAAATCCAGTTTAATGTAGCCGAGCAATGCAAGGAAGGTTTTTTTATGCGACCTGACATGGATAGCTACTAACTACCGTTATGATATTAGCCCAATACACCAAATTCCCGAAGAAATTAGGTGCCATGCTAGGACCTTCCCTTTATGAGCACGGCTACAATAAACTGGATGGAAAACACTGGCATTTTATTATTCCCGCTTTAAACATCTTTTTATCGAATGCGATGGTACCAATCTGGACGTGCTGAGCCTACCACCTAGTAGGGCAAGGTGTCCTACAGCATTACTGAACTATAGAACATTTAGATCTAAGTATGTATTTCATAATTATGGACGAAAAATATGTTATGTAAACCCGTGAAGTTTCTTTGCGGGTTCTTCTTTACTGGGTTGATCGAATCCGCGGATCTTTGTGACGTGTAGAAAGAACTACTTTACGAATATACTGCAAGGCTGGACCCGAACCAGCAAAACATACCATTCGCGGGTATTGCGTCTACCAATTTCGCCACCGGCTGTATACGTACTCATAATTTGGAATTCTCCTACAGTCCCTCCTCCCGTAATGAATGCCTTCTTAGTAGACTGTGTTAGTACACAGTATTTAAGATTATACCTACATACATTTATTTAACGCTTCATCTGCGTTGCGGACATTGCGGGATCTTTCTCTAATTAATGTGTCCTTGCTTCACGGTCGATTATACATACATACATACATATCACATTCCTTGGAATAACCGACGTACCTGCTTAGCACGAAAAAGTATATTTACGTAACTTAGTGTAGTTTGACTACCAAAAAGTTTAAATAAATGAAATGAAATGAAATGAAAGAACAGCTCGCATTCGCTTGCAACTCAGAAAGGAAAATAAATTTGTGCATGAACCGGGTGATAATGGAACTCATGACCTTTGCCATGAGAAGCAAGTCCCTGCGCCCCTGACCTAAAAAAGTGGTGCATAAACGAGATGAGGATTGCACTTACGGTCTTTGCCATGAGAAGCAAGGCCCCGCGCCCCTAAACTAAAAAAAAAGTGGTGCATGAACGGAGTGTGGATTAAACTCATGGTCTGCCGTGAGAAGCAAGGCCCCGCGCCCCTGAGCTAAAAAAACCGGCCAAGTGCGAGTCGGACTCGCGCACGAAGGGTTCCGTACCTTCGTACATCATTTAACACCGATTAATTACGTTTTTTGTATGGGGGCCCCTTCATTTTTTATATTTTTGTATTTTTTCCTATTTGTTGTTATAGCGGCAAAATAAATACACACTCTGTGAAAATTTCAGCCGTCCACCTATTACGGTTAATGAGATACAGCCCTTTGACAGACGGACGGACGGACGGACTGAAGAGGTTAAGTAATAGGGTTCCGTTTTCACCCTTTGGGTACGGAACCCTAAAAAGTAGTACATGAACGGAGTGCGGATTGAACTCATGGTCTTTGCCATGAGAAGCAAGGCCCCACGCCCCTGAGCTAAAAAAAGTGATGCATGAACGGAGTGTGGATTGAGCTCACGACCTTTGCCATTAGAAGCAAGGCCCTGCGCCCCTGAGCTAAAAAAAGTAGTACATGAACGGAGTGTGGATTGAACTCATGGTCTTGGTCATGAGAAGCAAGCCCCACGCCCCTGAGCTAAAAAAGTGATGCATGAACGGAGTGTGGATTGAACTCACGACATTTGCCATGAGAAGCAAGGCCCTGCGCCCCCGAGCTAAAAAAGTGGTGCATGAACAGGGTGAAGATTAAACTCATCATCTTTGCTATCAGAAGCAAGGCCCTGCGCCCCTGAGCTTAAAAAAGTGGTGCATGAACGGAGTGTGGATTGAACTCATGGTCTTTGCCATGCGAATCAAGGCCCCGCGCCCCTGAGCTAAAAAAGTTGAACATGAACGAGGTGAGGATTGAACCCATGACCTTTGCTATGAGAAGCAAGTCCCTGCGCCCCTGAGCTAAAAAAGCGGTGCATAAACGAGATGATGAATGAACTAATGGTCTTTGCCATGCGAATCAAGGCCCCGCGCCCCTGAGCTAAAAAAAGTGGACATGAACGAGGTGAGGATTGAATCCATGACCTTTGCCATGAGAAGCAAGTCCCTGCGCCCCTGAGCTAAAAAAGCGGTGCATAAACGAGATGATGAATGAACTAATGGTCTTTGCCATGAGAAGCAAGGCCCCGCGCCCCTGAGCTAAAAAAAGTGGTCCATGAACGGAGTGTGGATTGAACTCATGGCCTTTGCCATGAGAAGCAAGTCCCTGCGCCCCTGAGCTAATAAGCGGTGCATAAACGAGATGAGCATTGAACTCATGGTCTTTGCCATGAGAGGCAAGGCCTTGCGCCCCTGAGCTACATGACTACACGACATTTGGTATAATCGATCGCATCGCCACACGGAATGAGTGACACGAAATGAAACATTTTCAAGTGTTTCCGAATCAGCGCTAACAAATTAAAAATATGCTCCGTAAATGCGCCAAAATAGGTCGGAAGCTGCTGTGAAAATTCAGGAGTGTGTATTCCGTATGTCAACTAATTAGCGCAAGAATCGGAAGGCTTACACTCTGACTAGGTACTTCGCGTGAGGCAAAAGTGCATCAAATGCAGGCTATACGAATAGAGGTACCTACATATAGGCTGTCTTGTAAGTACGATGTTTTAGGTAACCTCTCTTGGAACCCCTCCTCTCCCGCCCGAGTCAAAACTAGGTACCTACCTACCTAGTCAAGTACTTCTAGTCAAAACGATCACTCAATGTAAAAATTTTCCAATTTTGTATTTGCCAATATAAAATATTCCATACAGTACGACGCAAAACCAAAACGCAAAGTAAATCGATTTCGTTATTCAGCCCAAATGATTAGATTCCCTAAATACACAGTAGGTCGTACTTCGGACCGCTATATCAGAAACGCAACTCGTATGCTAATCACCTCAGCTGACACCAGCCGAAAAACCGACCTACACGCTTCCCGTTCGCACCTGCACTGATGACTAAAAAGCAAGCAGTAGTAGTGTAGGTAATGTAGGTAACGTGCTTCCCTGCCGCCCGGCCCTTCCGCTCCAAGCCCCACACACCCGCGTGCGAAACGATCGACGCCGAAAGCGGCCTAGAGTTTAGTCGATTTTTGGTCAATTTTCGTAGTCGACAAATGCTGTAAAAACTATAATACCTAATTCAAATTTTCTTGTTTATTTTTAAATATGACTATATTACGGATGTTTGCATGCTATTTATATCTCACACGAACGTGTATAATGAAGCTAATAACCCTTCTGAATATTGGTCGATTTACCCCCAAAAACGGCAAATTTTGTTCTTGCTGTCATTTGTAAGAGGGTTGATTTTTTGAAAAAACAATAGCATGCAGACACAGATATTGATCCATAGATACAGGGGAAAAAAACACAGGTAAATCGCAACAGCGGTTTTCAAATGATTAGTCAACTACGGATGTATGGGCAAAGTCGCCTCCGGGGGCACCTTAAATATTGTTAATCTAAAAAAATAAAAGGGCAAACTAGCACTATTTCGTGTACGCCTTAAGTCTTGATACCTAAACCAGAATATCTAATGGTATACAAGCGTTTACATACAAAAAGAATGTGTGCTAAAGGATTCCTCTAACCAAAAGAGGGAAGGTAAAACCTTTCATCCAGTCATAGCCCTAGAGTAACTTTGAACACACATTTAACTTATTTCTTTAAAATCTGACTAGACCATTATATGAAATAATGATAATAATGAAGTAGTGGTCATTCCAAAACCCAAGTTTGATCCCTACCACAGAACATATTCTCCGCTGCATACATTTGAATTCTTGTGACAGTTTTTTTTTATATTAAGCATACGTCAGGCCATCACATAAGAGGTGTCCAATGAGGCCCATGGGCTTTCGAAAATTCACAGGGGCTGTGAAAATCATGTCCGCTGGCCAGGTGCTTCTTCACACCATATTTGAATCAGGTTGTATTTTGGGGAAAACACCTTGTCAAGGAGTGCATTCGACAGTATAGCGACCCTATAGATAAAGGATCTACAGGAGTGATTGGCTCTTATAGGAATAATGTATGCTGTTGTGCGTAGAGCTATGGTAGAATGAGAATGGAGGAACAGTATTACGCAGCTCCAAAGATCCAAGCTTGTGTGCGTTTTGCAGTGACTGGAGCACTGAAAAGAAATTAAGGAGATCTTTCTCCTCCCATTGTGGTGGCGATGTTGCGACTGTGTGGCGGTCACTTTGACCATACGGAGTGACGCAATATCGAGCGCATGTCCTTGCATGCGCTCGATATTGCGGTGGCGCGTCGTATGCCACACAGTCGAAACATCGCCACCGCACGCGAATGTGTTCATCAAGTCAGTTCCCACCCATACAAACCCTCCAATACGTCTGCAGTTTAAATTAGGGTGCTAGTTTTTGAAAATTTGAGGCAGCGGTTCTCATAGTAAGTGCGCTAGATGGCATATCAGTCCTGTGGAAGACCACATTGTGATGGACGAAACGTCGACTTAAACAAGTTAGCGATAATTAGAACACTTCGTCGCGCCCGGGACAAACAGGCGTATCTAATTTTTATTAAATTTGCAGTAGATTTGAAAAAGTGATAGTTTCTCGGTTTTCTTTACTATTTTACTGAACATACTGCAAATGATGTGGAAAAAAAAACCTGGTAAGAAGCTATGCTAAAAGTTAAAACGTAAATAATAGAGCAAATAAATTAATATATATATTCTATATATCTATATAAAAGCTATAATTGTGAGATACACCTGTATGTCCCGAGTGCGACGACTTTTCTCTCTGAAAAATGTATTAATTCATAATATCATATCTCATTCCTTTTTATCTAAGGACTAGAGTGTGTTTAAATCCGTAGATTCAAGAACTTCCTCCGGACGTACACGGACGCGAAGGGCCACCACACGTACAAGGAGCGCATGCGGCGCATGTGCGAGAACAACCTCGCCTCGTTCCACGTGGAGTTCCACCTGCTGGCGCGCGGCGCGCACATCCTCGCCTACTTCCTGCCGGAGGCGCCCTTCCAGATGCTGCAGGTGTTCGACGAGGTCGCCAAGGAGCTCGTGCTGCAGATGTTCCCGAGCTACGAGCGCGTCACCACCGAGATACACGTGCGCATATCCGACCTGCCGCTCATCGAGGAGCTGAGGATGTTCAGGAAGCTGCATCTCAACCAGCTGGTGAGTTGTCAACCTTCAGGGTGTTTTTTTTATGCAACCTGACATGGATGGCTAATACCATACAACTACTGTAATGATATTAGCCCAAAGCACCACATTCCCGAAGGAATTAGGTGCCATGCCAGGAACTTCCCTTTATGAGCACGGTTACATTGACCTGGATGGAAAATGTGGGCAAATTTTCATTGCCGCTTCGACCATCTTTACATCCAATGGTACCAACCCGGGCGGGCTTAAACACTACCACCTAGTAGGGGAAGAGGACCTACAGTTTCAAATGGATTCCGAACCATGGAGCAGCTCGCATTCGTGACGAAATGCACTTATCGAACTAAGAAGAGAAAGAAAGTGGTGCATGTCTAGGCGAGGAATTGGACCCACACCTCTGGTACGCTAGGCCAGTCCTCGCGCCACTAGGCTACCAGCCACTCGTAGGTTTTTTTTTTTTATGTGACTGGACATGGATGGCTAATACCACAAGTTCTGTCATGGTATTAGCCCAACACACCACATGGGAACTAGGTGCCATGCCAGGACCTTCCTTATATTGCACGGCTACATTGAACTGGATGGAAAACACGGACAATTTTCATTACCGCTTCGACCATCGTTCATCCAATGCGATGGTACCAACCCGGGCGGGATAAACCCTACCACCTAGTAAGTAAGGAAGGGGACCTACAGCTTAACAGCCTCTCTCAACGGTCGAATGGTCACCCATCCAACACCAGACCGGACCCAGCGTTGCTTAACTTCGGAGAGCGATCGCCGAAGTGTCGCGCCACTGGGCCACTGAGGTGTGCCCTCGAGGGTACTTATTCCTTCCTTTTTAAACATCTTTAATTCCGTGCGGTAGTACCAATGCAAGCGGGCTTAACCCTACTCACCTGGTAGTAGGAAAGGTAGGCACTCATGTGTGGCTGTAATAACATTGGGCAAATAGTCGCCGGACTCCCTTAGATGGTTCATATTGAATCAGCGAACTGTCTGCCTTGTATTTGGTTCTCTCTCTTCAAACATTTTAAATGATTTTATTTACATGCCCCCACATAATATCCAAATTTTTTATTGCAGATTTAAGAGCATTATACACTACCCAACTTTAAAACACTCAATCATGTATGATAACTTAGGGTGGTTCCGTTTTAATTAACAATCCTACTCAAAATATATTACAAAATCTAGACTATAATTTTATTGCATGCTCTCAACCCACAATTGTTATTCGGTTATTTTTACATGGTAAATATATATGGTTATAAACAAAACATAATTTACGAATAAAATTGTGTTGGCATAAAGGACCCACCCCTACGAGAGTCAACAATTCAGACACAAAACCGCTAGGCTATGAACACGTCTACGAGGAAGATAAAGTTAAAGGAAGTAAACATTTTAAGAAATAAAATTATCCAATGTCATTTATTACAATGCAGGTCCGAACGGTGGGCGTGATCACGGCGACAACGGGCGTCCTGCCGCAGCTGTCGGTGGTGAAATACGACTGCAATCGCTGCGGCTACATCCTGGGCCCATTCGTGCAGTCGCAGAGCACGGAGGTCACACCCGGCTCGTGCCCTGAGTGCCAAAGCTCCGGACCCTTCATGGTCAGTACACTCTTCTGTCTGTTTCAGTTCACTGCTCACTCCATAACTAGAAAACGCATCTTATGTGTTTATTGCAACCATGTAGGATATATAAGGGGTATATAAGGATATATATAGGACACATAAGATATATGAGAAGGATGAAAACACAGAATGAGCATGAAGAAGACATTGAATTTCATTCTACAGTTCACGGCCGGACCTCTAATACTCTACTGGTGATTTATCATTGTGTTTTTCCCATCAACGCAGGTGAACATGGAGCAGACAGTGTACCGCAACTACCAGAAAGTGACGTTGCAAGAGTCGCCGGGTCGCATCCCCGCCGGTCGAATTCCGCGTAGCAAGGACTGCATCCTGCTGGCGGACCTTTGCGACCGCTGCAAGCCGGGCGACGAGGTCGATCTCACCGGCATCTACACCAACAACTATGACGGCTCGCTCAACACAGAACAGGTATCGGGCGTAATTTAACTGTGTCTTGTAGGAGACACGGAAAAAGCTTCACCCATATTTTCACATAATGCGATAGCACCAACCTGAGTGGGCTGCTCAACCGTACCACCTAGTAGTGGAAACAACTCTCGTGTAAAAGCTAACTTATCCAAATCAGAACAAGAAAGAAAGTACTGCATGAACGGGGCGGGGATTGATCTTATGACCCCTGATATTAGGAGCAAATGCCAGCCTCACTGAGCTACTCACTTTCTATCCGCAGGGCTTCCCCGTATTCGCGACGGTGATCCTCGCCAACTACGTTCTGGTGAAGGACTGCCGGCAGATTGTGGAGTCGCTGACAGACGAAGACGTGGCACAGATCGTTAAACTGTCCAGCGAGCCGCGCATCGGTGAGCGGATCGTCGCGAGCATAGCGCCCTCTATCTACGGGCATGAGTACATCAAGCGGGCGCTCGCGCTAGCCTTGTTTGGTGGGGAGAGTAAGAATCCAGGTGTGTAGTTGTTTGTGATAGTTTGTGAAACAGACAGCAGCTGTTTATGTTAAATAGGTTTCAAAGAGTTGGTAATAGCCTGTTTTTTATACAACCTGACATGGATGGCTAATACCACACAACTACAGTTACCATATCAGCCCAATACACCACATTCCCTAAGGAATTAGGTGCCATCACAGGACCTTCCCTTTATGAGTTCGGTGACATTGAACTAGATGGAAAACACGGACAATTTTTCAATGCCACTTCAACCATAGTTTCATCCAATGCGGTTGTACCGACCCGGGCAGGCTTAACCCTACCACCTAGTAGCGAAGGGCACCTCCAGTTTTAACTGGGGTTCCGAACCATGGTACAGTTTGTATTCGTACAGAAATGCACTTATCCAACTTCGAAAGAAAAAGAAACTAGTGCATGACCGGGCAGAGGATTTGAACCCAGACCTCTGGGATGTAAGGCAAGTCCTCTAGCCCCTGCACTTGCTGCTTTGTTTTATTTTATTTATTTATTTATAAGTTTTAGACAGGCAGCATATGCTGATGCGTCTAAATCCAGTGTTTAACTTGATAAATTTAGTTGCTAATTGTTTTTAGTTTTTTTTTTTGGCATTAGATTTTGTTTGACATGGTTATTTTTTAATTGGTTGGTGGTCGTAGCGTTAATGACATCTTCTGGGAGTTTATTCCACAGAACAATTAGGAGGTAAGAATTGTGAAGTGGGCGGAACTCGCGCGCCGGTCTTTAGCGGGGACCCGCGCACTTCATACGCGCCTGATTCACTCCTCTGCGGCGTTCCTGTGCATTAACTTATCCGTGATACAATCTAAAATTGAAAAGGAGTAATGCCGTACTGTGCCATAATAACGTGTAAACGCGACAGCCGGGTGCACAACCTTCATAATGGCGGAGTTTCATATCACCGGTTAGTTTCATTTACATGTATAGCGATAAAACTTACAACAAAAACACTACGAAACAATATGGCGTCGCGGCGTCGCTTTGCTCGCCGGGTCATGTCTCGCTACTCTGTTAGTGACTGCGTGCGTGTGAGGCGCTCGGCGGTGTTCGAAAGTGATGTAACATTTGATTGCAAACAGTATTGGAATTCCAACATAGATCCATTACGTTAAGGTTCATATTAACTGAACAAATGTGGATTTGTTGTTTGGTTATTAATTATGAAGGGATAGCCAATTGCGACGGTTATACATCCGCGAAGCAAAAAGGTCTTAAGTAAAACGGTAACAGCGGTCCTGGAACAAATTTACAAACGTTTCACTTCCTGCCTCCTCAATATTCCGTGGTTTATTCCATGTCTCTACTACTCGGTGGATATGTAGTTTTTGTGAGTATTCGTTCTAGAGGCTGTGCCTTGTAGTTTCATGTTGTGCCCTCGAAGATGAACATTCTGGTTGCGTGCAAATATTTCAATGAGTCCTGGGCATTTGTACTTAAAGGTGAGAATTTTGTACACTTCGATTAGGTCCCCTCTTTGACGGCGTAACTCCAGAGTCGTATTGCGTATCTTTTAGCTTCCGAAAAGACTTCTGTGTATTCCTAGGTCTATTCTATATTCTGTATTTCCTGTTTTGTTAGCCAAAATTATGAAATTCTATTATTATTTTAAGATGGGTGTCCTGCAAAAAGTCCCAGTTGGTTTCGATCATCGTAGCTTGACGTCACTGCGATGTGAGATGATCGATTGTGACTATAATACTATCTTACCTCATGCCCCATCTCCCATACTGTACTCGCCTTTTTTTGTGTTTAGGAGAGAAGCATAAGGTGCGTGGCGATATAAACGTTCTGATCTGCGGAGACCCCGGCACGGCAAAATCACAGTTCCTCAAGTACACTGAAAAGGTTGGTCGCCTCCCGATTATATTCGCCATACTCGTGCAAAGAATAAAACAGGACCAAAACTACTAATGGGCATCTGGGACTGCCGAGCCGCTTGAATCAAGGATGTAAATTGTGTCTTGAGTTCACGATGTTTGCTTGATGTAAGCCACCATGTGTTTTGACAGACGCTTGATGCAAATTTATATGTTTTGCTCTATACAACAGTTTGACCAGGCATGGTCATGTTCGCGACCCACTTGGTAAGGAACACTGGCAATTGTTATGTTATGTGGTCCATTTTGAAAATACTGCAAGCTATATGTAAAGCTTATAGGTACCAATCTTTACATAAAATTCGATTATTTCTCTTTTTATTTCAAAGCTAAGAATTGACTTTGAAGTAAATTTTGCGCTTAATCGGACTAAGGGCCGATCCTCAGATAGTCCTTATGGGACTCATAGCATAAATTAATGTTTGTTAAAAACAAAGGTAGTCATTGCCGAAAATTATATATTTTATCACATATTAATTTACTTTAATTTCAATACTAAACATATGTACTTATTATATTGTATGGAGAAGCAGAAGCGTAAATAAATCCGTCGAATAGTTATCTGGCAGTTTATCAGACGATTGTAAATTCAGCCCTAAACTAATGAGAACACCTTAACGAGTACCAAGATGGCTTGTGCTTGATCAAACTGCTTTTTGTTTTGTTTTGAAATAGAATAGAAATAGAAAATTATTTATTCGATAGAGTACAGGTACACAAAGCCAAGAGAAATTATTCTCTATTGAAAATGAGAGTCTAAACGTTTTTTTTTTTTTGAACTAATTGGTTTACATATTTGGGTAGCGTGTTCCATATATCTACAACTCTATTCGCCAGCACCACATTCAAGTTTAACACAACCAATCACATAATGATGGAACATCCACACTTTTTAACCACCAAACCCCTTTTTTTATAGAACTTCTAGATACTCATGTTTCAGTGGAGGTAAAATGTTCTAACGCGTACCTTTGTGTTGCCAGATTGCGCCTAGAGCTGTGTTCACAACGGGTCAGGGAGCCAGCGCAGTCGGTCTCACCGCGTACGTTCGTCGCAGTCCTACCACGAGGTCAGTTTTGCTCAACCATATTCATGGGTTTCATAATTTTTAGGGAAAACCCTATTTAAGTTATTTATAAATAGTTTAAAAGTGTTTCATTAACTTTATCCAACCTTACCTGGCCTTATGTAAACAAAACCAGTTTTGTCAAATCTGTTTTATCTGTACTGGTTTTCACTTTTTTTTGTGCAGCTGGACATGGATGGCTAATACCACGCCTACTGTGATACCTAACACCTAACTCGGTACGCTTGGAAACAAGGTGCACGCCATCACCCTATTTTGAAAGCTACATGGAACTGGGTGCAAAGAACAGACCATTTTCATTGTTATTTAGACCATATTTCAGTCAATCTGATGATACCAACCCGGGTGGGGTTAACCCTAGTAATTATAATAATTATAATAAGGGAAAGAATTGCATTTTTATTTTTAATCAAAACCCCGCCAAAACATCCCTTATTAGCCTCTTACAACATGAATGGAAATAAATGCAGTTGGACCACTAATATTATTTTAAATGTTACACATGCAGCAGAACCCTAAATCCATATCCTATCCAAACCAGTCAATGGTTTCACTTCACAGGGACTGGACCCTCGAGGCCGGCGCCCTAGTGCTTGCAGACCGCGGAGTTTGTCTCATCGACGAGTTCGACAAGATGAACGAACAAGACCGCACTTCCATTCACGAGGCCATGGAGCAACAGTCCATCTCCATCTCCAAGGCCGGAATCGTCACATCCTTGCAGGCTAGGTACGTATTGCATAGGAAAGTAAAGAAATGTTTTTGGGTGGACACAAGAAATTATTTAACACCTAACAGTTTGTTGTTGAAATTATATTTTTTTTCCATGTTTGGTTTCAAAAGTTAAGTTTTCTTTACCAAATTTCATAGTTATATGCTGCATGATCGAATAAAATGTTTGCAGTAATTTTCAGATTTTTTTGGATTATATTTTTTTTTCCGCTTTACTTAAAATTATTATTATTATTATTATTATTTGGTTTATAACACTAGCAGCTATAAGCTGATGCGTGCATATCAGGTTTTAGAACTACTGAGTGCACTTGTTTTTTATGTCCAGTTTGTTTTTGAAAGATTTTTTTGGGTAGCTTTTTTACTTGAAATCATTGAAAAAAAATGTGTGCATTGTCGACAGGTGTTCCATCATAGCGGCATCGAACCCGATCGGCGGTCGCTACGACGCGAGTCTCACATTCTCGGAGAACGTGGCGCTGTCGGAGCCGATCCTGTCCCGTTTCGACGTGCTGTGCGTAGTACGCGATGAGGCCGACCCCATGCAGGACCGACACCTCGCCAAGTAAGTAGCGCCTGGCTGACCTCTTCGAGTCTAACGTTATCGGAGAACTTGGAGCTATCAGAGCCGATACTGTTTCAGTGTCGGCTCCAACAGCTGTTCGTACATACTTATCATATCATATTATCATCTATATATACACACATCATCACTATATCTATATACAATAAATAAACATCATCACTATAAACAAATAATGAACATTATGTGTAAAAAACACTTTTTTATTCCATGAGCGTGACTTTTACGTATTGATAACGATTTGAAAAATTGTCTCATGGGGCAGATGTGTTCAATCTCTTTCTAACTAGCGGTAGTGGTACTTGAGTTGACGTCTCACTCCCACACTTTGTTCGTCTTGTAAGCACAGCACGCTATGCTAGGTCAGCTACCCTAGCCAGCCAATGTCGTCTATGAAGGTGGTGGTGGAAGGTATGAAGGTGAAAGCAGTAGAACCCTCCGTCGTTCGCTGAGCATGTTACACTGCAGAAGCACATGTTCAACGGTCTCGTTTTCCTCCATGCAGGCCCTGCACAGAGAATTATCTGTAATTCCGAGTGTATGCAGGTGCTTGTTTAGCAAACATTGACCCGTCATAAGTCCCACAAACTTTCTAAGTTTTGCCCCACCCAGTCTTATAAGTTTGCGGGCCAGTCCCTTATTTAGACTAGAAGGCATGCATGGTCGGATGTGCAGATTCGTGGTGGGTTCGCACATCCGGCACCACCCGACGCAGCGCGGCGCAGCGGAGGAGGCGCCGGCGGCGGGCGCCGACCTCGCGCTGCCGCAAGACCTGCTCAAGAAGTACATTGTGTACGCGAGGGAGAACTGCCGACCGAAGCTGCAGGTCAGTTTTGCTGAACACCGGCGTGGGTTGTTAGTGCGGGTCTAACTTCCAGTTAACATTTCATGCATTAATCATGAAAAGTTACTATGACATATTCATAAGACTATATGTATCGTAATGAGCTATTTGGGACATAATTTTCAGGAGGGGGATTTCAAAAAAATTTCGATGAAATAACATTAAGAGGACGAGGGGGGGTGTTAAAAAAAGGACAAAAATAATGTGACATCACGATTGGTCTCGAAAATGGAGAAAAGGAGACGGTCCATGTTCAGGCCCCTTTTTGTTATGGTGAAATAATGCCTAAGAATTTTATTATATATTTTGAAATGTTTTATTAGAATCTGTTTTTAAATAAAACAATGTACATATTTTTATTACTACTTCCGGCATTAGACTATGGACCCATCCCACCTTTCTATTCGCATTAGAGCAGGAAAGGCATTATTGTGACAGTATCGGAACCATATTAAGTGAAGTTTCAAATGTGCTCATACTACATGGCAAGAAACTTTTTATTATGAGTACACCAAAGTTATTTTTCCACAGCAGACAGTCTATATAATATAGACTATTGTTCATTCAATGCGATAGTACCAACCCGGGCGGGATTAATCTGGTAGGGTTTGTCCTGCTAGTAAAAGTAAAGGACGCCTACAGTTTTGCTAAGAGTCTGAACCACAAAGGGATTTGCTTTAACATGCACGGTAATAAATGCAGTGCGCCCAATTGTATTATTTTTGCGCGCTGGAACCCATACAGCATCCAATCAGAAGTGCATACAACTCTGATCGAATTATAAAAAAGTCACAACATACTACTCTAATATGACTGTTCAAACCGCAAAATTTTAATCCATCTTAACACACAGAATATGATAAAAAGCTGGGCCAAAGCACTACAGTAAAAAGGGGTTGGTCTATATGATAACCCTTTCTGTCAGCGGTAGCACCTGAAAATTTGCCATACAAACGTAGTTTACTAATCATTTGAAAACCAATGTTCCAACTTACTTGATATTTGGTATCTAATATTAGGCTACAAATATCTGTGTCTGCATGCCTTTGTTTTTTCGGTAAATGTATTCTGGGTCAAACCATAGAGAAAACAAAATTCGTATGAAGATTTTATTTTTGCTTTCATTTCATTCGGTTCGGATTTTTAAAAAAAACAAAAGCATGCAGACACAGATATTTGTTACCTGATATTAGATATTAAATATCAATTTAATTGGAATAGCGGTTTCCAAATTATTAGTAAACTACGTTTGTATGGAGAGCATAGCTTACGGGCCGTTCTTAATGTTGTTTTCCACCAAGATCTGTTTCAAAATATTTTTTTTGTATTTGTTTTGTAATATCTTTCTTTTTGTTCACTACACGCACGTTGTGTCAACAGAACATGGACCAAGACAAGGTAGCCAAGATGTACAGTCAGCTGCGTCAGGAGTCGCTCGCTACCGGCAGCCTGCCCATCACAGTACGACACATTGAATCAGGTAGTCTCATTGTACCACCATACATTATACAGCAGTGGGCTAGAGCTATGTACTTTGTTTATTTATTGATTTCTTCTTCAAACATATTCTCTAGTCAATATAGTGAATACTATGCAAGGAAAAGTATATTAAACACACTTATATTTAAAAATCCATTGGTTTGCAAATTTTTTCACGGGGGCTGCGAAAACCATACCAGCCGGCCAGGTGCACCATGTGGACCGAAACTATGGCTTATGATACAGAAACCCCATATTATTATGAGGTTTTCTGATGAGTTTCACTCAATTTAGACTGTTGATCATTTTGAGTATAGGAACTGTGTGCAGCCATGGAGGTGAAGAAATAACAGGAGAACGAATGGAACTAAAAAAATGGCCTTATCACAATTGTGCCGCGGGGGGCGTGTCATCTTGACAGAACCTGCATCCATTTTAGTCTTGCGTCCCTAGCTGTCGCGGGCGAGTTTGACGTAAGATCGAATTGTAATTGAATATGCCGTCGTGCATTGTAAAATGATGCATAAACAACTTGACGAGACATAAAAAACATTCAGGAATATCATATTACCTGTAAGTATACGCTAAATATTCGAAATAGTGGATATTTCACTTGAAAACATTTCTATGGGGATGGTGTTATGCCATCAATCAACACGAACTCAAAATAATCTCAATTCGCTACCTATTTTCATTTCTTTGCAGAATTCCTCTATTTAGCCAGAAATAGATATTATATAGCATGCAATTAGTATGTCTGTCTGTGTATTGAAATGTCTACTGCTGGATTTATGCTTCCCTGTAGAAATACTTCTTAAATTATATTATATGTTATTTGCACGAACCAGCCTAAAATAAAACTCTTACTTGAATATACATAAGTCTGAATATGTGCGATAAAATGTTGACCTAATATATTTTTTTACAAAAAAAGTTGTACCTTATATTAATTATATACTGAATCTAGCATTATGAAATGATATTTGACGAATATTTAAAAGATAATTGCGTATTTGTAGCAAACAGTGCCAACTTATTTTGGTAAAAATTTTGAAAAATTTGGCTTCCATCATTAAGGTGGCCCAACCCGCTCATCTCCCCATACAAAAGGGGAAAGAAGATCACGCCCATATTTCTTGTCAGAGATCCAAAATTTTTCTCAAAATAGCTTTATTTGATCGAACTAGATGTCTGATGACCATTGGCATTGTAAAATTGTGTTTGGTTTCTAAGTTATAAGGTCCGAAAGTTCGAATTTTTCGCGCGTTTTATACAATAACTTTGGAGGTGGATTACGCAATGATAAAGTAAGAACATCGTAAAAAGATTAGTCATCAGACACACCTTATTTAATCAAGATTTATGATCTATTTGGTTTTTGTTAGATTTTTGACTACAGCGGTCGTGGTTTACTTTTAGCTATAAGTCGTTTTGTAATTAAAATTTTCGTAAATCTTACCAAATCATACGCTATGCACATTGTCTTTTTTGTGGACATGTTGCATCTTCCTCATCACGGAGCCTGTCTTATTCTTCGAAACAGAGAAGGTCCCAGAGCGAAACAGCACGGTTTTGTACCGTGCCCGCGAATGAGTTGGGCCCGCCGGGTTGGGCCACCTTAAGACAAAATATAATAAAAATACGCTTATGAAAAGCCATTGAGTACTTGAGTGGGCACTCTGCTTGGAGCACTCAAATAACGCAAGTCTATACGATATTTACGTAAAGTTCAAGGTCAAGATAATTCCGTAAAGTTAGTACCTGAAAGGAGTGCGCCTGTACCGGAATCACTAACCAAAAAACCGGCCAAGTGCGAGTCGTACTCGTACACGAAGGGTTCCGTACCATCTTACATGATTTCACCCAAAAAATCACGTTAGGGGGCTCCCCCTTTAATTTTTAATATTTCAAAATGTTTGCTATTTGTTGTTATAGCGGCCATAAATATACACAATCTGTGAAAATTTCAACTATTTACCTATTATTGTTAATGAGATACAGCCCTGTAACCGACGGACGGACGGAGGGACAGACGGGCGGATGGATGGACGTACAGCAAAGGCTTAGTATTGGGGTTTCGTTGGCACCCTTTGGGTACGGAACCGTAATAAACCGAATTCAAACACTAAGAAGTGGAAAATAACACCCATTTTTGGGTCGGTGACATATTGGTGTTATTCTTTGGTTGGTTGGCACCGACCCCAAAAATCGGGTATTTTCCACTTTTTAGTGTTTGATGTCGGTTAAAAACTAAAACTATACTTATGTTGATTGATTGATTGATTTGAATTAAGGCCTCTCTGTCCTATTTTTAGACAATTTTGCCAGTGTCCAGTTAGGCTTAAATACGGGATTAGTGCTACATTGGCGCATTTAACAGAGAATGCATTTCACACACTTACGTATATTTGTTAGTCATTGTCTTTTCTCGCTATAAATTCTGATGAAACAGCATTTCTTCCGAATAAATCTTTGAATTAATGCAGGGATGGTAATCAGATTTTGAAAAAACCTTTTTCTGATTATTTTCTAAATCTGATTACCTAACTAGCTTCAAATTCAATTGTCGCTGAAACTCAAATTAATGAAATAACGGTAAAGTCGTATCCATTAGATACAGAAAATTGTCGAATTCAGGCAGTTTACAAACTTTACATAATTGTTTAATAAAAAAACCGAAGTCACAAACCCAATATACATAGGCTATGTAATCGCCTAAATTTATTTTTATATTTGGAGATTCTCTTTCATTATTTTCTAATTACGATGTGTTACATATACATATAAGAACATGCAAATAAAACGCCTTTTCAAAATATTTGTTTGTAATTCACTATTTCAGAAAAGTAATTACGAACAACAATTTACAAATGGATCCATGGACGGTGATGTTTTCATCCCGCTCAGCGCCGCGGCATTACCCCCAGCTTCACTTGCCACCACGTTGCTCTAATGAGCAATATTTTTGCTAATTTTTGCAACCAAATTATTTGTTGGCTATGGTTTGCATAACATCTTTCTAACTCATGTAGTTTTCAATGGGTTTGACGGCCGGATTCAGCCAGTATTTATTAGATATTTTTGACTCGGCACTCGCTGTCATCATCACGAATGAAGAATGACGTAACGACCATCTGGTTTATTAAAAATAATTCTTATCTTTATCGGTTTACCTACCAATTTGGGAGACTTCAAATTGGATTTTTCTCCGTTTTCATCATTGCGCTACAAATTGTACGGCAATAAAATGTTGTAAGTTGCGTTACGTCATTTTTTGCGCGCTCGTTGTATGGACGTTATTTCTCCAGTTATTTCTTCACCTCCATGTGTGCAGCGCCAAGCATCGAAGGCATTGCGTGCTGATAATAAAGATTTAGTTATTTCTGTGACTTTTATATGTATTTATTATACATATTGAAATGAAGGAGCTAGTGCTATGCCCAGGACATTACCAGTTGACCTCGTTAATAAATAATTGTAATTTATTCCATGGTTTCGGAATCCATTTCACCCATCTTGAACTCGACCCCGCCCATTGTTGTTTAACCTCGACGATCGTACACTGAGGCGTTGTGCCAGCAGGTTACCGTGGCTGACTGTAATGTATGTGGGTAGCAGTGAAAGATTGAATTAACAAAGTGAATTGAAAACTGCCTCCAAGACAGCCATTAGACAACCTGAGTATGCAGTACTGGTGCTCGTAATTAATAAATAACACTGACAAAGTGCATTGTATGAGTGTGCAGTAATCCGAATGTCGGAGGCGCACGCGCGCATGCACCTGCGGCCGGCGGTCACCGAGGCGGACGTCAACATTGCGATCCGCACCATGCTTGAGAGCTTCATAGCCACTCAGAAGTACAGCGTCATGCGGGCCATGCGAAACGTATGTATTTTATTTACATACATTGAATCCACCATTTACAGGCTATCTACACATTTTTTTACTAGGATATAAACAAGAAACTTATCTGTCTCTTATAGACAGAGACTTATAGAGTAGTGGGTCTTGAAGCTGAAGCGGATTTGGTTGGTAAGATCGGACCGAGAAGTTGGTGCTGTGCGTAAGACGGGTTCTGGAAACAGAATTAAAAAAGGAAAAATTTACCGCAACCACTGACTTTTAATCAACTGTCAAGAAAAATAGAATGCTTTGATTACCAATGACCAATGCATATATTGAGGAAATTTAAGGTGGGCCTTCCCGCTCAACTCCCCATACAAACTTGGAAAGAAGATCATGCGCATATTTCATCAGAGATCCAAAATTATACTCAAAACAGCTTTATTTAATCGAAGTAGATGTCTGATGACCATTGTCATTGTATAATTGTGTTTGGTTTCTAATCTATAAAGTTCGTAAGTTCGAATTTTTCGCATGTTTTATATAATAACTTTGGAGGTGGATTACTCAATGATAAAATAAAACATTTTAAAAAGATTAGTCATCAGATGTAGGTTATTTCATGAAGATTTAAAATTAATTACACTATGCACGTTGTCTGCTTTGTGGACATGTTGCATCCTCCTCATCACGGAGCCCGTCTTTTTACTTGAAACGGAGAAGGTTCCAGAGCGCAATAGCACAGCTTTGTACCGTGCCCGCGAATTAGTTAGTACGGCCGGGAAGGGCCACCATAAATAAAAGGGAAGGATGTCTCACATAATCAAGACATCCACTGACAGTGCAGGGCAGTGTGTCTATAATATATAAGACGTGTATTTTTTCTGCAGACATTCCATAAGTACCTCTCGTACGCGAAGCAGCACAGTGAGCTGCTCTACTACGTGCTGCGGCAGTTGGTGCTGGAGCAGCTTGCGTACTCCCGTGGCCTGAGGCAGCGCGCCGCCGCCACCGTGGAGGTGCCCGCGCAGGTACAATAAAGTAGCAATAACAATCACCAAAAGCAAAGTCAGTACTAATAGCAGTCACCACCAGCAATAGCAATCATTGGAATTGCTATAACATTAATAATTAAAATAACTGCTTTTCGTGATTAACATGGTGCTGTTGAACAGAATGGTAGGCAGATTATATAGGTAAAAAAAGTGAGTGGAGGAATACAGAAAAGGGTATATTTAGATTGTTTGGACATGTAGAAAGAATGCATTTTAAAAGAATGGCTAAGCAAATTTACAGCGGTGGCATGCCCGGACGAACGAGAAGCTATTACTAATGCCAGATTGGTATTTGCAGGACTCATAATCACAAAGCATGTTGAATAGACGATAGTTGTATGCTGAGCCTCTATTAAGAGTCACAATTCACACATGTTTTCAACCCATTTACATTATTTCATTTTTCTACACTAAATATAAAAAACCATGGATGGGCAATTTAGTGTATCCCTCAAACGCCTGCTCTGTTCAATGGTTTAAGCCTGCTGAATCGCTGATCTTGCCGATCTTGCTGTAATCGTACCGCACATGGTGCCCTATTATTATCTATCCCTCTGGGGAAATGGCGTGATGTCATTGCTTAACCATGGGAAGGAGTTATTTTAACATGTTTGAGAAGTAGCAGAACTGTTTGTCTATGTACAGGAGTTGGCGGAGCGTGCACGGCAGCTTGGGGTCACCGACCTCGCCGCATTTTATGAAAGCGCCATCTTCAGGGACAATGGCTTCGTGTATGAACCGAGGAGGAGAGTCATAGTGCATACGTTGCCCGAAGCGCCCGCCGTTAATTAGTTGTAGGTCTTGTTAGGGCCCCGGTGGCAGGAATCCAGTTGTTTGCGTATTATTCCGGGAGGTCGTGACATTTTTGGTCACGATAAGGTAAATGGCTGAATCTGGGTTCACATGTTAGGGACCAATCCTCTGATGCTAAATATGCCAGTCTGCCTGTGCCAAGTGGTTGCGTTATCAAGATTGGCTATATAAAATAGATGTTGGTATATACCTTCTGATGTATATACTGATTGTCTAGATATATTAATTATACAACAATAACCAGTCGCTTTTTTTATTAAATACTTAAATATACCTAAATTTATATCTGTAACCTAAATCATTTATAACTACGAAATGCAACCAAAAATTTGTTCAGTTTTGGTATTGTTAAGAAAGTATGTACTGATACTTTCATGCTTCGTTGTTTGTAGCCATTTACTTTACAATATATATTTTTCGTCACCATAATAAATTTTTCAGGCGGCTCTATCTACGTAACGCAACCACTTGGTGCTGGCAGTCTGATACATTTAGCTTCAGAGGGTTGGTCTTTATCCTGTGAACACAGTTTCAGCCATTTACATTATCGTTACCATTTTTGTCGCGACCTCCTAGTCTATATGGCTTTTCTCGTATTCCCTCAACAAGTGGAGGAATGGGTGATGGGCCATTATGTATTGTACAAAATGCATGTTTCGTACAGGCACATAAACATTAGTGTGTACTCTGAAAGTGAAAAGAAAATAAGTTCCCTTTTTTAACATGTAAAAAACATTGTTAAAATTCCATTGTGGTAAGATAACTTTAATTAGGTACATAAGTATGTGTAACCCATGTCCTTGAAAAGTGGGAACAGCAACGGCGAGTGGAGGTTTAGCTTAACGATAATAATATGATGCTTCATTTATGAGTAGGTGGTTAACAGAAATGGTTTTTATCAATTTACATTGTAGTCAGCGTCAAACTAAGCTCTTCAATGCTACTTTTTTTCAAAGCTCTTTCTTAAAAACAAATTTAACAAAAAAAATAACCGACTTCAAAGGAAAAGCACTAAAAAGTAAAAAATAATGTTCATTTTTGTAGTTACGATTTCTGTTATTTTTTGAGTCGGCGTCAGCCGGGCACGCGCTGCGCCAATCAAGAGAACCTAACCTAATCTAACCTAACCTAACCTAACCTTGGCTGACACCGACTCAAAAAATAACAGAAATCGTAACTACAAAAATGAACATTATTTTTTACTTTTTAGTGCTTTTCCTTTTTTTGTTAAATTTGTTTTTTTATTTGTTAATTTTTAGTGAATCTGAAGTAAACTTACTAATTTGTACACGTCCTTTCCAATAAAAAAAGAATCACCGAAATCGGTTGGCGTTATATTGAGTTATTCGTCCATTTGTCGCGCACATCTTAATACAAATTTAAGACTTTTATGATTTTCTCATGGATATCATTGTCAGAACTTAACCAAATTAAAATGGGACCACTTGGGAAGCACTAGCTATCATTTAAAAAAATAATCATCGAAATCGGTTCACCCAGGAAAAAGTTATGAGGTAACAAACATAAAAAAAAAAAGAAAAAAAACAAAAAAAAAAAAAACATACAGACGAATTGATAACCTCCTCCTTTTTTGAAGTCGGTTAATAACCTCCTCCTTTTTTGAAGTCTGTTAAAAAAACCTCACAGTTGGGAGACTGGCTTGCGCACCAGGGTTCCGTACAAATTTGTATGTAGATAGTTGGTTCATCTCTCGTCGATTGGTGGTTGGCACAACTGACTAGGCGAAAGTTAGAAATATATGTTTGTTTCACAAACGACAATGGCAGCCCCAATAAAATTTCATTGGAAGCCCAATTTAGCTCTCTCTATGAGATAACTGACATCAACAAAGTGCTAACAAATTGTTAAAAAAAATTATAGCAGGCCGCACCGCCAGGACAAGTTCATGAATCAGATGCTGGTTCATGTGTCAATAGGTTTTATGAATTCATTACTCTGTGTTTTTGTTATATTTTTACCATAAGTTCGAAAAGAAAAGTCTAGTTAAAAGTCACCAGCTGCTCCTCCAGATTTTTTTTATGTGTTTCCTTGTAAAACACTGTCTCAATTTAGTTTAAGTACTATTGTTTATGCACTACAGAATGAATATGATAAATATTTTTCTGAATTTTTTAAATATAAAAAACATTCTGTGGGCAGAAATATTTTGTTTGTTTGTTGTAGAGACAGCACCATAACTAGTTCAAGTAATAATATGTTAAGTTATTGCCCAGACTGTTCAATATTGTGTGCCTAATAAAATAAATAAAAATAGTCTCCATGCTGAACAAACTTTCTTAACCGTTCAAGATCTGTCACTTTGTTATTAGCATGTTTTGTATTTGATAGAACTAAGTGTTTAGTTAATTTTTAATCACTGACCCATGTCAACATTAATGTAATGTATGTAAATAAATGTGTCATCATTCTGTAATTTGAATGTACTCCTCCTGTTTCCTTTCAGTTCCCATAAAATGTGTCAAAACTACCGATTATCCATATTTCCAATCTTACCAAAATGTTCACACCCACTGCTCAGTGTCCTGGGTGTTGTGATGATGTTAGGTGGATATTTCACCATTTCTATTTTTTTTTTAACCCTCGTCACTGATTTGGCCAAGAATTATATGCTAATAGAAAACAAACCGGAAAGAGCGAACAAAAGAGAATCCTTTGTCTGTAAACATAAATATTGTAGTCCGAAGGGTTAATGATTCCTAAAACCCTTTTTTATTTGACCTTTCACATCAACATTGAAGAAAAATGTCAAATCACACAGATTTAATGAGTTGAAAACGATTTTAGTTTAGCGTTGGATAAAACAAGTTTCCAAAGAAAACTCTTAACCATTGATCTTGAATTATACAGGATCACCGCACATAAATATTTAGCTATTTTCCTGTTGGTATTATCTATAATTGGTGAACATTTGTACTGAAAAGACCATTGGCCTAGCAACATTGCAATATTAAATACCCCACAATTGTTTTTATGAAAAGCGTGGCATATGGCGTACGACAGGACCTCTTAAGGTGCCTGATGACGCCTATGAGCTTTCGAACTTTTAAGGGGGCTGCAAAAACCATGCCGGCCGGCCAGGTGCTTCTTCACACCATGTTTTTAAGACCCAGGTTATACTTTGGGGGAAAAACCTCGGCAAGGATTGCATTCCACAGTTTACCGATCCTATTCCTAGAGGTTGTTTCCTGGAATGTCGACAGTGAACAGGTGCATTTCCTGCCTGTTGTGCAATAGTAGAAAGGGGACGGAGGGAGCGTTATGCAGCTCTGACGAGCATTTTCCTTGCTAAATATAGTAGAAGACAGAGATACCCTACATCCCTTTGGAGTTGGGGGGTCTCTAGATTCAAAGATACCTTGGGGTCATCGCCGAGATGGGTGGCCCAACACTGTATAGAGTCCAGGGAGCCAAGCAGGTGCTGAGCTGAGCCGTCCCATAAATGCGAGCAGTACTCCACGCAAGACCTTATCTACGCCTTGTAAAGAAGCAGTTTTTGGTCAGGCGTGAAATTCTGACATTGCGAATTCCCAACTTTTTCGAGGCGAGCTTGGCTTTATCCTCGATATGACGCCCGAAATCAGGTTATGCGTCAGGTCGACACCAAGAATTTCTATATGGCGTCTTAATCTTCGATTGGCGTCACTTGTTGAGTGGCAGTGCCACGAGCTTTAAACGGTGTCTCAAAAATCCATATAAAATAATAGTGCCCTAAATTCTAAACTCATCTGAATACAAATGTGTCAGGTTTATGATTGTCTTGTGTCTATCTAAATATAACAATAAGATAATCTCGAAAAGCAATTTTAACATTTATTTTACACAATAGGCGGCCAGAGATCTTAACATATAAATGAATATCCACTAAACAATGTTTTACAGTATTTTTCGTGATATTTATTTACTAGCCCCTAATAAAACTTATTTCTCTTAAAACTACAGAGAGAATCATTGGAACTATTGTTAGACGGAATAACATTAAAACTGTAACCTATTGATACTACATTTTTATTTCCCACTGTCACAATACTTTACATATAAAATAACATTATAGATTGACTACAAACCAGTTCAACTCTACGTATAATGACAGAATGTGAAAATGTTTGACTGATTAGAAATCCTAAACAGCTGAATTTTTCTTAATCCATGAATAGATACAAAAATGTGATTCTAATACCATTTATGTAATAACCAATTTGTTATTTTGATTAATAAAGTATTTTCTTTGCATGCACACAGTGAATCTATATGTAAAATAAAATTTCACTTTCCTCATACCTTTGACTTTATTAGCATTGTAATTTTGCCAAATTTGATTACAAAGATGTGTAAAGTTACAGCTATTTCGGTCTTCCATTAAATGTTTAGGAATTGGGAAATGAAAAATAAAATAATAGAAAAGGTTTATCTTTTTGGAACTAGACTCACCACTTTAGGAAACTTCTTCATAAACACCCACTTTACTTCCATCTTGAAAGAAATAATAAAATATGAGTTGAAAAAAATTATGTACAAAATTTTTTTTTTTACCTTTACTTGCTTGTCCAATCCTCAATTGAACAGCACATGTAAACACAATATTTAACCTCCATGCAACTACGACATGTGTATCTATTGTTCATTTAGTGTGGCTTTAGTCCAGTGAAGTCTAGGGAGTTGAATGTTTTCAGACAGGAATTGCAGCATCCATCTTGCATTGTGTGAATGTCTGCATTCCATAACAGAACACTGCACCATTTGATAGCGCTTACAATTTGCAAATTCTCTAAATTTAAGAACATTATCCTTATATGTACATGATTTATAGTTTGCCAAGACTGGCCATAACCTTTGATTACTCAAAGATAAAATATGTTGCGACAATACACATTGAGTTCACAAAAATATGTACAAAGATAGATTCACAACTAAAAAGTATTTTTTCTACTCTATTCTATTATACACATACTTAAGAAATCAAGTTCACCGTGTAGAAAATTTTAGTAAATGCGCTTCGGACTGTAGCAAACTAAAAATATGCATATAGCGGAGCCTTTATTAAATTATTTTCGACTAATTTGACTACCTTCATTCCGTTACCATCGCACCACTCTCCAGTGTCAGCGACAACAACAAATCCCTCAAAGCCCTTGATAATTCCAAATGGTATGAATTTAATCTTGTTTGGATTGATAACATTACCTTGGATGAAAAGCAAAAAACGTTTTGTGGATTTCATGATTTTTAAATCGAATTACATTAATAGAATCGTTAAAAAAGTTCAATAGAGCCGTGCTCAAAAAAACTGTCCTGAGATCCTAGTCCCAGCTGTCAGCTAAATTTGCGTTTATGGCAAACCGATCGACTGGTGTTTTCATATGTATGGAGAAATTGAAGAGAGCGCGCAGTGGGTGTTAAGCGAACTAACATTTGCGAATCCGAGTTTGATTTGACAGCTTTCTCACCGCCGTCGTTAATACGTCGACGTTGCCGTTTACGCTGACTCCACGTTTTCATACAAATCGGAAGTTTGAGTTTAACACTGACGGCTTGAAGAAGTAAAACCAAAGAATATCTATTAAAAACTTCCATGGAGTGTGACGTTTTTACGTAACTTCGGTTCCGTAAATGCCGATGTAGGTGACAACTGGGACTAGGAGCTCTGACCATCATTTCATAATAATGACAAAGAATGACAAGAAATTAAAAACTTTCTTTTCCTGTACAAAGTAGACCTACAGATATCCAAAGTCTGATCTTGCTATAGTTTGAAGAGAGGTGTATCTTTCCTTGTACTAAAATGAACAAGCAGCAGTACCTATTCGCTGTCGCTGTCGGAGCTACTGTCGCTGGAGGTGTCGCTGTCGGAGCTGCTTGAACTGCTGGAAGTGTCGCTGGAGCTGTCAGAACTGCTGCTGGAGTCTGAACTACTGCTGGATTCTGCTTTCTTTTTCTTCTTCGCGGGAACCTTCTCTTTGTTGTCTTCCTTCTTCTGGCTGTGGAGAAAAAGGATTAAATTTTATTGGAATGGAAACTGAAATAGTCTAAAAACTAAAGGTCTCAAAATGTTTTATTTGGCCTACTTTACCACCCTTCCATAAGCTTGTTCATATCTTCACACTGCTAAGTAACATTCGAAAACAAAAACGTTTTTATCACCTATTTCTATCTTAACCATAAATCGTTGCGTTGCTGTCCAGATTGACTTTGAAAACCCTAACAGCAAACGGCCTAGTTCTATTTTTCAAATGCCTTGAATTTAACGTACCACTGGTTAAAATGTTGCATTTTTAGTGTATATAAAATAAGAAAATATGAGAATACCATGATTTCAGAAATAATTCGTTTTGTCTAAGATTGTCAAGACAAGATGGTCAAGCAAGTGATGCATAAAATGTTCCTTATACTTTTGGAATGGATGGAGCTTAAAAAGGAATTTATGCATGACATGTGTTTATGATAAGATATTAGCAACAAATATGTTGCTGTCACAAAGTAAGCTGAATAGATAACTCCTTTATAAGAAATATCCGCACAGTGGATTTGCAGTTCATCAAATCCACTATGCGGTGGATGGTTTCTTTGTGGAGTTGAGTCCAGCCTAAGTACTAAAAGGAAGCATCGTATTTAAATCCATGTCTCCTTTGTTTTAAAATGCACACGGGACAAAACTATTGACGTTTCGAGCAGCATTCCTCACCTTCACTCCTATATTTATGATAATTTACCACGTGTACGAGGACACGTGGTAAATTATCATAAATATAAATGTTTCCTTTCTGATATAATATATATATTACGGTTAAAGCCCGATGTTGGTTAAAGTCCAAAATGATTTTTTCCTTGAAGTTTTTTGGATTCCTGCACTTATATCCATGTTGAGTGCACTAGTAATATCAAGAAACAAAATTGAACTTTAAAATTTTTATAATTTTTTTGTATGAATTTTTTATTTATTTATTCTTGTATGAGCCTTTTCTCCTTCCGCGATGATAAAACTGAAACAAAGAAGGTGGTGTCCGGTGCCACCATTACCATGCAACAAGCTGTGATCACATTTGATTGATCACAGCTTGATTGATTTAGCTCTCAATGTGGGGTCACCAGGTGCCAACTGTATGGGGTGGTCAGCACACATTTGCGCGGCAGATAGTAATATTACGATCGCTTCCTTTAATGTCACAAAGTGTCACATAGCTAGATATTAAAAACTTCTTTTGTTATTTATGATGAGATGCAGCAGCGTTATGGCGTACCCAATTTAACTTATGAATATCTAGCAGTCCCAATATACATAATTTAAATAGTCAATGAGTATATATACATACGCTACAGCGCCCTCCTCTCTGGCCTTGAGGTTCCGCTTCAGGAGCTGCGTGCGTGACGCGCGCACAACCACCTTGCGCCGGCCAGTGCACTCGTAGCTCCAATGGCCGCGCTCCAGACACTTCTGGCAGCGAATGCCCTGAGGGAATGCTGCCGCCAGCGCCGCTTGCCTGCGGTTTTTATGTAATGTAGGTATATTTTGTTGATAATGATGAAAAAACTTACAAGTACTCAATGTATTTCAGCCCCCTTCCCCCCGAAAATCCAAATTGTTTTTACCTGGCTCCCAGCCAATATTCTTTTTATTTTAGTCTACTGGCTCCAACTAGCCCCAACCCTCTACAAATCGTGGGTATACAGCGCTCAGGAGCTTTAATTGAATATCCATTCTCACTATTAGTTTAATCCATGATGATATTTACACTAACCTAAACTTACATTATACATTTCAGGAAAAAGTAATAGCTAGATGATACACAAGGTCCACATTAGTCAGCTGCTAGAAACCTCGAGACAGAGTTTTCAACCATTTTTTTATCGTAGGAGATTAAGCAAATGCAAGCGGAGTTTGAAGTATTATCATGAAACACTGGAGTTCTAAGGCAGAACGAGTTTGTCCTTCTAGCAATCGGCACCACATGCAAAGGCATTGGAGGTGTAGAATGACCACATGGCCATAGGTATGATGATAATTCAAAATATTCGAAGTAAACTTATAACTCCATCAAAGAATAATACCAAGAGCCTCATCTGAAACGTTATGGAAAAGTGGAGCATGTGTTTTAGGCACTAAGATATCCGGCGACAAATATCTCTACAAACTTCTTCCTCTGCGCCTGGTGGCGATTGTAAGTGCCGATCGTCATCTTGTCAGCTCTCACGCTGCACTCGCCACAACAACTGGTAAGTACTTGATTTTCTGGTGGTAAACACGCAGACCTTAACGAAAATTTGCGACTATTCAGGGCGATAGCGAACGACGCGAAAATGGCAAACGTCAAGAACGTCTGACGTTAAAGACGTCAGAGCCAGTGTTGCCTGCCGAGTATTAACCAACACAGGAGCACATTACATGCGATTTTTTTTTATTCTTAACCGTCTAAACGCTCAGCGCCCGTCAACCTTCAGTTTTTTATTCTGCCCTCCTTATTCAAAAGGCGGTAACTACATATATGCCTAATATGTAGTTACCGCCTTTTGAATAAGCAGGGCAGCATTGTCCACGTTATAGATTGAAAACATGCTCAATTACTCAGAGCACTTTTCCCATCAGCTTGCGCGCAAAATGGTCTTCTTATTCCTTTATTAAATCAAAAAATTTAACTGACCTATATTAAAAGTTACGAATTTTTGAAAGAAGGTGAATCCATTTATTTCCGAGTTTTGATCGATAATTTTATACAGCATACATATAAAATAGATTTTCCAAAGTGTCGACTAGTAATAAATACCATACATGTATTTCAAGTATGGGCAGCATAGCCTACGGGCCATTCGGGGGTGTGTGCGTCAAAGTAGATGGCACTATTACGCAGTAATATTATATTATGTATGGATGGCACCACAGTCGTTCGTAGTTATTTCTGCTATATTCTTCAAAAGTAGGAAGTTACTAGCCATAACCGTATTGGCGAGTTACACACGAGGTACACGCGCAGTTAGGTATTTAATCTCGTACTTTGTAAAAAGGCTATCATTTTGTGAGTTAATTATGAGGCATAGTGCAAATTTCATCGCCCAACGAAGTGCTGTGTTACTTTCCGCATCTGTAGCTGAACCTACCCACAGAAAAAAAATCCTCTCCTTCCAATCTTCAATAGTGCTCACAACAGAGTTCGGAGAAGTCTACGGCTCACAACGAATACCTGCGAGTAGCTGTCAAACTCAATTTTGAATAAAATCTGAATGACAGCTTCTCGCAGGTTTTTTGTTGTGGAAATTTCTCGTGTTCGCTTCCCGAGCAGCGGTGGGCCTAAACGTTATTTTCCAATACTATCTCATTCCTTATTCGTTACTGCGTAAGAACGAGTATCAAAACCTGTTATTAATAACGGGTTTTGATACTAGACTTATATCAATGGCTGACCACTGATATAAGAACGAGTATCAAAACCTGTTATTAATAACGGGTTTTGATACTAGACTTATATCAATGGCTGACCACTGCAAAATAATTTTTTTTAATCATTTAATGCAGGTCTTAAATAAATACACTCCTTGTAAATATTTCAGCTACCTACCTATTACGGTTCATAAGATACAGCCCTGTGTCAGACGGACGGACGGACGGACGGATGGATGGACGGATGGACAGTGGAGGCTTGGTAATAGGGTTCTGTTTACACCCTTTGGGTACGAAACCCTAAAAATTATTTAACTTATAAATAAAAAAATATTCTCATTAAAAAGTTACATGAAAAAATCAGACCCTCTAAATTCTTAAATAACATTTTTTTATAACTTAAATTTCCAATAAAAAACTGATATTTAATCAACCTGGTGTTTAAAATAGTTGTAAAATAAATCCCTGTCATGCACTGTACTCGTACATTAGAACAAAGCGCGAGATCCCGTTCCTGAAGATGTTAT
This sequence comes from Incurvaria masculella, assembly GCA_946894095.1. Lineage (NCBI taxonomy): Eukaryota > Metazoa > Arthropoda > Insecta > Lepidoptera > Incurvariidae > Incurvaria > Incurvaria masculella. The sequence goes on along the minus strand of OX335641.1, from coordinate 13,334,657 downwards.
TGTAATAACAGGTTTCGTAGTAAGAGGCGCCCGCAAGATAGTATTGTACAGACGTTACTGTAGGAACGGGTTTCGCAGAGCTAGGCGCGCGGCGCTCGGGCGATCCCGTTCCTGAAGATGTTATTGTAATAACAGGTTTCGTAGTAAGAGGCGCGCGCGAGATAGTATTGGAAAGACGTTACTGTAGGAACGGGTTTCGCAGAGCTAGGCGCGCCGCGCTCGCGCGATCCCGTTCCTGAAGACGTTATTGTAATAACAGGTTTCGTAGTAACAAGCGCGCGCGGGATAGTATTGCAAAGATGTTATTGTAGGAACGAGTTTCGCCGAGTAGAGGCGCGCGGGGCGCACGGGATAGTGTGGCTTAAGACGTTATTGTAGGAACGGGTTTTGTGGATGATGAATAACAAGAACGACTTGTTATTTTCCAATACTTGTTATTAATAATCGTTACGTTAATATCGGCCCGCCGCTATTCCCGAGTAGACCTCGAAGCGAGGTCTACTCGCTTCTCTTCTCTCACAATCCGCGAATTATGAGAATTATGAGCAGGAGCTCTTCTTGAATATTATCTACTGATATTATAATTAATACATATTATTGTTACATGCGCGTAGGGTTGCCATCCGTCAGGGTTTCCCCGGATTTTTCCTAGTTGTAGTCCGGGTTTACAAATTGACTGACTGTTTAAAAAACCTGTTGACATGTCCGGGTTCTGGGCTCTAAAATCTGGGGTTTTTACGCGTATTTTCACGTCTTGTCCTGGTTGCCAAATTTTAGAGATGGCAACCCTACGTGCGCGTCATCTGCGAAGACGTAGCGCTGCGACAAAACTAAAGCAAGCAAAATAGTTCCTAAGTTGCCAACAGATGGCGCTACTTGCCTACTTCCATCGCGAAGGCGAATACATTGCCGTCATCACATACAAAGTAACTCCTCGTCCTGCAGTATTGAGAATTAGCTCTGGAATAATCAAGCAGTGTCTCGAAGGCGATGGTTCCCACCTGCTGCGCATATGGGGCGCCTAGAATTCGGTGGAGTGTTCTGGAAAGAAGCTCCACCGATATACAAGGCGCTGAGGGCGGCAGTTTATTGTGAGACGCGAACCAAAGCGATATCAAGAGTAAGTTAACTGAAGTGAATCAGTTCAACAAGTTATATTGTTTGCATTATAGTGTTCGAAGCGACCTACTGAAGTGGAATAAAATTTTACTTACACCCCACCCGCGTAACATTAATATAAAAAATACTAATAATCACATGCCTGAAAAAATAATTCTAAACAAAAAATTACCTGAATCTAAAGTAGGTGTTGTGATAGGCACTGACTCTTCTATCCCCAGTGTGATTGATCTACTACTAACGGGACAACTCCAAACATTTTTAAATGCTTCAATCATATGATTAAATGCAATCGGAGGGCATGTCTGATAAATAACGAAGCTCAACTCTAGGTAGTATATTCTGTACCAGTCGGCCGGATAGCTTTGTTGTCCTGATTATGAAATGTTATGGGAATATGACATCGATATAACCTAAAACGGGCTTTGGTATGTCGATGGAAAGCTAAGATTCAAAGACTGAATTTTTCTTAATATATTTTATTCCTTCTGTCTGAGTGCAAGGCTATAGAAGCTCTGCTCCGAATAAAAAATTCGGCAGGCCGCAGTTCGAGCAGGGTGGTGGTCCTATCAACATCGTGAGAAGCTCTACCTTCCTGTCATGTGCAAATTTGATTGACCCATATGGTACTAAAATTAAACATTTGAAAATGGTTAATGCCGAAATATTACTGGTTTTTACCACCTACCTATATGATGTGTTTCAGGATCTGCTCCTGATTCCCGAATCTGTGCTTCCTGCACCCCATTGCAAAACCCCAATTCAAGGGGTGCGGCTCGCATCACCCGATCCACATAGAGTAGAGACAGCGGCGCGGGACATAAGAGGGAGTGTGCCGTACACAAAACCAGATTAGTTGTTTCTCTTATTTATTTGTGATATTAATTCTGTAAGCAGAAATAATACTTAAATTAAAGATCTCATCAAGATCTACGTACCTGTCATGTGCACAATATAGACACTTTAGTATCTATGTTTTACTATCGCATTGAATTAAAAGATGGTCGAAGCAGCAATGAAAAATAATTGTCCGTGTTTCCCATCCAGTTCAATGTAGCAATGCTCATAAAGGGAAGGTATTGGACTAATGTTATAATAGGTAATTGTGTGGTATTAGACATTCATGTTAGGTTGCACAAAAAAAAATTAAAAAATGTGTCATATCTCTGAAACCTAGTGCTCATAAACTATAGTCTATTAAAACAATAGGTATGCAAAGGCATAGCACTGCTACCAAACCAAAGCGCACCAAATCGTTCCCGCCAGATAGTTCTAACAGATGGCGCTACTTGCCTACTTCCATCGCGAAGGCGAATGCATTGCCATGTGATAAAGTAACATCTCGTCCTGCAGTCTTGAGAATTAGCTCTGGAATATTCGAGCAGTGTCTCGAAAGAGATTGTTCTCGAATGCGAATAAGGTGCAGGGCACCTAGAATTTGACTGGAAAGCAGTGGTGGGCCTAAACGTTATTTTCCAATACTATCTCATTTCTTATTTGTTACTACGTAAGAACTAACTAATAACGGGTTTTGATAAAGAGCGACTTGCTTCAAAAATTTAAACTCTTCATCAATGGCTGACCACTGCCAAGTACCTACAAGCCGTCTATATATTTTTGAAATCATTTAATGCAGGTCTTAAATAAATACACTCTTTGTGAAAATTTAAGCTACCTACCTATTACGGTTAATGAGATACAGACCTGTGACAGACGGACGGACGGACGGATGGATGTACGGATGAACAGCAGAGGTTTAGTAATAGGGTTCCGTTTGCACCCTTGATGATGTATAATCAACCTGGTGTTTAAAATAGTTGTAAAATAAATCCCTGTCATGCACTGTACTCGTACATTAGAACGAAGCGCGCGCGCGCGAGAACCCGTTCCTGGAGACGTTATTGTAATAACAGGTTTCGTAGTAACAGGCGTAGTACAGGTTATTGTAGTAACAGGTTTTGTGGATGATGAATAACAAGAACGACTTGTTATTGTCCAATACTAGTTATTAATAATCGTTACGTTAATATTGGCCCACCTCTAGTGGAAAGAAAGGTCAGTGAATCATGGTTTGAAGAAGCGCCTGTCGGCATAATTTCCGACGCCCTTAAATATACATAAAACTTATCCATGCCAAAAGAAATTATCGTTAGGATGGTCCTGGCATGGAACCTAGTAAAAAAAATTAAAAAATCCAAAGATATTTAAAAACTCTCGAAAGTTCAGAATTATTGAAATACATTTTTATTTGAGACACCTTTATTTCACATTCATATTCTAAGATCTAAAAGGTTGATGAACAATTAATTTTTATATTCTATCACACCAAACATAACCTGAAATTTTACAAACTATAACTTTGGGTGATTTACATACTTTTCCAAAATGCTGTTTTTTATTTGATTGTGATTTTACAGAGATGGATAAAAAGATGTTACATCACAGATAGAAAAATTTAAGCAAAATAACTTTGTCTTCATGAAGATTTATGTCCAATTACTTTCATGACAAAGTTTTGTAGGACATGCCTACCTTTATTGAAGCAATAACAGTATGGTCCCAAAATCCATTTGATTGGTCTTTGGCCAATATTCACTCACTAAAAAACTTTTTTTAATATTTAAAACACTAGCAATTCAGTCAAAAGTGTATTATGCGAAAATACCATGATAGCCAAAACAATATAATATACGAATATTTCTTAACAATAAGTAATGTTGACTGGGGGCTATTTATTGTTATTGCTTGGGTTATTTTATCCTAATTGATACAAAATATTACTATAAACTAAGAATGGTGATGCTCGATGGAACCTCAGTAAATATGATTACAAGGTAATTTCTGGTGTAAAAGGTGGTGAAAGCCTCATAAGACAAATCACTCACAATAACAAGAACATTGAAAAACATAGCAAACATGGCAACACCACCGCAAATTACTATAATGTAAACATTTCCAACACATCAATGTTCAATGATAACTTTGCCAAAGTGGTCACACAACAAAAATGATTGATGTCATCATAGCATTACTGTTTAAAAACATAGTCCAGTAAAAATCAGTTCTCGGGACTGATTGGGAACTGGGTAAAGTTATATTAAACAAAAGGCAATATGAACAAGTGATAAAAGTCAAATTAAAAAAAAATGTCATTGGAAACAAAACTTCTATGGAGTTTATCATGAGGCATTAAGGTGAGCCTGAAGTTTCTGCCAAAACTACTGGCACAAAAGAGAAAGGAAATTTGTGTATGTTAAACATTATTGAATTTATTAAATATTAGGGGCCACCTATGTAATGTCATACTGGTAGGAGGGGAGGGGGGAATCTACAGAAACTCGACTATGCATGCCAAGGATGGAGAGCGTTGTCAGTTCTTTGTTATATCACCTATTAACAGTTAATACGGATTGAGTTTGGTCAATAAAGGTAAAGAAAGTAGACAAAAAGTACTTTTTAAATTGCCCCCAACCTGCAAAACCTGTGGTTTTTGCAAACATTTCCTATAGACTAGCAGGTCGCGACTATGGTAACGATAATGTACATGGCTGAAACTGGGTTCACAGGATAAAGACCAACCCTCTGAAGCTAAATGTGTCAATCTGCCTGCGCCAAGTGGTTGCGTTACGTAGATAAGGTGCCTGAAAAAATAGTTATGGTGACAAACAAAATGTATGATAAGGTAAATGGCTGCAAATAACGAAGCATGAAAGTGTCAGTACATACTTGCTTAGCAATACCAAAACTGAACAAATCTTTGGTTGCATTTCGTAGTTATATGCGATTTAGGTTACAGATATAACTTTAGGTATATTTAAGTATTTTATAAAAAAACCGACTTGTTATTGTTCTACAAACAATAGGTATCAATGTTTCCATACAGTCATTACATTCATAAGTATGTACATACCAACATCTATTTTATATAGCCAATCTAGATAAAGCAACCACTTGGCGCAGGCGGACCGACATATTTAGCATCAGAGGGTTGGTCTCTAACGTATAAACCCAGATTCAGCCATTTACCTTATCGTGACCAAAAATGCCGAGGCCTCGCGGAATACTAGTAAAATATACCTCGACCACATTTGTAGTACTCGTCAAGACTTTCTTAATTAGTATTGTTTCATGCGTGGTGGCCCCACATACTCTGCCTATATATTTTTTTCCCTTATCCTTTTAATTGAATTAGTTTTTTGAGACTTATTCCAACTGCATCATTAATTACATTTTATTATGTACACTCAAAAGTAACAGGGAATGACAATAAACCGAGTTGGAGACATTTATATTACCGCCGTTCGTATGTCATCTACAATAAACTTCAATATCTGATCTCCATCACATCCGATTAGCACCGTTCGAGGATCTCCATTTATTGCTTTCAGTTTCTTCTTACACTGGGGTCACTTTTTTTAAAACATCACAGTATTCATTTTTAGACGATTTAATGAAACCATGGCTTAAAATCATTGCTCTCATGGAGCATTGAGATGTTGGTTCAAAGTAAAAAAATCATTATATAAAAAAATCCAGAAAGCGTTCGCAAAATATATTGATCCAACTATGGAGTTTGAACAAAAGAACTATCACATGAAATGTGTACCAAAATAGATTTACCTGGATCATATATATGGATAATCAACATAATCGAAAACGTAAAAGTAAAAAATCTAAAATAACTTAATTGGTAAGTCTTAAAAGGCTATGTTGAAGGCACACTCAGCCTTGCTGCTGGTGAGGCAGCGTGAAGTGCCAGCGCGGATCGGAGTGTTGGCAGAGCGGAGCGCGCGAGCGCACGCCAGCCGCCGTCGGCCGGTCGCCCGGCGACCCGCTCAGCATCAGCTCCAGGAGGGATGCCTGTTCAGCAGGACACACTGTCAGAACACTCGATCTCACTAGGCGGACGGTGATAAAGGCGACGTTGGAGCCACACATAGCACTTAATCGGGAGCGCCAACCGAATCATGTTACATTTATAGGAGGCAGAAGTTATTATTTAAGCTGTATCTTTTTTCAAATAAAAAAATACAGGCAAAATATACTGGGTTGATAAAGATACACTAATGCTGAGATTCATAAAGATGATTACGCGTTCTTGCAATCAGCAAAACATACCGTTCACGGGTATAGCGTCTATCGATGTCGCCACCTGCTTTGTACACATAATTTCGAATTCCCCTACAGTCCCTCCTCCCATAATCAACGCCTCCTACTAAGACAGTGTCTAAGATTATACCCACATACATTTATTTAACGCTTTACCTGGTTTCCGGACATTGACTGCAAAGACTGAACATTCAAACAAATTGTCATCGTCACCAAAATCGTGACTAACTTCGAGAAGTGTATTGGGTATTTGTGAGAGCAAAAAATATACAACCTTATGCTGTTGACATGAGACCTCACCTCATCCGGCAGGTGTTCGCGGAACGTTGGTGGCAGGCAACCTTCGCGCAACCTGAGCAGGCATGAGACCCGCTCACTCTCCGTCGAGAATGGATGTAGTAGTTCGAAGAGAATTAGCCCCAGGGAGTATATGTCCACTTTGTAGTCATAAGGGTCACCACGGAGCTGCTCAGGCGACATATACAGGTGAGTGCCTACGGAAATAGAGTCAATGTTTGAGCCATCTAACTATATGTGTGGCGCCTTCTGTTCTGAACTTAAGGTGGCCCAACCCGGCGGGACTAACTAATTTGCGGGCACTGTACAAAACCGTTCTGTTGCGCTCTGGGACCTTCTCTGTTTCAAAGAAAAAGACAGGCTCCGTGATGAAGAAGATGCAACATGTCCACAAAAAAGACAATGTGCATAGTGTATGATTTGGTAATATTTACGAAAATTTTGATTTCAAAACAACTTATAGCTAAAAGTAAACCACGACCGCTGTAGTCAAAAATCTAACAAAAACCAAATAGATTATAAATCTTGATTAAATAAACATAGAAACGGGGAAAGAAGATGACGCCCATATTTCTTGTCAGAGATCCCAAATTTTTCTCAAAATAGCTTTATTTGATCGAATAGATGTCTGATGACCATTGGCATTGTAAAATTGTGTTTGGTTTCTAAGTTATAAGGTCCGAAAGTTCGAATTATTCGCGCGTTTTATACAATAACTTTGGAGGTGGATTACGCAATGATAAAATAAGAACATCTTAAAAAGATTAGCCATCAGACATAGCCTATTTAATCAAAATTTATAATCTATTTAGTTTTTGTTAAATTTTTGGCTACAGCGGTCGTGGTTTAATTTTAGCTATAAGTCGTTTTGTGATTACAATTTTCGTAAATCTTACCAAATCATACACTATGCACATTGTCTTTTTTGTGGACATGTTGCATCTTCCTCATCACGGAGCCTGGTTTTTCTTTGAAATGGTGAAGGTCTCAGAGCGCAACAGCACGATTTTGTACCGTGCCCGCGAAGGAGTTAGTCCCGCCGGGTTGGGCCACCTTAAATGAATACAGTAGGTTTTTTTTTCTTGATTTGGCCTTAGCCATGTTTGACTATGCCAGCCCCTATTTTGTGTATTTATTGATTGCTGCGCAGTACAAGAAACTTGTCTAGTTTCATAAAAAAAAATGGATGGTACAAAAATGAGCTTGAGAGACTGACCGACTCGGTAGGTGTGCCTCGTCTGCGGATCGAACCCCTCGACGGCCTCCCCGGAGCTGTCGCCCATCGCGGTGACCAGCCCGAAATCGCCGACCTTCACGCGTCCGTCCGGCGCAAAGAAAATGTTGCTCGGCTTGAGGTCCCGATGGATGAGGCCGGCCAGGTGGACGTACTCCACCGCTGAGACGATCTGACCGAACAGACTCGTTACCTGTTTATGGGGACCGAGTTACTTTCTACTGCACCAGCAAATCCATGAGAAATTATCTAGCTGACTTTTTATTCCTATTGCTTATCGCGGTAGTCGTTATGAGACCCTTAAGGTTTCTGTCCAATACTTCAATCGAGTGGGGAAAACAAAAGCACAACTAACTAGCTAATTAACTAACATATGTACACACTACCTACATGCTCTATTCCTGGATAGGTAGACAGAGCATAGATAATAAAGCGACATACGAGATGATCAATTATTACTTTACTAATACAGTTTTTTTATGCATCCCGATTTCGACTACGGAAGCTATGTGCCATGCTTCACCTCCATGCTCTCGGTACAGTCCCTTTCAAGCAGAACCGCCCCCCCTCACATAAACCCCACTCACTCACCCACATATCCTCACACACACACGCACCCTCTCACACCCCACACACTAGTTATCACCTTATATGTACATGTCAGGTCTGCAACTTTTTAGGTTTAGGTTTTTAGGTTAGAGTAGTTGTTATTATATGTCAATTGTATTAGTGGCATTTTGTCATTGGCTTTATATAAATTTAATTACTATAATTTTTTACTTATTTCATAACTGCTGTTAAATGCCTGAAAATAAATAAATAAATGTGGTACCTTCTCCTTGCGAGCGTCAAAGGAGCGGTGCTGCCGCAGCCAGTCATGCAGGCTGTCCCGGCGACAGAGCTGCATCTGTATATAGAGGTACATCTTGCTGTCGGCAATGGGCGTCTCGTCGCTGGCACTTCTCACGCAGAGGTCAAGTGACCAGTGCCTTCGGTGACCCTGGAAACAATTTAGAATTTCGATAGACGACTATGTTTGGCAACTGCGTAATTGAGGGTGTTTGAATTGCTTGCTGGTTTTTAAACGTAGATGAGATGGCGCTTTCATAAAAAAAAATGGAAAAACAAGAATATACACATATATAACTATACACATCATCTTCAGAAACCTGACATTCGGGATGTACTTGTAATCGCTGCGATACTCGAATGGAGTTTTAATATTATGTAAAACTGATTGCAGAGAGGTAGGGAGAAAATTAAAAAGTATTACCTTTTTCTTCTTCCCACCGTTGCCCGACTTAGTCGTACTCTCGCATTCCTTTACCTTCTCCAGCTGTTTGTTTACGGACTTCTGGTCACCAGCGCCGGCCGAGTTGTGGTTTACATCCTCGCTGTGCGCGAACACAATGAATGAATCATCGTCGGCGTTTGCGTTTGCACCGTCTCCGGACTTTCTTGAGTTCTCACTGAAGACGATGCTAAAGGAATCATTGCAGCTAAGGGAGCGGTGTCTTTTGGAAGCGTGCTCCGACTCGGCCGGCGCGTCCCAGTGCGGCCTCTGCAGATTTAGTAAGACGGTGTCATTGGGCGCGGGTCCCGCAGAGTGCGTTGTGTGTGTGTTCAGGGGCTCCTTGTGTGAGAGAGGCTCTTCAGTCATGGAAACAGTCACACCATCCAAATCCCTGCAAGAAAAAAATTATGAGATTTGCTGTTAAGGTGGCCCATCCCGCTCAACTCCCCATACAAACGGGGAAAGAAGATCATGCCCATATTTCTTGTCAGAGATCCCAAGTTTTGCTCAAGATAGCTTTATTTGATCGAACTAGATGTCTGATGACCGTTGGCATTGCAAAATTGTGTTTGGTTTCTAAGTTATAAGGTCCGAAAGTTCAAATTTTTCGCGTGTTTTATACAATAACTTTGGAGGTGGATTTCGCAATGATAAAGTAAGAACATTAAAAACGATTAGTCATCAGACATAGCTAATTTAATCAAGATTTATAATCTATTTGGTTTTTGTTATATTTTTGACTAAAGCGGTCGTGGTTTACTTTTAGCTATAAGTCGTTTTGTAATTAAAATTTTCGTAAATCTTATCAAATCATACACTATGCACATTGTCTTTTTTGTGGACATGTTGCATCTTCCTCATCACGAAGCCTGCCTTTTTTTTTAAACAGAGAAGGTCCCAGAGTGTAACAGCACGGTTATGTACCGTGCCCGCGAATGAGTTCGTCCCGCCGGGTTGGGCCACCTTAAGTGGAAAATTTGTCTCTTCAAATAATATAACTAACTACATCAGTAAGTCATGCCAATGCTAGGATACATCCAACCACAGGTAAATTACCGTTTGTCTGTCTCTTGATTTCTTCTCTACCTTTTTGGGCTTCTATCTCTGCCAATCTGTGCGTCCGCTTATCCAAATTCCTGTCACACAGTTCTCCACTATGTATCTGGCCAAGTCTGACATATCGGTAAATACCTATAAAGTAATATCTCCATCTTTTAACTGTCTCTCCTGGTCAATCCCTACTTTCTTTATCGATCTCGGAATGGTACGTCTGGCAACATATGAATATCCTTACCATATAACCATTGCAATATCCATCTGAATCCATTTGTTTACCATCTCCCTGTCAGTGCCTCTTTTATCCATCGGACTGGTCTGTTAATCCCTAGTCATTGTCAGTCCGTCCTACAGTCCAACCACTCACCTGATCCAGCCGGCGTCGCGCCGCTCCTGCCAGGCGGGCGGCGGCTCCTCGAGCCACGCGTTGAAGTAGCGCACAATGTGCTCGTGCTCCAGCTTGGCTAGTGCCCGCACCTCACGCAGCACCCGTTCCCGCTTCGACTCGCTGCCGACGCCATGGCACGATTAGTTGGCACATATATACTACGTTATCGCCTTGCCCAGCCTCAAAAAGCATCGCACTCATTAAAACTCTTCCCAGTGAAAATTTAGTATATGACATATACCAATAAGTGGACAAAAACCGTGTGGTAGAACTGATAGATGTCACATCGTTCCGGATTGTCTTTTAAAAGTTTTTTTTTCGTTCCAACAGTACAATTTTATCAGTCACGTGATGTTCTCAATTATTGTCACTGTCATCTTTCAGTTGACACTGTTATCTAAGCCAGACCATAGATTAAAGAGGAAGGAATAGATAGCTAACGTCAGACAACGTACAAAACTCGCAGAAAACTGCTTATTTACGCTGTTACTATGACATTGCCAACCAGCGCTATCTCCCGTCACTATCAGAACTGGCATTCAACTAACCTTGATTCTAAATTTATCCTAGGCAGGAGTGATAAAAAAGGTTACATTTTAATGAAAAATTAATGAATGAATGAAAATTGTAAATAAAAAATATTATTGATATTCATTGGTTTCTATTACTCAGAAATGTGAATTGCAGCGCCACCTGTGGACTTTTACATTTCAAGATTGGTAAGACGTTGGCAGTCTATCCCTTCCTATTTTATCTATCCCCAGACATTGAGGAAACAAACTCCACAAACTTCCCTTGGGGAACGCATGCCCGTAGCATTTATTCTACATTTCATTCACTAGTGTAGGCACCAGCATACCAGTGGTGTATTATGACTGGATAATATTCATAAGGTTTGTTTGTGCACACAGCCACAAATGCAATATTATTTCTTAATGGTATCACTAAATTTCACATGGCAATGGGGGTAGAAACAAAATTATTCAAATCTTTTTAATACAAGAGAGAAATTCCAATCCTACCTACCTACTCCCAAAACTGTTACTTTTCGAGCCAACCTCGGTGCAGCAACATCAAACTCAACATAAAAGTGGTTATAATTGCAATCAAGAAGAATTGTACAAGCATTCAATCATCGAGGATTAAGAGAGGAGCTGCAGTGCCATTCAGTGCTCAGTGCTCCATCGTTCAAGCAAGGGTCGACCCTGGACCTGTGCACAAGGTTTGTCAAGGAAAACCCAGTCAAGAAGCCGACATGAGAACCAGCACCTGGATTATTTGGAGGTACTGATTAAAAGAAAATGTATACAGTTCACCCCCTATTTTAAACCTCTAAACGAAACAATGTCAGTGGCCATAAGAGTTTAGTGGTGAAAATTACTTTCATGGGACAAAACTGAACCAACCGTCGCGGCAGTGTGATCCTCTTGACGGCGTAGGAGCAGTGATCTATGTTGTTACGGCACTCAAACACGACACCGAAGCCACCGCGGCCGAGGCAGCGCAGAGGTGTGAAGTCGCTTGCGTAGCGGCTGATGTAGTCGGCGGGGGGCGTGAGGGGGGCGGGCTGAGGTGCAGCGGGTAGTGCCGCCGCCCCGCTGCGCTCAAAGTGGTGCTCCACCACTATGTACTCCTGTCCACGGTGCAATTATACACTGGTCGGCACGAGATTCTTATTCGATATTGCTTCTAGGTGGTTGCAGAAAACAGGAATTTGATACTGCAAACACCTAATAAATTAAATTGATTTTTCCTTTTAAGATTTTTTTTTAATATTTATTTATTTATGAATAACACGATCAGGTTGACACGTGTTCGTATTTGTCACCGAAGCAACACGGAGACTTGGATCTCGATGGATACTTCGGCGGTGAGCCTGGTATGTTGGCAGAGGTCGTCGATAGATTCTCACAGCGTTGATCTGGTCTTAGTACATTCTTCTTGGCCAACGAAGGATAATTTTATGACTCCCTTCTACTCTGTAAATCTGATTCCTGGCTCATTTGCACTACATGTCTAACGAGAATCAATAAAATTTCCATGTAAAATATTTGTATTATATTGTTCATGTGGGAGTACTCATAACTATGGAGGTAGTTTGAATTGTGCTTCGATAAAGTTATGCTTTTTAGAAAGCTGTTGCTTATAAATTTAAATAAGTGGGAGTACAAACATATACCGTAAGACCAGTTCAATTTAAATGAACTATGGGAAATCTGTCTATATTGAAATTAAAATAGGATTAAAAAGCGAAGTACATGGATAAATTGACCATCACAGGGTTTTGCCTCATCCGGCATAAATGTCACAAACGACCGTTGAGCAAGCAACAGGGTAAGATATGTCTGCCCAAACTAAATTGACCGTGACAGCTCTATTTCTTTAATTAATGTATCCTCGCTTCACGGTCGTTTCTACTATTTTAATTTAGAAGTCATATTTGAATGGATAAAGATTTTAAGTTGGTAGGCGATTAAATATTGGGTACTTAAGTTATGATGGAAGGATCGTGCTGCACAGCATATGGAAGTGTGCGGCGGTGTTGATGAGGGGTCCGCTTAAGTGAAAAGTGTAAGATTGGGAAGAGGAAGGAATTCGTGAGAGTAACACCGACCTGATTGAGGGGGAGCGGGGTCACCGGACGGAATTTAGGCGCGAAGAACCGCGGCCAGATCATCAGGTTCATGAGCAGTGCGGAGCTGATCGCGATCAACAGTACTTCCTTCCTGCAAATTACGTTAGCTTGTAAATAATCGTCAGTAACAAGCAAGTTAGGAGGAAAAAACTGCCAGGGTGGGAAACATTTTAAACGAGCAGGTGCGCTTGTCAGCATACCGGAAGTAGCCGCGATTCACCGCTGGAAAGAGAGCACGTGGTGGTGCGTCTACTGGTGGTCGCGCCGCTCCGCCTGCGGCGGCACCACGTCCAGCCCGGAGGGATCCTCGGTAGCGTCGCTGCCCGTGTCGCAGGTGCTCTCGTCAGCGTACAGGAAGTAGCCGCGATTCACCGCTGGCAAAAGAGCACACTCACCACCAGAAACACAGCGAGTAGACGTGCACGTGCACGTGGTGGTGCGTCTCCTGGTGGTCGCGCCGCTCCGCCTGCGGCGGCACCACGTCCAGCCCGGAGGGATCCTCGGTAGCGTCGCTGCCCGTGTCGCAGGTGCTCTCGTCAGCGTACAGGAAGTAGCCGCGATTCACCGCTGGCAAAAGAGCACACTCACCACCAGAAACACAGCGAGTAGACGTGCACGTGCACGTGGTGGTGCGTCTCCTGGTGGTCGCGCCGCGCCGGCTGCGGCTGCACCACATCCAGCCCGGAGGGATCCTCGGTAGCGTCGCTGATCGTGTCGCAGGTGTTCTCGTCCGCGTACAGGAAGAAGCCGCGATTTACTGCTGGCAAGAGAGCACACTCACCACCAGAACCACAGCGAGTAGACGTGCACGTGGTGGTGCGTCTCCTGGTGGTCGCGCCACTCCGCCAGCGGCCTCACCACGTCCAGCCCGGAGGGATCCTTGGTAGCGCCGCTGCCCGTGTCGCAGGTGCTCTCGTCCGCGTACAGGAAGATGCCGCGGTTCACCGCTGGGAAGAGAGCACACTCACCACCAGAACCACAGCGAGTAGACGTGCACGTGCACGTGGTGGTGCGTCTCCTGGTGGTCGCGCCGCTCCGCCTGCGGCGGCACCACGTCCAGCCCGGAGGGATCCTCGGTAGCGTCGCTGCCCGTGTCGCAGGTGCTCTCGTCAGCGTACAGGAAGTAGCCGCGATTCACCGCTGGCAAAAGAGCACACTCACCACCAGAAACACAGCGAGTAGACGTGCACGTGCACGTGGTGGTGCGTCTCCTGGTGGTCGCGCCGCTCCGCCTGCGGCGGCACCACGTCCAGCCCGGAGGGATCCTCGGTAGCGTCGCTGCCCGTGTCGCAGGTGCTCTCGTCAGCGTACAGGAAGTAGCCGCGATTCACCGCTGGCAAAAGAGCACACTCACCACCAGAAACACAGCGAGTAGACGTGCACGTGCACGTGGTGGTGCGTCTCCTGGTGGTCGCGCCGCGCCGGCTGCGGCTGCACCACATCCAGCCCGGAGGGATCCTCAGTAGCGTCGCTGATCGTGTCGCAGGTGTTCTCGTCCGCGTACAGGAAGAAGCCGCGATTTACTGCTGGCAAGAGAGCACACTCACCACCAGAACCACAGCGAGTAGACGTGCACGTGGTGGTGCGTCTCCTGGTGGTCGCGCCACTCCGCCAGCGGCCTCACCACGTCCAGCCCGGAGGGATCCTTGGTAGCGCCGCTGCCCGTGTCGCAGGTGCTCTCGTCCGCGTACAGGAAGATGCCGCGGTTCACCGCTGGGAAGAGAGCACACTCACCACCAGAACCACAGCGAGTAGACGTGCACGTGCACGTGGTGGTGCGTCTCCTGGTGGTCGCGCCGCTCCGCCTGCGGCCGCACCACGTCCAGCCCGGAGGGATCCTCGGTCGCGTCGCTGCCCGTGTCGCAGGTGCTCTCGTCCGCGTACAGGAAGTAGCCGTGATTCACGGCTGCAAAGAAATTAAGAAAACCATATAAACACACAAAGCTGTGACCGATTGACACTATAAAATGGACAGTATATTGGTTTCCCTCCTATCCATTGCATTTTAACACCATTTTTTAGGGTTCCGTACCCAAAGGGTGAAAACGGAACCCTATTACTAAGCTTCCGCTGTCCGGCCGTCCGTCCGTCCGTCCGTCTATCCGTCTATCCGTCCGTCCGTCCGTCCGTCCGCCTGTCACAGGGCTGTATCTCATAAACCGTAATAGGTAGGCAGCTGAAATTTTCACGTAGTGTGTATTTATTTTGCCGCTATAACAACAAATAGGTAAAATAATAAAATAATAAAATTAAAAAGGGGGTCCCCATACAATAAACATAATTTTTTTTGTGTAAAATCTTGTACGATGGTACGGAACCCTTCGTGTGCGAGTCCGACTCGCACTTGGCCGGTTTTTGGTATTTTATTTTCAAATTTCCACTTGAGGCAGATAGGTATGACACCTACCTCGTATCGAGACTTACAGGAGCTGTGCGCAGCGCCACCGACGGAGCCGTACAGCGTCAGCAGTGCCAGCGCGCCGCTCTCGCGCTCGCCCAGCGGCTGCAGAGCGGTAGCGGGCGCTGCGAGTTGAGCGCGCGCCGGCCGCGGCCGCCACGGCACCACCGCCGCCGTCGTCTCGGCCACCGAGCGCGCGTACGACACGCTCTCCTGCACGTACAGCTGAGGGGGAGACATCAAGGGTTATTATTTTAGTAGAACAAATGTAGAAGTCCAACTTCTAGCCAATGTATCAATTTAACAATCATGTTTCGGCCAAAACCTGTTGCTGATAACATTGTCAAAGACACGGCGAGAGCGGCGCGCCCGTCAGTCCATTACCGAACGGGGGACAAGTGCATGGGCTCTGCACATGGTGGTCGTCTCCGCATGACCTTTTCGGTGACTGCTCCACCCACCCAACAGTGTCGACTTCGGTGGTTCCCTCGTCACACACCGCATCTCAAGATCTGGACGTCCAGAACGGCAAGGAATGAGGAGCCTCGAGAGAGAGTTAGCGATGTTTAGGAATAACGTACAAATCAAATTGGCTAGTTTACCTATTAGTAATCAACTTATTATTCATTGACCCTATATAAGTTAACTGGCAAGGTTAAGGATTTTCTTACTAATCAATTAGCTAGTCCTTAAGGTGGCCCAACCCGCTCATCTCCCCATACAAAAGGGGAAAGAAGATCACGCCCATATTTCTTGTCAGAGATCCAAAATTTTGCTCAAAATAGCTTTATTTGATCAAACTAGATGTCTGATGACCATTGGCATTGTAAAATTATGTTTGGTTTCTAAGTTATAAGGTCCGAAAGTTATAAGGTTTTCGCGCGTTTTATACAATAACTTTGGAAGTGGATTATGCAATGATAAAGTAAGAATACCGTAAAAAGATTAGTCATTAGTGGTTTTTGTTCGATTTTTTACTACAGCGGTCGTGGTTTACTTTTAGCTGTAAGTAGTCTTGAAAATAAAATTTTCGTAAATCTTACCGAATCATACACTATGCACATTGTCTTTTTTGTGGACATGTTGCATCTTCCTCATCACGGAGCCTGTCTTATTCTTTGAAACAGAGAAGGTCCCAGAGCGCAACAGCACGGTTTTGTACCGTGCCTGCGAATGAGTTGGGCCCGCCGGGTTGGGCCACCTTAAATAAGAAAGTCAGCTAACTCAGTTAATCAGCCTTACTTAATTAGCTTATCAGCATCCAGCTATAGATAGGCAATCAGCTAGACCACTAATCAGATGTACAGTTGGGCTAATATCATGGGAGTGCGTGTGGTATTAGTCATCAATGTCCAGTGTGTCTGATGAGTGTGGTTAAGCGTTGGTCGTAACCTGTTCAAAGCCTTCGATGCTCCACTCCACTTCACTTGTGTGCAGCTACCTTTTGGCATCCGTCTTGGAAGGTGGTGGTGATGATGATTCGGCTTGTCATTGGTTGTCTGAAAGCGTCGCCCGGTGCCCGCGCAGGTGTCGTCTGGTGATGGTCCCACTACACTTCGCACTCGCAAATGCACGCACTGATGGAGTTTTTGGAGGCTGTCCAAAATGGTGTCAGAAACCTGGCCGCGAGTAGGATGCCGGCGGATCCTTGGCAACGTCTTTTGGGAGCCCAAATCAATGTCCGCCTTTGAGCACGTAGGTTACGAACACAGCTTCCGACGCTGGCGCTCAAATCGCCCTTCCGCCATGATGCTGCCAGAGGTCTTGCGGATGCCAGTTATTGATCGGCATTTTCCCCAACAGGTACAGTGTACCTAATCTGTATTGTTGTGTCAAGATGTGTCATTCCGCAAAAACTCGATGAATATCAAACATCCAATTACATTAAATCAATAAGATATCCGATTGACAATTTAGCTAGGACATAAGGTCAGCTCACCTGCTGGTTGTGCACGCCGACGTAGAGCGAGGGGGGCGCGGGCGCGGGCGCGGGCTCGCCGAGCGGGGCGGCGGGTGCGGCGGGCGCAGCGGCGAGCAGCGCGTCCACCCTCCGCAGCCGGCCCGCGCTCAGCCGCCACACGTCCGCCACCGGCGCGCCCAGCTACCGACCCAAACCAGTCCATCAGTCAGTTTAAGTTTCTGTATTTGCCCTCTCAGGTTTTTAGTATTAGCAAGGGTGAACATATCTTGTAGCTTGGGAGAGTTGTAAGAAGAGTTGAGAATTTTAAAGAGTGTTTTTTGTTTCTGTTCTCTGTTGACACGGTGTGGAAGAAGAGGCACTTAATGCATGATTGAATTGGAACATACATCGTCCAGATTTATGTAATATTTCGTCAAGGTACGTAGTCCTCCGTAATCGTAGAGCATGTATGAAAGGATATATGCCCATAAAGGAAACGAAAGAAGTATTTTGTTATCATCCCCGCCTACCTATCTGGGGAAGCAACGTGAGAGTGTAGTATGCATGTAGTACCTGCCGCTGCCACAGCTCAGTGTTGTCCCTGCGCACGGCGACCAGTCCATCCGGTAGCGCCAGCGCCACCGCCAACTCGGCTCCCATCCCGCCGCCGCCGCCGCCGCCCGCGCACCCGTCGCTCTCCCCGCCCGACAGGTGGTGCTCCGCCACGCTAAAGTTCCACCTGCCAACACATTGGGTTAAAATGCTGTTTTAAAGAGGTCGAACGTGCCCCATGCGTCCCTATCTATCCTGCACCACAGCTTTCCTGCCGACTGTCCTAGCGGATTCTCTTGGAAATAAAACTAAACGAAGTAAAAAAACAACCAAAGAATGTTGTTAATAAAAACACATGAAAGAAAAGGGGAAAATGGGAATCATAAGGTCATCCATATGATTCCCAGTTTCCCCTAAATAAAAACGAATCAAAAGGTACCAAGTAGGACATAATATCTTCAATAAGATACTATTACATTTCCTGTAACATATTTTTATATTTATTTACATTATTAACATTTAAACTGTAAATGTTTGTGTTTGAATAATACATAAAACAGAACCATTGACAAATTTTATGAATAAAATAAATCCCAGGCAGGGTCAAGCCTGCAAAAATAAACAGGATAGTGACTAACATTGCTATCTGAGTGATAATGCTCGGATGTACTATAAAGGATGTTATAATTTTCATGGAATTACTCACACCATTACAACCTTGGAAGCAGCCATAATATTTACCAGTGTGTTTAAAAACTTGTTTATACAATATGTGGTAAATGTCAAGTTGCCATGCTTCACTTGCTCATAGTTCACACAGCATACACATAAATGCTACTGCCAAAATAAAAGTAAGGTTCTCAGGACAAATACCCTACAACAAATGTAATATATGTAAAAAATGCGCCAAGTGCCTTATGTGTATCAACGCAAAAGCAGGTCGGCAATGCTGCAAGCAAACACGCTTCACATGTGTTTGTGAGTCACCCCCCTGCCTAAGGTGTGGGTTGTTCGGTATAGTGAGAGTGTTCAACTAGGAAACAGCTAGAAGAAGTTATTCATATCGTCGTCGGCTTTTTACTCACTTGCCATACGCGCCTCGCTTCTGGATCCCTAATTATCACTTCTGTAACAACAGGTTACCTAATCACAATTTCATATAATAATCCATAAGATATAATGACACAACCTGTACATACATAAAGTATTCATGAAATCTTCATTTTAACTAGCACATTGTTCAAATGGCATTTGTGAATAAGTGTCAATTCAGAAGAGTGGCGTAAAGTGTGTCACGACCAATGTGGTCAGTACGCAGCATAGTGCTGCTAGCCAGCTTCACACTGGCAGTTAGAGGGCAGATGAGCTCAGGAGCAGTGTCTGGGCGAGTGCGAGAGGGTTGCGAAAAGTATGGAACAACACATATATGCATAACTGGAAATGTTAATGGAAATATAATGCATGTTGATTGCGCAGGGGAAAACTACCCACTTGGAGAAAGAGTTCGTATTCGATTAATTTTCAAACCATTTATGAGGAGCATCAATAGTTTTCCAATTGAAAGAGGGTGCTCGTTCTCACATTTGGAAGTAGTGAACTATACTTGTTCATTTACGGCCGACATTTCTGAGTACCATCTAGGCACTACATTTTGGTGCGTGATCAATCAGAGACGCTCAAGAGAACCATTTTTTACTAAAACAGAGGCTTCCTTGAGATCTACTAAAGCCAAGACTGTAGTGGGTCGACCTGCACCACTAATCAACTGCTCAGGTAGATCCGGCAACCCGGCACTCCTGTGGAATATTGTCTCAAAACCTGCAACAATGGATGCAACGCAGAACATCACTCACTTTGCCCCAGGCACTCGACTGAGAGCCTTCTGTATTTTCGCATGCCTCCACTATTTGCGGCCATACAAAACAGTCTGGAAACTTAATGGACTCGTTCTAAACCAGCAAACTACACTGAACAGGGCTGTACAGAATGTCACGTTAGAGTATAATTTAGTAACAGAAGATGAAGGGAAAATCCTTGAGTGCATAGGCTGGGATTCTGAAGATCCAATGATTACTACTAGACTTGCTACAACTCTTATAAGTGACCAAAGTTACGGTAATTATGAATTGTTTAATGAGAGTTGGACTGGCCTAACGACGAAAGAGCAAGTTTTACCCCAGAAAATAACAGAAAGTAAGATGTTATATCAAGAAACCACAAAAACAACTTCGTTTAGTGAAGAGGCTGATATTGTAAGTTTCATAGACCGAGAAACTACTATCAGCAATTTAGGAAACCAGGAAATAACTGGCAGCAGTTTACCTGAGCAACGACTACTGAAGACAACGACTACCGAACCTTTAGTAAGCCAGGAAACGAATGGAGAGACAACCGCGATTTTGGAAACAGAAAAAAAAAGTCCACCACAGAACACGATTCCGAAGACCTTCTCATGGCCAATTGTAGTAGGCCTCTCAGCTTTGCTAGCAGTAGCAACTGCAGGTGTGGTGTTCTGGATTTTTTGCAATCGTGGACGAAAGTGGGAGCCAAGGATTTCTGGATCGGCTGAACATTCCAATCCGACCGAGAGTTTTGCTCCGACCGAGCAGGACGGTCCACCTCAGGATGAGTCTGTGGAAGTGGGAGCAAAAGGGAGTCGCGCTCAATACACAAAGGTGACCTTTTAGGACTGTGATCATAACATGTAATCATAAAATTAAACAATAAAAAGGAATTGTAAGGGTGTGTGAGGGTGTGCGTATATTTGTAGGAGCCATCAGATAGTAAGAGATAGTTTTATGGCCATATTACGGCCCGTTGGGTAACTGGCCAACATAAACCTTACAATAACACTTTTCTTCAATATTCACCAAATGTTAAACAACTCAACCTGTATAAGCGTTAAAGATATTTTTAACTTCAATGCATAATTTAATCTACATTACTTTACATGCTGCAGTACCGAAGAGCAGTAGTGTGACATCCGTAATGAGAGATGTGGTCACTGTTAGGAGTGTTGCTGCTCAGCTGTGTGCTACCAGCTCGAGTTAAAACCGCCAGCGCAGTAGCCCCCAAAGTACGAGAGGGCTGTGAAAGCATCGGTGCCGCACGAATGTGTATTACTGGAAATGTGACCGGAAAGACCCTCCAAGTAAAATGCACAGCGGAAAATTATCCACTTGGTTCAAGAGCTAGCATTTATTTACGAATGGAACCATTATCCCTCAACTACTATACAAATCCACTTGTAAAAGGATGTTTCTTTCTTGATACAGAAGTTGTAGAGTATACTTGCTCATTTACTACGGATATATCAATGTACAAGCGAGGGACAACTTTCAAGTGCCCGTTTAATTTTAAATACAAACGGATGCCATTCTTCACCCAGACGGAAGACTTTCCGGTTCCAGCCATAAGAACTTTGTCTACAACAAAGAGACCTCGCCCACTGTTAAACTGCACAAGTCGAATGGGTCAACCTGCACTCGCCTGGAACGTCAACACTCTGCCTGCATCACTGAGTGCCGAGCAGAACATCACCCGCTACACTCTGGCTACACGCCTGATGGCCTGGTGCGTACTCGCCTGCCACGATCATCCGAACAAGTACCAACTTGTGTGGAAATTGGACGAGGAAGCTCTGAATATTCAAACAACATTGGAGAGGAGAGTAGAGAACTTGACTTTAGAGCATAACTTCACAAGGGAAGACGATGGAAAAGTCCTTGAGTGCAGTTTAATCGCCCCATGTTTAGACTGCACACCGCAGTATTCCATAATCAAAACGATTGCAACCACCCTGAGAATTGAAGAAAGTCACTTGAGCCAGGTAACGGAAAATTATAGCATAGAAAATCAAGAAACTACTACCAGGACTTCAATAAATCATGAAAGGACTGGCGAGAAATTAAATCTTATCTGGAGTTTAAATACGCAAACTACTCTTGAAGAGAGTTCAGGAAACCAAGAAAATATTACAGAGAGTTTAAAAGATCTGGGTTCTGGAAGTTTAGCAGTCCAAACAACATCTACACGTGGTTTATTAGATCAAGAAACAACTATGAGGACTTTAATGGACCAACCTATGATAAACACAGAAACAACACAGAATGTGCCTCCAACATTGACAACACAGAATACGCCTTCAACGTTTTCAACACAAAATAAGTCATCAAAGTCGTTCCTCTGGGCTGTGGTGGTGCCCCTTTCATTGTTGCTGTTGGTAGCAGCGGCTGTCGGCGCAGTCTGTTGGAGGCAGCGCGTACGCCGGCACAGGTGGAACCCAAGTCTTCAGAAAGCGAGCGAGCTTGCGGTCCCAGAACGGTGGGATCCTTCGCCAGAAGCCGAGTCAGTTGGGATCGGTGGGTACAGTGGAAACGCTCGATTCACCAAAGTGTCTTTTTCAAGTATAGTAGACTATGATTAAATTACTATGGCACAGTGTTCCAAGACCAATGGTTCTTGTTGACCCTGAGTTGCAAACAGACCAACTTTGTTAGGGATGGTCCGGAAAATGTGAACCCTGGCTACTAATAAGGTGTAATTTCCAACCATATTACACAGCAACTAGTTTTCATAATAATTTTGCAATGTAAACTTTTGGTGAGTGTTTTAATAGCCTAAGTTCAAATCAATAAAGTTTATGTATTCTTTGGTTGTTGTTATTTGCCACTAAATACACATGTAAAATAAAATAAAATAAAAATAGCCTTTATTTCTACTACAATTCAATTTTGACATATAAGATTAGACTATTTTATAATATTATAGGTGTTTATGGTTACATGCATAATTATGAATTAATTTATTTTAGTAGTAGTCGCCTCTGCGGCGTAGGCCTCTCCTAAACCTTTCCAAACATCTCTTTCCCGCGCTTCTCGCATCCATAAGGGTCCACATCGCTGGTTAAAGATGTCTCTCCACCTTTTATTTAGTCTTACTCTTTTCCTGATCCTGTCTCTCGGTACCCATTCTGTTAGACGTTTTGTCCATTTGTTATTATTTGTCCTACAAATGTGTCTTGCCCATTGCCACTTGAGTTTTTGTATTCTTTTCCTTATTTTTTTCTTTTATTTTTGTTTTTTCTTAGATTTTGATGTTTTTAACCTTTTCACCTAACGGTTTCTATTCTTCTAACATAGAGAATAGAGCAAACATTTTCTCAAGTCAAATCCATTGAAATGTTGATACACAGTTTTCAAAATGACCAAGTCTGGCAAATTATGTTCTCATACAGTTCGATTTTCAAATTAGCAATTGGTTTATTTCTTTCATTATAAGTGGCCAGTTTCCATCAAAGTCAGAAACATCCATCCAATCAGAAAACAAAAAGACAAACACAGACAAATCGTCAGATAAAATGTTTAATGTCACCGGTTAATTGTAGGTCCAATTGTCGCCTTAGCAATAGCCACATCGGTAGACAGTGTGATACACTGTAAGTGTCACACTATTAGACAGCAGACGCCCATCGTATGTCCTGCTCCAACGAACGTAGCTAGCAAGCTCCTGACATCGATTCACCGGCAGTGAAGACCCACCGCAATAAACATACGGACGTAGATTTTGACACTATATTTTAAAATCCAAAATTTAAAAAACCTAGCATAACTATATGAGCATTTCCCACCTGTAGTATGAGAAATTGATAGGCTAACGACTCTAAACAAATACAGTGTCAATCTGTAAGTTTTGTTACACACTTTTGAGGGGTCAAGTTCGGAGCATTATACACACAAATTTTGGTTATGGATCACTCCCTTAAAACGCCATCAGCATCCTTATTACTGGTGGTTTATACATTAAAGCTTAAATTTTCATTCTCATTCAAAGCAGATCTGAAATGGCGCTGTTTACTCAAGAGCAATATAGACAATTCAATGTCGTTGTGCTCATAAACTTTCTTTTATATGTGGCATATGGCGTACGACAGGCCCTCACCTCACTAATAGGTGTCGACAACGCCCATGGACTTTCGAAATTTTAGAGGGGCTGCGGAAACTATGCCGGCCAGCCGGCCAGGTGCTTCCTTACACCATGTTTGAAGAACTTGCGATTGTTTTTACTGCTAAAAGGAAGGACCTGGCAAGGCACCCAATTCCTTAAAAAATGCGATGTGTTGGACTAATACCCATCTATAGCCATCCAAAAATGAAAAAACACCGCCCAAAGCTAATTAGTACATTCACATTTCCATCATAACTTCTGTTCACCACCTTTTAATATAATACTCACTTCTCGTGGCTGGTGAGCGGGTCAAGCGCGCGCACTGTGTGAGCACTGTGCTTCAACACGAGCAGGTCCGGAGTGCCGGTCTCCTCTCCGCCCGAGCAGCCCACCGATGCGCAGCGGTACACCACGCGCCCCGAGCGCGGCTTCACGCCCGCCCCAACCATTTAAAGTACAGCTCTGGGGGCAGTGGTGCTACTCATTTCTCGTGGCCGGTGCGCGGGTCGAGCGCGCACACTGTGTGAGCACTGTGCTTCAACACGAGCAGGTCCGGAGTGCCGGCCTCCTCTTCGCCCGAGCAGCCCGACGACGCACAGCGGTACACCACGCGGCCCGAGCGCGGCTTCACGCCCGCCCCAACCATCTAAAGTACAGCTCTGGGGGCAGTGGTGCTACTCACTTCTCGTGGCCGGTGCGCGGTTCGAGCGCGCGCACTGTGTGAGCACTGTGCTTCAACACGAGCAGGTCTGGAGTGCCGGCCTCCTCTCCGCCCGAGCAGCTCGACGACGCGCAGCGGTACACACGCGCCCCGAGCGCGGCTTCACGCCCGCCCCAACCATCTAAAGTACAGCTCTGGGGGCAGTGGTGCTACTCACTTCTCGTGGCCGGTGCGCGGGTCGAGCGCGCGCACTGTGTGAGCACTGTGCTTCAACACGAGCAGGTCCGGAGTGCCGGCCTCCTCTCCGCCCGAGCAGCCCGACGACGCACAGCGGTACACCACGCGGCCCGAGCGCGGCTCCACGCCCGCCCACACCGTCTCGCGGGAGCCTGCACATTGAGTTTTCTTAGATATGGAGAATACGTGCTAATGTGAGAACAAAACCATAGTTCGTTAAGATGGTCTGCCGCAGTCTAGAGGATAGAAACTGTGCTCGCGGACAGTAAAAATGCTGCTTGTACATTTATTGTTTTGTAGATAATCCATTGAAACAATTATTTATCATTTATTAATTTTATTGTAGACAGGCCAGCCTGGGCTGATGTGTCTAAGTACCATTCAATGTTTGATATCATATTTTTCTGTGCAGGAAGTAGTTCACTTAGTCACTTCCTTTAAATGCATGATTGCTTTTGAGTTACTTATGTATTATAAAAAAACTATTTAGCACGTACATAATTTGCAGTTATTATCTTTATGATTTTAAATAATATTTGCCAACATCAATCAAATAAGAAATAATACAATAATCTGACAGCAATGCGATTGTAAAGATAAGAGTAGAATTATTAATGTCTAGCCATTAATGTATGATAGGAAAACGAAAATGTAACAATAAGGTCTTGATGATGCTTCCAAAATGTTGAAATCTTGAAAATAAAAATATATTACTGAATAATAAGCTAGCATGTATTATTTAGTATACGATTCCCATAGCTAATATCTGGTGTTTTGCAAGAGGAATAATTTACTGGATTGGTTACTGTGAATAATTATATTTTTCAGATAATTCACCATGCAAATTGGAACCAGAAAAAACTTACATTAAAAAAAACCACCATTATTTGTCAGAAACTCTGAATTGGAATTCCCACCTAAATGGGCAATTAAGGAACTTTAAAATTACGTAAAAACATCAAATCCCATACAAGTTTTACCACTTTTTCTTTGGTTTTAATTCTTCAACCTGTCAAAATCAAACTTGGACTACCAATTTATATGAAAACACAGTCGGCGTAAACGGCAACATCAACGTATTTATGGCGACGACGAGTAAGGTGTCAAATCAAACTCAGAATTGCATATGTTAGTTCGCTTAACGCCCTCTGCAAGCACTCTTAAATTCTCCATACATTTGAAAATACCGGTCGATCGGTTTGGCGTAAACGGCAATTTAGGTGACAAGTCCTTCTGGGGTGCTCCAAAGCTCAGGTGTGCGACAACTACATAACTTTTTAAATTCAATTTATAACTTTTTTGATTAGAAGTGTTATCGAAAAATATTTACAACATGGTTTAGGTGACTTCTAACTTTGACGAAAATTTGGAAAATTATGCTAAAAAATAAAAATGTAGGGGAACCACGGCAGGACTCTGTAATTCCGTGTACATGTAAGTTTTGCTATCGCCATAGCGCAAATCATCGCGCGGGTTGTCAGTAAGTTCAGTGGGCACAATAAGCATTCAATTATATTTTAACAAAAGGACAATGCCCAAAATCTAACCGAAGGAAAAGTTGTGAGTATGCAGTAATAGGAAAGTGGGAATGTTTTCTAAATTGTTTTAATTTGAAATAATGCGGAAAAGTATATGATCGAGAAATAAAATGATTTTATCTTTTTACACCCCCGCAAACTACATTTTACGCAAATTACATGAGCGTGGAGTCTATGTACTTTGTTGTTGTTGTTGTCGCCGACGCTTGAATGCACATGACACGAGGCCGTTGTGCTCAGTAACCCGACTTTTAGCTCATTTCAGCCAGCCGAGCTGTTCCACAAAGCGTAGCAGCCCTTTAAGGTCTTTCCACACTTGCGGGTCGCTCCTTTCGGAGCTAAAGACCCCCGTACAAAATGTCTGCAGTTGACTACATTCCATGACTATATGTGCCGGTGTCTCCTCTGCCTCCAAGCAGGCCCTGCAAGGGGACTGTCCGTGACTCCGATGGTGTGAAGGTGTTTGTAGAGCTGGCTGTGGCCCGTGAGTAGGCTTACCACCGTTCTCAACTGTGGTCTGTGCAACCTATGTACTTATAGCAATTCGAAAAGTTGTCTCATTGGGTAGCATATTTCTCTTATTTCTCTGCCGCACCGCCAGGATATGGAAATATCTGCCGGCGCGTGTCTTTCCTCAAACCTATAATCTGGGAGTCTTCAAACGTAATTTAAACAAGCTTGATAGCTCTGCGATAGTCTGCAAATCTGTCAAGAAATCTATATATATAGGCGGCTATAGTGAGCGGCTCGTAGCCTAGTGACGCGGGGACTGGCCTAGCGTACCAGAGGCCTGGGTTCAATACCGACATGTACCACTGTCTTCTCTTTCCGAGTTCGATAAGTGCATTTCGTCACGAATGCGAGCTGCTCCTTGGTTCGGAATGCATGAAGGTCCCCTTCCCCTACTAGGTGGTAGGGTTTAAGCCCGCCCGGGTTGGTACCATCGCATTGGATGAAAAGATGGTCGAAGCGGCAATGAAAAATTGTCCGTGTTTTCCATCCAGTTCAATGTAGCCGTGCTCATAAAGGGAAGGTCCTGGCATGGCACCTAATTCCTTCGGGAATGTGGTGTATTGGACTAATATCATTAACGGTAGTGTGTGGTATTAGCCATCCATGTCAGGTCGCATAAAAAAAAAGCGTTCCCTATGATAAAAAACCAGCTAAGTGCGAGTCGGACTCGCACACGAAGGGTTCCGTACCATCCTAAAAGATTTAACACGAACAAATCACGTTTTTAGTTTTTTTGTATTTTTATTATTTTAAAATTCTACCTATTTGTTGTTATAGCGGCAAAATAAATACACACCCTGTGAAAATTTCAGCTGTCTACCTATTATGGTTCATAAAAAACAGCCCCTGTGACAGACGGACGGACGGAAAGAGTTTTGTTAAAATGTTGTCTAAATATTTATTACCCGGCGTTGCACTAAGGATGGCACCGGATTTCTTACCCATAGAAGAATAGTTATTGTTCTTTGCTGTTGAAACTATTACAATCTATAGAAAAAATATCATAAAAGTACATAAATATGTATGAGCAGTAATAAATGACATATCTTGGACAATAATTTGTATTTACAAGAATTCACTCAGTGTTGTCAGTTGATAAAAAATGTTGTAAGTACCCCTTATATTTTTTAGTAGAACCACTATACATTTTGTTTGATAAATATTAAATCTCTTTATTTAGAGGTCAGATACCATAAAATACCCTAAAATAAATGTTAGGTAACCATAATAAAGCATTTGTATACACAGTATTAGTAAATACATATTTTAATAAGAAATTCATTATGTTAAATTATTAACAGTACACTTATTTATACACAATTATAGGTTACATGAGTCGTATTCACTACGTATAATATTCACAATGTATAATTGTATACGTTGTGCATGAAGAAAGTTTAAAAATAGAATCAACTCTTTGCATCATACATAACTATTATACGTTATGCATGGAGAAATAAGTAATTTTATTTTTTAAACTTCTTCATGCACTACGTATAAAATTATACGATCTGCCGATTATACGTTGGGCATGGTTTTAAAATTTTGTTAAAATTTGATATTATACGATCTGCATATTAGACGTTCTGCCGTTCCCCCGGTTACATTACATAATATAATGAAACAAAATAAAACTAACCCTAAAACTGGATTTAAACTTAGGAGATTCCATCTAGGGCAAATCATATAAGGCCACTCTGAGCTACAGAGACATAAATCTCTGAACGATCCTCCACCTCAAATCGGAGCCTGTATATGAAGATTTGTATTATATATATATATAGGCGGCTACATTAGTAAATTATATATATACGTGTGTTTTTGGAAAAATAAAATAAATTGAAAATATAAATTCTGATTTAATGTAAAAAAATATTCTAGTTGTAGATTGCTTGTTTAACAATAATTGCAACTTAAAATGCTACATCGAGTAAGAATCTAATGTTTCGAAACACTGCGATTTTTTGACATAAACTTCGCCGAAAGCACATACAAAAATACAACCTTGTCAGTTTTTTAAAACTGGTCATGTAGGGCGAATACCACACTGTCCGGATTTAAGCCCAAAAGACCACATAAGAACTAAGTGCCATGCCAGACACTCGTTAAGTTAAACTGAATGGAGAAACTACATGTAGAAATGTAATTGCCGCTTCAACCATTGTCAATTAAATGTGATGGTACCAACCCGGCCAAGATAAACCCTACCACCTACCAAGGAAAGGGGCCTACAGTTTTACATGGAATCCTTACCTTTGAACCCTTAGTTCCTGCAACCCTTGGTTTACCTGAAAACTTAAAAGGTTTTTTCAGTATGATGTCCAGAATAATTTCCTGAAGTTACAGCAGTCCCGCTGTTACATGCTGCATCATAAAAAAAACTGTAAACTATACGATAGTATACCGGCCACGACGAGCTCATCGGAGTATTTGAATGAAGAGGATAGAAGCTGCTCCGCGCTCAGCGGGAGGGGCTCCAGCGCTTCCCCACTGAGCCGGTACAGCGACCCGCTCAGGGATGGCACCAGTCGCACCCATTTGCCGCCCGATGTCAGCTGCGGGTGGGAATGCAAGAAATAATTAATCAGCTATTTTGCAATGAAAAAGTTTTATTTCTAAGATGAGATTAATAGTCGTAAATGAAACCTAAACTAACGAAAAGTAGTGATTTATTATGTCAATTTGACACATTTTGTATTGGCAAAAGGTCACTTTTGACACTAGTTAGTATTACTTTCGGTAAGCCTGAGCCCGGTAATCCATATATTTATGACAAATTTTTTTGCACTTTTTTCCGGGGATCTTTCTGCTCAAAGTTTACAAACTTCTCGGAAAACATTTATTTGGAAAGATTTTTTCTCTATACATAGAAATAAAAAATAATAATCTCTGTACAAAAAAAGTATATAACGTATTCAATGAAAATGTATTTGGTGTGTGTGTTTAGGGGTTCACTAGAAGAACATATGAAATATTTATGTAAATTTATTTTCCAGGAAATAATTTGGCCCAACATAAGTCCAAAATTACATAGACCCGAGCGGAGCTGGGTACATCAGCTAGTATTTCAATAAATAAAAAACGTTGTACATGTATTAACAGCGCATGTATATGTACAAAAGAATAGTAAATATCCAAACGAAGTTCAAGACATGTGTTTACCTCCTCTCTCCTAGAGGAGGTTTTCACACCAAAACCGCTGAACCAATTTTGATGAAATTTGGTATAGAGAGTCTGGACCTCGGGAAAGGATATAGGCTACCTTCTTTTGTGGCGAAAAACTCAACCTAACATTACTTAAAATTGTTAAAAATATCCTTAGGTCAATGGAAAAGTGTCAACTTATGACTTGGAAAATTCGAGCTACAATGCCTACCTCAACATGGTGAAGATTGGATGATAGCAGTGGTTCAGTCTGCAAGTCCCATGCCTTGTTACCGTCTTCCGCCGAGAATGCGGTCAGCCGCCCATCCAGGGTGCTCACGATCACCAGGCTGGAACCATGAAGAGTTTGGTGTTATCGGTCGAAATTAATCTTATCATCTCGTCATTAATAAGGGAATGTATTATTAAATAAGATTATTGGGATTCCCGGGAAAAATACTATGGATTTGCTAACTTGCAAGAACAAAAACAGAAAACTCGAATTTGAACTAAACAAGATAAAAAAAGAAACCGTAGAAAATAATAAAACTGAATTTACTGATCCTGATGACACAAAAAGAAGGTTTCAATTATTGATAGCACGGCATAACAAGATAAAAACAAACATAGGAGAAATCGATCTATTGTAAAGCATTAAATGTTTGCTCATTTGACTTTGCTAGTCCTGAAATTTATCGTTATTGGCAAACAGAATTAAAAACGGCCCAGCTAAAGTATCATTATTATAGTATCATATCATTATATATGTCTGGTAGATATTTTTTACATTTGCCATACTCTTTGTTAAGGTGAAAGAATGCACATAATGAAAAACAATACAAGACTGCAGCGACCACACGATTGTATCGCGATTGCGACATAGCGTCAGACTGTGGGAGGCGGGGGACCACTGACTGGCGGCGGCAGTCCTTGTGCAGTCTGAGACCGCAGGATTTAGTAGACACAAAATCGTACTAAGTGAGCGGAGTGAGACACGTATGATGCAGTAAAACGTTAATATGGTGGTTTTTATGTAACTGGACATGAATGACTAATATTACACCCAACGTCATTCTATTAGCCAAACACACTTCATTCCCGAAGGAATAAGATGTCATGCCAAGATCTACACTTTAAAAGCATAGCTACATTGAACTATAGGCAAAATGTGGACGATTTTCTGTTGCCGCTTCGACCAACTTTTTATCCAATGCGATGGTGTCAACGCGGGCAGGCTTCACCCTACCACCCGTAAAGGAATGGAACAAAAATAATTAAAGTTTTGCAATAAACGGTCTACGTTATTATCATGTTGACATTATGCATCTTCAGAAATCATCTACAGCAATATCTTTCTAACCAGGAAATTAGTCAACGTGCATGTTTTCATCTCATTTGTCACTGATGGAGGACTGTAAGTAGGGGCCTGCTTATTGGCACCTGATTTTTTTATGGTTGCTAAATGGCTAGAATCAACGAACATGAAAGGAGGGAGTAGCGATCGAAACTCATTTGTATGACAGTAGCGTAGCCACAAGTTAGTTGAAAACTGTAGTTAGCTCGCTTACGAATTCAGGACACACAAAATCAAATGTTCGTTGCACTAAATAGCGTCCTGTGAAGTAAGTTCTTACAAGTCAACAGCACTCAAGAAAGTCAGTAGTGAGTGAATTCATAAGCGAACTCACTTGAATGAATGGCTTCTTCCCATTCTTAAGAATTGCGGTGAAGCCGCAATCAAGGCCCTGATATGAACTGGTTGGGTTGATGTTTACCTTTAAGGCTCGATAAAGATCACATCTTCCATAAATATGCCTCGGTTTTTTTTTTTTTTTGTTGGCCTACTAAAATAATGATGAATATAACAAAGTTAATATTTCCGAGTGGCAATGAAACAAAAAAGAACATTCATAAGGAAAACTTGAGCGTGTATCTAGGCCTCCTACACAGTGCCGTTTGTTACATAACTAGTAGCATGGTACCTATAAGCGCTTGGTCATATAGTATTCAGACTTAAACTATGTAGAATAATTCTTACTCAGGGGCAGCGGCAGCATCGGGATTGCAGTAAGTGATCTGCGCATCGTCTCGCAGCGCCAGCGCCGATATAACAAGCGCCGCGCCTACCGCGAGCCGGCCCCACCACATTTTGCAGGCCGCGCCTCTCGTGAGACCATCTCAACCAAAAGAGCCTGCAAATCAGTGCACTTCCACAAAATTCAGGATCTATCCATACAACAGAAGAGATGTCCTTTAGAGTAAATGGATGTCCTGGAGAAGTATGACGTGGTCTTCAGCACCCATAATTCTAGATAAGGATGGAGGGGAAAAAAAGGATAAACAAAAACAAGGTCGTTGCATGTGTAAACTTGTCGGAACATAGAATTACGTTACCTTTTTGGTTCTAGCGTAAATAGCTTCCAATTATTTGAAGTTTTTAAGCCAATTTTATTTATCCTTGCGCTTATTTCTTATCGAAAACGAAGACGAAAGTTGAAAAACGAAAGGACAAACAATTTGAACTGCCATCTGAGTTTGACGTTTAGTGGTGGTATGACGTTTTGACGTATGACACATAACTGCGTTCAAAAGTTTTTTGGTTTATTTGTTTCTTTTCGGACTTCTCTCATTGGAATATAACCTTTGTTGGGGGACCGAAGCTTGGGCTTGCGGTATTTTTCGGTTCTCGATATATGTATGAGATGGATTGCTTTGTTGACTAATTATGTTTAAATGCAGCGGGTCTGCCCTTCCCTCACCTATGAGTCACCAGTGAGCATTAAAATAATAGATTTGAAAATTTTATTTACTCAAGAGAAATCGTGGGAAATAAAAAATCCGAAAAATGTTACCTTTACCAAATACTTCGTTTAAAACTTAGTACGAGATTAGCATCGAACTAAACATTCAAAAACCAGTTTATTCTGGCAGATTAAAGTTAGTCCGGCCACTTTGAATACGGCTGTGTGAGTTTGCTACCACCATCTTATTTGACTTTTCTGTGATTTGAAATATATCATAGTCTGTGTTTTGCTTTTAGCCATTGTCAAAGAATAAAGATAATCATAGATAACAAGGAAATAATTGGAATGTTTTGCGTTGTGGCCTTTTTTATTTGTGGGAAAATATATTTTTTAAAATACATACCTTAGAATATAAAATACTTTCCGTTTTACTAGGAATACTAGCAGTTGAACCATTCCAGTTATAGGCTATTAGAACTTTCCAGTCATTAGCTAAGCCATCCAAAATGTCTTGCTACGTCAAACACAGGTATGTAATTAAGTTTACTTTTTTTAAAAACTATTCTAGTATGTAGAACAACATTTTATAGCAAGTGATTAGCACTTCTTGAGGCAATCTTTTCCAGGAGTTCATAGTAGTGAATGGAAAAGGAGTTAGTTGGGTTTGAATTAAATCTTGTTCGATTGAGTTTTAATGGCCACTAAGTCCCGTTTTGTTCATTTTGATTTAAACAACTTGATCAAACTTTATTTGAATGTAGAAACTAAGCCCCGATTGCACGAAGAGACGGCCGAGTTAATCAATGTTCAAACACGTCACTTTTAGTGAACCGCATGGAGTTCCTTCCATTCTTTCCATACAAAGTGACATGTTTAAACGTTGACGTTGATTTTGATTTTTTTTCCTTTCGTGCACTCGGCCCTAAGGATACAACCATGCACAACTCTTTCATGGAAATAAATAATGATGAGTTTTGGTTGACATGGGGTTGTTTTTGTGGAATTCTTCAAATGGTTATGACTGCTCCATTTTCAGCCGATATCGGCTGAATCAGAGTAGAGGAATAATATAATTCGCCGGCATTCGTGTGCATCCAATTCATGGTTGTTTCGGCGCAGGGACGAGGCGAGCGTGGCAGTGGTGGAGGCGGTGCCGGAGGACGGTGTAACGTACTACCGCGTGCGAGTGCATGTGGGCCCAATTGAGTGGACCGTGCTGCGCCGGTTCAGTGACTTTGCTGAGCTACATGAACGGCTCGCCACCGAGCACGGCCTCGCCAGGGACAAGCTGCCGCCCAAGAAGATCATCGGGAACAAGTCAGTGCGAATATGTAGGGACACTTGTGATATCAATCACGCAGCATTGTAGGTGATTAATGTGCAGCCTTTGAAATATTTCCTCCGTGGAGGGTTACATTTCCTGAGCATCATATGCCACTGTACTCAAGTATTCCAAATGTTGAGTAGTCTCCCTGCCCTTGTTATGCGGTACATACGGGCACGCATACATCTGTGCAAACGCCCCCATGTCCACATGAACCCAAAGCACAGAGATACAACTGCATTCCCGTCTCCGTGTCCACATGAACCCAAAGCAGAGAGTGTTTGAGGTCCTTCAGACAATGCACACAAAAATCCCACCTAACAGACAGGTACAGTACGGGCAAAACTTAAATGCCGCTACACGTACCTGCACAGTAGTCGAATTTTAGGTCAGCGTGGTGTGCTTGTGGGTCGCGGGGCGGGAAAAATTACGCATTCACCCCCACTTCACCTCGTTACCTTAGCAATTGCTTGTTTCCTTGTCCCCGCAATCTTCGCTCTGTCCTATGTAGCGAGCGCTTTGTACACTCAGAGAATTAATTATGTGGTGGTTCTCGTGCTTTAATTTGTAATACTTTTGATACCTAAATTTATGAAGTGTTAGTTTGTGAAATAACATATTGTGTAATATTTTTTAGTTCTAATAAATCTAATAAAAAAGAACTTGTTCAAGTGAGAATTACAAAACAAGTCGGATTTAATAATAAATCAGATTTAATTGATTGGCAAAACAAATCAGTCCAAAACTATGATGCCAAGTGGATTTTCTCATTTATAAAATGTCTTCTTATAAGTATTAATTTAAGTAAATTGCAAAATAAAAATATGTAAAACAATAGTTTAAGTAAAATTATTTGTGTTTGTAAAATCAACCCTGAGCAAGCACACATTTATTAAAGAACTAGCTGCGGTACCCGGCTCCGCTCGAGTCAATGTTGTGTTGGATTGATTTCGGTCTGAATTATTTCCTGGATAAAAAGTAACCCAAAAGGCTGGTCTAGGACTATCTAATCTACCAAATTTACCAAATTTAATCAAAATTGTTTGAACCGATATGGCATTATTTAATGATAAACATAGACATATTCCCATTAAGAGCTTCGTAAACATTTGGGAGCGAATTTTAAAAGCATGTGCCGCCGGACCCTTACTGCACTGGCACTGTTACATAGAAATTGATACAAAACCAACAATGTTTCCTCAACCACCTTCCTTTTATGAGGAATACGAACCGCAGCCACCTTCAACATTGAAAACGGTAACCCATCCGGAATCTGACTGCGCCCAGGGTTGCTATACGTTGATAAAATACGCAAATAAAACGGGCGAGTGGTTCGAAGTTATCGCTCTACATGATATTGTGGAACTTTCTGTAGTCCTTTTTACCACCTACAATTTTCAAGTACATAGTTTTCATTTTTCTCTTAAGGTTTGTATTAAATATAAAAAAATTGCATACGCAATCCTTGCTCGTTGATCGCTCCTTATATTAATGAAAACCGTATCAAAAAGTCTGTTTCGTGGCTTGTAAGAAGTAAACGAAGAAATAAAGGCAGATAAATATACTTTTTCGTACTAAGCAGGTATGTCGCTCGCTCGCACATGTATGTATGCTTCATGGTCGATTATACATACATACATGTCACATTCCTTAAAGGCAGATAGTGATTAAAAAGTAAGCGCACAGTAAAGTGGACAGTGGGTATTCTTCTATTTTTAAAGTAGTTATGATTTATTATTTTCTTAAATAATGTGTCCTTGCTTTACGGTGGATTCTGCATGTGACTCGTGCTCATGTACCTGAATACCATATTATAAATTATATTTTACATTAAACTTGACTGTACATGCGCGAGCCCAGCGATTGAGCGGCATTAAAGATTTGCGCCTGCTGTACAACTCGACCTTTGGATGGAAGTAGTCTTTCGGAGTGAAATCAGGGTAGTGCAGGTTTATATGTGTCTCCGTGAGGATTAGCCCGGTCATGGTTAATCTGCTCCAGGTGCAGGTGCACTGCATTCAAATTGGTGTGCGTACCCCCTATGTACGCCGCCAGGTCAGCGCAATTCGGCCAATTCAGCGGTGCTCTTTCTCAGAGGACCGCTGAATAGACTTGAACTGTAACATTGAATTGAAATCTGTGTCCCTCGCAGGACCGAGCGCTTCGTGGAGCAGCGCCGCGCGGCCCTGCACGAGTACTTGACCGGTGCGCTCGGCTACCTGCGGCTCGCCGCCCCCGCCGCCTTCGCGCGTTTCCTCGACATGCACCGTTACGACGTGTGCTTCCTGCTGCAGGCGCTCGCGGGGCGGCTCTACGCCGAGGGCGATAGCGCGCTGCAGAGCGGCGCGCCGTTCAAGTGCACGCCACTCGAGGTGAGACGCGAGAGGGGTGCGTTGATTACTGGACCTATTGGTTCGTTAGTTGGGCGTTTTTTTTTTATTCAGGGCTAATTTTACAATGGACGGATATGGAGTCAAATAATACTTAACGGTCTCCCAAATACCAACTCGACCCAGAAATATAAGTGGGCCAGAAAACGAAAAGGGACCCTTATGTTCGGCTCTGTATATAATATATAATACTTATATATTTTTTTGTGTATGTTTCTATCTGCAATCGGTTTGTCAACCATAAGCGGATCCTTTACATGAAAGTGTGGCATGTGAGGGGGACTTCTCAGTAGCAGCTCTTCTCGTATTTAGAGCATCGAGCTTTAGTCGTCTGATGTTGTTGTGTTATTTATAGTATAAAATAATTTTGCTCAAAATAATCATAATTTTTTTAGAAAAAGCTAGATTTCTAAAGATCTAATTTTGTATGAAATTGCAAAATAAGAATTTCTTCCATGTCCAGCAGTGACGGGACCCTCAGCTCGTGAACATGTTGACCGGTTTTTTTAAATGATGAAAGGCCCTTTTCCCTTTTTTTTAAGTCTCCTAAAAGCACTCTGCATGCAACGATAATAAGAGCTCTGCTGCCTGCTGTCGTTGTGTATGATGAAATAATTCAGAGGATAACTAAATCCCCACTAAGTTTTCCGTTTGCCATTTCTCTATATCTAATGCATGCATTTCTTAAGATCAATCTGAGATAAACATTTCTGAGACTCCTAAGTTTATTCTTTTAATCATGACCTGATTCAGGTGAAATAAAGAATAAAGTAATTTGTAAGATGTTGTAAGATCTAAATTAGGTGATTATTATGTTGGTAATACATGTAGGCTACATGAGGACGCAGGGCTATTCGCAAGACCTACTACTCTCATTCCAAACTCCTTCAAAAGCCTTCAAATCACGTCTCGGTCACGACAGCTGCACGCGATCAGCGAGCGGCTCAAGATGCCGTGCCCTCCGACGGAGAAGCAGGACCAGACCTACGACTTCAGTCACGTGCTCGACTACTGCGGCCGGCTGCGCTCGCTGCACATAGAGGGGAGCTATGAGCCGCTCGGCACCAGCAACCTCGTGCCCAACGACCTGCAGTTTGACCTGATCTGCTTTAAGGGGCTCGAGGAACTGACGATATTGGGTGTGCCGTTGCCTCGCATCCAAAGTGTTGGTGAGGAAATTTTGTCTTAGATTGCTACCCGCAGTGCCCGCTCCACTTGGGGCAATATCGATAATACTTTTTTCTATCATATAAAGTCCTTGTCACTTTCCGGCCCAGCAATGAATGAGCCTCGGGTAGTAGGAACGCGTCCATTGCTAACGCAGCTCAAGCCGTCAAGACTATAATGTCCTAATATTTATGCACTCGCCGTTTAGAAATATTACATAAATGTGCATTGCAAACTAGCAGCTCGAAGCTGATACATGTATGTGTAGGTTTACTTTAAACAAATGCATTTTTATGTTATGCCTTACTGTATGGGCACTTGTGACTGCTAGTACCTGATTCCTGTTGTACACAACTCTGTTGACCAGGAAATGTATTTAATTTGATTATAAGTTGTTGTGAACTTATTTAATGTTGGCTCCGTCCCCTGAAGAAGATCATTGTATTTCTCATTAACCTTTGTAGAAACAAAGAGCTTCTGTACTAGTTTTTTACTGCACTAAAATTTGACATAATAGGTCGGGGAAAAAGTCTTTTCGCATTATAGTATGTATGAACTTGTAATAAAATCTCTTTGGCTATACTATTTGTATCTGGCTGGTTTTGGTATCATTGAAAGTTGAAATTTTAAAGAACATAATTCCAAATTCAAATTAGGAAAATGTGTGATTCTCATTTGTTTTTCGTACTGTCAAAATGAGTGAATCTAATGAAGAAATTCGATACATTTTAAAATTTTACTACAAAAAAGGTAAAAATGCAACGCAAGCCGCGAAAAAAATTTGCGATGTTTATGGACCTAGTGCAGTGTCTGTGAGAGTAGCACAAATTTGGTTTAAGCGTTTTCAATCCGGAAATTTTGATGTCAAAGATGCACGTCGCTCTGGTCGCCCTATTACGGATAAAATGGATGCCATTTTTGAAAAAGTGGATCAAGATCGTCATATCAGTAGTTACGACGTAGCTGAAGAACTAGGAATTGACCACAAAACAGTTTTGGCGCATTTGAAAAAAACTGGGTACACAAAAAAGCTCGATATTTGGGTACCTCACGAGCTCACTGAAAGAAACCTAATGAACCGTGTACTCATTTGTGATTCTTTATTACGACGTAATGAAACCGAACCATTTTTGAAGAAGCTGATAACTGGTGATGAAAAGTGGATCACGTACGACAAGAACGTGCGAAAAAGGTCGTGGTCAAAGGCCGGTCAAGCTTCACAGACTGTGGCGAAACCCGGGTTAACTCGCAACAAGGTGATGCTGTGTGTGTGGTGGGATTGGAAGGGCATTATTCATTATGAGCTGTTACCACCAGGCAGGACCATCGATTCTGAACTCTACTGCGAACAACTGATGAGATTAAAGCAAGAAGTTGAGAGAAAGCGGCCAGAATTAATCAACAGAAGGGGTGTGGTTTTTCATCATGATAACGCTAGACCTCACACATCTTTAGCCACTCAGCAAAAACTAAGAGAGTTTGGCTGGAAGGTGTTAATGCATCCGCCGTATAGTCCTGACCTTGCACCTTCAGATTTCCACCTGTTTAGGTCTCTTCAGAATTCTTTAGGCAGTGTCAGGTTAACATCACGAGAGGACTGCCAAAACCACTTGTCGCGGTATATTGATCAGAAGTCCCAATATTTCTATAGCAATGGGATCATGTCCCTACCTACAAGATGGCAAAAAGTTATCGAACAAAATGGTACCTACATACTTTAGTTAAATGTAAATAAACCATATTAAAAAGTGTTTTGAATTTTCTTAAAAAATGCGAAGAAACTTTTTCCCCAACCTAATATTTTAACGTTTACTTAATTGAATTATCACAGCAGAACTAGCAAGAAAATTCGTTAAAAAATATTTATAATGTAGGCCACGGCCTACACTTCATACACATATCTTGATTAATAGCTCACTATTCTACTTATCATACTTTTGTCCATAGACAGCACACCGTTTCACGACAAATGCAGTAAAATATGATAGTTGGTTGTCCTTACAGCATATTAAAACATGCAGCGTGTACTAAACGTGTGGGCGTTACTACAGACCACGTATTCTAGGCACACATCACAATCAACTTTTGTTCTACATGTTTTGCAAAAACCGAAAATTTCTTTTCTTCCCCATACGTTTTCAAAGGTGTTAGAAAAATGTATAAAAATAGGATATCCTGCATAAGATATGAAATAGAAATTTTTGCACTCAAGAATTTCTAGTATTGATAAAAAATCTAGCGGAATCTAAGAAATCTATTCAATTTTTGGTTATGTTGAGAGGTCTCCGCTCTCAATTTCTGCAACCTGACCATGTCGTTCACCCTTTTCATTATCTGCTATGCAGGGAGTCTCCGCGAGACCCTGACGAGCGTATCGGTGCTGGTCGCCGGAGCCGTCTCACTCAATGAGTTCCTCCTGGTGGACGTCATCCACAAGGAGCCCGACAGCGTCGCCGACACTGTGGTCAGTTAGCACATTCACACGCTTGAACACACCAGATCTGGTTCATCTGTCTGCCTGCTTAGTTTACCGAATAAGGGGCGCACCCTCACAGCCCATTGTTGACTAAAAAGAAAATTGTCATAAAAGAAGATTTAGTGACAAGACTCGGTATTTTGAAACGGTTCAGATATGTGGAGGGAAATAGTGAGGAAAGAATGACAAAACTGTTTTACACAGGGGAAGTGTGTGGAACAGTCGTGTTCGAGCAGCGTACGTCACTTTTAGTGGACCGCATAGAGTTCGTGTGACGTGTGACTAAGTGACGTGTTTAATCATACTTTGATGTTGATTTTGATTTGTCCTTTCGTGCACTCGGCCCTTAGCAGTGACACCATTTGACGGAGAAAATATTTGACAATGCCATATCTTCCCATTTTATATCGCTGACGCACACTGAGTACGTGTTTCCATGTACGTGTTGCATGGGATGTGTTTTGAGTTGTATGAAAATGTATGGATTTGTATAATGTTGTATGGATTATTATGCTGTATAGAGTTGCATGATGTTCTAAATATGGAAATCTATGTTTTTGTGTGTACATAGCCCCTACCGCAAACATACTGAAAAGAATATTCAATTCTGGGTCATTTGATTCACTAATAGTCAAAACAAAAAATAAGTTGATGTGTTTTGTCACCATTAGTATAGTATTGGTAATAGTAGTATCTGTATAGTATTAGTACAATCTAAATGTTTATTTGTAAGGCGTAAAATGTTTATTGAAACGTGTATTTTAAAGCATTCACTCTAGAGTATTCAGGATAGCCGGTGTGGATGGAGTCAGCATATGACTAACGAAAAAGTCGAATTTAGGCTCATCACTAGACGACACTTGCGTGGCTTCACTGAATGATGTCATTTTATCATTGAAGATGTGTTTAAACGGCATACATACATGTGAAAAGTTATTTCATCCTTCTTTAAACTGGAATTACTTGTGCTTTTTCCCACTTAATCATGGTATAAATCGGCATAATTCTGATTTTGAAAAAAACGCTCCGCACAATGAGCAATTCGTCACCTGCTGGGCCATTCTACAAACTATAAATGAGATGCCGCGAGGCAGCTTTGCTTGCCCCGCGTCACCTGTCTAATGGGTTGTCTGGTCGGTGGTACCATATGGCGCTCCTATCATCTTCTTACATGGTATGTAGGTATGCACGGATGTATTGATTGAATGAAAATTCTTTATTACAATATTTAGTTTAACGGCTTACCGCGCGTGTGAGGAGCAGGACGTGCTGCTCGACGTTTCGGAGCCTCACATGGGCTCCATCTTCAGGAGAACGTGCCTGTCGCGACGGAGGTAGGCACGTTACTGGCTACCCGCCGCTTTGCTTCACTTCTCAGCGTCCATGGCAACACTCGTACATTTTCTTGAGGATTAGCTGCGGTCCGAATTTCGTGTGAAGTGCAAAACACGCTGACTGTGTTTTCCTCGACGTCTGTTGTCGGTGCACCTCTCCGAAATTCAGTTTTCAGCTTATTCAGCACGGGTTTCCATATGGGCGAAAGACGGTAGGAATCTTCACGATTGAAGTTCTTGTGCTTGCTGATTTCGATGGACTCCCGAATGATTCGTGGGAGGTTTCGTTGTTCAGGTACTAGGACTTTCACCTGATCAAACCTCAACCAGTGCCCAGGTCCAGATTCTGCATGCTCACACAGCGCTGACTTCGTGATATCTCTGTTCTTAACCGCCCGTATGTGCTCCGTGATGCGTGTGCTGACGCTCCTCTTCGTTTGGCCAATGTACGATTTACCGCATGAACAGGGAACTCTGTAGACGCCAGCGGCGAGTAATGGTACCTTGTCCTTTACTGATCGGAGCATGGCTGAGACCTTGCGTTGAGGATACAGCACGGCTGGTATGCTGGATCTCCTCAGTATCCTCGCAATACGGTCTGTCACTCCCCTGATGTACGGTAGGTATGCGGCTCGCCTCTTGACGTCATACTGTGGTTGTCGTTCTTTCCTTCTGGTTCTCCAATCTCTTGCCTTATAACCATTGCCTTGCAGCACTGTCTCTATGAATTTAATTTCCGCAGCAATGTGTAGTGGATCACAAAGACGTTCCGCTCTCTGTAGAAGTGATTTTAGTACCGATTGTAAGTGTGCCGGGTGGTGATGTGAGGATGCATGTAGGTACCTGTTGGTATGGGTCGGTTTTCTATATACCGTATGACCCAACTTTCCATCGGCGCACTTAATCACTAATACATCCAGGAATGCTAGCTTTCCTTCCTGCTCAATCTCCATAGTGAACTTAATCCTGGGATGTATGGAGTTGAGGTGGTCTAGGAATTTGCTGAGCTCTGTGAGTCCGTGGGTCCACACTGCGAAAACGTCATCCACGTAACGGATCCATAGTGCCGGTTGTAAAGCTGCCGAGTCCAGGGCACGCTGTTCAAATGACTCCATGAACAGGTTCGCCACCACTGGAGCTACCGGTGACCCCATCGCCACACCATCTGTTTGGACGTAGTAACTCTCGTTCCACAGGAAATATGTAGTGCTAAGGACGTGTCTGAGTAGATCGATGTACATCACGGACAGGTTGTTTTCTTGTAGAAGGGCTTCTATTTTCTTCAGCGCATCTTCCACAGGAACGTTCGTGTACAGAGACTCCACATCGAAGCTCACCATGATATGTCCGGGTTCTAGTGTTACTTCCGACAAGACTTGCAGAAAGTGGGTGGAGTCCTTCACAT
The DNA here is from genome assembly GCA_946894095.1 of Incurvaria masculella. Taxonomy (NCBI): domain Eukaryota; kingdom Metazoa; phylum Arthropoda; class Insecta; order Lepidoptera; family Incurvariidae; genus Incurvaria; species Incurvaria masculella. The sequence goes on along the minus strand of OX335641.1, from coordinate 13,291,796 downwards.
AGGACGTTGTTTTTCCGACCAATGGCTGCAACACACAGGCAAGGTGCTTAGATAACCAGTATGTGGGCGAATTAATCTGGCTAACTATGGGTCTGAGCGGCATATCTGGCTTGTGTATCTTTGGTAGGCCGTAGAACCGGGGGGGCTGCGGATTGTCCGACTTTAGCCGTCTACGTTCGTCTACCGGGATAGGTGAATAGTCAGAAGTGATGAGTTTCCATGTATCTCGTACCACTTTTGCGGTCGGTGCCTTATCTAACTTTTTGTAGTTATCTGTGGCTAATAGGTTACTCACCTTCTCTTCATATTCTACCGTGTCCAACACTACCGTAGAGTTTCCCTTGTCGGCTGCTAGGACCGCAATACTTCTTTCTTGGCGTAAGTCTTTCAACGCACGCCGCTCCTCGTGAGACAGATTTGATGCCGGCGGTCGCGCTGCGCGAAGTACGACCGCTACATCCTGGCGTATTGCATCCGCATCCTCGTAGACTACTCTGTTGGCTACCAATGTACTTTCGACCGCACTAATAATCTCTTCACTTGGTAAATAAACCGGCGTGGGAGCATAATTGAGACCTTTTGACAGCACTGACAGTTCGGCGTTTGACAGCTCGCGTCGAGACTTGTTTATGACGGCTGTGTTCGGGCTTACCGTGTCAGTGTGTGTGGTCTGTGCTTGTGTTGGTTTCAGCCGATTGTATTTTTGCAACAGCGAACTACCTACATTGTGTTCGTGTTTTTCTGCTTTTTTAGAAGAGATTCGATCGATTGTCAGCCAGTTTTCATAATCGATACTTGCCGCTAATTTCAGATGTAGTCTAATTAACTCATCCTCAATTTGGTAAAACTCCTTCCACTTGCTCCGTATGAGCTGTTTCAGCAACAGGACGCTCGCTTTGTGCAGAATATGCTCCGATCCTGCGATGTCTTGCCTTCTTCGAATTCGCACACACTTCGGAATGATTCCATTATCGCGGCACTTTGTTAGGAACTCGAGAGAGCATGACACTTTTGCTCGCTTTGATCGAAGACCACTGAACTTCTGCACTTCTTTATATGTGGCCTCGCCGTAGAGGTTGCATATTAATATTTTAAAACTTACGCGGGACATAACTACAATATTTAGTTTAACGGCTTACCGCGCGTGTGAGGAGCAGGACGTGCTGCTGTCCTAGTACCTGAACAACGAAACCGCCCACGAATCATTCGGGAGTCCATCGAAATCAGCAAGCACAAGAACTTCAATCGTGAAGATTCCTACCGTCTTTCGCCCATATGGAAACCCGTGCTGAATAAGCTGAAAACTGAATTTCGGAGAGGTGCACCGACAACAGACGTCGAGGAAAACACAGTCAGCGTGTTTTGCACTTCACACGAAATTCGGACCGCAGCTAATCCTCAAGAAAATGTACGAGTGTTGCCATGGACGCTGAGAAGTGAAGCAAAGCGGCGGGTAGCCAGTAACGTGCCTACCTCCGTCGCGACAGGCACGTTCTCCTGAAGATGGAGCCCATGTGAGGCTCCGAAACGTCGAGCAGCACGTCCTGCTCCTCACACGCGCGGTAAGCCGTTAAACTAAATATTGTAGTTATGTCCCGCGTAAGTTTTAAAATATTAAATTCTTTATTACACCACAAAATAACAATTTACAATAGAAACATATGCATACATACATACTACATGTATGGAAAGTTTGGATTTTAGTTATTACATTACGGCCTAAAAAGGGAACATCCTAATTCCTTCAGGAATGCAATCTGTTGGGCTAATATTATGACACAACGGAATATTAGCCATCCATGTCAAGTAAAAAAAAAAAAAAAATTACAGTATTATTTTGTCTACAGAAATGGAAGAAGCTATCGGTGATAAACTTCGGCAGCAACAGTATCGAGCGCATCGACTGGGCTGTCAAGCTAGTCCCTCGCCTCCAGCGCCTGTCCCTCACGTCCAACCGGCTCAGCGAGATGAGCGACATCTCCTCGCTGCACGACCTGAGCGCGCTCGACCTGTCGCTCAACCGGTTCGCCGCGTGCGACAACTGGCACGCCATGATGGGGAACGTGCGCGCGATCGACCTCTCGCAGAACCAGGTCGAATCGCTGAGGGGCTTCGGCCGGCTGTACTCGCTGGAGAGTCTCAATCTGAGCTGCAACCTGATAGTTGATGTCGAGGAGGTGAGTTAATTCATAGACAAAGGATAGTAAGGATAGACTGCTAATGTCATACTACGTACAAAACTCGCTAAATTCTTCTTGTTTTCGCTGTTACTATGGCAATTATAACCAGCGTTATCTCCCGTCACTGCAAGAACTAGTTACACCGTCATTAAACTGACCTTAATTCAAAATGTTGCCTAGACAGGCATGACGGTTTTCACGTTACATTTTAACTATAAATTAAGTAATTTTATTGTAAATAAAACAATATCGTCAATATTAATTGGTTTGTATTTAATGTATTCTCAAATATGAATTGCAACACCATATGTTGACTTTTATTGTCCCTTTTCAACGCTGGTATGACGTTAGCAATCTTTCTCTATTATCATATATCTATGGTCACTTGGAACGCCACAAGGGATCCTAATTCCGTAGAGGGTGTGTTCAACCTCCCATTATCCACCGTCAGGTGCAGCACATCTGCCGGCTGCCGTGCCTCGAGCACCTCTGGCTGACGGCGAACCCCGTGGCGGCCGGCGTCGATTACCGCGCGCGCGTGTTCGAGCAGTTCGACGGGCGCGCGGCCGAGCTGAGCCTCGACGGCGAGCGCGGCAGCGCGCGCGAGCTGGACACGGCGCGTGTGCTGCGCGCGCTGCGCGTCGTGCGCGAGGGCCGCGCGCCCGACTTCCTCAACGCGCGCAACTCGACTCACGGCTGCCACGAGCGCAGCTGATGCCCAGCGTTCTTCGCGATCGCTTGGCCTGTATAACATTGAACCTGTGACAGAATGTGTGACAGAATGGCCTATTAGCTTTGTTTCCCATAACAACATCTACTTCTAATAATCATTTATAAAACGAATAATTTGTAAACCACTTTTTCAACATATAGTCGGTATACTGGTAAAATCCGTTAGTAGAATTTGTTAATGTGAGTTAATAATGCAGTTCTACTTAATTTTCCAAGATCTTTCTTTTGATAAAACCCATATATTGATATGAAATTTAGTTTTAAAATTAGTTTGTGTAACACAAGCACACTTAGCCCCGGTTGCACGAAGATACGGCCGAGTTAATCCATGTTCAAACACGTCCGCATAGAGTTCCTTCCATACTGTCCACACAAAGGGATGTGTTTGTTCATACTTTGACGTTGATTTTGATTTTTTGTACGTTCGTGCACTCGGCCCTTAGACCACACATTATGAGCCATTAATTAAACTTTCAAGTACATTTATCTCAAAACTCTCATTTCTTCACTTAACGTGTTTTACCAGTATACCGACGATATGTCTTCTCTAGGTACCAAATATCCAGTAAGTTGGAACAGTGATTTTCAATTGATTAGGGAACTATGTTTGTATGGGTAGCATATTTTTCTGATTCTAACATTTAGAACCTATTGGCGCCATCTTTCGATCGAGTAAAATAATGTAACATGCAGCAATGACCCATTGTATTGTATTTCATGACAGCTAGTGGCGCCATCTATGGATTGAGTAAGTAAACAATGCAACTTCCAGCAATAAGCCATCGTATTTGGCCAGTAGCACTATTTGCATCAGTGCAATGTACTACCACCTGTAAATTCATCTAACGAAAGAGTGAAATCTCTTTTGAATAGATTTTATATAAATATATTTTATTCATAAATAAGTGAGCCAGCTAAATGCATTGTAGTACAACTATGATGTTTTACTTAGCAGTTGCTCTCACGATAGGATACCCTGTGATATGATAGGTAAAGTGCCCCCATAGGTTTATATTTTTGTATTCAATATTTGGGGTAAATTTTAGCAACTAATGATGTCATTATAAATGAAAAGAAAATGTTTATTTTCTCTATTAATAAAATATTTCTCTTGAGATGAAAAAGTGTAAAAGTTTTTTTTTTTTTTTCAAATTCAAAATATTTTATTGCGTAAACATTTTAGTGCAGTGTACAGCAAGAACATAATGGTACAGTGACTAACTCTGTTTTAAAAATGCTACCTAGACATAGGTGTGGCAATATTTGAGAAAAACAATACATAAAGTTACATTGAAACACGAAAGTAAACAGTGACAGTACAATTTAGATTAAAAAAAAAAAAACTCAATATCTTAACCCTTCTTTTCTTTTATAAATTCCTCTATATTATAATACATTTTTGTCAAAAGCCATTGCTTGAGTTTGTTTTTAATTTTTTTTACTTTTTCAATTTCTTTAAAATCTTCCGATAATTTATTATAAATTGAAATAGCGGACTGAGTTGTACTTTTTGCTACCAACGTGGTACGCATGGGCAATTTATATAGATTTCCAGCTGTATTCTGCCGTGTATTGCATTTAGTGACATCTTTGACTACATTAAAATAACATGGATATTGTTTAACAAAACAGCACAGCTCTAAAATGTAAATTGAAGTTAGTGTTAACAATCGTTTTTCTTTAAAAATGTTTCGACAGCTATCTAAATGTTTAATACTGAAAATTGTTCGTAAACACCGTTTTTGAATAACAAATATCTTCTGGACATCCACAGAATTTCCCCAAAAAATTATTCCATATTTCAAATGGGAGTATATGTAACCATAATATGCCATTAGGCTTGTTTCCACCGAGGAGACTGTAGTGAGTACCTTAAGAGCGTAACAAAAACTACTTAATTTATTCTCCAACATCTTTATGTGTGTCTTCCAGTTAACGTTATTTTCAATCATCATACCTAAGAATTTTGCACTGGTTACCTCCTCTATAAGCGTTTCTGAATGTTTAATTATTATGTTCTGCCTGGCGCCTTGATATGTATGAAACTGAATAATGTTCGTTTTTGTGAGATTTACTTTTAGTTCGTGAAAGTTGAGCCATTCAATAATATTTGAGAGGGCATCTGTTAATAATAATTCATGTTGCTTTGAATCTGTTTTAAATTTAGAAGTTATTATTCCTGTGGCATCGTCGGCAAAAAGAACAATTTTGTGTATGATACATTTTGAAATGTCATTAATATATATAAGGAAAAAGAGAGGACCCAGTATACTTCCCTGGGGAACACCAGCTCTAACGAAATTTGTTTTGGATGAATATTCAGTCAAGGTATTGGTTTTTGGGTCTATAGCAGTTACTTGTACAATTTGACTTCTATCGTCCAAGTAAGATTTCAATAATTTTAGAGGAGTCCCTCTTATGCCAATATCATCAATTTTTTCCAATAACAGTTCATGATTTACAAAATCAAAGGCCTTTGGCAGTTAAGAATTATATTTATTGGGTTCCATAGTTAGCTGTAACGTATTATCATCCATCTGTAGTTTGGCTTTGTGATGTTCTCCTTACACAATATTACATAGCTTTTGCATTTTGATGTGAGAAAATTGGAATGGGTAGTTTTCTTCTAGTTTCCATGTAGAAATAAAAAATTATTTTACGTTTACGGATAAACAGTGTTCAGCTTACTTAATTAGCTCGACGTTTCGTCTACCACGCTGTGGACTTCATCAGGATTCGCGACTTGACCTGGAGGACCTCTGACGCTTCGTCCAGTCAGATAACAACTGCAGGTCTTCGGACACTGTTTATCCGTAAACGTAAAATAATATGTCGAACAACAGTGAAAATCTAAACAAACAGAAATAATAATTGTTCACTTCAGCCTCCTCAGCTACCCATCGATAAAACCTCAAAGTTTTGAGACCCTCTGTAGAATCACCAGTGAGGTAACTATAATATTGAATTTGTCTGCATACCAGGTATGAGGAGCATAACTTGTTGCTCGACCTTTCGGAGCCCTGCATGGTTTTACCTTCCGGAAAACTTGCCTTTCGCAATGGTGGAAGGCACGTTACTGATTGCTCAAACAAACAAACACAATATTTTAGGTAAGAGTTTTAGTAAGTAGTTAATTATTTTCCAATTAAATTATAATATTAGGGTATATCCTATGCTTCCAATGATACAAATAAAGTATTCACGTATAAATAGGTACACATATAGCAACATACTGTATTCTCGGAAGTTCAAATGAATAAAAAACTCCTACGACTTTTTAAGAGGCAAAAAATATAACTAATGTTATCTAATTTATGGAAAAGATGACAGATGTTTACTATCATACTGGTAAAACCAGCTGACCAGTTTCGTGTGAAGTATTTATTTGAATATTCGTAATAACTAGTTATGATAATAGTTAAGGAACATTTTTAAGAGTATTAACTGCGGTGTCTACTGACATCCGTTTGCCAAGCTAAGCTCAACTGGTCCTTAGGGCTTATGCGGCGTAAATAGCATATAATTTTGGGCTGTGCAGGATTATGGCATCTAGTAACTATGCTAAATAGAATTCATGCAATGACTTAGCTTGCAAATATTCCAGTTGTTTTGTGGTTCGAATGCGTGGTTTGGATTCTACGTATGTAGTTCAGTATGAATCGTATGGATCCCTTCCTTATTTACTAAGTGGCAGGGTTAATCCAGCCTGGGTTGGTACAGTATCAGGTTGGTGCAGGTCTCTAAAACGTGATTCTGCCAAGAGAGTGGCAGGCAAATATAACACAGGCTTTAGACATATTAGGCAGGCTGTTAGAGTCAAAATACTGGGCTTTAGATTATACTACTAAATAATACTGAACCAAGAAAATCAAGTGTTATGTGATAGAGATATTTCAGTCATCTAGATAGTTAAAACATGAAAAAATTAAACTGGCATCCATTCTTGCGCTTTCCATAATTGACTCGATTCTGAAAAACTCACTTAAAACTGACCGTATTACACGATCAGGAATACGTTAGGAATGGATATCCTCACGCTTCACTAGCACGCGGTTGACACAGTCTTATATTAAAATGTTTAGGCTATCTTATAACTTTGTGTTGAAGTTTACATGGTCACTTGTTTTTTTATCAATAACCTATTAAATTCTACTATAAGAAGCTGCCATGTTGTCAACCTTGTCCCGACTTGCGTGCTCTCCGTAAATGTATGATTGACTATTGGCAGTGCGACCGTCGCAAGGAAATTTATATGGAGTTGGAATATAACATGGGGACCAGCACTCGGTATTGAAGCGAGAGATGCACAGAATGTTGCATAGTCTAGCCTATTCACAATTCTGTGGACATGAAAGAATGTAATTGTCGATTTTTAGCAAAGTTTCCAGTCCTAAGGCAGTTACGGAAATAATTCAAGGATTGACGCCCAGGTAAGTGCGACATTACATTTCTAAGTTTACTGTTTTCAAAATGTTTGCATTTATGCACATTAAATACGAAGTAGGTACATGTAAAAAAGAAGGAAATAAACAAGGATCTTGTCTTGAGTAATAATTAGCGTGTTCCTTGCTGCAACATAGGCTCACTATACAGGCTGTAGCATAAGTCACCGCCATCAATACCATTCAAAAAAAGTTTTCTTATAGGTCAACTTTCATTCTCAAAGTTTATTGTCACGACAAGTCATACTTTCGGAGTGACGATACATTAATAATTGTTTTTTATCCCACGGGTTCGATTCAAACATGGTTTAGTTCAAAACATTTGGGTTGGTTGAATACTTACATACATACTTGAATCTGGATTAAACCCAGGATTTGCTTAACTTTTGGCTAGGTCAGACTTGCGGGCTTAGGACCTTTAAGCCGGGGTTTTACCACCCCAAGTCTTCCTTCGGTCAGTTATCGTTTAAAGGGAACCCCGTATTTGACGGGCGCAAATAGGCGCACGAACCGGCAAAACGTGACGATTAATTTATTTTAATAAATAATTAAATAAAATAAAAATAAAACTATTGTTTTGTAATGCTGTTATACTTACGGGTTAGCTGTATGGACTAATGACAATATTTGTATGCTCTCCCACAAGCAACACACTTTACTGCTTATCTACATTATGATATAATAAGAATTATGTTACCAGTGAGGGTGAGATGAATCCCCAGCATTACCGATGCAACACGCTAAACATTGTATTTTACTTAAAATATGTCAACTAATATATTGTGATGTTGCCGCATCTCAATCGGTTGGGGGTTTTGGTTTTAATAACGGTTACTTTTTTTGTTAAGTATGTACCTACACCATGTTATAGTATTGAAAATATATTTTTCGTTAAAGAGATATTTTTCGTTTTTTTTTTTATTTATATGTACAGTTTCCACATAACCGTTCATATGTGTACGGTTTCCAGGATCAATCCTTTATTATCATCTCTCGCCTGCAGCACATCGTAACCACGAGTTAGTTGGAAACGTCTAACTGTAATTAGATCGCTTACGAATTCGGGACGCGCAACATCGAATGTTCGTTGCACTAAAAAGCGCTGTGAAGTTCTTACGTGTTCTTACGTGTCGTTGGAACCAAGCGAATTATTAGTTGGAAGGGCTTTGTACAGGAGACCAGCGCATAATTTTAGGCCTCACTTTACATATTGCTGAGGCATTCTACGACTTATTCCACAAACGTCTTTTGCTGCATGAAAACAGATTGTGAAGTCAGCCGAGTCTAGTCTAGGTATCACGCCGGGTCATTGCGGCCTGCTTCTGAAACATGTTGGTCGTCAATATTATTGTTCCTATCCATTTAAGTTGAAGGTTATCATGAAAAAACATGGAGCTACTAAGCTAGAGGCATCTTTGGAAAAGGATAACTGGCGGTTTATGAAAGGTGCATGCAATCCAAACACAAGCAGAAATAGTTAAAAATGGCGAGTTGGAAACTTTTAAAGTGTAAGGTAGCTCATCGCGCGGAATCTTGCTTCTAATGCGAGAGGTCAGAGGTTCAATCCCCAAGCACCACTTTATTTTTCCGAGTTGAATAAATGCATTTCGTTACATGGTTCGGTATTCACGTAAACTGTAAGTCCCATTCCCCTACTAGTCGGTACGGTTCAAGCTCGCCCGGGTTGGTACCATCGCATTTGATGAAATAATGGTTGAGGCGGCAACACGTAATGGTGTTAGCCAGAAGAGAGAGGCAAGTAGCTATTTGTCATCGCGCGTTACTGTTGTAGTACGCGTTACGGAACTCAGGTTGTACTTTGGGGACAAGACCTTGGCAAGGAGTCGATTCCAGTGATTATCGACCCTATTGATAAAATACCTAGTGGATCGGTTGGTTCTTATTTTGGAAATTCAACTGAAAGTGTGCATTCCCTGCCTGCTCCGCGTAGAGCGATGACATAAAGGAGACGAAGGGACAGCATTATGCAGCTCCGACGAGCATCTCAATGGTAAAGACGATCGAACACAGTAACGATCAGTAACGATCTGTAACGATCTGTAAATTAAGGGATCCCTCGGGGTCGTCGACGAGACGCACAGGAGTCCAGGGAGTCAAGCAGGTACTTGGCTGATCGGTCCCACAAATGCGAACAATACTCCACTCGAGACTATATCTGCGCCTTTTAAAGGAGCAGTTTTTGGTCAGGCGTGAAATCACTGATCAGATTTACTTAATCTGACGCACCCTGAGAACTCCCAGCTTTTTTGAGACAAGTTGTGCTTTATCCTTGAAATGGCACCAATAATCCTTATGTGCTTTTCAATACGCAGAGTTGTTCCCAGGATGGTCGGAGCTGCACTGAACGGAGTCCGCTTCACATACGATGCCTGTTACGAGACCCTATCCGGAAACTTTTTCCAGGATCTCTTCGAGTCCACGAGATACCGCCGATCCTAAACAAACATTTTTACCGTACCTACATCAAAATGTTTTACGCCATTTTTTATCCTAAAATATATATTTTTTTAAATTGGTTGATTAGGTAGGTAAGTACAAAGTGTAAACTCGCTACTTGATCAAACAAAGTGTGCACTAGGCCTGAGTAAAAAATTACTGGACAAGGACAGTGAGCTTTTAACTCGCTAGGATCAAGATGCGATAATTGTAAGCTAGTAAAAAGACAATCAGAGCCGATATCGACAACCATTCCATACGAGTCGTCGCTCCATGTATGTATATGCAGCATAAAGGCACTGCCTTCTAATCAGCGATCAGTCGCTCATCTGAGCTCGCCTAGATCTCTCATTCCTCCAGTCATTACATACATTATTACATAACAATGAAGGCTGTCGTGTTGCTGGGCGTTGCTGCGTTGCTTGTGGCGGTGGAGGCCTACCCCAGGGTGGAGAGGGATACCAATTCCAGAGGTTGTCAATACATAATGGGAAGATGTAAGTATCTTTGTATACCAAACACAGTTCTCCTGTTATTTGTTCCATTTGAGTAAATGCGGTGATTTCCCGCCTGTTCATTTTATTTTTTATTCGTCCACTGTACATTATTCTGACGATGTTACTGTGACAGTCCATATTGTAATTTTCCGCCTAAGGCATGTGCTAGAGGGAACAGATTATGAGAGAATTGCTTGCAGTGCTGTAATGCTAGCAAATAATCGGGTATTGTGGCTTAGTAGCCTTCTGCCAGCAAGATATGCAGGTAGGTTATGTAGTGTGCCTTTTTCCAAGCCCACTTGTGTTGTGAGAGCTGGTATGTGTGTGTGTGTGTGTGCAAGATTCAGCACCCCGGAGCACCGGTAGCGTGATACCCCAACTTCATATGAGGCCCATATGTAATCAGTATTCCTTTTTAGGCCAGATTTAGGTTCGGGTTCTTTTGGCGCATCATCTAGGCTGTGTAAGCCATTTTGCTCTTCAAACACTACCTGTAATTTCTATTACTAATGTAATTTCTTCACCTCCATGCGTATACGTTTATTTAATATATGTGTAATTATGATTATATTGGTTTGAGAGCAACCTCATGTAACAACAAAGTATAAATACGATTCCTCTATTACATTGTGACCGACCATAATCGGATGTACAGAGCCGACCATATCAACGTGGATGATCGTTAAACAACAGCTCGTTGCAATAGGTACTACCCGATAGGCTCGCACCCCAATTATTCAGCAAAAACACTGTACTGTAAATAATATAATGCGATCACTATTGACTTTATTTTTTATTAAAATAATTTTGAAGGTCACCTCTGGAATTGGTTTGGTAACTCCCTCCCAGCACATAGAAGATTCCGGGGTCAACTCTTGGAATTTTGTGCTCAGGAAACTAGAGTCGCTCTGATGAAAAAAACTTAAAAATACTTTAATAGCGGTTGTCAAACTGAGAAAAGACAGAGTCCTTATTCGTGAGAACGGAATTCCATGAATAACCCTCTGGGACTGAGGTCTAAGAAAATCTATGGAAAATCTTAATATTAAATGCCTTTAGTCGCGGCCTGTGGAACCCTGTCGACTCAGCTGTGTAGATATGTATAAGCTATGCGCGCACAGCACAACAATTCTTACACGCATTGGCTTTTGTCGTTTCTGTTCCCTAATATTACTTTTGTGCCACAGGCTTCAAAGAGTGCCCGGAGGGCACACACTCGTACTCGTTGGGCTGCGGGCAGGCGAATAGCGAACGGACGTGCGAGTCGCCGGTGTCGGCACCCATGGGCCTCATCTGCGACCTGTCGCGCTGCGAGTGCGACGAGCCCAACGTCAAGGACACCAGCACCGGCCAGTGTATTCCGCTCGACAGCTGCCCCAAGAGCACCGGCGAGCCCGCCAAGCAGATCATCGGGGTGCTGGAGCAGACACCGGCGACACAGGCGCCGAGCACCGGCGGCGACCGCGTCTAAATTGACTTAGGCTTATTTCTGGTTACACCATAAATTCATCTTTTTACAAATGGGTTTTTCCGTTATTTGTCCCACAATATTCCTCCCTTCCTTTGTTAATTCTGCTGGTGTTAGGTCGAATTCATAATATGAAATGGTCAATATCAAACTCATTGGACCACCAGAAAATATTGCATGCAACTAGCTATAGCTTCTCTAACACGAAGACATGCTACCTACCTATTCTTTTTTAATTGAATGCGATGGTACCTACCAACCAGGATAGTGATTCAAGTCTTGGTTGAACCTAACTCAATTTTCTGCATGTTATTCCGAAAATAAATTGTTCTTAATTATGCTAATTAATCAAAATAAATCTTCGGAAAGAAAATATCACAAAAATATAACCTATAATATTTCGTTTTATACTTTGTGCAGGTCAATGACATTTAAATTAGTCTTAAGACAAATGCAAGCTGTTCTTTTCCTCTAAACCTTATTCTGACAGCATCATGGAGTACATTTTTCATCTAAAAACTCGTATATCAAACTTGAAAGGAATGGCAGTTTTGACGTTTTTAAGGTGAGGTCTGGTTTAAATTCTTCGCCCGTTCATGCACCACTTTCTTTCTCTTTCTGAGTTGGATATCGTCACGAATGCGAGCTGCTCCGTGGTTCGGAATACATGTAAAACTGTAGGCCTTCTAGTAGGTAGGTGGTAGGGTAAGCCCGCCCGTGTCGGTATTATCGGGAATTAAAACGGGAAGTTTCTGGGTTAATATCATGACGGGAGTTGGGTGGTATTAGTCTCCATGTCAGGTTACATAAAGAATTGCTTACGGCTAGTTTTATTAATTTAAAAAAATATCACTGGCAATCACAAATAATGGAACATTTACTTTATTACAATATGCTATTTATTGTATGAATTAGTTTAACAATGATCTTATAAAAATAGGTATCTGGAACAACATTAGCAGGTTGTTGTGAGATGTGGATGGAAATTATGTTAAATGTGGGCGATCGGATATACGTTGGCGATTGAACGTCTGCCAGAATTTAACTTTAATGTGAATTGTATTGTCAATGAAAAAAAATAACAGAAATAGTTGCACTGGTGTTACGACCTCAGGTAAAAAAGTATCTAGCGCGCCTAAAATAAACCCGCTGCCGCCAATTTTCTAAAACTGCCATGGCAAATGCAAACATAGTTGCAGACGCTCAGGAGTTGGTGGGAACAGTGCCACGAGCGCCACACAGTAGTTGGTTGGACTGTGTCAGGACGACCCACTTCCGCTAGAAGTTCGGAGCTGCTTCAAGCTCAAAGATCATACCAAGTTATTTGTTCGATAATGAGTTGGTGTAAGGAATATACAGTAACAGCAGCGGACCTATAGTATTATTTGAGGTAAGCAATAAAACCACCCTTGACACTTCACCATTTATTTACAAACCTACAGTACTGTCCATACAATTTTGAGTTACTGTCCGGCTGTGCATTAGGTCCGGAGTTACGCGTCACACCTTGGGACACTCCGACTGCTGCACACACTTGCCGGTGCTCTCGTCCTTGACGGTCGGCTCGTCGCAGTCGCAGCGCGTGTAGTCGCAGATCGCGCCGCGGCCGCTGCGTGCGACCGGCTCCGTGCACGTGCGCTCCGACATCACGGGCCCGCAGCCCGGCGCGTATGCGTGCGTGCCCTCCTTGCACGCCGACTGACCTTCAACAACACACATTTCAACATCTAAATATATTCGATGAACCACAAGGTATCACTACATTACTGTCCCAAGACCCTGTCAAGACCCTGTGTCAAGAACCCAAATCATCACGGATAAAATAAGTATATTGTGCTCCTGGTTTCTATACCAGGAGTACAATATCATTAAATAATATGTTGAAGTTTGAAGTTTGACTGCAATCAACCTGCTCTCACGCATAAGTGGATGACAGTATGTATAATATACTCGAATTAGCAAGCAAACCATTCTGGGGCAGCGTGTCTTCCTATCTCGCCACCCGCTCTATACTCATAACTAAGTATTCTCCTACTAGTCCTTCCATAATCAATGCCGTCTACTCATACAGTGTTAAAGATTCTATGATAATAATAATAATAATAATATTTATTATACACCATTATAAAACAGTTAACAAAAGGCGGGCCTAATGCCAATTCTACATAGGTACTTATGTATGACTGCGCAGGTAAAACGTTAAAAAACTAAAACTTCGTGACACACGATTTACCTAAACGTGCATGCCATCACGCGCTTACGTATACGGAAATCGTCGATCTCCATGCCCGAAGGGGTAGGCAGAAAAGTTAGAGTGCCAAGGTCAGTGTCTATAGAGGAAGCCTAATAATCTTCCTCCAAAGACATTTTTATAAATATTCTCTACGATTATGGGAGTGGACTAACTATATGAAGTACTTCGTCAGTCTGGTGGTGAAGGTTTTGCTCGGATCCGACCATTTTACCACTTCCGCTACGTGAACCTGTGTCATTATTTCGTTACTCATTCATTCTATATGCCCAACCCATCTCGACGCACCCTCCTCGAGTCTTTTCGCGATATATTATTTCAATTTACATGGCTGTTAAATATAATAGCAAATAAAAAAGTATTTATATGTGTGTGTCACGAGGGTTTTCAAAGAGTATGTTAAAATTGTTTTCAAGATCACCCAGCATGACTTACAATGCCCCTCGACGTAGATGCAGCCCCTGCCTAGGTCGCGGACGGGAACAGGCAAGTCCTTAATCCTAGGGTCATCGGAAGCAACCACCAGGGTGGCGGCAGCGCACAGCAATATTGACAGAACCACCTTCATGTTGATAGAGACGAACTTCCGACGACTCGATTGCGTTGGGGTGAGACAGCCACTGACTAGACGAGGCGTGTGCAATGATGTTTTATTAGATTAATTACATCGTGGAGTTATTAATGTACAGTTGATAGGGAAAATACGGAAACGTTAGGTTTTTAATGATATTTTTTCTCATTGGTTGTGTATATTACGATTACAATTCCTAATAGAATAATCTAAAAATATTGTTTTGCTTTTAATATGAAATGTTCTTTGACGAACGTCACGACATCGTGAGGAAACCTACCACTTCTCGCCACTTCTGTGGCGAGGACACAGTGATGGCCCAACAAATTAATTGTTTCACACACGAACAATCTATTCGCCTCTTATGTTTGCTTTAAAATCGTTTTCTCCTCCTTAGTTCTCTTCTCCACCAATCCATATTCTGAATGAATCCTTCATTTCAAGAAAATCTTTCCAGAACGTAATATCACTTCTGTGATTCGTTTGTGTGCTAAATGTTTTGTTTCAATTGGTCTTCTAATGATTCAAATTATAATAATATAGTAAATATAATAATGTACAGATAAATAATATGAAGATATATATTAAAAATACACTTTTGTGGATAGGTTATATAATAAGGAATGTGACATGTATGTACCAAGATTATACCTACATACATTTATTTAACGCTTCATCTGCAATGCGGACATTGACTGCAAAGATTGAACAATCAAACATATTGCCGTTATCACCAAAATCGTATTTGGCATCAGACGCAAGAGCCAGTCCTAGGTTGAGTCAACCTATGAATTTCTTACCAACCTAGGATCTTAAACACAGTGTGTTAGTAGGAGGCATTCATTACGGGAGGAGGGACTGTAGGAGAATTCCAAATTATGGGTATACAGCCGGTGGCGAAATTGGTAGACGCAATACCGCGAATGGTATGTTTTGCTGGTTCGGGTCCAGCCTTGCAGTATATTCGTAAAGTAGTTCTTTTTACTGGGCTCTTTCTTCAATTAATGTGTACTTGCTTCACGGTCGATTATACATACATACATGTCACATTCCTTGGAATATGCGACGTACCTGCTTAGTACGAAAAAGTTTATTTACTTAGGTTTTATAATAGTTTCCTTTTGTATCAATCTACAAAGTTAATTATAAATATATATATATATATATAATTATAAATATTTTCTAGTGCCTGTTATTAATGTGGGATAAAGGAGTGATTGGCTTCATAGCTTCATGGTACGAACGACCTTAGCCTACCGTAGGTACCTAACTGGTTTTGGCGAAAATATTTACAAAGACTGTCGCTTGATTTATAAGTGCAAATAAAGAGATGACCGATTGACCGCCCGGACCGAGTATCTGCATCCGCTATTTACATAACATATCGGTCATAATAGGTACATTTATTATCTGGCACCTTGTAGGCATCAAATAGGGTTAATATTTTTAGGAACATGTTTTGTGTGTAACATAAACGTAAAAAAATGTATTAGGCCGACTATGACATTTATGCACATACGTTTTTTTGTAGAACTGGATATAGTTTGAGCGGCTCGTAGCCTAGCGGCGAGGGGATTTGCCTTGCATACCAGAAGTCTGGGTTCAGATCGTCACCCCGTTCATGAACGATTTTCTTTCTCTTTCAGAGTTGAATTAGTGTATTTCGTCACGAATGCGAGCTCCTACATGGTTCGGAATCCATGTAAACCTGTAGCAACCCTTCCCTTACTAGGTGATAGGGTTTAAGCCATTGGATGAAAGATGGTGAAAGCAGCAAAGAAAAATTGTCCGTGTTTTCCATCCAGCTCAATGTAGCCTTCGGGAATGTGATGTATTGGGCTAATATCATAACGGTAGTTGTGTGGTATTAGCCATCCAGTGGCCAACCATGTCAGATTGCTTTAAAAAAAAGGGTAGCTAATACGACTTCTACGGTTTTGCCTAAGAAATTTGATCCCAAGGCTTTATGTGAGTGTCATACAAAAATAGAATTATGTTTGTACTCTTTAATCAATTCAGTTTTTTTTTTCAGTTTCTTTATTTCCTCCATTAGATGTATATTACACACTCGGATTCGTTTTTTTTTTGTGTCGGTTCGATTACTTCTGGCGAAGAAGAGCCGACAAGAAACTTCGTCAGGTTGGTCATTGTATTTTTTTTTCCATTGATACTTACAAACTAGTTTACAGCGATTTATTAATTATTACTGCTCACAAAGAACATCATACATTATTAAGAACATTATATACATGTGGTGAAGAGCAAACTCTTGACTACCACGATAATGAAATCTTATTCTAAATTAAAAGGAATTATGATCTAAATTATTCAGGTGTAAAAAGCCATCGTCATTTTTGATACAGGGTGATATCAAATCAAATATAAGTTAGTATATAAACAAATTCATACTAACGTTTGACACTATCAAGTACATGAAGTTACCGTGAAGGCTAGTTATTTACTTTATGAAACGGTTTTTTCAGTGAATCAGATGGTCGCCTATGGTTTACTTTTACTATAAACAAGGTAAAAGCTTCAATAATATTTTGAAGTTTTGGATACCAACTTATGGTGAGTTGTTCGGAACGGGTGCCGCAATATCTCAACAATGCAAGAGCGTCGCTTAAAGTTAAGCAACTTTTCATTCGACTCACCTACGCAGCCCTTGGTTAAAAGTCTCGTCGAGGACGACTTCGGGAATCTCAGAATTTAGAAACCCGAAGGGATGTGGAATCTCTCCAGCGAGCACGAAAGAACGGGAGGAGAGATCGAAGCTCATTCGTATGGCGGCATCGTACCCACGAGTTTGTGGAAAACGTATAATGCGCGTACGAATTCGGGACGCGCAACTTGGAAAGTTTGTTCACGTAAGAACTTCCTGTGATGCTTTTACGTGTCGTTGGAAGTCGAGAAAACCAGTAGCAAGCGAATTCGTAAGTGAACTTACTCGCCGGCGCTACCGTTTTTGTATTCAAAAGTGGCTACGCCGCCGCCATACCAATGAGTTTCCGTTGCTACCCCCATGCTTCCATAATCTCTGAGTCTCTCACAGCCATATTCAGAGTGGGCCGGGCGAAATCGGTTTTTGTTTTGGTGCTAATTATGTACAAGTTTTACAGGTTCTCTCTGAATACGACAGTGTTTTACCGACGTCTCTCCATGTAGAATAATCTTCGGAGCAGCAGGCCTATACCTGGAATTCCGTAATCAGGAGTCTAGAATAGCAATTTATTTTATAGCGGTTTTCAAAGCGATTTTTAACCGACTTCGAAAAAAAGGAGGAGGTTCTCAATTCGTCGGAATCTTTTTTTTTTTTTTCTCTTTTTTTTTTTTATGTATGTTCACCGATTACTCGAAGACCCCTGAACCGATTTGAAAAATTCTTTTTTTGTTCGAAAGGGTATACTTTCTAGTTGGTCCCATTTTTTTTTATCAAAATCGGTTCAGTAGTTTGGTACTTAAATACAACAAACATCGAATTTCTTAAGCCCGCGAACCGAGAAATGTTATTTTTGAGTTACAGTAGTTCTTTAAGGGTGAGATTGCTCAGTATGAGACTTTTTTTTTAATTCAACTGTTGGAGGTATTGAAGGGGGTAAAAGAGGGCAAATTGTACACATTTCTATCTCTAGAGCCGCTGAACCAAGAAATGTCAGAGTAGGTTTTGTTTGAGATAGAAATGTTTACGAAGAGAATATTTTTGAAAATTCTACTATTAGGGGGGTAAAATAGGTCAAAATGAACACATTTAGGCGAAAACCACTCATGTTGAGATCTCCGAAACCAATTATCCTAGAAACTTAAAATTTTCAGTGACTTCTTTTTACGACGAAAAGGCTCGCTTGTGATTTTACAAAATTCAACCGTTAAGGGGATACACGAGACCGATATGTACACATTTTCATACAACACTTACGCAAGAAACAGACTCTCCGGAACAATGGAAGGATGAGAAATTCAGAAGCTCAGCGGTTCTGGATATTCGTTGTTTTGCCTTGTTAGGGTTCCGTACCCAAAGGGTACCAATGGATACTATATTACTAAGCTTCCGCTGTCCGTCCGTCTGTCCGTCTGTCACAGCGCTCTATCTCATGAACCGTGAACTCATGAATCCAGATAGGTACCGGTCTACCTTTCGTCAGAAATGAGATTTCTCAATGGTTTCATATCTCATAATGCTCGTTCATTGTAGGGTTTAGTAACAGTTTAGAGGGTTCGCATGAGATAGTCAGGTGCGCATGATCTTCTTTCCAATTTGTATGTGAAGTTGAGCAGGATGGCTCGCCCACCTTGAGTCAAAAAGTTACGCCACCACTAAAAAGCAAAAAATAAAATATTTTTAAATAAAAAAAGGACCGCCTTCAAAAAAACCGGAACTAAAAAGCAAAAAATAATTGGTTACTTTTAATTAATGTACGACAAGCTATTTTAATACTAACTAATTATTTACAATTTCTTAATTTTTAATCATCTTTTGAAGTCGGTGCCTTGGGTAGACGTTCTATAAGGGCTGTAAGTAGTTAGATTAATATTACTTATGGCTAAGAAAGAAATATAAGTAGGTAGCTACTTACATTAACCTACTTAAAGAAAAAAACACAAAATCAAAAATTAAATAAACAAACAGGTCGGAAAAACGTATGTAAGTAGGTATTTAGGCAAGTACTTTGTAATTTAAATATTCCTTATAACTTAAACTAAATACCTAACACAGTAAAAACTAAATATTTACAAGAAAACCCTACAAACTAAACCAACAAACCAATATAAAAACAACGACCACTAATATGGTAAAATTTAAGTAGGTGTAGCTTGTACTTTTATTTCTACCTAAATACCTACATAACATGAAACAAAAAAATTACAAATATAAAAGAACAGAAAACTATTGGTAGCGACTTTGAGGTGTCTGCTCTCAACTACGTGTCAAAACGAGTGTGCGGTTAGTAGGTACATATCTCACCAATTTCGGCAGAAATCGTTTCGTTCAGACAACGATGTCGTAGGAAGCACCAATCCACAGAGCAGCGAATTAACGTACCTACTCCTTCACCAGTGCGCGCCTATATAAAACCGAAAGTACTAATAATCGTTAAAACCCAATTTCAGTACGCTGCGCTGCTGTATCGATATCAGCTTGCACGTAAACCAACGCTAAGGGCATCTCCAGGTAGAATGCTCTGTGGACCAATCATTGCTGACTCAGGTTGTTTACGCTCTCGTAGACTTCGGGTGTGTTCGGCTGAAATTGTGTCTGTTCGGTCAACGGCGTGCGGAGTGAACTCTACCCAAGGCACCGACTTCAAAAGATGATTAAAAATTAAGAAATTGTACATAATTAGTTAGTATTAAAAAAGCTTGTCGTACATTAATTAAAAGTAACCAATTATTTTTTGCTTTTTAGTTCCGGTTTTTTTGAAGGCGGTCCTTTTTTTATTTAAAAATATTTTATTTATAATATAATTATATTAATACTTTTCAATACTTTCAATTAAAATTGGTATAAGTCTATGATTTATCCCAAAAACTTCTGAACATTGACCATAAAAGGTACTCGGACGATTAATAAAAAAAATTTAGATTTAATCGTCCTGGATTAGCATCTACTTTTACTCCTAAGTTCAGGAATGAATAACATCCGGTGCTGTAATTATAATTCGAATTTGATTTATTTATCGGAAGAATAACATGATCATCAACATCTAATAAACGAAATTGGTTAATTTTTGCTTTATTTTCTGGAATTATATATGAATCAAATTAAATATCATTAAAATATGAATATTTATAGGTTCAATATCATTGATTCCCAATTGTAAGTAATTAAAGGATTATTTAAATCATCTAATAAATATAATAGACGTAAAGAAGGAAGTGCAAAAAGAATAAAGTTAGAGCTGGAAGAATTGTTCAAATCGATTCAATTATTTGTCCTTCTAATATAAATCGATTACCCTTTCCTACAATCGCACAACAAACAGGTAAGAAAAGTACTCATTCACTGGTCAGCCTGCATGGGTTTCGCAGCCCTCGTGAAACTTCGAAAGCCTATGAGAGTCGTTGCGGGTACCTTCAATCTGAGATCCTGGCGTACACTACGTCACAGCACAAGTAATATCACAGAATAACTATGGTAATAGTGGCTGGCCAAACTAAGACTCTCTAAACCTAAAACTCTATTACTAAGACTCCGCTTTCCGTCCGTCCATCCATCCGTCCGTCCGTCTGCGCGTCTGCCCGTCCGTCCGACCGTCCGTCCGTCTGTCCGTCAGGGCTGTATCTCATGAACCGTAATAGGTAGGCAGCTGAAATTTTTTTGGAGCGTGTATTTATTTTCCCCCGATAACAACAAATAGTTTAATTAAAAAAAATTAAAGGGGGCTTCAAACAAAAAACGTGATTTTTTATGATAAATCTTCCACGATGGTACGATGGCACCCTTCGTGTGTGAGTCCGACTCGCACTTGGCCGGTTTTTCTTAAAAAGTAAGACGTTTTTAGCAAAAGTAAATAGTTGGTGCACAACTACAAAAGTGTACCTATATTGATATTTTTTTCAGAATTTTCGGCCCCAAATTAGTACAGCCTTCAGAGTGGTCAGTCTGAGATATCACCTAAATTAACGTTTACGGGATTACGAAGTTACGTAAAAACGTCAAAACCCATACAAATGTTTACTACTTATTCTGTGGTTTTACTTCTTCAAGCCGTCAAAGTCAAACTCGGACTTTCGATTTGTATGAAAATGCGGATTCGGCGTAAACGGCAACGTCGACGTATTTACGCCGACGGTGAGAAAGCTGTCAAATAAAACTCGGACTCGCAAAGCGCGCGCTCCTAAATTTCTCCATAAGTTTGAAAACGCCAATCAATCGGTGTGGCGTAAACGCCAATTAAGGTGGCAACCTGGACTACGGGCTCTGCAAACAAACGAAAATGGCGATCTCCGGAAGCAGTGAGTTGGCGTTAGGGTTCATCGTTGTATGCGCGTTAAAATTGTTTTCAGGCGAGCGAAATTGATGTTTTTGGTCTGTGAGGTCTACTTTTTACAGTGAATTAATATATGTTTCACGTTTATTCACCAGATAAATGTGTGATCTTGTACCACAACAAAGAACATTTTCTTTAGACAATTTTAAATGATTTACCATTTATAGTCTCCAATGTTTTAATGCAACGCATTAAAACCGTTTTACGGTGATGCAATCGACAACAGTCTGAACTTTAATATTGTTATTTTTCTCCGAGTGTTTATTCTTAACTGAAGCTGAGATAAAATAAAAATTTATCTCATCATATGTGGCCTTAACATATAAATTCTGTTTATAGGTAGTACTTCAACACTGCCGGCGAATACAGCCCATTGGGCTTCTATTTCCTCTATAGGCTCCTAAATTATATCCCCTAAAGGTCAGTTCTGATATATTTATTATTTCTTTGTAGCCTGTTTGATTTTAGGTAAACTTCTACCAGCAATTCTCCACCCTATTGCTCTGATAGGATCAACACTGGTGGCGAAAGCTTCACCTTTTGTGGCCTTCGGCAGGGGAACATTGTACAGAGCGCGGTATATAATATACTGAATGCTATGCTGCACGTATTTTGCACGCCTATACGTAACGTTAGCTAGATGATGCTCATCCTGGCAAGGCATTGTAGAATTGTTTGGTTTCTAAGTTATCCAGTGTCCGGAAATTCAAGGATAATGAAGTGATCGAGTTCCATACAATGGCTCGTGCCTGTTTCCTCAGTCAAATTAAGAAATAATAAAATATTTACTTTCTTAATTTGACATTAAATACGTCCAATACCAGCTAGAACTGTACGTTTTTGTTTTTTTTATACGTCGAGAGCGGTTCGCAGCCTAGTGGCGCGGGAACTGGCCTAGCGTACCAGAGGTCTGGGTTCAATTGCTCGCTCATGCACCACTACCACTTTCTTTCTCTTTCTGAGAAAAAAAAAACCGTGATATACGCCTATTAACGTTCGTTTACAAATGCAAAAAGGCAAATATCATGGATGTACGTTAAGTTATCAAAAAACAAAAACGTACAGAGTATGTCTCACTTTATTTCTTTAACGTGCAAAATATCCAGATTTTTTCTTTAATTTGATTGAGGAAACAGGCACGAACATTGAATGGAACTTGATCACCTCATTATCCTCTTAAGCGCGCAAAAAATCGAATTTCCGGACACCGGACACCGGGCGTGGATTACTTAACGATAAAATTAGAACATCTAAAAAATCTTAGTCATCAAGCCTAGCTTCTTCAATAGAGACAGTAAATTCATTTGGTATTTCTTTGATTTTTGCATCAGGAAGGGCCCTCCCTCTCAAGTATCCCGCTGAACCACAGACCTAGTCGTTACCCTATCAATTCCCCATACTGCGGGTGATGACCATTTACTCGTACATACATGCTCTGAATGTTTTTCTATGTTTTTGTAATTTTGGAATCTAAAATGTATTGTCAGAATCGGCCTCTGTATGTTTCTTTAATGTACCTTTTAGATTGGAAAATATCTTCTGAAAAACATTGGAAAAAGTTTTCTTTATTTACCTTCATTCAAGATTTTATTTTACTAAGCAATTCAGATATTTACAAAAAAAAAAACATACGGAGATTCACCTTTTTCAAGTGATTATAAATTATTTATTAAAATCTGACAACGTTTAGGGGTCGGTAGGGAACCGTTCAATCACCGTGCAAAATTATGCCTAGGCCCATGGACAAAGAATGCTGCCGCTGCCTTCACGACAGCCTTAAGGTTTAACTAAGCTGAACATCATAAAATTAAATCGAAATAATATCTTGACATTATATGACTGTGTGTAAGTTATAAAAGGAATATACTTATAGAAATATTCATCGGAATTAAGTTCGTGTTAAATTTTGCAATAAAACGATTACCAAAACGTTACTATTTATTTGCAATCTTAAAGCACACCGTCCGCACTCGTCGTTATTTACACTGTTGGGAACAATCACGGATGTCGCGTGACGCGTCACACCTTGGGACACTCAGCCTGCTTCACACACTTGCCGGTGCTCTCGTCCTTGACGGTCGGCTCGTCGCAGTCGCAGCTCGTGTAGTCGCAGATCGCGCCGCGGCTCATCCGAGCGACCGGGTGCGTGCACGTGCGCTCCAACTGCACGCGATCGCAGCCCGGCGCGTACGCGTGAGTGCCCACCGGGCATGGCTCAGAACCTTTACAAACAAATGTATAAACATAAGGAAAATGCACTATTTGCACTAAGCAAGTACTTACGTTGCTTTTTCCAAACAATATGATATGTTTGTAGAATCCCTTCTACGAACATATTCTACATCTACTAACACTCAGTCCCCTGAGAAGCAAGGACACACCAAGTGACTTGGGTTAAGTGGCCCTTCGCCAACGGCCTCTACTGACTGTCGGTATTGTGGATCACCCGCTGGGCTAAAAGCGACTTTCATACCAGACTATATTAATGACGCCAATCATCCCGATTGAATACACAATTCAAAATTAATTTTAAGACATTTGTCACTAAGAACAGTTTCTGTAGAAAGTTTCTCTACGTTGAAAAATATTAAAAATTATTTCAGGAATAGTATCGAGCAAGAGCGACTGTCTGCTTTAGGAATATTACCAATCAAAGTATCGTTAGCTTAAAAAATCAACTACACATGTTATTACAAGACTTCCGGACAGATGAATTTATGGTAGGTATATAAAATATGGTAGGATCTCTACATTGATCTTAGGAATATATAATGAAAGAAAAGGGCCTCGTTCATGCGACTACGCCCACACCTAGTTTATTCCACGCTACGCCACTGGACCCATCAGATAAATAATGAAAGCTGTAAAAAGAACTAATTAGGTACTATTAAAACAGTTCAAGACTTGACCTGAGTGTACGACAGCTCGTCAAGTTTTATCCGTTATCTTACATACCATCTTCTGTCGTCCTAAAATAGAATTCCACGGAACAATGTTCAACAAAGTTAGATTGCGAGGCCTATAAAACACATTATATGTTTGGAAATTCTCAGAGCTGATAGTGATGTCCTATTTTCCTTAGCATAATTAAACAGGGACAGTTTTGACGAATAGAAGCGCTATGGCATCTAGTGACTTGATGCATCAACTATTCGTACCTACAAAAACATTGCTTTCGGAGATTCGCACAATATGTCAGTTTGCTACCAGCTGTTGGTAGCACCACAGGTCACTTGTATTAGCGCCGAGTCGTAACCTAAAAATAAATAAAACTTATGAGAGGTGTCGTGGGACACCCAGTAGGAACGCAGTTCTTGACCCGCCCTGGCTTCGCATGAGTTTTTTCACGCATTTTTAAAAGTGATATACGCCACAGTTTTGGATTGGATTATTAATCCATTCGGTCATGCCATAGTAGTGCACGAAGCGAAATTCTTGGATGACAGTTCAGGTTTGATTATTCTTTCACGGTACTGAGAGAAATCGTTGAGTGTTTGCGAATAACAAAAAACAAAAATTCATCCGAATGTGATTGCACATAATATTCGTAAAACTTACGGTTTTCGTATTAATTAAGGTTCAAGATCTCTCAGTATTACTTACATTGCCCCTCGATGTAGATGCAGCCTCTGCCTTGGTCGCGGGCGGGGACAGGCAAGTCCTTCAGCCTAGGGTCGTCTGAAGCAACCACCAGGGCGGCGGCGGCGGCGGCGCACAACAACATTGATAGTACCGCCTTCATGTCGATAGAACCTGCTACAGAACGACTCACTGACGGGACGAGACGATGCACGGATTTTATACTGATAAAATCAAACGTGGAACTATTAATCTGGAGTTGGTATGAAAAACTCCATAATGCAATAAATATTTCATTATTGTTTCGAAATTTGCAAACAGGATGTAAACAACCAC
This sequence comes from Incurvaria masculella, assembly GCA_946894095.1. NCBI lineage: Eukaryota > Metazoa > Arthropoda > Insecta > Lepidoptera > Incurvariidae > Incurvaria > Incurvaria masculella. The sequence goes on along the minus strand of OX335641.1, from coordinate 13,266,294 downwards.
ACCCAAACCAATTCATCCGAACCTTTCTCTTCAGTGATCTTCACCCAGTTATGAAGAACAAATGGTCACTATGTATTTTTCATTTTATGAGTTGATGGTGTATTCGTATTTTTTCTGATGTTATGGAATGTGAAACAACTGAGAAGTATGGAAGGGGTCCACTCATGAAAGCGAACACGAGAAGTTCGCTCACGATAATATAATACGTTATCGAAATCTACGTCTGTATTTTTTTTAATATACCTTTTAGATTAGGAAAAATTGGTTAAGTCATTTTTTTTTACTTAAATTTGATTTTTTTTTCTGAAATATATACGGACAAAGAACAAAGCTTTCTCAAGTGAAAAAAATATTGGTTAAAATCTGACCAGTTATAGAGGTAGGGAAACATTAAGGTTAGGGCCTGGAAGACGATTTAGCTAGTCCGTCCAAAATTGTGCCTTGGCCAGTGGACAAAGATTGCATTTCTAAAAATTTTCAAATCTTCGATTTCTGCTGCCTTCACGATAGCCTTAACGATGTTTATTATATTTGTGTTTGAATGGGTTGTTCGTCCACCAGGGTACAAATTGTTTCCTATTGTTACGTACACACACTTTGTAGGAACTGCAAAAGATACATAATCCAGGTTTTTTTTTTAATGTTGTAAAAGTTTTCCGCTGCCAGTTTTTACATAATGTGGAATAGAGCAGTCTTTTCGTCCGTCTATAGCTTCACGGTACAAAAAACCTTCGACTACATTGGTACTTAACTATTTTTGGCATAAATATTTACAAAGAACGTCGCATGATTTATAAGTGCATAATAATTAAACAGATGACCGTTTGACCGCTCTGGGCCAATCTGCTTCCTCTGTTCACATAAAATGAAGTCTTATTTATAATCTTAAAACAAACGTTACGTACATACACACCATTACGCCGCCGCTTCCCATACATGTCTGGTTCCTTGAGGTTTTAATTTGTGAAGGTATACTTTTGTGTAAGATAATAAGAATAATTTAGGTGGCAACTGGAGTGGTACCCGGCTAAATAGCCCGGTACCACTGCAGGACTCTAAACGCGAAAACTCGCCGATAAAAAAAGGTGAGTTATTCGTAATGACAAAGAATCTGTAAGAAAAATAATGTTGAATCCAGATTATTTTTAATTTATTCCGAAAAGGTGTAAAGATCCAAAGTTCTAAGTAAAATTACATTTAGAACCATGTCTTAAGATATAAGAAGGAAGAAGGCATAAAATATTTAACAATTATATTAACCATAACCAGAGATGTTGCACTCCAGCCTTACTGTTTTGAAACGATGTACAATAAAATATTTAAATAAATATTTGGTGACCACGCATGTTTGTGCAAATGTCTAGCTATATGGAAGAATGTACCCCGTTTTCGAAAAATCAGAAATATTTTTGTCCGGACATTCCTCTGTAGCAGGATACGAACATAGCTTCGGATTACATGTCCATCGTAATCCCAGGGAAAGAAAACATCGTCAAGATGCTAAATTCTCCACCTTCATGGTTTTAGCACAGTTAGAATAAAGGTTTTTTCATTACTAAAAAACTATCTATTAATCTGTTAATCTAATAAATAATATAAAGGGGAAAGTTTGTAATAATGGATGGATGGATGGATGGATGGATGGATGGATGGATGGATGGATGTTTGTTACTCTTTCACGTAAAAACTACTGAATGGATTCTAATGAAACTTTACAATAATATAGCTTATACATCAGAATAACACATAGGCTACAATTTATGTGCCCATGGGCTTTAGAACTTTCACGGGGCTGCGAAAACGATGCCGGTAGCGATACTTCACACTAGGGGGAGAGGAGCCGGGGGCGGTGGCGGGGAGCGGCGGCGGGGGGAGGGCAGACGTCGTGACTGTTTGGTGTCCGTTTGGCGAATTTTCAAGGCACTAGCGATTTTTAAAACTTAGTACATGTACATTTAACTACCCGGGAATTAGGATTGGCTAAACAGAATTCAGTTCCGCTTACGCTAAGATGGGGCTGTCATACAAACTGCAATGCTATGCACGGCTCGGCTTTGCGGCGGCAGCGCTTACTTTTACTGAAGTACGGCTTGGTATTTCCTGCAACTTTAGGACTACTTGGCATCACGCTAAATCGCCGGAGGAGCGACCAACAGAATAAAATCCTTGAGAACCAATTACCCGATTTAGATGTGCATTGTATCTACGTCTAGCCTGATTCTACTAAAAACTTATAGATTACATAATATAACGCTTCATTACCAGAAGGGTAAGTAGTGAGTCTTAAAGTCTTATAACATGCGAACCACTTACCTGATTTATATGCGTATTTTATCAATGTATAGCATCTCTGGGAGCAGTCAGGTTCGAGATGGGTTACTGTTTTCGATGTTGAGGCTGGCTGTGGGTTGGAGTCCACGCAAAACTTACCTACGTTACACGTTACTTACTAGGTAAGCAATGTAGCTGTGAAAGTGCAGAAAGGTTCTCGCGGCAAATGTTTTTTTTTTAAATAGCCACCAAACGTCAACGAAGCTCTAAATGGGAATTATTGGATGTTTCTCATTAAATCATGCTATTTCGGCTCGAACGATCTTGATTAAATTTGGTACATGGATACATTGTCCTGGACCAGTTTGACCCTATTTTGGACCAGTCATGTGGGCTACTTTTTATCCATGAGATAATTTAGCCGACACTAACCCGAGCGGAGCCGGGTACCGCAGCTAGTAATCTATAATTAAAATTATCTATTAATGAGCCAAAACAGTTGGTAGTAAACAGTTATTTTAACCGATTGAACAGTACCGCTTGGTGAAAATATCACGTGTGACGGTTCAGATTTTTTTGAAACTGGCATCTTAACTGATTTAACATTATGGCTGACTACAAATTAGGCGTGCAACTTTCCAGTTCCAAGAGGTACAGGATTTTTATCCGATTGGACAGTACCTTTACACTGAATATTAGACGTAAGTAAGAATGGAAAAAATACTAAAGTTGAAACAGTTTTCACAAGTTTAGGTACACAGTAACAGAAAACCGTTATTGCATACAGTTAAAAGTACAATTAAAAAAACTAACAAGAAGAAACTGTTTTCACTCAGAGTAACCAATTCAGATAGTTGCCTCTATTTCAACGTATCAGGTATTATTATTGGAATTACAGTTAGATTCACTGATTATGTTTTTAAGTGTAATCGTCTGGATAGTTCAACCTGTTATAATTGTAAAACTGTCACTTTTAACAGTTTTGCATTCATAACAGGTGAGTCCTGAGACTTTTGGTTCTTGGGACGAACCGTATTAAGTTCGCAAGGTCATGTAATTTCCCAACCTTCAATCAATCAACACATAAAGTGCAACCAAGTAATGGAGGTTATAAGTCGGTAATCTTCAACTTAACTTATCCCTGTTATGGAAGAAATAGCGTTGTGTCCTTGGTAAATAAAGTTTAATTTCGCATAAATTATTTTAACAAAAAACATTGTTCAGTCTGTGTCATATTTTATGCATGATTATTGAACATTTATCGTTAATACGTGATATCTCGCATGTTTAGATAACTTGGATATAATTTAAAAAACGATCTTCAACCGATATATAAGATGGGTAATAAATTAAAAGTCGATGCTTGAAGTGATACATTTATTTATTATGCATAGGAAATATTCTAGTAATTCAAATGTTTCAGTAAGTTTGTTTTTATTAAGTTGAAATAGATGGCTTAAGTTATACCACACCTACTGTCAAGATATTATCTCGGCACATCTCATGAAAACTAGGTGCCATGCTAGACATTACCAATCTTGCATGTCTACATTGATCTGGATGGAAAACACGGTCAAGTATTTATTGCCGCTTCCCTGGGCTGGATTAATTGTTCCACCTACGTAAGAATTCTATTTCTGTAGGTCGAATGAGAAATCGCTTAGGCCAATTCTATTATTTTTAAATTTTGGAACCCAACCAGCACAACTTACACCAAAAGAGATAAAAACGATTGACAAAAATGGGTACAAAACAATTTTACTAGTAACACATAACAATTTCAAATGCATTCCTTTTTCGTATTACCTTGCATCTATATTTATATGTATACAGGCTTAGAATGTAAAGACTAACAGAGTCAACTGACGGATGTCAACGGACCCACCAAATATACCATTCGCGGGTTGTAGTATATCCGTAAAGTAGTTATTTTTACTGGGCTCTTTCTTTAATTAATGTGTCCTTGGTTCACGGTCAATTATACATACATACATGTCTCATTCCGTTTGATTAACAGTAGATTATTAACACAACATAATTAACAATGCCGAAGCCAGAAATTGCACCTGTACTGTTTTTATTTTAAAATACGTATATTACCCCGTATCTTACTATTATTAAACCAGCATAAGGGATTTTAATGGGTTTTCTTGAAGTAATGTCTTCAAGATGTTAACAATAATCCTAGTGCAATCACGATTCAAGAAAGGGTTCCACAAATGTTTTTATTAAGATTAAGTTAAGACTAAACCTTTAGGATTGTTTTTCAATACATTTAAGATAATCAGCCACGAAGCATTTTATTAAATTTTATCTCTATTATCACTTTACTCTTTCAACCCCCCCCCCCCCCTACGCACACTCACAGTATCAGTCACATTCACATACATACACTCCCTTACACAGTCCCACACGAATACACCCTCACATATCCTCAAAAAATATTAAATAATATTTTTTTTATTTACCTTTTTCTTATTTTATTTTAATTTTAAATACATTGTGAACATGTTGCTTTTCAATTCAGCTTTGGTTGTAGGATCAGGTTTTTAGGTACCTATTTTTAAAATTGTAAACGGTGAAACTTTTTTATTGGCTCTGGATAATTTATTTTCTGTATAACGCAAATGTAAATGCATAGCTGTTAAGTTTCCGTAAATAAAAAAATAAATAAATACTATGGTCGAAGCGGCAATTATTTTTCTACCCAGTTCAATGCAGGCGTGCAATATTAGAAATAAAAGGTACCCATGTGATGAGTTTGGCTTATATGATTACACTCGTTTACAAATTAAAATAAAAGTCATGTCCTTTCAATGAATCCCATATCATTGTATTTAGTAGTAATAACTAAACGCAAACCTATATTTGTTTTATTTCTATCACGTCTATAAATCAAGTTATTGTAACATCTTATTTTCAAACTACCTATAAGTTTTTTTAGATTTTATTTTATAATTTTGATGCTGTGCAGTGTTCAGTTAAATAAATACTTGTTTTTAAAATGATAAAAAGGTTGTGTAAAGTATATTCTGATCGTTTTTGTTACATGTTTGTGGTGAATTTTTAATATCTAAAAAAGAATATCCCATAACGGAATCATATTTCGGTTATTTCAAAATTTCGGTCTGTCACAAGGACAAAACATGGGCTCCTCAATTTGCAATTTGTGAAAGATGCAGAAAAACTCTAAGCCATTGGGCTGCAAATGAAAATAGATTTTTTAATTTTAATATTCCAATGTTATGGAGGGAACCATCTAACCACGAAAATTACTGTTACTTTTGTCTCACTAAGACATTTGGTTAATACTGGGACGGTGATTATTGCTGGTCTGTTATTATAGACACAGACACGAATAAATACAAGAAAAAAGCTAAGGCAATTAATTTTAAATTTTTTGTTTGATATTTTTGTTAACATTATTTTTTGTAAAAAAATATTAAAAATAATAAATATCTTGGAAACATGATGTGTATAAGATTTTTTTTATATTTTTTCTGAAACTCAGTGCACCTCGATTGTTAAGAAAAAAAAACGTTGCATTCAAAGGACAAAAACTTTGTAAACTAGTGTTATAGTAGCAGTGGTAGCCATTACAAAACATTTCCACAATAATCTATGGTAGCCATCCATTGTTCCTCAAACTTTCTCTAAAAATGTTCTGGGTTGATAGCCGGGCGTTGTTTCTATCTGGGCCGACTGCAAAGCAAACATTTTCCGGATTGGAAATCTTGTAATTCGAGTTGGTGACCTCTCCAAGGCCCGCAGCGGTCGGATCTTCATTACCCTCTAAGAGGTATTCTATCATCATCATGTTTTGAGACCTTTGGGACCTTAGATCAGAGCTACTCCAACAACCCTCCAAGGTGAACTGCGCAGTATCTGTGATCCCATATGACAACAGCTTTTTGTAATATTCCTTATGAGGATAGCTTCCCTAAAGTAGATGGGGAGCTACCTTACACTATGCAAGGCCTTGATAATGTTTTAGTCATTTTCTAAAAGAATGTAATTAAGTACTGATTACTACTACTTATTACTTCCGTACGGCAACAATATAATTACAATTTTTATTTTTGATAGTAAAAGATAATGTCTTCGATAAGTTATCCACTTTCATAAAAAAATACTTCCATAAATCACTCTGTACATTGACCACACAGAAGCATTAAACTTTTAAAATTTATCAGCTGTTAAGGACTTACGTTATCATCAGTCAGATCGATTACATTATCAAAGACAAGCTATACGTGATCAATTGCATAAAATCTGTTTACTTAAAAAATACTAATTCATTGTCGATGGTGATATCTGGAGCCTAGGAGATATACCGATTGGCTGTCGTAAAACGAGCATATTCTGCCTAAAACGCGCACCTACTAGGTTAGTGCGTTGGGCGATACCTCGGCAAGATGCGGCTCGCTGCGTTAGCGCTGGTGCTGCTTCTGTACGTTCTGAAAGGTTTGTTTTTTCTTCTCTAATGCACGGTGTGGACCACACCCGGCTAAAGTCGATAGTAAACCTCTTTTTTATGTGATAATTGAAAAAAAAGCATGGAGGTAAAGGCGGGTTCCTCGCACCGAAAAAATCCATTAATTATAATCAATGATTAGGAACGCATAAGAATTATATAATTGAGGAGTGACTTTTCAAACGGACTTATTTCCACTTTTGAAAAAAATCGAGTTGAGTATAGGAAAATTATTATATTGTTGAATTCCACCGGCACACAAAACATTACTGAGCAAAACGATTTATTTCCAGTCTAAATTCAACTATCAAAACGATTTTCCTGAACAAACTGGCTTATTTCCGAACTAATCCAATAGAATAATTTCGGACTTGAGCATCTCAAGTCAAAAAGTCTTATTTCCCATACAATATGAGCATATGTATAACCTGTTCGTTACAAAGGAGCTTAATTCGATTTTAATACAAAACTTGGCTGTCAGTTGAGATATTACTTATATGATGACCCATTTAAAATACGGTCAACTAAAATATGGTTTGCTTGCTTGAGTAGCTGTCAATGTCAAAGACGAATACTGGCGTCAATTTATTAATAATCTGTCACAGTTATCGACAAATCGATCTGCTACCTATTTCATCTCTGTAAAAATAATAAAATTATGTCCGAGAGACGTGTTGAAGAGATAAACCCTGGGGGGCGGCGTCGACCAAAGCAGGCCAAGCGAACAAAGGAGTAAGTACCCATCTTATAATACCAATGAACTTCTATGCGGGACATTTCTCAATAGGTAGTCGAAAAATATTTCGACTTTGACTTCAAAAACATCTTTCCTTTACCTTTTCTTATTATATCGCGTTTTCATCAATGCGAATATAGGTGATATTGTTTCCTTTATATGCTGCGCTGCATGTATGTGAGTATATAGCTGTGTAGTGATGGCTCTTATCGTTAATGTTCACCTGGCTCGTGAGTTAGTTTTTTCTTTGCTACTATGATTTTAGTAACAATATAAATGCGGGAATGCGAGACAGACGTTCGAGATTATTTTATAATTTTGCAATGTGGGATTACAACTACAGGACTGTCCGATTCCGGGATGATTGGCGGCCTAGCCCGTACTATTTTTATTTATAGCCGGTCAGGGTGTGTTCATTCTTGTTGAAAATGCTTACTAATATGTTTTTGTATTGTTACAGTTATTCAGACAAGAACCCACTTGGCTTAGGGTTTCAAGCACCCTGCAAACATGGATCTAAAAGTAAATTTAAGTGCGCTTCATTCACATTGGGATCAATAATAAAGAACAGAAAACTGTTTTATAGGAACACACGTAAATTGCACCAAGATATATACCTAGCAAGATTGATGGCCCCCTACGAGCCACAAAATAAAAAGAAAACAAACGTTAACATAAAAAACCGAAACGTAAGCTGTTCCTACAACCTGTACACTAGGAAAAAAACTGCAAAAGTCGTATGTAAAAAATTCTTTATGTCGGTGTTTTCTGTGGGTGAAAAAAGATTAAACAGGATAAATAGAACTACCATAGCTGGTAATATTCCAGAAGAAAAAAGAGGTGGGGACCGATATGGTAATAAAAATAAAGATAAAAAAGACTCACTGCGAAACTTTCTCAACAATCTACCGGCTCGAGAGAGCCACTACAATCGCTCAAAATCCAAGCGTATCTATTTGTCCAGTGAATTAACAGCAAAAAAACTCCTCAATATCTACAACGATACACATCCCCAACTCAATGTAAAAAAAACAATGTTCTACAAGATCTTTCATCGAGAATACAACATTGGATTTTCGAGCCCAGCCAGTGACATTTGTAGTGCATGCATTCTTTTGTTGAACAAAATAAAGATAGAAAAAAATTTAGAAAAAAAACAAGAGCTCATCACTTTGAAGAGAGTACACAAACTGCGCGCAAAAGCGTTTAATGATCTTATGAAGATAACATTAGAGGAAGAGCTGTCTTATTGTTTTGACTTGCAACAAGTCCAGCCTTTACCGCGGACTCCTATACAAGACGCATTCTATGCAAGACAGGTAGCTCTATACAACTTCTGTGTTGTATGCCTAACATCCAGAATGCCAACGTTTTATACGTGGGATCAAACCAAGGCGGCAAGAGGTGCAACGGAGATTGGTTCAGCTTTATATGACTTCCTCACACAATTGACAATACCAGAAAATATTCGCACAATCAGATTCTTCTGTGATGGATGTGGAGGACAAAATAAAAATAAGCATGTCATCCACATTCTGATGTATTGGCTAAAAAATAAGTCTCCAGCTCATGTCCATCAAATAAGTCTTATATTCCCCGTACGAGGTCATAGTTTTTTACCAGCCGACAGAGTATTTGGACGGATTGAAAAAGACCTAAGAAAACGACCAATAATTACAACAATTCAGGAATACCATGACATATTTGAAAAGCATGGCCAAGTTAAACTGCTAGAAAGAGACTGGAATTTGATAAATATAAAAAGCTTGGAAAACAATCTAAACAAGCTTGACGGAATCCAAAAAATGAAAAGGATTTATATAAGAAAAGTCCAACGGAGAAATCGAACTACAGGTTGCACCGTTACAGGTTTTGAAAACTTTAGATTTAATGGTAATGAGACTCCAGAAACACTGCTCAAAAGAGGAAAAAGGATTCCTTGTACCATCGAAGAATTACCGCCTGCATTTCATCCACTTAAAGAAAATATGAAGAAAGATGTACGGTCGCTACTCATCAAACAGTTCGGAGAAAATTGGGAGGATTTAGAGGAACTAGCGTGGTACAAACTCCTAATGCAGGGAGTGCCGGACCAAAATAATCTCGAAGAAGTGGACGAGCGAAATAACGAAATCCAGGCAGACTCAGAAGAAGCATGTTTATGTAACGAGGAAGACATTGGTGATATTAGGGTGTAATAAAATATGAAAAGTGTGTGTAGTATAAAAATTAAATATAATGACCAAAGTTTTGTATTTTTATTTCTCTGAATACTATAAAGTTATAAATTTATTGTCTTATGAAATTTCCAGTTATCTTTATCAAACTGGCTTAATTCCATTAATGTCCATTACAAACGGGCTTATTTCCATTTTGTCCGTGACAAACGGACTTATTTTCTGATGTCCTCGGCAAACGGGCTTATTTTCAAATTTTTTTATTTTTTTTTAAATTGCGTGATAACAAAAAAAATAATACAAATATATTTTCTAGCACTCGTAACAACACAGAAAATGATTATGTTTTTTTAGTTTTCATAATAAATTCCTTAGTCTTGCTTTAGGTTTTTTGCGATTTCTGAAAATTTTGTTAATGTGGAAATAAGCCTGTTTGAAAAGTCACTCCTCAATTATACTAAGGTTTGTTCCAAATGTTAAGGGTGTGATAACATCTGATTGCATTCGGTTCCATAAGCACGTAATTAAAACCATATTTTATTATTTTTAAAAATTACTTGAACTTATTATGGAATTTCAAAAAGTTGAAGGATGCATTGTAGGTCTAGCTAAATATATTTGAAATCTGTAACGGTAAATATCTAATGCTCATACTCTGTGTTCAAACTTTTTTATGAAATGTATGAATATTTTTCTAATTTGAGACCGAAATGAACCAAAAACTTACCAGACCAGCTAAACCGTCAATTCAATTTTTTTTTTATTAACTACCTATCGAAATTCGTAGTTTTTTTAATTAAATTTAATGTTGTTTTACTTTCGTCCTTATCAAACTCATCGCAATCGGATTTTATCAACCCTTAACCAGGAGTTCCTTGGATTTATAGCAAAAAAAGGTGAATAACATTTTGTTGTACGGCTTAAAAAACATTCGCCGTACCCATATATTTTGTTCATACCTACATATAAAAATTTATGGGGCGGGCGAAAAAGCGTTATCTAGCTTTTTGCCTCCAAATAGTCCAAATAATACCTAGTTAATATTTGGACCATACCTCCGTTAACACCCGGCATAACATATAATGAGCTTAAGAACGGCCCGTAAGCTATGTTCCCCATACAAACGTAGTTTTTTTTTAAATGTGACTGGACATGGATGGCTAATACCACACCTTCTGTCATGGTATTAGCCCAACACACCACATGGGAACTATGTGCCATGCCAGGACCTTCCTTATATTGCACGGCTACATGGAACTGGATGGAAAACACGTACATTTTTCATTGCCGCTTCGACCATCGTTCATCCAGTTTACTAATAGTTTACTAATAGTTTTAAAATCACAATTCCAATTGGCCTGATATTTGGTATATAATATTAGATAATAAATATCTCTGTCTGCACGTTTTTCATTTGCTCAAAAATCTAAAGCAAGTCAAATAACAGGCAAAATAAACCCATCATACAAATTTTCTTTTCTCTGTTGCGTGACACAGGATACATTTTTCGAAAAAACAAACACGTGCAGACATAGATATTTATTGTTTGATATTAAATTCCAAATATATAGTAAATTGTAACAGTGGTTTTCAAATTATTAGTAAACTAAGTTTGTATGGGGAGCATAATTTTCTGATGCTTACGGGCCCACCTTAAGATCAAGTAGCAAGAAATCTGAAAGTTAATGTATGATAAACTATTTTCCGGCGCTTTCCGACGCAGGTTGAGAAATATATTAATAACGATGGGTGACATTAACCGAGATCATACTATGCCTTAAGTGCTAAAAGAGCCTCTCACCAAGTTTCGTTGTTAAAAAATGTGTATTAACGATACCATACAAGTGCACGGTAAATTTAATTATTTGCTTACGTTACAGAGGCAACTGTCACAAATGGCAACGTTGACGAGACTTTTGAGAGGCAAATTAGAATCCTAAGAAAAACGTACAACAGCACCGTGCTGGGAGGAGTGTTGAATGCGACGGTCCCTTTGACAGACAAACACACAGTGTTAAGTTGCAATTTGAGGACCCCCTACGGCGTGGTGCTGGATGTCACCCCAGATCTGGTGTACCCGGGACTCCGGGTGAATGCCGCCAACAGTAGGACCGCTTGCAATGTATCGATGACGTTGTCTGAAGAACTGACAGGAGACTGGGAGATCTATTCGAGGGAAACGAGGAACAATTTGGATCGGGAGATCCGCCAGCCATTTTCGCTATCAATAAACTGTAAGTTCCCACACTGTATGTACACTAACGTAAATATTTTTCGATATTCATACACATTTTATGTGCTTATCATAAAACCTTAATTACATAAAAAATGCAAGTTTGGCAGTGGCATTTAGGTATTTCTTAATAATTGTATCATAACAACAAAAATATGCATCTGCATACCTGTGAAGAAGATTGTTGTACAACAATCTATTTTGACGTGAATTTATCATTGGACTATACGTATTAATGAAAATCTAAATTTCTTTAGGTAACCAACAGCAAATTAACATATATTTTGAACAATTAACTGTAAAACAAGTGACTTGAAGTCATCTGGCGGCCTTGAAGCCTGCGCAGTCAGCAGTGTAGTAACTAATATTAAGGTGGCCCAACCCGCTCATCTCCCCATACAAAAGGGGAAAGAAGATCACGCCCATATTTCTTGTCAGAGATCCAAAATTTTGCTCAAAATAGCTTTATTTGATCGAACTAGATGTCTGATGACCATTGGCATTGTGAAATTGAGTTTGGTTTCTAAAGTTCGAATTCTGTCCGAAAGTTCGAATTTTTTGCGCGTTTTATACGATAACTTTGGAGGTGGATTACGCAATGATAAAGTAAGAACATCGTAAAATAATTAGTCATCAGACATAGCTTATTTAATCAAGATTTATAATCTATTTGGTTTTTGTTAGATTTTTTACGACAGCGGTCGTGGTTTACTTTTAGCTATAAGTCGTTTTGAAATTAAAATTTTCGTAAATCTTACCAAATCATACACTATGCACATTGTCTTTTTTGTGGACATGTTGCATCTTCCTCATCACGGAGCCTGTCTTATTCTTTGAAACAGAGAAGGTCCCAGAGCGCAACAGCACGGTTTTGTACCGTGCCCGCGAATGAGTTAGGCCCGCCGGGTTGGGCCGCCTTAAATCGAAATAAAAATGCTTTTGAGTATTTATTACTCGAAGATAAATAAATAGCTTGCAAGGCTCACACATTTTGAGCAATTTTATTTTGTACAAACTGTGTATGTGATTAGGTTACTAGTGTCGACACACGTGAACCTTCTCCTTCTCTTTTGTTCTGTGGTTACGGACATGGGTAAGAATATGGCGTTACAGAATATGGTGATAGACACAGACAAAATATACTCGATAAAAACGAGCGTAATTAAAATATATTTGATTCCGAAATTGATGGAACCAAGATCTTCTATTGAGGACCACTTTTATGGACTCTGACAGTGGCATTCAGAGTGGACGGATTAACTTTAATACGCGGATTATGTCCGTACTAAGTCGCATTTTGAATGGCAAGTCCGGCGATAATTCCGTTTTAAAATTTGACAGTTCACTCTGAATACGACTGTGATTGTTAAGGAGAAATTTATCACCGATGGAAAGGATGAAAGTCAACGAAAATGATGTTGAGGGCGCTATGTGAAAACATTGAATTGAAAAGGTGGCAGCCCGCAGAATACTTGCCTCTTAATTTCAGCTGTCATTGACTCCGATACCTTCACACAATTTACTACCACACCAGAGTGTACATCCATTCTCCCAAAAATACTATTCTCGACGAGTAATCGTTACGGATACATATTTTACGTCCATATATGTACAGTCGTTTCGTCTGAAATCTATACACCGGAAATAGAGACAAATTTGAGATCTCTTTCTGACATGCTGACGTTAACCATAGAGTAAAAGGGACTTAGGAATTCCTTCTCTTTCCAGTGTATACATTTGATAAGTAACGACTGTACATATGTTAATCAAACGATTAACATATGTACTTTTTTAACATAGAGGTTATTTCGTATTGATGTTTAAATGTGGTACATATATGTATGCTTTCGAATTGCATTTTTTCCTGTGATGCCCTGTAATCATAAACAATTTCAGACGCACCTGTAACTGATGGCAGTGATAGAGAGAGACAAATTAGAATCCTGCCAAGAACGATTAACATGACGCGCCTGGGAACAACTTTACACGCTACGACTTATTTAACCGACAAGCACACAGTGTTGGGTTGCAATCTGAGGACCCCCGATGGCGTGGAGCTAGTTCTCACCTCAGACCTGGTGTACCCTGGGCTGCGAGTGAACGCTGGCAGCAGTAGAGTCTCCTGTAACGTATCGATAACGGTGTCCGAAGAAATGATTGGAGATTGGGTGGTGTATTCAAAGGAGACGAGGAACAATCTGGATCGAGAGATCCGTATACCCTTCACAATTGCAACCGAAGGTAAGTTCCCACAATTCGTGTTAACAAAATATAACAATACTTATAATGGAAGTGTTACAATCTAGTAGTGATATATTTATGTCGGTATTAAGTTATCATGCAGCATACAAAAGAAACATTGTAAGTTACTGCTTGTTAGTAAATAAAAAAAAGTAACTTTATTTCAATGGAATGAGTGCCTAATTACACACTTATAATAACAATCATAAATGTGTTTCATAAATTTTGTGTGTATGCTTTACTTTAGGCATCCTATATTTTATCAACAGTTGGCCCCTGGCCATCAGATAATTGTGCTTCACATACGAAGGTAGGTTACTAATTATTTGAAAAGCACTATTCCAATTCACGTGATCATCAAACACCGAAAATCAGTATCCGTCCGTTTTTTTAAACCGAGTCCAATGATATAGAATTGTTTTTTTTCTCTTATAAAATACAAATTTTCTGCTTATAACTGTATTGGCGAGTAAACTGAGTTTTAACGTCATGCAACATTTTTTTATAAAGGGTAAGAATAATAATGTATTTTGTATTTTGACTCTTTGTTTACAGGTCACTGTAGTAGTTCATGACAGAAATAATCGTATTAAAACTAAATCGTACAGAGCTTTCACAACTTTTTCATGTTGCCACTGGAGTGGTGCATCGATTTAAGGTCCCTACTTGCGGCGACGCTGGGTTCGGGTCTCCTCTTTCCCTAAAATATGGTTGAAAGAGGCGATGGCTGTGCCTGGCGTGATGCTCGTGAACGGGTGCTGTTTGTGGGGACTGGCTTGCTCCAATTGGCAACATTCTAGATGGCGGGCATGGTCTTTACTAATAAACTGCTATTTGTCATGAACTGTTGCATATGACATGAATTGCTGATTCTCGTCAATTCATATTAATTTAGCGTGTTTATCTGTGAGTCTAAATACTTTTGTAAATTTAGACTAAGTGGAAGTTGAAAAAAAAAAACCAGCGGAGTTTCTTTCCAGTTCTTCTTCGCTGGGACTTCCCCGAACTGGCTAATGATAAAATATGACAAATCCGAGTGCAGTGTACTGTCTATGGATGATGAATAAACAATAAACAATAAACAATAAAAATAATCACCACACATAGCGCAAAGAAATCCTAATTGAAAAATGTTTCTTTATACACACATCTTCATAATAAACGAATTAATTCCAGTTGATTTTAGTATAGATTTCATGAGGATATTTTATGAGGTTATAGAAGAAATAGCCACGAACGACCGTGGCGCCATCTACTTTGACGTACACAACCCCTTAACGTTAACGGCCAGTATCGCAGTGTCAAGCGCCATTTATAGCAAGAAATGAAATGTACCGCCACATTCTGAGCTCCTAATTCGACTTTTTATTTTCTTCACTTTACACATGGCATGGATATACAGATTTTGAATATTCCTCTCTGCTTTTTTATGCCCTTTATATGCAGTATGAACTAAATCCGAAAAGTTTTAAGACACATTTTAAGGTTGATTGTCTTTCACCAATAGCTGATTTGTTTTCATTAACACTTAAAGGCCTTTATTATTAAAGTTATGATTATCTTACACTTGTATGGATTGCTAGATGGTAAGAAAAAACCCTTAGTCAATGCATATGTGCCGATAGAGCTACATCGTGAAAGTCTTAAGTGTTTTTTTATTATGATTTCAATGCAAATGATTGTGTAACGATACTGGCGATTTTAGCCTGGCTCCTATTCATATCGGTATGCGTTTTTCGATGTTGTAGTTTATCTGCAATTGGAATAATAACACCGGCACAATATAACGCTACTCACACAATTTGATTTTTTTTAGATTTCTCATTGTGATCAATTGCTTATAACAGATTACCCCCCTGTGACGGATGGCAGTGGATACGGAAGTACAGAATTACAAATTAGACTCCTACCAAAAACAAATAACGTAACGCATCTGGGAGGAACTTTAAACGCCACGACTCCTTTAACCGACAAGCACACAGTGTTGAGTTGCAATTTGAGGACCCCTGATGGCGTGGAGCTAGTTCTCACCTCAGACCTGGTGTACCCTGGACTGCGAGTGAACGCTGGCACCAGCAGGATCTCCTGTAACGTATCGATAACGGTGTCTAAAGAAATGGTTGGGGATTGGGAGCTGCATTCGAGGGAGACAAGGAATAACGTGGATCGTGAGATACGTCAAGCATTTACGATTACCATTGGAGGTGAGTTCACACATTATGCTAACACTATTCATACAATCTGGTTGTGTTGTTGGTAAAAAAAAGGTCAATGACGAAATCTAAATATGTTTGGAATAATATAAAAAGAAAACTGAATTCTCCGCGGATTGGCCAATTCCCTACAAATTCCCCGACGCTTGCATTCCTCACCATTTCCCCACAAGAGCTCCAATTCCCCGCAGTTCGGAAAATCCGGGAGCGATCGACCACATTTATTATTTATAGTTTTACAGAAAAGTAAATAAATTTTATTCGAAATCATTCAGATGTACTTTTGTATATTTTTTTATACTTTTTTAACATATATTTATATTGCAGATGTACCTGTGATAGAACCGGAGATGCAAATAAGAATCCTACCAAGAAACATTAGCAGAACGCCGCTGCAAAGGCCTTTGACAATAACGGTTCCTTTAACAAACACATTGTTAAGTTGCAACTTGAGGACCCCCGAGGGCCTGGAGCTAGTTCTCACCCCAGATCTGGTATACCCTGGGCTGCTAGTGAATCCTGGCACCAGTAGGATCTCCTGTAACGTGACGTTGGCGGTGACTGAAGAAATGAGTGGAGACTGGGAGCTCTATTCAAAAGAGACGAGGAGTAATGTTAATCATGAGATTCGCCAACCATTTACTATTTCCATTGAAGGTAAGCATTTAATCCTAAACCGACTTTCACAACATTATCCCATCACAACACGTGGCAATTGCGTGCCATGGAAGATCCTTCCTTCCTTATTCCCTTTGAACTTAATAGAAAACACCGATATTTTTTTTCATTGCCGCTTCAACCATATTTTTTTCGTACGAATCCAAGTAGGGACAGCAATCAAAATACACCTACATATTCAATTCAGAAAGAGAAATAAACTTGTGCATGAACGAAGCAGAGATTAAACTCTTGAACTCTCGGAATAAAAGCAAGACCACATCTGTGAGATGCTCAAACTTATTTGATTGATTAAAAAGGTTTGAGCTAGGAGCCGTCCAGTCTCATGCCTACCATGATCCAGCAGAAGGGGCACTGGTGGGCACTGACTATGGTTACCGAGGACACTGATACATGGATTCTGAATTACTGCCTGCACTTGACCAACCTAGAAATAGTGGCACCAAAAAGGCGACCTCTCGAATGGGATGCGCGTCCCCGCGTCCTGAGTGACGAGCCGCTCGGTGTTGAAGTACTGAATTGTAGAAGTAATTAAAACGTAATTAAAGTGTCAACATATAAGTGTGAATAGTTTGCCTCAATAGCGGGTCGCGAAGTAAAGATAGGTCTGGGTGCAGTTTTGAACTGTAGGGTTTTTCTACAAAGTCGTAAATGACAGACTGTTTTACATATTTGAAATGCGAGATAAGGAAATTCAGGAAAATCCTTGTGGATAGAAAGAACATTTCTGCGACGACTTTTTCATACATCCCATAAGTCACTCTCATAATATTTCATGAGTATTTGGTTCCTTAAATAAAAAAAAAAATTGTCGGAGAATGTTTTAGAAGAATTAGAATAATACCCAAAAAAATTACAACACCCCGCGTAAGGTGAGAATTTGCCAGCCACGAATACACTTGCCAGTGCAATAAATAGAAGCTCCAAAAGACATATTAAAAGAGAATACATACGAGGTCCAGGTAGTGCTATTCCTGTACCATAAAAACGGGCAAATTCCTAGGCATATTTGGAGCATAAAATGTAGGTACATACAATTTTGCTTCAACAATTATACATATAATACAATTTACCTCCAACCTAACCTAACCTACAAGTTACCTGGACGAACAAGTAGTTAAATTTGCAAAATTAAAATATCAGAATGCCGTTGAAATGCCAACTAAGGTGCGTAAAAATCGTTCATTTGAATTAATCAAAAAAGTTCGTAACTTTAAGGTTAAAGCGGATTCGGTAAACATATTTCATTAATAAAAAATCTAATAATCCATATTTGTAAAGTCTCGGCGTGACATACCAAGACACATTTGTAGCATGCATTTTGTGTGAGCACCGAGTTACGTTGCAGAAACAATCCTCACCTTCCCCAAGGACGCCCTCAGGGTCGAATCCGGAAAGAACCTCTACGTTCGGCTCAGTCGGGTCATCAAGGACGTGAAGTCCTGCACCCTGGTGCCTCCCGCGGGCGTCGCCACCAGGTCCCACTACCAGGACCCGAGGTACGCGTCGTCCTGCGGCTTCGTGGTGCCCGACGTCACCGCTGCTGACGCGGGGAATTGGTCGATCATTTCCGATAGTAGGAGCGGGTACAGAGGACATGTGATTGTCGCCGTTGAAGGTAATTATTATTGCAAGGAACGTAAAAAAACTAGATTACTCACACCAATGATATCTTATTAGACCGCATTTTTGAGATTAAACAGAAAAAATACCATCTTCCATTTGTGTTCCCGTCTGGAATGATGTAACGAAATTGGGCAAGGCCTGACCCCTAGTAAATTAGGGGCAATGGTACAATTCTACATTCAACATTACTGCTTCCCTCTAGTTCGAATATCCACTCCGCAATTCAGGTGCCGGTCATCCAGCAACCCTCAACCCGGTCACCATCAAGGTCGGCGAGCGGGTGAGGTTGGACGTCGGTGCCGAGGACGCTCTCTTTTGCCAACTGCTGGACCCCGAAGGCTCCGTCGCGTTCAGCGGCTTCAGCGCCTGCAGACTGGAGCTGGACGTGGCCAGCAGGCAGCACGCCGGCGAGTGGACCCTGCACGTCGGATTGCCGGGCCGACTATCGCCGTTCATACAGAGCTTCCATCTGCAGGTTGAGGAGCCAGGTAGCTAGTTTGAAGCGTATTTATCAATACTATTGGCAGACATTATATCCGTTTCTTTGCGATACATTATTGAGCGGACATCTTTAAAAGCTTATGAAGGGCTCTCGAGCCCTTGTCTGTCACCTACAGCGAGTCTGTCTTTCTTTCCTCGCTGGCAACCTCAGAGGAAAGATGGGTCGTTAAGTCGTTCCCTTTATTTTAGCGTGGTTTTACGGTATAAAGTACCTAACCAAGCATATGTCAAACCAATTTGCAAAATCTGTCTCCATGAATGCGTTAAGCTTGAATAGTTGACTTGTAAAAATAATGGAAAAGTATAGAACGTGTTCCAATTTAATATATTTATTTCCGTGCCTGCAACGCTGGTAAAACTTTTACTGGCAATTGTTTATTTTATTATATTTATAAATCTCATTTCGAATAAATCCAGCCTTTTAATATGTCATCTTATATTATATTGAATTTATCAAATCCGTAGGTTCTACTGTAGCGTGCGAAGAAGATCCCACAAAGAAACTACACCAAAAGTGATTTTTAAATAATAAATAAATATTTCAGAGGTCACGCACAGTGTGGAGTATTCGGAGGGCACGGCGTCCCTCAGCTGCTCCATGCAGACAGTCGGCGCCAACCCGGTGAGCTCTTCCTGCAAGTTCGTCCGACCCGACTCCGCCGTCTTCATCGCCAACGAGGGGGTCGGCGAAGGCCGTTACAGCTACTTTGGGAACGGAGTCAGGTATATTTTCAATGTTACCTGCAGTATCGGAGAATCTGGCCTATACTTATATCTCTAGTCTATATATGGAAGTATGAATCGTGCATAGAGTTTGTAGGCACATGAAGCTCTAGGGCGGCAGCTGCCTTCCCCTAAAGCTTCAGCTAAACTTGAAAAACTCTGAGCAAAGCTCGGTCGCCCAGATACTAACTAAAACAAGGAAACGAGGATCAAACCACTGAAGAGAAAAGGAAGGAGAAGAAGCATGTGGTCGTTTTTGCGATTCTACGTATAGACAAAGTGTGCATATAATCTTATGGGAAACTGGCCGCGCGTCGTATGCAACCGGCGAGGATAGAAGGACGGGAGAAGAAACCGAAATTAGTTTTTTATGGGGGCGGCGCAGCGTAGTCACTTTACATAAAAAATCTGCAACGCCGGCAAGTGAATTCGGTTATGAATTGGCTTATACTGTTTTTCTCGAGTTCCAACGACCAGTTTCTTGCATGTCGTTGGAACGTTGGTCGTAAGAACTTCGCTGGACGCTATTTAGTGCAATGAACATTCGATGATGCGCGTCCCGAATTCGTAATCGAACTAACTACAGTTGACGTATTCGACTACTCGTGGCTGGCTACGCTATACGAATACGTTTCGGTCGCTCCTCCCGTACGTTGTTCCATCCTCGCTGTATAAAACACAGTCGAAACATTTCGATCGCCAAGTCAGTTCCCACCAACACAACCCCTCCAATATGCGACTATTTTATTTTTTCTCGAATTCCAACGCCCAGTTTCTTGCTTGTGGTTGGAACGTTAGTCGTAAGAACTTCACAGGAGGCGAACATTAGATAATGCGCGTCCCGAAATCGTAATCGAACTAACTACAGTTGACGTATGCAACTACTCGTGGCTACGCTATACGAATACGTTTCGATCGCTCCTCCCATCTGTATACAACACAGTCCAAACATTGCGTTCGCCAAGTCAGTTCCCACCAACACAAAAGTATATAGAAAAGTTAATGCAATGGGTCTCATAGTACGCGCGCTAGATGGCATATCTCTTTCCTTTATGATCTGAGGGTTAAACTTTTCTCGGTTGTTCAATGTTGTTTGTGTTGTAAAAATGTTACAGCACCACAGATTTGGGACGGACACTAGTGGAGTGCGGTCTTCACGTCAGCTCTGTGATGCCCGAGGACCTGGGCACTTGGCGGTGCATGCTAGAGTCGGAGGAACAAGTTGTCAGTGCGTTCCTCAGAATTACTGATATGGCCACCGGTATGGAAGACCTCACAGCGGACGATGAGATTGCTGGTGGGTTTTTAAGGGATTATAGCATACTTTATTGTAATAAAAACAATTGTTTAGATAGGGCAGAGGGTAACACAATAGAATAAGAATAACGTATTGCTTGTAAATATTGGTTGGGGAAAAAGTTTCTTCGCATTTTTTAAGAAAATTAAAAACATTTTTTAATATGGTTTATTTACATTTAACTAAAGTATGTAGGTACCATTTTGTTCGATAACTTTTTGCCATCTTGTAGGTAGGGACATGATCCCATTGCTATAGAAATATTGGGACTTCTGATCAATATACCGCGACAAGTGGTTTTGGCAGTCCTCTCGTGATGTTAACCTGACACTGCCTAAAGAATTCTGAAGAGACCTAAACAGGTGGAAATCTGAAGGTGCAAGGTCAGGACTATACGGCGGATGCATTAACACCTCCCAGCCAAACTCTCTTAGTTTTTGCTGAGTGGCTAAAGATGTGTGAGGTCTAGCGTTATCATGATGAAAAACCACACCCCTTCTGTTGATTAATTCCGGCCGCTTTCTCTAAACTTCTTGCTTTAATCTCATCAGTTGTTCGCAGTAGAGTTCAGAATCGATGGTCCTGCCTGGTGGTAACAGCTCATAATGAATAATGCCCTTCCAATCCCACCACACACACAGCATCACCTTGTTGCGAGTTAACCCGGGTTTCGCCACAGTCTGTGAAGCTTGACCGGCCTTTGACCACGACCTTTTTCGCACGTTCTTATCGTACGTGATCCACTTTTCATCACCAGTTATCAGCTTCTTCAAAAATGGTTCGGTTTCATTACGTCGTAATAAAGAATCACAAATGAGTACACGGTTCATTAGGTTTCTTTCAGTGAGCTCGTGAGGTACCCAAATATCGAGCTTTTTTGTGTACCCAGTTTTTTTCATATGCGTCAAAACTGTTTTGTGGTCAATGCCTAGTTCTTCAGCTACGTCGTAACTACTGATATGCCGATCTTGCTCCACTTTTTCAAAAATGGTATCCATTTTATCCGTAATAGGGCGACCAGAGCGACGTGCATCTTTGACATCAAAATTTCCGGATTGAAAACGCTTAAACCAAATTTGTGCTACTCTCACAGACACTGCACTAGGTCCATAAACATCGCAATTTTTTTTCGCGGCTTGCGTTGCATTTTTACCTTTTTTGTAGTAAAATTTTAAAATGTATCGAATTTCTTCATTAGATTCACTCATTTTGACAGTACGAAAAACAAATGAGAATCATACATTTTCCTAATTTGAATTTGGAATTATGTTCTTTAAAATTTAAACTTTCAATGATACCAAAACCAGCCAGATACAAATAGTATAGCCAAAGAGATTTTATTACAAGTTCATACATACTATAATGCGAAAAGACTTTTTCCCCGACCTATTATGAGGGCTATTGCACTCATCGATAAACATTTTTTAAATCGTCAGTCAATGCAAAAGATTTACGAAAGAACACGGACCTTGCTTTGTCTACAGTGATCTGATTTCTTCGACGTCACAAACAACTCTAAAAGGTTGGAATATTTCTAGTCATCAGCTCATTCATCCATATCTTTAGTAAAGTGGTGCCAAGCATCTAACATTAGGTCTCTAATATTAACGTCAACTAAAAGATTCATAGAATGTACGCGCTATGCTAGGTTAATGGTTTCGCCCGATAATATTTCAGGTAGGCTATAAACGCTAAGGTAAATTCTTCATTTTCATAATGATTCTGCTCAATTCATGCAAAAGAACAGGGAGTTCGGGAGTGAGTTAACCTAAAAATAGGTGGATAATATATTATTATTTAAATAACGGAACCGTTATTTATACTTCCAACGTATTTACGGGACGGACCAGATTTTTACCTAACTGTAATGATATTCAAGAAGTGTGGAAACATTAACTATTTAAAAAAGTGATTTGATATTTAGTGACGAATTCGAACTCACTCTTGCCCTGAATGGACCCCCTGTTGTGTAACTTTGATTATGAGCCATATGAATACTGATATGCCGATCTTGCTCCACTTTTTCAAAAATGGTATCCATTTTATCCGTAATAGGGCGACCAGAGCGACGTGCATCTTTGACATCAAAATTTCCGGATTGAAAACGCTTAAACCAAATTTGTGCTACTCTCACAGACACTGCACTAGGTCCATAAACATCGCAATTTTTTTTCGCGGCTTGCGTTGCATTTTTATCTTTTTTGTAGTAAAATTTTAAAATGTATCGAATTTCTTCATTAGATTCACTCATTTTGACAGTACGAAAAACAAATGAGAATCATACATTTTCCTAATTTGAATTTGGAATTATGTTCTTTAAAATTTAAACTTTCAATGATACCAAAACCAGCCAGATACAAATAGTATAGCCAAAGAGATTTTATTACAAGTTCATACATACTATAATGCGAAAAGACTTTTTCCCCGACCTATTATGAGGGCTATTGCACTCATCGATAAACATTTTTTAAATCGTCAGTCAATGCAAAAGATTTACGAAAGAACACGGACCTTGCTTTGTCTACAGTGATCTGATTTCTTCGACGTCACAAACAACTCTAAAAGGTTGGAATATTTCTAGTCATCAGCTCATTCATCCATATCTTTAGTAAAGTGGTGCCAAGCATCTAACATTAGGTCTCTAATATTAACGTCAACTAAAAGATTCATAGAATGTACGCGCTATGCTAGGTTAATGGTTTCGCCCGATAATATTTCAGGTAGGCTATAAACGCTAAGGTAAATTCTTCATTTTCATAATGATTCTGCTCAATTCATGCAAAAGAACAGGGAGTTCGGGAGTGAGTTAACCTAAAAATAGGTGGATAATATATTATTATTTAAATAACGGAACCGTTATTTATACTTCCAACGTATTTACGGGACGGACCAGATTTTTACCTAACTGTAATGATATTCAAGAAGTGTGGAAACATTAACTATTTAAAAAAGTGATTTGATATTTAGTGACGAATTCGAACTCACTCTTGCCCTGAATGGACCCCCTGTTGTGTAACTTTGATTATGAGCCATATGAATAGATAGATCTTGTTGTTTCCAGCAGTGGCAGTGGTGGAGGCGAGCCCAGCCATCGTTGTGGCGCTGGCGGGCCAGGAGTTGGTTATGTTCTGCAGAGTGAACGCTCACCTTAAGTACTGCTGGTTCCGCTCACAGAACGGCACCGTCATCTCCGTCACACCAGGTCAGTTACATTTAAGATTAGACAGAGAGCAATTAAAATGTATCGCTTGCCAAATCAGTCACCTACATCATGGATAGCCTCGGGTTCGTCCAGGTGGTCCACCATGCTGAAGTTAAATCGATGGGTACTTTTTCTCTGAAATCGGGATGATTTTTTTAGGCTAGAACTGGATAATGGTACGTGAAGTTAATCCTGCACAACAGCTGCTGTGATCCGTGAAAAAAAAACAATATATATGCACCCATTAATGGAACCTAGTTGAGCTATTTTTACGAATGATTGCGACTGCGTTTGCTGTGGATTTGGTGTGCAACTCAAATGGCAGTAGGAATCGGTGACCGGTGCTCGCCATGGGGACTCATGAAGCGAACAGAGAAGTTCTCGTGTTTGCTTTCATTTAAAAAAGTTGGCATCTTTTTTTCTACATAGAGTTTGACAGAACGGAACACAAGAACTTCTCGCTTTCGCTTTTCGTATATGTTCTGTCGTGCCTCAGTCAGTGACGACATCGCGCATCGTTTTGTCCATAGACCAATAATGCACGAGCAGCGTTTTGTCAGTCAGGCGGACCGGCCTCGAATCGTCTCTCCTGCCAGCTGTAGGCTCATAAAGATAACGTGTTTAAAAGGCAACAGTTAATTTCATTTTTGCATCCGATTTTCATATTATTTGCCACTCGGAGAGGTGCTCTAGTCGAAATGCATTTGGATATAATTGCTTGTGGAGTGCTAGTGCACAAGATATTTTTTTTTTGTATGTATTTTATCCAGATGTATCGTGTGAAGTTTTAATTGCAGCAGAAATGATTTGCGGGTGTATTCGTGTGTTTTATGTGTAATGGTGTATTTGTTATCATGTGGCGTGTGTACTAGTGAGTTGTTGTGGTAGTGTTATTTTATGTAGATATCGTTTTCAGAAATTATATGCACAGGCACTTATCAGCCTGAATGTCTACGTTTCCAAGAATATTGACTTACGGCTATGCATAGCATGTCTTCTAAGAACGTCAGTTTAATATTGTTTAGTTGTAAATGTCTTCGGAAACTTGTAAGTTAACGAAAATTGTCAAAGGACATCTCATCTTACATATTTGCTGATAGAATTCAGGAAACGTATAAGTTAACTGAGCCTTTTCGACCAACATGTACGAAGAGATGCGGCCTTAAATATCTGTGCTTTTAGATAACTTGTAAATTGACTGACCCTCGTCAGTTAACTTGTAAAAATAATTTTGAATGCATGCTGATAACGATCTTATCTTTATATTATTTTGTAAAATCACGACTTGTCGATTGTCTACACAAAGCGGTGGGAAGAGACGATAGGTGCATCGGAAACACTTTTCGTTCTTATTGCGAGTTCATTCTTTTTTTACTCGTGCGGACGTGTATTCGCCGAGGTAAGCCTACCGTCACCCTGTTAAACCGGAGGGATAATCTTAGAAGACCGGTGCGTCGAAAACACTTTTGTCCTGCATGATGGACAGAATGGATGGGAATTGACCCTTACCTCGGTGCATGCACATCGAGGGTCAGTCAACTTACAAGTTTCCTGAAAACTGTATGCCCTTAAAGATGCAAAAAACATCTCTTCTTACAAGTAAGTATTCAACTTACAAGTTTCCTAATCTCTACCAGGAAATATATAATATGAAATGTCTTTTGATCTTATGAAAACCTACGACATTTGTTGTATTCTCCACGTATAAGGTGTGCGTGGAGGGTGTATACTGATAGAACAGGAGATATGGCATCGAGCGCGCGTACTATGGGACCCGCTGACTCCAATAAAAAAAAATACCTATCCAACTTAAATAAAAAAATTAGTAAAATATAAACATAGTCACAGACATATTTAAGGGTTTGTGTGGGTGGGACGAACGCTATTTTAGAGAACACCCGCGCGCGGTTTCGATGTTTCGATAGTGTGGCATACAAAGCGCCACCGGATTTTCAGACAAGTGTATGGTCATTATGACCATATATCAAAGACGCGATATAGGGAATACAAAATACGACGATAATTTCGATAACACGGTATGGTTATTAGTTAAAAGTTACACGGGAAAAATCATCCAAAAACAACAGGACTATGAGTAAAAACTGAAGCATTACCTTATTATAATTCTTACATAGCTTCGAGCTTCGATAGCCGGATAACATAGCAGGTGTTAGCTGAAACATGACATAGTGATAAGATTTGAGAGGGGTATGTTTAGGTGGTTTGGGCATGTAGACCAAATGAGTGACGAAAGAATAGCAAAAGCGACTAGTGGAAGAGTCGTACCGTGACCCCAGATCAACGTAGTAGTTTGTAAAGTTCAGGTGTATAGCGTCCGTAATCGTACAGCATTTGTGAAAAGTTGTAGGTCTGTACAGGAATCAAAATAAATATGCATTTATCGTACCGTACGGTGCTCTATAATCTCGGCTTGATACAATGTATGCATCAGGAATATTTCAAAATTTGCTATTTCTTCGTTAACTCACTATGAACGACTTAAGGTGGCCCAACCCGGCGGGCCTAACTCATTCGCGGGCACGGTACAAAACCGTGCTGTTGCGCTCTGGGACCTTCTCTGTTTCAAAGATTAAGACAGGCTTCGTGATGAGGAAGATGCAACATGTCCACAAAAAAGACAATGTGCATAGTGTATGATTTGGTAAGATTTACGAAAATTTTAATTTCAAAACGACTTATAGCTAAAAGTAAACCACGACCGCTGTAGTAAAAAATCGAACAAAAGCCAAATAGATTATAAATCTTGATTAAATAAGCTATGTCTGATGACTAATCTTTTTAAGATGTTCTTACTTTATCATTGCGTAATCCACCTCCAAAGTTATTGTATAAAACGCGCGAAAAATGCGAACTTTCGGACCTTGTAACTTAGAAACCAAACACATTTTTACAATGCCAATGGTCATCAGACATCTAGTTCGATCAAATAAAGCTATTTTGAGCAAAATTTTGGATCTCTGACAAGAAATATGGGCGTGATCTTCTTTCCCCTTTTGTATGGAGAGATGAGCGGGTTGGGCCACCTTAAGCGATACTGGTACGAACTGTGGTCGTCCATTCATTTTCAACGTTCTCGCCTCATGGTATCATCTCCATATAATGTGTCGTTGATGGTATTATTTGGGATTTTTTTCGAAAGGCACAGTCAGTCAGCGTGTTTGCGTCTACTGCTGGACATATGCCTCTCCAATTTTCATCCAGTCCTCCCGGTATTCAGCGTTACGGAACCACTCCTTTCCGCTGACGGCGTCGTCGTCACACCTGGCGGGTGGTCTTCGCACATTCCATTTTCCTGTCCACGGCGACCAGTGTAGGACACGGTTACTCCAACGGACGTCGTCTGTACGGCTTACGTGACCAGCCCACTGCCACTTGAGCTTTGTAAAGGGCACAACAACGCACAATTACCATACCCTTCCTCTTGCCCTTCTGCCAGACTTGTCGACCCCCGACCACGAGTACGTGGGCAGCGGGTTCGATGCGGGGGAGTGCGGGCTGCGCGTGCGCACGGTCAACACCGCCGACTCGGGCCCCTGGTCGTGCAACGTGGGCCTGCGCGGCGTGCCCGACCGCAGCGCCAGCATCGACGTCACCGTGCACGGTGAGCACTGGACGAAAAATACCCTATTCTAAACAACGCTAGGATGGGGTAATGTTTTTTCAAATGGAATCCTTTGCAAAAGAGGGTGTATTAATCGCGAAACCCTTCAGTCTCGTTAGCTCAGTGGCGCAACACCTCGTGAGCGCTGTCGGGTTCTGAACTTTTTTTTATTGTATTGTTTATTCATCATCCACAGACAGTACACTGCACTCGGATTTGTCATATTTTAACATTGGCCAGTTCAGCGAAACAAAACACAGCGAAGAAGAACTGGAAAGAAACTCCGCTGTTTTTTTTTTCAACGTCCACTTTACAAAATAGTCTAAATTTACAAAAGTGTTTATCAGTTATTTTAATTAACTAGTTACCGTTTAGCCGTTGATGATAAAATAAATAAATAAATTCTCCCGTGTTGTTACCAGCGCATTTAGTGACAGAAAGTTGAAACCAGCCTGGTTATCTGGAATTTCTATGCCGGATGCAGGACTTGAATAAATCCATTATCTAACTAAAAATTGCCCGCTTTTAAGATTTTGTAAAATACCTACCTGATACAAATAACACGTCTGTTGCCGCTGATGTAGTTAAAATATATAGGCATCTTTGATCATACTTAAGCTCAAACATGAACCAACGCGAAGTAGCGCGTAGCGTCCAGGAGCTGAACCGGCGTAAAATATGAGAAAATATTTGAGGTAATTTGATCAATTCTTTACCAATCAGAAGTGGATCCCAAATATATTTAGTCAGAGCGCAGAAGTACGACATAAACGTTTCCGATTGGTGCAGATTTTATCAAATTCCTTAGCATATTTTCTCAGATTGTACGCTGGTTACCCCCCAGATAGATGGAGTGAAATAGTATTTTTTGTTGACTTGGATTTTTCCGTCTCAACCCTAATGTATTTTGCTACAAGACTTAAACTTTTTTAAATAGGGAAAAAGTAGGGAAATTTTCAACAAACGAAGCTTTTTTTTCCAGTTGATTGAACGTGTTCTTCTTTGGTTCTTCTAGCGACTCCGTTGTTGGTATCTCAAAATCTCCTCAAGCAAGGCGGAACTGACATATTGATGATAGAAGGCAAGATGCACAACGATAGCGCCTTGGAATACTGCCGCTTCGTCAGTCCTTTGGGAGAGGGTGAGTTCGAGTGAACATCTATGAATGCAACACTCAAATTTGTAAGGCAATAACTTAATAGGCACTTTAAAGAGTTAAGAAACAGTAAACATAAACAGGCAAGTAAATCGTCAGAAATCAGATCCTACTGATGTCACCACAGAAAAGCAAAAAAAGTACTCGTTGCACTAGAATCTACATGCCACTCACCTCTAGCTGTAAACTGTAAAATCAGCCTCTTTTGTTTAGAAAGAGAGAAAAATATCTCGCTCAGAAGAAAATGCTGGTCTTCACAGTTCTCATGCCGGAGTGTTTTGGTTTCTGCGTGCAGATATTTGCTGATCCCTTTGTAGTAGACATTCCTACCTGTCATCAACCATTACCATGACTAATCCCTCAAAGTGGGGCTTTTGTGCTCAGCGAACAGGATTTTTTGGGATTTTCGAATCTGTCGCTTGTTTTCAAAGTAGCAATTTAAAGGTCACCATGTCTTTCAGGTTTCCACACCTCCTCGAACGGCTTATCCTCGCACTACGACATGAGCCAGAGCGACCTGTCCACCGGTCTTTGCCGCCTCGCAGTGACCAGCCCCTCGAGCAGTGAGATCGGCTCTTGGTTCGTCGCAGCAGCGCTGAAGGTCACCGGAAAGGAGGTCTCCGCGCGCACCTCGCCGGAGTCGGAGACGGAGACGGAACCGGAGTTGGAGACGGAGACAGAACCAGAGCCGGAGACGGGGACGGAACCGGAGCCGGAGACTGAGCCCCAGCCACTACCACCTCGGGGCACAGGTCCTTACTTGCATTTCTAATGTGCTTCTTTCAAAGATATCGCTCTAATGAAACGATAATGACTGATATAACCGATTGGAGAATACACATGGTTTTGTATCATTATAAAAAAAATAGTATTTATATTATTATAACAAACATTTCAAATAACAGTGACATGTAAGTAAACCCATTTTTTGTAACGTTTTTTCGAGTAATAATAATAATAATAATAATAATAATAAAATATTTATTGCAGACAAAGTCCATATTTTAACAAACTATAAAACTAATTACATATTTAAATTCATTTCACATCATTTGAATATAGCGATGGACACCAGACCAATACTCAAATATTTTTCCGAGTCCACCTTCCAATGCGGCAATTATTGTACAGTTGTTCGACATGAAAATGCGGTTCCTGAATGAGGCAATACGCTTACGAAGTATTGCCTGAAAGCCATCTACCCTTGACTCGGTAAACATTCCTGAGGCGCTACAGAATTTGGGTAGACCGAGTAAGAATCTGAATGCATTATTATATTGCACATGTAATACATGTAATACTCGATACTCTATCTAAATCTCACTCTAGTTGGTAGTAAGAATAAGAATAAGAAAAATTTACTCGCCACAACATTTACATAACGTAACGGATGTGTACGTAAGCCCAGGTACTTTTGGGTTATAAATCCGAGAAACAGATATTTTTTGTGTTTGCGTGTTAAGAGCGTCTTGAAGCACACGCATACGTGGTTGGCCTGTCACCTGTCACCTGAAAATTTCAGCCGGGTACTCTACTGTACTCTACTCTACTGTACCTGTATACTGAATATGTATTTTGATAAATGTCTTATGTCTTATATATACGCTTCTGGAAATTCCGACTGCAATTGGTAATATTATTCACCGTTTTTGGAAAGGATTTCCCTGAAAAGGTGCCAATCCCGACCTTCATGAACGTTTGTTTTGAGATTCTATTAACAAGGTCAATTCATAATATTATTATGCAAACAAATTTATCTGATCCATCCCTTTTGATGTGCAGTTTATGCTCGACCACGCAGGGCCGTCGGCCCCATGAGCTCTTCGTTCTACAGCACGGCGAGTGCTCTGAGGAACTATGCAGCGTGATACCGCCATTCTCTTTCCACTTCAGAGCCGGTAGTCTCAGTTCTCACCTAAATTGGCGTTTACGTAACTTCGAAGTTCCCTAAAAGCGTTAAATTCCATACAAGTTTTTACTAGATATTCGGTGGTTTTACTACTTAAAGCTGTCAAAATCAAACTCGGACTTCCGATTTGTATGAAAACGCGGAGTCGATGTAAACGGCAACGTCGACGCATTTACGGCAACGTTGAGTAAGCTCTCAAATCAAACTCGGACTCGCAAATGATAGTTCGCGTAACGCCCACTTCGCGCGCTTTTTAATTTCTCCATACATTTGAAAACGCCAGTCGATCGGTTTGCCGTAAACGCCAATTTAGGTGACAACTGAGACTTCGGGTACAGATCTAACCTTGCCTGGAAGGGGCTGCATTTTTTCACCTTCGGTCTACCTTCCTTGCGAAGGAATAGGCCAATCGTACGTTTTTAGTGCTGCTAAACTCTTAAATCCATAATGCTTACAGATTACCTGTAGATTACATCATGGATTCTTCAAGCGAAGCCGGCAAGGCGTTTGTTGCCCTCAAACATTTCCGAATGCTTGTCGGCGTCATGCCATTTGTCGAGCGTTCTATAAAATATGCATCAGGAAACCTTATGTGCATCGACTTTTTGTAACTGAATGGTTTTTCTCTCCTTACATCATAGAGTCCAGAGGCTTAAAACTGGCGATCGTGATCCTGGTCTCCATCTTGGTCCTCATTGTATTGGACTAAATCAAGATATCACGAGGAGCGCGAACCGAAACAAAAGACACTGACGCGCACTACCTGCCGGGCGCGCTACCTGTCCCCTCCCCCGCACGCCTTTCACAATTATCTGCCTCGCCTACGACCGATACCCACGAAAAGCCCTATGATATTATTATGACTGCTTGCACCGAGATATAGATTGCCTTACTCACACATTATGCCCCGAAATATGTTCATTTGTATTAGGTTGTAAATATACGATACTTAGATAATGTGTGTTTAGGACTGTAAGATAAATAACGTGTACAGCTCAGTTAAGTAACCTCAGGCGAGGCCACGATATGTTTTTTGATAATTGTGTTAGCTATAAGTCCTTTTAGAATAATATTGTAAATAAAGTATATGAGTCTTGTTGTAAATAAATGTATATACGTGCCGCATGACTCCACGAACAATATTATAATATTTTAGAAGCTATATGGTCTTAGTGTTTTATAACCTATGTAAAGCCACACGGAAGAAATATATGTTTTTGTTATTTTTGAGAATATATCATATACGAGATATTATGTAAATTTACGAAAAGTCCATTTTAAAATAAAAGCAGCGGACGCGCTCTGCGCGCCGCGGACGAATTTAGCACAACGACGCGCGCGCCCTCTTGGCGGCCGAACGAGGCAACTCGAAAAATGTACCATGTAAAATATCTTTGAAAGCAAGAAATTGTATTAAATCTTAAAGTTACGAATTTATTTGTACATGTATGGAAAGAGCGAAAAAAGTACCTATCGAATGATGTACCCAACACGAAAGTCTAGCATGTGTACCACGAATGGGGTTGAGGCAAAGTTATATTTATGCAAGAAATTGTAATGGGAGACAACAATATTGAGCCTATTTTACGAGTCTCCACAAAAGGCCAAAATACCTTATACTATTTGGATAGATCTCAGCGAGATCTATCCGCACATATGTTTAGATTTTAAGTCCAACATGTACAACCAAAGATATAAGGCTAGAGCAGTACATTTTGTAAAACGAAATAGGAATCAAAGTACGGAGAGGCTCTAGTGGCCGTCTATTTTATTACTTTTCAAGGTAGTTAAGGAAATTAAATTTCAATATACGTTACGTTCGCTACAACATTACGGTGTTTTATTCTGATCGAAATACTACGCTTCGGTTCCGGCACCACGACCCCTGACCTACGAGATCTCCGGATCGACATCGAGTCCTGCAGGGAGGCACCCCGTCGGCTGGAACTGGAGGTAGCGGACGTCGCTACGATCGAGCTATCGGAGACCCTGTACCCCGCCGCCTCCGCCCGCCGTCCACGTACTACAGTCCACTGAGCTTCGGGGGGTGGCGGATACATCTGGTCCACTTCGAGCCGGATCCAGTCCCTGCGACCTGGATCACGACAACATCATGCCGATCACGAGAAGCCGGAAGAACGCGGAACGACCTGCGGCTGCAACAAGAACTCCGTCGGAACAAGCCACGACCGCGGCCATCTCCACGACGCCAGAGGCCGCGACCAACCCCACGACGTCCGGCCCCCCTGCGCCACCCGAGGGAGGGACCGACTCACCGAAGCAGCCGTCCGGGACGCCGCCGACAGAACGAGCCGAGAGGACCGCCACGCCTTCCACACGTCCACGTGCCACCGCGACGGAGACCAACACGTGGTCTCATGGCACCACGACGGCGGACACGCACGACACCGTGCGACCACGACCAGACAACGGACCTCCGGCACCGGCACGCAGCGGACGAGCGGCATCTACGACCAGCACGGCCAGATCCAGACAGCGACGTCAGGCCGAGATGGAGCTGGCCAAGCGGAAGCTGGAAGAAGCCCAAGCAGCGACGCAGCTAGCCCAGGCGCGGCTAATCTGCCTAGAAGAAGAATCATCGTGCGGCGGCGACGACCTCGACGAGCTGACCCGAAAATGGCTGCAGCAACAAGAGGACGCGAGACTGCTGCCAGCCGAACGAGCCCCGCACGTGAACGAGCCTGTGTGCAAAGTGACAGTACCTGTGCCCGAAGTGACGATACCTGTGCGCGAAGTGACGATACCTGTGCGCGAAGTGACTGCTCCTGCCCACCGAGTGACCGACCCAGTGCCTGCGAGGGAGCGAGCCTGGAACGCCGACGCCGCAGCCGCCGCATCGCCGGCCACCGCGGACCATGTGAGTAAGGCTATTTTATATCTTGGTGCAAAGCAGTCACTTAACGATCTCCCTAATTTTGATGGTTCCATTGGGCAATGGTATATTTATGCGGACACGTTAAATTCACTTTTAAATAATAAAAGTTTGTCCGATCGCGATGTTTTTGCAAAAGTTCAAAAGTCACTGCAAGGAGAGGCGCGCCGTACGGTTTCAGTACTTTTGAATCACCCGTCAAATCTGAAAAGAATTTTTAACCGGCTAGAAGATAAATACGGGTCCCCTTCTATTGTTGTGTCTCAAATGTTAACTTCGATAAAATCATTTCCGAGAATTCGCGACTCAACAAGCCGAGAAAGTTTGTGCGATCTGGCTACACTTATTGGAGGTCTCATGTCTGTTGTGTATTCGGACTCCGTGTCTTATTTTAATAATTCCGACCGCGCAGCAAACTACCGAGCTCGCGTTGAAGATACCGATTTGCTTAATAGTATCGAAGATAAGTTACCGGAGCATCTACGTCATATGTGGTGGCTTCACGCGCAGAACGATCAGTCGAAACAACCTCCAATTTGTATATTTGAGCGATGGTTAGACCAAATCGCACACAACATCCCGAGACGTTTTGATTTAGCAACACCCGCAGTAGCGTCAAGTGGCGCGCCTCAGCCAATCAGGGAGCCGCGCAACCTCCCACGCGCTACGTACGCCCGACCCCCACTCCCGCCGCATCCACGAGTGTTCGCTGCTACCGCGAGCGAGAATTTTAAAAGCAGCGACGCTAAATTTGTAAGAAAATGCGAGTTGTGCGAGCAAGACGGACATGAATATAATTATTGTTCAAAATTCATGGGTATGTCGGTTGACGATAGATTTTTAACGGTTCAGAGATTAAATGGATGTTACCGTTGCTTAAAGGTAGGGCATCGCGGCAACTATTGCCTTAAGAGTAAGTCACGAAAAACTCACCCACTGTTGAGGAGGTCCAACGAACAAAAACATAATCCGACCTCTGAAACAGAAGATAAACGCGAAGTTGACGTAGGCTGCGTAAGTTGCTCCAGCAAAGTTCTATTGAAAATATTGCCTGTGATTTTACGCGGACCTAACGGAAGTATTAAAACGTCAGCTTTCCTTGATGACGGGTCAGCTATCACGTTAATGAACGAGGACCTCGCTACGAAATTAGGGCTACCGGGGCCAACGAGTGAGCTGACCCTACGCGGCATAGCCGGAACTACGACCGACGCGTCTCGTCACGTAGGATTGCACATTAAGGGCGCGGACAGTAAAGCCAAAGAATTTTTTATTAATGCCAAAACGATGAAAACGCTTCATTTGCCGGCCGCGTCGTCGATACCGACGGCGACGTTACGGGCCTTCAGCCATTTGAAAGGAATTAAGCTAAATTTAGAAAATCCTTCGCCCGTAGGTATTTTGATAGGTCAGGACAACTGGCACCTTATTGTGGGCCGGCAGATAAGAAACGGTGCACCTAACGAGCCGGCAGCCTCATTTACTCACCTCGGATGGTGCATTCACGGGCACTTGAACGGCCACAGAAATGAGAATAACGTAAATTACGTGATGCACGTTAATACCGACGTATCTGAGTTAATTCGACGGCACGTAGGAGCCGAGGAAATGGGAGTCGAGCCCAAACAACGCATTACGCCGAGCCTTAGGCAAGCTCACAGTATTCTGGAAAGTACAACAAAAAAGATCGACGGACCACGTTGGGAAACCGGACTCCTATGGAAGGACAGCGATACCAGTTTCCCGCCCAGCAGACGTCACGCGGAAAAGCGGCTACGTTCCATCGAAATCAAAATGGAAAAAGATACGGATTTCGCCGAACGATACGCAGATAAAATTAATCGTTACATCGAACAGGGTTATGCACGGAAGTTAACGTCTGCCGAGGCAGGAAACATCAGCCCACGTACATTTTACCTGCCCCATTTTGCTGTGTATAACCCGAATAAGCCTAACAAGATCCGCGTGGTTTTTGACGCCGCCGCACGGAGCGCTAGTGTAGCGCTCAATGACAAGCTGCTCAGCGGACCGGACCTGTTGAACTCGTTATTAGGCTGCATATTCAGATTTCGGCAAGGAGCAGTCGGATTCACCGCCGACATAGAAGAAATGTTTTTAAGAATAAAAATAATCGCCGCGGACCAAGACTCACAACGCTTTCTGTGGCGAAGCGACCGAAATCAGCCGAAGGCCGACGAATACGTGATGACGTCACTTCTGTTCGGAGCTACCAGCTCGCCGTGCTCAGCCCAATACGTAAAAAATGTCGCAAAAATCCAGCTCAGCTAACGACAACGGAATATCAGCAAGCAGAGCTAAGCTGGATAAAGCACGCGCAAAACGAAAGTTTCAGTACCGAAATAAAGTTATTACGTGAAAACAAGCCGCTTCCGTATAAAAATCGACTAATTCCGCTAAGTCCCTACTTAGATTCGGAGGGAGTGCTCCGCGCCGAAGGTAGAGTGAAAACAAACTTTATAGAATACGACATTAAGAACCCTACAATTCTTGATGGCAGGCACCGATTCACTTTGCTCCTTATTTTTGATACGCACGACCGACTACGACACGAAGGAACGGACAAACAGATTAACGTTTTACGCACACAATATTTTATTTTCGGACTACGAGCGGCATTGAAGAAAATCCAATTTTCCTGCAATACATGTAAGAAAAATAAGGCGAAACCTCAGAACCCTAAAATGGGCAATCTACCAGACGAACGCGTCGCTCACCTCGCAAGGCCATTCACCATGACGGGAATGGATTATTTTGGACCGCTAGAGGTCTCCATCGGTCGACGTCGTGAAAAGCGTTGGGGCGTGATTTTCACGTGCCTGACAACGAGAGCCATCCACCTCGAGATTGCAGCGAGCTTGAGTGCAGACTCGTGCATTCAAGCTATCCGAAGGTTTATGTGCCGCCGCGGCACGCCTAAAGTTATCTGGTCCGATAATGGGACGAATATGGTTGGCGCAGATCGCGAGTTACAGAAATGTATTTCGGAGTTGGAAACCGACGCAATAAATAATTTTTCCAAACTTCGGAAAATCGAGTTCAAATTTAACCCACCGGTCGCACCGTGGGCCGGCGGGGCCTGGGAACGTTTGATAAAGTCAGTCAAAATAGCTCTGAGCGCAACCATGTGTAGCAGGGCGCCACACCCGGAGACGCTAGCGACGCTCTTCGCAGAAGCGGAATTTCTTGTCAACACACGGCCGCTTACGCATGTTTCGCTCGATCACGGAGACGACGAGAGCCTCACGCCAAACCATTTTTTGATAGGCTCAAGTACCGGGGAGTATCACGTACCAGGGAAATTTGACGCAAACGAATTACGTAAACAGTGGAGAATAGCGCAAGCACTCACCAACCATTTTTGGAAGCGCTGGCTTAAAGAATATTTACCTACGTTGGTACCGCGCCAAAAGTGGCACACGACCGGTAGAGCGATTACAATAGGTGATGTAGTCCTCGTAACCGACCCGAACCAACCTCGAGCCACCTGGCCAAAGGGCGTGGTCAGCGCAGTCTACCCTGGAAAAGACGGCATAATCAGAATGGTAGACATCCGGACCCAGACGGGGTCACTTCGACGTCCAGTAGGGCGACTCGCCGTCATATTCGAAAATAAGTTATAAACGTAAGTTCGCCGATAAGTTAGTTACTAAACCGTATACGTAAGTCATATTTTTATCACGGTCCTGAGGACACTACGAATTTAGTCCCGCGTAGGGTTAAATTAGGAATTTTACCGAGGGGGGTGTATTGGACTAAATCAAGATATCACGAGGAGCGCGAACCGAAACAAAAGACACTGACGCGCACTACCTGCCGGGCGCGCTACCTGTCCCCTCCCCCGCACGCCTTTCACAATTATCTGCCTCGCCTACGACCGATACCCACGAAAAGCCCTATGATATTATTATGACTGCTTGCACCGAGATATAGATTGCCTTACTCACACATTATGCCCCGAAATATGTTCATTTGTATTAGGTTGTAAATATACGATACTTAGATAATGTGTGTTTAGGACTGTAAGATAAATAACGTGTACAGCTCAGTTAAGTAACCTCAGGCGAGGCCACGATATGTTTTTTGATAATTGTGTTAGCTATAAGTCCTTTTAGAATAATATTGTAAATAAAGTATATGAGTCTTGTTGTAAATAAATGTATATACGTGCCGCATGACTCCACGAACAATATTATAATATTTTAGAAGCTATATGGTCTTAGTGTTTTATAACCTATGTAAAGCCACACGGAAGAAATATATGTTTTTGTTATTTTTGAGAATATATCATATACGAGATATTATGTAAATTTACGAAAAGTCCATTTTAAAATAAAAGCAGCGGACGCGCTCTGCGCGCCGCGGACGAATTTAGCACAACGACGCGCGCGCCCTCTTGGCGGCCGAACGAGGCAACTCGAAAAATGTACCATGTAAAATATCTTTGAAAGCAAGAAATTGTATTAAATCTTAAAGTTACGAATTTATTTGTACATGTATGGAAAGAGCGAAAAAAGTACCTATCGAATGATGTACCCAACACGAAAGTCTAGCATGTGTACCACGAATGGGGTTGAGGCAAAGTTATATTTATGCAAGAAATTGTAATGGGAGACAACAATATTGAGCCTATTTTACGAGTCTCCACAAAAGGCCAAAATACCTTATACTATTTGGATAGATCTCAGCGAGATCTATCCGCACATATGTTTAGATTTTAAGTCCAACATGTACAACCAAAGATATAAGGCTAGAGCAGTACATTTTGTAAAACGAAATAGGAATCAAAGTACGGAGAGGCTCTAGTGGCCGTCTATTTTATTACTTTTCAAGGTAGTTAAGGAAATTAAATTTCAATATACGTTACGTTCGCTACAACATTACGGTGTTTTATTCTGATCGAAATACTACGCTTCGGTTCCGGCACCACGACCCCTGACCTACGAGATCTCCGGATCGACATCGAGTCCTGCAGGGAGGCACCCCGTCGGCTGGAACTGGAGGTAGCGGACGTCGCTACGATCGAGCTATCGGAGACCCTGTACCCCGCCGCCTCCGCCCGCCGTCCACGTACTACAGTCCACTGAGCTTCGGGGGGTGGCGGATACACTCATCATCTCATTCGAGGTGTCCAAGCGCCTCCGGCAGTTGGCCGCCGCTAGAGCATCAGCCGCTGCGACAACTCTGCCTACCAACTTATCCAAGACTCAGGAAGACTTACCCCAAAAAGACGACCCTCCCCCCTACGGCAAATTGAATATATAATACAAAATTTAGACCGACGCTAATATATTAATTATTAATTAACGAATTGCTGGGGCTACTCAGAGCTTAATTTTGTTATATTTATAGAATGTTTCTTCTAACAACTAACAGAGTGTTCAATTAAAATTGGAACTGCAATAACCAGGTTAGAATCAACCAGGTGATCTCATAAAATAGTCCCAAATATGGCAGGGCTGAAGATAAGACTGTGGTTATTGTACATATTTTTTAGCTATGTAAAATAATATGTAGCGAAAATAAAACAAAACTCCAAACGCAATGTAAGCTCCATATGTCCTAATTTTGTGTTAACTTTGAATTTCAGGCTTCGGTTGCCATATTTACAATACCTGTAAGTTTGTTAATTTACTTTTGTTTTTTTTACTTATACTTAAATTCAGTCTTATTTCAGTAACCAAGTTTATTTTTGTTCTTTATTCTTTGCCTTTAACTGTATTACCAGCATTGTAAGTTCTATTGTAGCATTTAGGCCATGAAAGTATTATGAATGCAGCCGAAATTAAATATTTTCTATGCTTCGACCAGTGAAGTTTCTTTGCGGTTTCTTCTTCACTGTTTTAATTGAATCCGCGGATCAATCAATTTGTGGCGCGTCAGCAACTTTATTTAGTTTGACTACCAGTTGTTTATATAAATGAAATATTACAAAACGACCACCTCAGGTTATAGAGGGAAACATTTTTAATCTGTATATTTTGATATTTTTTATAGTTTCCAATAAACAGCAACCCCTTCATTGAATTGTCATCAGATTTTGAAAATGAGCAGAAAAATGTATAGTCTAAACCACAGAAGAGCTTTGATCCGGAGTAGGCATTGCTGCTTCAGACGAAAGTTCAGACCAAAATAATATTTTTACGAAACCTGAAAAGAAATGCTGAATCGATAAATTTTTTTCACGTGACTTCTGCTGTGTATCGGGTTGGTGTTGTTTTGCTGATAAGATCAGTTCGGCATGATATTTGCATGATATTGATTATTTTGCTGCCATCATATTTATAGATATGTAAATACTGCTTATATTATATTACTGCAAAACTGTTAAGAAATAAATATCATTTCCATCAACTTTGTGAATGTTTTATTACTATTAAAATTTAATCAATTAAACCAAATCATTCTTGTAGTTTTGAGAAATATGTTTCGTCATTCTATCGTCACTCTTTCATTTGACACTGTTCTCCAACCCCAGCTATTGCGAAGCCGGCCAGATAAACTCACATTTTTCTCAGGTAACGCATTTCAGCATTTATTCTTAGAAGATGTGCCTCCTCTGCCATGCCTAAATTTTGCTTCTATGCGCAAGTGTAGGCACCAGCACACCGACCATTATCAACAAGAATCATAGCGATTGGCGTAATCGCCTGACGGCTATCCCCTGTCCTCGGGATACAAAGGGAGGCAAATTGAGCACAACTTGGCAAATTGGTAGGTGAAATAACTAAGTTATTCCGCGTTGGGATAGGGCTGTTTATGATATTCGAACGAACTGAGGTATCACTCCAAAAACCGTAACCATAAAACTAGTATATGAGAAAAATGCTATTTGCGATGGCCGCCCATAGCATGACACAAATCTCCATATAGTAGCAAATAGGGCTGCAAACGCTAGCTCTTCGTTCATCACTCAACGCGCAACAGACAAAGTACTACATGGGATCATTACGTACACACCAAGTTATTACACACCTCGCCCACCGGCATGGTTTTCGCAGCCCCCGAGAAAATTCGAAAGCCCATTGGCGTCTTCGGCCACCTCCGAAGGGCAAATCACTCGAGCAAAAAGTTTACACCGAGATTACCAGTAGTTAATATGACCAGGATTACCTTGTGATTTCTAGATTACCTATTATTCCCAAGGGATTACCAAAGATTCCTGGGATTACCAAAGATTCTGGGGTTTTGTAATATTACTAAGGATTACAAGATTGCTAGTAAATCCAAAAACATATTTTAAATATTTTAGTTTGAGCAGGGATTTACAATGTGAAAAAAAGGTGATGCTGGACGGCACTCGTTTTTCGAATTTTCCAATTATTTCGGGAATACCCGGAATACTTGACAGGATTGTCAATTAGTTCCGTGATCTTCCCAGATTCCCTAAGATGACTCCAGATTACCAAAGATTTCCCGGATTCCCATCTAAGGCGACCCCATGCACCTTCAATGATATTGCGCAATATTGAAGATTGCACAAATACTATTGACGTGTAGGAAGTATTGGAATATTACTGAAGATTGCGCAATGATTTAACAAAAGTTTGAGTCAGTTAAAATTTGATTACTCATTTTTTATTACACCATTATGATATTTATCACAGAACAGATATTTATTATATATTATGATATATATTACATTATTTTATATATATTGATGTTATGTATATTATATTACATTATGATATTATTATATATTATGATATATATTACACTTAATGATGCACAAGATTTTTCTTAGTTTGTAGCATGAAAAATTAAGAGTCCGAGAACTTTGTCGTCAGACATGTTGCGCGAACGGAAATATTGACGAGAATGGCTCGTCAATTTTATTGACTTAAATTTATTAAACGTGTGTTAAAGTGTTGTGCAATATTATTGTATATAAATTGTATATTGTATGTAAATATTGGTTGGGGAAAAAGTTTCTTCGCATTTTTTAAGAAAATTCAAAACATTTTTTAATATGGTTTATTTACATTTAACTAAAGTATGTAGGTACCATTTTGTTCGATAACTTTTTGCCATCTTGTAGGTAGGGACATGATCCCATTGCTATAGAAATATTGGGACTTCTGATCAATATACCGCGACAAGTGGTTTTGGCAGTCCTCTCGTGATGTTAACCTGACACTGCCTAAAGAATTCTGAAGAGACCTAAACAGGTGGAAATCTGAAGGTGCAAGGTCAGGACTATACGGCGGATGCATTAACACCTCCCAGCCAAACTCTCTTAGTTTTTGCTGAGTGGCTAAAGATGTGTGAGGTCTAGCGTTATCATGATGAAAAACCACACCCCTTCTGTTGATTAATTCCGGCCGCTTTCTCTCAACTTCTTGATTTAATCTCATCAGTTGTTCGCAGTAGAGTTCAGAATCGATGGTCCTGCCTGGTGGTAACAGCTCATAATGAATAATGCCCTTCCAATCCCACCACACACACACAGCATCACCTTGTTGCGAGTTAACCCGGGTTTCGCCACAGTCTGTGAAGCTTGACCGGCCTTTGACCACGACCTTTTTCGCACGTTCTTGTCGTACGTGATCCACTTTTCATCACCAGTTATCAGCTTCTTCAAAAATGGTTCGGTTTCATTACGTCGTAATAAAGAATCACAAATGAGTACACGGTTCATTAGGTTTCTTTCAGTGAGCTCGTGAGGTACCCAAATATCGAGCTTTTTTGTGTACCCAGTTTTTTTCAAATGCGCCAAAACTGTTTTGTGGTCAATTCCTAGTTCTTCAGCTACGTCGTAACTACTGATATGCCGATCTTGCTCCACTTTTTCAAAAATGGCATCCATTTTATCCGTAATAGGGCGACCAGAGCGACGTGCATCTTTGACATCAAAATTTCCGGATTGAAAACGCTTAAACCAAATTTGTGCTACTCTCACAGACACTGCACTAGGTCCATAAACATCGCAAATTTTTTTCGCGGCTTGCGTTGCATTTTTACCTTTTTTGTAGTAAAATTTTAAAATGTATCTAATTTCTTCATTAGATTCACTCATTTTGACAGTACGAAAAACAAATGAGAATCACACATTTTCCTAATTTGAATTTGGAATTATGTTCTTTAAAATTTAAACTTTCAATGATACCAAAACCAGCCAAATACAAATAGTATAGCCAAAGAGATTTTATTACAAGTTCATACATACTATAATGCGAAAAGACTTTTTCCCCGACCTATTATATTGGGATCACCAAACAATTTGTACACCAGATTCCCTGAGTGAGTAACACTCTCGCCACCTTATATTTGAATGCGCTGCTGCGAATGGACAGCCACAGGAAAATAAAATTTTCACAATTTTTATGGTGTAGCCGAAAAGTCTTGCAACGGGCAAGCATGCCATAGAGGAAAGGATACCTATATTTTCACATGGATTCGGAACCATGGAAGGAAATGCATGAGGCACGAAAGGCCCCACGCCCAGAGTGAAGAGCCGATCGAAAACAAATATCGCGCACGTTTGCTTGGGCATCCTTCAGTGTTGTGACACAGTATCTGAGAAACAACTGGAATCTGCTAACAATTTTCCTGATGGTATGGTATTTGCATTGTTTATGATGTTAGTAGAGAGTAGGTTTCTTTACTCAGCGGTCCCCATTCAATTCGATGGTTCCAACGGCGGGATTAACCCTACCACCTAGTAAGTAAGGAAGGGGACCTACAGTTTTACGTGGAATCCGAACCACGGCCAGCCTCAACGGTTGATAATGGTAATTTATCCAGAACTTTAGCGCGCTCAGATGTGCTTCCCCAGCTTATCGAATCGCACACTGAGCTACCGAGGCTCACAGCTTAGCACTTAGCACTTTATGAAATTTCATGAATCAGAAAACTGGGCGGATTTTGGTGGTGGTGTTGTTCAGGAGTCGATTGCATTAACAAAGTAAATCCATTTATCACCGATATAGTTTCGAACTGATTAGCTGTCGGCAAGCTATTTCGTCCTATCTAGGCTCTTTTATCTTAGAACCGGATATCAGAAAGCCTTTGTGAGTTTTGAAAAGCGTAGCTAGGTCAGTCCGTGGAACGATATCGTCGCAAGATGCGGGTCGCTACATTGGCGCTGGTGTTGCAGCTTTTATTTTTAAAAGGTTGGTTTTACTTTCTAATTGTATTAGTTAATGTGTGTAAACAAACTAAACCTTTACGGGAGTACTATCATAATTCATATTTCCAACAATCTAATTC
This sequence comes from Incurvaria masculella, assembly GCA_946894095.1. NCBI lineage: Eukaryota > Metazoa > Arthropoda > Insecta > Lepidoptera > Incurvariidae > Incurvaria > Incurvaria masculella. The sequence continues at coordinate 13,222,115 of OX335641.1, read as the reverse complement.
GGCTAACGCTACACATATTTCTTAAGATTACGTCCCAGTGTCAATTCGCAAGAATATGTATAGCTCTGACAAAATGTTCTACTATTAGTAATTGTCTGTTTACCTACATTATGTTACACATTCCCGGTTTGCTATCAATTAACCATCCTTCTTGCGATCAGAGATTAAATGCTAAAAATGTTTTTTTTTTCCAGAGTTCACATCGGCGGAAACTCCAGATGTTCTCGAGGAGTTGGTCTCCCTAGGTGGAACCGTCACTTTCACCATTCGCAACGCTTTCAGCGACGTCGTCACTAGCTGCCTCCTCGAAACCCCGCAAGGAGTCCTCTACCAGTTTCGGCCCAACAGTAACAGCACCAATGAAGACTTCTCCCTGCAGCCGACATCGATGCTGTCCAGCTGCAGCGTTGCTATACGGAACGTTAAGGAGGAGTATCTCGGAGAGTGGACCCTCTATAGCAACATCAGAGATGCTAACCATAACGAGTTCCAGCTATTTCAAGCGTTTGCGATTATAGATCACGGTAAGTCACTACCTAATACACCCCCACTCGCTTTCTCTGTTCCAGCTCCGTAATCAGTGTTCAATTCATGTACCTAAGTACAATCAGACATTTTTTTTTAATGATTGACCACTTCGTAAATCAGGACATTGCTGATAATGGAGGGTATAATGAAGTATTTTATAGGTAGCTCCATTGAAAAATAAGCAAACGGGTGAATTGCAGTCACTGAAACATTTTACTTTTTGTTAAATTTATATGACTGACATAGCTGACATCGCTGCGCTGCACTCATAAAATGTATTTATTTATTTATTAAAAAAATATTAATAAACTATTATTGTTATTAATAAACTATTATTAAACTAGTATTGGCCGCACGCAAGGTGCACAAAATATGATGAAAAAAAGGGTCGTAATTTGATTTTGAAAAAATAAAAAACGATCTATCATGGTTTAAATATTACAAAACTTCTGATCTAAATGGTCCTTTTGCGTGTAAATAATGCTTATGTCATACCCATCAACAACGTTAATTGCTGTGTTTGTTTTACAGTGTTTTGGAAGACTGTTTCGCTTATTACGATATAATAAAACAACGCAGAAATGTTATCAGAACAAAGACATCTGATCTGTGCTGATAAGGTTCTCGTCCTGAAACCATATTGTCGCGCCAGTGGAATCTTATCTACATTGCATTTTCAATCACAGTTGATCTGTAATATATTCCGTAAACTAGAGTATAACGATCATGGATTCTTTCGAAGTTTATTGGCTGTAATCCCAGATCTTTGTTATAATATAATGTTGAAATACAGTTGACCTTCAAGTTCAGACTCTACATAAAACTTGTAGTATATTGTCATAAACAAGGAACGAAAAACACAGGATATGTCGCAAATTGTGGCCAAGCCTAGAACTGTAAACAGGTAATGGATAATGTCATCTAATAATATTGGTCAATTTTATAATAAAATATTGGTCATTTTATTATACTCCAGATGCACCTGTGAAGGAGAGTAGCGAAGCTAGCTTCGAAAATGAAAGTACAGAAACCCCAGAACTCATTACTGAAGAGCCTACCACGGAAGAACCAGAGTTGACCACAGAAACACCCGAGCTGACCACAGAACCGACGAATACGGAACTGCAAATAATAACCCTAGAAAAAATCGAATACGAAACACCGCTAAGGAGAACTTTGGAGACGAGGATTCCTCGTAATCTTTTAAACACAGTCGAGAGTTGCCACCTAAAGACCCCGGATGGGGTAGAACTGGTTTTGAGCCCTGGTTTGGAGTACCCTGGGCTGCAAGTGACGGCGGGGAACTTAATGAGCTCCTGCATCATAACAATGACGGTGTCGGAAGAAATGAACGGAGAGTGGGAACTATACTCTATGGAGATAAACAAAGAAGAACAGCATGAGATCCGCCAACCGTTTACTATTTCCATTGAAGGTAATATTAAGTTTCATTTATTAATATACTATAATGTACTAGATATATCAGCGGCTTCGCCCGTGTTGGCATCCTATTAAAAATAGTCTTCGTACCGCGGATTCTATCATATTGAAACACACTGCTCACCACTTAAGTAATTTATCATAATGTTGAGTATAGCATAGTATTGGAAGCGAAGAATGAAGTTCTAATTGCAGAACACGTGTACATATTGAATCTTTGTTAGAACGAACATGCATGGTGTTAACGGAGGTTTGCTACAAATGATAACCAGGTATTCCTGGACATATTTGGAGCAAAAAAGGTAGATAACTTTTTGTTGTATGGCTTAAAAAAAATATTCCTTCCCATAAATTTTGCGTGGAGGTATTTACTAAAAGAAACTAAGCCTGTCTAAAATAAATAAATTAAAATGCTTTCATAATATTTCATCTAGAGTAATATATACTTATCGCTTAATTACTAACGAGTTAGCTTAAGGAATCTGGCGTTATCGAAGTGGTATCCGCTACGTGACCAGATATCACTTATATCTCCTCCAATCTGATGGACTTACACAAACTCATACACACACCCTAAATGCAGCACACAAAGGCAGACCTATGTTGATTTGTGTGTGTGCTGGTATGTGTGGATCTATGTACCAATACACTCACCAAACCGGCAATATCAGCTTTGAATACAAATTAAACCTAAAAAAACTTAGGTATGTCCGCTACCCTTAAGGTGGCCCAACCCGGCCACAAAGTACGATTGTTAATTTATTATAGAAGTGTCAAACCAGATTTATCGACGTAACACTACCACGATGAATATTTTTAACGACAATCGGGACGGTAGATCACTAGTAGAATTCCGATTGTCATATCAGTGATAATGTTGCCATATAAATAATCCTAAATTCACATCTTAGCCTTCTCGATTTTGCTTCATGGTTAAACGTTTTAAGCTCATTCTATTGCGAAATTCGTATCCAGCTCATCTTTAATTAATCATTATTATTATTAAACTTCTTTAGACAGTACAGAGATATTGGTAAATGGTTATTCTAACAACACGATTTTCCCTGGAGTGTGAATTTTCCCATAACTTGTGACTTCATTTTCTTTGCTTGCCACCGGAAATCGACTGTTTGGTTTCATTCTTTTGACCGGCGATTTAAAATCTTTCATCGATTTCTGCTCGAACCGGTGCCTCGGTGACGTCTTCGTGTCAATCCTGAAAACAAGCAAGCGGTGTGCCCGCTGCTACGTTGGGGGGCGAAGTTCTGCGGGACCTACTTATTGGCTGCTGACTGCGCAGCTACTTTGAGCGCCGCTATCTTCTGTGGGCGAGCGCCGCTATCTTCTGTGGGCGAGCGCCGCTATCTTCTGTGGACGAGCGCCGCTATCTTCTGTGGACGAGCACCGCTATCTTCAGTGGGCGAGCACATCGCCACTACTACACCGTTTCGTCGCTTTCTCAGTGCCCCGTGACCGCCTCTGTCTCACTGGCACCAGGCCCGGCTCGGACTCAGATACGTATATTTTACCAGGACAGTGCACCGACGTTAAAGGCCCAGTGTGTGAAAAGACACTTTCGTTAATTTTTTTTGGATCAAAATTAAATAATACATTGTATCAAAGTTAAAAAAATACATTCTTTCATTACCTACCTTATTAAGGATTTCCAGTTACCGACTGGACGGGGAAGGATATCATCATTGGCCGGGGAAGTGTGAGGAGGCCCCACTCTTTTTTTTCACCCCGTGTCAGATCGCGGGCACGGTACAAAACCGTGCTGTTGCGCTCTGGGACCTTCTCTGTTTCAAAGAAAAAGACAGGCTCCGTGAGGAGGAAGATGCAACATGTCCACAAAAAAGATAATGTACATAGTGTATGATTTGGTAAGATTTACGAAAATTTTGATTTCAAAACGACTTATAGCTAAAAGTAAACCACGACCGCTTAAGTCAACAATCTAACAAAAACCAAATTGATTATAAATCTTGATTAAATAAGCTATGTCTGATGACTAATCTTTTTAAGATTTTCTTACTTTATCATTGCGTAATAAACCACCAAATTTATTTTATAAAACGCGCGAAAAATCGAACTTTCAGACCTTATAACTCAGAAACCAAACACAATTTTACAATGCCAACGGTCAATATGATGACGGAAATATGGGCGTGATCTTCTTTGCCCGTTTGTATGGGGAGTTGAGCGGGTTGGGCCACCTTAAGGCTTTTATAGGCATTGGTATGACGATGGGGCAAATATATACATCATTCTGAATAATTACTACAGACAGTTCGCGAGTAGAACCCTGTTTCGCAATTCATGTGGCACAATTTTAATGAAATAATATATCTGTAGGTATTGAAAAAATACAGGAACATTTTTTTTAAAGATCGTTGCGCTTTACCTGGGGTAATGACGTTTCACGTCTCACGCTGAAATATAAAAAAAAATGCCTCTCAACGCATTTCTGCAGAATATCAGAGCTCGAAGTAATCGGGGAAGTGGTTTAAATATAGATTTCTCGTTTCTCAACTCACAGGCAAACAATTATTATGAATAAATATACTTTTTTGTACTAAGCAGGTACGTCGCTTATTCCAAGGAATGTGACATGTATGTATGTATAATTGACCGTGAAGCAAGGATAAATTAATTGAAGAAAGAGCCCAGTAAAAAGAACTACTTTACGAATATACTGCAAGGTTGGACCCGAACCAGCAAAACATACCATTCGCAGGTATTGCGTCTACCAATTTTGCCACCGGCTGTATACCCATAATTTGGAATTCTCCTACAGTCCCTCCTCCCGTAATGAATGTCTCCTACTAACACAGTGTTTAAGATTATACCTACATACATTTATTTAACGCTTCATCTTTATTATGAATCTTGTAAAAACAAAATATTTTTAAATAAAAAAAGGACCGCCTTCAAAAAAACCGGAACTAAAAAGCAAAAAATAATTGGTTACTTTCAATTAATGTACGAAAAGCTATTTTAATTCTAACTAATTATGTACAATTTCTTAATTTTTAATCATCTTTTGAAGTCGGTGCCTTGGGTAGAGTTCGCTTCGCACGCTGCTGACCGAACAGACACTATTTCAGCCGAACACACCCGAAGTCTACGAGAGCGTAAACAACCTGAGTCAGCAATGATTGGTCCACAGAGCATTTTAAGCGACCGTTCGTCTAACTGGAGATGCCCTTAGCGTTGGTTTACGTGCAAGCTGATATCGATACAGCGCAGCGTACTGAAATTGGGTTTCAACGATTATTAGTACTTTCGGCTTTATAAAGGCGCGCACTGGTGAAGGAGTACGTTAATTCGCTGCTCTGTGTTGATTGGTACTTCCCTGCGACATCGTTGTCTGAACGAGACGATTTCTGCCGAAATTGGTGAGATCTGTACTAACCGCACACTCGTTTTGACACGTAGTTGAGAGCAGACACCTCAAGTCGCTACCTATTGTTTTCTGTTCTTTTTTATATTTGTATTTTTTTTTGTTTTGTGTTATGTAGGTATTTAGGTAGAATAAAAAGTACAAGCTACAACTACCTAAATATTTATCATATAAGTGGTCGTTGTTTTTATATTGGTTTGTTCGTAGGGTTTTCTTGTAAATATTTTGTTTTTACTGTGTTAGGTATTTAGTTTAAGTATAAGGCATATTTAAATTACAAAGTACTTGCCTAAATACCTACTTACATACGTTTTTCCGACCTGTTTGTTTATTTAATTTTTGTTTTTGTGTTTTGTTCAAGTAGGTAAATATAAGTAGCTACCTACTTATATTTCTTTCTTAGCCATAGGTGATATTAATCTAACTACTTGCAGCTCTTAAAGAACGTCTACCCAAGGCACCGACTTCAAAAGATGATTAAAAATTAAGAAATTGTACATAATTAGTTAGAATTAAAATAGCTTTTCGTACATTAATTGAAAGTAACCAATTATTTTTTGCTTTTTAGTTCCGGTTTTTTTGAAGGCGGTCCTTTTTTTATTTAAAAATATTTTATTTTTTGCTTTTTAGTGGTGGCGTAACTTTTGACTCAAGGTGGGCGAGCCCTCCTGCTTAACTTCACATACAAAGTGGAAAGAAGATATACATACATATACAATACAATACAATGAACGAGCATTAGCAGAAATAAAACCATTGAGAAATCTCATTTCTGACGAAAGGTAGACCGGTAACTATCTGGACTCATGAGTTCACGGTTGATACGTACGATAATTGATACGATGAGATCACGTGAGATAGAGTGCTGTGACAGACGGACGGACGGACGGACAGCGGAAGCTTAGTAATAGGGTTCCGTTGGTGCCCTTTGGGAACGGAACCCTAAAAAGACAAAACAACGAATGACCGGAACCGCTGAGCTTCTGAATTTCTCATCTTTCCATCGTTCCGGATAGTCTGTTTCTTGCGTAAGTTTAAGTTGTATGAAAATGTGTACATATTGGCCTCGTGTATCCCCCCTTAACAGTTGAATTTTGTAAAATCCGTTGTGAGCGAGCCTTTTCGTCTTAACAAGAAGTCACTGAAAATTTTAAGTTTCGAGGATAATTGGTTTCAGAGATCTCAACATGAGTGGTTTTCGCCTAAATGTGTTCATTTTGACCTGTTTTACCCCCCTAATAGTATAATTTCCAAAAATATTTTCTTCTTAAGCAATCCCATCTAAAACAAAACATACTCTGACATTTCTGAGTTCAGCGGCTCTAGAAATAGAAATGTGTACAATTTGCCCTCTTTTACCCCCCTTGAATACCCCCAACAGTTGAAGTAAAAAACAACCTCTCATACTGAGCAATCTCACCCGAAAAGAAAGCTGCTGTAACTAAAAAATCACATTTCTGCGTTCGCGAGGTTAAGAAATTCGATGTTTGTTATAATTAAGTACCAAACTACTGAACCGATTTTCATAAAAAAAAAATGGGACCAAATAGAAAGTATACCCTTTCGAACAAAAAAAGAATTTTCCAAATCGGTCCAGGGGTCTTCGAGTAATCGGTGAACATACATAAAAAAAAAAAAAAAAAAAAAAAGATTCTGACGAATTGATAACCTCCTCCTTTTTTGAAGTCGGTTAAAAAGGGAACATCATAAATGTGAAATGGACAGCGAAAAATGGGACATAAGAGGGAAATTAATGAACTTAGAACTGGTTCGGCGCGCTGGCACATTTGTTAAAGAATTGAACTGAAACCCTACCGGATTCCAAGTTTACTTGTGAACTGTTATGGTATGACGCCCTTGAAATTAATTTTGGAAGCATTTTACTACTAAACCTAAGAAACATAATGAGCATGAGAATAGACATTGCCAATACAATTGATTTTGCGTACACTTCAACAATATTACGTGTATATCATTATCTTACAGAACCAATTGGTACCTTCCCTAAGGACCTCACAGTTGAGGTTCTCAGAGACCTGTACATCCGGCTAGATCAGGCCATCGAAGACGTGAAGTCCTGCACCCTGGTGCCCCCCGCCGGTGCCTCCCCCAGGCACTACTCGCAGGACGCGAGATACGCGTCGTCCTGCGGCTTCGTGGTGCACAGTGCCCGAGCCGATGACGCCGGGAAGTGGACGATCGTGGCCGACGGCAGGATCCGGTACAAGGGAGAGGTGGAAGTCTCCGTCCAAGGTAATTCTGGATCTGAGTTTCCGGTATCTTAGTTATATCTCCGATTTTTCTGCTGTAGTAGAGTGTTCCAATAACGACAGTGCGTCTACGTTTTCTATGTCATATCATCATTAATTTACGCATTGTTGGTGCAGGAATTTTTGCATGTGTTTGCCCTTTTCATGTTTGAACAGAAAATATTCTGCTCAAATGAATGCATAATACCGAGTAATAATTTTATACTACGTTCAGTTACATTCTATTTTATTTGTTGGGATTATTGACTGAGCGAAGAGCGAAGCTCGAGCGCGTAGTGTCTCCATTTCAGATTGGGCAAATTTCGTATGTCCGGCTGTTCTCCTCTACAGGTCGCATTTCCCAACCGATCCTCGTAAAATTTTACGAGCAACCTGCTCGAAATAATTGTTTAATCAAGCCATTTTCTATTTTTTTTAGGAATTTTCAAATTTATCAAAAATACAGACTCGCGAGGTCTAAATCACAGAGAGCCAGTAGTTTATTAACCGTCTTATTTCATCAACAATACCTAGGTGATGAGCATCTAACGACACTCCACCCGGTCGCTCTGAAGCGCGGCGAGGCGGTGGAAATGCACGTCGGTCCCGAGAACGCCCTCTTCTGCCAAGTGCGGGACCCCGAGGGCTCCGTCGCGTTCAGCGGCTTCCGAGCCTGCCGACTGGAGCTGGACGCGGCCGGCCGGCAGCACGCCGGCGAGTGGACCCTGCGCGTGGGACTGCCGGGCCGACTGCAACCGCTCTACCAGAGTTTACGTGTGCAGGTTGAGGAGCCAGGTAATTTTAATTGAATTGCAATTGTGAGTATGACCATAACAGGTGACGTAGAAGTAGTATCGTAAAATGCTACAATATTAGAAAAAAATATTTTTTTACGTTGCGACTTAGAAAAGTATGAAGTAAATAGCAGCAGAATCCTTGTAGTTTAAGGCGCTGGGACTAGCCAACTACTCGCGCCATACAAATGCACCTTTAAACCAATGTAATAATATGCAGTGAAATGCCTCAGTTAGTCCAAATATAACTCCGGACTGATATAAGATTGTTAAATTTTTTTGATTCCATCATTTATTTTAATAATAATAATAAGAAAAAAGACGATTTTTCACATTAGAAATCTGCCTCGTCTAACTTTGCGATCTGGCTTAAGGGTGCGAGGTTCTCTTTCGAGAGATCTTGGATTCAATCCTACCTCATGCATGCACCACTGGAAAAGTGCATTTCGTCACGAGCTGTTCCATGTTTAGGATAAAACTGTAGCCCCCCCCCCCCCCCCCCCCCACCTGTGTACCCGTGCTTGTAAATGTAAGGCCCTGGCGTGGCACTTAATTCATTAGTGAAATTGGGCTAATTTAATGGCAGTAGGCCATTAGCCATCCATGTCCAGTTCTACGAAAAGACAAACCCATGCATCGCTGCACTCCTCAATAACGCCGAACTATTTAATCCTAGTCTTTCCAGGCCGCTACGATTTAGGTAAAAAGATAAGCTGTTCAAAATTTATTTCTTTGATTTTTTTAAAAACCATTAATTTTTATTTACAAAGTTATTGCCTCAGGAAATGAAGCAAGGACTTTTGCACCACCTCGTAGTTATTCTGGCAAATACTAAATTAATTTGTCGCCGATGCTTACTTCAGCGGAGACCCCTAAAAGTGCACGTCTCACTGAATGTCTTAGTAAGCAAGTATTTATTCCAGAGGTAAAGCTGAACAGCATCACACAGAACGTGGAGTATTCGGGGGGTGAAGCATCCCTCAGTTGTTCCATGCTAACTGACGCCGCCGATCCAGTGAGCTCATGCAAATTCGTCCGACCTGACTCCACCATTTTTATCGTCAACGAGGGGGTCGGCGAAGGTCGTTACAGCTACTTGGGAAACGGAGTCAGGTACATATTTAAACTCAGATAAGACCACATTTTGTTCATTTACACTTACTTACATTTATATTTCTTAAAATATTCTTGTAACGGACGAGCAAGAACTTAGCAAAGCACCCATTGCCAATAAAAACGCGAATAGGCGGAATTGTCATGCCCAGGCACCTAGGATAACGTCGTGAATGTACACATCACCCGTTATCGTAGTGCAGAAAAACATGTATGTCTGTAGAGGAAATTAAATAACTACGCTGTGATCGTTCCGTATGGTGCTGTATTCTCTTCCTACTCCTCCGGGGATACGGCGTGATGATATGTTTGTACGAGATATTATGTTAGCCAACCATGTCCGATTTATTACACAAAAACAAATAAATAAGTTTCATACAATGGCGCGTGTCTGTTTCCCCAATCAAAGTAAGATTTTTTTCTGAAATTTTACACATTAAATACATCAACATCTACGACTGTACGTTTTTATTATTTTGATAACTTAACTATTATCCATAATATACGCCTTTTTGGATTTGTGTACACATTTTTACAGGCACATTAAAACATTGGCATATATTCATGCGACATCTACAATTACATGCCCTCTTCTCTAACCGTTTGAGCTACCCAGAAAATTACATATGCCAACTAATTTATCGCTTATTTTCTAATCGACACAATGCATAATCTACTAAATGACGTTGATTTCACGTATCAATCATTCGCTAAGGCGTTTTGTCTGCAATTATTGAGATATAACAACGTGATTGTCGATTTAGGTATCATACAGTCAGCCCGGATTTTACTTGACCTTTTGAATGGTCTACAATCTTAACGTATCTCCAATAATTTCATTAATGTAAAAATGGTAAATTAATGGAGATCCTCCATCCGCACCTGAATCATTGAGCTACATGTACCAATGATCTGAATCAATCGCATTTCGCTTAGCTGGCAACCATCAACATTTCAACAATAATTTCATTAGGTTTTGCTTTTATTTCATGCTATTATTTGTCTAAAGCACTTCGGATTCGGGACACAAGCTAATGGAATGCGGACTCCACATCAGCACCATTATTGATTCTGACCTGGGCACATGGCGCTGCTTACTGGAGTCGGCAGAGGGAGTCGCCAGTTCGTTCCTAAGAGTCTCCAATATGGCCTCCGCTTCGGAAGACATCACATCGGAAGAAGCGATGGCAGGTAGCCAGCTTTGATAATAATGTTAGGTTAGTTTAGGTTAGTTCGATAAAAACAATGATTTTTCTCTCCTATGGATTACTGTTTCGGTTCAGTAAAAGGATAATATACTGGAAAAAGAAAACAAAATACAGATGAGGTCACTAAATACGTAAATTAATAAAACATTCATAGAACCGTTAGTGTTAAGTTAGTTCAAGATGAAAATTTGAATGGTTCTACAATATCTTATCAACTCCTGCCAGGTGATGTTGCCTTAAGATTGCAGCTTCTATTTATAAGTGACCAGAAATGTTGTTTCCTTCATAAGCGGAAGCAGTGATGGAAGTGAGCACGAACATCGTGGCGCTGACAGGAGAGGAGATCACTATATCCTGCAGCGTGAACGCTCACCTCGACTACTGCTGGTTCCGCTCGCAGAACGGTACCGTCATCTCTGTCGCACCAGGTCAGTCATATTTATATACTCCTAAATTTTTCATTCTAGCTTACCTTTCTATACGGTATTGGGTTTTCTTGTAAATTGGATAAAATATAAATCATGGGCAAATCAAACGCTTTGACGAGGATTTGAGCGAAAATTGGACTACAATCAATAAAACATGCAGCTATTTTGTGAACGTCATTAGTGAAGATTGCCACGAGTAGGGATTTGAATCGGACTACTTCCAATAAACACAAGTGTTCTTAATTTAAAGTACTATATGAATTATATTTTTAGCCCATTTTAGTCAGGCGATGTCAAGCATGCATCAGAAATAAGTTTAGCGCTCGTATATTTACGAACATTATTTTCCCTCCAGGCGTGTCCACCCCCGACTACGAGTACGTAGGCGGCGGGTTCGATGCGGGGGAGTGCGGACTGCGCGTGCACGCGGCCAGCCCCGCCGACTCGGGCACGTGGACGTGCAACGTAGGAATACGCGGCGTGCGCGATCGCAGTGTCAGCATAGACGTCGTCGTGCACGGTGAGGAGGAATGCTAAGTATCGTAAATTTAGTACCGATGGCGCTTATATCTGAGATTCTGGGTCATCAGGAAATAAAATAAAATAAAATAGGAAGCAAGTCCTTGAAGCAAATGTTTCCTTGAACATTCGAATAGAAGGATACAAGGAATATAAACGTTCGCTATACCTGCAAACGTAGTGCGGGCTAGCATTATTTTCTGGAAACGTTACGGTTCATGTCATTATACTGGAAAGAAAAAGATATTTACGGTATTTTTAATCCAAGGTTTGCGCGATATGAAATGGGATCTCTAATTTATCTGCATATCCAGCATGATGATAATAAAACTCACGACTTTACTGGGTCAAAGCAAACTTTCAAGCCTTCTTCAGATATTTTTCAACAATGAGCTGGTAACCAGAAATCATGGGATGTTTACGTTGTTCTTATCAGTACCATACTCCTGGTTGTTTCTTGTAATGGCAATGTCAGCGTCTACCTCACATTCACATCCAGTTTAACCTTTACTGATCAAAGCAGGAATTTCAGGGAGTACGGTTAACTGAATACGGGAAGGCTGGGAGCTTATACCAGTCAGTTGAATGCTTTTTCTTTGGTGTTTCCAGCATCCCCGCTGGTGATGTCCCAAAACATGTACTACCGTGACCATTACACCGTCGTCTTGGTAGTTGATGGCAGGATGTACAACCACAGCGCCTTGAGCTACTGCCGCTTCGTCAACCCATTGGGAGATGGTGAGTTTGACAAATACACAATTACAAAATGGAGCTAAAAGGAATGCTTATAGAAATAAAACAAGTGAAAATAATCCTTGAGGAAACAGAAACTTCTTAGCATTATGCGTCTACATACATACCATTCCAGTCATCATGTTTCTGTAAGATGTTTACGAATAGAGTGTTATTTATTGCTGCGTACGTCTTCTGCAATAAAATATAGATTTATGATGTAAAGCCTCAATACAAACCCGTTTCAAGCTCGCACCGTGTGTTCCAGGATTCAATACATTCTCGAGCGGTATATCTGCTCGTTACGACTTCAGACAAACCGATCTGTCTGCCGGATTTTGTCGCCTCGTCGTAACTAACCCCATGAACAATGAGATCGGCTCGTGGACCGTCGCTGCAGCGCTAAATGACTCCGGACAGGAGCTCTCGACACGCAGCCACATGCACATCGCGTGGAACGGAGGTATTTACGTGTATTTGTATTTTATTTGATTCTAAATCTTCCTTTCTATGAACATTTTTTCATTTCGCGTCAGTATTTGAAAACAAAAATTAATTAGCCTAGATTTAGTAATCATGATACTTCATATTATCTTTCAAATTACCTTAAGGTGGCCCATCCCGCTCATCTTCCCATACAAAAGGGGAAAGAAGATCACGCCCATATTTCTTGTCAGAGATCCAAACTTTTGCTCAAAATAGCTTTATTTGATCGAACTAGATGTCTGATGACCATTGGCATTGTAAAATTGTGTTCGGTTTCTAAGATATAGGGTCCGAAAGTTCGAATTTTTCGCGCGTTTTATACAATAACTTTGGAGGTGGATTACGCAATGATAAAGTAGGAACTTCTTAAAGCGATTAGTCATCAGACATAGCTTATTTAATCAAGATTTATAATCTATTTGGTTTTTGTTAGATTTTTGACTACAGTGGTCGTGGTTTACTTTTAGCTATAAGTCGTTTTGAAATTGAAATTTTCGTAAATCTTACCAAATCATACACTATGTACATTGTCTTTTTTGTGGACATGTGGCATCTTCATCTTCCCGGAGCCTGTCTAATTCTTTGAAACAGAGAAGGTCCCAGAGCGCAACAGCACGGTTTTGTACCGTGTCCGCGAATGAGTTGGGCCCGCCGGGTTGGGCCGCCTTAAACACATTGTATCATTCAACAAATTTTATTTACAACATCGATCAAACATTTTCAACTTTTTCAGGCAGTCGTCGTTAAATGCTTGTAGTCCAACCCAAGTAGCTTCATTTATATTTTAGTTTGATTTAAGGCAATCTATTTAAATATTGCTCAGCATGCTTATTTCCATTGCATTGGAAAGAAGCATGCTGAGCATAAGGAAGTCTGACAGAATAAGTAACAAAACTATCAGAAAACGCACGAAAATTTAAGACGTCACAATAAAAATAAGAAAACTAAAGTGGAAATGGACAGGCCGAGGAAGAGGTACCGAATAAGAGGTACTGAAAAATGGAAAAAAAAAATATTTTGGTACCCAATAAATGGGAAAAGAAATCGAGGCAGACAATTCCGAAGGTAGGAAGACGAAATAAAGATCACGGCAGGGAAAACATGGACTAGGAAGGCGTTAAACAGAGTAAAGTGGAAATAAATGGAGGAGGCCTTTGCCAAAGTTGGGCAAACAGCCGGTCTGTTTGCCCAACTTTGGCAAAGGCCTCCTCCGTTGTTGGTGTCACAGACTCACCAGAGTCGTAACTATAAGATATACATGTATTGTAAAAATTCTGTGTCTGAATAAAGGCTTATATTATTATTTAAATATTGAGAATCAGCACCGTTCACTACATATGTAACTGTAGTTTTCGACTGTGGTTTCTTGTTTTGTAGACGCGTTTCACGTGTTCTAATGGCACTCTTTCTTTCTTAGTCCAAATTTAATTGTGTATTCTAATTGCGGGTGACTCCATGTTCGGAGCGTATGTAAAATGTAGCCGTGCTTATATACGGTCCTGGTATGTTTCTGGTATATACCTACTTGTTCCTCCAGGAATATGGTGTTCAAGCCGATACTAGTGAGTGTGATATTACCCATCCATGTCATAATATAGGAACAAAAACAGTAAGATCCTATTATGACTGTACCGTTTATGTTCTCTTTTCATCAGGCACGTCCACCGCAACCTACATAATGGTGGTCGTCGTCGTGGTCTCTCTCAACGTCTGCTTCATCTCCATCTTCGTGAACAAGCGCAGTCGCCGGTGGACCACCGCCCGGGCTTCCTCCGTCGGGAGCACCCTTCGCAACAGCTTCCGGAGGGGCAGGACACAGCAGAACCCCATTCTCAAGGACGCCCCTCCCACCTACGACACGGCTATGAGCTCGGCAGATGCCGACCAGGTTTCCATTGAAGTTGATCAGGGGCAAAATGATGTTAGTGGCAGGTCGACTAACTCGAACCACGATAGGGTTGATCAGAACTCGACCTTAATCGATTTAACTGCTGCTTCTTCTAGCACCGAGACGGCTGTTAATAATAACTCAAAATAATTAAAATATTTAAAAGCCCTTAGTAATGTTTTTATAACTAGATTATTTATCGTTTTGTAAATAATATTTATTATACATCGATTTTATAGCCTTACCACTGACACATTGTGTTTGATTGCAATACCCAAATCATTGAAATTGTACCCAAGTACGTTGATGACCATTTTGGTCTTATGTGTAGTATTGAATCAGGGAATCGGAGCAGAACCAAATATAATTTTGTATTTGAGATCTTCTACCGTCACACTATTTTCGAGGCGCCCTAAATTCTGTTTATCAATTAAATAGCTTAAAATGTCGGGCTCACACCACACAAATTGACAGAATAAAAAAAAACAAAAAACAAACTACTTTATGTCTTTTTTTCTAAAAAAAATAATGATAAGAGACAACAGTAGTGTTTATGTCTTTTGTTTAAAAATGTGTTTCATCCTACCAAAAAATCCAGATTGTTATATTTGAACACAATTCATTTATACTTGCATCCTGAAGAATATCTGATTATGTGTTGATTTTATTAATGAGTGTTCGTAATGTAAGATTACAGATATACTTATATTAAATTTCCGGATTTATATGTTTTATAAGGTTTGTTATTGCTTTAACATATATTTAACAGCATTATTTTTTAGAATACTTATGTAAATTTTGTACAAATAAATAGCTGGTATAACCATGAATTATTAAGGAAGTTTCATTACTACAACAACCAATCCATCAATGAAACATAGGTCCAAGATTTCGTTCAGTGGGGAAAACTCACTTACATTCGACAGATTTGGGAGCACTGCGAACACCGTGTCAGCAATCACACACACCCTGTCCATAGCTGGCTAGGCCATAGTTATATCCATAGATTTTTTTAAAAGAGGATGATGATTTTGTATCAAAGATGGCTCTAGCCACATACTACTTAGAATGTAAACACAGCGCGCTCATGCTAGGTCTGTGCCTCTAGCAGTGTTTTTTGTCTCCGTTGCAGGATAGTTTTTTTTTATGATTTCAGTTAAAATAGTGCTTCATAATGGGTTTTGAATAACGCAAGTTTAACTAAACGATCCAATAAGTTAGATCTCAGATATTTTTGTAATCCTGTAAGTTCAAAGAGCAAATACATTACTATTAGCTTTTGTGCCAAGTATTCTTACATGTCTTTTAAGGAATTTAGCGCTTTTTATTCAATCAAATACCCCACATGGGAACTAGATAACAATGCAAGGAGTTTCCATTGAACTGAATGGAAAAATTCAATTTTCATTCTCACTTCGACCATCTCTTATTTCAACCGGATGACCCAATAAAAGGGAAAACTTGCAGTTTTAAGTGGAATCCGAACCTGGTCGAACACTCACCCATCCAAACCCGACCGCACCTAGTGTTAACTGGAGATCGAAACCGAGGCGTTGTTTATTATAAATACTATTTATCTGCATTTTATAATGAACACATATTATAATAATAAAGGCATACAAAATATATTTAATCTCTTATTGTATGTCTTTACGGTTTTGATTTTACTTTGTTTAAGTTTTCTTGCGAAATATGTTCTTTTTACTAAAACTTTTAATGATTATCGAAACACCAAAATATGTACATCAATACAAATAACAAATATATTGCAAAGAGGTTTTCGCGTTTTTCCCATAACATTTTTTTTACTTACTGCGGTTTTATGCTCTGCAGAGCAGATAGCCAAATAACTTGAACTTACTTGTCTCCGTGTTACTTGCTACTTACTGCTTTTGTTTTTGGGTAAAGTGTACGGCGAAAGAGTGTTAAAAACGGGTTAGTAGTTCTTAGACATGTTCTGTGGTTAAGGTTTAATTTATGGAATTAACGATAAGGGAGCAGAAACAAATGAAAAAACTTTCCAGTTTAGGGTATATGTAGGTGAACACATTTTAAAATGAAAAATGTTACATGGACGAATATCTGGAAAATGTAGGCTATATCACACACTCATTACCTTCCGATATCGAGTGCGGAATTCGATGCACTTTTTCGTGCAATCTTAATTGAACACCAGGTTTATTGCCGGTCTATTAATCGAATATGATGGATACGACTTTACCCAGGTGCAGCTAATATCTGCAGTAATATATTATTGTTTGTCGAACTTAGGTACGGTTTTCCGGTGCGCGATGCCGTACTGGCCCGACACGTTTCGCTTCCAACGCCGGAGGCATCATCAGTATTTAGTTTAGAGTAACGTCTTAAGGTGGCCCATCCCGCTCATCTCCCCATACAAAAGGGGAAAGAAGATCACGCCCATATTTCTTGTCAGAGATCCACAATTTTGCTCAAAATAGCTTTATTTGATCGAACTAGATGTCTGATGACCATTGGCATCGTAAAATTGTGTTTGGTTTCTAAGTTATAAGGTCCGAAAGTTCGAATTTTTCGCGCGTTTTATGCAATAACTTTGGGGGTGGATTACGTAATAGTAAAGTAAGAACATCTTAAAAAGATTAGTCATCAGACATAGCTTATTTAACCAAGATTTATAATCTATTTAGTTTTTGTTAGATTGTTTACTACAGCGGTCGTGGTTTACTTTTAGCTATAAGTCGTTTTGAAATCAAAATTTTCGTAAATCTTACCAAATCATACACTATGCACATTGTCTTTTTTGTGGACGTGTTGCATCTTCCTCATCACGGAGCCTGTCTTATTCTTTGAAACAGAGAAGGTCCCAGAGCGCAACAGCACGGTTTTGTACCGTGCCCGCGAATGAGTTAGGCCCGCCGGGTTGGGCCGCCTTAATGGCTTCATGTTAATATTGTAGATTGTTTTCGGGACTCACCATGCTTACTTTTTTGTATAATATTGTTTAATGTGAATCTATAGCTATAGTTAAAGCCATGTAAGTGTAACTGTTATCAAATGATACTACAAGTATCTACTCCCAGGTAAGGTTGGTCACCCAGGAAGGAAAATGACCACAACCTCAAAACCTCCAAGGTTGAGAGAGGCATAAGCCCTGCAGTGGGTGGCACTAGAGCGATATAAGATAACTTTAGGTCAAAATAGTAATATGTGTGCTATAAAGGCTTAAATAATAATAATAATAATAAAAACGTCTGACAGCCCGCCTCGTCAAACGGTAACTATTGGAGGCGAAAATTAACGAATCCGAGTGTATAGTACAAATAACGGAACAATTATAGAAACTGAAACTGAAATGTTTAGACATGCAATTGCCATACATTTGGATCATGTTAACAGGCTTTATTTCATGATTTATTTAAGGAGGAAACTTAATGCCGAAAGCATTCTCTACCAGTCTAACTTTGAATATCGTGAACAGTACTGGGAATAGCAGCTATGGGGGCAATCACTTTATTAATGCCCGTTTCCACCACCTCCAGTAACAAAAAAAAGTTATCCTTCGGTTGCACTGTAGCCGAAAGTTACTAATGAAAGGTAATGAAAACACCGGCAAATCCTACACAGTACACAATCAATACTAATATACTTAACTATATTGTATAAATAAATAAATACTAAACATTTAATAGATTACGGGCCGATTTTTCAATCGTCTCAAACAATTTTTTGTTTGTCAAAAGACGGATAGTCATTACCGAAGGATTATATATCCTATCATTATTATCTCACCATAATTTTACTAATAAAAATATGGCCTTAGTATAACGGATGGATAAGCAGAGCCGTAAATTAATACGTCGAATAGTTATCTGACTGATTTCTCTGACCATCGAATAAATCGGCCCTATAGAATAAAAGGTGATATAATAAAATCATAATTCTTAAAAAAATATATATATTTATAGTCAACAGAAAAAAAAAAACTGACTAACTTTCGTTTACGAAAATTCGATGTTGACATGTTCATGAGACAATTCGCCAAGTGTTTATTCCCATATTTTGCTATCACGATCAATACATTTTAACGATTGGCGTCCGTCTGTATGTTGGTCTCTCTGCCTCACTTCAAATTTCAAAATCAGCCTTAATGAACTAACATATCGACAATCTTTCAGCATTGCTACAGACCGTGTCCAACGCGAGTATGTCCATAGAAAATGCTCCGTTGTCACGGATCTAGAAAATGTACAGGCATAAAAGTTTTATCGGCGACTCGGGCGCATCGGCGGCGCTGTAATCGCAGTTTTTATCGACACTCCAGTGGCTCCTTTATCTCCAAGGCAAATACGCGCTGCTAAGTCGCTTGTTTGAAAACGCTTCTTGGAAAATCGGAAAAACCTCGCAAAGTCGCGGCATCGCTGGCTCTCGCGGCATCTGTGTGGTCGCCTTCGTGTACATCCTTATGTGTTGTTAACTGTGTTGCAATTTATGTATAATTATAATATACGGATCACGTCAACAAATTCCATCACTCAAGTTCTTGGTCAAGTTCACAAATAAAGTAAGTAAACGAACAAAACTTTCAGAATTGTTCGTCCGATTTCTACCTAGTAATTAGTATCGAAAACATTTAAAAGAGGCAAGAATCCCAACATTCCAAAACGCATCGGTAGACATACTTTCCTGTATGTTTCAGCGGCTCGTAGCATAGTAGCGCGAGGCCTTGCCTGGCATTTCAGAGGTCTGGGTTCAAATCCTCACCCCGTTCATGCACCACTTTCATTCTGTTTCTGAGTTAGATAAGTGCATTTCGTCACGAATGCGAGCTGCTCCATGGTTCGGAATCCATGTAAAACTGTAAGTCCCCTTCCCCTACTGGGTGGTAAGGTTTAAGCCATTGGATGAAAAGATGGTCGAAGCGGCAATCAAAAATTGTCCGTGTCATCCAGTTCAATGTAGCCGTGCGCATAAAGGGAAGGTCCTGGCATGGCACCTAATTCCTTCAGGAATGTGGTGTATTGGGCTAATAACATAACGGTAGTTGTATGGTCCATATCAGGTTGCATAAAAAAACCTGTTAGTCCTTCTTGCATCCTATCAGGTTGCATAAAAAAACCTGTTAGTCCTCCTAAATGCAACGCAAGCCGCGAAAAAAATTTGCGATGTTTATGGACCTAGTGCAGTGTCTGTGAGAGTAGCACAAATTTGGTTTAAGCGTTTTCAATCCGGAAATTTTGATGTCAAAGATGCACGTCGCTCTGGTCGCCCTATTACGGATAAAATGGATGCCATTTTTGAAAAAGTGGAGCAAGATCGGCATATCAGTAGTTACGACGTAGCTGAAGAACTAGGAATTGACCACAAAACAGTTTTGGCGCATTTGAAAAAAACTGGGTACACAAAAAAGGTCGATATTTGGGTACCTCACGAGCTCACTGAAAGAAACCTAATGAACCGTGTACTCATTTGTGATTCTTTATTACGACGTAATGAAACCGAACCATTTTTGAAGAAGCTGATAACTGGTGATGAAAAGTGGATCACGTACGACAAGAACGTACGAAAAAGGTCGTGGTCAAAGGCCGGTCAAGCTTCACAGACTGTGGCGAAACCCGGGTTAACTCGCAACAAGGTGATGTGGTGGGATTGGAAGGGCATTATTCATTATGAGCTGTTACCACCAGGCAGGACCATCGATTCTGAACTCTACTGCGAACAACTGATGAGATTAAAGCAAGAAGTTGAGAGAAAGCGGCCGGAATTAATCAACAGAAGGGGTGTGGTTTTTCATCATGATAACGCTAGACCTCACACATCTTTAGCCACTCAGCAAAAACTAAGAGAGTTTGGCTGGGAGGTGTTAATGCATCCGCCGTATAGTCCTGACCTTGCACCTCCAGATTTCCACCTGTTTAGGTCTCTTCAGAATTCTTTAGGCAGTGTCAGGTTAACATCACAAGAGGACTGCCAAAACCACTTGTCGCGGTATATTGATCAGAAGTCCCAATATTTCTATAGCAATGGGATCATGTCCCTACCTACAAGATGGCAAAAAGTTATCGAACAAAATGGTACCTACATACTTTAGTTAAATGTAAATAAACCATATTAAAAAATGTTTTGAATTTTCTTAAAAAATGCGAAGAAACTTTTTCCCCAACCTAATATGTTTGTACATTTAAGTGGATGGAAATACGGCTAATTCTCCTAGGCGGTCCGGGCAAAGCCATTCCGTTCACTTTTGCTCTGTAAATTTTTGTCCTATTCATATTTTGTCATTCAGCATAAACCATTCAATTCGTTCTCTCTAAACCAGCTATTGTGAAACTTATCCAGTAAACTCACCCCGTTATCTTCCTCAAGGAGCCCATTTCATTTATTATATACGTACCACTTCTGCCACTCCCATATCTTGCTTCCATACAGGTGTAGGTACCATCACACCGTTACGAAGTCGTGATCGCCCAGCTCTTCATAACATAATTCATCGCTCCGTTTACTCAGTTTTTCACACTCAATCATATTGTGTCCAAATTACACACCGTCACAGGATATCGGACTTCACAGATACACAAATCATCATTATTTTAATCATTATTTATACTCATATTAAATACACCAGCAGCAGCGTCTCGCTCGAAAACCATTTCCCTCTTTACATATTTCAATGTGGGCGTTTAAAACTTGTACGTACTCTAATTAATCTTTATTGGTGGAATCCTAATTATCATTTAAATAAAATTGTATGTATTCAAATGTTTTATCAATGGAAATAATACTAAATTCATAACTTACACGTGCAATTTTATTTTTTTATTTTTTATGATTCACCGAAAACATTATTTTTAATATAGATTTCAAATAGTCTAAGCACAAATGGTTTTTGAAACCGGCATTCCCATTTTGGTTTGAGACCTTGCTGGGAAAAATCTTCACGTGTAATTGTATTAATATGTATAATACAATAATACAGAGGGACTCGCAGACTGATACACTGATGTATATATTTCTCAGCCCGCCACCTGATCAAACAAACGATTTGGTAATACAATCTATGGTAACACTTATCAGTGCAAAAAATACAGTATATAATGCGACATTGCCGTACGTTTTCAGTATTGCCATGATGGGCTCGAGACCCGGTTGCTGGCAACCATTCCGGCGCCGGTGCCTCCTCAAGAACTGAAATCCCGCTGAAGATACGATGGAGTGGACAAAATGGCTGCACACGATTCTGGCTTTTATCGTGACTGAAGTCGATTCTAATTGCGGTGAATTTTGTTAGTGAACTCAATATACTATTTTTTTTTTCTTAATTATCATGCGAGGCCGCTTAAAGTGTAGACAGAAATTTTGCCCAGACACAAAAAATATGACTAATTCATGCATCATATCCGAAAACAAAGAACAAATATCCACATAGCTCTACGCGGCACTTGTGACTTCGCGGACATATATGTTTCATATCGTCTGTTGTTCAAATCGTTTTTGTAAATGTAAGCGTTTAGAATTTATTCTCACGACATAAATGGTAGTGGGATGGGCATCATAGTAGGTTGTAGGTTGACTTCTATTATTTGTATTGGTACTGTTTCAAGTCGCTATTCTGTCAAAATTGTCCCGATGTGTGCGCGCCCAATATGCAATGATTTACTAGCAGGAGTGCGATCGACGCAACTCAGAGTTTGAATCTTAGTGAAGGGCGCGCAGTAGTGAAGGGAGAGCAAAGGCATTGCTAAACGATTTCCAATATGTAGGCGAGTGAATTGCTGCGTTATCTAGATATTGCTAAAGTGGAGATGGAAAAGAAAAACCTGCCCCTGTACCCAGAGATCTAAATCAATCTTCTTTTTTATAGCGCTCAACCGAAAACTTCACGAAATATCTCCATTGATAATCGAAACAAAACTTGGACAAACCGTTTCAATAAGAATGCCTGAGACGGGAATCAAAAGCAATGTCGTGTCTGTACTGACTCTACCTAGTGGCGAACACTATAACATCAGTCCATTTATAGCTGGAAATGTTAATTCATTTAGTTCTATGATAGAGGACGAAATACATGAAATACAAAAAGACGTTAAAGATGTAATTAAAATGTCACTCAACCATACTCAAGAAAATGGTCATGAAAACGCTACAAGAATAACACTTGGCCCCATAACTGAAGACTATTTCGGCAATTGGGTGGTTTCTTCCTGCTTCGTCGACGAATTCGGCACTGATACAGAGCTATTCCAGGTAGTCAGCGTTCATGTTGAAGGTAAGTTTAATTAAATGTGCATCTCATCGAAGTAGTTCACTGTAAAATCCGCAATAAAAAGTGTTTTAGGCACAGTTGTTTCGTATCGGTACCGCTAAATCAGATAAACTGAACAAATATGTTCAACACGTCAGAACCATTTGGATTAAATATAGTTTGTGTTACATGCAATGGGACGCTAGTGCGGGTGGTGGAATGTGTAGCCATCCAAACTCTCGTAAGGTCTTCTTGTTCAAACTTGGTTCAATATCAGCATTAAACTATGTTCTTTTAAATGAATTAGACATGGCTGGCTTAATTCACATCTTTTATCATAATATTGTGCAACACACCGAGTCATTTATGTAGGCTGCATTGAACTAGGTGGAAAACACGGACACTTTTTATTCACCAAATCACCTTTAATTCAATGCCACCAAACCGGGTGGGATTCACCGATAGGGATCTGGTCAGTAAGGAATCTAAAGTTTTATATGAAATTCGACACACGACCAGCCCTAATGGTCGAACGGACATCAATCCAAAATCCTAGCGAGCCCAAAGTTTGGATCTTGATGATCGAACGCCGAGGCTTTTCTTCACGGTAATTTCTACATACAATATTATTCGTTGAATTAGCGACGCACTTGCTAAGTTCTAAAATGTGAGAGTACTTATTTTCTGTTGGATTAGAAAGTGAGCGGCAAATTCGTTGGGTTTCGTGAGGTCGCAGTTTCGAATTCTGGCACAGACAAATGCCTACATTGTCGTGTTTTCTTCCAGAACACATCGATACGATCCCGAAGGGCTCCATCGCCGTCGCAGCGCGCGGGGAGCTGCGCGTGCGGCTCGACCGCCCCGTGCCGGGCCTGCGCAGCTGCGAGTTGGCGGGCCCGCCGGCGGCCGCCGAGCGCGCCTACGAGCGGGACCCGGCGCACGCGGCCTCGTGCGGCTTCGTGCTGCGGGACGTGCGCGCGCGCGACGCGGGCGAGTGGCGCGTGCTCGCCGTCGGGAGGATCGTGCACGTGGCCACGCTCGACCTGGTGGTCTACTCATGAAACCGAACACGAAAAGTTCTCGTGGTCGCTTCTGTCAAACTTTACAGAAATAAAAAACCGGCCAATTGAGAGTCGGGCTTGCACACGAAGGGTTACGGACCATCGAACAAGTTGTAACACAAAAAAATCACATTTTTTGTATGGGGGCCCCCGTTAATTTTGAATATTTTCTAATTTGACTTATTTGTTGTTATAGCGGCAAAATAACTACACACTGTGAAAATTTCAGCTGCTTAACTATTACGGTTTATGAGATACAGCCCTGTGACAGACGGACGGACGGACGGACGAACAGCGGAGACTTAGTAATAGGGTTCTGTTGGCACCCTTTGGGTACGGAGCCCTAAAAAGTGGGCATCTTTTTTCTAGATAAAGTTTAAGTGAACCGAGCACGAGAACTTCTCGTGTTCGCTTCTTGAGTAGACCCACTGCTCGTGCTGGATTGAGCTATCGACTGAAGACTTTTAATTTCATCCCGCAGCTTAAATCTCCGCAATGGAAGGCAAACCTTGCTATTTGGCCGGGATGTATGTGATCGGAGCAAGTTTATTTTTGTTGTAATGTTTTAAGCCCGTTAAGATACGAATTGTTGTTCGTTGTACTGATAAATAAAAATTCAATTATGTTTTTAAAGATCACCAGAGACCCCATTGATGGCAAATATCGACCAGGGTTATTACGATGGTAAAAAACTCACCTGGTGAACAGCAGAAGAGATTGATTAAATCCGACGATTAGTGTTTCGTAGTTTCAGTTCACTTGGCCAAATAACAAGTTGTCTGACAGTTAGCATGGTACGAAAAGCAACTTAACGTCAGATATAATCACTCACTGTCGCGTGTTCTCCCTGCGAGACCGTTATACCATGGTAACGCCCCTGACAAGGTTTCCATTGAATTAATGAACGATGTTTGAAGCGACAATGAAAATGTTCCAGTGTTTCGATTTCACTAACGAAGGGGCTCGCTAGTTGCATGACAGTAATGGCTCTTATACTGTCATGCAGCTGGCAAGCCACCGACGTGCCTCACGATGTTTTCTCTCGCCGTAAGCATTCCTGATTTAGATGCACTTGTCTTACTCGAAATGTAAAAGATAATTGGAAGGAGAATTTTAGTTTATTGATAGGATTTCCAAAATTAATTAATTACAAACCAATGTTCCTTACGGTAATAAATCTCAATCTATAGCTCATATCCTCTATCTTAATAACTTTAAATTTTGATAGGGTAATTACTTCAAGCGAGATAAGATATATTTCTTTAATAACGTTTAGAATCTTTGCTTTGTTGATAAAACTCTTACAGCTGTATTCAGAGTGGGCGGACTAACTTTAATCCGCCGGACGAAACCGATTTTTGTATGGTTAGGTCGGTGCTAATCTCGTACAAGTTTTGACAGATGCTCTCTGAATACGAAATTTACAGTCGTATTCAGAGTAAACCTGTCAAAACTTAGTACGGGATTAACACCGGACTAACAATACAAAAACTGGTCAAGTCCGGCGTATTAAAGTTAGTCCGCCCACTCTGAATACGGTTGTAATAGAAAACCGGCCAAGTGCGAGTCAGACTCGCACACGAAGGGTTCCGTAAAATCGTACCTGATTTAATATCAAACAATCTGGTTTTTTGTATGGGGGCCTCCTTTAAGTTTAATTATTTTTTTATTTTACCTGGTTGTTGTTATAACGGCCAAATAAATACACACTCTCTGAAAATTTCAGGTGCCTACCTATAACGGTTCATAAGATACAGCCATGTATCTTATTACTTACGGACGGACCGACGGACGGACGGACGGACAACCGAGGCTTAGTAAAAGGGTCCCGCCGGCTTGAAAACCTAGTAAATAGGTGTTTAAAAATATATTTTTTTTTTAAAGAAACGCATTAAAATCATGTTACGGTCATACACTAGACCGTAGTCTAAACTTTTGTATTTTGATTTTTCCACGAGTGTCAATAAACCCAAAATATTGGACGTCATATGGAGCCTCAAGAACCCTGGCAAAACGATTCATTAGCATAAGGGTCTAATTTCACGTTGACGCTTATAGCCCGCATATAGCTACGCGCCGCTGGGCCTCATCACGCGTGGTCGACTCTCTGCCCAGCCGTGTGAGCAATCGGGCGAATCAGCACACGCCTGGTCGGGCGGATCAGCACACGCCTGGTCGGGCGGATCAGCACACGCCTGGTCGGCCGAGCCAACATTCTGCGTAGCCGACCGCTGGCGTCCGCGTCGCGGGGAAGGAGACTAATGTAGAACAGCCCGATTTAGATTACGCCCTTTAGGGTTCTGTGGGTAAAAGCTGAAACACATTTGCATACGAACATACATAGCATCACGCCTCTATCCCCGGAAGGGTAAGCCGAGATGATGGAGCGCCATACGGTATGGTCACGCCATACTCTTTCGCTTCCTCTACAAACATACACCTTTCCATACCGGCTCTATGAAATAAAATGAAATGTGTTATAAATGATATAAACGAACAGTAAGGACTCTTAATATTTATCGTATCCATTACTGATTTTTCCCCAATTTGCGTTTTATCGCGTACAAATGAGGATAATGAGGTGTTCCATGCAATGGCGCGTGCCTGTTTCCTCCCGTGGTTTCCTCATTGAGACATATTGTGTTCTGATAATTTGCACACTAAATAAATCAGCCTGTCCTTTTGAGTTTTTTTCTATTCATGATATTTTTGGATCTTAGTTTAGGACTTCCTTTAATTATTCAAATTTTAACATGACTTTTTTTAAATATATTTTATACAGCTAATATTAAAATAGCTTTTTATAGTGTAAATCATATTTGCCGAAATGTAAATTATGGTTAACTAGTTCGAACCTTAATAACAAATCAATATAATTATTACTGTAATATAATTGTTGCACGCAATAAGCCATTGCCCGAGCCATTGCCACTAACTTAAATATAATTTCATGTAATTTTGTTTTTATTTGATATACAATTATTAAAAAAACCATTATAGACATAGCTTTCAGTTGATTTATTTAATGTGCAAAATATCAGTTTTTTTTTTCTTAATTTGACTGAGGAAACAAGCACGCGCCATTGTATTGAAATTGATCACCCCATTATCCTCTTCTTTCATACTACAAAAGCGTTTCTCAACTAGCCACTTTTAAAAAAAAATGTGCTCTAGATGGCAAACGTTTTCTTTATTCTTGTGTCACCCATTAGCTTTACACATAGCTTTCTCAATAACATGTTTAGTTTAGTGCAATGTATTTATTCCTGTGTTTGCAAGGGTAACATACATACATATAGGCGTTATCAAATAATATTTCGGCTAATGTTCCAATTGTTATAAATCGTTATAAAAATATTTTGGAGACATTATATTTACCGAAGTCCAGTCGTTTGAAACACAATATTCTCAGGAAATATTTCTTCCACAAACATTAAATCCAGAAAAATATACATTTCCTAATTTCTAGTAACCACTTTGTACAAAGCTATGGTGATAATGAACAGAATGTTTGTTGGCGAACTATATTTAACTCTACCGCAGAATTTGAACAATAGGACCTGTCAAAACTTAGTACGAGATTAGCACCGGACTAACCATACAAAAACCGGTTTAATCCGGCATCTTAAAGTTAGTCCGCCCACTCTGAATACGACTGTATGTGATGATTCGCTACCCTCTACCTACCTACCCTGTCTACTTGCATTTGAATTTTAGCTACAATCACATACTACATAGTGCATCGCTAAATCGCTCTCATCTATAGATAACTAAAAGGCATTAGGTATATTTATTTAATCAAACACGTTGGTAGCATACATAATTGAGTAGAGTACTCTTTGGTAGAGTCGCAATGCACACGGCAAATTCTGCGGTACAGTTAAATATAGTTCCCCAACAATATTCTTCGAAGCTTCTCCCCATCTATTGTCAACAATAGGATAACTCACCCAAGCTTTTACAAACTAAGTCTTAAGACTACCGCATAAGACCCACTTTTAAAACTCTTTATTCTCAAGCTAGGGCTTGCTAGGGTAACAGCGGTTATGTAGATGTATTTTTGTATTGTACTTTCTTTCCTGCTGTGTAGAGGCTATTTTTGAATAAGGAAACGTAGCAGTTAAGGTATTCAGGCCCGTGCGTAAGTTGAGTCACACCAGCTACTTCCAAGCGGCAGTCAGTGCGCGAGAGAACGGCATGCTGTTACCTCGTGGCCGGTTTCGTGAACAATTTGTATTGATAAATAAACGATTGAATTAGTGGTTAAACAAAGTTCACGTGTCCAGACACGTTCAGTGACAGTTGACAACTGGAAATATAAGTGCCCAACTTGGGAACGAGACTTGGATTCGTTTCTGATAAGAGGTTTGTGTTTACTGTTGTAATTTATCAGTCGTCAAGCGCGGCCCTTTCTTTAATCAATAGTTTCTTACCTAGTTTTCAACTGACTCGTGTTGTTAAGGTGTGACCACGAAAATTTGTGTTCAAAAACCGGCCAAGTGCGAGTCGGAATTGCACACGAAATGTTCCGTACCATCTTACAAGATTTAACACAAAAAAGTAACGTTTTTTTATGGGGCCCCCCATTAATTTTTATATTTTTTTTATTTTATCTATTTGTTGTTATAGCGGCATAATAAATACACACTCTGTGAAAATTTCAGCTGCCTACCTATTACGGTTAATGAGATTCACGATCTGTGATAGACGGGCGGACGGACAGACAGCGGAGGCTTAGTATTAGGGTTCAGTTTTCACCCTTTGGGTACGGAACCCTAATAATTGAGGGCACTAACAACAAATATCCCGTCAGGTTTTTATGTTTCTATACTCCAGGAACTTTAGACTTAAATCAGCACTTAGAAAAACATTAAATCCAAAATGCAATTTTTTTTCTCAGAAACGTATTATTTCATATGGACGTGTGTACATTAAGTTTGCAACATTTTGGGGGGCCCGGAAGATAGAAATAAAATATGAAATATGTTTAAGAAATGATATCTCCTAAACAAATATTTAGAAATGGTATTTCAAAATCGAATATGTTAACTAATTTTAAGTGTAATATAACTGTAAATTTGCAACAATTTATTATTTACGGAACTGTGTAAATATATTTTTTTTGTACTATTTCCGTAATATCTGCAAAGCAAATACTGCTAACTCAGTTTTATTTTCTGGAATATGTAAATGGCCTAAAACTCTATATTCTGTGAGAAATTTAAAATGTTGCAAAACTTAGAAGCACATTTTTTGTCATTTATAATTTTTAGATTCGAATATAAGCTAAACAAAAAATTCGAAATGCGGTTTGAATCATTCATTTTGTAGTTTTATCTTTCAATAATATGCTATTAATTTTGCAACAATACAAATCGTCCGGAACTAGGTTCAATTAAAACATTACTATAATTACCAGTTTTCACTCGTACACGGACGTAAAGCCACTTATCTGTGTGAGTGTAGCGCGTGTAAACATAGCTAGGAAGACTGCGGTGGACGCGGGGGGATGGGGCCGGTCGGCTCGACAGATTCTCCCCGCCTTGCTACCTAAACATCGCCGCATTTATTTTGTGTTCGTTCGGGAGCAATTTTCATGTGTAAATTGATTTACATTGTTGATAATACAGAATGGCTGTGGACATTTGCGATAGAGCGATCGTGCCACAGTGTCGGGTGGATTTGCCTTACACGACAGAGGTCTGGGTTCAAATCCCCACAATGCACATGCACCACTATCTTTCTCTATCTGAGTTGGATAAATGCATTTCGTCATTAATGCGAGCGGTTCCATGGTTTGGAATCCATGAAAAACTGTAGGTTCCCTTCCCGTATTAGGGGGTAGGGTTAAGCCCTCCCGGGTTGGTTCCATCATACGGATTTTCCGTCCGTGTTTTCCATCCAGTTCGATGAAGCCGTGCTCATAAAAGGGGTGGTCCTGCCATGGCACTTATTCCATCGTAAATGCGGTGTGTTGAGATGAAAATGGAATAGAATTGATGCGATCATAATTGGCAATTACTAAGAATGTTTTGACGGGATGCCGACCGTGCCTCTAGTCCTTTTATTTTTAACATTCTTAGTATGCTTATGGTATGCTTGTTTTATCTATATTTTTATTTTGGATGATAAATTGTTCGCCTTAATAATTTCACCTTTTTACCGATTTCGCCACGCATAGTCATTATCTGAAATAATAGGAAGATTTGAACCAGGAAAAAAATTTTTTCAAGAAATTCAACCGACGAAAAAATTATCAGAAAAGCGAAAAACATAACAAGAAGTTTTGATATGACCCCGTATCGTAACAAACAAACGTAAATCGCTGACTCAATATTAGTATTTTTATTTTTCCCTTCTGAGTCTTAAGGTTAACCACCCTAACTCCGCGAGATATAGCAAGATTATTAATTAGATTAGATTAATACCAAGAATGCAATCCCGATCTCGCAAGATCTCGTTTTCGCGAGTTCTCGGCCTTTTTTAAACGAGATTGATCTCGACACACTAGCATAAAAACCTCTAAAGAGAGTTGTTACTCTATCAATTCCCTATACTACGGGCGATAACTGGCGATAGCTCTATTTCAACACTGACAAGTGCGCTATATTGACATTGAGTCACTCCAGAGAGCCTATTCAATACCAAAATTGACTTGGTGATGTCTTGCTTTCGAGAGTGACAAGTCAGAAAAATTAAGGTGTCATCATGGACACCAAATTGTCTTTTTTCATGATCACGTCGACAAACTATGCAAAAGCTCCTTTCTGACCCTGGGTGTTGTATTGAGACAAGCGTACCATTTGCGCAGTACACATGCCGTAAAAATCCTGTACAACACATTTGTGAGAAGCAAGCTAGAATGCAATGCAATGATATGGAACCCTAATGAGGCTTAATATACCTAGTAATCTGTTCGCCCCAGAAAATTACAGTCGCGCGCGCTCTCATCCTCGCTTGGCGCTGCCCTCCTCGCGCACCAACATGCTGCGTCACGCGCCGCTCACCCATGCGCTTACAGCTCTAAATGATATATATCTGACAAAATAGACATCTATGCTTGCACTCTGGCCGAGTTCCAGAAGGCAGTTGCTGTTTACTTTGAAGCTGCATAATTTTTAAATAAGGTGTGTACTTTATCTATAAATTGCCTAACGCCTTGGCCAATACGCTGTAATGTTAGGTATATTGTTGTATGAATAAATAAATAAATAAGTAAATACGGCCAGTGGCTGGGGAAGGGGGTATCCGTCTATAGAGCAGCCACTCCACTAACCCCTGATTTCACTATTTCCAGCTATCTGAAATTCGTTAGCTTACTTTCAGTTAGATTGCATATTCGCATGGTGTAACCATAAGATAACTTTGGGATTTTTGTAGCTGATGGTAGTGAAAATGGGTGTAAGTAAACTCTTTATTATTATTATTTTCTTTCAGGACGGATAAGCAAATATTTGAATAAAATATAAATTTTAGTACTAAAATTACATACGTCGCTTTGTTCAACAAATGTGTTATTAATGCAGAATCAACGGACACATCAAAGACATTGCCTTACTTTACGAATGTGGAACTAACTCATTCACGGGCAAGGTACAAAACCGATTTATCGCGCTCTGGGACCTTCTCTGTTATACAGAAAAAGACAGGCTCCGTGATGAGTAAGATGCAACATGTCCACAAAGCAGACAATGCGCATAGTGTTTGATTTGGTAAGATTTACGAAAAATTGTATTACAAAACGACTTATAGCTAAAAGTAAACTACGATCGTTGTAGCCAAAAATCTAACAAAAACCAAATTTGTTTTAAATCTTCATGAAACAAGCCGTGTCAGATGACTAATCTTTTTAAGATTTTTTAGTTAATCGTTGAGTAATCCACCTCCAAAGTTATTGTATAAAACGCGCAAAAAATTCGAAGTTTCGGACCTTATAACTTAGAAACCTAACAAAATTTTACTATGCCCGACAGTCATCAGACATCTATTTCGTTCAAATAAAGCTATTTTGAGTATTATTTTGGATCTCTGATAAGAAATATGCTCATGATCTTCTTTCCACGTTTGTATGGGGAGTTGAGCGGGAAGGCCCACCTTAAGTCTAGATTTTTAAATAAACTATAACCCCACTTAAATTTTACAAAATCAGCAAATTACAAAATAAAAAAGTGGACATCTTTAGCTATAATCACCTCTAGTGTCATGATATTAGCCCAAAACAACATATAGGAACGAGGTGCCATGCCAGGAACTTTCTTATATTTCATGGCTACATTGTAATGGAAGGAAAATATCGTCTATTTTCATTGCCGTTTTGACCGTAGTTAATTCAATGCGATAGTACAGCCCCTACAGTTTTATGTTTAATCCGAACTACCATGAAACGTGAAGTAGTAAATACTCTTTCGAAGACAAACTACGCCACCCTAAAGAGATTTTTATCATTGTCAGCCTCGGTAGCACAGTGGTGGGACACCTTGAGATTCTATAAGCTGGGTAAGCAGCTCTGAGCGCGGTTGGGTTCTGGATGGGTGACCATTTTAGACCATTAGGGCTGGCCGTGGTTCGGATTCCACGTAAAACCGTAGGTCCCCTTTCTTACTTACTATGTTGTAGGGTTTATCCCGTCCGGGTTGGTACCATTGCATTGAATGAACGATGATCGAAGTGGCAATGAAAATTGACCGTGTTTTCCATCCAGTTCAATGTAGCCGAGCAATTTAAGGAAAGTCCTGGTATGGCACCTAGTTCCCATGTCGTGTTTTAGGCTAATATCTGACGTTCAGTTTGGTATTAGCCATCCATTTATAGTTCTTTAAAAAAATCATTACAATACCGACTCAAACAAAAACGATCGTATAAATATTTAAATTTTGATTAAGATATCGTTATGAACAAATACTAAAGCAGGCAGTTTCAGTAAATATGTACATTAACCCTGCTACTAATAATCCCAGATCATCGTCTGAATAGGTATACAATGTTTTGTCCCTTTCTATCGAATTTGAAACTGCCTGTCAATGCAAAGGACAAACCATTGTATAACGATTCAGCTGATGATCTAGGTTTATTAGTAACAGGGACAATATTTCGTGCTAAACAAGTACGTCGCTTTTTCCAAGGAGTGTGATATGTATGTTATATTATGATATGTATGGAAGATAGCCAGTGCATGTTATGCGATGAGATCAATAAAAAACACTGTGCACATTTCAACTTTAAGAATAATTGATTTTAGCTATATAGAATCGATTTTAAGGTACGGAATAGATGTGTGGGGAAACAATTGTAATGTTAAAAAAAGTATTCTCATCCTTCAAAAGAAATTTATACGAATTATTTGTGGAGCAAAATATGACGAAAGTTGCCGACCCCTTTTCGTAAAATAAAAAACCGGCCAAGTGCGAGTCGGACTCGCACACGAAGGGTTCCGTACCATCGTAAAAAAATGTATAAAAAAAATCAGGTTTTTTGTATGGGGACCCCCTTTAATTTTAATTATTTCTTAATTTTACCTATTTGTTGTTATAGCGGCAAAATAAATACACACTCTGTGAACATTTCAGCTGTCTATCTGTTACGGTTACTGAGATACAGCCCTGTGACAGACGGACAGACGGACGGACGGACGGACGGACAGCGGAGGCTTAGTAATAGGGTTCCGTTTTCGCCCTTTGGGTACGGAACCCTAAAAAATCATGACTGTAATATAATATGCATTGGAGTATAAAAGAAAAACTAATAATTAGATAAAGTGAAGGAATTGCAGATATATGACTTAAGAAATAACGACAGTTTTCGACCAAAAGGCCCAAAATGTTTATTGTTTAAGAATTAATCTTTTTATACTGGAGTAAAAATTTACAATCATTTACCTATTTCCATCAAACAATTTTTAACAATAACCAATTTTTTTATTAATTTCAACGAATATTTGTTAAGTAACCCGTTTTATAATATAGAAGAATTTTTCAATAATTTTAATTGTTATTTAGAATAATTTAATATTGACATTTATTGAACCAGATTATGTATTGAAAATGTATTGTGAATTTTAATAATGTATTTATAATTATTTTTTATTATAAACTCTAAGATAAATAATTTATGTTATAAAATGTGCACGGCTCGCAAGGGTCACTCATGCTAAATAAATAAAATAAATATCTATTATTCGACCGTGAAGCAAGAACATATGAAATAAAGAAAGAGCCCCGTAAACTAACTACTGTAAGAATATACTGCTAGGCTGGGTCCGAACCATCTAAAATACCATTCGTGGATATTGCGTCTTACAAGACGTAATACCCGAAAGTACCTACACATGTAACTGTCGCACGCACGTGCCACTCCCGCCCCGCACCACCCGGCGATAGCGTCCTCCGTCCGTCTCCCCGTGCCGCTGCCTACTCACTCATACAATTACAACTGATAAATGTCTGCATATGGCTGCGCAACAAATACACCTGTGAGAGCGGCACCTGTAAAACGCTTGCAGATTTAATTCATTTTTACCTTGTTCCAGACTTCTTGCGATGTTGCAAAATTAGGGAAATGTTCACAATTGATTTATGTTAACACTGAATGACGGAAATCTTATTTCTGATTTTTTGTTTACCGTTTATAGCATTAGAAAGTTTGGATTTAAAAAAAAATACTGTTCTAAGACTTGCAACATTCTAAAAACTTTACAGGATAAAGAATATAATTTTGTTTACATATTCTAGAAAGAAAGGTAGCCATAGCAAGTAAGGTTCTCAGCGTAGATTTTTTTAAATATATTTCCGTAATTAGTAAATTGTTGCAAATTCGCCGTTACATTACGCCTTAAAAGAGTTAACAAATACATTTCTATAATACCATTTCTAAATATTTGTTTAGGAGATATATATTTTTTTATACATTTTAATTTTTTTTTCTATCTTCCGGGCCCCACTCAATGTTGCAAACTTAATGTAAGCATATAAATATGAAATTGTATATTTCTGAGAAAAAAAAATTCATTTCGGATTTCATGTGTTTCTCAAACCGTCCGGGGACGGGCCTACTAGCCGTGTGACAAGAATTGGGATTTAAGATAATCAAGTCACGGTTTATTGGAGATATTACATATGTACCTAATAGGTACTACCGTATAATACAAGTATAAAACACTCCTGTTCTCTTGAAGGAAAGGCAGAGATGATAGACCTTGCAGCACGATCACCGTACAGGTTCCTTCTCGGGTTCCTTCGAAGGTAACGTTATTGGTCAGAATAATAGGTTAATTACCTTTTAACTTTGATAGCTGTATAATTTTTTGTAATAATTGTCTTCTATTTTTAGGCAAGCACCTTAACTGTAACTAGGCTGTAACATTTTAGCATTGATATGGAATTTTGTTTGTTCGTTGATAAATGTGAAAAACAGGTAGAGACTAGGATGATAGCGATTTCGGCCATTAGATAATATTTTTGGGTTTTATAAATGTTTATTTTTGTATTTAAAACTAAATTCAAATATCATACATACTATGATCACTTCATCACATATGCTAGATAGCAGAATG
This sequence comes from Incurvaria masculella, assembly GCA_946894095.1. Taxonomy (NCBI): domain Eukaryota; kingdom Metazoa; phylum Arthropoda; class Insecta; order Lepidoptera; family Incurvariidae; genus Incurvaria; species Incurvaria masculella. The sequence continues at coordinate 13,186,500 of OX335641.1, read as the reverse complement.
ATTATAGATAGTTAAAGAGGCTGACGATCAGTACCGAGATCAGTACCGAATGCGACTTTATTGATAGAGGAGAGTGCTAATAAGACAGGAAGCGACGAAGAACCCCACCGGTTCACACATCTCGGAACCTCAGAACTCGTATTGACTTGGGGTCCGGCCGCCCGCGCCCCGCGCACCCCGCTCGTTGGTCCCGTTATGTCTGAACTCTATTCGAGACCCACGAGGCTTTGCCGCTCGCCATTCGCCATTTCTCAACGAGCCGCGCCGCGCCGTGTGGCCGCTTTTTGTGACCTCTATTAGGGTTACGTGACTCTCGTTGTGCGAGTTTTTTTATAAATATAAATGAAATGGCCGCGATATTCGATGGTCGCGCCGTCACTACGGCGTCATCATACGGACAATATTTTTTGCAAACAGTATTCGCTTATTTATTTATATTATCTAGAGCTTTTTTTACGAAAAAAATTTACTTACTTAATATATGTAGGTATGTATCACAATTTGAGATAATAGTTATAGGTATTTAACAATTCCATTGTCATTTCTGATACGAGATTGTATCAACTTCGAATGAACTTGTCAGTCAATTCATACTACAAAACAACATTCACGTATTTACGCAAAATGCTCTATCTAACCTACATTCAGTTTTTCCCCATGTAATGATATGTAAACACTTTCCTGTCGCCTGTACTTAATGTCGTACACAGTTTATTTATTAGTCGCTAGTGAGGTCACTAGCTATCCGGGTCTCTTTCTTCGGAAAATCGCACTTTAAGTAGGGAACAACAATGTATGGGTTCAATCTACAGTGATCTGATGAAACACCGACATCTTACGTGTATAATCATTTTTAGGTAGGACCACGGATACATTGATCTGTGGATACGTTACCTTATACACTCCGATCAGGGCTTGTATTCTTGGCATTCAGTCATTGCGGATTCAGTAGAGTTAACAGTAATGTCAAAGTAAATTCTTCTTCTGTTAACTCTACTGAATCCGCAATGACTGAATGCCAAGAATACACGTCCAGGACGAAATCTGCTCTCCTTAGTAGTAGTTACCGCATTTTTAATAGGGAGGGCAGAAATACAACTAAACATCAGTTTTAAACACTCACTTGCATGTTTTTCCGGCAAGTGAATTTACCGTGGTAACTTCCAGTTATTTTGCTCTACCTCGTCAAGATGAAACTCTTGAAAAACTTAAAGAAATGACGTAAGCAATCGCCAACGACGCGACGAACGTGGAAATGCCACCGTGGAATTTATTGTGAAGGTCACGCGCCGATGCTTCACCACATATACACCGAACCAATCCAACTTCAAACCAAGGAACGAGCCACTGCTCCGAGTGCTACTGCTGTGCTCCCAGGCGCCTGGCCTCACAGAGCATCGACTGTCTGTCGCTGTGCGCGCAGCGGTCCGGCAGTTCATGTTCTGTGCACGGCCTGGAATCACGGGTTAAACGAAGCGGCCGGAGTCTCGATGAGATGATGCCCAATCCGCAGCTAGCTTACAGCGTCTGCCAAGGACACTGTAGAGCATGCTGAGAAGCAGTCCGGCAGTGCGATTACCAAATGCAAAATTAGGTGTAGGTTCTGAACCTACCCCAATCTGACGGTAAACTGACAGATTGTGTATGCGAAAGCTGTCAGTTTGGGTTGGTTGCCGCACCTACACAACATTTCGCGCTTCGTGATCGCACTGCGGGGGGATAGGGGAAATCCTCAGGCCCTTACCTGCACACACAATCGTGCAGAAGACCCAGACGACGACGACGACTCGAAAATAGACCAAAATCGAATAGATAGATCGAAGAAATAGACATCACTTCGAGTTGAATTTCGTCAAAGGGTTTCGATATCGATTGGAATAATTGTTTAACGAAATTAGGCAGAAATTGTTACATTTAGTAGGTTTTTAACATGGAGGTGAAGAAAATAATTTCCTCACCTCCATGGTTTTTAATTAATTTAATGTTTGTGAAATGTTCCCGGGACGGACGGGCGAATATAAATCATATCATTTTTTTTTCGCATGACTTCATCGCTGTCATTTTTTGGTGTGTCGTCGCACTCTAATTGACAAAACTAGGGTGATTCGTGTGAGAGAAAATTTAACGCGAGTAGCTGTAATTCCATGAGTAACGATGTGTAAGTATTCACCGGTGAGTCACACGGACTGTAATTAACCGGCGAATGTAAATTTCAAGATTAACGCCACTGATCCTTTTTCGTTTTCGCGTTCGTGCTAGTTTATTGAACTTGCTCCACGCGCCGTGCCATTTCACCTGTGCTAGGGTCCTGTAACGCCGACAAAACCGAGAAGAACCGTGCTTTCTGAATTCATTAGTGCTATGCAAGCCTAGGTTCCCTGGCGTCCAACATAACCTCTCTTTCTTCTGGCTTCGTAGAGCAATGCATTTACGATTGTAATGGATTAATTTTCTATCCATGAATATGGAAGAAGAAAAAAGTGTCTGATGTCTAACGAATGTCTAAAGTATGCACGCGACGCAGAACGTCGGTCGGTGAATACAGATTAACTGACGCGATACGAATGGCAATTAGGAGTCCATTAGGAATGCTAAGCAAAAGGAAGTGAGAAATCGAAGATTTTGTGTTTTCTTCACGCTACGGAAAACATGTAACTGTAGGTAGAGAGAGTCTTTAGCTAGGTGAGTAAAGATAAAATAAAATTAGATTAAAGATAGTCGAAGCGACAATAACAATAAAATTGTACGCGTTGTCTGGTCTGTTCAATAGAGCAGTGATAATAGCTAGACCACACTTATTCATCTCGAAGAAAATAGATTTTAAAAAATAATTTATTTAACCCACTTAGTAGAGCCATAGGAAGAGCCAACATCCAAAACAAGTCTCCAGTTTGGTAATTCATTCATGTGTTTCTCCTTAGTAACCAACATTTCATTATTTTTTTGCTTTGAGCGCCATTTCAAAGTGACCTCGAGTCCAATGTCAAAGACCTGAAATACTCGAGACTATTTCAAGCGAAAGCTAACTAAAAGAGCAAATATGAACGCATTCATCTTTTTTCAGCGCGCACTTTATTTACAATAAGAAAACCCGGGAAGAATGTTCCTCGCATGCGCGACGTGGAGTGCTTCCACACCCCGGCGACCCACCTTCCTTTGGTCGACTCGCGGTGGTGCGATGGACTGCTTCTAAAGGTTTATCAACATACCCTGGCGTGTGCGTACGTAACGTATCGGTTGGGACTGCGGTTATTTTTACCCGCGCGCCGGTAGTTTGTGAATATATTTACCTCGTGGGCGATGCGAGGATGGACAGAATCCGGCCGTTTTGAAAGGCATCTTTGAGGGCTATGTTTTTTGCAGAAGAGGATAGTTGATGTTGGCGCTTTCGGCGGGATCACAGAATAAGTAATGGTGGCGGGGTGCCGATTTTAGTTAGATAATTACTTACTTAGATTTTAATTGGACAAATGAATGAGTAGCGGCATCTTGTTTTATTATAATTTTGTATAAATAATATTTATTGATTATTCGCGTTCATTCTTCGGTCTATCACAGTGTCCGTGAGAGAAAAGACCTCTATAAATTATTTTTATAATATTTCCGTTACTTATACGAATATTGTAGTTAAATTGTTGTAGTTACGATTATTGTTAGTTTTTTAGTCGGCGCCAGCCGGGCACGCGCTGCGCCAGTCAAGAAAACCTGACACCGACTCAAAAAATAACAATAATCGTAACTACAAAAATGGCAATTATTTATTTACTTTTTAGTGCTTTTTCTTCGAAGTCGGTTTTATTGTTAAATTTTTTTATTTGTTTATTTTTAGTGAATCTGAACTACACTAACTAATTTATACACGTCCTTTCCAATAAAAAAAGGATCATCGAAATCGGTTGGCGTTATATTGAGTTATTCGTACATTTGTCGCGCACATACTTAATGCAAATATTAGTCTTATATGATTTTCTCATGGATATAATTGTCAGAACTAAACCAAATTGAAATGGGACCACACAGGAAGCACCAGCTTTCAAATAAAAAAATAATCATCAGAATCGGTTCATCCAGGCGAAAGTTCTGAGGTAACAAATTAAAAAAAAAACAAAAAAAAATACAGACGAATTGAGAACTTTCTCTTTTTTTGAAGTCGGTTAAAAACTGTTTAAATCCGGAAATATCATGTGGCTCTCCATCCATGCAGCCTTGTTAAAATTTGATCTTGAATCTGCATGCAACTAGTTCACAAATGCGATGGACTATTGTCCTGACATTACATGGTGATGATAGCCATCCAAGTATGGCAGCATATCACAGCCATGCATCGCGGCGAGGAGTGACTAAAGTGGGCTTTCTGGCTGTGGCAGCCTTATTAAAAAGCTAGAAATGTATACTATAATCTATACTAATAATAAATCTGTAAGGGGTGTTCATGGAGTAAGTTGCTTTGTTTTCTAAGATACTTCGTTTGTAGACTTTATGTATGATATTAAAACTAAATTGATGATTTTTAGAAATCAGTTCTGTATGTATGTATGTATGTTCCTCCATCACTCTTAAACCGATCATCAGAATTCGATTAAACTTACTACAGGTATATTTAATTACATGGGACACATGATAGGCTATATAAAATTAAGTTCCGCTTACGCTAACATGTAGCTGTCATACAAACCGAAATGCCCCGATGCGGCGGCTTGAGGGGGTAATCGCTATCTGCCTATGTTTCTCCGTTTACTTCTTCTAAACCGCGCAAAGGATTTTTTGATACGGTTTTCATTAATATCAGGAGCGATCAACGAGCAAGGATTGTGTATGTAATTTTTAAATATTTCATACAAACCTTAAGAGAAAAATGAAAACTTTGTATCGAAAAATTGTATAACTTCAAACCACACACCCGATTTATATGCGTATTTTATCAACGCGCAACTCTGGGCGCTGTCAGATTCCGGATGGGTTACAGTTTTCAATGTTGAAGGTGGCAGTGGTTCGTATTCCTCATAAAACTTTAGGTCCTTACTAGGTGATAGGGTTGATCCCGCCTTTGTTGGTTTTGTATCAATTTCTATGTAGCAGTGCCCGTACAGCAAGGGTCTGGCGGCACATGCTTTTAAAATTCGCTCCCAAATGTTTACGAACTCTAAATGGGAATGTGTGGATGTTTCTCATTAAATCATGCCATATCGGTTCCAACGATTTTGATTAAATTTGGTAGATGGTACATAGTCCTGGAACAGCTTTTTGGTGGGTTACTTTTCATCCAGGAAATAATTCAGACCGAAATCAGTCCAACACGACATTGACCCGAGCGGAGCCGGGTACTGCAGCTAGAGAATAATAAAAGCTTGTTAGTGAATTTTTGTGCAGCAAAAAACCCTTTTGTGCGCAACGAAACACGAAAAAATAGGCTCAGGTGTAGAACGGATCTAGGGCTGGGAGGAGGCGCTGAAAGGAGAGGCGAAGGCATCAAGGGTGCCGCGTACAGCATACATACTATTTTATTAGTCCTTTTGTTCCTAGAAATTTGTTGACTATACTAATTGCAATTGTTTTTTTTGTAACCACAACTTTTTTAAGGAGCTTGATGACGATGGCTCATGCGATACCTACCTATCATGATATTAGCTTACCGCAACATGCCAGGATCTTCAATTGGGACATTCGCATGGATCAAAAACAGGGATTTTTTTATAGCCGCTTCGCCCATCATTTATTGAATATGATTGTACCATTGGGCGAAATTCAACGCAGAAAGGGAAATCACGTCACTTTAATATTATTTTTTAAAAGATTCCTGCACGAATGCGAATAGTGTCGCGAATAGTAGCATTAAATAGGAAGAAAGCAGCATTATAGTGATCACTAACTTTAAAAAGTATTGGCGGATCGAAATTGAATACGTAAAATAAGCAAATGATATTCATAAACTAATCAAGTAAGCCGTTAGTATGTTTTCGGGTTAAATTTTGCATCTTAATTTCGATGTTTATATCTTGAATATGTGGTTTTATGCCCAGGTGTAAGCAGTTTGCGAGAGCTGCCTAGATTGACATAGTTCCTGCTTAGGAATACGTAGGGTAGGTCTATCCATCATAGCTCTATGCTACAAAAGGGGCTGACAGCCGTAGGCCCGATTGCAGGAAGAGACAGCTGAGTTAATCATTGTTCAAACACGTCACTTTTAGTGAACCTCATGGAGTTAACACGGCTGCCTTCCATACTGTCCATAAACAGTGACGTGTGTCCTTTCGTGCACTGGGCCTTACAAAAAATCGCAAATCCAGAAACAAAAGTCATTCATAACGTCTAAGGAAAATACATAGGTGAAAGAACTCTGAAGAACTAAAAAACTCTGTGACAAATTGATTCTGATCACCTCTTCCCTCATCAAGGAAAACGAAAAGGGTGGTGCAATAAGCTTGTATTTAAAAGTATTACAATGTAAACCACCAAAGACAATACAAAATGTAACGTCCGGTGGTTCGTCAGTCTTCGGATGGCGATGTACCGAAAAGGTATTGCCTGAAATACGCCGGTGGGTGGGTGGGACTTCAAGAAACACTAAGCATTTGATTGCTAAAATATAGCCGTAAGAATGATCATTTTCGAGGTAAAGCGAGGCGTTTAAAACCGATGGCTAGCTGAAGATTAACGAAAGTATAGTCCCTAAGGCCCACAGCCCTTGTTGGCATATGGCTGAATGTGGTCCAAATTATTTTGCTGTAAAAATCTAGGCCTTAGGCCTGCAGTCCTAGTTGGCTTCATCTTAAAATAACTCTTGCGATAATGGGGGATATTATGTCCTGGATTTGAACCTGGAATTCTGCTATATCGCGCCATCTCTAATAAACAACTAGTGAGGAAACAATGAGTGGAAGAGAAGCTTCCTTGCGGCCGCTTCATCTCTTAGGGGCACGCTTGACCGATTTTTTTTTAAATATTACCCTGCTCGAAGCAAGCTGCAATTTTTCTATTACAGTGAAAGTCGGTTGCACGGAACGCGTTAAAACGTGTTTTTTATCGTAATTTTTTTTAGGGTTCCGTACCCAAAGGGTGAAAACGGAACCCTATTACTAAGACTCCGCTGTCCGTCCGTCCGTCACAGGGCTGTATCTCATGAACCGTAATATGTAGGCAGCTGAATTTTACACAGAGTGTGTATTTATTTTGCCGCTATAACGACAAATAGTTAAATAAAAAAATATTAAAAATTTAAGGAGGGTCCCATACAATAAACGTGATTTTTTGTGTTAAATCTTGTACGATGGTACGGAACCCTTCGTGTGCGAGTCCCACTCGCACTCGGCCGTTTTTTTTTTTAATTTTATTTGGAATCTAATTCAAATATCTCTAATGTCACAACGAAACTCGCTTTGATACTAAAACTTCCTTTTATGCTTACTTCGATTATTGGTCGAAACCACAACCAGTGAGTAGTGATTAGCTAAATGTGCTCTGATATCTGTGTATAGGCTTTGTTATAGGTGCAAGCAATGACATTCACTTCTTCATTATATTGTTTTATGTAAATGGATAAGGATGGACGTATTTGTAAGAGCCACAACACGAATTTCGCCCTGTGGATATTTTACCGAACTAAAACGCGTTTTGAGCTAGATGTTTTTTCGCTCTATGAGAGTTTTCGTTCTTTGAGCTTAACATATACTTGGTCATGTTATGAGCGGGCACCGTCCGAGAGAATTATACGGCGTGAGTTTGCTTACAATAAACAACACACATTTACACGTGTTTAAACTAGGATGTTGATGCAAGCATGCAAAAATGAAAAATATCTAAATGCGGCTTAAGTAATGATGATTTGTGATAGTGCTTTTGTCGGAACGAAAATCTATTTGCAATACTTGGAATTAAATATAACCACAAATTACAAGACATGACGCTAGCCACAAACGACGTGGTTACGCTACATCATCGGTGGCAAAAGTGCGGACCGACTGCGCCAGCGCATGGTTTATTTAGCATAAGTATTGAATAGACGGACAAATGGACGAGCTGAGCAATAACTGTGAATGTATTTGAGACTATCTTCTAATCGCTTAACGGTTACATTTCACTGTACAGTCCCCGACCAGTACCACACGTCGGCAGTCAGTGACCGCTTCCTTTTCGTGGCTTGGCTTAGGACTTATTTTTATTTAAAGATCGCCAGTGTTTTACATCTTTTGTTTGGCTAGTCCACGCGGTACCACGTGGTCTCGAGTACCAAAGCTTTATGTGGAGGTGGCGAATCCTCACTGTACGTTCATTCAGTTGGAATAACTCTTAGGAAATAACTCTCACGGGAGGACATTAAGAGCGCTATATAACCAGCGAAGGGTACTCTGAAAAAAAACATCTTCCTTTGGTTTTTTTTTCAATGTCTATTTTTGTGGCTTATATTAGCTGCGGTACCAGGCTCCGCTCGGGTCAATGTCGTGTTGGATTGATTTCGGTCTGAATTATTTCCTGGATAAAAAGTAACCCACCAAAGGCTGGTCCAGGAATATGTATCAATCTGTCAAATTTAATCATTTTTCAATTAAGGTTTGTATGAAATATTTAAAAATTACATACGCAATCCTCGCTCCTTGGTCGCTCCTTATATTAATGAAAACCGTATCAAAAAGTCCGTTGCGTGGCTTAGAAGAAGTAAACGAAGAAATAAAGGCAGATAGTGATTACCCCCCAAGCCGCCGCCTCGGGGCATTTCGGTTTGTATGACAGCTACATCTTAACGTAGGCGGAACTTAATTATATATAGCCTATCCTATGTCCCGTGTATTTACATATACGTGTAGTAAGTTTCATCTAGATCGGATGATCGGCTTAAGAGTTATGGAGGAACATACATACATACATACATACAGAACTGATTTCTAAAAATCAACCATATAGTCTTAGTATCATACATAAAGTCTACAAACGAAGCATCTTAGAAAACAAAGCAACTTACTCCATGAACACCCTTTACTGATTTATTATTAGTATAGATTACACATTTGACAGCCCAAACCTGTGGCCCAAACCACATTGCCGAAGTAAGTGCGATGCAAGGACCTTCAATTTACACGAGCACGGCTACAATGAACTGAATGTAAATCTCGGACAATTTACTTCAAGCTCCTACCCTAGTCAATATTACAATATACAATATTTGTTACAGAAAAATGATATTATTTAGGCACCTGTGTTTTAATTTCGAACACTTTTTCACACCCAAAATGTTATGCAATGCTAAAGTAAAATCTTTGGGATACGGTCAAAAATAATACGTACTGCAATAATTTCTTGTGGACATTAATCATAGCAAAAAGTTTTTAATTTTTCTTTACTGCTTAGTTCATAACGTGTATGCTCTCGATTCATATTGATTTCAACCACTGAAGAGAAAGGGTTTCAACGGTCATGGAATGTTAGGGAAGGTAAAATAAGGTTAGGTGAGATGGTAGATATGAAGGATTGAGACAGACACCGCCCAGCGGCCTATTCTTGGAATTCCGTGCTCAGGACTCAGGAATATTCAAGTTTGAGAAAACAGCTTTTATAGTCAAAGCAGTTTTCTGAACTGAATGATTTCTTATTAAAAAGCGCGGAATACCAAGAATAGGCATACAGGGCCTCCATAGCAAAGGAAGCCCCTGTTGGCCGCAACTGCGGCAGCAGGGCGATGACCCATGACGTCACCGCTCCGCGCCACCCGCCACGGCACGCCACGCCACGCACACGGAACAGCAACATGACGGCGCCACATTATAGCCTATTCGATTTTAAGGATGACGAGGGAAGACTATAGTCATGCGCTTATTGAATACCCATGTTTGTTGGGGCGATATTCTGTAACCCATCGGCCCCGCGGCGGCGGCGCTATAATTTCACCTCGACATCGCTTACCAAATAGCGCATTGCGTTAGCCTTTCCCTTGTATCCCGTTAAAATGAATTGAAGTGATAGATAATTTTTTTTTCCACCGTTACTGCTAGAAAGTGGTAAGACTATTGACGGTTTCGCCAATTGCGTAGGGCCGTCATGACACCTCCCAAGCAGCCAGCGGGGCGACCTTGAGCAACCTAGACGCCGCGACAGGTTTTCAAGGCACATTAGAGGGGAGTACAAGGTAAACGTCGACACCTTGTTGTCCGGTACTTCATACGTAGGATAGCGCGACATATTGCGTACGCCAGGCACCCACCCTACACATATAGGCGTCCTGACCTGAAGGATCCCTATAAAAACGATTCTGCGTTTGGTTCCCATTCGAGGAAGGAGGCGGAAGGATAGCGTCATGTAACTGAGTTTATAAACTTCACTGGTTTTAACAATACGTGCTGTATGTATAAGATAGGCAGGTTGAAGTGTCGGATGTATGATAGAACAACTCTGTCTCCATGGTATACGGCGCCGACCTGCGCCGAAATTTCCCGAATGAGTTTTCTGAACAACCGTTTTTGTAGATTGGGCTCATGATGCAACGAAAAAACGTAAATGTTTCAACTCGAGCTAAAATATAATTGCGGAAATTTTGGGAGTAGCATCATATTTCGCCACAGTTATGAAAAAGGAAACATAATGCCGTAAATGTGAACTGGACAGAGAAACATGCAACTTGACGGATCAAAACCACGGCATTTACTGTATAGATAACTCGGCTGGGCTCTGGAACCTTTCCTTTAGAAATGAGGTGGAAACTTACTGAGTTCCTAGATTTGGCACGAGTCACAGAGCTATGAACAATCAGTACAACATGTGTGCAAGTACCTAGCGGCGTGCGAGCCCCATAGCCTGGCCTGTCACAATGGATTCCATGATGATTGCAAAAACAAGCGTTTTTTTGTACCTTGTATAACAAGATTGTGCGCCATGGAACTGCCTCGTGGCTGTCGCGCGCGCGATACGTGCGCAGCGGCCGAGAGACGACTGTAGAGTTGGCCTATTGTGACCATTTCTCACCGTCTGGAACAATATGATGTGATTTGGTTTAGCGATCGTAAACATTCTACACTTGACATAGCACCGTAAGTGTTACCTGCGAAGCATTCATAAAAATAATGAGCACAGAATGGAACTGGACATGGGTGGATGGGTGGGACTAATGTCACACAAGTTTCATCGGGGACTCGATTCATCCACTTCTATATGTAGATTTCGCGCGTGGAGTATGATGGATGAGTCACGGCGCACGCGCATTGCTCCGAGACGATGAAGCCATGTTCTGCGCACGCAAACAAACAGCATGTAAAATGAGGTGTCGCGTGCCTATCCACTATCTTTTCAGTGCAATATTTAAGGACAGATGCAAGATATCTCTGATAGACTTGGAGAGTAAACAGTCTTATTTTGTTGGAAATAATATTTCTGATATGAAGATACAAAATGAGGCTTCTATTTCCAAGAGCATTATCTATTTTACAGTATTTTGGATATAGAGAGAGAGGTCCATGTACGAAGAAAACACTAAACGTTTTTTCTATGTATAGCGCGGCATATGGCGTGCGGCAGCCCCTCACCTCAAAGGTGCGCGACGACGCCTTGGGCTTTCTTTCGTACTTTAAATTCGAATGCATTCTACAGTTCCTAGAGGATCGATTGGTTCCTATTACGCGTTGAGCGATGTAGAAAGGGAGTGGAGGGATTAGGTCATGCAGCTCAGAAAAGTATTCTCCGTGGTGTAGACGACAAAACACAGAAAGAGAACCTTCTCTAACTCTTCGGAGTTGAAGGGTTTCTAAATTCTACGATACCTTAGGATCATCGACGAGACGTGTGTCCATCTAAGAAGCCAAACATGTATGCTTCTATTTATTGTTAATCATTATCTCCTAGCTTTTTTGAGGCGAGCTTGGCTTTATCCTCGATATGGCGTCCGAAGTTCAAGTCATGCGTCAGATCAACACCGACAATCCCTATGTGGTCGTCAATACGCAGGGTTGTACCCTGGAGCGTCAGTGAACGGTGTATTCTTGGCAAAATATACATACGGGGTCTTGCTCGCGTTAAACTCGACGAGATTCTGAAGACCCTATCCGGAATCTTTTTCCAGAGTCTCTTCGAGTCTAACAACTAGGCGACGCCTATCTTCGTCCAAGTCGACAGCTTGGGGTCGGGTGACTGGTGTACCTGACTAGCACCGTGCTGTAATCTGCATAACAACCAATGTCGCCCAGATTGAGCAGATAATTATGTGCAAAAAAAATATTATATTTTATTAACTATGAATCGTACCCACTATTAATTGGCAATGATTTGTGAAAAAGTATGCAATAAGGTTGCAGCATGAGACATCCACGTTAAGTATTGAGAGTGTTGCAGTTTTTCATATAAAGTGGCGTGTTTATGCGTTGATTAATATTTATTAACTGAATAGTTTGATCTGAGCATATAACCGACTCTTATGCACTCCGACACGGCACTATTACTTATTCTGTGACTCCGGCCTAAATCTGCAAGTCTCAGCGCCGCGCCGTTCTGCACATCCGCCGCGACAGCGCAAGTGCTGAAACGAACATTCCGATGTCGCAAGCCAATTTCAGTGCCTCGTCGGCGCCCTACTGCGGCGCCCTACTTTGTATTGTTTATCGCAGGGTTCCGTAACGGGGCCGAGCCGCGCTGGCACAGAGCGTGAGGGTTTTTGATCTCAGTCGTATTTTGTCGTGCAGGTTTTATATATAATTTGTATGTAAATGGACATGAATGGCTATTACCACACCCACTAACCTAACCCAACATACTAATGTGGGAACTAGATGCTATACCAGGATCAAAACATGGGCAATTTAGATCACTGCTTCGGCCATCGTTCATTCCAAAAACTTCAAAATGGAATTGACCATATATTCGCAGTTCGATATCATTAAAACGTCGCGTCTCGCTGGGAGAGCGACGCTTCTGGTATTAATACGCACTGCAATCGTTTGTAATGGAACTTAGTCATCTTAAATATTTTCTATTTTTTCTTTACTGCTTGGTTCAAAACTTGTATGCTCTCGATTCATATTGGTTTCAACTACTGAAGAACCGATTTTTCAAAGGTTGAAACATCACATGTCATGAACATACATCTCCTTCCTTTTTGAAGTGCAGAGTGCTGCAAAATTGGCAAAAGTCTGAAAGTATGCGACTCAAGTATTCGGCGCATACTGAAAAAAGAACTGAAACTGAAGCCCAACAAGTTACAAAAAGTACAGCATCTTACACAGCCCAGAAGGCAGCCCGACTAAAAAGTGCTCGTGCACTGAGCGCTCGATCACATGGCGATCTGGAAAACATTGTTTTCTCTGATAAAAAATGTTTTACTGTCCAACAGTGCCTTCTTCGAACAGAACAAAATGAACGTGTTTGGCTGCAGGGCAACTTAGGGCTAGAGGGCTGCTTAACCTCGATGATCACACGCCGACTAATAACAATAATGAAGAGTACAAGTAAATAAAGAGTTTTCACGTTAGCACGTTAGCCTCTAATGAAAAGAGTTAATGATACACTTACGGTCGTAGCTGGGCTATCGATAGGTACCTCAACGTGATGAACTGACTGGCCAGTCAGCTATTGCAGAGAATGAAGAGACTCTTTATCACTAGTATAGGATTTATCATTGGGAAACATTAACGTGCATGCGTCTAGATTAACGTGTCACCAATTCCACGATAGATCAAACCCCGTCTTCATGCCAAAAATGCAACTATACGCAAGATAAACTAATAAGCCCTCAGACAAGAACCAGTAATATTATGGTCCGATTCGAACTCATTCAGCACGGATTCTCTAGACGTGTGCAGATAAAAATAAACCCTAAACCTTGCGCCAGCCGTGTTGCCCGGTGTAAAGTTGTTCGCCTTCGCAGGTACATAGCGTGCGGGCTCCTGCTTCACCTCTCCTCAGGAATAGCATGCACTATTGTGCAACTGGACTACACTGAATTAGAAAACAACGAAAGAGTGAAACAAATTAATATACAAAAACCTTTTTAATCAATTAATTCCGTCACCTGCTGAGGAATTAGCCTATCCAAAGAGCAGTATGTTCAGTCCGAGTTGTCCCTTAAATTGATGTGTACGGAACTTCGAAGTTTCTTCTATACAAGTTTACTACTTATTCTATGCTTTTTCTTCTTCAACCAAACTCGAACTACTGATTTTTATAAAAACGCCGATGTCGAAACGAACTCTGACTCGCAAATGTTAGTTCGCTTAACGCCCTCTGCGTACGAGGTATTCTCCATGCATTTGAAAATGCTAGTCGATCAATTTGGCGTAAACACCAATCTAGGTGACAAGTCGGCCTAAGGGCTCAGGATATAGCAGCGTAGATTGGTAAGACATGTTTGTACGATGTAGAGCACTGCAAAGCGAGTCAGAGTGGGGATGATTGAAGTGAATCATAGAAGATCGACGCAGAGCACGGTAGAGCAGGATTAAATGGGGTGGAACTTAGATGAAAAATAAATCTAAGGGATGGCACGTGTTAGAATGGTATGTAGCAGGGTGTAGAGTGGCATAGTGTCGTAAACGGAGGTAGAGCTGCTAATAGCGTTGAAAAGCTTCATAGAACACGAAGACTTAGATCACGGATACGTCATGGAATAGAGTGTGGTAGAATACATAGTTTGGACATTAGTAGAGGGCAGCATTTGGTTAGAGCCAGACAGAACAAGACGGAGCGTGGTAGAGCGTGGTCAAACTAAGTTAAATGGCGTAGAGCTGGGGATTTTAAAACGTGTCAGAGCAGGACTTCGGAGTAGGAAGGAGCATGGAAGGGCAAGATTTATCGTGGAAACCGATGTAGAGGCAGACACCTAGATCCTCGCTTAGATCATCACAGAAGGCGGTAGACCGTTTAGTTAAAGCACTGTAGAACGTTGTTGAATACGATAGACCTTATAAGATAAGTAGGCGGAACAAGCCTTCTGCCAAAACATATTTTTAATATTGCTAACATTATTGTTTTTTTTATCCTTAAGACCGTCTTTAGAGCTACAATATGAAATGTTGTAGTACGACCTATCATATATATTTTTTATTAAGTTGTACTTGTACAAAGTAAGCCAAAAGCAAACTCTAAAATATCTACATATTAATCACAAACATGTGCATCTCGTTTCTGATGTGTAAATAGATTATAGACCAACACAACGTCTACTTTTTCATTAGTAAAGCATGTTAGAGCAGGATAGACCGGAGTGGAGCGTCGTAGACCGTGTTAGAGTGGGATAAATTAGGTTGAGCTTGATAGAGCATATACCCAGAGTGGACGTAGTATTGCGGGTTAAGGTGGCCCAACCCGCTCATCTCCCCATACAAAAGGGGAAAGAAGATCACGCCCATATGTCTTGTCAGAGATCCAAAATTTTGCTCAAAATAGCTTTATTTGATCGAACTAGATGTCTGATGACCATTGGCATTGTAAAATTGTGTTTGGTTTCTAAGTTATAAGGTCCGAAAGTTCGAATTTTTCGCGCGTTTTTTACAATAACTTTGGAGGTGGATTACGCAATGATAAAGTAAGAACACCGTAAAAAGATTAGTCATTAGACATAGCTTATTTAATCAAGATTTATGATCTATTTGGTTTTTGTTCGATTTTTGACTACAGCGGTCGTGGTTTACTTTTAGCTATAAGTCGTCTTGAAATTAAAATTTTCGTAAATCTTACCAAATCATACACTATGCACATTGTCTTTTTTGTGGACATGCTGCATCTTCCTCATCACGGAGCCTGTCTTATTCTTTGAAACAGAGAAGGTCCCAGAGCGCAACAACACGGTTTTGTACCGTGCCCGCGAATGAGTTGGACCCGCCGGGTTGGGCCACCTTAAACGTGGAAAGAGTGATAGAGCGTCAAAGAGCAGAGTTTGAAAAGGCAAATTGAATAGTGGGGTAGAGCGTTTTGGAACGTGGTGCAGCGGCGTACAGCTAAGTAGATCATATGATGTAAGCAGAAAGAAAACTTTCTCTCAAAAGTTCTTTGAAAATACATATGTTTCATAACTATTGCAATAGTTGCAATAGTTTTTTTCTACGTAAATACTTACATAGTATATTTAACATAATAATATGTTCACACGGCTAGAAGCAGGCGTGCGTGTTGTGTATACATATAATCTCCGACGATGGAGAATGGCGGATGGCTGCACTAAATTGAGAGCATGCGGACCCACGCGGCGATCGCAATACATGTGTAGAGCCACAGATCTGTATGTAGAGAAGATCAGTAGAGCTTGATAATTTTATGTATTTAATGGATACGACATTACCGTTATCTCATTAATTTGAGTTTCAGCGACATCTACATTTTAAGCATTGTAATCCGATTTTGAAAATAATCTGAAAAAGTATTGGTCGTGACATTAGTCGGAAGCGTAATGTCACGACCAATACTTTTTCAGATTATTTTCAAAATCTGATTACAATGCTTAAAATGTAGATGTCGCTGAAACTCAAATTAATCAGTAGAGCTGTACGTGATGTGTCGCTACGGTTGCTATGGATACGGGTTCAGAGTAACGACTTAGATTTGTTTCTCTAGGGTACAATCTTCGCTGTCTGTGAGGCTGAAACGTTGATCCGACCATTGTAAACTTCAATATAGATGCGAAATTGAGCTTGCAAACCTACGTCTTACTACAAAATCTACATTCAAATATCTAGGTACATACTTTCACCCATCAATGATTGCGTCATTCACATATATACTAATTTAAATTTGATTCGGCTTGGAGAAAATATAATACAATATTGTGGTCAGTTTGGTTTTTTTATGTATACACACCAGGTTCTCGGGGATGTGCCTTAAGGGCCTGGTACTAGCCAAATCGCAAAGTTAGACGAGGCACCCCAAGTTAACTAACTAAGTCTGACGATTATAAGTGTCATTCTTACAATAAATGATTCCTTGTCTAGGAATCGAATTATTTTCGTTAATGTATGTTTCCTTTTTCTATACTAAATACATTGCGGAAACGGTGTCCATTTCCGAACTTTTTTGACTAAATGTAGAAATCTAAAAACAAATGGAATTTTTTGTTTATGCATATATGCTGTTTTTGCTTATATCTAGAAATCGAATTACTTTCAGATTTCTAATGAGAAAAATCAACTTTTTTATTTTTATTATTATTTAAATAAATGATGGAATAAAAACATATTAACAATCCATTATCAGTCTGGAGTTCTATTTGGATTTGCTGAAGCGTTTCACTACATATTATTACATTTGTTAAAAAGTGCATTTGTATGGCGCGAGTAGTTGGCTAGTCCTAGCGCCTTAAGACGACGATGGGCTATTGAACTTTTACAGGGCCTGCGAAAAACCATGCTGGCCAGCCAGCTTCTTCTTTACACCATGTTTAAAGATCCCCCGCTTGTACTTGGTGGGAAATACTTGTCAGGGAGTGCATTTCGCAGTATCTCGATCTTGTAAATGTAGAATTTACAGTATCGATTGGTTTTATTTTGAGAAATGTCGACAGGAGAAGAGAAACAGACCAGAGAGAGACCCTACATTCCATTCCATTCATGAACACACAATGCAGGACTTCGTTTGGGGAATTAGGAATCATGACGTTGCCAAGCGCATATGTGTACCAAAACATATGCGATGCTGGGAAATATATGCATGAATCGTCCCTCAATACCTGGCTGGGTAACGAATGTAAAAATAATGCGGAAACATCAAAAAGCTTCATATTTAAAAGTGTCCGATTATACCATAAAATACCCTTAAATATTAGAAAATTAAACGATAATAATTTTAAACGGAAATAAAAATGTATGGTAATAGAAGAAAGATATTACAATATTAAGGACGCTGTATATTTTCCATACAGTTCAAAGAAACATCTTGGGAATTTTTATATGATCCTAGACATGGATAACTAATACCACACCTCTTCAAATCTTCATTACTAAGGCAGATAATGTTTATTCCTTATATCTACCAAACTCATTGACATTTTCTAATTTGCAGCCCGTATCAGCTTCATCGTATTGCAGTTTTGTGACTGGTTTCGTGTTATTTTAGACTTGGCAACATTTTCATGGTCAAGCGCGTGTTTCCAGATTCTCTATTGTTGGCTAATTGCATGTATTTACTCTCATGCCGAAATTCAAGGATTTCCTGCGTCTCAAGGTAGCTGAGGAAATGCGTCAACTTGTCGTTTCAATGCAAGAATTCATTTTAGAAGCGGAAGAATGAACAGATACCTACTCATTTAATTTGATCCAACATTCTAGAAATTAGAATGAGGACCGCTCTCCGCGTTTTATTGTTTGATAGTTATGAACTTCGGTTTGACTGAAGTGATGAAAAATGCATAATTCAAAAAACAGTTTAGGTAAAAATTACGAAAGCGTCATTGAATCTAACATGTACATATTGTTTAAGCGCTCAGATCAATTATTGAGTGAAGAACACACATAATACATCAACGGACAGTCAATGGAGGGAAGCTAGAGCGTTTTAAAACATGGATAGGACATAAAAGAACTTGGTGAATAAAAAAACCTAATTGATATCATTGACTTTTTGGACGAGTATACTTTTTCGTATCCGGGTACCCTAGACAAATCATTCGTGATAAAAGCTTACAAGGTGGCAAATACAATGAAATCAAGAGTTATGGCGCTGACATTGTCTGCTCACGTTCTACATATACGAGTAAAACAGGCCACACACGCGCGGATCTAAACGGCGGATCTGTCGCGTCGTGCTTCTGTCGTGCTCGTGTCCGTGGCGTATAGGTCCGCATGTGTATAAGCAAATGCTCACTGTCCGCCACACTCTGGGCTGCAAAACGGGCTCGATAGTATTAGCATTTTTCGTTTACAAACTTCCTATTATCAAAAACAATTTTTAGCAAATATATAGGGCTACGTAAACCATCTAAATGTACTCATGTTCTACTTTATTGCATGTGAAAATATCTGAAATACCTTGAAACACTTCTGAATAAATAATAAAAAAAAATCTGTTTCATACAACTAAAAACGTTTTATATATTTTTTTAATAAGTATTTTCCTGCTAGAAATTTGAACCATGTATTTAATGTTGGTTCCCGTAGTCCCATATATTTGTAAAATAAAATTGATAATATGTATAAAATCCCTGTGTGTATGGCGGCCTTAACCCCGACACGGTACGGACAATACGTAAATAGTTTCTTGCAGCTACGACAATGTCAATAGTAGGAAGACACGCGGCCCGCATTATGTTTGGGTGCGTTCCAAAACCAGCAGTGTTAATTTGGATACTATAATTTCATCGGTACCTTCACGATACTTTATACATCTGAGTGTAAAATAAACTAACATCTCCGCCGATTGCGCTTCCTAGATAGGAATCAATGTGGGCACCACTGCTGTGAGTTAAAGAGAGATGATACATGGAATTCTACAGATCCACGGATTACCAAACGTAAAATAGATTTTAGTAGTGTAACATAATAATTAATCATAAAAATAACTAAATATTTTCTTAAATTAACGTTTAGGAACAACCTACGTTGTTGGGTTTTGGAACGCACCCCCTATTGATGAGTCACCGTCACGGGTGCCGCTGCCGCGCCGAGCGCGCGCAGACAGAAATAAGTTGCAAAACATTGAACGCCAACGACAGCCATCCCCCTCTTTCTTGTATACTGGAAACCCTTGAGGGGAAGAGGGAAGAATGGATTAACTCATGGTGATGTCCTGAGACGGGCTTTGCTAGCCGTTTTTGGATAGGCGTCTCGCAGGAGGCAACGTGCCTGGAATACCTACGCACCGACAAATTAAACGAGTAACAAGAGTTAGGAATATTTTTTACATTTCATCGGAGAACTTTGTTGATTTGATCTCTATTCACGCGCAGAGAGCGCTGCGGTTAGATACCTAAACCATCAACCGCAACCACTGAACACGAAAGATCTGTCTTCCGCAATGATGCTACAAAAAGTGTTGAGCAGTTGCAACGTTATTTGCAATACTTTTGGATACAGTCGATTAGAGTAGGTATTTATGAATGGGTATACATAGTCATTCATGAGTATTCATCGTTTCTTGCACTCTTTCAAAACCACCCGAGCACAGAAACAGTCGCAAGTTGCGACTAGCTTGAAAGATAGAATGCTCAAACTTGAAACATTGTCTAAGTTTTACGTTAAGGTGATTGAAAACGTTCAAACGTCTCTAACTAGTTTCTAACCAAATTATAAATGCTCAGTAGGCCAATTCTGGGAATTCCGAGGTTGTGTTTTCAGGAGAGGTATTTACTTTAACGTTACTATGGTATTCTGGTAATAGATCGCAGCGCCACATGACAAGAGTGGCAGGAATTTAAACATTTCGATGGTTTGTCCGAATTCAGCGCTTACCAAAAAGTTACAAATCTATTTCCATAATCGATCCATAAATGCAACAGAAGAGTACTTACCACAGTGGAAATAGCTCAGTGGGCAGTCTACACGCCATATTTTATCACGAAATATGTTCGAAACATTGACGTGTTCGAAGATAACAGGTAATAATAACTGGCAAGAAACTTCGCTGGAACGTAAGTTTGCAAAAGTGTTTGTCACTGCTTACAGGGATGCGTGTTATTGGTACCAGTTTGTGTAAATACAATAATTTCATTCTAGCTTGTAATGTTAATAGTAAGTATTTACCATTGGTGATTGAAGAAAGTGAAGAGTCTATACAAATTCACCAAAATCGACAAACCAACAAACTTGCATTGCAACAAACAGCACCGCGCCGGGTCTAGCCTTCGCCTCTCTCAACCCATTTTTTTAAGGAAACAGGTGACCAGCAGGCCTATTCTTGGAATTCCATGCTTAGGAATCAGAAATATTTTCGGTCAAGACAAATGCATCGAGTCCTTCGATTATTGAACGAAAAAAAAACATAGAAGTAAGAAGTAACATTCGTTTGCATGACCGAACGTTTAGACATCTATTTGCACCGGCTGCTCTGCCCAGCCGTGTCCTCAAGCAAGAAGTGAAACGGCGTAACGAGAGGGAGAGTGTCCCAACAGCAGCCAAACGGTCCGTTTAAAGCTATTGTGAGACGATTACGAGACGGCGGCTGTCGTAACCACAGAGATCGATTTCTATCCACGAGTTTCCTTTCGTCGGAATTGACGAGAATTAGTCAGCCATGGAGGGGTGTATTGTTACCACAGTACAAAGAAGGGATAGAAATAGCATAGACGAGGGTTTGTAAGGAAACCGCCGTGACTCTACGCACACGAACATGATTGTCTCCTATTTTCGATCACATTGAAATCGTTCCTCTGGTTGGCTACACATCATTGAAGCAAAATAAAGTATTTAATTTTCAAACGCAATCGAAACTAGGCCTTATTTCAAAACTGATTGATTTGTTAATTACCGACTTTTAACATGTAGTAATGACGTTCTCTAGTTGATCTACATGGAGCAAATCTTAAACTACAAATAAAATGCAGGAAATGAAAATTTAGTTTAAGGATAAAGTAACCTTATGTGTATACAGCAAAGTTGCTTACTATTTGCGTTGTTATAGGTGATTTACGTCACACGACAAAACCACGCGCTACTCGAATATGTCAAAGCTACTCATTTACAGTGTTGGAGTGTTTTGACGAAGCTAACAAAATATTACCGTATTATTTGGAAAATTATTATAATCTGAGATAAAATGACTAAAAATATCGTACCACGACGAAGTAAGTCCTAATAAACAAAAAAGCCTCATTGTGATAATCAGTATTTACAGTCCTATTTTCCGAACTGGAAGACTAGGCCTTAGTATTCATTGTATATCTAAGAAATAACATTCAAATATTGCAAAATGTGATTCTATTTGAAGCGAAGTGACAATTTTCGTATCTTAGGACTGATAATAATATATGTAAAGGTTTTAATGTCACGGTAATAAATAGTACCGACGGTACATTTATCGCACAAATATGATAAAATCCCAGCACTGCATAGTCATGAGAGCTACTCAATTAGGGATGTGGCTAAATCGTGACGTCATCCGTCAGAGTATCGATATATTTTGTACTACATTTTATTAAACAATATATCGTAACGTTTTGACCGAGCGAAGCGCGAAGTTTCTCGTTTCAGCTTGGGCAAAAATGCTTACGTATATCCGGCGACCGGCTGTCCGCCTATGCGGCTGTTCTCCTCTACAAGTCGCATTTCTAAACCGATTCTCGTGAAAGTTTGTGTCCAGGTTCGATCGCCAACCACAAACATTTGCCCCCAACCACTAGATGTCAGTCAATATATTTATTTACCATTCAGAATCAGTTAGTTTAATCTAGCCTTTAAACATTAATTAAGAAAGATTCAGTTCATTATTTAATAATTGTTTCCGTTATATTAATATACAAACAGAAACAGAGAGAGTGCAGATTTCAGATTACATTGTTTTTTTTTTGTAATGTAGGTATAATACATAATTATATGCGAATTACTAACGCCCGGTTCCACCACCTCCAGCTACAAAAATCCCAAAGTTATCTTTCAGTTACATTATACAAATATTGCATGTAGCCGAAAGTTAACTATCGGATTTCAGGTAACTGGAGGTGGTGAAAACAGGGGTAAGTGATATACCGGAAACCAGCCTAGGTTGGTACAATAAAATTCAATAAAATACAGCCGGTGCGGTAATGAACCAGTACTCGTTTTCTGACTAGTTTGCGGTGTAATATCCTAATTTAATAACAATTGTTGTTATATTAATCATCCATGTCCAATCATCACTGTAACATATCTCATGTCGATTCGATGTGTCACATCCCTTATTGAGTAGCTGAGGCATCACCTTAGAATATAAAAATAATCGTGAATGACAGAAATTTCGAGAACAATGTATGAGATTGATGCAAACCAATCCTTAAAATGTGGGTATTAGAGTAAATTTTTGTTTGACTTTTGAAGTGTTCGTCAAATTTTGCATACATTTTCGAATTTAAATCGAAATTAAATAAAATAAAACTTATCGATGGTATGATATGCCTCCTTTTGTTTAATTGTGTGTTCGGCTATCGTTTTTGCACTCCAAAATGGCACAATAGGGCATCGTTCTTGCTTCGCGAGTTTATCGTCCAGTAGTTGCGGTCGACAGCGCCGAAGTAGTGACGAATCACGACTGCTGAGCGCGAATCACGAAGTGCGCCGAGCTCCGCGTACTAGTGGCTACGCTGTTTCCGCCTACTTACTCCTTCTACCCGTTCTTTTTGTTCTGTGATTGTTACCGTACCGAGCCATACCAAACCAACGTTACTTTCTTTAGGGATTTTAACGGGACATAGATGAGTAATACCGCACTCTCAGCGAAAATCCACATTTCCACCTCGGAAGAAAGAAAGATGGGATTCAAAAGGAGATTACAGAGTACTGGGCTATGGAATACTTTATTATGTTATTTTATATTTCTCATTTGTAACTAGTAAACCGTTTCTCACTCTATCGACAGTTACTTCCTTGTTTTGTATTGTGAATTAGAAAAATCCTGGCAAAAGCCTGAATTTGTCAGAGTGGGGCGGGCCACCATAGCTGGTTGTGGTCTCAAAATTCATAAAAGCACAAGGTCCAAAACCCATACCGTCCAAAACACTAATGAATACGCAACTTTTTCAATTAGGTTAGGTTAGGTTAGGTTAGATTATAATATTTTGCATTTATAAATATATGCTAAAATACATACTTTTGGATGTTCTGGGTTTTGGACCTTATGCTTTTTGGACTTTATAAATTTAAGTTTTTCGTGTATCCCATACATCAGTTCATTTTCGTTTTATGGAAACAAGTGCAATTGTTTTCAACGGTTCTTCCAGGTTATTGAAAAGCTAATATAGTTACAAAATTATAGTTTAGCATTACTAAATACCTACTACAAACTCTGCAATTTCAGGCAAAATCCACCTGTTTATTTAAAAACATATTTATTTAGAATAAGATTTAATTATGGTTAGTCCAGAGCATTTTCTCAAGTTTTTTTTTTGAGAGCAGTACAGGGCAACACAAACTGAGTACCTACCCGCTAATCAACTTCAAGTAGTCAGAGCCAAAAAGGGATAATTAAGTACTCTGAACTAAAACCACTTTTGTTTAAAAGACAAAAAACATCTTTCCCATAATTTTGTATATTCCCATAGAAATGTTTAAGGAAGATTCGTAGAGCAAAATATATCTATCGAGAAGGCTTTGAATCCTGGTTGGCTGTTCACTGTATATTAAAATGTTTTAGTGCACATTGACTGTTACTTAGATTTATTAAATGTAAATATGTATAAACAAATTTATTTTAATAGATGCATTTAGACGATTCGTTATTTTACTAGACAATGTGTTTAACGCGGACGAAAAAGAGCTTTTAAGACACTAAGCCTGGTTTTCACACACTGCCGATTTATTTTAATCGACACTTGCAGGGCCTTTATTACTAAAGTGCTGATTATCTTGTACTGTTATTGATTGCAAGCTGCCAAGAAAGGCCCTTAACTTGTGACGATTAAGCTAATCAGAATTAGGTGAAAAAGGCTCTAAGATACACATGTATTACGTATCAGGTACATTCAATGTATTACTGCCAGCATAAAACTCACAATACATCAGAAGTGAGTTTATAATCAGTTCAGCAAGTCTGCCGTGATCCCACGACCTTCGTATTGACATTTGAGGAACAGAACCTTTTTCTGCTGACATTAAAATTGTTTCAACCCTCGAACATATTGGTTGGGGAAAAAGTTTCTTCGCATTTTTTAAGAAAATTCAAAACATTTTTTAATATGGTTTATTTACATTTAACTAAAGTATGTGTGTACCATTTTGTTCGATAACTTTTTGCCATCTTGTAGGTAGGGACATGATCCCATTGCTATAGAAATATTGGGACTTCTGATCAATATACCGCGACAAGTGGTTTTGGCAGTCCTCTCGTGATGTTAACCTGACACTGCCTAAAGAATTCTGAAGAGACCTAAACAGGTGGAAATCTGAAGGTGCAAGGTCAGGACTATACGGCGGATGCATTAACACCTCCCAGCCAAACTCTCTTAGTTTTTGCTGAGTGGCTAAAGATGTGTGAGGTCTAGCGTTATCATGATGAAAAACCACACCCCTTCTGTTGATTAATTCCGGCCGCTTTCTCTCAACTTCTTGCTTTAATCTCATCAGTTGTTCGCAGTAGAGTTCAGAATCGATGGTCCTGCCTGGTGGTAACAGCTCATAATGAATAATGCCCTTCCAATCCCACCACACACACAGCATCACCTTATTGCGAGTTAACCCGGGTTTCGCCACAGTCTGTGAAGCTTGACCGGCCTTTGACCACGGCCTTTTTCGCACGTTCTTGTCGTACGTGATCCACTTTTCATCACCAGTTATCAGCTTCTTCAAAAATGGTTCGGTTTCATTACGTCGTAATAAAGAATCACAAATGAGTACACGGTTCATTAGGTTTCTTTCAGTGAGCTCGTGAGGTACCCAAATATCGAGCTTTTTTGTGTACCCAGTTTTTTTCAAATGCGCCAAAACTGTTTTGTGGTCAATTCCTAGTTCTTCAGCTACGTCGTAACTACTGATATGCCGATCTTGCTCCACTTTTTCAAAAATGGCATCCATTTTATCCGTAATAGGGCGACCAGAGCGACGTGCATCTTTGACATCAAAATTTCCGGATTGAAAACGCTTAAACCAAATTTGTGCTACTCTCACAGACACTGCACTAGGTCCATAAACATCGCAAATTTTTTTCGCGGCTTGCGTTGCATTTTTACCTTTTTTGTAGTAAAATTTTAAAATGTATCGAATTTCTTCATTAGATTCACTCATTTTGACAGTACGAAAAACAAATGAGAATCACACATTTTCCTAATTTGAATTTGGAATTATGTTCTTTAAAATTTAAACTTTCAATGATACCAAAACCAGCCAGATACAAATAGTATAGCCAAAGAGATTTTATTACAAGTTCATACATACTATAATGCGAAAAGACTTTTTCCCCGACCTATTATTATCATGGTTTGATGTTCTTTGCTTTTTTATTTGATTTGATTCAGATACTTTTTGTTCATGCCCATAAACAAAAAGTATCTCAAAAAATGCTCAACCAAAGTGAAAAGAAAACACAAATCTGAAAGACATCTTTAATTACATTACAAAAATAAAGTTATTTGGCCCCATTGTTTTCATCGTAGAATCTGGGCATATCCATTGTTTATTTCGCCGCGGTCAAAGAATAAAATATACACTCGGCGGTGCCGCCCCGTCGCGGAGTGCGCGCATTTTTTCCCCGAAATAAAAAGTCCCTTTCCGGGAAGCGAGCGGTGAAAGTGGGCCGGTGAGTTGCCGTCCGTCACGGCCCACGGGTATTCGCGAACAGAAAAAGCATCCTAGATACGATAAAAAACGATTTGCTTCATAAATGAATGAAAGGCGCTTCAGATCGCCGACACAGTGGTACTGTGGCTTCTGAAGGATTGTCCGATTGTCTGATAGCTTAGCACATACAGATGAAACTTTTATAAAAAAAGATTGAGCTGCAATAAACGCTTGACTACTTGGTATCAAAAGTCTTATGTTTTCTTATGTCCGGCTGTTCCCCTCTACAGGCAATCTCAACCGATTCTCGTGAAATTTTGTGAGCCTGGTTCGATAATTAAATACATTTTTTAGTCGAGCCAGTTTTTTAAAAGAGTTCAAAATATTCTGCTTCAAATAGTTTAATAACAATTAATGAACACAAATGTTTAACAATGATATAAATAAGACAAGTTATATTATAGGTAAAATATTTGTTCTAAAGTATCAAAAGACATTGTTTTAAAAACGGATGCTGCATTCCCGGGCTTGTTGGCCAGGCTGATTTGTTGTCGAAGGTAAGAGTACGCGCGAGGGTCTTCAGATACCTTTACTAATAACTTGCCTAATTCAGAAATTAATATTTTTGCGTAAGGGTTCCACACTCCAAGAGTTTCTACAGCAATGGCAACCAATTCGAACTGGGTTTTGGCATGTTGATATGTTTTATTTTCGGCTAACTCAGCCTTAGTTGCTCAGATTCTCAGGATGAGTCTTGAAACTTTTGTCTATCGTGCACTTGTTCATAAGGACACAGCTCCTTCCTGGCTTCATCGCTTCGTTCATACTCGCGACCCCGAAATTATTCAAGGTATTGCCGACAAGAGAGTACTATGAACCGAAGAGAAAAACGCTGGAAGTGCGATGTCTTTCATGAACCGAATAGCGGTAAAAAGAACTGCTCTACAACCATAGTACACGACTTTTCGCCTTTCGCGAAACCTTTAGCGGGCTGTACGTCTACCAATCCCGCCAACCGTTTTATAATCTTTTTTACAACTTTTTTTCTGTAATTTTTACAGATAATAATTTCAATCATATTATCATATTATCATATTTATCATGTTACATATACAGGTAAACAGGGAAAGTGTACAGCAACTGCAGGAAAAGTTAGTTCTCAATATCAGAAAAAAATAATGAATTTTCTTTGTTCGTCGTTTTCATACAATTTGTAAATTTAAGGAGAGAGCAAAAATAAGATCAATTTCAATTCGTGTGATTTTTCTTCTCATATTAAGTAGATACTTCTACTTCCTAGGCCCGAATTGTTTGTACCCAAGCCTGTATGTTTAAGGCGCTAGGACTAGCCAACTACTCGCGCCATACAAATGCACTTTTTAACAAATGTAATAATATGTAGTGAAACGCTTCAGCAAATCCAAATAGAACTCCAGACTGATAATGGATTGTTAATATTTTTTTATTCCATCATTTATTTAAATAATAATAAAAATAAAAAAGTTGATTTTTCTCATTAGAAATCTGAAAGTAATTCGATTTCTAGATATAAGCAAAAACAGCATATATGCATAAACAAAAAATTCCATTTGCTTTTAGATTTCTACATTTAGTCAAAAAAGTTCGGAAATGGACACCGTTTCCGCAATGTATTTTGTATAGAAAAAGGAAACATACATTAACGAAAATAATTCGATTCCTAGACAAGGAATCATATATTGTAAGGATGACACTTATAATCGTCAGACTTAGTTAGTTAACTTGGGGTGCCTCGTCTAACTTTGCGATTTGGCTAGTACCAGGCCCTTAACTCACGGCCCTTAAGGTGGCCCAACCCGGCGGCCCTAACTCATTCGCGGGCACGGTACAAAACCGTGTTGTTGCGCTCTGGGACCTTCTCTGTTTCAAAGAATAAGACAGGCTCCGTGATGAGGAAGATGCAACATGTCCACAAAAAAGACAATGTGCATAGTGTATGATTTGGTAAGATTTACGAAAATTTTAATCTCAAAACGACTTATAGCTAAAAGTAAACCACGACCGCTGTAGTAAAAAATCGAACAAAAACCAAATAGATTATAAATCTTGATTAAATAGGCTATGTCTGATGACTAATCTTTTTAAGATGTTCTTACTTTATCATTGCGTAATCCACCTCCAAAGTTATCGTATAAAACGCGCGAAAAATGCGAACTTTCGGACCTTATAACTTAGAAACCAAACACAATTTTACAATGCCAATGGTCATCAGACATCTAGTTCGATCAAATAAAGCTATTTTGAGCAAAATTTTGGATCTCTGACAAGAAATATGGGCGTGATCTTCTTTCCCCTTTTGTATGGGGAGATGAGCGGGATGGGCCACCTTAATCATTGGTTCTTACTGACCGCTAAAACCCTAGTTGTTAACCCGGGTTATCAGCAAAGAAAACAACGATATTGCTGATAGGACGTCTATCACGCAGATAGTTATCGTATCTCACATCACAATCTATCATCTGACAGCCGTCCAGACAATAGTCCACCTGGCACGCATGCGCTACTCGGATCTTCAGCCCATGAATTGGAGACCTTACTCACCCATCCATTTTTCCTTTCAACTAACATTCTCTCCTTTACCGAAGTAAGCTGAAACCTATGCTCAGTACAAGCTACTCGAGTTTTTTTTCTCAATTTGTTCCACCCACAATCTTCCATACTGACTGCATATTTTTTTAAGTAACTGGACATAGATAGTTCATACCATGTCATGGTATTAGCCTATCACACCACATGGGAACTAGGTGGCATGCCAGGACCTTTCTTGTATTGCTCGGCTACATTGAACTGGATGGAAAACACGGACAATTTCCATCGTTCATTAAATGCGATGGTACCAACCCGGGCGGAAACTTACCACCTAGTAAAGTAAGAAAGGGGGCCTAGAGGTTTAGATGGAATCCAAACCACGGCCAGCCTCAACTGTTAAAAACGGGCACCCATCTAGAACCTAACCGCGCTCAGAGTTGCTTCACCAAGCTTATCGAACCGCAAGGCGTCGCGCCACTGGGCTACCGAGGCTGACAATGCTGATACTACATGATCACTTCGTAGCCATGCTGACACCGTTTTCAATGCATTTTTTTCCTAATGTAGAGCATGAATATACGCGTTATTCTTGTTGCTCCGATGCGGAAGGACAAACCTACCAACCATCCATTAACTAGCTGCGGTACCCGGCTCCGCTCAGCGCAAAATACAAAATATTTTCGCCAGCATAAAAGTAGCCAATGTTACTCTCCCGCGCATAAAGTATGCAAACAATCCCGTCCATCCGTTGCTCCATTGCTGAAAGAGAAACCAACAAACCTTCAAATATACTTATATTCGCTGATTTGTTACATATTAGCTGCATATCATATTAGCAGAATTACTGCCTCAAAGTCCACTATTTGTGTATGAGAAACACGGAGATCGCCGTGACTAGAAACGTTGTATGGGTCGAAAAACCGTTAAAATTTCAATGAGAATAAGCCGCGGTCCGCGCTCGCTCAGTGCGCACCGTCATTATATATTGCTGCATACGTCATTATCCCCTGCCTGCGCCAAGATCAGCGCTTTCGGCGAATATCATTATCTGACAGGCGATAATGTTGTCCTGTGTCGGCTTATCGTTTTGGAAGCAGATGGAAGGACGGCGATTCAAAACGGTGTGCCGGTATACTGACGCGTTCCAGGGAGACTTGGGCCGAGTGAAAGAAACGACAAAAAAACAAAATCAACGTCAACGTATGAGTAAACACGTCACTTTGTATGGACAGTATGGAAGGAACTCCATGCGGTTCACTAAAAGTTACGTGTTTGAACATTGATTAACTCAGCCGTCTCTTCGTGCACGGGGCTTAGGTATGGCATAAGATGCTCTCTATCCCTAATATCCTTACTAATATTATAAATGTAATTATGGGTTTGTCCTTCTATTATGCAAGCAACGGAGCAAAGGACTAACGTTTCTTTTGCATGTGTTGTCCCGAAGAGAGCCGGGTACTGCGGAAATGCTAATTTCTAAGGAATTTTCCCGTGATGTGTTTACCTGAAATGGTTGGTTTAGAAAGCAGTTTCAACAGAAATAATAAAACGGAGAGGATGTGATGAAGTTGTCGTGTACGGGACACCTAGGGCCTAGGACGTTAAATGTAATTCGTAAAGGTCAGGCACTTACCCGTAATCTTGAAGCATATATGAAAACCGACGTAGAGGAAGTGAAAGAAGTATGTAAGTTGTGATCAATCCATACTCTATCATTATATCCCTCTGAAGATTACGTACGATTTTTTAATATAGTGTTACAGATTTTATCCCTCCAATGGTTATTTAATACGAAGTGGTATTTATGTAAACTTTGGCATGAGTAGCGACAATTAGCCTTGCGTGCACTGTTACACCGTATTACCTAATTGATGGCGTATTTATTACTGATAAAATCAATAGAAAGCATTCCAATTTGCGTCCGACCGTGAGAAGATCTCTCCGCCTAATGATCAGCAGAAAATCATAATCACACCTCACTACAGCGCGCGAGCTTTTTATGATCTACCCGCACTTTTACCACAGAATAAGTAATAGTACTATCGAAAGAGTAAAAGCTATTCCAACATTCCGCTTCTTACTTATACGATTGTGCATTCGCTTTCATCACAGATATTATTACGCCATGCTTATATGCTATTATCTTTGGTTGCTGTTACGCAGTAGAAATTGTATTGGTTTGAGGTAATTGATTTTCATCAATGTGTACTTAAAAGTTAAATATAAGCTACGATGGGATAAAATGGTGTTAATTTTTTTTATGATTATAGGTTTTCATATATTATTTTAGCGTATTTTTAGACGTAGCCTGCGTCTTCGTTTGGTGGAATCAGGGTTTGGTACAATCGATTGATTTTATGTTTCCGCCATTTCAAGTCTAGTAAAAATAACATTGACATAACGAAACGGAGTATACGTTGCATTAGGATATATTTTGATTTATTATATGACAATAACGCCGTCATGATATTGGCTTAAGGCGGCCCAACCCGGCGGGCCTAACTCATTCGCGGGCACGGTACAAAACCGTGCGGTTGCGCTCTGGGACCTTCTCTGTTTCAAAGAATAAGACAGGCTCCGTGATGAGGAAGATGCAACATGTCCACAAAAAAGACAATGTGCATAGTGTATGATTTGGTAAGATTCACGAACATTCTAATTACAAAACGACTTATAGCTAAAAGTAAACCACGACCGCTGTAGTCAAAAATATAACAAAAACCAAATAGATCATAAATCTTGATTAAATAAGCTATGTCTGATGACTAATCTTTTTACGATGTTCTTACTTTATCATTGTGTAATCCACCTCCAAACGTATTGTATAAAACGCGCGAAAAATTCGAACTTTCTGACCTTATAACTTAGAAACCAAACACAATTTTACAATGCCAATGGTCATCAGACATCTAGTTCGATCAAATAAAGCTATTTTGAGCAAAATTTTGGATCTCTGACAAGAAATATGGGCGTGATCTTCTTTCCCCTTTTGTATGGGGAGATGAGCGGGTTGGGCCACCTTAAGGTAGCCCTTCCCGGCGGGACTAACTCATTCGCGGTACAAAACCCGCTACTTAGCATTAGCGGTACAAAACCGTGCTATTGCGCTCTGGGACCTTCTCTGTTTCAAAGAAAAAGACAGGCTCCGTTATGAGGAGGATGGAACATGTCCACAAAGCAGACAATGCGCATAGTGTTTGATTTGGTAAGATTTACGAAAATTTTAATTCTAAAACGACTTATAGCTAAAAGTAAACCACGGCCACTGTAGTCAAAAATCTCAACAAAAACAAATTGATTATAAATCTTCATGAAACAAGCTAGGTCTGATGGCTAATCTTTTAAGATGTTTTTATTTTATCGTTGAGTTATTCACCTCCAAATTTATTGCATAAAACGCGCTGAAAATCGAACTTTCGGGCCTTAAAACTTAGAAACCAAACACAATTTTACAATGCCAACAGTTATCAGACATCTAGTTCGATCAAATAAAGCTATTTTGAGCAAAACTTTGGACCTATGGCAAGAAATATGGGCGTGATCTTCTTTCCACGTTTTTATGGGGAGTTGAGCGGGAAGGCCCGCCTCAACACAGCGCATTCCCGAAGAGATTCCTTCGTTATTTCGTTCATTCGTTCATTTCGTTATACCAAAATACCTTTGCTTTATCAGCACGGTTACTTTAAACTGGCATTCTACTGTTAAATATATCACCGAGGGATTGAGGATTGTTTTATTCCGTCCCTACATGGTACCAAAATACAAATAAATAATAATGAAACCAAACTAATACAATTTTATATTTTGTTGTATTTCTCACGGAATTCTACAAAACGTCCTCAATATATCACTTGTTTGGATCACCCGGTGATATATGTAATTTACGTATATGTACGTATGTATACGATATATGTAGACCAACTGGATGGAAAAAAACTGACACTTTACATTACCGCTTCGCCCATTCTTAATTGTACCAACCCGGGCTGGATTAATCCCTAACAGTCGTATTCAGAGAGAACCTGTCAAAACTTAGTAAGTACGAGATTAGCACAGAACGAACCATACAAATCCCGTAATAGTCCGGCGTATTAAAGTTAGTCCGCCCACTCTGAATACGACTGTAAGGACCTACAGCTTAACCAGCCTAACCGCGATCGACGAATTCCTTAGTCACATGAGTACTTTTCTTGGCCCTAATAACTCTCCTCACTCGTGTTACTAACATCGAAAGTTGTGTAACGTTTTCCAACACATTATGGCGCTTTGGATGCAGACTCTAGTTGCCTACGTTTTCTATGTCGCCGTGATTATGGAGTTGTCAGATGTTTTTGCCGCCTGCGGGAAATCTGTGTCACTAGTGTGTGCGTTTATCTCGTGTCTCATACAAACGATTTCTAGTTAGTTTACTAGTTCGCAGCAATTCGAAGAAACAGTTGCTCTTGAGACGAACACAATAATAGGCAGGTGTTAATTTTGGTGAAAGATTTTGGTAAACTTGTATGCGAATTCCTTCTGTATCAATACAAAGTTTACGACTACACGACTGTTTTTTATTGTCTCATTACTGTCATTGCGAAAATAGTAACAACTACAAATATTGATGGAACTTTATTTCTTTTTCAGGTCTTATCTGCCGGCGTATGGTGGCGTTATCTTCCCGGGGATTAGCAAACTAACCTACAACACAGCCCACGCTGCAGTCACACACTTAGTCAGTCGCATCCGACATAAATATTACTTCCAGTGATAAAATATTGATACCACTAGACAACTGTGATAAGAGTTATAAGATCGTCAATCTCTGAAGTTTTATGCCAGTTCACTTGTGTTTGCAACAGGAACCAGTAAGAAGCTATCGTGTGTGGCAACACTAGTTCCAAATTTAATAACTCGGGCTTCTCCGTTTCAAACAAAGCCGCGAAATCGCTATGTTCTAAATTCAAAACGCGCGCTCTGACGTTACAACTTTTTATGGGACCCGGATTCCCAGCTGAGTGACAGTGCAGTAGGATTCCATAGAATACGATGGCGGGAAGCGGCGAGGTGTGGCTGCAGTGGTTCGCGTGCTGCTACCAGCCGGCGGCGACGGCACAGCGCACGCGCCGGAGGATAGACCGCTCCATGATCGGGGCACCAACCAACTTCCAGCACACAGGGCATATAGGTGCGAGTATGTACAAGTTATTACAGTTTTTTATGTAATGTGTTTGTCTAACGGTTATTCATAATTTGTTCCTCGTTTTAAAGAGTTCATAACATCCCAAAAATACCAACCAAGTGATATCGACAACCTTGTCTAGGTTAGACGAATTTTAATCATCTTCTGCAAACGGAACTCCAGAGCTATACAAAGAAAAGTAATAAGTTAGTGAAATCATTTAATATTCCGTTTTCAGTATGGAATAGAACACCAAACTGAAACAGGCCATGAAAGGAAAAATACACAAGTAGGTAATCATTTACCCTAGCGTCTCGTTTTAGATTGAAATACATAATATGCAGTATTTAATGCATATTTGGCACATATTATGTTCTGCCTACTAGTCTAGATTATAGGATTGTGCTACATACAAATGGAAACAAAGTATCCCACGCGCTCACATAGTTACCGAACCGCACGGTAGCGTAACTTACTTGTAACTGATTCACGTAATAATTCTATCAATAGGAACGAAGGTTTCCTTCGCCACCTCATCCAGACAAATGTCAATGTCATAGACCTAATGGCTTCTAATGATCAAAATCTTGGCTCAGCGTCGGCCTGGGCGGCGCCAAGGAGGAGCAGGGAGGGGCAGCTCCCCCCCCCCACCTAGATCTTCATGTACTGTATCTACAACTCATGACAGTGCAGTGCAGTACAAATTTGACAGTGTTTTCCATCCAGTTCAACGTAGCCGATCAATATAACGTAGGTCCTGGCATGGCACCTAGTTTCCATGTGGTGTGTTAGGCTAATACCATGACAGTCGGTTTGGTACATGGTACATTTTGGTTTTTTATTTTACATGGATGGCTAATACCATGCAACTACTCTTATGATATTAGCCTTAATACACCACATTACCAAAGGAACAACGTGCCATGCCAGGACCTTACCTTTATGGGCACGGCTGCATTGAACTGGATGGAAAACCCGGACGATTTTCCATTGCCGCGTCGACCAGAGTTTCATCCATTACGGTGGCATCAATCCGGGCGGGCTTAACTCTACCACCTAGTAGGGTACCTTCAGTTTTACATGAGCTCGGAACCATGGAACAACTCGCATTCGAAATGCACTTATCCAGCTCAGAAAGAGAAAGAAAGCGGTGCATGATCGGGGCGAGGATTTGAACCCACAACCTCTTGCATGAAAGGCAAGTCCTCTAGCCCGTACACGACGAGCTGTAAAACGGTAATTATTATTGTGTCATTATTGACCGCAGCAAAAAATTTTGAGGGAAAGGGTTTTTCCGCATACATTTTGTGTCTCAAGGAAAACGGATAGAAAAAGGTTTTTAAGCCATACGACCAAATGTTGGCTATATTTTTTTTTTCTTTAAATATGTCATGGGATACCTGGTTATAGTTGTTTGGACCTAAAGTCAGACTCCGTGTTTTCGTGAATTACATAACTGACCGTTACTAACTACTCATAAATGTAGTTAGGGTTAAAGGTATGTTATTTCTAGGCTATTCGAGCACAACATTTCCATACAACTCCGCTTTGTGAGTCGGTTACATAATTCTTCCGTCATTAATTCACATACTCTAATCTTCCAACCATCTCTACCGTTCTTGTCCCTATTGGGATCTTCCTTGAGTTGTCAATGCTCTCTCACCCAACAATCGCACAACTTACCCGATATTGGTTTAGAACTTTAGAGTATTAGAACTGAATACATTATCATTAGATTTCCGCTCTTCATATTCATACTCTATCTGTTCGTTGACTTTAAAGTTCTACGTATTTTAAGATTTTTTTTTAATTCGATACGTTTATTATTTGCATTTGACCAAAAGAGACCGAATACTTTTACTGAGTGAAGATGATGTTGTTCTTGTTTTACGCATATACCTGTTATAGCTGGTAAATAAGACCCTTGCGGCTGTACTAATTTCTTCCAGTCAGTCAAAGGGGGGCCATCCCGCTCAACTTCCCATACAAACGAAGAAAGAAGATCACGCCCATATTCCGTGTCAGAGATCCCAAATTTTGCTCAAAATAGCTGTATTTGATCGAACTAGATGTCTGATGTCCGTTGGCATTGTAAAATTGTGTTTGGTTTCTAAGTTATAAGATCTGAAAGTTCGAATTTTTCGCGCGTTTTATACAATAACTTTGGAGGTGGATTACGCAATGATAAAGTAAAAACATCTCAAAAAGATTAGTCATCAGACATAGCTTATTTCATCTAGCTTATTTAACGTTGGATTAACCGTGTCCTACGCTGGCGGCTGTAGACAGGAAAGTGGAGTGTGGAAAGACCACACGCCAGGTGGGACGACGACATCAAGTGCGTCGACGGAAAGCAGTGGTTCCTTACCGCTGAGGGTCGGGAGGACTGGAGGAAAATTGAAGAGGCAAATTTCCAGCAGTGGACGCAAATACTCTAACTGACTGACTGACATGTTTTTCACCTAGTTCCCATGCAGTGTGTTGGGCTAATATCATGACAGTAGGTGTGCCATCTTTGTCAAATTCAATATTTAAAATAACCGCCGTTTGAATCGCTCGATAATTACCTCTTTCTCTATTCATATCAAATGTTGACCTGCCGAATGTAAGCATGAACACGTTATCACACTTTGACAGTATATTGACAGCTCCATTGGCATAAAATTTTTTTGCCGAGAGAATTGTATTTCTCGGTAATCTTCTGATAAACGCACGTCAACTACAACGTAAACGAGTAGTGATCAGGTCTTTGGTACACGAGATGGAAAAAATCTAAATATTATAAATATTACCGTTAAAAAGGTCAAACAACAAGCTCCAGATCATGGTAAGAAGAATGCACTTTAAAAAACAAAGAGGTGCAGATATGATAGCCTTATACATGAGAACTTTTAGCTAGCAGTTCTAATTTAATAGAATTAGTAAATGTCATCATCTAACCTTTGAAAAATAAATCTAAACACATTTTAAGAGATAGCACATACAATTATATTTACATCTAAACAATATGCATTAAAGTCACAGCATCTCAAATCTTACTTTTAACATACATTTTACATTTAATCCGGTTTTTTCACCTATCACACATTTTCAAACGCTTCAAACTAATTAAAAATATCAACCTAACAATCAGAAACTTACACACTAAATTCAACTAACTGCTACTAAAATTGACACAAAACACAGAAACTGCATTCGAAAAACTACCAATAATGCAAATATGTAGGTTTAAATGTACTCTAGTTTTTTAGCTGCACTGTAGATTAATTGTACCCGCATGATCCTGATTTGGAAGTCCTGAGCATACTATACTCACATCATTGAGCACGTATTGGGCTGGCTGGAAAATTCGGACAATTTCCATTGCCGATTAGACCATATTTCATTCATTGAGATGTTAGCCAACCTACCATCTAGTAAATTAGGAACAGTTTTACGTGGAATCCGAACCACGATCAGCCTCAACGATAGAAAGCGGTGCTAGAATCCGACCGCCTCCAGAGTTGCTACATCTCTAACATTAACGGCAAGGCGTCGCGCCACTGGTCTACTGAGGCTGGCAACGCTGCGTCAGATTCTCCTGCTCGTCGTGCTGCCTGTCGCTGACTCCGATCAACGCATAAATAAACAGCAACAATGCTGCAATGACTCCCATAAGCAGCCAGTCGGAATATATCGAGTAATCATTCGACGAATCTACTTTGGTCGCCAATGTAGCACTCAACTTCCGAAGTATCTGCAAGGATCCGTTCGCTAGACGATTCCTCAAACTACACTCCAGCTGTTTACCCTCGTCCTCCCTCGTCAAGTTGTAATCTAGTGTCAGATTCTCCACTCTCCTATCGGATATGGTTGCGTAGTTCAGGATGCGATCGCTTAAAGTCCAGACTAGTTCCCAATCGTCGAGTTGTGTCGAATGTTCGTGGCAGGCGAGAACGCAGAATGCACTCAACTGAGTGTTCGGAGTGAATTGAGCTACTCCGGAAGTGTCGCTGAGACTCCAGGTGATTGCAGGAAAACCCATTCGGTATTGGCAGTTCAGAAGCGGCTCTGGTCGCCTGGCTTCGGAGCGGTACTTACTGGGCTTGTAGGATTGGTCAGTTTTCGTTAAGAATGGCCGCTGCTGGTATTTTCGATTGAACACGCACTGGAACGTCGTCCCTGGGGTAAATTCGGAAATATCGGTTTTAAACGAGCAAGTGTATTTGGAAATCTCCCATTCTTTGAAGGAGCATCCGGAGCGCAGCGGCAATTTGTATTCATCAGGCTCGTATATGTAAGGATGGTAATGTAAATAAATCGTGACGTCTTCGCCGAGTGGGTAATTTTCTGCAGTGCATTGAACGTGAAGTATGGTCCCGGTGACATTTCCGGTAATGCAAAATAGTGTTTCACCGATGCGCTCGCAGCCTTCTCGGACGCGCGCCAGCTCCGTTCCCGCAGCGCCGGCGGCGGCGGCGAACTCCTCGCTAGCGGCGAGCGCGCAGCTGAGCAGCACCGCACAACACACCGACCACATCTTCGCAAATCGCGCCTGCTCGTCCGAAACTCGTCGTGCGAATGAATCTTTATTTAGTAATGGCACAAAGCCAGCGTGTGTTTTTCGCTTTACGTTGTATCCGCCCACAGCATCAAAACTTGACTCAACAGCTTCTTGGGAACTGTTTGTTTACATTTTTTTCTGAAGAAAATGTGAATTCGAAGCATGTGCGCTTTTATTTAAAACTAAGTGGTAGAGTGAAGCCCGCCCGGGTTGGAACCATCGCATTGTATGAAAGATGGTCGAAACGGCATTGGTAAATTGTCAGTGTTTCCATCCAGTTAAATGTAGGCGTGCTTATAAAGTTTAGGTTCTGGCATGGCGCCTTATTGTGTCGAGAATGCGTGTAAAGTGTCAGTGATATTAGCCATCCATGTCCATTTTCATAAAAAACTTACAAAAAACTCCAAGTTCTGGGGCCTTCTCTGTTTCAAAGAAAAAAAAAAATTTAACAAAAAAATAACCGACTTCAAAGAAAAAGCACTAAAAAGTAAAAAATAATGTTCATTTTTGTAGTTACGATTTCTGTTATTTTTTGAGTCGGCGTCAGCCGGGCACGCGCTGCGCCAATCAAGAGAACCTAACCTAATCTAACCTAACCTAACCTAACCTAACCTAACCTAACCTTGGCTGACACCGACTCAAAAAATAACAGAAATCGTAACTACAAAAATGAACATTATTTTTTACTGTTTAGTGCTTTTTCTTTGAAGTCGGTTATTTTATTTGTTAAATTTTGTTTTTATTTGTTAATTTTTAGTGAATCTGAAGTAAACTTACTAATTTGTACACGTCCTTTCCAATAAAAAAAGAATCACCGAAATCGGTTGGCGTTATATTGAGTTATTCGTCCATTTGTCGCGCACATCTTAATACAAATTTAAGACTTTTATGATTTTCTCATGGATATCATTGTCAGAACTTAACCAAATTAAAATGGGACCACTTGGGAAGCACTAGCTATCATTTAAAAAAATAATCATCAAAATCGGTTCACCCAGGAAAAAGTTATGAGGTAACAAACATAAAAAAAAAAAAAAAACAAAAAAAAAAAACATACAGACGAATTGATAACCTCCTCCTTTTTTTGAAGTCGGTTAAAAATATAGGCTCCGTGATGAGGACGATGCAACATGTTCACAACGCCGACAACGCGCATAGTGTTTGATTTGGTAAGATTTACGAAAATATTCATTGCATAACGACTTATTGCTAAAAGTAAATCACGATAGTCAACAATCAAACAATAACCAAATTGATTATAAATCTTCATGAAACAAGGTAGGTCTCATGACTAATCTTTTTAAGAGCATCCTCATATCTAAACATTTTGGACCAATTTTTGCGATTAAAACGAGATAGCCAGAGCCCGACGTCGCCGCGTCGCTTAGTTAGTTAGAGCAGCTCGAAATAATTATTTTTAAATGTGACCAACCCGCATAACGCGCGAAACCGGTTTTTTTATTGTTTCGTTAAAGAAATTGGGGAAAGTTAAACATGTTCTTCGCTGAATGGGTAGATAATGTTAAGATCTTCTAAATGGTATTAAAATAAATATTAGTTAATATCAATGTAAGCCGCAAACTTAAAAAAGAATATATTTGAGACCTCACTTCAAAAAAAGTTTTCCATGCATAAAATATAAATTTCTGTAACATTTTTCTTTCTATTTTGGTAGAACGTTAGCTGGAATTATACATGTTTTTTTTTTCACGTTCTTCAGGAACATAACGCAATCAAACCATTCGCATTGGCTAGTATAACCAAAGAGGTTTTTAATTTATCGTCGAGTAATCCACCTCCAAAGTAATTGTATAAAACGCGCGAAAAATTCGAACTTTCTGACCTTATAACTTTTAACCAAACATTATTTTACAATGCCAATGGTCATCAGACATCTAGTTCGATCAAATATGACAATTTCTGACAAGAAAAGTGCTTATCATCCATTCCACGTTTTTTATAGGGAGTTGAGCGGGAAGGCCCACCTTAATAGTGTGAACTCTCACAGAAAATCATGATATTGGCTTGTCATGACCAGAACAAGGCAAAATAGGCCAAACTTTAAAATTATATTATAAACATACATCCTATGCAGACGCAAATTTTTGTCTAGGCTCAATTTAAAATATTTTTTTTTCACAAACTATTTTAATCAAAGTAATACGACAGATGTGTACATCTAAATAAAAAAAACACCAGGCATTGTTAGAAGTATGTATGCAGGCACAAGAAGTTAGAGAGTTGCATCGGTATAGTTTACATTTTCCTGGCGGACTTCCATGAACTCTGCTATGGATTCATCGGGCTGAATAAGGGGATTCGAAGCTCGGAGAATTCTCGGCCCCCACATTCCGTTCCTGGTGGTGCGACGCCTCCAGAAGACCACCCCGACTGCAACCGCGGCCGCCAGCAACACCAACATAGGTCCTGCGACCGCCCATGGTGACGATCTCGAAGGCTCTCGTTTCTCCAACGCGTTTGCGGCACTTTTTGAAGAATCCGATGGACTGCCAGGGCTTTCGTACATCACAAGTGTAGTAGTCATTTTAACGAGAGTCGCTACAGAATTTAATTCTTGTTTCCTCAGACTACATTCCAGCACTTTTCCATTGTCTTCACTTGCCAAGTTATACTTTAAAGTGAAATTCTCCACTCTCATATCCATTATGCTTTGGTCGCTCAGGACACGATCATCTAACTTCCAGACTAGATCCCAGGTTTCCAACGGTGTAGGGTAATTGTGGCAGGCGAGCACGCAGAAAACGTTAAGTAGAGTGTCTGGAGTGTAGAGAGTGATGCTCCGCGTGGTATCTTGGGAGTCGGGCTGCGTACTGACACTCCACAAAAGTGCAGGCCGGCCCATTCTATCTTTACAGTTTAACAGTGGTTCAGGCCGTCGAACTAGAGACTTCATCGGTGGGCCCGATGGCAATGAAGCGTCTAATTTAGTGAAAAACGACTCCTCTGGATATTTTTGGTTGAACGAGCATTCGAAAGATGTCCCTTTCTTGAATAGAGAAATATCCGTCGTAAACGAGCAACTGTATTTTACAACCTCCCATTCCCTGAAGTAGCAACCTGTAAATAGTGGTTCAGTGTAGTTATTGCGTTGCTCTCCATGCGGGAAGAAGAATAGGTAGATATTGACACTTGAACCTAGTGGGTAATGTTCTCCTGTGCATTCGACTTGAAGCGTTGTTCCAGTTACATTTCCTTTTATACAGATTCGTGCCACACCAATGTCGTCGCAACCCTCTCGAATTTGTCCCGCAGGCTGGGATACCTCCGTAGCGACTTCTGCATTGTTGTCGACCGCAGGCCCGTTCGGCCGGGGAGAAGACAGCATGATTTCTTTTGAAATTGAAGTAATTGTCGTTTTGCGGTCTAGTGCCAAATCATCAATCGCAATCGTATAATTTTCTCCATTTGCCAATGTTGTAGTTAATTTAACAATAGGCTCGGTTGCAGCTTTC
Source organism: Incurvaria masculella (assembly GCA_946894095.1). NCBI lineage: Eukaryota > Metazoa > Arthropoda > Insecta > Lepidoptera > Incurvariidae > Incurvaria > Incurvaria masculella. The sequence continues at coordinate 13,144,464 of OX335641.1, read as the reverse complement.
TTTTGTGATCTTAGACTACACTCCAATATTTTGCCGTCATCGTCTTTTACGAAGTCATACTCTAAAGTGAAATTTTCAACTTTCGAAGTCAGAATGGATATCTTTTTTAAGATACGGTCATCCAATTTCCAAACAAGTTCGTTTGAGTCAGAAATATTGTGGCAGGCAAGCAAACAGAACGCTCTAAGCTTGGTACCCGGAGTGAAAAGCGTGATATTCGGCGCAACACCCTTCACCCTAGGCTGGGTACCGAGCTTCCATGCAAGCTTAGGCTGGTACATCTTATCTGTGCAGCTCAGCAAGGCCTTAGGTCGCCAAGCCTTAGAGATGGTTTTAACAGCTGGTGGTGGCGAATCATCTGCCTTGGTTAGGAATGGTTTCGGAGGGTATTTGTGATTAAACGAGCACTCGAACGATGTCCCCTTCGCGAACAGAGAGAGATCCGTCGTAAAGAAGCAGGTGTACTCCACGGCTTCGAACTCCCTGAAGAAGCACCCTTGGTGGAGGGGATCGGTGTAGTTGTTGCGTTGTGCCGTGAAAGGGAAGAAGAATAGATATATGTTTACGCTTGAACCGAGTGGATAATTTTCACCTCTGCACTGGACGTTGAGAGTGGTCCCGGTTATGGTTCCATTGATACACATTCGTGCGCTGCCGATCGTATCGCACCGTTCTTGAATCTGCCCTAGGGCGCTGCTGCCGGCGGCGGGCGCGGTCTGCCCTCGAGCTGCTAGCGCGCAGCTCAGCAGCACCGCACTGCACAGTGACCACATCTTTCGTGACACAGCTTGCTCACCCGCGGGTTACGAATGAATGTCGATAGTGAAATGAGGGAGCTCAAAACCGAGATCATACAGGTCGATTATTTTTTTCTATTAATTCAGAAAAAAAAATTACAAGATTGAAATCATCTAGCCAATAATTTTAGTTTGTATTATTAGTTATCATATTATATTATTTTTAAAAAAATAGCCTAATTTAACTCTACGTCCATGTATTGCTTTTTTTGAACGCAAATAAACAATGGAAGAATACCATTGGGACACTGCTATTCTTCCCGTGCATGTCGCAAGAGGTGGCTTAGGGATTCGTAGTTCGTGGTTTCACGTCAAACTGCAGGTCCCTGACCTATATATTACTTCGTGCAGGTCTCCTTCCTTACCCTCACTAGGTGGTAGAGGTTATCACGGTCGAAGCGGCATACATATTATTAGTATTTTCCATCTAGTTACATGCAAGGATGCAAGGTGTTAGGCTAATATCATGACAACTATACTTTTTTGTACTAAGCAAGTGCGTCGCTTATTCCAAGGAATGTCAATTAATATCATGACAGTATGTTTAATATTTGCTACCCTTGTCCAGATCCATAAAAAACACAATTGAACCCAAACAGGGTGCTTGTCACTTGAGGAATATTTTTTACCGTCACTGTCATTTATCCGTTTGAAATACAAAATGTTAGTAGAATTGTCGAATCTTCATTGCGTAGGAGCGTTACTGTTAACGGACCAGCGATTGGCTATTAGCCATACATTTCCAGCAAAATAAAAAAAAAATGCAAGGATGTGCCGTCCAGTTTTATGTAAGCGCCAAATGACGTGAACGTAGGAACCTGACACCTAATTCTCATGTGGTGTGAGGTTAATATCATGTAAGTAGGTTTGGTATACCCATTTTCTAGATCCATAAAAAACATCGGAAGCCTGTTTCCTTTCGTGATTGTCACTTTATGAAGACTTCTTGCCCGTTACTTTACTGTTATATATCAATTTTAGATACGAAATGTCAATCGAATCGTCGAAGCCGAGTCGTCAACTTACCCTTGCGTAGCGGCTAGCAGATATCACTGAACGGAAGGTAATTTTACTCATTGGGCTAGCCATTGGGTATTAGTCATCAATGTCATGTTATATAAAAAAAACTGTACTTGTGTGCCGCCCAGTTCAGCAGTGCTCAAATAAGGTGATAGCCCTGGCAAGGTACCTAATTCCCATGTGGTGTGAGGATAATATCACGACAGTATAGGTTTGGTATTTGCTATCTTTTGCCAGATTCATAAGAAAACTTCGCTTTCGTGCTTGTCATTTGATAAAGTCTATGCGGATCGGGTGGCGCGAGCCGCGCCCCTGGAGCTTCAATGGGGTGTAGGGAGTGCAGGATCGGGAATGCAACTCCAGGGGCGCGGCTCGCGCCACCCGATCCGCATAGAGACGTCGGCGCGGGACACAAGAGGGGGCGTTCAGCTACATACAACCAGATTAGCTGTTTCCCTTATTTATTTATCATATTAATTCTGTAGGCAGACATAATATTAATAACAACGATTGTTGTTTTTGTGTTTGTTGTAGAGACAGCACCATAACCATCATTTGATAAAGACCTTGTTTCTCGTTAATGTTTTACAATAATGTATCAGTTTACCTACAAAATTTTAGTAAAATCGTCGAATCGTCAAAGTCGAGTCGTTAACTCACCCTGTATTGCGAAGCGGCTAGCGGATATCACTGAACAGATAGCAATGTTACTCATTGGGCCAGTAGCGAGGCCAAATATTCCTGATTCAATAAATGTTGCTTCGGACATCTGGATATCGAGCAAAACCTTGACTGCAATATCATATTTAATTCATTCCAAGCATGCAAGTCATAGTAAATAATGAAATGCAGTATCGAAATCAAGCTAAATTACATATGTAATATCACCTAGATAATTGTCAAGGTGCACATTACAAAGGTGCTAAGCCTAATTTACTCAATAACGTAACATCAATCGTATTGTTACAAAACGTTGTGGTGAGCACGGTGCACGGGTAATAATGTATTATGTTCGGCAATTTTGAAAGGGACAAAAGCGAAGGAAAGTGACACATATTATGTTTTATTTTTAGTAATGAAAGAGTAGAACAGGTGAATTATTTTCTGTATACAGAAAGAACGTGTAGCCGTGATGAAAAGTGTGATATGGACTAAAAGAAGAGCGAGCGCTGCATAGATCAGACTCGGTTTTCTCTGGGAAGTGCTGGGACCCGAATGAACTATGTGATGATAAGCCAGGCGATTACGCCAACAGCTAGGATGGCACTTCATAACGGTGTACTGTTGCCTGCACTCATGTAAACGAGACTTAAATATGGCAGATGGGGCATGAAACATCGGACTAAACCATTTTTACTCCATTACTTGAATTAAACTAACAGGCAAATCCCTGGGTAGGGTTGTAGGACATGCCTACTCGTTATGCACCTGTCACAGATTTTTTCTCGGAACCCCAATTTTGATAAGAATATTCAATAATCTCGTGTAGATAGTTTTCTCGAGCATTGGATGTGAACTCACTGATTGGCTTGCTGACATCAGTGACGGAAAGGTCACGGTTAAAGTCGTTCGTGGAGTTAAGCAAAGTCAACAACTTTTTCCTCAAAGGAGATTGTAAAGTTTGTATGGGTAACAAAATCGTCTCAATTTTTGTGTTATTCGATCTAACTACCATGGTTAAATTATTTTGACTAAGATGAATCCGAATGGATAGATCTCAGACACTTTAAACTCTCAGAAGTGTCAGCAGATGCATCTAAAGTCTCGGTGATACATTGACTTAGGCTGAGATAAAAAGTCATAACAAAAACTAAGACTAACGAAAAGTTGTACTTTGCTGTCATTTGACGATTACTTTGACGTCATGTATGGACGAAATCTCAAAGTAATGCAAAGTGACGTCACAAAGTACTACTTTTCGTTAGTCTTAGTTTCGGTTACGACTATTTATCTTAGCTAAGGCTGAGATAAATAGTCGTAACCGAAAGTCGTTTTAGTACACTGACCACTGTAGAGGATGAGAAAGCCTATTGTAGTCCCCATACATTGTATCGAAGTCACGTGAACAAAAATCCGACAAAACACGGACCAAATTTTACCTATTTGTTGTTATAGCGGCAAAATAAATACACACTCCGTGAAAATTTCAGCTGCCTACCTATTACGGTTCACGATTTACAGCCCTGACAGACGGACGGACGGACAACGGAGGCTTAGTAATAGGGTTCCGTTTTCACCCTTTGGGTACGGAACCCTAAAAATGACGGACATTTCTATGATATGAATTGTTGAAATATCAGATAACAGATGGATTAACTTTTTCTGCTATCAAAATAATTATTCAACGTCTGGTAAGTTCGAATAATGGCAGCCAGAGTTATCATGACATTTTAAATATTTGAAAAACTATCGGTAATATAACTTTTTTGTTACAACAAAGACGTCACTGGAGATTTTCACAGCTAGTTTGTCGTCAGAGAACAAAAAAGCACATAAAAAAAACCAAAATCGAATGTACCAAAGCACAGCACGCTATGGGCTTACCTACATGTCACCTATATGTTCGCAAAATGTAAAACCTGGTAAATGGCAAAGACTGAAACATGTCAATCATCTACAAACACTTCCAAGAAACAGAATTAAAAACATAAACGTCAAATGGCATGACGGAGACGAAGTTTGCAGAAATAATTCGAGAGCAACTCTCATGTTGCAGATAGCCCGCTGGGTTTTTCGATTCTTCGAATTCTAGCGCTTATCTCCCCGTGCCACCCACAGATTGCAACGCTTGCTTACGCTCGGTCGGCTGTGCGGTCACGATAAATGCTGTTTGTTGGAATTGTGCATGAATACCAGCGGACTGATTGTAAGAGGTCGAGCCGTCAATGCCTAGCTTAATTAATTAATAACACCTAATGGAGGAAAATAAGCGAAAAATATAATGAACGAATTGGATAGTCGCTTTTACACTTTATTCTTAACATTTATTTATTTAAAAACTCTTATGAGTTGTCGTCTTAACCTCGGTCTTAACGCTGATACGCAACAGTAAATTAACACACGTTTAAAAACATATCATGAAACAGTGGCGTGATATTAGCCCAACACACGAATTCCCGAAGTAATTAGGCGCCGTGCCAGGAACTTTCATTCCCGTTTTCATCATCTTTTCATCTAATAAATTGGTACCTACAGTTTCACATACGCATCATGGACCAGCTGTCATTCGAGACGAAATGGACTTATCGAACTCAGAAAGAAATAAAAAGTGATGCATGAACGGGGTGGGGATTGAATCTACGGTCTCTTGCATGAGAAGCAAGGCCCCGCGCCCTTGAGGTACTAGCCGCTTTTAAATGCCAGAGCGACATTTGGCATTGTGTATTTGCAAGCAATTGTTATACGTTCACATAGGGTCATCATATTATCTCACGGAATAAACTGGGTGCGCCAGGTTTTTCAATTTGGTTGTAGGTAGGACAAAGGTATAATAATAATAATAGCTTTTTCGGACATGTATCCATAGACAAAACTTTAATTATAATTTTAATCGCAGCATTGTCAAAATAGCCAATTGACGGAATTATTTTACTATTTATTTTCACAATTTTTGGAAATAACGAAATTGTTGCACATACCGACGCGTTCTGCAAAAACAGCTTACATCTTTCTCATGATTGCGCAAAAGTCATCAACCCGGTCTTCAACGAACATACCAGACGCGCTACACCGCCACGGTAGTCCTAATATACATCTAAAAGCATTGTTATAATGTACTGTATACTTACAGTCAATATAGACTTTCTTACGTACTTACTCTATATTTGGTATAAAACTCGATACCTATGGTGTGGAATCATGCATCATTGCCTAATCTTAGCGATTATACAACATTATCGCTAATCTGACCACGACCACTGTCCCCATGTTCGTCAGTTCCACGCGTATTGTAATTTGTTTTGCCATTCTTGCTAGACATTCTTACTCATTCGCAGGTAATCATAGCTTCCTCTCACAGCCCCCTGAGTGTGCACCGCTCTTTCATCCAAACCCGCCGTCAGAAACACCCATCACATCCTTCGATGCATCTCTACGTGCTCACTCGTTTTGATTGATGTAGGATGACAGTATGATTCAGCTTGCGAATTTGCACAACTTCCCCGATGACACACAATACGTCTGTGCAGTACATGCAGTTATGAACGTATAAGTGGACATTCGCAGTAGAGACGATGGAGCGATGAAGCTTGGAACCAGCTATGAGTCGTATAGTATGTTCGAGAAGAATGTATTCCTACTCCACAAGTCCGGCATGACCTCCGGATTGAACGATCAATGGTACTTCCAGGGCAAAAAATGATCGCGGCCAGTTTCTGTGAAAACGTGTAAAAAAATGAAAAGAAAGGTTATGCGGTCTCAGCCTCTAAAACATCTGGAATGACTATTATAACCGGTCTGTAATGATTATTATAATCTGAATGGGTGGTTCAATGGATATGTTTTCATAATGAATGTTAATAGGAATAGAAGTTGGTAAGACTCATGAGGAGTGTTAAAAGGTTTTGCGGAATGGGGTGGACTCGGAGTGACCCATCGCTGCTTGGAACGACCTTGCGTGCGGCCTCAGATGAAATCAGGTGACAAGAGTATCAGAATCAGCGTGTGCATGGCCATTCTGCGCTTAGTTCTCGGTACCGTGCCATACATAATTATCACTCCATAGTGCCTAAAAGTTGCAGTTGTACTTAATGTAATGGTTGCAATATACCTAATCGGATATTAAATATCACAACTTCCATATAAAAAATACAGTTTTTTTCACGAGGTGAAACACCCAACACCACTTCCCGCTTCTCTCTCCTCTATGCATCAACACGTCATGCTTCCTTTGCAAGGGACTCACGCCATCGGTTGCTATCGGGAAAGTTTTTGATATTACGTCAATGTTACCACTTTCCGAATCTAGCTCGAGTTTTTAAAAATGATTTATGGGAAGTACTTTAAGGCGAAAGTAAGAGAGTTGATATATAAAACAAAACAAATATTTCGTAATTTTTGTATTTTCACTTTAACCTGATAGCCGACAGCGGGCATATACCATAGAAACTGACAATTGTATTCTGAGTGGGCGGACTTACTTTAATCCGCTGGACTAAACCGGTTTTTGTATGGTTGGTCCGGTGCTAATCTCGTACTAAGTTTTGACAGGTGCTGTCTGAATACGACTGTGGGTGTTTAAGGTGGCCCCCCAACCCGCTCATCTGCCCATACAAAAGGGGAAAGAAGATCACGCCCATATTTCTAGTCAGAGATCCAAAATTTTGCTCAAAATAGCTTTATTTGATCGAACTAGATGTCTGATGACCATTGGCATTGTAAAATTGTGTTTGGTTTCTAAGTTATAAGGTCCGAAAGTTCGAATTTTTCGCGCGTTTTATACAATAACTTTGGAGGTTGATTACGCAATGATAAAGTAAGAACATCTTAAAAAAAATAATCATCAGACATAGCTTATTTAATCAAGATTTATGATCTATTTGGTTTTTGTTAGATTTTTTACTACATCGGTCGTGGTTTACTTTTAGCTATAAGTCGTTTTGAAATTAAAATTTTCGTAAATCTTACCAAATCATACAGTACATTGTCCTTTTTGTGGACATGTTGCATCTTCCTCATCACGGAGCCTGTCTTTTTGTTTGAAACAGAGAACGTCCCAGAGCGCAACAGCACGGTTTTGTACCGTGCCCGCGAATGAGTTAGGCCCGCCGGGTTGGGCCACCTTAATGTCGTTAGACATGACCATTGTCGATGTATATCGTATTTTTATATCTTTGTTATTCGCCGTTTTCAGATGATTACATAGGTACGGGATATCTGTTGATAATATTCACTGACCAACATTGATCCGGCCAATGTTTCAATGGCCTTTCCTGACCGCAAGATTCTTGTTTGCCAAAACAAAGTCAGTTAAATCTTGCATGCATTCATCAATTGGTCAACGTATTGAATTTGTTTTGTAACATTTTGTTACTACTCAATACAATGATGGCGACAGGAGGACAATCTTCATTGCCACTTCGACATTCTACGTTCAATTTGATGTGGAATTCGAACTACGGCTTGCCTCAAACGTCGAAAATCGATCACCCATTCGTAACCCGATCGCGCCTAAAGTTGGTTCGCCTCGATTATAGAAGGCATCGCCCCACTGGGCGACCTAGGGCTTCTGGAGCTATTTATTTGTGGCTTAGCCATGATTCGCAAGTGGGAACGAGCGAGATGGAAGATTACTTTGACTTTGGCTGAGGAATACTTGCGTGATGAATGGTTATCTGCGCTATATTGCTTCCCACATGCTCCCAGATGTTATCATTGTAAGTGATACATACAGACATTCGCCGTTCGGTAGTCGATCAAAACAAAAGACACCCGTTTGTGGCACCGTTTTTTTATTATCTTTAAGCGCTTCGTATTCAGAGTGAACCTGTCAAAACTTAGTAAGGGATTAGCACCGAACTAACCATACAAAAACCGGTTTAGTCCGGGCATAATCCGCGTATTAAAGTTAGTCCGCTCACTCTGAATGCGGCTGCTAGTTTTTTTAAATTAATTACACATTGTGTATTCAATTAAAATTCTGACCAGTAGTCAGAGCCGGGGTTCTGTGGTGAAACAGAACATCTTTTGTTCTACAAGTTTTGTTTTAAACACCGAAATATTACATCCTCCGTCGAATCTTGTATAATGGCACGGAAACCTTCGTCCGACACTCACTTGGCCCATTTTTTGTGTGTAGGTATGTATCAGCAAAAATGAATAGGCAGGATGCCAAAGCTGTTGAACAAAAGTTGTTCAATTTCGCGTACAGAATCACCCCTTTTCGGCTATGACTACTGGTAGCTATACACCTTCTATTATCATTAAATGAAGATTTAATTTATGCCAATGTTTGTATGGATATTTAAAATGGCAAATAATTAAATATATTTCCTTACATAATAAAAAAACGTGTTTGACAAAACATGAATTAAAAATATTTCGTCAAGACCAACTATAGAATTGATAACTTCAATAAGATAACAACTTCAGAATTATCCCAGGGAAAATATATTGACCTCATTATTAAATGCATTGGAGTGTTAGGAGATGCAATCCCTACAGACATCTGGAATAAACATTCTTTCTCAAACGAGCGACAAGCAACAAGTTACACAAGACATGACCCCAAACTGACTCACACAGTGGAGTGACTAATTACGTTTGTAAATAATTTGCGCTAATTGTTTTAACGACTAACATTTTTATTTGTTTGTTAATTAATGTTGTCTAATAATACGAAAGGAGAAAGCCCAAATCCAGGCCCCTTAGAAATCATTCGGGTCTTTTATTGACACATATGCGATAATTTATATTTATTATTTAAACATATTTTAAACTATCTGAATCCCAATTTTTCACGGTTACTCCCCAGTTACTCGTTAAATAATTAAAAGGAATCATTGACAATTACTTCTTTTCCTACTAAAAATATGAATAAGACAGGGACAGAACATTACATAGTACTTCCGTTGTCACAAGACGTGTTCGGGTAGCCTGCTCCATGCCATTTCGTCATGGAGCAGGGCAGTCAATGGGCATTCTCCTTTAAATAACAAAATCTTAGGTAGGCAGCTAGCCAAGTATATTTCATGAAGCTGGACCTGGATTGCTAGTAAGTATACCTACTGTCATGATATAAGTAAATTGCACCACATGGGAAATAAGTGTCATGGCAGGAAATTGAACCGGATGAAAAACACGGAAATTGTTTTATGTCAGCTTCGACCATCTTTCTTTCAATGCGATAGTACTAACCCAGGCGGGATTACCCCACCACTTAGTAATTAAGGCCAGACTCTACTGTCGAACGGTCACCCATCCAGACCAGAACCCGGCCGTGTCCAGCTGCTAAACTCTGTTTCCTACATTTTATTTACAATAGTCACTTTGGATTCTAAGGTTAGTTCTATCTCTAAAGAGTACAGAGTAGAGTTCTATACCTTGAGACCCACGGCACAGGTTGCAATGAGTAATCTTTGCCACGGCTGCTCTACGCAAGTTATGATTTCGATCTTGTATATGTTTTATCTCTCTTTATCTATCTCGCTTACGGTCATCGCCATCTACGCTCAGAAGTCATTTTTTCATGGTTATACGTTATAAAACTTTAACTATTAAAAACTGAAAGTTTTTTGACGGCAACAACGATGCAATATAATCATATTTACAACTAAGTAGCTGAGGTACCCGGCTCCGCAAGGGTCAATGTCGTTTCGAACTGATGTCGGGCTGAACCTAACATTTTATGTTATTTGAGTACAAACTTACAACTTTGATCTCTCTTTTTACCCCATTTTTGTTTAATTTTTGTCATAAAAGGTGGCCTATGCCAATTCCCCAAGTCCAGAATATATCTATACCTAATTTCATCAATATTGGTTCCGCGGTTTAGGCGTGAAAACGTAATAGACAGATTGACAGAGTAACTCTCCCATTTATTATATTAGTATGGATTTTTTGTGCGGTGTTTACAAGAAACTCTGCATGGGTCTGATGGGTTCGGAACTCTAAGGTGGTTTGGAACATAATCTGGATCGCACATTATCTTATAATTTTAATACTATTATTGTAGTCATCATACGCATCAACTTTATTTTACAAGATTTTCACACCTAGAGGTTTTCACACCTAGACTATACCAGCGAACTATGGTTTGCCAAAAAACTGCTGTAAATGCCTGGGAAAAATTGATCGATTGCGGTTATATTTTATGGAATACTAGCTGAGGTACCCAGCTCCGCTCGGGTCCATGTCATTTTGAACTTTGTTGCTGGAATTATTTCCTCGATTATATGAGGTCCCCATACAAACTTTCATCCCCTATTTCACCCCCTTCGAGTCCAATTTTCGCCATAAAAGCTAGCCTATGTCCTTCTCCACGGTCCAGGCTATATATGTATATACTACCGAAGTTCATTAAAATTGGTTCAGCGGTTTAGGGGTGAAAACGCAACAGACAGACAGAGTTACTTTCGCATTTATAATATTAGTATGGATTGAGCTGCAAAATATAATTAAGGTGGCCCAACCCGGCGGGACTAACTCATTCGCGGGCACTGTACAAAACCGTGCTGTTGCGCTCTGGGACCTTCTCTGTTTCAAAGGAAAGGGAAGGCTCCGTGATGAGGAAGATGCAACATGTCCACAAAAAAGACAATGTGCATAGTGTATGATTTGGTTAGATTTACGAAAATTTTGATTTTAAAACGAGTTATAGCTAAAAGTAAACCACGACCGCTGTAGTAAAAAATCTAACAAAAACCAAATATATTATAAATCTTGATTAAATAAGCTGTGTCTGATGACTAATATTTTTAAGATTTTCTTACTTTATCATTGCGTAACAAACCACCAAAGTTATTGTATAAAACGCGCGAAAAATTCGAACTTTCGGACCTTATAACTTAGAAACCAAACACAATTTTACAATGCCAACAGTCATCAGACATCTAGTTTGATCAAATAAAGCTCTTTTGAGCAAAATTTGGGATCTCTGATAAGAAATATGGGCGTGATCTTCTTTCCCCGTTTGTATGGGGAGTTGAGCGGGTTGGGCCACCTTAAGTAACAATTCAGATGCTGTTGCCATCTAGATTCCGTAGAATTACTAGCGCACGTTTCTAGTCATCATTCTCTGGTAATAGAGTAAATAGACTTACCACCTTAAATTAGAGTACATGTCAATAACATGTAGGCATGAAAATACAAAATAGAAGAAAGTTAGCATTTTGTTTTGGCTCAAAAGCATTTAACATGAATTGACTTCTTTCGCAAAATGGCCGACGTGGGTACTCTTGTTGACGGTGGGTGCGCTGGGTGTTGCAGGCTCCACCGACGTGGAGATGCCGTCGTCGCTGCTGCACGCCGTGCAGAGCCAGATGCAGAGCAAGGGCGGCTACGAGGTCCCCTACGGAGTCAAGGTAAGCCTCCAATCATACATTCGATATCCGTCACTCACTAGGAATGGATGATTACGCATTTTGTGCTCTAAGAGTACAGTTAGCCATACCCCAAACTAATTTGTAATCAACGTACCTACATCATAAATCCAGAAACTAACTGATTTTTTTATGGAGAAGGACATGACCTAACTCAACCCGGTAAAATGCAAGCGACGCCTGCGTTCTGAGCCGGTAGTCTAAGTTGTCACCTAAATTGGCGTTACGGCAAACCGATCGACTGGCGTTTTCAAATGTATGGAGAAATTGATGAGCGCGCGCAGCGGGCGTTAAGCGAACTAACATTTGCGAGTCCGAGCTTGATTTGACAGCTTACTCAACGTTGCCGTAAATACGTCGACGTTGCCGTTTACGTCCACTCCATACAAATCATACAAATCGTTTTCGTTTTCATACAAATCGGAAGTCCGCGTTTGACTTTGACAGCTTGAAGAAGTAAAACCACAGAATATCTAGTAAAAACTTGTATTGAGTTTGGAGAAAACGCCAGTCGATCGGTTTGCCGCAAACGCCAATTTCGGTGAGAACTCAGACTGCCCACTCTGCGCTGGTTTCGTTAGCTAGATTGGATATACAAAATAAATGTCGGTATGTACGAGTACCTGCTGATGAATATACTGATTGTCTAGACATATTGATACCTAGGTATTTATTAAACAACAATAACCAGTCAGATTTTTCATTGAATACTTAAATGCACCTAAACGTATTTCTGTAACCTAAATCACCAAAACTACTAAATACAACCAAATATTTCTTCAGTATTGGTATAACTGAGCAAGTATGTATTTATACTTCCATGCTTCGTTATTTGAACCCATTTACTTTATCATATTTTTTGGGAACGATAACTGAATTTTCAGGCGCCATATATAGGTAACGCAACCACTTGACGCAGGCAGACCAACATTTTTAACTTCAGAGGATTGGTCTTTGCCATGTGAATACAGTTTCAGCCATTTACGTAATCGTCACCATTTTTGTCGCGACCTCCTAGTCTATCTGTACTTGTAAAACATTTCTGTTGGTTATGGGATGTTAAAGTGATAGTTTTTCTCTTTTCAGGCATACTGAAGTGACACCTCGAATAGTGATATGAGAACTCCCCTGTGCGGACTACACTTCCCTCGTGTGCAAATGATGTTTCTACGTTAAGTGTACCCTATTTATTCACCATTCTAGTTAGGTACATATGTATTTACGTTTGGTAATAGTTAAGATTGTGTTGATTTGATGTGTAAATATGTGTGATCATACCTAGTTGAACTTTATGTTAAGGGTATTTTTAAGTATTATTTATATTATATTATAGTTACATAACATACAATATCTCTATGTGTTGGGATGGCGAGGAGTAGGTAGTGACCCACCCATATGGAACTGATCGTTTAGCCGCCGCTAAAGATGCTAACTACAGATTCACATACCTAAATGTGTTTTCTCACTTTTTCGATTCGTTGAGCTTTTTCGAGGATTCAAACGAATAGAACTAACGTTGATATTAACAGCTGTCAGCATTGAAATAATAAAATTTACATATTGCGTATTTTCTTTTTCATCGGCAAAAAACAACTTTCCTAGCAATGCGAAGGTTTCTTTTTTGTCTGTCAATCTACTTGTCTATAAAAAATTTTTTATCAAACTTGGATGCCCTAATAAAATAAAGGAATCGATTTCACTTTGTTTGAAACTTCCTAAAAATCTGGTAAAACTTCTGCTACATTCACTAAAGAGTACACTTGATATTTTGTGGTTACGTCTTGCTTTTAATTCACAAAAGTAATGATAAACGCAGTTGCCGTGTTGCGCTTAGAATCCTAACGATGGAGCAAGAAAGTATCGTGAACTTTGGCAACGTAGCAAGTAGCCACGCTTGATTTGATTGTTTGGTATTGCTCAATCGAACGCCGAGAGCTTTTGTTAAACATAAAAAACAGAGCATATAGGATGTGTTTGAAAAGCAATGAGCGCCTCACATATACACTCAGGCCAAAAGTCTTCAAAACATTAGATATATAAACCATCTATAGAGTAGACGGAGATGTCTTTTAAATTTATAAATGTAAATTTAGTTATATTAATTAGTGCAATTTGGACATAACTGGGACTTTCTTAATACGCCGTAAATGTTGTCTTAGAATAGGTAATATGGCAAAAACTCTTCAATTCCTGCTGAATTAAGTAAATCGGTCAGCTAAAAATCAGTCCAAACAATAAAGCGACGTTGCCAAATTTACCAACTTGTACATCTATATAATACAAATATACAAAAATGCAATACATGTATACTTTAGAAGGCTGTGGTACTGTGCATATCCCTATGCGTAAACGCTTTGATGCAATCGGTTGCACCTAGCGTATGGATCACGGGGTCCCATGCATTTGCATGAACAATTTATGTTCTCTCAATGAATGCGACTCTGGATGACAGTTGGCCACAAACGTATGAAGTTACTGACAGTTGGCCTGGTCATACTTTACAAGTCATCTCTACGAGTACCCCTTTTTAACCTTAGATGAAATAAATTTATTTTTCATCTAAGTTTTTAACCGACTTTATATTACTTATATGTCTATGGTGTGGATTCGCCCGTTGAGATGCGTTCATCGTCAAGTTTCCTCTATCAATCCTTACAATTTTTAAGCAAGTACATGGTGTGTGGTTAGATGAAAAAGAAAGGAAGTTCTTTTTAACACGCTTTTATTCAGCTAAGGTTGTGTCACGGATTTCGATGTATATTAATGCCAGTTTCCCCAATGTTTGACGCATTACAATTATGGAGCTGGTCAGGCCAAGAATCAAGTCAGTAAGGCAGCACAAATTGATGTACTTACCTACATTTCTGTCTCACTCGCTTGTATTCTGAATCTTTCGAAGGTGTATTATGAGCGTTACTTTTAAAAATATATCTTAAGAAAGATGCTATTTATAATAATATTGTTAATCAATGTACCCTAATATGTCCAGGACGTGTTCATAGCGTGGTCAGATACGCAGAAATTGCTCCATCCATTTACGAATACCTCAGTATAAGACTGCACATACTCATCTACTCATCTAATAAATACATTAATTTCTCATAAAGCTCAACTGAAACGTTATACATGTGTCATTAAATAAATCTTATATTATAAATGTTTTACATGATACAGGGCAGTTATCGAACTATAACATACATTATAATTAAAATCCTTGAAGCCAACTAAAGCATTGTTTAAGACTGCAGTAATTATCCGCTGACAGCGTATTTAGAAGGGGGACTAACTTTAGTACGCGTATTAAGGTCGGACTAAACTGGTTTTTGTATGGTTAGTCCGGTACTAATCTCGTACTAAGTTTTAAAAGGTTTACTCTGAAAACGATTTTAAATGTTTTACAAAGGCATTTCCTTACAACTTAAGAGGGCGATGTAGCTTTGTTATTGCAAGAAAAATATTTCTTGCAAAAATCGTTACTTTAGCAAGCTTGTACCCTGTCAACTTCTTTATCTATTCGAAGCCTTACAAATTAGAGTCTAAGAAGCCTCATTATAAGAAAATAAAGAAACTGAATCAAAATTGAAATATTTGTATTGTTTTTTTGTTGCTCGGCGCGGTTGCCGGACGTCTCCTTATATGAGTGATGGTGGCGGCGCGGTGCGGTACGTATACGGCGCGAGTCGCGGTCGCGCTAGCTCTCCGCCGCACGTAGAAATAAGAAATAAAAAAAGTTTATTGTTGCATGATATGATACATGCTACATATTACCAGCTGCAGAAACGAGGAAGTTTCTGCAGCTCGCGCCATACAAATGTACCTTAAACGCCTCATTAATTCCAAATAGAACTCCAGACTGATAATGGATTGTTAATATTTTTTATTTCATCATTTATTTGAATAGTAATGATAATAAAAAAGTCGATTTTTAACATTTAAAATTTTAAAGTAAGATGATGTCTAGATATAAGTGGAAACATCATATATGCATTTATAAATAATTGTTTTTGCTTTGAGATTTCTACATTTAGTCAAAAATGTTCTGAAGTAGACACCGATTCTACAATTTATTTTGTATGGAAAAGATAAACATACATTAACGAAAATAGGTTGACCTCTAGACAAGGAATCATATTTTGTAATAATTATTTTTTTAATTGTCAGACTTAGCTAGTTTATTTGGAGTGCCTCGTCAAACTTTGCGATATGGCTAGTACCAGGGCCTTAATTCTTGTAAATTTAAGTACACGTGAAATAGCCTAAATTTTAATAACAAGGTGCAACAAAAGGTCTAGACGCAGCATGTGACTAACATATGTTAGTCGCTGATTTTAAGCCTAGCCTATTTCAGAAAGTGACAGTAACTGACAAACGATTTACAATTTAATTTGGGATTTTTGTAACTTGAAACAGTGAAACCGGGCCTAAGACGGCCGTCCAACTAATAGAGTTACTTTCTCATTTATTATATTAGCATGGCTGAAAAAAATCTCTAAACCAAAATTTCGACGCCTCGCTGATCGATAGGTAACTTGCGGTCACATTACAGATTTATATGGTGTAACCGAAAGATAACTTTAGGATTTTTACAACTTAAGGGGGTGAAACCGGGCGTAATAGCCTTGTAACAGCCGTGTTACTTTCTCATTTATTATGTTAGCATGGATGAAAATATTCTCTAAACCGATATTTCGACGTCTCGCTGATCGATAGGTTACTTTCGGTCACAATGCAGATTTATATGGTGTAATCGAAATATAACTTTAGGATTTTTGTAACTTGAGGTGGTGAAACCGGGCGTAAAAGCCGTCGAACTAATATTAGCATGTACGAAAACATTATCTAAACCGATATTTCGACGCCTCGCTGATGGCATTTTTTCCATAGAAATAGGATGATTTTTTCCATGGAGGTGAAGAAATAATAAATAAGTAATTTCCTCGCCTCCATGATTTTTCCAAATGAATAAACTACGAACTGACATCAATCCCATCTTTACAAAAGACCAAATCAATACATTTTACAGTTTCGAATGCACTCAATATATGATCAGCATCTAAGGATCATCACGGATAAACTAATGAAATATCCATTATAAATTTAATTATTTTTGCAAAATACCAAAATCCAATGCGACCTTTGTTTTTGTTATGAAAATAAATGACAGCAGTGCTGTCAAACTATACGTCATATTCCAAGTATATAGCCAGTAATCATATATGTCATTGGTGATAGCAGAACGTTTTTACCATGCAGATTTTCATACAAAATTACCATCCAAATTTCCAACTATTCCTGTGGATTTTTCTAAATTTTTCTTACGTACTAACCTGGTCATGACCATAACAAACACAACAAAAAAATAATTATCCAATTTGTTGCAGTCGTTCGGTAGTTATGGAATGACATACATTTGGGGGGTTTCATTTTTGTTAATATAGATATATATAGATAAAACAAGAAACAAAAGACAACGTACGGCTGTATTTCCTGCTAAGTGTAATTAACAGTTTGTTGAATTCAAAGTGTTCTTATGATTTATTTTATCCAGATATATTCTATTTTGTACTATAAGCATTTTTTGTTATGACTATTTTTGGCTTTTAAGACTAATGTTTTGCCAGTTATAAAATATTTTCCTATTACAGTATGTTCGATCTTCATCTATGGTATCCCATCCTGGCAACAAACGCGCGCGCAGGCGACCTATCAGTCGCCAAAACATGCGTTAACGAATGGGTATGTCAATGACCCCAACAAACCGCGAGATTTCGTGTTAAAGTCGTATAAATATATGACTCTTGTGCTGAACACTGCTGCAAACCCAGGGTCCCCCACGCCGACGGAACAAGAGACTAGCAAACGTAAGTCGCGAGCGCGCAACATTCCTATTTATTCCTTTTCTCCCAGAAGTTGGGTCATACCACGTCGGGGACGAAACACAGTATGAAGGGAAACACATTTAACAATATAACGTATGTTAATAAAACTGCGAATAGCACTTAGCGCGGACTGATGGACGTACTAGAAGGGGTAGGTAGGTACCGAACTCACTAACCTGTAGGTGCGATATCCCGTATTCCAGCCGGACAGCGTCCGAGCCTGCAGCGATTGGTCCAGAGCTGTTCTCACACAGCAGAGATCTTACAAGCACGCTCACACAATACACTCAATGTTCACAAATAATCGTTCCAAAAGAATTTCCAAAATAGTTCGTCTATTTCTTGCACTTCAAAACGTTCCCGTCTCGTCTCCCGCGCGATTGTCTGTTTACTCGTCCTCCGCGCTCCTCCGCCGGTGCGTAAGTACGTTCAATTTAGCTCGTGGTCCGATTCGAACTATCGTTACCAAAAGCACACTCAAAACTGGTCCGATTCGCGCTTACAGCCCTCAAAATGGCGTCCCGTGAACGGTATGAAGTTAGCGCTGTGTCACGCAAAGCCGTACACAGTGCTCACGCTACGGAGGTGGGGGACCGTGTGTGGTACTGTCAATGTTACTTTTTAACGTTTCTAAAGAGTAATCATCGTCTTTCCACCGTGTTTTTTCACAAATCGTTGAATGTCCCTCAGTTCAAAATTCTACTTCAGCTTAGAGCATTGATTAGATTCAAATTTGAGGTGAACTACGAGCACTAATGTCATTTGTTTCATGTTTGTTGTTTTGTTTCCGTAAGCGCGTACACAAACGGTCCGAATCGTTTGTAATACTTACTGCTTTAAGCGAGCAACTGATTCGGGACGCTTCTATACGCTTTTAGCAGTGTAATTGTTTACAGTTCAAATCGGCAAAAGCTACCCGCAACCAGCGAGCTCGTAGGAAATCGGTTAGGTATTTTTGCGGGAAAGGGAGATGCGCTAAGTGCTTCGTTACAACGAGCTAGATAAAAAACCGGCCAAGTGCGAGTCGTACTCGCACACGAAGGGTTCCGTACAATCGTATAAAATTAAAGGGAATTAAGGAAACTCGGCTTGTGCCTTATAAGCTCCGCCTTTAACGCTATTACCCTCATTCCAAAAGAAATTAGATGCCATGCCAGGACCTTCCATTTATGTCCCCGGCTACCTTGAACTGTATGGATAACACGGAAAATTTTTCATTGCCGTTTCGACCATGTATTCTGTATTCTTATGCGATGCGGGGGAAAAAGAAAGAAAATGATTCATAAACTGGGCAGGGATTTGAACCCTCTACAAGCATATGAAATGCTGATTATCAAACAATTAATATAAAAAAAATGTTTATATAATTGAAATTCTTTATTATCATCAGAAAAAATGGCATAGCTAGAACATAGAACTCATGGCCATGACCTTCCGGCGCATTGAAATTAACGTTATTTCATTAAGGCAGTTGCAAATCAGAGGAGTAAAAGAAAGGAGAATCAAGCATTGACACATAAAGAATAACATAACCTATACAACGTGGAAACACAGTTACAAAGCCTATCTCAAAAAATTAAACGATATCTACAACCAGTAGTCTCGATGTGACACATGACTAGGGTTGCCATCTCTAAAATTTGGCAATCAGGATAAAACGTGAAAATACGCGTGAAAACCCCGGATTTTAGACCCCATTTTCACCTACTGCTTATTAGCTTAATTGCCACATATTAAGAGCTTTTCTTAGCAGCTTGCAATCAATGCCAGTACAAGATAATCATCACTTTAGTAATAAAGGCCCTTTAAGTGTCAATTAAAATAAATCAGCATTAGGTGAAAACCAGGCTTAGTGTAAGACTTGCATTATTTATTACCACCTTTAGTATATGTCAGTCAGTCAGTCAGTCGGCGTGTTTGCGTCCACTGCTGGACATACGCCTCTCCAATTTTTCGCCAGTCCTCCCGGCCCTCAGCGGTACGGAACCACTGCTTTCCGCCTACTCACTTCAAGTCGTCGTCCCACCTGGCGGGTGGTCTTCCCACACTCCGTTTTCCTAAGTATATGTGCCTTTAGTTAATTCCGAGAAATATATTTTATCCAAGCACATATGGATTGCAGTATAGAGTAGAAAAAATTTAGGATTCCAAAAAAATACCTTTTTTTTATATCGTGGTTTGGGAAATAAACATTTTGAAAGGATCATTCAGAAAACGTTTTTTAATAAAGTGCTACTGTGATTACATTGCCAAGTTATCTGTATTTATAATATTAAAGCTTGATTTATAATATTTCACCAATATTACGTAAAACAGACGTAAACATAGATCGCCTAAAGCTATTTAACTCGAAGTTGCGACCCACATTGTGATGGTGTGAAGTAATATTATAGGAAATTTGTACCTATTTTATGAATAAATTATATTTGCAATAATTTGTCAATTATTTTAAGCGCTGATCATAATTACTGAAGAATGTCTATGGTTTCCAAAATCATCAAACAATTCTGGAATCTCGTTATATTCATTCTCTTTCGCTTGATCCTGTCTCGATCCTTTATCACGTCAACGTATAACTTATTTTACAGAAAATAAGATATATCTTTTTCATGCATTTTCCATAGTATAGCATTGTCAAAATTAATGGAGAAATAGATCAATGGAGAGTGAAAACATGTGAAAAACTAAAACCCGTCTCCTGAAAAATACGCTCTTGTTCAAGAAGTTAGCAGCGCCATCTAGCGAAGCGGGCGCGCACTGATCCAACGACGTGAACTTGGCGTGTTGCGTAAAAACTTGCGACTAACATCACTCTCAACACCATTTTAAAACTGCCATATAATTAATGCATGTGGTTTCGTTTTGACAATGTACGTTTATTATATGCAACAAATTCGTAAATAATTGAAGACTCCTGGCTGCATTCCTGCAATCTATCAGGACACACGAAGGCTATAACATTGGTCCAGTCGAGCCGAACAAAGAAGATCAAACGGCCACGTTGAACGTCGATCTCGTGTCCAGGAATCGCTGAAAGAGAAGCTGGAGCAGCTGCAAGCTACACGGTCTGTTCATCTCATCCATCTTAACCTCTCCTATTCTCTCCAATTTGCGGTAATTGTGCCATCGTGTCTCAGTCTTGCGATACCTACCTCGTCCCACGCTACGCTCGAACCGGCTTTGAAAACGGTACTGTAAGTACCTGCTTTTTTCTCTTTTAAGTTCCAAAATTAGTGACGTTAAGGTTTATCGCATTACAGCGGCTACAGTATCCGAAAAATACCTTTCTGATTGACCCAAATCGCTCCGTTTGCAAGCTACTTCAGTTGCGGATAACCGCCTTGCTGAGCTGAAAAAGCAACAAAGCACTAAACTTGAAACTGAAAAACAAAAACTTGATTCGAACCTCAAAGTAAAAATTAATTTGCGCATTCAATCATATTCAGTTGTATTTGAAAATTTCAATGATATTCAAGGTGAAATCGAACAGCTCATCGCTGACCTTTCTTCTCAGTTAGAATACAGAGAATAATTCGAAGAACAATATTTCTCTTTGATGACTGCTGAGCGATATAAACAAGAAGAAACTCGTGGTTCTGGAGGTAAGGCTGTCTCGAATAAACTGCCACAAATCACATTACCTGCCTTTGACGGTTCTTATGATCAGTGGTACGATACACAGCCTACAATCGCTATCACCATGCTACATCATCGAGTATTCTTCATTTCTTTTTAATTATTTGATTACATGTTGCAAATGTTGCGTATTGTATAACTTTGCTTCGTTTTGTTATGTTTTGGTAAATAGTGTTCATCCTTGTTACTACCTACTAAAGCATTTGTCATCAATATCGGGCCAATAGAGATAGTGTCATGTGTTTTACTTCTTACATAAGCTTAGATAATATGTTTTATAATGTATATGTGTTCGTATATACGTTACCGCTGTTAATTAAAAATAAATAAAACTTATTCTGGGTAGGTTTGGATGGAAAATATGTTTGGGTCACAGATTTTAGAAATGATTTCCAATTATCGGATGCATGCAAGCATAACCGCGCAACAAATCACAATATATAAGTTATTTTTGCAATGTGATAATCAAGCCGTTTCATTTCATACCCAACACAGCATCATAAAAACCTGCATCGCGCCGGTAAGCCCACTATAGGCTGGTGGAAAGGATGTCCAGGGAAAACTCAGATTCGTTTTTACATATTTATTCCGACATAATACACAGGAGGAGAACGAGAAGAGCAATAGACAATATAGATAAATCAGAGCCAGACAATCAATTGTTGCGTTCGTCGCGAGGGACAAACCAGCACCGACTTCTCAAAATCTTATCATGAATTACGGACTAAAAAGTAACGTCACATAGCCTATAACCAGTGGATGATCTAGGCGGTTCCAACGATACCTCATTTGTCAAATTATGATAAGTAGTTATAAGGGAACATATGAATATACATACAGACCCACATGCATGCCGATCAAAATCATAACCCTCCTTTTGCATCGCCGTAGTGGGGTTAAAAAAGATCCTTGCAGACCTTTCAGAATGGTGAAAATGACCAATTAATACTTTAATTTTTCAAGGATTGTTTGATGATCTTAAAGATGTAAGCGTCTTTGTCGCCCGCCCTCCGAACGCCGGAACGTCCGGCTTCCGAGCCTGGCAACACATCGCCAAACTTCCACGCCACAAAAAAAACTATCAAGCACCGTTACGGGTCTCTTTCCTTCTTTAAGAGTACGACTAAAAGCTACTCTAGACTGTATGAAAAACGGCAATATTCTCAGCTCTTAATTGTTTGACCCAATAGAACTGGTCCCTATATGATGGTAAAATCAAGGTAAAATTAGAAGATGGCCTCTTTCTGGCATGCCGGCAATCCCTTCTCCGCAAAGGTAAGTGGCCCGAAGCCTTGTGCTAAGATTTGTTGCATATCGTGACGAATACCACGAGGTCAAATCTGAGCTGGTGTCCTTTTTTCTTATCTGAGATTGAAAATTGAATTTTCATCGAAAAGTGCAGGGTTCAGGGCTCATTTAAAACTATATCCCTGGCGATAAATGGCGTCAGTTGAAAAATAGGAATCGGCTTGAATTTTATTTAGAAACTCATCATATTTCCGGATTTCTCATTTCGATTTAATTTTGTATTAATTATTTTGATTATTGAATTATTTTGTTACCAGTATTTAATTTTAAACCAATTTAAGGCTTAGCACGCACTGCGATTAAACGAGTTTAATCGTAGGTCTGAAACCGTAAACAAATAACTTTCTATAAAAGCGCGCGCATTAGCGACTATTTTCATTGACCCATTTTAAAAATGTATGTGACCTGCTACATTTGGATTGCGATTTAATTGCGTCCCATTGTAATAGTATGATGGCGCACGCACAGCCGTTAATCGCTTTTGGTTTTTTATTCAGTCTCGACTTCGCGAGCGCAGAGCATCTAACATAGCAAATGTTATGCTTGGTTATTAAAGTTTATTCCGTTAGCATTAATAAACCGGCCAAGTGCGAGTCGGACTCGCACTCGAAGGGTTCCGTACCATCGTACAAGATTTAACCCAAAAACATTTTTTGTATGGGGGCCCCCTTTTATTTTAATTATTTTTAAATATTACCTATTTGCTGTTATAGAGGCAAAATACACACTCTGTAAAAAAATAAGCTCTAACTATTACGCTTCAGGAGATACAGCCCTGTGACAGACAGACGGACGGACGGACGGACGGACGGCGGAGGCTTAGTAATAGGGTTCCGTTGGCACCCTTTGGGTACGGAACCCTAAAAATAATAAAAACAACCTGAGTGCTCACATAAGAAAGGCTGTTTTACTCCGCCAAGCCTGTACCCAAGGATCCAACTACTCCAGATTCATATTCCTAAAATTCCTTAGCCTTTTAACGCGAAGGTTATATTCTATGAAAGATGTAATTGTCAGTCACTGGTTGAATATTGACCAAATTGCTTAACCTTGTCAGGCCACACGGTGGGAAAGGTCTAATTATAGAGAAAGTGAAAATTTCTGTTGACGTGATTAAGGATCGAGACAAGATCAAGCGAAAGGGAATGAATATTACGAGATTCCAGAATTGTTTGATGATTTTGGAAACCATAGACATTCTTCAGCAATTATGATCAGCGCTTAAAATAATGGACAAATTATTGCAAATATAATTTATTTATAAAATAGGTACAAATTTCCTACAATATTACTTCACACCATCACAATGTGGGTCGCAACTTCGAGTTAAATAGCTTTAGGCGATCTATGTTTACGTCTGTTTTACGTAATATTGGTGAAATATTATAAATCAAGCTTTAATATTATAAATACAGATAACTTGGCAATGTAATCACAGTAGCACTTTATTTAAAAACGTTCTCTGAGTGATCCTTTCAAAATGTTTATTTCCCAAACCACGATATAAAAAAAAGGTATTTTTTTGGAATCCTAATTTTTTTCTACTCTCTACTGCAATCCATATGTGCTTGGATAAACCTGCTTGGATAAAACATATTTCTCGGAATTAACTAAAGGCACATATACTAAAGGTGGTAATAAATAATGCAAGTCTTACACTAAGCCTGGTTTTCACCCAATGCTGATTTATTTTAATTGACACTTAAAGGGCCTTTATTACTAAAGTGATGATTGTCTTGTACTGGCATTAATTGCAAGCTGCTAAGAAAGGCTCTTAATATGTGGCAATTAAGCTAATCAGCAGTAGGTGAAAATGGCCCTAACTGCAGCAAATCACGATTTAGCGCTATTTATACATCTAAACATTAAGAGCTAAAGTAATAATGAATCATAGTTTGTACGAATATATTTTTAAGCTGGCGATGCTGAGTGCAACAAATAAGAGATACTGCAATGAAACCAATAACAAAATACTGAACAAACTAACATTCCATAAAATTTATACAATTTTAACAAAGCCGTGACGCTGAAGCCACCATTTTAATGAACTAAGTATGTAGGGTTTGCGGAGAAGGCATACCTAACACTTGTTCGGCGAACATTTAATGTTGCCTCCTCCTTATTGTCCATGCAAATTCCGGTAATATAATATATATATAATATATAATATAATATATTACCGGCATTTGTATGGACATTAAGGTCAATATTTTCTAGGTCGTCGTTTCGAATGGATCGTTAATTTCTCGGCGGAAGATATTCCCTGTTCGGCTGTGAAGGATAATCATCGGCTTGCACACCCGATGGCGGGCTGCCGCTGCCCGGGCGTCCTGCGGAAGGCCTCTGGTTTCCCGGATATGTTGAAGACGGCCCGGTAGGTCCTTGGCTTCCTGGATATGTCGCAGATGGTCTAGTGGGTCCTTGGCTGCCTGGATATGTTGCGGAAGGGCCACTGGGCCCTTGACTGCCTGGGTACGTCGAAGATGGTCCGGTAGGTCCTTGGCTGCCTGGATATGTTGAAGAAGGGCCACTGGATCCTTGACTGCCTGGGTACGTCGAAGATGGCCCGGTTGGTCCTTGACTGCCAGGATATGTCGCAGACGGTCTAGTGGGTCCTTGACTGCCTGGATATGTTGCGAAAGGGCCACTGGGTCCTTGATTGCCAGGGTACGTCGAAGATGGTCCGGTAGGTCCTTGGCTGCCTGGATATGTTGCAGACGGTCTAGTGGGTCCTTGATTGCCTGGGTACGTCGCAGATGGCCCGGTAGATCCTTGACTGCCAGGATACGTCGCCGACGGTCCAACAGATCCCTGGCTTCCCGGATAAGTTGCAGATGGTCCTGCTGGTCCTTGGCTGCCAGGATATGCTCCAGATGGTCCGATCGGTCCTTGACTCCCGGGATACGTCGCTGATGGTCCTGCTGGTCCCTGGCTTCCTGGATAAGTCGCAGATGGTCCGACCGGCCCTTGATTGCCTGGATACGTCGCAGACGGTCCGACCGGTCCTTGACTTCCCGGATACGTGGCGGAGGGTCCCTGGCCTGGATACGGATCGTTCGGGTACTTGCCTCCCTGCACGGTGTTATCGTATAGGTCAGCGTTTAGTCCGTAGAGCTCCGGCGCGCGTGCGCAGTCGAACTGGTTCCACCAGACGCACACAAATACCTCCTGCGAGAAGATAGTGCCGTTGGGGCAGAGGAAGTCGTAGGTGATGTTGTTAGCG
The DNA here is from genome assembly GCA_946894095.1 of Incurvaria masculella. NCBI lineage: Eukaryota > Metazoa > Arthropoda > Insecta > Lepidoptera > Incurvariidae > Incurvaria > Incurvaria masculella. The sequence continues at coordinate 13,118,564 of OX335641.1, read as the reverse complement.
CATACGTGGAACGCCTGGCACCGCGTCTCCACGTCCGCGTAGTAGCCGGGATACTGCTGGGAGGCGCAGCTGAATGACGTCTGGGGCACCTGCGGTAGGACAAAACATTGTAATTTTTTTTCCAAGTTGAAGCGCGCCAAATACGGTCTACTAGATGTTTGTTGTTACCAATCAAAATCTTACCTAACGTGCTACTTCGCTTTTCACAATTAAAAGTTGCCGTTTTTTTGTAAAAGTGTTAGGTTAGCCTTTAATGAATACATAATGTTTGTTTTATAATCGTTGCTGACCCGACGAGCCCCAATGTTGTCATGAAACACCATTCAGTAAGTGGCGACCGACCTCATCCGTACAGCGAGAGCGTAGCCACGTTTTAGTGATACACTGACGGTAACGTTGGCCATTCAGTTCGTTCAGTTACGCTCACTACTGATGTTTTAGACTTCCAACGACACGTCAATATTGCACAGAACGCATTTTAGTGCAACGAACGTATTTTGTAGTTGCGCGTCTCGAATTCGTAAACGAACTGATTGGCCGGAGGAGCTACCATCTGTGTATGTATTACATAGACCTAGCATAGCGCGCTGTACTTACTAGACGATGTAGTAATCAATCAGATTGTAGCGTAAGCTATTTTAAGCTATGTTTGTGTATGTAAAGCTATGTTTCTTTACGTGCGCCGCGCGCACACCAATACTTAATTCAGTGAATACACGATCTTCAACCGAAGTACACGTGTTTCACTGAATTAAGTATTGGTGTGCGCGCGCGGCGCACGTAAAGAAACATAGCTGACGACGCAGCAGTCAGGTTACACATAATGTAGCTTACGCTACAAGATCAAAGTATGGGAGTGATATGGTCTCTCCACCGCTAGTTAGAATGAGATGGAACACAACTGCCCGATGAGACCACTCCTCAAATCGTTATCATTGTACATTGTATTGCATTGTACATACGAGTAGTACTTAGGAGTCGCGCTCATGGGATGGGAAATGGTTTTTTTGTGAAATCTTTATGATTTCTCTAGTTTCCCTTAAAGAATGCACGGTGACCTGCGCATTTATAGATTATTAGGTGAACGGGATTAAAAAAAACGGACTAAACCTCTTTTCAGGGTTCGGTATCCAAAGGTTGAAAACGGAACCCTATTACTAAGCCTCCGCCGTGCGTCTGTCCGTCCATCCGTCCATCCGTCCGTCCGTCACAAGGCTGTATCTGATGAACCGTAATAGGGGCAGCTGAAATTTCACAGAGTGTGATATAACGACAAATAGGTAAAAGGGGTGACCCACTGATTCTTTGTCAATCAAATTTCTTAACTTTTCCTCAATATTTCTAAGTAAAACGTAAAACATAACTTCAGATCATTATGTTGAAGCTTTAAAGCGATTTAGAATTTGGTTTTGTAAAAAAAGAAATTTTAGTACATTTCGTACAAAACAATTTTGGTCTCATCCTTCAGTTGACTCTGTATGCTTTATATCCTAAGCCTATGATGTATTATCACTAAAATATTACTACGCTGCCGCTATTTATTTTGACGTTAAAAAAATTGGTTAAAGAGGAAAGCAATAATTCGAACAAATATTTATTTTTACTTTCACTTTCTCTTCACTTCTCTTTTCTTTATTTGTGAATTGAGTCGTATTAAATAAAAAAAATTATTTTACCCCGTCCCTCACATGTCCAAAAAGGTTTGAAAAATGCGGAAACATTTGCATTTGCAATATCACAAACGTAAGCCGATCAGACATGTCTAGCAAATGAATATGCCATTGTATTCATGAGGTTGCGAAGTCCCAAGTGCCGCAGGTATAAAGATCTTACCTCACTCAGCACGGGGTAGTCAGTTCCAGGCTCGCCAGGGATGGCGCTATAGTCGCCATCCTCGTACTGGCCAGAGTCGTCACTCTGCGGGCCTTGTGGAAAACCGCCGGTGCCACCTTCGGGTCCAGATGACCCAGGGTAGGTAGTAGATCCTCCATTGGATCCCGGGTAGCTGGTAGATCCTCCAGTTGATCCAGGATATCCGGGAGACCCTCCAGCGGAACCAGGAAAGCCTGTAGATCCAGTTGATGCTGTGTGACTTGGCGCTCCACTGGGATGGCTTGGAGATCCTCCAGTAGATCCAGGATAACCAGTAGATCCTCCAGTGGACCCAGGGTATCCTGGGGTTCCTCCGTTTGATCCAGGGTAGCTAGGTGAACCTCCAATTGAACCAGGGTAGCCAGTAGACCCTCCGGTCGACCCAGGGTAGCCTGTAGACCCTCCGGTCGACCCAGGGTAGCCAGTAGACCCTCCGGTCGACCCAGGGTAGCCAATAGACCCTCCGGTCGACCCAGGGTAGCCAGTAGACCCTCCGGTCGAACCAGGGTAGCCAGTAGACCCTCCGGTCGACCCAGGGTAGCCATTAGACCCTCCGGTCGACCCAGGGTAGCCTGTAGATCCTCCTGTCGATCCAGGGTATCCTGAGTTACCACCAGGGTAACCAGTAGACCCTCCATTCGATCCAGGGTATCCTGAGTTACCACCGGGGTAACCAGTTGAACCTCCATTCGATCCAGGGTATCCCAGCGTCCCTCCATTTGATCCCGGTTGACCCGTCGAGCCTCCAGTCGACCCAGGGTATCCCTGTGTGCCTCCGGGATAGCCACTTCCACCTGGTGAACCATCAGGAGCAAACGGCTTGTCAGGCCGGCTGTAGTCATAGCCGTTCTGGCCCTGCGAACAAAGAAGCAGAATTTAGCAACCGGTTTACTACAAGTTAAAGCTCCAGTAATTCCTAACATTAACGTACCATATTTCTCAAATCAAATGTTAAGAAGGTATGAGATAATTAAATTTATTCGAAGATGCAAGATAGAGAAGGAAAAATATAATAAATATAATTCATGTTCACATTTTACGTACCTTGGTTCCAGAGGCTAACAGCAAAGCTGCAAAATAATGCACTGAGTTAAAAATCATTTTGTTAATACTTAAACATTATAATAGATATGCAAATATACTCTACGCTGGAGGCTTTGCTCCAGTTTTAGCAAAGTTAAGATACGATTATATCAGAGGGTGATGTAGGGGCTCATGTCTTCAGATCATTATTAGAATGATAATCATATACGATTAAGTGTATTTTGCTTATGGACAGTCAAGTATTTTTTTAGTCATTACACCGGAAATAAAGACCGATTCGATATCCTATTTCTTTCTTGTTTCAGTGTAACTATGAACTTAGAAATATAGGACCGTGCTACTCTAAATATACTGGAGTCGTAAAGAGACTTTCTGACATTATGTTGTGAGGCTTTCTAGCATGAACACATGCAGCATCTAATACCAAATCCTCGGCTGAAAGTTGAGTAGAATATTTGACTACAATACATCCAGAATAAAATGATATGCCTACCCAGAAATAGCAACTTCACTATACGGAATTAATTGGCGAAAGATGTTCTATTGAAACAAACCTTTTGAAGGTATTGTTTTGTTGGGAACTATGTACGCCTCCTGTAATTATTCACTGTCAGCTTTTTATTATTAATAGCGCGTCGGCACGCCACATTCGCTCAGCGATTTTCTCACGTTTTTCATGCTTGAACTTGAAATCTCTTCCCAGCGCTACCAAAATGTATGAGCAGGCTCAAGGCACGCTACTAAAATAGTCAGTGCCGCCACGGTCATTCAGAATTCAGCAGAAATAGTGAAATCTGGGGATCCTTGCATAGTTCAGCCGTGCTCCTAATCTAATTTATTCGCCTCAGATCTGATTAAAAAAGGGAAGGTCCGTGAATAGGACCTAAAATCATGACAGTTCCTTAAAAAAATGTGCGGAAATCGGAAATTCGCTTGCTTTCATTGATACCTAGGCGTCTTTAGTTTGTGTCCGTGTTTATTTTGTTTTTGCAAAGTTTAATGAGAGCTGGTGCAATATGCACTGTTCTACTATAATGAATTGTACTCTTTGATTAATTTTAAGTTAAACCATAGACGTTTTGGCCTATTTTGACTGTTTTCTAACGGAAACTAAAACATAAAAGATAGTGACATGTAAACTGAGACAGTAAAGACTATGAAGGAAGATTTTTTTTTAATAATAATAATAATTTATTTATATCAGGTGCATTGTCCCATAACATTGTAAATAATAAATCTAAGTTACACATTAATAAAATCCTTATAATAAATTCGTCCCAAAATAGTTGCTACTATTCTATTCTCACTGATGGCTGAACGGCGAAGGAATGCCGCCTTCTGTTTGCGCAGTACACCAAAGAAATCAGTCAAACCATTCTCCGCGAACATGCCAGACGCACTACACCGCCACGGCAGTCCCATCATGCAGCGCAATGCATTGTTGTACTGCACACGCAGTGAGTTAAACGCTCGCTGCGTGTAGCTGCACCACAGGTGACCGGTGTCCACCATTTATACGTGTTAACATCTATAATTGACCATGGTTGCCGACCGCTGATCGCCCTGCGATCCCCAAAATAATTACAAAAGTCCGACGTAGCCCGTGAATTTGAAAGAAATCTCTTAGAATATGTAAGCAATAACATTTTATCAAATAACTTATTCCAACCGTGTGCAATCAACGCATAAAGCGTTCTATTCTATTAAGACCACATAAAAAAATCGATTAACCCGCTCTCAAAGAATCGTTCCTGACCCTTAACCCGGCCCGCGCGTGCGCCTAGAGGCGAGGACCTTCACCGTCCTTCGCCGAGGTGACGTCACCACGAAACAATTGATGAGCGCCGCATCACGCAACTGTTCATAAAATGCCTTTAGTTGCCTAGGTGCTCTTTCTCAAAAACCTGCTTAGTATGTGCTCGAGAGATCGATTCGCGCAAATGTCCAAACCAAGCCAATTTTTCACAGCTATCAAACGAAGGGCGATTGAACAAGTTTTCTGCAAAGTTTGGAAGCGCTGGTATTTTTAAAAGTTTTCGTAATTTCTGCAATGATCGAAGAAGGAAGGAATGAAAACATTTTCAACAATGTCTCCTTGTATTCTCTAACCTACTGAAATTTTAAATCTTTAGTACTCGCCCTTTCAAATGATATTCGTAAAACACCACAAGGATTACCAAAAAAAATTTTTTTTTTTTGTAATCTTGGTTTGGTTTTGATGACATCGACATACTAACTTATTGACGGCCGCTTAACTAATATACAAATATTAGTAAACAAATATAAGGCGTATTTTCTGCTGTGTGGGGTTCCGGCACTTACAAAGATTAAAAATGATTTCTTCGCATGCGCGTATGATGCAACTAAGATATTGTTCGTGTTTGGTTCTGATTCCGATTTAAACAGTAGGTCACCTGACTTACAGTGATATGATTAATCCCGCCTGGGTTGGTATAAACCTTCGCTTTTAGTAAATATTGATAAAACGGAAAATTAAATGGTTTCTGCTTTCCACAGTAGCCGGCGTAAAATTTGAGGGAAAATGGGAAAACCAGAAGCGTCTGCATACCTTCTGCGCTCTTACTAAGGCCATGCCACGGGATCTAGTTTCCGTGAGGTGTTTTGGGTTCGTATTAATATGTGTTGGAATTAGTCCAGTTATAAAAAAAAACATAATTATTTAAGGATATTTTATCCTACCCTGCGCTTAGCTACAAGCGGTGTACCTACAGTGAGGTTCGATTAAATTCGACAAATAATTTCTGCCTTTCCTGACCGCCACGACAGGCGCGATGGTATATGTAGTCCGTCGGTAAGGTCAACCCGTTCTCAGACTTTAACGAGTGCTCTGAAGCTGAGGGTCCTAACTGTCTCTGCAAAAGAGCTCAATTACCTACGTCGTTTATTCGCCTCAGATCTGATTACAATCGTATACATTACTGGCAATTTCGATAAATCAAAAGACAATAATAAAATGTCAGTCGCCAATCATCATTGATGGCCCATTTTGTAACATTATTTGAAAAAGATGAAGATGCACTTCGTGCTCTTGGATCCGAACCGCAGAGCCATTTTTGACAGGTGTGCACGATTGTCAGTGGCCAAAGTGGAGTCGGCAGCCACCCAAAAAGTTTTTCGATTCTGTACTGTTTAAAACATGTGTCCTTATATGCGACTGACTTACTCCAATCGGGGTCGTCTTGCGAATGGTTGCTGGATAACAAAATATTAGCAATTTTCAGAACATATGCCGGTGGGTTCCGGCACGTAAAAATCAAACAATTGAACCAACTGCACTTTTTTCTCGAGATGTCTAAGAGCTGATCAGGGATTCGTCGTTCGTGGTTCGTATTCAACGTTAAACTTTAGCTGTTGGGGTTAATTCCGACCACGTCCTTGAATGAACGATAGTCGAAGCGGCAAAGAAAATTCTCCGTGTTTTCCATCCAGGTCAATATAGCTATAAAAGAAAGGGCACGGTACCTAGTTGCCATGAGATGTAACGGGCAGATATGTGGTCCATCCCTATCCCCCCCCCCACCCCCCATCCATGTCCAATCACATGAAAGAAACCTCTGTGTAAACACGAATCAGTATAGGAGCAAACAATCCAAAATCAAAACAAGCTTTCGCTTCCACTTTTTGTTTAAATTGTATTCAAATCCCAATTGTTCCCGTCATAACTTCCGGGCATGACCAACGCTATCTGTAGCTATGCAGAGCCCATTACAAAAGATTACACAGCAGAGGCCTTGGCGCATTTACTCGAGTATTTTGAGGTAATTTCAAGATGAGTACTTAAATCACCGCAGGTTAAGCGATAAAACGATAATGTTCCGTGCGCCTGCGCAAGTTCACTATTGCCTCCCCTCGCTCGGTTCACGAATTCATGTCCTCTTTGCGTTTGAAAGTCTTAAATACTCGCTTCGTACTGATGATGTTTTCAGTTGATCTTCCGGTATTACTAGAAGTAGAAAGCAAATGTAAATATACTTTTGTACTGAGTAAGTACGTCTCTTTTTCCAAGGATATGTATGAATAAACGTTTTACATGGTATATAAAACGTGTATATACCATGTAAGTATCGTACGTAAATGCAACGATTTTTCTTATGTAAATGTGTAATATGTAATGTAAAAGTGTACGCGCAGTTAAATTAATAACAAATTAAATACCGATATTTCATATATCTTAAAAAATAATTAGATTAATTTTGATCAGGAAAAGATTTATATGAAGCAGGCCTACGAACGTGCGATATTCGGATTATATGCTCGATGATCTACCAACTGATCCAGATCCGTTGAATTATGCTATACGATATAATCCAATCGACTGTCTAAGAAGAGGCGTATTGACTGCAAATTTACGCACTTTTGATGAAAAGTTTATTTTAGTTTACGACACTCGATAATAGCGGTTTTTTTATTAATATCATGACTGTTCACTCTATTTATTAAGGTTTACCGGCATGGTACTGCATTCCTGAATTGACTAAGGTTTTTTTGTTCGGAGCAGAGGTGCTTCGAACTACCAGCACTTTTAATTTCCTTTTTAATAGTATTACAGTTAATAGGTATATTGAGTACGTAAATTTGTCAATCCATCTACAGCCTTGGGCACCATGGTCACTGGCTACAAGAGAGGTCACTGGTCCTATTAGGGGTGTGGAAGTCAGAGCGCGTCTCGTTGAAGAAACATCTAGTGACAACTCGGAAAATCAGTGTCAGTACACCAGCACGACAATCTTCACAGTTTCCCAATACCCGCATTCAATATTATAAAACCGAAATAGTAAAATCCCCGCAGTGATTACCGCCCGATCACGACGGAATGAGTGTTGTGTGTGCGATGGTGATTATGGTTGCAACAAACGCTTAGGCGCAGCGAGATTGTATAGAGAGCTGCGGTGCGATGCGACAATAGTACCCGGGGACATAATGACGCGTGTCCGGGCCACATTCACGCTTAGCTAACGGGCATTGCGCACACGCTGGGCAGACGACAGGTGTGGTGGCCTGCAGCTAAATCAAGCACCTTGGGTTCAAATCCCTAAGCGTGCACCTCTTGTGGATTGGTGGGCGCCTGCCTATATGAACGTTCCTAAGGTACGACTAGCGCGCAAGAGCGTGCCTGAAGTTTTTGGAAGCATTCTGGAGCATTTAGATAACAGTTAGGAGTGTTCAGGGGCAGCGGTTGCAAACTCACCACACAGCACGGTAAAGCGAAGCATAGCGCCGGTGAGTGCGGCGTATCGGGGAAGAGCGGTCCTGCAACATAAACACAAACGGGGAGTAATAGAGAGAAGTCATTTAAATTTCTCATATTTACGGGGCATTAAGGGGCTTATGGTCTAAAAATAGGCCAGCTATTCTTTGGCATATTTGGAGCAGGACCTACATAACATTTTGGAGAAAATGTCTTAATATGTCTTTGTAAATACCTTCAAACAAAGTGTACGAGTAGGAGTCGTTACAAAAAATTGTATTCTTTATTTGGAGCATAAGCATGTTAACACCAATATATTTGAAACCAGTAGAGACTTATTTAATTACAAGTAAGAGAAGCAATGCAAGAAAATGAACAGATACTTCTTCTGATATTTATTCTACTACTACCCGGCTCCGCTCGATTTAATGTCGTTTTGGACTGATGTCGGACTGAATTATTTCCTGGATATTATATTTTATCCCATATTTCACCCCTTCGAGTTTAATTTTCCCCCCAAAGTAGCATATGTCCTTCTGCAAGGTCCAGACTATCTCTTAAAACCTATACCTAAATCCTTTAAAATTGGTTCGGAGGATTAGGCGAGAAAACGCAACGGTCAGTTATTTTCACATTTATTATTACGTTTTATTTGTATTGATGACACACGTAGCGTACATGTATTGTATTATATGTGATTTTGAAACCATAATGTCTTAGGAGGCTTTAGCACTTAATTCTACATTGAAAAAAAAAACAATGTAAATGTTACCAAACCTCTAATATGCTACACATCATATTAGCTGTGATATGAGTATTCGTTGTTTATAGTACCGACGATATAATAAATGTAGTTCGGGCTGTATTCGGGCTGCCCACCGCAGGCTATTTCCAGGAGTTTCCCTGATAGGCCTACGTTGTTGAGCGTGATGCCCGCGAGCGGCCAAAGTGAATTGGATCTGTGCCGGTAAAGAGCAATCTGTCAGTCGCTCGTTCCTTCAGGCGACGATCTCTATGTACTTCTTCACTTGAAATAGATAAACGACGAATTACCTTCGCAGTGTAGCAATCTCAATTTCAAAGTTGTAGTAAAAGGGTTATTGCTACCAAAGAAATGAGTTAATTTATGAGTTTTAAGAGTGATCGATTTTGTATAAAAGTGTTTAATGTAAATCTATAGATATTGTAAAAGTAGTGTAAGTGTAACTTTACAAAAAACCGGCCAAATGCGAGTCGGACTCGCACACGTCGGGTTCCGTACCATCGTACAAGGTTTAACACAAAAAAATCATGTTTTAGAACCTAAACCTATTTCTTGTTATAGCGGCAAAATAAATACACACTCCGTGAAAATTTCAGCTTCCTACCTATTACGGTTCACATGATACAGCCCTGTGACAGACGGACGGACGGACGGACAGCGAAGGCTTAGTAAAAGGTTTCCGTTTACACCCTTTGGGTACGGAACCCTAAAAAGATCGTATGATACTATGTGTATCTACTCCTCGATAGGGGTGGTCACCAAGGGAGGAAAATAAGCACAACCTCAAAACCTGTAAGGTTGAGAGATAAGCCCTGCAGTGAGTGGTACGGGAACAATTTAAGATGAACTTAGAACCGAATAGATTACATAAAATGTGTGCTATTCGAAAATGTGTGTGTTATAGAAAGGCTTAAATAAAAAAAGATGGAACACAATTAACTTTTGTCCTTGCATAGGTATTCAAAAATAAAATAAAAGATAACCATTTTATGTCGATGCTCAGGCCCTATGTATAAATCTAAGATGAATCAACAAAATTGTGTAGTTTACCCTAATCGATACGAAGGCTAATGCTATAGTCGAGCCGTTCTAAGAAGCGTTTTTTGACAGATGAGGAATAGGGAAGGGTAAAAACCAGAGTTTTACTTTTATATCGATAAAATTTCAAAACGGAAAAGCAAAAACCTAATAATAGGCAATCATCTTAAAAAAAACACATTGATACCGATGGACAGTTGACTATCTGATTCCGGAAGGTGATTCATAACCTAAATACAAGATTTTTTGCACATATACAGCTTTCAACGGAATAATGTTCCAAACATTAACCATTGCATATTTGGAGCAAAACATTTGATTAAGATTTTGCTGTACACCTTAAAAGGATCGTCCTCCACATACATTTTCGTCAGTCACGTCAATTTTTGACGTGAGCACCACTTTTTTTGTCGAAAAACAGTACTGAGAAACGAAAAAGGGAAAACATACCCACCCAAAATGGAAAAAAGGGCGACGTGCAAATTAATCTAAGCCGATTGTTATTATTCTATTTCACCTAAGATTACTGTCAGTTCTATTCGACTGATTCGACTTTCTTCTTCAGCGATGTAAAGTTAACTGACTAGAAAAAGCTAGATGATACTGCAATGAACTTTCCATTTATTATATGTGCCTAAACATATCATTTAAGAAATGAAGGAGGCATTTGTTAATTGCTGGAAATCCCGAGACCGAATATTCTTTCTCGCAAGCCAACATTGGCAATCGTGATATATATTTAATTTTCCTTTATAAGATTATTTAAGTAATAGTTATGAAAATAAAAGATATAAAAACTTAAATGGTCGATATTATTTTGCAGGTTCACATCCCTATTTCAATTTGCTCCCAGTGCTGGTACTGTACCATTATTTTGTTCATAATTATATTATTTCATACATTGTTTAGTAATTAATTGACACAATATAGAATAAAATATAATCTACAAGTCATGATAAAAAAAACACATCAGCAAGCTGTTATTATTTGGTCCCAAAAATATAAAACGTGGGGTAAAGTGGTCTGTTCCATAATTTAGTCATTAGCTTTCCTTCCACACTGCTGTGTCAAAAAACGCTTCTTAGAACGGCTCGACTATAGTATTCCAACATTTTATGTTTAAATTTGGAAACACCGCCTTTCTTCCAGCTGAAGCGACCGTATACGCAAGCAGGATTTTTCAGCATGTTATCGGATAGATCGCGCCAGAAATCACGGACGTAGACTTTACGTCACCCTCCCCAAGTCGCACGTGTCGGCAGATCGACGTCCGCGCCGCGCAACATATTACACAATGGAGGATTCCGAGCTTCGCGAGTTGGCGTAAGCTCTCGGCGTAATGACGGCGCGCTCGGTCACGTCCCGCACGTAACGTCCGCCACGCTGCGCTGCTGGGATGCGCAGGCGCAGGGGTGCCGCTGGCTCATGCGACGGATTCACGATTTATCTCCTTCAGATAGTCGTTGCCCTACCAATTCCCCGATACGGGTCTATCATTACGGGCGATAGCTGTTTACATGCTCCTAATGTTTTGCTAGGTTTTTTTTAATTTTGGATTCTAACAATATATTTGTCTGTATTTTTTTATTTAAATTTATTTACATTACTGGAAAATAAGCATTTTTACGTTTTTTTTAATTAAAATCTGATATTATTTAAGAGTAGGGAAACATTAGGGCCCTGAAGGCGATTTCGCTAGTTTTATTCGCAGTTTGCTTCCAAAATTGTGCCTTTGCCATTGGATGAAGAGAGTATATCTATAAACTATCAAATCTCTGAGCCCGTTGACTTCACGGCAGTCTTAATCCTGAAAGCGCAAAATCCCAATATAATTGTAGAGAAATTTAAACTGTCGAGTTAGTATTTATGGGTGTTTTGGGAATGCTTAAGTGTATATGTCATTTTGCATAGAGCAACATTTAAAGTGTCTGAAGATCATGCACGCCCATTTGTAGTACACTGAACTAAACCATTGCAAAATATTACCTACAACTAAGTATATTAAAGAATTTTTATATTGTTGCAGTGACGTTAGAATTGAAGAAAAAATAAAAATAAAAATACACAAATCCAATAAATTGAAAAAAATATTAATGTTATTGAGTAAATATACTTTTTCGTGCTAAGCAGGTACGTCGCTTATTCCAAGGATTGTGAAAGTACTTCTTTTTAATGGGATATTTTTTAAATTAATGTGTCCTTGCTTCTTGGTCGATTATACATACATACATATCACATGCCTTTATTTAAATGTATATTGTTTTCTTTAAATTTGGCAACATGAATCCGGTGCCTTTATTCCTGCTGCAAACAATGGACAAGCAGTCGTCATCGTGCCGCCCCGACCGCCCGACCGCCACGTAATGACGGCTCGTGCAAGGGCGGGCGGATAGCGGGTGGCTCTCGTAGGCGGCGGCGCTCGCCAACCATGAGCTTTGAATTCTCTTGCGAGGGCGGTATCTATTTTATTATTTCGTCAAGTATAATACGGTTAAATATAGAATCCATACTTTTCGTAGATACCTTGCAGAAAAATTGCGTTAATAAGCAATCTTATTTTATTTTAAACGTCACTTGATGGTTTCTCGTGAAGATAACGAGGGATGCATTTTTATTTTTTATACTTTCAAAATACAAGGTATGTAGTCAATTTAGATAAAAAATGAGACCATAAATCTCACAATATTAGGAAATCGTCAAAATTTAATTAAAATCGGTGACAAAATAATGTCATCCCCCATAAATGTTTGTTGATACCTACCGACCGAAAATATTTTTCAGGCCATCCGCTCTAATTTCTACGTGAATTCATATATTTTCGAAAAAACTGCAATATTTTGCAAGGTACAGAAGTCATTTATTTTTATTTACATTACATTAATTTTAGGGAGGCAATTAAACACTTATTTATATTTATTTTATTCTCAAAATTGATCTGTACTGAATTATCTGCATAAAAAATAAAATAATGTTTCTAATATATCCATAAATTAAAATATAATTAAGATAAACTTTGAATTGGGCGCACTGATTTTGATGCGATTGTTACTGACACATTATATTTATAAGTGGGAACCTCTTAACTTTATAACATCAATAAATCTTACTACAGGTTTAAGCACTGAACCGATATTGTTTATAGCGTAGGTTATATTACTAGCCCGTCACGCCATATTCCCGAAGGTATCTAACCATACCAGGACTTTCCCAGTATATCAGCACAGGTACATTGTGCTGGATAGAAATCTGGGCATTCATTGCCGCTTCGATCACCTTTCATTAAAAATTCAAAAAACCGCTATATAAGCGGTTTTCTTAGCTGAAAGATTCCTGATTCCTTAGCATGTAATTCCATGAATTGGCCCGCTGTACCATGAGTTGATCCGTTTTTCTTCTCATTGAACGATATGTATACCCTAATTTTCAAACCCCACACACAAAGCGTATTCCATGTTTTCGGGACGTGGGAAGATAGATGGGGCCCACTCACCGTTCGGGGCGCGGGTCGGCGCGTCTCGGCGTGTGGCGGCGGACGGCGGCGGCGCGGTGCACTACGCCGAGAGATGCGCGCGCGCAGTATTTATGTTCCGGCGGCGGCGCGGGGGTGCCGGCCGCGTCCTTGGCGCGCCGGAGGGTCGGCCGAGATGGCAGCGCGCTCCGTGTCGTCACACCCGACCGTGCTCTCACTTCTCGTGTGGCCCAAACTTACGCACGTGGCGACTGCAATCTCACGAACTTACGATAGACAACAAAGGTTTACAATGCGTTAACTGTTCGCCATTGTCGAAATGACGATTGGAGGAATTGGGCTGACGCCCCAGAAAAAACACTCGTCTAGGTTGCTTCTTGGTGTGTGGGTTCCAACACTTTAAAATAATACAAGTGGTCTCACTGCATTGCATGTCGTAAGAGGCGGTTAAGGATTCGTCTTTCATGGTTCGGATTCCACGACAACTCGAGGTCCCCTTTCTTACTATTTTTATCCTGCCCGGGTTGGTCCCATCGCATTCAAAGCAATCAAGTTCAATGCAGCCGTGCAAAATGTGGGGGGAATGTGTTGGGCTAATATCATGACGGTATGGTTTTAGCCATCCATCCAGATACATAAAAAATGCTTACAAATGCTTCCTTGTGATTACAAGGTTTCGGTTACCAGGCATAATTTGCGAAAATCTTGGCAGAATAACTTGACAGTCTTGAATAAACCTGGATCAGTATTTTCTATAAAGTCCTTTTTAGGGTTCCGTACCCAAAGGGTGAAAACGGAACCCTATTACTAAGCCTGAAAAGTGTACTGGGTGAATGAATGCATCCAGGATGTGAAGTCTTTTCACATTTCACGTCGCGAAGCCTGGGTAAGCGTAGACCAATTACTTTAATTATCAAAACCACCTCACGCAAAGTAACATTAAGTTGGGCATGTACTGCCACATTCGAAATAAATACTCGCCTTGAACCATTCGGCGGTTCAAGGTTTGTAACCAAAAATTTGCAAAGGTGCCCTTGGACCAGAACGATGGGAGTGTGTTCATTAGGGACAATCAAGATAAGCCCAGTGGATATAATGAGTAAGAGCTAGAGACACCGATTAACAAAGAGTTTATCTCGCGATTATTGGGTGTTGGTGGCGGGGACGCAAAAACTGTGGTATTGTTGCCACACGTGCGAACTCTCTGCAGAGGTTCAGCGTTGAGATGGAAAAGGGCCTTAAACGTCTCGGATTTGATGCGTACCTAAGCAATGGATAAATTAGTAAGGTATGGTAAAAAATCCATTGGTGTAGATCGGCCAAAACGTTGGGTTAGCTTAAAAACCTGTCATATCAATGATTTCTGTTTATATTCAATGATAGCAAATGCCTTTCAAAAAGTTTTATTTCTATTACGATTAATGACATAGCACCTCTGTTAACCATTGGTTGGTTACTATGGGCAGCGTCACAGACGATAAAAGAAAGGAGAAGTGTCTTTTAGTCGTTAATCGAGACTCCAATGAGGCTTGCTTAGTTTGTGTGAAAAGCGTAAATAAAGTTTTATGTCTTTGGCTGTTGCTTGCACTATATTTATTTGTAAAATTTGTATTTTCCTCAAATAAATAAACACTAATTTAATAGTTTGTCATATTGTGCACTAAATCAAGTCAACGTTCATAATTACATTATTATATCTGCATACTGATTAAATAATTACCTATGTCACTAGCTGCATTCATTCATCATTTTTGAGCAGGTTAATAAATTGATGCTCATGAAAGAAAAGCTTAATAGACAATTGAAGGAATATAGACGAAGGAGAAGAGTAAAGACGTTTTTTAAAGTAAAACGTGGCATATAGCGTACACCAGGTCCTCACTGAGAGACGCCCGGCGACGCCCAAGGGGTACGAACTTTCTCGGAAACTGCGAAAATTATGATTCCAGTCATCGCAGTGATTCTTCACACCGAATTTTCGAAGAACCTTCTTTGGGGTAGTAACTCGGCAATTAGTGCATTCCACAGTATGAGTGATTGATAGGATCGGTTGGTTCCTATTGGGTTGGTTCCCTGCCTGTTGCGCGTAGTGAAAGGAATGGGAGGTAGGGATGCCGTCATGCTGTTTACTTTTATTGACTACTTCTAGACTAATCGTATGCGGGGGCGTGTCGTGACGTCATCGTCCATGCACCTCCAAAGTGCATAATGGCATGTCGATAGAATTATGCAGATCGGGAATGTAGAGCGCGGTCGCCGGCGGCAGCGCGCGGCGGCTGCTAAGGTGGCTACCAAAGAATTGGGAACAGGCAAGAAAGGCCTTACCCTCTCGCTTCAATTCATTCGATCTGTAGCATGGTTTGGAACCCATGTAATACTGTAGGTTCCCTTCCCCTACTAGGTGGTAGGGTTATGCCTAACCGGGTTGGGGCCACCGCATTCGATGAAACTATGGTTGAAGCGGCAATGAAAAATTGTCCTTGTTTTCCATTCAGTTCAGTGTAGCCCTGCTCATAAAACAGAAGATCCTGGCATGGCACCTAATCCCTTCAGGAATGTGGTATATTGGGCTAATATCATAATGGTAGGTGTGTGGCATTAGCCATTCATGCCAATTTTCATAAAAAATACACGGCGCTCGTCACCGTCGTCGTTCTTATCGACTTTGTTGCTTCCTTGTCTAGAAGTCTAAATTGAAACCAATATAAAACATACTAGGTGGTAGCGTCAAGCCCGATATTAACCTACCTACCTATCACCTTATCGGATGAAATTATGATCGAAGCGGCAATTAGGCATTGCCCGTGTTTTCATCCAGATTCATGTAGCGATGCTTAGGAAAGTCCTAGTATGTCACGTAATTCTTTCGTTATGGTGGTGTTGGTGCTAATATCATGACAGCAGGTCTGGTATTAGTCATCCATGTCTACTTGCCATTCAGTCAAACTTGATTGTGTAGTTGCGCCCGACATGCCATTACTTACAAGAGGGCGCACCACCGACACAACCAATGCGTATTCAGTTTGCATACATAACGCATTACCAGCATATTCCCAACTCTGCGGTGGCTGCGGTGACGACGCAGGCGATGCGAGGGTGAGATCAGCGGCGCGACGGAAATGTCATATCACCCACCGTCACACCCTCACCTGCATTCGGACCCAAGCGTTCACTCATACACGGTCGACGATTCACCTACCGACTAGCAACGCACCGCGATATAGAAATACAGTTTTAATAAAATGTACTGCTCCTAAAATTTAAGAAATTCCTGCTAAATGAAGTGAACAAATTGCAATATCAACAGAACTTCCAGCGTGAGCAATATTGAAGAAGGAGGAGGGTAAACTGTTCAACGAGTTCCTGCTCCAGTTTAAAATTTTCTTCTTGAAATTAAGAGGGTTAAAGAAGGAGGAAGTAACCAAAAACTTCCATGGGTGAGACCTACACTCTAAAAAGATCACTGAAAATAAGTTTAACGTTAATTTAAATAGGTACAGTTGTTTTACGTAATGCACGTCTAATATCCCACCCACCTTCATGATATTCCGCATTCCCAAAGGAATAAAGCACGGAGATCGGCGGTCTTCTCCGTGGAAGGTATCATGCCAGGACCTTTATTTTATGAGTACGGCTACATTAAACTGAATTGAAAATACGGATATATTTTGATTTCATTGCCGCATCAAATATATTTTCACACAATCCGACGGTATTCTGGGCGGGCTTAACCCTACAACCTATTTGGTTTACAAGGATTCCGATTCGCATTAGTGACGAAATGCCCGTGAAAAATTTGCTTATGCAAGTCAGAAAGCTAACTGTTACGTAAGCGGGGCCAAGGCTAACCCATGGTTCTTGTATGAGAAAGGCCACAGGCAATCAAGTCGAAATCAAATTAGTCCACTTTAGATGAAATAGGTCCATATCGATTTTCAAAATTGTATTATGATCCTCATCAGGTTTACCGGAACAAGCAGCTTTTAAAAGCTTGAAATAATTAAGTGATAATTTACCGAAGAGGTAGTTGACGGCGGTGACGCGGATGTACCGCGACAATTGCGCGGTGGAACCTTGTCGTATCATTAAGTAATTAAGTATTTATCTGCCCGTGGCCAAGGTCAGTGTCATCTCCAACGGCAGCCGGGCTCCGCACGCCGCCGGGTCAGCACACGCCTCTCGCACTAAATCGACACGTGGGAAATGTGATGACAAACGCTTCTTGACGAACGCGTGTCACATTGTTTACTGCCTTTTTGGAGAAATGCGTACTTCACAAGAGGACAATGGGTAACGATGCGCCCAGCGAAGGGGGTAAGACAGTACCACTGTGAGGTGAAAGGATGATTGAGGACAATACAATGTTTCAAGACAAACGTTGTTGACTGTCCTCATTGTCCAGAGGTGTGAAGTCCATCTCCAAGTTCAGTTAGGTACGAGATTAATGTGTAAATTTTCCCCGGATGAACTGCAGACAATACTGAGCATGCCTTATGTGTTAATGCGTATTTAGTATGTTAGAATATATCTTGTTCGTACCTAACATTTCCTGGTTGCAATATCACACCCAGACGGACTTAAATCCAGGACCTTCCTCACCTCTGAACTAAATTAATCTATAAATTATTATTTCGAAATATTTATTCTTTTCATTTGACAAGCCTTCAAGGGGATACTACATGTGTGTCGTAATTGGATTTCGAGTTGTGAATTGAAGTAACGCATTATATAGATACAAACTTTGATAAAATAAAGGAGGTTTTAGCTGTCACTTGAATCACCAATCTCAGGCAACATTCAAACATTGCGAGACATCCCATCAGCCGGGCCGCCACTGACGGCGGAGGCGTCGACGCTGCCACCGCGTTCTGATGCTGGACACAGGGACTAATCTCCGCTTCAACATTCTATTATCGTCGCCGCGAAGGACTTAATGATAGAGTCTACGAGCTTCGCTTTAGTCGGGCGCATCTATTTCAAAAGTTGCGAAATGAAATAATAAGGCTAAATTAAACGCTAAGTTTATGGAGGGGCGTGCGCTGTCCGTTGGTAGACTTGAATGTGTCAACAAAGTTTGCCAGCCGTTTTGCCTCACGTGATGCTTCAGGTAATATATATTTTTGGTTGTAAGAATACGTCGCTTATTTAAAGAATGAACACAAAAAAATTAATTAAAAGATTTAACACCAAAAATCACGATTTTTGGATGGGGCTCCCCTTTTGTTTTATTTTAATTTTAAGTTGTATTTAATTAATATATAATTAATTTTATTATTATATTTTTTATAGCGGCAAAATAAATACATACTCTTTAAAAAAATCAGCTCTACCTATTACGGTTCATGAGATACAGTCCTGTGACCAATTTAGTAAGCGGAGGCTTAGTAATAGGGTTCCGTTGGCACCCTTTGGGTACGTAACCCTAAAAATATGTCGAATCTTCAACGCAGTGTTCGTAACGGCAATCGATTGCGGGTGGAGCGAATGTAGAAGAATTCTCAATTGGATTGGGTATAGGAGCATACGATGCATAAACAAGGTGGATGGAGGATGGAGTTCTTTTTACAGATTTATTTGTTGAATCAATGGTTCCTAACTTCACTTTCGATTCTAAATAAATCATATTCGTGACATTG
Organism: Incurvaria masculella; assembly: GCA_946894095.1. Lineage (NCBI taxonomy): Eukaryota > Metazoa > Arthropoda > Insecta > Lepidoptera > Incurvariidae > Incurvaria > Incurvaria masculella. The sequence goes on along the minus strand of OX335641.1, from coordinate 13,099,533 downwards.
AAGTTTTCAAAGCATATTCAACTCGGTCGCCTGGCTCTTGGCTTTACAAATGTAATGATTTTTCCTGACTAAGAATTTTCAGGCTTGGTCGATTATTTCATAAAAACAAAACATGTTATATTTTTTTGTTTTCCCGAATAAATGCCCATTTTTTCTTGACTGCTCCACATCTTATCAATATTATTCCGCGTTTGAAAGTTACAACGATCGATGCTAAAATTTATATTTCCCGTACCGTTCTTTCCGTAGTCCCTTTTTTAATACATTGTATATGTATCATCGCCCAAATAGCCCAATTGTTGCTTTATTTTCATTTACTTTCATTTATTTTAACTTTTTGGTAGTCATACTACACTAACAAAGAACCGCGGATTCGATTCGATAGACAACCGTTCATCTTTATTTTAACTGGAAGTGCATACATGTGACTCTCTGGTTCTGACTGCATGTATGGCAACTACTGTATTTACAGCATATGTCGCAGCCGCTCGCCACACACACACATATCATCACGCCCTTTCCTCACCGTAGTAGGCAAGTACCTGGTGCGACTAACACTAACCTAAATCAATACTCCTGATGGCCATTCAGTACAATAAACAATACATATTTAAAAATAAATACTGAGCATATTACGTCGAGACCAAATTGTCTTCATAAAATCGTGTGGTCCCGCCACGGCGATGGCCGCGTGTGGGGCGCTAACGCATCACGCCTCACGACATTACGGTCAAAGATCGACACACTCATTCACTATAACCGTATACATTTTCATATTAATGGATCGTGAATGTTGACACAGAGGTATTGTTTATTTTTAATTTTAAGTCATAACCTTCGAATTAACTCTTCTTTAATATCGCAACGCTCATAAAAACGTATAAGTCGGTAGTTGGTTTTTAATAAAACTAAATTACGATTATCTTTCAAGATTGTGACAATACGTCAATAAAAAAATTAAGTGTTCATACAGAGGTCAAAGATAGGGTAGAAACATCATGTACATACTGTGAGTAATGACATTCGACATACAAACCTGTTGTATTTTGTATGGCCAAAGAGTTTGTAGAAATATTACGCATTAGCTGGGTAAGTAAGTAAGTATTTAAAAAAATATTGTAATAGAGAGATACTTTTTACTTTTGGGAGGATATATAATCGACCGCGAATAAAGGACAAATTATTTAAAGAAATCAATCTGTAACGTGCAAGACAGGACTAGATTCAGCAATAATTTTTTTCGCGAGCAGTGCGTTTACGAATTCCACCACACGTTACTGAGAACTCTCTTGCGGTCCTCCGCACGTAGACCTACCATTAATAAATATAATGTCAGGTACGTAGCACTCGTAATAGTAGAGCATATATAAAAATAATGAAAAATGAAAGAAGTATGCTGCGCTGTAATCGTATCCGGGCAAGTGTCGTGATGGTTTGCACATGTATGTGATATATGTGATGGATCAGGTAATTGGTGACTTATTCCAATGAGAAGATTTCAACGCGCGAGGAAACCTCCCCAATATGCTTCTCGACTCAACAGCCTCCATTAAAACTAGTAAGTAAGTAGCTCATGGTTAGCACACCACACTTACGGGTCGCTATTTTTGAGTAAAATTCTAAAATTTTACTGAAGTAAAAAAGTCGAAAGCCAGCTTAAGCGCTGTTTAAGTGTGAATAGTAAAGTTTGTCAAACAACAGTAAAAATCTAATCAAACTTAAGAGTAAATAATTTAGATTGTATTGGCTGGTAAATACTAGCTGAGGCACCCGGCTCCGATTGGGACAAGGTCGTTTTGAGCTGATTTTGTGCCGATATTTCTAGCCATCCATGTCCAGTTACATACAAAAACATACGATCTTCTCTTACATATATGAAATTCTAGTAATGTGTTTTACTAAGCCTTCTACGAGACGTATACCTAGTCCATTGCTGCATAAAATGTCCACCTGGCTACGCCGCTGTCGACATCGCTCACTTTCCGTTCGGAGTGGATCTTCCCCGCTTGAATTCCAAATGTCAAAGCTTTTTGGATTACAAGGGCGATACTCGGCCTCCGCGGACACCCACCTCGGTAGTCGCCTCGCCTTTATAGCTTGGAAATCTATAACTTCTGTTCTCGAATTGGAAGTGAAACGCTAATCATTAGGAAAACAATTTACAAAGCTTCTTGTATGCCTTGTTATCAATGCAGCTACATTTTAAGGGTAATCTAAGCACATATTATCAGGGAATGTAATATGTACGTATGTATAATCGACCGTGACGCAAGGACACATTATTTGAAGAAAGAGTCCAGTAAAAAGAACCAAGTTATGAATATACTGCAAGGCTGGACCCGAACCAGCAAAACATACCTTTCGCGGGTATTGCGTCTACCAATTTCGCTACCGCCTGTATACCTATAATTTCTATATATATATATATAATTCTCCTACAGCCCCTCCTCCCGTAACGAACGCCTCCTACTAACACAGTGTTAAAGAATATACCTACATACGACTAACAAGATGTTAATTAGTATTTTAAAACTTACGCGGGACATAACTACAATATTTAGTTTAACGGCTTACCGCGCGTGTGAGGAGCAGGACGTGCTGATCGACGTTTCGGAGCCTCACATGGGCTCCATCTTCAGGAGAACGTGCCTGTCGCGACGGAGGTAGGCACGATACTGACGTAAGGTGTCTCCGTCGCGACAGGCACGTTCTCCTGAAGATGGAGCCCATGTGAGGCTCCGAAACGTCGAGCAGCACGTCCTGCTCCTCACAAGCGCGGTAAGCCGTTAAACTAAATAAGATGTTAATTATTGTTCTTTTATGGTAAATGTTCTGTTTTGTGTACCAAATAAATAAATAAATAAATATATTTAACGCTTCATCTGCGTTGCGGACATTGACTGCAAAGATTGAACAATCAAACATATTCCTTGGTAGCCCGCTTAATTCCATTACAAACACATAACTGGCAAAAAATGTCTTCTTCATAAGTGATCAGGTGCATGTCAACAGCGGCATGAAGTTAAAGTAAAGCGTTCTCAATGACCGACCCTCAGGATAGGTTAAGTTACGTTAAGCTGGTGTTCCCAATAACATCGTGAAACTGCAGCGGAGGTTGCGGCAAGTTTCCTTGGTGCGGAGCTGTAGTGCACGCTCACCTCCTGCACCTGTCTTTACCATGGAGACTGCTTTTCGGAGCTGCATAACGCTGTCCCTCCGTCCCCTTTCTACCACCGCACAACGCGGAACTGGCAGGGCATGCATCCGTTCACGAGCGACGTTCCCAAAATAAGAACCCACCGATCCTCTAGATCGTTTATCTTTAGAGTCGGTAAACTATGGAATCGACTCCCTGCCGAAGTTTTTCCCTCAAAGTACAACCTGGCCGGACGGCATGGTTTTCGATTCGGTCCTTCAAACATGGTGTGAAGAAGCACCTGGCCGGCCGGCATGGTTTTCGCAGCCCCTGTGAAAGTCCGAAAGCCCATGGGCGCCGTTGGGCGCCTTTTTTGTGAGGTCCTGGCCTGCACCATGTGCCGTGATCAACATAAAATTTAAATAAATATGAAAAAAGCTGTTTACCCTGCTCTGGACGCCAAAGATGTATGTCTTGTGTGGTATGGAGAGTCGGCACGTATTAAAGTTAGTTCAGACCGCCCACTCTGAATACGGCTGTAAGTGTTTATCGCAGATTAAAAAAAACTTAAAAAACCTAAGCAATTGGTGTGCTATGAGAGCGTGGATAAATGGATCCAAAAATATTCTGCCGATGTTGATTGATGCAAGTGGGTCACCGAACAGTTCCGTTTTGCTTAGCAGAGATTTCAACTGCAGTAGTGTTGTAAGCCTCATCTATCTACAGTTAATCCGAAAAGAGCCCTGGGAACATTCCGGATGGGATCAAGTCGGCGGCGGGCGAAAGTAGGGCTAATCCGTGCACTCACGCTAACTGTGTTTTAATGGAATACAGAAATAAGGCGTTATCGTATTATTTTCCATACGGAATGAACATGGAAAGATTAAATCACACCTACTATTATATTACCATAGTAGGCCTGATATTACGGCACCTCGCTCCGGGAGAAACCAAGTGCCATGCCGGGACCAACCCTTTCTTTGAACACGGCAGCACTGAACTGGACTGAATTCTTCAATGTAATGTTTCATTCCTCGCTGTCGCAGAGTGACACCCTACCACCAAACCAATATGTGATCGAAGAGATTTCCAAACCACGAGTGACTCGTGCATTCTAAATGAGAAGTCAAAGAGCATCTTCTTAAGTTTCTTATAAAAAAATATAGAATCATTGATTTACGAGATAATTATGGAATGTTCGTGCATCTGAGTCGTCTTCTTCTAGAAGTAACGATCTCTTTGTTTGTTTACCGCAGGATTTCTTTTCTCCGCTTGTTTTAATTTCACAACGAGATTCCAGACGTTGTACATATTTTATAAAAGTTAGCGTTAATAATATTGGAACTGTAAATATTTCACAATTGGGAATAGGCTAGAAATGCCTCGCAGAAATCCTCTCGCTTCGTTGCCACGCGCTGGTCGACATCTAATATCATACTTTTCGGCTGTGACTCCTTTGTCTTGAAGTTTACACGTGATCCACCCCCCCCCCCCCCCCCCACCTGTAACCATGCGTGTAATCCTAACTCATCCCTTCCCCCCCACCCTCTTAGTTTTCACGTAGTATTGCAACACTGTTGTTCTGGTATTGCAATCATTTACGTTGACGGCTTACCGCACAGAGCGGAGCCTCACATGCGCTGCATCTTCAAGAGAAACTTCCTGTCGTACATACTGTCAACCCGCCGTTCGGCTTGACTTCTCAGGCTGAGATAAATAGTCGTAACAAAAACTAAGACTAACGAAAAGTAGTACTTTGTGACGTCACTTTGACACATTTGTATGGACGAAATCTCAAAGTAATGCAAATTGACTTCACAAAGTACTACTTTTCGTTAGTCTTAAGTTTCTATTGCGACTATTTACTCAGCCTCAGTGTCTATGGCAACATTCGTGCATCCGCTTAAGGATTGTCTGAGTTTCGAATCTCATCAAGTGTGTTATCGATGCACGTCTTTAGCTTTTCCAGCACCATCTCCATATAGGCGAAAGACGGTAGGAAACTTCACGACTAGTATCATAATATTAAGGTTGTATAATATAATAATATAATATATTATACATATATAATATATAAAACATTATATATTATATATATAATATATAAAATAAAACGGCTTGCAAGCTTACAACGATTGTAAAGGCGACAAGCTCGCATTAGTGGAGCGAAGGATTCACATTTCCAACTCTGTAGTAGGTGGTAGGTCCTTATCGTACTCGACACTGGTTGCTAGACATTAGAGAGAGAGCGGTTCAGGGTTCATAAAAAAATATCCATTATAAATCTATCCATCCATCCAAAAACCCATCCAAAAATAGAGTGATCCTGGAATGGCACTGCGCTCATTTGTAAATTCTAGATGATAGACTATTAATATAACAGCATAATATAAACCCATCAGCTTCAAGCTGCTAGTGATATAAATAAAATAATAATAATGTAGATGTCATTATATCCATCTGTTTGAGAACTGTATAACGTGTACTTGAATAATGAAGACGCGTCGGGCGGCGACAAGCTTCTCAGATGGAATGATATCCTTGTGCGGAGGTAGATAACACCCTGATAGCACAAATGGATTGTTCCAAGCGGCCGCGGCGGTCGCAGCTGCTCGGACAATAAAAGCCCTTCGACCCAGTTCCCCGCAGCCGCCGCCACGACGCTTCGTGCAGCGCACGCGGAGGCGGCGGCGGCTGTGCATACGTCAGGCAGATGATACATTATTTTTTCCCCCGAAAATGTTACCCTACGGAGCCGCTCGCTTGGAACTGTGGGTATACAAAGTAATATAGAAACGACCGGTATGTGCTAGATTTCAAGGGTGTATCTAGAAATCGAATTAAAAATTATTTATTTTGAAAAAAAAAAAACTCAAAAAATAAGGACACCTATCTGGTGTCTTGAATCTGTCAGCCCCTCTTGTGTCCCACGCAGCCATTTCTACTTTTTAAGGTTCCGTACCCGAAGGGTGAAAACGGAACCGTATTACTAAGCCTCCGCTGTCCGTCCGTCTGTTCGTCCGTATGTCACAGGGCTGATCTCATGTAGGCAGCTGAAATTTTCACAGAGTGTGTATTTATTTTGCCGCTATAACAACAAATAGGTAAAATTTCAGAATTTAAATTAAAGGGGTCCTCATACAAAAATGTTTGTGTTAAATATTTTACGACGGTACGGAACCCTTCGTGTGCGAGTCCGACTCGCACTTGGCCGGTTTTTACTATTCCGTGTTTGGGTTGCAGTATTGGCTACCCTGTTTCCTGGGCCTGTCCTTGCCACGGCTCCTCGCAGATGCAGAACCGCTCCTACCATCAGATCCTCATAGATTCAAGAGGCTGAGAACTTCAACACGCCAGATAAGCTGCCCACCTTGTTTGTAGTATTGTTTCTTTTTCTAGTTTGCTATGAGGCGTTTATAGAAGCTCTTAAATTTTATTAATAACAACATTGTTGCTTTTTGTGTTGGCCGTACAAAATCTTCGCCAATGACAAAAATATTTCATATACATTTTGGTGCCGAAGTTCACAGGACTCGGCAACCTCAGGTACGGAAGGAACACTGCTTCCGTCACTGTCATTTTGATTACAAAACAATGAACCATTGTTGTTGGGTGTTTCAGTAAGAACTTGAATTTACAAAACAAAAACAAATTATTCATTAAATTTAATTTCATAATTTAATGTTTTATTTTCATTTATTTCTATATATATATGACACGTACACATGAACACATGAGACCCCTTTACTATAGTACAACTATAGTGCGCTGCACTGCCATCGCGCAGAAGTCCCAGGGTTTGTTCCCTGTGCGCTCTGGCATGCCGGAGTGCGGCAGTGAAGGCGCGCGAGGGTTAATGCGTTGACCCGACGTTGCACATGCACTTTATGAGATGCATTTAAGCCTATCTGCTTTTATGACGCGGGCACGCAAAGTTGGCGGTTAAAAGGCGTTATGCCGGGCTGAGCAGAGGGATCACTTCATCATCTCGATGTGGCTGAATGTGATGCGTTGTGAGATGCACAAAGAAATTATTGTTCTAGTCTCGGCGAGTGACAGATATCAACTAGTCTTGTAAAATGAACACGGCTTCAATAGAGGCGAACTCTCCATGGATAATTGGACTAGCAAGAGCTAGAAAGGGAGCATTTATTATAATTTATTTATTAAAACCATCATTTATTTATTTTTACATTTATAGATACAATTACGCTATTTTAAAGTAATTAAAATCGATTTGGTAACCGCTTAGGTACTTTAAATAGGTCGGGGAAAAAGTATTTTCGCATTTAGTATGTATAGACTTGCAATAACTTTTCTTTGGCTGTACTATTTGTATCTGGCTAGTTTTGATGACATTAAACGTCAAAAAGTAGATCACATTTAAAAAAAAGAAACCAATTAGTAAAATGTTCGTTCCCGCTGTTTTTAATTTGTTTTTCTTTCTGTCAGATTGAGTGAATCAAATAAAGAAATTCGATACATTTTAAAATGGTAAAAAAAGGAAAAAAATTCAACTCATGTTGCGACAAGAAATGGTAATTTATACCTTATTCAGTGTTAAGTGGTAATACATACACTGACGGTAGCACCGGCGAGTCAGTATATTATCAAACTCGATCACACCTAATGTTCTCGAGTACCAACGATACCTACGCAAGAACACGAAAGAACATGTACTCCTATGAACTGCACAGGAGGCCATTTAGTGCAATGAACATTCAATGGCGCGTCGGCGCCGGACTAAAGACCAAAAAATCTTATGCAGCCATATTTGAATTCAATAGCCGTCGTGAAAATAGATATTTTTGAATGGGTAAAAAGAACGAGTGAGGGAATATAAAGTAGAATGGTCTTCAGAAAAAAATCGAAGGATTACAATGCTCGGAAAAAGAAGGCGCGACTACTAAATAAGAGGCTTTTACCGCTCCTCCCCCCCCCCCCCCCTCACCCTCCTACTTGTTGTTACAACAGGCCTAGGCCCGAGCCTACTTGACCTATAAGAAAATCGATCTTTACGCATAGCCGCTGCTGCCGCCCGAGACTGCGGCCTATACGGCTTTTTGCCTAGTTTCAGTCACCACTCCCGTCCTTCAATACTCAATGGGGAAACCCTATTCATGATCCAAAAAAGCATCAATGGCTTTATTCTAGTGATGGTTATCAGAACATTAAGAATATGCTAGATGTTTCTATCCTTTGGCCTCGCTTTTAGCTTCACTACTGCGCGGTTGTCGGGACGTTGTATGCAAACTGCATACCCTCTAGTAAATAATGGCACGTCGTGGGCACACACGTGTCGGGACAAGTTTGACAAAATGGCAGCTCGTTCTAGCAGTAATAGTTCTAAGTGAACTTGTAAACTTCACGACAAAGGATTAACATAGCCCAGAAGTATGAAAGTTCGCGTCAGTGAAGCGAGAGGATAGGCTTGTCTACCAAAACGTACCGCGCTGGCGCTCCACACGGTGACGCAACTCTGCGAAACATTTTAATTAGACTGCCAAATGAACGTGGGAGCTCGTGCCGTGTCGTGCTGTGGGTCACAGGCAGACCATGCGGTGCGGTGTGGGATCTTGGTAATATAGATCCATCGACATTTTAAAGCAATAGACTCGTGATTTTAACATTTCTTCATACATACGTCCGCTCCACCTATTAACACTTAAAGTGTTGCTGTAATTACATTTTAATTTGCCCGAATATACTACTGTTTTACTTATCTAGCTCAATCAATATATTTAAAATCGTTTGCACAACATAGCATACAAATCAATTAAACACTACATGTACGGATAACAAACCTATGAAAACTAACCAATTCCTTCGTTTTGCATCCCTGTATCCCTAACTAACCGCCTCGAACAAAAACAATCAGTCGTCTCGTTTCGTTACCAGAACCGCCATAGCGGTGTTTACGCGCCCTATCTCGCTCATGCTCGATCAACCAATATGGCGCCTAATCTATTGCCGGGCTGATACAACAGAGTATGGATTACTTTATTCCATCCTCGGTTGTACCAGTCGGTGGCAATCACAAGTCCTGGTCAAATCGCCAATGTCGTCTCGTGATTGAGGCCAAAAACCAGGCCTATAGATGAATAACTGCTGGACCGAACCGTTGTGGCAAGGCATGCCATCAATATCTCCTCTAAGTCTTGCAAGCGAACGCTGACTAAGACCAAGTTCAAGCACAATCATCAAAATTGGCGAGAGACTAGTGCGCTGTCCGTCAGGCAGCCGTGCATTCTGGTCTCTCGCAAATTCGATCCGTCGTAACTTCTGTCGCTCTGCTACACCTCCCCTGGAACGCTATCCTCGGGAAGAAGGCGAACATTTTTGCTCGTCTTTTCGCGTCTAACTCAACGTTGGATGACCAGGGTGCAGCCCCTCTCTCGATATCACACTGTGGATTTTCGATGAAGGAGCCCAGGATGCACCCTAGACTCGTATTCAAATGTTTAAGGACGTTAGACACGTCGAAGAGTAGTGGTCCTGACGGCATTCCAGGCATTGTGCTCATGAAGTGTGCCCCTGAGCTGACACCGAAGTAGTCAACTGGGGCCAGGATAACCTTTCCACTCCCGACAATTTTCCAAGGCAACATCGTACATGTCTCCGATCTCCAAAGACGTGGGTTTTCGGTGTTTTATGTATGAATTTAAGTACCTATTTATTTCTTTATGGAAGAAGTAAGAGGGAACAATGCAGCGCTGTTCGTGACGTCAGTTGTGACGTATGGTTAAGTGGTTAATGCCGAGCGGATATCGGTCGGTGAGCGGGGCCGGGTCCTTAACCATACGCCACAAGATAGCTATTAATTCTGTCTAACCAAATCAAAACCACCGATAAATTAAATTAATGCACATCTATTAAACATTATTACATATCTACAAACAGAACCACCAACAAACATTCTAGAAAGAGTTAAACACAAATATACAAGTAAAAGAAATCCAGTACCTAATTGGGCAACCTAATATGGATGACGACACTGAGATGTTCCGACCCATATAAAGTTGTTTGCACACATAACGCAAAAAGTATTGCACTTTAAGCCACGAATTAATAATAAAAGTTTAATATAGTCATATTACTTGCAGCGAAAACAATTTCACAATTTATGGATTATTGGTTTTGTTACAATTTATTTAAATACGATTTTTATTTAACAGCGCCATCTACGGGGTAAAACTTCTAATCGGCAATTGCAACGAAACCATTAAACCTGAAATTGTGAATATGTTTTCGCTGCAACTACTATGGCTATATTTAATATTTTTGACGAATTCGTGCCTTAAAGTGCAATATTTTTGCGTTCTGTGTAAAAAAAACATTGCATGGGTCGGAACATCCTTAAAGCCGGCAAAAAAAATTAAGTTCGGTACGATACCCAAGGGTGATGAAGTCTGGAGCACGCGGTGGGGCGGACAATGGCGCCTGCCCCCGCGCGGTGAAGCGCGAGCGGTCTCCTAAGCGGTGGACGCACCGCACCACAGGACCAGTCGTTGGCGGAGCCCACCCAAGGAGCACGGGGTGAGCGCCGAAGAGACGGGAGGTGCTGTTGGGCTCCACCGAGCCAGCCCGAAAGCGGAGACGGCGAGGCCACGGAACCCGAATGGTGTCACTCGCGGCGGTCGGCGGTCTGTGGCGGCGAGATGCGCTCGCGCCGTGGCGGGCGAACAACAAGATAGCTGCCGTCGTGGTCCTCTCCCATTGGCTCTGTAGTCACCTGATTTTTGCTAGCATCGCGCACGAAGTTTGACTGAGGCAGACAGAATCCTTGAATTGCTGAGTGGTAGAAAGAGACGGTACCAATGTTCGTGGTTTGTTTTGTTTCTATTGGAAGTGTGACAGTTGGTTCCTTGAAACGTGTATCTTTCCATTATGTAGATAAACATAAATGTTCGTTGTGAGTATGCATAGGCACTGATATTGTTTTGAAGGCTACCGTAAGTGTATTCATGAAGGAAATGACACACAAATATTGATAATGCCTAATAATGAAAATCAATAAAGTAACGAATGTTACAAGCCAAGGCCAAAATTGCATTACAGAAACTGGGGATCCTATACCATTGCAGAAGGTTCTTTTCACCGGCAAAACTACTTCTTTTTTATGAATCACAGATAAGGCCGGTGATAGAATACCGTAGCCACCCCCTGGGTGTGGCTACGGTGTGGAAATTCAGCGCCGAGCGGGTCCGTCTTGTTGGGGACCCACGACTGGCTTGGAGTCACTGAGCCACAGACGGTTTGTAGATTCGTTCAGTCCGTTCTATAGGTACTATCATAGACGAAAATGAAATTTAAATCTAACCCAACCGTGCTATATGAAGACACAATACGCATATAAATCGATTGTGTCTTTCGCAAGTTAAAATCATTTAACCCCCACTGCTTACAGTCAAACATAAGTTTTGATTAGACTAAGACGAGAAATTGATAAAAATCGCATCTAAATCGGATAATTGGTTCTCAAGTCATAAGCATTTCTCCCCACTCGTTACACATCTGGCAATTTAGCGTTCTTAAGTTGCGGGAAAAATCAAACCATACTTCGATACAATTTTTGCATCGAAATCGGATAATTGGTCGCATAAACCTAAATATGAGAATTCATATCCCTAATTTTAGGAATTATGTGGTGTTGCCCATACAAATCGCTATCCCCTTCAAAAAAATGATTTATGAAACGAAATGTAGCCCATGTATGTCCTTTCCCAGGAATATATATATATCCATGCCAAATTTTATCAAGATCCGTCAAGTGGTACCTTTCCTCTTTAATCTATAGATCCGTTCAGTCGTTTTGTTGTGAAAAAGTAACATATCTTTGCTTTGATATTATTATTGTAAGTGTACCTAAGGAGAAAGATATTATTATGTTCTGTAGGCCTTTTTAATATCTTTAATGTTCTATTAGGTACTTTGTTTTGATTTTTGTGTTAATGATTTTTTGAGCCTGTACGAAAGAATATCTAATAATCTAATCAATTTATATAGCTAACTCGTATGATATTTTTAACTAGTCTGTACCAAATAATATCTAATAATCTAATAAATTGATATAGATAGCTAACTCGTACCTACTATACCTACTCCGGCCGTACCTACTTCAGTTTGCATGAGAGCCTCATTGAGGATATAATATGACTATTTTTTGTATTATGGCCAGTTTCATTAATACACATTTTCAGTTCCTGCGGTTTTTTTGCAATATATCATTGATTAAAACGTATAAAATGAAATAACACAGAACTGTGTTTATTTCATTGTTAAACATTAAAGTCTGCACCACTTTTCCGGCCCATAGAAGATTTGTCATTGTCCCTTCAAGCTAATCTCTTTCTTTCGGGGCATAGTAAGTACATAGGATATATGTATACATGTATTATTAAATGAGTGAAGAAAACCAACGTTTTAAGAAAACACAAGAGTAATTTAATACAATATTTTATTTCTCATTTGAATCAAAGAGGTGGTACACAGATTGTTTACATAACCTATATATAATATTTTCATGTCCTAAAAGTTAAACATCTTAATAAGGCATCAATATGGACAGATTTTATATAGTACTCAGTATACTACTAGCTACCAAGTGTTTAAACTATTTCTTACTATATTCTAAGTGGTAAGTGTAATTTTTTGAATATGCGAAGTATAAAACAACTTCTTATATCATACTTCATGCAAGGGATAACTAATGCACTTACTAAATTATTTAATAAACTGTATGCAACAAAGTATTTAATCATAAAATAATACAATGTTTCACCAAAATTAATATTAAAGTAATTAAAGAAAGTAAAGAGGAAACAGATATTTTTAATATTCAAAATATTTTAATGAACTCACCATTACGTAATTAAGTAAGTAATAGACATTCGTATTTTATGAACATCACGAAAATTGACATTTATAACAATGTGATTAAATCAAATTAAAATTCAACGAGAGAAATTATGCACATTAGGATACACATACATATAAGCACTGATAAACAATAATGAGAAATTAACACTAAATGTATGTAAATATTAGGCAACTTAAACGAAACTGATCTACTACTATTACAAAGAACATTCGAGAGAACTGCATCATGCTTACCTAATTTTCAAGAAAACATATTTTATTTTTATGTCTACATACAAAAAGAAGAACCCACTTCACTCGAACCCAAAGCTGGTCGCCTGAGCCCGCAACTCTAGTGTAATGATCGCATTTTCCATTGTTATGTTATTACTTAAAAATACTATTTAATACTTTTGGTATTAAATTTTAGTAAAATAATAGTACCAAATTATAATATGCGCCAGTTTCTTGGTTTTAACCAACAAAAAGCGTAACGAAGATGTTTAGGTCTAGCATCAACATCTGCATTAGATACTTTTGAGGTTACCGCGGTCGTTAGACATGTTTGAAAAGTGTTACGGCTTTTCACGCGGCAGGTAGAGATATTCTCCGACGTTTCGAGCTAATCATTCAGCCAACGAGACGATAATATCGGCGACGATATTGTCAGCTCATATGCCTGTCGTCTGAAGTTCGGACCGCAGCCAGACACATTTCCGCTTCCGCCCCCACTCACAGCTACGATTTACGCCCACAGCGAGCCTAGCGGTCATCTCAGTCATCTGCTGCGCACGAGCGCGGCGGATGCCTCCTTGACAACGGGCTGAATGATTAGCTCGAAACGTCGGAGAATATCTCTACCTGCCGCGTGAAAAGCCGTAACATTTTTCAAACATTACATTGCATTAGATTCAGTTCAATTATTCGATTTTTAAATAAAGCAGGAACATTGATTTCAAGCACACCATCTCAAGTAGAATCATGACCAAATTTAGATTCTCCTGTTTACCCTAAATGACATACACCTAAATAAAGACCTTAATATTTTCACGAAACAGTTTGAATTATCATGAGATCAGGCAGACAGGACTTGGTCAGTCCAAGAGTGGATTACCATTGAGAGGCTAAGTCAAAGCCAGCAAGTAAAGGCACACTCTGGATGTATAAAGAAGTCAGACACATAGAAGTTGGTCAGTCCAAGAGTGGATTACCATCGAGAGGCTAAGTTAAAGCCAGCACAGTCTAGGGACTGTTTCTACTTGGCTTCTCTGACGACAGAACAGTAACGTGTGAGCGAGACAAAATGTGAAGGTTCACTGAAGAACACATAGATTAAGAGGTCTATGCAGTACAACCTTTTATAACATAACAAATTATATTGTGAGCTGAGGTTTTTTTGTAGTTTACACGAGAGAGTATTGTTTGGTATGTCGTTGGGATCTTTCGTTATTGGCGATATTTTCAAGGAAGCGAAATAGATCGAGGTGGCCACCCCGTATGGCTCACAAATCGATATAATAAATTTAAGCAGTTTTTATGTTCTTTAAAGTTTTTTTTTATGTAACTTGACATAAATCGCTGATACCAAATCTACTGCCATGATAGCCAACACACCGCGTTCACAAAGGGATGGGGTGCCATGCCAGGATCTTCCCTTTATATTGCTACCCAGATATATTGAACTGGAACATAATCATATTGATTTAAACAAAACACTCTGAATTATGCAGACACAGTAAGAACATGAAAGCTGTACGGAGAAGCTGTCATTGCAAGCTAAGCTGTTTCTTTCTGTATTTCATTAAAGTTTCTCAAGCATGTTGTGGTTTTAATAGTTTATTTTTATTAAAGGTATATAATAAAGGGTAAAACCGAAAACAAGCTTCTAATGGTTTCTGTCCAGTTCAATTTCCTTTCATGGGCTTCTTATGTTGAGCTAGTTTTTTTTTTTCAGGAATGCACCCGGGAGTGAAACTGTAATTATGATAATGAGGTTCCACTACCTCCAAGGAGTTCTTGCCGGTGGGAAACTATCATCCAGGTCCACATTCTTAGGAACCGAGACGAAGAATTACATGACACGGTATTTAAATTTAAATGAAAATGACAGTTTTATATAGTCTCACGGGGCGGTGCGGTGGCTAGAAGTGATCCACCTTGACGGCGACCGTGTTGAGCGTGGTGGTGGCCGGCAGCAGGATGTGGTCCCAGTCGGTGGCGAGGTGCGCCTCCGTGTCGGTCGCCTTGAGCGTGAGCCCCAGCGACGGCACCGCGTTGGCGCAGTGCGGCAGCCGCAGCGTCACCGGCCGCCGGAACACGAGCCCCTGCGGCCCGCACATCACCAGCGGCGACAGCATCGCCTCACCTGCGCACGCGCTCGTGTCAGCACACACTCTATACAATATATTGTATTACCCGGTTACGTTGCTATTATGGTTGAACCTATTTAATTGAGTAGAGCATTAGAAATTTCGTGTAGGGTCAGAAAAAAAAATAGCCTAAAACCTTTAATTTTGATAGATATGAAAATAGTAAAGTTGTGTAATGTGTTCTGTTTTAGTACGTATATATGTGGGCATATATGTACACGTAATTATGAGAATGTATTTGTATGAATTTAATGTTTTAACTAGGTATTCATTTTTTTTATTTCTTCTCTCCTTCTAATTAGGGTATCTTCTGCCGTATTGCGTGAGTCGTGAATGTTTGCGAGCTTTTAGTGTTGCCTCACTTGTGTTTGCGCGTTCAATCACAGCGCAAACAAACTGCTAGGTTTCGTTTTAATACAATCATTATTTAAGCTAAACATTTATAATTTTTCCCCATGCACCCTCCATGCAAGCAACCATATCATCTAAATAAAATAATATATATTTTTTTTGTAAGCATGCACATGTGATACTGACAATAACTCAAGCATTCAACTTTCCAAACACAAATAGAGCTGAAAGAACACCCGGTGCATGCCATCAAAGGAGCATGCCCAAAACAAAAGCGGAGATGCACTAGTATGTTGGCGATGCCATATTATATTTTATTCATATTATCATAGCCAAAGCGGCAAATCAAAGTAAATTGTTATCATTTTGACTCCAAAATAATGTCAAATGTGCCCATAGACAGTTTATTTACTGTGACAGCAGTTTTTTCAACAGAAATATTCCTAGTTCATGAGCACGGAAACCCAAGCATAGAGCTTAGTAGAAAAAGATTTTTCACTCTATGCACAGTGTCTTGTGTGGAGAGTGCGCGAGTGAGAGCAGACGAGACTGCACTCTATGCACACTTCGTTAAGAGTGGGGAGTGGTTCATACGTCTTGCAAAGCATGAGTGTCTTGTTTGGATAGTGTGTGAGCGAGAGCAGACGTGATTGCACCCTACGCACAGTGCCTTAGGGTCTGGATTGGGTATAAGCTTTGACAGGCGCGAGCGTATTGTGTGGAGAATGCAAAAGTTCGAGCAGAAAGGACCGTGCTCCAGCTACAGTGGCTTAGATAGTGGAGTGGGATCATATTTCATGCCGTGCACGGAGTCTAATTTGGAGAGTGCGCAAGTGAGAGCAGACGAGACTGCACTCTATGCACACTGCGTTAAGAGTGGGGAGTGGTTCATACGTCTTGCAAAGCATGAGTGTCTTGTTTGGATAGTGTGTGAGCGAGAGCAGACGTGATTGCACCCTACGCACAGTGCCTTAAGGTCTGGATTGGGTATAAGCTTTGAGAGGCGCGAGCGTATTGTGTGGAGAATGCAAAAGTTCGAGCAGAAAGGACCGTGCTCCAGCTACAGTGGCTTAGATAGTGGAGTGGGATCATATTTCATGCCGTGCACGGAGTCTAATTTGGAGAGTGCGCAAGTGAGAGCAGACGAGACTGCACTCTATGCACACTGCGTTAAGAGTGGGGAGTGGTTCATACGTCTTGCAAAGCATGAGTGTCTTGTTTGGATAGTGTGTAAGTGAGAGTAGACGTGATTGCACTCTATGCACAGTGCGTTAGAGCCTGGATTGGGTATAAGCCTTGAGAGGCGCGAACGTATTGTGTGGAGAATGCACAAGATAGATAGTGAAGTGGGTCAAATTTTTGATGCGAAGCACGGAGTCTAATTTGGAGAGTGCGCAAGTGAGAGCAGACGAGATCGCCCTCTATGCACAGTGCCTTTGAAAGTGGAATGGGTCCGGTCACACATCATGCAAAGCACGAGTGTCTTATGTGAGGATAAGGCGAGTGATAGCAGGCGAGATTGCACTCTATGTACAGTGCGTTAGAGTGTGGAGTGGTCGTACATCATGAGAGGTGTGGGGCGGCGGCTAACGAGTCGCGTTGCCATCTCCACCCCTCCAGCCGTTGTAGCTCTACGTACGAGTGCACTGTGTGGTATCGGCTGCAAAATCGTATGCACATCGATGGACATTCACACGAACATTATTGTTACACACAAGGTACACTATAGCTAAGTCAGAGTGTGTACTACATTGGTTAAAATAAAATGAAGGCTATAATGAGGAGAAAATTTTAGTTGGTCGCATCGCAAGGGGCCATTTGAACTCTGGACAGTTAAAATGATCGCAGGTGTTAATAGGTAATAGTAAATGTAATAATAGTATTTCTAGCCATATAGCACAAATGTGGAAAATAATAAATACATTATGTAAACTCACATATTTTCAAATTACATCTCACTTTTCATCTTTTCTTTCCGTCGTTACATCTCACGAAACACGAGAAACAGAGAACATAATATTTCTATCTATTTTCTGTGAAACAATATGAAAGTATATGACAGTGTGTGTGTGCATGCAAAAATAGTCTGGTCAATTCACTATTTAATAGCTAGTAAATCAAAGCTGTATTATCTTTCTATAATTTCAAGTTGAAATAAGTTAGTATCCACATAGCAACTATGTACTTAACGATTTAATAACGGTTGTGAATTAATGGTTCAAAACATAAATCTATCGTGCAAATGGCATTTCAAATTCCACCACCGCAAAATACAAAATTAGTAAAGTTGGTGACCAAGTTTTTTGTGTGTGAACTGAACACTCAAACTGCAGTGCACATTTGGAAGCAATACATAACAACACAACATCGAAGCTAGTGCTGGTTAGGCAGCAACGCAATAACACAAGCTCGACCGACATTTACTTGGGTGGTACTGTATTACCTGTTAATGTGTCTCATTTATATTGTCAAAGCTGTGATATAATGACCTCACTCGTGACATGATCAAGTCCAGACGATTGTCAATTGTTTCTGTTTCTTAGAATATAACTAGTGACATTGTACTTTCTCTAGACAAGTTAAATTAATGGTAAAAAGAAAATCTGCCAGGATATTGAGATTATCATATCGCAGCTTTGATAATATCGATGTCCATACAGCTAGTAGAATATATCACCCATAGATAATAGGTTGGTGGAGCTTGCGTTATTACATTGCCGCAGTATGCATTGTGAAATTATAATTTCAAAAATTTCACAATATCTCTGCAGCAGATGCAAACTACACTACGGGTGCAGCAGGCGTCGGTGCAGGGTGCGGGTTGCGGGGTGCGGGGGAGGTGGCGTACGACGAGGCGCGGTTACCGTTGTCCATGTCGAGCGGGGGCCCACCGGCGCGGCCGCTGTGCCGCGGGTCCGACACCGTGAAGTAAACCTTCTGCTTGACGCCGGGCGCGATCGCCTTGGGCGGTATCACCAGCGAGACGCCCCACTGCCGGTCCTCGAGCACGCCGCCGGCGCAGTCGAAGATGCCCCACGTGGTGTGCGGCCCCTCCGCCGCCGCCACCACCACCGTGGTCTCGCCCGCTCCCGAGCTCTCCGCCCCCTCCTGAGAAGACTCGGCAATGTCCTCGCAGAATGTGACTCCTCTCCCGCCCGCGCCGCCGCCGCCGCCGCAACCGAGGTCCTGCGACGCGTACGGCGTGCTCTGCGGCTTGCTGTCGAACTTCATGCTGCACTCGGAGGCGTAGGGCGTGTCCACGGAGCCACCCTCCGCGCCCTTGCCGTGCAGCCGCGGTGAGTACATAGGCTCGCCCTTCAGGACGCTACCCTCGAGCTTGAGGCAGTTCTCCTTCTCAGTGTCCGTCTTGGAGTCGGTCAGCCTGAGAGCGGCGAAGTCGATCTCGTGGAAGGCTTCCGGCGGCGGCGACGTCGCGGCGGGCTCGCGGCGCGACAGGTGGTTGGCGTCGCTCAGCTCGTAGGGGCTGCCGCGTTCGCTCCCCTCCCCGACCGCCGGCGTCTCCTGCTGACACTCGTATATCACGCTCTCCTTGAGCTCTCGCTTCGAGACGTAGACGGGCTCCCGGATCTTAATCGAGTCCGTGTCGTTGACCTCGCGCCGCGACTGATAGATGAGCTCTTTCTTGGCTTGGTTGCGCTGTTTAATGATTTCGAGTTTGTCCTCGAGGCGGCCGGCGGCAGCGAGTTCGCGACCCGCTAGCAGCGCCGCCTTCTGTGAGAGGATCTCCTGGCGCGAAACGTACGCGCTCTCCGCGGAAGCCGGTCGCGCCGGGTGCTCCACCGCGCCGCCGCCGGGGGGCTCGCTCGTGCACTTAGGCTCCAGGGGTGTCCGCACCCGCCGGCACTCAGCTCGGGAGGCGGAAGGACTCTCGTGCCAGGAGTCGCCGGGCGGCTCGTATGTCCGCCTCCCGTAGATCGGCTCCTGTCTCTGTCGGTGCGACTCGTCGCGCGTCGCGTACGGCGACTCTGAGAACCTCTGCCGAAGCATTTCCTCTTTGGTGGCGTAAGGGCTCTCCGAGCAGCTTCTCTGTCTCGACGTTTGCTCGCGGGTGCCGTAAGGTGATTCCCCATAGATCGAATCGGAGTGGCAAGAGGCATTCATTTCTTGCCGTGTGCCATATGGAGTTTCATTAGAGGATACAGGAATCGTACCATATGGGCTTTCACGAGTGGTGGATCCGTATGGGCTTTCGCGTGTTGTAGATCCATATAGACTTTCCCGTGTGTTGGATCCGTACGGGTTTTCCCGTATGGTGGACCCATATGGATTTTCGCTTGTGGTGGATCCGTAAGGGTTTTCGCGCGTTACAGATCCGTATGGACTTTCGCGAGTTGTGGCACCGTATGGGCTCTCGGATTCGGTCGGCGGTGGCGGAGGAGGAAGCTGCCCATAAGGCGAGGCGTACGTGCGCCGGGGCTTCGGGATAGGATCCGTGCCGAGCTCCGCCCCGTCCGGACGTGCAAAGAATGTGTCGTGGGTGCGTCGGTACACAGGGTCGATGTCCGCGAAGAGATTATGCTGTCGCGGGCGTCGCGTGTACTCGATGAGGGAACGCTGTCGGCGCAGCGGCGGGTCGGCGGGCGGGCGCTGCATCTCGCCGAGCGACGCCTGGCGGCGCAGGCGCGGCTCCGCTCCGGCGGAGGGGTCCCCCCGCGGGTCGCAGAAAGAGCTCTGCCGCTTGAGGGTCGGTCTCGACGCGTGCGGCTCGCACGAGGAGTTGCTCCGTGCGAGCAGCTGGTTCCGCACTCGAGTGTTCTGTAGGTGCACTGAGGCGGCGGCGGGGTGTGCGGGGGAGGGGGGCGCGCGCTCGCACATTGACTGCTGGCGCGTCACCTTGTGCCTCGATTTGGATCGGAACAGGTCGAGCACAGCGTTCTTGATGAAGGACGGTTTTTTTGCGAGTTTCTTTTTGGTTTTGGGCGAGAGGTGAGCGTCGGCGGCGTCCGGCGCGCTGCGGGAACCCACAACCACTCGTTACGCACATCACACGCAGACACCTCGACACGTGGTGCGGCGTGGCATCAAGCAGCCCGGCAACCGACTTACAGGCCGTGTATCAAAACTTGACCAGTAGGACAGAGATATGGTTTTGCACTTGCATTATTCTGTGGGAGTCATGTTTTGGTGCATGTAGTTCCTTTAATGTCGAGGTGTCCATGGTGAAATCTAAATTATTTAAATGAGATGATTTTGATAAATTTTGTTTGCTACTCTATTGAAGCATATTGATTTAAATGTCTGAACTGAACACATTCCAAAGGACGACGAACCATAAGTTGAGAGATTTAACTATGAATACATAATATGTGATCATTTAAAAAATCAATGCATACTACATGCTAAATTGAAAAAGAAAGGACAAAGAGCCAAAATGGTAAAAAAATATTACAATGTAGAATTATTTTTTTTATTTCCAGATTTTAACAAATGTTATGAAACACTATAACGCGTTAAGATTGCTTAAAAATATCCTCACCTAGGGATCAATTTGCACATATTTTTTCACAATATGAAATCGGTGAGAAGACAAGTTAATTCAATATGCTTCGTAAACAAATGCACTAAAATGCAGACACGCACTGCCAATATTGTTCAAACTCATTCTTTGTTCATCGACTCAGTCCGGAAACTAAATTACAAAATATACAATGTTATTTCCGCATAACATACTATACACTATCCCCAAAAATATATATAAGTTATATATACTTGAACATAGTAAACCACATACACAACCAGAAACTATTTGGGCCCCAAGACAATTGTTAGTCATCTGAGAAGCGAATGAGTGCTTGCATGTTAGAGCAACTTGTATAGGGCGCGCCTTCTGGGGTGTATTCTGTAAGCTCGACTCGATCGATAGGGCAGGGTCGGTTGTATCACTGGCGCCATTCGAGACAAACGGAAGTATTCCGTTATCGATTGAGTCGCTCTTTGAGAATTACCCTGGATGGCACGGAGACATGCATGCAGAGGTTTCGGAAACCTGTGTATCCGCTAAATCACGGCACAGAGCGCCAAAATTACGAGGAGTAAGACGTATGTATGGATGTTTATGAATGTGTGAGGGTGTGTTGGGATATATATGTGTGTCACTCACCTGAGGCTGTGCACGTGTTGGGGTTTCCGATAGAGTTCGAAGGCTGAGCCGCGCTGCTCGCGGCTGCCGGCGAGGTCTGCAGGTACCAACGACCAAAATGTTTGCTTTGTCCAGACTTAAGAGCCAGTTGGATCAGCAGGGAAATTAAGCAAATCGGCTGACGTCTAGTAAACGATCCTTCCCTAAAGTGGTTCCTACATTTTAAATCTTTCTCTCTCTCTCTCTCTCTCTCTCTCTCTCTCTTTCAAAGCTCTCGCAGCCTAGTGACGCGGGGATTGTACCAGAGGTCTGGGTTCAATTCCTCGTCCCGGACATGCACCACTTTCTTTCTCTTTCTGAGTTCGATAAGTGCATTTCGTCACGAATGCGAGCTGCTCCATGGTTTGGAATCCATGTAATAATGTAGGTCCCCTTCCCCTGCTAGGTTTGGTAGCATCGCATTGGATAAAAAGATGGTCGAAGCGACAATGAAAATTTGTCCGTGTTTTCCACCCAGTTCAATGTAACCGTGCTCATAAAAGGGTCCTGGCATGGCACCTAATTCCCTCGGGAATGTGGTGTATTGGGCTAATATCATAACGGTAGTTGTGTGGCATTAGCCATCCATGTCAGGTTGCATAAAAAAAACCTATAGGCATAGCTTGAGAGCCCACAGAGCTATAATTAACCAGATAACAGGTCTATTGAGTTTCTATGTAAAAAAAAGCCTCAATAGCCTCGGTAAACTATGGAATGCACTGCACTGCCAGCCCGGTGATTTTCCACAATGTATAATCTAAACTTAAAATGGTGTGAAAAATCACCAGGCTGGCTGACCTCGTTTTTGCAGTCCTCAAGAACGTCGAAAGACCATGGACATCCTCGAGCACCTTTAGGTGAAGGTCTGGCGTACGCCCAATGTTGCATTTTATATAAAAAACAACCTTAAAACGATATGTTGCAAAGACAACAAAATTTTATGAATCCAAAATTAAGATATTTTTTTTAATAACAGCCATAACCTGCCCCAGGGTGAGATTTCGTTAAAAATTAAGGAAACATAAATGCATATATCTAAAGAACTAGTCCCATAAGCACATGGCCAAACAACTATCAGTCATCAGAACAATACCCGGTCGAAATTACTTTTGTTCCGTGGCAAACCATCTGTTTGCACTGCACATAGTGGGCACGATATCGACACAGCCATCAGTGAGGACCACTCACCGATGTGGTTGGGGTTGTGCGGCGCGGCGGGTGGCGCGCCGCCGGCGCCGGGGTGCAGCTTGGCCGGCGGTGGGCCCGCGTACGGCGGGGACTGGGGCGGAGCACCGCCGTAGGTACTCTGCACACAAACACACCCTGTCATCTTCCTCCTCATTCCTTATTGAGCTTAATGCTGTCAACAAGGTAACCAATTCTAGGATATCAACTCTGGATGCAGTCGGGTTCTGGATAGGTGACCGTTTTCGACTGTTGAAGCAGGCCGGTAAGCCATAATAATATTATAAATGCGAAAGTGTGTTTGTTGGTTTGTCCCACTTTCACACAGCAACAGTATAATGGATGGACTTATTTTTTTGTATAAATATGGTCTATGTACCAGAGAGTGACACAGGCTACTTTTGATTCCGAAATGTTCGATATTGTCCCGAGTGGAGCTGGGCACCACATCCAGTAAATATATAAATGCACATGATGAATATGTGGCGGTCTGACACACCGTCAACCGACACCTCAATTGCGAGCGGTGGGAACTTCCACCCCCCGCGCGCGCGCCCCCTTGCCGGGCCGCGCCGCCACGGTACTCCAGTCTTACTGAAACATCGACCTAGACGGTGCACTTGCACCTACGTCGTGAGCTGTCTTTGCGACCTCATATTTGGGACTCCATTTGTTTTACATATTAACATATTTACGTAGAACAAATGTAAATTTAAATGTAACTAAATATAAACATATATACAATACACACTATACATATTACAATATAAATCTGAACATAAATATCCAATACGACTAACTTTAATTCTCACTGACGACACTCAGTACAGTTTGACGAGAACTATAAACGTTAAAAATATGAATAGAAGGAAGAGATGCACGACAACGAGAATCGAATGGTGGTGTTTGCTATTGAGAATCATTACAACTGCTATGAAAGTCATATAATGTTTTATTAGTTAATCAAAAGACTATTGTTTTTACGTGTTGGAACCCATTCAAAACATGACAAATCCCTCAGTCGCCTCTTACGACATGATCGGAAACAAATACAGTAGGACAAATTGTAACGTTTTATTGGAAACCACACAGCACACTGGTATGGCAATAAAAATAATTGATGACCTTTGCCTATCAAACTTGAATTGTACCTGTTGTGAACTTCATTTTACTGCCTCCATTTAAAATACTGGAGAACAAGAGCTTCACCTACTTTCCTGTACTGTCTGTGAGAACTTTATCATAAAAAAGCCAGCCACAGATCAATGCTTATAACGACAGGGCCATTTGTCGGCTAAGTGCATGCCGCCATTCAGCGCAATCAATTTGGGTTGCAGTACCTGGTGGTGCGAGTAGCGATGGTGCGCGTAGTGGTCGGGCTGCGAGTGCGAGTGCGCGTGCGCGTGCTGCCACCCTCCGCCTCCCCCGCTGCCCCCTCCACCTCCGCCTCCCCCTCCGCCACCGCCGCCACCCGCGCCGTAGTACGAGTAGCCGTTGCTGGGCGGCGCGCGCTGCCCCGCAGCCGCCGCGTTCGTTTCCAGTGACTGCACAAAACATTATCACGGTAAGTGACTAAAACCACCAACAGCTCCAAAATCTTTTGGATCCTCCAAAAAAAGTAAATTAATCGTTTTGGAGGATCCAAACGATTTTGTTAGAATCGAAAAATAATTTATTGCGATTCTACTCAAAATAAATTATTTGAACATGAAATCTGTTGCACGTCTTCCGATGATATGTATGTCCATACAATAAAGTTTCGTAAATACATCATATTTAAGATGTGACACGATAGCCAATCATATATTCATCTTGCGGCTACGACATGAGGGTGTCATTAGAATATAATCAAAATGCAACAATAGAACTCACCCCGTTGCCGTGCGAGTAGGACTTATGGTGGTGCGGGTGTGCGGCGGAGGGCGGCGCTGCGGGCGGCGGCGGCAGGGGCTCGCCCGCCGGCTGCCGGTAATGCTTGGGCTTGGGCGGCGGCACCGGCTTGTAGGGCGGCGCGCCACCCCCACCCCCGCCGCCTCCCCCACTCCCGCCGCCGCCGCCGCCGCCGCCGCGCGCGTAATCGGCCGGCGCCGCGTGCAGGCTACGGAACATCCGACAACACTTATACAGTACTAGAGATTGCCAGCCTTGGTGGTCTGACATCTTGCGGCTCAATGACCGTTGACCCATGTAAAACTAAGATCGTAAAGCTGTAGGTCCTGCTCCCAATACGTGAGGTAAGCCGTCAAATTAAATATTAATTCTGTAGGTCACTTACATATGATAGTAGGCTGGAGGGTTAACCCACCCAGGTTGGTACCAGCACATTAAATGAAAGATAGTCTGCTAGTGCTACTCTAGCCAACCCAAGCCTGTAAGCTAGTTCAGCGCCAGCCTGCCCCTCATAAGCCACATACATGTCTGACAACCTTCAGCAAACTGCAAAAGTTAACTTAAGTTTTAATCATTGGTGACATTTTTCTTGTATTTATTAATATTGTATTCAAAACTGACTGCAAAAAGTAACTTTCCACAGTTTGAAGTAGAATTTAAGCGTAACTTTAACAATAATTGATGAACCGCGACAGCGAGTAAGGAAGGACGGGAGTGGTAACTGAAACTGATCCATATGCCACATATTAGTGATAGTAGTTAGTTCGCTTATGAATTCAGGATGTGTAAAATCAAATGTTCATTGCACTAAATAGTCTCCTGAGCGTATTTTAACGTGTCTGTTCGTGTCATTGGTACTGGAAAACATTAGTGTAAATATTTTCACGCAAAATATTTCCTGACCAGGTTTTAATCATAGGTTAACGTTGATTTTAACATATTTATGTCTCCTTCTGCAACAGGGCCTGAGAAAGTAGAGTGTCATGCCCGGGTGGCCTAGCAGAATGGGTCATGACCAGAGAAGTACTCACATTAATTCGGATTATCTAGTAGTCGTCGGTCATAAACCTACAAATTACCAATAAAATGTATCCATACATTTTCATAATTTCTCGCTACTAAAACATTGCACTCAATTACCTATATTTAGAGTAGTCAGAGTTGGGAAGCGAGGGGCCACGCGCATGCGTCGGTCGCACCGCCGCCCCACCGCCCCCTCCACCTCCGCCTCCTCCGCCGCTGCCGCGCCACGCGTTCTCCGCAGACCTAGTTACATGCCCCGATTCTTAATGCATTCTTAAGGCGCCCAACCCGGCGGGACTAACTCAATCGCGGGCACGGTACAAAACCGTGCTGTTGCGCTCTGGGACCTTCTCTGTTTCAAAGAAAAAGACAGGCTCCGTGATGAGGAAGATGCAACATGTCCACAAAAAATAAAATGTGTATAGTGTATGATTTGGTAAGATTTACGAAAATTTTTATTACAAAACAACTTATAGCTAAAAGTAAACCACGACCGCTGTAGTCAAATATCTAATAAAACCAAATAGATTATAAATCTTGATTAAATAAGCTATGTCTGATGACTAATCTTTTTAAGATGTTCTTACTTTATCATTGCGTAATCTACCCCCAAAGTTATTATAAAACGCGCGAAAAATCCAAACTTTCGGACATTATAACTTGGAAACCAAACACAATTTTACAATGCCAACGGTCATCAGACATCTAGTTCCATCAAATAAAGATATTTTGAGCAAAATTTGGGATCTCTGACAAGTAATATGTGCGTGATCTTCTTTCGCAGTTTGTATGGTGAGTTGAGCGGGACTTTCTGCATAACCATGAACTTGATGTAGACAAAGGCTGCACAGGTGCTTATTTCAAGGTGTTTTATTCAGGGAGCAGCCAACTATCACGATTAATATAATATTTTTTAGAATAGACCACAACTTTGGTAATTATTTTTTTACAGTTTTTCGAGGAACTTAGGCCTGCCAAGATCTACGCAAAGCAGATATATGAACAGCTGCAAAGTCGTCACTGGAGGCTTCTTACTTAATTGTGATAAGTGAGCTTAGAAACTGTTTATTCATAAATATAGGGAGTACATTATATTTACGTGTTTTAATCAATGTCAACATAAACATGCTTAACAATGGTGAACATTCTGTCATGGCACCCAGTTCTTTTCGAGAAAATTATTTTATGTTAATGTCGTTGAGGAACAACTACACTATCATATTACATGTAAACATCATCCGGATGGCACATCTGCAACTAAACCATCACCTACAAAAACAAGAGAGTGTATACGATTTGTGTGTAAAATTCGTTTAAGAAGTGTACATGAGTATGTGATGTGAAATAGAAATACACACTTATTTTATGAGACGTGCACACAATAAACATACCAACAACACGAACCAATTATCGCAAAAGAAATATACATAACATACATAAAAATAAGTATAGGAATTACGTATCCACTCCCAGCTCTTGTAGCTTAGTTTATAAATAGTATTAAAATGGTATTCATCTTATTTATATGTAACAATTTTTGCAACCACATAACAACAATGTATTTATCTCTTTAAGGTAATGTAATTACAGTCAGTGAGATAATAAAATATTCTATAAACACATGTGATTGAGTACGTACCGATAGGCCGCATCGGGAGCGCGGTACTCAAGGGAGGGGGGGTCGTGCGCGTGCACACGCGACGGATTCATACCACTCAGTGCACCCGCGTCCAGCTTGCCGCTGCAACAACACACTCCACGTCACACAAACGACCTTAAGACAAACGTTTATATTGCTTTAAATATAATGTCCCAATTTTCCACAGCGGCTATAACTAACTGCTTATCGGATAAAATCTTAACTAGATATATAAAAAAAATTACCAAGTGTACCAACCATCCTCCATAATTCGCCTGAATAAACTTTATTTAAACCACCTGAAGAACCAGGCATGACTGATTCTAAAATTCTAGTTGATTTTTGAGGGTTCTTACAAAATCGTTATTTTCATGAAAATCATCGATCAGGGGTTTTTTGGTCTATAAATGTAGCGGTTAATGTAGTGATTATGCAGAATTTATCTTTTACTGGTGGATCATATGATATCCACTGCTTGATTGGGGAAAAATGTGGAAGGGTGTACCATGATATTAGTTGATAAGTCAGATTGTACGACCCATACCTGTAGTTCATTTAGTAAGTGCAAACTTGAGATTTTGGTGCAAGTATATTCACTTTAAGGACAACAACAATTACTCCCCAACAGATGGTGAGTTTCTTAAGGTCGGCCCGTAAGCATCAGAAAATTTTGCCTCCCATACAAACGTAGTTTACAAATAATTTGAAAACCACTGTTCCAACTTACTTCATATTTGGTATCTAATATTAGGCTACAAATATCTGTGTGGGTCAAACCACAGAGAAAACAAAATTCGTATGAAAATGTTCTTTTTTCTTTCATTTCATTCGGTTCGGATTTTTCAAAAAAAGAAAAGCGTGCAGACACAGATATTTGTTACCTGATATTACGGGTACGGCTAGTATACAGGGTACGACAGTATTTCACGCCTGACCAAAAACTGCTCCTTTATAAGGCGCAGATAAGGTCTTGCGTGGAGTACTGCTCGCATTTGTGGGACGGCTCAGCTCAGCACCTGCTTGGCTCCCTGGACTCGATACAGCGTCGGGCCGTGCGTCTCGTCGACGATCCCGAGGTGTCTTTGAATCTAGAGACCCTCCAACTCCGAAGGGATGTTGGGTCTCTCTCTGTGTTCTACCGTCTTTACCATGGAGAATGTTCATCGGAGCTGCATAACGCTGTCCCTCCGTCCCCTTTCTACCATCGCACAACACGCAACAGGCAGGAAATGCACCCGTACACTGTCGACATTCCAAAAATTAGAACCAACCGATCCTCTAGGTCCTTTATCTATAGGGTCGGTAAACTATGGAACGTACTCCCTGCCGTGTTATTTCCCCTTAAGTACCACCTGGGTTCCTTCAAACATGGTGTGAAGAAGCACCTGGCCGGCCGGCATGGTTTTCGCAGCCCCGAAAGTTCGAAAGCTCATGGGCGTCGTCGGACACCTTAAGAGGTCCTAGCGTACGCCATATGCCGCGCTTTACATAAAAAAATAAAAAAAAATGAGATATTAAATATCAATTTAATTGGAATAGCGGTTTCCAAATGATTAGTAAACTATGTTTGTACGGGGAGCATTGCTTAAGGGCCATTCTTAAGACCAGATATCAGTTGAAATATCAGCGTGTGCGACACCCGTCCAATGATTAACTAACAAGGTACTGTGTGACAGTTACCCAGGTGGTGCGACCTTGAGGTCATCTGGAGCGTTGGGCCCGAGGCGGGGGTTGGAGCCGTCCGCGGCCCCCGCGCTGTACTCGTACGTCGGGGGCGCCTCGTATGGACTCTGGACAGAAAGGTGGGAACTCAAATTAACGAGGTGTATATTCATCGCACCATAGGTTTTTGCCACATGACTATGACGAAATATATGGGGACTAAGTTGTAATTGAATATTTAATGACAATAAAAAAAAGAATGATTCAAATATTATAATAAAGAATTCAACCATAGTTTTTTTTATGTAACTTGGATGGCAATCTTTTTGATATAAATCTGTTAATATCAGGCTATAAGGATAAATCAGGCTAACAATTGTTTAATGTTATTGCTCGACGAAAATTCAACCCATGACCATTTGTTAGCAAAACATGTTAATTTTTATTTCTAACAAAAACATTATCGCATTCGACCCAGTTTTAGGAATGACATTGATGAAAATCCCTCCTCTAGTGTAGTCAAGGAATATTTCCTCTAAATTTCCAATCTCTAGGTCCAGTTGTCAGTCTGTAACGGTACTGTTATAGACAGGTAGAAAGAGAATAGATGAGCACATGGTGGTGTTGCCCTTAAAAACCAGTAATGTCATGTTA
Organism: Incurvaria masculella; assembly: GCA_946894095.1. Lineage (NCBI taxonomy): Eukaryota > Metazoa > Arthropoda > Insecta > Lepidoptera > Incurvariidae > Incurvaria > Incurvaria masculella. The sequence goes on along the minus strand of OX335641.1, from coordinate 13,069,627 downwards.
TTATTTACCTTCACGATATTTATATCATAAAGGTGCCATCTATTTGTAGTATTAGTGTAAGAACGTGGTGGTGCGTACCGCGTGATGGTGCGGATGTCTGTCGAGCGAGCCGTGCGGCGGCGCGGCGGCGGCGGGCGGGAGGGGCGCGGCGGCGGGAGGCAGCAGCATGCTGGCGGGACGCGCGGAGTAGGGCGCCTCCTCCCCGCCGCCCTCGCGCCCCCCCGTCGCGCCGAACAGCCGCTCCTGCGCGCTGGGCCGGCTCGTCTGCAGACAACCAGTGACCTTGTACATTAATATATGTATTTTCCGGTGCTTCCACCCGCGATCAGTCTTCAGACTATAACCAGGGGGGCCATTCCGGTAAGAGTGAGTTCGAGTTCGGGAGTGAGTTAACCTAAAAATAGCTGGGAAATATATTATTATTTAAATAACGGAACCGTTATTTATACTTTTGACGTATTTACGGGACGGACCAGATTTTTATCTAACTGTAATGATGTTCAAGAAGTGTGGAAACATTACTATTTAAAAAAGTGAGTGGATATTTAGTGACGAATTCGAACTCACTCTTGCTCTGAATGGACCCCCAGATCTGTTGAGTGTGCGTGACTAAGCGTATATAATATCACCACGTTTTTCCCCAGTGATGTTACAAATCCCGGATTATTACCAATCATAATGAAATGGTCACTTTAAAACATCGATATGAAATATAACCTTAAGGTGGCCCAACCCGCTCATCTCCCCATACAAAAGGGGAAAGAAGATCACGCCCATATTTCTTGTCAGAGATCCAAAATTTTGCTCAAAATAGCTTTATTTGATCGAACTAGATGTCTGATGACCATTGGCATTGTGAAATTGAGTTTAGTTTCTAAGTTATAAGGTCCGAAAGTTCGAATTTTTCGCGCGTTTTATATGATAACTTTGGAGGTGGATTACGCAATGATAAAGTAAGAACATCGTAAAATAATTAGTCATCAGACATAGCTTATTTAATCAAGATTTATAATCTATTTGGTTTTTGTTAGATTTTTTACTACAGCGGTCGTGGTTTACTTTTAGCTATAAGTCGTTTTGAAATTAAATTTTTCGTAAATCTTACCAAATCATACACTATGCACATTGTCTTTTATGTGGACATGTTGCATCTTCCTCATCACGGAGCCTGTCTTATTCTTTGAAACAGAGAAGGTCCCAGAGCGCAACAGCACGGTTTTGTACCGTGCCCGCGAATGAGTTAGGCCCGCCGGGTTGGGCCGCCTTAACCATAAATACAATGACGCCGGTTCCCCGGAGAGATTACAGAGCATCGTTTTTTTACAATCTACTTCTTTCACTTCCTTTGCATACATACATCTTTTCAAAAATGCTCTGCAGCTTATATTAAGCTATTTAAATAACATAGGTTATTTTTTTTGTAATCGGATTTAACCTTATTCAACTCCTCCTTTAACTACAAATATTACAAGGGAATGTTCTAACTAATGGTTAGTACGACTTCAGTTCCTTGAAACCACAGGAACTGCCCCGGAAGTGTGGAAGAGTCCAAAAAGGCTGCTGCGCTTCGTGGAAGAGCTTGGCTGGCTGACGTGACAGCTGGTAGAGCTTCTTGAAACGTACAATGGATGCATTGCCGTCTAAGTGCGTAAACAAGCCCGAAGCACAACAACAACAACAACAGTACTGGAAGAAATGAAGGCGATATTTCAGTAAAATTTCAATTTCACTAGTGAAATTATAATGACACTGTATTTACAAAATGTAGGGTAACATATACACACTTTACATTAACCAGTAATCAGAGCGGATAGGGGGAACAATTTTTAATTGCTTGTCCGTCCATAAAGGGAAGGTCCTTCATAGTCCCGAATCGATTTTGAATCGATACAGACATTTTATGACAACCCATAAAATCAATGCTATGGAGGTGCGCCATCTAATTACGCCAGCAACTAATTATAAATCTACTAGCGACCCGCTCCGGCTTCGCACGGGTATAAAATATATAGAGTATGTCACTTACTGAAAAAATGATTAACATCGATCCATTAGTTTTGATTTATTCATTACTGCCCGTGGCCCGCACGGGTTAAATTTGGAGTAAAACAATTCCCCTTTCCTTATACCATGAGTATTTCCTGCTATCTTTGGAATATCTAAATTCATACACTACATTTTTACTTATTTACTTTTTAAATTTTTACCTATTTATTTTATTTTTACAGCAATTAATATATTACAGAATGTCATTATATACAACGTTCACAACTTTATTGTCATTAGACAATACAAACATGTTTTCTCTAGAGGTTACTCTTGAAATAGCGACATACAGTTGGCCATGTGAAAAACAGTCAACGCTCAAATCTAAACCTGCAACGTTGAAGGTTTGACCCTGCGATTTATTAATGGTCATTGCAATTTTTAAATATGTAATATCTTCGAAAATATTCATTTAAATCATATGCTGTAACTGGCCATATAGATCCATATTAAATCAACAATTTATTTAAGGTATTTAATTGGATAAGGATTAATGCTGTATTGGTTAAAATCACTTCGAAAATTAGCCATTATTTGTCGTAAAAAGTAAATGACAAAAAAATGTTATTGTGGGATATCCATAAGAGATAGACATATACCATCGCGGAGTTTTCTGTAGACCTTTTCAATGTGTACAATACTTAGTACGTTATTTTGACAAATCTCGTAGGGTTCAGCCTGCGTTTGCAATGTAAGCGGAAAAATGATTTTTTAAGCTATTGCATAGCTTCTATCGAGGGCCTTGAGCGCGGGGACCGAATCCAGAAATTCCGTAACGAAAAAAAACCTCACGCTCCCCACTCCGACGGGCGATGCCGGTAGCGCTACTTCACACCAGGGGGAGCGGGGCCGGGGGCGGCGGCGGGAGCGGCGGCGGGGGCGGGCCGGCATAACTTGATACAAAATGCTATGCAATAGCTTTACCGCGGCAGTCCCCGAGTGCCACACGTCTTTTTTTATGACATCACATTGGAAACCTCAAAAATTACAGTATTTCTCCACTATTTAATGGATGTTATTATACATATAAACCTTCCTCTTTAATCACTCTATCTATTAAAAAAAACCGCATCAAAATCCGTTGCGTAGTTTTAAAGATTTAAGGCGGCCCAACCCGGCGGGCCTAACTCATCCGCGGGCACAGTACAAAACCGTGCTGTTGCGCTCTGGGACCTTCTCTGTTTCAAAGAATAAGACAGGCTCCGTGATGAGGAAGATGCAACATGTCCACAAAAAATACAATGTGCATAGTGTATGATTTGGTAAGATTTACGAAAATTTTAATTTCAAAACGACTTATAGCTAAAAGTAAACCACGACTGCTGTAGTCAAAAATCTAACAAAAACCAAATAGATCATAAATCTTGATTAAATAAGCTATGTCTGATGACTAATCTTTTTACGATGTTCTTACTTTATCATTGCGTGATCCACCTCCAAATGTATCGTATAAAACGCGCGAAAAATTCGAACTTTCGGACCTTATAACTTATAAACAAAACACAATTTTACAATGCCAATGGTCATCAGACATCTAGTTCGATCAAATAAAGCTATTTTGAGCAAAATTTTGGATCTCTGACAAGAAATATGGGCGTGATCTTCTTTCCCCTTTTGTATGGGGAGATGAGCGGGTTGGGCCACCTTAAGCGAACATGGGGATATAGGGACAGAGAAAGCGACTTTGTTTTATACTATGTAGTGATGCTGCCAGTGTACAATAAATAATAACACTCACACTAGGGTTGTGTCGCAGCTGGTGACGGCCTGGCGCGGGGCCCGGCAGCAGCACCCCTCCCGCGGGCCGCGTCACTCCACCCCCTCCGCCTCCTCCGCCGCCTCCACTCCCGCCTCCACCCGTCGTCCGCGGAGGCAGCTCGGGCACTGCGCACGCATCACAGCCATCACGAACCATACTTTTAACCAAGCCGAATCGAATCCAAAGCATTGTCGACACGAAGGACTGCTGACAGTTCATGCTGTGTTGGTTCCGGCACTCAAAAAAAACACTAGTGGTCCCACTTCATTTCATTCCTTGCATGTAGTAAAAGGCGTCTAAGGGATTTTTCATTCATGGATAGACTAGCAGCTTTCGCTGATAACACTTCAGTTGATACATCACAACACCTGAGGTTAATTTCATCTTACATATACTTGTTGCGTCTATTTTTAAACTAATTCACTGAACTCTCACAAATAACATCACTAGGTACCTTGTAAATTTGAATTACAAAACTACTTATAGCTAAAAGTAAACCACGACCGCTGTAGTCAAGTATTTATGTGTATCTAAGAAAAACCAAATAGATTATAAATCTTGATTAAATAAGCTATGTCTGATGACTAATCTTTTTAAGATGTTCTTACTTTATCATTGCGTAATCCACCTCCAAAGTTATTGTATAGAACGCGCGGAAAAATTCGAACTTTCGGACCTTATAACTTAGAAACCAAACACAATTTTACAATGCCAATGGTCATTAGACATCTAGTTCGATCAAATAAAGCTATTTTGATCAAAATTTGGGATCTTTGACAAGAAATATGAGCGTGATCTTCATTCCACGTTTATATGGGTAGTTGATCGGGAAGGCCCACCTTAATCTCCTTTCTCGACATCAGAAATAATTATGGTGAGGGAAAAATGGCATGCATGTACTACTTTAAACTTGTATTGTTTTAAATGTCATTTAATGATGTTGGTGCAATTGAGACAGGCAGCTTATATTGATGCGTCTAAGTCCAGTTCTTATTAACTTGCTATATTGACTATTTAGTAAATTTGTATCTCTGGTATTTATACTAAATAATGTATTTAAAAGAAATCAAGTACTTACTGCTATGCAAGGCAAGCATCGACATATGGGAAGCAGATTAAATTCAATAATTTAAACAATTGTTCTTAAAAGTTGTTGTACCTGCATAATCTGATCTTAATTAGATTTGAACATGATTCAAACACAAATTATTGCCTCTTGTTCATTTTCTTTGACAATGGATTGGAACCCATACAAGGTCACTTTTATTATTCCAAGTAGTGTTAAAGTTGGCACCATTGCATTAAATGATGAACCTCGAAGCAGCTATGATTTGTTTGTCGTATTTAGGCTAGGTACAAACAAAGGAAATGTACTGGACAAATATCAACACCTATGGTGGCTACTAACACATAATAAGAAAAATTTGACCTCTTTGGGGGAGGCCTTTGTCCAGAAGCGGTCATCTCCAATATAAATAAAAATAAATTTCTATTTATCCTATATATAGATTAAATAGCTAGACTGTAAAAGAAATAGGAGAAGTAAAAGGTTATTATTATGATGATATTATTATATTACTAGTAAGGAGTCTAGGGCTGAGATAAATAGTCGTAACAGAAACTAGACTAACGATAAGTACTACTTTGTGACGTCACTTTGAAACATTTTGTTTTGACGAAATCTCAAAGTAATGCAAAGTGACGTCACAAAGTACTACTTCTCGTTAGTCTTAGTTTCTGTTACGACTATTTATCTCAGCCTAGGATAGTAAAGTCTAGTCATGGGTTAAAACATAGATTCCTTTTTATTATCTAAGAAAAATTCAAAGCGGAGCCAGATAAGGGAACGTTTCCTTACCACATGATAGATTTCAGGCCACTTTTGGACCCTCCCCCTGTGTGACCGTGTTATCATGGGGTATTGCAAAACTTATGGTAAAACTGCTATTGTAAACTGAGTGACTGCCCCACCCGCAGGACAGGCGACCGTCCTTTAGCCTACCTGACTGACTACTGCCAGCACACCCGTCCACTGTTATTTGTTATTTCGTGTTTGTGCCTTAGACAGCCGCTATGTTTTTTTGCCTTGTTTTCAATATCAACAATACATTGAAACACTATGTGACAAGATAAATACCACTCCTCCCGCCTTGTGACCCCGCATGGCATTACAACCTCTCCCTCCCCCCAAACCGGTCACGTGGTATGGGAATGTTTCCTAATGACACTTGAAAAAAATTTTTGGCTTAACGTCTTGAAAAAAAGGGAAGGCAAATTCAAGAAAACTAGAAACCAAAACATTAGAAGTAAAGACGCAGTCTGGGTCCACAAACCGGTGCCATAGAGCGGTGATTGTGGCGGAGAGTGAGCATGGGGACCGCGCGGGTATTGCGCCCCCGCCGCCACTCCGCCGCCGGGGTCCCCTAGGGGCGCTCCCGGACCCGGCCCGCTGTGCCCGTTCTGCTGACCGTTGCCCGATGCCGAGAATCCATACTTACTGTCGCCGTAGCCCCCACACTGAAATTAACGACGCCAGATTTCATAAAAATGGACACAGACAGTGGCTTTAAGAGTACACAAAGGCCTTGGGACTGAACGAAGGCGTAGCTCGCCCATTGCCCGAGCCCTTACCATTAATCGTAGTAAAATTCATAATCCATATAGGCTGAAGTGTAAAACAGTGTTAAAAGTTAATTAATGTTTAAAGGCATCACTTTTCCGTCCATACCAAAATTTGTGTAGAAATCTAACAGGGTTTTTATGGTTTTCAGTACAGCTTTTACCAGCATGCTGAAAGTAAATTTTTGCTAGATATCATTGAATTTCTTCACACAGTTAACAGTCATGAAAAATTATAGCTTTTTAATGGGAAACACATATTGTTTTTCGATTATTGTTCTTAAAAAGTAAGCATGTCAATGATTCAAGGCAGAATATTTAACTACCTACACCCGTAGCTGCAAGCGATGGCACATGAATAAAAGAAATATTTTGGAGGAGGAACAAAACAAGGTTGAGCTGGTTACATGTCATAGTTACAACATATTACATCGTCGTCTGCTGGGGTGGCGGGCGGCGGCGGCGACGGAGACACGTCACGCTCTGACTCGGGGCTGGATGCGCGCGAGAACCACTAGATCGAGGAGGGAGGGCGATAGGTGAGGGAGGCATAGTACCGTGTAGGGCGGCGCTGGGGCCAGGTCCCGCTCGTTGATGTCCTGCGCGGTGGCCACGCTCGGCTCGGAGGAGGATTTGACGAGGCGCGCGGCGGGCGGCGGCGGCGACGGAGACACGTCGAGCTCTGACTCGGGACTGGACGCGTACGAGAGACGCTGCGAGGTGTGCGGGCTCAGCGGGAACAGGAAGTCATCCGACAGCGGCTCAGATCGCTGCCCGGGTTCAGGTCGGATATTGTTGCACAGCGTAGGTGTCGTTTCGGAGGCAGGGGTAGTGGGATGGGGGCAACAGACAAAACAAATGAAATCATGATTGCAAACAACAAAACGATATTAGCTGTAGCCGCTATAGGTGAAGTTAGGTGACTTTCAAGCTTAATTTACACAGAAACAAACTTGTGCATGAACATTTGTGTTCCATAGAAAATATTAAAGTGTCTTGATTTAAAACAATTTCATAAGAAACCGTTTCTACACACATTTGCTTTGGGAGGTAAGAAATAAAAATAAAAAAATTCTTGGAACTAAGATTTCACTTTCTTTTATGGTCTAGATATCATTTGTAATCATGCCTTGTAATATTTTAATAATGTACCTTTTTATTTTATATGAAGAAACTTTTGTGACTTTTGCTTCCATGCAGTCATTTTTTGATTTAATCGTCTCTCTTGGTGTTAAACAATATAAGCAGTTAATTCGCTTACTATGCATTGGCTAAATATATTCAATGAAATATTAGACATGTTAAGGTGTTGTTGTAATTTTAAACAGTATAATGGCAGTCCATATTTAAATGTTCAAGTTCTCTTGCAACAATTTCCTGTATTTTGAACTATCAAAGTAGATGTGTGTAAAAGTTGAGTATTTACATTTGAAAGTAATGCAAAATGTTTGTTAGCATTATCATAAATACTAATATGTTTCTGTCATTGACACAAGTATGTTCTAGGATTGCAATGAAATTGATAAACTGGCTAAGCAAATTGTCACACGTGTGAAAGAAATCACTCGGGAGAAGTTTACAAATGCTTGCGATACTATGCTGTCAGTGGGCCTTTCGGTATAATGGCTTCTTATTGATGTAATGCCTTTATTTACAATAAACATGAACGATTTTAAAACTTTAAATGATATGGCAGTGATAACTCAAATAACATAATATGTAAAAGCAAATAGGGCATTGATCAATCATGCTCTTTTCTAAACACTTAATAATAATAAAAAACAAGTAAATAGGCGATTAAATAGTATGCATGCAACACTTACTTACTAAACTAGATTAATTGAGCCAAATTGAACACAATGAAAGTTACATGCTAGCATGCGGGTCAGGCGGTTATGCACGGGAGTGCTGAATGTCGTAGCCACCTCTTGCTGAAGTTACACTAAAACAAGACAATTGCCCGACATCTCAACATTCGCGAGTTTAAATGGTGCGTTAGACGTATCCGAGATACTGTTCGGTGACTCGAGGCGCGGGGGCGGGGGGGTCCCTTTCCGCCGCGCCCTTCGCGTCTTCCGCGGCCACCAGGGTCGGCAGCGACAGATGGCGGGTGCGGTTGAGCAGACGCTCCGTGTCGCGAGGCAGCGAGCGCACCTCCCTGAACCAGCCGGGAGCTCCGCGCGACCCGCACGGGCAGCCGGGTAGCGTACAGGGCTGCCCCAGGGTCCGGACCCTCTGCGACTCCTTAGCGAGGTCCGGCACCGCCCGCGGTCGGGCGAGGGGCGAGCGCTCGTCCCTAGTGAAGAATGCGGAGGCCGGGCGGAAGTGAGCGTCCGGGGAGGGCCCGGCCGACCGCCCTCGAGAACCGACCGGCGACGAAAAGCGATTGGAGAGCGCTCGAAATCCGACCGGCGTCGAGCGGTTGGCGAGGCCACAGTGTGAGTCGCATTGATGGAGCGTCTCCGAGTAGTAGTAGGGTGCGAGATGGTTTTTGTTAGCGTCGAGGTGCGGGGCGAGGGGCGCGGGGAGGGGGAGGGACGGCGATGAGGGTGCGGGAGGGACTGGGAAGTAAATGTCCGACACCAGGTCAACGTGCTGCTCGCGCCACGGACAACAGAAACAAACACGTTAATACATTCTCGTTTGGCCTATCACGAGTTGTTTTTACACACTGTTGAAGAAATTTTCGGGAAATGTGGCAATGCCTCTAGGGGATTTTAGGAAATCGCTACCACATTGCTCAACTTTTTCTTCGTCAGCCTTAGAAAAAACTCGTGATGAGTTACACCATATGGCAAATACAACAGCAATCCTCAAAGTGTTGCGATAGAAATTTAGGAGGCATTCATTCATCGCATCAAAGGTTTCTGTTCCCATAGGTATTATTTAAGATGGGTGAGAAATACTACATTTATAAAATTAGATTAGTATGGGTCGCATAGTTTTCTGTTACTTACGGGCCCCACTATAGTTTACCAATAATGTATTTATTATTTATTTTATAATAAATTCAGATCAGATAACAAATAACCTAAGAGTTGGATGCCTGCTAAATTTGCAAGCCAGAGAAACTGTTATTGCAGGTAACATTTTTTGTCACTGGCAATATGTCATTGCAAATAGTATTTTTACTAGTTCCATGCAAACTTTGAGAACTTCACCTTCCACCAACTAATGTCCCATCACCACAATGATAATGCTCAACTTACACAACATAGCACCAGCCTTGCTTAGATAAAATAATAATACACACTTAATTATCTCTGGCCACTTTAGACTATTTTAACAAAGATATCATTCTTGGTGTTAGGAGTTCTCTTGATTATTATTTTTGTTACTATGATTTTACTCTAATAGAATAAAAATACTTTTATGAGATATTTTACTAGTGTCTGGAAATCCAATGTAAAGTGGCCAGCGATAAGCCAAATTGTTGCATGTAGCATTACCTGTCCCAACATATGAATTTAAATAGAATGTTAATTTATATTAAGGCGGCCCAACCCGGCGGGCCTAACTCATTCGCGGGCACGGTACAAAACCATGCTGTTGCGCTCTGGGACCTTCTCTGTTTCAAAGAATAAGACAGGCTCCGTGATGAGGAAGATGCAACATGTCCACATAAAAGACAATGTGCATAGTGTATGATTTGGTAAGATTTATGAACATTTTAATTTCAACACGACTTATAGCTAAAAGTAAACCACGACCGCTGTAGTCAAAAATCTAACAAAAACCAAATAGATCATAAATCTTGATTAAATAAGCTATGTCTGATGACTAATCTTTTTACGATGTTTTTACTTTATTATTGCGTAATCTACCTGCAAAGTTATTGTATAAAACGCGCGAAAAATTCGAACTTTCGGACCTTATAACTTATAAACCAAACACAATTTTACAATGCCAATGGTCATCAGACATCTAGTTCGATCAAATAAAGCTATTTTGAGCAAAAATTTGGATCTCTGACAAGAAATAGGGGCGTGATCTTCTTTCCCCTTTTGTATGGGGAGATGAGCGGGTTGGGCCACCTTAATTTAAAAAAACTATAACAACGATTGCTTAGCCATAATAAAGTGCACATATATATATACAGTGTTAATGGAGTTATAGTCCAGCTAACCATCGATTCTTTGGTGCATTATATAAAAAAAGATACAGCAACATTTTACTTAAAATGCCATATTTACGGAGTTAATAATTGATTTAGTGTGGGAAAAACCTTGAAAGGGTGAACCGCAGGATGAATGAGCTTCCATCCTTTTTGCACGGAAACTTTATAGATCATGCCAAGTACATGAAATGCTACAACTTTTTTGCTCCCAGCATACTAAGGAATACCTGGGTAACCTTAGAACCATACGTCCGTTAACATCCTGTATTTGTTCATGATTTAAGTTTTCATCATGTGGCTTATGTGATTCATGAGATACGACTATAAATCCGGAGGTGTGTGTGCAGACAAAAAGGAAGATTAGAGGTGAATGTGTGGTGAGATCTGCAGGTGTGTGCATAAGTGGCCACCTTGTTCTCGGAGACCCACAGCTGCTGGTGCTGGGTGCGCGCGATAGTGTCCGTGAGCTTGGTGTACCAGGTGGCGGCGGTGGCGTCCGTCAGGCTGAGCGTGTGCGTGAACACGTGTCCCCAAGTGCGCTCCAGCTGTGCGCATTGCTCCAGGAGCTTCTTGCTCGATTTGTGAGCGGACCTGCACATATCAATGCCATTCACTCGCAAACACCGTTCCAGCCATAAAAATAAAAGTATGTGTAGGCAAACAGAGCCTACACATACTTTTTCCTATATATTTTTTTATATTATGTCTATAGATACTTCATCATTAAGTTGTAATCATTTACATATAGAACTATGCTGTGCTCAGATTTCAAACAAGTTTTATTCATGATTTAGACCAAAAAAGTGCCCCCAAATATGATTCCTGCAGTATATCAGAAAAAAATTTATCGCGCTATGCTGTGCCCTATTTATTAACACCAGTTAACTGTAGACCCCATGCACACTAAGGTTTTATGTGTTTTTTTTTTTTGTAAAATAGCATGATACAGTCTTTCAAATGGTTTACTGAAATCAAGACGAATGGTGTTAAACCAAACCAAATCGTTCTAATTCTGCACAGATATCTAGCTCGATTAAATAAAACTGTGTCTAATATTATTTTGTATCTCCGATAACAAAAATGGGAATGATATAATCTTTACTTGTTCATAGCCTGAGCGATCCTTCTCAGTTAGCCTAAACAGTAGAGGCTACTTACTTGGGAAGGCCGGCGCGCAGCCGCTTGACTGTGTGCTTGGAGTCGGCCTTGATGAAGATGACTATGGGGTAGAACTGCGCGTAGTTAAGCCGGTGCACGGCGGCGGGCGGGATGTCGAGCAGCGCGTGCTTGTTGCGCTCCGCGATGCTCCGGATGGCAGACAATCGGATCACACCTCGCGCTCGCGCACCACCCTCTTCACCCTCCAGCTCTGGGATGGAGGATATAAAATGTTTATTTATTTATTAATTGACTCCATAGAAGGCACAGAAGTTAGGACAAAATGCAATTGGAGGCAGGCGTTGAACTTTTCAACGGCTTCACAAAGCATATCTAGTAAAATTCAGTTTTTTGCCCGAATAACATGCAGTTTTACAGTTAGCATGGTACGAAATGAAAACCCTCTTGCCTGCTGGCCCTCTTTAATGAGCTAGCATTTCAGCTGGCTTTAAGCCTCTTTAGCAAGCCTGCAGAGAATACCCAATGCCACTTTTGAGCTTTGTCCATGTTCTACAGTGATAACTCAACAGCTGTCTCCATAAATGCTGCGTCAATTTTGACCGGCCTGGATTCTTAAAGAAATTTTACAGTGAGTTTGCTTCAGCATTATAATCAACGTAAGAGATAGTGTGATTCCTGTGGACACGCCGAGCCGCACCACCGGGCGCAAAGCGGCCGCCGCGCGCACCACCGCATGCTCGTATGTAGAGGTAGGTGTGACGGAGAGTAACACTCACGCGGGGAGGCGAACTTGTCCGGCCGCTCGCTGAGGAGCCGCTCGCGCGCGATGTCCGCGCACACGCCGAGGAGCACCACGGGGCGCACTGCGGCCGCTGCGCGCAGCACTACGCGCTCGTACGCAGGGAACTTGCTAATACTATCCGACAGCACCACCTCGTCCCAGTGTTCCTGTTATCACAAAAACAGATTCTATACTAGTTTGCTTTAGGTTAAATGATTTAACCTACTCAACTGATTCACCGGTCAGCTGCTTTTGCAAGGGTGAGTCGGATAGCTCACAGGGAAAGTTGCACAAAATAATAACACTACCCAAACTATCAGGTAGCTGACTTGCTTTCAACAAAGACTTCGACCCTCATTATCAAGTCAAACATTAAGGGGGAAAAAAGATAAGAATGCATGCGGTTTCATGCAAGAGAAGTGATCGCAAGATAAGAGTCACAGAATCATAAAGACGAGTCAGCGATTATGCGACAGCATAACGCAAAATGTGTTGTCCCCATTTCGTTAGACAATATGAAGATCAGACATATTGCACTCTTGGAAAATGTCTCCATGGCATCACATTTTACAATGTTTACAGCTTATTCTTGTTGCTGGCTACACACACACAAACGAAGAGACGCACCTTGCCGAGACTTTTGGTGCGCCGGTGCGTGGAGCGCCTGCGCCGGAAGAAGCCCGTCTTGTCGGATCCCGAGAGCTCCTTCTTGGTCGCGTTGAACTGCGCGGTGGCGAGCTCCTCCGCGCGCGCCTTGTTCGGGATTGTGCCCTGCTGCACCTCCTGCTTATTGCGCCCTACAAATACACATTATCATAATACATTTATATTTTTGTATATGGAAATAAAAAGTTCAGTCATTTCATTGCATGAAACAATATGGTAAAATATGAAATCTCACATATCTGTTTTTAGTAGAAACTTTAGTTGCTAAAACATACCAACCATCACACCCATTGGAACTAACAATGGATATATACAATAATTATACCGTAAGTGATTTGAGATTCTTATAGGATCAGCATTGCAAGAGCTAGTCACAAATAAAAAAAAAGGGAAAATTCCAAATAAAAAAAAGGTCCACATAAAGTTAAGGAATAACATTTAAACATTTCTTATGAGAATAATCAGAACTGCGAAGGAACATTGTAATTTCGATTTCAGTGGCAAGCATTGTTTTCTTCTAACATTGAGTACGTCCTATTCCTAAAGTTCCCATAGGGAGAGAACAATGAGAACACCCTGCAAAGACAAGTGAATGTAGGGCGGCGGGTACTGACCGATACGGTAGACCTGCCAGGCGCCGACCGTGCCGCGGTGCAGCGTGTCCGTCACGTGGAACACGTCGCCGCACCGGAACGACATCTCACCGTCCGTCGGCTCCGAGTAGTGGAAGTGTGTCTTTATGTGGAACGAGTCGCCCGCTGCATGCCCACAATAGCGGGGTTATAATTCAAACATGAAGACCGAACATATGGGTTGATGTTTTGTACAAATATACCTTTTTCAACTAGATGTGTTAAGCCTGCCAGGGATGGTACCATGACTTGAATGAAAGGTGGTTGAGGCGGAATTGAAACATTATCAGTGTTTTCCATTCAGGTCCATGGAGCCGATATTATAAAGGGAATTTCCTGCCATGACATCTAATTCCTTCGGGAATGCAGTGTCCTGGGCTTATATCATGACGGTAGGTGTTATATTAGTCATCCATCAAGTTCATAAAAATAAATAAATTAATATGACATATATTTTACTTCAATACTGTTAATTTTGACATAGCACTTTACGCCACTCTTCTCACCAGTGCACTATTTGTCTTCTTTCAAGTTTGTTAAATGCATTTATGTTACACAAATGATTATTATCGTGAGGAAACCAACTACTTCGATCGTGTTTGGTTATGATTAGCCTAACGCCGCGTAGAAACCAAGTGGCATGTCAGGAGATGCGAAGGCACTCTATAGATTATAGCTGTAAACCTAATGTAACAAGTGTAATGTGTCATACGCGTGTGTCCAGCGGCGACCGCGTTGTACTCGTCGGGTGCGTGCTGCACAATGAGGTCGATGCGCTCCTGCAGGCTCAGCAGGAACAGCACCGCCTCCTCACGCGTCACGCCCGCCATCTCCATCTCGTTCACCTGCCGCCACACAATTTCAACCATGTTAGAATAAAGTTTAATTCGTCGTCAAATATTAGCGCAAGAGTATTGGTAGAAGCGACGCTTGCTTGTCCTTGAAAATGCGTCGCCCCAAACCCCTCACGTCGCTCCCAAAGTCTGCCCTTTCTTTGGAATAAACTAGTCAATCAGGCCGCCGAGCCGGTGTGTTGTGCATGTTTGCGCAGGCGTTTCGCCATTATTGTTAAGACAAGCACATCTTGCGTCTGTAAATTATTTTTCACTAGCAGCCCGTCCCGGCTTTGCACGGGCATAATATAATTTAAAAAAATATTATTTTGACACAATGATACACAAATAAACCCTTTGTATGTAGAGTTCCTAAAAAGAGCATATACCTACATTGAAATATTTGAAATAAAAAAAAACCTCGAAATAATTTCAGCGGGAATGAGCCGTACGGCTAGTTTATTTTGTGGTATTGACTCCCCCTCCTGTACCCCTGAGTGACGCCTACAAACTCTAAAACGCATAGCTAGCGGAGCAGAGTTTTTTCTAATTTTTAAACTTGTGATATCTTTCGAATGGAATTTCCGAATCGAATAATTAAAAAAATAGTATAAAGGTAATGATGCAGTCTTAAATAATAATTTATTTTGATAAGGATTAATACCTAGGTACAAATAAAGAGCCTTTTCTAGCGGCGGTATTTAAATTTTTATTTTAAAATATTTGCACACTTATTGTGACATAACTATAATAGTTAGATGCATGCTGTCGCGACATTTTTTGTAGATAATGATGTGTTCTATAAAATTGTAGTACTTCATTTTGTTCTATCGTGAATAGTTTTCGCAGCGCTCGCGATGTAAGGAACATTCTTGGTAATTTTTTCCACCTTGGGTTACGTTATCGGAGTTTTGGTAAGGATCCCTATTTTTTTTTAAATAAAATATAGCCTATGTTACTCGGATAGACTGTAGCTTTCCAACGGTGAAATAATTTTTCAAATCCGTTCAGTAGTTTCGGAGCCTATTCAGTTCAAATACACAAACAATCAAACCTTTCCTCTTTATTTAATGGTATAGAATAGTAAATTCGGAGAGAGTCATAGATGTGACGTTGCATTCGCTGTATGGTTAGCTTCAGCTAGCTTACCTATGCTATGTTACGTAAGATAAGGTGAGGGGTACCTTGAGTATCTTGTCCGCCGGCTGCAGTCCCTGGAGCGCGGCGGGGCTCGCGGGCTGAACGCCGGACACGAACACGCCGGAGCGGTTGCCGCCAGAAAGCCGCAGTCCCACCGAACCCTCCTTTTGGAAACTGATGAGTCGCGGCTCGCTCCTGCAATGTGATAGTCTTTCCTATCTAGATTGCTCATCTGGGGCAACATACAAAACTTAATGAGATACAGTAAACTTAATAAAGAAGGATATGTTGAGATGGTTTGGAGTGAAGGGGACAGAAGAATGATGACATTCGGATCAATTAAATTGTGACATTACTTACGTCCGGTTTCACCACCTCCAGCTACAAAAATCCCAAAGTTACCTTTCGGTTACATCGTACAAATATTAAATGTAACCGAAAGTTAACTAATGTAACCGAAAGTTAACTATCGAATTTCAGGTAGCTGGAGGTGGTAAAAATGGGGGTTAGTGTAGTTTGACTACCAGAAGTTGAATAAATAAATGAAATGAAATGAAATTGACTTATGGAGCTGAAGTGAGTGGAACTGCCATGCTGTCTGGCACGATGATGGGAGATATTTAGGATGTAATATTTTTAATGTATCGTGCCAAGAAGGAATTTACGTTCTTTCGTTTACCTTGCCTAAAAAGTTTGCAAAATTGAATACAAAGGTCCAAATTGTGTCTTCCACCGATAGTTTCAGTTTACACGTTTGATGAAACAATGGAAGAACGCCAAGATAGCAAATAATATCCCTGCTGTCCTCAAAATTCGAAAAAATCGAATTGACTAATGTGCGTGCCTTTGCCAAAACAACACGCACTGAACCTGCAAGTGTCCCCGGAATGCTAAGGCGGGCCAAGAATGTGCTAAGTAGTGTCTTTGAATTATAGCAAGACTGCATCTATGAACAGAATGTGCTTGCTCGCGATTTCGCACAGGCAGTGCTACCAAAGTGATTACACTGAATTATTTTCATTACAGAATTTGAGATATGCGAAATTATTCGATTCTAGGTTAATTTATATTACCTACATGCAAAACTGTGCAGAGGCTGAGACAAAACAGATGAAGAAGCTACTCGTAAGTTCAGTGAGATTAGAAGCACCGCAGTGATTATAATTATTATTTAATGTTAGATCTCATAAAATTATGTTAAAACAACTATGCAAGGGGGACCCTAGCTCGAGATTTACAAAGCGTAATATTGAGAGGTTATAGTAAAATATAAAATATAAAAAGAGATGGCGAAAGATGCACTGATGAGACAATTGAGTAAGATCCCGATATTTTTTTTATTATAAGATATTTAAAACGATAATATTATTTTTCCATTATAATGTGATTTAATAGAGCGCTATAATCCAGATTAATAAAAACATTTTCCATATCTATGAGATATGGACCACATTTCTTACGTTTTATTTATGATTCAACTCAACGTGTTAAAGTTCTGGGACATCATAATAAAATATGTGCATTCAGTGACAATGTGCAGTAGCAAAATGAACCAAATGGAGTACGTACGGTGGCTTACTCCTCGGATTTGCGCCTACTTCTTCCTCGTACAGCTGTCTCCTACTGCTGTAGTAATCTGAAACATTCTCTAAAATTCTTACCATTGCACCTAACAGTTATTGCCTATAAACACGACAACATTTGAATTCAATCAGTAAATAAATAATTACTTTATTAACAAATTGCTAACTAAAAGACAATTACTAACTATGATGGGTTCTCTGCTTCTTCTTGTTTCAGGGGGATGATACATCTCTTGTGGCAATCGGTCTCTTCAGACTCATTCTGCCAAAGTTGAGTATGTTTTTGTTTGTTACTTGTTTAGGGTTCAGTACCCAAGGGGGTGCCAACGAAACCCTATGATTAAGCCTCCACTCTCCGTCCGTCCGTCTGTCAGCGGACTGTATCTCATGAACCAAAATAGGTAGACATTTTCACAGAGTGTGCATATTGTGTTAAATCTTGTACGACGGTACGGAGCCCTTCATGTGCGATTCTGACTCGCATTTGGCCAGTTTTTTAAGTAGTTTGTACTGTCTACGGTTCCTTTATTTGTTTTCCTATATTTCTCCTTTTTTGTTACTTGCTTTAGTTTTGCATTCTTTCCCTATTTTTTAACCCAAATTTTATCTATATTTTTTTTATGGATAACCCTTTCTTAAAACGGATGTATTAGAGCTTACCAAAACGCATTGTGAGTTAGTATTTTTATGGCTCCTGCATTTCTTTTTTAATTAACATGATTGCTAAAGCAAGTGAAGAAAAAACATCACAAAGAAACCCACCACTGGTGGTGTTAGGCTTTGGCCAAGATGACATCAATGGGCTCGCCACTCAATATGTGTGCCTAAAACATCATGAAGCTAAACGAGGTCGATAACAGCCAACCGCTGGGTACACGGGACTCAAAAATAGCACCTGTGATGAAAATACAAATTTTGTATTGTCATCGTAATTTTAACATCATCATGAGCACTGGGTACGGGAGCCAGGAATGGTACCCACCGTCGTTGCGCGGCGGCGGCGGGCGCGGCGGCTGGTCGAGCAGCGCCGGGTCGAGCGAGCCGAGCGGCGCGCGCCGCGCCCCGCCCGCCTCGCCGCCTCGCACCGGTGCCGCCACGTACAGGTTCTGCCCGGAGTACGACGGGGAGAGCGTCTCTGAACCTGCGTATTCGTTTCCAAACACCTTACATATATTATGACTATCAAACTGGTCATGGAAGGCTAATAGTTACTTGGAAAATTCTGAGATGGTTCCAACGCAGACGGAATTAACCCTACCTTGTAGGTAACGAAGAGGCCCTACACTTTTAAATAAAATCCGAAATGCGACTAGCCAAATGGTCACGCATCCAGAAACCGAACACGCCCAGAGTGGCTTCACCTCGATTATCGCGCCACTGGTCTACCGAGGCTGGGCTGGTATATGTCTGGAACCTTGTCTGTGTGAGTCGAACCTGCTAAGAGTAGATTTTTTTATTTTATTTATTTTGCTGATTTGCGGTGCGAAGCGTTTCAGTTTCAGTTTGGGCAAAATGCTTTCGTATGTTCGGCTTTCAGGCTGTTCTCTATGGATCGCATTTCTCAACCGACTCTCGAGAAATGTTTGTGAGCATCTTCGATAATTTTCAGTTTTTGGAATTTTTTATGCTATGCAAAGTCAGACTCGCGAGGTCTACAGCTCAGAGAGCCACTGGTAATATGCGGTTTTGTAGCAAGCAGGGTGTGTCACCTAGGCTATTGTAGTTGTTCTGGTAGGTGTGCGGCGCGGTGACGGTCTCCTCCCGCGCCAGCTCGCGCGTCACCACGAGGCTCACGCGCTCCTTGCACGACTCCAGCAGCTTCCGCGCCTCCTTCAGGGTCATACCATCCGTCACCGGCGTGCTGCAACATTCGCCAACGTAATTATATTTCATCACATTTCTCGTTTCTTCCCAGTAGCATTATTAAGCAAAAACACATTTAAAATCACAATATTAACCCTTTAAAAATGATGATCGACTAATTTATCAAACGTGAACAATGACGTCTCACTTCCCTCGTCTCGCCTCCGCATCCGTGGGCATTTTTACAGTGACCATGAACAAACTTAGATAATAATTATTAAAAAAATAAGCTAAGGTATAAAAACAATTTGAATACTACTTAAGTGAGTAAGAATTGTTTACATATTTTTCAACAAAAAAAACTTCATGTTAGCCTTTAAATTTCAAACTTGTCGAACTAGACCAGAGCCGGTAGTCTAAGTTCTCACCTAAATTGGCGTTTACGGCAAACCGATCGACTGGCGTTTTCTCCAAACTCCATACAAGTTTTTACTAGATATTCTTTGGTTTTACTTCTTCAAGCTGTCAAATTCAAACGCGGACTTCCAATTTGTATGAAAACGCGGAGTGGACGTAAACGGCAACGTCGAAGTATTTACGGCAACGTTGAGTAAGCTGTCAAATCAAGCTCGGACTCGCAAATGTTAGTTCGCTTAACGCCCGCTGCGCGCGCTCTTCAATTTCTCCATAGATTTGAAAACGCCAGTCGATCGGTTTGCCGTAACGCCAATTTAGGTGACAACTTAGACTACCGGCTCTGGAGAACGAACCGCCATTGCCCAACCTTTCCCAATATAGACAATGTTCGATCCCATCAAGTCTCATGACAGACTTTTAGCAGTACATTACATAAATACGCTTGTCAGTCAGTGCGTGTAATGCGACCATATTTTTGTGCACATATAAGTAAAACCAAAAGTAAGTTGGCTAAAAAAGTAAGATAAAGGTATACCTGTTGATGTTAGTGACGACATCCCCCTCGCACAAGCCCTGCCCGCTCGCGTTGAGCTGCTCTCGCGCCTTCAGCGTTAGCTCCTTCACGTACAGCTTGCAGCCAAGCACCACACCGAAATCTGTGCACACACCCATCGAACTTTGCATTCCTTCAGCATTGCTACGATTTGAAATTATTTGGATTTCAGGTTATAGGTGAGAGGATAGGTTCAGAAGTGAAAACATCTTCTTAAATATTAAAGTAAAAATATTTAGTTATGTCATCCACCTTACTGATTGCGTCTAAGATCACTAAAATAATATTTTTTATATTTCTTTCATATGCATGAATACGTCATTATGCATTAAGGTGGCCCAACCCGCTCAACTCCCCATACAAACGGGGAAAGATGATCACGCCCATATTTCTTATCAGAAATCTTAAAATCTTACCAAATTACCGAATTAAATGCAGGCAATGCAATAAGATTTCGACAATAAGCTTGCGACAATTGCCAGTCTAGAAGTGTTTTTTGTATGTTCGTGTTGTTGTAAACTTTGATTTGGATTGGTTAGATCCATCAACAGCGTTGTCTCTTGATAATGATATGATGTCTTCGGTGAAGTCACATAAGCGCGGTCACATTGTTTGCCAGGTAATGCAGTATTGCTGTAAATTCTGACATTTCTCAGGAGGAAGCCAGACCACGTGGTTGGGTCCGTTTAAAACAATCGGTTATCTATTGGTAAGTGCACATACGCCAGGCCGGATTATTAGCGTTGTGAACAGCATAGTGTGCCCCAGCTAATTGGGACCGGCTGTAAGCGTGCTCAGAGCTGTTTACACTGTCAGCGTAGCATAGCATGGATGTACCTTCCTTCTTGTTGGCGCGCGTGAGGGCGAGGCGGAGGGTGGCGGGCGCGGTGGGCGGCGGGGCGGGCGCGCGCCTGCGCACCACCAGCGAGACGCACGCGCCCGACTCTCGCAACACTTGCACCGCGCGCGCATACTCCACGTTCTCCAGGCCCACGCCGTTCACCGACACGATACGGTCGTTCACCCTGCAACGTTCCAGTACGTGTCAATTCAGTCACCGTCCACTTCAGAGGGTGGTTCTTTTTGTGTTTTTCTTATCTGTTATGAAGTCTCAAAAATTAATTCAGTTGCACTTACCATGGGAAAGCCATGTAAAACTGGGGTTAAATTTCCGTAATATACTTTGAAGAAAGCCCGCCCAGATTGGTAATCGTGATTATCGAAGTGGCAATAATATATTTGTTTGTGTTTTACATCCAGTTCTATGCGGCAGCGCTTAAATAAAAGAAGTCCTCACATGGAGGCACCTATTACCTTCGAGAACATCATGACCATGTTAGAAAGTGGAGTGAGGGTAGGGCAGGTGCGGTTGAGTGGGATAGGCGAAGCCTGACAATGCCTGCAAGGTAAAGTGTTTTATATATGCAGAGTTGGCAACTTGACAACCGCTTACCCAATTATGATGCTATTTGTATCTACGTATAGCTTTATTATTCCTATTAATTAGAGGCTCATTGCTATCGCGCTAGATTATCCAAGAGGTAAGAACTGTGGTCAGATATAAGAATAAAACGACGGTTTTTCGCCCGAATTTATCACGGGTGGACCTACAGACATCTAAGTACATATTGTTTAAACTCTGTAATGCTTCATATGTGCGGTGTGGAAGTGAGCAGCTACTCAGAGCCCTTTCCACCAACACTCACTGCAGCTTCTCCTCGGCGGGCCCGCCGCGCAGGACGTCGGACACGGCGATGGAGGGGTCCCCGCTGGCGAAGTGGGGGTTGTCGCGGCCGCCAGACACCGCTATGCCGAACCCGTAGCCGGGCACGCGGCTCAGACGCACCCGGTGCGTCTCCCAGCCGCCGCCGCCGCGCTCCGCCGTCTGCGCAGGGATAGACACGAATATGAAACGTACATATAGTGAACACTAACTGCGGTGCGAGGTTGGATTTTTGCCCATCAGCCGGTATGACCGACTCTGGTATCTAACCCAGTAGTGAAACTAGGGAGCGAAAAGAAGCAATGCGGGCTGTTAAACCAGTGCGATTGTAATACGTCCCGAATACAAACATACATGTCGATTCTGGAGGCACAAAAATGCAATATATTCTTTTTTATTTGGCTAGAAAACTACCCCGGGTCCCATAGATGATGGTCATGTAAATTGGACGGATTGCGGTGACCACTTTTATGCGATAGAAAAAATAATTTATCAGCACAGTTGGCTTTAAAATAGCTGTCGGTAAGATCATTAATTAATTCATAAAATCATCATGTAAATACCTACTACATATATATATTTACTAATATGACTGGGTTAATGAAACATAACAACTTCATACAAAACTCTGTTTTGATATTTTTTCAAAATTGATGAGTTGACTGATCGCACAATAAGAGGTTTGTTGATCAAATTTAATATGAAGTTCTTTTAGAAGTTTAGTACGGTCATCAAGTTTATGGGATGCTGCCAAGAAACTGGTCAGGGTGGGGGTTGGCAGCGTATACATCTAGATATGTTCATGGCCAGGGTAGCAACGTTATGAAATCTTCAGAACTAAAAATACTACCAAAATAAAGGAAAAATAAATCCTGGTGTTCCGTTAGGAAAGTTATACGCTCACGCAGTCAGTGCAGTTGGGTTTTAAATTGGTTCTTTGAACTCCTTACAAATGTCCTCCAACCAAATTGGACAATACTTTGTTTTAAAAAGATTAGATAAAGTGGACTAGAACGCGACCAAATAGTCTGAGCACTCATTTGGCAGCTTATGAATTCCTCCATTAGATAACATTAACCATTTAAAAACGGTGTAATAGATAACTATTGAGTTATGTATCTCTGAAAAGAGATAAAATTTCAAATAAACATCTTCTGGCTGCTGAAATCCGAATATTCGGACTGAGTATGTAATTTTGCATAAAATTTCTCAGATCACACTTTCAAAAATAATTTTAAGTTTTTTGTTCCTTCAATATTCATTGCAGCTTCGCATCAGTCGCACAATGCGATAGTCCCAACCCAGACGGGATAAACCCTACCACCTAGTAAGGAATTGTATTATTTTCAATTTCCGAAATCGACACAGCAAGAAGTTTGCCATCGCAGTTAAAGTACGCTTTCAGAAATAACCTCAATATTTTAGAAGACCCTAAATTGTATTCACACAAATTGTCAGAATTGGTGCAACCGAGTTTTGAGGAAGTCTTAAAGGGAATTGCTATGTTAACATAGCGAATAATACAAACAGCAAAGTGTGCATAGCATGGCACAAGGAGACAATAAAAACGTCGCATATTGTGTGGACACATGCAGCACAGCAGGTCAGTCGTCGTGTCCACTCGAATCAGAGACCAAGATAATCCATACACTCTACTGAACAATTAAGTTAGGTTGGAGGTACTTTTGGTCCGTTAGAGAGTATGTTGCAATGACAATCGATCAGCTTCTATGCAAACAGCAAATATAATGGCATTTCAATTACAAGAGTAAACAGAAGGCAGGTGTTGAATATTTGTTAATTAAGAAATGTTATAGCTCACTATTCGATTTCATGAACAAAATACCAACGTACCTATAAAGTACCTACCTACATATAAGTAAGAAGTAAGGAAATATATACAGATTCCGATTAGGAATATTTGAGACCAAATTAATTTATTACAAATGAAACAAGATGATTCACGGACTACATTCTTGCATTGGTAATATTAGCATCTGCATTTTTAATGGACACTTATGACACATTTTGTATGGAGAAAGTCTTCAAAGTAATGCAAAGTGACGTCACAAAGTAGTACTTTTCGTTAGTCTTAGTTTCCGTTACGACTATACTTATTTTTATGCTTAACAAAATATTCCAGTTCCATTAAGATTTCTCACTTTATTCAAAAAACTTTTTTTATGGAAAATGGAAACATATGTAAACAACAGTACAATACTAGAAGAGAAATAATTGATTGTAATAATGCGATTTTTATTCCTCAGGTTTATTTATTTTACTTGCGGTCAAATGCAATGCCTCTTTAAGCTTCGCATTTCGTCTAGTACCCTAAGGCTGAGATAAATAGTCGTAACAGAAACTAAGACTAACGAAAAGTGACGTCACAAAGTACTACTTTTCGTTAGCCTTAGTTTTTGCTACGACTATTTATCTCAGCCTTAGGGTACAAGACCGGTACACCTTCCAAATTTGTAAATAGATTATTTTTAAATGTTGTTTTAAGTTTAATTTGCAATCCAAAAAAAATAGAAATGAGCAATTCATCAGTTTGGGGTTTCATTTTGACATAATGAACATATTAATGAGTATTTGACCAACGGTACATTTGTATGGCACTACAAGTTAACTGTGATTAGCTATTCCATTTTTCAAAAAAAATTTAGTTACAGCTACACACCAAGCAACTTCCAATGGATTCAGGCTATTTCTGCAGATACTATAAAAATCAAACATTTTACCTTCAACTTCTCAAATTTCATCACAGCGGTTCACGTCACACACATATTGCAAATCACGTTACACTACATTCATCAAGTTGATAAAAGCTAGGGATATTATAACACAGCTCTAAATTGCACCACCATGAAAAAAACTGGCCAAGTGTGAGTCAGACTCGCACACGAAGGGTTCCGTACCATCAACACCAAAAAAATCACGTTTTTTGTATGGGGCCCCCCTTATTTTTTTATATTTTTTTTATTTTACCTATTTGTTGTTTTAGCGGCAAAATAAATACACACTCTGTGAAAATTTCAGCTGCCTACCTATTACGGTTCATGAGATACAGCCCTGTGACAGATGGACGGACGGACGGATGGACGGACGGACGGACGGACGGACAGCGGAGGCTTAGTAATAGGGTTCCATTTTCACCCTTTGGGTACGGAACCCTAAAAATGTCAACCCCATCAACTGGCCTATTTAGATATACCTAGTCGGGTCATAAGTTATGTCACATAATCAAAACTTTTGAATTTAGAATTCTGGCAACAAAAATATTGATTGAACTCAAATTTCTAATCTTTTGCGAAAATAAAAATGTGCACTATTTTGAATTCCATTAATTTTTGGACGGTGGTGGTCATTGCGTTGCATCAGTTCGGTTTTGCGCCAAATCAGATTTTTGAAACATTTTAATACAACCAAAAGATTTGTTTAAGGCTCCATCAAATAATATAATGAAGATTCCAGTGTAAAAGCAGAAAAAGAAGCTATCGCCGTCGCACTGTTAGGACTCCAGCAATGATAAAATTTCCATTCAAAAATGTTTAAAATGGAGGATAACTACAGCAAACAATCTGGAAGCGAGCAGCCGCATACCGCGCGTCCAGTGAGGTCATTTTTCATAGTCATTCACGGTTTCCCGGGAGTCTCATATTCAGGTTTAACTGAGATATATTTTTGGAGGGAGGGCGTAACGCGTATAAACGAATGCAGTGGTGTATCAAAACGCGCTCACAAACCTTGTGGAACCTGTTTCTCGTACCGTTAAACATATTTAAAAAAAATGGCGGACAGCGTGTGAAATTGACTTCATCGGGCACGAAAACTGACCCTCCCCCAGTCCAGACATACATCTGCTGGATTATAAAATACGGCAATACTTGAAGGAAAAAGCCTGCTCAATACCTCTGGAGGCGAAGACGAAAGGCCGCACCGGTTAAAGGCTTGTATTTAAAGAAGTAGGGGGTTATTTTGAATAAGCTTGGTTAGCATGTTTATCTATATATCTATATCTATACATATCTATGTTTTCGTAAGTTCCTTTTTCGTGTATGGAAATGGTTACTTTAAAAACAAACATGGCTCAATTATTTCACAATAAACATGTGACAGAACTTATGAACTTCTGAATATTTCCACGCACTTTAATTGCATTTTATTCCGTTTTAGCAAACAAGTTCAAGTTGTAAAATTAAACTCTGTCAAGCAGCACACCACCACTCAGACGACTCATCAAAGTATACTGATATTATTACCAAGAGAACAAACCAGAGACATGTAGTCATGTACCACCTTGCACCGCGTTGAATAATATCAGAAATCCAGTCATTAGCATAAATACTACACATCTGCCCATTTGGTGGTAATCAGAAAATCTACATTATAGAAGCACCTATCAACTATTAAAAATAGGTACAGTTAATAAATAAAAAAAATTAACATAAAAAAAACTATTTTAAAGGCATTTTGATTAAACATAAAAAAATATATTTAAATATTAAAAAAACAAGAATTACTTGATGAAAAAGTCCTTTTTGAAAATTATTTTCACATTAAGGACAACAAATACCATGTTGTTTGAATGTAATTTGAAGAGATTTTTTTAATTTAAGTATTTATATTGAATGGATGTACGGGTCCACTTAATATTACAATTGATGTATATATCATACTTTAAACAACAAAATTGAATTTTACATTGGAATCATACACATTATTGAAATAAGAGTGAGTGCTGGAAACACAGTGAATGGAGCGATGAATTATGTTATGAGAAGCTGAATGATTGCACCTACAGCTCGGATGGCGATTCATAACAGTGGACTGGTGTACACTTATGTACGGAAGCTAGATTTGGTTATGGCAGATGAGACATAAATGTAGTAAAAATGTGTTCCTTAAGGATTTGCTGAGTTAGTCTTCTGGACAAGTTGCGTAATAGTTGAGTAAGATATGAAATGTTTTTTGAAATAGTTTGAACAAACAGAGCTAATGATTGACGAAAGAATGACCAGAATAGATTTATAGAGCGCAAGGTGCAGAACTGTCATGCCCAACTGGCCTATAAGAATGTGCCATAACAGATTGACAAATAACATGTAACTGTCAGTTAGCACACGTATTCGTAGAGCATGTATGATTAGATGTATTTAAGTCTGTTAAAGAAGAGAAAGTATGCTGTGATCTTAAAGTTGCTGTGTATTTCGGCACATACAAAGAATATAATTGTGCCCACTGCTATTTTTCCGTGCTTGTCGTTTGAGGCATTCATGGTTCAAATTGCACATAAAACTTCCTCTCCTACTAGGTGGCAAGATTAATCCCGCATGGGTTGGTACCATCGTATTTAGTGAGCAGTGGTCGAAGCGGCAATGATAATTGTCGGGTTTTCCATCCAGTGCAATGTAACTGTTGCACGGTTAATCAAGGTAATAAGCATGGCATCTAGTTCCCATCAGGTGTGTTGGGCTAATATGATATAATTGAATAATGAATAAATTCCCAATATTGTAGTTGCCTGTAGCGAAGTTATCACTACTAACTCCTCTGTTCCGACCAGCATGTGTGGTGTGGATCGGAATTTATAGAAATCTGTATTCATAAGGCGGTCTGGAGAGCTACTTTGCATTTTCATTGTTTGATTGCACCTACTTACGTACAGGATTACTACGGGTGTTGAAAAATAATTATATAAAACACCTTCCCGTGAGTCATTAATTTTTATGTGGTGACAATGGGTGGAGAAAGAATCTATAATCCCCTTCAAGGTCGATGGCAATAGCACAAAAAACTGGCCAAGTGCGAGTCTGACTCGCACAGAAGGATTCCATACCATAGTACAAGATTTAACACAAAGAAATCACATTTTTTGTATGGACCTCCCTTTATTTTTTTTTCATTTCACCTATTTGCTGTTAGAGCGGCAAAATAAATACACACTCTTTGAAAATTTCAGCTACCTGCCTATTATGGTTCATGAGATACCAGTCCTGTGACAGACAAACGGACGGAAAAATAATATAGAAGTAAAAAAATTTACTTAGATTCCCTATAATAACCTATGTTTAATATTTGTCGGCCGTGGGTATTTTTCCTATAGTGTTCTAGTTTCCCAAATGCTTTTTGTAACAATGCATAAAGTGACCTATGTGACAGAAAACCGGCCAAGTGCGAGTCAGACTCGCACACGAAGGGTTCCGTACCATCGTACAAGATTATCACAAAAAATCACTTGTTGTATGGTTTGTATGGTGCTACTAATCCTGTACCTGCTTTATATTACCTTAGCGTTTCTGTCCAAAAAAGGGGAACCGAATACGAACACTATAGTATTTTTTCGTCACAGAAAGACAAATAAATACGAACAATATGTTCTTCGTGTCCATGAACATATTAAATAAACCACGAGGAATAGATTTTAGTGTTTTATAAAGAGGACCTAAAATAGTTTAGGCGGCGCCTCCCACTTTCCGTACCTCAAAATACTAAATTAGGTTACTAGGGATTGCTGCTTAGCAAACAGAGGGCTATCTGGTTTCTTTACTATTCATTCAACCTATGGCGGGTAAACAAAAGAAGACGAATTGCAGCAACAGAAGATAGGGTTCAGATATGATTACTTTTTATTATTCTTGATATTTTCTTTTTTTTTTGGTCAGCTGATTGTGACCATAGCTGAATAAAATAGTTCATTTAGTGGATAGGCTGCAGAATTACGGCATAGCTATAAGTTTATTATTATTGTTTCAAAGAAGCCCAATGTCAAAGGTAAAGTATTAAATTTCAGATAGCTATTATAAAGATCTCATTTTCGGAAGATGATCTCTAATTTTCATCAAAACACACTAACCGGTTAAAGGGTTAAAAATATAAAAAGTCCAAATAGCTTTATTACCTTTATTACATAATTTGCAAAATTATTCAAATTAAGTTACAGAATTAATATCTACTATGAATAGCCCGAGAGGGAGAAAAGGTTGGTGCCAGGGAAATCGAAAACATCACTGGGCGCCTGGCGCAGGTGCTCCAGCAGGATAGCACGGTGGTAGCGCAGTTCTGTGCCCAGCTCCAAGCGGAGAATTCGGATCTTGGAGATAATAGCATTACGGCGTGTAGCAGGGAGTGTGTCATTGCGTAGTAATTTTGATAATTCCGCTAGGCTATCAGGCAGTTCACTATCGCTGGCTCCGTATTCGACCTGCAAAGAGTCTTGGCTAGTCGATGTGGGCTTGCGCACACAAATATGGTGGGTGCTGGAGGTATCTGTGAGTATCTCATTGCCGCCATCATCAAACACTATTTTGGTGTTGCGTTCACAGCAACACGGATCGCTGCTCAAAGAATCGTCGTCAGGGCTCTCAGAACCTTCTTTACATTTCCTTTTATGGCGTGAGGCATTGCCTATTTTCAAATTCAAACTCTCTCCATACTTCCTTTCAATTTTAGACAGTATATTTTTACACTGAAAGTAGACATTTCTCAGCTCTTCCAGATCTTTCATTTTCTCTAACGGGTCAGTCGAAGAGGAATCTTGCCGTAAAACGTCTGCTGATGGTGCATTAATGGTTTTATCTCCCTTTTTTTTCTTTTTCCGCTCCGAATGCGAGTGATTGTTTGGGTCTTCGTCGGTTGCCTCCGCGTTTGCGCCTGCGCCGATCTTTAGCTCGCGCACGTGGTTTCTAACGACGACGAACTTGCTGCGCGTCGGCAGGGGCGGGGAATGAGCCGGAGGCCGACTTATTGGCAGCTCCATTGGTCCGTCACTGTCTTCTCGAATTACCATCACAAAACTGCTAAATGACTTCCAAAATGTTTGTTTCAACCAAGTTTAAAAATATTTCCTGTGAACGTATGCACCATTCGTTGTAGTTAGATGGACGGCTGGTGTTTTGTCATTTTGACATTTCGAATTCTACTTATAACTTGCCAGCCGAAAAAATATTATCCACTAAAATAGCATTGTTTTTTAAATAAGAACCAAGTACTTGAAAAGTTGGTCTATGCTCTTAGTATTACTATCAATATTGTCCTAAAAAACGTTAAGAGTAGTATGCAAACAGATTCTGTTTTAACACACTAAACAATATTTAAAATTACGTAATTTTCCAGTCGTATTGAACGCCGTATGCTGGCAACGCCCAACAAAATGGCTGACGGGAACATTCAGGGCGGTTGCGCGGTAGGCGGGGAGCGGTACCTAACGCATGCGTAGAGGAATGTCGCGGTGTGAAGTTGGCAACGGTATGATACTGCGAACGCAAGGAGCATGCGCCAGCGCGCAGCGCCGCGCCGGCTCAATTTGAAGGCTGAGCAAAGTACGCTGTTACGTCAGCTCCGGGATCCAAGAACAACATTAACTGGCTCTGGCTCTCCAAACTGCATACGTAACTTTGTTAGCATGCGTATAAATATACGTTTGTGATACATTGTCCGAAAAAAGCATTACAACGTTTCAAACAAGGATCTTTTTTGTTACTTTACGTTTTTCACGGATTATAGACAGGAAATAGGAAACAAGTAGCGCACGAACTTAACACCATTGAATTTCGGTTTGTTCCCATTGGCTACACTTTTGATTAGTTAAGCATTTCTTAGATTCTAAGTATTTTAATAACAATCTTTTACCATTTCATTTTGGAGACGAAAATTAAAGTAGTAGCATAATTCGATACTGAGACTTAAAACTTGAATTGAAAAATAAACTGAAAACAGGTTTAAACTGCGCCACAAAGTGCAGATAGCGACATTTTTTAGTTCTCTCGCGGCGGCGCCACGTTCGGTCGAGTTAATATATTGGATAGTTGGCAGCATTGCGGCCTCATTTAACACGTGACCGTGACCGCGGTAGCTGAGGGGAGTTGAGCGGAGAAGTGTGACGTCACAGCTCGCACAGTAGTTTGCGAAGTTCCCGATCGGCAGATTATGTAAAGGCCGCACTCGAGCCGCCACATCGCTGCCCGCACTCCCGCCCGACGCCCGAACGACACACACGCGCTCACCGCCGCTAGCAGGTGAGCCGAGTCGATAGATATCGACCGCCCGACGCCACGCTACCGAACTAACCTCCGCGCGACCTACATACGACAAACAAAATGTCGAAGGGACTCGCAGACCCCGTGGCGTTCGCCAAAGATTTCATCGCCGGCGGCGTGTCTGCCGCCGTCTCCAAGACGGTGGTGGCGCCCATCGAGCGCGTGAAGCTGCTGCTCCAGGTGCAGCACATCTCCAAGCAAATCACCGCTGACCAACGCTACAAGGGCATAATCGACGCCTTCGTGCGCATTCCCAGGGAGCAGGGCTTTCTGTCGTTCTGGCGCGGCAACCTCGCCAATGTGATCCGGTATTTCCCCACCCAGGCCCTCAACTTCGCCTTCAAGGACAAGTACAAGCAGGTGTTCCTCGGCGGAGTCGACAAGCACACGCAGTTCTGGCGCTACTTCGCTGGAAACCTCGCATCCGGCGGCGCCGCCGGCGCGACCTCGCTATGCTTCGTCTATCCCCTCGACTTCGCGCGAACCCGGCTCGCCGCTGACGTCGGCAAGGGCGAAGGACAACGAGAATTCAAGGGGCTCGCTAACTGCCTGTCCAAGATCTTCAAGTCCGACGGGCTCGGCGGTCTGTACCGCGGCTTCGGAGTCTCTGTGCAGGGTATCATCATCTACCGCGCCGCATACTTCGGCTTCTACGACACGGCACGTGGTATGCTGCCCGACGCCAAGAACACACCCCTCGTCATCAGCTGGGCGATCGCACAGGCTGTTACCACAGTGGCCGGTATCGTCTCCTACCCCTTCGACACGGTGCGTAGGCGCATGATGATGCAGTCTGGACGCGCCAAGAGCGATATCATCTACAAGAACACGATTCACTGCTGGGCCACCATCGCCAAGACGGAGGGCAGTGGCGCATTCTTCAAGGGTGCCTTCTCCAACGTCCTGCGCGGTACCGGCGGAGCTTTCGTGCTCGTCCTCTATGATGAGATCAAGAAAGTCCTGTAATCTGCACCGTGTCGCCGCCTCTACCCCCTATGTTGATTCCGTGATAGTATTTTGTCTGTTTTATGTTAAGCCACTGCGAAACTAGACATTAAAAACACTATAAAAATCAGTAAAATATGTATTTCATTCAATTTCCTGTTGGAAGTGCCCAAATGTGATGACATAACTTTGAGGTTAATTTTGGTTTTCTCTGCCTCATACTAATTTACATCAGTGATAAAAATTTTCTTTCATTTCAAGATCTTCCTATAAAACAAATGAAATCTCTAGCATTTGGTTATCAGTCACCATTTTAAAAGAGTTAGCCTTGGCTAAGATATTTTTAACTACTGGGTCGAGAGGACAGTGGGTATAGGCCACACGTGTCTGTATGAACGTGTTGAGATGCTGCTACGCAGATACACACTTCGTTTACATCATCTGTCACACTGACAATCAGCTGGCAGTCACATGCAAGGCACGCTCTGTCGTATGTATGTTGTGCTCTTACATAAACTTTTCCTAAATGGCTTTAGATTGCCTGACCGTCCTCGAAATTTTAGTTTTATCCGTCTATTAAAACATTTTCTGCAGCCATATATGTGCATTTTCTGCAACTGATCCAGTATTGATCCAATGAGCCGGTAGGGTTATGTAATGCAAACTTGTGATGCTTCGGTAACGTTTACAAAGTAGGCGGCAAGACAGTTCAGATGCAATATTTTCATCTTTCTCAGCATGTTGTTTTATGTAACTGGAAATGGGTGGCTAATACCGCACCTGCCAATGTGATGTAGCCCGACACTTCACGCTCCCGAAGGAATTAGATGCCATGCCAGAACCTTTCCTTTCTAGAGCTGGATGGAAACCACGCAGTTATCATTGTTAAAATAATAAAACTAATTTCACTTATTCATTATAGAGGAAAGATAACAATAAATATGACCATAATGTCATACAAGGTTTATTAATATTTTTTTGTTCAGACACTTCGACTGATAAATTGTTCTTCACTGAGTTGATCGAATCGGAGCGTCAATTGATTAGTTTGTGACAGAAATTTTAATAAATGAAAATTACCCAAATATTAGCTCAAAAAAATAATCCAAACGAATATGGCACATGTCCAACTCTTTAAAGGGTAAGAGAGGCCAGCACATAAAAAACCAAATAAACTCGTCGAACCGCTCCGCATCCTGCAGGACATTCATGGCCTGCCTTATTCCTATAGAACTTTACTATTGTGGATAAACACCTAAGCCATCAATTGTAATCACTTTATATTTTTAAAAAGTTTAGGCCTTTATTTGATATTACATTTCAAAATCCAATATTTATTAATTTTCAGAAATTCGTTACAGATACAGAATGATATCAGGAAATCAGTATCAAATTTATTACGTAAGTATTGATAACTCGTGATCCTATTGGAGGCATCAAATCATTAAATTGAAACGGCACCTTAGAAATATAATATGTATAAAGCTCTTAACTAAACTAAACTTCTAACTATTTTTTTAATGATTAGCTAAAAAACTCAAAAACTCAATCAAGTGTAGTGTTGATAAGTAATTATCTTTTTCGTCCTATCATTCAGGTATTTATATCAGCAAGGATTATTTATCTTTCTAGGTCACCCAAAAAATTAGTTTCACGTATGATTGAAACCCTTTCAAGATAATACAGTGTTCATTTGAATGAACATTAATCTGGGAAAAGGTTAGAAAAAAACTTATTTACTTTGCCAATAAAATGTTGGGGTTGTTAGCTCTATTTATCCTTGTTCAGTTAGCAAATATATTTCAGTTTCAGCAATATTTAATTCGAGGCCTGCATCAAATTCATATGGACAAATGACATATTAGGTTGGGGAAAAAGTTTCTTCGCATTTTTTAAGAAAATTCAAAACATTTTTTAATATGGTTTATTTACATTTAACTAAAGTATGTAGGTACCATTTTGTTCGATAACTTTTTGCCATCTTGTAGGTAGGGACATGATCCCATTGCTATAGAAATATTGGGACTTCTGATCAATATACCGCGACAAGTGGTTTTGGCAGTCCTCTCGTGATGTTAACCTGACACTGCCTAAAGAATTATGAAGAGACCTAAACAGGTGGAAATCTGAAGGTGCAAGGTCAGGACTATACGGCGGATGCATTAACACCTCCCAGCCAAACTCTCTTAGTTTTTGCTGAGTGGCTAAAGATGTGTGAGGTCTAGCGTTATCATGATGAAAAACCACACCCCTTCTGTTGATTAATTCCGGCCGCTTTCTCTCAACTTCTTGCTTTAATCTCATCAGTTGTTCGCAGTAGAGTTCAGAATCGATGGTCCTGCCTGGTGGTAACAGCTCATAATGAATAATGCCCTTCCAATCCCACCACACACACAGCATCACCTTGTTGCGAGTTAACCCGGGTTTCGCCACAGTCTGTGAAGCTTGACCGGCCTTTGACCACGACCTTTTTCGCACGTTCTTGTCGTACGTGATCCACTTTTCATCACCAGTTATCAGCTTCTTCAAAAATGGTTCGGTTTCATTACGTCGTAATAAAGAATCACAAATGAGTACACGGTTCATTAGGTTTCTTTCAGTGAGCTCGTGAGGTACCCAAATATCGAGCTTTTTTGTGTACCCAGTTTTTTTCAAATGCGCCAAAACTGTTTTGTGGTCAATTCCTAGTTCTTCAGCTACGTCGTAACTACTGATATGCCGATCTTGCTCCACTTTTTCAAAAATGGCATCCATTTTATCCGTAATAGGGCGACCAGAGCGACGTGCATCTTTGACATTAAAATTTCCGGATTGAAAACGCTTAAACCAAATTTGTGCTACTCTCACAGACACTGCACTAGGTCCATAAACATCGCAAATTTTTTTCGCGGCTTGCGTTGCATTTTTACCTTTTTTGTAGTAAAATTTTAAAATGTATCGAATTTCTTCATTAGATTCACTCATTTTGACAGTACGAAAAACAAATGAGAATCACACATTTTCCTAATTTGAATTTGGAATTATGTTCTTTAAAATTTAAACTTTCAATGATACCAAAACCAGCCAGATACAAATAGTATAGCCAAAGAGATTTTATTACAAGTTCATACATACTATAATGCGAAAAGACTTTTTCCCCGACCTATTACATTAAATATAGATGTAACATGTCAAAACCATCAAAATGGAAAGTATTTATCCCAAAGTAAAAACTAGGTGTTGCCGCCAAGCAGTGTACTGTATTGGACCGCACCCGACCAAACGAATGATACAAATAAACCGAATACCAACCAGCACAGCAGCCGTCCGGTTTGGTAAGGCGCTGGAGGACCCTCCGTATTCAACTCACCGTTGCATTTGCCGATATTCTTCTTGGTATTTTTCACCGACAATTTTCACCAACACCGCTTTTTTTAATTATATTGTGAAAGCTTCTTTCTTCTTTTGACGCCGCCACCGCCGTCCCTTCGGACCACCGCACCAGCCAGCATTAAGCTAATTGTAGCATTCAAATTTGGCCAAAACACTAGGGTTCTTCAAATGCAATGTAAAGAAACAGCTTGCAGCACCCCTGGCCGGCTGGCATGGTTTACGCAGCCGCTGAAATGTTTTAAAAGCCCAAGGCGTTATTGGGCGCCTCTTAATTGAGTGTCTGGCCTTAGAAAAAAGTAAGTAATTTCAATATAGTATTTATAGACGTTAAATGCAGAATTATGCTACTGTCTGTTGTGCATGCACCTCATCACGAACCCGTGACGAAACTCGTCAACCAACTTGAACTGATGGTTGCACTAAGAGCCAAAAAAAGGGATTTGATAGTTTATGAGGTGATTCAGATAACTTCGAAGTAGGTTACGAATTATCTATACTAATAATAAATCTGTAAGGGGTGTTCATGGAGTAAGTTGCTTCGTTTTCCAACATTCTTCGTTTGTAGACTTTATGCATGATACTAAAACGAAATTGACGATTTTTAGAAATCAGCTCTGTATGTATGTATGTATGTATGTTCCTCCATAACTCTTAAACCGATCATCCGAATTAGATAAAACTTAGTACACATACATTTAACTACCTGGGAATTAGGCTAGGCTAAATAGAATTTAGTTCCGCTTACGTTAAGATGTGGCTGTCATACAAACCAGAATAGCCCGCGCGGCTCGGCGGGAGGGCGGCGGCTGGAGGGGGGGAGGGGGCGGCAGCGGTGCTTACTTTTACTAAATGTACCGAAGTACGGCTTGGTATTTCCCGCGACTTTAGGACTACTTGGCATCACGCTAAATCGCCAGATGTGCGACCAGTGGAATAAAATACTTATTACTTGAGAACCAATTACTCGATTTAGATACGGATTGTATCTACGTCTAGCGTGGTTCTACTAAAAACGTGTAGGCTACATAATATAAAGCTTTATTACCAGAGGGGTGAGGAGTAAGTGTTCAATTATTATAACTTGCGAACCATTTACCCGATATATATGCATAGTTTATCAACGTATAACATCTCTGGGAGCAGTCAGGTTCGGGATGGATTACCGTTTCCGATGTTGAGGCTGGCTGTGGGTTGGAGTCCACGCAAAACTTACCTACGTTACACGTTACTTATTTACTAAGTATGCAATGTAGCAGTGCAAGTGCAGAAAGGTTCTGGCGGCAAATGCTTTTTTTTTTAAATAGCCACCAAATGTCAACGAAGCTCTAAATAGGAACTATTGGATGTTTCTCATTAAATCATGCTATTTCGGCTCAAACGATCTTGATTAAATTTGGTAGATGGATACATTGTCCTGAGTGGTCAGTCTGAGTTCTCACCTAAATTGGCGTTTACGGCAAACCAATCGACTGGCGTTTTCTCCAAACTCCATACAAGTTTTTACTAGATATTCTGTGATTTTACTTCTTCACGCTGTCAAAGTCAAACGCGGACTTCCGATTTGTATGAAAACGCGGAGTGGACGTAAACGGCAACGTCGACGTATTTACGGCAACGTTGAGTAAGGTCGGAGTAAGGTTGAGTAAGCTCAGACTCGCAAATGTTAGTTCGCTTAACGCCCGCTGCGCCCGCTCTTCAATTTCTCCATACATTTCAAAAAGCCAGTCGATCGGTTTGCCGTAACGCCAATTTTGGTGACTACTGAGACTACCGGCTCTGGACAAGTTTGACCCTATTTTGGACCAGCCATGTGGGCAACGTTTTATCAATGAAAAAAATTTTGCCGACACTAGCCCGAGCGGAGCTGGGTACCGCAGCTAGCAGTAAATATATTTGTATCATTCATACACATTTTCATTACAAAAATCTACAAGAGTTAGGCGATTTTTGAATCGTTTAAGGCCATAAATAGAGACTTCTCTATGAAATTTGATACATATGTACAACTAAATGAGCATCATCAGTAGAAAAAAATAGAGTGCTGCATAACAGAAAAAGCATATGTGTGCCGAAGTGCCCTTGAGAAGATCACCAACAGGCAAATTATTGAAGACCACATAGCATGGACAGGTCAGCGAAAACAGTGACCGCCGACGTGCTAAACTAAGATTATCGCAAAGAAGGAAAAAGTAAGTATATGACTCGCTTGTCACTGGTTCAGGGAAACATAGTCATGTATGTACAATCCTGCATCCGACTAATGTCACGACCAATACTTTTTCAGATTATTTTCAAAATCTGATTACAATGCTTCAAATGTAGATGTTGCAGAAACTCAAATTAAATTATTGTTTCATTCAAATAAAGCTGATGTTGCAGAATTTTACATTTCGTATAGCGCTGCCACGGGCGATAGATCCATGTACATCAAGATGTCGGTTGGGAGTTTGCATAATCGGGCCTCAGAAGCGAGGAATTTATCATTTTGAAGTCGATCGAAGCAATTGATAATCTAAACTATATCGGGTACACTGAGTCGTTTTAATTTCAGTGCTTAGGTATCGCAAATGGAAGATTCAAAATATTCACAATCAACTTATTGCTGATGTAAGCAGGGACTAAGGGATTTGTCATTCGTGGTCCGGACCCCACGTTAAACTATAGGTCCTTAAGGTGGCCCATCCCGCTCAACTCCCCATACAAACGGGAAAAGATCACGCACATATTACTTGTCAGAGATCCCAAATTTTGCTCAAAATAGCTTTATTTGATCGAACTTGATGTCTGATGACCGTTGGCATTATAAAATTGTGTTTGGTTTCTAAGTTATAAGGTCCGAAAGTTCGGGTTTTTCGCGCGTTTTATACAATAACTTTGGAGGTAGATTACGCAATGATAAAGTAAGAACATCTTAAAAATATTAGTCATCAGACGTAGCTTATTTAATCAAGATTTATAATCTATTTGGTTTATGTAAGATTTTTTAATACAGCGGTCGTGGTTTACTTTTAGCTATAAGTCATTTAGTAATTAAAATTTTCGTAAATCTTACCAAATCATACATTATGCACATTGTCTTTTTTGTGGACATGTTGCATCTTCCTCATCACGGAGCCTTGTTTGAAACAGAGAAGGTCCCAGAGCACAACAGCACGGTTTTGTACCGTGCCCGCAATTGAATTAGTCCCGCCGGGTTGGGCCGCCTTAATTACAAGACGGTAGGCTTTATTATTATTATTACCATCGCTTGAACGAACAATGTGTATAGCAGTATATGAAATAACTGTTACATTTCACAATTACTTATTCTACATGACATGGTATTGGGTTTAATGACACGTCATAACTGAATTTGATGGCTGACTACGCTCTAATGCCGAATGGAAAAATATTCCTCTGCGATACTCCTTTCATTCTTAGCAATACGATACTTGAAGTGTGGGGGCAGCTGGTTGACATGGGGGCAGGGAGTGAGCTTTTTATGTGCAATATTACTATAGTATATCCCTTGCCCACCGCTGACTTGAAGCTCCGCAAGGGCATTCATAGCGTATTGACTTGGTTACAGAAAATCATTCATGAATAATAAGATTTTTATTTTAACACGTGTCAAGTTTTATCGACTCGGACACTTCCCTCTTTATTGTTCCTCTCGATCATCGAGAATGCTACGGATTTTATCTATGAGGTCGAAACCCTTTGCCAAGTCGTTACTGCACAGAAGACATTTCTTATACTACCCAATGGATTCATGCATGCCATTTTATATGCAAAATGCTGCTGGACTTAAACCACCAAGCAAACCTTTCGCAAGGCAGTGCGTCTACCAATTCCTCCAGCTGCTGTATACCAATAATTTGGAATTCTCCTGCAGTTCCGCCTCCCATAATCCTCCCAAAGTGTTTAAGATTGTACGAACATTGATTTAACGCCGTACCTGCGTCGGGGACATTGGTTGCAAAGATTGAGCATTCAAACGTATTGCCGTCGTCAAAGAAGCGACGTACTTAGTATGTAAAAATATGTTTTACTGATGTATGTAATATGCAAAATTTTACTCCATTAATGATTTCATAATTATGAAGGCAACGATCTGAGCCATCAATTATTTCACCAAAACTTGCTGGTACATAGTTTCTCACTAAAAGCTTTTCACCTGAGCGCTGTTTTTACCTACAGATACCGGGTACAATCGTGACCCCTACAGGCTGAGGTACAGGCGAGAGCGAGTGGGGTGGGCAGACCCCTCCGCTTGCGTCTCCCCACCCCCCTCAGGCTTAGAAGGCTCTCCCAGTTAGCGCCATGCCAACTGTTATTGAGCAGCCCCGATTCACTTTACGTATTTTGTAAGTTTGTTTAGGAATAAATAAGTGAATTGTACGTGCAATACATATCTCAATTAAAATAAAAAATAACGTTACTATGAATATTTTCATACACAATTAACTCAATAATACTAACTTACCTTATTTATTACCAGGGTTCCCAAACATCCGGTGTTCTGTGAGGTTTTGGTAATCATTAGCGCCTAATACATTGACCAGAATAAATGTGGTGTCTGGTGGAAAACCACTTTGTATATGTTTTACATTCATACAGATTGGTGAGTATTCATGATTATTCAGCTACTTGGGTACATAGGTATGCAACATACCATTATCATTATTACAATAAATAACCCTTGGCTCAAGATCAACCGTGAAATAAAAGCTAATAACCTAAATAATTTAATTTCATAAATTCATTAAAAATCTTCTTCATTTCATTCTTATAAGTGTCGATACCGTGAAAC
Source organism: Incurvaria masculella (assembly GCA_946894095.1). Lineage (NCBI taxonomy): Eukaryota > Metazoa > Arthropoda > Insecta > Lepidoptera > Incurvariidae > Incurvaria > Incurvaria masculella. Next base: position 13,029,689 of record OX335641.1, on the reverse strand, counting down.
AAATTTCATTCTCGCAGTCCTGTCGGGGCCCCGAAAAAACATATGCGAAATCAGCAGTTGTGTGAATGTTCAACTTTTTTTTAATGGAACTGGACTTGATTAACACTCATTTCACATATACTGTCATGATATCACCCGTACACACCGCATTCCTTTATATGAGCACGGCTACATCGAACTGGACGGATAACTTTTAATTGGAGCTTCGACCATATTTCATCCAAGTCAATGGTGCCAATCCTGGCGGTGACCGTTATTCTCAACAATAATGCACATTTCAGGGTACTCATTTCCTCAAGCATAGATAAGCAATGGCATGCCCGCTTCAATCTTCCGGAGAATGAGTAAGAGCCAGAGGAATATTAACATGTTGCGTTAGTCTTTTAAATGCATTTTAGCACGGATTGCATATGTAATCTGGGGTTTCAGTTGCAATAGAAATAATTGTCTCCAAATGATTCGAGACAGATCGATTGCAGCGGACGAACAATAACTGACAAGTAACTTCGCCGGAAGCACAATATTCTGTGTTATTTCCACGATACCTATGCTGATGAGAGATGAAGGTTAGGACTCGACCGCCAAAACAGGCACGTGGGTCAGTCAGTACAGATGCACAAAAAGTAGTCGTGTACTTTAGCCGCCACAAGCCAATGCTGGCTATCTGCCAGCTATTTGGTTCGGTAGCATTGAAGCCCAGAGAGAAGGCCGTAGTGCCATTTTTAAAATGAATTCCTATCCATAAGCATTGTGTTAAGCAATTGTTACTAACTGAAAAAGTTTGCATGACCAGGAGTGGCCTTAGCAATTGCGAGGCCCCGGGCGGGTAGATCTTTGCGAGGCTCTTGTCTTTGTAGAATTAGTTTTAGTAGAGAAATGCAAAGTTAAACAAAGGATTTATTGGAAATTAACAAATAATAATAAACCAAAAAAGATAACAAATTATTAATCATGATAAACTTAGAAGGTACATTAAAATCTTAAAAGAATCAGTGGTTCAGAAATGATGTTTGCGGCTTTTTATACCACTAAAATCATTCATTAAATCATAATAATTTAACGAATGAGCTACGTAATTTTCAATTGAAATAATATCAAGAGCTTCGGCTTTCCAGCCGATCTTGTGACATATTATTCGGCAGATATGTTTTAATAATGTTTCAAAACTTATTTCTGCAGACGCAACTGTACGAGTGCGCGAGGCCCCTGCAAGGGCGAGCCGCCACTGTCCATGATAATATATGGTCAATCACTTTCATCACGTTCACAAACAATGAAATAGTTCAAAATATTCAATCTGCTTCTTTTTTAAAGAATCTCATTTTATTTACAGATTTTAAACCACCGATAATCAAACTTAAAAAAATTACTTAATTAAATTATTACTTACATCACAAACAGAGTGTCGATTCGATAACACAGCAAAGAAACTTCACTGAGTACTTTGTCTAGTACTACTAGAATCATATTCAAAGTGAGCTGTCAAAATTTCAAACTTGGATCAAATCGGAACTATGGTCGTTTCAAGGAAAAAATTATACAAAAAGCAGGATTGGTGTTAGTCCTCGGATTAGGGCGGGACTAGTTTCGAACATGGATCAGGCTTAACGCCGGACTAAGCCTGTGCTAGGCTTTGTATTTACATATTTCCTAAAAACTTTTCTATGGGGAGCACCATAGGTACAATATAGGAGGCTATGGGAGCACCATTTTCGAATACTTGCAGGACCACCATAAAAGAAATTGAAGTCCTGATCGTTTCTTCAATTAAGAATATTGCATCCACATTCAGAGTGTTGTTTGCAATTCAATGGCATTTTTTTTTTTGGTAGTGGAGTTTATTACTGAATATATGCATTACTCAGATATAGTGTATGGAAAAGTGTGATCAGACAGTGAACAGAGAGGTAAGCGGATAGCTGCAGCGGATTGTGAAACTCGAGCAGCACCTCTGACCCACAGCTTGTATTGCATTGCAAATGTGTCCCATATAAACTTAATTCGTTAATTCAAGTGTCCTGTTCCTGCTTAAGACAACCTTGGGTGGCTCTGCTCAATTTGGATTTCAAGAGGTAGAATGATATGAGGTGATACCATCACGCCGCTTCTCTAGAGGGGTAGCTAGACATGACAACTTTTCGCAACCTCTACAGATATACTTATTTCCATAGATGCTGTGCAATTATGGGTGCTATGTACGTGACCTTCATTAAGTATTAAATCAATCTGGTCGTTCTCCTAGGCCGCCTACGCATGAAAATTCGAGTTAATTCTGCTATGTGAATATGTATCTTCATTCTTTCGTCACGTATGCTTGCAATCTTCCCATTACAAGAAACATTGATTAGACTGCTTACCTTCACACTAAAATAAACTAATGAGTTAGGTTCAATTTAAGAGAAGTCATCAAAAATTTCACCATCTATACGTCCGACCTTAACACGGGCATTTTCCTTACATCCTGATTATTTCTGCAAAAAGGTGGACGACATAAGTAACCTGAAAACTGTCCATTTGTTTTTTTTTTTCATGTTACTGGATGGATAAGGATGGTTAAGAATGGCCCGTAAGTTATGCTCCCCATACAAATGTAGTTTAATAATCATTTGAAAACCTATGTTTCACTTGAATTTATATTTGTTATCTAACATCAGGCAATATACATATATATCTGTCTGTGCCTGCACGTCATTATTTCTTTTTATTTAAACGGAACCAAATGAAAGCAAAAAGAAAATCTTCATACTAATTTGGTTTTCTCTGTGGTTTGATTCAGAATACATTTACCGGAAAAACAACGACATGCAGACACAGATATTTGTTGCCTGATATTAGATACCAAATATCAAGTGAATTGGAACAGTGGTTTTCAAATGATTAGTAAACTACGTTTGTATGGGAGGCGACATTTTCTGGTCATGATAATCGCAAGACACACCACTAGGAACTGGGTGCAATGCTAGGACCCGGGCAGGATCAAGCCTACCACCCAGTAAGTGTACGTATAAAAAGGTTCCCACTAATGATAAATCCGTTAGTATCCTTTAACGACATGAACGGGAAGAAATATTTTTTAGGAAAAAAATATCTTGAGTGAGACAGAATTGAAAATGTATTTAAGAATTTATTTTTTGTTCTTATTTGGCTCTGTTTCATTCTCCTGTTTTCATTAATTCAATTTATTGAAAATGTATTAACAGATGTTAGCTACACATAATGGGGTTTGTAAGAAAGGCTTACTCACGTAGTCATCAACACACTGTCAACTATTCTTACAAACCCTAATATGAGTGTTTACCACGGTAAACTTAAACCATGCATGACGTAAGAACAATTCATTAACCAAATCGGTAAAGTGGTTTGCAAATTATTTCCTAACTGCAAGCATAGCTTGCATGCCAAGTGCCGGAACCCCACACAGCACAATATGACAAGGTCCGTCTACTGGAAAACCCAGCTTTCCTTGCTTTTTGAAAATGTCAAGCAATTATTATTTGGATAGATAAAATAGATTTGAATTAGCGTTCATAAAGTGATTATCATATGCTGAGAGGAGATACATCTGGCACATATATGTGCCGAGATAAGAATCAGGGTCGAGATAACTCTGGCATTCACGTGTCAACGGGCGAGCTGTCTAGGACACCAGCCAACCTAAACTACGCATATGGAGCTGGAAATGCCGATCTTTCCGCTATGTCAATTTAAGGTGGGCCTTCTTGCTCAACTCCCCATACAAACGTGGAAAGAAGATCATGCGCATATTTCTGGTCAGAGATCCAAAATTATACACAAAAGAACTTATATAATGAAACTAGATGTTTCATGACCATTGACATTGTAAAATTATGTTTGGTTGTTACAAGGTCCCAAAGTTCTATGGATCTTTTCACACTTTATACAATAAGTTTAAACGTGGATTACTCAACGATAAAACAAAAACCTCTATAAAACGTTAGTCATAAAACCTTGCTTTTTTCATGAAGAATTATAATCAATTTGGTTTTTGTTGAATTTTTCACTACAGCGTCCATAAGTCGGTTTGGAAAATAAAATGTTCGTAAATCTTACCAAATCAAACACTTCGAACATTCCAAGGAAAGAGATATGTATGTATGTATAATCGACCGTGAAGCAAGGACACATTAATTGAAGAAAGAGCCCACTAAACAGAACCACTTTACAAATATACTGCAAGGCTGGACCCGAACCAGCAAAACATACCATTTAGCAACCAATAAGCGACGTACCTGCTTAGTACGAAAAAGTATATTTACTTCGCACATTGTCTTTGTGGACATGTTGCATCCTCCTCATCACGGAGCCTGCCTTTTTCTTTGAAACAGATAAGGTCCCAGAGCGCAGTAGAACGATTTTGTACTGTGCCCGCGAATTATAAAATTATTTAATAATTATTATACATCTTCATGAATCAAGCTAGGTCTGATGACTAACTTTTTTAAGATGTTCTGGTTTTATCGTTAAGTACACGTCCACATGCGTACAAGTCCACGTCCAAAGTTATTGGACAAAATGCGCTCAATATTCGATCTGTGGGACCTTAAAACTTAAACAAAACACTATTTTACATTGCCAATTGTCATCAGACATCTAGTTCGGTCAAATAAAGGTGTTTTGAGTATACTTTTGAATTTCTGATAGCAAACATGTGCATGATCTTCTTTCCACGTTTGTATGGGGAGCTGAGCGGGAAGGCCCATCTTAAGGTGTCCCTTCCCGGCGCGGCGGGACTAACTCATTTGCGGACATGGTACAAAACCGTGCTATTGTGCTCTTGGACCTTCTATGTATCAAAGGAAAAGACAAGCTCCGTGATGAGACAGATGCAACATGTCCACAAAGCAGTCAATGCGCATAGTGTTTGATTTGGTAAGATTTACGAAAATTTTAATTACAAAACGACTTCTAGCTAAAAGTAAACCACGACCGCTGTAGTCAAAAATCTAACAAAAACTAATTTGATTATAAATTTTCTTGAAACAAGCTATGTCTGATGACTACTATTTTATAGTTGAGTAATCCACCTGCAAATTTATTGTACAAAACACGCGAAAAATTCGAACTTTCAGACCTTATAACTTAGAAACCAAACACAATTGTACAATGCCAACAGTCATCAGACATGTAGTTCGATCAAATAAAGCTATTTTGAGCAAAATGTTGGATCTCTGACAAGAAATATGGGCGTGATCTTCTTTCCTCGTTTGTGTGGGGAGTTGAGCGGGATGGCCCACCTTTAAGGGTCATTCCATACAACAACTTCAACTCATACAACAACATTTATTTACATATTTTGTGTATGTCACTATCTTATACTCTGCGTTCTGGTTCTTTTTTCCTGTTATGAAATAATTATAATCATGTTTTCATGTATATTTAAGACACAGGTAAAAAAAATGTGTTTCGGGCGTTACACAATTTTGCCTCCATCTGCTGACTTATATTAAACAAATGCAAAATTCAGTGAATTATCTTTGGTAGCATAAAGTTTAAAATAAAAAAAACATAAAGTACGAAATTTACCAAACAAATCCCAGTAAATATGCTCTGTTTACGTTTTTATTGAAATAAAAGTATGTTTCAGGTGTTACTGAGAATTAGTTTCGGGTGTTGCGAGTACAAAATGAAAGACATATTAGACAAAATATGAGTTATTTATCAGTGTTTCTTCAAAAATAATAACACATGCACACAAACAAATATTTCTTTAAGATGACGGATAACTTTATTTCCATGTGGTTTCCGTATTTACCCTATTTTTCGAAAAAAATCACCTTATATGGAAATTTGTAATATGTGCAATCTACTTTGATTTTCAAAGTGGGTTTAGGTAGGTACATACATTTTTATCATCTTTGGGCATATTACGTCATGTCGAAATTATCTTATTTGACAACAAGCCTCAGGATAAAATTTGACCGGCACAAAAACCCCAGGAATTTTAGTATTTTTATATATGGCCGACGCTCTCAAAATAAGAACCGTTGTAAAATATAATCAGGCCAAGAATTTATCTTTACAATTAAAACTTAAACTGAATCAGAATAAGTTATTCTTACTACTAAGGTCCTGCGATGATACGAAACAAAGAAGTGATGTTGCTTTTGAAGAATGGGTATTATTTCCTTGAAATAGTAATTTGCTTACAAAAATGGTTTTACCAAAGTATGTTTTTTTAACTTTGATCCCGTTTCAGGATCTCACACACTCTGATAATCTTTAATGCCTGTAGCTTGGTGACTTACATTAAAATGAAAACCAATAAACTTAGCATCTTCTATGCATGAAATGAGCAAACATTTTGTAATCGGAAAGGTTTTGGGTTTTACAGTTTTCAACTTGAAGCTAAATTACCCGAGATCACTTTTCAAAGGCAGAATAATAAAAAAGCTACAAGATTTTTTAGTTTTTTCTTTATGATTGTTATAATTTGGTTTGTTTTCTGTCAAAATACAATATAATAAACCATAATGTATGACATTATTTTTTTAACCCCGGTATCGTTTTTCATGGAACACCCCTAAATGAGTTTATTTTATTTAATGTAAAACCCCTCAGAAAACTAAATTTAATTTTGTATTTTATTTATTTAATACTTAGACAGAATATTGATGACATGTAACTGGACAATGTTAAGTATAATTTTTGATCAAAAGCAAAAATTGTACCAGGGATAACCTTCCTACACTTGTTTGAGGTAATTTAATTATATTTTTTTATACAAACCCAAACACAAGTTCTATTGTATGTGATGTATTCACACCACTTAAGTTCATAAATATTTTCCAGTAGTGCCATAACTTTTTACACAATTTGAATGTTATGACAATCGATTGAGAATCATGGCACATCACCGCATGCGCTTGGCCATTCTCTTGAAACATTGCAACTTTATGCAGACATAATCACTAAATGTTATTATTTATTATATTACCGGCAGTCCCCCTGAAAGTTTAAAAGCCCATAGCTTTAAGAAATGGGCATATGCTTCTGTGACCAGTAGAAACCTGTAAAGTGAGAAGTGCTTAACTGAAGGTTCGCCATTTTTTCAACAGAGCAAGAGCTTTATACGCGTAGTTGAATTTTATCTTATATAATAAAATTCTTGATGATAGAAATTTGTAGGTAAAAAGTAAGTTACCATCCTGTTTGGCAGGATTGTACATCACATTTTCGTTTAGAAATAGCTAATGTGAAGTGTTTTGACAACTACAAAACCCTACAGATGGCATTCAGTTTTCAATGACCGACCAACAAAAAACCAAGTCGACCACAGAGGCTGCAGTAGGTGCAACTAGGCAGGTTAAGGTGGCCCAACCCGGCGGGCTTAACTCATTCGCGGGCGCGGTACAAAACCGTGCTGTTGCGCTCTGGGACCTTCTCTGTTTCAAAGAATAAGGCAGGCTCCGTGATGAGGAAGATGCAACATGTCCACAAAAAAGACAATGTGCATAGTGTATGATTTGGTAAGATTTACGAAAATTTTAATTTCGAAACGACTTATAGCTAAAAGTAAACCACGACCGCTGTAGTCAAAAATCTAACAAAAACCAAATAGTTCATAAATCTTGATTAAATAAGCTATGTCTGATGAATAATCTTTTTACGATGTTCTTACTTTATCATTGCGTAATCCACCTCCAAAGTTATTGTATAAAACGCGCGAAAAATTCGAACTTTCGGACCTTATAACTTAGAAACCAAACAAAATTTTACAATGCTAATGGTCATCAGACATCTAGTTCGATCAAATATAGCTATTTTGAGCAAAATTTTGGATCTCTGACAAGAAATATGGGCGTGATCTTCTTTCCCCTTTTATATAGGGAGATGAGCGGGATGAGGTGGCCCAACCCGGCGGGCCAAACTCATTCGCGGGCACGGTACAAAACCGTACTGTTGCGCTCTGGGACCTTCTCTGTTTCAAAGAATAAGACAGGCTCCGTGATGAGGAAGATGCAACATGTCCACAAAAAAGACAATGTGCATAGTGTATGATTTGGTAAGATTTACGAAAATTTTAATTTCAAGACGACTTATAGCTAAAAGTAAACCACGACCGCTGTAGTCAAAAATCTAACAAAAACCAAATAGATCATAAATCTTGATTAAATAAGCTATGTCTGATGACAAATCTTTTTCCGATGTTCTTACTTTATCATTGCGTAATCCACCTCCAAAGTTATTGTATAAAACGCGCGAAAAATTCGAACTTTCGGACCTTATAACTTAGAAACCAAACACAATTTTACAATGCCAATGGTCATCAGACATCTAGTTCGATCAAATAAAGCTATTTTGAGCAAAATTTTGGATCTCTGAAAAGAAATATGGACGTGATCTTCTTTCCCCTTTTGTATGGGGAGATGAGCAGGTTGGGCCACCTTAAGAGAACGTATAGAGCCTGTAATGGAAATTGGGTAAGGTCAGAAAAGTGTGTACTTTTGTAAATTTTTCAGTGTCTCCTATGTTCAAAAATGCACAGTATTAAATAATAACTACTTGTGTCGTAAATTTGGTTAAAAACAGATAGAACAGTTATTATACAAGCACTAAAAAAGATTTGAGCAAAAATTATGTTCAAATTTAGATTTTTTTCTCGTTTTCCGAAATACAATATTTTACTCCCATACAAAATTGATATGTCTCCATTCTACCCTGGGGTAGATATGTTGTGTTTTTGAAAAGATAGACTAGTATTCATTATATGTAATAATTTAAAAGGCAAGACATATACACTATTAACTCATTGGCAAAACGAATTTGTTTTGCTATGTATTGTTTTTTTTTAAATGTATTAAAAATAAATGTCTCCAAATTCGTTCCTGTATGTTACATCTTGTATGTAACGCATTATCAAACGTTTTTTTTACACTCGTATCACTTAATAATACTTATTTAGACAGGCAATACTATATTATTAGCCAGTGACAGGTGTCAGACCTTGTCACCATTTCTTTGATGTCGTGAGAAGTGAATGTTGTGGCGAGCGAATTTTTGTCATCCGGATTCATCTTATTTCATCATTGTGATTTTATTGGTAAGTAACCATATTTCTATGCAACACTATGTGAACTAACTGAGCAAAATGATATTTTATTGGTTTGATGGGCAGGAAGTGAGAAATCGTCACAACTTTATGAGAAAGAAATATTATAGGTTAGAAAAAACGTGGAAATCTTCCCATATGTAACGTATGTAACGTTATTTTCTAGCTGGTATGTAACGTTACATACAAGAAATTTATAAAGTTACTCTCACACCACTGTCATCATCATTTATCATCATTTCTTTTCAACTTATCTTTTAAATGTTTATCTTATTTCCAGATATTTCTAATGTCTAGTATACTTTTAAGGATGTTGTTCTATAGTTCAAACTAAGTATCTTTTGCTTTACAAATTGTGTACTTTCATTGCAAAAATAATTATTTTTTCCATACATTTGGAGGTTATGCCCAATCTCGTTTCACACACTGCGGGTGCTTTTATTTTACTGTCTAAATTTTTTTTATGTAACCGGACATAGATGGCTAATACCATTAATTAATTTCATGAATTCCCATGCCAGGACCTTCCCTTTATGAGCACGGCTACATTGAACTGGATAGAAAATTCGGAAAAAAAATTATTGCCGTTTCGACCATCGTTTCGTCCAATGCGGGTGGGCTTAACCCAACCACCTTTTTTTACATGGATTCCGAACCATGGAACACCTCGCATTTTTAACGAAATGCACTTATCCAACATTAATATCCAAATAAATTGTCCAATAATATAACAAAGTTAATAAATAAAGTAATTACATAATAATGTATGCACAATGTTATATATAAATTAGTGGTAGTAACTGAAAGGGTATGCATCAGTGCATTATACTGAGATTTTAGTGAATTTTTTACTTATTTTTTTTCCTCCATACTAATTTACAGATTTTAAACATAATCCTAATGCTTTTTACAGATTTTCAAGTTTCCAAGTTGAAGTAACGACATTATTGAATGCAGTTATATTTTTAACCAGTCCAGCACCACCCATTGATGAGATGATGACCCCATGATGAGATTTTTTTTTTAAAATAGTACTGTAAATTTTTTCTTTATTAATTTTGCCCAATAAAAACTATGAAAAATTCTGTGGGTTTTCTTTGCTATGTATTATTTGTAATTATAGTTAAATATTATCACTTTATCTTATAATCCTTATATTAAAATGTATTAAGTACTTACTTATACAAAATGCAGATTGAAGAAATAGATACAGAGGTAATTGGTATTTTAAGAGGTATGCGCGAATGTTGTATAAACTTGTATAAACTCAATAATAAATGCATTAAATAAATAATCGCATATAAAAATGTTGCTTTAAAGTTATTATTCAAATGTAGCCAAGTACTTAAAGCATAAGTTTTCTAAATTAATTTCATAATGACATTCATTAGATAAATTAAAGAATAAGTACTAAACAATTAAATTAAATTTTTATTTAATTTATTTAGTATTAATTTGGTAGTAAATGAGACTGTGTAAGCAGACTCTTATGATTTCTTGTACGTAACGAAAAGGTTCCTGTATGTAACGTATGTAACATATTCCTGTATGTTATGGTACAACATTTTCTGACCTTACCCAATTATAATACATACTAGTGAGTGAAACAAGTAAATGTGATTTTTATTTATTTCTAATGATTTCCATTTTTTTTATCTTTTTTCTTTTTCTTCTTGATAGGCTGTTCTTCAATATCTTCAGCTACTTCTACGATCTCTTTGGTGCATTTTCGTTTGGATTTCTTTTTCTTTGTAATAATAACCTCATTTGCGCTAACTTGTTCACATGCCTCGGGCCCGATTGCTGAGACACCATCCTCACATTCATCAAACCCAGTGTACACCACATCGACATGTTTTGATTTCTTCTTCTTCTTAGATTTTTTTGAATCATCATTTTCACTTTGCACGCCACTAACCACATTGTCATCGCACATTTTCAGGAGTACCTTTTCATATTTTTGAGACTTCCGTTTTTTGTTATGGACCATTTCTTCACTCACACTATCCACAAGTTCAGCTTTCTGTTTTTTCTTTTTCTTTTTCTTAATGTTGTCACAATTCACTTCATTTTTCACCTCTTCCAACGTTTCAGAGCTCTCTTTATTTCCATCGTAGAACAAAAATGGGGTGAACCCGAACTCCTCACGTTCTGCGACAGCGTCTTTGGTCTCCGTTTCACCTCCAGAGAATCCCTTAAAGCCACAGTCGACATCGTCATCTCTCTCAACCGGCTGCATAGTCATCCCGAAGGATTTCAACTTCGATTTAAAGTAATGATCCATTGAGCCTCCATCCGTAAATACTTGCTCAGTAAAGCGTGGTTCGTTTTCGCTGGGGCTGGTGTCCACAATTGCCGATCGCTCGGGTGCAAGCGACTTCTTTCCAAAGATGTTGGCAAGGTCCTTTTGAGAGTAGCGTGAAAGGTCCTTTCCCCGCGTGAACTTGTGGTAGTGTACACGCGCTTTGCTCTGCTTCGACTTCACCTCAAGTGACACGCCGCTGTGCAGTGCACCTTTCTCCTCTACCGCCCCTGCAATGATACACCACAATATGTGAACACAAACTGCTTGCAGAAATTGAAAGGAATAGATATGGGAATTTTGACCCATTAATTTCCTTAGGTTTTTACCCACATCCAAGATTTCTTCTCCTTTCACCCTTTGCAATAAAGCCATTTTCTAGCCGAAATCTCGGTCAAATGGAATGCGGCCGATCAAACACTTTGTGTTAACAATTTTGGAGCTACTTTTACACCAATAATATAAACAAGAATATTGTCAACACATGGGACGATTTTTTGATGTGAAACTTTTTTAGGCTGCACCTAAAGAAGTTCCATTTAAAAATTAGCCTGGACTAGACAAAAAAGTAAAATGCTTCCCTTCTCCGACTTCAGAACCCCCAAGTCACACCGCCCAACTCCAAAATGGTCAGTCGTACTACCATCATAACATCGTCGCTCTACAAGCATGTACAGTGCTTAAAATAACAAATGCTAGAACCTAGTAGTTTTACTTTCAACGTGCAATAGTTTCATAAACTTTTTTTATTATACTAAACAAGGACATAAGGCAAACCCATAATGGTCTTAGAAAAATATTTCTTTTTGATGGGTGTTATTAATTAGTTGCCTCACTTGGGCGGGTAAAAAGTTCTCAAATCATTAGGTTTTGTTTTTTGTAATTGGACAAAGATGGCTAATACTACACCCACCATCATTATATTAGTGCATGCCCGATGGATTTTGTTGCCATGCCACTTTATGAACACGGCACGGCTACTTTGAACAGGTTGGAAAATACAAACAACTGTCCATAATTTTGTATTCTAATGTGACGGTACCAGGCCGAGCTTTAGATGGATTCCGAAACATAGAACAGCTCTCAGCTGTTTAGATGTCCTAGCAGCTTTCGAATCAAAAAGTTCATAATGCAGCAGTTGTATTGGACACTTTAGTTGATACACAGACATTAATTTAAATTTCTGGCCTAATCAAGTTGTTATCTAACATGTACTTGTAATTAATTTCTCATTAATATAGAGCTTCCTCCAGCACAGCTCAATCCGCAGCCGGACTCAACCGAAAAATTTACTTCTTCAGTATTATAAGTGGGCGTCCAAGTGGCCGGGACCTCCTACTCTACTACTACTCTACAACAATGAAAACATCAAAACGTACCATTAGACAAGCCGGCGAGCAGCGCATTGAACTGGTCCTCGTGCTGCGTCCACTGATCGTTCTTGTCGTTGAAGCCTAGCCCGTGTTCGTCATTCTTGTAACGCGCAATCACGTGCTCCACCGCGCCGTCCTCACGCGCGCCCAGTCCCTTACCGCGCGCCCACCCCATTCGCTCCAGCATGCGCTGCCCGAACTTGGTTGAATCTTCACTCCACGCATTGTTCTTAGCGCGCAGGTTTATCACCTTCTGCTTACGGCGCGGCCCAGCCAGCATCGCCATCGTGGCGATTCGCAAATAAACACGCGCCCAGATACGAAGAAAATTAGACACCGAATGGAAGAGCTATCATGTCAAGTCAATATGACAGCACGCTGAGTGGCGGCGAGGAGAACTGTCAAACAACACAAAATGGCGGGCGGGCGACACGTGTGCGCGGTGTTGCTATCGCTGAACCCACGTTATCAACATATTGCGACACAACATTTTGTGATCCAATGCGTTAAGGTGCGCGGTAATAGGCGGGACAGTCCTCGAACTGATCGGGACTAGTAGCATCAAGACGTATCATACACCAACCAATCATAGCGTTTTTTAAATAGTTGGTTTAAATAATTATTATTTTTTTATTTTAAACTATAACAGCCGTATTTAGAGTGGGCGAACTAACTTTAATACGTCGGACTAAACCAGTTTTTGTATGGTTAGTTCGGTGCTAATCTCGTACTAAGTTTTGACAGGTTTACTCTCAGTTCTTAATCGTCTCATTTTTTAATCGAATTCACAGTGAACCTGTCAAAACTTAGTACGGGATTCGGCACCGGACTAACCATTTAAGAACCAATTTAGCCCAAGAATAATCCGCGCGCTAAAGTTAGTCCACCCACTCTTAATACGACAATTACAGTATTATTCAGAGTAGACTGTCAACATTTAAAACGCGGATTACCTCCAGACTTACCATACGAAATGCGATTAAGTCGGTAAATAATCCGCGTATTAAAGTTAGTACGCCCACTCTGAATACTACTGTGTCAGTTTATACACGGTGTAGGATCCAAAAGGGCCACATATGGTTCGATGAACAAAATCGAATAATCTAACTAATAGATCGAATGAATTTTTTTTTTCATAAAAAATTCAAAGATTTTATTGGTTGCTAATTCAGGTTCCTTTCGCGCCGTGCCTCACAAAAAACGGGAATCGGCCATCTTGACGGGCATCTCGCTGGTGAGGTCAATAGGGAGATTGAGCCCCGGTTGCACGAAGAAACGGCTGAGTTAATCAATGTTCAAACACGTCACTTTTAGTGAACCGCATAGAGTTCCTTCCACACTGTCCACACAAAGTGACGTGTTTAATCATACTTTGACGTTGATTTCGATTTTTTGTTCTTTTGTGCACTCGGACCTGAGTCATGCTCAATGTCACCATCTGGGCGACATCGTCGGCCCGGAGGCGACGGCGCGGTCTTGTCCTTTTCACCCTCTAGTCGTTCTTGTCTGCTGCCATTGTTAATTGTGTACAACAATATTGATAAAAGTTGATGGAACGTAGAAATAGAATAACTATTGTGAGTGCACACATATTTAAACATGAAAGACCAAACGTCGTTTGTAGTATTAAGTAAAGTTCAATATAAGGTTTATTCTTGACTATAAATGAAAAAAATATTTGTAACAACGAATGGAGTGATTTCGAGATGTAGGTCAGAATTGTTCATGTCATGAACAGAATATAGGGTATGAGAGGAATATAGGTGGAATCGGGTATGTAAGGGCCATGGGCTTATTATTAAATAGTCAACTGACGGATGAGACCAAAATTGTTTCATACAAAATGAAACTGAAATTTTTTGTTCAAATATTTTTCTCAATCGCCACGTAGCTTCAAAATAATTATCTGAAGTTATGTTTTGAGTTTGAAATAATGAGAAAAAGTTAAGAAACATTATCGACAAATAATCAATGGGTTTACGAGAAGAGATGGTTTATGTCTGAGTTTTTTACGCCCGTTTTCCGCCTGATTTCACCACCTCCAGTTGCCTGAATTCAGATAGTTAACTTTCGGTTGCATTGGATATTTACATTATGTAACGGAAAGATGACTTTGGGATTTTTGTAGGTGGAGGTGTTGAAACCGGGCGTTAAAAATCTATAAATGCACAGATCACCATCATTTCTTTAAGGAAAACTAGAGAAATCATAAAGTTTACAAAAACATTTCACATTGCATAATCGCGACTCTTATGTAAGAATAACGATTTCAAAAGTTGTCTTATCGGATCTTATTCATCTCTCTCTCATTCGCGGTAGTGGTACTTGAGTTGACGTCACACTCCTATACTCTGTTCGTCTTGTAAGCACAGCGCACTATGCTAGATCTACGGTTAAGTAAGACTAAACGAAAGGTCAGCAACGTCAACATCAACGTATGATTAAAGCCTGATCATTAAAAATCTGCGTTGCACAAAATTTAACCCTTACGTTGATAGCTGATTTTAACCGCTATTCGTAATCACTCCCGACCCATTATTGATAAGCGTTAAAGACTAGTGCTAATATCAGTAATCTGTTTCAGATTAATCTGTTTCAATCTGTAATAGAAGATAGCAACATATTGGGCGCTTGAAGCGCCACCCCGCGTGTCCCACATCAACTGTTTTGTTTTTTTAGTACGAATAGTTGACGCTAGATGGCGCTAACATCAGTCGATTGTGCCTGTTTTATGATATACTTTAGGAGAAAGACAGGACTATATCAGATTAGGCGGTGCTAACAGTTTCCATATAGAAAAAGTGTTTGCCGATTGATTTCAGGAACTATTTGGTGTCTGACGCCTGGCAATCTGAGTTGGACGAAAAATATTCCGTGCAAAGTGATTTCGGATTACAGACGATTATACGTCACATCATCGTTAAGTATGAACATTACTGATATAGTACCACATAGCTCTTTTTGCGCGTGGCTAAAATCGGAACTAACCGATCGCCATCTTGAACGTCATTCGGCTATCGGATTTCCCCATACGCTGTCCTCTGTCGTTATCGAATGATTTTCAGAATTTTGAACGTGATAAATCATGCCTAAGTTCTACAAAAGTGGGGTTCGAGAGATTGTATTGAATGTGCGAAAGTTATTCGAGGCCAAAGAGGAGATAAATGGGCTATAATTCCATTACAAAATGTTACGAAGCGCGTCTTGGCGTTGTGTTTACATTATAACAATGCAAGTTACCTATTGCTTATTCATTTTAGGCTGAGGTATTTTTTTGTTGATAAATGTACGTAAACATGCGTAAAGTAGGTAGTAGTTTGTTAAGATATGTTAGCCATGAGCAGTTTTTTTAGGGTTCCGTACCCAAAGGGTGAAAACGGAACCCTATTACTAAGCCTCCGCTGTCCGTCCCTCCGTCCGTCCGTCCGTCTGTCGCAGGGCTGTATCTCATGAACCGTAATAGGTAGGAAGCTGAAATTTTCACAGATTGTGTATTAATTTTGCCGCTATAACAACAAATAGGTAAAATAAAAAAATATAAAAAAATAAAGGGAAGCACAAGAAACGTATATTTTTTTTGTTAAATGTTGTACGATGGTGCGGAACCCTTCGTGTGCGAGTTCGACTCGCACTTGGCCGGTTTTAAGTGACCATTAGGATCGCTCGACGTCCGTCTTTATTTTACACGTTTTTGTTCTGACGCTATGGAATAAATAGTATTAAAACAATAATGGAAAGTTGTATATTATTACTTACTAGTTGTATAACTTGTGCCCAAAATTATAAGCGTCCTTTGGGATACATAGTGGTCCAAAATAAACAATCACTTATTTTATTATTTACACCAATTAAGTTTTGCCGAACAAACTGTTAAACGTCGTATAATAATTTTGTAAATATTGTTTACGAAAACTTTTCTATAAATTCCAGGCGTATCGTCTCGAACCGTGTCAAACATCATCAAAGAAAAAAAAAATACGCGAAATCGAACAAGAAAAGAAAGATCAGAGATGCCAAATAAAATTATATGATTTCGACCTTGGTGTGTTGAGAAGAATAGTACACAAGTACTACACCATCCTCAAGGAATTAAATGTGAGTTAAAAATAAGCGTTAAAAATTCAATGTCGCGCGGGCGAAGTAACGCGTCGCTACGATCAGTAAAACTCGCGATAGCTTCAAAATTCCTTGTTAGGAGATGTTTAACGAATAAAAAAAAAATACAGAATACAGTCTCACATAAATTGTATGGCAAAACAAAATCTTTTGCCAGAGTTATAACCTCCGGGATTGACGTTGAAGTTTATTTTCTTCATAAAATTAGAAAACAAAACTAGCGGTGGTAGCCCGACTTCTACCACCCCAATTTTTGTATTAAAATAATGAAAGATATAATTTAGTTTTATTTTGAATATTGTTTTTTATTACCTGGTTCAATAAATAAACTATATAGAAATGGCGGCTTGTAATTGCGAATCGCATGCTATCTCGCCTCCGCTATATCGCTATCTATACTCACACAGTGCGGTACCGACTGCAAAACAAAATATCAAATCAGAGCGCGCAGTGATATGTACTTAGTTGCGTTGTTAGGTCGGTATAGTGTTTCACTGGTTGAACTGAACAGAACTGACTTCTAAAAACCGCGGGAAGATTATTTGGAGTATAGCTACTGGCGATAACTGCTTACATGCTCTTAATGTTTAACTATGTTTATGAAATTTTGGATTCTAAAATATTTTGTCTGTATTTTTATTTTTTGGGTACGGGTAATGTATGAATACTGGAACATTTTATTCAGATTATTAAAAATCAACACTTTCCTTGAGTTTGTGTAAAACATTACTTTACAGGATTTTTTTATTGTAAGCGACACTATTGACTGGCGCCATAATACAGGTTGCGTTGTTTTTTTCAAAATCAACGAGTTCGATCGCGGCTAGGGAAACAAAAAAATAAAAAATCGAATAAAGCATTTTTAGTTTTTATCAAAATCCGTGAGAGAAGTGGTTCTTTGAGTGTTTTTCGCTATTTCTTATAGTTTCGGATTCATTACTTGGTTCAGACGAATCTTCTGGACCTAGTGGCATCCAATAATGCCTTTTAATACATAAATAAATACATTTAAATGACCCACGGTTTTAATAACCTTTTCCTACCTCTTGAACTAATACATTAAAAGTAAATTTACTTTTTCGTACTAAACAGGAATGTGATATGTATTTATGTTTAATCTATCGTCAAATATTACAAAAATCTTTAAAAAAGTATGTATACTTTGTAACAATATTATGCTGACCGTACCGTCCGTTGGAGAAGTACAAGCCGCCATTTCTATATCGTTTCTTTAATGAACTGGCTTTTACCTAAAATAGATATTTTTCATTTCCTCGAGTTTTTTTTCTTCTTACAGCTTTCCTTTCCTTTCTTCTTAATGTTTTCCCTATAAATGGGGGATTTTTTTTCATGTGGTAGCCCTAAAAACACAGTGGTGCCCTCAGCCATGCGCAAATTAAGCTATGTGCGATTGTTATAGTCCTACATAGCTTATTTTGATCGTCATATCTCATCTAAATTGGCGTTTAAGGAACTTCGAAGTTAAGTAAAAACTTCAAACCTCATACAAGTTTTTACTACTTATTCTGTGGTTTTACTTCTTATAGCTAGCAAAATCGAACTCAGACTTTCGATTTGTATGAAAACGCGGAGTCGGCGTCAATGGCAACGTCAACGCATTTACGGCGACGTCGAGCAAGCTGTCCAGTCAAACTAGACTCGCAAATGTTAGTTTGCGCGCACTCTTCAATTTCTCCATACATTTGAAAACGCTAGTTGATCGGTTTTCCGTAAACGCCAATTTAGGTGTCAAATGGGATTAGGGGCTCTGACTCGCAAATGTCAGTTAGTTCGCTTAGCGCCCACTGAGCGCGCCCTTCCATTCTCCATACATTTGAAAAAACCGGCCAAGCGCGAGTCGGACTCGCACACGAAGGGTTCCGTACCATCGTAAAAGATTTAACACAAATAATCAGGTTTTTTGTACGGGGCCCCCCTTTTATGGTAATTATTTTTCAATTTTACCTATTTGTTGTTATAGCGGCAAAATAAATACACAGTCTCTGAAAATTTCAGCTGTCTATCTGTTACGCTTACTGAGATACAGCCCTGTGACAGACGGACGGACGGACGGACGGACGGACGGACGGACGGACGGACGGACGGACGGACGGACGGACGGACGGACGGACGGACGGACGGACGGACAGACTGACGGACGGACGGACGGACGGACGGACAGACGAACGGACGGACAGCGGACGGACAGCGGAGGCTTAGTAATAGGGTTCCGTTGGCACCCTTTGGGTACGGAACCCTAAACACGCCAGTCGATCGGTTTGGCGTAAACGCCAATTTGCGTGACAAGTCGACTAGGAGCTCCACAAGTACTTCGCTTTTCTTAACGAATTTGATTACATGTATAATCGACCGTAGAACCTTGTGTTACTAACACAGAGTTTTACGGTCGATTCTATATTATTGATTATGGGAGGAGCGACGATGGGTATATTATTACAACAGGTGGTAACGAATAGCTGAGTGTAACCAATATAGCATAGTTATTTGCCTTATTTGAAGATAAGGCTCAGTTTTGTTCAATAGCCTGTATATTTACTTGTATGTCTTTGATAATTTCTAATATCTTATACAATCTCCCATGATTCGTGTTCATTCAAGTGGTTATTGAAGTAAATTGATACAATAGTACTCAGGGGGAGGGGGGCAATTGCACCCATTCCCCCTGTCCCCCTGTATCCGCCAATGCTCATTTCGAGGCCAAGATTAAATATAATTTTCCAGAAAATAAAAAAAAACCTTTTACTAACCATAGACATACTTTCGATGCTACTAACATAGCGAATGACCACCAGTCCCGTGAAAACGTGTCGTGTGAATTCTGCGAGTGCAGTGCTGAATACTTACAGGTAGAAGTGAAGAGAGGGCACATTGGCGTTGCTTTCGTGCGGACTATGCGTCGCTATTTACATAGCTGATCAAACATGGCGGCGCGTTGCGTTTCACCGTCCATCGATGGTCATTCCACTATCCATTCGCACTCAGTCCAGGCCCCGTTTGCACCGGCTAGTTATAGATAAACCTTTGCGGAAGGTAACAATTAACACTTCTTACTCAACATATTCGTTCACTTTCACACATCAGCTCAGAGAAAATAATAAACAGTGCTTTAGCATATTCATTCCTAGCTTGTAGACAGAATTTTATACGAATCTTATTTACGCTACATAATTGTGTAAATGTGGCTTTAGAAGTGTATTTTTAGGCTTCCGTACCCAAAGGGTGAAAACGGAACCCTATTACTAAGCCTCCGCTGTCCGTCCGTCTGTCACAGGGCTGTATCTCATGAACCGTAACAGGTAGGAAGCTGACATTTTCACAGATTATGTATTAATTTTGCCGCTATAACAAAAAATAGGTAAAATTATAAAATAATAAAAATTAAAGGGGGCCCCATACAAAAAACGTGTTATTTGTGGGGTAAATCTTGTACGATGGTACGGAACCCTTCGTGTGCGAGCCCGACTCGCACTTGGCCGATTTTTACACTCGTTTTATTTCCGTCAGTAGTAGCGGGCGAGCATGGAAGTACCAGAGAAGCGATCGAAACGCATTCGTATGAGTGTCGAGCTTCTAGTCCCAGTTGTCACCTAAGTTGGCGTTTACGGAACTTCGAAGTTACCATAAAAACGTCAAACTCCATACAAGTTTTACTGGATATTCTGTCGTTTTACTTCTTCAAGCTGTCAAAGTCAAACTAGGACTTCCGATTAGTATGAAAACGCGGAGTCGGCGTAAACGGCAACGTCGACGTATTTACTGCAACGGTGAGTAAGCTGTCAAATCAAACTCGGACTCACAATTAATGTTAGTTCGCTGCGCGCGCGCTTCAATTTCTGCATATATTTGAAAACGCCAGTAGATCGGTTTGCCGTAAACGCCGATTTAGGCGACAGCTGGGACTAGGGTCTCAGGTTAAAGTTAGTGGAAAACCTCGTTTACGAATCCGGGACGCGCAACATAGAATATTCGTTGCATGCACTAGTTGCACTAAATAGCGTCCTTACGTATAATTAGAACTCAAGAAAATCAGTAGAAAGCGAATTTGTAAGCGAACTCAATCGCAGGGGCTCCATTTTCGTATGTAAAAGTGGCTACATACAAGCAAAGTTTTTTTCTACACTCGTCCTTCCATGCTCCCCTGGTTGTGGCATTACCGTCACACACTACCACCGGTGGACAGCTGGCTGTGAGGATGGAAATAATTGTCATTACGAGTATTCCGTGACTGTTGTCACAACCATATTATTTCTGAGTTGTACTGTCTTTACCAAGGAGAATGCTCTTCTGAGCTGCATAGCGTAGTTCCTCCGTCCCCTTTCTACTATCGTGCAACAAGCGCCCACTGTCGAAATTCTCAAAATAAGAACTAATCGATCCGTTAGATAGATCTTTTATTTATAGATATGTTCTGTAAACTGTAGAATTCTGGGTATTATATTGACGCATTAGCTGCTTGTGAGCTAGCAGTTAGAAACGCCTGAACCAAAAGCTGCCGGGCCATTTAATCAATATAAAATCCCCTTAACCTATTTTCATCCATATACAACCACTAAGCGCCGAACTTGCGAACCCTCAATTTTACTCTGTACCCGAAATTCGTTGTGTGAAAATGTCTTTCGATCACCCTGAGCGAGCATTATTCAGGATGGTTCACAATTCAAATCACATCAAGGAGTTGTCCTTTGCGAGCTAGGGCAGCCCAAAATAAGCAACAGCTCGTATTTCTGTGTTTCATGTTATGGCTCTTTTAGTTGTTTTAATAATACTTAATGCGGCTTGATGGAAACGCAAAGTAAATGGTCAACTAATGGAAAGGAAATTAGACTGTACAAACATATGGACAGCGTTTCACTTTCATTGATATAAACGGGTCGCTCGTTTAGTGTCGGTTTAGCGTCATAAGTAAGTAAAAGTAGATTTGTATCCATGTTTTTATTATAAGAATAGTAGACTCGGTCCTGTGAGGAACAGCCAAGTACCAAGTTGAAGATTTTTGTGAACTTAAAAAAATCACTGTAACTGTGGAGGGATGTGCAACTCTGTACCCGAAGTCTCAGTTGTCACCTAAATTGGCGTATACGGGAAACCGATCGACTGGCGTTTTCAAATGTATGGAGAAATTTAAGAGCGCGCGCAGTGGGCGTTAATCGAACTAACATTTGCGAGTCTGAGCTTGATTTGACAGCTTACTCAACGTTGCCGTAAATACGTCGACGTTGCCGTTTACGTCGACTCCGCGTTTTCATACAAATCGGAAGGCCGAGTTTGACCTTGACAGCTTGAAGAAGTAAAATCACAGAATATATAGTAAAAACTTGTATGGAGTTTGACGTTTTAACGGAACTTCGAAGTTACGTAAACGCCAATTTAGGTGAGAACTGAGACTACCGGCCCTGATCCTAATTTCACTTCCGCACCACTGGGATATTGATCCTTTCATGGGCTTATTTCCCCGTCTGCGTAGGAAAAGGTTAAATAGCTAATACATCTTCCGAGCATTGTCAAGGTATGGTGCCCCAAGCCATGGTGCCAGGTTATGGAACACTCTGCCGGGGGTCCACTTCCGCAATCTACAACCTGGGCCCCTGGGAGTGTTCAAACCTCGGTTCAAACGTAATTTGCTCGATGCCTCTGTAATAGTTCGCAAATCCACTGGCATGATGACTTGATGAACGTTTCACGAGGTGGGGTGGATTTGGCTTTTCTGAGCAACTTTTTAGCCGGTTATAAATAATATTGTGAAGGCACCATTTATAAGTTAAGGCTGTTCCGACCCATATAAAGTTGTTTGCACACATAACGCAAAAAGTATTGCGCTTTAAGCCACGAATTGATAATAAAAATTTAATATAGTCATATTACTTGCAGTGAAAACGATTTCACAATTTCAGGATTATTGGTTTTGTTACAATTTATTTAAATACGATTTTTATTTAACAGCGCCATCTAACGGTGTAAAACTTCTAATCGGCAATTACAACGAAACCATTAAACCTGAAATTGTGAATATGTTTTCGCTGCAACTACTATGGCTATATTTAATATTTTTGACGAATTCGTGCCTTAAAGTGCAATACTTTTTGCGTTCTGTGTAAAAAAAAACATTGTATGGGTCGGAACATCCTTAAGTAAGTTAATTTCTAATCCATTTGCACTAAGGGTTGTTGTTTCTTTTGTTTTTGTTAATTGTTTTAAACTGTTCTAGCAAAAAATTTTATAGATCTAAGTAAGTATTTCATGTATGTGGACGGAAAACGCGTAAAGTTTATTTGCAGATTCACTTTACAAAGTTGATTAAATCCGAAGATCAATCAGTTTTTGACTTAACTTAGTGTTGTTCGACTACCAAAAAAGTTTAAATAAATTAAATGTAATAAAATTTCGTAAGTGCTTTAAAATCATGGATTGAAAGAACCCCCGACAATGACTCCTCTTGGACATGAGAAACACTAACGTGCCTCCGATGACCGACGAGTTGAGTTTTTTAAGACGATTGTTCTGACACGGGGCGCGGGGGGCTCCGAAACCACTCGACTTGAACTGATAGCGATAACAGAGGCGCTTGGCTGCGCCTACGCAGCGTGGGAAATATACTATTCTTCGGACAGCTACTGACAATGCAGCCTGCACTCTGGTCGGATTTAGAGATGTAACACAGCGGGGGGAGGGGTTGTGACTTTTTGTCATTTCTCAAAATTAGGTAAACACATAACTACCTCTTACTAGGCAAGAAACCCATATGACTTATCTGTAAAATATCTGTCACCCCTGTTATCTCAACAGTCACGAAACAATATAATATGTACCTAGTCAGGTCATAAGTTACAGCACATAATCAAAACTTTTCATTCTCAAAATTAATTCCAAAATATGTATTAAATTCCAATTTAGAATATTTTAAGTAAATAAAAATGTGCAATACCTACATATGTCGATTTTCATTCATTTTTAAAAATGGCGTGGACGCAAAGAAGACCGAGTGGCGGTTATCATGTTGCATCGGTGCGGTTTCGCTCCAAATCAGATTTTTAAACTACTGAAAATTTTGAACACATCCAAATGATTCCATTGTTGCTTCATCAAACGATATAATGAAGATTTAAGTGTAGAAGTGGTCGCCCTCGCATTAAGACTCCAGTGATGATAAAAGCTGTGAAGGCACGAATCCAAAGAAATCCCATGCGTACATTGACATATTACTGCACGCGTAAGCAGAAAATGTCGGCCCTTCAGTTCAAATGGGGTTAAGCAGAACCACAGTGAAACGGGCATGATGATCGAGCTTATTGAAGAAAAACAGGACATCTTTAAGATGCGCGATTATGAAATATGGCAACACTTAGAAGAAAAGGCTCAAAGGCTCAAAGCCTCATCCTGATTTGGATTCACTCAATGCATCAC
Organism: Incurvaria masculella; assembly: GCA_946894095.1. NCBI lineage: Eukaryota > Metazoa > Arthropoda > Insecta > Lepidoptera > Incurvariidae > Incurvaria > Incurvaria masculella. The sequence continues at coordinate 13,005,406 of OX335641.1, read as the reverse complement.
TACATAGTATACACTACGTGGGGACCTACATTTTTACATGGATTCCGAACAGTTCGCATTCGTAACGAAATGCATTTTCCGGCTGTTCTCCCTACAGGTCGCATTTCTCAACCGATTCTGGAAAAAAATTGTGAGCATGTTCGATAATTACATATAAATTTTAGTCAAACCAGTTTTATTATCTAAATTTTTAAAAATGTTAAAAAATGTCAAATGTTCAAAAAGACAGACTCGCGAGGTCCAGCAGCTTAGAGAGCCAATAGTTTATTATGTTACGTAGGTTTTGGCGCCAAATGGGTAAATAAGCACGCTTTGGCCGCCACCGGTCGAATGAATAGATATAAACGATCAATGTCCTATACAAACCTATACAAACTTTTATGACATTGCATAATTTTTTTATACATTGCATACCTACCAAATCTCGAATCTGTAAATATCGTGGGGTTTAGAATCTACCTAGTCCGCCCAGTTTAAGGTCTCACCTACCTACAACACTAATTTCAATCATTTGGCTAACCATTTCGTCATTCAGCTGAACGAACGGTGCGTGAGATACAGTCGCCTTTGACCCGTTTTTAATAAAGCTTAATGATCCAAAGCTAATATACTGTTTTATTCCTTTTCGAATGATTTGCTAATACACTCCATTCAGGAGAAGACGATTAAAACTAGTTATTCAAAACCAAGCACAAATTATACCTAACCTCAAATACGTCACAAAACCGAATCAAGTTTTATTAAATTATTGTGTAGGTTAATATCCCTAAATTAAAATTTATTCCTCTGCGAATCAGTAATTAATTAAGCGGAAATCAACGATATAAAAACAAAATATGAATAACAAAGAAATAGTTATAACCTCAAAGACGTTAGTTTGACAGATCCAACAGAACTCAGTAGATGCGCTTGCGCATCGCAGTGATTCCAAAATCTCTCAAGTTGGGACGAGTTGCATATTTATGTATAGCGTAATGACACATACTGTGATGTATTAGTAATTTAATTAGTTGGAACTAATTTATTGCTTCGTCACATAAAAACAACGAAATTACAAAATAATGATAGTGCTGGCTAGTAAATCAGGTTTGAGTGTTCTGTGGCATGATACATGCATGTAATATTGATGGGTCTAGCTAGGATTTAAGCATAACTTTATGTGACTAGGCACCTACATCTACAAATTACCTGAGAGTCGCTGCGAGCATGATTCAAGTTGTTATTGACGAGTAGCCCGCTATCTGTTGTCATGGGATCCATCTTGTAAAATCATTATTCATTCACCATACGTCCACCCATTAGCACATTCCCATCACTGGATAATCCGTGTAACACGCGCAAACACTAAAAATCCAACCTTCAAAGTTATCGTCAAAGACTTTGAAGGCTCTCACTCAAGCCAGTGACACATTCATAACAATCCTGTTGACGGTTTAGGAAATCTCGATTTTTGCAGAAAAGGATGTCCTGATCAGGCGTAAACACAGTTCAGAACATCCAGTGAACATCGCTAAACGGAACACTAACAGAAATAAGGCTTCACCGCGAACTACCTAGCCGACCACGGCACGGCCGGTGCAATCAATAACACCATCACAAACTATCGAAACGTCAAACGCCAAAGTTTTCACCCAGTTCAGCGTGACCGCTCCGAAAGCGCGGCCGGTTGGCACTTCCAAACCAAAGGACGCCAAAAGTTTCAAACCCGAGATTTCTGGCCGCTTTCAAAACCGAATGGTCATATACGCTATCAATCTTTGCATACCGGCTAGTGCGACAAGGGGAGCAAGATTATTTAGAGGCTGTACCGCGGCGAGAGCGAAGAGGACGCCGACAGTCCAGGTAGCCTGTCTTGAACCTTCTACTCTACAGGTTCTCTCCCACTACAAGACGACTAGAGCCGCACTCGGGCGCGGCCCGCGACGGCTATAATACTTGAGTTGTGGCACTCAAATAATTGGAGGCATGCGAATATGGCAATACGCGCGCCAAAATGTCAAACTCGCAACATTGACGGCTGTGTGGGACGATGACAAAAATGAACGCAATAAACTGCTGGGAGGTGTGGTGTTTACTAGCTATAACGACAATATGGCCAACTTAAACAAAGATGAAAGTGATCCAAATAATAGGTATGAAAAGTAAAAGTGCACCGACACATTGCCATGGAGACAGAGCAGACCCCTACCGGTTAGGTCGATGGCGTTGACGTAGAAAGGGTTACGTTTCCAACTAATCGGTTACGGGCAGACCGAAAATCGCTACCTGCCACATCGCATCGCTCAGTGCATCTCTGGCGAAGGCCGCGAGAGTTTTAACCTCCACACGGACAGGACACTCCAGCAGAATAACGAACACAAGCAGGAATATTGTGTCCGTGTGCTCTAACACCAGAGCGCTTGGCGTGCACGTGTAGGCAATACATGTTTGAGAGGGTAGCGACATACCTGGTCTCTGCTATAAAGAGGTTGTTTTTTTATTCTTTACTATTTTTGTATACTTTGTAAGTCTGTGTGGGGGCAGGTGTGGTCATCACGAGTGGACCTCTTTAGCGAAGAATATAGGTATAAAGGGGTCAAGAATATCGAGAATAGCGTCAAATTAGTGTACCCTAAGTAATACATTATTCAATAGGTAGAAAGAGAAATTATTGAGTACTTAATAATTTGGAGCAAGAACGAGTTCTTTTCCTAAACTTGTGGTAAAGGCATTGTCACATTAAAATAAATTGCGCATTGTATAGAGGCCATTCTAACGACTGTTCTGCAGGCAAATCCTACTAACATTATAAATGTGAATGTTTGGATGTTTGGATTTTTGTTACTCAATCACGAAAAAATGGCTCAACGGTTTTGGATATTTGGCGCATAGATAGTTTATTACCTGGAGATGGTAACCTATGTGTTAAGGTTACTTTTATCCACTTTGATGAAATGTTAGGTTCCTGTGGTATTATCAAAAAACGCACTTTAGAGCGAATCAATTTGAAATTTGGTATAGATGTGTCTTATGGATCCTATCTTACTCTTAATCTGTGGATCCTATCCACTACGTTTTATCCAGGAAATAATGCAGCCCGACATCAGTTCAAAATGACATTAACCCGAGCGGAGCCGGGTACCTCAGCTAGTAAATATACATATAAGGTAAAATCACAGACCTAGCATGCGCGCGCAGTTCTATGGGTGAAATAAATGCACCAGTACCGAAAGTAGGCGAACACCAAAACACGTGACAGGTACCTACCATGCTAAATAGTAAATTGCCGCTTACTTGGCCGCATAACACGTCATTGGACAGGTCATACGAAATGCCACTAAAACGTCAGATTTAATCACTCACTTTCTCTTCACACGGCGAGGTCATTTACCATAGTAATCCTCCAGGCAATCATTCAGAGTGAGCAAGTAACGTTTGTAGTAACCCCAAAGTACAACCTGGGGTCCTCTAAACATGGTGTGAAGAAGCACTTGGTTGGCCGGCATGGTTTCCACAGCCCCCGAGAAAGTTTGAAACCCATGGGCATAACGTACGCCATATGCCAAGCCATATGCAACCTACATACAAAATCATTATCTGTCTACCCAGTACAAAGAATAAGCATAATCAAGTGACCAGAATCAGTGAGTAAACCTATAAAATATTTCCGTGATTATTTGACCAATGATCAGCTAACAGGCATACGAGTAATATACACTCTCACATAAATAGCGCCCGACGACGCCCACCGCCCATGGAATTACGAAATGTTTAAGGGACTGTAAAAACAATACGAACCGGCTAAATTACTGATATATTGAAGTGCTTCTTCACACCATGGTAGAAGGACCCAAAATGGTACTTCGGGGGAAATACCTCCGCAGGGAGTGCATTTAACAGTTTGCAGACCCCAAGGAAAGTATCTAGTGTAGAGGATCGGTAGGTTCTTATTATGAGATAAGGATAGAAGAAAGAGGACGGAGAAATTTATGGTATGCAACTCCGAATAGCATTACTTATGGTGATAAAATAAAGAGACGTACGAATCTCTCTACGTACCTAGTTGGAGGGCGAGCGGTCAGTCGCTAGAGGACTATATTACCAATGGTCAAGATTACCAGGATTACCTTGTGATTTCCAGAGTCCCAAAGAATCTCAAGGACCATCAACGATTCCTAGAAAATCAAATAATTATTTAAAATAATTTAGTTTCAGCCTTGATTTCGAATGGGCAAAAAAATTGTCATGCAGATGATCGTCTTTGATGAATGAAATGAATGAAAACTCATCCTGCCCGATTTAAGTAGTATGCAGGAAAATAATAAAAAAAATGATCATGCGGCCCATATTTTCGAATAAGCAAAACAAATATGACTAATCGTTACAATTACTACTGACTATGTGCAGGACAAACGCCTCATTTGCTGTAAATACCTACCGATGAGATAAAACTAGTAACAAATAGCTGATTAAAATCAGCTTTGTCCGATTTTCTACATAACAAGTGAGAGAAATGATGTTATAAAAACCGACACTCACGTCGTGCAAACTCATCCAACACGCGATTTGCTCACTGTATCTAGTGCAATTATTGTCTCCTATAAATATATAATTTTAATCCTTATTGCTATAGATATAAGTGCGTGTGCCACTGGTCGGAAAAGTCGATCAAGTCACGCCATACTTGTTGGATTACTTAATCGCTTGTGAAAATTGATAAAAACACCATATGGCGAGTTTTAACACTGATGGCTTGCTAACGCGGCGGCAAACCACATTATTCAGCGGGCATGAAATTATAATTTCACAGAATTTCATTGTTTTTGTTTGAAGCAAATAAATAATGAATAATCTTTCTATTATAATAATGTTCCTTTTAATTTAATTTAAAATTTCATTTCATTTTTCTTCGGGGAATTTATTATAAAATATATGTAACACTGTTACATATAAAGACTAATCACTGTAACATTGTTTTTGTGTCTTGTGCAGTGATATGTAAAATGTATGTAGTAATATGTATGTCAATGGTCTCGTGTTACCGTTATGAACATCGCAATTAAGGGTGGAGTTATTATATTTTTATGTAACTTGTACTCTTGTATTTTTGTTATTTTTTCAAATGAGACTGTATGTAATTTCAATATTTTAAAAATAAAAATAAATATATGATACCTCTCATAAAACTTATAAAATAAAATAAAAACACGTTTTGGAAATCTGCTTATGATTAATGTAAAAAATATATGTAAAACCTTACATTAGAGCGCGGATTATTACCGGACTAAACCAGTTTTTGTATGGTCAGTCCGGTTCTAATCCAGTATTAAGTTTCGAAAGGTTCACCCTGAATACGACTTTTTGATTTCGGCCCGCCCGAGCACAAAAGTCGTATCAACTAAAAAAAAGAAAACTTGAACACGTCCAGTAAGCTTGAGTGAGACAACCCCAGCAAAATTAATTGCGACGGTTTCGGTGTTCGGACTGTGACTACATTTACCTGGATTGAAAAAAGCTGAAAATTTTTCGTAGCCGATTCGACCATCTTTACAATATTCGGTCTCAGGGTTCTCAGCGGTTGACTGATGTCGACCTCCGGGAGGTCACTACATTTTTGGTCACGATAAGGTAAATGGCGGAATCTGGGTTCACAGGTTAGAGACCAATCCTCTGATGCTAAATATGTCGGTCTGCCTACGCCAAGTGGTTGCGTTAGCTATTTTGTTAGCTATATGTTGGTATGCACCTGCTAATAAATGTGCTTATTGTCTGGACATATTAATACCTATTAATTATACAACAATAACCAGTCGGATTTTTAATTAAATACATAAATATACCTTATGTTATATCTGTGACCTAAATCGCTTCTAATTACGAAATGGATTCAAAGATTCGTTCAGTTTTGGTATAACTAAACAATTATGGACCTTTTCTTTTATGCTTCGTAACTTGCAGCTATTAACCTTATCATAGTTTTTTTTTATCACGATAACTACTTTTTCAGGCGCCTTATCTAGGTAACGCAACCACTGAGCGCAGGCAGACCGCCACATTTAGCTTTAGAGGGTTGATCTTTTTCCCGTGAACCCAATTTCAGCCATATACGTTATCGTTACCATTTTGTCGCGACCTCCTAGTCTATTCATGCAAATGATGGTTTTCACAAAAATCCAGACACACTGAAGTCGCATTTTTCCCTAGAGTGCCCTCCACTGTTACATTGATCAGTATAAGAGAACATATATAAAATATCGAACCGAAGCTTCCCGGCCGTGTACGCCTTCAAATTGTGCAAGTATACAAAAAAATATATTCCATCACAGCGACAGCGGCGCTGCGTGGTCGCTGCGCAGATGCGATGAACCGGGGCGAGCTGGGGCGCCTAATCGTGCTCACGGCGACGATAACGGCGCTGGTGACCGTGCTGGAGTACACCATGCGACGCCGATGACGCGCCACCACGTCGGAACCGCTCCTGGCTCCTTGCAGGCCGAAGTTAGTGCAGCAACCACTTTTTTATGGAACTTGAAGTAGGTGGCTAATACCCATTGAGTTAATATTAACTCAATGTTAATACCAGACAACTACCGTCATGATATTAGCCCAATAAAACAAATTCCCAAAGGAATTAGGTGTCATACCAGGACCTTCCCTTTATGAGCCTATATGCCGTTTACACACTCGAGGGTGGCCAGAGACAGCCAGTATCATGCCATGCTAAGATTCATAGAAAGTATTGTAGGCACTTTACTCAGACATGTGTCTTCGCAAGCAATATCACCTATATTATGCATCTTTAGAAATTCCTGAGAAACAGTTTTGCGGAGGCCAGAGCATTTCTAACCGCGAAAATCTTGTGATATATTTTCAGAGGTTGCTCCAGCGCCGGACTTGTCAATAGGCCGTATAGGCCGCGGCCTAGGGGCGGCAGAGTTGAGATGGTGCCCGCTAGGGGCTGGATTTACCTGTAGGCTGAGTAGGCCCGGGTGGAAAAATTTGGGGGGCGGCAAAACTTTCGAAATAAGGAGCATATTATTTTAGTGCTTCCTCTTTTTTTTCAGAAAACCAATTTTTGTTTTACTTATTCGAGAACCCTTTCCAGCATTTCACCCAAATCGCCTAGATAAGTTTTGATTTCTGGCTCCTCCGATATTTCCGACGACCATCGGCTGCATGAGCTTTTTTGCTCATTCTAAATTTGCATTGAAAACTTGGATTCGATTCCAGAGGGGGGTAGGCGGCAATCCTCAAATCCTTAGCCGGGTCGCAGGGTGTCCATGGAATCGCCCATGCTGCAAATGTTCAAGGTGGCACGTAGCATGCAACCCATGTAATGAGCCTACTAATTGACCTATCGGTTTTCATTGCTTCATATTTCAATCGCCATTCTAGCAACTATAATCTGGGTGGATAGGGAGAAAATATGCCTCTTTATAGAAAAGAAACATTTCTTTAAAGATAATTATTTGTTGTAGGAAAAAATATGTTTGCACTACGTTTCGTAATTTTAAAGGAAACATCATCACGGCCGCCATTTCTGGCTTTCGATCTCCGATATTACTCTCAGTGTACTCAGCGGTTCACTGTTGTAAACCTCGCTTCGCCCAATAATCTTTTAGGCACACATTAGTGGCCAGCCAGTTGTGTGTATACATGTGTGTCATCTAGATATTTTATTTGCAAGAAAGGCTAATATCACCGAAGTGGTGGGTTTCCTCACGTTATGTTTCCTTCACCGTAAAGCATTTGTGTTACATAATATGTAATGTACATACTTATAAAAATCAAAACGAGATAAACATTGGTGCGCCCAGCGGGTATCGGTTGAGATGTGCACCTTCAACCACCAAGCACCCTTTTTTGCAATTTCAAATATTTTAACACCAAATTAATGAAGACGAAGAAGCGTTCAGTAGATTTTTGTCAGATGATTGTAATGAAAACCTTCCATTAAAAGTTTTTCTACGTTATGGGTGAGCACTGGCTTTTAGTGCTTTTGCCTCATGTCGTTCGTACGATGGTAAGCATTTGTGTAAGTAAATAGTTTAAAAACCGGCCAAGTGCGAGTCGGAATCGCACACGAAGGTTTCCGTACCATCTTACAAATTTTAACACAGATAAATCACGTTTTTTGCATGGGGCCCCCCTTTAATTTTTATTATTTTAAAATTCTACCTATTTGTTGTTATAGCGGCAAAATAAACATAAACTCTGTGAAAATTTCAGCTGCCTACCTATTACGGTTCATGAGATACAGCCCTGTGACAGACGGAAGGACGGACGGACGGGCGGACTGCGGAGGCTTAGTAATAGGGTTCCGTTTTCAACCTTTGGGTACGGAACCCTAAAAAATATGCAACAACCAATCGCCACTACAAAGATTAACCCTCGGTTTCGTATATTAGTCTCGGGAGAAGAGCAATTTACAGGTTTTCACTGCTATTCCACTACTATTACCTCTTTACAAGTATTTTGTACCTTTACACGTACTTTTACAAGTACCTTTGTTTCAGAATCTCCCGAAGGCAAAGCCCTGATCCAAACCGAAATTCTAAGGAAACTTTGCATGAAAGCTACCAGGAGCCCCGCAGCCATAAGAGTTCCGATGGTGCAGTGAGGGGGAAACATAAGCACGGGTTTGCAGGTGGGTAGAAAGCGGTACAGGCAGACAGTACAGTGGCCGGCGAGGCAGAGGAAGACTCCGGCGGCGGCGGCGGCGCGGCGCAGGTTGGATGGGCGCTTGCCGACGCGCTTGTAAGGACTGACTTCCCGCCGCTACTTCTGGAAGGCTACCCTAAAGGACCGTGCCGATCCACGCCTGAAATACAGCATGGACAGACACACGCAGGTACTAGTTGTCTATACTGATCTGTCCCACTTTAATTATGAATTCGGAAGGTCCTATCAAAACGTCAAAAGCCAAGGACAGAAGATCTACCTTATGGAGAGTGCTGCAAGGAGTTGTTCCGTCGTCCGTCCGCCTGCCATTTACGTAAAGCCCTTCTGACCGATTTTTAAGTCGTTATCATTATTTTTCGCCAGTATTCAATATCTAATTGTTTACCAATTTTGACCTGCAGACAAAACTGCCCTAAAAAAATTACTTTATCTGAACCTGAATTTTATAGATTAATACCATAACTCGAAACTCTTGAAATCATGGGTTGGCGGGTCCAATATAGGTTCATGTCCTGCTGATAGTATTCTATATTTTTGGTGTTTTATGTTCCTAACTGGACATGGATGCCTAATACCACAATAATGATAAATAGCCCCCCACACCGCATGGCTAGATTTATTTGGATGGAAAACACGGATAAATTTGTCATTACCGCTTCGACCGTCTTCAACGGGTGCTAGTGCTTTAATTTTTTTATTTCGAAATAGCATTTCAACATTAATTTGCTATCTACCTTATATGTCAAAAACGAACCTTGTTTTTAAAAATATACTTCACCAACTTGTCACGTTACAGGCGAAGTTTGTCCCGTTCGTGTGTCTCTGCACTTTCATCCTGCTCGCGTGCAACGGGCAGGTTCCGTTCCTGCGTGAGTTGACGAGCCAGGTGGCTGCCCCCCGCCGCGGCCGCGCCCGCGCCGACGCATGCGCGAAAAAGTAGAACCTTGGGCTTTTGCCACGGATTGCTTATACCTACATCTTTTACATTTTTTTTTTTGTGATAAACATATTTTTGTTGTGCTTATGTTTTTTTTAATTTTTATTCATTTTATCACATGTCCTTAACATTCCATGCATTATCAAGAAAGTTAATAAATAATTGAATGTATCTTTTTGCATCAACCAAATTTTACAATTTTACACTTGCGTGGGATTATTAGATCTAGACTGGACTTTTCTGTGAGATATATTATTTATGAGATAGATTATTATATTTGTCAAACACTTCTCCATAACAAAAGCATGGTCAAAATATTTCATTGTCAATTCGCCAAAATATTTTCCACGTCATTCGATGCGTAGGGGATCGCGCGGTTTCACGCTTATCGGAACGCGTCTGCATTTCCATGACGAACACAGCATCAAAACGATAGAATGTAAGCGCGCTGCGTGCGCATGCTAGGTCTATGATCAAAACAATAAAATTGACACTTGCCAGAAGCCACCTAACACGCATTTGTACGAATGAAATTGTGATTTGAAACTGGCAAATTGTCTACACTGGACAGAGCCCCAAAAACAAATTAAAAAAAAAGAAATTGTGATTATTAATGAACTTTCTATTTACAAATCAGTGAGGACATGTGAGGACAGCACACAGCACAGGGTCCGCACGCCATGCCCTGGCTGGCGCGCGCATGGCTGCTGGCCACAGACGCGACGTTGTTCACGGCAGCCGCTTGCGCCGCCTACCGCGCTTCCGCCGCCTACTTTGTTCGTTATCCGCCGGAGCCTCGACCTCCGCTCTATGAGCCGCACGCGGCTGTCGAGCCGTAACCGGCTAGTATCGCCCTCCGACTTCCAGCCAACTAAGTTTTCCGGACTAACCCCGATTTCAGGGCATGGATGTTTTGCAAATAAGACCAATCCCAGCCAAAACCAAAGAATGTATCCCAGCCACCTAATGGTATAAATAATACCTTAGATGTCATCGGTCTGCGTGTAGCATCGGAAAAGACTTCAAACCCCATCAATCAATAAAACCATTTAACAGTGGTTCATCAGAACCAGTATAATTGATCAGTTAGTCCTGAATAGTGACAGGATGTCACTCAGCAAAAGAAGCAACAGGGATGCCTTCAAGAGGAAAGAAGACCGCTTCTTCGATACTTCCTTTGAATAGACATTCGATATCGAAGGTTTTTTTTCAAACTGAAACCTGCAGTTCTTTGTAGTATCGACGTTTTGTGTTGATCAACGTATCCCGAATGCCCGGCGGTGGACGTGCCATGTTTGATTCGAACGTTTTCAAATATGCAACCCCGTGTCAATACCAACGAATCGCAATCGATTGGGAATGGAGGTCAGCCAAGAGTTGTGGATAATGTGATGTCGTTACCCGCTTCCTCCGCCTCCTGCCGGGATAGGTGTGCGCGGGCAGCGGCGGCTGCGGCGGCGGCACGTGGTAGAAGTACGGAGGCGCGTACAGAAGGTCGTCGATGCTGGCGATGGGCGTGGCCAGCGCCGACCGCACCGTGCCGTACGCGCTGCGGTTGCGCGCGCGCTTCATCGACTGCATCGCGACCCGCAGCGGAACACTTTAGAGCAGAGCGGAAGACGCAATCTAAAGACACTTTAGAGCGGAACTTTAGAGCAGAACTATTTTTTTACTAAAAAATAACCTGCTCCCTCTCGTCTCACTTCACGACACTGGTCGGGTGGGTAAACTGGGGTAAATATCGGAGGCGATAGTTAAGGGTTTAGCGGGCCAGTGTGTGTCCTTTGGGCCGCGAGCGGTGGCGCAGCCGACGCGCGCTGCGCGCTGCTCTACTGGGATTCATCTCATGCGGCGAACAGCACGCACCGTTCGAATTATCATAGCTAACCAACTGAGATATCGCGCTTATTCAGGGTTCCGTTTAACCTGCGTTGCTGAAGAGTGTTTCATCTTTCTCTTCACCATTGTTTTATGGATCTGGACCTGCATGTCATGATATATGCCAGGAACTTCTTTAGATTGCACGGTTATATTAAACTGGATGGAAAATAGGGAAAATTTTCCTTGCCTACTTGACCATCGTTCGATTCGATAATACCAACGCGGCGAAGGAAGTTTTACGTTAAATTCATAACACGGTTAACATCAACGGTCGAACGGTCACCCATCCAGAACCTGACCACGCCTCTATGATCGAACACCGAGACGTCTCGCCTCAGTGATATATCAGTCAGAGATATATAAGGTACCGAGGCCATTCTGCTTCTTTTTCATGTTTGACCCATGTGCGTTGGCGAACTGCAAATTATTTCGTTAGCCTATATGTGGTTTAAGTTCTCAACTTTCTGATTAAGTAGGTTTGGCTAGTTTAGGTAGTCAGTAGTAGGTAGTGTAGCTAGTTCAGCTTTGTTTGGATTGGTTTGCTTAGGAAAGCTTGTGTGCCATATTATTATTTACATCCATCGTTACTAGTTTCCTAGGATTCTAATAAGTAAAATACAACTATTTAAACAACGGATTGGTGTAATGTAGGAGTAATTTTTATTCCCTTAACCTTTTTTGGTACCTAACGACACACCAAGGGTCGTATTATCGTTAATTTTTATACTTGAAATACGTAGGAGCCACAACGGAGCCTTGGAGACCGCACAATGTGCGTGCTCGACCGTGTTTTTGCCTATCCCCGCACCAATAAGCATCGACATGACGATTCGAAAACTGCAAAAAGTAACTCGCTCGCACCGCATCGGAACACAACAAGTATTTTAAAAAGTTTTGTCACATCACTTATCATGCGTGGGTTATTATAATTCGCCGATCAACTGTAAAATGCTTTTATTAAAAAACTAGACAAACAGTCGTTCTGTACCGTGAGTAGTAGGTACTATGGGCCCTGCAGTAGCTAGGTAATATAGATCAAATAAAACGCACGTTAAGTAACTATTATTTGTCATTGTAATTTATTTAAGCTCCACAACTAGACTCAAATATTTAGGGCGTTTCTTACGATCTTCATCTAAAGTTATACTGATAACTTCATATCGAAGAAAGTAAATCCTATAAATCTTTTCAGATTACCGCGGTCGTTGAACATGTTTGAAAACTTACGGCTTTTCGCCAGGCGGGAGGAGACATTCTCCGAAGTTTCGAGCTGATCGTTCAGCCCGTTGTCAGGGAGGCAGCCGCCACGTTTCGTACGGTCGACGTGAAAAGCCGTAAGTTTTCAAACATCCTGTAAATCTATTAAATATTAGACCATTTTTTTTATTGTTAAAAATAAACTGGCTAATACCACACCCACCGTCACGATATTAGTCCAACACATAAGTAGTTGTGTTATTTTTTATATGACCGTTCAATGAAAACTCGATGATATTGGTACAGCAAAGTATTTAGTCAATCGCACAAGATCATACATTATACCACGCTTGCATAGTTCGCTCGATCGAGTGATTAATATGGGCCTTCAATGCATTAAGGTGGGCCTTCCCGCTCAACTCCCCATACAAACGTAGAAAGAAGATTATGCTCATATTTCTTGTCAGAGATCCAAAATTATACTCAAAACATCTTTATTTGATCGAACTAGATGTCTGATGACCTTTGGGCATTGCAAAATAGTGTTTGGTTTCTAAGTTATAAGGTCCGAAATTTCGCATTTTATACAATAACTTTGGAGGTAGGTGGATTACTTAAGGTAGCCCAACCCGCTCAACTCCCCATACAAACGGGGAAAGAAGATCACGCCCATATTTCTTATCAGAGATCCAAATTTTTTTTTATTTACTTATTTATTTGGAAACTTAACAGCAAAATTAGCGAAATTAAACAATATTGAAAAACTTAAACTACACAAACTATACGGCCAATAATAAAGTTTCACTTTTTAACAAACTAACACAAAAATATATCCACTTAATCTAGTTATAAATTTTGCTCAAAAGGGCTTTATTTGATCGAACTAGATGTCTGATGACCGTTGGCATTGCAAAATTGTGTTTGGTTTCTGAGTTATAAGGTCCGAAAGTTCAAATTTTTCGCGCGTTTTATACAATAACTTTGGTGGTTTATTACGCAATGATAAAGTCAGAAAATCTTAAAAATAGTAGTCATCAGACATCGCGTTTTGAATCAAGATTTATAATCTATTTGGTTTTTGTTAGATTTTTGACTATATATAGCGGTACTATATATATATATATATATATATATAGCGGTACTATATGTATATATAGCGGTCGTGGTTTACTTTGCTATAAGTCGATTTGAAATCAAAATTTCATCTTACCAAATCATACACTATGCACATTGTCTTTTTTGTGGACATGTTGCATCTTCCTCATCACGGAGCCTGTCTTTTTCTTTCCCAGAGCGCAACAGCACGGTTTTGTATAGTGCACGCGAATGAGTTAGTCCCGCCGGGTTGGGCCGCCTTAACGATAAAATAGAAAAAATCTTTAAAATATTAGTCATCAGACCTAGCTTGTTTTACTTAGATTTAAAATAACATTTGGTTTTTGTTTGATATTTGACAGCAGCGGTCGTGATTTAATTTAAGCTATAAGTCGTTTTGTATTTAAAATTTGAGTAAATCTTACCAAATCAAACACTATGCGCATTGTCTGCATTGTTGACATGTTTCATCCTCCTCATTTTTGTATTTTATTTTATTTATTTAGTAATTAACGTACTACGAACAAAGAGTAGTACACAGGATACACTGAGATACAATTACTCCAGGTACTTTAGCCTTAAATCAGCACTTAGAAAAACATTAAATCCGAAATGCAATTTTTTTTCTCATAAACGTAGTATTTCATGTGCACGCGTGTACATTAAGTTTGCAACATTTTGGGGGGTCCGGAAGATAGAAATAAAATATGAAATATGTTTAAAAAATGATATCTCCTAAACAAATATTTAGAAATGTTATTTAAAAATGTTATATATCAGCTAATTTTAGGTGTAATATTACTGTGAATTTGCAACAATTTCTTATTTACGGAACTGTGTAAATATTTTTTTTTGTACTATTTCATAATATCTGCAAAGCAAATAATTAAAATTCTATTTTATTTTCTAAAATTGGAAACTGACCGCAAACTCTATATTCTGTGAAATTTGTAAAATGTTGCAAATATTAGAAGCACATTTTTTTTTTATTTATAATGTTTACATTCACACAAAAGCTAAACAAAAAATTCGAAATACGTATAAAATCGTTCTTTGTATAGTTTTTAAAGAATTTAATTTTCTTTTACGTATTCTAGAAAGAAATACAGCAATAGCAAGTTAGGTTCGCGGCATAGATTTTTTTTAGTAAAAACATTTTTTTAAATACATTTCCGTAATTACAAAATTGTTGCAAGTTCACAGTTACATTACGCCTTAAAAGATTTAACATATACATTTTTTTAAAACCGTTTCTAAATATTTGTTTAGGAGGTGTATATTTGTTAATACATTTTAAAAAAAAATCTATCTTCCGGGCCCCGCTAAATGTTGCAAACTTAGTGTAAGCATATGAACATGAAATTATATATTTCTGAGAAAAAAAAATTCATTTCGGATTTCATGTGCTTCTCAAACCGTATCTACCCCGGTCTAAATAACGTCATTTAAAAAAAGGTGCACACTCCACTGGTAGTGAACACAACATGCATAAAAACAAAATAAACATAGAACGAAGAGTCTCTTGCACGAAATTGAGATTGTTTGCATATACCAAATGATACAAAAAGCACGGAGCCTGTCTTTTTCTTTGATACAGAGAAAGTCCCAGAGCGCAATAGCACGGTTTCGTACCGTGTCCGCGAATTAGTTAGGAAGGGCCACCTTAAGTGCTGTTTGGTGACGTCATGCCCCTCTATTAGATAGAGTGCGAAGGGACATAAAACATGTCCCGTGTGTGCGTGTGAATCAATTGTGTAAATATGTCTAACTAAAGTGAGAACAATGACGAATGTGTACATCTGTGCGAGTTTGCACCCGCTGATGGTTATCGATACAAGATCCCTCGCTGATGCCAATGATCGTAATGGCGTGCTTGTTGGGAGGATGCGGGCTCTGTCAATTCCGGAAAATTGTTGACAAATAGTTACAGCAGACAACTTGATTGGCAGTGGTAGACCACACGTCACAGCCAAACCACCTAACTATACTCTTTGCCATAGCCAGTAGGTTAATAAAACCTTTCGGTTGTTTCGGACATTATTTACAGTAGGATTTAAGAATACAAACCCTACATCGACGAAACGAGACATGGGTCTTTTCCAGCGGCTATGTCTAATACTTTGAAAATATAAGCTTTAATTTTCCAAATATTTACGCAAAGCAATGTCAGTGAAGGCCAGTCAACTAGAGAGCCAGTTCGACTTATATTATTTATAATTGGTGTTGAATAGCCCAGAGCCTTTTTACAGGTGCCGGTTGCAGTGTAGTCGGTTCCCGGTGTCACTATGACACACTCATCTAGACTATGATCTAGACTACCGACGAGAATGGTCTAGCTCATAGTTTCTAAGATGGATCGTGAGCAATTAATTTATATGTGGCTTTATCGAAGGGGGAACGGCATAACGTATAATATGCAGATCGTATAATGTCATATTTTAACAAAATTTTAAAACCATGCACAACGTATAATCGGCAGATCGTATAATCTTATACGTAGTGCATGAAGAAGTCCAAAAAATTAAATTACTTATTTCTCCATGCATAACGTATAATAGTCACAACGTATAATGTTATGATCTTTATTTAACAAAAAAAGAAAACCATGCATATCATATAATCCTAAAATATTTCATACGATAAGCGCCCTTATCGATATAAGATTAAAGATTATACTCGCACGCGACTTTTCGACCGTCTCAATTAGCGTTGTAGCAAATTGTTACTCTTCAACAGATATCGATTCGTAGCAATTTCAGCCTTAAATGTATCGTTGTTAGGGCGCTTTATGCAGTGCTTTTTGGCATATTATACGTTCTGCATGGTTTTCTTTTTTTGTGAATTCATGTTAGGAATATTATACGTTGTGACTATTATACGTTCTGCATGATGCAAAGAGTTTATTTTATTTTTAAACTCATGCACAACGTATAACATTATACGTTGTGAATATTATACGATATGCATGGTTTTCATTTTTTGGAAAAAAATACTATTATACGTTGTGAATATTATACGTAGTGAATACGACTCTTATCGAAGACGAAAATATCCACCACAGAAAAAGTAAAGGACTCCCAGCACTCATACCACGGATCCTCAAGGGGTCCATGGACCCCAGGTTAAGAAATCCGGCCTCAGATGGTTATTTGTTATTTAAATCTCAGAACTGAATCTGACCACAGAATAAGTAATAGTGCTAATCTGAATTTATTAATCACTAGCGGCCCGCTCCGGCTTCGCACGGGTATGAAATATAACCGAATGGCTCCCGCCGCCCCGTCCGGCCGGTACCGCCGCAAACGCTACGTCCCGCAATTTTAAAATCTGTAATATCTTCGAAAATATTTATTTAAATCATATGCTGTAATGGGCCATATAGGTCTATATTAAGTCAACAATGTATTAAGATATTTAATTGGATAAGGATTAATGCTGTATTGGTTAAAATCGCTTCGAAAATTAGCCATAATTTGTCGTAAAAAGTAAATGACAATAAAATGTTATTGTGGGATATCCATAAGAGATAGAAATATACCATCGCGGAGTTTACTGTAGACCTTTTCAATGTGTACAATACTTAGTACATTATTTTGATAAATCTCGTAGGGTTCAGCCTGCGTTTGCAATGTAAGCGGAAAAAAAATATTTTTTTACGACATCACATTGGAAACCTCAAAAATAACAGTACTTCTCCACTATTTAAAGCATGGTATTATACATATAAGCCTTCCTCTTCAATCACTCTATCTATTAAAAAAAACCGCATCAAAATCCGTTGCTTAGTTTTAAAGATTTAAGCATACATGGGGATATAGGGACAGAGAAAGCGACTTTGTTTTATACTATGTAGTGATTTGACAAATCTCGTAGGGTTCAGCCTGCGTTTGCAATGTAAGCGGAAAAATGATTTTTTAAGCTATTGCATAGCTTCTATCGAGGGCCTTGAGCGCGGGGACCGAATCCAGAAATTCCGTAACGAAAAAAAACCTCACGCTCCCCACTCCGACGGGCGATGCCGGTAGCGTTACTTCACACCAGGGGGAGCGGGGCCGGGGGCGGCGGCGGGGGCGGGGCGGCATAACTTGATACAAAATGCTATGCAATAGCTTTACCGCGGCAGTCCCCGAGTGCCACACGTCTTTTTTTTTGACATCACATTGGAAACCTCAAAAATAACAGTATTTCTCCACTATTTAATGGATGTTATTATACATATAAACCTTCCTCTTTAATTACTCTATCTATTAAAAAAACCGCATCAAAATCCGTTGCGTAGTTTTAAAGATTTAAGCGAACATGGGGATATAGGGACAGAGAAAGCGACTTTGTTTTATACTATTAGTGATGGCACAATAATGTAGTTACTCGTATTGTAACCTTAGACCGAATCCACCATCCAATTATATTTTGGTCCGAGTGAGTGATTAAATCTCACGTTTCATTTACTTTCGTATCGTGCTAACTGTTAAATTTAGTTCACTATGCCAAATAAAAAGTTAGATTCTGAATTCTCCTACGAACCCCAATATTTTTTCCTTTTATATTCGATATTCGCCCCGTTTTTATAACCCTGATCCCTAGAATTGCTCAATTCTGGACCGTATTTATTTAAAACATTAATAATAACTTCAGTCAGTCTTTTACCACTGATGCATTGTATAAATTATATTACTTAAGGTGGGCCTTCCCGCTTAACTCTCCATACAAACGTGGAAAGAAGATCATGCTCATATTTCTTGTCGTAGATGCAAAATTATACGCAAAACAACTTTATTTGATCGAACTAGATGTCTAAATAGTGTTTGGTTTCTAAGTTATAAGGTCCGAAAGTTCGATTTTTTCGCGAGTTTTATACAATAAATTTGGAGGTGGATAATTCAACGATAAAATGAAGACATCTAAAAATATTAGTCATCAGACCTAGTTTGTTTCATGAAGATTTATAATCAATTCGGGATTTGTTTGATTTTTACAGCGGTCGTGATTTACTTTTAGCTAAAAGTCGTTTTGTATTTAAAATTTACGTAAATGTTACCAAATCAAACACTATGCGCATAATCTGTGGACATGTTCCATCCTCCTCATCACGGAGCATGTCTCTTTTCTTTAAAACAGAGAAGGACCCAGAGTGCAATAGCACGGTTTTATACCGTGCCCGGGAAGTTAGTTAGTTAGTCCCGCCGGGAAGGGCCACCTTACTGATATTTTGTCGTCATATGATGATAAGTCAATCAATGTTATTGTCAGTGAAAGTTGTTCTACAAAAATAATGTCCGGGGTGCAGTCAGCTAAAGCAGAAAACAATTTTTGATTAATTTGAGCATGATCTGATTTTCTGACCTCACTTTTTACCTATCAGCTCTATTGATTCAATTTGTTTGTCTTTTCCGCAGCAGTGGTCTGAAAGATAGCCCTTCATAGCTAATGGTCCTGCATAACTAGGTCAAATTTGGCTAGTAGTTGTATAAGTCCAAGAACTTTCCGTTATGTAGCGGATATGATATAGTTTGTCTAAAGTACCTCTGAACGCCATTTGTTTTCAGCTATATTATAGTTTCCATACTAGTGTTGCCACCATAACGATTTTGTCGCTAGATTTAGGGAATTTAAGCAGGACTCAGTGCCCCTTTATATTATTTAGCGCCCTGAGCGATCGCGTGGTGTATGGGTTAGAGGACTTGCCTTTCATGCGAGAGGTTATGAGGTCAAACGCTCCCTTTCTGAGTTGAATAAGTGCATTTCGTTACGAATGCGAGTTGTTTCGTGGTTCGGAACCCCGTCCTCTTGCCAGTGAGATTACATGCATTACGTATGCATGTCATCTCACACACAAATGCAACATAATCATATGTTGCATTGGTAATGTCGAGGGCTTACTTCAAGAATCCATTAAGTTAAAAAAGTAGATTTTGACTTAATGTATTTAATGATGCAATTTTCAAATCATCAAAAACACTTTATCTTACACTGACAAGGTCCAAAGATAGCGTAATACTTACAACATGTAAATCTTTTTTTAGGGTTCCGTACCCAAAGGGTGAAAACTAAGCCTCCGCTGTCCGTCTGTCACAGGGCTGTATCTCATGAACCGTAATAGGTAGGCAGCTGAAATTTTCACAATGTGTGTATTTATGGGTCCCATACAAAAAACGTGATTTTTGTGTTAAATCTTGTATGATGGTACGGAACCCTTCGTGTGCGAGTCCGACTCGCACTTGGCCGGTTTTTGTAAACTCAACTTTTTATGACAGAGTGCTTTCTTGAAGTAAGGCCTCAATGTATGTAATCTGTGGTGGTAGGGGTAAGCCCACCCGGGTTGGTACCACCGCATTGGCTGAAACTATGGTTGAAGCTATAATGTAAAATTGTCCGTGTTTTCCATCCAATTCAGTGTCGCCTAGGGAAGGTTCTGGCATGGCACCAAATTTCTTCGGGAATGTGGTGGTATTTTAGGATAATTTAATAACTGTAGTTGTGTGGTGTTAGACATCATGTCAGTTTGCTTAAAAAAACCGCGCCCTATCGCTAGTGGCTACTAATGGTCACGAAATAGAAAATGTCTATCGATTTTTTCGATGGCGAGTCAATTGACCGATCTCCGTTTCAGATTGGGCAAACTTTATTTCATATGTCCCTCTGTTCTCCTTTACAGGTCCTATTTCTCAACCAATTCTCGTAAAAAAATATGAGCAGGTTCGATAATTAGGTAATATAGCATTTTTAGTGGAGCCAGTTTGTAAAATGTTACGAAGTGTCAAGTGTTAAAAAAGACAGACTCGCGGGGTCTACAGCTCAGAGAGCCACCAGCGCTATCTATACCTATCCTAATAAATAGGTACCTGACATGCACATGTAACGGTATCCAACAACGCCCCCTGTGCGTAATTAGGCAGTACCTAGTAGGTATTGGTAGGTAGGTAGGTATGTATGTATGTATAGCAGGATCTACCAGCCTCGCGCGGTGCGCTGGCTTGGGTTCCGTCAACGCTTCGGAATTTCCGGGACCCTTTACGTTTATTTTTAGTTCATAATAAAGCCCAAATTAGGCGATAGCCTGTCTAGACAAGCCACTAGATAAGGATCCGTAATCCATTTTAAGATAGGTAGGTGTGGGTAACGCATCATTTGAAATATCTAAGCCTGGTTTTCACCAAGTGCTGATTTATTTTAATCGACACTTAAAGGGCCTTTATTACTAAAGTTCTGCATATCTTGTACTGTTATTGATTGCGGCGAGGATTTTGGATGGTAAGTGTACGGTTTCATTACAAATACCATGCTAACTGTCAAACGACACGGCAAGAAATTATCAGTTAGTAGGCATGGAGGTGAAGAAATCACCTCCATGTTAGTAGGTATGGAACGAAATGCAACTAAACGTCGGATTTAAATCACTCAATGGCTTGTTCACCCGGCGAGTTAATTTACCATGGTAATCCCCAGATTTGCATCTACAGTTTCATCAGAAATTCCGGACTAATAAAGTCAATGCGACATTCTCCAAAGATCCTTATTATATCGGCCATTTGCATAACCGATTATGTCATGTGAGGCCAAGGGCCAACCCAACAGGGTTATATAACATTGTGCCAATTTTTTTGACACCCAAAATGACTGGTGCTGCCATCTATCAACTAACTCACGCTACACTTCTTTGCGCATTGTTGTCGGTCGGTAACAAGCCGTTCAGTGCCAGTATGGTGCCAGCGCTAATCCCGCGTGTCGCGTGTAGGTGGCTCTAGTAGTTACATTTCAATGGAGAAAACTCGAAATGGAGAAACTACATTGAATGTGCACAAAGTTTGTACATACCTATGTACCCAATTTATGTTATTGTGTTATATATGATTATTGTTTTATTAGGGTTCCGTACCCAAAGGGTGAAAACGGAACCCTATTACTAAACCTCCGCTGTCCGTCCGTCCGTCCGTCCGTCCGTCCGTCCGTCCGTCTGTCACAGGGCTGTATCTCAGTAACCGTAACAGGTAGACAGCTGAAATTTTCACAGAGTGTGTATTTATTTTGCCGCTATAACAACAAATAGGTAACATTAAAAAATAATTAAAATTAAAGGGGGCTCCCACACAAAAAACGTGATTTTTTTGTTTTATTTTTTACGATGGTACGGAACCCTTCGTGTGCGAGTCCGACTCGCACTTGGCCGGTTTTTGTGATATTTTTTCCCACGACTGCAAGGCTGGACCCGAACCAGCAAAACATACCATTCGCGGGTATTGCGTCTACGTACGTAGATGTAGACGTGCTGGCATGCACGGAATATAGTTATGTGCTGGCATGGCTCCTAGATCCCACGTGGTGTATTATGGCAGCAGGCGTAGTATTAGCCATCCATTAATTCTATAAACGCGCCTACCTTTGTGCCTTTGAAAATATAAAAGGCTGTAATTAAAATAATATTGTTGTGGGGCTAAACATTAAAACTGGCCGTTCGCAATTAAGCTTTTTCGCTGGAAAGAGAAAAAATCTAGTGACAAATGTCAGAAAACGCCTTCCGCTTTCTTGCACCACCAAATCCATAATTTCAAACGTAAAATGAAAACTACCTTGCGATTCTGTAGGAGCGGCCAGCCCGCCGGAATCCGCCTGCGCGAGACGCTGCTGTGAGCGCGCGAGCATGCTGCGCGCCATGCCGGCCCTCTGCCTCGTCATGTGCCTCAAAACTGTCAAGTGCGAGCCGCTGGGAGGTACGCTATTTATTATATGTGTACTTTGACACTGCTTCCAGGAGTAACACCTCGACATACAGGGTGTTAACGGAGGTATGGTCCAAAAGCTGACCACGTATTCCTTGGCATATTTGGAGCAAAAAAAGTAAATCGTTTGAACTATACCTCCGCTAACATCCTGTATGCGACATATATGAACCCTAACCTAACCCACCGCATTCTCGATTGAATAGGTTGCTATGTCAGGACTTTCCCTTTATGAGTACGACTGCATTGAACTGGATGACCGCTTAAACCATAATTTAATTCAATCCGATGGTACCAACCCGGGCGGGCTTAACCCTACCACCTAGTAGGGGAAGGGAACCTACAGGTTTACACGGACTGCGAATCATGGAATAGCTCGCATTTGTAACGATATGCACTTATGCAACTCGGAAAAAGAAAGTAGTGCTGAACAAGGCGGGGATTTGAACCCAGACCTCTGGGATGGAAGGCAAGTCCACCCGTCCCCTGAGTGCAATGGAAACTCTATCCCCGGGACCGACCAAGTTGATCAGTAGATGCGCTGCATATCTCACACCAAGCATTATGGCCGATATTAATACATGGCAGGATACATTTCCCCGCGCTCCTCTAGTAGTAGTACTAGTTTAGTTACTTGTAGACCTCAAATTTACGTTCTGCGCAGCGAAACGCACTACTTCTCATAGGCCACAAAGTTCGGCAAAAGCTGTACAAGCAATATTTTTCATTCCTCATCGTACTGTGTGGTGTGTTAAAGCTGAGCAATATTTTGGCAGTTCATTCCACGTTGTACTGTGTGGTGTGTCAAAGCTGAGCAATATTTTGGCAGTTCATTCCTCATTGTACTGTGTGGTGTGTCATAGCTAGGCAATATTTTGAAAGTTCATCCCTCATTGTAGCGAGTCTCGCGTTAAAAATGTGTGTGGTGGCGCAGGCAGGGACAACGGCCTCGGCAGCGCCTACGTGTGGGCCGGCTCGCTGGACTCTGGTATGCAGCTGGCGAGGCAACACCGCAAGCCCCTCATGCTGATCATCCACAAGTCGACGTGCGGCGCGTGCCAGCGGCTCAAGCCGAAGTTCGCCTCCTCCTCCGAGATACAGGTGGGACTAGTTGAGTGCGACCACCGCCCTATCACACACGAGGCGGGATTCTTTGCGGGGATAGATTCTTTTGCGTGCACACGCCAATAAAGCATCTTTTGAATACACTAAAAGAACTTTCTGCAGTCGGCATTTCTTGCGGCAGTTGCATTTGGAAGAGGATATATTTAAAATCGGATTACACTGATATAACGACCTGGAAGTACTTACTACAGAAAAGTACGTTAAAGATCGTCACTCCCTTTCCAATGTTTAATTCCATATACCAGGACGTTCTGCCGGTGTTTAAGGACTAGGACTTCCATAAAACTGACTTATTGGCTACTGGGCCAGTGCCTCAGAAAACATTTTTGTGAGTATCTCCGGTGGCCCTAGGGAAATCTACTAACTTTCTGGTGAATCGTGGTCTAAAATGCATTATGGTTATGTTAGATGCAGGTAATGTTACATAAGACAATAGTTATGTGTGTTTAGATTTTCACTGTTGTTTGACATATTATTTTACGTTTACGGATAAACAGTGTTCAGTTGACATCTGACTGGAGGAAGCGTCAGAGGTCCTCCAGGTCGCGTCGCGAATCCTGATGATGTCCACAGCGTGGTGGGCGAAACGTCGAGCTAAATAAGTAAGCTGAACACTGTTTATCCGTAAACGTAAAATAATAAGATGATCGTTAGCTAGCTATCGTCAACTAACACAACCATCTATCGCTATAGATTTATACGTGGGAATGACTGTTGGGGTGATTGGAGGTCGTTGCGTGAACAGAGCCTGAGCCAGCACTTCGTGATGGTGAATGTGATGGACGATGACGTGCCGGAGGGCAAGCGGTACGCACCGGACGGCACCTATATACCCAGGTACCTACCTCACAGTCACCGGTGCGTTAGTATAGTCCGAAATTTAATACCCTGCCGCAGGCCACGTTGCTCTATTTGCAGTTACCTATTATGTGCCTTAGGCACGGTCGTAGGTAATAACAGCATAGCCAATTTGGGAAATATTTCATCTAAATGGCGGCATTATCTAAGAATTTGGAAAACCATTGGAAGCGTATGGAGCGCATCACCGTAAACACAGTAGGGATTGGCACTTGCAAGTAAAACGGGGTCAAAGCCCAATGTGGCGGTTAGGGTGATGCCTTTGTACCTCTATGCATCAACTAAATTTTACATGTGCGGAATATGCGTAAAATTATACATATTTACAACATCGCTCCTCAATACCAAATTGCACGGTGAAAACATTTCGAAAAGGTGATGTAAAATCAAGCAAACCATTTTAACCATGCATTGGTTATTAAATAATTGTTTTGTTTATATATTTTTTATGTCTGTATATAAACCGCATCACGTCGCTTCGCCAAAGGTGTATGCAGAGATGATATAGCGTCTACCAGTTTGATCACAGCATACTTCATTCGCTTTCTTTGCAGGCATGCAATTTCTGCTAAATGCTAAACTTTTCCGAGGATTGCCCCTTTCTACATACATATTCCGCTGAAGAACCGGCGAGACCTTCGAATCACCTCGATGGTTTAGTTTAAAATTGTCTATTGACATCAGATATTTAACTTCCCGCAGGATCCTGTTCATGACGCCGCGCGGGGATGTCGACGAGGAAATCTACAACGAGGCGGGCAGCGACGCTCACCGCTACTTCTACAGTCGGCCCGAGCACATAGCGGCAGCCATGGAACGCCTGCTCGCCAAGTACGAAAGGCCGGAGGACACGAGGATATCCCCCTAGCAGACACCCACTCCCTCCTTCCGCACAAGCAGCAGCCAGAATATACACAATTGTCCGGTAATGTTGTTTCACTGTTCTTAAAGAACATTCACGTAGTAGTAGAGGAGACAAATGAGACGATTAGCGAACGTTGAGGTGAATAAATGGTTACCGCGCTGGTAGACATGAAGGGAACGTATCATACGTTACGTTGTTATGCAATATGGGCAGAAGGCTAGATACTTACTAACCAACGCTTAATTCGTATCTAACTTGTATGTAGCAGATGGCTACACACTTTACTGGAATCAAGTTTATGAAGAGCATTGCGTGCAAACTTCGAGTTTTAGAATATTTATGTCGTCCTGCCACTTTGGATAGGTAAGTTATCTAACGCGAGGGGGACAAATAAAATCAAAACCATGTCATCTTTACCTGTCAAAAATGTGCGAGAGACCTGAAATATTGTGTGCAACATATACTCTACGAGACCTGCGCAGCACAGCACGCGTTAGGCCAATGTTCACAAATGTGTCCTATTTCTTCGTCGCCAATTTCTGAGGCGCCACATGGATCGGCCACCACGCGGAACTACCATGTGGCGCGACCCGCAGGTACTAAGAAGGTTAAGAAGATGGACACATTGTGGAGGTTGTCCCAACGCATGTAGGGCCTCCTAAAATGACGTGCGCTACTCACGTCGTCCTCGACGACCGGCTCGACGTACTCCTCGACTGTGTTGTTGAGCTGCGGTGGCGGCGGGGACGCGAGCGAAGAGCGGCGTGACGGCGGCCGCGACACTGCCGCCGAGCCGCACGAGCACTGTGACACGGAGCGGCGCGAGCGCGGCGACTCCCTGCAACAAACATATTGTTCATCATGCATCCGGATTGTTTGGTCGTGAGGAAGTAGACTAGTTGATGTGCAGTCTTCCAAGGCAAACAGAACTAATAGAACATGCATGAACCCTAACTCGTCCAACTTCCATTCTACTTTTTAATTATTTTTCAGACATCGGTGCAGGCTGTACAGAATAATTAAGTTGAGCTGCGACTGCATGTCCTTATGGCATCCCCAAACAGGTTCTGGCGCGGCGCTGCAATGGCAACTTTGTAGGTATCGATTCGCTGATGAGGCTCTGGCTTTTGCGCAAGCGATTTTGTATTGTATGACCAGCGCCTGACCGCTCCCTCGTGCTAGTAGCCTTGCACTTCAGCGGTATCTCAAGCGACACGAAGAAGCCCTGGTCCGGAAAAGACTTAGTAGGGACTTACCAGCTCCTGACGACTTCCTCGCGCCACTGCGCCGCGGTGGTATCTAAAGCAACACGAAATAGCACTGCTGCGGAAGCGACTCTGAAGGGACATACCAGCTTCGGACGGTTCCTTCGCACCGGTGACATTGCACTGCTACGGTATCTTTCTATGTACATACAGAGATAACTCTGTAAGTACTGACTAACTCCTGACGGATCTCTCGCTTCGTTGGAGGGCCCAGCAGCGGCGGTATCTATAGAGGCACAAGGTATTCCTGCTGAGGAGGCGGCTCTGTAGGTACTGACCTACTCCTGACAGCTCCCTCGAGTCGGTGGCGGCGTCGCGGCGTTATCTGTAGCGGCACGAAGTATCCCAGCTGTGGCAAACGGATGACGTCGGCGTCGGCGTCGCTACACGACGCCTCGTCGCTCCATTCCACAAGTCGCGCACTCGGCATTTTAAACACTTAGTTCTGTGTTGATAGCACTGGACTCATATACCATAATTTACATGCAATATCACTCGCACTATATTAGTGATATTAACTTGTAAATTTTTACTTAATATACGTTTACTGACATTTTTGTTCGTTCTACATTTCGTTCGAATTTTAAAAACATATTTAAACCGATAAACCGAAATTATTTTTTCAGGATAATAGGGATATTTCTTTAAACCAATCTAAGTGAGTGATACGTTTCTAGCGATATAGGTAAAATAAAATTAATAACTTGCATGCAATAAGTCTGCGTTGCTAAAACGTATCGCTGCTGGCCGACCGACACGCCGCTAGTCGGAGCAACACTACAATTAACAAACAACAAACAAACCCGCGACTGATATCAGATAATACATATTTAGGCTGCGATAACAGTAAGGAACAATTTGGGTTGTTTGAGGGTAGGGCTTCTTGCGTGAACGAAACCACCGTGACGTGTGTGCAGCAGGGAAAAGGACAGTCTTCGTGATGAGGATGCAACACGTCCACAAAACAAACAATGCGCATAGTTTTTGAGTTGGTTAGATAAAAAAAAGAGTTATAGCTAAAAGTAAGTAACGGACGCTGTAGTTAAAAATCAAACAAAAACTAAATTGATTTTGAATCTTCATGGAACAAGCTAGGTTTGATGACAACATTTTTTAGATTTTTTAAATTTTATCAAACGCATTGTATAAAACGCGCACGAACTCGGACCTTATAACTTAGAAACCATATACAATTTTACAATACCAATGGTCATCAAACATCTAGTTTGATCAAATAAAGCTGTTTGAGTATAATAGTGGATCTCCTACAAGAAATGCTCGCAAGATCCTCATTTCACGTTTATATGGGGAGTTGAGAGGGAAGGCCCACCTTAAAACATAATCTTCTTGATAGGGTTTTGATTTCGTAATATTTGACGTTTTCATCATGTTTGTTTTATATTGCACAATAGATACATGCACATAGATATCTGAAATGTTAGCGAAAGCTATAGACAAATTTGGCCTTTTTTTGTTGAAATTTGAATGAAGAGGAAATGAAGAAAACTTGAAACTGGCAAATTGTCCTCATATAAAGACAGAGGCCACAAAGAAAACAAATCTATATACACTTCCAGGGCCAGAAGTAGAGCCAAAGTTTCAAATAGCATAAGCGGCAGATTGGAAAAAAGTCCTCAGTCTTCGGTCGGTCCTCATGCAGGACAGATCAATCATCGCCGGGTCTCCGAGCCATCGTGAGGCAACCTTCGCCCGACCTTTGGGGCCATCCCGAGGCAGACTACCAAGAGTCTTCGCGTGTGAGCTTCAAGTTTTCCACGTCTTCCTAGTTTGAAGACGTGATGTGGCGCTCGCAGCTTGCAGGCTGGGAATTTGATACAACGCGACCTTCAGGCTGCTGCAAACCATCATCGCAGGCTTTTAGCTTGAGCCTTTGGAGGCGTGACCTTCATCACGGTATTTGCGACAAGAATTACCCCTGTCCTCTTGTCTACTGTCTAAATCTGCGACCCTGACTCCTACATTTGCCATCCCCTGCATTATATGTTTACTTCTCCCGTGTCTCATTTATACAGGGTGTTGCAGTGGCCGATGTACATTCATTTTCAAAGCGTAATCCTCATGTTTTCCGAAACAAAACAGAAAATATATTTTTACACTGAAGTGTCTAGTTACCAAGATATTAATTTTTGAACTTCTCTTGTGACCTCTAAAAATATCTTGGCTTGGCTTGGTTTCCATATCTAGAATGTCATGACATTAGCCACGTGGCTAATTTCATGACAGTAAGTGTGATTTAGCCATCTATGTCCAATTCCATGCAACGATTCCACGTTCTTACGTTTTAGATTATTTTTACACTAAATTAATTAATTCTATTGCATGGAAAGTCTACATTTTTATTTGGAGGATATTCAGAAAAAAAAACGTTATTGTTTATTTCATTCCGAATAATAATTACCAAATTTTAATGTACGACACCTGTAATCCGTACTGCATGAAGGGTTTTTCCTTGTGAATTCTTCGCACGGTATTAGAAGATCTGCCCGCGTTTTCTATGACTTATAAATCATAAATACGATGATGCTTAGAATATGTAGTATGTATGAGTATGTGGTATTAATGCCACAGTCCACAGCACCCTCTGTGGCAACTACTAATATAATATTATAGCGGCAAAGCAAGCAGTGCGAACAAGCTCCGCGCGGCCGTTATCGTGTTTCTCGGAAGATGTGAGCGTGCGAGGACAATAGCTTCCGTTTTACGACAAACGAGCGATTCTGGGAAACGAGGTCCGTCATGTTTGACCCATTTCATTCATACCGGTAAGATAATGCAATGCAGTCCGAATGAAATGTAATTATTGCTTTCGCATTGTTCGCATTTGTGGGATACATCAGCTAACTACCTGGAAATCTGTAATCTGGAAACTCATCAACTCCGTAGGGGTCTAGGGTCTCTTTCTGCATATATATTATCGAATGTTACCACTGAGAATGCTTTTCGAAGCTGCATAACGCTTTTTCTCCGTCTCCATTTCGCCATCGTTCAACGCAGAGCTGAAGCCCGAGTTCGCTAACAGATAACGCCACTTTCGAGCGTTAGCCTTACCAGAATCACACAAAATTCTACCAAATTTTGTGTTATCTGATGACGCTAATGCTCGAAAGTGGAGGAATTTATTAGCGGACTCAGGCTTCAGCGCAAGCGATGCAGACGAAAGCAGCAGCACCCTCGTTCTTCGGTGAGCACGCACATGCTCACCAGTCTCATTTCTCTCAATGCAGACTCCACACGTGTAGGGTTACCCCGGATTTGTCCTAGTTTAGAGGGCATCCGGGGAGCGTCCGGGCGGGGCTTCACGTGTAGTCCGGGTTTACAAATTTAAAGTCTTTACTATCAGTATATAACTGATTTGTAAAACACTTTGTAACATACTGTGATAATATTATGTTTTATTAGGTAAGTACATTTAAAATGATGATAAAAGATCACTAAATTTAATTTTAAGGTCTGAAAATAAGTAAAGAGGTGATTCATGATATTTTCAACTGTTTTTTTATTACACTGACTATTTAAAAAAACCTGTTGACATGTCCGGGTTCTGGGCTCTAAAATCCGGGGTTTTCACGCGTATTTTCACGTCTTGTCCTGGTTGCCAAATTTTAGAGATGGCAACTAGGGAATGCAATCCCGACTCGAGATTGCAAATTCGAGATCCCGCGGGATTAGAAATATCAATCCCGCGGGATCCCGGAATTTTCGGGATCCCGTCTAGTTTTAAAAAAATGTTAAATTCGGATGACTGAAAAAGATAATAACTGCTTGTTTGTGATAGTGAGGTTTACTAAAATAACATATTACTCGAAAGAAAATAAAAACCTTTATTCTTTAATCTTTCCAACTAAATAATTATCAGGTTTTAAGGAAATTAACATAGGTAAATTAGGTAATCAAAACAATAAGCATATTTCAAGGGAATTAGGAAGTAGTTACCTACGAGAGATTTTGAAAATGAATAAAATAATCACAAACAAATGACTGCCTCTCTCCGCGCGCATATACTACTTTCTCACTTACTCGACACAGTTCTATATTATCTGTCCCATTCGTCACCTGTCGCTAATATTGGAAAATAGTCGGAATAGTTTTCTAACGCTGTTTGGCGTTCCTGCCGCTCGCGGCCGTCAGTCAGCGCGCCCTGTATTATATTCTTTGAGCGCGCCGCTTGCGCCCCGAGTGGCGTGTAGCGTCGCTGACCACTGCCGCCCAATCCCGGCAATCTCGAACGGGATCTCGTCATATGATGCGTCGGGATTGATCCCGAAAAAATACACGAGATCTCGCGAGATCGGGATCCCGCGGGATCGGGATTGCATTCCCTAATGGCAACCCCTAAAAAAACATAAGACAAATTTAGGTAAATATTCACCACTTTCGAGAATCTCTTCAAATTATAATGCATTTGTTCATGATCACAGTATTGATATATTGGCCCCATCACTGGAATCATTTAAAATTAAATTAAAAACATGTATTTAACTATTCTCCTCCTTTGTTCTTTGTTCTTTTTGTTCCATAATATTCACTCACTTTTTTTTTTTAAACACGTGTTATTTTTACTTGCTATATTTTGTGTTGTAGCGTGTTTATGTTTATGTTTCATGATTTATTTATATTTATTTTATTCTGGTTAGAATTAAGTTAATGCACTACCGTTAGACGTAAGGAAATATTAATTACCATGTTGTGTTTGTCCATTATTGGTGATAGTTTCAGTTTCTTTTTTATTTCTAAGTTTCTTATTACCGTGTATGAAATGAGTCACTGTTGACGAACCTAAATAATAAAAAAAAAAAAAAAACCTACACACATGAGGACAATAGGTAATTTCAAGTGTGTGAGGGTGTGTGTGTGAGGGTAATGTTAAACCGTTAAACGTTTTAATAAACCGATTTCAGTTAAGTATAGCTGGCTAGATCCAGGCTGTACTCCAGGTAACGACCATTAACCAACTAAAGCCAACAATCCTGGTTCTACCCTCGTTCATAACCCAAACTGCACACCTACCTACCTATGTAGGTATACAATAACTAGCGTAGCACGGAGCCAGGCGACTGACCCGCGCAGTTATTTTTATATCGAGAGTGTATTTTTATAAGATTTGTGAATTCCAAACTCGTCCCGGAACCGAAATCTTATTTATGTGCCGAAAAATACTCCAATCCCTTCGGACAAATAAATGTGAGACCTTCCAATCGAGATTCTGTGGCTGCGAGACGGTCAAGTTTTTGAATTAGTCCATTGGTCGCAATCTTATTTTATTTATTTATTGATAGGAAAATGGTTTGGTTCAAAATTCATAAAAACACTTAAATATTGCTATTCGATCGTATTATTCTGATGCAAACTAAAATCTTAAAATTTGTTAAAGGTTGGATCATGTTAAAGACGAAATCATTTTTACGTTAATATATCAAGAGTCTCGGTAACTTATTCCAATGGCGCGACACTGTGGCGCGGCGTTCGGTAACCGAGGCAACCCCTGGTGCGGTCGGGTACTGGCAAGATGACCGTTGAGGCTGGTCGTGGTTCTTTTTCTATAGTGTATATTATATTGCGGTCTAGTTCTTATGAGGTGCGTTTGGCTAATATGACAGCAGGTGTGGTAAAGCCATTCACATCGACGCCCAGTTCCATAATAAAAACCTGCTGTTTTACTGATACATTAGTATGATCATATCTTGATCTTCAGGTAATTCTAGGCTCTATTGTCATCACGAACGAAGTCGGTATTTTTTTTTAAATATGTTTTTCCAAAAGCGGGCGAAAGCATTAAGAAAACCAACAACATTTAAGTAATGGATTCACCTATATTTATCACCTTAAATTACGCTAGCTGAAAAACATCCAATAAATGTTTCAATGGAAGATTTCAGTACTTAGAGTAAACAAAAACCGCAGAGCCGCTGGGTTCGCCAGGTTTACGGAATACATATATGTTTTATATCGTGTGAACTTTAAATGTGTAAAAGCAGTAAATCACGGTAAACCGATAAAGCAAACCCGTTCGTGAGTAATAAATCACTTATTACCAAGACATATCCGTTTCAAGCGATGCGTTTGATTGATGACACATTGATCAATGTATCCGTTTCCATGTACTTAGCCGTCCAATATAAGGAAGGTCCTGGCATGGCACCTAGTTCTCATGAAGTTAAATTTACGGCCTATGAACTTCTTTCCCTTAAATATTAAAAGTTATTGCATCAAACTGGGACGAAACTTAGCTCTTCCAAGAATGTGCTCATACTACAACCGTCTTACGAAATTACGCAGCATTTATGCTGCTTTATCCTCATTAACGGTCTCTAAAAAACTGTCAGTAAAACCTAACTTTTGCACGTGTTAAGTTTTTTTTAGTCGAGTGATTTCAATAGCCTTTTCACTTTTCATGTTTCGTTATACACGCATAAGCGTTTCTATATTGTTTTCGAAATATAACGAACGCTGTTCCACCGTTAGACTTAAACCCTTTTAAATATAAATGTATCATATTTTGTTTGTCTTTTATTAGTGATAGTTTCAGTCGGCATGGTTTTCGCAGCCCCCCTGAATGTTCGAAAACCCATGGGCTCCGTCGGGCAACTTTAGGTCCTGGGGTACGCTATAGTATTTTTCTAATTTTTTGTAAAACGTTTATTGTAGTTTGCTAAATGAGTCACTGTTGACAAACAAACAAAATTTTAAATAAATAAAAGGTGTGTTTGGCTAATATAATGAGGTAGGTGTCTACCATCCTTCCATATGCAGTTCCAAAGCATTGGCTATAGATGAAGACAGGCATGATGTTAACGGTGTGGAGGGTATGCGGTTTGGTTATGTTAAAGGAGAAGGGTCAGTAACTCAGGGACAATTGTTTGGTAATCTCAGTATTCTCAGGTAATCTTACGTGGGAGTCCGGGTATCTGGTGGGAGTCCGAGGAATCTTAGCTGACCTGGAGTCATCTTAGGGAATCTGGGAATCCCAAGGAATTGCAATCCTATCAAATTGATGCTAAAGTCGTGGGTGCTGAAGTCAGAAAATCGGCGGCAGCGGCGAGTATTTCCGAAATCATTCAAATCCGAAAATAAAAAAGGCAGGACGGCTTTAACTTTTTTGGTGGCTAATTCAAAACAAATTTGCAGCATTTCAATCAAATTGGAAGCTTAAGTTTTATAAGACCCATGGAGGTGAAGTAATTTCCTCACCTCCATGGGAAGACCACCCTCTGCTTGACCTCTTTTTTTAGCTCATTGGAAATCAAACGATAATTATTTTAAAAAAAACGGATTTACTGGCAATCTTGTGGTCCTTAGTAATCTTACGAAATCCGTAATTTTAGGAATCTTTAGTAATCCATTAGGAATCTTGGATTCCTAAAGGACTAGGAATCCTTGGGAATCTCGATATCATAAGGCAATCCTGGGAATATTTACTTTGGTAATCTTGGTGCACACTTTTTGCTCGCGTAACTGACCCCTCGGTTAGAGGTTTGGAAGCTTTTACTTGCAAAATCTTTGTTATGGAGGTTATCCTGACTCTAGAACTCACGGTCACACCCGACTGTGAATGTGAGTGTTGTTATTATTATTGTGTGATAAGATAATGCTTTCGATCTTTTACTAGGTTTTTGTTTTTTTTAATTCTAAAATGTATTGTCGAAGCCTACGTCTGTAAGTCTTCATTTTTTTATTAATCTTTAGATTCAAAAATATTGGATAATAAACATTAGAAAAAGTTGACTTTTTTACCGTCACTTTAGACATTTTTTTACTGGAACATAAAGATATTTACATAACATAACAATTATCAAGTTTTCTCAAGTAAAAAAATATATTAAAATCTGACAACTTTTACTTAGGGTTTACTTTTACGTACTTTTTGTTAGGGTTAGGGTAACGTTAGTGTCTCGAAGACGATTTTGGTAGTTTAATTCGCAGTCGGCGATTGTGCATGGACAAAGAAATAATTTCTTTAAATGTAATCTTGGAGCCTCGCTGCCTTCGCGACAGTCTGAACCTCAGATAAAAACGTTTCTCTTCAGTGGTATTATCATTACACAGATGTTACGTACATGTCGGGTAGTTGCGCGCTTCTTTACCCCCGTGTTGTAACGAAACTGTCAAAAGAGATTTCTTTACTAATTGCAGTACAACCTCAATGATTTGCCTGAATAACCTATTAATGAAGGGATTACTTAAAGTAATCGACAATAATCCATTGCTCTTGCTCGAACACGGTTGAAAGTACTTCGATGTTCTTGGAAGCTCCGCCTAGCTATAATATCCCACGAGTGTTCTACATATCTCCGACATTAGAAGCTCAAGAAGCTATGACTTGAGCTAGCTCTGACTCTCACATCAGTGTTCTAATTGGTATCTTGTGCTGCAATGTACCTACGATATTGTACACAACACAAACAAGCTAGCGAACAAACATCTTCTCGGGCGTGTGTTAATAAGAGAGCGGTTGTTAACCTCATCTTTTCGCGCCAAATAGTATCGCAATGCTCGATCGTTTGGTGTCAACGACATCGTACTTTTATTAGGTGTTGCATGTCAACACGTTTTGGTGTTATATTTAATTCCGCACTTTTTAAATAATAAATTCTTGTCTTATTTCAATCTGTATCGGAAGCGCAGAAATAAGTAAACATTTGATGAAAGGTTAATTTTATCACTGTGCACGTCACGAACGAAGATGAGTCTGAATTTGGTATTGTGATTTTCCACCTCGTTCGAAATATGATTTTCTCTCACAGACAAGATACACTGTTTTTACTGCAAATCAACTTCTATTCTAATCGTTTTGAGTCATTTCGGCTTCGGAGGAGTTGGCGCGCGCGTCTCCCGTTCGCGACTTCGACTGGCGCGCCGCGCGCCGGCGCGCGCGACGCCGACGACGCGTCGTCGTCAGCGTCTGGACGGACGGGAGAGTGGTGCCAATATTCCGGGAGGTCACGAAACTTTTGGTCACGATAATACTCCAGGAACTTTAGACTTAAATCAGCACTTAGAAAAACATTAAATCCGAAATGCAATTTTTTTTCTCAGAAACGTAGTATTTCATATGGACGTGTGTACATTAAGTTTGCAACATTTTGGGGGGCCCGGAAGATAGAAATAAAATATGAAATATGTTTAAGAAATGATATCTCCTAAACAAATATTTAGAAATGGTATTTCAAAATCGAATATGTTAACTAATTTTAAGTGTAATATAACTGTAAATTTGCAACAATTTATTATTTACGGAACTGTGTAAATATATTTTTTTTGTACTATTTCCGTAATATCTGCAAAGAAAATACTGCTAACTCAGTTTTATTTTCTGGAATATGTAAATGGCCTAAATCTCTATATTCTGTGAGAAATTTAAAATGTTGCAAAACTTAGAAGCACATTTTTTTTCATTTATAATTTTTAGATTCCAATATAAGCTAAACAAAAAATTCGAAATGCGGTTTGAATCATTCATTTTGTAGTTTAATCTTTCAATAATATGCTATCAATTTTGCAACAATACAAATCGTCCGGAACTAGGTTCAATTAAAACATTACTATAATTACGAGTTTTCACTCGTACACCGACGTAAAGCCACTTCTCTGTGTGAGTGTAGCGCGTGTAAACATAGCTAGGAAGACTGCGGTGGACGCGGGGGGATGGGGCCGGTCGGCTCGACAGATTCTCCCCGCCTTGCTACCTAAACATCGCCGCATTTATTTTGTGTTCGTTCGGGAGCAATTTTCATGTGTAAATTGATTTACATTGTTGATAATACAGAATGGCTGTGGACATTTGCGATAGAGCGATCGTGGCTCAGTGTCGGGTGGATTTGCCTTACACGACAGAGGTCTGGGTTCAAATCCCCACAATGCACATCCACCACTATCTTTCTCTTTCTGAGTTGGATAAATGCATTTCGTCATTAATGCGAGCGGTTCCATGGTTCGGAATCCTTGAAAAACTGTAGGTTAAGCCCTCCCGGGTTGGTACCTTCATACGCATTTTCCGTCCGTGTTTTCCATCCAGTTCAATGTAGCCGTGCTCATAAAAGGGGTGGTCCTGCCATGGCACTTATTCCATCGTAAATGCGGTGTGTTGAGATGAAAATTGAATAGAATTGATGCGATCATAATTGGCAATTACTAAGAATGTTTTGACGGGATGCCGGCCGTGCCTCTAGTCCTTTTATTTTTAACATTCTTAGTATGCTTATGGTATGCTTGTTTTATCTATATTTTTATTTTGGATGATAAATTGTTCGCCTTAATAATTTCACCTTTTTACCGATTTCGCCACGCATAGTCATTATCTGAAATAATAGGAAGATTTGAACCAGGAAAAAAAATTTTTCAAGAAATTCAACCGACGAAAAAATTATCAGATAAGCGTAAAACATAACAAGAAGTTTTGATATGACCCCGTATCGTAACAAACAAACGTAAATCGCTGACTCAATATTAGTAATTTTATTTTTCCCTTCTGAGTCTTAAGGTTAACCACCCTAACTCCGCGAGATATAGCAAGATTATTAATAAGATTAGATTAATACCAAGAATGCAATCATGATCTCGCAAGATCTCGTTTTCGCGAGTTCTCGGCCTTTTTTAAACGAGATTGATCTCGACACACTAGCATAAAAACCTCTAAAGAGAGTTGTTACTCTATCAATTCCCTATACTACGGGCGGTAACTGGCGATAGGTCTATTTCAACACTGACAAGTGCGCTATATTGACATTGAGTCACTCCAGAGAGCCTATTCAATACCAAAATTGACTTGGTGATGTCTTGCTTTCGAGAGTGACAAGTCAGAAAAATTAAGGTGTCATCATGGACACCAAATTGTCTTTTTTCATGATCACGTCGACAAACTATGCAAAAGCTCCTTTCGGACCCTGGGTGTTGTATTGAGACACACGTACCATTTGCGCAGTACAGATGCCGTAAACATCCTGTACAACACATTTGTGAGAAGCAAGCTAGAATGCAATGCAATGATATGGAACCCTCATGAGGCTTAATATACTGCCATGCTTGAAAGAGTGCAAAAAAAGTTTTTGAGATTCCTTTATAAAAATAATTATAATTTTTATCCGATTTATCCGAATCGCAGTTAACAAAATATGTGTTTAAATTATTAATTGGACACGTGCAAAATATTTCAGTGCTAGATAGTGTTAATCTGTTCGCCCCAGAAAATTACAGTCGCGCGCGCTCTCATCCTCGCTTCGCGCTGCCCTCCTCGCGCACCAACATGCTGCGTCACGCGCCGCTCACCCATGCGCTTACAGCTCTAAATGATATATCTGACAAAATAGACATCTATGCTTGTACTCTGGCCGAGTTCCAGAAGGCAGTTGCTGTTTACTTTGAAGCTGCATAATTTTTAAATAAGGTGTGTACTTTATCTATAAATTGCCTAACGCCTTGGCCATTACGCTGTAATGTTAGGTATATTGTTGTATGAATAAATAAATAAATAAGTAAATACGGCCAGTGGCTGAAGAAGAGGGTATCCGTCTATAGAGCAGCCACTCCACTAACCCCTGATTTCACTATTTCCAGCTATCTGAAATTCGTTAGCTTACTTTCAGTTAGATTGCATATTCGCATGGTGTAACCATAAGATAACTTTGGGATTTTTGTAGCTGATGGTAGTGAAAATGGGTGTAAGTAAACTCTTTATTATTATTATTTTCTTTCAGGACGGATATTTTAATAAAATATAAATTTTAGTACTAAAATTACATACGTCGCTTTGTTCAACAAATGTGTTATTAATGCAGAATCAACGGACACATCAAAGACATTGCCTTACTTTACGAATGTGAAACTCATTGACGGGCACGGTACAAAACCGATTTATCGCGCTCTGGGACCTTCTCTGTTACATAGAAAAAGACAGGCTCCGTGATGAGTAAGATGCAACATGTCCACAAAGCAGACAATGCGCATAGTGTTTGATTTGGTAAGATTTACGAAAAAAATTATTACAAAACGACTTATAGCTAAAAGTAAACTACGATCGTTGTAGTCAAAAATCTAACAAAAACCAAATTTGTTATAAATCTTCATGAAACAAGCCATGTCTGATGACTAATCTTTTTAAGGTTTTTTAGTTAATCGTTGAGTAATCCACGTCCAAAGTTATTGTATAAAACGCGCAAAAAATTCGAAGTTTCGGACCTTATACCTTAGAAACCTAACAAAATTTTACAATGCCCGACAGTCATCAGACATCTATTTCGATCAAATAAAGCTATTTTGAGTATTATTTTGGATCTCTGATAAGAAATATGTTCATGATCTTCTCTCAACGTTTGTATGGGGAGTTGAGCGGGAAGGCCCACCTTAAGTCTAGATTTTTAAATAAACTATAACCCCACTTAAATCTTACAAAATCAGCAAATTACAAAATAAAAAAGTGTACATCTTTAGCTATAATCACCTCTAGTGTCATGATATTAGCCCAAAACAACATATAGGAACGAGAACTACACAAGTGGCTGCTTACAAAGAATTTTTATGACCTAAAGTATTTTCAATAATTTTTACTAATGATTCCACTCAATTTGTTATTCTGTTTAAATAATTCATTTACTTATTTAATTTAATTGATTTCATGAATGATTTATTGATTTAATGATTATTTGATTTATACTGATTTAATGTAATTGATTTGATTTGATTGACTTTAATTGATTGAGATATATATTATGTAGACCTAATAATTTTGACGAACTGGTTTGTATTTCGTATCAACTGAAAATCACGGATTAAATGAATTTTGAATTTTGAAATTTTGAATTTTGAGGTGCCATGCCAGGAACTTTCTTATATTTCATGGCTACATTATAATGGAAGGAAAATATCGTCTATTTTCATTGCCGCTTTGACCGTAGTTAATTCAATGCGATAGTACAGCCCCTACAGTTTTATGTTTAATCCGAACTACCATGAAACGTGAAGTAGTAAATACTCTTTCGAAGACAAAATACGCCACCCTAAAGAGATTTTTATCATTGTCAGCCTCGGTAGCACAGTGGTGGGACACCTTGAGATTCTATAAGCTGGGTAATCAGCTCTGAGCGCGGTTGGGTTCTGGATGGGTGACCATTTTAGACCATTAGGGCTGGCCGTGGTTCGGATTCCACGTAAAACTGTAGGTCCCCTTCCTTACTTACTATGTTGTAGGGTTTATCCCGTCCGGGTTGGTACCATTGCATTGAATGAACGATGATCGAAGTGGCAATGAAAATTGACCGTGTTTTCCATCCAGTTCAATGTAGCCGAGCAATTTAAGGAAAGTCCTGGTATGGCACCTAGTTCCCATGTCGTGTTTTAGGCTAATATCTGACGTTCAGTTTGGTATTAGCCATCGTTTTATAGTTCTTTAAAAAAATCATTACAATACTGACTCAAACAAAAACGATCGTATAAATATTTAAATTTTGATTAAGATATCGTTATGAACAAATATTAAACCAGGCAGTTCCAGTAAATATGTACATTAACCCTGCTACTAATAATCCCAGATCATCGTCTGAATAGGTATACAATGTTTTGTCCCTTTCTATCGAATTAGAAACTGCCTATCAATGCAAAGGACAAAACATTGTATAACTATTCAGCTGATGATCTAGGTTTATTAGTAACAGGGATAATATTTCGTGCTAAACAAGTACGTCGCTTTTTCCAAGGAGTGTGATATGTATGTTATATTATGATATGTATGGAAGATAGCCAGTGCATGTTATGCGATGAGATCAATAAAAAACACTGTGCACATATCAACTTTAAGAATAATTGATTTTAGCTATATAGAATCGATTTTAAGGTACGGAATAGATGTGTGGGGAAACAATTGTAATGTAAAAAAAAAGTATTCTCATCCTTCAAAAGAAAGTTTTACGAATTATTTGTGGAGCCAAATATGATGAAAGTTGCCGACCCCTTTTCGTAAAGTAAAAAACCGGCCAAGTGCGAGTCGGACTCGCACACGAAGGGTTCCGTACCATCGTAAAAAAATGTATAAAAAAAATCACGTTTTTTGTATGGGGTATTTTTAATTTTAATTTTAATTATTTCTTAATTTTTCCTATTTGTTGTTATAGCGGCAAAATAAATACACAC
This sequence comes from Incurvaria masculella, assembly GCA_946894095.1. Taxonomy (NCBI): domain Eukaryota; kingdom Metazoa; phylum Arthropoda; class Insecta; order Lepidoptera; family Incurvariidae; genus Incurvaria; species Incurvaria masculella. The sequence goes on along the minus strand of OX335641.1, from coordinate 12,964,666 downwards.
TCTGTGAACATTTCAGCTGTCTATCTGTTACGGTTACTGAGATACAGCCCTGTGACAGACGGACAGACGGACGGACGGACGGACGGACGGACGGACGGACGGACAGCGGAGGCTTAGTAATAGGGTTCCGTTTTCACCCTTTGGGTACGGAACCCTAAAAAATCATGACTGTAATATAATATGCATTGGAGTATATAAGAAAAACTAATACTTCGATAAAGTGAAGGAATTGCAGATATATGACTTAAGAAATAACGACAGTTTTCGACCAAAAGGCCCAAAATGTTTATTGTTTAAGAATTCATCGATTTATACTGGAATAAAAATTTACAATCATTTACCTATTTCCATCAAACAATTTTTAACAATAACCCATTTTTTAATTAATTTAAAAGAATATTTGTTAAGTAACCCATTTTATAATAAAGAAGAATTTTTCAATTATTTTAATTGTAATTTAGAATAATTTAATATTGACATTTATTGAACCAGATTATGTATTGAAAATGTATTGTGAATTTTAATAATGTATTTATAATTAATTTTTATTACAAACTCTAAGATCATTAATTTATGTTATAAAATGTGCACGGCTCGCAAGGGTTACTCATGCTAAATAAATAAAATAAATATCTATTATTCGACCGTGAAGCAAGAACATATGAAATAAAGAAAGAGCCCCGTAAAATAACTACTGTAAGAATATACTGCTAGGCTGGGTCCGAACCATCTAAAATACCATTCGTGGATATTGCGTCTTCCAAGACGTAATACCCGAAAGTACCTACACATGTAACTGTCGGACGCACGTGCCACTCCCGCCCCGCACCACCCGGCGATAGCGTCCTCCGTCCGTCTCCCCGTGCCGCTGCCTGCTCGCTCACTCATACAATTACAACTGATAAATGTCTGCATATGGCTGCGCAACAAATACACCTGTGAGAGCGGCACCTGTAAAACGCTTGCAGATTTAATTCATTTTTACCTTGTTTCAGACTACTTGCGGTGTTGCAAAATTAGGGAAATGTTCACAATTGATTTAAGTTAACACTGAATGACGGAAATCTTATTTCTGATTTTTTGTTTACCGTTTATAGCATTAGAAAGTTTGGATTTAAAAAAAAATACTGTTCTAATACTTGCAACATTCTAAAAACTTTACAGGATAAAGAATATAATTTTGTTTACATATTCTAGAAAGAAAGGTAGCCATAGCAAGTTAGGTTCTCAGCATAGATTTTTTTTAGTAAAAACATTTTTTTTAATATATTTCCGTAATTAGTAAATTGTCGCAAATTCACCGTTACATTACGCCTTAAAAGAGTTAACAAATACATTTCTATAATACCATTTCTAAATATTTGTTTAGGAGATATATATTTTTTTATACATTTTAATTTTTTTTTCTATCTTCCGGGCCCCGCTCAATGTTGCAAACTTAATGTAAGCATATAAATATGAAATTGTATGTTTCTGAGAAAAAAAAATTCATTTCGGATTTCATGTGTTTCTCAAACCGTCCGGGGACGGGCCTATAAGGTAAATGGCTGAATCTGGGTTCTCATGTTACAGACCAACCCTCTGATGCTAAATATGTCGGTGTGCCCAAGCCAAGAGGTTGCGTTATCTAGACTGGCTATATAAAATAGATCCTGGTAAGTATCTGCTGATGAATTAACTGATTGTCTGGAAACATTGATACCTATTAATTATACAATAATAACCAGTCGGTTTTTAAATTAAATACTTAAATATACCTAAAGTTATATCTGTCACCTAAATCGTCTATAACTACGAAATGCAACCAAAGATTTGTTCAGCTTTTGTATTGCTAAGCAAGTATGTACTGATACTTCCATGCTTCGTCATTTGCATCCATTTACCTTATCATATTATTTTTTTCTCACCATAACTACTTTTCCAGGCGCCTTATCTACGTAACGCAACCACTTGGAACAGGCAGACTGTCACATTTCGCTTCATAGGGTTGCTCTTTATCCAGTGAACCCAGTTTCAGCCATTTACGTTATCGTTACCATTTTTGTCGCGACCTCCTAGTCTAAAACAAAACTCGGGTGTATCGGCCCGCGCTGCATAGAGTGGACAATCCGGACATGAGTAGAAATGTTATAGTATGTAGTCTCCAAATTGCACGGTTATTATCGATGTTTTGTTTCTTTATTATTTTTATGATTTTTAAAGCAAAGCCTATGACAGTCCTATAGTGCCTTTAAAAACATAAAACACAATACTTACATCTACAAATAGAGCCACTACGTTCTAACTATCCCTCAGATAAAAAGACTCTTTTATAAAATCTAACAAAACAATAACATGTTGTAAATAAGGTGTCCACCCAGTTTTCTTTTTATGTGAAACATAGATATGCGTCGTTGGATGTTGAACATGGATCCCAACTCATCAACCGCCCAATATGCCACACTGAATAATATCTGCTATCAAACAGCACACCAATGTCGATAACATTATTTGTAGTTATACTTGATCTCAGTAAGAAATTTAATTTCAAAAACTAAAAAAATATTGATTAAATGTTTTCTTTACATTATTTTCTACATATGTATGGCGGTAGTTGTGACATTTTCACATGAAAAAAAATATCGGTTAAATGGGCACCGTTGGTCTATTGGCAGGCATGCACCCTTGTAGCGAATTTCCAGTAAGGGCTGCTGAATTTGACGAATTTGACGTGCAATTTCTTCTTTGAATTCCCCAGGGTGGTTCGCAAAAACCTTATTTTATAAAAAAAAACTCGGCCATGTGCAAGTCGGACTCGCACACACCCTTTGTGTGACGTGTACAAGATTTGACCAAAAGAAATCACGTATACTGTAAAGGAACTCTTTCATGTGGCCCTTTCATTTTTATTTGTCCTTATAGCGGCAACAGAAATACACACTCTGTAAACATTTCAGCTGTACCTATTACGGTTATTGAGATACAGCCCTGTGACAGAAGGACGGACGGACGGACGGACGGACGGTCGGACAGCGGTGGCTTAGTAATTAGACCTTTAGAACCCTTTTGGTACGGAACCCTAAAAGCAGAGAAAAGTCAAATCGTAACTTTTTGGCAGCCAGTTTTTGTCTCCAAAACGAGAAATGACACTACTTGGAAACTTGGTTTTTAACAAAATTTTTGTTTCTCGTGCGGTGTGACCAATGGCACAATCGTGTTGAAACCCCAAAAAAGTTCTGTCAACATGGCCGGGTACGATTGCCGTCAACCATGAGGTCAGTCACTAGAGGAAAACGGGTACACTAAGATTACCAGTAGTCAAGATTACCAGGTTTACCTTATGATTTCCATATTCCCAAGGATTCTCAAGTACTACCAAAGATTCCTAAGGGATTACTAAATATTTCTAGGAGAACCAAAGATTCTGGGATCTCGTAAGATAACTAAGAGTTTGGTACCATCGACGACATAAGTCCAGTAGCCCCCTACTTACGGTCGGGTTTGTTTTGCACATGTGGCTTGCCCCGTCCCCCGCCAACCGGTCTTCAGGCGGGGCGACCTACAGAAACCCGCGCGGGCGGTGCAATCCTCTGCTCCCGCTTCACCTCCGCGCAATGCAAGCGCTTCATAGCAATCGCGTTGGATTATGCTACTGGACTTTTGAATGCGACCGTACAATATTCCTAGAAAATAAAATAATTTCTTCGTTTCAGTCATGCAGACGATGGTTTTCCAAAATGTAAGTCATCCTAGATTTGAGAAGAATCCTAAAACACATTTTTTGAATGACCAAAAAATAAAAAGGTCACGCTGACGTGATCTGGACAAAAAAAATCACGGGTCATGCTTTCGAACGAGCAAAAAATAGGTCAGGTGGATTTCTTGAATGATTTCGAAATTAATCGGCACTGCCTAAGATTTTCTGATTCCTCGGACTAAGATTATCCGAAATTACCACTAATTTTACGGACAATGATTACCTTAAGATTTCCAGATTCCCTAGAATTATTCCAGAGTACCTAAGATTTCCAGATATCCGGGACTCCCACTTAAGATTACATGAGATTACCAAAGAATTGTACTTCACAATTTATAAATGTACAGATCACCATCCTTTCTTCAAGGAAAACTAGAGAAATCATAAAGATTTCACAAAAAAAATCACATAGCATGAACGCGGCTCCTATGTACGATTAACGTAAATCGTTAACCGAAGCTATGGATATGATAATGTATTGTACGCCTGGAACGCCTTATCCACAAGTTTTCAACATGCCTAATAAAAATAATTTAGAATCATCTCATTCACAAATACTTAACAAGAATAACAAGAGAGCAATAGGTGTGCGCATCAAAATGTCGCATGCCCCAACTACATAGAATCGTACAGTTCTGTCTTTTCATGTTGTCACACTGGATAGAAATGTAATTCCTCAGTCCATTTATGAACGAAACTGAAATCAAATTTATTTCGGACGTGACATCATACGATTGAATAATGACGAATCACACCTTTGGCTAGGGTTGCCATAATTGCACGTATGTACATGATAAGTAAGGGATGGGCAATTTTAACTGTTGATGTGATTAAAATTATTGGTTTTAATTAAAAAAAAACTTAAAAAACCGCCGGTTTACGTGTGACGGATTCTAAACAAAATTTGCTCCGCGCTGCGCCGCCCGTGATGTTTTCTAAAAAACGAGCGACGGGTTATGTTTTATAGCTAGTTTCTTAAAAAAAAACAAGCGCCCGTGTGATGAATAAAAAAATTCTTTAATGTGCAAAGAAATAAAAAAAGATGTACAGAACAATTTAATCTAACAGAGTGGAATTGCACAAAGGCGTTTTAACACTTAAGGCATTTTAAAGGAAGAATGGACTGCGATTTAACGTATGATGACTTCTAAAATAAAAGCACCAGTTTATCGTTCGGAGCGAAATGTAACGTTCGACGATTACTAAAAAAACCAGCACGAATGTGTGACGCATGGATCGATGGCTCGCAAAGGAGACAGATCCGGGAATCCGGCCAGGGCGTGACATGTTCTGGCAATAGGTACCTCGATAATACAATATACCTAGTTGTTACGTTCTGTAGAACTCGCACCCCAGCCATTCCCAGTCCACTTGTGGGAATGTAGCTTTCTTCTCACTTGCCGAACATTTGCTGATATACCCTCACGTCGTCTTAAGATACAAATATGTTGAACCATAACCGAAGGATATCTCAGAAAGAACTGTAATTTCGAATCGCACCCCATTTTCGACTGTCAATTTTTGAGCCAGCCATATGTTGGTTATGTACCACCTGATGGCACTCAGTTCCATAAAGGCGTAAGGGAAATCATATTTTTTTATTTAAAAAATAACTGGATAATTTGGAATCTCAAAAGATGAAATATCTGAAAGATCGTCTAGCTATACTGCCCTCCTTATTAAAAAGGCGGTAACTACATATGAGGCCTATATGTAGTTACCGCTTTTTCAATAAGGAGGGCAGTATACGTATTTGATGCCTATAACGGTATATGTCTGACGATCATATTCTGTGAGAGTTTAGGTTTTATTTTAAACTAGGTGAGGTACCCGGCTTCGCTCGGGCCAATCTCTTTTTGGGCATTCAGCCGAGCGGAGCCTAAATTCAGATTATTACAAACATCTGCCATTTAAAATTTGTGCAATTTATCGTCTGATAATGCAGTTTTATACTAATGTATTTGTAGTTAGATTTTTTGGCTATAATTGCTCCCACATAAAAGGTTTTCATTGTTAGGTTTTCACTGTTTTTTTAAACTTTTCTAAAGAAACAATCTTGCCATACATTATCTTAGTGTAACTCTAACAGTTTATGCAGCGCACGCCTAGGTAACTCTCAGGCGGCAAGATTATGTTCGACGTACTTGAAACTTATAGTCACAGTTTATCTAATTTCCACAAAATATTAATCATTTGTGTTATTCTGCTATATTACTGTTAAGTCCCATCAAAATCCATTCAGTAGTTTTTGCGTGAAAGAGCAACAAACATCCATCCATACTTACAAACGTGCGCGTTTATTCGGTATATACCCTGAACTGAGGAACTGAAAGAAGAAATGTGTAAATGTCATCACTACCTCCATACATATGTAGAAAACAATGTAAATTTTAAATTTTTAAAATTCATGTTCCAAATAATCAAATTCACAAAAAATATTACTTGGGAGTGATTTAAGTACGAATCACATTAACTGTGCAGCCTTCGAATGTAGAATTACAGTTACCGAGCTCGTTTCAGCATACATAGGTAGTATACATATATATAGTTCGAATCTATAGCATACATATAGTTCAAATCTCAACTGGCCTTACTCAGCGCACACACAGTGCAGTGTTTTGTTGGAGATTTTTTGCATTTCCCATCACAATAATACAAGAAGTGTAAACAGTTGCAAAATCTGTTAGATGTCGAAACCCCGACCCAACCGTAGGCTGTGGCACAACGCTGCAGGGAGCGGTGGCAGTTGCGATCCGTGTTTAGTTAATCTGAGGTTAGGGCTGCTTGCACCGACACGCACTCCACTACGGTTGAGCTACTCCGCCGGATCGCTAGGGATGGGACCACGACGCCCCGATAGTCGGAACTGTGACCAAACCGTAAGTTGTGCCACAACGCTGGAGGAAGCGCAGCGGGGGCAGTTGTGATCTGTGTGTGTGATCTGTGTGCAAGATCTCCACCGCGATCGGGTGCTCAGTTGGACCTGCTGACGTCACAGAGGTACGTCGCGTGCGCTCCAAGAAGCCTCAAAAGGAGGTCGTAGTGAAGTTCGCAAGTAGAGAGCTCAGGGATGAATTTCTCGCTATCGCCAGGAGCAAGAGACCGCTTAACACCCGCACCGCAGGCCTGCAGATGGCCAGCGAAGGAATAAGCGACGGGGCCAGCGAAGGAAGCGTTTACATCAATGAGATGTTGACACCAAGAAAGAAGGCGCTGCTGTCTAAGGCTAAAGTCGTGGCCAAGGAAAAGAACGTGAAATACGTATGGACAAAGAATGGTCAAATTCTCATGCGGCGAAAGTCGGACGATCAAAATCATCTAGTCATAAGACATGAAAATGACCTAGACTTATTTTTTCGTAATAATTAGTTACCTCGCTACCTACATTGATGTTATACTTGTTTATAAAAACATATTCCTGAAAATGTTATCTATAATTCTAAAAAAATCAATCATACTTCACGCATACATATCAAACACAAAGAACACAAACACAACTACTCGCACTTATACACACACCCTTTCCAAGAAAACAGTTCACATCTGTCTAGCACATATTGCAAATACACTCTTACACAAAAAACACTCGAACAAAACTCTCAGTTCATTGCAGCAATCAAAACTTCACACAATATATCTGAATAAATCAGTCAACAAAAATCAAACTATCCTGTGCACTAACACTACACAAATTACTGTATTATATTGCATTTCCATTATAACAACTTTTCAAAAGGCGAATAATATGTCCATTGGATGCACAAATGAAATATCTATTGATATTCGAATACGTTATCAATGTAAACCTACAGCGACTAGCCGAGGCATGAGGCTGCGGGGCGGGCGGCGGAGAGAAGGGAGCCCCCCTGCACTCCAGCCAACCTGCTGCGCTCGCGCGCTACTCGCCCCCGCATCGCTCGATTCAGTCGCCGCTACCACAATAACCGCCACCGCCAATGTAGCCATGGCCATGGGAAGTAAAAAACTAACAAAGTTTAATAATGTTTGTTCCACTAACTATCGTAATTTAATAATGCACTGCTTCACATATCATACCATCGTACTACAGCTGCGCTTTTGTAACATATCAACTGAAATTCTTTAGCATAAACGACATAGAAAATGACATTGACCATGTCATAGCGGGAGAAGAACATGTAATTGATGAAGTGGAGCAGTGTAAGTTACTAATAAATACTAATTCTAAATTAACTACCATGACCCTTAATATTAGGAGCATAAATGCAAATTTTGACACGTTAACCGCTCTCCTTCAGAGGATGAATATTTTATTTGATATTATCATATTAACAGAATGCTGGGTGGACTGCAATACCTACATACCTAGATATCTAGAAAACTATGAATCATATTACAGTAAGAACCACCTACACCGAAGCGATGGCGTCGTAGTTTTTATACACAATAAACTGAATGCTACCGTCTCTGAGCCAGCTTTTTCGGAAGCCAACTGCCTGGTCGTCCAAATTGGTAGCACAATAACTTTGCTGGCGATCTATAGATCTCCCTCATTTCATTGCATTGACAATTTTCTTGCAGACATGAGTATGACACTAAATAGTCTAGATTTGAGAAAACATGTTATAATTACAGGCGACATCAATATCGATATAAAAGATGGCTCCAACGATCGCAGAGCAAACAGCTACTTATGCCTAATGGCCGAATATGGCTTATACCCTGCTGTCACACAACCAACGCGGGATAAAAACTGTCTCGACCATTGGATGGTCAGAAGTCGCGATAGGATCACCACAGTTGTGTGTAGGACAGACGTTACAGACCACTACCCAGTTCTAGCCTGCATAGGACACGCCGAAAGACCATCCCAAACTCAATCCAGGCTTGTGAGAGAAATTAATTACGTGGAAATATTAAACACTCTAGCGACATACGACTGGAAAGTGACGCTGAGTACAAGCGATGTGAACGCAGCAACAAACACTCTTATTGAAACCCTGCAAACATTAATTAATCTAAATACTACCACAAAAAACCTACCAAGATCTAAATGGTGTAAACAAAAATGGATTACTACCAATCTACTAAAATGTTTAATTAAAAGGGATCGGTTGCACAATCGATCACGAAAACAGCCACACAATGAAAATCTAAAGAATAAGTATATTCAATACAGAAATATTACTAGCAGGGCCGCAAAAACAGCAAGAGAGTTATATATGAAAAATGATCTGGATAAAAACAAGAATAACGCAAAAAAAACCTGGAAAACTTTAAAAGAATGTGCGCATATTTCGCAGTCAAAGAAAAATGACACTTCGGACTTAATTCACCAAGGAGTAGATAAAACAGAGGCCATTAATAACATAAACAACTATTTCACTAACGTGGGCAAGCGACTGGCCGGTAATATACAAAATGAACTTAATAAAAATGAACATGAATTGTTGAGAGGAATAACAGTAGCCAAACACAAAAAACAATCTTTTTTTACAATGCCAACTGACACGCATGAAATCAAGAAAGTTATTGACAGTCTGAAGGACGACAGTGCTCCGGGCTGGGACGGAATCACGGTAATATTTCTAAAAAAATTTAAAGATCATCTAGTTGAACCACTCACACATATAGCCAACCTTAGCCTAGAAACTGGAGTTTTCCCATCAGCCTTTAAAAAGAGCATCGTTGTTCCAATACTTAAAAAAGGTGACAGTAAAGAAGTTTCTAACTATAGGCCCATCTCGCTGCTCACAGCCATGTCAAAGATATTGGAAAAGCTGATGAAAACTCGCCTTATTAGCTACCTGGAGAAGAACAAACTAATTGCAGAAAATCAATTTGGCTTTAGGGAGGGAAAATCAACAGAGGATGCAGTGTGCCTCCTAATTGATACAGTGTCTGACCATCTCGATCGATCCAGACACTGCATTAGTATATTTCTGGATTTGGCAAAGGCTTTTGATACCGTTTCCATTCCAATACTTTTGCGAAAACTAGAGCTCATGGGTATCAGAGGTCTTCAGCTAAAACGGTTTGAGAGCTACCTAATAGCACGCACCCAAACCGTCAGAATGGGTCAGTGTACCAGCAGCCCATCAACAATCGAATACGGAGTTCCCCAGGGCAGCGTCCTGGGCCCAATATTATTTATAATTTACCTGAACGGGCTTTGTAAACTTGATCTGGAGGGCTGCAGGATCATTGCCTATGCTGACGATACGGCATTGGTTTTCTCTGGAGACACCTGGCAGCAAGCATACGACCGTGCAGAGTTTGGCTTAAGCACAGTCAAACAGTGGCTTGACAGGAATCTGCTTACTCTAAATGTCTCTAAAACCAACTATATGTGCTACAGCATTACAGAAGCTGGTCAGCCGATGAGTGAAAGAGTGCTGAAAATACACAAAAACGCAGGTGCCTCATGCCGCCCCGACTGTGACTGTCAGGAGGTTAGTGCAGTAAAAAGTACAACATATCTCGGAGTTATACTGGATAACAAGCTTTGCTGGAAAAATCACCTAGAAAACCTCGCTAAACGCACAAGGAAGCTAATGTTTGTTTTCAAGGACCTAAGATCTGTTGGAAGGAAACCACTACTCCGAAGCATTTACCAGGCTCTCGGCGAGTCAATCCTGACCTACTGCATAGCGGCATGGGGCGGTGCTGCAAAGACTCACATGCTGGTGGCTGAAAGGTCTCAAAGAGCTGCGCTTAGGGTTCTGTTCAGAAAACCTTTTCTTTACCGAACAAGAGATTTGCTGCAAGAAACTGGCCTTCTAAGTGTACGGCAGCTGTACATTGCAAAGCTTCTTAAATGGGTGCATGGAATCCCGCAAACGAATCCTGCTATTACATACAATACGAGACAAACAGGCCGGTTAGCAGTACATGTGACCAGAACCGCTTTCGGGCAACGATTCAGAGCGTTCCTTGGACCTTTCCTTTACAATAAGGCTGTTGATGAATGCAACTTCAAGGGCACCCGCAAGGCCGTTTTAAAGAAGAACCTAACACAATGGCTCGGTTCGAAGGACTATGAGGAGACTGAGCACCTGTTCTATGTTACTATATAAAATTAAACAAACAAACATATGCAAGCACCCTCATTCTAATACTCTCACATACACACACACACACACACAGCCTCACCCTCACACACACACACACACACCCTCTCAACCTCACACACACGCACACACGAATACACCCTCACATACTACAGAACACACATACACAAAACACTTTTTTTTTCTCTTTTTAATTTTCTTTGTTATTTTTCTTTTTTTTATAGTTTTTAATTTTGAAATACATCACTTATAACATCCATCGACTTAAAACTTAAGAGAGATACCCAAATATAAACAGTAAAGGCACAACTGAAAATGCCACCTATAAAACAGCCTTGTGGCCAGTTTAGGTGGCAAAATACGATCAATCTTACCAGCCTCTCGCTAGTACAGTTAGGAATTTCGTTTTTATTTTATATTGTATACATTTAAGTTAGCTATTGTCCTTTTCTTAATATCGATGATTATCTGTACTGGTGTGTGTGTAAATAAATAAATAATAAAAAAATAAAAAAAAAATATATATAAATAAAGTTAATCTGAGGTTAGCGTTGCTTGCAACGACACGCACTCCACTCCGGCTCAGCTCAATCCGCCGCATCGCGAGTGATTTGACCACGAACGCCTCCATAGTCGGAAGTAAGCTGTGCCACAACGCTGCAGGAAGCGCCGCGGCGGCAGTTGTGATCTGTGTTTAGTTAATCTGAGGTTAGCGTTGCGTTGCAACGACACGCACTCCACTCCGGCTCAGCTCAATCCGCCGGATCGCTAGGGATGTGAACGCGACGCCTCGATAGAACTCATTCGTTTGTGTATAATATGTCAAAGCCGTGATATTTGGGAGGACTGGAGAAACATTGGAGAGGCGCATGTCCAGCAGTGGACGCAAACACGCTGCTGACTGACTGACTGTGATATTTTAATGTCACTAAAATATTTTCAATGGTCTAAATTTCTTACAATATCACGGATTTTTATAATATCTACACTAATAATAAATCTGTAAGGGGTGTTCATGGAGTAAGTTGCTTTGTTTTTTAAGATACTTCGTTTGTAGACTTTATGTATGATACTAAAACTAAATTGACGATTTTTATAAAATAGAATGTATGTATGTTCCTCCATAACTCTTAAACCGATCATCCGAATTCGATCAAACTTAGTACACGTACATTTAACTACCCGGGAATCAAGATAGGCTAAATATAATTTAGTTCCGCTTACGTTAAGATGTGGCTTTCATAAAAATCTGAATGCTCCGCGCGGCTCGGCCGGAGGACGGCGGCTGGAGGGGGGGGGGGAGGGGCGGCGGGGGCGCTTACTTTTACTAATTGTACCGAAATTAGTATTTCCGGCTTAGTATTTCCCGCATCTCCCGCATCACGCTAAATCGCCACAGGTGCGACCAGTGGAATAAAATACTTACTCGAACCAATTACTCGATTTACATGCGGATTTTATCTACGTCTAGCCTGATTTTACTCAAAATATAGGGTAGAATTACTAGAAAGTCCAATGTGTGGCGTCTAGGGTGAAGCCTTTTTTTTTCGATGTATTTAATGTGACTGGACATGGATGGCTAAAGCCACAGATACTCTCATAATATAAGCCAACACACCGCATTCCCTTGCCCTTTATGACCACGGCTAAATTGAACTGGATGAAAAACACGGTCAATCACTAATTACAGCTTCCACCAACAACCCGGGCGGGCTCAACCCTAGCACCTAGAAGGGAAAGGGAAGGCGGCATATGTCTTTGATTCCAAACCATAGAACTGCTCGTATTCGTGAGGAAATACACTAATCCAACTCAGAAAGAGAAACAAAGCCGTTCTTGAACGTGGCGGGGATTGAGCCATGACCTCTCGCAAGGGAAGCAATGTCCCGCGCCCTGAGCGATAGTCGACTGTGGTGACAGCACTAGCGGTGCAGTTAGCATGGCCTTATAAATAGCATCCACACGTGGCGTGGCGCCGCCGCGCCGCCGACTGACGCCGGCACAGCGCCGGCTGCATTGCCGCATTTGTATCACACACATCGCGTCACGGTATCACTTCCTAGGAGTGCGCGTCAATAGCGTTCGGAATAAGTCATTGAAACGTTTAATTAAAGCATGGAGGTGTACGGATGTTTGGATACATGGATCTTTAGCAACTTATTCAATATATTCTTATGTAAGGAATTTTAAAATTGAGTTTGAGTGCACGGCTGAATTGCAGAATGGATTCGATAAAACGCAGAGATAGAGGCAACTTTCCCCTAAAACATGGTGTGAAGAAGCAGCTGGCCGGTCATTTGACACTGAAAGACCAAATGTGCTTTCGAACTTTCACGGGGGCTGCAAAAACCCCGCCAGTTGCTTCTTCACACCTCGTTTGAAGGTCCCCAAGCAGTCAACGGAATAAAGTGTATTCTCACCTGTTTAAATTATAGTCCATCACCATGCTGTCTTTGGTATTGTCCGAATAATATCCTGAAACAAATGATAAAAAGTTACATACATACATATGTTCCGTAAATATTACATTCACGCAAGAGAGAGACCACACCAAAACATTGGCGCATTGTCTCGAAGTGCTACGTGGACGATGTCCATTCGCTATTGTGCAGTTACTGGAGCTGTAAGCCCAGCGCTCATACCCGACGCTGCTAACGTCAGAGCCGGTAGTCTCAGTCGTCACCTAAATTGGCGTTACGGCAAACCGATCGACTGGCGTTTTCAAATGTATGGAGAAATTGAAGAGCGCGCGAAGCTGGCGTTAAGCGAACTAACATTTGCGAGCCCGAGCTTGATTTGACAGCTTACTCAACGTTACCGTTTACGTCCACTCCGCGTTTTCATACAAATCGGAAGTCCGCGTTTGACTTTGACAGCTTGAAGAAGTAAAACCACAGAATATCTAGTAAAAACTTGTATGGAGTTTGGAGAAAACGCCAGTAGATCGGTTTGCCGTAAACGCCAATTTAGGTGAGAACTCAGACTGACCACTCAGATGCCAGATAAGCTGGCTGCCAATCTCCTGTGTGGTACCGGAGGTGTTTGCTTGGCACACTCACTTCCCTCCTCCCGGTGAACATTATGTTGTCCACTCCATGTTCTTGTTATTATCGGCTGTAAACAACCACAACAAATATCCGACCTCACCAACAGGCGCACCCCGACATTCGGACGAAGGATTTTTTCAGTGTGAAGCCGAGATAGTGCAGGTACGAGCGATGTGTCGTGATATTTGTGTCCCTGTGAGGAAAATCATGTTCTGCTTGCTCTGCTCCAGGTGTAGGTGCACGGCATTCAGGTTGGTATGCAGACCGAAGGACTCCCGGTTCCCCGCGAAAGTGGTCGCCTCTCCACGTATTTTTAATTTTGTTTATATTTATAGTCAGCACATTTATATTATTTCATTTTCTACACAAATACAAAAATCCGTGGACTGGCGATTTAGTGAATTCTTCAAATGCCTGTTCTATTTAATGATGTAAATCTTGATCAATGATGAAAAGATCTTAGCGATTTTCAGTCATTGGTAACTCATAGGCATAATAGAGGTTCTTTGCTCACAGTACGATACGCTGCGACATTTGGTAGATCCATACATAGTGCTGCGCTCTGTCCCGCCTTAGGCTCCAAATTCTTACACAATCTTTGGCTCCGAGCTGACGAAAAAGAAGGAATGGTGAGAAATGTCAACAACTTGGCGTTACGGAAACACCACACTACATACGACACCCACTTACTTGATCGTCTGTGGTAGTATGTAATAGTGTTCCTAGCACTCGATACACTTTCTTCAACTTGTTTGTTTAAAGTTGAATGCCCCAAAGTAAGATTGTTCGACTTCCGAAGTTCCTATTTGCTCGTTGTTCCTATGTAAATTGTTTTAGGGTCTTCTCGCAAGAATTGAGAAATAGAGACCTTTATACGAGTAGGATCGCTCTGGTGTGTCCGTCGGCGTCGGTCGCAATGTAATGTCTCAGAATTTTGGAAACAATTATAGTGTTGAGTATAGATTCAAACATATGTAGTTGAAGATGTCTACTAGCTACTGATTAAACAAAACCCTAACAAAATTGAATCAGAGGTTGTATTTAAACACCATTAATTTTTACGTTTAATCGGAAGTGTAACCTTTAACCTTTGGTTGACTGCACATATCGATATAATCGTACGTCGGACGTCGATGGGTGTACAATCGTTCGAAGTTATCTCAGGTAATCTTAGGTGGGAATTTGGGGAATCTGGTGAGGCGACGTATCTAGGGCCTGGCAACAGGGGCACGAGCCAGGGGTGCAGGGTCTAGGGGGAATATTAGGCGCGAATATTGGGGTGCGCTCACGCCACGGCGTAGATCCCGAACGCACACTTCGCCGGCCACTTGGCGATGAGCGAGACATTTTTACGTTTGGGGGTTTGTTGGCGAGACACTTTTTAGGGTTCCCTACCCAAAGGGTGAAAACGGAACCCTATTACTCAGACTCCGCTGTCCGTCCGTCCGTCCGTCCGTCTGGCACAGGGCTCTATCTCATGAACCGTAATGGGTAGGCAGCTGACATTTTCACAGAGTATGTATTTATTTTGCCGCTGTAACAACAAATATGTAAAATTAAAAAATAATAAAAATGTAAGGGGGGCCCCATACAAAAACCTGATCTTTTACGATTGTACGGAACCCTTCGTGTGCGAGTCCGACTTGCACTTGGTCGGTTTTTAGGGTTCCGTACCCAAAGGGTGAAAACGGAACCCTATTACTAAGCCTCCGCTGTCCGTCCGTCCGTCCGTCCGTCCGTCCGTCTGTCCGTCTGTCACAGGGCTGTATCTCATGAACCGTAACAGGTAGGAAGTTGAAATTTTCACAGATTATGTATTTATTTTGCCGCTATAACAACAAATAGGTAACATAATAAAATAACAATAATTAAAGGGGGGCCCCATACAAAAAACGTGGTTTTTTTTGTAAATCTTGTGCGATGGTACGGAACCCTTCGTGTGCGAGTCCGACTCGCACTTGGCCGGTTTTTTTAAACATATATTCTTTGGGGCGCAAAATTAGGTTCTTGCCTTGGGCGCCAGAATCGATCAGCAAGGCACGCCGCTGATCTGGTGGGAGTTCGAGGGGAATGCAAAGGAAATCATTGGCATTCCTATCGAATTCATGGTAGGTAATGTCGGAGTATTGTAGGTGCGGAAGTTTGAGGAATCAGAAAACATCGACAGCGGCGAGTATTCCCGAAAGCATTCGAAAATCCGAAAAACGAACACCGTGTCCTGCATGACCTCTCATTAAATTAATTCTTTCAATTTTAGTATTTTACTAAAATTTAAAGGATTCAGTGTTTTAGGGTTCCGTACCTAAAGGGTGCCAACGAAACCTGAATTGCATTCAGTTCCATAAGAGCGTAAGTGAAACCAAAATGTATTGCTTTTAAATATAACTATTACTTATTTTGGAATTGAGCTATATTTAAAACGTATAACAGTCAATATATTTTTTTATATTCTGCGTTCATTCTTTTTTATGAAAGTTTACGAATATTTGTCTAATTTGAGAACGCAAAGCACCAGAGAATAAGAGTTTTATAATTAAATTATAGCTAGACAATCGATCTACATATTTACTTTTTTTATTATCCAAATTCGATGGGGTAATTTTATATATAATTAAATGTTACTTTACTTACGTCCTTATCAAACTAAATCGTTGGGACTAAGTCATTCGCGGGCACGGTACAAAACCGTGCTATTGCGCTCTGGGACCTTCTATGTTTCAAAGAAAAAAACAGGCTCCGTGATATGATAAGGCGGATGCAACATGTCAACAAAGCAGACAATGCGCATAGTGTTTGATTTGGTAAGATTTACGAAAATTTTAATTACAAAACAACTTCTAGCTAAAAGTAAACCACGACCGCTGTAGTCAATTATCTAACAAAAACTAAATTGATCATACATTGATTTCACGAAACAAGCTAGGTATGTCTGATGACTAATCTTTTTAAGATGTTATTGTTTTATCGTTGAGTAATCCATCTCCAAAGTTACTATCACTATCACTACATAGTATAAAACAAAGTCGCTTTCTCTGTCCCTATATCCCCATGTACGCTTAAATCTTTAAAACTACGCAACGGATTTTGATGCGGTTTTTTTTAATAGATAGAGTGATTCAAGAGGAAGGTTCATATGTATAATAATATCCATTAAATATTTGAGAAATACTGTTATTTTTGAGGTTTCCAATGTAATGTCGTAAAAAATTTTTTTTTCCGCTTACATTGCAAACGCAGGCTGAACCCTACGAGATTTATCAAAATAATGTACTAAGTATTGTATACATTGAAAAGGTCTACAGAAAACTCTGCGATGGTATTTATCTATCTCTTATGGATATCCCACAATAACATTTTTTTCTCATTTACTTTTTACGACAAATAATGGCTAATTTTTGAAGCGATTTTAACCAATACAGCATTAATCCTTATCCAATTAAATACCTTAAATACATTGTTGATTTAATATAGATCTATACGGCCCTTTACAGCATATGATTTAAATGAATATTTTCGAAGATATTATAGATTAAAAAATTGCGGGATGTAGTGTTTGCGGCGGTACCGGCCGGCCGGGGCGGCGGGAGCGTGCCTCGGAGGCCGCGGTTCTCCCTATAGCACTTTGAATTTATTATTTCTCTAATATCTAATAATCATGTAATAATAATATATAAGTTTTTTTTATTTCAAATATCTCAATGTAGGAACTCTACGTAAAAATGGTTTATTTGTGTATCATTGTGTCAAAATAATATTTTTTTAAATGACGTTATGCCCGTGCAAAGCCGGGACGGGGCTGCTAGTATTGTATAAATCATGCGAAAAATTCGAACTTTCAGACCTTATAACTTAGAATCTAAACACAATTGTACAATGCCAACGGCCACCAAACATGTAGTTCGATCAAATAAAGCTATTTTGAGCAAAATTTTGGATCTCTGACAAGAAATATGGGCGCGATCTTCTTTCCCCGTTTGTATGGGGAGTTGAGCGGGATGGTCCACCTTAAGTGTTGACGATTAATTACCAATGCGGTATACACACCGTTATGTTGTAGGCACAGATATATATTAAGTATGAGATATCGCGCGACTCTAACAAGGACCAACTTTTTTTCATTTAAATTCAATAATATGTAAAAGGTAGGGTATGCACTTTCATACAATTCTGTCGCCTGTTGCGTTATTCCGATATTCCGTCTTTCTTTGCGTTTTTTGAGTAATTCTTGCAAGGTTTTACCACACAAATGTGCATTTTTTGGGGCGCATTATCAGCCAGGGGCGACGCACAGGCGCGGCGTATGAAGACAGCGAGCGGCTGTCTGGTCTGGTGACCAAGTGGTGTCCCCGCGACGCATAGAACACCACTTTTTTTTCTACATTTTTGTTGTATGGAAGGGCCTGTTCTTACGTGGTAATATTTATGACAATGTTTAAATTATAAAATTGTTCCATGCCATGTTTTTCCGATAACCATGTTTGCATAAAAGTGCCTAATTATAAGAACACAAAAGAAAACGATAGCGGATACGCAAGTTCTTGGAACGGAACGCAAAATATCGAAAAGGAGACACCCAACTTTTATTGAATTAATGAAATGCATTCGTATTTCACTACAATTCGATATTAAACATTTTTAAATGACTTACCTACATGCTCGCTAGCTCTCTAACCATTATGTCGTGTCGTCGGCTAGCAGGTACTCGCGAGACCGCGTCGAATCAATGTCGAGTGTGAATTGCAGGGAAGCAGGAGAGTCGGAATTCTACTGCTGCTCATACATCGGTCAGAATTTTAGAGGCAAATATTAGCGAATTGTTTCCTTAAGGTGGCCCAACCCGCTCATCTCCCCATACAAAAGGGGAAAGAAGATCACGCCTATATTTCTTGTCAGAGATCCAAAATTTTGCTCAAAATAGCTTTATTTGATTGAACTAGATGTCTGATGACCATTGGCATTGTAAAATTGTGTTTGGTTCCCAAGTTATAACGTCCGAAAGTTCGGATTTTTCGCGCGTTTTATACAATTACTTTGGAGGTGGATTACGCAATGATAAAGTAAGAACATCTTAAAAATATTAGTCATCAGACATAGCTTATTTAAGCAAGATTTAGAATCTATTTGGTTTTTGTTAGATTTTTGACTACAGCGGTCGTGGTTTACTTTTAGCTATAAGTCGTTTTGAAATCAAAATTTTCGTAAATCTTACCAAATCATACACTATGCACATTGTCTTTTTTGTGGACAGGTTACATCTTCCTCATCACGGAGCCTGTCTTATTCTTAGAAACAGAGAAGGTCCCAGAGCGCAACAGCACGGTTTTGTACCGTGCCCGCAAATGAGTTGAGGCCGCCGGGTTGGGCCACCTTAACGCAATCTAGACAGCGCCATTATCTGAAAAGTTTACATACATACATGTCACATTTCTTGGAATAAGCGACGTTCCTGCTTAGTAGGAAAAAGTATATTAAGTTAAGTTTAAAATCATTTAATGGTTGCTATACGGATTAACCAAGTCTTACAAATTTACATCCGCTGAAACCCTAACATGGTCATAAGAAATCAACTGCGTCAAAGATATAGCGAGCGTTTCGGACTAACGTATCTGAGCCACTGATACTGCCTTCACGGAGCGCATCACAGTGAACGCCACATTAGGCATTGGCATTTGTAAGGAAAATTATGTGAGTCAAAGTCCAATGTGTGACGGTTATGGTTGACAGCTACTGATTCTGAGCGAGCTGTTTAGTAGAATACCATACCACGACAAGGGTGCGCCCATCGAGTGCATCAAGTGGATGTCACGGTCGCACGGATGACACGTCGAGACGAATTACGTATGTCGGTCGCTCTGCGTGTCTGTCTGCATAGGGGAACGAGTTTGATGCAGCCAGGGAAAGCGAACGCACGTTTAGCATGCATGACATCACCGCATTAGGTGTCGTGGAGCATACATTGGTTGAATAAGGACTTTTACGTATATTTATACTGTAATTAGTTTGGCGTAGAGCTGTTGGATCAAGTTAGTTGTTTGGTTCGAGCCAATTGGCGTCCACTTTATTCCTACTTTTTTTTTAAAATATATAGGTACAGCGTTAAAGATGTAAGCAATGGACTCGCCACTCGTGTGTGTCTAAAACATAATTGGCGAAATGAGGCCGACGTTCGTTACCCCCTGAAAACCCCGAAAAGGAACATTCAAGAATGGAGAACGTCAACTAGACCGCGAAATATAACTAAAGTTATATATTATCTATTATGACTTATATATTATCTTTGAAATCATTGAGTAAGTGTTATATATATGTATAATTAAGTTAAGTGTATTACAATTCAGTTTGCAAAATTGCTTGCGTCCGTACGCAACGTTTCAGGTTTGCACAAACTAGTCTGCAGGTGAAATATTTGTGCGGGCGGACACGGTTCTTAACATAATAGTTAATATAATTGTTGTTTGTAGGCAGATTAGCACAAAGTAGGTAAGCACGTGCATAATAGCACTTTTGAACTGAGTCACTCGAAACAGCTATACTCAGAAATATTGCAAAATATACAAGTCAGTAGGGTTGCGCGTGGCGCAGCAAGATAAAACGTGTGTACTAGGAGTGTGAGGCCCATTTATGTTTATAGCATTATTGCGAAAATGTCTTTAAAGTAGGATAGAGCTCACCTGTCTACTTAGAAAAAGCATTAAGCCGCTTCCAGGGAGGTGACTTACTCTTGCTACAGAAATTCATATACATAATAGGCAATACAATAGAGCCTTGATAATCCGTACTCCAGCTAATCCGAACGCCGCTGTAATCCGAACTGCCGATTGCACAGAACCTATAACTGAAGCCCGATTCTGCTATTTGTCCAATTTCAAACCATTCCGTATTAGTTATGTTTCCGTCAAACATAACACGCTAAGTTTCGAGTGCGGTTTCCAAAAATCGGTATTCAGCCAATTCACACACGCGTTTTGTTATTGTCTATGGAGTGGTTTGTCTTGCGCGCCACCTACAGGGTAAAATAACCTGTCACGATTTTGACAGTTATTTTCTCACTCAAATATGACATACGAAAAGAAAGAGACAGCGATATGCCAACGTAATGTAGAAAAGTGATATTCGAAGTTCGGAGATGCGATGCTCCGAATTTGACAAATAGAATTCTCACAACCGCAAGTTTTCGGAAAAACACACGGCCCACGAGAACATGAGCGCGCGTTACGAGTTTGCGAACAAAACACAAACACAACGCATGAGTTTTGCAAACTGCGCTAGTAGAATACCATTTCGCGCGAAACATGCGGTTTTGAGAAAACACAAACATAACGCGCGCAGTTATCAATTAGCAGAATAAGGCTTCTGATGATGAGATCATAGCCCAACTTACGCAAGGGACTGACGAGTCTGGGAATGACGAGTCTTTTGTTGACAATACTTCTGCTTTAAACATCAAGAAAATTCCTTATTAACAAGCTATATCAGCACTGATGAAAATTACTTACTTGTCTTTATCCGAAAAGATGATGCTGCGTAATTTGAGGGACAAAGCCTTTTTTTGGTCAATAAATAGAACCCGCCAAACTAAAATTGATGACTTTATGAATAAGTAACGTATTTTGTGGTTTTAGCATGTATGCTACCGCAGGTACCTTAATAAATATACTTATTCTGTCAAAATATACTTGCATTTTTTTAACATACTACATATAATCCGAACACCCCGCGAGTCCGAACAGGGATTGTTTTTTGGTAGTTCGGATCATCAAGGCTCTTTTTTTTATGTGACTGGACATGGATGGCTAATACCATACTTTCTGTCATGGTATTAGCCCAACACACCACATGGGAACTAGGTGCCATGCCAGGACCTTCCTTATATTGCACGGCTACATTGAACTGGACGGAAAACACGGACAATTTTCATTGCCGCTTCGACCATCGTTCATCCAATGCGATGGTATCAACCCGGGCGGGATTAACCCTACCACCTAGTAAGTAAGGAAGGGGACCTACAGTTTAACGTGGAATTCGAACCACGGCCAGCCTCTCTCAACGGTCGAATGGTCACCCATCCAAGACCAGACCGGACCCAGCGTTGCTTAACTTCGGAGAGCGATCGCCGAAGTGTCGCGCCACTGGGCCATTGAGGCTGACCTACTGTATTTGAGGCTCTACTGTATTTACTTTCGAAGAACACCTCACCTTGAAAAACGCACCTTTGCATTGTGTCATGGTAGCGCTAGTAATTGCGAGTATGCCGCCTGAACTCAGGAAATTTTAAAGTGACACTCGCAAGTTCTTAAACAGATTATATTATATAACCGAAACCGACTAAAGCTTTTTGTGTGGCGGAATGCTCAGATCGAGACTGTTCCATGAAATATTGCCAATCACGGAGACGTAAGTCTCCGCGAAATACTATATAAAAGGAATGACGACCATAGAAAGCGCTCATGCTAGGTTTATGGTGACGACTACATACTAAGATGTACATATTATTTGCACATTTAACTAAACAATTAGGAATGTCGTGTTAACAGAAAGGTGATTGAAAGCTTGCTATGTTCATCGAAATCTAGATGGCTCCGTCTCAGAAAAGTTAAAAAAATATTAATTGTAGCTAAACGCATCAACGTAATTTTACAATGTTTTAGAAAATTTGGCGAAATCCTTTTTTTTATTCTATGGAGCCAATAATGGATTGCCTTCGTTGAATAGCTATTGCAAAAAACATTGGTGAATTGACCTGCGTTTTTGTCAGGTTTCTTGCGCAGCCATGAGTCATGGCATGACATGATCCATTTCTGCTCGTGGTCCAAGCCCACACACACCTTACTGCAAACGCTATTCGAATAATGCCAACTAGAACCAATAATTGTAAAGATAAATATATATAATCATGAATAAATACATATAAATAGAATAAAAATCGTGAGGAATCACGAAATAACATAGGTAAATGTGAAAAAGTTAATTTTAAAAAAAGTTTAAAATTTATTTTCGCTACTAGAGTTGGTTGGTTGGTACGAATATTATATGGCTGAGTTGCGGGGAAGAGATGAAAAGGGCTTTAAATACCTACTCGCCGGATTGAACAATATGTCCCCTCTTCCGCAAACGCATCCGCTGTCACCCCCGTAACACGTAACACTCCGGAGCATGCGGTCAAACTAACCCCCCTCCTTCCTCCCGCAGTCTCCGACGTGTTCCGCCGTCGCGTCGCCGCGTGTCGTCGTCCCTCGCTCGGAGCGGATGGTAACCTCACCTAACCATTGTTAGTATCTCGGTGGTGACCATCTCGGTGACCATTATTAGAACCGAACACCGTGTATAACGTCGAACACCGATTATCCGATCTAATGGCTGCTCAGAAAATTGTTTTTTTCTATGTGGTTGGACATGGATGGCTGGTATCAAAGTGAACGTCATAAATACATATATTAGCCTAACACACCACATGGGAACTAGGTGCCATGCCAGCACCTTCCTCGGCCATTGCTCGGCTACATTGAACTGGATGGAAAACCCGGACAATTTTCATTGCCGCTTCGACCATCGTTCATTCAATGCGTAGGTACCAACCCCAGCAGGATTGCCCTACCACCTACCTAGTAAGTAAGAAAGGGAACCTACAGTTTTACGTGGAATCCGAACCACGGCCAACCTCAACGGTTGTAAATGGTCACCCATCCAGAAGCCAACCGCGCTCAGAGGTGCTTACCCAGCTTATAGAATCGCAAGGCGTCGCACCACTGGGCTACCGAGGCTGTTTATCTGAGTTAGATTTGGAACTTGTCTAAAAGCACAGAAGTAAATATATATGTATAGTCAGTAAAGTGTCTGTTTGTGGAACTGAATTAGGTACTTTATGCAGCGAAACCCGGTGGCTTACCCGAAATCGAATTTTCGAAATGTCTCTTTACATCTTCAAAGAAGTTTTGAACGAGTCGTGCTAATTTATGTGCAGAGTTTTGAATGTTTTACAATATAATAAAACAATGAAAATTAGTGTTTACTTTGTAAACTGTCTTCTGGACGTAACGACGGGAGAAAATACGTAAACATGTTAAGTCCCAAAAACAAATTACAATCCTACTAATATTATAAAGGGGAAAGTTTGTAATAATGGATGGATGTTTGTTACTCTTTCACGGTAAAACTACTGAATAGATTTTAATGAAACTTTACAATAATATAGCTTATACATCAGAATAACACATAGGCTACAATTTATAAAGATATTGTGCCCATGGGCTTTTGAACTTTCACGGGACTGCGAAAACGATGCCGGTAGCGCTACTTCACACCAAGGGGAGCGGGGCCGGGGGCGGCGGCGCGAGCGGCAGCGGGGACGAGGCGGGCGGTCCGACGCACGGGGGCGGGTAAAGGGGGGGGGGGGTGGTCGCTCATCGCTGAGTGCGCTACCCAAACACGGGCAGGCAGGCGCATGAGGGCAGACATCATTGACAGTCGTGTCCGTTTGGCGACTTTTCAAGGCACTAGCGATTTGTTAAAAACGCATTGTACTTTATTATGCCCAAAGTTAGTTATTGGCAGGTTTTGTTTTGGTTAGGAGTTACACTTACAAAAAGATAGTTCATTTTTATTTTTATTATATATATAGGTTACTTACCGATTAATTATTAAGAATTACTTCGTTTTTATTTAAATTATTAAAGGCTGTAGGTAGGTAAGTAATTGGTCCTTTTTTGGTTATTTTGGTTAGTTTATGTCAGCCTCAGTGGCCCATTGGCGCGACACTTCGGCGATCGCTCTCCGAAGTTAAGCAACGCTGGGTCCGGTCTGGTCTTGGATGGGTGACCATTCGACCGTTGAGAGAGGCTGGCCGTGGTTCGGATTCCACGTTAAGCTGTAGGTCCCCTTCCTTACTTACTAGGTGGTAGGGTTTATCTCGCCCGGGTTGGTACCATCGCATTGGATGAACGATGGTCGAAGCGGCAATGAAAATTGTCCGTGTTTTCCATCCAGTTCAATGTAGCCGTGCAATATAAGGAAGGTCCTGGCATGGCACCTAGTTCCCATGTGGTGTGTTGGGCTAATACCATGACAGAACGTGTGGTATTAGCCATCCATGTCCAGTCACATAAAAAAAAATGTTAATGTGAATAACATAACAGCAATAATAATGTAAAATCTATACTAATCATAAATCTGTAAGGGTGGTTCATGGAGTAAGTTGCTTTGTTTTATAAGATATTACGTTTGCAGACTTTATTTATGGTACTTAAACTAAATTGAAGATTTTTAAAAAATATTTCTGTATGTATGTTCCTCCATTACTCTTAAACAAATTATCCGAATGAGAAGAAACTTAGTACACGTACATTTAACTACCCGGGAATTAGGATAGGCTAAATATAATTCAGTTCCGCTTACGCTAAGATGTGGCTGTCATACAAACTGCAATGCTCTGCACGGCTCGACGGGAGGGCGGCGGCTAGAGGGGAGGGGGGGGGGGCGGCGGAGGCGGTTACTTATACTAATTGTACCGAAGTACGGCTTGGTATTTCCCGCAACTTTAGGCCTACTTGGCATCACGCTAAATCGCCAGAGGTGCGACCAATAGAATAAAATCCTTGAGAACCAGTTACTCGATTTATATGCGGATTGTATCTACGTCTAGCCTGATTCTACTCAAAACTTAAAGGCTACATAACATAATGCTTCATTACCAGAAGGGTGAGTAGTGAGTGTTAAATTCTTATAACTTGCGAACCACTTACCCGATTTATGTGCGTATTTTATTAATGTATAGCATCTCTGGGAGCAGTCTGGTTTGAGATGGGTTACTGTTTTTTTTAATGTTGAGGCTAGCTGTGGGTTGGAGTCCACGCAAAACTTACCTACGTTTTCAACTTTACTTACTTCCTAGGTGGATCAGTCATGTGGGCTACTTTTTATCCATGAAATAATAAGCCGACACTAACCCGAGCGAAGCCGGGTACCGCAGCTAGTATCATATAATTACAGAAATCATAAAACTTACATTATTGTTTTCAACTAATTTTATTTATCCTTTAAAAACTGTTCCAATTGGATTGATATGTAATATCAGGCAAAAATATCTGTGTCTGCACGTTATTGTTTTTTTTTGACTGAATCAAATTATAGCAAAAATTAAATCTTCATACACATTTTGTTTTCTCTGTGGTTTGACCGAAATACATTCAAGCCGTTCCAGGGGAGGTGGAGGAGAGCGACAGAAGTTACGACGACCACGAATCGAATTGGCGAGCGACCAGAATGCACGGCTGCCTGACGGACAGCGCACTAGTCTCTCGCTAATTTTATGGTCGTGCTAAAACTTGGCCATAGTCAGCATTCGCTTGCCACAACGGTTCGGTACAGCAGCCATTGTCTATAGGCCTGGTTTTTGGCCTCAACCGCGAGACGACATTGGCGGTTGAACCAGAGCTTGTGACTGCCACCCATTGGTACAACAGAGGATGAAATAAAGTAATCATTAAGGCGCTCCTCAATGGGTCCGCAGTGGCAAAGCAGACCTCCTGCTAAGAGAAGGTTCCAAGAAAACAGCGGAATTCTCTTCGGAAAAGAGCGGAATGAGCGGAAAGTCTGGCGTTCAGATGAGCGGTGCTACGGATGACCGAAGTTCGGATAATCGTCTACGCAACGAAATTAACCTGCTACGCTCTGGACATGGCAGTAAGCTATTCACATTGGTCGCGGGCCGTGGTGGTTAGACAATGCCATTGTATGACACCCGGCAGCACATGGCAGCTGAACAGATACCTACCCAAGTCGCATCAATGCAGTGGTGCGGATTAAGTGGCAAAGCCAACTCCGGATGATAGAGTCCGATGA
The DNA here is from genome assembly GCA_946894095.1 of Incurvaria masculella. Taxonomy (NCBI): domain Eukaryota; kingdom Metazoa; phylum Arthropoda; class Insecta; order Lepidoptera; family Incurvariidae; genus Incurvaria; species Incurvaria masculella. Next base: position 12,937,997 of record OX335641.1, on the reverse strand, counting down.
TGCGCTCCCCGTCAGGTCTAGGTTCTAGTCTCGATACTTTTACTCATACGTCTCAAACAATTAATTTCCTACGTAACCAAACCTAACATGTTAATATATGATTTTGATCTCCGAAACGAAGAAACACGGGCGTTACCACTTTGTCTAAGTTCCGAGTACTCACCTCCTATGCAATACAATCTTAAAGAAAATGTTCTTTGTGTAGTAACATTTTATTATATTTTCTACAGTTACTAAACGACAAAAATGCACAAAAGATTTCGTGTCACGCGTGCGCTATTCAAATATCATTCCAACTCGGCCTATTATGAGCCTAAGGTTAAGGGGCTTTGTATCCTACAGGCGAAATCTCCACAAGAAAGTGGCAAAAAAACATTAGACAAAAAGCGTAATTTAGGTTTTTTGCACAATGTCTCTTTTTATGAACAGATAAAAATTCAGTCGTCTACATAGTGTTTTTCCTATTGCTAGCTGCTACAAAAAGATATGTATTTTTTGATATGGCTATTCTGTGAAATATTTACTGCAAAAAAATGTGATAGTGGATGCCTTATTTGAAAAAAATATTTAAGTAAAGAATACATATGGCGTTATGCACCTTATAATATACGCTAAAGGCAATACCTCACTAGCGCGGCAGCGCGATGCGACACTCAGCGACGCGACATAATTAATATGTTTCTACTATTTTAGATGCTACCAACAACACCAGAGCAGCGGAGCAATGAACAGAAGCGTCGCTCGATATCGCGCTTCGAAAATAAGGATACATATTTTTTTCAATGCATCCGTGCTAACGTTCAGACATTGATAACATTTTTCGAATACGTATGGAATATCTTTAGATAAAGTGTAATAGTTATTACAGTAAAAATACATGGTGATATTATGTGTCCATTTATTTGTCTTTCTACTAATTTTCAAGTTAAGGCTATAAGCCGAACTGTAACAATAATATCTTGAATAATATCAATAGATCGTTACCTATGAAATTGATGATTTGAATGAAAATTGTACAATTTAAACATTTTGGTATTTTTTTATTTTATCTAATCAAAGTACTGGCCCAAATTATCTATAGAATTTTGGCCTTTTGTGGCAGTTTGTTTATCCCTCTACGTCTGCCGGGCGGAAGGCGATGAAGTCCGCGAAAGCGGTTTGGATTGCCTCTCAGGTGTTTTTTCCCACTTAAAAATTGTCTTAATTATTTTTTTTAAAAAGCAGAAATCTATCGGGGCAAGGTCCGGTGAGTACGGTGAGGGACGGAGAGCTTTCAGCTGTAACTTTCGTAGCTTTGCGATGGTCTGTCGTGAAGTGTGAGCTCGCGCGTTGTCGTGGACAAGCAATGGGGAAGAGCGACTGACCAGTCTTGGTTGTTGAATTGCGATCTTCTCCATCATTGTTTGCAATTCTCGGCAAGATACATATGCCGTCACTGTTGTGTCAATCGGTAAAAAGTTGTGATGTACAAGTTCGGCACTGGTCCACCAAACAGTCACCATCATCTTCCTATGACTAATCTTTTTTTTAGCGCACTGATTAGGTGTTGTACCCGGGTCCACCCACTGGCACGAACGGTTGTTCTACAGGATCCATTTTTCATCGCAAGTAACAATTTGATTTAGAATTTCATTGTTTCTATGCCGATTCAGTGGTGCCATGTATGCTTCGGCGCTGTTGTTCGCTTAGTGCTTCAATGTTGTTTTGACACCTACTCCAAAGCCCGCAGCAAGCTCGGCCGTAGATTGAGTTGGATCCGCTTCCACTATCGCCTTCAATTCGTCGTTGTCGACAATGGTTACCAGCCGACCGCGAAACACATTATTCAACTGAACATTTCCAGATCGAAAAAGATTGAACCAATAATGGACCGTGTTTATGCCAGTGTGTTAGGCCCGTACACGTCTTTAATTTTTTGTGGTGTTTGCGAAGCGGTATTTCACTTAGGAACTCACTTTTGAAAATTGTACGAATTTTAAGTTTATCCATGGCGTCAAAAACTACCACAATTTTACAAAAACAAAACACTATCTAAAAGCAAATGACTGAATTTGAAATTCAAATAATTTCTAATAAATTTTCGCCCCAATTCACAGATAATTAAATCTGAAAATACTGTTAATAAAATCTCCAATTTCATAGGTAAAGACCTTGTTTCGAAACGCCCGCCTGAAACTGAAACTTATTCACTCCGGCGGCAGGTTTCTATTCAACAGACATGCACTGGTTCAAACACAGCTAGCGAAACAGCTTCGCCCAGACTGCCCGCGCTGTTTGTAAGACAGCCGGGTTATGCGGAAAGTGGTAGGTACTCAAGTCACACAGAATTAAGCAAATAAATGAAACGAGCATTCGGGTTTTAGGCCCGCCTCGATAGAATTACTGCACTCCGTAATCGCAAGCACTCTCGAATCTTGAAGCAATGCGAAGAGACCGGCGGTGGTGGCGGACACAGGACAGAGCACACACACGTGGCGGCGGCGGCGGGGACGGCGCGGCGGCAGACGTCTGGCCCGGGCGACGGACGGCGGCAAAAAGGGCTTGAGGCTTGACAGCAAGCCCACACATCTATAATCATACTAGTGTCGTCCTTCTCTCGCCAGACGGCACTGCCTTCGCGCCATCACACCAAAGCTTGCATTAATGTAATCTGTGCTCATATTATTTCTCTCAAAGTCATACCTAAATTATCCTGTCCTATTTCTAAATGCGAGGCTGCCATGCAGTTGCAGGATTTCCATCTCGACTTGACCTAAACACGAGGCTGCCATGCAACCCAGTGGCCGCAGGATTTCCATCTTGGTTCAGCTACACATACCTATTCACCGACTCCCCAGAGCCGTTGCACATATTTCTGATGAATTACCTAATACCTAAAGATAGCTCTAGTGTCCAATGTCATTGCCAGCCTCTAAGCATTGCGATCCAGACCCGTGGGTGCTATAATACGATAGCTTCGTACCTTTCATTCATTCGAGGTAAGGAAACACAAACAAGTCTCTTGTATATTGAAATAAACTTAGGTCTAGTTTACAAACTATACAGATAATTCTTATGGCTAGATATCTCTAGTTATGGTACTATTCTATAGCTTATAGTTTAAGATTTCATAAATCTAGTGCAACATATGACATAAGAAACGTTTTACAAATATCGTTTCGCCCATAAACAGTTTACATAGAGCCGAGTCGCAACAGACCTATTATTATAGTCACTGGCATCGTCCATCTAAGATTACATTCTTCGGGCTAATAAATAGCTAAAAAGTGTTACGTAACTGATGCTTTGCTGACGCGCTAGTGAATTTTGGGAATCGAAATGAAGCGCCGCGACGCGAAACATTCCGCGCCGCCGCTGATCCGACGCTCCAGTGCGGACTGACCTTTACTCGTAAAAATGTATTCTTAGAAAAATACTGCCGTAGTAAAGGTATGTCCACTTTACCATTGTGACTTGAATATTTAATTCGTTGCTACTCGTCTGGAAAACAGAAGAGATCCAAAACATTTATAATCGTCACGTGTTGAATCGGCGATATGTTCAAATGAGACTTGAGTAATATATACAGAATATTGTCGTCACTTGTCATAAGTGAGCCAGTATGTTGTAACCACGTTTAAAATTGCGATGATATTTTTACCTTATCAATTATTATCTTTGCTCGGAAAGACAACTCCATCTAAAGGTTTCCCGCTAAAGATTTAGGTACTTACACGGGGTCGAGCCCGTGGTACGCCATACTTCAATATCCATGGTTTGGATACTACTTACCATCCACATACTGTACAGTCGACGGTATAACAAAAATATTTCATCCCCAGAATATTCAAGTTCCTAAACTCGACTCTAATGATCGCAATTAACCATCAATTTAGCCAAATTATCGTAAGTGATGGTCTCTATAAAAACTTTCTAGTCGGAACAGCGAAAGGGGGAGGTATTTCGTAGACAAAGACGTGGGAACTCAGTGAATTACGAAGCACGGACCGAGGGCTTGAGAACTAGAATGACGGGGTGTGCCATCCGATCTATTTACACAGGAATTTAAGGTTAATAACACTACAACCAAGCCCAGCGAGCCACGGATCTACCTCCGAATGAACAATGAGCAGCACCACGCACGCAGTGCTGGTGTTGACTTTTGAACCGGGAGGCTTGGGTTCGATACCCGTTGGCTGCATCACTTTCTTTCGCGTTTAGACTTTGATTAATGTATTGCGTATGTAACACGAATGCTTAATGGTAAATTAGAAAGACCGTGAGAAAATCCACCAATTAGGTGATGTATGTTAGATTATGAAAACATCTTTTTTTTTCTTTATGTGACTGGACATGGATGGCTAATACCACAAGTTCTGTCATGGTATTAGCCCAACACACCACATGGGAACTAGGTGCCATGCCAGGACCTTCCTTATATTGCACGGCTACATTGAACTGGATCGAAAACAACAATCATTGGGCGAAACGAGGTAATCGAAGTCAATCGCTGGGTGCTCTGAGACCTATATCGGTCCTAGGGAGCCAAAAATGGTAACCCGTGATGATATTTTTTTACCCCCGGAGTAGTGCGTTTCCTTAGTATATGTAGCTTTCTTCCTACAGCTGTCTTCTTTCTTCTCAATTGACCAAATAAAATACTTCTTTTTCTACTGCTAGTTTATTCATCTTCTTTTCTTCTTCCTTTCTTCATAAGCAGGTGAAGAGGTGTATAGCACACCGGTCGGTTGGGAGAGCCTCGCTAGCTTACCTACCTCGACAAGTAAGAAAAAACCGTCCAAGTGCGAGTCGGACTCGCTCACGAAGGGTTCCACACCATCGTACAAGATTTAACACAAAAATATTTTTTTTTGTATCCCATATTTATGTCCTGCACACCATGATTTCCTGCACCGCAAGCGTTCGTTAGGTATTCCCAGTAAATACTTGCATAGCGTACAATATTCTGTCAAGTCATATATTTTTGAATATGAGTAATATAAGTTCGTGCTAAAAAATAGATTGTATAGTTCAGAGACCGATTGTTGTTTCGTTAAATATTTCCCAAAAAAATCACAAAAACCTCAAAATATTCTACATTGTATACGTTTTGTTATAAAGTCTTTGTTCTTTCCATTAGTCTGTTACACTACTATCTTCTTAACCATAATACTTGCTCATATTCATAAACTTAGCTAGTATTGCATTTTTTTCATTTTTAGAGTGATTTTACAGGAGGAGATTAAGTGGAACGTAAAACTTTTATAATTATTTATCAATTGTCATCGTTGATCATTGTGAAACTACCAAACATATCAAAACATTCGGGTTTTATTTAGTTTTAAACAATATTTAGTTGGTGCTACTACTATAATATAAGTACTCTCCTATAGGTGTGCTGTCGATGCAAATTTCCGCTATTTGCTTTATCTGTGGGTTATGGTAGCAGTGGTGTATTATTACTTCAATCCACATGGTCTTATTGGTGACGTTATCCTTGCTGATTTCTCTTTTCAGACACTCTCAAACATTTTGTATCAGATTCTGTTTCTGTTTCTATTCAGTTCAGTTGCAGTTTCTATTGTTCTTTGTTCTTTGCCTTAATCTGTTCTACCAAGGAATTGTTTGGCAGTAGCATTTAGATCTAAGTATGTATTTCATAATTGTGGACGGAAAAATATGTTATGTAAACCCGTGAAGTTTCTTTGCGGGTTCTTCTTTACTGGGTTGATCGAATCCGCGGATCTTTGTGACGTAACTGGGGTAGTTTGACTAACAAAAAGTTTAAATAAATAAAATGAAATTCATATGCGGCGAATTTACTGTACCTCTCCAGTAGTCTAACATTCATTTCTTGGAAATATTTTTATTGATTTTGGTGTGACAAGGTGCACAGTTCTGCATACATATTGGCTGTTCGTCTTCTTGAAACCAGTCGTTTAGCTGGGGGCAACAGTCAGTTAGTCAATACCTCCTTATATTGATCTTCTTGCATTATTCCCTTGACTGCATAAAGTCTTCTGGTACCTTGTCCTGCTGGAACCTTGTCCTGAAATTACTGACCAAACCATAGCTGTTGGAGTTTGATTGTTTTGATCAAACAGCTCTCATTAAATGTTCATACTTTTTCCTCCTAACAAACTGTGCCTTATCTTTCAATACGTGAAAAGTTGATTCATCACTCAAGCAACCCTGCAATGTTGAATGAAAATAAAATTATTTGTCATAGTTTTATTAAATCTGATGATTTGATTCATATAATATTATGACAATTTTACTTTTGGAACTCTTTTCCGGTCTTCTACCGTACGAATCTTTGAGCTTAATGGTCCACTGTTATCTCGATTTAATTATTTTTGGTGTCAGTTTTGTTTTTTTTTTAAAGATCTATTGCACTTGAAACCCATGTCATACAAAAAACTTCGTGCTGTGCTGTTAGAAGCGGTGATTCCTGGTTCATTAGCCATCGCTGTGATCATGCTGTTTGTAGTGTAGCGTTGTTTATCCGGTAATTATTTTTGAAAAGAAGAAAAGCTTAAAAAAAGATCTAGAAACTTCCAGGGCCGGAAGGTGAGCCCAAGTTTGTAAATAAAACAAGAACGACCGAACGGCTAACGCAACCACTTGGCGCAGGCAGACCGGGAACCGACCTATTTAGCATCAGAGGGCTCGTCTCTAACCTGTGAAACCATATTCAGCTATTTACATTATCGTGACCAAAAATTTAAAAGTGTTATTGTGACCGTAGAATGGAACGCCCTCGTCACGCTCGAAGCTCGTCGCGCTGGCTTGAGCCGGCGCATGTGAGATTATCGCACCAACTGCGGACTGCAAGTTATGTAAAGGTTGGATAACACACTCATTACTAGAATCACGGTCAAACATCGCTCAACAGTCACAGTTAACTAATTCCGTGGCATAAAACTCACTGCAAATACTGCACGCTTAGTTTGGACTAAGTTATGGAATCAATTAATTCATTTTATCGATTAAATAACTAGTGGCTCTCTGAGCTGCAAATCTCGCGAGTCTATCTTTTTGAACATTATACGTATTTAATATTTTTTCAAAATGTTTAAAAGTTTTTAACACTGAAGAGAAAGAAAGGAGAAGAGGCATGCGGTGCGGTAGATATCGCGTAGCGTGCCCTTAATACAGGCTTAACCTGGTTTTCACCAAGTGCTGATTTATTTTAATCGAAACTTTATTACTACAGTGCTGTTTATTTTGTACAGGTATTGATTGCAATCTGCTAAGAAAGGCCCTTAATATGTGGCGATTGAGCTAATCAGCAGTAGGTGAAAAAGGCCCTTATTGCGTTACCCCTTTGGATCTCTAAGCTAATGTGGCTAATAAAGAAAGATTTTGAGCGTAAGTCACCTGAATCCTCCGCTAACAGGTTGCCAAGATACCTAGTCTGCAAATTTCAAAGTTTCCTTTGACCATGCCCCTAAGTTTCCGCGGCTAAATGCAAGAATTAAAACTGGGGTTACAGGAATTAATATATTTTTTATCTTATTTGATACTGTAGTGGCTGCCGCAGAACTGGCTGAGCGCGTAATTGTTGTTTATTGCAGAACGATGTAGCTACGCACTGATCCCTTGCTGGGACACTAAAGGCACAGAATAAGTGGCTAAGCTGAAGGCTCTTCCAGATAGAGATAGATAGTTTTGAGCGGAATTCCGAAAAACTTGGAAAACACTGGCGTATTATCGTTCTTACTTATTTCTCGCTAGCTAAATCTAAAATCTGTGCCTGGTGCGAAATCACTAACGCGAAATAACTGAAATCCGAGTGAACGTTCGAGGCAGGCACATACTACTACTGACTACATAGAAATCTTAGATAGCAATGAGACGGAAAATACGCCACTATTTGAGAATATCCGAGTGCAAGATGGTAAAATGTACAGTAGTTTTGTCTGAAATCTATACACCGGAAATAGAGACAAATTTGAGATCTCTTTTTGACATGCTGACGTCAACCATAGAGTAAAAGGAACTTAGAAATTCCTTCTCTTTCCAGTGTATACATTTGATAAGTAACGACTGTACATTGACTGTTGGTTGGTTTACCAAAAGCAAGACTCCCACGTGAGCGAGCGAAGCGTGCGGTCTTTGTTGTGACGCCGTTTAATTGTATTTCTGCCCTGTTCGAAGCGATCTGGCGACTGTTGACCCCGGAGGCGCTCGTACACGGGGCCATTACCATTGTCGAGCGTACTCGCAACACGCCCGGCGCGCCGCCGCCTCCGCGCCCCGCACCGCCGCGGCGCGTTGGCTCCGGAGGTGCCGGAGGTGCTGATTCGGTGTTTTTACGCTACCTACTCGAGATGACTGTCCATTTTCTCGAATCACTTTCAAACGTTACATTCCTTTAAAAATATATGTTTGCTCTCAAGGCTTAGGTTACTTTTTTTTATTTTTTTTATTTGGTTTGTCAATGTAGACTTGTTTAAAAAAAAATTGTTTTACAAAACAAAATACATTAATACTATCGGAAACACTACTATTACTATCTACAATTAAAGACAAACACAGCATGCTTCAAAAAATTATCAAGCTAAACAAACTTTAAAATAATAATAATAATACAACACAAAAACAAAAGACGAGAAACAGTTAAGAGAAGAACCTTCAGTTGTATAAAATATAAAACAAAACGTACTTGAAATATTATGAACCAAAACTAAACACAATTTTGTAAATTCGAAACTAAAGAAACAAATAAACCACACGAAGATCAATATGAATTAAGAAAATTAAGATTTCAACATTACTTAGTAAACTAAAAGCATGCTTAGTAAACTTAGAGCTTAATTTTTTTTTTATTTTTTAAACGATTTTTTTATAACTTTTTTACTTCACTGGACATTCATTCAACATACATTATTTCAACGATTTCAATTCCTTATTAAACGCCTCATATGTTAACTGATGGTCAATCGAATGAGAACGATACAAATGATTAAAACTACTACATATTTGTCGGATCTTGACCGTGGTAAGATAGGTGAAGTATAGTTTTCGTCGTCTACTTCGCCTTCGCCCTCCATGATTAATATTCAAAACCAATTCACAAGAAAGTATGCAAACAATTACGTTTAAATGCACAAAGTAATCGCAAATATCAATCAAAACCGTTAATATGAAAAAGTGATTCAGGCGTGATACTTCGCACTATTAGACGCGTGGACGAGGCGGCGGCCCGCGCGAGAGTAGTCTCCCGCATTGCAATTACGAAGCACAAAATTGGGTGTAGGTTGCTGTACTTACAGCAATATGACAGCTTTTGCGATTACGAAATCGATGCATTCACAAATGGTGCGGCACTTAGCGCTACCCGCAGCAATTAGGTCAACTCCATACATTTCGCGTCGAATCGGTATTACGAAACGGCAAAGAACTGTCAAATACGGGGAGGTAAACGCCTATTTCGTCTGCTCGTCTAGTCAAGTACCTCAAAAGTTGACCTATTGTCGACACAGATTGGTCCGTGCTGGATGTAGGTGGATGAAAAACGGCTTCGTAATCGCGCTTTAGAAATGACGGGGGCGCACCTACACGTACCGCGGCACCATCCTCAAATTTTGCGTAATCGCACTGCCGGAAAACACCCTGCCGCGCCGGCACCTTCCCACCGTCGCCTGATCCACAGATTGCCTGCTTCGTTCAGAACGTGCTTCGATCAAACTACGCTAGATGGCGGGGTAATATAGGCAGCTAGCCGATCACCTATTGATTATAATCGTTTTGTCAACAGCCAACAGATGGCGCTGATATCAATGGCGCCGACACGGCCATTCTGCTGCAAGTCGCGCTCGATCTGCTCTGGAATGAAATAATTTGGCACAGCAAATCATCAAAAGTTTTGCCCCTCGGTCAACCTGATGTTACTATAAGTCATCTGCGTGGAGGCCAAAATGTTCAACAAGCTCCATATTTTGAAGAAGGAGGCCCCTGTCCTCAACAACTAAGCGTAATTTCATGCATGATGGAGGCTTGAGTTTTCAACACCCTTTCAAAAATTTAATAAGTTATGGAAAGTCATATTACCATGTCCCGGATGGGACAAATTGTTGCCTCAATTATTTCCTTGGTGTTTACGGTACCTTCATCAATCGCCGACTCGGTTGCTTGACTACCTGAATGTCCTGACTAAGGTGCTGGGCGCAGCTGATCTTAAAAATCTTTGTCCGTTCGTCCTTTATTGTTTTTGCGTATAACACAATTGCCGTTTTCACTTTTCTTTTTTATCGTTGCGGCCGATTCGGCATTACATGTCGGTTTTACCATAATCCAAGGGTCCATTTCATTGGGCAGGTTGATTGATGCACATCGTTGGATCGTATGGTTAAAGATGGGGCATTCACCTATGTATTCTTGAGAGCAGCTCATGTTTTTGAAAAAATACTTAATTGCGTTACTCAAATCTATGTCTGTTTACCAAAATCACCGAATGTTGTCTTGACCAAAAATTTCGCAAAGTGGCTTCACCTTTTAATATTTACAAGCAATAAAAGTTCAAATCTCTATTAAAAATTCACAGGGTATTTCATGGTCTTCTACGATATGAAAACGAATCTCGACGAAAACTGTGATATGTTGGCAATAAAAGACCGGAATTCCCGTTCTCAAACCCTGTAGCATTAAAGAGCAGTCCTCTCACTTTCCAGAACGATCTGCACCAAATAATGAAATTAGTTCTAACTGTTTACTGCAATCTACCCTCAATATTATTTTTGCCAAGGAAATTGTGTTACCATCACTCTAAGTTTTTATTTAAAACATACCGTGTCTCTTTGCCTTTATTTAGCACAATAACTTCACTTAATCTCAGATTTTTCCGTGGGTTTTGAATGAGAAGAAACAGAGATAGTGGCAGTAAAGGACTTAAGTTCCGATACCTTAATATTTGGGCAATCCGACTGAATGGGACCGGATATGCCGCATTTTAAGCAAACTAATGAAAGGAAACGCCTAGGTTTGGGTCGTTTAGCTGGTGGTTCTGCACTCCTTGTGTCTCGATGTTTTATAGTCAATGCGACCGATATGAACTCAGGTACAGTTGAGCATGTTTATTGTAAGACGAAGCTGTAGGTATGCATTGTCGATACAACATATGACCGCTCCAACGGTCTTATTAATACTTTACAAATCTTCCAAGCTTTTGTTATGGATTTGGTTGGGTTAAATGGGTCAAACTTGAAGTTTCGTAAATCGAGAATATCATTTTAAATATCGTGCTCCGGGTTCGATTGTCTGCACTAAAGCCTCACGCATATCAGGCCATAATGGAAATGTTACTAGCCACGTGTGCCCAAGGTATTTTCACGATATTGTAATAATCCAGCAATCTTAATGCAAATCTTGTAATCGGTGCGATTCCAGTCTTCTTTGGCTCGATCCACTTGCTCACACCAATCTCTAAAAGAAACCAATCTCTAGAAGACACGAGTCTCGTGCAGGTGGTGCGGTGGAGTTTGCAGCAGATGCATAAACGAGATATGTCTAAATGTCTTATGTCTTATGTCTTATGTCTTATATAACAAACAAGCAACATTTTAATATGCGCCTGCTGAATATCATACCAGGGTATGTTTCGCTCGGTGGAAAAATATGCATCTGTCCCCGGTGAGCACAACAAATAGGAGCGTAGGTAACGTTCTTGGTAACGACTTATATCGCGGTAGGGTCTAGCGACGACTTGTCGCTCCGGCCGAGGTCCAGGCAATGTATAACAGGTGCGCGACGGACAGGCGACATTTGACTAGGTGGCTATGCAGGTGTGCACAAAAGGTATGCGCGGCTGCACCGTGAATGGAAATAGTGCACCGAGACCTGCATCTAGGTACTTTTTCAAAGGAAGAACTTGCTCGTTAGCAGCGATATAAAAGGGAAAGATATGGCATTGTCAAATACTGGTTCCGTCAAATCGTGTCACCGTAAGATACATGGGTGCGTGCCACTGGCGTCAGGTGGCCTCGGAGTGACAAAGGTGTGAAAGAGTGAGAGAGCTACCACATTTTTCCCTGTTGGCAAATCTGTGACCATTTAGTTATATGGACTTACTCAATGTTTGTGACAAGGGTCGCTGAAAGGTGACCTAGATATGGAATATAGGCTCACTTGCATAATCGCAAGCAATCAATTCAAGGAAATAATATGCAAGAATTGTATTCTCATATATTACGTTAATATTTCCAAATTCTGAACTCGGGATTCGTTCCAAAAAACCACGCACATGAAGGTGAAAATTTTAACCAATGCAACGTACATTTTTTGATGTTACTACTTCCGTGCTAGACTAAGGACCGAGTGCACGAAAGAACAAAAAATCAAAATCATCGTCAAAGTATGGTCAAACACGTCACTTTGTGGCTTAGCCCCGATTGCACGAAGAGACGGCCGAGTTAATCAATGTTCAAACACGTCACTTTTAGTGAATCGCATAGAGTTCCTTCTATACTGTCCATACAAAGTGACGTGTTTAATCATACTTTGACGCTGATTTCGATTTTATGTCCTTTCGTGCACTCGGCCCTAAAGAACCATATTGTAACTTTCGGTTGTTACAACTAATTTACAGTATGAAACATTTCGGGTTGTACCCGTTTTATATTTGTTATGTGGTTCATATAAATCTGCCATGAGAGTGACGGTGCACGATGCGGGTCGATCGGTGGGAGGGAGTCCGTACGTGTGACGGTCTGACCGCTAGGGCGTCATGTGTGGTCTAGTGTGTGGGTGTGTACAACCGTGGACGCGCTGCTATCAGAGAGCGCTGCGTCAGAGACGGTACGCCATACACTAGGCACCTCAACAACGGGAGCACAAACCCTACGATATGGCTGTATCGATCGATAAAAGTGTTTTGGTTTCACTTATCGTGCGAGCGGAAACGAGAAAGATAGAGTTTATCGGTCGATATAGCCGTATCGTTCGTTTGTGCTCCCGCTGCAATTCTTGTTCTGCAAAAGTGTATCGTCCCATTCACGCCCCCATTACTTCTTTTTCATCGAAGCCCATTTCCCGTACCCCCTACAAAAGTTTTGAAGCTAAGCTTCTACAGCCTCGTTGCGCACCGCCTGATCCGTCACCGTCATCGTCGGGTGGATCAGTCAATTATGAAATTACTAGGATTGATACCATCGCATTGCATGAAAATATGGTCGAAGCAACAATAAAAATAGGCTATCATCCAGTTCGATGTAGCCGTGCTCATAAAGGCCACGCAGACCCTGGCATGGCAATTAATTCCTTCGGAAAAGCTGTTTGTGGGGCTAATATATTTACGGTGTGGTGGTATTAGACATCGATGTCAAACGATGGTAAGGATGGCTGTATATTACCCCAACATACCCATGAAAACTAGGTGCCATGCATCGATATAATCTATACGTCGATGGTGCCATGTATATTAATTATATTATTGCACGGTCACATTGAACTGAAAATTTTCATTCCCGCTTTCAACCATATTTTATTTTGTTAACCTTGAGAACGTTAAGTCAAAATAATAGTTAGCACGTAGCATATGTAAATATTGTAACCGGAAATCTGGTGTCGCAAGTTTTTACACGCTGCAGAATTTCAATGAGACCGTGGTAGACTGACGTAATAAATGCTGCTTCAGAAACTTTTTTTTTTTTTATAGCCAAGAGGCTAAGCTACATTAGTGTTCAAAGCGTGCATTTTCGTGGCGCATTTACCCGTTTGGCGCCAACAAGTCAAACGTAAATATAGATACATAGAGGTACAACCATGGAGATATGGCATCGAGCGCGGCTACAATGGGACCCGTTGCCTCCAATTTTCAATAACGTACATGCCAAATGCAAACATAGTCGCAGACGTATTGGAGGGTCTGTGTGGGTGGCAATTGACTTGACGAACGCTATTTTTGAGCACATTCGCACGCGGTGGCAATGTTTCGAATGCGCGACGCTCGCCGCCGGATTCCCACAATTATACACGGTGTTAACCCAAGTAGGCGACATTCCCGAAAGGGGGTTATTTTGGGTCACGTACTGATGCCGAAAAAGTTTTTTTTTTTTGACCTTTTGTTTTAAAATTTTCGATTTCTAATACTAGTATGAAAACATAGTATTTCGTAATAGGAATCACGCTGCATTTACAAAAAGTTCTAAAGTAGAACATTTTTCATAATAAATGTGAAAATTTACATTCGGGTTGACGCAATAAAATTGGCGGCGGCGCGTAGTCAGCTGCGAGACAGCAAACGCGTGACCTTGGCAGTGGTGCGTACACATGGCGTGCTTATACCATTCCAAAGGTAAATTGTCGCTGAGGTAAAAGTTTGGATTTGCATTTTTTTTTTACTATTTTAGATTTAATTTTTAAATACCACAAAATGATCAGAATATGAAATAGTTAAATAATCGGTATTAAAATAGAAATGTCGCGAAAAAAATTTACACCGTGTATAGTAATTCTGACCATGCAGCGGAGACGCGCCGCCATATTGTCCGCATGCCACTTCTCCTTCCTTTCTCTTCAGTGAGTAAAACGGTCGCTATGAGTTCAGTCCTTCTAGTTGTCCTAGCAGAAAGAGATCCGACCAGCCTGATGGCAATGGGACAGGAGCATATAAAAATAATTGTATCCCCGACCTAATTGCCAAAGTGCAGTTTAAAATATGTATGTTCGCTCTCTGTCCTGCTATGTAGTCCCAATTGGTCGGAGTTCCGTCCAATTTTGTAATAAAATCAAGCACATTGTCATTATGGGGTGACGTCCCCCTCCCGACGCGACACAGCGCGGCCTTAGATGTTCTTTTTCATCTAAGAGCGCGGCTCAATAATGTTCGATGCAAGAACGTTGACGTTTTTGTTTTCATGTTTTTTTCTAGACAGCTAATCGGACTGAAGCAGTATTTAGACAGGCTCACGTTCACGGTTAAAAGATCCCGTCATCGACGTACGATCCCGCTAAATGCAATGTTCGATATTATTTGGCCGTCTCGGCGACGTTTGCATGGAAAACGTATGTGGGTCAAAGTCCAATGTGCGGTGTCTAGTGTGATGCTACAAACAGCATCCCCTAGATAAGACATTTGAAGCAAATTGTATGTCCCTTCTCGAGCAAAAATAAAAGATCACGTTACTAATTGTAGATGCACGTGAGCGAATATATTTTAGGAGAATCCAACTTTTGTGTTATTTTTATTTATATCTGTAACTGTTATAGTATTGTCAAAGCTGTAATATTATAATGACAATAATGAAATGGTGAGTACATGGTAACATGTCAATCGTCTCCCATTTCTCACAATGTCACTAGGTTTACCTTTACATAATTTTACTGGACACACTAAGAATACTATATTATAGTAAGCCTTCGGCGCCTAATGATTTAAAAACAAGGTAAGAGTTGAATAAGGTCGAGTTAACTAAAATATGAAATAAATTAAATATTATATTTCATTGTTTTATCCAACAAATTTTGACAAATGCTTAGGCCGTGTCGCCTCAACGACATCTATGGTGATAAAGCAGTTTTATGCCCCTTGATCTCTTGTGTGGTTCAGTTTAGTAAACCGGTTCCACGGCTGTCTAGTAAACGCAACCGCAACGTCTGTTGCATTGCGGTCGTGTTGATAGATCGCGCCAGAGGCCTTGAACTTGTTCCGAGTGAAAGTCCGCAACAATATGTAGAATGGACGGTGAAGCAAGGACAAACAAAATGTATAGCCGAATGACTTTGACTGACTGATTCATCAACGCACAGACCAAACCTTCCTGGGTAAAAACACCCACTAAAAGGATTTCCCTCAAGGGTCTCAAGGGGATAAAACTGGTCGAAATAAGTTTTTATCGAAATCAAGTAAGTCTAGATCCCGTCGAGATATGACAATTTTATTTCCGGAAAATATTAGGCACTGGACTATGTGTAGAATAGGTTTTAAATTTTTTTTCGAAATTTCTCCGTTGAGGGGCGAACAGGGCCTTAATAATGATTTTACTAGATTCACAAACTTTTAATCCCGAAAAGATATCTTTGTTAGGGTTCCGTACCCAAAGGGTGAAAACGGAACCCTATTACTAAGCCTCCGCTGTCCGTCCGTCCGTCCGTCCGACCGACCGTCCGTCCGTCCGTCCGTCCGTCCGTCCGTCTGTCCGTCTGTCACAGGGCTGTATCTCATGAACCGTAACAGGTAGGAAGTTGAAATTTTTACAGATTATGTATTTATTTTGCCGCTATAACAACAAATAGGTAACATAATAAAATAACAATAATTAAAGGGGGGCCCCATACAAAAAACGTGTT
Organism: Incurvaria masculella; assembly: GCA_946894095.1. Taxonomy (NCBI): domain Eukaryota; kingdom Metazoa; phylum Arthropoda; class Insecta; order Lepidoptera; family Incurvariidae; genus Incurvaria; species Incurvaria masculella. The sequence goes on along the minus strand of OX335641.1, from coordinate 12,921,728 downwards.
TTTTTTTGTAAATCTTGTGCGATGGTACGGAACCCTTCGTGTGCGAGTCCGACTCGCACTTGGCCGGTTTTGTTGTTGTTACAAAAAGAAATATAAATGCCTTCAAACAAAACATATAATTTTATGATCATGGAGGTGAAGAAATAACATTCTTCACCTCCATGGTTATGATAGGTGCTTTTGAGATTACCGACTCTTTCTGCCGCGAGAAAGCCGTAACATGTTTCAAACATAATATAATATTAATAAATAATGATTTTTTTAATTTTGTGATTTTTTTAAATCCTAATTTTATGGGAAATTATTTAAAATAATATTTAACAAAGGACTACTAATAATGTTTAGGATTTTCTCATATTCTAATCATATACCCTTTTTACCATCAAACACTCCTATTAAACACTCCAATTGGAGAAAAAAGATTCCCTCGCACCCTCGCACCCTACAAAATAACTGTTTCATCGATTCAAATCTTGTCATCTCAAAATCGTGTTTGTCTAATACTTCGATGGTCTAATCCCTATCTTCTATTTTTTAAGGTTTTTTTAAATGTATGCTCTCGAATGGATTCCACATTCGTCCACTTTCTACCTTCGCTCAACGTGGAACAGGGAGAAAATGCACAAATTCACAGTCGACTACGTACCTCAACAGGATGAGCTTGTATCGGGGGCTGTCATCGAGTTTGTAGTAAGAAACTGTAGTAGAAAACATTGTTACATTCATCGAGATTCGATCCTTCGCCACAGAATGAGTAATAGTGCTACGCCTTTGCCCAGGAAGCAATCATCGGAGCCTTTTAGGGTTCCGTACCCAAAGGGTGAAAACGGAACCCTATTACTAAGCCTCCGCTGTCCGTCCGTCCGTTTGTCAGTCACAGGGCTGTATCTCATGAACCGTAATAGGTAGGCAGCTGAAATTTTCAGAAATGGTGTATTTATTTTGCCGTATAACAATAGCTAAAATTAAAAAAAATATAAAAATTAAAGGCAATTTACAATTTACAATTTACAATACAAAAAACCTTTGTGAAAGAGTCGTATTCACTACGTATAATATTCACAACGTATAATCTTATTTTTTCCAAAAAATTAAAACCATGCATAACGTATAATAGTCACAACGTATAATGTTATACGTTGTGCATGAGTTTAAAAATAAAATAAACTCTTTGCATCATGCAGAACGTATAATAGTCACAACGTATAATATTCCTAACATGAATTCACAAAAAAAGAAAACCATGCAGAACGTATAATATGCCAAGAAGCACTGCATAAAGCGCCCTAACAACGATACATTTAAGGCTGAAATTGCTACGAATCGATATCTGTTGAAGAGTAACAATTTGCTACAACGCTAATTGAGACGGTCGAAAAGTCGCGTGCGAGTATAATCTTTAATCTTATATCGATAAGGGCGCTTATCGTATGAAATATTTTAGGATTATATGATATGCATGGTTTTCTTTTTTTGTTAAATAAAGATCATAACATTATACGTTGTGACTATTATACGTTATGCATGGAGAAATAAGTAATTAAATTTTTTGGACTTCTTCATGCACTACGTATAAGATTATACGATCTGCCGATTATACGTTGTGCATGGTTTTAAAATTTTGTTAAAATATGACATTATACGATCTGCATATTATACGTTATGCCGTTCCCCCTTGTGAAAAACCGCCAAAATTGTTTTTGTGTTAAATCTTGTCCGATGGTACGGAGCCCTTCGTGTGCGAGTCCAACTCGCACTTGACCGGTTTTACTGATGCGAAGGAGTTCGTGAATCTCTCTCCTGTGCCCGAAACATGAACGACGTGCGTAGCTCTGCAACTCGCTCTGCAACCTCTAATGTCGCAGAAGCCACTTCGCTCTCTATGCATCATTTGTTATTTATTAAGTAGGTACCTATGTGCCTTAGAACAGATAATGAACTGGAAGTGCGATGTAGCCCGACCTCTGCTACCAACGCATGCCTATGCTGGGCAAAACCTTTGGTCATTACGATGGCGGCGGGCGGCGACGCGGAGGGTTGCGTAGGGCGCCGCGTGTACGATTGCTGCTGTCGTGGAGTCACAGGAAATCAAAGATTTAGATCTCTGCAGGAAATAAGATTTTATAATTTTAAGGAATGCATTCTTGTGCCAACGCACAATTTTGCACGGCGACTGTCATTAAAATAGCGAAATCGTTTTCCAGGCCCTAACGTTTCCTTACCCCTAAACGTTGTCAGATTTTCATCTTATTTTTATCACTTCAGAAAGCTTCGTTTTGTTTTTTTTTGGAAATTTATCAGTAAAAAAATTTGAAAATTAACGTAAAAAAAAATTCCTTTTTTCCAATGCTTAATAAGACAATATTTTCCAATCTAAAAAGTATATTTAAAAAAAAATTAACATAAAGACATAGATTATAGAATATATTTTAGAATCCAAAAATTCAAAAACCTAGTAAAACATTAAGAGGATGGAAACAGTTACGAATTGATAGGGTAAGTGACATTACGGTTGCGATACATGACAAAACATTACACCTTCTAGAACAGAAGTAATAGATATTCTAAATTTTTTTTATGAGTAGTGTGGTGAAGCATGAGTAGATGCAGAGGTTTCGGAAAAACAAGTGATGTTAAATGCCAAAGTTAAATACATTAACTACATAAGGTATGTAGCACCTACATGTGTTGCATAGGACCAACGAGAACATATAATTACTCCTACCTATAGGACAGTGAATTTAGATTCTGATTCTGATTTTGACCCACACGTTTGCCTTCGAATGAAAATGCCTGCTGTAGTGTTTATTGTAATTGATTGATTGATTTGAATTATGGCCTCTGTCCTTAGTTTATTGTAAGACTACCAGTGCTACTACCCGCAGCGTCCGATGTATAGATATAATACCTATTATCCTTCATAATACAATAGTAGAAGAAATCGGACCGGTAGATACCTACTCACCTGAGAAGCAAGTGCTTACGCAAAAATATTTTTATATGCGCCACCTAAAAACGTTCCTACTTCTTGATTCCACTAGCGCAGTACCTATACCTATTGTATTCACTGAAGATTGTATTCGTCCGGGAAATACCTACCTCTACCTATCTTGGTCCCAGCTCATCATCAGTGAGCCTACGTGCCCAACCTTATTTGAAGCAGAATTTATGGGTAGGTTTACGTTACGGCTTTTTGAGTAGGTTTACGTTTTATATCGCTCAAATTACCTAGTTAGGTAATATCCGATCCGTTGCTGGCGATTAAGTTAAATAGCACGAACTTACAACACAATCCCGCTAATCAGCTGACATTAGGTAGTAAGTACCTAAGAAGTAAGGGTATTGTAGGAGATTAGGTACAGGTAGTAGGTACCAAGAAGGGTATTGCAGGAGCGTGTGAACCACCTCACCGTTGGTTAGAATGATGTCCCGCGTGCGGAGCAGCTGCCTAGTCAACTCAGGACACTCACTTTCCAGCACCGCACACAACTCACTCGCCCTCGCCGCACCAAGCTTGCTGACAGCATCCACGAAGCCCGCGCACTTATGTTCCGCGTCCCGCTCGCCCGAGATCGCCTCGTGGTCGGCCAGACTGAGCAATCCTTTCTTTACTAGCACATCGAGCACGTCCGTGGTCGCGAGTTCGCGCAGCAACGTGCGTTTGTGTTTGAGCAGGCCCGCGCGGACATCCGGCGCGCGAGACATCCTGCGGGCGACTGTCTGTCGGTTCGTTCTGTTTTGTTATTGTTTGGCCGCACGCTCCCTCCACTTTCAATCTTCAAATGCGCAGGCGCACAATGATGGGGGCAAGGGTGCCTGCCGCTGCCTAGGAGAAAGGAAACAAGTTGGCAGCCCCTTTTTGCTATACACAACATTATGGATCTATCAAATCATAGTGTTTCCCATTACGAACGCCGAATGCAATTACCGTTGCAGCTTCGTCACGGATTGTATATTATATGTTAGGATATAATATGTTCTGTGTATTATATGCAATATAAGTCAATGATTACATGTACCTATATGTATTATGTGTTCCGTGAATTTCTGTAACAACGACAGAGCATCTCTCCCCAAAATCAAGTTTCGGCAATGTTGTGCTGTACCAGTGCGAGCACCCAATACCTAATACCTACGTCGCATCGATTTTAAGTGGCACCTAATAACCCAACCTTCTTCTATTGCGGACCCTAGCGCCGCCACCCATCGATCCACCACTTTAACATGATCCGAGGACCCCTAAATCCCATTTTGCTTCATTCTTTTACTTCGGTCCGCCCCTGGGATAAAGGGACCCCAGGTTTGGAAACACTGCTTACTTCGCTAATGCGAAATACCGGATGTGGGTGATAACGGTGATAGTAAAGAGTATGGTCATAGAATAAGTATGGTGATTGCTTACAATAACATGTACCTATTACTGAGTTATTTATTAGGGTTCCGTAGCCAAACGGTTGCCAACCGAACCCTATTACTGAGCCTCTGCTGTCCGTCCGTCTGTCAGGGGCTGCATCTCATGAATCTGTCTAATAAATATAAAACTAAAAACATTGATATATTTTTGTATGTATTTATTTTATATTCTTTGTCAACGGTTAATAGCACAGTCACGAAATTGTGTATACGCAATCAATTATGATAACCCATTATGGATGCATTATAATGCACTCAAGGATGCCGTGCAAGGATGGTTTTAAAAAGAATGAAATAAACTTTACATTTAATCAAACCCATTCACTTATATGTAACATAATACAATTTATGTATGTTATATAAAAGCTTGTCGAGAAATTAACCTGCATAAAGAAACAAAAAATTATCTATGTGTCTTCTATACTAATAATAAATCTGTAAGGGGTGTTCATGGAGTAGGTTGCTTTGTTTTCTAAGATACTTCGTTTGTAGACTTTATGTATGATACTAAAACGAAATTGACGATTTTTTTAGAAATCAGTTCTGTATGTATGTATGTATGTATGTTCCTCCATAGCTATATAACCGATTATCCGAATTAGATGAAACTTAGTACACGTACATTTAACTACCCGGGAATCAGGATAGGCTAAAGATAATTCAGTTCCACTTACGCTAAGATGTGGCTATCATACAAACTACAATGCTCTGCACGGCTCGGCGGGAGGGCGGCGTCTGGAGGGGGGGAGGGGGGCGGCGGAGGCCCTTACTTTTACTAATAGTACCGAAGTACGGCTTGGTATTTCCCGCAACTTTAGGACTACTTGGCATCACACTAAATCGCCAGAGGTGCGACCAATGGATTACAATACTTAATACATGAGAACCAATTACTCGATTTAGATGCGGATTGTACCTACGTTTAGCCTGATTCTACTCAAAACTTATAGGCTACATAATATAAAGCTTCATTACCAGAGGGGTGAGTAGAGAGTGTTAAGTTTTTATAACTTGCGAACCACTTCGTATTTTATCAACGTATAGCATCTCTGGGAGCAGTCAGGTTCGGGATGGGTTACTGTTTTCGATGTTGAGGCTGGCCGTGGGTTGGAGACAACGCAAAACTCAACTACGTTGCTTACCTGCTGTCATTTCATGAGTACGAAAGCGTTGTGACTCACCAGTCATCAGTGACTCACAGGTGAGAATCTCAATCCCCTTAAATTTCTTGTTCTTTTCAGTTCGCTACAGTGCTCAGTAGGCAGCTCGAACATAACCTCTGTCAAGCAACTGTCACTGTCAGATAAGATAATTCTGTGACCAACATAACATTTTTGCTGATATTCCTTGGACGGGAGAATGTTCTATTTTTCTGATAACTAATCGCATACCTTTATAGCGCTTGTCTGTACAGTTCAGACCGTAGGGCTTCGTGATGGCACCCACCATCCGTACCGGAGGTCATGGTCAGTTTCGCTTCAATGATAGTTTAGTTCGAACCATGCCATTGTTTTACCTCACCGCTCATTACCGTTTCACAGGTGCGGAGGAGTCGGGCTCAGATTCTGATAGTTCGAGCGTCGCGAGTGGCAGTCCCGTTCGTTCTGCCAAGGAGCCCAGTCATTCACGGTATGTACTTCCGCCTTCATTTTATTTATGGTATCCTTTCTTTTCATTACAAGGTGCATACACTTGAAAAGATACATTGACATTCCACATACATATTAATTACTCAGGAATTCCAGTTTTTCAGGCCCGACAAATGTGGTACGGTAGAGGGTCGACTATTGGATGTTTGTTATACGAATGACCGCTTATCCGAACAGCCTAAAAAAGCCTGGACATAAAATCGAGCAAGATAGCGAAATGTCCGCACACTAAGGCCCGAGTTCACGACTTCTCGTACAATGTCATCCATTATGATTACATTTAACGATGATGCAACGTCTTATCGCCCATCATATGAAATTGAGTTGCACGTAATATATTTTCGTCAAAGTTACCTTGCCAGGCGTCAGACCACAAAAAGTCCCTCGAAACAATGGGCAAAAATGTTTGCTGTATGGCAACTCTCAGCACCGCCTGAGCTGACATAGTACTGTCATTCTCCTACAGCATATAATCAGAATGGGACAAGGACAATTGAAGCACCACCTAGCGTCAAACATTCGTACTAACAAACAAACCCGTTGCTCTTGGAGCTGCGGGGTGGCGCTACTAGCGCCCAATATGTTGGCTTGCTAACAGCTGTTCGTAGCACTACATATAACATATATTTTGCGCCAAATTTTGTATCTGTGGCCAGGCTAATAATTATGGAAAACAAAGCATTGTATTCCATTAATGGCGACGTTTGCCTATTATATAAGGTCCAATTAGGCTAATGACTTTTGATGCTTTCAATTATTATTTAATCATGATTTTTACGGTGATCAATGGGTTGGGAGTGATTACGCTTAGCGGTTAACAGCAGCGATTAACGAATTCATTAAGTTTTGTGCAACGCAAATTTTGACTGATCAGGCTTTGATCATAGGTTGACGGTGAGGTTGACGTGCACGACCGTAGGTGCAACCCGGTCCAAGATCAAGTAATTCTTTTTAAGTGTATATCTGTAAATATACAAATAATATATATATGTACGTATGTATGTAATATGTATGTATAAATAAAATAAAATGTGTTATAAATATTTATCTTAAGGTGGCCCAACCCGGCGGGCCTAACTCATTCGCGGGCACGGTACAAAACCGTGCTGTTGCGCTCTGGGACCTTCTCTGTTTCAAAGAATAAGACAGGCTCCGTGATGAGGAAGATGCAACATGTCCACAAAAAAGACAATGTGCATAGTGTATGATTTGGTAAGATTTACGAAAATTTTAATTTTAAAACGACTTATAGCTAAAAGTAAACCACGACCGCTGTATTAAAAAATCTAACAACAAACAAATTGATCATAAATCTTGATTAAATAAGCTATGTCTGATGACTAATCTTTTTACGATGTTCTTACTTTATCATTGCGTAATCCACCTCCAAAGTTATTGCATAAAACGCGCAAAAAATACGATCTTTCGGACCTTATAACTTAGAAACAAAACACAATTTTACAATGCCAATGGTCTTCAGACATCTAGTTCGATCAAATAAAGCTATTTTGAGCAAAATTTTGGATCTCTGACAAGAAATATGGGTGTGATCTTCTTTCCCCTTTTGTATGGGGAGATGAGCGGGTTGGGCCACCTTAAAGTAATAACTTAAATTGTATTTTGTTTAATCACTTCCGTTCTGGATTTTTATATCTTACTGAGCCCCCCCATCTTCAGTCCGCCCCGTGCCCGACTGGAGATGAAAGCCGATAACGATGAATTGAAAGCCATAGTCAAAGCAGATTCATCACAAAATTCGGTTTTTAAATCCGTTTACAGTTTAAGGTGTCCCTTCCCGCCGGGACTAACTCATTCGCAGGCACTGTAAAAACCGTGCTATTGCCCTCTGGGAACTTCTATGTTTAAAAAAAAGATAGGCTCCGTGATGAGGAGCTACAGTGATATGCGAGCAACTCTCGCACGTTATGACCCTATCATTTGATAGTGGGAAGTTGCCACAGGATTGGAAGGAAGCAACGGTCACACCAATCTACAAAAAAGGAGACAAGCTTTCCGCAGTCAACTACCGGCCAATAAGCCTGACAAGTATCGTGTGCAAAACTATGGAAAATATTATTAATGAGCAAGTAAGATCATTTCTAACCCAAGAAAGCATCATAATCGAGGAACAGCACGGCTTTGTACCGAGACGCCCGACTGTTAGTAATCTGCTCACTTGTGTTGACAAATGGACGAACGAGTGGAATAACCGAAATCCTATTGACGTCATTTACTTGGACTACGAGAAGGCCTTTGATAGAGTCCCAATAAACCGTCTAACTCAAAAGCTGGAACATTTTGGATTCAGAGGGAAGCTACTGGCATGGATCAAGGACTTTCTCACAAACAGGAAATTCAGAGTACGTGTTGGCGAGGCTTATTCAGAGGCGCACGACATGCTTAGCGGGGTTCCCCAGGGTTCAGTTATCGGCCCAGTCGCTTTTGGAAATTTTTTGACCGATCTACAAGCCGTAATGCAGCAACCATTCACACTTTTTGATGATGACACGAAATTTTGTGGTGGTAATTGATACAAGACAATCTCGACCGCACAGTACAATGGACTAAAGACTGGCTCTTAACATTAAATGCTAGCAAATGTACTGTGCTGCACATAGGCAAAAGGAACCCACACCACCAGTACAATATTGATGGATTACCACTAAGTGCAGTGTCTTCACAAAAAGACCTTGGAATGACAATATCACACGATCTCAAGTGGGAACCACACATCATTGAAATTGTAAAGAGAGCAAATTCACTTCTCTATATGGTTAGGAAGTCTTTTTCACACATCACAGCAGAAGTATTTGTTAAACTCTACAAACCATATGTACGTCCTCTCCTAGAGTACGCATACCCAGTCTGGAACCCATACTTCAAGAATTATGTTGAATTGCTAGAAAGAGTACAGAGAAGACCCACTAAAATGGTGTGGCCTCTCAGGAATAAGCAATACGAGATTCGATTAGAGGCCCTGGGCCTTACTTCACACTAGAGGAGCGAAGAAAACGAGGCGACTTAATTGAAACCTTCAAAATATTAAATGGACATTATGACGTACCTAACCTAAAAGCTATGTATTCCCTGAACACTGACCAAAGACTTTGTGGACATTCTCTGAAACTCAATCATAATAGCTTCAATTCCAACCCGAGGAAACACTTTCTGTCAAACCGTGTTGTGGAAGACTGGAACAAGCTGCGGAGGAAGTCATAAGTGCTATCTCAGTGAACAATTTCAAAAACAATTTGGACAATCATGTAAAAAATATAAAAAAACCATTCGTATTATGAACACTTAAAATAAAAATAAAATAATAAAATAAAAACAATGTGCACTCAATCAGTGAAGTACACGCATCAGCTTGCAGCTGCTAGTGTATATAGTAATCATAATAATAATTTATGAAAATTTTAATTACAAAACGACTTCTAGCTAAAAGTAAACCACGACCACTGTATTAAAAATCTAACAAAAACTAAATTGATTAAAAATTTTCATGAAACAAGCTATGTCTGATGACTAATCTTTTTAAGATGTTATTGTTGAGTTGTCCATCTCGTTCGTAATCGTTGAGTAATCCATCTCCAAAGTTATTATATTGTATAAATCACCCGAAAAATTCGAACTTTCAGACCTTATAACTTAGAAACCAAACACAATTGTACAATGCCAATGGCCACCAGACATGGAGTTCGATCAAATAAAGCAATTTTGAGCAACATTTCGGATCTCTGACAAGAAATATGGGCAAGATCTTCTTTCCCCGTTTGTATGGGGAGTTCAGCGGGATGGCCCACCTTAAGCACTAATGACTTCCACCGGCAGCTTGTTCCGGGATATCCGCTAGCTTTCTTTTTTAGAAGTATTAATTCCATCTTGTTTTTCTACGAGTCTCAGGGCCGATCACATATATTAACATCGAACTTTACCGATTTGCCACTGATCAATATCATGATGTCCTCAGCATAACCTACAGTTAAAAGCAGTTTTTGTTAACCCGCAGTGAACGAAAGTTGCTGAGGTAGGAGGTGGCGCTGGATGCATACTTTATCAATGTGTATAAATTTCAGATCAGTATCTAGAAGTCCTGCACGCTCTGGAAGTGACTCCCCACATTCAAACCATTCTGCACGGTCCAACCACTCTGCACATTCAAACCGCTCTGCACAATCCAACCACTCCGCACAATCAAAAGAATCGGCCTCACCTGGGTCTCCCAAGTCTCCGGCTTCTCCCAAGTCCCAAGCTTCCAACCGGTCACGTTCTGGCTCGCCTCAGAGCCAAACATCCGGCAGTCCCAAGTCACGGAAGTCTCCCTCCCCGACCTCCCGGCGCTCCGGTTCCGGCAGCGCCCGCTCTCGCTCCAGCAGCCCGGAAAGCGTCAAAGCTCGCTCTAAAACACCAAAATCCGGCACCCATAGTCCCCGTTCGGGCACTCAGAGCCCGAAATCGGGCCCACACACTCCTAAATCACGCACTGGGAGCCAGAGTCCCAAATCAGGCACGCAGAGCCCTAAGTCGCGTTCCCAAAGCCCGAAGTCCCGTTCTCAAAGTCCCAAGTCCCGTTCTCAAACCCCAAAGGCCAAAAGCCGCTCGCGCTCTGGCAGCGGCAGCCCCAAGAGCAGGAAGTCTGGCTCTCGTTCGGGCAGCGCCACGTCACGCTCTGGCAGCCCCCAGCAGCGCGCTGATGTGGCTGACAGCCGCTCCAACTCTCCTAACCTGATGATCGACGATGAGAATTCACAAACTGCTGCACGCAAGTCCAGGAGTCGCTCCAGGTAACTATATCTGCAGCAGTGAATTGATATCACTTTACTTTTGTGTAAGATTTTTGTTGTGTGTGTGTGGTAAGCTTGTACTTGGGGGACTACCTCAATAGGGTGTGCATTCCACAGTTTACCAACCCTATTAACAAAGGATCTAGGTGATCTGGTCATGGTACATTCTTCTAGGCTACTATTGCATGCATTTTGAAGTTGGTTTTGATGTAAGTCGTAAAGCTTTTTTGCCTCTTTAATAACCTATAATTAAAATAATTTTGCTTTGTCAGTGCATGCATAGTTTCATGAACATGTGTCTGCGGTAACCTAATACAAGATTATTCAATAGATAACATTCAAAATTCTAACTATGTTATTATCTCCTCTCTTCTCTTATTCTCTACTTACATAAAAAAAAATGTCTGTCCATATGTTCGGGGTAAACTTCGTAACCACAGAAACTTCGTAAAACTTCGTAACACACCATTGTAAAGAGTAGATCTCGGGGCTCACTATAGGGTACATGCCATCCCGCTAAACAGCCTATGGGATGAGCAGTATCAAATAAAGTATACGCTCATTGAAAATCTATATCCGTGCCACGGATATTGATGGCGCTATGTGTATACTTAGTCTGCGCTATTGTGAGTGACAAATGCAATGATAGAGATATCTAGATATATCTAGATATCCCACTGGAGGCCCTTGAATGACAGATCACAAATAATAACATCTGGAAGCACTGAGGTCGGCCCCGCGCTGCGCTGCCGCCAGCCCGAAAATTACTAGCGTTGCCGATCGGTCCCTGATTCCCCGAACTCGTGGGGAATGCGAGTGTCGGGGAATTGGGCAATCCGCTGGGAATCTAGTTTTATTTTATTTTCGTTCCAAAAATATCCTGAATATTTGAAACTTTCGATTTTGTCATTGGCTGAATGACCTTTTTTTTGGTCATTAGAAAAATATTACAAATATTAAAGCAATCGGGACCGGGTTCTCTACTTCATCTTCTCCCGAAAGTTGTTTGGACGGCCGTGCGTCGGCTTTTCTCACCTTTTTTTGCTTATTCCAAATTTCAATGGAAACTTGGTTCCTATTCCGGATTTTTCAGGATTTCAGGGAATCCTAAGAACTTTTTGGGGAATTTTAGGAGTTGTTGCGGCAATGCTGAAAATTAAAAAATCTTGCAGCAACAACAAGGAACACTGCAGCGCGTGTGTGTCGTTATCTTCCTGTATAGAATGGGTATAGAACATATCAACATTCATATCATCGAATGGAAGGAAAGATGTTCAAAGCGAAATCTTTAAAAAAATTGGTTTACTATTCCGTATACTTCCTTCCATTCAATTGGAATGTTTACATGTTTATTCAATGAAGCCATACCGGCTTAAATAATTTTGATCGAATTTGTTTGATTTTTGTTTAGGAAATAATTCAGACCGACATCAATCCAAAACGACATTGACCCGAGCGAAACCGGGTACCGCAGCTAGTTGCATCCATATAATTGCAAGAATTTTAATTTTGTTCGGCAGGTCCGGCTCGGGATCTCATCACTCCAAGTCCAAATCTAAGTCTAAATCCAAGTCGAAGAGTCGATCGAGGTCCCGGTCGCAGAGCTCCAATGCCTCCGACAAAAGTGCTGGTAAATATTTGATATTCCTTTACCAACTTGCACAGTACGATATTTAGTAGATGACTGCTCCTATCGCTTGAAAAGTCCTTCAATGTTGAGGACTATTCGCAAAGTCAGGCCCCATCCCTACCCTGCCTTAAAGCAGTCTTGCAGCTGGCGACATAATTTATGCTTCACCTCAACTGGACTCTGCGCCATGTGAATGGGCCTTTTTTGTTTCGAATACCTGAGATAGCCGTATGCTTATTAATTGTGAATTTTGAAAACAAGTTGTACAGCACCTTATTGTATGTTGTTACTCCAGAAATAAAGACAAACACCTTATTTTTTATGTAACTGTAAATGGATGGCTATTATAAGAAGGAATTAGGTGCCATGCCAGGACCTTTCCTAGATGAGCATGGCTACATTGAACTGGATTGAAAACGTGGAAAATCTTTCTTTTTCCTTCGACCATGTTTTCATCCATTGCGATGGTACCACCCCTTTATTTATTGTTATTTATTTATTGTTATTTAAGAGAATTAACAGCGGTAACATAGGTACATACGAACACATTCTTATATAATAAGACACATTATTTATGCTTATGCAACCCTCAAAAACAATTCCCATTTATTACCATCAAACCCTTGCGGGTTTAACTATACCACACACGCATCTGGAAACTGTAACCTTCTTGCAGCCAGTGTATGAATGCTCACACGAGCACAGGTCAGCTGAGGCCTGTTACCTGTGTGAGTTTGAGTCAGTTATTTTTTTTTTTCAAAATACTTGAAGAGTTTTCTGACATATTTTCATCATTTATCACTATTTTTATAAAATGTTACGCACTTCCCTTTTATGTTTCTTTTGTGCCAAATTTCATGTAAACTTTACAGTTTACAGTACAGTCCTCATTGCATATCCGATTCTTCATCATTAACCCTTTCACCGCCATGGTTTTTTGGCATAATCCTTCTCAATACGCCATACTACAATTATTTCGATAATATGCAGTCTTCAATTGTTGTTTGTTTTGTTACAAATTGTGTGTTTCCACTGTTGAAACAGTAGAAGTCTAATGAACGCTAGTATGTACTGTGCAATTATGTAAATAAAACACATTATTTCGTAATCAGTAAAGTTTTATTAATGTTTGAAGTGGAGTAGTTTTCTGTCGGATATATCCGACGTTGGCGCCTGCAGAATGCCTTGCTCTGTCGGATATATACGTTCCTGGCGGGGAAAGGGTTAAGGACAATTGCAATTGTTACTTATTAAAACTGCAAAAAATTGCAATTTTGTGAAATATAACCTAACGCCTGTGGCACCCCGGCACCTCCAACTATTCCCAGTGCTGTTGCAGCCGCCTTGTAGAATCCACACAAATCGAGTACGGAGTACGTTTTGCGGCGACGTATTGTTACAAATGCGATTTTGATTTGCATGACATCCTCCGCACGCAGAGCATTCTGCATCAGTTTGAAGTAACAAATAAACGCATGCCAGTGAAATCAGGCTTATAGTCCAATCATAGAAGAATCCCATCAGGAGCAGATAAAAAGAAGCGGGCCGTTATCTCCGACTCTGAGAGCGGCGGAGAGGCGGGCGCAAAAGGCGGGCTGACTGCGGAGAAGAGGAAGAAGGCGGACTCTGGCAGCGGATCCGACACTAGCGGCAAGCCCAAGAAGAAGAGCCAGAAGCTGCTATCCGATGACGACGAGGCGGCTGAGAAGGACGGCGGTGAGTTTTGAGAATTTTGTGTGACAATCAATTATTGTTATAAATGATGTGATATGTGCATGTGTCACCTTGATACTGTTAAATTCGTGTACCAGATGTTATCAAACCGGCAGTAGAAGAAAAAGAAATGGGGTCTCCGTGTGTGTAATTATCTAATGAAGGAATTGAAGACTTAAAACCTGAAACTAAAGTGATATTGTTAAATCACAGGTGGTTCTACTCATGAAAGCGAAAGCGAGAAAGACTCGTGGTCGCTACTGAACACGAGAACATCTCTTTTTCGCTTTCATGAGTAAATGATATGCTGCACATTTTCTTTCCTTTTTGGGTTAGATGAGTAAAATTTGGTTAGGTTAACTTTACAGTAAGACATAGAGAAGATTGACAATAATCCAGTGAAATTACAATACCACTATTAATATTATAAAAAAATGTTTGCTTGGTTTTGATTTTTTTTAGTATTATGAGCTATCAGTTTTATCCCTATGTGTTTTTCGATGGCAGTGACGGCGGATGCGCTATTCGGTGACGCGTCGGATATCAGCTCGGAGGAGGAGGGGCGGGCACGGTCGCGCGACCGGAGCCGCTCGCGCTCACGCTCTCGCTCTCGCTCCCGCTCCCGATCGCCGCGCTCCGGCGACGAGCGTCGCAGCGGAGACGAGGTATGTGTGTGCACTCGGCCCTATGGATTTATGTAACGTGTCATTTGCTCTAGCATGCGTGTCCATATACACTGTAGAGTGAAGAGTTTAGCTTCTCCGACTCCTTGATTAATACTTCTGCTGTGATCCTTGCCAATGGAAGTAGCTAGCTTGTGAGGAAAGAGCTTCTTTATTGGTTGAAAACTTATTTTGGTTAAAAAAAAAAAACATAAATTCACATAAACAAGGATCTTTCTGATGGAATTTTATACTTCTACGACTATGAACATCATCAGACTACAATATATAAAATAATTTTGTACGTAATGTATACAAACACAATACAAATAGCTTTACACACACTTTACAGCACAATACCTGTTGTATTTGCCATTTAGTATGCTACCTAGAGCTCTGGCTTTCCTTGATGTGAAAATTCTTTAACATGATTTTCATAGTGTTTTCCTCCATACACAGGCGGAAAGGGCGCGGAGGGCTGCGGAGGCGGAACCCGAGGTGGAGCCGCTGCCCGAAACGCGCATCGACGTTGACATGCCGAAGATTGCGACGGAGCTCGGCCGCGAACTGCACTTCGTGAAGCTGCCCAACTTCCTCTCGGTGGAGACGCGACCTTACGATGCCGCCACCTACGAGGACGAGATCGACGACGAGGAGATGCTGGACGAGGAGGGACGCGCCAGGTATACATCCACGTGGGCAATCTGAGGTCGCGACAGAGCTTGCCCGCGGGCTCCACTTCTGTGACTGCCCAACTTGCTGTAGGTGGAGACGCGACCGTACGACGCCGCCACCTACGAGAACGAGATCGACGACGAGGAGATGCTGGACGAGGAGGGACGCGCCAGGTATACATCCACGTGGGCAATCTGAGGTCGCGACAGAGCTTGCCCGCAGGCTCCACTTCTGTGACTGCCCAACTTGCTGTAGGTGGAGACGCGACCGTACGACGCCGCCACCTACGAGGACGAGATCGACGACGAGGAGATGCTGGACGAGGAGGGACGCGCCAGGTATACATACATCCGCGTGGACATGCTGAGGTCGCGACAGAGCTTGCCCGCGGGCTCCACTTCTGTGACTGCCCAACTTGCTGTAGGTGGAGACGCGACCGTACGACGCCGCCACCTACGAGGACGAGATCGACGACGAGGAGATGCTGGACGAGGAGGGACGCGCCAGGTATACATCCACGTGGGCAATCTGAGGTCGCGACAGAGCTTGCCCGCAGGCTCCACTTCTGTGACTGCCCAACTTGCTGTAGGTGGAGACGCGACCGTACGACGCCGCCACCTACGAGGACGAGATCGACGACGAGGAGATGCTGGACGAGGAGGGACGCGCCAGGTATACATACATCCGCGTGGACATGCTGAGGTCGCGACAGAGCTTGCCCGCGGGCTCCACTTCTGTGACTGCCCAACTTGCTGTAGGTGGAGACGCGACCGTACGACGGCGCCACCTACGAGGACGAGATCGACGACGAAGAGATGCTGGACGAGGAGGGACGCGCCAGGTATACATACATCCGCGTGGACATGCTTAGGTCGCAACAGAGCTTGCCCGCGGGCTCCACTTCTGTGACTGCCCAACTTGCTGTAGGTGGAGACGCGACCGTACGACGCCGCCACCTACGAGGACGAGATCGACGACGAGGAGATGCTGGACGAGGAGGGACGCGCCAGGTATACATACATCCGCGTGGACATGCTTAGGTCGCAACAGAGCTTGCCCGCGGGCTCCACTTCTGTGACTGCCCAACTTGCTGTAGGTGGAGACGCGACCGTACGACGCCGCCACCTACGAGGACGAGATCGACGACGAGGAGATGCTGGACGAGGAGGGACGCGCCAGGTATACATACATCCGTGTGAACATGCTGAGGTCGCGACAGAGCTTGCCCGCGGGCTCCGCTTCTGTGACTGCCCAACTTGCTGTAGGTGGAGACGTGAACTTACGATCAGCGATAAGGATGAGACTATTTTGTATTTGTAGCACTGTCCCTTGCTGGACTTCGAAAAATCAATTTGTTAGGTACGACTCTTGAAGCGTACATTGTGTGTTACTAATTTTAACTCTCAACCACTTTTATTTAATTTTATCCAAAGGCTTGCTTTAACATCAGAAACTGGCCAAGTGCTAATACCATCGCACAAGATTTAACACCAAAAAATCACAATTTTTTTATTGGGACCTCCTTTAGTTTTATAATTTTTTAATTTTACCTATTTGTGTTATAGCGGCAAAATAAATTATATTATTATTATATACACTAGCAGCTGCAAGCTGATGCGTGACTTCACTGATTGAGTGCACATTGTTTTTATTTTATTTTTTATTTTAAGTGTTCATAATATGAACGGTTTTTTTTAAATATTTTTTACATGATTTTCCAAATTGTTTTTGAAACTGTTCACTGAGCTAGCACTTATGACTTCCTCCGGCAGCTTGTTCCAGTCTTCCACAACACGGTTTGACAGAAAGTGTTTCCTCAGGTTGGAATTTAAACTCTTATAATTGATTTTCAGAGAATGTCCACGAAGTCTTTGGTCAGTGTTCAGGGAATACATAGCTTTTAGGTTAGGTACGTCATAATGGCCATTTAATATTTTGAAGGTTTCAATTAAGTCGCCTCGCTTTCTTCGCTCCTCTAGTGAAGTAAGGCCCAGGGCCTCTAATCAAATCTCGTATTGCTTATTCCTGACAGGCAACACCATCTTAGTGGCTCTTCTCTGTACTCTTTCTAGCAATTCAACATCCTTCTTGAAGTATGGATTCCAGACTTGGTATGCGTACTCTAGGAGAGGACGTACATATGCTTTGTAGAGTTTAACAAATACTTCTGCTGTGATGTGTGAAAAAGACTTCCTAACCACATATAATACACAATATGTAAAAATTTCAGCTGCCTACCTATTACAGTTCATGAGATCCAGCCCTGTGACAGACAGACGTACGGACGGACAGCGAAGGCTTAGTAATAGGGTTCCCTTCGCACCCTTTGTTTACGGAACCCTAAAAAAGGTGGCTATTGCATGTAAAAATAACACGTATGCCTGCGCAGGCTCAAACTGAAGGTGGAGAACACGATGCGCTGGCGCACGGTGCTGGATCGCGAGGGCAACGCCGTGAAGGAGTCCAACGCGCGCATGATCCGCTGGTCCGACGGCAGCATGTCGCTGCACCTCGGCTCCGAGATCTTCGACGTCTACAAGCAGCCGTTGCACGTGAGCGCTACGCGTTATTCCAATGAGCGGCATTACCCATGCCCATATTCTTCTCTTTTAATGTAACTGGACATGGATATTAGCTAACACATCTTGTGGGAATTCAGATGGAAAACATGGAAAAAAAAAATTCTGTTCTTGTTAGCTGACTACCTGCTATACCCAGCTCATAAAATGTAATATACTAATACACTACATATAATGTACAACTGTAGTTCCCCTTGCTTACTTACTCTGTGGCAGGCAGCGAGCATTCATTTGTGTGGAGGAAGCATAGCCATGAGTTAGTTGAAAACATCTAACTGTAATCATTTTGCTTAAGAATTCGGAACATTCTACATCGAATGTTCGTTGCTCTAAATAGCGTCCTATGAAGTGCTTACGTGTTCTAATGTGTCGTTGGAAGTCACTCGCCGGCGCTGCCGCCATTGTATGTAAAGTTACTAAGCCGCCCCCATACAAACTAGTTTCGGTTGCTACTGCCGTCTTTCCATGCTCGCTGGTGCCGGAGATCATGTGGCCCGGGTCAGTACCATTCCATTGAATGAACAATGGTTAAAACGGCAATATAAAATGTCCATGGTTTATGTCCAGTTGAATGTAGCCGAGCAATAATAGGAAAGTTCTAGTTCCTATACGGTGTGTAAGGCTAATTTGGCATTAGGTGTGGTTCATAAAAAATACTAGATGTTACTATACAGTTGTCCGAGGTTCGGTCAGGAATATCGAACGATCATGATATGTATCGTATGTATAGCGCAGTGATGAAAAAAATTATTTCTTATCTCAATTATTTCCAATTTTACCATTTTCAACTAAGTAAATGCATACAACAGTTTTTCATTACGGCCCATCACCCGGACATCCTGGATGTCCGAAAGAATAAAAACTATATAACAAAGGAATTGTTTTGTGTTAAGGGCGACCACAACCACTTATTCGTGCGCCAAGGCACCGGGCTGCAGGGGCAGGCGGTGTTCCGCACCAAGCTCTCGTTCCGGCCACACTCCACCGAGTCGTTCACGCACAGGAAGATGACTCTGTCGATGGCGGACCGCTTCACCAAGACGTCCGCCATCAAGATCCTGTCGCAGGTCGGCGCGGACCCGGACGCCGATCGCCAGTACCACCTCAAGGTCACTGTCCACTTGCCATGCCAGCTGCCTGAGCTATTACAGGATTATATTATTAATTCAACGTAACTATCTTTTTTTATGTTTGCAAGTAGATAGTATTGAGCGGAAATTACATTAGTGTGTGTACCTTGAAGGCAGGTCTTAGCTTGCGTGCAACCATGGATAAAAAGGGAGGATATATGGCATCAAGCGCTCGTACTATGGGACCTGCAGTCTTCAATTTTCAAAGACTACCAATCCAACTGAAACATGCAAATATAGTCGCACACGTATTGGAGGGTTTTTGTGGGTGGGAACTGACTTGGCGAACGCTGTTTTAGAGCACATTCGCGCAATGGGGGGATGTTTCTACTGTGGCATACGATGGCCGCCGGATTTCCATACAATTAGTCTTCAGTGCTTGCAACTCACGTAAACCATCCATGCTTCGGTACCGTGTATCCGTTGTTCTGTGTGAGTGTGCATGCGGTGCCAATCTACAAATATTCTGTTTTGATTATTGCAATTCATTGTAATTATTTTTAAATGTAAATCTCACCTAATCTGATTGGCGTGTCGCACAGAAAGAGGAGATGGAGCTGCGCGCGGCGATGCGGTCGCGTACGGCCGCCCGGCCGAAGAAGTCGCGCGCGAGCGGCGGCGGCGCGGCGGGCGCGGGGCGCGCGGCCCGCGCCGCCGGCGACGACTCTGACGACGAGGGCGGCGTCTCGCTCGCCGCCATCAAGAGCAAGTACAAGGCCAACCAGAAGAGTGAGTTTTCCATCCACATTCATTATGACAAAACAGCATGGATAGCTGTGTTGAGTACCAACGAAAATAATCAGTTTTCGGCGAGTTTTGTACGTTGTATGATGTTAGCTATCTTTACCTTCCTCTTTTATCTATGACTGCGCCGAGGGACCCTGGATTGCCAAATACACCTCACTTTGCAAGACCACACTCAGCAATACACTGTATCGACTCATTTGTAGACTGTTGCACATCCATCATACACATTTGTCAGCCTCAGTGGCCCAGTGGCGCGACACTTCGGCGATCGCTCTCCGAAGTTAAGCAACGCTGGGTCCGGTCTGGTCTTGGATGGGTGACCATTCGACCGTTGAGAGAGGCTGGCCGTGGTTCGGATTCCACGTTAAGCTGTAGGTCCCCTACCTTACTTACTAGGTGGTAGGGTTTATCCCGCCCGGGTTGGTACCATCGCATTGGATGAACGATGGTCGAAGCGGCAATGAAAATTGTCCGTGTTTTCCATCCATTTCAATGTAGCCGTGCAATATAAGGAAGGTCCTGGCATGGCACCTAGTTCCCATGTGGTGTGTTGGGCTAATACCATGACAGAACTTGTGGTATTAGCCATCCATGTCCAGTCACATAAAAAAAAAACTATCGTTTAGATTACATTTGAAGTCTCCATGGTTTCAGTTATTGAGGAAAAGTACTCCCTGGCAGGCACTTTCATACATTTCAGAATTACTGAATAGCTCGTTTCTCAGAAGCCTTAATGTCAAACACAAATGGGTCTCCTAATTCTCTGCGATAAGCGCTCTGGATATAGTTGGATATGTTTGGGAGGAATCAAGGATGCATGTTCCACAGAAAAACCTCATGGTAATATCTGTTAATCAGACTAGGTGCATACTACAAATCATCTGTGCTTAGGCTGTTGGGTCTTCAACAAGATGGATGGGACCCCCTTTCCCCCTTTTGCCATTAATTGAATCAGCCGGTCCTATTTACGGAAAATCGGAACAGACTCCCAAAGATTCTAACTAATTGGACCAAAATAAATAAATAGATGTGATCGCTAATAATGGGGTCTCTGCAGCTAGCGGCGGAGGTATCTATTCCTCCGAGTCGGAGGGCTCGGATGTGGAGGCGCACCGCGCGCGGCGCCTGGACCGCGCGAAGGTGCTGAAGGACTCGGACTCGGAGGGCAGCGGCGGGGGCAGCGGCGCGGGTAGCGGCGCGGGCAGCGGTGCGGAGGGCGCGAGCGGCGGCCGCGCCACGCCGCAGCGCCACAGCGGCAGCGGGGAGGACGACTGAAACTTTACTATCATATAAGTGTGTTGTTTTATCAAATAACTAAATAAATATTATCACGATTGGCGTTTCTGATTTCAAATGTTCTCCTCATCACTGCATACAGCAGGTCACGGTCACGGTCTGCTGTCTTGGTCGCATACCTCAAATTGTACCTTTAGTGTTCCCATTAGTTGACGAATGTCTACCTCTTTTCGCAAATGGTGTTTTAGGCAAACAGAACGAGTGGCAAGCTCGACGACCGTATCATTACACAATCACCACCGAAACAGTGGATTGTCTCATGATGTTTTCTTTCACTGTGAACATTTGTGTCATGCACTTACCAAACTCCAAATGACGAAAAACCTGGTGTATGCCAGAGGGAATCAAACGTGACATTCCCCACCATGAAAGCCACAAACTGACTTGTTATTATATAGTGCTCTTACATAAAGATGTCATACAAGGATATGCCAGTTTCTGCTGTTCATTTAAGTATTGTAAAGATGATTCAAGTTTAACTGTGTTGGAGCGGGTCCGGGCCCCGACCGGAGCACGGTCAAGACATGGTCGAATATCTATAGTATACTTTTGTATGACGTTAATCATAGCGGGAGCGCGGCATCGAAATTTCGGTGGGCATTGTTTCCCGGCTCCGGCCCGGCCCCGACACGTTGAAACATAAATGCGTTCGCCAGGTGCCTGTAGGTCAGTCGATGAAGTATCTCAGTGGGGTGAGCAGAGCAAACACAAAGTGGTCGAAGAAAGATTTCAGGAATCTGTGCGCAAGTACCCTGTGGTGTACGATATGTGTCATCCAATGGCTTGAATTTTTAACCGACTTCAAAAAAGGAGGAGGTTATCAATTCGTCTGTTTTTTTTTTTTTTTTATGTTTGTTAGCTCATAACTTTTGCCTGGGTGAACCGATTTTGATGATTATTTTTTTTAATGATAGCTAGTGCTTCCCAAGTGGTCCCATTTTAATTTGGTTAAGTTCTGACAATGATATCCATGAGAAAATCATAAAAGTCTTAAATTTGTATTAAGATGTGCGCGACCAATGGACGAATAACTCAATATAACGCCAACCGATTTCGATGATTCTTTTTTTATTGGAAAGGACGTGTACAAATTAGTAAGTGTACTTCAGATTCACTAAAAATAAACAAATAAAAAAAAATTAACAAAAAAAATAACCGACTTCAAAGAAAAAGCACTAAAAAGTAAAAAATAATTTCCATTTTTGTAGTTACGATTTCTGTTATTTTTTGAGTCGGTGTCAGCCAAGGTTAGGTTAGGTTAGGTTAGGTTAGGTTCTCTTGATTGGCTCAGCGCGTGCCCGGCTGACGCCGACTCAAAAAATAACAGAAATCGTAACTACAAAAATGGAAATTATTTTTTACTTTTTAGTGCTTTTTCTTTGAAGACGGTTATTTTTTTTGTTAATTTTTTTTATTTAGTTAGGTCAGATTTTAATTTTTCAAGTAAAATACTAAAGAATTCTTTAAACATTCTAAAGTAGCCGTAAAATTTGGTCTCAGCATCTATTCATTGTTTGTAGGCCGTGGCGAATTCTCCCTCAGATTCTCGTTGTCTCCAGGCTGTACACCTCATCTTGCTTAGCGCAGCGCGCTAGGCGTCGCTTACTGAGCCGGAGGTTCGAGGTTCGCGCCATATCGAGTTTCAGTTTTTTCAAAATATTATAATCGGTTGCAGGTTGCCCTTACATTATATGGCTCAATTTAGTGCGCACACCACTGCAGAATAAGAACATTGCCAGTTCAAGCAGTTCCCATACATTGTATCGAAATTACGTGAAATAATGTAGATGTTAAGGTTAAAGCCTGATGTTGGTTAAAGTACGAAATCTTTTTTTTTCCTTGAAGGTAACTAAAATTTTCAAGATATACCCGCGTCGAGTTCACTAATTTCGAGTTTATGGTAAGAAAACAAATACCTTAACCAACTTTTTTTTCTTACATAAATCATTTTATATTTCTATTTTTTTTTCTTGGAATCAACTCTAAAGGACCCAACCCGGCGGGACTAACTCATTCGCGGGCACGGTACAAAACCGTGCTGTTACGCTCTGAGAGCTTCACTGTTTCAAAGAATAAGACAGGCTCCGTGATGAGGAAGATGCAACATGTCCACAAAAAAGACAATGTGCATAGTGTATGATTTGGTTGGATTTACAAACATTTTAATTACAAAACGACTTATAGCTAAAAGTAAACCACGATCACTGTAGTCAAAAGTCTAACAAAAACCAAATAGATTATAAATCTTGATTAAATAAGCTATGTCTGATGATAAATCTTGATTAAATAAGCTATGTCTGATGACTAATCTTTTTAAGATGTTAGAATCTGCAGTGCACGGAAACAAGTTGTATCGCCACAAAATCCTCATATATTTCGTTTGACGGCTGTGGCTAGATTTCGCCATTTACAAATTCGATTTTATGCAATATGTCAACTATATAAAAAGCATAAAAATTGTGATTCCAGAAAAAGTTGTAATTCGAGAAAAGAAGGACAAAATAATATCACTATTATGCAATAGATGGCGCTGCACTTAAACACTCTGTTGGTAGAAGGCATTGATTGCGGGAGGAGGGACTGTAGGAGAATTCTAAATTGGAATACGCAATAGCCGCGAATGGTATGTTTTGCTAGTTCGGTTCCAGCCTTGCAGTATATTCGTAAAGTATTTTTTTACTGGCTCTTTAATTAATTTGTCCATGCTTCACGGTCGATTATACATGCATACATATTATACTCGAAGCAATTTCTATCTAAATTCATTAAAAACTCAACTTATTTCCAATCGATACAAACTCGAAATGACCTTAAGGTGGCCCAACCCGGCGGGACTAACTCATTCGCGGGCACGGTACAAAACCGTGCTGTTGCGCTCTGGGACCTTCTCTGTTTCATAGAAAAAGACAGGCTCCGTGATGAGGAAGATGCAACATGTCCACAAAAAAGACAATGTGCATTGTGTATGATTTGGTAAGATTTACGAAAATTTTAATTACAAAACGACTTATAGCTAAAAGTAAACCACGACCGCTGTAGTCAAAAATCTAACAAAAACCAAATAGTTTATAAATCTTGATAAATAAGCGATGTCTAACTAAGTGTCTAATGACTAATTTTTTAAGATGTTATTACTTTATCATTGCGTTATCCACCTCCAGTTATTGTCTAAAACGCGCGAAAATTTCGAACTTTCGGACCTTATAACTTAGAAACCAAACACAATTTTGCAATGCCAACGGTCATCAGACATCAAGTTCGATCAAATAAAGCTATTTTGATCAAAATTTAGGATCTCTGACAAGAAATATGGGCGTGATCTTCTTTCCCCGTTTGTATGGGGAGTTGAGCGGGTTGGGCCACCTTAAGCGTGGGTCATCAATTCGCCTACATTGAGTTAACAGTGACAGTTGACAGGTCATTCGGAGTGCGAGCACGGAAATTTTGCAACTTGCTGCTGCGATTGCAACTGCAATATGATCTGTCAGTTTAATACATTCTGAGCTGTCAAAACGCAGCATGAGTGAAGATTCTTCACTGAAAATCTTTTCTACTTTTTCGCTGCTCGCACGGCCCGGTTCGGCCGAGTCCGTGCGGATAGAGAACCGTCGTAAGATTTGAGTGTGCTTATGTGCACATTTACCGTATTTGTCCTGTGACAACACTGGCACGTCATTATAGTATGATTGTAACAACTTGATATTTTGAAAATATTTTCAGATTCTCAGGTATTAATAATTGGCTTACCCTTATTTTCACCACCGCCAGTTACCTGAAATTCGATAAGTAACTTTCGGTTACATGGCTAATTTGTATGGTGTAACCGAAAAGTAACTGTGGGATTTTTGTAGCCGGAGGTGATGGAAACGGGCGTTAGTGTATGTTATGTAAAAATCTAAATGTTAGTTCCATTGTACGCCACGCCGCCGCCGGTTCTCTTTCCGCACGGACGAACATAAAATATCCTAATGGATAGAGCGTTATCAAATTAAATTTTGATATTCAGAATTTTTTATTAAATTAAAATCCATAATAAGTAAAATACAAGATATTATAATTAAAGCTAAACTAAGTTCATAAGAAATAGTTTGAGCTACAGCACGTAATCCCCCTAACAAAGCATAATTATAATTAGAAGATCAACCAGAAATTATAACAGTACTAGCGGCCCGCTCCGGCTTCGCACGGGTATGAAATATATCTGAATGGCTCCCGCCGCCCCGTCCGGCCGGTACCGCCGCAAACGCTACGTCCCGCAATTTTTAAATCTGTAATATCTTCGAAAATATTTATTTAAATCATATGCTGTAATGGGCCATATAGATCTATATTAAATCAACAATGTATTAAGATATTTAATTGGATAAGGATTAATGCTGTATTGGTTAAAATCGCTTCGACAATTAGCCATAATTTGTCGTAAAAAGTAAATGACAATAAAATGTTATTGTGGGATATCCATAAGAAATAGAAATATACCATCGCGGAGTTTACTGTAGACCTTTTCAATGTGTACAATACTTAGTACATTATTTTTATAAATCTCGTAGGGTTCAGCCTGCGTTTGCAATGTAAGCGGAAAAAAATATTTTTTTACGACATCACATTGGAAACCTCATAAATAACAGTACTTCTCCACTATTTAAAGCATGTTATTATACATATAAGCCTTCTTCTTCAATCACTCTATCTATTAAAAAAAACCGCATCAAAATCCGTTGCTTAGTTTTAAAGATTTAAGCATACATGGGGATATAGGGACAGAGAAAGCGACTTTGTTTTATAATATGTAGTGATAGTGATTTGACAAATCTCGTAGGGTTCAGCCTGCGTTTGCAATGTAAGCGGAAAAATGATTTTTTAAGCTATTGCATAGCTTCTATCGAGGGCCTTGAGCGCGGGGACCGAATCCAGAAATTCCGTAACGAAAAAAAACCTCACGCTCCCCATTCCGACGGGCACGGAGGTGTGTGCCGCAGTGCAATTACGAAGCACAAAATTGGGTGTAGGTTGCTGTACTTACAGAAATATGACAGCTTTTGCGATTACGAAATCGATGCATTCACAAATGGTGCGGCACTCAGCGCTACCCGCAGCAATTAGGTCAACTCCATACATTTCGCGTCGAATCGGTATTACGAAACGGCAAAGAACTGTTAAATGCGGGGAGGTAAACGCCTATTTCGTCTGCTCGTCTAGTCAAGTACCTCAAAAGTTGACCTATTGTCGACACAGATTGGTCCGTGCTGGATGTAGGTGGATGAAAAACGGC
Source organism: Incurvaria masculella (assembly GCA_946894095.1). Taxonomy (NCBI): domain Eukaryota; kingdom Metazoa; phylum Arthropoda; class Insecta; order Lepidoptera; family Incurvariidae; genus Incurvaria; species Incurvaria masculella. The sequence continues at coordinate 12,895,178 of OX335641.1, read as the reverse complement.
TTCGTAATCGCGCTTTAGAAATGACGGGGGCGCACCTACACGTACCGCGGCACCATCCTCAAATTTTGCGTAATCGCACTGCCGGTAGCGCTACTTCACACCAGGGGGAGCGGGGCCGGGGGCGGCGGTGGGAGCGGCGGCGGGGGCGGGGCGGCATAAGTTGATACAAAATGCTATGCAATAGCTTTACCGCGGCAGTCCCCGAGTGCCACACGTCTTTTTTTATGACATCACATTGGAAACCTCAAAATTAACAGTATTTCTCCACTATTTAATGGATGTTATTATACATATAAACCTTCCTCTTTAATCACTCTATCTATTAAAAAAAACCGCATCAAAATCCGTTGCGTAGTTTTAAAGATTTAAGCGAACATGGGGATATAGGGACAGAGAAAGCGACTTTGTTTTATACTATGTAGTGATAGTGATACACCCAGTAACGGATAGAGCGTTAGGATATTTTATGTTCTGTGGTTCCATCTCTGAGAGGTGGAGCAATGGAGAAGAAAACTGCGTCTTTATCACGACAGGTGGCGTCTAAGCGCGTTCACATAAGAGAGAATACCAAAGAGTTCGGAGAAGTCGCTGCGCTCCTTGCTACTTAGAATACAGGGTCGGTACCATCTGTTAAACGCATACAATCTTTTTTACACGATAGGGTTCGTAGTACGACGTGGACGTGCGAGCGTGTGCGCGCGGCCCCGACTGAATTTGGAACTACGAGTCGAAGCGTTTACATACTCGTTGCTACGAGTTCCCAAGCGTATTGGGAAAAGATCTCAGTAGGTATATAGGAATAACGGATGCCTGACGTAACGTACAGGGTGGAATGGAACCAATTTGCCCGAACAAACCTTAGGTTTCAATACGTGTCGTCAGCTTAGCACAGCAATAAGTTTGTATTCTGTGTCCAGTACTTCTGTGTCGTCCGTCAGATCGTGAGCTGGAATGCCGGCAGTGTTCAGCTACAGCTGTTTTTATTTTATGGTTTCGCCCTAGATTAGATTCGAAACCGTAATTTGAGGAAGTTCAAGAGACGCTCAAAATGTCATATTCGAGCAGTAAGTACAGCTCCACTATACGACTTAAGTAATTCCTTAAATTCAAAGTGATTTTGGTGATGAAACTACAAATACCAATTCCAAGAAAAACCACAACGTGCTATGTTCGTACATCCTTTTTAGAGTTCCGTACCTAAAGGGTGCCAACGGGACCCTATTACTAAGCCTCCGCTGTCCGTCCGTCTGTCACAGGGCTGTATCTCATGAACCGTAATAGTTGGGAATCTGAAATTTTCACAAAGTGTGTATTTATTATGCCGCTATAACAACAAATAGGTAAAATTTAAAAATAATAAAAATTAAAGTGGACCCCCATACAAAAATCGTGATGTTTTGTGTTAAATCTTGTACAATGGTACGCACACGAAGGTTTCCCTTCGTGTGCGAGTCCGACTCGCACGTGGCCGATTTTCAATTTCTATCCAGTTAGCCTAGCGCCTGGACTCACTGGGTCTTTTTAGTTTTGAGTGCAGGCCCTTTGTATCACTGTTGGTTGGCGACAATATTAAAATTAACTCTGCTTGAAACACGACCTTTTTCGTGGTATGCAACAAGATCAAACACTAGAGTAGGCGCTGCCTAGCAAACTCTGTTAAAATTTTGTCCCAAGCGCAAGGGTAGTGAGGAACGGGGTACGCAGGGAACTGACGATGATCGGGCGGCTTCAGTCCATTCCGTTACCTGTCTCTTTCTTAGCTTGTACATTTATTTATGAAAAAAAAGAGCAGCATTCATGTCATCATTCCGGCCGTTGCGCTGTGTCGTCGGTCGGTCTTTTATCTCGTTTCTGCGAAAACTTTACAATATGAGCGATTTCGTCTCGGAAATGAAGCAAAAATGAAGCTCTCTTCAGCGATGTGCGTCTATTAAATAAAATGGGCTTTAAGCTAGATCTAGATTTATTTTGCCGACTGACGAAGGTGAACAGATCTTTGAACCGAAAAATTACAATTTTGTTGTGCCAATTCTGCCAATTTTGTCTACATAATATGGAAATAATGTGGTTAGGCTACCTCTGACCTATGAAATTTAATTCTGTCTAACTTTGAAGTGTTTCTCGTGTGGTTCTTGTAATATCGGATCACGCAATTCGGGATCTTCGATGTGAACTTTGGTTGAGTGACCGACTGGACCCGAATTAATTACGTTGAGATTATGGAACCAACCTGAGTGGTACATCAGTCTACTCCTTAGTGCCTACTCTAGTACCTACATAATTACTCTACTGTGGTATGTAATGTATTCATCTCTATTCATTCGCAATCAACAACTATGATACCAACCAGCTACTGTAAATCATAATTGTGGACTTAAAGCTTCAAAATTTCACCCTATCCACCCAGGTAGGGTCTAAAAAAATACTTGAATTACTGCAATCCAAGTATTCACTATGAAGTAGTCTCTGTTGGAAGTTATTTCCATTTTTTTTATGCTTCCTGACACGGATGGCTGATACCACACAACTACCGTTATGATATGAGCCCGATACACCACATTCCCGAAGGAATTAGGTACCATGAAAAGACTTTCCCTTTATGACAACGGCTCCATTGAACTGGATGGAAAACACGGACAATTTTTCATTGCCGCTCGACCATCTTTTCATCCAATGCAATGGTACCAACCTGGGCGGGCTTAAACCCAACCACCTAGTAGGAGATGGGAACCTACAATTTTACATGGATTCCGAACCATGGAGCATCTCGAATTTGTGACGAAATACACTTATCCAACTCAGAATGAGAAAAAAGGGAGGTATGAAGGGGGTGAGGATTTGAACCCAGACCTCCGGTATGTTAGACAAGTCCCCGCGTCACTATGCTACGAGCCGCTTAATTGATCTCAAAGCTACCATATCAAGCATAACCACAACATCACGCCTATATGCATGTCATCGGTCTGTTCACTGGGATCTTTGCCTGCCCACAGAGTGCATATTTGCGGCGCTCCCGCGCACCCAGCGCGGAACCCCGCTAGTGCTGGGTGCTGACCCAAAGGGCAAGACATTCCTCTATACCAACGGCAACTCAGTGATCATCCGTGACCTGGAACACCCAGCCATTGCAGACGTGTACACAGAGCACTCATGCCAGGTCAATGTGGCCAAGTACTCGCCTAGTGGATTCTACATCGCCTCAGGAGGTCAGTACTCTTTTTTGTGCTGTTACTTAGATATCGCATTATAAATGTCGGTGTACATTCATGTATTTTTTTGTTATGTGAGAAATAGAGATAAAGTCAAGATAACTTGATGTTGAACTATTAGTAAAAGGGACTTTCTTTTTCTTTATTTCTTTATGATTTTCAGTGTAATGACATATTAAAAAGTAGGATGCCCAAAATTTAAGTGCAGGAGAGCTAGTAATTTGGTAGCTATACCTAGGCTGTCAACCCCTTGGCTTCCATTCGGTCGATATCGACTGAGTGTCCGTTAGCCTTACGCGGCCGCGCTAGCATCAGGGGAATTATTTTTTAGTGGTTATTTTATCTCAATGCAAATACCCACAGTTTTACCTTTCTATTCTCTGGAAATATTTTTTTGAGTTGTCGCCTTTCTGTGCTTGAGGTAGACTTGGCGCATTTTGCTTTGAATAAAGTGACAAAATATTTACTTTACATATTTTTTATCTTACTCAGGACAGGATTTCTGCATAAAATCACGCACTGAGAGAGTATTTATTTATTTATCTTAGCGCGGCCACATGCCGCCCACACCCTGCGGAATTTGAAGGTAATTCCTGGTAATTATCCCAGAAGCTTAAATTGATGTGCATAGGTTATCGGAATTTAAAATGAATACAAAACATTTTTGTGTGTGTATTTGATTTTGAGTTAATGAGAGTGGAAAAGATAATATTTTATTTAGTCAATTTTACAAAAGATCCTATAAATCTCAATATTAAGAGGAGTCGACTTTTTGAAATTTTATCTTGGAAATTTTCGTAATCATGTCCTTGTGATTGTCAGTGTGACTCATGCCGATATTATTTTAGGTGTGATGAATGAATTTCCTGCAATGACGATGTGACAGTTATATTGTCAGTGCATTATGAGATGACTCACATTAAGATTTCGCATTAATTGAATTTAAATATTATTTGTAGAGAGATTCATATTTTAATTATGTACATTTTGTTTCCTCCTCATTATTTATATGCTGCCTGACCAAGCAAAACTAAATAACATTTCAAGTTTTCACTATTCAAATAAAACATGACTTGAAGTATTTTGGTCTCATAAGGTGTACTCTATTTTATATACTTGAAATAAAAGGGCTTTTGGGAATGTCATCAGATGACTAAATTAGGAAGACAGGTGAAAGTTGGAAATGTTGCAGACCATTGTTGCTGTGTCGTGCTTGGCTAAGCATGAGCGAACACTGCGTCCCGCTTAGCCATGGCGGAGCAATCTCTTTTGTTGTGAAGTTTTATCTTATTTTATTTATCTACCAAAGAAATGCATTAAAATTGTTTCACATCAAACATTTTCAACACAATTTTTAGTATGTAATATGATACATACATTATTATCACACCTTGGAGGGGCAAGTACAGTGCCAGAACATTACTTTTGTAGGGTAACGTACCCAAAGGGTGCCAACGGAACCCTATTACTAAGTCTCCACTGTCCGTTCCTCCGTCCGTCCATCCGTCCGTCCGTCCGTCTGTCACAGGGCTGCATCTCATGAACCGTAATAGGTAGACAGCTGAAATTTTCACAGAGTGTGTATTTATTTTGCCGCTATAACAATAAAAATAAAATATAAAATAAATATTAAAAACGGGGTTTTTTTGTGTTAAATCTTGTACGATGTTGCGGAACCCTTCGTGTGCGAGTCCGACTCGCACTTGGCCGGTTTTCTTTGTTTCTTGTTTGTTTATTGTTTATTAACAACACTGTTAAAACCGTTGTTTTTAAGGGACAGAATACGAAATTTTGAAAACAAGATTAAAATGGCCTGGAGTATAATCAAAGAAGAAACGGGCAAAACTTCGTAAGATGGGAATCTTAAAAAAACCTAGGTACTGTGACATTTCTGGGTTCAAGCGCTCCAGAGATTGAAAATGTGTACAATTTGCCCTCTTTTACCCCCCTTAACAGTTGAATTTAAAAAACCTCTCTTACTGAGCAATCTCACCCTAAAAACTGGTACTAAATCACATTTCTGGGTACATAGGTTACGAAAATTCGTTGCTTGTTGTACATAAGTACCAAACTACTGAACCGATTTTGATAAAAAAAATGGGATCAACTAGAAAGTATACCTTTTCGAACAAAAAAAGAATTTTCCAAATCGGTTTAGGGGTCTTCGAGTAATCGGTGAACATACATAAAAAAAAAGATTCCAACGAATTGAGAACCTCCTCCTTTCTTTTGAAGTTGGTTCAAAATACAAAATACATTATTATTATATATATTTTTATATGAAGTTAGAAATAACAATTCATAATTCAATTATGGTTGAAAAATAACAGAATTAAACAGTTTTCTTAACACTTATCAGGGTAACATTTTTAAAAGGATTTATAACAAAAAAAATATACATTATTTATAGAACTTATATAAATATCAAATATTCTGTTCCAGAGTGAATGAACTGATCTATGAATAGGGGAAAGTCATAACATAATCTAAGCTGTGCTATATTTAGACCGTTTGCATGTTAGAGTGGGCTCCGGAGTGGGAACATTTCTACGATACGTCGCTGAATAGGTATCCAGGGGCTGGCCCATCGCCAACTCTGCAGCTGTGCTATTTAACATTTTGGAGATATCATTTCCGTAGAATTTCTACGTCATTCCAGTGGATGAGAGACTAATACCTAACACTAGTACACATAAATATGTTATCTCTATCAACTCGGTGTTTTTTTTTAATAACCAAAATACCAGCTTTACACCCTTTTAACTTTTGTAACCTCTATCCACTTGTTCATTGGGCTGAACCACTATTAAAAATATTACATACTACCGGCTCCGCTGGGGCCGATTTCATTTTGGACATTCACCCAAGCGGAGTCCGTTAAAATGTTGTTTCCCCTTTGCTTTAATTTGTTTGCTTTGTTCAGTTCTGGATCTCGCCAGCGGAACCCTATTACTAAGCCTCCGTCTCTCCGTCCGTCCATCCCTCCGTCCATCCGTCCGTCCGTCCGTCCGTCCGTCCGTCCGTCCGACCGTCTGTCACAGGACAAAATAATTCGAAAAAAAAGGACTGCTAAATTCACAGTTCCAACTGAAGACGTACATTTTCGTCCATGTAGCATTGTTCTGATGGTGGAAAATAAAAAAAATAAAACACACTTGAGGCTTCTTGGACCTTGTCCATACCATTCGCTAGTTACCATTTTACAATCTCCCAGTGGCGATAATTCGGAAGTAAACTTTGATTCATATAAGTTATGTTAAATCATCCTCTTTGAACGTCTATTGTATGGTTTATTGCTGTGTAAACGGATCATAGATCCGTCAATGGCATTCAATGTCCGCAACGCAGATGAAACATTAAATAAATGTATGAAGGTATAATCTTAAACACTGTGTTAGTAGAAGTATTAATTACCGGAAGAGGGACTGTACGAGAATTCCAAATTATGGGTATACAGCCGGTGGCGAAATTGGTAGACGCAATACCCGCGAATGGTATGTTTTGCTGGTTCGGGTCCAGCCGCACTAAATTCGTAAAGTAGTTCTTTTTTCTGGGCTCTTTCTTCAATTAATTCATCCTTGCTTCACGGTCAATTATACATACATACATATTTCCTTCCTTGGAATAAGCGACGTACCTGCTTAGTACGAAAAAGTATAATGACTTATATTTACTAATGTCTGTATGTTTTAATTTTCCTAATATACCTTTTAGATTTGAAAATATTGGCTAATAAACATTGGAAAAAGTTTTCTTTTTTTACGTTCATTTTAGATTTTTTTTACCAAAAAATACAGACATTTAAAAAATAATAATAAAATATAAACATAGAATAAAACTTTCTCAAGTCAAACATTTTTTTATTACAATCTGACAACGCTTAGGGGTAGGGAAATGTTAGGGCCTGGAAGACGATTTCGCTATTTTAATGTCAGTCGCCCTGCAAAATTGTGCCTTGGCCTATGGTCAAAGAATGCATTTCTTAAAATTCTCAAATCTTAGCTTTCTGTGACTTCACGACGGCCTTAAGATGTTCATGTAGAACTATGAACACCACCGGTGATCCAACCTGCAGTATAGCTGGAACCTCTTGGTGTGTAAAGTTTCGTTGATCCTTTACTAACTACTCCATCTTCATGAGATATTCGTGGGTAACCTCAGTCATCAGTAATGTCAGCCTAAGATCATTTTCAAGGCTTTCCCGGCCACGTACCATTCACGGTACGAACAAATAGGACATGGCTGCTAGCAAGGGAGAAGATTAACCAGAATTATTTTGTAAAGGTTCATGAGATTTTAAATTAAGGACAAACTCATTGACAGGAATAAATTAGCTAAAATCTTTCGTAATAGCCCACATGCTTTTCAACTATGTCACCTGGAAATGTATGGTGTCTTATAGGTGGGTATGCATCCAGAGGATTCAATAAAAAGCACGTATTTTTCACATTAACAACATTTTTGGAAATGAAAAAGAATGTCAGATTAAAAGACATTTATTTAATCTACTCAAAGTTTCTTTAAATAAATAACGAATGCTTGCTTGGACTGGGCAAGTTTTACGAGTATTTATAAGAAATCCCACGTTTATGTAAACTTGCCAAGTTCTACGCAACAAACCGATAACAACTCTATGCACAAGTTTGTAGGCACATTTGAGCATGCAGCGGTCGATGTTTGGTAGGTACAGAGTGGAGTAGGCTGTTTTTTTCTGCATCTCAATAGGTATGAAATATTTTGTATGGAGTGATTTATGAGTTGTAAAGTAGGTAATCTGTGATGAGGATGATATGTGGAATTTAAAAAAATAATTTCGAATAGAGCCATTGCATATAGGCCTAACTTGTACATTGTTTGTTGCAGACATATCGGGCAAGGTGCGTATCTGGGACACCGTGAATAAGGAACACATCCTTAAGAATGAGTTCCAACCAATCGGCGGCGCTATCAAGGACATCGCATGGAGCGCCGACAGTCAGCGCATGGCGGTGGTCGGCGAAGGCCGGGAGAGGTAACACTCACATGTTTATACTTACAGCCTGAGCGGCCCTTTGCCTGAGGTCTCTTGCGTCAAAGACGAAGACTTCCAAATCCAGAGTGCACATCTTTGTTTCTTGACCGATATTGAAATGTGAAACCACCATTAGAAGAGCTCAACACATAACCGAACTTTTAGTTAAATCACACCTTACCCCCAAACACACAGCAAATATTTTCTAAATAAAACAAAGAGTCCTGTAATGTTTTACTCCTTTAAGATTCGGCCACGTGTTCATGGCGGAGACGGGCACCTCGGTGGGGGAGATCAGCGGACAGTCCAAGCCGATGAACTCCGTGGACTTCAGGCCGAGTCGGCCGTTCCGCATCGTCACCGCATCCGAGGACAACACCGTCGCCGTATTCGAAGGGCCGCCTTTCAAGTTCAAGTGCACGAAACAGGTATGTTCACAAATACACACTCGCACCTATACACATTTACAGTCTCCACAAGGCGTTTAGGCGCCGTGAGTTCAAATGTAAGTTGCTGCTGCTACGTTTAGGTCAGAGAAGTGGCACGGAAAATTTCCAAATGAATAAAGCTACGAAAATTAAAAAAAAAACATTAAAAAATTCACACATTTGTCAAAGGACATTTAAATGCATGTCCTTCATAATCGATTTAAGGAAATCGATAAGTTGTCTGACCTTCCTAAGTAAACTTGTGTCAGTCAGTCAGTCAGTCAGTCATCGTGTTAGCGTCCACTGCTGGACATAGCCTCTCCAAATTTTCTCCAGTCCTCCCGGCCCGGACTGGGGAAACTTGTGTAAGATGAGATATTTTTTACATCTTTTTAATGGGTGTACAGTTCGGTTTTTTAGAAAGTAAAACAATAGAGTGGTCTATAACAAAATCACTATGAAACACCTTGGTTTATTTATAATTAGTAATCTGTAACACTTACTGGTCAGTGACCAGAGGTGCGACCGCAGGAGGGTTAAAATGCATTAACATTTAAGTTTCATATCGTTCGTAATTATAAGTTATTTAAGGGAAGCTCAATTTCTCTTATTGCATTGCAGGAGCACACCAGGTTCGTGCAGGTGGTGCGCTACAGTCCGGACGGTTCGCAGTTCGTGTCGGCCGGATTCGACGGTCGTATCTACCTGTACGACGCTTCAACCTACGAGCTCAAGGGAGAGGTGAGAGATGTAACTTTTTATCGTTTACCGTCGTTTATTGTTTATTTATCATCCGTAGAGGTCGTAAACTATACTCGGTTTTTTGTTATAAGCCAGTTAAAAATCAAATCTACAAAGAACTGGCAAGAAACTTTGCTTTTAGTTCACAAAAGTGTCTCACTGCCTACGGACATGCGTGTACATGCATTAATTTCATTGTTTGTAATGTTAATAGTATGTAAGTATTTAGGAGAAAGTTCAAAGGTCAATATAATACATATATTCGAATTACCGAAAATCAACAACAGCCATATGCAACAATTCATGACATACATTAGTTTTTACGTCACTGAACATTGATGGCAAAACCCACTGTCATGATATTAACCCAATACACCTGGGTGGGATTAACCCTACCATCTAGTAAGGAAGGGGACCTACAGTTATACATAGATTGCAACAAAAAAAAAAAAGATTATAAATTCTCTAATTTAGATTCGCCTTTAGCAGACCTCAGGTTGAACCTGAAATGGATTCTGCAATTGCCTTCGCCTAATTAGCTAACATTCCCAAAAGGTCTAGTCAGTCAGCGAGTCAATAGACTACATCTTGCCTGCAAGCATGATAGGCCATTTAGCCCAAATGCACTCTAAAATATATATATATATATATATACATCCTGATACACTTCTTGCGTCCATGCTGAGATACCGACTTACGGCGTCCATCGCTTCCAATGGCTTTATTACTAAGGTTTCTATGAATATTGTCTTCAATATCGTATGCAATGTTCCCGCTCAACTTATATTTGCAAAAAGTTATAAATTGCGGATATTCACACTCCATTCATTTCGGTATACTTCTTGCGTCATTTACATTTTCACGTCCACTTGTATATTTTTTGTATATTTCAATCCACACTAGCATACTTCTCACGTCTGTAGTACTTGAGATAATTTGTGCGTCCTCTAATATACTCTTCTTTAAGAAAATCTAATTTAGCACACATCTTGCATCCTTTTAAATTCGCATTTTAAAGCCAAACATTATGTGTTTATTTTTAAATGTTATGGTTCACACTGGTATACCTATAATTACGTCTTTATTATTTTGAGGAATCATATGCATCCTCTAGTATTATTCGATGAGTAATACCAAAAATACCAAATAGGGAAAAAAATGCATGTAAAAGCTAATTTTGGCAATACACTACAAGAGGACAGTGTCCTGAACTACATAATAAAATAACTGATGGATGGAGGTGGAGCAAAGGTTTTTTAGGCGCACGCAAGGACCTCACAAAAAAGGCGCCCGGCGGCGCCCATAAGCTTTCGGACTTTCAACGGGGGCTGCGAAAACCATGCCGGTCGGCCAGGTGCTTCTTCAAACTATGTTTGAAGTACCCCAGGTTGTACTTTGAGGGAAAAAATTCGGCAGGAAGTCGATTCCATAGTTTATCGACCCTATATATAAAAGATCTAGAGGATCGGTGGGTTCTAATTTTGGGATTTTCGGCAGTGAATGGGTGCATTACCTGCCTGTTCCGCGTTTTGCGGTGGTAGTAAGGGGGCGGAGAGACAGCGTTATGCAGCTCTGAAGAGCACTCTCCATTGTAAAGACGATAGAATACAACGAGAGACCCTACATCCCTTTGAAGTCTTCGGTCTCTAAATTTTGGGATACCTTGGGATCGTCGACGAGACGCAACGACATCGTCCAGGGAGCCAAGTAGATAATTAGCTGAGCCGTCCCACAAATGCGAACAGTACCCCACGCAAGACCTTATCTGCGCCTTGTAGAGGAGCAGTTTATGGTCAAGCGTGAAATACTGACGCACCCTGTTGAGGACTACCAGCTTTTTTGGGGCAAGCTGGGCTTCATCCTCGAAATGACGTCCAAAATTTTGGTCCCAAGAATCCCAATGTGGTTGTCAATACGCAGAGTTGTACCGTTGAAGGTCGGAGCTACACTGAAAGGTGTCCTCTTCGCACTGAATATGCAAGCCTGTGTCTTGCTCGCGTTAAACTCAATGAAGTTCTGGAGACCCCACCCGAAAACTTTTTCCAGGGTCTCTTCGAGTTTAACAGCGAGGCACCGCGTTTTCTCCTTCACGTCATCCCGACTTGCGGTCTGGTGACTGGGTTGGACCGTGCTGTCATCTGCGTAGCAATGAATGTCGCCAAAATAGGCAGATCATTAATTTGCAGCAGGAAAAGGGTTGGGGACAGCACAGAGCCTTGCGGTACGCTGGCGTTCACTGACATGGCTTTGGCGCAACAACCGTCAAGCAAGACTTTTATGTTGCGGCCATGCAAAAAGTCGGCGATCCGGTCACATAGGTCGGGTGGAAGGCCATAGGAGGGCAGCTTGGAAATTAGTGCCTTGTGCCAGACCTGATCTAATACTTTCGTGATATCCAGACCGATAGCCATAAGAGTACCTTAGTCATGAATTTTGAGCGCATCGCCCATCTCATGTGAGACTAAGCCCCGATTGCACGAAGAGACGGCTGAGTTAATCAATGTTCAAACACGTCACTTTTAGTGAACCGCATAGAGTTCCTTCCATACTGTCCACTCAAAGTGACGTGTTTAATCATACTTTGACGTTGATTTTGATTTTTTGTCCTTTCGTGCACTCGGCTAGGAGATCCCCAGCAGATCGATTCGGACGAAAGCCGTATTGGTGATCGCTGAGGAGTTCATTATTCTCTAGATACCTCATCAACTGAGAGTTAATGATGCGCTCCATCACTTTGCAAAGAAGAGAAGTAATGGCTATTGGTCGGTAGTTGGCCGGATCTGATCGATCACTTTTTTTAGGCACGGGCTGAACGTTGGCTGATGGGTGGGAGGAAAATGTTTTTTTTTGTATTGTCTATTTTTCTCCCTCTATAACTCTTTAAGTATTGATTCCAGCGAAAAAGTGTGTAGAAAAAGGTGATATATACTTTTTTGCTAGTATCAAAAAGGATTTTTTGGGATAGGCCGTAGTTTTCGAATTATTCACGAAAAACTGAACAGAGATACCTTTACACCCCCCAACCCCCCAATACTTTTAGTATTTTTGCACATATGCCAAAATAACCTTTTACACGGACTTTTTTGCCAATTTTTCTTTCGTACGACAAACTATAGGTGCACAAGCATTCTTCGACTCGTCATTTATTTTAGACGGTTCTTTTTTTTCGCAGCCTCCGTGAAAGTTAGAAAGCCCATGGGCCTCGTCGAGCACCTCCTTGTTGAAGGTTTGACGTGCACCACATGCTGCGCTTTTCAATTAAATAAACACCATATTACCATGCCAGAAGCTTCTCAAAATGTAGCATAAAATGCATGTTGGTACCTACTTAACTTTACTTAAAGCTAAATCACCATAGTTCCTTCTCAAGTTTCGTTTGATCGTGTTAGTAGGTGGGTAGAAATGGCACGATAAATATAGATCATAATCCGACATGCATATACTTTCGCTTCCATTCATTTATAGGGCACTGCTGCGTCCGCTAAGTCCACCAGCATGCCACCAGCAGAATGAAAAAATAACACGAGACGCACCCAACAGCAACGTCGCCTCGTTCGTCGTTCCCTCCGACTAAATGATGCCCTATGTGGCAACGTTGCAGAATATTTAACGGCGGACGCAATTTTATCGATGGAAGCAGGATTATCGGCGAAATGTACAAAAATATACACCCAAAAAATATACAGCGATGCAGCGCCTCTAGTGGCCAATCGGTGAACGAGAATATGCTCGTCCAGGCACTCCGGAGTAGAAATTGCGTCCAAACGATTTTTTTACTATAGGCACTACATGCTTATAGCTATTGAATAGTGTTGATTTTGGGTGCAAATAATCTTGCGTCCGTATACCGGACGCCATAAGTCGGTGGACGCAATATTACTATGGGATTTTTTGGGGGTGGACGCAAGAAGTATAGCAGGTTGTAAATATATATATATATATATATATTTTGAGCGGCTCGTAGCCTAATGGCGCGCGGACTGGCCTAACGTGCCAGAGATCTGGGTTCAATTCCGACATGCACCACTGTCTTTCTCTTTCAGAGTTCGATAAGTGCATTTCGTCACGAATGCGAGCTGCTCCTTGGTTCGGAATCCATGTAAAACTGTAGGTCCCCTTCCCCTGCTAGGTGGTAGGGTTTAAGCCCGCCCCGGTTAGTACCATCGCATTGGATGAAAAGATGGTCGAAGCGGCAATGAGAAATTGTCCGTGTTTTCCATCCAGTTCAATGTAGCCGTTAAAAGGAAGGTCCTGGCATGGCACCTAATTCCTTCGGGAATGTGGTGTTTTGGGCTAATATCATAACGGTAGTTGTGTGGCATTAGCCCATGTCAGGTCGCATAAAAAAATATATAGTCAAGTATACACATAGTGCGAAACTTGTATTAATAATAATAACAATTAGCTATAAATACACTCCAAAGGTTCCAAAAGTGTCGACTGAGTGTCTAAATGCGTGCAGTTCGGTTCGCCGGCGCACAAAGGCGGCGTCTACGGCGCGGCGTGGTCCGCCGACGGCAAGCGACTGCTGTCCTGCTCGGGGGACAAGACCTGCGCGCTGTGGGACACCGAGAGCCGCGAGCGACTCACACTCTTCAACATGGGCACCGATGTCGAGGAGCAGCAGGTGAGTTGAGTCACGCTAGGTTTGTTTAGGTCAGCTTAGGTTAGATTGTACAACAATCTTCCTTTAGAAATTAGAAAACTAGATGCAAATAGTTTTAAGCGTAGAATTAAGCTTATGGCAATTGAAAAGAGTTATTACTCAGTTAAGGATGCGTTGGAGGACAAAAATATGTTCGTTCTAGAGTCTGACCACTGGTTGACTTTAAAAAACGGAAATAACTTTAACTTGACAAATTTTTTTTACAATTTGAAAATTTTAGTTAATTTTATTACACTGTGTATCTTTGTACTTTGACATTTAATGCTACATTGCTGTAGAAATGAATTTATTAATTTACTTGTTAGTATGTAATTAGTTTTCACAAGTTGACGAATGTAAAATTATGATTATGTTTAACGTATGATGTGTTAAATGTTAATGTGACGATTCCGAGTGCAGCAAGCTGTCTATGGATGATGAATAAAATACAAATACAAATTGTAATGAACTTTTCTTGGATGACACAATACAACATTTACATCTCAGACCAAGAAGGCATTGACGTCAACTTTTAATGGCTTCACCATACATATCCGGGGCCTTTAAGACTGGCCCTTGAGACTAACTTATTCGTGGGCACGGCACAAAATCGTTCCATTGTGCTCTGGCACTGTCTCTGTTTTAAAGAAAAAGACAGTCTTCGTGATGAGGAGGATGCAGCACGTCCACAAAGCAAACAATGCGCATAGTGTTTGATTTTCTTAGATTTATAATATTTTTTATTACAAAACAACTTATTTTGAAATCACAAATGCTTTAGTCAAAAATAAAGCATGAACTTAACTGTTCTTTAATCTTCCTGGAACAAGCTAGGCTTGACTAAGATTTTTTTTATTTTTGAGTAATCTACGTTTGTACGGGAAGTTGAGCGGGAAAGCACACCTTAAGGATGTTCCGACCCATACAATGTTTTTTTTACACAGAACGCAAAAAGTATTGCACTTTAAGGATGTTCCGACCCATACAATGTTTTTTTTACACAGAACGCAAAAAGTATTGCACTTTAAGGCACGAATTCGTCTAAAATATTAAATATAGCCATAGTAGTT
Organism: Incurvaria masculella; assembly: GCA_946894095.1. Taxonomy (NCBI): domain Eukaryota; kingdom Metazoa; phylum Arthropoda; class Insecta; order Lepidoptera; family Incurvariidae; genus Incurvaria; species Incurvaria masculella. Next base: position 12,880,074 of record OX335641.1, on the reverse strand, counting down.
GCAGCGAAAACATATTCACAATTTCAGGTTTAATGGTTTCGTTGTAATTGCCGATTAGAAGTTTTACACCGTTAGATGGCGCTGTTACATAAAAATCGTATTTAAATAAATTGTAACAAAACCAATAATCCTGAAATTGTGAAATTGTTTTCGCTGCAAGTAATATGACTATATTAAACTTTTATTATTAATTCGTGGCTTAAAGTGCAATACTTTTTGCGTTATGTGTGCAAACAACTTTATATGGGCCGGAACAGCCTTAAGGTGGGCCGACCCGCTCAACTCACCATACAAACGGGGAAAGAAGATCACGCCCATATTTCTTGTCCGAGATCCCAAATTTTGCTCAAAATTGCTTTATTTGATCGAACTAGATGTTTGATGACCGTTGGCATTGTACAATTGTGTTTGGTTTGTAAGTTATAAGGTCTGAAAGTTCGGATTTTTCGCGTGTTTTATACAATAACTTTGGAGGTGGATTACTCAACGATAAAATCTATACATCTTAAAAAGATTAGTCATCAGACATGGCTTGTTTCATGAAAATGTATAATCAATTTAGTTTGATTATTGACTACAGCGGTCGTGGATTACTTTTAGCTAGAAGTTGTTTCACGGAGTCTGTCTTTTTCTTTGAAACATAGAAGGTCCCAGAGCGCAATAGCACGGATTTGTACCGTGCCCGCGAATGAGTTAGTCCCGCCGGGAAGGGACACATTATTCCGTCTGTAATCTGGTCTATTAAATCGTATCATCCTGTAAAGTTGTGGTCCTTAAGTATGTTAGTGTCCCATGCAACTGTAAGTTCGAAAAGTACCACATGTTTTGTCGCTTTCAACATTACAAGAATGTTTGGTCTGTATGCTGTCAGGTTTCTGAAGGAATCTGGTAGTGCTACTCTTGTGTGTGTCCATGAACAATAGCCAATCCTGAACTGCAGCCTTTCGAGTTGTTCGTGCACAACTCGTGCACATTTGCAGGTGGCGTGTATCAGAATCGGGCAGTACATCTTGGCTGGCCCTAGATTCTTAGAGATTCTTCAAGAAACTATAGAGCTAATGTTGCTGGTAGCTTTTCTCCGATTTCAAAGCATTGCGCAAATAATTTCGTCTTTACTTGTTACTTGTTACTTGTAGTCGGGCTCGGTTTCCACACTTAAGCCTTTGTGGCGTATTTTGTGTCGAAGTTCGGAGTTCAGCTCATCCAGCCTAGCTCAGCCCAGAAGCGCAGTAGCCTCGATGGGTGTGCGCAGGCTTCTTGGAGCGTCCTCGGTGATTCGAGGATCTCTGCCCGTTGGGTCGCTACTCCGGTGCAGTGAAGCACGACGTGAGCAGCCGATTCTTCGTCCCCTAGGCAAGCCCTGCACAAGGGACTGTTGGTTACACCTAGAACATACAGGTGTTTGTTGAGCTGACAGTGTCCAGTTAGCATACCTACCATGACGCGTAGGTTACCTTTCGTCTGCTTTAGCAAACGGCTGGTCAGGCGTGGGTTGAGTGACGGGAACGCCTCCCTTGCCTGTCTGCATTCACTGGTGCTGTTCCATAGGTCTTGGTGTTGCGTGAGAGTTCTCTGACGTAGCCACGTACGGAGCTGACTGAAGGGGATCGGTAGGATAGGGTCTGGGCCTACCAGTAGGGTGTCTGATCCTCTTTTGGCCAGCTCGTCTGCCGCGTCGTTGCCATTTGATCCGCTGTGCCCCTTGATCCATTGGAGAGTTACCCTGTTGTTTTGTGAAATACTCTCCAAAGCAAGATGGCATTCATGAATAAGTCCTGATGAGATTATGTTACCATTCAGAGCTTTAAGAACTGCTGCGCTGTCAGAGATAAGACGGATGCCGAAGCCCGTGACACCTCTGGCTGCTACTGCGTTGGCTGCCTGGATGAGTCCTACACACTCTGCCTGAAAGATAGAACTGTGTACACCAAGGGCTGTTGATATTTTAATATTTAGATCAAGGGAAAAGGTCCCCGCTCCCGTCCCTTTCTTGGTTTTCGAGCCATCTGTATATATGCGAACCTCTTGTATAGGGGAATAATCATTTGACTCTTCGATGAGTTGTACCGAGTAGTGCTTCTCAAATACATGCATTTTGTGGATCTTGTCACATTTAGCTGCTAACATCGGTTCATATGTCAGAGCTAAAGGAATGATTTTTGTGTGCGGACCCTCGTTGGTTTTGCCCCATAGACCTAGCACTCTCATTCTAAGTGCTGCAGTGGCTGCTTCCTGCTGAATGACCAGATCCAGTGGTTGCAGACCCAGGATTATTTCCAGAGCGGCTGTGGGGGTGGTCTTCATGCAGCCCGTAATGGCTAGGCAGGCTAGCCTTTGGAATTTTTGCAGTTTGGCGATAACCGTGCAGAGTTTGGTTCTGGGCCACCATACTACGGCTCCGTAGGTTACAGTTGGTCTGATGACACTGGTGTATAGCCATTTGGTCAGTTCTGGTGAGATTCCCCAAGTTTTACCCAGTAGTCTAGTGCATTGCCAGAAGGAAATGCATGCTTTATTGAGCTTGTGATCGAGGTGTTTATTCCAAAGCAGCTTGCTGTCAAGTATCAATCCCAGGTATTTGACTTCAGTTGCGAGGGTTAGTTCGGTATTGAATAATTTTGGTAGGCCTTTGTTACTTAGCTTCCTTTTGTTGGTGAACATTACTAGTACCGTTTTGGCTGGGTTTACCAGAAGGTCGTACTCTACGCACCATCTCTCTACGATTTTCAGTGCACCCTGCATTAAATTGTACTGTACATTCTCGAAGTTGCCATTGATTAGGATGGCTAGGTCGTCTGCATATCCCACAGTGAAGTAACTATTTTCATTGAGTCGACGAATGAGGTCGTCTACAACGAAATTCCAGAGTAGTGGGGACAGGACACCCCCCTGTGGACAGCCTCTGGCTACCACTGCCCTGGTTGTGTTCCCCACTGTGAGCTGTACGGCTCTGAATTTTAGCATGTTGTTAATCCAGCCTCTTGTGGTCGGGTCGACTGCATGCCGCTCCAGGGCCATACTTATACTGTTGAACATGGTTTTGTCAAAAGCTCCCTCTATATCAATGAAGGCGCCAAGTGTTGATCCTTTTGTTGATAGGGCGCCTTCTATTTTGGAAATCACCTTGTGAAGGGCCGATTCTGTTGATTTGCCAGTGCTGTAGGCGTGTTGCTGTGGGTGTAATGGTTTAATCTTGAGGACTCCATCTCTCAGATGCCTGTCACATAGCCTTTCCAGCGTCTTTAGTAGGAAAGATGTGAGGCTGATGGGTCTGAATGATTTTGCCTGCGTGTAGTCCCCTCTACCAGGCTTTGGTATAAAAATGATTTTAACTTCTCTCCATTTTAAGGGCACATATTTGAAGGCCAGGCACGCACGGAATAGTCTCACTAGATGAGGAGTTATTTCATCAGTGCACCATCTTAGCAGCCCAGGGAAGATTCCATCTAGTCCAGCCGATTTGTATGGTAGGAAGCTGTTGATGGCCCATTTTACTTTGTCTCTTGTCACAATTTTTTGGGCCGTTATCCAGTCCGTGTTATCGGGGGCTATGTCACTTATGACCTCCCATTCCGCCCCTGTTGTTATTTGACAACCTGGGAAGTGCGTTTTCAGCAAAACTTCACAGGTCTCAGTTTCATTTTTTGTGAAGGTCCCGTCCTCCTTCTTTAGGGTGCCGATACTGCGCTCTGGTTCATTACAGAGGACTTTACGTATCCGGGACGTTTCGGTGGTACTGTTTATGTTGGTGCAGAAGCGGCGCCAGGCTTCCCGCTTTCGGAATCGGATACGCTTGTTGTAGTGGTACTGTGTTTGCTTGTATGCATCCCAGTCCTGTTCATTTCTGGTGTTTGTGGCTCTGTTGAAAAGTTTCCTCAATTTACGTCTCAGTCTTTCCAATTCTGGACCCCACCAGTGGTTTCGATTCGGTCCAGTAAGTCGTGTCTGTGGCGTTGTCAGCGGACACGATTTTTGATAGCTGGATGTAAGAGAGTCAGTTATGTTGTTTGCCTGTTCTTCGATTTGGTCTATATTTGTATAGACTTTCGTATCGTTCAGGGTAGATAGCTTCTCAGCCACCAACTTTTTGTACGCGTTTTGATTGGTTTTCCGCGGATTGCGTCTTTGTTCCGGAGATTTAGTGTTAATTCTTAGTTTATATCTTACTCGCTTGTGGTCGCTGCAGGCCAGCTCGTCTGACACGTGCCATCCGGTAATTAGGCTTGCTGCGCCTGGTGTGGCGAGCGTGATGTCAATGATACTTTGGAACCTTGACGTGATGAAAGTAGGCTCCGCACCTGTGTTAATGATGGTGAGGTTAGTTGTGAATAAGAAATTGACAAGATCCTCACCTCGTTTATTTGCTGTGCTGCCGCCCCACATGGTGTGGTGCGCGTTCGCGTCAGCCGAGATGATGAGGTCCAGCCCCTCCCTCTCGCAGTGTTGAACAAGGGCTGCCATTTCTTCGGTCGGAACCTCAGCATCGCCCGGCAGGTAGGCAGAAGCGATCAGAACCTCTGGAAGATCTCCCTTGGGTAGCTTTATGGTAGTCAGGTCTCTAGAACAGAACTCATTCATTAGTACTACTTGTAGGTGTCGTGGGACATATATACAAGTACGAGGGTTCTGTATGGTGGTATCTAGAAGCATCTTACCTCCGATGTTACTGAGACCGCAGATCCTGTCCTTCCTGATCCAGGGTTCCTGTATCAGGGCAATGGTCTCGTTGTTTACCTCCAGCACTCTCCGGAGAGTGGCCACTGCTGCTTGTTTGTGCTGGAGGTTTGTCTGGATGATGTTAATGGGATTTTGGGCTGGGGACGCCATCGCTGTCCATCTTCGTGTCGCTGCCAGAAGGCGTGGTCTCTGACGGCTTTTCAGCTGTCGTACCCGTCGCCGACGGCGCAGACTGCTTCGGAGTGGGTGGCGTTTCGACCAGTGCCCCCGAGGCGGTGAAGAATTTCACGTAGACGCATCCAAGCATGAAGGCCATGCGACGCTGTCTGCCCATAATCCTGGGAATAATATTTTGGGGTACCCCGAGTATAAGGAAATTGCCTTCTTCTTTCCGGTCCGCATGGTATAGAGACCACGACTGAACTTGGTACTCAGGGTTCTGGTCGGATAGAATGTTCCTCAGCTCGTTGAGCTCGCCAGCGAACTTAGGGACGAAAACGGCGCACTTTACCTTAGGAGGGAGATCGACCTGTCTCCGGACAATCAGCTTGGTGCCTGGTCTTGGGGATGGGATCTCTGAGACGGCTTTCCGAAGCCATCCGTGCGACTTTTCGTTTTCGCACCACATTTTAAGCACACCTTCGCTATGGAACGGTTTACCTCGAAAGGAGGGCGCGAAATAGGGTTCGCCGGGTGTTGACTTCCGCTGTCTCATGTGTTCCAGCAGAACCCTCTCCAGTGCCTCCTGGATCGCGGCAGCCTGTTCCTGCGTCAGGTCCTGCTGTGGTTCGGTGAGGACTGCTACGCACAGGTCGTTGGTCTTGGTAGCTTCAGCATATGAGGCAGTGGAGCCTTGGCCCGGGTCAGTTTTGGGGCGCTTGCTACCGCCACGAGGCGACAGGGTATCGTCGTGTCGGGCTCTCTTTGAGCTCTGGGGCTTGGTCTCGATTGGTGCCCCCGTAGCATTCGCCTTTTTCCGGCCTCTGCCTCCTCTGAACCCTCTGCGGGCGTGGGTGGTGCCCACACCAGTTGTTGCTGTGCCAGGTCCCTTTTTCGCGACAGCGGCCTCCCCTTGCAGGGTTTCCCCCGCGGTGGTCGGCACATCGTCGCGTACTTCGGAGACGGGGGACTGTTGCCCTTTTGCAAGTGTCCGTGAGGACATATGCTTCCTACCCGGCTCAGCAGACAACTCCGCAGTGTGTTCTGAGGCGTTGGTTTTCCCTTTTGGATGCTGATGCTTCAGCTTCTGCGTGGGTGGTCGGTTTTTCTTTTTCTTGGGTTTGGTCTTGGTCTTGGTCCCAGTTTTCTTCACAACTTGCCAGTCGTGGCCCTCAGAGGACATCAACACAGGTAGGGCGTCCTCGAGCTGGGTGCAGTCCAAGATCGCGGGAGCCGCGTCCTGTCCTGCCGCGTGGACTGGTGGCGCTGAAGCAGCCTCCTGTCCCGCTGAACCACCCGAGCGCGCTAAAGCAGCACTCTGGGCGTTGGTGGTGTTTGGTAAAGTTGTAGGTGTAAGTTTATCGTTAATCTCTTTAGAAGCCATTTAGAATGTTTTCTGAAACTTCATTTCCCAGACGTCCCACCCTCCATGGAGCCCGCACCAAAATTTTGGGGATGCATAAACAGACACCAGAACTACCTGGGAAGTATAGGGGCACCGGGTTAGTTGCGCAGCGAGCCCGCACGAGCTTGGTTACACATAAGTGCAGCGATACCCATCGCCATTTGCGGCTGCCCAGAGCCAAAGAGAAGATTCTGGGCTCACCTCAAAGTCCGCACCCGCCGGCTGCGCGCCCCTTGACCCAACACCCCTCGCCTGGTGACCGTCTGACCGATCACCTGAGCCGATTACCTCGAGCCTGGCTATTTCTCGAGGCAGCCGTCAGTATTGAAATCCAGACCAAAGGGGGCGTGTTGCCTTCCACCCACATCTAACCCGGCAGATGGTCGGCTCAACCCCCCAGGACTCCTTCATCCCTTCTCCGGCTACGCTACGCACGGCACAAAAGCGCAGGAGGCCATTCTAAATACAACCATCAGTCCTTCTTGATGATTGATCCGCGTGGACATGGCCTCTACCACATCCCCGCAGCTGATTGTGAAGGATATAGGGATAGGGAAGGTGACGGACTTACTACGGGGGAGAGTCGTCTAGGCGTTTCTGTTACATCTGTATCGTAGGGATCCAGAGCAAAACGGACGGCAACCTCGAGAAGGATAGTCATCCTAGACTTGCCCAAAGGTGTCATAGCGCAACTGTTGTGCTTCGCCTTTGGACCTTTCGCCGACTTGGCACACCGGACAGGTGCCCAAGCCAGGTGTAGACCGAGTTCATTCGATGTCTAAATGCTCTCGTCGTGGTCGAGAGCATTTAGACATTTAGACCAATTTCGTCTTTAATCCGATCTATTATATCATATCGTTCTTTAAAGTTGTGGCCTTTAAGTATGTTACATTCTTGCTTTCAAAAAAGCAAGAATGTCCAGTCTGTATGCTGCGGTACAGATTTCTGAAGGCATAGTTTTCTCATGTGTGTCCATCAACAGTAGGGAATTCCTGAGCTGCAACCTTGCGAGTCGTTCCAGGAGCGTGCACATTTGCAGGTGGCGTGCATCTGGATCGGGCAGTACATGCTGTCGGTGTCGCTCTCGGGCGCCATCAACTACCTGGACGCGGAGGCGCCGGACGCGCCGCGCCGCGTGCTCACCGGACACAACAAGCCCATCACCTGCCTGACGCTCTCGCCCGACCGCGCCACCGTCTACACCGCAAGCCACGATGGCTGCGTCACGGCCTGGGACGCCGCTAGCGGTGAGACTCTTTTTTTATGAAACTGGACATGGATGCTAACACCAAACTGAACGTTACATATTAGCCTAACAAACCAAATGGACATAGGTGTCATGCCAGGACCTTCCTTATATTGCTCGGTACATTGAACTGGATGGAAAACACGGACAATTTTCATTGCCACTTCGACCATCGTTCATTCAATGCAATTGTACCAACCCGGGTAGGATTGCCTTACCAGTTGGTAGTAAGTTAGGAAGGGAACCTACAGTTTTTCGTGGAATCCGAAACACGGCCAACCTCAACGGTTGAAAATGGTCCATCCACCCAGAACCCAACCGCACTCAGAAGTGCTTACCCAGCTTATCAAATCGCAAGGCGTCGCCCCACTGGGCTACCGAGGCTGACAAAACTTTATGTTATCAGACATGGATAGCTAATAACAAATTGTCATGATATTAGCCTAACACACCACATGGGAACTAGGTGCCATCCTAGGTCCTTCCTTATATTGCTCAACTAGATTGAACTGGATCGAAAATACAGACAATTTGCATTCCTGCTTCGACCATCGTTCACTCGCGATGGTATCAACCCGGGCGGGATTAACCCTACCATCTAGTAAGTAAGGGAGGGGAACCATGCTCAGCCTCAATGGTTGAAAACAGTCACCTATCTAGAACCCAACCCTGCTCAGCGACCGCCACTTGGCTACCGAGGCCGACAGACTCCGGCTATGGGTTTGCGCTGTCACTATTACTCTGATAACGAATTCCCCATGACTGCTACCATTTTATTTTTGCAGCCACTGAAAATATTACCCATGGTCTTAACTCCGCATCTAATAAAAACCAATATGCTTTGCGAAGTTGAAGACTCAAAGTCTTGCTTTTGGTGAATATGAAAGGCATCGGTCTTTATATGGGAGAGAAATGTATACAAACTGAAATATGCTGCTCAAAACTTTTAGAATGCTTAGGGCTAGTATTTCAATCGTCCCTCTTCCTACCCTCAACTTTAAGCGAAGCTTAAGCAGCATTTGAACCAAAACTATACGGTAGCCAAGGCTTTAAGGTGTTATAGGCCTTTGAAAATAGATTGCTGGGGACATTATAAAACTTCGCTTGCCATTTAGTTTGCGTTAAAATGCTGCATTTTGTTCCTTAAGCTTCGCTTAAAGTTGAGGCTAGGAAGAGGGACGATTGAAATACCGGCCCTTAAAAACAAAGCTCAGCCTAAGTTTCGAAGAGACTGGTTACATTAAGGTCCTGAGTCATTGTATATTGTGCAGGCGAGGGGGTGCGAGTTGGCGGCGTTGGTCACGGCAACCAGGTGAATGCGATGCGGGCCACCAAGGACGGCGCTCTGCTAAGCATCGGCATAGACGACAGCCTGCGGCGTGCCACGCCCAAAAGCGAAGGTATTTTTCAATGTAACTGAACATGAATGGCTCCTACCATATCTACTGTCATGATATTAGCCCAAGACACCTCCCGGGATCTAAGTGCCGAGCCAGGACCTTCCTTATATGGAATGGCTACATTGAACTGGATGCTAAACATGGAAATTTTTCATTGCTGCTTCGACCATCCTTCATTCAATGCGCTAACCCTTAACCTAACCAACTTATCTAAGCATAGAGATACTTTATGGGCTGGAAACTTTTTATATAAAATGAGACATTCTTATCAAAAAAAATACTAAATGTACAGCAGTTCTGCCCTCCTTATTAAAAAGGCGGTAACCACATATGGGCCTCATATGTGTTTACCGCCTTTTTAATAAAGAGGGGAGAATTATCGTGACTAGATCGAGTTTGTATTATTATATATATACCTACATTATATGCATGATATAGTTACGGGTCATGATAGGTTATGGTGATGTGTAGGAACAGCGCTGGAGTACGGCGGCGAGGCAGTGGCGCTGGGGTCGCAGCCCCGCGGCATGGACTACATCCTCGAAGACGACACCACCATTGTCGCCACTGTCAAGGAGGTAACCCACTATCCTAATACACCATGGTCCCAATACACCACTTTCTGGCTGTAGCACTGTTCTACAACCCGATATTATACCTAAATCGTATTGCCACCACTACCCTCGGTTGGTAGTGCTTGTCGGTTCGAGTCCAACCTTAAGGAAGAGGTACTCGCCAAAGCGCGAAGTTTGATGAGTCACCCCAAGTTAACTAACTAAGTCTGACGATTATAAGTGTCATTCTTACAATATATGATTCCTTGTCTAGGAATCGAATTATTTTCGTTAACGTATGTTTCCTTTTTCTATACAAAATACATTGCGGAAACGGTGTCCATTTCCGAACTTTTTTGACTAAATGTAGAAATCTAAAAGCAAATGGAATTTTTTGTTTATGCATATATGCTGTTTTTGCTTATATCTAGAAATCGAATTACTTTCAGATTTCTAATGAGAAAAATCAACTTTTTTATTTTTATTATTATTTAAATAAATAATGGAATAAAAAAATATTAACAATCCATTATCAGTCTGGAGTTCTATTTGGATTTGCTGAAGCGTTTCACTACATATTATTACATTTGTTAAAACGTGCATTTGTATGGCGCGAGTAGTTGGCTAGTCCTAGCGCCTTAAGTAGTTATTTTTGCAGCCCTTCGTAATACTATATCTTGTTCACCATTAATCCTGCATACATATAATGACTGGCCAAAGAGATTGTTGGCCAATCAGAAGGTATGTGATAAAGTATACATTTGTTTTCAGTTGCTGGTGATTATTGGCAACAGTAAGCAGTCATCGCTGCCACTCAACTTTGAGCCCACCTCCGTCAGCATCGAGCCCAAGAGTCGCCACGTCGCCGTCGGAGGTAACGCTCGTCTCACTCTCCCTGCTCCCCTTCGTCAAGAGAGAGTTCAGACTCCCTCTACCTCAATTCCCTGGCGTTGTCTCTGCCCTTCATGATATTTTTTTACTGTAACTGGACATGGATAGCTAATACCAAATTTCATAATATTAGCCTAAGACACCACAAGGTAATCTGAGCAGCTTGTAGCTCAGGGGCGTGGGGACCTGCTTTCCATGCTAAAGGTTATGTGTTCAGTACCCGCCCCATTCTTGTGCCACTTTATTTCTCTTACTGAGTTGGATAAGTGCATTTCGTCACAAATGCGAGCTGTTCTATGGTTTGGAATCCGTGTGTAACTATAAGTCCCCCTACCCTACTAGGTGGTAGGGTTAGCCGGCCCGGGTTGGTGCCATCACATTGGATGAAAAGATAGTCGAAACGGGAATAAAGATGATCAATCTAGCCGGAAAGTTCCTGGCATGGCACCTAATTGTGAATGGGAATGCGGTGTGTTCAGCTAATATGCCTGACTTAACTAAAGCCTTCCATGACCAATTACCTAAAAAAAACCGTACTCTCTTCGCCGGTAGCTTTCCCTAGCTCCTTATTCTCAGCATTGTCTACCACTAGTGCTCTCCCACCTTCTGTATACTCTTACCTCTCTATTTATTCCCATGGCACTTGTTGACCTCTGTTTCATTCACACCATTAATCTCGCCCCGCTGTCTCTTTCCCTAAGATCCCTTTTTCTCTTGATGTCTTAAACTTAACTTTCACGCAGCTGTCTATTCACACTATTGCTTTAATCCTGCTAGCTCTCTTTGGCTTCGCTGTCCCTATGGATCTCTCGCCCTTTAGTGAACTCACCTCTCGTCCTGCTGGCACTCACCGCTAGCTCTCCCTCCTGGCTCTCTGTATACACTCATTGACACGCGTGCGATGTTGGCAGGAGCTGACAACAAGGTGCGCCTGTACACTCTGGACGTGCGCACGCTGACCGCGGGCGTGCAGCTTGAGCACCTCGGCGCGGTGACGGACGTGCGCTTCAGTCCCGACGGACGCTACCTCGCCGCCAGCGATGCCAACAGGAAGCTCATCCTATACTCCACGGACGAGTACAAGGTGGGTGGTGGCACTTGCTGGCTGGCTGACTGCCTGACTGGCTCGCTGGCTGATTAACTGGCTGGCTGCTCGCTGGTCCAGATACATTTTGCTCTGCAAAATATCTAACGTGTATGGCAAGTAGCTTCCCTCACATCACCTTACCAAACCCAAACCCATTTCATTATCATTGAAACACGAATAAAATTGAATGTGCGTTATATGGTTGTGATGGCAGCTGGCGCATAACAAGGAGTGGGGCTTCCACACAGCACGCGTAAACTGCGTCGCGTGGAGTCCGGACTCGACCCGTGTCGCTTCCGGCTCGCTCGACACCAGCATCATAGTGTGGAGCGTCACTCAGCCCGGCAAGCACCTCACCATCAAAAGTACGTATAGCATCTGATGTCACACATATACCAACTTGGAATAGGGTTTCCAAGTCACATGTTTGTCAGCCTCGATAAGCTTGGTGAAGCACCTCTAAGCGCGGTTTGGTTCTGGATGGGTGACCATTTTCAACCGTTGAGGCTAGCTGTGGTTCGGATTCTACGTAAAACTGTAGATCCCCCTACCTTACTAGGTGTACTTAATTCCGCCCGGGTTAGTACCATCGCATTAAATAAACTATGGTCGAAGTGGCAATGAAAGAAGATCCTGGCAAGGCACCTAGTTCCCATGTGGTGTGTTAGGCAAATATCTGACGGTTAGCTTTGGTATTAACCATCCATTTCTAGTAACATAAAAAAATATCCATATGAATTCGACAGATATGTATGTATATGCCAAAAATATCGCGTGTCAAGCATATAATAGTTCCCAACAAGCATAGAATATCTTGCAATAATTGCTACAAACAAGCAGTTAGCCCATGACCAACCACTGTTCTACGGCTACGCCGACATTCGAGTTGTGTCGATTTCGGTTTATTTGCACCAAAAAGGTGTTTTATGGCTTTTGAGTTTGTAGTACGACTTGCTTTGTGATTGCAGACGCGCACGCGCAGAGTCAGATCACGGGGCTGGCTTGGCTCGACGCAGAGACTCTCGTCTCGGTGGGCCAGGACGCCAATACGCGCGTCTGGACCGTTCCCCTCGCACAGTAGTGGCGCCCCACCATGCCACCGCCACGCCTCCACCATCCTGCAACACCACCAACGCATCACCGCACCAAAGTGACCCGCTAGTCGCAATCGGAAAACCGCTACGGGAATGTCTTATTTTTACAAACTTAAAACATTATGTTGGCTTGGACTCTAGAAAATTATTGCAGGGGCAGTAAAAAATCCAATGCTAAGGATATTCAGTTAGTAGAGATGACTGTTCTTACGATGACTTTATTCCACTGCTTAACCTCGGATTTGTTACACCCAGCATAAATATTTATAAAATCCACTAGCACTTATATAAGAATAACAAATTATCTGTGGCTATTGTGTCAAAATTACAAACCAGCTATCACTTTACGTCAGTATTTTCTTAAACCATCTTTATGCTAGGAAAAAGGATGGTTAAGTCTTCATAAATTTCTCTTCTACTACTTACTCTTTTATTAAATTTTTTTTTGCTAAGATCCAAAGGTTTTGACAATGGTCTAAATGTTGTTTAGTAATGCTGAGGTTTGTCTGCCATTACTTGTGTTCAACGGGTTAATGTATTTTTTTTCATATTGAGCGCTGAACATAATTTTTTAGAAATATTTGTCAACTTTACAGAGGTCTCAAAAAACTGAAAAAATCAGGAATGATATAGGATTCAGTTTTCAGCATCGTTGCATTATAAGATTTTATATAATCCTTTGATAAGAAAATAATATAAATGTTAAAATTCTCCCCGATTTCTTAGACTTCGAGCGAACAGTGCAATGGAATACTGCCATTTGTTAGTCTATGTTTGTATTGTGGCCTACGGAGGTACATTCAGTGAGTGCAAGTGTGTGTAGTTGGTAGGTATCATAAATTCTGCTAAAGTCTGTAAAATATAGCTTGATGCAATGTTACTAGAAGATTTTTTAAAAAGTAACCAGTCTTTTGCCCAAAAGGTTCCAGATTGAAAAATCTAATAAGTAGACTTGCATAGTACTGAAACTGTATCTATTTATTGATCATGACAAAAAAAAACGGAATATATATTTTTATTGCTCACTGAATATTACTTCATTTAGCGAAAATGTGGCAACAATGAACACTAGGCATATGACAAACGTCACAGTTATCAGGCTATATTTTAGAGTATGGAGACTAACATTTCAACATAATGAATAACTTTCAGAGTACATTCTGTTTTTCTATTTCATGTACATAAGTGTAAAGAAGACTTGGTGTCATAATTGACAAGTCTAGCTATTATATATTTTTGTGTAACAAAACAAATTGTGTATATATTAACATATAACCCTCCAAGCTTCGCCAGGTGGCGACAGCAGTGCTAATGTATTTATTTTGCATTCATTAATGTCGCTCAATTGTCTTTGTTTAGTTATTTATTAAAACCTAACAAGTCTATACTGTATTTGAAATTGTGAAAAAGTAGTTATTTTAAACCCAATAAAATATCAGTATTGGTATTTGTGTAGATCATTCTTAATTTCTTCTGAGTTATTTGGAAACAAAGACGTACGTTCCTAAGCATACTATCAAACATTGGGATGTATGTGGTGCCAAAATGTATTGAAACCTCGGTTTGTTCAAAACTGAGGAAAATTAATTTATCTTTTTGTATAATCCGTGTTTAAGTTAAAGTTAAATTATGACATGTGTGTAATGCATTTAATGTATTTTTTTATTCATGCTACTTGTTCTATGCCAGTTGAAGTAAAATAAGAATGTTTTACAGTATTTTTGTACTAATTGGTTACTAAAGTATTTTCTCATCCAAGACGTTTTCGCGTCACAGATGTTAGAAGTTAGTTTACACCTGAACTGGCAAGTCAATAAATTACAGATAATATACATATGTACACAGGTGTAGCTTGCGTTTTTTATTTTTTAATATCCCTTCCATTACCTACAGGTGTTAGCAGACGATCATTAGAATGTTGTTCTCACAGGTTCACTTCTTACCCTGGAAGAGTTGGTTCGATACCTTTTGGGGTGAACTAGTTTATTTTTACGAATTCAATAAACAAGTGGAATAAATAATAATACAAATGCTAGCATTAGAGTACGGTTTAGTTTAGCATACATAAAATGGCGACTGAGGTGCGGGTTGCCTGGCTATGGGCTAGGTGGCTTCTCACGTGATATCACGCTCCGCACCGCGCCGGTTAGCAAGCACGCATTTACGTGAGCCCGCGCGTTATCTGTTCTCACGGCGCGTAATATCACGCGCCGCGCCGCTCCTCGCCCAAGCAAGCACGCGCCTAGGCGAGCCCGCGAGCCGCTAGTCAAGTAGTACCACCTTTTAATTTATTTAGAATTCACATCCAGGCATCCTGCTGGTCGTTTCTGTTTTTGTGTTCCGCACTTTTCGAATTCCACAAAGAAGGTTCGCTTTCATATAAAACCAACAATTTATTAATCGTGTCATTTGGCCACTCCATATTTACCAACGCAAGAGTACGGTCGGAGGAGTCGAGACGAAATCACAGAACGAAATGAACGAGTTCAATCGTTCAATCCCGCGCCGCACCGCGCGCGCACGTGCCGCGGCGCTCCGTGCCTTTGAAGTTACCGACTTTTAGCGGATACGACGCGCCAGCCTACGCCACGGCCTTCACACGGCGCGGGGCGCGTACGGGCGCGTCGCGGCGCGTGATATCTCGCGCCGTGAGAAGCGATCTTGAGACAGTTGTCAGTTATTTCGAGAGAGTGTTTTTCCGTGGTTTTTCATTGCAGTAGACAGATCGTTAGGCTCTTCCTGTGAGGATTGGTATTGAGTAAGTACTTGCGGAAAATGTGTTAATCGCGCTTAGTAAGCATTTACGATTAAGCTGTGCCATTTCGATTGTTTTCTGACCGTAGTCTCAATGTTAGCTGAGAAGTGAAGCACAAAGTGACGTAGCCGATCGCGTGTGCAAAGGGAGCGCCTACAACCGACAGCCAGCACCCAGGAGCGCCTAGTTATTGGTAAGTCAGCCACCTGAACGGATCCGTTATGTACCTAGGTAGGACTTTTCCGGCGCATCGGTGCAGTCTTCCAGCGTCCATCGGAAGAGTAAGGCAACGCCTGCTAAAAACAACAGTGTAGTTCTCTGACAGCATTGAATGCAGGCCTCGTTCTACATGTCCAAAACAATCATTAATGATCAGTCAACTGCTGGGAAATCTAAGACCGAATAGGATATATGGTTCAAATTTATAAATTAGCTGCAGCCGGAATTGCTTGGTTTCAGAATGGCGTGTAGGTACCATCACATTGGGTAAAAGATGGATGATGGACAGACAGGGAATGAAGAATCATCCTTGTTTTCAATCTAGTTCAATAAAGCAACGGACACAAGAGGAGGTCCTTTCTCATATATCTATGATTTAGCCAAGCTCATATGAAGAGAAGATCCTGGCGTCGCGCCTTATTCCTTCGGGAATACGGTTTAGTACACGTGGTACCTATTAATACCGAAGAAAAAGGATGGAGAAGGGGCATGCGCTCGATATCGTCTCTCCGACGTATGGTCAAAGTCACGTAACATTGGTCCTGGAACAAAGTGACCAACATTTTACTTCTACCCCTCTCAATGTTCTGTGGTCAAAATGACCCATAATTATATGGAAATCCGGCAGCGCATCGTATGCCACACAGTCCAAACTCGATCTGTGACGAGAAACATGGGCATGATCTTCTTCCACGTTTGAATGGAGGGTTGAGCGGGAAGGCCCACCTTAAATTGGGTTGGTAGTTTTAAAAATTGGAGACAGCTGGTCTCATATTAAATATGCTAATTGGCATAACCCTATTAACCATCCTTGCACAGTTACATTAAAAACGTGATATATTGCGGTGTTGTTCAAATCGGTTCGACTCGATGTGTCATTCGAAACAGTATGATCAGTAGTAACCTATGCACAAAGTAATTTGTGGCAGGCGAAAATAATGGTCAATTACCAAAAAAGTTATCCACTCGTACATACCATCATGATAACAGAAATAAAACTAATTGTAACTTGATATGGTAACATTTATGCTTATAATAAATAATGTCTTTTACAATTTCATGTAAAAAAATATTCTTTACATGTTTGTTTAAATTATCAGTACAAATAAATACAATGTCTTTTTCAGTTAATAAAATAAATAAAGACCATATGAAAAAAAAAACAAAAGTTGACTAGATCTCGAGATCTTAAAATGTAAATAGAATTTTAAATTTACTTCAAATTTATACTTTTATCACAGAGCATGATTAATATAAACTTTTCAATCATTCCTAACATTCCCATTACATCAAAAGTGTCTTCATGTGGGTACGAACGTGTCCGGCCCAGACAAAGCTTCTTGTAAACAACGAAATATATAATGTTTTTTTATGAAAAACTGGTATGGGTGCTCAGAAAAGCGAATTATGAATATTAAATGTAGCCATATTTGTTGTGGCCTTGTGGGTTTTCAGAATTTTAGGTTTTGTTGTAATAGTGATTAGAAGTTTTATTTTACTATGGCGTATTCATAAATATAGCGTCTCTAACAGTACACAATTTCTAAATGCTAGTTTCAACAAAACCAATGACCCTAAAATTTTGAAATTAATTTGGCCACAACATTTATGGGTACCTATGTATATTTTTCTTATATGTATGTATCTTGTCATGAAAAAAATTAACACAAATTATAAAACAAGTGGCCACTGCGAGATAGAAAAAGAAGAGGCAGACGAGTTCAAAGATGGTTAAATTGGAAAAGAAGATAATCTTTAAACTGTTAATGTTATGTTAACTATCAGCAATTCAGGTCCATTGTTTTTATGTAGTGATTATTACAAGAAACTTTCTTTGGGCCGGACATTCACGGAACTACCTTATAATACAACATACATATTTAAACAAATATTCACAACCATAAAGTGACTTAAAGTGTTTAAGGACTGGTGTCTATCAAGGAGTGGGAAATTAACAGGTAGCAAAAAACTTCTCAGCCAGCGCGCTTTGACTAGAACGCTTGTCACTTGCGGTAGCCCAGTTGCGCGAGACGCCTCGGCATTCCATAGAGTCGGGTTCTGGATGGAGACTCTGAGGTTGGCCGTGGTTCGAATTCCACGTCGAATTGTAAGTTCCTTCCTTGCTAGCTGGTAGGGTTGATTCCGAGACGTGCGCTCGCTCATGTTTTAAGTACTGGTGCCATGCCGCTTGTTTACACGGTTCGAGCGAGTGAAAGGGAGCTAGCTGGAGCGGCACTGGGCGGAGGATGCGGGGTGGCGGTAGGACACATGCTTGCGGAGCGCGTCGCGCGATCGCGAGATGTGCGCGCAGGTGGGGGCAGGCGTCCGCGCACCTGCGTCCGTCTCGAGGTGCACGCGCAGGTTGTACTGGTTGCGAAGCCGTTGGTTGCACCCGGTGCAAGCGGGTGAGAGGGAGTTAGCTGGAGCGGCGCGGCGCGGATGAGGCGGGGTGGCGGTAGGCGACGTGCTTGCGGAGCGCATCGCGCGATCGCGAGACGTGTGCGCAGGCGGGGCAGGCGTGCCGCGCACCCGCGTGCGTCTCGAGGTGCACGCGCAGGTTGTACTGGTTGCTGAGCCGTTTGTTGCACACGGTGCATAGCGCTCCGCCGCTGTCTCCCGCCGCGCCGCTCGCGCCGTGCAGACGCCAGCGCCGTGGGCGCGTCCCCGCCGCCACCGCCGGGCTTGCAGTCGCTGCAATTCACGATTATCCTATTCAAATATCGTAGTGTGAGCACGTATACCTACGCAACTATGCGCCGCGTCAAATGGAACTTTGACATTTTACCCGCATACTCCAGACACATGAGCAAAATTTTGTCAAAACGTAAAAGGGTATGTGAAGATCGAGGCAACAACAACCTGCCAATGTATGCTCAAGGCGTGGGGCCCAGCTTTTGTATGCCAGAGGTCATTCCATCCCCGCTAACATCTAAATATTCCATTTTTCGGGGAAACATATTAAGATTGGTCCTAGTAACAGTCATAATAAATATTTTATCATATAATTTTGTCATCTATGACAGGAAGAGCTTTTAATAACACATTTGACCCGCATCGCAAAACATTCAATCGGTTTCATCTATTTTTTTCCCACTGTGTCCATAGTTCCATTTGACGGTTGCGATTAAATTTGAGTGATATAAGACATTTCGGAATTTATCTTCATGTTATTAGTTACACCAGTGCATAATTATATCTATTTCCTCCTGCAGTACAGCCATATCTGCATTATCTGCCACACTATACAGGCATATTGAATGCCAAATCATCTGCGTACAACTTAAAACGACATTTCAAAAATTAAAAATATATTAAACAGTATAGGTCCTAAGTGAGAGCCTCGTTGAACACCCGCGGCATGCATTGTGTATTTGATTCAAAGTAGCAGATTACGACCCGCATCGTAAGGCCATTCAGATATGACGAAAACGAATCCAGTAAACATACTGCTATAATGCCATATTCCTCGAGTTTTTTTGCAAGGATACCATATGGTCACCTTGTCATTTTGAACATATTGTTTATATATTTAAGGCCGGGCATTTCGGTTAGTTGCGAAAGAGGCAGTTAAAATCGAGGGTTTAGAAAATCGTATTACATTAGTTGTTTCAGTGTATCCATTCGTGAAGCCTTATTCTGCTAATTGATAACTGCGCGCGTTATGTTTGTGTTTTCTCAAAACCGCACGTTTCGCGCGAAATGGTATTCTAATAGCGCAGTTTGTAAAACGAATGCGTTGTGTTTGCGTTTTGTTCGCAAATTCGTAACGCGCGCTCCATGTTCTCGTGGGCCGTGTGTTTTGCAGAAAACTTGCGGTTTTGAGAATTGTATTTGTCAAATTAAAAGGTATCGGCGCCTATAAATCGATGTTTTCTTGAAAAATTTAATGCATTTGTGTTATTAAATTAAAATTATCTTTTTACGTACATGTTTTCAGAAAGTAGGTAATTCGTTTTCAGACTTTTAATGCAAACTAAACATATACTACGTATATCTATCCGAAGGAAAACTATTTTGTCATTATTTTAATCACAATATTGGCATTATCTAAACCTACGGGCAAATGAATCACATCCACATATTTTGTACTAACTACATATGTATGCATGCACGTATAGGCAAATGAACGGAGTCAAGCGCCTCTCTCGCAGGTTTATACTTGCTTCGAAGCATCCCTTCGCCGAACTGCGAATATCACTTTTCTACATTACGTTGGCATATCGCTAACTCTTTCTTTTCGTATGTCATATTTGAGAGAGCAATTAACTGTGAAAATCGTGACAGGTTATTTTACCCTTTAGGCGGCCCGCAAGACAATCCACTCCATAGACAATAACAAAACACGTGCGTGAATTAGCTGAATACCGATTTTTGGAAACCGCACTCAATACTTAGCGTGTTATGTTTGACCGAAACATGTAAGCAGAATCGGGCTTCAGGTCAGACACTGCAGGACAAATATCGGTCAACATTCGCCAGTTGCTAGGATGTGTTCGCGTGCAAACGAATGGCGGGATCGTTGCGACATATTCGCAGGACCGTTACATCTCTAAAAAAAATTTACTCGCTAAAATAGTATTTCACTTTATTCTTTTCTTTTTAACTTTAACTTTTTCTTTTTAATTTAATTAAATTTTTGTAAGAGTTTTTTTTGTGTTTGAAATGTAAATTTTTCAGAAACCTCTGAATTTAAATGTAAATGTACTCTGTTTGTGAACCTATTAATAAATAAATAAAAAAATCAGTCCAACAGATATCTCACTATTGAAATGGATACTCCTGTTGGGAATACTTACTATGCGCATGAGTAGTCGGGGTGGGTATCGCCGTGAATGCGCCCACGCCGCTTGGACTAACATCTTTATGTGAGCTATACAGTTGCTGCACGATACGATCCAACCTGCTGAGCCGATCCAGGGGTCTCTCTCGCTGCAACAACTCTGCCATCAGAGGCTCCGCTGAGCCGAAACATCTCGACATATCGGTCTCTCTCGCACCGAAGCAACTTGACTTCACTGCCTCTGTTGCGCTGAAGATTTTTGAAATGTCTATCTCTGTTGGACCGAAACTTTTTGACAATAGCGGTTGACTGTACTCAACTGAGCTGAGATTGGAGGTTGCAGTATCGTTCTCGGAGTTGTCGTCATCGTATAGTCTTTGGTTAGGATCTACGGTGTCCGGCGTCGATTCGTCGTCAGGAGGCCTAGAGTCTGCCGAGGGCGAAATAGATGGAGCATCTAGAGTTTCGCTATCCTTCTCCTCGTCTAGTTCCATCGAAGGCAAATTTGTTTGGTTCTGAAAATCGAGAGATTCCATGTCAATAAAAACCGGCCAAGTGCGAGTCGGACTCGCACACGAAGGGTTCCGTACCATCGTAAAAAATAAAACAAAAAAATCACGTTTTTTGTATGGGAGCCCCCTCTAATTTTAATTATTTTTTAATCTTACCTATTTGTTGTTATAGCGGCAAAATAAATACCCACTCTGTGAAAATTTCAGCTGTCTACCTGTTACGGTTACTGAGATACAGCCCTGTGACAGACGGACAGACGGACGGACGGACGGACGGACGGACAGCGGAGGCTTAGTAATAGGGTTCCGTTTTCACCCTTTGGGTACGGAACCCTAAAAACGTGTTGTATACTAAAATAATTACCTATTTAAGTACTGAGTATAAGAAAATCAGTTCGTTAAAATGTTTTTGATTTTATAAAGTTACAATTTGGCAACATTTTTAATTTAATGTTTTTTATGATCATCTAAAAATTTTACTCCTTGATAAATCTAAATTAACATTGTATAGTATTGATTTATTTTTATCTACAAAAGCTCATAACTTGCAAGAGAAAAAATACTATGTGAATACCTGAATAATAATGTTTTTTAAAATATTATTATTAATAATACTAGCTAGATTTATCGTTAACCTTTTAACATTACACTAAGCAATTGTTAAAAAAGTTTTTGTGCACTTTGAATCGGGAACCTCAATCTAAAAACACAAATGATGCAAGGGAATTGTATTAGCCAAGTTCGTATTCGAACCAAGTACCTATTTGATCCTTCTGCAGTAGACAACGCGTGCTTATCAATGTTTTGCTTAAAACCGAACACCAGCCGCCTACCAAAACTACAGTACACCTACAATCTTTTTAAAAGATTAAACGGCTTTCTACTCACGGCATGATTTGTGCGGAGCACGACGATACAAAATTCCGTGTAGCTGTGGTAAGTCATACATTGGGCAGACTAAAAGAAGCGTAGCGACCCGCATTTCGGAACATATCAGGGCAGTCAAGAAACTGGATTCCAACAAGTCAGCAGTGTGAGTACATGGATTCAGGTACGAACCACTGGATTAGGTTCGATCAGGTCGACACATTCCTCGCATCGTCCGTGAGTCCATTGAAATCGCCAAGCACGATAACTTTAATCGAGAAGACTCATTTAAGTTATCTCCCATGAGGAATCCAGTACTTGCTCCCCTAAAAATCCGGAAGGCAAAGGCTTGCTGTGAAAGTCAAGACACAGTTAGCGCCTTTTGCCTTTCCCTGAATCTACGGAACGCAGCCGCTCAAGACGTACTACCCGCAACTACCCACAACTACAATCTTCGCCAACGGCGGAACACGTCAAATTGACAGTTCCCCGTTGGCCGCCGCTGGACACGGGAGCTCACCTGAAGACGAGCCAAACGTTTGGCTCGAAACGTCGTGCTCCGCACAAATCATGCCGTGAGTAGAAAGCCGTTTAATCTTTTAAAATGAACAGTAACCACGGTAATCTAAAAACTCACCTACAATCTATTTAACAACCAAATAGGCAGAAATCATTCAATGAAAAATATTATCGCTATTAAGGCGGGTTCGCCAAGGATTTTGTTTACCTCCAACTTGATCATGGCACAAAACTCACAGAGTTGGCATCCGTCAGGCCGTCGACGCGAAGGCTCCGTGCGAGGCGCAGCAGCCGCGGCAGCCGGCGCCGCGAGCAGGTCACCTCGCCCGTGTACATGAAGGTCAACAGGAGACGTAGCTCAGTGGAGGAGCAGCCCAGCACCACCACCAGCGCACCGCTTTCCGTTGGCAGATCCTATATATACAGACAATATCCCTACATGATGGCTGTACCAGTCTGTATAAAAAAGTGCTTGAAATTAACAGACTGGACCGTAGTCCAAAATGACGATTCGCTATCGATCAAATTTGTGTCATTAGCAATGCCTCTATCGAACTTGATTTTAAGTTTATTCTGCTGACATATTTTCACAAGGACGATTTGTTGTACGATTTCAGATCTTTACTTATTTCTCTGCAAAAACGCCGGGACATGAAACTGTCTGACGACGGGTGCCTTTTCTTAACAATAATTGAAAAAGTTCACGCTAACAACCCCTCAAATCCGTTGGTGCCTCGTTTAACGTGGTTTCGCGAGGTGAGGCGGACATGAATTTTGTGAGCACCTTTGGTATCTCGGCAGTCGTAAAAAAAGTTTTAATCTGTCATTTAAAATGCCGTTAATGAATATGGGACCCAAGTGGGCTTCATGAGAAACGGCATACGACCCAAAGGTAACTCTTTCATGGAATTTTTGTGATGTATTGCCTAATTTTGAGGCATGCTAACTTCGTAATCGACCATATATTCCATATCTAATGCTAAACGCTTTAAGCAAATATGTAAGTTTAATTTTGTCGAATACTCAACTGAAAGTAGTGTGAGTACTTAATCTATGTTAGTGTGTACCTTGAAGAGTGAAGCGAAATACTGGCTGCAGGAACCCAGCACGAGGCGATGCGCGCGCATGTTGCTGCCACCCGCGCTCAGCGTGACATCGGCCAGCGCGCCAGACTGAAGTGCACATCCCAGCGCACCCACCACGCTGCTCTAAACACGGGCATTCACACATGAGTTAGGCGCACTATCTTATATATTGTATCGTAGCATATCTGGATGCATCGGATATGGTAATGCAAGTCACGCGCGCTATGCCGCGAAGGACGGTGATGGGCCTGGAACGACGACGTTTAATGTTTAACATTTCCATCCTCACTGCCCTTGGCCCGGCCTGAGGAGGTGTCGACGCTTTAGGTGTCGACGATTAAGGGCCTTTCTTAGTAGCTTCCAATCAATACCAGTGCAAGATAATCAGCACTTTAGTAATCAAGGGCCTTTAAGTGTCGATTAAAATAAATCAGCATTTGGTGAAAACCAGGCTAATCACAATAAAAAATTGCGAGTACTTTATCAGCATGCAATTCATTGTAGCATATGACACTTTACGTTTACTTTTCCAGTTCAAGTGATTAAACTCAAAATACTTATTTCATTCCTATTATGTAATGCGTTTCTTTAGACATTAAATTTTTGATTCTAAGACGTACTCATCCCCCTGAACATAATAAAATATATTCCTTATCTAATATCTCACACCTTGGTCCTTGGTCCTTAGATTTGTTTTAATAGATTAGATATGTTCAATTAAAATACTGGAGTAGAAAAGAAGTTGATCGTTTAATTGATTATTTCACAAATAAATAATGATTTCTCCAATTCAATTTCATTTGTTCGATATAGCCTCCTTTGGCACGGATGATGGCAAAGGCCTCGGTATGGTCCAAAGTCTAGAGAGTCAGCCACTGTTCTGAAGAAATGAACCGAGGAAAGTGGTTCTGTAAAAAAATTTGGACGGCTTTGTGGGACGGTGCTGAGCTAAGTCTTGTTGGAACGTTCAGCTGTTTACAGAATTGCTTACGTGCCCATGGTATGAGCGCATCATTTAATACCATTTGCTGGTACACTTGCTGGTTGACTTTGACGCCCTTCTCGAGCCCAGACCATAACAGAAGCAGGCGCTTGCTTACGAACGGCCAATCTATCGTCTAAATTCTTGTTGGACTTGCCATGCAGCCAAACACGATCCATTTGTTTGTTTACATATTGTTGGACAGTAAAAATATTTTTCACCAGAAAAAACAATGTTTTGCAGATCGTCACGTTCGTGCAAGGCTTTCAGTGCGCGAGCTTTTTGTAGTCGGATTGCCTTCTGCGCTGAAGTAAGATGCTGTACTTTAGTAGTGTAAGTATAATAGCACTATGGCGAGGATTTATTTGAATTCGAGCCTTAACCTTTCGTGATGTTGTTGTTTTCGGATGCCCGCCTCCATGCCGTTTAGCAAACCCGGTTTGGTTCTAACTCTTCATGCGAACCATTGCATTAACATTTTGTTCACACTTAAATGTCGGAGCTCCCGAACGATGACTGGTTGTGATTTTCCGGCCAAATGAAAAACGATCACATTGTTACGTTTAATATCCATTGCGAAAATGTATTATCAAATTCAAATTTGTTCCCGCTCTTTTCGCATACTTAAAAACAATGAACCAAACTGACGTTTCACCAAAATTTGGCGCGCTGTCATTATTATTTTGAAAATATAAGCAGTGTGAACAAGGCCGTCTTAAACTAGGCTGGGGCCCTTGGGCACAAAAGAATTTGGGGCCCTTTTGGAAAGTAAAAAAGCGACATGACAGATAATGCTTCAGAAATATTTATTTTACCATTAATAACATTGGCGCGTGCAGACCATCTTGTTTCCGAAAGAGACTTCAGGACTCTATTTGCACCTAAATGGTCTGTCAAAATTTTCCATCGTTTTGTCGAAGTTGAGAAAAAAATTGAACAATTTTTGTACAAATTGAAAGAATGTTACTGCTTCAGTGACACACTCAACAGCCTGAACACCCACAAAATTTAGCTAATGTGCCGCGAAAAAAAGGGTAATGTGCCCGACAAAAATGTTTTGAGAATACATGTTTGAGATAAATTGTCGGTCCTTCGGGGCCCCCTGAGAATGGGGGCCCTGGGCACGGGCCCCGTGTGCCCTTATGGTAAAGACGGTATTGAGTGTGAAGTTAGTAAAGTAACAGATCTAGTCATAGCGCGCTAGGTCTATGGTTCTAGTAACGGACCCTGTACACTGCAGAAAAATACTCTAGTTCTAAATATTGCTTAAGCACGTATCGTATCGTACCGATTACAAGACGTCACACTCTCTTTCTACTATCTCTTAATTCTTCTTCACCAACTTTCTTCATCTTTTAAGGCTTCGTACTAGGCTGTTGGATAGTCCTTTATAGCAATCACGCGTGATTTTGTCTTTCTTCATTTATTTTGAACCGACCGATTCGTCTAGCGGCTCGAAGAGCTTTCTGATCTATATTTTTTAAGAATTTGAACCACTTCTGGCTTGCCTCATTTTTTCCAGGACTGAAATACATCCGTTAAATATCTTACCAGCCTCAATGCATTGGCTTTGAATTTATTTTCACTGAACATGAACCTTAAACAGGTGGCCTAAAAACTACGGGTGCATAAACTAACATTCTGTTATTTCCTTAGTCCTCTAGTCTAGATATCTAGAATAGTGCTGTAATTTTGGACTTGTTTAATTGGATAAATAATCAACAGGTAACATACAAATAATGTTTTCAAAAAATAACTGCATTTAAAAGCTAATTTCAGATAACAAGATTAACATTCAGCAAGTTTACAAAAACAAGATGAAGCGTTAGTGTAGCGATGCTTCTGTATGAAAGGCTATATCACGTTACCTGAGTTTTTTTGTTTATTTCAAGTAATATCCTATTGCTCCAGAAATGAATCTTAAAACTTTAGCCAGTAACTAATAAACATCTACTTATACCCAATTCATGTCGACGGCAAGTGGTGTCGTATTAGAAACCGGCGCCGCGGCGGTACCCAAATCAATTATTGTTGCTTATGATAATATTTGAAATTACACACACATACATAATTCAGTGTTGTGAAATATGTCGATGAAGTTCTGGCCACATACATGCACTAAGGCGTTAATGAAGTTTTTCATATTATTATGAATTCAAACAGTGCTTAGTAAAAGCCTTGCCGCTAAATACAATCTAGTTGGGAAAGAAAAGACACCGATAACAACAAAGGATCACTACAATAGCGACACTTCGAGAAGCGTGAAGGCGTGTAGGTAGGTATAGTGAAGTGTACCTGCTGTCCTCGTGTGTGCGGAGCAGGTGGGTATACGCACCTACCTGGTGGTGGTGCCACCGTAAGCAAAACTGCTGAGCATCTTCCTCCTCCATCGCCACCGGGAAACACCAGCCGGCGCAGCTGTGGGAGGCGCTACCGATCGACTATTGTGCGAGTGGGTGCAGACAATAATATTGTTCGGTCCAGCGTTATTTCGAGCTCGCCTGGAGAAGCTGTCGCACCTATTTCTGGGCTGGAGCTGAATTTTATTTATACATCCAATGACATTCCGACACGTAACAAAACCCATCCAAAAGTAGATTAGCTCGCGGGCGACGCGGAGACAATCGCCGCCCGCGCTCGTCGATAACTGAGGTTAAATGCGGCGCGCCCGCCACCGACTCGTCGGCTTCAGGTCGTTAGTCGCCTTTTCACGTTTTCAGTTAAGGCGCGAAACATGGTCCGTTTAAAGGGATTGTTCTTCTTATAGATGACGTTAGGTTTGTTCTTCTAACGCAATAATGAAGTAATATCGGGGGGGCAAAAGTTTAAAAATACCTTTCCATTACCCGTGAAAAAAACAGTTTCTCGTATTTATAGATGGTTAAAAATTTAATCCACATTCCAACCGAGATTCCAACCGAAGTATATTTTTTATTCTGCCTATTCAAGTGAAAAAAGCACGACATTATATGTGATGCGGCGGGGACTAAAATAGGCACCAACCTGGACTCAAAGGAAGAGGGGGACCGCTCGCACGGCGAAGGCACCTCCTCCGCTCCAGCACCAGCAACGCGCCCAGCACGGCGGACACACGTCACGGGGCTATCCAGGTCGGTTCGGGAACACGGTTCCCGCCAAAATGTCCACAAAAACTTCCAAGGTCACGGACTCGAATGTGAAGCGACCGCCGCGTGAAATAATCTTCGGTAACTGTCTCGCGAATGCGCTCGCGACGACTTGGTATGGTGCAATGCGATGGCATATTGCACCTTACGCCGTGGTCCCAAGGATAGTTATGGGAAATCGGTGGCAAGTTGGATGGGATTCCGTGAAATGATCAATTGGTACCCAACATTAACCCCTCACCGAAATCATTATGATGATTTCCAGGCACATGACTGAATAAATAAAATAAATATTAATTACATATGCTGGAAAATTAATGTGAAAGAAAAATAAAAAAGGCAACTCTAGCCACCAAAAGTATGATAAATAAACTTACATACATAACTTAATATAAATAAATATATGCCGAAATCGGTTAGTAGGCATAAGGAAGCGGACACAGTTTATTAACTGGCCGCTGGAGAAATCCCCTCTGTGTTCGGAGGGTTACCACACGAACAGCAGAGTCTGTAGGGCTCTCGTGAGTCTTATGGACTCGAGCGAGAGACCAGTGAAGTGAAGGTTGCTGATCGGATTTTATGAGAACTAAATCTCCAACCTTAAGATTCGGAGGAGATGAGAACCACTTGGCCCTTTGCTGGAGCGTGTGGAGATATTCCTTCGACCACCTTTTCCAAAAGTGCTGTGAGCTCTGCTGGATAAATTGCCAACGTGACAGGTAATGGTGAGGAACCTCAGTCAAGTCGCGCTCCGGTACAGCAATCAGCTGTTGACCAATTAAAAAATGGCCAGCAGTCAATGTGTCAAACTCATTGGGATTGTCTGACAAAGGACATAAAGGCCTCGAATTAAGCACGGCTTCAATTCGACAAAATAAGGTCGTCAATTCCTCAAAAGTTAAGGCCTTATCTCCAATTACGCGTAGGGCATGCCCTTTAGCAGAACGGATTCCTGCTTCAAACAAACCTCCCATACTTGGAGCACTAGATGGGTTGAAATGCCACTGAATTTGTCTCGAGGTACATCCGTCTGTTATTTCGTCTTGCACTTGTTGTGCTCTTAAGAATTTCGAAACTTCCTTTAAATGTTTATTAGAAGCCGTAAAATTTGTACCGTTGTCCGAATAAAGGGAAGAGCATAAACCACGTCGAGCCACAAATCGGTCTAAAGTAGCTAAAAAACATTCCGCTGACAACGACGAAAGTACTTCTAAGTGTACGGCCTTTGTCGTGAAGCAAACAAATAGGCATAAATACGCCTTTGCAATCTTAGCATTGCGGCGTAGACTTTCTTTTATGAGGAATGGACCTCCAAGATCCACGCCAACGTGGTTAAAAACCTTATCTGGTGTAACCCGGGCCGCCGGTAGTGAGCCCATAGCAGGATGAACCGACGTCGGTTTGCATTTAAAGCAAGCAGCACACTTCGACAATACAGAACGAATAACGCTACGAGCGCTGACAATCCAATAGGATTGGTTCAAAATGTTTTGAAGAGCGCGCGGGCCAGCATGTAAATACACCTTGTGATAATATTCTATTATCAAATTAGTTAGCCGACATTTTTTTGGCAATAAAAGAGGATGCTTCGCATCATACGGCAGTTCAGATTGTGATAATCTACCCCCCACCCTGAGATAACCACGGGCATCGAGGAATGGGGATAGCTTGCGTAATAAATGCACAGGTTTTCCGGCCGTCAGCAGACATATCTCTTCGCGGAAGTAAACACTCTGCAATAGTTTGAGCAACCGGTCGCGAGCATTGTGAAGTTCTCCGGTTGTAATCGGACCGCGAGATCTTTTACTGACATCCTTCATGCGACTGTTGTTAAAGAATCGGTAAACAAATGCGATCGTACGCAAGAGCTTATTGAAAGATGAAAATCGTTCAGTTAATAAAAACTCAAAATCAAACAACTCGTCATGTGTGATTTGACTGGCTAACACAAACGTGTCTGCGTTAGCTCGAAGCTCTGGCACCTTATCCGCATTTTTTATGTGATAAGTCGAGACAGGCCACTCGTGACGGCGAGCATACAGCCACGACGGACCGGCCAGCCACTCGGGCATCGCTGCCAGCTGCGAGGGCAGCGCTCCACGGGAGCCGATATCTGCAATATTATCCTCGCTGCGTACGTGAGCCCAGCATTGTGGTGGGATATCGTCGGTCAATTGCGAGACACGGTTCGCAACAAACGTTTTTAATTTATGTGGCTCCGTTTGTAACCACGAAAGTGTGACTTGGCTATCGCTGAATGCAAATACTTCGTCAAATTTTACATTTTCGAACTGAGTCATTACATATTTTAGCAATTTTGCAAGGAGCACGGCTCCCATCAATTCCAACCGAGGAATAGATATTGTTTTCAAGGGCGCGACCTTTGACTTGGCAAGTAATAATCGCACCTTGACTTCCGAAAGTGCATTTAAACTTCGGATGTACACGCAAGCGGCATATCCTCGCGATGACGCATCACAAAAACCAATCAACTGACAGGTTACAGCTTTAGGTATAACGACATGGCGCTCAATTCGCATGGTCGACAAGCACGGCAAGTCTAAAATAAATTTTAACCACTTGTCTCGAAGGTCATCAGGTAAGGGAACGTCCCATCCTAGACTATTCTTCCACAAGTCTTGCATTATGCTTTTAGCTACAAAAATACAAGGTGCTACAAAACCCACGGGGTCATAAACACTAGATAAAATTCTCAAAACAGAGCGTTTTGTGGTGACTGAATCTGACAAATTGGCAGAAAATGTGAAGTAATCTTCTTGGGCCACCCACTGCAAACCTAAAACTTTTATGGAAGAGACATTTTTGTCGTCCTCAAAATCCTTGGCCTTTTTGAGAACCAACTCAGGATTAATTTCAGACAGAACTTCCGAACTATTTGATGCCCATTTGCGCAATTCAAAACCTGCACTATTTAAAAGCGCAGTGAGTTCATTTTGTAATTGGCATGCTTCCGAAACAGATTTAACGGACCACAAAAAATCATCAACATAAAAACCTTTTAACAATACCGACGACGCGAGTTTATATCGCTCACGCTCATCGTATGCAAGTTGTTTCAGCGTGCGCATGGCCAAATAAGGTGCACTGCGCAGGCCATACGTAACTGTCTTCAGTTCGTAGATTTTTATCGGTTTCGTAGGGGAGTCGCGCCACAAAATATGTTGATACGCGCGCTCAGAAGGGTCAATCAAAACCTGCCGATACATTTTAGCAATGTCAGCAGTAAGACATATGTCGAAAAGTCTGAAATTGATTAAAATCGTCGAGATATTTTCTTGCAACTTTGCTCCGGTTAAAAGAATGTCATTCAAAGACACACAGTTACTTGTTTTTGCTGAGCCATCAAACACAACTCGCAAAGGCGTTGTTTCACTAGAAGGCCGCAAAATACAATGATGAGGAACAATATATTTACTTGGTTCAACACCTTTGTACTCTTCCATGTGTCCGAGAGCCTCATATTCATTCATAAAGGCTGTATAAGCAGAGTGCAAGTGTGGTTCCCGCAATAACCTTCTGTGCAATAATCTGCGCATCGCAATCTTATACGATTCGCCAAGCTGCTGATCGCTTTCTTTCAATAGGAGCGGAGCTACATACCTACCGCACTCGTCGCGATAGTGTTTGTCTCTGATCATTTGATCCGCGACTTTATCTAGCGGATCGGACGGAGGGATCTCGCACGGCGAGGACTCCACCTCCCAGAATGATTTTAACAGAGAATTTGTTTCATCCTCAGCACTAGTATACGATACAAGTGTTGAAGAGGGGTAATTTTCTCCTTGGGGTGTATTTAATTCCATTTTTCCAGTGACCACATAACCAAAGATGCTTCTTAGTGCGCATGGCGCAGATGGACGTAATTGTATTTTGCGTCCATCATAAATATGAGGGAAAACGTCCCCTCCGAGAAGCATATCAATACTGGACCTCTTATAAAAATAAGGGTCAGCAAGGTTTAGGTATTTGAATTCATCAAGAACGTCTTGACTAATCTCAACGGTCGGCATCTCCGACGTTATTTTCTTCAAAATAACAGCATCGATTTTTAAAATCGGTATTTCTGAATGACGAGGTTTAATGACACACTCAGTCATCCCAAAATTACGAACGACCTCATTATTTAGGCCGGAAATTTTGTATGGGCACTTAGTACGACTAAGTCCCAGGCGTTGAATACAATCCGAAGTAATAAAACTTGACATCGCGGCCGAATCCATAAGTACCCTGCAGGTTTGATAATTCCCAGAAGTATCCATCACATCAACAACGGCAGTTGCGAGCAATACTGCATACGAATTTATTTCTTCCGAAGTGGTATGAAACGACGTTTTAGGTACGTGCGCAGGCGCAGCAAATTCGCCATCACCGGAGCAGGCTGCGCGCGCAGCGCTCTGCGCAGCGTCCCGCGCAGTGTCCCGCGCAGGCGCGCGCGCTGTGGCGCCGGCCGCCTGCTCAACGTGCAATAGTACACGGTGTGACCTACTGCACAGCACACACCGATACTTACTACCACAATCAATGTCTGTACCGTGTGATTTTAGACAATTTTTGCATAAGTGCAATGATTCGATTCGCGCGACCCTCTCTGCAGGTGTTAACTTTAAAAACTTGTAACACTTGAAAATCATATGATTATCATAATCACAATGCAAGCAATGCATTTTGCCTTTTGTCGACTTGTCTGCAGTTGTTGCGAAATTCACCTTTTTATTTGTGCCCCGGACCGCAGCCGGAGTATATTTGGAGGGGTGTACATCGGATTGCCTTTTAGCCCTTGGATCAGTCGAATTAACATCTGTGTAAAATGCCGAATGATCGAGAATTTTGACTTGATTATGAATGAAAGAAATCAAGCCATTGAACGTTGGAATCTGCTTTTGATCGAGATTCTGTTCGAATGTTTTGCGTGTCACACGATCAAGGTTCCGTAACGCAATGTGACACAATATGAACCCAGACAAATCCGGCACCTTTAACGCCTCGACAGCCTTTACAGAATGCTCAAATGTCTGCAAAATTAAATTGAGATTTGAAGATGACTCCTTGGTGAGCGGCTCAAAGTTCAACATCTTATCTAAGTACCTACCCAAAAGTGTCCTGTCATCCTTATACTTGTCTACGAGACTTTTCCAGACAATAGCATAATTATCACCGGAAAGGGGCAAACTTTTGACTATGCTTAGAGCTGGACCCTTAGTGCAAGACAGTAAGTAGTGAAACTTATCAATTGAAGCAATGTCTGTTTTGTTATGCACCAAAGAACAAAACGTTTCCTGGAACGTATTGAACTCTTCAATTTCTCCCGAAAATTCAATAAGCTGAAGTTTCGGTAAACGTAGCTGAACTACGGAGCCCTGGCTGCCGGCCGCAGCGCGCGACTGACTGGGATCGGAAATGTTTTGTGCATCGCGTTCGCGAGGTTTAATCTTTTCGTGATTTATTTTAATGCGATAGAATAGTTCGTCAAAACTTTCTAACTCTTGGGTTTTCGGACTAGACTTTGGATTTATTTGCAACTCCAAGTCAATGCAATCGTAGACAGTTTTTTCGAACTTTTCTTTTATTGAATTTAAATCCGAAAATCGTGCAAAAAATGAATCACGATTTTCTGGTTTGCTCAGGGCACTTTGAGAAAGTTCAAATAATGTTTGAACCTGTGAAAACAAACGTTGTTTCACAATATTTAGTTTGTTTAAATCCTTCAGCAACCTGTTTTCCCTAGTAGTTGATGGTTCTAAACTATGTGATAATTCTTTTTCCATAGTGAAAAATTAAGGGGGTTATTACAGGAATGTGAGCTGAAGTAAAACTTAGAAAAAGGTAGTGTGTGAAATGAGGGTAGCTCATGCACACTATACCTACGTATACCTATTTTGCACGGCAAATATGGGTTAGTAGATATAATAAATTATTTAAATATAATTTTGAGACACTATCATGGCTCTGAAGGACCAAAATGATGCGGCGGGGACTAAAATAGGCACCAACCTGGACTCAAAGGAAGAGGGGGACCGCTCGCACGGCGAAGGCGCCTCCTCCGCTCCAGCACCAGCAACGCGCCCAGCACGGCGGACACACGTCACGGGGCTATCCAGGTCGGTTCGGGAACACGGTTCCCGCCAAAATGTCCACAAAAACTTCCAAGGTCACGGACTCGAATGTGAAGCGACCGCCGCGTGAAATAATCTTCGATAACTGTCTCGCGAATGCGCTCGCGACGACTTGGTATGGTGCAATGCGATGGCATATTGCACCTTACGCCGTGGTCCCAAGGATAGTTATGGGAAATCGGTGGCAAGTTGGATGGGATTCCGTGAAATGATCAATTGGTACCCAACAATATGAACGCCAAGAGGCGAATTACGAGTATATGTATAATGAATATCCGAATCGGTTCCAGCTTTATCTTTTTCTCTATGAACGATTCGGATTGCAAATTGTTAAAGTCTGATGCAACCCGTGATTTAATTGCTCTTGCTCTAATGTTGTCCGTGTCCACATCTAATATGAAATAAAAAATTTGAAAAAATGAACTTAAGGGGGTAAATAAGGCTAAAATGTAAATTTTCAGTAACACTTACTCATTAAATACGGAATGCATGAAATGTTAACATTATCTTTTGTTAAGATAAAAATACTCCTTAAAGAGGTCAAAATGCTTCGCCGCCTCTTATTTATTTTATATGTTACTGGACTAATACCACACCCACCGTAATGACATCAGCGCGTGACACCGAGTTCCCGAAGGAATTAGGTGCCATGCCACGACTTTTTCTTTATGAGCACGGCTACATTGAACTGGAAGAAAACATGGAAAATATTCTTTACCATCGTTCATCCAATGCGCCCGGGTTGGTATCGTCGCACTGGAAGCTTCAATGTAGCAGTTCCTATAAAGGTAAAGGTCTGGCATGGCACTTAATTCCTCCGGGAATGTGCTGTTTGGGCGAATATCATGCAACAAGCAAGTGTGGTAAAATGGCATTACCCTAACCGCCAACATTGGAATTGGACCCACATGCGTTGTTATTGCAAATGCCAATACCGACTGTGGCGTTTACGGTGATGCGCTCCGTACATGACATCCACGTTTAGTTCCATAAAAATTACAAAATAAAAAATGCAATCTTCGCAATTCCATCGGTATTTCATGATGTTCATTCTTTTTTTTTTATCTGAATAGACATGGATGGCTAATACCACAAGTTCTGTCGTGGTATTAGCCCAACACACCACATTGGAACTAGGTGC
Source organism: Incurvaria masculella (assembly GCA_946894095.1). Taxonomy (NCBI): domain Eukaryota; kingdom Metazoa; phylum Arthropoda; class Insecta; order Lepidoptera; family Incurvariidae; genus Incurvaria; species Incurvaria masculella. The sequence continues at coordinate 12,845,442 of OX335641.1, read as the reverse complement.
CATGCCAGGACCTTCCTTATATTGCACGGCTACATTGAACTGGATGGAAAACACGGACAATTTTCATTGCCGCTTCGACCATCGCTCATCCAATGCGATGGTACCAACCCGGGCGGGATAAACCCTACCACCTAGTAAGTAAGGAAGGGGACCTACAGCTTAACGTGGAATCAGAACCACGGCCAGCCTCTCTCAACGGTCGAATGGTCACCCATCCAAGACCAGACCGGACCCAGCGTTGCTTAACTTCGGAGAGCGATCGCCGAAGTGTCGCGCCACTGGGCCACTGAGGCTGTTTATGTTCATCATTGAGTTATCATTAAAACCGTTACATATTTGTGATATTTTAATCCGGATTTAGCTTTTGATTGGAGCAAGAAAATTAAGCTTTAGCATTTTGCACATCAAAATTTCCGCCACTTTTTTAGAACCTTTTAAAACTGTTTGAATCCTCATGCAGAAAAGTTAACAATTTATCAGGGTTTGCAACTCCTGTGATTTTTTATGGAGACAACTATTGGTGCGAATCGCAGAAAACGGTCGATTTGTGTGCTAGTAGATATATGCGTGTTTTCCCGCGTGCTCGCATGCGTATCGGGGTTGCCATCTCGTCACTCACTACATTTCCCCCGGGCCTCAGATCCCGCCTCAGAGATGCTGTAAACTAATGCATTTGCCAGAGAATTTCGAAGAAGAACATGCAGTGTTCGTCTATTTTTAAAGCCCGACCAAAAAAGAGGGGTGTTAAAGGTTCGAAACCTTTGTCGTTCTGTTTATGAGGGTGTGTTCATCTAACAGAGTTTGATTGATCTATAAAAGTCATGTTCGTACACGCTGAACCGGTTTCAACGAAATTTTTTGAATGTGTTAGATAGGGCTTTTTGTATCTAAAAAAAATATAATTTTCAAGTTGTCGCGAGGGGAGCCTAGTAGCTATAAAATTAATACTTAAAGTGTACTTACATGTGGAGTATTGTTTAAAATGTTTTGCAGTTTACACTTTTACTTAATTTTTACATATTTTCATAGCACAGTCAAGCATTTTAAATAAAAGCCAGAACACTGAGCTCGTGCGCCGCGCCCTTGCGGCTTACTGAAATTTGGGCGTTTGGCGCCGACACGATCCCGTGCGCCTTACGATATCTAGCTTTTACTTAGATAAGCTGGGGTCATAAATGTGCTTGTTCTTCTCGCTGCTTAAGGCTCCATTTGAAGTATAATTTGATTGCTTGTCTTTTGTTGAACATAGTGACGAAATCTTTAGGAAGAAAATAGATTTTTTTTTTATTTTAGTGGTCGGGGACTTGCCTAGCTGGTCACTAGCTGTCTGGGCTCAAATCCTCGCCCCGATCATGCACCACTTTCTTTCTCTTTATGAGTTGGTTAAGGCCCTGGTACTAGCCAAATCGCAAAGTTAGACGAGGCACCCCAAGTTAACTAACTAAGTCTGACGATTATAAGTGTCATTCTTACAATATATGATTCCTTGTCTAGGAATCAACCTATTTTCGTTAATGTATGTTTCCTTTTTCTATACAAAATACATTGCGGAAACGGTGTCCATTTCCGAACTTTTTTGACTAAATGTAGAAATCTAAAAGCAAATGGATTTTTTTGTTTATGCATATATGCTGTTTTTGCTTATATCTAGAAATCGAATTACTTTCAGATTTCTAATGAGAAAAATCAACTTTTTTATTTTTATTATTATTTAAATAAATGATGGAATCAAAAAATATTAACAATCTATTATCAGTCTGGAGTTCTATTTGGATTTGCTGAAGCGTTTCACTACGTATAATTACATTTGTTAAAAAGTGCATTTGTATGGCGCGAGTAGTTGGCTAGTCCTAGCGCCTTAAGTGCATTTCTTCACGAATGCGAGCTTCTCTGTGGTCCGGAATCCAGGTAATACTGTAGGTTAAGCCCGGGTTTAAGCCTGCCCGGCTTGATACCATCGCATTGGATGATAAGATGGTCGAAGCGGCTAGATAACATTGTCCGTGTTTTCCATCCAGTTAAATGTAGCCGTGCTGATAAAGGGAAGGTCCTGGCATGGCCTGGCAGTGGTGTATTGGGCTAATATCATAACGGTAGTTGTGTGTTGTAGCCATCCATGTCTGGTTGCATAAAAAGAAAATTGTCAACAAGCTATTTCGTAATCCCATGGATATTGTCGCGCACATATAAAAGCAAAGTATTGTACAAACATCATAACAATCTCTGCCTACGGTTCGGAGTGCCGAATGAAAAGCGACGTGATGGTGGAAATGCGGAGTATGCAATAATTTAACACAAAATTCAAGCTTCGCTGACCGGTGCTGAAATGCACCGGTAAAATGGGTTCCGGAAGCATTTTGCTATGAAGAATTTCCTGAATAAACGTAGCACGCAAGGCCGCGCGACCTAATAACACCTCTTGAAGTCAATACCCTTAAGAGTAATAGCTCAGGTGCGGGTGGACGTGCCTTCAATGCCAGAGGTCATTGGTTCAAATCCCCGCCCTGTTCTGGCACCACTTTCATTCTCTTTTTAAGTTAAATAAGTGGCATGTCGTTATGGATGCTTTTTTTACGCTATTATGCGTATTAGGGATCCCATGGTTTGGAATCCATGTAAAACTGTAGTGGCCTTCCCCTACTAGGTGGTGGGGTTAAAGCCCGCTCGGATAGGACTATCTCATTGTTTGCAAAGCAGGTCGAAGCGGCAACGAAAAATTGCTCGTGTTTTCCATCCAGTTCAATCTTTGCCATGCTTATAAAGGGAAAGTCCTGGCATGGCACCTTATTCTTTCGGAAGTGCCATTTATTGGGCTAATATCACGACGGTGGGTGTGGTATTAGCCATTCATGTCCAGTCATATAAAAAACCTACTACCCCCACTAAAAGTGTACCAAGATATCTTCAGGCTGAAACGCAACTCGTGCTTTTCCTTTGACAATTGTTTTTACAGGGCCAAGGCGGCGATAGCGGGAAGTGTTTGAAAGATTTAGGGGCTAAATTTACAAGAGTCGAGTAATTAGTTAGTTCGGCCCTCCTGCCAGACGAATGTACCCTCTGAAGCCTCCTTCGCCATATTCATTACCTTTGTGCTGTGTGGGTTCCGGTACTTAAAAATATGTTATGGTACACAGCATTATTTGCGATTATGGGGAAAGAAAATAATGTGGCGTGGATTAAAAAAACAACCAAATAAAGACATTTATTTCTCAAGTGCCAACACGGTCCTGTAAAGTAAATCAATTCGGCCAATTTACTGGACATTGTTTTTAGGGTTCCGTACCCAAATAGTGCCAGACGGAACCCTATTACTAAGCCTCCACTGTCCATCCATCCGTCCGTTCGTCCGTCCGTCCAACCGTCTGTCCCTCCGTCCGTCCATCCGTTTGGCACAGGGCTGTACCTAACGAACTGTAATAGGTAGGCAGCTGAAATCACTGAGGATGTATTCATTTTGCCGCTAGAAGAACAAATGGGTACAATTAAACAATTATAATAATGAAAGAATGGGCCCCATACAGATTTTTTTTTATGTTCAATCTTGTACAATGGTACGGATCCCTTCATGTATGAGTCGCACTTGACCGTTTTTTATCCAAATTGTATTTTTTTACACCCTTATTTAGAACTCGATAGGGCTTGGCTCATAACATTTAACAGGACTGAAAATAAGAATGCATTCTTAAATGGCGTTTGGTTGTTTTTGCAATGGACGCCTCAATTTCGCGATTCACGTTTTTTTGCGGGTAGGCGTGCACTTTGATACATGTATCAATAATGTATTATTTCCTTGGAGACCATTACAAACAGATATGTAAACGTGGTTTTAAGTGATAGAAATATTTTTTTAAATTTCCGAAAAAAAAAATAAAACAAAATCCTCATCGTACAGCTGGTGGTGAAGGGGCTAGAGAACTCGCCTTTCATGCAAGAGGTTATGGCTTCAAAGCCTCGCTCCGTTCATGCACCACTTTCTTTCTCTTTCTGAGTTGGATAAGTGAATTTCGTCACGTATGCGAGCTGCTCCATGGTTCGGAATCCATGTAAAACTGTAGGTCCCCTTCCCCTACTAGGTGGTAGGGTTTCAGCCCGCCCGGATTGGTACCATCGCCTTGGGTGATAAGACGGTCGAAGCAGCAATGAAAATTTGTCCGTGTTTTCCATCCAGTTCGGTGTAGCCGTGCTCATAAAAGGAAGGTTCTAGCATGGCAAATAATTCCTTCGGGTATGTGGTGTATTGGGCTATTATCATAACGGTAGTTTTGTGGTATTAGTCATCCATGTCAGGTTGCATAAACAATACCTACGAACTTGTACCCATGACCTCTGGCAGGCAAGGCAAATCGCCGCGCCCGTGAGCTAGGATCCGCTCGCTGTCCCTTAATAGTAAACAAGGTACAAAACATATTTGGATATGTAGGACACTGTTGAAAAGCGATGATAAATTATAGATACGTTTTTGGAAAGAGAATAAAAAAGACACTTTTATCGCCATAAAAACGGTAATCTAATTGCTTTTTTTTTTCGAATGAACTTTAATAACGTGATCCTATGAGTGATAACAAAATTTCAAAGTTAAGCTATTAATTAACTTGATCACCAAATATGCTTCTTTTCCAAACGATTTCCCTACAAATACAAGTTTCCTAATTATATTCGTAAGTCTACTCATATTAAAACATCCTGCGATATTGACGTTTAAGGAGAAGTTGTATTTTCTCCAACGAAAGAACTTGTCCTCCGAAAAATGTAAACAAACATCGATTCTTCATGCAACATTTTAAGTTTATAGAGACTTTAATGAATGTAAATTTAATTTTTAGATTTTTTTACAAAATTTGTAGAAAAAACTATGTCCATGACATAATAGCATCACTTCTGTAAAGGCACATCTTTGCCAACTTGACCTTTGTTAGGTACTCAACAACGTTTTAAGTAAACTTTTTCACTTTTGAGGTTTTTTAAATCAAATTTTGTTACTCACACAATCAACACTGAATGTTCGCACTTCCATTGTTTGCTGTTTGTTTGTTATAGCATTTACATCTAAGTATTTGTTACATTATTGTGGACGGAAAACCAATGAAGTTTCTTTGCGGATTATTCTTTACTGAGTTTCTCGAATCCGCGGATCTATCAGTTTGTGACGTAACATAGTGAAGTTTGACTTTTTTTTTATGCAACCTCACATGGATAGCTTACACACAACTACCGTTATGATATTAGCCCAATACACCACATTCCCGAAGGAATTAGGTGCCATGCCAGGACCTTCTCTTTATGAGCACGGCTACATTGAACTGGATGGAAAACACGGACAATTTGTCATTGCCGCTTCGACCATCTTTTCATCCAATGCGATGGTACCAACCCGGGCGGACTTCAGGCTGTTCCGACCCATATAAAGTTGTTTGCACACATAACGCAAAAAGTATTGCACTTTAAGCCACGAATTAATAATAAAAGTTTAATATAGTCATATTACTTGCAGCGAAAACAATTTCACAATTTCAGGATTATTGGTTTTGTTACAATTTATTTAAATACGATTTTTATTTAACAGCGCCATCTAACGGTGTAAAACTTCTAATCGGCAATTACAACGAAACCATTTAACCTGAAATTTTGAATATGGTTTCGCTGCAACTACTATGGCTATATTTAATATTTTTGACGAATTCGTGCCTTAAAGTGCAATGCTTTTTGCGTTCTGTGTAAAAAAACATTGTATGGGTCGGAACATCCTTAAGCCCTACCACCTAGTAGGGGAACTGTAGGTCCCCCAGTTTTACATGGATTCCGAACCATGGAGCAGCTCGCATTCGTGACGAAATGCACTTATCGAATTTAGAAAAAGAAAGAAAGTGGTGCATGTCGGGGCGAGGAATTGAACCTAGAACTCTGGTACGCTAGGCCAGTCCACGCGCCACTCAAAACTAGGCTTCGAGCCGCTCAAAAGTTTAAATTTGACTTGACTACCAAACGTTTAAATAAATGAAATGAAATGAAAAATTAAAGGAAAGGAGTGCTCACTCTGTCCCTCTGACAAAATTAAATGCATAATTCAGTTTCACGGTATACTTTAGTTTGGCAGACTGGCACGGTGAGATTGTCCACAGTAATGCAAAAACTTTTCCATTTTGTTTGGACAATTTTTCAAGCGCGAAGCGAGAGCTCCGCGCTATCCGACGTGTGTCACGGAACCCTCGTTATTTATTAACTAAAGCCCTGAGGGGGCGGCAGAAGTCGCAATTTGTCAGGGGGCTGTCGGCGCGTCTCCGCCGCGACACATTAGGAGGAAACCACATCCGTACAATGTATGTTTTTCGTTTAGGAAGAAATTGGGCAAAGGAACAATCAACCATCTTTATTACACCCTACCTACGTTCACAGAGATTTGTTTATTTATATATATAGGAAACTTAACAGCTTATTACACTTTCAAATGCCTTCTTATTTTTAAAGTTATTAGCCAATAATAAAGGGTGTGTGTGTGATTTAGGATGTGTAAGAGAATGGTGTGTTGTGAGATGTATGGCTGTGTAGGTATGTATGTATACTCTGTGGTAAGTATATGTATTTCAATCTTCACTGGTTTTAACATTTTTACCAAATTTCCAAAATGATGGGCTTCACTAAATCTTCGCAAAATCTTCACTATTTTCCCTACCCTTATTACCCTACAAAGTTATTGTTGCATTCACCGTTATAAAATCTAAAATCTTACCCTGTTACTAATAAACCCAGATGATCATCTGATTCGTTATAACAATGTTTTGTTCTTTGCATTGACATGCAGTTTCGAATTCGAGAGAAAGGGACAAAACATTATTAAACTATTCAGAGAATGATCTAGGTTCATTACTAACAGGGTTACTGTCCGGTTGACCCGATTCGAATGCGGTTTGTATCTTAATGTTTAATTGATCGTTCCTATCTTTTTTGCGTTCGCATCATCAAGCTTAATCGCCTAAGGGGTGAGCAGTGGGGTTAAATGTGCGATAAAAATACGACTGTTTTTCGTCGGATTTTTCGGTGGAGTCGCGGGCATTTACTTTTATAAAACTATTATAAAATTCTACATAAGTAAACCTCTGCTTGTATACTTACATTAAAGCTTTTTAATACTCTTCAGTACTTCTTCACTATATTTCTCTACAAGGTTAGTTAAGAGTTTCGTATTCATCAATTGATATTATTGTAATTGTGTCCTAATTATTAATTTATATAATTGCAGTGCCACTTACCATCTCTGAAGTGGGTAAATTAGAAACTAATTCATAAATTTAATGAAGCCTATTATACTCACAAAAAATATTGAATTCCTTCGCTCTTTGAACTGAGCGTACCACACTGAAAGGCTTTTCGTAACAGAAATTCCTGCCTAAAGTATCCCCTCAAGCTAAGCTCAAACTCATTTCTCATTTCTTTCTTTACCCACCTGTCTACGCGTACGCACCGCCCCGCGCCCTCTGCCCGCGCCGAAGACGCCGCCGCCGACGCCCCTTCCGCCGACGACGCGACGCCGCCGCCGCGCGCCGCCCGGATTCTGCATTCCAAGCTAGCCACGTTACAAGCACGTCTTTCCACATGCTTTCTTTAGGCGAGCGTGTTTCTTCATTATTCTGTTTTTTTTAAACAATAATTGTAGGACCCATAAATATATTAAGATATCTGTGGGTAAACCCTTATTCCAGAGGGCACAACTGTGGGGCATAATCACTTATTAAGATTAACAATATTTTGTTTGGACGGTTCATAAACTATGTTTGGGCATGTTAAGATAGTGTTCAATCCAAAATTTCAAAAACCCATGTAAACCCTTTTTATCTATACATGTAAACACTGTTATCGCCCGTAGTATGGGGAATTCATAGGGTGTTAACGTCATATCACTTTTCATTGTCATTTACTTTAATACATATTTCTCAAGTTTTATGGTTTTTGCAAATTATAAATATTGAATCCTCCAGTTGTTCTCTTGAACCCGAACTGGCTTACATCTGAACCTTTTCGAGGGTCGAAAGCTCGTCATGATAAAACAGTGAACTATCAAATAAAATAGTGCTCACAAGCGCTAATCCTGTTTGGATCGGGAGGAATATGTAATCGAGAATTATAGGACTTTTAATTTTTAGGGTTCCGTACCCAAAGGGTGAAAACGGAACCCTATTACTAAGCCTCCGCTGTCCGTCCGTCCGTCCGTCCGTCCGTCCGTCCGTCCGTCTGTCCGTCTGTCACAGGGCTGTATCTCAGTAACCGTAACAGGTAGACAGCTGAAATTTTCACAGAATGTGTATTTATTTTGCCGCCATAACAACAAATAGGTAAGATTAAAAAATAATTAAAATTAAAGGGGGCTCCCATACAAAAAACCTTTTCGTACAAATTTTTTTTTTCTACGATGGTACGGAACCCTTCGTGTGCGAGTCCGACTCGCACTTGTTTATTTATATAACGACGCCTGGTAAACGGGGGTTCGCTATCAGAGTGGTCCGACATGATGTGAAACCCGAATTAATAGTCAGGATGTGATCTCTGTTGGTTTATTATTCACTAACAATCGATAATAGTCAAGGTTAACACAGGATTACGGTGATTTAACCGGATTCAATTGGTAAACGCGGCGAGTTCGTTACAGCGTGGCGACCCGACCGACCACTCGACCCAAAGTCCTATCCCTCGCTCACTCGCTCGCTCACGAGGCATGTAGGTACTAACAGCGCCCCTAGTGGCTGTTTCGCCAACCCCTGTAACGATCTCACCCAAGTAGAACTACTTGACGTTTCCAACTCTGCCGATAGATGGCGATACTTTGTAGGATAAACGATAAACAATCAAACACTAGTTAATGTAAAAGTAGGCGCCGCTGCAACGTCGTTCCGACACGGCCATCTTGACACTTCACACGTCCTCGTGTGGTGCAACTGAAAAGAGAGAAGAATCTTTCAGAGTAAAATGTTTCCAGCTCGGCCAACCTGGCCAAAATCATGCTCAGGAGACTTTAACGAAGCATGTAGAATGTTTTATTTCATGAAGTCTAATGTTCACACATTCTCAGTTCAGTTTCCACTTTAACAAAGTTGAATCAGTCATCAACAAAGCTAAACTTAATAAATTCACGGATCACGAGATCATCCATTACCGTCAAACAGTCAACGGGCAACCTTTACCCGGCGTCCGATCGCAACTAAGTTCATGGACAGCCTCCATCCAGCTCCCGTACACAATACATCATGCATGGACAGCCGCCATCCGGCTCCCGTACACAACCCATTCTTGGGCAGCCTCCATCCGGCTCCCGTACACAAGACAGTTAATGGGCAACCTCCATCCGGTTCCCGCACACAACACATCATGCATGGGCAGCCTTCATCCGGCTCCCGTACACAACACATTCATGGGTAGCCTCCATCCGGCTCCCGTATACAAGACAGTTCATGGGTAACCCCCATCCGGTTCCCGCACAGAACACATCATGCATGGGCAGCCTCCATCCGGCTCCCGTACACAACACATTAATGGGCAGCCTCCATCCGGCTCCCGTATACAAGACAGTTCATGGGTAACCTCCATCCGGTTCCCGCACACAACACATTTACAAATTTGCTTACTACTGAATATCCAAGCAACATACTCTTTGATCAACGAGCACTCTGCTCCAGAATCGTAACTAAATGAAACGTGCTCACCAGATTGACGAAGAGATCCAGTCGGCGCATTCACGGTGCAGATGTCCACGCGATTTTCCTTGGAAAGACGGCCCCGCCGTTGCTCCCCTCTCCGCTGTTCCTCTTCGGAGATTATGACGCGTAGTGGCCTCGCTCGCTGCAGTGGAAGCATATGATCCGGTCGGCCCTCCTTGAAAATAGGTTACTTGTATTACAGTCGTCTTGCTGCTTTGCATCTCTTCCGCCACGACACTGGCAATGAAGCGGTCCTTGAAGTCACTCCAGGTCATGCCAGCAAACGACACGGAGGACAGCCAGGTGCAGGCTTCACCCTTTAGTGCGCGGCTCAAGGCAATCATCGGCGATGAACCGTGGCAGCGCAAATCAGTCACGCACATGTCCGCTGTCGTAATCCAGGCTCGGGCCTCAAGGTCACGTTTTTCTGGGTCAAAATCCGGTAGACGAATGCTGTCCGCTGACGAGCTGGATGGCTTGATAGCTTGTAGCAGCGCGAGAAAGCTTCGGTTCTGCTGCTCCAACAATAGGCGCCATTTCTCGTCGTTAGAATCACCGTTCGGAGCACGTGGCTGATGTTGACGCTTTTGTACACTCGTGTCGCCGCTCACTCTATGTGGGACGTTGAGATTCAATCCCACTTCTGATAACGACGCCTGGTAAACGTGGGTTTGCTATCAGAGTGGTCCGACATGATGTGAAACCCGAATTAATAGTCAGGATGTGATCTCTGTTGGTTTATTATTCACTAACAATCGATAATAGTCAAGGTTAACACAGGATTACGGTGATTTAACCGGATTCAATTGGTAAACGCGGGGAGTTCGTTACAGCGTGGCGACCCGACCGACCACTCGACCCAAAGTCCTATCCCTCGCTCACTCGCTCGCTCACGAGGCATGTAGGTACTAACAGCGCCCCTAGTGGCTGTTTCGCCAACCCCTGTAACGATCTCACCCAAGTAGAACTACTTGACGTTTCCAACTCTGCCGATAGATGGCGATACTTTGTAGGATAAACTATAAACAATCAAACACTAGTTAATGTAAAAGTAGGCGCCGCTGCAACGTCGTTCCGACATATAATAGGTCGGGGAAAAAGTCTTTTCGCATTATAGTATGTATGAACTTGTAATAAAATCTCTTTGGCTATACTATTTGTATCTGGCTGGTTTTGGTATCATTGAAAGTTTAAATTTTAAAGAACATAATTCCAAATTCAAATTAGGAAAATGTGTGATTCTCATTTGTTTTTCGTACTGTCAAAATGAGTGAATCTAATGAAGAAATTCGATACATTTTAAAATTTTACTACAAAAAAGGTAAAAATGCAACGCAAGCCGCGAAAAAAATTTGCGATGTTTATGGACCTAGTGCAGTGTCTGTGAGAGTAGCACAAATTTGGTTTAAGCGTTTTCAATCCGGAAATTTTGATGTCAAAGATGCACGTCGCTCTGGTCGCCCTATTACGGATAAAATGGATGCCATTTTTGAAAAAGTGGAGCAAGATCGGCATATCAGTAGTTACGACGTAGCTGAAGAACTAGGAATTGACCACAAAACAGTTTTGGCGCATTTGAAAAGAACTGGGTACACAAAAAGCTCGATATTTGGGTACCTCACGAGCTCACTGAAAGAAACCTAATGAACCGGCTAGACCTCACACATCTTTAGCCACTCAGCAAAAACTAAGAGAGTTTGGCTGGGAGGTGTTAATGCATCCGCCGTATAGTCCTGACCTTGCACCTTCAGATTTCCACCTGTTTAGGTCTCTTCAGAATTCTTTAGGCAGTGTCAGGTTAACATCACGAGAGGACTGCCAAAACCACTTGTCGCGGTATATTGATCAGAAGTCCCAATATTTCTATAGCAATGGGATCATGTCCCTACCTACAAGATGGCAAAAAGTTATCGAACAAAATGGTACCTACATACTTTAGTTAAATATAAATAAACCATATTAAAAAATGTTTTGAATTTTCTTAAAAAATGCGAAGAAACTTTTTCCCCAACCTATTATATTGTTTAAAAACAATATGAAGAAACCGTGTAATTTATAATTCTGTGATTGTCATTGCATTGCCCTAATGTTATTTTATTTTATGTACATGTATGTGTGATACTTTAGTATGCTATATTGTAATACCTATCGGACTAAAAATAAAATAATCAAATAAATAAAAAAATAAATAAATCGCAACAGCTAACGACGAATAGTAACTGTGCGGCGGCCGCGGCGGCGGTGCAGAGGCGCAGTACAGGGGCGGCACGTACAACCGGCCCTGAATTTCTCGCTCCATCGGATTTAATTCTCCGACGCCTCAGCCCGTTTTATAGCGCTACAGAGCAACAGCGGTGGCGCGGTCTAGTGACTTAGCTGAAGCGAGTCCGCTTGATGTCGCCTGGTCTATTTCCACATCAAAAGGAGGCCTATAGGGCAAGAAACCATAATATGTAGATTGCCCTAGGGGCTATTTTTTTGTCTAGCGTAATTTGACGCTGTTGTAACCGTGCACACGGAAGGTCTTGGCGCGGGGACTTGCCTAGGGACCAGCGGCCTTATTGCCGAACAGCGCTACCGCTAGCAACGACCGAAAGGCCATTGCCTGAAATTGATGCCTTTTTTATAAAAAATTTTTCGCGCGGCCATCAACCAAACTAAGTTTTTTTAGTTAAGAATAATGTTATAAAAAAAACTCACTATGGCTTGTTTATACCTAAAGTCAGTCCGAACGAAGTTATAAGGGTCCAAAGTTTAAATAATGCGCGGTAGTGTTGCGAGGCGCCCAACATTTGTTTTTGTGGATGAAATCTTTAAAATGTTGTTTTGACGTATTCTTGTGTTTGGTCTTGGAATCACAAACTTAATATTATAAAGAATTGTTGGGGCATCAATTTCACTATTAATTATTTTAAGTAGGAACATGAGATCTAGCATGATTCGTCTATTTTCAAGTCAATGCGTCTTAAAATATTGGAGGCGTTCAGAATAGTCTATTCTATTACTGATATGATTTTGATCGGAAACATTAATGAGACCAAAATCTTTAAAAATATTTATTTTGGGCTATACTTGCCATATTAATTGTATATGAAACTAATACGTACGTGTCGCTTGCAAAAAACTATCATATTATTCCAGATTTTCAGTACTAAACTTACCTTTTTTATGCAACCTGACATGGATAGCTAAGACCACACAACTACCGTTATGATATTAGCCCATTACACCACATTCCCGAAGGAATTAGGTGCCATGCCAGGACCTTGAATGGCGTGACGGCTACATTGAACTGGATGGAAAACACGGATAATTTTTCATTAACGGTTCGACCATCTTTACGTCCAATGCGATGGTACTAACCCAGGCAGTGCTTAAACCCTACCACCTAGTAGGGGAACCTTCAGTTTGACATGAATTCTGAACCATGGAGCAGCTCGCATTCGTGACGAAATGCACTTATCGAACTCAGAAAGAGAAAGAAAGTGGTGCATGTCGGGGCGAGGACTTGAACCCAGACCTCTGGTACGCTAAGCCAGTCCCCGCGCCACTACCTATATTTTCACTACCTATTATTTCTTAAAACCGTCGCGAGTTTCGGGGGAAATACTGGTATAATTGAATCAGAATAAAAAAAATACTAAACATTGCACAAAAATAGACCGTTGGAAAAGTTATTTATTGAAAAAAATACAATTATTCGTCTCAAATCTCATCTACTTCGCTCTCTAGATCATGTCGGATTATGATATTATGTAAAAAAATGCGGTTGGGTGTAGGTTTCTTTGATGAGTTCCCCACTCTAGATACCATGTTAGGTTGGGTTAGGTTAGGTTAGGCTAGTTCATATACGTGGCGCACTATAACAGTTAAGTCACCCCATGCAGGATCGAATGTTCCAAACGGTATGTAAACAATCTTCTCTTGAAGAATAGTTAATCTTTAATACTTGTCTATTCTGACCAAGTTTAGGTTAACACATGCTTCAAAAATACATTGCCTTGTATTTAAAGGTGGTCTAGAAAATCCAGGTATTGCCAACCTCAACACATTGTGGACATGTCGTACACGCTCCACTGCTTCTACTTGCCCTGGTTCAGCGATGGTTCTGGTTGTACTTCTTCTGGTTAAGCGATGATGCCTTCTGGTGGTACCTGTTCTGGTTCAACGACTATGTCTTCTGGTGGTACCTGTTCTGTTTCAACGATGATGTATTCTGGTAGTACTTGTTGTAATCCCGCGATGACCACTTCTGGATGACTTCTACAAAATAATCGATAATATATGGATGCTGTTGCACATAGTCCGGAGTTAAAACATTTGATTTGTGAATCCGGTTGTTGCTTCCATATATTTATTTGATGGCAATGAATGCAAGGTCTTCTCTCCGTATTTCTTATCTTGCTAACATATGTATACCTAATAACAAACGCAGGCACAGGTAAGAAGTAGCCAGAGATGGTAAACGTCGACAGTTTGTTAAGCAGGTATGAAGCAGATATAAGAGTCTTTAAAACCAAATACGATTCGTTGTATAAAGCCACAAAGTCGTCCAAAAGCACACGCGCATATACAACGAAGCAAGAACTGTGATTGCTACTCATCGCATCGCCCAATGCACGCAAGCGAAGAGGGGAAAATGGGGCAAACAAGAAAGATAATTTGTTTCAGTTTCAGTAGATGCATAAAACTTGACGAACATCAGCCAGTAGAGCAAGCTGGATTCAGAGCAGGTTATGGAACAGTCGACCAGAAAACGTGCGAATATGGAAAACCACTATACCTTGCTTTTGTCGACTATGAAAAGGCGTTCGACTCTGTAAAACACTGGGCAGTAATGGATGCACTGCAGCGATTTAGAGTGCACTACCGATATATCGAAATACTCAAGACCATCTACAAACGTGCAACAATGACTGTGAAAGTTCAGGGAGAAACCACTACCATTCCCATGTTCTGTGCAGTGAGGCAAGGAGAAGTCATCTGGCCGAAACTCTTCACGGATGCTATGGAGAATATATTCAAGAAGCTCGAATGGAATGGTTTGGGCATAAACGTGAACGAAAGACTCCTAAACCACCTAAGGTTTGCGTATGATATTGTCCTAATGGCAGAGTCACCCGAAGACCTGAACGCAATGCTATGTGACCTATCACAGGAATCGCAAAAAGTAGGTCCGAGATGAACGAAGACAAAACCAAGCTGATGGGAACCACAGCCCTAGCAGCAAATCCAATCACGGTCTTCGGCACTGCAATAGAGCAAGTCCACGAGTATTGCTACTTGGGCCAAGTGATTAAACTCGGACGTGACCCACTCGCAAAATAAATAGGCAGGCGTATGCAGCTGGCGTGGGCCGCCTTTGGAAAACTTAAAGATGTCTTCCATTCTAAGATGCCCCAGTCTCTCAACACTAGACTGTTTGACCAATGCGTGCTGCCAGTTTTGACCTACGCCTGCAAGACATGGACGCTCACAGTTGGTACTACACACAAGCTGAAAGTAGCCCAAAGGGCAATGGAAAGATCCATGCTCGGCATCTCACTGCGCGACCGAATGCCAAATACGCTGATACGCCAAAGCACCAAGGTCACTGATGTTGCAGGGGTTGCTGAACTCAAGTGGCAGTGGGCAGGTCATGTATGTCGCAGAGATGACCACAGATGGAGCACTGAAGTTTTGATGTGGAGACCCTACACAGGGAAAAGAAGCGTCGGCAAACCGCCAGCACGTTGGTCAGACGATATACGTCAGACAGCAGGTGACAACTGGCGAAAAAAACAGGAGACCGCACAACTTGGCGAAGTCTGGGGGAGGCCTGCGTCCAGCAGTGGACAACAAAAGGCTGAAGAAGAAGAAGAGATGCATAAAAGCTGCATCCCCAATATTCCGATCGGCTGAGCCGCTCGGCAAAGCCGAACAAGTCAAGACGTGCCGCCCGGGTTATAACTAAGCAGTACCGTAGCACTATTAGTTATTCTGTGGCAGTACATACAAGGGGTCGCGCGGCCTGTTCTAATGCCCTTTGCAGAAGATGCGCCAGTAGGTACTAATAGTGTGCACACATTTTCATCGTGAAACACTTTAAGCTAATTGAAAGTAGTGCATACTACAGAAAAATAAATATAACAACGAATTCTAATGAAAATAAATAAAAGACACAATACATATTATTTAAACTTTGGGCCCCTATAACTTCATTCGGACTGAGTTTAGGCATACACAATGTATTACAGTTTTGTTTCTAACATTATACTAAACTAATGTAACCAAGTTTGGTTGATGGCCGCGCGAAAAAAAAAAGGCACCACCTTCCATACGAAATCCGGCATTGTCCTTTAACACCTAACCATCGAATGCGATCGCCGATGCTCGGTTTGCGAGAGTATTATTAACGCTACTTTTCCAACCGCACTGACGCTAAAAATAGATCGACACCCATACATTTGACAGTTTGTTGCGATCGCGTAACTTTTAACGTTTCCTTTTGACAGATAATTTTAACATCTTTGCTGCTATTACAACAGTTGTGTCGAACCCTATTGCTAGGTAAGTAACATTCAAGTTTTTTATGATTTTTTAGTGTTTTATAGGGTTTTGTGATTGAAAGAGTGGTTTAATGTATTAAACGATAAACTAGTGACATCTTCGCCACCAATTTGCTTAATGGAAATTGTGAATATTAAATAAATATTGTTCCGAGTAGTAGTATATTTACAATAAAAAAACAAGCGTGTTTTTGTTTGTGTGTTTGTTTTTAAAGCAACCACATTTTTTTTCTAAAAGGTGGTATAGTAGACAAATAAATAACACAAAGAAAATCTTCACGTTATAAAACTGATAATAACTTTTATTAGTGCCTAGTCAAACATTTAATTAATCAATCATTTCGTAATAGTCTCTAAATTGTGAAGCGTAATATTACAATCATTGTAATAACTAAATTCTGGCTAAGTAAATAAGGACGATTAAATATTGTTCGCCAAAAATATGTTAACCCATAAAATGAACTTCACTTTGAAGTATTCTCCTTGAAGTGTTTGATGGTGTTGCAGTCCCGTACAGTACGAGTGTAAAAAATCTGGGTCTATGGATTGACGAGACACTATCATGGAACACACAGGTCTGCGAAGTCAGTCGAAAACTTATGGGTAGCATGCACTCTCTAAAGCGATTGCAAAATTTCATTTCCGTTGGCACCAAAACTACGTTAGCACAATCCCTTTTACTCCCGTTATTTGATTATGCTGATATCTGCTACCCAGATCTTCATGAAGATCTCATTAATAAACTTGACCGCCTCCTTAACTTATGCATTCGATATATTTTTGGCTTGCGTACATTTGATCATATATCCGAATTCCGTAATCGACTCCAGTGGCTTGACATTAGAAAACGCAGAAATGTTCACACCCTATCACTTCTTTACAGCACACTGAATAACCCTGCTGCTCCGAGTTACCTGCAGGATCGCTTCAAATTCCTATCTTCACATGGTGTTCCACTTAGGTCTGCTGATACCTTACTGTTAGCCATTCCTACACATCGCAGCACTTATTATAGTGACTCTTTTTCTGTAAACGCATCTCGTCTTTGGAATCAGCTTCCCCTAGAAATTCGGTTCTCTTCCAATGTATATATTTTTTAAAAACGTCTGAAGTCCTATTATTTAAATTATATTTAAACTTTATCATTTATATAAGTTTTTGCTCGCTCTCTGTTACATAAATAGGTTCATATAAGAATAAATGTATATACACAAATATTGGTATATATTTAAATTAAATATATATTATAAGCCATGTATTATATGTATCTGTATGTATTAGTATTAGAATGTAAGTATATTTATTCTTGTTAAGTATATATATGTATATCTTTATTGATAAAAAATCTTACTTCTTTTATCCTTTTTTGTCTGCCGCCTTGCAACTTTCCTACATCCCAAGGGTAGGTAGGAAGAGAATGCCTTTTGGCATTAGGCCCGCCTTTTGTAAACTGTTTTATAATGGTGTACAATAAAGAATTTTATTATTATTTTATTATTATTATTCTCGTTCCATCTCCCCACATCCTGTCATAATAGAGCGTGACACAACTCTTATAATGCAGAGACGTGTTTTGTTCGATTGAAATGTCAAATCAAAGGAAGGACGACACGATAGATCGACGAAAATCACACAGTGTATTATTTTCTTTGGACGAAAACTTTTACGATAGCTCAACATCACTGCGGTAAAAAGTTAGGTAATCGCATTCTGTGTTTATCGGTAGCCGCAAATTGTTGTTTACAATGAACTGTTAGCAGCGATAGTCGTTGTTACACAATCGGCCCGCAGAGGTCTGGATTTCAATACTCGCCCCGTTCATGCACCACTTTCTTTCTCCTTCTGAGTTGGATAAATGCATTTCGTCTGACAACATATTTTCCATGTTTTCGGCACAGACGATATATCGGCACAGAAGATATATCGTTAGCGCCCGCTACCGCAACGCTCGCTGCGGTGACAATATTTATTTATTTCTTTGACGGTGACTCGATATCGACCGGTGACGCAGGAGCGGTGACGATATATTTTATTTTATTTATTTGACGGTGATTCGATCTCGACGACTAGTATTCAGTTCATTATTCAGACTATTATTTTTCAAGCGAAAACAGATAGTATGTCCTTGCAATAACGAAGTTACGTGTGCTTACCTACGATATTAATGCAGAGCGCTGCCAGCTTTTTTATTGCTATGCTATTATATTACGTTTACGGCCAAACATTGGTTGTTGCCTATTACTATGCTATTACTCGGCCTATTACCTACCTATTGTCTTATTAGTTGGTCGCAGCGTTGCAGCCGGATGGCGAGTACCTACCATATTGTGAACGCTTAATGTGTTGCATTGCTATGCTTCTGTGCTATTATTCAGTTGTGTTTTATCTGAACTGATTAAAAAGCCGGCCAGGTGCGAGTCGGACTCGCACACGTAGGGTTCCGTACCCTCAACACAGGTTTTTTGTAAGGGGGGGGAGAGCTTTTTATTTTTTTATTTTACCTATTTGTTGTTATAGCGGCAAAATAAATAAACACCCTGTGAACATTTCAGCTGCCTACCTACCTATTACGGTTCATGAGATACAGCCCTGTGACAGACGGACGGACGGACGGACGGACCGACAGACCGACGGACAGCGGAGGCTTAGTAAAAGGGTTCCGTTTTCACCCTTTGGGTCCGGAACCCTAAAAAATTAAGCGAGCGCGTACTGTACTACTACCAACTAGCGGTGGGTCGTATTTATTGTCATTAGTATATGTCACCGCGTACTAGTCGTGGGCGTTTCCACTGGTCTTCGAAAACGTTAGTAACTGTTATTGCTGATGCCGATAGCCGTTAGCGGAAACTGTTGCAAAAAGAAATGAAAAAAAAACTGCCTCTTCCTTCTTCTCCTTTTTTTTTTTGCTGGACATGAATGGGTATAATGACATCTAGCACGGTTCGATCATCTTACATGAAATCTGAATCTCGAGTGCAGTGACCTGTATTCTCAACAAAAATCTAAATCAAGAAAGAGGTTTTGTTACTGATGTAGTTATCGCAAACAATTAAGAAGTCAGACAAAACTTTTTATCCTCGACAAAATAATCCCCAGAAATAATATAAAACAAATGATAAATAAACATAATTATCATTTATTTTATATGCCTATTAGCATTTACAAAAACTAATAGTTGGACTTTTTCTGTAAGCAAACCACAACCTCGGTCGTTAACAATGTAGCCCCTCTTTGACTACAGTGCGCACTGCGCGCGCGCAAAACAGTTTCGGCGGTAACCGGCGTTAAAGAGTCGCCGGCAACAAGCCGCAACGAAGTAATTATTAGTATTGCTAACGATTACTCGTAACTCCAGTTACGAGAGTCGCCGGCTCCAAGCCTCAACCGACGTTACAGTTACTGCCGCCCGCCATTGCGCGAGCGAGGCAGTCGCGGCTGGCGGGTCGTTGCCTCTAGACGTCTCGCAACCTACGGGCTTTCGTTGGCGCGCCGCGTGCGCGATCCAGTGCGCTACAAGAAATTTGTAGCGGCCATCCTGCAGTTACGAGAGTCGCCGGCTCCAAGCCTCAACCGACGTTACAGCTACTGCCGCCCGCCATGCGCGAGCGAGACAGTCGCGGCTGGCGGGTCGTTGCGTCTAGACGTCTCGCAACCTACGGGCGTTCGTTGGCGCGCCGCATGCGCGATCCAGTGCGCTACAAGAAATTTGTAGCGGCCATACTGCTCGGCGTAAAATGAATACTTCGTTTTTACACTAGTAACAGTTATACGAACCCATTTCCCATTTCTCGTCCCACGACTACCGCGTACAGCCTAGCCACGATATTACTGGTGACTGAATTTTAAAATAACCGGTGACGCGGTTACACGCATATACATACAGACTTACTTTACTTTTGCCTAGAGATAGAGTGACATTCGATCTTTGTAACAAACTAAAACGATGCTTAAATTCATCAGCATACGTTTGAAAAAAGGTTGACCAAACCGCACGGCGAGGTGGCAGTAACCTGTCGGTCCCTTTTCCTCTTATAACGCCCAATACGTCAAGAGTGAGAAGGCGAGAAAGTACGGTCACCTGTCTGTCCCTTTTCCCCTCACGAGGCTAAATACCGCAGAGTGAGAAGGTGGGAATATATTTTCCGTGGCTAGTATTTCGGCACAGACGATATATCGTCACAGAAGATATATCGGCACAGAAGATATATCGGCGCCCGCTGCGGTGACAATATTTATTTTATTTCTTTGACGGTGACTCGATATCGACCGGTGACACACGAGCGGTGACGATATATTATATTTTATTTCTTTGATGGTGATTCGATCTTGACCGGTGTGGCAGATTTGAAAAATATCGGCAGTAGATAGTATTCAGAGCAGGTGGACTAACTTTAATGCGCTGATTATGTCCGTATAAAATCGCATTTTGTATGGTATGGTATTCAATTTCGAACCGTGAATATGATTGCTGAAGTTCGAATCACCGAAGTGCAAATAAATTAAATTATACCTATTTTATAATTATTATTTATGTATGTTTACAATATTTATGTAGGCAGAAGGATATTACTAATAACAACATTTGTTGTTTTTTGTGTTTTTTGTAGAGACAGCACCATAACCTATTTTATAATTAGAATTATTCCACAGAATATAATACTGCTACTTCGTATAGTCCCACATAGCTTATTTTGTGCCTGACTGAGGGCACCACTGTCTTTTAAGAGTTACCAGATGAAAAAATCCCCCCATTGATGGGAAAAATATTTTCAACCTGCTGAAAAAGTTGAGGAAATTAAAATTACTATTTTAGGTACATAATATTATTCAAAATTAAAGTGCTGCCATCATGGATTCATGGCCGATCCACTGGCTTTATGCACGCAAAGGATTTATCGCCATATTCATACAGAGGGTCACTGCGCGGTGGTGCATGTAGTTTACTTACTGCTAAATTAAATAAATTTCTGGCCGGAAGTCTCAATGTGATGCTCAACTCCGTGCTTGGTGGGATTATTCATATGTGATGAGTTCGTAAGACCAGGGAAGTCTTGCAAGATCATTTTATACGGTGAGTCATCTTCGACTGCGAGGAGCGCCGGGGAGTTGTGGGCAGCAGCGGTGTGGCTGCTACTTGATTTTGTTGCGGAAGTTATTTTAGCAGGCGCAGGCAGCGGGCCAGCTGTTATATCTATCAACTTGTGACTGTGTACGTCCACAAGGAGACGATAATGCTTCAGGAAGTCTGCTCCTAGGATTGGTCTATTGACGGCGGCAATGGTGAACGTCCAGGGGTACGACTTTTGCTGTCCAATATCAACAAAAAGTTTTCTGATACCGTAGGTAGATATCGTTGTACCATTGGCGGCGAACAGTTTGAATGATGTTGTTTTTTTTGTGAGACCTTTTGTGTAAGGCAAAACGGATATATTTGCTCCCGTATCGACCAAGAACTCCAACTTGCTGTTACGGTCTGTTACAAATAGGCGGTGAGATTTATGTTCGACTCTAGCATCCGCCTCGGCCAGCGTCGGTATTAGTTTCCCTGGTTCTCGTATCGCACGCTCGCGGAGGGGGCGGCGCCGGGGTAGCTGCACGGTTTCTCGCAGCGCCTCGCTCTGCTTCCGAATCGTTGGTGGTAATAACAAACTTGTATTTGGCGTGTCGGCTGTTGAGGTCTGTAACGATGTTGGTCGTTTAGCTGCCTCGAACCGTGAGCTTTGAGGGCCGATATTTCTAGACTTAGCTCTTCAATCTTTTTGGCAAGTTCTAGATTTGAGGGGGAGTCTTGTCGTTGATTTTCTTTCGATATTGCTGATACATGAGCTTCTGGTGCCGTCTGACCGGTTATTCTGTCTGCGATAGCTGCCAAATGGTCTAGTTTCGTTCGTTCACTTCCTAAGAGCACTGCGCGGGTTGCGGATGGTAGGTGACTCGTCCACATCATTTGTAGTGCTCCGTCGGTTAGCATTCCGCTAGATAGCTCACGCATGCGCCGTAGAAGGTGTGACGGTTTTTGATCTCCGAGGTCGGTCTGCGTCAGCAACCGATTAAGGCGTTTTGCTTCGGACTCTTCATACACACTCAGAAGTCGGGTTTTTAGTGCTTCAGATTTGTTGTTCGGTGGCGGGTTAAAGATGATGTCGCTGACGTGATCCAGATCTTCTCTTTCTAACTTCGCGACGATGATGTTTAACTTCGCCTCATCGGATTGTTTCTGCGGCGCGAGCACTGCGTCCACTTGCGCGAACCAGAGACGCGGACGATCCCTCCAGAAAGCGGGAACTCTTGCAGATAGCGAAATTACTGCCATGTCGACTCCACTTTCAGCCATGTTCAGCGTCGGGGTCACCACTTTAGGAGTTCTGATGTATCGAAAGACTTGTTGTATATTGAATGCTTTATCAACGAGTGCTCGCATACTTATAGCCTATGGAGCGACGGCAGCGCCACGGTTTACATAAATACGGAGCGCGTCGTGAAACAACTCTCATTTCATTGGCCGACGTCATGGCGGTGTCGCGCGCGCTGTGTGCTCGCTACATAATTATTAAAAACAAGCATCCTACGAGAAATTGTGCTATTGATTGGATAGAGCGGCCGTCAGTTAATTTATATTTCATTCAGGTCAACAGTTCATTTAAGAAAGGACTGAAGTTCGTCCGGATCGGCTATAGCTCACTTCACGTGGAACATTCGCAAACTTGACTCCATGATTATAGACACATTCAACCCTGTGATAGTACGGTCAAAGTAGACATTTAAAAAAACGAAAATTAGGGGAAAGCCAAATATTGGTGGAGACTTTGGATTCACCATTAGAAACAAATTGTCAAAAATCCCCATCGATCCCATGTGTGCTAAAAAAGTTATTGGGGGTCAAAGGTCAAAATTTCAGGTTTATTTATTTTTCTCCAAAATGGTGAGTTTTATCAAAAAAGTACTTCAGGCCAAAGTTGTAGATCTTAAAATTATCTACAAAAATGGTGCTAATGATTTTTTTCGAGGAATCACCATTCCTGAGATATCGCGATTCTAAGAGTCACGTTCTATGTGATATGCACACATACGCCACGTATATACATAGACAGGCATAAATAATACTTTGGAACCAATTCAAACTTTACTCCCACCAGCTCCAGAAAAACTCGTAAACACTATTTTTTGCAATTGCAAGAAAGGTTCTAGTGCCAAATGTGGTTGTAGAAGAGTAGGATTACTGTGTTCTCCAGCGTGTACCAATTGCCAAGGTCAGTCTTGCTCAAATGTCCAGTTGAATACAACAGAAGATTCATGTGATTTTGATGAAGAGACAACTGATTCATCTTCATTTGAACAATTTATGAACATCCAGCAAGAGGAAGAGGAAGATGAAGAAGAAATCGAAGAAGACATGGCTGTTGAAGTTGACTTTGAAGAATATAAATCAGATTAAAATATCCAAAGAAATCAGAACTATAGTTAATCTCAAAAAACAATATCAATATTAATAATCATCATGCAATCAAAAAACTATTGTCTATGAAAATTACGTCACAACAGTTCGTGGAGTAGGCCTACCGGGGAAACCACATTAAAAAAAACGCGCCGAGTACACTACCTCACAGGTGGCGTGGAAATGTGTGCATATCACATAGAATGTGACTATTAGAATCGTGATATCTCAGGAATGGTGATTCCTAGAAAAAAATCATTGGCACCATTTTTGTAGATAATTTTAAGATCTACAACTTTGGTCTGGAGAACTTTTTGATAAAACTCACCATTTTGGAGAAAAATAAAAAAAACCTGAAATATTGACCTTTGACCCCAAATCACTTTTTTAGCACACATGGGATCGATGGGGATTTTTGACACTTTATTTCTAATGGTGAACCCAAGGCCTCCACCAAAATTTGGCTTCCCCCCAATTTTTGTTATTTGATGACTATTTTTATGTCTACTTTGACCGGATTATGATTATTACATTATGTTTGAAAACAGAAAATTAAATTCCTTCAATTTCTCAGGAGCCCATCAGTTCCTACAGACAGATAAAATAGGTCTTTATGACAGTCAGATAAATATCGAAATAGGCAGGAATTCTAGCGTTTGACAGATGGTTTCCAAAGCGCTTTCGATACCAACTGTCAAATGCATACTAAATATTTTTGACAGGCGATGTCAGCTTTGTAGTAGCGCCTGCTCGATAGCGTTCGTAGTAGGGGGCCCGGTTGCACTTTGGGGGAAACACCTTGGCAGGGGTTCAATTCCATTGTTTACCGATCCAATACAGAAAGGATCTAGGGGATCGGTTGGTTGGTTCTTATTTTTTGAAAGTGGACATTGAATGGGTGCATTCCTTGCCTGTTACGCGTTGAGCGGTGGTAGAAACGGCACGGAGGGATTTCCCAGATAAACCAGAGATTTTATGGTTTTATTCTGTCACTGTAGATATTTTGTCATTTTTTTGTCACCGTACTCGTCGTACTAAGTATCCAGAAATACTCGTACGTGCCACCGCTAGTACCAACCCTATTATTGGGTAATAGTTAGAAGAACCTATTATTAAGAAGCAGCTTCACTTCACTACATAGTATAAAACAAAGTCGCTTTCTCTGTCCCTATATCCTTATATCCCCATGTATGCTTAAATCTTTAAAACTACGCAACGAATTTTGATGATAGTGGAGAAATACTGTTATTTTTGAGGTTTCCAATGTGATGTCGTAAAAAGTAACATTTTTTTCCGCTTACATTGCAAACGCAGGCAGAACCCTACGAGGTTTATCAAAATAATGTACTAAGTATTGTACACATTGAAAAGGTCTACAGAAAACTCCGCGATGGTACATGTCTATCTCTTATGGATATCCCACAATATTTTTTTTTGTCATTTACTTTTTACGACAATTAATGGCAAATTTTCGAAGCGTTTTTAACCAATACAGCATTAATCCTTATCCAATTAAATACCTTAAATACTTAGTTGATTTAATATAGATCTATATGGCCCTTTACAGCATATGATTTAAATGAATATTTTCGAAGATATTACAGATTTAAAAATTGCGGGACGTAGCGTTTGCGGCGGTACCGGCCGGCCGGGGCGGCGGGAGTGTGCCAATAAATAGTGCGTCGGAGGCCGCGGTTTTCCCTGTAGCACTTTGAATTTAGCAGCGATCGGACGCGTTTATTACCGGAGCTCTCTAATATCTAATAATATCTAAGTTTTTTTTTATTTCAATGTAGGAACTCTACGTAAAAAGGGTTTATTTGTGCATCATTGTGTCAAATAGAGGTGGGCCTATTATATTCATAATAGGTTAGACATTAGGTATTACCAGTACAAAGTAATATAACAGCTGACGACTACAGCGCGGTAATGCTTAGCAAATAATAGGATCGGTAAGGAGTTCGTGCTTGATTCGGAAACGTTCGGTTCGGTTCGCGTGACCTGTCGGTGTGGCCGGCTCGCCCCATCTCGCGTCTACCCGTTACCCTCTCTGTCTTGACATTGCGCGGGCACAAATAGTTATTAGACTGAGCCTAAACGACTATGATTTTTCAAGCGAAAACAGATAGTATGTCCTTGCAATGAGGTATATAATACATAACGCAGTTTCGTGTGCTTACCTACGATATCAACGCAAAGCGCTGCCTGCTTTTTTATTGCTATGCTATTATATTACGTTTACAAACATTGGTTGTTGCCTATTACTAACCTATTATCTAATGTCTAACCTATTATGAATATAATAGGTAATTTATCTTATTAGTTGATCGCAGCGTTGCAGCCGGATCGCGCGTAACTACGAATACTACGATATTGTGAGCGTTGCTATGCTTCTGGCTATTATTCAGTTGTGTTTTGTCTGAACTGATAAAAAACAGGCCCAGTGCGGGTCGGACTCGCACACGAAGGGTTCCGTACCATCAACACCAATCACGTTTTTTGTAAGGGGGGCCCTTTATTTATTTTTTTATTTTATCTATTTTTTGTTATAGCGGCAAAATAAATACACACCTGTGAACATTTCAGCTGCCTACCTACCTATTACGGTTCATGAGATACAGCCCTGTGACAGACGGACGGACGGACGGACGGACCGACGGACGGACTGACAGCGGAGGCTTAGTAAAAGGGTTCCGTCTTCACCCTTTGGGTCCAGAACCCTAAAAAATTAAGCGAGCGCGTACTAGTTACCTACCCTATTATTAGGCTATTATTTGGTAATAGTTAGAAGAACCTATTATTAAGAAGCATCTTAATCAATAATAGGGAATGTCAAAAAGTAACTATTATGACCCATCGCTAGTGTCAAAATAATTTTTTTTTAATGATATTATGCCCGTGCAAAGCCGGGGCGGGCTGCTAGTAATCAATAATAGGGAAAGTCAAAAAGTGTCTATTAATTATGACCCATTACTAACCGCTACTGGGATAAATTCCGATTAAAGGAGACTAAAGAAAAACATTCAGTCCCTCCAAAAATACATAATGTCACGTAGTAGACTTTGGTAGTCCAACTGTATATTCAATAGTTTTAATTGATATATATACTTTAATGACAGCAGTTTACACAGCGCCGTGTACTTGAACACGTGGCGCCATCTACATTTTTCCTGTCATTACGAGACGCATCATTGGACCCAATAGACCTAGTTAGCGCGCTGTGCCACAAAATAAGTAATAATAATGATAATAACATTATTTATTGTACACCATTATAAAAAACCGGCCAAGTGCGAGTCGGACTCGCACACGAAGGGTTCCGTACCATCGTAAAAAAAAACAGGTTTTTTGTATGGGAGCCCCCTTTAATTTTAATTATTTTTTTATCTTACCTATTTGTTGTTATAGCGGCAAAATAAATACACACTCTGTGAAAATTTCAGCTGTCTACCTGTTACGGTTACTGAGATACAGCCCTGTGACTGACGGACGGACGGACGGACAGCGGAGGCTTAGTAATAGGGTTCCGTTTTCACCCTTTGGGTACGGAACCCTAAAAACCGTGTACAAAAGGCAGGCCTAATGCCAAAAGGCATTTTCTTCCTACCTAAGTCCTTCCTAAGTGGTGCTTATTATGGTTGGACCGAACTTCATGAAAATTGTAATACGTATGTTTTCATGCTGCCAGCTTCGGTGATTCGTTGGCGCGACGCCTTGCGATTTGCTTGGTTATGGCTTGGTGAAACTCCTCTGAGCGCGGTTAGGTTCTAGATGGGTGACCATTTTCAACCGTTGACGCTGGCCGTGGTTCAGATTCCACGTAAGTCTGTTCCCCCTCCTTACTTACTAGGTGTACTAGGTGTAAACCCCTTCCTTACTTACTAGGTGGTCGGGTTAATTCCGCCAGGGTTGGGACCATCGCATTGAATGAACAATGGTCGAAGCGGCAATTTCCATCCAGTTCACTGTATAGCCGAGCAATATATAAAGGTCCCGGCATGGCACCAGTTTGGTAGTAGCCATACATGTCCAGTACCATAAAAAAATGTATCCACTTTTTTGCAACTCGCACCACCTTGCTAGCTCGAGTTTCTCTTACGCGATACGTAAACAGTTACAGTCATATTCAGATTGAACTGTCATGTTTTAGTA
This sequence comes from Incurvaria masculella, assembly GCA_946894095.1. Lineage (NCBI taxonomy): Eukaryota > Metazoa > Arthropoda > Insecta > Lepidoptera > Incurvariidae > Incurvaria > Incurvaria masculella. Next base: position 12,817,621 of record OX335641.1, on the reverse strand, counting down.
CGCGGACTAGCACCGGACTAACCATACAAAAGAGATATTTAGTCCGGCAATAATCCCTTATTAAATTTAATCCGCCCACTCAGAATACGACCGTTAGTTGTAAGCAGGTTGTAAGGCCAATTGTATGGAGACCCGACCAATATGCTAGGATTTCAGACGTAAATAATAACATCGCAGTGGGCATGTCTCGGTTGTCACCGCTTGGCCCCACGAAGCAACAGAAGGTGTTTAGTGTTCGTTTAGGAAACAAATCGTTTGATCTGTGATTGAAGGGGCATCCGAGATGACAACGCAACGTGAAGAGAATCGCTCCAAATATATTTTCCTACAACTTTAAATCGGTCACACCCTGCTCAAGACTTTTTTTATGCAACCTGATAAGGGTGGCTACCACACTACAACTACCGTTAAGATATTAGCCCAATGCATCACATTCCCGAAGGAATTAGGTGCCATGCCAGGACCCTACCTTTATGAGCACGGATGGAACTGGATGGAAAACAGGGACAATTTTTCAATGCTGCTTTGACCATCTTTTCGTCCAATGCGATGGTATCAGCCAATAGGTTGTAATAAAATGTGAAAATCCAGAGACATACGGAACAGAAATAAACAATACCTTATCTTCTATAATAACGTGGCTTAGAAAAAATGGTTTGAAAGCGAATCTAAGCAAAACTAAATTCATGCAGTTTCACACATACCAAAGATGTCCTTATGCCCTCAATATAACATATAATGGTGAAAAACTTGAAGAAGTTAAATACATAAAGTTTCTTGGGTTACATCTCGATAGCCACTGTAACTGGAAAGATCATGTAGAATCGGTCTGTACAAAATTAAACAGGTTTGTTTATGCAATAAAACGCTTGCGGCACGTATCTAATAGGGATTCAGCTTTGACCGCCTATCATGGATATGTTAGTTCAGTGCTCAAATATGGTCTACCACTTTGGGGTAACGCAACTAATGCAGACAGAGTATTTAAGATGCAAAAAAAAATCATTCGCTCTGTTTGTGGTGCAGGTTATTTAGATAGTTGCCGACCTCTGTTTAAAGAGTTAAATATAATGCCGTTTCCCTGCTTGTATATTTATGACATATGTAATTTTGTGAAAAGAAATCAACATTATTTCAATTTAGTAAGCTCCAGTCATTGCTATAACACACGGTCGGGACATAATCTTACCCTTCCAAACACAAAGCTCGCAGTATTTAAAAAAAGTGTGTACTACATGAGTGTAAAAATTTTTAACCATATACCAGAGACACTGAGACAATTGCCATATTTTAAATTTAGGAAAAACTTATATAAGTGGCTCATAGAAACAAGTTTTTACAGTGTCCAAGAATTCTTTGATTTTAAATAATGTCAGATAGTTATTTTTTTTTATTAATTGTGTCTTATTTTTAGGTATAATTTTGTACGCGGTAATACGCAAATTTTGGAAATGTACTGTAAATGTACTGGAAATGTACGGTCATGATCATAATTGTAACAAAATAAATATTCATTTCATTTCATTTCATTTCATTTCATTTCATTTCAGCCCGGGCGGGCTTAAACCCTACCACCTTATGGGGGAAGGAGACCTACAGTTTTACATTGATTCCGAACCATGGAGCATTCGCATTTGAGACGAAATGCACTTATCCAACTCAGAATGAGCAAGAAAGTGGTGCATGATCGGGGCGAGGAATTGAACCCAGACCTCTGGTATGCTAAGTACATTCTCTGTGTCTGTTTCAGTTTATTTATTTCCTCCATTAATATTATATTACACACTTGGATTTATCAACATTTGTTTATTTTTCTGCCGCCGGCAGTTTATATTGGTAGGGAGAGGGATTTTAAATCTGGAAGTATTGTGTAGAGTGATGGAGTGTTTAAGGGGCAGGAAAATAACAAAATGGTTTAGGTTACTCTTCGCGAGCCCACACTCGCAGAGAGAGGAGTCCCTTTAATTTTGCTAACAAGACAGGGGTGCAGCAGTGTTCTAAACGCATTCTAAAAATTATATAAGACATATATTTGTGTTTCGAGTTTCAGTTTGCAGTTGAGCATAGTGGCGGCCCCTCTCTTTCTGCATTCGGGACCATGACTGTAGTTAATTCCTGACTGGACGGCGTTTCGGAAGTCCTCCAGGTCGCGCTGAGTCGAAACAAGCAAGCGATAATTTGAGCACTGTTTATCCGATTTTTTTTTAATATTGTATCACAAAACAACAGTGAAAGTCTAAATAAAAAGATTCTCCATCTTTCATGGTTCTACCAATCTCTATTCAATATTGAAAAAAAAATCGTTCCCAATGCAAGTATACTTACGGATATCCAGCCTCTTCTTAGGTGCAACATTTAATAAAATGTTTAATGATTTGAATTTTCAAATATTTAAACTTTTATGATAACTCTTACTAACATAATTCCATCTAAACATACGTTAAATAATTAGTTCCATAGCAGAAAAAATCAAATAATAAATATATAATTTATCATTTTTTTCGTTTTACCATTTCAATGTAAAACGCCAATTTCATTAGTGAGGACCTAATATTAATGTACAATAAGGAATTATAATAATTTACACAAACAGATACTAATAACTTCTACAGCGTGCATGGCCGCAGTGACAAACACTTTTGTATACTTAACTTAGATATATTTAGGATTAGGTGGACGTTGAAAAAAAAGCTTTCTTGCCAGTTCTTCCCTGTGATCGTTGAACTGGCTAATGATAAAATATGACAAATCCGAGTGCAGTGTACTCCCGATGCCAAATCCGATATGGATGATGAAAAAACAATAAACACGTAACAGTATCCCCTCGGCTCTGTGTGAAATACGTGTATTATTTATGTATAACCTCAACAGTGTTATCCGCACGACCTGTCCAGCCACCGGACACGCCCGTTACGAGCTAGACTCTACGTGCATTATCTACTTGGAGGGAGTTCTTACATTTTAAAACGCGACGCGGTCACTTATATCTACGTCGTTGTTTGCGGGTTTATGCTTTCCAGAATTTTTCTGTCCGAAATAAAATATGAAATGCGACGGTAATTTTTTTTTTCAACCAATGTTTCATTCGCTTACTTATTCGTGTTGTTAACGTTCCTGCACAAATGTACCTATTCCATTTGGCATGTGGTTCTAGAGCTACAATTCCACCTATTTAGTCTCTAGTGATTTTGGGCCCTTGTTTCATTGAAACAGTTTTGATTTAGTCATGCCTATCCATCTTGTTTACGGTCAAATGTTGGTATTTTAGAGAAGCAGATTTTCCAATTATTTTTCTTAATGCACGGAATATATATAAAAAATGGGTATCGTTTGATAGGTAATTAAAACATTTTTTTTGAAAAATCATACAACATTTTTATTTATTCCCATAATTTTGGGATATATTTTTTTATAATATTTAAGTGATGCTTTTGTCACTGTCTTTCTCGCTGGCCATCCATTTCTTATAACATAAATAAATGAATGGGTGGCTGCTCCCAACCAACCCTCCCGACCAAAGGTGCTCGGACAACCAAATTTCGCGAAACCCCGCTCAGATACCTGCCGATTTTCGTACCATTGCACAGTTATGTATCAAGCTTGTTAAAGTTACCTTAACGGTACTAAAAATTTTTTAAGTCTCTCAACTTTTGTAAAGAAGACCAACAAATTGGAAGCATAGGTTTGAGTTGTGGCTGCGATAAAATGAAAAATTTACATAGAAGAAGTATAGATCGGTGGTGGCTGCAGTTTCAAGAATACATAAGTACACATTTGAGGCTAATTTAGGGTCAATCATCCGGTCAATAATTACGGTAATAGCGGGCCTGCAGAACGTTTGGCTGTCCAGAATAAGTACCTCAGCTGGGTGATAGATAGGCTTTCAGCCACTCCCCGAATAGGATACGAGCTTTGTCAACATCAGAACTGTGAACCGAGACAAATTGAGTAGGTATATTAAATGAGTATTAGGTGAATTTAGATTTGAGAAGTTTGTTTAAAGGCATCTTGATTGTCCAACAAGTCATTCATCGTACTTTCTCGGCTTGCTTGGAACACTAATTAGCTGGAAGTCCAAGATATGTAGGCAGGCTCGTAGAAAGTGTGTGCGGGGTTGGGGGGGTCATAACTCAACCTAAGCCGGTAGTCTCAGTTCTCACCTAATTTGGCGTTACGGCAAACCGATCGACTGGCGTTTTCAAATGCATGGAGAAATTGAAGAGCGCGCGCAGTGGGCGTTAAGCGAACTAACATTTGCGAGTCCGAGTTTGATTTGACAGCTTACTCAACGTTGCCGTAAATACGTCGACGTTGCCGTTGACGTCGACTCCGCGTTTTCATACAAATCGGAAGACCGAGTTTGACAGCTTGAAGAAGTAAAACCACAGAATATCTAGTAAAAACTTGTAAGGAGTTTGAAGAAAACGCCAGTCGATCGGTTTGCCGTAAACGCCAATTTAGGTGAGAACTCAGACTGACCACTCTGATGAAAACTCGAGCGCAGCTAGCGCGACATTTTTCGATAGCAATAAAGCTAATTGAAAGACAAAGTTCATTTATGTAATTACAGGCTGTTGGGCACATCGACAAATATTTGTGCAGGTAAGTGTGGTCATTTGTAAGGTTTTGACCCATGACACCTTTTGTGAAATGTCACCTGGTATTGCGATACGATATATATTTTTTTTAAACCAAAACACTTTCTTGAATTACCCTTGTAACTTTTTTGTTTATGATTTTGTGAGTACGAAATAAAATAAATTCGATTTTAAAATGTATCCTTGTTTTAGAAAACATATCATTTGAAGAACTAATCACCTCCCAAAGTCCCGAGAACTTAAGAGTATTACAGAATCGTAAGGTGGCCCAACCCGCTCGACTCCCCATACAAACGGGGAAAGAAGATCACGCCCATATTTCTTGTCAGAGATACAAAATTTTGCTCAAAATCGCTTTATTTTATCGAACTAGATGTCTGATGACCGTTGGCATTGTATAATTGTGTTTGGTTTCTAAGTTATAAGGTCCGAAAGTACGAATTTTCGCGTGTTTTATACAAACAATACAGGTAGATTCTATACATCTGAAAAAATATTTGTCATCAGAAATAGCTTGTTTCATGAAAGTAATCAATTTAGTTTATAGAAGCCCATTATATACGTCCTTGTGGTTTGACATAGAGGTTTTCTAATAAGATCGGCTTCTGTTTCTCGCCATAAAAGAAAAAAGGAAGAAACTAATACAATTTTGAGAATTGTAACCTCGCTGAAAATCCGGTTTTATTTTTTAAAAAAATGCTGGATAACTATTAAAGCAGAAGTAAATTTCTCCTTGCTTGAAACAATTAATTTCCGGTGTTAATACGTTGTATACAACTTTTAACTTCCATTTTTTTTTCAGAGCTCAACATATATATTTTTTAAATTATGTTTATAAATCGGTTAACACTAGTTTTGTCTTAAATGCCATCAGCCAATTAATTTCATTCAAGACTCTCATTACTATACAATATTAAATATATATTCTTCGTTAATATTCACGTTGATATATGAATTGAATACTGAAGATGTTTAGGTGTGATGCCCTTCAGTCACACCAAACGTGATCGCTTGGATTGAATTGTTCGTAAAATCATGTATTCTTCATGAGTTAGAAAATTGAATTTCGTTACGAATGCTAGCTGTTCCACGGTTCGGAATCCATGTAAAACTGTAGGTGTAATAGTGTAAAACTATTTTTTCTAAGGATGCAACGTTTTCTACAACTTTCGAAGAGGGCTAACACGACTGTAATGTTTCGCGGAGCTGATTTCAGTGTTCAAAGATCAAGTCCTGTGTCTTAAAACCATCGAAAGTTTATATTTAGACTTCCAGTTTAGTGAAGAAGCAGTTGAAGCTTTGAAATCAGCGATTTTAGTACCCCTAGGTTGTTATAACTGTTTCAAAATCAGGTCCAACAGCATGAAAAGTGCATAAAATATCGTGGGGAATTAAAAAACAATAAGAACTTGAAAAATGTAAGAAACTAAAACATAAATGTGTATATAGTTTCTTAAATTTTTCTCAAAATGGAAAACTTGGGAGACATGCCACACTTTAGGCGGACTTCTATTTTTAAACCTAGGCAACGAGAGGAAAACCACGCCTAGTGCACAATTTGTTTGGTTCTCAACTTACAACTGTAACCTAAGTATCCACTAGAGTTGCTGGTAATTAGGGAGTAACTGCACGCTCTCGATTCAACTCCATCTTAGTGCCCACGGGAACGGTAGTCGTGAGTTTACGTTGCGATGTGTCTTCGGAGATTTATTTCCTACATCGCGGTCGATCCCTTGCACACCAGTTGTTGCTCACAGGCACAGATCGAGGATTATGTTTTGAGAATTGAGGAGGCATCATGATTTTGAAGCTAGCAGTAAGACAATTATTTTAGATGACCCCAAAATAATGATTGTTGTGAGAAATCTAATCGATAACGCATTAGGACATCATCACTAATTTAGTAAAAAAACCGGCCAAGTGCGAGTCGGACTCGCACACGTAGGGTTCCGTACCATCGTACAAGATTTAACAAAAAAAAAAAACCTTTTTGCATGGGCCCCCCCCTTAATTTTTTATATTTTTTTTATTTCACCTATTTGTTGTTATAGCGGCAAAATAAATACACAATCTGTGAAAATTGCAGCTACCTGCATATTACGGTTCATGAGATACAGCCCTGTGACGGACGGACGGACGGACGACCAGCGGAGGCTTAGTAATAGGGTTCCGTTGGCACCCTTTGGGTACGGAACTCTAAAAAGTTAGCTGTCAAAAGTAAAATAAATGGTTGGACAGACTAACAGAGATCTGGACTGTCTATAGGTTGTGTATATATTCTTTGCTACGAGTTAAGGGTTTATGTATTTGAAAATGTAGATTCTCAAAACATGTAAAGTTCCATATCGTGGGTTCTTCATTCTTACGGTTTGGGTCGCGGTCCTAAAAGATTGAAAGATTCCAAGAATTTAATATTTCTACCGAGACAGCTGAAAATTATCTAACAGTCCCTCCGCCAATATATTAAAGGTATGGCCTGTTGGACCATTATAATGACGGCAGTTAACTGAGGTATTAACTATCCATGTCGCTACACAAAAAAAGCTAAATCCGGTGTATTTACTTAAACATTTCATAGACTTAAATTTGAAGCTGATGTTAGTCAGTCAGCGCGTTTGCATCCACTGATGGACATACGCCTCTCCAATTTTTCTCCAGTCCACCCGGCCCTCAGCGGTACGGAACCACTGCTTTCCGCCGACGCACTTGATGCCGTCATTCCACCTGGCGAGTGGTCTTCCCACACTCCGTTATCCTGTTCACGGCCGCCAGTGCAGGACACGGTTACTCCAACGTTCGTCGTCTCTTCGGCTGACGTGACCGTGATGCTGATATTTCTTTTAAATTACGCTTGCTGCTCAATTCAGAGGGTTGCGAGTGCTGGCACTGTAAAATCATCGCCACAAAATCTAAACAACAAAGGCTAAAAAGTTTTTCAAAATAATGGACTCGTTATTACTACTTCGCAAAAACTTCTGAGTACCTGTGATATGAAGTGGCAGAGGCATTTTGCTACAAGAATATTTGAACGAAAAATTGTAGAGACGAGGATATATTTATTTCCACACACAGAACATAAGTGCGACGACATAAACTAATCTATACCATTATATAAAGAGGAAAGGTTTGATTGTTTGTGTATTTGAACCGAATAGGCTCTGAAACTACTGAACGGATTTGAAAAAATATTTCACCGTTGGAAAGCTACAGTCTATCCGAGGGACATAGGCTATGTTTTATCTTAAAAAAATTAGGGATCATTACCAAAACTCCGATAATGTAACCCAAGGTGCAAAAAAATTACCAAGAATGTTCCTTACATCGCGTGCGCTGCGAAAACTATTCACGATAGAACAAAATGATGTAATACAATTTTGTAGAACACATTCTTATCTAAAAAAAATGTCGCGACAGCATACATCTAACTATTATAGTTATGTCACAATAAGTGTGCATTTATTTTAAAATACTGCCGCTAGAAAAGGTTCTTTATTTGTACCTAGATATTAATCCTTATCAAAATAAATAAATTATTATTTAAGACTGTTTCAATACCTTTATATTACTTTTTGAATTATTTGATTCGGACATTTCATTCGAAAGATATCATGAGTTTAAAAATTAGAAAAAACTCCGCTCGGCCAACTATGCGTTTTAGAGTTTGTAGGCGTCACTCAGAGGTACGGGAGGGGAGTCAGTCGGCTCCCTACGCAGCAGCCGTGTGCGGAATTTAAGAAATTGTCGGTTGATAATATTTTGTCGCTTGAGGATAATTAGTTTAGTAGGTAACTAAACGCATTCAAAAAGTTATTTTCAGAACTAGACCCATTATTATATATATTGTACATTTAGTTATCCTAATTAATAAGTGATTTAAATAATTTTTATGATTTTAGAGTAAATACTTTTTAGTTGTAGGTTATAGTAGTAGTTGTAGGTAGCTAATAACAGTTAACATGTTTGAAATTTTTTTTCTTTTCACGCGACAGGAAGATCATTCTCCAAAGACATTCTCAAGAGCCGTAACATTTTTCAAACATTTCTAACGACCGCGGTAATCTCAAAAGTTTCATAATAACAGTTAAGCTAAGTATTTAGTGAAAAATAAAACAACATCAAATAGTGTTTACTCCCTGGCTTTAACTCAATAAATTATTTATTTAATGGCTTTTGTTTTGTGGTTATGAACTTTTTACAATAATTAATAGGATGAAAAATACATAAAAGTAAAAAATACAAAAAAAGAAAAAAATACAAAAAAAATATATTCACAAAATTTGTTATTTTTATTTCAAATATTTCAATGTAGGTATATGTTCTTTTTTTAGGAACTCTACGTAAGAAGGGTTTATTTGTGTATGTCGGCGCCATTGATATCAGCGTCATCTGTTGACAAAACGATTATAATCAATAGGTGATCGGCTAGCTGCCTATATCACCCCGCCATCTAGCGGAGTTTGATCGAAGCACGTTCTGAACGAAGCAGGCAATCTGTGGATCAGGCGACGGTGGGAAGGCGCCGGCGCGGCAGGGTGTTTTCCGGGAGACTACTCTCGCGCGGGCCGCCGCATCGTCCACGCGTCTAATAGTGCGAAGTATCACGCCTGAATCACTTTTTCATATTAACTGTTTTGATTGCTATTTCGATTACTTTGTGCATTTAAACGTAATTGTTTGCATACTTTCTTGTGAATTGGTTTTGAATATTAATCATGGAGGGCGAAGGCGAAGCAGACGACGAAAACTGTACTTCACCTATCTTACCACGGTCAAGATCATTCTTTCATTGTGTCAAAATAATATTTTTTAAATTATATTATGCCCGTGCAAAGCCGGGACGGGCTGCTAGTCTAGCTATAAACTGTTGTTCCAAAAAGCCAAAACAAACGACAGGCAACGAACATCATCTTTAACCTGTGAGTCCGAGAATGCCGGTTCAGTCATTCTTGTGTTCGCTGGAAGGATTTATATAGAAATCTAAAATATAACTAAACAGTTTACCAATCGCTTCGTATGTACTCGTGTCTGTTTCGTTTTCCTAACATTATGTTAGCGAATTTTCCAGAGGTCGGACAGAGTGATACTGAAGAGAGCAAGTTTAGCGCGTCGAAACTGCAGTCTTCCAGACGATGTAGCGTCAAACTTATGGTGATACGGGAACACGGTGCTGTGGCCATCCTCGTACACTGTCGACATGGGCCCAAATCGACATGGGATGATTACGACACTTGGCCAGGTCGACACGACGCGGTTGACTTATACTTGTCGGAACCTAGAAGACCTATTGAAGCGAGGTCAACACAGTGGGATCGACACTGCGTAACGTCGACAAAGTGACAACTCCACAGTATCGTCTCTCCCGCGTCGAGTATGTATAGTGTACTTGAGACAATGTCGCTAATGAGACGCTGCGGGCGTAAAACCAATTATGAACACTGTATTAGTAGGAGGCATTGAATACGGGAGAATCCTCCCTGTAGGAGAATTCGATTTGAAGGTACAATTACATTTGCGGTCCCCTTATTTAGCTCACTGCGCTGATTGCAGGGAGGTTCTTATCAACCCGAAGATCGGAAACTTGTGAATAGGGGTTTGCTGACGTGCTGCGGCGGCCCACATTGGCCAACACCCTGGACATCATTGCGGTCCAGGGTCCCGATGCGATGCACAACGGTTCGCTCACGGAGTCCTTGGTCTGGGACATACATGCGTTCGGGGGAATCGTTACTGTGGAAGATATGAACAACTATAGGTGGGTAACCCACATTTCAATAGACTAAACTCAACTTCGAGCGGCTCGTATCTCATGCGAGAGGTCATGAGCTTAATCCCAGTCCCATTTATCCACCACTTTCTTTATTTTACGGAGTTAGATAAGCGCATTTCATAACGAAAACGAACTGTTCATTGGGTTACTTTTGAGATTACCGCGGTCGTTAAACATGTTTGAAAAATGTTACGGCTTTTCACGCGGCGGGAGGAGACATTCTCCGACGTTTCGAGCTGATCGTTCGGAATCCATCCAAATCTGAGGTCTTTTCCTTTACTATGTTGTAGGGTTTCAACCTGCCCGGTTCGATGCGGTGGCATTAGATGAAAAGGTGCTAGATGGGGCAATGTGCTCATAAAGGAAGGAACATACCCCGTCTTACATCCAAGACGCGCGTTCACGCGCACATTGCGCCGTATTAGCCAAACCGCCAAGGCCTCTCTGGACCGACTGCATCTCCATAGTCTAGAAATCAGGTGGCTAGTGCCCATAATCGAGACCCCCTTAAAAATCGTAAGGCTCGATCGCTCCGTACCACGGCCCACCAGTTCATCGTTACAGGTCGCGTTAGTTGACCCTGGCTGTTAATCCCGTGAAGGCGAGCGGCCGGGTAAAAATTCAAAAGTCCACCGGTTTACGCTCCGATTCGTGAGCAGCGGGCTAGGGATGAATTTAGAATAAATTATCGAAGCTAGAATTATAATTGCAAACGTTCTATTTTTTATTTTGTTTGTCTTATTTGCGAGAGACATGGGGATAATAGGTCTAATATCCATGACAAAGGCTAACGTTGGATAATATTTTTTCTGGGCGCAAACTATATGATAATACAACATTAAAAAAATTATGCATTTCGACTAAAAGTGTTGTGTTCATAATTTGATGCACCTATTTCAAGAGTAGTACCATACGTCCGGATAGGGTAAAAAAAAATTAACAAAAAAAATAACCGACTTCAAAGAAAAAGCACTAAAAAGTAAAAAATAATTTCCATTTTTGTAGTTACGATTTCTGTTATTTTTGAGTCGGCGTAAGCCGGGCACGCGCTGCGCCAATCAAGAGAACCTAACCTTACCTAACCTAACCTAACCTAACCTAACCTAACCTTGGCTGACACCGATTCAACAAATAACAGAAATCGTAACTACAAAAATGGAAATTAATTTTTACTTTTTAGTGCTTTTTCTTTGAAGTAGTTTATTTTGTTTGTTATTTTTTTTTATTTGTTTATTTTTAGTGAATTTGAAGTACACTTACTAATTTGTACACGTCCTTTCCAATAAAAAAAGAATCACCGAAATCGGTTGGCGTTATATTGAGTTATTCGTACATTTGTCGCGCGCATCTTAATACAAATTTAAGACTTTTATGATTTTCTCATGGATATCATTGTCAGAACTTAACCAAATTAAAATGGGACCACTTGGGAAGCACTAGCTATCATTTAAAAAAATAATCATCTAAATCGGTTCACCCAGGCAAAAGTTATGAGGTAACAAACATAAAAAAAAAAAACGTACAGACGAATTGATAACCTCCTCCTTTTTTTGAAGTCGGTTAAAAACAATACTAGCCGCATAATTTATTAGCTGCAAAAAAAATTTAAAATTTCATAACTTTTACGCCAAACGCAAATCATTTTTATTTGATTGTGAAAGTATCGATATATGGCCGTGTATCGAGGCACTAGTGAAGGAGTCTCGGCCGCCAGCGCCACCGCCGCCGCCGGCTGCCGGGCCCGCCGCCCCCCCCCCCCCCCCGCCCTCGCCGCCGTAACTCCTGAACTGTAACGAAAATTACTGAATCAATACGAGGAAACTTTTCTCGCTTCACTTCACTTATTGCCAAGAGCGGCGAAAATCTGCCGGTTTGTTTTATTTCTGCGCGGAGGCGTATGTGTGTCGGAACTTTGTGATCATCGCGAGAGTTTAAACCGTAACGTAGTTACAATTTTAATTCATTTATTTTCGATCAGGCGACTATAATGTTTCAATATATAACAGGACATGGGTGGATAATACCGCTCCTACTGTCATGCTGACCCAACACACTATATCATATAGGAGCTAAGTTCTCGGCCAGGAATTTCCATTGCACGGCTACATTGAACTTAATTGAAAAAAGATACAAGTGTACATGTTATTTATGCAGATTTATCAATTTCTACCCTATCTATGTAATGTATTATCGTGCGGGAATTTGGTAGGCGACATGGCTGTTTTGACCATTAGAGTGCAATTTTATTACCAAACTTTCATTGTATGAATTAACCACGGTAAATACCTGAATGATCACGTAACTTTTTTTATAATTAGGGTTCAGTACCCAAAGGGTACGGAACCCTATTACGAATCCTCCGCTGTCCGTCCGTCCGCCCGTCCGCCTGTCACAGGCCTGTATCTCATGAACCGTAATAGTAGGAAACTGAAAGGAGAATGCCCATTGCCCCATACATTTTAGGCCCCTCAAAAATTCAGTGGCTATCTTCCAAACCTATCTATGATTTAGAAAGTAATGTAACTTTTCTAGTTATGAATTTTGGAGGAATTTTGATGATTTTCCGCCTGAAATCCCGCCTGGCATTGTACCATCGCATTGGATGAAAATATAGAATACTTGAACATGTTATTCAGTCTATTAAAAATCAACACTTACCTTTAGTTTGCCGTATGACATTACTTTGCAGGTTTTGTCCCTTATAAGCGAAGCTATTGACTGGTGCAATAATACAGAATGCTTTATTTTTCTCAAAATCAACGAGTTCGATTCCCGACTAGGAAAACGATTTTTCCAAATATCGAATAATGTGGCTTTAGTTTTATCAAAATCGGTGTCATGACTCCTTTGAGTGTTTTTCGCTATTTTTAAAAGTTTCGGATTTGGCCTTGAATGCCCACTTGAAATACGCTCGGAAATACGTTACATAAAAAAATAAAAGGCACAACAAAAAGAGATATCAATGTGCCTGCAAGTTCCATCGAGAAAATGGCTTTTAAAACCGTTATGAAAGTGGTTTTCTCTACTGAAAGATTCCTGATTCCTGAGTACGGAATTCCAAAAAATAGGCCTTCAGATATCGGAACCGTACGGTGCTAGAAAGCATTTCCGCAGTAGGGAGGAGAGAAAGGTGGGAATGGTTGGTGCCCATGGGGGGGGGGGGGGGGGGGGTATTGAAGTGAGTATCTCGGCTGTCAAACTGCTGATAGATTTATTATTGGACGTTGTATCCTCCTACCCTTGCGGCGTCCGTAGGTAAGCTTTTTTGAAAACTTAAAAAAAAAATCCCTATTTATCACGAAAAAAGTAGCGTTGTCCGAGGCTGCCATAAACTTATGGCATTACCTCTTTGAATTTCCACGCTTATGCGGCGAATAAATAATGTTTTTGAAGTTAGACTTCTTGGTCACCTCTAGCAATCAATAATGTAACGTTTGCTCTGTCAAGAAAATTTTACGATATTTTTTTATTAAAATAAAATATTTGTCATCAAAATGTATTATGTCTGTTTTCTGTACCGACCAGTAATTGTTGACGTGAGTAAACAATTACAGGTCGTTACAGGGTTCCGTTTTCACCTTTCACCCTTTCCGGAACCCTATTACTAAGCCTCCGCTTTCCGTCCGTCCGACCGTCCGTCCGTCCGTCCGTCCGTCCATCCGTTCGTCCGTCCGTCCGTCCGTCCGTCCGTCCGTCCGTCCGTCCGTCCGTCCGTCCGTCCGTCCGTCCGTCCGTCCGTCCGTCCGTGCGTCCGTCCGTCTGTCCGTCTGTCACAGGGCTGTATCTCAGTAACCGTAACAGGTAGACAGCTGAAATTTTCACAGAGTGTGTATTTATTTTGCCGCTACAACAACAAATAGGTAAGATTAAAAAATAATTAAAATTAAAGGGGGCTCCCATACAAAAAACGTTTTTTTTTGTTTTTTTTTTACGATGGTACGGAACCCTTCGTGTGCGAGTCCGACTCGCACTTGGCCGGTTTTTGGCCTTCCATGCTCGCTGTTTTTATGCGGCTGCAGTCGCTCAGTCGAGTACTCTATTAATTAACTCGTGGTTTAGAAACGGATTCACTTCCAAGAAAAAGTGCGCTAGATCTTTACTTCTGTCTGCACCTCTTCTATACCTACGACTCGTATCATCATCCATATGAATACTTGTTGATTTTGGAGTTATATTTCAAAACTTTTTTGGCCCTTTATGTCGACAAGATACATATATCACATAAATACGTCCAATCTTTATGAAGGTAAGCAAAAAAGCGTAGGCGTTAGTTCGTCATCTTATCTACAACAGAAGTTATGGATAAACCTATACCAGTCGAAGGTATTTAGAAGAGATAAGGATACGTGTAGGTATTGTTTTACTAATTTGAACGGCAACATTATAACATAGCAAGCTATTTCTGTTTGCATAGCAAGAGTTTCTACATACATCTGAATTAACCTCGGAATTAACTTGCCAATTTATGATAATTTCATCCTTTACGGCGGCGGGGGCGCGGGCGGCGGCGGGGGCGCGGGCGGCGGCGGGGCGGGGCGGGGCGGAGGCGAGTTCAGCCAGGCGAGAAACGACAAGGACGCGACGGAAATAGTCTGCAAGACAACTTGCCCTTTAGTTACATGTTAATGGGGAGGAAAACTGCTTATTCATCACGGCAGGTGGCGTCAAAGCGAGCTCACCTAAAAGATCTATCAAATATGTCTGATACCATACAAAATAAAACAGAATAGATTTTAAAATTGTATTTGCTCAACCTATGTAATTAAAATGACTGATTTTTCTTGTTATTATTCTGAAAATTATTTGTTCCAAATTATGCTAATCAAATGAAGTCGCAGGAAAGACAATATACAAGACATAACCTATAATATTTCATTTCGAACCTTGTGTTGGTCTATTGCATTTGAATTAGTTGGAAGACGAACAAAATCTCTTCCTTTCCCCCAAATGTTTTTATAACTGCATCATAGATTACATCTTGCATCTAAAAACTCGTAAATAAAAGTTGTCAGGAATGATAGTTTTGCCATATCTAAGGTGTGGTCCAGTGATGTCATGCGACATCTAGGTACAATAAGCTTAGAGTTTTCTTCCCCATTGTAACCGCCATTCTTGAACGTTATCGTGAATATCGTGATACCTATTTATGTCAGGAGAGACTTTAATTCAATCTAGTTTTTATATATTTATTTATTTAGATACATATATGTATCATTTCTGCGATCTGAGGTAACTACAACCACCTCAAGCAACCTAACCTTTCGCATTGTAATGAATGCTTACTCTCCTTTATAACCTCAAAACCTCGGATAGAACGGTTAACTGACGAAGTGGCGTTTATATATGAATTATTACAGCAGGTTCGACAATCTATCATTCAATGCGATGGTACAACGTAAGCCGGATTTACCTTACTATCTCGTAATTAGTAAGTATAATAATAGGAGACCTGCAGTGTTACGTGAAATCCGAACCACGGCCACCCCCAAAGGTCGACCGGTCACCCATCTAGAACCCTACCGCGCGCAGTGCTGCCCAACGTTCATGATCGAAGACCAAGGCGTGTCGCGCCACCGACCCACCGGGGTTTGCAAATAGTTCCTTTTATATTTCTTGATTGAAGAGCCGTTTCCAGATTCTGATGACAACTTTGAGCCATCAGCTGAAAGCTATGTGTATCCAAAAAACAGTTCTTTATCATGTAACTATAGCCAGACTCTTAGTCTAAAAATTATGCTGGGCTGCGGGGAGGCGGTGGGGAGAGGAGGTCCTACTCGATTCTAGCCTAATTAAAAATGAATCGGCGATATGAGGCGCCACCGGGCCATATCTAGTGCAGCCTCTATTTAGTATCGATATTTTATTGTGTTAAACCGTCATTAATATTAAAAGAGAAATGCATGACTCGTAGCTAAGGTGTACTTCTCATGCTAGATGTCATGGGTTCAAATCCCGTCCTGTTCATAAACCACTTTATTTTACTGCGTTTCGTTGCGTATGCGAGCTTTTCTGTAGTTCGATATCCATGTAAAACCGTGGGTCCTCTTCCTCTTATAGGTGGCAGAAGTCAGCTTGTGTTACATAGTACCATAGCATGAATGATAGTCGAAGCGGCGGCGACGGAAAATAGTCGGTAGTTTTCCATCAAATTACAGTATAGCCGTGTTTATAATGAGAAGATACTGCAATGGCACCTAGTTCCTACGTAAATGCGGTGTGTAGGGATAAAATAACTATGATACTTTATGTAACTTCAAGCCTGTTTGGCAATCTCCAAAACAGGCGGCTCAAAGTTACGTTGTCGCGGATATCAAAAGAAACTGGCAACGCGACACCTGCCGATCACAAAACTTTACACGTTTCGTGAAATTTCTTCGATTTATTCATATCTTTTCAAAGAATGCTTAGACTGAAATTGTTTCATCAAACCGACAGAAATGTCGTTAATCAAATCATCGACGTTGTTACATCACTAGCGGAGTAATAAATAGAAGACTCCCTTGGGCATTCACCTTAGTGTCCAGCCATGTCGATACGATCCAATTTTGCGAATAAACTCGTGGATTTACTTCTACCGGCTTCTCCGATTTAATTTGGGCTTACTGATAATGAAAATCGTGCTGAAAATCGTCCTTTTAAGAACCTTCGGAAATGATGTAATATTGTGACATTATAAAATCCTACGCACGCAGGTCAGAACATTCTACAGTGTAGAGGAATTCCTAGAAGACGATCTCATGCCCCTCCATCAATCCTAACTGCTATATGACTGAATATTTTGTAAACGTAAACTTAATTAATTTATTTAATTTTTTCATTATTATTGACTGCTTCTCATTGTTATTTATTTGTATCATGTACTGTACCTATTACCTACTGATACTTCTTCTGAAATTGTAAATGAAACTAATTGTGACATGTAGAAAACTCATTAAAATAAATGAACTATGAGCTAATAACATTTAATTAAACAGCTGAAGGTCACTTTTCTCATTGCTTCAAAGAAATACAAAAAAAAACAGCACATTTATTTTTATTCCACAAAAGTTAGGTATGCATTATTATTGAATACAAAAATACAAAAAAGAAGGCTCACAAAATGTTAACCTAGAACTGGATTGAAACTAGGAAGTTCCCACCTGGGACAAACCTAAATCGGCCGCTCCGAGCTGCAGATGCAGAACCCTCCGAGCGATTCTCGTGTTCGAGAGTAGAATCGCTTTCTGTATCTGGAATGGGAGCCCAATATCGAAATCCATTTTTTTCTAGACATTCAACCAATCCAGGTCCAAATCTTTCAATAGCGGTCGCCGACAAAGAGTTCGTCTCCACAATGCTTTCTCTTGTGGAGTGAGCTTCTTGCTGGCGTTCCACAGGATGCCACACTCTCTCCTATTGTTTAGGGTTCCGTACCCAAAGGGTTCCGTACCCCATTACTAAGCCTCCGCTGTCCGTCCGTCCGTCTGTCACAGGGCTGTATCTCATGAACCGTAATAGGTACACGGCTGAAATGTTCACCGAATGTGTATTTATTTTGCCGCTATAACAACAAAAAGGTAAAAAAACTTACAATTAAGGGGGGTTTCATACAAAAAACGTGATTTTTTTTGTGTTAAATCTTGTACGATGGTACGGAAACCTTCGTGTGCGAGTCCGACTTGCACTTGGCTGGTTTTTCTGTTTTCATAAACACACGCACTAGTAGAATCTCATGCCTCTTTCATATGCACGCCGTTGACCTGCAACTCTACCGCGATTTCTTCTCTTCTAACATTCTCGCGACAATTGACCTCGTCCATATGGACTTATCTCTAATAAAATATTACTCATTTAAGGACGGTTAAGACTTCGGTAAAATCCTGGATGAATCAGTGTCATGGATCGGTCATATCAGCGGTGTATGCTGGAAACCTATGTGCTAGGCACAATATTAAACGACTAAACCGATGCATTCTTACGCAGACTAAAATCCCGCGTACCTTTCTCTTTTATACACAGTCCTTAACATCCTTCCGAGGCCAATATTCTTAGGTCATCTATCAAATCTTCTTTGTAACCCTCAGTAGCCCACTGGCTCGATACCTTGCGGTTCGATAAGCTTGGTGAAATAACTGAGGAGCGTGGTTGGGTTCCAGATGGGTGACTGTTTTTAACCGTTGAGGCTCGCTGTCTTTCGGATTCCACGTAAAACTGTAGGCCCCTTCATTACTTACTAGTTTGTAGGGTTAATCCTGCCCGCGTTGGTCCCATCACATTGAAAGAACAATGGTTGAAGCTGCAATGAAAATTGTCCGTGTTTTCCATCCGGTTCAATGTAGACGAGCAATATAAGTAAGGTTCTGGCATGGCGTCTAGTTCCCATGTGGTGTGTTAGGCTAATATCTGACGTTCAGTTTGGTATTAGCCATCCATGTCCAGTTACATAAAAAAAAATTACGGCTCTCTATTTCTATCTCTTTATATGCACTTGTGATTAGGTGTATAATTGATCAAATTCTCCCTCCCTTATTTAATCACAATTTACGCTGGTTCAGTCTCAGGTCAAGGTCAAGATGTTGCTCCGTTGAATAAATAGAGTCATACGTGGCAGCATTTGCATAAGTAGGTAATATATATGTCAATGGTTTGCATCCTCGGAAAACGTTCTTTCGATACCATCTGCGGTGCAATTATTTTATGCTCTTCGAGTCTGCTACAAGCTGCCCAAAGGCAATGCTCACGGTGTATATCTTGAAGACTCCCATTACTTCGACGGCGTTAACCTTTAGCAATGCCTAGAGGAAACAGAAATTTGTGCAATAGATTAGCATTAGTCATCTGCGGGGACACCTGAGAAGTAGTATTCTTGTTCCAGGAGCCACCTAATATGCAAATTTTCTTTATTTCAAACTTCTTATTCATAGTGTGCATTCATTAATACAGCGACATTTCGTGTGATCCTACTCCAGACCTGTGTTACATGAAAAAGGATGAGATCTCTGTAACTAAACGATATCCTGAAGTATCTAGACAGAAGTTATGAAGTTTAAAAGTTGCTGATTATAAAAAAATGCGCCTATGGATACGTGTACTTTAGAGTGGAGCAATGAATCGCCTGAGGACCCCACGCCCGAGCTCGGGCGAGCCAGCGCAATATTCGGCAGAAAGAGTTAAATTACTTCTGGCTTCCATTCAAACATGCCTGTAATAACGTGTGCCCTGCTTGGAGATAGAATGCCTTAACACTAGCTGCAGTACCCGTGCCGTTTGGGTGACATGCCAGTATGGCTAAGTTTGGTCAAAAATGTTGTTCAAGTGTATTAATGCGGTGTATCATAATATTGCAATCCAATGAGTGCAACTTGAAGGTTTTTTTAATGATTCTAATATTACCTCTTACATCAGGACTATAACTAATTGCCCGTCTCCAATGAATAATGCATGTATGACTGTCGGGAATTATTTGTAAACATACAATATCAAGAAATAAACAAAATGTTTCTACGCAGGCAAAGCATATATAACGTGATTGGCACAACAACAGTAAATCAGGCTTTCTTCCCCGAACGGCATTAAGATGGCCGACTAGAGTTTTTCGGCCCCGAAAGTACGTGAGCCAGGTTAATAGCTAAAGTTAGAGTGGCTTTATAAAGAATAGTTCGCCAGAACATACGAGGCTCCCTTGTGGTACCTGCAGACTCCTCTTAGTTACCAGTTTGCTGTTATTAAACTTTATGACCAGAACGGGAAAATATAAAACTTTGAACAAGCTTTTAGTTTTGTCAAATCATGTTTGGATAAAACTTATCAGAGATGCATTCAGCTTGTATAACCATGGAGGTGAGGCTCCATGTGTATAACATGATAAAAATGCAAACACAGCTAGATATAAAATGCGCTTCGGCCGAGAACGGGTTGGCGGCAACAACCAAGATTAGGTTTACCAATTATAATGATTCAGGGCCTCAAACTCCATTACTGTTTGTATGTTGCATGGAGTGTCCTAAAATTCACGCGAGATTGAAATTTTGCGACATTAATAATATGCCATATTTTTTGTAATAAAGGGTTTCCAACTTAGATGAAAAAGAATGGATACGGTACCTCCATACTGACGATAGTTCAAAAGCGTTCCTATTTTTAAAAAAACTCACACACCTATACTTTTACATGCACACCAAACTCTAATACGTAAAGGGTAATAGAGCAGGACCAAGGTATAAGGAAATGCATCATGCGAAAAAGTGACAAATAGATTCATCTAATCGCGGAAGAATGAAATGAGACAACAATTTCCTGAAATTGAATTAGTTATAGCGTGAGAAAAAGGGATGGTGACATTTGTGACGTCTGGTCGTAGATATAGTGCAAAATTCATCCTAATCCATCATGACACATCAACGATGCGCGCATGCTTAGCGCTTTGACCAGAATGGCGCGTCAAAACTAAATGAAAAATGAAAGTGAAAACGGCAGGGTTGCCAAAAATGATCATAAAAATAAATAACAATATATTGTATTGTACATTAAAATATTAAGGTTCCTATTTAGTGATAGTGGTCAGAACAAGTAGTACCATGATTGTATAGTTAACAAGGCATCAAATAATCTTTTCGCGAATTTGCAATTGGGAAAATGATAAAAATAATAATAATGGAATCATTCTTCAAACCATCGTTTTTCTTAGTAAAAATCATCGATATTAAGGATAAATTAATAAAGTCGAATATACACAATTCGTAAATATTTAAATCATAAAATAAAATAAACACAAAGATGGAATCATTAATGTATTGCAAGTATGGGTCAAACATTGCAAAACTAATAATATTGATTATTCTTGAATTGTCCATGTTTGCATTCTATGCATTTAAAAATTTCGTTCAATGCGTTTCAGATGCTAAAAAATAGTCCAAATAATAGTCAGTACAGTGTTATGTAAAACCTGTTAATGATTATTGCCGTTTGCCGTAAATGTGTGATGGTATTTTGATAAACCAATAAGTTCTTTCTTTTGACATTTTTTTTAATTTCCTTCAAATAGGTTCAGTTTCTTACGCTTTTGTCCTTTTGACGCGGCTTTTATCCCCGGATTGGTTTTATGTATATGATAAAGTTTTACATTTACATATTTTTAGATAATATGCCTAAGAAGATGGAGTCTATGATTAAATGTAGCAGGTTGAAGAAATGAATACTCATTCAATGACAAAAGGACATTTGAGCCAAGAAACGACTTGAGAATTTTAATCTTTATGGGAACGAGCTGTCTGTCACATGTAAAATTTTGACCATTTTCAAGGATGTACATTTTTATCACAGCCTCAGAACTAAGACATATTATACAAACATCCTAAACGACATTATAAAAAATAATAAACAGTACGTAGACTATTGTTTTGTGGCAGCCCTACTTGTTTTTAAAATAAAATTTAGTTCAATATATAATACTGAAATGAAAACAAAAATAAAAATAGAAATGATAATTAAAGTTTGCTTGTGCCAACCCTGTTTGCGCCTTTACAACACATAAAAGGTTTCAGGTCAACTAAACTAAAAATATACTGAATATGCTTGTACTTACACATGGAATGTGATTCCATTGCTCTTGTTGTGCTTATTAGTGTTATTTCGACATTTGTCACCCACACAAGACATTTTGAAGGCATTTTGTTGATATTTTGAAATCTTGCCCAACTGACGCGCATGGATTGACGTTTGACACCGACTGAGAGCATATGAGCTGACTGAGCGTATTTTTGACGGACCGTAAAATTTGTTTAGTCCCCTATCCATTCCTTTTTCATCTAAGGTTTCCAACGAAAAAAAAAGACAGCGTTACAGCTGACAGTCAGGACTATTAAAAATTGAGCGCTATACATGAAAGAGGATAATTGTTTTGCAATATTTTAAAATTAACGATGTGAACGGCTTACTATTTTTATACAAAATAATTGAAGAGATAAAGCTTATTTTCACGTTGATAGATTTATTCACCGCCAAATATGTCGCATTTCAGGTTTAAAAGAACACCAAAACACTCACGTGTTAAGAAACTAGTGGGGGGAACGGCAGAACGTCTAATATGCAGATCGTATAATGTCATATTTTAACAAAATTTTAAAACCATGCACAACGTATAATCGACAGATCGTATAATCTTATACGTAGTGCATGAAGAAGTCCAAAAAATTAAATTACTTATTTCTCCATGCATAACGTATAATAGTCACAACGTATAATGTTATGATCTTTATTTAACAAAAAAAGAAAACCATGCATATCATATAATCCAAATCCTTTTCATACGATAAGCGCCCTTATGTATATACTTTTAAAGCGCATACTCGCACGTGACGTTTCTACCGTCACAATTAGCGTAAGGTGGCCTTTCAAAATTGTAGCAAATATCGCTTCGTAGCAATTTCAGCCTTAAATGTATCGTTATTAGGGCGCTTTATGCAGTGCTTCTTGGCATATTATACGTTGTGACTATTATACGTTCTGCATGATGCAAAGAGTTGATTTTATTTTTAAACTTTATTCATGCACAACGTATAACATTATTATACGTTGTGAATATTATACGATATGCATGGCTTTAATTGAGTACAACACCTGCATAGAATAATTATAAAAAAAATAAAAATATCTTGCCGCGTTGCGTAGGTTTGCTATCGTACAATTTTTCACGGTACTAAATAAATAAACAAACTATTATTTATTACCAATAAATTTATTAATACTTTTGTTTTCTGAATTATATAGTTATATCTAACAATTTTGTAAATTTCTTACCTTATTAGGAAGTTTCACATAAACTCTATGAAATATGCTTATTCACATACAATTGGAAGTCTAACTCTTTACTTAACAACACCACTTCGTAAAACAGATAAATAACATAATTAAAACGTCTATTTTAAACTTTGTTATTTAATACTTGCATACTGTCAAGTTACATATAACAATTGGCATGTCTTATCATTATTTGGAAATTATTCATTCGTTTGTACATGAAAGTTTATGTTAAAAAAATATGTTTCATAAATCAGAAGTTTTTTTTTCGTTTTGATTTGTGATACGAGATTACTTTTCGAAATTACTGGTTCCTCCATTTTGATCTCATCGTTGAGCTTGTTTAAGCATATCCTAGAAGTTCCTTTGTCGATCAAAATTATCATACTTATATACAATCTATACCAGATATTAAATTATTTCTAAACCAGATTTGAAAAACAACAGGCTTTGACCAGATAGTCTGTTAGTCCAACTTTATTTCAATGAACTTCTGGTTCTTCGCTCTCTGGATGTCTCTTGATCTGCTACCTCCGTGTCATCTGAAATTTATAAAAACATTATAGAATTTGATATATGCATTAGGTACTAGATCGTTGAGCTTATCTGTCAGGATTCTTGTGGTTGAGCTGCAGACCGATTCACAGCATAACATATAATTCCAGAAGATATTTTTTTTAAATTTCAATGTTTTTAAGATTTTATAAAACGTTTTTCTAACGGCTGTGTCTATCATAGTTAGGAAAGCTAAGACGTATTTTTTTCTCATTTTATAAATTTATTGATTTCGTAGACGTAAAAACATGATAATGTGACGTAATGAGTACGACAGTGCAGAAATGCTTGTAATCACTACAATAATAATATAGAGCTTGACTAGAATCCACGGATTGCTTATATAGTAATATGAGTAACCTGTGATAATGCCTGTATATTGAAATAGGCAGAAAAAAACAAAGATTTTCGTAATACGAACATGGGTTATTTTATTGTTTTTGGCCCTATGACAACTTGAACATCAACTTCATTCATTCAAGTTTGAGTAAGCCAGCCCGGATTTTACCATCACATTGAATATATCACTGTCGCAACATCAATTACAATGATCAGTAATACATACAGTAAAATATAGTATCCAAGTACAATCTAGATGCGGTGGGAATCACTAGACATCCATGTCCACTATTCTAAAAACCTACTCACCAGCTCGTTTGACGTGCACAGTCCGTGTGAGTTCAGCGCCACGGCAAAATCCTTAGTTTCCTTCAATATTCCCTGATCCTTTTCTTTCGTATCTTCATCATCCTTCTCTCCTGCTAGTTTATCGTCAGTTGCTTCCTGACTAGTGCTAGTCAGTCCAATATTGCCTTTAGTGGTGACCATACTTGAGCTACTATTAACTCGTAGGTTTGGGGGCATCGCCGCCAGGTTTGGATGAACTACCCTCAGATTCGTGACGGTTACTCCTGGATATGGCCTCATTTCTCCTGTATTCGGAACTGCAACTCGCGTAGTAGGTGCAGCTCTTAAATTCTGATAAGATATTCCGAAATTGGGTTCTGGAAAGCCAGAATTTAAAACAGGCAAGTATGAATAGGGCTGTCCAGAATTGTTTCTTAGAACTCCCGGATTCGGACTTTGTGATTCATTTCTGATCGAGTCTCCCGAGAGCAGTCGCGGAGCTTCATCGTTTCGTGGTATCTCTTTTATGAAATAAGACTGTCGGTCAAATGATTCCAGGATCACGCGAGGAGGTTCATTCTCTATGAAAAAAAAAATAATTGTACACAACAAAGAGTTCACGAATATGACCAAAGTGGGGGATTGAGTTTTCGCTTCAATATTAATCAACAATTATTATCATAACCAAAGCAAATGTCGGAAATCGAATTCAAGGGCCATCGAAAGTAAGCAATCTTCTTAAAACGAAGGGTATAGAAGGCAGAATGAATGAGAGAGCAGAATAATAAACGTTGTCTTAACATTGAAGTATTAGTCAACCCTAGTCTTACCAGGTTTTGGGTTGAGTATATCGGGCTCGGCGCAAGCGTCCGTCTTGCCGTCGATGCCCGCGCCGGGGTACGCGAGCACGTACCGGCGACCGTGAGAGTCGACCTGCACGACGCTTTGAGCTGGCCGCTTGCTCCCACCCCGACTCGTGTGCCGTCTGTAAAGAGGTTTATGTCTGTGGCCGTCTGTGAAACATGTCACATCATCCGTAAAAGAGTCATTTTTACGAAGACACGCGGTAAGATCAGGCAATGGCTCAGAGAGGAGGACGTCAATTGGGAGTAGATCGTAGGAAAAAAAATCGAGACTCATTAGTGTTTGTCAGATAAAACTTAACCATGCCCCTAAGCGTGTCGATATTGCTAAACGTTAATATTATTATTGATACAAGTGTAGTCGCTCTAATTACCTTCTCCATCTTCCATGCGATCTAAAAGTTTTTTTTTCTCTCTTTATGCAAGCACAGAATCATTTCCATTCCTATACCAAAGAGTAGTGATCATGATATACGGTACAAGAAAAATGCGCAGGAAAGTCCTAGCAACTAACTAGTAATCAACCCGCAAATGACACCCTGCGAAGGATGTAGCGCGAGCTTACCGTCTCAAATGCAGCTTTATAGCGATATGACAGCAATCTGTTGGCGAGTCATTATTGGGCGAAACGAAATGGACACTGGTCAGTACCCTGTTTCCCGGATATCGGTGCTCGAGAGCCCGCGATGATATACATTTTACGGGTTAAACGAACGTGTCTGGTTATCTTGCAAAAAGTATATGCAGAACAGTATTCATCCTAATACTCCAGGGTACGAGGTACGGTACCTCCGGACTGCGATGGCTACGAGGGCAGCGACGGCGAGCAGCAGCACTGCGGCCGCCGCCAGCGACGCCGCCAGCGCCGGCACCTTCGCGCCGCCTGCGTCCGCGCCGCTCGCGCGCACTACGCCCTCTGTTGACGCGAGAGAATAGAACTAGAAGTGACATGACGTGCACCGAAATGTTTCTGGGCTGTGTTACGTTGTGGTTTGCTTCTGGAGAAGTACTTTTATAACCTACTTTTTAGGGTCCGTACCCAAATGGTGCCAACGGAACTCTATTACTATGTCCCCACTGTCCGTCCGTCCGTGCGTCCGTCCATCTGTCACAGGGCTGTATCTCATGAACCGTTTTTTCTTTATGCGACCTGACATGGATGGCTAATACCACACAACTACCGTTATGATATTAGCCCAATACAAAACATTCCCGAAGAAATTAGGTGCCATGCCAGGACTTTCCCTTTATAAGCACGGCTACATTGAACTTGATGGAAAACACGGACAATTTTTCATTGCCGCATCTTTTCATCCAATACGATGGTACCAACCCGGGCGGGCTTAAACCCTACTACTAGCAGGGGAAGGGGACCTACAGTTTTACATGGATTCCGAACCATGGAGCAGCTCGCATTCGTGACGAAATGCACTTATCGAACTCGGAAAGAGAAAGACAGTGGTGCTAGGCCAGTCCCCGCGCCACTAGGCTGCGAGCCGCAGCTCAATAGGTAGGCAGCTGAAATTTTCACAGAGTATGTATTTATTTTGCCGCTATAACAACAAATAGGTAAAATTTAAATAAAAAGATAAAAAATAATGTGGGACATACAAAAAAAAAATTGTGTTAAAAGTTGTACGATTGTATGGAACCCTTCTTGTGCGAGTCCGAGTCGCACTTGGCTGGTTTTGTATATTTCATAAAGACGATCATGAGCATATATGCAGTAGGTAAGTATAGTTCCTGTGGAGGGTGAGCTTGAATCGATATCGATTGTAGTTTCCATCGACTGTATTAAATTCAATGGTTTCTTGCGCAATTTATTGGTAATAGTTTCAACCCACTCACAAAATTATAGTCTACTTATCATCACGCTGAATTAACTGTATATGAGAAAAGTAGAAAAACCGACTGTCTTTCGTCGGACTTTAACGCGTGCTGGAGCCAAGGGCATTTGTATAATATATTATTATGCTGATATCGCTTTTTTTTATTCATTATATTTATTTTATTTTATTTTCTAAATAATACGTACTCCTTTTATTTTTTTCTGTTCTCCGTTAAACTTTCTATTGCTTATATTCCTAAAAATAAAATTTCAAACGCATTCAGATGTACTAGAATAACAGATAAAAATAAAATAGCTGCCTTATGCAAAGACTTAGATAGTGAATTTAGGAATCAAACGCCCAATGATTTTAAGAATTTTTTCAATACTTTTATTAGGTACATGAACCTACACCTACCTATCAAACGCGTTAAAATAGGGCATAAAGTTAGATTTGCAGACTGGGCTACTCCAGGAATAATTAAGTCCAAAGAACATTTGCTATTCCTGTATGATTTGTTAAAAATAAGTAAACACAATCATTTAAGAAAATATGTTTCTGTATACAGCAAAATTTTTAAGAAGGTATCATTCTGTGCTAAACAAATGAATTTAAGGAATAAACTCTTAGCTTCTGGTAACACCATAAAGACAACATGGGATATTATAAAATCAGAAACAGGCAAATGTCCTCCCTCTAATGGAGCGGACTTTGAGCTTAAATTAGGAGGTGAGTGCATAGTTGAGCGTGCAGCCGTAGCAAATAAATTTAATATATATTTTTCAACAATAGCTAAGGATTCTACTAAGAACTTAAATTCAAGTACATCTGAAGCACTAGAATATATCCTGAAATTAATTCCAAGAAATGTTGACTCTGCGACGTTCCTGCCAGTAACATACATAGAAATAAAGACCATTATAAAAAATCTTAAACCCAAGCGCTCACAGGGACCTCTGGAATCTCTCGCCACATTTACTAAAATCCATAGGTCATGCTCTCATTGAACCATTAAAGACTGTCATTAATAAATGTATGAAAGAAGGATCATTTCCAGACTCAATGAAGATAGCAAAGGTCATACCCTTGTACAAAAAAGGTGCTCACTGTGATGTCGAAAATTACCGTCCAGTGTCACTTTTACCCATTTTTAGCAAGGTGTATGAAAAAGTTATAGAGCTGAGACTACACAGTTTTTTAACTAAATATAATATATTAAACTGTAAGCAATTTGGTTTTCGTAAGGGTCTGTCTACCAGTGACGCTATAGCTGCCATGGTAAAATCGGTTATGACTGCCTTGGATGGATCCAAATATACATATGGTATGTTCTGCGATCTTTCCAAGGCTTTTGACTGTGTAAATCATGACATATTAATTATGAAACTAGAACATTACGGGCTTAGAGGTAGGGAATTAGATTTGATCAAGTCATACTTTTGCAAGAGGCAGCAGATTTGTGATGTGCAAGGCACTAAAAGTAACACAGAATCCATCAACATGGGAGTACCGCAGGGTTCTGTTTTAGGCCCCTTGCTTTTCCTTATCTATGTTAATGATATTTCTGCTTGCATTTCGGACGATGTAGAATTAGTTATGTTTGCTGATGATATTTCTTTAGTCTTAAATAATGTAAACACGGATTTGTTGCAAAAGTCTCTTGAAATAACGGTTGCTTCCCTACAGTCGTGGTTCCAGTGTAATAATTTGTTGCTTAATGTGAATAAAACAAATTTAATGAACTTTGCTCTCGGAACACAGAGGCGTATGTTAAGTGATATGATAGGTAATGTTGCTAAAGACATGTTTTTGAATATCACGAATGAAATAAATTTCATTGGTGTAGTATTTGATAATAAGCTGACATGGAAAGCTCATATAGATAAGCTAGCCGGTAAACTCAGCTCAGCATGCTATGCTATAAAAAAGATAAGGGAATTATGTGGTATTCAGGCAGCTAGGGCGGTCTATTATGCTTACTTTGACAGTCTGATGTCATACGGTCTGATGTTCTGGGGAAATGCATCCGAAGCAAATCGAATATTTTTGTTACAGAAAAGAGCCTTGCGAAGTATCCTCAACTTGAAAGTCAGGGATTCATGTAGAAATGTCTTTAAAGATCTCGGAATAATGTCCCTCGCAAATAAGTATGTATATCAAAATATAATCTATGCAAAAAAAACTATAGAATCGGCTACTCTTAATGCTGACATACATTCCCATAATACTAGAAATAAGTTTAATATACAATGTCCAAAACACAGACGAGCAAAGACTTCGAAGAGTTTTATTCACAACAGTGTTAGATTATACAATAAATTACCAGCAGTAATGAGAAATTTGCCCCTTAATGAATTTAAAAATAAAATTAAATCAGTTCTTCTTAGTAAAGTATATTATAATATAAGCGAAGCTCTTTCCGATAAAACTCTCTTTTGTGACTTAATATCATAAGAAGACAAGTACATAACTGTGTACCATACAAAATTGTAAGACTTCTTTGACATAATACTACGCTGGTAGTATTTTTTTTTTATATATAAATACTTATTCTTTATAATATATTGACTTGATACACGTCATTGGTATCAAACTTGACGAGGGCTTTATACACCTGACATAGGTTAAGTTGACGACGGCTTTTACACCAGAGTATACTTGTAATGCTATAAATTATATTAATTTATATAATTGAATTAGTAACTATATTAGTTGTAAGTAACTTAAACTTAGGGTTGCTGTTTCTATTGTTCTTTGTTCTTTGCCTTACAACTGTTCTGCCAAGGAATTGTTTGGCAGTAGCATTTAGATCTAAGTATGTATTTCATAATTGTGGACGGAAAAATATGTTATGTAAACCCGTGAAGTTTCTTTGCGGGTTCTTCTTTACTGGGTTGATCGAATCCGCGGATCTTTGTGACGTAACTTGGTGTAGTTTGACTACCAAAAAGTTTAAATAAATGAAATGAAATGAAATGAAAACCATCGTTAAACTAATTATATGAGTCAAGTCACATAAAGAAATCGTACAGATTTGAAAAGAGAAAAGCGAAATATTACAGTGGACATATCTGTAGGGAAATAAAGCCACTAATTCGGACCATTTATTTGGCATCGTTTGAAACGAAAGAAAATCAGCATGCAGCACGGACCCTGGCGACAATAATGCAAAACGAAAAATCGCGTTTCCGCTGAAAAATAAAAACCTATTAGCCGCCATATTTCAGCCATCGCTGAATGCTGAAAGGGTTGTCCCTCGAATACTAAATACCCTTAATATCGTTAACGATCGCGTGCATTTTTCATTTTAAGCCGAAACATCCACAGATTAACCAAGCGGCGAGTGCGTTTTATGGATCGCTTTCTTTTTAATTTCAGCCTAAACAGCGACATCTACATTAAAGCATTGTAATCCAATTTTTAAAATGTCCAGTACGATTTTTTCTGCGCATTTATCTAAATTAGAATTTCTAAAATGCTTACTGCATACACTCCATTAGGAGTTGACTTTTTCTGTTTCCAAAAGTTAAAAACCAATTACAACGATTATCACCAAAAATACTGTCGAAGAGTATGAAAATATGTTTCCAAGGCCGAGTCCTGGCAGAAATGTCGACGCAATGCCTATATCAACATCATCAGTGATGTTATGGAACCTAAAATAATACGGATATTTTGTGTGAATTAATAAAACATATTCACCAACCGCGAAAGTTTCTGGTTAATATTCATTTATGATATGAGGATCCCGGCCTGGCCTTAATTATGCTAGATAAAAAATTGGACGAAAAGTTCAGAGGTGATTGTGATCATATATAAGGAAGATGAAGCAAAAAACTAAAACACGACTTATAAACAATGATACAAATCCTGGAAATTAATTAATTTGTGCCAGTCATTGTACACACAAAACAAGAAAAACGTCGCAAATAATCACTAGACTATCGAGCTTATGTAAAGTTTTTTGACTGTACGACTCCACCAATGAAGAGGAAGAAAGAGGTGGAATGCGGTCGATATCTCCGCCGTATGGTCAAAGGGACCATATCATTGTTTGGGAATCCGGCGACGCGTCGTATGCCACACAGTCGTAACATCGCCACTGCTCAACAAATGTGTTCATCAAGTTAGTTCCCACCCACAGAAACCCTCCAATACGTATACAATTATGTTTGCTGTTTAGGAAAATCGAAAACAGCGGATCTCATAGTAGGCGCGTCATGGCATTCTAGGTACTTCCTTTTTATATATGGAGCCGCGCCACTAGGCTCGTAGTCTAGTGGCGCGGGGACTGGCCTAGCGTACCAGAGGTCGGGGTTCAATTCCGACATTTTTTTTTTTTTTTATGCGACCTGACATGGATGGCCAAAGACAGTGGTGCAAGTTGGTATTGAACCCGGGTCTCTGGTACGCTAGGTCAGTCCCCGCGCCACTAGGCTACGAGCCGCTCCACTGTCTTTCTCTTTCCGAGTTCGATAAGTGCATTTCGTAACGAATGCGAGCTGCTCCATGGTTCGGAATCCATGTAAAACTGTAGGTCGCCTTCCCCTACTATAGGTAGGGTTTAAGCCCGCCCGGGTTGGTACCATCGCATTGCATGAAAAGATGGTCGAAGCGGCAATGAAAAATGTCCGTGTTTTCCATCCAGTTCAATGTAGCCGTGCTCATAAAGGTAAGGTCCTGGCATGGCACCTAATTCTTTCGGGAATTTGGTGTATTGGGCTAATATCATAACGGTAGCCATTAGCCATCCATGTCAGGTCGCATAAAAAAAACCACATTAAATGTATTAAGAGCGATCAACCTTACGAAAAGAGTTCAAATGTGCATTTAGGTAAAATCACTTCTGGTTTGTTAAATATACATTATACCTTTATGTTTTTCATTTACATAAGTACAAGGAAATTAGAAGAAGGTAGCAGATAAATAAGTGTATTAAAATATTTTATTCGATCCGTTGCACCTTCGCTGCGTAAAAGGAGCAAAACTAACAAATTACAAATTAAATAATTTTAAATAATATTAGTAGGATAGGTTATTATACTTGAGCCGATGTAGGAAGTTCCATGCGAAATATCGTACTTTCTCTGTCTTTCCGAATGAAGCGACTTTGTAAAGTAGTTGGTATTATTCTAATTACATGTGTTTATTACTGCTGACTAGTTAGTCCAGTACATTAATAATTAAAGGAATGTATAGGATTTTTAATGTGAAATTACTACTAACAGGATGTTAACAGGTTTTTGATCCAAACGTGAACCAGGTTTGCTTATGTTAAGGAAAAAAACTTGGATTCTATTTTGTTAAATAACTTAATAAAATTTGTGGGTAAAAAGTAGGTGAAGTACCTACATTGTAAAGAGGATGCAACATGTCCACAAAGCAGACAATGCGCATAGTGTTTGAATCAAGCTAGGTTTGCTGACTGACTTTTTTTAGATTTTTTTGTTTCACTGTTGAGTATTCCACGTCGAAACTTATTGAATAAAGTGCGCAAAAATTTCGTATATTAGGACCTTGACACTTCGAAACCAAACATAATGTTCGATTAAATAAATCAGTTTTGAGTATAATTTTGGATCTCCGAGTTAAGAACGGCCCGTAAGCTATGCTCCCCATACAAACGTAGTTTACTAATCATTTGGAAACCGCTATTCCAATTGAATTGATATTTAATATATAATATCAGGTAACAAATATCTGTGTCTGCATGTTTTTGTTTTTTTTTAAAATCCAAACCGAATGAAATGAAAGCAAAAAGAAAATCTTCATACGAATTTTGTTTTCTCTGTAGTTTGACCCAGAATACATTTACCGAAAAAACAAAGGCATGCAGACACAGATATTTGTAGCCTAATATTAGATACCAAATATCAAGTATGTTGGAATAGTGGTTTTCAAATTATTAGTAAACTACGTTTGTATGGGAGGCGAAATTTTCTGATGCTTACGGGCGGACCTTAAGCGTGAAGGCCCACTTCAAGAGAGTCGTTGCCCTATCAATTTCCCATTCTACGGGTGATAACTGTTTACATGCTTTTAATGTTTTAACATATATTATCTAACCAAATAACCAAAATTGAAATTTTGACATATTGTCAAAATATACGTTTGTATCATATATTTCTCAATATACCTATAAAATTGGAACATATTGGCTCAAAACATAGGAAAAAAGAGTTTTCTTTTTTACCTCCATTTTATATTGTATTTACTTCAAAATACAGATATTCACAAAAAAAAAACATACAGGCATAGAACCAAATTTTCTTAAGTGATTAAAACATTTCGATTAATATCTCACAATTTTTAGAGGTAGGGAACCGTTAGGGCCTGGAAGACGATTTCGCTAGTTTAATGGCAGTTGCCATGCTAAATTGTGCCTTGTGTAATAGACAAATAATGCATTTCTTAAAATTTTCAAACCTTCCATTTCCGCCGCCTATTACGTATTACGAAAACCACCAACCTGTCCTCTTCTCCGCGTCCCCAAGCACCAAGTCGTCCAGCAGAACCGGCTCGGAGCTGCCCTTGCTGTTCCTAGCGAGCGCGATCAGGGCTGCCCGCGCGCTCAGCGCACTGAGCTGCTCCGCGCTCACGTTGAACAGCACCCACGGCTCTGTTCAGTTGACAGGTGGGGCCTTAGGAGGGGTTTTAATAGAAGCCTTCGTGGACCCAAGCATTGAACGGTTATCGAATGACATTTAAAACATTGATACAACTGTTTCAGGAAAAAGTTGTTATATTTATGAGATCTACCGTGATGTCCGTCTTTGATTAATCAATATATAAAAACAGAGTGGCTTTAATGGCATTCCGGACATGGAACCATTTTATGATTTAGATTATTAAAAATTGGTCCTTGCTATCATAATTCAAGCACAAAACATAAGCGGTTAAGGTTATTTTAATTTTATGATATTTACCAACCAATCCTCTAGAGTCGCGCTTGCCAACATTTTATATTTTGACTTTATATTAATTACAATGCATGAAAATATGATCGATTCTGGGGAAATTCGTCCTTGATTTGCGCAGAATCTCTTATGTTTTAAATATGAGTAATTAGTTTATAGCTAAAGTTAAAAATGTTTCGAATCGGGATACTAGATAATCTATTACTTAATTAAATTAATTGATAACATGATGTACGCCTTTTTGTATTTGTATAAGTACACATATTTGTATCACGGATATAATTTGATATAAATTTTAGAAACATATTTCTTAAATCGACTAAGGAAACAGGCACGAGGCGTATGGAACATGATCACCTCATTATCCTCCGGCAATGACTATCCGTCTCTTGATACACGTGAATATGTACTATCAGTCCGATAAGTACTATCTGAGGATTGAAAAATCGGCCCTAAGAGAGATATCGACGACTACTCAAATATCACAGAAGTTTTACCGTTGCTATCGGCGGTGGCGTTGGAGAGGGTCGTGGTCGCGCCGTCGTCGACCGCCTGCAGCAGGAAGTGCTGCCGCAGGCCGCCGTCGTAGCCGGCGGCGCAGCGCAGCAGCAGCGGCGACGCCGGGCGGCCTTCGCGCCGCGCCGAGCAGTTGCGCGGCGGCGACGGGCGCGCTGCGCGGGACCAGAGCGCGGCTTAGCATTTGTGCACTCGGACAGAGGCCCGGTTCTGCTATTTGTCCAATTTCAAACCATTCCGTATAAGTTATGTTTCCGTCAAACATAACACGCTAAGTTTCGAGTGCGGTTTTCAAAAATCGGTATTCAGCTAATTCACACACGCGTTTTGTTATTGTCTATGGAGTGGTTTGTCTTGCGCGCCGCCTACAGGGTAAAATAGCCTGTCACGATTTTTACAGTTATTTTCTCACTCAAATATGACATACGAAAAGAAAGAGACAGCGATATGCCAACGTAATGTAGAAAAGTGATATTCGAAGTTCGGCGATGCGATGCTCCGAATTTGACAAATATAATTCTCAAAACCGCAAGTTTTCGGCAAAACACACGGCCCACGAGAACATGAGCGCGCGTTACGAGTTTGCGAACAAAACACAAACACAACGCATGCGTTTTGCAAACTGCGCTAGTAGAATATCATTTCGCGCGAAACATGCGGTTTTGAGAAAACACAAACATAACGCGCCCAGTTATCAATTAGCAGAATAAGGCTTCAGCTCGTAGTCTAGGGGCTTTCGTGCGAGAGGTCTGGGTTCAAACCTCGCCCAGTCATGCACCACATTCTGAGTTCGATAAGTGAATTTCGTTACGAATGCGAAATAGGGGCCCATTCAGGTAAGAGTGAGTGAGTCAACTCACTTTTTTAAATACTTCATGTTTCCACACTTCTCGAACATCATTTTAGTTTGGTAAAAATCTGGTCCTTCCCATAAATAGGTTGGAAGTAAACCAGTTACGTTATTTAAATAATTTATTTAACAGCTATTTTTAGGTTAACTATATCCCGAACTTGAACTCACTCTTATCTGAATGGGCCCCCTGTTCCATGGTTCGGACCCCATGTAAAACTGTAGGTCCTCTTTCCCTACTATGTGACCGAGTTAAGCGCCCCGGGTTTGTCCACCGCATTGGATGAAACTATGGTTGAAGCAGCAATGCAAAATTGTCCGTTTTTCCATCCTCGAACCCTGAACTACGAAGAGAGGCTCATAGGCCTGACCTTTCTACTCTGACTCTAGTGTCACGCAAATCCTCAGTTTTACGACTGCCTAGATCTGATGGAACCAGAACTTCTTAACTTCGAGGTCACAGAAACTAAATCCCCGGCCTCGAAAACATGTTTTTATTGTATTGAGTTTCACAAGTATTACTGTTTGTTATGTATATATATAGTTATATGGTATTAGGCTGGATTTTTAAGGTGTAAACGTGCACAAATGTCGAGTGCAACAAACATATTTTAATCAATATATAAATGAGAAGCCAGGCTCCCGTGCCTGAGCGACGAGCCGATCGCATAGGCTTAACTTTTTAATTCCGCAGGCAGAACGTCTGAAACACGTTGTTTAATCACAGGGTTAGATAAAAAGGCATTCTCCGGTCTCCAGAAAGGCGATCGAGTAATTAAAACACGGACAGCGCTTTCCAACGAGTTTCCGATCCGGATTTAAACGGGTCAGTAAAAAGGCAAAAACAAACGGCTATTGATAGACTCGCTCGCCACGCAGCCTCCATTGAGGGTGAGAATCCAGTAGTTTGCAGTTTAAGCTAGAGTCTGCAGTTCGATAATTACGAGAGCTTCAATTGATTACTCTAGCATTCAGGAAGGCAGGGCACAGGGGGACAAAGATTGTACACACGTAAGGCGAAACGGAACCGTGAAAGTTTTGGTGATTTAGATTTGTCTATGTTGAACCAGGGGGTCCATTCAGAGCAAGAGTGAGTTCGAGTTCGGGAGTAAGTTAACCTAAAAATAGCTGGGAAATATATTATTATTTAAATAACAGAACCGTTATTTATACTTCCAATGGATTTACGGGACAAACCAGATTTTTATCTAACTGTAATGACGTTCTAGAAGTGTGGAAACATTAACTATTTAAAAAAGTGAGTTGATATTTAGTGGCGAATTCGAACTCACTCTTACTCTGAATGGACCCCCAGATATTTTTACCGTTTTTTAACCAACTTCATATGAAAAATAAAGGAAAGGGTAACTTTCCAATAAAATTGTGCACACCGCATGCATAGTTGTGCAACTATTCAGTACTTACCTAGGATCTGAAACTCTTTTTGCCCTATTATAGTGAAACTGGTCACTTCTTGTAAGCCGTCCGGACTAATAACTTATGATGGATGAATCAATGAAACGTTAAATGAAAACCTTCGCAATTTAAGGTATGGCCTCGCATGATAACTATAGTTTATTTGACCTTACCCAACCAGTCCTCCTGGGAATTTGTATTAGACACAAATGTCTTCAGCACACAAGTCTAGATTCAGCTGTACTGCCATTTTGGAAATTAATCGCCGCCGGCTCGTTTCTTTCCACTATCCTTTATTCTTAAAACAGGCGTTGTCGCTGGCTTCCCAAGGACATTGAACATTTCCAGCGCCTCCATTTTAACAATAACATCGCAAAAAAACCCCGCGATGTTGTATGAAATGAGGCGAAGCAAAATAAAATACCCACGAGGAAAAGAAAGGCCATGCGAATCCCGACCTAGCTGAGTCCCGGCTGCGCCGCTGTTCCGCTTCCGCGCCGCAGCCGCATCGCAACCGCTGCAGCTCCCGCCGCTACCGTTAGATACCGGCCCAAGAGGGTTAGTTGCAAGAGTAGCTCCTACTAACTTTATCTATTCACTTTAGAACAAACGTGCAACATATCCTGCACCTTTGCATGCTTCTTCGGAAGATCTGCGTCATATTTGCATGGAGGTTCCTCTGAACTCTTAACACATATTATTTTGTTTGATAATTATCAATACATACATACATATTATAATATGTATGTGTGGCTGTTTGAATAAAAAATAAATAAAATAATAGCTACTATGCACGATGTTAACGGAGGTATGGTCCAAAAGCTAACCACGTATTCCTTGACATATTTAGAGCAAAAAAGGTAGAAGACATTTTGTTGTCAGAGTTGAAAAAAATTGTCATGTTGTCATGTGTAGGTATTTACAAAAATGTATGGGGAGGACATTTTTTTTTCAGTCGTACAAAAAAATGTTATCTACCTTTTTTCCTTTAAATATGCCAAGGAAAACGTGCGTTAACGTGCGAAACGTTAACGTCTGGACCATACCTCCGTTAACCCCTGTATAAGTATAGTGCAAAGCTGGACTCAACCCACCGCTCTACGAATGACCTATTGCTGACAATCCTACAGTCCCCTTGCATCTAATACATAACTGCGTACAAGATTCTGCATACTAAAGCCATATGAGGAATAAGTCGCCCATACTTATGAAGGGTTCATATAATAACAAAAGCATTTTTGTCTGGTCTGTTAGGCTGTCCGTGTGAGCACAGCACGAAACAGAATACAAATGCTGAAATAAAAGCTATTCCAACTCTGTACTTGAATACGTGAAACAATTTCAGATATGGTAGGTAGTGGGCACAACTCTCTTAATGTCTATACTAGTTTACCCTCATGAGCTCATATAATAGGTCGGGGAAAAAGTCTTTTCGCATTATAGTATGTATGAACTTGTAATAAAATCTCTTTGGCTATACTATTTGTATCTGGCTGGTTTTGGTATCATTGAAAGTTTAAATTTTAAAGAACATAATTCCAAATTCAAATTAGGAAAATGTGTGATTCTCATTTGTTTTTCGTACTGTCAAAATGAGTGAATCTAATGAAGAAATTCGATACATTTTAAAATTTTACTACAAAAAAGATAAAAATGCAACGCAAGCCGCGAAAAAAATTTGCGATGTTTATGGACCTAGTGCAGTGTCTGTGAGAGTAGCACAAATTTGGTTTAAGCGTTTTCAATCCGGAAATTTTGATGTCAAAGATGCACGTCGCTCTGGTCGCCCTATTACGGATAAAATGGATGCCATTTTTGAAAAAGTGGAGCAAGATCGGCATATCAGTAGTTACGACGTAGCTGAAGAACTAGGAATTGACCACAAAACAGTTTTGGCGCATTTGAAAAAAACTGGGTACACAAAAAAGCTCGATATTTGGGTACCTCACGAGCTCACTGAAAGAAACCTAATGAACCGTGTACTCATTTGTGATTCTTTATTACGACGTAATGAAACCGAACCATTTTTGAAGAAGCTGATAACTGGTGATGAAAAGTGGATCACGTACGACAAGAACGTGCGAAAAAGGTCGTGGTCAAAGGCCGGTCAAGCTTCACAGACTGTGGCGAAACCCGGGTTTACTCGCAACAAGGTGATGCTGTGTGTGTGGTGGGATTGGAAGGGCATTATTCATTATGAGCTGTTACCACCAGGCAGGACCATCGATTCTGAACTCTACTGCGAACAACTGATGAGATTAAAGCAAGAAGTTGAGAGAAAGCGGCCGGAATTAATCAACAGAAGGGGTGTGGTTTTTCATCACGATAACGCTAGACCTCACACATCTTTAGCCACTCAGCAAAAACTAAGAGAGTTTGGCTGGGAGGTGTTAATGCATCCGCCGTATAGTCCTGACCTTGCACCTTCAGATTTCCACCTGTTTAGGTCTCTTCAGAATTCTTTAGGCAGTGTCAGGTTAACATCACGAGAGGACTGCCAAAACCACTTGTCGCGGTATATTGATCAGAAGTCCCAATATTTCTATAGCAATGGGATCATGTCCCTACCTACAAGATGGCAAAAAGTTATCGAACAAAATGGTACCTACATACTTTAGTTAAATGTAAATAAACCATATTAAAAAATGTTTTGAATTTTCTTAAAAAATGCGAAGAAACTTTTTCCCCAACCATACTTACGCGAAAACCTTTAGGTACATACCTCTAGCTAGATGTATGGAACATTTATCTTAACTCAACATTTAGGAGTGAAATTTATGGTCCGAAGTTGCAGTTCCTCCTTCCGCTACCAGGGCCGCTTCCTCCGCCGGCGTCGATATAGAATTAACGAGCCAACTTGCCCGCCAAAGTTTTTCACATCCTTATTTGGGTCCATCTGATGTATGCACGAGTTTTGCTCGCAGGCGGCTTCTTCTGATTTCGGGTCATAGGCTCAATGCTCGTTTTAATAATTATTTTCTTACTGCACGGCTCGTAACTTAGCGCAGGGATCTTTCCGAGTTTAAAAAGTGCTTTTCGTCACGAATGCGAGTTGTCTATGTAAAACTGTACGTCGTCGCTTCCCCTACAAGGTGGTAGAGTTAAGCTCGCCTGGGTTAGTACAATCGCATCTGATGAAAGTCGAAGAGGCAATGAAAAATTGCCAGGGTTTTCCATCCAGTTCTGTGTAGCTGTGTTCATAAAGAGAAGGTCCTGGTATGACATCTAGTTTCTTCGGGAACGCGGTATGTTAAGGTGGGCCCGTAAGCATCAGAAAATTACGCTTCCCATACATACAAATGTAGTTTACTAATCATTTGAAAACCACACTTCCAATTTGCTTGATATTTGTAACTCAATATTAGGCAACAAATATCTATGTCTGCCCGTGTTTGTTTTTTCGAAAAAAATATCGTGCGTCACACAACAGAGAAAATAAAATTTGTATGAAGATATTGTTTTGCCTGTTATTTGACTTGCTTTATATTTTTCAGCAAAACAAAAACGTGCATACACAGATATTTGTTGTAGAATATTAGATTAGTATCAAGCAAATCGGAACAGTGTTTTTCAAATGATTAGTAAACTACGTTTGTATGGGGAACACTGCTTACGGGCTGTTCTTAAGCTAATATCATGACTTTGGGTGTGATATTACCCATCCATGTCCAGTTATTTATTTTTTTGTTTAATCAGAAGATTTATACGGTTGAGAAGATGACGTAATAAAAAAACTAGCGCCATATGAAGGTACACAATTTCTAAATACGATAACAATAAAACCAATGAATATGTACATTATGAAAAGAATAATACACTACACATAATAATGTAAAATTAGTCTAAGTAGGTGTTAGCTGTCAAGGGCCCTTTTCACCTACTGCTGATTAGCTTAATGGCCACA
The DNA here is from genome assembly GCA_946894095.1 of Incurvaria masculella. Lineage (NCBI taxonomy): Eukaryota > Metazoa > Arthropoda > Insecta > Lepidoptera > Incurvariidae > Incurvaria > Incurvaria masculella. The sequence continues at coordinate 12,777,002 of OX335641.1, read as the reverse complement.
TATTAAGGGAGTTTCTTAGCAGCTTGCAATCAGTACCAGTAGAAAGGCCCTGTGTCGATTAAAATAAATCAGCACTTGGTGATAACCAGGCTAACTTTTGTAGAGGGACTCCGAAGCGGCGGAAAGTAACCCTAACCAAATCCCCGGATCCAGATCAAAGTGGGTTTCGTCATCGACGTTCGATGTTCGGCTTCTAACTTACTAACTACGCTAACGTTAACTTATGGTAGCACCAAACGACCGGCATTACAATTGGAAACTTAAAATTAACACGTGGAGCAACATATCTGGCGATGGGGCACCATAAAGAAAAGAACTGCGGGAGAGAACAGAACAGACAGTCTACTGATGTTTCTACGTCATATTGAGTGAAAAGGCAAGTACACCTCTCCAGACATCTGTCTTATGTAAAACAAATACTAGGTGTTATTACTGGCTGCTGATATAGTGCCATTACAATGGCATCCATTGCGCGCATGCTAGGTCTATGGTTTGAACACACATATTATTTTCAGATGTAACTTTCTCGAAACCTTAGGTTAATGTTAGTCTGACTCGAACTTTTCCAATTGAATTGTATATCACGGCTACCTAGACGAAAACGTCAAAACTGAGTAATCCCTGCCGCTTAGGTCCCTGAGTGAGAGTTTTTGCATCAGGTTTTTATTCTGGGAGATCGTTATTGTAAGTTAACCATCTGAAATTACACTGGTGTAACGTACGAAGGTTGTATCTATCTGTTCTACGTGAGAAGCTATAGAAGTTGTCGCGTTGAGCTAACCGAGTCGGGACTCGTTTGCTGATCCGTATTTACGCCTTAAAACTTCTAGAGATCCGGTGAAGTTTAAAGATTCGTAACTTTGTTTAAAATTGCGACTTAGCGATTACGCAAAGGCGACATTAAAGCTAAATCCTATAACAAAATCTCCTGGGAGGTTAACAGCATGATGAAGTTGCCGGCTACAGGATAAGTTCTTTGACTACTACTTGATATGTATTTATTAATATATACGTTTATTTTTAATTGTATCACGTAGCCAAATTGGTAAGTTCCGGACATAGAGACTGCAGCACGACACGAAACAACTCACCGGTCGGGACGAGACAGTAGACGCAAGGCCGCCGTTAGGTACCGGCCGACGCTGTTGAAGGCGTGGCACAGCAGGGTTTCTTAGTCGCGCTCGCTGGCGGCGCGGTACCTCAGCTCGCTGGGCGTGCCAGACATCGAGACTACAGCACGACACAACTCACCGGCTGGGACGAGACGGTAGACGCAGGGCCGCCGCTGTCGGCCGACGCTGTTGGAGGCGCGGCACAGCAGGGTCCCGTAGTCGCGCTCGCTGGCGGCTCGGTACCGCAGCTCGCTGGACGTACCAGACATCGACACTGCAGCACACAACACAAGAGTACCTTTCAGGCAAAAACCGTAGGAGCTATCCTTTTTTTCACATAAGCTGACATAAAAAATAGATTCAAAACGAAAATGAAATATTTTCCGTGCTGCAATAAACTCGATGGGAACATCGAGTTTATTGCAGCCGTGTTCATAATGGGTCCTATCACGGCGTCTAATTCCTTCGGGAATGGGGTCTATTGGGTTGATATTATGACGGTAGTAGTTATATGTCCAGTTCTGAAAAAAATATGCCGCTGACCATATCGCGCCGGCGACACCTGGAAACTCTCGCCGCTGTTGTTGAACTGCCAGTAGAAGGCGACGTCGGCGGGGTCGGCGCTGACCGTGCAGCGCACGCGCAGCTCCTCGTGCAGGCGCGCGCCAACCACCAGCGGCGTCTCCTCGCCGCCCCCACCGCCGCCACCACCAGCGCACACCGGCGCGTCTGCGTACGTACACACAACACATTCATTTAGTTTGTATTTGATTTTATTGTTTCAGGTGGCCCTTCCCGGCGGGACTAACTCATTCGCGGGCACGGTACAATACCGCACTATTGCGCTTTGGGACCTTCTCTGTTTCAAAGAAAAAGACAGGCTCCGTGATGAGAAGGATGCAACATGTCCACAAAGCAGACAATGTGCGTAGTGTTTGATTTGGTAAGATTTACGTAAATTTTAATTACAAAACGACTTATAGCTAAAAGTAAATTGATTATAAATCTTAAAGCTAGGTCTGGTGACTAATATTTTTAAGATGTTTTTATTTTATCATTGAGTAGTCCACCTCCAAATTTATTTTTAAAAACCCGCGAAAAACTCAAGTTTTGGAACCTTATATCTTAGAAACCAAACACTTTTACAATGCCAATGGTCATCAGACATCTAGTTTGTTTAAATTAAGCTGTTTTGAGTATTATTTTGGATCTCTGACAAGAAATATGCGCATGATCTTCGTTCCACCTTTGTAAGGGGAGTTGAGAGGGAAGGCCCACCGTAAGTGAAACCATTATTTAATACAGTAGTCGAGATATTATTGCTCTCGTCTGTAGCCTGCTGGTCAACAGGAAAGGCTATCCATTGCTCCGTTGCTATGTGAAATATTGGACTCGACAAACACGTCTATCTATTGTTCCATTGCTGTGTGAAATATGGACTGGACAAACACGTCTGTCCATTGCTCCGTTGCTGTGTTAAATATCAACTGGACAAACACGTCTATCCATTGTTCCATTGCTGTGTGAAATATGTAATGGACAAACCAACAAACGAACTTTCGGATTTCCAATAATCGTACGGAACGAGGAATGGTAGTCATTATAAAGAATTTGGCCGTCAACGGTCAGTGATTTATTTCGATTGATCGGAAAGAGTTTGGATAAGAACTACCGTAGGAATCCCACGTCGCATTATCGAGCGGGAAGACAATTGAGATTGACAACGGTACAGGAAAATAAAAGTCCATAACGGATGGTCCGGCGGCGCCATAAATCGCCTGATTCAATAAACAGACTTCGCGTTAAATATTTCATGAGGCGTGGGAGACGCGGGCTCGGGGCTCACAAACAACTGGCCCCCTAAATGCCTTTCCACTGCGACAAACAACTCTCGAATCATTGGCCGTAGGGTGAGAAAAAAAAGTTTTTCTCCTCTGGCACTTACTTTGTGTGAGTCACTTGATATAGGAGTATGGATGCATGTGCTATCAGGAATAAATTTCCTCGGGGCGATTGTGTAACCGAATAACATAAAGATATAATCTAATAATCTTCGGACAAATACCACGCACCACGTCACGAAAAGTTGCGCAGTGGGTTCTGTTTTGCAATGTAAAAAACAGAGAAGCACCAAAACATATTGATATAATCAAGTGCGAAAATATGACAACTGAGAAGACATAGAAAATTAATTACGTCAATTTACCAGCTCATAAAGTAAGAGCTCTGATGCCTCTCAAAATCATCGCAAAAGAAATTCAGTAAATCAGTGTTTGGCTTATTCGTTTTGGCAAATATTCTCTTACGCAAACTTTTACACGAATATTGGATACTTTATTGGTTATTTTCTTGCAATAAAGTCCCTTTTTTTTAAAGCTCCCTGAAATTGCAAAAATACCAACAATGCAAATTGCGAAATCCAGCATATTTTATTCAAATCAGGCACATTTGACTTGAATTAGGCGGCGAATGTCAAAGGCTCGTGAAAAATTCAGCGAACACATCGCCGCCTCCCCGGCTCCGCCCCCCGCCTCACCTAATCAGGCCGACCCACATTCAGGCGATTCAGTCCCCTCAAGAGTTTCAGGACATTCGGCACGTGTACTGTCGAATTGTAGTCACGCGGTATCGTAACTCCGATAATAATTCTGGGAACGTATTCTCAAATATTGCTCACATGCAAGCGTAAGCGCACATGCATGTATTAAAAGCTATTTTCAATCGCGATGAGTAAGTTAGGCTTCAGCGCCATTTCACGACTTTAGTACACTGTAACCATTATAAAATAAAATAAAAATATAATTGATTTCAGTGCAACTTTGCCAAATCAGCAGCAGGAAAAGAGAGAATAACTGAGAAAGAGAGAATGAGAACGACGCCTTTTTTTTTTAGCTTTTTATGAAAAACCGGTATGGGTGGCTGTGCTGAGGCCCAAAGGTGCTCAGATAATCCAAAAACACCTCGCCCCGCGAAACCACTGAGGCACCATTGTGCTTGTTCAATACGCTTGAAGACTCCCAGGTTATAGGTATGAGGAAAGCCATCCGCCGGCAAACAGTTCCATATTCTGGCGGTGCGGCAGAGAAATGAGTTTGAGAAACGGTTCGGTCTCACAAAATTCTAATGTCAACCATCTTTGCGATTCTTTGCGGCGGGTGCTCCGGATATAGGTAGGATGGGGAGGAATGAGGGATGCAAGTTCCACAGATCAACGTCCATGGTAGTACCTGTAGAATATACTGAGCGACACCACAAACCGTCTGGGGCTCAGTGACTCCACGCCAGCGGTGAATGAAGATTAAAAATAACGTTGGTGACAGCACTGAACCCTGTAGTACACCAGCCCCAATCGGGAAGTCGTCCGAATTCGCACCATCAACGGCAACGTACAAGGAGCGGCCCGATAGGAAGCTGGCGATCCATGAGCAAAGCTTGGGAGGAATGCCGAAGGACGGGAGCTTGTCTATTACGCCTCTGTGCCAAACACGGTCAAATGCTTTGGAAATATTCAATGCCACTGCCAGACAAATGTGCGCATATATGCGTAACGTACGTTAGAAGATCTCCTGTTGACCACGCTTTTCGTACTGTTTGTCATACAGGAGCTTATTCGCTTCTAAGTACGCTAGGAGCTGAGAGTTGAGAAAGCGCTCCATAACTTTACACAGAAGAGCAGTTATCGCGATGGGTCGATAGTTGGAGGGGTTCGCTGGATCGCCCTTTTTTGGTACCGGTTGGAGCGAGGCTCACTTCCAGCAAGAGGGAACGACACCCCGGGTGGAGGAGAGTTGGACAAACTACACTTTACATCACAATATGGACCAGCAAATTCAATTAAATCAGCGAAAATAAACCCCAATAGAAACTGCACTGATCATTTTGGTTACTTGAAATGTAAATTCCAACATATGTAGGTCTCACATTTTGATGAAATCGAAAAACAGTTCAGACCAAAGAACACAAATCATCAGTGTGTCAAAAACCATGGCTTTGTGGTCGTTATTCAACCAAACAAAGCCGTCCCCACATTAAACAATTTCCCGAAGATGGCAGTACGAGTATTGACGGTGCGCTAATGTGGTAAATAGCAGTTTGCAGTTGCCGTGTCACGGGCGGGGTCCAAACTCTGGGTTATTTTAAACTTGCCGGGTGCACCCCTCCCCGTCGCGCCTGTCTCTAGGAACAAGCTAGTTAGCACGGAGATTACTTTGCAACTTACTTTAGATGATAAACTTGGAATGGGAGCGGGTAACTCCAAACACAAAAGAGTAAGCTCAAGGAAAGCACTCTAACTAGGCAAAGAAACTGCGATGTGATACTTCGAATCTATATTTTCAATATTGTTTGGTTTGCTCCCAAATCAAATCTAAAGTGTATGGCTATAATACTTTTCTATCAGGTTCAAATGTGTGTGCGTGCAAATATCTCCAAATAATCTTGGAATTTTAGTCTAATCCTTAAAATAATGACAGATAGAAATTTGAAAATTTCAACGAAGTTTATTGAAATAAATATACGACTCGCCGCTGAGGATCACGCAGAATGCGTACCACGCACCACGCACGATGGAGCCTACTCACACTGCACCCGCAGAAAGAGCGGTCGGCTCGTGGAGTCCCCGATCCGGTTGGCGGCGCGGCACGTATACAGTCCCGCGTCCTGACGGCTCACGCGCTGCAGTACGAGCGACTTGCCGCTGATGATCACGCCCGATGACATGTTCTGCGTCACTTGGCGGTCCTGTCACATATTATTTAAAGTTTATAGAGGCCTTAGCCGGTTGGTCGATTTAAGAGAGTATTGACTTAAATAATTGCAAACCACAGTTAAAAAAAAAAATTCTTATATTGTAGCCTCAAGAAGTATTTTATATTTGATTTATCATAAGCCTGCAAACAGGAAAATAACTATCATTTGTTGAGTAATGGAAGGTTTTTTTTTTACATCTCAATGGAGGAGGACCGAAGTGAGATGCCATGTGAAAAATAGACTGAAGGACACGGTTTGGTACTCTAGGCACGTCTCAAAATAGAACGAGGATATTTTGACAAGGTCTAACGTTTTGCTTGAGATAGAAGGAAGGTATGGATGGAACGAACTGCAAAGCGAACTCACTGCGTGGTACCAGGAGATGCGGTGCTCGCGCGGGTTCGCCCGCACGCCGCATTCGAAGTAGACGTCGTCGCCTTCTTTGATGTCGTTGGCGTTGAGCGTCGTGCCGAGAGCGAGCGTCAGCACTGGCCGGTCTGCGGGAGTGTGGATTGAGGGTTCATCATTGAGCTTCTGCTTTTATTCATAGGCAGCTAGCTAGAATCGGCCTCGACTCGGCCTCGGTAACACAGTGGCGCGATGCCGTGGTGTGCAAGCATCGTCTTCTGGATGGGTCCCCGACTTGAGACGGATTAATATGAAATAACTAGGTGCACATGATTTCATATTAGGTACATATATATGTTTTCAGTATTATTTTAATTTAGATTACTGCGCGTCTTGGTGGGTCCTTTCAAAGAAGACTTAGCATAAATGTGTTAGGCCTGGACAGATTCTTTGAAATTTAAACAAAATGATGTTTGATTCTTCGAGAAGCGAGGATGGCGGTTAGTGGGTCCTGACATCAGCGACAAAGATGGATAGAGCTAAGCTGCTGATTGCATTGATTTTCTCAAATAAACCATTGTTATCTGTATTTTGAGCGTCAATAGATCCAGAAACAGAAGTGGTCTATATACAGGGTGGTCCAAAAATCGTGGACCAAACGAAACAGGGAGGTAGAGGAGGTTATTTGCAGTAAAAAAATATCTGTGATAAGGTCCTATCTTGATATTCTTAAAAGTTATTACTATTTCAATGTTTTTGAATAAAATTCCAAAATTATTAAGAAATAGGCAATAAAAAAAGGGGCAACTTAAAAGAATAATTAATTTTGTGTAATTAGTTCTGGGAAATGTATCGTTACTACAAAAATGCTTTTGTAACAGTGGGTATCACTATTCAATAGTAATTTCATTTTATTCGATGTTTTTTAAGTGTTGCGAAAAAATATTTATAAATTTTTGCCCTTACTGTGAAAAAAAAATGTACTACCAAAAATGACCTGTTATCGAAAAGACTTGCCTATTTAATGCTGAATAAAATGTGGTATAAAATATTAGGTTTTTGTGGCAAAAAATTTTTTATGCATTTTTGTTCATAGCAAAGTTTAAATAAAGGCAAATTACAGAATTTCTAGTAAAAAATCAGACTGGGTTTTCCATCATATTATCAGCTCTTCCAGAGCCCACTGTCATTGCTACAAGTCATGCTGGTAATAACTGCAACGTCGCTTCAATATGGCCAAGAGCGGCAGGACGGCATACCCGCTACGTTGCCAGATTTCGTCGTCATGGCTTGTATCGAGAGAAAGCAATAACAGTCGGCTCTAGCTCTTCCAATTATTTGCCGAGAGAAAGGGAAAGAAAGATACTAGGTGTGTGTGTACTTTTCACACTAAAGAACAATAATTGCTAACTTCTCTGTTACGTGGAATTATTTTGTTGCTTAGTTTAGTTACTCGCTACCTACCTGTTACGGCGCACGTGTTTTCTGTTAATGTTCCTGACGAATTTTGCTTTTTCTTGGACCTTGTGATCTCCTAACTTGTGACCCACGCTTGCTATACGGACTCTGTGATTGAATGCCTACTTTACTATACGGACTTTGTGTTGCTTGCCTGACTATCCGACTTGGCTAGACATGGCTGATGTAAGAAGAGTGGAGTACACCCAACGATAGTATGCAGAAATGCATTACCTCTATGGCTTTTGCGATGGAAATGCTCGGGCTGCTGCCAGGGAATATCACCGTCGTTATCCGAACCGTGACCGCTTTCCCGACCACAGGGTTTTTATTCGCGTACACACTGCTTACACGGGAGGTTACTTGCCTTGTCAACATCATGCAGGAGATGGTAGTGAACTGGAAATGGACCCCACTACGAGTCAGCGTCGCATATCCCGTAACTTGGGTATTCCAAAAACGGTAGTACAACGTTGCGCAAAGAGAAATCAATTACATGCGTACCAGATACAACGAGTCCAAGCTTTACTCCCTGCAGACTTTGAAAACAGAGTGCAGTTTTGCAGAGAAATGCTACAACGTCATAGAGCTAACCCCGAATTTTTCAACAAAATGTTGTGGTTTGACGAATCGAGTTTCAGAAGATTAGGAATATTTAACATTCACAACTTGCACTATTACGCTGTTGTTTATCCGCATATAGTTAGAAATGACAACTTCCAACACCAGTTTGGCGTCAACATGTGGGCTGGGATCATTGGAGGACCGCTAATAACATTGGAAAGCCACCAATATTAAACGGCGCTCTGTATTTAAAATTTCTACAAAATGATTTACCTGAAATATTGCGCCAGGCTGAAATTCCAGAGGATTTGGTGGAGAACATGTGGCTTCAACACGATGGCGCGCCACCACACTACGCTCGGGCGGTCCGCCAACATTTAAACGCCCAGTATCCAAATCGATGGATTGGAGGTGGAACAATCCAATGGCCACCGAGGTCTCCGGACCTAAACCCTATTGATTTTTTTTTGTGGGGATATTTGAAAGAAGTGGTGTATGAACAAGAAAACTTAACAGTGCAAGAGTTAAGAGCTAAAATCGAAATAGCGATAGAAAATGTTAAACGCAACAGAAACGTATTTCGTAGACTAAGAAATACTTTCATTAGACGATGTCGTGCATGTATCGCTGCTAGAGGGAGGCATTTTGAACAATTTTTGTAAAACATTGGATTTTTGTAGCAATGATACATTTCCCAGAACTAATTATACACAATTTATTATTCTTTTAGGTTGCCCCCTTTTTTTGAATTGCCTGTTTTTTACTAATTTTGGAATTTTATTCAAAAACATTCAAACAGTCATAACTTTAAAGGAGATCAAGATAGGATCCTATCACGGAGAGATTTTTTACTGCAAATAACTGCCTCTACCTCCCTGTTTCGTTTGGTCCACGATTTTTGGACCACCCTGTATAGCCCACTTTTTTTAAAATACATCTTATTTTTATTTTAGGTATTAATAACTTTATTTTTTTATGCGTTTATTTTATAATAGACAGTTTGGAAATAAAATACATATTTTAAGCTTTAGAGCTTATAATTTAGCTATAGATATTATACCCACGTAATAAGGGTTACTGCTTTTACTTACGGAACCCTAAAAATAACAAATAGAAGAGCTTGTAATGTAAGTGGTGATATAAAATGCGGTTATGTTGGATGTATTTACCGTTAAGGTAAGCTTGAAAACAGCCTATTAATAACTGAGAGCCCATTAGAAGTCAGCGACCTGCCCCCTGCCCCGCAACCAACTGAATGAAACGGATCGAACGCGAATCGCAACATTAGTTAATAGGGCGCTACTCCACTGTGGACCGATTCGTGTGAGCCCAAGCGCATAGAAGACAGCCCTCCCGATTCATACCATGTCTGAATCGGCCGAACAATTCAACAACAGTGTTGCGCCGTCACGAATCGCGCCAGTGCCCATTGTTTAGTAGCGGCACCGACCCGTGGAATTATTCATGAGTCGCCAGGTGGCGCTGCGGACGGACAGACGGACAGCTGAACGGACTCTCACTGTGTAGTCATCGCACGAGCGGTGTAGGGCGGCACATGCTTGGAGACGGCCGGCCGACCGGAATCGATACACGCTATTTGCGGCCGGAGAATAGGTTTATGTTTTACAGTTTTTCTACATTCGTTTAAGGTTAACTAGCTACTTCTACATAGGGGTCGTCCACAAATTACATAACGCAAATTGGGGGTGGGGTGTCCGGACCAGGCGCTTGACAGTACTGTAACGTTGGGGGAAGGGGAAGGCAAGGTTTGCGTTACGTCATATTTTAGAATAGAAAAATGTCTGCATGATAGGTGTGTACAAACGGCACTACCCTAACCGCCACACATTGGATTTTAACCCACATACGTTGTCCATGCAAATGCCAATGCCTACTGTGGAGTTTACGGTGATGCGCTTCGTACAGGACGGAGCTGTCATTCTGTTAACCAAAACACTTTTTCTCCAGTACTGTAGGATACGAGAATTCCAAGCATATTGGATTTGCTGTAATGCCCTATGATTTCTTCTGCCCGTCAATAAGTGATCTGCCTAACCGAAACTGCAATATCTGTGGAAGCAAACACAAATTTAAAAACATCCGTTATGTAACGGAGTGTCCGGGAGAGAAGGATTTTTGGCAATGCGTTACGGTCCCGTTACGTAGGGGGAGGGGGGGATCAAACATTTGAGAATTTTGCGTTACGTAATTTGTGGACGCCCCCATAACCATTGTAATCTAGAGCAGAACATTCTGAGTATAGTTTGATACTTCTTATATATTATAGGCAACGCTAAATTACCTAAAGGGTGACCAATAGGATGCTACGGAAATGAACGCAGCCGGAGCCAGCGAGGTTGACTAGGTGTCAATATATTTGTACATATTACATGGCAATTAAGTATTTGAGTAAAACGTGTAATAAAGATCTAACTTGGCTTACTTTATCTGCCCACTAAACCAGTAAAAACTTACCCATTCCTGTCAAAACATACAAGGAAAACACGAGTAGGGAATACTCTTAAATATCCTTCACAGTTCCGAGTCAGATTTTATTTTAAAAAAAGGTTCTGCGATCCGTAAAGAAATGAGACGCGTCTTTCTGCCCGTCCATTTGTTTTTTCTTCTGTAGCTGCAGTCGTGCCCTAATTAACTTCCGACAGCGAATTGCATAGACGTGGAGTAAGGAACCAACGTGGATTGCATCTACAAGCTTTATTGCCTTCATTAATTTAAGAGGTCGTTTATTGAATTCAGTATACTCGTAGAATAATGATACATTGGATTTATCAATATTTAAACAATGACTGTGTGTCTTCCGGCAAGTAAAAATAATACAAGTGGTCCCACTGCATTTATTCCTGTGGATGTGGTCAGATGTGACTTAAATCCTTAGTGGTACTCTACTGATTCTACATAAAAATGTAGGTACTCTTCCTTGCTTACTTCCCGCCCGTTTTGTTATCATCGTGTTGAATGAACGAGGGTCGAAGCGGAAATTAAAATCGTCTGCGTTTTCTATTCAGTTCCATGTAGGCGTTCAATATAAGGAAGGTCCTGGCATAGCACGTGTTTCCTATGAGGTTTGTTGGGCAAATATCATGACAGTGGTTCATCCATGTTCATTTATATAAAAAGGTTGATGTATTGTAGCCCTAGATATCATAAAAACTCATTTAAAACGTATTTCAGATGAAAAATTAATTTAGGGTTCCATACAAATGAAATGTATATTTAGGTGTGTAATTTTCAAGTTTATAACTCAATAGAATAAAAAATACGGCCTCCAAATAATATGTTTACGCTCACAGACTCACTCACCGACTGACACATTAAGAGGGTACTTTCCGTTTGTCTAGTCCAGAACAATGAAATTTGGCACAAAGGAACAAGATAAGTGTAGAAATAAATAATAAGAAAAATTACCTATGCTATTGCATAATAAACAAAATCGTTAATTTCTCAATGTAATCCAACAAAAATATGACGGTCAGTTTGGTATTAGCCATTCATGTTCAGTTACATAAAAAAATAAAGAAGAACGAACGTTAAGCGAACCAACCTTTTTAAGTTTGAATTTGATTTGACAGCTTATGTATCGTCACCGTAAATATGTTGACGTTGCCGTTTACGCCGACTCCGCGTTTTCATACAAATCGGTAGACCAAGTTTTATTTTGACCGGTTGAAAAAAAAAACCACAGAATAAGTAGTAAAAACTTGTATGGGTTTGACGTTTTTATGTCACTTCAAAGTTCCGTAAACGCCAATATAGTTAAGAATTCGGACTGACTATACAGATTTTGTATGCAGTAACTATTGCTGTACGTGCTTTAGCACATACGGACATTTTCGAAATGGAAATCCGTCGACCCGCGCCGCCGCCGCCGCCGCCGCCGCTGCGTGCGCGACAAGCGGACGACAAATCCGTAACGATTGCGGTAGTGAGCGGTTTAGCGGCGCTCCACGCGCCCACAATATTCCGCCACCATTAGTGGTTAAACTCACTTCGCCCCCACTAGGAAATACTGATACGTTTCATTTCCAATTTTATATTCCAATGTTCCATAGATTTCTTCAAAAGTAAAAAAAAATATTTCCTTATATTATTTGAACATCTCCTTACTCCTCCACGGTAGAGGCGCCCTGAAGTGGTTGCATTCGTTGACTTGAGCACAAGTATAAAATATAGGTGATTATGGTGCTTTCTCTACAACAAACATAAAAAACCGGCCAAGTGCAGGTCGAACTCGCACAAAAAGGGTTCCGTACCATCGAACAAGATTTAATACAAAAATATCACGGTTTTTGTATGGGACCCCCATCATTATTTATAATGTTTTAGTTATGCCTGTAATTTGTTGTAGCGGCAATATAAATACACACTCTCTAAACACTTCAGCTGCCTCCCTATTACGGTTCATGAGATACAGCCCTCTGACAGACGGACGGACGGATGGACGAACGGACGGACAGCGGAGGCTTAGTAATAGGGTTCCGTTGGCACCCTTCGGGTACGGAACCCTATAAAACAACAATCGTTGTTATTAAAATTATTTCTTATGTATTTATGATATTCATTCTATTGTCAAAAATAATATAAAGATAAAATATAGAATATTTTAATCTCAATAAGTAAGTAGCCTGTCCGTTATGCCATCACATGATGAGTGAATTGAAAATATTTATCTCTGTAGATGAAGCAAAACAGGATATTATAGAGCGCCATACGGTATGATCACAGCGGAAAAAACCGACTGGTTATTGTTGTATAATTAATAGGTATCAATATTTCTAGCCAATCAATATATTCATCAGCAGGTGCATACTTACCAACATCTATTTTATATAGCCAATCTAGATAACGCAACCACTTGGCGCAGGCAGAACGACATATTTAGCGTCAGAAGGTTGGTCTCTAACATGTGAACCCAGATTCAGCCATTTACCTAATCGTGACCAAAAATGTCGTGACCTCCCGGAATATAAATGATGTTCCATGATCTATAGGCAAAACGACTCAGTTGTAGGCGATAATGTAAATAAATATGTAACGAGAGGAGTTCATTTTGCTGCTGGATGAACCGTTTCACTGCTACAACCGTAGTTACAACGTAGACGATCTACGAGGCGTAGCACACAAGATTTTGCATTCTATGAGGCTATGCTACGGTCCGATAGATTTTACCTGTGAATCTTATAGTCGTATTCAGAGACCACCTGTCAAAACTTAGTACGAGATTAGCACCGGACTAACCATACAAAAACTGGTTTAGTCCGGCGGATTAAAGTTAGTCGGTCCACTCTGAATACAGCTGTTAGGATTTAAGAATAGAGTTTGGTAAATGCTAGGTTAGGTCAGGTTAGGTTTTAAAGTAAATTTTAATAGAAATGAATAAATGTGTCTACTACATAAATAACGATAGCGAAGTTAATATTCATAATTGAGTAACTCTCGCACTTCTCAGAAACACATTGTATAGGTGACATCTATGTAACTTCACGAGAAAGCATTTCAACTAAACTGGTTTTTTTTACCGTTGCATGGGCCAATAGCATAACAAATTACAATGAAAATCCATAAAATGGAATAGAGCGTGTTAAGACAAAGTTGTATCAATAGGTTTTAGATGCTAACAACTTGGAAAATCGTTATTATATGCGCCGAAATGTCTGCATTTTACTGCTTGGTTCCGATTGCAGTTTGGCCAAATTCTTCTTTTTTTTTTATGCTACCTCACATGAATGGCTAATACCACACAACTACCGTTATGATATTAGCCCAATACACCACATTCCCGAAGGAATTAGGTGCCATGCCAGGACCTTCCCTTTATGGGCACGGCTACATTGAACTGGATGGAAAACACGGACAATTGTTCATTGCCGTTTCGACCATCTTTTCATCCAATGCGATGGTAACAACCCGGGCGGACTTAAACCCTACCACCTAGTAAGGGAAGGGGACCTACAGTTTTACATGGATTCCGAACCAACCGCGGAAAGAGAAAGACAGTGGTGCATGTCGGAATTGAACCCAGGCCTCTGGTACGCTAGGCCAATCCCCGCACCACTAGGCTACGAGCCGCTTAAACGGTATAATCATAATTATATTGTTTCGTTTCAAATATAATTAAAATCTCAGTACTTTATTTGTACATTACACATTTACCAGCTACATGAAATAAATTAAAAGCAAAGAAAAATTTAAATCAAACTGCAGCCACGGACGTTCGTACTTGTGTCCTGAGAATTTGGTGTTTAGACGAGAATTATCGTCTCCCCACATCGAGCCAGGCAAGTTGTAAAAAGAACAATCTTCTATTTTGAGTTCTTAAGGCGGCCCAACCCGGCGGGACTAATTCAATCGCGGGCACGGTACAAAACCGTGCTGTTGCGCTCTGGGACCTTCTCTGTTTCAAAGAAAAAGACAGGCTCCGTGATGAGGAAGATGCAACATGTCCACAAAAAAAACAATGTGCATAGTGTATGATTTGGTAAGATTTACGAAAATTTTAATTACTAAATGACTTATAGGTAAAAGTAAACCACGACCGCTGTATTAAAAAATCTAACATAAACCAAATAGATAATAAATCTTGATTAAATATGCTACGTCTGATGACTAATATTTTTAAGATGTTCTTACTTTATCATTGCGTAATCTACCTCCAAAGTTATTGTATAAAACGCGCGAAAAACCCGAACTTTCGGACCTTATAACTTAGAAACCTAACACAATTTTACAATGCCGATGGTCATCAGACATCTAGTTCGATCAAATAAAGCTATTTTGAGCAAAATTTGAGATCTCTGACAAGTAATATGTGCGTGATCTTCTTTTCCCGTTTGTATGGGGAGTTGAGCGGGATGGGCCACCTTAAAGCCCTATTTTAGGATTCCATACCCAAAGGGTGCCAACGGACCCCTATTAATAAGCCTACGCACTTGGCAGGTTTTTATCTAAATTTTCACTGACCGTAATAAAATAGAAAATTCAACATACACATAAACTTGATAATTTTATGCACATAATAGATGCGACATTACCGTTGTGTCATTAATTTGTTATAAAGATGATTTAATGATATAAAGAAACATTAATCGTACCTGAAAACATTTAGCTAATTTATTGTTGTTTGCTTTAAATTGTGATGCTACCCCTTTTTTGTAGATAGTAGCAAAAAAACGTGTGAGTAAAATAAAGCAGACACTTTCACTAGCAGTATCAATAAAAACGAAACTGAGCAATTCACTTATCTTAAACTATTTCTTAATATTCGTGCTAATAAACCTCTTACTTGTACAATCCTATGGAAGATTGCTGTATTTTTACGTAGTGTTGTTACACGTACATTGAGAATTGAATGCCGTAATGCGATTCTTATCCGGGCACGACTCCCTTCTCCCACTCAGCTGGCTCTCGCTAATGTGTGTACTCAGGTAATGTTAGTGTTAGACATTAGAGCGGGCGCGGGATATGGAGAGAAGTGGTCATAAATGTAATTGTATCCGACAATGACACGGAGAGATAAAACGAAACTGGAAGGAACATTGTAAAATATACGTCCTATGTATACACTGTAAAACATTTTCTAAGATAAAATAGGACATTAAACTCGAGAGGGATAGTAATAAGACCATGTTATGACCACATAATTGAGAATAAGCTATAAAATGTCCATCCTCTCGCCTCTCGCCGTCTGATGAAAAATTATAATATTTCTTTTGTCTAATTTCGCAAACTAAACAACTGACATAATATATTTTGCAGGGGGAAATGCGCAAAGGAGGTAAGCCGTAACATATATGTTACATTTATATTTAGTCCTTTTTATTCACGTTTACATGATGAATAGATGCCATTTTGCCAAACTTGTCCCGTTGTGCGTGCGCCCGACATGCCAATATTCCTGCCGCATCTCAATATGAATGAAGTTTAAATGTAGGACGGCGACAAGCGTGGGGTAGTAAAGCAAGAGGGTAGGCATTTCTAACCTTTTCCTAAATCTGTAGATGTTATCTATAGGTTCAGTGACTTAAACGTCACCTATAGTGAGTTTTAGTTTTGTTTACCAAGAGAGGGCGCAAGTTAGCGCTTAGTAGACAAGGTTTGGGCTTAGAACCTAGGTTGCCTGGTTTGTTTAGACACCGGGTCTTGGTTGCAGGCAGGCAAATTAAAAAAGTATAGGGAGCTTACAGACAACGGCCATACGGAAGGAGTCCTCCAGGGGCGCGTGCGGCAGGGCGGGGTTGTGCGCGCGGCACAGCAGCGCCGCGCCGTCGTCGGCGGCGCTGGGCGTGAACGACAGCACAGACACCGAGGTGGTATCGTTCGAGAACTCCGTCTGCGGAAATCATATCCTTTCATCCTTAGAAAGTACTTCGGAATGTTTAGGTACATATAACCGACCAAGCAAGGCAATCTGTAATCTATACTATAAATCTGTAAGGTATGTTCATGGAGTAAGTTGCTTTGTTTTATAAGATACTGCGTTTGTAGACTTTATGTATGATACTAAAACTAAATTGACGATTTTTAGAAATCATTTCTGTATGTATGTATGTTCCTCCATAACTCTTAAATCAATCATCCGAATTAGATGAAACTTTGTACGCGTACATTTAACCACCCGGGAATTAGGATAGGCTAAATAGAATTCAGTTCCGCCGTATAGTATCTCTGGGAGCAGTAAGGTTCGGCATGGGTTACCGTTTTCGATGTTGAGGCTGGCTGTGGTTGGGAGTCCACGTAGAACTTAAGATCCTTTTGTTACATACTTACTAGGTATTTAATATTGTAGTGCAAGTGCAGAAAGGTTCTAGCGACACATGCTTTTTTTTAAAAAGCCACCAAATGTTTCCGAAGCTCTAAATGGGAATGATTTGATGTTTCTCATTAATTCTCATGATCTTTATAAAAGGTAGATGGATACATTGTTCTGGACAAGCCTTTTGGACCAGCCTTTTGGGAAACTTTTTATTCATGAAATAATTCAGCTCGACATTAACCCCAGCGGAGCCGGGTACCGCAGCTTGTTTTAGATATAAATCTGTAAAAAGGACAACTACATGATGAAACTGTGAGGCTGGACCGTGGAAGCAGCGAGCGAAGGACGGGAGTAGCAAATGAAACTCGTTTGTAATGGGGTGGCCACTTTTACATTCAAAACCGGCAGCGCCGGCAAATGAGTTCGCTTAAGAATTCGCATGCTACTGATTTTCTCAAGAACCCAATGACAGATAAGAACATGTATGAACTTCACAGGTCGCTATTTAGTACAACACACATTCGATGTTACGCGCCCCGAATTATAAGCAAACTAACCACAGGGACGTTTTCCAATAACTCGCGGCGACACGCCATACATAGATGCATTTAGATCGTTACTCCCGTGCTTTCATGCTCGCTGGCTGGAAGGTGGGAAAAACCAAATATCAAATAAATTGGTGATTTGTACAGTAGTTTTCAAATGAATAGGTAACTAAGTTTGATTGGGCAGCATAATCTACTGATGCTTATGTATGTGATCTGATTCAATGTGGCCCTGGCATGGCACCTAATTCCTTCGGCAATGCGGTGCGTGTAGTTTAAACCATCCATGGCCAGTTGCACAAAAAATATTGATAAAACGAATGTTCTGTGGAACGATGCACGCTGCGAAATGTATAAATTGGTATATATTTTGTCAGTAACCATGGTAGAAGTAAAGAGCCAGAAGCGAAAGAAAGTTATAAATGAGTTTTTGATGAGGAAACTACGAAATAAAGTTCTAGACGCCCGTCTCATCCGGTCTCGGCTAGCGAGATGAAAATCATTATTATTATAACATAGGGTCGTCCCAAATGCTTGCCGAAAATGTAAGCAAGCACTGATGCCATGTGTATAGCCGCAACGCGCTTCGCCACTGTTGCCGCGTTTGTCGCGGTTTGTCGCTGCCACGCGCCTCGCATGTGAGTCGCGTCTCCGTCTTTGTGGAGAGCTGCGCAAGCTCTTCCCTGATGCGCACTGCCTACGGCCGAGCTGCAATCTCGTGGGTAGTGAGCGTCATGCACCTCGCCTCTGTAGCTGCGGTTGTCGCGGTACCAGACCATCTGAGCAGCCGAGCGACTGCCACGCGCCTCGCATGTGAGCCGCGTCTACGTCTTTGTGGAGTGCTGCGCAAGCTCCTCCCTAATGCGCACTGCCTACGGCCGACCTGCTGTATCGTGGGTAGTGAGCGGCATGCACCTCACCTCTGTAGCTGCGGTTGTCGCGGTACCAGACCATCTGAGCAGCCGAGCGACTGCCACGCGCCTCGCATGTGAGCCGCGTCTCCGTCTTTGTGGAGAGCTGCGCAAGCTCCTCCCTAATGCGCACTGCCTACGGACGAGCTGCTGTATCGTGGGTAGTGAGCGGCATGCACCTCGCCTCTGTAGCTGCGGTTGTCGCGGTACCAGACCATCTGAGCAGCCGAGTGACTGCCACGCGCCTCGCATGTGAGCCGCGTCTCCGGCTTGGTGGAGAGCTGCGCAAGCTCCACCCTGATGCGCACTGCCTTCGGCCGAGCTGCTGCCTCGTGGGTAGTGAGCGGCACGCACCTCGCCTCTCTAGCTGCGGTTGTCGCGGTACCAGACCAGCTGAGCAGCCGAGCGACTGCCACGCGCCACGCATCTGTAACGCGCCACCGTCTTGGTGGAGAGCTGCGCAAGCTCCTCCAGGATGTGCACTACCTATTTGTAAGCTGCTGTCTCTTAAGTAGTGAGCGGCACGCACCTCGCCTCTGTAGCTGCGGTTGTCGCGGTACCAGACCAGCTGAGCAGGCGGGCGACTGCCACGCGCCTCGCATGTGAGCCGCGTCTCCGTCTCGGCGGAAAGCTGCGCAGGCTTGTCCCAAATCCGAACTGATGTCGGCCGTACTGCACAAACAGGTTATAAGAAGGATATATTAAAGTTTTAATTTTAAGTTTAAACTTAAAATTAAGTTTCCTTTCTTACACTAGAAAGAGAAGGAATTCCTAAGTCCCTTTTACTCTATGGTTGACTTCAGCATGACAGAAAGAGATCTCAATTTTGTCTCTTTTCCGGTGTATAGAATTCAGAAAAACGACCGTACGTCAACATAAAATATAAGTAAATTATGCTTCTTCGTAGTAAGAAAGTATGTCGCATTTTCCAAAGAATTTGATATTTATGAATGAATATCATCGAATATGAATGAATGAATATATTCATGTAGTATAGTCGACCGTGAAGCAAGGAGACGTTAATGAAAGAATGAGCCCGGTATATTCCCGAATAAAATAAAAAAATCAAATAACTATTTTATGAATATGACTGTATGTTTGCTGGTTCGGGACCAGCCTTGCGGTATATTCATAAAGTAGTTATCTTTACAGGGATCTTTATTTAATTAATGTGTCCTTGTTTCACGGTCGATTTTACATACATAAATATTATATTTCAACAGAAATTATGTTCATGAAGCTGTTAAAAAGATAGCAGAGTAACAATTTTGAGGGTCAGAAGTTATCAAAATGGCCCGTCAAAACGTGTCCAACTATAAGTTCCCTAAGCAGTTTGAGTAATCAAACAAACGGCCATCAAAAGTAAGAGAGACAGGTAGTGAATTCCATTAGACTGTCAGCAGGCGATTGGCCCTTGCGCCCGCGTCCGGCAACAAGTCCACTCGATCAGCGGAAGTTAGCGTCGGCGTCAGGCTCGCCCGCAACTATCCGTCTCTCTTAGTTATCTGGGAACCCCCTCACGTCCCCTAACCTCCTTTACCCAACCCCTTCGGCTATCGCTATGGAATAATAATATAGGTCTGACGTCTAGAAGCGACACCAGTCGTATGAGTACCAGAACGAGCCAACTCAATATATCAACAATTATTTTTACCTACCGGAACCCACACAGCATATGTACATTCCTTACATTATTTACATTTATTACATTATAAATAGGAATATTTGGATGTTTCTGCTTCAATCACGCATGTCGGCTAAACCGATTTTGCTTAAAGTGACGTGGACTAGCCTTCTAGACCCGGCTGGTTTGGGCTACTTTTTATCCATGGAATAATTCATCACATCAGTTCTAAACGAGATCGACCCGAGCGAAGGAAGGGTACCTCAGCTGCTATAATCGGCAATATGCATCACACATAGGCGAGTGTGGCAGGCCTGCCCACGCCGAGGTAACCACCCCACGTCCCCCCGCAGCGTCGACTAACGAGTGGCCTGAGGGGAGATGAGCAAGCCTGATTACTAGGTTGTCGTCTGTGATGCCGAAAATTCAAAGGTACTGTTATTTAATGTTCCATTACATTTTCGTTTGACTTTCTGCCTGAAATCTTACAATGGATAAGAGAAGTTCTTTAGGAAATAAAACATTATGTGTAATAATATCAAAGCCAGGGGTACGTGATTTTTTATTTTTTTATTAAGAGGTTCGTATATATAAGATAGTTTCTTTTTTTATTGTTTTACAAAGAAAAAGCAAACCGAAGCTATATACATATAAGACCGATACAATATGTGAAAATATAATGATAAGTTACGAAAAAAGATAAGCACTCAGAAAAGCTATCAGATTAATTATTCATGCAGCTTTCTCAATGATTTCTTAAAATACTTACATAAGTAACGAGGTATAATCTATAAAAATTAAAGTTTTATATTTTATTGAAAGTGAAACATTTAAATGTAAGGCCATTCTGTGACAGACGTAAGACGTAGAACGAAAGAGGCGAAGATTTGTTTTGTGCTTACTTAGTTTAAAAGGAACGAAATTCGAGAATATGGCATTCAATCTGGGACCACTTAAAGCTATTTGTCTTAAGAGTTGAGTAGACTTAAGGCTGCTTCAAGGGGTAATGGAGGGGGCCGAGCGAGGTCATGATGAATGCAAACCGATTAACCCTTTGGTTGCAAACAAACATTAACTTGCTACCATTTTTGATGACCTAAATTTGTGATTTCTAGACCAGCGGGGTGTTAGCATAGTAAATTAACTCGCCGGGCGAACAGACGGATAAGTGATTAAATCTGACGTTTTGTTGAATTTCGTGCCATGCTTACTGCCAATCGACGTGATATTCGGCCAAGGGAAATGCAATTTACCAGTTATCTTTATCAGTTAAATCAACTAAACGACAGATTGAATCACTCACGGGTCTGTTCACCCGGCGAGTTAATTTACCATTGTAAGCCCTTGTCAGCCTCGGTAGCTCAATGTGCGACGCCTTGCGAATCAGTAAGCTGGGGAAGCACATCTGAGTGTGGTTAGGTTCTGGATGGGTGACCATTTTCAACCCTTGATGCTGGCTTCCACGTTAAACTGTAGGTCTTACTTAATAGGTGATAGGGTTAATCCCTTTTGAATGAACGATGGTCGAAGCGCCAATGAAAATTATCCGTGTTTTCGATCCAGTTCAATGTAGCCGAGCAATATTAGGAAGGTCCTGGCATGGCACTTAGTTCTCATGTGGTGTGTTATCTGACGGTCAGTTCGGTATGAGCCATCCATATCCAGTAACATAAGAAAAGGAAGCACCAATTATTACTAAGATAATAAAACTTAAATAGCAGAGACGACTATACAGGAGAATGTTAAATTAATAGTTATAAAAAACCGGCCAAGTGCGAGTCGGACTCGCACACGAAGGGTTCCGTTCCATCGTACAAGATTTAACACAAATATCAGATATTTTGTATGTAAATTAAAGGGCCCTTTAATTTTTATAATTTTTTTATTTTACCTATTTGTTGTTACAGCGGCAAAATAAATACATAATCTGTGAAAATTTCAGCTGCCTACCTATATGGTTCACAGGATACAGCCCTGTGACGGACGGACAGCGGAGGCTTAGTAATAGGGTTCCGTTTTCACCCTTTGGGTACGGAACCCTAAAAAGGTGTCTCTAAAATCAAATGAATCGGCACCTAATGATAATAATCAGCAACTAATCTCTATAAAACTGAGAACCAAAATGAATTCTTTAAAGGCAATTTTGACTATCTGACAGGGATTGATTTTTCTTCTTCCATGTCTAAATTTTATAGAAAGAAAATGATATCAGTTGGAGCAAGGTGTGGAGAGTGTGGTGGGTGACAGACAGTTTTCAGTCGCAGCTCATCTAATGTGGCGAACGTCTGACGTGCAGTGTGTGGGCGAGCGTTGTCCTCAAGGAGCAGTGGGCTAAAGCTATTTACCAGTCTCAGTTTGTTGAATGGCCAGATTTTTCAACGTCATTAGAATTTTTTGGAGATCACGAATTTGTAAAACTATTGTTGCTCTGTTGAATAAGCATACCACTGCGGGGAGTGATACTGAAAAAAAAAATAATGAAGTTGTGAAAAAATACTTTGCATTCAACGTCACAAAATTACGTGAACTTTCATATTTATTTCGTTGCCTGTTGTTCTGTGTTCTGTGTCGTAATTATTAGTATTATCTTTGGTCGTACTATCCTAACCAAATAATAAAATTTTATGCATACGTTTGAATAACGTTTCATGCATAAAAACTTTCACCTGCAAATTCCTTAAAGGTTATTCGTTAACTCAAGTACGTATCCGAAAATTCAAAGTTTTATCACCCCTTCACAATCGCTATTAGGCTTCTTCGACGGAACTAAACTGAACATTAAATGGATCGAACTCGACCCAAAGTATCGTCAAGTCAATAGAAGCATAACCAAGAGTGAATCGTAACGAACTAGGGGTGGTCGCTCGGTTTATCGAACGTACGTTAATGGGTATATATCTGAACATTAATCTAAAAGTTACTTCAGGTTGGGTAAGGGGCTGATAAGAAAACTTAAATAGTAGAATGTACGGATTTATAAAAAAAACCGCCAAAACCGTGAAAGA
This sequence comes from Incurvaria masculella, assembly GCA_946894095.1. NCBI lineage: Eukaryota > Metazoa > Arthropoda > Insecta > Lepidoptera > Incurvariidae > Incurvaria > Incurvaria masculella. Next base: position 12,753,916 of record OX335641.1, on the reverse strand, counting down.
ATTATGTCGACATCTGAACCCAGGAAGGGTAAGCAGAGACGATAGAAATAAATACGGTCCGGTCAAGGCATATTTATTTTGCTTCCTCTACACATATATATTTTCATACATGTTCTAAAATTACGGGTGCTACATTTCTGGCCTCTACGAAATATTACAATCGCACGTTCACCTAGGCCGCTCGGGCACGGCACTTCTACTCACTTCTGCTCACATCAAAAAAACCAATACCAGATAGACACGAGCGGAGCCGGGAACCTCAACTAGTTGTATGCAACGATGCAATAGCTATCACATACAATTTTGGAAATCATTATTGGGATGTTAGACAAGATCTTGTAGAAGACATCACCAAACTCACAGTGCATATCGACAACGGCGGTGCGCTCGTGCGGCCGCAGCAGCGCCGTGTTGGTCGCCTGGCACTTGACGGTGGTGTTGAGGTAGCCGCGGTCGATGCCGCGCAGCTCCAGCCGGCTCACCACGAGCCGCCCGTCCGCCTTCACCGCCGCGGCCGGCGCCGCGCGCCCGCCCACCGACCAGCTGAGCGTCGGCTGCGGTCGCCCTGCACACGCACACCATACGCTCAGACATATACACTCAACTGACGGAAGAGACCAACATCGTTTCATACTAAGGCCCGGTTGCACGTACGCTCGTGCACGTCAACATCACCGTCAAATTATGATTAAAGCCTGATCAGGCAAATTTTGCGTTGCACGAAACTTAATCATTGCGTTGAACGTTGATGTTAACCGCTAACCGTAATCACTCCCGACCCATTGATGACCGTCAAAATCACGATGTAATAATAATTCAAAGTATCAAAACTCACTAATTTTACAGTTTTGTTGTCTTATTGGACCTTAAATAATAGGCAAACGTCGCCATTTATGGAATACAATGCTTTGTTTTCCATATTTAAAAGCCTGGCACTCGGTGCCAGTGATTCAGAATTTCGGCGCCAAAGATATGTAATCTATGGTTCTATCAATAGCTGATAGCAAGCCGACATATTGGGCGCTAGTATCGCCACCCCGCGGCTCCAAGAGAAACTGTTTTGTTTATTAGTACGAATGGTACGCTAGATGGTGCTTTAATTGTCCCTGTCTCTTTCTGATTATATACTGTGGGAGAAGGACAGTACTATTTCAGCTCAGGCGGTGCTGAGAGTTGCCATACAGTAAACATTTTTACCGATTGTTTCGAGGGACTATTTGTGGTCTGACGCCTGGCAATCTAACTTTAACTAAAATTTGTTACGTGCAACTCAATTTCATATGATGGGCGATTAGCCGTCACATCATCGTTAAATGTAATAAGTAACCGATAACATTGTACAAGGCGTCGTGCACTGGGGCCTAAATGTATTCAAATGTCTTTTTTTACTCAAACAATTTTCGAAATCGCCATGCAGCTTCATAATAATGATCTTGTTTACGCCAATATGGCATGGGCGACCTAGGTGGGTAGTTTGCAATTGACGAGCATTCAATCCCATCCGAATTTTTTCCTCCACTCTCGCTCTGCTACTAGCTGTCAAGCATGGTGCGCGCATGCGCCGCGTCCCCGCAACCTTTTCATCGTGAAGCTTTCGTAGGGTTCCACGCCCGCAACCACGCTGCGGCGCCTCGCCTCGTCCGGGCGGAGTGCTGTGCCGCCGAAGGCTGACCCGGGACCTGACGCCTACGAGCTGGTGCTGCTGGAGGTAGGTGGCTGTTCCTATTCCTCCGGTGGCCCGCTGTGACGTCCCGAGGCTACCGGGCTTTGCCCTCCTTTGCTCGTGAAGTGCGACCTGCCTGGCCGCGTACAGATCTGAAGTTCTGTTTTTAGTTTTACTTTGAAATATTGAGGAAAAGTTAAGAAATAAAAAAGGGTATTACCCAGGTTTTTTTATTTACAACTTAACTATCTATAAATGCACAGGCCACCGGAAAGCTAGATAAATTACAAAGATTTCCCAAAAAAACATTTCACGATTTGAGAAGTTGTCTCATCAGGCAGATAATAATGATAATAATAATTCGGCGTGCTTGGAGGAGGCCCCCTCTCTCCACGAAAATATCGACAGGGCCGAAAATGAAAAGCTAATGAAATATTTAGACCTGGCCCACGAGGTTACCGCCATGTGGCGTGCACGGAAAACCACCATCGTGCCAATTGTTATGTCTACGAACGGCGTTGTTCCAAAGAATTTGGCAATTTTTGTTATTTTTTTCTTTTGGTAATTGAAGGAGGCGTATTCGCGATGTATTTGCTAAATAAATTTATAAATTTGAAGCTTCAGGTGACTAAATTTTGATAAGGTATTATGCTTAACACTGTCTACCACAAAAGCCTTAATTTTTAGCGAAAGTTTTAATTTCGTTTTAACCGTTTATTCGTCAAAACTCATTACAATAAAGATAATACACGAGAAAACGAGCGAAAATAACAGAAATACACGCGGTAACATGAGGGAGGGTGAAATGGAAAAGTGTGAAATATTGCCAGCGACCGGAAAGAAAATGGGCGAGAAAAAATAATAAAATTTAACGGCGACGCGGCGGTGGCTGTAATAAATAAAGGTATTTTAGTTATTGAGCGCTGCGCGCGTATTCTGTTCAGGAAGTGGGGCTTAAATCGTAAAAATTTACAGTTAAAATTGAAAATAACGCTTGTCGGTGTAACTGTGTCGCGCTGTTTTTCGGTTAGTGATGTGCCACCTTTGGCGGATTCCTTTTTTTGTGTAATGGAATGGATGGCTGATATCACACCTGCTGTCATGATATTGAGCCCAAAACACCACATAAGAACTACATGCCATGCGAGAATCTTTCTAATATTGCATGGCTACATTGAACTGAATGCCGTGAAAACACGGTCATTTGTCATTGCCGCTTACACCAGAGTTCATTCAATGCGATGGTAGCAACCCGGCCGGGATTAACCCTACCACCTAGTAAAAAGGGACCTTTTAGGTGGAATCCAAACACGCCTCTAGAAACCTTTTTTTGTATTTAACTGGATAACTTTCAGGCTTATACCACAATCACAGTCATGATAATAGCCCAAAACACGCTCTCATATATACATATTCTAAATACTAGTGGCTCTTTGAGTTGTAGAACTCGCGAGTCTGTCTTTACATAGCTCAAAACTGAGTAAATGTGAGTAAACCATTTTTTTTGTGAAATAAAAAAAAAAATCAAAATGCCGCTAGAAAATTTCTAAAAACTGTCTCAACAAAAAAATCCATATAATTATCGACCCTGCTCACAATATTTCACGGAAATCGGTTGAAAAATACGACCCTGTACAGGAGAAAAGCGTGCCAGGCGGACAACGAAAGCAGTTTTTCCCGGAGGGTCCGCTTGCGCTTCGCGCTCGTTTGGTCAAATTAGTTTATATTAATTAATTTATTTATTTATTTAGGAGAAAACACAGAGAGAAATACATAAAACAAAAATAACAACATTATTAAGTACATAACAAGAAATCTCCTTCCACTACGTTTCCCTCTAGAACATAAAATAATATTGATGCAACACACAAAATTAACTGAAACAGAAACACGTTTGTAACAGAAAATCATAACGAAAAGAAAATAATCTGAGGTTACATAATAAAAAAAACATTCTTAGCTTCAGAAGTTCGAATATAGATCAATTTCTAGAGGGTAAGAAGTAATATACGAGTATACGCTAGGTTATTGTAGTGTACATTCGAGTACTGATATTTGATGTCAGTAAAAGTTAAAGTTTCCTGCAGGTGAGTTAGGATGATAAATTGTGCACGAATGTTGTTGAACTCGCGAGTCTGTCTTTACATAGCTCAAAACTGAGTAAATGTTCTATTATTTTTCTTGTATTTTTAACCGACTTCAAAAAAAGGAGGAGGTCATCAATTCGTCTGTATGTTTTTTTTTTTTGCTTTTTTTTATGTTTGTTACCTCATAACTTTTGCCTGGGTGAACCGATTTGGATGATTATTTTTTTAAATGAAAGCTAGTGCTTCCCAAGTGGTCCCATCAATGATATCCATGAGAAAATCATATAAGTCTTAAATTTGTATTAAGATGTGCGCGACAAATGGACGAATAACTCATAGTAACGCCAACCGATTTCGGTGATTCTTTTTTTATTGGAAAGGACGTGTACAAATTAGTAAGTGTACTCAGATTTACTAAAAATAAACAAAAAAAAATTAACAAAAAATATAACCGACTTCAAAGAAAAAGCACTAAAAAGTATAAAATCATTGCCATTTTTGTAGTTAACATTTTTGTTATTTTTTTAGTCGGTGTCAGCCAAGGTAGCCAAGGTTCTCTTGACGACCGATGCATGGTTTTCATTTTTTGGAAATAAATACTATTATACGTTGTGAATATTATACGTAGTGAATACGACTCTCGTCCACCACGTTGCGGACATCATCTTTCAAAATTGTGTGGACGAAACGTCGAAAAGAAGTAAGCTTTTACACTGTACATCCGTAAACATCAAGTAAAATGTTAGAATGTTCGTTATCGACATCAGTGTGTAAGGCAAGCGAGTGCCTCACTAGCATACTAGCAATAAAATATCATTTTCAATCGCCGAAGAAAATACAATTTGTCGTTGCAGGTGAGAATTTATTCCACTGTACTTTCCACTAACGGTTCGATCCCGTCATTGGGTGTGGCCGATAGTTCCTAAAATTTTTGGGAAGTCTACACTCCGAATATTTTACGTAGTTAATCAAATAATCGGTCGAAATACTACCTAAATACTTTATTCGTTTGTCGAAGTATTTTATTTATCTTGGCCTAGAACCCAAAACGACGGATACATATTGTATATAGCAACTATTGATCGTTTTTTTTGTCGCCCCTACAAATATTGATAGTTAATTTCTGCAAACATGTTGGTAAGAGTGATTACGAGCAAAGTAACTAATGAAAATTCTCAGTTGAGGGTTACGAATCTGAGGAGTTTCTCTTTTGGGCTTTATTTATTTAAATATTTAATATTCGATGCACAAAAATACGTACGCTTTACTAAAAGTACCAAAATTGTTACGATTAGGACGAAAAACTATTAATTTATTTTTGTTGAAATTTATAATACCTTTTTTAATTGCGCTTCATAAGTTACTCTTGTATTCAAGGGCTCAAAATATAAGCTGCTTAAATATCGCCTGAATTTTTAGCATCTGATTTTAGCATCAAAAGTTGTGTTGTCATGTGACCATTAGCGTTTATTTCAAAATCTTATATGCGAAATTAAAATGATTCCTTTCCCTTACCTCCCCTCAGCTCGCAGACCAGAACGATGTCACTCCCCTCCGGCAATGGACCCACCGCGCCAGCCACGTCCCGACCGGATGAGTCGTACAGCAACAGCTGGTGCGGCGGAACTGTGAACAAGGCCGACAACCATTACTAAACTAGGAGTGTCGCTCTCGTCCGGCAGCGGACTCACTGCGCCGGCAACGTCGGTACCCGACGAGTCGTGCAGCAACAGCTGGTGCGGCGGCACTATGAACAAGGCCGACAACCATCACTAAACTAGGAGTGTCGCTCGTGTCCGGCAGCGGACTCACTGCGCCGGCAACGTCGGTACCCGACGAGTCGTGCAGCAACTGCTGGTGTGGCGGCACTGTGAACAAGGCCGACAACCATCACTAAACTAGGAGTGTCGCTCGTGTCCGGCAGCGGACCCACTGTGCCGGCAATGTCGGTACCCGACGAGTCGTGCAGCAACAGCTGGTGCGGCGGCACTGTGAACAAGGCCGGCAACCATCACTATGCTTTGAGTGTCGCTCGTGTCCGGCAGCGGACTCACTGCGCCGGCAACGTCGGTACCCGACGAGTCGTGCAGCAACAGCGGGTGCGGCGGCACTGTGAACAAGGCCGGCAACCATCACTAAGATATGAGTGTCGCTCGTGTCCGGCAGCGGACTCACTGCGCCGGCAACGTCGGTACCCGACGAGTCGTGCAGTAACAGCTGGTGCGGCGGCACTGTGAACAAGGCCGGCAACCATCACTAAGCTATGAGTGTCGCTCGTGTCCGGCAGCGGACTCACTGCGCCGGCAAGTCGGTACCCGACGAGTCGTGCAGCAACAGGGGGTGCGGCGGCACTGTGAACAAGGCCGACAATCATCAATCAACTGGGAGTGTCGCTCTTGTTCGACAACGGACCCACTGTGACGGCAACGTGTCGGGCCCGACGAGACGAGCTGGGTCTCAATTTTTGTAATTCTGCGCTCAGGAATCAGGAAATTATCAGTCTATGAAACCGCTTTTAAAGTGATAGTCAAAGCGGTTTTCTCGACGGGAAGATTCCGAAACACCGTATTTCAATGATTCAAGGTTTACCGGGATAGAAGTGGTTTTCTCGACTACATTTTTTCTGATTTCTGAAAGCACGATATTCCAAGAAAATGCCTAATGCAACGATCGCACTGTGGGCAAGCTCGACAACCATCACTCAAGACCAAGGAGTTTCGCTTTCGTTCGGCAGCAGGTCCACCGCGCCGGCCACGCTGCGACCCGACAAGTCGTACAGCAGCAGCTGGCGTGTGGGCACCGTAAACAAGGCCGACAACAACCACTCAACTAGGAACACGCAAGCGACTGCATTGTGCTTGTCCGCGGCGTCCCTGACACAGCTGCGAGTAAATGTCTTGAGCATGTACTATGTAAAGAAATGGTGAGTATTTGTTAAGAATATTGTTATTATAATATAGAATCCATTGATTTGTTGTAAGTTATCAGTCAAGCCTCAGCAAATGTCAAATGATGCGAATCTGCAATATTCGTTATTTTTTGTCTTTGGTATCTTTATTACTTTGTTATGTTGTATTACCAATGTGGTTGGTTCAGTCTGGTTCAGATCTGCTTCCTTAGCTGTGAGGTCAACAATATAAAAATTGATCGTAGAGGCTCTATGTACAGTGAACGAGTACTCTTTTTTCAATTTACGTTTACATCTAGATTTAATAGTCTCCGGATTATAATTTAAAATTAAGGCTAATTAAATTAGCTACGAATAAAACTTATATTTTCAATATTTTTGTAATAAGACTACAAAATACAAGACACAAAAATTCGGTCTCATAGTTTCCAGGGGTTGTCTAATGAAGAACTCGTTTCGTCATTATGTTGCATGCATAAAGATCGTGTGGTGTGTGCATTCGCTGTCATGCCTAGCACCCAACACCACCGAAGAAGTTTGTTCCTCACGACATTTTCAAAACGATAAAATAGTTATGCGCACCAATGAACGTCAAACCGATGCTCGGGCGAGAAGTGCCGCACAATAGCGTTGGGCTTGCTCCGTCTTCAAAGGGAGCGCTCTGAACTAGTACAATTTCCGAACTGCACTAGTTCGGTATTTTTTAGTACTATTCGTTCATTTAGTACTCTAAATGCAGAACCGATGGTAGGAACTGGTCTTCAAAACCAATTTTACTACCGTAACCTTGGCGCCCGAAATTCAAGGAGCTCCAGTAACGAAACTAAGAGGTGGACAAAAAAAGTTAATTTATGAACATTTTATGGATAAACACTTGGCAAATATTTCAGGTTGATATCATACTTTTGGGCGCCAACTTTATGGAGCTACCAAACGCCTTGTGTGTTTTATGAATAATTCGAGACAATTTCAACTTTATTGGCTTACAGTTTTATGATAGTTCACTATGAGCAGTAAATTGATGACAAACAGCTTACCTTGTTATTAAATTGATTGCTTAAAGAGCCGACAATTATCGTTTGACTGGAGTTATGGCACTAACTTGTAGTTGTAAAAAAGCTTGTAAATAAAGTTGATTTTTTTTTACCCTGTGAATTGTTATGCTGTAGGTCATCCATACATTGTCTTCTTTCCTCTGATGAGAACCAATCGACCGCACAGGTCCTTTATCGTAGGGTCGGTAAACCGTGGAATGCAGGGCAGGGCAGGAATGCCCAGTTATTTGGGGACCTTTAAACGCAATGTGAAGAAGCAACTGGCCGGCAAGCATGGTTTTTGCAGACTGTGGTCTAGGGGCTACAGGCCTTGCCTTTCATGCGAGAGGTCTGGGTTCTAATCCTCGCCCTGGTTATGCAACCCTTTATTTCTCTTTCTGAGTTGGATAAGTGCATTTCGTTACGAATGTTATCGTTCTAAACCCATGTAAAACTGTAGGTCTCCTTACCCTACTAGGTGGTACCACCGCATTGGATGAAACTGTGGTTGAAGCGGCAATCATCATTGTCCGTGTTTTCCATCCAGTTCAATGTAGCCACCTCATAAAGGGAAGGCATGGCACCTAATTTCTTCAGGAATGTGGTGTATTGGGATAATATCATAACATTATTATTGTGGTATTATCCATCCATGTCAGGTTGCATAAAAAAACCCTGACAAACATCGAAAGCCTATGGATGTCATCGAATTGAATCACTCTTTTCTACTTTTCAAACACGAATGACTGACTGCAACCTGATGTTCGAACGTATGCAAATTACTAACCTGAGCGCTCGCTAGCTATCCAACTACATATAACATCATGAAACTAAATGTTAACAGCCTTCCATATATGCTGTTCCGTGAGCAGTTAACTTCGCTACAGACAAAGCCAAATCAAACACGCTCTGATATTACATTCAAACCCGACGACCGTTCCAGAAAACTGGATCAGAATAACAAGGAACGGTTTCACATCCATAAAGTGGGCCATGCACGTCGGGCTCGTAAACAGCACTCCGTACCTACCCGATGCGAGTTCGATTCGAATCGCTGTCGCTCGGTGCTGTCTTTATTGCTCGGCAGCGCACGGCGCGCGGCGCGGCGTGAGCCGGGCGAGCGAAGTCAGTGCACGGGATAGTCCAGTCAATTAAGTTCCAATGTCAAACATTCACTATTATATTTTCTTACATTTCACCTACACAGTGGCGAAGTATAGGTGGGTTTTTGGTAATTGCTGTGCACTCATCTGAGTGGGACACTGAATAGTTTGTATTTAAGCCATTGCCCAGACTGTGTTCTGTATTGTGTGCCTATTAAATTTAAAAAAAATTAATAAAAATAAATATAGACATTAATTAATAGACAAAAAATAGGGCCATTTTTAAAGCAAGTTTTGTCATTCGTCAATAAATCTAAACCTACATACAGGTTGGCCTAGAATTATGAAATTTGGCAAGACAGAATGTCTTACAGTACAAGTTTAGGAAAAAACGAAGACACAAGGGTTAAGAGCCAAGGTAAAATAGTTCGTCCAGTGGCGACACGTATGGCAGTGTTCCCTACTTTTAAGCTAGTAAAAGATTAAAAGAGATGCAAATAGATAGAATGAAAATAATATTTTGGAAAAAGCCACTGTCAGCGGTGACACTTTTTTACTTTTTTTTATTAATTTATTAATTAATTATTATCAATTCCTCACACTACGGGTGATAACTGTTTACATGCTCTTAATGTTATACTAGGTTTTTGACAGTTTTGATTCTAAATTATATAAAATCAAAATCTACGTCTATATGATTTAGTTTTTTTAATATATAATAAATTATAATTAATTATAGATTGGAAAATATTAACTAAAAAAAATTTGAAAAGGGAAAATTTTAATTGTTTTTTACTTAAAAATAAAGATATTTACAAAAAAATCAAAGATGAGGGCATAGAATAAGGCTTGAGAAAAGTGATTAAAATTTTTGGATAAAAATCTGACAACTTTTAGGGGTAGGAGAAAACAGTTAGAGCCTGGAAGACGAATTCGCTAGTTTAATGGAAGTCGCCATGCAAAATTGTACCTTGGCCAATGGACAAAGAATGCATAAATGCCCTGGCCGAAGCTATGATGAAAGAATCCACGATTCTTAAGTTTTATAAGTAGGGCTTTAGAACTTCGAGTCCATTCAAGACAAATGCTGGAACTAGAAGACAGCTGGCAGGTGCGAAGATAATAAGTAGATTCCATGATTTGATATTATTACCTTTCTTACCTCAGTCGCCTTCAAAAACGTCATAACGGGTGTTAAGTAATTAATTTAATCTTTGTTATAATGGTAAATGTCACAAAAATCTATTGAAAAGTCTGCTTTCTAAGGTCGACAAAAAGTAAACGACGTTTTTTCATGAAAAATGGTATGTGGAATCAGAATAAATAAGAGAACGGCGTAATAACTCACCCCTACGAGTGTGGAAAATTGTTCGTAATTCGTCAAGTCTCGTCCGTCCGCTCCGCTCCGCTTTGCTGTATCCTACCCCTACCGCGCTACCCGCCAACCACCCATGCCGCCACCAACAGTTTTATTTACCTTTACGCCTTCACGAAATGGGATGTTCACTAAATTGTATTTCTCCTGTGTAAATTGTGTGCCAAAAATATTTCTAATAAAAAAGTTATTTAGTCCATCATGGTCAAACTGACATAATCATTTCAAAGGATTGGATATATCCCCAGGATATTTAATGTAAAAATAAAAATATGTAAAACACTATCATGAATATAAACGCTGTCTACCGACACACATCTGCTTTACAATTTATCGTCACTACGAAAGGATACTCAAATAAAAAAGGAAATACGTTGAGCTGAATCCTCCGAAACAGCTGCGATAAATTCCAATGACCGCGCCTCAGCCCCGCAAATCCGGCGCAGAGGATCCGATATTATTTTCAACTTCTTATATAACTCAACTCCGTCCGCACTTATCTGAAGCCTTGGCAATTTCAACAAATTGTAATAATACGCTACGCTAGGTATAGCATAGTAAGTATATCTCAACCGCAGGACTACATATATAGCGAGCCATTCTATATAAATGTAGGTATAGAGTAGACGGGACCCAGAGCCGTCCCTTGGGGCATGCCGACGCTACGCGCTTCTAATGCAAAGATAAGCGAGCTGCGGGAGCGCGGCTGCTATACACGAAAAAAATGGGTAAAACAAAAGGCTTCTGAGAAAAGAGTTGGAGGGGATACGATGCAAAGTGATAGAGTGCAGCGCTGGGTCGTCGCAAGCTTACGAGAGATCTGGAAAATGCCGCGCGCAGAGAGCTCATTTGATACAAATTGAATGGAAATGGAGCAGTGCTGCGGGAACGCGTGCGTCCTTGTCTGCATGCGAATCTGCTCGCCTGTTGCTGTACTTGTCAATTTCTTTAAGTGCTTGAATATTTCAAGACGCTGAGAGCGCTGGAAGGTCGCAAATGGTTGCCCTCACTTAGTGCGGTGCTGTGTCCTGTTTACTTAGGCGAAGGAAGTTCGGATCGTTACGTCTCGCCTGGGATTTTTGTTCACATTCAACTGGAATGGCCTGCGGTGAGGTTTTTCGAAAACAGATCTTTTACGTGAAACGAAGTGCCTTAAGGTGGGTCTAGTAGCATCAAAATGACACGTTCCCTGTTTTGGACGTTTTTTTTTAATATCTACCGAGATAAGAAAACAAATAAGAAGAATTACTTCTCTGTCTATTGGTTTAGTTTAAGTCTGGAACTTACTTTGTTAAACGGTTTCATGGGATAACATAATATCGTGTAAATGATTTTCTGAGATAATATTCGCAATTAAAAGTGAACTATTCATGAAACGCTTCTGTACTCAAGCCAATTTCTCCTGAATATTTCTTTTCAATATACAAATAGTCCGTCGGGCACTGATGCACAAGAACCGAACCCAATTCTGATTTCCTCTTCTCCAGTAAATCAGCGCCGTTGTTCTCAAGATAAGTGCCATTAGCGCAATGCAGCGCTATTCCAGTTGATAATCAAACCTTAACCAGGTGATTGTGTTTTTTGGACTGCCACTATAAACTCGTATACATGTGTATTTGACGTGTTAATATGAAAAAAGCTCTTTGTTTCGAAGGGCTCAAGAAAGTTGATGGGGGGAAACTAAATCATCTGAGTAGAAATGTTTAAGATCGTATTTCTATGCATTCAATGAAAATGTCCTTTTAAGAATAAACGAAAACTTAAATCTTAAATATCAAACAGAACTTAAATAAAGACTATCCAGGCAAGTAAAAATTTTCCTGCAACGAAGTCGACGGCGGGATCGTTCCCATGACACTCGCAGCATTACCTCTTTGCACGGCGAGACTGAGACGCTGTAAGAGGTAAGCAGAGGCACGCTTGTCACCGGATAACTCACGCAACCCCTTTTAATGTCCTTTTTATAAATTAAAATTATATTTTTCTACAAATATAATCGAAATCATACATAAAAATTAAATGAACTAACAAACGTATTATGTTCACAATCGTTACTCGAAAACGAGCCAAGAAGGATGTAATATAAAAAATAAAATTAGCTAATCTTAGGGCAAGCACCATTGCTCCTGTTCGCTCTACGCAGACGCTCGTTAAAACGGCTTCTCCAAACAATAAAAAGCGCAATAAAAACCCGCATGTCCGCACGTCCTCTTCGCACGGCGTCTGCTCGGCGACTCCCCTGGTGGCGGCTGCGGCGGGGACTCTGATTGGCAAAGTTTGATTTATTTGCAAGTACCCTCGAAGGCGCTGCCAATCTCGACCTCTCTGCTATTCGGGGTACACACGAAATCATAAAATGTGTTACCAGAATGCTGAATGAATAACCGTTCCAAACTTGGGCTGTTGTATGTGTTGAGGTGTGTTCAATGACAGAGAACATGAAGTACTGAGCAACCAGTGTATTCATATAATTTCAAATTGTGGTAGAATTCAACATGATGATTTATCCTGACCAATATTTTGACTAAATACGTGAATCTTCAGAATCGGCCGCCCGAGCACCGAAACAGTTGCAACGAGTTTGAGTGGTGGAGCATCACTCGAACATAACGCGTCAGAACTTGACAGAGTTTGTTTTTATGTATTATCGACATGCCGGGCGAGTTACATTTTAAAATATGTATTATCACTGAGCGGCTCGTAGCCTAGTGGCGCGGGGACTGGCCTAGCGTACCAGAGGCCCGGGTACAATTCCGACCTGCACCACTGTCTTTCTCTTTCCGAGTTTGATACGTGCATTTAGTCACGAATGAGAGCTGCTCCATGGTTCGGAATCCATGTAAAACTGTAGGTTCCCTTCCCCTACTAGGTGGTAGGGTTTAAGCCCGCCCGGGTTGATACCATCGCATTGGATAAAAGATGGTCGAAGCGGCAATGAAAAATTGTCCGTGTTTTCTATCCAGTTCAATATAGCCGTGCTCATAAAGGGAAAGTCCTGGAATGGCACTTAATTCCTTCGGGAATGTGGTGTATTGGGCTAATATCATAACGGTAGTTGTGTGGTATTAGCTATCCATGTCAGGTCGCATAAAAAAAAACTAAAATGTGCGTTAAGGTGAATAAAGAAAATAAAGTACTTTGCTACTTCTGTTAAAACACTCGTAAATTGTTTACCGTTGATATCTTCGGTCGGTTCACCCTTTATACCTGGTGTTAATGGAGGTATGGTCCAAAAGTTAATTAGCTATTCCTTGGCCTATTTGGAGAAAAAAGCTAGATAACATTTGGTTGTGCTTAAAAATGTTCGTATGGCCCACATTTTAAAGTGTAGGTATGAACATAATGTATGGGGACGGCGAATTGATGAAAATGTTATCTATTTTTTTTGCTCCAAACGGGCCAAGGAACCCCTGGTTAACGTTTGGACCAAAGTTTAACTAACACTCTGTATAATCTCTGAAAATTATTGGCGACATTCGAAAACGACGTACTAGGGTTGATAGGGTAAAATTAATAATAAAATCGTTGATTCAGAGCAACACACATAAAAATACAACAGTAAATAGGCAGTAATGAAAAAGAGATAACTTATAACATAAACAAGTATACGTGAAGATGTTTACAATTGTTGTGCTGCACTGAAAGGGTATGTGCTCAGCTGGTACGCAGCTCGCGCTGCTAAGCTGGTTTTCGGTACATCCGTTTCAGAAACCTTTAAAAACAAAACGTAGTGAACGTAGTGATAGTATTCCGTGAATCCCATCCCGCTCACCTTGCCGGATAGTGTGGGGATCCCCACGAGGCGCCAGTTTTAGCGGTGATTGCTAATTGGCTGCGGCCGGCGAGCGGGGCGGTTTTCGGGATGGGGCGGTCGAGAGAGGGGAGGTGTTGCTCGGACAAGAAACCTTGTTTAGGAAATTACGATTCGCTGTTGTTAACTCAGACGTCACTGTAGTTGGTCTCTGGAGCTACAATTACTGTCATCGCGCAATATACCAACATTTTTTTTAAACATCATCACGGGTTCTATTTCTGGTTCCGGAGCACAAACCTACCCAGCGGTTGACTAATATCAACGTCGGATTGCACAATGATGTGTAAGGCACACACAATGAGTGGCGATATATAATGCTGTCATTAAGCTGCTGCTAGAAAGCCTCACACATACCAGAAATGGTGAGCTTCCAACATTTATGAAATGTATCATCTGTAGACAGCAGAATGCACTTGGACTTATCATATTTTAATATTTATCCAGCTCAATAATCACATCAAAGAAGATCTGCCAAAAAACTTCTTTTAATTCAAAAACGTTCACGTTTTCTTCACTTCTTTCTTTTCTACAAATCACAAATTAGTACACTACATAGTTCATGACGAATGAAGCAACTCTTTTTTAAAATCATAGTTTTTTTGCACAGGATTTTGCAATGATGTTACACCAATTCGAGTAGACCAGTCTCTACAAACAGCACCCGTTCGCGAGCATCGCACAGGGTCCAGCCATACCATTTTTGAGGGGCTAGAGCGTAGTATCGCTAAACTACCATAAACAAAGACCTTAAGGCTCCATATGACGCTAACCTCCAACATTTTGGGTTTATTTTTATTTTATTTTAACGTCGGTTAAGCATAAAAAGCGTTAAAAAAATCGAAATATCAAAGTTTAGACTATTATCTAGTGTATGACCGTAAAACGGTTTTAATAAGTTGCTTATATTCTTTAAAAAAATAGTTTGTAAACACCTATTTACAAGTTGTTACTATGTTTTTAATGATTTCGACAATTTTGTCACATATTTATCTAGTGAATAACCGTGAAATTCACTTTAGAAAGTAGACTTTACAGGTCAAAAACCTAAATTTCGCTTCGTCGCGCTCGAATTTCACGCGCATACAACAATGAACCCTAACACAAACTTAATGCTTCCGGAGATCGCCATTATCGTTTGTTTGCTGAACGCTGGAGTCAGTTGGAGCCTTAAAATGCACTATCCCAGAGGCAACAAAACTTTTTTTAAATAAAAGCGTTTTAAGACTACTGCTTGGTTGGTATTTAATCTAAAACTGAGAAACACGTAGAACCCGATATATTGCATCGCCGTACATCTTTTTCATGAATGAATCCCACGATTTGGAGACTCTTCAACTAAGATGCCCAAAGATATATATTGAGCTACAGAAAGTTCTACCGAGCACGACTTATGTGAGAAACTAGCGTATGCCATATGCCGCTCTTAACATAAAAAAGGTCACTTAAATAATATTAACAATTAAAGTAGGTAAAAAAAGGATTAAATGTAATATAATATTCTATGTAAAAACTACGGGTACCTAACTTTTTTATAGAACCTGACACGGGTGTCTTACTGTCATTTTATTAGCCTAACACACCACAAGGGAACTTGTTGCCATGGCAGTAACTTCCATATATTGCTTAAAATAATCGGTCAATTCAACAATAAAATGTCTCGATAGTAATCAAACAAAAAAAGGTAGCGCTTATTAATTGCCCTTTGTAAAACATAATAAAAATATTCATGTAGGTATAGACAGGTATTATATTTTTTTTACTTGAATCATCCAAATAAATTTTTATGCATAGTTTATAATACCTATTTCAAGATAGCCCACTCGATGGAATACGTAAAAAATGTTTAAGGCGCTAGGACTAGCCAACTACTCGCGCCATACAAATGCACTTTTTAACAAATGTAAAAATATGTAGTGAAACGCTTCACAAAATCCAAATAGAACTCCAGACTGATAATGGATTGTTAATATCTTTTGATTCCATCATTTATTTAAATAATAATAAAAATAAAAAAAGTTGGTTTTTCTCATTTAAATCTGAAAGTAATTCGATTTCTAGATATAGGTAAGCAAAAACAGCATATATGCATAAACAAAAAGTTCCATTTGCTTTTAGATTTCTACATTTAGTCAAAAAAGTTCGGAAATGGACACCGTTTCCGCAATGTATTTTGTATAGAAAAAGGAAACATACATTAACGAAAATAGGTTGATTCCTAGACAAGGAATCATATTGTAAGAATGACACTTATAATCGTCAGACTTAGTTAGTTATCTTGGGGTGCCTCGTCTAACTTTGCGATTTGGCTAGTACCAGGGCCTTAAGGAGTAACAAGGCTGTGACACGAGGCAAAAGTTAAAACATTTAAAGTAGGAACAAGAAAGCACACATCGAAAGTTTAGGGTTTCTCGGGAACTTCGGAATCCTAAAGCGCACTATTCCTTCCGACTCGCGTAGTGAGATCAACTTTAACCCCCCGACGAGAGAGAATGGCGAGGGATATCACGCTCATTTTCTTTGAATGATTCGATCCTCCTTTGTGGTTGAAGCCATCGGCTCTGGGAATCAAACTATCCCCTATTCACCGAGAATAATGGTCGCAATGTTCCTCCGATTTCACACCTAATTTGATTACAATTCAGGGCTGAATGGAAATATCAATGTCCATTGGGTAACTCGATCTGAAGTCTACGCATCAATTTCACAGGGTGGCGGGCGGGGGATGGAAAATTAACTTTACTAATTGCCGGTTTAGTTTTTAGGATTGAATCCTTCAAAAACCCGCTTCATATAAATTATTAAAATGTTGGGCATTATTGTCATCTTTATTGGAATTCAATTGAAGGCCTTAAGGCCCTTCCCAGCGGGACTAACTCACTCGCGGTCACGGTACAAAACCGTGCTATTGCGGTCTGGGACCTTCCCCATTTCAAAGAAATTTGTCAGGCTTCGATGAGGAGGATGCAACATCTCCACAAAGTAGACAATGCGTATAGTGTTTGCTTTGGTAAGATTAACGAAATTTTTAATTACAGACCGTTGTAGGCATGAATCAAACAAAAACTAAATTGTTCATAAATCTTCATGGAACAAGCTAGGTCTGACGACTAATCTTTTAAAATGTATTAATTTTATCGTTGAGTAATCCACTTCCAAAGTTATTGTATAAAGCGCGCGAAAAATTCGAACTTTCGGACCTTATAACTAAGAAACCAAACACTATTTTACGATGCCAATGGTCATCAGACATCTAGTTTGATCAAATAAAGCTGTTTGGAGTATATTCTTCGATCTTTGACGATAAATATGCGCATGATCTTCTTTCCACGTTCGTACGGGGGGTTGAGCGGGAAGGCCCACCTTAAATAAATAAATAAATACAATATATTATTCATAAATAATTATGATTGAAATGCATCCCCTGACATGGAACAAATGGAAAACCTAAATGAAAAATCCCGGTTTTCTGAAAGTGTTTAAACATTGCTCACGCAAATCCTTTTGGGTGTATGCATTATTTTTATAAATTAAAATTTACATCGCGTGCTCAAAACACAATACGAAATCACACAATACATCCGCACGCCGATTAATCATTGTGCAACAGGTTGTCGCAATTGCGTGCTTATATAAGATTCAGCGTTTCACTCCTGGAGGCTCGGCAATGGCGGCACAGAATACCTACTTAATATTATATTGTCTTGCATGCGTCATGTGGAGTGGAAGTAGTCGGGATGCTAGGGCGTATTAACGGACAAAGATATTTAAGGGGGCCCATCCCGCTCAACTCCCGATACAAACGGGAAAAGAAGATCACACCCATATTTCTTGTCAGAGATTAAAAATTTTACTCAAAATAGCTTTATTTGATCGAACTAGATGTCTGATGACCGTTGGCGTTGTACACTTGTGTTTGGTTTCTAAGTTATAAGGTCTGAAAATTCGAATTTTTAGCGTGTTTTATGCAATTACTTTGAAAGTGGATTACTCAACGATAAAATCTATACATATTAAAAATATTAGTCATCAGACATAGCTTGTTTCATGAACATTTATAATCAATTTAGTTTTTGTTAGATTTTTTATTACAGCGGTCGTGGTTTACTTTTAGCTAGAAGTCGTTTTGTAATCAAAATGTTCGTAAATCTTACCAAATCAAACACTAAGTGCATTGTCTGCTTTGAGGGCATGTTGCATTCTCCTCATCACAGAGCCTGTCTTATGGCCGAGTGCACGAAAGGACAAAAAATCTAAATCAACGTCAACTTACGATTAAACACGTCACTTTGTACGAACAGTATGGAAGGAACTTCATGCGGTTCACTAAAAGTGACGTGTCTCTTCGTGCAATCCGGGCTTAATCTTTAAAACATAGGAGGTCCTAGAGCGCAATAGCACGGTTTTGTACCGTGCCCGCGAATGAGTTAGTCCCGCCGGGAAGGGACACCTTAAGAATAGGACGCGACGCTCTCGGCAGTCGTCGACAATGCTCGCTATCAGTTTTTATTCGTTTTGAATAGTTGTTTACCTATATGAAACATTATAAAGAATTGCGTGCTAAAAACAGCATTCGTTGTTGCCGTTAGTGTGTTTAAATCTGCGCGGCGTCGTCAGCCAGTTCTGCATATCTACTCATGAAAGCAAAGGGAGAAGTTCTCGTATTCGCTTCTGTCAAACTCTATGTAGAAAAAAGTAAGCATATTTTTTCTATATATAGTTTGACAGAAGCGAATACGAGAACTTCTCGTTTTCCCTTATTAATTTCTACTCTTTGGCCATCACATTATCCTGTTGCCAACCAAGTTGCGAGTTATATGGGTGTATCAAAGGCTTTTCATTGAATTGATCTCGATTACATTCACAATTTTGGATAATTTTGAATAGTTCATTGCCAGATTGATAATATTTCATATCTCTAATGAATACATATTTATCATGGTTCTTTCAAGCTATGAAATGTAAACGCTTAGCACAATTAAGTACCTATTTTAACACAATGAATCTTGTCATGTC
Organism: Incurvaria masculella; assembly: GCA_946894095.1. NCBI lineage: Eukaryota > Metazoa > Arthropoda > Insecta > Lepidoptera > Incurvariidae > Incurvaria > Incurvaria masculella. Next base: position 12,734,919 of record OX335641.1, on the reverse strand, counting down.
ATAACGTGCTGAAATAGAGAAAATGTCCTAGAATTACACCCAGTTTCTTCAGGTGTCATTATATCATGATCACACCTGAAAGCATAGATTAGAACCTACTCGTACATATTAAGCTATGCAAAAAGACCTTTCGTAAACATGCCCTCTTATTTTGCCAAGGGTTTTATATCTTGAGCGGGTTATTATTCTCTTATAATATCCACACGTAATGCAAAGTCCAAGCTACAGGTTCTCTTGTTTGCACTTTGCAGTTAATTCATTTCAGCGTAGACTAAGAATAATATGTTTAACCAAATTGGGCATTAATCAAATATACGGAGAGTCTTTGATATCCTCACAGAACTGAGAATTCCCCATGTCCCCCGCAAATTTCGAAGATTCATGGATTTTATGTTATTGTCGGTAGCTACAAACCTAAATAGTGTTTATACGGAGTATTGGTTACATGTTGCCTTCTGTAGAGTAATTATGTATGTACGCTTGTTGGAGCAACCATACCCAACCAACATAAAACATAAATAATCCCAATAATTTCAAGAATCAATTTAATGTATTTTACAGTTTTAGAAAATGTTCCGTTCTTCAATATCAAATACTCCCAAAAAGTATCTGAAACATTTTAATTCCAGGCATACAATGCACAATGGACACTACAATATAGAGCCGGAAAATGCTAATTTAAAGCCCGTCCCTGGTTTAACAATGTCTGCTTTTCGCTTCGTCAAACACCAAATAATTATTGTCAGAAGAAAGATATTCGTAGCTCGGATAGCGCTTCGACCGTCATCTTTTCTCCGACTTAATTTGAAATTCACCTGTATCAGTCTCACTCCGCAGTGTAGGTACGATTGTCTGTAAATTTTACAAAATTAAAATAGTCATTTCTTTGTTCCATATGTAACCACTCCTACACGAATCAACATAGTATTTGGCAGAGTCGACTAGGGCATTTGCTTTGCAGGCCCAAACTTACCTCAAAGCCAATTGGACACTGGCAAAATTGACTTTAAAAAACCGGCCAAGTGCGAGTCGGACTCGCACACGAAGGGTTCCGTACCATCGTACAAGATTTAACATAAAAAAATCACGGTTTTTTGTATGGGGCCCCCCTTTATTCTTTATAATTTTTTTATTTTATCTATTTGTTGTTATAGCGGCAAAATAAATACATTCTCTGTGAAAATCTCAGCTGCCTACCTATTACGGTTCATCAGATACATCCCTGTGACAGATGGAGGGACGGACGGACGGACGGGCGGACAGCGGAGGCTTAGTAATAGGTTTCCGTTTTCACCCTTTGGGTACGGAACCCTAAAAAAGGACAGAGGCCAACAATCAATCAATTAGGTACGATCTCGTACACATCAACAAGCAAACAGGCCCACTGACATAGGACACGAGGTGTTTTTATTACTTTTTACAAGTTCGTTTCGACCTCGATCTCGTCTGATTTTTATATTTGATTGGAAATGGATGGCTAATAACACACCCACCGTTATGATATTAGCCTAACCCACCGCATTTCCGGAGAGATTAGGTGTCAAGCCAGCACGTTCCCTTTCTGAGTAAATGTTAATTTGTAAGAATTTTAGTACAGAGCCTCGCTTATAAGAACACGGCCTAATCCGCATCGACATCTGCAGGGAATAAAGCGTTAAATAAATGTATGCAGGTACAATCTACATAATACACTGTGTTAGTAGAAGGCATTGATTACGGGAGGAGGGACTGTAGGAGATTTCCAAATTATGGGTATACAGGTGGCGCGCAACACCCACGAATGGTATGTTTTGCTGGTTCGGGTTCAGCCTTGCACTATATTCGTAAAGTACTTCTTTTTACTAGGCTCTTTCTTCAATTAATGTGTTCTTGCTTCACGATCGATTAAATAATAATAATAATAATAATAAAGCCCTTTATTCTGATCTATAAGATTATACATACATATTTACTGTGTTTTGATTAATCTATAAAATGTCTCGTAGTTCAGCGTGCCTTTTGGCATAGGCCCCCCTTTAACATTTTCCACTGGGTTCTGTCTCTCGCTACCCTTCTCCAATGGTGTCCCGCCGTGAGCTTCAAGTCGTCTTCCCATCGCGTGTGTTGGCGTCCTCTCTTGCGTTTACCATCTCTGGGGTACCAGTCGGCCACAGTTGTGCTCCATTTTTTTTGCTTATCTCGGATCGTGTGACCAGTCCATCTCCACTTCTGTTGATCTATTCGCATAAGTATATCAGCGACTTTAGTTTTCTCTCTTATTTTGATACTCCTCACTTTGTCTTGTTTCTTTATTCTGTCATACTTCTCTCCATGGCTCTCTGGCATCGTTGTAGCTTTTCTCTATGGTGTTTAGTGAGTGACCACGTTTCGCATCCGTAAGTAATGACTGGAAGTATACAGGTATCAAAGACTTTCCTGTTTATTGGCATGCCGAGCTTTTTGCATTTCAATACTTCTTTCAATGACCAGTACTTTTTCCATTCATTTGCTACTCTTCTATTAATTTCTTTAGTGGTTTGGTCTTTGTCAGCAATTATCTGCCCTAGGTAGCTGTATTCTTGCACATATTCGAGTTGTTCGTTGGCGATTTTTATAACTGTTGGTTTGGAGTTAGTGAGTAGTTTTGTTTTGTCTTTATTCATTGCTAGACCTACTTTCATACTTTCCTCGTTTAGTAAATTTATCATTTCTTCGAGGTGTGATGGATTTTCTTCGAACAGGACTATATTGTCCGCTTTTAGTTTTACGCCATTTATGTTCAGGCCGTAGGCATTCCAGTCCAGTTTGCGGAAGATACTTTCCATTACAGCCGAAAACAATTTCGGTGATAAGGGATCCCCTTGTCTAACACCTCTTTTGATATTAATTTTTTTTCCCAGGGTTTCTAGTTGCATCCGCGCTTCGCAATTTGTGTAAATGTTCCTGATAATTTCGATGTATTTTGGAGGTATCCCTTGTAGTTCTAGGCTCTCCCAAATGGCTTTGTGGCTTATACAGTCGAAAGCTTTAGAGTAGTCGATAAATGCCGAGTACAGGTTTTTATTGTATTCTTTGTATTTTTCTATTATTTGTTTCACTGTATGTATATGGTCTATGGTTGTAAATTTTTGTCTAAAGCCTCACGATCGATTATACATACATAAATATCCCATTACTTAGCTTCTTGCCTAATTCAAAATAATCTGAAGTGAAAGCGATTCCTGCAACTCTAAGACGAAATATTACTTTCTAAACGCAAAATTTTGGCATGCCACCCAGTTTTTCGGTATATGTACTATCAAAAATTAATCAAGTCACACGCATAATGCTCGATTAGGTACTTATTGGTTGCGATTTGGCCACTCAGCGTCTGCTCACTCCTCCACACTTGCCTGCGTGTCGCGTGCTGCGGCGGCAGGCAATATTAATAAAAGCGATGCGTCAGCGGCGGGGGCGACGGCGGGGCATATCGAGCGCAAAAGGGTTTAGTGCCGCTGGCTTCGTCACGTCACAGGGCAGCCGGGACAGAGGTGGCGAACCGATCCCGCTGCAGCTTGTACCTAGTCGGATTTACATATGGGAATATCTTCAGTGCCCGAAGTCTCAGTTGTCACCTAAATTGGCGTTTACGCCAAACCGATGTATATATTAAAGAGCGCGCGCAGTGGGCGTTAAGCGAACTAACATTTGCGAGTCCGAGTTTGATTTGACAGCTTACTCACCGTCGGCGTAGATACGTCGACGTTGCCGTTTACGCCGACTCCGCGTTTTCATACAAATCGTAAGTCCGAGTTTGACTTTGACAGCTTGGAGAAGTAAAACCACAGAATAAGTAGTAAACATGTGTATGGGGTTTGACGTTTTTACGTAACTTCGAAGTTTCGTAAACGTCAATTTAGGTGAGAACTCAGACTGACCACTCTGAACATGAACGCGCATACTTAAGGATACGATGAATATGCAGACTGCCGTGCACCTTTCTTCCGAACTGGCTGACACACTTCCGTGTACACTATTCGAATTTGAACGCCCATGGGCTATGAGCCGCTCGGCAGTAATATGCAGGGAACTACAAATGTTAAGGTTCCGGATGCTCATTTAAATATGGGCCGACAAATACGTACAGTGCCTTCGTGAACGGTTGGGTGTTCTATACATCAATGCGCGTATTAGCGGCCCATGGAGCGGCGGGGCGGGACGATTCCTATTTATGGGCCAAATTTTATGGAGTCGGAACGCACCCGCGCTGTCCCAGGCCCTATCTGCAGCGTTGGCGACCCGCGCCCTACACGTTACGGCCGAGTTACGGCACCGATAGAACATCTTGGGGCGACTCTTCGTTCAGCTAAGGGAGCTTCTCTTGTGTGATTTTCGGGGTTTATCCGGTCCACGACGGCCATCCATCGTATGCTTTTATCTAATACCCGTATTTGAACCGGTCTGGGGATTGTTTCCGTTTTACATCCATGAAATGTACCGACTTTTATTCTTGTCCCGCCTCACAACGTGGTAAGGCGTATATATATCATATATATATTATATTTCATATATCATATATATATTTTTCCTAGTCCTAGATAGTAAAATGGCAGGTTCATTTGACTGGTTATTAGATAAATACAGCTTATTTACCCTTGCAAAGTAAAATACATTTTCTTTACCTAATATTACATTAGTGTGTAATGCACTTATTACACTCCAAATGATAAAGACAGCGGTACAGCCAATAGGCGCCCCCCCCCCCCCCGAAAACCCCCCAAAAGCGGGGGCCTAAAACATGATTAGGTGAAACAAGGTTGACTCTAGTCAACCTCTAGGTACTCTGAGACCGTGAATCGGAGTTCGGAAGCCAGAAATGTTACCTGGTAATTATGTGTGCGCGGAGCCCTGCAGGTCTATGGTTCAGCAAATTGACAACCTACCCGCATCTGTGAGGCAGCTAGAACCTACCCACACCTACTTACAATCATTGCAGCCGATGCCCGGCAGTTACCGTTCTGTGTGAAAAGCCGATCTATCAGATGTAACTCAATGCTGTCAGATCTTGTAATTCAATTCTCAAAGAGGTCCTGACAGGGCCTCCACTCTCATGTCGGCCTATCATGGCATTGCACATGGATAATGTGTTAGACTCTTAACTTATATAATCAATTTTAATGTATTTTATCATTGAAGACTAGATAATCAATGATTTTATTCATGCCAGAACTAAACATTTGTATAATATTTATGTTATAAGATTTCAATGAACTTTTTCAATATTCGTATCTTTTAAATATGTATACTATGTACATATTAAATTTAGTGTTATAATTTAATTTATTTCATTTATTATTGTACTGAATTTATATAAAATATCGAGTTAGAAATCGTCCTGCTTCCTGTAAAACTGAGATGAATGCATAGGAAGCAAAATTAAAATTAAAATAACTGAAGGAGCAATGAAAATTACATTAAATTTGAATTAAATTACACACTGGCAAACAGTAAGTTTTCAAAACATAGCGATAGTATAATCTAAAAACATAAAATCTAGAAACATATTCTCATATATTTTCATCACTCCCAAATCTTTGGGCTGTTAAAATGTGTTTTTAAAGAGCTTCTTCACAATCTGGGGTCCTTAAGTTGTTCTTTGGGGGTAATACTTCGACAGGAACTCATTCCCTCAGCGTAATTCCATTCAGCTTCCTCTCGATATTTTAAATATAAAACCCTTCCTCTAATACATATCTTCAATGAAATTTTCAACATAAGTCTGTTAACTTTGAAATAGAAGATTTTAGGCAAAGCTCATCACGCAAAAGTAGTTGGAAAACCACTTTGGTTATGATGGAAGACATTTAAAACCATCAAACAATTCACCACTTCTTTCCAAATTTCATCAATTTAATATAAGCTACCATGTAAAATACAAAAAAGAAAACGAACTAACCGATAACGACGAGCCGTATCTGGAAGTTCCTGGTGGGCGAGTTCTTGAAGTCGACGCGGCACCGGTACACGCCCTCGTCGTCGAGCTGCACGGCGCGGATGCGCAGCGCCGCGGGCCGCGCGAGCGTCGCGAAGTGCGCGCGCGGCCCGAACGCCGCCGGGTCCGACCACGACAGCGCCGTGCTGAAGCTGCGCCCGCGCACGTCAAAGCTGCGGGCAGGTGCACCTGTTAGAGGCGTTGTGACGCTCTCGCTCGATTCAAACCTGCCGGGCTTACTGGCGAGCGGGAGAGGTGTAATGTTGAGCGGAATTGAGCCTGCCGAGCTGACTGGCAAGCGGGAGAGGGTTGCTATCACGCAGGATAGAGCCTGCCGGGCTTACTCGCGAGCGGGAGAGGGGTAATGTTGAGCGGAATTGAGCCTGCCGAGCTGACTGGCAAGCGGGAGAGGGTTGTTATTAAGGCGCTAGTACTAGCCAACTACTCGCGCCATACAAATGCATTTTTTAACAAATGTAATAATATGTAGTGAAACGCTTCAGCAAATCCAAATAGAACTCCAGACTGATAATGAATTGTTAATATTTTTTGATTCCATCAATTATTTAAATAATAATAAAAATAAAAAAGTTGATTTTTCTCATCAGAAATCTGAAAGTAATTCGATTTCTAGATATAAGCAAAAACAGATATATGCATAAACACAAAATTCCATTTGCTTTTAGATTTCTACATTTAGTCAAAAAAGTTCGGAAATGGACACCGTTTCCGCAATGTATTTTGTATAGAAAAAGGAAACATACATTAACGAAAATAGGTTGATTCCTAGACAAGGAATCATATATTGTAAGAATGACACTTATAATCGTCAAACTTAGTTAGTTAACTTGGGGTGCCTTGTCTAACTTTGCGATTTGGCTATTACCAGGGCCTTAAGCAGGATAGAGCCTGCCGGGCTTACTGGCGAACGGGAGAGAGGAACTGTTGAGCGGAATCGAGCCTGCTGGGCTTACTGGCAAGCGGGAGAGAGTTACTGTTGAGCGGAATCGAGCCTGCTAGGGGTACTTGCCAACGGGAGAAGGTAAAGTGTTTAGCGGAAAAAGCTTGCTGAGTAGTGGAAGAGGGGTACTGTCGAGCGAACTATATTTACCGTCAAACGGCAGGATGATACAGCTTAAAAGGTCCCTGTTAAGCGGAAAAAGGCTACTGGTGGCGGAAAAGGCTAGAGGCTCCCCTCAGGCTAATACTGGTTTGCAACGAGTGCTCTTTTGAATGATCACATTACTATGAATTGGAAAAACGATATTATACATCATGTTTCCGTGCATAGTACGTACTCGGCCGTCTCGTACTCGGTACGTTGGTGCCGTACTCGGTGACATGCCCCGTGTAGAGGACACAGGGTGTGTCACCGAGTATGGAAGGACTTGGGCTAGCGAGCATGGAAGGAAGCGAGCCGAAAGTCTTTCCATGCTCGCTGGGACGTGCATATCGCACTGATCTGGATACTAATCCAAAATCAGTCAGATATTATGGTTTTTAGGTTTCCATACCCAAAGCGTGAAAACGGAACCCTAATACTAAGCCTCCGCTGTCCGTCCGTCCGTCCGTCCGTCCGTCCGTCTGTCTGTTACAGGGCTATATCTCATGAACCGTAATAGGTAGGCAGCTGAATTTTATACAAAGTGTGTATTTATTTTGCCGCTATTACAACAGATAGGTAAAATAAAAAAATAATAAAGATTAAAGGGGGGGCCCATACATAAAACGTGATTTTTTATGTTAATCTTGTACGATGGTACGGAACCCTTCGTGTGCGAGTCCGACTCTCACTTGGCCGGTTCTATGTAAGTTCTGGTATCATAAATTTTGTTCAATTGACCAAAACCTACAGTATTACATGTGTTGGTGCCTGAACTAAATAATAATTATATATTATATATATATGAACATTTTATAAACACACATAATATCCGACTTATTTACGAAAACGTTGCCTAAATTCTAAATCTCCTTTACCCTGCCATTCACTGGCCTTAAACAAACTAAGCATTCACTGAATATGATATCCATGGTCCGAAACCCTGCTTAGACTGCGTGCGCACTTGACCGATGCAATTAGAATTAGCATATATTTGGCTTTAGCGTCATGCAAATATACGAGGAACCTTTTCTATAATGGAAAAGTGAGGAAAAGATGGTCAAATGGCTCATATACGGCGAGACGATCTTGTGGATAGTCTATTTAGACTGTCCTCAAGCCTTAGCAAAGGATTTTGCTAAGGATTGGTCACATAATGTTCATTCGATTTGACGTGATTGCAACATAGTTTTAACATAATTCAACCTATATATTATATTCTTTCTGCAATAGTTATTTTGTTACTCCTGAAAATGACCACAATAAAAAACAAAGCTTAGAAAAAATTCATAGCGTTTGAAAAGGAAAGATATGAGAGTATTTTTTTTTTCAAAAATATAATAGTTTTTTTACACATTTGCAGAAATTTCAGTCTTCAAATTCATTGAACAACGAACGAATGTTTTTTGGGGAATAAAAGTATATTTAATATTTACGAAATATTTAAATATCTACTAAAACATATGACATGTGATCATAGCATAAAACGGAGGACCAATTACATTTTATCTACACATTTATATGTGCGATGTCGTATATAATCAGTAGCTGTAACCCCGTAGATATTTTCGTGTGTCGAGCGCGGTGAAGATTAACGAAGCGAGACAGCACGTCTGTTCAAGTTCTAATCAGGCCCAGGTCTGTTCATAGTCCTTACCAAGTTTATCATGAAAATAAGGTTCCCAGAAAGAAGCATCTTTCAATACGGCATCAGTAAGTAAGGTTAGGTTATGCCATAGCCACTGGGTATTTATTAGATGTTATTTGCCACTGGTTTACGCCGGGTATTAAATGGTCATCGCAAAAAATCAAGGGACTAGCAAAAAACAAATTAATTACTATCTCTACTCTATCTACCTACCTAACTAATGGTGTCTCAAAGCTACGGCATCTGTAACCTGACAAGCCAGTGGAATGGCCTTACTTTTTTACTATTCCCATAAAGGGTATTTACATACGTGTCTCTCCAAAATTGGCTTTAGTCTGCAATTCTTAGTTTTCTCGACCCCTCTACCTTCCCCGTCTAGCGTACTAGTCTTAACTGATAACGTACGTTATCAATCTTCAGACATTATTTACCTGACCAGCCAGTTTAGAATAATAAATTAGATAGATAGAAGAATAAATTCGAATAAATAATTAGAAAAATTGTCGATATTAAAAAGTAAGGCCCTTCCTACTTTTTGAAATCGACATTTTTTCTAATTTAATACACAACGTGTCTCTACAAAACTTGCTTTAATTTGTAAGACCCAGATTTTCAGCCAACCTTTGGATACATCCCTAATAAGTTAAACTATTTTTAAAAACCTGAAAATTGAACAGTGCCGGAAAGATTGCTTACCTACGTAATACTTTACAAGCTTACGAGCGAATCGTCAATTTATCGTATGCATCCCGCGGTGTCCGGCAGGCCGCGGTGCGTGCTCCAAATTGTTTGAGTGCAAAATTAATAGCGTTAGTCGTTCTCGCTAATCACTTCGCGTCGGCTCCACTTCACTAGTGCCTTCGCGTTCCCGTCTCGCACTTCCGGGCGCGCTTCGCTCTTTGATGCGATTACAAGGGATTTCGGGCTTACGGGGACCATTCGTGTAGGCGCTCGGGGTTGTCTGAATTTAGTCACTTCGCTTGCGGGTACTTAGGCCAAGTTGACGGCATTAAGTGAACTTAGATTCTGTGAAAACGTTTATATTCACGCAGAATTAGGTAAAGTGAGCGACGGAAACGTTGATATAATTTGTTGACATTTTTGGTACAAAATGGTGCTCTATACAAATCGGTCCTTATCTCCATGTTTGCGACCAAAACTGTCCGTGAAATCAATAAACATTCGTCGAATTTAATTAAGACAGTTTTTGATCTTTTGAATGATAATACATTTAAGAATAAAATAAGAGGCATTCAAAGTACTAAAGCTGTTCATCTCATATCATGTACAAAAAAATATTACGGGCTGATCGAACTCATATTCACAAAAAAAAAATATACCTATTTACGAATCTTCCCTTCCGATTGAAAACACACAGATAGGTACCATGGAGAATATGGCAGTCATGCTCGTTTATTTAAATACTAGCTGCGGTACCCGGCTCCGCTCGGGTTAGTGTCGGCTAAATTATCTCATGGATAAAAAGTAGCCCACATGACTGGTCCAAAATAGGGTCAAACTGGTCCAGGACAATGTATCCATGTACCAAATTTAATCAAGATCGTTCGAGCCGAAATAGCATGATTTAATGAGAAACATCCAATAATTCCCATTTAGAGCTTCGTTGACGTTTGGTGGCTATTCAAAAAAAAACATTTTAAACAACCGCGAGAACCTTTCTGCACTTTCACTGCTACATTGCTTACCTAGTAAGTAACGTGTAACGTAGGTAAGTTTTGCGTGGACTCCAACCCACAGCCAGCCTCAACATCGAAAACAGTAACCCATCTCGAACCTGACTGCTCCCAGAGATGCTATACATTGATAAAATACGCACATAAATCAGGTAAGTGGTTCGCATGTTATAAGACTTTAAGACTCACTACTTACCCTTCTGGTAATGAAGCGTTATATTATGTAATCTATAAGTTTTTAGTAGAATCAGGCTAGACGTAGATACAATGCACATCTAAATCGAGTAATTGGTTCTCAAGGATTTTATTCTGTTGGTCGCTCCTCCGGCGATTAAGCGTGATGCCAAGTAGTCCTAAAGTTGCAGGAAATACCAAGCCGTACTTCAGTAAAAGTAAGCGCTGCCGCCGCAAAGCCGAGCCGTGCATAGCATTGCAGTTTGTATGACAGCCCCATAAGCGTAAGCGGAACTGAATTCTATTTAGCCAATCCTAATTCCCGGGTAGTTACATGTACGTGTACTAAGTTTTACAAATCGCTAGTGCCTTGAAAATTCGCCAAACGGACACCAAACAGTCACGACGTCTGCCCTCCCCCCGCCGCCGCTCCCCGCCACCGCCCCCGGCTCCTCTCCCCCTAGTGTGAAGTAGCGCTACCGGCATCGTTTTCGGAGCCCCGTGAAAGTTCTAAAGCCCATGGGCACATAAATTGTAGCCTATGTGTTATTCTGATGTATAAGCTATATTATTGTAAAGTTTCATTAGAATCCATTCAGTAGTTTTTACGTGAAAGAGTAACAAACATCCATCCATCCATCCATCCATCCATCCATCCATCCATCCATTATTACAAACTTTCCCCTTTATATTATTTACTAGCTGCGGTACCCGGCTCCGCTCGGGTTAGTGTCGGCTAAATTATCTCATGGATAAAAAGTAGCCCACATGACTGGTCCAAAATAGGGTCAAACTGGTCCAGGACAATGTATCCATGTACCAAATTTAACCAAGATCGTTCGAGCCGAAATAGCATGATTTAATGAGAAACATCCAATAATTCCCATTTAGAGCTTCGTTGACGTTTAGTGGCTATTTAAAAAAAAAACATTTGCCGCGAGAACCTTTCTGCACTTTCACTGCTACATTGCTTACCTAGTAAGTAACGTGTAACGTAGGTAAGTTTTGCGTGGACTCCAACCCACAGCCAGCCTCAACATCGAAAACAGTAACCCATCTCGAACCTGACTGCTCCCAGAGATGCTATACATTGATAAAATACGCATATAAATCAGGTAAGTGGTTCGCATGTTATAAGACTTTAAGACTCACTACTTACCCTTCTGGTAATGAAGCGTTATATTATTTAATCTATAAGTTTTTAGTAGAATCAGGCTAGACGTAGATACAATGCACATCTAAATCGAGTAATTGGTTCTCAAGGATTTTATTCTGTTGGTCGCTCCTCCGGCGATTTAGCGTGATGCCAAGTAGTCCTAAAGTTGCAGGAAATACCAAGCCGTACTTCAGTAAAAGTAAGCGCTGCCGCCGCAAAGCCGAGCCGTGCATAGCATTGCAGTTTGTATGACAGCCCCATCTTAGCGTAAGCGAAACTGAATTCTATTTAGCCAATCCTAATTCCCGGGTAGTTAAATGTACATGTACTAAGTTTTACAAATCGCTAGTGCCTTGAAAATTCGCCAAACGGACACCAAACAGTCACGACGTCTGCCCTCCCTCCGCCGCCGCTCCCCGCCGCCGCCCCCGGTTCCTCTCCCCCTAGTGTGAAGTAGCGCTACCGGCATCGTTTTCGCAGCCCCGTGAAAGTTCTAAAGCCCATGGGCACATAAATTGTAGCCTATGTGTTATTCTGATGTATAAGCTATATTATTGTAAAGTTTCATTAGAATCCATTCAGTAGTTTTTACGTGAAAGAGTAACAAACATCCATCCATCCATCCATCCATCCATCCATCCATCCATCCATTATTACAAACTTTCCCCTTTATATTATTTATTAGATTTATATATTATTAGATGCTGCGATTCGGTGAGCCCCTGGGGCTCGCGGCGCCAATGAAAGTGTACAACTTGAAGCCCGAGCACGATATCGTATCGTGTGGATTCTGCTACGAACTTACAAGTCGACTTTGAACATTCGAATTAAAGTTCAAAAATTGCATGCATTTACGGCGTAAATATCATATGAATGCAATATAATTGTTGATAAAAGTTGAACTACTTAGGTAGTTAAAATTAAAAGAATTACTTAGTACCTCCTATTTAAGAATTAAACATGGAATAGGGCAGTTAAATGAGTCGAATACGGGCGATAACTGTTTAAATGCTCTTAATGTTTTTAGCACCCTATCCTCCTTGCTGTCGGGCTCGATGTCGCAAAGCAGCGCCGCCGTCGTGTCGTATGCATAATGGCTGTATAATGGTTTCCCTTCGCTGTACCAAAACCACAGCACCGTGTACACCCTATCCTCCTTGCTGTCGGGCCCGATGTCGCAAGGCAGCGCCGCCGTCGTGTCGTATGCATAATGGCTGTATAATGGCTTCCCTTCGCTGTACCAAAACCACAGCACCGTGTACACCCTATCCTCCTTGCTGTCGGGCTCGATGTCGCAAGGCAGCGCCGCCGTCGTGTCGTATGCATAATGGCTGTATAATGGCTTCCCTTCGCTGTACCAAAACCACAGCACCGTGTACACCCTATCCTCCTTGCTGTCGGGCTCGATGTCGCAAGGCAGCGCCGCCGTCGTGTCGTATGCATAATGGCTGTATAATGGCTTCCCTTCGCTGTACCAAAACCACAGCACCGTGTACACCCTATCCTCCTTGCTGTCGGGCTCGATGTCGCAAGGCAGCGCCGCCGTCGTGTCGTATGCATAATGGCTGTATAATGGCTTCCCTTCGCTGTACCAAAACCACAGCACCGTGTACACCCTATCCTCCTTGCTGTCGGGCTCGATGTCGCAAGGCAGCGCCGCCGTCGTGTCGTATGCATAATGGCTGTATAATGGCTTCCCTTCGCTGTACCAAAACCACAGCACCGTGTACACCCTATCCTCCTTGCTGTCGGGCTCGATGTCGCAAGGCAGCGCCGCCGTCGTGTCGCATGCATAATGGCTGTATAATGGCTTCCCTTCGCTGTACCAAAACCACAGCACCGTGTACACCCTATCCTCCTTGCTGTCGGGCTCGATGTCGCAAGGCAGCGCCGCCGTCGTGTCGTATGCATAATGGCTGTATAATGGCTTCCCTTCGCTGTACCAAAACCACAGCACCGTGTACACCCTATCCTCCTTGCTGTCGGGCTCGATGTCGCAAGGCAGCGCCGCCGTCGTGTCGTATGCATAATGGCTGTATAATGGCTTCCCTTCGCTGTACCAAAACCACAGCACCGTGTACACCCTATCCTCCTTGCTGTCGGGCTCGATGTCGCAAGGCAGCGCCGCCGTCGTGTCGTATGCATAATGGCTGTATAATGGCTTCCCTTCGCTGTACCAAAACCACAGCACCGTGTACACCCTATCCTCCTTGCTGTCGGGCTCGATGTCGCAAGGCAGCGCCGCCGTCGTGTCGTATGCATAATGGCTGTATAATGGCTTCCCTTCGCTGTACCAAAACCACAGCACCGTGTACACCCTATCCTCCTTGCTGTCGGGCTCGATGTCGCAAGGCAGCGCCGCCGTCGTGTCGTATGCATAATGGCTGTATAATGGCTTCCCTTCGCTGTACCAAAACCACAGCACCGTGTACACCCTATCCTCCTTGCTGTCGGGCTCGATGTCGCAAGGCAGCGCCGCCGTCGTGTCGTATGCATAATGGCTGTATAATGGCTTCCCTTCGCTGTACCAAAACCACAGCACCGTGTACACCCTATCCTCCTTGCTGTCGGGCTCGATGTCGCAAGGCAGCGCCGCCGTCGTGTCGTATGCATAATGGCTGTATAATGGCTTCCCTTCGCTGTACCAAAACCACAGCACCGTGTACACCCTATCCTCCTTGCTGTCGGGCTCGATGTCGCAAGGCAGCGCCGCCGTCGTGTCGTATGCATAATGGCTGTATAATGGCTTCCCTTCGCTGTACCAAAACCACAGCACCGTGTACACCCTATCCTCCTTGCTGTCGGGCTCGATGTCGCAAGGCAGCGCCGCCGTCGTGTCGTATGCATAATGGCTGTATAATGGCTTCCCTTCGCTGTACCAAAACCACAGCACCGTGTACACCCTATCCTCCTTGCTGTCGGGCTCGATGTCGCAAGGCAGCGCCGCCGTCGTGTCGTATGCATAATGGCTGTATAATGGCTTCCCTTCGCTGTACCAAAACCACAGCACCGTGTACACCCTATCCTCCTTGCTGTCGGGCTCGATGTCGCAAGGCAGCGCCGCCGTCGTGTCGTATGCATAATGGCTGTATAATGGCTTCCCTTCGCTGTACCAAAACCACAGCACCGTGTACACCCTATCCTCCTTGCTGTCGGGCTCGATGTCGCAAGGCAGCGCCGCCGTCGTGTCGTATGCATAATGGCTGTATAATGGCTTCCCTTCGCTGTACCAAAACCACAGCACCGTGTACACCCTGTCCTCCTTGCTGTCGGGCTCGATGTCGCAAGGCAGCGCCGCCGTCGTGTCGTATGCATAATGGCTGTATAATGGCTTCCCTTCGCTGTACCAAAACCACAGCACCGTGTACACCCTATCCTCCTTGCTGTCGGGCTCGATGTCGCAAGGCAGCGCCGCCGTCGTGTCGTATGCATAATGGCTGTATAATGGCTTCCCTTCGCTGTACCAAAACCACAGCACCGTGTACACCCTATCCTCCTTGCTGTCGGGCTCGATGTCGCAAGGCAGCGCCGCCGTCGTGTCGTATGCATAATGGCTGTATAATGGCTTCCCTTCGCTGTACCAAAACCACAGCACCGTGTACACCCTATCCTCCTTGCTGTCGGGCTCGATGTCGCAAGGCAGCGCCGCCGTCGTGTCGTATGCATAATGGCTGTATAATGGTTTCCCTTCGCTGTACCAAAACCACAGCACCGTGTACACCCTGTCCTCCTTTCTGTCGGGGTCGATGTCGCAAGGCAGCGCCGCCGTCGTGTCGTATGCATAATGGCTGTATAATGGCTTCCCTTCGCTGTACCAAAACCACAGCACCGTGTACACCCTATCCTCCTTGCTGTCGGGCTCGATGTCGCAAGGCAGCGCCGCCGTCGTGTCGTATGCATAATGGCTGTATAATGGCTTCCCTTCGCTGTACCAAAACCACAGCACCGTGTACACCCTATCCTCCTTGCTGTCGGGCTCGATGTCGCAAGGCAGCGCCGCCGTCGTGTCGTATGCATAATGGCTGTATAATGGCTTCCCTTCGCTGTACCAAAACCACAGCACCGTGTACACCCTATCCTCCTTGCTGTCGGGCTCGATGTCGCAAGGCAGCGCCGCCGTCGTGTCGTATGCATAATGGCTGTATAATGGCTTCCCTTCGCTGTACCAAAACCACAGCACCGTGTACACCCTATCCTCCTTGCTGTCGGGCTCGATGTCGCAAGGCAGCGCCGCCGTCGTGTCGTATGCATAATGGCTGTATAATGGCTTCCCTTCGCTGTACCAAAACCACAGCACCGTGTACACCCTGTCCTCCTTGCTGTCGGGCTCGATGTCGCAAGGCAGCGCCGCCGTCGTGTCGTATGCATAATGGCTGTATAATGGCTTCCCTTCGCTGTACCAAAACCACAGCACCGTGTACACCCTATCCTCCTTGCTGTCGGGCTCGATGTCGCAAGGCAGCGCCGCCGTCGTGTCGTATGCATAATGGCTGTATAATGGCTTCCCTTCGCTGTACCAAAACCACAGCACCGTGTACACCCTATCCTCCTTGCTGTCGGGCTCGATGTCGCAAGGCAGCGCCGCCGTCGTGTCGTATGCATAATGGCTGTATAATGGCTTCCCTTCGCTGTACCAAAACCACAGCACCGTGTACACCCTATCCTCCTTGCTGTCGGGCTCGATGTCGCAAGGCAGCGCCGCCGTCGTGTCGTATGCATAATGGCTGTATAATGGCTTCCCTTCGCTGTACCAAAACCACAGCACCGTGTACACCCTGTCCTCCTTGCTGTCGGGCTCGATGTCGCAAGGCAGCGCCGCCGTCGTGTCGTATGCATAATGGCTGTATAATGGCTTCCCTTCGCTGTACCAAAACCACAGCACCGTGTACACCCTGCCCTCCTTTCTGTCGGGCTCGATGTCGCAAGGCAGCGCCGCCTTCGTGTCGTATGCATAATGGCTGTGTAATGGCTTCCCTTCGCTGTACCAGAACCACAGCACCGTGTAGACCCTGTCCTCCTTGCTGTCGGACTCAATGTCGCAAGGCAACAGCACCGCCGTCGTATCGTATGCACCCACCTGTATAATGGCTTCCCTCCGCTGTACCAGAACCACAGCACCGTGTAGACCCTGTCCTCCTTGCTGTCGGGCTCGATGTCGCAAGGCAGCGCCGCCGTCGTGTCGTATGCATAATGGCTGTATAATGGCTTCCCTTCGCTGTACCAAAACCACAGCATCGTGTACACCCTGCCCTCATTTCTGTCGGGCTCGATGTCGCAAGGCAGCGCCGCCGTCGTGTCGTATGCATAATGGCTGTATAATGGCTTCCCTTCGCTGTACCAAAACCACAGCACCGTGTACACCCTGCCCTCCTTTCTGTCGGGCTCGATGTCGCAAGGCAGCGCCGCCGTCGTGTCGTATGCATAATGGCTGTATAATGGCTTCCCTTCGCTGTACCAGAACCACAGCACCGTGTAGACCCTGTCCTCCTTGCTGTCGGACTCAATGTCGCAAGGCAACAGCACCGCCGTCGTATCGTATGCACCCACCTGTATAATGGCTTCCCTCCGCTGTGCCGGAACCACAGCACCATGTACACCCTGTCCTCCTTGCTGTCGGGCTCAATGTCGCAAGGCAGCGCCGCCGCGCGGCCTAGAACCGCCTCCGATGTTGTCGTAGATACTGAAACATACAAAACAGATTGTTTTTGCAACCTTTGCCTAAAAGAATTCTTGGGTACGTACCATCACAATACAATTTAGAAGTTTAAAAGCTACACCGTTTTTTTATGATTCTTGTTTTGAATAACCTGGAATAAAAATAAAAAAAAGATAAATAATATTAAAGATCACTTGCCCAATAGCCTATAATTGAGATAATATGCTAATCTGGGCTGACGGCTGAAGGCGTGGCGGGGTTCTGATTACACTTAAAAATGTTGGTGGTAAGGTTAATTTTCCGTGTCTTCCATCAAGTTCTATGTATCTGTGCAATTAATAGAAGGTCCTGGCATGGCACCTAGCTCCCAAACCTTACCACCTAGTAAGTAAGGAAGGGGACATACAGATTTACGTGGAATCCGAACCACGGCCAGTCTCAAGGGTTGAAAATGGTCACCCATCCAGAACCTAACCGCTTATCGATTCGCAGCTTATCGATTTGCAAGGCGTCGCACACTGAGCTACTAAGGCTGACATGACTATGTTGGTATGTTTTTATTTTTTTGTTTATATTAAAAGTAAACGTAGAATGAAGGTAAAAAAACAAATTTGTCCCAATCTTTATTAGCCAATATTTTCTAATCTTACAGGCATATTAAAAAATAAAACATCCAGACGAAAATAAAATTTCAAAAACCAAGTAGAATATTAAGAGCACGTCAACAGTTATCGCCCGTAGTACGGGGAATTGATAAGGAAATTTTAGCTCGATATATTTTATTTTAACCGTATCGTATGAACTTAGTTCGTAGTACCTAGACGTCTCCGGTTCAGTTGTCACGAGATTACCAAGACGACTGTGAAGCAACTTTTGAGTGTTTATTCATAACAGTTGTACTAAAACTTGTGAGCACAAAAAGATTTGACTATTTTTATTTATGGAATACGTCGCATTAGGAAAGTGTTTTCAACGTAAGACCCTAAATCTCCAATGTAATATTAAACTTGCCGCGATATATAAATCTTACCCAATTACGTTCTAATTTAGTGAATAAAGCACAAATCTAGATTTATTTTTGTCCAGTGTATTCATGTAAGGGCAGCATTTTCCTATATAAATCCTGCTCAGAAATGGGATGAAAGGGAACGAAAAAATTCGCTTAGCTCAAATATCCTATTCGGCACGCTCTAACGGAACTTTTGATCGCGACTTCGGACTCACTTCACGCAGTGACGGAGGGGATGTCAAAAATAAACAATAAATACATCCAGGAATTGATACAAAATGTTAACCTTTTTCTAGTCGCAAATGAAAAGTGTTCAGGTTTGCGTTTCGTGACTCACGATTCGATTCATCGCAAACTACCTTCGACGCAAACCCGCGTCTAACCCCGCCGTAGATACTGCGAATCGAAAGGCTCGCAAGTTTTTTCTTGGAAATATGAAAAAATGTCGGACGCCCGTTTGATGTCGTTTTCAGCAGAGACCTTTCTGGTGATAGGTCGCGCAGTAGAGAGGGAAAACATGTTTTAAATTGTCGATAAAGTTTTCAAATGTTCGGTTTTTTTCTGGTTACAGTGTGATTTTATGAATGATCAACTCACTACTTGGGGTATTTCTGGAGGATAAAATAAACCAAGATATTTCATGTACTTCCGAAGTGGCAAAAAAAAAATCGCAGTTCCCTTAAATTCCATCAGATATGACATAAATGTATGTGATATACAATATTTTTTATTATGCGATTACCGAACATTTTAAAATGGTCATACTTGATTTTGCCTCTAGAATCCCCCCTTTTGTGGCATTTAAAAGAGCGTCTTGTAAAATGGTTTGCTGTCATATTTTTTTTATTTGAATACAAAATTAAGGGGTATATCAAACACAGACGTAGCTCCCAGTTAATTTATTACATTTGCAACATTTCAGAAAAATATTTCTTAATTTGACTGAGGAAACAGGCACATCCTATTGTATGAAATTAATCACCTTATTATCCTTTTTGAGGTCCTTTGGACTGGTCCCTTATCACAATATCACAATAAAGGAATATATTTTAATGTTCTTATTCTATTTTTATATGTTACTAGCGGCCCGCTCCGGCTTCGCACGGGTATGAAATATATCTGAATGGCTCCCGCCGCCCCGTCCGGCCGGTACCGCCGCAAACGCTACGTCCCGCAATTTTTAAATCTGTAATATCTTCGAAAATATTTATTTAAATCATATGCTGTAATGGGCCATATAGATCTATATTAAATCAACAATGTATTAAGATATTTAATTGGATAAGGATTAATGCTGTATTGGTTAAAATCGCTTCGAAAATTAGCCATAATTTGTCGTAAAAAGTAAATGACAATAAAATGTTATTGTGGGATATCCATAAGAGATAGAAATATACCGTCGCGGAGTTTACTGTAGACCTTTTCAATGTGTACAATACTTAGTACATTAATTTGATAAATCTCGTAGGGTTCAGCCTGCGTTTGCAATGTAAGCGGAAAAAAAAATTTTTTTTACGACATCACATTGGAAACCTCAAAAATAACAGTACTTCTTCACTATTTAAAGCATGTTATTATACATTTAAGCCTTCCTCTTCAATCACTCTATCTATTAAAAAAAACCGCATCAAAATCCGTTGCTTAGTTTTAAAGATTTAAGCATACATGGGGATATAGGGACAGAGAAAGCGACTTTGTTTTATACTATGTAGTGATTTGACAAATCTCGTAGGGTTCAGCCTGCGTTTGCAATGTAAGCGGAAAAATGATTTTTTAAGCTATTGCATAGCTTCTATCGAGGGCCTTGAGCGCGGGGACCGAATCCAGAAATTCCGTAACGAAAAAAAACCTCACGCTCCCCACTCCGCCTCACGCTCCCCACTCCGACGGGCGATGCCGGTAGTGGTACTTCACACCAGGGGGAGCGGGGCCGGGGGCGGCGGCGGGAGCGGCGGCGGGGGCGGGCCGGCATAACTTGATACAAAATGCTATGCAATAGCTTTACCGCGGCAGTCCCCGAGTGCCACACGTCTTTTTTTATGACATTACATTGGAAACCTCAAAAATAACAGTATTTCTCCACTATTTAATGGATGTTATTATACATATAAACCTTCCTCTTTAATCACTCTATCTATTAAAAAAAACCGCATCAAAATCCGTTGCGTAGTTTTAAAGATTTAAGCGAACATGGGGATATAGGGACAGAGAAAGCGACTTTGTTTTATACTATGTAGTGATGAATGTGTTTTTATATAAAATATGTACTTTGTACCATATTTTCTCAAACCAAACGTTTATATGGGTACTAGAGGTAATTAAATATGAGTTTTTTTTATTTCTGTAAAAGCAGACGAAACTTGACCTGCTTCGTAACTAAACAGATGTAGCCCCGATTGCACGAAGGACGGCTGAGTTAATCAATGTTCAAACACGCACTTTTAGTGAACCGCATAGAGTTCCTTCCTTACTGTCCATACAAAGTGACGTGTTTAGTTAAACTTTGACGTTGATTTTGATTTTTTGTCGTTTCGTGCACTCGGCCCGTAGTCAGTCAATTAAGTGCGACCTCCTATCCCTACCCTCAAGACCCGCCTGAAAATTTACGAAAGCCCACAATTCTTCAATCCAGTTTTCAGTTGTAAGGATCATCTCTGCGTACCATAGTGTATGGTACAATGGAAAATATCTGCTCAATTTTATCTCTTCCTAAGAATTTTTCAACGTTCCTTTCCCCCGTTGTAAAGAAATACATTCTATGAAGTGCTGCATACTGTACCCGAATTCGCTAAAATTCATAGACCTAGCATAGCGCGCTGTGCTTACAAGACGAACACAGCGTGGGAGTGAGACGTAAACTCAGCGTACCACTTCCCCGAGTTAGAGGGAGATGTAACACATCTGCCCGATCAGACAACTTCTAAAATCGTTATCGATACATTGGAGTCGCGCTCATGGAATGTGAAATGATTTTTTGCGAAATCTTTCTGACTTCTCTAGTTTTCCTTTAAGAAAGCATGGTGGACTATGCATTTATAAATTCTTAATACCGGACAAAAACCATTTTTATGGTAAATAAGTGGTGACTCACTGATTCTTTGTCGATCAAACTTTTCCTCAATATTTCAAATTTAAACTTTAAACATAACTTCAGATCAGTATTTTGAAGCTACGTGCGGGTTTAGATTGTTTTTTAAAAAAAAAGAAAATTCAGTACTTTTTTAATTAAACGATCTAGGTCTCATACGTCAGTTGACTCTGTATGTCTTTACATTCTAAGTATATGCTAAAAATTCTCTTTTAGAAAAATAAGAACTCAAGCGACAAATCATCGATGAACGCGAGTTGCCATATGCCATAAATGATGAAATACTATGAGCAGTGAGAGTGAATGTGACTGTACTACTCGATCTAGGTAGTCGCGAAAAGACTTCCTAAAAATATCGACACTTTTCAGCACATATGTCAGTTTCGTCCTCGCTGTTCCGATTGATTTCGTACGACGCTGTGACGATATCTCGCTATAGCGTGCGGGCTCGGAGCGTATGTGACTGGATCAATCGAAAGTATTCTGCGGAAAAATACGGAAGTCGATTTATATGACCCGTGACACAAATAAAAAGCAAGCACAGCAGAACTTTACTTTTTGTTACAATTTTTCTTTTATATTTTTTATATTGAAATATTTTTTATTATTTCAATGAAGGTTCTCGTTAATTGAGAAATATTAGATTCCCATTATTTTTTTCACACAGTTTTTGAATATCAATTTAAACTTGACTAAATGAAATGTTTATTACCTGACAAAATAATAACAAGATTATTTTACAACAACATGTTCTTTCAACCAGTCATTTGCTGATTTCATTAAACATTAAATCTAATTGCGAAAACTTGGCAAAACTTTACGCGCCTTCTCGGAACTTATCAATCGAGAAATGAAATTCTCTGATGTCTATGGTTCAATAACCGGTAGAAGTCCTTGACTGGCTGGCTTAGTTTTCCGATCTTGACTTTAGAACTTTTGATTTAGCAAGAAACTATTGTATCCTTTGTATATGTCCCAAGAAACTTTTGAAATCCGTAACCTTACTAGTCTCCTAGGAAACTTATAAGTTTCCGGATATGTTTCCTTGCGCGGCGGATGCCTCCTTGACAACGGGCTGAATGATTAGCTCGAAACGTCGGAGAATATCTCTACCTGCCGCGTGAAAAGCCGTAACATTTTTCAAACATGTCTAACGACCGCGGTAACCTCAAAAATATCATAAGTTTCCGGATATTTGTAATACGGCATTTAAATCACAAAACATTCTTTATGGTGAATTTTAGGAACACTGTGAGTCAACAGACCTTACTCTGTTACATTGTAAGATGAGATATTTATCACATCTTTAAAGGCTTACAGATCGGCGTGTAGGACATATGTAAAGACAATTTGTGATCGGTAGATTTAGAGTAAGTTCTTAATTTTCATGAACATGTTTGTTGTTGTTTGACGATTTTAAGTGTGGTTTTGACCCTGACTTGCGGGCCCGGTTGGGATAAAGTTAAGAGATTATGCGGAGCGTAGCGAATGTAACGTCCATAAATTATTCGTGATATTTTTTTGTAGACTATACATCCATAGCTCCATGCAACACCGTTTAACCCCATACAATACTAAACAACTCTAAACAACACCATACATTACTATACGACTCCATATAACCCCTTATAAAACCGTACATCACCATAAAACACCAAACAGCACCATAAAATACCATACAACACCACAATACAAACATAACAATACAGCGCCATACAATACTATACGAATACAGCGTCGGGCCGTGCGTCTCGTCGACGATCCCGAAGTGTCCCTGAATTTAGAGCCCCTTCAACTCCGAAGGGATGTAGGTTCTCTCTCTGTATTCTATCGTCTTTACCATGGAGAATGTTCGTCGGAGCTGCATAACACTGTACCTCCGTCCCCTTTTTACCTTAGTTCAACGCGGAACAGGGAGAAAATGCACATATTTACAGTCGACATTCCAAAAATTAGAACCCACCGATCTTCTAGGTCCTTCATCTATAGGGTCGGAAGACTATGGAATGAACTCCCTTCCGCGATATTTCCCCCAAAGTACAACCTGGGGTCCTTCAAACGTGGTGTGAAGAAGCACCTGGCCGGCCGGCATGGTTTTCGCAGCCCCCCTGTAAGTTCGAAATCCCATGGGCGTCTCGTCAGGCACCTTAAGATGTCCTGGCGTACGCCATATGCCGCGCTTAACATAAAAAAAAACATAAATAATAATAATAATAATAATACTTCGTTTATTCCTCTTATTACACTCGATTATTCAAACATTCAGGTAACATAGCACAGGTAACATAACATAGGTAGTTACATTTTTACATTTTAGACTAAAACTTTAAATTTATTTGACACAGTGAAGAGAAAGAAAAAATAAAATGAAAGATAGTTATATGAATAGGTATGTGCCTACTATGATATACCATGTACATCGGAGGAAAGGGTGATGGGCTCAGCGATAGTGCACTAGGTGCGTCGCAAAACATACCTAGAGCCGCTGGTTTCCAGCCAACACCGGGCTCAAAAGCTACAAACACGATAAATGCAATGTGGCATCGACGGCATGCGATATTTAGACTAAAAATTCAATTATGAGAAGAAAATACAACAAAGTAATCTGACTGAATAATGTGTTGTTAAGAAAACGGTTTCGAGGGCAGGGTTTAGTTTGTAGCGTGGTTGGTGAGGGTGTGTGTGTGAGGGTGTGTTAGGGTGCGTGAGGGTGTGTGCGTGTGCACTGTAATTTTCGAAGGGTGAGAAAAGAAGAAAAAAAAAACAATCAGGCGTAGATACAACATAGATATTCTTGGAGTAAACATTATTGAGTTGATAGTAGCCAATTTCGAAAGAGTTTTTTGAATATATAATGACTTTTGCTTGAGCGGACAGGAGGCGGAAGGTCGTTCCATATTTTTGCAGCGGCATAACTAAAACTGCCCCTAAAGGACCTCAGTGTATGCCGGGGTATGATTAGTTGATAGCTGCTTACTCTGGTAGGGTAATTGTGACTAGTTTTAGACCATGACAACTTTTCAT
This sequence comes from Incurvaria masculella, assembly GCA_946894095.1. Taxonomy (NCBI): domain Eukaryota; kingdom Metazoa; phylum Arthropoda; class Insecta; order Lepidoptera; family Incurvariidae; genus Incurvaria; species Incurvaria masculella. Next base: position 12,710,418 of record OX335641.1, on the reverse strand, counting down.
GTCGGTATGGCGGCTGTTTTTTGGTTATGACTTTGAATAAACAAACTCCATATTTGAGTTTTCTACGGTTATTCATATTTAAAATGTATAAAAATATAATTTATAATATAATAAAAATAATATTTTAAATGCCGAAACCAAGAGTGTGTAAAAACACCTAACAGAGGAAAATAAACAAAAAATTCCTTTCCAACATCATACAATACTATACCAAGTCCACTACTCTATAAAACACCATACATTAAGGCATCAGTAAACTAGTAAAGCTTTAAAAAATATCACGTTTTACTGTACTGACTAGAATCAGTCAACTTACAAGTTTCCTTAATCAAACAGGAAATATGTATGTAATTGAAATATCTTATGAAAACTATCCGGAAATTTACAAGTGTCCTAGGAAACTACTAAGTTTTTTTTACAATTTTCCCTATAATTAATTTAATTATAATATATTTTTTCTTGAAATTGTTTCAAGGAGACTTTGCTTTTACCCAACTGGTCTTGGGACACGGCTTCTCTACTCGGTGTCTGCTAATCAACTGACAAATACTCGTTCCCATTGTCACGCTTGGGAACTTGAAGTGCGGGTAGAATGAAATGGAATGGTGATGGTATAGGCCAGTGAATAAACTGCAAGAGGTTAATAATCTTCCTTTATATAAATACTACATAAATAATCATATTAATACATTTTTTAATCATATAATTAAACCCGGCGGCCTCAACTCATTTGCGGGCACGGTACAAAACCGTGCTGTTGCGCTCTGGGACCTTCTCTGTTTCTAAGAATAAGACAGGCTCCGTTATGAGGAAGATGCAACCTGTCCACAAAAAAGACAATGTGCATAGTGTATGATTTGGTAAGATTCACGAAAATTTTAATTTCAAAACGACTTATAGCTAAAAGTAAACCACGACCGCTGTAGTAAAAAATCTAACAAAAACCAAATAGATTATAAATCTTGATTAAACAAGCTATGTCTGATGACTAATCTTTTTAAGATGTACTTACTTTATCATTGCGTAATCCACCTCCAAAGTTATTGTATAAAACGCGCGAAAAATCCGAACTTTCGGACGTTATAACTTGGAAACCAAACACAATTTTACAATGCCAATGGTCATCAGACATCTAGTTCAATCAAATAAAGCTATATTGAGCAAAATTTTGGATCTCTGACAAGAAATATAGGCGTGATCTTCTTTCCCCTTTTGTATGGGGAAATGAGCGGGTTGGGCCACCTTAAGTATAAAAAATTTAATGTTTACAACTAAAGAAACAAATGTTTAAAACAAAGCCGTTCTCATTTTTGGATAAATTAAATTTAAAAATGTGTGTTAGACATTTTTTTCGAATATGCTTACGAATTTTTCTACTATAAATTGATCAATTAAATGAAAAAATCATAATTTGTATTTAATTCTGTCATATATTTTGAGCAAGAGGTCTCTGACAGGTGAATAGAACGACAAATATTTAATGAAGAAGCAAGGTTTCTTTTTGTAATGACGGAACTCTAAAAATATGAATTTTCTTATTCTTATTATTCTCCATTTATTTTTGTTTTATTATTTTTCTCTTCTCCCTATGTTTACTGAACTGTACTCCTGAAATAACTATTTACATATGTTGATTTCGTCTACGGCAAACGTGTTTATCTGCGTTTTGATCCCGGAGTTGTACTCAGGGGTTATTGAATCCACCCCGAAAAGATTTTCTGTAAAATCAGCAGGTTGATGTTCAGATTAAAATTATTCAGTTTATTTTCGAAATAGAATTACGAACAGTCACGGTTTAACATCAAATTCATGGGAAGACTTGAGTGTCGTAACTGGGAATGTTTTAAATAACGATAATTATTACTAAAACATTTGGATAATGATGAGATATTATGATATTTATTTGTATTATTTATAACGAATTGTAAAATGTAATTTTATTTCGCATTGATTTTTATTGTCACCGAATAAAAATAATTTGATTTGTAACCATTTCATTCAAAACATACAAATTGAAGGGCTTTTTAATTTGGAAATAGAACAAACATTTTATAGCCGTGCGATATAAGGAAGGTCCTGGCATGGCACCTAGTTCCCATGTGGTGTGTTGGGCTAATACCATGACAGAAGGTGTGGTATTAGCCATCCATGTAAAGTCACATAAAAAAAAACTTTTATTTTACTAATCAAGTTGGAACATGTGAATAGGGAAATAGTTTGTGTGATAGTATCATACAATACAAATGTATTTATTTTATGATACAATACAAATGTATGTACTGAATGATTCAATCATAGACAATTATATTGTATTGTGTATATATATATTTCAAAGACAATACATTTTTTTATCACCTATTATCCATAATATTTCACGTAAGTTTAGTATCATTGATCATGTTGTCATACAATATAGTCATACCAAAGCCGTTAGTGCTACACAATTGCCGTTATAAGACCCTATGAAGAGATCCACAATGCACAGCCTGGCTCCCATTTCTCACTTCTCTCATTTTGTACTCATACCTCATATACTGACTTATTAATTTATTATTCTCTGTTTCCATTTTTATTAATAAAAAAAGCAATCAATTAAGGCAAAACGTGAGTTGCGTTAGTAAAATATATTGGAATAGATAAAATAATCTCTCAATGCGGAAGGTATACATTTTTACGCCCTTAACAAAGCGGGAGAAAAGGGTAAGTCAGAAAAAGTTGTATTGAGATCATAAAGTTTTAAAGTTTACAAAAAAAAGTAGTTAAGATGTAATTATTACGATATCTTTGGACCTTGTCAGTGTACGATAAAGTGTGTTTTTGATGATTTTAGCGCAAAAAATTTAAAACAAAATTGCATCATTCAATGAATGAAGTCAAAATCTACTTTTTTTATTTAATGCATTCTTGAAGTAAGCCCTCGAATGTTCTTCGAAGCTTTCAGACCGGTCGTGCTGCGCCGCCCGGCCTCCATTCGAGAAGCCTGTTGTAAATTTAGTTGAGCAGAGAGAAATAAAGTACGTCTTAGGGCCGATTTTTCAATCCTTAGGTAGTACTTATCGGACTGATAGTACAAATTCACGTTTGTCAAAAGACGGATAGTTAGTTAGTTGGGCAAAATGTTTTCCGCGCTAAGCCTACTTCACAGAGAGGCCTTTGTGCGTAAAAAACAAGGAAGATGTAAGCCATCCCAGCTCGTCCCAGAAGTCCAGCATACCATTTACATTCCCACAGGCTTCCGCAAGGGATCCCGGTGCTCCCAGGGTCTGCGCCCGATGGTCGGCCACACTCTTGCACTCCAACAGTACATGGGCGGTTGTTTCCGTTGTCTCCATGCAGCCACGACATAGAGGGCTGTCCGTCACCCCCAGGTTATGGAGGTGCTTCTTGAGTGAACAATGTCCTGTCATTGTTCCCACCATTGTGCGTAGATCATTTCTTTTCAGATGCAAAAGCTTGTGCGTGAGGCGCTTATTGAGGGATGGGATGACCTCTCTGGCCTGCCTGCAATCTACCAGGTGTTTCCATCCGGTATTGTGAAGCATCTTGTAGCCAGTTTTTGAGTTGACTAAGTGGTATAGGCACTATCGGTTCTGGACCCATTAGTACTGTACTGGATCCTCGTTTGGCCAGTTCATCTGCAGCGTCATTACCCACAGAGCCAATGTGTCCTCTTATCCACTGCAAAGTTACGTGATTGTTTCTCGCTACTTCTTCTAGGGCGCAATGACATTCTAGAATTAAGCCCGAGTTAACTTTGTTATTTTTCAGTGCGTTTAATAATAATAATAATAATAACCATTTATTGGATGAAGAAGACATAAGTACACAGAAAACAAAAGAACAGTAAAACATACAATGCAGAGTACATTTCTGAAAAGATAAAAAGGAGAACATAAAAACATATTATAAATGTTAGCTACCTACTGCATGCTTTCCTTCATCCAATGGGTGATGTTATTGCCTTATGGCAATCTCTTCCACCTCACCCATTAGATATAAGGGCATAGTGGTGGTTTGCAGCGAATAAAAACTAAAATAAAATAAAACATAAAACACATAAAACATAAAACAATGGCAACCGCAGACGGGGGTCGAAAGAGAACAGATCACTCTTGCGACAGGTAATACAGAAGACGGATAGTTATTGCTGGAGAATTGTATCATCTATCGCAATTATCTGACTATAATGTTACTAATAAACATATGGACTTTCTTCAGCGGATGCATAAGCAGAAGCGTAAATAAATCCATCGAATAGTTATCTGGCCGTTTGAACAATCAGCCCTTAGTGCCCTCCATTGTACATACAAATCAAACGCCTGCGAGGTATTCCCCTGTCAGGCGGCCACCGCCACCTCGCTTAGCAGCGACAGATAGACAGATGGACAGACAGGTAGATGACGTTAGTAGAGCCCTGGTAGTATAAGGTGTTGGCTAAACCTAAATAATTCAGCGTTGATAGATTTCTCTCTTCACGTGAGTGGTTCCTTAATTACTTATGAATATTTCGACGGGAGGTGGTACTCTAGGGCTGGCATGTGGTTCAATGATCTAGTTTAGGCTATATTTTTTTAAATAAATTGATTATAATTGGATATAAAAAAATGTGTCCTTACACTCCTTATCCATTGGGGCACTAAGTGAAAATTAACTCAATTTTACAATTTAACAAAATTGATAAGAAAATAATAATAATATTTTTTATTGCAATCCATAAAAAAGTACATGCAAAGGCGGATTTATTGCCTCAGGCAATTTCGAACAATCAACACTATCAAAGAGAATTTTTCAGCTTAGGGTATGCAAAGAAAAACAACGCTTCATTTGCAGAAATACACTTTTTCAATGTTGTAAACATTTGTAAATAGCCCTGCACATTTCGTAATCATTTTGGACAGAAGTGGTAGTTGAATATCAAATCTTCATAAGGGTTTCCTGTGGCTAGAAATCTTTAAGTGACAATCAATCTTTCCATTTTCCAGTTACGATTTCTGTTATTTTTTGAGTCGGCGTCAGCCGGGCACGCGCTGCGCCAATCAAGAGAACCTAACCTAACCGAACCTAACCTAACCTAACCTAACCTAACCTAACCTAACCTTGGCTGACACCGACTCAAAAAATAACAGAAATCGTAACTACAAAAATGGAAATTATTTTTTACTTTTTAGTGCTTTTTCTTTGAAGTCGGTTATTTTTTTGTTAATTTTTTTTTTAATAAACTCTACTACTATGCTAAATAGCATACTTTCAAGTATCATACCGGGTGTTACCGGAGGTGGTCCAAACGTTAACCAGTTATTCCTTGGTCAATTTGGAACAAAAAAATTAGATACAATTTTGCTAAAAATGTTTTCGCCTGCCCTTTTTAATGTGTTTGCATTAAAATTTCACTACGCCCATTTTAATGTGTTCAATTTCATTAGGTGCGCTAGACCTGATTTACACTTGATTTTTTAATTATACTGATTTAAAGGTTTTTCAAAATGATGTATCTAGGTGTTTTTAGAATTTGAAAATGAACTCTTGATTCGTTTTTTTTTCACTATTGTGTTGACAGCCTGTATGTTTCTCTGTATCTGTATCCGTATATCCTTTTCGCTCTTCGTTTGAGTCCTAGCATCGTAACACCACTATCACGAACTCTTATAATATCCTAGGTTTTTTGAATGACCAATTATAATATAATTTCTTTTATATCTACGTAAAATTTGATTATTCCTATCATTTATAACTCGCTTCTCATCACGATAACTTATAAGGTAAAACATGAGAGAAGACGGATAAAACCGACTGTTTCGTCTGCCTTTTCCGCGGGCGAAGCCGCAGATACTTGCTAGTATGTTACAAGAAGAGAAAGCATGATTATATATGATCATATAAAAACTAAAATTAGTCTGTATTATAGAGCAATACAAATAAAAGTAAAGTATTACATTATGTGGACCACATATCGGAGTTTAAAAATTGAAGTTATTTGAGCAGTAAATAACATGTAATATACCCAATAAATGTAGTAACATTTCCATAACGAGCGCACCATCGTTACGGTAGCTGTGAAAGATCGGTGCTCGTCTGAAATGGCCGGAACGATGTCGTCAGCGGGACGAGGCTGTATGAGAGGTTTATTTTTCATAAAATGCAAATGACAGAGGCTGCTCCGTGCGACTCCCTAAATGATATGCGTGTTCGCCTAGCAGGCCCACCGCGCGCACATGCTCACCAAAACGTGCATAAAAAGCGTATTACGGTGGAAAAGGGTTTCTCAAGAGCAATCCAATGAGACACCATAAAACAGAATATCGCGCAATTTCTCGCGCCTTCTAGTAAAGAATGTTACACAGCTTCTGGGGTAACCATGGCACCAAGGAACATATAAATAATGGTGGCCCTATTTTTAGTTTCCATTGTGACGTCAATGACATTGATTCTGGTGGGGGTCATTAAAATAGGATAAAATCCCCTTGTCAATAACATTCCTTCAGTGTTACAGTAACTCGCTCGATTAACTTTTAATACCCCTGATTTTTTTTTATTAACTGGTAAGTCATCTTTACTGCATACATGCAAAGTCATCCTCGGTAGCCCAGTGGCGCGACGCCTTGCGACTCAATAAGCTGGGTGAAGCACCTCTGAGCGCGGTTGGTTTCTGGATGGGTGGCCATTTTCCACTGTTGGTGCTGGCAATGGTTCGGATGTCATGTAAAACAAGATTTCCCCTTCCTTACTTACTAGGTGGTAGGGTTAATCCCACCCAGGTTGGTACCATTCAGATTCAGATTCAGATTCAGATTCAGATTCAGATTCAGATTCAGATTCGGATTCGCATGGAATGAACAATGGTCGAAGCGGAAATGAAAATCGTCCGTGTTTTCCACCGCGTTCAATGTAGCCGAGCAATATAAGGAAGATTCTGTCATGGCATTTAGTTCCCATTACACCTTGATCTTTGGAACTTGCTTCCCTTATTCCTCCCCATTCTACCAATATCCGGAGCACCCGCCGCAGAGAATCAGAGCACCCCTTGTGGTGACATTAAGGTGCACTTGCTCGCCACATGTAGGAAATTAATTGCTCCATTAATGGTTCCATTCTTGTCCATAAACTATGTTGCCGGTTATTGCTGGAAGTTGTCGTGACGACGAAATCGACAGATAATGCTGCAAGTTGAGCAACTTTAGTTGATCGTGTACGGGTAAAATAACACGAATTACATAAATCAGCATAGTCAAGGCCGAACGGGGCTCCTGCCGTGGTGGCACACAACAAATGACGCGTCCCGGCGCGATAACCCGCGCCCGCCAGCAAAAACACAACGACATGTACTAACATACGTCGTTACGTCACGAGTGCGGCTCGGCTGGTCCGCGGCCCGCGCCATGCTGCGGGCCGCGTGACGCACGCACGCCTCTGGCTCCGAAGCAATAACAAACGAAACTGTTATTTATACTTCCAACTTATTTATGGGACAAATCAGATTTTACGAAACTAAAATGATGTTCAAGAAGCGTGGAAACATGAACTATTTAAAAAGTGAGTTGATATTTAGCCACGAATTCGAACTCACTCTTACCTGAATGGGCCCCCAGGCTTTTAACCTGAACAAGTATATAAAGTTGCTACACACCGAAAACGGCTTCTCGAAATTTACAGGTTTAGATATTTGTTTTGAATAATTTAAGCGCACTTTTGAGTTTTCTAACCTGTGATCTTAGATACAAGATACTCACAGATCATCCTTTGGAAGGGGACAACTTTTAATAGGGAGACTTATAAAAGCTATCGGCAGTTTGGAATCCGGTTCTCTACTACAAACTATGTCAGTCAGTCAGTCAGTCAGCGTGTTTGCGTCCACTGCTGGACATACGCCTCTGACTGGAGGAATGTTGGACAAACTATGCATTTCTTATAAAATGCAATTAAATTTAATTTAATTTACAAATATAATTTTATACGCTGTGCATGAAGAAAGATTAAAAATAACAATCAAAAATGTTTGTCATTCAGAACGTACAAAAGTCACAACGAGAAAATAGTTTTTTATTTTTTCAACTTCTTCATGCACTACGTATAAAATTATAAAATCTGTATGTTATACGTCGAACGAATGAATACATTCTTTATTGTGCATAAACAAACATACAATTACAGAGAAAACATAAACCAAAACAACAATACTGCACAAAGGCGGACTTATCACTAAGAGTGATTTGCTCAACGATGTGCATGCTTGAGTTTTTTTGTCAAACCGTTATTTTATACGATCTGCATTTTATACGTTCCGCCGTTCCCCCCGTCTAACGCGCGCCCACTCGCCCGCACGCACTCGCCCTGAAGATGAACTGCAGTCAGTTCGAAACGTCGGCTACTAAGTAGGCCTGCGAAAAATAAGTATGGTAAGCCAATAATAGTAATTTCTAAATTAATAGTAGTTTCTTTCAAGCCCCCACTTACTACCGTTCATCCTTATGTTTATAAGAATGATAATGTCAATTATCCCAAAACCAACAGCAGGCAATAGATAACTGAGTTATATCGTTTTTAAAGGAAGGGTCAGCGTAAAATAGACGCACGTTACCGTTATCTGGGTAATTAAACTTTTTCACAGCGGATCATTAACGTTTGGAGATAACAGAATACGCGGAGTTGTGAGACGTGCCGGAGTAACTTTCGTCCGAAGATGAGATTTCTCCAGTGGCCGCCAGCCGCCGATTTTTGAGCGGCCACTCGGAACTATTTGATTACACAACCTTTATTTAATTAATTGACCAATAGAAGCGAGATCTCGTATAAAAGTGTTCCGACCTACAGAAAAAAATCTTATACTATACATTACAAAACATTCAATGGACGTCAATCACGGTTCAAGGAACTAATCTAAATGCATAAATAAAAATGGATTTTGGTTTGTTCGGAATTAATAGACATCGCAACCGTTTGACGGAACTATAAGAAAGTTAGTACGGACTTAGTAGTTTCTATGGAGAAGGTTTTTTATACTATCTAACTACTTTGTTGTAACCAGCCATCAGATGGTGCTGCAGCATATCAACTTCTGAAATATTCAACCTATCGCCATGAAAATTGGTATACATGGAAATTAGAACACGGAGATATTACGCCCGTGAAGGTTTCTAATCACATTTTACTGGGCTCCGTTCGGGTGAATGTCTAAAACGAAATTGACCCAAGCTAAACTAGAACCTCAGCTAGTGAGATGTAAATGTTAAAATAACCTCAGTTGTTTTTATATAACTGGGCATGTATGACTAATGACAATGAAACCATTGAATATTATCACCGCAACCACTTGCTAATTTTCATTTCGTATAATTCAGCGTTTGATAGTCTAGACTAAGTTACGTCCCAAGCTGATCGATTGATCCACAGATTCGATTAACCGAATTAAAAACAACCCGCAAAGAAACTTTACAAATTAAAAACATTTGTGTGTCCACATTTATTTATATATATATACGATCTAAATTCTATAGTTAAACTTACATTTTTGGTAGAACAATTTAAGGCAAAGAACAAAGAACTAATTGAACAACAAGGGCTATAAAACAATAATAAATAAATTTGATTTAAAATAAAATGTATATTAGAATTATACGTAATTTGTGGTGTAAAAGTTGTTCACAATTGAACAAATATGACGCGTGTCTTTGTCTTGTTTTTATCAACAAAACTTACAAAAATTATCAAGTCAAAAGTTCTAATAAAATATAAAAGAATTTATTTAAAAAATGCTATAACATAGTTATTATAAAAGACAAAAAGTCTTATAATTCGAATGGTAAAGCACAAAAGAAGATTATATTTCAGATAGTTGAGTTTTTACAATTCAGATAACAATGCATTTTTATGGTAAGCAAGACCTGAATCAACATCCAGGATTCACCGGGTAACGGAACTCTTCAACAGCACAGACACGAAATGTTGCATACGCCTTTATTTGTGAAAGCTCATTCTAAGTTTCACCATGACATGGCTACTGCCATGAGGGTTGGATTCCGGCAAAGGTATCGTTTATCGATCAACAGCACAGGCACGATCATTCGTGTATACGATTCAATTTAAAGTTTATTTTCCTCTTTTCCAGCTTTTCTTTAAATGCTTTAAGCATTTAAAGAAAAGCTTGTTTTAAAAATAAGTGTATTTTTTTACATTTTTCCTCACACAAAGTTACTAAAGTTTGATATGATCAAATATGGTGTTTGAATATCACATTTATCATATTAACAAAGGTGATTAACTTTATCGCCTCAGGATATTGTTATTACTACGATAACACACCCGCAGGGTAATATTGTAAAACTATTTTTGTTTTTCCTAAAAATGTTTTTATAAAACAATTTCACTTTGTATTGTCACTTGCCCGCTTCAGGTTAAACTTTTCCGTAAAAATATACAATGGCATTGGAGGTTTGTGTGAAAGCGTCCCTCCCACACTTTCCAGCGTTTTTATTAGATGGAAATGAACTCATATATTCTCTCTTGATTCTCTCTTTGCCAAAATAAAGGCGTATCTCTGGTAATGCGCGGGTCGTATCATCTGCATTTGATTGTATTTTTAATTTTATCATTCCGGACCTTTTCTTCATTCAGTTGAACATTTCGGACAAATGAAATACATTATCGCGGAATTTCCCGCTAGGCCATTTTTGACATTGCGCAAACATTGTTGTGAAAAAAAAATAAGTGTAACCATTTCTGTTTATAGCGCTGGAAATATATGGCTAATACCGAGGCTAATACAGCACCTACTGTCATGACATTAGCCTAAGATGCCACCCGGGAACTAAGCGCCATACCAGGGACTTCCTTATCTAGATCGACTACATTGAACTGGATGGAAATCGTGGGCATTTTTAAGTGCGGCTTCTATCACATTTCCTTTAATACGATGACAACAAATCGGGCGGGATTAACCCTATCAACCGCAACGGTCGAAAATAGTCACCTTTTCAGAATCGAACCGCGCCCAGACTTGCTTCAGTTCGATCATCGGAAGGTAAGGCGGCGCGCCACGGGCAACCGAGGCTTTTATGTTATTAAATTCAAATAAAAGTAAATATGTCCACGATTTGTGCCCACAAATTTTATATTTAAATAAAACATCACTTTCCCACATTGCTACCTATTCAATATAACTTTTGCCTTAATTTTTTAATAGAGAAATTTTAAAACAGAATATATTTGACAAGGACCGATAGGTTTGATTCTCAAGATTTGGTAGTGAACTCGTATTTTGGGAAAATACAAAACTCCAAGGCACAGATGAGATACAGTAGAGTTTGGGAGGACACATTGTGTAGTGCGTGTTCACGATTAAGGGTTTCCTGCGCCGACCGGTTCGTCTCGCTCTGTTGGAAGGAGCAGTTCCGGTGTTTTGTAAACCTTTGCTTTCCGAACTTTTGGCTCCGAATTACGTTTCCAGAACGCCACTGCAGCCACCGCCGCAATTAACAGCAATGTGATCAGGGACCCCACCATCCACCATGGAGACGACCCGCTGCAATCAATCGATAAATTGCTAGCACTCTCGACCGTAGCATCTTCAGGCCTTTGCGCTCGTAGTGTACCCTCGTGAGTGGCTTTTCTCCCTTCTAAGCTGTTGACAATTACTATTGTATTGATTCTTGTAAGAACTTCCCACGATGAATTTGATACACGGCTCCTCAGGCTACACTCCAGTATTTTAAGGTTGTCTGCACTCACCAAGTCGTACTCTAACGATAAATTTACCATTTTCATGTCTTGTATTCGTCGTCCATTGAGGACAACATCATTTAATGTCCAGGCTAATTCCCAATCTTGATACTGTTCATTGTGACAAGCAAGTACACAGAAAGCTCTCAGTGAGCCTGGGGTGAAGGTTGTGACGTCCGCTGTGGAACCCTGTTTTTTGTCATTGACATTAATACTCCAGGCGAGTGCAGGGTTGCCAAATCTATCATCACAATTCAATAGTGGCGTCGGTCGTTTCACAGCAGAGTTTGTGGTATTAACTAACGAATATGTACTCCCTCGTTTTGTATAAAACGTATGTTCCGGGTATCTGCCGTTGAACACACACTTGAATTTTGCTCCCGGCATGAACTGAAAAACATCAGTTGTGAATGAGCAGGTATAATCCACCGCTTCCAGTTCACTGAAGGAGCAACCCTCGAAAAGAGGATCGATTTTGTAGTTGTAGATATTGGAATGCGGAAAGATGGATAAAAATATATTGACTGCTGCACCTAGTGGGTAGTTCGTTCCCGTACATGTTATTTGTAGTTTTGTTTCGGTTATATTTCCAGTCGCACATATTCGTATTTGATCAACATATTCGCAGCCTTCAATGACCTGTTCCTTGACTGGAGTAATGACCACTTGTAGAGGTTTAACTTCGACTGGAATAACACTTGTTGTAGGTGATACTTCTCTAGTGGTCGCGCTTTCTCCAGATGCGAGTACGTAGCTAAACAGCAACAATGTGCTCACTGCCCACATCTCTAGAGCCATTCTTCACACGTCTGGTCTTCTTCACACGGGTCCTGACAAACAAACTTATATGATGACATTGCGGGAGGGAATGAAAACATCTCTGAACATATACAGGTGGATTTATATTTCTCAATTATGCAGTTCAGTTCAGTTCAGTTGGGTATACTGTGACTCAAGCTGTCGTAGTCAAACTCGGACTTCCGATTTGTATGAAAACACGGAGTCGGCGTAAACAGCAACTTGAAATCAAACTCGTAAGTACAAATCAGTAAGCTGTCAAATCAAACTCGGACTCGCAAATGTTGTTAGTTAGCTTAACGCCAACTGCGCGCGCTCGTCAATTCCTGCATACATTTGAAAACGTTAGTCAATCAATTTTCCATAAACGCCAAGGTGACAAGTGGTACTAGGGTCTCAGGGAGCCAGCTCGGCCGCACAAGCTGGCTGCTAGTGTAACTAGACATGGAGAGCTAATGCTACACTTGCTATTACGATATTAGCGCAAAAAAACCAGCACGGGCACATTGAACTAGGTGGGAAGCGCGGGCAATTTTAAGTGCTGCATCGACCATCACTCATTCAATGCGGTGGTTACCCGGCGGGATTACAGCCAGTAAACAAGTAAGAAAGGCGAACTTACAGTTTACCGTGGAATCCAAACCATGAATCGTCTCTTCTTATGATAACAGCGGGAAGAAATCTTGTGGGACCTAATATTATTTTTTAAGTGCCGAAACGCACACAGTAGATATTTCAATATTTTTGATTACTGTAGATATTAAATAAACCATTGAGAAGGCTACAATAAAAAAAATGTGCAACTGTTCATTTAGCACAGTTAAAATTCAGTAATGTATGGTAAAGTATTTGTCATTCTTATTAATGTATTACGGTAAGTATCTATAAATGGGCCAAAACATCTATTTTAAGCGATTGTATCTTTTCACTGAATATAAAACATAAGAAAGGAAAAAATACTGAAGCTAGAAGAAGTTTTCACACAGTTAGGGAAACAGGAAGAGAAAACAATTATGTCACACAGTTAAAAAAATTAAAGAATAGTAACATTTAAATGTTTAAGGATAACTGTTTTCACTCAGTTAGAGTGACCAATCTACTTAGTTGGCTCTATTTTAACGTTGCCAGACGGTTGTTAGTATCGGAATTACAGTTAGATTCACATTTTTTTTATTAAGTGTATGTTGAAGTGGTTTGGGCATATAGAGCGAATGAGTGGGGAAATAGATGTCCAGAGGGAACGTACCGCAACTAGATTAACGAATTATAGTGCGTCATGTCAGATGCGTTGCAATCGTCATCGTAGATCACGTATGAAATGTTTTATGACGACAGGGGAAGGGAATGAAGTATGCCGTATGCTGCTCTATTATTTTTGCTTACCACGTCAGGGAAGGGTCGTGATAGCCTCTAAGTGTATTTGCTGGAATGGGTACCAATACAGTTTAAGCCATGCTAATTTTCATTTGTTGGATTAAAGAAATAAACAACCTGTAAGTTGTTACATCACGTATGAAATGTTTTATGACGACAGGGGAAGGGAATGAAGTATGCCGTATGCTGCTCTATTATTATTGCTTACCACGTCTGGGAAGGGTCGTGATGGCCTCTAAGTGTATTTGCTGGAATGGGTACCAATACAGTTTAAGCCATGCTAATTTTCATTTGTTGGGTATAAAGAAATAAACAACCTGTAAGTTGTTACATCACGTATGAAATGTTTTATGACGACAGGGGAAGGGAATGAAGTATGTCGTATGCTGCTCTATTATTTTTGCTTACCGCGTCAGGGCAGGGTCGTGATGGCCTCTAAGTGTATTTGCTGGAATGGGTACCAATACAGTTTAAGCCATGCTAATTTTCATTTGTTGGATTAAAGAAATAAACAACCTGTAAGTTGTTACATCACGCATGAAATGTTTTATGACGACAGGGGAAGGGAATGAAGAATGCCGTATGCTGCTCTATTATTTTTGCTTACCACGTCAGGGAAGGGTCGTGATGGCCTCTAAGTGTATTTGCTGGAATGGGTACCAATACAGTTTAAGCCATGCTAATTTTCATTTGTTGGATAAAAGAAATAAACAACCTGTAAGTTGTTACATCACGTATGAAATGTTTTATGACGACAGGGGAAGGGAATGAAGTATGCCGTATGCTGCTCTATTATTTTTGCTTACCACGTCAGGGAAGGGTCGTGATGGCCTCTAAGTGTATTTGCTGGAATGGGTACCAATACAGTTTAAGCCATGCTAATTTTCATTTGTTGGATTAAAGAAATAAACAACCTGTAAGTTGTTACATCACGTATGAAATGTTTTATGACGACAGAGGAAGGGAATGAAGTATGCCGTATGCTGCTCTATTATTTTTGCTTACCACGTCAGGGAAGGGTCGTGATGGCCTCTAAGTGTATTTGCTGGAATGGGTACCAATACAGTTTAAGCCATGCTAATTTTCATTTGTTGGATTAAAGAAATAAACAACCTGTAAGTTGTTACATCACGTATGAAATGTTTTATGACGACAGAGGAAGGGAATGAAGTATGCCGTATGCTGCTCTATTATTTTTGCTTACCACGTCAGGGAAGGGTCGTGATGGCCTCTAAGTGTATTTGCTGGAATGGGTACCAATACAGTTTAAGCCATGCTAATTTTCATTTGTTGGATAAAAGAAATAAACAACCTGTAAGTTGTTACATCACGTATGAAATGTTTTATGACGACAGGGGAAGGGAATGAAGTATGCCGTATGCTGCTCTATTATTTTTGCTTACCACGTCAGGGAAGGGTCGTGATGGCCTCTAAGTGTATTTGCTGGAATGGGTACCAATACAGTTTAAGCCATGCTAATTTTCATTTGTTGGATTAAAGAAATAAACAACCTGTAAGTTGTTACATCACGTATGAAATGTTTTATGACGACAGAGGAAGGGAATGAAGTATGCCGTATGCTGCTCTATTATTTTTGCTTACCGCGTCAGGGAAGGGCCGTGATGGCCTCTAAGTGTGTTTGCTGGAATGGGCACCAATACTGTTTAAACCATACTAATTTTAATTTGTTGAATTAAAAATATAAACAACATGTAAGTATAAACATTCGAAGAAGTTGGTTAAGGTTATCGCACCGATATACGTCGTTGTCCGTTTGTGTTAACCTCGAGAGCTCTTAATCTCATGATATTGCTTGAAAATATATTGTTTTTGCAACTAAATGTGTTAATCAAATTATCCTTGTTTCATGCTGGTAGAACTGGTGCTGCATAATTACATTTGCTTGCGTTTAGTAAACATTTTCATGGTTTGGTTTCTCTTAATAAGAAAAGTCACCGACTTCACAAAATATTACCAGCCAAAATAGTGGAAAGTAACAAAAGGAAAGATTTCGAAGTGAGTTCCGGCTCGTAAAAAGAATACAATTGGGCCCACTGCATTTCTTCCCGTTCATGTCGTAAGGGCCAACTAAGGGATTCGTCGTTTGTGCTTCGGATTCCACGTTATACTGTAGGTCCCCTTCATTACGCGATAGTGCTAATCCCGCCTAGGTTGGTACCATCACCTTGAATGAACAATGTTCGAAGCGGCAATAAAAAATATACATGTCTTCCATTCAGTTCAATGTATCTGTGCAATTAAAGGAAGGTCCTCGCATGGCACCTAGTTCCCATGGGATATGTTGGCATAATATCATGACAGTAGGTGTGGAATTAGCCATCCATGTCCAGTCACACAAAAAAACAGGGTGCAGTAGCCGGGTAGAAGAGCATTGTTAACCGAAAAATGTAGTGACAAAAAATGGAGTGTGTAAATATTTCGTAAACAGGCAACGAAGTGAGGTGTTTAGTATGAAGATATTTATTTGTGTATAATATATGTTAAGAAGTGAAAGAAGCATTTGAAGCTTTAGCCCTATGAATATGCATTTATTTGTCTACCCCTCCGGATAAGCAGCGTGATGGTTTTTATTAAACATGACACCTTTTTGGGGTGTACCCAGGAATTATATAGTGTAATTTAATGGGTACATGTGATAAGATCTTGCTAAGCTGTTTTAGTATACATGAACGTTTTCATTCAAGACGCGTAAACCGCATGTTTAAATCACAAAATAGACCACCGTTGACAAACCTAAGTAAATAGAAACCTTTTCGTCGCGTTAGTCGAGGGAAGAAAGGTTCTGTTTACGCCCGACTACAGAGAGCAAAGGGAAGGTAATGTTTGTCATGTGATGCCTAATACACCGCGGAGAAAGAGGCTTCTGTGTTTCTCTTGATATATTTTCAAGTGAAGCGTCCCAATTTACGAGGAACGTAGTAAAAAAGATGTGTAGAGAAACCACATAGCTTACCTCTTAAAAAACCCCTAGCGCTTTAAAAATACCAATTGATGCACGTAGATGTAGAAAACCGTCATTCGACGACTGCGCTTAGAGTTTTGTTTTCCTTACATTTTCAATTTGTTAGGGTCCTGTCGCAAAAAAACGAAAAAGGGAACGGACGTACACGGTTATTATGGTCTGGCTCTGGTGTATGTCGGTCACACGCATTTTTGTCCCGATTCGTTCTCGAATTAACGGTTTTTGAAAATTCTGAACGTAATCCAGTAAGTATTGGTACACTTATGTTGTTGTGCACACACTAATTATTTTTGCTCAAAACGTCATACTTTTTGAGAAAAAGCTACATTTCTGAAGCGCTCATTTTGTATGAAATTGCAAAAAAATCCCCATCAGGCGAGGGCGAATTTCTTTTATGTCCAGCAGTGACGAGACCCTCGGCACATGAACACGTTCATGCTTAACCAGTTGTGTTTATGTAACAGGACATGAATGGCTATAATATCAGACCCACCGTCATGATATTATTCCAACACACCGCATTCTAAAGCAATTAGGTGCCATGCCACAAATGTCCCTTTATCAGCACAGCAAACAAGGCCTCATAGGAGCAAACAATTTTACTACCAAAAATGTATAATTACCGCAATACCTAACCCGAATTGTGTCATGTTCGTCCGTTTAAACTACCCGTTTTTTGTAAATCTTCAATTGTTCAACAGTGTTTGGTACAATTTTAAAGGTGTATGGAACAAAGAGATTTTATAATATCTCTTTGGAATGGGTTCCATTAACGCAGCCATATAAATGAAAGCAAATTACAAAAAATTAACAAAAAAATAACCGACTTCAAAGAAAAAACCCTAAAAAGTAAAAAATCCTTTGCCATTTTTGTAGTTACGATTTTTGTTATTTTTTGAGTCGGCGTCAGCCGGGCACGCGCTGCGCCAATCAAGAGAACCTTGGCTACCTTGGCTGACACCGACTCAAAACATAACATAAATCGTAACTACAAAAATGGCAATTATTTTTTGCTTTTTAGTGCTTTTTCTTTGAAGTCGGTTATTTTTTTTGTTAATTTTTTTTTATTTGTTTATTTTTAGTGAATCTGAAGTACACTTACTAATTTGTACACGTCCTTTCCAATAAAAAAAGAATCACCGAAATCGGTTGGCGTTATATTGAGTTATTCGTCCATTTGTCGCGCACATCTTAATGCAAATTTAAGACTTATATTATTTTCTCATGGATATCATTGTCAGAACTTAACCAAATTAAAATGAGACCATTTGGGAAGCACTAGCTTTCATTTAAAAAAATAATCATCAAAATCGGTTCACCCAGGCAAAAGTTATGAGGTAACAAACATAAAAAAAAAACTATACAGACGAATTGATAAGCTCCTCCTTTTTTTTTGAAGTCGGTTAAAAAAAACAGATAGCACCATAAATTGCCATATTTAAAAATGTCTACAGAAGGCCATATCATTGCTCTTTTCGCAGCAAAATTTATATTTTATTTCGTCCTCTATTTTTCAAGCCGTTCGCTTTTAAGATCAGGAAAAAAAATCGATTGTAGCACCTATTTACTACTTGTCATTATGATATTAATAATTGCCAACGAAAATTGGTTACATTTTAATTAATGAGTCTAAAAAAACTCAATTTAATATCATAGATGCTTATAATCCCCAAGCTAATTTTTTATTTTGTCTCTCTTATAAAAGTATAAATAGAACATTATTTCCTTCACTGAACTATACAATTCGGAGGTAAGCATACGATTAATAGCCCAGCGGCTAGAGCAATAAAGGGTTCGATAATTCTAAAGTCGCTGATTTTTTTTACAGGCGATGTAGTTTCCTTATGGAAGGTTGGGTGCAAAAGATTAGAAAATTCGGACCGGTGCGTTTGAAATTATTTAGGTATTTTCAATAATTCGATCTAAAAGATTGAATAAATTATTTAAGTCAAATTTTATGATTGTATATTGCTCAGAACTTTATTTCCATGTCGTAAGAAAAAGTTTAGAAAAATTGCGGTTTGGGAACATAGCAAAACAAAAAATCGCTCATTATAATTACAATACAATATTTAAGTCTCTAAATTATTGTTTTCCATGTTAGGAATGAACTTTAGAACCTGCTATAAAAAGTTTAGAAATCTATGTAGTTTGCTTTCAAAGTTATTTATGTTTTTATCTTTAATTCGACCAATAAAATATTTAAGTTATTAGAGTCTGCGGCAACATGACCATATCGAAACACTCTATCAGCATACAAAAGATTAGAAATATTCATATAGTTCATTCCTAATATGGAAAACAATAATTTAGAGGCTTAAATATTTTATTGTAATTATAATGAGCGATTTTTTGTTTTGCTATGTTACCAAAACGCAATTTTTCTAAACTTTTTCTTAAGACATGGAAATAAAGTTTTAAGCAATATACCATCATAAAATTTGACTTAAATATTTTATTCAATCTCTTAGATCGAATTATTGAAAATACCTTAATAATTCCAAACGCACCGGTCCGAATTTTCTAATCTTTAGCACCCAACCTTCTATAAGGAAACTACATCGCCTGTAAAAAAATCAGCGACTTTAGAATTATCATAACTTATCATGCCAATTTGGTCCGCTTCGACAGGTCTATAAGGCAGGGGGGTGTGATCTCACCCAAGCCCTTCCTCAGTCATCTTCGCCTCGCCGCGCCGGTGACATTGTTCCTCTGTTAAATTCCCGAGTTCAGCTTCAAGCCATGCTGGAAGATAGTTTTGAAGATGAACCGGGTTAAGCCCAAGGTCATTGCGACCGAGAGTATGATAGGAGGACAAATCGTTATCGACGGAGAAGTTATCGAACGGGTTAAAGAGTACGTATATCTCGGTCAAATCCAAGGAATAACTAAGTACATAGGTCGAGAGACGAATTTAACTGGGTTGGGCTGCCTTCGGAAAACTCAAATACGGTCCGAGGACCGCAAAGACCCAAATATATGACTAGTGCGTCCTTTTGGTTATGACGTAAGGGTTTGAAACGTAGACTCTGACGGTCGCCAGGTTGAAAGTTCCAGCGAGCAATAGAGCAAGCCATGCTGGGAATATCGCTACGGGATCTGGTGCGTAAGGCGCACCTGTACGAACAGAGGCTTCTTCAAACGTGGTGTAAAGAAGCACCTGGTCGGCCGGCATGGTTTGCGCAATGGTTTGCAATGTTCGAAGACCCATGGGCGTCGTCGGGCACCTTAATAAGTCCTGGCGTACGCCATGTGCCGCGCTTAACATAAAAAATATAATATTTTTTTTACAACGTGACACTATAATATTGATATTGTAACCGGTAGTTATCTACTTCTAAAATTTGTTTTTAAATTGTTCGATATGTGGTACCATGGTCTGACGAGTCGTCAGTTTGGATATTCACAAAGCCTGCTAACGGATGAGACCAAAAGAATCAATGCAAAATGGTTTTTTTATTTTGGTCAAAAAAAATTATTTTAAACATAATATTTTATTCTTTAATTGTGATTTTGCATACTTAGATGCATCTGAAAGAATATAGACGATCTGTGTAGATTTTACTTCAGTTACTTACAAATATTAGTTCGAAGAAAAAATTACCTCCGTTAAAAATATAAATTAAATATTAAAAAGGATTGTAAAAATTGGTTTATTATAATTTCGAAACCAAAATGTTCATCTAAAATTCTCAATCTGCATGTAGATGCAGGATAATTATCTGAACTCGTGTTTCAAGTTTAACTTTGAAATAATAATTTGAAGAAAACAAAGAAAATTTACCTGGATTTTTAATATCATTATTTTTTACAGTATACATTTAAATTTTATTTACGTGGAAAACGTTTGTTTGTCTGGTTTTATTTTGCCTTTTTTGCATCACAATGAATGAATGAAGACATTGTGACAAGTTAACTTGGAATTTAAATGAATGATTAACCAACATATCGCCAACGTTTGGCCTTTCTCCGTAGAAAAGTTGTCCCATCGCTAAGTTTCTAGCTGTCTTTATTCCTCTCAGGTTAGATTTCAGCAAGTGCTCATTATCTTTAATTGACACTAAAAAGGCCTTTATATCTGAAGTGCTCACGGGAAGTGCTGATTATCTTGTACGGGTATCGATTGCGAGATGGTAAGAAATACGCTTTAAGTTGGCCCAACCCGGCGGGACTAACTCATTCGCGGGCACGGTACAAAACCGTGCTGTTGCGCTCTGGGACCTTCTCTGTTTCAAAGAAAAAGACAGGCTCCGTGATGAGGAAGATGCAACATGTCCACAAAAAAGACAATGTGCATAGTGTATGATTTAGTAAGATTTACGAACATTTTAAATAAAACGACTTATAGCTAAAAACCACGACCGCTGTAGTCAAAAATCTAACAAAACCCAAATAGACTATACATCTTGATTAAATAAGCTACGAGTATCTCTGATGACTAATCTTTTTAAGATGTTCTTACTTTATCATTACGTAATCCACCTCCAAAGTTATTGTAGAAAACGTGAGAAAAATTCGAACTTTCGGACCTTATAACTTAGAAACCAAACACAATTTCACAATGCCAACGGTCATCTAGTTCGATCAAATAAAAATATTTTGAGCAACATTTGGGATCTCTGACAAGAAATATGGGCGTGATCTTTTTTTCCCGTTTGTATGGGGAGTTGAGCGGGATGGCCCACCTTAATGTGCTGATTAAGCTTACCAGTACTTGGTGGGAGAGACCCTTAGGCGGGTTGTATTTGAACTTGACCTTCCCTGGTAAACCTTTGCGCCGTGCAAACCATTATTGTGTAACTAGCTGCGGTACCCGGCTCCGCGCGGGTTAGTGTCGGCTAAATTATCTCATGGATAAAAAGTAGCCCACATGACTGGTCCAAAATAGGGTCAAAGTGGTCCAGGACAATGTATTCATGTACCAAATTTAATCAAGATCGTTCGAGCCGAAATAGCATGATTTAATGAGAAACATCCAATAATTCCCATTTAGAGCTTCGTTGACGTTTGGTGGCTATTTAAAAAAAAACATTTGCCGCGAGAACCTTTCTGCACTTTCACTGCTACATTGCTTACCTAGTAAGTAACGTGTAACGTAGGTAAGTTTTGCGTGGACTCCAACCCACAGCCAGCCTCAACATCGAAAACAGTAACCCATCTCGAACCTGACTGCTCCCAGAGATGCTATACATTGATAAAATACGCATATAAATCAGGTAAGTGGTTCGCATGTTATAAGACTTTAAGACTCACTACTTACCCTTCTGGTAATGAAGCGTTATATTATGTAATCTATAAGATTTTAGTAGAATCAGGCTAGACGTAGATACAATGCACATCTAAATCGAGTAATTGGTTCTCAAGGATTTTATTCTGTTGGTCGCTCCTCCGACGATTTAGCGTGATGCCAAGTAGTCCTAAAGTTGCAGGAAATACCAAGCCGTACTTCAGTAAAAGTAAGCGCTGCCGCCGCAAAGCCGAGCCGTGCATAGCATTGCAGTTTGTATGACAGCCCCATCTTAGCGTAAGCGGAACTGAATTCTATTTAGCCAATCCTAATTCCCGGGTAGTTAAATGTACATGTACTAAGTTTTACAAATCGCTAGTGCCTTGAACATTCGCCAAACGGACACCAAACAGTCACGACGTCTGCTCTCCCCCCGCCGCCGCTCCCCGCCACCGCCCCCGGCTCCTCTCCCCCTAGTGTGAAGTATCGCTACCGGCATCGTTTTCGCAGCCCCGTGAAAGTTCTAAAGCCCATGGGCACATAAATTGTAGCCTATGTGTTATTCTGATGTATAAGCTATATTATTGTAAAGTTTCATTAGAATCCATTCAGTAGTTTTTACGTGAAAGAGTAACAAACATCCATCCATCCATTCATCCATCCATCCATCCATCCATCCATCCATCCATTATTACAAACTTTCCCCTTTATATTATTTATTAGATGAGTAGTCGTCGTGCTCACCCAGGTCGTCGGTCTCGTCGCTCCAGCCGGCGCGCGCGGGCCCCGCCGCCGCCGCCGCCAGCACCCACGCCACGCGCCACACCACGCCGCTCACCATCTTCTGGCTCGCACGCTCATCGCCCACTCTGTGTCCTCGTCACCACTGTCATTTGGTGAGTATTTAATTGTCTGCACTACGTTCTAACGCAGTCTTGGTTCAAATACCAATCGAACTGGGACACGTTTTTTGTATTCATTTTATTAATTATGTTTTATTTAAATTATTTAATATCCATACACAGTCATGATATATACCAAACATACTACATCCCTGAAGGAATTAGGCGCCATGTCAGAACCTTTTCTTTATGATCACGGCTTCATATAATTGGATGGAAAACACGGACATCTTAGATTCTTCATAGATTTATATGAATTGCATCTAATGATTTGGCCTTTCGAATACTCATGGCCTCCTCCATGAAAGGCCGTCGCCATGAACTGGCTCAGGCTAACTAAACTGGCCGCGAGCTATTTGCCTATCTCGGACGGACAGGCTGCACAGAAAGGTTCATCCTTTACAATAAATCAACGCTCGAAAGCCGTAGGATTACTTTTAGGGATTGGAATATTTTCAATTCTTTTGTACACTTATTTAATATTAGATTTACTTATGTTATCTTCCGAAAGGTACGCCTACTCTCCATACAAACGTAGTTTGCAAATCGCTTCATAACCACTTTGAAGTTTCATTGTTTGTATTTGGCATCAGTCAACAGGTATGTATTTGTGCTACAGGTTTTTGTTGTTTTTAGGGCTCCGTACACAAAGAGTGCCAACGTAACCCTATTAGTAATCCTCCGCTGTCCGTCCGTCCGTCCGTCCGTTCGTCCGTCTGTCACAGGGCTGTATCTCATGAACCATAATAGGTATTTTCACAAAGTATGCATTTATTTTGCCGCTATAACAACAATTTAAAAGTAATATAAATTAATTGTATGGGGGGACATGATTTTTTTTTAAATCTTGTTCGATGGTACGGAACACATATTGTCCGAGTCCGACTCGCACTTGTTTATGTAAAAATGAAATCAAAAATCGGCAAAACAAATCTAAAACTGTTTGATGACTGGTTATCAAAGTTTTTTATAACGACGTGTTAATGTGATAAAATATTAAACGTGCGAGACCTGGAAATGACTGGACGATAGGACAAGGTGAAAGGACGTATTTATTTTTTTCTTAAACCGCAAATTCCGAATATCCGAAACTATAATAGATGTTAATTTCAGCTTTGAATTCTTGGCTGTATTTTTTCGCAACTGTAACTCTGAAACGTAGAGCTAGCTAGCCTTTAAAATCCGAATGTGTCACTTCACATAGAGACACGAAAGTACGACAGCTTGACTGTCACGGTGTGTGCGACGAAATGTGACGTTCGTGACATGTTTTGACATTTGACCCGTAGAAAGAGAATCTCGCAGACCATTCCGGGAGGAGAGTTTAGTCACGTAAAGGTAAAGGGCTGAATCTGGGTTCACATGGTACAGTCCAACCCTCTGATGCTAAATATGTCTGTATGCCTGCGCTTAGTGGTTGCGTTGTCTAGATTGGCTATATAAAATAGATGTTGGTATGTACCTACTGATGAATATACTGGTTGTCTAAAAAAATGATACCTATTAATAATACAACAAAACTACTTGTTCAGGCGCCTTATCTACGTAACGCAACCACTTGGGGCGGCAGGCAGACTGACACATTTAGCTTCAGAGGGTTGGTCTATATCCCGTGAACCCAGTTTTAGCCATTTACGTTATCGTTACCATTTTTGTCGCGACCTCCTAGTCTACACCCATTTATTGATTTAGATTCATGGAGGCGAAGAAATAACTTTAATTTCCTCACCTCCATGTTTAGATTCGAGCTAGCGAGCTATAAACGAGCACAAGTTGATAAGCAAGACCAAATAAACGCACGAAGCGATAAAAGTATGTTCATCTCAGCCTACCCCAGCGGGTAAGTGTCTTGATGGTAATCAAAAGTGACTCTACAATTGAGACAGCGTTCGGTTTCATCGCGATCGTGTCATTCGAAGGTAATAAAGCAAGTGAGAAAGCGTTTCAACTTATCTACATCTTGTCGGAGATTTATGTCCAAGTCGTGATGTTATTGTCGGCAAATCTACATGCGAGGGTTTTCTTTTACGGCGCCGACGGAAGAAGGGAGCGTTATTTGAAGTCACAATGTTTCAGAACAATGGCGCCATTTGCAACAAGATCCGATTATCATAAGCTTAGCGTTTGAATGCTAAATTCGTTTCTATCTTCACGCGACTCACTATCAATAACTTTTTATATAATCCAACCTCGGTCCGTCTATTGTTCTGTATACTTGAGATAACCTTTGATTATTTTGAATTTTATTATTTTTCTTAACTTATGGTCGCTTACTATCACGCTTAATTACCTGAGGCCATGGAGGTGAAGAAACTTCACCTCCATGCCTGAGGCATGATCAGAGTGAGAGGAGGTCGGGAAAACACTTCAGCATCTTCTAGTATTTGTATGTAGGATAATTCTATTCAAGTTAATGATTTAGCCTACAGTCGAAGAATAGTTTTTTTTTATTTGACGCCACTGAGATATATCTATTGCATTTAGATTTTAGGATTAAGGGCTGATTTTTCAATAGTCTGATAAACAGCCAGATAACTATTCGACTGATTTATTTACGTTTCTGCTTATCCACCTGATATAGTAAGTCCATATTTTTAATAGTAAAATTATAGTCACATAATTGTAATAGAATGAATAATTGTTATTATTTTGTTATTTTTTTTGCCAACAGAGACTGTATGTAATTTCAAGATGTGTTAAATAAATAAATAAATAAAATAAATAAAATAAATAAAAATCCTCCGGCAATGACTATCCGTCTTTTGACAAATGTGAATTTGTACTATCCGTCCGATTGAGAAATCTGCCCTAAGTAACATAACATTTGGTCTCACAAATAAGTGCTCAAATTGTACTTACATGCCACAGAATAGTCTAGATGTGAGGGTTCATTAGGCAACAAATTAATTGTTTTTGTAACTCTAGATATAATGCCGAAATCTATAATTTGTTGAAGATATAGCGTGCGTTACAAACTACAAAGTTAGAAACGATAATGTCGTAGCCATCAGAAAATAACGAGTTACGAATTTTCGAAACATCCAGGAACTAAGCCTTTGTTACCATAACACGTCCGACCATGCACGGGGGCGGTTATCTTCAAATTAATGAACACCTTGAAATATTTAAAACAGTAGGTATAATGTTTAGTTATTGGATAACATTAAACGACAATACTCGCATTTGAGAATAAAAACCACGTTATGTCTCAATAGGGTTACAGTAGAATTAGTTTTTTTATCAAGTGTTCTTTTGTAGTTTTCATTCCTATACGGAACTAACAGATAAAATGATGTTAACTTTTTATCTACATAAATTAACAAAATCACTGATCTCCTATGAAATCGCGTATATATCATGTGAAGTTTTCATTATGCTACAATGCATGCATACGTCTGGGCGAGAAGCACCGCAAACGTAAAAACATGTTTTAATCACCTATTACGCGTGATGTTAAAATAATACGGCAAGACATTCAGAATATACCCTAATGTAAACCAAAATTAAAAACTCTATAGGTTATATATATAGGTTATATTCTAGCGCGATATTACGTTAAAAATGTCGTCTAAAAGCAGTTTGAATAAACAACTCTGAATGTGTTACCAGATAGCTTAACTTTAGATTAGTGGCGCCCCTTAATGGAGGGTTAAAACAAAGTGCAGCATTAGTTTACCGCCGAGCGCACGCTTAACCGTCATCAGCGGTTGAGCGACACGCGGCACGCGGCACGCAGCACGCAGCACGCCGCGGCCGCACGCATTGCATCGATGCTATCGGCATTTAAGGTGGCCCAACCCGCTCATCTCCCCATACAAAAGGGGAAAGAAGATCACGCCCATATTTCTTGTCAGAGATCCAAAATGTTGCTCAAAATAGTTTTATTTGATTGAAGTAGATGTCTGATGACCATTGGCATTGTAAAATTGTGTTTGGTTTTCAAGTTATAACGTCCGAAAGTTCGGATTTTTCGCGCGTTTTATACAATAACTTTGGAGGTGGATTACGCAATGATAAAGTAAGAACATCTTAAAAAGATTAGTCATCAGACATAGCTTATTTAATCAAGATTTATAATCTATTTGGTTTTTGTTAGATTTTTGACTACAGTGGTCGTGGTTTACTTTTAGCTATAAGTCGTTTTGAAATTAAAATTTTCGTAAATCTTACCAAATCATACACTATGCACATTGTCTTTTTTGTGGACAGGTTGCATCTTCCTCATCACGGAGCCTGTCTTATTCTTAGAAACAGAGAAGGTCCCAGAGCGCAACAGCACGGTTTTGTACCGTGCCCGCAAATGAGTTGAGGCCGCCGGGTTGGGCCACCTTAACTGTTTTATTTACATACTAGCTGAGGTACCCAGCTCCGCTCGGGTCAATGTCTTTTTAGATTAATGAAGGGGCAAATTATTTCTTGAATATTATGAGTTCCCCATACAACATTGTAACCACTATTTCTCCCCCTACAAATTTAATGATTGCTACAAAAGTTAGTCGATATCCTTTTTCAAGCTCCAGACTATCTCTACACCGAAATTGATCAAAATTGGTTTGGGGGATTAGGCGTGAAAAGCCTACACACAGACAGAGTTATTTTCGCATGCATAATATTATTATGGATTATATTACATACTAGCTGAGGTCCTCGGCTCCGCTCGGGCCGATTTAGTTTTGGACATTCACCCGATCGGAGCCCGGTAAATTATTAAAAACCTTCGCGGGCTTGTTATTCAAACGGTCAGTTCTAAATCTCAACAACAGCGCCACCTTTCAGATCTAACTATAACTTAGAACTATCCTTCCAGGCTTCGACGAATATTTGAAAAAAAAAATAGCCGGATTGGTAAAGACGTTCTCGAGTTTTGTCTTACCAAAACATTAAGGCATTAATTTTTTAGGGTTCCGTACCCAAAGGGTGACAACGGAACCCTATTACTAAGCCTCCGCTGTCCGTCAGTCCGTCCGTCCTTCCGTCCTTCCGTCTGTCACAAAGCTGCATCTCATGAACCGTAATAGGTAGGCAGCTGAAATTTTCACAGAGTGTGTATTTATTTTGCCGCTATAACAACAAATAGGTAAAATAAAAATAAAAAATAAAGGGGGTTCCCATACAAAAAACATGTTCTTGATGTGTTAAATCTCGTACGTTGGTACGGAACCCTTCGTGTGCGAGTCCAACTCGCACTTGGCCGGTTTAGTATATAGATATGTATCGATCCACAAAACTGCAGTAGCAGTTCGTTGGCACAACAATTCTCTCTTTGAGAGCTGGTTTGTTATTAAAATACATAATTTTTCGAGCAATTCTGTGGAAAAATATGTTGAAGGACAATATTATGTTTAGGTGAATAGATAACATATGTTTCATGAAACACATATTTGGCTATAATGCTAGCTACACTTCACACTGGATCCTCTTTCTTTAAAAGTTCCATTGCTTCAGTTTCGTAAATAATGTTTCTTGAAATCGTAATGAAATATTAACGGTTTTCAATGTTTTCTAGGTGGTAGGGTTAGTCTCGCCCAGGTTGGTACTATTGCATTGAATGAAAGCTGGTTAAAGCGGCAATGAGGTCCGTGTTTGTCATGCAATTCAACGAAATTAAATATAAGAAAAGTCTAGCACCTAGTTTCCATGTGGGATGTTGGGCTAACATGACAGCAGGAGCCATCAATTTCCAGCTCCATAAAAAAAGAAAGCAGTAAAACTAATTTCGCATCTCTAACATAAAACTTGGGGTAAAACGCGAGCGGAGCCAAGAGTGGTGTTCTAATGCATGAATACAAACTTTAAATAAATGACTGATTCCAGGACCGATACCGGGGAGAATTTGTGCTTCCGTGGAAATTCGACGCGGGAAATTGCACCTAGCGAGGCCATTTTCTCGAAATGTATTCACACTTGGATTTAACGGTAGCGTGTTGGCCGTACCCACAGCGGAGCTTCAAATACGTTTCGGTGCGGTTCCAGACATTTCATTTGTAGCTCCATAGATTTAGATCTCTTGTCAGGTAATTTTTGTCAACTCATTGTAAGCCCTATTTAACATCAAATTCCTGCAACGGGTAACTGGTTCCGTTTCAATTCCGATTCGTGTATTCGTCTGGCAATAGTTAATAGATGGAGCAGACAATTTTTAATTACAAGTCTTCTATGAAACGTGTAATCGTAAAAAGAACGGTGGAAAAACAAAGGCGGACAATTAAAAACAGATGCTTGGAAGTTATTAGAAATAGGAAAAAGGTCTGACTTCAAATAATTCCTCACGATAACAAGAAGTTTAAAATGTTCATGGTTATTTGTTTATGGACAAAGTAATTTGGGCTCAATTAGGTTGAATCAAATTGGGTTGAGTTAGGTTATAAAGACTATACACCTTTTCTTATTAAGATATTTCTTGTAATATGATTGAGCAACCTCAAGATATATTTAGCAAGGCACTGTTATATCTTCATGAGATTTTAAAACTAAAGTTAGTTTTAAAAATTAGGAAGGATCGTTTCGCTCAATTATTAATCATCCTTCGTCAAAGAAAATACTGTAGTGATAGTGAATCTAGTGAAAGTGAATCTAGGGTAGGTTGAGCATTAAATCTTCCATTACAGCATCTAATAGCTATCTGTCCAGCTAATTAACTCGCCGGTACAAGCACGTATATTCATGTGATTGCACCGGAATTAGAGATACATTGAAGAATACCTTTCGATCGATGTAGATTTTGGAGTTTGATGAGGTTTTACACAGTATAACGACTTAAAAATGCTTATTGGAACTTGCGGTGAGACTTTTACCTGATATGTTACTTCAAAAATTAAAAAATGTAGATTAATAACATAAATTACTACTAAATATATACATACCACCATAGCATAAGATAACTCTGTTTGATAATATAATTTTACTAAGTTTATAAATGTTTACTTAAATGTATTTTATTAGGTTTGTTCCAACTACAATTGAAACACAATATTGTAGTTTCAATTAAACTTAAAAACTTCTGAGGCAAGTTAATTTAGATTAGTATTATTTTTATGATTGTAGGTTTAATAGTTTAACTAAAGTTAACTAGACGGCCGTAAATGTACATCGTCGGCGTAAGATGTGCCAGGGTCACGTAAAGTTCGGAAGGACGCTACGCGAGCGACACGCACCCTCCGCCCGGCGCGCTCCGCCGCCTACTGAAGTTCCTGAACGGCGCTGATAGCTTTCTCCGCACACCGCGGGAACTTCGGGCGCGGGCCATGCCCTCTGTGAGCGGCCCGTCGACGAGAAGGTACGCTGAAAGGTAGTATCAAACCAGTATAAAAGTTATGCAACGCACAAATCAAGACAATTACGAGTAGAGAAAGCAAGTTGACCTTTACAAATATTTCTCATTAAAGGACCACCAGGATAATTACCTCAATTACTGATTTCATAACTTCAAATTATCCGATTTCTCCAATTCCGAAGGTATTCAGATTAATAACTATTAAACTACATTAAAAAAAATGTACACTGTTAATATAATATTTTATTTTTTTTCGGAAGGTATGACAGCAATAACAGCGCCATGCATTAATTAGGGTGCCAACATGGTGCTTCGATTACGGGTGCTAAGATGTTGACCTCTTCACGAAGCAAAATTAGGGAAGATATTTTAGGTCGTCCAGGCATGCCTAAATTTGTATTGAATTATTTAATCACTCATTCGTTCTACATTTCCAAATTATCTTACGGTACGACCGTATTTTTCAATGTTAAATGCATTTTTAGCTATTAGTATCTACGTCAAGCGTGTTTTTCTCTTCGTGTGAGTCCAAAATATATGTGTTAATGTATGTATAAGTTTGTGTAAGCGATCGCTAGGAGTAGTCACTTTAGACTTTTTAAATTTCATTTTGAATGCTCAGAAATGTTTTAACGCGATGCGCTTCATTATAAAATATGTCCGTCAGCCGCTGCGCCGCCGCCGCGCCGCGCCGCCGCGCCGGCGCCGCGCCGACCGCCACCGCGGTTCTTCTAACGAAATGCATCCCGTATCTTTCGACACACGAAAATAACACCTCATGGCCGGGCCACACACTACAAACTATTTCTTTATATTTATTTCTTGTTTTAGTTCGTATTTGTTCAATAATAAGAACATTTGATTTCCTTATAGACCGCAAACAATTTAAAAAAAATCGAAATCAATAGGTCAAATACATACTTTCATAGATATTCAAGGTTATTTCCCTAAGTAATTTTATGAAGTTAACAACCAATTGTAGATAAAATGGAATATCTTTCAAGACTTTGCGATAGGTTGCTGCATTTTTCTGAAGGACCAAAAAGAGATCGCCTCACGGTAACTTAACTCGCCGGGTGAACAAGAAAGCGAGTAAATCTATTAAATCTGAGGATTAGTTGCATTTTGTACCGTGCTAACTGGTAAATTTCAGTTCAATGCAACTAAGCGACAGATTTAATAACTCACTTGCCCGTTCACTCGGCGAGTAAATTTACCACTGGTAACCAGCCAGGCATTAACAAGGGGTGTGGACGCACCATGCCAGAAATATCTCCGTCAGTCGTAACAATAAGCGCATTCGTCGCCGCTGCATTTTGATCCCGCCGATTATTTGTTGTGAGATTTCGGGCCCGAAAATAGAAACACGGCCGTGGACAGAAATACAAATTAACAAATGAATCTCTTACTTGAGAGTCATTACCCTACCAATTCCCCTTACTACGGGCGAGAACTGTTTACATGCTTTAAATGTTTTACTAGGTTATTGATTTTTTTTATGTTATATTTTATATATCGGTTTTTTTAAATATACTCTATAGATTCGAAGATGTTGGCTAATAAACTTTGGATAAAAGTTGTATTTTTTTATGTTTTTTGCGTAGATTTTTATGCGGAATAAAAATACAGATATTTACAAAAAAAATAATGATACGGACACAGAACGTAGAAAGTAATAAAACAAATATTATAATCTGTCAAATTTTAGGGATAGGGAAACGTTAGGGCCTGGAAGACGATTTCGCTAGTTGAATGGCAGTCGCCGCGCAAAATTGTGCCTTGGCCAATAGACAAAGAATGCATTTCTTAAAATTTTCAAATCTTAGTTATTCTGTGACTTCACGACAGTCTAAAACTGTAGCTTTTATTTTATGAAAAGCTTATACGCGATGACATGTTTTGTATTTTTGCTAACAACTAGCTGTTGGTGGAGATTTTGCTCAAGTTTAATAGATTGATTGAAGATTCTTTATTAAACCCCAAAATAATGACAGAAAGGACATTGCAATAACAACATCATACGCGGGGTGCAAAGGAAGTTCGTGTTTAATTATTTAATATTAGATTGATTCCTTTCGGATTGCCTTGAAAAGAGGCGCGATAGTCTCTGAAAAACCGGCCAAGTGCGAGTTGGACTACACACGAAGGGTTCCGTACCATCGTAAAAAATAAAGCAAAAAAATCACGTTTTCTGTATGGGAGCCCCCTTTAATTTTAATTATTTTTTAATCTTACCTATTTGTTGTTATAGCGGCAAAATAAATACACACTCTGTAAAAATTTCAGCTGTCTACCTGTTACGGTTACTGAGATACAGCCCCGTGACAGACGGACGGACGGACGGACGGACGGACGGACGGACGGAAGGTCAGCGGAGGCTTAGTAATAGTAGTAATAATAGGGTTCCGTTTTCACCCTTTGGGTACGGAACCCTAAAAAGGCGGCTAGTGAAGACTACCCGAAAAATATAAAATCTTGCTATCAATAGTTAGATCTTCCCAACGTGTTATAACCCGAAGAGAACAGACTGTTTTACCCCGAGTTGTCTCATGTTGAACCCCACTGTTCAATTATCCTGTAATTTAGCGCGGCGTTAAGTTACGAAAAAGATAACTAGAAAAATATATCAAGAATCAATCTATTCGTAGATAGTAACCGCATTCAAAAGGGGGTAAGTGATTTTCATGTGATAATCTGAAAGACAGACATCGGACGAAGAAATTTATATGAGTGTGAAATGTCTCTGCGCTTCCGTACTATTCAGCTGTTCATGCAAGGTGTTCGTATTCGTAACAAACTCATATTAGAATTTAAACACTTCAGTGTCCGAAAGTTTTGTTTGGATACGTGTCAAGCAAAGGCTTTTGTGGGTGAACAAAATGGCAGCTGCTCTGAAAAACATACAGAACTGTACAGTTATCGTCAGTACGAAATAATACACAGGCTGAATTCTGCATGAGATAAAATACGCGATTGGAGTTCTGACTTCAACTGAGATATAAGTTCTACTAACGTAACTGACATCAAAGGCATTTTTCACTAGATATTTTTTTAACTACTACCATATACATCTCGTTGAAAGCATAATATACAAAAACAATTAATGACTAACATTAGAGTCATCAATCAATCACTGTAAACTAGTTTGTAAGTATCAATGGAAAAAATAATAATACAATGACCAACCTGACGAAGTTTCTTGTCGGCTCTTCTTCGCCAGAAGTAATCGAACCGACAGGAAAAAAAAATACTAATCCGAGTGTGTAATATACATCTAATAGAGGAAATAAAGAAACTGAAACTACGGAATGAGTAACTCGAAAATATCCTTTAAAAATATCGAGCGACCGGACCACGCCCAATCAAAAATAAGTTTTCTTTCTTTGCTGCCCTCCGCTTACAATCATAATTACGAAATAAAAAAATATAGTTTGTTTTACTTAAAATAGGTTACCAATAAGACGTCGAGCATTAGTTATTTTTGCTGAGAAAATTATTAAATGAAGATATTTTTAAAGACAAACTTCTTAACCGGGGCCAAGGCAAAGAGTTTAAATATAAATGGAAACACGTAAGGGTCTGAGCATTTACTTTTAATAAAATTTCTCAAATATAAATTTAAACAAAGAATAGCGATATGTTAAAAACTCGGACATTTCAACGGACTGGGTCAAACAAACCTAACACTGCATGTGAGACCACGTTTGGAACTGGATTGGATTTTTTTAAATGTGGATAAAATGCTTCAGAAGAAACGGAACCGGCATGCACCGCTAGACATGAGTTGAGACTTATTAGATTTTTTTTAATTACTTGCTGCACACCGTCCAATCTAAATATTTACTTGACTACGACATCGTTCCCATGATACTGCGTTATGCCTTCATAAAAATACCTCTCGCCCAGAAGTCTCGGTTTCGATAACTTTATAACGTTAACATTTCCCACGAGCTATAAAGTAATATTGTCTTAAATCCAACACAATTGGGATAGGTGACTGAAAGACGCATACGGAAAGGTCTATCTTATATAAGTGCATAATTAAAGCAAAATAGTGGCGAGTCTCGCATCGCATTCACCCTGTATCCGCGCGGCAGCCCAAAGCCAGCGGCAGCCATTCACAGCCGGTTGCACATCAAACGGAACTCCGCCGTTCGCACGAGCCAGCGACGCGCCGTTCTAGACTGATCCTGAGCGGCTTCGCGGCACACAACTCCGTCTGTTCCATTCCTGGGAAAATATTCACTCATCGATTACTCTTACCATTATACTCACTCGCTAAAAACTTAAAGAGCCTACTTTAAAAAATGTTTTTGTACTATGGCCTTCTCACATAACCTAACACTGCATGTGAGATTTTTTTTAAATGTCTAAATAATTCTTTGTTATGTAGTGTAATTTAAACTAAGTTCTTAAAAAATATGATATTATAGCTGTAATATGATGTTAGAAGGAAAGTCCTAGTTCCTAGGCACCTAGTTCCCACGTCTTATGTTGAGCATAAGATCATAACAGTACGTGTGGTAGTATAAGTCATTCATTTTACATAAAAAACATCGTCTACTGCAACTTTAGAAAAGTGTTTCGCAGCTAAAGTAGAAGTATGAGTATTTTATTTAAATTCTGGACACATTTTAACTATCATCAAAAATGGAATGCACATCCGGTTGCAATCAAAGATGAAGAATCAAAATACATAAACCTTGGTCAACATATGTAACATATGTTCAACGAACAAAAACCCAACTCGTTAGGTTAAGCAGTCTGTGTTATACCCGTTTTATAAATATCGTTTATATGAATCCTTGAGCGTGCAACAGCAGTGACTACCGTAACTTCCTGGATCGTAATATACGAAAAATTCACAGTAAAATAGTTTATTTTTTCGATGTTGAATTGTAGACATTAATTATTTTTTATTAATAAAGTTTAATATTTCGTCTAGTATAAAATTATCCTAATGGAGAGAGACCTAATGGTGGCGACGAGATCTTGCCATTTTTGGCAAACTAGTAGCGATGGGTCGTTCGCGAACGAACGGGTCAAAA
Organism: Incurvaria masculella; assembly: GCA_946894095.1. Lineage (NCBI taxonomy): Eukaryota > Metazoa > Arthropoda > Insecta > Lepidoptera > Incurvariidae > Incurvaria > Incurvaria masculella. The sequence continues at coordinate 12,675,101 of OX335641.1, read as the reverse complement.
GACCCGGGTCGCCTGCAGTGAATGACCGAACGGTTTTTTTGTTTGTAAAGACCCGTGCGAAAACATTCGGGTCGTGAACGATACAGAAGACCCGGGTCGCAAATCAGTCAAAAGAGTGGGGTTGTGCGTACGGAATGATGAAAGAACGGGTCAGTTGGTCGCGCGACCTTTTTTTTTCTCTTTCGATAATGGCGAAAAATGGTGAACTTAGGACTCCTGCGGACCGCATGACCTTTTTTTTCTCATTCAAAATGTTTGCGGAAGATGACCGAACGGGTCAAAACGACTCGTTCAATTTTCGGGGCGCTCGGCCAGACCCGGGTCCCGAAAATCTGGCGAATCAGCCCGCACACTTTTTTCTCTCCATCCTGCACGCTTGTTTATCGCCATCCCGCCCGTATTAGAGCCGTCCGCTTGCCCACCCACATTTATGTAATGAATGATTGGAAATAAATTTGAACTCTTTCGACGCGAAATAGTAAAAGGGCATTTGCATTGACGTACCATCTAAGTTTTTTGTTTGCATTGTCATTATTTTATGATTTCCCGAGGTTACAGCGGGGATTGCTGTTACAACCATGAAATATGGCGTGATCGAAGAACACACATTAAAAAAAAACGTACCAAAATGTCGAACCGGAACTAAATAGTTGGTATTCTATTATTGTAATGAACGAACTAATGTGACGAAACTAATTCATACCTGAAGAAATAAATAGCTTCGTCAAGTCAAGTGGCGGAGACTGACAGCCGTTGGTTAGCTTGCTTGGTTCAAGTCCAGCCTTGTACTAATTATATACCTAAAGAATACACTTTCTTCCTTGCTTGGTTCAAGTCCAGCCTTGTACTAATTATATACCTAAAGAATACACTTTCTTCATTTCATTAATGTGTCCATGATGCAAAATAAATTCTACATCCTCATAAATATAAAAAACCGGCCAAAAGCGAGTCGGACTCGCACACGAAGGGTTCCGTACCATCAACACGAAAAAATCACGTTTATTGTATGGGACCCCTCTTTATTTTTTTTTTAATTTCACCTATTTGTTCTTATAGCGGCAAAATAAATACACACTCTGTGAAAAATTCAGCTACCTACCTATTAAGGTTCATGAGATACAGTCCTGTGACGGACGGACGGACAGCGGAGGCTTAGTAATAGGGTTCCGTTTTCACCCTTTGGGTACGGAACCCTAAAAAATAGCCTTGCTTGCATAGTAAGAAAATGTAATATAATAAAATCGCCCTTGACTTCTTAACTTTAGCTTACATTATTTTTGGGGCATTAAACATTGTAAAAAAATTACTACAATTTAATTTGTCTTGCAATGAATAAGTTTAGATACGTTTAGAGATTATTGTTGTATTTTTACTGCCGCCAGTAGAGGCGGGTTGGTGCGAAAGCGAGGAACTGCCATTTTTACTTAGGAAGCACTTAAATACACGGTGGCTCGGAACCGAGTCGCTACCTCGGCGAAGTTCCCAGCAATGGTACAAGGTGACCCCGTTGTTTGAACAAAAATCTAGTACACAACTGACTGTAAGAAATTGTATTTAAAAATCGATTCATAAAAACAACATTCTCTGAAAAAAGGGACTTGCATATTTGGTTGGCAAGAAATTGTGATAAGGAAAAATAGAATGAGTATTCCTTTACTTCTAAGTATTATAGTGACTGAAATGTACAATGGACTCCTCGCGAATTTAGAAGCCTAGCCATTACATCATAAGGACCCGCCAGCCCCCACTTCCGTTGTTACACGGGCATGTGCTTATGAAAATTCCTAAAAAATCCGCGGCCCAAAAGTTTTATTATTCGCGGAGTCCTAACAGATTGAGTAACAGATTTTATTTCGATTTACCATCATTGATTCTATATTTTTCAGACCTCTAAAAATATATTGGACCAGGATGTCCTCACGGAATAAATAAGGTTTAATTTTTATGTCCTTGATTAAGTTTTGCCTAAATTAATGCCATCACATAATGGCCTCTTTTACGCGTGCTGAGTTCGCTTAAAACATCCACGTAAAAGCAGCACTCCAGTCGCCGCCCCACAATATGAATACCTCTACATCTACCGCCATTCAAAAGTAAACAAAATAAGTATCACTTTATTCTAACGTCTTCTAATGAAATTGTGAGGCATGACAAACTCGCCGGCGAGAAAATTTTAATTTTAGCAATTCCCGCGGCGACTCGACGGCGCCTTAATTACGCCGCGGGCCCTAATGCTAAATGATTGCATTAAATATTCGCGAAAACTTCGGCCTGATTGAATAGGGGATGGAAACTGACGTTAAATAAGAGAGTAAATTCGAAAAAAATCTCTTACAACTTTCCCGTCTGCACCCCGGGGAGTTTATTTCATCTTTCTGACTTCCCTCCGCCATCCTGCATCGTTTACGATAAAGCGAATATTTTCTTTACAAAAATGAACAACGTTATGCACACACTAAGAGGTGATCAAAATAATGAATTAACATGATATATTTATAAATTAGACTACTGCCATTATATACAGAAAATGGGAAGTAGGTGCCATGCTCAGGACGTTAATTGTATTGCACGGCTATATTGATCTGAACAAAGAAGATGGTTAATTTTCATTGCTGCTTCCACCATCTTTTAGATCAGCTTGCAGCTGGCTACCCTGAGACCAAATATTCTCTGCTCGGGAACCAGAAATGTCACCTATGACGATGTGATTAAAAAATATTTTATACAAACAGAAACTTGTTTTTTGTTTGATTTTCGCGCGACCAATGTAAATATGACCCTAGAACGACCATGTCCGATAAGCTAACGTTTTATATTTTTCGTTTTTTTAATAAGCACTTTTATGCAAACATGATTGTCGGAAAAATTTGGCATGGAACCATTTTATGATCAATGGTTAAAAGTTTACCCATTCATTAAAATTCCAGGTTTAAACGAGTTTTAAAAATGTTATGCGTATTAACCCCAACAGCATAAGCAGTGAGTGCATATTATTTTAATTTTATTACATTGACCAATAATCCTCTAGTTTCGCGGGTGAACATATTTTTTTTATTTTGTCTTTCCATTAATTGAAACATGTACTTCGAGGATGTACTAAATAAATATTCTAAAAATACTTTACAAAATCATTGTAGACGACAAAATCTCTTTGGCTCAAGCCCAAAAAGAAAAAGTCCATGCATGCCTCGATTTTTCGTTGTTGCATTGTTTGTACAGTTAACAAAAAGTGCAAATCTGATGAAAATTAACCAGGCTCTTTCTTTCTTAGCTAAAAAAAACAATCCTCGAAGTTTTTCGCTTGTAGCCAAAATGTGGGAAACTGTAAAACAATTTCTGCGTAGGCAGACTAAGTCGTCACCGCCTCCAACCCCGGAACCCCATCCGCCATTGTCAACACCACGTCCCCACCTCCAAAGTGCCACCACTGCCTCCACCCACCTCCACGGTGGCCACCACCACCGCCGTCGTCTGAGCAGGGTAAAGCGCTAACTGTTATAGTGGGAAGAACGCCTCTTGGAGAGCGCACAGTCTCAAGACAATTCGGACTGGTTAACAGAATAGAGAGACGCGTAGAGTCGACCAGTCACATTGTCTTTTGAAGTTCTATTTTTGAAATAACTGGCAATGGAGTCGGCTCTACAAAAAACCTAAGTAACTAAAACTACTATTGTTATGCTATTTATAAAAACTTGTAACAAAAAAGTAACCGACTTCAAAGAAAAAGCACTAAAAAGTAGAAAAATAATTGCCATTTTTGTATACGACGATTTTATTTTTTGAGTCAATTATTTTTTTTACTTTTTAGTGCTTTTTCTTTGAAGTCGGTTACTTTTTTGTTAAAAGTGTTTTTTAATTGTTTATTTTTAATGAATCTGAAGCACACTAACTAATTTGTTCACGTCATTTCCAATAAAAAAAGAATAATCGAAATCGGTTGAGTTATTCGTCCATTTTTGCGCACATACTTAAAACAAATTTAAGACTTTTATGATTTTCTCATAGATATCATTGTCAGAACTAAACCAAATTAAAATGGGACCACATGGGAAGCACCAGCTTTCAAATAAAAAAAGAAAGTTATTTTTTATTTCCATTGGCAATACATTCTTTGTTTGTTTTTTTTTTTTCAATATTTGTTATTGTGTTGTGTATCATATTTTATTGTCTATTCAATATATAGTGTTTATTTATATTATATGTATGTATGTATTTATATGTATATAAGGTGAGTTTAAAATAATCTACAAGCCTTATAGGGTTGATTCAGTATCTGATATAGAACAACTTTTGCTAAGAATGTAGGCATGTAATTTTTTTTAACTCTAACTCTAACTAAGCACTAACTCTTCAACTACCTAATTAAAAATATAGGTCAACCACGGGGTATTGACCCGACCGTGACCTACTGACACAAGACAATTCTCCGCCGCCGCCCGCCGCGTGCGCAGACAGAAACCCCGCCGCCCCATCCCCCCGCCGCCGCCGCCCCTCTCACTGAAGGGCGTTTGTTTTCGTTTTGAAAGCAATTAGTATGTCAAGGTCCATGGCGCGCATCGGGCATAAGTATCGCACGTGAGTGAATTTAAGTGAAGCGAGTGCTGATCGGGCGAAAAAGGCATGCATGCTTGTGTACATACCTAAATTACAGGCGCGCCGACCAAATCCATAGCCCGCACAGTGCATCGAATGTATGGGAGAATGGGGCAAAAATCATAACTTCTGTATTTCTTCATGGATTTTTGTGAAAAAAAAATTACTTATTAGTACTCACTAAAACCTACATTTTGAGAATGTTTTAAGCCTCTATATCTTCAGGAAGGAAAACGGCGATAATTATCAGTTTGAGGAATATGGTAAGGGATAATTTTGTTAATAAAAAAACGAATTTGACATAAACAAACTTTATAAAAAAAATTATCATTTATCATAATTGGTAATCTACTAATACATACACCGTTATACATCAGTATTAATATTATTATGGCTAAACAAGTTCTAATTTTCTAATAAAAAACAATTTATTTAAATTTTACATCTAACTTATTTCTTATAAAATATTTCCATACAGTGTTTGTTTCGTCATTATTTTAATTAATAATATAAATATTACTCAGAGTCTGAAGCCTCTTCCGTCACTACTTAATTCTAAATTAAAATCGACATTGTATGAACCTGAAGGCAGTTCTGTTTGATCTAGGTATTTCGGAACCTCTCTGTCCAGTGGCATCGATTTTTTTTAAGTAACCTTACTTTTTGATGAGATTAGAGGTTCAGAAGATAAAAGAAGTACCCTCATTAAGTCCTTATTAGAACTAAAACGAGAGCATTTGCGGGTGTGAGATAGTCGCTTTCTTCTTACCTCCTTATATTGTTCTAATCTAAATACAGAGCTAGAGCTTGAGAGGAGTAAGGGAAGATGTCTGACCTTGATTTTGTGAACCCGCAGCAATATCAGCAGCAAATTGCAGCTCTTCTGATGTTCTGCTAAGTGTGAGCTCTGGACACGCGCCTTTTCTTGGTCCTCAGCGAAGTATCTTCAAACGACTTGCAGGGTCTTCCACGTACACGACTTGGTCCAGGTTGATCTCCTTCGGTGTCAGTTAGTGACGGAGCAACTTTAGATTTTTCTGGCAATTGAATTTCTTGCTGAAGCCATGCTTCGTTAAGTTTGCGAAATTTTTGGCGATTGCGGCTGACTTCGTCCATTTTAGTATTAAATTTTAAACAAAATAATCTACTTGCAGCCTTCAATTTATCACTATATTTATCTGAGAAGACTGTTAGGTTTAATAATAAACATATTTTTTCGTAGACGGCCTTATTTCTATCATCTTTATCGCTTTCAAAGCACACTTCTGCGAGATCGATATTTTTAATAGAGTTGGTTGTCGCTGAAAAAAAAATCATAACTTCATAAGTCGCAGGCTGACGCAGATAAATTTAATGTTTAATTAAAGTATTTGAGTGTAGCAATAATGTAAGGTAAAAACTACGAGGTGATATTTGGTGATTTTTTTTAAAGCTCTGTTAAAGTTCGTTAATTCGTAAATTTTAAGCAAAATCAGAACAACAGCTTTGAAGACATATAGAATTTTAGTCAAACAATATAAAAATACATGTTAAATTTTTTTATAAAGTACATACCTGGGCCTGTAAACTCCATGATCATTTGAATGTAAACACGTAGTACTTCACTTCAATAAAACTTACAGCGCAAAGGATAAAATGCGACTAATAAGCAATTAGTGCAACGCACGCGGGAATACCAAAATGGAGGGGGTATTATTAGCCAATGGCAAATTACTAGAGTATAATTTCAGGATATTTCCAGGTAATGACTAATCCTCTTTACAATAACAAGTTCAAATTCCATGTAGTTGAAAGTCGATTTTTTGATTTTTGTCCAAGGGACGAGGCACTGTGGCCCGGCGCGGCGTACGTCAGCGTGGGAAGGAGGCAAAACTATTCGGGTAGGTAAAATAGACTCTGCCGCCGCTCGCTGCCTCCGCGCCGTCGGCCGGCGCGGCGCGGAACCTATTTTTCAAATAGGCAGTTTGAAGAGTTAGTGCACTTTAATAATTTATTTTCTTGGAAACCATTACCGATAGGTACATAGTTTCTTCGCAAAAGTTGTTGACAATACTGGGAAGAATGTAATGCATAAATTTCTCAAAAATTAAAATGGAACAAAAAAAATTACATACCTAAATTCTTAGCAAAAGTTGTTCTATATCAGATACTGAATCAACCCTATAAGGCTTGTAGATTATTTTAAACTCACCTTATATAAGTAGGATATATTGTAAGCAGGAGAATATGTAATCTGTAGGAATTATTTTTGTTTTAGTAAATTCATTTGTCTCTACCATAACTGTACTAGCACTACTGCTTAAGATACCCAAAAAAATACTGGTAAACTGTAAATCCATACGCTGATGGCAAGGGATGCACATTAGTTTGATTTCGCGAGGCGAATTTATCAAAAAATCAACACGTCCGTACGTACGTAAATCTCAGTTTATTTATTTAACGTTTATTCATTTCATAAAAATATTTCTTAATTTGACTGAAGAAATAGGCACGAGCCATTGTATGGTCTCGATCACCTCAATATCCTCTTAACGCTTCGAAGTATAGGTTCAACAATGGCTCGGCTCCATGCATTTCTAATTCCTAACGGTCTCTTTACGTGTGTACAAATGAGTAGTCTTAAGTAGGCGCTCTTCGGCCGTATGTTGCCATATTGCAACGAGCAATAACACAGCGACTAATGTTGCCATCTCGCGCTTCCCGGGTCGGGGTAACCGGAGGTTGTGTAGATGGTAGTCGCTTCAATACAGGGTAATTACAGTCTAGCGATTTTGGCAGTTTTCAATAGCTTATGTCAATGGACCTATATAGCTATGGACGTATACGATTAGGCCGACATACAACAACATTATAGTCACGTCACTCCGATGATATTCATGGGGTTGATACACGGAGATCGACGATCGATGATCTCCGTGGATGTTTTACCTGACTTCAAAACAGTCGCTTTCAAGTGACAATGATTTATGGTCGTAATTGCAATCCTACACACCCTTGAAGGATGTTGATATACGTACATATTATTGACACATGTACAAATTTTCAAATGTTTAAAAAAATATGGTTCCGAAATATTATTCCATTCCATAAAAAGTTATTTTAAACTTCCGAACAACTGATCGAAAGTTTGAAAGCGAACATCTGACCTTTGATCTCACTTGATTGAACTTTGACGACAGCGCTGCCTAATTTATTGATTTAGGAAAAGTTACTTTATTACAAAGCTTCAGTGCTATTATTACGTAAAAAGAAAGAAAACAAGTCAGGATTACACTCGTAAAAATACACATGATCTCGTTTCCTAAACTATTAAACGATGTAACCGTGGTCTTCATTATTTGCATTACATTTAACGCTACAGATGAATCCAAAGATGTCGAGTGATGCAGTACTCCCGTATTCTAAAAGAAACTAAACCAATCCACAATCCAATTTACAATCTTAAGGTGGCCCAACCCGCTCATCTCCCCATACAAAAGGGGAAAGAAGATCACGCCCATATTTCTTGTCAGAGATCCAAAATTGTGCTCAAAATAGCTTTATTTGATCGAACTAGATGTCTGATGACCATTGGCATTGTAAAATTGTGTTTGGTTTCTAAGTTATAAGGTCCGAAAGTTCGAATTTTTCGCGCGTTTTATGCAATAATTTTGGAGGTGGATTACGCAATGATTAAGTAAGAACATCGTAAAAAGATTAGTCATCAGACATAGCTTGTTTAATCAAGATTTATGATCTATTTGGTTTTTGTCAGATTTTTTTCTACAGCGGTCGTGGTTTACTTTTAGTTATAAGTCGTTTTGAAATTAAAATTTTCGTAAATCTTACAAAATCATACACTATTCACATTGACTTTTTTGTGGACATGTTGCATCTTCCTCATCAGGGAGCCTGTCTTATTCTTTGAAACAGAGAAGGTCCCAGAGCGCAACAGCACGGTTTTGTACCGTGCCACAGTGCCTCGTCCCTTGGACAAAAATCAAAAAATCGACTTCGAACTACATGGAATTTGAACTTGTTATTGTAAAGAGGATTAGTCATTACCTAGAAATGTCCTGGAATTATACTCTAGTAATTTGCCATTGGCTAATAATACCCCCTCCATTTTGGTATTCCCGCGTGCATTGCACTAATTGCTTATTCGTCGCATTTTATCCTTTGCGCTTTAAGTTTTATTGAAGTGAAAGTACTACGTGTTTACATTCAAATAACCATGGAGTTTACAGGCCCAGGTATGTACTTTATAAAAAAATATAACATGTGTTTTTATATTGTTTGATTAAAATTCTATATGTCTCCAAAGCTGTTGTTCTGATTTTGCTTAAAATTTACGAATTAACGAACTTTAACAGAGCTTTAAAAAAAATCACCAAATATCACCTCGTAGATTTTACCTTATATTATTGCCACACTCAAATACTTAAATTAAACATTCAATTTATCTGCGTCAGCCTGCGACTTATGAAGTTATGATTTTTTTTTCAGCGACAACCAACTCTATTAAAAATATCGATCTCGCAGAAGTGTGCTTTGAAAGCGGTAAAGATGATAGAAATAAGGCCGTCTACGAAAAAATATGTTCATTATTAAACCTAACAGTTTTCTCAGATGAATATAGTGACAAATTGAAGGCTGCAAGTAGATTATTTTGTTTAAAATTTAATACTAAGATGGACGAAGTCAGCCGCAATCGCCAAAAATTTCGCAAACTTAACGAAGCATGGCTTCAGCAAGAAATTCAATTGCCAGAAAAATCTAAAGTTTCTCCGCCACTACCTGATACCGAAGGAGATCAACCTGGACCAAGTCGTGTACGTGGAAGACCCTGCAAGTCGTTAGAAGATACTTCGCTGAGGACCAAGAAAAGGCGCGTGTCAGAGCTCACACTTAGCAGAACATCAGAAGAGCTGCAATTTGCTGCTGATATTGCTGCGGGTTCACAAAATCAAGGTCAGACATCTTCCCTTACTACTCTTCAAGCACTAGCTCTGTATTTAGATTAGAAGAATATAAGGAGGTAAGAAGAAAGCGACTATCTCACACCCGCAAATGCTCTCGTTTTAGTTCTAATAAGGACATAATGAGGGTACATCTTTTATCTTCTGAACCTCTGATCTCATCAAAAAGGAAGATTACTTTAAAAAAATCGATGCCACTGGACAGAGAGGTTCTAAAATACCTAGATCAAACAGAAGTGCCTTCAGGTTCATACTATGTAGATTTTAATTTAGAATTAAGTAGTGACGGAAGAGGCTTCGGACTCTGAGTAATATTTATATTATTAATTAAAACAATGACGAAACAAACACTGTATGGAAATATTTTATAGGAAATAAGTTAGATGTAAAATTTAAATAAATTGTTTTTTATTAGAAGATTAGAACTTGTTTAGCCATAATAATATTAATACTGATGTATAACGGTGTATGTAATAGTAGATTAACAATTGTAATAAATTATTTATTTTTTTATAAAGTTTGTTTATGTCAAATTTGTTTTTTTATTAACAAAATTATCCCTGACCAAATTCCTCAAACTGATAATTATCGCCGTTCTCCTTACTGAAGGTATATAGGCTTAAAACATTCTCAAAATGTAGGTTTTAGTGAGTACTAATAAGTAATTTTTATTTCACAAAAATCCATGAAGAAATACAGAAGTTATGATTTTTGCCCCATTCTCCCATACATTCGATGCACTGTGCGTGCCCGCGAATGAGTTGGGCCCGCCAGGTTGGGCCACCTTAACTTGGTAATTCATTAACATTATACCTGGAGGTTATTAAGATTTTATTTTCTTAGATATAGTTGTTTACTAAAACGTTCCGTTGTTCGGTGTATCATTTATTTTTTAAATTGATCTGCAGTGCGATTACGAAGCAAGAAATGTGGTGTAGCTTCTGTACCTACCCCTATCTGGCAGCAAACTCACATATTTTGTATGCGAAAGCTGTCAGTTTGGGCATAGGCAAAAGAGGAAGGGATAGACTGCCAACGTTATACCAATGTTGAATAGGAATAATTAAAGTCCACAAAATAAACCGATGATATTTTTATTTACAGTGACATTACTAAAACAGTTAAAATTTAACTTTTCCATCACGCCTACCTAGGCAAAATTAGCAATCAAGCTTAGTTGAATGACGGTGTAACTAGTTCTGGCAGTGACGGGAGATGGCGCTGGTTAATGATGTTATAGTACTACCAGCGAAAATAAGCAGTTTTTGGCAAGTTTTGTGCGTTGACGTTGAAATGAAATGAAATAAAAATGATAAATGATATATGTAGTATTGTTAGTTACTTATTCTATTTTTATTTAGTTAATAATGTTCTACCATGTCCACAGCCCGTAGTTTGTTTAGTAAACAGTGATTTTTCATTGAACCCACAAACGGTCAAGGTTTTTCTCTTGCAGTCCAGTCCCTTTTTTAGGACAGGTAGCGCATACCAGTGAATTGAATTTTGTTTGAATGATTAAAATGTTTAGAAAAAATATTTAAAAAGCTCTTGGTCTACGGGCTACAGGACTTGCCTTTCATGAGAAAGGTCTGGGTTCAAATCCTCGCCCCGATTATACACCACTTTCCAACCTTTCCGAGTTGGATAATTATATTTCGTTATGCGAGCTGTTTCACGATTCGGAACCCATGTCAAACTTCCCCTACTAGGTGGTAGAGTTTATCCCGGCCGGGTTGGTACCACCGCATTGGAGTAAACTATGGTTGAAGCGGCAATGAAAAAACCGTGTTTTCCATCCAGTTCAATGTAGCAGGTCCTGGCATGGCACCTAATACCTTCGTTAATGTGATGTGTGGACTAATATAATAACGGTAGTTATGTAGTATTACCCATCCATGTCAGGTTGCATAAAAAAAATAATGAAAGGATGATTAATATTCGAACAATTAAATTGTGCTAACAGTGGTTTTGGCGCACAATTGGGAGCCACTGAATGTCTTCCCGTGCATGTCGTTAGTAGCGACCAAGAGATTCGTCGTTGGTGTTTCGGATTCCAAGTAAAACACTAGTAAAAACATAATATCCTGGGCGTAGGGTTTATGGCGCCCGGGCATTGTAAAATTGCAGGAGCAGCGATGAAAATTGTGTTTTATGTTCAGTACAATGTAGCCCTGCAATCATTGACTTATAATTATTGCCTGCAATACAAGGAAGGTCCTGGCATGGCACCTAGTTCTCATGTGGTGTTTTGGGCTAATATCGTGACAGTAGGTGAGGTATTGGCAATCCAGTTCCAGCTACAAGGGAAAAACATACGGACTAATTTAATTTATAAAAGATGATACGAATTTTTTTTTTTTATTTATACCAACCCAGTTTGCTTAGGCAGTAAAACTGTGCCATTAACATTTTGTCTAAATGATTGCGACGGCGCTTGCGGTTAGTTTGGGGTGCATATCGCAGCAGCATCGCAGTAGCAAGTTGCAATATTGGAGTGCTCGGGCGGCCGGTTTGTAGACGCATTATAGCCATATTTAGGTAACTTTGAATTTACTTAGTCAGTTATTTTAGCCGACTGATATGAGAAGGCTTCTAAACTTCCATGACTTCACACTTCACTACGGACGGCGAGACTCCCAGGACCAATTAGCAGTCGGCAGTAAGATAACTCTTTGAAGGACCTTAAAATTTGATAAGAAACTTCCACCTTGAAGCGGACGATGTGGGCAGGCTGAACGGGCTGTTCGCCTTAAGGCGCGAACACATACTAACTAATTGGAAAAAATATATTTTACGCCTACAATAACAAAGACGGACGTTTGGTAATAGCATAAATTTGATCCAGTTAAATGACATGGCACCACGGAGGAGTGAGGTAGAGAGGAGATAGTCTAAGCAAAGAGGGTCTGTGTCCACCAAGTGGGTCTCTACGTCACAGCCCACGTGTTAAGAAGGCGTGGCTCAGCGACATTCGCGACATGGCTCTGGCGGTGTTAGGTTGTGGGACAATATTATGGTCTGCGGCGCAATTTTCCGCGAACAGTCGATTACACGATGAGATTTTGTGTAAAATGTTGCAAACATTACACAGGACAAAATAATCTAAAGTTTGTAGGTGGAATTTAGTTTTATTTGTCAGTACAACACCTCATATTTTATAATTTGAGTCAATATTCGAACATTGTATCGATGTATCGCTCTTGCTATGTGCCGATAGATGGCGCGCAATGATTTTCTTTGTACGGTAAGAAATGTTGATCTCATGATGCAAATTTTTATGACATTTTTAAATTAAAATTATTTGAATCCGCGCGAAGGTATAGATTGCAATTTCGAAGATAGAAAAAACTAAAAGTAAATGCAAAAGGCGCCATCTAGGTGTAGTCTTGTAACCACTGAGAATAGCTATCGGAATAGCTGCTACCAGAATACCGGTTCTGCCGGTAGATGGATTTAGCACAAAAGGCGGAGCTTGAACCCCCACCATGAAATGTTTTTCCCCCCGCTTCCCCGCGCAGTGTCACGCTGCGTTCCTTAGTAATATGAGCTAGCAACACCTCCTCTCTACCTCAATCCTCCGTGCATGGCACTTAGTTCCTTCGGGAATGCTGTAAGTGTGATGTTAGTTATCTAAAAAAATATGTAATCCTAAAAATATTTTAATTTTAATTAGCAGTCCGATAGGATTTCGTGCTGAAATCATTGAGTTATGCTTCCATTACACGCGCTCGCAAAAACCAAAAGCTAAAGGGTGATGACATAAGCACCGATCGGCCTTGTTGCCGTAATCCGTCTGAGTGGATAAGGGCAGAAGCACAGCTACCTACCTTCCTACTTGGGATCACCCCAACAGAACCCTAACAGAAGACAATTAGAGGAAGTTCGTATTGTGTTGAATGGGTGGACGAGTTAGGAGTAGTTAACTGACCAGTCAGCTCACCGCGTTTAGGTCGCATCGAAATACCAGCGGTTGTGAGTTTCTCCTCAATTATTGTTATTAGAGAACACGAATCGCGGTTGCAGTCTGTATTGATCCCCTATTTCCGCCTTAAGGTGGCCCAACCCGCTCATTTTCCCATACAAAAGAGGAAAGAAGATCACGCCTATATTTCTTGTCAGAGATCCAAAATTTTGCTCAATATAGCTTTATTTGATTGAACTAGATGTCTGATGACCATTGGCATTGTAAAGTTGTGTTTGGTTTCCAAGTTATAACGTCCGAAAGTTCGGATTTTTCGCGCGTTTTATACAATTACTTTGGAGGTGGATTACGCAATGATAAAGTAAGAACATCTTAAAAAGATTAGTCATCAGACATAGCTTGTTTAATCAAGATTTATAATCTATTTGGTTTTTGTTAGATTTTTGACTACAGCGGTCGTGGTTTACTTTTAGCTATAAGTCGTTTTGAAATTAAAATTTTCGTAAATCTTACCAAATCATACACTTTGCACATTTTCTTTTTTGTGGACAGGTTGCATCTTCCTCATAACGGAGCCTGTCTTATTCTTAGAAACAGAGAAGGTCCCAGAGCGCAACAGCACGGTTTTGTACCGTGCCCGCAAATGAGTTGAGGCCGCCGGGTTGGGCCACCTTAAGTGTGGAGGAAGTTCGGTCTCAACAGATTACTTTGACGATGATTAAAGTACATACACAGCAACGACTTTTCAGTGATCGCTATATCTTTAACTAAATGAAGATGGCGCCATTATCTATAAAGTAAAAAATAATTGTAGCTTGAAACTTGAACCTAATTAAAATAATTTAAAACAAAGGAAAATGTCTGATTTCGGCCCACCTAAAATATTATATGTTTGTGTCACAATAAAATGTGATTACTATAGTATTATAAATAATATAATAGCGTTTAGAAAATTCATAATATATATTAATTATATGAAGATTTTTTGAGTTTCCAAACGAATCCGTGCTGCACACACCCTCTCGCTAACTTCGTCACATACACCCTAACTCTCTCACACAAACACATACACTAATATTTACATTCACCATTAAGACACCAATGTTGATAACATAAACTATGTATGTCATAGAATTGATAAGCACATTCTAAAATGTTATTTAAAAAGTTTCGGCGCTGTTGCTTCATACTGGACATTCTCGCGAGCGGAGCTTCTAAACTTCGGTCCAGCCGTCTTGGTGTCTATAGGTAACATACAAACATGCATACACTCATCGAATTTTATATATATTAATATATACATCAATATCAATCCAGCAAAGAAAAGAGTATGCTAAAACATCCATACATTGCAGGCCCAGGATTAATAATGTTGGTGTCACAATGATTTGCAGCAAAAACGATGGATTTTAATGATTACTTCTTGAATCCCTAACAATTTGATTTATTTATGTGGTAATCTTTTTGTAATATATTTTTTAAAATGTATTCTTTCTACGTATTGCATACCAAAACTAGTATAAAACGTTTAATTTTAAGTAGTCGTCGTAGAAAATAAACCTGTGTCAATCAGCGTACAGCGTCCTTGAGACCCTAAACAGCCGCAGCAGCAGCGATATTACCAAATATTCC
This sequence comes from Incurvaria masculella, assembly GCA_946894095.1. Classification (NCBI taxonomy): domain Eukaryota; kingdom Metazoa; phylum Arthropoda; class Insecta; order Lepidoptera; family Incurvariidae; genus Incurvaria; species Incurvaria masculella. The sequence continues at coordinate 12,659,993 of OX335641.1, read as the reverse complement.
TTCCTCAAGTATGTGACATAAGGTTCATGCTCCAGGACAATGGTGGTTTACTGTTATTGTCAAACTATGTTTATTTTTTTATTTATTGTTATATACTCACACTATGTTTGAACAAACTTAGCATCCAAACAACATCCGACAACACTCCAAAAACTCTCTTCTTTGGATAACTCATTCGCATCTTTGGATAACTCATTCGCATCTTCGAATAACCAGAGTTGAATGAATGGGGACCCGACTAATCGATAAGGAGGTTGGAGAGCGTCCGGAAGTCTTCTGGACTCAGCGGAAATGTTTTCTGGTGACGTCTTTGTGCCGTTTGAACGAACTAATTCTCCTAGTATGCAAACTCAATCCTTAGTGACGTGCAGAGGCATATCGATAAGTTATATAAATTCTGTTGCAAAAACTTGGAAACGAATAATTATATTTTGTATTTGTCGTACTACATAACGCTATCGCTCAGTCTACATTCTACCATCGCTACAAGGACCAATTCGCATTAAATGGGTGCTGGTTATGGCTTTGAGTACACCTTATGTCGAAATTTACATTAAACTACGTCTTATAATGGACTGTTTTGCATACATGAAACAGCAATAAAATAATGTCGATGATTATCTCATATTTCATTTAATTCTGTGATACCGCTTCACGGAGCTGCTGTGAGTAGGTAGCTTCAAGTAGATATTCATAAAGGGCATACAATTAAGTAAACATTTACTCAAATAATATAAATTAGTGGTCTCAAGCAACAGATTTGCAATTGCAATTGCAAACGCTTATTGTGCAACATTGCACACGTTAGCGAACACGTCGTTCTTATTTTAACTTTTGACGATACATGTTCGCAATCAACCTTCTCCTGGGCCATAGCTTCTGAACGTGTCCATTTCCTAAGCCTTTGTATCACATTTTCGAGTTGGCTATATTTCGTAATAACCACACTATGGCGGTAAATACCTTTAGAGAATGCTTTGCTCTGATATTTGCTTTTGGCAAAACATACAAATCCGATAAAAATCACCCTTCTTCCCGGAGAAAGTGGGAAAAAACTATAAACCTTTATATAACATATTCTTAGGTTTCAGTGAAGCACACTCTTAAGACACTCAGAGACACTCTAAAGGTTGTCAGATATTTATTTAAAAAATCACTCGACAAAGTTTGATTCTGTGCCCGCAGGTTTTTATTTTTATGTAAATATCTGTAAAAATAATGAAAAATTACGGTGAAATAGACATTTTTTTCTAAATGTTTACCAGGCAACACTTTCCAATCTAAAAGAAAAATAAAAAAAATTAAAACGTACCGTAAGTGAAAACCAACATTAAAAAAACATATATTTTTTTTTACAAATATTATTTTTATGCAACCTGACATGGAAGGCTAATACCACAGAACTACCGTTATGATATTAGCCTAATACACCACATTCCCATGGTACCATGCCTTCCCTTTATAAGTACGGCTACATTGAACTGGATGGAAAAAAATGTTAATGTTTCATTGCCGCTTCAACCATAGTTTCATCCAATGCGGTGGTACCATCCCGGGCGGGCTTAACCCTACCACCTAGTAAGGGAAGGGGACCTACAGTTTTACATGGGTTCCGAACCATGGAACTGCTCGCATTCTAAACGAGATGCACTTATCCAACTTAGAAAAAGAAAACAGTGGTGCATGACCGGGCTAGGATTTGAACCTCTCTCCTCTCGAGATCTCTCGGATGAAAGGCAAGTCCTCTGGCCCCTAGACCACGAGCTGTTATCAGTTATCGCCTGTAGTGTGGGTTGATAGGGTAACGACACTCTTAATGGATACACTACTTAAACTTATTTTATGGAAATAAATAATCTATAAACCATCATTGTCCTGGACCATGAACTTTATGTCGCATGGCAATATCGCTGCTGCGGGCGGCATTGCACACCCCTAGTGGACGCACCGCGTTCACCATTGCTCCGCGCCGCGGCAAATTGCACAATCCGTCTCCCTACACAAATATTTGAGTCTCGAGATATCCGACGCTATTTGCGCTGCCGTTCCCGTGACCGACGGCCGTACGCTATGTCGATAAATAAGGAAGAAAATAAGGAAGCGGTTATTTATTAAGATTTTATTATTTAATACTGCAACACTCATGAGCACATACCGCCGCCCAGCTGGCTGCTTCGCGACCGACACGGCAAGCAACCCGTCACTGCGAGGAAGGAGGGACGGAAGTGGCAACCGGAACTCGTTGGTATCGAGGGCGGCGGAGGCGTAGCAACTTACATACAATATCGGTAGCGCCGGCGAGTTGGTTCGCTAACGAATTCGCCCACTACTGGTGTTCTCGAGCTAAAACGAAACGTAAGAACTTAATAGCATCGTGAAGCTAACTTCTTTTTTTACTGGACTGGAAGGCTATGTGTACCAAATCTACCGTCTCGATTTTAGCCCAACACAATGCATTACCGTAGGAATTAAATATTTAGTCAAGACATTCCCATAAAGAGCACGGCTACATTAACTGGATCGAAACCTGGATATTTTTTAATTGCCGCTTCGACCATCTTTTCATCCAATGGGGTCATACCAATCTGTATGTTTTTCATGGAGGCGAGAATTTAACCAATGACCTTTCGTATGAAAAGCAATGCCCCGCGCCCTGAGCTGCGAATGTGTACTCCACCTCTGACAAATATTTACCTTGGGGCAATAGTTGTAAATGTATTAAAGCTATCGTTTTGTTAAATCGTGCCTGTTTTATTGTTGGTATGTTATCACTACATAGTATAAAACAAAGTCGCTTTCTCTGTCCCTATATCCCTATGTATGTTTAAATCTTTAAAACCACGCAACGGATTTTGATGCGGTTTTTTTAATAGATAGAGTGATTGAAGAGGAAGGTTTATATGTATAATAACATCCATTAAATATTAGAGAAATACTGTTATTTTTTAGGTTTCCAATGTGATGTCGTAAAAAAATTTAAAAAATCCGCTTACATTGCAAACGCAGGCTGAACCCTACGAGATTTATCAAAATAATGTACTAAGTATTGTACACATTGCAAAGGTCTACAGAAAACTCCGCGATGTTATATGTATATCGCTTATGGATATCCCACAATAACATTTTTTTGTCATTTACTTTTTACGACAAATAATGGTTGATTTTCGAAGCGATTTTAACCAATACAGCATTAACCCTTATCCAATTTAATACCTTAAATACATTGTTGATTGAATATAGATCTATATGGCCATTTAGAGCGTTTGCGGCGGTACCGGCCGGCCGGAGCGGCGGGAGCGTGCCTATAAATAGTGCGTCGGAGGCCGCGGTTCTCCCTATAGCACTTTGAATTTATTATTTCCTTAATATCTAATAATCATCTAATAATAATATCTAAGTTTTTTTTATTTCAAATATTTCAATGTAGGAACTCTACGTAAAAAGGGTTTATTTGTGTATCATTGTGTCAAAATATTTTTTTTTAATGATATTATGACCGTGCAAAGCCGGGACGGGCTGCTAGTCTGAAAATAAAAATAAGAAATTGTAATTAGCTACTAAACTTTTAACTCGTTGGGACTGAATTGAATCGGAGAGTTATCGCCACAATTAAATACAAATCGAGTGGCTGGTTGAAATTTGTCTTAATCCAAAATCGTATTAAACAAATTATGTTTAACATGTTTAAAATAGTGTGAATTTATTCTGCTTACATAATTATTTGCTTACCTAAATATTGCTTGATATTTCGCAGTAACGCGTTACATATAGGCACTTTGGGGTCAGTAACCACCTATGTAGAAGCCCTACCATCTTCTATCTATCGTGGTAGATAATCCTTCGTGCAGGAAATGCGAAATTTGCGAGGATTTTCATCAAAGTTATAGAAAAGTTCCGTATATATTTGACAATCCAAGCGTCCGAGCTATTGTCTGCCGCGAAACTCTTAATCTTCGTGCCGCAATCTGCTGTATCAAAGGATTCTACAACAAAGATCAACTATCCGAGATCCACAACGATTGAATTTACAATCAATTTTCTTTGTGGTAGTAATTGAAATCATTTCCCGTTCGTAATGAAAGCTTTTAGAATTATTATTTGTTTACAACACATGTCCACAATACTATTAAATATGTAACATAATTTGCATTCTAACATATTTACTGAGAAAAGTGGATTTCGCTTTGGTTGCGGTTCGTTGCAAGCATCGATGTTGCAAGGGTTCACTGATGTTCACTCTTGTGTTGAAGGCTGCGGGTTCTAATCACAGGGACTGCACCTATATGTACATATCTGAGATTGAAATTTGCGATTTTCCCAGGCGTAATGTTCAGCCGGCGCGTATTCACTCTGCGTTGATTTTTAGATAAAATATTAGATACAATCTATAAAAAACAGTTTTTTTGGTAATCGGAAAACTATTTGTAATTTTGGTGTTCTTCGTGAAAATTATTTTGTCAAGGATTTTACAATGTAATGATGATTATTATGACAGTTGTGGTATTTTTTGAGTTCATGATTTTTTTATGCGTGATGATATTTGAATGGTCTTGTAAATGAAATATTTGTATTATCTAAAGTATTTCAGTCTAATGTCGTTTGTCTGGTTTCTAAATTATTATTTTTTATTTAGTAGGACAACTTGGTGAAATTTTCTAATTTTGGTGACGGAAGGAAATTTTGGTGGCTAACCAATTTTAGTTTCACTTTATTTTATACTTCTTCCATTATACTATGTAAATGATACATTAGTTGCATACCATAACGTGTGTAGCATTTTCTTCGCAAATAAGCAAAAGCCTGTCCGACAATTGGACAAATAAGCAAAAGCCTGTACGAAGCGCATCACCCTTGGCGCTACAGTAGGCATTTGCAAGGAAAAAGTATGTGGGTCAAAGTCCAATGTGTGGCGTCAAAGGTCATACCGATTTACATACTCGAGAGAATTTTCGTTGAGGATGCGATTCACTTCTTGGTGTAGAACCCTTGTAAAACTGAGGTCCCATTCCTTACTTTCTTATTCTAGGTCGTAGAGTTAAGCCCGCCCGTTGTTATCATTGCATCGGATGAAAGATAGTCAAAGCGGCAATCATACATCTTTTTTTTTCATCCAGCGTAATATAGCCATGCTCATATAAAGATTGGCACAAAATACGTAAATAGGACCTGAAGGCCAGCTACATACAACGAGCGAGTCCGTAAAACTTGTGTTTTTTATCCATGTACATCTAATGCTAAGAATGTATCTACATCAGATTCTGTACACACACACATATAATACCAACAACAAGTATTGTTTTATTTATTCTGCCTCGTAAGTGTTTCCAAAGTAATCTGGTAATCAAATTACTTTAAGAATCGCAAAACAAACGATTCAGAAAGTTCTTCAATCTAGAACTTTTCACTCGGGAACAAGGTTTTTTTTTAATTTACTTTGGGAAAAATTAAGGATTCAAATTCCGAAGCTATCAATCACTCGCCGCCAGATGGCTGGTATCGCATAATTTTGGTGGGAAAATAGCTTATAGGGTTTCGTAGTGATAATTGAAATTGTTTTGGTCCATTCGACTCTATTTAACATGGCTCTTAAATTTTGTGACCTAAAATCAATCCCTGCCTAAAATAATTAAAAATCGTACAGCCTGATGAGTACCTATGTACTGTGGTGATTTTATCTTCACATTGGGCGGCGTAGTCCTTGGTGGTTAATCAAATACGTGAATATCTTGACTCAGCATTATTTTGGTTAGTACATATAATAGTATTAAAAAGTAAAAGTAAACATTTTATGAATAAAGAGGCAAAAACGAAATCCCTGGAGAGATGAGACGATCACATATTTCTAAAGAGCTAAATTTTTCTACTTGTCGCAAATAACAGACTTTTTTTTTCTCGAAAATATAAATTTCACAATCTACATTTTAAAATCATATTTGGTGATTCATAATAATAATTAATTTGATTTATGAGGCATATCTATGATCTACGCTCTTAAATATGTTGATACAAATATTATGACGCTAATGTCATGGATATGAGATACCTAAGTCATAACTAAAATCAAAACGCACGGACATAGCTGTCAGTGGATTTATTTAATGTACAAAATTTCAGAAAAACATTTCTTAATTTGACTTAAGGAACAGGCACGAACCATTCTATGGAACTCGATCAATTCATTATCCTCTTACACATACAATTATTAATCGCCAGGAGTTTCTGGCGAAAGTATTATGCTAAGAAAAAAAATATCAATTTATTTTTAAATAAAATACAATATATCGACTGTTTACTGTTTCAGCACAGTTCTGGGGGACGAACTTGTTCGTGTCTGTGGCTGCTAATATGCACTTCGAAATGCCACACGTGTCTTCTGGGTAGTGCCCGACGAACAACAACTACGTAATAGACAGACAGTCCTCCACCATGTCGTCCGGGTGAGTACCACATTTACACTACCCACAATGTATGGTCGTTTACCGCCCGTCTACGTGAGCCTGTGCGTGAGCAGCGCCGTGCACCATTGACCAAGTTCTGAAAGCCGGAAAACTCCACGAAGATTTCCTCTGAGTTAATTCAGTTGATTGTTGACTTAATGGCCTCAACTTGCTCGTAAAGTCCATTATTTTTCTTACTTTCGCACGATATGCGTGCATTTATATAAGTTGCTTGATGGATTCGTTGCACAACTGTAATGGATCTACTCAATCTTTTATACCCATGTAATGCGTGCATGCAGGAACATGAAAATTGAACTTGTTTACCATCCTGTTCAATGTAGGTGTGCAATTAAAGAAAGGTCCTGGCATGTTACCTAGTTTTCGTTTAGTTTGAAATCATCGCATTTTAAAAAGCGGCAATATTTTTTGAATTCCAATTTCGAATCTTTCATTCATTTTTGAATATGAAGTGGACGCTTAAATAACACCGAGTTATCAATGTGCGGGACGAAAGCTCAGCTGTGGACTATATTAATTTGGAGACTTTACTCGAATATGACGTTACATCAGTGCGGTTTCGCGCCAAATCAGATTTTCGAACTGCTCAACATTTTAATATCACCAAAAGATATATCGCTCCATCAAACGATATAATGAAGATTCATGTGTAGAAAACAGAAAAAGAAGCGGTCGCCCTCGCACTGTAAGGACTCCAGCAGTGATAAAAGCTATGAAGGCACGAATCCAAAGAAATCCCATGCGTAAGCCGAAACTGTTGACCCTTCAGGTGAGGTTAAGCAGAACGACACTGAAAAGAATGTTCAATGAAGACTTGGGGCTTCGAGCTTCGGGATCTAGGGAACAGGACATCGTTTAGATGCGCTTTCAATGGCATGAAACTAAAGAGATTCCGCGGTTCTTTAAAGCGATGCGCGGGAAAAAAGTATCGTAAAATTCTTTTATCGGATTTGTTACAGTGGACGAGAGCTATGAAAAACAAAATGATGAGGTGTACGCACACAACAGTGACGAACCGAGTAGCCGCATACCGCCATCTCGAGAGAGGGATTTCCCATTGTGCCTCGTGGTTTGGCTGGGTATTTTTTGTAAGAAAGGCGTATAAAAGAATACAGTGGTTTATCAAAACTGTAGTCCTCCCTCACGAACCTTTTGGAACCTGTTTGTCATACCATGTTCAATAACAGACACTGGGTATTCCTGTAAGATTGTGGCTGGCGTCGCATGAAAATGACTGGCCCTCCTCCAGTCTATACTTAAATTATTTCTATTATTCAATATGGCAACACTTGGAGGAAAAGGCCTGCTCAAAGCCTTATCCAGTTTTATAGTCAATCAAGGCAGCCGTAGACATTGGATATGAACCTCGTTCGTGCTGCTATAGACGACTGGCTCCACAGGTTGAAGGCTTGTATTCAAAATCGTGGTGATCATTTCAAATAAGGTTCTTTTGCATAAAAATCTATGTTTTCGTAAGTTCCTTTTGGTATATAAATGGTTACTTTAAAATCAAACATGTCTTAATTATTTTACAATAACCTGTAACCGAACTTATGACCAGACTAGTATGTGCAGTTACGATCACCTATATTACTATTATTTCTCTTATTCACGCGAACGCAGCCTGGAATTATGCTTTCAAAGGTTTTCGAGCTTTTGAAAAGATTACGTCGTTCCACTCTAGTTATCTGTCGAGTTCACTCCGTTCAGCCGGTAGGCCAATCTGTTTAATTACAATTAATGTTTTTAAGCCACGATTTAACTTTTTAGGGAGGAATATGATAATGGCAGCTAATGAGTTGGAGCAGTTGTTCATGGTAGAAAAATATATAATTAAAATTAAGCATCACGATTATTTTCAATCAGTATTCAAGTTGTGGGTTCCGGCACGTAAAATGAATACAATTTGGCCCACCGCATTTCTTCCCGTGCAAGTAGTAAGAGGGTACTAAACGATTCGTCTTTATTGCTTCGAATTGTACAACTGTTTTTAATGAAACTTGTTGGGTGGCTATGCTGGAAGACCACAGGTCCTCAGAAAATCCAAATCCACTTTACCCCGCGAAACTACGCGGATTTGCGGCCTATCGATGTGCTATTGATACAGATACAGATATTTATTTTGCCATAAAAACTTGAGCTTGTTCAAATTACGTTTGAAGACTCCGAGGCACGGAGGAGACATCCTCCTCTGTGAAACCAGGTATGTAACAAAAACCTTATGTAAACCACTCTTATCTATCTGCGGCGGGTGCTTTATTTTTAACCGACTTCAAAAAAGGAGGACGTTCTCAATTCGACTGTTTTTTTTTAAGTTTGTTAACTCAGAACTTTCGACTGCGTGAACCGATTTTGATGATTTTTTTTTATTTGAAGGCTGGTGCTTCCCGTGTGGTCAGTTCTAACAATGCAATCCATGAGAAAAACATATAAGTCTCAAATAAAGTAATTAAGTATTTGCGCGGTAAATAGACGAATAACTCAATATCACGACAACCGATTTCGATGAAAATGTACTTAAATAACGGCCCGTAAGCTATGTTCCCCATATAAACGTAGTTTACTAATCATTTGAAAAACACTGTTTCGATTTGCTTGATATTTGGTACATAATATTCTACAATAAATTGTCTGCGTGTTTTCGTTTTGCTGAAAAAACTAAAGCAAGTCAAATAACAGGCAAAAGAAAATCTTCATACAAATTTTATTTTCACTGTTTTGTGACATAGGATACATTTGTCGAATAAACAAACACGTGCAGATATCGATTTTTGTTGCTTGATATTAAGTCCCAAACATCAAGAAATTTGGAACAGTGGTTTACAAATGATTAGTTAACTTGGTTTGTATGGGAAGTGTAATTTAGAGTTTGGTTAGGTTCTGATTGTGAAATCCATGGCAAAGTAACGAAACTCTTTAATTCTTAGGAGCAAATTACCAATACTCGGCCCATATTCAAACAAATAAGTTAGTGTACTTCAGATTCTTTTTTTCAGATATTTTTACAATAGTAAGCTTTTTGTATTAGCAATGTCTAAATCTTAACTTTAAAGGATTCTTCGGGTAATTTATTATAAAATCTATCACTAAATTCTTTAAATGTTTTAGCTAATTTATAAATACTTAATCACTTTATTCGCAGGTTAGGGTATAGTCATTTATATGTTTGCTCGCATACCAAAAATATGTTTTGGAAAACAAACTATGGTTGTTAATCTATCACTCTATTGAAACAACCGAACAGTGTCGAATCTCTTGCAGTAAAATATTCCCGCGAAAATACGGGAAACTGTAATTTTTTCCAAACTAATAAAAACTGTACACAGAATTTACAACACAATAATTAAATAAATGTTTGACCGCGCTCCGCTGCAAACTCGTTAACCTTCATCCATGCATAATCATATTCCCCCTTCGCTTTATAATACGATTACCCTTCCCCGCCCGCGCCGCAACGGGACACAAATCTGACAGGTGTCTTGTAACTCGATCAAAATACCAAGATGGCGGCGGTGGCACAGCTTTGAGAAGTCCGCAGGGATATTGAATTTGTTTGCTGATCCCCAAAAGGTCAGCAGGCCTATTCGATAAATTCCGTGATCAGTAATCAGGTATCCTGAGTCCAGAAAACCACTTTTATAGCAGTTTTTAGAGCGATTATTTCGACGGAAAACCTTGATTAAATTGAAATACTAAACTATACTATATTTTTGTCCAGAAATTCGCTTTGAAAACTGCTTTAAAAGTGGTTTTCTAGACTCAGCATCCTGATTACTGATTACGGAATTCCAGGAATAAGGCTGCAGTTCCTTTTGCAATAGACATACCTACCTACGCCTAATAAACTCACTTGAAAATGTTTCGACTTGGCATTGGCTTTTTAGCTCAATGTTTTATCTCACTAGGTTTTTTTTAATTAGCATTTGAATAATGTTAAATCATATGTAAGATTAAAAATCCATGGACGGGCGATTGCAAATGCTCTAATCAATGGTGTAGGTAAGCCTGCGAAATCGGTGATCTTAGAGATTTCTCGATACGCTGTCTATAGCGATAATTGAAGGACCCATAGAATATTGTTGAAATCGTCTATGATTTGATATATTTAATTCATAGGGAAAGCAACAGCTTATAAATATAATGAAACTTAAATTCTAACTTAAATATCTAGAACAAAGCCAATAAAAGATTTTCTCCAGTTTTATAATTCAGAAAGGCATATACTAAACAAGTTCAACATGTATGAGGGTGAGGTAGGGTGTGTATGGATGTGTGTGCGTGTGTGTGAGGGAGGGTGAGTGTGTGTGTTGGTGCGAGGGAGTGGCAATATATTTTTTTTCTGACGCAGACAGATGCACGTGAAATTTTCTAGTTTTTTTAAAAATCATTGAAATATAAGTAATAAGTGTTGCTTAACCTGGCCGATAATAAGTAACCGAGGTTTGCCATATGTTGTAGAGTTGACGGACCGCCTGCCTTTTATTCTGCGGTTTCCAAATCGATTTTATTCTCTTTGGTCAAAAGTGGCGGTGCCCTTCATCTACATCGCCAATATCTCCGTCGCCAAGCTTAATCGCATATATCTGCATCGCCAAAATCTCCGTCGCCCGATGCGACGGTCCGGCCGCAGATGCGTCGCCGGCGAACGGAGGCGCATATGCGTCGCGAATGCAAATGAATGCAGTGGCGATGCATATATATATATATATATATATATATATATATATATATTGGCGATGCAGATATTGGCGAGGCAGATGGTGGCGATGCAGATATTGGCGATGGACATATGAAGTAACAAAATTGGCTACACAAGGTACTCAATCTAACACCATGGTCCGATTTGAGCTTACTCCGTCAATAATGTTTACAACTGATCCGATTCGCGCTGACTGCTTCCAAAATTGCGTACCGTGAACGATATGCTGTCATCGCTCAATCACTCAAAGCCGCACACAGTACTCATGCTTTGGAGTTAGGGTACTTTGTGTAAAACCGTAAGTGCCAAATTTTGACGTTCCTATAACAATGAAAGCTTTTGACCATGTTGTTTCACAAACCGTTAAACGTATTTTGCCTCTTTGTTGGTTGCTTCCTCGATTAGTCACAAACATGTTTGTTTCTTACGCATACTGAGTCGATTTTAGCCCAAGACAAGAAAATATTTAAAATAGTTACATTTTCGATTGATTCTCGTTTTTCTTACATTATCCTGCAATGCGCACGTTTTTTAGTACTTGAAAATGGATGTACGGAGCGCATCAGCCTCGGCGCCACAGTAGGCATTGGCATTAGCAACGAAAACGTATGTGGGTCAAAGTCCAATGTCTGGTGTCTAGGGTGTACACGCTTTCATTTCGTTGAGTCTTTAAAGAGTGTCAATATAAAGTATTCTATTAAACTAACAACTACGATGTCTTTTAAAATTATAAATGTTTGATAGATTGCGATAATGTTGGTCTGGTTAAAAGTTTTATATACATTTTAAAACAGTAAAAATAACTGTACCCTCGTCGATTTTATTCTCAAGTTATTAATTATTTTATGACCTTGGACACCGAATCTAAAACTAATTTTCTCATTTTAAAAAATACCTATATTATATGTTAACATACAAATTGACTCAAAAAAAATTGCTAGCTTCATGCTTTACAAGAAAACTATAAATTCCGATAGCAGTCCGATTGGATTTATTACTAAAATCATGGACTTAAAAGATATTTCCGCGCGCCCGCAAAAATAAAACTTAGGTAGGGCAATCAAGAAGTACATAAGAGCGAGCGGAGGTTAAAATTAAAGTTCAGCCTAGAGGAATTGAATTTAACTTTTAGGTCAATAGCTGCATCTAAATGTTTGTTTCTTTTTTTGGCAAACGCACCCACAAAAGATCCGAATCGTTTCTAAATCTGACAGCTTGGAGCGTACAATCTGAATCGGGACGCTTTTGTTCACCGTGAGCACTTTAATCGCTTACAGTTTAAAACGGACCACGGTGTATAATCGTTGACAGGTTGACTTGACATTTTTTTTTTAGTCTGTGGTCCCCCATGCTAGGTCTATGGTGGTCCCTCCCACGTATAGTCACTTCCACAGAACATATAATGATGGTCACTTCGTGTACCGACGTAAAGATTATCATATTGCTTCGCGGTTGCCATAAAAGGGTTTTCTGTTGAATCCCTCAAAGAAACAAATAAAACAAACATATCATTTCATAGATCTTCGACGGACTTCAAAAACTTCACGATACATTTATTTTGATTTAAGTTTATTGATTAAAATCCTTCATAATATTTGCATCGAGATTTGCATTAAACTGCTTGTTGACTGGGCATTACCACACGGAACATAAAATATAAAAACATGGCACCCAGCAGCAAGGCTGGTCACATATGGGAGGATAAAGAAATTCTATTCGACCTTCCCTATTCGTAAGTTGATACTCAACACTGCTTATCTCTGCATGGTAAAACCAATTTAAAGCTGTAAATAAATTATACATGCTTTAGAATAATACTGAGTTGAATGAACCAATTCAATTTCTACCTACAGCTCGGGCCAAACTTTATGGCCGGTCTGACTGAATGCACACCCCTTAGTTCGAGTGCACATACATATAGGTTAGGATACGCCCCCGGCACGCCGCTGACCTATAATTTGTGTTCTAGGCAGCGAAAAGTGTCAACTTCATATTGGCCAAAAAGTTTGATCCGAGCTGTATGTTTTCATAATTTACCCTCCATAGTGCAATGCTGCGACATACTAAATAGATACATATATCGGTCACTAGTGAACCGTCCGTGGTGTTATTTCACCGGATATCTTCAATTGACAGATACCTGCGTCTCCGTCCTGGCGAGAAAATCCTTGAGCGATTGGACTCCATGGAGGACACAAAAGGAAACTCGGGAGTGAAAGGGCGCATGGTGGTTACGAACCTGCGCATCATCTGGCATGCCGTCTCCTCGCCGAGGATAAATTTGTGTACCAACTCCATCAGTCTATACTCTGCACTGGCACTGCATTTTTAAGCGCACTGCATTGCACTAGTGTAAGTAAAAGGATCTTTACAAGCATAATATTTAGTTTTCCTGGTTTATTTTTTTCTTAGCATAAAATTTGCTTTTATAAGGTAGGCTGTAATGAATCATTCTAGATACTAATCAAAATATTTCTTTTCCTAGAATATTTTCTCTACTTCCTAGAATATTTCCTTGATATTTCGTTGCTTTTTTTCACTGGTATGGCTAATAGCCTAGAACTAAATTCTGAGCTAAACATGAGAACAATAGAGTAGTCTAGGACTGGGTGAGGGGAATATATTTGTATTAAATTTTGAAATAGAGTAGGTATTTTAATATTATTTAAATATAATTATAAATATATGTATAAATATATTCACACCTTTATTCTTTATCATCCATACTTTGTGCGTCACCGAGGTCACAGGCACGGTTCTCAGGGAGGGGGAATTTATTTTTTTTTCAGTTTTTTTTTTATGAAAGGACCTGAAACAATTAGGTAGAATGAGCAGATAAAGGTAATGCACAAATCTTTTTATCGAATGACCCTCAATAATTTGGATGTGCATTAAAAAGGTCAAGCAAAAAATGCATGAAATTAACCAAAAACACTTTTTATTATTTAAAAATACTATGTGGGCATGTATTGGGTAGGTATGTTCCACATATTTTTTTTATGAAAATAGCATTGTTATAAAAACAAGCAATCAACGCTAGAGAATTAATTTATGAATTAACCCATGAATAATTTGGAACAATATTTTGGGGAGGGGGTGTAATTTAATGCATCATAATCTTTGCTGGCAACCTCGATATCATCAAAGTTTATGACCACAAGAATGAAGACCAGAAGTCAGAATGCGATCTTGATATTATGAAAATATAAACACCATTGGCGCCTGCTTTATTAGGATGTTTTTGTGGCATAAACAACAGTTTGATGAATTCACTTTCCGCATCAGGTAAATATGCACTTTTATTTAATGGAATGTTTCCAGATCTAAGTCTCAAAGCAAGCAAAATATCACTCCGAAAAATCTGAGGTCCTGAATGGCTCAGCCTGTACAATTTTGTATCAGATGCCTACGGATCTCCAAGTGTTCTTTTCACTGAATGTAACAATATTGCTTTGCATCTTTCAAGATGTTAAAGAAAGGCGTACATTTGTCCAGGCATTGTCACATGGTCCGGTTTTTCCGCCAACTTGGCCAATTAATTGCCCTACGAGCCTGTGTGACATGGAATCCATTACTCATTGCAGCAATCGGTCTGAACTGCATCTCATCGGTGGGCAGCAGGTTGGTGAGCTCGGGTCTACGCGGTGCGGCTCAGGCGCTGTACGTGCTCGGCCGAGCGGCCGCCAACCGTTATGAGTTCATCTTCACCAACCTCCATCCGAACAGCACACGGCACTTCGTGGCAGTCGGGGGTGTGCACAAGTCAGTGGAGGCAGTTGTTTGATGTCATTAGACTTTGCTAACCATTATACAATCTGTTTGTATGTCTGTCCACTTGTAATTGAATCCGCGTATAACTTTATTTGTTTTCTATTAATTCTAGTGTAGTAAATTATCTAATCTGTAAGCAGTTGGGTTAGATATGAGAGAAGTTGGGAAAACTGACAGTTTTTCATTAAGTAAATATACTTTTTTGTACTAAGCAGGTACATCGCTTATTCCAAGGAATTTGATATGTATGTATGTATAATTGACCGTTTTTCATTACATTGTTAACACTGGCAAAGCTTAATACTTAACTCTCAACTGCTGCTTTGACATGGGCGCCCTACAGTGCCCATTTATACACCATACTGTTACAGAAACCTTTCTGGTATAACTTCTCAAACATAGAAACTCAAAAACTATAACTGTAGTGGTGACCACATTAATCAGATATGTATTTATGTCTTTAAACAATTCCTAAATAAGCTGGAATTGTTTAGATCATTCTGAGGATGTGTGCAAAAAGTTTCATTTATAATGAACAACTTTTTGCACTATGACTCATAATGAACTCACAAATGATAGCCTTTTTTACAAAGTGTTGTAAGAGATTAAATGCATAACTGCATAGTGTGCTCGCCATAATAGTTATACTTAGTAAATTCCTATTTTTAGGGAGTTAAGCAGAAATAGCGACGAATGATCATCTACATGGACGCACACGACACACACAAGGAAATGTGCAGTACAGTAGAGCAGACATTTGATGTTCTTTGTCAAATGAATGCTATCATAATCCCCACTGCACTATCATTACAAATGGGAATGTATGGATGTTTGTTTCTTAATCAAGCCATATCTCTCTTTTGATTAATGTTGGTGAATAATGGATGAACTACTTTTTACTTTGGTGCCCAACATTAATCTAAAACAGCGTTTTTGTGAGCGGACTGGGGTACCGCAGCGAGTAGCAGAATAAAATTAAATTCCAGCCCACTTAGCTTCATAAGGAATCCAAAAAATGCATAATGCTACTGCTATTTTTAAATAAATGCAAAAAAACGTCCAAAATGAGTATACTGTGTTGTTTCAGGGCCTACAACGCTTCTAGGATGTACCGAGAGCTGAAACTACGAGCTGCCATCATACACAATAAGCAACTGAGGATGCTGCCTGATGAGACGGTAACATTGCCTGAGAGGCACTTTGTGTCCAAAGACGATATAACAAATAACAACATTGTTATATAAGGTTTAAAGCGAGTAGCTGTTATTCCATGAGTAAGAAAGTGTAAGTATTCGCCGGTGAGTCATTGGTGACTGAATCACCGGCAAATGTGAATTTTTAAATGATCCCCACAGAATATATTTCATGCAATACAAATACATTGTACAGAATGCCGACTATACAAATTAAATCACCTCAAAGATCCAAAGGCTCAAACAGTTTTTGTATGAAATATGATCAAACTTTTAAAAAAGCAGCCACCTCACAATCACCACGCGTGGCCGCCGAATGTGGTTATGGATTACGCACTAGACACCATAGGGTGGGTTCATTAATTTTAATAAAAGTAATAAAATCGCCCACAAGGTTCTGAATTTTTAAGTAACACAAGCAAAAATGCTCAAAATATTGAATAGGTAAAAAAGATATAGTTTTGTGTTTATTTTTAACTTAATTATTTTTTTTTATTATTAACTCAGTGGTGGTTGTTGTGTTATTTAAATCAAATCGAGTTCAAGGTTTGATATCAGTGCTGATGTTTGTTATTGTACAATATTGCATGTGTCTGTTTTGCTTTGGTTCACATTAGTTCGTTACATCTTTGTAATGCTAAGAAGGTTGGTTGTTGAATAGAAGTTTGGTTCCAAGTTTCTAAAACTCCTTTAGTTATACTTAAAGTGTTGTCGAATATTTGAGCTAAATGCCACCTAGAGGCCAAATAAACGGACGTTAACTCAAAAACTGTGCTCAATAAAGATTCTACTAATTCTGTTGACAGATTTCTGTAGACGAACACAGCGTGTGGAATCTGTCGAGCGACACGGGCAACCTAGGAACGCTGCTAGCTACCAACGTGCGCGTAGTCTGGTTCGCCGACGTCAACCAAGCATTCAACGTGTCCCTGCCTTACATCGCTATCCAAAGTGTACGTAATTAATTTTTTTCCATCAACTGTTATTCGGCAAAGCAAGTCCTGTCAAGGCCGTCGAATAACGTGACACATCACTTCGCTGGTTAATAGTGAAGTTTGTATTCTCACCTAAATAATGATTCCACAAACACTTCCAGGCCCCTTGCAGGTAACGAAAGTATACTAGCAAATAGTTGTCTGTATCTTCGTAAATCTGAGTCAATGTTTGTAGTTTGTAGGAGACGGTGTGAAGTCTGCGTTCTATGGCTTCACTGAACTTGTCTGAGCCCATGGGTTCTACAGCAGGGTTTCAATCGAGGTCAGGTCTAGGGGGTCACCTGTCGGATTTATTTATTGATTTAGGAAATCAACAGCTTATAGTTACATACATGTTAACACGGAATCTTATACTAGAATGTTCCGTTCATCATCATCTGTTTGCCTAATAACTTAAAAGGAGCTTCATTCGACACTGTTGCGATCGATTTATCGGCTACTGTAAGCCCAGGGTTGTCTGTGGTAAACTTTATACATATCCTTACCAAGCTCAAACACTTACACACTTGCACTGTGCTACTTATGTTACACTTTGCTGGTTTAATCTTCATCGCTTGAGTCCAAGAGCAATAGTTTTCTACCACATAGTAGTAGTAATATTCCGGGAGGTCACAACATTTTTGGTCACAATAAGGTAAATGGCTGGTTCTGGGTTCACATGTTAGAGACCAACCCTCTGATGCGAAATATGTCGGTCTGTCTGCGCCAAGTGGTTGCGTTATCTAGATTGGCTATATAAAATAGATGTTGGTATGTACCTGCTGATGAATATACTGATTGTCTAGAAATATTGACACCTTTTAATTATACAGCAATAACCAGTCGGTTTTTTAATTAAATACTTAACTATAGCTAAAGTTATATCTGTAACCTAAGTCGCCTATAACTACGAAATGCAACCGAACATTTCTTCAGTTTTGGTATTGCAAAGCAAGTATGTACTGATACTTTCAGCTTTATTATTTGCAGCCATTTACCATATCATATATATTTGTTGTCACTATTACTACTTTTTCAGAGGCCTTATCTACGTAACTCAACCACTTGGCGCAGGCAGACCGACACGTTTAGCTCCGGATGGGTGGTCTTTATCCTGTGAACCCAGTTTCGGTCATTTACATTATCGTTACCATTTTTGTTGCGACCTTCTAGTCTATAATGGAGTCATGTCATTAGCAAAAGCCAGGATCGCTGCCTATGTAACCGACTTTTTTTTTCTGCGACCTGACATGGATTACTAATACCACACAACTGCCGTTATGATATTAGCCAAATACACCACATTCCCTAAAGGAATTTGGTACTATGCCAGGACCTTCCCTTAATGAGCACGGCTACAGAACTGGATGGAAAACACGGACAATTTTTCATTGCCACTTTGACCATATTTTCATCAAATGCGATGGGCGAGCTTAAACCCTACCACCTAGTAGGGGAAGGGGACCTACAGTTTTACATGGATTCCGAACCATGGAGCAGCTCACATTCGTGACGAAATGCACTTATCGAACTCGGAAAGAGAAAGACAGTGGTGCATGTCCGTATTGAACCCAGGCCTCTGGTACGCTAGGCCCGTCCCCGCGCCACTAGGGTACGAGCCGCTCGACTCCATGTTTGGACCTGTATCCCCATTTGCGTTCCTTTGAAAAGAGTGTGACAACCACCGTACGCGAGCGCGCAGGTGGAGGTGCGCGCGTCCAAGTTCGGCTCGGCCCTGGTGGTGAGCAGCGCGCCGGACGCCGGCGGGTACGTGCTCGGGTTCCGCGTGGACCCCCCCTCGCGCCTGCTGCCCCTGCAGCAGGAGCTGGCCGCTCTGCACAAGGCCTACTCCGCGAAACCGGTCTTCGGCGTGCGCTGCGATTGGGACACCGATGTGAGTACCTTATAAATTGTGGTTAAACATTGAAATATACATTGTAGCAGATTTTTTAAAATGAGTAAAAACTTGTTTGGTCCAGAGTATTCACTGTTTCTTCGCAATCTCAATCTCTAGCAACAAAATCGTAAATTGTCTCGATTTCTCGAATTGGGATAATATTTTTCAACAGATGGTGTTGCTAATGATTAACACAAAATTTTATAAATAGAACTTTATAAATAGAAAATAAAGACTAAATGTGTAGGTTACAGCAAAACTCGAGAACAGCTAGATCAATTCAGCTTTTTTTATCAAAGATCGTTAAAGTCCACAGAAAGTTCTTAAATGGATGGTTCTTAGCTATAGGTTGGACCTAGTACATGTCGCTATTGTCGAGATCGAGATGTTTGGTCACGTTTTTTTTTGGCGGGCCCCTTTAATTTTTTCTTATTATACCTATTTGTTGTTATAGCGACAAAATAACTACTCTGTGAAAATTTCAGCTGCCTACCTATTACGGTTCATGAGATACAGCCCTGTGACCGATGGATGGTTGGACGGCCAGACGGACATTGGAGGATTAATAATGGGGTTCCGTTGGCACCTCTGGGGTATGGAACCCTAAAAAAGCAAGCAGACAGAGAATGCAAACACATACAGTCCAAACTGGTTTTAGACAGGCTCTGTCTATAATGAACTTACTACTATTGTTTCTGTTGCAGACCCCACCCGAGAGCAAACCGGATGACCTCGAAGACTTGGAAGAGATTGGGGAGCCCCGCGGGGAAATGGGTCCCGCTCTGTACCTAGCTGCGAGGGGCGGGGCCGCGGGGGAGGGGACTTCCCCTCCGCCTGCCCC
This sequence comes from Incurvaria masculella, assembly GCA_946894095.1. Classification (NCBI taxonomy): domain Eukaryota; kingdom Metazoa; phylum Arthropoda; class Insecta; order Lepidoptera; family Incurvariidae; genus Incurvaria; species Incurvaria masculella. The sequence goes on along the minus strand of OX335641.1, from coordinate 12,640,160 downwards.
TGTCTTCAGTCCCTACCTCGGTCTGGCCATAGAGCCACTTAAGGAAGGCTTTACTCTTAAAGGGCTGTTCGAAGTGCAGACATCGTGAATTTTTTCATCCATTTTGTGGCCTGCGGCAGGTCTGATGCACTCCGCACTTTTGATATAAAGCCGCGCCTTACGCATGCAAGAAAGTGTTTACCTACTTATGTAAAGTTTTCATTACTTGTAATAGTGATGGAAACAGAAAAAACTTTCCGCTTTCTAAGGATGATATTGTACCAGGTGTACCCTACTCGGTACCTAGCTGAAATCTTGATATGATATCATAAAAGATATCTGGTAACATATTTCACGTTTCATGTCAATAGATTTGGCTGTACGTCGTTATATCAGCAGAAAATATTTACACTTATAAGTGGCTAATATTATTATTTGAAACTGGGTGTCGTGCCCTACAGCCCCTAATCAGTGTCCGTAGCTCGACTTCACTGCGACCTGAAAAGATCTATTGTGACTTTACCCCTTTGATAGTTTGCTCTCTAACCCTACATTTTTATGAAATGTAGTGTAAGTAATAAGTGGCTAACCAATTTTCTTAAAGATTATGTAAAAAGTATTAATAATCAAATGTTAATAAATCAGTAGTACGAGGCGACTAAGGGATTTTTCGTTCATGATTCGTATTCCAGATAAAACATTAGGTCCACTTCCTCACTTACTAGCTTGTAGGGTTTAGGGGTAGGGTTGGTAGCATGTAATTAGATAACGATGTTTTACATTCCGTCATAGGTGCAATTTAAGGAAGGTCCTAGGGTGGCGGAAGGTAGTTTCAGTGTGGTATGTTTGGCTAGTATGACAGTAGGTGTCGTTACTGGGAGAAAAAACTAGCTTGCAATCTGCTTGTTGGTGGTTATATTCTTAGGCACGCAGCGTTATGCGAGCTAAATTGCACTTTTTTGCATCCTGACATTGTTTCTAAATATTTAAATGTCAGCTATGACTGTCCCATCTGTCCTTGAACTATTCAATAATCTGTGCCTCCGTCAAGCTTTTTATATTGTGTGCTGGGAAGAATAATACCTGTTGGTGAACTTGAAGCGGCGAGTGGGCAACGAGCATGGAGGGACAGGAGTAGCAACCGAAACTCGTCTGTATGGGGGCGACGTAACCACTATTACATACAAAATTTACGAACCTGGCGATTGAGTTCGCTTACGAATTCGCTTACTACTGATTTTCTCGGGCTCCCAGGGACACGTATGTACCTCACAGGACGCTAATTATTGCAACATACAATCGATGTTGCGCGTCCCGAATTCATAAGCGAACTAACTACTTACAGTTAGACCTTTTCCACTAACTCGTCGCTACTGCTATCCTTCCATGCTCGCTGCGAGTGGGTATCATGTGCTGGTTAAAAGTTTATTCTGCTGAATGGCTTATACCCTTTCTATTAGTAGTGTCTTCTTATTTGTGTAAATGTAACATTGAATTGTTTCTGGGTGTGCTGGTTCTTCAGGAGTTTTTGTGATTGATCAATTTGTGGTGGAGATGGTCACTGTATTTTTTTTTGGTTGATCCCCGTGCAAATACTAATTTATAGTAGTTCCGTTACAAATGTTTTTTGTCAGGATCCATAACCAACACTTTATTCATGGGTGCTTTAAATGAATAAATAAAAGCTTTTAAAAATATGTTGTATAGCAAAGTTGTTTTATTTACTGTCAATAAGGCATACCATTATTTAACGACCAGAACAAAATTCCAGAAATTAATTTACAAAAAAAATCTAAACTCAATGGATGCTCGTTACCCTGCAAACATTCATCCATGTTGTACATAGAGAGCGAGAGTTAAGAGCGAAGGTAGTGTCGCGGTGTGTACACTCTAGTGAGGTCCCGCTCGCTCATGGTAGGCACGCGGGGCTTGCTCTCAGGGATTATGGCACAGCCAAGTACCGCTAGCGCCTCACTCGCCCTGCAAACATTCACCCATGTTGTAAACGGAAAGCGAGATAGTTAGGAGCGGAGGTAGTGTTGCGTTGTGTACAGTCTAGACAGATCCCGCTCGCTCATGGTAGGCAACCAGGGCTTATGGCGCAGCCCAGCACCGCTAGCGCTTCACTAGCCTTGCAAACGTTCACCTATGTTGTACAGAGAGAGCGAGAGAGTTTAAAGCGAAGATAGTGTCGCGGTGTGTACACTATTAAGGTCCCGCTCGCTCATGGTAGGCACGCGGGGCTTGCTCTCAGGGATTATGGCACAGCCCAGTACCGCTAGCGCCTCACGCGCCCTGCAAAACATTCACCAATGTTGTAAAGAGAGAGCGAGACAGTTAGGAGCGGAGGTAGTGTCGCGTTGTGTACACTCTAGTGTGGTCCCGCTCGCTCATGGTAGGCACGTGGGGTTTGCTCTCAGGGATTATGGCGCAATCCAACACCACTAGCGCCTCACTCGCCCTGCAAAACATTCACCGATGTTGTAAAGAGAGAGCGAGAGAGTTAGGAGCGGAGGTAGTGTCGCGTTGTGTACACTCTAGTGTGGTCCCGCTCGCTCATGGTAGGCACGTGGGGCTTGCTCTCAGGGATTATGGCGAAATCCAACACCACTAGCGCGTCCCTCATCAATTTGGCTTCCGAGAAAAACATGGAACTGTTGAACAGATACATCGAATCACTGACACTATAAGTCGAACGCTAGAAAGCAAACAGTTCTGTTCAGCTATCTTCTTAGACATAAGCCAGGCCTTTGACAGAGTGTGGCACGAAAGACTCCTCTACAAAATTAAACAGCTGCTACCTCATTCCTTCTTTTTGATCTTAAGATCATACCTCCACGGAAGATGCTTTGAAGTAAAATTTAACCAGGAAACCGCTCCCTTAATTGAAATCCTCTCAGGGGTACCACAAGGAAGTATATTGGGCCCCGTTCTATACTTGTTGTTCACCGCTGATCTACCAACGAAAGCTGATACTACAACTGCCACCTATGCGGACGACACAGCCCTTCTGTCGGTACACGAGGATCCTGTCATAGCATCAGCCAAACTACAGGCCCACATCCATGAAGTGGAGAAGTGGTTAGACAAATGGCGTATCAAGGTCAATCAGGGAAAATCCGTCCATGTGACCTTTACCCTCCGAAGGCGGACCTGTCCTCGAATAAAACTTTACAATGAGGAAATCCCCCAGGCTGAAGATGCCAAATACCTGGGTATGCATCTAGACCGAAGACTCACATGGAGAAAGCATATCTGGACCAAACGAAAACAATTGGATATGAAACTCAGGTCAATGTACTGGTTGATGGGTGGTAAATCAAGCCTGTCACATGATAGCAAGATAGCTATCTACAAGACCATCCTCAAACCAATTTGGACGTATGGAATCCAGCTGTGGGGCACTGCTAGCAATAGCAACATAGAGATTCTCGAAAGATTCCAGAGCAAGTCATTGAGAGCCATGCTAGACATACCCTACTACGTGAGCAACAGATACATACACGAGGACCTAAAAATTAACACCGTCAAACAAGAAATCGCTAAACATAGCGAAAGCTATCAGACGAGGATATCGAGTCACGTCAATGAACTAGCATCAAAACTAGTGGGCACAGGAAGCGTCACACATTCCAGACTTAAGCGGCATAGTGTCCCTACGCTAGCCACGAGATTTGACCACAGCAAATGAAAAGGGACTCCTAAGAATCCCTCCGGCTAACAAAACCACAACGCAAAACTCATCTGAATGGCTCATTGTGTTTACACAGATCGCCAAGTTACAGACAGAACAATAAAAAAAAAAAAAAAAAAACTAGCGCGTCACTCGCCCTGCAAACATTCACCCATGTTAAAGGTACGAGAGCGAGAGAGTTAGGAACGGAGGAAGTAGCGCAGTGTGTACACTTTAGTTTTAGACATAACCGTCATCTTATACTACCTGTGTGAATTAAGGTGGGCCATCCTGCTCAATTCCCTATACAAACGGGGAAAGAAGATCACGCCCATATTTCTTGTCAGAGATCCCAAATTTTGCTCAAAATAGCTTTATTTGATCACACTAGATGACTGATGACCGTTGGCACTGTAAAATTGTGTTTGGTTTCTAAGTTATAGGGTCCGAAAGTTCGGATTTTTCGCGCGTTTTATGCAATAACTTTGGAGATGGATTACGCAATGATAAAGTGAGAACATCTGAAAAAGATTAGTCATCAGACATAGCTTTTTTAATCAAGATTTATAATCTATTTGGTTTTTATTAAATTTTTGACTGCACCGGTCGTGGTTTACTTTTAGCTATAAGTCGTTTTGTAATTAAAATTTTCGTAAATCTTACCCAATCATACACTATGCACATTGTCTTTTTTGTGGACATGTTGCATCTTCCTCATCACGGAGCCTGTCTTTTTCTTTGAAACAGAGAAGGTCCCAGAGCGAACAGCACGGTTTTGTACCGTGCCCTCGAATGAGTTAGTCCCGCCGGATTGGGCCACCTTAAGGAACGCAGCCCAAGCAAATTCTGTAACTACCCGCACCTATAGCAACAATCTACGACCGCAACGAGCCTATCCGTCATTCGGCTGCTGACGGGCGTAGTTCGATGCCTCCTCGACAACGGGCTGAATGATCAGCTCGAACGTCAGAGAAAGTCTCCTCTCGCCCCATGGAATGATGTGAGTAAGACATCTTTAACGGCTGTGATAATCTAAAAAGTGCTATATTTTATTGTAGTAAATTAGTATACCTACCTGGGGCGTGGCGGGTCGTGGGCGTGGCGGTCGTCTCCGGGCAGCCAGCAGTGCAGGGAGAGTCGCCGACTCTGAAACAACCGTCTTCTCGATGTCAACACCAGAGCCGGCCGGCCCACCGATCGCGTAAGATAGAACTCAAAGGCAAGTAAACAACGCTACTTATACCTCCCCAGCGAGACTCAAGACTTGCATTAACACCAATCAATCTATATTTCTCTTATAAAGGAAAAAATATAAATTTCACTTTTTTTCTAACTGGGTAAAATTTGGCGAAGGTTTTTGTTATTTTTATTCACTGAAAACATTTTTAAATTAATATTTAAAATGAAAAATTACACCAGTTTTTACGTGCTTAGCACGACATGTTTTTGAAATAGGCATCCCCTTTTCGGCAAAACTCTTTGGGGAGCTTTTCCATTCGAATGTGTCGGCCAGATCCAGGATTTCGCTGAGGAGGGGGGAAATAATTAAATTAAATATTTACTTGTGGCAATTGCAGACACAGTTGAGGCAATTGCAATCCTAGTTTTAAAATATGTTTACATTCGTGAATCAGATATGCCTTCCCATGAATAGGTACCCGACGCCCATGGGCTTTCGAACTTTCAAGGGGGGCTGCGAAAACCATGCGGGCCGGCCAGGTGCTTCTTCACAACATGTTTGAAAAACCCCAGGTTGTACTACTTTGGTTGGGTAATACCTCGGCAGGGAATGCATTCCATAGTTTACCGACCCTATAGATAAAGGACCTGCAGGTTTGGTCGGTTCTGATTTTGTGAAATCACTGAATGGGTTAATTTCCCAACCGCGTTGTGCTGGTTGTGCGAAGGTAGAGAGGACGGAGGGACAGCCTTATGCAGCTTTGACCAGCATTCTGCATGGTAAAGAAGATAGAACACAAAGAGAATCCCTTCGGAGTTGGATGGTCTCTAGATTCAGGGATGACCCCACGCTGTATCGAGTCCAGTGAGCCAAGCAGGCACTGAGGTACTAAGACAATTTTCCACGCAATACCTTATCTCCTCCTTGTAAAGGAGCAGGTTTTGTTCAGGCATGAAATGCTGAAGTACCCTCTTTAGGACTCTTAGCTTTTTAGAGGCGAGCTTGGCTTTCGGCATTTTGGCTTTTCGAGCGTCCAAAATTAAGGTATACCTACCGGATGTTCATGGAATGTCTAGAACGTGTGATCATGTATTTTATGGTGTGTGGTAATATGGTGTGTAATTCTTCGTAACGGTTTGGTACGTAGCACCCGTAATCGTAGAGCATGTATGAAAAGATGTATGTCTGTAGATGAAGCGAAAGAGGTGTGCTGTGATCGTAGCGTATGGCGCTCTATAATCTCTGCCTACCCCACCGGGAAAGCGGCGTGAAGGTATGTATGTATGTGAAATATTTAAGTGTAACAGATTGTCCAGCTCCTAACAAATATTTACAAATGATGTGAGAATGTTACCTTGACGGAGTTTTTTGACATGTTCTTGGATGCCTTGTAAGATTCCACTTCAGGCAAGGAATCATTCTGTTTCTTCAAATTCTTTGATGCAAGAATGGAAGAACCTGCAATGATAGCCACTGGAATGAACACTTTTTAAAATAAATGTCTGCCTGCCTGCTCATATCTATTGCAAACAATACCAGTAAATTTTGCAATCTCCAAGTTCAACTTCTCTCTAAGGCGATTATTATTTTATACTTACATTGATACGGATCAAGAATACTACAAATACTGCCATGATGGGCAAACCACTACTCGACTTTGCTGATAGGGATAGGGCAATGCCAGAACCTTCCTTTTAGTTGAGCATGGCTGCTTTTGACTTAGGCGTTGACACGGCTAATTGGTTTTCTTCCTTTTATTTAATATGGGCTGGTTCACCCTATCATCTAGCAAGTAAAGGAAAGAACCATAAAAGTTTTTACATCTAAGAGAATCTTATGATGATACTTTCATAGTTAAAATAATTTTATTTTAGTTTCAGAATCATGACTGCATGTTTGGATTCTCTTTGTAGAAGAATACGAGGAAATGTTTTTCTTAAACTTACCCGTTGACTCCTTTTTCATCATCAACGTCATTTTCCTATTATGAGCGGGCGGCAGAAAAGGCGAACAACTGCTGTCCTGCTCCAAACTTCGAACCCTGGAGCAGGTGCAGTCGTCGCAGTGCCTGCACTTGCAGCTCGACTCTCGTAGCTTCGGGCCTGCCGCGATCGGCCGACGAGTCCTGACGTCTTCCCCGAAGCCGGAATCCGACTGGCTGGTCACTTGTCGGGTGGAGGTCTTAGGGAAACTGAGACGCATTTCCACGTCTGCTGGCAAAGCCGTGTAGCAGTTGCCGGCTACGGTTACGGACCAACCACCTGGGATCGAGAAAAGCGGTACCCGTCGACTTAAGGCATAAAACTGGTGTCTTCCGGAGTTCTTCAAAGGGATTTTCACGCCAGTTAAAGTGCACTTTTGTTATTTATATTGGCAATAAAGAAAAACTGAGCACAGTCACGAAAATATGTCAGTCTAAAACGACATGTTTAGAGGGATACAATTATTGAATGGTAGCTACATATTTTATCTTATTAGTGTAGGGCCGACTAATCCTTTTTGGAAACAGATTGTATCTGCGTGTCTATAAAATACCTATTAAAATGTTCCAAACGTGCCCAGCCTATATAAAAGTTTAATACTGCTACGTGGTGCAATTTTTTTACAGCGCCATCTAACAGTATAAAACGTATAATGACTTTTAAAAAAACATCAATGAACCTGATATTCTGAAAATGATTTGGTCACAACATCTATGGCTATATATTCTTAATATATATGATTAATTAGTGCCTGAAAGTGAATTACTTTTTGGGTGTTGTTTACAAAAAACTGCATGAGCAGGACACTTTCGGAGCCCCCTGTTAATGCGTGCATTTTACCCAACCCTCTCAAATCTGACTACTGTACAATACTACTATCCTTTAAAGAGTAAACCAAAAAAAATTACCCATAACATATGCTCACCTGCCGAATTCTGGTGAGACTGTGGTTCTTGAGATGCCTTTTTACGAACTTGTCTTTTTTGGCGGGCCCCGCTTCCCATAGAAAGCCATTTAGGAGCTAAGGTACAAAGCAAACTCTTAGCCGAATCTGAATCGCTATCACTGCTAGTGTTGCCGGTACAATCTACCTGTTTATCTTTAAATGACTCTGGCAACCTCAAAGATTTGGAATGGATAGTATCTTCTTCACTTTTTTCTACCGATATCATTTTTATTTTCTTCGTATCGGTCTTTTTGATTACGTAATCTGATCGAGTTTGGGGATCGCTTTGGGAATGCACCATTCGAGTTTCTCTTTTGCTTTTGTGGTCTTTATCTTTATGTTTCTCAAAGAAATTCCTATCTCTTATTCGCTTACCTTCGCTTACCTTCGAGTTTTGTTTTCGTGTGTCGTCCATTCGATTTTTGAACGTCTCTCGAGCATGCGATTTTTCACTGCTCTGCCTAATCTTTTCGTGATTTATAATTATTTGTTTACATTTCTCGGTCTCTATTGTTCTTACTGTACTCTGTGTTTGAGGATTATCATATTGGGTGAAAGCGGATTTAGGTTCATCGTTGTTCTTGGAACCAATTCTAGTCTGACTGTCTACATCTTTAGGTGAACCTTAAATCAATGAAACAGTTTTGTTATTAAAGGTAATATTTATTATTTAAATAATAATTTACAAAAACATACAAACGCAATGCAACAAAACAACTTAAACACTAAAATAATTGGTGATACAGCTTTTTAAGTACCTACCTACAGGTGCTTGCATTACATAAAATATCTTTGCTCACTATTCTACAATAAATAAGTGGGTTTCGGTGTCAATAGAATGGCGAATAACAATGTGTATATCTTTAAAATTTTACAAATGTTACCGTGCTCATGTACAAAACAATGTGTCCAAATAATAGGTGAACAAGCTGTGAGAGTGTAAATGAAAACTAATGAATTGGTGCAGTTTGTTGCTTTATACCTTCTTCTTCCATCAAATGTTTGTTTGGCTTATAGAAACCGACCCATCCCTCTCTGGTTCCGTGAGATGAGAGAGATTTCTTAGCGTTACCTGCAGGTTTAACGCTGTTCCTGTCTTTGTCCAAAATATGTCCGTTTTCTGGGTTTATAAGTGGTATAATAGGACTAGTAGCTGCAGATACAGTTTTTCTCAATGGCGAAGTACTGACATTTTTAACGTTACTTTTAAAGTCATCCGCGAATGGCGGTGAAATGGATGTGCTCTTAGAAAATCCTGAAGATCTGTTAATGGATTCATCCCCTTTCGCCTTGAGTTTGTCTTGACTTTTTGTATCGTGGTTGTTGTTGGACTCTTGGTATTTGTTCGTTAAAATAGGTGCAGAGACCCGCCTATTTAAGTTTATGTCTTCATTGGAAGATTCCACACTAAGGCTGCTTTTTTCTTCAGGTATAATATCAAACATTTGCTTGAATCTGACAGTTGACCTACTTCTGTGAGCGTCTTGTTGTGGAACTGATGCTCTTCGGGTCGGCGTCTGTTGTTCTTTCAGTGACTCTTTCGACAAAAGATCTTTACTATTTTCATTTATTGCATCTATTAATATATCTGATATGAGATCATCCATTCTGTACTTAGTAAACTTTTCAAATTTTAGATTAGGAGAGCTGCGGACAAGGTGAGCATTTTTGTAAGGCTTTTGAACATTTTTTATTCGTGGTAGCCTATGAATTCGCTCATAAATGGGTATGGGGATTCTAGACTTTCTATTTTTTTTGCTTTTTTCGTTGTGATTTTCATCAGAATTAGTAGTATCTGGTGAACTTTGAGAACCGTCTACATACTCCAGTATTTCAAGTATTTCAACACATTTGTTGCCATCATGAATCTCAGATTTTTGATAAATTCTTTTCGGGCCGTAACTATCGGGAGTTGCAGGAGTGTGTGGTTGCAATGACAGTTTTCCTCGAAGATGACTTCTATCTTTTGTTCTGTAGTAATCATGATCATTGGAATAAGGCTTCGATTTCTGCTCTTTTTCAAAATTTCCATTATTGTAGAACTGTACATCGCCATGTTTACTTATTTTGAATGGCTCTAAATCATTCATATCAGAATGTTTACGAATACTTTTGGGGGTTTTGTTACCATTTGAAAATAAACTATCTTCAGGCTTTTTATTACTAGAAGCATTATTGTTTTTTTGTTTTATTCTCATATACTTGTGTTCTTGTTCTGCTATTTTGACTACGACTTCATCAATTAGGGATTCTAAAATGACTGAGCAGTCTTTTTCTATTTCCTTTTTTGTTTTCATGTTTTCAGGCTGACGTTGATATTCAATTTCACGTTTGATTTGTCTTACTTTTTTCCGTTTGGCATATTCCATTCTAAGTTCCCTTTTCTTATGACGCCGGTATAATCTTTGTTTTATTTTATCAGGCATGTGATCAGCAACTACAACATTTTCTTTTTCACAATCGCAATCATTATCTTTAATTCTAATGAAAAATGCTTCGCTTTTCTCTGCATGTGATCTCAATTCACTGTCGTATGCTGTCTCTGGCAAAAGATCTAGTACATCGATGGCAGATCTTACAAGTTCACTTCGTCTATTGCCGTAGACTTTTCTAAGAATATTTCTTGGCGAGTTCGGATCATCTAAGCTGTCCACCAAACTGGTGCAATCTGAATTTATCACTTCAGCATCATCTGAAGATGAGGTATTAACTTCCATGGAATCTGTATTTGGAAATGCTGAAAACCTTGGTACCAAAACGGGGCCAGCTGGCTCCTTAAAATAAGTCCCAGCACCAACTTCGCCCAGCACGCTATCTGTCATTGATATGGTACCATCTTGCAAGCTACAATCAAAATTACAACTGTTTCTATCTGTATTAATTTCTATTCTATCATTGCTTTCGTAATTTGGATCTGAATTATCATCGATAAAAATGTCCACGTTGGAAATTTCAATGTGTGAAATCTCTGGAACCATTCTTCCTGGATAGTTCAATTTGGGATCAAATTCCTGTAAACCATCCTGGAAAAGTTTTTGTATTTGCTGCAATACTGTTTTGTTTATGTTTTCGTTACTCATCGCCATCAGCATTGAGTTGGATTCATTGTCAGTTTGAAGTTCGTTGGCACTAATATGGGCAATGTTATCTGAGCTATCGGTGAGCCTTAAGTCATTGTTATCCGTCAATTCTATTTTAATAGTATCTGCACTCATATTATCCTCATACTCATCGCATGTGCCTGTATTTTTCGCGTTGCCTATTTCTTGTTTGTCGTATAGTTCTTTGTTGCCAAATATTATAGCATTATTAGATGTTGGGCTTAGGTGAACTATTGTATTCATGCCTGTATTTTGCAGTTTCACTTTTATTTCTTTTTCAACTATGCTAATTTTTCTATCGCCACCCATAGATGCATTCATTTCTTCTATTTGATCTGTTAGTGAGTTTAAGCTTTCGACTAAAATGTTGGAAACATATTGATCTAAGTCGATATGTTGCTTTTTTGGTGATTTCTTTGTATCCAAGACCTTGAGTGTATTTTTAGAATTATCAATTGCTGGTAGACCTTCATTGCTTTCAAAAGCAGTTGAATTTAAAGTTTCAGAAACAACGATTTCCAAAATCTCCGTAGTCGAATCGTTGACTTTTGTGGGTGCTTTGATAATTCGTGCGTGATCTTTACCCACAGAAGTATCATTTTTAGAGTTTTCCCCTATTTTTATTATGCACTTACTCAAATTTTCAGGCTTTGTATCATTGGATGACTCTTCAGTCTGTTCATCCAGGCTATCGCGGTAATGGATGTCATTCGTCGATGCTGAATCAAAGCAGCCCGTACTCGTTGTTTCGCTGTAACCAGTAGTTGTTGATATTTCCGAAGTTACAAACGTCGAGTTTGAAGTGGCTGTTTGTTCTCCAGTACGCGGTATTGTGTAACTCTCTGCGGTTTCCGGTGTGTCCGTTACAGTTTCCGATTTGATCTCGACACTCGGGGATTCTAGGGAGTTCATGAAGATGCTTACACTCTGCCTCCTCTTGCGCGGTTTCTCCGAGCTCTCAGGGGTCTCCGTTAACCTTGATACATCTCCTGAGGATTCGTCACGTCTGTGTGATTGGGAGGTGGATTCGGAAGACGTCGGTTCCTCTCTTTTCTCCCTCTCATGGCGCTGCTCCGCCGCCCTATCGTAGCTGTTCCTCATAGCGGTTCTAAGCATCTCGTCGCTGCCGTTGAGGCCGCTCGCCGAGTCCATGCGTTGTCGCTTTGGCGTGGCCCATCCAGCTATCGGTGGATGCGAGTCGCGCGACCTCGAGGAACGGGAGTAGCCGGACGCGTGACCCAACTCAGCTCGAGAGCCGTCCAGAGATCTTGACTCCCTGCCGTACTCCGTGTGAGAGTCATATAGTTCCCTATCGCTGCAGTACCTAGCGTCGCAAGTACACGAACAGGGCGTCAGTTCATTGTTGCTGGCAGTTTGCCGGCCTCCCCACAGCCGGCGCAGGAGAGTGGACTTTCTCATGAGTTCGCGGTCTCGGCGGAGGAAGCGGTGCGTGGGCGGCTCACATAGGGAGGCGCAGGAGCCGCGTCCGGGAGACGCGGGTGAGGCGGGGGATGCTGCGCGTGAAGGAGCGGTAGCGGGCTCGCTGTCCTCGGAGTCGGATCGAAGCTGCGCCAGCCGGTATCTGAAGACGCCAAACATCAACTTTAGAATGACGTATATTCGAGTATATATACATATATTTAGGGGGATTACGAATAAGCACAAAAAAACTAATGCAGGCGGTTTGAGTTAAATGTTCGGGATTTATAAAAATCCTAGATTGGAATTACTCGGGACTATATAAGATTTTCAGTTTCCTCGCACTCCCGCCCAAGATCACCTGCGATTACCACGAATTGGATAGGATTGGCAAAACCTTGGAATTCCCATATTTCCTAGGATTACCTAAGATTTCCATATTCCTCGGACTTCCACCTAAGATTACCAAACAATTCCCTAAGTGACTGACCCCTCGTCATGGAGTTTAAGAGGAAATGTAGCTCCTGTAAATTTGGTACCGCTCTAACCATTTCACAATGGCCAACAAAAATGAAATAACACTATATTAGTCTACCAGTGTAAGTACAGGATCAGAAAATATTTATGAATTGATTCGCAGGCCCGGAAATTAATCTTATATTTTGCAGGGTTTATAAGTGTGCGCGTTAGGAAAAGTACAGTTAAGACAGACAGGTTTGAGATCAATGTCCCTACAAGAAATACTTAAATAAGTTGTAGGTATTATTATTAAGTATAACAAAAATAAGGGATCATACTAGAGGTTTCAACATGAAATTATGTAAGTATGTACTTTTTCGGCCATCGGAAATGGAAACACAGAGCCGGACAGGTTTTGTAAGTAGGTACTTACTTCCGCATTATAGTTTCCGGCACAGAGTATCGCCGACGCATAAGTCCAGGTGACGCGCCCGGCCGGGGCGTCAGAGCGTCCGAGAGCTGCTGACGTGGCAACATGGCGGCAAGATTCAAGATGGCAGCGGCGTGCGGGCTGCTATCGCTAGTTGCTGTTAGGCTGCGGACAACGATACCTTTTATAACATACGAAATCGAGCATCATCAATGCGGTAAAGAAAAAGAGTTCTTAGAAGACAAAGTTCGACAGTAAAATATGACAATGTAATATTAAAAAAGGAATCGTTTGGTTATTCAGGATACAAATGTATGATATACCTATTCAATATTATTGATGAATTTATTATTAATAAATAATTATTTATATTTATTTATGAAACATAATGAGACTTTAGTAATTTTAATTTTTTTTCTTGGTACGCTGGGGTTACGTACCGATCCGCCCAATTAGGGGCACCTACAGGCATTTACCTACACCGCCTTATGGATAATCCGACCCAAGATTTAAGCCTCAAAGGTTTAAGGTAAAAAGCCTTCAGCGGCTAGCTCCGACACTGGTGCAAAACTCCTTGATAATAGATTTTCGAGACCTAGTGCATTGCAAGTATCTTCTCCAAAACAATACACAGAGGAAAATGATCTCTACCACAAAACCTTAACACACATTTTTATCTACACTTTGAGGCACGAAGTATGGGCAGGGCGTTACCTTACAGAGCTAATGTATTTATGGAATCCTCCCCAAGACAGCGTGTACGTAATTCATTGACTGAATGTTTAATTTCAATTTTGTAATGGACTCCGCGCAGCTCGGGCCCGTGTGCAAGAGTGGAGTATGAATTCCTTTTGATCACCCACGCTCTGTTGAGAGTTTTGTTCTTTTACTGAATCAGTGGAAAAGCAAAACTAGGTACTTCATTGAACTAAAAAACGTCCTTAGAGCAGAAGATTGCAGCAACTGTCAGGGTATCTCTATATATAATAGGTCGGGGAAAAAGTCTTTTCGCATTATAGTATGTATGAACTTGTAATAAAATCTCTTTGGCTATACTATTTGTATCTGGCTGGTTTTGGTATCATTGAAAGTTTAAATTTTAAAGAACATAATTCCAAATTCAAATTAGGAAAATGTGTGATTCTCATTTGTTTTTCGTACTGTCAAAATGAGTGAATCTAATGAAGAAATTCGATACATTTTAAAATTTTACTACAAAAAAGGTAAAAATGCAACGCAAGCCGCGAAAAAAATTTGCGATGTTTATGGACCTCTAGTGCAGTGTCTGTGAGAGTAGCACAAATTTGGTTTAAGCGTTTTCAATCCGGAAATTTTGATGTCAAAGATGCACGTCGCTCTGGTCGCCCTATTACGGATAAAATGGATGCCATTTTTGAAAAAGTGGAGCAAGATCGGCATATCAGTAGTTACGACGTAGCTGAAGAACTAGGAATTGACCACAAAACAGTTTTGGCGCATTTGAAAAAAACTGGGTACACAAAAAAGCTCGATATTTGGGTACCTCACGAGCTCACTGAAAGAAACCTAATGAACCGTGTACTCATTTGTGATTCTTTATTACGACGTAATGAAACCGAACCATTTTTGAAGAAGCTGATAACTGGTGATGAAAAGTGGATCACGTACGACAAGAACGTGCGAAAAAGGTCGTGGTCAAAGGCCGGTCAAGCTTCACAGACTGTGGCGAAACCCGGGTTAACTCGCAACAAGGTGATGCTGTGTGTGTGGTGGGATTGGAAGGGCATTATTCATTATGAGCTGTTACCACCAGGCAGGACCATCGATTCTGAACTCTACTGCGAACAACTGATGAGATTAAAGCAAGAAGTTGAGAGAAAGCGGCCGGAATTAATCAACAGAAGGGGTGTGGTTTTTCATCATGATAACGCTAGACCTCACACATCTTTAGCCACTCAGCAAAAACTAAGAGAGTTTGGCTGGGAGGTGTTAATGCATCCGCCGTATAGTCCTGACCTTGCACCTTCAGATTTCCACCTGTTTAGGTCTCTTCAGAATTCTTTAGGCAGTGTCAGGTTAACATCACGAGAGGACTGCCAAAACCACTTGTCGCGGTATATTGATCAGAAGTCCCAATATTTCTATAGCAATGGGATCATGTCCCTACCTACAAGATGGCAAAAAGTTATCGAACAAAATGGTACCTACAAACTTTAGTTAAATGTAAATAAACCATATTAAAAAATGTTTTGAAACTTTTTCCCCAACCTAAATGTACAGGCAGCTGGTAAGAAAGACCTGAGTATCAATGGTAACTCGTTCGTATATCTGCACCGTAGCCACTTTATAGTGACACGTACATTGAGGGTAGCGCCGGCCAGTCAGTTCGCTTACGAATTCGCTCACTACTGATGGTCTCCAGTTGCAAAGACTCGTAAGAACACTCAAGAACTTCACAGGACGCTATTTAGCGCAACAACCATTCGGTGTTGCGCGCCCCGAATTCGTGCGGAATAAATATGTAGTTACCAACATGCATTTTCACTAAAACAAGCACTGAAATACAAGGCTACGCTGCTCTGCAGGCCTATTACTTTCAATTCCGTAATCAGGAATCCTGAGTCTGAAAACCCCTTTTATAACGATTTTTTCGACGCAAAATCTTTATTAATAAAAAAAACTATGCTCTAGAATATTTTCATCAAGAAAATAGCTTTAAAACCGCTATATAAGCGGTTTCCTAGACTCAGGATTCTAGAATGTCCTTATTATGGAATTCCAGGAATAGGCCTGCAGCCCCCACACGTATGAGTTTCAGTCGCCACTCCCGCACTTAGAACCATTCAATGACTGTACAGAATTGACTTACCCAATACAACGCATTAATATCAAATTATGAATTGACGTTCTTAGTTTGATTTATTTCGTAATTTAACGTCAAATAACTACATCGTTAACGGCTGATATAGAAGAGAGATTGATATAGAATTGATATAGAAGAGAATTGTGATCAACTACATTTATGGCAAAACGATAGTGAAAAGGTTTTTTACGGCACTTTTTAAGGGGCATACACGCAAACTCCTCAAATGAAGTACTCGAAGACTTCGGTACTTGGTGAGCATTTTTAGGGTTCCGTACCCGAAGGGTGAAAACGGAACCCTATTACTAAGCCTCCGCTGCCCCTCCGTCCGTCCGTCCGTCCGTCTGTCACAGGGCTGTATCTCATGAACCGTAACAGGTAGGCAGCTGAAATTTTCACAGAATATGTATTTATTTTGCCGCTATAAAAACAAAATAGTACAAAATAAAGGGGGCCCCCCCACCATACAAAAAACGTGATTTTGTTTTTTGGTGTTAAATCTTGTACGGTGGTACGGAACCCTTCGTGTGCGAGTCCGACTCGCACTTGGCCGGTTTTTTGTCACATTTGCCTGTATAAAGCACTACATCATATGTATATAAGCACGTTTATGAGAGCCCCCGTTTTTTTGTTCAGTTGTCTACTTCTATTGAACGAGGCATTTATTCTGTGCTTTAGGTTAAATCCACCGACAAAAGTATCGTAATAATCATTCGTCGAACGTCGAACTAGGCAGACGCGCTCTCGGCTCCTGAGTCACCCGGACTATACCTGCATCAGCCTTCCTGCTCTTACTAGTGATCCAGCTCCCTGAGAAGGTGAGACAACAACATATTGCAGCTCCTACTACTGTGTGAGAGGCGCTCGGGCGGCACCCCTCCCCCCCTCTCTCCCGGCATCGCGCCGGCTAGAAGCGGCCCCGCATCGCCACACTGCACCGCTACACCGGCCGAGCCGCGGCGCGAGCAAGTCCATCAACCTAGCCAGTCCATACAACTCAGCCGGACCACCATGTTGGGAGGGCAATCTGTGGACATTGATGCAGGAACCACATGTGGTGCTTGCCAAGGCACCTTGGGCAGTGAGGAACTGGCAGTGTGTCACATATGCAAGGCTACTTACCACTTGGAGTGCGCGAGTTTGCCGGGTGCAAACGCAATTGCCAGAAGAACGCGGGCATCGAAGGATGAGTGGACGTGCGCTGTGTGCGTAGGTAAATCTAGACTGGGGATCGGTTGTCACAACAGTCCTTTGCCTAAGCAGAAAGGCTTGCTTTCTCCCCTTGCGATTACACCTGTAGGCAGCCCCACGGCCTCTCCAGTCGGGAGCCCGGCTTGTGTTTCTGCCATCGTGCGTGTGGCGCCGGCATCGGGTCTTAGTCAGAAGCAGGGCCCAACTGCCAGCACCAGTGGATACGCCTCCGCCGCCGCCACCTCATCCGCCACCGCCATTGCTGTCACCGCATCCAAAATAAGTAAGAGCGGCAGCAAGGCCAGTCGCCCGTCACCAAGCTCGGCTGCGGAGCCGCTTGGATTCGATATGGATGGCTTCATGCGGCTGGTAGAAAGGAAATTTGATGAGATGGCGGTAAGTCTCACCCGAAAAATAGATGCCTCACTTCTGCGGGCTGAAGAACGGCTTACCGAAGTTACTGAGTCGATTCAATTTTTAAGCGCCAGAATGGATGACTTCGAGACCAAGTACGAAACTTTGCCGGATAAAATGGAGACCATGAAGAGGGCACACCTGAGCGAAACAAGTGAGTTGCGAAAAGAGATTGCCTCACTGCGTACCAGTCATGACGAGCATGATCAACTGGCGCGCAGTTGTAATGTAGAAATCCAGAATGTCCCGGAGCGCAAGAATGAGAACCTTGTTGCAATCATAGAAGAGATCGGAACAGCCGTGAAGATACCTATTGCGTCGGCAGACATCGTCACGGCGCACAGAGTGCCGCACAATAGCAAGAGTGATGATGGCGGTAGGCCGAAAAATATAATTCTCAAACTTAACTCGCGCATTCTACGCGATAATGTTATCTCCGCTTCGCGACGAGCCCGAATCACTACAGAACAAATCAACTTGCCGGGCACACCGAAGCGAATTTTTCTTGCCGAGCACCTAACTCTTAAGAGAAAATTGTTATTTCGTGATGCACGGCAGAAATGTGCTCAGCTCAAGTATAAGTACGTATGGGTCAAACATGGCACTATTTTTGTTCGTAAGGAGGATCTTGCCGACGTCATACTCATACGAAATGAGGGCGATATCAGCAAAATTGTCTAAGCCAAGCTTCATAGAAAAACATACTAATTCTCACTCATTTTTGTCCTACAATACCAAATTTTATTTTATCTGCATGTATTTTAAAAGTTTTTTTACAACTACAGTGAACAGTGAACATTATTCCATAAGATTATTATGTCACAATTATATAATTCCTTTCAGCTTATTAACTACTTTATTATTAATCTTTTACTTCATGTGTCTGCCTAAATGTATGACAGTCTAGTTATATATTATCAAAATTGTGGTGGACTCAGAACTAAGCTTCACACTCTCTATACGAGTATATTAAGTAACAACTATGACGTCATCGTGCTGACTGAAACGTGGCTCGTTCCGGATATCACTAGTTCGGAGTTCGTGGACGACAGATACGTTGTGTATAGGTGCGACAGGGACCGATATTCGGCTGGTAGGAGAGACGGAGGGGGGGTATTGATAGCGGTGCGCCGCGAACTACATGTTTCACGCGCAGATATGTCACATGCTGAAATTAATGCACCGCTAGCCGTTAGCGGCATTGACACTGTTTGTGTCAAATTTACACTATCTCGTTCCGCGGGAAGAGAACAGTGCGATCGTCTCCTACTATGTGCGTCCTATATACCACCTGCCTATCCCTTTGATGCGTACTCTAACCACTTTGATTTACTGCAACGAACATACTCAGATCTAGATCAATGTAAAATTTGTATATTCGGTGACTACAATATCCCTGACATAAATTGGATAGATCACGATAATTATTGCTGCCCAGGTGACTTGTCCGCAAACTCGACACGTATTTCGCGCCTTCTTGTTAATACAATGTCTTTTCTATCGGTCAAGCAGTACAATAGATATCGCAACATAAATAATAGAATCTTGGACCTAATACTGTGCGACGACACATTCGAGACCGTGCTATCGCCGGCGGAGCCGCTCGTGCCGCCAGACCGCCACCATCCCCCGCTTCAGGTAATGATATGTGTAAAGCCAGAAGCGTCACTTGCTCGCAGCACGCAGCCGAGGTTTCGATTTCGTGAGGCAGACTACACTGAAATAAATGCATCTATTGCTAATGTTGACTGGGTCGTGGTTTTGGGGAATCTCCCTGCTCAGAGATCTGTCGGAATTTTTTATGAAAAATTATACGAGATAATAATTAAACATGTTCCACAAAAGTTAAAAAAAGTTTCTCAGTTTGCTGCCTGGTTCACACCTGAACTGTCCCGCCTGTTTCGACAAAAAAATAGGGTATGGGTAAAATATAAGAAATACAAAAATATATCTGATTATGAGGTATTCTCAGCGCTTCGTGAAAGGTTTAAGCACTCATCAGCGAAGTGCTATAGCGCCTACATGGTAAAACTGGAGGAGGGCATAGCTACAAATATTAAAAGATTTTGGTCACATGTCTCGAATAGTCGATGCTCTAGCTCGTACCCGGCGTCCATGCAATACCAAAATCAAACTGCTTGTGAACCAGTCCAAATATGTAACATGTTCTCAGATTATTTTAGATCTGTGTATGAACCATCACATGTAAATCTGAACAACTGGATTCCAGCCCCTGATTGTTCAAACAGCATTGTAAATATCAGCTCTGTTCATCTGGAATCTGAGACAATTCGCAAAGAAATTATGAACATGGATATAAACAAAGGTGCCGGTCCTGACAGAATAGATCCCTTTTTCATAGTCCATACTGTCGATACGATTTGCTGCCCGCTATACATTTTGTTCAATAAATGCCTAATCGAAGGGGTTTTTCCTGATCAATGGAAAGTCGCCAATGTGACACCAGTGCATAAAAATGGATCTAAGTCAGATGTTGAAAACTATAGGCCTATATCGATACTGTCTGCTTTTTCGAAGCTCTTCGAGAAACTCGTTCACCTGTCCATCTATCCACATTTCCATCACCATCTGATACCCGAGCAGCACGGATTTGTCAAGAAACGGTCCACTACCAGCAATCTACTTGTCTTTGGCAATTTTCTATTCGATTGTATGGACCATAGTGTTCAGGTGGACGCTGTTTATACTGACTTCAAGAAGGCCTTCGATAAGGTAGACCATCTAATGCTCCTTAAAAAACTGTCTTTTAACGGCATAAGGGGTAATCTGCTGCGGTGGTTTGCCTCTTACATATCTAATAGGAAGCAATGTGTTGTTGTCAATGGCTACGCATCTGACTTTATTACAGTCACTTCAGGTGTACCTCAAGGCTCCATCCTTGGTCCATTCTTATTTATACTCTTTTTAAATGATGTTTTTAATTGCTTCACTTCTTCCCTTTTTTTAGTGTATGCTGACGATATTAAAATTTTTAAAATTATTCGTAACTTAAATGACTGCCTTGAGCTTCAAAGAGATCTAAATAGATTCTTCGAATACTCGATATTAAATAAAATGCAACTTAGTCTGCCAAAATGTAAATATATCACATTTACCAAGAAAAAAAATAATATTGATTTTGCATACTCTCTTGGGGACCACAATTTGAATAGAGTCTACTCCATTTTGGATCTCGGTGTGACTCTTGATTGTAAGCTCCATTTGGACTTACACATCGATAATATTACAAACAAGGCCTACCGAATGATGGGATTCGTTCTGAGATCCACAAAACGTTTCAAAAACCCGTCAACTCTCCTACTGCTCTACACAGCCCTAGTGAGATCTCAGTTAGAATATGCGTCATCATTGTGGAACCCACTGTACGACAGGTATGCTTCTGCAGTAGAAATGATTCAGCGTAAGTTTCTTAAAATCGTTTCCAGAAGGTGCTTCAGATCATATATGTCATACAACCACCTCCTCCAAAAATTTTCACTGCTTAGCCTCAGTCATCGGCGCACTTTGCTCGATACTGTAACCCTTTACAAAGTGTGCACTGGCATTATTGACTGCTCGGTGCTATTAGGTCAGATTGATTTTCACGTTCCACGCCGTCCTACCAGATTTTGTGCACAGTTTAATTTAAAACTTCATCGCACTAACGCAGGCATCCGTGCACCACTTCATCGCATGTGTGATGTCTACAACACACTATTTACCGAGCTAGATATGAATACACTCAACCTCCATCGATTCAAGAAGGAAGTAGTGGCTAAACTGAAACTAAAATTAGACTGATGAAGTACGGAACCACGTTAGATCCTCTGAAATGCAACTATTTACTAACTTTTTATTTTCATTTTTTCTTATATAAACTGCAAATACTGCTATTGCTTTGGTAATCTATTTATAGGTATATTCAATTATGTATTATTATTATTATAATTATTATTTTATTATTTTCTTGTGTTTCCTTTGTTCTGATCCACCTCAGTTTTGTCAATTTTATAATTTTGATTCTGATATTTAATTTTTATTAACAAACATTTCTACAGCAAACAAGTATGTTCTACTTTACTTTAATATGTTGTAAGCTGGTTACGGAAATACATAGGTTTTCTTTTGTTTTCTTTTATTGTGTTTCCTTAGATAATGTTTATGTTAATGACTTAATTTACTTTACTTACTCACTATAATCTCTTTATTTTGCATTGTTTAACTGTACATGTTTTCTGGTTTGTATTATTTGTGATCTTTTTACTCTGTAATTTTGCTATTAGTCGACTTGTATTATTTCCACGTGCATTACGGTGCTGGGAATGTATTTAGTTATTGTCTAAGTTTCTTCTATTATCTAAACTTTGTACATTCCTGTTTGTTATGCCAAATATATAAAATAAAAAATAAAAAATAAATCAAATTCGAGCTCGCAAATGTCAGTTCGCTTAACGCCTACTGCGCGCGCTCTTCAATTCTCCAACTGTCTACCGGCGGACTTCTTTCCTCATACCTATAAAACCTGGGAGTCTTCAAGCGTATTTTGAATACGCTCGATAGCTCAGCCATAGTCAGCAATTCCGCTGGCATGGCGCCTCGCTGAGCGTGGTTTCGCGAGGCGAGGTGTTCATTGTGTTGCACCATTGGTCCTCAGCACAGCCACCCATACCGGTTATTCATAAAAAAAAATACATTCGAAAACTCTTCGGTTTGGCCTAAACGCCAATTTAGGTGGCAAGTCGGGCTAGGGGCTCAGCAGAGATCTCTTTTGATTCGAGTATGCTATACTCTCTTCGGCCGCGGCCGCCAATGGGATGCAGCTCCGCGGGCGCGGATCGCCCGGTGGTGCGTGGCGGTCGGCGATTGTCGGTGACGCATGGACGCGTTTCCAGGTGAAATGTTTTTGCCGAGACTCCGCCGCGCGGAAGATCCGCGATCCGAGCGATCGGTTTTCCCTCGAAAACAATGTGGAACTTCTCGATACTCTGATCGAAATAAGAAAATAACCCACCTCTGTCTTTTTAAATACTTTTGTCGGTGGATTTAACCTAAAGCACAGAATAAATGCCTCGTTCAATAGAAGTAGACAACTGAACAAAAAAACGGGGGCTCTCATAAACGTGCTTATATACATATGATGTAGTGCTTTATACAGGCAAATGTGACAAAAAACCGGCCAAGTGCGAGTCGGACTCGCACACGAAGGGTTCCGTACCACCGTACAAGATTTAACACCAAAAAACAAAATCACGTTTTTTGTATGGTGGGGGGGCCCCCTTTATTTTGTACTATTTTGTTTTTATAGCGGCAAAATAAATACATATTCTGTGAAAATTTCAGCTGCCTACCTGTTACGGTTCATGAGATACAGCCCTGTGACAGACGGACGGACGGACGGACGGAGGGGCAGCGGAGGCTTAGTAATAGGGTTCCGTTTTCACCCTTCGGGTACGGAACCCTAAAAATGCTCACCAAGTACCGAAGTCTTCGAGTACTTCATTTGAGGAGTTTGCGTGTATGCCCCTTAAAAAGTGCCGTAAAAAACCTTTTCACTATCGTTTTGCCATAAATGTAGTTGATCACATCTCAAATCACATCGTTTCTCATTATCTACAGGTCGAGATATATTGGTGACGACAAAAATTCGGATGATAATTCAATAATTGCAGTAAAAACATGCAAAACTCTTGCAAGTGAGGACAGTACAAAAAAGGTTTTTTGGCGCGACACCTCGACGTTCGATATTCAAGGATAATCAACTCTGGGCGCGGTCTGAGTTTTTAGTCCTACTTGTCACTTATATTGGCGTTTACGCCAAATCGATCGACTAGCGTTTTGAAATGCATGGAGAATTGAATAGCGCGCGCCCATTTGCTTGTCCGAGTTTGATTTAAATCGTTGAGGTTGCCGTTTACGCCGACTCCGCGTTATTATACAAATCGGTAGTCCGAGCATGATTTTTACAGGTTGAAGAAGTAAAACCACAGAATAAGTTGTAAACTTGTCGTTTTTACGTGACTTCGAAATTCCGTAAACGCCAATTTAGGTGAGAACTCCGACTACCAAACTGGTTCTGGGTGTGGGACTATTTTCAAGTTTCGGGGTAGTTCGGGTTATCCGTAAAACTTTAAGTCCCTTTCCTAACTTACTAGGTGGTAGGGGTAAATTCATTGGCGTGCGTAATTCTCTGAACAGCTCAGTAAGAATGGCGTACATTGCAAATCTTCTTCAGGCAAATGTACAGAGCAAAACTTACAGCATAAATAATTTGCAAATCGGATTGCAACACTTAAATTTAGATGTCCTTAACTAAACTACAAATAAATACATGCAACGTGAATAAGCACTTTGCCAGCCGGTATAGTTTTCGCAGCCCCTTTGAAAATTCGAAAGCCCAATTGCGTCAACAGGCACCTCTTTGAATTTCCTAGAGTACGCTATACACATACAATAACTCGAACATTTTGTTATTCTCTGCCGTAATTCGAGCTACCGTAATGATTAAAACATTCTGAACGAAAATTGCGTCCCGTTTCTGTCACAGCATTTTTTCAGAGCGTTACCTCTTTGAATGAATTCTCCTCCTCCTGAATTACGTGTCTTTAATTAACTTTTGGCATCAGCGCAAGTCACATCTGTTAAGGTGTCCCTTCCCGGCGGGACTAACTCATTCGCAGGCACGGTACAAAACCGTGCTATTGCGCTCTGGAACCTTCTATGTTTCAAAGAAAAAGACAAGCTCCGTGATGAGGCGGATGCAACATGTCCACAAAGCAGACAATGCGCATAGTGTTTGATTTGGTAAGATTTACGAAACATTTTATTACAAAACGACTTATAGCTAAAAGTAAACTACGACCCTGTAGTCAAAAATTTAACAAAAACCAAATTGATTATAAATCTTCATGAAAGAAGCCATGTCTGATGACTAATCCTTTTAAGGTGTTTTTATTTTACAGTTGAGTAATTCACCTCCAAAGTTATTGTATAAAACGCGCAAAAAATTCGAACTTTCGGACCTTATAACTTAGAAACCTAACAACATTTTACAATGCCGACAGTCATCAGACATCTAGTTCGATCAAATAAAGCTATTTTGAGCAACATTTTGAATCTCTGCAAAGAAATATGGGCGTGATCTTCTTTCCCCGTTTGCATGACTCCCCGCTCAACTCAACATTATGAGTTGAGCGGGACCGGGTTTTCAGGTTTCAGGTTTATGGAACTCGTAATGGATGGGAAATAGGTGCCATGCAACGACCTACCTTAAATTTAACTGAATGTAATACATGGACAATTTTTATTTGTCGCTTCGAGCATGTTTCATTCAATGCGATGCTACCAACCTGGGTGCGATGAACCCTTTAGCAAAGGAGATTTGCAGATTTGAGGATGTGTATTAAATATAATTAAGATTTACGACATAACCTCAAATTTGAAAAAAAAATGAGAAGCATTTTGGACTGGGAATTATTCTGAAAGTTTATCTTCATAGGAAGCAACTGCTTCAGACGAATGTTCGGATTATTTTCAAAATCGGATTCTTATGCTGCAATATATACGTCGTCTTATGAACTCAAATTAGAGCTTGATTAGTTTTTTAACAAATAAGGAAATTGCAGAGTGTAACATCAACCAAGTACATACGTTTTTTATTACTATACTTTAATTGCATTGACGGTTCAGTTGATTTGCTCTGGCGAACGTTCACGCCGAGCCTGATGTCATGAAAAATCGCATGCGGCTCTGTTAAATAACCCTTGCCGCATTTCATCCAGGAAATCTGCCTCATGCACTTATATGTTCGTGTAATCTGAACTTACTTTGCCAAAAACCATGCAAGCATTCGCCATTTAATTCACAGACAACAGTTAGAGGAAACGTGCTCCACCCGCGGGAAATTCCCACGAAAACCGTAGCTTTTGCCCCTATTTGTTATATTCTAGCCCCCACTTATCACTCCTTAGAGCATTTAGCAAAGAGCACGACTCAAGCAATGAGGAGATACAAAACACATCGAAATCTGATCAGTCGTTCTCAAATTATAAGCAGCGTTGCCGACTACAATTGCTCAGATTCCCCAATTGGTTCCCCAATTCCGCAAAAAACCGGAATTGAGTCTGAAGATTGCATTTAAAAATTTCGAAAGGTCATGCATTCAGTTGTTACATTGTTCGGAAATGTTATTCAATGAGTAAAAAAGGTACACAGTCGAATTTGGGTGAGTTTGTATTCGGAAATATTTCGAATGAGCAATAAAAAAACTCGTTTCGTCGGGTGGTAAAAAAACTCATGCGGCCACTTTTGAGTGTTAAAAGGACTTATTCCGATCAGAACGCAAAATTCCTTACATTTTCCTTATTCCCCAATCTTGAGCATTCCCCAATCCTCCCTACGCGTCGACTGAATTTACCAAAAAGTAGGCTGCGAGACGCCGGCGAATGCGGGTAGTCCTATATTTTGGCGCTAAACCAGTTATTACTTTGAAGCAATCACTGAATTCGTTTCGACCAGATTCGGCGCGGCGTGAGCGATAGAAAAATACTATACAAATGTCAAGACATGCGAACTTTAACGCTCGAAAGTGGCGTTATCTATTAGCGGACTTAGCTCAGGACGACAGCATGAAGCTATCATCAGCCTGGACTTCGCTACTGGCGCATCATAAAAGACATCATACAGAAACACCGGCCGTGGAAACTGACATCGTTTTATGCGTGTACGCAGCCGTATTTGTCTTTGGGGCACCATAACTTAGGACTATCCTCATCCGCCGGCGTGTCGCAGTCTACCCACCGATACAAACTTCGCAGCCGACAGCCATCTGTTCTTATTACGCAGTAATATAATATGATCCATGCGTCAGGAGACGTTTGACAGGACGAGCTGTAGAACGGTGCTCCAGGACAGCCACCGTCCTGAAGAAGCCCGCAAAACCGATTTGACACAATGGACAACCGTAAGTGTTTGTTTCAGACATTATTTTCGATATCCTTTCGTTAAGGCTGCGTATGAAGCTAGACAAATTTCCGATTTCCCCCCCACCGCTCCGCTAGACGCCGAAGCGGCAGTGGCGCCGTGAATCTTAGGACAAAACTGAAATGAGATATTGTTAGAGCGACACCTATACGCCGTCGCGGGAACTTCGTGAAAGTTGTATCGATCCCGCGGCAAGTCGTCAATGATCATACAACCAATCACAAGGCTCGAGATCACCCGCCATATTATTCACATTGCTGCTAGAAAACAGCCACCATTTCGTGAGATCTCTACTTCATGAAAGGATTTACTATTTTCACATCGATCGTCAGTAGCTCGTTGGTGTAGCGCGTGAGACGTCTTATCTACAGTTATTATTCGATGGGGGTGTCGGTTCGAATCCTGTAGGTTACAAAACTTTTTTTTCTGTTTTTTTACTTTTTATTGTTAATGGTGTATAGTATATAATTATAGCGTAGGTTATACTTAATTGATTTACACATATAAAAAAATATTACATAATAATAGGTTTTGGTAAAAGTTTTTACCTGAGAAACAATTTTAAAAAGTATAAACGTAAAATAAAACAAAACAATAAAAAGTAAAATAACACTTTTAAAAAGGATAAACGTGAGACGATGGAGAAATAATTTCCATACAACGAGCGCGCAAAAAATTACGCCACGCGACTTACAACATTATATCGCCGTTCATAGCGCCCCGTAGCGCAGTGATGAAAACGGAGAAAAATCTAATTTTTTGTCTCCCAAATTGATAGGTAAACTGATAAAAAAAAGAATTATTTTTCAATAAACCTGATGGTCGTTACGTCATTCTTCATTAGTAGTGAGAGCCGAAACAAAGGCCAAATTCCTCCCGCGGCACAAGTGAAGTAAATTTACTTTTTTGTACTAAGCAGGTACCTACGTCGCTTATTCCAAGGAATGTGACAAGTAGTGTCGACACTTTTTTGGGTTCCGTACCCAAAGGGTGAAAACGGAACCCTATTACTAAGCCTCTGCTCTCCGTCCGTCCGTCCGTCCGTCCGTCCGTCCGTCCGTCCGTCCGTCCGTCCGTCCGTCCGTCCGTCCGTCCGTCCGTCCGTCTGTCACAGGGCTCTATCTCATGAACCGTAATAGGTAGGCAGCTGAAATTTTCACAGAGTGTGTATTTATTTTGCCGCTATTAAACAAATAGGTAAATTAAAAAAAAATATAAAAGTTAAAGGGGGGCCCATACAAAAGAAACGTGATTTTTGGTGTTGATGGTACGGAACCCTTCGTGTGCGAGTCCGACTCGCACTTGGCCCGTTTTTTTAGTTCAATTTGCTCTTCTGTGGTCGCCTGGAACGCAGTATTCTCTATTTAGCTGCTATTTGCCGCGGCAGCGAGCGCCGCGTCTTTTGTCGTTTGAACATCTTTGTTCGACGTTGGCGACGTTGTCGTCGTTGTTCGTCGTTGTTGATGTCGAAAACGGAACCCTATGCGCGCTCGTCGATTGCATCTCGTTCACTCGCGTTAGTCGCGCGGTCGCGCCGCGCCGAAGTGTCTTATAATATTTGGACGCTCGTCCGCTCCGCTGCAGCGCCACAGAGCAGCGCTGTGCAACAATCGAATAATGTAGATTTGTATTCGAATGAATCGAATAACGGGAACAATCGAATAATTCGATTGTTTTTATTCGCAATCGCCTATCGCTAGTCTACGACCAGTGTTTCCAATGATATAACGAAAACAAATTTTGACATGACAGACAGGTAGATCAGTTTATTTTGAGTGGTCGCATGATGGGCCTACTACCAGTATTTCCCATTATATAACGAAAACAAATTTTGACATGACAGGAAGTTAGATCAGATCGGGGCGTTTATATTGAGTGGTCGCTTGATGGGTCTACGATCAGTGTTTCCCATGATATAACGAAAACCAATTTTGACATGCCAGACAGGTAGATCAGGTCGGGGCGTGTATTTTGAGTGGTAGCATGATGGGTCTAAGACCTGTGTTTCCCATGATATAACAAAAAACAATTTTGACATGACAGACAGGTAGATTAGGTCGGGGCGTTTATTTTGAGTGGTCGCATGATGGGTCTACGACCAGTGTTTCCCATGATATAACGAAAACAAATTTTGACATGACAGACAGGTAGATCAGATCGGGGCGTTTATATTGAGTGGTCGCTTGATGGGTTTACGATCAGTGTTTCCCATGATATAACGAAAACAAATTTTGACATGACAAACAGGTAGATCTGGTCGGGGCGTTTATTTGGAGTGGTCGCATGATGGGTCTAAGACCAGTGTTTCCCATGATATAACAAAAAACAATTTTTACATGACAGACAGGTAGATTAGGTCGGGGCGTTTATTTTGAGTGGTCGCATGATGGGTCTACGACCAGTGTTTCCCATGATATAACGAAAACAAATTTTGACATGACAGACAGGTAGATCAGATCGGGGCGTTTATATTGAGTGGTCGCTTGATGGGTCTACGACCAGTGTTTTTCATGATATAACGAAAACAAATTTTGACATGACAGACGGGTAGAGGTCGGGACGTTTAATTTGAGTGGTCGCATCATGGGTCTACAACCAGTGTTTACCATGATATAACGATAACAAATTTTGACATGACAGACAGGTAGATCAGGTCGGGGCGTTTATTTTGAGTGGTCGCATGATGTGTCTACGACCAGTGTTTCCCATGATATAATGAAAACAAATTTTGACATGACAGACAGGTAGATCAGATCGGGGCGTTTATTTTGAGTGGTCGCATGATGGGTCTGCGACCAGTGTTTCCCATGGTATAACGAAACTAATTTTGACATGACAGACAGGTAGATCAGGTCGGGGCGTTTATTTTGAGTGGTCGCATGATGGGTCTACTACCAGTATTTCCCATTATATAACGAAAAAAAATTTTGACATGACAGGAAGTTCGATCAGGTCGGGGCGTTTATTTTGAGTGGTCGCATGATGGGTCTACGACCAGTGCTTCCCGTGATAAAACGAAAACCAATTTTGACATGACAGGAAGGTAGATCAGGTCGTGGCGTTTATTTTGAGTGGTCGCGTGATGGGTCTAATACAAGTGTTTCCCAAGATATAACGAAAACTAATTTTGACATGACAGACAGGTAGATCAGGTCGGGTCGTTTATTTTGAGTGGTCGCATGATGGGTCTGCGACCAGTGTTTCCCATGATATAACGAAAACTAATTTTGACATGACAGACAGGTCGATCAGGTCGGGGCGTTTATTTTGAGTGGTCGCATGATGGGTCTGCGACCAGTGTTTCCCATGATATAACGAAAACTAATTTTGACATGACAGACAGGTAGATCAGGTCGGGGCGTTTATTTTGAGTGGTCGCATGATGGGTCTACGACCAGTGTTTCCCAAGATATAACGAAAACAAATTTAGACATGACAGGCAGGTAGATCAGGTCCGGGCGTTTATTTTGAGTGGTCGCATGATGGGTCTACGACCAGTGTTTCCCATTATATGTCGAAAACAAATTTTGACATGACAGGAAGTTAGACCAGGTCGGGGCGTTTATTTTGAGTGGTCGCATGATGGGTCTGCGACCAGTGTTTCCCATGATATAACGAAAACTAATTTTGACATGACAGACAGGTAGATCAGGTCGGGGCGTTTATTTTGAGTGGTCGCATGATGGGTCTACTACCAGTGTTTCCCAAGCTATAACGAAAACAAATTTTGACATGACAAACAGGTAGATCAGGTCCGGGCGTTTATTTTGAGTGGTCGCATGATGGGTCTACGACAAATGTTTCCCCAGATATAACGAAAACATATTTGGTCATGACATGACATGTACAACACATGAAATTGAACTGAACCGTTCCTCCGAGATTAATATTGGAGTTTCTTTTCGTCATAGAATTTATTTTATTTTATTTTATTATATTTTTAATTTTTATTATTATTTTATTTTAGCTATTTGTTGTTATAACGGTAAAATAAATACACACTCCGTGAACATTTCAGCTGCCTACCTAAGGCCCTGTGACAGACGGACGGACGGACGGACAGCGGAGGCTTAGTAATAGGGTTTCGTTTACACCCTTTGGGTACGGTACCCTAAAAACGAACCAACAAAACAAAACATATTATTTATGTCATTTATTCTTTTCACGGAGTTTTCCTTCTGTTCATGTTATTAATTATTCTGTGCCGCCGACAAAAACTACAAAAATCCGCCCGCCGAGCTATCTGCCAAGGTCATGTGACTTGTCC
Organism: Incurvaria masculella; assembly: GCA_946894095.1. Taxonomy (NCBI): domain Eukaryota; kingdom Metazoa; phylum Arthropoda; class Insecta; order Lepidoptera; family Incurvariidae; genus Incurvaria; species Incurvaria masculella. The sequence continues at coordinate 12,609,298 of OX335641.1, read as the reverse complement.
TGTTGCGACCCGTCCGCAATGGACGTACTGCAGACGCACGTTCCACGGGGAGGCGGATATTTGCGGCCGCCCAATACTCGTAGTGCCCGCTAGGCTTGAGAAGGAGAATTTAGCATGATTGCGTAACGACAGTCGTGGCACAATGGTTTTAGTGTCGTATTTTTGCTGCGAAGTTGAGAACCACACATATCGAAGTTCGGTTCCTGGAAACATCCCTTTTTTTATATTATAACAAATATTTTATTTATTTATGATATTTTTATTTATTTATATCTTGCTAACCGAACGTTACTAACCAGTGTCAATTATTTCGGCTTTAGACCTCAATAACATTTGATTGAAAATTATACAGCGCCATCTATGAAGTTCAGCTGATGCTCGTAGGAATTTGGTTCGGAACTTTGTTACTGTCGCGATCCCGAAAGCGATCTCCGCGTGCGGAGAGTCGTACGGAGAGGCGTGCGCCCGCTTCGAAACATCGCAGCGGACTGAGGCTACCGAAATGGCGCTAGATAGTCGCCAAGAGAACGAAAGGGAAAGGGATACTTTACGGTGCTCAGAAATTTTGTCGTAAGTCCAAAATTCATTTTTTTGATGCTTTGAATGAAAAATTGTGTCCAAATGCAACGATAATCATTCAAAAATTTGAAAATCATGCTGCAAATATAATGTGAGATTACTAGCACTGTAATTAATACCAATTCTGAGAAATAAAGCATAATGTGAAAAAATCGACCTATTTTCGCGATTTTTTTCTATCGGGCCAATGTTATGCTATTGGAACAATAATCATTCAGATTAAGCGGATATAAGTGAAGTTTCATATAACGCAGTTTTAGCATGATTAGTTCAATATTCTCTGAGAAATTAAGACAAAGCTAAGTGCGATTTAGCGTCATATGGAGCCTTAATATTGAAGTCGCCCTAGCAGTAAAAGGAACTCTCTCCAGTGGTGCAACGATATGAAAATACGTATTTTACATGCATAGCTCATTATTTAAAAGATAGTATTTCGATAATTCGGGTTCATGGATGCTGTATTTCAGCCTTCCGTATTTAAATTTTCAATAATTCTGTAATCTTTATTTCGGTCATCGAGGACTTCACATAATTCCGCCTTTTCGATGGGTGTACAAACATCGAGTTTATGCTGTATGAACTCCGGCATGTAAAAATAATACATTTGGGCTTACTGCGTTTCTTCCCGTGCATGTCGCCTCTTACGATATGCCTAACGGTTCGTCGTTCGTGGTTCGGATTCCATGTAAAATGTTCGTTCCTTACTTACTAGATGGTAGGGTTAATTTCTACCGGGTTAGTACATACCCTCAATATTCCGTGGTACATAGCATAGCATTGAATGGCCGAAGTGGCAATGACAATTGTCCGTGTGGAAAACAATCCAGTTCAATTGGTTCAAAGTTCTAACATGGCTCCTTGTCGATGTAGTGTTTTGGACTATATCATTATAATTAGGTGTGGTGTTAGTAACATTCCATTTCCAGTTACTAAAGAAACTTAGGTAGTTAATACTCTATTAAACGATTGTATCACACAGGAAGGAAATATCGAAGGTCTAAATGTATGATAGGTAATAAAAAATATTCGCGTGTAGCAATTTATATGCCATTTCCTTGGATTTATGGCGCGTTTGTATATGTATGTACACGCATATCGCGATACATACATAGGTACGGTGTTTATTGTTTTATCTAAACGATAGGTCTAAATACTTAATTGCCAATTCAATGTCAACAAATGGACACAATCTTAGCTAAGTGATAAGCTAAGCATGGTAACAGCTTGGTGGCTTATTCACCCTTTAAGGTGGGCCATCCCGCTCAACTCCCCATACAAACGGGGAAAGAAGATCACGCCCATATTTCTTGTCAGAGATCCAAAATTTTGCTCTAAGTACCTTTATTTGATCGAACTAAATGTCTGATGACCGTTGGCATTGTACAATTGTGTTTGGTTTCTAAGTTATAAGGTCAGAAAATTGGAATTTTTCGCTTGTTTTATACAATAACTTTGGAGGTGGATTACTCAACGATAAAATATGTACATCTTCATCAAGATTAGTCACCTGACATAGCTTGTTTCATGAAAATGTATAATCAATTTAGTTTTTGTTAGATTTTTTACTACAGCGGTCGTGGTTTACTTTTAGCTAGAAGTCGTTTTGTAATTAAATGTTTCGTAAATCTTACCAAATCAAACACTATGCGCATTGTAGGTATGCTTTGTGGACATGTTGCATCCTTCTCATCACGGAGCCTGTCTTTTTCTTTGAAACATAGACCAGAGCGCAATAGCACGGATTTGTATTGTGCCCGCGAATGAGTTGGTGCCGCCGGGAAGAGACACCAAACCGGCCAGGTGAGAGTCGGACACACACGAAGGGTACCGTACCATCGTAAAAAACACGTCTCTTGTATGGGAACCACCCTTTTATTGTTAACATTATTTAAATCTTATTATTTGTGTTGTAGTGACTATAGTATTACACACTCTGTGAACATTTTAAAAGTCTACTGCCATTATTAAGATCGACCAAAAAACGCTAATCAAATCACGTTTCTTGTATACTTGTACGTACGTTACTTTATTTATTTTTTATTTTACAATTTGGTTTTATAGCGGCAATAGAAATACCTACACACTCTGTGATTTTTTTTATCTATTACGGTTCATGATTTACAGACCGCTGACAGTTGGACGGACAGACGAACGGACAGCGGAGGCTTAGTAATAGGGTCCCGTTGACACCCTATAAGTACGAAATCCTACAAATATGCTTGTTTCAATGAATTGAGTATCAAAAAAACAATTTGATCGATGGGAAATAAATAAAAAAAAATTACACACCTACAATGATTAGTATGTTCTCAAAGAGTAATTTTTCACTGACCGTTTCAATTCAATAATCAAAGACATTATAGTACAACATATATTTTTTTAACGAATATAAAAACGGATATTACACTATACCTATTTAAAATACTTAAATAGAACTGAATTTAAAAAGATCTAATCTTACTACCTTACTAATAACATTTACCTATACCATCGCTATTACTTCGGTATTTCTTGCTGTCCGGTACTTCTATATAGAAATATCGGAGTATAGCGATAGGTTTTTTTTTATTAGTAAAACAGTGAACTATAAAAAAAATCAAAATCAATGCAAGGGAAAGGTAAATGCTGCAGTAAAACCAATGATTAGGAAAACTTACATTTCAATGGGCGAAATCCAAACATTTCCCGTAGCCCGCCATCCAGTTTTTTCGATTGGTCAAATTCATTGCCATAATATAGTCTTCAATCAAAAGCACTTATTCGTTTAAATTTTCTAATGTGATTATTTCGCGGTTCGATGTGGTATTGTTTGTTTTAACAGATTCGTATTTCGAATTCGCGTGCGGTTCGGCAGAGCGCCTCCGACACACTGGCAAGCCAACCAACCGTCGACCCAACGCCACTTGAGATCGGACCTATCAGCCAACTTCTAGCAAAAGCCCGGACTAGTCGACTGAGTAATCCGCCAACTTGTTGTGAGTACGATGCACGAGAATGCATTTGGCACAAGCGAACGCTGTCTGGCGCATGGCGGGGCGGTGAGTTCTGTAAAGGAATGTGAGCGTTTGTTCCGTTTAAGGAAATACTAATTTTGAAATTAATGCTTTCGGCAATATTCCAGGGTATATAACAAAATACCACCTTTATTCTAAAAGAAGTTACAATCTTCTTTAATGTCTGTTTAAAATTTTAAGTTTTTTCGATTTAGATCTTTGTAGGTATTACGGCGCTGATATTTTTTTATTTAAATTTGTGCAGTTATTACAGGGATACTATTGTTTTATGCGCTTCCCTTACTTTGATTTTGCAGGGAATAAATCCTAACTTAACATCTTACAGAATGGTATGCGATGCCACCTAAGAAGTGGAAAACCCTAAAATTAGAAATCTCCGCGCTCAATATGCAGTATCCTCAGATGCGTCACCCCACGCGGATGGACCTACATACATACGTACGCAGAGAGGATCCTACTGAATACGTAATACGCCCGTGAATCATCGTTATGAAGCCGTATCACACGGTCATCACTAAACAAACCGAAATAAAACCGCCTTAACTCCTAAACCCACCTTCAAACGAGTCATACAATTTTCCTTTGGCGTTAGTATAAACAACGGATCGATTGCTAGATCAGTCAAGAGGGCAGTCGAGTGAGCAGTCGAGGCCCTAGTACGGAGTTTCGGTGTCGACAAACTATCGAATTCTCGTAAACTCATTAGCGAATATTTGTCGAACTTAACCGGGAAGCGTCAGTTATTCGGGTTACGACATTTTTGCAAATGTTTTTCCCGACAAATTACTTTCGCGTGACCTAATGAGTTACAGTAACTACCCGGTGAGAATTTAAATTGGGAAATGGTGGAATATTTGTCAATTGCTTTTTTGAAAAAAAAATCTTACGAAGTTAGCTTTAGTTACTCAGCATGCAATGACGTTGAAAATATTATTAGACTTTCCATCGAATTCTTATCAATCGATACGTTTTGTGATATCATTCGTAGGCTACTTACTAATCAGGTGGTTCGATTAAATCGATAAAATTATATGCAGCTCTGCTCGCATAATCGGAAAAGATAGTGAACTTGCTGTAATTGTTGTGCTACTTTATGATAGTAACTTTTGACTAGGTATGTATGTACACCAAAACAGATACAATCTATTTGGTTTACTATATCGCGAACTCTTATACAATCTATCGTCTGGCGTCCTTTTGTTTTTAAGACCGTTTATAACTTGAGATCCATGTAATTATCCGATTTTGGTGCTGTTTGGTATCTACGTAATAAAACAGCTACCTATAAAGATCACAATAGATCTTCTCAGGTCGCTGAAAAGAAAAGCTGTCCATAGTTTATTAGCTGTCCGATATTTTTTAGCACGACTTCACCCACAATACCCATTTATATGTAATTGTTTTTTCTTGCCATCATCACAACTCTTATAAAACCAACGTCTGGCGTTTGAATGTCTCTGTCCACATATAACTTCAGAAGCATCTACTCTCATTCGCTAAATTCCACTCACCCGATTTTGACTTGGTTTCTATCAAATTATGAACTGCTAACGGGGGATCCATTATAAGTTTGAAAGCAGAGAGAACCCGTTTATTCCCAGACTACTTTTATATTCAACCCTTCTGCTTACCACTCTAAGGAAATAAAGAGGGATCTTAAGAACGGCCCGTAAGCTATGTTCCCCATACAAACGTAATTTACTAATCATTTGAATAACACTATTCCGATTTGCTTGATATTTGGTATCTAATATTCTACAATAAATATCTGTGTCTGCATTTTTTTGTTTTGCTGAAAAATCTAAAGCAATTCAAATAACAGGCAAAAGAAAATCTTGTCTCTGTTGTGTGACGCAGGATACATTTTTCGAAAAAACAAATACATGCAGACATAGATATTTGTTGCTTGATATGAAGTCCCAAATATCAAGCCAATTGGAACAGTAGTTTTCCAATGATTAGTAAACTACGTTTGTATGGGAACCGTAATTTTCTGATGCTTACGGGGCCACCTTAAGCAGTCTACAATTGATGAGAAGAATAAAGCCACGGAATATTGAGGAGGCAGGAAGTGAAACGTTTGTAAATTTGTTCCAGGACCGCTGTTACCGTTTTACTTAAGACCTTTTTGCTCCGCGAATGTATAACAGTCGCAATTGGCTATCCCTTCTTAATCGATAACCAAACAACAAATCCACATTTGTTTGGTAAATATGAACCTTAACGTAATGGCTCTATGTTGGAATTCCAATACTGTTTGCAATCAAACGTTACGTCACTTTCGAACACGGCCGAGCGCCTCACACGCACGTGGTCACAAACAACGTAGCGCCGCGACGCCATATTGTTTCGTAATGCATTTGTCGTAAGTTTTATCGTTATGCATGTAAATGAAACTTACCGGGAATACGAAATTCCTCCATTATGAAGGTTGTGCACCGGCGGTCGTGTTTGCACGTTATTATGGCACAGTACGGCATTACTCCTTTTCAATTTTAGATTGTATCACGGATAAGTTAATGCACAGGACAGCCGCAGAGGAGTGAATCAGGCGCGTATGAAGTGAGCGGGTCCCCGCTAAAGACCGGCGCGCGAGTTCCGCCCACTTCACAATTCTTACCTCCTAATTGTTCTGTAAATAAAGCTATGCGAGGATAAAAACCACATTAAAACCCGGACAAGTAGTTCTCAAGTTTAAAAGCGGATGGACTAAAAAAGACGCGAGATCTCCGTGAAAAAAGAGATCACTGTCCATGGCATAATGTAGCAATCCAAGGATTTGGAGTATAGGGCCTCTTTCTTGTTTACCTCCCACTTGTTTTTTTACTGTCGCCTGCACCCACACAACCAGCAGCACAGATTACATTAATGTATGTAATATGCGCCTGTACCTATTACTTATTCCATGCTTGTACCACGGATAAACCAACCTCTTCTGAGCTGCATCACCCAAATACCAAATAAGGGGTTCCGTACCATTGTAGAAGATTTAACACAAATAAGTACCCTTTTTGGAATTTGCCCCCCCCCCCCTTTAATTTTTATTATTTTTACATATTACCAATTTTTTGTTATAGTGGCAACATAAATACACACTCTGTGAAAATTTCAGCTGCTTACCTATTACGGTTGACGAGATACAGCCCTAAGACAGACGGACGGACGGAAGGCCGGATGGACAGCGGAGGCTTAATAAGAGGGTTCCGTTTTCACCCTTTGGGTACGGAACCCTAATAATATGTAGTCTCCTCCAATATTTGGCAGTATTTTTAAATTTTCATTTCAGAAATTGATCTAGCAACCCTACATTACTGACAAAACACCATAAACGGAAGGAAAAAGTACACACCCGTAAAACCATAGTGAAACTAAATATTTATTTTGTTGGGACGGCGAGATAAGAAATTCAATCAGAGGGGCACACAAGGTATCTGAACCCCCGAGGGTGGGGACCTCGACTAATCTCGCCAGCTGTGGAGCATGAAACGCCTACGATATTGGAGGTTGTAGCGTAATTGACCAAACGAAGCGAGGTCTCCTAAATACATTCATTCTGTTTCATTTAGTATCCGTTTAGCGCAAATAATTTGTATTCGATATAATAAATGTTTTTATGAATCATCGCCGCGGGCATGCACCACTTTCTTCCTCTTTCTGAGTTGGATAAGTGCATTTCGTTACGAATATGAGCTGTTCCATGGTTCGGAACCCAAGTAAAACTGGTGGTTCCCCTACTAGGTGGTAGGGTTAATCCCGCCCGGGTTGGTACCACCGCATTGGATGAAACTATAGTCGGAACGGCAGTAAAATATTTTCCGTGTTTTTCACCCAGTTCAATGTAGGCGTGCCCATAAAGAGGGGCCTGGCATTGCACATAATTTCGTCGGAAATGCGTTGTTTTGAGCATGTCACCCATGTCCAGTAACATAAAGTAACAAACAATTAACACACAAATATACAAATATATAAATAATATACAAATACTTTCCGTTCTTTTTTAAAAAAAATGAACGATCCCAATGCCAATGTTTTAGGTTTAGGTACCTGGAATAGGATCGGCGCTACCCAAAATCAAGCATTTGGCAAATGCACCGGAGAGGAGTCGTGCGGAACTTCGACAGGAGCCACCTATAGAAACCATGTTCCCGAATTTCGTACAAACGAGTAAGGTCTCCACTTGCGATAGTACTGAGAAATAGTAAGAGTATAGTAAAAGTAAATAATAAAGTTAGACGGTATTGGCCACAGCTACGGAAAATATTTAGATTCCGCTGCGTGTGGGGCGCGGTAGCTGCGTACCAAAGCCGACAGCTCTGCGACACTTGTGTCTGGGTGTTATACACACACTTCACAAATTGTTCTAGCCCTGAAGCCTAAGTCTATTTTGGCAGTAATTGTCAGTGCACAATAGCCGCAACCCAAACCAATATATTAGTAATACATTAGGACGATCTTACTCTTGAACCTTATCAATGCTGCTCGAAAGGGGTCGCCTTCATAAAATCCAAAAAGCATAAGGTCAAAAACCCAGAACATCCAAAAGTATGTATTTTTGCATATATTTATAAATGCAAATATTATAATCTAACCTAACCTAACCTAACCTAATTGAAAAAGTTCCGAATTCATTAGTGTTTTGGACGGTATGGGTTTTGGACTTTGTGCTTTTTGGACTTTATGATGCGTCCCCCTCGGACGCAAAGGACACAACGTAATATCAACGTCCACGATTGATTAAACCACGTAATTTTTTATGGACAGAATTAAAGGGGCCTGAGTCAACTCCTTTTGGTTCACTAAAATTTATATGTTAAAAAAGGTATCAACTTCGACGTATCTAAGAAAGTATACATTGTCGTACTAAGCAAGAACGTGGCTTTTTCGCAGTTGTTTTCCTGGCTCGGGTCCAGTCTTGGAGTACATTCATAAAGTAGTTTTTTACAGGGAGCTTTCTTTAATTCATTTTTCCTTGCTTCACAGTCGATTAAGACCTACTTGCTTAGTAGGAAAAAGAATATTTATTTAAGTCAACCTAGGAATGGCTCTAGTGTCTGATGGCAAATACGATTTTGGTGACAACGGCAATGTGTTTGCATGTTCAATCTTTGCAGTAAATTTTCGCGACGCAGGTAAAGCGTTGAATTAATGTAGGTATGATTTTAAACACTATGTCAGTTAGGAGACATTGTTTACGGGAGGAGGGACTGCTAGGAGAATTTCAAATGGTGTCAAAATTGCGAGACGCCATACCCGTGAATGGTATGTTTTGCTGGTTCGTGTCCAGATTCATAAAGTAGTTATTATTATAGGTATCTTTCTTTAAGTAATGTACATAATTGTAAAACATATCACGTATCTTCGACGTTTCTTTCTGCAATCGGTCCTTACTTCTGCATAATTCTTTAAATATTAAATGCGACCCTTTTCATTTCTCAAAAAAATAAAAATATTGTTAAGTTACAACGACCCTTCTAAAAGAGAACGGGAAATAGACGTGCGCTTCTTTACACGTTGCAGTCATAGGAAGTGTCGCTTCTGGGTAATCGTTAAAATAATCCGAGGCGGTTCCAGAACGGCGCGGTGTATCATCCCACGCTCCCACGCAGGACTGGAATAACGCGATATATTTATCTCAGATACCTACTGCGTTCGTGTGTGCCCTTCGCTGGCACTAGAGAATGCGGGCTGTTTTGTTCGTCCGACCGATCGGTATTGGTTTTTAACCATAAACCTAGGGTAGACTTACGTTATTTTATACAACTTGATATGGATGGTTCATTGGCTTATAACACACCTCCTGTGATGATTTAAGCACATTACACTAATCCTGAAAGAACTAAGTGCCATGCCAGAACCTCTTCTTTATTTAAGAACGGCGACATTGAGCTAAATGGAAACGATTTGTCGTCTATGGTTTCTGTAAAACTGTAGGTCCCTTTCTGTGTCATGAAGTGACCATCTTTTTAAATTAAAATGTAATTCCGATCTCAGCTATGAAAGAAAGAACTGCCTTTGGCCTTTGACATAAGAGGCCATAAGAGTAACCCCTTTCATTTGCAGTTTTTTTTTACATAAAATCAGGCCGGAGGTGGAGGGATGCTGGCATACACACGTAGTGTAGTAATAATTTTTAAAGCATGTCGTCATATTGAATAGTTCAAAATGGTTGAATAATGGGAGGTCTTTCTATTTTGTTAAACCTTTGAAGTGGAACTTTCAGCCGTGTCCGTGCTCATAAGAAAGCAGTGTTGTCACAGTGACCCGCTTCCTCTCGAAACTCACGAATGCAAAGAGCATTTCGTCAATGTTACAGCGAGATATTTGGGTCAGCTACTCACGACAATCTCAAGAAAAACACTTTTCTCCGTCGCTACGTATGCTGTCACATTTTCTGAGCATTAAGATCTATAATTGACGAAATGAAGTGTTAAAAGAGAGTTTGTGTGCTGAGTCGTTGAATTGCTTTAAATTATTGATACCTATGGGCAGAACTAAACACAAGAATCGGTTGCAGCCGTTTCGCTGTGATTGGTTGGTTGAAGACCTTAGAAAGAGGCGGTGATACAAAATCGTATACCATTTTATCTCTCTCAGTAAGCATCGGTCGCTAGATTCCAGTAATGCTGTTCGTCTTTTGGCTGAAGATTTATTTAGAGTAGCTTTTACTGTGGGAGATATCTGTGAAGTGTGTTTGTATTTAAATAATTAGGAAAAGCAGAATGTATACGTGGTTTATTGTGCTAATGACTGGCATGATATGCAAAAACATAGTCATACATATCTAAGGCTGAGATAAATAGTCGTAACAGAAACTAAGACTAACGAAAAGTAGTACTTTGTGACGTCAATTTGAACTACTTTGAGATTTCGTCCATACAAAATGTGTCGAAGTGACGTCATAAAGTACTACTTTGCGTTAGCATTAGTTTCGGTGACGACTATTTATCTCAGCCTTAGTGTATAATAAATATTATGAGCCTGAGCATTGATCTTATAAACGCGTGCATGAACTAATTACTATATTACATAAGTAAATCAATAAAGAAATAACTGCAAATGGTTTTTTTGGATGACAAATCAGCAATTTAACAAAAAAATATCCAAGAAAAAAATATTGGTGACATTTTTATATGGCAAGTTGCTTACTGTAGCCTCTAGAATCACTCTCGACAACAGCGTGCCGAAGTGTTAGGCTGAGATAAATAGTCGTAACAAAAACTAAGGCTAACGTAAAGTAGTACTTTGTGACGTCACTTTGACACATTTTGTATGGACGAAATCTCAAAATAATGCGAATTGACCTCACAAAGTACTACTTTTCGTTAGTCTTAGTTTCTGTTACGACTATTTATCTCAGCCATAGAGTCGTTACCCTATCAATTCTCCATACTACGGGGGATAACTGTTTACATGCTCTTAATGATTTACTAGGTTTTTGAAATTTTGGATTGTATAATATACATATTGTCCATCTACGCCTGTATTTTTTATATACCTTTCAGATTGGAAAACATCGGCTAATAAACATTGGAAAAAGTGGTCTTGTGACTTTACGACTGCATTGCATTGCAATTTGAGATATTTTAAATATAAAATTAGAACAGACCAAAAATATTAATATGAATTCGGGCGGTCCTCGATTATTTATTATGCCACAGCGGTGTACACAATAAATCCGCCGCTCTGTCTTATCGGTTTGTGGTGTGAAGATAAACGAAAAAGAACATCATTACGGGTGCCATGTTTGGCTCCCGAGCAGCGACAACAGCGTTGGGATAATATTCAGTTCGAATAATATAACAGCTCTATGTTAATAAGCTGGGAGCCGTGTGAGGTGGAGAATGTAGGCGAATTGGCTCCGATCCAGCAACTCGGCTAGTAGCGGATAATATTATTGTAGTGCATTATATCATATTAGTAACAGATGTATACGTAAACTAACATAACGTTGATATGTTTTATGCTTTAAATCGGCTAAAAAATATACTATCGAGCCACGATGGCTGTTCACTAGCCTATAATCCAACGTTCTATCTGCACATTGCTTGTATGAAATGAGCAGAAGTTTCAGATGGTTCTGAACCTCTCACGATTGGATAACAACATACTATCTAATTATTCTGTTAGCTAATGACCCCCTCTATCAGACTGTTTCGTTTGAACCATGACTTTTGGGACCAATATAGCATATTTCAATATCAAATGCAGTTTTACGGAAGGTTATAGAGATACGGATATATTATAGAGATAACTTACCCGGAACCCTAATAACCGGATTATCTCAATGTTAATAGGTATGTCAGCACCAAATAGTTGTAAATAAGTCACTCAAAGGCATGGAGGTAACTTCTTCACCTCGACGCTCAAAAGCTCGCCTAGGCCGTTCTTTAACCGCTGCTACCATCGCATTGGATGAAAAGATGGTCGAAACGGCAATGAATTTCCTTGTTTAGCATATAGTTCTGTATCTGTGCTCATAAAGGGAAGGTCCCAGAAAATTATGCAGCGGTACATGAGCGGAACCAAAGTCTGTAACACGGGTCTATAACCTTGTATTTAAATCGAAGAGATCCCAATTCAAATTCTGATAAGAAAATAATTACGTAAATATTTGCAACTTTTAGTAGTCCCTTTTTGGTAACATTTTACGGGCATTGACATTAGTACGAGCTAAACAACATATAGGTAATGCATTGCGTATTTAAATGAGGTAATAACCACATCTCAATGATTTCTCTGTACAATTATTGACTAAACAATACCCATAAAGGATAATTAATTTCTTAGTAATAAAATTAATATGGCTAGAGTGACCCACGATACCACAAGAGTTAACCGTGCCTGTCCCTTCATTGTGGTCACTCGTCAAAATATCACTAGGGTTGCTGCACAGCAGTGCGATGACATTTTGACATTTATGTCAGTTGCTAGCTTCGGTACCCGGATCCGCTCCAGGTAGTATCGAACAAATCGGGGATAAAAGTAGCCTAGATGTCAGTCACGGGTCCATAAGCTGGTGCCTACCTACTCAGCAAAAATCACTTGCGTCGATCCGTTCTTATGCTGCTGAGTCAATCACGGACATTTCAATGAAATACACTTTCGCATTTATCATATTAGTAGCGAAGAAATTAAGTATTTAAGTATGCCTTATGTACGCATGTTATTATCAAAATTTTCGTGGATCTATAACGGCTCTTGCCAGACTTTAGAACTGCACAAAAATCAACTAAAAAGCCCTCGTTCCTTTGGTTAGATGGCATCTCGAAAGATGAAAATAATTCGAATTTGAATGCATAAAAAATACAATTACTGCAATGAATGGATAGGATGAAATTATAACGAAAGCGCCATTATTTGCTTTCGCTCTCGGAAGTATGAGAGACGACCCCATAACACAATTTCCGATTAGCGGCGTGTCGGGGTGGATAGCAAGGTCATGGCCCAGAACTGGATAAAAACTGTCCGCTGAAATATCGACTGTTCACGCCACGCCACCCGGCATTGCGCAATGCGTCACACACTGCTTTCGGAGGTAACTAGCTAGATTCATATTGAGTGATCGTTTGCTGGGCCTTATTATGGTCCTTTCGCTTCTTTGGAGAAAATATTTACAAAACGTCATTGACTAGCTGCAATATTCGGCTCTATTTATGACGATAGACATTCGACGGATGCCGGGCTGATTTTTGATGAGGTATTTTAACGAAGTCAAGATACCCAGGGTCACCATAATCAGGCCGATAGTTTAACCGTAGAGACAGCAATTACAGGTAGGTATTCCCATTTCAAATATTAGTAAATTTAGAAAAATCGTTGCTGCCATCTCAAATGCTAGAATATTCAACAACAAAAGAATTTGTAAAAGTCACTGTCTTTCAACCCTAAATCCTGAGGAATGGAAATGCAATATGAAATAAATATATTTAATTCATAATGCCAGATATCAAATAACAAGTAGTGTGGTAAAATCTGTGTTACAATAATTTTCGAGTCTATGACAGACAAACAGAAGACTGACTTTCTTTTTGGTTAGAAAAGTTGGAGAATTTTTTGTTCGGGATTCTGATTTTTTTTAGGAAGATGCACTTCTAGGAAGCCAGACTGGCTATTCAAATCAAGGGCATAGCTTAAGGAAGTGTGTGTGACGGCTTTGATAGTCGTGGGCGTCCTTTAGAGTCTGCCGAGACATGTCCATTTTGCTGACAGGCTAGTCAGCGCACCGCGACTCGTGGTTACAAATAGCGAGCTCACCTTCTATCCAGCAGTGAGGTGGACTCCGGCCAAGCCTCCCTGATGGTGCTCAGCAACTCCTGGATGGCGGCGGGGGACCCTCTCAGCTCTCTCTCGCGCCCTGCGACACCATTACACACGGGTGCGTTAGGTTAGGTTAGTTTACGTCTTCTTGAAGATTCATCGCATATCTAGTCCAGTTTTGGTATTGTTTAGAAACGGCATCACCCTAACCGCCACACATGGACTGTGACCCACATAACATTATAGAAGTGAAGAATGTAATTTATTTACCTCCATTCATAACATACGCTTTCCTTGCAAATGCCAATGCTTACTATGGCGTTTACTGTGATGCGCTCCGTACCTATTTTTTCAAACACGTCGTTGGACAGTTAGCACGGTACGAAATGCAACTAAACGTCAGATTTAACCAATCACTTGCCTGTTTACGTGGCGAGTGAATTTACCATGGTAACTACTCGCGCTCGCTCATCCCCAAACTCCGATGCACCAGCGCCGTTAACAAACCCCTATATTATTTTACATTATTTTACTGAATTATTTCGTTTCTTTGATAACTAAAATTGTGTACGAAAAATACGGCAAATTTATGTCCAAGCATTTCGTTCAATGCCAAGCATATTGTTTGTATTGATCTCAAGATCCATTTAGCGAAGTGGCTGATATTACATCCCTGTATATTGAAAGTCGCCTTTCCCTCCTACAACTCGTAGATTGTTATACAAGCACGTATAAACGAAACCTAAATACAACAAGGACACAGCTGACAGATGGTTCGGATAGCAAAGTATCGCTTAATATTGCTAAGGGTCGATACACACAGACGCAGCTTCAGCAATGAATATGTTTTGTTAATTGAAACGATAGCTTCCAGGCGCGTAAACTAGGCGGCGCCGTCAAAATGAGGTCAAACAAGGTCTTAAATTCTCGATTTAATGTTACAAAATTGTTTTAATGGAATGAATCCAAAATTGCTCCTACATTTTTGTGATCGACATATACCGAACTCCTTCTAGGATGAATGAATGAAATGGCATCCTGTATATTTTGTTTATTCGACAGCTGTTAGATGATATTGTGCTGCTTCTTGTCTACCATGTATTGTTGGCGGAATGTCGTGTTGGGTGCACACGTTTTCGCTTTTGCCTCGCTTATTGTTTTCGAACAACCCTCGTCGAAAGCGTCCAAACCAGTACTTTCAGAATAAAGAAAGTGCCTCGATTTTGTGTCGGGTAGCATTGTTCATTGGATCTTACTTTTCGACTCACCCAATTCGCAGCAACTGACCAGTCGGTATATTCAGCCATCGGGTAAGAAACGCACCTCGTTACGGGATAAAAATAGCTAGTATTTATCAAGCTATTTTAGCTAGTATTATACTTACTTACCTACATGGGTATCTAGGCCAGGATCAAGGACTAAATAAATATATTTTTGAAAACGGAATGAAAACGTTTTTTTGCTGCTTATGTCATTCTATCATGACAGGCAATATGGTAATACCCATTGGACAGGCCAAGAACGTTGTTGGGACAGGCGTTTAGTCAAGCGCTACCCATGTGTAGCGCTTGACATGGGTTCATTCACAATTAATTCCATGTCTCATTATCCGATTATAAATTCAAATGGCGGATTTTAATTTGATACAAAACATCGAACCTCTGTCATGATCACTCCTTTTATAATATTGATAAGATAAGCAAATCAAAATCACAGGTTTCTGTAGACCCCGTGCATACTATTATTAGTACGTTTACTTTAGATAACGCACCCGATATCTCCGTCTTGTCTGTTAGACAGATGATGTGTGTCAGATAGGTATCATAAGAACGAATATCAGAGACAAACAATAATATGTTTTCAAGCACGCAGATTTCGTGTTTTTTTAATATGTTATACCTTACTAGGTATAAAGGTGGGCCCGTAAAAATCAGAAAATCACGCTCCCATACAATCATCAATTCAATTAATCATCAATCTAATTGATGTGTGTGTCAATTTAATTGATATAAGTACGATGTATCTGCGCGTTTTTGTTTTATATTTCGAGAAAATAATATACCGGGTCAAGCCACAGTGAAAATGTTTTTTTGAATAAAAAAATCTCTCTGCGTTTATTTGAACTAGTTTTAACTATTGGCTCTCTGTGATGTAGACCTCGCGAGAACCTATGTATTTGCATGGCTTAAGGTGGCCCAACCCGCTCATTTCCCCATACAAAAGGGGAAAGAAGATCACGCCTATATTTCTTGTCAGAGATCCAAAATTTTGCTCAATATAGCTTTATTTGATTGAACTAGATGTCTGATGACCATTGGCATTGTAAAATTGTGTTTGGTTAGGTTAGGTTAGGTTGGGTAGGTAGGTGGGTGGGTGAGTCGAACGATGGTCGAAGCGGCAATAAAAATTGTCCGTGTTTTCCATCCAGTTCAATGTAGCCGTGCAATATAAGGAAGGTCCTGGCATGGCACCTAGTTCCCATGTGGTGTGTTGGGCTAATACCATGACAGAACTTGTGGTATTAGCCATCCATGTCCAGTCACATAAAAAAAAAAAAGTTATAACGTCCGAAAGTTCGGATTTTTCGCGCGTTTTATACAATTACTTTGGAGGTGGATTACGCAATGATAAACTAAGAACATCTTAAAAAGATTAGTCATCAGACATAGCTTGTTTAATCAAGATTTATAATCTATTTGGTTTTTGTTAGATTTTTGACTACAGCGGTCGTGGTTTACTTTTAGCTATAAGTCGTTTTGAAATTAAAATTTTCGTAAATCTCACATTGTCTTTTTTGTGGACAGGTTGCATCTTCCTCATAACGGAGCCTGTATTATTCTTAGAAACAGAGAAGGTCCCAGAGCGCAACAGCACGGTTTTGTACCGTGCCCGCAAATGAGTTGAGGCCGCCGGGTTGGGCCACCTTAAAACATAATAATATATTTTTTTTGTATTTTTCTCACTTACCAAGTACCACCTACGTACCAAGCCGCCGCCGCTCCAAGGCCAAGGATCCGCCATTTTGTAAATTTTCCAAAAAAAATAATCGACATAACATTCTATATATTTACCGCACCTGGCCACAAAATTTCACGAAAATCGGTTGAACAGGGTAGGTAAGGTTGAACCTGTAGCGGAGAACAGCCGGAAAGTCGGACAGCCGCTCAAAACCAAGCTGAAACGGAGACGCTATTCTCGCACATTGTGCTTCACGCGGTCAATTAGTCAAGAAAAACAAAAATATTCAGACATGCCTTTTAATTGCCCGAATATATACGTGAGGCGAGTTTCGTATCCGATGCTCTACGTAGTGGTCTGCTCTGGAAGGCAGCAACTTCAGTATACAGTATTGCACGCGTTTAACTCAACGAGGTTCTGGAGACTCCATCCAGAAACATTTGCCATCAGGGTATCATCGAGCCGAACAACGAGACGCACCTTATCCTCCTATAGAGAGGAGGGCATGACATGACATGGCACATATATTGACGACAGCGAGTGTAATATTAGCCATCTATGTCCATTAAAATATAAAAACAACATTGAAAGCTGCGATTTTTTGCACATCAGAAATCATTCGCAGAGCGAACCTAGATCCTGTACTGTTGCAGAAGGTTCTTCTTCTTCTTCTTCACAAATCGAACATATTACCGGTGATAGAATACTGTAACCACATTTGGGAAAGTACTCCCCAGTACCTGCTGGCGTCCGCCAAGGGTTCCGTGTTGTTGGTGACCCACAACTCACCGTTGGCCTGGAGTCCAACGGGACGGTTTGTAGAGTCGCTCAGTACTATCATGGACGTTCCTCTGGGGAACTTGCATTCCTTGTTCCTCCCCATCCAACCTATATCCGGTGGTTGACATTAGGCTTTTGAGACCGAACCGTTTCTCAAACTCTTTTATCTGCCACACCGCAAGGATTTGGAACTCCCTGCCGGCGGATATCTTTCCTCAAACATATAACCTGGAAGTCTTTAAACGTATGTAATTTAAACAATCTTGATAGCTCAGCGATAGTTCGCAAATCCGCTTGTATAGTGCCTCGCTGATCGTGCTTTCGCAAGGTAAGGTGGATTTGGCTTTTCTGAGTACCTTTGTTCTTTTAGCAGAGCCACCGTCTTTTTATTTTTTTATAAAAAACCGCATTGACAACATCAGACAAAGCGGTTTTCTCGACGGATAGGTCCCTGATTCCTAAGTACGGAATTCCCAGAATAGACCCGCAGCTCTCGAGTCTGGATCGCGCGGTTACGTCACCCGGGAAGTGCTCGATCAAATCAAGTGTGCATCCAGTCGTTGCAACCAATCGTATGTCCGTTATGATGTAAGGTTGAATGGAACTTCCCGGCTCTGGTTAGCTTCCATCGCGAGACTGTTCGACAACGCTCGCACTGAGATCTTCCAGGCATCGTATTACAGACGCATGATTATTTTTGTCCATTACGCGTACGTGTACGTGAAAATTATATCGGATGGTTTTTTTTTTTCATTATTTTTAAATTGATTTATTTGATAACATTATTAAATTAAAGTTTTAACAACATGAAAAAAAAAGGAAGACACAAGGTTAAGAGCCAAGTTAAAAGACTTCGTCCAGCGGCGACATGTATGGCAGTGTCCCTCACGCTTGCTGCATTGCCCCTCTGGATAGCAATGCTCAGTCTTTGTGTTAAATAACTAGCTGAAATTGCTGCGGAAAAATTAGAACATACTGAAATTAGACAAGCCAGGGAGAACTCATTTCGAGAGTCCCAAATCTGAGGGGTTACCATGGTAAATAACTCGCAAGCAGAATACCAGGCGAACAGGCAAAATAGTAATTAAATCGGATGTTTAGTTGCATTTCCTTCCATTCTAACTGGAAATTGCAGTTCACTTGGCCCGAATAACAACTTGGTCGTTTGACAGTTAGCATGGTACGAAATCGTCAGATTTAATCACTCTCTTGCCTGTTTACCTGCTATTCATCCGGCGAGTCAGTTAACCATGGAAAAACCCCTGTTAGTTATCGCGGTAGTGTCTTTCCCACAGAACAATGTGGCATGTTCTGTGGTCTGACCAATATAATGGTCCATTAGATAAACGTGGAAATGGATGGCTTGTGCCAAACCTACCGTCATGCCTGGACTTTTACTACATTCCACGGCTACATAAAATTGGATGAAAAACATCCAGCACCAACCAAGCAAAAACACTTTGGTACGTCGATGCAAAAACATCAACCAGCTTCGATCATCGTTTATGCAATTCAAGCAGAATTAACTTTCAAACCTAGTATGTCAGGAAGGGAACGGACCGATTTAAGTGGATCCGAGCCACAAACGAAAGCAGACGCATCATAAAGTCCAAAAAGCACAAGGTCCAAAACCCATACCGTCCAAAACACCAATGAATACGGAACTTTTTCAATTAGGTTAGGTTAGGTTAGGTTAGATTATAATATTTGCATTTATAAATATATGTAAAAATACATACTTTTGGATGTTCTGGGTTTTGGACCTTATGCTTTTTGGACTTTATGAAGGCGACCCGAACGAAATACGACAATCAAAGTAATAAATTCAATGGGACCACTTTTGCATTAATTTTAAGTGCGTAAATCCACACAGCTATAAGTGTAGTAATTAAGCATAGTATAGTAGTTAAATTAGTACAGCCATGTACAGGGGGCCATTCAGGGCAAGAGTGAGTTCGAATTCGTCACTAAATATCAACTCACTTTTTTAAATAGTTAATGTTTTCACACTTCTTGAACTTCATTACAGTTAGTTAAAAATCTGGTCTGTCCCGTAAATACGTTGGAAGTATAAATAACGGTTCCGTTATTTAAATAATAATATATTTCCCAGCTATTTTTAGGTTAACTCACTCCCGAACTCGAACTCACTCTTACCTGAATGGACCCCCAGCGCAATTCTGCAGCACCCATAAGTAACCGCCGAGTGGCTAGCTAGAGTAGGTCGGAAGCTAGACATCTAATTTATAGCACACGTTCTCTGAAGGCCAAAGCAAAAAGGCCACTAGCGTATGCATTTTAAGGATGCATTTTCGGGGAAAAATTTCCCGCCCCATCTCATTTCCATGAACCCATTTGTATGTGGGTCACACGAATGCGATTCGGTGGTGATATGAAAAAGCATATTGTATGCAACGAACATGCTTCGGTATTATATTGGGTAAGGTATAAAATATTAATACCCTGCAAGCGCTCGCTTGCTTTTGCTACTTTGGATAAAAATATTTTGTCTTCTCAGTTGTTATACCTCCGGTAATTTAAAAACAATTTTCTATAAATAGTGAGTGAGTGAGCCTGTATCGTTCCTACAGTGTGTGACTTTAAAACTTGAAATAAAATCCAACATTTTCTTTTATAAAAGCTTTTCTAGTTCAGTTACTATCTAGGCATCTACCTAAAGACGGTGTTTTATGGTATCTACCATGGAGAATTCTTTTTGGAACGCCATGCCTCTATCCCCTTTTAGCATGTGTCAACGCGGAACACGGGTGCACACGTCACCGTCGGTGGTCCCAAACTAAGCACCAACCGATCCTCTAGATCATTTAATGTGGAATGCACGTCGAGGTATTTCCCTCAACGTACTAAGTAAGTTAAGAAACACATGGTCGGCCAGCAAGTGGTTTCGCAACCCCGTTAAAGTTCGAAGGCCCATGGGCGTTTTCGGGCACCTTCTATTAGATCTCCTGGCGTACGCCATAAAGACGAAGCAGATTTGTACCGTTTCCTTAGAAAATATATTTGATTTAGTATTCAAGAGCGTTCAGAGTTAATTTTAATAAATATTTTCCATTTCATATTTGGTTATGGTACCTGAATTTTTTTTATGGAACCTGACACGGATGACTAATACACCAACTAAGTACCGTCATGATATAAGCCCAATACACCACATTTCCGAAAGAATTAGGTGCCATGCCAGGCCCTTCCCCTTTTGGCCAAGGCTACACTGAACTAGATGAAAAACACGGACAATTTATAATTTTCGCTTCAACCATAGTTTCATCCAATGCGGTGGTACCAATCCGGGCGGGCTTAACCCTACCACCTAGTAGGGGAAGGGGACCTACAGTTTTACTTGGGTTCCGAACCATGGAACAGCTCACATTGGTAACGAAATTCACTTATTCAATTCAGAAAGAGAAAGAAAGTTGTGCATGACCGAGGCGAGGATTTGAACCCGTAGCCTCTCGCAAGAAAGGCAAGTCCTCTATACCAATCAATTACCATACTCACGCCCACAAGTTCGATCGACAGTCATTGTTTTTATAAACAATCGTGTTCGCCCACTGTCCTGGACGGCAATTCGTAGAAAGTGTGATGTAGGCGTCGGTGTAAAGAAATATGATTGAGTACTTTCACTTGCGCATCCGAGATTACTGTACAACTTAGCATTCGTCTACACCCACCTAATTAAAATATCTAGGTGAATGCAAAATTAGATACCTCGAAAACATCGCTACAAATTATTATTCGATGGAGCAACCGAATTTTAAACGTAAAGTCGACGGCATTTTAACCGCCACACTTAAGACTGTCGTGAAGGTAGCGGGGCTCTGAGATTTGAACATTTGAAGAAATGATTTCTTCGTCCATTGGCCGACTGCGAAATTAACTAGCGAAATCCTCTTCCAGGCCCAACGGTCTACACCTAAAGTTTGTCAGTTTGAAATAAAAATAAAACCACTTAAGAAAGCTTGATTCTATATCCGTATGTTTTTTATTTTTATGTAAATGTCCGTGTTTACTAGCAAAAAAATCTCAAATTACGGTAAAAAAGTCATTTTTTCCGATGTATATTATCTAATATTTTCCAGTCATATGCGTAAACTAAAATAATACAGACGTAAGTCCCGAGAATATATTTTATAAAAATCATTTAAAAAAATCCTTGTAAAACATTTAGAACATGTAAACAGGTTGTCGCCAGTAGTATGGGGAATCGTTAGGGTAAATTTAATCTTGCAGTCGTCGGCGTCGTGCAACACACATGGAAAAACGTGTCCATTCGTCACACAACGGAAAATACAGATGTTAGAAACATTCGTGTCTAAGCATGGCTTTAGTAGCAAAATAATGTAAATAAAACTTTCGAAACCAAAAACGAAAAAAATATTTAAATATCTCAGTCCGTCAGTCAGCTGCTTTCCGCCGATGCACTTAATGTCGTCGTTCCACCTGGCCTGGTCTTCCCACACTCATTTTCCTGTCCACGGACGCCAGTGTAGGACACGGTTACTCCAACGGTCGCCGTCTCTTCGGCTGACGTGGCCAGTCCACTGCCACTTGAGCTTAGCCACCCGGTGTCCAATATCGACTACTTTGGTACGTCGGCGGATTGCCTCGTTACGCACCATATCCCGTAGCGATATTCCCATCATGGCTCGCTCCTCTCAGGTGCTCAATATATTTAGCATACTCAAATGTAAGCACGTTTCAATGTTGGTAACGACGTAGGCGGCAGCGGCGGCAGAGTTATGGTGTGGTCGTGCATAGCTTTAGCTAACATTAATTCTTTGAAAACTGGGCAAATTTTAACAATCTTGGTCAAACATGGCTTTAACTAATAATTATTGCACGCTTTGAAAACTAGGCAAATTTTACCATTGATCTTGGTCATACATGGCTTTATCTAACAATTTATACAACGCTTTGAAAAACAGGCAAATTTAACAATCTTGGTCATACGTCTCACTTTGAAAACTAGACAAATTTTAACATTCTTGGTCATACATGACTTTAACTAATGATGATGGCACGCTTTGAAAACTAGGCAAATTTAACCATTGATCTTGGTCATACATGGCTTTATCTAACAATTTATACAACGCTTTGAAAAACAGGCAAATTTAACAATCTTGGTCATACGTGGCTATAGCTACTCACTTTGAAAACTAGACAAATTTTAACATTCTTGGTCATACATGACTTTAACTAATGATGATGGCACGCTTTGAAAACTAGGCAATTTTACCATTGATCTTGTTGGCTTTAGCTAACATTTTTCTCCACGGTTTGAAAATTAGGCAAATGTTACCAATCTTGGTCATACGTGGCTTGAACTACACGCTTTGAAAACTAGGAAAATTGTACCAATCCTGGTCATACATGGCGCTAGCTGACAATGATTGCACGCTTTGAAAACAGACATTTTTTTGTAATCTTAGTCTTACATGACGTTAGCTTACAATGACTCCACGTTTTGAAAACTAGGCAACAATCTTGGTCGTATTTTTCTATTTTTACTTACCTGACAGCTAGACGGCCAGGCAATAGGCAACTAACTTATTGCACATTGCTGCATTTTGAGACTCTGCCAGTGCGCAAGCATAAATCATCTATTTATTCTAGTGGATAAATTATTGAGAGTCGTGAACGCACACGTTACAAGCGCGTGCGCGTAATATTACTTCTGTAGCGTGACTACTGAGTTTTGAATTGAAAGCCGCGAAGGGACCCCGTATGTAATATAACTATTGCCATGATATAGTAAGTAAGATGTATAACCGAAATGTACTTACGTGCAGAATGAAAGTTAGGCGGCTGCTAAACATTCCTTTAACTCGTTAGAACAAGGTGCGCCGTAATCCCACTAAGCAGTTGCCGGCGGCACTAGATAAGTCGTGACAAGGGCACCGGGCGGCGGCGGACGGACAGACGCAAAGGTGGTCGACCTTGCTTCCGATACGATCTCCTGACAAATTGGACTTCTGCGGACCGTGGGTCGGTTCGTTGAGCTGCTGACCTGCGGCGAATGCCGAACGTCGCTTCAATCCACTTTAGGGTTCCGTACCCAAAGGGTGAAAACGGAACCCTATTACTAAGCCTCTGCTGTCCGTCCGTCCGTCCGTCTGTTACAGTGCTGTATCTTATGAACCGTAATAGGTAGGCAGCTGAAATTTTCACAGAGTGTGTATTTATTTTGCCGCTATAACAACAAATGGGTATAATAATAAAAATTTAAAGGGGGGCCCGATACAGAAACCGTGATTTTTTTGTGTTTAATCTTGTACGATGGTACGGAATTCTTCGTGTGCGAGTCCGACTCGTACTTGGCTAGTTTTTATAGCAAAACGATTTTAGAGACTCTCCAACTCTGAAGGGATTTTAGCGTCTATATCACCATACTGCACTTTGAAGCTGTACAACGTCATCCCTCCAACCCCTTTCTACTCGTACCACCACTAAATGCACCTCCCCAATTCGCTATCCTCATTTCTCGAATTAAAGCCAGCCGATCGTGAAAATAGACCATAGGGTCGGACTTTATAGACCGGGATAGATACGGTTTGAGAAGCACATGAAATCCGAAATGATTTTTTTTTTCTCAGAAATATATAATTTCATGTTCATACGCTGACATTAAGTTTGCAACATTTAGCGGGGCCCGGAAGATAGATTTTTTTTTAAATGTATTAAAAAATATATATCTCCTAAACAAATATTTAGAAACGGTATTAAAAAAAATTATATGTTAAGTCTTTACGTTAAGTAATTACGGAAATGTATTTAAAAAAATGTTTTTACTAAAAAAAATCCATGCCGCGAACCTAATTTGCTATTGCTATATTTCTTTCTAGAATATGTAAAAGAAAATTAAATACAACTAAAACTATACAACGAACGATTTTATACGTATTTCGAATATTTTTTTTTACTTTTGTGTGAATGTAAAAATTATAAATGAAAAAAAATGTGCTTCTAATATTTGCAACATTTTACAAGTTTCACAGAATTTAGAGTTTGCGGTCAGTTTCCAATTTCAGAAAATAAAATAGAATTTTCATTATTTGCTTCGCAGATATTATGAAAATAGTACAAACTAAATATATTTATACAGTTCCGTGAATAAGAAATTGTTGCAAATTCACAGTAATATTATACCTAAAATTAGCTAGCATATAACATTTTTAAATAACATTTCTAAATATTTGTTTAGGAGATATCAATTTTTAAATCTATTTCATATTATATTTCTATCTTCCGGACCCCCCAAAATGTTGCAAACTTAATGTACACACGTCCACATTAAATACTACGTTTATGAGAAAAAAAATTGCATTTCGGATTTAATGTTTTTCTAAGTGCTGATTTAAGGCTAAAGTTCCTGGAGTATTAACACGAGCAAAGCCGCTAATGTTTTTGATCCACTTGGGTATTGGGGGCTAAAAAAACCTTCTTGGAAAGGAGAATGTCCATTCTTGTATGGGCGAAAAAAGCGCTGTCAACTTAAATTTTTCTCTATGAAACAAGCGTAGTTCCTTTCGACATATTTAATCATATTATAATTAATATATTTAATTTTTCCTGACGACGGGGAAACCATAGGTACAAATATTTGAAAATCACAATTGGTCTAATGTCTTTTACCTGCTCCGTATAGGTAAGAAATTAAAAAGAGTTTGATAACGGCGAATGCCGAAATATTACTGCTTTTTACGATATCTATGTTATGTTTCAGGATCGGCTCCCGATTCCCGATCCTGCACTCCCTGCACCCCATTGCAGCTCCAGGGGCGCGGCTCGCGCCACCCGATCCGCATAGAGACGGCGGCGCGGGACACAAGAGGGGGCGTTCAGCTACATACAACCAGATTAGCTGTTTTTCTCATTTATTTAATTATTTATTTATTCATTTACTTATTTAGTTGTTTTCACCGTATTGGTTCTGTAGGCAGACATAATATTAATAACAACGATTGTTGTTTTTGTGTTTGTTGTAGAGACAGCACCATAACCAATCTCTTTAATTTTCGAACTGTTCCATGCTTTACATAGAAATATGTGATTGAGTAAATATTGTTCAAATTTTGTAAACAAAGCAATATTTTGCTCCATGTCAACACAGCAAATCAAAACAGCTTGATGCTAGCGACATCTGTCGGAGACTTGCGTAATGGCGGCACGTTTGGCGAAATTGAAAGTAAAAAAACATTTTTATGCAATATTCCTGCAATGAAACAATCGCACCATACATCCAACAAATTGAAATTTCAACAATTTATTCATTCTTCAGTGTTCTTCAGGAACAGTCTACTTAAATCTTTAGCTCCGCTTTTCAAATGGCCAATGTCGTGTACAAGACAGGATAAATGCAATTTAAACAATAAAATTACGAAAATAAAATCAGTACGACATAAAATGTTAAATGATTCAAATAATTTAATATACATGTTCTTCCAAGGCAACACATTTTCTAACTATTAGACAAACAAATACAAGCTTTCACTGCCACTGGTAAAGTATGATTTCGCATGCGCGCTCTTCGCATG
The DNA here is from genome assembly GCA_946894095.1 of Incurvaria masculella. Lineage (NCBI taxonomy): Eukaryota > Metazoa > Arthropoda > Insecta > Lepidoptera > Incurvariidae > Incurvaria > Incurvaria masculella. The sequence continues at coordinate 12,583,158 of OX335641.1, read as the reverse complement.
TGGCGAGGATCAATCAGGCTGGCCTACTTTGCGTGAGTAAATAGGCACCCGTATGCAAGACCGAAGGGTGATCCTTCCTTAGCAATGTATGTATGAGTTCTATTTTGAAGAATTTTCGACACTTTTACCGTATCCCTCGCCTTCGACCCCGTTAATATCATTGGACGAACCGGGTTCAACATGGGCCTGAAATGTTAGTCATTGTGTGTTCAGACTGTGTGTTCAACGTTTGTCTGATTTTCCGTCTGTTTAACTTAATAACCCGAGAACCACTTAACCATTTTTGATCCGGTTTATATATCCGTATAGCTTTATTGTTACCATCAATTTATTACCATCAGGTTAAATTAGGGGTTAGTGCGATTAAATAAGGGAAGTCGGAGAAATACCGACGGTTTTCGGAAAACCTTAACGCGGGCATCTACACAAATTGGTACTTCGGGGTTAACAACAAACAATGTAATTTAACTGAAACCACAAACAAAAGCCGAAACTTCCATTTAAGTACACTTTTATGATTCCAGCATCCGATTCTAGAGCCACATGATAAGGAAATGACGCACCTTTCCAGCAAGTTAATTTGAAATAAGGACGCTTAATGATGGTAATTCAGTAAGTAAATAAGTATGTACATACATTGGTCATCGTAAGTAGCGCCTTCACAAGGCGATGCGGATTCAAGGGCGCCCGCTCTTTCACTACCCAAGAACTACCGCCAGCAAAATAACTCGAGAAGACTTAACAAGAAAACATATACAGAATATCGTTGCATTTATTATGATCTAGAGATGAGTCAAAACAATTCGAGCATAAAATCATCATAAAAGCATAAATTCAATCATAAAACGAGCGTTCAACGGTTCGTTATTAAGGACGCGAGGCTTCGCTTATCATTCAATTCCTCCTACTAACACAGTGCTTAGGAATATACGTACATTTATTTAACGCTTTACCTGCGTTGCGGATATTGACTGCAAAGGTTGAACATTCAAACAAATTCGCCGTACAGCTCGTGGTGTAGGGGCAAGAGGCCTCCTACTAGGAGGCATTCATTACGTGCGCATGGACTGTAGTAGAATTTCAATTTATGGGTATACGGCAGATGACGAACTCGGGAGACGCAATCCCGGCGAATGGTATGTTTTTCTGGTTCGGGTCCAGCCCTGCAGTATATCCATGATATAGTTATTTTTAAAGGGCGCTTTCTTTCATTAATGTGTCCTTGCTTCATGGTCGATTGTAAATATATCCCTAAACAAAAGTTGTTACGGAAATGCTGAGTAAAGGGCAGTGGGTAAGTAATAAGCCATGCATTTCCAGCCCTGCAGAACATGTAGGTTATCCTTTTCTTCTAACGGTACACCAATTCTTCAGATCCAGTAGAGCGTTATTCGCTTAATGCCCCCGTAATTGAATTAAGTTCTGGGACTGGCATTCTACCGCATAGCGACCGCTCCTGCCGCAATCCTCCGAGGATTCCTCCCCAAATTATCTTGTTGGTGACTTGACGGGCTGCACGCTCCTTTGTAATACCTCCTCAGTAGGGTTGCCATACGTCCCGTATAAGCGCGATTTGCTCCGCTTTTTCGATAAGAAAGTAGCGTTTCGTCTGAATCTAAAAAAAATCCTGAATCGTCCCGATTTTTTATTATTACAAGTTTGTTATCAATGATAACAAAATTATGTTATTGTTGAATTAGACTTTTGAGTCTGAACTTACTATATATACTTGCCAGCTTTGCCGAAGTATAGTACTAGATAGTTTTCAATTTTACCGAGACCTAGATTTTGCTACGGAAAATCAGAAACCCGAAATGTTGACAAATCCAAGGCTTTGGTCTGTCCTGTACCAATTTCAGTTTCACGACCGGTTGCAACCCTACTCTTCAGGCTTTTCCCTAACCAATGATAAATTGGAGGCTGTATAGGCACGCGTTTCGAGTGGGGGAGGGGTATTTGTATGTACAAATGTGGTATTTTTTCAAGACAAGTTCGATAAGTGCAATGCGATCTGCTCTATGGTTCGGAATCCATGTAAAACTGTAAAGCGGCAATTAAAAAAAAATCGTTTTTCCATTCAGTTCAATGTAGTCGTACTCATAAAGGGAAGGCCCTGGCATGGCAACTAATTCCTTCGGGAATGTGGTATATTTGGCTAATATCATAACGGTACTTGTGTGGTATTAGCGTCATCCATGTCAGGTTTCTCCTGCCTCCGCTGTTTGTCCGTCTTGTCGTCCGTCAACTGGGTGTATCTCATTAACCGCGATAGGTCGTAAGTTTAAAATGTCACAGGGTCAATATTGCCCATAATATTAATAAAAATAAAGGGGCCAAACAAGAAACGTGTTTTTTTTTGTACGATGGTACGGAACCTTTCCTGTGCGAGTCCGATTCGCACTTGTTCGGTTTTTTCAGCAGGTGTTTCGTATTATTACCCGATGGACTGGCTCTGCAGGGCCGAACCGAAATGAACCGAACTTTTTAGATTACAGCGGTCGTTGCACATGCTTGAAAACTTACGCCTTTACAAAACGTGTAAGTTTTCAAGCAAAATGTTTTCGATGACTTTATGAAATTAATTATCTCTCTTATTTATTTTATATACTAAGTAATTTTCGAATGCTTTGAGTACATACTTCTCAAGTATCTGCAACCTAATTTATCAACTTGTTTGTAAAACACATCTGCGGTTATCCTTTCAATCGTATCGCCGTAATATTAGATCAGTTCTCTCAGGATCACTGTGTGAACCGCCGGGTGAACAGGCAAGTGAGTGAAAAAAATCTGACGATTAGTTTCATATCGTACAATGCTAATCGTCAAACGACGTGTTATTCTACCAGGCGAACTGAAATTTACTATGCAACATGATACGAAATGCAACTAAGCGTTGGATTTAATCAGTCACTTGCCTGTTCACCTGGCGAGTTAGTCACGGCATCGAGTCACGGAATTAACCTTCATGAATCAATGACCGCTACTGTTAAAATATTTGATCATAGACCCTGGAATGTGATCATCTTCATGCAAAACAAATATTCGACGGAGCTAAAGGCTTTTCAGTTCGATTGGAAACTTATATAGGATATATTGTGGTATAAACGCTGTCTCACCCGGTAACAAAACGCTGCACTGAAGCCTCCATTTAATTTTCGCGGAAAGCTGTTCACAACAACAACAGCGCAGGTGCTCCCAAAGAACGAGGTGTATTCTGACAAATAACTTCAAGAAGTAGTACCTGGATAACCGAGTGGCTCGAAGTCTCGGTGAACTATCATAGATATTAAACAAACTAAAGTCAACCAGGGACGGACTCTGGCGTCTGATGACGAATAACGATTTTGGTGATGACACATATAGGTGTCATCATCAATATCATGCTCAGTCTTTGCAGTCAACGTCCGCAACGCAGATAAATGTAAAATCTTTAACACTGTTTGTAGAAGCAATCAAGGGAAGAGGCATTGTAAGAGAATTCTAAGTTATAGGTATAGAGCCGGTGAATTGGTAGATGCAGGTATAGGCCTTGCACTATATTTATTAAGTAAGTAGTTATTTTTGTTGTAATTTATTTTTTCACGCCTAGAATACTAGGTCTATTTTTACTTTTAAAACCGTTGTCTAGTAATAAATGGGATATTATTTTAAATTTGAAAACGTATAAACAGAATCCAAATAAAACCCGAAATATCGAAAATATCTTATTTTCAAAGTTCTTCACTTTTTAAGAAAGTTCATAGTGTTCCAAACGTGTCCATTTCCAATTTAGAAGGTATTGAGCTTTATTTTCTGAAATATTGTTTCTGGCCGTTTACTTATTGATCAGTATAGTTCCTAATGTTTGTGTGTTGTCTGAACATAACCGGAATTATCGTTATGATTATTCAGTGTTGGACCTTATGGCCGCTGTATAAGGTCCTTCCCGTACGTGCGCCGGTATGTTTGCGTACACGCAAGACTTAGCGAGTACGTCTAGCTGCTCGCCTTTTGAAGACTACCCGCTCTTCCCTTCTATTTAAAACGTTGGTGAGTGAGCCTGGAATTTGCTACTCATCCTAAACTATAGTGAAAATCCTGGCTTTGGAGAAGGAAGTGATTGACGGCGGCGGCGATGTGCAAAGCTGAGTGTTTGTGGTGGCGACTGCCGGCCGCGTGGACGGTGGTAAGCTCTCGGTATCGGTGTGTTGCGGCGAAAATACAAACTATTCATTGCAGTCCACATAGTAGGGAACACTTATTTTAAATAAGTGGATTTTCTTCTCAGTGGTCCAACTCTGAAATTTCTATAATAGAGAAATCCCTACCCGCACGGCCCGCATCCAACGCGGACATGGCGCGGTGACCTCACCGCGAGGTCGGCACAGTCGTGCCGTCGCAGCACGACGCAACCTTGCACCGACGTTTGTGTCGTTGCTGCGCGCGATTGTCTATGGCTTGGCCGCCACCCGGGGTAGGGATCCATGCGGGCGTGGGACAGCGTGAACGCGAATGCGTGACTTAACTCTGCGCTTTTAGTGATGATAAAAGTGACTCATTCACGCCGTTGTGTTCGCGGCGTTAAATTTTGTGAAATAAGTAAATTATAACATGAATTGTCTTAACGTGCCTCACGAACAAAGCAATTAGTGATATAAAAGTCGTATTAGACACGGACAGTGGTGCTACTTCTCATCATCCATTTTGTTGTGTCTATAAAAGAGTTCTGGAAATCTGAAAACGTTTAGGATTTCTTTTTTATAACTGTGACATTTTTTTATAGATATATATAGTACGTCTTTTATATTATAAATGATTTCTAGAGAATTAAATGTACAAAAAAATTATCCTAAGACTCTATTAACCGAGTGAAAATAACCGATTTATTGAGTTTTAAACAATTCTAGCCTTCAAACAAAATGGCGGCCAACGCACCGGCAAAATCCAGTCGACATTTTGACTACGATTAACATCCCGTAAAGGACGGAGCCTAAATGGAGGTGAACAGAAATCATGAACATAAATTCCATTGTGCTGTATTTTGAGAATAAAAGTTTCTGTTTTAATGTACAAACGTATTCTTAAAACCAATGCAATAGAACACAAACGCGGTACGTCATCGGTGGACAAGAGAGCACCGCTGATGCGGGGTGGGCTCACGGCGAGCGAGCATCCAGAATATCAGATAGCGGATAGGAATAAAGTGGCCTACTCAAGCGTGACTACATAAAAGTGTCGGCCAGCAACGAGGCACAGAACAGATCTGGGTCGTTGCTAACTTTATAAAGTTCCTATCTTAGGTTATCGCGCAACATAGTCCACACAGACGCAAGTAATACTGGAATCGGCAGTGTACTGTCACAAGGAGATCGTTACAGCACAATTCAGAAAATCTCGTTGAAAGCCTGAAACGAATCATTGTTTCTAGCTGTGGTAAATAATCTGCAACATTTCAACAAGTATCTTGTCGTATGAGGACTGACCTTTTGGTTTAAAAACCAGAAGGCAAAATCTACTGTTAAAAACATTATTATAACAAATGCGAAAATGCCCGCCTCCCATTCGTTGAGAATGTTGAAAATTTTGATGTCACTCCACGAAAATCTGTAGCCCTCCTTCACTTTTAGGTGGTAAGGCTACACCTGTGCTTTCCCAAGTAACAATTTTTGCGGATAGAGGTTCTGGAACTTGCCAATTGGCATTAAATAGGTTATATGATAGCATGTAACTTACCATATAGTAAATTTCAAGCATCATTTGTTGCCAAAAGGTTTTAGAACCTAAAGGTTCTAATAATTAGCCACGACAACCTCCTGATGACTTAAGTTCAAGACCAAAAAAGGCACTTGCCTGATGGCCCTATTAAGGTTATATTTAAGCCACTTTTTAGGACTGTGGTGCCATTTCATGACCAATTAGAGACCATTTGGCTTTTCACATGCTTATTTAAGACCAATAAGCTCTAACAACCAGAAAGCACTTTTAAAGACCATTGTGTGGCTTTTTGGCAAAAAGGCAGAACTCGTCAGAACCTATTTCGGACTATTTGGCCCGATTCGTTGCTGTTTGGCCATTATTAAGTCAAAATGGTTAGCGCGAAGACCAACTAGTTTTTTTGTGGTTTCATCGAGTACCAACGACTATGTGTATATCAATGAGTTTAGATTCACTAGACAGATAGGCTATTTATTATGATAAGTGAAATGCATTCTCAACTGGAATACAGCAGGATGCTATTTCCAGGTAAAATCAATTATAATGTCAACTTTGAAAATAACCAGTGGAAAATTTAAGAAAAAGGCGAAGCGAAATATTATTTGGATTCTAAACATAATTGGTTCAGTTTTACACTGTTTAAGCAATTTCAGCTTGCTTTACAAAGGGTACCTGAGAATAAACTACTTCATTGCCTTTTTTATGTAACTGGAAATAGATGGCTATACCACATTCATGGTACTAACCCAACACATCGCATTCTTGAATAAATAGACCTAAGACCTTCCGATACTTTTGAGGTTACCGCGGTCGTTAGACGTGTTTCCCTTTATATTACCTTCCCTTTATATTTCATTTTTCATCAAATACGCTGGTATCAGCCCGGGCTGATACCAGCTTATTTAACTAATTTAATGATTTAAATCGTGGTATGTCGGCGAATTTAACTTTTATGAATTGGAAATAGCCTATGATAAAAAGGCTTGTACTACGGTATAGGAAAACCATACTTTATTGGCGATGGATGGTGCGTAATATTTTATCAGGAAGGCGGATAACCTCGTGGTTAGGCTCTTATGCGAGCTTGAGCGAGAGGGTCGAAACTGAAATACTAAAACAGCCAACAATAATTCCGATCGCAATGCTACTATGCAGAATTTCTTAAATCGCTGGTCGGACACAACTTACATAGTTTTACAATAGTTGTAAGTGTGCACATTTGGCAAACTCGCATGCTTATTGGCCTTAAATAGGCCTCTGGGTTGATAAGCAATGGCTTATTCAAAACCAACTGGCCACTATAAATGCTAACTAGCCACAAAATATGCCAACTTGGCTTGAAATGGCAATACTGTGACAAAACCAGCATGCATGATGGTCAAGAGGCCATATTTAAGCATTTTTCGTAGCCTATTGGTTATCTTGATCGTCCGCCATTTTTCAATTGTGAATTTGGTATTTAAAATCATTTTAATTAAATAATAAACGGTTAATAATTTTATTCCGTTATTGTATTTGACTTGAACGGCTCGAGTTGCACATTTTCATGTGTAATACTTATAAGTTTAGAATTTTTTGTTAATTTCGAAACTAATTATTTTTTATTAAATATTAATAATCTAGGGGGCGCACGTGTTCATAATGCATATAATATAGCATTTCATCGACATACTTGGCTTCCCAGACAATGGTGTCCAAGGTGTCCACAACTAGCAATGTTTTACTTACGCCTTGCCGCCATGTAACAAGCAAGCTTGCATGAGTGTGCCTTGTGAACAAGTTAGCGGCCATCGATGGTTGCAACAACCAAAAATACGTGCTAAACGAATTGCTTTCGTGCCGTCGTCGGGTTCTAGCAAAAAAAGATACCCAGTAATAGCAATAAAATGGTTTTGATTTGGTCATAAAGAAGCATTCAAGAGCTCCTACATGCCAAACAGATGGCTAACAGGCACATTTTTAGCCCGCGCGGAAGCCAATTGGTCATATCTTAGCCCGCGCCGGGACTGACAGAACCACGCGCTTGCTAATAGGCCATATTTTAGCCCTCGTCGTGAATATTTACTTGCTAATAGGTCAGGGCTAAATAGTCATTAGGAGGTTGTTAGGAGGTTGTCGTGGCTGGGCCCTTTTGGTCACCAGGACCTATCCAGGAGGTTGTTTATACCAATATATGCGCTCGTTTGTGCTAATAGGTTCTGAGGTATTGAAGTCTTAAATAGCTCCTAGGGCCTTTTTATTGCCAATTCAGAACCAAAATTGCTGCTTGGGTTGGTACCGTGGCATTGGATGAACGATTGTCAGAAGCGATAATGAAAACTGTCATTGCTCTAAAAAGGGAAGCTAGTTATTTTTAAAGTTCGGTGCAATGGATATTAGCCACCCATGTCAGTGGAATTAAGCAAATATTTAAAAAAAATATCCTTCATTAAAAATCATGATGACCAACCAAAGTGGGTCTAATTAACGGATACCGGTAGGTTCACCCCTGCTGACATTTTGCTGTGACACGAAATATGTCTACACCTTTTACAAAATATTCTTCCTTTTTCATAGTTCCGTTGCTGTGTATACAGTATGCAAAATTTGTTATTAATAATCACATTGAAATTAAGAAAGATGATAAGTCTTTTAGAAACGTAAATATTTTGGCCACAAGGCTTTACAAACGACTGGATCATACCATATACGAAATACCATAATTTACCCGATGGACAAGCATTTTTTGCAGCATCAGTAAAGATATTAGAAAGAAAAAGCAAGCTTCCATGGAAATATAAACAACATTTAATCAAGTAAATATACTTTTTCGTACTAAGCAAGTGCGTCACTTTTTCCAACAAACATGATAAACATTTCATTATTTTCCGAATGTCAACGAAAATCTATTCTATGCTGGGGATTAAACTGGGCTGTGACAAACAGTAGCATCTAAAAATACAATTAACGAAAAGTAGTACTTTCACTCGTCACTTAATTATAAGGACAAAATGTCAGTTTTGAAACGAGTTAGCATTATATTTTTTAGTCCAAGGCTGAGATAAATAATCGTAACTGAAACTGAATTCAGCAAAAAGTAGTACTTTCTTAGGTCACTTTAACATATTTTGTATAGACGAAATGCTACTTTTGACACCAGTTAGTATTACTTTTAGTTAGTCTTAGTTCCAGTTCCCACTATTTATCTAAACCTTAGTTTCAGTTTCAGTACGACTAACGTTTTTGTTAGTCTTACGCTGAGATAAATAATCGCAACTGAAACTAACTATAACCGAAAGTAGCACTAACTAGAGTCAAAAGTTGCATTTCGCCCATACAAGTGACATAAAAATTACTACTTTTCGTTAGATTTAATTTTCACTTATGACTATTTATCTCAGCCTTAGATTCAGTTGCGACTTGTCTTTGGGCTTCTAACCGTTAAATGTAACGCTGAGCTAGTTACCTAGATTGATCACCCCGAATCCATTCAGAAGAATAATTATGTACCACCGGAACCGAAGTCGCTATGTAATTACATCTAAGTACATATGTAGTTACACTTCCCACGGCTTATACAACTAGATGAACGTTCTGAGGTCGGAAGCATATAGTTGTAGATGTGGAACGCTTATCGCAGCTTGCCTTCGGTACTGCGGGACCGAGGTTCACTTACTGGTGTGAGCTTTGTATGAACTCTATGTAGAGCAGCGAGCAAGGAAGACGACCGAAACTCATTCGTATGACAGCAGCGTAGTCAGTGAAAATGGGGTCGCCTTCATAAAGTCCAAAAAGCATAAGGTCCAAAACCCAGAACATCCAAAAGTATGTATTTTTGCATATATTTATAAATGCAAATATTATAATCTAACCTAACCTAATTGAAAAAGTTCCGTATTCATTAGTGTTTTGGACGGTATGGGTTTTGGACCTTGTGCTTTTTGGACTTTATGATGCGTCCCCTGAAAATGCACTGATGGAAGTTACTTCGCTCACGAATTCTTACGCGTCCTGTGAAATTCTTACGTGCTCTTAAGTGTAATTTCGACTCGAAAACATCATAATTCATGAGCGAACTGACTGGCGGGTGCTACCGTCAATGTAAATGTGTTTTCACTAAAAAGTGGCTACGCTGCCGATATACGAATGAGTTTCGATCGCCACTCTTGCCATTTAGTACTCGCTGATGTAGAGCTAATCGTTACATGGTGGAAAATATAATTTGTTTGTAGGTACCGCTGCTATGGGATAGAGCTAAATAATGTGTTAAGAGGATAATGAGGTGATCAAGTTCCGTACAATGGCTCGTGCCTGTTTCCTCAGTCAAATTAAGAAAAAAAATCTGATATTTTGCACATTAAATAAATGAACTGAGAGCTATATCTGTACGTTTTGGTTATTTTTAGATATTATTTTATATCCGTAATATACGCATGTAAAAATTTGCATATAAATTCAAAAAAGCGCATATCATGGATACTAGTTTAGTTATCAAAGAAACAAAAAAGTACAGACGTAGCTTTCAGTGGATTTATTTAATGTACACAATTACAGAAAAACATTTATTTATTTGACTGAGGAAACAGGCACAAGCCATTGCATGGAACTTGATCACCTCATTATCCTTTTAATGTAACTTCTTAATATTACCACATAACATCTTTGAAGTGGTGATACGAAAGGAAAAAAATATGATTTTTGTTATAAAATAAATTCGCTGTTCAAGTCTGACACCAAAACAACGGTGCGTCAAAAACAAAGAGATTAAAAAAATATATTTTATAATTTTTATCTAAAGAATCACGTCAACACTTTATGTTCTTACTTAACATACCGAATCTGTAAAAGTCAATATATTTTCTTAAATGAAATGTCACGAGGAGTTATCAAACATGCGAAAGCACTCACCCCACTTTATTAATAGAACAACAGTCATTACTGAAACAGTTAGCTTGAAAATCGATTTTCCACTCACCGAGCTTTCCCCGTACTCTTCGCGTACACTTCACACTTATTTCGATCGAAATTAGTTATTGTGACTATATTCACAGTTGTAGTAATGTTTTATATTAGTTCAAATTAAGATAATTTAGGTAATAAAAAAAATACTTAAAAAAATCGCTTCAAGTTTTTAAATTTCGTATCGAAAGAAATTTATTTGCAACAATGGAAACGAGTTCCAATTTCAAAAAAATAATTTTCAAACCGGTATCAAGAAAGACTATGCTTAGGTCGCCAGAATATGGCTTTGCATATATTTTGGGTGTCGCCAATGCTTTCTCACTGTATTTAGTTCAGCCCTTGAGGGCTCTAACTATAGTGCGCGAAGCAGAGCTCGACGTGCGACGGCGACCGGCCCAGCGTGGCGGCCGTTTTCGACTGCCTTCCAGCTCAAAGCCGCCTGGCAGCGATGCAGGCTGTGTGGACTACATAGGTACTACATGTGTCCGTATGTAGTGCACACTCAGCCTGACATTATTATGTGCTGACATTCACTTGGGGCAGGACGAAGAGAAATTAAGTATTTTTTATGAGAAACATGAAAGTGACTCTTGCTTTAAGGTTCCTTTCCTTTAAAATATAATAATAATAGGTCGGGGAAAAAGTCTTTTCGCATTATAGTATGTATGAACTTGTAATAAAATCTCTTTGGCTATACTATTTGTATCTGGCTGGTTTTGGTATCATTGAAAGTTTAAATTTTAAAGAACATAATTCCAAATTGAAATTAGGAAAATGTGTGATTCTCATTTGTTTTTCGTACTGTCAAAATGAGTGAATCTAATGAAGAAATTCGATACATTTTAAAATTTTACTACAAAAATGGTAAAAATGCAACGCAAGCCGCGAAAAAAATTTGCGATGTTTATGGACCTAGTGCAGTGTCTGTGAGAGTAGCACAAATTTGGTTTAAGCGTTTTCAATCCGGAAATTTTGATGTCAAAGATGCACGTCGCTCTGGTCGCCCTATTACGGATAAAATGGATGCCATTTTTGAAAAAGTGGAGCAAGATCGGCATATCAGTAGTTACGACGTAGCTGAAGAACTAGGAATTGACCACAAAACAGTTTTGGCGCATTTGAAAAAAACTGGGTACACAAAAAAGCTCGATATTTGGGTACCTCACGAGCTCACTGAAAGAAACCTAATGAACCGTGTACTCATTTGTGATTCTTTATTACGACGTAATGAAACCGAACCATTTTTGAAGAAGCTGATAACTGGTGATGAAAAGTGGATCACGTACGACAAGAACGTGCGAAAAAGGTCGTGGTCAAAGGCCGGTCAAGCTTCACAGACTGTGGCGAAACCCGGGTTAACTCGCAACAAGGTGATGCTGTGTGTGTGGTGGGATTGGAAGGGCATTATTCATTATGAGCTGTTACCACCAGGCAGGACCATCGATTCTGAACTCTACTGCGAACAACTGATGAGATTAAAGCAAGAAGTTGAGAGAAAGCGGCCGGAATTAATCAACAGAAGGGGTGTGGTTTTTCATCATGATAACGCTAGACCTCACACATCTTTAGCCACTCAGCAAAAACTAAGAGAGTTTGGCTGGGAGGTGTTAATGCATCCGCCGTATAGTCCTGACCTTGCACCTTCAGATTTCCACCTGTTTAGGTCTCTTCAGAATTCTTTAGGCAGTGTCAGGTTAACATCACGAGAGGACTGCCAAAACCACTTGTCGCGGTATATTGATCAGAAGTCCCAATATTTCTATAGCAATGGGATCATGTCCCTACCTACAAGATGGCAAAAAGTTATCGAACAAAATGGTACCTACATACTTTAGTTAAATGTAAATAAACCATATTAAAAAATGTTTTGAATTTTCTTAAAAAATGCGAAAAAACTTTTTCCCCAACCTAATTATGTATCTTTCTGCAATCTGTTATCTTGAATGTCTGTTGATTGTTAAAATTAAGTTACGTAACGTAACTTAATTTTACTGAGACAACATGGTGTGAAGAAGCGTCCCCCGCATCATAAAGTACAAAAAGCATAAGGTCCAAAAAGGTCTAAAAAAAACACTTATAAATACGGATATTTTCAATTAGGTAATATGCATTTTATAATACACACGAAAAATACATATTTTTTTATGTTCTGGGTTTTGGACCTCATGCTTTTTGGACTTTATGAAGGCGACCCACGGCCGGTTTGGTTTTTGCCAAGAGTAATTTCGCAGCCCCCGAAAAACCTCTAGGTGAGGCCCGGCGTACGCCATATGCCGCGCATTACATAAAAAAAAGAATCCACAATGAACCGTGGTATACATAAGATAATGTATAAAACATCTCGCACTGATGAAGTTCCTGTTGTTCCTGCTGTTCAATAGAAACCAAGGTCACATCACATATAACACTACACAATATCAGGGCACTGGCTTTACCTTGCAAGCTCCCCTAGATTGCCCGAATATTTTTTTTTTGTTGTGTTAGGTTCTTTCAAACGATAAATCCTATCAGACTGATATCGTAAGTTATAGTTTTAATGTAGACCATGAAGGTAGCTATTTTTCGAGCTAATATTTTATGTGCTCAAATACATTTTGATGACTTAATTAAGTGTTATGGAGTTTGAGAAGGTTGTAAAAAGGCAAATAACTTGAAATTAAAATGATGAGGGTAACGTTTTTTTTTTAATATTTTAAAATGGATTTATGTGCACCTTTCATTTCAGACCAACCCTATCAAAATCCATTCAACATTTATAATATTATAAGGCATTGTTTATTAGAATAAGTTTGTATAAACTTTATTTAACAGCTTTAACGCAGAAATACTACCATAGAAAAAAGTCGCCGCGCGTATGGATTATAGAAAAGATCACAAATCGACCGAGTATAGGAAAAAAAATCGTTTGGGACTAATCGAGCCCATAGGGAACAGAGTGGATAACAAGAAATAAAAATTTTCTTAAATCTCTGCGATTTAAGATTAAAAACTTTAATTTAATGCAGGTAATTTCCGTATTCAGAATATATTATTAAAATGGTGGTACATAAATTCGTATATTTATGTAAATGTACATGTACAATAAATGATACATAAAAATATATTACAATAAATATAAACGATAAATTAGTAGGTCTAGATTAATCAACTTGAACCTGTCTCGGTGTGGACATAATGATAGCCACTTTCGCATCGAGAACTAGGGCTGAGATGAATAGTCGTCACTGAAACTAATGCTAACGCAAAGTAGTACTGTGTGACGTCAATTGGCATTGCTTTGAGATGTCTTCCATACAAAATGTGTCAAAGTGACGTCACAATGTACTTCTTTCCGTTAGTCTTAGTTTTTGTTACGACTATTTATCTCAGCCAGAGAGAAAGGGGAGCCTTTCCAGAGATCTCAAGCAAGTCCTCTTTGAATTCAAAACGCGATTATTTCACTAGCCCTGATTCATTTTTGTTTTTGTAGAGAGGATGGAGTCTGAGTATCGATCAATTTAAGCATTGTTGGTTTTTTCTGCTTTGCTATGAATTCTTCTACTTCACGTGTCTTGCGAAATATTCTACTTAATTTAAATTATTATAATATTGGGAAGTTTCCTTTAATGTTCAAATTGTTCGTTCCTTCCTTTTATCCAACATCTATGGTCACTTGAAACATTTTTTGCCCTAGAAATTTATCAAAGACAGGATAACTTTGGGTTTTTATTCTGCGGTACACGTTATTTCCAAACTTTATCAGTTACGGGTTTTACCTGAAAGAACGTTGCAACCGCGTTGAGTTAACCGAAATGTCGGGTAGATAAGACATGACTCACGGATGTGTAAATTCGTTGATTTGTTTCTTCATTGAGTTCAAGATAGATAGCTCATATAATACCACACCTACTGTCAGGATATTCGCTCAATATACCGCATTCCCGAAGGAATAAGTGCTATTCCAGAACCTTCCATTCATATCAGTAATGTACGTTGAGTACGAATCATTCAAAATGATCGAATTTGTTTTCCGTATTTGCAATGAGTTAAACTGTCAAATATTTTAATAATTTGTAATTAATTAACAAAGTAATTAATTGTTGTTTTTTTTTCATGCCTACAATAATGTATGGAAGCCAGACCTGGGTATGGCAGAAGAGCCACGAATGTAGAATAATTGCATTAGAAATACGTACCTAGAGGAGAGAATGCGGAGTTAATCTAACGGACAGATTTCGAAACGACTGGGTTAGAGAGCAGTATCAATTGAAAAATGATGTTGTGACGAGAATCGAGAAAGGATCGCTAAGATGGTTTGTACATATGGAACGAATGGGTGACGAAAGAATGGCGAAACAGATTTACATAGTAGAAGTGAGCGGAGTGTGCTAGGGGAACGTTGCGCGACCAAATCGATGTCATTCTTCGTAAAGGTCTCATACGTAGCACGTGCAATCGTAAAGCATGTATGAAAAGATGTATGTCTAAGCGAAAGAGGTGAGCTGTGATCGTCTAACAAAAGAGGTGAGCTCTAACATCTTTGCCTACCCCTCCAGGAAAGGGGCGTGAGTATGATGTATGTTGTTTTTTTTTCTGTGAGTGGACATGGATGGCTAATGCCACATCTACTGCCATGATGTTGTCCCAACCCACCTCATAGGAACTAGGCGCCATGCCAGGAGCTTCCCTATTTTGCACGGGTATATTGAAGCGGATAGAAAACACGGACGATTTTCGTTACCGTTTCGGCCATCGTTATTTCAATTCTATGATACCAGTCCGGGCCGTACGAAGGACTAATCTCTTGGTCGCCTTTGTATCCCATGTCGTAATGCACGGGAAGTAATGCAGGGGGTCTAATGGGGTGCACGGCGCAAAGTTTTACCACCAGGTGGCGCCACATAAAACTATGCCAAGTTATCACGTAGAGGTTATGTTTACTCGCGAATCACAGGCAATCAATTTCATATTAACTCAGTTTAATTGGTCAACAACCTATAACCTTGAAATGAAACCGTGGCATAGTTTTATGTGGCGCCATCTGGTGGTAAATTTTAGCAGCCTTCCTCCCAATTGAATATTTTTTACGTGCCGGAACCCAAAGACCAAAGTAGTGTAGGAATTTTCTTTTATTTCTATGATGTTTATTTGTATGTACGTATCGTCGGTACCATGGAGAATGCTCATCAGAGCCATAACGCTTTCCCTCCGTCCTCTTTCTAGCACCGCTGAACGCGGAACAGGCAGGGAATACACCCACACGGTCGGTATTCAGAAAATACGAAGCAGCCGATCTTCGAATCCTTTATCAATAGGGTCTTTAAACTATCGAATCGACTACCTGCCGAGGTATTCCCTCAAAGTACAACCCGGGGTCCGAAGAAGCAGCTGGCGGGCTGGCGTAGTTTTCACAGCCCTCGTGAAAGTTGGAGTCGTCGGGCAGCTTTTATGTGAGGTCCTGGCGTACGCCATAATCCGCGCTTAAGGTGGGCCTTCCCGCTCAACTCCCCATACAAACGGGGAAAGAAGGAAAGAAGAAGATTTGGTTTCCATGTTATAAGGTCCGAAAGTTTGAATTTTTCGCGCGTTTTATACAATAACTTTGGAGGTGGATTACTCAACGATAAAATGTATACATCTTAAAAAGATTAGTCATAATATATCTGAGTTTGTTTCATGAAAATTTATAATCAATTTAGTTTTTGTTAGATTTTTTACTAAAGCCGTCGTGGTTTACTTTTAGGTATAAGTCGTTTTGTAATTAAAATTTTCCTAAATCTTACCAAATCAAACACGATGCGCATTGTCTGCTTTGTGGACATGTTGCATCCTTCTCATCACGGAGCCTGTCTTTTTCTTTGGAAGAGAGAAGCTCCCAGAGCGCAATAGCACGGTTTTGCCCGCGAATGAGTTAGTCCCGCTGGGAAGGGATACCTTAACATAATGTATAAAAGGCACCACAACCTAATATATGTTCCATGCGACCACTATAACAACACTAAGTCCGTCGTCCTTGAACGTGACAATTTGTATCTTTACAATCAGAAGTTATAATCATCTGACGGCCATACTCCATGCACGGCACATAATGCTTAATTTATCACGTCGATTTAATTCGTTATTGAGCCATGTATGGAGATGTCTGCAATATGGCAACACACGGGTTTGAACGATTACGACACTACTACCATAGAATAAATCTATGCGACTACAATAGCGAAAACTATATTTTAGAAGCAATGTTCCAGAAAAAACTATTTTCAAAATGAGCTTCCCTTGAACACGAAATACCGATAACTGTGTTGGTGTAAAACTTAGTTATTCTATTAAATTCTATGCTAATTCCCCCTCAACTGTGAATTATTATTGCTGAAAATTATTTTCATGCGACACCCTTATCTATCTATGGGTACCACATATAAAACTAGTGGCTATCTGAGTGGTCAGTCTGAGTTCTCACCTAAATTGGCGTTCACGGCAAACCGATCGACTGGCGTTTTCTCCAAACTCCATACAAGTTTTTACTAGATATTCTGTGGTTTTACTTCTTCAAGCTGTCAAAGTCAAACGCGGACTTCCGATTTGTATGAAAACGCGGAGTGGACGTAAACGGCAACGTCGACGTATTTACGGCAACGTTGAGTAAGCTGTCAAATCAAGCTCGGACTCGCAAAGTTAGTTCGCTTAACGCCCGCTGCGCGCGCTCTTCAATTTCTCCATACATTTGAAAACGCCAGTCGATCGGTTTGCTGTAACGCCAATTTAGGTGACAACTTAGACTACCGGCTCTGAGTGGGCAGTCTGAGTTCTCACCGAAATTGGCGTTTACGTCAAACCGATCGACTGGCGTTTTCTCCAAACTCCATTCAAGTTTTTACTAGATATTCTGTGGTTTTACTTCTTCAAGCTGTCAAAGTCAAACGCGGACTTCCGATTTGTATGAAAACGCGGAGTGGACGTAAACGGCAACGTCGACGTATTTACGGCAACGTTGAGTAAGCTGTCAAATCAAGCTCGGACTCGCAAATGTTAGTTCGCTTAACGCCCGCTGCGCGCGCTCTTCAATTTCTCCATACAATTGAAAACGCCAGTCGATCGGTTTGCCGTAACGCCAATTTAGGTGACAACTTAGACTACCGGCTCTAACTGTAGACCTCGCAAGCCGTGCTCACCGCCCACGTTAAAATTAAATCCTATTATTTTTCTCATTGTTTTAATTACGGTCCTTAATTAAGGTCTTGTCAGAAAACAAAAGTATTGTAACATTTTTTTAAATTACGCCGCTATTTTGAAAAAAAAAATAACGGGCTCGACTAAGAAATCCATACTAATATTATAAATGCGAAAGTAACTCAATTTTTCACGCCTAAACCGTGGTTCAGCATTTTGATGAAATATAGGCTAACTTTTGCAACGAAAATTAAACTCAAAGGGGGTGAAAGTTTTGTATCGGGAACTCATACCTATAACGTGAAATGTTAGGTTTAGCCCGACCAGTCCGAAACGACATTGACCCTCAGTGCGATTACGAAGCTGTGTAGGTGCGGCACCTACCCAAAACTGACAGCTTTCGCATACCAAATCGTCCAGTTTACCGTCTGATCGGGGTAGTTGCGGAACCTTACACCTCATTTTGTGGTTCGTAATATAACAGCTAGTTCTATATAAATTTCGATCGAGAATCGGTGGAGAAATGCGACCTGTAGAGGAGAACAGCCGGGCAGACACACAAAGGCATGATTGCCCAAACTAAAACGGAATCTGCTCGCGGTTTGCGTTCGCTCGGTCAAAAATATAAGCGTTATGTTTGAACATCGCAAAAGTATTTTCTATGCGGCCCTGAAGTTTAAACCTATCTTACGTGCGAGAAGTTTTCGGTCGTTCACGTAAGATTCATGTTGGTGCGAGTGATTCATGTTGCCAAGGAGTAACGCTCTAGGGAGTGCTCGCGTGCTCGCCGGGGGGGAGAGGGGCGGGCGGAGGCTTCGACGGAGGCCGAACTACCGACGTGACCTCTAGCGGGTCGTGCGTGACTCCTGGCGCGAGGTACCTGACGAAAGTAACTCCACCACACTTTGTTGCAAATTATGGAATGATATTCATCTTCATGATATTCGCCTTCCAGACCCCATTCCCGAAGACACAAGGTTCATTGCCTTTATTTGGGCAAGGCTATGTTAAACTCAATGGAAAATACGTATACATTTTCCGCTTGGAGTTTATATCAATTGTTTTATTTATTTGAGATTTCTGGGATGGACCAGAAATATTCTGGGGTGTGTTAAAAGGATTCGGGGGTGGGCCAGAAGGATTCAAGGTTTGGCCAGAAGAAATTCTGCATTTACAACCATTTGCCAGAAAAGCGGTCGTACGGTTTTACATGGACTACAAACTACGAATTACATTATCGGTGAAAATGCATATTTCAATAACCAATTAGAAAGTTATATACCACCCTATCACATAACAACCGTGGTCGACGCAAGAGAAAATATAGGTGTTTGGCCATCAATTCCGCTTAAAATCATAATTCTCAATGCCCTAATTCTTAAATCATAAAAAACCGAAACAAGAATATAATTTCGAAATTTCACAGACACTATTTCACTGTGGTTACCACAAAATGCGAAATAAAAAACACGCGTACTTATTTCTCACGGAGGACGTAGGTATTTCTCAATTTGTAGTAGCACTCAAAACACGCGAGCGATTTAAAAAAAATTCAGCCAGAGCGAACGTGATGATGGTGTGAAAATGGCTGAAAATGGCAGTCCCCAGCAATCTTCCGCCTGAAGCACGTTCGAGGGATCGCTTCTGAGAGGCTCCGAGGGTTTTCAAGAGCTCCACCCTTAACGATACTCATCACTCGAGTGACGCGAACGATAAATATTGTAAATGGATGTGTACATAGGTGCACGCCTTTTACCGTTTGCCATCGCATTAGATGAAAAAATTGTCGAAGGAGCAATATATATTGTATGTTTTGTCATCCAGTTCATTTTAGTTGTACTCATAAAGGGATGGTCCTGAAATGTCACCTAATTCACGGGGTATGTTGGGCTGATATCACGTCAAAAAAAACTGATCTTAGCTTAAGTAATACATCTCACACGGGCAAACTGAAACCGTTTTGCCAGTCTTTTTTTTTCGTTTTAAGTATGTAACTGGTCATTTTCATACAATGGTGCGTGCCTGTTTCCTCAATGAAATTACTAAATATTGTTCTGAAATTTAAATAAATTAACTGAGAGCTTCGTCTGTATGATTATGATTTTTTTATTAAAAAGGCATGGAGACAAGTTATGTCTCCATGCCTCTTTGAGGAAGATTCTGGCATGGCGCCTAATCCTTCGGGAATGCGATGTGTTGGGCGAATGTTATGACAGTGGGTGTGGTAAGTTATACAAGTCCAGTTACATTCAAAAAATCAGGAAAGAAAGCTGTAGAAGAGCTGTTATCAATTAAATACTAAGTTCTTTTTTGCAGCGTTCTTTCTTTAATTGATGTGTTCTTGCTTCACGGTCGACTCTGCATACATATAATATTCGTTGAATGCTGAAAGCAACTTAGTTGAATACTTAGCACGAAAACGTACATTGTACTTAATTTTCTTCCCTTTACGATGGTCCTTGTCTCAGGAATATTGGAAACCATCGTAGCACTTATATTATTATCTTTATTGCCGCCACTATATTATGACAATCTATCTTGTCCGTAGGGCTCGTACCCGTACTACGTGTCCGATTTCGAGAGAGGGGGGGGTCGCAAAATACCAGGGTCAGTCACAAGCTGCGGGGACGGGGCTATGTTATGACCTATGTTAATGCTATGTCACGTAGTGTTCACGCGGTCAATAAAATTCGTCGTAAATGCTGAATAACAGCTACATGTGTAGGTAACTGTTATTTAGTGAGCTTACTTTTCATTTCCTGCCGATGCACTTCTTTGTACCGTTCACACCACACTAAGGCTAAGGTCTCAAATATTTATTGAAATCAGTGAAATATAAAAGGTAAATTAGGTATTCCGATAATCTGTCTTTCTTTGCGTTATTTATAAAATTATTGCATGGTTTTACCACACAAATTGGGCAGTATAGGGCGCATTATTAGCCAGAGGGCACAGGCGTATGACGACAGAGAGCTGTCTGGCGACAAAGTGTCCCAGCATCTTTGTTCTATGGAAGGGCCTGCCCTTACGTAGTAATATTTATGTCAATGAATGAAATAGGCCCAAAACAGTCAAAATTTTATTGTATTTAAAATACCACGTAAAAGTAGAGGAGGTCTTAGCAAAACCATAATACAGTTTGGGCCAAAATTAAATTTGCCTCTAAAGCTGGTGCATATCTTCTATGCCCTTGTCGCAAGAGCGTTTAGTGTACGCGAGAGGCGCATGGGGTCAAAAAGTGGTTAAAATCGGTCACGTAGTATGGGTACAAGCCCTTATTATGATGAAACTCAGCACACTCCGGCCGTAGCACACTTGTTTATTTAGTTCGTGAGACAATAAGGCACTGAATTTACGATTATAGCCTAAGTCAATGTCTGTTTACTGCGAAGCAATCTTGCCTGTAGACGTTCCAATTATTTGTGGTATTAACTATTATTTACATGCCTCATTAAAGTACTTTTCCTCTCTCGTATACGTGCTTTATATAAAATGAATGCGTACGGTGAATGAAAACATCGTGAGGAAACCCACGATATCTGTGGTTTAGGCTCTAGTAATAGTATTTTTCCTTGGAAGTGGTTATGGATGGCTTATTATTACCACACCCACTGACATGATGGTAGCTAAATGCACCAGATGAGAAGTAGGTGCCATGCCAGGTCATTCCTTACTTACTAGGCGGTAGGGTAAATCCCGCCCGGGTTTGTTCCATAACACTAAATGAGCGATGGTCGAAGCGGCAATAAAATTTGTCCATGTTTTCCATCCAGTTCATTTTTTCCGAGCAATATAAGCATGGCACCTTATTCCATGTCCAGTTACATAAAAAATATGTATATCGCACGGCTACATTGAACTGGATGGTAAACACGGAAAAATTGTATTGCCCTTTCGACCATCTTTCATTCCAAGCCATTGCACTAATCCGGGCGGGAATAACTCAGCCACCTAGTAAATTTTACGTGGAATCGGAACCACAAGTCGAAAACGGTCAACCATTTAGATCCCGACCGCGCTCCGAGTTGCTTCACGTCGATAGCCTACATCATATAATTCATCACCATCCTAAAAAAACCATTGGCGAAAAGAAGTCGACATTGATGAACTGTAGGATACACGGAAAAAAGGAGCATTTGAGAAAAGAGAAAACAGTGTTTCTTTGCTTTCAATTTTGATTTGAGAAAACAAAATTTAACGAAAACGACACGTTTTCTTTATTCTCACGTTTTCTCATAATTATATACTCTTTTTAAGAAAATATCTTTTTCCGACTATTTAAAACAATAATTTCTTACACCAAATAGTTTTTTTTCCGTGATAGATATGGCACTCGGACATGGTAATAGGAAATTCGTTGGAAATTATACCGCATTTCTGAAGGACTAGGAAACCTTATCTTTCTTTAGTTATGTTATGTATTTAGTACAGATACAAAAAACTTTTATTATTATTGTACAAGGACTTAGGTGTATGATAAAAACCGGGCAATTGCGAGTCGGACTCGCACACAATCACGTTTCTTGTGCGTTATACTTCCGAGGTGGATTAAAGGCTCACAAGGCGCAGGTCAGTGCGGTGCCGACAAAACCTTTCTGTAGCTAGCGTGACTGAAGCCATTATAGGAAATGGGAAATTCAGACATTCGTGGCTGCAATTTGTAGCGACGCTAGTGCTTAGCTAGAACACCTGCACATATGACGGGGGTGTATGTGTGTCGGTTCGTCAGCATTGAATTACATGCCCAGGCCTCTGGTTGTATGAATAATGATTCAACGTTGAAAGCTAGCCCTTTTTTTGGCCTTACTAGCCCTTTGGAAGCGCCTGAAGCAAAAACTGCCGGGTCATTTAATTTTAGTTTTGTAATCAAATTATTGGCATTTTAAACATATTTTGATTACACTCTTTTAATGACAAATTCCTTCCATTCCAGTGAATGACGGTCTCGATCCGCCACGCAATGAAGACGTGCCGTAGCATTGACCCGAACGAGCGCGTAAGTGAGCCAAGCAATGGCTCACAAACAGACCTTCCTGCCTGCCAGGATATTGCAATGAGTGGGTGTCGGCGGCCGCAACGTGTCGTCTGTGAGATACACTCAGGAAACTTCCATAAGTAAGAGAATAGTTAATCTATGGTAAGAGCCAGAGTCGCGTGGCAAGCGCCGTTTTATGGACGGAAAATACCTGTTTTTATTACTTTTCACGATGTAGATAATATAAACACAAAAATACGATTGTAGAGAATATTAAAGTCAACAAAAACAGATATAAAAAACATTCGTTTTATATCAAAATGATGAGCGGTTCTATAGACAATTCCTATGGATTATGTTTGAATTATTTTTTAAACTATTTTAAATTTGTTACGAAAATGTTATAAAGCAAACGTTGTGATTTAAATCATTCGGTTTTCACGTTTTGATTCCTGTTTCCGTCTCATGACTTGGTAACATCTATTTTTTTTAACGTGTTTCCTATTATTAAACTTATTATTTTCATCAAACAATTTTTTTAACACATTGAGCAAGGAATGACGGGAGTGAAGACCGAAACTCATTCGTATAGCTACAGCGGAGTAATAACACATACACTGACAGTGGCGCCGGCGCGCCGGCACAGAATAAGTAATTGGCGCCGGCCAGTCAGTCCGCATACCAATTTGGTACGCGCAACATCGAATATTCGTTCTTATATATGTACGTTAGTTAGTACTCAAGAACATCAAGAGTAAGCGAGTATTAGCTTACATATAAGGTGAGTTTAAAATAATCTACAAGCCTTATAGGGTTGATTCAGTATCTGATATAGAACAACTTTTGCTAAGAATGTAGGTATGTAATTTTTTTTGTTCCATATTAATTTTTGAGAAATTTATGCATTACATTCTTCCCAGTATTGTCAACAACTTTTGCGAAGAAACTATGTACCTATCGGTAATGGTTTCCAAGAAAATAAATTATTAAAGTGCACTAACTCTTCAAACTGCCTATTTGAAAAATAGGTCCCGCGCCGCGCCGGCCGGCGGCGCGGAGGCGGCGCGCGGCGGCAGAGTCTATTTTACCTACCCGAATAGTTTTGCCTCCTTCCCACGTAGTACGCCGCGCCGGGCTATGGATTTGGTCGGCGCGGCTGTAATGTAGGTATGTACACAAGCATGCATGTCCTTTTTCGCCCGATCGGCACTCGCTTCACTTAAATTCACTCACGTGTGATACTCAGGTCCGATGCGCGTCATGGACCTTGACATACTAATTGCTTTCAAAACGAAAACAAACGTCCTTCAGTGAGAGGGGAGGCGGTGGCGGCGGGGGAGATGGGGCGGCGGGGTTGCTGTCTGCGCACGCGGCGGCGGCGGCGGAGAATTGTCTTGTGTCAGTAGGTCACGGTCGGGTCAACGCCCCGTGGTTGACCTATATTTTTAATTAGGTAGTTGAAGAGTTAGTGCACTTTAATAAATTATTTTCTTGGAAACCATTACAGATAGGTGCATAGTTTCTTCGCAAAAGTTGTTTAAAATACTGGGAAGAACATACTGTTTAAATTTCTCAAAAATTAAAATGGAACAAAAAAAATTACATACCTCCATTCTTAGCAAAAGTTGTTCTATATCAGATACTGAATCAACCCTATAAGGCTTGTAGATTATTTTAAACTCACCTTATATATAGGAATGTGATATGTATGTATGTATAATCGACCGTGAAGCAAGAACACATTAATTGAAAAAAGAGCCCAGTAAAAAGAACTACTTTACGTGTCCTTGCTTCACGGTCGATTATACATACATACATATCAAATTCCTTGGAATAAGCGACGTACCTACTTAGTACGAAAAAGTATATTTACATACATATCTTATCACTTGAAATAATGTGGTTATTATTCTGAAAATGCAGTCGCATATTTTTTCATCAGTCATAATTTACGCACTTTATTACGTCTAGTACCCCACGATACTGTAACTGTATTTAAAACAAAATATCGTATGTGTAATAAGTACAGTTTTATAGTAGTTTATGTACTCATAGTTCAGGTTTAACCTGAACAAACAGGTCGGTCTAGAATTCCTACGCGAGTGGTCTAGACTCTGTGCTGTGCAGATGTCGGATTGTCACGCCGCTTATTCCTCTGACAATGGAAACTCGACGCTCTTGTCTTGGCCGGACTATCACGTTCATCCAACAACGATTGCGGTCAAAAACTTGATATGAAACATGCCGATCATATAATATATGTAAGTAATATTTATTTATTTATTTTATTTATATAAGTTTATTGCACTCAAAAAAACGCGGGCAAAATTTTCTACCAGTCTACCTTTTGGTACCGTGAGCAGTAGTGCGAGTAGTAACTATGGAGAAATAGCTTTAGAGAAAATATAATTCCTACACAATTTACAACGAATACACATTATACTTAAACTTAAATATATAACTTGTATAATTGTACATAATTATAACTACATAAATATCAATAAATAAATACTAAATACTACATATATATATATATATATATTATAAAAACAAATAATAGATGATACTTAATACAATATAATTAAAAGAAAAAAAAAATTTGGCGAAAGAAATAAAAAATAAAAATAAATACAGACAAACTTAAAGAAGTATGAGGGAGAAAAAACAAGAAATCATAAAGACAGAAAATAAGCTTTAAGATCTTTTTTAAAAACAGTAATAGAGTGGGAAAAAATCTGAATACGTGGAGGATGTGTGCGAGGGTACGGCCAGTACACCGAAGATCCGGTCGATCTAAGTGGGAGACCATGTGAGCAAAGATATGAAAACCGATTGCGAAGGTACTAGGGAGAATTAGGATCATTAAGGATGCTGTAGAGAAGTGAAAGGACAATATATTCCTTGACTTTCCAGGAGAAAGTGGCATGTTTTCATGTAATCTGTATTTTCATCTAAACGTTTATAAACCGATAGGCCCCTGAACATCACCGCGACAAACTGGGATACAAACTGGAAATAAATATTCGGAGGGCGCATGAAAGGTTTGCTTGGCGCCGTTACGTGGACAAAGACGGAAAGGGGAAGGCGATAAAAATAAATGGCGCATCTTCGTCGTCTTTATGGCGATCCCGCACTTGGGACCATCACGAATCGGAATACGTCACTGAATGTAAACGGATTTTCTGGATGGTCCAACATATTAAAAGTCATCATACATCTTTACCAAATGAAGGCATCATTTTGTTATTTGTTACTATGGTATTTTATGGTAGAGTTCGTGAAATGTAGCTTGCTACCCAGTGATATGTTAAAGGTAATATATATGTCTATGTTGCTACCTGTGATGTGACAGATTGACATACCTAGTGCCCAGTGTTTCCCTAGCGACTTTTACAGTAGTATTCAGAGTTGGTGGACTAACTTTAGTACGGGGATTATCCCCGGACTAAATAGCATTTTGTATAGTTAGTCCGGTGCTAGTCCGCGTACTTAATTTTGACAGTTCACTCAACAACTGTAAGTGTCCAGCAGCAACCATTAAAACATGTCATATTTTCAACACTCCTGAAAATAGCAAAAATATCGGTAGTTATGATAGTTCTAAGCAATAAATCTATGACTAAACATGTCACATAAATGAAATTGCTTACGCATTATTTGTTGCACCTTTTCGGAAACAGCCGCCAAACGTTTCTAAAAAATATTGTAGTAACACTGCACCCCGGATTATAAACTTTACGGATCGTATTTGACTTACTTTCCAACCATTATTTGCTGCCATAGTATGGTGGTCAGGTCACACAAGGACGCTTCAAGGCCACGTTGCCGTTTACTTGGATAGAGGTCAAGGATACACGTCTAATGTGACACATATTGGGGTAAAAATAAGTTAGGTAAATATTTCAATTTCTTATCTCGAATCGTGCTATATGATGTATTACTTTAATATTGTTTTGCTTACTACTTCTATATTTTATATTTCAAGGGAACATTCTATTCTTTTTACACTAAATGTATGGAACAAAAAAACTTTTTATGTAGAGGTGTTCAGAAAAAAGTCATATATTTTTTTGTTTATTTCAATCCCATTAAGCATTTCCCAAATTGTATGTAGTGGCCGTTAAAACATCCTGTATAAGATATGCAACTCGTTTGAAAGTAAAATATCTATTTTGTGACATTGATTATATGTATTTTGACACCAGCACTGTAATAGTCACATGCATTTTGTCACGATTTTTTCTCCTACTAAACGCTTGTTTGAAAATTCTGAAAAAAAAATACAAATAAAGGTACTTATACATATTATTTGATGCACAAAGCGCCATTCTTTTTTAGAAAAATCTAAATTGCAAATTAATCATTAGGCGAGGGCGAACTTCTTCCATATCCAGCAGCGACGGAACCCTTTGCACGTGAACACGTTCACGCTCGAACGTTTAATTTTTAAGTAAACTCTACAGTAATAGAATTAAAAATCCAACATCACGCAAATACGAGTACATTTTGCTGGTTATAACCTTTTTCTTTAGTGATCCGATGGTGATCCGATTAGTGACGCATCGTTTGATTGTGTCTATCGAGCTAAGTTTCTGCTGTGGAAACGAAAATCAGATGATATACAATAATAATTTTGGCCTTGATTTGAAAGGTGATAAAAATCTTTAAGAAATAAACGCACAACAGTACCACTTAAGTAGCTCAGTGGCGAGCGTCAAGCCTCCACCAGACAGAGATAGTACTAATAGAAATTCTTGGAAAACGTTGGCGAATTATCGCTCTTATTTTTTTAAGCTAAGACTTTTATATAATCTGTGCCCGGCGCGAAAGTTCGCTTGGGTTTCTGTGGTTCCGCAGTTTCGGGGTTTCGCTTAGGGCAGAAGCGAAAATCGAACATAGTTTCGCCAGAATTTCGTGTGAATTTGTGTGTTCGCGATGGTGTTCGCGAGGTCACACAAATCCGGTTGGGCTCGACCTAATTTTTCTCCCTAAATCGCCTTTCATTCCTAGGAAAGTGCCGAATGACTTTATTTTGTTAACGCGAAACATCTGAAACTATAGTTTCAGGAGCCATTCAGTCCAGCTTAGTTGCGTGCAAGACGCAGAGTCTATAAATTACATTTAGGGTGATCTTAGGTTGGACTTAACTAACAGAACCGTGCATTGCCAATGACGACTTTGCTTGGCTGCTTTTATGGTGCATAATTCAATGACTCTCTAAACAAAAGCGATTTTCATTAAAGATTGCGTACTTTCTTAAGGTAGAGTTTTATTTTATTACTATTTGAGGTGTCTGGTTCCGCTCGTGTCAATATCTCGACAACACCGCCATCTACCGGGTTCAATTTTAAATCTTAACCATTCAGGGACCAACCCGAACACACACAAAAAAATCATCAAAATGGGATTTAGGAGCAGTTAGGTGACAAATACACGTACAGAGGATTTTTTTCTCTATACCACGAATGAATGAATGAAAATTATCCGTGTTTTCTATTCAGTTCAATGTAGCCGAACAATATAATTAAGGTCCTGGCATGGCACCTAGTTCTCATGTGGTATGTTAGGATAATATCATGGCGTTTCGTATTAGCTATCCATGTCCAGTTACTTACAGTTACTTAAACAAAAAAACCTGCCCTTTATGAGCACGGGTAAATTAAACTGGATAAAAACACGGACAATGTTTAATTGCCGCCAGGACCATCCTTCACGCAATGCGATGTGCGAGTTGCCCGGGATTACATGATATGTTTGTAGTGAATTAAGTGAATAAAGCTGTAAAAGTAACTAATTATAAGCACAGTAGAAGGCTCCACTCGTAGTCCAGGTAACTGGAGTTGGTAAAAACAGGGGTGAATGTTTCATGTTCAATGCAGTAGTTATATGTAGCCGATATAAACAGGTCGCCAAAACTTTTCAGGGTAAAAGGCGAATCCTAAGACGCTAGACCAAGAACACCGGTAAAAAAAATCACCATAAATCGTCAAATAGGTTTCGATTGATTTACCATCTGACCACATACTATCGATATGTGTTACGGTGTATTTACGAGCATTCTTAAATTACTGAGTGAGCTTTTAAAATATTTCAATAATCTCAGACTACAATAATGTTACGTTATTCTATTCTTGCACTCGACGAGCGACAAGCGACAAGCAACAGGTCACTGACATAGCCCTCGGCTGAAATAGACTACGTAGACTTAAGGTGGCCCAACCCGCTCATCTCCCCATACAAAAGGGGAAAGAAGATCACGCCCATATTTCTTGTCAGAGATCCAAAATTTTGCTCAAAATAGCTTTATTCGATCGAACTAGATGTCTGATGACCATTGGCATTGTAAAATTGTGTTTGGTTTCCAAGTTATAAGGTCCGAAAGTTCGAATTTTTCGCGCGTTTTATACAATAACTTTGGAGGTAGATTACGCAATGATATAGTAAGAACATCGTAAAAAGATTAGTCATCAGACATAGCTTATTTAATCAAGATTTATGATCTATTTGGTTTTTGTTAAATTTTTTACTACAGCGGTCGTGGTTTACTTTTAGCTATAAGTCGTTTTGAAATTAAAATTTTCGTAAATCTTACCAAATCATACACTATGCACATTGTCTTTTTTGTGGACATGTTGCATCTTCCTCATCACGGAGCCTGTCTTATTCTTTGAAACAGAGAAGGTCCCAGAGCGCAACAGCACGGTTTTGTACCGTGCCCGCGAATGATTTAGGCCCGCCGGGTTGGGCCGCCTTAATTACTTCTTCGCGACTCATTTACTGCAGGCCTCACTCCTGAACATCCTTTTGTAAACCTGAGAATGATTCATTAAAACAAAGTAGACAAGCTTAAGGTTTATCCCCACATTAAAATAGTTTTTACATACTTAATATTAAATATAACGGTTATAACTATTTATGAAATCCACATTTTCATCTAGTTATATCATATAGACGATGAGACTGCATACTTGTTTTAAAATTAATCAATAATAATTTAAAATCAAAACTTTCGATGCAACTAATATCTATTAAATTATTTCTTTGGAACGTGCCAAAAAACAACAAGTGTAACGAAAACAAAACATCTTGATAGCAAAGAAAAAGATACACTACATACTTATTTACGGATAAAACTTTCTTTCTTGTATTAATTACTTTTTTTAAATAAATAAAACGAAATTTTCACCTCAAAATTCACTCCTAGCCTTTGCGTTTTTTTCTGATTTGACTAAGCTTGGTACTGGGCATGTTCACTTTTTCTGCCTTAAATAAGGGTGGTGACTTCCTTAAAACAGTAACCTTACCTTTAGTAGCTCGCTGCATCAAATGCGTCACCATCCGTCGCAGACCGCTCTTCCGAGCCCTCCTCGATTTCCGAACCCCAATCCTGGAGGCAGTTCTCCTTCGCACCGCGCGACACTCCACCTCCTCACACACTTTTACCCCACTCTCGTCAGCTTTTTTCACCAAAGAATCATCTTTAATCCGTCTCTCCGGCAACTCGATGGGAGGCAGGGACAGTTTCTGCATAGGCCTTTTGACTTCCCAAAACGACTGGACATCCTCCGAACACTCCAAATCCCTCAGCGGCATCTCCAGAGGTGGGAGGATGTACGGTAAGGGCAGTCGCTTCTCTTGCTTGCTGGAACTACTGGGAAAGGACCATAGTGGCTCGGTCAGGTCACTCGAAAACAGTGAAGAAGAAATTGAGTTTTTCCTTAAACATTCAGGGTATCCCCCGTCAGTGTTCCTTCCTCCGTAGCTGATGATGTTCACGGGTTTTCTGGAAATGCTTCCCAATTCGTAGGAGACTTTGGGCCTCGCCGAGGAGCTGCTGGACGTGTTGTAGTGGTCGGAAGAGGACTCACTCCAGATGTTGTAGGGGACTGGCTGCATGTTGACGAAGGCCTGAGCGATGTCGGCAGGGGCGGCGGCGACGGTGGGCGGGTCCGGGGAGAGGACCCCGAAGGGGTGGGTGAAGTAGAACAGGCAGAGGGGTCGACCCTGGAACAAATGTTTTCATGTTATGATTTTGAAGCTCGAGGTTAAACGCCTGTTTCGAGGGCTAGCAATGGTAAACATGCCTCAATACGAACATCTCAATACAAATCCAATCAGTGAAGTTCAGTGTTTTAGTAATGAATTAATTTAATTCTTATAAAAGTGTTAACCAATACAGTGCCTTTAATTTAACCAAATAACTTATGCGAAACACCTAACACCACTATGAAAGATACTGTAAGATAAACGATTTCCTACCTACAACTGTTAACTACGAAGACGAGAAGACGACAAATTGTTAACGTAAATAGTGAAAATACTTTGTCAAAAAGTAAATTTCTGAAAAAAATAACGTTTGTGTAGCGTACGGGTTTCTTAAACATCTCTTTAAATTGAAGTTACAGCTAAAGTAACAAAATGTGAAAACTAAAACCGCTTACCTACATTTGCTCAAATTTGAGCGTGCTTATGTACGTCAATTCGTCAGCATGGTTTCTCAGCTGAATTCTCAGGTTTACACGTGCCTTTGACTGAAGTATTGTTATAACGGGTGATAGCTGTTTTCATGCTTCCAAATAATTTACTATGTATTTAAATGGATTAAGGTATTGATGCGCCTTTACTTTCTCGAACGTGTTGTAAATTATAAAAATAAATGACGTACTCGTATGTATGTGTAGGTACGTAAATAAATGTCGTTTCACGACATTATTACGAAAATCATTACGTTGAACAAATCTCCATTCGGTCACGTTCCCGACGCTAATGGCCAGCAGAATATGATTGTGGTTACCTCTGTCGCCACAAGTCACGTCTGTAGCTTGTGCAGACACATGTAAATACATTGTTTATTTAATGAATGAATGAATGAATAAATTCTTTATTGTGCAATAGAAAACAAGTACAATTACAAAAACAATTCGAAACAACAACAAAATTGCACAAAGGCGGACTTATCACTAGGAGTGATTTCTTCCAGTCAACCTTTGGGGTGATGAGGAGAGACAATCTAAAATATCTGTAGGTAGGTACACAATAGCAATTTGAAAGGAAAAGAATAAAGCAAATAAAATAAAAATATATACATACAGTATAAACATACATAAACCATAATTTATATAATAATACAAACATACTTTGAATAGAATAAACTAATATATATAATACAATATACTAAAATTTATTTAGTTATTTATTGTAATATTACATTACTACATTTGCAACAGATGGAAAACTAAAATTTCTTTATGTATTTTGATTATATTTTATTATTGATAATTCCATGTTCAGAGCGCATCACCTCGGCGCCACAGTTTAGGCATTAGCAGTTGCAAGGAAAACGTATGTAGGTCAAAGTCCAATTTGTGACGTCTAGGATGATGCCGTTTGTACCTTTGCACTTACCTATTTAACCTTAAAAACACGA
Organism: Incurvaria masculella; assembly: GCA_946894095.1. Lineage (NCBI taxonomy): Eukaryota > Metazoa > Arthropoda > Insecta > Lepidoptera > Incurvariidae > Incurvaria > Incurvaria masculella. The sequence continues at coordinate 12,550,972 of OX335641.1, read as the reverse complement.
AAATGTCGGTAATCTCTATATCCATGCTGAGGTATGTTTGGCTCGATGGAGTCCAAATTACCTCCTCTATCACCTGCTCAAGGCTTTGCATCAACCTACTAAGCGACCTGTATACTTACAGAATGCGTTTTTCAAGTGTGCATTAATGGCCAAATCCGAAACTATAAGATACATCGAAAAACACTCAAAGGAGTAATGGGGACAGATTTTGATATTAAGGTGGGCCCGTAAGCATCAGAAAATTACGCTCCCCATACAAACGTAGTTTACGAATAATTTCAAAACCACTGTTTCAATTTGCTTGATACATGGGACTTAATTTTAAGCAACAAATATCTATGTCTGCACGTGTTTCTCCTTTTGGAAAAATGCATCCTGTGTCATACAACAGACATTTTTTTTATAAAGATTTAGTTTTGCCTGTTATTTGACTTGCTTTAGATTATTCAGCAAAACCAAAGCGTGCAGACACAGATATTTATTGCCGAATATTAGATACCAAATATCAAACAAATTGGAACAGTGTTTTTCAAATAATTAGTAAACTGCGATTAACCTTAAAACATCGCGTTGTGATTTCTGCTTTTCATTATGTCTTCGCGGTTAAAGGCCAGAAAGAAAAACATATTTTAGGGAATTTGATCATTGAAGGTACGGGTAATGTATAAATACTTGAAAATTTGAAAAAAATTATTGATAATCAACCTTTTTTTTTTTAGTTTGCCGTTTAACATTACTTCACTAAATGTGTTCCTTATAAGCGACACTAATATGTACCTACAGCGTGCGAAATTTTTCTAAAAATCAATGAGTTCGATCCCCTGCTAGAAAAAATACTATTTCAATATAGCAGTTTTTATTGAATATCGGCCCTATCACGCCTTTGAGAGTTTTTGATATTTCTACTACCTAGTTTTGGATTTGGCCATGAAGGCATTAAGTAACTTTAGCTTAATGCACCCTAACCCTAGTGATGTAATTACCTTTATGTCATCGGTAGAGGTTGCAGCATCCGCCTTGTTCCCGGTCATGGCTCGCTCTACTTGTTCTCGGAGACTAACATCAAGTCGCAAGTGCACTGGAGTCCAAGCGTGCTACGGTGGCCTCCTGAAGTCGACTGAAAACCCATCGCGGCGGGGGCGGCACCAGAACCGCACACTGAAGGGCTATCGATCAAACTGTCCGCCTTTGCAGTAGTTGGATTTCATCGGTTTTGGTTAACCAATTTATATGATTCTCGAAAATTTTGTTTTCCCTGAGAGGTTAGCACATTTGCATTTCGTTTACAGGGTTTTCTAGTCACTCGGACTCAACATCCACTTAGGGGGTGAGTCTAAAGGAATAATAAAGCACTTATTCAGTATTTAATTTAAGATTTAAAAAATATATTGTAAAAAAAGTGAGTTCTTTTTCTTCTAGAACCACCTCCCGGAATCAATTTTCCTGTTGTAATGACACCCAAAATTTAAATTACTCACACAAATATATTTTTAATCATAAACTTTCCCCAACATAATATTCATCGATATTTAACCGGCCCAATCATGGAAACACCAACAACCGACACTGCTTTTAAATTTCGAACATTTTATGTAAGTACATGTACTTCCCGAAACTTTTCGAGAACGATAATTTTAACGACATCAAATTAATTTGAATGAAGTTACCCACTCACTGTCACTTGGCTATTAATGTCTCACAATTTTCCACCAAATATTAGTGGAGGGGCGTCACAAATTTTAAGGCTACCTAGGAGCCCGTTTCCGCAGCAGAAGGGTGGGAGCTCGAGCTAGCACTGGGGATGGTCTACCCCTGCCTGGTACATACCGAATGGCGTGCAATACTTGTTATTGTGTGTGTGCTGGTTGTAGAATCGGTTAATATTTTACAGGAACGCACTCAGGTCAGCATTTGTATATAATGTCATACCAGAGTGATATAAAAAATTATAAAAATACACATTTGCGGCATCAATGTAGCCAGAATGAGAAGTTTAGAAAGAAATAAATCATTAATTCTGCAGATTGCCAAGATATTCTAGTCACGTTGGTTGTTACAATTTAAAATGATTAGCTATTAAAATCTTAAATGTTTCAGTCTTTCAAATCAATTCAGCAGTAGGCACTACACATTAACAAGTGCGAGTCGGACTCGCACACGAAGGGTTCCGTACCATCGTACAAGATTTAACACAAACAATCACGTTTTTTGTATGGGCCCCTTTAATAATAATTATTAAATAATTTTACCTACTTGTTGTTATAGCTGCCAAATAAAAACACACTCTGTGTAAACAGCGGCCTACCTATTACGGTTCACGAGATACAGCCCTGTGACAGACAGACGGACGGACGGACGGGTGGATGGACGGACAGCGGAGGCTTAGTAATAGGGTTCCGTTGGCACCCTTTGGGTACGGAACCCTTAAAATGTGATCTGTGTTCGTAGCTGGGTGGAAAGTACCTGTTTAGGAACTGAGCAAAAAAGGAATAATCGTTTAAAATAATATGTTAATTTTATGCATATCTGAATGTGGGTTATTATTAGACATTAGGTTTCATCCCTAGATGTTTTTATAAAGTATGAACCCGAAAACTCGTGCTTTTCGGTCACAATGGCCGAATAAGTGGCGTAGCACAGATAAATATAAATATCATGTCTGTATCTCTACCGTTTTTCCCACTTTCTTTAGTGGTGTAGAAATACATTTGCAGTTTCTTCTTCACTGAATTAATCGTTTACAGTGTGTGATGTAACTAAGCGTTTGTATTCAATATTCAGTTTGTTATTCCTCTGGTGGTACATATAGGGCTCTTTCTTCTACCAAAGGGGAAAGATAACAAGGAAGGTCCTATAAATGAAGCTGATGAATTAGCTCAGACTTCTTCCGACCTTCAAACCTGACATAAATGTATCCTTAACAATAAAATCGGCCAACATCCATCTCGACAATTCTACAAATAATATTACCACATAGTTCTACAACGCAAACATGTAATTACGCCTATTTTCTAACCGCAACGCGACTAAGGAATTGGTGAAAAAAAAAACAAAATTACGAATAAATGTTCTCTAAATACGCCCTATACGTTTAAAATACCTGCGCATCACGATATGAGTTCGGTGGCTGGTGGCGACATCCCTATCCCTTAACCTATTTTTTGTACCTGTATCAAGGTCCCACCCACCACCGTCCTGATTCCATTCGGAACCCTATTGTCATGCATGTACGGTTCACTTTTCACGAAAAACTTATTGTTTCCATTGTGACAGGGAAACGTGGACGTTTTCATTGGGAAATAAATTTGATTTAGCACATTTTAAGAGATTCACTTTGAAAGAAAACTTTCTAAGTAACAGTACTCCGATGCAATGAGAGCATATTCTGCGGCTGCATGCAGACTTCAAGAGAGACTTCACGATCAAATACATTAGTAAGTGTCCGAAAATAATTTGGCATATGTTCGAAGAACCTACAAAGAAAGACTTAATTTTTTTTGAGCTTTTATTTTGAACATGAAGATATAAAAAAATATTTATTATTTTTTTGTTTTTTGGTCTCTGTCCACATTTTCTGTCCCAATTTCACTTTTCACTTCTTGATTCTTGAATTCTTGAATGTAAGTATTTTATTCTGATCATTATGAGTGGGCAGAGCAAGGATCGAAATAAGCAAAAGAAGGATGGAGTTGAAAAAATAACATTCTTCACCTCCATGCACTTGGCTTTGTAATTTTTGACTTTGACGTATGACCATGAAGGTGAGGAAATTACCTCACGTCCATGCGTATGACTGTCCTGTCTTTAATATTTATGTCCATTGTTTTGAGTTCCGAAATAATGGCAGAATAATTTCTTGAGCTTTATGTCCCACTGAGGGGAGCAACTTTAGACTCCTTTCACACGATTCACCTGTTTCCAAAACGTATTTAATGACGAGGGTAATTTTATTCACATGTGATATATCTGGTCTTGAATCGATTATCAAAGAAAAATATTCGGCCATTCTAGATAAGAAGGGCAATTTTTTTTTTCTTTTTTCTCTTTTTTATGTAAAGCGCGGCATATGGCGTACGCCAGGACCTATTATCAATATCAAAACAAAAGCTCAAAAAAAATTAATTCTTTCTTTGTAGCTTCTTCGAACATACGCCAAATTATTTTCGGACACTTACTAATGTGTTTGATCCCAATTACAAGTTCGAAATCTCATGGGCGTCGTCGGGCACCTTAATAGGTCCTGGCGTACGCCATATGCCGCGCTTTACATAAAAAAGAGAACAAAGAAAAAACCAAAAAAGAAGGGTTCCGTACCATTGTATAAGATTTAACACAAAAAAACCGACCAAGTGCGAGTCGGCCTCGCACACGAGGGTTCCATACCATCGTACATGATTTAACACAAAAAAAATAGGTTTTTTGTATGGGGCCCCCCTTTAATTTGACCTATTTGTTGTTATAGCGGCAAAATAAATACACACTCTGTGAAAATTTCATCTGCCTACCTATTACGGTTCATGAGATACAGCCCTGTGACAGACGGACGGACGGACGGACAGCGGAGGCTTAGTAATAGGTTTCCGTTTTCACCCTTCGGGTACGGAACCCAATAAATCACGTTTTTTGTATGTCCTTGCATTTTTATTGTTTTTTACCAGTTTGTTGTTATAGCGGCTAAATAAATACACACTCTGTGAAAATTTCAGCTGCCCTATGACAGCCGGATGGACGGAAGGACGGAGGGACGGACAGCGGAGGCTTATAAATATGGTTCCGTTGGCACCCTTTTTGTAGGGAACCCTAAAAAATAGGTTTTTTTGTAAGTTCGATACGACGACGCGGGAAACATTTTTTGACTGAAATCGGGAACGCTAAAAGTTCATCTTACACGTTGGTCAGCTTGAGAGGACTTATGCAGAGGTGTGAAAGATTGTTGGATTTTTCCGAAAAGGAAAAAAATATGGTGAAGAATGAGAATTCATGAAAATGATACTTTCAAGGTTAACACTTTACTGATAACAATTGCAATTTCTTACTTTTTTCAGGTATTGGTAGAGATGTTCATTCAATCATGCCACGCACGCAATTATGCAGAATGTAATATAATATTTAAATTACCAATTTTAAATTTACAGAATTAACTTTATAATAGAAGATGAGATTTTTAGTGTCTAAGCTATCATACAAAAATAATTTAAAGAGAACATAAAAATGTGTATGTTTTTGTAAGATTTTTATGTATTTTATTTAAGGACATGAATGGCTAGTCCAGTTACCCCCACCGTCTGATATTAACCTAACACACCGCATTCCCGAAGGAATTAGGTGCCATGCTAGGAATTCCTTTTATGATCACGGCTACATTGAACTGCATGTAAACACCAACAATTTGTCATGGCCGCTTCGATCATATTTACATCCACTGCGATGGTAACACCTGGACGGGCTTAGGTAACCCTGCCCACCAATAGAAGAAGAGGACCTTACAGTTTAAGGGTCGAGTGCACGAAAGAACAAAAAATAAAAATCAACGTCAAAGTATGATCAAACACGTCACTTTGTGTGGACAGTATGGAATGAACTCTAGGCGGATCACTGAAAGTGACGTGTTTGAACATTGATTAACTCAGCCGTTTCTTCGTGCAACCGGGGCTAAGATGCGCGAACGTTGAAAAAAAAACAGTTTGTTTCTTGCCAGATATTTTTCGCTGTGTTTTCTTTTGCTGAATTGGCTAATGTCAAAATATGACCAATCCGAGTGCAGTTTACTGTCTATGGATGATGAATAAACAATACAATACATGGATTCCGTGCTAATGGAAGAGCTTGCATGCATGACTGTTTCCATTTCCATTGGTAGATGCAGGCAAAGAACGTGTATACGAGGTAAAGGCAAAACATGTAGACCCATGACAACATCGCAGACTAGGAAACCGACGTATGATCGTCAAATTATGGCATCTGTATAAGGTAAAGTCATAACATGCAATTGATTATTTATAAGAACTATATTATTGGGGCAAACAAACACTGCTTTTAAATTGATTTGATGTAAAACAATGTTTCAAGCATTGAAATTGCATCTTACATGCCTACCCCTAACTGGAAACCAGGTATCATAACCGAATTCCTTCGGCAATGTGGTGTATTGGGCTAATATCATAACGGTAGTTGTAGCCATCCATGTCAGGTCACATAAAAAAAATAAAAAAGTAAATGCTTATTACCTTAAAAACACTGGCCACACTATTCAGCGCTACCAACTTTCATAATACAACAGGGTATGTCGCCTAACCGAAACACGGAGTAGAAACCACCAGTATTATATTCTGTGGTTGAGACTGATTGTCACAGAACACTGATTGTCGGAGTTATTGGTTCTGTTTTGACACATTCATCTATTGTTTATGAATAATTAGTAAATTACATGCATATATTTCATAATATCATTTGAAACTTGTAGAGCCTTTACATAAATATGGTGGAAATACTAACTGGTAGGCCAGCTCTAGGCGACCACAGAACCAAACCAATATTCTGCAGGCGACGTATCAACTAAAACTGACAGCTGCTGTACCAACACTCCAGAAATTAAATGCCATAAAAGGTTGTGATCTCGTCGAGTTATGTCGAAATTAGTAAAGTTGATGCGTTCAAAAGCGAAGTTTTCGATTTAATTCAACCGAACTTATTCAATCGAGGCAACATGTGATTGACAAACTTGGTACGTACTAAACTAAAAACCATCAGTTTCGTTATAATTCAAAACAATAACACGGTCTCCATGACAACTGAAGACGTGTGGAGGCCCGCAATTGCATCCGGCTGCACCCTACGGTGTTTATATTTTGGTCTCAGCATGGCAAAGAAGCCCAAAAATATTAAGCCTAATAAACACATTTCATTCTGGACTGGGCCCCATGCAGAACTTTATACTGAGTTCAATTTCAACAAAAAAAAAGTTTAAAATGCTACCACTACTCCATACTGCCTACTTACGTCAAAAGAAATGCCCTAAGCATGTTTCTGACCACCGTGAATCAAATCGAAATCATACTGTCCGTCCCCTAGGTACTCACTTATAACAGATCTTCAGCACGATATGTTTTGAATACTCATTACTTTACCTACCTTTTTTAAATTTGCTTTTGTTTAAGACGGTTCCATTACTGCAGCCAAAGAACAACGGAAAATAAACTTCGCCGAGCGTCAATCTCATATAACTCAGTTTAAATACTACTGCATTTTTATGTAAGTACCCACACAGGCATGTGCGTCAAAATTGAGAATGAGATTCAATGACTGTAAATTATTGTAATATTGTCGAATTTGTACAAACTTCTGGTACATTGAACTAAACTACAAGAAACGCCATCAGAATCAAACTTTATACAAGCGATCGGCCAATTACTCTAAGTTCTTCGAATTAGAGTACCTGACTTGACACGCAGGGGAAAGCTCAGAACGTGTCTAAATGTTTTTTTTTATTGATATTCTGGAACAATCTAAACAGATTTTTTTGTTTTATTGCAAGAGCAATTAGAAATGTGATAAGTATTTAAGTAAATATATTTTTTCATACACCTACATACAATTTGGAATTTTCCTACAGTCCCTCCTCCCGTGATCAATGCCTCCTACTAATGTTTAAGATTATACATGCATTGATTAAACGCTTTACCCGTATGGGCCACGGGACATTGACTGCAAAGATTGAACATTCATTAATAAAAGATACATACTCTATGATTTCTTTTTCCAGATGTAAGATGTCTACTGTGAAGTCCATCAATAATTATGTTTCAATAAAAAACACCATTCCTAACCAATAAAAATGCACGAGTTACAACCACCGATCCCCATAAAAACAAAAAAGAGTTTTTGCATTCCCCAGCACCAAACAATCTATTCGTAGTTTAATGTCAACTTGACAAAAATAAATAAAAATAAAAGTATTCATAAAAACTAACAATATAGAGGAAACTAGGAAAAATAACAAATTGAAATATTATATATACAAATATATACATAGAAAAACATATTTTTTCTCAAAAGCTACAAATATCTTGCACTATTGGAACTCTCATGTGCTAGTGTGTGGGTGTGGTGAAGTGGTGTTTTAAAACGGTGTAGTGTCCCGTGGTGTGTGGCGCATGCTGCTGGCGGGAATGACCGTGATGGCAGTGTCTGTAGGCGAGATCGGCGAGAGCACCAAGATGGCACGCGAGATGGCGCTGATGGGCGCGTACGAACAGGCCGTGGTGTACTACGAGGGTGTCGTGCAGATGATACACCGGCTGCTCATCACCATCGCCGATCCCACTCGCAAGTCCAAGTGGCAGCTGGTGAGTTCAACTTTATTATTGATGTAAATTAAATTTTTCGTTCCCATCATGAATGGAGTTTAAGCTTGCTTGAACTGGACAAAACGGTGGAATGTGTAAATGATATAGCCCAATACACTAATACCATAGATTAATTATTACTTCCTGGCGTAAGACTACCTAATACTTCCACGTCAACGTATTTACAGCGACAATACGAAAGACTTGTAGACTTGCGTAAAACCTTTTGATAACACCTAACATTTCCAAAGAGCGCTTAATTTTGGCATTTATGTGAGAAAGCTAAACTATCCATCGAAAATTACACCAAGGTCACGAATAGTGAAGTACATTACTGTAGTAGTACTACAGTACCCCTAGTCCCATTTGTCACCTAAATTGGCGTTTCCTCTAAACCGATCGACTGGCGTTTTCAAATGTATGGAGAATTTAAAAGCGCGTGCAGTGGGCATAAGCGAACCAACATTTGCGTCTGAGTTTGATATGACAGCTTACGTGTATCGTTGATGTAAATATGTTGACGTTTATGCCGACTCTGCGTTTTCATACAAATATGCTTGTCCAAGTTGATCTTGACAGGTTGAAGAAATAAAACCACAGAATAGTAGTAACACCTGTATGGGATTTGAATTTACGTAACTTTGAAGTTCCGTAAACGCCAGTTTAGGTGAGAAGTCCGACTCTGGTTGCATTTTTCAATAAATTTTTGTTAAATTTTGTCAGCAGATTCGATAATTATAAAGAACTTTTTTTCAATTTAGTTTTTTTAAATGAAAGCGTTAAGTAAGTTGGTACCAAGTGAAAAAAAATAAGAAAAAAAATTGGATTTGGTTTTGTGACATTTATTCAGTTTTAAGCTATGCAAAGACTCGCAAGGTCTACAACTTGTAGAACCACTAGTTTTTAGGGTTGCGTACCCAAAGGGTGCCAACGGAACCCTATTACTAACCCTCCGATGTCCGTCCGTCTGTCTGTCACAGGGCTATATCTCAGTAACCGTAACAGATAGACAGCTGAATTTTTCACAGAGTGTGTATTAATTTTACCGGTATAACAACAAATGGGTAAAATTAAGAAATAATGAAAATTAAAGAGGCTCCCATACAAATAACGTGATTTTTTTGTATTCAATCTTTTACAATGGCAAGAAACCCTTCGTGTGCGAGTCCCACTCGCACTTGGCCGGTTTTTATATTTTTTTTAATTTACCACCTAGAACAAAATTTATAAAAACCTCAACATTTGTAAGGACCACAACTTTAAAGTATATAAGTGTGCAATTAAGTAGATCTGATAGTGAGAAATGGGTTCGAAACTTGAGTTATTTGCCATTGAAGTTAAAGCAAGAGAGCTACCAGCTAAGTCGCTCTACAGTTTCTTGAAGAATCTTGGCCTGCCAATACCATGCTAAGCGCATACATATATTATGAATGCTGCATTCATATGTATGTTGTATAATACAAAACTGGAGGCATTCTGGAGGAGAATATGGATACGTAGAGAAGTCCCACTCTCCTCTCCACCCTCTCGACTCTCCTCTGGTCAAGAGTGGGACTGGTTAGTTTCCGCAGACTAACTGATGAAGTTTCACGCAAAACATTAGCGCTAAGGAGCTAGACGAGTGGCCATTATTTATATGTAACTGGACATGGATTAATAATACCAAACCACCCGCCATGAAATTAGCCTAACACACCACATGGGAACTAGGTGCCATGCCAGGACCTTTCTTATATTGATTGGTAGGTACTCAATACAATCATTACAATGTTAACCAGAGCCACGCGTCAAACGCTTACTGAGGAGGCTGATTGATAAATTGTATGTAAATATCCCATAAAGCTGGATCTCTGAGATCATTGTTACCCATGTACAGTCATAAACATTGGCATGGACTAATTGTCCGCTGATTGTATACAATAAAAGATTTTTTCAATAATGTTTGCATTGAAATTTCTGAGTGAAACATTTTAATATATTGGATTATATGATTTACATGTACAATTTAGAGCAGTACTGATGTTACTTAATAGTTTAAACAACAAAATGTGTAATGTACATATCTGTTAGGGAACAACTTAACCCAAAAGAAATACATTTACGTATGCACAATAATAACCATATGCACGATTTATTTAATTTCATTTGTAAAATTTACACATACAATTCATATAATATAACCGAACTGGGCGGTGTCGCCCGTGACTCGGCTAGTCCTTTTTAAGCGGCACTTGACTTTTACCAAATTTATATTAATTAAGTACATTATTACCTAATTCAAAATTATAATTATGTAAAAAAGTTTTCTAAAATATTTTTATTTTGATAAAACATTACAGACACAAAAGCCCTACTCCTATATCAATACATCCTTAGAGCAGATGCAGACTTTGTTTTCTCCGCAATGGCAAACAAGTTTGCCTTGGCCATGCCCATATAACCTTTACCAAGAGGTACTAATTAGTACGGCGCGTCGGTGGAGTGTCGCCTTGCTATAGAATGGAGTGTGCTTGTGGCATGGCAGGTGTCGTGTCGTAAAAGTGGTTTAGACAGGCCGCTGCGACCCGAATGCTAGACCACCACAGGGCTTGAGCGAGTAGAGTGAAAGTAGCTTTATGGGTGGACTATTGCAGGAAACACCATGTTACGGCCTAAGAAAAGTCACGGTTTGGGCACTGGTTCTGTTTTGATTTGATGGTCAACCATCAATATAATACATAGGAATGTACTGTCATAGCTATCGGTTAATATCTCGCAATTATCAAGATTTTTTAACAATGTACAGCCTTGATTCAAAATAAAAAAAGTAATCCTTGTAACTTTATTTTTATAGTTTTTGAGACAGATTTTTTTTTAAACTTCAGAAATTTCTGTGCACAAATAAAACATTTTTCTGCATAATATTAATTGATGACTTAGCTAGGACGTTTCTTAGGGGTTATGTTTGTAAAATTATACTTTATTCAGTGGCTAAACTGAAATTGAACTAAATGTGTCACGTTAGATTCGTTGGAATGCAACTAATTAACTACTTTTACTAACTTTTCTATTTATTTTCAATTTGTTTTATTTGTTTTTATATATAATTAATATTTTTATATTCTGATCCACCTACATTTTTGCTATTTACTGAAATCATTTCTTATATTTCTGCTGTTATGTGTTGTACACTGACAACGGATTTTTATTATTATAATTCACTTAAGTTTTTTCCCTTATTTTTTTTTTGTTGTTTATGTTTATGTTAATCACTTACTTTCCTCTCTTTCTATTGTATTGTTTAACTATACATATATGTATTTTGTTTATTTTGGCATGTGTTATCTCTGTTACCTCTTCAATTAAATTTTGATAAACGTCGACTTTTTTGTATAATAAAGAAAAACTTTTAACAAAAACCGTAACCGACTTCAAAGAAAAAGCACTAAAAAGTAAAAAAATAATTGTCATTTTTGTAGTTACAATTATTGTTATTTTTGAGTCGGGGTCAGCCGGGCACGCGCTGCGCCACTCAAGAGAACCTTGGCTACCTTGGCTGACACCGACTCAAAAAATAACAATAATCGTTACTACAAAAATGGCAATTATTTTTTTTACTTTTTAGTGCTTTTTCTTTGAAGTCGGTTACTTTTTTTGTTAAAAGTTTTTTATATTTGTTTATTTTTAGTGAATCTGAAGTACCTACACTAAAAAAAGAATCATGGAAATCTGTTGAGTTTTTTGTCCATTTTTCGCGCACAAATTTAAGACTTCTATGCATTTCTCATGGATATCATGGTCAGAACTAAACCAAATTAAAATGGGACCACATGGGAAGCACCAGCTTTCAAATAAAAAAATAATCATAAAAATTGGTTCACCCAGGCGAAGTTATGAGGTCACAAACATAAAAAAAATACAGACCAATTGATAACCTCCTCCTTTTTTGAAGTCGGTTAATAATAGTAGTATAATATAAAGAGCTGCGAATGTATGTAGCTATTGTACAAGTTCTATTTTGTTTTGTTAATTTTCTACTTTTCTGTTCGTTATGCCACATAAATAAAAAAAAATACATTAATTCGAAATCGAAAAGGAATGCATCGGTCGGTCCCATATCTTATTATTTTAGCTGTACAGTGCTTGAAATATATAATTTAAATTAAAATATCCATCGTTTTTTGTGTACAATTCCCACCCAATTCCTACACTGTGTGGCGATACATATCCAAAGTAGTAGTCACGAAATTTTTTTTAAATATATTTTGGAGTAATAAAGGCATAATGATTCTAGGCCAATTTCAGTCACTTAAGGTGGCCCAACCCGGCGGGCCTAACTCATTCGCGGGCACGGTACAAAACCGTGCTGTTGCGCTCTGGGACCTTCTCTGTTTCAAAGAATAAGACAGGCTCCGTGATGCGGAAGATGCAACATGTCCACAAAAAAGACAATGTGCATAGTGTATGTTTTGGTAAGATTTAAGAAAATTTAAATTTCAAAACGACTTATAGCTAAAAGTAAACCACGGCCGCTGAAGTAAAAAATCGAACAAAAACCAAATAGATTATAAATCTTGATTAAATAAGCTATGTCTGATAACTAATCTTTTTAAGATGTTCTTACTTTATCATTGCGTAATCCATCTCCAAAGTTATTGTATAAAACGCGCGAAAAATGCGATCTTTCGGACCTTATAACTTAGAAACCAAACACAATTTTAAATGCCAATGGTCATCAGACATCTAGTTCGATCAAATAAAGCTATTTTGAGCAAAATTTTGGATCTCTGACAAGAAATATGGGCTTGATCTTCTTTCCCCTTTTGTATGGGGAGATGAGCGGGATGGGCCACCTTAAAAAGCTAAATCGTAAGTCCACAGCTCCAGCGGAACTATGCATTTCACGTATTTCACAAAACGTTGTAAAACGTAAACATAAAGTAAACTTAATCAGGTAAGTTATTCAATGCCAGTTAAGTAGGCTTGATGAAGTATCAAGCCTACTTAACTGCTTTGTGTTAATTATAGCTTTGATGTAACACGTAAATAGCTAAATCCCGCCAAAATATTTGCCATCCATAAAAGTTTGTATCATCTGTGTTCTCTGTGAGTCAGGACACCGGCGATAGCGGAATGAATCAACAGACTCAAAAGTTAAGTTCTATGTAAGAGATGTGTCACCAGAGGCCCCTTTAGCGCTACTTGACAAGACTTCTTTTACTTGCAATGCAAAAATGTCTTGGTACCAATGGCAGAAAAATATCTCGTATTTGTATCGTATGTTATTGTACTAAGCTTAACACAGGTCCGTTTTGTTAAGATCACTCAACGTTTTGACCTGCTGAGGGAATACCATGGTAAATGAACCGCCGTAGTTGCATTTCGTACTATGCTAACTGTCAAACGACGTGTTATTCGGCCAAATTAACTGAAATTTATCAGGTAGCATAGGACTAAATCCAACCATATAAATTACGCCAGATTTAATAATTCACGTGCCTGTTCACCCGGCGAGTTAATTTACCACGGTAATGCCCCTTCTCATAATTTAGTTACTTATAGTGTAGTTGAATAGTATATACATAAAGGTTTTTTCATCCATCACTGCTGTTGTCAACGTGTTATTCGGTCAAGTGAACTGAAATTAACCAGTAAGCGTGGTACGGAATGCAAGTTAATAAAACGTAGATGAAATCACTGACTTGGCTCACCAAGCGAGCTGATTTGCCATGGCTACCCCTCTGGGAGTTTACCGAGGCACGCGAGGGTGAAGGTGGCGATAGTTTGGGACGGCCAGTGGGTGACGATGGCGACGGACCTATATGGGGTCGAAACGGAAATCGGGAACGTGTTGAGCAGTTCACGAACCTCCTATTTTTTTGCTGGTGTTTCATTTATGCCATTTCTCTCTAGAATTCACGATGTGCATTAAAAATTAATATTTTTTTTCACACTATATTTATGTATACCTAACATTGTGGTAAACATCTAAAGGACATTGTGTGCCTGTGGGGAGACCTCGGCTGATAAAGTTTGTGTAGTTGGTAATTTGTTACATATTCTTATTCAGTTCAATTCAGATGAAAAAACGATTGGTTTACGCAAACAAGGCTACTGACAGTCATGATCTTTATTTGTAGTGCCGCAAAAAGTTACGTTTTCTCTAAACTAACAATGGCCAAGGTTGAAAATTTACTTGCCTCTTATCCATACGTATATATACGTATTAAACGTATTTTGTGACTGGCAAACTATCTTTGCCATTTCTAATATGCACGAAAATAGAGCATGCTACTTTTATACATACAAATACAATACGATCACGGAAATAAATTGGTACTATGTAACTCTCACACCAAGTTAAAATGTTGCAGATAAGTTATGTTACCATTAACTTCGAATATTCGATTTTTTGTGTTTTATTTGGTTGGTTACCTTATATTGCCATAGAGAAATGTCTTCCAGGTGACCCACTTATACACACACATACACAGTCGTATCCAGAGTGAACCGTCAAATTTTAATACGGGATTATTAGCGGACTCACAATACAAAATCCGCGTATTAAAGTTGATCCGCCCGCTCTAAATACTCCTGTTAGTTTCATCGAATCGCATAATTGTAGTCATCAAATGAATCAAAGATCATCCAATGTCTCCTCCAATTGTATTGTTTGTTAATCAATTTATTTCTTCAAGATCGCTTCAAAAGCGTCAAGATTGTATATTAATTAATTCAAATGAACCGCGTCCAAGAACATTATGTGGGTGGAAGTACTAAATGAGCGCACAGAATTAACAAAGCATTGGACGAATTTGGTCCAATGTCCTTGGTACATTAGTCATGTCCAGGGGTAACGACTAATGCTTCATGCCATTATGTTTAGAGTGGTCCATTCTCGTCAATATGCTTGTTGATCGTAATGGCTGTAGAACTTTCACTGGATGCTTATACTGACATTGGCCTGTGTCGGTTTCTCTGGAGAACTGTGGGGTTTCCCTCGTGGATCTATGTTTCTTCCGACAGTGGGCAGATTCAGTCTTTGTTTTTTTTTTTTTTGTATCTTATCACACCGAACTTGTTACAAAGTGTGTTATCTTAATTGTTTCTACCACATCACTGCATTCTCTGTTAGTCAACCTTAATTACCTGGGTCATGTTTTGGTAAGTAGAATCAATATTTTAGAACATGATAACTTATCATAAACATAACTTCGATTTGAAGCCTTCTTTTAAATGTATTATTCCAAGCAAACATTTATCGTAGGCCTTTCTATCTCTTTTATTTCAACATTTCACAGTTGAGATCTTGTAAGGTTTCCTATTTTGTGTGCATGATGAGATTTAGTGTAACAAAAGATTTCCAAGTAATACAATACTATTCGTCGACGTTTTTTGCAAAGTCTTCTTTGCATATTTTTAAAATAACCAAACTAAAAACGCATGTATTATTTTAGTTATTCACGTAACTATAAAACGCCATAAGGAGATAAGCATTGGTTTGTTACATGAACTTGATCAAGAGGTATTTAATGAGTTTAGAAACATTACCATATCATAGCTATGGCTCGTTCCAGGCAACTTTACCCTAAGTTCTGCCCGTATTCTTAGGTCAGAAGAGAGGTAGGATATATAGAAACACCTAAACGTGGCCGAAAGTCAAGCCATCATTAACAATCTTAGAATTTATAGTGTTGTTCAACGTTACCCGTAAAAGGGAGAAAGTTTCCGCACGATCGCTATCAGTGTTGCCACCCGTATCGAACAAGCGAACGTGTCGTGTTCTGTGACAAGCTAATGCAAATTTAATTACACAACTCGGCGATTAACTCTTTCATGCGCACAGTAACAATGGAAGGAAACTTACATGACTTATATACTGGACTTGGGCGTCTCAAACATGGTCTACGTATAACATTTTTTTTAAATTAAACACCAGCATGGGTCGCTGGACCTGAATGAAATATTATGGGGAACAAAGGTTCCTGGATCAGCCAAATACGTTTCACCTCGCGAAACCAAGCTCAGCGAGACACAATGCCAATGGGTTTGCTGACTATTTGTACAATTATCGAGCTTGTTTAGATTACTCTTGAAAACTCCCAGGTATGAGGAAAGGTATGAGGGAAGAAAGACTGCTCGAAAACTACCTACCTAACATACCTTAATCTTAAAACAAGTACATTTTTCGATTACCCATCATCAAAGCCACAGCGAGTGGTTGTTTCAGACGAATGTGGTAAGTTCGATGTCCTGTTGCCTAAAAAAGATTCGTAGAATAAAGGTCGCTGTGAATTGGACGCTGGCCAAGCTTTTGTCACGAAGTGTCTTGTATAAGTGGAGCTTAGTACTCATGCGGTACCTAGTTTGGCCTGTTAGGGTTGTGCAAAATTGTTTATCATTTTGCATGCATTTTTTCCAACCCCGTGAACGCAATCGTTCCGGGTCGTTCTTAAAGAAATTTAAGAACGGCCCGGCTATGTTTCCCATATAAACGTAGTTTACTAATCATTTGCAAACACTATTCCGATTTGCTTGATATTTGGTATCTAATATTCTACAATAAATATCTGTATTTGCACTTTTTTTTTTGCTGAAAAATCTAAAGCAAGTCAAATAACAGGCAAAAGAAAATTTTCATACAAATTTTCTTTTCTCTGTTGTGTGACACAGGATACATTTTTCGAAAAAACAAACACGTGCAGACATAGATATTTGTTGCCTGATATTAAGTCCCAAATATCAAGCAAATTGGAACAGTGGTTTTCAAATGATTAGTAAACTACGTTTGTATGGGGAGCGTAATTTTCTGATGCTTACGGGGCCACCTTAAGTAAACTTATCCGTTCCATCCTATTCCGAAACATAATATTGTTTTCTAACTAAAATCAAATGGTAGCCACAATTGATTTTGACTAAACTACACCTTGACTAAAAGTTGGGCTTACTAATAACCTAATGACACACCGTGATGATACATAGCTTTCGACCAAATGTGCCTTATTTTCAGTGGCGTGAACCCAAAGTTTGCAATTTAACCTAACCATTCTCAATCAAAAGAACATATTAATTTGAGGTTACAAAGACATCTCCATAGAAGTGTTGTAATCAGATTAACTGTAAACGAGAATATAAATTGACAATAAATACACACAAAATAAGAAGAGCATGCCAATAGAATTAGGATGTATCTACCCTTTTTATGCTAAAAGTCAATATTGAATCTGAATTTCTCAGCAATTTCACTAATGTCTCACTCACGCCTGAGTGTTTGACTAACCAATAAAACCGCTTTGTGACGATCTTGAACGCCATCGGTCTCAACGCCCAGTGAAAGTTTCACATTCCCTAGCAAAAACGCGCGGGCTCACAGATTAAAGTGGAAACTATTAAAGCGTCTTAACAACTGCCGTTCGTTTTGTGAAGTTCTTACATACTAGGTCAAAAACAGAGCACTGATAATCGGAAAGTATTTTTGACTAGAAGAAGCCAATGAAGCAAGGAATTCTTCTACAGCACTTTTTTACCAATTTTAATAAAGTTCTTCAACTATCTACTACAGAATTGTATTCTGCCTGTCTGTGTACTTATAACTTAAACTACTCACCTCACATATTCATGCGGTTTCTCGTACATGCGTATGCTCTAATTCTTCTTGCGGACTTTAATCTATATTTACCCCTCGGCGGAAGCGCCGTGATGATGTCCATACATGTATAATTTTCCAGCATCATACTTATCTCGTGCTCGTAATCTTGAATAATGATTAAAATTACGTTCAGGAACATAATAAGTTAGTGTATTTTTCAATTACCTGATAAGCAATCGTATTGTTACAATTAAATGTCTTCCTGACAACCCTCCCATGTACTCTTATACCTATAGTGGCCAATCGGGTTTGGCTTTTGTATTCACTCAGATTTTTTGGTAGTATTCGAGTCATTTATATATTTTCTATCGGGGTTACCTGGGATTAAATTGAACCAGCGCGAAAAAATACATAACAAATTTATTTATGTACGTAGCACGTACGGGTATTATGGCCTAAAATATGGTCTAAAGTAACCCTGACGACTTTTATGCTAATCCCTATTTACGCACATATTTATTATTAGGATGACCCGTTTCTAACGGGAGACAAAGACAAAGGATTTGAAACTTAAATGCGCCCGCTCTATGCTCAGTCGAAATTCATCGTTCGTGCCAGTCACTCGTTGCGTTCTCGGCTACCTCAATTTTCGCTCGCATTCTGTGTTCTACCAATCTGTTTTATTCGCCGCAAATCACCGAAATCGCTATGGATTCTTCAGATGAAGGTATGTAGTGTGTCTTAAAGTGTATTTACAACAAATACCTTTAAGTTTTTAATCTAAAACATCAATTCAAAGTCTTATCAATTTTTTGTCCTATTTTGTACTGTTCTTTTTTATGTTTTGGTAATTTTAAGTATGAGTTAAACATGGTTAAACTAAATGTTGTATTAGAAAATAATCCTAGAAGTATAGGTATTTAGGTAAAACAAAAACATTTTCCGCATGTTTCCGCCCTCCTATTTTGCAACATATAGAAATGAGGGTGGCACGAACGAAAAAACATGCATTTTTAAAACCCATTTACTAACATAAGTATTTTTGTTTATTTACAGAATATGTTGAAAGCTCATCGTTTAGTTTGACGAGGGAAGCATTATTCAACATAATCAAGCAATCAGGCCAGAAAAAAATGGATGGGAAACTTCAGTTTTTAGTGAATGAACTTGAAAAAACCACCAAGTGCCCAAAAGACAAACTTTCGTTACTGAACGAGAGTTTAAAGTCCTTCAAGCATTATTTCAAGGCTAAATGGGTAGCCGCTTCATACAAAGAGAGCCGGTTCTGCAAAACAAATAAACAATGGCTTAGTGAATCTATTACAATTCCTACCCGGGTGATCCCAAAAGTCGGGCGACCCGCTAAGGAATTCTCGGAATGTAGTGAAAGAACAAAGAAGCGCAAGACAAAAGACATTCGAACAAGTTACTGTCACGAAAAGCTTACCTATGCTGCCGGTATGAGTGAAAGAGCTGCCGGTAATACTGACTTGTCCAAGTTAATTCATGAGGCATCGGAAACTCCTACTAGAGCCAAAAAGTTCCGAAAAGTGGTTAAATCTGCAAAATGCAACCAAATTGTAAAATTATCGCCTGCAGAGGCTTTGGCAAAGTTTGTGGAGGCAGAACTAACGAGACACCAGTATAATATACTGAGAACTGGTTTAGAAAGTATATACCCGTGTTACTCGCTAATACAAAGGGAAAAAACTAATTGTTACCCGAAAGACATCTACATTTCCGAAAATCTTGCTGAAGTGAAATTACAAAATCTACTAGACCATACGGCACAGCGTCTTATAAAGTATTTAGAAGAGGTTCTGAGCCAAGCAAATAATGCTGAAGTGGAGAATTTGACGCTTATCTGCAAGTGGGGTTGCGATGGCTCCAAGCAACAAGAATATAAGCAGAAGTTCGGGGATTCAAGCAATTCTGATTCCCACGTGTTTATAAGCTCACTTGTGCCTCTGAGATTACAAAGTGAAGAGGGTGGTACAAAAAAAGTGTGGTGGCAGAATCCTGCACCTTCATCACCGCGTTTTTGTCGACCAATAAGGATTCTATACGCCCATGAAACTACCGACCTTACAAAAAAAGAAATAGCAGATATCGAAGGCCAAGTTGAAAATTTAGTGCAAACACAAGTGGACGTGGCCGGTAAATGTGCCAAAGTAAAGCACGTTTTACTGCTCACCATGGTAGACGGCAAAGTGTGCAATGCAGCTACTTGCACCACTTCCACCATGAGATGCTACATATGCAAGCAGACCTCCAAAGAGTTCAACTCGTAGATTTGAAAAGAGATTCAAAAGAGTAGATGAAAGTGCAATCGACCCTACTTCGCTCAGATTTGGTCTGTCTATTCTACATGCTCGAATAAGATTTTATGAAACTATCTTGCACATAGCATACAAACTACCATTCCAAAAGTGGCGCCTTAATAAAGACGAAAAAAAAGCGAGCGAAAATATAAAGAAAAAGATTCAATTAGCTTTCCAACAAGAAACAGGGCTATTGGTAGATATGCCGAAAACAAATTTTGGAAATACCAATGATGGTAATAATAGTTCTAGACGATTTTTTTCGGACCCTGAGACAGCTGCTCGAATCACTGGTATTGACCTAGATTTAATAAAAAAACTAAAGCTGATATTGGAAGTACTATCAAGTGGTTTTCCTATAGACACAATGAAATTTGGAGCTTTTTTAGAAAGCACGGCAGAATATTATGTTAATACATATAGTTGGTGTCCGATGACACCGACTCTTCATAAAATATTGATGCATGGTACTTTGGTCATCAATCACGCCATGCTGCCAATCGGGCAGCTATCTGAAGAAGCCGCAGAGGCCAGAAATAAACATTTTAGGGAGTATAGGAAAAATTTTGCAAGGAAATTTTCTAGGACTGATTGTAATACAGATATTATGAATAGACTACTTTTAAGTTCCGACGTATTATTAAGCTGTAAACGCGATAGAATTAAAAGAAAACAACAGCCTCTTTCCCACGAAGCTTTAGAATTTCTGTTACCAGATGTAGGACTCTCTACCTCAGCGGATGACCTTAACATTGACTCTGAATAAAAAAAATCTTAATTTTTATTGTTAACAATGCATTTCTATTGTTGTCTTCCTCGTCTGAGGTCGAGAGCCGTGTGCATTATTCATACTTTATTAGATAATTATTTTTGTGTACTTTTTTTGAATATATATATTTTTTAAATCACTTAAAACTGTGTTTTAATACAAATAATTTTTTTTTTATACCGAATATACATTATTAACACCTATAAGCACCAAAAACCCATTAAAATATTTTAGACCATATATTAGACACCAATACCCCTACGTGCGTCGTGATATTTAGCCCGAAATGCGAAATTCCCGTAGGAATAAGGAGCCACGCAGGGACCTTCCCCTTATGATTGCTGCTATTGAAAAAAACCTGACCGAGCCGTCCGAACTTCCCATACAAATTCAACGGCAAATGTAAGTTAGTAATCGCACACATTTTTTTGGAAATATTTTAACTATTTTCAGATTGTTCTCCTTTACTTGTGCTGTGTGATCTCATATCTTGCATTTCATGAGTCCAGGTCAATGGGCCCTATAGATCTTGATTTATTTGCTACATGGAAGCTTGGTTTTCTTACAGCTCCAAGGCACTACAGACATTACCGCGTTCCTGAGAAAAGGGGTATCGACAGACAGACAGATGAAAAACGAAGTGATCTTAAAGGTGTTCCTCTTTTCCTTTTGACAAACTGAACCCTTAAAACGGGCAATTTTTCATTGTCGCTTACGATTAATATTGATTATGTTAAGTGAGTTATTGCTTCAAGCGTAATCTGGGCCATCATCCAAATAGGGCCTTGAAACAGGACCGGATTGAATGTGATGTTGGAATTTTCCGCGCCAGTTTAAGCAATTCGGGGCTGTCTTGCTTAGGAAGAAGTGCAGTAAGAATAGACCATAACATGGTACGGTCGGACGGAACCCACACGTGCTAGTGGAATACGGTTTACCCACGGCTGCGCGCGCGTGTGGGCGTGCCAACGTGGGCCCCTTGCGATCTCGGGCCTATGTTTTGGGAAAGTTGAAAGATTCTTACGTTGGGAGAACAATGGAAAGCGTTGTCTGATACTGAGAACAGTTCCACTGTATACTTAATTATTAACTACTTAAACTTATGAACTATGGTTTTATGTACCATTTCATGCAGTTTTAGTTATAGCACGCCGCAGATAACAAACAAAGAGAACCATACGTTGAAGCCTATAGTTGAAGCCTTCTTGGATTCGGTTTTACTTGGTCCTGTTGTTATAATTCAAAAAAATTAAAATTGATTAGTATTGAGTTATTCTCAAAGGAAATTATTGATATACGAATATTTCTGCGGTTCACAGCAATTTATCCATCGTCCGCAAATCCAAACAGTCTCTTCTGAAACGTGTGCATCATCACTACATAGTATAAAACAAAGTCGCTTTCTCTGTCCCTATATCCCCATGTTCGCTTAAATCTTTAAAAATACGCAACGGATTTTGATGCGGTTTTTTTTAATAGATAGAGTAATTAAAGAGGAAGGTTTATATGTATAATAAAATCCATTAAACAGTGGAGAAATACTGTTATTTTTGAGGTTTCCAATGTGATGTCATAAAAAAAGACGTGTGGCACTCGGGGACTGCCGCGGTAAAGCTATTGCATAGCATTTTGTATCAAGTTATGCCGCCCCGCCCCCGCCGCCGCTCCCGCCGCCGCCCCCGGCCCCGCTCCCCCTGGTGTGAAGTAGCGCTACCGGCATCGCCCGTCGGAGTGGGGAGCGTGAGGTTTTTTTCGTTACGGAATTTCTGGATTCGGTCCCCGCGCTCAAGGCCCTCGATAGAAGCTATGCAATAGCTTAAAAAATCATTTTTCCGCTTACATTGCAAACGCAGGCTGAACCCTACGAGATTTGTCAAATCACTACATAGTATAAAACAAAGTCGCTTTCTCTGTCCCTATATCCCCATGTATGCTTAAATCTTTAAAACTAAGCAACGGATTTTGATGCGGTTTTTTTTAATAGATAGAGTGATTGAAGAGGAAGGCTTATATGTATAATAACATGCTTTAAATAGTGGAGAAGTACTGTTATTTTTGAGGTTTCCAATGTGATGTCGTAAAAAAATATTTTTTTTCCGCTTACATTACAAACACAGGCTGAACCCTACGAGATTTATCAAAATAATGTACTAAGTATTGTACACATTGAAAAGAACTACAGTAAACTCCGCGATGGTATATTTCTATCTCTTATGGATATCCCACAATAACATTTTATTGTCACTTACTTTTTACGACAAATTATGGCTAATTTTCGAAGCGATTTTAACCAATACAGCATTAATCCTTATCCAATTAAATATCTTAATACATTGTTGATTTAATATAGATCTATATGGCCCATTACAGCATATGATTTAAATAAATATTTTCGAAGATATTACAGATTTAAAAATTGCAGGACGTAGCGTTTGCGGCGGTACCGGCCGGACGGGGCGGCGGGAGCCATTCAGATATATTTCATACCCGTGCAAAGCCGGAGCGGGCCGCTAGTCTAATAATAAAATAGAAAAATGATTTTCTGATTATTTATATTATTGCGATTTTTAAATGTAAATTTAAATGTAAAATGTTAATGTAAACATAATACTAATTATTTTAATTTATTTCTTGATAACTTATAGTCATTTATTTCGATTAGTTTAATTTTGTCTATTTTCCTTGATTTTTTTTTATAATGTAAATACATTTTTAGTTTTATTATGTTGATGATTAGTAATTAATTTCTTTATATTTCATGCTTTTAAGACTATGTGCCTCAATAAAACATATTATTATGTATATAAATACACCTTATTACTCTGTCGTAATAACATTTCAAACCCTGATATTTACGTAGGCTCTTCGTTGAAACGGCTGTCTTATTTAGTTCTCTAGACGACTAGGCTGTAGCGATAGGTCATTCGCATATGTGAATTAGGAATATCCAGACAACCCAATCGTCCTAAAAGACGAGTTCGGAGGATGGTGTTAAAAAAAATGTCAACTGTCAAAAAAATACTATCCTAAAAATCAAGCTTGCCCCATACAATTTTGAGCTGTTAGATAATTCAAACTCGGAGTTAAAGAAATAGTTTACAAGTTGAAAATGCAGGCCAACTAGAAGTCCGGACAGAATGCCAAAAATCCAGACATGTCCGGAAAAATCCGGATGGATGGTGACCCTACACTGGTGGCCAATTTCCCCATAATATTAACCCATCGATGCATTCCAGATGGAAGTATATTTTAATTACTGTTTTGTCCTCTTTCATTTACTGCAATGATAACTAATTAGTAAGAATCAAAACATCCAATTTTACATGGGTTCCGAACCATAGAGTTACCCTAATGAAACAGCACACTTCTCCCAATCTTTCTCACCTCGGATAAGAAAGAGGTTCATATCCTTGGCGTCGAAGCCGTGACCTCGGCTGACCAAGGCTGCAGGACCTGGAGTGTGAGTGTATTTGTAACTTGCCTATTTTTGCATTATTCAGGTGCAAAAACAGATGGCGCGCGAGTACGAACAGCTGAAGGCGACGGTGGCGACGCTGCAAATGTTCCAGCATGAAGGAGAGAAGCACATCACTCCCATGCAGCACGGTCAGTCTGCAGCAACTAAGCATTTTTTCTACTCCAGTATGTAGGTATCCTCTAAAGATAAACTCTACACTTGGACTTTAGCCACAGAAGTTAGTGTGCAACAAGGAAAACATCTGCAGCAACGGTGGCTCTATGGTCTCTTTCTACCCCCAAACGCTGTTTAATTGCCTGAAGTCAGCCTGCCGTTTACTGTGATGCCCACTGTACACTCATTCCTTGATTCATCCATTTACCAGACGGTTCCATTGCCGCAGGTGAAGAACTGACAAAAGACTCTCCACCATAACCTCTTAAACTGGAAGTCGTATTATACATATATTTATGTTTAAAATGTCTATATGTGTATATTGCTACTTACTTTTAAGTATATACTATAATTTTCTTCATCTCGTTTATTTGAGAATCGTCGGCTATGGTGATGTTCAGCCGGAAACAATCTG
Organism: Incurvaria masculella; assembly: GCA_946894095.1. NCBI lineage: Eukaryota > Metazoa > Arthropoda > Insecta > Lepidoptera > Incurvariidae > Incurvaria > Incurvaria masculella. The sequence continues at coordinate 12,525,923 of OX335641.1, read as the reverse complement.
CTCCCGCCCAGGAACCTCCCGGGAAAAAGAGCAGATGTTCTTTTCCTTCATTCTTCTTCTTCTGCATTGATTTCGCCTAAATATCCACACATAAATTTGGTCATGATCATAGTGGTATCAACAGCCGCTTGTCGTTGGAGGATTTCAATTTTAATTTCTGCTTCCAAATCTCGTATATAATTATGAACGGTCTTACAAATGATTCCAGTGTTTTCGATAACTATAGGTACAATTTTGCTGCTTGTGTTCCAAAGTCTTTGAATTTAAATTTTTAATGCGTGATATTTGGACAGTTTTTCAATTTCTTTTTTTGTGATGTTGTAATCTGATGGCACCGTGACGTCTATTAAATAGGTTATTTTTTTTTATTTGTTGGTATAAATTAGATCCGGTCGATTATTTGGGAGGGCATAATCTGTTGTTACCGGTTTTTTCCCATAGTATTTTTGCACTTTCATTTTCGATGACATGTGGTTCATTTAAAGGACATTTCCACCAAAATTTTGTAGTTTCAAAATTGAGTTTTTTTCTTAAACACCAATATATATATTTTACAAGTTTATTATGTCTTTTGAGGTAAAGTGGTTGGACCAAAATCTTGCAGCCTGATATAATATGCATAACGGTTTCGTCTTTCTCGTGGCACAATTTCCATTTTCCATCGGAGTCCTTTTTTAAAATATCTCGTTCAAATTGTCGAGTGATTATAGCCTGGTCTTGAATGGCAAAAATTTGTGATTCCAGTTTAGGTGTGATTGGTTTTTTTTAACCACGTAAAAGATTTCATGTAGTCAATATTGGGGCATGAAAGAACTTGTCGCACAATTTGACCGTGCAAAGGCTTGATTTTCCATTTTTCTTTCATTTTATTTATTACATTTTAAAATTTTAGTGTCGTTTTAAGTAGGTTCTTCTAAATTAAATTCAAAGCGAAATTGGGCACCTTCTTTTTGAATACTGTGTAAGGTTTTTTCGTAGTCGCTTAATTGTATAGCTCATATGATGATATCACATTCATCTTGAAAATATTTTTCAAATTTAATAGTTAATCGTTTGTAGAGGTTATATATAACGACGTTGGTGCTCCATTTGAGTACAGTGAGGTTTTGATCTAACTACCATGTGATCTAAATCAATGTTTTTGCACTAAAATCCACTTTAAAACGTCTGCAAGCCAAATGTTGTGATATACACGTTGCTGCTACCCTTGTATTTGCATTTCTGTTCGATTGAAAACGGATGGTCATGTCTTGTGTGCGGTGAATTAGTTCGTCAAGGCGAATTTTGACGAGGCATTCTAAATAAACTTGTTAAGTAATCTAGTGTGAAGGTTAAAACAATCATGATTACAATATTTGTATGATTCCTCTTCTAGCAATCAACTTATGTTCACTTACTCATGTTTGCATTTCTGATCTTTTTAAATGCAAATGAAATTATAAGTTTATGCCTGCATGTCATTTTTACTTTTAAAATTCTAATGAGAAAGATCTTTTTATCTAGATATTACTAACTAACCGATTTTTAACAGTCTGAAGTTCCATTTCGACTTACAGAGGCTTTTCACTTCATATTATTACATTTTGTTCGAAGGTCTGTACATTTCTGTTCGCTACGAGTTGACTCGCCCTAGTGCCTTAATGAAATGCATTCAATTGAACAATCAGCTGTGTGTACACTACATTTAAATTGGCTTTTATGTGGCACTCTATGCTATCAATTGGCAATGTGACACAGTCTGCCAATACATGCCTGCCAGTAGGTAGGTGGTATAGAAATTATGTGACGTCTAGAGTTAAAACAGGTTTACTTGATATGCAAATTCAGTCAGACAAGGTATTTCGATCAATTCATCTTCCATATTTCATTAATTGAATACAGAGATTGGACTACACTTAGTTCGTGTATGACTGGAATGTCATTGGACTGTATATTTATTATTTGCTTGTACTGTTAATAACAGTAGTAAGAATGAGAATGAATAATACTAGCAATTCCTGTCCATGATAACACAAGCAAATCCTTCCCTAATTTGTCTTGCAGTTTTGTCGAAACATCCTTGTTGATATAATGTTCTTCATAAACTCAAATATTAACTGTGTAGTTCAACACTGTGCGATGTTTGAGTGATGTTTTCAGTTATCTCTCTGGTGTTACTTCATATGAAAGTACTGCCTTAAAGTTACCGTCACTCGTAACAATATTGAGGCATTTCCAGTGATACCTTGTATCTGCAGCATGTAAATTACTTAAAGCTCCCAAAGGCCTTAATTGTACCTCTTCAGCCCATCTGTAATTTTTCTAAAATTCCTCTTTTATAGTCTACTATACTGACAAGAAAATAATGGTTCAAGCGACTTGGATTTTATGCACTGTTGCACAAACAACCAGTTCTTTTTAAAATTAAAATTGACTTGTTTCGAGCGCAACACTCTTTTTGTTGTTGCCCTAAAAAGGCTAGTATACTCGTATGCATAGCTTGTGGAGTCGACCATTTCTTCAATTCTTCAACAAGAGGTAATTTCGCGTTTCAGGCTACGAGGAGCTGCCGACGCGAGACGCGTGGCTGCCGGCGCCGCACGAGGTGGACCCCGACATCTGGCCGCCGCCGCCGGACCGCGACCCCGCCGCCTGGCCGCCGCCCACCAACGTCGACCACAAGTCAGTAAACACTCCTCGCATCTGACGTCGGCGACGGTGCCTGCAAGGGGCCTGGAGCATGAAGTAATAAACGTCCACACTCGCTCTCTAGGTGGTAGGGTTTAAGCCCGCCCGGGTTGGTACCATCGCATAGGATGAAAAGATGGTCGAAGCGGCATTGAAAAATTGTCCGTGTTTTCCATCCAGTTCAATATAGCCGTGCTCATAAAGGGATAGTCCTGGCATGGCACCTAATTCCTTCGAGAATGTGGTGTATTGGGCTAATATCATAACGGTAGTTGTGTTGTATAGCCATCCATGTCAGGTCGCATAAAAAAAAAACTCTCGCCAGAGCAAACTGAAAATTTGATCTCAGAATACATAGCGGTTGACTATTGTAGACCTCCTTCCACCCAGTGATGTTGTGTGGTACACAAAACTATTGGCGAGTCCATTGCTGTGTCATCTACCAATTTCTAGGTGGTGGGTGCCTTTACAATATTTTCCTCAACGTCTTGTTACATAAATGCACATCTCAAACTCGACACCAGAAAGAGTGTCGAGGTGCAGCTAAAGTGTATTGAACTAACTCTTCCCGGGTCGAGAAGTGTGTCCCAAACCGTATGCCGAGATCACTTTGGGCCTGAAGAATATTTTTGGTGAGCCGTCGATAACTATGACACTTTTCTTCATTCACGCTAAGTTTCTTAAAGTTTTTTTATGTAACGACATGGATTGCCAATATCACACCTATTGTCATTATATTAGCTCAACGAGTCAATGAGGACTAGGTGCCATGCCAGGACCTTCCTTATATTTTATGCAGACATTGAACTGGATGAAAAGCATGAACACTTTGAATTGCCACTTTGTGTATCCATCTGGTTGGAATGAACCGTGCCACCTACAGTTTGATATGTAATGGGCTCATTCAGGAGTTCGCGTTCGGGAGTGAGTTAACCTGCAAATAGCTAAAAAAATATTATTAAAATAACAGAACTGTTATTTTACCTTTCAACATATTCATAGGACAAACCAGATTTTGACCAAACAAAAATGACCTTAAAGAAGTGCGGAAATATGACCTATTTATCAAAGTGAGTTTAGCACCAAACTCGAACTCACTTTTACCTGAATGACATTGCCCCTGGCGTGACTAACCCCTGGAACGACAAATCCCTTTAGGCAAATCGTTTCTTACTAAATAAGGTGTTTTTTTAATAATCTTCAAGCCTTATAGGGTTGATTCGGTATCTGATGTAGAACAACTTTTGCTAAGAATGTAGGTATGTAATTTTTTTGTATGGAAATTTAAACAGTACGTTCTTCCCAGTATGTATTGTAAACAACTTTAGTGAAGAAACTGTTCATCTATCGATTTGATACTTATACCCTATTTATATATATATATATATATCTATAGATATTTACACCCTATATTTACGGACGAAATTCATTGGGACCACTGGAATATTTTTATTGGAGCTGCACGCGGCACGTAAATTCTTTGCGTCGGCAGGAACCCTCCTTCGCTGAAGTCGGCGCGCAACGGCGGCGCAGGGTCGCGGGCGCCGGCCGCGCGCGCCTCCGACGCCAAGCGCGCGCCGCCTCGCGCTGGCGCGCGCAAGACCTCCGACGCGAGGAACCCGCGCGCGCCCACCGCCAGCCGGAGCCACACCAACGGACGTGAGTCTTGCAGACTGATGATGGCATATTAGGCTCAATTCACACCGAGATTGCAGCAGCTGGCAGCGACGAAGTATTTCTAGCCTCTCAAGAGATACTAGGCAAATTCATTTAAAATTTAAAAATCTTTGACACTGAGAGTGCTCGCCGGGCCACTGCTATATCGGTGTGAATTGAGCCTTATAGTCTATTTGTTGCAACCTAACCTAAACTTACTATGAAACAAAATAATATGTAGTGATTTAGACTTTTATACATTCATTTTGATTGTCGTTCTACTTAACATGATACAAAAGAGCCATTGCCGTTTCTGCGCTTGCCTTTGGAACGACTAATAGTATTTTTTGGTTTCGCATGTAATTCATATTCTCCTTCGTTAGGTTGCCATACGCTGTTCAATTACCGCAGACGACAAAGGACCGACATGTAAGATTAAGTTTTACAAAATTAATTATAGCATTCAAAACGGTAAATAACTCTAAACAAATAGTTGTAAACACTAGGACACAATTCTGCCTGTTGTGTAATTTTCGAATGCAAAACCTCCAATTCTTGCACTCCTTTTTTGCTCACGTTATGCAATGTCAGTATGGAAAGACATTTATAGTTTTCAGTCCATAAACACGGCTGATTTTTAAACATCTAAAACTGCTAATTTTTTTGTGTTAATGTTACTTCATCTTCAAGGGATTACCGAATTAGTGCACAAAAATGTATAGCAAATGGATGTACCCCTAGTTTTCCCTACCTATAAGTATTGAATTGTTCACAGCGGGCAAGTCAAAAGATACCGGTGGGAAGGATGCGAGCGGTGGGGTCGGGGGAGGGGGCGGCAAGGACAAGGAGCGAGCTGACAGAGACAACAACAACGACACCGACGAGGAGAAACAGAAGGAGGAGGAGCGTCGGTTCGAGCCGGCGTCGCACGCCGACGGCGATCTCGTCGACATGCTGGGTGAGTGTGGACTGCACGCACTTTCAGGAAGTTCCAGGCGGCGGTAGGTGGAGGCGACTGCGAGGACAAGGAGAGAGTGGATATGAACAACAACAACGACACGAACGAAGAGAAACAGGAGGCGGAGCGACTATTCAAGACGACATCACACGCCGACGGCGACTCGTCGACATGCTGGGTGAGTGTCGACTGCACGCACTTTTAGGAAGTTCCATGCGGCGGTAGGTGGAGGCGACTGCGAGGACAAGGAGTGAGTGGACATGAACAACAACAACGACACGAACGAAGAGAAACAGGAGGCGGAGCGACTATTCAAGACGACATCACACGCCGACGGCGACTCGTCGACATGATGGGTGAGTGACATGAACTTTCAGGATTGCCAGGCGACGTTCGGGGAGTGGAGGGTTCTGTAAAACAAGGAGCGAGTAAACACAGACAAAAAAGACATCGATGAGGGGAAACAGAAGCAGAAGTAGCGATGGTTCGAGCCAGCTTCGCACGCTAATGGCGAATTGTCCGCATGTTTTGGCACAGCACTATAGGTTCAACTGTAAATTTTATAAAGCTGTAACAAAGGATAACAGTACTGAAAACGTTATGTTGATGTGTTGCAGAGCGAGACATAGTACAAAAGAACCCGAGCATCCGGTGGGACGATATAGCAGATCTCGCCGAGGCAAAGAAGCTCTTAGAGGAAGCTGTGGTTCTGCCCATGCTTATCCCGGAGTTCTTCACGGTACAACCATAGTCATCATATTTTTTTAATTGAACCTTATAGCCTCTACCTTAGCCTCAAAAATCATCCAACCACTAGCTCTGAAAATAAGAAACTTGTTCTCCTCTAGTGACAGTGAGAGAGTAAAATAAATTAAAGTTAATGGAATTAATTTCAACTAGTATAGGCTTAAGAAATTCGTTGTGCTCTACTGACAGAAAATAAATCGTAAAGAATAAAGAATATATTCAGTTCAGACTCGCAATAATAATAAGTTCTACTCGAGTAGTGGAAAAAGTAACAGCACTGACTCGATATCGCAGGGCATCCGGCGGCCATGGAAAGGCGTACTGATGGTGGGTCCGCCCGGCACCGGCAAGACGATGCTGGCGAAGGCGGTCGCCACCGAGTGCAAGACCACTTTCTTCAATGTCTCCTCCTCCACCCTCACCTCCAAGTATCGCGGCGAGTCCGAGAAACTCGTCCGGTTGCTGTTCGAGATGGTGAGTTGGTTTTGTCGGTCTGTCCTCGGAGGCCTTAACATTACAGCGAAATATGCATGGGGTTACATAGATTACACGTTCGATGTCAGGAACACATTCGTCAGGAAAAATCTGTCATTTAGGCAGAAAATTAATCCATATTTTAATTTTATTACAATATTTGAAATATTTAATTTCTCCCCGCTTAAAATGTTCATGTTTTCTATTCGTATATGATAAAAAACTGCTACTGCTGACTGTTACCACTGTATAGGATCTGGTACATGCACAGGCACGGCCACTGAATTTCTTCCCATGCATGTTGTAAGAGGTAACTAAGGGGATTGGTCACTTATAGTTCGGGTTTTACAAACCCTTGTTGATCCCCTTCCTTGCTTACTTGGTGGCTGGTAGGGTTAATCCTGCCCGAGTTGGTACTATCGCATGCATTGAACGATGGTCGAAATGGCAATGAAAATTGTTCATCCAGTTCAATGTTGACATAGGATAATTCTTCAAAAAAATCTAACTACTCTGTACCGTTAGTGATAGTGTTTACACATGCAGGCGCGCTTCTACGCTCCCAGCACCATCTTCATTGACGAGATCGACTCACTGTGCTCGCGGCGGGGCTCGGAGAGTGAGCACGAGGCGTCGCGGCGCGTCAAGTCCGAGTTGCTGGTGCAGATGGACGGACTTAGCTCGAGCGAGGACAGCAGCAAGGTATGTGTCTTTATTTTGTAGTAGGCCTATGGAGTGTAGAAAACTAACCAAGAGCGCGATAGATTACTGTTAAGAGCGTCGAATCAGATTATCAGTAACCACCGTTTAGGCATTAGGACAAGTCAAAAATTGTATCATAATGTAATGTTGTCATCAGTAACATTATAATAGATAAGAAATTATGAAGGAACTCCGATCATTTAGCTTTGTTTTATACCTGGTTTTATATATGTTTTGTTTTATAAAACGAAGAAATAATAATTTAGAAGACGGACACTATTTCTAGGCTTACATATATTTCGTGGTAATAGACCGAGATGGAATCACTGTGCTCATGGCATAACTCGAAAAATTGTGTAAGGTAAGGGTAAGTAATTGTGTTCTCGAGTATGAGAGGGTGGTCTGGAACCCATGGCAATATTAATTTAAACTGTCATGAAGTTGTAGTAGAATCAGTCTTCCCACCATCCTCCAACCTCCGACCTCCGTCCTCCAAGTAAAAAGTAACTAATCTTTGGTTATTTCGTAAGCCTTTCCTTAACTTAAACTTCTGCTCGAACTCATTAATGCCCTGATCCCTTCAGCTACTCAACAGCATAAACTTAACGGAACGCGATATATTTTTTGGCTCCCAAATCATTTTGATGAAATATTATTATTAATTATATATTAATAAAAATATTTGTTGATTTTGGTGCCAAAACTCTGGACAGAATTGACCGAAGGGAAACCAGACAGTTAATATTAACATACATTTTATTGTTATTAATTTTCTAGTTTTTGTATGTTCTCCATGAAATTGATTTAATTAAATTGTAAGTTGTGTGAACGGGAGTGGCGAGTCAGTTCACTTACGAATGCACTCAATTCACTCATTACTGATGTTCTATACTTCCAACAACACGTAAACTCGTAGTATTTGCACTTAAGGTGGCCCATCCCGCTCATCTCCCCATACAAAAGGGGAAAGAAGATCACGCCCATATTTCTTGTCAGAGATCCAAAATGTTGCTCAAAATAGCTTTATTTGATCGAACTAGATGTCTGATGACCATTGGCATTGTAAAATTGTGTTTGGTTTCTAAGTTATAAGGTCCGAAAGTTCGCATTTTTCGCGCGTTTTATACAATAACTTTGGAGATGGATTACGCAATGATAAAGTAAGAACATCATAAAAAGATTAGTCATCAGACATAGCTTATTTAATCAAGATTTATGATCTATTTGGTTTTGTTAGATGTTTTACTACAGCGGTCGTGGTTTACTTTTAGCTATAAGTAGTTTTGAAATTAAAATTTTCGTAAATCTTACCAAATCATACACTATCTACATTGTCTTTTTTTGTGGATATGTTGCATCTTCCTCATCACGGAGCCTGTCTTATTCTTTGAAACAGAGAAGGCCCCAGAGCGCAACAGCACGTTTTTGTACCGTGCCCGCGAATGAGTTAGTCCCGCCGGGTTGGGCCACCTTAAATTTAGAGTTGGGCGTTCCGTATTCTTAAGCGAATTGCTGGGTGGGGCAAAAGTTAGAACAGGGTTTAAATAATAAAATATGTCATTGGCACTGACATTTAGTTTTTTTTTTTTTCACAAATTATAAAATACATTTTGGAGATTCATCATGTATAATTTCACCATTATCCAACAATGGCGATCTTAAGGCAGACTTTCGGCGTGTGTTTAATGCCGAGGTTTTTAACAATTTACTGGCTCGCTCTTTTCCCGGATTTAACAGTGCGGGATTATTTTCTCCGAGGTTATTTATAAGAAACGGTGTACATTAATAAACCCAGGACAATCGAGCATCTGAAGGCAAAGATCCAATCTGAACTAAAGTTGCTAAGTCATCATGTTCTGAGGAAAGAAATGAGAAGTGCTCTCGAATAAGCCTGTCTTAGTGAAATTTTAATTACATATCATAATATGTAAAACCTAAACTTAAAATATTATCATGAGTTTTATTTTGTTATCTGATATCCATTTAAGATTAATGAAAAAATAGAAAAGATATAACCATTTACAACCCCTTTGTGACTTTACCCCACCCTGTACATTTACTACATTTTCATGGCTTCACTGCCGCCATATGAATACGTTTCGATCGTCTTCCTTACTCGCTGATTCGAAACGTCCTGAAAAAATGGAAGTCAAGAATCGTCCTTGCCGGCCGCAGGTGGTGATGGTACTCGCCGCGACTAACTTCCCGTGGGACATCGACGAGGCGCTTCGGCGGCGGCTCGAGAAGCGCATCTACATTGCGCTGCCGAGCGAGCCGGGCCGGCGCGCGCTGCTGCGCATCAGCCTGCGCGGCGTCAAGGTCGCGCCGGAGGTCGACCTCGACGCGGTGGCGCGCCGCCTCGACGGCTACTCGGGCGCCGACATTACCAACGTCTGCAGGTATGGGCACCCACACTTCACTTCAGATAATAACTTTGGTAATTAAGCCCAAATTTTTTTTATGGAACTGGAACATGGATGGCTAATACCAAACTGACCAACAGATATTAGCCTAACACACCACATGGGTGCCATGCCACGACCTTCCTTATATTGTTCGGCTACAATTTACTGGATGGAAAACACGGACAATTTTCATTGCCGCTTCGACCATGGTTCGTTTGTCTGCGATGGTACCGACCCGAACGGAATTAACCTTACCTACCTAGTAAGTAAGGAAGGCGACCTAAAGTTTTTTCGGGCTTAACCCTACCTGCTCTGATAATTCTTAACTACTCTACAATATACAATTTACAACAGAAAGTACAGTGCAATAACAGAATCAACATTGCTTGTAAAGTTTTTTTTAAATTAAGAAATTGCCATAATTTTAACACCATTGTCTTGTCATCATTTTACTGTATGGGTTCCGGCACGTAAAGAAATACAATTGGACCCACCGGATTTCTTCTCGCGCATGTCGTAAGAGCCGACTAAGGGATTCGTCGTTCATGGTTCAGATTCCATGTTAAACTGTAGGTCCCCTTCCTTACTAGGTGGTAGGGTAACTCCGAAGTTAAGCAACGCTGGGTCCGGTCTGGTCTTGGATGGGTGACCATTAGACCGTAGAGAGAGGCTGGCCGTGGTTCGGATTCCACGTTAAGCTGTAGGTCCCCTTCCTTACTTACTAGGTGGTAGGGTTTATCCCGCCCGGGTTGGTACCATCGCATTGGATGAACGATGGTCGAAGTGGCAATGAAAATTGTCCGTTTTTTCCATCCAGTTCAATGTAGCCGTGCAATATAAGGAAGGTCCTGGCATGGCACCTAGTTCCCATGTGGTGTGTTGGGCTAATACCATGACAGAACTTGTGGTATTAGCCATCCATGTCCAGTCACATAAAAAAAAAAGGGTTAATCCCGCCTAGTTACCATCGCATCTAATGAACAATGGTCAAAGCGGCAATGAAAGTTTTCCGTGTTTTCCATCTAGTTAAATATAGCTTTGCATTAAAAGGAAGGTCCTGGCATGGCATCTTGTTCCCATGAGGTGTTATCATGATGGTAGGTGTGGTAAAATCAATTAATGTCCAGTCACACGAGAAAAATTAACGAGTATTCCATTTCTACTGCCCTCGCCAGTATTAATATCCGCCGATAGTTTCCGGTTTGTTGCGCTGCTTTGGCGAGTGTTTCTGAAAAGACTTATAATAAACGCCACATGGGTGTTGGCAGGGATGCCGCCATGATGGCGATGCGCCGCAAGATCGCCGGCCTCAAGCCGGAGCAGATCAAGCAGCTGGCGGCGGAGGAGCTCGACCTGCCCGTCTCCACGCGCGACTTCCTCGACGCGCTCGACAAGTGCAACAAGTCCGTCTCCCGGGACGACCTGCAGAAATATGCCGCGTGGATGGCCGAGTTTGGCTCCTCCTGATCGGTCCGCTCGTGGGAACAGAGAGACGCTCTATCTTCTGTCGGTTAGGCTGCCTCCATACCTTAAGCCCCGATTGCACAAAGAGACGGCCGAGTTAATCAATGTTCAAACACGACACTTTTAGTGAACACATGGAGTGTCTTCCATACTGTCCATACAAAGTGACATGTTTAATCGTATGTTGACGTTGATTTAGATTTTTTGTCCTTTTGTGCACTCGGCCATAAGAATTGCCATACTGACGCTGCACGGAAAATCATATAGTGACAGCATGCCGTACAGGTGCGGTGTGGGTGTCAGTTTGTCCAATAAATTTGGCCACAGCTCCAAACACTCTTTCCTTGCATTCTCCATCTCAATTCTGTTTTTGTTCACTTTTTCTCACAACACTGGGTGTGATTCCACAACACCAATACATAATTAAGTTCTAATCTCTTCCATCTTAATCGATTGTAATGTTTCCCACCAATAAATTTTTGGTAAAATAAAGAATTATTATTATTATTAATAATAATAATAATAATACTCCAAGGCTCCTCTCTGCATAAGCGTGAACAGAACACAATCTGGACAAATTTAAACGCTCACTTTTGCACCAAATCACCATTCGGCCGCCGAACGATAGCCGTATGGCGACCCGAAAAAATTGTGGCAAATCTTGGCGACACATGGCGACTGTAGGAGTTTTTTACGATGTACCACATAATATGAAACTCTGAAGTTTCTTAAAGCTTTCTTAAAGCTTAAAGTTTCAGTGGTGATTCTGTTTATGAAATTTTGAAAATTACTGGTTTGGTTACTGAAGCATAGATCAGGAAATCAGTTAATGTAAAATAAACTTTTTTCGGTTTAATAGGGTTGTCCTGTCCATGAAACTGTATAAAAAATATCTTTGTTTTGTGGGTAGTTTCATGAAAGAGTTTGAAAATGTTTGATGAATAAATTAAACATGTACAAATTAGTATACTTTGGTAAATGTGCAAAAATCATTTGAATGTATGCTGTACTTGAAACTGTGCAACTTTACGTTAGGTTAGGTTACTGTAAATGTAAGAAAATATTAATGATGTTCTTGGCTACAAATTAGGGTCATTAGTGCAATAACCGTACAATATTTGATGCACATCTGAGGTACATAAGTTGATTTACCTGTTAATGATTCGAAATTCACTATGTAACCCTCCAACTTTAGGACTAGAAAAAATGGCTTCTGTTTATTTTAAATTAATTAATGTTCCAATAGTTAAAATTGCATTGCAAATTCCTGTTTTTACCTTTCTCGTATAGCACACATAGATCCTGGTGTGGCACCTAGATAGTTCCTTCAAAAATATGCTTTAATTGGCGAATATATTATGAAACTGTACCTGATATAAAGCCATTTTTACTAAATTGTACAATTTAAAGGAAATAAATAAATAAATAAAAAAAATGCAATCAAAAATGTATTAGGCAACTAAAGAAGGTCATGGCTTTATTTTCCTCCGCTTATGTTTTGAATGAGATTTATAGTTTTTGAAACAGAATCACCACTATCGAATTTCAACAATGTCTCGCGTGTGTCTCTCCCTGTGTGCAACTTTCTTCTGATAACTAAGGACCAATTACACTCAGTGTGAAATTTTCGCTTGAATTTGTAAAAAAAATTTCTTATTCCTTATCTATCGGATCTCTCCCTAATGTAAGTTAATATTTATGTAAATGTACAAATCCAGCCGATCCCGAGCATTATTTTATAAACACTTACAGTTCCGTGACCATGAAGATAACAATCACATCTTTTTAGGAAATAATTTCTCCTTTAGCCAACACATAAAACAAAAGTTTTGTAAGAAACCATAAAAAAAAATTGATGCAATATTTTTAACTTTAACTTACGTTTATAATAATGTTGTTTATATCACATGTAAAATATCTAGGTTATTTCTAATCTGATTTTGTCTAATAATATTCGAGTTCTATGGTTAAATTATCTTGTAAATAATTATAATTGAAAGAAACTTTTGCCATTTCTGCTTTTCTTCATAGAATTTTTTTTTAGAAAATGATTGTGTTTAATTTTGTGATTTTTAGATAGTTGGCTTACACTGTACTTAATTCGATAGTTTATATTTTTTCTGTCTTAATCAAGCCATCAATGTTTATACATAATTGTTTATTATTAATTAGTATCATAATTTCAGTGTTTCATACTTGCCTGCAAAAGGCCTGAATGTGTGAACGGTTGGAGCTATTAGCCGAGACTAGTAACATTCCTTCATGATAAAAAAAACCATTTTATTAAACAACTTCGCTTTTCATGCATTTCTTAATGTTGGTTTTAACATATTATGTTCATAACTAATGCCGGTCAGAAAGTAGCGCTCGGTCTAATATTTTTTACAACAAAATGATTCCAAAATGGAGGGATGGGAGGGGGGGTCTAAATTCTGCTTTTCAAGCGCCATCTGATGTCAAAATACTGCTTTTTTTTCCATTGTAAATGTGTATTTTATTGAAAATGTATACTTGCAATATCAATACCTTAATCGGACCTGAGCTTACTTTACTTGCATACCCTCTTTGCATAACTCACCATTGCTCGGACTTGGAAAAAAATGTGAAGCTGATTAACTAACTGATAGGACTACATATTTAATTGGACTTAACGTTAACTTAATAATGAGTTGAAAAAAAGTATTTAGAATATTTTTGGAACTGAAAAATAAACAACTAAACTAAATTAATGTTTTTTATTTCATTCGCTCAGAGAAAATCACTCTTTTAAAAAAATAACATCAAGAACATCATCACAAATTGGTAGATAAAAATATTTTTTATCAGCCAGTGGTATGTCTTAAGCCTACCACAAACGGCGAGAAATTCCAATAATTTAAAATAACCATGACACCATTACTCTAATGACCGTAATCCAACTTATGGAGAAATACGCGTGTAGTAATGTTTTTGTAGATTAGTGGGGTCATTTGCAAGGTTTTGATATGAGACCTTTTGTCAGATTTCAACCAGCAAGCCTCAACAGCCTAAACACGTAGGTCGATACATTTATCGTCTGAGACAAGTATTGATGAAAAAATGGCAATACACTAAACTTACTCGTGAGGATCTGTTAACAAGCAGGTGCCCTACAAGAGAGCGTGCTTGTCTGGATCACAATGATTCGCACTAGAGGTGAAGCCAGTGCAGTCTGTCAAACAGCAATCACCGACCATTACCCAGTCTTACTTCATTCATTTCATTTCATTTATTTATTCAACTTCTGGTAGTAAAACTACACTAAGTCATGTCACAATTTGATTGATCCGCGGATTCGATCAACCAGTGAAGAAGAACCCGCAAAGAAACTTCACTGGTCTATAAATTATGTTTTTTTTTTGGTCTTTTTTTTTTCGTCCACATAAATGATATGACACAATTATGATTTCATACCTAAATGCTACTGCCAAACTTACATTGGTAGAACGGTCTGGAGCAAAGAACTAAGGACTACGAGGAAACAACAAACCACAATGTGAAAAGTCTTAATTAATAAATAAATAAAATCCTATGTCTAAGAGGAACCAAAGTGTCGAGTGCAGCACCAGTTCGACGGTCGGCTAACACTGTAGACTTTAAAACTCTTTTGGAAACACTGAATAACTACGACTGGAGACTGGTAACTAGATGCACTGATGTAAATGAGGCATCAACTGTCTTTACTAATACCTTACAAGTTCTACTGGACCAAAACTCGAAAACTCGTACAATACCAAGATCAAAAAACAATATTCAGCCCTGGATTACACCAGGTCTGATTAAATGTCTTAAAAAACGTGATAGACTACACAGGCAGGCAAAAGAATCTCCACACGACTTGGGTAAGCAAACATTCTATAAAACCTATAGGAATATGTGTGACCTAACTGCCAAGAATATATATATGGAACACAGATTACTTGCAAACTTTAAAACCCTAAGAAAACCTGGGAAATCATAAAGGAGGCTACTCATTTACGCTCGAAGCGAAACTCTTGATTTACTCAATGGAAATGATCCACTAGAATCTGTAAACATAATCAATAATTTTTTTGCGGCAGTGGGCAAGTCAAGCCTGTGATACTCTCCAAAGATTGAAAACCACTGAACTAACATTGGCAGAGGATGTAAAATATGGGCATATGATGACTGCAAACTCGTTTTTCATGGCTCCGGCTGATTTCACTGAAATTCAAAAGATAATTAGGGAACTAAAAGATGGATGTACCGGTGGATGTGATAACATAAGTACACTCATAATAAAAATAACTGGGACCCTGATACTTGAGCCCCTCACATATATAATGAACTTGAGGCTTCTACAGGTACATTTCCATCCTCTTTCAAAAAAGCTGTCCTGAGCCCAATACATAAGAGCGGAGACCAAAGGGTTATTTCCAACTATAGACCAATATCATTGCTCACAGTACTGTCAAAGATTCTGGAAAAACTCGTCAAAGTGCGTCTCAATAACTATTTAGAGAAAAATATTCTTCTTTCACCAAATCAATTCGGTTTTCGTCAAAAGAAAAGCACTGAAGATGCTGTTGGGGAGTTGACTGACCATGTTTCCAGAAGTTTTGACAGGCGTGAGCGTTGTATTGGCCTGTTTCTGGATCTAGAAAAGGCGTTTGACACCGTTCCCATTCAAATCTTACTAAAAAAAATGGAACGCCAATATGGAATCAGAGGCCTACCGCTCGAATGGTTCACAAGCTATCTACAGGACAGAAGACAATACGTGAGAATAGGTAATGTATCTAGTGAAGAGGTATCGGTGGTATTTGGCGTGCCACAGAGAAGCGTGTTAGGCCCAATTTTGTTTAATATGTATATCAACGAGCTGTGTGATATGCAAATCGTTGGGGGTAAAATATTTACATTTGTGGATGATACTGCTCTTATCTTTACAGCACGTAAATGGTGTGACGTATTTCAAATAGCGTAAGATGGACTCGGAACACTCAAATCATGGTTGGATAGAAACCTGTTAACTTTAAATGTGAAAAAAACTAAGCTCTTGGCATTCTGCATCAATAATTCAACATCACCAGATACACATCACAAACTACTACTACAGACATGTATAAATACAAATAGAGAGAGACAAAATTGCAACTGCCTTGAAATTGAGCGCGTTAAGGTGGCCCAACCCGGCGGGGCAAACTCATTCGAGGGCACGGTACAAAACCGTGCTGTTGCGCTCTGGGACCTTCTCTGTTTCAAAGAATAAGACCGGCTGTGTGATGAGGAAGATGCAAAATGTCCACAAAAAAGTCAATGTGCATAGTGTACGATTTGGTAAGATTTTTTTTTTGTTCTTTTCATTGCAATCTGTTGCTATGGCAGGACATTCGGCAATTGGTTTGATCCTTTTTCTTTATGTCTTTTGTGGGATGTGTACTTTGGCGCACCCACTCTTACAATGATAACCGTAGTTAATGTTTTGTTCATTTCTTCATACACTCATTTTCTGCTGGGTAACAAGTCTTGTGGGATTCTGCACTTCAGTCTCCGGGGTTGGTTTTTTCCGTCCATTAGGTGGCAAGCCAGGATGTTGGGGTGGTTCGATAGTCTGTGCTTATATTTTTCGACTGTATTGGTTATCTCTTCCTTGACCATTGGAATGTGAAGGTCATGGTGTAGTCTTATATTGGTCATGTACCAAGGAGCACCCGTAATTATGCGTAGCATTTTTGATTGAAATCTTTGTATGATTTCTACTTTGGAGTTGGAAGCAGTGCCCCACAACTGTATACCGTACGTCCATATCGGTTTAATGATTGACTTATAAATCAACAGCTTGCTCTCCAGGGAAAGCTGCGATCTTTGGTTGAGTAGCCAGTACATTTTACGCAGTTGTATTCCTAACTGCTTCCGTTTCCCAAATATATGGCTTCTCCATGTAAAGCGCCTGTCCAGATGTATACCTAAATATTTGGCTTCATTGGCTTGAGGGATTTGGACGCCGTTTATTTTAACGGGTGGGCAAGTATCTGTTCGCGTGGAGAATGTTACTTGTACTGACTTGGTCTCGTTGACTACAATGCGCCATCTCTTTAGCCACTAGTCTATTTCATTCAGGCTAGTCTGGAGCATGGTTGAGGCAGTGATGGGGTCTTCATGGCTAGCAAGTATTGCGGTGTCGTCAGCGAATGTGCCTATTGCAACATCTGAAGTTGTGGGTAGGTCAGCTGTATATAGCAGATACAATACTGGGCCCAAAACACTGCCCTGCGGTACACCAGCTTGAATTTTTTGTAGATTCGTCACAGCGTCTTCGTGTTTTACAAAAAAGTGGCGATTCTGTAGATATGATTTTAGGAGGATGTAAAAATTTACAGGTAGAGATCGTTTTATTTTGAACAATAGTCCTGTGTGCCAAACTTTGTCAAAGGCCTGAGCTACATCCAAGAAGGTGGCAGTACAGTATTTTTAGGGTTCCGTACCCAAAGGTTGAAAACGGAACCCTATTACTAAGCCTCCGCTGTCCGTCCGTCCGTCCGTCCGTCCGTCTGTCCGTCTGTCCGTCTGTCACAGGGCTGTATCTCAATAACCGTAACAGATAGACAGCTGAATTTTTCACAGAGTGTGTATTTATTTTGCCGCTATAACAACAAATAGGTAACATTGAAAAATAATGAATATTATAGGGGGCCCCCATACAAAAAACCTGATTTTTTTGTGATAAATCTTTTACGATGGTACGGAACCCTTCGTGTGCGAGTCCGACTTGCACTTGGCCGGTTTTTTTGCCTCAAAGGACTCATGGATTTTGTCGACAATCCTATGGACCTGCTCTATTGTTCCATGTTTGCGTCTAAAACCAAATTGGTGGTTTGGGATTATCTTTTTAGTCTCGAGTATTGGTAGAATTCTCGTGAGAAGCAGTGATTCAAGGACTTTTGACAATATCGGAAGCAGGCTTATTGGGCGGTAAGACTTATAGTACGAGAGCGGACCGTCTTCAACCCTACGTCATCGAGTAACACCATGGAACCCATTTGTGGTTGTGCGGATTAGAATAGGCTTCCTAAAAATACTAGGTTGCCTGACCCAAACCTGGAACGTTTTGTGCAGTAGGTAATATTAAATCACTTTTTTGGTAGAATTTAACGTCATCGAGTAACAACATTAGACCTAGCACAATCGGTAAAGGTCATCAAGAAAAGCTAAAAAAAAGTAGGTTGGCTCGTCCTACCCTGGCACGTTCTGAGGTTGGCCGGTTTTAAAATGTCGAAAAATAAAAAAAAATACGTCATCGAGTAACAAGATGACAATACCACCATTCGATAGTCCTATGAACATACTTCATAAAAAAATTTGGTTGGCTGCCCTCAGCCTGGCACGTTTCCTACGCGGCCATGTTGAACGTCGGGTGCGCCCAGTTCCTATATTCAATCAATTGTTAAATTAATATAATATAACAGTTTTGTGATATGTCTATCTTTAAACCGGTGATGTTTTTATTGATCTGAACTCACCTTGGATAGGTAAAAAAAAAACAAAATGAAATATTTGTGATAAATTGATTGATTGGGTGCAATGGTTGCAAATAATTTCATTTTAACAAATATTTTTCTTCTGTCGCGCAAGATACAACTAAATACATCCAAAAAATTGTAAATCTCGCATTAGAGCAACTCAAAATATTTTTACCACGCAATAAGAAGTCTATCCCTTTTGAATCTGTTAGCTGTTCTGAGATTCAAAAAGTAACAGAGAACTTAAGTCCAAAGGACCGCAAGGTTTATGGAACATATCTACTAATCTGTTAAAGTCCATATGGGGCAGTATTATAGAATCTATTAGAATTGTATTGAAGATGGCACATTTCCAGACTTATTAAAAAATTACTAGGGTAGTACCATTGTTTAAAACGGGATCTCATAATGATGTTGAAAATTATCGGCCTGTGTCCTTACATTCACAGTGTTATTAATTATAATCAATTCGGATTTCGTAAGTGTAGGTCAACAGGAGATGCCATTGCCTTGATGTTAATATCTATTTTAACTTCTCTAGTTAAATCTATGAGCACCTACGGCATTTTCTGTGATGTATCAAAAGCTTTTGACTGTGTAGATCACAAAATACTTCCAGGAAAACTAGAACACTTATGGTGTAAGGGAAAAAAATGAGGTATTTGTAAATTATATATATTAAATAGACCACAAAATTGTGAAGTAAACGGTACTAAGTCTGATGTAGAATCAATCACTATGGGTATACCGCAGGGCTCAGTTCTAAGACCGTGGTTTTATATGTTGTTATAAATGATATTTCAAGCTGCATCGCAACAGATAATGATATGATTTTATTTGCTGATGACAAATCATCAATTTGAAAAAATCGTATATCAGAACTACGGCAGTCCTTTATACAAGCTAGGAACTCACTTAAATTATGGTGTGAAGCCAATAACCTACTTTTAAATGACAGTTAAACGAGTTTAATGCACTGGGGACCAAATACGTAATGTGAATTGTGATGTATTAAATACAGCAAATGATCTATCTTCAGCTATACCTAAAGAAATAACCTTACTTGTGATACTTTTGGGATTACCGTGGTCGTTAAATATATTTGAAAAATGTTACGGCTTTTCACGCGACGGGAGGAGACATTCGCCGACGTATCGAGCTGATCGTTCAGCCCGTTGTCAAGGAGGTTGTCCGCCACGTTCGTACGCAGCAGTCGACTGACAACTAGGCTCGCCGTCGTCGTAAGTCATAGGTGTGGGTCGAGGTGGTAGCGGAAATGCGGTGGTAGCGCTTCTACGGTCTTCCTAAAATTCACAAAGACGGGAACCCCCTTAGACCAATAGTCAGCCAGATAAATGCTCCTACCTACCTCCTCGCTAAACATGTCGCCTCAATATTTCAACCCCTGTCTGGCAAGACGTCGTCCTACGTTAAAGATTCGGCCCATTTTGTGGAATTGTTGTCTACAGTGAAGTTAGCATGCATGGATCTATTAGTGAGCTTTGACGTCGAGTCGCTGTATACAGACGTACCAGTCCAAGAGTCCCTCGAAATCATTAGAAACTTAGTCATCAACAACGACATCGACACTGAGTGCGTCAAGCTCCTGCCATATTGTCTCACTACGACATACTTTCTGTGGAACGGACAATACTACATCCAGCGAGAAGGTGTAATGGGATCACCAGTGACACCAGTGGTGGCAAACCTTTTCATGGAACCGCTGGAACACCGCACATTGCAAAATTCACCTCTTAAGTCAATATTTTGGGTACGGTACGTGGATAACGTGATTTCAATCTGGTCTCATGGTCGCCAATCATTCGACGCTTTCATCTCTCACCTTAATTAGGTTCACACAAATATAAAATATACAGTAGATTGTGAGAATGAAGGCACTTTGGCGTTCTTGGAAGTACTTGTTGCTCGACGATTGAATGGAATCCTAAGCCACACAGTGTACCGCAAGCCGACACACACAAATCGTTGTCTACAAGCTACTTCGCATCATGCTCCGGTGCATTTGGAATCGGTCGCAAGAGCATTGAGGCTCAGAGCACAGCGGTTGTGTGACAAGGACCATATCTTCACCGAAATGAACCCTGTGCTTCGAGAAAATGGGTACAATTTTCAGTCAGTCAGCTTGTTTGCGTCCACTGCTGGACATACGCCTCTCCAATCATTCTCCAGTCCTCCCGGCCCTCAGCGGTACGGAACCACTGCTTTCCGCCGACGCACTTGATCTCATCTTCCCACCTGGCGAGTGGTCTTCCCACACTCCGTTTGCCTGTTCACAGCCGCCAGTGTAGGACACGGTTACTCCAACGGTCGTCGTCTCTTCGGCTGACGTGACCAGCCCACTGCCATTTGAGCTTAGCCACCCGGTGTCCAAAATCGACTACTTTGGTACGTCGGCGGATTGCTTCTTTACGTACAGTCGTTTCGTCTGAAATCTATACACCGGAAATAGAGACAAATTTGAGATCTCTTTCTGACATGCTGACGTTAACCATAGAGTAAAAGGGACTTAGGAATTCCTTCTCTTTCCAGTGTATACATTTGATAAGTAACGACTGTACCATATCCCGTAGCGATATTCCCAGCATGGCTCGCTCCATTGCTCGCTGGGCAACTTTTAACCTTTGGACAACGGCGACCGTTAGAGTCCACGTTTCACACCCGTACACCATGTCATAACCGGGAGGACGCACTGGTCATATGTTCGGGTCTTTAAATTTTACGGAAGGTCAGACCTCAGAGCGAATTTAAGCTTTCCGAAGGCAACCAAACCCAGTTGAATCCGTCGCTCAACCTCCAAAGACAGTCCTTGTATACCAAGCCGCAGGATTTGACCGAGATATACGTACTCTTCAACCTATTCGATCACTTCTACGTCGATAACGATTTGTCCTCCCGTCATACCCTTAGCGGCGATGACCATGGTTTTATCCCGGTTCATCTTCAGACCCACATTTATCGATGCTTTATAAAGGTCTTCCAGCATGGTTTAAAGCTGAACTCGGGAATTTTACAGAAGAACAATGTGATCGGCGTAGCAAAGATAACTGAGGAAAATATTCACTAACGTTGATACCCATGTAGTCCCATTCAAGCGTCTTGAACACATATTCCGATGCGTTTGTGAAGAGCTTGGGTGAGAAAATGTGGGTGAGACAGTAACGTAAATATAAGATATAAAAACAGAACAAATGGAATTATCGATAACTCTGTATCACGATTATTAGAAACCGATTACGGAGTACCTCAAGGCTCAATCATGGCACCATTGCTGTTTATTATTTTTATTAATGACATTGCAAAAGACACTATGCTAGTACTTTTCGCGAAAACCATAGTAATTTACGCTGACGACGCAAATGTAATTGTTACTGATAAAAGTATTGAAACACTCCTTACAAAAACAACAAAAATAATTGAGGAGTTGGGTAAATGGTTCGCAGCAAATGGGTTAATGTTAAATAGTGCTAAAACACACCGTGTACATTTTAAGATGAAAAATATTAAACATGAAATGAATGATGAGATGTTTATCGAATATAACGATGAAGTCATAACATTTGCAACATCTACTATATTCTTAGGCTTCACGTTGGATCAAAAGTTACGATGGGACAAACACATTCAACATGTTTGTGATAAATTAACAAAAGCTTGTTATTGCCTCAGAACCCTGTCTAAATGCTGTCACTTAGATACCCTGAAGAGTGCCTACTTCGGTTATTTATACTCTGTCATGACCTATGGGATTGAGTTCTGGGGTTCTTCAGGGGAAGCGGTTTCAGTATTTAGTCTACAAAAGAAAGGAATTCGGATAATTACACACTCTAAATGGGACGCACTTGTTTGCACGCCTTTGTTTAAAAACCTAAAATTGCATACTATGTATGATGTGTACGTACAGAGAACTATTTTGGATGTGAGAAATTACCCGGAATTATATAATCATTTTGAACACGGATATTCGACGAGAAATAAAAATGTGATCCAGCAAGCTGCACACTCAACATCAAAATTTGAGAAGGGTGTCCACTTCAATAGTATTAATATGTATAATAAGCTACCAAGAGACTTGCGAGAAGAAACTAACATAAGATTTAAAAAGAAGTTAGGTACATGGTTGCTTGACAAAACTTTCTACGATTTAAGTTATTTTAATATTATTGTGTAAAACGACGAATTCACATGATTGGTATTAATATTATAATCTGTTATGCAAATTCTTAATATTGTAATGTAATCACTGCGAATAAAAATATTATGATTTGATATTTTTGATTTTATTTGATTTGAGATCACATCCCCCTGCCTAACGCCTTTACCAAGGGGGATGGGTTGGGTATTTTCATGGAGCCTCACAGTCATCGGCGCGGACCGATACAGATTTCGGAGTACCTCGATGTAGCGGTGGTCGATTCTGCACCTCAGGAGGGAGTTTTCGACGGCCAATTTTTCAACTGAGTCGAACGCCTTCTCGTAGTCCACGAAGGCTACAAAGAGCGGCTTGTTGTACTCCTCCTTCTAGCTAGCTTAGCCACCCGGTGTCCAATATCGACTACTTTGGTACGTCGGCGGATTGCCTCGTTACGCACCATATCCCGTAGCGATATTCGCCAAGGGAACATGAAGTTGGTTGAGCGCGTTATAGAGGAAAATCGAGACAGTAAAGTGTTTTCCCGTGCCTTCTCTACCGGCGCTAACTAAATTTCAAAACTCGAGCGAGCGGATGGGGTTGTCACCGCAATAAAGACGGATATACTTGAGACTGTAAAAAAATATGACGAATTGTACTCCGCAGCAATTCATGCCCCGAGCCCAAGCAAACCACTCGACTCTGATAGGGGTGCGCCGCTCACTAGATACTACACCGAGGATCTTCCGGAGATTAGTGTCTATGAGATAAAGGCTGTTTTGAAAGGACTAAAAAAACACAAGGCTCCAGATGAGGACGGGATAACGATGGAACTGCCAAAGTCTGGCGGGAGACCCATCTTGAAGGAACTGCAAACACTGTGCAATGCAGTTCTCAAAAAAATAGGGCGAAGTTGAAGAACTATCGACCTATCTCACTTCTAAACCACGTATACCGTCTTTTACTTACTAGGCGTATTCCGTCTTTTAATGAGTCATCACGAGTTGGCTGACAGACACAGAGGCTGGATCAGTACCAGCCTCGTGAGCAAGCTGGGTTCAGGAAAGGATACGGCATAATGGATCACATATTTACTGTGAGACAAGTGGTGCAGAAGTGCGAGGAGTACAACAAGCCGCTCTTTGTCGCCTTCCACTTCTTTTCTAGTCCTTTACGAGAAGGCGTTCGACTCAGTTGAAAAATGGGCTATCGAAAACTCCCTCCTGAGGTGTAGAATCGACCACCGCTACATCGAGGTACTCCGAAATCTGTATCGGTCCGCGAGAATGACTGTGAGGCTTCATTAAAATACCCAACCCATCCCTCTTGCTAAAGGCGTTAGGCAGGGGGATGTGATCTCACCCAAGCTCTTCACAAGCGCATCGGAATATGTGTTCAACACGCTTGAATGGGACAACATGGGTATCAACGTTAATGAATATTTTTCTCAGTCATCTTCGCTTAGCCGATCACATTGTTCTTCTGTCAAATTCCCGAGTTCAGCTTCAAAAAATGCTGGAAGACCTTTATAAAGCTTAGATAGGTAGGTCTGAAGATGAACCGGGATAAAACCAAGGTCATGGCGACTGAGGGTATGAAGGTAGGACAAATCGTTATCTCGGTCAAATCCTGCAGCTTGGTTTTTTTTTTATGTGACTGGACATGGATGGCTAATACCACACCTTCTGTCATGGTATTAGCCCAACACACCACATGGGAACTAGGTGCCATGCCAGGACCTTCCTTATATTGCACGGCTACATTGAACTGGATGGAAAACACGGTCAATTTTCATTGCCGCTTCGACCATCGTTCATCCAATGCGATGGTACCAACCCGGGCGCGATAAACCCTACCACCTAGTAAGTAAGGAAGGGAATCTACAGTTTAACGTGGAATCCTAACCACGGCCAGCCTCTCTCAACGGTCGTATGGTCACCCATCCAAGACCAGACCGGACCCAGCGTTGCTTAACTTCGAAGAGCGATCGCCGAAGTGTCGCGCCACTGGGCCATTGAGGCTGATAAAGTATACAAGGTATACAAGGACTGTCTTTGGAGGTCAAACGACGGATTCAACTGGGTTGGGCTGCCTTCGGAAAGCTTAAATTCGCTCTGAGGTCTGACCTTTCGCAAAATTTAAAGACCCGAACATATAACCAGTGCGTCCTCCCGGTTATAAGTGGACTGGTCACGTCAGCCGACGAGACAACAACCGTTAGAGTAACCGTGTCCTACACTGGCGGCCGTGGACAGGCAAACGGAGTGTGGGAAGACCACCCGCCAGGTGGAAAGACGGCATCAAGTGCGTCGGGGAAAGCAGTTTGTCCGTACCGCTGAGGGCCGGGAGGACTGGAGAAGGATTGGAGAGGCGTATGTCCCGCAGTGGTCGCAAACACGCTGACGTATTGACTGACTGTTCTCAAACCATTGTACTCTTATTTTTTTGTAGGTGGTAGCATTTAAAGGTTTAATATTATGTCGTTTTTTTTAGCTGTAAGAATAATAAGGTTTTGTAATTTGTCTCTTTGTTTACAGGTCACTATAGTAGTTAATGACAGAAATAATAGAATTAATTCTGGATCTAACACTACACTCATCAGAAGGACTAAATCGTCCACAGGTTTTAAAATGTTTTCTTGTTGCCACTATGGTGTGCATCGCTTTAAGGTCCTTTCTTCAAGTTTTGTGGCGATTTATTTTATTATGACTATTAAGAATCTTCATTACGTTATGTTTACATTCAATCTGATTAACATTTTGTAATAACCAGGGCCGTGGCAGAATTTAAAGCGTGCGCCTCTAATGCCGTAGGCATGGGCTGACTGGAGTTGCGATTCCCTACGTTGAATGATCCATACGGTAGATTCCAAAAGCATATGTATATGAAACTTCCGGTTTTTACTCTTCAAGTATGCGGAACTATGAGCATCATAACCTAAAGTTAACTTGAGTTAAACTTAGTTAATAATTAGATACGACAATGCCCTAATATCACGCAATCAATCAATACCTATATCACAAATATTTCATTTTGGTTTTTTTTTTAACCTATTCAAGATGAGTTCTGATCAATAAAAACATCACTGTTTATAGATAGACATTATCACAAAACTGTTATATATTATTAATTTAACAATTGATGAATATAAGAACTGGGCGCATCCGACGTTCAACATGGCCGCGTAGGAAACGTGCCAGGCTGAGGGCAGCCAACCTAATTTTTTTATGAAGTATGTTCATAGGACTATCGAATGGTGGTATTGTCATCTTGTTACTCGATGACGTATTTTTTTTTATTTTTCGACATTTTAAAACCGGCCAACCTCAGAACGTGCCAGGGTAGGACGAGCCAACCTACTTTTTTTTAGCTTTTCTTGATGACCTTTACCGATTGTGCTAGGTCTCATGTTGTTACTCGATGACGTTAAATTCTACCAAAAAAGTGATTTAATATTACCTACTGCACAAAACGTTCCAGGTTTGGGTCAGGCAACCTAGTATTTTTAGGAAGCCTATTCTAATCCGCACAACCACAAATGGGTCCCATGGTGTTACTCGATGACGTAGGGTTGACGACGGTCCGCTCTCGTACTATTAGTTTCGTGAGGGTTTTTTCCAGGCTTTTGGATCATAATTATTTGGGCTACCTTCCACTGTGCTGGGACTGTGCCAGTCCATAGTATGGCATTAAATAGTTGGGCTAGGTAGGTGATACTTTCTGTTGGCAATTCCTTAAGCAGTTGTCCAGTGATTAGGTCATATCCTGGGGACTTCTTAGGATCTAGATTTTTAATAACATTTCTGACTTCGCTCTTAGCAAACTTAATGATTGAAATGTGTCCAGTTGATGGATTTCATTCAAGGTTTTTTCTATGTGGTCTTCGGGTACTATTGCAGGATTGGGAGTAAAAACAGCAGACAGGTGTTTTGCGAATGATTCGGCTTTTTTAGTTGAGCTTCTTGACCAGTCACCTGTGTCTTGATGGAGACAACATTTTAGGTCTTTTAAGTTTCTTGGTGGCCTTCCATAGTGAGTATTCGGTGGCTGCTGTTGCATCAAGTCCTTTTAAGTAGCTCTGAATTCCCACGTTCTTGTCTTAATAATAATAATAATAATAATAATAATCTTTATTGCTTCCATACACAATGGTACATGCAAGGGCGGACTTATTGCCTAAAGTCAATATCTTCCAATCAACCCGATAATGGGACAAAATATACAGGTAGCAACAAAAAGAAAAGTAACCTAAGATTTGATATTGTGCACTATTTATTGATACTTCAAAATAATTATGTAGAAGAAGGTGTCAGCAGACAAAAGTCAGCTAGAAAAATATGTATATTAACCATTAAAAAAAAATATATATATACAAAATACATACATTAAATAGACCAGATACAATTCTTTTATTTTATATTAAATATATGTTACATTATATTCAAACATAAATATTACAATATAAAACATAACTCATTTTGCAAGGTAGAATGATTTCATGCGTTTTTTGAAAATATCCAGAGAGGCTGAGCTCCTGATTTCAAGTGGTAATTGATTCCATAGTCGGGCTGCATTAACTGTAAATGAATCGGTAAAGCAGGTAGAATTATGTGACGGTATCCGTAGAAAAAGGTTATCAATTGACCTAAGCGGTAAGCCATGGGAGGACAAGAAATTGAATCTATCCTTGAGGTATGTGGGAGCACGTGGGTTGTTGATGACTGTGTAAAGCAAAGAAAGGACATGTGATTGTCGTCGAAGACGGATGTTGAGCCACTGAAGCTGTTCACGGTATACCGAAATGTGGTCGTACTTACGAAGTCCGTAAATAAATCGTATGCTATAGTTAAGGAGGCGATCAAGCCTATTAAGTAGATCCTCATTAAGGTCTAAATTGCATACATCACCGTAATCAAGGATGGGGAGTATGAGGGTCTGTACAAGCGTAATTTTCGTCTCCGTAGGAATGAACCGGTTTAGTCGTTTAAGGTTGTGCATAGCACCATAGGTTTTTCGGCAAATACTGCTGATATGATCAACCCATGACAACGATTCATCCATGATAATACCCAAGTTCTTAACCGTCCTGCTATAGGGGATGACAACACCATTAAATATTACTGCAGGAAGTTCGCGTGTGTTGACTTTAGAAAGTAGCCGATTGCTCCCTACAATGATCAACTGAGATTTATTGGGGTTGACCACAAGACCAAACCTCTGAGACCAATCTTTTATACTGGACAAGTCGATATTGACAAGGTCAATCGTGGAGAGTATGTTAGATAGGGAGAAGTGACGATAGAGTTGCAGGTCATCCGCATACATATGAAATTGGCATCCGATTCTACTAGTGAGGGTGTTTATGAAAACAGAAAAAAGAAGAGGAGAGAGTACGCCACCCTGCGGAACCCCAGCGTGGAGCTCACTCCAGTCAGAGAAAGCATCGTGAAGGCGTACTCTTTGCTGACGACCTCTAAGATATGAGCTAAACCAATCCAGTGCCTGCTGTGAAACAAAAAGAGACTCAAGAACTGCCAGTAAAATGTCGAAGTCCACCGTGTTGAAAGCATTACTAAAATCAAGTAGCGTTATTATGGTTAGCTGACGGTTATCGACAGCTTGACGAACATCTTCGGTGACTTTGACAAGAGCTGTCGTTGTGCTATGACACGGGCGAAATCCTGATTGATAGGGGTTTAGTAAGGCATTGTCGCAAAGATATTTATTAAACTGAAAGTTTACAACCCGTTCAAGTACTTTAGATAGAAACGGAAGTATAGAAATGGGACGAAAATTTGAAGGAGTAAGAGGATTATTAATTTTTGGCAGAGGTATGACGAAGGCTTTCTTCCATGAGTCAGGAAAACGCCCCAACGCTAGAGAGCTATTTATAATATGAGAAATTGTAGGTAATATCTCATCTAATATTGGGGTAAGCAGGTCTCTGCTCAGCTCGTCGCAACCAACTGCCTTGCTTTTGATCGAGAGGACAATCTTTTTAATTTCACAGCAGGTAACAATGGAAAAAACAAAGGGTTGAGATGTGCGGGACTGACTAAGTGCTAGATCATTAATTGTCATGGTTTTGAGAGCAGCATCAACTTTAAACGGGACAGACGAAAAGTGTAAATTTAAATCATTGAGATTTAAATGAGGATTTATTTCAATAGCAGGTTTACCTATCCCAAGTGATTCAAGAAACTTCCACATATGTCTAGGATTTGTTTCACGAATAGATTTATGAATGTGACGTCGCTTCGCATCTCTACACATACGATTACAAACGTTTCTGGCAGTCTTAAATTTTAATAGATTTTCATCACTTGGATTTGACTTGTGCTTGCGCTTTAGGTAGTCTCTCAGGGACATTTGAGCCCTTATAGAGTCATCAATCCAAGGAGCAGGTGGATGTTTAATTTTTACAGGACGAACAGGAGCATGTTTGTTATAGAGGTCAACAATCTTACAATTAAAAATTTCAACTTGAACGCTAACATCAGACAGGCTATGTAACTCCGTCCAGTCTATGGCCCTAGCATCAACCTTCAACGACTCCAGATCCATATCCCTAAAATTCCTTTGCATCAGGACCTTGGGCTTTTGACGTGGAGGCTTAGTATTGTATGAGAGATATATAAGGTCATGATTGACAAAACCACCGGTTGTATATTGACCAAATTTTTTTACCTTGTCAGGGCATGAAGTGAGAATGAGGTCTAGGAGAGAGTGACAATTGTTGACGTGATAAGTAGGATCGAGGGAAAGGGAATGAATATTATGGGATTCCAGAATCGTTAGTAGATTTCGAGAGCGACAGTCATTCTTAAACAAACATGTATTAAAGTCACCGAGCAATATAGTGTGTGTATACTCATGGGAAAAGTCGGCTAGTAGTTGATCAAAACTGTTGAAGTAATTGATGGTGGGAGGGCAGTAGAAAACTCCGAGAAGCAATTTATTATGGTTAATTGTTAATTCCAGAAGAATATACTCAGCAGACGCTGAGTACTGAGAAGGGGATTGAGAAACAATTTTAAATGGTATATTACTGCGGAGATAAATTGCCACTCCGCCAGCGCCCTTGCCTATTCTATCATTTCTGATGAGAATATATCTATAGTCTTCATTTAGTAGTTTTTTTACCTCTTTGATTGCATAGTTTAGCCGCTTTTTGTCTTCTGGACTTTTTGTAATCTGCCATGACTTTATTATTTTGCGTTTTTCTGCTAACTTTTCTCTTATGTAAGCAGGACACTGAGAGTCAATATCTGTGTGTACATTGGATGGTGTTGCATTCCAGGCAGCTTGTTGGATACAATTATTGAAGTGTTCGACTGCACTTTCTATGTCATCTACACTTTTAAGAGGTATATTAGCGTTTAGTGTTTCTTTTACAAGTTCTCGGAATAACGGCCATTGCGTTTTCTTGCTATGAAGTCTACAAGGAATTTCCCTCTTTATAGTTTGTGTACATAGCGTAATTAGGACAGGCGAGTGGTCAGAAGACAATTCCAAGCTAGACTCGCATTTAAAGTAATTTTTTTATATGCCTTTAACAACACAAAAGTCTATTAAATCAGGTGTTTTGTTTCTATCCGTTGGCCAGTATGTCGGTTCACCAGTAGATATAGTGTTGAGCCCAAGCGATCCTAGTGTTTGCATCAAAGCCCGTCCTTTAGTAGTTGTCAGTCTGGACCCCCAGTGGCAGTGCTTGGCATTATAGTCGCCAGCTGCAATAAATCGCTGACCAATGGATTTAAAGAATTGTGAAAACTGATCTTTGCCGATAGAGTGTTTGGGCGGGCAGTAAACAGAAGAAACTGTGAGCGGGCCAATCCAATCCTCGACAACAACACTGGTGGCTTGTATGTGTTCTTCCCGGAATTGATTAGTTTCATAGTGTTTAATGTTATTCTTTATAATCAAAGCTGTGCCGCCGTGAGCTGTGCCATCTGGATGTCTTGTGTTGTAGAACGTGTAGTTAGACATGTGGAAGTAACTTCTGTCTGTGAAATGTGTCTCTGATACTAACATGATATCTATTTTGTATGAATTTATAAATGTTTTTAATTCTTGCGAATGTTGTGATAGCCCATTGGCATTCCAAAAACATATCTTTAATTGGTTGAATGCTGTAGTGTTTTGGCGGTGAGGGTGGTTAAGAGGTTGGTCACATTGCTCATTTGGTTCATGAGTTCTACTGTAATGTCTTTCAGTTGTTGCATAAGTTGTTGGAGCGTTGACGTTAGTTTATGCTTGGGGTGCTGTTCATTTATTAGTTCAGGACCCGTATCATTTAATAATGGTTCTGTTGAAGTTACTCCATTTCTTGTAACTTGGGAATATGAGACTCCGGGCAGTGTGGTTTGTCGCATGGTTACTTGGCGGCAGCCTGAGTTGGTTGGGGAGCAGATGACTGTTTATTCCTTATTGTGGGGTATCTAATTTTTTGCAGTTCTTGGTACACTGTGCAGCCGTGATTTCCCTCACAAAGGATACACTTTACATTGTCAGATCTAGTTGTTCTTTCACAAGAGGCGGATTTGTGATTCCCAGCGCATTTGATGCATTTTGGTTTTCTGCGGCAATATGTTTTCGTGTGTCCGTATTGCTGGCAGTTTGAGCATTGAGGTAGCTCGCGTTTTGGTCGTGTTGGTTCAAAAGTGATCCGGCAATGAAGTAGGGATTTAATGTCATAGACAGATTTGTTGTTGGGTCTGGGCTGTAGTTCGATGAAGAAAAGTGCAAGGGGTTTGTTTGAGTTTATCTGTTTCACATTCCAGATGTTTGTAGCAGTATGGCCGAGTTCATCGAGCGCATTTTTTATTTCTTCGACGTCAGTTGAAGGGTGCATGTTTTTGAGGACAACTTTGAAACATCGTTCCTGCTTCGGTTTGTATGTATAAAACTCTGTATCTCTTAGTTCCAGTTCCTTGACGATTGTTCTGTATACTTCTGAGGTTTTAGGTTGTATTTTCACTTGTTCATTGCGAAGCACCCTGATTTCGTAGTTGTCCTTTGCATGTTCATTCAGCAAATTGATAAGTGGCTGTATATTGCTTACTTTGTCTACGAAGAGAGGTGGTGGTCTGAGTAGTTTCTCTTTGGGCTCCGAGCGTTTGTCTTGTTGTTCAACTTCCAGGCTGGCAAAACTGTTAGATGTAGGAACTGCTGGTTTACTTAACCAGTAGTTAAGTTTAGTTTGTTTTGACACTTTTGATGTTGGTTCTGGGCTTTCACACTGTCTCTTTTTACTAACTTTATTCAAGCCATTTTCGGGAAGTTCCAGCATTTCTTAAGATTTACGAAATTTTTTATTACTAAACGACTTATAGCTAAAAGTAATCCACGACTGCTGTCGTAAAAAATCTAACAAAAACCAAATAGATCATAAATCTTGATTAAATAAGCTATGTCTGATGACTAATATTTTTAAGATGTTCTTACTTTATCATTGCGTAATCCACCTCCGAAATTATTGTATAAAACGCGCTAAAAATTCGAACTTTCGGACCTTATAACTTAGAAACCAAACACAATTTTACAATGCCAACGGTCATCAGACATCTAGTTCGATCAAATAATAGCTTTATTTGAGCAAAATTTGGGATATTTGTCAAGTAATATGGACGTGATCTTCTTTCCCCTTTTGTATGGAGAGTTGAGCGGGATGGCCCACCTTAAGAACATAAGATATCTAGGTATGACACTAGACGATAATATTAGCTGGGAGTTACATATTCAGGAATTAATTAAAAAAACTAGAAGCCTTTTATATATGTATTTAGACGGTTAAGAAACATAAAAAACTACTACGTACTATTTATCTCTCACTTTGCCAATCCAGACTGTCCTACTGTATTACATCGTGGGGTGGTGCTTTGAAAACACATATGTTGCCACTCGAAAGAGCACGTGTTGTATTAAGAGTAATGTTAAGAAAGTCTTCACGCTATCCAACACAAACTTTGCTAAACGAATGTCAGGTACTAAGTATTAGGAAAGTGTTTATAACTAATGTTCTACTAAAAACTCATAAATTGTGCAATACAACCACTCCTGTACAGACTACACACCACATGCGTTACGCTGATCAACTTACAGTGCCTTCTACCAGGAACAGTACAGCACAGCGGTTTAGATGGTGTTTGGGGCCTTTCATTTATAACAAGGTTGATAGGATCCATCATATCCGAGTGCTCACTCTAACAAAATGCCACAGATTTTTGAAGTCACTATTACTGGCGGTTGCCTATGAAACGGCAGAAAAAATGCTGATGGTGGTACGCTGAAACTGAAATTGAATAGAATTAAGGGAATGTTTTGAGAAACCATCGTTTGAGAAATGATGGAGTCATGGCGTAATAATGTACGTCTATGTTTGTATATATGTAGGTATTATAAATTCTATATGTTTAAGTATATTGTATTATATTATATTATGGTATATTATATTAGGGTACGATTTTTCACTTTTCTTTTGTTTTCAACTTTATTTTTATTTTTTACACTCAGCAGTAAATTAACTGCACTGTCATGTCTGGCCTTTATTCTCTGACAGGACTGTCCGGTCACCCGGTCAAACGAATCTGTTGCTGATAACCCACATTGTCTGAACACATAATATCTGTCGTTCATAAATTTTTGCACAGAGTCAGATCAATCGAACATACCTAGACAAATACAGTAAAATATTTAGTCAATACCAGTGTTTGTGCTCAGTTGTCACAATGAATGAAGGAAATATGAATTTATCGATCGAAATAGTCTTATCGACGCTTTATCGATCATTTGTGCTCCCGCTGCAATCAACTCTTGATAACAGATTTTTTTTAAACAAACTAAGAAATTAATATTCTGTTATATTTTTACCCACGCTCGGGACTTTGGAAGGTAATAAGTCCTTTTGATGATATTAACTCTCAGCTTTGATCGCGAACAACATAGTGGCCCCATAGAAAGGTACCGCAGCTCCGCCCGCCAAAAAAAAATTGCCTTGCGACGAAAACATAGAAATGCAAATTTCTAGCCGTTTAGAGTCATTCATTCCAGTTTCGGAAAAAATATAGGTTAGGGTACTTTTATAGAAAGATTCCGCGAGGTAATTGATCGATTGCATTCGAAAGCACAACCCGATTGACTGACACAGTGTGACGTTGATGCACCACAAAATGTGCTAAGGTACATAAGGCTTTAAGGGGGTGTGTGCGTCAAAGTAGATGACGCCACGGTAGGTGTAGGTATTTCTGCTATAACTCCTTAAAAGAATGGAGTTACAAACTATAACTGTAGTGGCGAGCACTATCACTTCTCTATACTACGGTCGATAACTGTTACCATGCTCTTAATGTCACTAGGATTTTGAAAAATTGGATTCTAAAGATGTCTGTATGTTTTAATTTTTTGAAAATATCTTTTAGTTTGGAAAATATTGGCTAATAAACATTAGAAAAAAAAAAACTTTTTTTAAGTTCATTTTCGATATTTTTTTACCGAAAAATACCGATATTAAAAAAAATCAAAACATACGGACATAGAATGAAGCCTGCTCAAATGATAAATAAAAATTGATTCAATTCTAACATAGTTTAGGGGTAGGGAAGCGTTAGGGCCTGGAAGACGATTTCGCTATTTTAATGGCAGTCGCCGTGCAACATTGTGCCTTGGTCAATGGACAAATAACGCATTTCTTAAAATTTTCAAATCTTAGATTTCCTGTGACTTCACGACAGCCTTAAGCGGTTCTGTATTTAATCTAATTTAATAACAAAAAAAATAAGCTAG
Organism: Incurvaria masculella; assembly: GCA_946894095.1. Classification (NCBI taxonomy): domain Eukaryota; kingdom Metazoa; phylum Arthropoda; class Insecta; order Lepidoptera; family Incurvariidae; genus Incurvaria; species Incurvaria masculella. The sequence continues at coordinate 12,491,414 of OX335641.1, read as the reverse complement.
AACAATTTGAAATTAAAATTAGCAAATGTTTGCACTAATCCTCATAATTAACTCACAAATGCCACCCATTACATTTTTACAGACGTTAAATACACAACTGCTTAGATTTATCACCAATACAGCTATAGTTTCTTGTCGCCATAGTCGGGTTGTTGCCACTAACCAGAAATTGTGCACTTCACCCCACTGTTGTTGTTAGGTGACATTTTGAATTTTCTAGTTTCAGTGGGCTTTGCTCTGCTTCTTCCTTGGTCAACTGTTAGACGATGAACTTTCATCAGGTGGAGTTGGTTCCTCTTTCTGTAACATCTCGCTAAAAGACATGCTATAGCTATGGGCAATGAAACGCGAGCGTTCGATCTAATTTCAATCAAGGAGGAACAAAACTGAATGATGTTCTAGGAACGGATCGTGGACCTGTAATGTGAGATAACCAGTTAGATGGATGCCGTTTGCTCCTTTCTTTAACATGTCTGCAAAAACTAAAAAAATGCTTTATGTCTGAATATACCAGCATATATTCACATTCATTTTGATATTTTCACATCAAAAAGGATTCTATAGCATCATATCATGGATCATCTTGGGTTGTAGTTGAGAAAATTAAGTTTAAAACAAATAAACAGATTCAGAGTCCCATTTTATTATAAAAATCAAAATTACGAGTTATAATACATCTTTCTTCAATTGAACAATAGAAATCGGTTATAGCACATCGACAAATATTGTAAATGATTCATTGTGGACATAAATAACAGAACCAGATTTACACCCCTAACGCTTTAGTTGTCGCTATAGTTGATTTCCAAGTTATAATAAAATAAAGGAACATGAAATAATCGTCTAAATAAATATTTACATAAAGATATCTTTTACGGTAAAACAGTTCGACAATGATACAGAAAATTATACTTCGACTAACGTTCATTTATCCTTAAAAATCTTAAGTCACATCACTATTAAAGAAAACTTTAATACACTAGGGGGTCGAGTCCTACGCGGGTTCGTGCCTGCGGGGCTGCGGCGGCGGCGGCGGGGGCCGGCTGCACTGGTACAGCACCTTGGCGAGCTCCTGCGCCACCTTCTGGTCCAGGATCTGGCTCATGACGAGCGAGAGCAGGCGGCGCTCGTGGCGCAGGAACAGCGGCCGGTTGTGCGGGTGCTCGGCTAGGCGCAGTAGCGCGGCGGCTGCCCGCCGCAGCATGTCCAGGCTGGTGCCCATCGCGTCGGGGTTGTCGCGCAGCGCGCCCACGCCGTGCTGGTTGGCGACGCCGAGCGCCGCCTGCTCGGCGCGCTCGATGAACGCCACCAGCTGCGAGACGGCCGGCGCCTGCAGCGCCACCTCGCGCGCCGCACCCGACTCGGCGCCCGCCAGGTAGTGCAGCAGGTTCACCGAGAACTCGCGCAGCACGGGCTCGTCGGCGCGGCACAGGTTGCGCGCGAGCACTGCGCATAGCGCGCGCAGTCGCGAGCGCGGCGGCGTCGCCAGCACGAGGTCCACGTTCGCGTCCGTCACGCACAGCTTGCAGAGCGCCTCGAGCGCGAGCCGCCGCGGCGAGAGCGGCGAGCTCGGTGGCGCCGACGCGGGCGCGTCCTCCGCCGCCGCCGCCGGGCACACGCACCAGTGCAGCAGCCCGTCGAGCAGGGGCCGCGCGACCGCCTCCGGCTGCGTCGCGAGCTCGACGCACCCTGCGATGTTCGCGCAGCAGACGAGCGCGTCCGAGCGCAGCTGCTCGAGCGTCTCCCACCACCACGAGGCGGCACCGTGCAGGCTCGAGCAGCACGCGTCCGAGTCGGCGTCGTCGCGCGCCGCCCGCTCGTACGCTCGCGCGCGCGCCGCTCGCGGCGCGTGCTCGTGGTGCAGCAGTAGCAGCTTGCCGGCTAGCGCGAGGAACGCGCCGCTCCGCGAGAACTCGGTCTCGTTGCCTGGCACGAAGGTGAGCCCGCGGAGGATGTTGGAGAGGGCGACGCAGCGGCGGGCGAGCGCGTCGCGCGATTCCGTCAGCAGGTTCAGGCTCGGCTCATCGCGCGCGAAGCACTCGTCCTCGTAGTCGGAGAGGCGCCGCCGCCGCAGCGTGCCGGCCGGGTCACGCACCTGCAGCTCGGGCCGACTCTCCCGCTCAAGCTCCATCGGTTCCGCCTCGAGGTTGTCGCGGTCCTCGGGCCGATCGTCGCCGGGCGGCTCCGTCTCGGGGGGTGCTTCCGGCTCGGGCGGCGCCTCCGTCCGCTCGTCGAGCGGGTCCGTGGGCGCGGCGGCGGCGGCGGGAGCGGGGGAGGCGGCGCAGGCGGGGGTGGGCGGAGGGGCGGCGGAGGGGACGCGCGGCCGCCGCCGCCCGATGACCCTTGCGAACGGAATGTGGACGAACTCGGCCTGGAAGGTGGGCACGACGTGGCCCCCGAAGGAAGCGTCGCCGCCGAACTGCCACGGCTCGGGCGGCGCGTCCTCGACGCGCTCCTCGGCGTCGTCGAGCGGCGGCGGCGACTCGTCGGCGGCGCGGTAGGTGACGGCGCGGCCGCGGCGCGACTCGAGCGTGTAGTTGTCGCCGGCAAGGAGCGCGAGGCGCGCGGAGGGGTCAGGCGGCGGCGGTGGCGGCGCGGGGGGCGCGGGGGACGCGGGCGACGCCGGCGGCGGCGCGAACCACTCCTCCGGCTCGGCGGGCGCGCTCTCGAATACGTCGCTGAGGGACTTCTGGAAGTGTTCGAGCAGCAGGTCCAGGAGACCGGGCATGTGCTGGAGACCGAAGTAAGCGACGCTCGAATCGTCAAAGAGGAGTATATTGAGTATATCGAGCGCCCAGCAGGTCTCGGCGAGGAGGCCCGACTTGAGCGCCATGACGATACGCCAGGCGTCGACGGGCGCGACGTCGGCGCGCGTGAGCCGCCGCCGCTTGTCCGGCGTGGGCGCGCTCGCCTCCACGCTGTCGGCGGGGAACACCAGCTCGCGCTTGGTGGCTGCTCCACTGCCGACGCCACCAGTACCAGTGCCGCAGACGCCCTGCCAATATACCGAAACGTCATTTAGGTCAAAGGGCCACTGAGCCAGTGGAAGAAACCACACAACCTTACCTTGCATTAAGTTAAATGTCATTTCGAACACTGTATTCGTAATTTTTACTATATCTTTTTGCTAATGTTTGACGTTATCAGATAAACAATTATTTTAATAGATCTTAAGATTTTCAGCAAATAAAACTAATGGCAATTTTACTCTAACTTCCACAATGTTGTTTGGTTATGAACAATTTTGGCGATTCATGGAGCCGCATTTACAACCAATTTTAGTAATCTTTTAGTAAGATTCAATGGATCCTCGTGTTTCAAAATTGGCTTGTTCAAAAATGTATGTGATTCACTTTTTGTCATGTATTTGTTATTTTCACAACAATGCTGTTCAGAACTTCTGAATTTTTTTGCTTCGAAAATTTTTCCAAAATGTAGAAAGTAGTTTGTAATAGCCTAATAGATGTTTCATCGGACATCATTCTCTATCATTTATAACTGCGTTTCATTTATAACATAAACATAAAATGGCATAATTTGTAGCGTATAGAATATAAGAATATAAGAATATTATATTAGTGGGAAAGTGAACAAAACCGGCCAAGTGCGAGTCGGACTCGCACACGAAGGGTTCCATACCATCGTACAAGATTTAATTTTAAAAAATCAAGTTTTTTAAGCCCTTTAAGCTTTATATTTTTTTATTTTACCTATTTGTTGTTTGAGCGGCAAAATAAATACACACTCTGTGAAAATTTCAGCTGCCTACCTATTACGGTTCATGAGATACATCCCTGTGAAAGACGGACGGACGGACATCGGGGGCTTAGTAATAGGGTTCCGTTTTCACCCTTTGGGTACGGAACCCGAAAAAGTGAAATTTTCACTAAAAATAATAAAGTAATTTTTTTTTTTTTTATTTATTTTGAAAACAAACAGTCGTACAAAAAATTACAATTATAATAAGCTTATTAAGCTTATTAATTACTTATTGAGAGCATATTTTGATGTAGTTGTGATGTGATAAGATAAGATAGTGAATATACAAGTGAGGAAAATAAAAGAAAGACATATTAAAGATAGAACATAAATCAACGAGTATCTAATATAATTTTCATGGTTTTCTTCCTAAATGGTAATAATGAGTTACAAAAAAAAAAAAACTATGTGCGTTTTAGAGGTGGGCGGTGCGAGCAGAGGGGACTATCAACATATAAAGATGGGTGGTGGGTACTGACTGGTGGCGCGGGCTGGCTGGGGTAGGGCTTGCCGTCGGGCCGCAGGTAGGGCGCGGGCGGCGCGGCGGAGGGCGCACGCGGCGAGCCGGGCGGTGGTCGTGGTGCTCCCCCCGCACCAGCCGCACCCCCACCCCCACCCCACGCTCCCGCCGCCACCTGCAACACCCAACACAAACACATCTTTACTACAACTCTCGCAATACTAGAGCAGCAACATTCATCAATTATTTGATTTTTTTGTGAGTACCACCTAGTTGGGGAGTGGGACCTACAGTTTTATATGGATTCCGAACCATGGATCAGCTCGCACTCGTCCAACTCAGAAAGAAAGTAGTGCATGAATAAGGCAAGGATTTTAACTCGGACCTCTGGTATGCAAGGCAAGTCCACGCGCCACTTTACTACGAGCCGCTCAAATTATATGCATGGAACACAATTTATGGAAAGAATGACACTTTGTTTTTTAAAATAAGTCATGGATCCGAAGATGTTCAGTTGTGAATACTGAATTCAAATTCAAAAGCAAGACACTGTTTAGATTTAAGTAACACGAATGTACGACGGTAAATGAGAATGTGTGTAGTTTGAGCTTTTATAAATGAATAACATGAAATGTATTTAAAGTGGAGCATATTTATTGCACCATTGCATATTTGATGACTGTTTTCCTATACGCACGCGACTGCTCTGCTGCATTCTTGGACATTTCCCAGGCTTTCGACAAAGTTTGGCATGATGGACTCTTGCACAAAATTAAATCATATTTGCCATTCCAATGGTCTGAATTACTGAAAACCTACCTGGAAACGAGACGATTTATGGTGCGCTATGGTGATTCAAATACTGGTCTCTACCCTATCCAAGCAGGAGTCCCACAGGGTAGCGTCCTGGGTCCAATCCTCTACCTTCTCCATACGGCCGACCTCCCGACATCAGAAAAAGTCCTAACAGGTACTTTTGCAGACGATACCGCAATACTGGCCTCACATCCTGATGCAAAAATAGCATCGCAAATCCTACAATCTAGTCTAAACGAAACAACTAACTGGTTAAAACGCTGGCGAATGAAGGCAAATGAAACCAAATCTGTCCACATAACGTTTACACTAAGAAGGGGGACATGCCCACCAGTCAAACTTAATGGAGTTAACATACCGCAAGCTGAAAATGTTAAATACCTTGGGATACATTTAGACAGACGCCTAACATGGCAGAAACACATATTTACTAAACGTAAGCAACTTGGACAACAACTACGAAAAATGTACTGGCTATTAAATCGAAGAGCAGGGTCCTCAAAAAGTACCAGCTGACCTGTTATCAACCTGATCTAGATCTATATAACTATTTGGATGCATCACTGGACGCATACCAAGCACGCCAAACTCAAACGATTCAAAACTTTTTACTGAATGTCCTGTAACCTGGACAGATTGTAAAAGAAAATATATGAGCTAAAAAAAAAAAAAAAAATATGCACGCGACCAACGCTATGATTTGGCGCTCTAAAACAGCTTTCTCATTAGCCACTCTAAAACAGCTCTCGCATTGGTCGCTCAAAACATAAACATGTGCATTAGCTTTAGCATATCGACGCACACATCTATACCAATACACAAAACCCCCCCTCGCTACAATTCATTTCGAATGTTATAATATAAATGAAAAGATGTCTACCAACGGGATTAACCCTACCACATTGTAAGTTACCCTAATAATTAACTTGGAATCCGAACCACGATTGACGAATTCTTACGTCAGCTCTTACAATTTGCACAGGATAAAATGCAGCGGGCAAAATAATTTGACGTGCCGGAACCCATAGATCTGCTGTTAAAATGTATGTGACTAAAGCAATGTCGTCCTCACGATGGGTTCAATGTTTTTGTCGCAGCTAACAAGCTACAAAGTGGAGTAGTACCGGAGGCACTCTAGGGTCGCCCTTGCTCGCCTTGCTTGCCCCAGCTGAAAGGTTGCTAATGTGTTAACAAACGGCTGCAAGCTACTAGCGCCATGTTATTGTTGTTGTTGTTGTTGTTGTAGCGCCATGTGCTACATTGGAATACATTGGCGATGATGTTCGAGCTACTGGTTTGTAATTCTAATCACCATGGCCTTTCTTTTGATCAGCTCGGTGGATTAAAAGCCAAGACCGCTTGCTGCTCTGCAGTTGACGTATGAATGTGTAAACAAAATGACTCACCGGTGGTTGGTAGGGCGAGTTGGGCCACTGCTGCGGTTGCGCGCCGGGCGGCGGCCGCCACGGCTGCGGCGCGCCGGGCGCGGCGGGCGCGCGCGGAAAGGGGCCCGCCGCGCCCGTCGCGCCTGCCCACGGCGCGTACTGCGCGCGCGGCGGCGCATGCCCGCCCGCCACCGCCGCGCCCGCCGACGCGCCTGTCGCGCCCGGCCCCGCGCCCGCCGCGCCCGCGACCCCTCCCGCCGCCGCCTCCTTTGCGAAGTCGGGGTGCCGCCGGGGCTGCCCCGCCGCGCCCCCGGGCGGCGGCATCTGATTCTTGCCGCCTCCGTACTGCAACACCGTAATAGCACGCTCACACCCGCCACTATCCAACCTCTCCGAACGCGATCGATACCACAGCCCCAGCTCGATAATCCACCACCGTGAACAGTCACCCCCGTGCCCATCACAGATAGGGTACGCCTTCCCATGGTCAATAACATTACATGAAGGTCGACCTCCATGAAACCTGTATCAGTGGAGAATATCGATCTGTGCTGTTGACAAAACACATTCATGGTCAAAGCACAACAATTTGTTCCATTACGTTACTCTTAGTACTAGATTTCAGTCTTTTCAAAATGTACAGAATGTTTATGCAGTAAGTAAGACAACTAGTCTGTTACAACGCAGAAACTAGATGTCATACACCATAATTACAACCATCTACAAATATGTGAGCCCAATTTTCTGTATTTTAAATTGTTCAAAATACAAGAAACAAATATTTACTGGTGAGTTTTGTATGTCAATAATGTACTATTATCATCGGCTTTTCATTCGCATACACTTATACTTACACATTGTACATTTATGAGTGTGTAAAAACCAAATAAATATGCAATGTTGGAAAGAAAAGACACTCGGGACAAAAAAATAAAAAAATTACGAATGTTTTATGAAAAAATTACCCCAATGCAGTTGTTGAATTAAGGGACATTTCACGTGAAGCGGACAGGGAAAAAAAAGTGAGGTTCTGAAAATCGACCACATTCGGCCCATTTGTACTTCTAGTAGGTATGAATGTGTACGCAAAATATTTTTTTTGTATAGTGTATATTTACCAAGTTATAGGTTTCAAAAGAATTGTCGTTGATTGGTACTACATTTTTTCGAAAGTAATTTTTCGAATATAACAAATCTACTATAAAATATTTTACATAGCGATACATATTAAAAATATACTGTTCTTTTTGACAGTAAAAAAAAATTAAAAAATTAAAAAAAATTAATGGCCAAAACCGGAAGTAAACTTTTCAAACCAGAATTACAGTCACTTCGACCAATTTTTTTTAAATTTTTTTTCTTTCAAAATATAGCTTAAATGATAATGAAAGTACACTAGACAATTTAAAATGGGATCTCTATTAGTTTAGGAGATACGTTGAATAATATACACCCGCGTCGCAAGGGGCGTCATATGTAGCGCTTGCAAGGTTGAGCAGTTTGCGCGATATTGCAACTTTATTAATATTTTATATCGTTTTAGCATATATTTAACCTCATTTAATGATATGAAATAATTTTTATTAATATAATATAATATAAATATAACTACATAGTACAAATATAAGTTAATAATATATTATAAAGAAAAAACGTTTTTGGAGCAGTAGAAAAGTTTTATTATTTGCGAAACGTGACTAATAGCGCCATCTGTTAGGTCAACGGAGGAGATTCAGTCAAAAGTCGTTTCCTGCAGGAGGTACATACGTAAAGATCTTGTGAAAAACTCCACTTTTGAGCTAAACATTTAGATATTTTCCTTAAATTTTTAAATTTTCGATGAAGTACCAAGTGAAATGGGTTAAAACATCGATCACCGTACGGCGCCATTAATAATAACAACTGTCACAGATTAAAACGTGCACAAGTAGCTGAGCGGTTAAAGCAACACTAAAGTTTAAGTTACGAAACCGCTAGGCGTCATACTTCTATCTCTTTCTTGTAGATAGGTTTGACTCTATCTGAGACAAAAAAGTACTACACGTTACTAACAGATGGCGCTATTAGTCACGTTTCGCAAATAATAAAACTTTTCTACTGCTCCAAAAACGTTTTTTTCTTTATAATATATTATTAACTTATATTTGTACTATGTAGTTATATTTATATTATATTATATTCATCAAAATTATTTCATATCATTAAATGAGGTTAAATATATGCTAAAACGATATAAAATATTAATAAAGTTGCAATATCGCGCAAACTGCTCAACCTTGCAAGCGCTACATATGACGCCCCTTGCGACGCGGGTGTATATTATTCAACGTATCTCCTAAACTAATAGAGATCCCATTTTAAATTTTCTAGTGTACTTTCATTATCATTTAAGCTATATTTTGAAAGAAAAAAAAATTTAAAAAAAAATGGTCGAAGTGACTGTAATTCTGGTTTGAAAAGTTTACTTCCGGTTTTGGCCATTAATTTTTTTTTAATTTTTAATTTTTTTTTACTGTCAAAAAGAACAGTATATTTTTTATATGTATCGCTATGTAAAATATTTTATAGTAGATTTGTTATATTCAAAAAATTACTTTCGAAAAATTGTAGTACCAATCAACGACAATTCTTTTGAAACCTATAACTTGGTAAATATACACTATACAAAAAAAATATTTTGCGTACACATTCATACCTACTAGAAGTACAAATGGGCCGAATGTGGTCGATTTTCAGAACCTCACTTTTTTTTCCCTGTCCGCTTCACGTGAAATGTCCCATAAGCCAATTTAGTCGAAACATGTAAAATGCATTTAGTGAAATCTATCCACAGAGGGGTAATTTAAGCAATGGTCTCGCCAGGCGAGGATCTCCTGTGGCGCGATGACGTGAGCATGCAGCGATTAGTGTCACCACAAATATGGTTATTAATTAGACAAGCCACCACCGCACACAGTGGAAACCCTTCACGACCCACTTTGTACACGAACGTTGGGTTAGGTAGCCGCGGTCAGGCCGAGGCGCTGTTAACGCGGCGGCGTCTCAGCCCCACGCGAGTGTCCCTCCCGCAGGCAGACGCTCGAGTGCGGCCGGGCGCCCGGGATGATCTCGCTCGCCAATCGAAAGCCAAATGAACCGAAAGCCAGACCGCTTTGCGTGATCATTAATAAAAAGAAAACGTGTGATGCCGTATTTAAAAAAGCCAATGTGAATTAGAGAAAACGTGAATCCAGAACCGCAATGATGGGTATGCCGTCGAGACGAAAAAAACTGCCACCCCGGTGCACTGGAGATGGAACTGGTAAAAAAACTCGAAAAAGGAAGAGAGAAAAGAAAAAAATTATGAGATGATGGTAAAAACCGTTCTGCCAATTGGTGGAAGCGAGTGAGTAGAGAGTGGGAGGGTATGCGTACGTGGTGGTAGGGCTTGTTGGCCGGCGACAGTGGCGCCACGAGCTGGCGCGCCAGCTGAGAGTTCATTATACTAGCGGGGGGCGACGGGGGCGGGTGCGCGATCTACACAAGCCAGCACACGCACTCGTCACTCGCTCGCTCCGATGCTCGGGCGGGCGGGGCTCCAGCGAGCACAACTCCACACTTAACTCATCGGAATGCAGCAGATTGAACATTTACCCACTTTTCCTAGTAAGTTTGCTTTTCAAACTATGAGCATGGTTTACGAAAGAACGTAACTTACCAACAATGCACGAAAAATTAAACCTAATACTTATAATGATTCGTGCAAATTGTGATTACATTGTCAGCACATGGTGAATTGTAATGTTTGTACTTTATCAAAGTGCTCTTTCTTATTCTGTGCAATGAGCTCCAAAAGAATATAATCATTCCAAGCCACTCCCATTAAAATAAATTAGGTTGGGGAAAAAGTTTCTTCGCATTTTTTAAGAAAATTCAAAACATTTTTTAACATGGTTTATTTACATTTAACTAAAGTATGTAGGTACCATTTTGTTCGATAACTTTTTGCCATCTTGTAGGTAGGGACATGATCCCATTGCTATAGAAATATTGGGACTTCTGATCAAAATACCGCGACAAGTGGTTTTGGCAGTCCTCTCGTGATGTTAACCTGACACTGCCTAAAGAATTCTGAAGAGACCTAAACAGGTGGAAATCTGAAGGTGCAAGGTCAGGACTATACGGCGGATGCATTAACACCTCCCAGCCAAACTCTCTTAGTTTTTGCTGAGTGGCTAAAGATGTGTGAGGTCTAGCGTTATCATGATGAAAAACCACACCCCTTCTGTTGATTAATTCCGGCCGCTTTCTCTCAACTTCTTGCTTTAATCTCATCAGTTGTTCGCAGTAGAGTTCAGAATCGATGGTCCTGCCTGGTGGTAACAGCTCATAATGAATAATGCCCTTCCAATCCCACCACACACACAGCATCACCTTGTTGCGAGTTAACCCGGGTTTCGCCACAGTCTGTGAAGCTTGACCGGCCTTTGACCACGACCTTTTTCGCACGTTCTTGTCGTACGTGATCCACTTTTCATCACCAGTTATCAGCTTCTTCAAAAATGGTTCGGTTTCATTACGTCGTAATAAAGAATCACAAATGAGTACACGGTTCATTAGGTTTCTTTCAGTGAGCTCGTGAGGTACCCAAATATCTTTTCATCTAAGCAAATATCGAGCTTTTTTGTGTACCCAGTTTTTTTCAAATGCGCCAAAACTGTTTTGTGGTCAATTCCTAGTTCTTCAGCTACGTCGTAACTACTGATATGCCGATCTTGCTCCACTTTTTCAAAAATGGCATCCATTTTATCCGTAATAGGGCGACCAGAGCGACGTGCATCTTTGACATCAAAATTTCCGGATTGAAAACGCTTAAACCAAATTTGTGCTACTCTCACAGACACTGCACTAGGTCCATAAACATCGCAAATTTTTTTCGCGGCTTGCGTTGCATTTTTACCTTTTTTGTAGTAAAATTTTAAAATGTTTCGAATTTCTTTATTAGATTCACTCATTTTGACAGTACGAAAAACAAATGAGAATCACACATTTTCCTAATTTGAATTTGGAATTATGTTCTTTAAAATTTAAACTTTCAATGATACCAAAACCAGCCAGATACAAATAGTATAGCCAAAGAGATTTTATTACAAGTTCATACATACTATAATGCGAAAAGACTTTTTCCCCGACCTATTATATAGTTATATTCGTTTTCACTGCATTTTTTGTTAAACTCTACAATCTTCCCAGTATTTGTCAATTCGTTTATAAAGGAAATTAATCATCCTATCATATCATTATTTTACTAGACAATCCTTTGGATATGTTGCATTAAACTAACGAGAGCGAGCACAGTGCAAATTCAAATTTTGTGTAAATGAGTATGTTGATAACATTCATGGATAGTGTAAGCAATCAAAATGAATGAACTCACAGAGATCCCACTTTACTTAACACCATTACACTCATAAAAGAGTAACAAAACTTTTATTCGGTTTATCAACATTCGATCTGCTACATTCTGGATGCTCCCGTAAATTTCCCACTACATTGAACTTTCACAGGAAGCAAAAATATGTGTTCGAGACAACCCAGTGAGGGATCAAACAAACACAAGAAGCGACAACGTATAGGAACGGATTTGCGGGACGCAACGATGTAAATTCAGCTCACAGCCAGTAGCCCGAGCCCACAATGTAGCCGAGCGTTGCACAATTTTGAATTTTGATAACAATTTTGATCGACACGAAGACTTTCACGGCGTAGTCATTGGTAATAGAGTATGTGAATGTTTTATAAAACAATATGCAGTGTGTCAACGTACAATGTACCGAATAATTTTATGAATAACTACGATGGCTACCCACAATATGCACCTCGACAGACATTTAGTAGTTCGAAACCAATCAATGAATGAAAATGGCAAATAATCGGAATGTTTTGATTGGTCCTGAACTTTAAAAGATCCATTGAATTGTAGAATTATCCTATATTTCATTAAACATTTAAATAAAACTGTTTGGTTACTTTTATAGTCACCATTACAAATATAAGAGACAGAAGATATCCTTATAACATTGTGATGTTAATACAAAATCTACTTGTTTATGCACTCAAACAAATTTAACTTTGGGTATTATCTACACATCTGCTTTACAAATACATCAGTAGCCAAAGAGCAGTTTGTAAGTGTAGTGAGATTATAGGTGTGTAGAAAATTGTAGTAATGTATATAGTAAAGAGTGAGCAGGTGTGTAGTGAAAATTGAAGTCTCTGGGAATGTAATTAAATTGTAGGAGTAGGAGGAGTGAGTGTGAGTAACTTTTAGTGAGAGTGTAAGTGAGTAGTGACTGTAGTTGTCAGGCATATCATGAGCGTGTAGGGAAAGGTGTCTGCGTGTAGGTGTGCAAATGTATAGTGAGTGTATTTAGAAGGATGTTTGTGTTTGCAAGTGAAGTGAAGTGAAAGTGTATGTGTGGAGGTGTCTAGCCAGAGTGTAGGTATGTATGTGTGCAATGAGTTTAGGAGAGGTGGTTGCAAGGCGCACCTCGTGCTGTCCAGCGGCGGGTGCGGGAGGCTGGCCGGCCGTGGGCGGTGGTGCCGGCGGCGGTGGTTGCTGAGGCCTGTAGTAATCGGGGTAGGGCTGCGCGGGCGGCGGCGTGCCGGTGGGAGGGGGCGCGGCACCGGGCGCAGGGTAGCGCGCACCGTACGCGCCGCCCGCGCCGTACCGGTACTCGCCGCTGCCACCATAACCCCTGTGTACGCCACAATCACAAATGGTCACCACAGGGTCGCAATGTGAACCTTCTAGGTTAAGGTCCCGACTAATAAGCTTTCTTTACTATGGGCAAAGCCAATTTCATTATGGGTAAATGAAGCATGCTGTACATGTATTTATAATTGACTATGACTGTAGTTAGAATTTTGAGTGGCATGTAGCTCAGGGGTGCGGGAACCAGTCGAGTATCTACGCCAATGCAACCAATGCGGTGGTATGGGGCCCCTGATTCAAGAAGGCCCCAACGGAGTCCAAAAATAAAAAAATAGTACAAATAACCAAGCTTCTGTAGTATTAATAGTACAAAAGTGTAATAATAAGTTTAGTTATTAAGGTCGGCCCGTAAGCACCTGAAAATTTCGCCTCCCATACAAACGTAGTTTACTAATAATTTGAAAACTACTGTTCCAACTTACTTGATATTTGGTATCTAATATTAGGCTACAAATATCTGTGTCTGCATGTCTTTGTTTTTTCGTTAAATGTATTCTGGGTCAAACCACAGAGAAAACAAAATTCGTATGAAGATTTTCTTTTTGCTTTCATTTCATTCGGTTTGGATTTTTCAAAAAAACAAAAGCATGCAGACACAGATATTTGTTACCTGATATTAGATATTAAATATCAATTTAATTGGAATAGCGGTTTCCAAATGATTAGTAAACTACGTTTGTATGGGGAGCATAGCTTACGGGCCGTTCTTAAGACTATAAAAGTTTAGCACCAGTTTACGCGACTGGCAGGAACTTGCATTCGATGCACGTCCCATTCATGCACCATTTTCATTCTCTTTCTGTGTTGGATAAGTGCATTTAGTCAAGAATGGAAGATGTTCCAGGGTTCATAAATCATGTAAAACTCTAGGTTCCCTTCCCCTTTAGGTAGTAAGGTTTTATCCCACCTGGGTTGGTAAAATGGAATTGGATGAAAAGATAGTCAAAGCGGCAATGAAAAAGTCTGTGTTTTCAGTTTAATGCAGTCATGCTCATAAAGAGAGGTCCTGGCATAGCAGCTAATTCATTCAGGAATGCAGTATGTTGGCTAATATCAAAACTGTGATTGTGGTATAAGCCATCCATATCATAAAAAAACCTTTCCTGACCATAATTTGTATTTTAAGTGATTTCGTCCCTTAAAACTTTTAACCTTCCTGTGCATAGTTGACAATGTAATCAATGTGTGGTTAATGCGAGTCTAAGTTCATTCGCTATTGCAGACCACATTAAACTGTGTTTCGCAATATGTGAGGTGGTAATATCTTGTGTAGAAATTGTCTGGATTTTCAACAGTTCAATGGCTCATATCACCAATGATTTAAGGGTTATACATCGCAAACCTCAATATTTCACAATGTATGTTGGAGACGTACCGGTCACCCTCAGGTCCGTAGGGAGGGTAGACAGAGCGTGCGGGCGAGTACGGCGAATTGTAGCCCTCATATCCATAGCCCTGCTGGTAGCCTGCGCACAAAAACAGTATATTATACACACATTTAAGCATATACCTCACTATATCTTACACAACTACACACCATCGCCTCTTAGAACACCTACGCGCACCCCGCTCACACTTATTTCGCTCAAACCAGTTTCACTATCTTATGCAGACCTTCATTTACTCTCTTACACCCGCAAACACACCATGATCGAATGTACAGCGTATTGAAGCATTGCGACAGCATGAAATGTCATTCAATGAAAATCCCCATCACTTTTCACAGCAGAGGGAGTCAACACAGATTCAAATTTAAACTAAATGGTCCTCGCTTGAAATCACAATAATTTACAACAATGCTAGTTTTACAAAATTCGTTGAAGCACATAGAAGCCACACATTCATTATCAACACCAAAAGCAGAAGTTAATAAACAGAAAAGTTCAAATATAATAATGAAAAAAAATCACAGGAAAAAACATTCCTACAATACAATAACCAAATCAATTACTACCAAATGAAAATATAATAATTCAAATATTTTTATATTGGAGAGGGACAGAAAGGAATGGGGACTAAAATGGACAATATCAATCAAAACCTAACTACTAGCAAAGTCTACACTACAAAAACCTCTATACTATTGCCATGTATCGCAAGGATATGTTTCAGGAAAGATGGGACGTTGAAAGAAAACTTTAGACCACAAAAACCTGTTCAAATAAAAAAAGACGAAAATTATAATCAATAAAAAAATCAAAACTGGGATTTTGGGAGACAATTAAAATTGCATGATGTGACATTGAGATGGTCGAACAGTGTGATAGTAGGACGCTAGCAGCCCTATTCAGAGTGGGCGGACTAACTTTAGTGCGCGTTTTAAGGTCGGACTAAACCGGTTTTTGTATGGTTAGTCTGGTACTAATCTCGTAGTAAGTTTTGACACGTCCTCTCTGAATATGCCTGTAGATGAGTAAGATGTTTGGACAGTCAGATGGTGGGATGATAAACCAGTGAGATTTAGGCATGGTGGGATGAAGTGGGATGTTGTAAAAATTTGTCAATGAGGTGGTGGGAAGTTAGTATAGTAGGATGCTGGAACGGGTTGTTGAGACAGTGGGACGATTGGATGGTGAGACAGTGGTTTGGTAGAAAAATGGGAAAATACACCGATTGGACAGCGATATGTCATAGCGTCGGGCCGATGGGTCGGGTAAGAGTGAGTTGGAAATTGTGGTGAGTGGTACCTGGGGCGCGGCGCGGGCCGGGCGGGAGCTCGTCGAAGGGGTTGGAGGCGGCCAGGTTGTTCTCGGCTGCCGGCCCGCCTCCGCCGCCTACCGACACAACCTCGCTACAGCTACAGACCCTCACTACTCCACGGCGCTATACGACCGCTAAACTTTCTCGCTACGCTTGATCGATAAGAATAATGAGTTCACTACATACTACACTTCATCTGCCCCGAGTTAGCCAATTTTAATGAATAAAGTGAAAATATTTAAGGAACACCGCATCTGCAACTTAAACCTCCCAACAAATAGTAACAATAAACCGGAACTCTATCCGAAGTCTTGCAACACTAGTTATGGATTTCTGGCCCAAATAAATTAAACCAACTGCTGTATTAATGATCTCTATTGCACAGGGAATGTGCGTTAACTACCAATTATTCACCTAATGTCGTCACGCGTCGCATCACCTCTCATTCTCACCAGAACTTACTGGTCTAGTTGGATAGGTCTGACCTATGTCGCAAAGCCACACCCAATTTTCGAAACAAGTTCTAGGCCGATCGTAAAGTTAGGTTAGAGTTAAATAAGCATGTTAGTTAGGTTAAGGTTTTGTCGGGTAATGGTTGGTTGGATATGAAGGGTAGATCCAACATGCTTAGTTTTAGTCTAGGATAAAATATACATTCGTTTGGTTAAGTCGAATATTGAAGGTTAGGTTTGGTTAGTCACAAAGTAAACCAAGAGTTCCTCAAATCTTATTAGAAAATTAAACTTTAACTCCTTCCCGGTTGCGGAATACAGGAGTGATGCGACAGTGGCGAGTTAACGGCACAGCCGAGGAGGTATAGGAAGCGTCGTGCGAGCGTCACATCGCGTTGTGTGTTGCCAGGCCAGCTCTAGAGCTCGCTAGGTCTAGGCAGCAATGTACAGCGTGGGGCGGTCCGACTCGCATTCAACTCACTATTCCTTATCCTTTGTAGCGACGTCCTTCCCGAAACATTCCCCGTCATCTATCTCTCAATTTACTAAAAAGAATAGACGGTGTGAGTTGAATGCGAGGTGCGAACGCACAATATGGGTGGAATAAATTTCCAAGTACACACCAAGACTAGATTCTGATTACAGTAACTAGACAACAAAAGGTGTTAAGAATAAGATAATGTGTTAAAAAGTCACTTATTTTGGTAATGGTGTAATAGTAGCCTTAATTATTAACATCTAGTCTGACTTGCCGCTAGAATGGGGTGCGAACATTTAGCAAAGTCATTGCAGGTGCAAAATAGTAAAATATCATTGAATCTTCAATATAACAACTATTGTTCTGCCTGCCCAATGGGGTGAAAGTGTGTGCATATTTTAGTATACAATAAATGTTATTCCTCTTCAATGTATTTATAGTTTGGACATTACCAGAAGGACGTTTCTCACTATGGACGGACAATAGGGGAAGACTAAAATTATCCACTGATTGGTTGGTTAGCAATTTTGAAGCGATATTCCCTAACCAATCAGCAAATTGATATAATACCACTTCCACAACCTATTAGTACATCGCTTCATCTCTCACTATTGTGAGTATGCATAGGTGTGTGTACTGCATGTGTACGTGATGTGGAGTGTAGTTGTGGGGTACCTTGCGGCTGGTTGGGCTGTGGTGGGTATGCACCATACTGGCCACCGTAGCCGTCCATGGGGGCTCCGGGCGCTGCAACGCCGCCGGCGCCGCCGCCTGCGCCTCCGCCCGGAAACGATTCGGTCGTGTTCGACGTGCCTGCAACAAGTGAGCACACCACCTTATTTCATCAGCATTTGAATAATTTCGAAAGCCCTTTTGGTGTATTTGCGACCCCTATAAAGCTGAGAGTTATAATTAAGAGTAATGAGTTTAGGAATGTAAGTTCTTAGAAATTTTAATGTTACTTAGGTAACAGGAAGAATAGGTTTAAATGCTTTTTTTTTTTGCTTAGTTTTTAGAGTTGTAGAGCAGACGAACCATCAGAATGATTAGAATCTATCCACAAACTATTTCTTTAGCAAGTGTCATAACCCTCTTCTAGGCAGAAACTGATGATAACACGTACTATCAAACTGAAGCATATGTGTTAAAAGAAGACGAGCAGGAGCTGAGAGGTTTGATGGTGGCATTGGAATCGAAATATCAGCTTGTACAGTAACAATAGGTTAATCAGTAATATTAATTTCATTAGACAGCAACCTTTCACCATATTGGAAGGAGTGAGGGAAGGCGGACAGACCTGGCGAGGGTGAGCTGTTGGCCTTGTTGTTTTTCTTCTTGGTGGTGGCCTCCACCTGGTTGATTATGGGCTGCGGGTCGATACCGCCGCGGTCAAAGTGGCACTCGTACGCAAGCAGATTTTTGGTGTAGTGTTTGCGCAATGTGTACGCGGCCGATGACGACGCGCCAATGCCGAGCAAGCCCGCGATGTCCTTCCACGTTTTGTTTTTGGTCACCTGGAATGAGTCATATCAAATCTGGTTAGGCTTAGTTTATGTGTATTGGCTTCATTCATTCCATTAATAACGTCTGTCGTAATTGCTGGAATGCAATGCAATCGGAACATCCCATGCTAGTCACTCTGTGCGTACCTCCATGAATTTGCTGCACCCGCTGACCAGCAGGTAAGAGCGGTACTGTTTGAACAGCTGTTTAGAGATAGAAGGGGATTAGAGAAGGCCAGCGGTCGCTCGATGCGGCCACGTCGTTCGTTGACACATCGATCTCACGCAGTCTACTACTAGCTATCTGTCTGGTCGCTCGTTGCGTACCTCCACGAAGCCGCCGCGCTCCCTGACCAGCAGGTAGAGGCGGTACAGGTCGAGCGGCTGCTTGGAGATGGTGGGGCATGCTGCGATAGGGGTCCGCCTCTCCTCCATGAAGGCCAGCGGTCGCTCGATGCGGCCACGTCGTTCGTTGACACATCGATCTCACGCAGTCTACTACTAGCTATCTGTCTGGTCGCTCGTTGCGTACCTCCACGAAGCCGCCGCGCTCCCTGACCAGCAGGTAGAGGCGGTACAGGTCGAGCGGCTGCTTGGAGATGGTGGGGCATGCTGCGATAGGGGTCCGCCTCTCCTCCATGAAGGCCAGCGGTCGCTCGATGCGGCCACGTCGTTCGTTGACACATCGATCTCACGCAGTCTACTACTAGCTATCTGTCTGGTCGCTCGTTGCGTACCTCCACGAAGCCGCCGCGCTCCCTGACCAGCAGGTAGAGGCGGTACAGGTCGAGCGGCTGCTTGGAGATGGTGGGGCATGCTGCGATAGGGGTCCGCCTCTCCTCCATGAAGGCCAGCGGTCGCTCGATGCGGCCACGTCGTTCGTTGACACATCGATCTCACGCAGTCTACTACTAGCTATCTGTCTGGTCGCTCGTTGCGTACCTCCACGAAGCCGCCGCGCTCCCTGACCAGCAGGTAGAGGCGGTACAGGTCGAGCGGCTGCTTGGAGATGGTGGGGCATGCTGCGATAGGGGTCCGCCTCTCCTCCATGAAGGCCAGCGGTCGCTCGATGCGGCCACGTCGTTCGTTGACACATCGATCTCACGCAGTCTACTACTAGCTATCTGTCTGGTCGCTCGTTGCGTACCTCCACGAAGCCGCCGCGCTCCCTGACCAGCAGGTAGAGGCGGTACAGGTCGAGCGGCTGCTTGGAGATGGTGGGGCATGCTGCGATAGGGGTCCGCCTCTCCTCCATGAAGGCCAGCGGTCGCTCGATGCGGCCACGTCGTTCGTTGACACATCGATCTCACGCAGTCTACTACTAGCTATCTGTCTGGTCGCTCGTTGCGTACCTCCACGAAGCCGCCGCGCTCCCTGACCAGCAGGTAGAGGCGGTACAGGTCGAGCGGCTGCTTGGAGATGGTGGGGCATGCTGCGATAGGGGTCCGCCTCTCCTCCATGAAGGCCAGCGGTCGCTCGATGCGGCCACGTCGTTCGTTGACACATCGATCTCACGCAGTCTACTACTAGCTATCTGTCTGGTCGCTCGTTGCGTACCTCCACGAAGCCGCCGCGCTCCCTGACCAGCAGGTAGAGGCGGTACAGGTCGAGCGGCTGCTTGGAGATGGTGGGGCATGCTGCGATAGGGGTCCGCCTCTCCTCCATGAAGGCCAGCAGTCGCTCGACCCAGCCACGCCGTTCTGGTGACTCGTCCATCTCGTAAAGTTTGCCGAGCGAATCTGATTTCTGCAACATGACAAAGTGTAGTTTCAATACGACAGTCTTGCGATTGTAAAGTGCCACTACCGAGTCAAGAAACAGCAAGCAAAAACCTGTAGGCAGGCAGAAAGTAAATAAGTGAACGATAAAAATATACAATGAAATTTGTAATTATTTCAAAATCTGTTGCCTACATTTTGGTTATGAATAAAGACATCATTAAAATAAATTGTTTTGTACTTTGTTCACTTTTCTCAACAGTGATACAAATGTAAAATTAATCATTTAAGTTTTCGTGTTAACGGAATGTTTTCTTAGGAAGTAGCAAAGCTCTAAAATGAAGAAACACTATTCTTTGATATCCTGACAAGATGAACATTTTAACATATTATTATAGGTTAGTACTTTACCTGGTATAAAATAACATAAACATAGCACTAAACTACATTACAAAGATCATGTATGTGTCTTCACATGCGACAGCATTAATCCATTAACCTAGGGAAGCACACAGTACACGTACCTACCACAAAATGTTTCTAGCATTACGTTTCAACGAACAGTACCGTGTTAATTGGTAGCGTTGCATTAGAAAAGAATATTGAAGTAAACACCATCACCCAACTTTGTACCTCGACATGCGGGAAATAAGATAATGCAACAGATTTGTATTAGTCGACACACGGAACAAGACTATTCGGAGTGAGCATTACAGACTTCCTTAGACCAAGACTCATGTCACAGAATAAGGAAGACATTAAATTAAGAAAGAACGTTCCCTGCTTTTATCCAGGTAAAGGTGGCGGCAGGGGTTGGCAGGGGTGGGCACAGCTTCCCATGAATATCCGGTAACCCTTCGCCCACCAGAAGATATATATATTTTTTAAAACCCATATTTTATGTGGGATGTAGCTGTGAGTAGGAAGTTCATTCACACTCTTGTACGATTTGTGTAACACTTTGTAATGAGTAACAAAGTATTTCATACAAGTCTATCATGGTCTGTAGTGTGCCCGTGTGTCGACCATTATACGATACCTTAAAACAATTGCAAAGGTAAAATTAAACAAGACAGGATCCAGCGAGAGCCCTGTTGAGCTATCAGCACATGCACAGTTCAATTAAATTTACACCATGGAGCCAGAGTTTTAGAGATGCATGGCAGAGACTTGTTAATGCAAAGTGACTAGACGTCTACACATGCTAAGTGGCACAATATGGTATGAACCTTGGATCTGTAGGTCTCCTGTGGGACGTGAGTGTTAAACACCTGCAACGCATCATAACATGTTGTTGAACTTATATTATTATGCATATAACACAAGGGTAATGTGATGTATGTATGTAGAAGATTTTACTATTCATTACAATGTATGAGTCTCAGTCTACAGAAAAGGCTGAGATTTGGCAGAATCACTAGTTCAGTGGAATAGACCCAATTTCGATTAGTTTAGGTTTGCTTATGTTGTGACGAAGATAGCTAAATGAACGGTTAAGAATAGAAGGCTATATGCTGGGACTTGGTTAAGCCCTGCCTTATATATTTCACTGCAACACATATACATCGCATTGGAATAGCTGTTTTTGATTACATGAGTGTGGATAGTATATTGACACCATTCAATCAACATATGAACAAGTTTAAGACTTGTCGTAAAGGTAGCGGGGCTCTGAGATTTGAACATTTGTGTGAGATTTGATTTTAGGTGTGTATGTCTTTATTTAGTTGTAAATTATCTGTATTTTCCATTAAAAAATATCTAAAATGGTAAGGGTAAAAAAGACAAAATTTTCAAAGTTTAATTAAAACAAATAAAAACATACATTAAGGCGCTAGGACTAGCCAACTACTCGCGCCATACAAATGCACTTTTTAACAAATGTAATAATATGTAGTGAAACGCTTCAGCAAATCCAAATAGAACTCCAGACTGATAATGGATTGTTAATATTTTTTTATTCCATCATTTATTTAAATAATAATAAAAATAAAAAAAGTTGATTTTTCTCATTAGAAATCTGAAAGTCATTCGATTTCTAGATATAAGCAAAAACAGCATATATGCATAAACAAAAAATTCCATTTGCTTTTAGATTTCTACATTTAGTCAAAAAAGTTCGGAAATGGACACCGTTTCCGCAATGTATTTTGTATAGAAAAAGGAAACATACATTAACGAAAATCATTCGATTCCTAGACAAGGAATCATATATTGTAAGGATGACACTTATAATCGTCAGACTTAGTTAGTTTACTTGGGGTGCCTCGTCTAACTTTGCGATTTGGCTAGTACCAGGCCCTTAAACACGGTATGTGTACTAATAATCCCAGGTCATCGTCTGAATAGTTATACAATGTTTGTCCCTTTCTCTCGAATTAGAAACTGCCTGCAAAGGACAAAACATTGTATATCTATTCAGCTGATGATCTAGGTTTATTAGTAACAGGGATAATATTTTAGAATCCAAAATAAAAAAAAACTTAGTAATAAAGCTTTTAGAGCTTGTAAACAGCTATCGCCCATAGCATGAGTAATTGTTAGGGTAAGGACCCTCTTAATATATGTCTTAATAAACATAAAATTAAGAGATTATACAGTTTTAAAATTTGAGTGCAAAAGACTGAGAACATGACACGGACCACAGTGCATTCTACTGCAATGCTATCGGCAGACCTATGTAGTCAATGTATGCTTAGTCACACATTAATGTCTTTCGCAACTCTGTCTTTGCTTTATATATATTTTCTCTAACTGTTCATGGATGGCTAATGCCACGCCTACTGTTATGATGACATGATAAAATGCAAACTAGGTGCCATCTGCTACATCAACACATGCTCCTAACGCACACTGGCTCCTCAGCCAAATATTCTTTGTGTTTGAGCAAGAATGTACGACATAAGGAGGGCTTTATCAATGACGAGGAAGCGAGCTAGGCCAGCATAGGGAATGAATTTGCCAAAATCTACGGAAGATAAAAAATAAAAGACAAACAAAGATAGACCTGCACAAAAATAAAAAGTATGAGATACAAAAATAGAAACAGGGTATGGATAAACAAAGGCACATATAAGAGAAAGAGATACAGATATGGAAATGGATGATAAAAGCATACAAATTAGATTCATACAAAACGCAAGGATACGAAAGATGCAGACAGAGAAGAGGAGATTAAGAAATTCAAATAAAAATATATAAATTCAGATACAGAATGTGGGGATATGCAGGTTTCTACCGCAGAAGGAGTTTAATAAAGATATGGAAGTTGTTGCCGATGCAAAAGGAGATTAGCAAAGAGACAGGAAATAAATAATCATAAATAGATATAATTTTTAAATATCAACATATAAAAGTAATGTCGTATCCATTAAATACACAAAATTAACAATAATAGAGTAATGTACAAATGACAGCATAACGTAAAAACCACGATATACATTGGAGCCTGATACCGAGGATGATTATATAAAAAAAAACTGGGCAAACAGAAGACGGCGGGTTATCGGAGTGGAAGAGTGACGGTGCGCAGTACGTACGGGGCTGGAGGGCGGCCGCGGCCAGGCGGACGGCGACGCGTCGTAGTCGTCGTGCGGCGGCGCCGGCGACGCGGCCGCGCCGGCGAACTCCTTGCGCGACTTGGGCGTCGTGCACGCCGCCTCCTCGCCGGACGCTGCAACACAACGGTGCACCGTCACACACACATCGACTACCGCCTGCACACAAGTTTCGGCACACTAAGGCTTTAAAGCAAAGTAGTCCTTAGGCTTAAATCAGCACTTAGAAAAACATTAAATCCGAAATGCATTTTTTTTTTCTCATAAATGTAGTATTTCATGTGGACGTGTATACATTAAGTTTGCAACATTTTGGGGGGTCCGGAAGATAGAAATAAAATATGAAATATGTTTAAAAAATGATATCTCCTAAACAAATGTTTATGTTAGCTAATGTTAGGTTAGGTTAGGTTAGACTAATATTACTGTGAAATTGCAACAATTTCTTATTTGCGGAACTGTGTAAATATATTCTATTTTATTTCCTGAAATTGGAAACTGACCGCAAACTCTATATTCTGTGAAATTTGTAAAATGTTGCAAATATTAAAAGCACTTTTTTTTTTCATTCATAATTTTTATATTCACACAAAAGCTAACAAAAAAATTCGAAATAAGGTTAAAATCGTTTGTTGTATAGTTTCATCTATCAAGAAAATGCTATTAATTTTGCAACAACACAAGTTGTCTGGAACAAGGTTTAATTAAATCTTTGCTGTAAATATCAGTTTTATCTCGCACACAAACCTAAACCCATTTCACTGCGTGAGTGTAGCGCATGTAAACACAGGCGCGGGACTGACCTAGATTACCAGATGTCTGGGTTCAATTCCTCGCCCCGACATGCACCACTTTCTTTCTCTTTCTGAGTTCGATAAGTCCATTTCGTCACGAATGCGAGCTGCTCCATGGTTCGGAATCCATGTTAAACTGTAGGTCCCCTTCCCCTACTAGGTGGTAGGGTTTAAACCCGCCCGGGTTGGTACCATTGCATTGGATGAAAATATGGTCGAAGCGGCAATGAAAAAATGTCCGTGTTTTCCATCCAGTTCAATGTAGCCTTGCTCATAAAGGGAAGGTTCTGGCATGGCACTTAATTTCTTCGGGAATGTGGTGTATTGGGCTTATATCATAACGGTAATTGTGTTGTATTAGCCATCCATGTCAGGTTGCATAAAAAAAACGACACCCCTATTTATGTATATGTAATAGTATGGAAGGCCAGTCCACCCGCCCCTGAGTCACGAGCCGCGCTATTTTTATTGCTGCTTTGACCATTGTTAATTAATTGCGAAGGTGCCAACCCAGGCGAGATTAACCCTACTACCTAGCATTTTAGGAATAGGACCTATAATGTTACGTTGAATCCAAACTACCATCCGAATCCTGTCGCAAAAAATAAAAATAGGTAGTTATGTATAAGACTGCATATTAAACGTTCGGTAGTAAATAGTCTTTCTAATATAATTAATCTTCATCAAAACAGTGCAAACCGATGCAAATAAAAACTGAAATAATAATACAATACCAGGCTGTTCCAACTTTGAAAGTACCTATCTTAACTATTGCACGCACTTCCCTCTCCCGCAGCGTACCACCCGGCGATACCGGCCACCATTCGTCACATCGTGCCGCTGCCTACACACTCATACAATTACAACTGATCAACGTATGCATATGACTGCGCAACAAATTCACTTGTGAAAGCGGAACCGGTGAAACGCTTGCAGATTTAATTTATTTTTACCTTGTTCCAGACTACTTGCGTTGTTGCAAAATTAAATGAATGTTGACAATTGATTAAAGTTAATATTGAACGACATAACTCTTATTTCGGATTTTTTGTTTACCAATTTATAGCATGAGAAAGTTTTGATTTAAAAAAAAAACACTGTTCCAAGACTTGCAACATTCTAAAAACCGGCCAAGTGCGAGTCGGACTCGAACACGAAGGGTTCCGTTCCATCGAACAAAAAAATCACGTTTTTTGTATGGGGGCCCCTTTTAATTTAAATTATTTTATAATCTTACCTATTTGTTGTTATAGCGGCAAAATAAATACACAATCTGTGAAAATTTCAGCAGTCTATCTGTTACGGTTACTGAGATACAGCCCTGTGACAGACGGACAGACCGGACGGACGGACGGACGGACGGACGGACGGACGGACGGACGGACGGACGGACGGACGGACGGACGGACGGACGGAAGGACGGAAGGACGGACGGACGGACGGACGGACGGACAGCGGAGGCTTAGTAATAGGGTTCCGTTTTCAAACTTTGGGTACGGAACCCTAAAAACTATACAAAATAAAGAATTATTTCGTCTTTTACATATTCTAGAAAGAAATATAGCAATAGCAAGGAAGGTTCGCGGCATAGATTTTTTTTAGTAAAAACATTTTTTTAAATACATTTCCGTATTTACAAAATTGTTGCAAATTTACAGTTACATTACGCTTTAAAGGACTTAACATATAATTTTTTTTAATACTGTTTCTAAATATTTGTTTAGGAGATATATATTTTTTTATACAATTTAATATTTTTTTCTATCTTCCGGGCCCCTCTAAATGTTGCAAACTTAATGTAAGCATATGAACATGAAATTATATATTTCTGAGAAAAAGAAAATCATTTCGGATTTCATGTGCTTCTCAAACCGTATCTATCCTGGTCTAAAGGTATTCTAACAATACTAATTGCTCCGGTGAGCTAAAACCCTAGTGCAATGGGTAATTGTGTGAGATAGAGAACTGCAGACGCTTTGCTGAGTGTAATAAACTATGATTGCTCTGGTAGTGAGTGAGTTAGAAACCTAGCTAGGAAGAGGTATTAGTCGGGTGACATAGAGCCTGCGGATACAAACGTGCTATGGCAGAAAGAGCGAGAAACATAGTTAGAGAGGGTAGTTGTGTAGGCGTAATGTACTAACTGGGGCGTTAGCATGGTAGATAGCTCGCCTGATGAAAAGCAGGTGAATAGGCAAAAGAGTGGGATACAATTTGATGTTTAGTTGCATTTCGTACCATGCCTTTGGCCTAATAACATGCCGTTTGTTTTACAGTTAGCTTTGTACAAAAAGTAAGATTTAATCACTCTGTTGCCTGTTTACCTCCTATTCACCTTGTAAGTGAATTTACCATGGTAACCCAGGGGGGGGTTTGGTATTTGTACGTCAAATTCGAGTAAAGTGTACCATCTATGGACGATAAATACAGAATAAAGGACAGTGAGAAGGGTAGTTATTTGAGATAGAAAGAGACACACGGACACATAGCTGAGCTAGTGACAGATCTCTCTGGTTGGGGGCATGGTGCGAGAGTGGAGGGGGTGGGGGGTAGGCGGCAGAGACTAGCGACCTGCGGAGGCGTTGCTGAGCGTGCTCTGCTGGCTGGCCTCGTCGAGCGAAGCGCCGTCCGGGCCGGTGGTGACGAGCGCCGTGACGGAGGGCGCGCCGGGCCCGTTGTCGGCGGCGTGCGGCGGCGCGTCCGGCGCTGTCGGCGGAGGCATCGCGCCCGCGCCCGCGCCCACCTCCGCGCCGCCGTGCTGCGATGCCGGCGGGCCCATGTGCTTGTGTCCTAGATGCTGCAACACAACAAATTGCAAGGGTTTCATTTTACGTTACAGCAGTATGCGGAAGTTGAGAAGATTTCATGAGAGAACACAAAATATACATCTTCTTAGTAAAATGGTCGCATGCACCAGTTTGTTCTCGTAACATTAGATGTTCTCATTTACTTACAAAATTCATTAAAAACCTATCTAACATGACGTTAATCGGTCACGTAAAAAAATATTATGGCTACTGGCACGATGTCATAGAGTTTGATACAATGTATAGTCAGTCAGTCAGTCAGCGAGTTTGCGTCCACTTCTGGACGTACGCCTTCAATTTTTCTCCAGTCCTCCCGGCTCTCAGCGGTACGGAACCACTGCTTTTCGCAGACGCACTTGATGTCGTCGTCCCACCTGGCGGGTGGTCTTCCCACACTCCGTTACTCCAACGGTCGTCTTCTCTTCGGCTGACGTGGCGTGACTTTTCCTGGGTAATGTTTGCAACATTTTACACAAAATCTCAACGTGTAATCGACTGTTCGCCGAAAATTGCGCTGCAGGCCATGGCCCACAACCTAACACCGCCAGTGCCATGTCGCGAATGACGCTAGGCCACGACTTCTTATCTCGTGGGCTGTGACGTAGAGACCCACTTGGTGGACACAGACCCAGTTTGCTTAGAACGTCTCCTCTCTACCTCTATCCTCCGTGGTGCGACCGACGAGGATATGCCACTGTCAGTGAACGAAGTGAAGAAGAGTATGGAACCTGTTTGAGGTAGTGTTGGTGGTGCGGTGGCTGGTGCGGCTGCGACGGGTGCGGCGGCTGGTGGTGCGGCGGCGGGTGGCGGTAGGGCGGCTGCGGGTAGCCGGCCGGCGGGTAGGGGTGATGGTTGCGCGGCGGGTGCGGCGGGTGCGACGGGTGCGGCGGGTGCGACGGGTGCGGCGGGTGCGACGGGTGCGGCGGGTACTGCGGGTACTGCGGGTAGTGCGCGCCGGGCGGCGGCAGCGGCGGCGGCTTGTAGCCGTGGTGCGGGGGAGGTGGGGGCGGCGGGTAGCCCTGCGCCGCCATGGCGGGCGCGGTGGGCGGCGCGGCGGCGGCGGCGGGCGCGGCGCGCGACGTGGGACCGCTGCCGTCCGACTGCGAGGACGACGGCCGCGGCGGCATCGGAACGTTCTGTTGACCTGCAACACATACAACACACCTCGTTAACACTTATCTTCTGTTCACAAGGCACTATAACACCGTTATATGCATCTGCCCCACACCACCCATCAAATAAAATCACACTATCTTTCTGCTCTTCTGAAACACACCTAACCCAATGCATCGGTTTTAATAACGTTCTCATTTACCTAGGCAATACATTCAATACACCATGTTACACAATTTACCATAAACTCTAACTCTAATATAAATGATGGAATAAGTCGGGAGTTTACATCCTGGGATTGTATAGCACTCACCAGGTTTCAAATATCGTTTTGCGCAGGTGGGATTGTTTCCTGGCAATTTGGTGGCCAGTGTTTAAGGTGGCCCATCCCGCTCATCTCCCCATACAAAAGGGGAAAGAAGATCACGCCCATATTTCTTGTCAGAGATCCAAAATGTTGCTCAAAATAGCTTTATTTGATCGAACTTGATGTCTGATGACCATTGGCATTGTAAAATTGTGTATGGTTGTGTTTGGTCCGAAAGTTCGAATTTTTCGCGCGTTTTATACAATAACTTTGGAGGTGGATTACGCTATAATAAAGTAATTAGTAAGTAATCTTAAAAAGATTAGTCATTAGACATAGCTTATTTAATCAAGATTTATAATCTATTTGGTTTCTGTTAGATTTTGGACTACAGCGGTTTTGGTTTACTTTTAGCTATAAGTCGTTTTGTAATTAAAATTTTCGTAAATCTTACCAAATTATATACTATGCACATTGTCTTTTTCGTGGACATTTAGCATCTTCCTCATCACGGAGCCTGTCTTTTTCTTTGAAACATAGAAGGTCCCAGAGCGCGACAGCACGGTTTTGTACCGTGCCGGCGAATGTGTTAGTCCCGCCGGGTTGGGCCACCTTAATGCCTACTATTTTCCGAAAACACACAAGCCTTTATTTCCACGTATTTACTTATCTCTATGTTCCATGGCCAAAGGTGTAGAATGCCAAAGAGCAAGGTAAGTGCATAACGAGACGGAACCGTATAAGTGTGTAGGTGACCGCACATTGCACGCGGGGCCCGCCTAGCGGATGCAGCGGCTGCACTTTCGCTCTCGGTGCTGCGGTGCAGCGAGATGCATCGGTTGCGTCATAGCCACCTCGCGGGACCAGTTCGTCACTACGTCAACCGGAATAGTTGCCTCACTGCACGTGCACTTGTCGTCGCATATTCAATGGCCGGCTCGGTCGCTACCGTTTATGGAGATTAGGTTTCTTTTGTGTTTTTTTAAAGGCCACCGTCGCGGTCGACCCGTTAGTTTCATCTTTAACCGAGTTCACCGAATCGTGATGAGAGGCCATCGAATTTGCGAGCTCGGAATTTCGCCCAAAGGAGAATGCCCAAATCTAGGCCCCTTAAAAATCATTCGTGCCTTTTATTGACACATATGCGATGAATTACATTTATTCCTTAAACATATTTTAAACTATCTGAATCCCCACTTTTCGCGGCCGGTTACTCATTAATTATCTAAAAGGAATCATTCACAATTACTTCTTTTCTTACTAAAAATATGAATAAGACAAGGACAGAACAGCGCATAGTACTTCCGTTGCCACAAGACGTGTTCGGGTAGCCGGCTCCATGCCATTCCATCCGGTAAGGGAGAAAAAAGACGTAAATACGTATGTAAAATTATCCCTAGGACCAATATAAAGGATTGTTGCTTATGAAATATCAAAGAGACATTAAACTCTGTCCATTGTTTTGCGTTTGGACTGAAGCATTATGCTACACGCAGAGCTCTCTGGTGTCTCTTAAACATTTATAACCTCAAACCGCATTTTGTCCATAACTTTAAAATGGCAATGAATATGGTCTTCAAAATTCATAATTCGAAACATTATATTATTTTCTAAATTATAACACTGGTTTGGAAGATATACACTACCAAAATGTATGGGGCAATGGGCATTCTCCTTTAGAATGTAACTTTTCTCATTCTTTCTTTCCCTACCTTGCAAATCATCACATTTTTTTTGGTCATATATACAACAAAGGCCGTCGATATTGGGTTTTTAAATCCAAAAACCCTTCAATTTCATGAGATTCACCCTTAGGTCGAGGGTTGCAGAGTCAGTCCCACAGACACACGCAAGTGTGCATCAATGGGCCGCACAGAACAATGGCCCCGTGCGAACGGCACGCGCGGCAGACTGCTTGGCGGCGCGTACTCGGATAACCCGAGCGATACCTATCTATTTGTTTACGGGCGACCTTTAACGAGTTCCGTTAATGAGGTCGATCCGCACGGCGACGGGGCCGCCGACGTAACGTTCGCTAATCTCGCCGCCGATCCGGATACGTCGCGACGTGCATCAGTGCGAATCTGCGACGACCGCGGTGACTCACGTGTGCAGACAATCGAATGCAACATTCGTAGCGTCGCAGCCGTTCCGAGCGGACGCGTGACGAATTTTCCACGCGGACGAGTTCGACCACCAGTCAAATTATCGTAACGTGAGAGCTGGGGGTTACTATAGTAAATGAACTCGCCGGATGAACAACAAGTAAATTATTAAATCTGGCGTTAGGTTTAATTTCGTAGGTATTACGACTACGCTAACTGGTAAATTTTAGTTTACTTGGCCGTTTGACAGTGAGCATGGCACCAAAATGCAACTAAACGTCAGATTTAATCACTGACTTGCCTGTTCACCCGACGAGTTAATTTACCATAGTAAGCCCCCCGGACCGAGGCCGTCAAGATTTATGAAGCGATGCAGTTGTTTGAGTAAGTCGACATATTTCTAGACGCCTCATCGACCAGTCGGATTAGCGTGACACATCCGACACTGGTCACCCAAACTAGGCCAGCGACGGATCGGCGCACGGCGATTCGACGAAAGGGCGGATAGAGAAACGGCCCGTGGCGTCGCCGCGTCGTCGCGTATGCACGCAGGCCGGTATAGGCGCGGAGCGAGCGCTCCGGTCCGGGTGAGCCAACGACGATGCGGTTAGTTTGCATTTAGGCCGGCGGCGACGAAGTGTTTACCGGTTAACCGCAACGAATGCCACCGTCTGCAACATATTCTTGACGACGCACAACAGTTGCAGCATGCTGCTATTGACTATCGTAGCCGGTAATGCACCTGTACCCGAAGTCCCAGTTGTCACCTAAATTGGCGTTTACGGCAAACCGATCGACTGGCGTTTTCAAATGTATGGAGAAATTGAAGAGCGCGCGCAGTGGGCGTTAAGCGAACTAACATTTGCGAGTCCGAGTTTGATTTGACAGCTTACTCAACGTTGCCGTAAATACGTCGACGTTGCCGTTTACGTCCACTCCGCGTTTTCATACAAATCGGAAGTCTGAGTTTGACTTTGACAGCTTGAAGAAGTAAAACTACAGAATATCTAGTAAAAACTTGTATGGAGTTTGACGTTTCTACGGAAAACGCCAGTCGATCGGCTTGCGGAAAACGCCAATTTAGGTGAGAACTCAGACTGACCATTCTGAACGCACAACGTGAGCACACCCGAAAAAACCGTTGCTTCTTAAGCGATGTTGTAACAACGTTCGATGGAGTTAGAGAATATTGCCAGACACGCGTAGGGAGTGAACCTAAGCTATAAAAGCTTAGGTTCACTCCCTACGCGTACATCGAAGAGCGTCTTGAGCGTCTGACCAGCCCCCGCGGGGTTGCCAATGTTGTCACTACGTTTAGATTATAAGTAAAAACGGCAAGAGCTCAAAATTTAATCGTAAAAAATACAGATGCCACAAAAACCACATTAAAGGGAATGAGCGTGTAAAAGGAGCAATGGAGACTTGATGTTTATCGCAGCCACGGCGGCGGCGGGGCGGTGTGTTGAAGGGTGGTCGGATGGTGAATCGTAGGTCCAGAAGAAAGGTGTCGTAAGTTCGCGCGGCGTTGACTGCGGCATTCGGTGGCTCCGGTGCGGTGAGGTGAGCACGGAGCGGGAGAGGGGGGAGAGAGGGGGAAACGTGTCAAGTTCACGAGTGCGAGGGGGGGCGGCGCTCATTAGCCGCGGACTGTCGCTTTCGCGGGCTCTCTTACAGATTGTAAGCAGCGGACGCGGAGGTCCCGCGAGACGGGCGGGAGGGGGGGTGGGCGGGGAGGAGGGGGTAGCGGGTGATGAAAGTGAAACCTACACAAGTTTTGCGCCACCCCCCGCCCCCACACCTCCCCCGACCAGCACCGACGGGTGCCCAAGGGGAGTAGATTTATATGTTTCACCCACCCTTGTAACTTCACCCGAGTCTTAGAAACCACTTCCGAATTGATGCAGACGCATGACGTGCCCCGGGAGCGCAGCACGATATATGCATGTCAATAATGTATTACTCAGACTAGGGCACCTGTCGAGTTCTGTCGCGTCGCACTGTTTCGGTGCTCGGAAGACGGGTCACATGGACGAGGTCGTCGACACGCTGGGACCGCCCTAGAAAGGCGATAAAACCGAGCCGGTAGCGGAGTCGGCCGGCGGCGGACGATCATTCCGGGAGATTAAACTCCCTTCCGTCCCGCGCCCCGCCCCGCCGCGCCGCCGCTCGACGGATACGTGTCAAGGGCGAACAATTACATTAGTAATAAAAAACGTAAACGAGCTGAAGGGTGGCGGGGGGGGGGGGGGGGGAGCGAGGCGGAGGGGTGGGGGCGACCTTGACTCGGCCAGATTTATCACTTCTCCGAGGGTAATCTGAATACAATTAGGGTCCCGTCGTCCCCGCGCCGCCGCCGCAACAGGTCCGCGGAAGAGTCGATTGTTCGCTGTGCGCGGGGCGGTTTGTCCTCCTCGCCTGTCGCGGCGCGACAGAGGTGGCGTGATGTAGTGCCATAAGAACCATTCATTTTGTTCCGTTAGTTTTTCCGAGAAGTAAGTACACCACTACGGGGTCTAAATTAGGGTAGGTTAACTCTCGAATAAATTGGGGTGAATACGCCTTTAACGTCCAATATGTGTCAAGTTCAATGAAGAATAAGTAATTTTTCTACGCAAGATATCTACGCACTCGTATCAATGGTCTACTATGGGCATAGGTTTAGAATGTAAAGACATACAGAGTCAACTGACGGATGAGACCAAATGGTTTCATACAAAATGTATTCAAAATTTATTTTTTTATTAAAAAAAAAAATCGCTGTGTAGCTTCAAAATCATGATCTGAAGTTATGTTTTAAGTTTTACTTTGAAATATTGAGGAAACATTAAGAAATTTAATCTAACAAAGAATCAGTGGGTCAACCCTCTAACTCGGGGAAGTGGTACGTTGAGATGACGTCTCACTCCCATCTGGGGTATACCCCACAGTTCAATGCTAAATTCATACCGTGAATCAATCTCGGTACTTAGGGGACTTATCCGCTGACTGTGAACATGAACAACCATAAAGCATCTCAATTAGCCATACATCTGGCTCACTTGGTTCATCGACCCCAGCTCGTCCGAGGGGCTCAAACCTACACTCTGCCGACTCAAATCAAATCAAACGCACGCGGGTGCGCATTCCGTGAGTCGGGAGGGGGGCGAGGGGGGGAGGGAGCGAGCACGTGCTCCGGATAGTACGCGATCGATTACCAAGTATGATTATGTAAACGAGATCGGGCGCAACGGAGGAGACATTCCGTCGATAATGGGCGAACGCACATCCTCCGATGCTCTGTTGTCACGAGCGCCATCGTCGTCGTGGACTCGCCTCGCTCGATCTAATAGACAATCGGTCGAGGATTCTGTGTCCTTTCGTGCACTCGGCCCTCACAGAAGTACGCAGATTACGTCAAGAAATACTGATTTGCTGAGCGTGTATTCGGTGGTGCGCTCTGCCCGAGTGTTTGCTATATGTCATCAGGGGGCCCATTCAGGTAAGAGTGAGTTCGAGTTCGGGAGTGAGTTAACCCAAAAACTGCTGGGAAATATATTATTATTTAAATAACGGAACCGTTATTTATACTTCCAACGTATTTACGGGACAGAACAGATTTTTACCTAACTGTAATGATATTCTATAAGTGTGGAAACATTGGTGCCATTTGGATACGATAGAATAAAAAAAGAAGTCGGTAAAGTTTTGTCTTAATTACATAATACATATATCTTTTTCCAAATCCCAAGTTAAGTGGCGTTTAATTTATAAGATACTTAAATTCCTTGACCAACGTTTCCATAGCGAAACATACATTCACTCCCTGGAATCAAGGAAATTAAATGGGGTAAGAATGCGAGTATCCAAGTGCAAGAGCAATAATAAGATAATAAGACTTGTTGCGTAAACAACCAAGCAACAAAAGAACTTCAATTCGAATTTCAAATTGGAATCCTCCGAAACGCTCACAAAAAATGTCCGCGCGCGCAGTTTTGGGCGTATTGTTTTCGGTTTGCGTAAGGTCAGGGACCTCACCCACACTCGGACACGACCGACCGTGTCGTCGCGTCGTCGCACCTGCCTGCGCGCGTGTGCGTGTGATTGAGTATGTACATAATAACAATAACAAGATACGATAATGGCACGGCACTTATCGAACACAATAGCCGCCGGAACGACC
The DNA here is from genome assembly GCA_946894095.1 of Incurvaria masculella. NCBI lineage: Eukaryota > Metazoa > Arthropoda > Insecta > Lepidoptera > Incurvariidae > Incurvaria > Incurvaria masculella. The sequence goes on along the minus strand of OX335641.1, from coordinate 12,456,548 downwards.
TTCAGAGCGAGGGTTGGTTGATTCATAAGAACGTTGAGGTTATTTTTTCGTAATTTTGTCCGCTTCGCTTGTAAACTTTCCGCCTATCGTCTGGCGGGACACCGTTGTTACTGCTCACTAGTACCGAGCTGCAGTAGTGGATATGTACATATACATCGACTTTTCATGCTTATGGTGTACCCGTAAGCATCAGAAAATTACGCTCCCCTTACAAACATAGTTTACTAATCACTTGAAAACCACTGTTCCAAGTTACTTGATATGTAGTATTTCTGTACAAGTGAAACATATAAACATGCATGGTATTTGGAACAACATGGTACAGGGTGTTTGGAACCTTTTATCTCCAAATCGTTAAATGAAATGCCCAATCTCCCTGGTCATTGCTTAGATATTTCTATTAACTTGTATCGAAGCTAACGATAAGATGAAATGCAATCAAAAGGTATTTTTCTGTGACATTTATAAAGTTGTTAGCTTTGCTCTTTCTCGGTTGCGCCGCGCCGGGGCGCCGGGGACCCGTTGCGTCTGCTTATCTAATCGTCTGAGACGCCTATTCAGGTTCTCTCAGAGTTCCCACAGAAGAGCGGCAGATGATATCGCTGAGGTTTACGAGAGCAGCGAAAGTCAAGCATCTCTATCCGCGACTAGCGGTCGCCAACACGATTCCTACAGTAAGACGCCCGTCGGCGCATCCACGACGTATCTATCCGCTCTCTCGGCACCGCGAGCCGTGACACCGATACCGGGTCACCGTCTGCCGACCGCGCCGACCCGACCGCCGACCGAATAGGCCGGCGTGACTCACCCGACCCGCAATTAGCCGCCGAGATGGGGCATCTCTCCTCGCGTATGCAAGTGCGCTTGGGTTGGTCGCTTTCGGCATCGCGCGCCGTACATTTTATTTATCGGTGCGGAATGTTGGCGCCGCCGCCGACTCGTTTCCTGAATGGAGCCGTCCGCGGTCCGCAGTCGCACACACACACACACACACACACATACGTGAGTCACGGAGCGAATCGTCGCGTGACAAGTTTTCAGCGATCATCAAAACAAACTTCGTGCGACGACGCGACGCGGGAGAGATTCCACGACAAGAAAATATTATCGTCGCGATCGGCGCCTCCTCCTCGCCTCTCGCCTCTCCCCCCTCGCCCCTCGCCCCGGCCGCCAACATGAAGTAGTACCCAGACGTTCAATTTACTGCGAATGGCAGGCGGCTCCGCCCGCGAGAACGAAAATTTTTTTTATTGACTTGCAATCTTGTATTTTCGTAATCTTAGAAATCCCAGAATCTTTGGTAATCCCTTAGGAAGAAACTTTGGTAGTCCTTAAAGAATCATGGAAATCACCTGGAATCTTTGGTAGTCTTTGGGAATCTCGAAATCACAAGGTAATCCTGGTAAAATTGACTACTGGTAATATTGGTGTACACTTTTTCTGGAGTGACTGAACCCTCAACCAAACAAAAGAAGCGTCTAATCGCAGTATTGGGCTCGATTGCACAAAGAGACGTCGATGCAAACAATATTTAAACACGTCACATTTAGTGATCGTTTGGAATTGACTCCGCTCCGTTTTGATACTGTCCGCAAAAAGTGACGTGTTTAATCACACGTCGACGTTGATTTTACGTTGAAGGCTCTTAGCCCCGATTGCACGAAGAGACGGCTGAGTTAATCAATGTTAAAACACGTCACTTTTAGTGAGTCGCATGGAGTTCCTTCCATGCTGTCCATACAAAGTGACCTGTTTAATCGTACGTTGACGTTGATTTTGATGTTTTGACCTTTCGTGCACTCGGCTCTTAGAGTTAGTTTCCTTGGCCGGTCCAGTTATTCCTCACCTATTCGGAGTATACCGAGATGCGGCAGGCGCGGCCTTGCCGCATCTGCGACAGACGTCAAGAAAATCTTCCGAGATAAGGGTGCCAGCTCACTGTTCCAAAGTCGACCCTATCGACACGTGAATAGGATACGAATTCGTGGCCACGATATGGACATCGAGCTAGGAAATGACGCATTTCGTGGGATTTATTCGAATCGCGCGCGGGCGAAAAGGTGCTCAGAAATATGACAACGTTGACAATTCAATAAGAGCGCCGCCGATTGCTGGAGGCAGTTCCCGCATAAACCCCATTCCCCTCGCAACGAAAACGTCGACCGTTCATAGTTTATTTGACGACAAATTGTTTTATACTGTCGACTTTGAAAGGTTCTACGTCACAGTACGCGTAACCTAGGAATACTTACAGATGCGCGACGATTCTGTTGCATTGTGATATTATTTTAAGTTCGTTCTATGCCATGGATGCTAATTGACAGTATAGAGTAGTGCAAGACAGTATATAGTGACGCTTTGATATCTATAAAAAAAAAGTAAAGCAACTCTGGGCCTTTAACCGTTAAGGCTGGCCATGGTTTAGATTCCTTGTAAAATTGTAAATCCCCTTCATTACTTACTAGGTGGTAGGGTTAGTCCGCGCGCCGTCGTCGTGTCGCTATTTAGAAGCATCTCACTACTTCAAGCATTTGTTTAATTTAATTTACACAATACACGTCACGAGCTTTCGATATTCCATACCCAGTTTCGGACACCCTGTACATATCAGAGTGTAATCAACGCTGTGCTCACTACCTGTAGGATGATTCGTCCGTTTTTAATACTGTAAATGTGTTTATGTTCGTGTAATACGGATTAATCGTGTATGTGAGCCATATTAATGAATCAATAAATAAATTGGATATATGGAATATAGGGTTCTCATATAATCGTGCTGAAACAAAATCAACGCTTCTCCACTCAGGAGAACCACCGCTCTGGAGATCAGAGTTCGCCTCGTCAATCACCCGCCGCGTCCGCCGCCGCGCCGCCGCCGCGCCGCCGCCCTCGTGTCCGGAGGCTGCGTGGGCGGTGGCGGAGGCGGTTGCGGAGGAGGCGGAGGTGACGTCACGGCGGTATTTTCGGCTCGATCGATACCCGCAGCAGCCTCGCGCGCCGACCGGGCGACCGCGCGCCGACCGCTCCCCGACGCGACGCGAAGGAAACCAGTTTGCTGCTCCGCCGCGCCGTCGCACCTCCGCCGCCGCCGCCGCCGCCGCCGCGTGCACTCTGCTGCTTGAGGAAATTGATGAATATTTGTCCCGGCGGGTAGATACCTTGTATTTGCTCTCGCAGACGGACCTGGTCGCTGCGAGCTATAGGAGCGCAGAAGAGAATTCTGCGGTATTTTTTGGCCAGCGTAAGCCAACCATTTCACACCGACCGATATGACTGTCTTTTATCGATCATGTTTGGCTCGTTTCGACCCAATAACTATCTTGTCGGCGGCGGTCTGCAACTTAAATAATTGATCCATACGCGAGATATTCTTGGTACACATCTTGAGAAAACGTATTATCCGGAAGGTGTTCTAGTGCATCACTACAAAGACGTTTTAGAAGACATTTTCTTGAACCTAAAAACCCCAGTATGTTACGAGCCTAAGAACCCAGCGTTACTCGTTGGGACATCTCCACCGGGTACATGACCCGAAGCATGCCGTGATGCGTAACCACGTGAAATGGAAAGCATCGCCCCGGTGCCTTCGTCAATGGGGAGGCGGAGGCGGCCCACCACCACATAATGTACAAGTTTCGCTGTACATAAAGAGCGACCCGGAATCTGAATGAGAGCGGCGGCGTACGTCGGCAAACAGTGGCCTCCCTGCGCCCTCCCGCCGGTCCCGACTCGCCCCCCCCCCCCGTACCCCCCGGGCCCGTCTGCCGAAACATTCAAATCCCGGCAGGACACGAGTCAACAGGTGATCCCCCCCCCTCCCATCACCCCTCCGACACTATCCTACACGCGCGCCACCCCCGCAGCAGCCAAGTCCGCGCATCATCAATCCTCCGGCGCGACCGTCTGCTCTGCGGCGTCCGACCTCCGCGTGCCGTCGCCCGCACCCGCACCCTGCCGAAACTCGTTGGCATCACCAAAGCCATTCATTCCATTTCGGGTCTGCCAAGGGGTAGGCGTAGAATGAATACGCCAAACGGTACGATCACAACACTCCTCCTTACGCCTTTTCTAAGGACCTTTAACTTCACAGTGGACCTTTAAACTTCACTGACTCTGAAGATCCAACGACTGGCGTCTGTCCGCTTACCCCTTACCGATCTTGATGCTATCCCGTCAATTACCTTATATAAGGAGTGAGCAGTTTCGAGAGCTATTCGTCTGAATTTTAACTAGTCTTCACATCGAAGTCTACTTTGGGACTAGATTATCGGACGGTAGACCAGCACCCCGTGCAATATTTTCCTGACACCCGTATATACACACGCAACAGGCCCTACGTCCCCACAAAGTGACTAAAGGACATTTGTAAACTAGGTGAGGATTTTGACCCTAATTTACAGATTAGCGGAGATGTTAGCGTGGCAGTTCGAGTGCTAGACTTTTCGATCGATTCCTCAGACGTACACAGTATTCATCCAGCCCGAGTACTGTCCTGACAACGGGACCGACTGACCAGAAATTCACGCACTGGTTGCGAGAGCCGACCCGTCTCAACAGAGTAGAATATAACCGTGGAGATCGATGTACGTGTCGTAACATACAAGATCGCGACGAGATTCGTGTTACTTCGGAAGGGGGAGAGGAGAATTCGGTCGAGATGACGCGAACATTGGTAAGTTAAAAAGGGCCGTCGGGTTCCGCTCGGATTCGCACCGTCTCGTTATTATCGTTCGGTCGGGAGTTTTTCCCACTAGACGTACTCCGGTGGGGGCGGGCGGAGCGGCGGGTGGCGCGGGGTGGGGGTGGAGACGGGGCCCGGTACATAAGGCGGGCGGTTCACGCGCCCGCAAAAGGGGCAAAATACAGTGCGGCAGTCGGGCGCGCGTTAGTGGGTCAATGCCGGGGAAGCCCCGTCTGCCGCGTGACGGAGCATGCACGGGCGCGGGCGCCGGAGTCGATCCCGGCTCCCGGCTCTCGGCTCCCGGCGGTGTGACGTCACGCGCCGCCTTACGCAATTATCTATCGCCGCTCTGGTGCTGGCGCGTCTGTATCGCACGACTGTGGCCGACGGCATTCCGCTAGTGCTTACCGACCGACCGACACACTCATGCCAAACGCGTTAGTATTCAACCAAAGTTTGATTGCCGTCCCACGTTCTTGAATGTCTGCAACCACTACTCTAACTCGCTGCTATGATTTTCCTAGATCGTCCATCCCATTTCGGGACTGTTTTCGTTTGTAAGCAAGTATTTTCGATTGCCGAAGCCACGTTTCCCCGACGAATCCCAAGCGATCCCGTCAGATATAGGTTTTATAAACCTGCTAGACACGTAATGGTGATTCCGAATGTTCTTTTCTTTCTTCTCTCCGATTGATGAAGTCTGATGTATCAGACATTGTTTGTATTCAGCGAATTTATTGCATGTATACTAATACTGTCACCTTTGACTTCTTTCATTCTCAACTAACTTCACCAAAAGGTTTTTTTCCATACCAACCCTTCGTACATACGTTACCATACCGAGACGGTCTAAACGGAACTAAAACGTATCTGTTTTCTCCTTACAGTTCAATATCGTGGTCAGAGGGAAGGCCCTGGCCCGGCGGAGGTAGCGGGAAGGAGACAGGAGCCGGATGGACTCACCGACAGCCGGGGACATGGACCGCGAGCCGCTGGATCCGGTGGGGCTGGGGGTAGGCCTCAGGTGCGGCGTGGTGGCGCGCGCGCCGCCGCCGCCACCTCCGCCGCCGCCGCCGCCGCTGCCTCCCGACGAGTCATTGCTGTTCTGGCCGGTCAGCTCCTGTCGACAACATAAACAACGTACCATTAGTACGGTCGCATTCAAAAGTCTAGTAACACTCGCTTTGAAGCGCTCGCATCGCACGGAGGTAAAGCGGGAGGAAGGGACGTGCGCAACAAACCCGACCGGAGGGTGCTACTGGACTTGTGTCGTCGATGGCTCATGTAGCATCGACGACATAAGTCGAATAGGCATGTGGAGGACAATGTGTGCACGATCAACGCAAATTCAGAGCGTCGTAGATGTGCCAGGTTTCTAGTTCCTTTTAGTTTTCTCAGTGTTGTTACCACTTGCCTAATGTATTTTTTTTAATTGTATTGTATATTATTGTATTGTCGCTGTCGATTCACTCATATGTAGGTGCCTACAGGCCATTCAGGTAAGAGTGAGCTCGAGTTCGGGAGTGAGTTAACCTAAAAATAGCTGGGAAATATATTATTATGTAAAAAACGGAACTGTCATTTATCCATCAAACGTATTTATGGAAAAACCAGATTTTTACCAAACTAAAATGATTTTCGTGTAACATGATGTGTGTGTGGAAACAAGAACTATTTAAAAAAGTGAGTTGTTATGTAGCGACGAATTCGAACTCACTCTTACCTGAATGGGCCCCCTGATCAGTTTCCTGATCAGTTTTGTCGCTTTCTTCTTCATGTAATCTATTAATTCTTAGTCATCTAAGTATTAATTAGTGTTTTCTTTGCCTGTTTCATAAGCTAGTGTTATTTTACATGTTTTTGTTTTCTTAATGCTTTTTTTTGTTTTTGTTTCTGGTATTCTTTTTCTTTTTATAAAGTTTGTAACTTTTTATTTGGCTTTATTTGCGAATATGTTTTTGGTGTTTTTTGTTCTTTCTATTTTATTAATAATTTATTGTAAAATGCACGGTTTTTTCGCCGAAAATAAATAAATTAATAATTGTGATTTAATCCTATTTGTAAGCCAATAAATAAATTAAATTACACTGGAAAGAGAAATCATTCCCACATCAGTTTTACTGCAAGGTCTTGACGTCGACAATGTCACGGTACACATGCATGTGTTTATAGATGCGTATCGAATCAACGTATGTATACATATGTTTGTACGCAGCGGGCAGTGATTCATGTGAGGGAATTCCGACCTACTTATCTGACAGGTCGCTCAACGGAAACAGTTTTGCAGCGTCGTCATACCTACATGTGTATACATGCTCGTATGTACACAACTATAGATTGTCGTCACTACAAGCAGATTGCAGATAATGATCGGAGGTTATTTTTCACTTTAAGGGCCTGTTACTAGCCAAATCGCAAAGTTAGACGAGGCACCCCAAGTAAACTAACTAAGTCTGACGATTATAAGTGTCATCCTTACAATATATGATTCCTTGTCTAGGAATCGAATGATTTTCGTTAATGTATGTTTCCTTTTTCTATACAAAATACATTGCGGAAACGGTGTCCATTTCCGAACTTTTTTGACTAAATGTAGAAATCTAAAAGCAAATGGAATTTTTTGTTTATGCATATATGCTGTTTTTGCTTATATCTAGAAATCGAATGACTTTCAGATTTCTAATGAGAAAAATCAACTTTTTTTTATTTTTATTATTATTTAAATAAATGATGGAATAAAAAAATATTAACAATCCATTATCAGTCTGGAGTTCTATTTGGATTTGCTGAAGCGTTTCACTACATATTATTACATTTGTTAAAAAGTGCATTTGTATGGCGCGAGTAGTTGGCTAGTCCTAGCGCCTTAATATTTTTTTCCAATTGTAGATAAATCAACGATAAACTGCGTTGAAACTTTGTCGATGTGAGTATATTTATATGTAGTTTGCATTCAAAAATCATTAGGTGTGTTTGTATCATAAAATTATCATCAATATTTTGCATAACTGACAACTTTATATTTTTACTTAAAGGAGAATGCCCATTGCCCAATACATTTTGGGCCCCTCAAAATTTTAGTGTCTATCTTCCAAACCAGTGTTAAAATTTAGCAAATAATATAACTTTTCTAGTTATGAATTTTGAAGACCAAATTCATTGCCATTTTGAAGTTATTGACAAAATGCGGTTTTGAGATTATGAATGTTTAATAGACCCCAGAGAGCTCAGCGTAGAGCAAAATGATCCAGTCGATACGCAATACAAATGGTGAGAGTTTCATGTCTCTTTGATATTTCATAAGCAACAATCCTTCACATTGGTTCTAGGAATAATGTTACATACGTATTTACGCCTTTTGCTCTCCCTTACCTGACGAAATGGCATGGAGTAGGCTACCCGAACACGTCATGTAACAACGGAAGTACTATGCGATTTCCTGTTCTGTCCTTGTCTTATTCATATTGTTAGTAGGAAAAGAAGTAATTGTGAATGATTCCTTTTAATTATTTAACGAGTAACCGGCCGTGAAAAATGGGGATTCAGATAGTTTAAAATATGTTTAAATAACAAATATAAATTATCGCATATGTGTCAATGAAAGACAAGAATTATTTCTAAGGGGCCTGGATTTGGGCATTGTCCTTTACGGATTAACAGCTTACATATTTCTTGATTAGACATTTATCTAAAAAATATTAGTCAACAGGCATAGCTTGTTTCATGAAAATTTTTATAATCGATTTGGTTTTTGTTAATTTTTTTACTACAGCGGTCGTGGTTTACATTTAGCTATAAGTCGTTTTGTAATTAAATGTTTCGTAAATCTTACCAAATCAAATACTATGCGCATTTTCTGCTTTGTGAACATGTTGCATCTTACTCATCACGGAGCCTGTCTTTTTCTTTGAAACAGAGAAGATCCCAGAGCGCAACCGAGAGCGCAACAGAATGAGTTAGTCCCGCCGGGAAGGGCCACCTTAAATTTACTTTCGTTTGCATGCATGTGTGTACCTGTTAGTGTTTCCAAATAAATAAATCTTAATATATAAAACCAAGTCGGGTTTGTTCGAACATTTATAACTCGAGAACGGCTGGACCGATTTTCATGTTTTTTTATTTGTTGTAAGTCTCAGTCTCGAATAGCAGAATAACTATGACATTGGAAAATTTACGAAAAATTTAAATAAAATAAAAAATAAAAACATTTTCTCATACAAAATGTGTATGGGTTTTGTAACTGTCAAACATTTTATGTTCGTCCCGTCGATACGGTAAACGCTCCTCTCAAAGTAAAGAACGTATTTAAATAAAGGTTTGAATCGACTAGATATATCCACAATATTAGGATAATGGCGTATTTTAGATTTTAAAAATGTAGGATAATGTTAGCAAGGAAAAAGTATTGACAATATACATATATAATAGGTCGGGGAAAAAGTCTTTTCGCATTATAGTATGTATGAACTTGTAATAAAATCTCTTTGGCTATACTATTTGTATCTGGCTGGTTTTGGTATCATTGAAAGTTTAAATTTTAAAGAACATAATTCCAAATTCAAATTAGGAAAATGTGTGATTCTCATTTGTTTTTCGTACTGTCAAAATGAGTGAATCTAATGAAGAAATTCGATACATTTTAAAATTTTACTACAAAAAAGGTAAAAATGCAACGCAAGCCGCGAAAAAAATTTGCGATGTTTATGGACCTAGTGCAGTGTCTGTGAGAGTAGCACAAATTTGGTTTAAGCGTTTTCAATCCGGAAATTTTGATGTCAAAGATGCACGTCGCTCTGGTCGCCCTATTACGGATAAAATGGATGCCATTTTTGAAAAAGTGGAGCAAGATCGGCATATCAGTAGTTACGACGTAGCTGAAGAACTAGGAATTGACCACAAAACAGTTTTGGCGCATTTGAAAAAAACTGGGTACACAAAAAAGCTCGATATTTGGGTACCTCACGAGCTCACTGAAAGAAACCTAATGAACCGTGTACTCATTTGTGATTCTTTATTACGACGTAATGAAACCGAACCATTTTTGAAGAAGCTAATAACTGGTGATGAAAAGTGGATCACGTACGACAAGAACGTGCGAAAAAGGTCGTGGTCAAAGGCCGGTCAAGCTTCACAGACTGTGGCGAAACCCGGGTTAACTCGCAACAAGGTGATGCTGTGTGTGTGGTGGGATTGGAAGGGCATTATTCATTATGAGCTGTTACCACCAGGCAGGACTATCGATTCTGAACTCTACTGCGAACAACTGATGAGATTAAAGCAAGAAGTTGAGAGAAAGCGGCCGGAATTAATCAACAGAAGGGGTGTGGTTTTTCATCATGATAACGCTAGACCTCACACATCTTTAGCCACTCAGCAAAAACTAAGAGACTTTGGCTGGGAGGTGTTAATGCATCCGCCGTATAGTCCTGACCTTGCACCTTCAGATTTCCACCTGTTTAGGTCTCTTCAGAATTCTTTAGGCAGTGTCAGGTTAACATCACGAGAGGACTGCCAAAACCACTTGTCGCGGTATATTGATCAGAAGTCCCAATATTTCTATGGCAATGGGATCATGTCCCTACCTACAAGATGGCAAAAAGTTATCGAACAAAATGGTACATACATACTTTAGTTAAATGTAAATAAACCATATTAAAAAATGTTTTGAATTTTCTTAAAAAATGCGAAGAAACTTTTTCCCCAACCTAATATATTGATTGTCAAATTTGTAAACCCAACATTGTAATTCCGATCGTGGCTTGACGTGCCTTGACTTTCCTTCCATCCCAGAGGTCTGGATTCAAATCACCGTCCGTTCATGCACCCCTTCCTGAGAACTCGGCACGAAGGTGAGCTGTTCCATGGTTCGGAACCCATGTTAAACTGTAGGTCGTCTTATAGGTGGTAGGTAACTAATTTATCTGCCGCGCCGTCAGGATATGGAACTGTGTGCCGGCGCGCGTGCCCTGCCTCATACCTATAACCTGGGAATCTTCAAGCGTAATTTGAACAAGCTCGATAGCTCAGCGATAGTCCGCAAGTCCGCTGGCATGGTGCCTCGCTGAGCGTGGTTTCGCGAGGCCAGGTGTTTTTGGCTTTCCTGAGCACCCTGAGTCCTCAGCACAGCCACCCATAACGGTTTTTCATAAAATCGGTACCACCGCATTCCGTTGGCACAAAGAGCGCTAACGGAACCCTATTACTAAGCCTCCGCTTTCCGTCCGTCCGTCCGTCCGTCGGTCACAGGGCTGTAGCTCATGAACAGTAATAGCTAGGCAGCAGATTTTTTTACAGAGTTTGTATTAATTTGCCGCTATAAAAAAAATAGGTGTAATGAAACCAAAATTAAAGGGGGCTCCCGTAAAAAAAAAAACCTGGATTTTATGTGTGAAATCTTGTCATTGGTATGCGGTCGTGGGTTCATTCCCACCTCGTGCATGAACCATTTCCATTCTCTTTCTGAGCTGGATAAGTGAATTCGTCGAATCGGTTCGGTATCCGTGTAAAACTGTAGATCTCCTGCCCGCCTGGATTGGTGCCATCGCATTTGGATGAAAGCTGGTCGAAGCGTCATTGCAACATTGTCCTAATTTTTCATCCAGTTCAATGTTAGCCGTTCTCATAAAGGGAAGATCCTGGGATGGCACTTAATTATTTAGAAAGTTTTTGTGGTTTATAGGCTAATATAACGGTATGTTTGCCATCAATGTCCAGTCCGTGAGGATTCATAAGAAAGAGCAAGCAACTCGTATCGTTGCAAAAACAGCAGGTTAAAATAAAATGTGGCTATCACCATACTATCTCAAACGTGACCGAGTACCTATTTATCCTCCGTAGTCACATAGTGCCCGCTTTCAACATTCCCATCAACGGAAGGTTGGCGCGCAGTCATACAAAGTCTATAAAGGGAACTCTAACGGCACCGCACGAACAATGGCGAGCCGTCCAAACAAAATAAAAATAAATGTGCAACGCAATCATAACACAACCATCATTACATTATACGGGATCCGTTCGACGGACAACTACATCCGTACAATGTGTATATACAAACATACCTACATGACATAACATAGAGTCGCGCCGCCACCGCCCGCGCCGTCCCGCTCCGCACTTCCCTCGCAATCTCCAGCCTCGTAAATCAGTCGGCGGCGATTCTCGATTATCCGAACGGTAAACACGATTTGCGTAAAGCGACGCTCACATTCGACAAAGAGCTAAGAAATCTCCAAATAGCGTCAAAACACCGAAACTTTCTAAAGCGAACCGAGGTACGAAGCGTCGTTCCTCGCGGCGCGCCACCGACTCGCGCGCCCCACTCGCCGCGAGGTTAGTTCGAATACGAGAGGCACCGTCGGACGGGCGACGGGGGGTGCGAGGGGTGCGCGGGGCGCGCGGGGCCCGATAATGTTTTTGCCGCGTTCGAGGCGAAGTCGCTCCGTGCCGGAGTCCATTATCTCCGGCGGCGTCCCACTCGCACGCGTTCGCCGCCCGCTCTCCGTCCCGCTCTCGCCTCGCTCCGCCGCGCCGGTTTATTGCCGCGCCGACGAGCGCGCTCGCAACCGTCCGCGTCGCGCCCGAGCCGCCACAAAGTTTTTATGGAAATGTTGATTCGAACGCGGCCCCGGCGAGGCTAACGTCAATATAGCGGCGATAACGAACGACGAGTCAATTAATTATTGTCGTTCGGTAAAGTCGGAGTGTCGGACGGACGGATGAACCAACGGACGAACTCCGATATTCGACACCAGATGGATTTGTTTGTTGTGCAGATAGCGAGCGTGCCTAATCAATTTACTTGCTATCTCTGCCGACCTACTGTTCATTCATGCACGGTGCGCGGGTGCCGTCGCTAGGGTCACAGTGACAACTTGCGCGTAACTCATTATTTATAGATCATTTATAGATATGTACATATGTATATTAATAATTTTATGTATTTAATGGATACGACATTACCGTTATCTCATTAATTTGAGTTTCAGCGATATCTACATTTAAAGCATTGTAATCAGATTTTTGAAAATAATCTGAAAAAGTATTAAAGTCCTGCTTCCGACGAATGTCACGACCAATATTTTTCAGATTATTTAAAAAATGATTACAATGCTTCAAATGTAGATGTCGCTGAAACTAAAATTAATGAGATCCATATATATTCCATCCAATGGTGCATAGGTATTACAATACTAATTGTTTTAAAAGAAGGTATATATACATATAGAACAGCGTAATAATGTAGGTACCTACACAAGACTTCGTTAAACTCATTCAAAAAGTCGCTAAGCACATTGCCAAGTTCTCAGTAAGTTCTTAGTTTTTTCTTAGTTTTTATTTTTTGTTACTTATGTTTTTTTTACTTATTATTTATTTTATTTAATTTTCTTTCTTTTATTAGAGTCAAAGCTACTTATTTAATTTTGTAAACAAAATAGCGTAACTCATTGTGCATGTTGTGTTCGTCCGTAATTATAGATAGTTTCGATTATGTACTGGAACAATTATGTGCGGATGAACCTTAATAAATAAAAAAATAAAAAAAGACCTTTTTAAACGCTGAATACTGAGATGGTATTAAATTGTAATGCGTTTCTTAAAAATCAAACAACAAGCGGTACTAAAAATATAAGTTTAGTACATAGCAATAGTTTCGCACTTTCGCGAACATCAAATGCGTGGGCACAGATTAAACTTGTTATACAATAGAATTATGCAGAAAAGATAATAAAATAAAAGCGTGAAAAAGAAACCATGTTGAACTTACATATAACCACAAAATATATTTCTAACCGTGATTATCATTATGGAACTCTATTTCATTAAGGCCCTGGTACTAGCCAAATCGCAAAGTTAGACGAGGCAACCCAAGTTAACTAACTACATAAGTCTGACGATTATAATTGTCATTCTTACAATATATGATTTCTTGTCTAGGAATCAATATATTTTCGTTAATGTATGTTTCCTTTTTCTATACAAAATACATTGCGGAAACGGTGTCCATTTCCGAACTTTTTTGACTAAATGTAGAAATCTAAAAGCAAATGGAATTTTTTGTTTATGCAGATATGGTGTTTTTGCTTATATCTAGAAATCGAATTACTTTCAGATTTCTAATGAGAAAAATCAACTTTTTTATTTTTATTATTACTTAAATAAATGATGGAATCAAAAAATATTAACAATCCATTATCAGTCTGGAGTTCTATTTGGATTTGCCGAAGTGTCTCACTACATATTATTACATTTGTTAAAAAGTGCATTTGTATGGCGCGAGTAGTTGGCTAGTCCTAGCGCCTTAAAGTAAGCTTTGGCGTGAAGCCAGTGTTTCAATTTTTTTTTTTAAATTGAAATTTGCCATTCTTTGGGCCAAGGCACAATTTTGCGCGGCGACTGCCATTAAACTAGCGAAATCGTGTATATGTGTTTAAGGTAAAAAGACAACTTTTTTCCAATATAAAAGGTATATTAAAAATTTCAAACATGCAGACGTAAATTTCGACACCATATTTTGGAATCAAAAATTCCAAAAACCTAGTAAAACGTTAAGAGCATGTAAAGAGTTATCACCTATAGGAATTGATAGGGCAACGACTATCTTAGGCCATGATGGGATCACCACGAATTATCTTAATCACTGTTTTTTTTAAATATAAGCCCCCGTTAAGAAGTACTAGATTTAAGGCATTATTCCACCTTAGTAACGTACGCACAAATGCTGGTGTTAGAGATCCTGTTAGACGAATGTGCCAGCTGTACAATGAAAAGATGATTAACTCAGATTTGTTTTTCGACTCCACACGTACATTTAAATATAATTGTCAGAAATCTTAAGCTATTGTAAGCAAACATATGTACCAACTATATATCTTCTTCCTATTTACATGTATGTTCCTAGTTTGTAATTCGGCATGCACCACCTTTTCTTTAATGTATTCTTATGTATCAGTGAGGAATAGCTTTGGATACAAGCAAATTCTCATTACTTGTTATTGTTACTGCTTTCATTGTTCGTGTCTGTATTTCCTCCTAAATAAATAAATAAAAAAATACAAAAAAGAAATAAATAGGTTAGTAAATTTAAAAGTACTGCCGATAAACACGTAAACAAGCGTAAATATGCCCAACAAGGTAAACATAGCGGCCTTAGTCAGATAAGGAAACATTAGCTTACGCAATAGTTATATGTATACACATTCACTAAATAGCTACATAATATGCGACAACGTCATTCATACTATTTAAATTCTGACCCAATACGACCAATAATTAAATCCGGGTCGAATCTCTGAACTAAAGGAGAGGAAATAACATGAAACAAAAACGTACGACGACAAATTCCGCATGGAAATGTGTCAAGTGAATGGGGCACTGGGAAAATAATAAAATACAAGTGCGGTATAAAAGGAACGAAGAGTCTATAAGAAACGGGACGAGACTGGCAAGGCGGGGGTGCAGCGGGGGAGGCGAGGGGTGGGGCGGAGGGAGGTTAATGTGAAAGGATGTAAATAAACACAGTTGGGGAATCCGGTCCCGCGCCGAACTGTCACACATCCGCGAAGCCCAATTCCGCCGCCCCACTTACGAACTCTTGAATAGAAATGTTTCAGACTCTACCGACAATAGCGCTTCTAATTTAGTCTCCTCTAAAACTTGAACCCTGATTCTTAAGGTGGCCCAACCCGGCGGGCCTAACTCATTCGCGGGCACGGTACAAAACCGTGCTGTTGCGCACACTGGGACCTTCTCTGTTTCAAAGAATAAGACAGGCTCCGTGATGAGGAAATTGCATCATGTCCACAAAAAAGACAATGTGCATAATAGACTAGGAGGTCGCGACAAAAATGGTAACGATAATGTAAATGGCTAAAATTGGGTTTACAGGATAAAGACCAACTTTCTAAAGCTAAATGTGTCAGTCTGCCTGTGCCAAGCGGTTGCGTTACGTAGATAAGGCGCCTGAAAAATTAGTTATGGTGACAAAAAATATGTATGATAAGGTAAATGGCTTCAAATAACGGAGCATGAAAGTATCAGTACATACTTGCTTAGCAATCTCAAAACTCAACAAATCTTTGGTTGCATTTCGTAGTTATAGGCGATTTAGGTTACAGATATAACTTTAGATATATTAAGGTATTTAATTAAAAAACCGACTGGTTATTGTTGCATAATTAATAGGTATCAATGTTTCTAGAAAATCAGTATATTCATCAGCAGGTACATACAAACATCTATTTTATATAGGCAATCTAGATAACGCAACCACTTGGCACGGGCTGACCGACATATTTAGCATCAAAGAGTTGGTCTCTAACATGTGAACTCAGATTTAGCCGTTTACCTTATAGTGACCAAAAATGTCGTGACCTCCCAGAATATAGTGTATGATTTGGTAAGATTTACGAAAAATTTAATTTCAAAACTACTTATAGCTAAAAGTAAACCACGACCGCTGTAATAAAAAATCTAACAAAAACCAAATAGATTATAAATCTTGATTAAATAAGCTATGTCTGATGACTAGTCTTTTTAAAATCTTCTTACTTTATCATTGCGTAATCCACCTCCACAGTTATTGTATAAAAAACGCGCAAAAAATTCGAACTTTCGGACCTTATAACTTAGAAACCAAACACAGTTCTACAATGCCAATGGTCATCAGACATCTAGTTCGATCAAATAAAGCTATTTTGAGCAAATTTTTGGATCTCTGACAAGAAATATGGGCGTGATCTTCTTTCACCTTTTTGTATGGGGAGATGAGCGGGATGGGCCACCTTAATAGACCAAGCTCCCATTGCATAAAATCTTACCTCACTCGATTTCTCTACAGACGTGTATTGCAGTGAAAGAAAACACTTGGAAACATCGGTTTATAACAGGTTGCCATTCCGTAACCTGGTAAAACCATGTTTTTTTTCGGGTTCAAAACCTCTATTTTGACCCAAAATTATCTCATAAGATTTCACATAGAAAAGTATATGCAGTGAAAGATATGCCTTAGGAGATGAGAACCCGCACAGGTTGCCTCCCCCCACCCTGGAAGGTTCCATGGTCAGCCAAGTTTAATGAGGCCAAAAAATGGGGTCATTTACCTCTATCATAGATTATACCCCATTAACATTTGATTTCTCGATGAAATTTGTACAGAACGATAGCTCAAAATGTGCCATTGATAAAAATATAAGGTTGCCTGTCATCAGCCTGGTAAAACCCTGTTGTCAGCCGCCTCAAAGGAAACGAAGAAAAATCTTCGGTGTGAGAAAATCTCATGTAGTCGCTAAATTCAAGGGGGCAATCAGTCCCAATCTCCCACGCCTCCCACGACGGAAGCATCGTCAGGGTCACTTCGTTGCCCCGGAGTTACGTCTGACAGCCCGGCTCGTCAAACGGTAACTGGCGGGCGTCGGCTGCGAAAATTGTAGGTGTGGGTAGGTTCGGGCTGCCTCGTGGATGCGGGTAGGTTGTCAATTTGCTGCACCATAGACATATAGGGCTCCGTGCACACATAGCTAACGGTGTCAGCTGGTGCCACTGTGACGTGTGCGCCCTTCGGTTTATGCTGAGCAAAAAGAGGAGTCCAAGACGGCGAGAGTCTGATACTGTCGTCCCTGTTGAAGTTTGCATGTCTGGAGATTTCAATGGATTCTCAAACCAAGCATTCTATGGTGCAGCAAACTGACAACCTACCCGCATCCACGAGGCAGCCCGAACCTAACCATACCTACAATCTTCGCAGCCGACGCCCGCCAGTTACCGTTTGACTCCGGGGCAACGAAATGACGGAGGCGAAACATGTCGGCCAAGCACGGCATTGCACACCGGAAAACCGTAAGTTTTCAAAACATTATGTACAGCGACGGTGTAAATCTAAGAACATATGTTCAATGCAGTTCTCGAAAATAATGTCGTTCCGGCTGCATGGCAAAATAGTGTCCTCGTGCTGTAGGACGAATAGGGCGAAGTTGAAAAACGATCAACCTATCTCACTTCTAAGCCACCTGTACAAGGTCTTTTCAAGAGTCATCACGAGTCGGCTGACAGAAAGGCTGGATCGGTACCAGCCCCGTGAGCCAGCTGGTTTTAGAATAGGATACGGCACAATGGATTATATATTTACTGTGTGACAAAAGTGCAGAAGTGCGAGGAGTACAACAAGCCGCTCTTCCTAGCCTTCGTGGACTACAAGAAGGCGTTCGACTCAGTTAAAAACTCCTGAGGTGCAGAATCGCTACATGGAGGTATCGTAAATCTGTATCGGTCCGCGAAGATTACTGTGAGGCTCTATGAAAATATCCAATCCATCCTCCTTGGTAAAGGCGTAAGGGGTATGTGATCTCACCCAAGCTCTTCGCCAACGCATTGGAAGATGTGTTCAAGACGCTTGAATGGGACAACATGGGTATCAACGTTAATAGAGATTTTCTCAGCCATCTTCGCTTCGCCGATGACTTTGTTCTTCTGTCGAATTCCCGAGTTCAGCTTCAGACCATGCTGGAAGACCTTTATAAAGCATTGATATAAAGCATGATGATCCTGAAAATAAACCGGGACAAAACAAAGGTCATGGCGACCGAGGGTATGACGGGAGGACAAATCGTTATCGACAGAGAAGTGATCGAACAGGTTGAAGAGTACGTATATCTCGGTCAGATTCTACGGCTTGGTAGACAAGAACTGACTAAGGAGTTTGAGAGACGGATTCAACTGGGTTGGGCTTGCCTTCGGAAAGCTTAAAATTCGCTCTGAGATCTGACCTTCCACAAAATTTAAAGACCCGAATATATGACCAGTGTGTCCTTCCGGTAATGACGTACGGGTGTGAAACGTGGACTCTGACGGTCGCCGCTGTCAAAAGGTTGAAAGACTTCCCACACTCCGCTTTTCTTTCCACGGCCGCCAGTGTAGGACGCGGTTACTCCAACGGTCTTCATCTCTTCGGCTGATGTGACCAGCCCACACTGCCATTTATCCACGCGGTGTCCAATATCGACTACTTTGGTACGTCGGCAGATTGCCTCGTTACGCACCATAACCCGTAGCGATATTCCCAGCATGGTTCGCTCCATTTCTCGCTGGGCAACTTTCAACCTTTGGACAACGGCGACCGTCAGTGCCCACGTTTCATACCCGTACGTCATAACCGGGTGGACACACTGGTCATATATTCGGGTCTTTAAATGTTGTGGAAGGTCAGATCTCAGAGGGAATTTTAAGCTTTTCGAAGGCAAGTCCAACACAGTTGAATCCGTCTCTCAAACTCCTTAGTCAGTTCTTGTCAACCAAGCCGCAGAATTTGACCGAGATATACGTACTCTTCAACCTGTTCGATCACTTCTCTGTCGATAACGATTTGTCCTTCCGTCATGCCCTCGGTCGCCATGACCTTTGTTTTGTCCCGGTTCAGCTTCAGACCTACCTTTTCCAATGCTTTATAAAAGTCTTACAGCCAGGTCTGAAACTGAACTCGGGAATTCGAAAGAAGAACAAAATCATCGGCGAAGCGAAGATGAGTGAGAAAATCTCCATTAACGTTGATACCCATGTTGTCCCATTCAAGCGTCTTGAACACATCTTCCAATGCGTTGGCGAAGAGCTTGGGTGAGATCACATACCCCTTACGCCTTTACCAAGGAGGATGGATTGGATATTTTCATGGAGACTCACAGTCATGGTCGCGGACCGATACACATTTACGATACCTCGATGTAGCGATTCTGCACCTCAGGAGGGAGTTTTCAACTGAGTCGAAAGCCTTCTCGTAGTCCACGAAGTCTAGGAAGAGCGGCTTGTTGTACTCCTCGCACTTCAGCACCTTTTGTCTCACAGTAAATATATGATCCATTGTGCCGTATCCTTTTCTAAACCTAGCTGGCTCATGAGGCTGGTACCAATCCAGCCTTTCTGTCAGCCGACCAAGAGGCTGACTTTCCGAGAGGCAGCGTTTATCTCATAGACACTAAGCTCCGGCGGCGCACGCCTATCAGATTCGACTGGTTTGCTTGGGCTCGGGGTAGGAATTGCTGCGGAGTACAATTCGACATAAGATTCTTCCATTGCCTGAAGTATATCCGAATTTCTTGCAGTGACAACCCCATTCGCTCGCTCGAGTTTTGAAATTTGTTTGCGCCGGTAGAAAAGGAACAGGCAAACACTTAACTGCCTCGATTTTCTGTTATAATGCGCTCAACCACCAACCAACTTCATATTCTCTCGGCGAATGGACTTGTTGATGGTCTTGTTGAGGTTTTTGTGCACGAGACACTACTGCGGATCTCCCGGTTTCATATTTCGTCGTATTTCCAGGAGCCTCAACGTCTCTGCTGATAACTTACTGCGGTCTGCATGTCGACTTTTGCTGAAGTGCTTTTCTGCAGTATCCGTTAGTGAGGATACGAAGCTCGTATATGCCTTGTCGATGTCGGCATCCTCATCGCGTGGCGCTAAGCATCCTCGAGTTTGGATTCGAAATAGAGCATCTGGTCTGGTATGTTTAGCTTAGCCAGTGGTTTGTGGATGAGTTTGGATTTGGAGAAATTTAATTAAAGTCCAGCCTTATTCTAAGACACTAACTTATTCATTGTTCCGATACCGAAATTGTGATATTTATACTTGGGAATTTACACGTACTCTCGAATTGTTCGGAAATATGGATTTACAGTGACCATCGCCATTTGGCTTATAACTGCATAGAGTAAGCTCGCTAGCTAGGAAATGTGTTATGCAGCTCAGCAGGTTTACACTGATTGTGACTACACATGTGCCTTAAAAGACAAAGAAAAAGCGAAGGCATTTAATATAGTTAAATAGAACGTGAGCCGTTTTCGTCTCGCTGAATGGTCCATAGGAATTGAATGATTGTATACGACATATGATACCATTAATTTTAGTATTGAAGATATAATAGTAAGAAAAACTGAATCAGATAGTAGTCTAGATTCAACTGATGGCGAATAGATTTATCTTTTAATGGCGTGATAAAGAAAGAATGAAATAAAATTTGTTTATTAAATAAAAAAAATAACAACAAAAACATAAACCGAACAATAGTAGTACAATTGCACTGGTTCTGGTTGGCTGGATCAACTGGCTCAACTGGCTGGTCACCTAAAGTGAAAACCCCCAGCAGACGTTGCTTCTCTAATCCACATTTACATTAACTTTTCTAAGGACCACGGACTAAGGTCACTTACTAACTGTTTGAGAATATTATATTCCAGAGTGTAGGTTTTTATGTTATATCACGAATAGCACTCCTAATACTTAGAAACTGAGCGGCATTATGAATATTTATTTAAAATCAAACAACCAGACTAGTCAAGTAAATTAAAGTAAAGTAAAATATATATGTATGGCTGTCACTACATCAGTGCGATTCATTTGACTTAAAATCACGACTGGCACTCGTCATACCTTGATGCATCTCCGCGGCAGCGTACGTTTTTCTTTATACCTATACATGCAAACAGGCAGAACAACAACCAATTGACACAGTTTACTCATTTACTCTACTGTTTCAATAAACATGAAGCTCAAATATGTCATTACATAGGGCACGAATATAAACGGCATCATACATCTGTGCGAATGGAAAGACAAACATTTGACTATTTTACCCTCATTATTTCAAAACATATAATGTGTGCAAATGTCAGTGCGTATAGGTTTCGACTTATGTCATGATTGGTGGTACTCATTTTACGTCTATTCTAAACGAAAACATTATTTTTTTCATTATTGGATACAAAAAACTAATAAGTCCATAGTCGACCCCTGTACCCTTTTTTGCCAAAATAAACGAGGCGCAGGAATGTCAGGGTATGGAATTTATCTTGATACACATGAGATTTTCTCACACCGAAGAGTTCTCTTCGTTTCCTTTGAGGCGGCTGACAACAGGGTTTTACCAGGCTGATGACAGGCAACCTTATATTTTTATCAATGGCACATTTCGAGCTATCGTTCTGCACAAATTTAATCGAGAAATCAAATGAGGTAAATGACCCCATTTTTTGGCCTCATTAAACTTGGCTGACCATGGAACCTTCCAGGGTGGGGGGAGGCAACCTGTGCGGGTTCTCATCTCCTAAGGCATATCTTTCACTGCATATACTTTTCTATGTGAAATCTTATGAGATAATTTTGGGTCAAAATAGAGGTTTTAAACCCGAAAAAAAACATGGTTTTACCAGGTTACGGAATGGCAACCTGTTATGAACCGATGTTTCCAAGTGTTTTCTTTCACTGCAATACACGTCTGTGGAGAAATCGAGTGAGGTAAGATTTTATGCAATGGGAGCTTGGTCTATAACTCAAACTTGCCGTGTGTCGCGCACAATCACAGAAATACCGACACCGAATCGACATGAGCACGGAGCTCCTAGTCCCAGTTGTCACCTAAATTGGCGTTTACATAACTTCGAAGTTACGGTAAAACGTCAAACAAGTTTTTACTAAATATTCTGTGGTTTTACTTCTTCAAGCTGTCAAAGTCAAAAACGGACTTCCGATTAATACGCGGATTCGGCGTAAACGGCAACGTCGACGTATTATGGCGACGGTGAGTAAGCTGTCAAATCAAACTCGGACTCGCAAATGTTAGTTCGCTTAACGCCTACTGCGCGCGCTCTTCAATTTCTCCATACATTTGAAAATACCAGTCATTCAGTTAGCTGTAAACGCCAATTTAGGTGACAGCTGGGACTAGGGTCTCAGATCAATTTTAGACATTATCAGAAGAAGAATTGGAACTGCTACTTCGTATTAGATGCCTGCTGCCAAAACACCCACATTTTAAAATTGACTTCAACCGAATCTGGGCGGAACGGAGATGTCAATCCAAATTCAGACAAACGAAGATAGACCTCCCATAGGAGGCTCAAAAACTATTATATTCAATCCTAGAAACACTTTTCCAGTTCAAGCTCGATTTAAATCCTACGCTTTATATAGCAATCTTGTTAACATACGTTTGCCTTATTTTTATAATATTATAGAGTTAAAGATGAACTAATAGCGGAAGAGTTTTCCCATAGGTTGCTACGAATACGAACCTAAACGTCACATAAGTATACCGCGTCATCAGCGAAGCACATCGCATGCACGAGCAACAATTTCTCTACACTACAATGTATTCACAATGTCGAAGTAATTAAATGTTCTTATCAATGTTTGAACACAGACCACCATTTATTTTGCCCGCACTTCCTGCCTAGAACGTGCCTAAGCGTTTTATTCACTAACGGCATGAATAAACTAAAGAAGGATTGTGACAAAAAATGGTGATTGAAATGGAAGTATTCATTCCTGCCTCTACCAAACGTTCACTAAGAAAGCGGCCCAGAGCTACCTCTCGTAGAACCTCTCGTACCTCGTGTAGAATGTTGTTTTGACACTAACTCCAAAGTCAGCAGCAAGCTCAGCCTTAAATTGAGTTGGATCCGCTTCCACTGTCGCCTTCAATTCTTCGTTGTCGACAATGGTTACCGGCCAAACGAGAGGCTCGTTCTTCAACTCAAAATGTTCAGATCTAAAACGAATTAACCAATAATGGACCGTGTTTATGCAAGCAGTTTAGGCCCGTACACGTTTGTGTCTTGTTGTTTGCGCGGCGGTATTTCCACGTAGGAACTTATATTCGATAATTGTAAGGATATTCCATAGAAATAGTGTGTAAGCGCGCTGCGCGCGCATGCTAGGTCTATGGGATATTCAGTTCGCTCATGGCGCCAAAAAGTACCACAATTTCACAAAAATAAAACACTATGTAAAAACAAATGACTGAATTCAACATTAAAATGATATAGCTGAATATCGAATTTGGCGCACAATTCGATATTCAAATAAATTCTACAGATAATTAAATCTGAAAATGCGGTTTAATAAATCTCCAATTGCAAAGGTATTATTATTATTTTAGGTAATTCATAATAAATATAGGTATTATTAATATTAAAATTAAAACAATTTGATGTCGAAAAACCCTACAAGCACTGATGCAAATATTCACACTCGAGGGCTGACTGTGAGGGTTCATAAAATTACAAATTCACACTTGAGGTTTGTGGGTGTAGCCAGAATCCGAAACGTGATTGTTCTAGCTATTACAAATGAAACATTTAGAAAAGGATTCTAAACTTTTTTTTATGTCGCCCTGTCCTGGAATTACCCTGATCACTATTCCACTATCTATAAATTCCTGTAATGTTAATATCGAATGCAATCGAATATGATGCGTTAATAGGGGACTTAAGGACATGATGGGAGTACAATTTATTGTGAAGGCGTCATGGTCTAAGGCCCCCTTAACCTACACAGAACCTGCCACAAGTCCGATGCACAATCAGAAGTAATGATTGATACTGTATTTGCTGGTGGTTCTGCGCGAAATTACCCCTGCTCTAATATGATCGATTCCTTCAAATGAGGTTACAATAAGAAAAGGGGTAGCCTTGATAATTCGTTCCACATAACGTACAAGGATCGGATTGATTTAACGATGATCCATTGCTATTGCTCAAACGGAATTGACGGTATACCTCTAATCTCACTTTTCAAATTCATGCACTGACTTCATGAGACGTTAGGATGCAAGTAAGATTTAACCTTTTCTGCCGCTATTTCCATCAACTTCCTTTACCAGAATTTGCGTTGCAAGATCGAAGCGTGTCCTCCGATTATTTCTTCCAACTATCTTCAAATGTAAGTTTTTTCCATGATTTTATCCGGACCATCCTAGCATCTTGCTGAATATGTTGTCGTCAGTTTGTAGTAACATTAGTTCAGGTCATGAGCAGTACGTCTCCGGCTAGACCCGGAGTGACGCGTTACTCGAAGGTTGAATGACGTCATTTATAGTTTTTCAAGCGGATAGATGCAAATGTGATACAGGTATGATATTGCGATATAATACCCTCGGTTAGCTAGACAGCATCCAACACTGGATCAGGTCTCAACGAGGTTTGAGCCGAGTTTGAGCTGCAATAAGCATCTCTGACCACGAAGGTGTGTTGTATGTATGGATGTAGGTGTGTGTAGTCGTCCGGCGGAGGCGGCGCAGAATGTTTGTAAACAGGACGGATGCGGTCGGCAGATGGGAGGTGGAGTTATTCGGGTCGTTTTCGCGCCCTTCCCTCTCGCCCTCCCCCCCTCCCCCCTCCCTTCGCTCCCGTCCGCCTCCGCCGCGCCGCCGCCGCGCCACCGCCACCGCCGACACGACGCTAATAATAGCCCAGAGCGACCGCGTCCGCGCCACTGACCTACACCTCGCTTCCAGCCGCTATCTATGTACCTACTAGGTACGTACTCCAATGTGCAACGCCATTCTACTATATCTAGGTATTTCCCACCGACTAACTTATAGCTATTGATTATAGATTATCGGAAAAGCTCGCACAAAATGTAAGTGTAACCATTTATGCAAGTGCAACCGGTTAGCCCCTCGGTGCATGCTCGAGACCGACATGGGCGAAGGTAAACATAATTGCTTCGGTAATGTAGTTTGCCCACGTGTCAAGTTGTCAGTTTGTCAGGATATTTGTGTGATCTCGATGGCGGTATTTTTCTCGCCGTTGACGGTTTCTCGTCTGAGAGAGAAACTGTATCCTGCCTGAGCTCCAAAATCCAATGCTCGAGGAGCACGCGTGCCAGCGAAGGAAGACCACTCTTGCACCACACCACCGAGCAGCGCAGCGATGTTCCGTCGCATGCAGTGTAAGCATATACGGTGGAGGTAAGTACAGCATGAACGCATGCGAACCAAGATGTAAACTCATCTGTCCTACGAGAGCTAACAAATGGTGTGATGGTCAAAATTCGTTCAGGCAGGAGCCCATTTATTGCACATTTGCGACTATTAACTTTTTATCGAGCAAGGAGTAAAATCTTGGATCGTGGAGCCTAGAACAGGATCGAAAGGATACAAGAAGATTGCATGCGAGCATCTATCAAAAACGTCACCGACGATCTCTCATCTCCTGCGAGCTAGCTCGGTGTCGACTGTATAGATGACGTCACAACTATCAACCACAATGCACACTAACGGGCACACCGACAAACACATACACACACGCTTCGACGAATAGAATTGAAAGGCCTCAACGAAATGGAAACACCGCTGTTCTCGCACACAGACGCAGCGTTCGTTGGCGAGATGCAGTTATCTATGCACCGTCGGGCGCGTCGCGTTGCACGTTGCACGTTGCACCTCGCACGTTGCCATCCCGTTTCGGCGACCTTCACCTATTGCGAGGGCACGACGATTGCCACCAGTTGCATGGCGAGCCTGAACAGCCGTAGTGAACGTTGATGCGAACAATCCAACTCGTTATGCACAACGTTACATACGTTTAATTTTATTGGAGAAAAATTACATTTACACCGTTTCAGTACCTGGTATCATTATCATACATTAACATAGGTACAACTTTTTACTTTATACATGAGGCCGCATTTTGTATACTAAAATGTGCACTGTACGATACAGGTATAAAATAAATTAAAAATCAATAAAATTACATAAATAAAAAATAAAATAAAGTAAATAAAATATAAATGAACTTTACTTTGATTATTATAGGGCTCCATCAAGTTTGAGAGCCGCTGCACTGGAGCATGACAGGTCCCATGTATTATATGGTAGTGGACACGGGTGGCTCATATACCACCTCAGAATATTATCTAGCTAACAAACCGCTTTCCAGACATATGTTGGTACCGTGCTAGGATCATCCTTATATTTCTATATGGCTGCATTGAACACGAATAAAAGATACGGATAATTTGAATTGCCGCTTCGACCCGTCTTTCATTGAATGAAACGGGTACTCGACGGGTACCAACCCGAGCTAAATGGGGGACAAATAGTTATACGTGAAATCCGAACTAGAATTCACACATTTTTTAATAAATCACCCGATCATCAATCGTCGAGTCGTTGAAAGAGGCGCGCGAATACGTCACCGGCGACTCGTCCTGCCGCTGCTATCGCCGACCACGTGTGGGCCACGCGGTGCGTCCGCCACCTACCGACGCGGCGGGGGCGGCGGCGGGGACGCGGACCCGACTGCCATTATTTACAATTTACATTGGCGAGATGTTTTTACTATCTCGCCCGTGTCGAGATAACGGGGTCGACGGCACCGCACCGACGCCTCCCACCTGCACGGCGCACGCACACACACAAACACGCGCACCACGTCACCGGGGCCGCGTCACGCCCTTCCTCCAACTAATTCGACCTGCGCGAGCTACGGCTTCACAATGCATCACTTTCGTCGAGCCAGAAGCTGCCTGGGTTTCCTCGAGTGAGCCAAGGAACGTGTCAGCTACATAGGCAGAGCTCCTAGTCCCAGTTGTCCCCTAAATTGGCGTTTACGGAACTTCGAAGTTACGTAAAAACGTCAAACTCCACACAAGTTTTTACTAGATATTCTCTGGTTTTGCTTCTTCAAACTGTCAAAGTCAAACTCGGACTTCAGATTTGTATGAAAACCCGGAGTCGGCGTAAACGGCAACGTTGACGTATTTCCAGCGACGACACGGTGAGAAAGCTGTCAAATCAAACTCGGACTCGCAAATGTTAGTTCGCTTAACTCCCACTGCAAGCGCTCTTCAATTTCTCCATACATTTGAAAACACCAGTCGATCGGTTTGCCGTAAACGCCAATTTAGGTGACAGCTGGGACTAGGGTCTCAGCGTGGGGTGCCGTTGTCGACGACCCCAAAATGTCCCAGAGTTTAGAGCCCTCCAACGCCCGAGGGGTCAGCCACTCAGAGAATGCGGGGGTCCGGGGAATCTGGTGGGAGTCCGAGGAATCTAAGGGAATCTGGGAATCAGGAGAAAATCATAGGCAATATTATCAAATGCATTGCAATGTCTGGGAATCGTAAGTGCGGAAGATCGAGGCATCAGAAAATCATCGGTAGTGACGAGTATTCACGAAATCATAAAAAAAACCGAAAAACGAGCATCGAGCTTTTTGGTCATTGGAAAAAGATCTGATATACATAGTTGTTAGCATATGTTTCACTTTGGAAGACCATCCTCGGCATGAGCTTTTTTTTGCTCATTCGAATTTTATTTTTCAGTATTCTACTCAAATTGAGAGGATACGTTTCAATAAACGTGATATGTGTGTATGTATAATCGGCCGTGAAGCAAGGACACATTAATTGAAGAAATAGCCCAGTAAAAAGAACTACTTTACGAATATACTGCAAGGCTGGACCCGAACTAGCAAAACATACCATTCGCGGGTTGTGTCTACCAATTTTAGACTCTACGCGCCGATTTTAAAGGCGTTACTACTTGTCAAGAAATAGGCTGTAAACATAAAACTATCTACAGTGAGTCTGAAAATACTCGGATACACAGAGCCATAGCCTGCAGGCTATGACAGAGCTTATCGTTCCAATCCCTCGGCAAGTTTGGCACCTCGCCGCAAGCGTGCCAACAGAGTAGTACGTCACGTGATAGCGCGAGATGTCACACGTTTCCACCCCCACCCCCCAGTAAACAATACGAGCGTGCTCCCCGCAGTAGTACGGTTCTCGTCACGGCAAGGTAGCGAGAGGCACACGTGGACCGTCGCCTCCCTCCACCCCCACCCCCACCCCCCCACGACCCGCAACCATCGATCCGTCTTCACGGCTCAGTGGCGGCGGCGGCGCGGCGGCGGCACACTCACACTCCTGCATATTCAAACAAGGGTATAATTTTCGCTTGATCCCTAAGCGCTAACTATGGATGTTGTACGACTCCGGGTATAACTATTATACTCCTAATTCATTTCTTCTATTACTTCAAGAAGAGCCGGTCTACCTTGGTAAATTAGATCACCGGATGATCCAGACAAGTGAGTGATACATTGTGGACTTTTGGTTACATTCCGTGCCCGCATGGTACAAAATACAACAAAATATGTAATTTTAGTAGTTGTTTAGTTTTATTAATTACTAGCTGAGGTACCTGCCTCTGCTCGATGTCGTTTTAGACTGATGTCGGGCCGAATTATTTGTGAACGAATCCCCCAAAACAATTTTCAAATGAAACTCGAAAGTTCATCAAAATTGGTTCAGTAGTTTAGGCGTGAAAACGCAACAGACAAAAAGAGTTAAATTGGCATTTATAATATTAGTATTGATTTAGTTGTGTTTTGTTAAGAACGGCCCGTAAGCTATGTTCCCCATACAAAGGTAGTTTCCTAATCATTTGGAAAACACTGTTCCGATTTACTTAATATTTGGATATTGTCAGCCTCATTGGCCCAGTGGCTCGACACTTCGGCGATCGCTCTCCGAATTTAAGCAACGCTGGGTCCGGTCTGGTCTTGGATGGGTGACCATTCGACCGTTGAGAGAGGCTGGCCGTGGTTCGGATTCCACGTTAAACTGTAGGTCCCCTTCCTTACTTACTAGGTGGTAGGGTTTATCCCGCCCGGGTTGGTACCATCGCATTGGATGAACGATGGTCGAAGCGGCAATGAAAATTGCCCTTGTTTTCCATCCAGTTCAATGTAGCCGTGCAATATAAGGAAGGTCCTGGCATGGCACCTAGTTCCCATGTGGTGTGTTGGGCGAATACCATGACAGAAGGTGTGGTGGTGTGGGATTAACCTAACCTAACCTAACCTAACCTAACCTTGGCTGACACCGACTCAAAAAATAACAGAAATCGTAACTACAAAAATGGAAATTATTTTTAACTTTTTAGTGCTTTTTCTTTGAAGTCGGTTATTTTTTTTGTTAATTTTTTTTTATTTGTTTATTTTTAGTGAATCTGAAGTACACTTACTAATTTGTACACGTCCTTTCCAATAAAAAAAGAATCATTGAAATCGGTTGGCGTTATATTGAGTTATTCGTCCATTTGTCGCGCACATCTTAATACAAATTTAAGACTTTCATGATTTTCTCATGGATATCATTGTCAGAACTTAACCAAAATAAAATGGGACCACTTGGGAAGCACTAGCTATCATTTAAAAAAATAATCATCAAAATCGGTTCACCCAGGCAAAAGTTATGAGGTAACAAACATAAAAAAAAAACAAAAAAAAACATACAGACGAATTGATAACCTCCTCCTTTTTTGAAGTCGGTTAAAAAATCTAAAGCAAGTCAAATAACAGGCAAAAGAAAATCTTGACACAAATTTTCTTTTCTCTGTTGTGTGACACAGGATACATTTTTCGAAAAAACAAACACGTGCAGACATAGATATTTGTTGCCTGATATTAAATTCCAAATATCAAGCAAATTGGAATAGTGGTTTTCAAATTATTAGTAAACTACGTTTGTATTGGGAGCGTAATTTTCTGATGCTTACGGGCCCACCTTAAGGTCGGCCCGTAAGCATCACAAAATTTCGCCTCCCATACAAACGTAGTTTACTAATAATTTCAAAACCACTGTTCCAACTTACTTGATATTTGGTATCTAATATTAGGTTACAAATATCTGTGTCTGCATGGCTTTCTTTTTTCGGAAAATGTATTCTGGGTCAAACCACAGAGAAAACAAAATTCGTATGAAGATTTTCTTTTTGCTTACATTTTATTCGGTTTGGATTTTTCAAAAAAACAAAAGCATGCAGACACAGATATTTGTTACCTGATATTAGATATTAAATATCAATTTAATTGGAATAGCTGTTTCCAAATGATTAGTAAACTACGTTTGTATGGGGAGCATGGCTTACGGGCCGTTCTTAACATGCGGGTACGGAATAAAATAAAGTCCTCAATTTATCACTCATTTGTCTGGATCGCCCGGTGATATAATTTACCATGGTAGAAGGCTAGACCTAAGAAACTAGTGAGTATCAAAATATGCGGGCTGGAACCAGCCCTAGTGCGCCGGACTAAAGCGGTTTTTGTATGGTTAGTCCGGCGCTATTCTCGTACTAAGTTTTGACAGGTGCTCTCTGAATACAACTGTAGGACTATGGGAAAGACTATTAGAGATGTTCTATAGACATGGAACCGGAAGAGGCATGGTGCGCGACTTTTAGGCATCCGAAATTCACGATCCCCACAATGTTTGAATATCATTTAAAAACCACTGAACTAACTTACTTGATTATAGTTATCTAACATCAGTCTGAGCTCAGGACACGGGCCTTGCTTTTCATGCGAGAGGTCATACGTCACTTTATTTCTCTTTCTGAGAAGGTCCAGGTAATTTCGTCACGAACGTGAGCTGTTCCATAATTCGTAGTCCACGTAAATTGAGATCCCATCCACAACGGGTTAAGGCCGCGTATGAAGCTAGACAAATTCCCGATTTCCCCCCCACCGCTCCGCTAGACGCCAACGCAGCAGTGGCGCCGTGAATCTTAGGACAAAACTGAAATGAGATATTGTTAGAGCGACACCTATACGCCGTCGCTGGAACTTCGTGAAAGTTGTATCGATCCCGCGGCAAGTCGTCAATGATCATACAACCAATCACAAGGCTCGAGATCACCCGCCATATTATTCACATTGCTGCTAGAAAACAGCCACCATTTCGTCAGATCTCTACTTCATGAAAGGATTTACTATTTTCACATTGATCGCCAGTAGCTGGTTGGTGTAGCGCGTGAGAGGTCTTATCTACAGTTATTGTTCGATGGGGGATGTCGGTTCGAATCCTGTATGTTACAATTTTTTTTTCTGTTTTTTTACTTTTTATTGTTATTGGTGCATAGTATATAATTATAGCGTGAGTTAGACTTAATTGATTTACACATATAAAAAAATATTACATAATAATAGGTTTTGGTAAAAGTTTTTACCTGAGAAACAATTTTAAAAAGTATAAACGTCATTTGATACAATAAAAAGTAAAATAACACTTTTAAAAAGGATATACGTGAGACGATGGAGAAATAATTTCCATACAACGAGCGCGCAAAAAATGATGCCACGCGACTTACAACATTATATCGCCGTTCTAGCGCCGTAACGCAGTGATGAAAACGGAGAAAAATCTAATTTTTTGTCTCCCAAATTGATAGGTAAATTGATAAAAATAAGAATTATTTTTCAATAAACCTGATGGTCGTAACGTCATTCTTCATTAGTAGTGAGAGCCGAAACAAAGGCCAAATTCCTCCCGCAGCACAAGTGAAGTAAATTTCCTTTTTTGTACTAAGCAGGTACCTACGTCGCTTATTCCAAGGAATGTGACAAGTAGTGTCGACACTTTTTGGGGTTCCGTACCCAAAGGGTGAAAACGGAACCCTATTACTAAGCCTCTGCTCTCCGTCCGTCCGTCCGTCCGTCCGTCCGTCCATCCGTCCGTCCGTCCGTCCGTCCGTCCGTCCGTCTGTCACAGGGCTCTATCTCATGAACCGTAATAGGTAGGCAGCTGAAATTTTCACAGAGTGTGTATTTATTTTGCCGCTATAACAACAAATAGGTAAATTAAAAAAAAATATTAAATTTAAAGGGGGGCCCATACAAAAGAAACGTGATTTTTGGTGTTGATGGTACGGAACCCTTCGTGTGCGAGTCCGACTCGCACTTGGCCCGTTTTTTTAGTTCAATTTGCTCTCCTGTGGTCGCCTGGTACGCAGTATCCTCCACTTAGCTGCTATTTGCCGCGGCAGCGAGTGCCGCGTCTTTTGTCGTTTGAACATCTTTTGTTCGACGTTGGCGACGTTGTCGTCGTTGTTCGTTGTTGTTGATGTCGAAAACGGAACCCTATGCGCGCTCGTCGATTGTATCTCGTTCACTCGCGTCAGTCGCGCGGTCGCGCCGCGCCGAAGTGTCTTATAATATTTGGACGCTCGTCCGCTCCGCTGTAGCGCCACAGAGCAGCGCTGTGAAACAATCGAATAATGTAGATTTGTATTCGAATGAATCGAATAACGGGAACAATCGAATAATTCGATTGATTTTATTCGCAATCGCCTATCGCTAGTCTACGACCAGTGTTTCCAATAATAAAACGAAAACAAATGTTGACATGACAGACAGTTAGATCAGGTCGGGGCGTTTATTTTGAGTGGTCGCATGATGGGTCTAAGACCAGTGTTTCCCATGATATAACAAAAAACAATTTTGACATGACAGGCAGGTAGATTAGGTCGGGGCGTTTATTTTGAGTCGTCGCATGATGGGTCTACGACCAGTGTTTCCCATGATATAACGAAAACAAATTTTGACATGACATACGGGTAGATCAGGTCGGGACGTTTAATTTGAGTGGTCGCATCATGGGTCTACAACCAGTGTTTCCCATGATATAACGAAAACAAATTTTGACATGACAGACAGGTAGATCAGGTCGGGGCGTTTATTTTGAGTGGTCGCATGATGGGTCTACGACCAGTATTTCCCATGATATAACAAAAAACAATGTTGACATGACAGACAGGTAGATTAGGTCGGGGCGTTTATTTTGAGTGGTCGCATGATGGGTCTACGACCAGTGTTTTCCATGATACAACGAAAACAAATTTTGACATGACAGACGGGTAGATCAGGTCGGGACGTTTAATTTGAGTGGTCGCATCATGGGTCTACAACCAGTGTTTCCCATGATATAACGAAAACAAATTTTGACATGACAGACAGGTAGATCAGGTCGGGGCGTATAATTTGAGTGGTCGCATCATGGGTCTACAACCAGTGTTTCCCATGATATAACGAAAACAAATTTTGACATGACAGACAGGTAGATCAGGTCGGGGCGTTTATTTTGAGTGGTCGCATGATGGGTCTACGACCAGTGTTTCCCATGATATAACGGAAACAAATTTTGACATGACAGACGGGTAGATCAGATCGGGACGTTTATTTTGAGTGGTCGCATGATGGGTCTACGACCAGTGTTTCCCATGATATAACGGAAACAAATTTTGACATGACAGACGGGTAGATCAGATCGGGACGTTTATTTTGAGTGGTCGCATGATGGGTCTACGACCAGTGTTTCCCATGATATAACGAAAACCAATTTTGACATGACAAACAGGTAGATCAGGTCGGGGCGTTTATTTTGAGTGGTCGCATGATGGGTCTAAGACCAGTGTTTCCCATGATATAACAAAAAACAATGTTGACATGACAGACAGGTAGATCAGGTCGGGGCGTTTATTTTGAGTGGTCGCATGATGGGTCTACGACCAGTGTTTCCCATGATAAAACGGAAACAAATTTTGACATGACAGACGGGTAGATCAGATCGGGACGTTTACTTTGAGTGGTCGCATCGTGGATCTACGACCAGTGTTTCCCAAGATATAACGAAAACTAATTTTGACATGACAGACAGGTAGATCAGGTCGGGGCGTTTATTTTGAGTGGTCGCATGATGGGTCTACTACCAGTGTTTCCCATGATATAACGAAAACCAATTTTGACATGACAAACAGGTAGATCAGGTCGGGGCGTTTATTTTGAGTGGTCGCATGATGGGTCTAAGACCAGTGTTTCCCATGATATAACAAAAAACAATGTTGACATGACAGACGGGTAGATCAGGTCGGGACGTTTAATTTGAGTGGTCGCATCATGGGTCTACAACCAGTGTTTCCCATGATATAACGAAAACAAATTTTGACATGACAGACAGGTAGATCAGGTCGGGGCGTTTAATTTGAGTGGTCGCATCATGGGTCTACAACCAGTGTTTCCCATGATATAACGAAAACAAATTATGACATGACAGACAGGTAGATCAGGTCGGGGCGTTTATTTTGAGTGGTCGCATGATGGGTCTAAGACCAGTGATTCCCATGATATAACAAAAAACAATGTTGACATGACAGACAGGTAGATTAGGTCGGGGCGTTTATTTTGAGTGGTCGCATGATGGGTCTACGACCAGTGTTTCCCATGATATAACGGAAACAAATTATGACATGACAGACGGGTAGATCAGATCGGGACGTTTATTTTGAGTGGTCGCATGATGCGTCTACGACCAGTGTTTCCCATGATATAACGGAAACAAATTTTGACATGACAGACGGGTAGATCAGATCGGGACGTTTATTTTGAGTGGTCGCATGATGGGTCTACGACCAGTGTTTTCCATGATACAACGAAAACAAATTTTGACATGACAGACGGGTAGATCAGGTCGGGACGTTTAATTTGAGTGGTCGCATCATGGGTCTACAACCAGTGTTTCCCATGATATAACGAAAACAAATTTTGACATGACAGACAGGTAGATCAGGTCGGGGCGTTTAATTTGAGTGGTCGCATCATGGGTCTACAACCAGTGTTTCCCATGATATAACGAAAACAAATTATGACATGACAGACAGGTAGATCAGGTCGGGGCGTTTATTTTGAGTGGTCGCATGATGGGTCTACGACCAGTGTTTCCCATGATATAACGGAAACAAATTATGACATGACAGACGGGTAGATCAGATCGGGACGTTTATTTTGAGTGGTCGCATGATGCGTCTACGACCAGTGTTTCCCATGATATAACGGAAACAAATTTTGACATGACAGACGGGTAGATCAGATCGGGACGTTTATTTTGAGTGGTCGCATGATGGGTCTACGACCAGTGTTTTCCATGATACAACGAAAACAAATTTTGACATGACAGACGGGTAGATCAGGTCGGGACGTTTAATTTGAGTGGTCGCATCATGGGTCTACAACCAGTGTTTCCCATGATATAACGAAAACAAATTTTGACATGACAGACAGGTAGATCAGGTCGGGGCGTTTAATTTGAGTGGTCGCATCATGGGTCTACAACCAGTGTTTCCCATGATATAACGAAAACAAATTATGACATGACAGACAGGTAGATCAGGTCGGGGCGTTTATTTTGAGTGGTCGCATGATGGGTCTACGACCAGTGTTTCCCATGATATAACGGAAACAAATTATGACATGACAGACGGGTAGATCAGATCGGGACGTTTATTTTGAGTGGTCGCATGATGGGTCTACGACCAGTGTTTCCCATGATATAACGGAAACAAATTTTGACATGACAGACGGGTAGATCAGATCGGGACGTTTATTTTGAGTGGTCGCATGATGGGTCTACGACCAGTGTTTCCCATGATATAACGAAAACCAACTTTGACATGACAAACAGGTAGATCAGGTCGGGGCGTTTATTTTCAGTGGTCGCATGATGGGTCTAAGACCAGTGTTTCCCATGATATAACAAAAAACAATGTTGACATGACAGACAGGTAGATTAGGTCGGGGCGTTTATTTTGAGTGGTCGCATGATGGGTCTACGACACATACAGTGTTTTCCATGATATAATCTACAGTGTTTTCCATGATATAACGAAAACAAATTTTGACATGACAGACGGGTAGATCAGGTCGGGACGTTTAATTTGAGTGGTCGCATCATGGGTCTACAACCAGTGTTTCCCATGATATAACGAAAACAAATTTTGACATGACAGACAGGTAGATCAGGTCGGGGCGTTTATTTTGAGTGGTCGCATGATGGGTCTACGACCAGTGTTTCCCATGATATAACGGAAACAAATTTTGACATGACAGACGGACAGATCAGATCGGGACGTTTACTTTGAGTGGTCGCATCGTGGATCTACGACCAGTGTTTCCCAAGATATAACGAAAACTAATTTTGACATGACAGACAGGTAGATCAGGTCGGGGCGTTTATTTTGAGTGGTCGCATGATGGGTCTACTACCAGTGTTTCCCATGATATAACGAAAAAAAAATTTTGACATGACAGGAAGTTAGATCAGGTCGGGGCGTTTATTTTGAGTGGTCGCATGATGGGTCTGCGACCAGTGTTTCCCATAATATAACGAAAACTTATTTTGACATGACAGACAGGTAGATCAGGTCGGGGCGTTTATTTTGAGTGGTCGCATGATGGGTCAACGACCAGTGTTTCCCAAGACATAACGAAAACAAATTTAGACATGACAGACAGGTAGATCAGGTCGGGACGTTTACTTTGAGTGGTCGCATCATGGGTCTACGACCAGTGTTTCCCATGATATAACGAAAACAAATTTTGACATGACAGGGAAGGTAAATCAGGTCGGAGCGTTTATTTTGAGTGGTCGCATGATGGGTCTACGACAAATGTTTTCCCAGATATAGCGAAAACATATTTGGTCATGACTTGACATGTACAACACATGAAATTGAACTGAACCGTTCCTCCGAGATTAATATTGGAGTTTCTTTTCGTCATAGAATTTATTTATTATTTATTATATAATATTAATTTTTATTATTATTTTATTTTAGCTATTTGTTGTTATAACGGTAAAATAAATACACACTCCGTGAACATTTCAGCTGCCTACCTAAGGCCCTGTGACAGACGGACGGACGGACGGACAGCGGAGGCTTAGTAATAGGGTTTCGTTTTCACCCTTTGGGTGCGGTACCCTAAAAACGAACCAACAAAACAAAACATATTATTTATGTCATTTATTCTTTTCACGGAGTTTTCCTTCTGTTCATGTTATTCATTATTCTGTGCCGCCGACAAAAACTACAAAAATCCGCCCGCCGCCGAGCTATCTGCCAAGGTCATGTGACTTGTCCTGTCGCGACCCGTCCGCAATGGACGTACTTGCAGACGCACGTTCCACGGGGAGGCGGATATTTACGGCCGCCCCAATACTCGTAGTGCCCGCTAGGCTTGAGAAGGAGAATTTAGCATAATTACGTAACGATAGTCGTGGCACAATGGTTTTAGTGTCGTATTTTTGCTGCGAAGTTGAGAACCACACATATCGAAGTTCGGTTCCTGGAAACATCACTTTTTTTATATTATAACAAATATTTTATTTATTTATGATATTTTTATTTATTTATATCTTGCTAACCGAACGTTACTAACCAGTCTCAATTATTTCGGCTTTAGACCTCAATAACATTTGATTGAGAATTGTACAGCGCCATCTATGAAGTTCAGCTGATGCTCGTAGGAATTTGGTTAGGAACTTTGTTACTGTCGCGATCCCGAAAGCGATCTCCGCGTGCGGAGAGTCGTGCGGAGAGGCGTGCGCCCGCTTCGAAACATCGCAGCGGACTGAGGCTACCGAAATGGCGATAGATAGTCGCCAAGAGAACGAAAGGGAAAGGGATACTTTACGGTGCTCAGAAATTTTGTCGTAAGTCCAAAATTCATTTTTTTGATGCTTTGAATGAAAAATTGTGTCCAAATGCAACAATAATCATTCAAAAATTTGAAAATCATGATGCAAATATAATGTGAGATTACTAGTACTGTAATTAACACCAATTCTGAGAAATAAAGCATAATGTGAAAAAATCGACCTATTTTCGCGATTTTTTTCTATCGGGCCAATGTTATGCTATTGGAACAATAATCATTCAGATTAAGCGGATATAAGTGAAGTTTCATATAACGCAATTTTAGCATGATTAGTTCAATATTCTCTGAGAAATTAAGACAAAGCTAAGTGCGATTTAGCGTCATACGGAGCCTTAAACCCGGGTTGCCGGTTGGTATCATCGCATTGGATGAAAAGGTGGTCGAAGCGGCAATGAAAAAGTATCCTCGTTTACCATCCCGTTCAATGCAAGCAGCATAAGGTCCTGGCATGGAACCTAATTCCTTCGGAAATTCCGTGTGTTTGGTTATTGTCACAACAGAAGGTAGGTTGTGAGGAAGTTTGATTTCGTCTAGCAGCAACGTTTACGTCACGCAGAGCTGTCTCCGTAGTGGAACAGCTGAGTATGGATGGAGTGGCCTAGGCCGAGCTAGACGGGACGAAAGCGAGAGTGGGTGAACGCAGTCACGCGCGCCTCCTCCTCCTCCCCCGCCCCGAGCCGCCATCGCGCTGCCGCGCGCCGCCGCCACCGACCGGAGATCCGAGGATATCGGCTACGCGAACGACGCCGCCGTTGAGTTTAGTCGATTTATGTATTAGATTTAACTTTGATTAAATAATGGAGCTGCCTGAGCAGTTTTTTGAAGAAGTCGTCAACCAATGATGGTTAATATCACACAACATTCCTTTAGGAACTAGGTTTTGTAGGGTCTAGTCGCAAAAAATGGTAGATTTCTGGAGCGCTCACTGTGTATGTTTGCAAAATAATCATCGGCCGAGGGCGATTTTTTTCCATTTCCAGCAGTGACCGGACCCTCGGCACGTGAATCCGTTCACGCTCGATCGTTTTTTTTTTATGCGACCCGACATGGATGGCTACCACACAACTACCGTTATGATATTAGCCCAATACACCACATTCCCGATGGAATTTGGTGCCATGCCGGGACCTTCCCTTTATGAGCACGGCTACATTGAACTGGATGGAAAACACGGACAATTTTTCATTGCCGCTTCGACCATCTTTTCATCCAATGCGATGGTACCAACCGGGCGGGCTTAAACCCTACCACCTAGTAGGGGAAGGGGACCTACAGTTTTACATGGATTCCGAACCATGGAGCAGCTCGCATTCGTCGCAATGCACTTATCGAACTCGGAAAGAGAAAGACAGTGTGGTGCATGCCGGTATTGAACCCAGGTCTCTGGTACGCTAGGCCAGTCCCCGTGCCACTAGGCTACGAGCTGCTTTTTTATGTCACTGGACATGGATGGCTAATACCAAACTTATTGTCAGCGTATTCGCCCGACACAGCGTATGGGAACTAGGTGCCACGCCAGGACCTTAGGTTGAATAGGGGCTGAATGTTTGTATGGGAAACTAATATAATATTACGATTCCGACATCGGTCCAAAACGACATTGACCCAAGCGGAGCCGGGTACCTAAGTTAGACATAAAATAATTGACAATTTAAAAAGTCACCGGTCGCGGGCCCGCTGCATACAGCTGCACGATGAAAATGGCGGTCGAGCGCGCTGCAAGCCGCAAATTGGGGTCGGGATTCATTGACCAGTTTTAAGCGTACGCATAGCAAGACTTATAACCAAGTAATACCAGCAGCGTTCTGAATGTACCCGTGCGTTTTGGGTTTCTGAAGTAAATAAAAAACATAAAATGTTATGGTGGGCCCGTAAGCTATTGTCCCCAAGCAAACTTAGTTTGAATATCATTTGAAAACCTCTGGACCGATTTACTGACACCCTATACATAGATTTAAATAGTTTAGCCTTGTTTTAGCCCATCGGAGGCTATTTTGCTCTTCTTGCACTTACTAATTTGGACTTAGTTACTTGGAAAACGTTTTTAAGCCAAAACTGACTGTTTAGTCCCAAATTGCAAGCCTCTAAAAAGTAGTTTGCCAGCATCAGCTGTCAAAGACAAGACAGTGAGTTGGCAATTTTCTGTGGTCGGCGGTCCAAGAGGAGACAGTGTCACAGAAGTGTCAAGAAGTTGTCAATCGTGTGAATTCGTGTCCGGTTCATTTCGCATCGCGTTCCTCGCGTTTTGCCGACAAAAGCGAATATTTAGTGTGGTGCTTCGCCCAGGCATTGTGAAGTGGCCGGATAGCCTTCGTGTCCAGGGGTGGAGCCAGGAGGAAACCTCTTCCGCGTAACTGCGCGTGCTTCGAGACGTCGCCGGAACTCAACACAACGCCAGGTTTGAGTGAGTTCCCGAGTCCTTCCCAACCCAATACTCACGACCACGTCCTGCCGGCACAGGACACCATTCGACGGCGTATGTACTTACGCCTCTAAAACACTGACTTTTTGTGCTGTCGTTAACCCAGAGTTATTTTTTTTCTTCGAAAAAACGTGACACATATTGATCGATAGATGTTTGATGTTGAAAATAAATTAAATTGGCTAGTTGGTTTTGAATTAGTTTTTAAGCTTGTTTGGGAAGTGTGCAATTTAGTTCAATAATAACCTTGCTCAAAGTGACACATAATCACTTGTTTGAGCATTCGTTTCGGACGTCGGGCCTCACGTAAAGTCCATGAATCCAGGCAGCACGAACGCCAGTCGCGGCTGGTGCATAGTTGGCGGGTTTCGCTCGTTAAGAAGAAATATTTGCGGCGGCGGCTCCGCTCGCATTTTAATTAAATAACGTCAGAAGCGCGGTAAGTCCTTCCGGAGAAACGAATTATTTGACCACAGCGATTTAGAATTTGAACTTCCGCGCTGGGAAATGTTCAAGATATATAAATCTCCGCACAGATTCTAGCTTGTTAAAAATATAACTCGAGGCAAAAAGAGCTATGTTATTGTAGGTCAGAGATGAGCTTTTCTGCGACCCCGAACAAACTCGGGCCCCGCGTCTCGTTATACATTTCATGAAAAATATCCGCAGGTCCCTTCCGGTCTAGACGGCCCCGTCGAGCACCGCGAGGTGTCCCCCCCTGCCACGGGGGGGCGCCGGGTAGCCGCACATAGAGAAGGGTGTTTCCGAGAGAATCCCATAGTGGTCGCGTATAAAATAAATGGGTCTCGGTCTCTGCCCCTCCCCCACCCCCCGCTCCCGCGGGGTGGGCCGGGGGGGCGGCGGGCGGCGGGAGGGAGGGGGAGGGCGACATGGCACATTTTATTGAATGTCTTTATAGCGCTTACAGGCCACCTGTTGGCTCGGCTGGCGGCGGCGGCGACGGCGGCGGGTCGAGCCGAGCCCCAACAGCTGATTGCCTATTACTGTTGTGTTGGCGTCGCGGCGGCACATTTGTCTGAGACTAGGACCCTCCCCCCACCCCCCACCTCGCCCCCCCGCCCGCGCGAGGGTCGCCGCGGTGCGGTACATCCTACATCCCCCCCGCTACCCCCGCCGCCGTCCGCGACCTTGCCAAGTGCGAAGCCTTGACACTGATCCTTCATTCGAGGCCCACCTAACCTACTCCCGACTGGGATTGCGGTGCGTGGACACGCAACGCAAACCGAGCATAACCCATTACCCGAGTATTTTATTGATTTGACTGATCAGTAGATAAAATATAATATACTATCGAAAGTAAAAACCGACCAAGTGCAAGTCGGACTCGCACACGAAGGGTTCCGTGCCATGGTAAAAGATTTACCACAAAAAAACACGTTTTTTGTATGGGGCACCCCTTTAATTTTTATTATTGTATAATTTTACCTATTAATTGTTATAGCGGCGAAATAAATACATAATCTGTGAAATTTTCAGCTGTCTACCTGTTACGTTTCATGAGATACAGCCCGATGACAGACGAACGGACGGACAGCGGAGGCTTACTAATAGGGTTCCGTTTTCACCCTTTGGGTACGGAACCCTAAAAAGACAAAAGTTGTTTCCCAACAAAAGAGGAAAAGCCGTTCGTTGCATGCCCCGGCGAGTGCCCCGGCCCTTTTCGATAATCTTCTTCTCGCGTATTCACTCACTCATAAAGCATGACAGCGCACTGTTCGCCGCAACACCGAGCAACATAGCAACAATCATTCCACCGCGCGGCGCATCTCGCCGGTCACTTCCCGCGCCGCCGCCGTGCCTGCGCGGCGAGAGCGCGTCTCTAATTATGCGCCGTGCGTCCGTCCGTCCACAAATTACACCTCACTGGCCGGACACACCGCGCTCCGCAGAGGGGTAACCGGACCATCTCGCGCTGTAGAGGAGTGCACTCACCAACTCTTTCGAAAACGGAATTAACCGAAATATTGCGACTCGCGACGCATCAAAAGAGGCCCTAGTCTGAGTCAACTTTACATATTTTTATCTGCAAGTTAGGACTTATTAACTTCAACGCACTAAACATTTTCATATAAAGGGTGGTTAAATTTCAAGGGCCGATGTTGATTTTGAATAAAACACAAACTATTTAGGAAATTATTGTAATTTTATTTTATTATGATATATTGGTATTACTCAATTATGTATGGAACAAAATATCGGCCAAATGGGCGCCGCGACCACGGCGGCACACCTCCATCCGATGGTCCAAATTTTCGATGACCCTGAGGCATAATGGAGGTTCTATGCCGTTAATGTGCCGAATTATCTCATCCTTTAGCTCTTGAATTGTTGCTGGCTTATCGACGTACACCTATTCTTTCAAATAACCCCAAAGAAAAAAGTCCAACGGTGTCAAATCACATGATCTTGGCGGCCAATTGACATCGCCATTACGTGAGATAACACGGCCATTGAATTTGTTGCGCAAAAAAGCCATTGTTTCGTTAGCTGTGTGGCAAGTGGCACCGTCCTGCTGAAACCACATATCGTCCACATCCATATCTTCCAATTCGGGCCATAAAA
The DNA here is from genome assembly GCA_946894095.1 of Incurvaria masculella. Taxonomy (NCBI): domain Eukaryota; kingdom Metazoa; phylum Arthropoda; class Insecta; order Lepidoptera; family Incurvariidae; genus Incurvaria; species Incurvaria masculella. Next base: position 12,413,764 of record OX335641.1, on the reverse strand, counting down.
AGTTCGTTATCATCTCACGATAGCGAACACCATTCACAGTAACTGCCTGACCGGCCTCATTTTGGAAAAAATACGGCCCGATGATGCCGCCAGCCCATAAACCGCACCAAACAGTCACTCTTTGTGGGTGCATTGGTTTTTCGACAATCACTCTTGGATTCTCATTCGCCCAAATGCGGTAATTCTGTTTATTGACGAATCCACTGAGGTGAAAATGTGCATCATCACTGAAGATGGTTTTCTTCGAAAATTGATCATCCACTGTTGCCATTTCTTGCCACCATTCTGCCCATTCACGACGTTTGGAATGGTCAAGAGGCTTTAGTTCTTGAGCCAATTGCACCTTGTAAGCGTGTAAATGCAAGTCTTTATGCATAATGTTCATCAACGACGAGCGTGAGAGGTGCAATTGTTGGGCACGACGACGAGTTGAGGTGGACGGCTCTTCAGCCACACTATCGCGAACAGCAGCAATATTTTCTGCAGTACGAACTGTACGAGCATGCACTGGTGTTCTCACATCTTCTACAGACCCGGTTTGCTCGAATTTTTCCACGATTTTTGCGATTGTACGCACATTTGGACGATCAAATTGACCAAAAAAATCACGAAGTGCACGATATGCATTTTGATTTGAACGCCCATTTTCATAATAAGTCTGGATAACTTTAACACGTTGTTGGATTGTGTATCTCTCCATGGTTCAAATTGAGTAAGTCTGAAATAGAGAAATGTCAAATAAAATTCGGAAAAAAACTTGGCGTTTAGGTGTGGTTCATATTCAACATCGGCCCTTACAATTTAACCACCCTTTAGAAGAGACGACAGATTAGATAAAAGGGCGACCTAGACAAAGATATCAACGATCAGAAATTTCTGGAGTAGTCGGATTAGGTTGTGAAATGTAAAAATGCGATTCGACTGGTATGTTGGTAACGTTAAACAAGGTCTTTTTCGGTGGTCCCACTACAAATGTCATAAGATTCCGCAAATATTTTATGACATAAGCACATTCGTGGCGAGTTTACTCGTATCTTGTGGTATAGTTGTAAACCGGTAATCCCCCTGGTTGTGACGGAGTATGAACGCAGCTGCGTGCACGGATTCGGTCGATCGCTTCTTCGTGACTGCATGTGACAGCCCTGAAGCGCCACACAGGCGAGCAAGTGCAGGCGATGAGCGACACGGCCGTGAGGCAAGTGCTTACATTCATTGTCGACATTCATTGAATTAGAACCGACCGATCCTGTAAATCCTTCAATACTAGGGGCAGCAATCAGTTGAATATGCACTCCCTGAAGAGGTATTTCCCCTAAAACAGGTTTTAATCATTACACGCCTATTTATGCAGTAACAAATATATGTCATCTATCATTACACATATTAAAAAAGTTTTTTTTATAACTTCTTAGCCCAGAAAAGAGGTTAAATTTTTTTCCATTAACAGGGGCTGAACCGGCTTAAGATGTGGGAAAATATGTGAGCAAGTTCGAGGAATTTTGCACCAATCAAAAGTGGATGCCAAATATTGTACTCGGTAAGAGCGCAGAAGGTATGACTTAAACGCTTCTGATCGGTGCAGAATTTATCGATTTCCTTCACAGATTATCGCACATCTTACGCTGGTTACCCCTCAGGGCTAGATCGGTTGTGTCATATTGCATTAGAATGAACAAATACCGAAATTGTCGTGTTTTCATTGAGGCCAATGCGGCCGCGCAATATGGGGAAGATCCTGACATGTACCTAGTTCCTATGAGGTTACGATAACACTATGACAGTACGTGTGGTACTAAACACCCATGTCCAGTTACATAAAAACAATATTTGCATGTTTATAATATTGTAGGAAAAGCACGCAGAAAGAATGGGAAAGATAAATCGTGCCGAAACAATGGGAAAGAAAAATCAAAGCATATTGTAGGTGTCAAAATTGTCATTCCTGTCAAGTTTTATTTACGAGTTTTAGATGCAAGATGTATTCAATGGCTTTTTCCAACGTTTTATCGTCGAGAATATTGTCACAGCTCAGTCCGATATTGGCACCTCATTGAACGGCCTAATAAAAGACACCAACATTCTCACAATAATTGCTCGACACGCTTCCAATGAGTCACTCATTCATACCCTTCCGTACTATACTGACAATACATACGTGCCTACGTTGTGTGCCTATGTATTATGTAGATACTACTCCCCCCTCGCCCCGCGCACAACAATAAACCCAACGAGCGCACAATTGGCGCCAATCTGCGTAAACAACCTCTCGTCAGCTGTTCCACCAATCGCGGCACGTTAAATAATAATAAGTCGACCTAGTGAAGGCGTGTGGGAACCGGCTATTAGTGCAAACGTGAAATGAAAACGCATCGGACGAGCCCTCGCTGCTGGTGCGGCCGTGCCCGGTGAGGAGGCGCGGGATTCGGGGAGAGAGGAGGGGAGCGATACCGCACGGTGCGTCCCGCGCCGCGCCGCGTGCGGCAAAAGTGTGACTAACGGCTTGTTGTGCGTGTGAGTGCAATGTTTCTCGCGGTCGCTTCGTGGACGATGCTTCCAGTAAGTGAAGACATCGCTTCTGAAGATTTGAGTTAGAAGCCTCGATGACAAACACTAAGGACAGTTATACCATTACCACCTCCAGAGAACCCGGCCGCTGGAAGGGGTCAAGCGGCTAAGTAATGCCGCCGATCTCGTGGTTGCCAGTTTTGAGGAACCGGGGCTGCGGCGCGGCGGAGCGGCGCGGGGGAGGCTGCGGGCGGGGCGCACTTTCCGAGAGATGCAGACTGAAGGCCAAATTTTTACTTTCGGCAAAACTTTTTCAGAAATAACCGCCGAAGCAACAGATTAAATAGGATGACGCTGCCGAGGACATAAGCTTTAAAAAAAATAAACGGCACCTTTTTGTTCGCTCGGCTCATCACCCAAATTCCGAAACGTGAGACGACAGCAAAACTCGGACTAGGGCCTCGCAAGTTTGAGTTGACGCCGCATTGTTCAAGCTCGCGTCACGTCAGTGCTCAGGCGTCAGGCGATAGCGGACAAGACGCGACGCACCCACATGCGCGCGCGCCGGTCACAGAAACGGTTCAGGCGCGGCGCGCATGCGCTCTCGCACAAACTAGCATTCCGCTCGAATCAATTCCGTGCCGATCAGCTGACGTATCCGCATCAATAATAACCACATTGTTGTACATAACGAGGCGGTCGTCGTCGCCTGACTAACTGCACGTGTGCGTGTGTGAGAGGTTGTGTGTGTTCTATGTAATAATTTGGCACGCGCCGGCAATCTTACATGGTGGCATGTGTGTGCGTGGGGTGGAGGCAGGCGCCAGTGATAACGTGGAATCATGACAAGTGTATAAAAGGCCACGTGGGTCGGCTCCGTCTACTCTCTGTGACATATTTTGACGTGCCGATAAATAAGGCTGAATTTAGCACATGCCCTTTGGGCTACTTTTTACGCATGAAATGATTCAGCCCAACATTAACCCGAGCGGAGCCGGGTCCCACAGCTAATTTTTAATAAACCGCACTTCCATTGGGGGAACGGCATAACGTATAATATGCAGATCGTATAATGTCATATTTTAACAAAATTTTAAAACCATGCACAACGTATAATCGGCAGATCGTATAATCTTATACGTAGAGCATGAAGAAGTCCAAAAAAATTAATTACTTATTTCTCCATGCATAACGTATAATAGTCACAACGTATAATGTTATGATCTTTATTTAACAAAAAAAGAAAACCATGCATATCATATAATCCTAAAATATTTCATACGATAAGCGCCCTTATCGATATAAGATTAAAGATTATACTCGCACGCGACTTTTCGACCGTCTCAATTAGCGTTGTAGCAAATTGTTACTCTTCAACAGATATCGATTCGTAGCAATTTCAGCCTTAAATGTATCGTCGTTAGGGCGCTTTATGCAGTGCTTCTTGGCATATTATACGTTCTGCATGGTTTTCTTTTTTTGTGAATTCATGTTAGGAATATTATACGTTGTGACTATTATACGTTCTGCATGATGCAAAGAGTTTATTTTATTTTTAAACTCATGCACAACGTATAACATTATACGTTGTGACTATTATACGTTATGCATGGTTTTAATTTTTTGGAAAAAAATAAGATTATACGTTGTGAATATTATACGTAGTGAATACGACTCCTTCCATTCACCTAAATTCAGCCATCGCTAGAGTCAAAATGGATTCAGGCAATATGCATTGGTGACATTATGAAGTTGTGACGATTTTTGTTATTATGCTTTTTTATTATTATGCTTTATTGTGCTTTTTTATTATTATAAATGCTATTAGTATTATGCTTTTCTTCAAGTAATGCCATGGTAATATGCAATGGTTGGTACCATCGCAATCCAATGCAGCCGTGCAACATTAAGTAGGAAGGTCCAGTCATTGCACCTAGTTCCCATGTGGTTTCTTGGGAATATCATTCCACTGTTGGTATGATAACATATTGTGTAAAATTTCGTTGCATACATACTAATTAGAACCCAACAAATACCATGCTAGTATCGCAGTGTGAAACACGCCCAACTATGGCTTCTATGGTACGGTACAGTGGTTGAGCCCCGCGGCCAGATCTGCCGATAACGTGTGCCGATAAGCCGCTGTAGGTATAAAGTTCCGTTTGTTCCGACGCCTGCGCATATGTGTGTAGGTGTGTAAGTCTGCGTGCATGCACGTGGTCATTAGTGGGACATCCCTCGGCCTTGAGGCCGATAACGAGTCATCGAATCACATCTCTACTAGTAATGCATTATGCTATAAATGCCTACACTTGAAAATATTACGACATAGAGAGACAATGAATCGGATTAGATATGCCGTAGTACTTAAACATTTTATGCATTTGTGTACCAGAGCCCCTAGTCCCAGTTGTCACCTAAATTGGCGTTTACGCCAAACCGATCGACTAGCTTTGTCAAATATACAGCGAAATTGAGAGCGCGCTTTGCGTCCGAGTTTGATTTGACATCTTACCGTGTCGCCGTAAATACGTTGACGTTGTCGTTTACGCCGACTCCGTGTTTTCCTAAAATCTGAAGTCCGAGTTTGATTTTGACAGCTTGAAGAAGTCAAACCACAGAATAAGTAGTAAACGTTTACATGAGGTTTGACGTTTCTGCGTAACTTCGGAGTTCCGTAAACGCGAATTTAGGTTAGAACTCGGACTGAACACTCCGATTATGCGCACCGTCTCATCGACATAGGAGATATTGTTTTATTATTACGTTTATTTTTATATGTTTATTGATTCCCAGCTTGCGGGTGATACATGTATGTTGATAATGAATTAACATATGAGCTCACTTCTCACGGCTCTGATGACACATTGTAACTGATAATAAATTGATTCAGGGCGATCCCGTCTGAAATCGCATAAAATCGTACTTCCGTCACGACTTTATAATTTTAGCCGCAGCCATTGCAACATTTCTTTGACTACCTACTTATGCTGCTCAAATTATACAATTTGACGAGAAAACATTTAGGTTTTTTGTCTTCTATTTAAAAGGTACGAAGCATAGAAGTATCAAAACAACATTGCATAGTCTCATACATAACATTTTAATGAAATAAATTAGATTAAAGGTTTTTAAGTTAACGTATAGATATACTTTCTGAATAGTAAAGTTTTATAGCTGCGACCTACTAACCAAAGAGAACGGTGATGGAGAAACTATCTCATACAGCTCTGTTTTCAGTTAAATTACTTCTAAAAATTCAAATGATTATCCACGATACTTACTAACTAATCGAAATATTATATTATGCTTTGAACACAAAACGGTTCGTCTTATGTCTTGTTAAAACGTATGAAAATTGGAATATTGAAACATGATGATTTTTTCAAGTGTGCCTCGATTTTAATAAAAAGTAAAACTGCATGAAAAATGATATTTCTTGCCGGGAATTGAACTCGTTGATTTTGAGGAAAATAACAAATGCTGCTATTTGCACTGACCAGCCAATAGTGCCGCTTACAGGGTGTTAGCGGTATTCCTGGGCATAATTGAAGAGAAGCACCTAGATAATATTTTGTTGCACAAATTAAAAAAAAATCGTCCTCCCCATATATTTTGTGTGTATAGGTTTTCATAAAAAAAATGTATCTAGCTTTAATATCCACGGATACGTGGTTAACGTTTGGACCATTAAGCGCTTTAGCACTTTTTTTTTTTATTCGAACACGATTTTGTGATGCTGTATGCACAATCGTCTTGTCAGGGTGTGTTGGATTAGTGAAGGTATTGTATGAATACTTGAAATTATGGATCAGTTAAAAAAAAATCAACACAAACTCTAGTTTGCCGTTTGACATTAATTTACAGAATTTGTTATTTATAAGCGACACTATTTATTGGCTGGTGTTATAATACAGAACGTGTTGTTTAATGGCAAAGATCTACTTTTATTAATTTAAATAAAAAAATGGAAGTTTTTTCGATTACCGTGTTTGCACGACAGTGCGTTTTGTGAATACTAAAAACATATTAAACGATCGCTTATCGGATACCGTTCTTCTAGAGGAGTAATCGCAGGGTAGGTACCTAACATTTATAATCCAGAACAATTTGTCGTTTCGTTAGTACCGAATGGTAGGTAGGTAGTACCTATGGTATAATCTAAACCAACCACTCAGCACCATGCTAATTAACTCAACATCACCCAACAATCATGTAATCAGAGGTGACATAGCATCAATATTCAGTTTTAGGTGATAAAAGATCTGACCCGCTATTATGAATTTAAATGATATTCAAGAATAATACTTGTGTGATACCTACTTAGTCAATGAACTCTCCAACTGTTGACACACATGTTTAATTTCCCGCTACGTACCTACCTATGTATTGAAAACCACTTTATAAGTATCACAACATTCGTTTCAATTCTGACTTGGGCAATAGATTTAATAAGTATGTAGGCACACATAGGAAAGCAAACGATTCATTAAAAGTTTGTAGTTTTTACCAAAGATTTTTTTTCTGTTCATATGAAACATATAAATTCTACCTATATCTATGGGCACTCCATACCCTCAGATAGGGTTGCCATCTCTAAAATTTGGCAACTAGGACTCTAGAGAAGAAAGCGCACAAACTAGTGAGGTGAGTAAAGAGGTTTCTTCATTTCGAGACAGCAAAGAATACCTACCATCTTTTTAATTTTTATGTAATTTAATGTATTATTCCATTTGTCAATCGTATCAAAAACAAAAATTAAGTAGGTACGCTCATGACGAACCTAGTAAAGTGTATTTGGAAATTGCAATTTTCTTGTGATGAGCGGAGCTGGACTTTAGATAATGAAATCGAAACCATATTGTCTCTAGACAGCTATCGAACAGAATAAACAAATGCGCTAGGAGATTTTTTTAACAATCTTTTCTAATATTTGATGATTTTTTCATCTAAGTTGTAAATGTATAGTTCCAACAAGAGTCACCAGGAAATGTGCCTAAGTTTCGCTCGCCGACGGCAAACGCGAAGCGGCCGGAGCATATTCTACTTGCTAGGTATGTAGAGCCAACTTTTAACTCAAAAGTTCGACGGTTGATCACTTTGTCCCCATAACGATTCAACAAAAAAGTATGGGATAAAAATTCTTTAGAAGTGATTATAATACACCCGTATGCGGCGACACGCACGCACACAGGGCCACATCCAAGTGCACGCTTTCGAAAAAGCGCGAAAACCATAACCGACGGTCTCCGCACAGGAGCCGACCCCGGACGAGAGATCCCGCGTCACGTGGCCAACTGACAGAACGCCTAGATTTCGCAAAATAAAGGAATCCTGCCTGAACACACACACGCACGTCACCGACACACGTACAGTTGAAACGCCAATAAAGCCGTGAGTTATCGCCACAATTCACGTCGGATCACTCACCGTACGGGTCGGCAGCTTTACGGCGTTATCTCCTCGGTGCTCGATCTATTTACCCCACTTTAGTCTAAAACACTAACTTCACGACACACACACACAGCCACGCACAGAGGTCGCAAGTACACTCGCGCGAACACAGTCTCGAAAGGCGCGGCGTTGCCGACGCAGCGGTCGTGGAGCGAAGACTGTGAGAGTTGAGAAATATTCGAGTCGAGGCGACCGTGGACGCGGCGAGGATAGGGAGAACTCGCTAGTGTAGGTAGGCGGTATAGTATGAGTATGTGTGTAGAGAACGCGACGCGACGCTCGGCGCTAGTCGACTGGCCGTGTGGCGCGGCAGGCGGTGGCGGCGGAGCGCGGCGGGGCGACGGCGCCGAGCGATTTCACCGGCCCGATATTGCGACGCTGGCGCTCCTATAGTCCAACCCGCATTCTAATCGACGACACTCTACCTACCTCCCGACTCTACAAATTATTCCTTGTCCGTGTCATAATAACGTGTAGCGACTACATTTAAGATACATAAAGGCAGCAGCAGTAAACTCAGGGGACGGCTTTGGTCGCATTATGTGTAAAAGTATTTTGAGAAAGATAACAATTAAAATTAAAAGCTCACGTTGGCAAAAGTAAAGAACGGTTCAACAATAAAATATGCATTATATTTTTTACGACGCACCATAAAATAAAACGCAATTTTATTGCTTCCAGTCACATATCTAAGGTGGATTTACTAATTACCTATTAGGTATATAGCAGGTAATCATTACTCATGATTTATTAATTTTAAAAAGAGCATGGCAATGATCCGAATCCTTGAGGGGTCTGTGAAAAATGTAAAGACGCAACGGGTTGCTGTTACTTTTTAATTTTACTTTCAACTGCTGAGATAAATAGTGGCAACTGGAAATAACACTAACCGAAAGTAATGCTCACTAGTGTCAAAAGTCACATTTCGTTCATACAAAATGTGCTTAAGTGACGTAAGAAAATAGTACTTTTCGATAGTGTTAGTCTCAATTACGACCATTTATCACATCCTACGAGTAAAACTACCAGGAGTTTCCGCATTTATCTAAATGTAACGAAATTACCAGGTAGGTACGTGGATTGTTGTTTCTTGGTTATTGTGGGTAGGTATGGTTCTTGGGCAGTAGTTCTTGCTTGTTTGCCTCCGAATGTTCTGGTAATGTAAATGTTTGGCAGTAGCATTTCGGTATTAATTCATAAGTGTATTATGGCGAAAAATAATAAGGATTTTGACCTAAAACCATTTAAGTTTCTTTAGGGGTTCTTCTTTACCGAGTAAACCGAATCCGTGGATCAATCAGATTATCACATTATTTAGTCTAGTTTGACTATCAAAAGTTTAAATTATTAGAAATGAAAACAGGCGAAAAATTTCATCAGGAATTATTCGAGTCAGCGGTACTTAGGTATTAGGGTGCGATGCGGGAACGCCATCCGACTATAGCCGCCGGCTTCGAACGCCCGACCTGCGCTATAGCTACACAGCTACAGAGAGAGGGCATAGCGAACGCTGCGGGGCTCGCGAGTCGGCTTCGCGCCGCGAGGAACGCCAGCTCAGCGCGCCACCATACATTTTACTTTGACTCTACATTTTAATCTCAACTCTGCCAATGTCGAGATAACGCGCCGAATCGAACCGCGATACGTTACACAATGGCGTTTATAACGCACGGCAACTGAGCACAATTAGCGATAAATAAACGTCATTCATTCGAAGAAATGTCGGACAGAAAAAAACTGTCAATAAATAAAGCGATCGCCTTTATGTGCACGAGCGGACTATAAATAAAGCACTATTCTCCTCTCGCTCGCTTTTTCTTGTGTACAAAACGTAAATTGTAATTCACAAACACAACCGCAGGTAGGCCCATCTCCGTCCGACGCGGCGCAGCTATACATAGCACATACATACGTATGCCTACGTCGGAATCCAGCTGTTATTGTCGGCCTATATGAAAGTGGGTTTCGAGTACATAATGCCGACTCTGTTGGTTAATGAAATAGTCGCGAGACGTCGGCGGCGCCGTGCGGAAGTGTACATTACGCAATATGTTATGTGCAAGTGTAATTATATTCGAATGTTATCGATTTGCGTCACGGATGGAGGTGAGGAGAGGTGAGGTGGAGGGTGTGACCTGACCGGCGCTCATTACCCGCGGATATGTACATAACATAAGGTAATGAGAGGTCGTTCACATCTGCGCGTCGCCTGCCAAATAAATCAAGTCTGACAAGCAGCTAATGTACCTACATACTCGCACTGTACACGCCCGTCAAGGTACTCACCAACATCTATCATCAGAGCTCCTAGTCCCAGTTGTCACCTAAATTGGCGTTTACGGAACTTCGAAGTTACGGTAAAACATAAAACTCCATACAAGTTTTTACTAGATATTCTGTGGTTTTACTTCCGATTTGTATGAAAACGCGGAGTCGGCGTAAACGGCAACGTCGACGTATTTACAACGCCGGTTAGTAAGCTATTCGGAACGAGCTCTTCAATTTCTCCATACATTTGAAAACGCAGGTCGATGCGACCGTTTTGCCGTAAACGCCAATTTAGGTGACAGCTGGGACTAAGGTCTCAGGACAATACAACCCAACTCTAAAATTCACTAAACCATGGAAGTGCAAGGGCGTGAATACAGAAAAATAAGTTCAAAGAAGCCATTTTGATTTTTGCCATAATGCATTTCTTCCTGACCTGACCTGGAAATATGCAGGCGTCATGACGTGACCATCCCTTCACTTGATCACAGCCACATTTAACTAAATCGATAACGCGATTTTCATAGCTGATTCGGTCAAATTTTCAGTAAATGCGGTGGGATGTGTGTAAATCTGAAAGGTAGCAAGAAACGATTTTTAATGTATCTTTGTGCAAACGGGCTTAAGTATTATATTATACATTATGTGCTCAGTAGATATCAGCTGCATCCCCCGCTTAAAACCAGACGAAAAGCAGTCGGTCGACCTCTATAATTTAAAAGTTACACCACTGCTCCCACCCCTGAGGTTATTCTGCGTGATGGTAAGTAGACTAAACCCCGATTGCACGAAGAGACGGCTAATTTAATAAATTTTCAAATACGTCACTTTTAGTGAACCTCGTGGAGTTTCTTCAATACTGTTCATAAAAAGTGATGTGTTTAATCATACGTTGACGTTGATTTTGATGTTGTGTCTTTTCGTACACTCGAACCTAAGTTATCGTGGGAAGAAAAAGGCCAAGATAGAAACAGCATCAAGAAGAGTTGACTGTTTCGGTCATATGTAATTAACTGAGGTGGGATTTATACCGCCTCCTAGCAAGTATCCAAGGCAACAAGGCAACTGCCTCGGAGTACCTGGACCTACTGGGCTGCAACATCCCCAAAGACGTGGGTTTTTTGGTGTTTTATTGAATCCAAGGAGAAAATGGCATCTTAAAAACAAGGGAAATCGATACAACTACTACTTTCTTGGACATCACAGATTAGGCCGGTGATAGAATACTGGGGGTCCATTCAGAAAAGAGTGAGTTCGAGTTCGGGAGTGAGTTAACCTAAAAATATCTGGGAAATACATTATTATTTAAATAACGGAACCGTTATTTATACTTCCGACGTATTTACGGGACGGAACAGATTTTTATCTAACTGTAATGATGTTCAAGAAATGTAGAAACATTACTATTAAAAAAAGTGAGTTGATATTTAGTGACGAATTCGAACTCACTCTTTCCGTGAATGGACCCCCAGTAGCCACTTATGGGAAGGTAGACCCCAGTACCTGTTTGCGTCCTTGGACACAATTCAGTGCCGAGCGGTCCGTCTTGTTGGGAACCCATAAATCACCGCTGGCTTGGAGTCCCTGAGCCACAGACGGTTTGTGGAGTCGCTCAGTCTGTTCTACAGTTACTACCATGGACGTTGCTCTGTGGGATTTGTATCCCTTATTCCTCCCCATCCTACCTATATCCGGAGCACCCGCCGCAGAGAATCAGAGCCACCCATGTGGTTGACATTAGGGTTTTGAGAACGAACCGTCTCTCAAACTCATTTCATTACCGCACCACCAGGATATGGAACTGTCCGCCGGCGTTAATTATTTTTTAATTAATTTCTAGAACCGATTATATATTTTTGCAGCGCAAACTTTTTCCCATGATACAGTTCGGAACTAGTTTGGGAAAGAGGAACTAAAAAATGTTAATACTCTAAATTTAAATAAATGTTATTGTTATTGTTATACTAAATCCAACTCGAAATTACATACACTGTTGCAGGTGATTTTATGGTGGACATTAAAATGAAAGTTAACAGATCTTGTTCAGATTCCGTGTTCCATTTAGATGAGGTGGAGCAGCAAGAACAGTTCGGAAGAGCATGTTTGAAAAGTTATGGCTTTTACGCGGCGGGAGGAGACATTCTTCGACGCACGCAGCCCGAGAGAAAACGTCGGAGAATGTCTCCTCCCGCCGCGTGAAAAGCCGTAAGTTTTCAAACATGTTAAACGATCCGGTAATCTAAGAAGTTCAGAAGAGATTTCTGGGTCAGTGAAAACGCCATTTCTTTTTCTTTTGTGTTAAGCGCGGCATATGGCGTACGCCTCACATAAGAGGTGTCCGACGACGCCCATGGGTGGGAGCTGCGAAAACCATGCCTACCGGCCAAGTTCTTCTTCACACCATGTCTAAAGACCTCAGAGCCGGTAGTCTAAGTTGTCACCTAAATAGGCGTTACGGCAAACCGATCGACTGGCGTTTTCAAATGTATGGAGAAATTGAAGAGCGCGCGCAGCGGGCGTTAAGCGAACTAACATTTGCGAGTCCGAGCTTGATTTGACAGCTTACTCAACGTTGCCGTAAATACGTCGACGTTGCGGTTTACGTCCACTCCGCGTTTTCATACAAATCGGAAGTCCGCGTTTGACTTTGACAGCTTGAAGAAGTAAAACCACAGAATATCTAGTAAAAACTTGTATGGAGTTTGGAGAAAACGCCAGTCGATCGGTTTGCCGTAAACGCCAATTTAGGTGAGAACTCAGACTGACCACTCTGAGTGGGCAGTGAGTTTTTACTAGATATTCTGTGGTTTTACTTCTTCAAGCTGTCAAAGTCAAACGCGGACTTCCGATTTGTATGAAAACGCGGAGTGGACGTAAACGGCAACGTCGACGTATTTACGGCAACGTTGAGCAAGCTGTCAAATCAAGCTCGGACTCGCAAATGTTAGTTCGCTTAACGCCCGCTGCGCGCGCTCATCAATTTCTCCATACATTTGAAAACGCCAGTCGATCGGTTTGCCGTAACGCCAATTTAGGTGACAACTTAGACTACCGGCTCAGGTTGTACTTTGGGGGAAATACCTCGGCAGGGAATCGAACTACGGAGCAGCCAGCTCGAACACGAAGTCCCAACTGATGGCAGCTTCAGCTGCCGGGCGGCCCCCCGCACGGCCGCCTCCCCCCTCCCTCCATCCCCCCTCCCCGCCGTGCCCGCGCTGCGCCGGACGCACGACCGGCTCGCACCTGCGCCTGGACCCCTGCTGAATTCCACTTAGGCCATCGGTAGGTCGGCACAACAGGCAAACTTGTATTCTGTATGCTTGTATGCTGTATGCTACCGAAAATGATGTAACTTTACCCAAACGCGTGAGTCGGATACCTGAGAAGCCTAAGTCCGCTATTAGATAACTCTACTTTCGAGCGTTAGCGTTATGAGATATTATTATATATATATATATATTTTACTGACAAATAAAACTTATTTCCACCTACAAACTTTAGATTATTTTGTCCTGTGTAATGTTTGCAACATTTTACATAAAATTTCATCGTGTAATCGACTTTTCGCCAAAAATTGCGGCGCAGGCCATAATATTGTTCCACAACCTAACACCGCCAGCGCCATGTCGCGAATGTCGCTAAGCCACGCCTTCTTTATCACGTGGGCTGTGACGTAGCGACCCACTTGGTGGACACAGAACCAATTTGCTTAGACCATCTCCTCTCTACCTCTATCCTCCGTGGTCTTTAGATTCTGGGATACCTCGGGGACGAGACGCACGGCACGGGGCTGTATCGAGTCCAATGATCCAAGCAGGTACTTAGCTGAACCGTGTCACAGATACGAACAGTACTCAAGCGAGACCTTCTGGAAGCAGTTATCCTGGTCGCCCCGCGACGTGGACTGCGGCTGTTCTTCGGCAGGACCAGGCAGGTGAGTGGCGTTCTTAAAAAACCTTACTGTCTGGTTTTAGTCCTTTTGTTTTGCGAAGAGAGCAGAACCACAAAATATATATATAGGATTATATCCAGTAGCTAAACTCGCTTGTATGGTCTATAAGCTAGTTTCGGTGTGCTGAACTGTCGCATACGGTCCTTCGAAATCATCTTTTTAAAAATTACAGAACCAGCAGTGCTCCGCCAATATTTAAGGCGGCCCAACCCGGCGGGCCTAGCTCATCTGCGGGCACAGTACAAAACCGTGCTGTTGCGCTCTGGGACCTTCTCTGTTTCAAAGAATAAGACAGGCTCCGTGATGAGGAAGATGCAACATGTCCACAAAAAAGACAATGTGCATAGTGTATGATTTGGTAAGATTTACGAAAATTTTAATTTCAAAACGACTTATAGCTAAAAGTAAACCACGACCGCTGTAGTCAAAAATCTAACAAAAAACAAATAGATCATAAATCTTGATTAAATAAGCTATGTCTGATGACTAATCTTTTAACGATGTTCTTACTTTATCATTGCGTAATCCACCTCCAAAGTTATCGTATAAAACGCGCGAAAAATTCGAACTTTCGGACCTTATAACTTAGAAACCAAACACAATTTTACAATGCCAATGGTCATCAGACATCTAGTTCGATCAAATAAAGCTATTTTGAGCAAAATTTTGGATCTCTGACAAGAAATATGGGCGTGATCTTCTTTCCCCTTTTGTATGGGGAGATGAGCGGGTTGGGCCACCTTAAGTACCAATCCCGACACTCGATGGAGGGAAGGTGTTTATCTCAAAAATCGCCTGAGTTGAGCTACTGCTGTGGCCCCGGTCGTACAGCTACTACTACTACTACTGTGGAAGAACGCTACATGGCCCCGTGTAGAGCAGCAGTCTTTCGTGAAATACTGACACACCGGTTGAGGACCTCACTTTTTTTAGGCGAGCTTGGCTTTATACTCGATGTGGCGTGCGAAGTTCAGGTCATGTGTCAAGTCGACACCGATAATCCCAATAAGAAGGGAGGAAATTAAAACTATTAAGGTGAACAATTCCCTTGTTAAGGTGAACAATTCGTTCTACAAGACCTTGGCATAGTCAACTGATCTTGAGAGGCTACAAATATCTGTGTCTGCATGCCTTTGTTTTTTCGGTAAATGTATTCTGGGTCAAACCATAGAGAAAATAAAATTCGTATGAAGATTTTCTTTTTGCTTTCATTTCATTCGGTTTGGATTTTTCAAAAAAACCAAAGCATGCAGACATATTTGTTACCTGATATTAGATATTAAATATCAATTTAATTGGAATAGCGGTTTCCAAATTATTAGTAAACTACGTTTGTATGGGGAACATAGCTTACGGGCCGTTCTTAAGACCCGAATTCGAACGTAACTGAAAATTGTCTTTGCTTTTTTTAGGTAGCCGGTAGATGTGTACAGTACACATAGATAAAGTACGGGGGGTATATACGAAAACATTAAATACAACGAAGGCAATTCCATCCATGATAATTTTCATTTGTTTTGCTATTCCAGTTTTGTGTTTTGCTATCCCTCTATCCTATTGCACTAGGCACGATAAACCACCACTTTTCATAGGAGAATGATCCGAAAAATCCACACAGCCATGACACCGCCGCAACTTACCAAAAAGAAACAGAGAATACGGGGGTGGTGGAGGGTCTTACCTGTAACAAACATGACAAAATCATTAGGATATGTATAATAGTGAGCGAATAAAATACATTATATCTCCTTAACAGTCAAAACACATATTCCTACGCATGTGGAAAATACACACATTTTTGCAAATAAAGAAACCATTTTTTCCCCATATTTAAAATTTCGGAACAAATGCTCAAAA
Organism: Incurvaria masculella; assembly: GCA_946894095.1. Lineage (NCBI taxonomy): Eukaryota > Metazoa > Arthropoda > Insecta > Lepidoptera > Incurvariidae > Incurvaria > Incurvaria masculella. The sequence continues at coordinate 12,397,728 of OX335641.1, read as the reverse complement.
TTTGTGAGAGTGGCTTGTACTCCTAAAAATATCTACACATGCATACTTCGGCTCTTCTTATGTCTTTTTTACGCCTTCCGTTTCCGATTCAGGCATACGAAGCATAATTGTTGTCCTTCCATAATGTGTGCACACACAAGCTGCCGCCGGTTTATTGGACCAGTAAAGACACCTTTTTGGTCCCGTGGAATTTGTATCGGCGCCAATGTGTATCATTTTCCTAACAGAAGATATTTTCTAAGAAAACAATCTCTTCTGGGCCTCTAAATAAATCATTACGAGATGGTAATTATAAGCGGTTTGTTTTGGAAAGATTTTTATCAAACCGTTCCAACAGAATTTACTTGGAATCAAACCTGACAAACCCTGGCCGAATCCTAACAGTCGTATTCAGAGAGGACCTGTCAAACAAAGTACGAGATTAGCACCCACATACAAGAACCGGTTTAGTCCGACCTTAAAACGAGTACTACAGTTAGTCCGCCCACTCTGAATAGAGCTGTACTTTAGTACGCGTTTTAAGGTCGGACTAAACCGGTTTTTGTATGGTTAGTCCGGTGCTAATCTCGTACTAAGTTTTGACAGATTCTCACGGCGAGTTAATCTGCATGCCTAAGCCCCGGTTGCACGAAGAAACGGCTGAGTTAATCAATGTTCAAACACGTAATTTTTAGCGATCCGCATAGAGTTCCTTCCATACTGTCCACACAAAGTGACGTGTTTGATCATACTTTGACGTTGATTTTGATGTTTTGTCTTTTCGTGCACTCGGCCCTAAGTGTACAGCAGGTAAGTGATTACGGTGCTCTGCATGCGGTTTCCGTTTCCCGACCTACTACAGCCAGGACCGAGGCGGACCCCCTCCCCCCCGAGCTCATAGCCGATAGGTCACCGCACTCCATCAGCTGTTCGACCTACCTACCTACCAACCTCGCCTCCTCCGCTCCTTCACTCGCGTGCGAGGGGAAATAGATAAAAGAAAGGGGCGGCGGGGGAGAGGTAATAAATACGAGAGTGCAGCCGCAGCGGGTCGGGCGGTGTGAGGTCCGGGAAGGGGTGGGGAGGGGGGTGAGGGAGTTTTAATGTCCCACCGCCCAGACTTTATATTAAACATTCGACCTTGGCAATGGCCTACTTCCGCACCGACACACACACAGAGACGCGCGCGTCGAGTGAGAGCGCGATTTGTATCCCGCGCCTGGCTCCACGTGTAGATAAATACCGCAATCGTGTGTATTGTGTGCGCCTGTGTGCGGCGGAAGTCGTTGACACGGCACGAAAGTCTCCGCGCCGATTGCGCAAGTGAGCTATTGTTTCGGTGAGTTCCACGAACGAAAGCAGCGGTCGTATGCAGGAAGGCGAACTTCGCGTCAGTTTCACGATGACATATTATTAATATTATCTGCGGTCAGTCAAACCCAGATACCCCCACCAGTGGTGCTCCCTGCACAAGGGAGGTTACGCATACTATGTGTAACTTGGTTAGCCTGCTATACTTTAACATCCTTGCTAACCCAGCATGCAGTCATATTGTGCTTGCAAACAATCCGAATCCGCACTCAGGAGCTTAAAAATCGTGTATGAGTTAAATCATAAAGCATATCACGATAACGCAATATTATCAGCTGAATGTTATCACAAAAAACTAGTATTCCACAGACACGCACACACACCACACACAAAAATACAAATGTTTATTTTTGTTCTCACGGTTTGAACCGGCAAGGTGAAGGCAGACACGCGTCTCATTATGACCGATAAAACAGCCGCTGCACAGATTCCTGCTAGACACAGAAAGGAGCATCTCGCGAGGTAAGTGGCTCCTTCTATCGCGCTATCGTATCGCGGGCGAGGCGACAGCAGGCCACGGAAGTAATATAGATCGCGAATAGGCACGCCGCGGCTAGATCCGTGCAGCCAGCACACGGGCACGTGTCACGACCGCCGCCGCGGCCGCGACCACCATCGCTCTGTGTGTGATATCTTCAACTGTTTAGGAGAACCCTAGGCGATGCTGTCGCTGAACGTGAATTGAAGACCTAAAGTTATGTTATCGGGGCGGTCAGGAGTCACCATTGCTCGTTAACCAACGATACATTTCACGAGGCAACCTCTGAGCCCGTAGTCCCAGTTGTCACCTAAATTGGCGTTTACGCCAAACCAATCGACTGGCGTTTTCAAATGTATGGAGAAATTGAGGAGCACGCGCAGTGGGCGTTAAGCGAACTAACATTTGCGAGTCCGAGTTTGATTTGACAGCTTACTCTACGTCGGCGTAAATACGTCGACATTGCTGTTTACGCCGACTCCGCGTTTTCATACAAATCGGAAGTTCGAGTTTGACTTTGACAGCTTGAAGAAGTAAAACCACAAGGTTTGACGTTTTTACGTAACTTCGAAGTTCCGTAAACGCCAATTTAGGAGACAACTGGGACTACGGGCTCAGAGGTTGCCTCGTAAAATGTATCGTTGGTTAACGATACATTTCACTTCTTCTGAGTGGTCAGTCTGAGTTCTCACCTAAATTGGCGTTTACGGCAAACCGATCGACTGGCGTTTTCCGTAAAAAAGTCAAACTCCGTACTTACTAGATATTCTGAGGTTTTACTTCTTCAAGCTGTCAAAGTCAAACTCGGACTTCCGATTTGTATGAAAACTCGGAGTCGACGTAAACGGCAACGTCGACGTATTTACGGCAACGTTGAGTAAGCTGTCAAATCAAACTCGAACTCGCAAATGTTAGTTCGCTTAACGCCCACTGCGCGCGCTCTTCAATTTCTCTAAACATTTGAAAAATCCAAGTCGATCGGTTTGCCGTAAACGCCAATTTAGGTGACAACTGAGACTTCGGGTACTGTACCCATTGGCGAACCAACAACTTGAATAACGCCATCAGCCGACGGACACCCAGTCATGTGACCTGTCAAACACGGTTAGTTACAGTAACATAAACATCATTACACACATTTAGTTCATCTTCACGGATGCCCGGGGGTTGATGAATGTCGATCTCGTCTAGTCAATGGTTTTGAGCACACTTAAAGATTGGCGATCCCATTGCTGTGTTGCAGCTACTGCAAGAGCCTAACACACTCACTGTGTTATGCTCTTGTTGTTTTCGTGGCTCAGAAGACTAATTGCATTTTTTAAACCTATGTATTTCATTATAAATTTCATGCAAATATTTTGGGAGTATTGGGATGTAACGTCTCCAATTTTTTTAAATGTTTAAAATATATCAATCGTTTTAAGGAATGATACATATATGTATGTATGTATAATAGACCGTGAAGCAAGGACACATTAATTAAATAAAGAGCCCAGTAAAAATAACTATTTTACGGAATATACTGCAAGGCTGGACCAGAACCAGCAAAACATACCATTCGCGGGTATTGCGTCTAACAATTTCGCCACCGGCTGTATACCCATAATATGGAATTCTCCTACAGTCCCTCCTCCCGTAATCAATGCCTCCTACTAACACAGTGTTCAAGATTATACCTCCATACTTTATTTAACGCTTCGTCTGCGTTGCGGTCCAGCCTTGCAGTATGTTCGTAAAGTAGTTCTTTTTACTGGACCCTTGGTGTCCTTGCTTCACGGTCGATTATACATACATATATGTCACATTCCTTGGAATAAGCGACGTACCTGCTTAGTACGAAAAAGTACATTTACGTATTAATTGTTTGTTTGTCCATTTCTATATAGGCCGATATGAATTTATTTCGAAAATGGATATTCGTATGGAACGAAACTTCCGTAGCTTCTTTTTTAAAATTCGACTCTTTGCTGATCGATGTGTATGATGAATATCCCCATCATCTTTAAAAAGACTCGCGCCTGCCAGACTGCTCGGCAGAACTGTTCACGCGTGCGTCAACTAGGTGCTGCGGCTCGCTCCTCCAGCCGCCGACAGCTGGTTCCTGCTGCAGGTGGCCAAGGTGCCGGTGGCGCGATAGGCAAGACCCGTGATAGCGGCTTCCCGGAAGCCTTAGCGATTGATGTGAACTGCCAAAAGACTCTTACGACATTTTCCAATCGTACCGTTACAAGCGGACATCGAAAAGGGCCACCTGCCAGTACCCCACACCCGCCGCCACCGTCGCCGCCGCCGATTAGAGTTCGTCGAACCCGCGGGACGTCCGTCCGGGTGTCCTTACGTAACGTGCAACCGCACACAATGCGAGCCGAGGGTCGGCCGTCCGTCTGCGCGAGTGTGCGTGCGTTGGCAGCCGCTCGGAAGTGTCCCGGATCAGCTGTTCGACCTCGCGCCGTGTTGACGTATGCATTATTTATTAACGTCACATCTCCGCGCCGCCTCCGCCTCCGCCTCCGCCGCCGCCGCCTCCTCCTCCGCAACCGCCCCGCGCCGTCGCCGCCCGACATTGTATGGTGATTCGAAACATTCCCGGCGGCATCTCTCGCTTCCAATGTCATTGTACCTGTTCGTCGGGTTTGCTCGCTCGATCTTCCGGATGAGTAAATCGTCAGGTTCTCCATTCATGGCATCGTCGATCTGTGATCTTCGGAAACGTTTGCACGTTTTTAGGTGACCCAAAGATATAATTCAGACGCATGTATGTAGGGAGGATATCGAACAATTGAAATATAATATAATGTAATCACATTGAAATTATAACAATTAGTACAACTAACTATGTTCCATAGGATCTTCAGGACACATCATAGAGGAAGATGACCATACACTTCTGATAAATCCATCCAAGACCGCCCCCGCCGCGCTAAGCAAGCACCCGGCCAGTTGAGTGTCTGCAAAACGAAACTGGCGGCGTCATGGCACGCGGTCGGGTCTCCGTGTCGATAGAGTTCGTGCTGCATTCACAGACCGCAAACAGTAGCCGCTCGATGGCCCGCCCTGGCCGCCGCCTACGCCATCAATTGTACTACGAATTATGTTCTGTGGCGACCTCTACAAAGAGCCGCTAGTTTCACATGCCTACAAACCATCAGATGCATTATGCATAGAACATTCTTTGTTCTTGTGCTTCTCCAAACGTTTGCGAAAAACATCGACCGCATTAGCTTCTTTGCTATTTAAACAATTTCAATGGCTGCTTGGAATCCTATGTTGGAACTCTGGAGGCCGGTGAAAAATTCTGGAGCAGATGCAGAGGGGGAAATTGGTGCTCCCCCCCATTCCTGGGTTAAGAAATTCATTTAATGTTCATTCAATCGACATATGACCTGTGTTCTACGAGAATCGTTATCATCTCATTACTTTCTAAGTAGTTAAGAGGCAGTTAAGAGGCAGTTTAAAAGTGTGTTTCACTCGAAATCAGTGTTTTCGAATGATCTTTTATGTTAGCTCCTCCCAAAGCGAAATCCTGAACCCGCGCCTGGCAAAACAGACTTCTAAACTAAAACTTTTACCGTTTTGTGAAAATATCGAGTAACCTCAGTGGACTAGTCTTTCGTAGAAAGAGTGATTTGTTGCTGCGTCGATAACGCGTAACCGACTGTAGTGCAATAGACCACACAACAAGGATCACCTGCTTCCGACAGATTTGCATACAGTAAGGAAGGACGAATGACCGAAACTCATTAATATGGCGGTAGCGTAGCCACGTATTATTGATACATCACTGATGGCATTTAGTTACATAGTTCGGTTACGAATTTAAGACGCGCAACATCGAATGTTCAGTGCACTAAATATTGTGACCCAAAAGTCAAACAGTGTGTAAATTCTGGGCATATCTGTAAAACATACGCGGGCAAATAAATGAAAAAATACATATTCAAGCCGTTTTCATCGTTAATCAAAGTAATTATATTAATGAAGTAGTTAATGTTATGAAGGCTCACACAAATCGATCATAAAACCAAATCATTGTAACAAACGAAAACCCGGGGGTTTTGCACGGTGTAATTTCTATGTAATAATACGCTATAGGATTATCTTACAGTATTGTCCGAGAAATCTCAGGATTAATAAAACTACAAATAAACAATACATATATCAGATGTATTCCTTCGCCGCGGCGCCGTGCAAACAAGCATTCGTGTTATTCAAACACACTTATAGAATTTGGAAGAAAAAGAAAGGAAACCAACGGAACTACTAAATAGGTCTCTCAACATAAACCAGAGAATACAGGTCAGAGCTAGCAAGGTGCTTCACGTAACAATGGCAATTACTCGCCAAGGCAGAGGCAAGTCGCAACAATGTTGACGACTCTTTACGTCCGCCGATGCGCGCGATAAAACGTATCTACTGAGTCCCCCGGATAAATGTTGCAGGTAATATAATATATTTTTTGGAAAAATAGAATAAGGGCTTTCTTTTGACATATGCAGCACAAGTGGAAGTTGAAGCTGAGCAGTTGAAGTTGAGAATTAGACAGAACATGGAAGTAAAGAGTAAGCATGGGTTAGCACGTCCGTGTGAAAGCTGTATTCAGCCGACAGTGGAAATCGGAGACCAGCAGAGAGCAGGTGTACGGTCGCAACCACAGAGCATACACCTAACCCATGTTGCAGCATGTAGCAGCCGACCGAACATGTCAGTGGCCCAGTGGCGCGACACTTCGGCGATCGCTCTCCGAAGTTAAGCAACGCTGGGTCCGGTCTGGTCTTGGATGGGTGACCATTCGACCGTTGAGAGAGGCTGGCCGTGGTTCGGATTCCACGTTAAGCTGTAGGTCCCCTTCCTTACTCACTAGGTGGTAGGGTTTATCCCGCCCGGGTTGGTACCATCGCATTGGATGAACGATGGTCGAAGCGGCAATGAAAATTGTCCGTGTTTTCCATCCAGTTCAATGTAGCCGTGCAATATAAGGAAGGTCCTGGCATGGCACCTAGTTCCCATGTGGTGTGTTGGGCTAATACCATGACAGAACTTGTGGTATTAGCCATCTATGTCCAGTCACATAAAAAAAAAAAAAAAAAACTATTTTGAGTAGTTTTGTCTTACCGACACATGTGGTGTGAGTTGTGAGGCAACATCAATCAAATTCAACGCGATGATTTCCAGGAGGCCACTCAAGTTGTAGGTTCCCTGAACGCAACACTGATCGTTGCCTATCGCTGTTTACGATTGGCGCCCACCTGCCATGCCAGCAGCAGGGCAAGCACAGTAAAGCAAAGGAAAGGCAGCAAAGGGCCGGTCTACATTTGGCCCAGTGACACTATGACAGGGGCGGCGGTGGAGTGGCGGTGGAGTGGCGGTAGAGTGGCGGTGGAACGATGGTGAAAGCGCGGTGGAGCGAGGCAGAGAGAGGTGGAGGGAGGCGCAGGGAAGGCGGCTCGGGTCGCTGCGCGGCTCACGCGAGGAGAGTTTACGATCTCGTTACATATAATTCGAGCCTTTCGAGCGGCGGCGGAGCGTTTTTACGGTGCGATTAAACCTCCCCGCTCGGGACTCGGCGAGAGCAAGTTTGGAGCGGACGATGGTGCTTCAATTGAAATAAACTGGTGTCCAAGTGATAAGATACCTCACCATTTTTATAAAAAAAAAACAATTTAGCCTCGGTAACGCAGTGGCGCAACCGGACAAACAGTTGGTCACCTTCTTTACTGAGTGGTTGCGTTAATCTCGCCCGGGTTAATAACAACGCATCGAATAAAAGATGGTCGAAGCGGCAATAAAAATCTGCGTTTTCCATTCAGTTTAATGTATGCACGGTTACATCAAACTGAATAGAAAACACGGATTCAAGGATGGTCCCTTGTGTCGGGCTAATATAAGATTAGCTGTGGTCCCACTGGCCGATAGGTAAGCAGGAGGACCAAAAGACTACGAACCTTATCCCTAAGATGCATGCGTTTTTAGGGTTCCGTTTCCCCGTCCGTCCGTCCGTCCGTCACAGGACTGCATCTCATGAACCGTAATAGGTAGACAGCTGAAATTTTCACAAAGTGTGTATTTATTTTGCCGCTATAACAACAGATAGGTAAAATAAAAATTTAAAATTAAAGAGGGGGGTGTACAAAAAACCTGATTTTTTGTGTTAAATCTTGAACGAAGGTACGGAACCCTTCTTGTGCGAGTCCGACTCGCACTTGGCCGGTTTTTTTGTCAATGCAGTGTTTAGTTCAGCGCTTTGACAATCGCCTCTAGGGGCGCTTCTGCAATGGGAGAGAAATGTAATTCGACGCTTCGAGAATCGTCAAAACAATTCGAAGGGCGCTTCAGAAATGGGAAAGACATTTCGTTCAACGCTTTGATCATCGACAAGTCACCTCTAAGGGAGCTTCTGCGATGAGAGATACATTTAGTTCGAATCTTTGACAATCGGCAAATCGCTTCTGAAATTAGAAATTTAGTTCAATGTTTTGACGGTCGAATTTCATTTCTAGGGACGTTTCTGAAATGGGAAAGACATTTCATATATTCGCTTATGTTCGCCTATTCGCTTGTAAGCTACATCGACTAGCTCAGCGGTCGTCTCCGGCGCATGTTGCTGGCTCCAGGTCCGCCGCGAGCTCCCGGCGCGGCGGCGGAGCTCGCGGCCGCTCACGTGAAACTGCCGCTGTCGCCGGCGGCTTTAGTTGGGGACTTAATTGGACTAAGCCTTTTTATTGGCCTCCGAGCAGAGAAAGAGGACCGGCCCCGCTCGGAATAAACTTTATACTAACCTCTTATTAATAATCTAAGAGCCTATACTCGGAAATATGTTTTATGAGATATCTTACCTGGGAATTCGACAGGCAAGAGTAAGCCGGCGGCAAGTTTATCGACGGGTTAGCCAAATATATTCGTAAAATTAGAAAAACTCTTATAGTTATAGCACCTAGCTCCGTACCATCTTACAAGATTATAAATCGCGTTTCTTGTATGGGGGCCCTTTAATTTTTATTTTATTTAAATTTTACGTTAAAGCGGCAACGAAAATACACACTTCTGTGATAATTAAACTGTCCACCTATTACGGTTCTTGAGACACAGTCCGATGTCTGACGGACGGACAAACGGAGAGGGGAGGCCCCGTTGGCACCCTTTGGTTACGGAACCCTAAAAACAAGGTTTAACCGACTCATTGTAAGCCCCTTACACTTTTAAAAACTGTAATTTTAACCTAATATGCTATACCTGCAATCCAGCAAAATTTTTTTGGTATTCAGATACCATTGTGGGCTTATTAAGGTAGTCTTAGACGGTATATCTTGGGAGATTATGATCCAATTCTTATATTTTGCTACTAGAGCCACCAGGAGACCCTTCCAATTCTGAATTCCAATTTTGAATCAAACAAAACATAATTGGGAAAAATTGCCAAAGGCAATAACATTTTATGCATGATCGAGGCCAAAACAAACATAACCAATACGGTTTTGAAAACTTAGGGCCGAGTGCACGAACGTACAAAAAATCAAAATCAACGTCAAAGTATGATCAAACACGTCTCTTTGTGTGGACAGTATGGAAGGAACTCTATGCGGATCACTAAAAGTGACGTGTTTGAACATTGATTAACTCGGCCGTCTCTTCGTGCAACCAGGGCTTACTGTTTCGGGTGTGCATATGTAACCAATACGTGTCCAATTGATACCTCCTGCTTTTGATGTGAAAAATTTGTTAAACATTTTCAGCATTACAGCCCTTTTCTAGATCAAAACTCGAGCGTGTGGCCTTTGGATTTAAAACATTATCGTGTTTTTTTTTCTAACTGGACATGGATGGATAATGCCACACCTATCTGTCATGATATTAGCCTAACACACATCATGGGAAGTAGATGCCACGCCAGAGCCATCCTTTTGTTGCACGGCTACATTTAACTGGATGGAAAACGCAGACAACTTTCATTGCCACTTCGACCATATTTTTCGTTTCATTACATATTTAATGCCATGGCACTGACCCGGGTGGCATTAAGACTACCTCACTAGTGCTAACTAGAGTAAGGAAGGGGATACACAGTTTTACATGGCATCAACGGTCGAAAATGGTCAGCCTCCCAGATGTCGACGTACAATCCGAAATTTATAAAAATAGTAGTCATAACAAAAAAAGCCGGCCAAGTGCGAGTCGGACTCGCACACGAAGGGTTCCGTACCCTCGTACAAGATTTAACACAAAAAATAACGTTTTTTGTATGTGGGTCCCCATTAACATAAAATATTTTTTAATTTTACCTATTTGTTGTTATAGCAGCAAAATAAATACACACTCTGTGAAAATATCAGCTGCCTACCTATTGCGGTTCCTGAGATACAGCCCTGTGACATACGGACGGACGGACGGACCGACGGACGGATGGACAGCGGAGGCTTAGTAATAGGGTTCCGTTTTTACCCCTTGGGTACGGAACCCTCAAAACATGCAAAGTATCTCGTCGACCGCCGCGCGCCGTTCCCATCTCGAGAGATCGCCAAGCCCAAACCGACCGATTCGAAAGCAAAACGACCGATCCGCTCCGCAGAACAAACAAGCGAAACGCCAGAACCACTCGACAGCGAAAACCTTCCTACCGAGAAGCGCGCTCGAGGCGCGCGTCGTAAAACCCGCCAGTCACCCGACGCGTCGGCCACGTGCGTCGTCGCAGGCCAAAGTGCACCGTGCGGCGCGCGCGCAGAGTGCACAACGGCGGAGCGCGCGCGCCGCGTGATGTCATGCGCGCGCGGTGACATCATGCGAGCGGGCGCGGGCTCCAAGGCGTCCAGCCAGGTCGCTCGCTATCACTAGCAATAGGAACGTTTCTCACGTTTCATACCGGATGATTAAGGCGCCTATATACCAAAGCGTAAAGTCAAGATACCCGCGGCGGAATCTAGCCAGTGCCATCATGTCAGCGGGAGGGTACGCACGATTCGCGCGCTCCCGGATATTTCGTGTATTTGATGGCGAGGGAAGGACTAGTCTGAATTTGTAAAACTAATGTATTAAGAAGTTTTTAACAGCAAGGGGGATGTGTACCTAGTTATGGCTGAAAGGTATAGGATTTTTTTATTTCATTCGTCTAAATAGAAAGATAACAAAAAACATGGCTTTGAAAGGTAAACATGGTTTAGAAATATATGTTTTATTTCGACGATTATACAAGTGTTTTGGGATGTGTACCTGCACAAACTTATGTACATTCTATAAGCTCAGTATTTTTTCTATGTTTAACAACCCAAGGCTTTAATCGACTTCAGAAAAACGTTCATTTTTAGGTATTTATTGCCCTTAACTCCCGAAGTTAGGCCAGTTCGGCGCTAAATGGCAGTGCACCTTATTTTTCCAGGTCACATTACGTCATGATGTGGCGGAAAGACCTACCCGATATATGGGTTTCGCGACATGCGTTGCTGAGAATAGCGGCTCCGTTTGCTAACAATTCATTGGGAACGGAATATCATACAATTCCGAAGGATAGTTGATCCTGGCCAACATATTTAGTCTAATGTCAACATTGGCCCCTAAAATAATGTATTGTTTTGTTATTTAATTTTTTTCAGCCGTATTCAGGGGCTCATATTATTTCCGGCCGGCATGGTTTTTGCAGCCCCCGCGAAGTCCTGGCGTACTTAGCATAAAAAATGTATCAAGACGATATGTGACTATAAGGGATCTATTACTTATTCTGCGATCAGGGCCATAAGCTGTTACCGAAACGTAAACATTATTTATTTATTTATTTAATAGATCGACATACAGAATCATACACTTAACATTACTAGGATAACATAATAAAACAATAATTACGTGTACATTCTACTAGATGTCAATACAGCATGCGTAAATCATCATCAAACTAAACAATTAAAAAACCAAAAGCTGAAAACAGATAATAATAAAAGTACAGGTAAAGTAAAAGTAAAAGTAAAAATGCAAAAAACAGACAAAAGAAAACAAAAGAACAATGAAACGACAAAGTCCAATTGACAAACATAATATTTGTTATGGGTTAAGTTTTAATTTTTTAATCGTGATTACTGAGCATGAAAATAAGTCCAGTTCGTCCTTCCAATCATTACATGTTTTACAAGCGCGTGTAATGGGAGCATTTAAACCTAAATGTGTGCGACAAGCCTCTAATTCGAAAGGTACATGGTGGTGGAGCCTGCTGCTTAACCTAGGAACCCGAACATTAATCCTTTGCAGCACTTCTGTGCAGTCAATGCTACCATTGAGCATTTTGTGTACGAAAATGACATCCGATTGTGAACGGCGCAAGGTCAACGTGTCGATTCCGTAGTGGGCAAGTCTTTCCGAGTAAGATTTAAGATCGCGGCTGATATGATCTGTGAATGTGAGATTTATTTATTTTATTTATTTATTTATTTATTAAGGCGAGCTCACAGTGCATTTACATAACAATAGAAAAATAATATAAATGAAAATAACACCAATTACGAGCTCACACAGCTGGAAGAAACATAAAATAAAAACGTGAGAATTACAGTAGTACGATCTAGTATAAACGAAAGAAAATACATTAGTTATCTCATACAGTTGGAAGAAACAAATAATAAAAAAGTGAGAATACCAGCTGCACGATCAAACATGAAGCACAAAATTAACATATTAGGTTAGTAGCAGAAATAATAATCAAACAGTTAAAGCAGACAAAATTTAGACAATATGAATTATACAAAAAAAAATGTAAGCAGCAGCCTAAATCTGGAGAAAAGCTTGAATGTATTTGTTTTTTATGGAAGCAGGCTTAGAGGTGAAAAGGTCGATATCGTCCTGGACCTCGTTAAACAGGTGACTCGTACGCCAGAAGAAGGAATTTTGTTTGTATTTCGTATGAACTAGTGGTAGGTGTAAAAGTGAACTGGTTCTAGTCATATGTGAGGGGACGTGGAGGTGTATGCGCTCAAGTAGTTCAGGACAATCAATGTCGTCATTGGCTATTTTGATAAGAAAAGTGAGGTCGAGCATTTCTCTGCTAGTGTCTAACGGAATATCTTATAGTGTTTACAGGCGTCTAAAGTGGATGTGAAACTTGGCTGTGTGCGAAACATAAGATGCTTGAGAAATCTTTGCTGAACGCGCTCAAGTCGGTATTTATAAATTTCATACCTTGGGTTCCAAACCTGGGAGGCATATTCCAGATGGCTTCTGACATAAGAGAAGTAAAGAGTTAGGAGTGTCTTAGGATTAACAAAACTTTTGGATATTCGTAGTATGAATCCCAACGCTTTACTAGCCTTTTTGACCGTTGAATCTATGTGTTTGTCATATAATAACTTGGTATCGCAAAACGTCTCTGAACCTTTTCAAGCCTGTCTATGTGTAGTTGATAGCTTTGGTTCCAGGCTGTAGAGCAATATTCAAGAACGCTGCGAACGAGGGAATTGTATAATAGTATGAAAGTAGATGGTTTCTTGAATATTTTTGATTGACGTTGGACAAATCCCAGCATCTTCGATGCTTTTTTTGAGATTTGGTCGATGTGTAGGTGAAATTTCATAGTTTTGTCGACCAAAACACCTAAGTCACGGAATGCAGATAATTCAGCTAGAATTTTGCCACCAATCGTGTAATCATGTGTATGTGGATTGCGTTTACGGGTTATTTTCATATGGTTACATTTGGCAACGTTAAGTGGCATACAGTTGTTCTTGCACCAAACTGACACGGCATCCAGGTCATAGTGTAGATTTTCAGATCGTCGGCAAACATTAAGAACCTAGCGTGTCGTATATGTGATACTATGTCGTTTACGTAAATTAGAAAGAATAGAGGCCCCAGATGTGATCCAGGTACGCCGATGGGACACTAAATGTTTTTGATGAGTACCCATTCACTACAACTAGCTGTGATCTGTCGCACCAGCGCAGAAGTGATCCGTGGATTCCGAGTCTATTTAATTTACTTAAAAGGATGTCATGGTTCACTCGATCAAAAGCTTTGCTGAAATCAGTATAGATTACATGGACTTCCAGGTTTTGATCGAGTGACCTTATAGCGTCATTGCAAAATACTGATAAATTTGTGACTGTGGATTTTTTTGACAAAAATCCATGCTGTTCAGGAATGATTTGGTAATTTACGTGGCCAAAAATTGTTTTCTGGACTATAGATTCAAAAACTTATTAGATGTATCTCCTTTTTTATGAATGGGTGTAACACGTGCTGTTTTCCATAAAACAGGGAATATGCCTAGGTCTAGTGATTTATTGAAGATTATGGACAAGGGTTCAGCTATGACTTTCGCACAATTCCTTAAAAAGACTGCAGGTACTTCATCCGGACCTGCGCTTTTACAACTATCGAGAGTTAACAGAGCCACTCGTCGCTATCGAGAGTTAGCGACGAGTGGCCCCTAAACTAGCTGTTAACGCCAGTAGTCTATTGCAGTCGGTGGGGTCGAATCACAGCGCCTCCTTCTTTACCCCATGTTTCAGGTAAAATTATAGGTGACACTTTCTAGGTAGTTGGGAGAGTAAGCCAGGTTTGGTATCATCGCATTGAATGAATGATGGCGGGTTTTCCACATGCCTCTGCCTCAATCTAGCCTTGATTATAAAGTATACAGGGAAGGTCCTGGCATTGCACCTAATTCCTTAGGAAATACGGAGGGTTAGGTTAAAAATCATGGATTAATGTCCAGTTCCACAACATAAACCCATAACTGTCAAGAAAAGGTGGGCAATTCGGATCCAATTTAGCAATAAGCTTAGATGAAAAAGGAATCCCTTTTTCATCTAAGGTCATAAGTGGATAAAAAAATTGCAAATATGGCAAACTGTTGGGTATAATAACTCGGCAAAATAAAATTCAACGAGCGCACCGGTCATCAAAAGGAATTAAGCTCGCCAGCAATTCCTGCACTGCACTGGCACAACTGGGACAAGCCGATGATTTGCGAAATTACGTCCCGCCACAACCGCTGCCCCGCCGCGTCGCACTAATACTGCTGGCTGAAGTTTATGTACATACATGTTACGGATAAAGCAACGAATGGAGCTAATCTTATATTTAACCTGTCAATGCTAACTTTAGCCTAGGTAGCAAACGCCTGAATAATTTACGATACATCGGACTTTCGCCGGTGGTTTTATATAATAGGTTCGGCCAAAGACGCTTGTCTAATTGATTCGGCGGGGGATCGCGCTATGACCGCCGCGACGGTAGCATGCGTCATCGCGGGCCAAAGTGCGCCGTGCAGCGCTGTTGTAAGCTGTAAGCTGTACTTGATGTTCACGGATACACAGTATAAAATCTTACTTCTTTCCGACGTTTCGGCTGTTTTGGCTGAGCCTAGGTTAACGCGGCTGAAACCCGAATAATAAAAAAATCTGATCAAACTGAGTTCAATCGGCTAAACCTGAGTATAGTATAGAATACAATATCACATAAGAGGACGACGACGTTGCTATGGGCTTTCCAACTATCACGAGGGCCGCGAATACATTGCCGGCCGGCCAGCAATAGAACAGCTCGTAGCTCAGGGGCGTCTTGCCACCCAGGTCATATGTGGAAATCCCGACCCTGTTCATGCACCACTTTCCCTCTCTTTCTGAGCTGGATAAATGCATGATAACATAATGTGAGCTATTCCATGGTTCAGAATTCACGTAAAACTATGGTGCCCCTTCCCCTACTAAGCCCGCTCGGGTTGGAGCCATCTCATTGGATGAAAATATGGTCGAAACATTATCCGTTTTTTCCACCCAGTTCAATCTAGCCGTGCTCATAAAAGGAAAGGAACCTGCATTGCACCTAATTATTTCGGGAATGCGCTGTGTTAGGGTAACAACCTGATGGTGGGTGTGGTATTTGCCATCCATGAATACCTCTACAGACAGTCCATTAATATGACAGACCTTATCTGCGCTTTGTAGAGGAGCAGTTTTTAGTCAGGCGTGAAATACTGCCGCACCCTGTTCAGGACTCCCAGCTTATTTGAGGCGAGCTTGGCTTTATTCACACACTAGCTGCGGTACCCGGCTCCGCTCGGGTTAGTGTCGGCTAAATTATCTCATGGATAAAAAGTAGCCCACATGACTGGTCCAAAATAGGGTCAAACTGGTCCAGGACAATGTATCCATGTACCAAATTTAATCAAGATCGTTCGAGCCGAAATAGCATGATTTAATGAGAAACATCCAATAATTCCCATTTAGAGCTTCGTTGACGTTTGGTGGCTATTTAAAAAAAAAAATTTGCCGCGAGAACCTTTCTGCACTTCCACTGCTACATTGCTTACCTAGTAAGTAACGTGTAACGTAGGTAAGTTTTGCGTGGACTCCAACCCACAGCCAGCCTCAACATCGAAAACAGTAACCCATCTCGAACCTGACTGCTCCCAGAGATGCTATACATTGATAAAATACGCATATAAATCAGGTAAGTGGTTCGCATGTTATAAGACTTTAAGACTCACTGCTTACCCTTCTGGTAATGAAGCGTTATATTATGTAATCTATAAGTTTTTAGTAGAATCAGGCTAGACGTAGATACAATGCACATCTAAATCGAGTAATTGGTTCTCAAGGATTTTATTCTGTTGGTCGCTCCTCCGGCGATTTAGCGTGATGCCAAGTAGTCCTAAAGTTGCAGAAAATACCAAGCCGTACTTCAGTAAAAGTAAGCGCTGCCGCCGCAAAGCCGAGCCGTGCATAGCATTGCAGTTTGTATGACAGCCCCATCTTAGCGGAAGCGGAACTGAATTCTATTTAGCCAATCCTAATTCCCGGGTAGTTAAATGTACATGTACTAAGTTTTACAAATCGCTAGTGCCTTGAAAATTCGCCAAACGGACACCAAACAGTCACGACGTCTGCCCTCCCCCCGCCACCGCCCCCGGCTCCTCTCCCCCTAGTGTGAAGTATCGCTACCGGCATCGTTTTCGCAGCCCCGTGAAAGTTCTAAAGCCCATGGGCACATAAATTGTAGCCTATGTGTTATTCTGATGTATAAGCTATATTATTGTAAAGTTTCATTAGAATCCATTCAGTAGTTTTTACGTGAAAGAGTAACAAACATCCATCCATCCATCCATCCATCCATCCATCCATCCATCCATCCATCCATTATTACAAACTTTCCCCTTTATTATATTTATTAGATTAGATATTAGATATTAGATTAGATTAGATTATTAGATGGCGTCCGAAATTAATGAAGGTCGAAACCAAGAATCCCTATGTGGTCGTCAATACGCAGAGTTGTACCCTGGCAGGTCGAAGCTGCACTGAACGTAGGTAGTCAGCTTCGCATTGAATAGGCACGCCTGTGTCTTGCTCGCCTTAAACTTAACGAGGTTGAGTTGAACCCATCCGAAAACGTTTTCCAGGGTCTTGTCAAGTATTGCACCCAATTTGAGCAGATCATTATTTTGCACCAGAAAAGGGGTAGCATAGAGCCCTGCGGTACGCCGGTATTCACTGACATGGTTTTGGAGCACTTTTATGTCTATGCCAAAAGTCGGCGAGGGCAGCTTGGAAAACAGCGATTTGTACCGAACCCGGCAAATTATTCTGTTAATGTCCGAAGTAAATAGAAGACATTATCGGTTTTATCCACATGGAGCGGCTAACTAGCATTAACAGGTTTAATCTAAGTTTGGAAACTCTTAGCTTTAGCCGTAGCATACATACTAACAACAAATCTATTTAGAATTATAATAATAAGAATTGCCACACGCAAACACGAAACGAACGAATTCCTAGCGCGGGCTCGTTTCAAATCGTAATCAGCGTTGAAAATTTCATTATTTCCGTTCACCAAATACGCTCTTTTAATCAGCGCCGAGAGCGCGTAATGTGACAAGCTTTGCCAGTACAGTCAGCAGATTATGTTTATAGAAACGGCATAATGGCGTCGTCGTCGTCGCAGAGTAGGGCAGGCAAATGTTATGCCGCGTCGGCTTGGCGGGAGCATTTTAACGACCCTCAAAGGAACGAAGGTTGTACTTTGGTGGAAATACCGAGCCAGAAAGCGCATTCCAAAATGAAGGACTACGAAACATTTATACGACTACGTACCTTGGTACGTACGGCATTTCGACTGCGAATAGATGCGATTAACTCAAACAGTTAGTTTGATTAAATGGCTAATTCGGCATGGAATTAAACAACACCCCAGCTCTTAAGAACACACCGAGGAGCAGATGATATAGTAGTCTCTAGCGGCCCTTATACTATGAAACGCAGAAAGATGCAAAATAGATTTAGACATGTATTGAGAGTGGTTCAACATTTCAACACACTGGAGTTTGCCTTACTGGATGTTCCTAGTTTGTAAAAAAAACAATTGTTCCATTACTATAATGAAAGAAAATGGATTTTCAAATATGGAAATTGTGATTCAGCACTTCCATATTTCGTGCCGAAGTTTTAGCATCGCTTTGAGGCTGAGATAAATAGTCGTAACAGAAACTAATACTAACGAAAAGTAGTACTTTGTGATGTAAATTTGACACATTTTGTATGAACGAAATCTCAAAGTAATGCAAAGTGACGTCACAAAGTACTAATTTTCGTTAGTCTTAGTTTCTGTTTCGACTATTTACATATCTCAGCCTGAGAGCTCAGAATCAGTATAGCAAAATTAATAAATATCACTGCAATGTGGGCTTATTATTTTATGTTCGACCATTCGGCACACGAACACTATTAGATCTGTCAGTTGTCAAAGACGACAAGTATTGCTGCACTATCGAATTCTTCATAGATATTTGTTTGTAAACACGCCAAAAGGATTCATTAAGGTGGCCCATCCCGCTTATCTCCCCATACAAAAGGGGAAAGAAGATCACGCCCATATTTCTTGTCAGAGATCAAAAATTTTACTCAAAATAGCTTTATTTGATCCAACTAGATGTCTGATGACCATTGGCATTGTAAAATTGTGTTTGGTTTCTAAGTTATAAGGTCCGAAAGTTCGAATTTTTCGCGCGTTTTATACAATTACTTTGGATGTGGATTACGCAATGATAAAGTAAGAACACCGTAAAAAGATTAGTCATCAGACATAGCTTATTTAATTAAGATTTATGATCTGTTTGGTTTTTGTTAGATTTTTGACTACAGCGATCGTGGTTTACTTTTAGCTATAAGTCGTCTTGAAATTAAAATTTTCGTAAATCTTACCAAATCATACACTATGCACATTGTCTTTTTTGTGGACATGTTGCATCTTCCTCATCACGGAGCCTGTCTTATTCTTTGAAACAGAGAAGGTCCCAGAGCGCAACAGCACGGTTTTGTACCGTGCCCGCGAATGAGTTGGGCCCGCCGGGTTGGGCCACCTTAATACGAGTATTCAGACGTACTAATTCCACCATGCGCATCTTATCTTACGCCTTACGCTGCATAAATAAGTACATATTTGTATCTTTGCCTATTCTGCTGACGTCACCGTGGTGCATCACCTATCGTACCACAGCAGCTATGTAGGTATCGCCCCGCACGGCCCTACAATAATTACATTTCAGGCCCGCGGCGACGCACGCGGCGGGCGGCCTATTTATTCGTATCCGCGGCCACGGACGATACGTTCGGCGGAGGGGACAGCTTCGGACGTGTGACTGTTCCGTCGTTCCATGGCGGGGCATTGGGGGCGCTACATAATTAATAGTGAAGGACAATAGCATCTGCGCAAAATCATCTCGTGTTCAAAAGTTCACTAGTTAGTTGCATTTCCGTTCCACCCAGTCAAAGCATACCCAAAAATAAGTCTCCATTGCAGGAGTGCATGCTTACCTCCAGGGCACGAAAAAAGCGGTTCCACGGATCTGTGTTCCGTCAATGGAATGACCCGTGCCTCTTAGAGACGCCTGTCAATGCTCCAGGCATCTAATCTCCGAGGCGTTGAACAGGCAAAGTCGGCACCACTAGGCGACAGTAAGACCGCCGCGCCGGGCCTAATCAGATTTCGCTAAGCGCGCGCCGTGGAGCCTCTAAAGTTGGAACGCGCGGGAACGTGTATCTTACGTGTTAATTTTATAATAGATGTCTCATATTTAGGCAGCTCGTGGTTTAGGGGCTAGAGAACTTGCCTCTAAGGTGGCCCAACCCGGCGCGGGACTAACTCATTCGCGGGCACGGTACAAATCTTTGCTCTGGGACCTTCTCTGTTTCAAAGAAAAAGACAGGCTCCGTGATGAGGAAGATGCAACATGTCCACAAAAAAGACAATGTGCATAGTGTATGATTTGGTAAGATTTACAAACATTTTAATTACAAAACGACTTATAGCTAAAAGTAAACCACGACTTCTGTAGTCAAAAATCTAACAAAAACCAAATTGATTATAAATCTTGATTAAATAATCTATGTCTGATGACTAATCTTTTTAAGATGTTCTTACTTTATCATTGCGTAATCCACCTCCCAAGGTATTGTATAAAACGCGCGAAAAATTCGAACTTTCGGACCTTATAACTTAGAAACCAAACACAATTTTACAATGCCAACGGTCATCAGACATCTAGTTCGATCAAATAAAGTTATTTTGATCAAAATTTGGGATCTCTGACAAGAAATATGGGCGTGATCTTCTTTCCCCGTTTGTATTGGAAGTTGAGCTGGATCACCTTAAGGTGGCCCAACCCACTCATTTCCCCATTGCAACAGCACGGTTTTGTACCGTGCCCGCAAATGAGTTGAGGCCGCCGGGTTGGGCCACCTTAATGCGAAAGGTTATGGGGTAAAATCCTCGCCCCGGTCATACAGCACTTTCTGTCTCTTTCTGAGTTGGATAAGTGCATTTCGTTACAAATGCGAGCTGTTCTATGGTAAACTGTAGGTCCCCTTCAGCAAGGTTAAGCCCACCTGGGTTGGTACCACCGCATTAGATGAAACTACGGTTGAAGAGGCAATGAAAAATTGTCCCTGTTTTCCATCCAGTTCAGTGTAGCCTTGCTTATAGGGAAGGTCCTGATATGGTACCTAATTCCTTCGGGAATGTGGTGTGTTGAGCTAATATCATGACGGTGGGTGTCGTAGGTATTAGCCATCGATGTTCGGATGTGTGAGGAAATGCACTTATCCAACTCCGAAAGATTGTGGTGCACGAACGGGCGGGGATTAAAACCCGGTCTGGGTTTTAAACCCAGATAAAAGGCTGGCAAAGCTTAACGCTCATAGTCGTGTCCTTCTGTCCTGACCACTGATCTGCCTCGTTGTCCTACCCCCGTATAAAATGCAACGAAAAGTCCCCCACATTTTGATACACTTTGGAGACTCAACTCGGTCAAACTTCCGTCAAGCACGCCCCAGCAGCGCCGCGCTTTCCAATCTCGAGCCCTTCCAAAATTTCCAGAAATTAATTTCAATACACAAAAGTCGAAATTTACGAAATCATCACCTACCGAGACGGACAATAAGGTCGAGAGCTGCTCGAATATGAAAAGCTGGTCAGTTGCCAAGTCAACTCGACTTTCGCGGCGGACGGGCGCGGTCGGGAGACGGAATGGACCGAAGGCGCTGTCGCCGTTAGGGTCGACAATCGCTCGTCGGGGTGCTCTCGAAGGCTCCGCTTCGAGTATCGGCGCCACTTGATGAAGTTGCGCCGTTTGATGTCGCCGTCGCGTCGGGTCGCATCGCGGCGCCACTTGATGAAGTTGCGCCGTTTGATGACGCCGTCGCTTCGGGTCGCATCGCGTCGCTCTATCCGAATCTCTCCGGTTATCTGACGTTAGGTTGGATGGGCAGGGCGATTCAGACACTAGGCTGAGATACATTTTGTCGTAATTTAAACCAAAACTTTCGAAAACTGCCTATACATATATATACATATTCCAATCGAGCTTCATACATGACATGTTCAGGTACTTGTACTTGTACCAGGTGCTTCTTCACACCATGTTTGAAGGACCCCAGTTTGTACTTTGAGGGAAAAACTTCGGCCCTATAGATAAAAAATCTAGAGGATAGGTGGGTTCTTATTTTGGGAATATCGACAGTGAATGGGTGCATTCCCTACCTGTTCCACGTTGTGCGATGGTAGAATGGGGACGGAGGGACAGCGTTGTGCAGCTCCGAAGAGCACTCTCCATTGTAAAGACGATAGAATACAACGAGAGACCCTACATCCCCGAAGGGTCTCTAAATTTAAGGATACCTTGGGATCCATAACATTTGATTCACCAAATCATTGACCTCAACTGAAAGATAAAACGAATGTAAACATTAAAACTCAGAATATAGCAAATTTGGAATGACTTAAATAATTTTATATAATCACTTGGAAACTAATATACATATAATTAATTTACGAAATTAATGAATATGAACATAATGTCCGGAGCGCATCACCCTCGGCGCCACAGCAGGCATTTGCAAGGAAACCGTATGTGGGTCCAATGTGTGGCGTCTAAGGTGATGCTGTTTGTGTGTCAAGACTATGTTCAGATACTCACGAGTACCGTATTTGTAGGGGGAGGAATGCTAGCAAGGATTGGGTTGATACCGGCCAAAAGAATAAGTATAAATTAGAATGAATTCCTCTTGAGCCCAGTAAATATAACTGAGACAAAATAAAAACGAATGCTCCGAACCGCAAGCACGACAGTGAACTTGATACGAGTCTCGCGCTCGGCACGTGGCATTAATTTGAAGGTAACTCGGTTAAAAATAAACCTCCCGACGACGTGCCGTAAAAACACCTGTCACGCGCCATAACGGACGTGAATGAAATTGTCACCTCCTCTCCGCACCACCTCCTCCCCCCCGCGCCCACACCCCGGCACCCGATCCTCCGTCCCCCGGCAATGAATAACTAATTGCATCAAGTCGACTTGCCCCGACCGAATGATCATTATTCATATTTAACCGAGCCCCGTGCTATTGTATGGGAAATGCTAATTTTCCAAGGACGGAGGCAGTCCGCTACGGTTTTACCCACCTCACTGGGTGCGTAATTATGATAAACTTTGGCAACATTAAGGCTGCTCGGATTTCTACACCAAAAAATCCTCTGACTTCTCGGGTCGTACTTTCCATTCATAAATTATACAAAAGCGACTCCGACGCGATGATACAAATCTTAATTTTATTTTCACGTAAAACAGCGCGCGTGTAGGTCCTTCCTTTGCCATTATATCGTGGCAATGTGTTTCTTTTTTATTGCAGTCATTGTATTTGATAAGAAAAAAATGGCGCGCGCTCATTTAAATACGGCACATCTCTCCGCTCCGCAACGAAACCACGTCCTCCCCACTCGAGATCTGACAACGGAATGACAGTCGCCGCGGAGGGGCCGCTTTTACGACAGGCGGTGGGTTGAAACTTTTCTTTTACCCTCCACCGTAAAGCCCAGTTCACATTAGAAGAGTTAGTAGGGGGAGTACTAGACATCACTCTCTACCAATGTAGACGCAATAGGTGAGAAGTACTAGAATTAGGTAGAGTAGAGTGTATAGCACGGTGGTAGAGTAGCTCTACCGACTCTACTCTACCAGCCACTCGCCCGCTATACTACCCGACATGTTTGGACTTAAGAGCATCCTCATACCTAAACATTTTAGACCATTTTTTGCGATTAAAACGAGATAGCCAGAGCCCGACGTCGTTTAGTTAGAGCAGCTCGAGATAATTCTTCGTAAAGGAGCGTGAAACCGGTTTTTTCATTGTTTCGTTAAAGAAATTGGGAAAAGTTAAACATGTTCTTCGCTCAATGGGTAGATAATGTTAAGATCTTTGAAATGGTATTGAAATAAATATTAGTTAATGTCAATATAAGCCACAAGCTTGAAAAAGAATATATTTGAGACCTGACTTCAATTTTTTTTTTCCATGCATAAAATATCAATTTCTGTAAAAAAAATATTTCTGATTTGGTAGAACTTTAGCTGGATTTTTGGACCTTTTTGGATGCGAAGATGAAGTGGACAGAATGAAAGCAGTGGAATTCGATATTGAATACGAGTGCAAAAGGAACATTACTAGCGACCACTATAAGAATAACTTTATAAGAGATTCTGCATTTAAAAAAATAGTTGCCGAATGTGCAAGGGACTGCCTACTCTACTCTATAATACGTTTGCGTGTGGACGGCTACTCTACTGAAAACGATTGAGTGGAGTTAGTAGTGCAAAATAGTAGGTAGTGCACTCTACCGCTAACTCTACTAATGTGGATAAGGCTTAAGCGTTACCGGGCTCGTTTATTTTCATCCCATCCGACGAGTACGCACACATACACATACATTTAGGATGTAATATGCTTTATTTTATTAATCACTTCATTTATTTGGAGAAATAAACGCCTCGGGAAAATATACATTTATCGCCTCTGGTCACGAATCGCGATTAAATTATGTCGAAATAAAAGTTCAAAAAGTTCGGCTTGGTACCTTGATTAGCAAATTGATTTTGGCAGGGTCTGAGATTACCATTTTTAAACCAGCGTGTAATGGACAATTCATCACACATCATTCATATAGTTAATAATAAATTCAGTAAAATACTCCGGAAATCCCATCTAACACACACACACCCACATACAAAAAAAATACGCATTATACATACGAATGAAGTTTCAAGAATGTATTAATGTATTAATTATTCACTCGATTGATAGCACTAAACAAAAAATAAATACTGAATTAATAATTAATACTAATAATTTAATAAAATAGTCACATTATAAAACATTGTTCAAAGTAAAAAACAATACTAAATATAACCACCAAGAAACATTCCAAAAAAAGTTAAGTTTAAAATGAGCAACCTAACTGACCATTTCCTTAGTTGAAGCATTTATATTGAGGTCACCTTTTCGGAAAAAGGTCATCATACATAATGTATGTAGGCAGCCTATTAGTCCAAGGTCGGTCGCATTTCTTTCGGTCTCATATGATTAATCGATTGTACAGACATTTTAAATAGGTCCTCTGCATGATTGAAAACAAAACCTCCAGTATCTTTTTTCAAAGATTACTTTTCGAAACAGATTGACCTCCTTCAAAGATGTGAATGCAATTAGAACCGTGAAACGCTATAGAACCTCTCTAAAGGTAGACATAACGATTCCGAACAGCCGTCCTTCGAGAGTCACCCCTGGCAAATTCCTCGCATGCCCCGCGGGGTAACCCTAGCGTGCAGGCAACCCTAACGTGCAGGCAACCCTACCGAGCGACGCGACCCTAGCGACGCTGCACACTAATCATATGAGAGGAGAGAGGAGAACCCCTCGCTCCCCACTTTCTTTGCATATTTTTGAGATAATGCAAATTAGATCAAAAGAGATTTCTGCCGGCGAGCACTTTTACATTTGCATATTCACAAGAAGGCATTCACCGTGTCCTACAGTTGAGGGTGAGTGAAACGCTCTTTACCATAATAGCTGCTTGCACATGATATGCAAACCCAAACGGTATTGCAGTGACTTCGTATGTTCCTTTCACGAAATATCACGTTTGGCCAGGCCCGTAAGTATAAGAAAATACATACAAGCGTAGTTTAAATATTTTAAACCACTGACTAATATCAGGAAACAGAAACATATATTGGAGTCTATACGGTTTTAAACGGTACAATATAATAAAAATAAAAACAGAATGCAAAAATAGCAAAAATAAAATATTTATAATTGTTTAATTTTTTATGTGTTTTGACAAATTATATATTTTTTTTAAATACCAAATATCAAGCCAGTTTTTAGATACCAAATATCAAGTAAATTGGAACAGTGGTTTTTCAAATAAATTTGTAAAGTAAGATTGTACGGGTAGCGTAATTTTCTGATGCCTTATATCCATCCACCTTGAGAAAGTCGTTACCCTATCAATTACCCATCCTACCGGCGATAACTGTTCACGTGCTCTAACATGTTACATGTTTTTTGTTTTATTTTGGATTCTAAAATATATAGTTAAAAAGTACGGTTGTATGTTTTTTTTACCTTTTAGCTTGGAAAATATTGTCTAATAAACATTGGAAAAAGTTGTCTTATTTTGATGCAATTTTAGATTATTTTTAACTTGAAAATACAGATATTTACATAAAAATAAAAACATACGGACATAGAATCAAGCAATTTTAAGTGATTTTTTTAAATTAAAATTTTACAACTCTCAGGGGTAGGGTCACGCTAGGGCCCGGAAGACGATTTTTTATTCGCGGCCGGCGTGCAACATTGTCCTTGGTCAATAGACAAAAAAAAGAGCAATTCTTTAAATAATCAAATATCAGAGCCTTACGAGGCCAGTCAGTCTCTGACAGTCACGACAGTCTTAATTCATTCAAACGGCGAAAAGTTCGTGTAAATGTTGGTCTGCCCCGAAATCTTGAAGAACCGACATTTTAGCGAATTACGACCTCACAAGTATACATCACTTAACTAACTATTATAAAATACAACGACTGGCGTCTGTTCGTCCTCTTGTAACCTTTAAAATAACTTGATTTTGAGGATGTTAGTATTTTGTGTTCTTGTATTACTTGCTGCAATTATTGGATACTTACCATCACGCTAAATTAATCGAAGGCTGAGCAGTGTGGTTAAAAATCAAGAAAGAAAAACAGAATGTTTTTCTTCGGACCTTAAGTAGACTCGCGGAGATCTACGAAGATTTAGGTGAAATTAGGATTTAGCCCGCAAACACATTTTTCATCTAATTTTGATTAAACGGGAAACAAGAAAACTGCATAGAAACGTCGTCGGTCGGTCGCTTTATGGCGTGAGAACACTCGATTCCGCGACATCGTCATTCGGGTTGTTTATCGGCAGAAATAAGTCGTCCACGAGCCCCTCGCGCCGCAGGTACACCCCTCGAGAGTCTGCGAACGCACAAAAGCTCGCACAAAACTTCCCTTCACAAAGCGTCCGACTCCCCGGTTTAATAATTCCGCTCATTTAGTCGCGCGTCCCCCGGCGGCGGCGGCGCGACGGAGGTGGCGCGGCGGCGGCGGCGGCGCACTGTGGGCCGGGAAACAGGCTTCATAGTATTACCACTTTTTGTTCACGAACTTCAAGTTATCAAAAAACTTTTGATGCCAATATATAGGGCATCAAAAAAGAAACTCAAAAATGATATTAAAGTTTATATTGTACATGTAATTTATTTTTAAAAAATACCTAAAGTTTTTTTTGTATGGAGCGAAACACATAATGGCGATTTTTACAAAATGCTTAAGACATCTAGAGGTCTCGTTCAAAATGTCATGAAGTAGACCATAATCCCAATCCGAGTGTGTAAAAACCGTGTGCAGATACGTACAGATGTAGAAGTTATAAGGGTTAGAAGATGCCCCTTTTCGTCTAATTTCGGTATACAAATCTTTAGAGTTTTTGATAATTTCCCAATGTTTTTATACTGTATTGGGTACGGATAAAAAGAAATGTCTACGATTTACTCCATTACGATGCATTTAAATGAGGGTAGGTCAACGAAAAAGTGACTTAACACAAAAAAAAATATTTTTTGTATTTTACGTAACAGAATTGAATTTCGTCGTGATTTTTTGTTAAATCCACATATGTCTTGTTCAAAAGTGTTAAATAACTGAGTAGGTAACGTAGTTTAAAATAACTTATCTATGTAGTTTACTCCATAAATACACTACTTTTGTTGGTTGGGTGGGTCTGATTAGCGAATAGAAATACACTTATTAATTGTTCTTTATATGCAAAAGAATATTTTCATAAACTCGGTAATTTCAGAAATATTTTACGTAACGCTGAAGTTGTATGTATTAATTGGTTTCACATCAACAAGTCAATTCATTTATATTATTTAGGCGCCAATCATTGTGATCAATAATTACATCATCTTCTTTTGTTCGAATGGTGCACATGAGTCCATTTTAAAGCTGCATATTTGTTATTGCTACTTACGGGGAGGGCACGAACCTGGGTACTGACTGACTACTTCTTCCCCATAGGTAAAGGATAAAGAGAGGATAATTAATTCGTCAAGAGAGCTATCGTGACAGGACAGTTCGCTTCTTCTGATAGCCTTCCGATCGGTAGGTTTCATATCTTGTAATGCTTGATGATATCACTACCATGGATCAGGATTTTGTGTACGCTAGGTGGCATAGCGTACCACTCGTAAAGCTCTACGTACAGTTTAACCGTTTGTACAGCGTAATTTGCAAATCTTTCTACATTGATGTCTTGACCACATGATATGACCCCCCCCCCCAAAACGGTAGCCAATCTTAGGATAAGTCTGTGGTCGACCCCAGTGATATTGGCAGTCTTTACCGGATCCGCGAAAAATCGTCTTGCCGTATTCCCGGTGTTAGTGGTGCCAGATACCTGCTTAACCAAGAGTCCAAATACAGTTTTAAAATATCGCTGAATTTCGTTTTTTCTTGCTTTAGCAAGGGCCTGGTTGACTGGTCCTTCCGTTCGACGTTTCTTGAAGTCCAACCGATAAGCGATGTGTAGCACACATTCCATGCACCGAATCCAAGCATTCAATGTCGACAACCCTTACTTGTACATATCTGTCAGGTTCTTTTTGCAACACTCTCTCTAAGGTCTCCACTTTACCGGGTTTCACCTTACCGAAATCACATGTTACTGTAGAGGTATCTGACAGTTTTGAAGTGATCTGCCATCGATCATTGTCATGTAAATGGTGAGTTACTACCGAATCATTTCCAATTCGCGATGGCTGAAGACGATCTACTTTAGATTGCACAGCCTCCTTTTCACTATTTATATGGAAGCGGTTTTCATTAGCAAATTAGAAGTAGATTAGCCTGCAATAGTGAGTAGAGTTAGGTTTAGGATTATCCCTTACTGATTCGTTTACGCATACTAACCTCAGTGGCACCAATGAGCACATAAAGATGCTTGAGTCGTCAGCATCTTGGCTAGCTAGTTTTTGGCTGTAGGTACTGAGAGGCACTACTTACTTATTAGGGTCAACTGCTCTATAGCGAATTTCCGTGTGATCGCTTCACGATAAGGTCTAGAAGACCTTGCAGCTGGACACGTGCTTTCAGTTCAGTGATTTTAACACATTCTTTTGGTGGATAGCACTCCACTTTCGCTGTTTGCAGTTTGTAGCACGAATCGTACAAGTCCACGCCTTGCTCGGCAGATGTAGCTCTCAAAGTTCAATATTGAGATTTAGAGAGCTATGCTTAGAACATGTTTTTGAAGTGCCCGAACGAACGATGTGTAAAAAATTAAGGTAAACTTTCTACAAAAATCTTTAAAATATACACGATTGTTACTGTCACATTTAAAGCAACAACAAAATGATCGAACATCACGTCCGAGTAAGAAACAGCATTTTAGCTATGTAAGTAGACAAAAACAATCAAGATTCGTTTTGAACGCCACCATAACAAATTAATCGTGCAATGAAAACTTCGAATTTTCTCACACAATAGATTGAAAATTAATTAAAACTACTCGTCCCAGCGAAGTTGTATCGCAAAAGTAAATCTGTCACTCCGCAAGCACTGAACGAATACTGAACTAATACTCATTCCCGAATTATAAGTAACATGTGGTCAGTGAGCCCGCTTACGAAAATACGGAGAAATGCGCCGGCCGACACAGGCGAGATGCCACTAATCCTTTCATTATTTCAATTATACGTAGTCTTAATGAGAACTACTTATGAAAGCAAGGATTAGCTATGTGAAAGTGTACCTT
This sequence comes from Incurvaria masculella, assembly GCA_946894095.1. Lineage (NCBI taxonomy): Eukaryota > Metazoa > Arthropoda > Insecta > Lepidoptera > Incurvariidae > Incurvaria > Incurvaria masculella. The sequence goes on along the minus strand of OX335641.1, from coordinate 12,368,256 downwards.
ATGTATAAAGACCATATTACTTATATATTTTATGGTTTATTTTAACCACTTCACAAAGAGACAAAAGGTAAGTACCATTATTTGTTTTTTAAGTCAACAGTACCATTATTTGTTAGGTAAGTCAACAGGAGATGCCATTGCATCTATGATAAAAACTTTATTAACATCTTTGGATGATTCTCAGCACACATATGGCATTTTCTGTGACTTATCAAAGGCATTTGACTGTGTTAGACATGATATATTGTTATTAAAATTAGAGTATTATGGAGTAAGAGAAAAAGAGCTACGTTTATGTGAAACATACCTAGAAAACAGAAAACAAATATGTGAGGTCAGTGGTATAAAATCGGATGTTGACCCTGTTACAATAGGAGTACCGCAAGGCTCTATCCTTGGTCCATTATTCTTTCTGATTTATGTGAATGACATTTCCGGTTCAATCGGGCAAGACATAGAACTAGTTATGTTTGCAGATGACATCTCAGTAGTTTTGAAAAACAAAAATATAATTGAACTACGGGAGGTTTTCTTGTCAGTAATTAAGTCGCTCACATCATGGTTTGAACACAATAATCTATTGTTAAATACTAATAAAACGAATGTAATGCATTTTGTTCTTGGGGCACATAGGCGTAAAAATAATGAAGACGTAACCAATACTGTAGAGGAATTATCGTTAAACATGGCTAATGAATTAACTTTTCTGGGATTAATAATTGACAATAGATTCTGCTGGAAACCCCACATAGACAGTCTTGCTGGTAAACTGAGCTCAGCCTGTTATGCCATTAAAAAAATCAAGGAACTCTGTGGCACGCAAGCTGCAAAAACTGTCTACTTTGCTTACTTCGATAGTCTCATGTTGCATGGACTAATGTTTTGGGGAAATGCAGCAGAAGCAAATAGAATATTTGTCTTGCAAAAAAGAGCCTTGCGTTGTATTCTTAGCATGAAAGCTATAGATTCTTGTAGGAATGTATTCAGCGAAATAGGAATTATGACCCTACCTAGCGCATATGTGTATCAAAATATCTGCCATGCTAGGAAATATAAGCACCATAATACCTTAAATGCTGATGTACATGACTACGATACCAGACATAAAACTGATTTACAAAATGTTAAGCATAGGTCATTAAAATTTTCAAAAAGTTTTATATGCAATAGTATTAGGTTATACAACAAAATTCCAGAGGAGATTAGGAAATTAGGAGATAAATGTTTTAAGAGCAAATTGAAATCAGTATTAATAAAAAAAAGCTACTACACTATCCAGGAAGCCTTATTAGATTGAAAACTTGTTTAAATTAAAGCTCATGACTACATACTTGACCGGGTACCTAACACGGTACTACCAATTTATTATTATTTTTTTTTTTTTTTAAGCTAACAACTTGACAATCGATACAATTCAGTATCGTGTTTTTTTTTTTTTTTTTATTATTATTTTCTATAATAATAGAAATTTCTCTGACATGGGTACTACATTGTAGTATGAATTTGTTTATTTACTAACTTATATTTAATTTGATATTACCTTGTATCAAAAATGACGATGGCTTTTTACACCTGAATAATTTAGATCATAATTCGTATTCATTTAGAATAAGATGTCATTATAGTAGTCAAGAGTTTGCTCCTCACCAATGTATATAATGTTCTTATAGTAATGTTCTTTGTGAGCAGTAGTAATCAATCAATCACTGTAAACTAGTTTGTAAGTATCACTGGAAAAAATAATAATACAATGACCAACCTGACGAAGTTTCTTGTCGGCTCTTCTTCGCCAGAAGTAATCGAACCGACAGGAAAAAAAGGAAAAAAAAATGACGAATCCGAGTGTGTAATATACATCTAATGGAGGAAATAAAGAAACTGAAACTGAAACTGAAACTGATCGATTAGGATTAATTTCTTTGAATTAAGCTTTTTATGTTCACGAAGTCAGTTGTTATAAAAATACATAGGTACTGTTTTTTTATTCGCTAAGCAGACTTAGACACATAAAGCAACAAAAGTAGTGTATTTGTAGAGTAAACTACATAGATAACGTTCGTAAAATAAAAAAAAGTTTTTTGTTAAGTCACTTTTTCATTGACCTGACTCATTCAGATGCATCATAATGGAGTAAATCTTAGACATTTCTGCTTATCCATACCTAATACAGTATAAAAACATTGTGAAGTTTTCAAAAACTCTAAAGATTTGTATACTGAAATTAGACGAAAAGGGGCAACTTCTGACCCTTATAACTTCTACATCTGTACGTATCTGCACACGGTTTTTATACACTCGGATTGGGATTATGGTCTACTTCATGACATTTTGAACGAGACCTCTAGATGTCTTAAGCATTTTGTAAAAATCGTCATTTTGTGTTTTGCTCCATACAAAAAAAACTTTAGGTATTTTTTAAAAAATAATTACTTGTACAATATACACTTCAATAACATTTTTAAGATTCTTTTTTGATGCCCTATAAATCGGCTTCAAAACTTTTTTGATAACTTGAAGTTCGCGAAAAAAAAGTGGTAATACTATGAAGCCTGTTTCCCGGCCCACAGTGCGGCGGCGGCGGCGGCGGCGGCGGCGACATGCGGGCTCGCGCTCCGGGACCGCGGAGCAGCGAGAGCGCGGAGGCTCCGTCATAGTCGCTCCCATGGACACAAAGGAAGGAGATATGCCATATGCGCGACTACTATAAGACCCTTTGTCTCCAGTTTTCAAAAACTACCAACCCAACTTAATTTCCGAATGCAAACATTGCCGCAGACGTAATGGAGGGTGTGTGTGGGTGGGAACTGAATTGACGAACGCATTTTAGAGCACATTACCGCGAGGTGGCGATGTTTCGACTGTGTGGTATACGACGCGCCTCCGGACCACCATACAATTATTTGGTCACGTTGACCATACGGCGGAGACGCAATCTTCGGGACTTTGGGAGGCCTTAAGTCCTTTTCATGATATTAACTTCATCAAATAATATATGTCGTCAGTTGAGTCGTCCACCGCCGAAACTTTTGCTGAAACAAACCCGGCGCTGCGCTCAAACAACTCGTGAATGTAGCCATACGCTAAAGTCTGCTGCAAAACATTATTATTTTGACGATCGTTCTGTGCCGTGTTAAAATAATGCCGTGCTACTATTTAAATGAATTAGTAATTATTTATAATCAAAAAGTTGTCCACGGCTGAAAAGTTTAGGCTAATACTAATGGAAATGTGAATTACTTGTCAGTCTCTATGATATCCCAGTGCCTTACTCACATTATCACCAAGAGATTGGCAACTAGACGCGTGAGATGATCTCGGGATGATCCCGCGGGTGTACAAAGGCCGATCGGTACCTCCGGTCCCCTGCTCGCGTCGCGCGTCGTCTCGCCGCCCCGCGCCCGCCCGACGGTATCAATCAACATCAGCCCACCCCTCACTACGTATGCAAATACGCACACCCCCGCACCCCCTCGCCGCCGTGCCGCCTCACCAGGGTGCGACGATGGGAAACAATCCGGGATAGCTGAACGGAGGAGGATTCGAATGTAGAACGACAACGTGAGAGGCGAGAGATGAGAATGTCGCAACTGCAAGCCAACAAATTCTCCAAAGGAGAAGTTTGGATAAGATGACAAGAGCTAGGCTTCCGAGCATTATCATTGAAAACGGGAAACGGACAAAAAAACGGTTTGCACCCGCGAACGTTGTTGTGCGGACAACATATTTTGGGAATCACATAACGCCCTCTGGCTCCTAGCTATCCATCATTCGCATGACCTTAATAAAATTGTAGTCGTATCGAGGATAAGGCTAAACTTGCGCTGAAAAATCTGTAATCCTGGCCGAGATGCCGCAATGTAAACGGCTTTTATAGAAAGAGATAATTTTACTGGACGAGTCTGAAAGAATATGGTCACGAGAATTGAGAATGTCGAGATAGTTTGGATATGCAGAGCGAATGAGTGACGAAACAAATTTACTGAACCGACGGAAGCGGAATTGTCGTGATCGGCCGGCCGAGGAGATTAAAATCGTAAAGGTCAGGTACGTAGCACCCGCAATCGTAGAGCACATCTCAATATAAATATGCTATGATCGTGCGGCAATGCGCTGTATGATTTCTGCCAACCCCGCCGAGGAAGCTCTCTGATAGTATGTTTACAGATTCTTAGATTTCATTGTCGCGCTTTTACAAAAAAAAAGGTCAGCAACATCACGCTCGCGCACGACATACAAACAAACACCCTCCGATTGGATGAGCAACGCGCATGGAACCCCGCTGCTCGCGCCATCAACTCCGTCGACATTCATCGTTCATTATTCGTTCAGATTTGACGTCCCTCGGAATTTAAGGTCGGATGGAACGTTAAGGCGCATATGCATACCACACGCATCAACAGATATGTCAAAATTCACGCAACCTAATTACTATTACCACAATTTCACGAACAGTTCCCAGAACAGTTTTGAAAAAATACATTGTTATGAAACATGCAATAACTTTATATTATAACAATTTAGCTTTAAATAGATATCATGGACCAATTTTAGTAAATTTTCAGATATGCTTGAAGAGGATTATTTTTAGTTCCGCTTTAACAAACAGCTTTTCGGTATAATCTATACGGATGTTTCTCTTAAACTACTGGATGCAGAGTTTATTAATAATGCTTCTATATTATTTTTAAGAACAAACAGTAACGTAACATCATTTTGGACATTAGGATTTATTTTAAGATTCAGAAGGAAACCAATTTTTTTTATGTTATTTTTTATTCAAGTGATAAAAGAACTCTGGGACAAAAGCTAGTTCGGCGCCCATGAACATCGCATTTCTGATGCAAGTAAAATTTTACGAGTAAGCAGTATTTTATGGAGCTTACAGCTTTACATGTCCATGTGGCAACCATACTAGGTACTATCAAAGATGGAGATTGGAGATTGATGCTGCAGACATTTTAATGCAAAAGGCGAGGGCCTTAGTTGATAGTTAATGGCATAACAATACATAGCGTAGTTCTTCCATGATTACATAAGTACAGTCATAGACAAAGGATAGTAGGGATAGACTGCTAACATCATCCATCGTACAAAACCCGCTGAAAACTGCTTATTTGCATTTCAAACCAGCGCCATCTCCCGTCACTGCCAGAACTAGTTACGCCGTCATTAAACTAAGCTTTTTAAAATTTGGCCTAGGGAGGCGTGATGAAAACGTTACATTTTAACTATAAATTAATTAATATCATTGTAGTTATATGGTAGTTAAGAAAATTCATTGATATTCATTGGTTTGTATTTAATGTATTTTGAAATGTAAATTGTAACGCTATCCGTTGATTTGTTCATCCCTATTCAACACTGGTATGACGTTAGCAATCTTTCCCAGTCGACGAGTTGTGCGCGCCGCCGCCCGCCGCCACCGGCGAATGTTGTTTATGCCAGACGAATTAGGCGCGTTTTTTGCGGCCATAGTCATGCATAATGATAGCGTTTTAATATTTCGCGGAATAGTTACATGTAGCAACGTAATGCATAGGCCTGTGTAGATTAATAACATGACGCACGATTGTTAAGAATCTGCCGAGTCGTTACTATATTATGTAACGGATGCCCGCGTCTCAGGCCGCGAAATATTACAACTCGACCAGCATTTGCGCTTGCAAGGACTGTGATAGCCCACCGTACTAATAATTGTCTGTAGTGCAACCTTACCCTTGGATATGACAGAACCCACTAACAAAAAACCTAAAACAATAGAACCACTCCGTCGACCGCATGGTATCTTTTATTTTTTATTTTTTAATGAAACTGAACATGGGTTAATACTACTGTGGTGATATTTAGACAAACACTACACTCCATGCATTCCTTATAATGTTCGAATACATTTAAATAAATGGAAAACATGGGCAATTTTTTTTGCCGTTTCGACCAATAAAAATTGTACCCGTGTACACGTACGTGCGTGTAAAAATTGCCGGGTACCGACATTAGGGAAAACCAAATCCAAATATTTTTATCCGTTACGAAGATTATTGTGATTATACACAGGATCACACAAAACGTGTTACGGAAATCTGTATAGAATCCATCTAATTTATTTTGATTTTAAGCGACTTAAAAAAAAGGAGGAGGTTCTCAATTCGTCGGATTTTTTTTCCTATCTATGTATATATTCTATTAAGTGCGGTCTTTCCGTAAATTAATTTGAATGAACACACAATAAGAGCAGTGATTGCGCCTCAGTGACAAATAGCGAATACATCGACCATTGTTCGTGTCAAACTGTTTATTTGACTCGCTGAACGTCGTTTTTGCCAAAACATCAAACACTATCTCCGCCGCCGCGCCGCTGGACCTTCAGCAAACTTCTAGGATATCTCTGACAATTACCTGGCTAACGTTTTAGTATATCTCTGGTAGACGCTACAACGAACTGCAGACACCAGAATGCCAGATTAGGGCGTATCGCATATTACCTCCAGTTGAATCCATCCCAGGTGCGAATTTAAAACTTCCATGGTCGATTTAGATAATTTATATTTTTAATATTACACAAGTTTTCATTATTTTAAAGAAACAACCACTATATCAGGTGTTACAATATTTAAATTTAAAAAATATAAAATTTATCCAGTAGGCTAGCAGACAGTTAGCTACTCGGATGGGTAAAAACTGGAGCCAAGTAAGTACAGGCATTCTTTTATTTAAAACTAAATAAAACCGATTAAAAAAATTCCCCAAATGATCTGTATTAATTACATATCGAAATAAATTATGCAACCCATAGGCTAGTAGAAGCACGCTCCTCGGGTAGGTAACAACCGGCAGCCCAGTGTGCAGCAGCAAGCAGTATATGCCTCCGCGATGGCGACCAATTTGTGAACAAATTGAGACAAAGCCGACTCGATTTCCGTGGCACGTGACGTCTCACCCCGACTGCGACTGCAGCGACGACACCCCCCGCTTGCACTGAAGGGACTGGGGGCGGGGAGGATAGTACGGCTCGTGGTACTCACCGATTCAGGATCGTGCGCGTTGGGTGTGGAGGGCTGCGCGGGCCGAGGGGGGTAGCCCTGCGGACAAACAAACACACACACAATTATTATACCGATTTAATTTTACGTTATCACGGATAGATACTTTGTGTTGGTCCGCGTTAGCTGTTAGCTAGCGAAGTTACATTCTGGTAGGGCTAACAGATAAAACTTGGGATTTGCGAGTCGAAGGTGCTGGGTCGAGTGCGAGTTTTACGTTGTTTTACGAGTTTCGGGATTGTGAAAACGAAGTTTGGAGTTAACATAAAAGCCGGACAAGGACCACAGTCCGGCACTGACGCGTCACAGTTAGCAATCTTTTCTATTAATGAGGTTAACGCAAGTTGCTGTCAAGATCCAAGAATACGCTTTCACATGAAATGTCTTTGGGCATAGACGGCTAAATCTGTCATTATATTAGCCTAAAACACCTCATGGGAGCTATGAGGACGGCTACATTGAGCTGGATAGAAAAAAAAATACAGTTTCTCTTCTTTTTTTCATTGCAATAGTACCGACCCGGAATTATGCCTACCATCTAGTAAGTAATAGAGTCGACCTACAGTTTTTCCAGGGCCAGCTCGAACGGTCACTCCCGGACCCGATCCACCTTTGGTGCGCGAATAACCTCAGGAGCGAGCCCCGAGGCGTCGTGCCCTAGGACAAGAGAGTGAAAACTAGGACGAGCCAGTCATTAAACGAGGCAGTTCGCCCAGTTAGGTAGGTCCAACGGCGTCCCCTCTCCTTTTCGAGTGGAACAATTTAGCAAATTTTGGCGTTGCTTGAAAAGTTATCAGAATCTCAAAAATACCCGCCAATTACATATTGTCGAACACTTATTACATGAAGGTGCACAGTTCTCAGGGCCCCATTAGCGGCCCGGATATATAATGTCCGCATATCTTTCCATTTTATCCGCGAATGCCGCGCGGTCCCCATTAGCTCTCGAAAATGTACACCCGCGCGTATTCGAGCGCCGTAATGAGCTGGACGTCCTCTCGGCGGTGATCAACCGCGCGGCAAGACGCCAGCCGCCGCCTCCGCCGCCGGCGCCGCCCCCGCCGCAGCTCACTTAAGCCGCTATCGGACCATCTCGGTGCATTCCATTCAATAAAAGCGCTGAACAAAACCCCTCCCGGTCCATACATCACGGCGGCCTGTTGAAACATTTGCAACCCTAAAAGCTTTTCGCGTAAGCTGCCATTTCTATTGGTTTAGCCGTCTCGTAAAGAACGGTTATTTTCCTTTACATACCGCTTTGCAAAAGCCGAAGAGCTTGTAGAGTTGCGAGGAAACTTTATTCTTATGCCGAGGAGGGTAGAGAGCATTGTCGCTCGAAAGCGACTGGAACATAAGACCGCTCTTACACGATCCCGCGGAGTCGGAACGGTGGCAGCTCGCATTCGCAGAGAACGGAACGGAGCGGCGGCGCGGCGGCAGCGGACTAAAACGCGTCGGGTGTCAAATGTTGCAGTTTATCGCGACCTACCCGAGCGCCGACACCGCCTCTGCTGCTCTCAGATACACTTACAAACATCGCGACGACAAACAAAAATATAGAGACGCTTCCACAGATTGGACTGCCTTTCCTCGGAAAGTACAACCGGCCAAAGACACATGTAATAAAGACGTATCTTTATTTTATCTGCAACTCTAGTTTATGATAACTTGTGTTTAGCAATTCAGTAGAGAATGGAGTATTGGGAGTGTATTAATGTACCGGATTTCAGCGTGTTGCACACGCAGGCTTGGGTGCATTAACAACGGTCGAGCAGACAACACAAAGCAGAAGCATTGCACCGCGGCGCACCCGTGACATATACGGCCGCACAATTAAAAGCCACATTCGATTAAACTACGTGATCGGATTTTATAAGCCGTTGAATTAATATGGAATATGTTCACAAGAAAATTGTGATTTATTGAATAATGTTTCATATATTCCTACCGACTCTGTAATTGGTTGGCAATGAACACATAATTCAGGCCGAAGTAATGAAGTAGATAAATAGGAGCTAACGCGTAAATTTTCCACTCAACACCGGTTCGAACGCGGCGCGGAACTCTTCTCGAGTCGCTAATCCGCCCAACGGACCGGCACGCGGCGCCGAGCCGCGACGCGACCGCAAAAAGCTCCAAACTACCCTGCCGCTAGTAAGCCCGAACTAAGTCCCAACACGACCAGTCGCAAACTCCGACCTGTGACTCGCCCGCTGAGATCGGCGGCGTTGCGAGCGCCAACTTGGCGGAGGAGTCGCGTCGCCGGCGATGCCGCGCACATGCGAAGTGCTTCGTCAGAAGCGGCAGCTGTATTCTGGCTGTCGTGTCGATTCAGACGGAATAGGGATTGAAAAAAAATTAAAACGGCGACATAAATTATGTCCGTACTGTCCCTATAGTTGAGAAAGGTTTTATTGAAATTAAAGAAAACACAAAACATGTATTCCTAAATATCACCTAGTAAATTTGGAAAGGAAATGTACAATTTACATGAGTTCTGAATCAAGAAGTGAGAGGAGTGAACGCTCTGTGGCTGTGCGGTGTGTCCACAGGCCTACGGCTGGGCCGGGGTACGCTTAAACTATATCTAAAATCAAAACATCACCAATATTCTAGTAAATCTAGCATTTTATTAAATAATCCGCCAAGAACCGTAATTTGATAAGTGTTTACGAAATGAGCAACTCAAAGTATCGGTCAAAGCTATAATTCGATAAAGCGACCTCTATCCTGGCGTTCGGATCCGTCCAATGACTGATCACCGTCAACTTTTCCGATCAGATTTGAGCCGCCTCCACTTGGCTCGCCACCCCGCCGCCCCCTCCACCGCCGCACACCACCCGCGTTGCGACGCGGCCACTGCCCCGTCCCTATACACGTGCCCGCAGTTGCTTCAGCCGACTAGCGCATTCAGCGTTCCTGAAGGAGGCGCAAGTTTCGTTTCCGTTTTGTAGAATCGGTAGTAAACAAAATACATAATTTCACTTTCATCTAACGAAATTACAATAGAGGGTGACTTGGTTTCGTTGGTTCGAAACAGTGAACGAAACATTGAACAGCCACAGCAGTTACTTGTAAGACAACTCTAGATACTCAGTAGGGGTTTAACAACTGATTCACCACTACTGGAAGGCACCAAACATTAGATATTACGTCAGCCTCAGTGGCCCAGTGGCGCGACGCTTCGGCGATCGCTCTCCGAAGTTAAGCAACGCTGGGTCCGGTCTGGTCTTGGATGGGTGACCATTCGACCGTTGAGAGGCTGGCCGTGGTTCGGATTCCACGTTAAGCTGTAGGTCCCCTTCCTTACTTACTAGGTGGTAGGGTTTGTCCCGCCCAGGTTGGTACCATCGCATTGGATGAACGATGGTCGAAGCGGCAATGAAAATTGTCCGTGTTTTCCATCCAGTTCAATGTAGCCGTGCAATATAAGGAAGGTCCTGGCATGGCACCTAGTTCCCATGTGGTGTGTTGGGCTAATACCATGACAGAACTTGTGGTATTAGCCATCCATGTCCAGTCACATAAAAAAAAAGACAGTATCCCTGAATTAAAAGTCCCTCCAACTTCGAAGGGATTTAGGGTCTCTCGCTGTATTCTATCGTCTTTACCATGGATAATGCTCTTCGAAGCTGCATGACGCTGTCCCTCCGTCCCCTCTCTACCGCCGTTCAACGCGAAACAGATAGGGAATGCACCCATTCACTGTCGGAATTCGCAAAATAAGAACCCACCGATCCTCTTAGGGCCAAAAAACTATAGAATTGACTCCCTGCCAATGTTTTGCACAATTGTACTTATCACTCTCTTGTACAACTTGAGGATGGTGTGAAAAAGCACCTGGCAGGCCGGCATGGTTTTCGCAGCCTCTGTGAAAGTTCGAAAACCCACAGGCGTCTCCAGACGCCTTTTTGTAAGGCGTGCACCATGTGCCGCGGTTAAGATATTTTTTTGATTATACCTATACTAATAATAAATCCGTAAGGGGTGTTTATGGAGTAAGTTGCTTTGTTTTCTAAGATACTTCGTTTGTAGACTTTATGTATGATACTAAGACTAAATTGATGACTTTTAGAAATCAGTTCTGTATGTATGTATGTTTCTCCATAACTCTTAAACCGATCATCCGAATTCGATGAAACTTACTACACGTATATGTTAATACGCCGGGACACAGGATAGGCTATTTATAATTGAGTTCCGCTTACGTTAAGATGTAGCTGTCATACAAACCGGAATTCTCCGCGCGGCTAGGCGGGAGGGCCGCGGCTCTACGGGGGGGGGGGCGCTTACTTTTTAATAACTATCTGCCTTTATTTCTTCGTTTACTTCTTACAAGCTACGAAACGGTTTTATTGATACGGATTTCATTAATCTAAGGAGCGATCAACGAGCAAGAATTGCGTACGCAATTTTTAAATATTTAATACAAACCTTAAGAGAAAAATGAAAACTATGTAACTAACTAACTATGTATGTAATATAAAACTATAACTTGAAAATTGTAGGTGGTAAAAAGGACTATAGAAAGTTCCACGATATCATGTAGAGCGATAACTTCGAACCACTCGCCCTATTTATTTGCGTATTTTATCAACGTATAGCAACTCTGGGCGCAGTCAGATTCCGGATGGGTTACCGTTTTCAATGTTGAAGGTGGCTGTGGTTCGTATTCCACATCAAAGGAAGGTGGTTAAGGAAACTTTCCTGGTTTTGTATCAATTTCTATATAACAGTGCAGTAAGGGTCCGGCGGCACATGCTTTTAAAATTAGCTCCCAAACGTTTACGAAGCTCTAAATGGGAATATGTCTATGTTTATCATTAAATAATGCCATATCGGTTCAAACAATTTTGATTAAATTTCGTAGATACATAGTCCTGGACCAGCCTTTTGGGTTACTTTTTATCCAGGAAATAATTCAGACCGAAATCAATCCAACACGACATTGACCCGAGCGGAGCCGGGTACCGCACCTAGTTTATTTATAAATTAACAAACATAATAAAAAACCACTAGCAGCGACCGGGCGAGAGAACATCCGTAAAGTTCCACCCGGTACTTCGCCCTGAGCCGGCTCCCGAGCGTGGAGCGGCAGGGAGCAGGTGGAGGGCAGGGAGGGCGTGCAGGGAGCACGAGTCCGCAATAACTCGAAGCCCCGCCGCCGCCGCCGCCAGCGGCACCACTCCACGTGATTGTAAAGTTTCGGTCGCATTAAACTTCACTAACTGCCGGATTGCTCGGTCTACTACGGCCGAAACGCCGCGCCGCGCAACCGCCGCGGGTCGTCGAGGTGTGTTTTATGAAATTGTCTCGATTTAATATGGGAAAGGACGTATTGGTGTTTTATTTGCACTGAAGCCGTCTTCACGAATAATTTAATGGACCTCTGATGATCGAAGACTTCTCCGATGAATGTATTTCTGAAATTAAATGTAGCTCGCAAAAAACAGATAAGTAACGAAAGTAGCATCAAATCCGTTGCGGCGTTGCCTGCAATTTTAGTGTAGATAATTTGCTAAATAGAAAACAGTCTCATATCACTCATAGTTTTCAGAGTGCTTCATCATACTCAACGTGGTCGACTCCATGGCGACCCACGTCGGGCTTCGTCGCAACTAAGGCCCCAACCATCTACATACAACTCGCCCCGTCGAGCGCACACACACGACTGCGCCGCACTCGAGGGAGCGCACCGCGCCGCTCCGTCCCGCTCACTCGTTCGCTCCACCCCACTCGCACCTATTGCCACGCTCTCCGCGTCAGGCACTAAATCCTACGGCCGCGTACAGACCTTTGACGTTTTCGATTGCGCGTGCTGTGAAGCAGCAAACTTGGGCTTTCATGAACTGATACCTTCCACGTTGTACGCCCACCAACCATCTAGTTTGAGGTTGAAATTAAGGATGTGATGCAACGCTTCTCTTTAGTTTATTATTCATGAAGTGTGTGATATTATTAAATCTCATTAAATTTGGTAATAATAAGCTTGATCGTCAAACAGTAATAAGAATAAAATGTCCTAATCGTCCATACATAGGTCGCATTCAATTAGTCTTATGCTCAGATTCATAGATATAGCTAGTTCTTGGCTAAGCCAGATTATTTCTTCCGACTGTCAGTTTTTTCGTAACATGTATGGAAACAACGTCGAAATTGACAGTCGGAAGCCATACTTTGGCTAAGCCAAGCATGAGTAATGTCTACGTATCTCAGCATTAAATCTGAGTATGCTGACGTTAATTTATCGGGGCGGTCGATTAGCCGTCCGCGTCAGAATTCAGCACGGACCTCTGAATTCGCATTTAGTAAGGCATACTTTTGAGCACTCTTAATTGTAGGCACGTAAAAATATCAGAATATCAGGATTGTTAGCCGGCCAAAAAGAGTATGATGGATGTCATGCTCAAACGAAGCATGTGTAAATGCCGCTTTACTCAAGCTTATAAACCGGGCTAACATACCAGGATATTGGCGTAAGCTTGTTCAAATAGTATCATGTGTAGATGCGGCAATTTGCTTTGCTAGTTCAAGAAATATACTGACTGTCCCAGTAGTGTCGGCATGAGTTGCCGCGAATTCGCTGCATGAGTCCACCGCAGTCCGCCCGGAGCGAATGTAGTGCCGGCCGTTAAGTCAGCGCCAACGCCCGCGCCGCGCTCCGCTACCGTTTACGCGCTGAATAAATAGCAACCTGTCGACGCGGAGCGATTCCCGCTAGTGGCGGGGCGGCGGCCGCGACGTCGACGCCGGAACGGCGCGCGGAGCCTCCGCTCTGAGCTCTTCCAATGCGGATGTAACATTCTTTGAGGTATTAAAAAGCGGTGTAGTTTGAAATTTCACCCAGTCGGTCTGGTAGCGATCAATGAGTATATAGTTATTCGCAGACAACGTTTTGCATTTTAAAAGCAATGCTTAAGCACAAATGAACGGTTATTTTCATATATGAGTGCGCCAAATGGCGTCCATGGGCTTCAGAACTTTCTCGGGGGCTACGAAAACCATGCGGGCCGGCAAGGTGCTTATTCACACCTTGTATCACCACAGGTTGTACTTTGGGGAAAATACCTCTGCAGAGTAAATTCAACAGATTACTACCCTTCCAGATAAAGACATCTGGTTATCTTAACTTCGTCTATTTTTTAGATTCAATATATCAAAACTTGGAAATTGTGGTTATCTCCTTTCACAAAGGAAATAGAGACCAAGTCAAGATATTTTTTGTTACATCAGAGTAGAGTAAAAGAGAATTAGAAATTATGTTTCTCTTTCCAGTGTGCTGACAGGTAAATAGATGATGACGACTAAATATTCATGCGCGTAAACACCATGCTTATCCGAGTAGCCGTGTTTGTGACAGGCGCTCGGGTGGACGGTCAGGCGCGGCCAGTGTGCGGGCGACCTATCGCCAGTGAGTCGCGTCATTGCCGTCGGGTTCGGTGGAGCTTGGACGCAATTTGAAATGTCCTCCGCATCCGGCGAATAACGGGATACGTACGCGATGTCAACAGGTAAGTAATGTAGAATAACTTTTTTATTGTGCCATGTTTTTCAATTCCACTGTAAAGGCATTGTTACTTCAACACGCTAGCAGTTGTGTTGAAGTCACTGTCTAGTAACGGAGCACCTTCGGGCTTCATTTCCAATGACGTGCATTTTTGTGTCGTAAATACAGCTGCAGAAGATTCTTCTTACCGGAAAGGCGCAACTACTTCTTCTGTACATATCACAGATTAGGCCGAAGATGTAACATTAACCACATTTTGGTACTCGGTACATTACTTGTTAGCGTCCTTGGTGTCAGTACAGTGACGAGTCATCGTTCTTGTTGGAGAACCGGAAATTACCGACCGCGACAGCCTGGAGTCTCTGAACCACAAACGGTTTGTAGGGTCACTTGGTCTGTTTTAAAGGTGTTACGATGGACGCTGCTCTGTGGAACTTGCATAGGGTTGCCATCCGTCCGGATTTCCCCGGATTTGTCCTAGTTTAGAGGGCATCCAGGGAGCGTCCGGGCGGCGGGGCTTCATTTGTAGTCCGGGTTTACAAATTTAAAGTCTTTACTATCAGTATCTAACTGATTTGTGAAACAATTTGTAACATACTGTAATAATATTCTGTTTTATTAGGTAAGTACATTTAAAATGATGATAAAAGATCACTAAATTTAATTTTAAGGTCTGAAAATAAATAAAAAGGTGATTAATTATATTTTCAACTGTTTTTTTATTACACTGACTGTTTAAAAAGCCTGTTGACATGTCCGGGTTCTAGGCTCTAAAATCCGGGGTTTTCACGCGTATTTTAGCGTTTTGTCCTGGTTGCCAAATTTTAGAGATGGCAACCCTAAACTTGCATCACTTATCGGGAGCAATCTCCGCAGAGAATCATAGCAATCATTTGTGGTTGACATCACGCTTTTAACATCACCGTAACATTTAAGGTCACCGTTTCTCAAGCTCGCTGGCCGTGAGTGCTTGTCATAGTAATTTTGCTCGATAGCTCAGCAATATCTTAGCTGGTATGGTGCCTCGAGGTGAAGGGTATTTGGAGGTTCCAGGAACCTTTCTATGGTCCCTGGGCCGAGCCACCCCTAAAAGTTTGCTATAAAAAAGGTGTCTATGATTTGAATTTTCGTGACATAAGATATATGAGTAATTACTGTTTTTTGAACAATAAACTTGATACTATGATTTTGATATAAAAGCACATTTCTAGCAAAATCTATTCGAACCCTTTTCGAACCGAACAATCCAATTTCTTGAGGCGCTCGCCTACCGTTGCTCCAAGCGATATCTCATTATCTCATTAGTTTCGCCTTTTATTATCGACTTAGGTAGTACATAGTTATAAATACATTGCAATAAACGTTCTTATAAATGCATCGATAGTTTTATCCATCAAATGCTAGTACTTAACCTAGGCGGTCATACTAACGGAAAATCTCAATTTATAACTCTAAATAAGTTTTCGTACATCATTATCAGCGGTCCCAGACTTGGAATTTCAATGTGCAGGAGCAGTATTGGTGCCATAGATAGATTCATAGATAGACCCATAGATTCAACATTTCGCAATGATTTCGTGCACATTTCATTTCCATGTGTCGATACAATAAGAGGACATATCGCACAAGACTTGACCGGCTGACCAGTGGACGGATGCACATACGCATGTACCTACACGTGTGCTCCACAAGCGCACTATTGATTTCATGCTGCGGGCCGCTTTACTCGGAATGGCTCCGAACTGGCCGCGGATCAACAGGCTCCGATCCGTGACGTCAATGCTTCGACGTGGTCGTTTTTGGGGATACGTAGCCATAACGATTTCAATGAAATTTGTTAGAAGGGTTTTTCTAATGAACTAGTATACAATGTGGTGAAATTAAAAAAAAATATAGGGGTGGCACACAGTGCATATAAGGAATTTAAAAACATCCAGTGCAAATGAGCGTGTGTTGGTGGTATCGTATCATAATTTGGTATCGTATCATAATCATAATAAAACTGACTGAAGAGTTGAAAAAATACCTCGGCAGGAAGTCCATCCCTTATTTTACCTGCACTATAGATAAAGGATCTAGAGAAGCGGTTGGTTCTTATTTCTACAATGTCGACAGTGAATCGTTGAGCGATAGTAGAAAGGGGACGGAGGGACCCTATGTAGCTCCGACGAGCATTCCCCATGGTAGAGACGATAAACACAGAGACCCTCACAGAGGAATACCTAGGGGTCGTCGACGAGACTCACGGCACGACGCTGCATCGAGTCCATTGACCGACTCGTAGCCTAGTGGCGGGGGTTCTTGCCTAGCATACCAGAGGTCTGGGTTCAAATCCTTGCCCCGTCCGTGCACCACCTGCTTTCTCTTTCTGAGTTAGATACGTTCATTTCGTCTCGAATGAGAGCTGCTCCATGCTTCGGAATCCATGTAAAACTGTAGGTCCCGTTCCCCTACTAGGTGGTAGGGTTTAAGTCCG
Organism: Incurvaria masculella; assembly: GCA_946894095.1. NCBI lineage: Eukaryota > Metazoa > Arthropoda > Insecta > Lepidoptera > Incurvariidae > Incurvaria > Incurvaria masculella. Next base: position 12,351,233 of record OX335641.1, on the reverse strand, counting down.
CCCGGGTTGGACCATCGCATTGGATGAAAAGCTGGTCTAAGCGGCAATACAAAAATGTCCGTGTTTTCCATCCAGTTCAGTGTAACCGTGCTCATAAAGGGAAGGTCCTGGCATGGCACCTAACTCTTTCGGGAATGTGGTGTATTGGGCTAATATCATATCGGTAGTTGTGTGGTATTAGCCATCCATGTCTGGTTGCATAAAAAAAAGGGAGCCAAGCAAGCACTTTGCTGAGTTGTCACACAAATGCAAACAATGCTCCACGCAAGACCTTATCTGCGCTGTGTAGAGGATGAGCGTTTGGTCAGGCGTGAAATACTGACGCTTCCTGTTGAGGACGCCCAACTTTTTTGAGGCGAGCTTGGCTTTATCCTCGCGTTCGAAGTTCAGGGCATGCGTCAGGCCCTACGTAGTCGTCAATACGCAGAGTTGTACCCTGCGTCTTGCTCGCGAAAAACTTAACGAGGTTCTGGAGACCCCATCCGGAAACTCATTCCAAAATCTATTTGAAACTAATAACGAGGCGCCGCCTATCCTCCTCTACTTCAGCCCGGCTTGCGGTCCGGTGGCTGGTGTACCTGGCCAGCACCGTGCTGTCATCTATCTGCGTAGTAATCAATGTCACCGAAATTGAGCAGCTCTTTAATTTGAAACAGAACGCCATGTCTAAATTAAGGTTAAGGAATAAAACAGTCGAACTTCAACGTATACCGAAAGAATATCAATACGAAACCAAATTGTCCGCGAGGAATCTGCGGCACGTACACACCCGCGCCCGAGCTCACCCGCGGCGTAAACAGGCTCCTAATTACCAAACAAATCTCCAGTTACTTCGTCTGTCTCCGCCATTAACTGTTTCTCAAACATTCCCGAGGAAAAAGCGTCTGCCTCAGCGCCGCCGGGGAGCGCGACCCGACCGGTCGACTCCGCAAAGTCGAGCAATTAATCGCACCGTCTTTGACAATATATTTCCTTGACAATAAAATATACAATGTTATCTGTTTTTTACTGGCAGCCCAGAGTCGCGGCGCGCCTTCGAAGCGCGCAGAGCGGGCTGTCACCGCGGAGTTGCGGAGCCGGCACGAGGAGACCGATATTGTGTAGTGTTGTTACGTATAGACATCGCTTACAACACTCGACAAAGATAAACGATTTGCAGATGGAGAATATCGATACGAAGATCAAAATATAGTATTTCTAACAGGGTCAAATACTTAGTCAAATTGTTAAAATGGTAAGGCAAACTTAACTTAATACTTAATGTGTTTCACTTTAACCGCGGTTTTTTGTTAAAAACAACATTTATTATGGTTAAGTAACGGAAGTATAAGCACCAATGTGCAATGCAGGATTTAAGCTCAAGCGCAGGTGGTGGTGAACAAAGCTGGATAGTAAGCCAGGCCTGTTCGCCGCCTCTGTCCGCTCCTCGTGTCTCCGGGCTTATGGTTATTAATAACGGCGGCCGGCTGCCCCGCGCCCCCCGCCGCCCACATTCGGCCCCTCTGACCCCCCTGGCTCCGGACGCCCGCACAGCGCGGCCGCGCCTGACATTTTAATTCCGTACTCGGCAGGCGAGCGGCGCGGCTGCCGCTGGAATATCGACAACTAGGGATATCGACACTTTTAGACAGCACGGTTTCAAAGTCACGCATCCTGAGAAAAAGAGTTTGACTACTTTAGCATCGTTTACCGAGAATTTTAATCCAAAAAGGAGCAAAAACATTTTCCTTAGTATAAGCGATAAAACAATACAGTAAAAGTGTTACTTTCCATGTCATTCCAAGGGTGAAAATGATTGTGCAGTGAGAGCACCTAGTCGGACAAATTATAGGATAATAACATTTGTTTAAAAGTTAAATATAGTTTTGACCTGTGTCGCTTTAGCTTTAATTTACAGTCCATACACTCACACTCACTCATAACTTACACTCATCATTACTCACTCATAACTCACTCATAACTTATTACCATAAACTGTTGTACCTACTAAGTAAATTAGTAAAACTAACTCGTCAAATGGCTACTAAATAAATAAAATGTGTTAACGAAAAGCTTTTTTAGACATTACTCTAACACTGCAAACAGATAACAGATCCAAATCAACACGAATACAATCGTATTGTTGCCTCTATCGATATTCCGACAATTGAATGTCGAGGGGCACACCACTATCCACAATGGCGGCCGAGCGGGCCCGGGCGGAGCGAACATGGCGGCCACCGCCGGTAGGCGGTGCGCGCGAGCGAGACAGCACAGCATGCCGCTAGGCGCGTCCCGCTCGCACGGTCGGGCATCGATCTCGCTCCGCAGCTCCGAGCCGGCCACCGCGCTCCGAAACGACGCAACTCGCATCATAACGAGAACGCCTCGCCGCTCTAATCATAAAATAAGATACGACGTTTCGTTCTAGCTATTCGGAATGCGGCTGGGAGCTCTTCAACGTCGGAATGGCTTTTGAATTTGGAACTACGAGTCGGTTGAATGTTTCGGCTCCAAAAGATAATCTCTCGCCAGTCGGATAACTAAAACGGCCTTTTGACATTGGACGACCTAACGGATAATAGAACCTTTTAGGCGGTGAAGTGGAGGCTCCAAGCTTCAATTTATAAGTCGTTTGAGCGAGTCAGTCCGACCGGTATCGTTTGAGTTGCTCGCTGAATAGTTTGAGATCCTTGAGTACGCCTCGCCTACGGATAACTGGAATACTGTTGCCGATGTATACGCAGTAAAGTGATTGTAAAATTCAGAATCACTCTTGGTTTAAATGGAGCTTTAGAAAGTTTTAGAGTTGAAAGCTATAACTAAGTAGCAAGGAACATAACATTCTGAATGATAATTGAATACAATAACAGCTCTGCTCATGTGCTCAAACTGAAAAATGTATGCATTCATATTAAAAGTAGCTAAACTTTTAGTAACAATAAACGAAATTATTTTGTAATATAGTTACAGAAATATAGATACTAAATTTCAGCACGATTTTTTTAAAACCCAGAAAATTGTATTCTAATGCTATTTTACCCTAATAATCTTTACCGTAGATGTAGGACCGTTGGTCTCTAGACTCCTATTGTATATGAAAGAAACGTATTTAAAACGAAGTTAAAAATTTACCAGCAATGAAAACAGTGACGAGAGATGTAAGAATTCATGCCGACCACTCACCGATTCACAGTGGGCATAGAGACTCCACGGATTATGACGAATAGGCCTCTCATACGTCGTTATCGGTCGATGATGGCTGTGCACTATTCGTTTATTTCATTACTTCTGTCATTGTGGCACGGCCCGTTTCGTTTGAGTTAACGTGGGTAACCCGTGACACAAGCTAGTCGAAATATCGTATTGATCCCGAGCACTCGAGCAATCTGCGCGACCCAGGATATCGGCATCAACTCCTATGGTGGTATTTGAGCCGGTTAATGCGGATTGTCCGCTGTTAGTGTATTGCACAGCTTTGGAACGTTCAGCCCATCATTTTGATCCTGAAGGCAGCGGAATTCTTCACGGAACGCCCCGGTTTCCCGAGAACGTCTCGGCTGGTGTCGGCTATTTCACAACTTTGGTGATATAACTTTTGTGGAACTTACTTCGTTACTTCAAGTCAACGTATGTCACCAATGACGCGATTAAGTATGTCTATGCATTGATTCGGAGCACTCGAACAGACTCTGCATGATGCACGGTAGGCATACATTCTCCAGGGAGCATAGGAATTATTCGTCGAGAAACACTAATAATTAACGGAAATCTGGAACCGTGAGCTAACTCAACCTAATGTGAGTAAACCCACGACACGAACTGGAAAGCCTATCGTATTGATCCCGAGCACTCGAGCCGACTCTGCACTACGACGCACGGTCGGCACAAATTCCCCTCGGAGCGTCCCGATTATTCCTCGAGAACGTCGCCGGCGGTTAATGCCGGTCGTCCACTATCCATTCCGTCGCTTCATTCCATGCTAGGTTAACTTTAGTTCGTGAGAGTCGGGCGCTCCACTAGGCACTCGCAGTTTTCTACATTTTGAGGAACCGAGTAGTTCAATTATTCAAGTATACACTCTATTGTACGTTCCCATGAAGCCGAATATTGAATTGGACGCACGCATTTCGCGTGTTAGGATGCATTTGGATCCTAGGTATTATTGGTATATGTAAATTAAAGTTTTTTCGCATCTCCGTTTGCCGGTGGGGTGAGACATGCTTCTCAGGCCTGTGCCATGCGTTGATGCTGGCTTGCGCTGCCGACGCGGCCATACTTTGTACTGAAGTCATACTTTCCATCAATCTTACCTTTGTAATCTCTACCTGTTGTCGTTCTCCTAAAAAAATACGAAAACCTCGACAAGGCTGACAACAGAAGCTAATGAAATATTTCGACTTGGCCCACGAGGTTACGGAAAGCAGCCTTGTAGGAGTTGTCCTGCCTAGGGCTCAATCCAGTTTTGAGTTTAATTTAATTTAATTTTAATTTTACTAAATAAACCAAAACTGTGAATCAATTAACATAATAAAATAAAATTAAACTGTGGCTGCAAGATTTACTTTAGTTTGTGTTCTTTAGGAATTACAAAGAGTTAAATTCCATACTTTTTTTCGGATCTCGTATTCACTATGCTGACTATTTCGTTGTTAGTTGTGACAAAATAATGATATACCTGAAATTGCCGGATCGCATTAAAATAATAAAATATTTGTGTCAATTTATCAAAGCCCGATTCGCAGTTGCCGCGGCACTATACCAGCTTTGTAAGGCCCGACCGGCTTATACCCACGAAACTGTCGCGCGTCACACTTTTGAAGATTATTTTGCATGAATTAAAAACTGGCCAAGTTCGAGTCGGACTCGCAAAAGAAGGGTTCCGTACCATCGTAAAAGATGTAACTCAATAAATCACGTTTTTTGTATAAGCACCCCATTATTTCAGTTCAGTATTAATTCAGTTGCCTACCTATTACGGTTCATAAGATAAAGCCCTGTTTTAAGAGGCGGTAGCTTACCCCGTCGAAATTCTGCGCTGCCGAAGGGCGTGGGTATATGGGTCAGGGAAAGGATAGGAACCCACCAAACGCGGCGTCTCACGCAACACACATTGCACTATATGCGTTCTCGATGCACTTTGCACTAACAAGGATTTCCACGACATGCAGGCTATCCTAAATAGGCTCCTAGCACCGAAAACACGTGTCGTTGACCTACTAACAAAATCCAAACTCTCTTCCGTTCGTGCAACTAATTTGTGGCGCAATGCGTGCTCCGCGCAAATCGGTGACCAAACTAAACAGACGGACACACGGTCGGAAGTTATTTCTGATCCATAATGCTGTTAGTAAGACGGAATGTAAACAGCGAGTTTACATAGACATATTAGGGCTGGTAAGGAGTCTCCCAAGCTTCTCATTAACGAATCGTGACTTTAAACTTCTATTTAAATTATTACGCGCCTATCCGTGTCTAAAGGTGGCGACTGACTGGAGCATTTGCTCGATGCGAATATTCACATCGAGCATTTGCTCGTTGTGAGCAAATGCTCGAGCCACCTGAATATTCGTCGCGAATATTTGTTACACGGTGCTCCACCTCCAGCCACTTGTATCCGAAATGGCGGACGAAGAGTTAGTGTGTGCTGCGTTCCTTTTAGTTCGATATTGCTATTTAAAGAAGAGAAGAAAGCGCATTTGGACGACAAATTTGCTCCAAATGAGAAATAAAGCTGGCGGTTTGACCTTGATGAATATTTTGAAAAATCAAGAAATCAGCGGTCAATACAAGAACTTTGTGAGAATGTCTTCGACTGACTTCGAATGCCTAATCAATTTAATTGGACCTTTAGTGTGCAAAAAAAACACTAATTGGAGAAAAGCTATAACAGTGACAGAAAGATTATCTTTAACATTGCGTTTTTATGCTTCTGGTGATTCATTTACAAGCTTGCAGTATCTTTTTAAAATCTCCAGACAACGGATTGGATTCATCGTTAAAGAAGTCAGTGAAGCGATTGTTGAAGTATTAAAAGACCACATAAAGGTAAGATTTTTTTTTTTATAAGTAAGTAATTTTTAAAACAGAGTTATTTATTATTCTAATCAATTAAATCAGCATACTCTTCCAGAAATTCTTGGCTATATACTTGTACTGAGGAGGATTCCTGGTCGTTTCCTTGAGGTGCTGGCGAAGTGACTTCAGCGTGGGGCGTTACCGGTGAAGTAGGATAAGAATTGGTTCGGTTATTTTCCTGGGGTGACGGCGAAGTTATATCGACATAGGACGTTGAAGGTGATGTCACAGAAACATAGTGGGAACGGGAACGGTTAGTTGGTTGACTACCGTAAGCTTGATGAGAAAGTGTAGACATATTATTTGAGCGGAATGAGGATGTAGGCTGTTGACAGTTATTAGAATATATATTGTATTCATATTCGCCTCGATCGGCACTGAAGACAATGTTAGATATATTCTGCTGCACGTTGGTCCTGGTCTGCCGCGAATATGATCTCAATTTATTTGCGATGAAAGATGCAAAAGAGTCACACTCGTCCATTTTATCTTTCGACAGTGTTTCCATTTGCTTTCGTTCAGCTGATTTCTTCAAAATGTCAAACGCCGAAGTCATTATTTCGTCCGAATTACAGCCACGTTTTCTTTTTTGAGTACATCGTTGATCATTGAGTGGCGGATTTGGTGTAGGTTCCCTATTTTGCTCGGCACTTTGTGTTATACCCGAGGCATATTCATCGCGCAGCTGAAAAATAAAATGTTTTGTTTGTTACAGGTCCCAACAACTCAAAACGAGTGGCTGAATTTAGCGCAACAGTATGAATCTTTGTGGAATTTTCCTCATTGTGTGGGTGCTGCGGATGGCAAGCATGTAATGATACAATCACCGATAAACAGTGGCAGTGATTATTATAACTATAAACATTTCTTTAGCATTGTACTATTTGCTATTGTTGATGCAAACTATAATTTTATATACGTAAATGTAGGCTGTCAAGGTAGAATTTCGGATGGGGGAGTGTTTAAGAACTGTGAATTATATCAGCGAATTGAAAACAAATCATTAAATTTTCCGGAACCAACTCCATTGCCGATGCGGACTCAAAACATTCCATATTACTTTGTGGGTGACGAAGCTTTTGCTCTATCAGAAAATATGATGAAAGTCTATTCTGGATATCACGCTAAAGGATCTAAGGAGAGAACATTTAATTACAGACTTTGCAGAGCCAGAAGAATTGTGGAAAACGTATTCGGCATATTATCAGCAGTCTTCCGAGTATTAAGAAAACCGATGTTGTTGGAACCGGAAAAAGCTTCGTTGATAATTATGGCAATAGTACACCTCCATAATTTTCTAAGAAGAAATGAAAAGTCCTGTGACACCTACACACCAATAGGAACTTTTGATAAGGAAATAGAAGGAAATGTGACACCCGGAAATTGGAGAAACGACACTGAAACTAACACGGGTATGTTACCCCTGCCAAATAGACCACGACGAACTACCAGATCTTTGCAAGAAATACGTAATGAAATTGCCGCATACTGTGTGCAGGAGGGGGCACTGAGCTGGCAAGAAAGATATACATAAAATAAACTTACGGTGTCATCTGTCATCCGTGGATCATTTCGATCTAGTACGAATTGCAGAGATTTGTACGCGAACCACGTGCTTGTATATACTTCGTCAGCACCTTAAACAATTTTACAAAAAATGTACTTATAATTTTAAACTTTTGCACTTGTTTACATCACTATTTTGAGTACGGCAATTACCGCAGTTTGCTTTTATATTTTACTGACAATTCATCCCGCAACTGGCGCCTAAAGAACGCCCGTAAGCTATGTTCCCCATACAAACGTAAATCGTATTAATCAATTGAAAACCACTTTTCCAATTTACTTGATATTTGGCATCTAATATCAATCAACAAATATCTATGTCTGCACGTTTTTGTTTTGTTGATAAATCTAAACCAAGTTAAATGACAAGCAAAAGAAACTCCTCATACTAATTTTCTGTTCTTTGTGGTTTGACATAGGATACATTTTTCGAAAAAACAAAAACGTGCACACATAGATATTTGTTTCCTAAAATTAGTTTTTGGTTTTTTTTAAATGATTTTTAAACTCCGTTTGTATGAAGAGCGTAATTTTCTGATGCTTACGGACCCATCTTAGAGGATTATGAGGCAAACAAGTTCCATACAACGGCGCGTGCCTGTTTCCTCAGTCAATTTCGCACATTAAATAAATCAACCGAGAGCTACGTCTGTCCGTTTTAGTTTTTTTTATAACTAAACTTGTATCCATGATATACGCGTTTTTGTATTTGTATACAAATTTTTAGAAGCGTATATCTCGGAAGTAAGTAAATGTATCAAAAGCCCTTGGTTGATTTATTTAATGTGCAAAATTTCAGGACAATATTTCTTAATTTGATTGAGAAAACAGGCACGCGCCGTTGTATTGAACTTGATTGCATCATAATCCTCTTAAGGCCCTAATATGAGCCGATTGCATTCAGTTCTATAAGGGCGTAAGTAAAACAACATTTAATAAAATTTCAAAATAACTACAACCAATTTCGACAATCAAAAAAGTAAATATTATGTAGATTGATGGTTTACAAAGGAGAAGCGAGTGGAAGTGTCGTGCCCGGGCGGCCTAGGAGAACGTACCATAACCAAATCGATGTAATATTACGTAAAGGTCAGGTACGTAGCACCCGGAATCGTAGAGCATGTATGAAAAGATGTATGTCTGTAGAGGAAGCAAGAGAAGTATGCTGTGATCGTACCGTATGGCGCTCTATCATCTCTGCCTACCCCTGCGGGGAACCGGCGTGATGGTATGTATGTTATGTATGTATTGATGGTTTAGACGTAATTCAAAGATATAACTGTAATTATCTGATGCTTCGTTTTCTCAAGTTAGGCAAGTATGCATAAAAATGCATTAAAAAAGTTTGAACAAAAATTGAAGCGCCCGATATTTATCGTTATACGTCATATATAGCTGGTCTCAATAGATCTTTCATCTTTTTAAAATTTCAAATTTATTTATTTAAAAAATTATTAAAATGTGGTTTCACTTACGCCCTTATAGTACTGAATGCAATCAGGTGTTATCACGAATTGATACAAGTTTAAAATAAATAAAATTAATTAATTAAATAAAAACGGCTTTACCTTTTCCCGTTCCCATAGTCTTCTTTCCTTTAATTTTTTCTCTTCGCAAAGATGCAAGTAGGCTGGTCATCTTTCTCTTGCATTCTTCCACGTTTTCGTTGATTTCGTCAGCTATTTCAACCCATGCGTCACTTTTCTTCAATTTATTAAAATGGTCGTGATGGGTAGGGTCCCAGAGTTGGGGATAACTACGATATTTATCGATGAATAAAAGTGTTTTTTCTTGAGTCCACTGCATTTTATCAAACTCCGCGATACGAACGAGGAAACGCGCGTGTGCTCCTGGCGGTGCTCGCCACAGGTGCTCGCACTAGCGACTGACTGCGCGGTGTAACATTCAAAGGGATTCGCCAAAAAACCGACACCGAGGTGGAGCGCGCTCGGCTGCTCGCCGCTCGCCGGCGAGCTGCTCGGCTCGCTGTACTGACAGGCCGAATATTCGACTTGTAACGTGCTCGCAGCGAGCGAATATTCTCTGTCAGTCGCCACCTTAATATTTCACTAGCTCGTAACGCTCCTGGCTCAAAACTCTTACATTTTCAAACCGCCCAATCCGAATTTCTGGATTCTAGGCGTGATAATACGCATATTTTTAATTTTGATAAAAAAAACACAAATAGGCCACCTGGGACGAGTATGTTACGTAATGCGACGCATTGAGTATAGCCCCACTGTTGCTAGATTTAACGGCACCAAGATAACATCGCCACGTTTCGTTTCTTTTCTAGTTAGCATTAGCTTTTACGAGGGCAAGATTACGACTAACTTCATTAACATGCTACAAAGTGTCTTAGCATACGTCTAATTAATTTTTTAGACGTTTCTTGGACGAGGCATCCTGACCCCCGAGCTGACCTCGGCTCCCACGAAATAAATTTAAAAAAAGATTTGTTGATCCTCGCATATTTATTGCTGGGCGGTATATTTTGAAGATGACACTTTTTTTAGAGGTAAGACGGAATCCTCATCATTACACCTATATTACGAACTAATTACGTTACCCGGCACTGCTCATAACAAAGGCCGAAAAACAATTTTTTTTTGCGAAATAAAAGTAACCTACATATGCCACTCTTCGGCTCACACAATTTTTCTAGGCAAAAACAACACATCGATCCGTTGCTCAGTTTCTGCGTGAAAGAAGGACCAACCTATCAAAAAACACACTTTAGCATTCATAAAATTAGTTGGGTCTTTTGTTGATCTTGATGCTAATGGAACCCGACATGCATGGCTACGCTATGGTACGCTATAATGTGATACGATTATAGTTCTTCTGTTTATGACAAAAATGTTCGCCCTTTGCAATTAGGTTCTTTTTATGTTTTAATCATAGGTAGTTCCAATACTTTTTACAAGCTTTTAACTTGCCATATGATTGTATATATGAATGTATGTATGCATGCACATATGTAATGTAGGTGTTTAGGTCACATCTTACAAGCTGAATTAGAACCACTTCCTCTTATCCTACGGAGTTAAATTTTTACATGTTGGTTCAGTTCCGATGACAATGCATTTTTATGGTAATCGTGACCTGAACCGACATCGAGGGTTAGCTCCAGAAAAAGAAACTCCTCAACGGACAGACACGAAATTTAGTATACGCATTAAATTATGAAAACCAATTCTAAAGGTCACCATGACATTGCTACTGCACTCAAGGATGGATCTTAAGGCCCTGGTACTAGCCAAATCGCAAAGTTAGACGAGGCACCCCAAGTTAACTAACTAAGTCTGACGATTATAAGTGTCATTCTTACAATATATGATTCCTTGTCTAGGAATCAACCTATTTTCGTTCATGTATGTTTCCTTTTCCTATACAAAATACATTGCGGAAACGGTGTCCATTTCCGAACTTTTTTGACTAAATGTAGAAATCTAAAAGCAAATGGATTTTTTTGTTTATGCATATATGCTGTTTTTGCTTATATCTAGAAATCGAATTACTTTCAGATTTCTAATGAGAAAAATCAACTTTTTTATTTTTATTATTATTTAAATAAATGATGGAATCAAAAAATATTAACAATCCATTATCAGTCTGGAGTTCTATTTGGATTTGCTCAAGCCTTAACGAGGGAACTCCTCAACGGTTAACAGCATAGACCCGATATGTCGTATACGCATTAATTAAAATATCCCATTCTAAGTGTCACCATGACGACATGGCTACTGCACCTAACGATTGGCTCCTAACGAGGGAACTTCTCAACGGTGAAAAGTAACAGACACGACATTTTGTATCCGCATTAAATTAAGAAAACCATTTCTAAGCCCCGGTTGCACGAAGAGACGGCCGAGTTAATCAATGTTCAAACACGCCTCATTGGCCCAGTGGCGCGACACTTCGGCGATCGCTCTCCGAAGTTAAGCAACGCTGGGTCCGGTCTGGTCTTGGATGGGTGACCATTAGACCGTTGAGAGAGGCTGGCCGTGGTTCGGATTCCACGTTAAACTGTAGGTCCCCTTCCTTACTTACTAGGTGGTAGGGTTAATCCCGCCCGGGTTGGTACCATCGCATTGAATGAACGATGGTCGAAGCGGCAATGAAAATTGTCCGTGTTTTCCATCCAGTTCAATGTAGCCGAGCAATATAAGGAAGGTCCTGGCATGGCACCTAGTTCCCATGTGGTGTGTTGGGCTAATACCATGACAGAAGGTGTGGTAATAGCCATCATGTCCGGTCACATAAAAAAAAAAACGTCACTTTTAGTGATCCGCAAAGAGTTCCTTCCCTACTGTCCACACAAAGTGACGTGTTTGATCATTCTTTGACGTTGATTTTGATTTTTTATCTTTTCGTGCACTCGGCCCTAAGTGTCACCATGACATGGCTACTGCACTCAAGGATGGATCCTAACGAGGGAACTCCTCGACGGTTAACAGCATAGTCACGAAATGTTGCATACGCATTTGATTCTGAGAACCCATTCTAAGTGTCACCATGCCCTTAGGTTTGGATTTCGAGTGCGAAAGGAACAGTTTCAATAAAATTAATTTATGCAAGTAAGCGCGACAAGATTTTATATCATATACATAAAAAGTAAAACGTTATTTTATGGGTTTGATCTAATTGAAAATTTATTTTCGTCTTTTTAGCGAGTTTAAGTAAAATCTTGTTTTTAAAAAGGTTTTTTCATTTCATTTTTATTCTAAGGATTTTTGGGTGTTTACAGAACAAAATAGGCATAGAACATAAATGATGTATCCTTCAATTTCTCGTGTTTAATCTGTTTGATTCATAATTTTCGTTGATAATGCGGGTCTCTAGAATTTACTTAAGAATTCTAAAACGTAGATCTCCTTCCCGATCTATATAAAGAGAAGGTCCTGGCATGGCACCTCAATGTTGGAAATGCCGTGGCTTGGGCTAATATCATGACGGTGGGTGTGATACTAGCCATCCATGGCCTTTGCCAGTAAAAAAAATATTTTTATTATTATAAATATACATATATATCGTTTTTTGCAACAGCTTATGCAACCTGTTCTCAGCATAAGCAGGAACAGCTACAAACGGTTATAAAGACAAGCGGAAAACGGCCACGACTACTTCTTACCAATAATACCATTGAATGCAACATTAATGGGACTGTTTCATACATTGATTTGCAAAATCCGTAGCAGACAAGCAGGAAAGCAACGACATCGTGAGTTCACACGGGATGTCTAAAATCTCGACAGCGCGGTGGCCTGGCTGTTAGTCATTCGCTGTGTACGGGCGTAGCGGCTGCCTCCTTGACTACGGGTGAACCAGTTTGAAAAGTCGCAGAAATACTCCTCCTGCCGCGTACCGTTATTTATAACGAGGACGGTAAACTAAAAAGTATTATTTATGAGCTTTTAAATGGAGATAAAACGGAATTCACTGCGACAATCAGCCTCGCATCCGAGCAAACTATTCTACGAACCTATGACGGCGGCCAGCGATCTTTTCACTCCAGGCTTCCGAACCGAGAGACGCCAGGTCTCCCTCGCCCCCGCTGCCCCCGCTGCCGGCCGGACTCGACCTCCGCCGCTGCCGTCCACAAACTAATGCAATTTCCCCCTCCCCCTCCACCCCTCCCAGCTACTGTCGTCCTGCCGCATGTCGGCGGCGGCGCGGATAAAAAAAAGATTCCGACTAATTGAGAACCTCCTCCTTTTTTTTAAGTCGTTTAAAAACAACTTATTTGATCTTAAATATGCATAAGATTTTGTCAAAATATGAAAGATCCTTAAAACAAAAAACCAGCTTCTGTTCTGAGATAAGATCAATTCGTACTGGAAGTTCCCCTTCGCCTGCGGTTGGGAGTTTATTCATAAAATCATACCAATTATGTACGGATGCAATGTTTCAAATATTATTCTGTGCTGCAAACAATATTTTCTTTGAAAATTAATAACTACACTAAGTCTTTTGATTGCCGGATTTTTTTATATTGAATGTTAAATATCGTAGGAGTCTAATAATCAAAGGCATCAGGATCTCAGACTTTACCTCCAGGCGGCGAAACAGTGCAGTTGACTCTAAAGTTATTTGAAAACGGCGCGGATTCAAAATGGGGGTATTTCTCCGTCCACTGCCGCAACGTCCGAGCAGCGCCGTAAACCACAGAATTCCGAATATGCTAGAAATGTATATTTTGAAAAGATTAATCGACTTTCTAAGTTAAATGAACAGTGACCACGGTAATCTAAAAACTTATAGAAATGTATATCTTCTCGGTTCACTACTGCGCGCTTGTCGCAGTCTTATATTCAAACTCTACACAAGTTGCTTCGGTCGCGCGTATTTAAAAGCACATAATGGCGACTTCTAGAAGTTATTGTTCTTGTTGCAAAAATAGAAGTGACCGTGTAGACCTCAAGACAAAGTAGTGACATACCTCTAAAGTATGAATAGAAAACGGCAACAAGCGCGCGCTTGTGAAAAGAGAAGATAGGCGTTTCAGATGATTCCCAATTCTGTGGCCGTAAGCGTTCTAATCCAAGGCTGTAAATCAAGGTGGCTCCTCGCGGCGAAACGCTACGTAGTACCCACCGCCGACAGCGCGCAGGAAATAAGCCGCTAGCCGCCAGCCGGGCAGCGCGGTGCCTACTAGCCTACGACTACGAACACTGAGGAAATTGGAGCGCATTGCAGTTTCGCTCTTTCGTAGCATGATTTCGGTTATGGGCAGTTCTTGCGGTTCGTTCTGATTTCACTTCCAGGCCCAAATTTGTTATGTCCAGAATGTTTTGCCGAATTCTGTGAATTGTTATCAATTGGTAATAAAAATATGCAGCGGTGTACTTTATCCACTCTAATCTACGCGTCTGTATAGTAGTGGGAATACTAAAAGAACGAACTTTTTAATTTTGTCAAGCGAAAACCGTCATTACCTTCCGCGTCGACGGAATTGAAAAAATTGACTCAGTCCGTCCCTGCACGTCGACTGCACTGATCTCCCCGCCCCTCTCATCTAACAGTCTTTCCCTGAATTCGTGAGTAAGCGAACGTGCGTCACTGCGAGCCGAGGTATTTATAATCTCGCTGTTCGAAAAGTACTTTGTCACAGTTCATCCATCATTACAATCCAGCGTTTTAAAAGGCTATTAAGAGTTTCCTATTTTTGATAAATACCTGTTTGAATCCATTTTAAGTTTAATTGCATGTAATACCTCTACTTTACAGTTTAGGTACACGGGTCACTCGTAATTTACAATTATTTACGAAAACATCATTCCTTTCCAAATCATTACCTTCCATTTTCAGGAAGTATGCTATGGATGGTAATGATACCCTATGGAATGGAATGACCATTTTCACCAACCACCATGTTTATTTCACCACACCATGGGTTATCTAGGATATATTTCTAATAAAAACTGTAAAAAAATGTAGTATTCAAGAATTAAGTGCAAGAGCCCAAAGATATTTAGTAAAAAGATGGCGGAAAAACCGTCAAAATTATCGGAAGAAAAAATACAGCAGGAAGAACTTGAAAAAATTGCTTCATAACTCACCACCTGAAAGCCAAAATGATCCTGAGGCTAACATCCGTTCCTGAACCTTAACCTGACATCCCAGAACCAGACCACCAAGCGCTACAAGATAAAAAAAATGCAGAATCCTCTACTTCGACGAGGTATGTACAAGCACCACGATATACTAAATCCGTAGAATACCGAGCAGCAAAACTATTAAAGCCCTACAGAATGAAGTATTAAAATTAAAGGAACAGAAAAAAATATACAGAACAAGAACAGAACAACTAAAGGAGACAGTTAAAGAACAACGAACACCGGAATTTGACATTATTGATTGGATGGAGGATGACATTATATAAAACATAAAGAAAGACACAATTGAAAACGTGAACAAGTTGTTTTTTGATAAAAATAAGTCTCGGAGCATCAGCAACACTTCGAACCTGAAAAAAACTGCATAAAGACCTTATGCAGAAAAAAACTACCAAGTGGACAGAAGTTAAAAGAACAGTCAAATCGCGCATCCCGATTACTCTGAGAAAGAAACTGGTGGAAGATCGGGAAATGAAAGCAAAGAGAAGGCAGAAATAAATAGGTAGAAGGATTTTATGAAGAAGATTCAAACAGCCGTGTGGCAGCATGCAAATGAGAGGTTGTGAAAGGAAGGGGAGAAAGGAAGCAAAAGAGGTATTTAACCCATAAATTGAAAAACCTCCATGACAAGTTTTGCAAAGAAAAGGGAAATAACAGCTATGCAGTTTTTTGTAAATATAGTAATTATACTTATATATAGTAACCTATAATTGACATGGCAAAGAATCTGATCCCAACGTGGTCCATAGTTTCAGACTCTTTTTATCTGACTCCCCATCAAGCCATTACAACAGGCCTATTCCTGGAATTCTGTAATCAGCAATCCTGAGTAAACGCTTTTATTAGCGTTTTCAAAGCGATTTTCTTGACGAAATTAAGGTTTTCCTTGGAAAAAATTGCTTTGAGAACCGCTATAAAAGCGGTTTTCTAGACTCAGGATTCTTGAATCATGATTACGCAATTTCAGGAATAGGCCTGCAGAAACAGATTCATATTTTATATGCTCACAAAAATTTGCCTATATTACATTTTGTTATTTACTTATTATTACATATAATATTTCAAAAATGGTTCATTAACTGCAAGGTCTTTTTATCACATTTTTCGAATAGGTCATCGCCATCCATAGTGTGTCATTACCATCCATGCAGTTTTCATCGCCTTCCACCCCGTCATTCCTTTCCGTCTATTTATTAAAAAACGAATTAGGTTACGAATGTGCCTTTCAAAATACACTTATCTGAGTGAGTATATAAACATAATAAAATTATAAAAATTTAAAAAAGTGCAAAAAAAAAATATTCTTGCGAAATTCGCAAATTCGAACGAACCGCAAGAACCGACCTTATACCGTAACGTAATGTCACAGGCACAATGATCGTTTTAGTCAATATAGAGTACGGGTCCTAGTTCTGTGACCCACATATTCAGAAGAAGATAAACCTCGAGCAGAAGAAGGACAAGTACGGTATGCAAGTATGCAAGAGTTCTATGAATCATTTCAGATGGGAAGTTGAGTAACTTTTTCATGTTTTTTAGTTCGAAGTTCGGAGTGGGAACGTGCGGTTTGGGGATTGGGTGGATGTTACTTTAGACCTGAAACGGAAACAAGTGACCTATTTGGGGTCCTTTAACAAATGATATATTTGATACATCAATTTGTCGTAATATGTAAGAAGGTGTATAGAGACAGACGTGGGCGTACTGACCTGGTGGTGGATGGGTGCGGGCGCGTGGTGCGGCTCCTCCCCGACGCCGCCGCCGCCGCCGCTCGGGCTGTGCGGCGCGCTCGGCTGCGGCGAGCCGCACCGCTCGTAGCCCTGCGGACAAGGCACACGACACGCCGCGTCAGTGTGCCGCCACCGGACTACACCGACGGACCGCTCCCGGCGAGTAACTAGAACCCTTGCGGAGAAAGTGAAGGTTTCTAGCTAGCTGCCGTGGCCTGTGCAGTCTCACGCCCGTATCCACCACCTCCTCCAGCTACAAAAGTCCCTAAGTTACCTTTCGTTTACACCATGTAAATATGCAATGTAACCGAAAGTTACTAATCTGATTTCAGGTAACTGAAGGTGGTGAAAACAGGGAAAGCAGACATCACACATCCTTAATTCAACACAAAAAGTTGGTGACTGCAGTTATTTATGAATGGGTTCACAAACAGATTTATACACCAACAAACGAACGGGGTCAAACGAAAGTATGCAATTGAATAATCACATTTTAAAGGGATACTCCGAAGTTCATAAGCGGGCAAGTGACGCCATAGGTGACGCGCTGCCGCCTGTCGCACGTGTAGCTGAACTAACCTTGTACGGGCGTCCTTTTCGACGTGAATTCGATGAGCGTGTAATCGGTCTGGCTAGGGCTATGAAATGAAATTGAGACTACCTTTGACAACTTCATAGCACGGAGGTTACTTCATGTTCACGGGAATGCGAAAACGATGCTGGCCGAACAGGTGCTCGTTCTCACCACGTGTAAGAGACCACTGGTTATACTTTGGGGGAAAATATCTCCGCAGGTAGTGCTGTTCACAGTTTACCGACCCTAAAAACGGCTGATGGTGGCCTGCATGATGGTGGTTCCATACCGTCATCCACGCCTAGATGCGAATACTTTATGCCTAAGACATAATTTCACCAAGGAGCGGCAGCGCGTGAGCTTTTCGCCCTAGATTCCAAGAAGGCGAGTGACGCTGATTATATTCCTGCGCCAGTGTTGAAGATGTTTGCTCCGTGCCTAAAAAAGCAAACGATCAGATCCAGCCAACTACCGCCTCATTGTATTCAGTGCTAAGAGGACACCGCTCCAACCTTTCGGGGTACACCACATCGGCGACCACATTGGGATACTCTGGTGTTGACCTGACGAATGACATGAACTTCCGACGCCAATTCGAGGATGAAGCCAAGCTCACCACAAAAATACTCCTTACCCGGATCAAACATTGCTGCCCTCATCGACATACCAAAGCAATATGTCGATGGCTGCCATACATTGGGCAGATAAGGTATTGCGTAGAGGATTGTTCGCATCTCTGGGACGGTTCAGCGATCGATGCAGCGTCTCGCCGTCGACGACTTCCAGGTAGTCCAAAACTTAGAGACACTCCAACTCCTCCACGTTCTCATTCACATTTATCCTATAATAACCAATTTATCCTGTAGATCCTTTATCAATAAGGTTGGCAAACTGTGGAATCCACTTGCAGTCGAGATATTGCCCCAAAGTATAACCTAGGGTCCTCCTAAGTTATGTTACTGCACCTGGGTCGCAGGCATAGTTTTAAAAGCCAACGAGAAAGATAGAACGTTGCGTGTCGTTTTTGATAACGTATTTTATACAGGAAATGGATGGCTAAGATCACGCATGCTGCATGCATGATTAAACTGGAATTCAACACGGACAAAGTCCGTGCAACGCGATGGACCATGACAAAACCTGCCACCTAGCATATAGGGAAGGAGACTTACTTTAGATGGATTTCGAGATAATCAAATCGCAATTTCAATGAAAGTTCATATTTCCCGGACAATGAAGAAATAGCTGCACGTCTGTCGGTATCGAAGCGTCGACGATCACACAAGACAACTCCGGCGACGGGTCATCATCTGGTTACCCCGCTGGATGTGCCCGACGCGTCGACTTCTCGGCCTGTCTATAAATACGGGCTCGCATCAATCATTGTCGGCAGTCGGGCGGCGACCTTGGCCGTGACTGCCGCCGTGAACCCGCTCACCGCCGTCTCGAAATAAATTGCACGGCGTTTGATGTAACGTAATACATACGTACACATAACAATTGGAGTCGTAATAACCGTGCAATTATTGAAGACGCGAGGAACTCGTATCTTTTTAACTGGACACGGACGGCTAATTACACACACACTGTCATGATATTGGAAACTAGGTGCCATGCCAGGACCTTCCTTTTATTGCAAGGCTACATCGAACTGAATGAAAAACACAATTCTTGTTGCTCCTTCCACCATCTTTAATGCAATGCGAATGCGATGGCATCAACCCGCGCGGAATAACCCCACCACTTAGCAAGTAAGAAACGGGACTACCCGATTATCGTCTTCGTGGTTAAAA
Source organism: Incurvaria masculella (assembly GCA_946894095.1). Classification (NCBI taxonomy): domain Eukaryota; kingdom Metazoa; phylum Arthropoda; class Insecta; order Lepidoptera; family Incurvariidae; genus Incurvaria; species Incurvaria masculella. The sequence goes on along the minus strand of OX335641.1, from coordinate 12,331,894 downwards.
ACGATCGGGTGATCGACCGAGTAATCCGAACCCGACCGCGCCCGGGTAGCTTAACCTAGATTATCCCGACGCGCAGCTTAACTGGAATTCCAGGGCTCGTGATTTTTATCGGCTGATATTATAGTTACTATTGATCATTGTATATTCAATAATACTTTCCTTTAACATGTTATTTTTTGCAACTTCCATTAATAGTAGTTAAGGACAAAGCATACAATCCGTCACTTTAACCTTGGTTCGCATTAAAATCCTTGTCAAAATATCGAATGTTTTGAAGAAGTCGTGCGTTAGGAGATCTCTACTAGTGCCACCAAATTCCGCATAATCGCTCTTCCGTTATTTTCAGTGACAAACATTTCTGCTTTGATTATAAAACCGTTTGTCTAGTCGAATTTAACAATTCGCCATCGGCGATTAATTGAGTGCGCCAATAGACCGGATAACTCGCACGTCCGAGTGCATTCTACGCGTTCCGGTCTTGCTAATACAATTCGTACGATAATACCCTAATTCACCCACACACCTCACCAAACTCACACACACTCACACGTGGCGGCTGAAAACCAGCGCCAGGCAGGGCAATTTACGTACCTCCCTGGCATGCTGAGCCATGGTCATTTTTGCACACTATTGTTATTATACTCACTATTTCAACTTAAACTGTTTAGTAGTAATTTCTTAACGATAACGACTATATAACACTGTAAACATTTGCAAAATAAACTGTATTTTTCTTTTCTTTCTTTACGATAGTGTTACTAGCCATTAAAATTCCATACAATAAGTGGTTTTTTTGTCATGTAACAGGAAATGAATAGCTAAAACGACCCTCACAATCATGATACTAGCCCAACACACCGAATTCCCGAAGGAATTAAGTGTCATGCCAGGACCTTCGCTTTATGAGTTCATGAAAGAAAACACGGACAACTTATCATTGCCGTTTAGACCAGCTTTCATCCAATGCGGTGGTACCTAACAGTGCGGCGTTTCAGTTTTCAGTTTTACATGGATTTCGAACCATGGAACAATTCGTATTCGTAATGAAATGCTTTTGTAAGGGAAAATTGGTGCATAAACGGAGCCGGGATTTGAAACTATAACCTTTTTTTTTGAAAAAGCAGTGTGGGTGGGCTGTGATTAGAGACCAAAGGTACTCAGAAAAGCCAAATCCACCTCACCTCGCGAAACCACGCTCAGCGAGGCACCATACCAGCGGATTTGCGGAGTGAAGAGCTTGTCAAGCTTGTTTAAATTACATTTGAAGCCTCCCAAGTTATAGGTTTGAGAAAAGACACCCGCCCGCAGACAGTTCCATATCCTAACGGTGCGGCAGAGAAGTGAGTTTGAGAAACGGTCTGTTCTCAAAAGCCTAATGTCAAATACAAAGGGGTATTCTGATTGTCTGCGGCGGGTGCTCCGGATATAGCCTGGACGGGGAGGAATGAGGGAACCAAGTTTCGCAAAGCTACGTGCATGATAGTATCCCTAGAACAGACTGAGCGACCCTACGGGGTCGTCTACGGGGTCTGTGGGTCGGGGATCCCAGGCCAATGGTAAGTTGTGGGACACCGACACCGCTCGGCGCTGTATTGATTCCAAGGACGCCAGCAGGTCCTGGGGACCTTTCCAAATGGAGGATAATGAGGTGATCGAGTTCCATACAAGGGCTCGTGCCTGTTCCCTCCCTCAAATTTAGAAAGATGTTACTGATATTTTGAACATTAAATAAATCAACTGAGAGTTACGTCCGTACATTTAGTTTGCTTTGATAACTTATCTTATATCCACGTGACAAGCTTCTAAATATTTGTTGGAAATTTCGTTGACTAACTCTAATGGAAAAGCATTGTCATACGATTAAATATTCCAAAACGAGGTGATCATGACGTCGCACGAAAGGTCAAAGCGACGATGACGGATCATTTCCCCTCTCGACGTGTCCCAGGCGGGGCGGGGCGGCGGGAGATGACAACTGACTTTTTTCGTCGATCGATGGCGACGTGCTAAATATTCGTGCACATCGCCTCTGCGCCCACGCCTGATGATACATCAGTCGACATATGCGGCAGCGAGGAACGAAAGTCGTTTTTATGGGAGTCGAGGCGTTACGGCCCTTACGAATTCGCTCACTAATGATGTTTTCGAGTTCCAACGACACGTAAGAACACGTAAGGACTTAACAGGACATTATCTATAGCAACTTACATTCGATGATGCGCGTCCCGAATCCGTAAACAGGTTCAGTGCCACGTAGTGGCGTTTATTTAACTTTTTTTGTATTATGTACATACATGAAACTGTACACGCGAAACCTTACAGTTTGTCTGCGTGTGACACAAATGATAAATTCTAAACAAACATGAGCAGTTGTATACAGTAACTATTACAAATTTAGAAGGAAAAGAAAAATAAACAAACAACAGAAATATGAACGAACTGACTACAATCAGTGCATTTTCACTAGTTGACTGTGGCATAGATTAAAGAGGAGGGTATGATAGCTAATGTCATGTCACAAACTTTTTTTGGTAGTATTATGAAATTTTTAACCAGCACCATCTCCCGTCACTGCCAGAACCAGTTACACCGTCATTTAACCAAACTTGATTCCAAATGTTGCCTAGCTGAGTGTAATGAATATTAAGTAAAAATATGATTGATATTTATTGGTACATGCAAATGAATATGTATGTATTTTGAAATGTGAATAGTGTACATACTTTTGTTATCCCTATTTAACACTGGTATGACGTTTAATTTACGCTAGTGGCAACGCTGCCGGTAGCCGAATGAGTTTGGATCGGCACTCCCGAGGCGAGGTGGTGGCCGGTGGGTGGTGGGTGGTGGGTGGTAGTGCGGAGCGGGACGAGCTATGAGCCGCTCCCCCCTCGTCAGACGCACGTGGGCGGGCGTGCAAGCGGCCGTCTGACGGCACGCACGTGACTAACTACGGCCCGGGCTGATCCGCCGCTACACGCTGTCGGGAACACAATCCCAATATCTATGTATCTATCTGGCGGCCGTGTACAGACATTGTGTTTGAGTAACGTGACTCGCTTTTGATTAGCAGCGTATTTGTTGCATTCGATAAATGCGAAAATATTAATGCGATACTGTGTGTGTATGAATCAGAATAGGTTACTGTCGAAGGACCTAATGTCCGCGAGTCGGCCAAAATACACCTCACCTCGCGAAACCACGTTTAGCGAGAGCTTGTTCCTAATCACGTTTGAAGACTTCCAGATTGAAGGTACGTGGAAAGATATGAGAAAGTGAGAAAAACGGTTGAGATGATGCTCAAGTCGTACACGGCGATAAGAGTGCTTTGGCCCATTCAAACGTGGTCGTCAACCAGTTAAACATTACTCGACCAGGAAGACTTTCGACATCAACTGATGACAATCAGATTTAGAAAATCTGTGATCTGATGCGGCCAAATCGTCGTTTGACTGTCAGAGAACTTACAGAAGAGGTTGGAGTTCTCGTGTCATAACATTCTGATCGAGAAATTGAATATGCATCGAGTAGCAGCATTAGCAGCAAAATGAGTATCTGGTCGAGTCATCTGATGACGACCACTTTTAAATCGGCAAAGCCACTCGAAACACTGACCTCCGAACATCATCTCAGTAAATTTCTATCAGAAGTTCAAATGTCACGCAACACTTCAGCAACATCTTCGCGAGCAACGATGCAATCGTTGCTCCCACGGAGGATAGAGGTAGAGAGGAGATGGTCTAAGCAAACTGGGTCTGTGTCCACCTAGTGGGTCGCTACGTCACAGCCCACGTGTTAAAGAAGGCGTGGCTTAGCGACATTCGCGACATGGCGCTGGCGGTGTTAGGTTGTGGGACATATTATGGTCTGCGGCGCAATTTTCGGCAAACAGTCGATTACACGATGATATTTTGTGTAAAAAGTTGCAAACATTAAACAGGGCAAAATAATCTAAAGTTTGTAGGAGGAATTACGTTTTATTTGTCAGTAAAACACCTCATATTTTATAATTTGAGTCAATATTCGAGCATTGTATCGATGTATCGCTCTTGCTATGTGCCGATAGATGGCGTGCAATTATTTTCGTTTAACGGTAAGAAATGTTGATCTCTTGATGCAAATTTTAATGACAATTTTAAATTAAAATTATTTGAATCCGCGCGAAGGCACAGATTTAAATTTCTAAGGTATTTTATAGAAAAAAACACTTAGTACATTTTAAAAGGCGCCATCTAGTTGTAGTCTTGTAACCATTAAGAATAGCTCTCGGAATAGCTGCTACCAGAATATCGATTCTTCCGGTAGATGGATTTCGCAAAAATGGGCGGTGCATGACCCCACCATGAAGCGATTTCCCCCCCGCTTCCCCGCACAGTGTCACGCTGCGATCCTTAGTAATATGAGTTTAAAACATCTCCTCTCTCCCTCTGTCCTCTATCCTCCTGATAATATCATATTGCATTCAAAAGATAATAACACGGTAAAATGGGAGATGTCCGTAAAGAGCAGTTTACGCGGAAACTTATGACGAACACAGTGTTGCTAACCGCACGACGACGCTACGATACTTCGTTGTCGTAAAATTAAAAAAGTTAGGTAATTTTTATACAGCCCTCGTATATTATAGCAGTTTTCTTCGGAGCTGCGTAACTCCATTCCCTTCATTCTGTTTTTGCCCAACGAGCAGCAGGCAGGAATGCATCCATACACTCCTAACATTCATAACACGGTAACCAGGATGCGCGAGGATAAGCATTTCTAGCCTATTCCCGATTCCCGGTCCCACCAAGAATCAAAACAAATACCAAATACGTTTCCCTTTCGGCTCCGGTCGGCCGCCACCGCGCCGCCGGCTAATGCACGCCGGATCGAAACTGCGTCGCCGAACCTCCGCTTTGTCGCCGACCAATCCATCAAAGGAGGCAGCCGGGGGTAATGGCGGGCGGGCGGGGGCGAGGGAGGAGGCCACCCCCCCCTCGCCCTCGGCAGATACTCCGCTCCACATAAATATTGCACGGGGCACACCCGGGGGGGCGGGCCTCCCCCCGCCACCCCAGGCGTGCACGGAAACCCTTTGACCGAGTTCTGTTTACTTTCGTTTTCGCTCAGCTGACGGGAGCTGCTCCGCTCTCCCCTCCCCCCAGCAGACCCCCCGCGCCAGCAGCCCCCCCTCCTGCCGCCGCAGCTCTCGCCGTTATGATAATCGCACAACTATCGGCGCCGCTCCGCGGAATAATTGCCCCGCTTGATTACTGTAATCGTCGCGCCGCGGCGTCGTCGCATGCGGATCAATCGGCGCGAGCGCGGGCGACCCTCGCGGCACTCCCGAGTTTCCATTGCTTGAAACTCGACTCGCAACACGGAATGGTGAAGAAGCCGAGCTTGTGTTGATTTAATGCTGAGATAATGAACTGCAAATCCACGATGGACATTTACGTCAAATAAATAGCGCATCCCGGCGAGACGACTCAACAGAGCCGAGCGCAACAAGTCGACACTAGTCGAAGCGGAGACGTGCACTATTATGTGAAGGCTGCACCTCGCCCCGCGCCGTACGTCATCACCTGGAGGGGGAGGGGGGGGAGCGTCACCCTCGCCCGCCCAGGCACCCTCCAGGGCGTCCTTGAAACGGGCTCGCATTCACTGCAACCGGATGCGAATCCCGCCGCCGCAAGACACGGATATCTTTACGTAACTGCCTCCTCTGTCACCCACCCCTGCTACCGGCGGGCGTAGGGGGGGCCGGGACGTCGCACCCGACTGGGGTTAAGGACTCCACTCAAACATGACCGACTTAGATTGAATTTATTTCGACGTGTCTCTGTGTGCGAACGCCAAGTGCCGAGTCGGCTCGGTGTGCGTGAGAAACTTTTCGGCTAGTGAAAGTGCCTCACGGATGTATAGACGATGCGATACAATGTTCACACACAGTCCTATGACTGCACAAATCTTTTTGGCTACATAATTGAGTAGGTATATGTAAACGGTGTTTATTACTATGGGTGCTGAGCCCGGTAAGAGACAGATCAAAGCATCCGCTTTCGGTTGAAGGCAAATATTAAGGTGGCCCAACCCGGCAGGACTAACTCATTCGCGGGCACGGTACAAAACCGTGCTGTTGCGCTCTGGGACCTTCTCCGTTTCAAAGAAAAAGACAGGCTCCGTGATGAGGAAGATGCAACATGTCCACAAAAAAGACAATGTGCATAGTGTATGATTTGGTAAGATTTATGAAAATTTTTATTACAAAACGACTTATAGCTAAAAGTAAACCACAACCGCTGTAGTTCAATATCTAACAAAAACCAAATAGATTATAAAATATTGATTAAATAAGCTATGTCTGATGGCTAATCTTTTTAAGATGTTCTTACTTTATAATTGCGTAATCCACTTCCAAAAGAACTGATAAAACGCGCGAAAAATTCTAAACTTTCGGACCTTATTACTTAGAAACCAAACACAAATTTACAATGTCAACGGTCATCAGACATCTAGTTCGACCAAATAAAGCTATTTTGAGCAAATTTGGGATTTCTGACAAGAAATATGGGCGTGATCTTCTTTCCCCGTTTGTATGGGGAGATGAGCGGGATGGCCCGCCTTAACAGTCAATAAATAAGTTGCATTTTGACGAAAATGGTTAGAAAGACTATGCATGCGAGCAAAATTGTGTTATTCATTCATAATAAACGTTATAAAAATAACAAAGTATTTTTTTAAACCGTTCAATTTTCGAATCGGAAGTGTGTACTTTGGCATGTCCCTAAATTATCGACATTTATGAAGCATAGCTACGCTAACGAATGTTTATGACATGTGCGAAGTATTACTACTATTACTTATTCGGTGGCATTACATGGATCTGGGGCTGAACTGGTGGAAGATGTGAGAGAATATGTGAAGGGATTCGATTAATTCTGCACCAATCAGAAGGGAATGCCAAAAATATTCATTTTTGGTTTGACATAAACGCTTCATTGACAGGTATGATGTAACGCAGAATTTATCGAACGCACATGTTTTTATATTTTACGCCGATTACCCCCCCACCCCTGGTCATGGTGCATTCTCTTACGACAATTCCACTCACTTCCGGTCGGTAAAATGTGTTTCGTCATTAATTCCCTCTACATTTCCAAACCATCTTAACATACCTACCTTCACACATAACCTTCTAAATTCTCGTCACAACGTATTCTCTCAGTCGACAATGCTCAATGAAGCTGGCAGTAAGACGCCAAATCTCTTTCACCATTACTTTCGCCCCGAGACTTGCAACCTCCGATGCACTTGGGCACCTGCGCGGGCGCACCAGAACCGGACGCTGCCCCACGTGAAACGGAAAACACATCGTCCCTTATGGAATGTCGCCAGTCCGGTGCGAACTGTTCCACATTGAGTGTGTAGCGATCTCGACACGTAATGTGGCCCGAGTCCGAGGCTACACTCTGACGTGACGCGACGGAGCCTCCGCCTGGTGCGCTGTTTCGAATCGTGTTTTTAGGGTACACAAAGGGTGAAAACGGAACCCTATTACTAAGCCTCCGCTGTCTGTCCGTCCGTCACATTTCGGTTCACGTGTTCTCCAAACCCGAGGGGTAGAGTCACTCAGGAAATCTGGTATACAATTGTTGGGTAATTTCAGTAATATTTGGTAATCATAAGGAGCATGGGGAATATGGTGGGATTTCGGATAATCTGGTTGGAGTCAGATAACCGTCGACAGTGGCCGAGTATTCCCGAAATGATTCGAGAATCGGAAAATCTAACACTTCTATGACCTTTTTAGGGTTCCGTACCCAAAGGGTGCCAACGGAACCCTATACTAAGCCTCCGCTGTCCGTCCGTCCGTCCGTCCGTCACAGGGCTGTATCTCATGAATCGTAATAGGTAGGCCGCTGAAATTTTTACAGAGTGTGTATTTATTTTGCCGCTATAACAACAAATAGGTAAAATTGAAAAATAATTGTAATTAAAGGGACCCCATACAAAAAACGTGATTGTATTGGGCTAAGTCTTGTAAGATGATACGGAACCCTTTGTGTACGAGTCCGACTCGCACTTGGCCGGTTTCGTCCCTGACGCTTGCGCTTAGTGCCAAATATCCGTTCAGGCTTGGAACGACGAATCAGTTTTGACTGATGGCAGGATTTCAAAGAATCAACCCGCTGATTTTGTCAACAGTAGCGTTGCAGAAAAACCAAAATAAATAAGAAAGAACAAACAATAAGAAAAATAACTAACCATAAAAGAGAAAGCATAGAAAGCAAAATTCCTGAAAACGATGTTAACGGGTAGAGGATCACGCGCGATAGAAGAGAAAAATATTAGTCATCTTGTGGTTTTATTGACCAAGAGATGTATGAAAACACGAAGTCGGCGCAAACGGCAACGTCAATGTATTGACGGCGACGGTGAGTAAGCTGTCAAATCAAACTCGGACTAGCAAATGTTAGTTCGCTTAACGCCCACTCCGCGCTCTTCCATTTCTCCATACATTTGAAAACGCCAGTCGATCGGTTTGGGGTAAACGCCAATTTAGGTGACAACCCGGACTAGGGACTCAGATCAGTAATGAAAATATATTCATGTTTTCCATCCAGATCCATGTAACCATGCTCCACATGCAGAGAAGAACCTGTCACCTCTCCCCTCCTCCGACCACAGAATAAGGTAAATAGGTCGGCCTGCGTATGTTACGAGCGCGAAGGTACGGATGTGTCACCTGATGGGGCGAGTACGGTGGTCGCGGCGCGCCGGGCGGCGGGTACCGCTGCGGGTAGGGCGCCGCCGGTGGGTAGCCCGCGCCCGCCGCGCCGCCCGCGCCCGCCGCGCCGCCGTACGCGTAGCCCGGCGCCGCCGGAGGTCCGCCGCGCACGCCGCCGCCCTGAAACAACACGCGCACGTCAGCGGCAGCCCGGAGGTATCCACATACACACATAAGACACAAATCCCCCGTGTACTGTGTGGGTTCCGGCACTTGAAATAATACAAGCGGTCCAGCTGCATTTCTTCCCGTGCACGTCGTAAGAGGCGACTAAGGGATTAATTATTTTTTCGTTTTTCGGATTCCACGTAACATTTTAGGTCCTATTACTAAGTTAGGGTTAGTCCCGTCGTGGTTGGTACTATGGCATTGAATGAATCCGTGCTTTCCAACCAGTTCAATTAACTTCTGCAAGTACCTGGAATAGCACCTAGTTCCCACGTGGCGGGACAATATTACAACAGACAAAATTACGACAATATGGACAATATTATAACAGTAGATGATATAATTAGCCCGGATGGCTTGTTTGTTCAGATTTCATGAAAAATAAACCTCTCAAACTTATTGGCTCGTGATCATGGTATCTCGACATATGTATAGTCCTTTACTTGCCATTAGCAATATGTTCTTCTAGTTGTGGAACCCACACGGCAACAATAAGATCCTGCTTTCGGAAGTCACAGAAGAGAAAAGGATGTTACCCTGATCGCCGCCGTATGACATTATTGTCCTTTTAAACCTATCGGAAGCCAGCCGCGCGTCTCGCCGTCGTGTGCCACATGCCAAACATCACCCCCAATGTGCGCCCGAAATGTGTTCGCCAAGTCAGTTCCCACCAACGCAGACTACAAAATGTCTGCAACTATATTTGCTTGTGGCGTGTAAGTTTAAGATGGGTTCGGAGTTTAGAAAATTAGCGAGAGCGGGTCTCTTGAGCGGGAAGTGCGTCGGCGGAAAGCAGTGGTTCCGTACCGCTGAGGGCCGGGAGCACAGGCCGGGAGGAAAGGAGTAAAATTGGAGAGGCGTATGTCCATCAAACACGCTGACTGATTGACTGACTGACTGACTGGGGTTATTTGTAAGGAGCAATAGATGGCATATCACCTATTTTTTTTATTCGAGGTTCACAAGCATGCTTTGAATCAAGAGGTTATTCACCCAGGGAATCAGTTATATAATGGTTTTGAATCTCAGTGATCTCAGGTAATCCTATGTGGGAGTCCGGGGAATCAGCTGGGAGTCCGAGAAATTTTACGTTATCTAGAGTAATCTGGAAATCTCGAAAGAAGTCATTGGCAATTCTATAAAATTGATGGCAATATCGGGGAATCGTAGGTGTGGGAGTTCGAAGAATCAGAAAATCGTCGGGAGTGGCGAGTATTTCCGAAATCATCTGAAAATCTGAAAAACTAGCACCGAGCTGACCTTATTTTGGTCATTCGAAAAATAATTGTACTATTTCACTCACACTGGGAGCATATATTTCATTCTGGAAGACCACCCTCTGCATGAGTTTTGTTTTTTGCTCATCCGAAAGCCCCGCTAAAACGACGAAAATTATTTCAATATTTTTTTATTTAAGAGTAATCTTTTACAGCTGTATTCAGAGTGGGCAGACTAACTTTAATCCGCCGGACTAAACCGGTTTTTTGTAGTGTTAATCCGGGGTTAGTCTCGTACTAAGTTTTTTTTCGCTCTGTGGGTAGTTGAAACTTTTTACGTACTTTTTTTTCGCTCTGTGGGTAGTTGAAAAATATAGACGTGTTTTTGTACCTCAGCTGGATTATTATCGATATATATTAATATTGTAACGTTATTATAATAAATACTATTGTAAAGTGTTGTGGTACCTGCTATCTACATGCAGTAGTGTAGGCAGACCCTGCCAGCTTAAATTACTCTTTCTAAACAAGGAAACAGAATTTCACATTCACAAAACCATTTTAAGTGCGTGTAGCCATGTCGAGGGTGATTGACGTAGCGACGGAAGTGGCAGAGCTGCAGACAATGATGGAGGAGCGGATGAGCTCTTTCGAGGCGCAACTCAAGTCAGCTACCAGCAGCAAGCCGGCCGATCTCCCCACATTGGCGGCGGACTTCAATTTGTTCAGGCAGTTCGCCTGGAAGGCTCTGGGCGTGGTGCGCTCTCAGGTGGCAGGCCTTGCGGAAGTAGTGGACGCGCAAGAGATGAGGTCGCGTGCGAAAGTACTACTAATCCATGGTGTAGCCGAGGACAAGACTGATGACTTGACGCAGAAGGTGGTGGTGCTAGCGCGCAGTAAGATGGGGCTAGCAGACTTCAGTAGCGACTGTATTAAGCTGTGCCATCGTCTGGGAGTGAATTCTCGGGCTCCGACACGCCCTCGTGCCATTTTGGTCCGCTTCATACAGCTCAGCAGCCGTACCGCGGTTTGGAAGGCGAAAACGTCACTAAAGGGCTCCGGCATTACAGTGTCTGAGTTCCTCACGCGGACGCGACACAACGTCTTCCTTGCGGCGCGGAAGCACTTCGGGATGGCGCACAGTTGGACACAAGAGGGTCGCATCGTCATCCAGTTGAAAGATGGAACCCGCATCAAAATCGTGACGGCTGCTGCGTTGAAGGTGCTGACCGACAAACACCCTGCGGTCTCAGGCGGTGCCGATGGTATTGCTGATAGGCAGAAGCCCAGGTCCTCGGACCGTATCAACAAGGGGAAAGCTAAGTGAACTTCGGAGCTGCTTCTGACGGACACAAGCACTATACCAAGCAAAATGATAAACTTTCACAATTGTGCACATTGTTTTCAGATATCCAAACTGTGCTGAAATGTTTCTGGAAAGTCTGTATGTATAACAGACTAGTTTTGCTTTTATTTTCTCACTCAAACTTATATTTTACTCAAGTATTTAAATAGTCTGTGCTACTCAGTCAAAGTCAAATTGGTTTTTGTAACCACAGAGTGTATTCATTATTTTGTGCTCAATAGTGTTTTTATTTTCTCAAGCGGAGAGAGAAAAGGCCCTCGCCGTTTATGCTTGTTCGGGCAACCACTTTACGGTCAATTAATTATTTTAGGCTATATACTTTTTTACTTTTCAACAATGTTCAAATGTTTTGTATACTTTTGTGTATTTTTTAGGGTCTCAGAAGTGGTGTTTTACTGGGCATACTATTTTCCTGTGTCGGTATAATTTAATTAGAGTAATATTTTTTTTTCTTTATTGCTTGTGAGATAATGGTTTTGTTTAGTCTACTGATTATTTCTGCAAGGTGTTTTACTATATGTTTTAAGTCTCATATTTGTTATCCTTTTCTTGTGCCTTTGCAGTTTGTTAATATGTTTCCTGTATTATATGCTTTTTTTTTTCTTACTTTCCACAATGCTGGCGGGTGATGAGGTATTGCCTGCGGTTCGGCAGCTATATATATCATTTATTGATTTATATATATTTTTATTATATTATAGTAAATATTTATTTATGTCCACAATATCTGACAATTCAGATAATTACTTTTCTATTACCTCTTCTGACGAGTTTTTCAGTGACAATAATTCTGACAGTGAATGTGTTCTTCCTATAGATGAACAACTTGACTTCACATTTTCCAAATATCCCAAAAACTTCAACTTTGTGCATATCAATGCTCAAAGCATACCCTCCCACTACCCCGACCTTCTCAGGACATTTCCAAGTAAGCACATTCATGCGTTATTTGTTTCGGAAACTTTTCTCAAGCCTACATTACCATCCACTGCTTTTTCACTTCCCGGGTTCCACCTGGTCCGTAATGACAGAACGGGGAAAGGTTGCGGTGGTGTTGCTATCTACCTCCGAAGCAATATTTCTTTTACGATAGTTGCCCAGTCTCCTACTCAATATTCGGAATCACCCGAATACCTTTTCCTGGAAATCATCGTAAATCATACGAAAATCCCCATTGGTGTTTATTACAGCCCTAATCTAAATATCAATTATTTTTCATCATTTGAGTCTTTTCTTGAAGAACGCTGCCCTCAGTACAACCATACTATTATCATGGGAGATTTCAACACCTGCTTGATCAAAGATGATCACCGCGCTAGAAAACTTAAGTCCCTCGTGTCTTCAGTCAACATGAACATTCTTCCCCTGGATGCGACACATCATTTTCCTAATTGTGAACCTTCTTTGCTTGATTTGATTATTACTTCTTCACCTAACCATGTAAGTGAACATGGTCAGCTCCCAGCGCCTGGTTTCTCCCATCATGACCTAATCTATCTATCCTATAAGGTCCGTCCTCCTAAAATCAGACGGAAGGTTATCTTGCAACGTAACTTCAAGGACATCAATCTCGAACGCTTAAGGGAGGACGCGCGTGGCTTGGATTGGTCTGTTATACTCAATTCCTCTTCCACGGATGAGATGGTCGAGGACTTCACCTCCAAACTCACTGCACTCTTCGATCTTCACGCACCTCTTCGTCCCACACGAGTAAAACATTTTCCAGCTCCGTGGTTGACGGACAATATTCGGATAATGATGGTGAAAAGGGACAAAGCCAAAATTAAATTAAGACATGCATCCACGGACGAAAATCGTACCAAGTACAAGCTGCTCAGGAATCGGTGTAACAGTATGTGCAGAGATGCCCAAAGACACCACATTCACAATACCCTCGAAAATTGCTCTCCCGTGAATGCTTGGAAGTTTCTTAAAACTCTTGGAGTCGGTAAGAAATCATCTTGTAGTAAAAATAACATCGATATCAACTCCCTTAATAGACATTTTTCCTCTCCTCCTGTCACCATCGATCAAGTGGTAAAGTTTCAAACTCTTTTTCAGCTTTGAGCTTTACCGACTCCGGAGCACAATTTACTCACTTTTCGCCCAGTCACTGACCGTGAAGTTAAGATGATCCTGAATTCCATTTCTACAAAAGCTGTTGGTGCTGACTGCATTAGCCTTGACATGCTGTTACCACTGCTGGATGAACTGTTACCAATAATAACTTATATTTTAAACCATTCCCTCTCCAGTGGATCTTTTCCAAGTACCTGGAAAAGGGCTTACGTTATTCCTCTCCCAAAAATTTCAAATCCCTCCTCTTTCAGCCAATATCGCCCTATTTCAATTTTACCGGTTTTGTCAAAAATCTTGGAACGCATTGTTCACCAGCAGTTGGCCGATTTTCTTGCCGATAACCACATACTGAACCTAATGCAGTCAGGTTTCCGACCTGGTCACAGCACTGTCACTGCTCTTGTCAAAGTCACTGAAGATGTCCGTACAAATATGGAAAATAAGAATGTTACAGTTTTAACGTTGCTGGACTTCAGCAATGCATTCAATACAGTTGACTTTGACATTATGCTAGGTATTCTAAGGACACTTAACTTATCTCCGGTAGTGCTTGACTGGTTTGATTCATACCTTCGTGGTCGTCATCAGTGTATCAGGATTGACAATGAATATTCTGACTGGGCTGATTTGACTGCTGGCGTTCCACAGGGTGGCGTGTTATCTCCTTTGCTGTTTTCCATCTTTATAAATCTGATCACGAATCTGCTTACTTCTCTCTACCACCTTTACGCCGATGACTTACAGTTGTATTTGCATTGCTCCTTAGATAACCTGGCAGATACCGTATCTGAAATGAACGTAAACCTGGAACATATCCTTACTTGGACAAAATCATTTGGCCTGCTGGTAAATCCTACCAAATCACAAGCCATAATAATAGGCAGCCCTAGACTTCTGTCGAAGGTTGATTACAGCACATTGCCAGCAGTGATCTACAATGGAGTTGTCATACCATACTCCAAAACAGTCAAGAATTTAGGAATTTTCATTGACGAAACTTTATCGTGGGTGCCCCAGGTAAACGAGGTCAGCAGAAAAATCTTTGCCGCCGCCCACTCCTTAAAGCGCTTGCAGAATTTCCTCCCAGTCCGAACCAAAATTACTTTGGTGCAAACTCTCCTCTTTCCGATTTTGGACTACGCAGATGTTTGCTACTTGGATATAACTGAAGTTCTCCTGGACAAGCTGGATCGTTTGCAGAATCTCTGCATTCGCTTCATATATGGTCTGCGTAAATATGACCATGTATCGCAGTACCGTCGACAGCTTAAATGGCTACCCATCCGTTCCCGAAGGAACTGTCATTTACTCATTCTTCTTTACGGAATTCTAAAAAACCCTAAGTCTCCTGAATATCTTCGTTCCCGGTTTATGCACCTCTCTTCACATGGTCTCCCTTTGCGATCTAGCAATGACAGTATCCTTGCGATTCCTCGCCATACGACGTGTTTTTTCTCTAACTCCTTTACTGTTCATGCCGCACGTCTGTGGAACTCGTTGCCGATCACAGTCCGCTCCTGTCAAACTATCAGCTCTTTCAAACTTAAAGTCAAGGAGTTTTACTTAAATGAAATGTAAAGATGATAAAATGTTCTCACTGTATTTATATATATTTAATTTTATTATCCTTTTAATAGTACTGATTTTAGAATCAATGGTAATAGGTATTATAGGTTTTTTTTTTTTCCTGGTTTGTGGATATAATAATATGTATTAGTGTATTGTATCATATATATTAGTATATTCAATTATATGTATAAAGATGTATATATTATATACCATAATATATGTATGTTTATGGAGTAAATTTTTTTCTTTCTTTTCAAATTCTGGTGTGTCACCTACCTACAGATATTTCTATTGCCTTTCCTCATCACCCCAAGGGTTGACTGGAAGAAATCACTCTTAGTGATAAGTCCGCCTTTGTGCAGTATTGTTGTTTTGCTGTATGTTTTCTTTGTAATTGTATTTTTGTTTATGCACAATAAAGAATTTATTCATTCATTCATTCATTCATTAAGTTTTGACAGAATTTATCTCTGAATACGACTGTTATTCCTTAGTAATGTTACGAAATTCCAGAATCTTTGTTAGTTTTAGTTAAGAATCATGGTAATCTCTAGAAATCTTTGGTAGACCTTTAGTAATCTTTGGGAATCTATAAATTATGTGTTTATCCTTGTTTATTATCCAAAATATTGACTACTGGTAATCTTGGTGTACACTTTTTGCTCGAGTGACTGACCCCTCGCTTTGAGGTATGCATTTTTTTATTGAATGACTGGCACGACTCTTACCATCCACAAGCACCGAGTTGTGGAGGTAAGCTGGGATCAAAACTGCGTGAAGGAAAACGTTCTTCAATTGCGAAGATGGAGATTGCTGGAGAATCAGTAACTAATCGCCTGCTCCTGTGACTACAGGCTCGTGTAACATGCCAGTCTTTCATTAAATTTGCTACCTCAAGTAACAAATTGTCGATATCAAAATATATACAGGGTATTTGAAAGGTTGTTGCAAAGTCTTGAACAGGTGATAGGAGAGGTAATTTGGAGTGTATTGAGCCAAGCATATCTTAGTATTAAGTCTTACGATTATCGACATTTTCGTGTTTTTAAGAAAAATAGTTTTTTCACATTTGCCATCTAATCACTCGGCAATGTAGAGTGTGTATTTTGTCTGCCAATGCATACAACGACTAGTGTAAGTGACAACTAAAGTTATAAATTAATAAGTGTCATTTATAACTTTTGTTGTCAAGTTTGCGTGAAGAAAATATTTTTCACTTAATAACAAAATACGTTAATCATAGATCTATACATTTTCTTCTTCAACTATATACATATATTCATAACTATAGCAATAGCCAGAGATGGTGCACCCCACCCTATGAATTTGAAACCGGTCCCTTTAGTCAGGTTACAGATTTCGTTGTAATTGCAGTTTCATTGTTGATGCGTCGAACTCTTTCAGGTGTGGTATTTTGTTTAATTTTTACAAATTGGTTTGTGAAATGGCTGCTTTCAGTAATGAAAAGTACGCGCGCATTATATGCATGTATGGCAGAGCCATTGAGTTAATATGTAAAAAACACCTCGACGGGCAGAGCAGATGGAAAAGGATTAGAAGAACATCCCTTCTTATGAGAGATTTTACCGTTTAGTGTTCACAACACACCATAAAATCACTAGCGTTCTCGAAAGAAAGCGATGCATCTAGTAACAAATTGAACATGCTTAATGCTTAAGCAACTTGTGCAAGCACGCGCGAATCTACAAGAATTACGTATAATGCCACCATCTCCGAAGGAATGAGGCATCCTATTTATTTACAAAATGAAATAGGCTTCCTTAATAGGTTCCAAAGTTGGGTCAAATCGAAAACTTTCCACCCCAATTAGTCGCGACGTATTTCCCGTCAGTCGGGCCAACTATTTATTGGGTCACGTTGACTTATTAATAGACACGACTCCGCGGTCAATACGACCCGGCCCACTTGTGGGATTCACTCAGTTCGGTTGTTCCTTCTCGGGTTGAAACACTAACGAGACAAAGAATACGATATGTATGTTCATTCCACCGTGAATCAAAGGCCAGACACATTAAAAGGAAAAAGGAACCTGTACAAAGAAGTTTAGCGCAAGTTTTGCTGGGCAGTGCGTCTGCAAATTCCGCCGTGTGTACAACTGATATTTATTGTTTGTAACACGTCGAATGGGATTATTTTATATTATAAATTAGTGTAACATGCAGACTGCCTAATTTTAACCGCGTGCTTTTTAACCAATATAAATTTGTAATCATTGCTTTTGAATGACATTTTTTTTGCTTTGAAATCATGGAATTTATATTGTTTTATAAAAATGCGTAACATACATACTTAACTTTACATAAACT
Organism: Incurvaria masculella; assembly: GCA_946894095.1. NCBI lineage: Eukaryota > Metazoa > Arthropoda > Insecta > Lepidoptera > Incurvariidae > Incurvaria > Incurvaria masculella. The sequence goes on along the minus strand of OX335641.1, from coordinate 12,314,398 downwards.
AGCTCCAAATCCAAGTAACCATTTACAGCATATCCAAACATCATACAATTAGATAAAAAATTTATTCATGACTTTGGACAATATGAATGCTAACTTCGATGCAACCATGTATGTAATTAAATTCTGTTGTCAAAACCTGGAGCGTTCGATCATCAGGCTATGGTATTTGCCTCGATAGACATACTGCTTCACCATCGACAGAGTTTGCTACTTTGTAGAACAATGCTCAAGACGCTTGCTTTGTCCGAGTATGTCAACCTCCGTCTGCAGCAAGTACCCGCGCCCCGCACCGCCCCGCCCCGCCCCGCACCACCGAGGGACATAAAATATTTTACTGAGTCCAAATTGCGCGCCGCCTCCGCGCTCCGTGCGGAATAAACCCTCGCCGGCGGCGCACGCACGCAGCCGAGCGCGTCGCTCCGCGCCGCACCGCGCCGCCCCGCGCCATCCGCCGACCGACCCCGCTGGATACGAGCGACCGCCCCCGGCTTTATGGACGCTATCTTTGAAAGTCCACGAAAAACTAGGACCCAAAGGCTCCAGGAGGATCCGGAGCAAATCGTCCTTGGCGCACGACGGCCCGGATGCCTCCCGTCGAAGCGACGACGTGTATTATGAATTCGCAAAATCAGTCGGCGTCGCCTCTCCGGAATCGTTTTCAGAAAAGGAAAGTCGAAAGGCCCTGCCGCAATTAGAGTAGCATTTTTACGGGTGCCGGGGTGTTTTATGGCGGATTCAATGATTTATGTGTCAGGGGTGGAGCGGCGGGGAGGGTGGGGGCGGGGCTTCGGCGGGGCGCGCCATTGGCCGGCGCGGCATCGATCGCGCGCGGCACGGCGGCGCAGCGGCGTCGCGCCCCCCCGCCAGCCCGCAGCCGCGTCGGAGCCTCCACCTCCGTTAATAAGTAATCGCGCACCGCCGCGGCCGCGGAGCTCCGGCGGCAGCGGCCGGCGGTGCGGCGCGGCGGCGGAAGCGGCGCGGAATCTCCGGCGCCGGAACAAAGGCAGCGGTATCGACCGGTGCGCCGATCGACCCGCCACCGCACCGCCTCCGCCGGGCCCCGCCGTCGCCGCGGGCTCGCTGCAAATTAACTATAGCGGACGCCACGCTCTATCCACAGCGCCGCGCACGAGCTAAATACATTAACTTAATGAACGTTTTGACGTGGAGTTGCGCGAAGCACGTCCCATACGCTTCGCTAACCTCTTTACTCGAACAGGTTGGCATCGAAGCGAAACGAAACGAGAGTTGACCCACTGCCGACGCCGGAGAAGGGACGTCGGAAAGGCCCATTTGCAGATATGAAAGGGAGAGTTTTCTGTCTGGGTTGGGATCAGCTGCCGTCGGCCCAGTCACTAGCGCCTCTTCCGGTCGGCGCGATTGCGTATTTACGTCGGGGTGGCGCGGCGAGCAAGCCCGAGGGACTAGGCGAGGGGGTTCGCCGGCTACACTCGGGAGAACGTCGCAGAATTATTGAAGGGAACAGGGCGAAATGGGCTTAAGACGAATTATCTCGACGGTTCGAGAGCTGCTCGCCCCTCGACGTTAATGCCCGCTCACTAAGTTCAATGGGAGAGGCCCGTTGAGTAGCTGTCGCTACATTATCCGCTCAGATACGTCTCGGAGAAAGACGGGCCGCGCCATTAGCGGTGCTAACGGGCATTAAGTTGAACAATAGGATCGTTAATGCCGCTCGGTCACGCACGTCACTTACGCCCTTTTCCGAGCGTCTCGAGTTGGAATGATTACAGACTGATATTGTTTTGTTACGGTTAGTCTGCATGTGCGTATGTATGTATGAGTGAGCCGACATTGTGAACAGCTGATTTGCGAAGCGAGCGGTCGCTGACTCGCCGACCGCTTTCAAGTGCATCGGTAATTATGCTAATTTTAGCAACAAATTACACACACTATAGATATATCGTTACGCGTGTGCTTACATGCTTACGTTACGTGCAGACGTCTCGTCGGTTGCGTAACCCCGAGCCGAGCGTACCGCACAACGCCCTGTTGGCGTTATGCGTTTTGCGACGTGGATGTGAAGCGAAAGTATAAAGGCGGTTGAGTGAGACTGCGGAGTCGACGCGAGATTGCTGTCAGGCGTGTATAACCGTTTCGTCTTACCATATTCCATATAACTTTGACGCGTCAGGTCAATCAATTTTTTTTATTTATATTTTGGATGGCTAATAAATAACACTTTAATAATAGTACCCTAAAATACCACGTTCCCGAAGAACTAGATGCCATGTAGGAACGTTCCCTTTATGGGGACGCATCATTACCACCCGTGTTTACCACCTCTACCTACAAAAATGCCAAAGTAATGTTTCGGTTGCACCATATATGTATGCATATTGCATTGTAACCTAAAGTTAACTATCGGATTTCAGGTAGCTGGAGGTGGTGAAATCAGGTGTTCGTCGAAAAAGTTCGTGCTTCTTCACACCATGTTTGAAAGACCCATTGAGGTGACCGGCGACGCCCATGGGCTTCTTTCAGGGCGGCTGCGAAAACCTAACCGGCCGTCAGGCTTCAATTCAATTCAAATCTTTTTTGCACTAAACTGTTGTAAAAAACGCCTAAAATCACTATGGGTCGCAGTTGTCGAAGATTCTAAGTTGATTTACGAAAATGGGATATTTTTTCGATCTGAGATCGCTAAATGTCATTTAAAACCTTATAGGGTGAATGGGGCATTACATTTATTATAATAAATAAATATATATAAATTTATAATATATTAAGGGAGACACAATATATGTTTTCGAAATCATTCAAAGGTTTCTATCGCGAGCGAAGTCGCGGGCAAAAGCTAGTATGATAAAAGCATGTCGCGATCTTAATCTTTTAAAAAAATATTATGGGATACATATTTATATTCTATAATCACTTCTTGTTTTTTATACAGGTAAATATCGAGACAAGCTTTTATATCATACCAGCTGAGTTCCGCTCGGTTCAATGTCGTTTTGTACTGATGTCGGGCTGAATCTTATCCTAAACTAGCTGATGTGCCAAGCTCCACTCGGGTCAATATCTCGACAACAGCGCCTATCCGGTCCAATTTGAAAACTAAACCATACAGAGACCCCAACACATGGACAACAGGGGCACAAAACAAATTATCAACATACATTCAGTTAGGTGACAAACAAACGTACAGAGGATTTTTAATTGTTTTTAATTGTTATTTGTTGTTACAGCGGCAATAAAATTACTCGGTCTGCAAACAAACTTATAGGGTTATGAGATACAGCCCCCTGACAGATGGACGGACAGGTTTACACGGAGGCTTAGTAATAGGGTTCCTTTGGCACCTCGGTGGCCCAGTGGGGCGACACTTCGGCGATCGCTCTCCGAAGTTAAGCAACGCTGGGTCCGGTCTGGTCTTGGATGGGTGACCATTCGACCGTTGAGAGAGGCTGGCCGTGGTTCGGATTCCACGTTAAGCTGTAGGTCCCCTTCCTTACTTACTAGGTGGTAGGGTTTATCCCGCCCGGGTTGGTACCATCGCATTGGATGAACGATGGTCGAAGCGGCAATGAAAATTGTCCGTGTTTTCCATCCAGTTCAATGTAGCCGTGCAATATAAGGAAGGTCCTGGCATGGCACCTAGTTCCCATGTGGTGTGTTGGTATAATACCATGACAGAACTGTGGTATTAGCCATCCATGTCCAGTCACATAAAAAAAAAAAAAACCCGTTTGCGTACGGAACGCTAAAAATAACTCAACCACATATAAAAATTTCATTCAATGAACAATGGTCTTGTAGCGTAAGCTACATTATGTGTAACCTGACTGTGCGTCGTCAGCTATGTTTCTTTACGTGCGCCGCGCGCGCACGCCAATACTTAATTCAGTGAATATACGATCTTCAACCGAAGCACACGTCTTTCACTCCGGTTTAGCGAGTCGACATTTCATTTCGCTAAATTGGTGACCCCGACTGAAGAACACGAGCGCCTCTCGCCGCCGCCGCCCGACCTGCCGTCTGGCGTGCGGCGGTACTGCTGCTTCTTGAGCTGTCCCCACATACAGCTCCACAAACAGCTGCCTGTGCTGACGTCCACCGCATCATCGCATCATCGCGTCATCGGCACGAAACGCCAATCAAAATCGTCCGCAGAAAGGACCTGGCGGTACATGCTTTTACAAATTTAAAATACTTCATCATGCATCGACCATACATTTTTACATTGTACGATTTAATGTAGTACATTCCTTCCACTGTACTCCAGGAACTTTAGCCTTAAATCAGCACTTAGAAAAACATTAAATCCGAAATGCATTTTTTTTTCTCATAAACGTAGTATTTCATGTGGACGTGTGTACATTAAGTTTGCAACATTTTGGGGGGTCCGGAAGATAGAAATAAAATATGAAATATCTTTCAAAAATGATATCTCCTAAACAAATATTTAGAAATGTTATTTCAAAATGTTATATGTTAGCTAATTTTAGGTGTAATATTACTGTGAATTTGCAACAATTTCTTATTTACGGAACTGTGTAAATATATATTTTTTGTACTTTTAATATCTGTAATATTTAATATCTGCAAAGCAAATAATGAAAATTCTATTTTATTTTCTGAAATTGGAAACTGACCGCAAACTCTATATTCTGCGAAATTTGTAAAATGTTGCAAATATTATAAGCACATTTTTTTTTTCATTTATAATGTTTACATTCACACAAAAGCTAAACAAAAAATTCGAAATACGTATAAAATCGTTCGTTGTAAAGTTTCTAAAGAATTTAATTTGCTTTTACATATTCTAGAAAAAAATATAGCAATAGCAAGTTAGGTTCGCGGCATAGATTTTTTTTAGTAAAAACATTTTTTTAAATACATTTCCGTAATTACAAAATTGTTGCAAATTCACAGTTACATTACGCCTTAAAAGACTTAACATATACATTTTTTTAATACCGTTCCTAAATATTTGTTTAGGAGATAAATATTTTTTAATACATTTAAAAAAAAAACTATCTTCCGGGGCCCGCTAAATGTTGCAAACTTAATGTAAGCATATGAACATGAAATTATATATTTCTGAGAAAAAAAAAATCATTTCGGATTTCATGTGCTTCTCAAACCGTATTTACCCCGGTCTACTGATATTATAAATGGGAATGGTTGGATGTTTTTCATTCAATCAGGCCATATCGGCTGCTCCGATTTGGCTACCAAATTTAGTACATATGTAATTACATTGTCGTGGGCCAACCTTTTCAACTAGCCATTTGGGCTACTTTTTATCCGTGAAATAAGTCAGCACGACATCTGTTCAAAAATAAATTGACTCGAGCGAAGCCAGAAAGCGAAGCGAGGAAGCCACCTCAGCTATTATTTTAAGTAAAATTCATTCGAATAAAAAAACTATTTACAAAATAAAAAAAGGGAATCCATCGAGCATACGCGACGTAGTTCAATTCATCGAACTAACTGCTGCGAACATGACTGCGACAAAGCAAGAGACGAAGTGAGCGGCGGCGGCGGCGCGGCGGGCCGGCTCGGGTACGAAGCGGCCGGCCTTGGCACTGAGGCCAGCATTCCGTTTGCAAATAGACTGGCCGATCGCGAGCCGGCTGGCGCGGCGCGGCGGGACAACCACTGCACTGCAGGCGGGCCGTCTCCGTTCGCGCTGAGGTCCTCACGTCAGGGAGACCCCCTGACGTGAGCACGCAAGGGGTGAGAAATTCGGTTCTTCGCACCTGCCTGTCAAATTAAATATTTCACAGCATCATCATCCTTACTAGAGCCAAATGTAGTGCGAGAAATCATAGCTTATCGTACCCGGCAAATTGTTGAACGAGGTAGTTTTCGTGATCTTTTCAATGAAATCTGCGTTGGGATGGTAAATTTGTATCGTTAGGTAGTCAGAAAATATAAAATAAACACGGATAATAAATACTCAATCGAGCGTTCCTGCAGTTTCTTCAACTAATAGTAAATGGGGGGTCGCGTACAACTCACCGTCGTCATATGTGAAAAGAAGTATCGAGAAAAGTTCTGCGGAGTTTTAACTGGTACACCCAGCAAGTGATAAGTGGACACGTCACGATATTCCGACAGAACAAGGCATTTGGCATAGGATTAAGAGCCTATCGTCCGATTTTGTGAAATTGTAGTTTTTTGAACCCATATTTATAGCACATGCAAAAAGATAACTCATGATTAAAAATATGTGTTGGAAAGAACAACTGTTACATAAGGACCCCATACCTTTCGTTTTTTAATAGAACTTTTAGATTTATGTAAAAAAAAATCTGAACCTGTCTATTTTCTTGAAAACAGCTTAACTTTGTGCAAATTTAATGAATATATTCAGTTAAAAAAGTGACGATATTATTATTATCTTAGGTTGCTTATATCTTTAACTGTGACCCCATACCTCGAAACTAGCAAAATTTCAAAATATTTTATTCAAATTAATTAACCAACGTAAATGTCGCGCACGGCGTCCAATTTTCATACAAACGTTCATACATATTACGCGCCCAGCGAGCGGGTCGTCAGTCCCGTCCCGACGGAGCTGCCGCGCGGACGTTTCCGACGTGGGGTCTGTGGATATTTCGCTTGTACTTACGACCTTTCGTTATGAAAAGGATTTCTCATCGGTGTACCGCACAATGTGAAGTCTCGCAAGAAGCGTGCTCTATGTTATTTTGCTATAATAGTATTGCAAGTTAACTTGATTTGAATAGAATTAAAGTTGTCAGTTAAACTTTATCGTTATATATGTGCCTCAATGAGATTGGAAGGTACATTAATATAACACCTGAAGGCTTTTTTTTATGTAACTGGGCATAGATTGCTCATACCAATCGACCGTCATTATATTAGCCTAACATACCACATGGGAACTAGGTGCCATGCCAGGACCTTCCTCATATTGCTCGGCTACATTGAACGGTGTGGAACATACGGACAATTTTCATTGCCGCTTCGACTAACATTCATTCAATGCAATGGTACCCACTCGGGCGGGATTGACCCTAATACTTAGTAATAAGGGGACCTACAGTTTTACGTGGAATCCGAACCACGGCTGGCCTCAACGGTGGTAAAATTTAACCCACCTAGAACCGAACCGTGCTCGGAGTTGCTTTACCAAGCTTATTGAATCTCAAGGCGTCGCGTCACTGGGCGACCGAATATAGCGACGCTTACAGTTGTTTTCCTATACGTGTGCTCACGGCGAAGTGTTCGTGAGGCTAGACTGGAGAGGGTGCGCGCAGGGCACGCGGGGTGAGAGGTTTGGAGCCGCGGCTTCCCCGAACATTGGATTGTAGCTAGGTTTGCGGCGTGCCGCGTTGTAGCGCTTTTATATTGCAATGATTTCTGTACAAGCCATTTATAGCCTATTTCTTATATCTATTATGGTTGCCAAATATTATATTGTATACGAATACATTATTAATATTACCTAATAAGATGTTCAATGTATTTCAAGGTACCTAATATATAAATATATGAATACAATATTTATTAAACATGTCGATACAGAATATTATCACCACCACTACAGAATGAGGTGTTTATTTTGATAAACTAACAACACAGGGCTATTTATGTATTTTACCATTTAATATTGCTGTGCATAATAATATATTTTTAAATTTTCTTTAATACTTTATTTCAATAGTGTCAACCGCTAATTTAGTTACTAGTAATTGAAATAGATTATAATTGTGTATATAATTACTGAACCTACTGAAAACTCGAAGGCGTGAAATAGCCGCCGCTAGATAACTATGTCAATAATAATACATGAGAGGAAATTATAATTTTATTTCTAACAAAGTAAGTGCTGTTTTTATGGATCCGTAAGGTTAGGTTCTATCTAAAACTCTGAAGGCTTATAGTGTAGTAACACACCATGTTGCAATGGTGCACGTTGTAATTCAAAACACCACGCTTCGAAACGCGACAAAAAATAATCCACCCTGCAACCAAACTTCTTTTTATTGCCAGCGCGCGCATTGACCAAAAAAACCGGTTTAACTGAAACAGAAGAAGTACAATCGGATTGCTTTGTTGTACCTCAGCTAGTATTACATATTTTTGATTGAACTATCACCGACCCACTTGATCGGACTAGGAATAAAAACATAAACGTAAGGAGTTAATTCGTAAGTTATGTACGTAGTTTATTTTAGATGTATTGAAAATGCCAAGGTGTTTGCATAGATAATACAAATGTGAATTTGTAACATATTTCCAAAGAATAGGCCAGCTGCGTGCCATAAAATATCACGAACTAAAGGCGGCCGGCGCCGGTCGGCAATGTAGTTTACTGCCGTAAAAACGCACGAGACCGAGCTCTGCAACATATTTCTGAAATCAAACCACTCGCTTTCTCCTCGTTTAAAAATATTTTCAATCTTTTAGCGGCTCGTAGCCTTGTGGCGCGGAAACTGGCCTAGCGTACCAGAGGCCTGGGTTTAATTTCAACATGCACCACTGTCTTTGTCTTTCCGAGTTCGATAAGTGCATTTCGTCACGAATGCGAGCCGCTCCTTCGTTCGGAATCCATGTAAAACTGTAGGTCCCCTTCCCCTACTAGGTGGTTGGGTTTAAGCCCGCCCGGGTTGTTACCATCGCGATGGATGAAATTATGGTCGAAGCGGCAATGAAAAATTGTCCGTGTTTTCCATCCAGTTCAATGTAGCGCTGCTCATAAAGGGAACGTCCTGGAAAGGCACCTAATTCCTTCGGGAATGTGGTGTATTCATAACGGTAGTTGTGTGACATTAGCCATCCATGTCAGGTCGCATAAAAAAAAGTGCACACATTTTTGCTATGAAATACATATTTCAATGCGCTATTGTGTCTTTTAAAAAAACTTCACAATCACTCTAATAACCCGTTAGGATTCTATGATTCAGATAGACATGGTAGCATGATTTTACAAAGAAAACGGTTTATATCCAGGCTCACTTGTAATAATCACAAACATGTGGGATTATAACAATGAAATAATACGTAATAATTTTATTATATTTAAAAAAATACATAGTCCAAGTCCACCGTGCATCGTGATCCAATGTGCGCCGTGTAAATGTCTTACATTTGTGTGAGTGAGCACGTTGTGTCAATGTGTTGGGGCAATATTTTTTTCCCACGGGTGGACGGCGTAGCCTTAAAGACATGGCACTTTCTGTTTCCAGTTAGACAAAAAACAGATATGCAGGAGTAGGCGATAGAGGGATAATACAAATCATCATTGGTGGATTTATTTATACGAGGAGCTTTCAATAATTTATCTACCTACTAGCTGCGGTACCCGGCTCCGCTCGGGTTAGTGTCGGCTAAATTATCTCATGGATAAAAAGTAGCCCACATGACTGGTCCAAAATAAGGTCAAACTGGTCCAGGACAATGTATCCATGTACCAAATTTAATCAAGATCGTTCGAGCCGAAATAGCATGATTTAATGAGAAACATCCAATAATTCCCATTTAGAGCTTCGTTGACGTTTGGTAGCTATTTAAAAAAAAACATTTGCCGCGAGAACCTTTCTGCACTTTCACTGCTACATTGCTTACCTAGTAAGTAACGTGTAATGTAGGTAAGTTTTGCGTGGACTCCAACCCACAGCCAGCCTCAACATCGAAAACAGTAACCCATCTCGAACCTGACTGCTCCCAGAGATGCTATACATTGATAAAATACGCATATAAATCAGGTAAGTGGTTCGCATGTTATAAGACTTTAAGACTCACTACTTACCCTTCTGGTAATGAAGCTTTATATTATGTAATCTATAAGTTTTTAGTAGAATCACGCTAGACGTAGATACAATGCACATCTAAATCGAGTAATTGGTTCTCAAGGATTTTATTCTGTTGGTCGCTCCTCCGGCGATTTAGCGTGATGCCAAGTAGTCCTAAAGTTGCAGGAAATACCAAGCCGTACTTCAGTAAAAGTAAGCGCTGCCGCCGCAAAGCATTGCAGTTTGTATGACAGCCCCATCTTAGCGTAAGCGGAACTGAATTCTATTTAGCCAATCCTAATTCCCGGGTAGTTAAATGTACATGTCTTACTAAGTTTTACAAATCGCTAGTGCCTTGAAAATTCGCCAAACGGACACCAAACTGTCACGACGTCTGCCCTCCCCCCGCCGCCGCTCCCCGCCACCGCCCCCGGCTCCTCTCCCCCTAGTGTGAAGTATCGCTACCGGCATCGTTTTCGCAGCCCCGTGAAAGTTCTAAAGCCCATGGGCACATAAATTGTAGCCTATGTGTTATTCTGATGTATAAGCTATTTTATTGTAAAGTTTCATTAGAATCCATTCAGTAGTTTTTACGTGAAAGAGTAACAAACATCCATCCATCCATCCATCCATCCATCCATCCATCCATTATTACAAACTTTCCCCTTTATATTATTTATTACTAGCTGCGGTACCCGGCTCCGCTCGGGTTAGTATCGGCTAAATTATCTCATGGATAAAAAGTAGCCCACATGACTGGTCCAAAATAGGGTCAAACTGGTCCAGGACAATGTATCCATGTACCAAATTTAATCAAGATCGTTCGAGCCGAAATAGCATGATTTAATGAGAAACATCCAATAATTCCCATTTAGAGCTTCGTTGACGTTTGGTGGCTATTTAAAAAAAAAACATTTGCCGCGAGAACCTTTCTGCACTTTCACTGCTACATTGCTTACCTAGTAAGTAACGTGTAACGTAGGTAAGTTTTGCGTGGACTCCAACCCACAGCCAGCCTCAACATCGAAAACAGTAACCCATCTCGAACCTGACTGCTCCCAGAGATGCTATACATTGATAAAATACGCATATAAATCAGGTAAGTGGTTCGCATGTTATAAGACTTTAAGACTCACTACTTACCCTTCTGGTAATGAAGCGTTATATTATGTAATCTATAAGTTTTTAGTAGAATCAGGCTAGACGTAGATATAATGCACATCTAAATCGAGTAATTGGTTCTCAAGGATTTTATTCTGTTGGTCGCTCCTCCGGCGATTTAGCGTGATGCCAAGTAGTCCTAAAGTTGCAGGAAATACCAAGCCGTACTTCAGGAAAAGTAAGCGCTGCCGCCGCAAAGCCGAGCCGTGCATAGCATTGCAGTTTGTATGACAGCCCCATCTTAGCGTAAGCGGAACTGAATTCTATTTAGCCAATCCTAATTCCCGGGTAGTTAAATGTACATGTACTAAGTTTTACAAATCGCTAGTGCCTTGAAAATTCGCCAAACGGACACCAAACAGTCACGACGTCTGCCCTCCCCCCGCCGCCGCTCCCCGCCGCCGCTCCCCGCCACCGCCCCCGGCTCCTCTCCCCCTAGTGTGAAGTATCGCTACCGGCATCGTTTTCGCAGCCCCGTGAAAGTTCTAAAGCCCATGGGCACATAAATTGTAGCCTATGTGTTATTCTGATGTATAAGCTATATTATTGTAAAGTTTCATTAGAATCCATTCAGTAGTTTTTACGTGAAAGAGTAACAAACATCCATCCATCCATCCATCCATCCATCCATCCATCCATCCATCCATTATTACAAACTTTCCCCTTTATATTATTTAGTAGCTGCGGTACCCGGCTCCGCTCGGGTTAGTGTCGGCTAAATTATCTCATGGATAAAAAGTAGCCCACATGACTGGTCCAAAATAGGGTCAAACTGGTCCAGGACAATGTATCCATGTACCAAATTTAATCAAGATCGTTCGAGCCGAAATAGCATGATTTAATAAAACATCCAATAATTCCCATTTAGAGCTTCGTTGACGTTTGGTGGCTATTTAAAAAAAAACATTTGCCGCGAGAACCTTCCTGCACTTTCACTGCTACATTGCTTACCTAGTAAGTAACGTGTAACGTAGGTAAGTTTTGCGTGGACTCCAACCCACAGCCAGCCTCAACATCGAAAACAGTAACCCATCTCGAACCTGACTGCTCCCAGAGATGCTATACATTGATAAAATACGCATATAAATCAGGTAAGTGGTTCGCATGTTATAAGACTTTAAGACTCACTACTTACCCTTCTGGTAATGAAGCGTTATATTATGTAATCTATAAGTTTTTAGTAGAATCAGGCTAGACGTAGATACAATGCACATCTAAATCGAGTAATTGGTTCTCAAGGATTTTATTCTGTTGGTCGCTCCTCCGGCGATTTAGCGTGATGCCAAGTAGTCCTAAAGTTGCAGGAAATACCAAGCCGTACTTCAGTAAAAGTAAGCGCTGCCGCCGCAAAGCCGAGCCGTGCATAGCATTGCAGTTTGTATGACAGCCCCATCTTAGCGTAAGTGGAACTGAATTCTATTTAGCCAATCCTAATTCCCGGGCAGTTAAATGTACATGTACTAAGTTTTACAAATCGCTAGTGCCTTGAAAATTCGCCAAACGGACACCAAACAGTCACGACGTCTGCCCTCCCCCCGCCGCCGCTCCCCGCCACCGCCCCCGGCTCCTCTCCCCCTAGTGTGAAGTATCGCTACCGGCATCGTTTTCGCAGCCCCGTGAAAGTTCTAAAGCCCATGGGCACATAAATTGTAGCCTATGTGTTATTCTGATGTATAAGCTATATTATTGTAAGGTTTCATTAGAATCCATTCAGTAGTTTTTACGTGAAAGAGTAACAAACATCCATCCATCCATCCATCCATCCATCCATCCATCCATCCATTATTACAAACTTTCCCCTTTATATTATTTACTAGCTGCGGTACCCGGCTCCGCTCGGGTTAGTGTCGGCTAAATTATCTCATGGATAAAAAGTAGCCCACATGACTGGTCCAAAATAGGGTCAAACTGGTCCAGGACAATGTATCCATGTACCAAATTTAATCAAGATCGTTCGAGCCGAAATAGCATGATTTAATGAGAAACATCCAATAATTCCCATTTAGAGCTTCGTTGACGTTTGGTGGCTATTTAAAAAAAAAAACATTTGCCGCGAGAACCTTTCTGCACTTTCACTGCTACATTGCTTACCTAGTAAGTAACGTGTAACGTAGGTAAGTTTTGCGTGGACTCCAACCCACAGCCAGCCTCAATATCGAAAACAGTAACCCATCTCGAACCTGACTGCTCCCAGAGATTCTATACATTGATAAAATACGCATATAAATCAGGTAAGTGGTTCGCATGTTATAAGACTTTAAGACTCACTACTTACCCTTCTGGTAATGAAGCGTTATATTATGTAATCTATAAGTTTTTAGTAGAATCAGGCTAGACGTAGATACAATGCACATCTAAATCGAGTAATTGGTTCTCAAGGATTTTATTCTGTTGGTCGCTCCTCCGGCGATTTAGCGTGATGCCAAGTAGTCCTAAAGTTGCAGGAAATACCAAGCCGTACTTCAGTAAAAGTAAGCGCTGCCGCCGCAAAGCCGAGCCGTGCATAGCATTGCAGTTTGTATGACAGCCCCATCTTAGCGTAAGCGGAACTGAATTCTATTTAGCCAATCCTAATTCCCGGGTAGTTAAATGTACATGTACTAAGTTTTACAAATCGCTAGTGCCTTGAAAATTCGCCAAACGGACACCAAACAGTCACGACGTCTGCCCCCCCCTCCCCCCGCCGCCGCTCCCCGCCACCGCCCCCGGCTCCTCTCCCCCCGGTGTGAAGTATCGCTACCGGCATCGTTTTCGCAGCCCCGTGAAAGTTCTAAAGCCCATGGGCACATAAATTGTAGCCTATGTGTTATTCTGATGTATAAGCTATATTATTGTAAAGTTTCATTAGAATCCATTCAGTAGTTTTTACGTGAAAGAGTAACAAACATCCATCCATCCATCCATCCATCCATCCATCCATCCATCCATTATTACAAACTTTCCCCTTTATATTATTTATTAGATTAGATTAGATTATTAGATAAAGAGCACCGCTGAACAATTTGAGACACGTTCATGTGTATAGCTATGTTTCTTCATGTGACGTAGAAATTTGAATTCAGTGCGATTAATACTTTTCAAGTGACAGCATAGCAAGTGCATTGATGTCTGGAGTCGACAAAAAATTGCTCGATTTAGAGCACCGATCAGTTATTGAGTTCCTCACTAAAGAGTCTAAAGAAATATTAGAATGCTTGGCAAATATATAAAAGAAGTCGGCGCCCTCTGAATATAAAGTCAAATTTAGGAGCGAGCAGTTTACATGGGGAAAAGAGTCCATAGAAGATGACCCTCACGGGTAGGGTTGCCATCCGTCCAAGTTTACCCGGATTTGTCCTAGTTTAGAGGGCATCCGGGGAGCGTCCGGGCGGGGCTTCATTTGAAAAAATGAAAATGAAATGAAAATATTATTTATTGCTTACAACTATTACATAGTATGCAAAGGCGAGCTTATTGCCAAAGGCAATCTCTAACAGCTAACCTTAATATTAGAAAATATATTAAGAGTCCGTTTATTTGTAGTCCGGGTTTACAAATTTAAAGTCTTTACTATCAGTGTCTAACTGATTTGTAAAACAATTTGTAACATACTGTAATAATATTCTGTTTTATTCAGTAAGTACATTCAAATGATGATAAACGATCATTAAATTTAATTTGAAGGTCTGAAAATTAATAAAAAGGTGATTAATGATATTTTCAACTGTTTTATTATTACACTTTCTAAAACCTGTTCACATGTCCGGGTTCTGGGCTCTAAAATCCGGGGTTTTCACGCGTATTTTCACGTCTTGTCCTGGTTGCCATTAGAGATGGCAACCCTGGGACGGCCGCAACCCACGGGGCGGCCCGTGACGGCAACGAGTCCAGATATGTGTAAAAAAGTAGAAGAATTCATTTTGACAGATAGGCCAATGACTATTTCCAGGATAGCTAAAGAAATGAACATCTCGGCAGGCACAGTTTGGAATATTATTCATGAACATTAGCATATGTCTAAAGTCAGCGCAAGATGGGTCCCGCGGTTTCAGACACCATTTCGAAAGGACGTCCGACACAAATGTTTCCAAGAGAACTTGGACCTGATTGGTAAGGACCCAGCAAGTTTTTTTTCAACGGTCGGTGACAGATGATGAAACGGGGGTTTACCATAGAGATCCGGAGTCTAAAATGGAATCCATGCAGTGGAAGCACAAATAGTCACCCATCCCTAAAAAGTTTATAATCGAAAAATGTGCAGGCAAAGTCATGGCCACTGTATTTTGGCATGAGGAAGTATGTACTTTTACTGTTGTAGTTTATGCCACATAAGACTACCATTAAGGGAGAGACCTGCGCATACCTAACATAAAGGCATTGCATGATTCTATCAAGCAGAAAAGACGCCCACATCAAACGTTCTGCTTCTTTACGACAACGCTCACCGGCCTGTGCTTTTGCACATGTGTGCAAAAGCACAGGCCGCCATTCGAGGCTGCGGGATCCAACAGCTAAAACGTCCACCCTAAAGCTCTGACCTAGCCCAGTTGGATTATTTACTAGTGATGAAGAGGTCAACAAAGCTGTGGCCACATGGTTTGACGAGCAACCAAAATATTTCTCTTTCTTAACTTATACAGAATGTATTGAGCTTATTGGATATTACATTGAAAATTTTTAATAAATAATATTTATTATATAAAAATATGTTTTGCTCTAATGTTTTTTCTTGTCTAAGTAGATAAATTATTGAACGCTCCTCGTACTTACTACAAATTGTGTGCGTTGGTGTACGTTGCCGCTATTTCCTGGTTTCTATTCTGATTCCTACATTGAATAATGTTAGATATGCATATTTTTATGTAACTAAAGTTTTTAATAAGGATTTTATTTTAAATGCTTTAGTTTATTTATCATTTAATTTGTGTAATCAACAGCTTATATGCAATACAATTTTATATAACATTATAACAGCCCCAGAGCCAATAAAATATTACCACTCTTTTACACATCATTGAGTCTACGTCTACAGTTTATAAAATATGGTATGTAGTCTACCTTGTCTATAGTCTTAACGTTTTATAATTTCCCAAGTGTGTGGACCCCCAGTCTGTCTTTCCTTTTACTGCCTCAATGAAATAATATCACACAAACTTGTTGCTTTTCTTTATTTCGTTTGGGGGTTCTGTTCAGTTAATTATACAGTGGCATTTGCCTACGATTGAGAACATGAGATGATTAAAATCGGTGTGCGAAGACATGCAAAAAAAATACATTGTAATTATTGTATATTTCATTCTTGTCTCGTTCATCTGTTTCATGTACTGCGGTCCTTATATGTATTGTATATGTCCTTAGAGGCAAGTCCTAGTAACCCATACTTTGAAGCATTCCAGGAACGTAGATACAAATAAAGGAGCGCACTCTCAGCTCAACCTAAAGTCACGGTTTGATTAGTGTTCTGAACGGCGCGCGGCGGCCGGCAGCGGTTGGGCGCAGGTGGCCTGTATTATAATTTAAAAAGCCTCCCGATCCGCAAGCCGTGCTCGTGTGTCCACAAACGAGTCTACCTATTTGCTGGAAAACAGCGATAGACAATTCGTCTTTCTGTTGCATTGAACACAGCACAGCACAGCTGAAAAAAAGTCCGAATAGTCGTTTAAGTACCTATCAAATTTTTATCAAGTGTTTGTGCTGCATCATTAGCGCGTGAGTCATGGTTATTAAACAGTCTACCAGCTACAGTGCTAACGCTACGCTACACAGCTAGTGGCTAACTATCTAGAAACAAAGGGAGCATGGAGAGGCGCTTGCTTGCATAGAAATACTCCAAGACCGGGCTGAAATCAAAACGAACAACTAGTAAAATGTAAGTAACCTTTACAACCAAGTCTCGTAACACTATCATGACAGCTTTGAATGCAGTGCGGCATGAGATTGTGTACTATAACAGATACCTAGTCTAATAAGGGTTGTGATCAGGTCACCATTCTCAGAAAAGAGGATCCAGCCAGACACACGCAAAAGTTTTGGAAATGAAATAACGAGAAGAAAGGTATTTTCACATTACTTTAATTTGTTTTCTCGATAATGATAAGCACGAGTAGTTTATGGAGGCGAGATTACCGTTATCGATTAATAGGAGGTTATACAACAACATCTACATTTAATGAGATTTCAATATCAATATATATTATATAATAAATCATCAAATAACGTTCATCGGAAGCAGGCTTCTCGGTTCAACAAATATCTTACAAAGTTAATGGATCATATTGATGCTTAACTTATTATTCATCAATGCTGTTCCTAGCGTTGTATGTCATTGTTCAATTGATGAGCAGTTAGAGTGTTTTGTGACAGACAAATAAGTGAACAATAACTTTCGAGGAAAGAAAAAAAATCGGGCTTGGTAATTTATGTAAAGGAATGAATGGTAAGCTGTGCCGATAGAGCCTCGAGGTGGTAGTGAAGCAACTTGTAAGGCGATCGCTCGAGCCATCCGCCCGAGCGGCACCGCGGCGTGGCAGCGCACACCCAGACCGTGACTCGCAACAGAACGAGCGCTCCGTCGCGCGAGATCACTATCGACACGTAAACAAACCGCGAACCCGTACGTCACGTGCTGTGGCGGCGCGGAGCGGTGAGCCCGCAACGACCAACACAGACGCAGCGTTGCAATGCAGCCGCTTTCTTGCGGCGCAGAGGGGAGGCGCGCTGGCGGAGGTGGAGGAGGCGGGAGGGTGCGCTCGAGGAGTGTAGTAAAATCAGCTGTTGGCGACTCGGTCACCAAGGGCACTATACATATAGTAGCTAAAGGTGCACACCTCGGTTTGTAGTGAGAGCGACGCGGAAGGATTAACACAGATTTCGTCATGATCCAGCACACAGGATCTTATGGTCAATAGTCATTGCAATTGTTTTGTTATAATATCTTCGCCCACTTAGTTTCACGACACCTTTTTGTGTAATCTTTTCACAAATGGCGTACGCCAAACCCACACCTGAGAGATGCTCGACGATGCCCATAGGCTTTCTTACATTCACAGGGGCTGCGAAAACCATGGTGGCCGGCCATATGTTTTATCACACCGTGTTTGAAGTACCCCAGGTTGCAGTTGGTTGGACATCCCACGACAGGGGCGTGCATTCCAGTTAACCGACCATGTAGATAAACGATCTACAGGATTGGATAGTTCTTGTTTTGGGAATGAGTACAGTACGTTGTGCGATGGTAGAAAGGTGACATAGGGTTCGCTTTATGCACCTCCGAAGAGGATTATCTGTGGTAGAGACCATAAAACACAAAGATATCTTCGGACTTTGAGGGTCTTCTAATTTGACATGCAAAAACTATTACTACACTATCGTGCATGCAGGTGAATTTTTCAAATGTACCTTTCATGGCTTCAATTTTGACGATGTGATAAACTGGTTTGTATTTCGTATCAACTGAAAATCACGGATTAAATTAATTTTGAATTTTTGAATTTTGGCTAAATCCGAAAGTATTGCGGAAAAACACTCGGAGAAATCCATGTGGGCCGATTTTGAGTAATGTTAAATTATGATATAATTTTTATTTCGAACTATTTGATTAGTGAATGTACGGGTAATGTATGAATGAATTCTTGAAAATATGAATAAGTTTTTTAATAAAAATCAACACTTTCCTTTAGTTTGCCGTTTAACATTACTTCACAGAATTTGTTCCTGATAAGCGACTCTATTCGCTGGTGCAATAAAAGTTGCTTTATTTTTCTCAAAATCAACTAGTTTGATTTCCAACTAGATTTTTTAAAATCAAATAATGCAGTTTAAGTTTTAGTCAAAATCTGTTCCCATTTGTGTGTTTCGCTAAAAAATGTACGCTACATTAAGATGATTGTATTTAAACCCTGTACCCACTGCACACGACAAGTCACTAAAACGTATCTGGCTCGAAGAGTAGTTTTCTCACACATTTTACTACCGTTAAGGTCTTGAACTTTACGATAAAATATGAACTAAATAAAGTATGAACAAATCTTGA
This sequence comes from Incurvaria masculella, assembly GCA_946894095.1. Taxonomy (NCBI): domain Eukaryota; kingdom Metazoa; phylum Arthropoda; class Insecta; order Lepidoptera; family Incurvariidae; genus Incurvaria; species Incurvaria masculella. The sequence goes on along the minus strand of OX335641.1, from coordinate 12,295,498 downwards.
ATATTTACCATATTATTGTACTAAAATTGACATTGTTTTTAAAAAACTGTTTTTAAGTTAATTAGTTTCACCTTGAGGTTAGTATTATTTATTGTATAATCACTTAACATGTTTTTTTGTATTTAATTGGATTATAAACATTTTTAAATCAAGCTATTTTTTTTGTTGATAATGCCAATGGGTTTTATACCGAGCCCATATACTATGCGATATTAACGATATCTCATACGCTTATGTGCGTCCACTGTTTTTTTTATCCCTCAATAAAAGTAACCCCTAAAATGTTTTTACTTCAATACACTGTTACTAACACCGTTGTGTAGTCGTTCATAAAAAACATCCTTTCAAATTTCCTCGAAATAGTGCCAATGCGGCTAAGCTTTGCTAAGCAGAATGGCTGCGACATACGGAGAGGCGGACGGGACGAAAATATAAGGGTTCTGTTTTACCGTTTGGCAACGGAACCCTAAAACGAAGACCAATGAAGAGCGACAGCCGACGAAGTAGGCTCACTCCAAAACGAGAATTCGCGGAGAGATTGCGAGTGGTCGTATTACTTGCGCTGTCGTCGGTGCGTTACAGCGCAGCGCTGCGCTCGCACGTGGCGGGTTATGCACTTATCGCAAACGAGGTGCGTATATGTACACAGCTCGTTTCCGATAAGTGCATAATACACGTGTGTTCATATATTGAATGAGATTGTAGCGGTTTGGACTAATCTCGCAAACGCCAAGCGGATTTCTTGTAGGTGGATGCATTCCATGTTTTCCGGATTCAAAGATGTATGAGGTACGGTCAGGTTTTTTCACATCGCAACCATCTCATCCAAGGTCGATTTCAATGATAGAAAGGTGTCTCTTTTATTCCAGTGGAACAAAGAGCATTTGTGTGAACAGATGTTTGTGAAGCGAAAGAAGTACTATGGTGTGTTCGTAGCATATGAACTTCGATCCAGTCTGATTTGCCCACGGGAAGCGACGCCATAATATGTATGTATGTATGTATGCATGTGTGTGCAAGCCAGCAAAACATATTGCGCTGCACATATTATTAATTGTCAGTATACTCTCCCGCAGTAACCACGGGGTACCGCTGAGCTAATTCAATTCTTTCGACGGATTTAAAAAGAGTTAGAAAGCACAAAATTACTTATCGCACAATCATGTAATAGATATAGGATCAAAAGATGTTTTCAGGAGCGATCGCAACGAAACCATGTAGATCCGTCCAAACTCGCCCGCGCCGCCCACACAGAAGCGAGCCGTTTCACCGAACACACGGCGGAACCGAAACAATATCAGAACTTCAAAAAAAAGTAAACAACCGTTTAACCCAAATGTTAATGACCCGTGACTAAAACGCGTATTATCATGGTATGCACATTTATCTCCACGCACACAGGCGCGACGCGAAGAACGACCAAACATTACATAACTTTGATTGTGTTCGTAAAAAGTTGGGGGATTCCCACCAACACACCGACGCGGCACACCGACGGCCGGCGCGCGTCGGTGTGCAAACACATAGCCTCGGCTTCCTTTACATAAGCGCCGCCGCCGCCCGAGGGGCCATCCCTTTCCGTAACCATACAAAAAAACGTGAAACGGAAAGTGGCGGCAAGGACGGGAGATTGACGGCGGTTAGTATTATTAACCGGCGGATCGCATTATGGAGGCGATAGAAGGCGCACTGACCGCTTTGTGTGCGTTTTTCTGGCGCCGACAGGTCTGGCGAACAATGCGAGTCCACCTGTTGCGGGTCGCGTGCCACCGAGTCGGGCGACAGTTCCTAGCGGTGTGGGGTGGCACGGATTATCGTATCGGCTCTACGATGCCTTTTGAAATGCTCAATGGCGTTAGAGTTCGCTTCATTATTCGCTATATTTTGTAAAATAAACATCGTGTTAACTCCAGTCTAGTGCTCTGAAAAAACTCCGATTGCCCTAATGAAACGGAAGAAGGCAAGATTACACGGTTCGGAGGAATCGAGAAAGAAGTGTGGAAAGGGGCAGGTCGTCTTGACTACATCGAAATTCACAAGTACGGTCAGTTCAAACAGCAACGTTCCGAGGGTCCACAGCGTCCTCGGTGGGCGATCGGGCCTCGCGAGCGTCCGTCCGGGTGTCGCGATGGCTGGCGCCGACCTTGTGCCAGATGCCGCCCAACGCGATCCCAATCGACGCGAGACGGAGCGGACCTCGCGAGACGTGATGCAAGCCGCGCCGAGCCGCCGACGCCGCGCCGCCGCCACCACCACGCTTGTGCAAGCGACGCGGCGACGCTACGCAACGGCCGCGGAGTACGAAAAGGACTGTAGTGACGCATAGCTAACGCTGGCTCTAGGCTCCCATACCGAGCTCATTACGTACAAACGGCATCACCGCAGACGCCACACGATGGACTTTGACTATGGTTGCCAAAGGGTATCCAAAAGGGGAACTTGTCCTGCTTTTCCACAATTTGTCCTCCCGTCCTCCTTTACCTACACCTACTAAGGGAGGACATCCCTTTGCTATTCAGTCATTAATTCGTGCTGAAAATTGAGGACTAAAGAGAGAAACAGATTAAGCGTGGATTGAAATATTTAGTGAAATCTTTAATGTAACTCATTATATAACTTTTAAAAACCGGCCAAGTGCGAGTCGCACTCGCACACGAAGGGTTCCGTACCATCAACACCAAAAATCACGTTTTTTGTATGGGCCCCTCCTTTAACTTTATTATTTTTTTATTTTACCTATTTGTTGTTATAGCGGCAAAATAAATACACACTCTGTGATAATTTCAGCTGCCTACCTATTACAGTTCAGCCCTGTGACAGACAGACGGACGGACAGCGGAGGCTTAGTAATAGGGTTCCGTTTTCACCCTTTGGATACGGAACCCTAAAAATTGTTGTAATTTGACGGAAATACGCAATTAGTGCATTTCGCAGTTTACCGATCTCAAATACATTTAAAGGATCTATAAGGTTGGTTTGTTATTATTCAAAGAATGTGAACAAGATTCCCTGTCTGTTGCGCATTAGTGAATATATAAACTACTTAAAAAAAACAATTATATTAATCAGATATTCTTTTAGAATTATGAAACGAGAAACGAATAGGACCTCTGAATAAAGTTCGGGTTAACACATTTACCATTTTAATAAATTAAATCACAATCAAGAAAAAAAATGTGTGTTCGCTACACTGTTTCTAATTATGTATAAGCGCGAATGAAAAACATAACGAGCAACTATCACACCCAGGTCGTATAACGAAACGTCTGTCGTAGAACGTTTCTAAAATTAAACCGTTTTCCACGTGTGGGTTCAGCCCCATTCAATGGGCGCACAGCTGAGTCGCCATCTTCCGATCGGTTAGTTCTGTTAAACTACTTTGGACCAAACTAACCCCTGTTTTCACCACCTCCAGCTGCTATGCTGAACTATTGGAGTAGTTAACTTTCGGTTACAGTGCATATTTACATGGTGTAACCGAAAGATAACTTTGGGATTTTTGTAGCTTGAGGTGATGGAACCGGGCGTAAGTCACCTCCAAAGTATCTTTGCTTGCAGTCATCGCCGCCTTCGCAACGTGCAGGACTGGCTGGCGGAGCTCCGGCACAACTTTCGGCGGACACGAGACGCGGCGACCGCAGCCACAGACCGCAGCGGTGACGCAAGCGTGCTTCCATGTCGTTACACGCACGGGCCGATAGCAGGCAGCGCGGCCTGGCGAAGCAGGCGCTGACGCAACGTACAATACTTCACTATTATCTCCTCACATCACACGTGACTTACAAAGATATTTCCTAAAGGCTTCTCATTTTTTATTCAGCTTATTTTAGGGTTCCGTACCCAAAGGGTGAAAACGGAACCCTATTACTAAGCCTCCGCTGTCCGTCCGTCTGTCACAGGGCTGTATCTCATGAACCGTAATAGGTAGGCAGCTGAAATTTTCAGAGTGTGTATTTATTTTGCTGCTATAACAACAAATAGGCAAAATAAAAATATTATAAAAATAAAGGGGGCCCATACAAAAAACGTGATTTTCTTCTGTTAAATCTTGTACGATGGTACGGAACCCTTCGTGTGCGAGTCCGACTCGCACTTGGCCGGTTTTTTCTTTTCTACCAAAGATGTTAACAGATGAATTTTTGCCTCTGCATATTTAATATGATAATTCATTACATACTGACCTAGTATACATATTTGTAGCATAAAACCTATGAGGAGGCGTGTGTGTGTAGTGTCTAGTTGACTTCTAGAACAAGACAGTTGACAACTGTGCGACCAGTTTGTTCCGTATGGGTTCCGGCCATGGTCATGGTCATGATACAAATGGTCCATCCAATTCAATGTATCCATGCAACATAAACAACATCCTGGCATGGCACCTATGAGGTGTGTTAGGCTAATATTATTAGAGTAGGTGAGATGTGTTAGAATAATAGTAGGTGTGTTCAAAATGTCGCCAATGACGGCATCGTGCGCCGTGGGATGATTTGTAAAAATATTACATATTTTTGGTTTCGCAATAAATCAAAAACCATTTTTAAAAAAAAAATCTTATCGCTCTCAGTCGGTGGTTCCACATCACTGCTTGGCGCGGCTGCCTCCGCCGCCGATGGGCGAAATCGAAAGTGAGCAACCACAAATAGAGCGCCGTGTATACGTATATTATGTACGTCGTCGCTACGTACATATAGGTAGGTAGGTGGGTGGGTAGGCAACCCGCTCCGCGTCACAACAAAGCCGACCTTGAGTGCCGACAGTGAAACGTAAAAAGTAAATACGTAAGTGCCTACACGGTACCCACGGGCGACCTGTTACCCTTCCCGACCCACACACACACACACACCCTCACACCGCACGCGCCGTAGTTAAAGATAGCGGTTAAGGCGTGGGACGCCCGTGCAAGAAAACAGCATCCATTTACCCGCTTTCATTCATAAAATTCCCGAGGACAGCCGCACATACACACTCACACCCGCACACACGGTCGCGGGCGTCGGTTATGTACCTTCGGAGTGCAAGCTGTCGTTCGTACGTGAGGAGTCTAGGCCCCGAGCTAGGTGTGGAGTGGAGCGCGGTGCACAATAGCGCGCCCCCTCGCGAGCAGATTCGTGCCCGTATGCGTCTAGCTAGGGGCTTCCCCACGATCGGATGCATTCCCTCTCCCGCACTTACCACCCCCGGGGGTGCACCCTGCCCCCCCCCCCCCCGGCGGCGTCTCCAAAGACGTGTAGGTCGCGGTAAAGCAATAACATAGGTGTACATTGAGAATAGTAGAACTGTTTCTAACAATATGTAAAATTGTGACGTCGCCCGTTGTGACACTGCAATTGTTTCAACACAGCATCAAACGCGCTGCCTCACTGATGTCAAGATGACTGTATGTGTGCATGTAAGAACCGATCTGAGAAATAATTGCGAGTTTCCACTTTACGCGATTACAACCTTATGTTCCCCACAGCAAATGATTTCCAGTCCGGAGATACCCAATCCACCTGGAAAAAGAGCTGACACTTCCAATCAACACTGTCGTAGCGAACACAACTTGCAATCCGGCCGGGCGCACGTGTAGACGCAAGTAAACTCGCGACCGCCCGGACGTTCACCCACATACTGGCGTACGTACATACCTACCTATCTACATACACGCGCCGTCGTCTGTGACCTCACACATAATGACCGGTACCACTTTGCCTCATTTCACTCGTGCGATCTCGCCGAGTGATGCGCGGAGAATGGCCTCACCGCAGAAGCGATAGCGTTGCGCAAACAAATGTGTGAGGATCCGCCGCACCTCATGTAGAGAAAGGCACGCGACACCGCTTCTAAAAGTCTGATGGACATTATATGAGAGTTCCATATGTGTACATAATTATGTGTGGGCGCAATTAACGCCACATATTCGACGTCGATAATTTGAAGACGGAGCAGCAGTGGTTAGTATGCGACAAGGAGAATCTTATTAAAAAAAAAAACTTGTGCACATACAACATCGCGGCAAGCTACGACTACGTGCATGGTCTCTCTGGTCATGAACGCGAAAGCTGAATGTGGCGTTCGCTCTGATGCCTATTGTATGGTCGCATTCAAAAGTCTAGCTAGGATCACATCGCAGAGCGATTGCTATGAAGCGCTCACATCGCGCGGGAGTGAAGCGGGAGGTGGGGATCGCATCGCCCATGCGGATTGCGGTAGGAGGCCCTACCTGAAGATCGGTCGGCGGGGGACGGGAAAAGCCGACCGCGCAAAACAAAACCGACCGTAGGGTGCTACTGGATTTATGCCGTCGATGTTACCTGCGCGTACCTGCGTATGGATATAATATAACCGGACAATCGCATAGGTATAATAACATGCCAGTTCTTGAAGTAAAACTTTAGTAGGCGCAGTAGGGGTTTAATAAGCCTGGATTAGAAGAAAACGTGAAACTCTCACCGACCTCAGAGCCCCCAAGTCACTGGGTCCAACTCTATCGTAGGCTCCGCCCCATGTATGCTGCTCCAAGTTTTCTCTAACCTAAACATTGTTTTGATCGGTCTGATTGATCTTTATCATTCTTATACCTTTTGGTTTCATCGGCGGAGTGCATTGCTTGAAGAAGTATAGCTCAAGCTCCAATGCTCAGTAAATATGTTTGGTGAATATTGGTGGTTGAAAGGCGATGGGTTGGTGAGAGCACTCCTTATTAGATCATCTAAATCTGCTTGCACTTCTGCTGTAAGTATTCCTTCTTCTTTGCGCCTCGAGTAGATAAAGGAAGTAAATAAGAGTACGAAAATATGTTTTGAACCCCTTTACTTGATCCCATGTTGACAGCTGACTGATAATCTGTGCTCTTTTGAGAAATGTACTGTGCATTGTATGTTTTACTGGTCTTTTGTTTTTAGGGTTCCGTACCCAAAGGGTGAAAACGGAACCCTATTACTAAGCCTCTGCTGTCCGTCCGTCCGTCCGTCGATCCGTCCGTCCGTCCGTCCGTCCGTCGGTCACATGGCTGTATCTCAAGAACCGTAATAGGTAGGCAGCTGAAATTTTCACAGAGTGTGTATTTATTTTGCCGCTATAATAACAAATAACAAAAAATATATAAAAAATAAAGGGGGGCCCCATACAAAAAACGTGGTGTTGATGGTACGGAACCCTTCGTGTGCGTGCGAGTCCGACTCGCACTTGGCCCGTTTTTCTGTATACTTATGTCTTCTTCATCCAATAAATTGTTATTATTATTATCTGAGGATTTTTCACATCAACTATGTCCTGGACATTGGTTGTTTTTGCTAAAACACGAATGTACTTTGGTTGTTTCTTGTAAAAGTGCCAGATTTTTTGCCTTAAATAACTGGTGACAACGGTTGTTTTTGTGAAAGATGCTATTTGCTATTTCATAGAGCACGGCCGAAAGAAATTGCCAGAAGCATAAAATGGCTAAAACTGGACATTAAGGTGGCCCAACCCGGCGGGCCTAACTCATTCGCGGGCACTGTACAAAACTGTGCTGTTGCGCTCTGGGACCTTCTCTGTTTCAAAGAATAAGACAGGTTCCGTGATGAGGAAGATGCAACATGTCCACAAACAAGACAATGTGCATAGTGTATGATTTGGTAAGATTTACGAAAATTTTAATTTCAAAACGACTTATAGCTAAAAGTAAACCACGACCGCTGTAGTCAAAAATCTAACAAAAACCAAATAGATTATAAATCTTGATAAAATAAGCTATGTCTGATGACTAATCTTTTTAAGATGTTCTTACTTTATCATTGCGTAATGCACCTCCAAAGTTATTATATAAAACGCGCAAAAAGTTCAAACTTTCGGACCTTTCTAAATTAGAAACCAAACACAATTTTACAATGCCAATGGTCATCAGACATCTAGTTCGATCAAATAAAGCTATTTTGAGCAAAATTTTGGATCGCTGACAAGAAATATGGGCGTGATCTTCTTTCCCCTTTTGTATGGGGAGATGAGCGGAATAGGCCACCTTAAGGCCTTCTCGCTGACGCATTTGCAGATTCTAGATCTCTAGCAGGCGACCCCTAGCAATCAATGCGACGTCATAAGTAACTGTGTCAGTTTAAGCAGGGATTAGGGAGCGGCCAGGTGACCGATTTTAGGTTGAATTTGGATCCTCCTCCCTAGTGACCAGCCCTAAGAGGCTAACCCTACCAACATTACGTGACATTCACAAAATAATATTTTACGTAGCTATTTAAAAAGTATCCTATTTCTGAACAATTCAAACTATATGCTGCCATCATTTGAGGAAGAAGGTCATGAAGGAAGAGTGGTGGCGAGCGGCGTGCGGCAGGAGCGCACGACTCAGCTTTGGTACGTCCGTCACGTGACTCGGGTCCGCAACCCCCCCTCCCCCCCACCACCACCTTCCCGTGATCAGACGTGACCGAGAGCCAGACCCCTCCCCCTATAAATCCGTCACGCGGTTCATGAACACTCTCTTAAACGGAAACATGCCGGCCATATACGATCAAGTATACCGTCAAGTTGGCAGCGGGCTTGAGAATAAGATTGATAAGTCTATATGACGCAAAGAACTAATTTCGATTCTGCCGACTTATCAAGCTTGAAGGCGTTATTTATACTTGAGTGAGCGTTCAAGTATGCATTACAGCCGGTGTCAATTTTTCGTCACTGAAATATGGGAATCATCAATGACAGGAATTTCAAATACGTTTCTTCATTCATTCGTATAAAAAAACGGTATTGTTTCCGAATTATTCTCAAATCCTTCAACTTTATGCGAAATTAGTTTTAATCTAAAACCAATTTTAATTTCCTGCCTTCTTCATTACACTTAATAGGGCTACGATGGCTAACGCGTCGTCATCCGTCACCGGATGGTTGACCCGTGATGTCAGTCACAGGCCATGGTTTTAACTGGCAGGCATGAGCCAAACTGGACGGTAAACTTGATCGTGTATGGCCGCCATTATAACTTTGAGACACTGATGTTTAGCGACCCGTTGAAAGTTGCACTGTTATATATTATGTACACAAACTGCGATCGCAAGCCACCGTCGCGCGCATTCCGTCTAGCGTCAATCTAGTCTAGAGACTGCGCGTGCCGTGTCGTGGCGTGGAAATATACAAATGTCTCTATACATTTAATTATAACATTCTATAAATAGCGGCGGCGGCGGTGCGGAGGGAGGTGCGGTCGGTTACGTATTCTTACGCGTTCGTGAACTGTTCGCGAATGTCAAGTGCGAGGTACCGGTGCCACTCCCTGGCCCGGCTGGCACTGCCGGCTGGCCGTTGGTGGCGAAAATGGGGACGTTTTACAACAAAAGGGCTTGCGGCGTCGTCATTACAAATGTCCATACTCAATTATGACTGGGTAAATAAAGATATACTGGGAGAGTTTTAAAGTGATTCTTCTTAAGAACGGCCCGTAAGCTATGCTCCCCATACAAACGTAGTTTACTAATCATTTGGAAACCGCTATTCCAATTGAATTGATATTTAATATATAATATCAGGTAACAAATATCTGTGTCTGCATGCTTTTGTTTTTTTGAAAAATCCAAATCGAATGAAATGAAAGCAAAAAGAAAATCTTCATACGAATTTTGTTTTTTCTGTGGTTTGACCCAGAATACATTTAACGAAAAAACAAAGGCATGCAGACACAGATATTTGTAGCCTAATATTGGATACCAAATATCAAGTATGTTGGAAAAGTGGTTTTCAAATTATTAGTGAACTACGTTTGTATGGGAGGTGACATTTTATGATGCTTACGGGCCGACCTTAAGGGCGTGATAAGAGCCAATTGCGTTCAGTTTAATAAGGACGTAAGTAAGAGAACATTACATTTTATTTAAATAATAACTACAACAAATTTAGATAATCCAAAAATTTTATAAGTAGATTGATGGTCTAGCTATAATTTAAAGATAAAATTGTAAGTATTTGGTGCTTGTCTTCTCAAAGTAGACAAATATTCATACTTTCACAAAAAAAGTTTGAACGCAGAATATGAGCGTAAGATATTAACCGTTATAGGTTTCAAATATAGCTAGACCATCACTGCATCTTTCATCTTTTTGAAATTCCAAAGTAAGTACTTTTTTTTAAATAATAAAATATGGTTTCACTTAAGCTCTTATGGAACTGAATGTAATCTGGGGTTATCACACCCTTAATAATAGTATTTTTAGTAACGATTTTAATATTCAACATAAGCACACACCAGTCAGTCAGACATACGCCACTCCAATTTTCCTCCAATCCTCCCGGCCCTCGGCGTTGCGGAACCACTGCTTTCCGCCGACACACTTGATGTCGTCGTTAGACCTGGCGGGTGGTCTTCCCAAACTCAGCTTTGCTATCCGCGGCCGCCAGTCTAGGACACGGTTGCTCCCTCCAACAGTCTTCGTCTCTTCGGTTGACGTGACCAGCCCACTGCCACTCGAGCTTAGCCAGCCAGTGTCCAATATCGACTACCTTAGTACGTCGGCGGATTGCCTCAATACGCACAATATCACGTAGCGATATTCCAATCATGGCTCGCTTCATTGTTCATTGGGCAACTATCAACCTCTGAACAACGGCGACTGTCAGAGTTCACGTTTCACACCCGTACGTAATAACCGGGAGGACGCACTGTCCACACTAACCAACTTGCGCATAAACGTAAACCCCACGGTCTGCGCATACTGAACGTCGTCGTCTAGGGGTTGCTCCGGCGGTCCGAAGACCAGGGGTTTGAAATCCTGGGAATCGGGTTTGAATTTTTTTGTGGAAACATTTCCACAAAAAATGCGAGTCACTTCATGGTTCGGAACCCGTGTATATAGCCCGGGACGAGCCGGGTATTCTCCTTCCAAAAGCCAGCGGCTGCACAGAAACAAACACGTATCCGATTTGGTTTCTACGCAACCGCTTGCGCTTGGAAGGGGAAGGACTTGGTTCATTCCGGACAGCATAAAAATGGAGGTTCACGCATAGCACTCATCTCTTTGTTCTGTCAGAACGTTTTGTGCTGGAGAAAACTCAAGGCAGTGGGTATGATTAAAACTGTTCAGATTAATAAACAAAGGCCCAGACACATCCGAGGAAATAAAATCGCCGCTCACCCGCCGTGGTGGGTACAGGGAGGTGTGGCTGCGGCCGAGCGTCGAGACGACGGAACCGGCGGCGGCGCCCGCTTGTGGTGCCGTAAAAACAGCTGATTCGCCGGATCGATGGCGCCGGCCAAGGGCGACCCTCGGCCCGAGTCGGGGTTCAGGGGGGGGGGGGTGTGGACACACCCCTCCGGGTCCGCCGACACCTCACCTCCACCCACCCCCCACCCCCGCGGACGGGGTAAACACGCCCGAGTTAAAAGTTAACGAGACACGAGGGAGCGACACTAAGATATCACTATGCAATAGGTGTGCTGATATACCTCTGAGAATACCCAAAAATGAACCATTTATTCCGTAAAAACAGTATCAAGTATCACGGAGTTCATCATCACTTCAATTTCAACACTAATGCGAGGTCACATAGAACCCATTGCTCGATATCTCGAAACAATTTGCATAACGTAATGGAGACATTAGCGTGTGTGACGGTGTGTGTGTATTTAATATTTATTCGGGTCATTACGACCGCTCTGACGTACACAATGGACCCCCCCCCCCCCTCCCCCCATGTCCGCTCCACGCCCAACAACGAGGGACTTCTCGTAGGTCAAGTGCGCCTTATCGCAAGATACCTCCTGCCTGTGCCTTCGCCTCCCTTGCGCGGGTGTGTATACATGCGGGCGCGCGCGAGGAGTTCTCTCCGCACATTCCGTTCGTCTCGCAAGTGACGCGGGGTCGCGGATGTCACACGCGTGACTCACCCACCCACGCGACACTAGGTAAACAATGCGAGGCCTATTTCCGGTCGACGCGCGCGCCGCGTCGCCGCCGCCGCCCGCCGCGACGACACGCTGAGACAACGTTGCGGCTTCTGTTATCTCGCGCGCGAGCACGCGACAAGTGGCTGCCAGCAGGTGTGAATCCGGCCGCATTACACAACGCTATTTTATCAATGACCGTAGCAAATATTATTGTAATTACTGCGACAATAAGGGTGAAGTGCACAATATTTGGTTATACTATAGGGCCGAGTGCACGAAAGAACAAATAATCTAAATCAACGTCAAAATATGATCAAACACGTCACTTTGTGTGGACAGCATGGAAGGAACTCTATGCGGTTCTCTAAAAGTGACGTGTTTGATCATTGATTAACTCAGCCGTTTTGTCGTGCAACCGGGGCTTAGACTTTCACTGTTGTTACACATTATCATTAAAATGTTTTCGGATAGACAGTGTTATAAATCGCTTACTTGTTTAACGCCCGGTTCCACCACCCTAGTTACAAAAATCCCAAAGTTATCTTTCAGTTACACCATACAAATATGCAATGTAACCGAAAGTTAACTATCAGATTTCAGGTAACTGGAGGTGATGAAAACAGGGGTAAGTCGACGTTTCGTCCACCGCATTGTGGACTTCTTCAGGACTCGCGGCGCGACCTGGAGGACTTCCGACACGTCGTCCAGTCAGAAGTTAACTGACGCAACGCAGTCCTGAAGAAGTCCACAATGCGGTGGACGAAACGTCGACTTAAACAAGTAAGCGATTTATAACACTGTCTATCCGAAAAAAAATTTATAATAATATTTGGTTTGTATTATAGTTATTATAGATCTCTCTTCTTTCTTCTTCAGGCGAATAAAAAGGACGGATATATTTAATTTAAAATTATCAATAACCAGAGATTGTGCACTCCACGCTAAAGCTGTGAAACGGTCGCTGTGCCAACTTTAGGATCGGGCGTGACGCCTCGCCTCATTTCCAAAGTTAAGTGGGTTCATTCCCGCATCGTGCATCACGTCACGAATAGGGCAAGCCTGCATTCCGTGGAATCCATGTAAAACTGTAGGTCCTTCCCTGCTACATTTGGCCCGCCCGGGTTGGTCCCATTGTATTTGGATGAAATATGGTTGAAGTGGCTTTAAAATATTGTGCGTGTTTTCCATCCAGTTCAATGTAGCCCAGCATAAGTACACACGCTATTGGTATTACACATAATTATTTTTGGAATGCGGTGTGTTGCGGTACTATAAAGACGGTAGGTGTTAACGTTGTAGTCATCCATGTCCAGTTCTATTTTAAAAAAAAACGACAGCGCAACTCTTTGTTGCTAAAATTTCACTCACAAACAAGCAACACAACAAACACGTCTCTCCCCTACCTACCCCAATCACACGAATCAGTCTCCCGCGTCGCGCCCTTGAACGATTCGCACGCGAACATTTCACTATGTACCTACCCCGCCGCGAGTACATAGAGAGGAGGTATCTCTCGGCGACGCCCACGTGCGCACACAAATAGGTGAGCGACGTCGCGTCGGCGGCGCGGCGCGGAGCGGCGCGGCGCGGAGCGGCGTCGGGTCGGGTTCGACGGCCGGCAAGGTCGCGCCGATATCGACGGGTGTCTAACGACGCCGCTCCCAATAATGCGACGACGGGGTACACTCTGTCTGTTATGTCAAGACGCGCCCCCTCAATCCTGTGTTGATAGGTGCCCGGGTAGAGCTTAATGAAAAAAAGTGATGTTGATCCTTACGATTACCAAAAGAATCACATAACGAATTCAACAGGGCGGCGCCTTGGCGGCAGAAAGTGTCTTCACAATACATACAGACTATATTCGTACCTGCAGGCGGGCAGAGGAGGCGCGAGTCGTCGATAACGATTCCTAGGGCACCAAGATTACCATCCGGCCGAGCAGGACCTTATCGACGGAGTCCGAAGAAGAGTAAGGCAATGAATAAATGGGGTGACCATTCTGTCGCCAATATCTCAAGACAAGCCGCGGCTCGTTCACCGTGCGGCTTGGGTGCAGCGCGGCTCGGTCACTACTCAACCAACCCTCTATATGTACTTTTATTTATTAGTTCCGGCAGGTGTACATTATCGTCGTTTGTATTCAACAATAAATAGCATTTGGTCATTTTGTATCTACTTTGGACCAGGCAGGTTTAAGTACACACGGAATAGCCGGGTATTCGGGGCGGCGATCGAGCCGCGTGGCGTCTGAGCGACGTGGTAACCGAGACGCACGGTGGGACCCGACCAGCGCTAGTAGGTCTAAGAAATTGGCCATGGAAACGTCTATCACCGTGGTTGCCCGGCGACACGTTCGCCAAGTTAGAGTGAGAGGACATCAGCAAAACTTCTGCGACGGCTTCGGATTTCCGGCTGTCGCGCCGATTAGTTGATAACACGCGGCACCGGATGACGACGCTAGGAGTCCTACTTAGCAGATTTGTGAGGTATTACTCCGCAACGGGTGAATGGAGGAAGAAATAATATTCGCAACAACTCATTCACCGGTTCAGCTGCGTTAGAATAAAAACCGGCCAACCGCGAGTCGGGCTGGCACACGAAGGCTTCCGTACCGTCAAACAACATTTAACACAAAAAAATCACGTTTTTTGTATGGGGACCCCCTTTAATTCTTATTATTTTTAAATGTTACCTATTTGTTGTTATAGCGGATAAATAAAAACATACTCTGTAAAAATTTCAGCTGTCTATCTATTACGGTTCCTGAGATACAGCCCTGTGACAGACGAACGGACGGACGGACATCGGAGGCTTAGTAATAGGGTTCCGTTGGCACCCTTTGGGTACGGAACCCTAAAAACGCTATCAGTTTTGTGAAGCGTTTGCAGCGAATTCAATACAATGTAATGACGTTGCACTCATTAAAAACTAAATATTTTGTAAGTAAATGGTATAAGTATTTTTTAGTTCTAATTCCTCATTTAGAAGAACAACTACTTTCGAGAATGTAGAGAATCTTTAAATCGACATTATATCACAGACCAATCAAGTGGGTCGGATCTTCACGCATTCTAGTGGTCCAGTGAATGAGTAAAAAAACCCACAATCACCGTTTCGACAGCGGCGCGGCCGCGGCGGAGGAGGCGTGCGCGACCGATTCGGCACAATTATACAAAGCGAAACGCCAACCGGAACACAAGTTTACGATTATGTCATAATCGCGAGCGAGACGGCGGCGGAGCGGGCGGCGACGGCGGCCAAGGCGTGGGAACGGGGCCAGTCAAGCTACACCTATACATACGTAGCCACCTGCCCCGCTATGGCAGCACTCACACAGTCGAGCCATATCTGAAATGTAGCCTTGAAAGCGCGCGCAATGTTATGTAAACATCGGCACGAAACCGCGCATTGTTTTAGATCGCGAGACAGCGGCGCGGCGCCGCGGCCGTCGGGGAGGCAGGAGGGATGCGTTTATTCGTCGTTTATTGCTAGTGGGTAAACGGGTCATTCCGAGCGAAGCGGTAAAAGATCACGGTTAGGTTACGTAAATAGAGTCAGTAGAATGGAACGCTGGTATCCGTTATAAGCATTCTTATTGCAATCACGGAATGTGCCCATTCACTGCTCACATTCCTATAAGAAACAACCGATCCTCTAGGCTGAGATAAATAGTCGTAACAGAAACTATGACTAACGAAAAGTAGTACTTTGTGACGCTGGTATCGTTATAAGCATTCTTATTGCAATCACGGAATGTGCCCATTCACTGCTCACATTCCTATAAGAAACAACCGATCCTCTCTTATTGCAATCACGGAATGTGCCCATTCACTGCTCACATTCCTATAAGAAACAACCGATCCTCTAGGCTGAGATAAATAGTCGTAACAGAAACTATGACCAACGAAAAGTAGTACTTTGTGACGCTGGTATCGTTATAGGCATTCTTATTGCAATCACGGAATGTGCCCATTCACTGCTCACATTCCTATAAGAAACAACCGATCCTCTAGACTGAGATAAATAGTCGTAACAGAAACTATGACTAACGAAAAGTAGTACCTACTTTGTGACGTCAATTTGCAGTACTTTGAGATTTCGTCCATACAAAATGTGTCAAAGTGACGTCACAAAGTACTACTTTTCGTTAGCCTTAGTTTTTGTTACGACTATTTATCTCAGCCTTAGTCTAGATCATTTATCAATCGGGTTGGGAAACTGTTGAAAGCATTTGAAACTGGCTTCGTTAGGCTCGACTAAACTAAGGAGTAGTTTAGCCGAGTTTAACATAAAAAACATAAATAAAGAACATAAAAGTAATGCCCTTACATTCCTGGTAATGCCCAAAATAGCTCCATGCCTCGTGCGATTCGAACAAGGACTGGACGTGCAGAGAACGGCAATTGAAAGCTCCCCTCGGTTTGGGCATCCTTGCCGAGCGCCGGCGAATGCCAAGCCAGGAAGGAGCATGGAATCCCAGCATTACATTTTGCCAATTGGAGCAAATAATTCCCCATAAATAGCACCCGTTCAGGAGCATTATTGTACAACATTTAAGTAAGCAAACATATGTACAAACTATATATCTTATTCCTATTTATATGTATGTTCCTAGTTTGTAATTCCGCATGCACCACCTTTTCTTTAATGTTTCGCTATGTATTAGTGAGGAATAGCTTTGGACACGAGCAAATTCTAATTATTTGTTATTGTTACTGCTTTTATTGTTCGTGTCTGTATTTCCTCCTAAATAAATAAATAAATAAAGTCAACGACAGTCAAATGATTACTCATTATTTTGAAGGCTGCGATGAACAGTCAAAATAATGGTTCTTTGGCAACAATTTTATTGTCAGCATACTGATAACATTGCTGAAGATTTGATTGATTTATCTTCCTATAAACGAGCCTCTATTAATAAAAAATAATTGGGGAAAGGTTAATATTTTAAAACAGTTAACTTTTCATTTAGCCGGATGTGCTCTTGTCTCCAAAATGACAACTAAAAATGGCGCGCACCAACCGGACCACTCGGGTCGGCGCGAAATCGATCCGCGAACCAGCTAGGCCCAGTCCAAACAAAAAGGCGCTGAAAAACGGCGGTCAGCTGGCGTGCGGCTTTACAAAAAGGCGTTGCGAGCGCCGCCGACGCCACTCGACCCTCGCATTAGAGGCCAGATAGTGAAAGTGAGGCGCTGGGTCTACATACCCTGGGGCGAATACATTCTGCGGACCGTACGTGAGGATGGAGGCTTTTAACAAATAAAACCATAGTCCCTATACACACAGAACGCGTAGGGTAAATTGGGATACACACTTTCAGTTTTAACTGAAAAGTTTGGACAGTACAATGGGACTGTGCAGTTATAAGCTCGGTTGTAACTGACGTCCTCAGTCTCTACATATGATTAGTTTTATCGTAGTTATGCTTCAGTTCTAATGTATTTTGGCTTGAAGTTACACGTTCACGGAATCATGGATTCGTGGCAATTGTCGGAATGTTAGACGTTTTGAAATATAGCAGAAAAAACATAATAAAAGCGTGGTGTAATCGTTGGTTATTAAAAATAAACCAACATAATTTGTTGAATAAGCTTATCAACGGATTTTAAAATAATTAAAAATAGATAAAAAACCTATTTGCTTCTGCTTGATTTACTTTTACCTGACTCGTTTGCCACGGTCGTGGTACTAAACTTTTCACAGGCAAGGTGCGGAATGTTACATTTCTATGAATAATTATTCTACCATTCACGTTGACTCGGCATGGTTACTAGCTTACTAGTCGTGGGACGAGAAATGAGAAATGGGTTTGTAAACTGTTACTAGTGTAAAAACGAAGTATTCATTTTACGCCGAGCAGTATGGCCGCTACAAATTTCTTGTAGCGCACCGCACGCGGCGCGCCAACGAAAGCACGTAGGTTGCGAGACGTCTAGACGCAACGACCCGCCAGCCGCGACTGTCTCGCTCGCGCAATGTCGCTGTAACCGGCTCGAAGCCGGTGTCCCAGGCAGGAATGAATCCCCTCTAAAAGTGAACCCCTGTTTACAGTAATTTGACACTAATTATGTCGTTTTATGATCGTAAATCAAGTTGAATACCAAACAAGGCGGCCGACAAAGTGAATGGGAGGTAGATTCGAGTGCTTCGAGTTGTATAAACAAAACCGAGACGCGTCACCGCCGCTCCATTGACAAACTGCCATAATTGTAGTAGGAAGGTACATACTCTTTTATGACATTTGTTTTTAGTAATGCCTTTTGCGACGCATTTCCAAACGAGATTTTCTCTTTAATTTAAGATTCCGAATAAAAAAACAAATTCCAAGACGTCTTGATAATAGAGTGAGTGACTCGCAGCTCACGGGCGTAGAGATTTACTTTTGATGCCAGGTTCATGAGTTCGACCGGTGATGCCTGACTCTCTTTTTGATGTTTTTTCATGTTTTTTGTATGTAAATGGACATGGATGGTTAATACTAAATTGACCGTCAGATATTAGCCTAACACACCACATGGGAACTATGTGCCATGCCAGGACCTACCTTATATTGCTCGTCTACATTGAATTGAATGGAAAACATGGCCAATTTTCATTGCCGCTTCGACCATCGTTCATTCAATGCGATGGTACCACCGTTAACCTTACCACCTAGTAAGTAAGGGACCTACAGCTTTACGTGTCATCCGAACCACGGCCAGCCTTAACGTTTTAAAATGGTCACCCATCCAAAATTTACCCGCTCACAGGTGACCAAGCTTATCGAATCGCAAGGCGTCGCGCCACTGGGCTGCCGAGGCTGACAAACAATATCAAATGTGTTCGATAAGTCCATTTCTTCACGAATTCGAATGTTTGCATGGTTCGGAATCAATTTAAAAGTTTAGGTCCCTTTACCCTACTAGGTGGTAGGTGTGTAAGCCCACCTGGGTTGGTACTATCGCATTAGATGAAAATATGGAAGAAGCGATATTGAACGACTGCCTGTGTTTTCCATCCATATCAATGTAGATGGGCAATATAAGGAAGGTCCTGATATGGCACCTAGATGCGGTTTGTTGGTCTGATTTCAAGATGACTTTACGTATTAGCCATAACCGTGCCAGCTTAAAATGAAAAAAAAAAAAAACGGTCAAGTGCGAGTCGGACTCGCACACAAAGGGTTCCGTACCATGGTACAAGATTTAACACCAAAAAATCGCGTGTTTTGTATTTGCTTAAATTTTTATTATTATTTAATTTTACCTATTTGTTTTAATAGCGGCAAAATAAATACACACTCTGTGATTATTTCAGCTGCCTACCTATTACGGTTCATGAGATGGGCCCTGTAACGGACGGACGGACGGACGGATAGCGGAGGCTTAGTAATAAGGTTCCGTTAACACGTTTTGGGTAAATACTAAAGGAAAAATACTAAGGTATAAAAAATCTTTGCATACATCATGAATAGTTAGAAAGTGCCTCGCATATTCTTATATAAGACATGTTACGCATAAATAATCAAACAATTTTGTTGCGGTCACAATTAGGGTTCCGGAGTTAAATTGTGACAATGCAATTAGGTTTTTGCAAGCAATTCCATATCATCATATTTGTACGGTATCACTAGATATTAGAAAACAAAATCCCCCTCCGCAACATAAGCGGCTCGTAGCCTAGTGGCGCGGGGACTGGCCTAGCGTACCAGAGGCCTGGGTTCAATACCGACATGCACCACTGTCTTTCTTTTTCCGAGTTCGATAAGTGGATTTCGTCACGAATGCGAGCTGCTCCATGGTTCGGAATCCATGTAAAACTGTAGGACTCCTTCCCCTACTAGGTGGTAGGGTTTAAACCCGCCCGGGTTGGTACCATCGCATTGGATGAAAAGATGGTCGAAGCGGCAATGAAAAATGTATTTAGATTTATTTATTTATGTATCCAATATAACACACATGCATTACGTACAAAACAATGTATCTTAAATATTTGGATTAAACCATTCTTGTAGACCATAAGGCCCGTGGTGGAAGTTACAACAATAGGACAATATACTTTGAGTGTACATACAATAAAAAAACCTAACGAACATTCAAATTCGACATTCAAATTGTTCTTGTTTTACATCCAGTTCAATGTAGTCGTGCTTATAAAGGGAAGGTCCAGGCATGGCACCTAATTCCTTCAGTAATGTGGTGTATTGGGCTAATATCATAACCGTAGTTGTGTGGTATGAGCCATCCATGTCAGGTCGCATAAAAAAAACTGTTTGTCTATCTGTCTGAACGCGATAAATTAAAAACTACTGAACGGATTTTCATACGGTTTTCACGGGATCAAGGTTTATGTGTATAGTTCATTAGTGTTTTGTGTAAATTGGTTGAAATATGACGATAATTGTTAAAGATATCGGAAAAAATCAAGCTGATTGGGGAACTTTAATCGAAAACGCTGCCTAATCCTTTGGAGATATAACAAAATAATATGTGGTGGAATTGCTCCTCCTATACAGGATGTCGTAACGGCCAGTACATTAATTTCGCCAGCGTAGTCCTCAAGTTTTTCCGAGACAAAAAAGGTTACATTTTTTTCTAAAGTGTCTAGTTACCGAGATATACATTTTTGAAATGTATGTTTTAGTTTAGTGTAATTTGACGCACGTTGTAACCATGCATAAGGAAGGTCTTGGCATGGAACCTAGATCCCACGTGGCGTATCAAGTTAATGTCATGACAGTAGGTGTGATATTAGCCATTTGTACAGTCAACCAAAGGTTAAAGGATACACTTCCGGTTAAACGTAAAAATAAATGGTGTTTAAATACAACCTTTGATTAAATTTTTTTAGGATTTTGTTTACTCAGTAGCTAGTAGACATCCTCAACTATGTTTGAATCTATACTCAACCCTATAATAGTTTCCAAAAGTCAAAGTATTTCGACTGTTCATCTTTTCATTCAACCGGATGTGTATCCTAAACTCTTTGTTCGACTGTAAATACAACGTTTCCACGTTCTTACGGAACATTAGATTCTTTTTAAACTAAATTATTGAATTACTTTGCATGGAAAGTCTAACTTTTTATTAAGAGGATATTCAGCAAAAAGTTATTAAACTTTTTTGTTTGTTTCAATCCCAATAATAATTTCCCAAATTTAATGTACTGGGCATTACGACGACGGTCTACAGATAAGTCTGCGATGAAATATGTCTATCTTTTAAGGATAGCTTACTATAAAAAAAAAAATGTTTTAAAAAATGGTCAAATAAATTGTGGTAATTGGAAAGCTATTTTGAGGGATACTATTACAATCCTTACCAAATTAAATACGTTCGTTGCCTTAAGCATTTTATGCACATTATAATTGCCCTTTAAAGTATGCAATTATAATTAATATGTTCGGTGTTTTTGCAATATTAAAACTATGGCGCGCACCAACGTGACTGGCGTTGTGTATAAATGCGCTAATCTCAGGAACTACCAGGGAGATATGCCATCTAGCGCGCCTGCTATGAGACCCGCTGTCTCCAATTTTCAAAAACTACCAACTCTAAGTACATGTCACATGGAAACAAAGTCACATACGTAATATAGGTTTGTGTGGGTGGGAACTGACTCAACAAACACATTTTTAGAGCATATTTGGAAACGGTGGCGATGTTTCGGCTGCATGATTTATGACGCGCCGCTTGATAGCGGCCACCAATGACCGGCAGTGCTTCATACCTGACGAGAAGAAGCCCGGGCAAAAGGGGCAACCCTATAGGCCCGCACCTGCACCAACTCATGAGATGCAGAAGACCCCACTATTAATGATTCCTATACAATTATATGGTCACTATGACCATTCGACGGATACAATTAGAGAGTAATTTTATCCCCTACCCTATCAATTCCCCATACTACAGGCGATATTTTTATACACGCTCTTAACGTTTTATTAGGTTTTTGAAATTTAGGATTCTTAAATATGTTGTCAAAATCTACGTCTTTATGTTTTAATTTTTTGATAAACCTATGAGATTGGAAAATATTGGCTAAACATATTTGAAAGTGTGTTTTTAAAAAAAAAACTTTAAAATACAGATATACATATATACAAAACGATAAAAACATAAGGACATAAGGAAGAAAATCTGACAACTTTTAGGGGTAGGGAGGTCTGGAAGACGATTTCGCTATTTTAATGGCAGTCACCGTGCAAAATTGTGCCTTGGCCAATTGACATAGAATGCATTTCGTAAAAAATTCAAATCTTCGATTTCCGCTGCCTTCACGAGAGCCTTAAGGGATACATATTATTGCAGACGAATAAATCTTGAAGGTGGTGAAATAAGAGATGAAAAATTGTATGGGCAACCAAAAATACCTCAAGTTAAGGATTTTAAATATTTAAGCGTTTGGCAAGACTAGAGAGCCTGTTAAATTGTACCAGGCTTGATTGATTTTTTCCCCAACATTAGGGCTACTTAGAATTTAATTACCAGATTTAATGCTTAATTACCAAAAGGGTAAGCAGATTAGGTTAAATGTTCATAATAAAATAGAATGAAGCTGCTCTTGAATGTACTACCATGAAAATTGGTGGAGTACATCTCTCTAAATTACAAGAGGGGTGACATCAACATCTATTTTATATGGCCAATCTAGATAACGCAACCACTTGGCCCAGGCAGACCGACATATAGTATAGCATCAGAGGGTTGGTCTCTAACACGTGAACCCCTATTCAGCCATTTACCTTATCGTGACCAAAAATGTCGTGACCTCCCGGAATATATCGACTTAAAACATTTTGCTACAATTTGATAGATAGATGCATTGTCGTGAAACAGCGTTTTAGACCAGGCCTTTGGACAATTTTTTATTCAGGAAATAATTCAAACCGACTTCAGTCCAAAGCGACATGCGGAGGCGGGTACCTCAGCTAGTTTGCACAGGGTAATCTTTAAAACTACTGAACTGATTTTAAAAATTCTTTCAAAATTTGAAAGCTACATTATTTCTGTCTAACATAAGTTATATCTTATTTTAATATTTAAAAGTTTTTATTTATAAATCACTATATTTGTAAACGAAGTCGGTCAGGTGCTTCTTTACGTCTGTTCGATGGACCCCTTAAGGTGCCCGACGACGCCCATGGGCTTTCGAACTTTAAGGGTGACTGCGAAACCTAGCGGGTCGGTCAGGCTTAAATTCAATTCAAATCTTGGTTAAATAAGCCTAAAATCGATATGGGTGCAGTTGTTGAGAATTTTAAGGAAATTGATTTAAAAAAGGGGAAACTCCTTTAAAATCTGAAATGGCTAAATGTTATTTATAAAACCTTATGGGGATGAATGGGAGATTAAAAGCATTTATGATGGAACAATATAAATTTTCGAAATCAACCAACGGTTTCTAGCGCAGGCAAAAGCTAGTGGTATACAGGGTCCGGCACTCGAACTGTTACTAACTTCACACTGCTTCTATTTTCAAAACAATAATGACAGCGCCCCGAATTCGTCAGTTTGTTTTATTGTTTTTAAGTGGGCGAAAAGCCCGGGAACAGATTTTAATTTGATAATGAATTTTCGCAATGGATATTAAACGAACAATGTGATCATTTTGCCATGGGCCGGAAAAAAATCACAACCATCGTTCGGGAGCTCCGATATTTAACGTCGGAACAAAATGTTAGTGAAACGAAAGTTATAAGCAATCCGGGACCAATACTAAACGGAATTGAGGCGGTCATCCGAAAACAGCAACATCACGTGACATGGTTCGAAAGGTGAAGGCTCGAATTCAAAGAAATCCTCGCCAGCCGATATCGCTGCAAAATTGACATAAAGTCTGAAAGTATCCGACTCAAGTATTAGGCGCATACTTAAAAAAACCGAAACTGAAACCCTACAAGATACAAAAAGTACATCATCTTACTTCAGTGTAAAAGGCAGTCCGACTACAAAGAGCTCGAGCACTGAAAGTCTTGCACGAATGTGGCAATCTGGAAAACATTGTTTTTTCCGATTAATTTTTTTTTTAATGCCCAACGGTATGTAAACAAACTAAATGATCGTGTTTGGCTGCAGGGCAAGCCCAACGAGAATTTATACGATAGAGTTGCGTGCCAGAATATAACAGAAGTAAGCGCCTGCTTCTGTTATGGTCTGGGCTGCAGTGACCGCAAATGCTTTTGCTCTCCACTCGTGTTTATCGAGAAGGGCGTCAATGTCCAACAAGTGTACCAGCAAAAGGTGTTAAATGATGCGCTCTTACCATAGGCATGTAAGCAATTCGGTATGAACAGCTGGACGTTCCAACAAGACTCAGCACCGTCCCACAAAGCTCGCCTGACACATTTTTAATTACAGTACCACGTTCCTCGGTTAATTTTTTCAGAACAGTGGCCTACTCTCCAGATTTTATTCCAATGGAATTCACGGTATGATCAATTTTGGAGGTAGCCGTATCAATCAAAAGATATGAAAGTGTGGATACGCTGAATGCACCGCTCCGTCGGAAATAACGCAAACTTAGTGCAGCCTGCAAAGCCTTTACGGGACGACTTGGTGCTATCATCCGTGCCAAAGGAGGCTATACGAACTATAACAATGATTGTCTTAAAATTAAATTTTGTTTTGCATTTTGATACAATTTTTAATAAACCGTACTTTAATTAACCAAATAACATAATTTTCAATTGGTAACACTTCGAGTGATGGACCCTGTATATAGGAAACGGTGCGGCTCGCAGCGCATGGCGTGGCGAGATGGCGTTCATTACTAGCTTTACTTTTTCTACAATCAGGTGCACTAGGACTCTCGCAATAAAAGGCTTGATCGGGTAGCCCGCCCCCAACTGCAGGCCTAGAATCCAGTGACGCATGTGCTCGCTGTAGAAGCGTCAAAAAATTGTCGAATTGTCTGTTGCACCTTTTAGCGGGAGCAAGCATGGCCCCTACCCTACATCCTACAACCACTCATGAATTTTCCAACAGGACATGGTTACACAATTACCGCATTCCCTGACCCATTCATTATTAGAAATATATTATATAGAAATATTTTAGCTACTAATTAAACGCAACGCAAGATTTCCTTCAGTTTCAGGTTCAGTACGTTTATCTCATCCATCAGTCTCTATTTATTTGTCACTAGCTTAAGTACCCGCTCTGCTTGCTCAATGTCGTTCTGAGCCGGTAGTCTCAGTTCTCACCTAAATTGGCGTTTACGTAACTTCGAAGTTCCGTAAAAACGTCAAACTCCATACAAGTTTTTCCTAGATATTCGGTGGTTTTACTTCTTCAAGCTGTCAAAGTCAAACTCGGACTTCCGATTTGTATGAAAACACGGAGTGGACGTAAACCGCAACGTCGAAGTATTTACGGCAACGTTGAGTAAGCTGTCAAATCAAAATCGGACTCGCAAATGTTAGTTCGCTTAACGCCCACTGCGCGCGCTCTTCAATTTCTCCATACATTTGAAAACGCCAGTATATCGGTTTGCCGTAAACGCCAATTTAGGTGAGAACTCTGACTGCCCACTCTGGACTCATTTCGGGCTGAACCCAACATTTTTCCGGGATAAAAGTACCATTTGTGTTAACCAGGTGATAACCTATCCATTTGCCAGCTGTTTTCGTGCTTAGAATAATTCATTTGGTGTGCATATACCTGAAGTTATAAAACAATCATTTTCAGGTTGATAAGTTAATAACTGTCTGAGAAATTAAAGAATAACAGTGGCTTTTAGCCATCGACCTAATTTTAGATCACAACAGTTACATATGTTTAGGACTAAGGTTTTGACTATAGTATGCTCAACATTAAGTATGCCTACTTGCGGCTTAAACTTGGCTTAAACTTGCAGTTACGGAAAAAACCGGATAAGATTGCTTTGTTTTATAATTCATTTATAAATGGTATGCTTATAATATATACTATATATTATATATATATATATATACTTTGACATTTCGTCCATACAAAGTGTGTCGAAATGACGTGACAAAGTACTACTTTTCGTTAGTCATAGTTTCTGTTACGACTATTTATCTCAGTAATAGAAGCATACAAAATCCTCAATGATTATTATAATTTACCAAATCTCAAAGAAATTAAAAAAACTAAACCACTCTGCATCAAATTCTAACCTGAGCCGGTAGTCTAAGTTGTCACCTAAATTGGCGTTACGGCAAACCGATCGACTGGCGTTTTCAAATGAATGGAGAAATTGAAGAGCGCGCGCAGCGGGCGTTAAGCGAACTAACATTTGCGAGTCCGAGCTTGATTTGACAGCTTACTCAACGTTGCCGTAAATACGTCGACGTTGCCGTTTACGTCCACTCCGCGTTTTCATACAAATCGGAAGTCCACGTTTGACTTTGACAGCTTGAAGAAGTAAAACCACAGGATATCTAGTTAAAACTTGTATGGAGTTTGGAGAAAACACCAGTCGATCGGTTTGCCGTAAACGCCAATTTAGGTGAGAACTCAGACTACAAGCTCTGCATAAAATATAATGAGCATCAATCTACAACTACACTTTTTCACGTTGTGTCAGCACTTAACTAAATTCGAAAGAACGACTTGTTTAAGCCATTCTTATTCATTTTTCCTTTCTGAGGATAAAATGCTGAGACATGCACACGAATAAACGTAAGAACAGAATCACACAGAACACAAAATAATTGTTAAGTTTTCCTTTTACTTCATTCAAGTTAGATGTTTATGTAGGTACTAAGTTATATTAATAACCAGCTGAGGTACCCGGCTCCGCTCGCATCAATGTCGTTTTGGACTGATATCGGGCTGAATTATATACTGTTTAAATAGTAACCCCGCGGGCTGGTCCAAAAGGCTAGTTAACACTACTGTCTACGAAATTTGAACAAAATTGGTTGAGCCGATGTGGCATGATTGATTAAGATAACATCAAATTATTGCCATTCATAAATTCAGTGGAAGGAATGTACATTAATTAATTGTAAAACATTGGGGCCAATTTCTTCCAAGTTTTTTTAAAAGCATTTGCCGCCCGGACAATCTTGCACTGGCACTACTACATTACCATGGATGTAAAACACGGACATGTTTTATGACCGCTTCGATCATCATTACCAACTCAGTCGGGATTAAATCTACCTAGTACCTACGTTAGAAAGGGGACCTACATTTATACTCTAGGATCCGTGCGACAGCCATCCTCAACATCGAAAACGGTCACCCATCCAAAACCCAACCGCGCCCATAGATCCCAGACGTAGATACAAACCGCATATTAATCGAGTGAATAATTCGCAAGTTATGAACTTTTATCCCGACCGGTCTCCTCTCTCATAATTTACAGCGACGTATTCTGCCAATTTCCATGGAACATGGAGGAGCAGTCCGTTCATTCTCCTGGTATGTTAGCGTGATGTTTTGCAGCCTATAAGTAATGCGCAGATTTAGGCGAGACTTCGATACAAAACGCATCTAAATCGGGTTATTGGTTCTTAAGTTATAACCAATTCATACGACTGGTCACCTCTCTGGTAATTTAGCGTGATGTAAAGTAGCCCTAAAATTGCGGAAAAAAATCGAGCTATACGCAGGTATAATTATGTAGCGACAATAATCGATGAGCCATATAAATTGTCATCCCCTATATCGCCGCCTCCATAGCGACATTTAAATAGCATCGTTGTAATTCGATTTTTTCAACATGGTGTGAAGAACCACCTGATCAGCTAGAGAGTACACGTCAGAGCTGCATAGCGCTGTCCTTTCGTCCTCTTTCTACAATCGTTCAACGCGAAACAGGTAGGGTAATCAAATTTACTGACCACATTCCGAAAATAAGAACCAACCGATCCGGTTGATCCTTTATCTATAGGGTCAGTAAACTATGGAATCGACTTCCTGATATATTTTCTCTAAAGTAGAACCCAGGGTCCTCCAAACATGGTGACAAGAAGCACCTGGTCGGCCGGCATGGTTTTCGCAGCCCCCGTGAAAGTTCGAAAGCTCATGGGCGTCGCCGGGCACCTCTTCCAGGACCTGGCTTACGCCATATGTCGCGCTTAACATAACGGAGTAATATGAGTTAGTTCAAATCAGGCACTAAGTAGTATGTGAGAGTTTGTACGTTTTGCTTTTGTCTACTACCCATAGTTGGGTTTCGAAAGTTCGTTTTTAGTTTCGTAAATATATATGCGCTGTGCTTACCATACATCTAAGCCACTCTGAAATGTTCACATTTCTTGGTTTAATGGTTCTAGAGATTTCGTGTGTTATTTGAAAATTAGTTTATTTCGGTCTCTCGAGTTAGAGGCCGAAATAAACTAAGGCTCGGTTAAAGAGTTAGAGGTAACTAGTTAGCTAAATTGCAAAAAAAAATATTTCTTAGCGAGCATTCTGATGTTAAGGTGGCCCAACCCGGTGGGTTGGGCCACTCATTCGCGGGCACGGTACAAAACCGTGTTGTTGCGCTCTGTGACCTTCTCTGTTTCAAAGAATAAGACAGGCTCCGTGATGAGGAAGATGCAACATGTCCACAAAAAAGACAATGTGCATATTGTATGATTTGGTAAGATTTACGAAAATTTTAATTTCAAAACGACTTATAGTTAAAAGTAAACCACGACCGCTGTAGTCAAACATCTAACAAAAACCAAATAGATAATAAATCTTGATTAAATAAGCTATGTCTGATGACTAATCTTTTTACGATGTTCTTACTTTATCATTGCGTAATCCACCTATTGTATAAAACGCGCGAAAAATTCGAACTTTCAGACCTTATAACTTAGAAATCAAACACAATTTTAGAATGCCAATGGTCATCTGACATCTAGTTAGATCAAATAAAGCTATTTTGGGTAAAATTTTGGATCTCTGACAAGAAATATGGGCGTGATCTTCTTTCCCCTTTTGTATGGGGAGATAAGCGGGATGGGCCACCTTAAAAGAAAGCTACTGTTATAATTCGTACGCTTCTAGTACAATGTAATATGAAAATTTGTCAATTTTGACCTCTTTTACTCCCTTAACAATTACATTTTGAATAATCCTTGCCAATTAAGTGTTCTCATCTTAACAGAAAGCCACTATTTAAATTTAACATTTCTAGTCTCAATGGTTCTAGAGATTTCAGGTGTTATATATGAGCGGCTCGTAGCCTAGTGGCGCGGGGACTGGCCTAGCGTACCAGAGGCCTGGGTTTGATACCGACATGCACCACTGTCTTTCTCTTTCCGAGTTCGATAAGTGCATTTCGTCACGAATGTGAGCTGCTCTATGGTTCGGAATCCATGTAAAGCTGTAGGTCCCCTTCCCCTACTAGGTGGTAGGGTTTAAGCCCGCCCAGGTTGGTACCATCGCATTGGATGAAAAGATGGTCGAAGCGGCAATGAAAAATTGTCCGTGTTTTCCATCCAGTTCAATGTAGCCGTGCTCATAAAGGGAAGGTCCTGGCATGGCACCAAATTCCTTCGGGAATGTGGTGTATTAGGCTAATATCATAACGGTAGTTGTGTGGTATAAGCCATCCATGTCAGGTCGCTTAGAAAAAAAAAATGTAAATTCGTTCATTTTAGTCTCTTTGACCCCTTAAGAGCTAAAATACCTTTTTCAGCAAGCCACTCTAAATCTCTTACGTTCCTAAGTGAAATGTTTTTTGAAATTAGGTGTTAAGTGCCTAAAGAAGATTTGTACATTTTGGCCTCTTTTACCCCTAAATATATTAATTATAAATAATACTCGGCGAATAAGTGTTGTAATCTTAACGGGAATCCACACTGTAAATTTCACGTTTAAATATCAATGGGTTCCGAAGACTTCTATATGAGTGTGTAGGTGGTTGTCACTTGTGTATTTCGTCCTTGTTTACCCTTACCTTTACCTTAACAAAGGAATTTCGAAAAATACGTTCTTAGCGACCATCCATCATCAACCGTCACCCTTCCAGATCCCAACCGCGCGCCCAATGTTAAACCACTTGAACTAACGGTCCACTTGAAGACATACATTCCAAAGAAATATAACTTAGACAACATCATATATTATCATATGATCGACCAATTTACAATGAAGGGATATAGAACAGAATTGTCTGCTGTTAAAGTACGAACAAGAGAACTTCCACTTTTTTTTTATGCAACCTGACATGGATGGCTAATACCACACAACTACCGTTATGATATTAGCCCAATACGCCACATCCCCGAACGAATTAGGTGCCATGCCAGGACCTTCCCTTTATGAGCACAGTTACATTGAACTGGTTGGAAAACACGGACATCTTTTCATTGCCGCATTAACCATAGTTTCATCCAATGCGGTGGTATTTAGCCCAGCCCGGGCGGACTTAATTCCACCACGTAGGGGAAGGGGACCTACAATTTTACATGGGTTCCAAACCATGGAACAGCTCACATTCGTAACTAAATGCACTTATCCAACTTAGAAAGAGAAAGAGAGTGGTGCATGTCCGGGCGAGGATTTGAACCCTGACCTCTCGCATGAAAGCCAAGTCCTCTAACCCCTAGACCACGAGCTCTACAATTGCCAATGTATTTATTTATTTATACATGTTCATTGCACTATACATTCGGGCAAAAGGTACAACTTAATGCCAGCGGTATTCCCTCGTATGGGTTCATTCAATGCGATGGTAGCAGCCTGTGTGGGAATAACCCTACCGCCTAGGAAAGAAGGAAGGGGACGAATCACTTTGTCCGCTATTACGACATGCATGGAAATAAATCGTGGCATGTCACGGCATGTCAAAATTTTATAAGAAAATATTGTTATTGATATTAAGACACATTTCTGACAAATATGTGCTATTCAAGAAATTATTTGAGGGCAAAAATAATATGTCGGATATAAATGTTAAGAGATTTCACCCGAGAATAGTCCGAAAATTTCGCTTTTTATGCGGTGTGCATGAACTTGAAGTTATACATACGTCCTGGGGTCACCTTTAAGCCCAGGCTACAAACAGATGTTTTTTCATGGAACCATTCTTTATGTTAAGCTCGGCATATGGCGTACGCCAGGACGTCTTAAGGTCGGCCCGTAAGCATCAGAAAATTTCGCCTCCCATACAAACGTAGTTTACTAATAATTTGAAAACAACTGTTCCAACTTACTTGATATTTGGTATCTAATATTAGGCTACAAATATCTGTGTCTGCATGCCTTTGTTTTTTCGGTAAATGTATTCTGGGTCAAACCACAGAGAAAACAAAATTCGTATGAACATTTTCTTTATGCTTTAATTTAATTCGGTTTCGATTTTTCAAAAAAACAAAAGCATGCAGACACAGATATTTATTACTTGATATTAGATTTTAAATATCAATTTAATTGGAATAGCGGTTTCCAAATGATTAGTAAACTACGTTTGTATGGGGAGCATAGCTTACGGGCCGTTCTTATGGTGCCCGACGACGCCCTTGCGCTTTCGAACTTTAAAGGGGGCTGCGAAAACCATGCCGGCGGACGAGGTGCTTTCATGTTTGAAGGACCCCAGGTTTTACTTTGGGAGAAATACCTCGGCAGGGAGTATTACTACATTCTATAGTTTACCGACCCCATAGATAAATGACCTATAGGATCGGTTGGTTTTGATTTTTGGAATGTCGCCAGTGAATAGGTTCATTTTCTGCCTGTTCCGCGTTGTGCGATGGTAGAAAGAAGACGGAGGGGACCGACCCTGACATGGATGGCTGATACCACACAACTACCGTTATGATATTAGCCTAATACATCACTTTTCCGAAGGAATAAAGTACCATGCCAGGACCTTTCCTTTGTGAACACGACTACATTTATCTGGATTAACCATCGTTTTATCCAATTCGGTGGCACCAACGCAGGCGGGCTTGACCCTACCAATAAGTAGGGGTAGGGGACCTATAGTTTTACATGAGTTCCGAGCCATGGAACAGCTCGCATTCGTAACTAACTTATCCAAAACAGAAAGAGAAAGAAAGTGGTACATGGCCGGGGCGAGGATTTGAACCCAGACCTCTCGCATGAAAGGCAAGTCCTCTAGTCACTAGACCACTCTGTAATTTCGGAACGCAACGTTAACACTTGCTTAGGACTACTCTACTTAGAACTTACAAAAACATAAAATTAGCCATTTCGAAATGTGATTGTAAGTGACCTGTAAAATATTCGAGACGATTAAGTTTTTTTTTTTTATTAGGTTTGTCAAAAGTGACTCATTTCTTACATGGTAATAACAAAACTTAGATATAAAAAAAGTGAAACTATCAGCAATAATGGACAAACACAACATGGTTATTAACATTTCCTTAAGTCTAACGGTAGGGCATTAACTTAATTCTAATAAGAAGAATAAAAATAAATAAATCATGGCATATAAACACGCTAAAAAACAAAATATATCAACTAAAATAACACGTGTTTAAAAGTGAGTGAACATTATTACAAAGAACAAAGGAGGGGAAATAATTACATACAGGTTTTGAATTTATTTTTAAGTGATTCTAGTGATGGGGCCGATATATCAATATCGTGATGATGAACTAATGCATTATAATTTGAAGAGATCCTCGAAAGTGGTGAATATATACCTAAATTAGTCTTATGTTTTTTT
Organism: Incurvaria masculella; assembly: GCA_946894095.1. Taxonomy (NCBI): domain Eukaryota; kingdom Metazoa; phylum Arthropoda; class Insecta; order Lepidoptera; family Incurvariidae; genus Incurvaria; species Incurvaria masculella. The sequence goes on along the minus strand of OX335641.1, from coordinate 12,263,067 downwards.
AGTTTTAGAGGGATTTAGGACTTGAATTTGGTCTTGGTACGTTAAAATTTATCTGGCTCAAAAGGAAAGGTCTTAATACTTGATTATTAATAATTGTAAAAATAATAATAATATCCGAATGCAATCTTCTCTTTTCAAGAGAATTGACTCCATAAAAAATCAGTCCGTCAGTGTAGTTAGGAAGAAACTTCCCTTTATTGTCAAAAAAAGATAAAAAGTTTTAAAACATCTTTTGACTACGCTCGATGCGTTGTACGAGTATATGTAATTTGTAGCTGGGATTCCACACTGGACTAGCATATTCTAGTATGCTTCTTACAAGACTGTTAAATAATGCAACTTTTGCCGCAGGATTTTTAAAAACTTTGCTATTACGTTTGAAACCTAGCATTTTAAAAGAACGAGAAATTATGTTGTCTATATGAGCATTAAATGAAAGTTTTTTATCTAATACCAAACCTAGGTCACGAATAATATCCACTTGCTTAAGCGTATTGCCGTTAACATAATATTCGGTTAAAACTGGTTTTCGTTTACGCGTAAATGTAATTTGAACACACTTTAGAAAATTTAGGGACATTTTGTTTTTAAATCACCGCAAAGAGACTCGATTAATATCGTTTTGTAAAAGAATTGTGTCGTGACTATTTTTAATAATTTTATAAAACTTGCAATCGTCCGCAAAGAGCAACATCTTGTTAGATACTTCATTTATGCTTTACTAATGTACATACTTAATGTAAGGTAATGGTATACTTACTTCAATTTTTTTCCTACTTTCCCACTTTGGTCATAAAACCTGCCAGAAATTAAGCTTCATTAGTAAACTTTTTTTTTCATTTCATTTGTTTAAACTTTTTTGGTAATTGAACTACACTAAGTTACGCCAAACACTGATAGATCCGCGGATACTATCGACCAGTAAAAAAGGTTGTCAGCGATTAGCTTTTATTTATAGGACTCAAGATGATTCAAATATCAAATCGCCACCTCCTAGTCTATTATCTTGGGGAACGGAACTCTAAAAGTATTTAACAGTATCACTTCATTCACTATTTACCTACGTCCGCTGCCTACGTCCTCCTAGCCACTTGAGAGCGTTTGGCGCGAGCGTGGTTTGTTTATAGTCGTTAGGGTCATTACTTTTATGGCAGTGTTTATTAAACAATACCGGGGATCAATGGCGACCATTGTAAGGGATTCAAAATTACCGGGGATTCATTCCTGCCTGTTACACCGGCGACTCTCGTAACTGGGGTTACGAGTAATGTTAGTAATATTAATAATTACTTCGTTGCGGCTTGTAGCCGGCGACTCACGCAACTGGGGTTACCGCCGAAACTGTCATGCGCGCGCGCAGTGCGCACTGTAATCGAAGCGGGGCTACATTGTTAACGACCGCCGTTGTGGTTTGCTTACAGAAAAAGTCCAACGATTGGTATTTCTAAATGCTAATAGCCATATAAAATAAATGATAATTATGTTTATTTATCATTTGTGTTATATTATTTCTGGGGATTATTTTGTCGAGGATAAAAAGTTTTGTCTGACTTCTTCATTGTTTGCGATAACTACATAGTAACAAAACCTCTTTCTTGATTTAGATTTTTGTTGAGAATACAGGTCACTGCACTCGAGATTATGAATACATGTGAGGTGATCGAACCGTGCTAGATGTCATTATACCCATTCATGTCCAGACAAAAAAAAACAAAAAAAAAGGGGGAGAAAAAGGGAGAGGGACTTTTCTTTCATTTCTTTTTGAAACCGTTTTCGCTAACGGCTATCGGCATCAGCAATAACGGTTACTAACGTTTTCGAAGACCAGTGGAAACGCCCACGACTATAGCTTACATACGAGAATGTGGAGCGTAGCAGAAGAAAATACATGCTCGCACTAATGAAGGCGCCTATATACCATAGCGTAAAGTCAATAATACGCGCGGCGGAATGATGAAAAATAATGATTAAAAATTAAGAAATTGTACATAATTAGTAAGTATTAAAATAGCTTGTCGAACATTAATTAAAAGTATCACAAGCCATAATAGTAGGCAGCCCTAGACTTCTGTCGAAGGTTGATTACAGCACATTGCCAGCAGTGATCTACAATGGAGTTGTCATACCATACTCCAAAACAGTCAATCAGATTAGGAATTCTCATTGACGAAACTTTATCGTGGGTGCCCCAGGTAAACGAGGTCGGCAGAAAAATCTTTGCCGCCGCCCACTCCTTAAAGCGCTCGCAGAATTTCCTCCCTGTCCGAACCAAAATTACTCTGGTGCAAACTCTCCTCTTTCCAATTTTGGACTACGCAGATGTTTGCTACTTGGATATAACTGAAGTTCTCCTAGATAAGCTGGAACGTTTGCAGAATCTCTGCATTCGCTTCACATATGGTTTGCGTAAATATGATCATGTATCGCAGTATCGTCGTCAGCTTAAATGGCTACTCATCCGTTTCCGAAGGAACTGTCATTTACTAATTCTTCTTTAGGGAATTCTCCTAAACCCTCACTATCCTGAATATCTTCGTTCCCGGTTTCTGCACCTCTCTTCGCGTGGTCTCCCTTTGCGATCTCGCAATGACAGTATCCTTGCGATTCCTCGCCATGCGACGTATTTTTTCTCTAACTCCTTTACTGTCTTTACTGTCATGTCAGCCTCAATAGCCAGTGGCGCGACACTTCAGCGATCGCTCTCCGAAGTTAAGCAACGCTGGGTCCGGTCTGGTCTTGGATGGGTGACCATTCGACCGTTGAGAGAGGCTGGCCGTGGTTCGGATTCCACGTTAAACTGTAGGTCCCGTTCCTTACTTACTAGGTGGTAGGGTTAATCCCGGCCGGGTTGGTACCATCGCATTGAATGAACGATGGTCGAAGTGGCAATGAAAATTGTCCGTGTTTTCCATCCAGTTCAATGTAGCCGTGCAATATAAGGAATGTCCTGGCATGGCACCTAGTTCCCATGTGGTGTGTTAGGCTAATACCACATGACAGAAGGTGTGGTATTAGCCATTCATGTCCAGTCACATAAAAAAATAAAAAACTGTCTGTGGAACTCGTTGCCCATCACAGTCCGCTCCTGTCAAACTATCAGCTATTTCAAACATAAATGATTATACTTAAATGAAATGTAAATATAATAAAATGTTCTCATTGTATATATATATATATATATATATATATATATATATTGTTGTACTTGTATTATCTTGTAATAATACGAGTACAACAAATGTGAAGTTTGGAAGTTTAGAAGTTCCACTGAGGTAAATGTTTGGAAGTTTATAAACTCCGCTCGGGTGAATGACGAAAATGAAATAACGAAGTCGTAAACGATTTTGATGAAATTTTCAGACAATCTTCATGTTTATGCAACAGGCTTAGAAAAGAAAGGCTTAACGTATTCCTTCATTGTCCATCATGACATAGCCGAACACAGAAATTAATAAATTATTAAACACTGCTTCTTTACGGTACAAAGTTCATGTTGAAACTAGCTACTGATACTGCTACCGATGGCTCCTGACAGAATTGCGAGAATGGAATGTGTAGTAGTGTTGTAATTCAAACTCGAAAAGTATCGACACTTATGAAACCTCCTTTAATGTTTTATTTCGTAGTTTATTTATAAAACCTGACATGGATGGCTAATACCATAAAACTAACGTTATGATATTAGCCCAATACACCACATTCCTGAAACAATTAGGTGCCAAGCCAGAACCTTTCCTTTATGAGCATGGCTACATTGAACTGGATAGAAAACACAGACAATTTTTCATTACCGCTTCGACCATCTTTTCATCCAATGCGATGGTACCAACCAGGGCGGGCTTAAACCCTACCACCTAGTAGGAGAAGGGGACCTACAGTTGTACATGGATTCAGAACCATGGAGCAGCTCGCATTCGTGGCGAAATGCACTTATCCAACTCAGAATGAGAAATAAAGTGCTGTATGAACGGGGCGAGGATTTGAACCTAGGCCTCTGGTAAGCAAGGCAAGTCCCTGCGCCACTAGGTTGCGAGCCACTCACGGGGTTGTGTCGAGCCAAGGGTTATATATCGTAATAATGATGACAATGATATGCTATATATTACGCACAACCTACCTAAGTACCTGAATAATCATAAAGACTCATCAATCTGTATGTATGTAAAATGAATTTTATGCTATTAATAAGTATGTAATTAAGTAATATGAGTCAAATGTGTATGAAAAGATGGTAAAATGATTTTTTGTCTCTCAGTTTCGACAAACAGGACCCCAACAAGACAGCTGTTATAAGCATATGGACTATGGATCAAATCACTGAATTAGGTTTGACCAAGTGGAAATATTGGCAACAGAATCTCGGTAAATTATTTTGTTTGTTTTGACCTTAAGAGATAAAGGAAAGACACATGACACGAGTCATATTTTTTTCGTGAGTACGTACACGCTTCTTTCACCAATGAAATAAAAAATGAGGCTTACAAATTTACAAAGACTTACAAAAAGCCAACCTATTCATGCAGCAAATGCCATAGACGACATTCCACCCCTAAACTGTATAATAGGTCGGGGAAAAAGTCTTTTCGCATTATAGTATGTATGAACTTGTAATAAAATCTCTTTGGCTATACTATTTGTATCTGGCTGGTTTTGGTATCATTGAAAGTTTAAATTTTAAAGAACATAATTCCAAATTCAAATTAGGAAAATGTGTGATTCTCATTTGTTTTTCGTGCTGTCAAAATGAGTGAATCTAATGAAGAAATTCGATACATTTTAAAATTTTACTACAAAAAAGGTGAAAATGCAACGCAAGCCGCGAAAAAAATTTGCGATGTTTATGGACCTAGTGCAGTGTCTGTGAGAGTAGCACAAATTTGGTTTAAGCGTTTTCAATCCGGAAATTTTGATGTCAAAGATGCACGTCGCTCTGGTCGCCCTATTACGGATAAAATGGATGCCATTTTTGAAAAAGTGGAGCAAGATCGGCATATCAGTAGTTACGACGTAGCTGAAGAACTAGGAATTGACCACAAAACAGTTTTGGCGCATTTGAAAAAAACTGGGTACACAAAAAAGCTCGATATTTGGGTACCTCACGAGCTCACTGAAAGAAACCTAATGAACCGTGTACTCATTTGTGATTCTTTATTACGACGTAATGAAATCGAACCATTTTTGAAGAAGCTGATAACTGGTGATGAAAAGTGGATCACGTACGACAAGAACGTGCGAAAAAGGTCGTGGTCAAAGGCCGGTCAAGCTTCACAGACTGTGGCGAAACCCGGGTTAACTCGCAACAAGGTGATGCTGTGTGTGTGGTGGGATTGGAAGGGCATTATTCATTATGAGCTGTTACCACCAGGCAGGACCATCGATTCTGAACTCTACTGCGAACAACTGATGAGATTAAAGCAAGAAGTTGAGAGAAAGCGGCCGGAATTAATCAACAGAAGGGGTGTGACTTTTCATCATGATAACGCTAGACCTCACACATCTTTAGCCACTCAGCAAAAACTAAGAGAGTTTGGCTGGGAGGTGTTAATGCATCCGCCGTATAGTCCTGACCTTGCACCTTCAGATTTCCACCTGTTTAGGTCTCTTCAGAATTCTTTAGGCAGTGTCAGGTTAACATCACGAGAGGACTGCCAAAACCACTTGTCGCGGTATATTGATCAGAAGTCCCAATATTTCTATAGCAATGGGATCATGTCCCTACCTACAAGATGGCAAAAAGTTATCGAACAAAATGGTACCTACATACTTTAGTTAAATGTAAATAAACCATATTAAAAAATGTTTTGAATTTTCTTAAAAAATGCGAAGAAACTTTTTCCCCAACCTAATATTTATTTCCGAAAGAACCACATTCAAAAAGTTGAAACAGCTAGATCAGAATAAAAGTGCATGTCCGGACGGTATTCCTCCCCTCTTCTCAACAAGATGCGCCTCGTCACTTGCTCTCCCACTGAAAGAAATTTTTAATAGATCCCTCAAGGATGGATGTTTTCCGTCGATGTGGAAGGAAGCTCGAATAGTTCCGGTATATAAAAAGGACAAAGCCGATGATGTGTTTAACTACAGACCAATTTCGTTGCTATCCAATTTCTCTAAAGCGTACAAAAAGTGGTTATCAACGGGTGTGAATCTTGCTGTTATAACGCTACCTCTGGAGTACCCCAGAGATCTCATCTTGGTCCAATACTTTTTACGTTATTCATCAACGATATTGTGAAATGTGTGCGTAACAGTGAATGCTCACTTTTTGCTGACAACCTTACGATGCACAGTTATTACAAGAGGACCTAAATTGTATTGACGATTGGTGCAAAACCAAAAATATGTTACTCAACGTCAGTAAATGCTATCACGTAAAGTTCACAAGAAATAGAAACATTGTTGAGTCTCACTACAGGATCAGAACAAACGTTATTAAGGCGCTAGGACTAGCCAACTACTCGCGCCATACAAATGCACTTTTTAACAAATGTAATAATATGTAGTGAAACGCTTCAGCAAATCCAAATAGAACTCCAGGCTGATAATGGATTGTTAATATTTTTTTATTCCATCATTTATTTAAATAATAATAAAAATAAAAAAAGTTGATTTTTCTCATTAGAAATCGGAAAGTCATTCGATTTCTAGATATAAGCAAAAACAGCATATATGCATAAACAAAAAATTCCATTTGCTTTTAGATTTCTACATTTAGTCAAAAAAGTTCGGAAATGGACACCGTTTCCGCAATGTATTTTGTATAGAAAAAGGAAACATACATTAACGAAAATCATTCGATTCCTAGACAAGGAATCATATATTGTAAGGATGACACTTATAATCGTCAGACTTAGTTAGTTTACTTGGGGTGCCTCGTCTAACTTTGCGATTTGGCTAGTACCAGGCCCTTAAGCAAGTGGAACAAATTTGAGATCTTGGAGTGATCCTTGATAGCCATCTGAAGTACGCAGCGCACACTGACAACATAGTGTCCAATTCAGCCAAAATACTAGGATTCATAAAACGTAACACAAAATAATTCAAAAGCCCTCGAACACAGATTACTTTGTATAATGCATTAATTCGTAGCACGCTTAAATATGCCAGTGTCGTTTCGAGTCCCACCTACCAAACATATATTACTAGGTTAGAGAGAATACAAAAATGTTTTACAAGGCAATTAGCTTTCTCTGCGCCCCATATCAGTAGTAGAATAGACTATTCCGATCGCCTCCAATATTTTAAGATGCATTCACTTGAAAATAGACGAATCATGCTAGATCTCATGTTCCTACATAAAATAATGAATGTTGAAATAGACGCACCAACAATTCTTGAAAATATTAAGTTTGTGATTCCAAGACCAAACACAAGAATACGTCAAAACAACATTTTAAAGAATATATCCAAAAAAACAAACGCTGGGCGCCACGCAAGACTACCGCGCATTTGTCGAGAGTTCAATGCAATTTGTAATACAGATATTGATTTATTTCTAAACAAAAGTAAGATGTTCAAAAAATAATATATTTGATTTAATGTCTTGATCCTATGATACTTGTGTTTTACTTTATTATTATTACTTTTTTACTAAGAAAATATGTTTATAGTTCAATAAGTTAATAAGTATCCTAATTTTAGTCCGATTGTAAGAAATTTATCTGAACAAAGTGAAACACACACATTATCATCGAACAAAAACACTAATGATGAAAATCAACAATAAAGTAACTTGAGCCGCACAAACATTTTTAAGGTGGCCCAACCCGGCGGCCTCAACTCATTTGCGGGCACGGTACAAAACCGTGCTGTTGCGCTCTGGGACCTTCTCTGTTTCTAAGAATAAGACAGGCTCCGTGATGAGGAAGATGCAACCTGTCCACAAAAAAGACAATGTGCATAGTGTATGATTTGGTAAGATTTACGAAAATTTTAATTTCAAAATGACTTATAGCTAAAAGTAAACCACGACCGCTGTAGTCAAAAATCTAACAAAAACCAAATAGATTATAAATCTTGATTAAATAAGCTATGTCTGATGACTAATCTTTTTAAGATGTTCTTACTTTATCATTGCGTATACCACCTCCAAAGTTATTGTATAAAACGCTCGAAAAATCCGAACTTTCGGACGTTATAACATGGAAACCAAACACAATTTTACAATGCCAATGGTCATCAGACATCTACTTCAATCAAATAAAGCTATTTTGAGCAAAATTTTGAATCTCTGACAAGAAATTTAGGCGTGATCTTCTTTCCCCTTTTGTATGGGGAGATGAGCGGGTTGGGCCACCTTAAGGTTAGATTTCAAAATAACATGTCGTAAGCATACAACAACCACTATAAAATTCGCGGCAACAGACAAAAATTTAAATTTTGTAAACTAGTGTTATACATAATTGCCTTAACTACCATTAATTGTAATTAAAATTGTTTTGATTGTAGCTAATATTGCAAAGTATTAAATACCAAACGGAAAAGAAAGAAAACTCTAGAATTCAGCTTACCTTTACAATTTCTGCTATTCGTTAATAGAAGACAACTCGATTTAAGAAAAGAAGTAAACAAAATAACTAAAAACAATGAAAGTAAAATAATTGAAGTGTGTTTTATTTTGTAAGTGGACATGGATGGCTAAATACCACATCCACTGTCATTATATTACCACAACCCAATTTCCTTTTATGACCTACATTGAAATGAATGGAGAAAACAAGATAATTTATCATTACCGCTTTACCCATCTTTTCAGTCAATGCAATGGTACCAAGCTAGGCTTAGGTTTCCGAGCCATAGAAACGATTACATTTGACGAATCCAACTCAGAAAAGAAAAGAAAAGTGGTAAATGAACAGATGACGACCAACCCATGATCTGTGGCATGGAAATAAATAGCATCACTGAGCCACATATAGGTTAGGAGCGAATAGCTTTAGGGTGAGCCTTCCCGCTCAACTCCCCATACAAACGTGGCAAGAAGATCATGCCTATATTTCTTGTCAGAGATCCAAAATTTTACTTTAAATAGCTTTATTTGATCGAACTAGATGTCCTATGACCGCTGGCATTGTAAACTTATGTTTGGTTGCTAAGTTACAAGGTCCGAAAGTTCGAATTTTTCACGTGTATTATAAAACATTTTGGAGGTGGATTACTCAACAATAAAATAAAAAGATCTTAAAAAGATTAGTCATCAGACATAGGTTGTTTCATGAAGATTTATAATCACTTTGGTTTTTACTACAGCGCTCGTGGTTTACTTTTAGCTATAAGTCGTTTTGTTATAAAAAATTTCGTAAATCTTACCAAATCAAACACTTTACGCATTATCCTCCTCATCACGGAGCCTGTCTTTTTTTTTTAAACAAAGAAGGTGCATTAGGACAGTTTTTTGCCGTGCCCGCGAATGAGTTAGTCCCGCCGGGAAGGGCCACTTTAAGTGAATAGTTTTCTTGAAATTATTCTGCCTTCTGTGTCGTATTGCAATGTCTGTTAGAAAACAATATATCAACCAAAAAGTGCACGTTCGCAAAGCAAAAGGTTCGCTTGATATTGGTTCATACAACAACCAAATATGTTTCACCAAAACACCAATTCGTAGTGGTGGAAACATTGTTTTTTTGGAAAATACAAAAAAATGAGTGTGTGGGTTGCCAAGTTGAAATTACATAAGCGGTTTTTTTTTCTTCCCGAAATAGGCTTCCCAGCTTTCACTAAGGTTTGAGATTCTTTTTTTGCTGAAAATCTCAAGTCAGAAAAAAATACTGCCTCATTCATTCTAGTTTCTGAAAAGGCAAAGGTTATGTAAGGTACAGAGCGCATCACCCTCGGCGCCACAGTAGGCATTACCATTTACAAGGAAGACGTATTTGGTTCAAAGTACAATGTGTGCCGTCTAGGGTGATGCTGTTTGCACTTTTCATAGAAACATTCCGCGGCGCGATCAATTGATTGCAACCATTCCGTAAATGAGCATGACCACTAAAATTGACTGCTGATTAGCGGTTGTAGCGTATGCACGGCCTTTGTTGATGGAAGGGATAAAGAGGTAGTTAGGATTTTTGTCGGTTCATTGTTCGGATTCCCCGTAAAACATTAGTTCCCGATATTTACTAGGAGATAGTGTTATATATGTAGGTATAGAAACGATGTTCAAAGATTCAATGGAAATTGTAAGTGTTTGCATCCAGTTCAATATAGCACTGCAACATAAAGAAAGTCCTGGCATGGCACCTAGTTACTATGTTGTGTGTTAGGCTAATATAATGACAGTAGGAAATTTGCACTCGTCTGATGATAATTTTGCAAATTCATTCAAAATTAGCACTTCAGAAATCTATTGTTTTCTCAAAAGAACGGCCATGTGCGAGTCGGACTCGCACACAAAGGGTTCTGTGCCATCGTACAAGATTTACAAATCAAAACAGCTTTTTTGTATGGGGCCCCCCTTCAATTTTTATTATTATTTTATTTCACCTATTTGTTGTTATAGCGGCAAAATAAATACATACTTTGTGAAAATTTCAGCTGCCTAATGATAACGGTTCATGAGATACAGCCCTGTGACAGACGGACGGACGGACAGCAGAGGCTTAGTAATAGGGTTCCGTTGGCACCCTTTGGGTACGGAACCCTAAAAAGTATTACATTTTGAGCAAAAGTAATTAGTTGGTGCATAACTTAAAGTGTACCTATATTGGTTAATATTTTCAGATTTTGAAACAACTGTTAATAGAAGAACTATTCAGCACAAAATGCGTGTGACCGTTAGACACCAGAACCAGACCATACATAAGATTTTTTCACTTTTTGGAAAGAGACCCTAAAAAACATTTACTTTGCAAATGAAAAAAAAAATGTTAAATTGATTTACCACGACCCATTTCACCTTTATAGAGTGTAAAAAGTTTACTAAGCAAAAAGATATTGCCTATATTTTAAATGCACAAGCCCCTACATAAAAACAAAATGCAATGCATTAGATGAAAAGAAAATGTTTGGTGTTGTGGAGAAAATCGTAAAGAACTATTATTGTACACATTTTTTTTGTAAACTTAGACTAAGTGGACGTTGAAAAAAAAAAACAGCGGAGTTTCTTTCCAGTTCTTCTTCGCTGTGTTTTGTTTTGCTGAACTGGCCAATGCTAAAATATGACAAATCCGAGTGCAGTGTACTGTCTATGGATGATTAATAAACAATACAATACAATACAATACATATGCTGTATGTTGTTACGGTCAGCCCTAGCTTCAAACGTGAGATGTTAGAACGAGACATATCTACGATAATTCAACATTTCACACATAGATTTTTGGTTAAATATGTAGAATTATAAATTCAAGATCATAATGAAGCAGTAGCAATATTTCCTTTTTCTTTTCATGACATCCAGTCCATGAAACAATATGTGGAAGAAGATGCAGCCCAAACATTAACAGAAGTAAACCTTTTCGATTGGTGCCACAGCGCAGGGACATCTCCATCGCCAACTTCTTAGTCGCCACGTGCATCGGGCGGCTCAATCACTACTCAACTCGGTTGCCACTCCATATTCTTAACCCTACCTATCCTAACCTAACCATGTTAGTTAATTGGGAAATGTTTTCCGCACTAAGCGTACTTCACAGAGAGGCCGCACAATGGCTTCTCTGTAAAGTACGCTTAGTGCGGAAAGTGACTATGTAAACGATCCCAGCTCGTCCCAGAAGTCCAGCATACTCTAACTATAGCATTGGACCTATTTTGGACCTGGTGTGCATCTGACCCGCAAGGTGTCAATGAAATTGGCGCTGTAGAAGTGGGAAACCTGCAGCACCATAGTAACCGATTGCTTGCCATGACCAATTGGCTCTCAAGATCTTCATTTCCCAGAGAGTTAACAACAATAAAAAATGGGGGCAGTTATTCAGTGGTGAATCAGAATGTTCTTATATCAAAGTGCTCTAATAAAGCTGAAGAGCAAGTAAAGCTGAACAGCTTTCTAGCGAGCCGGGTATCCTATCAGTTTGTACATTCAAATAACTTGTTTTCAAACCATAATAATCAACCGCATTAAAAATAGGCCAGATTTATGTCAAAACAAGGCATTTGATAATACAGAAAGGAATATGTCCAAAATAAAAGTGGAGGCAAAAAGTTTTGAGTTGGTATAATATAAAAGTGCATTCATGTTGGAATATTAATTTATAAAATACATTTTCGTTTTACTATCTCATTTTCAATAGCAAATAAATGGTTGCTATATGACCTAAGATTTGCCAAACGGAAGCACGTCAGTTAACGCACGTCAACGATAGATTTAAAGAATTTAAGCATGATCATTTTCTTTCGCACAGTATGTTTGATGGCGGGGTTTGACTGAAGGACTAAATACCAAAGGAAACAGATTGTTGTTATTGTTTAGGTCGCATCACCTGGTAGAAGCTAGTTATAGCAAACGCAAGAATGGGGGAAGAGGGGGGCTGCAGTTGTTTATGGGAGATAAACGGATAGTAGATACTCACAGTCGAATTCCTGTAGGGCTGTGTGTTGTAAGGCGGCATGGGTCGTGGAGGGCCCCAGCCAGTTCCAGGCGCCAGCGGGTATGGACCAGGCGGGCCCTGTTCGTACGGGGGGTATGGCGTGGGTCCGCGGTGAGCCTGCAGCAGCGAATTGAGCGTCGGCGTTGGACCCGGCGCCTGGGAAACGCTTTGCCCGGGCATGAAGCGTTGTGGAGGTGGCCCCCGCGGACCGGGTTTGCCTCCCGGGCGCGGCGCGTAGTACTCTCCTCCGCCGCCTTCGTACCGATACTGTCCGTAGTCCACCGGCGGCTCACCGGGACCGCTCGCCGCGCCTGTTTCGCCCGCTGGCGAAGCGCGCTTGCCGCTACGCTCGGTGCCGTTCTGCAGTGCCGGCGCCGGCGCCTCCGCGCCCGCGTCGGCCTGCGTCGCCGCCATGTCCCGTCGCCGCCTCTACCGGCCGCGCGACATCTCGGAGCGGCACAACCCGGCGTCACATTCTCTGGATCGCAAGGCTGGATGAGGTTAGAGCGGGCTCACATTGCTTTCTCGAATCACACACATACACGTCACTACGCACCGAATCCACGGGCGCTTCACGACACTGCACCGAACACGGGAAACGCGAAACGCGGGACAAAAGAAAGATATAGCTCCGGCACTCAGCGCGCGGCCGCCATTACCACGCCAGACGTCACACCATAGAGCAAAGAGTGCTCGCGTCATATAACTACATTCACGCTGTTAGCAGTTGTTTTTCCGCTCAATTTTTCGCTTGTATACCAATACAAATGTGATACTTTCCATTCAATAAATCGGAAATATATTGCGCCAGACGTTAAATCAGTATAGCAATAAAATACAAAAAAATATATCTATATTTCAAATTCAATTTTAATTTCAACAAGACAGATTCAACCACATCGCAATCTCACCAATTAAAAAAGTTCGTGTCCTTTATCTACAAAACAACAACTTATTTGTAAGCAGAATAATAATAATTAGAAGGTCATCTTAATTTCGACAAGCATTGTTTTTAATTTGTACTTAAAGTGGAGCAGTTGTATTCCGAGTGAACTGTCAAAATGTAATACCGGAATAATCGTATCACCGGAGTAATCATACAAAATGCTACTTAGTATGGACATAATCCACGTATTAAAATTAATCCGCTCACTCTGAATACTGCTGGTAAATTTTTTTTGCAAACATTCATAGCAGACAAACTTTCTTGAAAATTATTTTAATAAATGTCATTATGCAATCTGTGATTCTACATATGTTACTATGAAGCCTTTATCACTTTTGTATTACAATAGCTCAATTTTGGTCTTTTATTAAAACATTCCCAATTTGTTTTAGCAATACCACGAGCGAACCGACACGGCGCGTGCAAGGGTTGGTTGCTGCGTAGCACGGAGTCTGTACTATACCGTACGAAAAAGAACGAACAAGAAACTGGGCTTATGCTAACAACGCTTGTATTTATGGAACGAACACGACACGTTCTCAGACGATTAGTTGTCATTCCTGGTGTGTCACAACGCTTTCATACTACTGAAATGACAGCCATGGGTCACCCGAGTGTTGGCACTTTCTAATTAGAGTGCAATGACATAACATAACATATGATGTTTGATGACGTCAGCCGAAAATATCTCACTTTCATCTGTGACTAACTCGTTTTCGCTTTCCTATGTATGGTGAATACTCGTGTGAGACCTTCTCATGTTCGTTTCTTTGTGTACGCTTCAGATAAGGGTGGTGGATTGCTGCCGATTGGTTCTCGAATAAGGTATGAGATATGTTTACGATAAGGGTGGTGGATTGCTGCCGATTGGTTCTCGAATAAGGTATGAGATATGTTTACTATGTAAACATCAACAATAAAATCGCTCAGACTAGTAATTTCGAGTTTTAGTACCAACTTAAAATGGTTTCATTCCTCATATGTTTACATATAACAATTGGTATGATTTACTCACTTTAAAAAAAAAACAATCCGAAAGACACTTTTAAAATGGCTATTTGAGGTTAGTCTTGTGAAATATTACTTTCATTTGTGACTTTTTCGGCACAGTAAAGCAAGGACTTTAACCATGCGGCCATAATTACAGTTTATTCTATTATTTACGAAATAGGTATTCGAGTTCATACTAATTAAAATAATAGTTGACGAATAATTACAAAGACTTATCAGCCGTATTCAGAGTGGTCGGACTAACTTTTATACGTCGGACTAAACCGGTTTTTATTACTAAATTATTGGGAAATGTGATTCATGACGTGGGACAGCTAGTGACGGCTTTTAAACAAGATAGTAGTGTTCTCTCAATCAGTAATGTGAGAAAGAGTAAGGCGAGATAAGCAATGTGCACATATTAAAATTAAATCGGAGCATAAACAAAGCAGCAATGATTCAATATTGCCATAATAAATGTTTAACTGCGGTCAAAGTTAGGACGTAAATAGTTTTGCACTTTGAATAAATATTTCGACAGGTACCAATATTAGTCTATTCTGTGCTCGCCGCTATGAATAAGACATTGTTTCGATCAATGTCTGACCTATGGACAATCTACTCTATTAGACAATTATATTCACAGTTGGCTGTCAGTATAAAACGTCAATTATAAATGTCAAGAAAATGAAATGAGCCGGATTAAAGTTAGTACGGACTAAACTCGTGCTAACGGTGGCCATTAAAGTTCGAACAGCTAATTGTCAATGCTTCTTATTTTTAGTGACGGCTTCACCAGGTATGTACTAGTGCTGTCCCGACCAATAATATGACAAAGAGTCATATTAACCTTACCCAACCTAATTAACATATCAGCATACCCACTGTGGCGACGTATCTGCGCCTCCAGTTTTTGGCGACGCATATGCGTCTCCGGTCATTGGCGGCGGATCTGCGGTCCGGCCACTGCTCCGTCGCTGGCGATGAAGATATTGGCGATGCATATGTTGGGAGGCAGATGGTGGCGATGTAGATATTGGCGATGGACATATGTACCACCGTCAAGAGACACGGCCCTTATGTCAAAATGACGTAAGCTAGCAATTTGGGACAGTCTCGTGTACGCGTACATTGCTGCAATCTCGGCAATATACGCATTTCGGAACGTAGGGGTTACGTGCATTTCAGGTTATTCTATATTCCATGATGCATTTTACCGTATTCTCCAAAGAGTTCGGAGAAGTCGCTGCTGGTCGCTGCGCTCCTACGGTATTTTCAGGATATTTTATGTTCTGTGCATACTCTTTTTCATCTGTCTGTGGAGGTCTTGGTGTCAAGATAGGTTTATTTCTTTGGTCACGATACTTGGAAACTCTTGGACACAGAACATATAATATCCTGCTCTTGGAAATGTTTGCTGCGATGCGAGCGATGTATATGTACATTTAAAATTTCTTTGAAGTGGTGAATGGGAAGTAAGATTTACCCTGATGCCTGGCCTGCCGTAGCAGCTATGTGGTGGGTGGTGTGGACAGCGACCGCGGGCGCAGTGTTCATAATTCTGTACCGGTGCCGGCGACGGCTGGGCGGGAAAGTGGTTCTCTTGACCGGTGGCGACAAGGGTGTGGGTTACGAGACGGCGCGGGAACTAGCGGCTCGAGGCGCCCGCGTCATTCTCGCCTGCGAGGACGCCGAGCGCGGCACCTCCGCCGCCGACCGCCTCCGCCGCACGACTCGAGCCGACGTGCAGTACAGACATCTCGACCTCTCCTCCCTTGCTTCCGTCCGCGCGTTCGCAGCCTCTCTCCTCGATAACGAAAGACGCCTGGATGTTCTGATTAACAATGCATCTGTTTCGCAGCTCGACAATTCTCTCACTGAAGACGGTATAGTTGTCGAGATGCAAATAAACCATTTCGGGCCTTTCCTTCTGACTGTCCTGCTTCTGCCTCTACTAAAAAATGCTTCTCAAGGTCGCATTGTCAATGCTACTTCGGTGATGCACTACTTGGGCAACATAAACGTAGAGAGGATTGGGGAGGTGGCCCGGGATAGCCATGCGCACAAGCGAGCACTGGCTACAAGTCGGTTGTGTCAGGTGCTGCTGACCAGCGAGCTGGCTCGCAGGCTGCGCGGGACTCGAGTCACAGCTAACTGCTTTCATCCTGGTGTCATTGACACTAAGGTAAGAGCCTGCTTTATGAGTAGATTTCACTAAACGTTGTCTTTGTTCTTTGAGATATTCATCTGCATATCGATTCCATTATAAATCTGAACCACCAACAACTTTAAAAGTTTAAAGTTTTTATTTCAGAAAGCCATTACATCAATGTCTTGTAATCTTTTCTCTAAATAATAGTAGGTACAAAATACTAATCTAAGTTAAATTACATGTTACAATAGCAAATATTATAAAGTTTAAACAGCTTTGGCTATTTGTACACAATAGTTATACACGGTGTAATATTTTTTCGCGACATTACTATTTTAATACCGATTATTTAACTATTTCGCATACTTATCATTTTGTGGTATTTAAAAATTAAATCTAAAATAGTAAAAAAAAAATCCAAACTTTTACCTCAGCGACAATTTCCCTTTGGAATGGTGTAAGCAGGCCACTGCCAAGGTCACGCGATTGCTGTCTCGCAGCTGACTGTGCACCGCTGCCAAATTTATTGTGTCGATCTAAATGTAAATTTTCACATTTATTTAAAAAACATCCTACTTTAGAACTTTTTGTAAATGCAGTGCGATTCCTATTACGAAATACTATGTTTTCATACTAGTATTAAAAATCGAAAATTTTAAAACAAAAGGTCAAAACAAGAAAAATCCTTCTTTTCGGAATCAGTATGCGACCCAAAATAACCCAATTTCGGGAATGTTGCCAACTTGTTTAACACCGTGTATATTGAATCTTGCCTTCTACATTATATTCGAGACCAAAATTAGGCGAACTAGTTTGACAGATAGAGTGTGGCGAGCTATGAAATAATTTTAATAGTGACGGGTAAAATGTTGATAATTAATATCGACATTTAACTGTGGCAGATAATTTAAGTCGATGCTATAATTCGACAAAAGAAACTGCCACTAAAATGTGAATACATCCGTAGATTCTTAGAATTTGTCAGTCCTATGTATTGAATTGACATTTTATTCTTTTCTTTCTTTACTTAAAAATAGTTATAAGCATATTAAATGTTTCAAAATGTGAAAGCTAGTCCTAAAATAAATTATTAGTTTAGATCTTGTTTAATACTCTGCACTATTTAATTTAAATGTTTAGCTGCTTTCTCATATTTTCTTGATTTTGATTTTATGAAAACATAATTCAGGAATTCGTTTTTTTTGTAACACTGGAAAGTAGAAAATAGGCTTAACATCTGTATTCAATACTGTAGCGTTTATTGTTTATTCATCATTCCTGGACAGTAAACTGCACTCGGATTTGTCATATTTTATCATTACCCAGTTCGGGGCAATCCCAGCAAAGAGGACCTGGCAAGAAACTCCGCTGGTTTTTTATTCAACGTTTACTTAGTCTAAATTTACAAAAGTATTTAGACTCACAAATAAACACGCTAAATTAATATGAATTGACGAGAATCAACAATTCATGTCATATGCAACAGTTCATGACAAATATCAGTTTATTAGTAAAGACCATGCCCGCCATCTAGCATATTGCCATTTGGAGCCATTTCCGAAGAAAAATACCACGTGGTACAAATATCTCAGTTAGTTAAAATGCAATAACAATTACCTACATTGACCCATGATTCGTCCTGATAGTAAATAGGTACGCCTTTTTTCTTCTCAGATCTTTAATTCATAGCAAATAATTCCTTCGCCAAGAAATAATTCCTTCGCTTCCTTTGCCTGTCAATAAGCATGCTGCGACGCGTTCGAGTGATGTATTTGAAATTTAAATACTTGAGAATTCTTTTCATCGTAGTCAGAGAGCAGTTTGGTAACTCATCGTCCTCATTCACAGCGTGAAGAACCTAAAAATAATTCATTTCTAGTTGACTATATTTTATGATAATAAGCAAAAGATGTTTTTGGTAAAACATTAATAAAAATCTTTACAAATTGTATATTAATTTTAGATACCTTGGCCACAGTCGGTGCTTCATTGTTGTGATAGAAAGCATGCACTTTACATCGTATCGCTGAGAATGTGAACTCATTATTTTTGTCCTGGAAATTACTTTTTGGCTCGGGCTTATTAGGAGACCTCAAACTTTCATTTTCTTTATATAAGGTGAGTTTAAAGTAATCTACAAGCCTTATAGGGTTGATTCAGTATCTGATATAGAACAACTTTTGCTAAGAATGTAGGCATGTAATTTTTTTTGTTCCATTTTAATTTTTGAGAAATTTAAACATATGTTCTTCCCAGTATTTTAAACAACTTTTGCGAAGAAACTATGCACCTATCTGTAATGGTTTCCAAGAAAATAATTTATTAAAGTGCACTAACTCTTCAACTACCTAATTAAAAATATAGGTCAACCACGGGGCTTTGACCCGACCGTGACCCACTGACACAAGACAATTCTCCGCCGCTGCCGCCGCCGCCGCGTGCGCAGACAGATGCCCCGCCACCCCATCTCCGCCGCCGCCACCGCCGCCCCTCTCACTGAAGGACGTTTGTTTTCGTTTTGAAAGCAATTAGTATGTCAAGGTCCATGACGCGCATCGGACCTGAGTATCACACGTGAGTGAATTTAAGTGAAGCGAGTGCCGATCGGGCGAAAAAGGACATGCATGCTTGTGTACATACCTACATTACAGCCGCGCCGACCAAATCCATAGCCTGGCGCGGCGTGTGTCAGCGTGGGAAGGAGGCAAAACTATTCGGGTAAGTAAAACAGACTCTGCCGCCGCGCGCCGCCGACCGGCGCGGCGCGGAACCTATTTTTCAAATAGGCAGTTTGAAGAGTTAGTGCACTTTAATAATTTATTTTCTTGGAAACCATTACCGATAGGTACATAGTTTCTTGGCAAAAGTTTTTGACAATACTGGGAAGAATGTAATGCATAAATTTCTCAAAAATTAAAATGGAACAAAAAAAATTACATACCTACATTCTTAGCAAAAGTTGTTCTATATCAGATACTGAATCAACCCTATAAGGCTTGTAGATTATTTTAAACTCACCTTATATTCTTTTAGCACCTTATATATAGAGGTCCTCGATATACCGAGAATTTCTGATGTTCTGAACACACATTAATTTTTGCTTACCCTTATCTTTTCAACTCCGGGCAAATCTTGTTCACGTTTTTCCTCTTCAAACACATGCTTGCAAACGTTGGATACCATGGTGTCACTTAAAGCTTGGCATTTTATTTGTTTGGAGGCGACACACAGGCAGAGGTTGATGGCTGAGGTGGTTGGGAATCCATAACGAGTTTGTAACAAAAAAGTAAACTTAACAACAGTGATAACGTAAACAACACTAAAAAAACAAAAACGTAAATCAAAACAAAATGATTGAACCAGGCACTAAAACATATCCAAGCAGTCTGAAGAGTAGTAATGCCCAAAAAACAGACTTGAGTGGATACACATTTTAATTTGTAAACGAAATGGTGTTATATATATACGTACATACATATACGACAGTGGTGCCATAAAATTGACACCGTTAAGGTGGCAAACTCTGCAAGCTAAGGCTTAAATACACTAACAAATAACATAACCGTAATTATAAAAGATTAAGAATTACTTACCGGCAGGGCAAGCATAGGAATCAGTTGCGCCACGGAATATTCTAATCCGGACTGGCGTTCCATGCTGCCAAACGTCATTCTTCGAATCACAGATGTCAAAATTAGGTCAAACTCGTTGGAAATCATTCTGTGCTCGCCATTAAAATCTCAGTTTATTAACCAAATGTTTTTTTTTTCCTTAGTCCAAGTAATCATTCATATTTTTTACACTTGAGTTTTACAAGTTTTACGAGTTTTACAAGATTAAATCCTACATTGGGGAATGTGTAGGAGCAGATTTGTATGTTTATTTTATATCCAACTCACTCAATATAGTATTCCGTAGGGATAATTATGTGTGCAAATCAAGTTATCATTGAGTTGGTTAGGAGCGTTTCCAAATGGTCTTATTGAAAATTTAAAATACCTACGCCTGCAATCAGAGAAACTGTACAATATTGCTCACGACGACCATTTTATTTCTACACCCCGGGGCGATTCCTCGGGCGACTCATATTTATATGAAACGCACATGTGAATCTTTGTTAGAAAAATAAATTGGTGGATCCAGGTTGATAAAACCACTATCTCTCGCTTAGAAAGGCAGTGCTTTGCCTCGAGCCTCCATGGCTACGGCAAAATATAAACGTTTTTTGTGAGATTGTACCAACATAGCTACCTATATTTAGAATGGTCGCTTGGTCGTATTAGGATTTAAAAAAAAACAACTAAAATTTGTTTTGAAATTATTTACTTATACTCCTCTGAGATTATAAAATATTCAAATCAAATGAAATTAAGAATAAATAAGTAAGTCCCCCCAAAGGTAATACAATCTCATTTTCTTTTGTTAATTGAAATGGCAATTAAATTGTCCGTGTTTTACATTTTTTTTTTTTATGCGACCTGACATGGATGACTAATACCACACAACTACCGTTATGATATTAGCCCAATACACCACATTCCCGAAGGAATTAGGTGCCATGCCAGGACCTTCCCTTTATGAGGCACGGCTACATTGAACTGGATGGAAAACACGGACAATTTTTCATTGCCGCTTCGACCATCTTTTCATCCAATGCGATGGTACCAACCCGGGCGGGCTTAAACCCTACCACCTAGTAGGGGAAGCGGACCTACAGTTTTACATGGATTCCGAACCATGGAGCAGCTCGCATTCGTGACGAAATGCACTTATCGAACTCTGAAAGAAAAAGACAGTGGTGCAAGTTGGTATCGAACCCGGGCCTCTGGTACGCTAGGCCAGGCCCGCGCCACTAGGCTACGAGCTAGGGCGATACCGTTCAATTAATATTAACTCAGTTAAATTGGTCAGCAACCTATAACCTTGAAATAAAACTGTGGCGCCATCTGTGGTAAAGTTTGTCAGCCGTCCACTCCATTGCAAGCACAATCCTACTTTCTCTTTTCAACACATCAATTAGTATAGTGCATCCTTATCTATACTATAAGCAAGCGATGTGTCCGTTCCGCTGCAACAAATTGCGTAATTTGTGGCCCCGATTGTGGCAACGAACAGTGGCATATAAAACGGATCTGCAAATGCCTAATTCGGGTAATATATGGTGATTCATTGAAGGATCAACAATCGGACCACCAGAGCAAAAAAAATGTATTTACGAGTATTCACAATTTCGACTTTACCCGATCCTCCGTCTTGGCGGCCGGATGCGACACATGCCTGACTTGTTGCAATCGAATAAACAGGAGCCAAGAAAACACTGCCGAAAGGTAGCTCAACAAATGTTCCATATTTGTACTAGATCATCAATCTACGGGAAAGGGTAAATTTATTTATAGTTATTTACCTTAAAATTAAATCTGTGGCTATTATTGTACTAAGCGAAGAAGAAGCCATAAATAAACACCACCAGAACTTGGTTTTTTCTAGACCCATTATACCCTAGCTTATTATGTAGTGCTGCTGCATTCCCATCATAGATAGAGCTCCCATAAATATTTATAACTTCTTAATAATGAACATATAAATTACTCAAATTTATACAATTGATCTAAAACACTGTAACACACAGGTGCAGACACCGACTAGCATGCTGTTTCTCCTCCCGCTGTTCCGGTTCTTTGATCCGGACTGTTTCCGTGCCGGCGAGGTCGCCCGCACAAGCGTGTTTGTCGCCTCGTCACCGAGCCTCGCTCGTGTCTCTGGAAAATACTTTGTGGACTGCAAGGAGACAATGCCGTCAAAGGTGGCACAGGATGAAGAACTCGCTCGTAAACTGTGGACAGTTTCGGAGAGACTGACGAAGTTGAGTGAAAGTTGAGTGTGTGGTTTATCAAACTGTGATTTAAATTGTTAACTGTTTACTTGAGTATTTGCCTCTAGTCATTTGAAAGTTTTGAGGCATGTAAACTACCAATTATTGAATTTATAGTTATCAGTTAGGTTTCGTATAAAAAGAGAAAATGTTTATTAATTGATCTCGATCAACATACTCTTTTGTTAAGAGCTATTTGTGTTCAATATAATTATGCTTTACCATTTTACAGTGTTATATTATTACAATATTGGCCAGTAATGACAATATGACGATAAGGCTAGGTTTAAAATAGTGTTCTTTTTTACTGGCATGCTATTATTCCACTCTATTCCTATTCCATACAGTGCGTAGCTAGCATGGGTGGCAGTTGGGGCGGATATTGATGGTTTCACCTCAAGAATTAATGTGAGTAGGCATCCAATATTCCCACTCAAGACCTATTGTCTCTTTGACAATGAGAACCTATTTTTTTTCCAAATAAAGAAAGTGCTCATAGTTTTATAGCTAACTAGTTGCGGTACCCGGCTCCGCTCGGGTTTATTTTGGGCTGAATTGTTTCATGAATAAAAAGTTGCCCAAAGGGCTGGTTCAAAAAGCTGGTCCAGGACAATTTATCCATCTAAAAAATTTTATCAAGATCGTAAGAATGGATTAGAAACATCAAATAATTTCCATTAAGAGCTTCGGAAACATTTAGTGGCAATAAAAAAAAACATGTGTCGCCAGAACCTTTCTGCACTTGCATTGCAATATTACATACCTAGTAAGTAAGTACCGAAGGGATCTTAAGTTTTACGTGGACTCCAAACCACAGCCAGCCTCAACTCGAAAACGGTAACCCATCCCGAACCTGACTGCTCCCAGAGATGCTAAACGTTGATCAAATACACATAGAAATCGGGTGAGTGGTTGGCAAGTTATAAGAAATAGCTGAGGTACCAGGCTCTGCTCAGGTCAATGTCGTTTTGGACTGATGGTGGGCCGAATTATTTCCTGGATTTCCAGCTTGTGGTCTAGGGGCTAGAGGACTTGCCTTTCGTGCGAGAGGTCTGGGTTCAAATCTTCACCCCGGTCATGCAACCGCTTTCTTCCTCTTTCTGAGTTGGATAAGTGCATTTCCTTACGAATGCGAGCTGTGCCATGGTTCGGAACCCATGTGTAACTGCAGGTCCCAATCCCGTACTAAGTGGTAGAGTCAAGCCCGTATTGGTTAAAACTATGATTGAAGCTGCAATAAAAAAATGTCCGTGTTTTCCATTACAGATGCGAAAGTAACTCTTCCTGCCTGTTAAGTTTTCCCGTCTAAACCGCTGAACCAATTTTGATGAAATTTGGTAGAATAATTTTAAACTACAATTTTGGTGAGAGAGTCAGGACCTTGCGAAAGGACATAGGCTACCTTTTGTAGCAAAAAGTCAAAATTCAAAAGGGGTAAAATTTCAAAGGGGGTGAAACTTCGTATGAAGAACTCTTATAACATAAAATGTTAGGTACAGCCCGACATCAGTCCGAAACGATATTGAGCCGAGCGAAGCTCAGTATTTTAGCATCTTCATAAATTATACTCTATATGTTATTCTGGTGTATAATCTATAATATTGTAAAGTTTCCAACTCTGTTCAGTAGTTTTTTCGTGAAAGACTAACAAAGATCCATACTCACAAACTTACGCGTTTATAGTATTAGTAGGATTGATTAATACTCAAATCTATGTTTGAACTTTGGAACTTTCACAAGTTTTTTTTTTTTTTGTCTCCTTTCTACTGCAATCTGTCTCCCTTTTGGACATTCAACAGTATGTTGGTTTCTCTTTCTCACATGTCTTGCCTGGTATGTGGCCAATGTCATATCCAAATATATTTTTTTTCCTTTAGTTCTGCTAGGGCTTGATTGGATCCTGGGGAATCTTTCTCTTCAGTCGGCGAGCCTCCGATGTAATGTCCATAAGTTTTTTTGCCAAAATGTTAGGGTGTTTTGTGATTCTAGCTTTATATGATTTTATCTGTCTCTCTATCTCTTGTTTGACAGTTGGCATATCCAGGTCACGGTGTATCAAGTCGTTTGGTACAAAAACCAAGGAGCATTTGTTATCATGCGGAGCATTTTATTTTGGAAACGTTGGATAATTTCTATGTTGGAGTGTGAGGCTGTTCCCCACAGTTGGATGCCATACGTCCAGACTGGTTTTAATATGGCTTTGTATATTGAAATCTTGCTTTTGAGGTGTAGTTGAGACTTTCGACCAATTAACCAGTACAGCTTCCGCAATTGTATCCAAAGTTGTTTTCTCTTTGTAAATATGTGTTTTGTCCAAGTGAGTCGTCTGTCGAGATGGAGGCCAAGATATTTGACATGATCTGACTGAGGGATTGTGACATTGTTCAGCTTGACAGGAGGACAAGTGGCTCGTCTCGTGGTGAATGTAACGTTCACAGACTTTGTTTCATTTGCTTTTATTCTCCACAGTTTTAGCCAATTTGAAACTCTATCCAGACTATTCTTGGGATACATCTAGGAAAGCGGCGTTACAGTATTCTTACAGTATTCTTTTGCTCAAAAGTCTGTGAGTCTGGTCAATAGTTCCATGATAGTGGCGAAAGCCAAATTGATGATCTGGGATCAGGTGCTTCTCCATGATTAGCGGCATAAGACGTCTCAGTAACAAGGACTCAAAAACTTTTGACGGAATAGGAAGCAAACTGATAGGTCTGTAAGATTTTGGATCTTCGTGTTTTTATCTGGTTTTGGAATCATTTTGACTTGGGCTACTTTCCATTGGGAGGGGAAAAAGTTTGTATTAATTATTGCGTTGTATAATGAGGTCAGGTAGGTTATTGCTGTTTCTGGTAATTCCTGTAGAACTTTGCCTGTTATGAGATCATATCCTGGTGCCTTTTTGGGATTAAGTTCTTTAATAGCTCTAGAAACTTCTGCTTTAGTTAACTTTTTAATAGGTTCATTAGGATTTGTGGGAGTCTCTAGGGCATTGATAACTTCCCGCAGGTGTTCAGGAGGGCCTTCATACGGATGAGGACTGAAGACATTAGTGAGATGCTCTGCAAATGTTGAGGCCTTTTCGGAATCGCTTCGAGCCCTGGTTCCATCGATCCTACGAAGAGGGGGGCAGGCAACAGTTGGTTGTTTCAGCTTCTTAGTAGCCTTCCACAAGGAATAGTCAGTGGCCACAGTGGCATCTAAGTTAGACGAGAACCTTTGTACACTTTCGTTTCTGTTGTCTGTAAAAATTTCTTTCAGTTTCTTTGATGCTTGGTTTGAGGCGAGTTTTTAGTTGTGGACATCTGGTCCGTTGCCATTCCTTGCGGAGTCTCCTTTTTTCTGTTACTTTGATAAGGATAGACTGAGGGAAATGTAGAATTGGATCTTTAATTTTGATTGGTGGAGATGCTTCCCATGCTGCATTTTGGATTGAGGTGTTGAAGTGTTCAATGGTTAGCAATATGTCTTCCTCAGACTTGAGTCTTACATTGTATTCGATAGCCGAATTTACTAGCTTTCTGAAGTAAACCCAATCCGTCATTTTGTTGGGCAGTGTGCAGTCTTTTTTTGCTTCCTCTACTTGGCTTGATATTGTTACCATTACAGGAGAGTGATCAGAGGATAGGTCTAAGCAGCTTTCACAGGTTATATAGGTTTTAGCTATGCGTTTTGTCACACAACAATCTATGAGATCGGGTGTTTTCTTTCTATCAGTCGGCCAATATGTCGGTTGCCCAGATGATGTGATATCAAGTCCTATTGTTTGTGCAGATTTAAGAAGTTCTCTTCCTCTTGGGAGAGTTAATCGTGATCCCCAGGATGTGTGTTTGGCATTGAAATCGCCTCCAACAATAAAGCGTGGTCCGAGAAGCTTAAAGAAATCAGTGAATTCTTGTGATCTTATTTTAAATTTAGGTGGACAGTAAATCGATGTCACAGTAATTTTACTTTGCCAGTCTTCAACAACAATGCTAGTTGCTTGTATTTGCTGTTTGGAGTAATTGTTAGACTGATAGTGTTTAATTTTTGTCTTAATAAGAATAGCAGAGCCTCCATGTGCTTTCCCGTCGGGATGTATTGTGTGATACATGTTGTAGAGTGGAACTACAAAGTGGCTTTTAGGTGTGAAATGCGTTTCAGATATTAGCATTATATCAATGTTGTGTGTATTTAGAAAAAGTTTTAACTCTTTAGAGTGGTGTGATAGCCCATTGGCGTTCCAGATACACAATTTTAGCGCATTGAATTTTGTGCCATCATAGACATGAGATCAGCCAGCATCTTTGTTATGCCCATCATTTGAGTCATCATAGCCTGGAACATTTCCTTTAGATCTTGCGGTGCATTGGGTTGGTTTGTTTGATTTTGTGTATTAGAGTGTGAGTCCATGCTAGGAGGTTGTGATTTGTGGTCGGCGTTTACAGCTTCAGCATATGTTTTGGTTGGGATGTCCCTGAAACTTCTGTTTGTTTGCATTTGGTGCACAGTCGATGCCAATTTCTTAGGTCTGGGAGGAGGATTTTTTAATTTTTGGAGCTCTTTGTAGATGGTGCAACCTTTATAATTTGCTGAGTGGTTACCATCGCAAAGTACACATTTTACTTTGTCTGAATGTTCTTTCCTAGGGCATTTTTCGGTTGGATGGTGCTCAACACATTTTACACATCTGGGTTGTCGATGGCAGAATTTGCGAGTGTGTCCATATGTCTGGTAGTTAGAGCATTGGGGAATCTCCCGTTTGGGTCTGGGTGGTTCAAACACGATACGGCAGTGGAGAAGGTATTTCACTTCGTAAATGTTTTTGTTGTTTGAACCAGGTTTAAGGTCGATGTAAAACATAGACAAAGGTTTCTTTGTGGTTCTGTCCTTTACATTCCATATGTTGGTGACTTTATGGCCCAGCTCTTCAGTGGCAGTAGAGAGTTCGTCGGTATCTGTAGATGGGTGTATGTTTTTTAGGACTACTCTGAAGCTTCTTTCCTGTTTTGGCTTATACGTGAAGAATTCTGTTTCTTTCTTCTGGAGCTTTTTTATTATTGTTGTGTATGCCTGTGAGCTTTTGGGCTGTATTTTTACTTGATCCCCTCTAAGTACTTTTATCTCGTAGTCGTCTTTGACCGTTTCGTTTAGGAGCCTCGTTAGAGGTTGGATGTTTGTGACTTTGTCCACAAATATTGGGGGAGGCTTAGGTGTCACTATCATAGTTTCGGTCTCTTTTGCTGGTTCTTTATCAAGGGCCGAAAAGCGGTTGGATGTCGACACTGGTGCACTGAGCCAGTAGTTCAGTTTTGTTTGTTTTTGTTGCCTTGTAGTATTGTCCGGGCTGCTTCTTTGCCTTTTCTGTGCTTGGACCTGTGTCCAGTTTTGGTCGGAATAGTTATCTTCAGTTTCTTCTGTATTGTTTCTTTTTTCCATTTCAGTTTGAGTTTTGGCTTCTGTTCCGGTCTTAAGTGACAATTCGCCACAGGAGTTAGAGCGCTGTTTGTTGAAGAAGAGACTTCTGTGAAAGAGTTGTTGGTTCAACTGTTTTCGTGCTGGTATTGCAGTTTGTGTACTGTTATTATCATCATTCATTTTGTTCCCACGAGTTGGGTCGATATAAGGAGGTCACTCCTGGGGTGACGCCTCTTCCCAGGAGAAGGCACATGCAGTGATGGTTGCCAGAACATCAAGGTTGGCGTAGGAGACTGGTTCACCCACCAGCCATACATCCTCTTGGCACGTTGCCCACCGTAGGATTGGGGTATTTTTTTAGAGAGGTTTTCTTCCTCGCAGCCCGGGTGGGGTAAGCCAAGGCCCCCGTTCGCGCGAGATATGACCACAGGTTTACGGTATGTGCTGGAAGGCATTTCTGTCCCCCTTTTTTGCCGTCTTTTAGGAGGTATTTAGTCCCCAAGGCTAGCACTGCCTCTTCCAAGTAGGTAATTTCCTACTTAGGTTTATGGTTATACTGCTCGGTCGCCAGAGCCTCGTCAGATATCTAGCAGGGTGCACCGTGCTTGAAGAGCACCGTCAGTATTGACGCGGGCAGGAGAGGATGACATTTGGGCCGGTAGATGTTAATTCCGTCACCCCTTACACCCCACAAGTGAAGGGCAGAATAGTGGTTATGCGGTGGAGACGGTGAGGTGTGGTATAACAAAATCCATATATTCCATATGTAAAACGTGTAGCAGACTGGATCTGCATACCATTACGCAGGTTATATCAAAACATTTTATAAACCCATGCCTAAGATCGCTTCAATACCGACGTCAGTCAACGACAAGATAGCGATCCAGTCTCCGGGCGTGTACAAAATACCTTGTAATTGTGGCAACATCAGGCAAACCAATCGGAGTATTCAAACAAAAGTATGAGAGCAAATCAAGGTGGTCCTAAATTGCCATACTTTTTAAACAATGTTAAACTCAAGCCAGTGGATTCACAAAAGGACCTGGGAATCAACATCACCTACGACTTGAAATGGGAGACCCATATTTCAGAAATTATTAGGAAAGCGAACTCACTCACATCACACACCTGATATTATGTTGAAAATTAAAAAAAAAAATTTTTTGAATTCGAATATGGTTTTCAGATCTGGCAGCCTTACTTTATAAAGATATTCAGACTTTGGAAAAAGTCCAACAAAGATTCACCAAAATTCCTCTACAGCTCTCCAACCTAACATATGATGAAAGACTTAAAATTCTAAATCTTCCCTCTCTAGAAAGCCGCCGTCAGAGAGGTGACCTCATAGAAGCATACAAGATAATGACCGGGAAGTATGATTGCGCAAATCTTGCAAATATCCTCTCCTCTTCTCTCACCTTAAATAAAAACTCTCACTTAAGAGGACACAGCTTGAAACTCAACTGCACAGAATAACCACCAACAGCCGCAAAAAATTCTTTACAAATAGAATTGTGGAGATATGGAACAAGCTCCCCGAAGACGTTATCAATGCTAACTCAACCAATCAATTAAACAATCGTTTGGACACTCATTTTAAAAGAAAATAAAACAAAGAACCAGTAATTCCATATTACAATAGCACTTCACAAAAAAAAAAAAAAAACAAATAAATAAATGTGTTACCAATTACTCTTAGTTTGGATATGTTTTTTCCATGTTAGCCTGCGGTCCAGATGCATCCCTAGGTATTTAACCGAGTTGGTTTGCGGAAGTGTTTGATCACCTAACTTCACAGGTGGGCAATCTCCTCTTTTCAGAGTAAAGGTAACATGGACAGACTTTGAGGCACTTGCTAAACTAAGAGAGATGAACTCAACATCAGGTACCGGGGACTGTATTGGTTGCTGGACAGGAATAGTAAGCTGTCGATTGACAACAAGCTCCTTATTTATAAGACAGTACTCAAACCTATCTGGACCTATGGCATGCAGCTATGGGGTTCTGCCTGTGACTCCAACGTCAAAATTATGCAACGAGCTGAAGACTCAATACTGAAACAGCTAGCAAATACCCCATGGTTCATAAGAAACTGTGAGGTCCATTACTATCTTCAAATCAAGACAATAAAGGAAGAAATAAAAACAGTTGCTGCAAAATACAAGAAGCGACTTATGAAGCATCCAAACCAGCTGGCAGTGCAGCTTACTGTCCCCGACTGCTTACGACGCTTGAAGAGGCGTAACATACTAGACCTAGATGGTGTAAACAACGTCCCCGAAGCATGAGAAGCTCCCAATGGGGAACTAACTCTACACGACAAAACCACACGCAACACATCTGCTCATAGTCTAGAGACTGATTGCATGATAAATACCCAGAGGAAAAAAAAACAAATACTACTTAAATAACTTTCCACATGACGATCAACTTAAGCTAATGAAAAATAAGATTTAGACATATCAGCTTAGGCTGCCTGTCAAGTCTAAAATAAATAAATAATATAAAGTAATGAATTATGCAAGTCGGCCATATGTGAGCATGTCCTCAACAGCAGGAGTAATCATCAGGATCAATCAAACCGGAAACTGGTGGAAACCAATAATTCTAGACTTTTCAATACAGTTCTCCAATAGTCTGAGCAGGTTAAATATTTGAGCATTATCCTAGAAAAAAACATTTAGATGCGTTCTGAGCTTTCCCCTGCGTGTCAAGTCAGGTACTCTAATTCGAACAATTTAGAGTGACTATCAGTGTCGATACACCCGTCACTGCAGGACACCGTGTGTGGAACTGTCAATGTCACTTTTTGACGTTTCCAAAGAGTAATTATCGTCTTTCCACCGTGTTTTTTCATAAACCGTTGAATGTCCCTCAGTTCAAAATTCAAGTTCAGCTTAGAGCAATTGATTAGATTCAAATTTGAGGTGAACTACTAGCACTAATGTTATTTGTTTCATGTTTGTTGTTTTGTTTCCGTGAGCGCGTACTCTCCGAATCGTTTGTATTGCTTACAGCTTTGATCGATTTTGATCGATGTCTGACCTGTGGATAAACTTACAAAATGGATGATGTTAAGGCTCCAACTGAGTCCAGCGTAAAATCTGTTATTGGTGTTCTGAAAAAATAGGGCGGGCCACGGCTAGTCAGGAATCATCCAATAGCTTTCATTCTCACGATGTCGCTAGCTCCGGCAAGATCATTTACGACGCGCTATAGTCGTTCGACGCGCCAGAGTGGTTTAAATATTTCAGAGGTGGCAAATTAATTCAGATCTGATAAATGTTGTACTACACTTAATGAGGTTGGAATTTTATTCAAATCACGATCGGTTCGTGATTATGTACCGATTGTAGAGTTTTCGATTATCGCCGAACTAAATAGCAATTTGTATGGTTAGTCCAGTGCTAGTCTGCGTACTAAAATTTGACAGTTCACTCTGAATACGACTATAAAAACGTAACGGACTGGTTTCTTTCTTTTTGAAAGCGAAACAACAACTCAAGGAAATGTTTGATGTAAAAATGTATGCACCTGAAGGTTGTAAACAGTGAACAATACAAGTCGAGCGGTTGATTTCAGGAAATGTGTTGCAGGACTCGATGATACGCGTTTTTACGGCAGTAAAATGTATTGTTTGTTAGTTCGATCGGACGTCTTCAGTTCGTGATATTTTATGGCACACAACAGGTATACTAATATAAAAGAAATATGTAGCTACTTTGTAATATGTGTGTACCCACCTTGTTGTTAATGTATTTTACATAAACACAAATTCGTACAATGCTGCTGCAATAACAAAAACATCCTAACGATCTGAAAATCATAACGATTTCAATGAAGATCAAAAATACCTTAACTGAAGTCTCATGTAACACATTGGTCGGCATCTGATTGAATTCAGAGCTTACTAGCAAAGATAATACTAATAATTACTTCGTAATAGATGGCCATCTCCGTCCGAAGTGCAAGCCTTTCGCAGTTGTTTGTGCCGGCAGCAATAAAACTCTAGGTACCTCGAGAATGTTTACACCAAATTAAGCTTAGCGCGCTGCCCCGAAACATGACATTCACTTAGCAGCGCCAAATTGTGCGGCTGTTCACGGTTAACACATGTTATGCTATGACGAGCGCGCTGAGACAAGCTATTTAAATAGTTGAGTGCCACATTAAATTAATATTAAGAGATGTGTTTTGTCTTTATTTATTCTTGAAGTTACTTGTATTTTTTTGTTATTAGTTACGAACCCATCCGTCTGTAAAATATAATAAGTACAATTTTCAATTCAATTCATAATATACCTTACGTATTATTTTATTCAACATATTTTTTATTTACAAATATTATATTTATTTCGTATAAACTTGCTTGGTGAAAAGCTCTAAGTCATTATAAAATTGTTATGGTCTAAATGTGTTCCTACTAATTATGAGCACCTGCATTTCGGCAGTAATTTATATGGTAGTGTGACCAACAGCACCGAATAAATAACTAACGTAACAGAAGCGAAACTTATGAGTGTATTTCTATGCGTGTGCTATCGGCTATGTGTGCGTGGTGCGGGGGTGCGCGGAGTGCGCGGGACGAGTCCGCATCTTCCCAGGAATACTGCGTTCAAAGGTTGTCACTGACTGTGCAACCTCGCGTTAGTTTGGTACTCTCCGAGTCATTTATTATTACAACGTGCATAGTCGACCAACGTGGTGATTTTTTGGAGTGGTTGTGTGTGTGTGTTTTTTCTTCATTTTAAGTAATGGGGGAAACTTATAAGCTTTAAAGAAAAAGCTTTTAAGATGAAAAAGCGGAATTATATGCCCCTGAATGTTCTTAATATTTGATCCATCATTTATATGACTAATGTACTTTAACAACGATTAACAATTTAAAAATTATGTTTATGTTCTTATAATGTGAGCCATGTATAAAAAGTGTAGGCGTGAGGGAAGGTTCTGGGTTGGCACCTAATTCTTTCGAGAATGTGGTGTATTGGGCTAATATCATAACGGCAGTTGTGTGTTATTAGCCATCCTAGTCAGGTTGCATAAAAAAAACTGGGAGGAGCGAATGGGTAACGAAAGAATGACGAAACAAATTTACATAGCAGAAGAATCCATGATAAAATCCAAAACTGTAGGTTTTTATAAATATTCTAAACATTTTATACTAAATTTAAAACACATTGGAAAAATAAATGATTAAGAACAAAAACAATTTTTAGGATTCCGTACCCAAAGGGTGAAAACGGAACCCTATTACTAAGCCTCCGCTGTCCGTCCGTCCGTCAGTCCGTCCGTCTGTCACAGGGCTGTTTCTCATGAACCGTAACAGATAGGAAGCTGATATTTTCACAGATTATGTATTTATTTTGCCGCTATAACAACAAATAGGTAAACTTATAAAATAATAAAAATTAAAGGAGCCATACAAAAAACTGTTTTGGTTTTGCGGTCAATCTTGTACGATGGTACGGAACCCTTCGTGTTCGAGTCCGACTCGCACTTGGCCGGTTTTTTTAGTTTGTTGGCGTTAAAATAAAAAAAATCATTAAAACCTTTAACAAATAGGTTAATAATTAAATTACTATTACTGCATACATTATTTCCAAACATCCAAATGTTTCCTTTTGACCACTTTATTGACTTAAAATATGACTTTTATAAAATCCCCTTTTCCTATTAGGTGGTAGGGTTAAGCCCATCCCGGTCGATACCATAGCATTGGATGAAAAGATGGAAATCATTTCTACCCATAGATACCTCCGGGGAATTGGTAGAATAAATCATTGGGTAAAATTATAAACAAAATCTACTTAAATTTTATTTCGGTCATTAAAAATTAATCCGAGTCTTTTTATCTTGAGGCAGACCGGACTAGCATTTCCTAAATATTTTCGTTTGTTGCTCATTGTTGATGTTGAACGCTGAAAAAAAAAGTCAGTCGTGACTGCCGCCTCTATCACAGAATGCCTCTACTGTGCTCTATATTTGTTTCATACAAAAAATATGCAACAAAGATAACTTGATTCTTACTTACTAAATAAGAAGAATACAGGTAAATCAAGGTATTACCAAAAGGATAAGTTCGTAAGATGTGTATTTTTAGAGTTATTTGAACAAATATCACCGCAAAAACTGAGAGAATAACTAGGACAGAAACCACGTGCGTAGAGCCCAACGTCAGGGGCGGTACTAGTCGGCAGAGATCAGAAAACAAACGATAAAGGCGACCTCTGTACATACATACTGGTCCATTATTGAATGCGCGTCAGAATCGATTTTGCAGTTTGATGGCGAGCGCGAGGAAGCAAAATATTGTTTTCGATTTATAAAATCTATTTTTCGCGATTTCATAATTTTATGACGGTTATTCACTAGATAAATATGCAATCTTGTACTTTAAAAAAGAAAATTGCATAAATCATGAATAATTTCCAAGCGCTGGAACAAAAACCTAGTAAATGGGCGTCTGCAAACTTTTTTTTTTTTAAGAGTATAAACATCGCATTAAGCCCGTTTTACGGTCATACACTAGATAATAGTCCAAACTTTGATATTGAATTTTTTTTACTGGTATTTATTCTTAACCGGCTCTGAAATAACCATTGAAATAACATCAAAATATCGTAACGTTAGCGTCAATGGGCCTCTTAAGAAATACTCTATTAGACAATTATATAGTCGGCTGTCAGTTTAAAACGTCAATTATGAAAGTCAGGAAAATGCTATTCAGCGAACGGCGGCCATTAAAGTTGTGACAACTTCACCAGGTACTAGTACTGTCTCGACCAGTAATATGACAAAGTGTACGGAGAGAATAGTAAAGGGTACATGGTGTGCATGAAATCACAAACGTGCGCAATTGAGCGGCTCGTAGCCTAGTGGCGCGGGGACTGGCCTAGCGTACCAGAGGCCTGGGTTCAATTCCGACATGCACCACTGTCTTTCTCTTTCCGAGTTCGATAAGTGCATTTCGTCACGAACGCGAGCTGTTCCATGGTTCGGAATCCATGTAAAGCTGTAGGTCCCCTTCCCCTACATGGTGGTAGGGTTTAAGCCCGTCCGGGTTGGTACGATCGCATTGGATGAAAAGATGGTCGAAGCGGCAATGAAAAATTGTCCGTGTTTTCCATCCAGTTCAATGTAGCCGTGCTCATAAAGGGAAGGTCCTGGCATGGCACCTAATTCCTTCGGGAATGTGGTGTTTTGGGCTAATATCATAACGATAGTTGTGTGGTATTAGCCATCCATGTCAGGTCGCATAAAATAAAACAAAGTATCAAGTATTCAGTATTGCGATATGAAATGCTAAACCGCAATATAATATAGTCCGAGATTATCTTTCATTATCCTCGTATTAAGTATTAGTCCGAGATAAGGAAAAAGGGCATTAAAACGGGGTTAGTCCGCCCACTCTGAATAGCACCGTTACTGTTTGTAACTTGCTATTTATGGAAACTTTTTGCAGAAATAGCGACGATCGTCTGTGGCGCCAACTACATTTATGCACAAACCTTCGTAATCCAAGCGTATCGCAGGGCCCCGTGCTGTCCTCATTCCCGTTTCTACTGCAAATCGATGATCTCAATATGGGCTACAATGATTGCTACGCAGACAGCATGTTGCTAGCCAGGTACACCAGTCTCCCAACCGCAAGATAAGTAAATCTTTTTTAGTTAGTGGTTTCATTGTTTTCAAAAGCGTAGTTGCAGCAGTTTACAGCGTTCGACGTGTAAAGTCTATTTACCCATGCAACATAAAACATTTATTTTACGCTTGGAGGTGGCTGAGGAGGTGACCGGTTTCCCGTCGCACAGAGCTGCAGCGCCCGCTCCAGCGCCGCTGCCAGCGCCGCTTCCAGCGCCGCCAACGCGCCCGCCGTCCCTCCCCTCGCCGCCGACGGCGATCGGTTCCCCTCCAGCAAGAGCCGCACGAGCCCTTCGCCTCTCTGCAGCCGCAGCGTGGCCGCCGCGCGCATCACGCCCGGCCACTCCACCTCATTGTACGCGAGGTTCAGGCAGGCGAGGGTCGTATTGCCCACGCTGTACGCGTACCCGTCGCGACACTCGGTGTCTTCGTAGCCGTACGGCGCTTCCGGCTCAGCAGGCGCAGCATCCGATGCCCCGTCACCGGCGTCCACATCGCCTGACCACACCTTGCTCGACCGCTCCACATGGCGTTTTATCAGTGAGGATGCTGACTTGAGCTGGCGGCACCGAGCGGAGCCGTCGCGTCGCGTCGCCGCCACCGGTGACGCCTCGTCCGCTTGGCGCTCCTCGTCGTCGGCGAGACGAGCGCGCGCGCGCTCAAGTCGACGATGGCGCGCGCCCACGATCTCGTCGTACTCGAGCGGGAAGTCCCGCAGCGTGTCGAGCAGCGCGAAGCAACCGACGTCGGTGATGCGGTTGCCGGCGAGGTTGAGGTAGGCGAGCGTTCGGTTAGTGCGTAGTGCGCGGGCGAGGTGCGCCGCGCCGCAGTCCGAGATCGCGTTCGAGGTGAGGTCGAGGAGACGAAGAGCGGCGGAGGCGGGCGCCGGGGGGTGCAGGCGCAGCGCGAGGAGCTCGAGCGCCGCGTCGCCGAGGGCACAGCGCGCCAACGAAAGCCTCCGCAGGCGGCCGCGCTCGAGCACTAGGTAGTAGTTGGCCTCCGGCAGCGGCGACTCGTCGAGGCAGAGCTCTGTGAGCGCGGATGCAGCGGCGGCCGGCGCGATGAACTTGCCGAGCTCGTGCAGGGAGTGCGCGTCGAGCTGGAGGCGGCGCACGCGCAGGGTGCGGAGGTGCGGCGCAAATGGCAGGCAGAGCGCGAGGACCTGCAGCACGAGGCGCGGCAAGCACGCGTCCCCTTCGAGAGCGACCTCCACGAGCCGCTCGTGCGCGTCGTACACGGCGATCACGACTAGCTCTTGCCCCCCCGCCTCGCCTCCGCCGCCGCCAGTTCCGCCCTCCGCCGAGTCTGCTCCGCCTCCACCCTCACCGGCCGTGCTCGGACGACTTTTCTTGCTTCGGCTGGATTTTCCCTTATCAGACGATTTCGCAGTGAATTCTTCTATAAGATAAAAGGGTTGTGTTAATAGATTGTGATGGTCGGAAATTGAAATAGTTGTGGGCTATATGCATTGTCATAACCTAGTTACCTATAGGTACAAACGGCATCACCCTAGCCGCACATTATTGGACTTTTACCCACG
The DNA here is from genome assembly GCA_946894095.1 of Incurvaria masculella. Taxonomy (NCBI): domain Eukaryota; kingdom Metazoa; phylum Arthropoda; class Insecta; order Lepidoptera; family Incurvariidae; genus Incurvaria; species Incurvaria masculella. The sequence continues at coordinate 12,226,005 of OX335641.1, read as the reverse complement.
TACTTTTCCTTGCGGCGAGGGTGCTGCGCTCAGTAGGTGCGTTTATTAAAACCAGTGCCCTTAATTTTCTGTAAGTGAACACGGCCGTACGCATGCCGTACGTCGATGCGGCCAGTGATGAATTATTACAAAATCTGTTAGAAAAGCAACAAGATTTACGGGTTTTAGAGAAATAACCAAACAGTACCGCGCACTCTGTGGTGGAGCACTGGCACGATCGGGCAGCAGAACTCAGCGCAAGCCCACGGGAAAAAAATCATGAAGTCAGCAGGTGATGGGCGCACCTGTGTCTGCGCTATGTGGTCCATATCTAATATTCGCACGCTCCGTTCACGTTTCGCTTTCTTCATAACCCAAGCCTTTAGTTCAAAGTTAATTAAAATTGTATCAACCAAAATAACGAAGTTTTATCAATGACATACGTGTGACATACCCACGACATACCACTGTTCTTTTTCTTCCAGGCTGGTGAACAGACCTAGCATGCGCGCGCAGCGGTACATCCTATTTCTATGGCAATCACACTTGAGTTTTGCGTATTGCTGCCAGCGTCGAGTGAAAGCAAATAACGGTAAATTCGCGTTCGTTATTTCTTCACCTCCATGGTTCGAGGTGGTATAGGAATAAATACAGATAAAAAAAATCCAAGATTAAAAAGGAATTTTTGAATTTAGCTTTGATTTATTAGCGTTTACTTTTGTGAGCTGTGGTATCATGTGTCAAAAATTTTCTTATGAACCCATATAGATAAATAATTAAAGTTAATATTTTAAAATAAATCTGCAAATGCAGCATTTTGTTAGTGCAGAAAATAGTTAAAGCTACGTAAATGGGGGGTTATTTGGAGCTAGGGTAATGGGGCTATTACGCAGTAATATTATATTATCTATGAATGGGGCAGCTCAGAAGTATATGGTTCAAGTGTCCTTCATCTAAGCTGCACTCACAGATTAAGGAGTCGCATATATGTAACTTAGTCAAGAGACCGGTCCTCTTGCGGCAAAGACCGGGGTTCCTTTCTTGCTGGCCTTTATCTCGTAAAGCGATAAAGGCCGCCTTTTCAGGAATGGACGCCTGGATTCTGGCATATTGTGTCCCCTTCAAACGACTGGGCCCCACTCATGATACCCAGAGTTGTCGAAGATAGATTTGACCGGAGTGTGAAGGGATCAAGCAAATACTACATATTTGGTTTTGTCCGAGTGTTCGGTTCATTCATGCAATCAATAATATGCTTATGAATTTTAGAGTGAAAAGAGTTTCCTAGAATCAGAGAGAATTCGTCGGAGAGTCGGGGGAAAATAAACGCAAGTGAGATGAAAGTAATGGTTTTCGAGGGAGACGAAGCAGTGACTGGGTGTAATGTAAGTACATATGTGAAGGTATGTATGTATGAGAGTCAGGGGTTACCAATATCTGCATCGCCAATATCTTAAATCAATATCGAAGGGCAGTACGCAGCTCCCTCACCTAGCCCAGCCTTCCTATACAAAATCTGTCAGATTGGGTAGATGCAGCACTTACACAGCACTTAGCGCTCCGTAATCGCTGTGCCGGCGAAATCGGATGCGTCGCGAAGCAGGTATCCAACTATCTTAATAGTGGAAATGCCACTTAATCTAAAAAAGTATTTACTTTACAGAAAAGGGCACTAAGAATATTTGTTCGTATACGGAATAGAACCTCCTGCCGGCCTGAAGGCCTCGGAGAAAAGTTCAAAGAAGTCGTGAGTCTAGTGCTCCTGTCCTGTGATCGGTACTTTTGGCAATATTGAAGTCTTCTACGCTGTGTTCACGGATTAATAGTTCTCGTATTTTGTCTTTTTCGTTTTGTCTGATGATCGAATAGTCTGTGACAGCTTACTTTCTTTTTTTGTATCTTAAGGCAAAGCAAAACATTCGCCATACAGCTATGTTTTATGCATGTATAACTTTATTTTTATGTTTATTAAAGTGGTTTTTTTTTTCTGAGTGTAACCAGTACAACTACAACTTGAATAGTCATTGGCATTGAGTGTTTATTTTATTGCTGTATTGGTTCAATTTATTGCAATAACTTGTAAAGTATTAATCTTTCTTATATACTTGTTTCAATATGAATAATCGTACCTGTCCTAGTTACTGCATTGCATATGGTTAAGCATATTCTATTCATCTCATTCTGTTCCTTTGTTAATGTTTTTTTTCATGACAAAGTACTGTTTAGATATTTTGATATACACTTTTACTTGACCTGTTAAAATTCTCTGTTTATTTGATTCCATTTGCTGTTATTTACTGTATTCTGTGTCCCCTCGATTGTTTTTTTTTTTTTTTTTGCTTGCTATGTGCTTCTTTATTGTGTTAATCTGTTTACTTGTCTTCGATTTGTGTGTTTGTGTTCTATGACTAATCTTGTATTCTACCAGCGGGATATCGTGAGTGAGGTGCCGCTAGTTTATCAAATCGTTTTGGATACACTGAATATTTGTATGTCTCTTAGTTTAGTTTTTTAGTTTAATATTAATACTTATATTATTATATATTTATCTACGTATTTAAATATTTTTTGTATAGCTCTATATTTTGATACAATTCCATGTCAATATCTTCTGACACAGATACATTCCTTTCGGCCAACTCAACTTCATCCTCACTTGGGGACCCGTTTAGTGATGCTGAAGATTTATTATCTCACCCTAATACTTCTGACTTGCAATCTCATCTCGGCGATCTCCTGCATTCTAATTTCTTGCCTTACCCTAATAACTTCAACGTGTGCCACATCAATGCTGAAAGCATTCCTGCCCATTATTCTGATCTTGTAACTTCATTCACCAGTCCCGATATTCACGCAGTTCTTGTCTCTGAGACTGTTCTTAAACCGACCCTTCCATCAACTCTTTACTCGCTTCCTGGTTTCCAGCTTATTCGTAATGATCGCACAAATAAAGGTTGGGGAGGGGTAGGAATTTATTTGAGAAGTAATATTTCTTATAAAGTTATTTCAAAATCTCCTTCTGAGTACTCCGAATCGGCTGAGTTTATACTACTGGAACTCGATTTTAATCATACAAAATTACTTCTCGGAGTATTCTACTGTCCTCCGCGTGTTAACTATTTTAATACATTTGAACAAGTTTTGGAGCCACTTGTCTCTGAGTACACACATATTGTCATAATGGGTGACTTCAACACTTGTTTAATAAAAGAAGATAACCGGTCTCTTAAATTACGCCATATCATTAGGTCCTTAAATATTCATGTTCTTCCCCTTCAGGCCACTTATCAAATACATGACTCACATTCTCTCTTAGATTTAATTTTAACATCTCGTATTGACTTAGTTAGTTCCCATGGTCAGCTAATTGCTCCTGGTTTTTCACGCCATGACCTCATATTTTTATCTTACAAAATCAAACCTCCTAAACAAAAACCTAAACTATTATCCCTGCGTAATTTTGCACGAATGGACATTGATGCTTTAAGAGATGATGCTGCTAAAATAAATTGGGAACCTGTATTTAAACTTGATGCTATTGATTCAAAGGTCGATGCATTGACGACCAATGTCATTGAACTTTATAATAAGCATGCGCCCGTTAGAAAAGTTAAAATTAAACATGCACCTGCTCCTTGGCTTACTGGTGAAATTCGCATCTTGATGTCCAAACGGGACGCATTAAAACGTAAACATAAGTCACAGCCTTCAGAGGAAAATCTAGTACTATACAAGCGTGCAAGAAATCGGTGTAATAAGATGTGTAGGGATGCTAAACGCCGCCACATTCACAATTCCATCCTAAATACTTCTCCCAATGATATGTGGAAATTCTTAAGAACCCTGGGTGTTGGCAAATCAAATTCTGATGTCAATCCTGCCATCGACCTAGATGGTCTCAATCGTCACTTTTCCGCTTCTCCGGTGACAATTGGTTCTGCCGATAAAGCAAACACTATTCGCCAATTACTCTCACAAGACCCTGCTCATATTTCGCCCGAACCTTTCCAATTCACCCAAGTCTCTAACGGCGAAATAAGTAAAATCATACATTCAATAAAAAGCAAAGCTATTGGTAGTGATAATATGAGTCGTGATCTCTTCATCCCGATACTAGACTTGCTCTTACCCATAATCTCCAATATTGTTAATCACTCTCTGGTATCGGGTTGTTTCCCTGACACTTGGAAACGTGCTTATATCATACCACTACCAAAAAAAGTTTGTCCCTCTGCGTTTAGTGATTATCGTCCTATTTCAATTTTACCGTTTCTATCTAAAGTTCTTGAGCGTGTAGCTCATTTCCAACTTTCCAACTACCTTTCTGTTAATTCTCTTCATGACCCTCTTCAATCTGGATTTCGCCCATCCCATAGCACCACCTCTGCTTTGGTGAAGATTACTGACGATATTCGGCTTGCCATGGATGATCGAAAACTTACTCTTTTAGTATTGTTAGATTTCAGTAGCGCTTTTAATTCCGTCGATTTTGACATTCTCTGTGCCATCCTTTTCTCTCTTAATATCTCTCAACCAGTAATAGATTGGTTTTCATCTTATCTTCGTGGTCGCCAGCAATGTGCCCGTTTAGACAATGTTTACTCACCTTGGTGTGACATAACTGCTGGTGTACCTCAAGGCGGTGTTCTCTCACCCTTACTCTTTTCAATTTTTATTAATAAAATTGTTTCAATTCTCGTTTCTCACTACCATCTCTACGCCGACGACTTGCAGCTGTATAGACACTTTCGTATTGATGACCTTGCTACTGATATAAGTCTTATGAATGTAGATCTTGATTTGGTACTAAATTGGGCTACGAGGTTTGGCCTTCTAGTCAATCCTTCTAAGTCGCAGGCAATCATTATTGGTACTCACAAACTTCTAGCTAAGCTGAATCGAGACGAGCTACCTGATCTTTTGTTCAATGGCACTGTCATTCCTTACGTTAAATGCGTGAAAAACCTGGGACTCATGATCGACGAAATTCTGTCTTGGCAACCACAAGTTAGTCAAGTAAGCCGCAAAATGTTTGCTAGCATGCATACTCTGAAACTCTTAAAGAACTTTATTCCTTTCGCTACCAAAATTACGCTTGCACAATCCTTGCTTCTCCCTTTACTTGATTATGGTGACGTGTGCTATCTTGACCTCAATCAAGAGCTCCTTAACAAACTCGACCGCCTCCTCAACGTGTGTATCCGCTACGTATTTGGGCTTCGTAAATTTGATCACATCTCTGAATTCCGAACTCGTCTTCAATGGCTCGATATTCGTCACCGAAGGAATACTCATGTCCTTTCACTTCTCTACAGCATCCTTAATGATCCCAATGCTCCCTCGTACCTTCGTAATCGGTTTTCATATCTTTGCTCACATGGTCTCCCACTTAGATCGACCGGCTCTTCGGTACTGGCCATTCCCTCGCACACATCCTCCACGTATTCAGACTCCTTTACAGTGCACGCTGCGAGGCAGTGGAATCAGCTACCTCCCCATTTACGAAATTCCCCCTCTATCTATGTTTTCAAAAAAAATCTCAAAGCTTATTTTCTGTCTTTATGATTTCTTTAATTTTCTCCCTCATACTTCTTTAAGTTGGTCAGTATTTATTTTTATTTTTTTATTTCTTTTGCCAATATATATATTTTTTTCCTTAAAATTATATTGTATTAAGTATCATCTTTTATTTGTTTTTATAATATATATATGTAGTATTTAGTATTTATTTATTGATATTTATTTAGTTATATTTATGTACAGTTATATAAGTTATATATTTAAGTTTAAGTATAATGTGTATTTGTTGCATATTGTGTAGGAATTATGTTTCCTCTAAAGCTATTTCTCCATAGTTACTACTCGCACTACTGCTCACGATACCCAAAGGTAGACTGGTAGAAAATGCCTCCGGCATTAAGTTGTACCTTTTGCCCGAATGTTTTTTGAGTGCAATAAACTTATATAAATAAATAAATAAATAATTATTTAAAAACAAGCACAAATTCTAACATTACCAGCTCAGTATGTCCTGGAATGTCTAACACATATCCATAGAAACCGTGAAAGCAAATATCCCACTTGATTTAGACACAATTGTATCTTACCCAAAACAAACACATCTTGGTCGAGTTCAGAAACAGGGCCACCAAACAATTAAAATGCATAACAATATACCAGGCCATTTGAAAAGTCTGCAAATGGAACAATTTAGGAAGGATGTGAGAAAATTATTAATTGAAAATGTATTATATTAATTTGACGATTTTTTATATCACCAATTTTAAACACTTACCTATTCGTGTTCATTAAATTGTACTTGCCTTATTATAGTGTAAGTATTCTTAGTTTTAATTATAATCTGTAATAACTTAATATTAATTGACAACCGACGGGGCATTTTTATACTTAAGTAATAATGTATGAATTTATTGTTATTTTACTTATAGTAAAATGTTGACATGTTCTATAGTATTAAGTGCAGTCAGCTGCACTTGAAATAACATAGTCTACTGAATAAATATTTTGAACTATGAACTATCCATTTCCAATATCTGCATCGCCAATGTCACGTCACTATCACCAAGAAGCGGTTGCCAAAACTTGAGGCGTAGGTGCCTCGCTAAAGTAGGTGAGGTGGTTAGGTCCGCTATACGCCTTTCACCCCCACTTATATAACCAGTAAAGTTTCTTTGTGGATTCTTCTTAACCTAGTTTATCGAATCCACGGATCTATCAGGTTTTGAACTAACTTGTTTGGCTACCAAAAAAGTTTAAATTAGCGGTAGTTTATTTTTATTTTATTCACACAAACATAATCAGATAGAACAGTTTACAAGAACTTAATACTAACAATAATAATACATGCACGCAAATAGGATCTACAATTGATTAGTTCTTGTACGACAAACGATACCTCCTAAAGTTCCTAAAGTTTCAATGAATGAAAGGAATTCTGGCAGGGACGGATCTGCAAGGGCCCGCACCTGTATCGCTGGCGAAAGAGGTAATTGTCGATTTTGTTGGCGATGCTAGCGATAAAGTTTGGCGACGGAAATATTGACGATGAAGATGCGGGGCACCATGCTTGACAGTGGCTGTGTTCGCGCAGACTGCTCCGTGCCATTCGGTGTAAGAAGGAGCAAGAAATTAGCGTTTTGGCAATATGGTCAGTCCAAGTTCTTACAATTTTGTGGTAAAAACAACTTGAAATCGCTCGGAAAGCAGTGTTGAAGGTAATGTCCAATAGACCAAATATATATATATATATCCAAACAACATACTTTTCGAAGAAGCCCAAGTTCTATCCCTCAAAAAGATTTATGTGCTAAGGATTTGCTGTTTTTTCACAGCAAAGGTAAAACATTACTAAAAAGACCTGAGCACGACCATAACACTAGGGCAAAACAAAATGCGTATGTTCTACCGACTGCCACCTCATTCACTCGGAATCCTAAGGAAAGCAGCGTCTTTCCTTGAAGGACGACAGTTTTACGTCTCGGTATGTCGATGCCCAGCCCGCCGCTAGCTTATAGCGGCTGACTAAGGACCGGCACTGCAGAGCATGCCAAGAAGGAGTCTGGGTATTAGGGGATACCCTCAGGCCTGTACTTGCACACGAAATTATGCATAAGACCTTGATGACGACGGCGCGGCAAATTTGATTTTGGCACTGCAAGTAGAGTACACAAAATATAAAATAAAACGCGGCTCCGCTTTCGCTCATCCTTTAGTTAGAGTAACGACGTAACGGTGTGCAAAACTGAAAAAAGCGGCCAAGTGCGAGTTGAACTCGCACACGAAGGGTTCCGTACCATCGTAAAAGACTTCTCAGTAAAAATGGACGATCTCTCCATTGTCGTTCTACGATTTCGCCTGTTTGCCAAATTCTATGTCTATCAATATCTGAAAATAACCATCATCATTCTCATTGTCACATAATGTTAGTAAATAGTTAAGCTAGCAAATTGTTCATTGTTTAACATTAACTATTTTTTTTTGTCAAAGACACTCAAGAAGATTTGAGTTTATTTTGTGAGCCAAAACCAAAGAATCTATACTAATAATAAATATGTAAGGGGTGTTCATGGAGCAAGTTGCTTTGTTTTCTAAGATACTTCGTTTGTAGACTTTATGTATGAATAAAAAATAAATTGACGATTTTTAGAAATCAGTTCTGTAAGTATGTATATATGTACCATCCTCCATACTATTTTATTATTTATTATTTATTTCATAGGAAAATCTACAGCTTACATAGTAAAACTTAAATTCTAACTTAAATATCTAGAATAAAGCCAATAAAAGATGTTCTCCAGTTTTACAATTTAGAAAGCGCTATACTAAACAAGTTGAACATGGATGTGTGTGAGGTAGGGTGTGTATGTTTGTATGAGAGGGTGTGCGTGTGTGTGTAGGTGTGGTTTTTTGAGATGTCTGAAAATATGGATGTTTACTGGTCAATGTGGATGTTTCTATTAGCTAGTAATTGTTTTTTTATATCATTCTTAAATTTCAGTTTATTTGGTATAAAAATATCTACATCACTAAAACTGGTATTGTAGGTGTTTGAGAGTCGTGCAATAACTGAGTTCTGAGCGTAATTTGTGCGGTGCAGTGGTGTGTGAAAGAGGTGTGTGTGACGTGTGCGACGGATTGGAACGTTGAAGCTGATCTCCCCGACTAGCTCTGGACAGTCTATTCGGCTGTTTACCAGGTCAAATAGGAACGCCATATCCAATAGTGTTCTTCTCTCCTCTACCACTTATACCTACCATACCTCCATAACTCTTAAACCGATTATCCGAATTAGATGAAACTTAGTACATGTACATGTGACTACCCGGTAAATAGGATAGGCTAAATAGAATTCAGTTCCGCTTACGCTAAGATGTGGCTGTCATACAAACTGCAATGCTCTGCGCGGCTCGGTGGAAGGGCGGCGGCGGCTGGATAGGGGGAGGGGGGGGGGCGGCGGTGGCGCTTGCTTTTACTAACTATACTGAAGTATGGATTGGTATTTCCTGAAACTTTAGTTTGGCATCACCCTAAATCGAGAACCAATTACTCGATTTAGATGCGGATTGTATCTACGTTTAGTCTGAAAAAAAAACCGTGTTTCCATACAGTTTAATGTAGCCGTGCGTAAGGAAGGTCTTGGCATGGTAATTAATTCCCTTAGGAATGCATTGTGTTGGGCGAATATAACAGCAGGAAGTTATGTTATTAGCCATCTATGTCCATTTCCACTGAACAATCTAAAAGAAATATCGCGTCGCACACAGTTTTTATATTCATAAACAACTAATTTTCGCGACAGAAAATGATTATCTAGTAGGTATGAATGAATGCTACATTGACTATTGTTGAGCTTAAACCCACACGTGAGGCCGGAGGCGCAGTATTTTTGAAATGTTCTTTGGAGCAAAGCAGACGGCGCGGTGGGGCGGGCGATGGAGGCGACGACGGGACGGCCGCGGCGGTGGCGGCGGAAATGAAGAGGCGAGGCAGCCCTATCTGTGCGGCATACATGTAGATTGCGTGTGCGCGCAAGCGTAGTAGAATCGGCTGACTCGATCGCCACACAAAATTCGTCGAATGGATTGGGTGTGCCAAAACTATTTCTTGCTCCTTGCACCGGACTTTGCCCGAACACAGCCATTCTGTGGTGATTGACAGTTCACGTCAGAGAAAATATAATATTATTCACGTCACGTCTTCATTCTGTGATGATTAGTGCTACTTCTTTGAGTTGATACTGTTGATATTTTAGCATCGTCCAATTCGTCCATCTGGGATGTTGGGTCAGAGCACGTTGAGCCGCGAGTGATCACGATTCTGCGACGTGTCTCAATCCAGCTAAAATTGTATGATAATTAGTTGGTTTGGTCGGTTGAGGTGATTTTTATTTTCCAACCCTACGAGAAACCTACATTTCTGCCACCAAAGTTTTGACAACTTTGGTTCATTGGTGCCAAGATGTACCTCTTCCTGTGACGTATCTTCTACGCTGACCTAAGTGGTGTGAGTCACAGGGGTGGGTTTCTGCTGTCAACTACTTTAATACTGCACCCATAGCTACCCGCTGACTCACCAAGCCTTCTTATAAACCTGTAACTAATTTTAACTAATATTTTGGTGGCAGAAACTAGGTTCGAAGAAATTATATTCGTGTTCATATACATATTGATAGATGAAGTTAATAAAATGATAATGGATAACGAAATAATGTTATCAACACAATCAGTTATAACAACACAATACCTATTATCCGATTTGCATGTCAAAGTACATGCAAAAGTACCTACACCTACTTAAATGAATGTATTTCGGTTTTTAGCACATTTTCAGTGATCGCAAAGAGATAAAGTGACGAGTGTGGAGAGGTTAGTTGCATAGTGGATGCGTATTTAGTGCATGATTCCCACATTGGTAAATATGATGATATAAGTCCATTGTGCTTACTATGAATGTACAAAAGAATTTACTTAAATAATCAAATTTACAGAACTCATTTCTGTCTTAGTAGCGAATATCATACTGAATCAAGTTTGTTTCATGAATTATGTTTTTAGGCACAAAAAACAAACGGTGCGTCCTCTTGGGCTGCTTATTGATACTCCACCATCTTATTTCAAGCTTGCAGGATGGCTAAGATGACATATTGACTGTCTAGGACTTCGACATGGAAATTTAGTTTTTTGGAAAAAAGAATTCATCTAATATTTATTAACTTTTATATTATTTCTTCTTTTTTAACTATTCATGCACTTTTCCGCTGCAGTTGTTTACATGTTGCCATATGGCAAGCATGACACCCTCATTTTAATTAAATTTTAGCATTTTTTAAAGAATTAATCTAACGTATTGTACAAGCTTTGAAATTGCATGAATAAACCCTGTTTTTAATCATTTTAGGTAAATGTGCCAAGATGAGCTGGCTTCGTGCGCCCCCCTTCCCGTTCGCTCGTGCGGGCGCGCGTGTGGCCACACTCGACCCGCGATCCGACTATGAACCGGTCGCCTGCTTCCAAACCTTCTGCAAGCACTGGCAGCAGGCGCTACAAATGATGCAACGCACACAGGTATGTTAGCTTTCCACTTCTCACCAGGGTCTGTAGACCAGTGGGCCTTTTTATTTTGCTGCTTTATTTGGTTGGATAATTACCTGGAGCGAGTACCATGTAACGATAATTACATGTGACGCACGTGCACAGGGAGATGGACAGAAGACAGCGTCGTCGCTGCAGGACGAGGTGCTGGCAGTGGTGAGCCATGTGGAGCAGACGGCAACGCTGCTGACGTTAGAGGCACGCGCACGGGACCTGCGCCCTGCCGCCGCTCCCTCGCCGCCCGCCTGCCTCGAGCACCTCCTCGCTGAGAACCTCCTGCAGCAACTCTACGACTGGAGCGAGAATACGGGCCGGTCTGTCTTCACTTGCCCACTTTATATTTTTCTTTATTTTTTTATAAAAGGAACAACATCATCACAGTTCTTATTTCTGACTCCCGAGAACTTCATTTTAAGTCTTAATTATTCCAAACCCTGATGCCTCAGTTGCAGTTGGTTTCCTGGCTGTATTTTCCTGCACCATAATTATTACGGTTTTATCACTTTACATTTTAGTAAAGACAATGGGCTAAAATGATAAAAAGCCTCTTTACAACCACTATGGCATAACCTTGGCTTGGACCTTTCGTTATGGCCAGTAATATATGAGAGTTATTTTAAATCATTTTTACACATTCCGGTTGATAATGAAAATATAAGGGGTAACTGAATTTATTAGTCTTCAAAACAAGTTGTGGAACAGAAGGTTTTATTTTAATTCCATTTTGTAACTATCTTCCCACAAACTCTTGCAAGAATTTGTGAATTTATATAAAATATCACAAAGAAGCTTCACTTACATCAGGGATAAAAGCTGTTATCTATTAACAAAACCAAATCTCTACATGTTACATTTACGCTGAGACGTGACACATGCCCACCCGAAACCCTCAACGGTGTTCAGATACCTCAAGCCAATGATGTCAGATACCTTGGTCTCCATCTAGATAGAAGGCTAACCTGGCAAAAGCACATGTTTACAAAAGGAAAACAACTCAGCCAGCAATTATGTAACCTACATTGGATGCTGGGCTGCAAATCTCAACTGTCACTAGAAGCAAAGTTAATGTAAGTATAATAAAGCCATTCTGGACCTATGGTATCCAGCTCTGGGGTACAGCCTCCAAATCAAATATTGCAATTTATTATATATATATTATTAATCAAAATACTCAAATATTTGTGCTATGCAATGCAAATGAAGTCCTGAAATCAGCTTTGTAATAAAAAATAAAATCTTGAGTACAACCTTAATACAGAAAATTTTTTTAGAATCTGAGATTCCTCTGAAAATAACTTTAAAACACTGATTTATAAATAAAAAAATGTTTGCAATGTGTTAAGTTACGTGAACGCGGTGCGAGTGGAACAACTGAAGCTGTACGGCGCTCTGGTGAGCAGCTACAGCGCCAACCTCATCGCCGCAGAGCCTTTCCTGCGGCCTCTGCTGCGCCTCCTGCGCTCCTGCGCTGCTGAGCTGCTGCCCACGCACGTCGAGGGTGCGTACGCGCAGCCATCTTCAACCCATCGAGTTTCCTAGCCATTTGAACCTTGACAAATGAAAATTATGTAATTTTTTTTATGAAACTGGACATACATAGCTAATATGAGCGCCTCGTAGCCTAGTGGCGCGGGGACTGGCCTCGCGTTCCAGAGGTCTGGGTTCAATTCCGACATGCACCACTGTCTTTCTCTTTTCGAGTTCGATAAGTGCATTTTGTCACGAATGTGAGCTGCTCCATGGTTCGGAATCCATGTAATACTGTAGGTCCCCTTCCCCTACTAGGTGGTAGGGTTTAAGACCGCCCGGTTTGGTAACATCGCATTGGATGAAAAGATGGTCGAAGCGGCAATGAAAAATTGTCCGTGTTTTCCATCCAGTTCAATGTGGCCGTGCTCATAAAGGGAAGGTCCTGGCATGGCACCTAATTCCTCCAGGAATATGGTGTATAGGGCTAATATCATAACGGTAGTTGTGTGGTATTAGCCATCCATGTCAGGTCGCATAAATAAAAACCTACTGTAATTGAACTTATCCAACTCAGAAAGTCGGTCATTTGGTGTTTGTGCACATGCGTTTATGCTGACATATGAGAACCATTAAGCCTATATAACCTTTTACTTAATGTATTCTTGCCCCCTATTAAAATTTAACAAGTAGTAGGTAGTGGTCTTTCTGTTGCCCCACCACATTATCACACGTTAAGGCGCTAGGACTAGCCAACTACTCGCGCCATACAAATGCACTTTATAACAAATGTAATAATATGTAGTGAAACGCTTCAGCAAATCCAAATAGAACTCCAGACTGATAATGGATTGTTAATATTTTTTTATTCCATCATTTATTTAAATAATAATAAAAATAAAAAAGTTGATTTTTCTCATTAGAAATCTGAAAGTAATTCGATTTCTAGATATAAGCAAAAACAGCATATATGCATAAACAAAAAATTCCATTTGCTTTTAGATTTCTACATTAACTCAAAAAAGTTCGGAAATGGACACCGTTTCCGCAATGTATTTTGTATAGAAAAAGGAAACATACATTAACGAAAATAATTCAATTCCTAGACAAGGAACCATATATTGTAAGAATGACACTTATAATCGTCAGACTTAGTTAGTTAACTTGGGGTGCCTCGTCTAACTTTGCGATTTGGCTAGTACCAGGCCCTTAAATACATGCGCCAGACTAAAACCCAGGCTACATGTTTGCAACGTAGCGCGATGTCACCGCTTACGTAACGGGCAGACTAGGCGGTACATATTTTTCAGGGGGGCAGTCAAAGGACATCTGACGGATATGACTTTAAATAATAATTTTTCCTGTAACATCTGCAATCAGGCCTCAAACTATAATCAGATTTGTTTTGAGATATAAGGTCGTGAAGAGTGTTCCCCCCCTTTGGGCAACTTTTTGTCCATAAAATAATTCAGCCCGACATTAACCCGAGCGTATTCGGGTACCGCAGCTATTTATAAATGAATATAATACTAACCAAACTGTCCTTTGCGTGACAATAAAAAAGCTACTGAAGGCAGATTTGGAGGTGTTTCATTGCAGAGGAATTGGTGTCTTTACTGAGCCAACTGAGCGTGCTCCTGATGCAAGATTTTAAGCTGCTGGACCTTTTCTTCGTCACCACGGACACACCTAATGGAACTATCTCTGAGTAAGACATCCTACCTACATAACCTCTCAGTTGCCCTAATTTTATTCATATTGTTAAATGTGTTAGTCAAATGGCAATGCTATTATAAAATGCGCAGAAGAAGCGGTAAAGAAATTCCGCCAATTGTGCCGGCTGGCTACATGTGTAGTGTCGCGTGTCTGACAGGTTCATCCCTGTGCGCTTGCTGCTGGGCTGCGTGCACCGCGAGGGTGGCGCAGGCGCGGCGGCGCGCGATGCGATGCTGCTATGCGCCAGTATGAGCGGCCGCCATGCTCCGCTCGCGCAATACATGCTGCGTCATGGCAATGTGTGTGTCGTGCTCGCTACAGGTCGGTCTTATGCACCCCTATTTTATTTTTATGAAGGATTTACTTTTTTGGTTTCTTTTTCATTGCTCGAAGACGATTGTATCGATACTCTTAAAACTTTCGACACGCTCTTACTAAGCCATGAACAGTCCAGAAATGCCATGAGAGTTCTGCAGCGGGAGCACAAATGAAAGTGGACACTTGTCGAGCTAGAGAGATAAGAAATTTTGTCGAGGATTTTTATCCACTATATATCACAAATGGGGAGCTCGATTAATTTATCGAGATCGAGTGTTAACTCGATAGAGAGTGGCAACACCCACCGTTTTGTCCACAAGAACTGTCACTTTAAACCTCCCGACCCTGGCTGTGTTCGCGCAGACTGCTCGATGATATTCAGGGCAAGGAGCAAGAAATAGCGTTTTACAGAATAGCGGCGAACAAAATGCCATTTCCTACAAATCGCCTACACCTAAGTTATTTCGAATTACAATACAAAATAATAATACAATGACCAACCTGACGAAGTTTCTTGTCGGCTCTTCTTCGCCAGAAGTAATCAAACCGACAGGAAAAAAAATGACGAAACCGAGTGTGTAATATACATCTAATACAGGAAATAAAGAAACTGAAACTTAAACTGAAATTGAATTTCGTATAGATGCACAATTAAGTACGTTTTTAATGAATTTAGATAAAAATTGCTTGGTTTAGCGCATTTGCCTTGTTAGATTAGAAGGATTTTAGTTTATCTAATGTCAATGTGACGTTAATCTCTGCACTTTTTTCGTTTTCCCGTTCAGCTGGAGCGTTGCTCTGAGCCGTTACGCCTGATTACTTCTTATAACGGAAAGTAAAGGATGGAATGGAAACGTCTTTGCCCAAACAAACCCATCTCATTACCGCTTTTCCCATGTCTTTGAACCATGAAAACGTTAAGAAACGCCTGTGCCATCGCCACTACATACGCACATATTCGTAACACGAACAAACACCTCCTCCTAGGATTTAACACACCCTCCCGGTGGTGGTGACAAAATTATCCTCAACAAACGTCAAATTAGTAGGATTACATTAATTTGTGCTTCCACAAATGGACAACATTAATTCTTTGTCGAGATTTGTCTATGGTGTGGGTTTATTTTGACAACCTCACTCGACATAACATTGGTTGGCGACAAGTGTCCCGCACACAAGATAAAGACTATGTACGTAAGTTTGTCGGCCAGATAAAAATATTTGTGCTCCCGCTGCTGGAAAGGTTTCTTATTTAATAGTGAAAATAAGTTTGCTAATGTATTAAAACAACTAGTGGAGCCATCTGTTGACGGTTGGGCGGTGGAGAAATGCTATCTTGTTAGCAACGCTATCTATCGGAGCATAGATTCAACTGCAGAGGCTCTGTGTTACAATGTGATAGTTGGTGTGATATTAGCCATACATGTCTAGTTCCATAAACATTTATGAGTGCAGACTTAAAACCCACTGAAAAGCAGTTGTACTACAGAAATATCCATTTTGCGTGACATGTGGGTGTAATCCAGACCATTTGATGAATTTTGTTTAGCGATCATGTTAGTCGTTTCTAATACTCTTGTGCACGCACGTATGCTAAAATACTACTACATGAAATGTCATATGCGTGCGACATACAGGGAGGTCTGCCTCGCCTCTCTGCTGCTGCCGTTCGCTTGCAGCATTTTTTTTTTACTTAAAGAACAACCAAACATGCATAGATATTAAAAACATGTGAAAAAATACAAACAACAGTAGGACTTATCCATGTACAACATTTGTCGCTGCAGATTACAAAAAATGAAACAAAGCTGAAGCTATATTAAAAAACTTAAACTAAACATTTCTTCTGACTAAACCAAATTAAGAGAAAAAATAAGTAAACTTATTAACAACATTTATGAAATAAGAACAGAATAAGGGAAAAACCGGCCAAGTGCGAGTCGGACTTGCACACGAAGGGTTCCGTACCGTCGTACAAGATTTAATACAAAAAAATCACTTTTTTAATATGGGCTTCCCCCTTTATTTTTTTTATTTTACCTATTTGTTGTTATAGCGGCAAAATAAATACACAATCTGTGAAATTGTCAGCTGCCTATCTATTACGATTCTTGAGATACAGCCCTGTGACAGACAGACAGCAAAGGCTTAGGGTGCCATTGGCACCCATAGGATACGGAACCCTAAAAGGTGAACGTATAACAATACTTAATTACTATTTTTTCTATATTTTTCAGAAACACATTATACTTTTGGAAATCATGTTATAGCACTTACCTATAAATTGTTAATCTGTCCAGTAACAATTTCATAATTGACTTTGCCGGCCAAGTGCGCTCGAAGCCAAACCAAACTCGAGTTGACTCACGAGGGACTCAACCGGATTGATGGGTCCTAGCAGGAAGTGAACTCTCTATGCGCCAGTATTATTTCATATTCTTTGGTTTTGACCAATTTTAATAATCACACTTTTAACTATATCCAGTCGACACTCATGTGCACATAAAACATCACACGGGTGCCTATCAGGAAGTACATATGTGTGTGAACAGGGCTGAGCGGTCTGTACTCGCTGCTGCCGCGGGCGCTCGAGAGCGACGCGACGGCGGCGACGGCGCGCCTCACGCCGGACGACGTCAACCGCATACCGAAGCTCCCCCTGTTCATCAGCTCGCTCGAGTTCTGCAATGCTGTGGCGCAGGTTTTTTTTTATGTAACTGGACGTGGATGGCTGATACCAAACTGAACGTCAGATATAAGCCTAACACACCACATGGGAACTAGGTGCCATGCCAGGACCTTCCTTATTTGGCTCGGCTACGTTTTCGTTGCCAATTCGACCATCGTTCATTCAATGCGATGGTGCCAACCCGGGCGGGATTAACCCTACCACCTACAGTTTTACGTGAAATTCGAACTACGGCCAACCTCAACAGTTGAAAATGGTCACCCATCCAGTACCCAACCGCGCTCAGAGGTTACCCAGCTGATTGATTCGCAAGGCGTTGCACAGCTTGGCTACCGAGGGTGATCGAGGGGATGCAAAGATCATAACGATACATTTTAGATTAATAGCTCCTACAAGAGCAAAAAGATCACCGTGCAATGTATCGACAACGTTAGGATACTTTCATGCTTATCGAAGTGATTCATTTAAAAATGAAATGAACTGAAGAAGTAATAACAAAGAAGACACTTTTTTTTTCTTCATACATCTGCGTTCAGTGTCCGAATCAGAAATTGATAACATAAATTACTAATTGATGGGTGACTTAGGCTCAATATCAGAAATAGACACCAAGAATAAAATTACTTCAATGTTTGTTCTAAGATTTACACCGTCGCTGTACATAATGTTTTGAAAACTTACGGTTTTCCGGTGTGCAATGCCGTGCTTGGCCGACATGTTTCGCCTCCACGGCCAAGCACGGCATTGCACACCGGAAAACCGTAAGTTTTCAAAACATTATACTTCAATGTGTTAAAAACAGGTATTTTTTTGTTAAAAGTACCGAAAGCATGTTAGTTTAGTATTAAAGTTTGACGAGTAGAGCGGTCTATTATAAAATGTGTCATATGATATTAAAACTAGCACGTTAAAAATCTATACTATAGATCCGTTTTTTAATACATCATGTTATTATGTAGTACATTTATGTCAAATAGATATGGAAAATTGATATCAAATTAGATCTTGCAGAGTGTGGTAAAAAATTGTGTGGAACCCGTTTATGAAATTTATTGTCAATTGAACATATTGAAACATATTTACAATGCTAACACCATTATCAAAATTTTTGGTCTTCAATTATGAATCATAGTTTTATGTCATTAGGTGTGACTCGTTTTAAAAATATATTTCTGTAGTTTGTCATTAAGAAATGCAATCAAGAGGTAGTTTCGCGTCAACTGTGTCGTCCATTGTAGTGCAGTGCGCATTGTGTGCATAGGTGGCGCATCCAGACATCAGACGCACCCTGGTGGACTTCCTTCATCAGGGTTTCCTGGTGCCGGTGCTAGGGCCTGCCCTTCTGCAGGTAAGCGACTTAATCACCGGTGAAGAATCCGCATACCAGCTTACCACGCTTAACCACATTTTCATGTGAGCACTCATTGATGGAATGTTGCAATGTTGATGGATACACATGCTGCATAAACACGTTTGACGGGGGAGTGGAACAATAAAATGTGTTCTGGTATTTTATGTATTCCATGGATTAGGAATTTTATATGCAACAATGCTAAGTCAAGTATGTCATTTGTATTGTTTTTAATTTCTTATCTTGACTAATTCTCTGCTCTTTTACCAATCTCCCATGAACGAATATAATGAAATGAATTTAAAGTAAGTGGCCAAGCTGCCTTCTAGTTTTTGGCAAATTAAAAGTTGTCATCTTTATCATTTTCCCTCCATGTATGTGACAATTAAAGTTTCATTTTTCATTTAATTTATTTAAACTTTTTTGGGAGTCTAAACTACACTAAGTTACGTCAAGAACTGACTGATCCGCGGGTTCGATAAACTCAGTAAAGAATAATCCGCAAAGAAACTCTGTAATTCACCGATATCCACTTTAAATTAATTCACCGATAATTGCATGCTATTTCGGTGTTAAGGGCCTGGTACTAGCCAAATCGCAAAGTTAGACGAGGCACCCCAAGTTAACTAACTAAGTCTGACGATTATAAGTGTCATCCTTACAATAAATGATTCCTTGTCTAGGAATCGAATTATTTTCGTTAATGTATGTTTCCTTTTTCTATACAAAATACATTGCGGAAACGGTGTCCATTTCCGAACTTTTTTGACTAAATGTAGAAATCTAAAAGCAAATGGAATTTTTTGTTTATGCATATATGCTGTTTTTGCTTATATCTAGAAATCGAATTACTTTCAGATTTCTAATGAGAAAAATCAACTTTTTTATTTTTATTATTATTTAAATAAATGATGGAATAAAAAAAAATTAACAATCCATTATCAGTCTGGAGTTCTATTTGGATTTGCTGAAGCGTTTCACTACATATTATTACATTTGTTAAAAAGTGCATTTGTATGGCGCGAGTAGTTGGCTAGTCCTAGCGCCTTAATAAATGTTTTTGATCATGGGATATATGTTTGTGTTTGTGAAACATTTTGAAGATAATTATCAGAAAACTCTCTGGTTACTTTGATTGCTTAGATATTCACAGAATTGTTTCAATGGGGAAGAAAACACAAAGCTTATTGTAGATGTCCCCCATATGAGCCACTTCACCTTAGAAACGCCAAAACTTTTATTCCTGACAAATTTTATTTACAAGTTTTTGAATGAAAGATGTACTCCATGAATCAGTTAGGATAATGTCTCAAGGAAAAGATGAGTTTTTGTTTGTCTTCAAATACATTTTGTGTAATTGACCAGCACAAACTTTGAAATTAAATAAATGGGCTATGTTTTTGTGATTGCCACGACTTCATTTGATGAGCATAATTTAGAACAATTTGTAATATCGAGGAAATTGAGTCATTTCGATTATAAACATACTTAGATTGATTAGAAAACATTTCAAAATATATTCTGTTTTATTTTGTAGGGTTTCTGACAGCTTTGACACATCATTTAGGGTAGGTCGCCTAGATGCCACCTCTCGTGTGTTTTCTTCCCCATTATCATCTTGATTACAAAGTGTTGGCTAATGAGTTAAGGATTGTCATCAGCAACTCACAAGGTGGGGGTGGTTTGTGTGCTCATTTTACACAATTCATTCATCCGTCGGAAATATGTGAAAATAGACAAAATGAAGAGAAATGTTTTCAAAGGATCATTACCGACAGGATGTTCTATGCTTCAAGTGCTCGATAGCTTTCTTCAAAGGTGAATTTTACATCGGACTCACTCAGATTTTAAAAACACTAAGATTGGTATTCAATTGTAGTTTCAGGCACATCTTTCGATTGTTTATAATTAGTTTTTGCATTGGCCACTTTCTGTTGTCTTCCGATTCTATGGAGCCTTGATAGCTTCAAACTTTAAAAGCAATTTCAATCAGTAATTATATCTTTTATGATGCGCGTTGCAATCTGTCATTTGCCTATAAGTTGTTCCCAAGAAGTATTCAGCTCACACGGTTCGTCTTTAGGATTCTTAAATAATGCAGATTGACAGTCATAAAAAATTGCCAGACAATAGCTTCAAAACAATGTTCTTTTGTCATCTGTTGGATATTCAGCAGGCCTTTGAGAAGGTAAAGACACACAGGACTGAATTGAAACTTAAAACTGTGCTTGTAGCCTACTGTGTATACAATACCATTAAACAGGTGTGCCACAAGGTTCTGTCCTACGCCTTGCATTATATCGTTTCACTTTCGATTTCACATTCACTCCAAGGTGTATTGATGGTTATATTTCTTGATGCTTTCACGACTGGCACCAATTTGAATCCAATAAGGAATTTGCTTCGTGTGGAAAAAAAAATGTACTTACTAAAGAAGCAAAAAATGTGACATCATAGGCTGTCACTACTTGCACTATCAAGTTAAAACATGAAATTCTCGCTGGGTAATGGGTCAAACAAGGAATCCGAAAAATAAAACCATCTTCATATCCTATATTGACTTGTGCTTGGAAATTATTTTCTTCTAGCAAGGTTGATCCTTTGGCATTCCTCTCTCCTGAGGCGAATTTTCATTGCTGGACGAATGTTTAGAACTTGTTGTCATTATTTTTGTATTTGTCGGGGGTATTAGGCAGAAAGTAGTCGCCTTGCGTCGTGCAGTCGTTGAGAAAGTTCGGAGCTCGTTCAGTTGTTGTCGCGGTGGTGGCATCGTTGGTTCGGTACGCACGCTTGCACCCGGTGGCGGTTCGTAAGTCGGCGCCGCACTAACCTGGCCCGCCACGCGCCACATAGAGCCGCGCGTTGCAGAGCGGCGCGGCGGCGGCGGAGCGCGCGGCGGCCGCGGCGTACCTCGAGCTGTGCGCGCGCAGCGTGACGCCGCGCGGCTTGCTGCGCCCGCTGCTGCGGTTCGTTCTCGCGTACCGCTACGACGGCGCGCGGCTGCTGGACGCGCTGCTCGCCCGGCTGCACGACCACTCGCAGGTACCAAGGGTCTTTTATCTTTATGTAAGTAGGCATGGTTAGCTAATACTACACCCACTGTCGGTTGCGACACCTATTAGCGCAAAACACCACATGGGAACTAGGTGCCATGCCAAGACCTTAATTAATTCAGCCTTATGTTTATTCAACATCATTGCATGCCATAATTTGTTGCACATGTCTCTTTCCCCATGTACTTTATATTTCTTTAACCTACTCATGTTATGCATGGTCCCTTATTTTCACACCTGAAGTAGAAACAAATTCAAGAGCTACAGCGAAAGTACAAAAAAATGTGGCAAGCAATAATGTTGAGTAAGTGTAAGACCCTAATTACATTGCACTGCTACATTGAACTGGATGGAGAACGCAGACAATTGTCATTGACACTTCGATCATCATTTCAGTGTGATAATACAACCTAGGCGGGATTAACATTGCAACCTATTAAGTGAGGAATAGGGCCTACAGCTTCCGAATTCAAATTCGGTTTTCCCATCCAGAATCCGAACCATGAAGGACTAATACCTCAGTTGCCATTACATGTCGTGATGGGAAGAAATGTAGTAGGACCAGTAAGTAGGTCCACTTGTATTCTTTTTAAATTGCCTGAACCCACACAGCACCTGACAAAATCTGAAGTGTAAGGGACGAGTTTTTCTTGTGATGATCAGGCTAAAAATTACGAAATGAATATGTGGCAGCGCCATCTATTGACGAAACGTGCACATTCGATATGACAATTTATGTACTGCAGAAAACTGTTAATACATTTTTTTCACTGTGGTCCCCTCCCCCTATGAACCCCCTTGCAGCAGGTAGCGCTAGTATCACTGGCGCTCGTGGAGACCCTGCTAGAGCTGAACTGCGAGGATGTGATGCTGGAGCTGGTGCTGCGTCACCTGCGCTCTCCGCCGCCCACGCACAGGTGACGATTCCTCCGCAGCCATTGGCGCTGGTGTCGCTGGCGCTCTTGGAGACCCTGTTGGAGCTGAACTGCGAGGATGTGATGCTGGAGCTTGTTCTGCGTCACCTGCGCTCTCCGCCGCCCACGCACAGGTGACGCTTCCTCCGCAGTAGTTGGCGCTGGTGTCGCTGGCGCTCGTGGAGACCCTGTTGGAGCTGAACTGCGAGGATGTGATGCTGGAGCTTGTTCTGCGTCACCTGCGCTCTCCGCCGCCCACGCACAGGTGACGCTTCCTCCGCAGCAGTTGGCGCTGGTGTCGCTGGCGCTCGTGGAGACCCTGTTGGAGCTGAACTGCGAGGATGTGATGCTGGAGCTTGTTCTGCGTCACCTGCGCTCTCCGCCGCCCACGCACAGGTGACGCTTCCTCCGCAGCAGTTGGCGCTGGTGTCGCTGGCGCTCGTGGAGACTCTGCTGGAGCTGAACTGCGAGGATCTGAGCTGGTGCTGCGTGGCAGGTACGGTTGCGCATACACAGGTGGCGCTCCTCTACAGCATGCGGTGCTAGTGTTTCTGAAACTGCTGGAGCTGAAATGCGAGGATGTTGGTTCTTGCCGCGTTAGCTTAGTGGCACTGTAATTATAACTTTAGCATATGTGAAGTGGAACATCCAATAGCGTAAAGTATCCAATTATAATTATAGTGCCACTAAACTAACGTGGCACAAACCAGATGTAATGCCGGAGCTGGTGCTGCGGTAACTGCAACCGCCCATACACAGCTGACGCTCCTTTACAGCAGGGGGCGCTAGTGTTTCTGGCGCTCGTGAAGAGCCTGCTAAAGCTGGACGTGATGCTGGAGCTGACGTTAGTCAACGCACAGGTGGCGCTAACCTTGTCCTTTGGACCCCTGCAGCGAGAGCACAAAGTAACGATACAGCTTTATCGTCCGATAAACATCTATCTTTCTCGTTTCTGCTCGCACGAGAAGCAAAACAAAAACACATGTATTTACCGATACAGCCGTATAGTTGTGTTTGTGCTCCTGCTGGCTCTCTTATAATCATAATAAGAGCTGAAGCTATTATTTTTTAAATCCTCGAACTGTGGAGAGATTTTTTGCCAATATGCATTTGAATTCTCATATTGTCAATCTAAAGATTCCTCTCTATCTATGTCCGATATAAATCTAACAGACTATGAGCAGATGTGGTTTGGGATTTTAGTTATGTAGGTATGCATTCTAATGAGTAAACGCTTCAGTCGGATTAACAGTCCTCAGACTTTCATGATATCATTCCTTTTGAGACCAGCTTAAAATAACTGAAATGGACAATCCGCTTGTGACATACATTCTCAGAGAGAAGATGCGCGACAGCGAGCCGTACCGCGAGGGCGCCGCGGCGTTCCTCTCGCTGGCGCCCGAGTGCTGCGCGCGGCCCCTCGCCGCGCCGCGCGCGCCCGACACCGCCGGCGCGGGCGGGGCGGCGGTGTGGGAGCGGCGCGAGTCGGATGGCGGCAACGAGATCGCGATGATGAGCCTCGTGCGACCGCGGGATACCGGCGTGCATTACTCGGTCGGTACTGTCCAATACCTATCCCAACTCACATTTATGGCCTTGGCATTTATGGCAACAAACTATTATGGACCGAGGACTAAAACAAGCAGTGATCTGAGCTATTAGAGGTTTTACAGAATATATGTATCAGGCCCCTTACATATGAGGGGTGCACAAGGCCTGCTCCCATTTTGGCTGTACCGTAGTTGTTGGCCAGTGTAAATACGTGGGGCTGATAATCGATTCCAGCTTCCCGTGGAGTTGTTAAATTGACCACATCTTCAGCAGGTTGAGGTTATGTCTAAACAACTTTTACTACCTGTGGCATAAACTCCCGCAAGATACACTCTGCCTTATTTACACATTCTATTGCTGGCACACTGGGCAATAATTGACCACTGAGCAAGCGACCGGGTAAGACGAAGCGGGATATAAATGACCATTGAGCCAGTGAGCGGCTAGACAGGCCGAAGGTGTTCCTAAGTATATCCAAACCTAACATAGTCTTCTAAACCTTTCAAATCTGATCGCTACTGCACGGCGCCAACTAAATGAATTACTTCAATGTTTTTATTACTGAAAATACCGAATTGAATAACGAAATGTTGTGCCAATATGGGCAAGTTTAACTATACATACCTGGGAAAGTGAAGCTATTTACAAACCCAAGTCCGAAGAGATATCCACATTTAAAACTTATCAGAAACATAAAAAATAACAATGCTACTGATTAGCCCAGAACTCCCGTGCTGAATGTTTATCGGCTGAGCTATGGGCTTCATGCTATTACGCTAGTTTTCATTAATTCACTATGATTTCAGAACCCAAACGAGTCTTTAATGGGAAATTTCCACGCTTACTTATGTGATGCTCGACATAAAATCGCAAAACGAACACTCGCTTGTTCCGATTGGAGCTCGAAATACGAAGGTAGTGAAGATTGGGCGCAAGATTCGCCTCTTCCGAGCGAGGCAGAATGCTTGACACCCCCCACAAGAGAGCAGCATGGGCTCGTTTCTCTGAGCACGAATGCATATGAACGAATACGAAGCGAGACTAAAGAGCAAAACAGTCTTACGTCGCTGGGCGAAGGAGAGCGCACTGGAGCGAGTGAGACGGCGAACGGATATTCCTCCGGGAGGGAGCAGGATAGTCTAACTTCGTTGGGCGAGAGTAGCGGTTACGAAAGCTTCAAGTACAGGGTCGACGAGCAAGAGGAGACGGAAGATGCGGCCGATTTCGCGGAAGACTCCTTTTGGAGGAGAACGGTGAGCGCAAATGTGCATCGTCGCGACCATGTTAACTCGCCGACCAGCGCGTGTACCGGCGAGGCAGCGAGCCCTGAATACTCAGTTGGTGAGTTTTACATACTGTATACCACTTGGTGTAGACCAAAATAAATCTGCCAAGCGAGGTCCCAGAGTAGTCCCCTTAATGGGCAGGCTGATTTTAATAGGTTTTATAGAATCACAACCCAGTTGCTAGAACAGCGGGCAAGCGTAAGCTGTACGTTCGAGTTCCACTTCATATTTACAAATAGAATTACGTTACCAAAACTATCCTTGACATGTTTATGTGCTAACGGATCAGAAATGTGTGCTCCCCACACAAAGGTAGTAAGGAAATCATTTGAAAGCCTCTGTTCCAATTGATTTAATTTTTTGTATCCAACATAGGAAGTTGTCACTCCCATTCTTCCTTTCTCGCTGGCAGGGAAGGTCAAATGGGCGTTCATACTCATCTGTTAAGTGCACATGGATGGCTAATACCAAACTGACCATCAGTTATTAGCCTAACACTCCACATGAGAACTAGGTGGCATCCCAGGACGTTATATAGCTCGGCTACATTGAACTGGATGGAAAACACGAGCAACTTTAATTGCTGATTCGACCATCGTTATTCAATGCGATGATACCAACCCGGACGGGATTAACACTGCCATCTAGTAAGTAATTTAGGGGAACTACAGTTTTACGTGGAATCTGAACCACGGTCAGCCTCAACTGTTGAAACTGGTCACCCATCCAGAATCCAACTGCGCTCAGAGGTGCTTCGCCAAGCTTGTCGAATCGCGAGGGGTCACGCCACTGGGCTACCGAAGCTGACAACTGAATTTGAATGATCTCTTTCATTAGTTGTAGAGATGAGCGGGAAGCGAAAGATTATAGCGCTCGCAGTGTCAATACATGTGTGTGTGTGTGCGTGTGCAGGGCCACTCCTATCCGCGCTGTTCGCGTACGTGCCCCGGCTGCTGCAGCTGGAGCCAGCGGCGGCGCTGCAGGTGACGGGGCTGCTGTCGGCGCTGGCCTCCTTCCCCGCGCCCGCGCTCGCCTCGCTGCTCCTGTGTCCCGGCCTGCAGCCGCCCGGGCAGCCCTCGCTCTACCAGGTGCGGAGACATTCAACACACTCTTCATCTTCTCTTTACATTTATTTAACGAAGCCTGTTGAGTTGAAAGCCGGTCAAATTTTTTTTGTTTTTTCTTGTATTGCAATCCGTCTTCCTTATTACTAAGCCTCTGATGTTCGTTTCGTCCGTCCATCCGTTCATCCGTCCATCCGTTCGTCCGTCTGTCACTGTATCTCGTGAACCATAATAGAATAGGCAGCTGAAATTTTCACATATTCTGTATTTATTTTGCCACTAGAACAACAAAAAGGTAAAATTAAAAAATAATAACCAAATAGACAAAAAAATTGTTTTTGGTGTTAAATATTGTATGATGCTATGAAACCCTATTGTGGGTGGAGTCCAACTCTCACTTGGCCGGGTTTCTTCCTTTACTGGTACAATACTCAGATCTTTATATAAATGGTGGCTTGTTATGTACTGTTGTGTACCGAAATATTGTAGCCTAAAATGTAGTACTCTCACCAATGACATTTAGATTGAGGTTATGTTTTGTCAATTACATCATGTGTCAAAACTAACATCGTGTTTGTTTTCGCGGTCATAAACCAAGGTTATAACAGTGGCGACGAGAGATAAAAATGGCTAAATCCATCCGGTACGAAGAGTACAAACCAGGCGAAAACTGGACTGCATACTATGAGCGTTTGTATTACTGTTTTGCGGCAAACGAAATCACCGACCCGAAGCTCCAACGCGCGAACTTTTATGCGGTCTGCGGCGCACAGACGTACACCACCCTGATCTCCCTGATCAGCCCCCGAAAATCCGACGAGGTGTCCATCGAACAAATAGTGCAGTTGTTGACTCAACACTTCGAACCGCAACCCAATGAAATCACACAAACCTACAAGTTCTACAGGCGCGACCAGGGCTTAAATGAAAACATAGCAGACTACATCACAGATCTACGAAAAATCAGCAACTTTTGCAACTTCGGCACATTTCTTGAACGAATGTTACGAGACCGGATAGTGTGCGGCATGCAGAACAAAACACTCCAGAAGGAGTTGTTGCAACGCTGCGACTTGACTTATGCAAATGTAGTAAGCACAGCAATTGCCGCAGAGACAGCCGGAAAATACCTAAGCATAATAAACAGTAGAAGTAGAACGAATGCAACCACATTCACCAACACGGACCACGCAGGGGAACCAATGGACATGAATCGAATAAGTGTACCATCAAATGCAAAAACTAAGTGTTTTCGCTGCGGAAATTCACATTCAGGGGAGTGCAAGGTAAAACATCTATCGTGCCGGTACTGTCACATAACTGGACATATCGAGAGAATTTGCCAGCAGAAAAAACGAGACCAGGCTCGTAGGAACAACATCAATGAAATGAACACAGAAAATAATCCAGATACAAACAACAATGCCGATCATATAATGAACAGTCTGTACAACATAGGAGACGAAAATACCACCGATAAGAAATTATTCCCTTCATTTATGATGACAGTTACCATGGACAGCGTAAAACATGACTTTGAGCTCGACACGGGAGCAGCATTTACCATCATCAGCAGAGACAACTATGAAAAGATATGGAACCGAGAACCCAAACCAAAAATAGAGAAAACTAACCTCCGATTGAAAGCGTGGACGGGGAATGGAGTAGACTTAGTTGGGGTCATAAATGTGAGAGTCAGATATGCAAACAGTGAGGCCACACTTCCACTATTAATCGCCAAAAGCAACGGCCCCAGCTTAGTCGGCAGAAACTGGCTACTTCCGCTACAGATACAGATTCATGGACTAAACCAGGTTAATTCAGATTACCTTAAAAGCATCGTAAATAAATATCCAACAGTGTTCGAACAATCGCTAGGTAGATACAACGGACCTGCAGTATCTATCCGCCCAGATCCAGAAATGAAACCAACTTACCTTAAATATCGCAGTGTGCCATATGCATTGAGAGAACAGGTGGAGGAAGAACTTGACAGAATGACGAGAGAGGGGGTGCTGAAACCAATAGCATACTCAAAATGGGCAACCCCCATAGTACCTTTGGTAAAACCATCGGGTGGCATCCGCATCTGCGGTGACTACCGATCGACAGTAAACAAAGCTACCAATAATGACACCTATCCATTACCAACCAACAACGATATACTGGCAAACCTAGCAGGCGGCAAATACTTTTCTAAATTAGACCTGGAGCGCAAGTGGAAGTGGACGATGAAACTGCAAAAATACTCACCATTAACACGACCAAAGGCTTGTTCTCGGTCCATCGTTTACCGTTCGGAGTAAAGGCCGCCACAGGCATATTTCAGCGCTTAATGACGCAAACACTAAGTAACATCAAAGGAGTACAGGTCCTGCTTGACGACATACTAGTATCTGGAAGAACGATAGAAGAACATAACAACAGACTAGAGGAAGTGCTGAAACAGATAAGTGAAGCGGGTTTAAAACTAAACCAAAACAAATGTTGTTTCCTCTTACAAGAAGTGGACTTTTTAGGGTTCACAATAACTCCAGAAGGTGTGAAGCCGAACAGGAATAAAGTGAGCGCAATTGTAAATGCTCCGAAACCGACGACTGTTAAAGAGTTGCAAGCTTTCCTTGGCCTGTACAACTTCTATGAGCGATTTCTTCCGAACAAGGCCTCAGTACTGGAACCGTTACATCGATTGTTAGACAAAAACTCCATTTGGAAGTGGACAGAGTCAGAAGAGTCTGCTTTTAATCAAGCAAAAGAGCTACTTACATCTGACAGGGTTCTAGTTCACTTTGACGCAAACAAAGAAATCACACTGTCATGCGACGCATCAGCATATGGCGTCGGCATAACGTTAGCACACATAATGGACGACGGATCAGAGAAACCAATCGCAATGGCGTCAAGAACGTTAAACAAACATGAAAGAAATTATTCGGTATTGGACAAAGAGGCAACGGGAATCATGTTTGGGCTTAGCAAATTTCATAATTATATCTGGGGTAAAAAAGTGATAATCTTCACTGACCATAAGCCGCTTATAAGCATTTTCGGAACCAACAAACCAATACCAATCACACTGTCACCCAGTATGACCCGATGGGCACTTCAGCTCAGCACATATGACTATGAATTAAAGTATAAAGAAGGAAAGAAACTAGGCAACTCTGATGCATTGAGCAGGTGGCCAGAACAAGGAGACAATGAAGATAAACACGACGAAGCCTATGGAGATGTTCTGCTGATGACAGCAGAACCTAACGACCCGAATCTCACGGTCGAGAAAATTGCAGAATTCACTCGAAAGGATATCACTCTATCTAAAGTGCATAGCTGGATACGCAGGGGATGGCCACAGAAGGTAACAGAAAAATCATTACATCCATACTGGCTACGACGCGCAGAGATGTCGACGATGAAAGATTGCATTCTAATCGGTAACAGAGTTGTGATTCCAGAATGCATAAGAAAGGACATATTAAAAATATTGCATGACTCACACAACGGAATTGTTGCCACAAAGGGGGTGGCAAGAAGTAATGTTTGGTGGCCGAACATAACCAAGGATATTGAAGCAACTGTGGCTTCGTGTGATATATGTCAGAACCATCGACACTTACCGCCAAAAGTATGTACAGCTTGGCCGCCACCATCGCGACCGTGGTCCCGCTTACATGTTGACTTTGCTGGTCCATACATGGGAAAGACATTTTTCATCGCAATTGATGCGTTTTCAAAATGGCCAGAAGTACGTATAGTCCCCAATACATCATCAGCTGTAGTCACTCAAGTATTGAGAGAAATCTTCAGCAGCCAAGGACTCTGCGAGATCTTGGTCTCAGATAACGCAACAATGTTCACATCTGCAGAGTTCAAACATTTCTGCAGCAGAAATCAGATAAGAAGCATACTAGTACCACCATACCACCCTGCTTCTAACGGGCAAGCTGAACGCACAGTCCAAACCGTCAAGGAAAAACTTAGCAAGATGTCTGATGTCCCTTGGAATCTCAGATTACCCAGATTGTTATATGCCATGAAGTCCACTCCCAGCGCTACCACAGGCAAAACGCCTGCAGAATTGCTGAACGCCAGACCATTTCGCACATTCCTTGATTGTATACACCCACAACATGCAAACACACAAAATGCAAGAGACGAACAACCTTACCCTAAGCGCAGACATTTTGAAGAAGGTCAACCCATTCGTTACCGCCTGTATAACAAAAGTGATAAATGGGCATGTGCGGTCATTCACAAAAAATTAAGCAACCAGAGATTTTTAATAAAGACAGACAGTGGCAAAATAATACAACGCCATCTTAACCAAATCATCAAGAACTCAGGAAGCGGAGAAGAAACAGAAGGAGAAGAAGTGACAAAAATGAGGGAAGTTTTAGGTATTCCAAAAGGAGCTGTAGTTACAAAAAGAATAGACAGTGATTCAGTGTTAGAAGATTTTATTAGTGTGGAACATTAAGGTACATAGCATGAACAATATAGTATAAGTGTATGTTGATTATCGTTTATTGAGTTCACAGAGCTACGCATCTGAAAGTTTGCGAAAGAGATAACCCACTCGTTGTATTCTAGTTTAATAGAATAGTTCAATCTGAGAGGGAAGGTGTTGTGTACCGAAATATTGTAGCCTAAAATGTAGTACTCTCACCAATGACATTTAGATTGAGGTTATGTTTTGTCAATTACATCATGTGTCAAAACTAACATCGTGTTTGTTTTCGCGGTCATAAACCAAGGTTATAACATGTACCAAGGTGCATTTGTTATCATGCAGTATCATAGGCCAGATTAAAATAAAAAAACAACATTCTTATGATTTACGGCAACATTTTTATTTTATTTCTGCGACCTGACATGGATGGCTAATACCACACAACTACCGTTATGATATTAGCCCTAATGGAGCTCGCTAATTGATTATAACTTGGCTTATTTAACCCCTAACAACTATTTAATATTTTGCACATATACCTATTCCCCTATATCCCTATTGAAAACACTACTACATAACGCTAGGTGTCCGCATTACAGATTTATTTATTATGCCTGTTGCCCCGATCGCTCTGCTTACACTGCTATGGAATGATGCGATGAGAAAATATGTCGACAGATGCTGTATCGACTGAAGCGCGAAGCGGACGAGGTGACGCGCGGGTGCGGGGACGCGTCGGCCGCGGCGCTGGTGGACGCGGCGCGCGCCTACCTCGTGCGCCGCGAGTTGCGCCTCGCGCACTGCACGCGAGCACACGTGCACGCCTCCACACACTCACACACCGCCGGTGAGTGGCTGCTTTTATTTGCAGCGAAAACTGACAGGTGGCTGGATGCTTTAGAATTCTGTTCAGCAAGGCGTGAGAGCAAACTGACCAATTCAAGTGGCAAAATTACAACTCGAAATGTTTGTCAGCCTTGGCAGCCCAGTGGCGCGACGCATGGGTGTCCTATCAGCGAGGTAAGCAATGAATGTCTGTTTCTGAACTTGGAACTTGAGGTTACTAGATGGCAGAGTTTATCCTGCCTGGTTTGGATCTGTCGAATGGAATTAACGATGGCCGAAGCGGCAATGACAATCGTTTTTTTTTCCATCTAGTTAAATGTAGCTGTTTAATATAAGGAAGGCCTGTCAAAGCACCCATTTCCCATGTGTTGTGTTGGGCCACAAAAACGAAACGAACCATGAACAAACGAAAACAACCTGTCGGAAGACAGCAACGGGTGGTGCCTGCATTCTAGTTATCTACAAATCGGTCTACAAAATCAAACACTGCTCACTACAGGCCATAAAAAATGGGACTTCTGAAGTGAACTGTGTAGTATTATTTGTTAAATTTGAGCACATAGAAGAGTGTGTAGATATACCTCATCACCACTAAAGTTAATGTGACAAGATTATTGCAACTGATCCAACTTGATTGCTTGCCTTTGCAGGCGGTCCGGAGCGCACGGCCTTATCGCCGGAGGCGGAGGCGGGGGTGCGGCGCGGCGACAACAAGCGGCGCAGTCTCTCATCGAGCCTCACCTCCATGTTTGCTAGACGCCTGCATGCCACCGGTCAGACTAAACAATACACATCCGTGTTCAAGTTGTAAAAATTATGAAGGTGAACGTACGTGTCCATCAATGAAGTGGGTTATGATTGTTGGACATGGACCGTTCAGTTATTTTCAAATGGCAATTAGTGGACTCAATCTAAATTGCAAGTGTTACAAGTGTTAACTTAACCTAATCCAATCTAACAAAATATTATTTATATTGTACGTTAAAGTGGTAAAAACAATAGTATGCATCTAAATTACAAAATTACGTCTCCATCTGGTTGGTCCCTGCATGTGTTATTCTATTCTATAGCTATTCAGATGTCCTCGGTAGGCTTGTAAAAATAGAAAACTCATGACGTGTATGTGACATGACCTATTACTAACAGCGAAGGAATATTTTTTCTGAAACGCTTGCATTTCTTTTCATTTTTAGCAATTTATTAAAAAGAAAATCCTTGAAATATGTAGTGTTTATACATATGATATAGAGTACTACTCAATAGTGTTGCGATTTTAAAACTCCTTTATTGATTTGGATTGACGATGCATCAATCGAGAAAGCAAACTCGCCTTCCAAATATAAGTGTATGTTGAGGTGTAGAAGGCAAACAGAGGATTGGTTAAGTATTCCATACCCAACCGTGGACGCCTCGTCTGCGTGCGGGACAGACTATGAGTAACGGGTGAATGCTCATACCGTAGACCTATGCAGCATAACTCTGTGCTTACTAGACGAACAAAGTGTGGGAGTGAGACGTGAACTCAAGTACCACTACCGCGAGTTAGAGGGAGATGGAAAACACCTGCCCGATGAGACAACTTCTCAAATCGTTATCAATACATAGGAGTCGCACTCATGGAATGTGAAATGTTTTTTGTGAAATCTTTAAGATTTCTCTAGTTTTCCTTAAAAAAAAACGTAGTGACCTGCACATTTATAGATTGTTAAGTTAACTAACCGGAAAAAAAAACTTTTCTTATGGTAAATACTGGTGACCCACTGATTCCTTGTCGATCAAATTTCTTATCTTTTCCTAAATATATCAAAGTAAAACTTTAAACATAACTTCAGATCATTATTTCGAAGATAGTTAGCGATTAAGAATTGTTTTTGAGTATGAAACGATTTTGGTCTCATCCGTCAGTTGACTCTGTATGTGTTTACATTCTGAGCCTATGGGTCATAGTTAACGGTGAGGGTGCATGTGTGTCGGCAGGCGGCGAGGCGGTCGGCGCGGCGCCGGCGCCGGCGGAGGACCCCGCGCGCGGCGAGTACTGGGCGGGCTCGGCGGCGCGGCGCACCGTGCTCAACGCCGTGCTGCTGGACGAGTGGCTCCGGGAGCTGGCGGCGCTCGCGCTGGAGCACGCGCTGGTGCGCTCCGCCCCGCCCGCCCCGCACCCCCGCCCGGCTCCCTCCCTCTGATTACGCGTCCGAGGGCGTGGCCGGGATTTTCTATGTAACTAGACGTGGATGGCTAATAATACATACACTGTCAGGATAGTAGCCCAACGCTCATGGAAAATAGGTGCCATGCCCGGACCTTCCTTATATTGTGCGGGCGATCCCTCCGTGTCCCAGCAGAAGCATTTTATTTTGACCAGTTGTAAAGTACGTTACAATGTGATTGAAATAAGAATAGGACGGGCTCGTGACTAATTTCACTCGAATTAGTGCGGAAAAGTACGGTCGGCACATCCGCACGGGTTTACACAGGAAACATTCAATTCAATATCAAAGGAAGCCTGGCGCTTTTTTCATCCATCAGAATCGAGGTTCAATCCGAGTGTGTGTGCGTACATACTTTTGTGATTCCTTGTTTTGTAGCGGCTCTCACAGACTATGCGGCTTTGCCTTGCAGTGACAGCAACACTAGACAACAACACACAAATCTACACAGTGTAGGATTACATTGAGTTCCAATCGCACGAGTAGGGGGGCTGTTCTTTGGTATCTGTGGTTATGTTTACTGTGTATTACGTAGTTATTATATATTAGTTTGTGTCGGGTGTCCTCAAAAGTGCCACAGTTTAATTGTTTTATGATTTAACTTTGTTTGTTATTGCGTTATTGAGTGTAATTTTAATGTCTGTTCTTCAAATTAATATTTAGTTAAAACAAATAATTTTGTCCAAATTTTTCTTAAGGTGGCCCATCCCGCTCATCTCCCCATACAAAAGGGGAAAGAAGATCACGCCCATATTTCTTGTCAGAGATCCAAAATTTTGCTCAAAATAGCTTTATTTGATCGAACTAGATGTCTGATGACCATTGGCAATGTAAAATTGTGTTTGCTTTCAAAGTTGTAAGGTCCGAAAGTTCGAATTTTTCGCGCGTTTTATACAATCACTTTGGAGGAGGATTACACAATGATAAAGAAAGAACATCGTAAAAAGACTAGTCATCAGACATAGCTTATTTAATCAAGATTTATGATCTATTTGGTTTTTGTTAGATTTTTGACTACAGCGCTCTTGGTTTACTTTTAGCTATAAGTCGTTTTGAAATTAAAATGTTCGTAAATCTTACCAAATCATACACTATGCACATTGTCTTTTTTGTGGACATGTTGCATCTTCCTCATCACGGAGCCTGTCTTATTCTTTGAAACAGAGAAGGTCCCAGAGCGCAACAGCATGGTTTTGTACCGAGCCCGCGAATGAGTTAGGCCCGCCGGGTTGGGCCACCTATTTTTTGTAGAAACTACTACAAAAAATATTTACTGAAGTTAATTTGTCTTTAGGTGTTTGACATTCAAAATGGCGGTGGCTTATCCTTTTTTGAATCGCATTGTATGCAGTTTTGTGCCGAACACTTTTTGTGTCCTCTGCAACCAAATTCTTTCCAACATCTGATGGCCTTATCTCCTTGGTCCTTCAAAAGAAAAGTTTTCGCTAATTTGACCCCATTTTTTTCCCGCCATTTTCATCATCAGGTTCAGAGTAATCATGCCAATATTGAAGAGAAGTTCTGGCAGGGCACCTAATTCGTTCGGGCATTGTGTTGGGAATGTCATGACAGTGGATCCGATGCAATGCCAGCCATCTAAATCAAGTAATATAAAAAACCTTGTTCTCCATATACCTGCATGAAGAACATTTAAATTTGTATGTCCATAATTTGTAATCATATCGTGGACACTGTTTGAGAAACTGTATAAAGAATATATTGAAATGTTACTGTAATTGAATTACATACTGCAAAATGTACATATCAATTATGAAATAATTATTCTAAATTGTTAATTTGCGCAAATTCGGAATGTTCAAGAAATTAGCTTGCCTCGCTTGCAACATGTACATCAAATTAATGTATTTACTGTAAATACATTGTTTGCCTAGTTTTAAGTAAGTAGTAGTGTAAGCATATTGTTAACTTGAGTTAAATCGTCCTCGAAGAGAATTCTACAAATTTAATTGGATAGTTTGCCATGTAGGTGTGTAGGACACAAACATATAATGCTGTGATTGTTTTGCGTTCAAATATTAATTGTATCTTTACATTTTAATGTTATAATATTTTTTATTAATCTTTTAGCATTTCAGTTTTGTGTTTAAATGAGTGCATTTTTGTAAACGTTTTTACTAATATTGCGTCCACCAAGGTGAGATTTTGAGTTAAGGTATATTTGTGTGAATATGTGTGGGTGTGTCTAAATGTATGATTGTGTGTGTTATGGTCCGATGTGCCCAATAGTGAGTAGCTGACTGACAAATGTTCCATCCACTGTGCGTACATATGTAAATACAAACACATACTTAGTATGTACATAGCCATAGTTAGTATGCAGTGGGTATTAAAGTTGGTTAAGCTGAGTCTAGAAGTGAATTGCAATAATGAATAATCTAGTTACTGTTCATTTCAATTATCATAATTTCGCCTTAAATAACTTTATATAAGACGACAATAGGCGCGTATAATATCCACAAATCCAGTGATAATATTCATACAATTTGATGAAAAAAATCCTCAATTGAGTTTAGAATGGGAGTGGAACGTCCACATTAAATTATCTTCTATATATTTTAACCATTTATTAAATAAAAAAACCCTTACCTTTTCTCTTAATTTTTTATCACATTTACACACAGCACTTTTAATGACCTTGTATCTAAACTACACTTTTATGAATAGTTCAAAATAGTATATTTACTTTGGTGGAGTTATTCTTCTGTACTTAGTACTATTACTTATTCTGTAGCGTGCATTCGAATGCGTATATGAATAATTAAATTTCTAGCTCTCAGCTTACGCGTTACTTTCATACACAGCTTATTCCCATTCACAACTCTGAGGTATACACTCGTCCATACTACTTTCGTTTGTAGGATGATATACGTGTGATTGCCTTTAGACTATGCAGAATCACCACAAATTTAGTTTGAGACTGTACAGTTAGGTATTAAGTCATATGGTTGTACTGGAAAAATAAATAATTTCTGAGTCTTCCAAGGTTTCAAAATTGTTTCACGATTCTGTTAGATTTCCATCAAACTACATGAAAATGCGTGACTATACACATGTGTTCGACATAAACTTCGCACGCACATTATGCCGCTGTTCTGTTATAATTTTTAAAAACTAGAAAAGTTTTTATTCACTGTACTAGATATGCGTTCGTAATACAATGCGTATCAGACTCTGAAAACTTGTCCAAGGGCTTGTGTTTTTTAATGATCCTGATAACTGGAATTACAAAGTGTATGTAAGTGTTGTAATTTTTTTTATTGAAATTGACGATTTATTGTTTGAACTCGTTTTTTTCCTGTTGGGTGTAATCTATTGTGTAATCGACTGCCAGTCCTATTTTTTTACAACATAGTTTGAATAAGATGTAAAACTCATTTGAAGAAAAAAAATCCATTTTGTGACATTGATTAAATTCATTATTTCAACTGAAAACTATTCATAAACATGATATAATGCACGGACGCACACATACACCGTGCAGGATGAACATAGAAATGTAAATAAAATCAACAAACTCACCACTATTCTCGACTTTCAATTATTTGTCGACATCCGATGGTGCGACCTGTCGTGTGTTGGATCCCAATCGATGATTTTCATGATCCTCGCGAAATTAGAAATCCCATGGGCGTCGTCGGGCACCTTAAGAGGTCCTGGCGTACGCCATATGCCGCGCTTAACATAAAAAAAAGCTCTACGTTGTAGCGCCTGCACAATGACATGCCAATGGGCAGGAACTCATTGTCTAGGCTATCTTTCCCGATACAGGTCTAGCATGGCTGCCGCGTTACCTATAGCCCCCCCGTAAATTAAAATCATGTCAATGTACTCAGTGGCACTGATAAGAACACCTGCCATAGTTTTTCACTGAATAAAAGACCATAAAAACACCGCCCGAAAGTTCATGTACGTAACTAGATCACAAACCCGTGTACTTTCAACCCTAACGCTACATCAAAATGCGTTCTACTGACCTAATTTCATTCCAGACTACACATTTCAGTCAGCAGGCTTGAACAGGCGCACGCATACACTCGTGAGGTGCGATGAAGGTAATGTTTATAGTGCATAAAACTTATTTTGACACCACCACTGCATGTGAGATTAGTGAAACTGGTTTGTCAATTATGGATAGACGGACTCTATTAAGTGTAGGCTTATGTTAACAAATGTTTAAGTAATACATTTTAATATCTCAAAAGATACTGAACGCATTTTGATGAGACTTTCAGGATTAACACCCGTTAGCGATCACTGTCTATGGTTTGAAAATAGGACTGGATGTAAAATACACCCGGTATATACAAACCATCGATCAGGTACTATTCGTACATTGTTTTGACGAGATTATGTGTGTGTTGCAAATCTGCATCCAGGCACCATTTTTACTGACTTTTGTGAATTTAAGTTTATTTAAGAAATAAAAAGCCTAATTTACTTACAAATGCTATTATTTAATATCCTTTCGATTGGAACTATTTTCAGATGTTATTTTGTGGGGATCCGAACCTGTATTCTTGATAATACATCTACGATATTGTCTGGGTATCAGTAAGAGCATTGGGCAAACAATCCAAACAAAGGTCGCAGGTTCGCATTCTGCTTCAGAATAATGTTGGGCCAATCATTTTTATTTGCCAGATGGAAACGCACACAATTTGCAAGGGCCCTAATTTTTGGCCAGAACTGAAATTAAAACAGAAAATTCTTTCTCGATACTTCTGGCTCCGCACATTCCTTCTACGACGTCGTCACCGACAGTGGTATATGAGTATTATAAAGCTAAAAAAACAAATATAGTGTTCTTTATTTTTTGAACCAAATATGTTCCATGCGACAGTGGTATATGAGTATTATAAAGCTAAAAAAACAAATATAGTGTTCTTTATTTTTTGAACCAAATATGTTCCATGCGAAGACATTTTTTCATTCAAAACACCGAAAAAACTATACCTACAAATTGTTTCGAAATTCCACCCGATTTTGTTTTTTTTGAACAAAAACATTTCGTTCAAGTATTAAAGAGCACTCCGAGCAAGCTTTAGCTTGTAGAAAACGAAAACGTTTAGAAAACGAAATAATTTATTTCATGCGGATAACCTGAAGTTATTTAATAGTAAATTTGAGAGTTAAGTACTCTCTAAGAAATCAACGAATAACTGAGTGTCACGTGTCACCTAGCGGTATATGCAGCGTTAAAGCTTTCTTTTTAATAATCTTCGTACAAAGACGTTAAACGGTTTGGTAGATCGTTTTAAAATTTTCTTAATACATTCCTGTGTGATTGGACATTCATTGCCAATATCGACGAGGTCTTCTTTAACGAATCGGATCAGGGAAACAAAGCGGGAGATCAGACACAGAACACCTACTACCCAGAATCGTATACCATAGTAACCTGCAGGTCCGAGGTATCGTATCAACTCAGCAAGGGGGGCGGGGGATAGCCACCGTCACCCGAAACCGATAATGCCATCGTGGTTGGATGAGGGTTATACGTCCGAAATTGGAATAGGACATTACGGGATTTACGGGCAACCCAGCTCTTCAATGACATTAGTGGAGTCAGCAACACAATCAAGTTAAGTGTTTATTACGCGCAATTATTATAAGGAGATGAATTAATTATTGTATGTATAATAACTGTTACAAAGTGAAGTGTAAAATGAATACAAAAGGAGTTGAAAAACCGGCCAAGTGCGAGTCGGACTCGCACAATAAGGGTTCCGTACCATCGTTGAAGATTTATTCCAAAAAAATATTTTTTTTTGTATGGGGGCTCTCTTTAATTTTCATTATTTATTAATCTTACCTATTTGTTGTTATAGCGGCAAAATAAATACACACTCTGTGAAAATTTCAGCTGTCTATCTGTTATGGTTACTGAGATACAGACCTGTGACGGACGGACGGACGGACAGCGGAGGCTTAGTAATAGGGTTCCGTTTTCACCCTTTGGGTACGGAACCCTAAAAATGAAACAGTTGTGCACGTGAAGTGATTTTCAATTTTGACGAGGACTTCGAGGAAGAAAGGAACAACATGAAAGGAATGTTGAAAATTATGTTAAAATTTGATGTTGAAATTTGAACTGTTAGGATACAAAAACATCTAAGTTACGAAACGTGTAGTTGAAGCTTCTAAAGTGAACAAAAATACAGATTATTAAAAAAGTTTTATTAATTAACTTGATAAATTTTTTATTTCCGAAGATAACTTGTATGATATGTTTTGTCCAACCCTACGCCACCCTACGTGACGTCACGCAGTCAGTGAGTTGGACAAGGTCTTATCCTATTCTGATTTCGGATGCATAATACCTACCTATGGATATTTAATTTGAGATTACCGTAGTTAACACTCATAGCTCACGGCGTGTCGCATCTCAGACCAAACATTTGGTCCATCATCAGACAAGCACCCATGCCGGCGGCGGTTAACAGGGAACTGTCAGTTGACGAAGATTGTAGCCACAGAAATCGGAATTA
Source organism: Incurvaria masculella (assembly GCA_946894095.1). Classification (NCBI taxonomy): domain Eukaryota; kingdom Metazoa; phylum Arthropoda; class Insecta; order Lepidoptera; family Incurvariidae; genus Incurvaria; species Incurvaria masculella. Next base: position 12,185,494 of record OX335641.1, on the reverse strand, counting down.
GTTTTTAGTAGAATTAGAATTTAGTTTATTCCGATTTCTGTGGTAAAGACTATAAAAGACAGAGAGAGACCCTACATCCCTTCTGAGTTGGAGGGTCTCCAAATTTAAGGATACCTCGGGGTCGTCGACGAGACGCACGGCCCGACGCTGTATCGAGTCCATAGAGCCAAGCAGGTGCTGAGCTGAGCCGTCCTACAAATGCGAACAGTACTCAACGCAAGACCTTATCCGCGCCTTGTAAAGGAGTAGTTTTTGCTTAGGCGTGAAATACTGAGGCATCCTGTTGAGGACTCCCAGCTTTTTTTATGCGAGCTTGGCTTTATCCTCGATATGGCATCCGAAATTAAGGTAATGCGTCAGGTCAACACCGAGGATCCCTATGTGGTCGTCAATATGCTGAGTTGCTCCCTGGAAGGTCGGAGGCGTACTGAAAGGAGTCCGCTTCGCACTGAAAACGTACGCCTGCGTCTTGCTCGCGTTAAACTCGACGAGGTTTTGGAGACCCCACCCGGAAACTTTTTCCAGGGTCTCTTCGAGTTTAACAACGAGGCGCCGCCTATCCTCCTCCACTTCAGCCCGGATTGCGGTCTGGTGACTGGTGACCTGGCTAGCACCGTGCTGTCTTTTGCGTAGCAATCAATGTCGCCCAAATTGAGCAGGTCATTGATGTGTAGCAGAAAAAAGGGTTGGGTACAGCACAGCGGTACGCCAGCATTCACGGACATGGCTTTGGAGCAGCAACCGTCAACCGTCGTGGTTGCATGTAGCAGCAACCATTCAGGAAGTCGGCGTCCAGTCACACAGCTTAGGCCATAGGAGGGCAGCATGGAGAGCAGTGCCTTGTGCCGGACCTGATCAAATGCTTTTGCGATATCCAGGCCGATAGCCATACCTTCGCCATTTTCGAGCGCATCGCCCATCTCATGTGAGACGTATACTAGGAGATCCCCAGTAGATCGATTAGGACAGAAGCCGTAATAATGATGGCTGAGAAGTTCACTCTATGTTGATACTTCATCAACTGAGAGTTAATGATGCGCTCCATCACTTTGCAGAGAAAAGATGTAATGGCTATGGGCCGGTAGAAGACCGGGTCTGATCGATGGCCCTTTTTAGGCACGGGCTTCTCGCCAGATACTCCTGGCGATTAATAAATATTGTTCAAAGAGTTCGGAGAAGTCGATTCTCTTTCTACTTATAAAGAGCTAATTTTGGGCTGTCACTCGCGACACCTTAAAGAACAAGAGGTATTTTTTCTACACGAGTAGTTTTTCATTATTCTCGATTTATTAGCTTCTTTATTAATAGAAGAAAATAAAGTCATGAGATCCAAGAGCTTAATTTCAATCGCCAGAGCTCCACCCTCAAGTTATAGCTACCAGCTTTTAGATTGTAGCGTGACCACGGTGTGAATGCGAGTTTGTACGGAAGGTTGATGCTTGTTTGAGAAAGTAGACAATACGATTTGTTATAAACCTCATATGGGTTAAATAGGCCCTTCGGTTATTTGTTTGTTGAAATAAATAATATAATAATAGTAAATAAATAATGAAATCAGTTAAATGTTGTCCTTATTCATACGTTCATTTAATACTTTTGATAATATTATTTAATTATAATATAATAAATTATAATTATATAACGGATCATTTTAATGATATGTATGTTCAAATAACTTTTCTTAAGTTAACATTAGTGTAGGTAGGTAATCGGTTCTACTGACCGATGTACAAGTAAATTAGGTAAGTCAAAACACTAAAGTTGATAACTTACTAATCAGCGTTTATAATATGCTGCCGCACCACCAAAATACGAAACGGAAGAAAAGTTTATTGTAATTGGACCACGACACTTGGTCGTTTGAGCTGACGTTTAACATAATTTTCGGCTTGTTTGTTCGTAATTTTTCAAACATGTCTAACGACCGCGGTAATCTCAAAAGTATCATAATTTTCTGCTACCGGGATAGGTAGAGTTTGTGTCGTAGACTGATACACCTCCGCCCCGATTTCCACGGAACCCTAAAAAATGGCGTTATTTTACTTTTATTAGCAACAAAGGTACGAATATAGTTGAAACCAATTATTTAGTGACAGAATATAGAAACATTGACATATATACCATACCAGCTTGCACCGCCGCGCTAACTACAGCTCCGTCGACGAAGGCGGCTTCTGCTGTCAGTTCCTGCAGCGGTTGCTCCACAACGGCCTGATGCCAACCAGCGCCGTCTCCGCTGCTTGCAGGGCCTTTTCTGTGAGCTGGGCCTTCATCCAAATGTCAAACACACCAGTTTGTCTGTCCCAATAATAAATTAAAGGTCCACATTAACTTAAATATGTCTCTACAATAGGTAACTACGAATTCGATTATGTTTTTTTTTATGGAACCTGACATGAATGGCTAATGCCACACAGCTACCGTTATGATATTAGCCCAACACACCGCATTCCCGAAGGAGTTAGGTGCCATGCTAGGATTTTCCCTTCATGAGCATGGCTACACGGACAATTTTTTATTGCTTTTTAACCACAGCTTCATCCAATGCGGTGGTACCAACCCGGGCGGGCTTAACCCTACCTCCTAGTACAGTTTTACATGGGTACCGAACCATGGAACAGCTCGCATTCCTATCGAAATGCACTCATTCAACTCAGAAAGAGAAAGAAAGTTGTGCATGAACGGGGCGAGGATTTGAACCCAGATCTCTCGCATGAAAAGCAATGTCTCTAGCCCCTAGACCACGAACTTTTTATAATATTAAATTAACCTATATTAATTCATTATATTAATATAAAAATATTAGAATATAAATTATTAAAATATTAAATTACAAGTATCTCCACATTAGTCCCAATATTAATTTAAACGTGTCCGTTCTAAAGTGGTGCTGGTAGAGTTTAATATCTCAATGAATGTGATGCGTATTTAAAATCGACAGTGAAGCAAGGCCACATTCATTAAATTAATAACGCTGTAAAAATAACTAATTTTGTAGTGACGTTGTAAATTTATAACATTTGTTGAAAAAAGCGACGTACTTGCTTAGTACAATAAAAGTGTGTTTACTTCCTGTCCCAATATGTTTAAAGCACTTTTATATTAGGTTATGCGCTGCTATGGAGATTTTCGCTATGGCCCCAGTCGATTAACCTTGTTTTATTGATTTGAGATTACCGTAGTTAACACTCATTTTCGGGTTCGTCGAAAACGGCTTCCTCACGGTGTGTCGATGATATTGCACGACATTTCTGATCAAACTTTTTGTCCATCATCAGGCGAGCACCCGTGCCGGCGGAGGCGGTCAACAGGGAACTTCGTGGTTGATTCAGCATCACATCAGAAATATGCAATTTGTATAAACTAATGCAAACCAAGAAGTTCAATATAATTTCGTTGCTGTTTCTTCAGCAGGTCAGATCCTCATGGCCTCAACGCCAATCCGAAACAGTCGCAGAGGGTGTGTGGATGCACTATGGGGCGAAGTGCTATCGAGCCCCCTGGATACCGGCTGCGTCTAGCGCGCGTCCATCCCGTCCCAGTGGCCGGCGCGCGCGGCCGCGCCACCGCCAGTACCACGCGGGAACTCACGCGCGGAGGTCGTCCGCGCTGCTCCCGGCCACCGCGCCGCCTCCACCGCACGAAACGTAATCGACGCACAAGTCGGAGCCGTAACCCCAACAGTGTCACTCTATAACCCCCGAATGTACGAACGCGCTTGCAAAATATCACTCGGCTAAACTTTTTCCTCGCGGCACTTTTCCGAAAGTTTAAGAAAATTAACTCCACCGGTCGAATCGCGAAGTTCACGGGGAAATTTTGAAACGCAACGATAACGAGGTCTCAGTAATGCATTTGAAAATATTTTCGCAAGTGCCACCCGATTGGTTAAATTGAATTTCAAACGAGTGCCGCCGAGTGGGCTGAATGGTGTACGAAATGTTGGCAGGAGCCCCGGGCGCGTAGAGTTTTCAGCCGTTTTCAGTGCAATGACTTGTCCCGTCTCAATGCGAGAATCACCTGGCGATGTTACGAAACAGGCACGAGGCGCGACTCATTCAATCCTGAAATTAATGGTGTTAACTATGGACCACTGACAATTTGAGCGGTGGTACACCCGTACAATTTTCACGAAACAAATCGAAACAATTTGGACATGACGTATTTTGAGTAACACGTGGAGACTGTGTTACTGAAAATACGTCATGGTTAAAAAAATATACAATATATGGTTTTGCCACTAATACGTTCAATTACAATTTTATTTGATATGCTTTGATATTAGATTTTTTGCTAGTAACACACTGACGCGTTCTTTTACGTGGCGTTATTTCTTTAATTGCATTTTTATTGGCAATAAACTCTTACACTCCACAACCACACTGCGCGAGCCAAATCTTCGAGTAAGGAATTGCCGGTCACGTTGCTCCGCGTTTCATCAGATTCCTCCTCCATTTCGCGCCAAGTCAGCTGGCGTACGTGACCAATCGACTGCTCTATCACGAGACAGTAGGTACCCAAGTGTTGTGTTTTGTGGATTTCAGCCTTGAACGATCCAGGAAGCGGAGCGCCAGAACCGCGAAAGTGAGGAACAGTGAACGTTCAAGTGACAGTTCCGAAGTGACGGTTGAAGGCTGATGTGTCCGCCGAGAAAGATGCTGGATTTTTCGTCTGTGCCTCGCTGGTGAGATAAGACGGTTATTAACAGGTGAGTTATTTTTTGCATCACGTTATCAGGGCGATAAGTCACTCGAGAGCCACATCGCTTTTTTTCTGGCTCATTCCGTTTTGGGGAACCGGCGCTACCGGTGTGGGCAGGTACCTACCTACTTAGCCGAGACGTACGAGAACCAGATTACTTTTGCAACTAATTATTTTGGGTCGGAGACACTTCGTCTGCTTGTTTTACTGTTCTGAATGTTCCAAAATATTTATTCTGTGATTTGATTACAAGCTGTCTGTAAATGTTAGCAAGCCAGTTACTTTTTTTCATGTAACGGACATGAATCCACCACACCGGCCACACCCACTGTCTTGATATTAGCCCAACACACAGCATTAAAGAAATATTTTGGTGCCATGCCAGGAACCTTTATGAGAACGGCTACATTGAACTGGATGGAGAAGACGGTCAAATTTTCATTGCCGCTTCGATGTCCCCAATGCATCGCTTTCATGTAATGCAATGGTACCTACCTACCATTCCGGGCGGGCAACTCTACCACCTAGTAGGGGAAGGGGACCTACAGTTTTACGTAGATTCCGAACCATGGAAAAGCTCGCATTTGTGACGATTTATCGTTCGTCGGGCAAGCTAAGGCTACCGTATGAGATGAAGCCTTTATGGGTACACTATGTTATACTTAGGTAAGTAGGTACCTACATCAACTCAACTAAATTAAAGTTTTGCAATACAAGTCTAGAATTATGTTTAAAGCAGGTTGAAAATTAGGCACTACTGATACATGTAGTGATGTGGGTCCGGCGCTGATGAAGGTAGGCACACACTGATCTTATTAGGTTTTGGTCCCATCGGTTCTCGAAAGAAGCGGTTCAATCTTAAAATAATGGAATTTGTCGTTGAAGTTTTATAAGATTTCGTTAAGCCAAGTAATTCTTAGTTACCTACCTACTATCAAGACTAGATTTTGCTGTTTGTTAAAAACTTGTTGTTTTCTCTAAAACAATAAACTCAAACTGAATCAAGAGACTTGCTGTGCAAAAAATTAAATAGGTAATAACCGGTAGTAAATGGTAAAACTAAATTAGCGCCGCAAAATAAAGGGAGAACTGATCGAGCACAAACACCTGAATGATTACCCAAACCCGCCAAGCTTAGCACGCGCTTAAGTCGCAGATTTCCTAAAACAAACATCGCACGGAAATGTAAGGATTCGCAAAGGTATCCGTTTCGAAGGACATCAGGAGGTAGCAACACATGTTTATAAATACCGATTTCCTAGTCACACGTCTGGCATGAGTTATTCGATTGTTTAATCTCAAACAGAAATTATGGATCAGTGATTTCGTCATTCAGTCGCATTTTCGTGTTCTTCGCTTCTGACCATTTTTTATGAGAAACTGATATTGGGAATATATTTGGCCAGCCGGCATAAAATGTTAGACCTAATGAAAATAACAAAATTTGTCAGCGACCAAACTCGATAATCTTTAGCACATTCTAGTATCTTGGTAATTTGGGTTCATATGTTTAATTGTGATTACATCAGTCAGATTACGTCAGCCTCAGTGGCCCAGTGGCGCGACACTTCGGCGATCGCTCTCCGAAGTTAAGCAACGCTGGGTCCGGTCTGGTCTTGGATGGGTGACCATTCGACCGTTAAGATTCGCCGTGGTTCGGATTCCACGTTAAACTGTAGGTCCCTTCCTTACTTACTAGGTGGTAGGGTTAATCCCGCCCGGGTTGACACCATCGCATTGGATGAACGATGGTCGAAGCGGCAATGAAAATTGTCCGTGTTTTCCATCCAGTTCAATGTAGCCGTGCAATAAAAGGAAGTTCCTGGCATGGCACCTAGTTCCCATGTGGTGTGTTGGGCTAATACCATGACAGAACTTGTGGTATTAGCCATCCATGTCCAGTCACACAAAAGAAAATAATTAAAATCGGTTCATCGGGTATCACAATTAATATAAGAGTGTGACCCCCTGACAGACGGAGAATACAAGAATTCCGGATTTTATCTTTGGAAAAGCGGCATCGGCTATAAAACTATAATGCTTGCTATTTAGCGGTCTTGTGTGAATAACCTTCCTGGGATCAGCCTTCGTTGCTCTGACGTCTCCGCGCCTTGAACAAACTTGCCTGTGTGTTGTTTAAACAATGCTGGAAGAGTTCGCATGGCTCATTATGAAGACAGATAATATGATTCAACATTGAACGAACGATTTTTTTATATTTTAATCTTTTTTTTAGGGCTTGGATACAATTTGTGACCATTTCAAGCCTTAACTTACACAACGGTTCAGTCTCATCTTTTGAAAATGAAACTAACAAGATTATATTTAATTGATATTTCGGAAGCTGGCAGGCTTAAAATTGTTTGATAAGCCCCTACCTACCTCTATCCTCCGTGGTCCCTACGTTATAGTTTATAGTATTTAAGGTGGCCCATCCCGCTCATCTCCCCATACAAAAGGGGAAAGAAGATCACACCCATATTTCTTGTCAGAGATCCAAAATTTTGCTCAAAATAGCTTTATTTGATCGAACTAGATGTCTGATGACCATTGTAAAATTGTGTTTGGTTTCTAAGTTCGCATTTTTCGCGCGTTTTATACAATAACTTTGGAGGTGGATTACGCAATGATAAAGTAAGAACATCTTAATTAGTCATCAGACATCGCTTATTTAATCAAGATTTATAATCTATTTGGTTTTTGTTCGATTTTTTACTACAGCGGTCGTGGTTTACTTTTAGCTAGAGGTCGTTTTGAAATAAAAATTTTCGTAAATCTTACCAAATCATACACTATGCACATTGTCTTTTTTGTGGACATGTTGCAGCTTCCTCATCACGGAGCCTGTCTTATTCTTTGAAACAGAGAAGGTCCCAGAGCGCAACAGCACGGTTTTGTACCGTGCCCGCGAATGAGTTAGGCCCGCCGGGTTGGGCCACCTTAACTGTCAACTCTGGACCACTCCCCGCACACGTCTTTAAGCACCACAGCATCACAATTTGGTGGTCGTCTACATTAGGTGCGCAAACTTATTGAGCGGAATGTTATCTTCAATTTGAGTCCGTCGAACGAAGCATCCGAGGGCGTGGAAAACTAATTTTAGGATTAAGACAGTATCGGACGCATTTTCGTACACTCGCAGAATTACTCTCTTTATCAGAACCATACGCGATTCATACGAAAGAGATTAGTTACTATTATTATATAGACACGATTCAAATTCTAAATTAATTATCTGATAAAATTTCATATTCTACTGCAACATTGATCGGTTTTGAGATTAACTTAACAAGATAAGCAAAATGGGAAAACGAGCACATATATTTTTTATCGTATGTTAATTGTGTCAATAGTTTTAAGAGCATAAAAAAAAACACTTAACTATTAAATATTTGCATATATATCTACCTGTCCATTTACAACATTTACCGAAAATATTTGTAAGTTCGTACATATATTATCATTATATTACGAAGCGGCATTTTGTGCATACATTTACGGATTATCATAGTAAGAGCCGAGGTCGATGACCCTTAGTGAGAATTTATAACGCTGCACAAGCTGTAATGAAGTTGACTTCAAAGCAAAAAAAAACCTTAATCTTTTAAGCAGTCGGATCCAATAAAGAACTGAGCTCTTATTTGCGACTGAAGCATTTTTTTTGTTGAGCTGTTGAGCTGAATTGTCATGCTTGCAGAGGCAGAACGGCGTACAGGTTGCGGCAGGTTGCAAGAACCCAACGCCCACATGCCACAGCTGAGCGAAATCTTATATTTTGGTCAGATGGCCAAAATGATGTGTTCAGGGGTAGGGTGCCTCATCAGGGTTCTGGGTATTATATTTCCTGCATCTGTACCTGAAGAGAAGACGACATTTATTATCATTTTTTTTATATATTATTAATATATTTAATTATGATTGGTGTTTTTGTTGTAGAGACAGCACCATAACCACATTTATTATCTTTAATTTATTTATTATTGAAAGAGAGTGCACTGCAGTGCCCTCGTATTTCTCATAACATTTCGCCAGTGCAGTAACTGCAACTGCACCACAAACAAAGAGCTCATACCACATTTTTTATGGAACTGGACATGGATGCCTAAACATATTTATACTGCAATGACATTAGTTTAAAACCCCGGTGTACCCGAACAAATTAGGTACCATGGCATATCCGTCCTCTATAAAATACCATTTTTAGGGTTCCGTACCCAAAGGGTGAAAACGGAACCCTATTACTAAGCCTCCGCTGTCCGTCCGTCCGTCTGTCACAGGGCTGTAGCTCATGAACTGTGATAGGTATGCAGCTGAAATTATCACAGAGTGGGTATTTATTTAGCCGCTAAAAAAATATTAAAGATTAAAGGGGGGAGCCATACAAAAAAATTGATTTTTTATATTAAATCTTGTACTATGGCACGGAACCCTTCCTGTGCGAGTCCGACTCACACTTGGCCGGTTTTGTTGATATTTGTGGTAACATTATATGTCCGTATTAAACAGATGAGGATCACAACCAAGGATTCGCATTAATTTTTTATGGAATTAATTTGCTTGCAAAAAAAACAAACGTGTCAAGCGTGAACGTGTTCACGTGCCGAGAGCTCCGTCACTGCTGAACATGGAATAAATTCGCCCTCGCCTGATGATTATTTTTCAATACGATACAAAATTATCGCTTCGGAAATATAGCTTTTTCGCTGGAGGCTCTGCAAATTCCATGCACCATCCTTTTCCAGTAAATATACTTTTTCGTACTAAGTAGGTACGTCGCCTATTACAAGGAATGTGTTATGAGTGTACATATAATCGACCGTGAAGCAAGGACACATTATTTGAAGAAAGTAAAAGAAGTAAAAAGAACACATTTATAAATTACGGTCCAGCCTTGCAGTATATTCGTAAAGTAGTTCTTTTTAATTGGCTCTTTCTTCAATTAATGTGTCCTTGCTTCACGGTCCATTATACATACATACATAACACATTCCATCATTTTACAGTTACACAAAACAAACTCGCAGCACATGGAGTGTATGGAAGCTCGTGTAGTGACAAATAGCAGCACTTCTGTCGTGATGGATCATCGGCGCTTGCATCCTTGTGGCCGGGACGGAGGCGATAGTGTGGGGTTATCGCTGCCCGCGACCACCGTTCTCCTGGTAACTGCCGTTCTCTACACACACCTACTCTTGTGCTTATTGCCCGTGCGTTTTTTTTTGGCACTGAACATGGATGGCATATTACCACATCTACTGTGACTATATCCCAACACACTGTATAGAATAGAAAACTGAATAGAAAACATGAACGATTTTTATTGCCGCCTCGAGCATCTTTCATCCAAAGTGATCCTACTAACCCGAGGGCTCAACCCTATTCGACCTACCTCAACGAATGTATAGCAGCGTTCAGGGAAGTTACCATTGTGAGTGAATACCAGGTGAACAGGCAAGAGAGTAATTAAATCTGACGGCTAGGTGCATTTCGTATCATGCTGTTAAAGGACGTGTTACTCGGCCAAGTGAACTCAAATTGACCAGTTTGCCTGGTAGGATATGCGTAAAATTTTATCACTTTTTTGCCTGTTCACCTGCTTTTCACCTGGTGAGTTATTTACCATAGTAACCACCTGATAGGTCGCAAAACGAAATTACCTTCAAGTTTTCGATCGAAAGATTGCTCGGATCTATGGAGGCGCTCTATTTGTGTTTTGTGCGTGAGGCTTGTGTGCAGCTTCAAAAAGTCCGGGTCCAGAATGAATATCGCTGTCTGTTTAGTACGGCAAATGGTACCGGCCCCAGGCTCAAGTCAGCTCTAGTTAAGATGGGCCATCCCGCTCAACTCCCCATACAAACGGGGAAAGAAGATCACGCCCATAGTTCTTGTCAGAGATCCCAAATTTTGTTCAAAATAGCTTTATTTGATCGAACTAGATGTCTGATGATCGTTGGTATTGTAAAATTGTGTTTGGTTTCTAAGTTGTAAGGTCGGAAAGTTCGATTTTTTCGCGCGTTTTATACAATAACTTTGGAGGTGGATTACGCAATGATAAAGTAAGAACATCTTAAAAAAATTAGTCATCAGACTTATTTAATCTTATTTATTAATGGTTTTTGTTAGATTTTTTGCTACAGCGGTCGTGGTTTACTTTTAGCTATAAGACGTGTTGAATTAAAATTTTCGTAAATCTTACTAAATCATACACTATGCACATTGTCTTTTTTGTGGGCATGTTGCATCTTCCTCATCATGGTGCCTGTCTTATTCTTTGAAACAGAGTAGGTCCCAGAGCGCAACAGCACGGTTTTGTACCCTGCCCTCGAATGAGTTAGTCCCGCCAGGTTGGGCCACCTTAAAACCTCACATCAACAACGATCTCTTCTCAAAACTCTGTCTAAAAAGCATACAAAAAAATACTACCTTTGCTGATTTTTATGATACTTCTCCCTGAAATCATGCACAAAAGAAACAAATTTTCTTTTGTGCTTTTACGAACTCCGTGATATTCATTACATAAAATTAAATGTGTACAGGTGTTCTGTAATACCTCCGTCATTGAGAGGATACAGTCATGCGAGACAGGTTATTTATTTAATAGGACCGAAGTACTGTTTACCTCCTGTTATACCATCGCCAATTACTCATTCTGTGCCATCATCATCAATTACGATTATCAGCGTAGATAGAAGAGCATTCGTGTAGAATATATTTTAATTAAATTATTTTTTATTATTAATTAAATATTTTTTTATTAATTATTTACATGATGAATACTATAATAAATTAAAAAAATCTAATTAAAATACATTCTTTAAACTGATCGCCTTGAAATTGTGTGAAAGACTGGGGTGCCAAGAAGACATTTCCTCATGGCAATATCCCATTTGTGCATTTATGACGCTACGTGCCAGAAGAGCGAAGTCACGTTTTAAATGCACCCACTTTTCTTTTGGACGTTTATGTATGTTGTAAAACGAGTCTGTCAAGTCATACATATGAAATCATACGGTGATATTATTTCAACTAATATGCATAAATATGTGCACAAGTTGTCTACAAACAGTGTTGAGTTTATTTATATATTTTAATTCACCAAATATGTTTTAATGAAAAACCGGTATGGGTGGGTGTGCTGAGAGACCAAAGATACTCAGAAAAGCCAAACTCTCTCGCGGAACCACGCTCAGCGAAGCAGCATACCAGCATTTTTGCGGACTATCGCTGAGATGTAAAGCTTGATAAAATTACCTTTCGAATTTCCGGATTCTTGTTTTTTTTAAGCAACCTGATAAACTTGATTGCTAATAATACACAATTACCCTTATGAATATCCCAATACACCACATTCCCGACGGAATTAAGTGCCATGCCAGGACCTTCCGTTTTATGAGCACGGCTACACTGAATGGATGGAAAATACGGAAAAAAATTATTGCCGCTTCAAACATAGTTTCGTCCAATGCGGTGTTACCAACCCGGGCGGGTTAGCCCAGTTAGCGAAGGGGATAGGTGCCATTCCTAGTATTGCCAAGACCATCTACCATTAAGACTTCTGTGCCTACCTATGTTTATTTATTTATTTTTAACTAGCTGAGTTACCCGGCTCCGCTCGGGTCATGTCGTTTAGACTGATGTCGGGCTGAACTATTTCCTGGATATTACATGAGTTCCACATACAAACTTTCATCCCCTATTTAAACCCCTTCCAGTTTAAGCCTATGTCCTTCTCCAAGGTCCAGACTATCTCTATATCGAACATTTGTTATTCAGAATGTATAGTGACCCTTATGAATGAAGTGAGATCTAATCTGAAGATTTGGCTACATCTCGAGCTGCTGAGACAATTTTGTAGGGTGGACTCGCCTTCTATGCCGGAGGTCGTCGGTTCTACTCCCGGCCCCGTTCATACACCACTTTCTTTCTGTTATTAGATAACTGCATTTCGTAACGATTGAAAGCTGTTCCATGGGTCGGAATCCATGTAAAACTGTAGGTACTGTTGGAACTAGGTAGGGTTAAGCCCGCCCGGGTTGGTACCATCGCGAAACGCCAACAATTGTCCTCGTTTTAAATACAGTTCAATTGTACAGGCAAGGCATCTAATTTCTTCGGGATTGCGGTGTGTTAAGCTAATATGTGGAACGGGTGGATGCGGTATTAGTCATTACTATTCAGTTACAGAAAAAAACAACACTCAACACAAAACGCTCAACTTAATAACTCGACGTGCGGATCAACCACGGAGGATAGAGATCTATCCTCCGTGGGATCAACGCTGTGTAGCGTGCGCCCGGATCTAACCCAAGCCCGGATGCACAGTTGAAAAGGTCAGTGTACGGCCGAGAGCCGCGGGCGCCGCGATGCATCACTCACCTTATCTTATCGGCGGTGTCTACGGGAAATCACGCCCGGCGAGCGCCAATTCCGCGCGCCGCTTTTAGGTCGCGCGCTCGTCTCGCTGCAGCCGACGCCGCCGCCGCGCCGCCCCGCCCGGCGCGTCGACTTGCATAACAATTGGATAATAGGGCGGCCAGTTCAGCGGCGCGGGCGGGGCGGCGGGGAGGGCGTCCGGTGTGGAAGGACAATGGGCTTTTCACTCTTTTCTGCGGAAAATGTGCGCCGGGGTCTGTAGCCTTGCAATTTAAATAATATTGACAAGACACCACTTTCTACGAATCTGCATTGATCATAATCATTAAACAAAAAAGCGCTTAATTGAAGGTTAAACAGCGACATACACATTGAAGCGTCGCAATACATTTTTGAAAATGAGGAAAAACATGCGCCTGAAACAAAATTCTTTCGGCGACAAACAATACTTTGAAATAATAACAAAATATAAAAAAAAACTTTTGACAATTTAGCCGTGCATTGCCGTGGTCCTTGCATGGTACTAGGTGCTAGGTGCATCAAGTATACAGTAGGTATGAAAGTAACAGTCCATGTCCAGTTTCATCAACAAAAAGGAACGCAATGCTGTGGATATTTTCTGTTGGAGCTCTATCACATATGTCTACCACTTCGAGGAAACGGCGTGATGTTATAAATTTTATTATTTATTTATTCATGTTCAAATTGTCGACATGATCATACCGATAAGGAAGTTGTTTTAAATCTTACTACATTGGAATCTCGTAGATCGGTGACGAGGCAAAAGACTGTGAAGGAGTCACAGGGCTCTCCTAGGGGTCAGTATTGTGTACGACTGATTGTTGAACCTTCGGAGGAAGGAATGCGCTTACTTAGAATTAATAATAAATATTTTGGTCCCTGCAAGTTTTTTAACGTTCTGAGTGCAACAAAAATTTAGAGGTACCTAAGCTTAGCAAAATTACTTTTGGCACTTTGACTTTGGACTAACATTTGGCACTTTGAAAATGCGTTCTCATTGACAGCTGTCTTCTTTACCGTATTGCCAAAATTTAAAACTTAAATTCATGGAGGTGAAGAATCATCCATACTTAAATTGGATCATGCTTTAGAATCCAACATTGTTATATACCATTTACCTATGCAGCAGTCAAAGCCCGTATTATAAGTTTAGAACAAACCTAGGCAATGTCCGAAATGTCGTTGACCAAACTAACCAAACCGTACCCAGGAAAGTGTAATGCGATGCTAGCAATGAAAATATCTTGCAGGCTTTGCCAAATGTGGTGCAACACTCTGTTCTTCGGGGTTCGTAACATTTATCATTTAAAGTCTACTCTAGGGTAGATGCTGTTACTTTGTGTTCTTGAAGGTCGTCGATTGAGATACAGCCTCAGCAGTGACATTGTTTCTTTTCTCCTTTAAGATTTCAAATTGCTAAAATTCCTCTTACACTAGTAATGCTCGTACTATATCTATAACTATCGAAATTACTGGACGGACATGTGGGTATTATTGCAACCTTTTCATGGATGTTAAGTGGTTCTGATTGTGTTAGGAGAAAATCCAAACACGCAGACGGACAAACTTTTTGTAATCTGAATTTAGTTAACATTGATTGTGATTGTGTGTAGCTATTTACAAAAATATATGGGGAGGACCAATTTTATTTATTACAAGATTATATATACAAGAAAATTACATCTACCTTGTTTTCTCCGAATGAAATTCTTCACCTGCTAAGGAATACGTGGTTAGCTTTTGGACCATACCTCGTTAACAACCTGTATTAATGTACCTACGGCACTTAAACAAATAATTCACATTTCTCGCGACTCACCTTTGATCGACTAGGTAGAAACTGCTTCGGTTAGTTAGCGCTATCAAAAATAATGATTGTAAAAATAATATGTATGGGTATGTAAAACTACGTCTGAGTCAAACGGCACCAACGTGGCGTCATTATCTTCGCGAACTGAGCATCAGTCTGGACTATGAAGGAGCTATGTAGAGACAGTAGAGACGAGATGGGCCGCTTCATATGTCTGTCCTCGATACTTTCGTCTTCGTGCTTCACCGCCTTCAAGGTTTCCATGTTCCGCGGTTCTTTCTTAGGGCCAATTTTTTTTTCTCAAATAATAATGTACACTTTATTTTGTAAATTAGGTACTATACTCCCTACAAACCAAACGTGCAGTCGGGGCCATAAAAGTTTATGAGCTAGTGAAGCCCAGTTGTGGATCCGCGATTATCGATAGCGTCGATAGATATTTCATGATTTCATGAACAAGATACATTGTCAAATATTAGTCTTATCCCTGATGGATGGTGAGTATATTAACTAGGGAAGTATATTTAAAAAAAAAATATGTTTGCGCAATTTTCAAATAAAAATAAAAATTAAATCGTCTGTCATCTAACATTTTTTTTTATTTATGCAAAGGTTAATATTAAAAAAAAACTTATGAAAGCAGTACAAAAATCATATAAAATATGCAAAAGTAACCAACACGTGGTATATATCTTGCCCGTCATGTGGTATTTTTATGTATGATTCACGAAAACAAACTCGATAATCTTAAATTAAAAAAATATTAAATCGTTTATTATAAAACCAGTACAAAAACACTTATAAGTAACTGAAAAAAATACAAGTTTAATGTTCAGTCACATCGTATACATTAAAAATCGTCATCAGAATCGCTGTCATCGTCATTGACTTGAAAAATGAGTGGTTGGGTATCACGAACACGAGCTTTTGCAAAATCTTCCTCTTGAAGTCGTTCTGCATGATTGACACATTTTTGCCAATTGTCTCGTGTGACATTGTTTGTGGCATCATGCAGAAGTTTTTCGACGTCTGCTATTTTAAAGGTGGCGTTCTTGGCCGCAACTTCGCCTTTTACTTGAGCCCAAATTAACTCAATAGGATTGTACTGGCAATGGTACGGCGGCAAACGTATCACTTCATGCCCAAGTTTAGTCGTTGCACTATAACAAAACGCCTCCATCTCGATAGAAAGTACAACGGCAACTATCCAATACATCAAACAATCAAACATCATTCCTCCATCCCCTCCCCTCCCCGCGAGCGACCAATCAGATCACAACAAATCTCCCAATGAATCTATACTGCGTTCGATCTAGGAAATCCCCTGTGCTATTCTCACAGAAATCAGAATTATTAACTAGAACGGTCAAGAAGTCAGCTTAGTATGGAAACCGAGCGTGTCAAGCTTGGCACCCACACAACCACATATAATACACAGATGTCGCCCGACGCGCGGCGAAACCAATCATGTGGGGCGCATCCACCTGCGTCAAACACATACATCGAAGTGTCGGTGCGCGGGTAGCGCACTACCACCTTCTCAGGTCACCCGTCGGCCAAGGCGTCGCGCTGTGGATTGACGAGTATCGATAATTGTTATTTTGACTATCGATACAATTGAGTTCTCATAGAAATAGATAGGTACTTCTTTTCTTTCGTTTTCTGCGTTGTTAGGACGCAATATTTTTATTATGTCACGGTGCATTGAACTGTTTTAATTCATACCATAGCTAGTGAAATTAACGGAAAAAAACCTTTTTTTTTTTAGATTTTAACTAAAAGTTAAATTTAATCGTATTAACTTGACATATAGCTGTATTAAATTAGCATTAAGAACACTTGGGATTCGCTGGGCTTTTCTACAACTAAAGAACTAAATGTACAAACAGGATGTTAACGGAGTTATGGCCCAAACGTTAACCAGGTTTCCCTAGGCATATTTAAAGCAAAAAACCGGCCAAGTGCGCGTCGGACTCGCACACGAAGGGTTCCGTACCGTCGTAAAAGATTTAACACAAAAAAACAACTTTTTTGTAATTTGTGTAATTTTGAAATTTTACCTTTGTTTTTATAGCGGCAAAATAAATACACACTCAGTGAAAATTTCAGCTGCCTACCTATTACGGTTCATGAGATACAGCCCTGTGACAGAAGGACGGACGGACGGACAGCGGAGGCTTAGTAATAGGGTTCCATTTTCACCCTTTGGGTACGGAACCCTAAAAAGTTAGCGATAAAAGCGACCGCCTCTTTTTACTGGGCAATATGCAAGTAATGAAAAGTTTTTATTAACTAAAACATAACTGTAATTATAGAAACATCGATAACGCTAATTCTTAGTACCATTACTACCCACTACCCAAATAAGCAAAATGAACGTTCAAACGCACTCAAATTTCATATCGAAATAACCATAACACTAAGAAATAAAATCGATAGCACTCATTATTTGTCACATCACTACCCAACGCGACTGCGTTAGCGGACAAATTATTTCGAAAAATGATTTAAATATACAAATAACAGTTTTAGAATTGGCTTACCTATGAAATGTGATGCCATTGTTTTTGTAGAACACGTTCTCGTTTCGGTTTTTGCAGATCCGCACTGAACAATTAGGCATTTCGACAATAATCTGGACAAACGCGCACGCGCCGCGACCGGGTACGAACTGAGCGGCCGGCGTGACGTCACGTTTGCTTATAACCAATTTTGGGTATAAGGCCGCCACGGAAATCGCGCGCGTCGCCCGTTCTAGTTTAGTATATTCCGATTTCTGTGGCTATTCTCTTTCCCCCATGGGTTACACTCTTCATTTCACAGAACGTAAGCTGTGTTTGTAATTATAAAGAAATGTTGGTAAATAGTACAATAGTCTAGCTAATTCGCGTAATAATAATTTCGTACATACTTAACAAGTCAGTAGTTACATACATACAAAAACTGTTAGATGACAGACGACTTAATTTTAATTTTAATTTGAAACTTGCGCAGATATAAAAACATTTTATATACTTCCCTAGTAAATATACTCACCATTATCGATACCGCTATCGATAATCGCGCATCCACAACTGGGCTTCACTAGCTCATAAACTTTTATGGCCCCGACTGCACGTTTGGTTTGTAGGGAGTATAGGTAAAAAAGGGAACAATTTTGCACCCCGAACCTTCTTTCCGGGACACCGGGACGGAGAACCGAAAAAAGGGACAGTCCCGTTCAGAACGGGACGTATGGTCACGTTAACTATGCGTTACGTTCGCCTTCAGAACACGCAGTCTACCACTCACGTACATACGTGCAATACGCACACACGTTAACGTTTAATAGCGAATGGCTGCTCCTCGCGTGCTGCTCCGCTCCATTCGATAACATATGTTCCATCTGTGTGGCGGCGGGTTCTAACTATGGTTGAGGCGCAGTTCCCAACTTACCTCTTCCTTGGTTCGAACGCATGATCAATAGACGCGTCACCAGGTCATTAGCTTTGGCAATTAGCCCCAGGGCAACAGACGGCCGCTCTATTTTCGTCATCCACTTCTGCGAGACTGGATGCCCCGGCATCAGTATATCGGAAGAGGTCGCTTGACATCCGTTCCGTGGCGTAGACCTGGCCAACCTCGTGACTGCGCAGGCCAATTCCTCCGTGGTTATCATCGTCGATAACCACATTGTTTGCAATTCTGTGCAATAGACATCTGCCGTCACTGTTGTGCCATTCGGTAAGAATCTGTGATGTACAAGTCCGGCACTGGTCCACCAGACACCAGAAATAAGGGCACATAAAGGGAAGGTCCTGGCATGATACCTAATTCCTTCGGGAATGTGGTGCATTGAGCTAACACGAGTATCATAACGGTAGTTGTGTGTTATTAGCCATCCATGTCAGGTTGCAAAAAAAAAATCTTTTCAACGCTATGCATAGTACAGTTTTCAATCGTTTAAGGCAATTGGGTGCTTTCACTAAAGGCGACTGCAATTGCATTGAATAATAATCAAGTGGCAAGTTAACTATCGTTTCTATACACAACGCTTAGAATGCAGAATATTGCATGCCCAAATAACCATTATCTTGAGTTCATATAAAGTTTATTAAGAGGGAACAGGTTAGGAGTTTTTATATCGGATTGGATGAGAGATGGTTCACGAGGCATCGCAAATTTTTAAGTGTTTCCATCAAGGTCCTGAAGTACTTACCCAAAGAACAGGTGCTTACTGTAAGATCTCACAATTTGAAGTAAACCGAAACATGAAAAGAGTGTTTGTTATTGGCATAACCCTGACCCCGACATCCAGGAATCAAATGAGAGACGAAGTAACACCGGGTCCATAAAATTGATACAATACGATGCGGAGAATAGCAAGAAAAACATTTCAGCGGCAGCACTTAGTGGCGGTGAAATGCGTCAGTTCGAGCGCAAGTGGCTATTGTATTTATTTTTACATCGCCCGAACGAGTTCAACAGTCTCGATACAATCTTATCTCCCATTAAACACTGATACCTAAATGCGCTGATAGGCGGCCAACGGTAGCGGGAAGAAACGCGCGGATTTTGACAGTTGTAAGCACAGATTTGTTACCTATGTAATCTGTGGTTGTAGCTGCGATCAAGCGACATAAAGCACTCACGCGGGAAATATCAGTTAGTAAATAAAACTATTCAACTCGATAGCAAACTGCTGCGACCATTTATGTTGCGATCCAAGGAGATGACAAGCACTTACATATATCGAATTAAATCAAATTACATTATTCGACACAATTAAAATAAGATATACATAAAACTGAAAAATAGAGAAGAAAAAAAAATATATAACTGACTTACCTAAACGTAAAAATAATCATCCATCATGGGTCCCGTTGTCATTGTCCCCATGACGGATGCCGCGTTCCCCCGCTGAATGACGAGAGACACCCGCTGGCGGAAAAAAGAAGGAGCCCGCCGGTCGTCAGTGGCCTCCACGAGCAACTTGCACAATCTATTAGCGAACTGCCACGCGTCGTCACTCCACGTGCCGTGTGTCTCAACGGCGAAGGCAAGGAACTCAAACTGATCCTTCAGGGATGAATACTTGGCGTGTTTGAGCGCCTCCGCCTTCGCTGCGGCGGAACCCGCGGCACGGGAGGAGCCGTCTAAGTGGCTTGCGGCTAAGGTGTCCACACACGTAACGTCCCATGCTAAAGCTCTCCCCTGCGACCAGGGTAAGAGGGTGATCCCATCGGGCCTCTTCCCGTCATCTCGGCAGATTCCGGGGGGCTCGAGGTGGCTGGGGATCTTTGCAGTTGCAAGCGAGCGCTTTAGCAGGTCGTTAAGGGAAGCGTGGCGTGACATTCGTCCAGCGCTCTTGGCACATGAAAGACCGTGGCGGCCGTAAGTGTCGACCGGCGAGCCGCAGGGGCAGGTGTGTGGTTGACATATCTTTACTCCCACGCGGAGGCAGAACGCTATGCGCAGCGTGATGCGATCCAACAGTGTACCGAGGTGCGCTGAAGGATACGCCTGAAGCCACGCCCCGGATTCTGGACGCGAGGCAGCCAAGATGCGTGCTTTGTTCAGTTTATCGTCATCCTGCAGGAGAACACTTAATTTTAATTTTGAAATGGGTAAGTCCCAGCTTTTTTGGACCATAGGACGCATAGGTAAGGGCTCGTCCGGACACAGACTCCGCCAAGCATCAATGGCCTCCGCCATGTACTCGATCTCAAAGCCGCATTGCGACGGGTGTAAAATTTTTCCGACGAGATCGATTGTACTATGTACGGAAGACAGAAAAGCCGGCAAAGCCACGTTCCCAACCGAGCGCATGCCAGTGCCTCCTAATCTTACTGGTAGTGATATCTGGTCCCATACTGAATCACCTATTTCAATTTTAACGTTTAAAATATCAGTTAAGCAACTCTTTAAACAATTATCAAACGCCAAAATTTTGTCGGGGTATTTCCAAAAAGGACAACATCTAAGAAAATATGTAAGTCTAGGTATAAAGAAGCAATGTTTTAGCAAGAAAAAGGCCATGTGAGAGTTTATATAATGCAGTCTCTCAGAGAACTGACGCAGTGCGACCTCTTTTTTAACAATAAAGGGTGCCAGAGCAGATTCCGTCAGTGGAGCTCCTAGGAGCACAACTGAGTTTTCGTCAAGGATACGGATGTGTGGTAGTTTTTTAGAAATACTGCTGCATATTTCAGCCTTCCGTGCTTCTAATACTGACTGACAAAAGAACAATTCGCATTTTTCTAAATTAATACTTAATCCGATTTTGTTAAATTCTGCTGTAATTTTCTCTAAATCTGATAAGACTGACGAATAACTACCGCCAATCGTTCCATCGTCTAAATACCAAACATTTAATGGCGAGCCGAGCGATTTTATAATCGGGTGGATGGCCAAACTGAATATAGCAGGGCCCAACGGGTCACCCTGTTGACATCCGACGGCTGATTCAATCGTATGGTCATTGTAAAAGAGGTGTGAAGGAGAAGAATAGCACTGGTTTAGGTATGGATAAATACTTGGGATGTGTTCTTTTATCTGATCTAGCAGTGAGTCTCGTTCAACTGAATTAAATGCATTTCGGATATCAATCTTTAAAACAACTTCAGCTTCGGTATTTTGATACATAAAGGAGCGTGTAGCATGCACAGCTGCCTCACATCCGCATCTGGTTCCAAAACCCAGCTGCACTGGACGTAGTTCTTCACCAAGAGCCGTCGAAACACTGCGACATGCCACCTTGGAGACTAGCCTACGCAGAGTGATCAAATTTCTATCTTATAATTAAAACAGAAACTATATTTTCAGATCGTTCTCTGTCTTATTGACAGAGAACACCGGAGGGAAAGAAATTGAGAATTCGTTTTCAAAAAAATGCGTGATTTAGATGAGGCACAGAGCGAATCACCCTCAATGCCACATTAGGCATTGGAATTTTCAAGGAAAACGTATGTGGGTCAAGGTCCAGTGTGTGGCGATTAGGGTGAAGCCGTTGTACAAACAGATCTGAAAAACTTTCCGCGCATTATATCGTTTTAAGAAATATGATTTTATTATTACCTACCGTAATGTGAGACACCTGTCATCAAAACGCCAAACTCATAATTTGTCTATTCGATTCATGCTCATTTGAAATTAGAACCATACCCTCCCAGCGCAATTGCCGAGGCATCTCCTCCTCCCCACTGAGTCACGGCTAGGATCTTTATTTCGAGTAATTAAAAAGCAGCATCTCTTGCTTTTTACTTCCATTCTCTTACTTCCATTTTGAGAAAGAAAACACAAAACTTTGCGATGAACTTTGAAGGCCTGGCATGGCCTTTTTTGTCATTGGATTTTTTTGTGCCATTTTATTTAAATTACCTTTTTTCTCAACCCACATTTTCAGGGCTACTTCTTTCTTCTCTTTCTCTTTTTCTTTATTTTTTTCACATTCAACATTTTCTTGGTCAGTCCATCGAAAATCGCTGCTCGCAAATCTGAAAATAGCCTATCCCCTCCGAGCGAAATCAGATTGAACATAGAAACCTACTCCTCATTGTTTTAGCCAAGTTGACTAGTTATTTTGACGAGTGCTTTGTGTGTAATAACTCTACACCGGAAATGACTGCACGAAGCGACGTGTGCGTGAGGCGAGGCAAAAAGTGACGCCAATTTAATATTCATTCAAGTTATCTACGCGATCTCCTTCAGAAAGTCAGCAGTAGACAACTGTAATTATGACTCGGCTTTTTGTTTTTAATTACTTTCGACTCTGACATACCAACTACGAGTGTCTTATCGCCGTTGGTATTTTATTTGAGAATTGCGGAGCAAATTGATCAATAATGAAATTAAAAACCTTATTTCCAATGATGAGAAAATTGAGGCTTAA
The DNA here is from genome assembly GCA_946894095.1 of Incurvaria masculella. Lineage (NCBI taxonomy): Eukaryota > Metazoa > Arthropoda > Insecta > Lepidoptera > Incurvariidae > Incurvaria > Incurvaria masculella. The sequence continues at coordinate 12,162,719 of OX335641.1, read as the reverse complement.
GAATGTTTCAGGATTAGAAAAATCTTGCCGTGTGGTTGGTTTCATTTAACTCAAACGCGAAAGAGTATTCGTAGATCGATCGATCGCGATCGAGCGACATAAAGCACTCACGCGGGAAAGATCAGGTAGCAAATAAAACGATTCAACTCGATAGCAAACTGCTGCGACCATTTATGTTGCGATCCAAGGAGATGACAAGCACTTACACATATCGAATTAAATCAAATTTCTATCTTATAATTAAAACAGAAACTATATTTTCAGTTAGCTAGATCTGAAACAGAGACACGTGCGAGATCGTTCTCTGTCTTATTGACAGAGAACACCGGAGGGAAAGAAATTGAGAATTAGTTTTCAAAAAAATGCGTGATTTAGATGAGGCACAGAGCGAATCACCCTCAATGCCACATTAGGCATTGGAATTTTCAAGGAAAACGTATGTGGGTCAAGGTCCAGTGTGTGGCGATTAGGGTGAAGCCGTTGTAGAAACAGATTAAAAAATATCTTGCCATGTGGTTGGTTTAATTTTTTCAGGATTAGAAAACAGAGTTTCAGGATTAGAAAAATCTTGCCGTGTGGTTGGTTTCATTTAACTCAAACGCGAAAGAGTATTCGTAGACGGATGCTGACTAGCAGTGGATCGAATAGATTAGAATCACCAAACAAGAGTGGTTCTATTTGGCAGTGACCAAAACGAAATGATAAAACCGATTGACGATTGATCGCTTGATCGATCTAAATAACGAATAAATTGAACGAACGAAGAAGCTGACCGACAGATATACAAAATCTATCACTGCTGAAGAGCAAGAAATAGCGTTTTGGCTAACGGAATGACAGTTCCACCTCGGCCATTTTCGCTGATCATAGCACGGTTCGGAATCGCTCGCAAGATCTGTCATCTGTCACTTAAACGTCCGCCATCAGATCGCCTACAACCAATGATAAAGTAATATAATAAGTCTAAGCCTATAACAAACCAATTTGAGTCTAATCTATAACGAATTTCGTATAGATTGGAAATTAGGTGAGTTTTTAATGAATTACATAGATAGCCATTGCTTGATTTTGCGCGTTTGCCTAATGATTTCAGTTGGTTTAATGTAATTTCCTCACCTCCATGGTTTAATGTCAAAGTCTTAGATGAAAGTCAAAGTGACTTTTATCAATTCACTTTTTTGCTGTATGGCGTTCGGGCTGGAGCGTTCCTCAGAGCCGTCCCGCCTGGTTCCGTTCTGTAACGGACAGTACGTGGCAGGAACAAACCCTATGTGCTACATCGGCGCGTGCAACTTTTGCCCAAACGTGCCAAAATAATTATAACTTCAAACCTCATCAAAACGATTCGCAGAAAATGTGTGCATCATAATGCCTTGAGGGCGTGGTAGAACCATGGAGGTGAAGAATTCTTCCTCCATGGGTAGACCAAGTTTACAATATACGAATACTACAGTTAACTTAAATGGGGGGAAATCCAGTTTCAAATAAAGAAATTGAAACTACTTTTACAAATCTCAAGGTCAAACGTTTGAGTTTGTTGATGTTGACCTTAAAACAACTGTTTTTATGCATCGCATGCTGTATGTGCCATTTTCTAGATTTAAAAGATCGAGACAAAGTATTATTTACACATTTCATTTGAGAATCCACTTAGTATACTATACTAATATACTTAGTGTGGAAAGTTCTAAACAACACAACTTTCAGTAGATGTGGATCTCGACAACTTGCCCAATAATTCTGAAGATTTTGATTTATATTAGTTCCTACCTTTTTACCTAATACTTAAAATTCGGATGATTCCCCTGCCTTGTGCTCCTTTTCCTGGAGATTTCGTAAGGGGGAAGGCAAGGAACTTCTCCATACAACCTAACCTATACCTAACCATATACTAAACAGGTAATGCTAAGTTAATTTTTGTAAGTAAAATTACCCCACATAAAAATAAAGTTATCCCGACAATTGCGGTCGTCTAGATTCTAAAAACACAAACTTAGAGGGAGCAAAAAACTTTGATGTCGAGATCTACTAACTATTAAATTAATAGTTCACAATTTTTTTCGTAGCATCTGCTGAGTGTATTTTTTTTGTTGATAATGTCCCTGTAGCAACTGTCCTGAAATATTGATCAGATTTTTACAGATAATGATCGATCTCTTTTTATATTGATCTTTTTTTAGTCATAAACATCTCTTTGACCTGTACGATATTTTAATTAATTGATTACTGCGCTTGTTTATATTTTATCAAACATGTTTTACTCATTATACTGGTTTCATGTGAAACGGATGACTTTCTTTGTATAGTATTAGACCTATATATTACAAAACACAAAATATTATCGCAGTATTATTTTTCATAAATAAGTTAGGAGTCATTAAGTACTTAATTTCACTTCAAATTTAACATTATGCTGCTGTACGTTTAATTGTGGTTACTTCCAGGCCGTAACGGTTCCCTAACCCAAAAAGTTGTCAGATTTAATTATTATTTTTAAAATATGTATCTATTTTTAATTTAAAAAATCTAAAGTAAAGGTAAAAAAAGGCAGCATCTTCCAATTTTGTTTAGCCAAATTTTCCAATCTAAATGGCATTTAGATTGGAAAGATTGGAAAGAATCGGACGTAGAATTTGACAATATATTGAAAAAAAAAACATTTCAAAAGCCTAGGAAAACAATAAGAGCATGTAAACGGTTATCATCCCTAGTATGGGGAATTGATAGGGCAACGACTAAGTTAATGTGTTCGGAGAACTCTTCTAAGCCAATACATACCCCAGTCGCAAGCATCGAGTCACATGGCACTGAACTGAACTTAAAATATTTGACTCAATTGTGTACAAACATCCATCGTTGGATAATTATTTTCGACTGAAATATCGTATAAACATAACTAAAAGGCAAGCAATTAGAATCAATAACATATTTGCTGCATTTCAAAGGATCTTACTTTCTTGTCATTATTTTACTTACAAATGCCTACCGTCAAATTGAAATGTCTTCACAAACCATAATGAGCCATAATTTATTTTATAAATGTGTCGGTACTCAGCACTAAGCGCCTTTTATTGCTTACAACCTCCGTTTAGTATGATTTTATGAAAGACTCAACACGTGGTAATCATCACACGCGAAATACATCCATGTATACTGAGTAAGTCATATAAATAATGATGATACATTTGGAACCTATAAATGAGGAACCTGCTGACACGCATTTTGACATGACTGTTCTCTAGATTAGAATGTAAAAATGTATGTTTTTTACTATATTTTGAGTAAGATATACTGTTTGGAATAAACTAAATCCATATTTTAGCAAAAGAAATGCAATCATTATTTAACGATTACTTACTCTAGTTTATTAAATTGACCTCATCAAAAGCACCAATGTACAAGTGAAATTTGAAATTGGCGAATTGGCTCTAAAGAGACGGAGGCCACAGAAAAAATGCTGTTTGGTGTAACACTACAATATGTAATGATATAGCCGGGCTTGTGCGTCAATTTGAAAATGAACACGGTGATAACGAAATAGGGCAAGTGTCTCAGTAGTCTTGTCCGTGTGTCGACGTTTGTCTCGGAAACAACTACACAAGATTATTTAGATGGCAGCTGTCAATGTTGACGGCCTACCCGCATTCCCGTGACCGCAAACAAACACGTGCTTTTTCGTGAATTCAGCGTGAATTACAGTCCCCCATAAATCATTTTGCACTTGATAAAATCGAAACGAATATAACACCCCGGGACGAAGCGAGTCCTTCAACCTGCGCGCGCTTTTCAATTCTCCATACGTTTGAAAAAGCTGGTCGATCTTTTTGGTCACAGCCTGCTGTATTGTTTTGTGTTTGTGTGTGTGTTACAAGCCGTGAAGTAGGATTCCTCCTAAAGTCCTTCCTTCCGAAGTAGGATAACCGCAACATACATAGGTACCTAAAGGTGCTCAAACGAATAGGATATCCCGGCATGGCACCTGGTTCCTAACGATATTGGGGGTGGTTATCAGGAGGGAAATCTCAATAAAAAAATATTTTTCCATGCATTTTGAGGTTAGGAATTGCAAAGTTTGTGTCCGGTAACAACCTGTAGGTAGATACTGAGCGTCTACGTACCTATGTAGTGCGTCCGGAGTCACAATGCGTAACTCTTGTACCTAGTGCGAGCCAAATTTAAACCGTCCGATATTAGTACAGCTACCGACGACGAATGGACAGACGAACGGAACTATTCTGGGGCCTAGACCAGCGCGCACTTAATATTAGTCTAGCACTGAACGAGATGCCGCCGTGCCCACTTTACGGTCGCATAGATTCTGCTAGTCGAGCGACACGCTCGCGTGACACGTCTGGGCGGTTATCAAATAATGGCTATTGTTTAAAAGGTTAGCATAATTAATAATTAGTCAGCAGGAAAGTGATATGTATGTAGAATCGACCGTGACGCCAGGACACATTCATTAAAGAGAGCAGTAAAAAGAACTACTGCAAGGATTTTTTTTAAAAGGTAAACCGTTAAATCAATGTATGTGTGTAATCCTAAACACTGTGTTAGTAGAAGGCATTGCTTACGGGAGGAGGGACTTTAGGAAAATTCTCGGGAAAATTCCAAATTATGGATGCAGAGAGGGTAGCCTAGGGGTAATGTGTGGGGTGTGCACCTTTTTCTTTCTTATCAAAAAATGAAAAGGTCTTTTTCATTGAGAATAGGGGCCCCTTCACAGTTCGGAACCCATGTAAACCCTGCTACCTCCTCCCGCTAATATCACGGCAGCAGCTGTGAAATTAGCTATCCTCTTCCAGGACCGATAAAAACGATCTTTGAAACCGGACGATTGAGAGCTGAACTTCATCTAACATAATAGCGTGGAAGAATCAATATACAAGGATGCGATTAATGAATTGAGTTCTGGAGCTATAACTCGGAGCTAGAGGGCTGTGACAGAAGGACATATATACATTGCAATTAAACCATAATTGTTTTGGTTTTAACTACGAAACTCCTAAAATGACAATTATTCCTCAGAATTGGGTGAAGTGACCCTAGTCTGACAATATTATTGAATATCATTGTGATCAGAGTTTGTAGCAGCTGCGAGACCCTAACAATGCATGGTTGACTTTTTCATGATGAATGGAAACACAGCTGAAAGATTTCATGCATCCCGTTCGTACTCTTTTGTTCGACAGTCATAGACAAAGGAACGAGCTTAGTAAACCGGTTCACTGTTGAGAAAACCAACGGTGAAAACATTCAACGCCATTACGGAAAGTTTCGTCCGACATTTTACTATCTCGATACGGACATACTTTCGGAGGTCGTCACAAACCTGCGCAGTTACACCTGCCGTGCATCGGTTTGGGTTTCCGTGGTTACACAAAGCTCTATGCCTCATCGTGCTAGTTCGTTCGTCTATCCGTAAGTCTCAATCGCGTGATTGCTCGTAAATATGTTTGAGGCTTCAAATTTAGATGCACATGTTCAAACGTAACATCAGGACGTTTATTGATCACAACATAATTCCGTCTATTTTTCAGGGGGCATGCATATCTTCATGCGTATTCTTCGGTCACGGCTGCTATGAATTGGACCTATACGAAACGCGTGACCTACCTGGAAATATTGAGTTCTGCCCGATCGTCTGGGTATGCCAGTTCCACCCAATTCCGCCCTTACTTACTTTGAACTTACTTTATCATTATTTCATCACTCTTTCGTTTTTCATGTCTTAAGCATTCTGTCTTCACATACTTCTGCCTTCTCTACCCTTGTCTCTCAATTTACTTTTAAATCACGACTATTTCTTATCATATCATTTCACAGCTGGTCGTGGAACCGCAGTGCGCATATTTTCCGAATTTATTTATGTTGGATTTATACAAAAAAAAGGAACAGGGAATCAAGGGTGCATGACTGTTTTTTCCATGTATACTATCGAAGTAACTTGATATATGACAATAGTAGTTTGGTCAAAATGTTGTTTGGTTTTTGTATGGCAATGAATTTATCGCCTCTACATAATTCGGATTTTGGGATTGAAATCTCTATTGTTGGAAGGGGTGCCACATAATCAGTACCGTAACAATTAGTCCTCAATGCGCCCTGTATGTCTGGTACTAAATACTATGCATGACCAAAAACTTGGTCCTGGTCTGGACATTTCTGCGCTGCAAGGGTCTGCGCCCTGCGCCTGGCACCGCCCTTGTTAGGGCGCTTCTCAAAATATCACTCGTAGCATTGTAATCAAAGTTTTCAAATATTTGGTTCCACCAAATATTCTTATAGTACTTATTTTAAAAATTGTAAAATGTATTAACAAAATAATTAAGGTACGTTTACTAAGGTACACAGGTTTCACATATCACCTACGGAACCTTAGCGCATGTGTCCGACGCGTACTTATGTTAACATCTGTTAATAGTATGCTCATAATTAGGTGACAAATAACCGACGAAATCGCTAGGTATGCCCGGTTGTCATGCTAATGTACTGTAGGTCTATAGCTAGCTACATTCATGGGTGCATGTGTTCCTACTTAAGCTGATTTTATATTATTAGTTCAAGACAGGTCCGTGGCGGCCTTTAAGGATTTTTAATGTTTCAGGCTTATTATCACTGAGTTAAGCAATATACTTTGATAATGACCGTTTCCTATTGATAACTAATGCCAAATAAAGTAAATAATAAATTTCAGATTGAATTGCACTAATATGTGGACACAAAATCATGTTTTTTTTTCAGGGGCCTGGAAACGTTGTTACTAACGAAAAAACAGGTTAAATCATGATTAGGTTAGAATTAAGTATTCGTAGCAACCGTTTCCTGGAGTCCAGGTCCCCATGGAATACCTTACTACTTTTGTCCCGGAAATAAAAGCGTCTGCAAGCCAGGGCGGTAATTCTCAGATAAGTCCATACGAAAAATCAAGTTTTAACGAGTCCCCATTTTTGTGACACTAATTAACGGAAAAGATAACGAGGGAGTCACGCTTGCATAACAAAATGGTGTCATTTTGTAACGCTGCTTGTACCCTTATTTTCATTATCTCATAATGATACTCATCAAATTAGCGTGGGTAACAAATCTTATCAGAAAATAACTGGCTAAGTAGAATACCAAAATCGCATTCTATTTTTGTCATTCTCTTGTCGCGATAAAACATACCCTAAAACTAAGCCCTAAAATCGAAGTTGTCTTTTCGGAAGATTCTAAATGGATGGCTAATACACTCCTCTTCACAACATTGTACAAACCTGCTGGGGATCGTCTTGTGTGATGGTGATTGATTCGTTGGTCGACGTGTCGCCTTGCGCCCGCGCAGATAGGTCTTTTGGTGATCGCGCGCCTGCACTTGACACTCACAGAATGCACACACTGATAGAGTTTATGGAAATTAGCCGCCCAAATGATGCCTACGGATTTCTTTTTTTGACGAATGTGCGACACCGACCGCATATGTGACAGTTCTCTCCGCTGGCGCTCATATCTCCGCTTCCGCTATGATGTTGCCAGTGGTCGTGGGGTTGCCAGGGACGTCTTGGAGGTTGTCAGTTGTCGATCGGCCTTTTCGCCAACAGGTAGTAGCAGTACCTAGTCTGCGGTGTGTGAAGGTGTGTAGTGCCGCGAAACACTCGATGAATATCGAACAATTGGGCTCTTGAGAACCCACCTGCTCTTACGCGCACCGCCACGGAATTGGACTGATGATATTTCCTCGCAACTTTAACTTCGAGGTCTTCGAACGTATTAGAATTAACAAGCCTGGTTAATCAAAAACTCATTACATTCTAGGTCTAGGGGTTTTTATTTTCGTGCTACAAATAAGCTTTCCTGAGCGTGGTTCGCAAAAAATATTTGGCCTTTGCTTTATCGCCACAGCCAACACTTTATACGTTTTTGTTAACAATCAAATTTAGTAGCGGAGTTCACCAGTGCAATTCAATCAAATTTGATTCTCAAATCGTTCGTAATGATACGCCCACCAACATCTCGTTATGCTTTCTCTGTGCGTCCGGTAGCTTTGGGCGGGGACGCCCTGGTTTTTTAGGGTTCCGTGCTCAAAGGGTGAAAACGGAACCCTATTACTAAGCCTCCGCTGTCCGTCCGTCCGTCCGTCCGTCCATCTGTCACAGGGCTGTATCTCATAAACCGTAATAGGTAGGCAGCTGAAATTTTCACAAAGTGTGTATTTATTTTGCCGCTATAACAACAAATAGGTAAAATTAAAAAATAATAAACTTTAAAGAGCCCCATACAAAAAACCTGATTTTTTTGTGTTAAATCTTGTACGATGGTACGGGACCCTTCGTGTGCGAGTCCGACTCGCACTTGGCCGGTTTTCCTGTCCCTCCAGGGCTTGAGGCCACGACTGGTGGCGCCGACTGGCGGCGGTGTGAGCAGTAACCAACTTCTCGGAATTCATAAAAAGATGTTTCGCAGATTGCAATTTATGTGCATTTCTCTCGTAAGCTAATTCTGTGCACTTTTAGTGCTGCGATTACGCAACTCGTGCGGGTGGCCCGAATATACTCGATGTTCATTTGAATGACTTGCTCTTTGAAAGTAGGGTCTTCGGAAGATTACTGATGGATGAAAAAAGGTGTATACAGAGTAATTTTTTCAAGTGGGCCGGCCCTCAAGGCCAAATCCGAAACTATGAGAACTTTTGATAAAAACTAAAACTGATATCTTCATAATCATACAATATTTTTTGCTCAATATGCATTGCCACCAATTAAGTAAATAAAATATCATTGCAAAAAAACTGATTTTCAATAGTGATTTCTCATTTCGATATAGGTAGGTCGATTAAATTATAATTTAATCGACCTACCTGATGAATTTCGCCGGTTTCGATAATTAACAAAATAGTTAATTTGTAAAATTACTGACTCGTGGATCGGCTAACTATCGCGTAGTGCACCGTAGCATTACCTTTGGATTGTATTTGACGGTACGCTAATAAATGAATAAATCAAAAGAAAGGCGTGAAATACATCGAATAAAATGAGATTTTTTCGTAAAACGAGTTCATAATGACGGCGTTGGCCACGGAGACATCTCGGCTGAGCACGAGGAAAGCTATCGAGTGCGTAAAAATTTGCCCACTTTTACGCAACCTCATTGCGGACCCATTTCTTCGCATTCGTAAGTGGTTGCGAGCGGTACTAATTGGCTTTCCGTTTGTTGCAGGTCGAGTGATCCAGAAGTCTGCGTGTGTGCAAACCTCAAGGTATCACGTTTGTGGCGTGTGTGATATTAGTGCAGTGATATTAGCATCCAACCTCGGTGAATGTGTCGGAAATTCAATCCGACGCGAATAAAGTGTCGGTTAAAGTCTGTATCGAGTGGCGGCAGCGCGGTCGCTGGCGGCGGCGGCGGCGACCGGCCGCGCCGGGCGCCCGAGAGAGAGTGAGGTGGTGAGTGTGTGCGGGCGCACGTGCGCAGGCGCAAGCTCGCGCGTCGGGCGCCATGGACGCGGCGCCCCCGTGATCCGCCGACGCAGTGACGGCGGCCGCTCGGCGCGCCGGGCTGCCATGGGCGGCGATGCGCGCGCGCCCGCTGCTCGCGCTCGTGCTGCTCGCGCTGGGCGCGTGCGCGGCCGCGCCGCCGCCGCCGGAGCCGCCGCCGCGCGCGCAGCGCTCCGCCAACCTCAGCCACATCACGGGCACCTCGCGCAGGATCCAGATGTTCCTCAAGAACCGCAACCTGCAGCTGCTGCCCGACGGCACCGTCAACGGCACCACCGACGACACCAGCGAATTCAGTCAGTACCGACCTCTTCTTACTTTAACATTATTTTTGAAAATCTGCGACATGCGACAAAATACCTGTGTACAATAGACCTGCATCAGCCTTGCCGGCAGGGGTGAAGTTCGTTGTTTTGCACAAGCGCAGTGTTTCCATCTCCACTGATCTATGTATTTACATCAGACGGAGGAGACGGGGTTATAAATTGTGCCTTATATTGGAGCGGCCTAGCTGCCTTCAAAATAAATAGATTCATCATTGTAATCGCATCATACTCGAATATATTTATAAACATATAATGATACTGCTGGTATATGCATGATTTTATTAAAAATAACTAGCTTAATATATTTTTTTTACAAAGCATGCTTGACGCTGCGTGTCGTAGTTTTTGGGATCAAAGAAGACCATAAACGCATCCTATTCAACTTAATATGGCTCATAACTTCTTCGAGTTATTCCTATTGTAATTTGCTGGCAGTGTTTTTATTAATTTAGCGATCGTATTAAAATCATTATAATGTTATAGGTGCTCGCTTCAGGCGAAATATATTTAAATTAGGTTTCTGGAAATACCATAATTAAATAACTAAGAAGACCATTATCGAGCAGGCGGAATTGAAACATAAAAAAATATCTTTATTTTATAGCGCCCTCGGGCTCCGTCCAATCCGCGAAGATCGTTCTTCCTTCTTCGTTAAATTATTTGGCTTGTTTTACGGTCTCGCCTGGGAGCGATATTCTTCTTACGAATGCAAATTGGGCTCGCCACTGCCGCCGCCAGCTGTAAAATGTGTCAATTTCGACTTTAACGACATATCAATTGGGTGATCACCTTGATTATGTGGACCACACGAATTGATCGTACAATGTTGTCGTATGGGCATATAAATGCTGTTGCTCTTCTCAAGAAATCAAATCTTTATGATGATAGCATCTAAGATAGATAGTCTAGGTTAGCTTGCAGGTGACTTAGATTATTTATTATTTATGTTTATTTAAGTTTAGACAGGCAGCATATTCTGATGCGTCTAAATTCTATGAATTTTGGCACGACTCCTTCATTGTAGTGTCTTCTTAGGTTATATGTGAGGCTTGAGGTGTTACATGGCGCCACATTGAAAACCTCCAGACTCAGAATACCCTTGTTCAAATACGACCAACAGCCATTTGTAATATCCACGCTTCCATTATTGACGTGTTGTCGCGTGCAAGCGGTCTCGGTAGCTCCGAAGCGCCGAAATGTTGAAAAACTGGTTCGCGCAAACGTGTCTCCATGGTCAAACGGATTCATCTCAGCGAATTTCTCATATCGACACGCAGTCAAGGACTCGGATATGAACAACTGTCGAAAACTCGAAAAATAGTTCAATTTAGTTATGTTTTTTTTTTTCGGATTTCCGCCCGGATTTTTGGAATCCAGTAAGTAGCCCTCTGAACTTTCATGAGCCTTTACAGAATCGATGTTTAATTGCTAAAATATTTACGTTGAGTGTGTTATAACCGAAAGACATGAAATCACCTGCAATTGTGATAATACGTATGTGAAAAAAGATTGCATAAAATAATTCATGACTTGTATTTGAATTATTGATTTTATCCTAATCATTTTGAGGATAATTTATCTGAATTGAATATTATTAATTTACCTAAAATTTTCTTTGCACTGTGTATACGGAATCATACAACCTGAAATTTATTATATTGTGATTTGAATAGCCATGTATAATTTTGAATAAATGTAACTTCAAAATTATCATTTTATGGAACTACATCCAGTGTCCCGGCGGGACCTGAATTGCTTTACGATGTCCCGGGAATATACATGATAAAAAACGAATTATTGTGGAGAATTGAGAAGGGTAAGTTAAGATGACTGATGATGAAGATGATATACTATAGAGCGAATGGGTAACGAAAGAATGAAGACACAATTTTACAAAGCAATGTCAGCGAAATTTTCGTGCCCTGGATAAGAATAACATACTAGGACCAGACTGATGCCGTAAAGGTCAGGTAAGCACCCGTAATGGTAGAGCATGTGTAAAAAGATGTATGTCTGTAGACAGGTAGCGAAAGAGGTAAGCAGTGATCGTGTCGTACGGCGCGCTATCATCTCTGCATATCCTTCCTGTGAAGCGGTATATTTTTAGGGTTCCGTACCCAAAGGGTGAAAACGGAACCCTATTACTAAGCCTCCGCTGTCCGTCCGTCCAGTCCGTCCGTCCGTCCGTCCGTCCGTCCTTACGTCCGTCCGTCTGTCACAGGGCTGTATCTCATGAACCGTAATAGGTAGGAAGCTGAATTTTTCACAGATTATGTATTTATTTTGCCGCTATAACAACAAATAGGTAAAATTATAAAATTATAAAAATTAAAGGGGGGCCCCATACAACAAAACGTGTTATTTTTGGGGTAAATCTTGTAAGATGGTACGGAACCCTTCGTGTGCGAGTCCGACTCGCACTTGGCCGGTTTTAATGTATTGTAACATCAGTCAGCTTTCTAATTTTGTAAAATCTCACGATTAACGTAATTCAGTGAGGGCATTTTAGGATAAGAGTAGATGTAACACTTGATTTAGTCAGTTGTTTGTTGATATCATGTATATATATTTAATGAAAAATCTGTATGGGTAGCTGTGCCGAGAATCAAAGGTGTTCAGAAAACCCATTTTTTTTTATTTATTTAGGAGAAAACACAGAGAGAAATACATAAAATAAAAATAACAACATTATTAAGTACATAACAAAGAATCTCCCTCCACTACGTTTCCCACGGGAACATAAAATTATATTGATGCTACACAAGGGTAATCATATTCACAAAATTAACCGAAACAGAAACATGTTTGTAACAGAAAGCAGAAAGAGTAAAAGAAAACAAGTTTGAGGTTACATAAAAACTAAAACATTCTGGGCTTCAGAAGTTCGAATATAGATCGATTTCTACAGGTGAGAAGCAATATATAAGCTACTAGCTGAGGTACCCGGCTCCGCTCGGGTCAATTGCGTTATTGACTGATTTCGGGCTGGTCAAGTTCAACCTGCGTTTGCAATGTAAGCGGAAAAAATGTAATTGTTTATTGTTTATTGTTTATTGTTTATTCATCATCCATAGACAGTACACTGCACTCGGATTTGTCATATTTTATCATTAGCCAGTTCGGGGAAATCCCAGCGAAGAAGAACTGGAAAGAAACTCCGCTGGTTTTTTTTTTTTTCAACGTCCACTTAGTCTAAATTTACAAAAGTATTTAGACTCACAGATAAACACGCTAAATTAATATGAATTGACGAGAATCAGCAATTCATGTCATATGCAACAGTTCATGACAAATATCAGTTTATTAGTAAAGACCATGCCCGCCATCTAGAATGTTGCCAATTGGAGCAAGCCAGTCCCCACAAACAGCACCCGTTCACGAGCATCACGCCAGGCACAGCCATCGCCTCTATCAACCATATTTTAGGGAAAGAGGAGACCCGAACCCAGCGTCGCCGCAAGTAGGGACCTTAAAGCGATGCACTACTCCAGTGGCAAAATGAAAAAGTTGTGAAAGCTCTGTACGATTTAGTTTTAATACGATTATTTCTGTCATGAACTACTACAGTGACCTGTAAACAAAGAGTCAAAATACAAAATACATTATTATTCTTACAGCTAAAAAAAAACTATATAATATTACACTTTAAATGCTACCACCTACAGAACATTAAGAGTACAATGGTTTGAGAGCAACCATACATATACGAATAAGATTCCTGAAAGAGATTCTGACCAACACCTACAGTTAACCTACCCCCAGTTATTTACGACATCACATTAGAAACCTCAAAACAGTATTTATCCACTATTTAATGGATGTTATTATACATATAAACTCTATTTATTTAAAAAAACCGCATCAAAATCTGTTGCGTAGTTTTAAAGATTTAAGCATACATAGGGATATAGGGACAGAGAAAGCGACTTTGTTTTATACTATGTAGTGATGTTATTGTAGTGTGTGTACATTCCTGCAGGTGAGTTAGGATGATATATTGTGTACAAATATTGTAAAGAAAAATTTAAAGTAAAATATCGGGTCAGTATATTCATATGAAGAGGTATGAAATTATAAGAGGTAATTATAAACCTCGCACTACGAAACCACGCTCAGCGACCATACCATATCATACGACTCATACCAGCGCATTTACGGACTATTGCTGAGCTTTCGCGCCTGTTCAAAGTACGATTGAAGACGCCTAGGTTATATGAGAAAAGGAACCCGCCGACAGACAGTTCCATATCCTGGCGGTGCGGGAGATTATTCGATTTATGGATATGGAATGGATATGAAGAATAAAACATCTTGTAAGAAAACAAGAATAATAAAACATTTTTGAAACGGGCAAGGGTGAGATTGTCTTTTTAATCCAAAAAACAAATAAATAATACCACCTGAAAAGAGCTCTGGGACTAATTATGTATAACCTTAAATGGAGTATGCCAGGACTTTACATAGGAAGTGCCCGACGACGCCCAAGGGCATTTAAACTTTCACGGGGGCTGCGAAAATAACGCCGACCAGCCAGGTGCTTCTTTACACCCGGTTAAAAGGGCCCGGGGATGTACTTTGGGGAAAATATCTCGATGCATTCCACCGTTTACCTCCCCTGTAAATTAGGAACTGTCATCAGAAAATGGGTGTATTCTGTCTGTTTCGCGTTGAGCGATGGTTGAAAGACGGAGGGATGACTTTATGCATCCGAAGAGCATTTTTCAGGCAGAGACCCTTGGGAGTTTGAGGGTCTCCCAATTCTGGTCTTCCAAATGCTGTATCGAGTCCAAGGAGCCAAGTACCTTGCTTGTAGCGGAACCGTCCCTCTGATGCGAACAATACGCCACGCAAACGCAATACCTTATTTACGCCCTGTAGAGGGGCAATCAGAGGGGCAGTTTTTGACTGCCCCTCTAAGCTTCTTCGGAATGTAATTCTAACGAAAACAACCGCCCATGTAAATGATATATCTGACGTCTCTGATTTCTGGGTCAGGACGTATCGAATAAATCTGTGATAGCGATATCACGGTGCACGTCGAGTGGTTTATATAACGTTTCAAAAATGTTATCGGTCGTGAACCATATAAAGAGCTGCTCACGCCCACTTGTCGTAGTCTGGCGTTTTTATGCCTGCTTGGAATTAGTGACAAGTTAGAGAAAAAAACTAGTTATTAGATATTATGGCAATATTATCTAGGTCTATTCTTTGTTCACCTCCAAGCGGCTGCATCCGGCCGAATCCGACCTACATGTAGTGTGGGTTCTGCCCAGCCGCTTGAGCTTGGAGGGGAGCGGCCACGTTCCACCCCGCCAATTATACCTTTACATTGAGCAGCAATGAATGATGTCCAGGATGCTTCGAAACCTTTGCTTTGATTGTTGATTATTTTGTGTATTGGTCCATAAGTGGGTAAGAAGCTTCACCGATTTTTTGTATGGCTATCGCAGGTGGTACAATGTTGCCACCAGGGAGATCGACAATCCTGTGGTGGCAACAATGCTGTAATCTTATCTGCAAACGTTTGCTTAGAGCACAGTCAACATAAGCATCGAGTTCTTTCCTTGCTTTCCATGTATAGTAAAACCAATATTATTTATATTATATCTCAGAATATTATTCTCAAGGGGCAAAACTTGCAAAAATCGTCTTGAGCGGGAAATCGTTGTGTAGGAAATAAAAGTCACCATTCATAATTTTGCACAATTACTTCCAATGCAGTGACATGTCATCTTTGTGTTATAAAATGGCGCGAAGAGCGGACACGAAACGAAACAACACACGCAACATGCTCCGAAATGCATGAAAGCAAGGCGCATGGGGTAAGTGGCTAACGGGAGCACGGAGATCGACGATCTCCGTGGATGGGAGATACGCGTCGGGCGTATCGCAGTAAGTGACAGCTGCATTGACTTGACAACTTTTGTCTTTCGTGTCGTCCTAGCAAGTCTTCTTATGCGGGATCAGAAAATGTATTTGTAGAGGGCGAAGGACCTGTTGCAAAGAGCATATTATACGGAAATTTTATTAAACGTGCTCTTATAATGCGGGTTTTACTGTATTTTTTATTTGCTCTACTTAACATCATTCTCTATTAAAATTTTACTATCGAACCGATTGATTAATAAATATTTTTATGTTACACATTAGCATCTCGCGCCCATAGTCCGACGGTGTGGAATCGATACCCTGAAAATTATTTGAATGAGAAAGTTCAACAATAAACCCATAAAAATGCCGACATAAAAATGTGTTTACATCGAGAGTTTAGATAGCAATTTGTTAAACTTTATAGCGTTATCAATAAAACAATCGGCGCTTGTTACTACCGCCCGAGGCTGCGCTAACACGGTTTCCAGTGAAATGTCGCCTCGTTAAATTGGAGACCCTTGAGAACTTCCTTACTCCTACGTTTCTGGAGATAAAAAAGTAACTATCGGCCAGGTCATTGAGATGTTTACTCATATGGATTTATTGTTAGTGACGAGGAAATTAGATTGATGTGTTGAGAATGACAATTCCCTTTGTCGGTGGACGGATCTTGGGTGGTTTTCGTTTATTGTCTACCTACTTAGAGGTGATCTATTACATCACTGACATTTAAAGTAAGTTCTTTAAATAAGGCAACATCATAAATTGTTCGTGACAATTCTAGAAGTAAATTTACTTAAGGATATAAAAATTCAAAAAGTTTCTTCCCAATTATTAGGAAACAACGTTTGTGTATGGATCATAGCTAACGGGAATTTTTTGAGGTTGAAAACGGAACCCTATTACTAAGCCTCCGCTGTCCGTCCGTCCGTCCGTCCGTCCGTCCGTCCGTCCGTCCGTCCGTCCGTCCGTCCGTCCGTCCGTCTGTCACAGGGCTGTATCTCATGAACCGTAATAGGTAGGCAGCTGAAATTTTGCCGCTATAACAACAAATAGGTAAAATAAAAAAAATATAATCATTAAAGGGGGGTCCGATACAAAAAACGTGATTTTTTTGTGTTAAATCTTGTACGATGGTACGGAACCCTTCGTGTGCGAGTCCGACTCGCACTTGGCCGGTTTTTAAGGAAAGGGAACCACGTATGGTGCTAGTACGCTGAAAACAGCTCTTCGTTTTTCTTATCATAGGTCAGAAGTTTGCTTGGACAATTGGAACCTGGCCATCTATAACTTAAATAACAATAGGACAGACCTACAAAGTACGTTTCAGTTAATCGTGACCTTGAAAGTTAAGACTAGTCCAGTCATCCAGACTCTTATTATAGACGAAAACTTGTTTTACCAATATTCTATGTAATTTAGTATTCAAGGTGACATATCGTTGATGGTACAGCTGGGGGCATTAATCACATGACCAGTAATCGACTGAAACATTTACATCATCGTTATAGACGGTGACATGACGTATTATGCAATTTTTTCATACATTGGCTATAAATACCTACTTGTTAGACAATCTCAGAAATCTTCGGATTACAAGTTAATGTGTATTTTTAGTTAGCGAGTTTATTATTTCATGAATCAGAGTCACCTTTTTCAACCGACTTTAAAATGAAAAGGAAGCGGTTCTCAATTGTATGTTTTGTGTGTAAGTGTGTATGTGTGTATGTGTGTATGTGCTCGATATTTTTTTTCTCATCAGGAGAGTATATCTCAGGGGTAGTCCCTTTATACATTTTATGAAAGAATACCACTCCTAAAGGTGAGAAATACTAAAAATAGTGAAAATATAAAAACTTTAAACACTAAGGGCCGATTTTTCAATAGTCAGATATTACTTAATGGTGTGATAGGTGAAATTTACTTTTGTCCAAAGACTGTTAATCATTACCGGAGGATTATATCTCCAATCACTATTATCTTACTGTAATTTACTAATACATTTTTTAAAATAAAATTCTACTAATAAACATTAAAAGTAATGGACCCATGTTTATAGTTCGCGTTGCCATAATTATTTTATTTATTTTGAAACTTGGGAACTATAAATAATTCAGACAGTTAATTTTTTTCTGATAAACATTAATTTCGCTTCGTCGCGCTCGCCTGAAAACGATTTCGACGCGCATAAAACAACGAACCCTACAATACAAATACAATGCGTACGGAGGTTGCCAATATCGTTTGTTTGCTCAAAGCTATCTCATTGGGAGCCTTAATATAATAATTCTTCTTTGTCGCTATCTTGAAGTAGCACAATATATTTCCCTGTCCACCCCGATCATGTCAGATTTGCTCTTAAGAACGGCCCGTAAGCTATGCTCCCCATACAAACGTAGTTTACTTTTCATTTGGAAACCGCTATTCCAATTAATATCTAATATCCGGTAACAAATATCTGTGTCTGCACGCTTTTGTTTTTTTGCAAAATCCAAATCGAATGAAATTAAAGCAAAAAGAAAATCTTCATATAAATTTGGTTCTCTCTGTGGTTTGACCCAGAATACATTTACCGAAAAAACGAAGACATGCAGACACAGATATTTGAAGCCTATTATTAGATACCAAATATCAAGTAATTCCAACTTACTGGTATGTGGTTTTCAAATTATTAGTAATCTACGTTTGTATGGGAGGCGAAATTTTCTGATGCTTACGGGCCGACCTTAAGGTGTCGATGTACTCGTTTAGACCTAATCGAAATCTTAGCCTGGTTGAAAACTTTCACAATGTTAAGGAATTTATAACACCACATTGTACATAATATTCTCGCACCATAAACTTAAGCAGCTACCGCTGCTGCAACTCGGGTGTCATTCTCAACTAACTAATTGAAACGAAGGAACGAACAGAAATGATTCGAAGCTGGAATTTACTATGTATATAAAAAAACATGTGCTGTTATTTAGGAGTTATGACCTCAGGCCGGAGTGCAGAATACCTAAGTGTGCATACGATGCATCACTAATCTTATCAAAATCTTATCTTCATCGTTAATTTAGATTTTTATTATAAAGTCACTGATTTAATTTATTCATCCGAATACATTTCGATTTTAGCCTAGGAAGCCTAGTGGCGAGGCGCCCCGGGTTTCGATCTTGAGTGTAAGCAAAACTCTCCTCCTTTACTTTCCACCTAGTTCAAAGTAACCGTAGAATATGAGGAAGATCCTGGTGGGGCACCAAGTTCCCGCGTTGTGTGCGAGCCGCTCGTGTCCATAGAATAAAACGCCTGCCTGTTGTGTAATACAACATTTGAGTAAGTCTCAGAAATGTATAGAGTGGATTTTATTGAATTTACCAGCTTAACTCTTGTCGTCAAACTCTATCGGGAACCGTTAAAATGACACGTAAGCCATTTACAGCCTATCTTATTTAAAGAGTAATAAGTGATGTCTCGAACGCACACTGTCGGTAGCCGACAGCGCACGCTAGGCGCACGAAACTCACTGCCCAAGTGGCTAGGCTAGGCCAGACGCCGTGTGCGACGCTCCGCCTATTTTACAGAGCCTTCGACTTGTCGAATAATTTCGTTCGTTTTCGAGGAAGTCCATAGTCGCCGCCGCGCCAGTAGAGCGAGTGCTCCGCACGGTCAAATAATATACGAGTATATACACTGGCACGGTCCCGCTATGTCAGCTGTTCTGTTTCGTCCGCTTAATTAATATTTTAATTCAATTCGAATCTAGTCGGAGGTCGCGCGTCGCGGCGAGAAGTGTGGCGGGTCGGTGGGAAAATTTTACGTTTTCTGAACGCCGGAACCGGTGCGTTGCGGACTCTAATGGGCGCGTTAGAATCGAATGCTAATGGCTATTTGCATTGATACGAAATAAAACTTTTTAGACGCATAAATAATTTATGAGCAAATTAATTTTGTAATGTTTAGTCGATAATAATTGGTATTGAACATAGAATTCAATGGTAAACGAGATAAATAGATAATGTTTTTATGATTAATAGTATTTCTACAGGTACATATTTCATTGCCTGTCATCATTGGACATTGTCATATGTCATTATGTTTACATATTTACATGCTTGAAACAACGAGACGCTTAAGTTAACTCACAGTTTTACTGATGGAATAATTATTTTGCAGCTCATGTATTTCGGCATAGTGGAATGCATGCGTTTGCCTTTTCTGAAGCAAAGTAGTTGGTTACAATTTTCCTAAGGGCAGGTACGTACACTGACCAAGTAACCTTTGATGCGTAGCACCCGTTATGAGAGAGCAAGTATTAAGGGATGCATGTCATAAATAATTAGGGCCTAAACTGTAAATGAATTTAAAAACCGACTACACAAACACGTAAAGGAAATTAAAATTACTAACGAATAAATAATAATAATAATAAGAAATGATGAATGATCAATAAATAAAAATACAAACACGGTGAATGATAAGTAATATTAGTAGTAACAATTTAAAATTTAAAATATAAGCAAGTGCACCTTTGGAAAAATAAAACATTGACATTTTGCTGCCATTTACCAATACACTCCTGCTTAACTCGGCATTTTCTGATAAAAAAAGGGCATAATAATGCAAGAACAGAAAAAACTTACTTGCTTAAAAATAATTACGTTAATTTATAATGAAAACTTTACACGTATCAATTTATAGCGCAGAAAATGCGTAAAAAATAAGCAATATTAAAGATAAAAATTGGTACCAACCGATCGTCTAGATCCTTAATCTATAGAATCGACTCTTGCTTAGGTATTTCCTCCTCAGTAAATAAATAATATTTTTGTCCTTAATTACATTTAAATCATAACTTATATATAATAATCAGAACCTGAAATAAGAAGTCAGAAAATAAATCTCTTGCTGAAGAAAAGCATTTCCGGTAATACCCATTTATGTTTAAAAGGCTTTTATTCATACTAAGCGTAATTTACCACTGTTGCCACAGAGTTATAGTCTTTTCACAGACATAAGTAAATCATTGCATTCATTTAATATAGTAAAAGCATGTTCATGTAGAATAGAAGTTGACAACCCATATTATATAATAATAATACATACCAGATTACCTCTATAACTGTAACTGATGTTATTAAAAAGCGTCCTATTTTAAAGATTTAGAGCTTTGAAATTCAAACAATTAAGATTTGTAATGAATTGAAATAAATCTCATTTTTAAGTCTAAAAAAAAAACAGATAACTAGCGATTATCATATGTTTACGCAGAACTAAAAGTTGACAAGATAAATGGTTCTGTTGCATGCAATTTGCAGACTGATATATTTAACTTTTCTATTCGATTAACTTGGTCTAGTTATTAAATACTGATCTGTCATTTTACTTGATGCTTGCTACTAACATGTGGCTCTTGCACGTTGACAAGCCATCGTGGCGAGATGAAATTAATATTCACTACGTATGTACTTGTGAGAAGATGTTTAAACCTGTACCGGAATCCGAAACATTTTCGTAAAGATGAAATAATATACTTATCTAACAAATAGACACAAATACACCGAGAATCATCACGAAAGGTTTGAGAGCAGAAATAAAATGGTTGGGAGGTCTCTTTATTGAGTAATCAAATAATTGTTGTAGCAACCTTTACGAAATCAAGTCATAAATTAGGTGGCGCTTTCGTCAAAATTTGCGCTCGAATAATGTATGGATCGATTGTTTGATTGTCGATGTGATATCAGATTTCGATGTCTTCGCCCTACAAAAAAAAACATACACTTGTGTTTGGCAGGATAAAATAGTTGTCTGTCGGTTTTTATCTTATATAAAAAGTATACCTGTATACTTATAATGCAGTTATTTTTTTTTATCAAAATCAGCCCATATTGTCGGCTATTTCTTATAGTTTCTGATTTGGCCATGAAGGCAAACTAGAAAATATCTCCCCAATCTTTTTCAATATTTTTATATGCTGTATAAGACCTCCTATGCAGTCGCGCCGCGATTGCGATGCCGCCGAGTTCTGAACGAAACTATGAATAAATAATAATTAAGCTTTATAATTAATATTTAAGCTTTGTATGCGTTCGAATCTTTTCATGTGCACCGGCATACAGCTGTACATTCTGTTGGACAACTAGTCCTATTATCAGCAATATTAGAGCGGTAGTGTTTATGTATGTACCATCAACGACATAAGTCCAGTATCACTCTACGGTCGGATTTGTTTTGCACGTGTGGCGTGCCCCTTCCCCCGCCGACCGGTCTTCAGGCGGGGCGTCCTACCGCAACGCTCGCGGGAGGTGCTATCCCCTCCTCCCGCTTCACCTCCGCGCGATGCGAGCGCTTCATAGCAATCGCGTTGGAATGTGCTACTGGACTTTTGAATGCGACCGTACGTGGTGCTCATTTCCTTAAATTGAGAATTAACTGTGTAAATAGTGTCTTTATCCGTGCAGCGGAAGGCCTTGTTTGGAATCACTGTTGGTTTAGATAACGGCTGATGGATCGAGATTGCGTTCCACATAGCCAAACAAATGAGGTGCGGCTGGCTGCTCCAAAATTATGTAAATTTCACCATCTTCAAATAAATAATAGTTTTCTATTACGGTCTAATTTGCTCCCAGCTTACTTCACCATTGAGGTACGCGATTCGGGTTTAAAAAATAGTAAATCGGAGTTCTCTTAACTGAGTCACTTCATAGATTATTTTTAGGGTTCCGTACCCAAAGGGTGCCAACGGAACCCTATTACTAAGCCTCCGCTGTCTGTCCATCCGCCCGTCCGCCCGTCCGTCCGTCCGTCACAGGGCTGTATCTCATGAATCGTAATAGGTTGGCAGCTACCAAGGAGAGAAAACCGTTTGTGGCTCAGAGTTTCCAAGCCAATGGTGGGTTTCGGGTCTTCACCAAGACTGACGGTTCGGGACGTTAAGGTGGCCCAACCCGGCGGCCTCAACTCATTTGCGGGCACGGTACAAAACCGTGCTGTTGCGCTCTGGGACCTTCTCTGTTTCCAAGAATAAAACAGGCTCCGTAATGAGGAAGATGCAACATGTCCACAAAAAAGACAATGTGCATAGTGTATGATTTGGTAAGATTTACGAAAATTTTAATTTCAAAACGACTTATAGCTAAAAGTAAACCACGACCGCTGTAGTCAAAAATCTAACAAAAACCAAATAGATTATAAATCTTTATTAAATAAGCTATGTCTGATGACTAATCTTATTAAGATGTTCTTACTTTATCATTGCGTAATCCACCTCCAAAGTTATTGTATAAAACGCGCGAAAAATCCGAACTTTCGGACGTTATAACTTGGAAACCAAACACAATTTTACAATGCCAATGGTCATCAGACATCTAGTTCAATCAAATAGAGCTATTTTGAGCAAAATTTTGGATCTCTGACAAGAAATATGGGCGTGATCTTCTTTCCCCTTTTGTATGGGGAGATGAGCGGGTTGGGCCACCTTAAGGACAGCCAAGGACGCCAACAGGTACTAAGAACTACCTACCTATATGAGGCTACAGTATTAAATCAACTAACTTGTTGTTTTTATTTGGTTCTTTGCATAATAGCAGCTATGTTAGCAGCGTTAATATTTGGCCATGATATTTCGCGGAATGTTACACAGCTCCTAGTTAGTTATTCCAATCTTTTTTTTATAATGTGGGCGTCTGCTTCGTTCCGCACAAATTAACCGTATAACCATGGAACAGGAATTTAAAAATAATTACTACCGACGCGACGTGCACAGCAGAAAATCAGTGGGACTATTAATGTTAGTGCCGGAACTGAAGACAGCATGTAATCTCTAGAGGGAGTATTTGCATAGTGAGCTACGATTTCCTAGGTCGTGAGGTCCAATCGGTCACGGCTTGGGTCGAATGGCCATCTGAGGAGGGTGGGGAGGGGTCGGCGCGCGCCACCCATCGCTCGGACAACACGGAGTTTGTTATCGTAAACTTTCTATTTGCTTTCTTCAAGTAAACAGATTCATTTTCCGGTAGTTTCAGGTAACATTCAAGTGTCGAAAATTCGAGGGCGCGGATACAGGTCGAGTCACCTGTATCCGATTAAGTGTTGGGCTGCCTGTGCTTTTATTCTTATTTGAATCGTGTCCATGCTTTTGCATAAATATTAAGGGTGGTGTTACGTAGTTTATCGATTATGTGATGGGCGTGATTGTGCGATGTTTTAAAAATATGCTTTATTTGAAACCATTAGCGGCGCGCTCGCGATGAGATTTTCGGGCGTAGCGTATATCGTAGAATTCTGGACCTTAAATTTCGTAAATAAAAACATTTTAATGTACCGTTTGACATTTTAAACAGATTGCGCAACATGTTCGATATTTAGGTTAGGCAACACTGTGTAGCACTGGCTATGAAAATGTTACTTTCTTTGACATTGAAATTCCTTATCCAATAATTATTATTTGTATTTAGAATCGACCGTGAATACGACACAATTATAATTAAAGAAATAAAGTGGAAAATGTATCACGCAAAGCTGGACACGAACAAGCAAGCAAACCTTTCGCAGGCAGTGCGTCTACCCTCCTCCTTCGCCTTCACCTTGATCTATAACCCATAACTCAAAATCCGGCTACAGTGCCTCCTCCCGTAATCAATGCCTACTAAAACAATATTTCGGAGAGACTGTCTAGTAAAGGTGGCTGAATTGGAAAGGTACTGTATAGACAGCTGCCGAATTATTTTTTAGGGTTCCGTACCCAAGCGGGTGCCAACGGAACCCTATTACGAAGCCTCAGCAGTCCGTTTGTCCGTCTGTCACAGGGCTGTATCTCATGAGCGGCTCGTAGCCTAGTGGCGCGGTTACTGGCCTAGCGTACCAGAGGCCCGGGTTCAATACCAACTTGCACCACTGTCTTTCTCTTTCAGAGTTCGATTAGTGCATTTCGTCACGAATGCGAGCTGCTCCATGGTTCGGAATCCATGTAAAACTGTAGGTCCCCTTCCCCTACTAGGTGGTAGGGTTTAAGCCCGCCCGGGTTGGTACCATCGCATTGGATGAAAAGATGGTCGAAGCGGCAATGAAAAATTGTCCGTGTTTTCCATCCAGTTCAATGTAGCCGTGCTCATAAAGGGAAGGTCCTGGCATGGCACCTAATTCCTTCGGGAATGTGGTGTATTGGGCTAATATCATAACGGTAGTTGTGTGGTATTAGCCATCCATGTCAGGTCGCATAAAAAAAAAAATGAACTGTAATAGATAGGCAACTGAAATTTTCACAGTGTGTGTATTTATTTTGCCGC
The DNA here is from genome assembly GCA_946894095.1 of Incurvaria masculella. Classification (NCBI taxonomy): domain Eukaryota; kingdom Metazoa; phylum Arthropoda; class Insecta; order Lepidoptera; family Incurvariidae; genus Incurvaria; species Incurvaria masculella. Next base: position 12,137,780 of record OX335641.1, on the reverse strand, counting down.
TATAACAACAAATAAGTATTGAAAAAACCGGATTTTTTTTGTTAAATCGTGTACGTTGTTAATTTGAGTTTCAGCGACATCTACATTCGAAGCATTGTATTTCTGATTCTGAAAATAATCTGAAAAAGTATTGGTCATGACATTCGTCGGAAGCAGGACATGAACCTGCGACCTTTGGATTACATGTCCACTGCTCTAATCGTGTACGATGGTACGGAACCCTTCGTGTGCGAGTGCGACTCGTACTTGGCCGGTTTTTTTTCAATTTAATTCCTCTTTACAAATGTTTTAAGGCAGCAATGGAAATCCATTCAAAATCCCTATTATTATTATAAATGCGGAATAGTGTTCCTCTAAAACTATTGGAACTTTGCACTATGTACATATGTGTACGCGCGTTTGGCGGATGATGAGCTAGACGGGAAAATGTGTCCGACACTTTGCCTGTCAAAGAGACAAAGCTTCAGTCCTCACGTCAATCTCGTGTTTAACTTTTAATGTTTGGGGAATCTTAAGATCTTGTGCAGTTTGGATGTTTAGAAGTCCCGCTCGGGTTACGCAGTCCCGTCAAAGAATACTAAAATGTGAACTGTCATCGCATACATGTGATGACAAAACGGATTGCATTATTCTGTGGCGTATGTCAGTCTTAAAATTGTCAGATAAACGTGGTGCGAAGCCTGGGCGGTTCCTAGCCCCCCTTCATATTATATAGAGAAAGGAACTTCGTTCCTACTGGTGTCCCACGACACCTCTCATTATATTTTTCACGAAGCAACGGAGCAACGGCATGATGTGATTTTTTGCATACAAACTAACCTAACCTAACCGTACCTACATAATTAAACATATTTCATGGGCCGGAATATTTTATTTTCCCGAGCTAAGTACCCTAGTGGGTGCATACAATTAATACGTGCGTTATTTTAAAACGACAAAATCCGTGACAAAACCCGATGCCACCAGGAGAAATCTCTCGGACGTGTCGCGTAGTTCTTGAATTTTCACGTCACCACGGTAACACGGCACGACCCGGACCCGTGTGCTTAGCGGAATGTGACTTCAGTTTTTTCTAATTGTTTGAATGTTTGTTTTGCCTTGTCAAAAAAAAACTATCTTGTTTGTATTGTGATTGCGCGTCGGGCTGCAGCGGTGGGCGGCGGTCCATCGTCCCGGTCCCGGGCCATATATCGCGCGGAGCTTATCACATCACAAACACTGCCAGCGCGCTTGCGTCACAGGCCGGCGCACCTGTGCTCGTGGGAATTGGCTGGCGCGCGCGACCCTATTACGGCATGCACCTTTGCACTGAACTGGTTCTTTCAGTTTTATTGGTCGGATTCGGCAAAGGGCAAAATAAAGCACCTTTTAAGTGGGGCAAGTAATTTAGACAAGAAACTAGCCTTGTTGCCTCTTTGCACTTTCGCCTTATTACAAAAGGCGAAAGTGCAAAGAGCATATCAGGCATTTTGAAAAAAAGTACCTGATGTAGCGTATATAAAAATAGCGCCCTGAATAAAATGCATACACAAAATAAACAATACATAAAGTCGAACATAGAACCTCCTCCTTTTGTGAAGTCGGTTACTAAATAACTTTCTTGCCTTGTCTTTCTCTCCTGTTTGGCACAGGGCTATGATGTTTACAGGCACACATTTTGGAGTCTTACCTCGAATCCTGGCATTGTCCACATGCCGGTGGTCGAGTAAGTGACGAGATATTAACTAACATCAAATGCTGGGTCTAAAAACTCGTCTTCGAGTGTACTGATTGCTCCTATTGTCGAGCCAAAATGGCTTTGCATTTTACACCGACGCCAATGCAGAATATGTGTGCACGAACATGCAAACAGTTACACAATAGTTTCGCCTATTTGAGACGTTTCTTCGCTTCTCCCGTAATTCGATTGTCAAACAGCGGCAACGGTCGCGGTCGTCACTGCATTTGTTGATACCGAGCGTTTGACAGCTGCTGTTTATGTCTTCATTTATTTGGTTTGTGATGTACATATTTAGGCTTTTGTAAGAACGCGCTAAAGGCAGCCGGATAACGGTAATATTGAGTGCTTTTTGAAAGACACATCGAATCTGAGAAATTATATGTTGGTGCGAAGTGCCTAAATAATGTATAGAATATATGTACATATAAATATAAGCTGGATAGAGGGCCTGGTCTTCGTTGCTAAAAAAAAATAGACAGACGTTTTATAAAAAGGAAATATGATTATAATATTTTTTGAATGCCTAGGTAAACAGGTTCAGGTAACTTATAACTAACAATTTTTAAGTTACCTAAACTTGTTAAGTGTGTCAAATTAACTGTTTATTTAAGTATTTCTTTATTTTATCTTTATTACGCTAATTAACTATTTACAATGGATTAAAATGCACAAAGGCATTAAATATTTAAACTTACATAGATGATGCATGAAAATTACGTCAACATTATAACAAGGCCCTATCTAGGTATCAACGAATCCAAATGAATCAAATACGGGTCGATGGAGATTCGCGTGAAATAAGAAAATAATTTAACAGTTTTGGTGAAAGGGTTTCCGTTAGTCATCACTTAACTGAATCGATTTCGAGAGTTACCCCACCAATTGCGCAGTGATGTAGAAAATGTGAACCTACCGTGAAGTCCACTTTTTTATTTACGCAATTGTTTTCTAGTGACCGCTCTTATTTAATTGTATGCATAATTAAGGTATTGTCGAAAACATTTATATCGGAATTGATGTTATCAAATTCTATCAGTAATTTCGTTATGTTTAGCCGTCGATTTTGATAGTGTTTTTAAATGAAACTCTATTATTTAGATAGAGACTAGATAACCAGTTGTTAAAGATACCACGATTACCTGGTGATTTCTAGATTCCCAAGGATTCCCAAGGAATACCAAAAAATCCTATCAACTACCAAAGATTCCCAAAGATTCCTAAAGATTTCCATGATTCTTAAAGGAATACCAAAGATTCTCTAGATTCCTCAGATTACCAAAGATTCTGGGATTTCTTAGATTACTAAGGACTTCAAGATACCTAAAATAACCAAAACGCTTAGTTTGTACAAGCATTTCGAATCCCTAACTTGAGGAATTATGGGTTGCCCATACATTTTTCAACCCTTATTGCATGCCCTTTAAAATTGATTTTTGAAGCAAAAGATCTCTCCTCAGGTCTCCTTGCCAAGATTCGTTCCGTCGTTTTGTTGTGACAAGGTAACAAACAAATAAAGAGAGTTACTTTCGCATTAATGATATCGCATTATGGATACAACATTCAATATATCTTCTTTAGAATATTTTTTAGAATGATTGTAATCTGCGGGTGCTTCGGATGAAGTTATACAAAAAAACTGCTATAACAAAAAAATGTTAATAATGCATGTAGTCTAATGGTTTCTTTTGTCGGAGGTTGCGGGTCCGAATTTTTCTTTCTTATCCGAGATTGTAGGGGAATTTTCGTTAAGAATGCGAGTCACTCTACGCTTGCATATACACTAGAAGTCCCCTTACCTACTTTCTAGGTGGTAGGGTTAAGCCCGCCCTGGTTGGTATCATCGCATTGAATGAGAGATGGCCGAAGCGGGAATTAAAAAATATCTGAGATTTCCATAAAGTGCGGTGTAGCCGTGTCTTCCCTGGTATGGCACCTTATTCCGTCGGGAATATGGGGTGCGAGATAATATCGTAGCAGTAGTTGTGGTATCAGCCATCCATGTTCAGTTCCATAAGTAAAAACATTTAGAAAAAAAATTTTGATGAAAATATCGCTGTTTAAAAAAAACCACTTTGACATGCTTTTACTAACATACCAATATCGATAATTAGAAGCTCGAATTGAATTCGAAATGTTTTGATGATCGACAAGCGACTAATGAATAATACATGTAAAGAATACAATAAATTACCTGCGACGATGGAAAGTGGTTTTAAAACATGAGGCCTCAAAACAGTTATGTACTTATTTATCCATAAAGTTTATAAATCAATGAAACAGGAATGTAAAACCATCGCCGTTAGAAATTTGCGTAACTAAATGTATTGTGTTTATTGCCTAGCCTGACTGGTAGCACGTTCATCTCTTGATTCACGATTCTCGGTAATGTCTTTTCAAGGATTATCAATAATTTTCATGTATAAGGCATTAGCAACTACATTACCTATGTCCCCGTTTCATCCATCGCTAGTTCAGAAGCGGTATAGTGTGCAAGATCGAATATAAACGTCTTCGCGTTATTATGTGCATTATTTTCGGATGAGATAAAATTCTAAATATAGAAGCAGACTGAGCGGGCGCAAAAATATTGCCTTGCTCTACGAGTGCTCACCAGCGAGACGACATATATCAATCCACCATCACCTAACCTTTAAACTTGGGAGAGCAACGCCACTGGGATTTGAACCCACGAAGTCCGTCACAGACCCTTATCCAGTAGCCTAGTGATTAGCCACCGGATGCAGTTCTCAAATATGTATTTTCATACGGAAATACAGAAATGATCTTTATTTCCGTCTTTAGTGTTGTCACGTTTTGGCGCCGTCTTCTTATTTACTTCTGCTGCTTTTCCTTATTTCGGCTCTGAGGCAAATTTTATTTTTCAATCTATTCAGTCAGTCAAGCCACGTCAAGCCAATATAAGCCTAGGGACGTCTTGGTATTTTGTGTCGATTGTTATTTGAAATGGGCATTTCAATTGAGAATGCCGGTCACTCCATGGTAAGGAACCCAAGTAAAACTGATTCTCATATTTCACTTACTATGTGGTAGCGTTTACATAAACTCGCTCGTTCATTCATTGCATGTTACTTATTTGATTAGCTTAAATGAAGGAAGATCCTTGAGATTAGGTGATGATTGATTTTCTCCATCTATCCTCGAATACAGAAAAATCTGAGGCGGTCATGCGATAACATTGAAATATATTGGAGTACCTTACCGGAAAATGGCCAAATATTACCGTAGTAAAGTCTCCAGCCTGGCAACACAGCAGTCTCCGTGCCGCTCTCTTCTCAGCCGCCGGTGTAACAGGCAGGAATGAATCCCCGGTAATTTTGAATCCCTTACAATGGTCGCCATTGATCCCCGGTATTGTTTAATAAACACTGCCATAAAAGTAATGACCCTAACGACTATAAACAAACCACGCTCGCGCCAAACGCTCTCAAGTGGCTAGGAGGACGTAGGCAGCGGACGTAGGTAAATAGTGAATGAAGTGATACTGTTAAATACTTTTAGAGTTCCGTTCCCCAAGATAATAGACTAGGAGGTGGCGATTTGATATTTGAATCATCTTGAGTCCTATAAATAAAAGCTAATCGCTGACAACCTTTTTTACTGGTCGATAGTATCCGCGGATCTATCAGTGTTTGGCGTAACTTAGTGTAGTTCAATTACCAAAAAAGTTTAAACAAATGAAATGAAAAAAAAAGTTTACTAATGAACCTTAATTTCTGGCAGGTTTTATGACCAAAGTGGGAAAGTAGGAAAAAAATTGAAGTAAGTATCCCATTACCTTACATTAAGTATGTACATTAGTAAAGCATAAATGAAGTATCTAACAAGATGTTGCTCTTTGCGGACGATTGCAAGTTTTATAAAATTATTAAAAATAGTCACGACTCAATTCTTTTACAAAACGATATTAATCGAGTCTCTTTGCGGTGATTTAAAAACAAAATGTCCCTAAATTTTCTAAAGTGTGTTCAAATTACATTTACGCGTAAACGAAAACCAGTTTTAACCGAATATTATGTTAACGGCAATACGCTTAAGCAAGTGGATATTATTCGTGACCTAGGTTTGGTATTAGATAAAAAACTTTCATTTAATGCTCATATAGACAACATAATTTCTCGTTCTTTTAAAATGCTAGGTTTCAAACGTAATAGCAAAGTTTTTAAAAATCCTGCGGCCATAGTTGCATTATTTAACAGTCTTGTAAGAAGCATACTAGAATATGCTAGTCCAGTGTGGAATCCCAGCTACAAATTACATATACTCGTACAACGCATCGAGCGTAGTCAAAAGATGTTTTAAAACTTTTTATCTTTTTTTGACAATAAAGGGAAGTTTCTTCCTAACTACACTGACGGACTGATTTTTTATGGAGTCAATTCTCTTGAAAAGAGAAGATTGCATTCGGATATTATTATTGTTTTTACAATTATTAATAATCAAGTATTAAGACCTTTCCTTTTGAGCCAGATAAATTTTAACGTACCAAGACCAAATTCAAGTCCTAAATCCCTCTAAAACTAAAAAAACATAAGACTAATCGAGGATCTCTTCAAATTATAATGCATTAGTTCATCATCACGATATTGATATATCGGCCCCATCACTAGAATCACTTAAAAATAAATTCAAAACCTGTATGTAATTATTTCCCCTCCATTGTTCTTTGTAATAATGTTCACTCACTTTTAAACACGTGTTATTTTAGTTGATATATTTTGTTTTGTAGCGTGTTTATATGCCATGATTTATTTATTTTTATTCTTCTTATTAGAATTAAGTTAATGCCCTACCGTTAGACTTAAGGAAATGTTAATAACCATGTTGTGTTTGTCCATTATTGCTGATAGTTTCACTTTTTTTATATCTACGTTTTGTTATTACCATGTAAGAAATGAGTCACTTTTGACAAACCTAATAAAAAAAAAACAACTCAATCGTCTCGAATATTTTACAGGTTTTTGTAGTTAAATACATAAATCACAATTCGAAATGGCTAATTTTATGTTTTTGTAAGTTCTAAGTAGAGTAGTCCTAAGCAAGTGTTAACGTTGCGTTCCGAAATTACAGAGTGGTCTAGTGACTAGAGGACTTGCCTTTCATGCGAGAGGTCTGGGTTCAAATCCTCGCCCCGGCCATGTACCACTTTCTTTCTCTTTATGTTTTGGATAAGTTAGTTACGAATGCGAGCTGTTCCATGGCTCGGAACTCATGTAAAACTATAGGTCCCCTACCCCTACTTATTGGTAGGGTCAAGCCCGCCTGCGTTGGTGCCACCGAATTGGATAAAACGATGGTTAATCCAGATAAATGTAGTCGTGTTCACAAAGGAAAGGTCCTGGCATGGTACTTTATTCCTTCGGAAAAGTGATGTATTAGGCTAATATCATAACGGTAGTTGTGTGGTATCAGCCATCCATGTCAGGGTCGGTCCCCTCCGTCTTCTTTCTACCATCGCACAACGCGGAACAGGCAGAAAATGCACCTATTCACTGGCGACATTCCAAAAATCAAAACCAACCGATCCTATAGGTCATTTATCTATGGGGTCGGTAAACTATAGAATGTAGTAATACTCCCTGCCGAGGTATTTCTCCCAAAGTAAAACCTGGGGTCCTTCAAACATGAAAGCACCTCGTCCGCCGGCATGGTTTTCGCAGCCCCCTTTAAAGTTCGAAAGCGCAAGGGCGTCGTCGGGCACCTTAAGAACGGCCCGTAAGCTATGCTCCCCATACAAACGTAGTTTACTAATCATTTGGAAACCGCTATTCCAATTAAATTGATATTTAAAATCTAATATCAAGTAATAAATATCTGTGTCTGCATGCTTTTGTTTTTTTGAAAAATCCAAACCGAATTAAATTAAAGCATAAAGAAAATTTTCATACGAATTTTGTTTTCTCTGTGGTTTGACCCAGAATACATTTACCGAAAAAACAAAGGCATGCAGACACAGATATTTGTAGCCTAATATTAGATACCAAATATCAAGTAAGTTGGAACAGTTGTTTTCAAATTATTAGTAAACTACGTTTGTATGGGAGGCGAAATTTTCTGATGCTTACGGGCCGACCTTAAGACGTCCTGGCGTACGCCATATGCCGAGCTTAACATAAAGAATGGTTCCATGAAAAAACATCTGTTTGTAGCCTGGGTTTAAAGGTGACCCCAGGACGTATGTATAACTTCAAGTTCATGCACACCGCATAAAAAGCGAAATTTTCGGACTATTCTCGGGTGAAATCTCTTAACATTTATATCCGACATATTATTTTTGCCCTCAAATAATTTCTTGAATAGCACATATTTGTCAGAAATGTGTCTTAATATCAATAAAAATATTTTCTTATAAAATTTTGACATGCCGTGACATGCCACGATTTATTTCCATGCATGTCGTAATAGCGGACAAAGTGATTCGTCCCCTTCCTTCTTTCCTAGGCGGTAAGGTTATTCCCACACAGGCTGCTACCATCGCATTGAATGAACCCATACGAGGGAATGCCGCTGGCATTAAGTTGTACCTTTTGCCCGAATGTATAGTGCAATGAACATGTATAAATAAATAAATACATTGGCAATTGTAGAGCTCGTGGTCTAACGGTTAGAGGACTTGGCTTTCATGCGAGAGGTCAGGGTTCAAATCCTCGCCCGGACATGCACCACTCTCTTTCTCTTTCTAAGTTGGATAAGTGCATTTAGTTACGAATGTGAGCTGTTCCATGGTTTGGAACCCATGTAAAATTGTAGGTCCCCTTCCCCTACGTGGTGGAATTAAGTCCGCCCGGGCTGGGCTAAGTACCACCGCATTGGATGAAACTATGGTTAATGCGGCAATGAAAAGATGTCCGTGTTTTCCAACCAGTTCAATGTAACTGTGCTCATAAAGGGAAGGTCCTGGCATGGCACCTAATTCGTTCGGGGATGTGGCGTATTGGGCTAATATCATAACGGTAGTTGTGTGGTATTAGCCATCCATGTCAGGTTGCATAAAAAAAAAGTGGAAGTTCTCTTGTTCGTACTTTAACAGCAGACAATTCTGTTCTATATCCGTTCATTGTAAATTGGTCGATCATATGATAATATATGATGTTGTCTAAGTTATATTTCTTTGGAATGTATGTCTTCAAGTGGACCGTTAGTTCAAGTGGTTTAACATTGGGCGCGCGGTTGGGATCTGGAAGGGTGACGGTTGATGATGGATGCTCGCTAAGAACGTATTTTTCGAAATTCCTTTGTTAAGGTAAAGGTAAGGGTAAACAAGGACGAAATACACAAGTGACAACCACCTACACACTCATATAGAAGTCTTCGGAACCCATTGATATTTAAACGTGAAATTTACAGTGTGGATTCCCGTTAAGATTACAACACTTATTCGCCGAGTATTATTTATAATTAATATATGTAGGGGTAAAAGAGGCCAAAATGTACAAATCTTCTTTAGGCACTTAACACCTAATTTCAAAAAACATTTCACCTAGGAACGTAAGAGATTTAGAGTGGCTTGCTGAAAAAGGTATTTTAGCTCTTAAGGGGTCAAAGAGACTAAAATGAACGAATTTACATTTTTTTTTTTCTAAGCGACCTGACATGGATGGCTTATACCACACAACTACCGTTATGATATTAGCCTAATACACCACATTCCCGAAGGAATTTGGTGCCATGCCAGGTTTACTTTTAACTATAAGTCGTTTTGAAATTAAAATTTTCGTAAATCTTACCAAATCATACAATATGCACATTGTCTTTTTTGTGGACATGTTGCATCTTCCTCATCACGGAGCCTGTCTTATTCTTTGAAACAGAGAAGGTCACAGAGCGCAACAACACGGTTTTGTACCGTGCCCGCGAATGAGTGGCCCAACCCGCCGGGTTCAAATCCCGCCGGGTTGGGCCACCTTAACATCAGAATGCTCGCTAAGAAATATTTTTTTTTGCAATTTAGCTAACTAGTTACCTCTAACTCTTTAACCGAGCCTTAGTTTATTTCGGCCTCTAACTCGAGAGGCCGAAATAAACGAATTTTCAAATAACACACGAAATCTCAAGAACCATTAAACCAAGAAATGTGAACATTTCAGAGTGGCTTAGATGTATGGTAAGCACAGCGCATATATATTTACGAAACTAAAAACGAACTTTCGAAATCCAACTATGGGTAGTAGACAAAAGCAAAACGTACAAACTCTCACATACTACTTAGTGCCTGATTTGAACTAACTCATATTACTCCGTTATGTTAAGCGCGACATATGGCGTAAGCCAGGTCCTGGAAGAGGTGCCCGGCGACGCCCATGAGCTTTCGAACTTTCACGGGGGCTGCGAAAACCATGCCGGCCGACCAGGTGCTTCTTGTCACCATGTTTGGAGGACCCCGGGTTCTACTTTAGAGAAAATATATCAGGAAGTCGATTCCATAGTTTACTGACCCTATAGATAAAGGATCAACCGGATCGGTTGGTTCTTATTTTCGGAATGTGGCCAGTAAATTTGATTACCCTACCTGTTTCGCGTTGAACGATTGTAGAAAGAGGACGAAAGGACAGCGTTATGCAGCTCTGACGTGTACTCTCTAGCTGATCAGGTGGTTCTTCACACCATGTTGAAAAAATCGAATTACAACGATGCTATTTAAATGTCGCTATGGAGGCGGAGATATAGGGGATGACAATTTATATGGCTCATCTAATATTGTCGCTACATAATTATACCTGCGTATGGCTCGATTTTTTTCCGCAATTTTAGGGCTACTTTACATCACGCTAAATTACCAGAGAAGTGACCAGTCGTATGAATTGGTTATAACTTAAGAACCAATAACCCGATTTAGATGCGTTTTGTATCGAAGTCTCGCCTAAATCTGCGCATTACTTATAGGCTGCAAAACATCACGCTAACATACCAGGAGAATGAACTGTGAGTGTTAAATATTTCTAATAAAACTGACGGACTGCTCCTCCATGTTCCATGGAAATTGGCAGAATACGTCGCTGTAAATTATGAGAGAGGAGACCGGTCGGGATAAAAGTTCATAACTTGCGAATTATTCACTCGATTAATATGCGGTTTGTATCTACGTCTGGGATCTATGGGCGCGGTTGGGTTTTGGATGGGTGACCGTTTTCGATGTTGAGGATGGCTGTCGCACGGATCCTAGAGTATAAATGTAGGTCCCCTTTCTAACGTAGGTACTAGGTAGATTTAATCCCGACTGAGTTGGTAATGATGATCGAAGCGGTCATAAAACATGTCCGTGTTTTACATCCATGGTAATGTAGTAGTGCCAGTGCAAGATCGTCCGGGCGGCAAATGCTTTTAAAAAAACTTGGAAGAAATTGGCCCCAATGTTTTACAATTAATTAATGTACATTCCTTCCACTGAATTTATGAATGGCAATAATTTGATGTTATCTTAATCAATCATGCCACATCGGCTCAACCAATTTTGTTCAAATTTCGTAGACAGTAGTGTTAACTAGCCTTTTGGACCAGCCCGCGGGGTTACTATTTAAACAGTATATAATTCAGCCCGATATCAGTCCAAAACGACATTGATGCGAGCGGAGCCGGGTACCTCAGCTAGTTATTAATATAACTTAGTACCTACATAAACATCTAACTTGAATGAAGTAAAAGGAAAACTTAACAATTATTTTGTGTTCTGTGTGATTCTGTTCTTACGTTTATTCGTGTGCATGTCTCAGCATTTTATCCTCAGAAAGGAAAAATGAATAAGAATGGCTTAAACAAGTCGTTCTTTCGAATTTAGTTAAGTGCTGACACAACGTGAAAAAGTGTAGTTGTAGATTGATGCTCATTATATTTTATGCAGAGCTAGTAGTCTGAGTTCTCACCTAAATTGGCGTTTACGGCAAACCGATCGACTGGTGTTTTCTCCAAACTCCATACAAGTTTTAACTAGATATTCTGTGGTTTTACTTCTTCAAGCTGTCAAAGTCAAACGTGGACTTCCGATTTGTATGAAAACGCGGAGTGGACGTAAACGGCAACGTCGACGTATTTACGGCAACGTTGAGTAAGCTGTCAAATCAAGCTCGGACTCGCAAATGTTAGTTCGCTTAACGCCCGCTGCGCGCGCTCTTCAATTTCTCCATTCATTTGAAAACGCCAGTCGATCGGTTTGCCGTAACGCCAATTTAGGTGAGAACTCAGACTACCAGCTCTGAACATCACACATAGTGGCGAAGATAGAGGGCTCAATAACATAATACTTCTGTCGCTTCTACGGGCATGCTCTTCGATTACGGGGTACTATTATGGCTTAATGAAGCCACTCACTTATCATAGTGGTTTATTTTTCATCGTCCAGGCACACCTACCACTTCCACCCACTTGCCACCGCTGAATATTTTTGTCATTCTTTCATTAGGTATTTATTCTGTATACATGTCCAAACCACATTAAACTAACTAGTTGGACATACTAAGTTTCTGATGAATAATTTTAACGTAAGCAATTTATGGAGTGGCTATTATCGCTCAATGCCAGTAAATGCGCTGTGCACTGTACACCTAGGACCCAAAAATCCACATCACTCTCACTACTTTGATGGAAACATTATAGAGACAGTGACAACGCAACATGATCTTGGTGTGACAATTTCAGAAGATCTTAAATGGGAGACACATATCACAGAAGTCGTCAAGAAAGCCAATTCCCTACTATACATGACCAGAAAGGCCTTCTCGTACATAAATACAGAACTATTCCTAAAATTATATAAGGCCTATGTTCGCCCCTTATTGGAACATTCTTTTCTGATTTGGAACCCTTATTTTAGAAAGATAATAGACCTTGTGGAGGGCGTTCAAAGACGGGCCACAAAAATGATTAACACACTTAAGAAGCAAAGTTATGAACATCATCTTAAAGTTATCGGAATCAGCACCCTAGAGGAACGCCGCCAGCGAAGGGACCTCATAGGCTGAGATAAATAGTCGTAACAGAAACTAAGACTAACGAAAAGTAGTAATTTGTGACGTCACTTTGCATTACTTTGACATTTCGTCCATACAAAGTGTGTCGAAATGACGTGACAAAGTACTACTTTTCGTTAGTCATAGTTTCTGTTACGACTATTTATCTCAGTAATAGAAGCATACAAAATCCTCAATGATTATTATAATTTACCAAATCTCAAAGAAATTAAAAAAACTAAACCACTCTGCATCAAATTCTAACCTCAGGAAACACTTCTTGGTGAACAGAGTTGTAGACTTTTGGAACAATCTGCCGGAGGAGGTCATTAGTGCTGAAACTGTAAATGGATTTAAAAACCGACTAGACAAACACTTAAAGACAATAAAAAAAACAAATAATCAATAATAATAATAGACAATCAATAATAATAAAAGACAATCAATAATCAATAAATAAAATCAAAATAAATACAGAATGTGAATAAATTTAATGAGATACACTTAGATGAGAATCCACACTTTGAACAATTTTGGAATTTCATCTCGAACGTATTAAAATAAAAATTTTACTTAAACCTTTTATTAGTATACGATATCACCAAGTTATTAAAATAAACTCAAATATTCGCAGTCAATGCCCAAATTAATTTTTGGTTTTTAAAAACTAACTTTTTATCACGAAGGGAAGTAGAAAAATAATAATAGCATACCATTTATAAATGAATTATAAAACAAAGCAATCTTATCCGGTTTTTTCCGTAACTGCAAGTTTAAGCCAAGTTTAAGCCGCAAGTAGGCATACTTAATGTTGAGCATACTATAGTCAAAACCTTAGTCCTAAACATATGTAACTGTTGTGATCTAAAATTAGGTCGATGGCTAAAAGCCACTGTTATTCTTTAATTTCTCAGACAGTTATTAACTTATCAACCTCAAATTGATTGTTTTATAACTTCAGGTATATGCACACCAAATGAATTATTCTAAGCACGAAAACAGCTGGCAAATGGATAGGTTATCACCTGGTTAACACAAATGGTACTTTTATCCCGGAAAAATGTTGGGTTCAGCCCGAAATGAGTCCAGAGTGGGCAGTCAGAGTTCTCACCTAAATTGGCGTTTACGGCAAACCGATATACTGGCGTTTTCAAATGTATGGAGAAATTGAAGAGCGCGCGCAGTGGGCGTTAAGCGAACTAACATTTGCGAGTCCGAGTTTGATTTGACAGCTTACTCAACGTTGCCGTAAATACTTCGACGTTGCGGTTTACGTCCACTCCGTGTTTTCATACAAATCGGAAGTCCGAGTTTGACTTTGACAGCTTGAAGAAGTAAAACCACCGAATATCTAGGAAAAACTTGTATGGAGTTTGACGTTTTTACGGAACTTCGAAGTTACGTAAACGCCAATTTAGGTGAGAACTGAGACTACCGGCTCAGAACGACATTGAGCAAGCAGAGCGGGTACTTAAGCTAGTGACAAATAAATAGAGACTGATGGATGAGATAAACGTACTGAACCTGAAACTGAAGGAAATCTTGCGTTGCGTTTAATTAGTAGCTAAAATATTTCTATATAATATATTTCTAATAATGAATGGGTCAGGGAATGCGGTAATTGTGTAACCATGTCCTGTTGGAAAATTCATGAGTGGTTGTAGGATGTAGGGTAGGGGCCATGCTTGCTCCCGCTAAAAGGTGCAACAGACAATTCGACAATTTTTTGACGCTTCTACAGCGAGCACATGCGTCACTGGATTCTAGGACTGCAGTTGGGGGCGGGCTACCCGATCAAGCCTTTTATTGCGAGAGTCCTAGTGCACCTGATTGTAGAAAAAGTAAAGCTAGTAATGAACGCCATCTCGCCACGCCATGCGCTGCGAGCCGCACCGTTTCCTATATACAGGGTCCATCACTCGAAGTGTTACCAATTGAAAATTATGTTATTTGGTTAATTAAAGTACGGTTTATTAAAAATTGTATCAAAATGCAAAAAAAAATTGAATTTTAAGACAATCATTGTTATAGTTCGTATAGCCTCCTTTGGCACGGATGATAGCACCAAGTCGTCCCGTAAAGGCTTTGCAGGCTGCACTAAGTTTGCGTTATTTCCGACGGAGCGGTGCATTCAGCGTATCCACACTTTCATATCTTTTGATTGATACGGCTACCTCCAAAATGGATCATACCGTGAATTCCATTGGAATAAAATCTGGAGAGTAGGCCACTGTTCTGAAAAAATTAACCGAGGAACGTGGTACTGTAATTAAAAATGTGTCAGGCGAGCTTTGTGGGACGGTGCTGAGTCTTGTTGGAACGTCCAGCTGTTCATACCGAATTGCTTACATGCCTATGGTATGAGCGCATCATTTAACACCTTTTGCTGGTACACTTGTTGGACATTGACGCCCTTCTCGATAAACACGAGTGGAGAGCAAAAGCATTTGCGGTCACTGCAGCCCAGACCATAACAGAAGCAGGCGCTTATTTCTGTTATATTCTGGCACGCAACTCTATCGTATAAATTCTCGTTGGGCTTGCCCTGCAGCCAAACACGATCATTTAGTTTGTTTACATACCGTTGGGCATTAAAAAAAAATTAATCGGAAAAAACAATGTTTTCCAGATTGCCACATTCGTGCAAGACTTTCAGTGCTCGAGCTCTTTGTAGTCGGACTGCCTTTTACACTGAAGTAAGATGATGTACTTTTTGTATCTTGTAGGGTTTCAGTTTCGGTTTTTTTAAGTATGCGCCTAATACTTGAGTCGGATACTTTCAGACTTTATGTCAATTTTGCAGCGATATCGGCTGGCGAGGATTTCTTTGAATTCGAGCCTTCACCTTTCGAACCATGTCACGTGATGTTGCTGTTTTCGGATGACCGCCTCAATTCCGTTTAGTATTGGTCCCGGATTGCTTATAACTTTCGTTTCACTAACATTTTGTTCCGACGTTAAATATCGGAGCTCCCGAACGATGGTTGTGATTTTCCGGCCCATGGCAAAATGATCACATTGTTCGTTTAATATCCATTGCGAAAATTCATTATCAAATTAAAATCTGTTCCCGGGCTTTTCGCCCACTTAAAAACAATAAAACAAACTGACGAATTCGGGGCGCTGTCATTATTGTTTTGAAAATAGAAGCAGTGTGAAGTTAGTAACAGTTCGAGTGCCGGACCCTGTATACCACTAGCTTTTGCCTGCGCTAGAAACCGTTGGTTGATTTCGAAAATTTATATTGTTCCATCATAAATGCTTTTAATCTCCCATTCATCCCCATAAGGTTTTATAAATAACATTTAGCCATTTTACCACTAGCTTTTGCCTGCGCTAGAAACCGTTGGTTGATTTCGAAAATTTATATTGTTCCATCATAAATGCTTTTAATCTCCCATTCATCCCCATAAGGTTTTATAAATAACATTTAGCCATTTCAGATTTTAAAGGAGTTTCCCCTTTTTTAAATCAATTTCCTTAAAATTCTCAACAACTGCACCCATATCGATTTTAGGCTTATTTAACCAAGATTTGAATTGAATTTAAGCCTGACCGACCCGCTAGGTTTCGCAGCCACCCTTAAAGTTCGAAAGCCCATGGACGTCGTCGGGCACCTTAAGGGGTCCATCGAACAGACGTAAAGAAGCACCTGACCGACTTCGTTTACAAATATAGTGATTTATAAATAAAAACTTTTAAATATTAAAATAAGATATAACTTATGTTAGACAGAAATAATGTAGCTTTCAAATTTTGAAAGAATTTTTAAAATCAGTTCAGTA
The DNA here is from genome assembly GCA_946894095.1 of Incurvaria masculella. Lineage (NCBI taxonomy): Eukaryota > Metazoa > Arthropoda > Insecta > Lepidoptera > Incurvariidae > Incurvaria > Incurvaria masculella. Next base: position 12,121,314 of record OX335641.1, on the reverse strand, counting down.
GTTTTAAAGATTACCCTGTGCAAACTAGCTGAGGTACCCGCCTCCGCATGTCGCTTTGGACTGAAGTCGGTTTGAATTATTTCCTGAATAAAAAATTGTCCAAAGTCCTGGTCTAAAACGCTGTTTCACGACAATGCATCTATCTATAAAATTGTAGCAAAATGTTTTAAGTCGATATATTCCGGGAGGTCACGACATTTTTGGTCACGATAAGGTAAATGGCTGAATATGGGTTCACGTGTTAGAGACCAACCCTCTGATGCTATATATGTCGGTCTGCCTGGGCCAAGTGGTTGCGTTATCTAGATTGGCCATATAAAATAGATGTTGATGTCACCCCTCTTGTAATTTAGAGAGATGTACTCCACCAATTTTCATGGTAGTACATTCAAGAGCAGCTTCATTCTATTTTATTATGAACATTTAACCCAATCTGCTTACCCCTTTGGTAATTAAGCATTAAATCTGGTAATTAAATTCTAAGTAGCCCTAATGTTGGGGAAAAAATCAATCAAGCCTGGTACAATTTAACAGGCTCTCTAGTCTTGCCAAACGCTTAAATATTTAAAATCCTTAACTTGAGGTATTTTTGGTTGCCCATACAATTTTTCATCTCTTATTTCACCACCTTCAAGATTTATTCGTCTGCAATAATATGTATCCCTTAAGGCTCTCGTGAAGAAAGCGGAAATCGAAGATTTGAAATTTTTACGAAATGCATTCTATATCAATTGGCCAAGGCACAATTTTGCACGGTGACTGCCATTAAAATAGCGAAATCGTCTTCCAGACCTCCCTACCCCTAAAAGTTGTCAGATTTTCTTCCTTATGTCCTTATGTTTTTATCGTTTTGTATATATGTATATCTGTATTTTGAAGTTTTTTTTTTAAAAACACACTTTCAAATATGTTTAGCCAATATTTTCCAATCTCATAGGTTTATCAAAAAATTAAAACATAAAGACGTACATTTTGACAACATATTTAAGAATCCTAAGTTTCAAAAACCTAATAAAACGTTAAGAGCGTGTATAAAAATATCGCCTGTAGTATGGGGAATTGATAGGGTAGGGGATAAAATTACTCTCTAATTGTATCCGTCGAATGGTCATAGTGACCATATAATTGTATAGGAATCAATAATAGTGGGGTCTTCTGCATCTCATGAGTTGGTACAGGTGCGGGCCTATAGGGTTGCCCCTTTTGCCCGGGCTTCTTTTCGTCAGGTATGAAGCACTGCCGGTCATTGGTGGCCGCTATCAAGCGGCGCGTCATAAATCATGCAGCCGAAACATCGCCACCGTTTCCAAATATGCTCTAAAAATGTGTTTGTTGAGTCAGTTCCCACCCACACAAACCCTATATTACGTATGTGACTTTGTTTCCATGTGACATGTACTTAGAGTTGGTAGTTTTTGAAAATTGGAGACAGCGGGTCTCATAGCAGGCGCGCTAGATGGCATATCTCCCTGGTAGTTCCTGAGATTAGCGCATTTATACACAACGCCAGTCACGTTGGTGCGCGCCATAGTTTTAATATTGCAAAAACACCGAAAATATTAATTATAATTGCATACTTTAAAGGGCAATAATGATGTGCATAAAATGCTTAACGCAACGAACGTATTTAATTTGGTAAGGATTGTAATAGTATCCCTCAAAATAGCTTTCCAATTACCACAACTTATTTGACCATTTTTTAAAACATTTTTTTTTTATAGTAAGCTATCCTTAAAAGATAGACATATTTCATCGCAGACTTATCTGTAGACCGTCGTCGTAACGCCCAGTACATTAAATTTGGGAAATTATTATTGGGATTGAAACAAACAAAAAAGTTTAATAACTTTTTGCTGAATATCCTCTTAATAAAAAGTTAGACTTTCCATGCAAAGTAATTCAATAATTTAGTGTAAAAAGAATCTAATGTTCCGTAAGAACGTGGGAACGTTGTATTTACAGTCGAACAAAGAGTTTAGGATACACATCCGGTTGAATGAAAAGATGAACAGTCGAAATACTTTGACTTTTGGAAACTATTATAGGGTTGAGTATAGATTCAAACATAGTTGAGGATGTCTACTAGCTACTGAGTAAACAAAATCCTAAAAAAATTTAATCAAAGGTTGTATTTAAACACCATTTATTTTTACGTTTAACCGGAAGTGTATCCTTTAACCTTTGGTTGACTGTACAAATGGCTAATATCACACCTACTGTCATGACATTAACTTGATACGCCACGTGGGATCTAGGTTCCATGCCAAGACCTTCCTTATGCATGGTTACAACGTGCGTCAAATTACACTAAACTAAAACATACATTTCAAAAATGTATATCTCGGTAACTAGACACTTTAGAAAAAAATGTAACCTTTTTTGTCTCGGAAAAACATGAGGACTACGCTGGCGAAATTAATGTACTGGCCGTTACGACATCCTGTATAGGAGGAGCAATTCCACCACATATTATTTTGTTATATCTCCAAAGGATTAGGCAGCGTTTTCGATTAAAGTTCCCCAATCAGCTTGATTTTTTCCGATATCTTTAACAATTATCGTCATATTTCAACCAATTTACACAAAACACTAATGAACTATACACATAAACCTTGATCCCGTGAAAACCGTATGAAAATCCGTTCAGTAGTTTTTAATTTATCGCGTTCAGACAGATAGACAAACAGTTTTTTTTATGCGACCTGACATGGATGGCTCATACCACACAACTACGGTTATGATATTAGCCCAATACACCACATTCCTGAAGGAATTAGGTGCCATGCCTGGACCTTCCCTTTATAAGCACGACTACATTGAACTGGATGTAAAACAAGAACAATTTGAATGTCGAATTTGAATGTTCGTTAGGTTTTTTTATTGTATGTACACTCAAAGTATATTGTCCTATTGTTGTAACTTCCACCACGGGCCTTATGGTCTACAGGAATGGTTTAATCCAAATATTTAAGATACATTGTTTTGTACGTAATGCATGTGTGTTATATTGGATACATAAATAAATAAATGTAAATACATTTTTCATTGCCGCTTCGAGCATCTTTTCATCCAATGCGATGGTACCAACCCGGGCGGGTTTAAACCCTACCACCTAGTAGGGGAAGGAGTCCTACAGTTTTACATGGATTCCGAACCATGGAGCAGCTCGCATTCGTGACGAAATCCACTTATCGAACTCGGAAAAAGAAAGACAGTGGTGCATGTCGGTATTGAACCCAGGCCTCTGGTACGCTAGGCCAGTCCCCGCGCCACTAGGCTACGAGCCGCTTATGTTGCGGAGGGGGATTTTGTTTTCTAATATCTAGTGATACCGTACAAATATGATGATATGGAATTGCTTGCAAAAACCTAATTGCATTGTCACAATTTAACTCCGGAACCCTAATTGTGACCGCAACAAAATTGTTTGATTATTTATGCGTAACATGTCTTATATAAGAATATGCGAGGCACTTTCTAACTATTCATGATGTATACAAAGATTTCTTATACCTTAGTATTTTTCCTTTAGTATTTACCCAAAACGTGTTAACGGAACCTTATTACTAAGCCTCCGCTATCCGTCCGTCCGTCCGTCCGTTACAGGGCCCGTCTCATGAACCGTAATAGGTAGGCAGCTGAAATAATCACAGAGTGTGTATTTATTTTGCCGCTATTAAAACAAATAGGTAAAATTAAATAATAATAAAAATTAAAGCAAATACAAAACACGCGATTTTTTGGTGTTAAATCTTGTACCATGGTACGGAACCCTTTGTGTGCGAGTCCGACTCGCACTTGACCTTTTTTTTTTTCCATTTTAAGCTGGCACGGTTATGGCTAATACGTAAAGTCATCTTGAAATCAGACCAACAAACCGCATCTAGGTGCCATATCAGGACCTTCCTTATATTGCCCATCTACATTGATATGGATGGAAAACACAGGCAGTCGTTCATTATCGCTTCTTCCATATTTTCATCTAATGCGATAGTACCAACCCAGGTGGGCTTACACACCTACCACCTAGTAGGGTAAAGGGACCTAAACTTTTAAATTGATTCCGAACCATGCAAACATTCGAATTCGTGAAGAAATGGACTTATCGAACACATTTGATATTGTTTGTCAGCCTCGGCAGCCCAGTGGCGCGACGCCTTGCGATTCGAAAAGCTTGGTCACCTGTGAGCGGGTAAATTTTGAATGGGTGACCATTTTAAAACGTTAAGGCTGGCCGTGGTTCGGATGACACGTAAAGCTGTAGGTCCCTTACTTACTAGGTGGTAAGGTTAACGGTGGTACCATCGCATTGAATGAACGATGGTCGAAGCGGCAATGAAAATTGGCCATGTTTTCCATTCAATTCAATGTAGACGAGCAATATAAGGTAGGTCCTGGCATGGCACATAGTTCCCATGTGGTGTGTTAGGCTAATATCTGACGGTCAATTTAGTATTAACCATCCATGTCCATTTACATACAAAAAACATGAAAAAACATCAAAAAGAGAGTCAGACATCACCGGTCGAACTCATGAACCTGGCATCAAAAGTAAATCCCTACGCCCGTGAGCTGCGAGTCACTCACTCTATTATCAAGACGTCTTGGAATTTGTTTTTTTATTCGGAATCTTAAATTAAAGAGAAAATCTCGTTTGGAAATGCGTCGCAAAAGGCATTACTAAAAACAAATGTCATAAAAGAGTATGTACCTTCCTACTACAATTATGGCAGTTTGTCAATGGAGCGGCGGTGACGCGTCTCGGTTTTGTTTATACAACTCGAAGCACTCGAATGTACCTCCCATTCACTTTGTCGGCCGCCTTGTTTGGTATTCAACTTGATTTATGATCATAAAACGACATACTTAGTGTCAAATTACTGTAAACAGGGGTTCACTTTTAGAGGGGATTCATTCCTGCCTGGGACACCGGCGGCGCGACAAGCCGTGTCGGATCGCATCTCGGAGCAAATCACCTGTAGCCCGCGCGCGCATTGTTTGCAGATGGTCGTGTCGTGTTTCGGCGGGACGCATGCGCGAGCGATACGTCTCATTATTGTCTGTTTGTTAGCACAGATGTGCGTTTAATGCGCTAGTGATGGCTTCCATAATCGCTATATCGATAAAAAAATAAATATTAATTGCGCGATTTTTTTAAGATTCTGACAACAAATTTTGTTTTCCTAAACAAGACGAGTATAAAAAAGTGTATTTTTCCATCTTATTTCTCAATCGTGGTTAAAAGACAAATAATCGTTTAATGTTGAAGCACGCACGGGCTTCTGTGACGTTTTATAATTACAAAAACCATACATATTTATCTACGAGAATGTTATAATCGAAAGCGAACTTATTTTGAGAGTTGTCTCATCAATATCAGTACACATGTGTATAATATGCCATATATGTGGCAGAATTAACCTTGTAATTAACATAACTATGTTCCCACTTTTCTGAAAATGTAAATGAAAAAAAATGCTTTCTTTTTTCACGTTTCGATCTTATGCAAGCATACGCAGAATCACGTCCTGGTATTCATGAAGTCGATGGTCAACCTGTGCTATGCAATAATATCAATAATAATGTTGTTACTTATTGCAAAACGTATGAATTGTACGGATATAAGTAATCAATAAAATTTTAGAATGTTCTTAATAAAACACGATTAATATGATATGGTGTGTCGACGCTATCGACTAAGTAATATCTCGCCATGAAACATCCCTAAAATTTTCGAACAAATCGTTTTGAGATAAGATGAAGAGTTCAACGATCGCATTGCATAAGCAAACTTGCGTCAAAACTCGATCAAGGTGATCGGCTGTACAACGTTACTGGTCATAACTACCACATTTGCTGCGCCAAAATGGCCTTTATCTTGCTGTCATTAAAGTTATGTTCTGTAATGTCATTCTGTCACTAGGGATGTTTTATTGTCGCGCTGATTTGGTATGCTTTGTGATTCCGATTGGTTCGAATTATTTGGTGTAGTTTTAAAAATGTTCGACAAATAGCGTGCCCAATTTCACTCGGTACGGAATATTTTAAAGCGGCTCTTAGGCCATTTACAAGTCTGTAACTTGACCACCGTGGCAATTGGGAAAGTATGAAAGGAACTGAGAAATAATATTTATTTCTCCTTATTATTTTAATTTCATTATATTCCAATAGTGCCGAAATATTACAATTTTAAAGTTAGTTTGAAAGCAGCACGTAGTCGTCAATTAACTGGAATATTAAATGCTTAATTGAAAACATTTTTATTCAAATAGTATGCAAAACCGAACTGTTTTTATCTCGGTCATTTACGAGAAAACGAATTTATGATATTTTTAAATAAAAAAAGGACCGCCTTCAAAAAAACCGGAACTAAAAAGCAAAAAATAATTGGTTACTTTTAATTAATGTACGAAAAGCTATTTTAATTCTAACTAATTATGTACAATTTCTTAATTTTTAATCATCTTTTGAAGTCGGTGCCTTGGGTAGAGTTCGCTTCGCACGCTGCTGACCGAACAGACACTATTTCAGCCGAACACACCCGAAGTCTACGAGAGCGTAAACAACCTGAGTCAGTAATGATTGGTCCACAGAGCATTTTGTCTAACTGGAGATGCCCTTAGCGTTGGTTTACGTGCAAGCTGATATCGATACAGCGCAGCGTACTGAAATTGGGTTTCAGCGATTATTATTAGTACTTTCGGGTTTATAAAGGCTGGACTGGTGAAGGAGGACGTTAATTCGCTGCTCTGTGTTGATTGGTACTGCCCTGCGACATCGTTGTCTGAACGAGACGATTTCTGCCGAAATTGGTGAGATCTGTACTAACCGCACACTTTCTCTCGTTTCGTTTTGACACGAAGTTGAGAGCAGACACCTCAAAGTCGCTACCTATTGTTTTCTGTTCTTTTTTATGTTTGTATTTTTTTTTGTTTTGTGTTATGTAGGTATTTAGGTAGAATAAAAAGTACAAGCTACACCTACCTAAATATTTATCATATAAGTGGTCGTTGTTTTTATATTGGTTTGTTCGTAAGGTTTTCTTGTAAATATTTTGTTTTTATTGTATTAGGTATTTAGTTTAAGTATAAGGCATATTTAAATTACAAAGTACTTGCCTAAATACCTACTTACATACGTTTTTCCGACCAGTTTGTTCATGTAATTTTTGTTATTGTGTTTTGTTCAAGTAGGTAAATGTAAGTAGCTACCTACTTATATTTCTTTCTTAGCCATAGGTAATATTAATCTAACTACTTGCAGCCCTTAAAGAACGTCTACCCAAGGCACCGACTTCAAAAGATGATTAAAAATTAAGAAATTGTACATAATTAGTTAGAATTAAAATAGCTTTTCGTACATTAATTAAAAGTAACCAATTATTTTTTGCTTTTTAGTTCCGGTTTTTTTGAAGGCGGTCCTTTTTTTATTTAAAAATATTTTATTTTTTGCTTTTTAGTGGTGGCGTAACTTTTAAGTCAAGGTGGGCGAGCCCTCCTGCTCAACTTCACATACAAAGTGGAAAGAAGATATACATACATATACAATTCAATACAATACAATGAACGAGCATTAGCAGAAATACAACCATTGAGAAATCTCATTTCTGACGAAAGGTAGACCGGTAACTATCTGGATTCATGAGTTCACGGTTGATACGTACGATAATTGATACGATGAGATCACGTGAGATAGAGTGCTGTGACAGATGGACGGACGGACGGACAGCGGAAGTTGGTGCCCTTTGGGAACGGAACCCTAAAAAGACAAAACAACGATGAACCGGAACCGCTGAGCTTCTGAATTTCTCATCCTACCATCGTTCCGGATAGTCTGTTTCTTGCGTAAGTTTAAGTTGTATGAAAATGTGTACATATCGGCCTCGTTTATCCCCCCTTAACAGTTGAATTTTGTAAAATCCGTTGTGAGCGAGCCTTTTCGAATTAACAAGAAGTCACTGAAAATTTTAAGTTTCGAGGATAATTGGTTTCAGAGATCTCAACATGAGTGGTTTTCGCCTAAATGTGTTCATTTTGACCTGTTTTACCCCCCTAATAGTATAATTTCCAAAAATATTTTCTTCTTAAGAATTCCCATCTAAAACAAAACATACTCTGACATTTCTGGGTTCAGCGGCTCTAGAGATAGAAATGTGTACAATTTGCCCTCTTTTACCCCCCTTGAATACCCCCAACAGTTGAAGTAAAAAAAAACCTCTCATACTGAGCAATCTCACCCGAAAAGAAAGCTACTGTAACTAAAAAATCACTTTTCTGGGTTCGCGGGGTTAAGAAATTCGATGTTTGTTATAGTTAAGTACCAAACTACTGAACCGATTTTGATAAAAAAAAAATGGGACCAACTAGAAAGTATACCCTTTCGAACAAAAAAAGAATTTTCCAAATCGGTCCACGGGTCTTCGAGTAATCGGTGAACATACATAAAAAAAAAAAAAAAAAAAAAAAGATTCCGACGAATTGATAACCTCCTCCTTTTTTGAAGTCGGTTAAAAACAGTAAACTAGCTACTAGTATTTAGAAATATATTTCAAAAAAATTAAACCCTACAGGTTTTATGTAGAAAACAGGTTTCTGCTGAGGGTAGCTGCACGACATATTTGTAAGCAAAACATTGTTGTTTCAATTTTAGAATTAAAATAAAGTATTATCGCGCGACGGTATGATTATAATACTACCATAGAACGCGTAGCGGCATGTACGCATCTTGTTAAAAATACGTCCGGACCTGTACTATTGCGGTAATAAAGTATTAATTAGCCCGAATTCCTCTAACTGAACGGAGTTATCATAGCGGCGGACAAGTCCGCAGGCCCGTGTTGCGTAATGCGTGTGTAACAAATTGTCTATAAATGATGTGGGTGTCCGTTTATTACCCGAATGACTGTGATTATGATGTTTCTGGTAGCTGTTTGTAATAGAGCAATTATGTTACCGTGTTATTTTGATGTGAACCTTGAGATTGATGAACTTTCTCTTGTTGAGAGAGGAATAGTCAGAAAGAAATGGACTTGATATATTTAATGTATTTAATGCGATACGACATTACCGTTATCTTATTGATTTGGGTTCCATTAAATTCATAAACATACTTGACCAACCTCCAAGAATTCAATTATTCGATTGAATAATGTACAAAAGTCGAGATGTTTGAGGTTAATTCGATATTATTGATTTTATTATTGATTTATTGCAGCGGATGTATACTATATAGTATTTTCTAGACAAATGTTTTTTATAGGGTTCCGCTGCCAACTGAAACCTATTACGAAGCCTCCGCTGTCCGTCCGTCTGTCACAGAGCTGTATCTCGTGAACCGTAATAGGTAGCCAGCTGAAATGTTCCCAGAGTGTGTATATATTTTGCCGCTATAAATTTTAACAAATAGGTAAATTAAAAATAAATAAATAAAGGGGAGCCTAATAAAAACAACGTGTTTTTTTGTGTTAAATTTTGTACGATGGTACGGAACCCCTTCGTGTGCGAGGCCGACTCGCACTTGGCCGGTTTTTTATGTAACTGGACATGGATGGCTAATACCAAACTAACTGTCAGATATTAGCCTAACGGGAACTAGGAGCCATGCCAGGACCTTCCTTATATGGCTAATCGGTCAATTTTCATTGCCGCTTCGACCATCGTACATTCAATGCGATGATACCAACTCCTCGGGTGGGATTAACCCTACCACCTAGTAAGTAAGGAAGGTGATCTACAGGTTTACGTGGTGTCCGAACCACGGCCAGCCTCAACGATTGAAACGGTCACCCATCCAGAAACCAATCGCGCTCAGAGGTGCTTCACCCAGCTAATTTAATCGCAAGGCGTCGCACCACTGGGCTACGGAGGCTGATAGGTACTATAACGTTGCTTTTCACTAACATATAAAAAAATCATAAATATAAAAAAAACGATGGTTTTGTGCATTGCATTGCAGAATGCATTTAGGTTATCTTAGAAGATTTAAATAAACGAACCTAACATTATAACTTTTTGCTGTCCATCTATGACAAAAGGCTGTGTAATACATTTGTCTAGTCAAATACAAAGATTTTGTACGTAGGATACGCCATGTTCAGTATGTGTTCGGGCTGGCGGAACGGAAAATAACACGAAATTGTGTTTTGGCTCACAGAATGACGATTCTGTGCTTCGATTAAGAATTTACGCTAACCAAAAAATCTGTGCAGCGACTCGGAACCAGGTCGGTCAACTGTCACTTAAACGGTTGACGGCAAATCAAATCAATCAAATGACCTACGTACCACAAAGTTTATTAGAATTGTATTTCCTATAATAATGATGGATTGAAACCTATGTGATGTTATGTCGAGTTTTAATTAACATTAAAAAAAATGTTTTTTTGGTAATTTTTCTAATATGCTTAGAAATTCCTGTTTGAGGTAATAATTCCTCTCTGAATTACTTCGAACTGGCGGTAATTTCCACGGGAGATAAAATCGAGAAAAAATGCTATGTGGGCGTTACCAGGGTCGACGCCGCATGGACCAATTCTGCATATGTGCCACGCAGTCCAAGCATTTACCGCCGAGCGCGAAAGCGCTCCCAAAATGCCGCCAAGTCAATTCCCAACCAGACAAATATTTCAATACATCTGTGACTATATTTGTGTACGGCATTAATTATGGTTGATTTTTATGTATTGGCGACGGGTCTCACAGTAGCTCATAGCAGCAATGGTACAACCCCTTCCTTTTTTGATGTGAGGTAATCTTTTAATTTCTTGTGTTCGGGTTTGTGGGCATGCTTCACGTCGTTACGCCTGATTCCATCGTGTACCACACAGAACAGTACATAGTAGAACACGTGCCCGAACATAACTTCTCTCGCACTGTATTCCCGGCTCCACGGAACGCAAATAAACGCGCCCGCGCCACGTGGATAGAATCTCTTAGCTCCGGCCACGTGGAATGTTTATAAGCTATGCTGATTGCGCGTCATTAAGGTAGACATTTTGTCTTTGCTTCGCCGCCGCCTGCGCCTGCGCCGATCATATCGACTATTGACGTTTGGTTTGAAGAACCGGTGCGGGCCCAATATTAGGTCATATATTTCCACGTGGAAGCTTGTTTTCCTGATTAACGTATTTTATTGGAATGTTAGAAAATTTAATAACATTCAACATTGGACGGCCATGTAACGTGACGGGCGGTTTTAGCCGGTTTGAGCCGACTTTAAAGGCTTTACCCCTAAAATTAATGTCACGTGTTACATTCTGTTTAGAGGCTTCCCATCCCAATAGACGCAATATAATATCGCGATAGTCGATCTACTGAAAAATACACGCAACTTTTCAGTAGATTGGATTTCTGTTATTTTTTTTGTATCTGGGCCTACTCACTTACCGTCATGATATGAGCCCAACACACCGAATCGGAGATGAAGGAATTGATTGCCATTCATGACTTTACTATATTAGCACGGCTACATGGAGCTGGATGAAAAACAAGGACAATTTTTCATTGCTGTTTCTACCATATTTTCATCCAGTGCGACCCGGGCCGGCTATACCACATGAACGGGGCGAGGATTCAAACCATGACCTCTGGCACGAAAATGTAGTCCCCGCGCCCCTGAGCTACAAACGCTCGTTTATTGTTATTAGACATTTATTTATAATTGTATTTGTATTAGTAGCATACCTATGCAAATATTTATTCACTGAGACTGTCTTTTATTAAAGCGTAATTTTGAACACTTCACAGGACAATCAGCACATCAATTTTACGCCTTATCATAAATCGTTGCAACAAAGGTTAAGGACTATTTCCAATTGTTTTTAAATAATTGCAAACGAAGGCATTTTATTCCTAAATACATTCGTAACGTGGCATAATTTCCAAACTTAAAATAACGCTTCTTCAGGGTCGAGAAAATTGTGCACCCTTGGCTGCCCCTTAACAGAGTCGTTACCTATCAATTCCCCATACAACGGGTGATAACTGTTTCCATGCTCTTAATCTTTCACTGGGTTTTTGAAATTTTGGATTCTAAAATATATTATCGAAATCTATGTCTGTATGTTTTAATTTTATTAATTTACTTCTCAGTTTGGGAAAGATTGACTGATAAACATTCGAAAAAAGTTGTCTTTTTTTACGTTTTTTTACTGAAAAATACAGATACTTACAAAAAAATCAAAACATACGGACATAGAATGAAGCTTTCTCAAGTGATAAACAAAATTTTATCAAAATCTGACAAAGTTTAGGGGTTGGGAAACGTTAGGACCTGGAGGACGGGCAGACGCCGTGCAAAATTGTATCTTGGCCAATAGACAAAGAATGCATTTCTTAAAAATTTCAAATCTTAGATTTTTTGTGACTTCACGACAGCCTTAACACCGTACGTTTTCTATAATTTGTGAACCATCAAATCCATTTGTACGCTTCTTTCATATCGTATTAATTTCTACTTTCTCTCGTTTGCTCAGCTTAGGAAATATTATGTCACAAGCTGCAGTTAAAGTGTCAGTCGCATGGGTTTTCTGTTCGGGTGAACGGGTTCATATGTATGAATAACGAAGCGACTGAAATGACAAATGCGACCGTATATTTTTTTTAATTTGTCGCCGCGGTGGTCGCTCGGTTATGGAAGACCATTCTAATAGACAATTTGTTTAAATTAGAATATTATGAACTCGCCCGTACTCCGATGAATCAAATCATTGTGCCTCTGCGTCTTTGGCCTTGCTCTATGATAGAGACTTTTCGTATGAGCGTTTGGTATGTTCTGCATCTGTAATAGTAAGAGCGTACCTATATTCGAGTTGTTAAAAACTGAAATAACTATCGGAAACTATAGATTTACGAGCGTATGTCTAGCAAATAGATGATTTTTTTTTCTTAGATCTAGTCATTTTGAAAGATTTATTTATTAAATTAAACTCTTCGGCATAGTGTGAAACAACTTCGGGTTCGGAATTGTTAGTACTACTATCACTTATTCTGTAATATTATCTCCTCTCGATAGATCCCGCCCTTCGCCTTCAGATCCTTTTTCACTTTACCTTTTCTATTATAAATTGTTATATTTTAAATAATTTTACGATAAAACATATATAAAACGATAAGCACATTGGGCTTTAAGTAAGACCAAGAATCTATAGTTTCCCGGTAGTTCTTTGGGTTGTTAACGTCCTGTATGTCATGGTATTATCGCGTCACTTCCCTTGAGGCAATGAATGATAGAGCAAGACCTATTTTGATAACGCCACTTATTCCAACAACTTCGTGCGCGCAAAACGACATCGTTCACAATTTTTCATACGATATTTCAATGTAAAGCCGCAGTTTAACAGCAAATACATATTATCGGTTTTTTTATGGAACTGTTCATTAATGGCTAATCCACACCTGCCGTTATGATATTAGATCAACACACCGTATTCCCGGTATTAGGTGCGATTCCAGGACCTTCCCTTTATAACAGCGGCTATATTGAACTGGATGGAAAACACGGACATTGTTCCATTGCCGCTTCGGCCATATTTCGTCCAATGCGCCTGGAAGGGCCCTACCACTGAGTATAGGGAAATGGCTACAGATGGATTCCGAACAATTGAGCAGCTCGAATTTGTGACGAAATGCACTTATTCAACTTATAAATACCGGTCAAGCGTAAACGTGTTCACGTGCCGAGGGTCCCGTCACTACTGGCTTAAAAATCTAGCTTTTTCTCAAAAAGTAAACTTAAAGTAAACCTAAGCTGCAGGCCACTCAATCTTCATTTTTACTTGTACAAATTTCAAGATCGACACTTTATTTTTGAAATTATTCTTGAGAAACATGCGAAGTGCCGTCCAGTGACGTCTTGCCTGCGGATGTGGCCTTTGAACATGTGCTCTCCGCCACGCCAGGCAGCCGCTTTCCCACTGAACGGCGTTCACGTGTAACACCACCTACCGTCGATTACATAGCGTACTTCTCAGGATAACGACTGCTAAGTATTCTTCAACGGGCCGCCTAACATTTATCTATTTCCGTGTCGGCAGGAGCGTTGCACTAAATAGATATAATTACCCACGAGATATTTAAAGATTCATCGCACCGCTAATCAACAAACAAGCTAGCGCGTTCGTAAGAAGAAACTCTGTACTGTTGTGACTGCCCAAGCCGCACCCTTCACTTGAGTTTCTGTATCTTATGACACGGCCGCTCCTGGTTTCAGATCGCTCAGATTTAATATAAGTCTATTTATTATTGTTGGAGATCCGCAACTCACCGATGGCCTGGAATATCTGAGCCACTGACGGCTAGTAGGGTCACTTTCTACATATTCTTAATACATAAACGGTGCTCTGTGGGAAGGAATAAGGGGTGTTGCATCCCTTATTCCTTCCCATCGCACGTATTCAGAGTGTTAGCCGCAAATAATCAAACTGGACAGAAAAACAATAATCCGCAAATCGGCTCATGTGGTTTCGCGAGGGGAGATGTATTTGAATATTCCTAGCACATTTGTTTCCTCAGCACAGCCTCTCTGATTTTTTTCGTATACAATTATTGTGTTTGTGAATGCGTATTGAAGATGTACATCTTTTCAATATCAGTGCGTTGCCGGATTTATTAAGCTTTTCATAAAGTGTCAAATCGGTGAAAATGCACAAAATATCAAATTAGTTTAAGATATTAAGCGAAATATTAATCGTACTTATTCATGCTATGTAGGTATATTATACTTGTAGGTTGGCCCTAGCACCATATCCTCTGTACATATGAACCTCCACCCTTGATGGTACCGTATGCCGTATGAAATCCATAAAAACCACATGGATAAAGTTTCACTGTTCGAAGCGGTGTCCTTTCATTATATTTTGGATCGTATAAAATAGAGCACAGATATCGTACTCAATGTGTTTGAGAATAAAATTTATCAAAAAGCTCTCACGCAGTAAAATCTAAAAGTTAACATTCGCACCTAATCTGGGATGGCATTTAAAGCTATTATCTTTTATTCTACATCGTAAACTTTTTATGGCGCTAGAAACGAATGATATCGGCGCCACGAGAGCAAATTCGGGCGAAATTTCAGATTGTAAAGTTGTAAACTGTTAATTACGATCGACCTTTTAACTATGAAATAGATAATTATTAAAGTGGCCAGGCCAACTCGTAGGGTGCAATAAAAAAATAAAAATTCCAGAACAGATGCCGTTAGGAATAAAGGCGCGTGTAGAATAATGAAAGAAATAAACTTTGTGCAATGTTGGACTCGAAACAGTAGATAAAACATCATGACGGGATCTACAAATTCCGCCACCTTTCTTATGGAACTTTATTGTTTATGGTTTATTGGTTATTCATCATCCATAGACAGTACACTGCACTCGGATTTGTCATATTTTATCATTAGCCAGTTCGGATAAATCCCAGCGAAGAAGAACTGGAAAGAAACTCCACTCCGCTGGTTTTTTTTTTCAACCTTCACTTAGTCTAAATTTACAAAAGTATTTAGACTCACAGATAAACACGCTAAATTAATATGAATTGACGTGAATCAGCAATTCATGTCATATGCAACAGTTCATGACAAATATCAGTTTATTAGTAAAGACCATGTCCGCCATCTAGAATGTTGCCAATTGGAGCAAGCCAGTCCCCACAAACAGCACCCGTTCACGAGCATCACGCCAGGCACAGCCATCGCCTCTATCAACCATATTTTAGGGAAAGAGGAGACCCGAACCCAGCGTCGCCGCAAGTAGGGACCTTAAAGCGATGCACTACTCCAGTGGCAACATGAAAAAGTTGTGAAAGCTCTGTACGATTTAGTTTTAATACGATTATTTCTGTCATGAACTACTACAGTGACCTGTAAACAAAGAGTCAAAATACAAAATACATTATTATCTTACAGCTAAAAAAAAACTATATAATATTACACTTTAAATGCTACCACCTACAGAAAATAAAGAGTACAATGGTTTGAGAGCAACCATATACGAATAAGATTCCTGAAAGAGATTCTGACCAACACCTACAGTTAAATAATGCTTTAATACAGTTCGGGTGTACAGAGCCCTCGTCAACTGAAAACGGATGGATAACATGACACCTATCCGTCACGATCACAACCTATCCGTCACGATCACATTACCGAAGGAACTAGGAGCTATGCTAGGGCTTTCGCTTTATATGAACACGGCTACTTTGAACTAGATGGAATACACGGACATTTTTTCATTTCCGCTTCGATCAGCTTTCATTAAATGCGATAGCACCAACTCGGGCGGGCTTGATTGATAGTAGTAGTGGTAGTAGTAGTAGTAGTAGTCGTAGTAGTAGTAGTAGTAGTATTAGTAGTAAAAGAGAGTTAGATCCATGGAGCGACCCGTATTCTTGACAAAAATACATATTTCATATTCGGGTAAGAAATGGTGCAACTCTGGGTTTCGAAGCCGTGGTCTTCGGCACAAGAGATCCACGCGTTAAACACCACCTTGAAGAGTTTTTATTATGTGCTATACAGCATGTCGTACCGGCCAGTACATATGTTTTCCGAGAACATTTTTTTCTTTGAAGTGTCTAGTTACCGAGTTTTTTTTTTTAATTTATGTTTTCGTCCAGTGTAATTTGACGCAATTTTGTAACCGTGCATAAGGAAGGTCTTGGCATGGAAACTAGATCCCCCGTGGTGTGACAGGCTAATGTTATGACAGTAGGTGTGAAATTAGCCATCCATGTCCAATTACACGTAAAGTTTCCAAGCTGTTCCGGAAAATTAGATTTTTTTTTCAATACATTTGCATGGAAAGTCCAACTTTTTATATAGAGGATATAAAAAAGTTTTCAATCTTTCTTGTTTATATCAATCCCAATAATCATTTCCTGTTAATGTACTGGCCGTGTATACCTACATATACAGGATATGATCCATATCGCCCGAGTTGTAACATCCCATTGCTAACAATTAGTGGAAATATTGATAGCCAATAAAACAATCTTATCACGGTACATCCTACGTGTATCACTTCATAAAATTCAGTGTCTCACTGTGTGACTTTTTGTTCGCGTCCGGTTACAACTTGAAAACCACTCACCAGAGTGTACACGCAATAAATAGATCAACATATATAGTTTGATTATTTCCATCAAATTATAAGGCTATACGACGTTACTCTTCCATACCTAAGGAGTGAGCAGTATACGACAAAATGCGGGCAAAAACCCACTGGAACCTTTAGAATGTAAGTATTACACATTATATTCCTCGAAATAAGTGACGCAAATTACCTACTTGCTTAGAAAAAATCAACAGTCGGTACTAATTCCTCTAATAGTTATGTACTTAAAAGTTAAATAAATTGAGTCTCCAATAATATCTTTTTTTATTGTGACAGTTATTAGTAAATATGCAGTCTTTTCATTCTCCATTATAGGAAACCACTTGGACCATAATGTTTACGTAATTAATAACATATTACGAGAAACTAAGTGACCGATTATTAAAAAGTGAGTTAATAGTTTGTTTAGTGTCGCTTCGCTGGAAGGAGCTTGTGTGTAGATAAGAGGGTTGTTGGGTTGAACCTCGAAGAAATCATTGCTTGATATGGACATGCCTTCTTTGCCAGTTTTATTTAACGTTCTATTTATTATAGAAGAGTAAACAGTAAATAAAAAAAGAGGTTAAAAACTGGAATGGATGAAATTGTTATTTCTCTTTGCAGCTTTCATAAGGTTTACTTAGGCTATTTTAAGTTGTAAATTGTACTCGATGATATCTTCTTATATTTTACTTGCAGCCTAAAAATTGACCCGAGCGGAGCCGGGTACATTAAAACTATTATTGTCACCGAAGCGAACCGACAGATGCATGCCATGGTTGCGCTGTTTCCGCGCCGCGCCCCCATGGAATGTTTGCCGTAGCGCCAGGCGCGAATGTAAAACGTTTAATGGACTCATAAAACACTGGAGTCGTCGGAAGTGCTGTGGCGTTGTGTGATAAGGCCCTCGTTGTCGAGCAGCGGGCATCGCAAGCGCCCCTCCGCTTGCGAGGATAGTATTTGGGAAGCAAACCAATGATGTTGGACCTACGCCTTCTCCAAAATAAGATAAATATTCATTAAACGCAGATCAGAAAAAAATGTGAAACGAAAGAGTTATTACTTTTCGCTTCCAAAACCGTCCCCTACAATAAATGTAGTCGAGCCTGACTTAGTAGGTACACAGCCTGAATATTTGTATGTACTACGTATTTTGTAGCGTAGCATTAGCCCGAACGTGAAGTATCTTCCAGCCAGGAGTTCCCCACAATAGTCTAAACTTTAGAACACCAGAAGGTTCAGGACTAGGTCCTAACCTAACTTAGATTTATTTAACCGTTAGGAAGCGAGTATTATGAGGCCACGCCATGTTTTATAATTTTTACGAAAAATATTTCAATATTTTTGGAAAGTTTCAAAATAAGTTTTCTTATCCTGGAGTTCTAGTGGTCGTCGGACAAGTGTGGCTTCTTGGCAGCTATAATAGTGCATTTTCACGTATCGCTAGGGATGTCCCTGTATACAACAATATCGTTATGTAAGCTGTCGAGCATTATTCACGTCTGTTTTTAAAACAAAGGCGACCAGATTCCATGCCGTAGATAATTTTGTATCCAACTTTGGTTGCAAAACTATTTTGCATGTTTATTTCAGTATATTCTTGTTAAATTCTTGGATAGTGATATAATTTAGTAAGTGAAGCGTGTAATATTTATTAATGTTGTAATATAAACTCATTGGACTTAATCAATTTGATTTAATTGTACAGTTTACCGTCTTGCACATAAAGTTAAACATATGTTCCAAATCATGCAATTACCCCAATTCTCAATGGAAAGTGAACATTCATAAAAAGAGGACAAAGAAAGAAAGAGATGCACTTGTATATCGTCCGTGGTATTGGATTTGACAGGCGTTAATAATTTTAGTATCTTGGTGTACAGTTCTGGGGTGGTAATAACTATCAGCGGAAATGCGTTTTCCGCTCATGGAGCCTTATGTACGTAATGATATGTTTCGGTATCATTGACATCTTCAGCGAAATCCTATAGACAGCTGCAATTTTTTCCTTGAACTGCTCGTCAATGGTGCGTTTCGGCCAAGGTACGAACCTACATATCCGCAAAGAATCTGGGAGATCACCAAACTTTTTTTTATTATGACGATAAAAATCTTAAAGAACGACCTGCTAGGTTGAGTTTTACATTCGCAAACCATAACAACCGCAACCACGTATCTTTATAGGAACACAACATTGCCGATCGGTTCCAACATTCAAACATTCGAACGTGTCGTCCGTCCGTCAGTCCGTCTGTCACAGGGCTGTATCTCATAAACCGTAATAGGAAGGCAGCTGAAATTTTCACAGAGTGTGTATTTATTTTGCCGCTATATCAACAAATAGGTAATAAAAAAAAAGTTAAAGGGTTAACCCCTTTAACTTTTTTTTACAAAAAACGTGATTTTTTGGTGTTGATGGTACGGAACCCTTCGTGTGCGAGTCCGACTCGCACTTGGCCGGTTTTTCTGTTACGGCATCGCATGACAATGTCCTTGGATTAGCGTACCGGTTCAGCAATTTTAAGGAACGAAGGAAATGAAGCTTTCATCTTTCGCATAAAATTTGTTTCGCGTCCCGCTTCATACATACAAATAATGTGCGAAAAACTCGCTTGAAGATTTATGAACGAGCGGTGCCAAAAAATCGCGCAACAAGAGATTTATTGTCTGTGCGGCTTCAAGAAAGATGCAGAATGAAATATTTGCATCGAGTTCTAAAGAGTTTTGCACTGGACGCTTCTTGCTATTCACCTGGGTGAGAACATTACAAAAATGTATCGTCTGAGTCAAATTTATATTGGTGCTTTTCTTTATTTAATGGTTGCATGCGATACAATTTTTAAATTGTATCGCATGCAACTTTAATATTCTCGTAAAATAGTACAGTCAGTAACTGACTAATATTTAACGAACATCCTATAGAGTTTTGCAATTTGTATTTTTTTTATCCCATCCCTAAACGTGTTGGCAAAGTTGATATGCAGAAATAATGTGTCCTGTACCTTCCTAAACCTTTTGTTCCTAAACCGTTAATAGAACTGCTTTGAGTTAGCAGTTACACGCACGCCCGCAAAGTCCAAAACGAAATCGAACCGAGCGGAGCCGGGAACCTTACCTAGTACCCAATAAACTCCAACCAAGCAGGAAAGGTACTGTGAAGTTATTCTGTGCGGTCACACCGCGAGCCTGAATAGGTGCATGCGCGTAGCAGCGATCCCATTCGGAGCTGCAACGTAATATTGTGAATATTTATGTTCAACTTGTGAGGTCCGGGGCAATATCACTCTGGAGGAGGATCTAGTTAATTCTCTTTTAATCCCGCGCTCCTGTTCCGATGTGGTTTATGACACCGTAACGGAATAATTTACGCGGTGGCAGGCGTTCTCGTTCCGTTTTGTGATTTAGGACGATGGGTGGGCTAGGGTAAATATTTTAATTGATTCAAATGTTGTTTTTGATATGGATACATTTGTGCTGGAAATTGAGTGTTTATGGTGGTCTACAGTACATGTTAAAAGGAAGACTCTTATGGCGACACAATAGGAGGCGTACATTAATCCCATACGGTGTCTTATAGAATTACTCTAGATTCTAGAACGTCGAAAATTAACAGATTTAAATAAATAAAGAAATTGGATCAACTTATACGGCTGTGCATAACCGTGAGATGTTAGCCAACAGACAAACTCACCTCAGCATTAATAAATATATATATTATTACCGGTCAATTAATCAATATTAATTTATAACATATTTCTATTTTCAGCGTTTTTTTTTTCAACCACCTCTACATATTGAGCTCGGCGTGATGTTGCGTTTGCGCAGGTGTATCCTGCAGCAACATTTTAATTTCTGGCGAAAGTTATTATTAAAAATACCCACGTGATTATTATTAATTTAGAACCGGACATGGATATCCAATTTCACTCGTATTTGCCTAACACATCATAAAAGGTACCATGCCGGAAAAATCCCTTTATTTGAGTGGCTTCATTAAGCGTGATGAAAAACACCGTCGAAATTGCTCGCTTGCCGCCTTATCCGGAAAAGTTTAACCACAGATTACTTACATTACATATGTATAGTACGCGCCAAACGTATATGCTGCCTCGCGCGCACAAAAACCGCTTTTGAGACAAGGGCATAGCGTACACGCGCGAGATTTGGAGGCACATTTAAGTTTGACGCGAAATGTATTTTTTTATTACATATTTACTGTTTAACCAATAGCGGCGGTATTCCGAAACCCGAGTTCCAGCTGTTACCTAAATTGGCGTTTAAGGCAAACCGATCGACTGGCATTTTCAAATGTATGGAGAAATTGTAGACTGCGCGCAGTGGGAGTTAAGCGAACTAACATTTGCGAGTCCGAGTTTGATTTGACAGCTTACGCGCCGTTGCCGTAAATACGTAGACTTTGCCGTTTACGCCGACATCTCGTTTTTATACAAATCGGTAGTCCGAGTTTGACTTTGACTGCTTGAAGAAATAAAACCACAGAATATCTAGTATAAACTTGTTTGGAGTTTGACGTTTTTACGTAACTTCAAAGTTCCGTAAACGCCAATTAAGGTGACAACTGGGACTAGGAGCTCAGAGTGGGAGGACTAACTTTAGTACGCGTATTAAGGTCGGACTAAACCTATTTTTGTATGGCTGGTCCATCCGTCCGTCCGTCACAGGGCTGTATCTCATGAACCGTAATAGTAGGAAGCTGAAATGTTCACAGGGTGTAATTTATTTTGCCCCTATAACACTTTTTAGGGTTCCGTTTTCACCCTTTGGGTACGGAACCCTAAAAAGTATTTGCTGTCAATCACAATAATCACATCAAAAATTTTAATGGAATATTTCTAGTGCTTTTCTTTATTTTATATCGAAACCGCCGAAAGTACAATAGAATGAAAAGGTAACCAAATATCAGTCAAACAAAAAAAATCTACAATATGAACGGGACATTCACGTGTCTTGAATGGGCTTTTTTATTAATGTTTTTACAAGATCATGCCCATACTCGTAATTAAAGATCGAACAGACTAATGTGATGACAAGCGATGCATCCTTACGGTTATCCTACAACCGATAGGATTGTGCGCCCCCTGGACACAAGGACACAAATCAGCCGCGTCTGGGTAATCGTTCTGAAGATCACACGCCACCGAAATGCACCGAAATGAGTCGCCCACAGATTTAGGAATATGCTAGAAACGCGATATGCTAAAGAATAGAACGCGCCTTATTCAAACTCCGTACATATTGCGTTAGGTTGGTCGCGCACACTTTAGTTATAATAGAATATCGGTCACGCGCACTTCGAAACAAGATTGGAAAAAGGGCGACCTATTCTAATAGTAGGTATTCTTTAAAATATTACTTTGTCGTCTCTTTGCAAAAAAAGGTGCAACAATTTTTTTTGTAACATGTTACGGGTGGCTACTACTACTACAACTACTGTTGTGAGATTAGTTCTACAACACATGGGAAGTAGGAGCCATGCCAGGACCACAAAATTTTCCTTGTCGCTTCAACCAACGTTCATTCAATGCGATGGTACCAATTTTTACCTAGTAAGAAATCAAAGGGATTTAAAAAAAAGTGGAATTCCATCTACGTATTTTTGAATTCCTTAGTTGCCTCTTACGACCTGAATGGGAAGAAATGCAGTGGGCCCACTTGTATTATTTTTACGTACCGGAACGTACACAGCACAATAAATTAAACATCATCATACAAACCTTTTACATTACGTTACAACTTACATACCGTTGAAATTAGATTAGGGAAATGTTTCATCATAACATGAAATAAATTGCTTAGATTGTATTTATTAAGAAATAATACATCAATTTACAGAAAAAATTATCGCACAAATAGTTGCGATCATGTAAACTTCAAGACAAAGGAGTAACAGAAACCAGAAGTGTGAATATAAAGCAGCAACAAACGCACGCTTATGAAGCGAGAGGATATGCATTTCCAATCTATTCCCAATTCTGTTGACTCGCCCGTCCTTCGGCGTATACAGGCTGATCAGTCATAGTCCGAGTTTAAATCTCGCATAACTTTTTCAGAAATAAGCGTCGACGTCACGGATTTCATAATAGGGCGATGCTATCGAATCCAGTTTTGGACTGCCTAATTTTAGTTCGCTTAACAGTAAACTGCTTTTCAATACGTGAGTCGAAGAGCTTCAGTCAAATTGTGGTGCGTTGCAAGCACAGAACAATTAGGAGGTAAGAATTGTGAAGTGGGCGGAACTCGCGCGCCGGTCTTTAGCGGGGACCCGCTCACTTCATACGCGCATGATTCACTCCTCTGCGGCTGACCTGTGCATTAACTTATCCGTGATACAATCTAAAATTGAAAAGGAGTAATGCCGTACTGTGCCATAATAACGTGTAAACACGACCGCCGGTGCACAACCTTCATAATGGAGGAGTTTCGTATCACCGGTAAGTTTCATTTACATGAATAGCGATAAAACTTACGACAAATGCATTACGAAATAATATGGCGTCGCGGCGTCGTTTGGCTCGCCGGGTCATGTCTCGCTACGTTGTTTGTGACCACGTGCGTGTGAGGCGCTCGGCCGTGTTCGAAAGTGACGTAACATTTGATTGCAAACAGTATTGGAATTCCAACATAGAGTCATTACGTTAAGGTTCATATTTACTGAACAAATGTGGATTTGTTGTTTGGTTATCGATTAAGAAGGGATAGCCAATTGCGACTGTTATACATTCGCGGAGCAAAAAGGTCTTAAGTAAAACGGTAACAGCGGTCCTGGAACAAATTTACAAACGTTTCACTTCCTGCCTCCTCAATATTCCGTGGTTGCAAGATTGAGTGATGCTGCCAATGGATGCTGCTGCATCAATGAAAATCGTTGCGACATCTATGAAACTCGTTGCGACTGATTATATCTTCACGACTGTGTCGTGCCGGGACTTAAGTCCTTCGAGGCTTTCTTTTTTCTGATTGCAGCATTATTTTATATGGAAGATAAGCCGCCAGTCAGTGTCGGTGGAAGATGTATGGCTTGTTGTGGAACGTTTTGTTTTTATTCATTTAATTTATAATATGCAGATTTTTATGAGATATACCGTTTTAATATTGATGTCAGGTTCAAAACAATGACCCCGTTTTAAACCATTATAAACAAATTTAAAACTGAAAACAAACCTTGGTCTCACATGAGTTTTGAGTTTTGAGAGAATATTTTTTATTAATATAATTTTATATAAAATTGTTATTGACAGGCGTAAAATAGGTGACTGCTGCAGTTTGAGAATCGCTGGTCTAGAGGACAACATCTCCAAAACAATCAGCAGATCGGAAATAAAACACGCTGTAGATGCGGTTCAGATATTACTAGTAGATTTGTGACCCAGTTAGTATAAGTTTATTGATATTACAAGGTATTTAGTGGCGCACTGATGAATGCTTATGATCACTTTAGTTACGCCGACTGCATTTAAACCTTATTTAAATATTTTAAACTCGCACATGAGAGTTGATGGCTACACTAAGTATGAGTTAGCCTTTTCAAATTTACTCAAGAATACGTTGATAATTCGTAAGAGGGCGAATCGGTATACATTTTTAAAAGTTAATGTTTGTTATAGAATGCATCTAAATGTTGTCTAAAATACAGAAACTATAAAGATAGATACATCAAAATAACAATACTATCACATTATATTCCCAGCATGCCAAAGTCGCAGTACGTATGAAATAAAAGTGTTTTATAAAATAAAAAATAAATGCTAAAAAACATTATATTTTTGGTTCTACTTTTCCCTTTTGTGCGAACCTAATATTTCTACCAGTTCAGTCGCCGTGATAAAGAATGCAAAGAATCCACCAGCTTCCGTCCGAATCGTCTGATAATATTTGTTTTATTTGGTGTCTGACGTGACGGTCCTAATAACACTGACACACTATCTTAATTACAATTTATTGTCGATAAAATTTTTTTTTATTAAAACAATCATGATTAATCAAACAAAATGACGTGTGTCTTATTAAACTATCCTCATCATGTGTCTCAGCGACATGGGGACAACCCCTTTGCCATAGCCGCGGGGTACCAAAGTTCGGTACCCGTGTAAAACTATTTTACCTAGGAGGGAGGGGAGCCGGCCCGAAGCCCGCCCGCGTATCACTGCATTGAATGATTGATGGTGATGGTTGGCTTGACAGGATATACATTCGGCGTCCTTGTAATGGTAGACACGGTACAAGAGTTATAATTTGCAGTATGAGCCGGCCTGGCGCATGTTGTTATGAAGCACATGACATCAATGTTCTCTGTTCTGAACAGTACTAGACAATGCACTCGGTCAATAAGTTACGTGAGGTCTTCTTGTCCACTTGAGGGATGCCAAAAAGAGTTTCTATATCGTAGCGAGATTTATTATTATTGCTTGTTGGGGTTTAAAAGCATCGAGTTTAATTTATGTTATTGTGAATAAAATTAATTTATGTTATTGTAATTATGTTATTGTGAACCCGCGTTAAAGTCTGTAGAGAAACAATATAATTTTCCCCGACTTCTCTTAAATTTAACTTCACATTACTTTTGTGATAAGTGGAAGTGTTCTCACTGCATTTCTTCCCGTTAATGTCAAAAATTGCGAGTCAGGATTTTTTCTTTGATGAATAGCAAATTTTGTACGCTTACTAGGTGGCAGGGTAAATCCTAACCGAGATAGTACCACCGCTTTGAATGAACGAAGTAGTAATGAAAATACGGAGTATTTTTCATCCAGTTCAATTGGATGGAATGGAAGGCTGATCTACGCGAAACTATTTCTTTCTCAACATATTCCGACAATTTTATCGGACTCATCCAAATATTTAAATCGATAGATGAGCCTTTCAAACCCCAGTCCAAATTCTCATACATGTCACTTCACGCACAGCCTTTACACGAAAGCACAACAGCTTGGCAGTCACAGTGACAGTTGGTGTACCACGAAATGGGTTCATGACCACTCATCATCGATTGAAATCTCTTGGCTCATCTACCATTTTGCACCTTCTCTTCTCTCACGCATTTTGACCGCGGGCGCCGGAACACGGTGGTCGGCCGGAGTCCTTAGCTCCGTAATCGCCTTTGACTGATTATTCGCAAACTTTTTCCGTCTGGTCGGCTGTGCGGCGGATCAATGAACATTTGGGGGTATCATTATTGTGAATTGAGAGCGAGCGGATTGGTTTGGACCTCCGAGTCGTCTCGTTAGGGTTGCCACGCCATTCCCCCTGGTGGGAGGCATATTTTGTGCGTCCTCAAAGATGGCAACACTTTCCACTGCTTTAGCTCTCGTTTGTAAAATATTTGCAGACGTGGATTAGTCGTTTAAAAGTGGAGAAATTTGTAATGTATTCATGTAGTGTTAAGAAAATTAAAATTATGTCTCGGTATTTTATATGTATATTAGTATTAACACAGAAAAAAAGTTTTGAAAGAAATGTAAAATTCTGTAAATTCTGTAATATCTAGCTGACTCTTGGTATTTGAATACTATTCCAAAAGGGTCTTAAATCTAAACATAAACCTCATGAACTTCAAACTCGTTAATATATTTAATCGTTAACAAAATTAATATATAAAATTATAAAATTAACGTACACATATAAGCGTAGATTTGAAATCTATCTAGGATTTGTTTTATTCATGCCGAGTTTCTAAAGCTCGGAAAGAAAAAAATATGGCAATGTTGACTTTGAAATGTTATCTATTAAAATATTTCGTTTTGAGGCGAGGGTGGAGCAGCAAGCATTCAACAGAATGCGCCGCAACCCTGTAGTTGGATGGGCGGTCGCCCGGCTAATCATATAATCGCGTTGTACGTTCCACTTAGCGATGTTGTGACGTTGATCGTGTTTGATCTGTGAGGCAGATTTTAGAACAGTTTCGTAAATGTTTGACAATTTAAGAGCCCTCGCTAGCTGGCGTTGAAAGGTTTATTTTAATTTTTACAAACGGCCAAATCGCACCGCTGAATAGCAGATAGAGCCGCGTTCAAACGTTATATTCGTACCCGTCGACTCGCGTTTTGAAATGTAAGATCATTTAAAGGTCGGCGAAATATATTGAGCGAGTCCGAGTTTACTTTGACATTTTTGTTAGCAAACGTTGACGTTGAGTTGGTAAATTCAAGTTAGATCGAAGATCGGCATTACTGACGAAGTTACATGTAAGAATGTGTAAAAAATATCTCTTTTTTATTTTAGATCGGTCGGGCTCGCACACGAAGGGTTCCGTACCATCGAACAAGAACGAAAACAAAAAAATCACGTTTTTTGTATGGGGACCCCCTTTAATTCTTATTATTTTTAAATGATACCTATTTGTTGTTATAGCGGCAAAATAAATACACACTCTGTAAAAATTTCAGCTGCCTATCTATTACGATTCATTAGATACAGCCTTGTGACGGACAGACGGACGGACGTACGGACAGCGGAGGCTTAGTAATAGGGTTCCGTTGACACCCTTTGGGTACGGAACCCTAAAAACCTTTAGTTATTACTCTAAGATTACTCCAGGTTACTCAGACTAGAGTGAAATGAAAAGAAATTAGTTCCGTAGCTCTAGGGAGGAAATTATCCCAATTTCATTGACTTCAAACATTAATAGATCTCTGAAAGGAACATAGAAAAAGAAGGTACTATTTCTCTCAGGCTTGCATCAAACCTTAATGTATTCTCATAAAGTCTAAGATTCTCAGTATTGGAGATAATAATTTCCACATCGCCTCGCGTTCAATTAAATAAAGTCGGACTAACCTTGTTCCCCCACACGATATCGTGCCGCTAAACACTCATTTTCGTCCAAAAATTGCCGATAAAATTATATACCGCGATCGAAAAGCAAACAAGCCAAAGCGAGAGTGAAGGCTCCTCATAATTTGGCGTAAAATTTACCTCGCATTCATGTATCATTATGTTGGGATGTTGGTTTTAATGAGTTTATTACGCGGAGGTATCTGCTGAGCAATAAACGGCCGCAAATAAAGGATAATGCCCATTTTGAAAGCGCTTCGTGCTAAGTGAGTGCGAACGGGTGTGTTGTTACCTCTGAAATGTAAGTTAAAAATAATGTTTTCAGTGAATCGTACTTAACACAATTTAGCAAGCAGCAACGAAGTTGTCCTGACGATGCCTCCGTCTTTGGAGGCGACAGATGTCGGCCAAGCATGGAATTGCAAACCTGGAAACTATAAGTTTTCAAAACATGATGAACAGCAAAGTTGTCAATTTGAAAATCCATACTGCAGTACTTTAAAACCAGGGTCTTCAACTTTTCGCAAGAAATCTCAATAGAAAAGTACACGAAATTTGGTGGAGGGTATATTTTGATTAACAGAATAAGCAACCAGTGTTACTTTTAGTACTTCAATGAAGGCCCTTGAAGATCTCTTATTTTTCTGAAGTTGTCTTAAACAAAAACACACATTTTCTTGTCTTGAAACTTTTTCGACTGTATCATTTAAAAAGAAAATCTGTTAGTGGAAGGGATGCAAGAAAACTTGAAACAAAATAGGGAATTTTCAAATCCCTATTTTAAAATCGATGTATTACCGTAATAGTGATGATAGTGTGAGATTAAAATATTTTGATTATTAATAACAATGCATCATAATGAGCTGACTGCTTCGTAAAACAGGGAAGAGTGGTATATAAAAGATAAACGTGCTTCAGTAAAATTGTATCCGTTTTCCACGTATTGTTGGGGAAGTAAATAAGGGAGACTCCTGTGCATGAACGGGTATACAAATTTGACAAGTGCGAGTTTCATTCGCGCGCCAAAGGTTGCGTAGCACTTCAGGACGCAGAATCTTGGCAAGACTGTCGTTCGTGCTAGTTCTTCAGAATTGTAGATTATTCTACTTACTTTTTTTGTGTAACTATAAGTTATGTTTCTCAATGAGTACTATTTTTCTTGTAGTTATATTATGAAGTGTTAAATGTAGAACAACTGTCAATTTTATTATTTTTTTCGTATTATTTTATTTGTTCATTACTATGTGTCCTTTCCCTGGTTACTCATATCACCACCCGGGCCCACCATAATATCAGCGCTATAGACACATTATCTATAGCATATGCTGCGATGGGTCCATTTTGTCTACTGTTATTTACTTTTCATCGTTACTATGTACTTAAGTTTAATGCAAAAAAGAGACAAAATAAACGATTTTTCTTTCTTTCTTTCTTCTTTGTTATAAAACTGGTCGAGATTGTTCACTAGATGTTTTTTTAAATTACTTACTATATTAATTGATCCTTCTGTTCTGTACTTTTCCTCATCCAATATCTCACTTTTTGTCCAAAACGACGTCCCCTGGGATGCATAAAAGCCCCTGGGGTCTGTCGTAGCACCTGCTTTCTTGCCCGACGGTCCCACTTATTTACAGTACAGGGGACATTTCCCGTAAATGTTCCTCCGGTTTCGACCTATAGGTTCTCTATTTACTGGATTTATTGCTTCTCCGAGACATCTAGTAAGGTATCTGTCCCTTGATGGCGTCATAGAGCCGAGCCATAATAGCTCAACCTCAACGGCGCTTGTTTTGTAGGGAGCTTGCTCTCATCAACAAAATTATTTCTTTTCGTATCGTCTCCGTGCATATGAAGCAACCACCTAATTCCAAATCCATCTTATGAGAGTTACACTGGTTCCCCTCCCGGATCCGTTTTTATTACAATTTCTATATTCTGCGAACATTCGGTGACATTCAACCATCCGGACAGAAATTTGAGTGAGACTTGAGTCCACAGTATCCCAGAGAACCCTAAAAGGTTCATTAACAGTCGTCGCCTGGGGTCGGGAGAGCATGAATATTTTATCAGATATTCCGGCGGATCCCCGAACGAGCGTTCGTCGCCATTTTCCAAGGGCGCCGCGCATGAAGGCCGCTAACTGTTTCGGCAGCTTCCGTTACGAACGGCGGCGGCGGCGACGCCAGCTTAATTTTCCGAGGTGCAAAGAGGTCATTGACTCCTGCGAGAGGAGAATGACTTTCGAGTGTTCAAATATACCTATTGCGCTCTGTTTATAATGCCTTAGTTGTTTAGTTTGGTTTGCGCAAACGTTTTAGTGTTTTCCTTAGCCTTAATTTTTATTTGGATTCTCCGTTTTGCTCCTTCACGGCTTATGGGCATTTCGAATTCGGTAGCGTTGGCTGATTGGTATCGGGCTTCGTAAGTAACAAACGAAAATGTAAGATTATATACAATTATAGGTTGAAGCGTTGAAGCGAGATGTGTTTAGTTCACTATCATCAAGCGTCGCCATAATCCTTTATATTGATTTACAAAGAAATGCAAATAATTAATTTAAACATTCACCAATGATAACTTAGCTTTGCAATGCGTCACATTATTCCATGTTCTGTTGTTTTTGTTAGAATAAATGTAACAAACTTCCATTTTACGTCACTACTAGTCGCGCCGGAGTGTCGAGCTCATGACAAAAGGTCTGCCATGCAATAAAACAATAATTACATAGAGTTTTAAAATCAAGTTTGTCATCAAGTAGTTCTAAAGAATTAGCGCAAAATAAAATTAATTAAAATTAGCGTAAAGCTAGACATAGTAACCAAGAAAAATGGATGTAGTCTGTTGGTTTGGTGGAAAGGTATTAATTAGTAATTGTGTCTCGATGCACTTTGCACGAGTCTTGGGCAAAAATGCTTTCGTATGTCTGTCCGTCTGCTCTCCTCTATAGTTCACATTACTTCGTTCGAAGGTTCGATAATTGTATAGATTTTTTTGTCGATTGAGTTTTTGATTTTATTTTGAAATGGCGGATCCCTTTCGTTTTTTTCCGACAAGACGTAAAGCGTTCGGTAACTACCAAGTAAGAAAAATACAAGATAAATAATAGGATTTTGTTTTATGGTAACTTAATAAACATTTATTTAGGCTTAAGCCTAGACAATCTCGCGAGGTCTACAGCTCAGAGAGCCACTAGTAAATCAATGTGGATTTTCTTCGGTTCCTGTGCCGAGTAGGACCACCTGTCAATCCTGTTAGCATTTCCGAATCCGGCGAAAAATAATATACATAGCTTTGTGTATGTTACCCACATCTCCCGTGTTTACGCATGCGTAGTGTATCGTTCATCGCAGGCGCAACTCCGGAACATTCGCCCCACATAATTCGCTCTCGACCCCCTGCGATAACCTGAGCCATTATTTCATCCTCCAATGTATTTATGCATCTACTACTGAAATCAGCACATCTACACACACCGCGCTGTTATTATAAGCAATGGCGTATTAGATAGTTTCTAATTTTTTTTTATTTGGAATGTCACATTTGCTAATGGTGGAATTCAGTGGAAGAGGTCGGCCCGTAAGCACCTGAAAATTTCGCCTCCCATACAAACGTAGTTTACTAATGATTTGAAAACCACTGTTCCAACTTACTTGATATTTGGTATCTAATATTAGGCTACAAATATCTGTGTCTGCATGCCTTTATTTTTTCGGTAAATGTATTCTGGGTCAAACCACAGAGAAAACAAAATTCGTATGAAGATTTTATTTTTGCATTCATTTCATTCGGTTTGGATTTTTCAAAAAAACAAAAGTATACAGACATAGATATTTGTTACCTGATATTAGATATTAAATATCAATTTAATTGGAATAGCGGTTTCCAAATGATTAGTAAACTACGTTTGTATGGGGGGCATAGCTTACGGGCCGTTCTTAAATGTTGGTCGTCAAATTAAGTCATAGGAAATAAAATATCATAATAACTAACTTATAGTATTTCATTTTAAACTGTGTCAAGCTGGTCGATTACATCACAATTCCTTTGAAGACAAATGAAAGCTGTTCTTTTCCTCCAAACCTTATTCTTAATGCATCATGGAATATATCTTTCATCTAAAAACTCGTAAATAAAAGTTGAAAGGAATAACAGTTATGCGGTTTTAAGGTGAGATCGCTTATGCAACTCCTACAATCAGCGATATAAATGGGACCTAAAATAAGCATTGTATTTTATCCCCTATGCATGATAAGAACCGACATGGCGAAGAGGTCCCAGCATCAGTGGCATAGGTGTGCAGTTGAGTGAGTTATTCGACTGCTTGGTGCCGACATTCAAACTGTAATTGTCAATTTTCAAACGTTTAGTTTCGTAACAACATTCAGTGTGCGATGTGTTTTTGACGCTATTTCGTCAGTGCAAAAGTAATTATTACACGAACGCTATAGCTACAAATATACATATTACAATCTGTGTGCAACGACCAAGTCACAAAACATAGGTCCTCTTAATTTAGTCTATTTAAGGCCCTCTTGCTCCATCCCTGCTCAGCGCTTTGAATTCGATGCAGCGCTTTGCCGTGCGCCTCATCGACGTTGCCTAGGTTCGCTTTACATAAAAAAATGTATGACAGATGTCAAATAGGTGATCTTAGTACCTACTGCGTGCCGCCTGCTCACTGATTTACTATGCAAACCTACGCTGATGAAATATGCGGCAGAACTGCAAATTTAGTTGAGCCTCCAACGTCATTAAAGCTAATTGCAATGTCAAAGGACGAAACGATACATCTCATCGGTCGGACGGGTAGATAACGTCAGTTCATTCACGCCCGGTTTGATCACAGAGAACACTCAAATGTGAACGTAATTACTGCGAGCGATCCGAAGATTGTTCGATCCGGCGACGATGCTTCGTCCGCAGCTCTATGTCGAACCGACCGTTTAGACTGAATGAATTTAGCTATGCAGAAAATATAGTAACAAAGAACAAATAAACTGCACGAAAGCGAACTTATCACAAACATTGATTTCTTCCAATCAACCCTTATTACGACGATGGAAACAATCTAAAGATAGGTGATATAACATAAATTGAGAAAGAAAAATGTTAAATGCATTTATGTCAGCATTTTGCCAATGAAATATATTTTATATTTAAAACATGAATTCAATTTTGTCTATATTTATCTTATCTTTGACTTTTTTGGTTGGCTATAATTATCAATAAATTTAAAAAGAAAGATTGAAAAGCGTAATTTCTCTCAGCACAGAAAAAAATGCTTTGCTAGATATCGCAGTGATGCATACATGTCAGGGATGGGGAAGTTCCTGGTAATAATCCCAAATATCAGATATCAAGGAAAGGAGCTTAACAATTCACAAACTTTACGGTACCAAGTAATTTCCTCACACCCATGCGTAACGGGGCGCAGGCAGGGCTTTGAAGATCATCAAAGTTGTGTGTTTCGAAGGGACGTATCTTCGAAGCTGCTATCCCCTCCCTCCCCTTTCTACCGGCGCTCATCGCTCATCAGGTGGTATTTCCTCTTAAGTAAAACCAGAAATCCTTTCCCGCCGGGATGGTTTCGAACCCCCGAAAATTAGGAAGGGGTCATAAGCCGCAATCATGATAAACTATTAAAACAAGGTAATCCCGGTTAGTCCCGCAAGACTTAAAACTTCAAATTCTAAATATGACAGAGAAAATGTGTTTTCTAATATGACTAGTTCTAACTTCATTAATGGGTTTGATATCAGTTATTTAACTAATCGCATTAGCTAGCTCTAACTTCATTAATGGGTTCGATATCAGTTATTTAACTGATCTCACTGACACATTTAAATTGAGGCATAATTAGATGTATCGTTTTCACCTTTGGAAACAAACAGATCGGAATACCACGACGTAGCAGCCAATGGAAAGGTTCCTTGTTTTTCATAATGTCGCTACCTTGACCGAGGGGATCACCAATTGCTTGCAAACGTAAAATCCCCACACGTTGAAAACATGCTCCTCCCACTAAGATGACCTGTGTGCTTACCGAACGGAGATGTTACAAGTGTGCTTATAGCAGCTCCACTGCTTACCTACTCCATGGTAAGAACGTTACGCTCCGCTCGTAAAAGACTTTGCCTTCGAGTAAGCGCCAGAATCCACGGGCGCCGCCGCCGCCGCCGCACGGTGGGCTGGGAATCCGGTTTCATAGTATTACGATTTTTGGAAAATCAACTTGGTTTCATTAAAAAAGTAAGTATGCAGAAATGTTGGGCATGTTTCTAGATGTTCTGTCAAGAAGTATGGTTCTATTCAATCAACCCATTATTTTTTTATTGGACTTGAAAACTTTTCAATGTATGGAAAGGAATATTGTTTTTCGTTTTTCTCGAAAGTCTTAAAAAGTGTCGAGACCAGATTAGCAAGGTGAGTAAACTGAACATATAAAGAATCTTTTTGAGAAAAAAAAATCACCGGACAATACCGGGACACGGAGTTATAGTGAGTTAAACTTTGACATATTTCATAAATTTTGAAACAAGTAATGTATGTCGATTAGTGATTTTGATCGTCTTGTTTAAATGTTTTGGGATACATCTAAAGGTTTTATATGCGTATATGTATGTTATTAAGGCATAAGTGCACAAAACAGTTAAGTGTCATTTTAATTTCAAAATAAAATAAAACTAATTACGCATGTTTTTAAGAAATCCGTCAATATTTCTCCAGATACAAATAAATATCTTTTTTTACGGTTACTGGATTTTGTTATCTTTTAAATTTTATAAATACTTTTTAAAATCAAACTTCAAGAAGTCTTTCAGGCGTTTAAGGATCCGTTTCAGGCATATATTTACTAACTATCAACCCTATAAGGAATCGCAGTGTTTTGTACATTTAAACATTCAAAGGATAAAGTCGAACATCAAACCAATATTCTAACTAGTTCCAAGAGTAACGAGCGGATTATGTATAATTATCTTTAAAACAAGCGTCTTTGAAAAGCGTGATCCTGTGGTTACTTAAGTATTAGTGCAACGTTTTAATAATCCATATTCTACTTAAGCTTCTATGAATCAGAAACGAAAATACATTAACTAAAAGTGCGCAGTAATTAGTTTCACAACAATTCAGTGGTGTTTTGTTGCTACTCACGGAGAGGGCCCGAGCTATGGACGAATGCTCTTCGGGAAGGCTTACTACTTCCTCCCCATAGGAAAAGGATGAAGATAGGATTAGGATTTCGCCAAGAGTGCGTGGCAGGAAAACAGGACGCTCCTGAAAAACGAGTCAGTCACTAAGGAAAACCTATCTTAGTCAGAGGGAGAGTCTGAATCGGAAGAACTGTACAGCTCTGATTCAGATAAATTATTGACGTCGATGAAAACAGAACTTTGTTTTTCTTCAGTTAGTGGCAATATTAATAAGGATAGCATATCATGTGACATAATTTGCCTCCTTTTCTCACTAACTTTAGGTTGCACACTAGCCAAAAACGGATCTGAAGATACCAAAAAGTTATTAAGTATGTCCAGGTTGGTTGCAGTTCTATTGAATTTGCGTGCATGATGCTCTCTGCATTTTTTAAAATCTTTATTTCTAGCTTCCGATGCTTCTTCGGATAACTTCCCAATCGGTACAAGATTATGGTGCTGTATTATGGCAGCACCATGGGAAAGCAGTTTGTGCACACTGGCTGGCATATAATACCAACTGTATAAATCAACGTAAAGTTTTGCCGTCTTTTGAGAGTAACGAGAAAATGCCTCAACATTAACTTGCTCGCCACTTAACCACCGTTAACATCCGGAATTTATAGATAATTGTACGTTCAATTTCTAAGGCTTTAACATTGACGTTTGATGATATCTTTACTTTTGAAAGTATTTATATAACATTACTATTTCCTTATAGAGTTGACAGTTCGCAACGTTCGTTTTTTGGAATTGAAATTTATAAAATTTAAACGATAAACGAACGCAAAAACATTATTTATGTTGTTATCTGCAGAAATATTGACATTGACGGATTTTTTGACTATCACATAGCTTTAAAACATGCGTAATTCGTTTTCATTTTAATTTAATTAGAAATCGAAGTGACATTGTAACTATTTTGTGCATGTACGCTCCTGTTAAAACCCTTATATGGATCCCAAAACATGTTTAAACAAGACTATCTAAGTGTAAGAAACACTAATCGACGTACATAACTTGTTTAAAAAAATATGAAATATGTCAAAGTTTAACTCACTATAACTCCGTGTCCCGGTACTGTCCGGTGGATTTTTTTTCTTAAAAAGATTCTTTATATGTTCAGTTTACTCACCTTGCTAATCTGGTCTCGACACTTTTTAAGACTTTCGAGAAAAACGAAAAACAATATTCCGTTCCATACATTGAAAAGTTTTCAAGTCCAATAAAAAAATAATGGGTTGATTGAATAGAACCAAACTTCTTTACAGAACATCTAGAAACATGCCCAACATTTCTGCATACTTACTTTTTTAATGAAACCAAGTTGATTTTCCAAAAATCGTAATACTATGAAACCGGATTCCCAGCCCACCGTGCGCCGCCGGTGTCCAAAGGAAAGTGAATCTTCGGCGGCACATTGCGGGGGTGTTGGATTACTGGTCAGTTACGAGCGGAGGAGAGCAGCGCGACAGCCCTATGTAACCCGATCGGACGGGTCGGGGTTGCTATCAACTGTGCATCAGTGCAGTATTGTGTTATCCATGGAACTGGTATGGATGGCGAAAAGACGAACAGACGAAGCCTCATATAGGGGTTGATTAGCTTAAACCGCATTCTTGGATTTTTGTTACCTGAAATTTGGTTTATTGTTGTGATGACATAATCTGTGGCATACGCATTTCGAGTATGTGACATCTGTCAGTGACTCCCTCTCCGGTTATACATGTTGAAGAAACCACACGAGTTTATTTTGTTTGATCGCGATTAGTTTTTGACTAGTTTGGAAAGGGTACCCTTTGGAAGAGCTTCTGCCTTTGTCAGAAGCTAGCCTGGCTGCTCAAGATTACCCCAAAGAGCAGCAGGGAGATGTAATTTGAAGTCAACATTTAGGTATGCTTGGCGAAAAGACGAACACAGATAAATGACTTGACAGATGAATGAATGATGACTTATATAGGGGGAAGGGGTGATTTGTTTTCGAAATAGGTTTTTTAATAGGATAATCCGTGTCACGTGCACTTTAAAATCTGTGACATCTGTCAGTCACTTCCCAGTCTTAACATGCAACAATCGTAGCACCATGTATCCAGTTTGCCCCGAATGCTATCGTTAAAGTTTATTTGTGTTCAAATATTTGTTTTCTTTTCAGGTAAGTCCGGTGCTCATAACATGATCGGTAAGAAAACAAAGTATTTTAGTTGCAAAGCGAGTATCAAACATTTATTTCAATAATGTGCATATCTGCTCTCTCGCGCATTAATTTATCTCTTCCGAAACTTGACTCATATGTGGTTGTCATTTGAAAATTATTTTTACATAGGTTGTGCAGTAGTTTTAACGCGCAAAACGAACTTTAGAATGCATAGATGTTATCCACTTTCACACGAAGTTTTCCAAAAATCTGATATGAGGATAAACGGAGGAGTCGCAAAGTGTGAAAAAAAGGGGTTATTCTTTCGGCGTCAATACGACAGAAAAGATTCGTCATAATATTACACAAAGGATTAGCAGAGCTTTTCTAAGTTTGCGGGTAAACTGAATTGATTGTATTTGGAACAAAATGTTATTACCAAAAAATTACCTATCACCTATTAAGTAAGGAAGGGGAACTACAGCTTTACGTGGAATCTGAACTGCGAACGCCAAATCCCTTAGTCGGCTCTAATGACATGCGTGGGAAGACATGCCGTGGGACCATTTGTATATTTTTTTTAAGTGCCGGCAACCCCACAGCACCAAACAACACATATGCATCTGTTGTTTAATTGTGTAATGATATTCTTACGCTTCCAAAATTTTATCTTTCGACGAACAAGAGTTACAGGGCTGTGGCGTACGAACCGACGTGGGTGTGAAGCCCTCTTATAGTTACTCAATGTCGCTCTTAGCCGCTTATTGTCGTTACTATGACAACTTGATTCGGTTATTATGTATGAAGGATGGAAGGATGCCATAGTCGGTAAACCAAAAGCACAATTGTTCCCTAACGCGTTTATGATGTTTTTAAAAGTTGGAGTGGGTGACAGTTTAGCGGCAGAACGATAATAGATTTGGTGGCTTTTGATCGTGACATTTCTAAGGCCCGGAACACACAATCGTTGTTATGATTAAATGTTTGAATACGGAATCCGAATCGAGCTCTGAATTCTAAAATTGAATCAGAAAAACGACTCTGTCTCTCAGGCCTCCTCCTGTCAGTTCCGTCAAAAGCAGCAGGTACATTCAGCAGGCCTATTCCTGGCATTCCGTAATCAGGAATCAGGATTCCTGAGTCTAGAAAACCGCTTTCTAACATATTCCGAAGCATAGTTTTTTTAATTAAATAAAACCGAGATAAAAGCGGTTTTCTAGACTCAGGAATCCTGATTCCTGATTACGGAATGCCAGGAATAGGCCTGCTGATGCGAGCCAATTCCCAGGAATATATGATCAGTTCATAAGTGCACCTCTATTATTCGAGCTAAGTTTTACTTAATCGAAAGTTCGTTATTAGTGCCATAAGTGCCTATTTGACGTAGTGCAGTGCGTTTTAAAACGCTTAAGACTAATGGTAGGTTAGGTATGTTTTCATTTTGTTCGCGAGCGTAGAATTAGGTGCTCCATAATTTTGATGATTGCTCAATCTTTTGGATCCTAATATTTTTTTGGTCTTCTCACCTTTTGGCTACTGCACTTCTCAAACACCGGTCAAATCAGTTTTAAGATTTATGGGGGTGTGCGTAGATGTGGGATAAAATTAGGGTAGCTAGTTCGTAGCAATTTCTGTTATAACTTCTTAAAACATGCAGTTTCAAACTACATATAATTATAGTGGCGAGCAAATTAAGCAGTTTTGTATTTAATATCATAAACAATTTCAAAAATAAACTGGATTTTTTATTAGATAATTATGTGAGGATAGTTAGGATGTGAGCAAATTTTAGCGGTATGGCTCAAAATTATCTCACAAATGCAATTTACCGTTGCATTTCATGACGATTCCCTTTTTCTGAATTAGGTTTCTATCCCAAAAGCCCCCTCTGAAGAAGCATCGCTTCAAAACACTGTAAACTACTACGGATTATCTCAATTTAATTACAGAAACTACATTTGGCTTTGACGTACTCACACCTTACTCGCTTTTGTCATTTGATAATTTATGGGTAAAAACGTCATCCGAATCGGGTAAGTGGTTCTTAAGTTGTGAACGAATAGACAGAACAGACAGACGCCAGACGTTGGATATTATACGAGTCTGTGATGATAATGATAGTGATTATTGTCAACAGATTTTCGCCCCGTTATGCTAAACTGCAAATTAGTTGTCATTGCATATTTTATACAAATGCGCCGTCACTCCTGTCGGTGGAAGTCGTAAATTATGAAATTATTATAATTGAATAAACTGAACATTGAAACTCCCCTCGAGTCGTCTGCCCACTTGTCATTATTCAAATTTATCATTTGAATTGTAGATTCAATGAGTTCGCTTGTAGAAAGGGCATGAGCTGAAATTGCTAAACAAACAAGATATTCTGAAACTGCTATCGAGTGAACCAACGTACCAACCTAAAATTAACGATCCGGGGTCCTTCAAACGTAATGAAGAAGCACTTTGTTTTTTTTTTTAGGCGCGGAATACTGCGGACGCCAGGACCTCTTAGAGTGCCTGACGGCGCCTATGGGCTTTCGCACTGTCAGGGAAGCTGCAAAGACCATGCCGGCTGGCCAGGAGCTTCTTCACACCATGTTTGAAAGCCCCTAGGTTGTACTTTCGTACTCCGCAAAATGTTTAATTATTACTAAATATTTATAATATGTATTTTGTTTTTTAAGCCGCCAACCGCATCGACCTATATTAAGCTGAATTGACCACTGACCAAATATGGCATCCGATATCTTGGGGGGCGGCGGTGCTGTCGGCGCCATATTAGCACCGTGCTTGGACAATATTCAAACACCTTGTTATCGCCAATTACTAGCCGTTTACGGACACTTGCCGACGCGACGGAAGGCGCCGCCGAGGTGTCGTCACATTACCATAGGTATTATGTGACATTACGGACTAATTTGTCCTATTCGCTATGGTTGTCCCTCCCCATTTGGGGTTTAATTCGGTTTTTTTTTTCATCTTCTCGTAGAGTATGATGTTATAAACATGTTTTAATTTCAAATATAAAAAAGTAAATCAAGGAAGAAAAATATCGTTCTCTAATTTATTAATACTTTGTGTGGCCGCCACTTTGGTATTTGGGTCAAAATTGATGATATCATTTCAATGTTTATCAATGCAAGCCCGTATTATTGTAACGCATTACTATAAACCCTGTTTACGCAAATATTTGGAGGATAAATAATTATGAAAGGACTGTGGAATTTTTGAATTTTCCCATTTTATGGAGGATTTATTTTGAGGCTGTGTTTACTATGGATAAAATATCTTTAAATGTGCACGTTGCAAGGGCAAAATCAGTAAGGCTTTACGATACATCAATTCATTGAATGGGCCTGCCAACTGTTAGCAGGACAATGCTTAGCATTTGAAATATGATTTTGCATGAAATTAATCCTTTGAACCAATTGAGTTTGAGTTTTATTTCCACTAATCTGCAAAGGAAAGAACTGTACATATTATTCGTATGCATACTATTGTCTCAAAATGTCTCTAATAGGTTTTTATCTATGGCGTGAAAAGTAGAGCCAACATTTTAAAAAGTGTAAGCCATGAAATCAACCGTTTTGTTTAATTCAATCAAGAACTTTTTCTGTTTATTTTAAAAATCTGATTACAATGCTTTAATGTAGATATCGTTGGTTAACCTCAAATCAATTAAATAAGGGTAATGTCGTACCCATTAAAATTATTAAATTATATATATCACTACATAGTATAAAACAAAGTCGCTTTCTCTGTCCCTATATCACTATATCCCTCCTCGAATCCACACCAGCCTCCTCGAATTTGTTTGTTTCAAAGTTAAGCTGGTTTTCCTACTCATATTACAGAAAAATCTCATGTAATTGGATTAATTATTTTATTTTCAAAAATCAAGTCCCAAAGTTACAGTAGTTGGAAGGCCGTGTTATAAAAATAAAAACTGGATGGCTGTGCCGGTTTTCGATGACGGCAACACCGAACTTTGCAAATACGAGTTCGCGGGATTCGAGAACTAGACATAAAGTGCACGTTTTGCGTTAAGAAGTGGAAGACAGTTCACGTCCTGAGATTCGAACCCGTGCAATCCCAACGGAAGTACGAAACTAACCCTCAACTCTAGACTACAAGTTGTCTTCATCGTTTTCTGCGATGCGGGTCCGTTCAGGTAGCGTACATAGCATATTGGGCCATCTTTGTACAAATTGCTTATCGATTTTGCTAACTACCTTCATTATGCAAATCGTCATAGCAAGCTCAGCAGTCCATAACACTTAACGCGTTTCTAGGCTAATCGTTTGCAGGTTGTTCGCAATGACATATTATTATGAACTACATTAGAAAGTGTTTGCTAGTGGATAAGAATCGCTTTTATCATATACTTAGCACATCGGGAATTGCAAGAACGCTTTTAAGATTCAGGTACAAATGCAATTCAAGCTTTTGTTATTGCATCATGGTAACACACAACAACGGTTCATCTATTTGGCATACATACACATCATATTGCAAAGTCTTCTCTGTATGTTTTCCTTTAGTTTAATATCATCACTACATAGTATAAAACAAAGTCGCTTTCTCTGTCCCTATATCCCTATGTATGCTTAAATCTTTAAAACTAACGGATTTTGATGCGGTTTTTTTTAATAGATAGAGTGATTGAAGAGAAAAGTTTATATGTATAATAACATCCATTAAATAATGGAGAAATACTGTTATTTTTAAGGTTTCTAATGTGATGTCGTAAATAATTATTTTTTTTCCGCTTACATATTGCGAACGCAGGCTGAACTTGACCAGCCCGCAATCAGTCAAAAACGACATTGACCCGAACGGAGCCGGGTACCTCAGCTAGTATAAAATAAATTCCAAGATCAACCTGGACTTCTTGCTGTCCTCACTACGCAGTTTCACACGGTCGTAAGTTTTTTCTGAGTCCACGAATGCACAGAAGACTTGGTGTGTTTCGTAAGGACTTTTTCGGTGATGGTGATGCACCTCATGGATGCACCTTCTCTATAACCCGTAGACTTCTCATGAAGTGTCTCTACCCGTAATCAATGCCTCCCCTACCGACACTGTATTTAACATTAACTGCGTTGCAGACATAGATTGCAAAGATTGATTATTCAAATATATTTTCATCGCCACAAAACCATATTTGGAATCGGACGTGAGAGCCACAGGCAAAATTATTTTTTTCATAGGTAGGACCTATGAAAGCAATAATTTTACCTGTTTCGGTACACAGGTTCTTAATTTTCTACATATTGGTTAAATAACATTAAATATCTTGAAATTCAGATGAAACATGTGTAGTGGTTCGTGGAGGTTCTCTAGATAGAGCGAAGGGGTGTTCACCGACAGCGCGTGTACGTATTGCATCGAACTATTCGACGTATTTGCGCTCAGTGCGTTGGTCGTTAAATTGGAATCCCGACGATTGTTTGAAAACGCCATTCTACAATTAGCTTCGCAACGAGGACACAATTTTCTCGGAAGTTAACCGCTCGGCTGTTTGGCAGCGGCCAAACTAACTCAAATAATAAATTATCCAGAGTCCATTTATTATTATCTTAAACGTCTTTTGGACCTGCGGCTGATAATTTTGGGTCCACTCTTGTTTGGTCTGGTCTGGTTTTTTTTTTTATTATTAATGTTCTAATGTGCTTCTCAATTTCATGGCATTACTTACGTACGTCCTAAGAGTAATCAGCGCTTCGCACATATCTGCCTTGTTTCGTCCGTTGAAATAAACTATTACAATTATGTCTTCCAGCCATTGCTGCCAGCCGAGTCTCGTCAAAAGTCACCAGAAGTAGATAAAAAAGTAGCCTTTTCGTGCTAAAAGTAACCTTTTTTTAATGTAAAATTTAAGTAAGTAAATGTTAGAGTTAATAGACAGAGGTTGGTTGGTTGGTAACCTTCTGGCAACGCTGCTTCCAGCAGAATAGTTTTTTTTCTATTTTGATTCCTGGTAGCTAGAATTCTTCATGCTATAGATATAGCACTAGCTGGACTTTTAAAAACTGTAATGGATTGCTAAAATGTATGTATTTGTTTTTATATATGCATCAATTTAATTCCATTTGTAGGCATCCAATACTTATAAGTGTCAAACATACACTAGTGAGTAATAAATAATATTTCATTTATCTGTAGCTCCGTGTCTTGAGCCCAATGAAACGACGCTTTGCGTATGGATTTTGAAATTAAGCTTCACTGGACGCGGTCAGGATAGCGATGGGTGACCGTGGTTCAGATTTCACGCAAAGCCGAAGGGGGACCTTCCTTCCTTATTAGGTTGTAGGATTAATCTCCCCATGAATTTAATATGAAAATATTCATAATCCATATATAATCATGAAAATTTCCCATGTTTTTCAATGTAGCCATCCAATATAAGTAAGGTCATGGACTAATATCACGACAAAGGTGGATTAAGGTGGTTATTAAGACTCTTACTCTCTACTTAAAATATCCGTGGTCCATGTTCAATAAAATTACAATACGCGGAGACAAAGCCACCAAAAACTAACAGGGTTCTCACCACATCTAACCAGGCCACATTACTATGTTTTTTTAAAAATGGTGACGCGTCAGAACCTTGGTACATAAAATATCGTACGTATTTGTTGAGGATTCGTTTCGCCGTTCAAGCACATTTTCGCATTATGTAATAGAGTTCGCTGCAGTCACTTAATAGTTCACGGATGATCGCTTCAGCTCAACAATGCTTCATCAACGTCGTCGCTAGCGCTACCGTCAATACCGTCGCGCCCTGTCGCGCCACGGAACAGAGTCGGCCGTGGAGTAGTGAAAATGTTATTGCATACAAATAATGATTTCATATGACAACACTATCCCAAAGAATACCTATTATAGCCGGGGCCTATTATATACGTGCGCATAGAGATATAACAGATAAAACATAACGACTGGACTATTTAACGGGCGAAGGGACTTCTCATTTATCTTCTCTTCTCTAATAGGAGATTTCTAAGTACTGGCCATAGAGCAGGAATCGAAAATTGTTGGGCCATTTACCGAGATTGTTTAGTTTGCTGATTCGTGTCCAAACTTGACCTGTACGTATAAGTCAGTTCATTAACGAAACTATATAGAAATGGCGGCTTGTACTTGTCCAACGGACGGTACGGTCAGCATAATATTGTTACAAAGTATACATTTATGTTTTAAGAGTTTTGTAATATTTAATTTAATTAATTTATATTATAGATTAAACATAAATGCAAATCACATTCCCTGGAATAAGTGATGTACAGTCGTTTCCTCTCAATTGTATACACTGGAAAGAGAAGAAATCCCTATGTCCCTTTTACTCTATGGTTAACTTCAGCATGACAGAAAGAGATCACAAATTTGTCTCTATTTC
Organism: Incurvaria masculella; assembly: GCA_946894095.1. NCBI lineage: Eukaryota > Metazoa > Arthropoda > Insecta > Lepidoptera > Incurvariidae > Incurvaria > Incurvaria masculella. Next base: position 12,076,718 of record OX335641.1, on the reverse strand, counting down.
CGGTGTATAGATTTCAGACGAAACGACTGTACCTGTTTATTTAGACCGAAAAATTATATTTACTTATATTGTATTAGTTTAAGAGGCAGGAACATGTTAATAAAACTGTGGGTCGTTTAAATGTGTTTATTTATGTTTTAAAAGGCATTATTGCATGCCACTAGGTCCAGAAGATTCATCTGAACGAACTAATTAACTTAGGGCTGTCGAAAAGTCACAGGAAATCTGTGATTTGAAAATTTTAAGAAATGAATTCTTTGTCCATTGATCATGGCACAGTTTTGTACGGCGACTGCGATGAAACTAGCGAAATCGTCTTCCAGGACCTAACGTTTCCCCTACCCCTAAACTTAACAGATTTTAAATTTAAAAAAAATACTTGAGAAAGCCTCTTTCTAGGTATATGTGTTTTTATTTTTCGTAGATATCTGTATATTCAGTAAAAAAATTTACATAAATTTAGACAATTTTTTCTAATCCTTAGCCAATCAATATTTTCCAATCTAATAGGTATACAGGGTAAACTTTTCCAGTGGGCCTTCAGGGCTGGATCCGAAACTATAAGAAATTTCGAAAAAACTCAAAAGATCACTCCTCTCACGAATTTTTATAAAAAAGTAAGTATGCATTATTAGATATTTGATTTTTTAGTTTCCCTAGCCGCGAATCGAACTCGTTGATTTTGAAAAAAATAACACAACCTGTATTATTGCGCCAGTCAATAGTGTCCCTTCCAAGAAACAAATCCTATGAAGTAATGTTATGCAACAAACTAAAGGAAAGTATTTATTTTTAATAAACTGATTAAAATATTACCCATACCTAAAAAATAAAAATACAGACGTAGATTTTGACAAAATATTTTAGAATCCAAAATTTCATAAACATAGTAGCATGTAAACAGTTATCGTCCGTAGTTTTATGATAGGATAATGACTCTCTTCAACGCAATCTCACGGGCGACAATCCAAAGAATCTTCCCGCGGTTTTTAGAAGTCATAGTTCTGTTCAGTTCAACCAGTAAAACCCTACCGACATAACAACGCAACTGATTACATATCACTGCGTGTTCTGATTTGATACATATTTTGTTTTGCAGTCGCTACCGCACTGTGTGAGTATAGATAGCAATATAGTGGAAGCGAGATAGCATGCGATTCGCAAGTACAAGCCGCCATTTCTATATAGTTTCTTTATTGAACCAGGATATATAAAGTATTTGTTTTCACAACTTATTTTTTAATGTGTTTAATGATAATGAATGCTTTTGTATTTTTCAAATACCTGCCTGCTAAACTTAAAAAAATGTCAATATATCAAATAAGGTACGGTACATACATAACGATTAAGAGGGTGTTAGCACCCGATCAAAGTCAGTTCTATAAGAGCGTAAGTGAAAGCACATTTTATTATTTTTAAAAATAACTGCAACTGATTTGGAAATTTCAAAGAGATGAAAGATACATTGATTATTTAGCTGTATTTGAAACATATAATTTTAAATATCTGAGAATTTTATATATATAAACGGGGGAGCCGTTTGAGCAATCAAAGCATCGAGGTTTTACAGTTTTGTTTTTAAATTATGCCTATACCATGAATCTACAAATGTATTTTTTTGATTATCGAAATTCGTTGTAGTTATTTAAATATATATATATATATATATATATCCAAAATAACATATATATATATATATATATATATATATATGTTATTTTACTTACACCCTTATGGAACTGAATGCAATTAGGTGCTAACATCCCCTTAAGACGGCTTGATATTGTTTTTGTTTTTTTTTTGTATGTAACCGGACATGGATGGCTAATACCGAACTGTCCGTCAGATTAGCCTAACACACAACATAGGAACTAGGTGCCATGACAGGACCTTCCTAATATTGCTCGGCTACATTGAACTGGATGGAAAATACGGAAAATTTTCATGGCCGCTTATTCAAGTAACCGTAAAAATACTAAGTAAGTAATTTTAAGAGTATTCAAAATTCAAAAATACACTTTCTTTGGCAAAGTCTAAGTTCGTGCATTTGAAATAAGACCAAATAATAATACAAATTATCTTTACAGACTCATTGATATTTGTCACCGTTTATTCTACATGTATATAAAATGTTTGGATTATGGCTGTTATAAGATCCATGAATATGTGATTTTTTGTACTGTTCGAATCAAATAATACTGAAAAAATCTGTGTGACCTTTCCAGTGCTAGAAGGTTTCTATAACATTTTCGTTTGTATATTTTTATGTTTAATAATGCGATGCTAATTTACTACAAAATGTTCAGACATAAAAATTTGGTCCAATTGCAATAAATCAGTAATCATTAAAAATGTCAGCCAAAATGTGAAAAGCACTTATATAACATTTTAAACATTAAATTTTGACGAATTTCTTTTTTCTCGCACAGTTAAAACTATGTTTGAACAGTTTCGGGGCGTATATATTTTGTTTGTAGGTTTTAAATGTGTTAAAGCAATAGCACTTTTATCACAAACAAACACATCAAGTTTGCAAGGACTCTACTGCTGACTCCTATAAATATCTTATTGGAGTCAATAGTAGATAATATTGGTGAAGGTGAGAAATATGTGGAATTCCGCAGACCCTTGTATTTACCTTAATAGATTATAAAAGGCTTTTTATTCTATGTCCCATGTCAGCATCAGGGAAGCACTGAGGGTACACAACAAATAAAATATGTTAAGAAAATATGTAAACATCATCAAAGATATTTATGACAACAGCACAATTTTAGAGTCAAATTAGATAAGAGTAGGAGAAAATATCAACATAAACAAAGGTGCCTGACAAGATAACCCGATCTCTCCAAAAATCTTCATAGCTGTGTTACAAAAATATAATGAAAAACTTACCATGGTCGACGCAAGGCATTAACATGAACAGGAGTTTTCTGAGCCATCTCAGGTTCGCCGACAATATCATCCTGTTCTCGGAATCCGCACGCAAATAATATGATAAATAGGAAATTAACCTCGACAGAACTAAAGTCATGACTAACCACCACAGGACACCCATCTCGGTAAATAACAATCCTCTCTAGTTCGTAGAAAAATACGTCTACCTAGGCAAACATATCTCTTTTCCCAAAGATAAAGATCAGCCGGAAGAAGTACTGGGCTGACAAGGTAATGTTACCTACCAAGAAAATAGTCATGGTCTCGGAAATTATACCATGCCCCAACTTCTACCAAACCGGGACGTACGACCTCAAAAATAAAAAAAACAAAATCCAGAATACTCAAAGAAGAATGGAGAAAATTTGCCTAGGTGGTATAAAGCTAAAAGACAAAGTAATAAATTCAGACATCCGCAAGAAAACATAAACAACCGATGCACTTACTTTCTTCCTCCGAAGTGAATGGAAATGGGCAGAGCACGTGGCCAAGAACACCGACGACAGATGGACTCAAAGAATATTAAAATGGGCGGGACCACGAGGCACCAGGGCGAAGAGGCCAGCCTTGAGCGAGATGGATAGATGAAATAGCGGCGCTGGCGGGCCGAAACTGGCTGAAGACTGCAAATAACAGAGATAAGGGGCCTCTGTAGGAAGCCGAAAGGGGTCCATGCAACACTAGAAAAAAAAACAGAAATAAATGTTTGGTTATTCTTTAAGTTTTTATGTTCAAGAGATTTTTCTTTTGTTTTTCATTTATAAATAAACATAAATCCTTATAATTAATATCTAACAGAAAATATTGTTAAGTAATTGTACGACTTATGATGTTAACAATTATTGTAAATGTTTTGGTTGGAAACAAATAAAGCTTTATTATTATTATTCGTTTTATAATGGAAATTAGGAAGCTACATCTAATATATATATATATATATATAAAAAATATAAAGGGGAAAGTTTGTAATAATGGATGGATGGATGGATGTTTGTTACTCTTTCACGTAAAAACTACTGAATGGATTCTAATGAAACTTTACAATAATATAGCTTATACATCAGAATAACACATAGGCTACAATTTATGTGCCCATGGGCTTTAGAACTTTCACGGGGCTGCGAAAACGATGCCGGTAGCGATACTTCACACTAGGGGGAGAGGAGCCGGGGGCGGTGGCGGGGAGCGGCGGCGGGGGGAGGGGGGGGACGTGAGGGCAGACGTCGTGACTGTTTGGTGTCCGTTTGGCGAATTTTCAAGGCACTAGCGATTTGTAAAACTTAGTACATGTACATTTAACTACCCGGGAATTAGGATTGGCTAAATAGAATTCAGTTCCGCTTACGCTAAGATGGGGCTGTCATACAAACTGCAATGCTATGCACGGCTCGGCTTTGCGGCGGCAGCGCTTACTTTTACTGAAGTACGGCTTGGTATTTCCTGCAACTTTAGGACTACTTGGCATCACGCTAAATCGCCGGAGGAGTGACCAACAGAATAAAATCCTTGAGAACCAATTACTCGATTTAGATGTGCATTGTATCTACGTCTAGCCTGATTCTACTAAAAACTTATAGATTACATAATATAACGCTTCATTACCAGAAGAGTAAGTAGTGAGTCTTAAAGTCTTATAACATGCGAACCACTTACCTGATTTATATGCGTATTTTATCAATGTATAGCATCTCTGGGAGCAGTCAGGTTCGAGATGGGTTACTGTTTTCGATGTTGAGGCTGGCTGTGGGTTGGAGTCCACGCAAAACTTACCTACGTTACACGTTACTTACTAGGTAAGCAATGTAGCAGTGAAAGTGCAGAAAGGTTCTCGCGGCAAATGTTTTTTTTTTTAAATAGCCACCAAACGTCAACGAAGCTCTAAATGGGAATTATTGGATGTTTCTCATTAAATCATGCTATTTCGGCTCGAACGATCTTGATTAAATTTGGTACATGGATACATTGTCCTGGACCAGTTTGACCCTATTTTGGACCAGTCATGTGGGCTACTTTTTATCCATGAGATAATTTAGCCGACACTAACCCGAGCGGAGCCGGGTACCGCAGCTAGTTTTGATATAAAACACACACCTAAGTGTGGAAATGTGTTTGCTAATGCGGCTGAACGTTACTAGCATTCCAACAGTCCAAGCCGCTAGGTGCTAGCCGCTCCACTCCTTCCCTGTCCCTCTTCTGGCGGGCCACAGACCTACGAGAAGTGCTGAATGGTGCCATAAATGCGCCATAATTGCTCTTCGCGTGGCCCATTGCAATACGACGAGCGTTCATCGCATGTGATAGCTATCTACAGACAAGGACCTGCCCCGGGCAAACAAGCAGTGTAGTCATGAATCTCAATTAAAAATAGCATACAATATCGTAATAATAAGATTATTCAGAACGCAACGGGGCGTTTAAAACTTGCGGTATAATTCAATTTGCATTCCATTTTTATCCATGTTTGTCCTATCACACCATGGAATTCGAAGGTGGGCACACCTTACCATATCTACCTGCAGCTCACCTGCCCGCTGCTACAAATCTGGAATTCGATTTGGATGTTATCAATGATTTTATGCTATTTTAATTAAATATTTAATCTAATTCGATTGATATTCCTGCTGAAAACTCCGATGTCTTTATATTAAGTTATTAAAGTGGAAATTTCCTTTCAATAAAATTATCACCTATATTATAAAAAAACTGTATGAATGGGATAGTCTGGCGAATGCGATGGAAAACGGTGAGTTCTTAGTTGAAGGGCCTGCGACTTTAGACTATCTTCAGCAGCGTTGTTAGGAAGAAGCGGTAGGTGAAGCGGTTGACTATTCTGATCATAGATTGTAGTTTTTGACAGTTTGCCTCGAGCATTTTGACAATCAACAACTTCACAATGACTAGCACTGTACTATTGTGCTAGCTAGATCTCAAAGCAGTGTATGATATCGGCACAGAAACCTAATACAGTTACATTTCACTCATTTTACGTTTTTAGCATTATTTGGCTCTCCTAGGCTCTATTGTTGTGGCGAAACTAACCTGAATTCAATTCAAATTCAACTTCCGAAACAGTATTTTGAAAGAGCAATGACATAATATGACATCATAATTCATTTCAATTTGGAATTTGTAGCCAAAATGGCTATTTTAAGAATTTCCAGAATGAAATGCTTTTTGTGTATTTTCCGACGTAGCTGCTAGAGTCTCGAAACGTTTCCCTTTAAAATAACCCTCTGTCGCGCGCATTCCGGCAAAAAGACCGAGTGAAGGGATAAGTGGTTATGATAAGTTTATTAATCTTACATGTTAATTGCGATCCGCCAACTAGTTCTGGTCTTCAGACGTCGAATTAAGTCTTGCGAGTAGTTTTATGACATGTCTTCAGCAATGCGTTCGAAGAAGATTTAATTTAACGTTGGATTACTTCGCTCATCTACATGTCAACTTCTTAGAAATTGCCATTTATCGCTCAACAGGGTTTTATTTCTTGATCCTTGTCTTTATTAATATGCGCATTTAAAGACCTGTTGCACGGAAAAAGCTGCCATGAACACAAACTTTTCACTCGCTAATATTTATTCTAGCTCCCCGAAACATTTAAGGTGGGCCATCCCGCTCAACTCCCCATACAAACGGGTAAAGAAGATCACGCCCATATTTATTGTCAGAGATCCGAAATTTTGCTCAAAATAGCTTTATTTTATCGAACTAGATGTCTGATGACCGTTGGCATTGCAAAATTGTGTTTGGTTTCTAAGTTATGAGGTCCGAAAGTTCGAATTTTTCGCGCGTTTTATATACAATAACTTTGGAGGTGGATTACGCAATGATGAAGTAAGAACATCTTAAAAAGATTAGTCATCAGGCATAGCTTATTTAATCAAGATTTAAAATCTATTTGGTTATTAAAAATCTATTGGTATAGATTTTGGTATGGTAGTCGTGGTTTAATTTTAGCTATAAGACGTTTTGTAATAACAAAATTCGTATTTCTTTCCAAATCATACCCTATGCACATTGTCTTTTTTGTGGACATGTTGCATCTTCCTCAATACGGAGCCTGTCTTTTTCTTTGAAACAGAGAAGGTCCCAGAGCGCAACAGCACGGTTTTGTACCGTGCCCGCGAATGAGTTAGTCCCGCCGGGTTGGGCCACCTTAATAGGACATAATAGTACATGCACATACTCAAAATCTGACTAAATTGCTATCCGAAGGTGTATATAGCCTATTCTAAGGTTAGCAGTTTCTTCAAGATCCATGTATGCATTATATATATATTTATATATGTATATATTAGTATAATTCATAATTACGTTATATTTGTTTTCTTATTAGTGGGCACGGCAATTGCTGTTACAAGTAAACATATTTAAGAACATTTACAGGAGCTCTGCTCCTTGAGCCAATTGAAGGTGAAATCTTGCAGCAGTAGACAGCGACCCTTTGGTCGTTTTGTTTAGTCTTTTTCATTTTAACGTTTCTCTCGTACTCATTCTAACGAATAAAGGTCAAAGTCTGGCACGCACGAAAATACGATTGATCTTGTGCCTATATGTGAATATAATTTTCACCGTAATGACGATGGAGTTATTAAGCAATCGTATCGTATTCGTGTCAATGTTTTTGGAAACTGATGGGTTCCTGTTGTTCAACAGTGAAGATGAACCGGACCGACGTTATCTACCTGGCAGTCGAGCTGAAAATACAGCCTCCACTAATAAGGATGCAAAATGTTTCTAATGCCAAATGTAAGGCCCAGATCTTTCGCCTAAGCATGCTTTATGGATCTTATTTTACCCTGCTGCTAGGTTGTGTCGTTCAGGGATTTCATAATAATAGGATATTTAGGGGTATAAATAATATCTTGGAATACTAGTTAGATCGGTCTAGAACGGTTAACGGTTTTTTTAAGGTCCGTCATTCCGGACTATTCACACCTCATCAGTATCAATCAGCGGCACCAGAAGTCGGTCGGTAGCGTTTGATCCGCTCCGTGGGCGTGGCTCGGCCGCCGGTCGGCAAAAAATATGCGCACGCGCACATCTAGAAATAGAAGAATTCTTAAATGAGGAAGAGTTGTGCTTAACGAGCGTCGACCTAAACTCGCAGGCGTCGATATAATTTTAGACGGCTGTCGAAGCATCGTAGTCGGTGAGCGTCGTCGCATCGGTAGCGAAGTGTGCATTAGTTGACCTTCATTATTTGGGAGCACTTGATCTAGAATAGAAGTATAGAAAGTGTGTATTTTCCTCGGTATTATCAGTAGCTTTTTAGTATTGCGGTAGGTTAATTGTTTTCTCTTTATTATCTGACATCTTGCACATTGGGACTTATTTCGACGCTAATTTTAAGGTGTACTCGTACAGATCCATTTCGGCTCTCACTGCTCTGCTGGTCACGGAGATCGTCGATCTCTGTGCTGCTGGCTCCGGGCCGAAAGGGAGTGATTTTGCACACGTTTTTTTTTACGACTTTGTTTTAAATTGTATTCCTCCCCATAAATTTTTGTTGAAGCAAAAATGCATGGGATGGGCGAATTATTTTCGTCTTCAAAACACATAAACAAAATGAGAATCTGCCTGCAGATATATCTAGATAGTGTATATCCATAAATGTTTACTAAGTATTATCAATTTGAGGACCTGGCGTACGCTATGTGTGTCGCTATACATAAAAAAAATTACAGCAGTACTCAATGTATTCGGCTTTAAACTAATACATATATTTTTTCGTGTAAAGCAATGGCTCCCGTTTTACTTCTTCAGTGCACATCTTTAGATATAAATTCCGTCCTCGTAAAATCGAATAACGAAGCGGAAAACTTCTTATGTATTTGCCGTGATTTTGAAGAAGTACGTACTTAGTAAATTTATTTTTATCGTTAAGAACTGCCAAAACTAATAGCAAGACGATGATGACGGAATCGATTCTTGAACTTACCTAAAGGAGATATTGCATTGATAAATACAGTACGAATGTGAAATAAGGTAATTATTTGTCAAATGACATAATACCTATGATAATACGTTGCTGCATTAACACTTAGTTGATTATTTTAGCGATATATCGGATATAACAGTAAGATAAAAAAAAAATTACCGACTTCAAAGAAAAAGCACTAAAAAGTAAAAAATAATTGCCATTTTTGTAGTTGCGATTTTTGCTATTTTTTGAGTCGTCGTCAGCCGGGCACGCGCTGCGTCAATTAAGAGAACCTTGGCTACCTTGGCTGACACCGACTCAAAAAATAACAAAAATCGTAACTACAAAAATGGCAATTATTTTTTACGTTTTAGTGCTTTTTCTTTGAAGTCGGTTATTTTTTTTGTTATATTTTTTTAATTGTTTATTTTTAGTGAATCTGAAGCACACTTACTAATTTGTACACGTCCTTTCCAATAAAAAAAGAATCACTGAAATCGGTTGGCGTTATATTGAGTTATTCGTCCATTCGTCGCGTACATCTTAATACAAATTTAAGACTTATATGATTTTCTCATCGATATTATTGTCAGAACTTAACCAAATTAAAATGGGACCACTTGGGAAGAGCTAGCTTTCATTTAAAAAAATAATCATCAAAATCGGTTCACCCAGGCAAAAGTTATGAGGTAACAAACATTAAAAAAAAACTAAAAAAAAAACACGACGAATTGATAACCTCCTCCTTTTTTGAAGCCGGTTAAAAAGGCAGATTTATCTGTAATGTAATTTGTTTCCTATATGTATAATATTTATGATCATTCCGTTTCCCTGGAGGGTACGGGTTTGCCATATGATACAATCACAGCAAACTATTTTTCGTCTTTAAACATTTAATTCCTACGTATCCTACGTAATCTTTGATTACGGGCTGTTTATACCTGATCTATATTTATTCTTGCTGTACTCTATGTTTCCTACCTTGGTTCTAGTATTCCCTCATAATTCAAAGTCAAATTCAAATTGTATTTGTTAAAACATAGAAATATACACGCTTTACATTCATAGACCCCTGCACTAGATAAATTCTGTCTTGCAGAGGACATTTTCAGTTTACACATTTTTTTTAAATTCCTTTGCGCTTTCGAAAAAAAAAAACAATATGAGATCAAGCTAATTAAAAAATAATTAAATTAAAATCAAATCAAATCTTAAATCAACAAAAAGAAATTCAATAATATAATAAAAACAAAATTTGTATGTAAATATTTCAATCTAATTAGGTGTAAAACAAGTGTGTTTTTGTATTTAAGGAGGTTCAAAAAAAAGGGGGGGGGGGAGGTTGAGTGTCGGAATTCTAAGGTGTTTGCGGGAGTATTTTGGTTTCAATATGATGATATCTAGGAGGAGATTTGGAGAAGTTTTTCGGTTTTATCATAATCAAGCGATACATATATACAAAGAGGAAAATACGTCACCTCCGAGTTATGAGCTCTTTTGGTGTTAATATATATTATTATATATAAAATATATATTATAATTATTATTGTAATATTATACGTGGTCTTTATCTTATCCAAACGTAGTAGTTGGCCGCAGCTTGCGACGAAAAATACTCGGCTCATCCTCGAATTTTCCCACGTTTAACCTTATTGCTCGCATCTCAGGTCGACCTTCTAACAGCGTTATAGTAAGTCGTCTATATTTAATGGGAAGAATTGAGCTATACCCAGATATAGCCTAATCAAAGTCGGGTAAGTGAATCTCAAGTTATAAGCGGACAGACAGTGGACAGGGCCCAGACTAGTAGTTGGAACGTCTAAGTATTTCTAACGTCGAGTGTGTATGTAAAGTAATTTCGCCACCAAAACAACACCACCCTGTGTGGAAGTGGCCCACATATTTTCCGGGAATCAAATATTTTCCCGTTGCAGCTGCACCGGGCAGCCGACTACGTATGTTATGGTTTCTCTTCGTCTCTTCCAAAGTTGTTTTTACTTAGCGCGGTAACGTCAACGGTGGCCACATTCCGTCTCGAGATATTTCCTTTGATTTTACTCAATCCGATCTGAAGAGCAACGCACGAATTGCAATCGAATTTGATCCTTCAATCTTCAAAATTTCAGTTCTTACAAAAACATTTTAATCTCCAGAAGATTCTGGAGACCGTAAAGAAGTGTAATTAGAATAAAAAAAGATATATTTACCTACTAATGTTAATTTACAGAATGGAGACGATCGCCTTCTATCCATAACAGGCGTGACACAGTATTTGATAAAAACTGGAATCTCTACCTGAAACAAAAATATATACTTATTTTAGAATTCGCATACTTATTCAAGGAGAATGGATAATTAGTAGAATATTACATGGGTAGGAACCTATGGTGGCACTGACCGCATCCAGAGAATGCGGAGCGGATAGCGTTCGGGTATTCAAGGCGACCATAAATCCGGTACAATTAATTATTTACATAAAAAAATCCCGTTGCTAAAATCGATTTTTTTTTTCTAAATTCTACCACAGTTGTATTTCAGTTTGCAAACTTGCAAACCTCATGGCAGCCTGGAAACTTTTTATGAGGGTTGACAAGCATACGTCTTCATCCTGTTTATGTTTAATACACAGTTAGATACTACTACATTTTTCAGTAAGCACACAGTAATTAAAAATGTATTTAGCATACGTAACTTGGTTAATTTGCTTCATTGTCATTACTTGAATTGATAAATAAATGAAGAAAATATCACATATAAAGAAATAGATTTCTTGTTAAATACTGGTCCCCAAGTATTGGAAACAATTTTATTCAAGCCATTCATCAGAACGTAACAGCTTATGCTCGCCGCGACACCTTACTCTGAATAAACTCCATAAATATGCACAAACGCGTACGGTAGTCCACTACAGCGACGCGCCGCCACCGCCTATGGCCACTACTCTGCGATAGTTCGTCTCCAAACCGACGGGCAACTGCAAACTAACGAAGGCTTTACTGAAGAGTGACTGCATGGAATGCCTGTAGTTATAGGATTTTGGACCAAGGTCATATTCGACGCTAAGAAATTTCGATCGTAGAAATTTGCAGAGACGGACGAAGTCCACATTCCACTTACATATGTATGTAGCATCATCGGCTTTAGCTACTTACAAATTTAAGGACTCCACTTAAAAATAAGTTAAAAGCTGTAACCTAACATTTACTTCCGTGACAACATATTAGTTAGGGATAATTTTCCTGTACTGGTGTAGTTGTGATTAGTTTTAGATTTAGTGGACGAAGTGAAACTGACAGGAAACTTTTTTTGTCGCATTATTAATTTTGTTACACATACTTATAGCTATTAAAAATCATTATATCCTCCATTAAAAATAGAAAAATAACCAATAATGTATGTATATTTTTATTTCGTAGTTTTGAAATTTCTGATTGTTTCAAAAACCATTCATTTGGTTTTTCGTATTAAGTATATATTTTTAAATCGAGAACTGAAATTGTTTTTTTTTATATTTTCGAACTGCAGAAGATTAGGGTCTGACTCCGCGATGACAAGAAGTTGTTTGCTGGAATTTATTACGCTCTGGATGACAAGCGCGTGAATCGAGTCCTCCAAGCTAAACAGAATATCGATGTATGCATGCCGCAAGACATGCAGTGTTGCTACACTACCATTGAAAATTAGCAAGAGGAGCATCCGATTTGTGATCTGCAATTGCTTAACTTTATTTTTGGTAGGATTTTCGAAATTGCACACTAACCATTTACATATATTTGCATGATATTATTGTTTACGAAATCACCCTTTTGTCAGCCTCGGTGGCCCAGTGGCGCGACACTTCGGCGATCGCTCTCCGAAGTTAAGCAACGCTGGGTCCGGTCTGGTCTTGGATGGGTGACCATTCGACCGTTGAGAGAGGCTGGCCGTGGTTCGGATTCCACGTTAAGCTGTAGGTCCCCTTCCTTACTTACTAGGTGGTAGGGTTTATCCCGCCCGGGTTGGTACCATCGCATTGGATGAACGATGGTCGAAGCGGCAATGAAAATTGTCCGTGTTTTCCATCCAGTTCAATGTAGCCGTGCAATATAAGGAAGGTCCTGGCATGGCACCTATAGTTCCCATGTGGTGTGTTGGGCTAATACCATGACAAAACTTGTGGTATTAGCCATTCATGTCCAGTCACATAAAAAAAAAAAAAACCCTAAAGCGCGATTTAACCTCAAATTAACTTGACCTAACAGAACCTTAATTTTATTATTTTTCTACGACTAAAATAGGTATACATGAAAAAAACTGTAGCAGTAGCAAATAAGGTGAGGATGGAAAATACCGAAAACGGAACCTAAAGACGAAAATAAATTATTTTGAAGATCGGCCAATATTTTCATTGATCAGCATCACTCAAACTTGCTACGCATAGCAATTGCACTGAAGCCGCTTTGTAGAAGTTTGAGTTTTACTTAAGGTGGCCCAACCCGCTAATCTCCCCATACAAAAGGGGAAAGAAGATCACGCCCATATTTCGTGTCAGAGATCCAAAATGTTGCTCAAAATAGCTTTATTTGATCAAACTAGATGTCTGATGACCATTGGCATTGTAAAATTGTGTTTGGTTTCTAAGTTATAGGTTCCGAAAGTTCGATTTTTTCGCGTGTTTTATACAATAACTTTGGAGGTGGATTACGCAATGATAAAGTAAGAACATCGTAAAAAGATTAGTCATCAGACATAGCTTATTTAATCAAGATTTATGATCTATTTGGTTTTTGTTAGATTTTTGACTACAGCGGTCGTGGTTTACTTTTAGCTATAAGTCGTTTTGAAATTAAAAATTTCGTAAATCTTACCAAATCATACAATATGCACATTGTCTTTTTTGTGGACATGTTGCATCTTCCTCGTCACGGAGCCTGTCTTATTCTTTGAAACAGAGAAGGTCCCAGAGCGAAACAGCACGGTTTTGTACCGTGCCCGCGAATGAGTTAGGCCTGCCGGATTGGGCCACCTTAAAGCCAAATAATTGTCATGAACGTGAACATTCTTAAAACCTTGGTTTAGAGTTTAGTCCACTACTTAAGTTGCAGTGTTCATAAGTACTAGATTTATTTTAATTGTTTTGAGATTTTGATCTTTCGTGAAATACATTTGAGTGTTTGACTTAAAATTAGAAAAGCACCACAGAAATGAGCAGCATCAGGAGGTAAGATAAAAACTAGGGGCGACACGTTTTGTAGTGTACCCATTACGCTTGCTGCATTTCTCCTTCGGGTGGTAGTGCTCAGCCTTGAGTCAAATATCGTGGCCAATGCACTCGATTGATTGCGATTGAGACATGCATTCGATTGTTTTTCATTTTTCTTTGCCTTTATGTGGCCTTGCTTCCTTATCTTTCAGCGGAAAGCGTAGTGGAAACAAGGTCAGTGTCTCTAGTATTGTTTATAATGTATGTAAATATTGTATTGGATTCTGTGTCCTTTCCCATAAATAAATAAATACATTCGGGAGCTTCGTCCTGTCGCCGCCGCTTTTCTGAAACACTGTGGGAAACGTTAAATTCGTACTGGAACTCAGACTAGGCCTTTCAGTCCACTTCTGGCGTGTCGCAAGTTCTTTTTATTTTATGCGACCTGACATGGATGCACCACATTCCCTAAGGAATTAGGTGCTATGCCAGGACCTTCCGTTCATGAGCACGGCTACATTTAACTGGATGGAAAAAACGGACAATTTTTCATAGCCGCATCTTTTCATCCAATGCGATGGTACCAATCCGGGCGGGCTTGAACCCTCCCACCTAGTAGGGGAAGGGGACCTACAGTTTTACATGGATTCCGAACCATGGAGCAGCTATGCGAGCTGCTCCATGGTTCGGAATCAGTGACGAAATGCACTTATCGACCTCGGAAATACCGATGCGGGTCGCCCTGCATCTTAGGGGAGCGTAGATCGGGGGCGTTCCGAGATAACGCCGTCGGACGTGTCCGCCGGTAAGTGGCGGCGCGGAGGCTAACCGTTGCAACAGCCTCGTTTGATAGCGAACTCTCAATTCAGTTGCGGCGAATTATTTTATCTTCTAAACACGGACGCCGAAATGTGCGCATGGATCAGGCCCCGGAAGTTCTGTGCTGGTGATCCATTGAGTATATATTCTTTTTGCCGTCAGATAATTACAGATAATAAATGTATTTAGGAAAATGGTTTTATTTTTCAGTGGCTTTGGGCGCCGAACACACTGTGCATTTCTTTTATAAACGTTATTAAGATGACAACAGAAAACGTATCAACAGAAAACGCTGCAAAAATTAATGCTCTTGCGGTAACAAGGCGCTTTGATATCATGATGTTGGCAAATTATATTCCCGCGAAATTAGGCCGTAGACCTATCGCTATACATTTTAAACAAACGAAAACATCATTACGGGTGCCATTGATGACTCCCGAGCACCGATATTGGGTCTCAGGATGCCTATCACCGATATGGTGGTTTACGCATTCGATGTAACACGCATTTCATGAATTTACATCAAATCATTTTAAGAAAAACGCAATTTATATACTTTTAAATTATTTTTGTGTATATCAAGCGTAGAAATCACTGGGTATTGAAATCGTGTTAAATTTCCCCAAACCAATATTCCATGTCAAACGAAACCGGTAGTAAGGCCATGAAACATAGACCCATTAACGCTGCATTGCCTAGGAAATGGCCTACGGAATGCTAACTTGCTTTCCGATATGTTAACTGACTGCGGCCGGCTGCTTCGTTTTAATGTAGCCGTCAGATGGCTTCGATCGCGTGAGTAGCGGGTGCCCTGAGGGGTTTATGCGGTATATTAAGCCATTAATATAGGCCCTCTTAGTCCTAATGAATCCATATTATGTCTAACGGAATGGGAATTTATGATCTGGCGCCATGCCGGTAGGGGCTTGTCCATTAATCACGTGAGGCCTAAATATGGGGGGGAGGGGGAACCGCGTGAATACTTCGGATTAATTTACGTTTGATTACGAGGAAAAGGGATGGGTCACATATCATGTGTATTTTTTCTTATTATCAGCCTAAATAGTTGGGGAATTCTGGTGTCGAATTTCCTAAACCGTAAACTTAAATGTATGCGGACTTTTTGTCTAGTCTTGTTGACAAACTCTAAAAAAACACTCTTTGTTGTGGGATCACCATAGGGAAAGGGCCTAATCATTCTCACGTGATTAATGGACAAGCCCTAGGCGTTGGTGAATATGGGTTAGAACATTTGCTATTCGCTCGAGTTCATATTTTGCAGTTGTTTACTATAAGTACCTACACGCTAACTACTCTGCTCTTAGTTAACTCATTATAACGGGCAATTAAAGCCAGCTTCACAGGATTCATAACGCTTTGACCACAAAGGCCAGACACTCGCTTTGTGTATAATTTGTTCTCTGGTTTCACTTGAAGTTACATTTTTTGCGAGAATTGCCTTCCAAGGGAGAAATTAAGCAGCGAAGTTATGTTCGGTATGTCTCGAAAACGTTAGAGGACTGCTTAAAACCGCGTTTATAATTTGTATCGAATTTAGAAGTGGAACATGTACACAATATTATAGTTTATTCCATCAAGTTGAACACTGCACTCGAATTTATCATATTTTATCTTGAGCCAGTCACAGCGAAGTAGAACTGAAAAGAAACTTCGCTGGATTTTTTTTTCAACTTTCACTTAGTCTAAGTTTACAAAACATGTTGCCGCTGCTTATAGAACCTTTTTCGCATGCAAGCACAAACACGCGTCGACTGCTGCGTTGCATTACTTAATCATCACAATAACGAGTGGATTTTGTATCGTATCGTTACTTGTGATGAAAAATGGATCCTGAGGGGACAGTCTGAGTTCTCACCTAAATTGGCGTTTACGGCCAACCGATCGACTGGCGTTTTCCGTTAAAACGTCAAACTCCACACAAGTTTTTACTAGATATTCTGTGGTTTTACCTCTTCAAGCTGTCAAAGTCAAACTCAGACTTCCGATTTGTATGAAAACGCGGAGTCGGCGTAAACGACAACGTCGACGTATTTACGGAAACGTTGAGAAAGCTGTCAAATCATACTCGCAAATGTAAGTTCGATTAACGCCCACTGCGCGCGCTGTTCAATTTCTCCATACATTTGAAAACGCCAGTCGATCGGTTTGCCGTAAACGCCAATTTATGTGAGAACTCAGACTGACCCCTCAGGATCCATTTTTCTGGGACCATAACTGGGACTACCGGCTCTATACGATCATCGGAAACGCTCATCGCAATCCGATGCCAGGAGAGCCGGTCAAATCCTTCTCTATGCAAACGTTGACTCAGAAACAGTACTGGTGAGTGTCTGGTGTACCAGTGCTGGTGTCATCCACTACCGTTTTCTAAGATCGGCAGTGCGATTACGCAAAATTTGAGAATGGTGCCGCGGTACGTGTAGGTGCGCCCCCGTCATTTCTAAAGCGCGATTACGAAGCCGTTTTTCATCCACCTACATCCAGCTCGGACCAATCTTGTGTCGACAATAGGTCAACTTTTGAGGTACTTGACTAGACGAGCAGACGAAATAGGCGTTTACCTCCCCGCATTTGACAGTTCTTTGCCGTTTCGTAATACCGATTCGACGCGAAATGTATGGAGTTGACCTAATTGCTGCGGGTAGCGCTGAGTGCCGCACCATTTGTGAATGCATCGATTTCGTAATCGCAAAAGCTGTCATATTGCTGTAACTACAGCAACCTACACCCAATTTTGTGCTTCGTAATTGCACTGCGGGTCATACTATTACTGCAGAGCTGTATTATCAACATTTGCAAACCATGATAGAAAAGCTATCCGTTAAACAACCGAGAACGGTTTATTGCTCTAGCCCAACGCTGCTTCAGGACACTGCTAGACCACTCATTGCACAACAAACGGTTGCAAAATCAGAGGAGCTGCGATTGTAATGTCTCCGACACCCACCGTACTCCCCGGACCGTGCTCCAAAATATCACCACTTTTTCCAAATACATATTTAATTTCTTACGTTTTACGTTTTCCGTATAAAACGTCTATTTCATATGTAAGGATCTAATAAAGTTAACAAACAGAATTCCTTGAAAACGAAAAACGTCAGGTGCGAAATAATAAAGCAGTGTAGAAAGTAGCTGCCGTGTGCGATTAGCGCTTTTTATTTTCGGGAAATTATTTTATACTTTTTAAAAGAGTGTTATATTAGAAATACAACGACAACGCTGGCTTGACGAACTGGACAAACATCAACCCCTCCGGTGGCGACATACATCTGGGTCTTTGCTCAGAAGCGGGCGTCTCCAATATAAATAAAAGTACCAATCTTCTGATAGATTAAATAATTAGGAACAGAAATGGGAGAAATAAAAAGTTATTATTATATATTAGAAATAGTTTAATAGTGTCTCAATATTATGCGCATTTTTGTATGCATGGCTATACCGTACCCGACTTCGCATGTGATTGAAGTGGCCAAAAAGGGTTAATGTATTATTAAAATAATCAGGTGTGAGTGTCCATAAAAGTATTTCTATTACATTTCCGAAACGTTTTGCCTTAAAAGTGTTGCAACGTGTAAATTAGTCCAATGTATTATATCCGTTTTTAATATGTTAAAATGCATTTAATTCCCAGAAGCCTACCGTCGACGCCATTACATCATATTTAAAGTATTTTATCTCGAATCATTATCAGTGGTAATGGTCCCTCGGCACTACTTCATAAATTCGGTGTATCGTCGGGTACATCTCAATAAATTAAGATTCCTCTATAGATATCTATAATTCTACATTTTATTTATGCTCGTGCCGCGCCTACCTCTTTTGTGGCACTCCGCCTGGACTCTATCAGATCCTTTAAGGTTATAATTTAAATTATGAACTTGTCACCCTTTTTACGTCTTGTTCGTCGCCGCTGCGTTGACCAGGGCTGGCAAGTGCAGTGAAGACTGGGTCGGGTCCACTTTCCCAATGTTACCCAATATAATCCACTCGATTCACCCTTCTACGATAAATACCTAATTCAGTTCAGATTGGTATGATTATCTGTAACAACAGTAACGTAAGCATAATCGCGAAAACATATCATTGACGGTTAATAATTATCACATTTTATCATTACATTTATCATCTCTAGAAGACGAATATAATAAATGCAGAAAATGTTAAAAACGCCTACATATCATATTTTCACATTAAACTAAATGTATAAAAGCAGGAAAATAAAATATTTTTTTGCTAATTAAAGAAGTAATTCTTTCTTTAAATTTCATTATCTAACCATAGAATCGTAATAGATTCCTAAAAAATAACTGTGAAGAATTTCATAACGAAAGCTCCAGATGCGGTCATTCATCGCAACTTGGTTTTCAAAAATGTTCTCACGCACATCTGAATATGAAAGGTTTTTGGCAACCATAGCGGAGTCAAAGGACACGTAATCCTTGCGAGATAGCGCGCGCAAGTATTTTAAATATTATTTATTCACGTTAGTCGGGCAGTGCTCCCCTGTGCGCCTGCACCGCCTCTCGTACGCGTATACTTGCAGCGGAACTCTCATGCACGAGCAGTGAGGCATGAACGCAATTAACGCATTTAGTTTGACGTCTTACCAGGGGGCCTAGTTATTAGTATTATCTTTGGTCTTACTGCGCGTATCGCGTACCGGAGCAGGGCATGCTGCTCGACGTTTCGGAGCCTCTCATGTGCTCCGGACGAAGTTCAAACGGAGGTAGGCACGTTACTATAGGACCGCGAGAGGCTCTGAAACGTCGAATATCACGCTTCGCTTTTCATATGCGCAATAAGCCGTCAAACTAAATATTAGAATTATGTCCCGCGCAAGTTTTAAGATTGTGATAATTTAAATTTACTGTAAGGTAATTTCCTCAAATCGCTTCAGTTAATTTTCTGTAAGAAAGTTTTTATACAAAAGTATTCGTTTGTTTTCCTGCATTCGATGAGGAAAGTTGTTATTTTCGTAAATTTACAAGTATCCTATAAACATTTAAATAAGCTCTGGATTTCTGATAACGTTAGGTTGAGGTTTGATAAGGTTTGAATACGTTGGGTTAGGTTAGCTGATTTTAAACATTTAATTCCATTTGATTACTAGTACATGTTTTATAATTTTACAAGTTATTATGTGTGTTAAATTAAAATAACCATGGAAAGTTTTATTGCATAGAAGCATACATTTCCGTCTACAGACCCAAGTGGGTGCCTTTAGATTCCGCTCGAAGTATAAGGGTATCGTATCAGGTGACTTTATTAAATAACACTGATGTAATTACATGGAGTGAGGGGAATCGTGTGTAGGATTTGTACTCACGGCGACACATTAAATTTATACTAGTGGACATATTTACACCGTACGCCGCACTCCATTAAATTCTACAAATAAATTAGATCGTAAGTTCTTCCAGGCTTTGATGACAAAGCTTCGGTTGTGATATATGTATATTATATTTGCCGAGATTACGCGATTATTTTTTATGTAATTTAACTTGTATTTAATATTGTTTTTTTAATACTATGGATCGTTACATTGCTAAATATATGTAACCAATCATTTTGTAAAAATCATCCCTGACAAATGGACGGACGAGTGGATGATGTTGAAGTAGTGGTTATTTTTGCGGTAAATTATTGAATATAAAAGAAATAGTCTTCGTCTGCAGTCACAATAAAATAACCTGTTTCTCAACCATATTGGCAACTAAGCGCAGACGGGTTAAAACAAATTTACTGAGCAGAAGCAAGTGGTAGTGTTTTTTGCCAGAAGAATGTGCCACGTGTTTCGTTGATGTAATATTTCATATAGGTTAGGTACGTAGCACCCGTATAGAAACATGCATATCTGTAGAGAAAACGAAAGAAGTCTGTGATCGCTCCGTATAGCGCTCTATCATTTCTGCCTACCCCTTATATATATTGTTATTATGTATATCCCGCAGAGATAATCTTCTTTAGCATATATATACATATATATAAATAATAAGCTATATAGCAAGCATATAAATAATAACTAATGTTAGTATGTTTGTCCTCTATGTTCTCCTAAACAATTGATCCGATTGTGATGAACATTTTGTGGGTTTTTCTGTGTACGCTCGCGAAGGTTTCGGATCATATTTTGCTGGACTCCGCTCGAGTGAATGTCCAAAACGAGACTGACCCGAGCGGAGCTGGGAACCTCCAGCTAGCTCAATATATAAGTTCGTGGTAGGTAGCTAGCCCAGCTGCACAGTTTTCTGAGGGCGGCTCGAGGCTAAAGAGCGCGATCAAGCGTGTGAGGAGGCGGTCGGTTTTCAGTTACAACGTGACGTCTGGTCCGGGTTGGCAGGTTCCAATAGACGTAGGAGAGGTTTACGAATCACGGAGAATACAGAAGGAGGATTTATGAGACACAATTGAAAATCATCACTGAAGCGTGAATGTAGGAAATAATCAACGCACATGGAAATAATGTAGTCATTTTTTATCGAGCTGAATTGCTAACACCACATATTTGTCATGATGTAAGCCTTATCACCGAACAGATTGGTCTCATTCAAGGATTTGAAGGCATGCAAACAACGAGATTTTTTTTACGTAGGCACAGACTACCAATCCTACCGTAATCAATGAATCATCATAAACGAACTAACTTTTTATTTATTCATATTATACGATTTTTTTATGTAAAGCGCGGTAAATGGCGCAAGCCAGGACCTCTTAAGGTGCCCGACGACGCCCATGCCGATCTTGATGATGTTGTAAGCTTTCATCGGAAAGATCGATGCTGCTATTTTATCTGGTTATTCTGAAGATTAGCAAATAATGAATAGTCGAAATTTTATCATCCACATCTAATCAACAAATACATAATGTGACCGCCGATTATAGTAGCAAGCAATTAGCAATATTAATTTAAAATTATTCGCAAACGAGTTGCTTTCGCAGTAAATATTAAATATTGAAAAAATCGTAAAATATTATATCATGATAAAAAAAAAATACAAAAGAAAAAAAAAGTTACAATGTCCGGGAGGGCGTTAAACCATGGAGGTGAGGAAGTTCAATTCTTCTCCTCCATGCTGACTGAAACTGAAATACTTTTCCGCAAACGAAAGATCCGAGTGTAAAAATTACTCGTTATTCTACATTCATTCTACGGATCTGTAAGTCTTCTAGGAATATATATCACAGCCTCATTATAATATTTACTACATCCACGTATGGTGTAAATTTATAAATTTCCATGCGCGGAACCCGCCCGCGTGGCATTTTTATGGGGAATTGGCGTGTGGTTTGAAGTTATAGAGATAAAAGAGTTTGTGTGAGTAATTTGTATGTGATGTGCGGCTTGGAATAACTTTGAAGACAGACAGTGGTGTTTGTATGGGTGTGGGGTGCTCTGTGACCGGATTCTTGCAATCGGATGATCAATATTTGTAATGCATACGTACGATTTCTCCTTCGTTTTTGGTCGGTTAATCGAACCGGCAGAAAACGTAAACAAAAATGATGAAGAATCTGAATTTGTAATATACAGCGGCTCGTAGCCTAGTGGCTCGGGGATTTGCCTAGCATACCAGAGGTCTGGGTTCAAATCCTTGCATGCACCACTTTCTTTCGCATTACAAACCTAATTACATACTTCGGGAATGTGGTGTATTGGGCTAATATCATAACGGTAGTTGTGTGGTATAAGCCATCCATGTCGGGTTGCATAAAAAAAAACACCTAAGGGAGGAAATAGAGAATTCAATAAAATATGTACAATCATTTGATTTGATTTTTTCTAAAGTGTGATTAATTTGTGTTTAAACAGCGCCATCTAAATGTATGCTTTTGTGAGAGTAAAAATTAGACTGAGGATTTTTCAATAATAATTTTGATTGTAAAAAGTTATTGAACGTATATTTAATAATTTAAAAATTAAATTTTAATTAACCTAGCAACTACTGAATTGGGAATATTACGGGCTAATCATGCTACGGGTGGATGGCAATCTTTAAATTCACTTTCGCCGGTGAGAGCTTCTCGTTTTTGTTCCATGCTAGTACCAACACTGGGTTTTTAGACGCCGCAGCCGTCGCCACATGGAATGAATACGCCTTTATGCCGCGGGTCAAGTTTTGGCCTAATTTAGCCGTAGCAATCCCAATTGCTGGACCACGGAGCGATGGTATGCCACAATTAAGAATTTGTTGATCCTAATGCTCTCTCCCTCCGCCGCCGCGGCCGTCCCGGTGGTCTCCTGTCAGCTTCGGGCTTATCTTGTCAATCTGACACTATTTGTCACTCGCTCAAAGCGTTAATTGGTCGACTTGAGTTAGCTTCCACATGATATTGTATTGCCACTCGACAGCTGGATAATTCTAAATAGAATTACATCTGTGACACGCTAGTGTACGGTCCTAAACCTCAAAAAATCTGAGCGAGATCACATTGGCAGTATATAGTTCCACGAGCATGAATCATTTTAGGATATAAGTTATCAAATTAGGCAAACAAAATATAGTTAATAAAATATATTCATACTAATATTATTAAATACGAAAGTAACTCTGTCAATTACGTTTTCACGCAAAAACCACTGAACCAATTTTCATTAAATTTGATATAGAGAGTCCAGAGTAACATAAGCTACCTTTTGTGGCGAAAATTATACTCAAAAGGAATGAAAGTTTGGAACTCATCTCACATAAAATGTTAGGTTCAGCCCGACATCACTTCGAAACGGAGCGGGGTTATTTAGTCAGTATTAGAATAATAAGTTTATTCAAGCGACATCTACATCAAAGCATTGCAGTCCTCAAATTATATTGTATTTATCATTGGCTGTTTCATAAGTTAACGAACATCAGGTATCTCAATTGCATCAGAAGCAGTCTACCTCAGTGCAGCTACAATATTTTCTTTCAACAGAAGCGCATTATTTATAGAGTCGGCGATAACCTCCGACAGATGGGTGCGTTCATTTCAATTAATTGAACGACCGATACTTCGCCATCGACGACGCCTTATCTTTACGCTACCATATTAAGATTGGTGAGACGCGAACCAATTTATTAGATTCCTAAGTTTAGATGCGTCTCGTTTGGATATCGATTTGTCCCCGCATCTTATTTTATTCAATGCTGCAAGCTGCCACTATTCTATAAAAGTAGGCGCTTATCATTTCTGTCAGTTTTCATCGTATAGAAACTTATTTAAGTTCTTGTAATTCAAAAATTTCTAATAGTAGAAACCGAGATAGAAACCTTAAATACCATGAACGTAAGCCTTAATGTTAAATGCCATACTCGTATCGAATTCATCAGACCTACATTGGATTGTGTTTTTACTTATTTAGTTTTTATAAAATCTGTGAATATGTTTAGTTTTTTCGAGCTTAGTGTATTATCTCAATTGTGTATTGATCTTGCGTCACCAATAAGGGTTATTTTACATTTAGGTACCATCTGCTGCGAGAAAGTTTCTTTCTACGACTAATAAAAAATCATAAGTAATCTGTTTCGGTGTTCTCCATTGGATATTTTTATGAAAGTACGCGAAGATTGAGTTGTTCTGTCGGATAGTGATACTCAATCAATTAATTATCGATTGATATTATTTTTCTTGTATATATATATATATGTATTGTGCTAGGAAAATGTAAGATCTATGTCAAGAATATATCTATTCATACTCTCCCAGATGTGGTTGGTCACCAGGGGAGATTTTTTAATGACCAAAGTCCTGCAATGGGTGGCACTAAGATTAAAAAAAACTTTTTTTAAATATTTGTGTACTTAAGTGAATTGGGGTATAAGGCTACAATAATAATTATTGTTGTTCAATGACACTGTTTACCTCGATGATAACCCAGGAACATTCTAAATTGGCGTTCCGTCTTTACTGAAAGTTGTCCATCAACAGTTCGATGAGGGTCTCGGCTCTTGTAAAACGGAACCAGACTCACCACTCGTCCCGTTGTCCAAGAGAAAACCCGCTTCCTGACCATGGCAACATTCGCATTTGAAGGAGAGCCGACCGCGGCGCGGCGCTGCTGGGCTCTGTGCAAAATAATTAGCTCCGATGATAAACTGCGCTGCACCGGCGGAAAGGTAACACGTCAGTCGAAGTGATCGCAATAAGAATCTCGGTGAAAATAACTGTGGTGAGCTCAGCTCGACACACAATTTCAATAAAGTATTGCCTTAAGTAATGGCTAACGGGAAGTTCTGTCGAATCAATGTAAAGCACAGACAAGAGGCAGACTGGAATAGAAGGAATGCAAATTCACAAGTTCTCGAGATGACGTTGAAAAAATCTTCTACGCAGGAAAATCGGGAATTCTTATCAATAATCCAGTGACACATGAACACAAACTAATTATTATCATATTTTTATAAAATATTGTGTTTAATGACGTGAAAGCGATGTTTTTCAGCACAAATGTAGTTTACAAATAATTCTAAATTTACCGCACACTTTTACGGTATCATTCGTCGTGCCTGCACGTTTTGTTTTTAGAAAAATCCAAACCGAGCCAAATAAGATCAAGATGTATTTGTGAAACTACTTGTGTATGCGGAGCTTAATTTTAAATCTTACTTCAGAATAAAATTAATGAATCTTACGCCGCGTGTAAACGCTGAAGGAAAAAAGGTGATGAAATGGAAGACTATTACTTTAGTTGCATTTGCTAAATCTACAACAGGACATCACAAACCTTACAAGTAATTAAATTTGGTATCGATGTGGTGGAAATCTACAGACATTATCCCTTCTCCTTGGCCACGTTAAGGCAGTGTACCATAGCTCAAACCAAAGACCTTCCAGAGAAAACTGCTGATTGCGTACAGCGTGCATCATCAACCTTCTTATCACTGATCCCGTCGTTAAGATGCGATAGGCCTCAAAGAGATAAGCGGTCTCAGTCGTAGAGCTGTAGCAAGCGACACTTCTCACTAAATTACTTCGAGCGACAATGCCTGTAAAATGCCCCACTAAGCCTAATAATGGGTTTCCCAGCAGGGTTTAACAGTTTTCCTGGTAGAAGAATGTACGCCCGTAATAACTCGAATAATGTTCGTTGTTAACGCATGGGAGTAAAACTGGGCGATGCTTTGTATCAATTTCTTGCAATTTGTAGCATTGAAACATTTGATGGCAACGTAATACATGCTTATTTCTTTACGGAGTGTTCTCACTCTTTTCTCGCCTATTGGATTCGTTTCGATCAAGGTGAAACAATTGGTTTCGTTAGACAATATAACTCGCTGGTTTCAAGAATTCATTGAAATTACAAGACACCTAACTGTCGTATTTAGAGTTGGCTGTCGAAATTAGAATCGTGGATTATCTAAAGACTTACCGTACACAACGCTATTTAATCCGGAGATAATTCATTTGACGTCTATTCGTTTGCAGCAACAGTGGGGTTAATCTAGAAATTCACATTCGCCGGTGATTCATAGTTACCTGTTTTCACCGATAAAAAGGCAGCTACTCCCGTGGAAACTTCTCACGCAAGTCACTCCAGTGTTGTGTCTTTCTAATTATTGTAATTGGAATGTGATGAAACAACATAAAAAGACAGCGCTGACGTCGTCCTAAAGCAAGAAAAGAAATTAATGTGATTCATATTCACCTGTCTATGTCAATTCCATGCAGGGCCTAAATACCGCGTACCATCTAAATGCCGCGTCAGCTGTGCGACGCGTCACAGATAAATAAGATTGGAGACCACACAGCCGTGATAACGTTATGCAGACACCACCGACTATTGAGATTGCAATCGATGTCATCTCGTATGTTCGACTAGGCTAGGACATCAACCTAAAATCAACGTCAACATATGATAAAACAAGTAACGTGTTATGGGCAGAGATGTAACCGCAGAGGATAACGCTTAATTTCGTTAAGAATATTCACCAATATTTCTTTATTTGCACATGTTCCCAGAAATAAAATAAGATAAATTGTAACTAACGTTTTATTTCCAGAATCGTACATCAAAAACAACATCAAGAAGTTTTTACTCGTGAGGAATTTCGAATACTTTGCTTCACTGCAGTTCGGTGGGTTAGGTTACAACCAGAGTACTCAACAGTCGGTTAGATGTTAACCAATGTTTAAAAAAATGTTTACATTTCGAGAAACGTGAATATATGGGTTCCTTAAATTTAGTGAGGTTTTTTATCATACATTGATGTCTCTCTCTACAAATGATCCGTAGTTAAATTTTATTTCTCTTGCACATGCTTGCCAATCTGGGTTCCTGCAGAAAAATCAAGAAATTCCATCATCAAAACATTCGTATCACATAATACGCATTAATCGATCTCTACGTCCATTATGCTGTAACATTACCGATACTAGATCTAAGTTTCTATTGAGATATCTCTCCACGAGCGAAGCCGTTCCAATGTAATAGAATAATCATAAGAGCAAAGAGAAAGCCGAGGTTGAATACCGCGATAAGCCCTATTAGCTTATCGGCGGTACAACTGAAGAGACGAGTTCGTGAATGGTGGGCTATAGGGGCGCGACTAGGCTTCCGTCTATTTTTCTAGCCTTTGCCCGCGGCTCCGCTAACGTGAACGTCAATATTTCACTGCATTTCCTTTTGCCTCGAACGTAGGGCTATTTTGCCACTGCTAACGAAACCGACGGTTGCTAGGTAAGATAGAATGAAAGTATTTCAACAGTGCAACGAGTATGTTATTTTATATTAGTTAATTGAAAAAAACATTCTGGACAAAAATATTGTTTTACTGTCCCGGAGCATTTTTTTTTCTTCTCCTACAGACAGATTATTTTATGATCTTAGTATGTTAAAAGATGTGTTGAAAAAATATAATAATATGTTAAAAATCCATCAGATTAATGTTAGATGAATATCTAAATAAGACGGTGTTAAATGCAGATTGAATAACCGTGTAATCAGACAGAAAAGAACTATTAAATTGAACAAAGGCTGAACTTTAACCTGGGAAACCATATCGGAATGTTCTATTACGGTTGGGTAGTGCACCTACCTACAACGCCAGCCAAGAAACATCTTCAAAACTAAACACTTTTTAAAATATTTTTAATTTTATTCTCGAAACATTTGTAAATTAAACACACTTAAACCTACTTGTTAATTCAAACCAATAATATTTTGTCATTAAAATATGCCGGTAAATAACTATAACCCTGGCGGGACGCTTCCCCTCTAGGAATGATACCCAAACCTCAACTCCTGCGCAGGTGTGTCAGGTGGGCGGGCTTTTCCAGTACCCTGCCGACAGATGAAACCCTGTAAATTTCAAAACCTTCCCTATCTCAATCAAAAGCGGTGATGGTATTAACGTAAGTTTTACGCGCACGCATCCGTAATAAAGTTTCGACGCGTTCCTAAGCAACTAAACGTGGGCCTGCGCCGTAAAATCTCGCCAATTCGCAATTCGTGATTGTCGCATCATGCTAATGTGCTCCGATATAGGCACTTGACGTCTGTGTCGGGGGAACGTGCTCCCCGACACGTAGGGCCGAGTGCACGAAAGGATAAAAAATCAAAATCAACGTCAAAGTATGATCAAACACGTCACTTTGTGTGGACAGTATGGAAGGAACTCTCTACGGATCACTAAAAGTGACCTGTTTGAACATTGATTAACTCGGCCGTCTCTTCTTGCAACCGGGGCGTAGCCGGCGATGTGTCGTCACGTTTGACGTCACGTGTCGTAGCGGAAAACAGATGATCTTGTTCTGTGTGTGATAGACCGGTAAATCAAACTAACTAATCTAAACTTTGAGGCCCAACATCTCTGTGGGCCGGTATTTTTTTGTGAAAAGTGTAAGTCAACCAAACTTTATTCAATGCACAAAAAGTGACGTGTTAAATTGTGACGTAATTATAACGTTGGTTCTGGGCTTAGTTAGGCTTAAACTAGTGATAATAAAATCTTAATCATTCTCCTTTGCGTGAAAGAATTATGCAACAAAACAATACCATAAGTCCATGCAAACTAATGCTTTCCGTAGTGGTTAGTGATTTTTTAACGTAGTTTTATTCTTTTTTCTCCAAAAAAAGTCAACTTAGTAATTCTTACACACTGTATTAATTTCTCGTGCAGGGCTAGTTCAAACAGTTGGATCCAGGGCGGCTATATCGACTGCGAAAAGTAGTTAGCCAACAATAGCTGCGTTCCGTGTAGCCTCCAACAGAGAACCTTTAATACGATCACCTAGGACTAAGGCACCTTCGCTCTGAATTAATTGTACAGAGACCTTGCGCGTTCGCAGTTCTGAACCAGCTTGCAGTGTACACGCTTCAATTATCAGTGATGCGTCTGGTAACTATCGATTGTTTTCTGATTTTTGTATTTCAACGTGAAATCGATACGATTAATCTGGAACGTAAAACAGAAACTCGTATCTTGAATTGAATCGCATCACAGCAATCATTGGGGATTCCTGTTAAAATGCACCATTCGTGCTATGAAAATTAATTATGATTTGCTTGTTTCTATATTTTGTATTTTGTGTGTTTATTTTGTGTCAGATATTATTTTATATAATTCGAAACAAATCGTATTTACCATGTAGTTTTCGTTCCATCATTAAAATGTTTGTGGTAAATTTTCTTATTGTTTTTATCTTATTGATCGACATTACAAATCACATTATCACGAGAAACGAAGATTCTGTCTTAGCGGTTTTCGCGAGTGTCGGCCTTATTTCGCTAATAATTTACCGAGCGAAGAGCGAAGCTCGAGCGCAGCGTCTCCGTTTCAGATTGGGCAAAAATGCTTTCGTTTGTCCGGGTGTGCTCTACAGGTCGTATTTCTAAAATGATTCTCGTGAAATTTTGTGAGCAGGTTTAATAAAACTTTGGAAGTGGTACTGGTTTCCCTCACAATGTTTTTCTTTATACTTTTTACAGACAAAGTGCATATTAATCTGAAATCCGCGGGCAGCGGCCACACAACTCCACCAGCACCAGACTGATGGTATTTGCGCACCACTAGACCATTAAGACGTAGTTAAGGTGAGAATTCGCGCGTAAATTGATTCTTAAGTAGGGCCCAGTCGCCGGCGACGCCACCATCCCAACGCCGAAGGGGACTGCTTACAGATTACCCCCCCATTAGTCCGGGACTTCGTGTGGGACCCACACCACGTTAGCCAGTACATGTCCGGTCATTAGGCTTCCGGAGGCGTGAGGTTTTTGAGTGCGACGAACAATTGGTGTCATCGGCATAGAAGCAGGAGGCAAGGCAGCCTTTTACCGGTGAGTTTGCATCGACTGTATTGATTTAAATTGGTGATTCTGGGGTTTAAAATAGGATTAAAAAAGTTAGATACCATTGCGCTGAGTTGTGTGAGTGTACCTAAAAAGTTTTGGTTTTACATACAAACTTAGTAATTATATGTTTTCGAATATAGCCCTCATGCGCTTTGCAAAGTTGCGCCGCGCAACCGCACGCCCGCCAAACAGAAAGGTCGTTATACCAATAGTTGTACTCTGTAGCCAGAGAATACCTGGATAGTGCTGGACTTAACCTTTGCAAATAAATATCTCAAGAATTAAAACACGTCTACGATATTAAATCGGTACCTTTATTATGCAGAAAACGATAAAGATTATGCTGGTTATATCAATTTAGTCTATTAATACTCAGCCTCTACGTACATGCTTTCTTTTTCTATTGTATGTAGCTTAACTTTAAGTGGATTGTATGTATTATGTTTAATGTATTTACTTTACCTTATTAAAATATTAAAAATTATTTTCTAATCTGACTGAATAAACAGGCACGAGCCGTTGCGTGAAACTCGACCACATTATTATCCTCTATTGGTCTCTTTTGACCTCCCGGATCACCTCTCGAAAGTGATAAAAAGGTGTGCACGAGTCACAAGGAAGAGAAACAAGAGAAGTACATATGCTCGCGAAGCATCTCGTACTACCGCCGATTCCGCGCCGATAGCGCCGGCTAAAAGCGTCGGTACTCGCTCAAGAGCGCAGATTATTTGTACTGATTATCTTAAACCGCAGTGTTGCCTTTGTGCTAGTACTTAACGTCTTTATTGCAGCACGCGAGTCTTAAGGGTGATCTGCCCTGCATCTGGGGGCCAATTTAAATATTTCCGACAAGTTTAAGGCTCCCACAGTGGAAAAGAGTTCACTCGAACGATTATTCACCAATCAGATGCGTCTATGTCGCAAGCGGCGACGTCTGTACCCTAGGCCAGAGGTCGGCAGACCGCGGCTCGCAAGCGGCATGCGGCTCTTAAGATTTTTACGGCTAATACAAAAACATCCATAATCTTTTTACCTAATGTTTGGCTCATTTCAACCAAAAATCAGCCGACCCCTGCCCCAGGCGGACGTGGGGCCCCGAATCCCATGCCCATAGCTATATTCGACGTCATTTCGAGAATAGATCCAAGTATACCTCAAAAAGGCAGGGAGTCCTCAACAGAACCGGTAGTCTCAGTTCTCACCTAAATTGGCGTTTACGTAACTTCGAAGTTCCGTAAAAACGTGAAACTCCATACAAGTTTTTACTAGATATTCTGTGGTTTTATTTCTTCAAGCTGTCGAAGTCAAACTCGGACTTCCGATTTGTATGAAAACGCGGAGTGGACGTAAACCGCAACGTCGACGTATTTACGGCAACGTTGAGTAAGCTGTCAAATCAAACTCGGACTCGCAAATGTTAGTTCGCTTAAGGGCCTGGTACTAGCCAAATCGCAAAGTTAGACGAGGCACCCCAAGTTAACTAACTAAGTCTGACGATTATAAGTGTCATTCTTACAATATATGATTCCTTGTCTAGGAATCGAATTATTTTCGTTAATGTATGTTTCCTTTTTCTATACAAAATACATTGCGGAAACGGTGTCCATTTCCGAACTTTTTTGACTAAATGTAGAAATCTAAAAGCAAATGGAAATTTTTGTTTATGCATATATGCTGTTTTTGCTTATATCTAGAAATCGAATTACTTTCAGATTTCTAATGAGAAAAATCAACTTTTTTATTTTTATTATTATTTAAATAAATGATGGAATAAAAAAATATTAACAATCCATTATCAGTCTGGAGTTCTATTTGGATTTGCTGAAGCGTTTCACTACATATTATTACATTTGTTATAAAGTGCATTTGTATGGCGCGAGTAGTTGGCTAGTCCTAGCGCCTTAACGCCCACTGCGCGCGCTCTTCAATTTCTCCATACATTTGAAAACGCCAGTCGATCGGTTTGCCGTAAACGCCAATTTAGGTGAGAACTCAGACTGCCTACTCAGGTGCTTCAGTATTTCACGCCGCACCAAAAAACTCCTGTTCTAAGGGTCAATGCTGTTCTGTGAAATTAATCTTCGGAGCATAGCTCCTTGGTCCCCATGTAGCGCCATGCCGTGCATCTTTTCGACATACGTAGTTGAGCTTCCTCTTAGTCCAAAGGGATGTAGATTTTTTTAGTGTACTGTCGGTGTAACGCCATCCCTCCGTCCCCATTCGTGCACCCATGCACTGTGCAAAGAACCAACTGATCCCCCTATATGTTTCACCCAAAGTACAACAAGGGCATGGTTTACACAGAGCCCCATTTGGGGTTTACGTACTACAAAGTTGACCGATCGTATCTCAAAATTCTTCTAGTAATATTAAATATTTATCTTATTTGCATCTATGGAAATGAAATGCGTACCCCCGTGTTGCTGCGTCCCCGATACGGCCTTCCCAATCATTATAATAATTTTAGCTACGCGGCATACCACCCATTAGACTATCCATAGAGTGAGTACGCCTCGACCACGGGATGCAAAGTCCGCTCCGAGCGTCCGATTGACAGCGGCAATATCTCTTGCTCGGTCCTTTTGTAAAGCATAGTCGAACACTGTAGATTCGATGCATTCCCGACGGTGTATTGCGTAAGCCCACAGTACATTTGGGTTATAAGTCCGACTAACCAATGATTTCCTGCATAGATTAATTAAGATTGTTGATGCTTCGGATTCTCTCAACGAGCGTCATTAACGAGCCTATGCAATAAATAATCTGCTACTCAGACTCTTTACCTAATGTTACATGGGTGGCCTTGTAGTGGAAATGACCCAAAAATTTCGCTCATACTCTTCGGATTCAGCATTCATGTAATCCGAAAATTCCAGCCGGTTGCAAAATATAACACACCTCTGTAAAATGCCGACTTTAAATCGCCATAAAATGCCCAACCTATTACCCAAATGTGCTGTGGGCTTACTTCCAGGATATTCGTTTCCTCAGCACAAAAGGAGCGCCAAATCATAATTTACATGTTCGTTTCACAGCCTTAAGCGAGGCGTTTTAATTGTTTTTCATTACGTTGAATTAAACTCTTTTTACGAAGCGTTCGTGCATCGATCTTGTTTATGGGCGATGCTATCTAGGAATATGAGTATCTAATTAGCAATCAGTAAAATTGATCGCGTTGCGAACAAGCTCTCGCGTTTTATTTGCAATATCCTTTGCTCGTAAAATGATCTTTCGCAGTAAGTATTGCCATTTATTGCTTTAATTGAGTCGCTTGCTATTACATCTTCATTCATACCAGTCGACGCAATAATATTTTCTCTAATGACGGATGCGTAGAATGCGGGCGCGTTATATTTAATCGATGTGCTAAGTAATATTGATCGCGATATAATAAATAAGGTTGCTAACTCAACCTTTGCTGTCGGAAATGGCTTTGCGTAAGATTAATAGCCGAAGAAAGCGCCATCTAGACTAGAAGAAGGTAAGTAAATTGATTAAATGATTGTGTATTAAGTTGAATTTTAGATTTGTGTTAGACTGTATTACGCCTCCTGTATATCGCGGCGGAAACCTCAAGCTTGAATCCCAGGGTACATTTTTGAAATGTGCATGTTCTGGTTCGGAAACCATCTAAAACTGTGTAGGTCTACCACCTAGTAGAGTTGAGCCCACCCGGGTTGGAACCATGCATCGCCTTGAATTATAGGGTCGAAGCGGCATTCCATTTCGCTATTTTCCATCAAATTCAATGTAGCTCACACCAAAATAGTGTCCTAGCGTGGCAACTTGTTGTTTCGGGAATGCTGTGTGATATTGAAGGCGTCTAAAAGGTCGCATTACCAAATATTTCTTCAGATTAATCTGAGTTCAGCCGAAAAAATCAGCTCATTGAAAATTTTGCTGTCCAACCTCAAATAAAAAATTAAAGATCGTTTTCAGTTGTAAATAAAATAATCTTCCTGCAAAATATAGCCGGCCGGCATGGTTTCGCAGCCCCAGAAAATGTTCTATTGAACGTCCATAGGCGTGCGTAGTTTTGTCGAGGATGCTATTTGTATGCTGTGCTTCGGTAAGCCACTTTGCTATAAGCTCAAGAAATACACAACCGTTAAATATTGAATACTTAAATCGGTTATTACTTTAATTATATCAAATGAAGTTTCATATTCGTTATAATACATTTCAATATATCGTTTCCCCGTTAGAAGGGAAGATTCGTTGAACAACACTACTTTATTTTACTCAAAACATCAATTAAAAATATCATAAGAACGAGTTCATATTTATCTAGCTAGATGGATGAGAGGTACATAAATATCTTATTAAGTGACCAGAGTATAGACCTAATATACGTATTACTATGAACAGAGTCACAGAATAAACAGGCTGGCCCGACAGCACGGCGTAAGTCTGTCGCGCGATCAGAAGTGGGTGTCCAACTAACTAGACCATTGTATGTACCACTAAGTTCTCAGCAAGTTACATGCAATGAGACACTTAAATCTCATTACGTGTCCACATTGTGGCGTTTATTTAAAAGGACCGCGATGGGTGTCGCACTTGGACGCAAATAGATAGCCGACCTAAGTGGCCCGTAGCTCAGGGGTGACTACTGTTGGTCTCTTATGTGGAAGACCGCTGTTTCGATACCCCTCTTTCTTTATTATGAGATATTCTGTAATGTGCATTTTCGTTGAGAATTTTGGTTGGCACGCAACATTACCAGTATCGGTGTAATCCGACGGTCGCAGATTATATCTTTATTCAAATGTATGTCAGCGTTCAGACCAACTGTGGAGGTCGCTTCTCTTAAAATTAATGTGAAACCTTTTGTCGCCACTATTGAAAAACTAAAAATATCGACTCGAGAAAGGTTCTGTCCTTGAGAGTGCCCTCGACCGGACAATGACGGTGTTGTATGTTTGTTGCAGCCGTACTGCAGCGACTTACCACCGGTATCGGCCTCCTGAGGATCCAGGGTATCGCGACCTGCCTCTATCTCTGCATGGATTCGTGCGGCTTCCTCTATGCACATGTGAGTATCGTGTCTAATTCTCTCGCCCCCTACGTCAGTGGTTCATTCGAAATTTTAAGAATGTTCGTACATTAAAAGTCTCCATCAGTTGTTTCAAGACAAAGGCGCAATCGCCCCTTCGCCGATACTATGAAACGCCCTTTGAGCGTTCTTAATTAAGATATTTTGTGAGGTTAGGTGGATGCTCCCTTCACTAACTCCTTTGAAACCGACGACGTCTAGCGCAGAGTCTGTTTGTCAGTTCGAACCACTTTTTTATACAGTAAACATTTAGAACCACTTTTTTATACAATTTCTATGTACATATAGCTTGACTCTTCCCATCAAATATCGGTTATGTACCATCACGCTTAATTACCTAAAGGATGAGCGGTTGGCTGACATATGACAGAGGTAGAGGAAACCTCGACTGTTCTTGATCGGACTTTAACTCAGGCGTAACCGCGAGCATGCTTTTAGTGATAAATGAAAACACGTATGATTTTTTTTTCATGCATGTATGCAGGTGGATCAAAGGGGTAACAGTGGTTTTATTTTGGAAATTAGAAAAAAAATGAAGTTATTCGAACTTTGAAACAACCATATATGTGCATACTTGTAGCCACAGTGTAAATAGCCTTTAATGTTTTCGGCTCAAAGTTGAGTGTTAACTTCACTTTGCAACTGAGAACGTAGACTCAAAGCTTTCGACCGCAGCGATTTGGGCAGGCGGCTGCGCGGGTTGTAGGTACACTAACTTTGATCTTCACTTGAATTCCAATCTCGGCGGTTTTCCAGACTTGATAGAAATGATAGAATTTCAAATTTCTTGGTTTACCAAACTCATTTCAAAACCAAGCTCCGCTCCTTTATGGAACGTGTATGAACTTACTTTTATTATTTATTCATCATCCACACTGTACTCAGATTGGTCAGTTCACCAATCACATCGAAGAGTAACTGGCATGAAACGTTGGAAATGTTTTCAACGTCCTCTTAATTTTCGCTGATTTTGCCACTGAAGACAGAGATGCGTGTTATTGACGTAAATAAATTCATTCCATTGCTTGTAACATAAAATAGTAAGCGTTTACGTTAATGATTGGAGAAAGTACAAACGCCAATACCTTAAATTACTACTAAATAACGACCATGCTATATACTAGTCGTGGGCGTTTCCACTGGTCTTTGTTTGTAACTGACGGCGCTACGTGCCACACAAGCAACGAAATCATTGATCTTTTGCAGGAAAAGTTTCCGGACCGTGTTATCTCTCGAAGAGGTGATAGACCTTGCGACTTCTTCCTTTGGAACCACGTGAAAGAGAAGGTCTACGCCAATAGCCCAGCGTCGATTCAAGACCTCAAAGATGGAATTCGTGAGGCTATCGAGGACATAGGGCAGCCACTTTGCGATTTGGTTATGAAAAATTTCATGAAAAGGATATTGTACTGTAAGATTGGTCGTGGTGGTCATTTGCCTGATGTTATTTTCCACTATTAACGTCATACCTTCTTTTTTATAATGAAATAATCATCCGATCATTTATATGAAAAAATGGCATTTTTCTTTGTAAATCAAAATAACACCTCTTATTGGAAAACCCTATATATTGTCAAGACCTACAAGTCCCAATTTTATACATAGCGATTATTCTGTCTAATAGAGCGTAGCGCTAATTTAGACATCATAAACCACCCTGGCGAATTCCACGTTGCTACGAATATTTTTATTAGTAGCTCGCGATGTGAGATATTGTAGCGTTTAGCTCGAATTCAGAGCCGTAATGACGCTGTGGCTTCGCAGCGTCCTACGCTATTCTTTGTGTTAGGGACCCGTAGGAGACATCAGGAGATTAGGAATATTTTTTTATTCATTGCTTTTACAGAAATTTATTAACAAAATATGCATATCATAAACATTTTGAAACAAAATGTTTTTCATAATTACACTATTTACCAATGAAAAGTACAAACCGACGATAATGATAATATTGAAAATTGTATTCTAAATAAAAATTCCGGAAAATAAAGTACGTAAAAACATATTAAGTTACAGGAATAACTTTACTTATAGTAACAAAATAACATTATGTCCTAACATTCTTGCTCTTAACAGCGAGCAAGGAATGACGGGAGTGGCAACCGTTTGTATGGGGGCGGCGGCACACAAAGGCGACAGCGTCGGCGAATGATTTCGCTTACTTGCTGCTTATTTTATCGAGTTGCAACGGCAGGCAGGAACACGTAAGAACTTCACAGGACGCTGTTTAGTGCAATGAACATTCGTTGTTTGCGCGTTCCGATCGCTTCTCCCATCCTTCCATGCTCGCTCGCTGCTAATATAATAATAACCATACCGTAGTGGATGGACTAGCAAAATTTGGTAAGAGCACATGAGTGCTTATGAAATTGTAGATAATTGTTGGTGCCTTTCTTTCAGTTTAATTGTATTTACAGAAATCTGTAACTCTATTGTTGAGATTGCTCTCAACAGTTCTTCTTCGCTGTGATTGCAGAACTGTCAAATGATACCAATCGAATCGAAATATGACCAATCCGACTGCAGTGTAAGTACTGTTCTACGGATGATGAATAAACAATAAAATAAGTTTGGATGGTTTCCGATATTTCCGATTATTCCGTTGACGACCACGGCGAGCCTACCTGTCAGTCGTCGGCTGTGTACGAACGTGGCGGATGCCTCCTTGACAACGGGCTGAACGATCAGCTCGAAACGTCGGAGAATGTCTCCTCCCGCCGCTGCGTGAAAAGCCGTAACATTTTTCAAACATATTATTATCATATTTTAGACTTAGATGAATCTAAGATAATAACATGTAAAGAAAAAGATAATAACGCGTATGATATGCGTTCTTTGTAGAAATGTCTGCCAACAAACCTGTTGGAGATTACCACGTTAGCAACGAATTCATAGTTTCGCCAAACGTGAATTTTCTGACACTTTCGTGTTACCGTCAAGAATGGCTTATCCCTGATTTATACAGAGTCGGCAAGACGCCTCGCGCTCGTTCAAATCACTCAGTTGTTCCAATTGAATGTTTCGTCTCCCAGCGTATCTGGATATTAATTATAGAGCAGCAGGTGTCCCCGGAGTTTCTCACCGCGTCCGCGGAGATAATTTCGACACTCACGACTTGTTTGGGGAATGTAAATATTGTTAATGACCGAGCAGCGGCTTCCATTCATTATGACAACTTTAATTTAATTAGGTAACGCCGTAGAAGAAATGACATGATCTCTCGGAAACGAAGCGATTGTTGTCGGCGTGTTGTCAGAAGTCGTGAACAGGCGTAGGTACAATACACGGATCAAACATGATCGTTTTTCGCGAGAACCTGAACCTAAATTGTATTAAGGTGGGCCTTGCCGCTCAACTCCGCGGAAAGAAGATCATGCGCTTATTTCTTGTCAGGGTTCCAATTTTACTCAAAACAGCTTTAGTTGATAGAACTGGATGCTTGATGACCACTGAAAAGAAAGGAAGGAAAAGTGGGAAAGAAGATCACGCCCATATTTCTTGTCAGATATCCAAAATTTTGCTCAATATAGCTTTATTTGATCGAACTAGATGTCTGATGACCATTGGCATTGTAAAATTATGTTTGGTTTCTAAGTTATAAGGTCCGAAAGCTCGCATTTTTCGCGCGTTTTATACAATAACTTTGGAGGTGGATTACGCAATGATAAAGTAAGAACATCTTAAAAAGACATAGTCATCAGACATAGCTTATTTAATCAAGATTTATAATCTGTTTGGGTTTTGTTCGATTTTTCACTACAGCGGTCGTGGTTTACTTTTAGCTATAAGTCGTTTTGAAATTAAAATTTTCGTAAATCTTACCAAATCATACACTATGCACATTGTCTTTTTTGTGGACATGTTGCATCTTCCTCATCACGGAGCCTGTCTTATTCTTTGAAACCGAGAAGGTCCCAGAGCGCAACAGCACGGTTTTGTACCGTGCCCTCGAATGAGTTAGGGCCGCCGGGTTGGGCCACCTTAAGTTGGATTGAACTGGGAGCTTGGAGGAACGAGGAGCGAACCCATGACCTCGAGCATGGCTAGTAGTACTTACCTGCAAGTACTTGCACTTTTACCTGAAATCCGAACAACAGCTATCCATCGTATGATTCAGCAATCTGATATAATAACAAAACTGTTCGCTATATTTATCTACCAATTCGATAATTCCAATGGCAAGGGTGGAATTGGGGGTGACACATGATCTCTAAATAAAGAAACTAACGAGCGACCAGTGAGATAGCGATCCCCGAGGCCGAATGCGCCCGCGCCGATACCGGGAATTTCACAAAAAAAACTTGTTTCTTCATATCATCATTATCGTTTGCCACGCGAGAGTTTTGACATTTTGTTCTGTCCCGTTGCTTGATTCTCACGATTGGTAGAAGTTGGCATTAGCAGAAAAGTTGGCATTGTTATGGCATTAATTCCGCCTTTCGGTAACAATATTGGCTTGAATATCAAACATTTTTTAATTTCATTCATTCACCCTTGTTTGAAAATCCGCACTTTTTGAATGATATCACAAACGCCACTGCATTGTAAAATAGTCTTCGATCAATCGCCTAGTTTCATCAGCGTTTACTACAAAGCGTTTTTTTGCAAAGATATTATCCAACGTCAAATCAAAGTTGTGAAACTAGATTAGTGCCCTAGTCCGAGTCAGTCGTAGTTTTAAGTTAACGCCAAACTTTTTTCAGAAAAAAATCGTCGTGGCGTTGCTTTTCTTAACCTCAATATCGAAACCGAGTAATCGCGCGACTGTGCTACTGAGACACTGCATGTATTATCCTCTTTTTGTGCTGACGGTTGGTAGAGCACAGGGCCGATTCATCAGAATCAAATATTCTCACATTGCGTAAGGAAGGACGAGAGAAACGACCGACAGATATCGCTATAGCGGCAGCTTAGCCACGTTTTAATGATAATATCATATAATGTAAACACTGACCGCAGCGCCAAACGCTTCGGTCAATTCTAATGTTGTCGACTTCGAAGGAACTGCACAGAACGCCATTGACTGCAACGAATATTTTGCGCGTCCCGAATTCGTAATCGAAATAAATCGTGGCTACATACTACATTGTCGCTATACGGAAGAGTTTCCTCACTCGATGCAACGGAGATTTCTCAAGACTATTAAGTCGTTGTCATAACAATTGACCCCTCCTAAACTCATGTTCAAATAGCTTTGGTTTGCTTCTTCCTCTCTTGCGCTCATGCAATTTGTCTGTTTTTATTTTCTTCTTTCCATCTGCCAATTTGGTTATTTTTCTTGCCATATGCGTAGCGTCATTTGTTCTAATTCTTTCATGTGAATATTTCTTTTGCGACAAAAAAAGATACCATTCAGTCATGTGTACCGAAATGTCTGAAAGGTAAACGTATTATAAATCAATCACCTTGATTTATACGCTGACTCTTTTCGTAGCAATGCATTTGTGAAGACGTGACTAAAGATTTATTTTAGTTTTTTTTTGTATAACTGTTTGTACATTATCTCGGAAAGCTCGATAATGTATCGAATAGACTTGCTTTTTCTTTCCGCCAACTTTAAATCGAATACACTTCATAGGCACTGCGGAAAATAGGTTTTCACCACGGCAGAAAAAGGAGAAGTATTATTTGGTCTTAACTTGCAACTCCGCTGTATGGACAAATTGTGCATATATTCGTGAAGGAAGACAGCCGCACGTCGCATGACATAGAGTCCAATTTTCTTATCTGAGTGACTCTCTGTCGGAAAGAACAACGAAACGTATTTCTGAACCACCGATCGTACTTTAATTTGATAAATCACCTGGACCCCAAAAATCAAAGTGTCCGAAACTGTCACCACAAGGGCGGCTGAACACTTAACGATATCATCCTAATCCCATTAGGGTGGCAGCACACTTAACCAGGCGTGACAGTAACAAACAAACATGCAGGGCGGCGCGTCACACGGGGTGATAGGGGGACAAGTGCCACTATTAATATTCCTAATCGGTTGCTCGCTGTCACCTACCGATTCATTAGTTAGGCCAGTGTGAGTATGCCCTTACATGATTCGTCATTGAGATTTAGCTATGCGGCCGTGGGCATGGTATTGAGTGGGGATTAAAGTGACAAGTTGCGTTGTTCCGACTGAACAGAAAATATTTGACTAAGCTTACATATCAATGCAATTAAGTATGTAATATACATTATAATATTAAAGTGCATTTGTTTCCTGTAGCAGTAATTTGTATTCTTAGCTAGTTGAGGTTCCCGGCTCCGCTCGGTCTGATTTCGTTTTGACATGCGTGTTATTTAAACGGTCAGTTTAAAAAAAATCTCGACAACATCGCCGGCTATTGGGTCCTTCTAAACCTAGAAATCATCCTCGGACTTCCATGAATGATTTGAAAAAAATATTTGCCGGATTGGTGCTCTACCAACGTTCTCAAGTTGTGCTGTTACCAACGCATTCATTTTTATCATTGACGAAGCGAATGATGAAATGTAGACCGTCTTGATT
This sequence comes from Incurvaria masculella, assembly GCA_946894095.1. Lineage (NCBI taxonomy): Eukaryota > Metazoa > Arthropoda > Insecta > Lepidoptera > Incurvariidae > Incurvaria > Incurvaria masculella. The sequence continues at coordinate 12,035,013 of OX335641.1, read as the reverse complement.
TTTATTATTAGTATCATTGAATAAATGATTTGATTTGATTTAAATATTACATTACATATACATTTATTATTATATACACTTTTTATACGTATATTATAAATATATATATTAAATTAGAAAACTCATTGTTTACGAATATTTAGAATCAGGATGTTCAGTGGTCGTCAACTAAGTAAGATATCGACATAAATCTTTCACGGTTCTTTCTCTACATCATTTACATCTTACATCTTTCTAATCTTTAATTTCTAAAAATCTTCAGCGGAAAATCAGGAGCGTCCATCTACTAGTATAATATTATAAATTCTAAATGGAGTTTGTTTTCTTTTTGAACTGATTCTGATTAATCCTTTCACAGAGACTTGCAATTCTAAGGGTTGCAAATTTCTCGCATTTTCACAATTTGAAACAGCAAAGAACAAAGCATGCAAAGATTCTAAGGACAAAACGAAGTATAACTATTCCGAGGTTGATTTAAGTTTATTAGTAAATCCCATAGTTTACAATGGTTGATAGAAACTACTGACCCCAAAGAACATACTTATGCACACTTGTATAGCTGGAGAGCAAACTCTTGATTACCGTAATGACATTATTCTAAATCAATGAGTAATGTAATCGTATTTATTCAGGTGTAAAAAGCTATCATCAAAAACATTATTAACCAAAAGGCAATCGTTTCAAAAGTTTGTTGAAGCAAAGTTTCTTTACGGACGTTCTAACTTACAAAAAGTGAATTGTCAGGAAATGGCAGTTGCAACGTTTTGCGTTGCAAGCTCGCCTCGAAAAAGCTGGAAGTTATTAACAGGGTGCGTCAGTATTTCACGCCTGACCAAAAACTGCTCCTTTATAAAGCGCAGATAAGGTCTTGCGTGGAGTACTGCTCGCATTTGTGGGTGCTCAGCTCAGCACCTGCTTGGCTCCCTGGACTCGATACAGCGTCGGGCCGTGCGTCTCGTCGAGGATCCCGAGGTGTCCTTGAATCTAGAGACCCTCCAACTCCGAAGGGATGTTGGGTCTCTCTCTGTGTTCTACCGTCTTTACCATGGAGAATGTTCATCGGAGCTGCATAACGCTGTCCCTCCGTCCCCTTTCTACCATCGCACAACACGGAACAGGCAGGAAATGCACCCGTACACTGTCGACATTCCAAAAATCAGAACCAACCGATCCTCTATGTCCTTTATCTATAGGGTCGGTAAACTATGGAATGCACTCCCTGTCGAGTTATTTCCCCTTAAGTACCACCTGGGATCATTCAAACATGGTGTGAAGAAGCACCTGGCCGGCCGGCATGGTTTTCGCAGCCCCGAAAGTTCGAAAGCTCATGGGCGTCGTCGGGCACCATGACTCATCCCGCTCATCCCCCCATACAAAAGGGGAAAGAAGATCACGCCCATATTTCTTGTTAGAGATGCAAAATTTTCCTCAAAATAGCTATATTTGATCGAACTAGATGTCTGATGACCATTGGCCTTGTAAAATTGTGTTTGGTTTCTAAGTTATAAGGTCCGAAAGTTCGAATTTTTTGCGCGTTTTATACAATAACTTTGGAGGTGGTTTACGCAATGATAAAGTAAGAACATCGTAAAAATATTAGTCATCAGACATAGCTTATTTAATCAAGATTTATAAACTATTTGGTTTTTGTTAGATTTTTGACTACAGCGGTCGTGGTTTACTTTTAGCTATAAGTCGTTTTGAAATTAAAATTTTCGTAAATCTTACCAAATCATACACTATGCACATTGTCTTTTTTGTGGACATGTTGCATCTTCCTCATCACGGAGCCTGTCTTATTCTTTGAAACAGAGAAGGTCCCAGAGCGCAACAGCACGGTTTTGTACCGTGCCCGCGAATGAGTTAGGCCCGCCGGGTTGGGCCACCTTAAGAGGTCCTGGCGTACGCCATATGCCGCGCTTTACATAAAAAAAAACCAAAAAAAGGGCCACTGCCATTGCGATCAGGGTAGCCATATTGAGTCGCCACCAGATAATGTGCGAAGAACCGTCGCTATCATTTTCCTTTTTATTTCGCTTTCTATTATTTTATGTTTCTCGTTAAATTAACAACTTTACAAGGAGCTTCACTTAGGCCGCTTAGTTTCGTTTTCAATATCGTGCGCTAGTTTCCTCTCAACACTTAAGTCCTCCTGTGCCGGCAGGACCCACCCATGGGCACATCCATCACCCGCCTCCGAGATAACGGCCGGTATCTCACCATTGTGTGACGGGGCGATATCAATGTTTTTACATTCTTTTTATAACACCATCGCCCCATTTACAGTTAAGGGCTCCCCGGGCAGCGACGGCGGTGGGAATTCGGTCAATCACGCTTTGAGCAGATCAAAGAGCATGCTCGTGCCTCGTGCGCTTTGGGCAAGTGCCTATGTCGAACTAACCTGTATTGTTTAACTATTTTACCTGACTGGGCTTGATATCACATCGATATTGGTTTGTCGTAGGGATTGGGTGCCAGGACGGAAAAGCATTGCCACACTGTATAGATCATGTTTAGACAATCATCTATAGGGGTCACGTCAGGTCAGCCGACACGAAGAGGAAGGAGGAGATGAGGAAAATGGAGTGAGGGAAGATCACCCGCCAGGTGGGACGACGACATCAAGTGCGTCGGCGGAAAGCAGTGATTCCGTACCGCTGAAGGCCGGGAGGACTTGAGAAAAATGTAAGAGGAGTATGTCCAGCAGTGGACGCAAACACGCTGACTGACTGACTGACATACTTATAGGGTTCCGTAAAAAAAATGGTACCATTATGGGATCGCTCTGCTGTCTGTCGGTCAGTCCCGTATCTATATCTTAATTGCCTGTGCTGGCACGCAAAAATAATAAGGTTGGTGGCCCACTCCATTTATTCCCGTATGTCTCAAGGACTCATACAGACTAATGAGATAACACCAAAACTGCGCAAAACAAAAAATATTAAAATATATCTTCAAAAAACCTAACTTTCTTTCTTCTTGCAAAACGTCGAGCTCGTTACAAGCCTGAAACACATTTATTTAGCTCAAAGCCCTTAGCCCGACTTATCACCTAAATTGGTGTCTGCGCCAAACCGATCGACTAGCGTTTTCAAATGTGAATTGACGAGCGCACGCGAACTAACATTTGCGAGTCTGAATTTGATTTGACAGCTTACGCTTCCTCGCCGTAAATACATTGACGCAAGTAAAACTCTTCACGCCAAATTAGGTGAGATCTCGGACTTTTTAGTCACCCATATGGGTATTAATGACAAATCTTGGCTTGGGAGTCTTTGGGATTCTAAACTGACGTAAATAGCAAATTAATTAACTTTAAATACTGTGAAATTAAAATCCAAGCTTTATGGTTTTAATATTATTTTTGAATTTGTTTAAAAAAATATCTTATCTAATTAAATTGCATCTCTGAAATTCTTTTCAAGTCCTGCGTGTCGATTTCGAAGCATAAAAATAAAAGAAAACCTTACCTCTTACTAAATTAAGAAACAATATATCTATTAAAACAACACAATGCGTTGTCTAAAGGAGCTGGAAATAAAGCGTTTGTTGATAAACACGAGAAAAGGATTAACAATGCCGGCATAACGCTCCACTACTTAACAATAGAAATGTTTCGAGCCTGATAAAAAAGGGTTTTTTAATAGCAACAAGAGCGGTCCCTGGCGAGACAATGCAACTGGTTCCCGCGCTGCTGGAGACACCGTCGCTTAAGAAATGATAACAAAAAAAACCGTGTAAACCACCCCTAAAATAGACATAATTTATACGAATATTAACGACCGCGCCGGGCGGACTCCCGCGGGTGTTTTTATTTATCATTGTTTACGGTATTTATGTTTTAATAACTTTGAAATCAATGAAAAAAGTGGTTTATTGATATTGGTCTGTGGAAAAAATAAAAACAGTGGCAGGGTTTTTTAGCCCGTTGCTATTGACGTATTCGTAATTAAGATTTATAACATTTATTTTTTATTCCAACAAAATAAATGTATGGTTCCATCTTGGTTATTCGGTCGTTTTTAGCTAAACCAAAATTTAAACACAAATATATGTAAGTATCTTGAACGCGTTACAGATTTCTAGCTATCATACATTATATATATTAGTCAAATAATGTACTATGTCCAATGCAGTACCATGCTTCATCCTTAGGAACGGTTTCATCGGTGCTATTCACAGATATTTAAAGTAGTGTTATGTACGTCTATGGTGTTATGTATGTCAACGTTATAATAAATTCACATATAATGGACCTTTTGGTCGTCACTTAATTTCTTCCAGTACATGTTGTAAGATGCGATTGAGACAAAAACCAATAATCACAATTATTTTATTAAATGGTTACTAAAAGGAACTTTTGCAGAAAATCCCTTTTTAATGTTAAAACGCGTATGCTCTTGCTTATGTTTAGGTCGTTGTTGTATCTTTATATTGTACGCATTTAATAATAAAATATATATCCGCCCGAAGAGAATATTATCCACATTCGTTGTCTTGTTCCGCGTCTGGGCTTCGCTCAGCTGTGGATCTGTGAAATAGTAAATTAGCTTTTTATGCATCGTTAATGTTACATTTATCTAATTTCGTTTCTAATATTAACCCGATACCTTTTCTCGTTTTTACGAGGGCTGCCTTTACGAGCGCATCTAAGATTGAGAGATTATTGTTTAGCAATAAACTTCGACCAATCATCCGTTTTGATATCCTATTACTCCAGTTTTTTTTACATTACGGGTTTCAGCGATATTTGCAGAATTTATAGGTAGTATTATTTCAATCAAAATATATGCTTTCTGGTTTTTTTTATTTTTTACGGATTTAGTTGAAAAAAAAAAAGATAGTGACGAGATTATATTATAATTATATGTTTTGTTTACGTAAGGATCAATTAGTACAATAAATTAGTGACATAAACTTCGATGTAACTTTTGCAAATCAAATATCTATGAAAAATCTCGGGAATCTTCTCATGGACACATTTATCGCAATTTTAATTATAATATCTACATAATTGTGATTTGACAACAATGTGAACAACAACATTGTTATTTTATTATTTTTTAAAAAAATATCGTGTAATTTTCTCATTCTATCCACCTGTCTGTGTCCTATTATCTGAATACAATGATTTGTCTATTCTGCTCCGCGAAAATATCAATTCTTATTTATTCATTGGTAATAATGTCGTAGACATTAATATCGTGCAACTGTTTTCAATTTGCCTTTAAAACGACGAATTGTATTTGGCTTTGGTTTGGCTTCAGTTATTCCTTAATTTCTAAGAAATTCTATGAGAAGATATTAAAAACGATCAAAATTCCATTTAAAACTTGAACTATTTTAAAAACGCTAAAACGTTAATATCCCAGTCCGTTTGTTTGTCAATGGCGGTCAGGATCCCAAGAAATTGTCGCATGCCTTTCGATTTCGGATAAAAAAGAGTTCGATGCTATGAAATATGTTTTGGTCGCCTGACCGCGGCCTGTTCTCGGAATATTGTGTTTCATTTCCTCCATAGTTAGGGTTTGGGATCGAAAGGATGCCAGAAGTTAATTTAGATGGTAGTTCTAGAAAAAACCCAAAAAGTTCTAATTGAAATCTTTCAGCGAGGGTACATAATATACATAAATGTAATATAAATATAAACAAAAATAAACTTTGCTTAATGCAACATAGAACATTTATGCCCTAGCTTGATTCGCTTATTATAACTTGATACAATTTTTAAAATTAGCTGATGTATACCGTGTATCGCTCGGGTCAATGTCGTTTTAGACTGATGTCGAGCCGAATTATTTTCATAATGTTATATTATTTTCCCAAACAAACTTTGATCCTCTATTTCACAGGTTAATGTTCGCCACAAAAGGTAACCTATGTCCTTCTTTAAGGTCCAGAATCAAAATGCAAATGAAAGAATTTGAAGTGGCTAATGAAAACGGCTATATTTAACATGAATCCGAAAATATTGTTCGTAGTATTCAAGGCGTTCACCATTAAACTTTCACCTGTTATTACAAAGGACGCTAGCGACCTAGTAGAGAGTAGCTTGGCGTATTCAGTCAGAATATGACATTAGCATGACAAAACGCTAGAAATGTCTTTACGCTCATTACACCTGTGTGTTCGTATCCGCCTGCTCATTGCCGTAGTTTAAGTTTACAGATTTGCAACAGAGTTCAGTTTTAAGAGTATACAATGCTTAATGCTCCACTAAAATTATAATATAAATAGGTATAAATAGGCATACCATCATGGCCAGCTCTAAACTTTCGAAATAAAACTCCTTCCGCTGCGTGAGAAGCCTAAACACGATGGACAGACACACGTACTTTTTTGACAATTTCTTCACTCATTTACTCTACATGTTCAAACCATCTCAACGTAGCCTTCTTCGTCACTGTATCTGTTTAGTTAACAATGTTATCTATCTAACTCTTCCCCGCGCAACTTGCCCACTAAACTCTCCAAGCCATTTCTTTTATTATTCTTCTACTGGACGTATTCTGCATAAGTTGCTCTAATTTTATGTTCCCATAATATAATTGGACAAAAACTAAAACTATCAGATGCATCTGTTTTAGATGAATTGGTTTTACTTAGTGAAGAAAATTCCCGTTTTGGTGATAACGCTACAAAAAGTAACTTTTCCATGGAAGCTGATTTATTTTAAATAGATATTGTTACTTATTAACTTCTCTCTTTCATCGGAGATGAAACCGTGAAACCACATCAATGACCACCTCTGTTCTATGTGCAAAGTTCTGTGGATTGCAAGGAGGTACACTTGCAGCATCAGGATCGGTAAATGAGAGAGGTCAACTATTCCGAAACATCGCTGACATCACAGCGAGATCTCCACGCTATCTATCTTTTGATTTTCCATGTCGTTAGCTTCTAATCGAGTGGCGGTCATAAATTTAAATTGATATCCGTTCATGGTTGTTATTTGACGATCTTGATTGAATTTGATATCCAATGTCGTCGCGCAACTCCTGCGTCATCTCACACTGTAGGGGGTCCGCACAATAACTTCCCACATTACTAATATTGTAATTATGTAGATCATTTTAGTATATTCAAGGTTACCGTTAAAAGGTTTGCTATTCGGGTTTGATTTGCGGCTTCATATTAGGTTCTTGAATATTGTAAAAAAAAAATTCGCACGCAGCACGGATTCCGAAATACAATATTTTAATGCAATTGAATATTTATATTACTTTGAAACAATCAATTTTACTGTAAGTCGTTTGTTTCTACTTATAGTATGTATTATTATATTGAAGCTAAATTATTCGTGTGCATGTATTAGGTTCAATATGAAAATACTGTTCAGGGTTGTCAGATAATTTATGTTTGTGATGCAAAACATTGTAAATGTAATTCAACTTGGGAATGGGGAGATTTCATTTGGGGATTGTCAAAATTATCAGCAGTAACCATTTTAATGATACTTATTTTTTCAAATGTTTCAATAGGGTTCTTTTGATTTTATACATTGTTAATGGTACAAGGTTTTTAATTTAATCTTATTTGTACCTATTTGAATCAAGTCATATATTCCCACAATTCGGTTGTAAACAAATTTTGGAATACTGTAATATTCTTTAAATCTGTATTTCTGGGTGTGATTATTATTGAAGTTATTATATTTTTATTATACGTTATTTATGTATAATAAAATAATTAGTTGCATGGGTATGAGTACTAGAATAGAAGTACAGATAGGAGTATCAGCCATTTAATGAAATACTGGATTTAGCAGACCCCAAGAATTAGCTCTATCAAATCCAGACAACTTAACTTTCATGGTTTGGGGCAGTATTTTCATGCGTACGTTTCTTTTGTTGCAGAAGGATTTCTCGGACGACTGCGTGTTCAACGAGCACATGGAGGAGAACAACTACAACACGTACTCGCGGACCGGCGGCGGCAAGAAGACATTCGTGGCCCTCAACAACCAGGGCAGGCCGCGCCGCCTGCAGCTGCCCGAGGGCCGACCTCTGGGGAACCTCTCGGGGTACGCGCTCACGATCACCCGTCACCCGGCTCACGGCGCCAGCGCCAAGCCCTGCTCCCGCCGGCACAAGGACAAGCACAAAAAGAAGAAGCTGCCCCCGCCCTTCCACAGGAACTGCGCGAAGAGGCTCAAGCACAAGGGGCCCAAGAAGCACGAGACGAAGAGGCGAGGGAGGATGCCGAAGGCGCGGCGAAGAGACAACGGCACGACCACCGAGCACGAGTGGGAGGAGTCGACGACGGAGGCAGAGGTTTTTCGGGCAGCGGCCGCGCGGGAGGCGGTCGCGGGACGCGCGTGACGCGGCAGCTCCTGGCGCTGGCGGCGGCCGCTGCGCTCGCGCACCGACACACTGTTTTGAATATCGCGTCTTTTTTTTCAGCGACAACCCTGTCGAGCTGGTTGATAGCCCGGGCGACTTCTGCTTTGATTTTTAGAAAATACTACTTATACAGCCAGGACTGCTCTTGAAACACCTAAACCGAATAGAAACGCAACATTTTTAAGATGAATATAAGATTAGGCAAATAAATTCACTCTGCTCAGTTATGGTGTATTTATTGTGATCTGAAGGAGGAGGTCGAGCATTTTGTAGCATTGTCTGTCCGTTTCTATCTTATTTCTTATTTAATCGAGTTACATATAGTTCTGGCATTCCATCGAGCAGTTGTATTACTATATGTTCTGACTTAATATTCATCCTTAATGGGTATTAATTCCTAATTTTGAATGTATGATGAGAAGACGATTTAATCTGTAAAAAAATGTGCAAGTGAAGTCGTTCGGCCTGATCTTTAGGGCTAGTTATGTGAATTGATGAATAAAAATCCACTCCGTGTACATTGTAGTTACACCCTTACCGGTGGTATGATCACTTCCGCTGAATTAGTCAACTATATGCTTGGTTCCGCGAGAGATTATAGGCTAATCAAATATAATTAACCTTTTCAATATAGTATTTTTCGCCGAAGTTATCAACGATAATATTCCAAGTTTTCCAACATTTCAATTTGAAAAAGTACTCAATAGAAATATCGCCCTGTCGCAAAATTGTGACGAACAGATGAGCTTTCTCTTACTATGCTTCTTTTGGGTTATGGAGCAATTCTTCCAGGTACGCTACACACTGAAAAAAAAAACTGTCACTGAATCGTTTTAGTGAAATCACTGTAACCAGTTAATTTAATTTCCGTCAAATTTTAGCCATTGTCGACAAACTTCACACAGTTGATACCTTGTTCAATTTTAGTATTTACGCCAAAACTACACAAAAGAGCTAAACGTATTACCTGGTTAATAATATTATGGAAATAAAACTTGCGAAGATGTATAACGAGTGTGCGAATTTTAGATGACGAAAAAGATAGGTTTTGGTGCTCAATGTCTGTAGTCCAGTCGAAGACAACTAAAATAAACTTGAGATTGGCTTTGGTATTTATTGACACATTCGTTTTCATCACAGTTTATTTATCCGAATCCAACTTCTGTCGCAACTTCACTGTTAAATGTATTAACCTTCTTTTTCTGGAACTTTCGCCTACAATAAACTCGCTTACACATGGAAAGTCCCTCACTTAATGGAGTATTAGATCAGAAGATAACAACACTCTTACAATGATGTCAGTATACTGGAAGCTGGCGCTAACGAAAAATCTTATCATTAAGGAGTTGCCATCAAATTACATACCGGCGTTTCATTTAATTAAGAAGACTGTACTGGACTCGTATCCATAGGTTTATTAACCCCGTTGCTATTCACACGTATCTCTTCGGCATCTTAAGTGCTCGTACTACCTGACGTCTACAAAGTAGGGCTTAGTTTTCAACGCAGTATTCAAATAAATAAATTATTATGTAAATTCTAAACGCCGCTCTTGATTCGGCAGTAAAATTGGGATTTAGGGGACTCATCGGTGTTCCGGTCAGCTATAAAATTTGGGTCTTTTCTTTTGTCGCCTGAGGGGCGATTATTTATAAAGAGTGCTTATTTTGTCGCAGCTTTGCCCCAGGAATAAATGTTTTATTTCGAGCAATTTAATTAACTTTGCATAGAAACATAAATGTTAATTCGGCAATATAACTGACTTTAGTCTGAGATTATTAAAATAGTATTAATTGAAACATAACTTAAAGTTATTATAATTATGCCCAAGGCCACAGCCAGTATTCTGGAGATGAAATCGACTTGCTCAAACAAACATTTGCATATCTAAAGTAGAGATTGGTATCTTGTTCACCCCAAAAGATCTTGATTAATTCCAAAGAAAGCATGTAAGAAGAACGCTCATGTATATTGAAGGAACGTAAGGGAACCGATATCTGTGAAAAGGAACGACAACGCCGAAACAAAATCGACTGAAACATTGGACTGAGTATTGTTAGCGGTTTGGGAATTGAAGGTGTTAATAATAGCGTAGGGTGCGGCGCGGAGCGGTTGGATTCAGAGCCATCTGTTCACGTTAAAAGGTTCCATAGAGTCGGAAGTAGGCGATATACGTCTGTATCATTCTGTCGGGTTTCAATAGGGTTATAATGGTGAATTTGGTTGCGTGGTAAAGCTTGTGTCATGGACATTTACCCGCGATCAATTTGGCAAGCGACATCCGTGCACCCAATTCTATGTGACTCCAAATATATTCTAAGCGACATTACAAATGCAATTGATTTAATGGGTCTACATATTTATGTAAAATAGCGGTCTCCATGGAAATTAACCGTTATTCAGTCTCAGAAATGATCAAATACCTCAAAATGTTTTACGAAAAAAGTGCCCCAGCCCGTAGCTCCGTGTAGTGATAAGTAATTAAGTGCTACTAGCAACTAGAAGCATCTGTACTTGTACATAATTAATTTGTAAATTATTTATTATATTTTTCCATAGAGAAAGTCGTATTTTGTTAACGATTTAGTTGAATTTTTAATTGTATTCGCATCTCTGTTGAATCAGCCGTTGTAGATACGTAGGCCAATACGCTTGTACTTTTAGTGACGATATGATACTGATCGCGTGTAGTGAGCCCCTTGCAGCTGGCAACTATATAATACGACTACAGATCACAGAAATAAAATGCAGTGATCTATGAGTACGGCCGTCGAAACATTACAGAATTGACAGTTTCTGAAATGTGACTAAGATTTCTTGGAAGTGGTGCCCACATTGCGCAAACATATTTTCATAGTTAAGGCCACTGAATTGGAAAGCTGCTGCATTGCTTCTAGTTTCAGTACTGCGCGCTTGTCGCCGTCTTATATTTAATTGCATACAACCTGAATAGCCTCGGTCGCTCGACCACCGCCAATACATAATGACCATAACAGACGAGCGCACTTCGCGATAGATTTGACCAAATGGCAACATGCCCTGGTAGTAATAGTTCATGTTACACAAATAGGAGCGATCCAAACGTGTACTAGAAGTATGCGTAGTGGGCGTGTTAACTTTAATACACCGATTATCTCAGGACTAAATCGCATTGTGTATGGTAAGTCCGGAGATAATACGCGTATTAAATTTTGACAGTTCACTCTGAATACAACTGTAAGACTGTAATGGAGTAACAAATAACTCAGGCCTCTATTACGAGTTACAAATCACTTATTCGAAAAATCGCTAAGATTATCGATTTCATTCGATTTTCATCATTGAATAGAGCAGGCATTTGAAGCATACATTAAATCTTCTGTCCACGGATTTTTAGAAATATGAAATAATATAAATGTGTTGAAAATATGTATCTACACAGATATTTAAAAAAACCATGGACGCGATTTAGTGTATCCCTCGAATGCCTGCTCTATTCAATGCTGTAAACCTATGACATCGATAAGCTTAGCGATTTTTCGATAAGCGATTTGTAACTCGTAATAGAGGCTCAGAAGTATGTATATTAGACTGCGACAAGTGGACTTGTACTACTATGCTCTTTAAACCCGTTCTGAAAACAAGTTTCACGCAATGGCAGAATTAGGCAATTTTGCAATAATTTTACACCAAAATATTTTATTTAAATGGTATTAACATTAAACATGCATTTTATCTATATCTTTAAGGGGCAGACTGAACTTTCGTGAAAATGACCAGTGATATTAACGCGTATGCAATCTGACACATGTTATATCGGTAATCTTTCGACGGCCTCAGTATAAGTATTGACCATTGTAGGCCGGGAGCGGGCGCTAGTTTAGTTACGTAAAGGTAAGGAGCAACGTTACTGACTTTATTATTTCCCTTTTTAAAAATATCAAAGCTGTATTTAAAGCTTTATCGAACCAATAACAACATTTCTAATACCTACGAAATGATAGATGTATTTTTTTATTTATAGATTTATTTTTGCGCTTAGGAAATTAAACGAGGTTATTTTTGTGGATCGTTCCAGTCCATTGCATGACGTCTAACCTAATCTGTTAGGTTTTCGCATTTTATATTATAATGGCGTTTGTTATATTTTTGCTGCCTAAGCCTGTCCTTCGCGCAGTCAAACGCACGCTTCTATCGCGAGGGGAAAACAACCTACCTTATAGATTTTGACTTTGATGATGATTGAATTGACTTGATGACGTTTTGGAAGGATAAAATAGGGAACTGAAAGCACCAAATATAACTTTTTTTATGTGACTGGACATGGATGGCTAATACCACACCTTCTGTCATGGTATTAGCCTAACACACCACATGGGAACTAGGTGCCATGCCAGGACCTTCCTTATATTGCACGGCTACATTGAACTGGATGGAAAACACGGACAATTTTTTATTGCCGCTTCGACCGTCGTTCATTCAATGCGATGGTACCAACCCGGGCGGGATTAACCCTACCACCTAGTAAGTAAGGAAGGGGACCTACAGTTTCACGTGGAATCCGAACCACGGCCAGCCTCTCTCAACGGTCGAATGGTCACCCATCCAAGACCAGACCAGACCCAGCGTTGCTTAACTTCGGAGAACGATCGCCGAAGTGTCGCGCCACTGGGCTATTGAGCCTGACAAAAAAATGACTAAACGTCATTTTAGTTTTTCTTAAATAGTGTTTCTCCAATTGTAGTCATGTAGAATTTCAGATTTAATAAATATTTTATTGCGTAAAATCTGCTCATAATAAAACATATTTTTTCTTCAAAAAAATTATTGAATTATTTTTATTCGTTTTCATGAAAACATTAACTAGCAGTAATTGTTACTAAACACAAATTAAGCAAGGTAGTCGTGAGCACCGATATGGGGTCTCAGAGTACCCATTAGTTGACATTTGTCAACCTAAATTCGCCTATTGATGTTTTTGGGCACACAACCGCACCAACTCGGGCGGGATTACCCCTACCCCTTAGTAAGTAAGGAAGGGGACCTACAGTTTTCACGTGGAATCAGAACCACGGCCAGCCTCAACGGTTGAAAATGGTCACCCACCCAGAACCTAACTGTGCTCAGGGGTGCTGCACCCAGCTTACCGAATCGCAAGGCTTAGTACCACTGGGCTACCGAGGCTGATACATGTGTTGGGAGCCAGCCCATTGCTGTGTCATCTAACTATTTACTAGAAAGCCTAACACTACCGAAGTAGTGGGCTTCCTCACTATATTTTCTTTCACCGAAAAGCATTCGTGTTACTTAATATTTTACCTATGAACTTAAACCTCGCACTCCTACCTATTAATACGTTGCTCCATAAAAAAACATTGATGTAATTTTTTTTGCGCCCTCTCCCGGACAATTTAGCCCCGTTGGATATTCCATGTAGTTCGCATTTCCTGCATTGTGCTAAGGGAGAAAGTGACGCTTAACGCTGCTCGGTGGCGCTCTGTGAATAACTTAAATGAATATGTTTATATTCGTGAATGAGTGCATGTCTTCTATTTAGAAATATTATTTATGACTTGAATATTGTTGGGACGAACCGAAATCGAAATATATTTTACATCTGCCAGTGATGTTTGTGAAGACTTACCCTGTGAATAGATATCTCAGCAGTAGAGATAAACCAGAAAACATAATTAAACAAGCTAAAGTCTGCAGGCGGTGTTTCAAAAAATCTGTCTTCGATTCGTTCCAGCAATTAAAACATATTGTTGGTGGAATTCTCGATATTGTTAATATTATAATATGTACTCAGTTCCGACACAATGTGAAAATGTTTAGAATTAAGTGAATGTTAATTTAGAATAAAACTCAGTATTTCGAAAATATAAAACTTAACTCCAATGTTCCATTGCAGTATCTAGTTTTATAGTTTTTATATTTATATACGATTAATGAATTAAAGACGAGAAAAGTTCAACCTTGTACATTAGCACACGTGCCATAAGCTCTTTTCTATATAGAATCGGGTAGCTGAAGTTTATTACATAAGATTCTGAATATTTATTAAACGGTTTTACATTCTTAAAATCATATTATGTACTTTCCGGGGGCGAGTTGACCCATCGCGTTTGTAAAATGTTAACAGTGGTTTAAACAATGTGTTAGTCAAACAGTGTTTTCTTCGAATGACCAAATATCATGGAAAAGTAACTATACCTACTTACCTACATACAAATATTGCAAGATAAATTGAATGTACCTACATTGTAACATGATTTAATAAGATATTTCAATGATAATATTTGGTCACCTGTTTTTTAATCTTAGAAGTTATAAATATCTGTGAAATTCTCGTACTAAAATGTGTACTGAACGTTCTCATCCGCCGGCTGAAACCTATAACAATGTCCAAGAGGATGATTGCCAAATTTGAAATGCATACTAGACAGTAAACTTGCTACCGCCGATTACTATAAAATATAATTCAGTAAAAATTACGATGTTGTTTTATTCTTTGTACAAAATTGTGTTTCAACGTCGTATAATTAGGTGGCCTTAAGCGTTCGTGTTTTTTCGTCATTTTTTCGTCACTCATTCGCTCTACATATCCAAACCACGTCATAATACTAAATTCTTAATTATTCTAAATTCTTGTCACTATTTATTTTTTCAATTCACGCTGCTCTCTAACTCAATCATTATGAAACGCTTACTGTAAACTCAATTAGGACACTTTCCCCGGGAAACGTTTTTGAACAGCATTTTGCTGCCTAATTGAGGCCTTGTTTTAGAAACCGGTTTAGTCACGCTTCGTTGTAAACTACGACATGTTTAACTTTATATCAAATGCTTTAAAAAACGATCGACCTATTTTATTTATAGCGGGCTTATGATAGAACTTTACTATGAAAGAGATTAAGTAAACGCATATAAATAAAAGCTTAGATGATCTAAACGAACCTAATACATTCGAATGCAAGCCAGAGACGTGCGGACAAATATATCAAACACGAAGTATTCCATCTGAATCTTGAATACGTAGTATTAATCGTAATTTTGATAGTATTAGGGTCCTATTGCATAGATTTAAAATGTATTTCCATGTCATCACTAATAAAGACACCAATAAACCCACAAGAATGAAGGCCTGCCTTGATCACTTCATGATTAAAACAAAGTATCGTACACTAACAATAGTAGTAGATAGCGCAAACACTGATCATGCCGCGGAAATGCTTGGAATAGAGAATCCGATACATTTTAAAAACAACAAACAACTATTAAGAACATTCACAGACTACAGCTAGATCTACACAGAACTGATTGAAACATGCTGGAAACATGTTACCTCCTACACCGATGTCGATGAAGCGACAAATATATTTGTTGAAAAATTGCGAACCCTAATTGATAAGTATACCAACGCAGAAAAAAATATATGTAGAGAATATGTACTCAAACCCTGGGTTACGCCGGCCCTATTGAGGTCAATTCGAAAAAGAGATACACTCTGCACAAAACATGTAAAAGATATCATTAATACAAATCTCAAATCAGTTACTTCAGATATAGGAACGTGTGCAATATTTCACTTAAAATTGCCAAGAGACAGTATTACGAAACGAAACTTAAAAAATAAAAAAAATATTTTTGAATTACCTGGTAAATTATAAAGGAAATCACGAATAGCAAGAGACATAGGTAATAACTTATGTACGCGCCCAGGCAGGGCGTACTTCACAAGCGAAGGAGTTGCAATGCCCGGTAGCCTCGGGACGTTACAGCGGGCCACCATAGGAGTAGGAACAGCCACCTACCTCCAGCAGCATCAGCTCCTAGGCGTCAGGTCCCGGGACAGCATTCGGCGGCACAGCCCAGACGAGGCGACACGGCGTGGTCAGGCGCGCGGCGGGTTGCGGGCGTGGAGCCCTACGAGGAGCTCCACGGTGAAAGTTTGCGGGGACGCGGCGCATGCGCGCACCATGCGTGACAGCTAGTAGGCGAGAGTGGGTGGCATAGGAAAAACTTCGGATGGGATGAATGCTTGTGAAGTGCAAACTACCCACCTAGCTCCCCCATGCCATATTGGCGTGAACAACTTACATAAATGAAACAATTAAAATTCGACCTCTTTTTAATGTACTCATTCGAGATATTGAATGAGGAACTTGGATACCCACCATTCCGGCTAACCATTCCGAAGTGAAATTATAGCCCCTCCGGAGTGGAAATTATAGTCACTCCGGGGTGGAAATATAAAAATTCCGGAGTGGAAATTTGAACCATTCTAGATTTTTGTAGGTTCTCGGAGTAAACCTTTCATTCCGGAGGTCATTTCGGACGTGTGGAGTAGGAATGGGAATGCATTCCTTTTTGGAGAAGGAATGACCCATCGCTAGTTGATACCATCAGCCGCAGATCCTCTGTTGATGAAGCTACCAGGTCAGCATCGTCAGCGTACGGAAGGCATCTGATAAGTTAGTTTTCGCATTCCAGATAGCAATATAAACTTGTGTTCGACGTGCAACAAGATCGAAGCGACAAACAAGAAGGAACTTGACGCAAGTGAGTGCACTTGCGTCAAGTTTAAATCAAACTTTCTAGTTTACACCCAACAAAATTGTAATGAGGAGTTTCATGAAGATGTTATTCAATTATCACTTCGACACATTTATGCAACACTTGTGGTGTTTTCACGTCATATATTCGTGTTATATATAAGTAAGCTAGCGACATATATTGACGAAAATGTAACATGACACGTTTGCAGCAATGTTAAAACAAACTATGTACAAAGTCCTTCGCGATCCTTATCTTGACAAGTTTAAAATTATATTGAAATAAACATGCTGCGGCAAATTTTACGAAACAAGTTAAAATCACAGATCAGCAAACTTGCGGCAACCGCCCTTGCTATTTGGGATATTTAGTGGACTTTTTCATTGAAACCGCATACAAAATTGCTGGCAATAGGCCGAAGATGTCCAACTCACGAGTCTGAACAAATGGCGGAATATTTACAGTGACTGTTACAATTCCACCGGATAGGCGTAAATCGCCTCCTTAAATTCAAGCTTAATCTCAGCAAACGCGTTTAACATGACGTGGTGCTGATAAAAAATGGTGTAAACACAACGAAAACTTTGTTAGAATTCGCCAGAGTAGTTTATGATCTCCGCATTTAGCGCACCGCCTCTAGTCACAACACACGATGTCTGTCATGTCCTTGAACTCTCAATTTGTTTCTGTGTACGTCGCAAGTACAATGACTCCACCGTTGAACAAGAATTGAAATATCTTACATTTGTCTGCATGAAACACACGGAAAAAATAATTGTCCGAGTGTTTCATGCAGTTCAATGCAGCCGTGCTCGTAAAAGGAAGGTCCTGGCATGGCATCGAATTCCTTTGGAAATACGGTGTGGTGGGCTAATATTAGCAATTCGTGGTGTTAGCCATCCATGTCCAGTTAAATAAAAAAACCGGCCAAGTGCGAGTCGGACTCGCACACGAAAGGCGAGACGAAAGGTTCCATACTATTGTATATGATTTCACACAAAAAGTCACGTTTTCATATGCCCCCCCCCTTTAAATTTTTTTTACCTATTAGTTGTTATAGCGGCAACATAAACACATACTCTGTGAAAATTTCAGCTGCCTAACTATTACGGTTCATGAGATACAGCCACAGAAATCAGAATTTCTGTGGATACAGCCCTGTGACAGACGGTCGGACGGACGGACGGATGGACGAACGGATAGACGGACAGCGGAAGCTTAGTAATAGGGTTCCGTTGGCACCCTTTGGGTATGGAACCCTATAAAGTACGGTACCCTTAAACCGACAGTATACTTACTAGTCCGAAATGGCATCATTTTTCCAACTTTGCACTAAAATGACTGTGGCAACCGTTTGCAGCAGTGACAAATAATAACACTCAATTTTGCAAAATTTTATATTGCCATTAACATTATGCATCTCGAATTTTGCAGCGGGATTTCGGACTTTACTTATTTTCAAGTCGCTACGTTGAAACTGAGCCTCTATTACAAGTTACAAATCACTTATCGAAATTTCGCTGAGCTCATAGGCTGAGATAAATAGTCGTAACAAAAACTAAGACTAACCAAAAGTAGTACTTTGTGACGTCAATTGGCTTTCAAAGTAATGCCATCAATATGGCTGAGATAAATAGTCGTAACAGAAACTAAGGCTAACGAAAAGTAGTACTTTGTGACGTCACTTTGACACATTTTGTATGGACGAAATCTCAAAGTAATGCGAATTGACGTCACAAAGTACTACTTTCCGTTAGTCTTAGTTTCTGTTACGACTATTTATCTCAGCATATGTGTCAAAGTGACGTCACAAAGTACAACTTTGCGTTAGCATTAGTTTCGGTGACGACTATTTATCTCAGCCTTAGTTTCCACAGGTTGAATAGAGCAGGACTGTGAAACTTGGAGTGACAGCGAGTGGTGGAAGCCCTTCCTACATTTTTAGAATCTCTGTCAAGTGTATTTTAATGTTGGAACCATTTTCATTTAAGTTCAACACTGTATTGTATCAAGTATACATATACATAAATTTATTGTTTCAAAAGGAAGATCTAAAGCCAAACCAAATGGCCTAACACTAAACTAGTAATAACTACGGAATAAAATCTCTTGAAATCGTCTTACCACGTTACGTAAGTTCAGCATGAAAATCTTTCAATTTAAAAAAATTCAAGATCATTGTTTTTTAATGTACCCATAAATCTTTTTTGAATTACAACTTATTCGGTTGGACGTGTATTACTAATATGTATTAACATACTAGCTGAGATACCCGGCTCCGCTCGGGTCAATGTCATTTTGGACTGATGTCGGGTCGAAGTGGACCGCATTATTTCCTGGATATTATATGATTTCCCCATACAAACTTTCAACCTCTATTTCATCCCATTCGATTTTCCTACTCCAAGGGCCAGATTATGTTAAATGGCTTAGGCGAGAAAACGCAACGGACGGACAAATTACTTTCGCATTTATAATATTAGTAAATATTATTAAAACATCTTTTCTATAGTTACACAGGGTGTGTGGTATCCTAATAATAGCGTGCTCTATCCAGATTATAACGCGTATTCGCGAGAAAGGAAAGTCTATAAACTATCTCACGAGTTCCTGAGTACAGGCGCTGAACGACGTTGCCCACAGCACATTCCTCGGAAGTTTACGTGAGGCACTGTTTGATTGCATATAGTATATACATATAGGCACTGTTGCATATACATATCCTTACGCCAATTTGGTGTATATACCAGTGAATGAATCGGCTACTGAATGCTTCAAAAAATCATTTTTTTAACATAGATTAAGAACGTAGAATATATTTACGTTCATAGTTTGTTTCAAATATAGCTTAACATCAAATCTTCAATATTTTTGAAATTTCAAGATACGTTGTTGTTTACGTCCTTTTAGAACTAAATCAAATGCAGATGTTATCACGCCCATAATGCTGATACCTACCATTTCAATCATCAAATATTGTTTTGATAGGGGAACATTTTAGGACGAAACATCTCTTTAATTTTCGATTACATAAACTCAATACTAGGTTTTATTATGTAACCACCTACCGTCATTATATTATCCCAAAACACCACAAAGAAACTAGGTGCCATGCCAGGACATCCTTAGATATATTCCACGGCTATATTGAAGTGGATGGAAAACACGGACAATTTTATTCCCGCTTCGACCATCATTCATTCAATGGTACTAACCCGATGATGGGACACTATCCGTCTCCATGGTTACGGCGCGCGTCATAGAACCGAGCACAGGCGAACATTCCCTGAGTTTCTTGCATGTGCCAACAAGGAGAATAGGTACGAATAAGAATAAGAAATTTGATTTGCCACAACGCATACGTACAAAGGAGTAATGAACATGAAAAAACTAAACTAAATTAAAAACAATTAAACATTGCATTCTCTTGTAGACATCTTAAATGTGTGACGAGTGAACTTGCGTTTGTAGTATAAATAATGATGATAATGGAACTAAAAAATACAGACAAATTGAGAACCTTCTCTATTCTTGGAGTCGGTTAAAAACGTAACCATTGCATACGGATATTTTGGGAGTAGCATCATATTTCGCGATTCAAATGGCACTATTTAATTGAGAAAAATCATTTGAAGAAGGAAAAGTAAAATGATGCCATAAATGTGAACTGTACAATCAACCAAAGCGGATACACTTCCGGTAAACGTAAAAATGAATGGTGTTTAAATACAACCTCCGATTCCATTTTTAAGGGTTTTGTCAACTCAGTAGCTAGTAGACATCCTCAACTATGTTTGAATCTATACTAAACCCTATAATAGTTTCCAAAAGTCAAAGTATTTCGACTGTTCATCTTTTCATTGAACCGGATGTGTATCCTAAACTTGTTCGACTGTACAGAGAAACGTGCAACTTGACACATCAAAACCACCGCATTTACTGTATATACCTGTTACGGTTAAAGCCCGATGTTGGTTAAAGTTCGTAATTATTTTTTCCTTGAAGTTTATTGGACTTATGCACTTGTACCCATGTTGAGTGCCCTAATGAAGAGTTGTTATCCAGAAAAAAATTTACGTTAAAATGTTTTTGTTTATTTCTTGCGTGAAAATGTTTCGTATGATGTGTATTTTTTTTCTTACCATGGACTCAATATTTGTGTACTTGACTCAGGTATATCTTGAAAATCTTAGTTACCTTCAAGGAAAAATTTTTTTGGAAGTTTAACCAACATCGGGATTTAACCGTAACATATAGATAACACGGCTTTGCTCTGGCACCTGTCCTTTTGAGCTGGAACCCTGCCGGGTTCATTATTTTGTAGGAATACGTAACATTTTGTGTTTTATTGATCTTTTTTTACCTATTATGTTTCATTTCATTTATTTATTCAACTTCTGGTAGTCAAACTACACTAAGTCATGTCACAATTTAATTGATCCGCTCGATCAACCAGAGAAGAAGAACCCGCAAAGAAACTTCACTGGTCTATAAGGTATGATTATTTTTTTTTGTCGTCCACATTAATGATATAATAGAATTACGATTTCATACCTAAATGTTACTGCTAAACTTACATTTTTGGTACACTTCACAATGTACTTTCTTAACATAGTATATCACAGGTGGTGGCGTGAAGACGGAATAAGGAATTGTGTAGGTAGGTAGTTAGAACCGATGCGTTCCTCAAATTGAAATAGACAATCAAACAAATTCCGCCAGTTTATTTAGATGAATCGAATCGCCCACATTAGCACACCGATGAGAGTGATTGGCGCGTGTTCTAGTTGTATCAACTTCAATCAACAAACACTGTTGCTGTAAATAAACTAGCCAAGCGGTATTTTACCCATAGATAGAACGATGTTATACTTTGTTCTTTTACGTTTAGTTTAATAAGGACGTAAGTAAAACAACATTAAATAAATTACAAAAAAAAAGAATTTTCCAAATATGTTCCAGGGGTCTTCGAGTAATCTGTAAGAAGTCCGAGTAAAAAATACATAAAAAAAATATTTCGACGAATTGAGAATCTCTTCCTTTTTTTTAAGTCGGTTAATAAAAATAACCACAACGAATTTCGGCAATAAAAAAGTAAATAAGTAGATTTATGGTCTAGATCAATTCTAATTTACAGATAAAACAGTTATTTTTGTTATCAAACTATACAAATATGTATAAACTTTCATAAAAAACTTTGAACATAAAATATGAGCTTCAGATATTTACAGTTATATGTTTCAAATATAGCTCGACCATCAATGCATCTTTCACCTATTTGAAATTCTTAGTAAAAATAATTTTTGAAGTTATTTTTGAAAATAATAAAATATGATTTTACTATTTATAATATTATTAAATTTTGTTTTGTATTGTTATTGACACGTTATTGAGAAAGCGCAAAAGCTATAACTGTAATTATGTATATTAAATGGAAAATTGCCCCTGCAAGACAAATGTGGTATACATGGATGTAATACCCTCTACTTCTGCTTTTAGTACATAGGGCAGGCCGTAGTTTTTTACTCGATTTTTCTTCGATTGGCTACGCTCTTGGCTACTAACTCTTGGCTACGCTGCCTCCATACGAATGAGTTTCGATCGCTAGTCCCGTCCTTTCATGCTCACGGGTATCAACCAATCATGTCCAGTTACATACAAAAAAAAAATAACAAAAAAAATAACCGACTTCAAAGTAAAAGCACTAAAAAGTAAAAAATAATTTCCATTTTTGTAGTTACGATTTTTGTTATTTTTTGAGTCGGCGTTTGGCGTTATATTGAGTTATTCGTCCATTTGTCGCGCACATCTTCATACAAATTTAAGACTTATATGATTTTCTCATGGATATCGTTGTCAGAACTTAACCAAATTAAAATAGGACCACTTGGGAAGCACTAGCTATCATTTAAAAAAATAATCATCAAAATCGGTTCACCCAGGCAAAAGTTATGAGGTAACAAACATGAAAAAAAAACATACAGACGAATTGATAACCTCCTCCTTTTTTGAAGTCGGTTAAAAAACGCCAAGTGCGAGTCGGACTCGCACACGAAGGGTTCCATACCAACGTACAAGATTTTACACTAAATATCAGGTTTTTTGTATGGGCCCCCATTTTTATTTTTATTTTCTTTCCTTCTCCCCCTTTACTTTTTTATTTTCATTATTTTACCTAATTTTTGTTATAGTGGCAAAATATTGTGAAGAGTTTGATGGAAGGAAACCAAAAACTCTTCTGCTAGTGGACTTTATTAATAATGAAAGTAATACAATGAAAAATTGAATTAGAAGATTGGAAAAAAGGTGAGTCGTGTAGCTAATGCAAAACGCGTTCTTAAAAACAATCGTTGCCAGGCAACAACTTTAGAAGAATGTAGCAGATGGCCTGCTACATCCTTCGTGGAGTCCCTATAAGTATTTTGCTTAAAGAACTCAATTAGTCCACTTTCAGACTTCGGGGAACTTAATACTCGCTATGAACAGTTATGGCGTACCATGCGTGTTCATACCCGGGACTTGGGAAAACCCCGGGAAAACGAAAGTCCGCGAGTCTACCCTAGCTAATGAACCAAGTGACTGCGGCGTCATTAATCACAACAAGCCCTAGATCCTAGATTCAAAGTGAATCTCCTAGCTAAAACTTATACCTAGTATTAACAATTTAAATTCGTAATCAGCACATAAATATCTGAATTGAACAATGCAAACATTAATTAGAAACACGTTACACAATTAAAATTGGGTCTACCCAAAGAAAAGAACTTAAGGTGGCCCAACCCGGCGGCCTCAACTCATTTGCGGGCACGGTACAAAACCGTGCTGTTGCGCTCTGGGACCTTCTCTGTTTCTAAGAATAAGACAGGCTCCGTTATAAGGAAGATGCAACCTGTCCACAAAAAAGACAATGTGCATAGTGTATGATTTGGTAAGATTTACGAAAATTTTAATTTTAAAACGACTTATAGCTAAAAGTAAACCACGACCGCTGTAGTCGAAAATCTATCAAAAACCAAATAGATTATAAATTTTGATTAAACAAGCTATGTCTGATGACTAATCTTTTTAAGATGTTCTTACTTTATCATTGCGTAATCCACCTCCAAAGTAATTGTATAAAACGCGCGAAAAATCCGAACTTTCGGACGTTATAACTTGGAAACCAAACACAATTTTACAATGCCAATGGTCATCAGACATCTAGTTCAATCAAATAAAGCTATATTGAGCAAAATTTTGGATCTCTGACAAGAAATATAGCCGTGATCTTCTTTCCCCTTTTGTATGGGGAAATGAGCGGGTTGGGCCACCTTAAATATTTGAACGAAAGTTGAAATTTTAGTCATGTTTTTTATTCTTCTGTGATCCTCGTCGGTTTAGCTTCGTGTTTTATAGGGATCTACCTAACGGAATAAGCTAACCTAGCAAAACTCGCTCGGTGAAACCAACCACTCAGCTCTCCTCTCAACCAATGGTCTGTAGTTTTTCTTATATAAAGATAAAACCGCAAGTGGGAAACACTGGTAAAAATTCGAAATATGAGAAGGTAGAGGCACCCAGAGAGTTGTACCTAGGCATAGCCTGCTGTATTGTTTTGCGTTTGTGTGTGTGTTACAAGCCGTGAAGTAGAAATTCGGTACGTCGAGTCGTAGGCCTACACGCAGGTAGCTCCGACATTGTACCGGCCCGCCTTTCAGTATGATTAGTGCCGCCAGCTATGAAGTGCGCTTGATTCGTTCGTTCGTGATTTGACTCAAATGTGCTGATTTGGTTGTTATTATGTAAATAAGTGGTGTTTCTACAAGCAGTGAACCTCTAAAAATCATACACAAGAAAGTTAGTGAAGTGTGTGCGCCAAAATATGTGTGACAGTGACTGGATTTAAATGTTTCCGAGTACTTATAGTCCCATTCTGTTAAATAAAAGAGCTAGTTTAGTTATATATAATTTAGGTGGTTTTATTTTGTTTAAGAATTATTTTGTTTCACACTATATGCATTATTTGATTAAATAAGATTAGATTTATATAATAAAGAAGAATTCTTAATGTAGAATCCTATATATAATGTCGATATCTATTCTAAAAGTTCAATGTAGCAGCATATTTAAGTGAAAACGTATTTAGACAATGCAACAGATTAAACGATAAAGATATGTATTTTAAAATGACTCCTTCCTGAAGTTTCATATACCTACCTACGAACATATTGAACTAGACATGTTACATTATCATTAGTCAAGCTCAACACAGCAAATAGTATTTAGAAGCTATCCCAGGGCCTGCCTTATTCGCGGAAAATTGTTATTGATGATGATGTAGTAGATATGAATTTCCTTGTGTTTGAGGCAGGTTCTATTACATAAAGAAATTATGCCATTTTTGTAGATATATCTAGCAAATATGATGACATGTACAGTTGTATATGTTTGCAGATTATATGTAGTAAATGTTATATTTTTTGTGTCTTAGGTAGTTGCGTCAATAATTGAAAATGAATGTTTGAATATCTATCTATGTTTGGAGATATTTGTGCTTAGAAAATAAGAACCAATAAACTAAATATAAATAATACATATATTTTATTTTAGCTCCACTCTCAAAGTAATGCACATTTTTCACAGTAACAAATTAATTATAACGTATTAATAAAATGATTAATTTGTTACATTAATTCCAATCACGAAATAGCAAACAATTTATGATCATTCACTCATAAAAACTATTGCTAAAAGATACAGTTACATTAATTAAGTAAGAAAAGGCTAATTAATACCTAGAACAAGGCTAGAATCAGCGTCTTTCGATAATATTTTGACCTCAGCTCGATAAGATAGAAAGAGCCTTCATACAAAGCTAAGATATCGGTAGGCCTACCACTACCTGAAAATGGGACGCTGCTAATCCTACTTCACGGCTTGTAACACACACACAAACACAAAACAATACAGCAGGCTATGACCTAGGCTATATAGGGATATAAAACCGCGCATCCCGCTCATAAAACTAAGCTAAGGGTGAATTTCGACGAAACGAGGAGGCAAAAACGCTCTGTGCGCTCTCGCCGGCTCAGTATACGAAGCATAACCGGAACCCCCGTATCAAAGGCAGCTCATGCAAAGAAATCCACACAAAATCCAACATTAGTCAAATTCATGTTTAAAAATGCTGTGCATAGACATAAGGGCACAAAAGTAAAAATATTCGTACACAGTGGGACAGAAAACACAGGAAAACTGTGAGTGTCTAGCCGTTATTTAAAAGAGAGAGTTTAATCAAATAGTTGGGGACCTAAACATTATCTAAAACAATAAATGGACCTTGGAATGCCGGAGCCAGCTTAGAATTTTAACCTCTTGGTCTACATTCCTGACTAGATCCGTACTCCAAATCTCCCGATTAGAATTTTGAAAAAAGAGTTAAAAGATTCCAGTCTTTGCATAATATTTACAATGTACACACGAATGTACAAAATTCTCCATCAACTTCGAAAAACGAGAATGAAAATAACGCGACAGAAAACTTTCAATAGATTTGGCCGAGCCAAAATGAAACTTTTCATTGTGACTTTCCATAAGGGCACTATTTAATAGGGCAGGGGGAAGCACAATGTTGCTATCTAACAAGATAGAGTTTCAGGCGGTCCACGTGTACTGTCAGAGGTTTTTTCCTCGTTACACCACATGGTTTTATTAAATAATTGAGATCCGAAATTTTGCCGATAATATCATAAGGTCCTTGGAACGCAGGGGCCAGTTTAGAATTTCGACCAATATATACAAACTAGAATATTTCAGCTTCCTTCCTCCTTCCGTTGGCACTCTTTGGGTACGGAAACCTAAAAAACAATAGAACATAGGAATGCTTCCAGCGCAAGTGTAGTAGCAAAGTACGGCGCGCGGCAACACAGTTCGCCGTCAGCTATCTGACAGCTGCTGTCAGTGTCAGCCGGTCAGCTGTTCGGTCGACATGGCCTCTCTGGGTCGTGGCGCTCGCCGCCTGTTAGTAAACCCTTCGGTTCCACTCGCCGGCAGGACCTTTAGTGGAGTTCGACTCCCTATACATCGGGGCAATGTTGTGCCGTCCTGTGCGTGCCTTATCGCCGGAGGAGCGGCTATTTACGCTGCAAAAACATACTTCGACAACACCTCTGTACACGCGCTCAAAGTCAAGGTAAGACCGGCTGTTATCGCTTTCAGCTCAAAATTGATCTATTCATCTCAAAAATTTAGAATATGACCACGGGAATTGTTTTCGTGGTGAGGTTATTTCATGATTTTCAGCGCAGGCGTGCCGACGCGACGACGCCGACGCCGCGCGCCAGTCGTCTCACTTGTTTATAAATAGCCGGGTGTTATTAGCGTTTCTGACGTTTCAGAGCGCTTTCAAAACCACGGATGGCCGCGGTTAGTTTACAAGGGAAACATTTAGACCTTCGTAGGTAGAATCACCTCTACCAATGCTAATTTTTTTAATGAATTATGATTATTTTTCGTCTATTAATATTTGTAAAATAACTTCACGCGATGTAAATGTAAACAATATTCACATTCGTTTTTTTAGCACTGTCTATGTGAATCAGGGTACTCACTCAGGCTGCCAGTGAATGCTTGTTGGTTTTCCTCATTACTCACATTGTTTGTACTGATTAGGTATACTGTTGTATGTTTGCACATTTTTCCTTTCGAATTTTTTTTAATTAAGCATTAATTGACATATGTATTGCAAAAAACTCAGTTTTAATATTGAGTATTGTTTTTTATTATTCGCATGAAACCTAATGTTAACACCTATTGATTACTATGGCTGTGTTGACAAAATTTACACATATTTTTTTCTTATTCTGAGGTTGGAGGATCAATGTGACGTAACTGAGTGTAGTTTGACTACCAAAAAGTTCAAATAAATGAAATTTAAAAAAAGGTTTAAATGTATGCCACAATAAATGTTACAGTAACTTAATTGTTTTTAACTCATTTAAAATCTAAGGTCTGGAATGGCTATAGGGCATATCCATTATATTGAGCATGCTTCAATGCTCAAAATTATGTTACAAGGAAGAAATCTATCCATCTTTTTCGATGATTATTTCCTTTAGAAATTACTCGATATAGATGCGGATTGTATCTACGTCTAGCTTGAATGTACTCAAAACTTATAGGCTATATAATATAACGCTTCATTACCAGACGGGTGAATAGTGAGTCTTAAATTCTTATAACTTTCGATTGATATGCGTATTTTATAAACGTATAGCATCTCTGGGAGCAGTTAGGTTTGGGATGGGTTACCGTTTTTCGATGTTGAGGCTGGCTGTGGGTTGGAGTCCACGCAAAACTTACCTATGTTACAAGTTACTTACTTACTAGGTAAGCAATGTAGCAGTGCAAGTGCAGAAAGGTTCTGGCGGCAAATGCTTTTTTTTTTAAATAGCCACCAAATGTCAACGAACCTCTAAATGGGAATTATTGGATGTTTCTCATTAAATCATGCTATTTCGGCTCAAACAATCTTGATTAAATTTGGTAGATGGATACCTTGTCCTGGACCAGTTTGACCTTATTTTGGACCAGCCATTTGGGCTTCTTTTTATCCATGAAATAATTTAGCCAACACTAACCCGAGCGGAGCCGGGTACCGCAGCTAGTATGTTTTAAGTTTGATTTGATACTGATGAACTGATTTGGACAGAGTTTGTTATTTGGGTCATTTTCAAAATTGTTGTATCTTGATCTCTTTTTATCTTTAATGGGTTGCATTTGAACTTGAACTATGCTTTTTACCCATGTTGTGTTATTTTATTACGATTGGGCCAATATGGGTCTACGAACGGTATTGTTCCGAAAAGTTTATCCAAACATCTTGAAGAGTTGATGGAGGGATATTTGACATCCGATTCTATATACAGAAATATGTTCTTCTGTCGAATATGAGAATCATTTCGAAGTTTCTGTCTCTGTAGTTCGGATTTGCCTAATATGATTTGCATCCTTAAGGTGGCCCAGCCCGCTCATCTCCCCATACAAAAGGGGAAAGAAGATCACGCCCATATTTCTTGTCAGAGATCCAAAATTTTGCTCAAAATAGCTTTATTTGATCGAACTAGATGTCTAATGACCATTGGCATTGTAAAATTTTGTTTGGTTTCTAAGTTATAAGGTCCGAAAGTTCGAATTTTTCGCGCGTTTTATACAATAAGTTTGGAGGTGGATTACGCAATGATAAAGTAAGAACATCGTAAAAAGATTAGTCATCAGACATAGCTTATTTAATCAAGATTTATGATATATTTGGTTTTTGTTAGATTTTTGACTACAGCGGTCGTGGTTTACTTTTAGCTATAAGTCGTTTTGAAATTAAAATTTTCGTGAATCTTACCAAATCATACACTATGCACATTGTCTTTTTTCTGGACATGTTGCATCTTCCTCATCACGGAGCCTGTCTTATTCTTTGAAACAGAGAAGGTCCCAGAGCGCAACAGCACGGTTTTGCACCGTGCCCGCGAATGAGTTAGGCCCGCCGGGTTGGGCCGCCTTAATGTTTAATCCAGTTTTAGGTTTCATCTTATTTTATGCATAAAATCTTGTTACGTTATATATTTACGAGTATTTAGAATGTAAACTAATTTGTTGGATGATTGAATATATATAATCCATACTATAGATATTATCCATGCTAATATTATAACTGTGAAAGTAACCTGTCCATTAACGTTGATACCCATGTTACATCTTCCAATGCGTTTGGTGAAGAGCTTGGGTGAGATCACAAACCCCTGTCTTACGCCTTTACCAAGAAGGGTATTTTCATGGAGCCTCACAGTCATCGTCGCTACAGGTTTCAGATTACCTCGATGTAGCGGTGGTCGATTCTGCACCTCAGGAGGGAGTTTTCGACGGCTAATTTTTCAACTGAGCCGAACGGCTTCTCGTAGTCCACGAAGGCTAGGAAGAGCGGCTTGTTGTACTCCTCGCACCACTTGTCTCACAGCAAATATGTGATCCATGGTGCAGTATCCTTTCCTAAACCCAGCTTGCTCACGAGGCTTGTACTGATCCAGCCTCTGTGACAGCTGACTCGTGATGACTCTTGAAAATACCTTGTACACGTGGAGTAAGGTGTACAAGGTCGACGGTTACGACCGTTGGAGTAACCGTGTCATACACTGGCGGCCGTGGACAGGATAACGGAGTGTGGGAAGACCACCCGCCAGGTGAGACGACGACATCAAGTGCGAGATCCAGCAGTGGACGCAAACACGCTCACTGACTGAACTCTGTCCGTCTGTTACGTTTTCACGCCTAAACCCCTGAACCAATTTTGATGAAATTATGTATAGAGTGTCTGGACCTTGGGAAAATACATAGGATACCTTTTGCAACGTAAATTAAACTCAAAGGGTCACAGACACTCAAATGTGGATCAACATTTGTAAGGGGAACTCATATAACATAAAATGTTAAGTTCAGCCCGACATCACTTCAAAACTACATTGACCCAATGGGAGCCGGGTACTTCAGCTAGTTACCTTTATAAATATAATAAGTATTTTTGTACTAAGCAAGTATACTGCTTTTTTCAGCGAATGTCATATGCATGTAGAATCGCCAGTAAAGCTCTAAAAAGAACTTCTTTATGACTATAGTGCAAGGCTTGATCTGGATTGTCCGCAAAGCAGGTGAAGCGTTAAATCAATAATTGTACAATCTTAAACACAGTGTTAGTAGGAGGCATTGGTACTGTAGGAGAATTCTATGTAAATATAATAATATTAGGTCCTTACCTATGCAATCAGAGATTTGTTTGAAAATTGTAAAATAAAAAAAAATTGCTTATTTTTCATTTCCACTAATCAAAGTACTGGCCCAAATTATCCATACAATTTTGGCATTTTGATGGTAGTTTGTTTATCCCTTTACTGTAGAATTCTGCCGGACGGGAGGCGATGTAGTACAAAACGCTGCCTCTAGGGTGTTAAATTTTTTCCTACTTTGAAAAAAACCGGCCAAATGCGAGTCGGGCTCGCACACGAAGGGTTCCGTACCATCAACACCAAAAAATCACGTTTTTTGTATGGGCGTTTTGTAGCGGCAAAATAAATACATACTTCAGCTGCCTACCTATTACGGTTCAAGAGATACAGCCCTGTGACAGACGAACGGACGGACGGACGGACGGACGGACAGCGAAGGCTTAGTAATAGGGTTCCGTTTTCACCCCTTGGGTACGGAAACCTAAGAAAGTATAAATCTGTTGGGGCAAGGCCCGGTGAGTAGAGCGGGTGACGAAGAGCTTCCAGCTGTACCTCTTGTAGCTTTGCGATGGTCTTTCCTGAAGTGTGGGCTTGCATATATACAGGTTGTTTGGTAATTCGATACATTCCTTCTATGGGGTCATTATAGAGCTAATTTGGAACAAATTTTGCCCAATATTTTTTTTTATATTTTTTTCCACTACAATTGTAGATGTGCACATAAGAAAATGTTATTTCATTGTTGACTTGTTTTTTACACCTTAATGAGGACCTTTTTCTTAAATAAAAATCGTCAGCGCAAACCGAACCAAACAAAAAAAATATATGGAACTTGTGTGAAAGTGGACAAAATTTCTACCTTTTCTGGAAGCTTATGAAATAATGAAGTTATTTCCATAATTTGTATACCTTTTGTCATCCCTTTTATAGTGATCCTCTTCGATTTAAATAAATTTTGTATTTTTTTTGCATTAACGATCATTTATGACCCTTTATTTCTGAGATTATGGATATTTTGAATGCATTTATTCTTTTAAAGTAGTCTCTCATTCATCAGCCATTAGAAAATTGCTGATAAAAAGCCCAGAGTGTATTAGTTATTTTACAATTATCACTTTTTCATAATAACTCAGAACATTTAAATAAAAACTCAAAACTTAAATAACTCAAAAACTATTGATTTTAGACCCCCATTTCACAGGGCCAAGTTTGTTGCAAATTAGCTCTAGAATGACCCCTTAGAAGGAGTGTATCGAATTACCGAACATCCTGTATATGCATACTATAATATATAACAATCAAAGATAATAAAAATATCAATCGATGTCGATACCATAGATATAAATGTCTATTCTGTGGTCGATATATACTGCACCGGCGCGGGGAGGACCCTTCCAAACACGCCACTGGGTGCAGACCGTGGTGGCGCTCTCCCAGACGACGCGAGCAAGCTTCGAGTGATATAAGACTAGTGTACCACCACCCCTCTCCGACTTCTGGGCGATAGCATGCAGATCTTTTCTCCTTCGTGTTCGTCACCCGGTGTTGCGCCTGGCCCCTCCGGCGGCGGTGGAGGTCGTGTGCGGACAGCAGCCCGCTGACCTCAAGCGGTCAGCCCCTCGGAAGTTGGTGACAGGGCCTTCTTTGTCCCTTCTTCGGGGAGCCAAGCAGGATGTGCGGATGGAACGGATGTCATTATTATCGGCTATGATTGTTATGAAAATCTAATGAAATCTTCTTTTTTTTTAAATCTAACACAATTAAATAAACACAAATAATGAGCAATATAAAATAAACTTGAAAAGTGAACTTAGGAATAATAGGGAAGTTAGTATCCCTCCAATTCCAGTATTGACGAAATGATACTATTCAATGGTCCGTTGTTTAAAATAAAAGTAGGTCCTCCAAGAAGCCACCCACGTCACAATCCCTTTGGTCATGTCTCCCGTGTAGCACAATTTACTCTTAATTGAAGAAAAACTAAAATACTCTTCTCAAATGACATCAATTAATTAGATGGATTAGAGTAAAGCTTATTCTACTGTGGGTTTGTATACGAAACACGTGTTTAAGTAAGGGAGCTGACTACGTATGTAATTGATGAAGTGTCATCGCAGCTTAAAGAAGTTGTAATTTTGTAGGAGCGATTTAACTTTTAAGATTTTGACAGTTGCGTATTTGTACACATTACATCTGTTGTCTAGCATCTGCGTATCATATGCCATTCGGACTTGAAAGTTCGTATGTTACGTTTTCACTACTAACCAATTTTGACGCTGTATCCTGGGGAAGGACATAGGTAGCCTTTTATTGAGAAGGGGGTGAAATAAGGTATGAAAATGTGCGCATGTTTTTTTGTTAAAATTTTCGTTTATTAAATGTAATTTAAAAGATTAAATCGAGATGAACAAACAAAACAACAAACAATGAACGCACTATTAGAAAATAATTTAATCATGCACCCACACACAAACTAAATGGTTCAAATTAAATTTAAATAGATAAAAAAAACATGTCCGAGTTGGAAAAAAATATATGTCGAAGATAAATCACATCTTTTTACAAGTACACCTCCCCCCTTCTGATAAATGCGTTGTCACAGTTTACATCTATACGTTGCTACCGTCGTCGCACTAAACTAAAACGCAATGGCAGTGCCTAAAAGGGGCGTTGAACGTGTTCGCGTCACCGCACGCGAATGTCCAGATTGTTTGATAACGTTAGAAATGTGCGATTAATATGAGACGACGCGCGCGATCTGCGGTCGCACGTCCGCGGCGCTGAGTCGTCCACCGCACGGTTTCGACGTTGAGTCACGGGATGCGGTCGAAACGGCCCCTAGGAGACCATTGTCTCTAGGAAAACGTGAGGAATCCATTTTATATCAGATAGTAAATTTCGACGATCCTTTGTCTCGGCCTATGAGGTGTCCAGATTGACGTCATTCTTTGAAACATCTGTGTAAATATGACATTATGATTTCATGCATAATCTGCGGTAACTTCTTAAGAATGTGCTTGATGGATATCAAAGAATGGTTATTACCATTCAATTCAAAGTATTCCATTCAAATGCCCTTTCATGGTTCTTCAGTATTTTCACCTGGCCATCCCAAATATGACAGCAATTGTATGTGATTGTCCGGGAATTTGTGATCGAGTTTAGCAAGTCTGGTTGCTTTGTGTTACGATGTAAATATTTTATTCTCACGAATTTTCGACCTCAATTGTGTGAGATTTAGCCACTTTGCTCGATCTGGTGCTTTACCAGCCATTTTATTCTGCTTGTTTTTAGGGTTCCCTACCCAAAGGGTAAAAACGGAACTCTATTACGAAACCATCGCTGTCCGTCCGTCCGGCCGTCTGTTACAGGCCTGCATCTCATGAACCGTAATAGGTAGGCAGCTGAAATTTTTAGAGTGTATATTTATTTTGCCGCTATAACTACAAAAAAATTGAAAGTAAAATTAAAAAATAATAAAAGAAAGGGGGGCCCCATACAAAGAACGTGGTTTTTTGTTTTAAATCTTGTACGATGGTACGGAACCCTTAGTGCACGAGTCCGACTCGCACTTGACCGGTTTTTGTAGTACCAACGCGTTTGTGGTCTGCCTATAGGGCGCTTCTCAACCAATGGGTTAAACTCTAACAGTGTGGCCCATGAGACCATTTTTCTGGCAATGTGACTAGCACACTACAATTTTAATTTCGCAATTGGCTTAATTACGTCGGTGACCTTGCTATGCTCTCTCAGCCATTCGTTCCTCTTTCGGTCTCTCAGTGTTCTTACTTACCAGCTTCCTCTCGATTGCTCTTTCAGTATAGTAATCTCTTAAATTGATGGTTATAAAAGGAGAAACACATGAAGTGCGTCATCGTCTAAGTCGTAATGGAACACCATTCTACGTGTGTACCGACTTGAAATCGTGTCTCAATCAGTTTGTCTTCGTCTGAGAACATAATATGAAAGTAGCTTTTTCTATACTAACGCAATTGGAGCCAATTCAGTCCCATTCTCTTAATTAATCCGTGATTGAATCGAACCGTTCATCTCCGTATCGGCGTGATGGATCCGCCAGTTGACGCTGATCCGCCGCAAATCTCCGCCACTCCTGCCGGGCCCCTTCCCTCTGCACTTACCCGCAGCGTTCGCTCCCCCAACACTTGCCTAATTGTTTCAGTCCGGAACTAAGTGAGCGTGTTGCGCGCTCGATTTGTCTAACGCTGACATTGACAGACAATATCCGTATTTCTGCCTTTTCTTTTATTATTCGGGGGCTCGCCGCACGGAGGCACTCGCCACTGGTCGGGGAGTAAATTGGGCGTTTGGCAATTGTTTGTTAACATGGTTGCTTACTTTAGTTTACCGATGCGATAATAATTCTATGCCATTGCAAAATCTACGATGACATTTTATCAATCAATATAATTTATTTTGTTGTCCTTCTCGCTCGTTATTTCTTTTATTTGCGCCATACCATAAACCTCATTAGTTCCACTGCATCACTTCTCGTGAAATTCTGCAAGAACTTTATATTTAAAAAACATTAACAATTATATTTGCAGCGGTTTTGCTGACTTATTTACCTTTCCTGGGAGGTTTTGAAATCGACCAGAATATTTAGATGAAAGAGTTTGTATATACGAAACTGAATATTCTGAATAACCCGATAATTGAGATGTAAACGTCGTTGAGCATATCATTTTCTTTTTATTTGTTACCATCGTTAGGAAACAATTACTTCGTTGGGGTTTAGTATCATTACTTCATTACTCATTCGTTCTACATGACCGAACTCTTCTGTATCTCTGTCACTAAACCTTTTTTAAGATCACAACTGCAATTCCACTCTGCATAGTGTATTTATAGGCATGCAGTTTTACTGCATTTATGCAACACTCGTGCTTCTTCTTCCACACCAGAGTCCATCGCTTCCATCGCTAATTCTAAGTATGGTAGTCGGTCTCGCACTACGCAGAATCACCTACTACGAATCCTACTCCAGCTGGCAGATCAGTTAAACTCCGTAATAGCGGCCCACTCTGGACAGATTTACGAAACCGACGACGGAAGTATGGCACCCGATGCCCATCCATTATGTCACAATAAACGAGGGTGCTTCCCGAAATAAGGCTCGTCCCGACCTCGCCCAATCGCCCGAAACAAACGCGAAGGATCTGTTTATGACTATCGCTGCACAGTAAGAAACATAATCCTCCTTTTGGAATTTTTCAATCAACTCAAACATGTGACTTAATAATTCTATTTAAATTTCGTTCGCGCAGGAGTGGTCCACTCCATTGTTGTATTCGCCCTTATGTGTGTGAACTTAGAGGTGAGATTGTAGGGAGGGTTGGTCGGCTTCGAAGACGAAGGTGAGGAGGTGAACCCGGCGAAGTAGGAGTCAAATGGCGCGCTCAATAGGTTACGGATGGGTACCGGTGGA
Source organism: Incurvaria masculella (assembly GCA_946894095.1). Classification (NCBI taxonomy): domain Eukaryota; kingdom Metazoa; phylum Arthropoda; class Insecta; order Lepidoptera; family Incurvariidae; genus Incurvaria; species Incurvaria masculella. The sequence goes on along the minus strand of OX335641.1, from coordinate 11,998,936 downwards.
ACAAATCTCTTTTGAGGGGCGTTGAGGGTTAACACAAGTCAATGTTACAGCGCTGCCAAGGGCTCGTGAGCGCTGAAAATATAAATATTTTGCAATGTCTGTGTGTGTGCCCGGCTTTTATAATCACTTTTAAACTGCGTTTTTAATGTGTTAGCGTTTTTAAAAATGGTTTCATTCAATGCAAAACATAGATTCCGACGAGTATGGCCTTGTTCATGAGACATTTCAAGGTTCAGTTATGACTATAGTTTAGACGAATTTTTTGCATTAAGTTAATTATTTTATTGTTAATGAATTAATATTATAGGACTTTTTTTATTTTATTGTTTTTTTTATATAATGTCTTAAAACAATATGATGAAAGTGTGTAACTATTAATACTGTGATTGTAATGTTTTGTTTAATCGTGCCATTGCCTTGCCCTAATGTTATTTTATTTTATATACATGTATGTGTGAGATTTTAGTATGCTATATTGTAATACCTATCGGTCTAAAAATACAATAAATAAATAAATAAACTATTGTATTCATGAATAAGTTTAATTACTATTCAATATGTCAGGATCGAAGCGGCAATGAAAATGTTTCCCGTCAATTTTAATCCAGTTTAATGTGCAATACATACATACATAAGGAAGGTCTTGGAATTGAACCTACATAATACTCAATGTGGTGTGTTGGTCTAATATCATGACAGTAGGTGTGATATTATGCATTCGTACATGCTGAGCTAATCATATGCGAAAATAAATCAAATATAAATTGAGTCTGATCGTAAACCCAAGTAAAGATATTTTTATCGTTTGTTAGGAATATTACGGGCCCTTGATTGATTAGGTTTTTTTATGACACATAAACCAGGTATCTTCTTAGTGGTCTTTTGCAGTGTTCTATCACAGTTGCCTTTGAAGTTCGTGGTAATATTGATTCTGGCACCCTCGCACCGGCCGCCGCCTCCGCCGCAGCCACACACATTGTCCGCAAGATAACATCTCCTGGAGCGCGGCCTAAACTTTTTTGACCCACCGTACCGTGCGCCATTAAAGGAAATTTAGCCCTTATATGAAAGTCGTTAAAGCATGTTTTATGTGCTGATATTGGGTAATTTACGACGCCCGAAAAGAGAGCCCGCAGTTGTACAGTTTAGGGCTTAACATAGTTTAAAATTTGTAGAATGCATTAATCGTTCGGTCCTTATTGGACATGTTTCAAGCATCGGATTGGTTAGGAAATTGTCTTACAAACTGACGCGTATCGATACATACAAGATATATAATAGATTTGTCAGCCTGGGTAGCCCAGTGGTGCGACGCGCGACGCCTTGCGATTCGATAAGCTGGGTGAAGCACCTCTGAGCGCGGTTAGGTTCTGGATGGGTGACCATTTACAACCGTTGAGGCTGGCCGTGGTTCAGGTTCAACTAAAAACTGTAACGACCTAGTAATTAAGGAAGGGGACCTCCTTACTTACTTGATGGTCGGGTTAATCCCGCCCGGGTTGGGTTAGGTTATGAATGAACCAATTTGCATTGCTGCTTTGACCATCGGGTCAAATCAGCAATGAACATTGGATTTATAAGGAAGCAATATAATAAGGTCCTGGCATGGCACCTAGTACCCGTGTGGTTGGTGAGTTAGGCTAATATCAGACGGTCAGTTTGGTATAGCCTTCCATATCCAGTTACATAAAAAAGATATCATATCTGGCTCCCATTAATCGAGTACTCGGTCAGGGTACGCAGTGCTCGCTAGTATCTATGCATACATACAACGAACGTCGAGCCCTTTGCTGCTACCAAGACCGAAAAAATGTATGGACTAGAGATCTGCCCTACAACCGCTGCATCGAAGACAGTTCCTCGAGCCAAGTTTGGGTAGTCCGTGCTTTCCAATAACTAGGTAAAAATCGCCGTTTAACTGGTATGTAAGCTGGTTAATGTTGCTTACTTACTATTCCGTGTTATATCCTAACATAAGCACCAATCGTCCGGACTGGCGCAGCAACTTCTCCACCAAGGTGACTTGATGGTACATTCATTATCTCTAACATGTGTTCATAATTTTAATTGTATTTGGTCACTTTAAAGTATCTCAATTATTTTTCTGTGGCTTTATCCTATATCGAAAAGTTTTTTACATGAATATAATTTCATATTAATATCGATCACATCCATCCATTATGCCATTGTGTGCATTCAGTTTGACAGCACTTGTCATATGTATTATTGTTGAGAATGAAATGGATCGGCCCATTAGGATTGGACCTTTTGTTATGAGTGGCCTTTCTGCGGTAGGTCCTTCATGTGATGTCAAATGCATTAGGAGATCGTCTATGGAAATCGGTACTTAATTTTTCATTGAAGTGTTTACAGGTTTATTGTAGTTTTTTGATGTTTAAAATTTTCAATCGTAATTCACGTTTTAACCAAGGTTTTTTATGGACCAGTTCCATTAATACCCTTGGATGAATTATACCCCTACAGGCGTTATATTAGCCCAACACACCACATTCTCGAAGGAATAATGTGCCTTGCCACTGGAGTGGAAACACGTCTACGATTCATGGAGCAAGCTGGCAATCGTGACAACACTCATTTAACTCAGAAAGAGAAAGAAAATGGTGAAAGCACGAGGCGGAAATGATCTCCCGACCTCTCGGATGAGAGAGCAGGTGTCAAATCACAAGTGTGCAAATTATGAAATATTAAAATGTGCGTTAATGGATTCGTAACCCTGACTAAAGGGTGGTATGGTCGGGAAGGTAATGAACATTGGTTTGTGTTTCCTGGTGTTCCCGCAGGTAATTCGCAATCAAAGAGACGGTAAAAAGATGCCGGTTTGTTCCTTCTCATCAGAATTTGATGACTTTGTATTAAAACTACAACATTATATGCAAGTACATAGATACTGCTGGAATCAAATTCGCTGAATCAGTCGGGCGGGGGAATCATTTGAGCCCTTATTACACGTTCATTTTATTTATTTGATTTTCATGCTTGAATACATTATATACCATTATATATAAAAAAATACTTTAATAAAATGTCTCTTCAATTACCTAAGCATTCGTTCGAGGATAAAATCGTTGTTGTTAGGAATATAAATTGAATATTCAAGTAAGTTACTGCGTCTTTTTAAATTAGGAAATAAAAATCATGACATGTAGAGCAAAGCGACTAAAATCGAAATAAGAAATTACGCATATAATAGCGTGTGAGTTCAGGTGGTCGTGCAGGTGGCATAACTCACTACCCGTGTTTGCTAGGTTCACTGGTTCCAGTCCAGCTTTGGTGAACACACACACACACACCAAATATCATGGAATATCTGTTATTTAAATAGTAAGTGAACTTTTAATTAATCTGAAAAATATCTGAAAATAATAATTTAATGCTGATCACGTAACAAGTAAAAAACAATATTTACTATTCCACATAATTACACTACGGCCGTCGAAATACTGTTACAAATTTAACCTCTGTTAGATTGCAGATTCTGTAATTTTAGCTTAGGTTTTGAGAACGCGTACCTATTAGACATGAAAATAATTTTATTTCAATTTATGCGATCCTTCAAAACATTTTATTATGTAACCGAAAATGGATGGCTAATACCATGCTAATATTACCCCAACACAAAACATGGTAACTAGGTACCATGACCTTCCTCATATAGCACGTTTACAATGAATGAACGATGAAAAAAATATTAAATTTTCGTTGCCGCTTCGACCATCGTTCATTGAATGACCTGGGCGGCATTAACCCTACCACCGAATCAGTAAGGAAAGGGATCTACATTTTGACGTGGGATCTAAACCACGAACATCGAATCTTACGACTTGCTGGGGAGAAATCAGTAGGCCCATTTGTATTCTTTTTACCTGCCGAAACCCTCTTTATGAACTGACGTAATTGTTTCATACGACAATAATCTGCACACTACTGGCAGGCCCGGGCGCCTGATTCTCTGGAATTTCATCCTATTTTCATAATGCGACTCCTTGCCTTTCCCTGCTCCGTGTTGTGGTCCACCAAAAAGTTCCTCCAACAATAAAGTGTCGCGGAGGGTGTGCATACGATAGTGAGAGTGGCCCACATGTCACTTTTATGTATTTTTAAATAAAAGTGAGGGCGTTATCTCGAGTCAGCCCCGGCCGCTTCATTGTCTGTCTCCTTTACTGCTGTTTAATGCGATCGCTGGAATTCCGTTTTTTTTGTGACGTTTTGGAACGCGCGTGCACTTGATCCTTTGTGCCGGTTGCTCTTGATTGAATCAAACGTGTTGCGTGTTTTTCCATAAGCTAATATATATTCTAGAGAACGAATGTCGGTATTCGATATGGGAGCATCTCACCTAGTAAAATGATGTCACCAAGTGACTATGCGGGGCGTGTTGTAGATATGGTTTTATGTCTTATCCATGGTATGGAAATATTGAATATGATATCACATGTCTGATAATAATAAATCGTTGATAACGATCAACGAAACGAATAAGTGAGATTCCAGTTTAATCACAGTCACAGAATTTTCAGGTCTCTCTTGTGTGTACTTATGAGCGTTACATACATTAAAGCTTTGCCTACCTCCATCGATATAACCGGTAATGTCCTTTCTTATTAGGGTTAAACCTCGCTTAAAGGTTTGAAAAAAAAATGCAATTATTATTTTGAATTTCAGAAACTAAATGTACAGCTGTAGCGTAGCATAACATGAAAATCAATGAATATGTTAATCACAGATTTCCCATTTTTGTTTATGTAATAATTAATTTGACAATACTTTTCCATTCGTATCCTTACCACATTCAGCTGTATTTCTTTAATTATTGTTTCCTTGCCTTACGGTCGATTTTACATTATAACATATACCGGCTGCTCTTTTGAATGCACACACCACTGCAGTTTCTATACATTTTAGTCACTGAACTGCGAGAATTTTATGAGATTTAGATTTTTCTCGCTGATTAGCTGCTAATTATTATATTAAGGGGTTATCCAGAATAACCCCTTGCAGTGGTGTGCGCATTCAAAAGAGCACTCTGTATACATTCAGGACTTTTTCTCAAAAAATATCTGTGTTTTAAAATCCTGGGTTTTAATTTTTTTTTTTTTAACCGAATACAATGTTCGTATAATATTACCTAATAGAAAACAGTTTAGGCACTAGTTTAACGACTCCGCGGCGGCGATCGGAAGAAGTCGAGCCTGATTGAGATTTATGGGTAAAATCAATTTGGTTTCGCTCGGGCGATGGCACGCAATGCGTTCGGAGCTCGGCTTATTGTTGCGTGTTGTACCGCCGACGATTCGAAGTATAGATGCGATGTGATTGGTGATTTGTATCGGCCTGGAGGTCTGCCGGCGGGGGCTGAACTCCGGCGACGGATATGTAGTTTTGCGCATCGTGCTATTGGTGAGATGCGTTTACTATTGCGGTCTTTTAAATAAACCTTCATTGGGTACATTAGAAATTCCAAAGATCCGACGCCATTACCTTAAGCAATGCATTTACAGTAAAAAGTATGCAGTGCACACTGGTGAAGAGTTAAATCTTCAGAAATAATGGACTGGCTGAATCCTATATATGTATGTGTTGTTTCATCGAGTTTTAAATCACAGCGGAGCTAAAGAAGTTTTCGCTCAACCTATTTACCCCACCGAAGTTATAGTGTTGCTATGATTATATGCTAAGCTTATGTGCGTTATATTGCTTTTGTATGAATGTGTATAACAAATTTCAATAAAAAATCACAGTCCGCGCCAAGTCGACATTATTCTTCGCATAGTCGAGCTTTAAAAAGTGCATGGAGTTCGCTTCTGCAGGCGACGCGACTGCCGGGCATTTGTCTAGTCCATTATAACGTTCTTGACTAGTAACATCAGTTTAATGATGGCTGCGTTCCGAATAAGTGTTTTGCACTTGGTGCCTAACAGCCTAAATATGTTATTACAAACTTTCATGTTTTGTCTTATTTCAAGATCATTAATTAATCACGTATTTAATCTCAAATAGTTTATTTTTAAATCTTTAGGGCGACTATTAGTTGTATTTTTTTTTGTATCATCCTCGACACGTGTGGTCGCTGCGCTACTCCGAAATTGTGTCTTTCTAGCACATATTTCCATATGGGCCAAAGACGGTGGGAATCTTCACGGTTGAAGTTCTTGTATTTGCTGACTTCAATAAACTACCTACTAGTAACGAGGTAGGTTTCGTTGTTCAGGTAATGGTACTTTTACATGGTCAAACTGTGATTTTGGAATTTAGAGCATGGAAAATTGGTTATTTTGGTCATCAATTATCAACTTTAAATTTTAGTCCGTTTATGTCAAAACAAAACAAAATATCGATGATTATTTTACTACAAGTCAATAAAACTAAAGTACAATAAGAAATACACACAAACATAAATATATCATATCATCATAATACAGTCAATAAAATGTATAAACAAGAATACAATATGGGGATAAATTATCCAGCATTTGCCTTAGCAATAAAAATCCCTTTCAAACGATCCACTATCTTACTTCCTTAGTAAATATACTTTTTCGTACTAAGCAGGTACGTCGCATATTCCAAGGAATGTGATATGATATGTGATGTGTATGTATGTATAATCGTCCGTGAAGCAAGGACACATTAATTGGAGAAAAGCAAAGATTGAACATTCAAAGGACTTCACGGTCGATTATACATACGTACAAATCACATTCCTTCGAATATGCGACGTACCTGCTTAGTACGAAAAAGTATAATAATGTACTTAAGTCAACCTAGGACTGGTTCTAGCGTCTGATGCCAAACACGATTTTGGTGACGACGGCAATTTGTTATAATGTTCAATCTTTGCAGTCAATGTCCGCAACGCAGATGAACGCAGCAGGAGGCATTCATTACGGGAGGAGGGACTGTAGGAGAATTCCAAATTATGGGTATACAGCCGGTGTCGAAATTAGTAGACGCAATATCCGCGAATGGTATGTTTTGCTGGTTCGGCAATATATTCGTAAAGTAGTTCTTCAGAGCCCAGTAGGCTCTTTCTTCAATTAATGTGTCCTTGCTTCACGGTCGATTATACATATATACACATCACATGTATTACTTCTCACTTGTAGCAGTTTGTAGCTATTAAATCAGCGGGTAATTGTACCAACTTACTTAACTGTAACATATGAATACCTGCAACGTGCAGTCCACGTATGGAGCCGTCTTGCCGGCACGTCGCCGTTAATCATAACCAACAATGTGGCCGACAAGAAACGTACAAATATGGACCTGGGGACTCGCGTCGAAGCCGCCGCCGTTGGCTGATTTCGGCCATATTTCAGAAAAATATCGATTTTAAATTTCGCCTGCAGTAGTGGTTCGTTTCTGTCGATTTTGTTTGAAACTCAGAAATTTCTCGTTGATAGTTTTACTCACTGCAGAGAACGGAAGAAGTGGCATGCGCTCGATGTCGCGTCTCCGTCGTTTAGTCAAAGTGACCACCGCTGCATTTCCATCAGTTTATTTCAATTTCTGGTAGTAAAACTATTACTACTATTCGAGCGGCTCGTAGCCTAGTGGCGCGGGGACTGGCCTAGCGTACCAGAGGCCTGGGTTCGATACCGACATGCACCACTGTCTTTCTCTTTCCGAGTTCGATAAGTGCGTTTCGTCACAAATGCAAGCTGCTCCATGGTTCGGAATCCATGTAAAACTGTAGGTCCCCTTCCCCTACTAGGTGGTAGGGTTTAAGCCCGCCCGGGTTGGTACCATCGCATTGGATGAAAAGATGGTCGAAGCGGCAATGAAAAATTGTCCGTGTTTTCCATCCAGTTCAATGTAGCCGTGCTTATAAAGGGAAGGTCCTGGCATGGCACCTAATTCCTTCGGTAATATGGTGTATTGGGCTAATATCATAACGGTAGTTATGTGGTATTAGCCATCCATGTCAGGTCGCATAAAAAAAAATACATCGAAAATCGATCCAGGGTTTCAATAAATCGACAAAGCTTTACAATTTTCAAGATAATTAACAAATATTTATTAAATATCGACCAAGTACCTTCCAGTCCCTGGCTTAAACAATTTAACGTATGAGTTCAGGCTGTGTTTTCATCCACTGAATTTGAAATTGTCTGGAAGTGCCTAGCTTCTAGCTTGAATGGTCTAATATTCAACTGCATACAACGTTGGTAGTGGCGTCGTCGGTACCACAACCGCCAGTTTTGCCAAATTCGCGTTGTTTCAACAATTTACGCAGTTTGACAAAATGGCGACGTGTATTCTTGTTGTAAGCATAAAGTCACCCTGTAAACTTCAAGACAAATTGAGTAAGATAGCCCAGAAGCATTATTATGAGATCGGTGACGGGCGCGCGGTAATGAATCGAGGGATAGGCGTTTAAATAATATTCCCAATTTAGTGATTTTCATCGATATTATTAGTTTTGAGCAGCCGACCACTAAATCGATCGTATGAGATGTGTCGGAAGACACGAATTTTGACAGGCCGCAATCGGCGGCGACGCGGCGCGGCGTCCCAGCGTCGCGGCTCTCTTATTAGCGACGGATCCCAAAGATTGTGTCGTCTTGCATTCAGTGACGAGGCAGCGGTGTATTAATATTTTGATGTGGGTCTTTTTGTACGTGCCAACAGATCGAAGGTCCGCCGCCTCGAGTGACCGCGTCACACCGTTTCGTTCTCCTACCTTTTGGGACGCGATTTTTCACATGCGTTATGTCACTGTGCAATATTTTTGCCATTTAGGAATGTACTCCATCTTATGAATTCTGTGCTCGCAAAATCGCCAAATCCAAAATGAGCCAGTTGGAAATGAAGTTAAGGACTTTACTTTCCAACTGCCTGTTTTTAGGGTTCCGTACCCAAAGGGTGAAAACGGAAACCTATTACTAAACCTCCGCTGTCCGTCCGTCCGTCCGTCCGTCTGTCACAGGGCTGTATCTCGTAAACCGTAATAGGTAGATAGCTGAAATTGTCACAGAGTGTGTATTTATTTTGCCGCTATAACCACAAATAGGTAAAATGAAAAATATATAAACTTTAAAGGTTTTTTGTATAAACCATACAAAAAACCTGATTTTTTTGTGTTCAAAATTTTTCGATGGTACGGAACCCTTCGTGTGCGAGTCCGACTCGCACTTGGCCGGTTTTTTAAATTTATTTTTGATATTTTTTCGTATTTAATGGGTACGATATTACCGTTATCTCATTAATTTGAGGTAACAGGTAATCCAAAGGTCGCAGGTTCGAAACCGTCTTCAGATATTCCATAGATATGTTAACTTAAAATATCTGTGGTCTGAACCAACATATTTTTATAATATTTTAAAATGATGTAAATGAAACTTACATTATTTTAGTTTTATATAATACTAGCTGTGGTGCCCGGCTCTGCTCGGGTCAATTTCGCTTTGGGCTGAATTATTTCCTGGGTATTAAATTAATTCCCCAACAAACTTGCATCCCCTATTTCACCCCCTTAAGGCTGTTCCGACCCATATAAAGTTGTTTGCACACATAACGCAAAAAGTATTGCACTTTAAGCCACGAATTAATAATAAAAGTTTAATATAGTCATATTACTTGCAGCGAAAACAATTTCACAATTTCAGGATTATTGGTTTTGTTACAATTTATTTAAATACGATTTTTATTTAACAGCGCCATCTAACGGTCTAAAACTTCAAATCGGCAATTACAACGAAACCATTAAACCTGAAATTGTGAATATGTTTTCGCTGCAACTACTATGGCTATATTTAATATTTTTGACGAATTCGTCCCTTAAAGTGCAATACTTTTTGCGTTCTGTGTAAAAAAAACATTGTATGGGTCGGAACATCGTTAAGGATTAGTTTTCGCTAGCCTATGTCCTTTTCCAAGGTCAGGACTATCTCTATATCAAAGTTCATCCAAGTTGGTTCATCGTTTTAGGCGTGAAAACGCAACAGACAGACCAGAGTTACTTTCGCATTTATAATATTAGTATGGATTATATGTAATTATTTATTACATCAAAAGGCAATTTTGGGTGTTTGTATATGTGGCTATGTTCGTATAGTTTGCCCAAATGACTGGGCCTGCATGGGCCTGCGACTTTATTTTCATGCACGATCAGTCTAATCGAGACTTCAAATCTTACTAAAACTGTGGAAAAACAAACGGAATCCATGGGGCATTGAATCGCGCCGAACAACGAACAACCAGCCGAAATTAAGTCAGTTTGTAGCTTGTCCCCGAGCCAACAAAAACTGGACGCTCTTTGTGATCCGTTAGTTTCGATTTAAAATGCTCCATTTTGTTATTTTTTCTGGGTCGCAAAGGATATTGGCGATCCTTCAATGTCTGATAGGGTATTCAGCTTGTATTGTACCACTCTGTTTATTTTTGTTGCTAACTTTATTGCATTGTAATTATAATCTCATTTTAAATGTTTAGGTTATGCTAATTAATCATCGTTTATACAATTGACTAGAGTTGTTCAGGGGCTTTTAAACTTCCCCGTGCATGACTATACAAGTGAATCCTAACTGGAATAGTATAAAGAGTTAAAAAAACCTGAAATTCTAACTCGAATGTCCGTGAAACAATAAAGATTAAAATATTGTAGTCGTAACCCAAAACATTTCAATCGTGCGCTATTATAACTTTATTAATATGTAAATGTTGACATGTCCCATTCGGTTCGAAAACCAAATTGTTTAGTTTTGAAGTTCCAGTGGGAATTAGTTCTCTAGAACATTTGTGTTTTTATTTTTTCATCTGTTCTCAATTAAGATAGCAATTATTTGTTCCTGATCTGTTTTACCATTGGAAAAAATCTGACCTAATTAACCTAAATAATTTTTAAATGCAGTAGATAAAAAAATGTTTTGTATATGTAGCTGTGTAAGTCTTAAAAATTGAAGATTAAGAACACGTCCAGTGTTGATAAAAAGGGTGATGCCATTGCTAAATGCAATAAAATCATATGGAAATAGATATTTTTTAATCATTGCCTCGTGATGTTCGGAGCATAATCCAAGACGCATGCCGAATCTAAAGCCAAATTTAGACAATCCTTATTTTGAACATACTTAAGTCGAAATCTAAGTCTTAAGCACGTGTAAACGTTGTAATCAGAAATCCAGCTTAAGTCGAGCTAACGATTAAAATGAGTATGACGGCTGATAAGACCGTGACGATGAGTATACTCAAATTAAGCATGTGTTGAAAAATGTGGCCAATGAGATAAAAATCAATGTCATTTTAGAGTTTGCGAAACTCTAAAATACTATTCCATGGCTGTCTGTATACTCCGCGCTTCCACTTTGATCATATTTTCTAATTCGATGCATCTTCTGGCAAGATCTATGTGCGGCAGTGATCAATCGATCTCGCGCACAGCGCACACGTTTCCTTGTAAGGATAACCTGGTGCTATCCAACACCTGCGGTGCGGGCGCGGTTCTCCTGGCACTTGTACTTTCACGGCTCCAATCTCTTCTCTGAATGCTATATGTCATCTTACTAGATAAATATTAAATAGCTAAAGATCCTCTGATTAGTATAGATGCAGAACTGTCACAGAGGATTAGCTCGTTTTTACAACAGTATTCCAATATAGTCCAAAATACTATTTCGGCATAAGCCACGAATTGAGTTTGATCATATATCTGATCTGGAGATCATCCACCAATTGTTCAAAAAGCGCCCAAAGTATTTTTTCGAAACAGAATAATATAAACATTGATAATTGTATGTATTTGATGAATACGACATTACCGTTATCTTCTTATTAATTTTAGTTTCAGCGACATCTAAATCCGGGCTGACTCCTAGTGTCCAAAGTAAAATCGACTTAAGTGACGACAGCAATAAGATTGATATCTCAGTCGTTGCAGTCAAAATGCTTCAAATGTAGATTTCGCTGAAACTCTTTTAAATCAATATAAACATTGTATTATCGCCAAATATAGTGCACTCCTTGATACAATCTTACCTGTCATCTGTGTAGCAGCCGCTTTATAGAATATAATTAAATGATATTCTTTTTATTTCAATATTTACTGCATACATAGGAAGCGATATTTGGGTACATCAAGGCCGGCATGACACCTCGCTGGCAAGGCAATAATGGCAGTGTCCGATAATTCTGCTGAAGCTGCCATCTGTGACGGTGTTCATATAAAGAAGATTAAAAAAGAACATAATTATGTTTGGTTCGAATTAATCAGCCTCATGGGAGGATACTTGAATACACGATTTTTTAACCTGGCCAAGAAAATTAGAACCGTGTAGCGATGGCGGCACTTTTGATTTTAACATGGCAACAAAAAGGCAACTCATGTAAAATCTTATTCGCTCGAAATTTTATTCACATATTGAATTCACAAGAATAAAAAATCTTCCAAACTATTCAATCTATTATTTCAAGCTTAGACCTGTAGCGCTTAAAAGTGTCTGTTAAAATTAAATATCTTGATTGAAATTAAGGATAATGTCATGCCAGGCCATGCACATAAAAATAAAATAGAATAGTTTAAAAAAAAATGACAGTTCCGTGTTCGAAGAGAGACTAGAAAAAGCGGATCGGAGAGAGTTTTGTTTTTAGAAAATAATTTTGCCAAATAAAGTTCTGGTTCCCGATGATCTGGATTTTCACTGAGCTACGCCACCCCCGAGCACGCCAAGACGTGACATTGGTGGAGGCGCCTAGATCGCCTAGATCGTCGGAGGAGTCGAAGTTTAGGCCGTAGAAGGCCTGCGCTGCTTCGCGTACCACTGCTGCTCGGGCTACCGCTGCTGCACGTGTAGCGCACGGTGCGAAGGAGACGACGCCCAGAAACGTCGGGTGTTAGTATATAAAGGGTTGGGAATATGGACTTTCCTTGGTGAGTATTTCTTCTTGAACATTGTGAACTCATGTGTGTATTCTCATCTTGAACATTAATTGGTGTGGTGCTATTTTTCCTATGTAGGGTTTGATTAGGGTTCTATTCTGAAAAATGGAGAGAATTATGTCTCAATTTGGGGGCGATGGCCAGGACAATGTGGAAGAGTTTCTATATTCCTTTGAAAACATAGCTGCAAGATATGCTTGGTCAGAGGAAATAAAAAAGGGAGCACTCCCCGCCTACCTAAAGGGAGCGGCAGCTTATTTTTATGCGGGTATTAAGGATCGTACGTACCAGGAAATAAAAAATAGTCTGACCGAGGAGTTTCCATCGAAAATAGATTATTTTCTTCTACTGACCACGACGAAACAAAGGGATGAAGGCTTAGTTACCTTCACCTATAAAATGTTGAACTTCGCTACAAAAGCAAAGCTTGACGACGAAGAGAAAATATGTAAATACGTTATATCTGCGCTTCAACCATATGCGGCCCATAAATTGATAGGAAGGAACATTATTAAAATCTCTGAATTGAAAGCAGCAATTCAAGATATACAATACTACGAAAACAATAATGCCGAGGACGTTACATACGAGTTACCTATCCATACGTCTTCGAACAATTTGCAACAACAGATGGTAGCAACACCTCAACCGTGGTACCCAGACAATTGTTTTGTGAACCCAGAGGCAGCTAGCGTAGCAGACCGGCATCTGGCGGCGTCGTCACGTCAAAGGCCTGTCCCGGGACGTTACGACTTCAGGACACGTCCTAACGAAGGCCATGCGGGCGCCCCTGGGACGTACGGTCACCATTCCGGTGCACCAGTACACCCAAACGGGAAAGGGCGACAGTACTAGTAAGGACTGAGACACGTGTAATGTCGCCCGTGATAAAGGAAGGTACGATACTCTATTTACCCATGTACTCATGTGATTTTTGCAAGGAAATTGCGGGTTTGGTTGACACGGGAGCAGTGAAAAGCTGCATAAACTATGAAGTGGTTAAAGGGAGACATTTGTTTGAAATACCAGAAAACTTTACATTAAAAAGTGCTTCGAATAATTCATTGAACATTGCTGGATTTACTACCATTAATTTGCTCATCCAGAATTTAAACTTTATATTAGAAGTGATTGTGATAAAGGACCTTCCAACAGAACTTATTTTAGGGGTAGACTTTCTCAAAGAAACAGGGGCCATGGTCGATTACTCAGGACAGGAGATAATCCTACACAGACTAAATAAAACATTTTCTTTTAGTGAGTGTACTTTGAAGGAAGTGAATATCCCAATCGATAATAAAACCAGAAACTATTTCATTAATGCGAAACCATCGGTGGGGTATGTGTTTACCACGAGCTCAAGGAAGCCTAACACTACGTACGAAATAGGACAGAATTTAAATAAAACACAGAAGACTATATTAAATGAGTTATTATATGAATATCGAGATAGGTTTGCGTACTCCAACGGAGACATCGGGAAAACAACCCACCATGAAGTTAAAATAAATACGGGAGATACCCTACCCATTCACAGACCACCATATAGAGTGTCAATGGCGCAAAGGGATATTATAAATACTCAGGTAGAAGAAATGTTAGGTAATAATATAATTCGACACTCAAAGAGTGCATATTCGTCGGGGGTAGTTCTGGTAAAGAAGGGTGACGGAACCTGGCGATTTTGCGTCGATTACCGTCCTTTAAATAAGTTGATTAAGAATGACTGTTATCCGATGCCCCGTATTGATGATTTATTGTCGTGTCTGCAGGGTGCCACTTATTTCGCATCGCTAGATTTATTAGCCGGTTATTGGCAAATACCAATCGCCGAGCAGGATAGGGAAAAGACTGCGTTCTGCACGTCTTCGGGTCTGTATGAATTTAACGTACTACCTTTTGGATTGAAAACGAGTCCATCAATTTTTCAAAGGTTGATGGATAGGGTATTAGGGGAATTAAAATATCACGGTGCGATCGTCTACTTAGACGACATCCTGGTATATGGTAAGTCATATGAGATATTTTTAAATAATCTCCGTAACGTCTTAAATAAATTAAGGTTAGCGGGGCTAACATTAAAACCAAATAAATGTTCGTTTGGTGTCAGGGAAGTAGCTATATTAGGGCATCAGGTAAGCGCAGTAGGGATATCCCCAGCGAAAAAGAATATAGAGAAGATAGTAAACTTTCCCACTCCGAAAACAGCAAAACAGGTAAGGTCGTTCATAGGGTTAGCGTCATTCTTTAGAAAATTTATACCAAACTTTTCCAAGAAGAGTTTAGTGTTGACCGCGTTAACGCATAATAATGTTCAGTTTAGATGGGGTGAAGAAGAACAGACAGCTTTCCAGTGGCTAAAACAAGAGTTGGTGAAACCACCTTGTTTGAGTCATTTTTCCGAGGATGAAGGGGAGATTATAAGGATTGCTGTCGATGCCAGTAATGAGAGCCTTGGTGCACATGTTATGCAGGGATCAAAGCAGAATAAACCATCAGAATTTAAAACAATAGCTTTCGCGTCAAGAGGTTTAAGTTCATTAGAAAAGAAATATAACACTACAGAGAAGGAATGTTTAGCGATTATCTGGGCTTTCGATTATTTTAAACATTTTACGTGGGGTAGGAAAATTCAGGTGGTCACAGACCATAGAGCTTTGTGTTGGTTGCAGTCGTGTAAGGATATGAATAGACGGTTAGCTGGTTGGTCTCTTAAATTACAAGATGTGGAAATGGAAATTATCCATCGTCCAGGGAAGGAAAACCTCGTAGCGGACGCCTTATCTAGAATCCAATATACGGAGGAGGAACAAGAGGTAGGAAACGTGGAGATTCCAACTTACTTTATAAAACCTCAAGGAAAACCACATCAGGATAGCTATATATTACGTAATCATTCCTTATCCGTAGATCAATTAAATGATCATTTCTGTGCCGCCATAATAAAGAAAGTACAGGACCATCATAGCAACGCATTCAAGGGTTACTTTATGGATCAGGGTATTTTAAAGAAAAGGGTCAAAGTAACCAGCGGGGAACACATTTTAATAGTGCTTCCACAAATAAGGGTAAACAATATTCTGAAAGAGGCTCATGATGAAGCCTTAACAGGAGGTCATTTAGGGTTAGCTAAATCCTTAGGAAAGATTAGCTCAAAATATTATTTCCCAGGTTTAGCAAAACAGGTAGAGTCCTACGTCAAGACGTGCAAAATATGTCAGGAGAAGAAACATCGTTCAGGCAAACCATTCGGTGAACTGATTAACATACCAGTGGCCGGAATTTTCGATAAAATAGGTATCGACATAATAGGGCCTCTGCCGAAATCAAATACGGGAAATAGGTATATAATTACCGCGATCGACTATTTATCAAAATGGGCTGAGACGAAACCCTTAGAGAAAGCGACAGCAGAATCGGTAGCTAACTTCTTGATAGAAAATATATTTTGTAGGCATGGAGTAGTAAAGGAGATAATATCAGATAGAGGCTCCGTTTTCACTTCAAAGTTAGTCAAGAACGTACTCGAATTGTTGAATTCGCATTCTATTCTGACTACGGCTTTCCATCCACAAGGAAATGGCCTTTGCGAGCGTTTTAATGGTACCCTGGTACAGGCACTCTCGATGTATGTAAGACAGGATCAGCGAGACTGGGATATATATGTACCTTTGGTAACGTTTGCCTACAATACAGCTGATCAATCTTCAACACATATTTCCCCTTTCTTGCTCGTCTATGGTCGTCAACCCCTATTCCCATCTGATTTTTCGAGTAATGCTACAAAATTAACATTAACAGAGAAAATTGAATTCATCGAAAAGTTAAAACAACAAGCTAAAGCAAATATCACAAAAAGTCAGAAGGCACAGAAGAAAACCTTTGATAGGAAAAGACAGTCGATGCTTTTCGAACCGGGACAATTGGTCTTAGTTCAGAACCCATGTAAAATCATTGGGAAAAAGACCAAACTGGCACGCATGTACGAAGGTCCTTATAGAATCACAGCTCGATTATCTCCAGTGAATTACAAAATAAAAAGTCTAAATGATAAGCTGAAATTCGAACAAAATATTCACATGAATAGAATGAAACCTTTTTACATTCGTGCGTAACTGATACCAATAATCCTTTTTTTTTACCATGTCTTGATTCTAATAATATGTCATGTGCATATATTAGTAGTTAGATCTTTATTTTGTTGTACAATCACCGCACTCGTAGTATGTACTTATGTTATTTTACTTTAGTATAATAGGGTAGGGTCAAGTAAAGAGCCATTCCCAAAATTCAAAAATATCCATTTGGTCTTAACCGTGACATATTTGGAATAATTCTGAATGCGAATAAATCTAGGCTAGTAATTATTTTGAATCTGTTCCTGTTAGGAATATATTATAATTTTATTTGATTGCCTATTATTTTTACTGATTAAGTTTGTGTGTACGAGAAGGGTCTCAAGTATATAAGTTTGTAGAATTGTTGAATTATTTTAATTTCATGGTCTACTCAGAGCATTTTATTCTTGGAGTAAATAACGATGGGGTCGATGTGCGGTAACTTCCGGTTAGAATTTGCAACGTACTAGGGTCTATTTTATCTAATTTCATCTGACTGAAATGTATAGATATATTGATTCGATTATGTTCATATTCATATTTAGTTTTCTCTGAAGAAAACATAGATAACTTCGGTAGCACACCCAGGTGTAGGCGAAAACCTTCGTATCCAATAATATTGCATTCAGAATGTTCGAAATGAAAGGTATCATCTCATTTATTAAATATCTTTTTCACTCTTTGTATTACCTTTCTTTAGCATAATATTATCCTAATTTGGTTGTCATCCATGGATGATTTTTGTACTTAAAATAATTATGTTTGTACCATAGCTATAATCATACATATTTTTTAATTATAACTCTAGTAATAACTCTAGATAACATAACATAAGTATGTTTTCCTTTGATTTCATCCGTAACTTTAAATAATATTCTAGTGAAATAGACCAAATTTTATTTAATTCAATATTATTAATTGATTTATTTGTAATATTTTGGCTTATGTGCCATCGTCCATACCTGATTAGGTTTATCATATTAGTTAAATAAATAGAATAATTTTACGTAAGTACATGTATTCTATTAAGTAGTATCATCTTAGTAAATAGACAAAGGACTCGTAAGACTTAGTCTAATATGTTGTTGTGTGATGCCATCGAGTTTGGAACGCGCTACCCTCCGATGCTGGGTGCTGAGCTTCAAAAGCACGCTGGTCCTCGGCGTTCGCTCGGTCGTCTTCGAGTCGGCGGCTGGGAGCGTCTTCAGGCTGGAGTCATGCACTCATCAACCAACCGAAAAAAAATCGGGACGAAGCAAACAGGACGAAGCAAATGTTTAAGGAGCCCGTATGGCTCTAGCTTTCTATCTCAGGCCTATAAAAGATTATGTTTAACTATGTAGAATAATTTATGTTGTGGGTTGTGAAGTTTAAAATAATTCATGTTACAAAGTGACGTATGACAACCTGTCAAACGTCTAGTCTGTCCGGCCAGCGGCCAGTCTCAGAAGACAGCATACAATGATCCATAGAGTTTCAAGTCTTCTGTCACAGAGTTGATAGTAAGTAACGGCCACACAAGGCAATTACTTCATAGGTCTGTAAGGAGTCATAGAGTATAGAGTATATATTATAAATTGTTACTAGCTTCTTGCGAGCAGATCTAGTGATCGTTTTCTATAAATATAAATGTCTGTCTGCTCGACTGTCAGGTCAAGGATTCTGACTGAGATTTTGACGAGGTTTTACTCGGTCAAACTGTGTTCACAAATGAATATGGGACACAGGGCCCCACTCGGGCAGTTCTTTAAATTAGTTAGCAAATACTCCTCGAAGTTTTGGGACCTCAGAACTAAACTTGGTGGAACATAAACTAATTTGTAAAGATAGGGAAGGGTGTCATGCCAGGCCATGCACATAAAAATAAAATAGAATAGTTTAAAAAAAAATGACAGTTCCGTGTTCGAAGAGAGACTAGAAAAAGCGGATCGGAGAGAGTTTTGTTTTTAGAAAATAATTTTGCCAAATAAAGTTCTGGTTCCCGATGATCTGGATTTTCACTGAGCTACGCCACCCCCGAGCACGCCAAGACGTGACAGATAATTCTAGATGAACTACGCTTTACTGACAATATATTTTTTAATTCGGTCATAGTTTTGAACCCTTAGATAAAACTGTGGGGTTGTGAATATACGTCGCCTGAACACTGAACTTCAGGTAAAAAAAATATTTCTCTGAATGAAACAAAACCAGGGAATCTGACGACCGAGCCACTCTGTAAGTACTTAATTATATTTGAATTCCTCGCGGCCCAACTGTCGCGTTGGATACGACTCAATCGAAGCATGTTGCGTTACGGCATACAATCAGTTACAATAATATAACAATACCTGCAGCAGTGGCCACACGACACTGGCTTGGTGAGACTGGGAACGGCACAATCGCACGAAATTTAACCGGAACCAAATTATCGAAGAATCCATGGTACAATTGGGTGCCTGGTATTCTACTCCATTGCATTTTAAAGCACGCATCGGAAAACTAAAGTCCAGAGGCAGACAACTGCAAAGAGAGTTATTGTTTGCTCTATTTAAATGAATTATTATTTTCTTTTCAGCTTCAGAATTATAATATACTAGATAAGGGTAAGAATATTCTGATAGACATATGGACAGACGTTGCACCATCACTTTAAATCTGCAAATACAGAACCATACGAAAACAGTTAACGTGCCTTTAACCTGAAATCCACACAGGTTCCCAGCAGGTAGCTGGTTCTGTAGAGGTTACCATGCTAAATAAACCCGTCGGGTGAACGGTCAAGTGAGTGATTTCGTTGATTTTAGTATCATGATAACTGGTAAATTTCAGTAAACTTGGCCCAATAACACGTCGCTGACAGTTAATTTACCAGAGAGTGAATTTACCATGGTAACCCCTGAGTACCCCCTGTTGCATCTATCAGGCAACTTCTGGGACCAGTTGCCGCCGAACAAGCTAAACGATCGAAGAATGTGCTCATACCAAGTGGCGAAGAGGTGGATCGAAATATGACGATTGACGCTAAAACACACGTAGATTCCCAACGACATAATAGGAAACTTTCTGGAAGTTATAGCAGGATCACACTTTTTGATTCCGTTGATGTTTTTAAGCGGCGGGCTGAAAAATGTTCGTTTTACTTGACATTTATCGTCCTCATTGCAGACGAATGTCAAATTACAGAGGTATTTTTGAAAGAATCGTAACGAAAGCTTGTGATGCGGCTATTAGCGCTTGCAATTATTATTGGCTCAAAGAAAATTCACATCGTGTCTATCACATGAATGATGTAATCAACTAGAAAAGGTAATTCGGGTATCAATCGGAGATGGGATCTACAATTGAACTTTACAATGTCTTAACATTAAGAAATTACTAGTTCAGTTCGAAACGTTAACGTCTTCAATCCTAAGCTTCGGTTAGTCGAGCAACCTCAGATTCCTTTTCTTGCTTTAATTACTAACCGATTATGGTCGTGTTGTGTTGGTAAACCACAAAATAGAAGATCTCGGACGGAGGATGGATGGGCCAGCAAAAGCGATACATCAAATCTGTCGCATCGGTGTCGTAACTTTCATCGAGGCATTCTTGACTTAATAGGATTTTACCGTACCCTCTACGGTACGACTTCCATAGTAGCGGGAACAGCGGTTGCACTGGAATCGAATCTGCTGCAAATTCATCTCGGTAGTTTCGATTCCAGTCGATCTCTGCGACTGGTTTCCTGTTATTTTAATAAACTGTGGGCCCTTGGACGCAAAAGAAGTGTCCATATAGGCGGGTATATGGGTGATCGATCGCCCGCCAAAGTTCTATAAAAACCGGCCAAGTGCTAGTCAGATTCGCACACGAAGGGTTCCGTCGTACAAGATTTAACACAAAAAAATCCCCTTTTTTGTATGGGACCCCCTTTAATTTATTTTTAATTTTTAGGGTTCCGTACCCAAAGGGTGAAAACGGAACCCTATTACTAAGCCTCCGCTGTCCGTCCGTCCGTCCGTCCGTCCGTCTGTCCGTCTGTCACAGGGCTGTATCTCAGTAACCGTAAGAGGTAGACAGCTGAAATTTTCACAGAGTGTGTATTTATTTTGCCGCTATAACAACAAATAGGTAAGAATAAAAAATAATTAAAATTAAAGGGGGCTCCCATACAAAAAACCTGATTTTTTTGTTTTATTTTTTACGATGGTACGGAACCCTTCGTGTGCGAGTTCGACTCGCACTTGGCCGGTTTTTTAATTTTACCTATTTGTTATAGCGGCAAAATAAATACACACTCTGTGAAAATTTTAGCTGCCTACCTATTACGGTTCATGAGATACAGCCCCGTGACAGACGGACGGACGGACGGACAGCGGAGGCTTAGTAATAAGGTTCCGTTTTCACTCTTTGGGTACGGAACCCTAAAAAAACGAAGTACTGGAGAAGGAGTTTCAAAGGGGAGAAGTTTTTTTATGTAACGGATATGCATGGCTAAAACCACACCCACCGTCTTGATATTAGACCATCACACCGCATCCCTAATGGAATTAAGTGCCATGCCAGGACTTACACTTTATGATCACGGTTACATTGAACTAGATGGAAAGCCATTTTTTCATTGCCCCTTCCTATTTTCATTAAATGCGATATTACTAACACGGGCAGGCTTAACCCTACCACCTATTAGGGAAAGAGGACCTACGGTTTATCATGGATTCCGAACCATGGAACGGCTCGCACGCTTCATGACGAAATGCACTTAAACAACTCAGACAGAGAAATAATTAAAGTTATTAAAGTTAAAGTCCTTAATCAGTCACTTATTCGATGTTATTGGCTTAAAATTATATCCATCGGGTTCACGTATTCAGGATTGTTTTCGGGTATTTAACTTTTTTTATTTAAGATTCAAATGAAAAAATGGTATCCTCGAAAAGATGCCTGTGATTCTTCTAGCTACGAACGATATGCCGATCCGCATCTCTCCATATTCCACCTGATTGATCAACTTTCACTGTATATCGGCGCGATCATAAGCTCCCGTAACAAAGGCGAGCGTCACTTTACAATGGGGGCGCGTAATGATCAGGTTATGATATCTTCAGTCCGAGTACTGACTAGTGACTGACCATTGGATACAATTCACTTGTGGCCGCGGCTGCAATAGTTGTAATCATTTGATTACGTTATTACTGAACGCATTATTAGATTGGTTCTTTGTTTTTTTTTTATTTGACATGGATAAACCATTCTACATTACCGTCGTGATATTAGCCCAACAGAACGCATTCCCGAAGGAATTTTATTAGGTGATATGCTAGGGCCTTACCCATATAATCACGGCTCCAATAAATTGAATGGACTGCTCGTAGATTTTTTATTATCCTTTCTGTGGTTCTGTATTTTCTTGTCCACATTTTCTTTTTAGGTGTTCTGTAACATTGATGTACTGAATGTCACACATTCCTTGTATTGCGCGTCTACATTGGACTGGATGGTAAACACGGACATTTTCAATGCCGTTTCGACAATCGTTCATTTAATGCGATGGCACCAACCCGGGCGGTAATTGGTCTACCACCTAGTAAGTAAAGAAGAGGGACCTTTTTTGTAAAATCTTAAGCGAAATGCGACCTACGACCAGCCTCGACGGTCGAACGGTCACCCATCGAGAACCCGAGCCTCGACGGTCGCAAGCGGTTGTCCAGTGGGATTGTATTATTATTATTATTGTATTATTTTGTATGTGTTGTTTTGTACATTAACGTGAAATCTTCATTTCTTGTCAACAGTTTTATATTCGTGTTTGAATTATTTTTGTTCATGTATGATGTTTTAATTTCGTGATGCATTTTCAGTGTCTCTGATATTTTTTATACATACACGGCTGTACCGGATGCTTTAAAAATCGTTTCTTTCTAGAGCAAAACTATGGATTATTTTCTTATCCAAAGTCCAGATAAATATTTATTTTTGTATATTTTTACCAAACAAACTCGTGTAAATTGCACGTAGTCCTCAAACAAATCACCCTATATTGATGTTTTTTTATCTATTTGCGTATAGGCTACTTATTGTCACACTAAATTGTCTTTGAGGGGGGGGGGGGCAGTGTAGTTAAATGAGAGAGAAGTTAGGGAACAAGTTACTTTTATTTGACGGACCTCACGCGGCCGAAGCCGTACATAAATAAAAATAATTTCTAAACCATTACAGAACATCAAATGTATCGCTTCGAATTTGTTATTAAGATATGAATTGAAATCTTACATTAATATCATCGCGTCGCTTCTCCGCAGGGGTAGGCAGAGACGATAGGTTGGGCCGTTAGGTTTTTCCGTGCGCAGTTTTAATTCCGCCCATTTTTTTATATGGACACAGTTTTTTTTAGTAAAATTATAATTTTATGTAAACGCTAATGATTACACTCAATTGTTTCAGCGTGTTAGTTTTCCTTTTGTAATTTTAGAACATAACACGACCGGATTGACGAATGTTCTCATACTTGTTCGTACTAAGCAAGTTCGTCGCTTATTCCAAGTAATGTGATATTTATCAATATATATTAAACCTTTATAAATAAACAAGTTTTTTTGTAAGGAAAAAAATATGTACGTATTCCATAAAGTTAATTTTTACAGGTTTATGATCGCGACAAGCTTTTTATATCATATACATCAATGGTATAATAAGTTGATGAGTTTGAATTAATTTAAAGTTTATTTTCTTCTTTTTAGAGCATTTAAATAAAACTTTTTAATAAAGTTTTTAGTTTCCCGGGCGTGTCGCATTGTCGCCGACGCGCCGCTGACCGCGCGCCCCCGCGCCGCCGCCTCCACTTCACCTCCGCTTCACCGCCGCGCTCTGTGGCGTGCCCGAACAACATTAAGATTGCTTCATTACTGAGATAAATCTTCGCGAATGTCCACCAAATTTGTGTTTGCTTGATTTATAGTTGACAACTTTATTTTCTGGCGACAATGGAGTTCCTTTTAACGGAATACGCTGCACACAGTTTAGAATTGAGTTGTTTTATTTGTATTTGAATATTCACTTACTAAAGTTGAATTAATACACAATAAATCAATTGTAATTTAATGGCAGAAAAAAACAGCCCAGAGCGAACAAATACTAGGAAAACATATGTTTTGTTGAAGCGTAGGCTCAGATACAATTGTAATGACTACTATTGTTATTTTGTATTGTCCCACAGACGGAAATCATTAACATACTATTAGACATTACTAAAATATAAAACATTTTAAAATTTATCTTTTCAAATTTAATTAACTTATTGGGACGCGCGACGGCGACGTCTTTTTCTATCATATTTATTTTTGGAATGTTAATTTTGTAACGAAATGACCTACTAGACTAGGAGGTCGCGACAAAAATGGTAACGATAACGTAAATGGCTGAAACTGTGTTCACGGAATAAAGACCAACCCTATGAAGCGAAATGTGACAGTCTGCCTGTTCCAAGTGGTTGCGTTACGTAGATAAGGCGCCTGAAAAAGTAGTTATGGAGACAAAAATATATATTTGATAAGGTAAACGGATGCAAACGACGAAGCATGAAAGTATCAGTACATACTTGGTTAGCAATCCAAAAACTGAACATTTTTTTTTGTTGCATTTCGTAGTTATAGGCGATTTAGGTTACAGATATAACTAGGTATATTTAAGCATTTAGTTAAAAAAACAACTGGTTATTGTTGCACAGTTAATAGGTATCAATGTTTCTAGAAAATCTGTATATTCATCAGCAGGTACATACCAACATCTGTTTTATATATCCAATTTAGATAACGCAACCACTTGGCGCAGGCAAACCGAAATATTTAGCATCAGAGGGTTGGTCTCTCACATGTGAACCCAGATTCAGCCATTTACCTTATCGTGACCAAAAATGTCGTGACCTCCCGGAATATACACTGCGGAGTGTCGAGCGTGAAGTGAGAACGTACGTACGTAAACAGCGACGGTGTGACGGCAGGGCATTCGGCCAGAAAAGGGCTACTACTTATTCTGTGGCAGTCCCCTAAAAGATAACTCCACTTTCGAGCTTTGGCGTATGAGATAACATAAAATTTGGCACAATGTCGTGTGATTCCGGCGATATCTCATATCGCATGAAAAAATTGACAAAACGGCTATGTCCGTGTTTTCCATCCAGTTCAATGTAGCCGTGCTCATAAAGGGAAGGTCCTGGCAGGGTACCTAATTCCTTCGGGAATGCGTTGTATTGGGCTAATATCATAACAGTGGGTGGGGTTTAAATCTGCCATGTCCAATTACATTAAAAAATCTTCGCTTGGCGCCGCGTCAAAGAATATGCCGTGTGTTGCAGCAAGGCCATGCATCACACTGCTGAAGTATGCAATTTGCTTGCGCCGTGTAGGGGCGAATGGGCGCCCGTCCATCCGTCTTATCGGCTTTCCTTCGGCGCTTTAGCGGGCATTAATTGAGTTATTGACTCGATTGGGGTCACTTTTCTGGCAAGTCGGACGGTAGTGCTACTTTCTTGGGTACATTAAGCCATGTTTGGTGGTCGCGGTGCTCTGTGAGAAAATTGTAATGGCTGCGTTCATGACAAACGGAGATTTTTCTTTCTTTGTTTTGAAAAGTTTTTTTTTCGCAAGGTAAGTATGCGACCAAAATAAGCATTTAAGACAAAGCGTGTACTCGTGTAAAAATTGTAAAGTTCATTCAAAGTTAATGTTAAACCTATATCTGTCCCTTTCATCAACTACCCGAAATTATTTAGCCAAGCAGAATGTGGCATGTGGTAGGGTTTTAAGCCCGCCCGGGTTGGTACTATTGCATTGGATTAAAATATGCTTGAAGCGGTAACAAAAAATTGTCCGTGATTTGTCAAAAACTAACAAATTTCCAGAAAACTTGTCTTTTCTGGATATTTGTCATTAAATAAATTGTTAAAGTTAACGTAATTTACAACTTTACTACCATATACATTATTTATGCATGTATACATAATTTACATATACATGTATACATTATATATACCTTACTCCGAAGCAACTTTAATAATAACATACTTAATTGTTAATATGCAAAGCACTACACAATTAGAAATATTAATATTTTAAGTGTTATTTCCATAATAAAGTTAAGGACAATCGTCAGTTCAAGAATACATGCAATACAAAAGAGAGAAGCAAAAAGAGTTCGTGCGGTAAATGAAGACATTATTGTTCCGTGGCAAATCGGCTAATAGAGTGCAGAACGTTTCTTTGACGATGTGCGATGACTCCACGCATGGTCTAAGGCACGTTTCACACGAACGAAAAACGCTGCCCGGAAACATTCAAAATGTACCTTCAGTTAGCACGTTTATGTTTGGTGTGCATTTGTAGGTCACATACATATTTTGGTAACGACCTGTTTAGGCTACTTGTTATTTTTGCAAAATGTTTCTCGAAGATGCAATTATAAAGTATGTATAAAATCAAAAGTGAAACATTATATGTTATGATGCTCCTATTTGAACAATGTGATTTTTTTCCAATATCTCGAGGATGTATTATTGTATAACCTATTCAATAACATACACACAATATATACACAATCGGGTAATATAGTTGAATTTAGCTCCAAACTCAAACTTATACCATGTTGTGTGGTTTTAGTTACCCAACATCACATACATAAAGATTCGCGTGAATTTAATTAAGCTTTCTAAGCAAAAATGGTTAAATTTGGTTGGTAATTTCACTATGAATATTTTTTTTAAACTTCTAAGGTAAAAAACATAAAACAAAATACATACGAATGGAGAACCTCCTCCTTTTTTGAAGTTGGTTAAAAATAGGCATGTTTACCGTGTTCCGTATGGAAAATCCAGATGACAATACAACTTTACCCTGTTGCTTGCTACTATCGGATACATTTTCTTTTATTTTAAGCGCGGCATATGACGTACGGCTAGGACCTCACATAAGAGGTGCCCGACGCTGGCCATGAACTTTCGAACTTTCAAGGGGGCTGCTAAACCAACTGAACTATCCTTTTGAATGTTAAATTAATCTTTGGTCAAACCGAAATTTCACCGCTAGTTTTTCATATGCTACGAAGCCATTTCTGGCTTCCGCACCTGCAGTATTCAGTCTCTGCGGTGGCAACCTCGTGTCGCACACATTTTAGGTACACCACGTATGTGGCGTGCCCTAGCTGTGTCATCTAGCTATTGCTAGAAAGCCTAACACCACCGAAAAGGTGGGTTACCTCACAATGATTTCCTTTACTTACCGTATCTTTACTTACGATGATTCGTGCTACATAATATATTCAATGCAATTATACAAGTGTAAACGAGAAAGACAGTGGTGCAAGCACCTAGTTTCGAACTCTTGCCTCCCGTTTAAAAAACCCGGCATAAACCGATAGGGCACTAACGTCTGTAAGTATGGATAAACGAATTTGGTTGTAATATATTTTACAATTTTCTAATATGTAATGTTTTAAAAAAAATAATTAGTATAATGGAAATATTTCCAAAGATTTGTTTAGTGGAAAATATGTCTAAACTTTTAATGGAAGGGAAACATCTAGGAAACCAACAGGGTCAGGTTAGCCAATTTTGGACTCTTAACAACTGAAACTTTCTTGGGATACTTGTTTCCTCTGACATTCATTCAAAAACAAAGATATCGCTAGCCAAACCGTGTGAACGTAACCTACTTGGCAGATTAGACCGCTTAGCCCGCGCCGCTGGCTGATAAATGACCCAAAGGCAATAAACCATCTCTTGGCTGACAGAAAACAATATAATAGCTCTCGACGTTATTGGACATGGATATCTTCTTTGCGCCCATATCGGGCGAATCATCGGAACTGTTGAGTTTCCGATTCGCCTATTCGACTGCCTATGCACTATGGTGACCAATCGTTAAAAAAATAACGTTATTAATGGTGACGCTTAAGTTGAGTTAGGTTCTATCAGATGAACTTACCACACCTTTTATGTGCCTGAAACGCTCTTTGAACCTTGGAATGGTTCTAATCCTGGAATATGTTCATAGGACCAACGTATGCTTGTTCTGAGAGCTAGAGGAAATGCAATGCAATTATTGCATATCGGAAAGAAAGCAATTTTGAAGCCAAGCAGAACACACTTGACAGATTTTGATCAGCTACTGCAAATGGATGCACATAACTTTTTTTTTATAGCTGTTTCTTATTAGTCATATTCACCTCGATTAACGAAAGCTGTAGAAAACAAATGCGGTTTATAATTTTGTAAAAAATATTACGACTAGTTTGTATGGGCAGAAGCTCTTGAAAGAATCCTCTGAAAGATTCCCGTGGAAAACGGAACTGTCATTTTCAAAATATTATATAATTTTATTTTCCTGTGCATGGCCTGGCATGACCCCCTTCCCAATCTTTACAAATTATTTCATGTTCCACCAAGGTTAGTTCTGATATCCCAAAACTACGGACAAAACAACCGTGAGTGCATCAAGGCGGATATAATTCGGATCATTGAATATAGCTATGAAATTTAAAGAACGTGTTTGTTTACATTCGTATGTCCTGTTTTGTTCCTCCCTAACAATTCATACCAGTCACAAAAATATTGTGTTGAGAAGACATGACAGGGCGCTGCGGGGTTCGCCTTTCACCTAGGAACGTGCCTGCTTTGTATTTCTAGGGCGTCCCTTTATCTTGTCGGGATGCCAGTGATGGCTGGCGTTGCATAGTCAACTTATCCTTTCACTCTTCTTAAACTTATATTATGCAAGATGCATTTGCATAAAATCCCATCCATGTAGGAGATCCAATTGTGTCGGATATGAAATCAGTTGAGAAATGCTTTAAAAAATATATTTGAAATTTTTGAAACATCGATGGATGCTTGAGAGCGAACAGTTGAGCGTCTAAACTTGACCTCTCAAGTTAAATCAGGAGTCTCTTTAGGCTACATAACTATACCTTAAATTATATCGGCCTTAAAACTTTTTTGTGATGTTGCTTGCTGTCCCTTATTTTTAAATGTTATATTTATTTTATGAGAAAACGGTTGGGTTTCCGATGTAGATAGACTTTTGAGTTTGTGGTTGGATGCAGCACTCTGTATTCTTGCACAGCATTCTAGTAGTTACTATACAGTACAGTCTGTTTAGACATTTCAATGTACAATAACATCCTTCAGAAATGTTATGGTTCTGGGCTCTAAGGGGAGGACGAACTGGTAGTCTAAATACAAAATGGCGACCGGTTTCCGCCGTGCCTTTAGTGTAATACTTCTAAATACCAGGTGACATTAAAATAGGGCATGTAATCACGAAGGCGACTAAGAAGCGGAATGGCAGCGTAGTCACAAGACGACAATGAAACTGAATTGGAGCACGTATGCAGTCACGAGTGTGCGTTGTTTCCGCAATCGCGGTCGTGTAGCAAGGAACATGCGGGAATTATTTTGTCAAGGAAAACAAGGATTGTAAAGTAAAACTTACAACGCGCCAAGTTCCTTCCTGCCCCGGAACATCCCGACAGGACATATGCTAACATGGTACGTGCTCATTCAGCTGCGCAAAAAGATGCTGTTGTAAGCGGCCTGTAAGACTCACTGAAGCTCCGAGGACGAGTATTGTGCATGCACGTATAATACAGGGTTTTCTACACTATTATATAAAGAGGTAAGGTTTGTTTTCGTGTTTGTTTATAGGGCGGTAATCTTTGGAACTACTGAACCGATTCGGTCCCGGAGTTCGGTTGTGGAGCACTGTGGAAGCCCCTCTTCCGCAAGCCTAACTCCTTTAGCTCTATATTCTGCGTGCACTTTGGACCCACATTTCAGTTTGGCATCAATAGTATAAGGCAGTTAGGGTGGTTAGGGGGCTTGCTGAAGGTAAATATCGAAATAAAATCAGTCGAAATGTTCTCTATTGAAAAATGAAATCTCCAGATTATCCAGTTTCATATTATTTATCTTTTAATTTTTATTTTCATGCCTATATAGAATACGTGGATTGAATCGCACTCCTGGGACACCTCTGTATGTAAGAGATATAAAATAATTTAGTTGCATATTAACGTTTTTCCAAAAGCTTCCCAGAATGGTCGCTATACATTGTCCCCGTTACTTATAAAACCAAATCGTCCTCTAAATAGTTATACAGTGGTTTATCCTTTGCATTGCCATTCAGTTTCGATAAACATTGTATAAATATTCAGAGGATGATCGGGGTTGATTAGTAACCGAGTGTATATCTATGCCGATGCCGGATCCTTGCCCCTCGCACGCGTCTGGTCGACCGATGTTATGGGCCTTAACATCGGCAGGGTCAAGGAACAGCCGTGGAGGAGTGCTGTCTTCATCGGACTTCCGTATCGTGGCGAGAGATCTCACAGTAAGTCGATATTATCTCGGGAGGCGCAGGCGCAGAACGAGTGCTGTGGCGCTAAGGGCGATCTGTGGGTGGCGGTAGTGAAAGTACAGATACAATCTTACACTTTTGATTACCCAGAAGATGTAATATACACATGGAGATATAGACAAAAAGGCGGATTCTAGTGGCTTGGGGTATCTCGTTTTACATTTCTTTACTTCTCACCAGAGATCGGAATGTGCATTTTGACTACGATTTTGCGGTGCTTCACGTTTCGGAACCCACCGTTACCCTTAACTTCTTACTAGGTCGTAGGTTTAAAAGCCCTACCGGATTAATACCGCTGGTTGAGAGATGGTCAAGCTCTAAAGAAAATTACCAGTGTTTTCCGGCCGACTGCCTTCACAGAATAGGTAACTGCAGTTAAACTCAAAAAAGGTAAGGTTCTGTCATGGCACCTAGTTATTTCCAGAATGCGGTATAAAGGGCTATATTTCTGTGTTGAATTTGAATTGATTTTAGACCTTCATTTCAGGTAATTAGGTAGCACGCCAAAGAATACCTATTATACCTGTATTCTGTCGTTATTAATATTAAAGGAGGCAAAAACATGGCGCATCTATTATCTACTCTCTTTCGTTACAGCAAATATTACGTTTCCCGCTAGTATGCAAGACTGCTTGCATGATATATGTATTGACATCGCTTTTTACTTCTTTATATTCACGGGGTTACGGATTTTTTTGAATAAAGTTTTAAAAGTACTGTTTAGGGCTCATAACTTATTTTACAGAGTCCTTCTTCACTTTAAGGCGGCCCAACCCGGCGGGCCTAACTCATTCGCGGGCACGGTACAAAACCGTGCTGTTACGCTCTGAGACCTTCTCTGTTTCAAAGAATAAGACAGGCTCCGTGATGAGGAAGATGCAACATGTCCACAAAAAAGACAATGTGCATAGTGTATGATTTGGTAAGATTTACGAAAATTTTAATTTCAAAACGACTTATAGCTAAAAGTAAACCACGACCGCTGTAGTAAAAAATCGAACACAAACCAAATAGATTATAAATCTTGATTAAATAAGCTATGTCTGATGGCTAATCTTTTTAAGATGTTCTTACTTTATCATTGCGTGATCCACCTTCAAAGTTATTGTATAAAAGCGCGAAAAATGCGAGTTTTCGGACCTTATAACTTAGAAACCAAACACAATTTTACAATGCCAATGGTCATCAGACATCTAGTTCGATCAAATAAAGCTATTTTGAGCAACATTTTAAGGTGGCCCATCCCGCTCATCTCCCCATACAAAAGGGGAAAGAAGATCACGCCCATATTTCTTGTCAGAGATCCAAAATTTTGCTCAAAATAGCTTTATTTATTAGAATTAGATGTCTGATGACCATTGGCATTGTACCATTGTGTTTGGTTTCTAAGTTATAAGGTCCGAAAGTTCAAATTTTTCGCGCGTTTTATACAATAACTTTGGAGGTGGATTACGCAATGATAAAGTAAGAACATCGTAAAAAGATTAGTCATCAGACATAGCTTATTTAATCAAGATTTATGATCTATTTGGTTTTTGTTAGATTTTTGACTACAGCGGTCGTGGTTTACTTTTAGCTATAAGTCGTTTTTAAATTAAAATTTTCGTAAATCTTACCAAATCATACACTAAGCACATTGTCTTTTTTGTGGACATGTTGCATCTTCCTCATCACGGAGCCTGTCTTATTCTTTGAAATAGAGAAGGTCCCAGAGCGCAACAGCACGGTTTTGTACCCTGCCCGCGAATGAGTTGGGCCCGCCGGGTTGGGCCGCCTTAAGTGCACTATTTCGTCGTAAAGCTGAGTACAATGTTTTGACGTTTGCGCGTCGTCTGTGGTGCGGAGACGCGCGACGTCATGTCATCCCTCTCACAGGCGCACGAACGAACGAACTGACGTTGGATGGATTTACGGATAACAACAACTCGTACATCCAACTCTATGCGAAATTCAACAATGCGGATTTTCTGCGAGGGCGTATGTAGCGTGTGTTTAACTTTGTGTGACAGTTTACACTCTTTGAAAATTCCTCTCGTGGCGACAAAGTATGAAGCGTGAGCTTTTGTTTGGCAATTTATGTTTGTCGAAAGATCTTGGCCTAATTTTCGCTGTAATAAAGTATTGAGATGTCGATACGATACTGAAATAATATAGGCCGCATATTTACCTTTTTTGGATCGAAAATATTTACAAACAGTTTTTACTAAAGTTTCATTTTCCTTTAGCTCTCAATTAAAATACATTATGAACGGGCTTAAACCCTTCTATTGTTGGTTTTTTAGGTTTTATGATGTTCTTACTTCCATTATTTGAAAGAAAATGCTTTCCTATCTCGCCAGAAATATTTTCTGAAATGTATGTAAATGTTGATATAACGTACTGAATGGGCAAATTGTATCGAGTTTTATGAGGATAATTAGGTGATCCAGTTCCATACAATGGCTCGTGCCTGTTTCCTTAGTCAAATCAAGAAATATTGTTCTGAAATTCTGCACATTCAATAAATCAGCTGAGTGCTGTGTCTGCACGCTTTTATTTTTTGAATAATTTAACTTATATCCATGATATACGCCTATAAAAACATGGATCAAAATGCTTATAAAAGAATAATGATTAATTAATTGAAAAAAATCCTGATTTACAAAAATTGCCACATTTTTTTCCTTCTGTTTTACCTCATATATAATGTTTTTATGTAAGTGGGCAAGTATACCAAATACCAATTCGACCGTCATGATATTAGCTATACCACATGGAAACTAGGTGCCATGCCAGGACCTTCCTTATGTTGCTCGGCCACATTTAACTGCATGTAAAACACGAACAATATTCATTGCCGCTTCGACCATCTGTCATTCAATGCGATAGTACCAACCCGAGCGGTATTAACCCTATACCTGTAAGTTGTAACGGGACCTACAGTTTTACGTGGAATCTGAACCATGGCCAGCCTCAACGGTCGAAAACAGTCACCCATCTAAAACCCATCTGCGCTTAGAGTTGCTTCATTCAGCTTATCGAACCGCAACGAGTCGCACCACTGAGCTACCAAGACTAAGTCCCGATTGCACGAAGAGACGGCTGAGTTAATCAATGTTCAAACACGTCACTTTTAGTGAACCGCATGGAGTTCCTTCCTTACTTAGGTTATTCCGTACGAATTACAACATTTCGACGACACAGTATTCTCCACGAAACATTGCAGAGGGTATGTTCTGAGATGGTATGCTCGACGGATTCTGGAAAAGAGGAATCCTCCGATTCCGTTCGGCATACCCTAGCAATCGGGCGGAGTAGATTGAATTGGAAGACAGCTCACTTTCCATATGTGTGACAGTGTAAACACAGAATAAGTAATAGTGTATAACGCAGTAGGTGTCCGATCCTCGGCGCCGGCGGCCACAAAGGGTGCGAGAATGGCGTAGCTCCTAACACCCGTATTTATCGCGGGATCAGTTAATCATCGGATCCTGTGAACACCGCCTACTTCGCTACGCTGCTAGGCTGAACTAGAATAACGAAAAAAAGAAACGAGAGATGAACGCTTGCGCGGCGCTGCAATTTATTTTCATCTCTGTGTTTGTACAGTGCGCATCAGAATAACTTGAGCAAGCGGTGTTTGAAGGCACTGTGAAAAATACATTTTACGTTTTCGCACACTATTCTACGGCGGCGACTACTAATGGCACGGGGACTTGCTTTGCATATTAGAGGTCTGAGTTCAAATCTTCACTACTAAAGGTTGGTGTGGTATTAGCAATTTATGTTGAGACACATAAAAACAAATTACCAGCGACGCAACGACGCCGAAACGCCAGTGGGGGCTATAGCTCAGTAGGTCTTGCCGTCTCATCATATATATTTTTTATATGAAAGGTTGCCCATCTGCAGTGCGATTACGAAGCACGAAACGGGGGAGGTTGGTTGTATATGACAGCTATTGCGTTTACGAAATGGAATCACCGGCAAACGCAGTGCGAATACGAAGCGCGAAATAAGACGTAGGGGTGCGATTAGTACCCTAAACTGACATATTTTGTACTCGAAAGCCGTCAATTTGGGGTAGGTGCGGCACCCACACCTCATGTCGCGCTTCGTCATCGCACTACTGATCGTCTCCTTAAGACGGGGCACAAATAAACTAGCTTGACAGCCAATCCACCGCCCTCCGATGTTCCTCGCGATACCACTCTCAGCGAGGTTCAGCCACAGAATCTGAGTGTATTCAGATTTCTGTAGGTTCCGCTGACGGTGTAAGGAAAGGCAGTCGCCGGCAGACATTTTCACAACCTGGCGGGTCGACAGAAAAGCAATTTTAGAAACGGTGTGTTCTCCGTGGCACAAAAGGTTGCTCTGATCGTTGTTTGCGAATGCTCCGTATATCTATCTGTTGGGTGGGGAGGAATAAGGGATGTAAATGCAAAATACCTTAATTTTTTTTTAGTATTCTATCTCCGGCATAATCTGCGATTTGCACAGAACTAGTTGCGCCGTGCACAGCCGCCATGGTGATAGACTAGGAGGTCGCGACAAAAATGGTAACGATAACGTAAATGGCTGAAACTGGGTTCAGAGGATAAAGACCAACCCTCTGAAGCTAAATGTGTCAGTCTGCCTGTGCCAAGTGGTTGCGTTCCCTAGATAATGCGCCTGAAAAATTAGTTATCGTTACAACAAAAATATATGAAAAGGTAAATGGCTGCAAATAATGCAGCATGAATGTATCAGTACATACTTACTTAGTAATACCAAAACTGAACAAATCCTTGTTTGCATTTCGTAGTTACAGGCGATTTAGGTTACAGATATATTTATACGTATATTTAAGTATTTAATTGAAAAACCGACTGGTTATTGTTGTATAATTATTGGGTATCAATATTCCAAAACCATCAGCATATTCATCAGAAGGTACATACCAACTTCTATTTTATATAGCCAATCTAGATAACGCAACCACGGCGCAGGCAGACTGACTTATTTAGCATCGGAAGGTTGGTCTCTAACATGTGAACCCAGGGTCAGCCATTTACCTTATCGTGACCAAAAATGTCGTGACCTCCCGGAATATGAGACCCTTTTCTCTTTATACCTATCACGGAGATCGACGATTTCCATG
Source organism: Incurvaria masculella (assembly GCA_946894095.1). Lineage (NCBI taxonomy): Eukaryota > Metazoa > Arthropoda > Insecta > Lepidoptera > Incurvariidae > Incurvaria > Incurvaria masculella. The sequence continues at coordinate 11,963,437 of OX335641.1, read as the reverse complement.
GCACCTACACTATTTTCCAAATGCATCCTTTATTCACTAATTTATTTTTATGAAAGCAAATTTCCGTCTTCTCATATTTACAGTCTATTTTAATCGCTGGTTTCGTATGTTATTATCTATTGTGCAGCATATAAAAAAGTTACAGAAAACCAATAAAAACAATAATAAAACTTTATTTCTTCTAGTCAACCCATGATTTTTCAACAATTATGGCTCAGTGTTTCGTTTGGCTCACAATTGTTGTGTAGCGTTTGGAATTGGTTTCTATATTGTTCAAATGAATACTAAATTACTTTATTCACTCAACATTTATCGGTTCGAATTCCAAAATTCACACCTCTTTAGAGTGTCTTCGGATAATATTTGAACAAATTCGTTTAACATGCTCTTGTAGCCAACAAAGCGGCGCGGCGGCCGTGTCCCGCCCGGCGTGCCGCCGCCATAACTCAATGTGTTCATGGCACGATAAATCCCGCGGGTGACGCGTCGGCAGTTGACCCTTTTGTACAAATATTTGTGTTGCCGAAGAAGCTGCTCAAACTGAGGATTTAATGGGTCGCTCTATGGGACAAATTTACATCGAGACATGCCTGATTTACATCATATGCTTTTTGGGTATTGGCTTCGAGGAAGAGTGCTGTGCCGTGTATCTTTGCACCTGTGTTGTGCGTATACCTGTGTTGTACAAAAAACATGCCCATAATTTCTGGGTTGGTTCAGTATGTCCAGTATGTTAATGGTATTGTACGGAAAAAATAATAAATCCTTCCCAGGTGCTTCTTCACACCATGTTTGAATGACCCCAGTTTGTACTTTGGGGGATATATCTCGGAAAGGAGTTCATTCCATAGTTTTCCGACCCTATAGATGAAGGATCTACAAGATCGGTGGGTTCTTATTTTTGGAGTGTCGATAGTAAATATGTGCATTTTCTCCCTGTTCCGCGTTGAACTAAGGTAGAAAGGGGACGGAGGTACAGCGTTATGCAGCATCGACGAGCATTGTCGATGGTAAAGACGATAGAATACAGAGAGAGAGACCCTACATCCCTTCGGAGTTGAAGGGGCTCTAAATTCAGGGACACTTCGGGATCGTCGACGAGACGCACGGCCCGACGCTGTATCGAGTCCAGGGAGCCAAGCAGGTGTTTAGCTGAGCCGTCCCACATATGCGAACAATACTCCACGCAATACCCTATATGCGCCTTGTAAAGGAGCAGTTTTTGGTCAGGAGTGAAATACTGACCCTCCCTGTTGAGGAATCCCAGCTTTTTAGAGGCGAGCTTGGCTTTATCATCGATATGGCGTCCGTAAATAAGGACATGCGTCAGGTCGAATCCCTAAGTGGTCGTCAATGTACAGAGTTGTTCCCTGGAAGGTCGGAGCCACATTGAACGGAGTACGCTTCGCACTGAATACGCACGCCTGTGTCTTGCTCGCGTTAAACTCGCCGAGATTCTGGAGACCCCATCCGGAAACTTTTTCCAGGGTCTCTTCGAGTCTAAAAAGGAAGGCATGCAAGAAGTCGACGATCCAGTCACACAGCTCGGGTGGAAGGCCATAAGAGGGCAGAGTGCCTTGTGCCAGACCCGGTCAAATGCTTTCGCGATAGCCCGGCCGCACAACAACGTTTTCCAAAAAACTATTAAAACTATTCACCGCGTACCCACAACCTTGGTTTAATACAAAACAGTCCTAAAAATCTACGAAACAAATGTAATCCTGTTGAACCTTTTCGAGTTGCGTTGCTCTACCGGCGGGGCGGGCGTGGATTCCATTTTCGAAAATTTATGTGCCAACATAGGAACAAACCGCTGCTTGTCCGTCGTCGGTCGCCATTTAATGGACCACCGGACAAATGATATTTAGGTGGCTGACTGCAGCTTCCAATGCGTACGTAAATACAAATTAAACGTGAAATGCAGTGGACAAATCGAATCTGACGCGAACGCGCTTAATTAATTCTATTACATGGAAAAGTGTTAATCTTTATCGTATTTTTGTTTGCATCCATCCCATTACCTGAGGCTTCATAGAGTGGCCGTGGGTGCTACATTTTTTTATTCTAACGCACTGGAGACATAATTGCTGCCTTGTAGAAATATTAACGTTCGTGCTAACAGTTTCAGTTACAGTCTCATTAATCCGGGCGAGATAACACTGCCACCTAGTAACTATGTAAGGGAACCTACCAAAGATTTCCATAATATTTGGAACCTGCAGGGTACCATGAGTTCAAACCGTGCTGTTGCGCTCTGGAAACTTCTCTGTTTCTAAGAATAAGACAGGCTCCGTTATGAGGAAGATGCAACCTGTCCACAAAAAAGACAATGTGCATAGTGTATGATTTGGTAAGATTTACGAAAATTTTATTTTCAAAACGACTTATAGCTAAAAGTAAACCACGACCGCTGTAGTAATAAATCGAACAAAAACCAAATAGATCATAAATCTTGATTAAATAAGTTATGTCTGATGACTAATCTTTTTAAGATGTTCTTACTTTATCATTGCGTAATCCACCTCCAAAGTAATTGTATAAAACGCGCGAAAAATCCGAACTTTCGGACGTTATAACTTGGAAACCAAACACAATTTTACAATGCCAATGGTCATCAGACATCTAGTTCAATCAAATAAAGCTATATTGAGCAAAATTTTGGATCTCTGACAAGAAATATAGGCGTGATCTTCTTTCCCCTTTTGTATGGGGAAATGAGCGGGTTGGGCCACCTTAAGGAAAATGAACATTTAAAACTCGGGAAGAAAGAAAAAGTAGCATGCACACTGGATTCAAACTCGCGTTCTAAAACTATGATATAGAGAAATAATAGTATTTTATACCCCGAGAACTTTCGATGATTACTAAATAGATATTTTTGTTGAATGTTTATCTTCATTATCTATTAATGATTATCTAAATCTGAGGGGTTACCACGGTAAATTAACTAGTCGAATTTCTTAAGTGAACTGAATTTTGTCATTTATCATGGTACGAAATGCAACTAAACTTCAGATTTAATCAATCACTTGTCTGTTCCCTTGGCGAGTGATTTACCATCCCCCGATCGCAATGTTTTTAATAGATATCGTTCCATAATCTCTAATTAACATTACTAAATACTCTTGGGATACGGAGGAAATAATATTTTTTCTGGTCTGACTACGGGAGACTCCCGAATATCTGGGAGAGGTGGCAACTATATACCCTTAAAATCAGCTTTCAAAGCGAAAATTATGCCATTTCAACACCAACAATATCCGAGCAACCTGTTCAATATCTCCGATAAAATTGGTCAATATAATTAGCCAGGTCGCTGTATTATGGTGTTGTCCCTGCGCATCGTATTACTTTGTAGGTGCTCACTTGTCTAATACTCCGGGTGGTGACTATCTCGTTTATTACCCCGTCCACAGAACTCATTTACTTAAGCTCGTACATTACCCAGGAAGTACGACAGATCTGGTGATAAGATTTGATTGCCAATAAAGAAGATTGAGACATAAATTGTGTTCGGTTTGTCCTTTTGTGGGTTTCCTTCTTTGAGGCTCTGCCGCGCGCGTTTTGTTAAAGCAACTTCAACGGCAAACATTTTAACGTCTGATCGACTTAGGTGAATTAGCTGTGAGAACCGGCATCGCTTAAGTATTGTTTTTTTTTCGTTAAGAAAATACATGTGTTCCAAAATGCTATAGTTCTAATGACGAGGGGCCATACCATGCACATGAAAGGCCGATTGATCGCGGGTACCTATTTAAGATATCATACATACTTTCACCCCGCTTACCCTGAGGGGTAGGGCAGAAATGAAGGAGCGCCCTACGGTACGATCACATCCAAGGCGGATCCAGGGAAGTAATTGGGCTGGGTCTAGGCTGTATTATTGTAATCGAATTGGAGCCTGTCCTCACTAGACCTCGACTTATCACCCCACTGGGCGAATTCATCTTTCAAGTCAGGGGGACTTGAAAGATGAATTCACCCTGACCACATTTTTTCATTTTTTATTGTTATTTCGCTCTACAGACAGACATACATATTTTCATTAATAATGAAGGTTTCAGGAGAGTGTTCCAGACAAGTTCCGCGATAGTATACAGAGCATTGACAAATGATAGAAGATATAAATGACGAGAATCGAGGGGAGTATGTTGAGGTTGTTTGGACATCTAAAACGAATAAGTGACGGAATAATGACGAAGCAGATTTAAAGATGGGAAGCGGGTGGAACTGTCGTGAGCGGGCGGCCACGTAGAGCATGTATGAAAAATTGTTATGCAACCTGACATGGATGGCTAATACCACACAATTACCGTTATGATATTAGCCCAATACACCACATTCCCGAAGGAATTAGTTGCCATGCCAGGATCTTCCCTTTATGAGCACGGCTTCATTAAACTGGATGGAAAACACGGACAATTTTTAATTGCCGCTTCGACCATATTTTCATCCAATGCGATGGTATCAACCCGGGCGAGCTTAAACCCTACCACCTAGTAGGGGAAGGGGACCTACAGTTTTACATGGATTCGGAACCATGGAGCAGTTCGCATTCGTGACGAAATGCACTTATCGAACTCAGAAAGAGAAAGAAAGTGATTGATTGAATTAAAATTCTTTATTACGCCACAAAAAAAAAACAATTTACAAAAGAAAGTATAGTGCAAAAACAACATAAGTGGGGCGCAAAGGCGGGCTTATGGGGTGCATGTCGGGGCCAGGAATTGAACCCAGACCTCTGGTACGCTAGGCCAGTCTCCGCGCCACTTACTAGGCCGCTCAGCGGAACTGTGTGTAGGAATAGTATGCTGTATAGCGTATGGCGCTCTGCTTACCTCTCTGGGAAAGGAGCTTTCAAGTTGAGGTAGTGAAAATGGCGTTATGAAATTCCATTCAAGAGTTTCCACATTCTCTTAAAAAAATGTTTAAGCACTTAAAGTTTTTCAAGTGGACACGGAGAAATTAGGGGCCATGCGGTGCAATCACACCATACTTTCTTCATACGTGTTCTTCAAGTAAGGGTCCCACGAACCTGGCCTTGCCCAAATAAAATCGACTAGTTTTATAAAGGTTAACGATTCTTAGCGATGAACGCATTTGGTTACAATAATTGTGCATTTAAATTCAAACGTTGTAGATTTGACCCCACCCCCTGCAGTTTCATTAACACCCTTTACATGGCGCGTGTCTAGATCCGTGCGACAAAGGACCCCATATAATTTATGTCTCCTTTTAAGGATCATTTCGTGTGCGCCCACGATTTATTTATCTGTATCCTTGCGACAAAATGGCTATTAAGTGCCAAACACTGTTGGAGATAGTTTATAAGGACTTTTATTGGAATTTCGGGGAAATGCATAGATTTACTGCCAAGATTGGGCATCCTCAAGGATACTCGTCTCTATCTTACATCCTTGTGCACAAGACAAAATTATAGTACAACCGTATGTGTGTAAGTAAGTTACTTTAACTTAAGCACTATTCTTATTTTGAGATCCGGTATGAGGTTGTGATTAGAGAAATTTTTTATTTGACCCAAGTACCCACATTTGCGAAGATATAATAAAAATACGAAAATTACCAGAATCGAAATAATCCCGAAACACATAAGTTGTTTTCTAAAAGAAACGTATGGAGTTTGACACTAGCAAGCGAATGAAAGCATTTTAAAAAATCGTTGCATGGTGTGGTGCGTCAGCCGCAAATGGGTCGCTACCCAAATACCTACTTCGATTAGTGGACTGTAGAGAAAAAAACTTTGATCAATTTCAACCAGACTGGAACGGACTACAGGCAGGATAGGAGAGGACTCACCAGTGTCGTAGTGTGGTCTGCAGCCCTCTCGACTCCTCGGTTTCCGTCTCCGCCAGGGTTCCGTGCACGGCACTCACAGTCTTCACGTTTTTGTTGTGCGTAGACGCTACGCGGGTCGGATAACCCCCAACACGAAGGATACGAACGTTGCCATAGAATTTGGATCACTTGAGGATGTGCAAAGCCAGCAAAACGCCCGCCGACATCGACATTTGCCACGAGTCTCACCACCCACAGTTTTTCACTCGCTAGGCGCGAATGGGGGTAGGTTCGTAAAAACGGTTTGTTCTCGGGAAATTAGTTTCACAAGGGTGTAACTGTGAAGCAGTAGGAAGAAAAGGGACATTCATTAAGTCAATACAATCGTGCAATAAAAATACCAACGAGCAATTATTAGTCCAGTGGTTCATTTGAACTTAACGAGGCGTTTCACTGCACATTATTAAAAAAAATAATCGAAGGTATATTTATGTGAGACTAAAAAGTTGACTCGGCCTAGCGTCTTTATTTTTCCCAATGAGCTGTATTGTGCAATCCAACTTACGGTTCTTTCACCTCATAAAATAGCAAAGCATAAAATGCAACGAAAAAAACCGTTGCAAAAACGGGAGCAGCTTCTTGTAACGGATCAAAGAAGGTATTATTCCGGGAGGTCACGACATTTTTGGTCACGATAAGGTAAATTGCTGAATTTTGGTTCACAGGTTAGAATCTCTGATACTAAATATGTCGGTCTGCCTGTTCCAAGTGGTTGCGTTATCTAGATTGGCTATATAAAATAGATGTTGGAATGTACCTGCTGATGAATGTATTGATTTTCTAGAAACATTGATACCTATTCATTATGCAACAATAACCAATCGATTTTTTAATTAAATACTTAAATATACCTAAATTTATATCTGTGACCTAAATCGCCTATAATTTTGATATGCAATCAAATGTTTGTTCAGTTTTTCTATTGCTAACAAAGTATGTACTGATACTTTCATGCTTCGTCATTTGCATACATTTACCTTATAATATATATTTGTTGTCACCATATCTACTTTTTCAGGCACGTTATCTACTTAACGCAACCACTTGGAATAGGCAGACTGACACATTTAGCTTCAGAGGGTTGGACTTTATCCTGTGAACCCAGTTTCAGCTGTTTACGTTATCGTTACCATTTTTGTCGCGACCTCCTAGTCTATATTATGTTTCGATAAGACCGCGTCAATCATCGAGGAATCGTTGAAAAAGTACAACGAAATGATTGAAGTCCTCGCTGCCGTTTCGGTAATACCCGCTAATTGCAGGATGTCGGGGCGCGCCGTCTCCGCACACGCGATGCGTAGTGGCTTTTTGCGCGTCCGATTCTTGGAGTTAACGGGTTTGTGGATTTCATTGCGATTAAGGGCTCGTCCACATATATTTCTCTTCAGCTTTGTTTCCCTGTTATTTAAGTGTAGTTCGCACGGTCTCCGAGGTTTTTGGGGTAGTATTTCGAATGCACCGAATGTAAATTACAATCATACATACAATTGTTGAACTGTAGGCTGGACCTATGTTGTTTTAATGCAGGGAGGGGGATTCGATTTGGGCACGTGCCTTGCTTTTGAGTATCAAACAACAAGTTTTTTTTTATGTAAAGCGCGGCACATGGCGTACGCGAGGACCTCTCAAGGTGCCCGACGACGCCCATGAGCTTTCGAACTTTTAAGGTGGCCCAACCCGGCGGCCCTAACTCATTCGCGGGCACGGTACAAAACCGTGCTGTTGCGCTCTGGGACCTTCTCTGTTTCAAAAAATAAGACAGGCTCCGTGATGAGGAAGATGCAACATGTCCACAAAAAAGACAATGTGCATAGTGTATGATTTGGTAAGATTTACGAAAATTTTAATTTCAAAACGACTTATAGCTAAAAGTAAACCACGACTGCTGTAGTAATAAATCGAACAAAAACCAAATAGATCATAAATCTTGATTAAATAAGTTATGTCTGATGACTAATCTTTTTAAGATGTTCTTACTTTATCATTGCGTAATCCACCTCCAAAGTTATTATATAAAACGCGCGAAAAATGCGAACTTTCGGACCTTATAACTTAGAAACCAAACACAATTTTACAATGCCAATGGTCATCAGACATCTAGTTCGATCAAACCAAGCTATTTAGAGCAAAATTTTGGATCTCAGACAAGAAATATGGGCGTGATCTTCTTTCCCCTTTTGTATGGGGAGATGAGCGGGATGGGCCACCCAGGTGCTTCTTCACACAAGTTATCGTCATATAATCATATCGGCGAATTAAGAACTAGTCGTTCCTGGTTTGGGTTCCATGTAAAACTGTATGTCCTCTTACTTACTAGGTGCGGAAGTGTTAATCCCGCCCGCGTTGATACCATCGCATTTAACGAGCGTTGGTCGAAGCGGCAAGTTCGGGTTTTCCATTGAGTTCTATGCAGCCGTGCGATATATAGTCCTGGCATGACACCTAGTTCCCTGTGGTGTGTTGGGCTAATATCTTGACATTACGTGAAATATTATGGCTGTCCATGTCCGTTGCATAACAACAAAATCAAATTCGAGGATTTAGTCCAACCGTGACCTCACACTCAGCTCATTCGATCCATCCTTGGAGTTTTTATATGTGGTGCGCCCGGAAACCTTTGACTACATGGCTTATTTAAGAGCATAATGGCGTGATCGACCGTTTTGATTATTTGTATATCTGTACTTATCCATTATACACGCCTTTACAAATTTGCATCGAAATGTTTATGGGCCATTTTCAAACGTATGTGTGCCAATCAATATTGGTACACATACGTTTGTAAACGTCGCTTTAGAGTTGCTTTCAAGTGTCAGCACGTACTGCGGTTCGATGAGATTTGGCAGTTTTTATCGATGGTCAATCGGTGACTTGGTTGCCTGTGGCGGTTCCCGTGTCGTACGACCCGTTGGTATCTGGTGCGTCGTGTGAACTGCCCGTGGGAACGGATTGAGCTGTCCTCGTTGGCAGTTCTTTCACCTCATAAAATAGCAAAGCATAAAATGCAACGAAAAAAACCGTTGCAAAAACGGGAGCAGCTTCTTGTAACGGATCAAAGAAGGTATTATTCCGGGAGGTCACGACATTTTTGGTCACGATAAGGTAAATTGCTGAATTTTGGTTCACAGGTTAGAATCTCTGATACTAAATATGTCGGTCTGCCTGTTCCAAGTGGTTGCGTTATCTAGATTGGCTATATAAAATAGATGTTGGAATGTACCTGCTGATGAATGTATTGATTTTCTAGAAACATTGATACCTATTCATTATGCAACAATAACCAATCGATTTTTTAATTAAATACTTTATGTTTATGGGCCATTTTCAAACGTATGTGTGCCAATCAATATTGGTACACATACGTTTGTAAACGTCGCTTTAGAGTTGCTTTCAAGTGTCAGCACGTACTGCGGTTCGATGAGATTTGGCAGTTTTTATCGATGGTCAATCGGTGACTTGGTTGCCTGTGGCGGTTCCCGTGTCGTACGACCCGTTGGTATCTGGTGCGTCGTGTGAACTGCCCGTGGGAACGGATTGAGCTGTCCTCGTTGGCAGCGTACCAGATTCAATGAAGATTTCGAACCATTGAAAGCATCCAAAACAAGAAATTAAATTCGGGCTACCTCTATTGTCTGATAGATCTGTCTCTATTTGTCGAGAGAGCAAGGGAATTGGAAATAAAAGCTTTTGTATCCAAAACATATAGTCGAGGGGATTTTAACAGATACGTTTGTCCCCAGCCGGACGAGCTGGCCAAGTCGGTGAAGCTGACGTCGCGGGAGCGCCGCTTCATCAAGTTCGCTTCCTCCGAGTACAACGGCCAGCTGTACATGACGCCGCAGGACTTCCTCGAGTCGGTGGTCGAGCAGGAGCCGCGCCGTGAGTTGATGTCATCCTGCTAGCATATAAGTTCACAAGTTCACACTTCCACGGCGACCAGAGCTGACCAAGTCGGTGAAGCTGACGTTGCGGGAGGGCCGCTTCATCAATTTCGCCTCCTCCGAGTGCAACGGCCAGCTTTACATGACGCTGCAGGACTACCTCGAGTCGGTGGTCGAGCAGGAGCCGCGCCGTGAGTCGATGTCTTCCTGCTAGCATATAAGTTCACAAGTTCACACTTCCACGGCGACCAGAGCTGACCAAGTCGGTGAAGCTGACGTGGCGGGAGCGCCGCTTCATCAATTTCGCCCCCTCCGAGTACAACGGCCAGCTTTACATGACGCCGCAGCACTTCCTCGAGTCGGTGGTCGAGCAGGAGCCGCGCCGTGAGTCGATGTCTTCCTGCTAGCATATCCGTTGACAAGTTCACACTTCCAAGGCGACCAGAGCTGACCAAGTCGGTGAAGCTGACGTTGCGGGAGCGCTGCTTCATCAATTTCGCCTCCTCCGAGTACAGCGGCCAGCTTTACATGACGCCGCAGGAATTCCTCGAGTCGGTGGTCGAGCAGGAGCCGCGTCGTGAGTCGATGTCTTCCTGCTAGCATATAAGTTCACAAGTTCACACTTCCACGGCGACCAGAGCTGACCAAGTCGGTGAAGCTGACGTGGCGGGAGCGCCGCTTCATCAATTTCGCCCCCTCCGAGTACAACGGCCAGCTTTACATGACGCCGCAGCACTTCCTCGAGTCGGTGGTCGAGCAGGAGCCGCGCCGTGAGTCGATGTCTTCCTGCTAGCATATCCGTTGACAAGTTCACACTTCCAAGGCGACCAGAGCTGACCAAGTCGGTGAAGCTGACGTTGCGGGAGCGCTGCTTCATCAATTTCGCCTCCTCCGAGTACAGCGGCCAGCTTTACATGACGCCGCAGGAATTCCTCGAGTCGGTGGTCGAGCAGGAGCCGCGTCGTGAGTCGATGTCTTCCTGCTAGCATATAAGTTCACAAGTTCACACTTCCACGGCGACCAGAGCTGACCAAGTCGGTGAAGCTGACGTGGCGGGAGCGCCGCTTCATCAATTTCGCCCCCTCCGAGTACAACGGCCAGCTTTACATGACGCCGCAGCACTTCCTCGAGTCGGTGGTCGAGCAGGAGCCGCGCCGTGAGTCGATGTCTTCCTGCTAGCATATCCGTTGACAAGTTCACACTTCCAAGGCGACCAGAGCTGACCAAGTCGGTGAAGCTGACGTTGCGGGAGCGCTGCTTCATCAATTTCGCCTCCTCCGAGTACAGCGGCCAGCTTTACATGACGCCGCAGGAATTCCTCGAGTCGGTGGTCGAGCAGGAGCCGCGTCGTGAGTCGATGTCTTCCTGCTAGCATATAAGTTCACAAGTTCACACTTCCACGGCGACCAGAGCGGACCAAGTCGGTGAAGGTGACGTTGCGGGAGCGCCGCTTCAACAATTTCGCCTCCTCCGAGTACAACGGCCATCTTTACATGACGCCGCAGGACTTTCTCGAGTCGGTGGTTCAGCAGGAGTCGCGCCGTGAGTTTCGCCACGATGCAATGTATTCTTAGCAGAAGGTTATACTAGATCTCTTCTGGTTTAGTTGATTAACAGGTCTACACTACACTAAATTTCCTTACAAGTAGTATCGGCTGGTTACTCACCAGGAACTTTTTTGTACCAAACCGGTTAAGATGTAGGAAAACATCGTGAAGAAATCCACTCATTCAGTGATGTTTCATATACTATGTAGATAATACTAGATACTCGTGCTGTGCTACCCGTGATGGTGTTTTGTTATTTAGCACCCGATCTCACCATTGTGTGCACATACGCTTTGCTAGTTGAGCAGGTATACGTTTCTCACGTTGCAGCTCGACTGAAGCGCAAGGTGCTGACAACGAAGGAGATCGAGCAGCTGCGCGACAACACGCCGGCGCTGCGCAAGGGCTCCACGCAACTCTTTAGGAGCCTCCGCGACAGGGGTGGGTCGCTACATCTTCTATATGACTGGCCAGGGCTTATATCACACCGCCGGCTCCCCAAACGCCCAAGTGCCGCTTTCATTCATATATTTTTTATGTAACTGGTCATGGATGGCTAATACAGAACTGACCGTCAGATATTAGCCTAACACACCACATGGGAACTAGGTGCCATGCCAGGACCTTCCTTATATTGCTCGGCTGCATCGAACTGGATGGAAAACACGGACAATTTTCATTGCCGCTTCGACCATCGTTCATTTAATGCGATGGTACTAACCCGGGCGGGATTAACCCTAGCACCTAGTAAGTAAGGAAAGGGACCTACAGTTTTACGTGGAATCCGAACCACGGCCAGCCTCAACGGTTGAAAATGGTCACCCATCCAGAACATAACCGCGCTCAGAGGTGCTTCCCCACCTTATCAATTCGCAAGGCGTCGCACACTGAGCTACCGAGACAATGCAACGGTATCAAGCCAGGCGGGCTTAAACTTACTGGCATATCCTCTTTATTTCCCTTGTAAGTTAGAAATGTCCACTTAATTAAGCAATAAAATTTGGAACCCGTGTAAAAGTCCATGTAGGTTTTATTAGCTGGTAGGCGTTTGGTATCTTCCATCGCATTCAATGCTAAACGGAAATATAGTTGAATTGGATCGTCCTTTAAACGTTGTTCAGACTTAATATAGGGAATTTTCTGGCATGGTCTCTAGTCACTTGGGGCCTACTATTTTAAATTATTAAAAATAAGCATCACAGTCTACTGTTAGTAAACTCAGGCTACATCGTAATATGTACGTTGTCACAGAGTACCGAAACTCATGCACCAAATACTTTTTTATTGGTTCATATTTTTCTTAACCATGTTCATTAAACTAATATTTATGCATTTTCTGATCTTCAACCTGTATTTTTTAATCATATCTACGTGATCGCGACTACATAATAGGGGTCGGCACAGAATTCAGTACATGATAAATGCATATCTTTTAAGAATAAATTTAAACGAATGGTCCGAAATGATTGTTTCCAGGAATCATCTCTTATACGGAGTACCTGTTTCTTCTATCAATTTTAACTAGTAAGTACATATTTTGAAACTTCATGATTTTTTTTAACTTGCTTGCACTCTTAACTCGTATTAAATTTATTTTATCTTCTGGTGGTAAAACTACACCAAGTTACGTCACAAATTGATTGATCCGCAGATCCTATTACCTCAGTGAGTAAGAACCCGGAAAGAACCTTCACTGATCAAATCGACATTTATGCATCGACATGACCAAAGCAATAGACCGACAATCAGAGTAGATCCCCATACAAACGTCCGTACCACCATTGCGAAACATACGAGTGTTGCTGTTATTCCATTTTAATTTGCCCGCTTATTGAATACGTTTTGGTTTTCTTAATTATCAACACGATTGCTTAAATACGTGATATTCGTTATAATTACTTTAGTAAAATAGTTTTAGATCAAATTTCAAAAAATTAAAGATAGCAAACACCGGGCAAATTACGAAGAAACAATTCCGAAAAACAACAAATAACTTTATGTACGTCAATGCATTTATGTTATAATACGTAAACCAACAAAACCCTTTTTTTTCGTAGAACAGCATAGAACAAAGAACAAAAGAAATATCAAGCACCTTAAGGTAATAAGGCTACATTTCGCCAAATGCTGATTATGTTTAATCAACACTTAAAGGGCCTTTATTACTAAAGTGCTGATTATTTTATGCTGTTATCTATTGCGAGATGGCAAGAAACGCCCTTTAATGTGAGAAATAAGCAAATCAGTGCTTGGTGGAAGAGACCCTAAGTCACCAAAGAGAGCCTTATTTTGCAATTTAACAACAAGAACTTTTTTCTTATTACTTAAAGTAGTTATTGTCAAAATTATGTCGTTATTTCAGAGCCAGCGTCCGGCTTCCAAATAGCGTTCAACATGTTCGACACGGACGGTAATCAGCGTGTCGACAAGAACGAGTTTCTAGTCGTAAGTGTCGCTTCTTGATGCCTCCAATATATTATCATCCTTGTTCCAATATTGCATATAGCATACTTATATCGGCTCTTGATACGGTTCTTTTTAAGGCCCCATTCCGCGTCCGTCCCCCATCAATTACCACTGACTCACTTCATTTCGACCAATTTCAAAACCAAACTATCTTATCTTAACTATCATAAAATATGGCGATTAACACTTACGGTTGATAGGTGTAGTAATTTTGGCTTCGCCGACGTTGCCCGGTTATGGTGTAAACTTAAAAACGAATATTTTGGTTAAACTAATTTTTGTTAGTTTTTTAAGTTCTACCGCCAATTTTTTTTGCAGAAATAAGGGGTGAGCACCATTGGTTATAATATATATCTGTCTTCTTTCTTCTTATGTCTTTAACTAAAGATTAACGTTAATCAGAAATGGTTCACTCCAGCCAAAATGTTTTAAAGAAGCACGATGCTTATATACACTCTGATGTGTATTTTCACACCAATATAGTAGCACTTTCTTTGGAATGTATGTATATTAGTAAATTGATACTGGAAATAGAGACCATTCGTATTGATGTCGACCTTTTAGTAGACGGTAAATAATAGGAATTATTTTTCTTTATAGTGACACATAAAAATACTTAACTGTACACAGGGTTAATATATCTAATTTGCACTCTGTATGTAAACATAGCAATATGTAATCCACACCAATGAATAGAGCACTAACAGATATTAAAGCACACCCACCCACGTATTTATGTTCTTTATTTTTATTTATTATGTTTTGATTTAATTTGTTTTCTATTTTTCCCTTTCCTCTGTTACGTTGTATCACGTGACGCATGCGATCTAGATCCAGCGACTGCTCGGTGGGTCACTGAAGCAACGCACCGACTTGGACACTAAGAGCCAGGAAGCTGTGAGTGTGTGACGCTGCTTTGTGCCGCTCTGTGATATATATGTCTTCTTTTTTTGTTTCATTTTTGTTCCCTGATTTCAGCTAGAATTGCTGTTCTATGGTGTACAATAATAAACATTTTTAAATCCTTAAAAGTTTGCATTGGCAAGACATCGAGGTCGAGGAAATTGATTTCTTTGTTTGCAGAATACATAGCTGTTTTATCTACTTTTTTTGCCTTATGTCCAGTGAAACTGGATACAATATCAACACTCATTCCAAAAATACATTAATAACAAATCATATCGGTATAGAAAAAACTCTGTACATTGTTTACCTCTATGGTAAGTAATTAATATTTTTTCAAATCTAGAGTAATATGTAATTCATTTTGGATTCAAAACCATATCATATGCTCATAGATATCAGGGTAGTGTTTAAAGCAAAAAAAATCGCGTTGAAGGTTTTAAGTTCTTTGTTTTTTTTTTTTCATTTCATAATATTATGTACATTTCTTCATACTTTAGCGGCACTAAATTCTTCTAATGCTTCCGTGTGTATTGTTTTTTAGTTATCTTGGTAATTATTTTTAAATATCACCTCACACACCAATATTTCAAGTTTATAATATTTTTGTTGATTTATTTTTATTTTTAGCGTCACTAACCGAACCAGACTTCCATTCAATTCATAATTTATTAGATACGATTGTATCACCATATACAGGGTTACATTCACATCACTATTAACGTGGGGAAGTGAATCTTGGATTAAATCGAAACTGCTTTTTACTATTATGTATTTAAAAGAAACCCTACCACAGAACGTACTGCGTTTAAACTAAATCTTTGACGCTACGGAAAAAATATTTATTTTGAAAAACAGCAGTATGTATAGTAAAAAGTAGTTAAATTTTGCTTTTAAAATTACTCCCCAAAGGACACACTGCACTGATGCAATAATTCAAGTTCATACACTTTCCACATTTTATATTTTTTTTGTAAACTACTAAATTACTATTATTTTAATACATTTAAGTATTACTTGTTTCACATTCACAATGCTTTTATTTTCAAAATACCATTTGAACATTATTTAATTATACCTTATACCAATTTTTATAGTCATGCATATTTTAATACAACTTTTGTGCCGTCCACTGCTCGTGGGTTCGTAGCTGCTATCCTTAGTGCAGAGCAGCACTAAGAAGAGGAATGAGCCGTCCCTAGCACAAGCCGGCGCTAAGTCTTCTTTTGTGAGTCGAATTGTCAACGGCGACGTGACATTGCAAATTGTTTGTGTGGACATCTGTTTTTTTTGTTTTGTTGTTGTATGAACTTGGCTGGAATTAATTGTATGTGGTTATTTTCTTGTCATTTATCTCGTATTGAATATGTATGTATGTCGCACTGACATTGTCTCTAAACCGTGATGCTGTAATTTCACTAGTGATTTTGGTCAAATGGAATGGTCACATATTAACATGAATATATAACTTAAACCTATTCAAATCATACAGCTGTAGGTTATATTTTAATAATAAAATTCGACCTTATTTCACGCCTAAAACTTTTCGCGCCGACATGACAATCTAACTAGTTTTATTATAAATACTAGGTAGCTTATCCTGTGTCCCGAGTAGTTAAATGTACGTGTACTAAGTTTCATCTAATTCGGATGATTGGTTTAAGAGTTATGGACGAACTTACATAATTACATACATACATATTTCTAAAAATCGTCAATTTAGTTTTAGTATCATACATAAAGTCTACAAACGCAGTATCTTAGAAAACAAAGCAACTTACTCCATGAACACCCCTTACAGATTTATTATTAATATAGATCACTGAAACATATCTGCGATATTGTAAGGAACGCAGAAGATCCATGAAATTAGAATATCACTTGTGAAATTATAATATCACATCTTCGACAATATCACTGCACATTTATACTGAATATGTTTGTTTGTGTACTTAAATGTACAGTTCGCGCCAAACTTTACGCACCTCGCGCGTACAAAAAACGCTCTTGAGATAAGTTCATAGTACACCTTTTACGCATTAAATTTTGGCACGAACTGTTTTCGACTCGGATCGTTTTCAGTGATAACGTTTTTTTTTGTTGTTTTCATAGTTGATTCAAAGTCAACCGAACTTTGAAGCAACTGCAAATGTTAAATTACACATAAAAATTTACAGGCATGCAACATTAATTCCGAGTGTATTTAAATAAATGTTTTAAAAATATTTAAAAAAAGGGCAATATAATTGTGTTTGAATACTTTTGAATAAATAAAATGCAACTGCATGCGTTTGTTTGTCGCTAAATATTGTTTAAAAAAAATCCGTTGCAAGTGCAGTCGCAAAAAGAAATGTCAGTGTTAAAATTTCGTAATCCCAAAACATGTTTCTTTCTTTAAATGTATTAGAGAAAGCCTATTTGACTCCTTGAGATTCACAAAAAGTGACATGTTTTATCACACTTTAATATTATTTTAATCTTGATATCTGTAACTGGGCCAATCAAACTAGACAATTGTAACTTTTATGTATACAACTAGGTCAGTCACACATTAATGTAATTTTAACATTGAATTCTGCAACTGTATGTAAGTATGTCTGCAACTGCGCTAATTGCACATTAACGTAATTGAAACTTTGCTGTCTGAAATTGGACTTTAGATGTACTACTGATCTCGTAAAGATGTGACGACATTTCCATATCCTTTATGTAGCGAAAAAAAAGACCAGCAAATGAGTGTAAATAAAAGATTGCTTTTGTTAGTATAATCAAACTTAATGTTAAATATTTATTAGCAGAAGTGCAACACAACTGGGAATAAGTTAGAAATGCCCATCTCTTTTCACTAGCGCGCGCTTGTCGCCGTCATATATTCATACTTATGGCTATGTTACTCTTTTGTCTTAAAGTTTACACAGTCACTTCTTTTGCATCAAGAACTATTACTACAACAACAAATCGCCAATTCGTCAAACTTGTCCTGACCTACGGGAATTTGATATAATAATATTTACTAGGTATGTAACTGACGAAACTTAATTTCAATGGAATTTGCAATTTGAGGCGGCGACGAGCGCGCGTGAGAGTATAGGTTTTTCGAATCTCGCACAATCTGTTGAGCCTTGTGGGTGCGTGACCGCAGATGGAGAAGATCTTCAGTTTCGCGTGGCGCGGCAAGCGCGGCGTGACGGAGCAGGGGGGCACGGGGGCGGGGGCGGGGGGAGACGCCGCGCTGCAGCCTCACGACAACTATGTCGACGACGAGCAGGTACGACCTTGCAAGTAATATGTGTAATACTATTGCAATAGGAATGTACACTCCCGAAAAAAAACGTTTCGACGGAACCAGGCATCTCGCTAGAGTTACCATGATTTTGGCCATCAATCACAGTCACGTTCTCATAGTAGTCGAACTGTCCCAACAATATTTGGCCAAGTGAACTCAAATTTGCTAGTAATCATGGAAATGCAACTAAAGGTTAGACTTAATCACTCACTTACGGTTCACCCGGCAAGTGAATTTACCTTGGTAATACTCCAGGTCTCTTCAAGAACCATCTTTCGGGTCGTTGATCATGTTATTTAAAATATCCCCCTCCGCGTCATGGAGTAATTCCTCGTTTGCTGAACTTTGGAATGTATTATCTGCCGAGGTATTTCCTCTAAAGTTCAACAGGGGTCCTTTAAACACGGCGTGAAGGAACAGAACTTATCCCAACTCCAACTATCTTTAACTATACTATCATGGCAAATATCTCACCTTACCTAACCTAAGTTAATTGACATCCCTACTATCCTATCCTAATACTACTGCAGCTAATAAAATACGAAAAAATAACTTCCGAGAACGGCTCCGACTATGTGCAGGGTCTGCAGCGGCGCCACGCAGTCGACACGATGCTGACGGTGCACTTCTTCGGCAAGAAGGGCACGTCGGACCTCAAGTTCGACGGCTTCCGCCAGTTCATGGAGAACCTGCAGACCGAGGTGCTCGAGCTGGAGTTTCAGGAGTTCGCCAAAGGTAAGAGTCGCGAGGAATTAAAATCCATCCTGAATTCTGAAGCTACCAAACTCTACCTCACCGTAAATGCTACCCGCATACATACATAGGAGCAAACGCTTTGGATGCTTTGTGTCAGTGCGAACTGACTTGGTCGACGTATGAGTACATACGCGCACGGCTGCGATGGTTAGACTGTTTGGCGCATGACGCACTGCCGACTTCCCACGGACAATATGACCTTATGGCGGAAACCCTCGTAACGCCCAAATGACACTTATCCTTCCTTTTCTCTTCTGTTGTCACACACCATCAACCACATACGTTCGACATACTAAGTCACTCATCTGCAAGAATACACAAATATAGGATGTCCCATAAACCATTCACTTGCCGCTAGATCTTACCAAGTATTGCCAGTATAAGTATGTAAATTTAATTTTATTCATAGAGGTCAAGTTTCAAGTATCTAGCTGAAAGGTTGTCGAAGGTTTACGGGACAATCTGTATTCCTGTATCACGCCTAGATCTTCAGTAATTATTGTTTTAGGTCACGAGACGATCTCCGAAGTGGACTTCGCGAAGATCCTGCTCCGTTACACGTACCTGGACACAGACGAGTACGACATGTACCTCGACCGGCTGCTGGAGCGAGAGAAGGTCGAGCGAGGCATCACCTTCGACGAGTTCAAGGTGTTCTGCCAGTTCCTCAACAACCTGGAGGACTTCACCATCGCCATGCGCATGTACACGCTCGCCGACCATCCCATCTCCAAAGGTGAACCTTCCATCTCACTAGTCCTCCTGCAAACTGCCCTGCTACATGACACATAGGTCTTCTACGTTCTGTTTATTGTTTATTCATCATACACTCGCACTTGGATTTGTCGTATTTTATCATTAATTAGCACCAGCTCAACAATCACAGCAAAAACCTGGCAAGAAACGTTGCTGGACTTTTTTGCCATGTCAACATAGTCTCAGTTTACAAAAGAGTTTGCCAAATCCCTTGTGTACATTAAGTATTTACAGTACTCGCTGGGAAATAATGCATATTGGACCTTGGAATGAGACAATCTGCTAGTTTCGGCATAGTAGAGCGTCATCGCTGTCACTCAGTACCTATATACTACGTACGAGAGAGATGACACACAAAGCCGAAACTAGCCGATTGTCTCTTTCCAACGTCCAATGTGCATCATTTTCTGCCAGGTACTGCACCATTGTTGATAGGAGTCAAACAGGGATAAACACTGAATTAATGTGAGTTCACGAACAATTCATACCACATAACTAATATCACCTTTTCATGCAAAGACTATACCCGCCATCTAACATGTGGCCAATTGGAGCAGGCCAGTCTCCACAAATAGGACCTGTCCACGAGCATCACGCCGGGTACAGCCATCGCCTCTCTCAACCATATTTTAGGTTAAGAGGTGACCCAAACCAAGCGTCACCAAGGCTGTAAACCTTCGACAACCTTTCAACTGCCGCTAGATGCTTGAAAACTTGACCTCTATGAATGAAATGAAATTTACATGACTATACTGGCAGTAATTGGTAAGATCTAGCGGCAAGTGCTTAAACCTTAAAGCTATGCACTACTCCAGTGGCAACAAGAAAAATTTTAATACTATTACTTCTGCCATGAACTTGTTAAAAGGTTATTTTTGTTTATGAAGTTAGTAGCCTGTGAGTTTACCATTCATGACAAATTCATGCATTATTAAATATTATGCGGTTGATTAAACAGATGAATTTCATCGAGCGGTCAAGATCTGCACTGGCATAGCGCAGTCGGCGCACCTCGTTTCCACCGTTTTCGCGATATTCGACGCAGACGGAGACGGGCTGCTCAGCTATAAAGAGTTTATCGCCATCATGAAAGACCGACTGCATCGCGGCTTTAAGGTAAGCTTTTTCGCTTGGTCTAATCAACGCTGTGACCTATTAAAACACTAAAAGTTATGAACGGACATTCATTACGGTATTCCTGACTTAAAATCAATGTAGACATTTCATGCATCCAATATACAGAACAGAAAGAACTTTGCTTACATTTCTGTTACGATAACATCAATGCAACACGATTGAAAACGGTTACATGGCTTGTGACATGACCGAAATATAAAGTTTCCTCAGTCAAATCAGTTTAATTCTGATTACAAGATTCGTTGATTGTGTTTTTTTTGGTACAAGTGATTCTAAACAAAATTTCTGTTTACCATTCCTTCGATGTTTTGAACAGGTTTTAACAATTCATAATGCTAATTTATTTCAGTCGTACGCAAAGAATGAAGGCTGGGAAGCGTTCAAGACATGCGTCAAGCAGGAAATGAAGAGTTCAGTGTAGATTTGTACCTGATTTCAGCCCTACATGTCACATAGATTTATAAATCAATTTTAAGAATTTGGGCCAATATTTAACCAATGCGTTCTGGCACTGATTATATTCTCCTCACTATGCCTCAATGTATCAAAAATCTATATTCTCTTTATTTGTGCCCACTGCTTGGGCTAGGCATTTAGGGGCATTTAATTATTTTCAAAATGGATTAGAAATTATTTACTTCAATGTTTCCAAAAAATTATATTTTGATACACAAAAAAATAATACACAAAAGATACATACTAGCCATGCCATACTAGACACATGGTAGCCTCATGTTTCCATCCCCATACTGTGGTTCGACCTTTCATGGGTTTTGCGTTGCAATGTTGATTTTCAGGAATGTAATCCGTGGTTTAGCCACTTTTGTTAGGTTATTACACGCAAAGAATTGATTTATTTCTAAGGGCGATATATTTTAACATGTTCAATGTATTATATTTATTTCAAATGGACATTCTAGGTTTGCATATTTACATTGCCAACTCGGATTTTTTGCCTTTTGTGATGTAAACCTTTGTATTATTAATCAGTTAATTATTCGTGCTTTCTACTTATCACATTATGTATGTATATTCTTCTAGCTGCCATTGGCTGATATCAATTTACTTTTATAATAGAAGTAGATCTGATTACTTAAATAATTAATTTCGGTGCTATTCATGTGAAATATAATTAACAATTTCAAGTTTCCATAATCTCAATATTTCCAAGAAATAATCTCAAAAATGTTTTTACTTTATTAGTCATTATCAGTGTTGTGAATGTTACAGTTGGCTATTTCCATATTGCATGCATACATGTTTGGCAGTGACCAATGATGCTATGACTTAGCCGAGACATCGGATTTCAGTGTTAATTTGCTGCTGGCAAAGATATGTATTTGTTTCAACATTATTACGAAGCTGTATGTAACAAGATGAACACTTGCCAATAATCCAACTGTATCAAACTCAAAGCAAACACGGCTGTTACTTAGATTATTGCCAGCTAGTCATTAAATGTAAGGAAAGCATATTATCTGTTGAAATTGTTTTTATTTATAAATAGGAACTTCATATTTATTGAGTTGAAATAAACGTATAATAGGTTGGGGAAAAAGTTTCTTCGCATTTTTTAAGAAAATTCAAAACATTTTTTAATATGGTTTATTTACATTTAACTAAAGTATGTAGGTACCATTTTGTTCGATAACTTTTTGTCATCTTGTAGGTAGGGACATGATCCCATTGCTATAGAAATATTGGGACTTCTGATCAATATACCGCGACAAGTGGTTTTGGCAGTCCTCTCGTGATGTTAACCTGACACTGCCTAAAGAATTCTGAAGAGACCTAAACAGGTGGAAATCTGAAGGTGCAAGGTCAGGACTATACGGCGGATGCATTAACACCTCCCAGCCAAACTCTCTTAGTTTTTGCTGAGTGGCTAAAGATGTGTGAGGTCTAGCCGGTTCATTAGGTTTCTTTCAGTGAGCTCGTGAGGTACCCAAATATCGAGCTTTTTTGTGTACCCAGTTCTTTTCAAATGCGCCAAAACTGTTTTGTGGTCAATTCCTAGTTCTTCAGCTACGTCGTAACTACTGATATGCCGATCTTACTCCACTTTTTCAAAAATGGCATCCATTTTATCCGTAATAGGGCGACCAGAGCGACGTGCATCTTTGACATCAAAATTTCCGGATTGAAAATGCTTAAACCAAATTTGTGCTACTCTCACAGACACTGCACTAGGTCCATAAACATCGCAATTTTTTTTCGCGGCTTGCGTTGCATTTTTACCTTTTTTGTAGTAAAATTTTAAAATGTATCGAATTTCTTCATTAGATTCACTCATTTTGACAGTACGAAAAACAAATGAGAATCACACATTTTCCTAATTTGAATTTGGAATTATGTTCTTGAAAATTTAAACTTTCAATGATACCAAAACCAGCCAGATACAAATAGTATAGCCAAAGAGATTTTATTACAAGTTCATACATACTATAATGCGAAAAGACTTTTTCCCCGACCTATTATTTAAGTTTGCTTGTTAAATGTGCTGTTGAATTGTGCATTGTTGTGATTTTATTTTTATTTTCATCAGTGCAGAGTTTAAAAATAACTTAATTAGGTAGGTACCTGCAAATACTGCTGGACATCTGTGGTTTCTTTACTGATGTGTCGCTCCAGTATGATGAGCGCCTAACAAATGTAGTTGCAATATTGTTCCCTGTTCAACCTGTATGAAATTATGGACCCACAAATCGAAGAGAGATCAACCTAAACATTCTCTGGTTCTTTCACCACTTAAGCTCAATTTATACTTGCAAACCTTGAATTTAGTAATTCTGTCTCTCTAATAGTAATAAATAACTCCACCTTTTGCTATATGATCATAAAACTATTGAAGCGGGAAGGGCCTGCAACATATTCCCCCAAGGGACTGAACTAAATTTTTAGAGAATAAGTGAGGGAATTCGATAAATTCTGTATCAATCAGAAGTGAATGTAAAATATTCCACCGAGTAAGAGCACATATGTTATAGCATAACGCTTCTGGTTAGAATTGGTGCAGAATTGATCGAATTACCTCACAATTATTTTTTCAGACTTTAGGTCGGTCACCCCAGATTAAAATGAAACTTTTTATAATATGTTCATGATACTGTTATTTTGATAAAAAATTGTCTTTCTATAATTTTATTTGCGGAATTTCGTGATTTGAATATGTTTTTTTTTATTTCAGACAGTTTCATGAAATTAAATTTACATCTCGACTAATTTATAAGATTTTCCCCAGTCAGGATTCTTAATTGTCAATCGCCATTAAAAATCTCAAAGACAATGGACTTTTCTTTTCTAACCAGTGGTTGTACAGTAGGAATAGCGTCCGTGTTGTAGCCGATAATTGAATTTGATGCTTTCGGCAGGCATAGCCAAATTTTTATTCGTTTAAAGTGAACGATTTGGTATTGTTTATTCATCATCCAGGCAGTACACGGCACTCGGATTTGTCATACATCACAGCGAAGAACTGCCACGAAGCTTCGCTGGAAGTTGTGCTCAAAACAATGCATTTATTGTTCAGGACAGCGAACTTCTCTATGTTTGTTACCTTAAACTAATTAATTTTAGGTTATCCAACGACAACTATATTGAAGCAGAAGAAGTAGTCGGATCTTGAAAATAATCAGAAATCGGTTTTGGTCTGGAGATTCGTCGGAAGCAGGATCCTGCTTTATGTTACAATGTAAATGTCGTTGCATAACCTCCAATGAATGAGATAACGTTAGTCGTATCCGTTAAATAATAAATTAACTCTACTGCTACACACAACTAAATAAATTGTTGCATGTATAGGTGAATCAATGAAAAGCAATAATCTTTATTTTAATTTTTTTCATAAAATAGTTTTCAATAAAATTCTCATATTGCCATTAAAATAATACTATGAGTTAGGTTTGTCCACAAGATCTGCTTCAGTTAGCGTAAAATGTTGATCGGATCACTTGGCACTTGATGCAACAAAACACTTCAACGTTGCCAGCAGATGTTGTGAAACCACAACCGTATACTTAGCTTTCAGCTAAAATTTAAATACAATAACTAATTCTATTCCATTAAATAAGCCGTATTGGATTTCCTTGCATGACAGCACTCATACAAATTGGGCTACGAAAAAAGCCAAACAGAGTGAGATAAACTAAAGGTATATATGTAATCAAGATATCTATGGGAAAAAGTCGACAAACGAAAATTTTGATAGGTATACAATGGCAAAGAAAGTAAGTAAAAACTACTTTTTGATACTTTTAGCACTAAAAACCTTGTCTGTAATAAACCCTTTTTTACAGACAATTTAGGCCTTTAAACATGTGCATGCAATGCCGTGGCATGAGCTTGATCGAGCAATTTAAAAAAATGCCAGGTTACCATGGAGATGGATCCAAATAGGGACAACTGCATAACTTGATTGCAATGAAGTGCTTTTGTCGTGACTCAGGGGAGCGGGCGGTAATTGTGCACCCATCGCACTCCTCCTGGATCCGGGCCTGTCTCACTCACAATAGCTGCTGTGCGAGCTGCAACCCTAACAAAACATTTTCGTGCAAATTCATACCAAATGCTAAGAGGCATCAATGAGGTTCCAAATCATCGATCTCCATCAGCGAGTAAGGACGGGATAGGGAACCGTAACCCACTTGTATAGGGGCAGCGTAGCCACGTGCTAGGACAGATGGTAGTGATAGTTCGCTTACGAATTTGAAAAACTGAATGCGAGAATATCAGAAGTGAACGTTTTACTAGTCGGGGCACCGTCTGTGTATGTATTTTCACTAAAAAGTGGCTACGCCGCCACCGTGTAAACTAGTTTCTGTCGCCACTCCCATACTTCCTTACTCGCTGATCTACATGCTTAATCTTTATTAATGAAATTAGTAAATTTTATTAATTTAAACCCCAAAAGGTTTCTTTTTCTCACTGGGTACGTTATAAGACACTAACAACCTTAGGGTGGTGGCATCACAGTACAAATTGAATTGACATTGATGCAAAATTACAACTCACAATTAAATCTAACATCAAATTAGTTCGTAGAGTTTACAGTTCTTTCTGTGAAAATATTTAACACGAAAATAACAGGTATGTTAATTTGATATTAGATCTTTTAAGCCACTTTAGCGTCGACTCACTGTTCAGATTGTACTGTAATGGCCGGGTTTTGTCAGGCCAGCTAAACTGAATCCTTGAGGTCTATTAATATTAATAGGAAGCATCATAGTTGCTTAAATTTATCAACAGACTGCCTAAATAAATAGAGAAGAATACATATAAAAGCAGGCATAAGTTTGACCGAGTCAGAAATGACGAAACCTGAAAACATACAAGTCCGAAAGAGAACATTAACTTAGGTTAAATAGTTGTTTTCGTAAATTTAACAGATTTCTTAAGCCTAACATTTAACAACTTTCAGATCTACAATGCAATTGAGAGAATAGCTAAAAAAAATCTAAGGGCTTAGTTCCCCAGGATCGCTTCTTCAGTGTCAAACTTCAACCTAGTCATCATACACTATAGCAAAGCCCCAAAAAAAATATGTATACATTTTGACCGAAAACTACATTAATCATGGGTGTAAACTTATATCTTACATTGATTCTGGACACATACCTAGCGAAAACTACACATAGGTGACAGGTACACAAAAGATGCATCGTTTTTTAGTACGAGCGATTGGTACATATATTGTGAAAGTGTTGAAAACGGTTTATACATTTATATCTTATACAAATGTCTCGTTTAAAGAATTGAATTAGGCTTTGTTTACTTAACTGAAAGTTACCATAATTATAAAAATATGTCTATTTATCCCCGGAACAAATGACCTCGATTCAAGAAATCTTTCTTAGTATTTGCCACTTTTAGCTCGAAGTAAACTCTGAAAGAAAGCGATAATAGTGAATGTACTCTATTTGCGAAGACCATTTACATGATATATCGAATACATTTCGAAAACATTTAAAACCCTGAAGAAATTTGACACTTATTTTGCGAGAATTGGCAGAACTAGGAAATGGTTTGTAATTGTAGGGTAAATGGTCAAGTCCTGCGAGTGTCTTGGATGGTCCAGCAGGGATCCCGAACTGCCCGGCGAGGGTTCCAGATGGTCTGGCGAGTATCCTGAGTAGGTCCAACTGGGGTTTTGGATGGCCGGTCGTTCCAGAGAGTACGGCGAGGGTCTGGATGGCCCGACGAAGCTCCCGTCGCGGCTAGCACTCGGGCAGCGTCAGCTGCAGGTCGGAGCCCGGCGCCAGCTCGGTGAGGCGGTAGCGCAGCGCGAACACGGCGCACGCGCGCGCCACCTCGTGTGGGCGGTCCTCGTGCACGGCGTGACCGCAGCGCGGCAGCACCTGCATCTGGAACTTGCCTGCGGGCGAGAGCGGCGTTCAAAGTGCTCAGTCCGAGTTCTCGCCTAAATTGGCGTTTACGGAACTTCGAAGTTACGTAAAAACGTCAAACTCTATACAAGTTTAAATTTAAATTTTTTGAGTTATCAAAAGAGTTGCATTTTAGCTTAAGACCCTGTTACTATCCAAATCGCAAAGTTAGACGAGGCACCCCAAGTTAACTAAGTCCGACGATTAGAAGTGTCATTCTTATAATATATGATTCGTTGTCTAGGGATCAACCTATTTTCGTGAAATGTATGTTTCCTTTTTCTATAGAAAATACATTGCGGCAATGGTGTCCATTTCCGAACTTTTTTGACTAAATGTAGAAATCTAAAAGCAAATGGATTTATTTGTTTATGCATAGATGCTGTTTTTGCTTATATCTAGCAATCATATTACTTTCAGATTTCTAATGTGAAAAATCGACTTTTTTATTATTATTTTTTTAAAATAAATGATGGAATCAAAAAATATTAACAATCCATTATCAGCCTGGAGTTCTATTTCGACTTACTGAGGCGTTTCACTACATATTATTACATTTCACACATTATTTACAGTGTTTTCAGTTTATTTTACTGTTATTTGTCGGGATTTTTACATTATTGTTAATGACTAAATCTTTGCTATTGTACTTTTTGCTACTACTAGTTATTTATTTTGATGATTGAAAACTTGGTATTTATATTTTTAGTGTTTAAGTGAGAACTGCTAAGGAGACAGGTAAAGTGTTTTACTTGTTATGTATTTAAGTCTGTGTTTATTATTTCTTGTTTCTGTTTGTTCTCCAAATAAAATAAAAAAAAAATTTTTTTTTAAAGGTGCATTTGTAGGGCGCGAGTAGTTGGCTAGTCCTAGCACCTTAACTCTTAGTCGAGATACCGCCGAAAAAACGGCCGAATAGCGGACTTAGTCTTCAGCACTCACCCTGCATCTGCCCGACGGTGAGCTCCCGGTCGAGCCCGTCGATGGAGGCGAGGAGCAGCAGGCGCGGCGCCGGCACCGCGAGGAACGCCGCCGACAGGCCGCGGAACCAGCCCGGCCAGTGGCGCTCGCTCCGCGACAGGTCTATACGCCAACGGTACCTGTCGATGCAAACACGCCTCGTCGATTCAACAACATAAACTGGTTTACCAATCAGAGTGCAGAATAATACAATCTTATTGATGTTTGTTTTTTTCGTTATTGTTGATAGGACCACAATACGAGCGTCGATTCGTGAGGAACCCAACTTAGTAGATTTGGATCTAGGGTACGGTGTCCCACAACGCATCACACCAACTGAGTGAGACTGCCTGTAACAAAACCTACAACGTATAATCGAAATGTGTTTTGCCACAAGATTACTGCTGACTAGGATCTTTTGTGGTTAAAAAGAACGAATGCCTTTCTACCCTTATACTACCGCTCATCGCGCAACAGGCAGGGAATACACCCATTCACTGTCTAAATTCCTCGAATTGGAACCAACCTATCCTTTAGATCATTTATTTATAGCAATGAGTAGTAGTACAACCCCCAAAGTACAACCTGGGTAACTTCAAACATGGTGTGAAGAAGCACCTGGCCGGCTGGCATGGTTTTGGCAGTGGGGCACATTTTTGAGGGCTGGCGTATGCCATATGTGGCGCTAAACAAAAAATAATTGTTGTAAAAGGACTAAATACTAAAATTATACTACTAAGAATGCGCTATTTGGATGATAATGTTTGAGTCGCATTCAGAGCCCCATGATAACAACATGTTTACATCCCATAATATTTACCTTATCTTGAACCGGAAAGAACATGAAATTCCAGATAAAATAAAAGAAAACATATTTATGTAATTACGTAACGTGTTTTCTTTTTTATACATAACAACCAATCAGATTGACCTGTGCTCGCGACACTAGATAGTATATTTAATAATTAAACATAAATAACGTATTAACCCGGGCCATTGTCATCAAAGCATTCGTCATTCGAATAACGGTCGCATGACAAATCGCCAGCAAGCTAGATCAGTACTAATTTTGAGTGAACAATAATCACATATGTGGCATTAACAATATATAAAAATGGTGTCTGTTACGGTACTAATTCCTGCGATCGCTCTAGCGATTCTCAGCCCCTCATCATTCACAGACGCCAATACCTTCGACGCGAGCATTCTAAAGGGAACATGGACCGTCGTGTACAGCTGGCCTGCCATTCCCGCGAGCGAGCGGCGAAGGAACATCCGCTACAAGGCCTTAACGCCGGCAGAGATCGCCGACCACAGGAGTCGATGGTCCGGCCCCACCGTGGACTGGGCCAATGTTAAATATTCGGTGAAACTGATCCCATCGGGCAGTGGCGATGCGCCATCCTTCCTAGTGCAGGAGGACACCGACGGGGCATTTTCGTTGGTGTGGCACCGCAGCGATGCGGCACCGCGTTACCGGTATCAACAGGTATGTACATTTATGTGCACACAAAGTGTAGGGCAAAAGTATAGCACTCAAAGATAATACAAAATTAATAAAACTGGATACTTCACTGGCGGCATACCTCGCAGAGAGTTACTTTTGTAAAAGCCTGGTAGTACATAAATTTACATAATAAAGCCATGCTTTGGAACTGGGCGCTGCATGCTAATGAACGAGTAGGCTTGCATTTTTGGTAGTCAAAACTACACTAAGTAAGGAAAAAAACTGATAGAAAACTGAAACGGATTCGATCATCTCTGTAAAGAAGAATCTGCAAAGAAACTTTACAAAAGATACCTGTCCAATACGCTACGACTTGCAGCAATGTACATTGCTAGTTTGTGATATATATTGATGTTAAAATAAGAGCACTAAAAAAATATTTAAGCATTAATAATATCTTATCATTGGTGAATGTAATGAAATAATTCCCTTTTTATATTTCTTTGTAAAACCGTTTTTTTATGGAACTAGACATGGATGGATAGAAAACACGGACAATTTTGCGGCTAGCACAACATTGCCGCTTCGACCATCTTTTCGTCCGATACAATGATACCAACCCGAGTGGGCTTAAACCCACCACCTAGTAAGGGAAGTCACCGGCAGTTTTACATGGATTCCGAACGATGGAACAGCTCACCTTCGTAACGAAATGCACTTAGCCAACTCAAAAAGAGACTGAACGGGGCGGGTATTTCAACCCAGACCTGGATGAAAGGCAATTTCACCCACCCTTGAGCCACGAACTTACAGACTGTAGCCATAGATAGTAAGGAGGAAGACAGGAAGGAAGGAGATATGCCATCTAGCGCGCCTACTATGAGCCCCGCTGTCTCCAATTATCAAAATCTACCAACCCAACTTGAAAAGCAAATGCCACAGGCAAATTTAGTCACTGATGTATTATTGAAGGGGTTTGTAGTGGGAACTGACTTGATGAAAGCATTTTGAGAGTACATTGGAGTGCGGCCACTTTGGCCATGGCCATAGATTAAAGTCAAGGGATAGAATGCTAACGTCATAAAAGTGTTGAATAGGGATCATAAAAGTCCACAGGTGGCGTTGCTGTTCACATTCAGAATACATAAAATAGAAACCAATGAATAATAATGCCATTCGTTCATTTATAGTTAAAATGTAGCGTATTTATCATGCCTACCTAGGCAACATTTTAAATTAAACTTACTTTAATAACGGTGTAACTAATTAAGGCAGTTATGGCGGAGGTAGATGGCGCTGGTTAGAAATTTCATAGTACCAGCGAAAATAAGCTCTCATCGTCGAGTTTTGTACGTTGTATGACGTTAGATATCCATACCTTTCTCTTTAATCTATGACCATGGCGGAGCCGCGATATCGACCGCACGCAACTTCCCCTCCCTTTCTCTTCAGTGACAGCAGCTAATGTAGTGTACGCCGGACGGACGACAGGTCGGCGAGTACGTGGCGGTGCGCACGGTGAGCAGCGGCCACCTTTCGCTCATGTACCGCAGCCTGCCCGAGGTGGGCGAGGTGGAGGCGGCGGCGGCGGCGCTGCGCGAGGGGCCCGGTGCGCCCGTCGCCAGGGCGTGGAACTGAGCGGGTCGCGCGACCGAGCTGATGGTCGCTTGCGTCGGAAATAGTCTTAGTTACTTCTGTTTGAGCGTAATATACTTATCTAGTTTTGGAACCTTTTACGGAACTTTAGATGGTCCACGTTTACCATGAGGGGACTTCCATTGTCATCGACCCGGAGGGGTGGCCGGGATAACAAATGCATCGACAAACACTTTTTGTTCTTGTTATGACCGATGCTACAAGTTGGGTTTTCTAATTCTTAAGTGCATGAGGCGATCACTCACCCACCAACGGCTAGGTCTCCCGGTGGCTTGAATATTGTTTCTTGCTCCGCGCAGCTCCCTGTCTCTTCGGTACCCTGTACACAACCGTTAAAATTTTTCATTGTATTTTCAACCAAAGCTATACATACTTAAAAGATTACATCTCTCAAAGGGTACATAGTCAAATCAGTCAAAAGCCACAATAATATTCAATGCTGACTGACACTCAAGTGACAAGAATACTTATTCGTGAAATAATAATTTAATGCAACAACTACATACATAATTGTTTTTCAATTTTGAAAATGAGAAAAAAGATGTGAGGTATGGACATTCACCTAAAGCAGTATACGAAAATTACTGTACCTTCGTTTATATGCTCATAATAATATCTCAATCATTGCAGTAAAAAATATGATATTTAAAATACCTATAAGTATTATTGCCGGAGTGGATCTTGGCCAGTACCCTCCAAGCGCAACCAGCTGCGCAGAAACCGAATCTGAACGTGTTTTCGTCCTGCGTAGGGAGGGAACCGACCCAAGTCCACCCTGCCAATTATTAGAAAATTATTATTAATATACGATAGTACTCTGTAAAAGTAAATATTATAGAATTTATTAATATGTGATTTCGTTCATTCAAAACCCTATTTCAGCCAATTATATTTTTAAGCTCTAACCAATAGAGTCAGGGAAAATGTAATAATGCTATCACATTCATGTGTCAGTGGACAGGGTTTAATTTTATAATCACCTATCCTACAAAACCTATTCTTGCAAGCATATGACGTGCTGCTTAGCAACAAGGGTATCAACCGTATTCTATAGGTGGGATAGCAGCTGATCTAGCTTCGCTAAACCTTAATCAAACCAGGTTTAATTCAAACAGTAGGAATTACTTTCTTTGAAACAGAGTAATGGACTCCTCAAACAAATGGCCTCAAGAAGTGATTAGTGCTATCACAGTAAATGGTTTTAATAAAAACCAGTTAGACAAACACCTTAATAATATTAAAGTTAACTAAAAACCTAATAATAATAGAAGTGCACACAAAATATTAACGTTTAAAGTACACACATCAGCTTAAAACTGCCAGTGTATACTAAATTAATAAGAATAAAAACATTGAACAAGACCATAATAATTCGTATTTACATACATACACTAATAGTGCATTGTACTAATCCACCGCAGCTAGTTACTGATAACTCTGACCTTGTTTTGGCTTCAAATACCTACGAAAAGCTTGTACTTAAATATTTGGCAGAACAAGTAAAGTCATCCGGCTCGGTTAATAAGAAATACCTGAACATGTCATGTCCCTCGACACACGGATCACATTACGCCAACCTGTTCGTCTTCCGCCTCCTCGGCGATGGAGTCGACGCGCGCGGCCGCGGCGGCGTGGGGCTCCCCGTCCGGCGACTCCGGCGGGTTGTAGTCGTCGAGCTCGCGGGTCGCGAGCAGGCCGCTCGCGCAGCTAACATATACCGACCGGTAACAGGGTGGAAAAATATACAAGGTATGTGTACTCAAGCCCCATCGGACAGATCCATAGATAAAAGGGAAGGAGATATGCCAGATTGTTACCAATTTTCAAAATAAACTATACCAACCGTAACGTAATTTGTCATTTTAAGCAGGAAGGGCTTTTAATAAACGACAACTATAAAACACGCATTGTAAACATTTGCATTGCACTCTTTCAATCCGTTCTATGTAAATTTGGTAATTAGGATTCTATACTGGCGAACAATATTCTATGGTGCTTCTGCACAATGCATTAAACAAGTATAGTTTGGTATTTGAGTTCTTAAAATGCTTCATATTCCTTATAAATAAACCAGACATTCTTAGAGATTTGCTAACAATATGATCAATGTGTTTATGAAAACGCAGCTTTGCATCAACTATAACATCAAGATCTCTAATAAGTTGAACCTCATGAGTATTGTTACTTATGTTATGTATTATGACTAACACAAGACATAGGAATTAGGGACCATGTCGGGACCTTCCTGATATATGCTACATTAAAACAGATGGAAAATACGGACAATTTGGATAGCCGCTCCGACTACTTTAAAAAAAAGGTGATGGTACCACCTCGAGCGTTACCCCTACCGCCAAGTAAGGATGGGTCCTATAGTTTTACGTGGAATCCGAACCATGGCCAGCTTAAACAGTGGTCCAAAATGTTCACCTATCCAGTTCCCTAATAACTGTCTAATGTCTTCTATTCAAAAGTTAGAGATCATGATATATTTTATGGATATATGATTGGACTTATGTGCAGTTCACATTTTTTTTTTATTGTTAAACTAGGTATTTAATAGCTACCTTGTGACTTACTTTATGATCTGACTCGGCATTGACACTTTTGCAGACTCCACATTCCGCACTTGACCGCTCCGCACACTGTGAAAGTAAGGATATGAAGGCCTGGCTGCAGAAAGAGACATCAACTATAAGATTAAGCCAATGTTTGAATAAGCAAGTTTTTTTTTGTGAAATGTATGGAGTCAACTTAGCTTTTTGAAATAATTTTTGAAAAAAATATTTATTTAATCGTTCATTGAAGTAATTATAGTATTAATAATGTTTATTTTTGTTACCAGGCCTAAAACTAAGAATAAAAACAGAATAGTTATAGTATCAGTAAATGTAAATAAGTAATTCTTTGGAATTTGGAAATCTTGGGTGGAAAGATTTAGGTATCATTCATACTTTTTTATGGAACTGGAGATGGATGGCTAATACCACACCTACTGCCATATATTAACTAAACGTCACATAGGAATTAAGTGCCATGCCAGAATCTTTCTTATATTGCATGGCCACATTGAAATGGATGGAAAACAAAAACAATTTTCATAGCCTCTTCGACCACCTTTCATTCAATGTAATGGTACCTTGTAAGATAGGAGGGTACCCACAGTTTTATGTTGGATCAGAACCACAGCCATCCTCTAACGCCCAGTATTGCTTAACCTCGATGATAGAACACCAAGGCATCGCACCACTGGACTACCTCGGCTGGCAATATATTTTCTATAATATTATAAAATTATAATTATATTGTATAAATAAATAAATAAATAAATAAATTGTATGTTAGTCAATAATTGCTTTTACCATATAACAAATATTAAGGCTCAGTGCAGCCCGGCACACCGGAAAGAAATAAGTATGCAAATTAATCAGTATGTGCAAACCTAAGGATGCATGTGGTTACACAGACAGTATTTTTTACTAAACCTACCCATCTTCCATGGCAATACACTATGAAAGCAAAAGCGGCACCAAAGTGCTCGGCGGCGGTGCGGTTCCACTCACCACCACTCGATGGCGTGCTCGATGCTGCGGAAGTGCGTGGGCCGGCTGCGCAAGAAACTCTGCATGCTCGCCAGAGATTCCATTGCCGTGCCTGCGAACAACGGACTCTGCTCGACATATGTAGGTGGTTCGTTGCCTAATAATATAATTAGATTACTTTAAAAAAAGAATTTTTTCTAAAATTTTTTTTAGTCGATTTTGAACTATGATATGAATTTTTTTCAGGAAATGTTTTTTATGTCTTTTTTCCAGGCAACTTTTTTTTATGACACTAGAGTCAAAATACAGTACAATTCATATTTTAGTTATCTATAAATCCATTTTTTTAGCAGCAGTATTTATAAGCAGACATCAATTTGAATTGATTGATGTTTGATACAACAAACGAAGTAAATCAGGCACAGTGGTATTAAAATCATTTCTTAACTATGTATGTTTTTTGTAATAAGAAACATTACTTACAGGTCAGCCTGTAACCATTTATCTTAAGATTCCTTAACCTTAATAATGGAACAATTTTACTAGTGTACCCTTAAGGGTTTCGCATCCAAACATTAACCTTTAATTGACTTTATAAGGTTAATGTTTGGACGCCTCGTTCTTTGTTTAGCCTCAAATAAACAAAAGCTACGATTTTATGGGAAATCCTTTTGTCCAATGACCTTCATTGAAACGTTTTGAGTCTGAAAATATATTGAATAGACATTTTTCGGGTATGACATTCCCCTATGGATAGGGGAATATATAGGTTCCCGACCCTATCGATATAAGATCGGTGGGTTATTATTTTTTGAATGTGAGGGGTATGGTTCACACGCCCCTTCCGCACATAGCGGGTACCCACCCTCGACCACGTCGATGACGGCGACGCCCTCGATGCAGGAGGAGAGCGTGGGCAGCGAAGCGACGCGTACCGCCACCGCGCCACCCATCGAGTGGCCCACGAGGATCGTCGGCGGCAGCTGGTCGCCGAACAGCTTCACCAGCACCTCCGATACGTCGCTGCGATACCAAACTTTGTGTTATAACTCAATCGTGACGAGTAGCCCAGAAAGGGTTAATGCCTATAGTTGTATGTCGAGGGTATGAATCGGTTTCCTGATTATCTAAAATTTCAATGCGAATTTTCGTGGAATGGGTCACTTGATGGTTCACACATGCAACCTTGAAGGTCCCATTCCCTACTAGATCAAGCCTACAGTCCACCCAGGTTGGTGCCATCGCATTGAATAGACGCAGCAATAAAATTGTCTGTTTATCAAATTTCAGTCTAATTTAGGAGAGTTCTGGCGTCCAATCCTTTAATAAAAACATCTGCAGGACAGCTTCGTAAATGGCATGAACCATTTCTCTTGCACACATTAAGAACCACTATATTCTATTATCGCCTCAACGAAGTTTAGATGCTTTACAAGTAGAGTAAATTAATGGATATAAATCAAAAGCATTAAACAAGGTGACACTCACTTGGCGAGCGTGTCACCGCTGAGGTCGTCCTCGTCTCCAGTGTGGGTCTCGCCGTGCCCGCGTAGGTCGATGGACACCACCTGACACTGCACCACACTCAGAAGTTCCTCCTGAGAGCACATACATACACTCAACAAGGTAATACAACATTCTAATTTTCATAGCCAAGTTTAATTATAATAATTCCAACTTTGACATTATAACATAAAAAAATTCATCTCATGTGAAAGTGTCAGATTGAGAGCATTTGAGAAAAAAATTACTCAATGAGTGTTGGTTAAATGGACCTCTCGCAATATGGAAAAAACCGGCCAAGTGCGAGTCGGACTTGCACACAAAGGGTTCCGTACCATCGTACAAGATTAAAAACAAAAAATTGACATTTTTTGTATGATTGTAACATTCATTTTTTTATTTTTTTATTTTACCTATTTGTTCTTATAGCGGCAAAAAAATACACACTCTCTGAAAATTTCAGCTGCCTACCTATTACGGTTGATGAGATACAGTCCTGTGACAGACGGACGGACGGACGGACAGCGGAGGCTTAGTAATAGGGTTTCGTTTTCACCCTATGGGTACGGAAACCTAAAACACTAAAAATCTAATAATAAATAACCGTTAAACATGAACTCAGTAACTTATTACACAGACACATTTGTTTCAGCTACTCCTTCAGTAAAGAAACAATTAAATCATTCGTTCAATATTTCTTTACAATCATACGAGATTAAACAGCGACATCTACAGTAAAGCACTTTAACTGGATTTTGAAAAAAGAGCAGAAAAATATTTGCTCATTTACAGTTCAACATTCATCTGGAATCGAATGGGATGCCCACTGCGCTAACTAAACTGAGTTACATAGAGTTGTTCTTCAACAAACTGTTATACTTCATGTTGTCATTTTTATCATTGCGGGCCACTCCGAGTCCATACCGTGAAGAGCGCCCAGCTGAGCCCCGAGTATCCCCCGCCGTGGAGCGTGACGACGCGCAGCCGCTGCGTCGGTGGCGGCTCAGGTGTAAGGTACACGCGGAACGTGCCGCTATGGGTCTCCACATCCGCCGCTTGCGAGAAGTAGCGTCGCCACGACACCGGGGCGTAGTCGCGGCGGCGGCCCGGCCCAAGTGGTGCCATCCTGCAGCGCAAGTTCAAACTATGTTGACGGATAGTACTATTAACTGGTTTACGAAATGTAAATGTTTTATAGTGGACTGGTTTACATGGGCTGTTCGACCCACCAAGTGCCAAATAGTTTATTTTTATGCAACCTGACATGGATGGCTAATACCACACTACTACCGTTATGGTATTAGCCCAATGCTCCACATTCCTGAAGGAATTAGGTGCCAGGAACATCCCTTTATGAGCATCTACCACCGAGTAGAGGACCTACACTTTTATATGGGATCTGAACCATGGAAAAGCTCGCATTTGTAAGGAAATGCACTTATCCAACTCAGAAAGAGAAATGCATGACCAAGGCGAGGATTTGGACCCACAACCTCTCACATTAAAGGCAAGTGAAAGGCAACCCCTTAGATCCCGAGCTGTACGAGTACGTGTCTTATATCGTGGCTGCCATCATAACAGGACACTTGGAAATATTTTCTTCGAGAATATTTCAAAATTTTATGAATGTAAAGACTGATGCAATAACTGCGAAAATAATATTCCATGGGTTGTTGGTTCTGGACGGTTAACGTAAGATTTTCGTGGTGGTGGTTTCTAAGTGGTGTTTTGCTTCTCAAATTATTGGCAGGCATGGCATATTACAGATTATTATAAAAAATCTGATAAAATCTGAACTAATTGAACATTCCTCGACTGCTCATTCGTCAATAAAATAATAATATTAATAACATGGCTTACAGGCTATTAAATATTATGAAAAGGGGGTTTATTGTTACTCGACCATCTATTTTGAAGTTGCTGAATGATAGGGTGTAATATTGATCTTATAGGAATGTTTTTGACGAGAAACATTTATCAAGTTCAATTAATGAATCAAACTTTTCATATTTTTTACAATTGTGACCTTTTTTTTATCATGTGTGTGATAAAAAAAAGGTCAAAATAGAGAATTCAGAAATTTATAAGTAAACCTTAACCCGACCGGTCCAAATTAGGCCCTGTTGTCGGTATCACAGCTATTAATAAACATAAATTTAATATTCCTACTCAGTACAATTTATATAAATCAAATCCGTAACATTAAATTACAATTATGGTGATGCTTTCCACCTAGGAACTATTAAGCTGATAAAGAGGATAAGATCATATATCATAAAAAAATACGAAATTATTTGCCAAATAACCCTCATCTACTAGTCCCTAGTAACTGGGACTAGTAGATGAGGGTCTGAGAATCTTATGGCAAAATTATTTTTCTGCACGAGACTTGTACTTTAGGATTTTTTTTAATATAAGCGAAGAGAAGCCAAATACAGTTGAGGCTCCCTATTCCAGCACATCAGTACAATAATTAATTTAATTAATTAAAGATTGGCATGCGCCACCCGACATGGACCAGTTAGACTAGGTAAGGTTAGGTTAGTTTAGTTTAGGTTGGGTAAGGCTTGCCCCCTCCACTTCCACAGGGAAGTGTACCCCCCAAACGAAAACCCCCTCCCCCCTTCGCTGCAACCTCAACCTTTCTACAGCACACCGAAATGTGCCTAAAAACATCATTATGTTGGGAAAAATGAGGTTAACATTATTCACCCGCTGAGTGCACGTGCTCGGGAGCCATTTATGTGTTTTACGTTTTTTTAAGTAGACTAGTTTGGGCACTAAATGAACCATGTTCGTTCGAGCGGCAATGACCGGAACCTAACCACAAAAAAGTCGACAAATATGAATAGCGGATTTGAGATATTATGACGTAGTTCGATCTATAGAGCTTGTAATATGTGCGGCATACTTAGGGCCGGTAGACCGAGGACATTTCGGAGGCATTTTCTTCATTAGTCTCTTTTGTAGCTCCGACATAGCACGTCGGCGTAATGGGAACAACACTTACAAACCCCCCGTTTGTATTTCAATATGCAATCGACTCAACAGTCCATCGAGTATAAATGAATGCTAATTAGGCTGTGAGATTCGTTTAGTAGAAAGAAAACTAAAATCAAGGCAAGACCGCATTTGCGTGCTCCAATCTTTTTTGTGTCAAAACATTTGTCAACAAACGTCAAAAGCCGTGCGTTCCGAAATTCGTACATTGTAGACAAGACCGCAGCAATTTACGCGTTCACGACAGGATATCATATGTTCTGTATTCACGACCGTCCCGATTTCGTTGTCTGGGTCTTGTGCACGGTTTAATGTACAACGGCATCACCTATTGGACACAAAGCACACACTGAACTTTGACCCACATATGATTTCCTTGCAAATTCCAATCCCTACTGTGGCATTGAAGGTCCGTAGATGCACGTGTATTTTACCCAGGCTGCTTCTCGGAATGCTCGCGGCGTGTTGAGCATCATCTCATCGTGACTTCGAGTAGGCACTGCGTTACACCAATGCTTTCCTGGTCGGGCGACTGGGAGCACAGCAGCAGCTCTAGGGGCATCTGATGTCCTTCGGGCGGCCGTGCCTGCAAGGGGGCAAAGATGGTTAGGTAAAAATCGGCGCGCTCGAATATGCGGCGCGCGAGTTTCACAAGAAATTCCTCCACCGTTGGCATCTGCACGTCGTTGGCGATTACATCATTTCTGAAGTAACGCCCGACCCCCACTATAAAGCTGAGGGTGCCGTTTTGCTGGACCTGGACCTTTCCTCTTAGCCCCGATTGCACGACGACACAGCCGAGTTAATCAGTGTTCAAACACGTCACTTTTAGTGAACCGCATGGAGTCCCTTCCATACTGTCCATAGAAATTGACCTGTTTAACCAGACGTTGACGTTGATTTTGATTGTTTGTTCTTTCGTGCACTCGGCCCTTAGTGGCTGAGCTTAGCACACACCACGCTGGAGCTGCGTAGGTGAGTTGCGGCGGCAGTCTTGATAACATGACCTTGTCGCCTTGGCTTGTTGGATGACATGACCCATCAAAGGCGTCATGCGTGGTGACCGGTCGATGGTACAGTCGATATGTAGCATACTGAGAATTGCCATTCTACGTGCTATAAATGCCCGCATTTTTTTATCTTGTTGACTTAAAAGCGCGCTAGCCTTATACTATTGTAAAGTATAGGCCACTTGGCCGGTTTTTTATGTAACTGGAAATGAACGACTAATACAAACTGACCGTCAGATATTAGCCTAACGCACCTCATGGAAACTAGGTGCTTGCTACATTGAACTGGATGGAAAACATGGACAATTTTTATTGCCGCTTCGACCATCGTTTATTCAATGCGATGGTACCAACCCGGAGGGGATTAACCTTACCACCTAGTAAGTAGGTAAGGAAGGGAACATACAGTTTTATGTGGATTGTCCAAAATCATTCCAAAAATATACCGAATATTTAACCTTAATTTTTCATTGTTTGCTGCATGACATTTTTGTTTTGGTCATTTGAAGAATATTACGAATATTGAAGCAATCGGGATAGCTTTGCATTTCAACTTCTCCCGAAAGTCGTTTGGACGGCCGTCGGCTATACGCCCTTTTTTTTTCCTCATTCGAAATTTTTAATGAAAACTTGGTTCCTATTCCGAATTTTAACGGATTTCGAGGAGTGGTAATTGGCAACGCCACAGCCTCCTCTACTTGTCTCTCTCGTCTCAAGACAAGACAAGACAATAGAGAAGGCTGTGGCAACGCTGAACACAAAACACGGACAATGAAACAAAGAGTTCAGAGAAGTCGCTGCGCTCCCAAATACTCCCAATGAAATCAAGTGTCAAACCACAGAACTTAAATATTTTACGTCAAACTACTTATTATTAAAAAGCGAAGCGTTTAGATACTCTTTGTGTTGTGTCAGCTATTGTCATAGCAACAGAGGTTGTTAAGTCAGTGAGAAAATGGATGCAATAAAGTACTCGGAGCTAAATACAAATTAGTTGGTTTTACTACATGGTGGCAGCGGTGGGATTATCTCACAAGTGAGAAAGATCGCAGAGTGCGGTCCGTAAGTATGGCAGAGCCAAATAAAATCGGCGAACGGCCGGAAACAGCGGCGACGGCAACAGCGGCGGGGGGTGCCAGAATAGATCTCTGGCCTGACAAATTCTCCTTCCAAAATGATCGTTGGCTGCTGTGGAAGAAGCGCTTCAGCAGGTATATGAGCATCACCGGTAACGATAAAAAGAGCGACTGTGAAAAGGTAAACATTCTCGTGTATTGCATGGGAGATAAAGCTGAGGAGCTGTTGACTCAGTTCACGTCTCTAGATAAATACGAAGAAGTATTACAACAGTTTGATAATCTTTTTACACCGAAGAAAAATATTATATTTGAGAGATATAAGTTTAATATTCTTGAACAGAATATTGATGAAGGCGTTGAACAGTTCATAACAAAATTATTTAATTTGGCTGAAAACTGCGAGTACGGTACACTGAAAGAACAATTGATCAGGGATCGAATTGTAGTGGGAATTAAAGATAAGAAAACTAGTGAAAGGTTGCAACTCAAAGAAGATTTGACATTGGAACAAGCAACATTAATTACGAGGCAGGCAGAAATTCAACAAAAAGAAAGTAAATTAATGCAAGCGGGTGACTCGGAGCTCACGGTTATAAATAAAATAAAAGAGAAGAAGAATAATAATTGCTGGTTCTGCGGTAATGCAAGACACTCTAAGGAGAATTGTCCAGCTGTTCAAGTGCGGTGTCACAAGTGCCAGCGAGTAGGGCACTTCGCTAAGATGTGCAGAGCAGGAGCGGGAGGAAAGTTCTGTTTTCAAAAGGATATCAACCGAGCTGAGACCCATAACACAAAAGAATTACAAGAGGGTGATGAGAAGAAAGTGCTGCAGGTGGGGCACGAGTCGTATGAGAGGGTGATGGCTGTGTATACAGGTCAAGATCAATTTATTGATAATATTGTTTTTCTTGTCGACACAGGAGCGGATGTAGTGGCAGTCCCAGACCAAGTTTTAATAAATAGAAAAGAAACTATCGTTCCGTGCAAAGACAAAGTAGTGGGACCGGACGGTAAAGAATTACAAATTGTGGGGGTAGTTACGTTAAAATTGGTATATGAAGAGAATTGTTTCAAAGGTAAAGTATATGTCATAAAAAATTTAAAAACACCAATTTTGGGCAGACCAGCGATACAGGCTTTGAAAATTGTGAAATTAATGTCTATGGCCAATGAACAATCTATGAAATGTGATCAGCTTAAAAGTCAGGTTGATGTAATGAAAGAATTTCCAAAAATTTTTAATGAATTGGGAGTTTTCAAAGACAAGTTCTCTATATGTTTGGTGCCTAATCCACGCTTTTTTGTACAAGCAACTCCAAGAGTTGTGCCTATTCCTTTATTGAGTAAACTGAAGGATGAATTAGCCAGATTAGTACAATTAGGTATTGTGAGTCCAGTCGAAGAACCAACACAGTTTGTATCGCCTATAGTGGTGGTACCAAAAGGAAATAAGATACGGTTGTGTGGTGATTATACGCAGGTTAATAAAAATATATTACGCCCCATTTTTCCGATACCAAAAGTCGAAGTTACTCTTGCTCAGCTAAAGGGATCAAAATATTTCTCAAAAATTGACGCTACGTCAGGATTTCATCAAATCCCTTTAGATGAAAAATCCAAGAAACTAACCACCATTATCACTCCTTTTGGGCGATATATGTATAATCGGCTCCCCTTTGGGTTGAGTTGTGCCCCAGAATATTTCTCAATGAAATTCTCGAGACTGTTCGAAGGATTGGATGGTGTGGTTATACATATGGACGATATTCTCATCTTTGCAGAGTCCATGCAAAGGCATGACTGGATTTTGAGGGAGGTATTGGAGCGATTGCATAAAGAAGGCATAACAATAAATGAAGGAAAATGTGTCTTTGGGGTAGAAGAAGTCAAATATTTGGGTCATATTATAGACAAAAGGGGTATTTCCCTTGATCCCGATCGTGTTAAAGCCATTCAAAGTTTTAAAAGTCCACAAAATAAAAAAGAACTCATGCAATTTCTAGGAATTGTAAATTATGTAGGGAGATTCATAGCTAATAAGTCAGATATTCTTCAACCACTACATGCGCTATTAAAAAATGATTCAATTTTTGTATGGGATAGAATTCAAGAGGAATCTTTTGAAAAATTGAAAAAATCGTTAAAAAATGCCCCTGTGTTAACTCATTTTGATCCATCAAAGAAAATAATTATCACAGCAGATAGTAGCTCATATGGACTTGGAGCTGCTTTGCTCTTGGAAGACAGTGAAGGTCACAAAAAGGTTGTAGCATACGCAAGTCGTAGTCTTAGCAACGCCGAGAAACAATATGCACAAATTGAAAAAGAATGTCTAGCACTTGCTTGGAGCGTTGATAAGTTTAAAGACTTTGTTATTGGAGTGAGAGTTCACCTGGAAACGGATCATAAACCACTTTTGCAAATATTAAAAAGTAAACCACTCGACGACCTTACTCCCAGGTTATTGAGATTTCGACTAAAGCTTATGAGATTTGATTACGATGTAGAGTATGTTCCAGGTAAAGATTTGCTATTAGCCGATGCTCTTTCTAGACAACCATTAGATGAATGTGAAATAAACGATGACAATGTTCTGAATTTAGCCATAATTAATGAGTATGTGTCTAATCAAACCCTATCAGAGATTTCTCAGGCGCAGCAAGAAAGTGAAGTTTGTAAAAAATTAAAGGAATATACAGTCAGGGGATGGCCACGAAAGAATAAAATACTGGATTCGCTAAAACCGTATTATCAGTTTAGATACAACTTCACTTTCGCTGAAGGATTTTTATTGTACAATTCAAGACTAGTAGTTCCACCTAGTTTGCAGACTAAAATATTAAACAAAATACATGAGGGTCATCA
Source organism: Incurvaria masculella (assembly GCA_946894095.1). NCBI lineage: Eukaryota > Metazoa > Arthropoda > Insecta > Lepidoptera > Incurvariidae > Incurvaria > Incurvaria masculella. Next base: position 11,919,407 of record OX335641.1, on the reverse strand, counting down.
GGGAATCACGAAGTGCCGTGAGAGAGCTAGAACTGCAGTCTGGTGGCTCAATATCTCTAAAGAAATCGAGACCATGATAACTAATTGTTTAACATGTATAAAAGAAAGGATAAATTACAAAGAGCCTCTTATTTTAGAGGCAATCCCTGACCGACCATGGCAAAAAATTGGAATGGACTTGTTTAAACTAAATAACATGTGGTACTTGGTAATGATTGATTATTACTCTAGATTTTTGGAAATATTCAAACTGACCAATTTAACAGAACATGCTGTCATAAGTTGTTGTAAAGAAACCTTTGCTAGATACGGAATACCAGATATTGTTAGGTCAGATTGTGGCAGCCAATTCAAGAGCAAATTTAATGAGTTTTCAGTTGAGTATGGATTTAAGCTTATTACAAGTAGTCCACATTTTCCTCAAAGCAATGGCATGTCAGAGGCTGGAGTTAAGATTGCAAAGACTTTGTTAAAAAAGAATGAAGACATTTTTTTAGGCTTGTTAACTTATAGGAACACTCCTCTTGAATCAGGATACAGTCCTGCAGAACTTATGTTTCATCGTAAACTCAAAGATACTTTACCCATACTCCCAAGCAAGCTAAAGAAAGTTGTTAACCCAGGCCATTTCTTTAAGAACCAGTCTCAAATTAGGAAGGAAAAAATGGCGCAAAATTTCAATAACAGACACCGAACACGACCCTTAAGAGAGATAGGAGTAGGAGAACGAGTCTGGATAACAGATCTCAGAATATATGGAATCGTCGAAGCTTGGGCTGATGAACCAAGGTCTTATATCGTGCGAACTGAAAGAGGAAAATTTAGAAGAAATAGATTTCATTTAATAGTTGCACCTTATGGAACATCAAACTACCGCAATGAACATTTTGAAAACGAGATAAACAATCGAAATGAAAATAACACATATAATTTTGATTGGGAGTTTAAGTCAAAAGACAAGACAAATCTTGAGTTGGATGTGCCAATAGAAACAGGTTATAATGATAATGTTCTTGATGAGAATGTCGCAGGACCGTCTGACTGTCAGGATGAGTCTGTCCCTCAGTATTCAAATGGTCGGCCCAGACGGTTACACAAGAGTCCAAATTGGCTTAATGATTATGTGACATGAGGTTACTTATTTAGGGTGGATGTATTTAGGTTTAATTTAGTTAAAAGTAGGTTTGATTTTAATTTGTTATTATTTCATTACTTTGTAAAAAGGGAAAGATGTTGTGTCAGCTATTGTCATAGCAACAGAGGTTGTTAAGTCAGTGAGAAAATGGATGCAATAAAGTACTCGGAGCTAAATACAAATTAGTTGGTTTTACTACACTTTGATTATTAATAAAATATAATCTGTGACCAAACTGATGAAGGCGAGCGAGGCGTTCAGCGATCTCCTTTCTTTCTGTTTATGTTGGAGAAACCAGATACAATAGTAGAACGGTCGGCCGGTGGTGAGATGCCGGACACGCATTCAATGTGCCGAGTGTGCCTGGTGCCGCGACCGCCGCACGCATACGACCTGTTCAGCATCGCGTGCGGCAAGCGCAAGGCATTGCTCTCAGAGATGATGGCGCACTGCACTACCGTCAAGGTTCCACCCTCTCCAGCTCACTCTGAGAATAGGACTGACTGCCTGGACACCTCATAGAGTAGTTCTTCATCTATTTTCGTGAGCAGTTCACTGCTTGCTTCCAATATTTTGCAGGTGGTTCGGAAATGCATGACCTTTTGTGAACATATGAACCTTAACCTTACTGGTCCATGACGAGGCCCGCGTTTTGGGCTTACAAAAATTTCGAAATATTAACTTGAATAATTATTTTACACGACTTACAAAAAAATATCCTAGGTTTTTTTAATAACCCTTTTGATTCCGTAGGTATATGCCCCGATGAGATTCACCATTTCATATTTCTGTTTTCTCTTGTACTTATTTTAAAAAAAGCAATTTAATAATTCACTTGAAATAAATTATAACTTTATTCCTTGGGCCAGCCTCACCGCGGCGATGGCTTGCCCAGCATCATATGCAAGGGCTGCAGTCGCCAGCTTAAGCGGTGCTACACATTCAGCGCCCTGTGTGAGAGCAGCGAGAGACGGCTGCGGCGGCTGGTGGCGCAGGGGGCGGAGGTGGCAGGGCACCATGTTGAGGTCAAGGAAGACGTGGTAGCTGCAGGGCAGGGGGAGGTCAAAGAAGAAGTGAACGGTGATGTTAAAACGGGTTGGTTTCTCAGTCATGTTTATGTTTGTGATTTTAATTTATGGCAACACAACGGCCCCGGAACCCAGGAAGGTAACCACAAACAAAAACACAGCATAACTTAACCTAAAAATTTTACTTAAGGCGCCTATATACGGTAGCGTAGTGCCTTCATGTCAGCGGGAGGGTACCCGCCGGTACGTGCCCGCTCGGCAAGGTACGACTAGTCTGATTTTATCAAAAAAATATAAAAATAATTTTATTTAACAGCGGGGGATGTGTACCTCGTTATGGCTGAAAGGTATAAGATTCTTTTTATTTAATTTTTATAACGAGAAGATAACAGAAAAAATGGATTTGAAAGGTAAAAAAGGTCCTTTTAGAAATATTTTTAATTTCGATGATTATACAAGTGTTTTGGACAAAATGGGGATGTGTACCTTTCCAATCGTACGTTCTATAAGCTCAGTATTTTTTCAATGTTTAACAACCAAAGGCTTTACTGTAATCGACTTCAGAAAAACATTAATGTGTAGTTATTTATTGCCCTTAACCAAGACTTCAATTCGCTTTACAACCTCTCGGCTGCCTGTCTGAACTCAAATAAAATGTTAATGCAAAATGAAAGGAGATATGCTCTGTACTCTGTCTACTATGAGACCTGCTGTCTCTAAACTACCAATCCAGGATTCCCCTACAATTATTATTTAATTTGTAATAAAAACAGTCAAATTGCAAACAAATCTTGCAGATTTTCGACCCCCAAATGATAAGGGATAAATCACTCCAAATCAGCCATAGTTTCACCTTCGAGAGGAATACAAGCAACCAGCGCTGGACCTTTACTTTTGTATATCCACCACTTCGCTTTGTGAAAGAAAAGTGAAAATCTGCCTCTTAAGGGTATGTGTCCTGCCGCGGCCTATACGGCCTATAGGCGAATCCAACACTGCAAGCAACCTATATATTAATGACCGTTTCAAAACTTGTAGAACCAGAACCATATCTGGAAGATTTTGACAATGGCTGGGATGCAGACGACGATGACATGGTGCTGGGAGATATCAAAACCAAAAAACTAAAAGGTATCTATTTAATTAGATTACAAAACTGAAAAATACTGCAAAAATTACTAGCCTGGTTATTATTGCCCACTGTAGATTTTATTGTAGTTCTGTCTACTTACAAATGTCTTCCCATGCATGTCATAAGAACCGACTAAGGAATTCGTTGTTCTTAGGGCAATAAAAGGAAGGTTCTGGCATTGCACCTACTGCCCTCCTTATTAAAAGGGTGGTAACTACATATGAGGCCCATATTCAGTTACCGCCTTTTTTAATAAGGAGGGCAGCCTAGTTCCCATGAGGTGTGTTGGGCTAATATGACAGTAGGTGTGGTATTAGCCATCCATGTCCAGTCACATAAAAAGAAGAGGCCCAGACCTTTCTGAATATTAGGGGCAGCAGCAGCAGGGATTGGCGATTGTCGATGGACACATGAAACTAGTCTAGTTACCAAACATCATAGTACCGACCAGTAGATATGTAGTTTTGTGGCTGGAACCACCGTAGTAGCTCAACTCAGACGATTTTTGAGATAAATACCTTCACTCTATCGAGTGTCGGGGTTGTCACTTAAATAATGACGGAGCACTTCAGGCTCTATTATTATTAAAACAATTACTTCAATGCACCAACCGCGACAGTGTATGGGCTCTACAAGGGAAGTGTGTCTGCGAAATCGGCAGTTTTTATGAAGTGGAGCTACTGGATGTTATCCTATATATGTTCTGTGCTATCGACCTCGACTGAAACCCTCTGCTGTCAATGGGCCAGGATATGTTAGGTAAGTTATTGCAAACTGTGCTTCCTATCTGTATAGTTGTAAGTAATTTTCATATGTTGTTATATGAATGAAAATTTGCCGTTTCTTACAGAAGAAGAAAATGATGAAATTGTTGAAGATGAAAATAATGAACGGGTTATTGAAGAAAAAAAGCCTAGTAAAAAGCGAGGAAGAAAAAAGAAATGTAAGTATAAATGACCTCCATACCATTAGCCAATTGAGCCCATAAGTGTAGAGTTCTGGTCCGCTGGTTAAAAATAAATTAACGATTAAACACTTTACCTTTTGTGAAAATTATAAGTCGCCGCGATGCAGTTATCCCGGGTGCGTGGCGTCCGACACGTTACGTAGCTTTCGTGAGAGCATGTGGAGGTGGAGTGGCGTACCAGTGTTGCCAACTTATGGATTTTCTCCCAAATTTAGGGGGTGATTAAGTGAGATAGGATTTTCAGGGGAGTTTATTTCTTTGAGCATTTTCATTTTTATTAATTTTTTATTAAGAAAAGTAAAGTGTGAAAAGTGTGTCAATTTGTTTTACCAAAAACTTCAAAACCGGAAGAAATCAAAATAATATTTGAAAATTTAAATACTTTTTGGATAAAGAATACTAAAAAATGTAAATCATACTTTTTAGAACAGTTTTCAAGCAATGTTTGGTATTTTAGGGGTTGGTACTTTAGCAATAGAGGTTAAGATATTTGAGAATTGGCAATACATTTAATAACAAAAATCAAGCACAATAAAAAAATATGGTGCTCTAGTCACCCTGCATACAAAAACAACAGTATAAGGGCAAATGTTTGGAGGGAGATTGGGCGCATGCCCTGTAAAACTGCCGCACCACCAAGGCCGCTTAGTTTGGGATTATGACATGGTGCAGCTTTGTTCCTATTTTAATGGGTTGTGTGTGAATTAAATAAAAAGCTGTTGACAAATAAGCCATGGGTTCATTTATAACTATCTACCCAAATTACTGTGATTTGATTATTTATGATACCAGAATTAGCTAGGGTTCTGCATTACACTATGTACATATTCTTATACTCATAATAGATATTATACGGGAGTTATGAATCTTTATAAGGGGTTTCTCGATTTTTTTTACTTTAAAATAATGTTGAGTACCCTTTAACTTATTTTCAAAATAGTTTTTAATAATATATTTTTTATAATTGATTATTTGATATAAATTCATATATATTTTAATTTTACCTTATATAACCAGAGGGAAGCAGGGAAGGCCAACTACCCTAGAGCTTCATGTACCTAGAAATTCTTACTTGGCTCTCTCTGACTCTTAGCGGCTCGTAGCCTAGTGGCGCGGGGACTTGCCTAGTATACCAGATATCACCAATTTCTTTCTCTTTCTGAGTTACATAAGTGCATTTCGTCACGACTGCGAGCTGCGCCATTGTTCGGAATCCATGTAAAACTGTAGGTCCCTTACTAGGTGGTAGGTTTTAAACCCGCCCGGGATGGTACCATTGCATTGGATGAAAAGATGGTCGAAGCGGCAATGAAAAATTGTCTGTGTTTTCCATCCGGTTCAATGTAGCCGTGCTCATAAAGGGAAGGTCCTGGTATGGCACCTAATTCCTTCGGGAATGTGGTGTATTGTGCTAATATCATAACGGTAGTGTGCCTAGCCATTCATGTCAGGTTGCATAAAAAAATCATCCTAACAAAATTATCCCACATAGACTGCCTGGGCCATCGGCTGGTGATGCCCCTGTAACTAACAAAAAAAAATCCGGTAAGTTTTCAATGCATTGTTATATATAAATTTCAGGTTTGCAGGCGGTGAGTGTAGTGGAGAGCGGAGAAGGGGACACGGGTGCCGCGGAAGGCAAATTGCCACACCAGTGCGATGTGTGTGGCAAGTTCCTCAGCACCAAGAGCAACCTGAAGGCGCATAAGATCTGCCACACGGATCTGCGACCCTACACCTGCGCCGACTGCCCGGCCTCCTTCCGGTGAGGGCACTCTTTTGAAGTGTTACGTCTTTAAATTTGGTCAGACTTCCACAATTTTTTTTCCAATGGAAAAAAAAATCTTCTTTTTCTTTTACTGTACAATGAAAATTATCTTATCTATTGATTTACTAAACTCATTGCACCACTTTCTAAGGCACTCTCTTATGGTGGCCCATACCGCTCATCTCCCCATACAAAAGGGGAAAGAAGATCACGCCCATATTTCTTGTCAGAGATCCAAAATTTTGCTCAAAATAGCTTTATTTGATCGAACTAGATGTCTGATGACCATTTGCAGTGTAAAATTGTGATACGCAATGATAAAGTAAGAACATCTTAAAAAGATTAGTCATCAGACATAGCTTATTTAATCAAGATTAATAATATTATTGGTTTTTGTTAGATTTTTGACTACAGCGGTCGTGGTTTACTTTTAGCTATAAGTCGTTTTGAAATTAAAATTTTCATAAATCTTACCAAATCATACACTATGCACATTGTCTTTTTTGTGGACATGTTGCATCTAAATCATGACGGAACCTGTCTTATTCTTTGAAACAGAGAAGGTCCCAGAGCGCAACAGCACGGTTTTGTACCGTGCCCGCGAATGAGTTAGGCCCGCCGGGTTGGGCCGTCTTAAGCCGCAATGCACACATAACTCCAAACGCATACACAACCATCTCACTAATAAATACGTAAACATTCACACGAACTCACATGTATACCACAGTAGATATATAGATAAATACCTTTCCTCCATCGAGTGTCGGGGTTGTCACTTAAATGTCAAGGAGCACTGCTGGTTATTTTATTTTTAAAAAGACAGCTTCGAAGGACCATTCGCGACAGTTGAGAACTGCGAAACTATGAAGCTTAGAGCCCATACAAGCGAAATGTGCCTGTACAGGTGCACGAAATCGGGACTTTGTGTGGAGCTGTGCTATTAGATGTAATCCTGTGTATATATTCTGTGCGTATACCTACTCATGAATATAATTCAAGTTATTACAATGCAAGTACTCATTCACAACATCAGCACATTTGATACATCTCAGTGTTGATAGCATTCATTCGCAGCTCGCATTTAAACTGTTGCTTTCTGTCAGTTGCAGCCTACTATACAGAATTAATATTCTTCTGTGTATTAAAAAAATGAATAAAATTCAATTATTTAGCCTGAGTACATAATATATATAACTAATTGTCTGCATTTGTATGGCTACCTATGAAATAAATTATATACTTTCAAGTCTTTGCAATAAATAATACCGTCCCATCTAGTAGACAGTAAAACAGATCTTGGATTAGATAATGGACAGGCGAATTTCAATAGGTCCGCATAGTGGACTGGATAGTTCTGCTTATAGAGCAGCAGACATGTAATCTCAACATTACAGGTTTGGGTTTTTCCATAAAACAAAAAAAAACTTGTTTTTCAGAGGCTACAGTGCACTATTCCAGCACAAGAAGGTGCATTCAGGCGAGACGCCGTACCACTGCGAGTACTGCCCCAAGCAGTTCAGTCGTCGCACCGGCCTTGTCAACCATGTTCGCGTGCACACCGGTAACATAGACTTTGAGTTGTTTAAGGCTGATTGTTAAACTTATATTTATTAATAAATACTTTAGTTATAGATATTAACATTTTCTTACTATGCTAGGAAGTCACTTTTCTAAAAATACGTTTTTTTCTGTAGTAGTGAACAATTTATGCCACATGCGTTCCAACTGGTGCAGCATAATGACGAATTTCTGATAGATTTTATACTGTTGTAGGGATTATAACTGAATTCATCTTTAATGTGATTGAACATGTAATCAAATAGAACTAGTTTATGTCGAAAGCATTCCCTGAATTTTTCATCATTGCCGTGCTGATTTCAAAACCTTCTGTAATACGAGCTTTGTATGAATCACTTTTCTCCTTCCTTCCTCCTCCTTCCGAGCGTTTTGAACAGCTTTACTTAAATCACATAAAATCTCTTTATTATTTAGATAAATTGATAAAAAATGTGACTACTATTATTTTGACATACTGTTATTCTGGAATCTCAATACAAAGTTCAAAGCTATTTATTTTACTAAAAATCTGTAACATGAAAACATTTTTTTTATACTGGCCGGTAACCCGTTTCGTTATATTTCCGTGGTTATATATTTTACACATTGGAGTATTGACAATCCTGAACGAAGTGAAATTTTTCTGTATGTTTGTTGGTCAGGTGAGAAATTGTACAGTTGCGAGATCTGCTTCAAGAACTTCACGCAGAGTGCTCAGCTATCCATACATATGAAGCGGCACAAGGGAGACAAATCTTTCCTCTGTCAGGACTGTGGGAAAGGTCAGCATCACACTCCGCACCTTTGGATAGCCCAATGGTTGTTCAGTTGTAAGCATGGAAATATCTGACATGAATGGCGTCCAATAAATTTGATTAAGTAGAATTCCATGCAATGACTTTGATGACATAACTTTAAGTTGAATAGATAACTCTATCGCTAGGGGGAGGGGTCACCTGTATCATGCTTCCCATTTGGAAGAATATTATAAATTTTAATAAGTAATGTTTTTTTATGTAAATGCACATGGATGGCTACTAATACCACACACACCTATTGTCATGATATTACCCCAATACACCACATTCCCGAAGGAATTAGGTGCCATGCCAGTTCCTTCTCTTTATAAGAACAGCTACATTGAACTGGATGGAGAACACAAACATTTTTTTTATTGCCGCTTCCGATTATCTTTTCTCCTAATGCTAACCAACTCGGGCAAGCTTAGCCCGCAAGTTTCATATGGATTGAAAACCATGGAAATTATTATAAATCACGCATTTGTTACGAAATGCACTAATCCAACTCTGAAAGAGAAAGTGGTGCATGATCGGGGTGGGGATTGAGCCCGCGACCTCACGCACGAGTAAGGTCGCGGGTTCAAGTAAGGCCCTGCGCGCTGACCTACAGGCCGTTCAATAATATTCCGGCAAGATAAAATGTTCTCTGTGGTGGAGTATTAGATTCGAATGCACTGGAGCCGTGCTTAACATAAAAAAAAGAATGTGTGGTCGCCCAAGTTAGTGGATTATAGAGCTGTGTTGTGCTTGCATCGACTGCTAAAATGCCAGTATATTGGGCGGGCCCAAATAACAACCATCTGATTATAGACCTTATATTTTACAAGAGGTTTGGATTCCACTCCTCGGAACCCTGGTTTTGATGCTTGATGGCTCCACTACTTGCTTTCTCGTTCGTTTACATTTTGATAAGTGTGTATTATATATGTAACATGAATGCTTTACGGTGAAGGAAAAGCATTGTGAGGGAACTGACCAATTTGGTGGTGATAGAATTACTAGTAATAGCTACAGCAAATATGACAGCGAGCCAATAATGTTATGTACCCAGGAACATCATTGGGCGAAAAGAGGTTGACACTAGCAACAGCGGGGTACCCTAGGAGCGAATGACGGTGCTCGGGATTCAGAAATTACATTCGTAAATGATGTCTATTTTTTTTTTTACTAAATTTTAAATTGAACAAGGCTATATTCTAGTCTCTGGGATTTGTGTCATATCTGGCATTGGAACATGTTACGTAAAACTAGATAAGAAAAATAAATTAAAGACAAACATTTTAAACTCAAATTATATCAGTAGGCATTATTGACACAGCTCTAGTAAGAGGCAAAAGTGAACTCAAAGTTACGGAAGACGCAAAAGACGCCTGAAATGTAGGATATCATAAAATAAATGGAGGGGTGCATCACGGTTGCAGGTTTCCCCATCCGCTCGGATCTGAAGGTGCACCAGCGGATTCACAATGGGGAGAAGCCGTACTCGTGTCACCTCTGTCCCAAGACCTTCGCCACGTCCGGAAACCTCTCCATCCACGTCCGCATTCACAATAAGGAAATCAGGTAATCTTCTAGAGACAGATTTTAACATTTCGAATTCTGTACCCAAAGGGTGCCAACGGGACCCATTATTAAGCCTCCGCTGTCCGTCTGTTAACAGGCTGTATATCTTGAACCATAATAGGTAGACAGTTGCATTTTTAACAGTGTGTATTTCTACTGTCGCTATACCAACAAATAGTAAAATTACAAAGTAAATAAAGTTACCGATTAAAAGGGGTCCCCATACAAGAGATGCGTTTTCGTATGATGGTACAGAACCCTTCATGTCCGAGTCTGACTCGCACTTGGGCAGTTTTTTAGAAGTTATTACCAAAAAATTTCATCAGTTTTAGTTTCTTTATTTCCTCCATTAGATGTGTATTACACACTCGGATTCGTCATTTTTCTTCCTGTTGGTTCGATTACTTCTGGCGAAGAAGAGCCGACAAGAAACTTCGTCAGGTTGGTCATGGTATTTATTTTTTCCATCGATACTTACTACTGCTCACTAAAAACATCATAATAAGAACATTACATACATTATTTCCCTTTTAACTAGATAATTGGTATTTTTTTTAGTGTGGCAAAGTTATAGTATGAATATCCAATATACCGGAGAGACCAATATACAAATTGCAAGAAACTTATCAAATTGTAAAGATTTCATTCTTACCTGGGTTCTTGGATACCTTAATCATTCAGTTATATTTTACCAGTAAACAAACATATTGTTACTCGCACATTCAACAAGAATATAGTTTCTGGAACATATACAAACACACAATTTTATTCACTTCAAATACTAAACTCCAAACACTACTGTCCGGTGAACTGTGTAATTTGAAAGAACTGGATAACTTATATCAATTCTGTAGCGCGTACTCTCGCCTGGATTCGCTGTGCACGGTATCACTTTAAAAAAGAACTCTTTACCCACTGTACATTGATAGGGGAAAAAAAAGAATTCACTTGAGCTGTTTTGACAAAACGTTGATACTGCCATCTATATTTGGGCACCTGAACTAAATCTTCAAAATATCTCGGTCTGGCAAAATTAAGCCCATAGATACCATTGATACCGCTGTGATGTGATCTGTATATAATGATGCCCATGGACTTTTGAACTTACATGGTAGCTGGGAAAACATACTACCCGGCCAGACGCTTCTTCACACCATGTTTGAAGGACCCCAGGTTGTACCTTGGGAGAAATACCTTGACATTGAGTGTAGCCTGTAGCTTTTCAACAAGGAGATGAAGATATTAGCTACTTCTAAAAACAATTTGAATTTGAATGAGACTGAATAAAAAAAAGTATGGAGATGAAGTTGATAAAAGTGTTTTAGAATAATTTTTACTTTTTTTTATGTAACTGGACATGGATGGCTAATACCAAACTGACGTCAGATATTAGCCTAACACACCACATGGGAACTAGGTGCCAGGGCTTTCCTTATACTGCTCAGCTACATTGAACTGAATGGAAAACACAGACAATTTTAATTGCCGCTTCGACCATCGTTCATTCAATGCGATGGTACCAACAAGGGCAGCATTCACCCTACCACCTAGTAAGTAAGGAAGGAGACCCATCGTTTTTTATTTATTTTAGACAGGCAGCCTAAGCTGATATGTCTATATCTATTTTTTTATTATTTTAAGTTGATCGTGTTTTGTTTGCATGTCGAAAGTTATTTAGGTAGTATTTGGTAACACATTAATTTATTATATTTTTTTTTTGGAATGCGTAAAAATCCGTAAATACGTACCTATATACATAGATCTATTCAAATAAATTCGTTAGACCTTACCACATTGGACCGCCTCTTCCAGGTATCACTGCAAGGAATGTTCCCGCGGCTTCGTCACGTGCAGCGCGTTCAACATCCACGTGAAACGCCACAAGGGCCAGAGGGACTACTTGTGCGAGTGCGGCAAGACCTTCTACACGTCGTCAGCTCTCAAGCAGCACAAGGTGGTGCACACCGGCGAGAAGAAGTACCAGTGTAAGATCTGCGAAAGGAAGTTCTCCCAGACGAGCCATCTCAGCCGACATTTCAAGAAGGACCACGCCAAGCCGAATTTATCCTTGTTGTCCTCGAATCACTACAAGGTAGTCGTTCCGCTTCAAGTAGATGGAGTTTTAAGTACGATAAAAGTTTCTGATGCGCGGAGTCTGAGGACTGTTGATAGTGTTAAGTGTGAATCGATAGTGTGAACATTTTCAGAAGGACCCTTGTTTTCTCGATGCAATGGCAATACAATTGGAAAGCTAACGAGCACACAGCCCAGACTTAGTACAAACCGTTGTAGCTCTACCGTCCTGCTTAGGTAGTTTGAATGCTTGTATGTAAATCATATCTTGCTATGAAGAGGGGTAAATAATTTTGGACTTGATCCGAATTACGCTTTGGGCGGCTCACATCACTCACAGTGCGCTTACGTCTGGTCAGAATTACGCTCAGTGCCAGTTGTTTCCACTGTCATGGATATGAAATCATCGGTGACGTGTACGTGATGCTCACACTTTCTAGGTATTTGTGTGTATGGCACACACAAAAAAACAACTGTCAAATCTGACAGTTCTCAGTAAATAAACAGACTGTGTGGGTGGGTCAATTTTAAATGATTGGTTAAGCAGTTTGGAGCAGTTACCAAGCGCTCACAGCGGTGCAAATTATGTTGTGAAAAGTTGTATGGCAAAATAATTTGGAACTGCAGAAAGCATATTCAGATCTGTGTACTCTGTGAATTTAATTAGAACCATGCCCTTTATCTCAGGTTACCTTAAAAGTGTGAAAGATGTTTTTACCATTGTAATTTGAACATTTGTGCCATTAGAGTATTCTCATCCTCAGCGTTTATTTTAGGCTCCGTCCTACTCCAGATGGCATTGAGTTATTTGTTAATTTTTAAGAGTCCTTAATTATGAAAATGTATTTATAACTTCAGGTATATGGAAACCAATGGAGAAGAACACTGCTTATTTATCACGACAGGTGTCGTCTAGGCAAGCTAACCTATGAGATCTGCCAAAGCTGTCAGATACCCTACAAAACAAAACAGAATAAATTTGAAAATTTTATTTATGCAACCAATGTAATTAGTCATTCCAAATTATGCTAATCAAATTAAGTTGTGGGAAAGAAAATATCACAATAACATGGCCTTTAATATTAAATTTTAAACTTTGTGCTGGAAATTGACCATTTAAATTTGTTTGAAGTCAAACAAAAGCTCTTACTTTCCTCCGAACCTTATTGTAACTGTATCGAGGAGTACATATTTCATTTAAAAACTCGTAGATAAAACTTAACAGGAATAACAGTTTTGACGTCTCTAAGGTGAGGTCGCTCATGCAACACCTACAATAAGCTTTCGAGTTTTCTTCTCCATGTTCACATGATACTCGGGTGAAATTTTGTAGCATCTTGTAGATATTGAGTTTTTTTGATGTTTTGAATGGAAAATTATGTCCAAGTGGAACAATATTCGCCACAATGCCAAGAATATAATGGAAGAAATAGCAAGAAATGTAAAAAATATGCCTGAAATGAAATGAAATGAAAATATTCTGTATTGCTTACAACTATTACATAGTATGGAAAGGCGAGCTTATTGCCAAAGCTGATCTTTTAGATCTTTTTCTACCTACCACACAGGATATCCGAGGTTCGGTCAGGAATATTGAAGAACCATGATATGTATGATAATATGTATAGAGCAGTGAAGAAATATTTTTTCTTCAATCTCAATTATTTCCAATTTTTCCACTTTCCAACGTGTGAGTGCGCCCTAAGCTCGCGCGCGGGTAGCAAACTTACCCCGCTCCGGCGCCTCCAGTGCACGTCCTGTGCCCACGCGGATCGCTTAGAGCATGCATTAATTAAGTAAAATTAAAACTTTGAAAATTCATATCTCGAATACTAGTATTAGTAGGACCATTTTTATTTTTGTAATGTGTTTCTTAGATTATACAGAATAACTCATTTCGATTTTTCTGACAGAACTCGGACAACCTGTATATAATAATATATTTGAGCTTGATGAGTTGAATACTCCCTTAGAAATAAAAAAATAATTGAGAGACCCATGTACCGAGCGTTAGAATGTCATGTAAGGTATATTCCCCATATGAAGGTAGTTTGAAAACCACTGTTTCAATTTAGTTCATATTTGGCGTCCAACCAAGCAAAAAATATTTGTGTCTGCATTTTTTTTTAAAATAAAACCAATTCAATGACACCAAAATTAAAATCTTTATTAACATTTTCTTTTCTCTTTGGTTTGACCCTGGATATAATTTTGGAAAAAAAACACGGATTCAGATTTTTGCCTGATATTGGATACTAATTTTGAAGTAAATTGGAACAGTGGTTTTAAATTATTACTCGAAGTACTATGTTTGTTTGGTGAGCGTAATTTTCTGATGCTTTAATACTTTTGCGTACACTGCACTGAGTAGTGAAACGGTAGGCAAGGTTCCATCTCAAAAATCCGAGTAATATAACCTACCTTTATTACTGCAGTAACATCTTGAAAAAATTTTCTTTTTTAGTTTGGTAAATTAGCATAATTTCAGATTGTTATGTTTCAGTTAATCCCTATTTATTGTTAGATTTCATTAATTTTATTTATTCGGTGAAATTGCCATTTATGATGTGATGAAAATGCATACCTCATCTTTAAAGATAATATTTTTGCAAAATCTTGAAACTTGCAATAGAAAGTTTTACATGATTATTACTAGTTTATAGCAGCAAATAATACTCAATCAAATATAATGTCAGGAGACCGGAGAATGGCAAAGTGAAATATAGTTATGTGTGTTTTACATTGAGGATTTTAATCTCAAATCTGATCTAAACACAACATCCCCATTCGATGATCGTACTATCATAACTCAGTCAAAATTTTACTTTTTGTCGAACCTTTAACTCAAAATCCAAGCTTTGAGCATAAAACCCATGTTAATGTACAAGTAGGAAGTCGATGAAAAGTAAAACTTTGAGGCTGTAAGAAAACATTATGGAGTTCCAATATAAGTAAGCAATTTGATGGTCTGTAGTAGGAGCACAAATGTGACTAAGATTATATTGAATTATAAATGTCACTTAGTTTAATGTTTCGTAACAACCGATCACAAATACAATATCGATAAGAAAAATCCAGCTTTCCCAAAGACTTCATTGACTTGGCCGTCAATGACAAGGTCAGTAGTTTGGTAGTTAGTTGGTTTGTAACACATACTTAAAATAAATAAATCGAAATGACATTTCAAAACTGAAATAATCTGAGTCACCTCTGCGCTCCCACTACTGGGAGTCTGCTAGAATGCTCTTGATAAGAATGTTTCGTCTAGAGCAGTATTCAATTTGGATTGCCCATTTTGTATGAATATTTACTGTTGTAAATAAATGTTTAAAGAAAATCTCTAAGTTTTGTTCATAACTTTGGTTAAATAAAACAAACTTTTCTTAATATCTCAACAACATATCAAAATATTTTAATTAGGTACAATTTTTGCACTTATAACAAATTTATTTAGCCTAGAGTAATTATCGCTGACTTAAATCTTAAAAATAAATAATTGAGCATTAAACATACAACTTAGTGAAATTCTCATTGAAAAAATAAACTAAGAAAACAATATCCAACAGTGGACAAATAAATGGAAGTATTTGGAAATTACAAATGAAAACAAAATTATAAGAGACATTCCTTCACTAGTTTTGGAGGCATTCACCAAAAAAATCTGTATTATTTTTACGCTTTTGCTTTTCAAACATCAGACAATGAGAAACGAGAACTACTTCTGACAACCATCCTGACTGCAAATATAGTGAGATAAATACAGCCGGGCGGTGCAAACAATTTGGGATCAACTTGGTAACTAGTGATGGAAGTCGTACCAAGAATTTAAAAGTATGTTTGTGTTCAAGCTGTTTGCAAAAAACATGAGAAGTGTATTACAATGAAAACTTCTTAGGTCCGTGTAGGTAGAGTGATGAAGTTATAATGCATGATTGAAAATTTTGGAGTTCGGTGGTGTGACTTAGGGCTCTGAAATCGAACGTTTCCCGTTTTACTTTCATGCCTGATTCAGGTCAATTTGTCCTACCACACCTAAAGAAGTTTCACTTCAATAACTACTTTTTCATACTGCACTGAACAGAAAAGAACTAGAAATTAGTCGTACATGCATTCAGAACAACATCTGTCAACTGTCACTAAACATTACAATTGCAATGGAAGTCAGTGTGTAAAAGTAAAAAATAAAATCGCCTTTCTGGAACAAGAAAAAAATAAATTACTAGGCTTTTGAGTGTTGACTGTACAGCCTTTTTTTCGAATTCTAAAAAACTGCTTTTACCTATTACATATGATCCTGTGATACATGAATTGTGATTACCGTAGTTCACATACATTTTTAGATTTAAAGAAACGGCTGTCTTGTCGACTAATCCAACATTCCAGATTAATCATCTATTATATCGTTATATCCAAAATACGCTGCACCGCAGCGCGCAACTGTTGCGCAGTTGCATGACCCCTTGAATACAGATTAAGGGCCGAGTGCACGAAAGGACAAAAAATTAAAATCAACGTCAAAGTATGATCAAACACGTCACTTTGTGTGGACAGTATGGAAGGAACTATATGCGGATCACTAAAAGTGACGTGTTTGAACATTGATTAACTCAGCCGTCTCTTCGTGCAACCGGGGCTAAGCCTCTTCACAAACATGTGCATCCACAGCTACAAACGTCAATGATTTAACATGTCTAACCGACTAACATCGGTACGTGTTTTCATCTGATGATAGACCGGACGATTGTTTCGACCTCTTGGATCAATGGACAAGATGACCGGGACATAATGCTGTTTCTTAAAATCTCAAAACTGGTCCTATGATTACTATGTAACAGAAAAAAGGGGGACTTATATTGCTTCTACAATCATATACCGAATTTAACACATTTACTGAATATCAGAACGCATGATCGAGTGGATTTGAGTGCAACGTACGCCACTCACAAATCGATTCGCGGCCGGTACTGCAGTCGGAGAGGCGGGTCGCGGAAGCGCCAGCGTGTCACGAACACAAACTTGAGCGTGTGGTCTTTACCGAGGAGCTCATCGTTGCACAGAATGTCCACCTGTTGACAGGTGATCACTTTTACTTCATACCCCAAACACCCATTTATTTTGTCGATAAAAGGTTACCCACGTGAACCGCAAGGGTTAGGCTCCATAGATGGCCACAGTTGATGAGCCCTTAGGTTCGAAAGGGCACAATCTTCTGCAGCAGTGACTCAAAACACCAAAATTGCAGATTCAATTGATTTTTATTCACAAGTTTTTTCTTAAAACTCCTAATGATTGATATATAAGAAAAGGTCTTAAAAATCCTATGAAAAATATTTATCATAAAAAATCTAATGATCGTTTCATTTACATCCAATTAATAAAAAGTAAAAATATATTGTCCTAAAAAAAACTTACATCTTTATAATGCTCCGGACCGCTGAGCACCTTGAGTGCGATAAACTTCTTGAGGTGCGTGATAGTCGCCTGAGCCGACACGCGGAGGTATGATCGTTTCAGTTCGCCGAGACACGTCGACACACACTCTAGGCACAGGTTCACCTGCCGACCGGATGTTAGATTACGGAACAGAACTGGAGTGTTTTCTTCCCTCCTTTGAATAGGGGTGTCGGGCAAACCGTTCTAATCTGACTGTTCCTACGGTACATTTCAGCCCCTGACATTAAGGTCAGACTCGCAGGGGTTATGTGATTAGCTCCAGGAGTGGGCAACATTTGTTGCTGGCAAAAAAGTTGCCTCCAGGCTGTCTACACCACGCGCAGCGAGCGTCTTTAGTACCTAGTCCTAGTGGGCTGATGAAGGAAGAGCCTCGGTAGCCCTGTGGTCCGACGCCTTGCGATTCGATAAGCTGGGTAAGTACCTCTGAACGCGGTTGGGTTCTGGATGGATGACCATTTTCAACCCTTGAGGATGGCCGTGGTTTGGATTCCACATAAAACCCCCCTAAAGGTCCCCTTCTTTCCTAATCCCGCCCGGGTTGGTACTATCTCATTGAATGAACGATGGTCGAAGCGGCAATGAAAATTGTCTGTGTTTTCCATCCAATTCAATGTAGCCGAGCAATATAAGGAAAGTCCTGGCATGGCACTTAGTACCTATGAGGTGTGTCAGGCTGTTGTGAGGTGTGTTAGGTTAGATATCTGACATTCAGTTTGGTATGAGTTATTCATGCCCAGTTACATAAAAAAAAGGGCAGGTAAGTTGCCTTTGTTGGCGAGACACCTCCGTTACGAGAACTAAAAGTGCAAATACTAGTAGTGTTGCCATCCGATCCAGCCACGTAGACATGGAAGGGAGAGATGCATTATGTGCATCGGCAATGAGAGTGCCAGTTGAATAACTCTCGAAAATAGAGAGTGGACATCATCCACGTGGCGATAACAAAGCGACATGCGGACCCGGCAAATCCTCCCGAAGACCTATGGGTATATGGTCTTCACTTACGTTTTAGGTGTTCAATGGGTATGGCTCCCTTTGCGTATAACCTAACGGTCAACTGCGAAGGGAAGTAGTATCAACATAAACATCTGAACTCACCTGCCCTAAAGAAACAAGCAGACCTTGCTGTCCTGTCTTCTCAGGTTGCGAACAAAAAGGTTTAAAAAAACAAAAATTGAGTTAGAGGAGAAATCTTTTTTTACCTCTCTATTTAAACAAGAATAAAAAAATAACAAATGGGTAAAAAGACCCAGCAGCAAGATCTCGTACGTTGCATTTAAGAAGCTGTCAAAGTAATGGCCATCAACAACCAATAAAAAAAAAACCAAAAAAACGAAAAAAAAAAATCATACAGACGAATTAATAACCTCCTCCTTTTTTTGAAGTCGGTTAAAAAGAGAATGCCACACAAAGCACATAAGGAGCTCGCGTGACATACCTGCTCATCCTTGCGGTGGTAGTCGGTGTTGTCGGGCTGCGCAGGCTGCTCCGGGTCTCCGGGTCGCCCCGCCAGCGCCGCATCCTTCACGCACGGCAGCCCCCGGGCACGATAGAAGTCCCGCTCGCGCTTCATCTCGTCTGCAGGAGACGGAGTGTGTTGATGGTATTATTTTGAGGAGAAAAAAACCGTTCTTTACTGTTCGTAATCAATTCCGAAATCAAATGAGACACGATATTAAGTGATTAATTAGCTGGCCATCATATGGATACAAATGTGCACAACCGGGTCAGTCAAAAAGAGATGGCGCTATGGCATTATTTATGGTAGGCGATCATGTATCCCGTATTTGAATACATGATCGCCTACCATAAACATGTTTTGTGCCAGATAACTAAACAGCTGTTAGTTACCCATAGTCCGAGAAACGGTGGGGTTCTGACGTGGTACCCACAAATATGACATGTTTATTTTATTTATGTTGCAAAAATATTTTTTGGCTAAACGAAAACATTGTCTAAGGCTGGAGTGCACTGCCTCTGGTTATGGTTAATGTTAATATTGCCTGTCTTCTTCATTTTTAACCTACTTCAAAAAAGGAGGTTTTCAGTTTCGACTGTATTTTTTTTTATGTTTGTTATTACGTCTGTAAGTCAGAAGATGAACAATATTTAATAATAACATCACGATAAACAGTGATGGTTCACTCCAGCCTTAAAGTTTGAATTTTTTTTATCTTTAGAGACACGTAATTAACTTCAGTAAAAAATATCTTATTTGTGCAAAAAGCATTCAACCATTACCTAAAATTGCTGATATTCTAAATCTGATGCACATAGATACAGTAAAAAAACACACAAAAAGTATTAAAGTACCAATGGAAAAAACATATATGGAAACATGACATGTTTTTTTTTAAGCACATATGTTACTTAAGTACAGTACCGGCGGTTAATTATGCACATCGGACGTTGGAAAGAGACAATCGGCTAGTTTCGGCTATGCATAGCTAAGCCGCTGTCACATGATTAAAAATCAACGTTTTCCTTCAGTTGACCGTTTAACATTACTTTACAGAAGTGTTAATCAAGGTTGTGTTATTTTTCTCAATATCAACGAGTTCAATTCCAGAGTAGAAGAGATATAAAAAAAAATGTAATAATGCTTAATAGTTGTTATCAAAACCTGCTTCATGACTCCTTTGGCGCTATTTCTTATAGTTTCGGATTTGGCCATGAAGGCACCCTTAAAAAAGATTCCCTGCATATGTACTTATAGTACCTACTAAAAGATCAAGAAATATTAATTTTAACACAGGACCCAAAAGAGCACACACACAGTTGCACATGTGATGGTTTTGCATGCGCAAGCAGCACATTTAAGGTGGCCCAACCCGGCGGCAGTAACTCATTCGCGGGCACGGTACAAAACCGTGCTGTTGCGCTCTGGGACCTTCTCTGTTTCAAATAATAAGACAGGCTCCGTGATGAGGAAGATGCAACATGTCCACAAAAAAGACAATGTGCATAGTGTATGATTTGGTAAGATTTACGAAAATTTTAATTTAAAAACGACTTATAGCTAAAAGTAAACCACGACCGCTGTAGTAAAAAATCGAACAAAAACCAAATAGATTATAAATCTTGATTAAATAAGCTATGTCTGATGACTAATCTTTTTAAGATGTTCTTACTTTATCATTGCGTAATCCACCTCCAAAGTTATTGTATAAAACGCGCGAAAAATGCGAACTTTCGGACCTTATAACTTAGAAACCAAACACAATTTTACAATGCCAATGGTCATCAGACATCTAGTTCGATCAACTAAAGCTATTTTGAGCAAACTTTTGGATCTCTGACAAGAAATATGGGCGTGATCTTCTTTCCCCTTTTGTATGGGGAGATGAGCGGGATGGGCCACCTTAAGTAGAGAAGTGTCGGAGAGAACAGAAAAGACCAAGGAGTCGGTTCTGGGAGACCACATGAGCAAAACATATGCAAACCGATTACTGAGGTAGGTATTCATCAGATCTTCTGGACACCAGGTCTCCGTCACCACATTTTGTCATAGTTGATTACTCTCTCTTATTTGACAGTTCCGTAGCTTGTCTGGCAACCCCACTTTGCCTTGTTTCATGTGCAGTTGTTTTATCTTACCAAGGCTTGTGGTTATGTGTGTATGTTTACGCAGGGTTATATTATATTATTGGTGGCGCGGGTAGGTCGCTGGGTTTTTGTAAATGGGGTTTGTAAAAGGGAGGCCTATATAGGTTCGCAAAAAATAAAAGGTATATGGTCCCATGCAATGCACAATCTTCTAGGGGGTTGGATAAATGAAGGTGGGACGACTCACCACGATGGAGACTTCCAGAAGTGTGCGGGTGGCCACCACGCTTCTCCTTCTCCCACAGGATGCGGTTCGGGAAAGCTGCGTCCTCGACGATGAAGAGCACGGAAAGTTCCTTGGATTGTTCGAGTTTCGAGCACACGCGGTACTGGCGAGGTACTCCTGGGTACCTAAGGACCCGGCGGCGGCGAGATAGTTTTGGCGGGAACCGGTGCTACGATGACATGGCGTGTCCGTGCATCGCGGTATCAATAATTGCACTGACAGCTGGGCCTTTCAGCCTTTTCAGCAGACGCTGTCAATCTTCGCTCCATCAGGTGAAAGAGAGAGGGGGACATGCGTATGCGGGGAACAAGGATAGGACTAGGGTCATGCACATCACATAGAACCACATAGCCATACATTACGCGAATACATTATGGCGTAACCATGCCCCCCAGCTTGAGAGGACCCAGTCCTTTCAAAATTAAGTGAAAGAAAAACAATAATATTGCGGCGAAAAGCAATCAAAAATAAATAAAATATTTCTAACTGTAGCGGTTAACGAATTAATATTGCGGAGCGGATAAATTAATAAAGAAAATTGCGGTGTATGAAAAAATGCAAGAGCGAACTCAAAGTAAAATAAATGATTATGAATTTAATTAAAGTACTTATTTTAGCGGTTACAAATATAAAAATGAATTTACTGGTTAGGCAATGGGCAAATCTTTACCACTGGGCGCCTATATGTTCCAGACTTAGTACGGACATCCACGACCCTAACGATCCCATCTTTCCCAGGAAAGGTGTCCTCGACTATACCCAGGGGCCAGTTCAAAGGTGCGCTGTCCCCAGATTTGAGGATTACTACAGTGCCCTTCTCAACAGGGTGCGAGGAAGTATTCCATTTTTGACGCGATTGTAAATTATTTAGGTACTCCACTTTCCACCTTCGCCAAAACGATTGAATAATATGATCAACGTTGCGTTTCCTGTGAAGGAGATTAATAGATTCGCGCGAAACGTCCTCCGACGGAAAGGATTTCAGCGGCGTTAACGTGAGAAAGTGAGCTGGCGTGAGCGCTAGAGGCTCGCTAGGATCGGAACTCAACGTGGTAAGAGGTCTCGAGTTGAGAATAGCCTCGATTTGAACGAGGACTGTGAGCATTTCTTCAAAGGTAAGAAGTTGTGTGCCCACAACTTTATAAAGATGTAATTTGACCGAACGAACGTTCGTTTCCCACATCGAGCCAAATTGCGGCGCCGATGGTGGGTTGAACTTCCATTCGATGTTATTTTCCCGAAGTTCATTCGCAAACTTATCTCGATACTCCTCAGTGGAGATCAAGTCATAGATGACGTCGAGATATGATTTTGCGCCAACGAAATTCGTTCCGTTGTCGGAATAAATACAACTTACAGGACCTCTTCGTGCGATAAAACGTTTAAAGGCGTTCAGAAATGATTCAGTGCTCAAGTCTGAAGCCAGTTCGACGTGAACGGCCTTAGTAACCAAACACACGAAAAGACATATGTAAGCCTTTACGCTTCGTGTTCCTCTGCGCCGAACAGGCAAAATATTCAGAGGTCCAGCGTAATCTACGCCAGAGTGATAAAAACTCTTTGCTTCGTTTATTCTGCACGCGGGCAGATCGGCCATCAGCGGGAATTGAGATTTTGGATTAGTTTTAAAGCAGATGTTGCATTTCTGCACTCGTGTACGCACTATATTACGTGCGGCCAAAATCCAATATTTCTGTCGCAGTAACGACATGAGAAGCTGAGGCCCAGTGTGTAGGTACTTGCGATGGTGGTAGTCGATTATGAGTTCGACGACATGGTCGCGGCGCGGAAGCAGGATCGGATGCCGGCTCTCGTACGGCAGACTAGAATTGGCGAGTCTACCACCCACACGAAAAATGCCACCTTCGTCGACGAAAGCGTTCAGTTTTCTAAATGCGGGCGAGAGATTTTTCCCCGATCGTGCATTTTTAAATTCTTCCATAAAATGGACGTGCTGCACTGCCTTTATTAAAGCCAGTTCAGCGTATTTCAGATGCGATATTTCGAACTTGTTTGACAATATTTTAATGAATCTGTATACGTAGATTATGACTCTAAGCAGCTTCGGCCACGAAGAGATGCGGGACGCGACCCTGACAAGCAGGGGCGGATCAGGTAAGTTTGTAGTAGTAGACATTACATTTATTTTTATTTCAGGCGGCTCGTCTGCAGTCCGCGGATCCCATTTATGTAACGGCCACTCATCGAAAGGTAAGTGGGCGAAACTCGGGCCATCAAACCATAGAGGGTGCGCCATCAGCTGTGCTGGCATCAAGCCACGCGACAGACAGTCCGCGGGATTATCCTTGCCAGGTATGTGATAAAAATGACTGGCGGCTATATTATCCTGAATTTTAGTAACACGGTTTGCGATAAAGGTCTGCCAACGCGAGGGGGCAGAATGTATCCAGGCGAGCGCCACTGTACTGTCAGTGAAAGCGAATACATTGTTAATAGTGCAGCGGGCGGCGTAAGTGTCAATCACTACACGCATTAATTTTGCGAGGACTAAGTTTCCACATAGTTCGAGACGTGCGAGCGAAACATTACGGAGCGGTGCCACCTTTGATTTTGCACAGACTAAAGTCATTCGGTAACTCTGTTCAAGCGGAAACCATACGTGTATGTAAACCACGCCTCCGTAAGCCTTTTCGCTGGCATCTGCAAATCCTAGTATAGAGATAGTACAGTCAGCATCGGCACCGATATGTCGAGGTAATCGAATGCTCTGTAGGTAGGGAAGCTCTGTCACAAACTGGTGCCAGAGCGAGATGACACCTGCAGGAGGAGACTCATCCCAATCGATTTTGTTTTCCCATAATGATTTTAAAATCAGTTTTGCCAAAAGAATAGCAGGAGCGGCGTATCCCATTAAATCCCATAAACGGGCAATAGTTGATAAAATGTTGCGTTTTGTACAATTACGATTTTCTTCGCTAACGGTAAACGTAAAGACGTCTACACCAGGTAGCCAGTGCAGCCCGAGGATTTTATAATGATCATCGGAGCTGAATTCTACCGCTTCCGAGACGCGGTGAGTAGCAGGTATGTCTTTCATTACTTGTGGTGAGTTACTCGAAAACTTCACCAGATCGAATCCTCCAGCAGAGAATAAATCAATCAACTGATTTGCGAGTTCTGTAGCCTCATCTATAGTGGAGCAGCTCGTAGCTAAGTCATCCATGTAGATGTCACGTTCCGATACCAGTGCGGCCAGTGGCGCGCGCGCGCGCTCATCTGCGGCTAACTGACGTACGGTTCGCAGCGCGAGATACGGACTGCAGCGTAAGCCGAATGGGACGCGAGTCAGTTCGTAAATTCGAAGCGGTTCATTTTGATTAAATCGGTACAATACTCTCTGAAAACGTCTATCTTTTTCTTCAACGAGAATTTGCAAATACATTTGTCGTATATCAGCACTCAATGCTATTGGGTATAAGCGAAAGTTTAAAATAATTTTAAATAGTTCGTTTTGTAAATTCGGTCCAGTGTGCAAGAAGTCATTAAGCGAATGACCCGAAGTAGTCTTCATGCTTGCATCCATCACAACACGAACCTTTGTAGTCGACTTATCTTGTCGAACTACACTATGATGCGGGATTACGTACTGTTGAATAGGCGCGTGGGTCTGAGCAACATGCTCCGAGACTAGTCCGACAGGCTGCAAGTAGCCCTTTTGGAGATATTCGTCAAAGACTTTGTCGTATTCGGACTTAGTCGCGGTATCTGACGACAGTTTACGTTCCAATGACTGAAATCTACGCGCGGCTAACTTCAGTGAGTCACCCAGGGTCGGCTCGTCTCTGAAAGGTAATGCAACGCTGTATCGGCCCGTTGGGTCACGCCTAACAGTATTAGCGTAAATCAATTCACATTCCTGCTCTTCCGGTGTGAATGGCGATGCGGCGGGAACATCCTCTAACTCGAAAAACCGAGTCATACTTTTCTCGAGCGAGTCATTAATGTTGCAGTAAGTACGCACTGTATTGTAAGCGGTAGGAATAATCGGAACTTCTCCTGAAACTAAATAACCTAATGAGGTTTCGACCGCGCCCGGTTCGTCGTGCGAACCAACGATCTTCTTACTTCCTAGAATGCGGAGGAACAAGCTGGCTCCGACAATAGCGTCGATTTGGCCCGGCTCATAATAATTATCATCTGCGAGCGGTATGTTATGTAAGTGCGTGAATGGCGAAATATCAATTTTATTGCAAGGCAATTCATTAGTGATGCGGTTTACGACGTAAGGTTGTATTGTGAACCCTACAGAATCGTCGAGGCGGGAGCGGATGGTCAGGCAGGTGATTCCTTCAATAGGATTAGTAATATCACCTACTCCTGCAACTGAGTTATTTCGCGAAAGCGGGTGAATTCTTAAGTTTAGTCTGTCACAACATGCGACGGTAATCAAGTCCCTTTGCGAGGCGTTATCTACCAATATACGTATTGGACGGACTTTACCAGTCTCGGTATCTAGTACGTTACATAAAGCGGTGCTCAGTAAAACGGTGTTGTTCTGAAAACCAGTTTTTTCAGCGAGACACGGCCCGACCGAGCAGAGTGACAAAGCGGCGGAGGCGGCGGCGGAGGTTTGCGGAAGCGGGGGCGGCGGAGACGACGCGACGGTGGAGGGAGCTGCGCGGGCGGCGGCGGTGTGAGGAGCGGGGTTACAGGCGACGCGAGCGTTGGAGCCATTTTGATACCCATTATTTACATGATTTGCATTATTTGCAGTATTCGAGAGCGGGGAATCATTATTTACTTCAAAATGAAGTAGTGTATGGTGCGATCGGGAACAAATACGACATCTTACTTCCGATTTGCATTGGCGGAGCATGTGTTTGCTACTTAAGCAGTTTACACATATTTGATTGTTTTTAACGAAATTAAATCGTTCGCGGGCGGACATAGAGGTGAATTTTGAACAATGGTATAGCAATACGTGATCAATTCCTCCACAGGAAACACATCGTTCGTCCGGTACACTTACGAATGACTTGAATGTATTTTTATTATTGTAATTATTACGCGGTGGCGGCGGAAGGTGCGAAGCAGATTTGGCTGACGATGGATTGTACCTATTGTTATTCGCGGGTGACGGCGGCGGGTTATTCGCGCGCTGCGGTGGCGGGATTTTCGACGTACCCGCATACGCGCGCTGTAGAACGCGAGATTGTTCTCGAACAAAATCTATGAACATTGCCGACGTAGGCATTTTAGTTTCGCCTCTGATTGACATTTCGAACATTTTTACTGTTTCTACACCCAGTTTTTTCGAACCAACATGAATGAATATGAACTCGTCCAAGCGGTCGATTTTTAGTTGGTTTAATGCGGCGATTGTCGAAGAGAATTTGTCGACGAAATTTTCAAGACTGCTGGGTGTAGGCTCACCGACGACAGGTGGCAAGTTGAATAACTGATCGAGATAGGAAGCGGCTAGAACTCGTTTGTCATTGTATTTGCTTACTAAAGCGTTCCACAGTACAATATAGTTTTCTGACGTTGGTAAAAAACCTTGGCAAATATTTTGCGCTTTACCAGTGAGTCTACCTACTAAGTATTGAATTTTCTCACTATCAGATAGATCGCTATTTTCGTGGATGACTGTTCTAAAAGTCTCGTAGAACACAGGCCAATTTTGAATATCGCCATTAAACGAACACAGCTCTAAGCGTGGTAATTTTGGCGTCTGTCGGAATGACATTTTACCGTCCACCCTATTACTTTGCGTGGTTTGACGCGACGACATTATTTGGTCATATTTAAACTGTATTTGGGCATACAAGTCCTCGAAAGCGTTCATGGACTTGTAGCAGGGTTCGGGAGCGTCCGGGTTTGACGCTAGCAGATCATTGTATTCATCCAATGTCGACAAAAAATCTTGGCGCAAGGTGTTAGTAGTCGCGGCGTATGCAATAAATATATCACCATTTTCTGGGTTTAAATATGCGATTTGGTCAAATATGACTTGTAAGCGCTCGAAATAACATTTCATTTTAATTTCAAAGCGTTTTAACTTCCGTTCGAACAACCTTTTTTCTCGATCCATTTCGAATCGATCGGCACTGGTAGCCATTTTAAAACACGGGACTCTTAAATGAGTTTAACAACAATACCTTTCTAGAATGCTAACCAATAGGTATCGCGGTTCGAAGGGCCACGTTATGGTGGCGCGGGTAGGTCGCTGGGTTTTTGTAAATGGGGTTTGTAAAAGGGAGGCCTATATAGGTTCGCAAAAAATAAAAGGTATATGGTCCCATGCAATGCACAATCTTCTAGGGGGTTGGATAAATGAAGGTGGGACGACTCACCACGATGGAGACTTCCAGAAGTGTGCGGGTGGCCACCACGCTTCTCCTTCTCCCACAGGATGCGGTTCGGGAAAGCTGCGTCCTCGACGATGAAGAGCACGGAAAGTTCCTTGGATTGTTCGAGTTTCGAGCACACGCGGTACTGGCGAGGTACTCCTGGGTACCTAAGGACCCGGCGGCGGCGAGATAGTATTGGCGGGAACCGGTGCTACGATGACATGGCGTGTCCGTGCATCGCGGTATCAATAATTGCACTGACAGCTGGGCCTTTCAGCCTTTTCAGCAGACGCTGTCAATCTTCGCTCCATCAGGTGAAAGAGAGAGGGGGACATGCGTATGCGGGGAACAAGGATAGGACTAGGGTCATGCACATCACATAGAACCACATAGCCATACATTACGCGAATACATTATGGCGTAACCAATTATTATTATTATAATATTTTATATACACTAGCAGCTACAAGCTGATGCGTGTATTTTAATTATTGAGTGCACTGTATTAAAATTTTTGCAAGTAAAGTTTTTTTTTTTTAAGTTTAGTTTTTATTTATTGCTTCTCGTTTTTGATATTTGTCCAATTTGTTTTTAAAACTGTTCACTGAGTTAGCACTTATCAGTTCTTCCGGCAATTTATTCCAAGTGTCAATAACTCTGTTAGTTAGGAAGTTAGATATCTTGTAGTTTACTTATAGTTTTAGAAACGAGCTAGAACTACTCATATTTTTGTTTCATGACTCCTAGCTAAGTTACCTTTGGTTCTTCTTCATATGCGATAATTGCTGGAAAATTTACAAATCCAAGAATGTGCATACACTTAATGGAGGGATATATGGGAATAAAAAGGGTACATAATAAGGGTACATTTGATGAAGACATATACATTACAAGCAAGGGTCATGTGGCTTCGCGAGATAAAACTAGCTAAGCAAGCAAAAACTTGACTCCGGCCAAGATGCCTGACAAGATCTAATGTGACACGCAACAAAGTTACTTACTGTCCTGTAGGTTGGGGACCAGTTTGTACACCAGCTCTTGCAGCGTCCGGTCGAAGCTGATGTATTGCAGCGGGTGAGACTGGTGGATGACGATGTTGCATGTCGGGCAGCTGTTGTTCTCCTCGAGGTGTTTGACGAGGCAGCTCTTGCAGACTGTGCACATTGTTGCATGTTAGCTTATGTTTACAGGGGATAAAAAGTGGGTCAATTGCGAGGTCGAATATTTTAGACAACAGCACAACAAACCATGACCATCATCAAAACTATGACAGCTAGTTTTCCTTCAAAGTTTCACTTTAAATTTTTCTTAATTTTAGCTTTGATAGTATAACATAGGTAATACACCATCAAAGGGTCCATTGCTGGGTCCTAAGAATGGAATATTCCAGCAGTTGGCTAATGTCGACAATGTTTTACAATAATGCACATAATGCGCACAAAATTGATGGTGGGCCCTACAGTTTAGGTAAAAGTAATTACCACATTTATTTAAATCAAAGAGGATTACTAAAAAAAATCAAATCAATAAATTTGTATGCCTCGTGTCATACTTTTTTTTTAGTAATCCTCTATGATTTAAATAAATGTTGTAATTTTTTTACATAAACTTTCGTTTATGACCCTTTATTTCAGAGTTTTATATATTTATTTATTTATATATGTTTATTGCACTCACAATTCGGGCAAAAGGTACAACTTAATGCCAGGGGCATTCTCTACCAGTCTACCTTTGGGTATCGTGAGCAGTATTAAGCACTTAAGTTATGGATATTTTGAATGCATATTTTTTTTAAAGTAAGTCTCTCATTCATCAGCTATTATAAAAGAGCTGATAAAGTGACCAGAGTGTAGTAGTTATTTTACAATCATCACTTGTTAATAATAAAAAAACATAAAAAAAACATTGTTTCAGGGACATCTACACTTGAAGCATTGTAATCAGATTTTGAAAATAATCTGAAAAAGTATTAGTCGTGACATTCGTCGGAAGCAGGATGTAGATGTTGCTGAAACTCAAATTAATTAGATAACGGTAATGTCGTATCCATTAGATACATAAAAATTATCAATAAAAAGAAACTTAAAACTTAAATAACTCAAAATCGATTTATTTTAGAGTTTAAGTGGTCAAACTTTATTGAAAATTAACTCTAGAATGTCCCCTTAAAAGGAATGTATCGCCTTTCCAATCAACCTGTATAATTAACTATGTACCTACTACAGCGAGCAAGGAAGGACGGCAGTGCCGATCAAACTCATTTTTATGGCAGCAGCGTAGACACTTGCTAGTGTTAATGCACTGACTGTAGTTTGTTCACTTACAAAGTCCGGACTTGCAACATCGTATGTTTGTTGCACTAAATAGCGTCCTGTGAAGTTTTTACATGTTCTTATGTGTCGTTGGAACTCGGAAACATCAGCAGTGAGCGAACTCGTAGGCTAAATGAATGGCTGCCACAAAAAAAGTTTTTCTTTTAACTTTTAGAGCCCAAAGACCTTAAAACATAAAATGTAAGTAGTGCATTGCATGCAACACTTTGGTTAGTCTGTGTTAAAAAAAGTGTAAGTAAGAAACTGATTGATCTTTCGATGGCCGAACAAATCCAGATATTTTGCCCAACAGAAATAGTGTTAAATTGGTAATTTATGGCATGCACATGTTTTGAATTGAGGCAATACAACTGCTCTCTAGAACGGCTCCAGCTTTCATGATGTTGACAATAAAAAATGGAAAATGCACAAGTAGGTACTAACAACATAGAAGTAATTGCGCATTTGCAATGAAAAGGTTGTATTGGTATGGTAGTATTTCATATTTTTTTTAGTTGGCATTCTCATTTATCAATCTTCATAAATAATCATGTAAATGAAATACTGGAAGACTAGCCAATTGATGAATGGATCATCTCATTTAATGCTGATTGTGGTCATTTTTGGAATCGGGATCAGCGTCATTTAAAAGGTTTTGTTTTGCTTAATCTTTTTAAGTAGTTATTTGCATCTTGGCCAATAAACAGTCAGCCTGAGGACCTGATGCTACACTTCATGGTTAGTTTCAAACTACCCATAAACAAATTGTTGAAATTAGGGGTGCTTTCTTACATATTATGTACCTACCTATGTAATAAGTTATTTAATTATTTCTGGGGTAATTTAAAATTCAAATTGTCCTGGTAATTCAGATTTTTTAATCCCTACATTTACTTTAACCTTATTGTACCTACCTGCATGTAACCCATTTGACAATGCGAAAATAAATGTTTTTTTTTACCCAAGACGGGTTGAGAGAGGGGTAAGAGCAGTTCTCACAGGTGTGCAGGCACTCGGTGACGGTCGTGGCGTCAATGAAGTAGCCCCGGCAGATCTTGCAGGTGATGTGAACGTTCAGGTTCTTGAGTTTGATGCGCCGCTCCATGTTCCGTAACACCGTTAAGCGGAGAACGGGCCGGATTCACGATGACATGCAAGCAGAGATTCTTCGATTACACTCCGTCCGTAGCGAGGAATAAACTTGTCAGAACTAAACTTTCGGCGAGCTGTAACAGGAGTAACAGCAGACATAAACTAATTTATTGAATTATCTTGCAAACAAGCGTTTCTACTCAAGTCAAAGAGCACATAACACAGAATAGAGTATTTGATAATGACAGATAATTTTAACTAAATACTTTTTGTATGTCAGTCACAACGGTGTTGCCAACTAAGCTGATATTAAAAGTGCTAGGTTACTGTGTTAAAAATTATAAATTTAGGCAAGTATTTATTTATTTACTATACAGTTGCAATGAAAATTATTTTTTTACATGTTTCCAAATTCATTTATTTTCAAATAGGTAGAACATAATTTAGACATTCAATTCCTGCTCTCTACTCACGTCGTTAAAAGTACTGTATAATTATTTTAATTTAATTATTATATGATTATGTCTAAATCAATAAATAAATAAATAAATAAATAAATAAAAGTTATTGCATTTTATTAGGTTACGGTAGGTTATTGGGCAATACTAAAGAGATGATAAAATCTTTATAATATTAGGTGTTTTTTTTAATGTTAAGCGAGGCATATGGCGCACACCAGGACCTCACTAAAAAGGCGCCTGACCTGGTGTTATCATCCGGCCAAATCTTTTCGGCGTATGGCATTAGTGTTAGTTTGAATATGTACTGAGCGTGCTTCTTTACTTGTTGTTTCTGCTGACGGATACCGTCAGCAGAAACAACAAGTAAACAAACAGTCGGTCGTCCCTCACACTTCAATAACGCCGGGCCACCTTCACACTGCGCCGCTGCACCTTGCATCCGCATATTTTTTTTATGGAACCTGACATGGATGGCGACGTAACCGTACCTGCTTAGTACGAAAAAGTATATTTACTTTCACCCTGTATATGTTAATAAAAATCTATAATGTTATTTATTGAAATAAAAGTACGTTTGTTTATATATTGGTTAATCTATGCCTTGGTAATTTAGGCGAAGAATTAAAAACTGCGATCCTAATTAGATTAATTCGGAGAAAGTTTTCACAGATGGCATAGTAAACTAATTTTCTGATCCTATACATAATTGATTAAATAATAATCAACTTCCCAATTTGCACTTATAATCATTTTCTGGAGCGCAACACCGCAAATGTCACAGCAAGCATTGTCATTTGTAAGGAAAACGTAAGTGTTTCAAAGTCCAATATGTAGCGGGTACAGTGGTGCCGTTTGTCAATCACAGTTTCACAGATCACCTAGTCCATGATTATTTGTCAGATAATTTAGCAAACCTAGCCTTAATTATATATAGTGGGCAATACTAGATACCCTATGCGTAGGTCTTACGCGCTCAGATTGGTTGGATTGGTAGAAGTATGATGGAAATGCGATTGCCACTAATTTACATTTTACCTTAATTACAAGTTGTGCATACATTCACTGCTTTCATTTATTCCATGGCTTTTATAAGTTGAAATCCGTAAAAAGGGAAGCAAATAAGTTTCTGCAAAATTGTAAATTACTAAATCTAATTAAAGTTTTGGTTGAATGATTTCGGTTATTATTGTATGAGACGAAAATATATTCATATTTTATTAAAAAATGATAAACATGTCATCGTAGTAGCAACACTTTGGCGCAGGCGCATTGGCGCATAGTACAAATTACAAATTATTATTATTGTCTTTATTATTGCACACATCAATTTTGTTGTTTTTGGCTTTAAAAAATCGAATTTAATTTTCTCCGCTGCTTAAAATCCTCCGCACCTTTGATCGGTCGGAGTCACTTGCGACTTCTCTTGGTGTTTTCGGCGGAAGCGCTCGAGGCCCCAAGCTGGGTTCACGGGTGGAGCCGCGCTTCCTTAGCGCAACAGACGATCTCTTCGTGGCCGACGTGCGAGACGATCTGCTTTCGTTTCTGGCCGATACCAAAGGCTCCACCACCAAGAGGTTGGTAACGAGGAACCGTGAAGGCCACTCCACTCTTGCAAAGGCCTTTCTGACACCTTCATGTTTATTAATTGCACGCACACCTTCATGGTCATTGTCACTTTGAATGAAATGTCAGCTGTAAGCCATTTGTTTGGGACAGTGCCGTACACCCGCAGAGTCAGGGTTGTGTAGGTAGGTATGATATTTTTTTATTCGACATAACCTAGGTACATATTCTAGTCAATTTAAATCAAGTAAACCAAATTGTTGGAATTGATTGTGAGAATGAAAAAAAAATTTTTTAAGATCAATTAAAATGTAATAATGCAAATGAAATGCGAAAAAAACGAACTTTCGGACCTTATAACTTAGGAAACAAGAAACCAAACACATTTTTACAATGCCAACGGTCATCAGACATCTAGTTCGATCAAATAAAGCTATTTTGAGCAAAATTTGGGATCTCTGACAAGAAATATGGGCGTGATCTTTTTTCCCCGTTTGTATGGGGAGTCGAGCGGGTTGGGCCAACTTAAATCAAATAGGTTATTTTCCTATAGCCTTAGGACTGGGTATATAAAATCCATGTAAACTTTAATATAAACAAATCTTTTATGAGAGAATTAGTATTTTCTGGATATAAATGTCATGCTACCCGATTTCAAAATTTCATCCTTTTGTGTTTAAGAGTTTGCTCCTCACCAATGTATATAATGTTCTCATAATAATGTTCTTTGTGAGCAGTAGTAATCAATCAATCACTTTAAACTAGTTTGTAAGTATCACTGGAAAAAATAATAATACAATGACCAACCTGATGAAGTTTCTTCTTCGCCAGAAGTAATCGAACCGACAGGAAAAAAAAAAAGACGAATCCGAGTGTGTAATATACATCTAATGGAGGAAATAAGGAAACTGAAACTGAAAATGAAATTTTCCGTTCCCCTCTCCTTGTAACCAGATGGTAAGTCTGGATTGGGCCCTTAAGGTGGCCCATCCCGCTCAACTCCCCATACAAACGGGGAAAGAAGATCACGCACATATTACTTGTCAGAGATCCCAAATTTTGCTCAAAATAGCTTTATTTGATCGAACTAGATGTCTGATGACCATTGGCATTGTAAAATTGTGTTTGGTTCCTAAGTTAAAAGGTCCAAAAGTTCGGATTTTTCGCGCGTTTTATGCAATAAATTTGGAGGTAGATTACGCAATGATAAAGCAAGAATATCTTAAAAAGATTAGTCATCAGACATAGCTTATTTAATCAAGATTTATAATCTATTTGGTTTTTGTTAGATATTTGACTACAGCGGTTGTGGTTTACTTTTAGCTATAAGTCGTTTTGTAATTAAAATTTTCGTAAATCTTACCAAATCATACACTATACACGTTGTCTTTTTTGTGGACATGTTGCATCTTCCTCATCACGGAGCCTGTCTTATTCTTTGAAACAGAGATAGTCCCAGAGCGCAACAGCACCGTTTTGTACAGTGCCCGCGATTGAGTTAGTGCCGCCGGGTTGGGCCACCTTAAGGATGTTCCCAATACAAACTAAATTGCAATTGATTTGTTGACAAGATTTGAACCTCTATTACGAGTTACAAATCATTCATCGAAATTTTGCTGAGCTCTTCGATTCTGCAGGTTTACACCATTGGATATAGCAGCCATTTTTATAACTGTGTAGATACATATTTTCAAGACATTTATATTATGTTGCTATATTATTTAGATGTGATTTAGTGACCATGATTTAGTTAGCCATATATATCCGGTTTCATTAGGTACACATTGCAGGGTGCTGCTGTTCCCGCCGGTGAGCAGCCGGCGGCGGTTCCTCATCCACCACTGCTGCTCGGAGCTCGGTGCTGGCCTCGGCACTTTCTCTGTGGGCAGCGGCGACGGCCGCCGCACTGCCGTCGCGCTTCTGAGGTAATTCAAGAATTCTGCCCAGGTGAACACGATGTACAGCTACCAGTAGTCAGAGCCGATAGGGGGTGATTCTGTACATGAAACTGAAAATCTCATATTCAGTCATATTCTACGTAAAAATGTCATCCTCTCTATACATTTTGG
The DNA here is from genome assembly GCA_946894095.1 of Incurvaria masculella. NCBI lineage: Eukaryota > Metazoa > Arthropoda > Insecta > Lepidoptera > Incurvariidae > Incurvaria > Incurvaria masculella. The sequence continues at coordinate 11,884,290 of OX335641.1, read as the reverse complement.
TAAAACATATACACACCGTGTCCTATTTTAGTTTCCAAATACTTAAAGGTAGGTCACATATCCTTTCCATAAGCTTGTCATGTAAAACAAGTGTGAAAACTGTTAGTTGAAAAAATATTAAAGAACAGTGTACTCGCACCCTCAATGTTACTGCTACTGCCCTATATTTTGTTGATATGATTGTTGCATCACGTGCTGCATTCTCACAATATCCAAAGTTATAGGTATCAACCTAATTAGAGCCTAGTGGCGCGGGGACTGGCCTAGGGTACCAGAAGCCTGGTTTCAATTCCGTCATGCACAACAGGGTTCACAGGGTTCGACCCCGCCCGGATTGGTACCACCGCATTGGATGAAAAGATGGTCGAAGCGGCAATGAAAAATTGTCCGTGTTTTCCATCCAGTTCAATGTAGCCGTGCTCATAAAAGGGAAGGTCCTGGCATGGCACCTAATTCCTTCGGGAATGTGGTGTATTGGGCTAATATTGTTTGGTATTAGCCATCCAAGTCAGGTCGCATAAAAAAAAACATAAGTTTGAATGTATGTACCTTCGGTACTTACGTGTTAAGCAGCGGTTATTGTTCTGGAGTCACCAGGATGACACCTGTTCGGAAATATATTACGATACAAACGTGATGCAGCATACACATTCCGGTGACACTCATACTCCATTCTAATGCTACCATACTCCCGAGCAGGAAATAAATTCAAGGCCAATCTAATATGCGACCTTGACACACTTTCGACTGACTGAGGGTTACACTGCCACTGGAAGATAGACGCCGCCATTTACCTCGCGCCTCTACACACTTAAATTTATAGGGGCTTTTTCACACCAGTGAAATTGTATGTGTAGAGTAAAAAATTTTTTTTCTCAGAAACTAATAGGGATTTTAGTAAGTTTTTGGGTGTCGAAATTAACGTTTCTGCTATCAGATCTATCACATTCCGATAATATAATCTTTTAAACAGATATTTATTGAATTATTATTTCCACAAAAATGCTGCATGAATAAAGACTATTACCTAAATATCTTATGTTATGAAATTCATGACTAACAAACTTTTTGAAAATTTATTTATTTTGAAGTGTTGTCTGTATATAAGTATTTATCATGGAATTGTTTTTTATTCATTTTGTTGTTTATTACATTAATTCCATGTTTTTTTTTAATTCATTAAAATGTGAATGATTGTTTTTTGCATGCCACTTTTATGATTACACCGTAATTATTTATTTTAATATGGATTTAATGATTAAAATCATTGAAATTTTAATTGATTCATCCGGCTCCTCCACGCTTGGGCAGTTCTCGTGGTCTTCACTTATGGAGAAGGCGTCATAAAGGTCTGCAGCCGCCTTTGCTATCAGATTGCCCTTAACAAGTTATATGATTGATATCTATCAGTGAACATCGACCTGCAGGGCGAGCACCGACCTATTGGTACTGGCGAGGCGTCAGAAATGAACTGAAGCCTAAGTCCACATGTGGATAGCTCCACTTTCGATCGTTAGCGTTAAGAGATAACCTGGAATCACATTGCATCACACTTGCATAACGCTAACGCTCGAAAGTGGAGTTATCTATAAGCGGACTGAGGTTTCTAAAGACCCTAGCCTGAGTCAGTCTGAGTTTTTCTTTCACCAAACTTTTTCATAAATAAGCTATGCCTTCAAACATTAGATAATAGGATGGAAAGCAGCACCAAATCCTTACAATTTTAAAAAATTGAGAGTTTTTATCATAAGGTGGAAAAAGTAAACTCAGACTGGCCATTTGACATTGGCCATCTGACATTCCAAATTGTTGATTGGATGGTATTTTGCATTAGCCGAAAACTCAGACACAGGGCTTCCTTCCAATTGTGATGCATGGCAAGTTTGAGTGATGATACATCAATAAACTCTTTGCGATGATTTCAGAGATTGGCGGCTGGTTAGTCGCTCTCGTTTCATAAGCATCAACTCCATTTTAAATCACCAGATACATTTATTCTTGGTACAACGAGGAGGTATAAGAGGAAGAATGGTGTAGTTGAAGCAAAACTAAACATTTAAACTGCTAACTTTGATTCCTACTTTCACTTGTTGCAGTGATGTGGTGGGCATCACACCAGCCATGGGGTTGTCTCAGACAGAACACCATGCCGCACACCAGTCTATTGCAGGTAGGTTTCCTATCGTAACTCATAAGTGATATAAAATTATAGATTCCCCCGACTTACTAGGTGCTATTTTCAAGCTGGCCCGGGTTGGTCACCGCATTATATGAAAGGCGGTTGGAGCAGCTTCGAAAATGAAAGTGCCATGGCACCTAGTTTCTTCGGGAAATGGTGTAAGCATTTAATATCACGGCACTTTACTCTATTTATTTTAATGGACAACCAGGGAAGAAATATTTCCAAGCACTAATCGATCCAATAATATAGCAAAGCACTGATTTGTAAAAGATTATCCACATCTAAAACTAATTAGGGCATAGGCAGTCTTCACCGTCCTCCGTTTCTAAAGAGTATAGGTTTTTGTAATATTGTAATATACCTACTACTTTACCCCAAATTAAATTCTACTTCTTTTTTTCTAATCTCTATCAATTGTATTCAGAGAGGGCAGACTAACTTTAATCCGTTTTGACAGGTGCTCTCTGAATAAGACTATGTTTTTTGTTGGCCATGTTAATCCTAATTTATATTGAAGTTGATCCTATCCATCAAGCAAACTTCCACAAAGTAGACTGAGTACCATTACACAGCCTCTTTCGGTAATATAATTTATTATTGCAATAAGAGTTTATTTATAAATATTATTTCATCATGAACCAGAATTTCCACCATACCATAATATTCAAAATTTTTTTGCAAATGAAGGTTTCAACCTAGAATAAAAAACTTCCGGAATAAGTAAATGAAATTAATAGTTTAAAATAAAACTTTATTTCAAAAACGACTAAAAAATCATTGCCCAACTTGAATAATTTATGTAATAATAATAAAAAAACCACATCTACTATGATTAGCAATATCAGCTTCCAACCTAATAAATACCTGAAAAAACCGGCCAAGTGCGAGTCGGACTCGCACACGAAGGGTTCCGTACCATCGTAAAAAAAAACAAAAAAAAAACACGTTTTTTGTATGGGAGCTCCCTTTAATTTTAATTATTTTTTAATCTTACCTATTTGTTGTTATAGCGGCAAAATAAATACACACTCTGTGAAAATTTCAGCTGTCTACCTGTTACGGTTACTGAGATACAGCCCTGTGACAGACGGACAGACGGACGGACGGACGGACGGACGGACGGACGGACGGACGGACGGACGGACGGACGGACGGACGGACGGACGGAAGGACGGACGGACGGACGGACAGCGGAGGCTTAGTAATAGGGTTCCGTTTTCACCCTTTGGGTACAGAACCCTAAAACACTGGCGTTTTTATTTCCCAGTAATTTATATGGTACAGTAGTAGGTTCTGGCTGTAGCTCTATCAGTTCGGAGTTATTCCAGCTCAGTATTCGAATTATACACATTATATAAATTAGTTGGTAGCCACATGGAGGTGTGGGCGCTGTAAGTGAAGTCATCAGTCTTTGCTGTCCGTGCATCTTCAAGCGATTACCTCATCTCTGTGTATTGTCATCACTGTGTGCTTGGCAAAAATAGTAGGTTTTAATTTCAGGAAATACCATAACTGGGGCAGTAACGATTCGAGAGAGCTATTTTGAGGAAAAAAGTAAATGTTGCTTATTTTGCCCATTCAGTATTTACACATGGATTGTTGACGTGTTTGATCTTATTAAAATTAACAGTCTAATGTCGAAAATAGAAAATAAATATGTAATTAAATGAATAGTATAATGTAACCATATCTATTCACACATATACAACCTTAGTATGCAGTTATGTAGTTGTTTTGTTTGTTATGCCCTTTACAGGTTGTTGGATGCGATACATGCTGCCGAACTATGTAGGCTCTTCCCTTATTACGGCTAGTTAAGTCATTCATGGGCAGTGTGTGTATGATGGCATGACAGTGATATCTCTCCCATCTATTTCTCAGAGTGTAGAATAAGAATAAAGGAATGCATGCAGAAAAGTACTAAATAAATTAACAAAATAATATAATATTGAACAAATATTTACTCAGAGAGTGGAAGAGAATAGGAGAAGAGTAGAGTCTATCTACTTTTTGAGCCAACACTTCTCCAATGCGTCCTCTGCTTTAATTTTTTTGTAATAACCGTATACAGCAGCTGCCTATTGTACATTTCCAATAAAAAAGTGTGCATTATTTTCTGATGGATATTTTTATTTACCATTTATCTTCTTGGATGCGCTGTGGGCTACTTGTTACTTATCACTTTGGATGTACGTTTACTAGTATATGACGCGTGTATGCATACTTTTGAAAGCCAACACAACACTATGTAACTTGATGTGTGTTTCTATTATTTTAAGAATCTAATTATTTATTAAATGTTTGGTAATAATTTGGAGTCGTATTCACTACGTATAATATTCACAACGTATAATAGTATTTTTTTCCAAAAAATTAAAACCATGCATATCGTATAATATTCACAACGTATAATGTTATACGTTGTGCATGAGTTTAAAAATAAAATCAACTCTTTGCATCATGCAGAACGTATAATAGTCACAACGTATAATATTCCTAACATGAATTCACAAAAAAAGAAAACCATGCAGAACGTATAATATGCCAAGAAGCACTGCATAAAGCGCCCTAACAACGATACATTTAAGGCTGAAATTGCTACGAATCGATATCTGTTGAAGAGTAACAATTTGCTACAACGCTAATTGAGACGGTCGAAAAGTCGCGTGCGAGTATACGCTTTAAATGTATATTCATAAGGGCGCTTATCGTATGAAAAGTTTTTGGATTATATGATATGCATGGTTTTCTTTTTTTGTTAAATAAAGATCATAATATTATACGTAGTGACTATTATACGTTATGCATGGAGAAATAAGTAATTGTAATTTTTAAACTTCTTCATGCACTACGTATAAGATTATACAATCTGCCGAATACGTTGTGCATGGTTTTAAAATTTTGTTAAAATATGACATTATACGATCTGCATATTATACGTTATGCCGTTCCCCCATAATTTGTTGTATTCATAGAAAATAAGTGTTATCTATTTAAAACTCTGCTGCTTTTTTATTAAAAAAATCACACTGCTGTGAGATCTGAATCACATTCTTAAACACACTGAACACACCTTAGTTATATCCTTCATTATGTAGTTTTTTCATAAATAACGATTATTTCATAAAATAAATGTGCATTTCTTTCCGTATTATTTGTTATTATAATTTGCTATCTTAAATTTTATGTTAAAACTGTTTTCATTTGCAAAGGTGAAAATGCTAAAATAATGCTCTAAGTTCACCCTAAACAAGCACTAATAGTATCCTCTTTATAAACACAAAACATGCATTTTGACCAAAATACCAATGATATAACACATCTGTTATGCAATCACTGCTGAGACATTGCACTAAACAAGCTTGTTTTACAAATGAGCCGATGGCTAGTTTAGTCACATCACAAGAATTCCTTTCAATTAATTATTTGTCAATATACTTTTGACGAATTTTAAGTATAATATACGAAAGCAGTGGTCTCGTTCCGCTGAGGGCCGGGAGGCCTGGAGGAAAATTGGAGAGGCGTATTTCACACAATGGACTCAAACACGCTGACTGACTGACTGACTTTTTCATACTAAGCAGGAACGTTGCTTATTCCCAGGAATGTGACAATTCCAAAGTGGGTATACAGCAGGTGGCAAAATTGGAAGAAACAATACCCGCAAATGGTATGTTTTGCTGGTTTGCTGGTCCAGGCTTGCAGTGTATTCGTCGTCCTTGTTTCACGGTCGATTATACATACATACATATCACATTATTTTTAATGATTTGTTATTACATGCATCCTACCTACCATCCTGCTACTTTCCCACAAGGCTATAAACATTGTCTACTCAATTCTAATCAATCTTCTTTCTCTTTTTTTATGTAACTAAACATGGCCAGCTTATACCATATTCTTTCATGATATTATCCCTAAACACCCAGCGAGAACTAATTGCAATGCCAGAACCTGGCCAGAGCCGGTAGTCTCAGTTCTCACCTAAATTGGCGTTTACGTAACTTCGAACTTCTATAAAAACGTCAAACTCCATACAAGTTTTAACTAGATATTCTGTGGTTTTACTTCTTCAAGCTGTCAAAGTCAAACTCGGACTTCCGATTTGTATGAAAACGAGGAGTCAACGTAAACGGCAACATTGACGTATTTACGGCAACGTTGAGTAAACTGTGAAATCAAACTCGGACTAGCAAATGGTAGTCCGTCTTCAATTTCTCCATACATTTGAAAACACCAGTCGATCGGTTTCCCGTAAACGCCAATTTAGGTGACAACTGAGACTTCGGGTACAGAGCCAGAGTGGCGACCGAAGCTCATTCGTATGGTAGCAGCGTAGCCATATATTTATTATCATGCACTTAGGGTAATCAGTTCGCTTATGTATTCGGGATGCGCAACATCGAATGTTGGAACACGATAATCTAAGTAGTGAGCTAATTCGGTAGCAAACTGACTGGCCGCCACTACCGTCAGTGTATGCAATTGGCTACGCTGCCGCTATACGGATGAGTATCGGTCGCCACTCCCTTTCTTCCTTTATCGCTGGCACATGGTGACTAGCAATCCGATCATGTAACTAAACGGTCCAATATCTCTCGAGCTAGGTTGGGCAAGCCGCGACCTCGCTCCGCCAGCCTCTATGTAGAACAAGCTTCGAGCTGCAGTCGGGAAGTGAAAGTGAAACGAGGCTTCGTTGAGTGCCTCTCTTAGGACCGATAGCTTGGGATAATGGGACAGGGCGCTCGTTATGGAATGATAGGATGAGATAAGTCAAATTGAGATCTTTTGGACCCGCAACTCTCATAAGTAAAAACTCATAAAAAAATATTGCTAATTATGTGCACTATGTTTCTTTTTTTTTCGAAATTTAGGGATATATAGGTTTTTTTTTTGTTTTAAAATTTTACAGTAGTATTCAGAGTGGGAGTGCATGGTTCGTATGGTTTTTCTCTATGATTAGTATAGGATAGATATGTATAGGGCTCTATAAGTTCCTTTCCTTTATGGTATCTAGAAAGAAACTAGGTGCCATGTTAGGACCTTCAATTAATATGGGTCACAGAAAAGCAAAGTGCGATGAAAACCTAGGTAAACTCAATTAAATTTAAAGACAGTTATGGCTATTTGTCTAGCCTTTTTATTAGAATCACAAATTCATTTAAAAAAAATTATAGAAGAGCGTCTGCACCTTAATTAAAACATTTTGGAAATCGTTTTATACCATGCTGGCTACGTTTCCGTTTGCAACTACAGTAAACTAGGTGCCATGTTAGGACCTTCATTTAATATGGGTCACAGAAAAGCAAAGTGCGATGAAAACCTAGGTAAACTCAATTAAATTTAAAGACAGTTATGGCTATTTGTCTAGCCTTTTTATTAGAATCACAAATTCATTTAAAAAAAATTATAGAAGAGCGTCTGCACCTTAATTAAAACATTTTGGAAATCGTTTTATACCATGCTGGCTACGTTTCCGTTTGCAACTACAGTAAACTAGGTGCCATGTTAGGACCTTCATTTAATATGGGTCACAGAAAAGCAAAGTGCGATGAAAACCTAGGTAAACTCAATTAAATTTAAGGACAGTTATGCCTATTTGTCTAGCTTTTTATTAGAATCACAAATTCATTTAAAAAAAAATATGGAAGAGCGTCTGCACCTTAATTAAAACATTTTGGAAATCGTTTTATACCATGCTGGCTACGTTTCCGTTTGCAACTACAGTACATATAACCAAAACAGAAAAATTTGTACTCAAAACAGCAGAAATTGATGTTTGATAACTATTGGCATTCTAAAATGTATATGGTTTCTAAGTTATAAGGTTCGATATTTGACATTTTCGTGCGTTTTATATGATACGTTTGGTCGTAGATTGCCTACTCAACGATAAAACAAAAAAAATATTAGTCATCAAACCTAGCTTGTTCCATCAAGATTCAAAATTAATTCAGCTTTTTTTTATTTTTTACTTCAGCGTCCGTGATTTACTTTTAGCTATAATTCGTTTTGTACTTATTGTATTTGTAAATCTAAAGAAAAAAACACATCAATTATTTATTAATTTATTTGTTTATAATGGCTATTAATTATACGCATATGAAACAAAAAAATATGCACTTATAGAATTTAAAGTTTTGTGTACACTCCACTAAAGCAGAACACTACTTACGTACAGTTAAGCAGATAATAATAATATGGAAAGCACATAATGTAAGTGTATTTTAAAAAATAAACTGTATATCTAAAAGGTGAACAAAAATAAACACAAGAATACATGTTTTAATAAAAATGAAAATCTATAGAAACAATATGTTACGATATATATATAATAATAAATAATAATACACTATGCACATTGTTTGCTTTGTGGACATGTTGCATCCTCCAATTTTATTATTTTTTCGTGCTGGTACCCCACACGGCACAATCTCTGCCTCAACCACAAACCTAATCCATCTTGCTCCATAATTGGAGTAGTATAGGGCTGCAAAGGCCTCCGCGGACAATAGAAAGGCCCTGACTGATGTAACTGTGCAGGTCACACTGGAGGGGTGTGCCGGCTGCCGGCGGAGCACTCGCAGGAAAGCCTCAGGTAATAACGCCGGTCAGAGCGACGCGAACGGACGTTGGGCGCTCGAACTAATCAGTGTGCATGCGATTGTGAGCCGTGTGATTAGAGGAGAAGAGTTCTGATTTCATTGCCCCGCAGCTGTTGTTAGTTGTTGATTTGTGGTGTGCTGGACGTTAGATTGGAAGCTCTATTTGTGGTGGGACAGAGCGCAGATTCGGCTGCAGTGTGTAAAGAGGTCTCATCGGAGCTGATAATTTACAGTGAGTTTGAGCAATCAATTTGGAGTTTTTTGTACATCGCAGATGAGTGGCGAATTGGGTTGTGACCGCCGACATTTTGCGTGTTCCATTGTGAGTTCTGCATGTTGCAGTAAATAGTGCATATTTGGCTATATCGCCGCTTAATGAGTTTACATTTAGGTTCATAGAAAATTTCAGTATTATTGGTTTACGAATTTAATTTTTTTTTATTAGAGTTATAGAGTGTAGAGAGGGTGCAATTAATTTGATAAAATCATTATATTGTTGTTCAAAATTAAGTTAAAATGGTCCAAATTTAAATTACTTAATTTGTTAATGGCCTAGACTGAAATAGCCTGTCTGACGACCTTTCGTTGTGGGTTAGTAACTACATGAATCCAGTATCAAATTGGCCTGCGTTGGTTGAGTCGATTGCGTCTTGTAAATTACATGTTCACCTTGAAAGTTGCTTAGATAGTCACCCACAAAGAAAGAAGACAGTGTTGTAATTGCAGACTAAGGCCTGAGTGCACAATGGCTTGTCAAATTTCATCCGTTATGATTATTAGAGTTAGGATGATGTAACGGATAATTGCCCGTCAATAAACTAATTTCGTCAAAGTTAGATTTGCCAGATGATTCACATTAAAGAACATATGGTTTCTCAAACGATTTTTTCTGCCGCACCGCTTGCATATGGTACAGTCTACCAGCGGATGCCTTTCATCAAACCTACAACCTGCGAAACGTAATTTGCTCGATAGCTCTGCAATAGTCCGCAAATCCGCTGGTATGGTGACTAGCTGAACGTGTGTCTTGTAATCTGCAAACAAATGCTCTATGTGGCAACCATAATAAAAAAGAGATAGTAGACGAATGATAGCGCCAGCCCATCTAGCGACTTAGCCCCGATTAGAGACGGCTGTGTTTATCAATGTTCAAACACGTCACTTTTAGTGAACCCCACGGAGTTCCTTCCATATTGTCCATAAAAGTGACGTGATTGATCATACGTTGACGTTCATTTTAATTGTTTGTCGTTTCGTGCACTCGGCCCTTAGTCACAACTAACTCTTCGTAAAAACAACAAAACATTTGTTCTGGGAGCCTCTCAATATGTCGGTTTGCTACCACCTCATATTAACTCATATTAACAACGAATCCGAGCCTTCAAGGAATACTAAGCATTCTATCCTTTCAATGGCGATGGTTGACTTGTATTAAATATCTTATGGGGTAGTCCCCGACATGCACAAATGGTACCATAGCATAGGACACTTTGTAGTTTTTGATATATTATTTGATATATTTCTGAATCCTAAGTTCACCAGCTGTTCGATGGGTTGGAATTGATGACCATAAAAGGCCATTTTATTATGAAATAAATACCATTGACCTTTAATGATTATGCTACGCATGCTGCCGCCCACTCAAAATTTCGTCGTGGCTTTCATTTATGTTCAGTGGCCTAATGCCATCTGTCGATAATCCATAGCTCAAAACCATCCCCGGTATAAGGGAATGTGCCAGTTAAAATCCCGAGTATTTAGTGTCAGTCCCCATATGTTCATGTCGTTACACTAGAGAGAGATATTATTCTTTACTCGAGGTCGACATCAGCTCCCGAATTTCTGTCTATTTCCAGCGTGACGACATGAAAATACATGACTGTACATAAGTAACAGTTAAGATTACATTGCTTGTTGAATCAATTATATCAGTGGCGACGAAATAGCGTGACGAAACAGAAAGGCCCATTCGCCACGTGAAGTAGCACACCGCTGTGAAGTGGCGCAGTGAATAAAACTACTTGGTTAAATATTCATAGCTCTTCAACCTTGACACGTTTTCTTTAGTCTTTTACTTCACGATGCAAAAATAGCAGGTTTTGCTTTTGCTGTGCATGCTTTTCGATAAGCCCGCAATATATTAAATAAGTTGGTATACACATTTTAATCAACATCATATTTTGAAACCTTGGATGTTTATAAAATATAATTATATTCGTTCTTGATGATCAAATAGAAACCATAGGTTGGTGATTTTGGTCTCTTCATTTCAGTCATTGACTATACTTCAATTTAAATTCAAATACTACATCAAATAATAAAATGTTTTATTTAAGGATGTTCCGACCCATACAATGTTTTTTTTACACAGAACGCAAAAAGTATTGCACTTTAAGGCACGAATTCGTCAAAATTATTAAATATAGCCATAGTAGTTGCAGCAAAAACATATTCACAATTTCAGGTTTAATAGTTTTGTTGTAATTGCCGATTAGAAGTTTTACACCGTTAGATGGCGCTGTTAAATAAAAATCGTATTTACATAAATTGTAGCAAAACCAATAACCCTGAAATTGTGAAATTGTTTTCGCTGCAACTACTATGGCTATATTTAATATTTTTGACGAATTCGTGCCTTAAAGTGCAATACTTTTTGCGTTCTGTGTAAAAAAAACATTGTATGGGTCGGAACATCCTTAAGTTTCGAAGGTTTTACGAAATAGCCAACACTAAGTACTAACTTTCACTACATGAAAGTTCCCTTCAATTACTTGTACCCTATAGGTTATGTGAAGGGAATCTTGCAGCGGGATTTCATCTTCCTCATTCTAAGGCCTCATTTCCACGAGGACGTAAACTTCTGCGAGAAATGTCGGACAGACTCTCAGACAGTAAATCTGTCCGTGTAAACACGTTTTGCAGAGGCGTTTACGCGGGCGATTTACTGTCTTGACAGTCTGTCCGACATTTCTCGCGGAAGTTTGGACGTGGGGCCTAAGCATCGTCCTGTGTCCAGCAGGTCGGGTCCGTCGAAGCAGCGGCGGCCGGACCGCGCGGTGTACGTGCCCCGCGCGCGACGCAGCGCCGACCCCGTACCCCCCGCCGCCGCCGTCCCTCCCGCCTCGCCCGCCTCGCCCGCCTCCCCCGCATCCCCCGCCCTGCGATCCCAGTCGCGCGGCCGCCACCCCCCGGCCGACCTCTCGCAGCCCCCCTCGCCGCGCAAGTCTCTCGACAAGAAGTGCTTCCAGCTGTACACGCCGCCGCACCTGAGGGCGCCGAGAACACCCCCAGTGCCTTCCGAACCCAGCCAAGTGCCAAATATTAGTGCAATATACAGTGATAGTAGTTTTAGTAGCCCGCCGTTTGTAGACTTTTGTAATCGCGCGACCGATAACGCCAGTTACGATTACGCCGCCGCCGCCGACGGCAGCGACCACGACTCTCTAGACGCCTCCTCTGTCAATTACAACGAACGCGATAGCAACTTCTACGCGGACGATTTTGTCTCCAACGGATTCGTCCGTGCGGACGAAGTGAGTGAGATAAACATGTCGGTGCCAGATCCGCGCGATGGCTTCATAGAAGGCGATCTGTACGCCAGAAAAGACGAAGATGCGGAGCAGAGCGAGCTCAAGAGAGCGTCGTTGGAGATCAATAGAAGCAACCGCAGGATCATCAAACAGAGTTTCGATTCGGACATCCTCGTTATATCCGACCCGGTCGAGGTTGCGAACACTCCCGAAGAGATCGCACCAGAGAGTCCGGAGACTGTTGAAGTAACGAAGAAGAAGTTGGAAGCGAAGGTATCTCTGAAGCGCGAGGAGAACGACTGGGACGCCGTCTTTGACGACGACGGCGAATGCCTGGACCCGTCCCTCCTCGAGGAGTTGTCCTCGATGGTTGGCAAAGCGCATATTTCCAAGCCGAAAAACAACTACGAGCCGTATCTGGAGAAGGGTCTGAGCACGCTGAACGGGGAGGAGTTCGGTCACGTGGTTGAAGTGTATGACTTCCCGACGGAGTTCAAGACGAACGACCTGCTGTCTGTGTTCTCGGAGTACAAGGACACGGGTTTCGAGATCAAGTGGGTGGACGACACCCACGCACTCATCGTGTTCAGCAGTGCAAAGATCGGTGAGTTTTTTTTTCATCTTTTCTTGCCAAATCTCCTTTAAATTGTTTTTTTCATGTTGTTTTAATTTGATGATTAGAAGCTGATACGGCGAATCATCACATGGCTTGTTTTGATAAGCAATTATAGGCTTTCGTAAAATATTTTTTTCATATCTAGGACGGCAATAAATAAAGAGAAAAGGTAGGTTATTAAATCATTGCCACAATGCATTGTTGCGAATGGTATGATAACCACAATACGAATTTGTGGTCTTTCTGTGTTGGCCACTACGCGTTATGGAAGTTTTTGTAAGAGCCACTACACGAAATTCGCGAAGAGGATATTTAACAGTAACAACAATGCGTTTTGAGATGTTTTTTCGCTCAATGATGTTTTCGTTCTTAAAAAGTCTTTCGCTCTTCGATAAACAATTTTACGAAACAGCATTAACATTGCATATATGATATCAATCACTAACTTAACGTTACATTGGTAATTTTATGCACAAAAACACAGAAACTCGGACAATCACTGGCCCAAGTTGTACTAAGTCGGGCTTATCACAAAAAGAGATTTCTTCCACTTGACTCCTGCCAATCAAATTGCACTTGAGATGTAATCGCAATCACTATGCGTGTGCCACTCGTGTGGGTCAACCCAACATGTCTCAAGCGACACATTCCGCGTAAGTATTACACTGCCCCGCTGTTGCATCATGCCTGCTTCATGGTGGAGGCGTCGTCGCGCGCGCGTCGACCAGCAAAAGTGGCACGAAATCTGCATAGACTTTTTTTATTGTGATGGGTCAAAGTTGAGATGAATTGAACAAGTTGACTGACAGGGATTGGCCATGCAACTGTTTTTTTATTATTACTAAGCACCTTCGTAATTAACTAAAACAGTTGTTGTGCTGTGCGAGTTAAGTTTGAGTTTGTTGGCCCTTTGAGTCCACTTTGTGAATATTTAAGCGCCGGTCTCACAGCGGCCGGTGCGGGAGCGTGCCGGGACGGTAACGGGGCGATAGCTAGTAGTTGTGGGACGAGAAATGAGAAATGGGTTCGTATAACTGTTACTAGTGTAAAAACGGAGTATTCATTTTACGCCGAGCAGCATGGCCGCTCCAAATTTCTTTTAGCGCACAGGCGCGTCAACGAAAGCCCGTAGGTTGCGAGCCGTCTAGACGCAATGACCCGCCAGCCGCGACTGTCTCGCTCGCGCAATGGCGGGCGGCAGTAGCTGTAACCTCGGTTGAGGCTTGTAGCCGGCGACTCTCGCAACTGGGGTTACCGCCGAAACTGTAATGCGCGCTCATAGTGCGCACTGTAGTCGAAGACAGGCTACATTGTTAACGACCCCCGTTGTGGTTTACTTACAGAAAAAGTCCAACAATTGGTATTTCTAAATGCTAATAGGCATATAAAATAAATGATAATTATGTTTATTTATTATTTGTGTTTTATTATTTCTGAGGATTATTTTGTCGAGGATAAAAAGTTTTGTCTGACTTCTTGATCGTTTGCGATAACTACATAATAACAAAACCTCTTTATTGATTTTGAATTTTGTTGAGAATACAGGTCACTGCACTCGAGATTCAGAATTCATGCAAGATGATCGAACCGTGCTAGATGTCATTATACCCATTCATGTCCGGTTGCACAAAAAAAAAAGAGAAGAATAGGAAGAGGGATTTTTTTTCATCTTTTTTTTGCAACAGTTTCCGCAAACGGCTATCGGCATCAGCAATAACAGTTACAAACGTTTTCGAAGACCAGTGGAAATGCCCACGACTACCAGCTAAGCGAGAGCGAACCGGGGGATGTCACACAGAACACCGGGCCCCGGCCGGGTCTTGGCCTGTCTGGTGGCGCCCAGGCGTGCGGCTTTGTTACAGTATGTTGTGGGAAGTGAACGTTCATGAATGAGAGCGTTTGGGTTCGTTAAGGTGGGCCATCCCGCACAACTCCCCATACAAACGGGGAAAGAAGATCACGCCCATATTTCTTGTCAGAGATCCCAAATTTTGCTCAAATTAGCTTTATTTGATCGCACTAGATGTCTGATGACCGTTGGCATTGTAAAATTGTGTTTGGTTTCTAAGTTATAAGGTCCGAAAGTTCGAATTTTTCGCGCGTTTTATACAATAACTTTGGAGGTGGATTACGCAATGATACAGTAAGAACATCTTAAAAATATTAGTCGTCAGACATAGCTTATTTAATCAAGATTTATAATTTATTTGGTTTTTGTTAGATTTTTGACTACAGCGGTTGTGGTTTACTTTCAGCTATAAGGTTTTGTAATTTAAAATTTTCGTAAATCTTACCAAATTATACAATATGCACATTGTCTTTCTAACCGACTTCAAAAAAGGAGGAGGTTATCAATTCGTCTGTATGTTTTTTTTTTTGAGGGCATGTTGCATCTTCCTCATCACCTCCTTGTCAGCCTCGGTGGCCCAGTGGCGCGACACTTCGGCGATCGCTCTCCGAAGTTAAGCAACGCTGGGTCCGGTCTGGTCTTGGATGAGTGACCATTCGACCGTTGAGAGGCTGGCCGTGGTTCGGATTCCACGTTAAGCTGTAGGTCCCCTTCCTTACTTACTAGGTGGTAGGGTTTATCCCGCCCGGGTTGGTACCATCGCATTGGATGAACGATGGTCGAAGCGGCAATGAAAATTGTCCGTGTTTTCCATCCAGTTCAATGTAGCCGTGCAATATAAGGAAGGTCCTGGCATGGCACCTAGTTCCTATGTGGTGTGTTGGGCTAATACCATGACAGAACTTGTGGTATTAGCCCAACACACCACATGGGAACTAGGTGCCATGCCAGGACCTTCCTTATATTGCACGGCTACATTGAACTGGATGGAAAACACGGACAATTTTCATTGCCGCTTCGACCATCGTTCATCCAATGCGATGGTACCAACCCGGGCGGGATAAACCCTACCACCTAGTAAGTAAGGAAGGGGACCTACAGCTTAACGTGGAATCCGAACCACGGCCAGCCTCTCTCAACGGTCGAATGGTCACCCATCCAAGACCAGACCGGACCCAGCGTTGCTTAACTTCGGAGAGCGATCGCCGAAGTGTCGCGCCACTGGGCCACCGAGGCTGACAAGGAGGTGATGAGGAAGATGCAACATGCCCTCAAAAAAAAAAACATACAGACGAATTGATAACCTCCTCCTTTTTTGAAGTCGGTTAGAAAGACAATGTGCATATTGTATAATTTGGTAAGATTTACGAAAATTTTAAATTACAAAACAACTTATAGCTGAAAGTAAACCACAACCGCTGTAGTCAAAAATCTAACAAAAACCAAATAAATTATAAATCTTGATTAAATAAGCTATGTCTGACGACTAATATTTTTAAGATGTTCTTACTGTATCATTGCGTAATCCACCTCCAAAGTTATTGTATAAAACGCGCGAAAAATTCGAACTTTCGGACCTTATAACTTAGAAACCAAACACAATTTTACAATGCCAACGGTCATCAGACATCTAGTGCGATCAAATAAAGCTAATTTGAGCAAAATTTGGGATCTCTGACAAGAAATATGGGCGTGATCTTCTTTCCCCGTTTGTATGGGGAGTTGTGCGGGATGGCCCACCTTAACGAACCCAAACGCTCTCATTCATGAACGTTCACTTCCCACAACATACTGTAACAAAGCCGCACGCCTGGGCGCCACCAGACAGGCCAAGACCCGGCCGGGGCCCGGTGTTCTGTGTGACATCCCCCGGTTCGCTCTCGCTTAGCTGGTAGTCGTGGGCATTTCCACTGGTCTTCGAAAACGTTTGTAACTGTTATTGCTGATGCCGATAGCCGTTTGCGGAAACTGTTGCAAAAAAAAGATGAAAAAAAATCCCTCTTCCTATTCTTCTCTTTTTTTTTTGTGCAACCGGACATGAATGGGTATAATGACATCTAGCACGGTTCGATCATCTTGCATGAATTCTGAATCTCGAGTGCAGTGACCTGTATTCTCAACAAAATTCAAAATCAATAAAGAGGTTTTGTTATTATGTAGTTATCGCAAACGATCAAGAAGTCAGACAAAACTTTTTATCCTCGACAAAATAATCCTCAGAAATAATAAAACACAAATAATAAATAAACATAATTATCATTTATTTTATATGCCTATTAGCATTTAGAAATACCAATTGTTGGACTTTTTCTGTAAGTAAACCACAACGGGGGTCGTTAACAATGTAGCCTGTCTTCGACTACAGTGCGCACTATTAGCGCGCATTACAGTTTCGGCGGTAACCCCAGTTGCGAGAGTCGCCGGCTACAAGCCTCAACCGAGGTTACAGCTACTGCCGCCCGCCATTGCGCGAGCGAGACAGTCGCGGCTGGCGGGTCATTGCGTCTAGACGGCTCGCAACCTACGGGCTTTCGTTGACGCGCCTGTGCGCTAAAAGAAATTTGGAGCGGCCATGCTGCTCGGCGTAAAATGAATACTCCGTTTTTACACTAGTAACAGTTATACGAACCCATTTCTCATTTCTCGTCCCACAACTACTAGCTATCGCCCCGTTACCGTCCCGGCACGCTCCCGCACCGGCCGCTGTGAGACCGGCGCTTAAATATTCACAAAGTGGACTCAAAGGGCCAACAAACTCAAACTTAACTCGCACAGCACAACAACTGTTTTAGTTAATTACGAAGGTGCTTAGTAATAATAAAAAAACAGTTGCATGGCCAATCCCTGTCAGTCAACTTTTTCAATTCATCTCAACTTTGACCCATCACAATAAAAAAAGTCTATGCAGATTTCGTGCCACTTTTGCTGGTCGACGCGCGCGCGACGACGCCTCCACCATGAAGCAGGCATGATGCAACAGCGGGGCAGTGTAATACTTACGCGGAATGTGTCGCTTGAGACATGTTGGGTTGACCCACACGAGTGGCACACGCATAGTGATTGCGATTACATCTCAAGTGCAATTTGATTGGCAGGAGTCAAGTGGAAGAAATCTCTTTTTGTGATAAGCCCGACTTAATACAACTTGGGCCAGTGATTGTCCGAGTTTCTGTGTTTTTGTGCATAAAATTACCAATGTAACGTTAAGTTAGTGATTGATATCATATATGCAATGTTAATGCTGTTTCGTAAAATTGTTTATCGAAGAGCGAAAGACTTTTTAAGAACGAAAACATCATTGAGCGAAAAAACATCTCAAAACGCATTGTTGTTACTGTTAAATATCCTCTTCGCGAATTTCGTGTAGTGGCTCTTACAAAAACCGACTTCAAAAAAGGAGGAGGTTATCAATTCGTCTGTATGTTTTTTTTTTTGAGGGCATGTTGCATTTTCCTCATCACCTCCTTGTCAGCCTCGGTGGCCCAGTGGCGCGACACTTCGGCGATCGCTCTCCGAAGTTAAGCAACGCTGGGTCCGGTCTGGTCTTGGATGGGTGACCATTCGACCGTTGAGAGAGGCTGGCCGTGGTTCGGATTCCACGTTAAGCTGTAGGTCCCCTTCCTTACTTACTAGGTGGTAGGGTTTATCCCGCCCGGGTTGGTACCATCGCATTGGATGAACGATGGTCGAAGCGGCAATGAAAATTGTCCGTGTTTTCCATCCAGTTCAATGTAGCCGTGCAATATAAGGAAGGTCCTGGCATGGCACCTAGTTCCCATGTGGTGTGTTGGGCTAATACCATGACAGAACTTGTGGTATTAGCCATCCATGTCCAGTCACATAAAAAAAAAAAAAACGAAGCCTGTCTTTTTCTTTGAAACAGAGAAGGGCCCAGAGCGCAACAGCACGGTTTTGTACCGTGCCCGCGAATGAGTTAGTCCCGCCGGGTTGGGCCACCTTAACTTTATTAACTAATTTTCAAATTTTAACTTTTAAGCATTGTTTATTCAGGAACGAGAAAGTATTTGAATTTGTTTGTAAATACACCTTGTGGTGGCTTTTTGACCTATTTACTATGATTTCAATCCGGCAGCGCTATAACTATAAATTCTTTAGACAATTTTCTTTTGTGTGGTACAAGATCACATATTTATCTAGTGAATTAGCATGAAACATATATTAATTCACTTTTTTGTCTGCAAAATATATGTTTGACTCTGTAAAGTCAAACATATATTTTGACTTTACAGATAAAAAAACATAAATTTAGTTTCGACGCGCTCGCCTGAAAACGATGCTGACGCGCATAAAAAAATTAACCCTAACTCAAATACAATTTCTGTGAAGGTCGCCATTGTCGTTTGTTAGCTGAACGCTGGACTCAGTTGGAGCCTTAAATGGAATAATATTATATTCCCTCTGAACTGGCCACAGTGCCTAATACGCTCCAAGCGAATCGCCATGTTAATTCGTTGAATGAAGAATACTTTAGCGCCATTGGTCATCCGATTTCTCAATCGGGAGTTTGCCAGTGCATTTAGAGCAATTTTAAGAATCTGAGGACCGTGTACCAAACAAATGACTTGGCAAACGCAAGGAAATCAAAGTCATTAAAACTAGATTAGACTGATGGCACCGTTGCTATATTTTTTAACAAAATTTTAAAGTTTACGAAAACGGTCTTTGAATCGAGCGAAACACTCCACTGGAGAGAAAACAAGGTGCACGTGACAAAAAAAGATTATGCAAAAGCTGCTAACCGAATTACACGTCGCACATAATGTGTTAAGGGGAAACATGAACCTATCTTGCAATAATATTTTACTAGCTCTATTAGGAAGGAGAAGTTCCGGCCTTTCCGGGACTTAGTAAGAGAATAATTGAGTACCGCTGCAAGATTTGCCATAACTCCGTAAGCTCTATGAAGCACATTGCGTTAATATTAGTTTTAAAGTAACTAGACATTGATAGCTGACTACCATGTCTGCTGTCATGATGGGGGCTAACATCATGACAGCAGATATAGGTGCCTTGCCCTATCTATATGAACCAACTTTTTTATCCTCATTTAATTTACATTGTGCAACTACCATTGCTCCTCGTCATGTCCAATTCCCTACCTGTTGGCCTGCCATGGCATGTTGTAATGTTTGATGTATATACGAATGTATGCAGGTCAAATCTTGCACTGAATTAGAACCGCTTCCTCTTATCCTATGAAGTTGAATTACTACGTTTCAGATGACATTGCGTTGTTATGGTAAGCAAGACTTGGTGGTAATCAACATCGAGGATTAGCTCCAGACAAAGAGACTCTTGAACGGTCAACAGCACAAATTTTGTGTATGCATTTGATTATGAAGGCCGGTTATAAGTTTTACTATGACATGGTTGCTGCACTGAGTGGTTCTCAATGGTTAGCAGCACAGAAATTAAATGTTGTGTAGGCGTTCAATTATGATAATCCATTCTAAGTGTCACATTCACATGGCTGCTGCACTAAAGATTGGCTCCTAACATAGTTGTTTGATTTTGAGGCAAGTAACGGTTAGCAGCATAGATACGATGTGTATGAAATGTATTTAATTGTGAAAGCCCGTTCAATCATCTCTACTGCCCTCAGGGTTGGATTCCGAGTGCCGAAGGAACCGTTTAACGAAGAACAGCATATGTTGTCCATGCATAAAAACCTTTATAACAACAAGCTTTTATTGAAATGCTTTAAAAAGAAGAAAATAAACACTATACAATTTATGTAGGTATATGATGTAAAATATATTAATACTTTATATTTTTTTCTTTTTAGAGATTTTATTTAGTTTATACAAATATACATAATATAAAAATTATGAATATTAAAGTGTGCAACTGCGAAAGTTCATTTGAAGGTTTCTTCTTTAGTTTGTTTGCATGGGAGATACTCATTGTTTGTAGACTGGGTTGTGATATAGGCTACTTTTATCCTGGAAAAAAAGTTTCTATATTTTCCCGAGCAGACCTGAATTTGTTTAAAACCTTTATAATGATGAAAGCAAAATTCGTCAGTATATTTTACAAGGTAATACATGTGAAACCTCTAACATCTGGGCTCAGAAAAGAACTTTAATCATGGCAGATTAGTTTATTAAGAAGAACTAAATTATCTAGGACTTCAATTGTTGTCTAATGTTGCCTATTGTTCCGCCTTAAGTAAAATGGCGTTGCATTCTACTGACTTTGTCTCATTGAATTTGTCGAGGTATTGTAATTACGTTCGTCTTTTTGCATTGTATAGCAAATTATACAAAGTTATCTTTCATGAAGATAGCTACTACCGCCTTATCTGATCTCATTACGGATTGCATCTGGCTTGTATTTAACGAGATAATGAGATGTATGTTTTCCGGAACTTACATCACCCGCTTATCTCTTTTTAAGGTTGACTGGAAAAAAGGTCATGACTCGAAACTTCAGGGCTTCGTTTCTGTTTGCTAACCTTGAATTAATTACGCACGAAGGAGTCCTGGAACCAACTCCCGGAAGATGTAATTAGCGCTGCAAGCACTAGGTAATCAGTTAAAAAATATAACCTGAAAACCACCAACCAAAATAACTAGAAATCTTGGGCACTCTTTGTGCCCAAGATTAAACACTAAACATTATTTGAAAAAAAAAAAAAACTCACTGAATATTATCAGCGAGAAATGAATAAGATTTAGATGCATCAGCCAAGGCTGCCTGTCCAATATAAATAAATAAAGTTACAAAGCCAATTTACACAGTCCATATGTATATGGTGTGTCCGTTTGGCTTGTGTTCCTAGGCAGGTGGTTTTCCTCTCCGAAGCCGGTTTAATTTCTTCCTGATTGGTTCGGCGCGAGACGCGAAGCGGGAAGTGAGCTCGCGACGCGTTGACGTCACCGTTCGGACGGAGGAAGTGCCGGGTCGCGAGCCGAGCGGGTCGACAGGTCGTGGGTATGATGCAGCGAGCATGGAAGGACGGGATTAGCAACCGAAACTCGTTAGTATGGGATAGGCGGCGCACCTGACATACAATGGCGGCATCGCCGGCGAGTGAGTTCGCTTACGAATTAGCTTACTACTCATATTCTCGACACGTAAGAACACGTAAGAACTTCACAGGACGCTATTTAGTTTAAGGAACATTCGATGTTGCACGTTACGAATTCGTTGTCTATACATATAATTTTTGGTACGGCATCGATTTCATCCTACTTTTCCAATGAGCTTCTAAATTAGGTCGACATAATGCTACTATGTACTTAGTATCTCAACGCTGTTACAATGGATTGTAAACTTGCATAATGTCGTATTACTGTGTGCAGTTAATAGGAGGGTAAAGTGGGGTAACTGGAGTTTTTCATGCATTTTCCAAAGGCATTTTTTGTTAAATGCTTGGTGTCAGGTTGCCGCAACGTGCAAATGCTCTTTGTCGTTAATCCGGATTCTAATAAATTAACAAGAGAACTTTTCTTCGTGTATTTATGGATGCGGTAAAATGAGATAAATAGTCAACAACTTTTCTACATTTGACTCCAATCCTAGTCACCAACAGAATACAATTGTCTGCTCTTGAAGTATTAGAAGAAGACTCTTGTAGGACTCTAGGCAGTGCACTTTAAAAATCTTTTTATAAAAAATAAAATAAAAAATGTATTAAAAATAAAAATTTAAGAATCTTGAACTTCCAAGGACGTCAATCAAGACGTAGTGTCAAAAAGTATTGAAAGAATCGTGCAGAATATGCATTAGAAAAGTGGGGGAAAATTGCCATCATTACAGACATCAGAAGACAATGTTATAGCTGCAGCGGCTAAGACAGGATGGTAACCTGCTGATTTCTTGCTTGTAAACACCCCTTACGGGCGTGCATTGGGCTCGGTTTATATGCGCTGAAATTATTTATGGATAGATAGAGTTTAGTTAGCATTTATAGCATAAACATCTTTTAGATTTCTTTCCGACAAGTCGCGGCAGGAAGAAACACTTTGGCAATGCCAGTCCTAAGAGTGTTTTTGTAGCATCGCCCACAGGATCCAGCATCCCGGAGCGCCGATTATCGTTACACTCCTATTAGTGTCTGGCCAGATTCAAAGATTCAAAGATTTTATTCAGCGATTTTTTAGTGTACACATTTTTATCATTTCGTCAAATGGCATGCATATTACGAGTATCATTTAAATAAACAAATAAACAATATCGTTACAGCATCATACAATTTTTCAATTACAATCAGAATAGAGCAACCTTTGCCTCTTAATTTAAAGATATCAATGAAATAAAGATAAATATGAAGTACAATAATGACAAAAATGTTGTAATGTTTATAGAAGATAATTAAACTCAATAAATATTTGTATAACTTACATGAAGTATTTCAGGTCGTAAAACGTTTTTGTGAGCAGCCATTCATGCAAGTTTTTCTTAAATAGTGTGTCATTTTCTTCTTTTTTTAATTTGTTAGGTAACTTATTATAGATATTGGCGGCTTGAAATTTTAGGCTTTTTTGAAACTAATTCAATTAAAATTGAATTAAGGTTAGGGTGTCCCGCTCTTTGGGCTTCTTCAAGGTACTTTGGCAAGGTAAAACTGCCTGCTAAGATCATTCTCTTCCTATTTGCTTTTCCATTAGTAATCTTCACTAATCTGGTTAGTTGGGCCTTCCGGGCCCAATAAGTTTACACTCTGCACTCTGTAAATTGATTTCATCACTCATTTGCTCTCTTTTCACCTTCTTTCATCTTTAGGTATTAAAGTTGCACTTAGTAAACATTAAATTCATAGATAAATTCATTCAATAGTTTGTTTTACCCCACTTCACCCGCGACGCGCAAACATTGAGCGGCGAGTGTTGCAATGCGGCAATAGTGGACATGTTAGACTGGTTTCTGCGTGGTTTCTTGAGATTGTTATCACAAATCTGCTGCGGCTAATGTTCCGTCGATACCGTTTTATAGGTCGTCTTATCCAATGGTTTATTTATTTATTATTTATTTATTTGGAAAAGCAAACAGATACAGCCATGATTAAGATACAAAATACAATTTAATACTAATTTACTAGATATGTACCCAGCACCGCATTTCACATGTAATATAAAAGAATTTTAAAGGGCTATTATTTCAGAAATAAAACAAACATAGCATCGGGCTAATCATAAAATAAAAGTTAATAATAAAACAAAATATAACTGAAGGTTGCAAGTTTCAAAAATTGAGCACAGATAAAGTATGAGTGTAACATGATAACATGTATGGCAGAATCATTCTTAATTAAATGGGTAAAAGAAAAAATACTTAATTAACAAAAAAGAAAATAAAGAAAATGAAATATTACACAAATAAGCATATAACATTAAAATGGATTATGACGAAAGGGTTGCTGCACTTGCTTCTTAAAGTCATTATTACTGAGATAGTGTATATTTGGTTGCGCAATAAGAAGTAATCTCTCCTTACTCTCGCTAAAATAATATCTAGTTTCATGATTGAACTGGGTACTATGGTTGGACCTACCGCTTATCTGAGGAAAGAAGACTACAACGTTACATGAGTTCAAACCGTCAATATCGCAAGTTTCCTTTTCATAGGACTTTCATAAGAGGGCAATTAAATATCGTTGCAACTTACTAAAAATAGTAGAAATAACGACTTAAAACTAAAATGGTTTAATGAAAACGTTTTCAGGAATTCCTTCACAACAGAATTGCTGGAAACCGAGTACAGTTTTAATCTTAATATACATATAAAAATTACGTGTCACTATGTTCGAAACTACTCAACTGATTTGAATCAAATTTGGTAAATGTGTATAATTTCTTCCCGCTAGAAAGATAGGCCGAAAATGAAAAAAATGGTTTTCAATGTTGTCCTGAGCAGAGTACCGCAGCTAGTAATGCTATAAAAAGAAATTCAAAATAGATATCGGGCCACTTGGTGTAATGTTAAGAGGAACTTACTTCTTGCTTGGGTTATTACTTTTAAACGGTCCTTTGCTGCACTAACTGGCTACCCAGTCATTCTGGAAATACTATAATCATCCATTCGTCCGTCCGTCCGTCTGTCATAGGGCTGTATCTCATGAACCGTAATAGGTAGGCTGCTGAAATTTTCACAAAGTGTGTATTTATTTTGCCCTATAACGACAAATACGTAAAATTAAAATATATTAAAAATTAATGGGGGCCCAAAAAAAATTTGATTTTTTTGTGTTAAATAATTTACGATGGTACGGAACCCTTCTCGGCGAGCCCGACTCGCACTTGGCCGGTTTTTTTAGTGGCAAATTATTTTTTTATAAGATTTTGGTATAATCAGAAATCCCAGATTTCATTTGAAATCAAAGTTAATATTTTGTATGTTATACATATATGATTATTCGCATATGGATGGATTGATTGTAAAAAATGTATATGTCATAACCGTTATGAGCATAATAAATTTGAAGTCAGTACATTATGCAAATTAGCATTCACACAGAAACACGTTTTGCATGTGTTTAAAAAATGTAGAAGGTTAAAAGCCTGTGTTATTTTCTTAGCAGGTATTTGCCCTGGTAGATCTGAAAGGACATCACTTCAGAACCTATTCGCATAAATAAAGATAAATAGCCCGTGTTTCGTGTCGGGGTTTTATTCGAAATACCAGGTTTATTAGATTATCCAATACAATTTTATTTTACAGTAGGTAAGTGAAACATACCTCCGTATTGAATGTTAATACATTAAGCAGCCCATTAGTTTAAGAAGCCGTCGTCGGTTTTTGTCAGGACTTTCCTAATTCACATAATATGATAACCCTATTCTCTACCATGGAGAATGCTCGTCGGAGCTGCATAACTCTGTCCCTCCGACCCATTCACTTTAACCATTCCCAAAATATAAACCGACCGACCCGCTTGCTCCTTTATAAGGTCGGTAAACTATGTAATGGACTTCTCTAAAAACTATTTAATGGCCGAGGTATTTCCCCAAAGTACAACCTGGGGTCCTTTAAACATATGTGAAGAAGCACCTAGCCGGCCGACATGGTGTTCGCAGTGCCCGTCTTAGTTCGCTTAACGTGAAAAAAAATTATGCGTTTCTCTGAACGCCGCAATTTTCCGTTACGATAATTGATACAAATACAGAATGCCCCCTGAGTGGTCAGTCTGAGTTATCACCTAAATTGGCTGTCAAATCAAGCTCGGACTCGCAAATGTTAGTTCGTTTACCGCCTACTGCGCGCGCTCCTCAAATTCTCCATACATTTCAAAACGCCGGTCAATCGGTTTGGCGTAAACGCCAATTTAGGTGACAACTGGGACTACAGGCTCTGTTTGCTATGTTCTCAACGTCTCCGACCGGCAGACTTGTTGGCCCACTTTCCGGCTGGTTGGCGCTCGCCGCATTGTCTGTGCGATGAACAACCGGGTCGCAGCGTGATGGCTGTTCCGTAACATTATCCAATTCACGAATTATGCATTCAGCTTTGTTCGGTCACTTACCTCGGGAAGGCGCGGTTCGGAATCAGCTGTGCTACGTACGGGACTACCACGAGAAGCTTACGCGGGGGTACAGTTAGTAGGGACCAAACTTTTGGACCTGTCGGAATAAAGGCATACAGTCCGATTTTTCGCAGGGTACGGTACGCCCCCCGCGCCCCTACGTCCCGCTGACCTTAAATTTGCGTTCTGCGCAGCGAAACGCGCCAACTTCCCATCGGTCATAAAGTTTGGTCCAAGCTGTAGCCAACGAGCATGGAAGGACGGGATTAGCGATCGAAATTCATTCGTAAGGCGGCAGCGTAGCCACGAGTTAGTGGTAAACCTCTAACTGTAGTTGGTTCGTTTACCAATTCGGGACGCGCAACATTGAATGTTTGCTGCACTAAATAGCGTCCTTGGAACTTGTCTTTACGTGTTCTTACGTGTTTCCGTCCTTCCATGGTCGCTGGCTGTAGCTACTAATAAAGTCCAACTCACTCGCAAGTTGGTGGGCAGCACTGGGTGGCATCGGACCATAACTTTTATATTTAAGTTACGCTGTTTGGCGTGAGCTATAAAGCCTGGTGACGCCAAACAGGATTCAAAGTTTCTTTATTTGTTTAATTTCTTTTTTATGTGAAGCGCGGCATATAGTACGCCGGGACCTCTTAAGGTGCCCGACGACGCCCATGAGCGTTCGATTTTTTAAGGGGGCTACGAATAATTTCACTTGTTTCAATAACGCATTATCGCTCACTATTTTAGGAGAATCGTATTGTTTGCTAAGCCTCACTCACTAAAAGCGATATGATTTGGTCGTAATATGAACTATTCATGTAATACCCACGTGGTGAGCCGAAAAACGAGTTAGTGGTGACCGAAATAACTGCATTCTTGCCGACCGGATGTCAATGTACCGGTTCTTGGGATCTGTAGAACTGGGGTCGAGTCGTTCTTTCGCAACGCGAAGTTTTATCAAATCGTTGCAAAGTTTAGCTCAGAGTGGTCAGCCTGAGTTCCACCTAAATTGGCGTTTGCGGCAAACCGATCGACTTGCGTTTTCCGTAAAAACGTCAAACTCCATACAAGTTTTTACTAGATATTCTGTGGTTTTACTTCTTCAAGCTGTCAAAGTCAAACTCGGACTTCCGATTTGTATGAAAACGCGGAGTCGACGTAACCGGCAACGTCGACGTATTTACTGCAACGTTGAGTAAGCTGTCAAATCAAACTCGGACTCGCAAATGTTAGTTCGCTTAACGCCCACTGCGTGCGCTCTTCAATTTCTCCATACATTTGAAAACGCCAGTCGATCGGTTTGCCGTAAACGCCAATTTAGGTGACAACTGAGACTTCGGGTACAGTTCATCATATTACTCGTAGCTCTGTGCTGTAGACCTCGCGAGTCTGTCTTTGCATGCCTTAAAACTGTATAAATGTTCACCGCGCGCCTTAAAACAAAATGCTATTATTTTTCTCACTTGGTGCTTACTAAACGCTTTCGGTCTTGTAAAAAAAAAAACATTTTTGTTTTGAAAAGTTTAACGACTAAAAATGTATATAATTATCGAACCTGCTCACAAATTTCATGAGAATCGGTTGGGAAATGCGGCTGTAAATGAGAACAGCCTTACAGCCGGACAGACATTTGAAAGCATTTTTTCCCAAGCGGAAACGGAGACGTCGCTCGCACTTGTCGCTTCGCTCGGTCAATAATATTTAGTTCAGCTACCTGTTTTTAAAAATGTTAGCATCTAATAGCTGTCAAGGAGAATAGTTCAGCCAAATAAATTACCGATTAAGGAACGTCTTACGTTTCACAACAATCGGCATGTTTAATTTGTAGCGACCGGTAGCAAGCTGTTGTGCTCCCGCCCACAATGCGATCCCAAGAACGTTATAAAAATCATGGACAAGTAATTTATATTAATCATTCGCTATCAGTACCAGCGTCGCCATAATCAGCCTCGGTAGCTAAGTGGCACGACGCCTTGTGGTTCGTTAAACTCGGTGAAGCAACTATGAGTGCGGTTGGGTTCTAGATAGAAGACCGTTTTCAATCGTTGAGACTGGCCGTGGATCGGATTCCACGTAGAACTGTAGGTCTCCTTCCATACTTACTAGGCGGTAGGCATTGAATGAACAATCAAAATTGTCCGTGTTTGCCATGCAGTTAAATGTAGCCGAGCGATATAAGGTAGGCCCAAGCATGGCACCTAGTTCCCATGTGGTGTTAGGCTAATATCATGACAGTTGGCATTAGCTATCCATGTCCAGTTACATTAAAAAATCGTTCATAAGGGTTTTACGAAAGAAAAACAAAATGTTGTGCTTTTCTATTTTGTAAAATAGCGTAGTCGCTAATACTGCTGATTTAAGGCAAAGGTTCGGCGCGCGGATGTAGAGCATGCCGCTAGTCAATGCCAAAGAATTAAATGCCTTTGCAACGCTAGGACTCGGACGTTTGCACAAAACCATTTTCTCTCTCACCTTACTTGACTCACGGTTTTCAAGCGAGACGAAACAGTGACTTGGCGTAATATTAGTATAAATAATGTAATTATTTATTTATTTATGTAGGAAAAAAGAAACAGACCAAAATAAAAAGTAAAAAAAATGTAACGATAACAATAGCGTATTTCCTAAATATTTCTCACTAAAACATTCGTAAAAAAATTTTACTATTTAGATTACATTACTATAATAAGTACATTACAAAACATGAAAAACTTGTATCAGTTAAACATCATCAGGGGGGGGGGGGGGCAATGGACAATCAGATCTGACAGGCATACATATATTATAACGAGAACTCTGGTGAGGCGCTTCTTTTCGGCGTAGCTCAATCCGCACCCCCCGATGCACCCAAAACACTTCTGTGCGTAGGTGTGTCACGAGGTTCGGTTCTAGTTAGCTGCTGGGACCTGCACTTCTGGGACATCGCTTGGCACGCGATGGAAGCCTGCTGCAACGTGTAATCTGCATCGCGTGCCACGCCGCCGTGTGATCCGCCCGCAAACACAACGCGTTTCCGATGTTTTTACAGTAATTGCTGGGTGCAACGCGTAATAGTAACATATTCTGCAGACGAAACCTACTCTAGCGTGTCGCGTTGAGGGCGTGTAAGAGAGAAATCGTTCTTCGTTCTTTAAAAAAACGGCTGCCATCAAAACTGCACCGCACCTTATTTCCTTACTTACTTGACACAGCTATAACTGCAAACACTCGTGCAAGTCAACAGATCGTAGACTTGCACAAATTCCAAGCTGGAGCCCACACTTTTAGATCTGGTCTGGGTGCATAAACGGCAAAGTCTGACAAAGACATTCTACAACGTTTGGTCAGAAAGACGTGGAACTCTTCAAAATACATGCCTTAAACCTCAAAATTTAGAACGAAATGAAAATCCAAAGTTTAGCATAGGGCACCCAAGCTGCTCAGGTTCTATCCAGATGCATTCAAATGACTGTTCCCAAACCGACTGACTTAGTTCTATGGGGGAAATCAAGCCACTAAGGTGCCCCAATATGGGACTAAACCTTCCTCAACAACAGGGGCGGCAAATTTATGCATGGGAAGTACTACGAAATACATACAGAAATCTGTACCACAGCAT
This sequence comes from Incurvaria masculella, assembly GCA_946894095.1. NCBI lineage: Eukaryota > Metazoa > Arthropoda > Insecta > Lepidoptera > Incurvariidae > Incurvaria > Incurvaria masculella. The sequence goes on along the minus strand of OX335641.1, from coordinate 11,854,428 downwards.
ATAGACTGGACATACTTGTATCCTCGAAAGCGACAAAACATGTAGTACTTCTTAAATGCCAGTACAATTACATGGGAAACTAACATACTTAATAACTACAACTTGGAAGGATACAAGTACTGCAATTTATTAACCAGAATCAGAATCTGAAATAGTTGATTTCCTAGTAGTATTTTACAGAAGCCTCCCAATACCGCTTATGAGAGGGTGACGGTGTAAGTCAGCTGTTTTTTATGTCTACCGTGAAGTAGGAAGTAGGTGGCCACCCTTAGCTCTAACCTCGATTTATCCCTACTCTACTTCCAATGGGTTCGGATTTATTCGGTGAAGCCATTGAAAGCTCAGTTGTTTACCTTCAACCATTATCAAATTAATCATTCGAGAAAAGGTATTACACGTAGGTAGTGAGCGCAGTAGTAGCAGCGGGTAGTGTCGAATCCAGCCACGCGGTCACGCAGCGCGTGGCAACGGTCGCGCTCAAGTGGCCCACTAGGTTGATGTGCCACTTCTGTAGCCCTACCATGAGTTTTGGTGATGTTCACTTCGATCAACGTTAACGAAATTTTTGTATGGGGAAAATTGCAGCGCCTCTAGCGTACGACCTTATTACTAAAAACGGCACTACGAGTTCATATTCACTCTCGTTGTCGAGCATCACGAACGTTATCGAACGACGACGCGATACGGTTGTATGAAAAAGGGTACCATGAGTGTACATTTTGACAGTTCAACGTGATCACTTCGATAACGTTATTCGAATTTCTTTTCACTAGTCATATCTTGGGTGAAAGGACGATCGAACACACATTTTAGTGCCAAGGATGAAAAACCCAGCGTATTTCATGTCAATTTCTGAATTCAATATTATGTTAGCAACTTAATAATGAGTACACTACAACTCTACGTAAAAAAAATACTATTCGAAATATTTTTTTAACGGTTTATTTTATTTATAAACGTTTCTTCAAACCTGTTTCAGGAATTAATTTATTTTTAAAAATTTAATTTATGTAGGTGTATTCCTCAATACATATTTTTTTATGCAAAGAAAATAAAGCATTCAAAACATAACCTGTATCGGTAATCAATAAGAAAAATAAAACAATGATAATAGCATCCAAGAAAACCAAAGTCAAACATTGACAAAACATTTGCGCGAAATGGGTAACTAGGTATATGATGACAGACAGATGGTACGCCTTATGAGTCATGCTTATTGTCTCGCGCCGCCCGCCGCCGGCAAAGTATCGGTCAACAAATATCGTCACAAAATATCGGCTGCCAACAATCGACGGTTAGTGGTATGTTTTTTCTAGTAAACTTAGCAAATTTATACTCAATTTATAATAGTGCGGTCCTATTTTATCTCATGCGAAAGAAGATACGGACACTGTTAATCACGGCCTACTCACTATCTTCCATCATTTCTTGTCTCTGGTCGAACGCAACGTTCATCGAGCGTTCGATAAGCGATCCGTCGGTGAATAAAGTAACCCATGGTAGCGACTGTAACGCTATTCGATCTCGTTCGTGAACATTCGATGATATTTTTCGTTCGTTCGATAGAAAACTCATGGTAGGGCTACTGGCGCGTTCGCTCCGCGGCGGACCGTGGAGCGATCGGCAACTGCGGCAGCGCCATCTAACGACTGCTCTAGTGTACATCGATCTGCTCTATCATCGTACGAGATTAATATTAGTTCTATAGGCTACATTTGAGCCTCTATTACGAGTTACAAATCAATTATCAAAAAAACGCTAAATTAATCGATTCCGCAGGTTTGCGTCATTGAATAGAATGGAAAAATCCGTCGGTTAAATCATTTTAACATTAAAATCGGTTTAAAATAATGTTAATGTGTCGAAAATATGTATCTACACAGATGTAAAAATCCATGGATGGGCGATTTAGTGTATTCCTCAAATTCCTGTTCTATATAAAGGTGTGGAATCGATGCTCTTAGCGATTTATTTATAAGTGATTTGTAACTTCGTTCTATTACGTTTTGAAGCAATGGAAAACTTAATAAAAACATTGATAACTTATTAGAAATTGGCGTTCAGGGGTTTTTCTATTCTCGTAATTTTTTGAAAATATGTTTCTATTTAAAATTAGCGTTTTTTTATTTATTTTTTTGTTTTCATTTTACTTCGTCGTTGTAAAATTTGTCATTCATTCCTAGAACATGCACAAAATATGTTTTAGGGGCACAAATAAACACATTTGCGAACTTTGCGCAAATATTAACATCCAAATCAACAATCGGTAAGCCGCAAAGATGCTACAAACTGATGTCTGGTGTGAAGTACATGTTACCTGTGATGTTACGAAAAATGCCCAAAACTTCGAGACTATATTTAGTAATAACTAAGCGTATTAGCCAGCTAACGCGCATGATGACAAATCATCCAAATAATAGGTCAAAATAGGCCTAAGCTATTATTTTAGTATCAATTGGAAACTAGTGCACCAAACTCATAGGTACACATTCAAATAACGAATTTGGTTCTTACGTAATCAGTAATACATTCATTAAGGTGGCCCAACCCGGCGGGCCTAACTCATTCGCGGGCACGGTACAAAACCGTGCTGTTGCGCTCTGGGACCTTCTCTGTTTCAAAGAATAAGACAGGCTCCGTGATGAGGAAGATGCAACCTGTCCACAAAAAAGACAATGTGCATAGTGTATGATTTGGTAAGATTTACGAAAATTTTAATTAAAAAACGACTTATAGCTAAAAGTAAACCACGACCGCTGTAGTAAAAAATCGAACAAAAACCAAATAGATTATAAATCTTGATTAAATAAGCTATGTCTGATGACTAATCTTTTTAAGATGTTCTTACTTTATCATTGCGTAATCCACCTCCAAAGTTATTGTATAAAACGCGGGAAAAATGCGAACTTTCGGACCTTACAACTTAGAAACCAAACACAATTTTACAATGACAATGGTTATCAGACATCTAGTTCGATCAAATAAAACTATTTTGAGCAAAATTTTGGATCTCTGACAAGAAATATGGGCGTCATCTTCTTTCCCCTTTTGTATGGGGAGATGAGCGGGTTGGGCCACCTTAATGAAACCATTTCCGGGCATAAGCTTGCTTGCTGCTAACTTAGTTGGTAAAATCACAATATCTTTAAATCAACGTATTATCATATATCAGTTCACACCAACGCGACGCAGCGTCTACTTGTCAAGATAGCTTTCGATTAAAGAAATCATTTAATACTGGAAATGTTGGAACATATTTCTATAGAGCGGAAGCAAATTTTCAAGAGTTTGAGTTATCTATTTGTATCACAAACAAATTCGAGTGAAGTGTACTGCCTATGGATAATGAATAAACAATGCGTTGGTACTTACTAGGTGGTAGGGTTGGTAACCACAGCCAGCCTCAACGGTCCCACGGTCATTCATTCAGAACCCGACTGCGCTCAGTGTCGCTTAACCTCGATGATCGGACACCGGGGCGTTGCGCCGCCGCTGGTCTGCCGAAGCTGACGCTATTGAGCGAATGCGGGCGTTATCCAGTTTCGGGTATTACCAGTAACAGACGAGCTAGAATCAGCGGCGGAGGCGGCGTGCGGCGCTGCGCCCGCGCCGGTCACGCAACATTTTGTAACCGCTCGCCGTAACCGCTGCGTCGCGGCGGAGGCTTCGACGGTAAGTGGCGCGCGGCAGGTTGACGTGCCACTTCTCGTCCGTCGGCGGTGTTGCGTCACGCGAAGGCTGTTTGAAGGCTGTGTCATGGTGTTCGGAATATTGAATGCGCTGCACGCGTTTTGTGTTGTTTATTTTTAAGGTGGCAACTGACCTCTATGGTTTAGCACGTCCCTTCAGATCGACTCGTCTAGCACGAGACCATATCCCTTATGCAGGCCTTCATTGAAAAGGTGCTCTCCTCCAAAGTGTGGTAGTAAACTATGAACTTCCTGACCATGTTATGGTCATTTTATTCATTACCTAATAAAGTATAAACATTGCAGAGGCAACCCTATTTCGATTAAAACAAGATTTTTTAGTAAAATCGAGTTTGCATATGTCATAAGGTCAACAATATCACGTAATTAATTCAATCTCAACTAATTAAACCAAAACCAGAAAATAAAGTAAAAAAAACCTAGTTTTCACTGATCTCAGGTTTTCCTTGCAACCTACAACATGCCTATGTGAATTCTTTTTAACCGACTTCAAAAAAAGGATGAGGTTCTCAATTCGTCTGTATGTTTTTTTTTATGTTTGTTACCTCATAACTTTTGCCTGGGTGAACCGATTTTGATGATTATTTTTTTTAATAAAAGCTAGTGCTTCCCAAGTGGTTATTTAATTTGGTTAAGTTCTGACAATGATATCCATTAGAAAATCATATAAGTCTTAAATTTGTATTAAGATGTGCACGACAAATGGACCAATAACTCAATATAACACCAACCGATTTCTGTGATTCTTTTTTTTATTGGAAAGGATGTGTACAAATTAGTAAGTGTACTTCAGATTCACTAAAAATAAACAAATAAAAAAAATAAACAAAAAAAAATAACCGACTTCAAAGAAAAAGCACTAAAAAGTAAAAAAATATTGCTATTTTTGTAGTTACGATTATTGTTATTTTTTGAGTCGGGGTCTGCCGGGCACGCGCTGTGTCAGTCAAGAGAACCTTGGCTACCTTGGCTGACACCGACTCAAAAAATAACAATAATCGTAACTACAAAAATGGCAATAATTTTTTACTTTTTAGTGCTTTTTCTTAGAAGCCGGTTATTTTTTTTGTTACATTTTTTTTTATTCGGTATCGTGTCAAAATCTCTCCGGTATTATTGGCATCAAAGTATTATTTCAAAGATATCAAAATGGCGTAGACGTGCAGATGTATAGAGGGAAAGTGTTTGAAATTGTGAACTGAAATCCTGCATGCATAGGCCGTAGGCTAGGGTGAACGTCCTTTCATATATGAGATTTAATTATTCATTCTCGTTGAGAGTACGGGTCACTCCATGGTTCGGATTCCGTGTAAAACAGTAGGTTCCCTTGTCTATTTACTAGGTGGTTGTGTTAAGCACGCCCTGGTTAGTACCATCGCCTTGGATGAATGGTGGTCGAAGTGGCAATGAAAATTGTCCGGGTTTGCCATCCAGTTCAATTGCACCCGTGCTTGACATGGCACCAAATTCCTCCAGGAATGCAGCATATTGGGTTAATGTTATGATATTAGCTGTGATATAAGCCAACCATGTGCAGTTCAAATTCTGAGTACAATGATTTAATGTATAGGACGCGATTTCGCTTAAAATTATCTAAGAGACATCTTTTCTACGACATCCTGATTTTTTTGAAGGTTCAACTAGCGCATGCAAAAATATTGCATGCAAAATTATAAATTCTTTAGCTCAAACGTGTTTGTTGAACAGCGTCTTGCATTTCATTAGGTATTCAAACAGCTGCCAGCTTTCAGCAGTGCCATGAAAAAGTGTTGACGTTTCAAGCATGTCGTTAACCTCTACTCGGTCGACCTTGACAGATGCTTGGTAACTGGACGTCGGCCAAGCCGAGCCGAATTTCTTAAAGCAGGAACAGTGGTCGACTGCTTCGATTAGTGAAAAATCCTACTCTTTGGTCGGTATTGTAGAAAGATGTAATTGTAATAATGGATTGTAATTTAGTTAATGTGGTTTTACAGTTTGCATTTTGTTCAAATTTTTTTATGAAAGAAGGACACCATGCTCGGGCCAGCTTGTCTTAGCTGTGTACTGATTTGTATGACAATCCCGAAGCCTTTTTATTTATTTGTTTATTAAGGTGACCTCACATTGCATTTAAACAACAATGTAATAAAAATAAAATCAGGTCAAATAATTGGGTAGTGGTTTAAGGTTTACAGGCGTCTAATGTAAATTAGACGTTTAAGGTTTACAGGCGTCTAATGTAAATTAGACGTGAAACTATGCTGCATACTACGAGTAGTACTTAACTTACGGTGATAAATACGTCTATACCAAATTTCCAAAAACTACGTTAGCAGATGCTTTACAATTGTTCCTGCTTACACCACTATCTAGGTAAAGTACAGTAGATTCTACGTATGTATAACATTCGTCAGAGTCGCCTTCAAACTTGGAATCCTGTCCTTCTATTGGTCGCCTCAACACATGGAACCCAAGCAGATATGTAGCGTCATCTTTGTATTGCCGAAAGTAACTCATTACTCAGGGATTATTATTTTGGGAGATAAGGATTAAAGGACGGAGAAGGAGATAGGTACATGTTATCGTTACACACTGCCAGACATTTAGCTCCTTTATTCGTTTATATTATGTTACATATATTATATACTTGTATATTTTGCCTATGCTTTTTGTTACCGTTATATACTGTCATGATATTAGCCCATTACACCTCACTCTTGTAGGAGCTAGGTGCCTTACTTTTATTCAAGCTACATTTTCTTACATTTCATTACATTTCCTAGAAAAAAACAATAGAATATTTGTATGTTAGTTCAGCATGTATACAGGCCTTTAACCATAAATGGGTGTCATGTTATCTAAATACATCTCCATCCATTAATCACAAAAGTGTGTTCTACCCCATTGCTTCTGCGTCGTATAGGCTTCGTTTATTTTCTTTGTTAATCGGCAAATTTATGGTTGCAGCGGCGGAGGTGATGTCGAACCCACACCCTATGGTGCGCTGCCGGCCGCTGAGCGATGCGACGCCCGACTCGCGCGGCAAGGCCAAGCGCTGCGCGCAGTTCCTGCAGCCCTACAGGTGTGTGGTGGACTACTCTATAGAACCTGTGGGCTCTGCGCCTGCATGAGGCCTGGCCTCAACAATCAGTTGCGTACACTGCGGACCCACGATACCCCTGGTGGTATCGTGGGTCTTTTAAAATCAAACGATACCCCGATAATCATACGATAACGTTGTTGGTTTACGAGATTTTACAGATTTTGATTGTGTTTTGCTCTGTACTCGTGGGTTTTGTATCCGCAAATTCAGCGTCGTGGTCAAATGGGCAAACACTGCACGTTTCAAGTATGATGTCTTCAAGACTCACAGTTCTTAAAATATTTTTTTACACTTTATTTAATAATTCAGTCGACATGTCGAGAAAATGTGCCCCCCACCTCTCTCTTTCTTCTTCTTATAATTAAAAAAATATCAGAAAAACTAAGTTTTAACCCTATTTAATAAACATGAAAATGATGGTAATGAATTGTTCATTACCTGTATTTTCATGTTTATTATGTTGATCCCTCTTTAATGTCAACGTCTTGGAAAGCCTATGACCCTCAAAATATTTTTGCACAAATATGAAACAAGCTCCCTTAATATTGATTTGATGCTAGATCAACCAATCAGTTAAAACATCGTTGGGACGCTCGTTTTGAAATAAAATAAAGCGCAAAATCAGAAAATCATATAATAATAAAATAAATAATAAATGTGACAGTTGACTAAAATATACAAAAACATCTGAAGATTTTTTAAATACATAAAAAAATTTCCTCTTCACTCCGCTGCACAAATATGGCTCTTATCATGCCTACCAATATTATTATTTAATTGTTTGTGTTGACAGACAGCGGCCGGAAACATGCACGGCGCTGGCGCGGCGGCTCGTGTCGGGCGCGCTCGGCGTGCGGCTGAGCACGGCGCGGCAGGAGCGGGCTGAGGAGAGGCGACTCATCGGTATCGCCAGAGGTCAGTCACGACATCTTGTTCTCTCTCCCACCCTATAGGCCGGAGATGTGCACGGTGAGGAAGGAGGCGCCACCGAGGTGAGGCGGCTGATTGGCCTCGACATGACACGCTATCTTCTGGAGACGTTTACTGCACGGAAGCAGCGGGCTGACGCTAGGCGAATCATGAGCATCGCCAGGGTAAGCCACAATTCCTACTCACTCACCCTATAGTCTGGAGACATTCATGGCGTGGAAGCACAGTAGATATATAACTGTGCGACCGGGGCCACTGCAGTAGCTGTGGCTACTGCTGTGGCCCCAGTCAGGCGATTTTTGAGATAAATACCGTCTCACCATCCAGTGTCGGGATTGCCACTTAAATATTGGGAGAGCACTGCTGGTTCTGCTATTTTTAAAAAGATGAGTTGAAGGACCATTTGCGACAATTCTGCACCGCGAAACTAGCTCAGAGCCCATACAAGCGAAATGTGCCTGTACAGGTGCACGAAATCGGTACTTTGTATGGAGTCGAGCTACTGGATGTAATCCTATTTATATTCTGTGGCGGAAGCGTAGGCTGAGGAGAGGCATCGGCATCGCTAGGGGTGAGCCACCTCACCCCTCTCTCGCTCCCTGTATCGATCTCTTTCCCACCCCAACTATCTCAATATACTTGACTTCCACCTAACTTCACTTCGATACCTAACTTATCCTCTTCCTCCCCCAAAATACATCAATATCTGTCCCAATCCCTATCTCAAATCATCTCTGTTCCTAATTTTCCTTTTACCTTAATCATCTCTCCTTTCAATGTTAAAATCTCTTCCAGCTGCTTGTCCGATCATTTCTTCATTCAAATGTTCCCCTTCCTTCTGCGCCCCTAATTCAGCACTACCTCCAACCTGATTAGAGCAATACTCCAAAAACGCGTTGCCTCTTTCAGGAAACGAATTTTCCACTGAAGGCTTAACTTAATCAACACAATATCAGACTATTTGTCAGTTGCAATAGGGCTTAGTGCCATTATTTTCCAACAAATCTTCCAATTTATATTTATAATATGGCACCACTGAGTCGATCAGGCTGTGTTTAAACAAAAATTGCTTATTGGCTATTTTGACTTGATTGTGTGTTGCGTAAGGTACTCAACTTGCCAGATGCGGGCTACTGGACGTAATATAACGAAAAAAAATCCTGGTTGTCTGCAGGCTCGGTAGTTGTCAACCTACCGGCTTATTTTTATTCCTGGATATGTATTATAATTAAATCCCAACATCACACCATATGTTCATGGTTATATTTTAAAAAAGGCTTAAAATGGCTTTCAGAGAGACGTGCCTTCTGTTGACCCATTGAAAGATCACAAAAGGCTTCCTATGTTAGGACATCGGTAATCTGTTTGTTTTAATGGACAATTTGAGTGCTCCCTCCATACAAACGCACTTTTATCAAAACTCAATAAATATTCGATCCAGCAATTATCAATGCTTACGAGAAAACTTTGGTCTAAAAACAACTGGCCTGATAGTGGTCGACTACTTCTTTCCTTACACTAAGGCGATCGTGTTGCAGAACGGAAGCGCCAGGCGGCGCTGCACAAGGAGGCCGCGTGGGACGGCTCGCTGGCGGACTCGCCGCAGCTTCACGACACCTGAGGTCCTCCTTTTTTACTCATAATGATTTATTTAGTTTCAACGGGCAGCTAAAGACACCTTCCCGACGGGACTAACTTGTTCGAGGGCACGGCACAAAATTGGCTATTGCTCTTTGGGACCTTCTAAGTTTCAAAGAAAAAGACAATATCCGTGATGAGGAGTATACATCATGTTCACAGAGTAGACAATGGGCATGGTGTTTGATTTGGTTATATTTACAAAAAAATATTGACAAAACGACTTTTTGCTAAAAGTACATCACGAACACTGTAGTCAAAAATTCAAAACCAAAGCCGCAGGCGCGCGCAGCATACCGGTTTGTATAACAGCCACCTCTTAGCGTAATCTGAACTGAATTCAATTTAGCCTATCCTGTGTCCCAGGTAGTTAAATTTACGTGTACTAAGTTTCATCGAATTTGGATGATCGGTTTAAGAGTTATGGAGGAACAACAATGGTTATTAGGTTCGTTGCCACTTCAGGAGTTATGGTTTTAATGATGTGATGTATAGTCTAAAACATTTTAAAAATTGTTTACAGCCACCACGTACATAATTTAATTAAAAAAAAAAACAAATTACGCCAAAACCTTTCTGTGCCGAGTAGATGAACAAATTGCCCTAATTACATATGAACAAAAACTGCCCCAAACTTGAACCAACGAATTTATGAGCATTTATTTGTTCATGTAATGGTACTATAATCTATTACATGAACAATAACGATCTACATTTTGTTCAGTAATTGGTGTTTAGGTCCAAAACCTGAAGTAACAAAAATGCAACATTTTTCTTAGTTCAAGTAATGGTCACAATACCCAGTTGTTGAACATCATACAAAATAAAACCGTTAAAATAATTAAATAGCAAATAAAACCTAGTTCATCTTTTGGGTTATAACTTGAAGATAATGTTAGAAGTTCTTTTAGTAAACCTATTTGGGGTTCATCTTAGGAATAAGGTTTTAAATCGCCAATAAAAAAATAACCCAGGGCCCAATAGTTGAACAGTGTTCAACTATTGGGTTGGTCCATCATTTTGTAATCCATTACTTGAACGGCTTTTTTTAGGTAATATTGCTAAATATTTCACTATATTTGCGCTTCTTTAGACGAAAAAACAACTCTAGTCTTAATACATGTTTATCTAATCACTACATAGTATAAAACAAAGTCGCTTTCTCTGTCCCTATATCCCCATGTTCGCTTAAATCTTTAAAACTACGCAACGGATTTTGATGCGGTTTTTTTTAATAGATAGAGTGATTAAAGAGGAAGGTTTATATGTATAATAACATCCATTAAATAGTGGAGAAATACTGTTATTTTTGAGGTTTCCAATGTGATGTCATAAAAAAAGACGTGTGGCACTCGGGGACTGCCGCGGTAAAGCTATTGCATAGCATTTTGTATCAACTTATGCCGGCCCGCCCCCGCCGCCGCTCCCGCCGCCGCCCCCGGCCCCGCTCCCCCTGGTGTGAAGTAGCGCTACCGGCACACACCTCCGTGCCCGTCGGAGTGGGGAGCGTGAGGTTTTTTTTCGTTACGGAATTTCTGGATTCGGTCCCCGCGCTCAAGGCCCTCGATAGAAGCTATGCAATAGCTTAAAAAATCATTTTTCCGCTTACATTGCAAACGCAGGCTGAACCCTACGAGATTTGTCAAATCACTACATAGTATAAAACAAAGTCGCTTTCTCTGTCCCTATATCCCCATGTATGCTTAAATCTTTAAAACTAAGCAACGGATTTTGATGCGGTTTTTTTTAATAGATAGAGTGATTAAAGAGGAAGGCTTATATGTATAATAACATGCTTTAAATAGTGGAGAAGTACTGTTATTTTTGAGGTTTCCAATGTGATGTCGTAAAAAAATTTTTTTTTTCCGCTTACATTGCAAACGCAGGCTGAACCCTACGAGATTTATCAAAATAATGTACTAAGTATTGTACACATTGAAAAGGTCTACAGTAAACTCCGCGATGGTATATTTCTATCTCTTATGGATATCCCACAATAACATTTTATTGTCATTTACTTTTTACGACAAATTATGGCTAATTTTCGAAGCGATTTTAACCAATACAGCATTAATCCTTATCCAATTAAATATCTTAATACATTGTTGATTTAATATAGATCTATATGGCCCATTACAGCATATGATTTAAATAAATATTTTCGAAGATATTACAGATTTAAAAAAATTGCGGGACTTAGCGTTTGCGGCGGTACCGGCCGGACGGGGCGGCGGGAGCCATTCAGATATATTTCATACCCGTGCGAAGCCGGAGCGGGCCGCTAGTAAATATTATAAAGGGGAAAGTTTGTAATAATGGATGGATGGATGGATGGATGGATGGATGGATGGATGGATGGATGGATGTTTGTTACTCTTTCACGTAAAAACTACTGAATGGATTCTAATGAAACTTTACAATAATATAGCTTATACATCAGAATAACACATAGGCTACAATTTATGTGCCCATGGGCTTTAGAACTTTCACGGGGCTGCGAAAACGATGCCGGTAGCGATACTTCACACTAGGGGGAGAGGAGCCAGGGGCGGTGGCGGGGAGCGGCGGCGGGGGGAGGGCAGACGTCGTGACTGTTTGGTGTCCGTTTGGTGAATTTTCAAGGCACTAGCGATTTGTAAAACTTAGTACATGTACATTTAACTACCCGGGAATTAGGATTGGCTAAATAGAATTCAGTTCCGCTTACGCTAAGATGGGGCTGTCATACAAACTGCAATGCTATGCACGGCTCGGCTTTCGGCGGCAGCGCTTACTTTTACTGAAGTACGGCTTGGTATTTCCTGCAACTTTAGGACTACTTGGCATCACGCTAAATCGCCGGAGGAGCGACCAACAGAATAAAATCCTTGAGAACCAATTACTCGATTTAGATGTGCATTGTATCTACGTCTAGCCTGATTCTACTAAAAACTTATAGATTACATAATATAACGCTTCATTACCAGAAGGGTAAGTAGTGAGTCTTAAAGTTTTATAACATGCGAACCACTTACCTGATTTATATGCGTATTTTATCAATGTATAGCATCTCTGGGAGCAGTCAGGTTCGAGATGGGTTACTGTTTTCGATGTTGAGGCTGGCTGTGGGTTGGAGTCCACGCAAAACTTACCTACGTTACACGTTACTTACTAGGTAAGCAATGTAGCAGTGAAAGTGCAGAAAGGTTCTCGCGGCAAATGTTTTTTTTTTAAATAGCCACCAAACGTCAACGAAGCTCTAAATGGGAATTACTGGATGTTTCTCATTAAATCATGTGGAGTGGCCCAGTGGCGCGACACTTCGGCGATCGCTCTCCGAAGTTAAGCAACGCTGGGTCCGGTCTGGTCTTGGATGGGTGACCATTCGACCGTTGAGAGAGGCTGGCCGTGGTTCGGATTCCACGTTAAGCTGTAGGTCCCCTTCCTTACTTACTAGATGGTAGGGTTTATCCCGCCCGGGTTGGTACCATCGCATTGGATGAACGATGGTCGAAGCGGCAATGAAAATTGTCCGTGTTTTCCATCCAGTTCAATGTAGCCGTGCAATATAAGGAAGGTCCTGGCATGGCACCTAGTTCCCATGTGGTGTGTTGGGCTAATACCATGACAGAACTTGTGGTATTAGCCATCCATGTCCAGTCACATAAAAAAAAAAAAAAATGCTATTTCGGCTCGAACGATCTTGATTAAATTTGGTACATGGATACATTGTCCTGGACCAGTTTGACCCTATTTTGGACCAGTCATGTGGGCTACTTTTTATCCATGAGATAATTTAGCCGACACTAACCCGAGCGGAGCCGGGTACCGCAGCTAGTCTCATAATAATAACAAGCTTGCAGATTTAACAATGAATATTTTGCTAAGTTTAGGTTATTCCCACCTTAAGTAGAACTTCTACCAAACGCGATCTTTTGTTCCGGGCACAAAATCACAGACCTCTCACGGATGCTACAGATTCAAACTGTCAAAATTAGTCAATGAATGTATAGGGAGAATGTTGCCATTATCGTAAAAAAATAACTTCAATGGAAATACATGGCTGGAAGCTTATTTTTTAGGATAAACTGATGAACGTTCATCTAATGGGGTGTGTTCATCTTTTGGTGCTCCTACCCTACAGTGCACTCAATAATTATAATACACGCATCAGCTTAGAGCTGCTAGTGTATAATAATGAATCATGTAATTCTAGATAAAGTTCCCATTTGCATAGAAATTTTACGCAACCTGTTACCGAAATATTACTTCTCTCTCCCAATCCTAAAAGTGATCTCTGCAGAAGTTGCTACAAGTGCCCCATCTAAGAAATGCTGTTCAAGAAGTGGTTTTTGTTTTTCAGGAAGCGAGAAGGCTGTGCGGCGACACCGCGATACATTAACAATGATACATTTATGACGAATGCTATTTTTGCTAACATTAGCGATGTGGGAATGTGTTCTGTGTTCTTCTTAATGCCATCTCATTGTCTTTACTTTAGTCATTCGATTAAGAAGTTTCCTCGTCTCGATCTCTATGTTTGCAACCTTAACGTGTACATTCTTTGTAAATGTGAAATGTGTGTGAAGACATCTGCGAAAATATCACTTACAAAGCCCTATCGATCAAAATCTTGCCTCTGCTATGCTAGTTTATATAGTTATGGGTGATATATTGATTATTTTTATGAATAATTTATTTTCTCTCTTCCATCCACATCATGTGTAGTTATTATGTTAAATATATATCATCACAAAATTTGATTGGAGAAAATCGCTTTATTTAGTGATAAGCCCGCCGTTGTGTAGTTGTCAGCTTTGGTTTTTTTTTCTGTGTGAGTTATATTCTTCTTTATCACACAATACTAGCAAGGAGTAAGCATGTTTTTCTTTTGATCAATTAATTGAATCTTTATTGTCCCACTTGAGTGTTATGATGTTTAGTTTGGGTATGCCGTAGGATTATCCCGGCCACTATGACAAATTTGTATGCACAACCTTATAACCGGCCGCGCTCGCACTGTGAGTTCATACATGGCTGCTCGCACGGGTGTGTGTGTGTGTGTGTGCGCGCGCAGTGTTGAGTTGATGCTTAGCATTTGATTTCATTCAGTTCTATAAGAGCGCAAGTGAAACCACATTTTGTTCATTTTAAAAATAACTTCAACCGATTTTGTAATTTCAAAAATATGAAAGATAAATTGATGATTTAGCTGTTTTTGAAACATTTAATTATATCTATCTGAGGCTCCCATTGTTTGTTCGAACTTTTTATGTGAATTGTTATGCATAATATTTTCCTCATTTGAGCAATTCAAGCATCGGAATCTTACAGCCTTTAAATTATAGCTAGACAGATGGTCTAATCTACAAATTTACTTTTTGATTATCGAAATTAGTTGTACTTATTTGAAAATAAAATTAAATATTGTTTTACTTACACTCACCGAACTGAATGCAATCCGCTTATTATCACGCCCTTAAGGATGTTCCGACCCATACAATGTTTTTTTAACATGGAACGCAAAAAGTATTGCACTTTAAGGCACGAATTCGTCAAAAATATTAAATATAGCCATAGTAGTTGCAGCGAAAACATATTCAAAATTTCAGGTTTAATGGTTTCGTTGTAATTGCCGATTAGAAGTTTTACACCGTTAGATGGCGCTGTTAAATAAAAATCGTATTTAAATAAATTGTAACAAAACCAATAATCCTGAAATTGTGAAATTGTTTTCGCTGCAAGTAATATGACTATATTAAACTTTTATTATTAATTCGTGGCTTAAAGTGTAATACTTTTAGCGTTATGTGTGCAAACAACTTTATATGGGTCGGAACAGCCTTAAGTTAAGGTCACACTTTTATGTTTTTACTTGACAAATATGCAACATCCCACCTAATTCATGTTCACCTTGTTTCGTCAAGAATTTATAATGAATGCCCAGAAAATATACATATAATGAGAGCTATATGTCACTACCGCTTTTATTTTGTGCTTATGATTAAAAAAAATTAAATTAAACAAGTTAATTCTTATACAGGTTGTTTGTAGGAATATGTGGAGGACAATTATTTGTTGCACGTATTAAACAAAATTAGTAAGCATCAATATAAATATGTATGGGGAGAATTTTTGCACTCCCATCAATGCAAGGCAGAAACAATATGTTTGTTTGAATTCAAGCATTGTGTTTTAAATTAAATGTTAAATGTAAATTTTCCAACGATTCATTCAAATGAATGAAAAAATATTTAAAAAATCAAGCAGTAGTAGGCTATTTGGTTTACTTATGAACCTCTTCGGGTCACAATGGTAACAAAGGAATTTTCATTAACTATTTTTGTTTGTGTTTATATAAACCTGCTGCTGCTCAGTACCAACGACCTGTGTACTCCAGCAGTACTTTTTTTGCTTTCTGAGAGGGGAAGGAGGTAGTTTCAGAGAGGGGGCCGTATCAGTTCTAGTAACTTCTTTATAATTATATGCCGTAGGGTTTTGGTTTGCAATAAGTAGTATTCTATTACATACTGTTAACTGAGTAAAAAATATATATTATTGTGTTGGGGTGGCTTAAATCTTAAGCTATCGCAACAAGTACTCTATTTTTAGCAACATATTTTGACAAACTTTTTAAATTTATTAAGAAAATATTGGTCAATTAAATCACAGTATGGTTATTATTATTTGAAACTGGGTGTCGTGCCCTACAGCCCCTAATCAGTGTCCGTAGCTCGACTTCACTGCGACCTGAGAAGATCTATTGTGACTTTTTCCCTTTTATAGTTCGCTCTCTAACCCTACACTTTTTATGAAATGTAGTAGTTTTTGGGGAGCGATCGATCTAATCTCATCTGGGTGCATCATGTGCCCGCCAAGGTGGATACTTGACTTACGTCACTTAAAATGTTAAGTGTAGTTTCTTCTTCCTCGCGAAAAAACCTGTAAACGGACAAATTCATGGCATACATGTGTTTGTTTAGTTTGCAGTGACCTGTTATTGCTCTTACAGTAACCGTAAGTTGATTTCGAGTGAGCTTAATTAGTTCGCATAAACGTTTTTCTGAATAGCGTGTGACCAGCGCTTTCGCATGTGTGAGTCCCGGCAAATTGTGCCAGATATCTTTGCTTTGGTTTTTTGCCCACAGTTTTATTTCGCTTAGTTAGTGTTTTTTGTTATCCCACAGAATGGTCCGGGTCCAATTCTGGGCTTTGATGCAACCTCTTTTGCGAGTTTTTTGGCAACTTTATTGCCGTCGAATCCTACATGTCCTGGTATCCACCTTAGAGTGACAATATTTGTCCTTCCGCATGTTTAACTTTTGTAAACAGTCCATGGTTAGTTTCCAGGGCTTCAAGTGTCATGAGGCGTGCTTGAACTATCCCCTTCTTTACTCCGTGGTAGGGTCGCCCGGGTCGACGCGGAACTGAAAAAATTGTCCATGTTTTCCATCTGGTTCATTGTAGCCGTGCTATACAAGAAAACTCTAATATGGTGTCAAATTTTGTTCACCAGCCAGTAAACTTATCTGTGTCGATCTTTATGTCGCTACCGTTTCATAAAATTGCCAGCATCACAAAGTGGCCAGCCATTTTGCAAAAAAAAAGGAATCAACCCTCTGCCGCATTGTTATCCGCGCTCAGGTGCAATGTAAAGCAGCCGAGTCACGCCAGCTGCATTGTAAAATGTGAAGGAGATTGTCAACCGCAATATGTAATATGTATATCTGAAGGTGGCGTCCCTAAGACAACTTTTTGTTTGCATATATGTACTCCACTTAGTTTGCGAATTTCTGAGAAACTTATTATTTATTGCATGAAATTACCTTCTCGATAAAGTATTTACATTTTTAGTTCACTTAAACTGTAGACATAAAATATATTTGCATGAATATGTATTCTTAGATGTATGTAGGCCAAAGAATATTTTTTTTGTTGTAGTTGTTGCAGATATATTTTTAACTATGTAATGAATGTTTGCTATGCAGTGGTACAGAATGTATAAAATATATATTTATTTCTACTTTTATAACAGTTATACAGGTTTTAGATTATCTAAAACGCCAGCATGGATCTTCTAATGAAGGCATGAACATTTTCTATAATAGATCGCTAAACAGTAAAAACTATCAATAAATAAATAGTGTGAATCTCATAATTTCATATTTGTAACACATAAATTGCTATTTACACAAAGGCCTTTCTAATAAAAACATCAAATTGTGAACAGTTATCGATTGACCAATTATTTGAGGTGACTCGAATAGCTTGCTATGTCTTCAACGAGATCTAGATGTCGCGGCGCCATTTTCAGAAAAGTTACAAAAATATTCATTGCATCCATACATATCAACATAACTAGGGCAAAACACTGCATGCAAATTTCGTGGAATAATCTAGGTGTGAGGATTCCGAAGATGTCTATTTGTAAAATTTGGTTGATGCGTAAAGCTTCAATATATATATATATATTTACTTTTCAGATAGGGCCGTCCTCTAGATTTCGTTGATGAACTAGCGGGTATTTCTAATCACCTTGAAAATCTTAAATCAAAATCGCTGCATAGTTTGTCTACAATCTTTTATAAATTAGTTAATAACGGCTGATGAAGCCAGCTCCAGTTTTATAACAGCTAAGCGGTGGACGAGGTAGGGGTTGTAGTGGTAAGTTATGCGCGGCATACAGGAGTCTGCTTTATTTGAATAAAAATTAGCTGTAAAATGTGTGTAAGAGCTATAGATAGAGTTAATTTTTTTTATCAGCAAGGCCACCATGATGTTTCCGCTTTGGTGCTAGAGAGAGAGGGTAATATTTCATGACTGGGGCATGTAATAAATTCATGTAAACAGTTTAACACAAGTATTAATACAGGAACTTTGATATCCAGACTCATTTTTGTGATGATATTTGCAGGTTAGGTCTCCAAGCAGGCTTTCGCAAATTAAATTATTTAACTTTGTTATGTAAGTAAATAGGATTTGTTTATGTTTTTTTAATTTAACACTTTGTATCAACATGTTAAATTATATATGTGCTTGACTGGTATAATCAGATAGGATATGTCTAGTGCTCTGGTCAGATATCGAATCCAAGGTTGTCTAAATAAAAATAAGCAATTTACTCAATAAGCACTGCATGTTTAAATAAGTATACCAAAAATCCTCTCATAATGTTGATACTGTAACATTAAATAATGTGTGGCATATTTTTGCCTAGACACTGCAGGGGTAATTTTATTTTATTGGTAAACTGAACAGTTTTTGAAGGACACGATCTGGGCCCGTACTCCGACTTCTCAATAAAATTTGCGATGACGCCAAACAGATAGAGTAGTCTCCAAAGGTATAGAGAATTGAAGAGCGCGTGCAGTGGGCGTTAAGCGAAATAACATTTGCGAGTCCGAGTTTGATTTGACAGCTTACGTATTGTCTGCGTAAGTACGTTGACGTCGCGGTTAGTTAATTTCATACAAATCGGCATTTGATTTTGACCGGTTGAAGAAAGTAAAACCACAAAATAAGTAGTAAAACTTTTATGGGTTTGACGTTTTTACTAAGTCGGAGTACTGAAACTCCGACTTCCCATACAGAACTTATTGGTTTCACTAAAAATGTCTGGGCACTCTCTGGGTAGGGATGAATTGATGCTGCCTGAATTTGAATATTTGTCTTTTCTTCCTCACCTTAAATTTGGTTTTGTGACTGTGGAAGGGTATTTTTTTTCTTCTGAATATTTTTCTGAACAAATATATATGGTTAAGATTATGAAATTATTGATTATTTCGTATGTATGTGCAATTGAAAATACCCTAAAATGTATGGTTGTTGTTTATGGATTTTATTGCACCGTAAAAAATATTTAGCAGTATCGGAGATATGTCATGCGCAATATCTGGTGAGGTCCACTAGTTTACAAAATATATAGTTGCATGCTGTGTACCAATGTGAAAATCTTGTGAGAGATTATTTTTGTAATAATAGAGATTTAGAGATAAACAATTGTACTTTTGAGAGAAGATAATAAAAGTACCCAACTATTGAATATTTGTATTATTTTTGACACATTATAACGTCTTGGAGATATTTTGTCAAGATCCTATATTATTTGAAAACCAATGTTCCAACAAAATCCACTCACTCACGCATCACGATATGCCAAAACCACTAAACCTAGAGACTTTCATCAAATTTTCAGAGTGGCGTCCTCTTACGACGGAAACGCTCACAAAGAAAGGATTTTCCAAAATTGTATTGTTAAGGGGGTAAAAGAGGCCAAAATATCCACATTTTCATAGAATAGGGAGTCGATTCCATAGTTTACCGACCCTATACATTAAGGATCAACAGGATCCGTTGGTTTTTATTTTCGAAATGTTGATAGTGAATTTGATTGCAAAGATGCAATTTAAATGTCGCTACGAGTAGAAGAGGTGATATAGGGATGACAATTTGTTTGGCTAATCCAATATTGATGCTACATAATGGTAGATACGTATGGCTCGATTTTTTTCTCCAATTTCAGAGCTACTTAGTATCACATTAAATTACCAGAGGGGTAGGGTTCATCCAGCCTGAGTCGGTACGTACGATCACACTGAATGAAAGAACGTCGAAGCAGTAATAAAATATGCCCTTGTTTTCGATGTGTGACATAGCGGCAAATGCTTTTAAAAAACTAGGGAAAAATTGGCCTTAACGTTTTACAATTTATTCATGTTCATCATCCACTGAATTTATATTCATGGTAATATTTGTATGCTTACTTGTTCATTCATGCCATGTCAGCTCACTGATTTTGATCAAATTTCGTAGGTAGGTTCTTATCTGTCCGTAAAATTGTGTCGACTAGCCTTTTGGACCAGATCTTTGGGTTACTATTTATCCAGAATATAATTCAGCCCGACATCAGTCCAAAACGACATTGACCCGAGCGGAGCCGGGTACCTCAGCTAGTTTACAATATTTGGTACTTACCTTATATCAAGCAACGAATATCTGTGCCTGCTCCTTTTTGGTTTTTTTGAAAAAATTAACAGAATCAAATAAGAAAAAGAAAATCTCATACAAATTCAATCTTCATGCCAATTATCTTTTCGTTACATTTTCCATAGATAACGTTGTTTTTCATGGAACTGGACCCGACAGGCTAACCCCACGCCTTCTGCCATGAAATTAGCCAAACACACTACATAGAAATTGGGTGCCATGCCATGACCTTTCTTACATTGCTCGGTTATGTTAAACTAGATGATAAACAAGGACAATTATAATTGCTGCTTCGACCACCTTTCATTGAATGCAATTATTACCCCAATAAAATGGGAAACCTGCAGTTTTACGTGGAATCCGAAACACGGCCAGCCGCAATGGTCGGAAGCGGTGACCCATCCGCTCCGTCGCATTAAATTTTCATCTCACTGATGAGCCTCGTGGCCGACCAGAGACGAAAGTCGATAACGATGAATTGAAAGCCATAGTTGAAGCAGTTTCATCACTAAACACATCTGAATTAGCAGCAGCCTTCAGTGAAAGTGGTAAAACTATACTGATTAATTTACGTCATACTGGAAAGAAAAAAAGATCGGAGATTGGGTACCGTATGAACTCACTGAACAAAAACAACAAAATCGCAAAAAAGCGTTGAAGCTTGTCTTAACTTGTTGAATTCTGAATCACATCGTCACTTATGATGAAAAGTGGATCCTTATGACAATCGAAAACGTCCGTCGCACTGGTTGGACAGAGGGAAGGCAGCCAAACCATGTCCCAAACGCAAATAAAAAAAAGGTTGCTTGTCACTGTATGGTGGACCTGTGCCGGAATTATTCATTACAGCTTCTTGATACCTAGAGCAACAAATGTGTACTGTGAAGAAGAGATGATGGACAAGTTCGCCGTCAAACAACCAAGACTTGTCAATTGCTCTAGTCCACTCCTTCACGATAACGCTCGCCCACACACCGCACAACGGACCAGTTACGACTGGAAACTCCGTCACCCACCATATTCACCAGACCTTGCTCCAACTGTATTCCAACTGCTTCGGAATTAGGATAACTTTCAAATCCGATGAGGCAGTGAAAATCGATTCCTGTTCCCAGAACTTCTATAGAAAAGGCATCAATTACATTGAAAAATAATGCGAATTTTGATCAACGGCAATAAAAAAGACTCGAAATAAATAAACCAGTCAAAACATAAAAGTAAACAATGTTCTGACAAAAAATGTAAGATCGTAAATACCTACTTACTTTTTGGTACCGCTTGCTCGCTCGAAAGCTGGAGTGCTTCTGTATGGCTTCTGTACAAATATTCGGACATGGCCGACGAAGGAGCGATTGAAACGTCATAATTGTAGGTATCAAAGTTTTTGAGGTAGGTATTTGAATTGTTTCAATCATAACGAGTTTCAATTTTCCCCGGTCTACCCTATATTAGACATAATTTATGCGACCTGACATGGTATTAGCATACCACACATCTACCTTCATGATATTAGCAACTATGAGTACACTCAATAAGTACTTATTTGAAAACCTTCTATTGGTAAAAAACTAACTATTCTGTCCCCCCCCCCCATATCTTGCTATGCGCATTTTATTCGTCTGCTTTTTAGGGTTCCGTATCCAAAGGGTGAAAACGGAACCCTATTACTAAGCCTCCGCTGTCCGTCTGTCACAGGGCTGTATCTCATGAACCGTAATAGGTAGGAAGCTGAAATTTTCACAGAGTGTGTATTTATTTTGCCGCTATAACAACAAATAGGTAAAATAAAAAAATTATAAAAATTAAAGGGGGTCCTATACAAAAAACTATGTTGTAAAATATTCTGCAACACTAAATTCCTTGCCTTTCCCGATTATCGAGTGAGAAAATTAGTCCGATGGTAATGGTATGGATTTTGGGTCATGGAAATCGCTTCTTTCTTTAAAATACTGGTTTTTTGTGTTTTGAAATTTTAAGTGCTTGTAAGTATTTTTTGTGCAAACAAATTTTATTGTCTTAATAATCACTGCTTCTGTAACAAATGCAATGTTATCATTTGATTCGGCTGTTTACCAATCGAGGAAATTTGCCAATACATTTCGCGAGCCACGCGAACCACAAACAATAGCATTGCAGACTCATTGTAGAAAACAAAACACCGGACACATTGAATGCTTTTATAAAAGTATCTATCATTGCCAGAAGCACTCAGTCGCTTTCATTACCTCACCCGCAATGCATCCAACAAGATATTTATTTCAAACAAGAACGATGAAGCTGTTAATTGTGATAATTTCGACCTCTTCCGCTATTGCAGAGCAAACACACTCCTTCCAACAAATGTATATGTCGTCTCAAAGTGGCCTGAATTCAAGACCTAAAGTATCAGGATTCGTGTACAAACGAGAAAGTGGCTCTCCCGATACCTTCTTAAAGCTATCAGATGACTTTCATCCCGAACGGTTAAGATCAGCGCATTCGATCAAACAGGATGTATACCGATCACCTTTTCATCAATCGCAAGATCATAAATCAGGATTTAGTGGATCAAGAAAGCCGGCCCCAGTACAGGAACTGGACGACGAAAACAACAATCCGTTCATAAAAGACCTATCATCGGACCAAGACGATGACGACTCCGACCAACCGGTTACTCCTTTTAGAAACATGGACCCATTCAGAGACGGCAGGAATACGTTTTTTGATTTTGTTTTTGACGACTACGTTAAACTGGATGATGCAACAAAAGGCGACGAGTTTATATTCAAAGGATTAAATATTGACGACGAGTGGCATGAAAAGCAGCAAGCGAAAAGAATTATTCCAGTATATAATGATTTCAACTACCAGGATGATATGACAAAAAAAGACACCGATTTTATAAACACACGATGGAAAAATAGGGAGAAAATTAAGAATAAGCAAGATCAGAATGAACCTCCAGATCGCCCTACATCGAGCATATTAAGAACAAATGTTGCAGGACTTCAATCTTACACAACAAAAGGGTATATTCCAAGTGGATTAAAGAAACCTGCCTCTGTAAATCACGATATAATAGATAAACACAAAAAAGCCCTTGGGCACAAATTTGAGAAACAACACAGTGGACACTCTTTTCACAAAGAACGCAATCCCAAAGCCGATGACAGCTTGGTGAGAATTAAAGATCGCTATAATTTTGTCAACGAAAAAATCAAAGCCGAGCATCACACAATTACCCCCAATCACAAAAAAGAACATAAAATTAAAGTTAATCACAGAGATAACGATGCCATCCCTAAAAGAAACTTATACTTCCATGCAGGTGATCTTGATTCGGTGCTGGAATCTGCCGAAAGGCTCAAGACTAAAAAATAACCAACAAGGGTCAGTAGGTAGGATAGAGTAATATGATTAGTGGGATGTCCAGTCGCTTTCGTTCATGTCTTAACACATTCGTAGGAAATATGTGTATTGTGAAAGATTTCGAATTTTAGAACAGCTAAGTTACATTAATGAGATTTTTTTCTAGAATAATGCTTTGGGCCGAGTACACGAAAGGACAAAAAATCAAAATCAACGTCAACGTATGATCAAACACGTCACTTTGTATGGACAGTATGGAAGGAACTCCATGCGGTTCACTGAAAGTGACCTGTTTGAACATTGATTAACTCAGCTGTCCCTTCGTGCAATCGGAGCTTAGTTTAGTCTATAATTAACACCGCTAGTAAAGTTTTAATCCGCTAGGTTCAGGAACTTAAATATAAGCAAACTAGTGTACACACATAAATGTGTTTAGGGTGAAAATAACTGAGTATTCAAGTGAGGAGGAAATTTAAATATGTACGAATTGTTTTAGTTATTTTTTATTTTGTTATTAGGTTTTTTAAGTGCTTCGATTAATAATATTTTTACGTTTTCAATAAAATTCCACCGCTTTCAGACTAATTGCTCTTATTATTGTATCTAATTACATAAAAACAAGTTAAAAATGATGTTAAGACAACCTAGAATACACTTCTATTGGAAGGAATAGATGAACAGTAGAAATACTACAACCATTATAAGGCTGACCACTAGATATTGAAATATAATTATGTATTGTGATTGCTGTTTAAAAATGACTGCATAAACTAAACCTTAGTAAAATTTAAAAGTAACATTATCTTTTAAGACCATTATTTTGATTTATAACCGGAAGGTTATGTTTTGAATTTTGATCGACTCTTACTTACTAGGTGGTAGGGTTGATCCCGTCCGGGTTGGTACCATAGTATTAAATGATCGATGGTCGAAGCGGCAATGAAAACTGTCCGTATTTCCATCAATTTCAATGCAGCCGAGCACCTAGTTCTTATGTGGTTTGCTAGGCCAATATCATGACCGTCGGTTTAGTATTAGCCATCCATGGCCAGTTACATAAAAACATAGTTTAAAAAACCAGTAGGTATGGCATTAACCAAAAGCCACAAAACATATTAAATAATTCATCATATTGTTTCTTAGTAGCTATTGTGCGGGCATTAGCCGCAAAACAACATTAAGAGCATCAGCATCAATTCGGGTGAAACATCTCTGCTGGCGTTACTTAGATCTTAGTATGAACTATATATTAGGACTATCTTTCTGAAATAAACATACTTTTTTGGTACTAAGCATTTACGTCGCTTCTTCTAAGGAATATGACATGTATGTATGTATAATCGACCGTGAAGCAATTAATTTTTTTACACATCAATTAAAGAAATATCCCTGTAAAAAGAGCTACTTGACGAATATACTGCAAGGCTGGACCCGAACCAGTAAAACGTACCATTCGCAGGTATCGCGTCTTTTTAGGGTTCCGTACCCAAAGGGTGAAAACGGAGCCCTATTACTAAGCCTCCGCTGTCCGTCCGTCCGTCCGTCCGTCCGTCCGTCCGTCCGTCTGTCCGTCTGTCACAGGGCTGTATCTCAGTAACCGTAACAGATAGACAGCTGAAATATACACAGATTGTGTATTTATTTTGCCGCTATAACAACAAATAGGTAAGATTAAAAAAACTTAAAATTAAAGGGGTCCCCATACAAAAAACGTGATTTTTTTGTATTAATTTTTTTACGATGGTACGGAACCCTTCGTGTGCGAGTCCGACTCGCATTTGGCCGGTTTTTTACAGGGATCTTTCTTTACTTAATGTGTCCAGGGCAGTTATTTTATGTTGTTTTTAGGGTTCCGTACCCAAAGGGTGAAAACAAAACCCTATTACTAAGCCTCCGCTGTCCGTCCGTCCGTCTGTCACAGGGCTGTATCTCATGAACCGTAATAAGTAGGCAGCTGAAATTTTTACATAGTGTGTATTTATTTTGCCGCTATAACAACAAATAAATAAAATAAAAAAATAATAGAAATTAAAGGGAGGTAAACGTGTTTTTTTGTGTTAAATCTTGTACGATAGTATGGAACCCTTAAATCAATATTCGATAAAGAAATCGTTTTTCGGAAAACCTTAAATCTTTGAAATGACGTTCTCCGGAATCTTTCCGACGAGAAACCCCCTTTGACAACCTTCATTTCGTTAGGTATTTTCTTTAGACATTTCTTTAGGTATTTTTGCCCATGATGACCATACAAATTCCAATGTGAAAAGAGCATCTCAGTCGCCGTCACGAGCAAAATGTTTTCAACATATTTGAAACTGGACGATTGATTGATTCAGTTTGTTGACAAATTCGTACACTCGTGGGAACAATAATAGTATAGGGAATCGGATTGCATAATCGAGCATGTTTTACTTAAATAATTATCAACTATTCCGTAGAATGGTTTAGGCATTGACACATTCAATTTATTACAGCCTGGACGTATCTCTTTTAGAAATATTTAAAAATATATTATGGCGAATTTGGTTGCCTATTGTGCAATGTTGTCCCTCTTAGTCCTCTCGTGTGAAACTAAATACTTGGATGTAGCAGAGGAACGGATAGAAACAGATACTTTAAACCAAAAAAATAATGACTTAAGAATAGCCAATTCGAAGGAGCGAATCAAATCAGAACTTCAAAATGTTAAAAATAAAGTCAACGTGATGCAGCATAAATTAATTGTCAGTTACGCCCCAAAAGAATCTGATGATGAATTTAAAGAGAGCGTAATCGATTTTGATTTCAATGTGGACAATTTTGATTTCGATTTCAATAATGATGATTATAACGGTGGAAAAGATTACTTTTTTCACAACGGAGACAAGTATGTCAGAGACCTTGATATTATAATCGAAAACACGAATCTTTTACCGGAAAAAATACCTCCCAAAATTAAGAAACCAGACACAACTGATAAGGCTCAACGTCCCAATGAATCAAAAGAGTCGATGCAATCTAAAAATAAAGTGTCAAAGTCAACTGAAGCCTATAAAACTGTTACATACTTCGATGAAGATAATAGTGACAAAAACACCGCAAATCACTTTCAAACCACTGTCATAGATGAGCATCGATCTGAAAGACCTAGAATGGTTTTCAAAGAGGACTACGATTATGCATTTAGTAATGAAACTGAACAGGAAATAGTAATCGAAAAATCAGAACCAGACGTCGAGTCCAACGAAGCCGAGGATGAAGATGTGAAAAAGAAATCCAAATAATAAAAAAAAAGCGAAATAGAATGAAACAGGCCTATATAATTGCATGGTTCAAAAATGTGATATAATTAAATTAATTAAGTAAATTTCTGTGATTTTAAAAGGTTTGGCCATGTACAGGCCCATACGAACAATAGAATAACTCTACGCTTATGGAATTATGTGTAATTTTATTTCTTGTATCTAAACTTAAATAACTTGTCTTGCCAACGTAGCGAATTATTTGCATTTAATTAGTTATCAAGGCACCATCTGCCCATAATTATGTTTGAAGTAAGTGTTTTTAAATATATGCAACACTGAAGAGAAAGGAAGGAGAAGTGGCATGCGCTCGATATCGCGTCACAGCTTTATGTTCAAAATGACAATATAGTTGCATGAGGATCCGTAGGAGGCGCGTCATATGCCACACAATCGAAAAATCGCCACCGCGCCGTCAAGTCAGTTCCCACCCACACACACCCTCCAATACGTCTGCCACTGTGTGCATGTGGCATGTACGTTGGATTAGTATTTTTTGAAAATTCCAGTGCGAGTCCCATACTAGGCGCATCACCTTCTTATCTATGATATGCACCTACAGCGTCGGCGTCCCTGCACAATAATTTTGTTGTGCCGTATCGGATTTTGCGGATAGAGCGAGAGAAACAAACATCGTCATCAATTATTAAATATGTACTTACAAGTAGATATTAATTTTAAGTTGTCGAGCGGCATTATTTTAGTGCACAACTTGCCATCCAATTAACCACACATTGCCTAATCAACCTGGGGAACATCACACATGGTGCAAAGCAAAATCCGTGATTTTGAGAGTTAGTGGTAGCTTGATGGAAGCCCTAAACAGTCACAGAGAACCTCCATGTGAAGGTGGCTTCGCTGAGAGACTAGGGCAAGCAATCATCACCGCCGTGCTGGTGAGTTTCTTCATTCTAAAAATGTAAGTCCGATGTTCTTTCTTGACGTCCTTAGACGCTGAATTTATAAAAAAAACCGGCCAAGTGGGAGTCGGACTCGCACACGAAGGGTTCCGTACCATCATACAAGATTTAACTAAATAAAACACGTTTTTTTAGCTCTTTAGCACCTTTAACTTTTTTTTTAACTATTCTACCTACCTAGTTGTTGTTATAGCGGCAAAATAAATACACACTCTGTGAAAATTTCAGCTGCCTACCTCTTACGGTTCATGAGATACAGCCCTTTGACAGACGGACGGACGGACGGACGGACAGCGGAGGCTTAGTAATAGGGTTCCGTTTTCACCCTTTGGGTATGGAACCCTAAAAATACAAATGTGTATTTAGTTATATTTGGTACATGAAACTTTGTAGACTGGGCCTAAAATAGGTTATGGTATAAATGGTACCTACTCGGGTGGGATTAACCCAGTTTAAGTGGAGTCCAAATAACGAACGACTAATCCCTTGGTCGCCTCTTACAACATGCACGGGAAGAAATTCAGTAGAATTACTTGTGTCCACTTTACGTACCGGAACTCCCACCTCACAGCACAATATTTCAAAATATCTGACTACTGGAGACGACAGTACAATTCAAAACAGAAAAAGTTAGCAATGTACAACGATTTTTTTTAATTTGTATTCTTTCGTACTCGTATCTGATATCGTAACAGACATTTCCGGCATGCAAAACGGGCGCTTTAGCATTGTACGTACGTCGCTCGTATTACGCATTTAATGGTGGCGAGTACGAAATAATACATATTTTTAAAAAATATTATGATCTCAATGCTATTTATATAAGTGGCATATTGAGGGTTCCAAACCGTAATGTAACTTTACGTAATGTAACCGTAACGTAATCCAATCCACAATGGCGCCTCCATCGTAGATCTCCGTGCCTGCTGTAGACCGATAATTTGGAATTCTCCTACCTTCTCCTCCCGTAATCAATGCCTCCTACTAACACAGTGATTAAACAATAGGTGCGACGCATTAAGGTATTCTGTGCTAGGACCTTTCTTATATTGCATGGCTACATTGAAGTGACAATAAAAACATTACGAGAACTTTGCTATCCGTTCCTTAGGATCGAACACATGGAATCCTGTAACTTATTCAAATCCTATATCGCAATGAACATATATTATTATTTGTGAATATCGAGAATGTTTCGAGACAATACGACGCATCACAAACAAATTCCTATCATAAGCAAATATGTATTGCCAAACAACATTGTTTGACCGTTGCACAAATAAACATACAATAATTAGCCAGGTATTGTCAGTTACAGTCGACCGCTCTTAGAAACAACATGCGTATCTCTATTGTGTCTTCAATATTTATAACTTTCTTAAACATCTGTGATACAGGCCATGTGTGGTACGGGGATTCTCCCTACGCTTCTGTAGGCTATTCATATGGAAAATCTTATGGAAGGAGCATTTCCCGAAATAGAATTGGTCCTAAAAAACTCAGGGTAATGATTTATACCAAACGTTTAGACAACGTCAATAAGTATTACAAGGATTCAAAAAAACCGCTTTCACTAAATGACAAAATAGCTCATGGGAATCATTTTGAAAATAAGAAAGTACGAACAGATTCGAAACAAGAAACATATTATGGCCAAACATCCAAAAAGAATTCTCGACCAGCTGTCGGTAACGAAACAACAGTGGGAAATACAAAAGAACACCGAAATACATCTACAAGGAATATGACCATTCCTGTTAAAAACATGAGAGCTCCTATTTACTCTAACAAAAGAGTAATGAAATACATCGCTAACCAATATACACGACCCAGTTACCATATGAAGCCACAATTAGGGGCGAGTGCATTTCTGCCGGCTGAATACCGGCGTATTAAGAACCAAAAATATCGAAACATTTCTGGAGTTAGTAAACATATTCACCCAAATAATATGGTTCGCAAAGACACGTATCCAAGAAACGACCAAAATTTTCCAGCAACACTGGGAGTAGTTGTTCCAGATAAACTTGAAGTAGAAAGCCACACGATCGGGAGAGAAAAGATAAACAATGTCTATTTTGGAAACATGCGGCACTTGGACGGCACGTATGCTAAACTTGTACAAGAGGCTCAGATTAAGGAACGAAAGCAAAGCGACAAAAATTCGATGCGCGATAAGTACTGGGAAAATATAACTCTAAAATCAAAACCTTATCGTTATAAAAACATGAAAGAGGATTTAGATAAGAATGTAGGAGACACTGTCATAAATCAAGTCGAAGCCAACCGGCTGGAAGACGTAAAAAATAATTGAATATCCAGCAAAAATAATAGAATTATGAAAAAATATATTGAGAAATCTAGTTCGATTAGCGAAGGCGCATGGCCCAGGGGACATCAAACACATACAGAAAAAAAGTTTTCATGGTAACTTTGTAAACATTGTTGCAAGCAGAGGTACCGTTATCTTTGATGATGGTTTACGTTCAGTTTCAGATAAAACAACAAGAGATTTACCACTGAACGTTGAGAAAACTAGCAGAAGCGAAGAGAATGTCCAAGATCATTCCGGGGAAACATTCTTAAAAAACAACCGTCGTCGTTGAAAAACTGTGACGGCAATACAGAAATAACGGTTTCGTTTTGACGACTTTAAAATAGTTTTGTTTATCTGTTTATTCTTATGTGGTCTATCATATCTTCTGATTGATACACATACGTTTGATTTATATTAATTGCAAGTAAAGTTTACTATCAAATGGATTCAGTGCGATCCCATGGTTACGAGAAAAATCATTTTACATAAATTGTCATTTTGGTCAGTCCTGCTTATTTAGTTTAATTATGACTGTATTTTTAACTTTTATATTATTAAATAAATTTTTCTTCTTTACTTTCTATATATTTTTAAAAACAATTTTTTTGCGTGGGCTGTTACGGAAAAAAAAACTAGTTCTTGTCTTTTTGTGAAATTATTTGCACACAAGGAGGTTGTAACTGAACATGGGCATGGATAGCTAATACCGATCCGACCGTCATGATAATAGCCTAATACACCCCATGGGAACTAGGTGCAATGCCAGGACCTTTCTTATATTGCTCGGCTCGAACTGAATGGAAAATAAGCATAATTTTCATTGCCGCTTCGACCAACATTCATTCAATGCGATGGTACCGATCCGAAAGGGAATAACCCTACCACCTAGTAAGTAAGGAAGGGGACCTGCAGTTTAACGTGGAATCGGAACCACGGCTAGCCACAATGGTCGGAAACGGTCACCCATCCAAAACCAAACCGTGCTTAGCTTATCGAACCGCAAGGTCTCGCGCCACTGGGCTCCCCCATCGTCATGTACTGATACTGAACGAAGACACCGCATTCCCGAAGAAATGAGGTGCCATGCCTGGCAGGTCTGCCTGCCGCCAGGCCTGCCTTATGAGCACGGCTACATCGAACTGGATGGAAAGCACGGACAATGTTACATTGCTGCTTCGGCCATCTTTTCACCCAATGCGAACCTCCCACCCTTCACTTATTATGTGAAGGGTACCTACAGTTTATATGGATTTCGCATTCGCGACGAAATGCTCTAATACAGCTTTGAAATAGAAAAAAATGGTGCATGAACAGGGTAGGGATTGAAAACATAGACCTCTGATATATACGATACGCTAAGTACGGGCCGCCCGCTCCGCTCTAATGGCATGACAGCTGTATAACGTAACGCGCACTAACAGCTATAAAGATGTGTTTAGACCTTCATTAAATGACACCAAAACTAAATATACATCCCTATTTCTTTTGGAATCACGAAAGCATCGCTCGCACAAATGAATATAGAAATAAAAATACGTAAAAAATAAATACTACCTACTGAAAAATTACAAATGGAGTAACTAAACTATTATGTAGGAATAGGTAATATTAAATACCTTGGGGTAGTTATGGATGAGAGGTCTTATAGATCTTAGAATGACCATTTTGATTTTATCTAGCCGCATTTGAAAATCAAATTAAAACAGCTGGCAGCTAAATTTCAAACTTGACTTTGAAAAAATCTCACAGAAATTTCAAAAAAGGCGCCCGACGGGCTTTGGCCTATGGGCTTTTCTGACTTTCACAGGGGCTGCGAACAATACCGTCTTTACCATAAGGGCACACGGGGCCCGTGCCCAGGGCCCCCATTCTCAGGGGGCCCCGTAGGACCGACAATTTCTGTCAAACATTTATTCTCAAAACATTTTTGTCGGGCACATTACCCTTTTTTCGCGGCACATTCGTTAAATTTTGTGGGTAATAATGTCAGCCATACTCTGAGCTGTTGAGTGTGTTACTGAAGCAGTAAAATTCTTTCAATTTGTACAAAAATTGTTCAATTCATTTTTCAACTTCGACAAAACGGTGGAAAATTTTGACATGGCATTTAGGTGCAAATAGAGTCCTGAAGTCTCTTTCAGAAACAAGATGGTCTGCACGCGCCAATGACATTAATGGTAAAATAAATATTTCTGAAGCATTGTCTGTCATGTCGCTTTTTTACTTTCCAAAAGGGCCCCAAATTCTTGTGTGCCCAAGGGCCCCAGCCTAGTTTAAGACGGCCTTGGCTGCGAAATCCATGCCGGCCGGCCGGACTTTAACCCACGCTGGGTGTTAAAAGTACATACACAGTTTTGATTATTGTATGATGTTTAAAGGAATGTGATATGCATGATATGTAAAATTAAGTCAAGAGATCCAAGAGTTTAATTATAAACGCCAGAGCTCCGCCCCCAAGCTTTAGAATATTTTACAAACAGGATTATATCGATGCAAACAGTATATAGCCGGTGGCGGTAGACGCACGAATGGTATGTTTTGCTGGTTCGGGTCCAGCCTTGTAGTATATTCGTAAAGTAGTTCTGTTTACTGGGTTCTTTCTTAAATTAATGTGTTCTTGCTTCACGGTCGATTATACATACTTAATACATATCACATTCCTTGGAATAAGCGACGTACTTGCTTAGTGCGAAAAAGTATATTAAAACTTTTTAATATAACCTATGTATGGCTTGATTTGGGCTTTCATCGTAAATAACAGAACACAACTTCATTTGAATAAACCTCGGAATAAACTACGTACTATTTCATAGAGCCATGCTATTTTAGGGGGAAATGTTTACTTTAGTTTTAAAATGTCTTCACATTTAATAAAGTATATTGTTGCAACTGTGTTATTGCAATAAAAATTGTCTGAATAAAAATATTGCATTTAATTTAATTACATTTTAGGCATGAAAAAAAAACACAAGGCAGGTTTTTGCGTCCCATGATTTAAGTTTTTATTTTGTAGAACTAGACACGTCATGATACTAGCCCACAAAATAGCTCGGAATGCGGTTCATACTTGACCATTTCGTTTTTACAATAAACAGTCTCATCACTGACATATGTTTACATTTTTATTTAATAACAAAACAACTTCGCATTCATTCGCAATTCGCTATTAGATTAATCATTAAGACTTCACTTGTCGGTAAAACATGTTCTGGCAACATGTATTAATCTGTCTCCTGGGACAATTTCTACATTGTCATACACTTAGGCCGATTCGAGCGAGTGTTAGCGTGGAACGCACTTACTTAACCGGTCACAACAAGGAAAGATTTTCTATAAAGAAAGACCTTGCGTTCATAAGTGAAGGATATTTTAAAATCGACGATGATGCGCATTACATTAAACTCGAAGCATTGCCCTTCGATTATAACTTCGTCAACGATACAAACTATCCTTTTAAAAGAGAGATCAAATATGCCGTACATAATTCAACACCGAACCCGATGCCACCGACTGAAGAATTACTAGTGATTGAAGACATGGAAACATTTCCACCGATCAAATCCGCATATATCAATGAAATGCACCCCTTTTCAAAATTCGCCGACGCAGTCAGGAAAGCTAACGGAAATACCAAAACGCTCAACTTGCCACACAGCATACCATTTTAAAACCAATAGTGTATGAAGCTAGAAGGAATAACTTGCGAACTCAGGAATCATCTACAAACAAAATATAAATCATGATACGTTATTGAAATAATTATCTGATGGAGAAAAAGATCAATGTTGACTTGAAAGTATCCTTCAAAACATTGCTTTTGATTGGATATGTTGTTGTCTAAAGAAACTACGGACATTCTACATACATGCTACAAAATCTACAGGTCTCCTCTTGCGTCCTCCATGAGGCAGACTGCGAACCCTTGCTCTGATAGGTATAGGATATATCTACCTCTGGAGCAGCGAACCCTCGCATGGGGTAAGTACAGGGTAGCCGATCCTGACACACAAATAATATATCGGAATTCGCCGTTTTCAGACTGAAATATTTAAAGATTGTTCTTGAATTATTTCAAGTGCGAAAATAAATAAAGTGGTAATAGTTATATTAAATATAAAAAATATGTAGTTAATATTAAAGATATCATTTCAAAATTTGTGTAGTGTTAAATTTCTTGATAAGGCTTATCTATTACATACATAATATATCCTTAAAGTATTTTGATTATGATTGATTACAATTATACTTTATTTAATGAATCTAATAAAGCCTTGCCTCAATCTGACGCCGACAGTAATTCTTCGTATATTATATTAAAATTGAGTTGTTAACAGATTTGATAACATAATATGTAAATTGTGTTTGTGTAATGCAAGCAGCGGCGTAGCGCTAATGTCCTTCACTTGCGGCTACCTACTTACTCTCGTATTAAAAACAGACCACGTTTTTGCGACACTTTTCTTTGATATAAGTTTCTTTGTCGCGATAATTATACACAAGTTTTTCATTATCGCCTCCCCCGCTCTGCGCCGGCGACGCCGTCTATTTCGCAATGGCTACACGACGACGTGCTTATTAAATCGGGCCACAAACTATGAATGTCAATGTCCGGTCAAAGCAGCATCGTCTATAAAAGTGTTTCGTTTTGACCTCCGGTTGCATTGTCGATTAGCCGACTGAACTGCAAGCATCTATCGAGATGTCGGGAGTAGTACTGTTGATGTGCTTAGCGTTCGCTGCGGCGAAGGGAGAGATGCGGGAGACGATGGAAAGGATGGTCATGGTTCGCACATCGGGTTCCGACCTGCAGCCGGCGGCGACCGGTTACATATACAAGAGCGACGGCCAGGGACCCGTCAACATTATAAAGCTCGAGGAGAGTGACGTGATCAAGCACCTGGAGGCGATGCCCGCGATCTATGACCAGCCCGAAGCGTTTGCCGCGCCCATACCGGTCGCCGCAGGACCCTTCTACGCCAAACGGGAGGAAGGTGTCGGAGCCGCCTACACGATACCAGTGGTGGAGGTTTCCGGAGACGAGGCCGGAGCATCCGAAGAGACCTCATCTTTTGCACAACTCGTCGATGGGAACGGGGGATACCACGAGGATTTTGACAAAATCTACGCGGGCAACTTCGGCGGGAGCGGCGGGTACGGTGAAGGTGGTGGTCACGGTGGCTACTATCACGGCGAGAGCGGCGCCGGCGGAGACTACGGCTCGCAGCACCATACCTCCCACGGCGGAAGCGGCAGCGAGGGATACGGCTCCCACCACGAGTTCGGGGCTGGAGATGCGGCCCACTACGGAAAGGGTCACCACGACGGATTCAGCTCCCAAGGCGGCGGTGACAAGGCCACTCACTACGACGAGGCGGCGGCCTACGGTGAGCATTACTCGAGCGGGAAGCGTTACGAGAGCGAAGACCACGGCAACAAACACGGGCACAGCAAAGGCGAGAAGACCACTGGGTTTCACAACCTATACGATAAAGACGAGTTCAAAAAAGACCACGACTTTTACGATGTCGCGGACCATAACGGACACTTCCAAAAGCACGGTTCAGAGGGCTCCCACCACGGGTCTTCCGGAGGTGACTTCAAGAAGGGCGGGTCTCACGATTCGGGGTACCAGCATGGAGGGTTCGGAAAGCATGGCTTCTCCGATAAGGGTCATGTCGACGACCACCACGGCGGGTACACCGGTTCGCACGGAGGCGACAGCTACCACCATCACCACGGCGACTTCGGCTCGCAGGGTAGACAGTCAGCCGGCAAACAGTTCGGCTACGAGGTCAAACATTGAGAGTGGCGTGTTAAAGTTGTTGCTTTTGTTGTTGATAATTTTTGGTACCTAGGTATTTGTATTTGTCTGTTAAATAAATTGTCTGATTTTGTATAAAGCTAAGCTGGTGTTTTATTACTTATACATTCATAGGTAGACAGATATGATAGTGCCCGTATTTTTCATCCAGTTCAACGTAGCCGTACAATATAAGGAAAGTCCTGGCATGGCACCTAGTGTTTGTCCATGTGGCGTTTTGGGCTATAATCATAACGTAGCCATCTAATTTCAGTAAATAAATAAAAATATGGCTTTGTTATTGAAAATGAAAGAATACGTCTCCTTATTTTAAGTTTTAAGATTGTACTTCTGACGTGTTATAATAGGCATTATCCAACCTCAATTTTTACTCGGTTTGTAAGAATGTAACCAAACTTTTTCTTTATTCGAAATGAATGATCGCGTTGGACATAAAAAAATATTATTATCGTTTTAATAATTTCTTTTGGACACAACGAGTCCTTCATTTACATATTTTTTTCTCTTGACTTGGGAAGTACCGACTAAACTATCTTTAGGAAAAAATCTGTGTGATTAAAGTTTAACATAGTTTATTTTCAGCTATTTGCTACGTCTCCGTTCGTCAAAATTTGCTTCAGAGTTCCCTACTTTTAGGCCTCTTAAGTCAAAGAAATATAATAAATCCGAAACATATTTGACTTTGACCCGCGTACAGTTTCCTAACAAATGCGTGGCGTTTATTGTGATGCGCTCCGTACAATAAAAACAGTACACATTTAAATAAATTGGAATGTCAAGACGGAACGGATATAACCTAATGTATTGTGGGAATGGGAACAGGTGTCAGTAAGAATAATGAGGTCAAAAGGAGTAACGGGTTCTCGAAATGCTTTCTTGCATAATATCATCGAATTGGTGCAAAAAAACTTTAATCGTAACCCTCAAAGTACAAACTGGGTTCCAAAACATGGTTTTGTAGCCCCAGCGAAATATCGAAAGCACATGGATGTCGTCGAAGGTCTCTATGAGGGCCTGGCATACGTCATATCGAGCTTAACAATATTAATACCGTAAATGTTAATGGCTGTTTTCATCCAATGCAATGTACCCCCAACTACCCAACCCCAGTTTTACATGGATTACGAACCATGGGGCAGCTCACATTCGTGACGAAATGCACTTATCCAAAACAGAAAGAGAAATAAAGTGGTCCATGACTGGGACGAGGATTTTAACCCAGACCTCTGGTATGCAAGGCAAGTCCCCGCGCCACTAGGCTACATGCCGCTCTAGTCTAGCATCGAGTTGATTATGGACCCCGTATACCAATGAGTAGGCGAGCTTGTTGTGGACTGTGGTCAGCGCAGTGATAAGCGCATTTCCTTCTACCGGGGTTTCGTTTCAGGTCAAATCAATTTTAAATGATAATATGTAATATACATATATTGTTACATTATTTTTTTTATAGTTAAGACAATATATTTTAATATCCCATACATTTGGTGTTAGGCAACGCCATTTTCATGGATTTCGTAATTCGATCGATAAATTTATTTTTATTTATTTATATGTTTATTTATTTATTCACACAAATATAAACAACAAATAATATTCGCTACCACTTAAACTGGCCCAAAGGCTGTATTATAAGTGGTAGGCTAGTTATATTCAACAAAGTTCACCTACACACTGATCTTGTGTTTTACAAACATTACAGTCACAATCACAATCAATGAACAATTATTTATTTCAATTATTAACATCATCATAGTCGGCATATGCCGGGTATTTTATATGAGGGTATTTTAATATATAAAAATACCCTCCGTGTCCGAATGTTGGCTGGAGGTTGATAACGATGTAATGTGTAAAACGATTTGATAATTATTTTAAAAAAAATATTGTTTTAATTATTTAATTGCCTGTTCCAATAGTATTGTTAAAGTGTACACAAATTGTCAGTCGCTACACAACCCTAAAATCCTGCGAATTGCGCCATAGTTTATTTTTGAATCATACTATTTCCTGCTACCGCTGTACTAACGTAGCAACGCGAAGCACTAACGCGTTCACAATAATTTAATCAGGTAGTAAGTAGCATTTACAACAGCCATGGGTCAAAACGCAACAACCCTTGATTCCATTAACGGCAGGCGTCACAGCATGTCGCCTTGCTCCGTGACGGGTCGCTATACCAGCACCCTCAACATCCCACGCCGAAGCTCTTTAAATAAGTTCAGAAAGTCAGCCTCCACTGTTGACCTTGACCAGAAATCGATTAACAGGAATTCAAGGTAGGTTATCGTTGTCTTAACACTGCACGCTCATCGCTTAATCACTGCAAAATGTATCCGGAATGGAACCTAGGCATCCATCGCATGTATGATAAAAGAAACAACGCCTTGCTGCCCCCCCCCCTGCTCCCCCCTCCCCTGTGCGCAAATACCACTGAGATCGACGATCTCCGTGGCAAATACAGTCAAACAAATATAATTATTTCAAAGAGGTTAGATCCATACCTACCGCCGGCTTATACTACACCTGCGAAAATAGAAAACTAGGTGCGTATATTGCACGGCTACATTGAACGGGATGGAAAAATCGGACAATTAAATTGGTGCGTTCACAATCATTCATTCAATGCAATGGTACCAGGCATCATGAAACTTGGATAAACCCTACTACCTAGTAAGTGACCTAGAATTTTACGTGGGATCGAACGACAAGTCCCTTAGTCTCCTCTTCAAGATACTTAAGTTCAACTGCATTTGTGTACTTAAAGCAACCCACATAAGACAGCAAAACATGTTTGCCAGGCGAAAACATTGTCCAACCGCGCAACCTCGCCCGTAACCTGCCTCAGACCGCAACTGACGGTGGCCATATCCCCGTAGTACACTAATTACTAAACAGCCCAATATAGGTTGCAAAAAATTACAGCGGACACGATCAGCACTGTTGCAAGCCACGCGAGTCAATGCTGGTGGAACAGCAGCTGGTGAACATAAACACGGCCAGCGAGGAGCAGTTAATGACCTTGTCAGGGGTGGATCGGGTCGCCGCGCGCGCCATCGTGCAGCGCCGTCACCTCATGGGCCCCTTCGAGGAGCTCAACGACTTGGTGGCAGTCCCAGGTGGGTTAAAACAGACAATTGCAACGGCTCACGGCAGCGAGTACGTCAGGGGTGGACTGAGCCGCCGCTCGCGCCATTTTGCAGGGCCAACGCCTTATACGCCCCTTTGGCGAGCTTCCCCTGGGCTAATATTGCGGCAGTAGGTTTATTAATTAATTAGTTAGCCATCCATGATCGAGTTTCTTGCCAGGTCTTCTTTGCTGTGATTGCTGAACTGGCAAATGATAAAATGATCGAATATGACAAATCCGAGTGCAAAGCACTGTCTATGGATGATGAATAAAAATACAGTACAATTAATTTATAATTTTGCTTCATTTTGCTGATAGCGTTCGACAAATGTATTCATTCATCATTGCTGAGACAGCGATGGCGCCCAAATGCATTCGGAATTGTGACAATGCCTTGCCGTATTGACAGCAAACGCTCTGTTGTAATCGGCAGGAAATAAAGTGCCTTCCAGAGTTTACAAAAAAATTACAAAAAAAATACAATCGGCTTCGTCTCGCGTTAGGATAATGTAGTGTAGAACAAGGAGTATTATTAGCCTTGCATGTCCACGCAAACGACATTCAGTTCGTGCTCACGGATAGCAGATCGACGGTGCTTTCAACGATTTGTCTAAGTTCATGCATGACCCGAATGACCTGGTGGTATCACGCTCATCGTTGGATGGAGTCCATAGACTTCTATATTATCTAAATGAAGCTAACCAGACGCCCATGATCTCGTTTCAGGAGTCGGCAAGAAGAAGCTGAAGCGCATTCGATCTGAGATCAGCACGAGCAGCTCCGACTGCGGCTGCCGCGACTCCGTCGACAGCGGCGTGTTCGCGTCGCCTCCGCCGCACTCGGAGGAAATTCCTATTGTAGCCGAGCCGTAGGAGGATAGGTGCCGGCAAATAATTGGAACCATGACGGCACGCCTACCCTGCGCACACCCGAAGCGACCCAAACATAGATTCCTACGCACGTGTTTCAAGTAAACGTCGTTGTGTTTTTGTTAGCAGTGTATAGACAGTAAGACACCGGTTGCAAGTGGGCCGGTAAAGAATGCGGACGTTATTTACCAATTTAATTTAATTTAAAAATAAGGAGGAAATGAGGAAAATATGTATGAAAAATCAAAGTTTGAAGGGCGCCTCAGATATATACTATAATTAAACATGTGTTTAAAATACAGATAAATAATCAATTTATCTTCCATCACGTAGAAATTTTGAAATAAGTTTTAATTAATAAATAATAAAAACCGGCCAACTGCGAGTCGGGCTCGCACACGAACAAGATTTAAAACAAAAAATCAAGTTTTTTGTATGGGACCCCTTTAATTTCCATAAAAACTTAACCCATATAGGTAAGCAAGGTTGCCGTAACGCCAATTTAGGTGACAACTTAGACTACCGGCTCAGACCGGACCCAGCGTTGCTTAACTTCGGAGAGCGATCGCCGAAGTGTCGCGCCACTGGGCCACTGAGGCTGACAATTAAATTAAAATTATTAATATTGCACTATTGAGCGGCTCGTAGCCTAGTGGCGCGGGGACTGGCCTAGCGTACCAGAGGCCCAATACCAACTTGCACCACTGTCTTTCTCTTTCAGAGTTCGATAAGTGCATTTCGTCACGAATGCGAGCTGCTCCATGGTTCGGAATCCATGTAAAACTGTAGGTCCCCTTCCCCTACAAGGTGGGTTTAAGCCCGCCCGGGTTGGTACCATCGCATTGGATGAAAAGATGGGCCCGCGGCAATGAAAAATTGTCCGTGTTTTCCATCCAGTTCAATGTAGCCGTGCTCATAAAGGGAAGGTCCTGGCATGGCACCTAATTCCTTCGGGAATGTGGTGTATTGGGCTAATATCATAACGGTAGTTGAGTGGTATTCCATGTCAGGTCGCATAAAAAAAAAACTTTGTTTGATTTGATATTGTATTTTGTTTTAATATGATTTTCAAACGTATTTATATTGTACTTTGTTTGATTTGATATTGTATTGTGCTTTAATATGATTTTCAAAATTAATAATATTGTATTTTGTTTGATTTGAAATTAAAATCAGATTTAAAATAATATGTATTATGTACTCATTTTGATTCAATATTGTATTTTTTAATGTGGTATTTTATTTAATATTGGATAATGTGTTAATATAAAATTCTTATGTGTAAAACATGTTCTAATGCCTAACGGTGAAAGGAATGAATAAATGAATAAATAAATGAAATGAATAATTCTAATTAT
The DNA here is from genome assembly GCA_946894095.1 of Incurvaria masculella. Taxonomy (NCBI): domain Eukaryota; kingdom Metazoa; phylum Arthropoda; class Insecta; order Lepidoptera; family Incurvariidae; genus Incurvaria; species Incurvaria masculella. The sequence continues at coordinate 11,813,059 of OX335641.1, read as the reverse complement.
TTTTAAATGTTACCTATTATTTGTTATAGCGGCAAAATTAATACACACTCTGTAAAAATTTCAGCTGTCTATTACGGTTCATGAGATACAGCCCTGTGACAGACGGACGGACGGACGGAAGGACGGACGGACGGTCAGCGGAGGCTTAGTAATAGGATTCCGTTGGCACCCTTTGGGTACGGAACCCTAAAAATGACGGAGGCACGAGAATTTTCCATGGTAAACGCCGAGGTAAAGACAATAGAACACAGAGAGACGGCTACACCCCTTCGAAGTTGGAAATGCACTACGACTACGAAAATATTCTACATCTTTGCTGCAATATTGCGAGAAGATACGCGTATCTTATTAGCGACATTTATGAAATGTATGTTCAAAATCGTTAAAAAATATATTTACTTTTATGTATAGTTAATATTTAGATATTTTGTGAAGTTTGAAAGTTTAGAATTAGTCTATATAAAAAAAGATGCCTACTTTTTTCTATATAGATTTTGACAGAACCGAATACGAGAACTTTTCGCATTCGCTTTCCTGGGTAGATATGATGTCATTTCATCCCATACTTCGACAGCGTGCACTACCTAGGCACTACGGAATAACAGAACGGATTACGTAATTCTGTATCTTCTGTTAGTTTTAAAATTGCGAAAAAAAACCCGTGCGAGGCCGGGGCGGGTCGCTACTAAATAAATAATAACAGCCGTATTCAGAGTGGGCGGACTAACTTTAATACGCAGGACTAAGCCAGTTTTTGTATGGTTAGTCCGGTGCTAATCTCGTACTAAGTTTTGACAGGCCCTCTTTGAATACGACTGTAAAGCACCTGGCCGGCCGGCAGGCTTTCCTCCGAGTAAGTTCAAAAACACGTGGGGAATAGTTTTGTGACTTTTGAACATTGACATCATTGACATATAAGTACACCTTTACATACAAACTCTTTGACATAAATAACTGTTTAAAGCAGGGAGCAATGATTTTTGCTGATGCTTTTTAAATTCAACATATGCTATATATTCTACAATAAAAAACTCTCGGTGGAAGTTTTAATGAATCACTTAATATTTATATTATTCGTTTTAATAAAATGTATAGCGGGAAAAGAATATTCCCTAAATTAATTTCAATAATATAAGGTGCCAATTTTGTTTTCAGAACTTTTTTAGTTTTTAAATAATCAGTTTATTTCTATTACGGATTATCAATTTCACGCACCCGCCGACCCAAGCACGATATGTACCCGAACACAATGCTGCGTCATTAGATCATTACGCGCCGACATTGCCCAATGCATTTTTTCATTATCAATATCTTTCTCGACCTCGCAGACTCGCAACACAAGTACTGCCTTCTGATCTGCTCCCCGCATCACAAATCAGTATATAAATATTGCACGGCGCATAATCTCAGTATAATCATACGAGTGGTAGAACTGTACACACCTCAAAACATGGCAAGGATAGCTATTTATTGTCTACTGCTGGGCGCGGCGGCGGTATCGAGCGTCCATATCCGTTACGAACCTCTACCTCTGTTGGCGCCTGCGGGTTTCGCGGTGGCACCTCAGGCTAGCGGGTACATTTACAGAGCCGACAACGATGGTCCGGCTAGCCTCATTCAGTTGGGGGCGCACGGGTATAGCCAGCCCCAGCCCTTCGCGCCACCACTTCCTCTCGCTGCGCAACCAATCTATACCAACATCAAAACCATTCAGCCCGCTCTCAATAACTACGCAGTTGTAGAGCCAGTTGTGCACGCGCCGATTCTAGCACAGCCTATAGTCACCGCGGATGTTGAAGATGATGACGATGATAGTGAAGAAGACGACGAATCGGAAGAGAGTGACGAATCTTCGGACGCTGATTACGAAGGCGACTACAACAAAGAATACGCTGGAATCGGAAATGCTGGGCTTGGCTACCACCACGGCCACGGATTTGAGCGAGGCGGCGGAAACAACTACAATGACGAAGGTCACTCCAGTCACGGTGAGAAGGGAAGCAAAGGTTACAACAGCAACCATCACAGCGATAAGGGTGAATCTGGACACCACGGGAGCGAAGGGCGTAAAATATTCTACGAAAAGGGAGCGGGTGAAAAGGGAAGTCACTTCGACGAAGGCGATAGCTATGGTGGCCACCACGAAGCCGCCTCGGGTCACAAAGGCGAAGATTTCGGTGAAAAGAAAAGTCACAGCAAGGGTGAAAAGACGGACGGATTCCACAAAGTGTACCATAAGGACGAGTACAAGAAAGACACGGATTTCTACGATGAATCCGACAACAGTGGTCACTTTAACAAACATGGCTATTATAAAAACCGTCACGGGTCGTCTGCTGGCGGTCACAAGAAAGGAGGCAAGCACTCTTCGGGACACGAACAGAGTGACTTCGGGAATAAGGGACACCACGCCAAGGGTCACCACGACTCCGGTGACCGAGGGTACGCGGCGGAGGATGGCGGAGAGAGCTACCAAAACTACCATGAAGACTTCGCCAAGAAAGGGGGAAACTCTAACGGCAAGGCGTACGGGTATTCGGAACACTAAGCCCCGGTTGCACGACGAGAAGGCCGAATTAATCAATGTTCAAACACGTCACTTTTAGTGAACCGCATAGAGTTCCCTCCATACTGTCCACACAAAGCGACGTGTTTGATCATACTTTGACGTTGATTTTGATTTTTTGTGCTTTCGTGCACTCGGCCCTAAGCCCCGATTGCACAAAGCTACGGCCGAGTTAATCAATGTTCAAACACGTCACTTTTAGTGAACCGCACGGAGTAGCTTCCGTACTGTACATACAAAGTGACGTGTTTAATCATACGTTGACGTTGATTTTTATTTTTGTGCTTTCGTGCACTCGGCCCTAAGAATTTAGACGTCAATGTATCATTGGCAATAGTCTGAAGAGTGTTTTGATTAGCATATTTTGTAAATTATTGTATGGTTTTTATTGTTGCTTTGTGATACTCAATTCAATGTTATGTTTGTATGAAGCTCTTGTAATAATAATAAATATTTTGTACGCTGCATTTAATGAGTTAATTTCATAATACCTATCGCCTTTAATACGTATAACGATTGTGTAAAAAGTGCCTCAGGTCTCGTCGCTGACGCCGCACTCACATAGTCAAAATTATAGGCTTAGCCCCGATTGCACGAAGAGACGGCCGAGTTAACCAATGTTCAAACACGTCACTTTTAGTGAACCGCATGGAGTTCCTTCCATACTGTCCATACAAAGTGACGTGTTTAATCGTATGTACGTTGACGTTGAGTTAGATTTTGTCATTTCGTGCACTCGGCCCTTAGTATGTAAAGACATGCAGAGTCAACTGACGGATGAGACCAAAATCGTTTCATACATAATGTACTGATTTTTTTTTATTTTTTATTTATTTGACTTCAAAAGAAAGGAGGAGGTTCTCAATTCGTCGGAATCTTTTTTTTTCTCTGTTTTTTATGTATGTTCACCGATTACTCGAAAACCCCTCAACAGATTTGGAAAATTCTTTTTTGTTCGAAAGGGTATACTTTCTAGCTAGCCCCATTTTTTTTATCAAAATCGGTTCAGTAGTTTGGTACTTATGTAAAACAAACAACGAAGTTTCGGAACCAATGTACCCAGGAATGTGATTGTTTTCTTTACAGTAGCTTTCTTTTAGGGTGAGATTACTCAGTAAGAGAGGTTTAAAAGAGGGCAAATTGTACACATTTTAAATCTCAATTTAAATCATGAAATGAATATAAAGAATATTCATTTCATTTATTCAATCAAACTGTATGTGAAATGTATTTTTGGTAAAAAATTAAGAATTATTATTATTATTAAAGAATTATTATTATTATTATTATTTAAGGGGGGTAAAAGAGGGCCAATCGTACTCATTTTAAACTTCTAGAGCCGCTGAACCCAGAAATGTCTTAGTAGGTTTTTTTATGCTTACGTAGTAAATATTTTTGGAAATCCTACTATTAGGGGGGTAAAAAAGGCCAAATTTAACACATTTAGGCGAAAACCACTCATGTGGAAACCTTCGAAACCAATTATCCTAGAAACTTAAAATTTTCAGTCACTTCTTTGACGATGAAAAGGCTCGCTCACAACGGATTTTACGAAATTCAACTATCAAGGGGAAAAACGAGGCCGATATGTGCACATTTTCATACAACACTTACGTAAGAAACAGACTCTCCGGAACCGCTGTAGCCAGAAATATGAATATGAAATATTCACAGTAGCTTTCTTTTAGGATGAGAAATTTAGAAATTCAGCGGTTCCGGACATTCGTTGTTTTGCCTTGATATGGTTCCGTGCCCAAAGGGTGCCAAAGGAACCCTATTACTAAGCCTCCGCTGTCCGTCCGTTCGTCCGACGGTCCGTCTGTCCGTCTGTCACAGGAGTGTATCCCATGAACCGTAATAGGTATAGAGGCAGCTGAAATTTTCACAGATTGTGTATTTATTTTGCCGCTATAACAACAAATAGGTTAAAACAATGTAAAAAAATAAGGGAGTACAAACCATACAAAAACGTTATTTCATGGTTTAAAATCTTGTACAATAGTACGGTGCCATCTTTTTACAATGCCAATGGTCACCAAATATCTAAAACATTGATCAAATAAAGCTCCTTTTAGTATAATTTTGGATTGTGACAAGAATTGTGCGCATGATCTTCTTTCGACTTTGTATTAATCCAGTCAAGATGTACATCCGTGCTTGCAAATGGTCCAATCGTTCTGAATTTTTTATACGTTGTTGGGACCTTAGCCAAGAGTAAGACACTAGATTTGCAATTTCCAAAATCCTGTGCGACCGGTTTTATAAGATATCAATATCTTAGTGAAAAAATTGGCCTGACCAGTATAGTCACTAAATACACTTTTAACTAGAATAAATGTGCTATAATTCAAGACCAAAGTGAGCTCTGTACAATTTTTGGTTCCCGAGATAGTTACACCTCTTCGAAAATAGGCATTTTTTTTTCCAAAAAGTGAATTTTTTTTCGAAGTGGTCACTTATTTTGTGTAATATAATCTAAAATACGCATCCTATGTCAAATATTATGTGAAGTATATTTATAGCAAATTTAATAAGCTTTCATTAAAGACCAGATGGATACTTTTAGACCGTACGGTTCTCTCAAAACCGGCTGATAACAAAAACAGTCATAAGTGGGTTTTAGGGGAAATGCAAATCAACTGTTCTCACATCTTATTGTTTTCATCAAATTATTGAACAAAAAGTTTTTTTTCCAAAAAGTCAAGTAAACCAATTTATTGGGAATTACGTCATCATCAAATATTGTTATGTATATACATATATTAATGCTTGTACATACATCATGCACATACTATAAGGATTTATTAATTTATATTCCAAAAAATCTAAATTATATAACTGATGTTTTGTGTTTTGGTTGCTGAAGATCATGATTTTTTTTATTTTCGAATGCCCGAGCTCGAGGGGTTGCACAAAGATGTGGCTGATGGACGCAGGGAGAGGCGACCAGTCTGTTGTCGGGTCACCTTCAGCAACCGAGCATTACAGCTCCACATCCAGCGCGATTTGGCATCGGATGACTGGCAGAGGACTGAGAAGTGGAGCCCAGCCTTTCTGCACGAGCAGCTCCAAAGCAACTGCATTTACAAAAAAAAAATCCCGGAAATAATTGGTTACTTTAATTATTGTACGAAAAGCTATTTTGATACCTAACTATTTATATACAATTTCTTTATTTTATTTTCTTTTAAAGTCGGTGCCTCGGGTCGACGTTCTGCAAGGGCTGTAAGTAGTTAGATTAAGATCACCTATTAGTAAAAAAATATATACGTAGGTAGCTACGCATATTACGATATTTTATTTAGCTTCAAAATAATGATCTGAGGTTATTCTTTAAGTTTTCCTTTGAAATATTAAATATGCAATAGGAAAAGTTAAGAAATTTGATCGACTAAGAATCAGTGGTTCGCCCCTTATTTACCATCAAAAAAGGGTTTTTGTCCGGGTTTTTACTCCCGTTCACTAACAATATATAAATGAACATGCCACCATTATTTCTTCAAGAAAAACTATAAAAATATTTTTAAAAAAACATTTCACATTCCATCAGCGCGACTCCAATGTACTGATAACGATTTCAGAAGTTGTCTCATCGGGCAGATGTGTTTTATTTAACTCCCTCTAACTCATGGTAGTGGTACTCGAGTTGACGTCCCACGCTTTCTTCGTCTTGTAAGGAGAGCGCGATTTGCTAGGTCTATGGTCAAAATACAGTACCTTAATTATTAATAAGTAATTCATTTATATTGTATAATATATATTATGTCTAAGTAATTCATAACATTTGGTATCAAAATGTTAACATTACGAGTATATGTAATCAAAACTAGCCAGATATAAATCAATTATATTACACGTTAATACATACTATATTCGAAAATACTTTTTTCCCGGCCTATTATGTAATGGTTTTGTCGAGACAGAAACAATTTTTTTTACAAAATTAGTGACAAGACATAAAGCGTTAGGTAAGTACGAACTGAGAACAATACAAGAAAAATAATAGAATTTTGTTTTAAGGTGAACATTTATTCAGTTTTAAGATGCAAAGACAGACTCGCGAGCTCACAGCTGCGAGAGCCACTCGTACTAAGTTTTGGCAGGTGCTCTCTGAATACGACCGTTAGGGTTGGTCTTTATCCCCTGAACCCAGTTTCAGCCATTTACGTTATCGTTACCGTTTTTGTCGCTACGCGTCCTACCTAGTCTATGAAGGATAGGTATATTATATATACAGGGGCGAACTTAGACCCTAGGTAGCTTGAACATAATTTTTCTACCTTTGGCTATGAACAAGCTGTATCCGTAAATCAGTAAATTTTTTTGGCCGGGAGGGGGACTTCTACAGGCGTTCTACTATTCCCGTGCAACTTTTTCCCACCGGAATGATTTCCCGGGACACTTGTATTTTTGTTTGTCCCGAGGTAGATAAAAATATTAACATGTTTCTGAATATTATAACTATGACTAAATCAGAAAAAAAACTAGACAACGAATCGTTTTTCTTGTACAAAACGTATTACAGTAAAAAAAAATTTGGGGGCAGCTCACCGAAGTATTTTTTTTATGTAACTCGACATGGATGGCTTATATCAAACTGACCGTCAGATACTAGCCTAACGCACCACATGGGAACTCAGTGCCACTGGATGGAAAAAACGGACAATTATCATTGCCGCTTCTTATTATTTTCAAAATGTGATTACAATGCCTCAATGTAATATCGTTGGATAACCTGAAATCAATAAAACGACGGATCCAGTCTTAATACATACAATTATTAAATTATATTTATTCCCTCGGGTGGGTAACGACACTCTCTAATTAGCAAAAAACCGGCCAAGTGCGAGTCGGACTAGCACACGACGTGCTCCGTACCATTATACAAGATTTAACTTTTATTTATAACACTATAACACTATATTTTTGTTTTTTTTTACTATTTCCTGTTAAAGCGACAACAGAAATACATACGTGTATTTATTTTGCCGCTACAACAACAAATAGGTAAAATAAAAAAATATAGATTGATCGATTAATTGATTTTTTTTAATAAGCCACAGAAAACTTTACAAAAGGTAGTATAGTGCAATAATAACGTAAGTGGGGCGCAAAGGCGGGCTTATCCCTCAAAGAGATTTCTTCCAGCCGACCTATATATAAAATATAAATGTAAAAAATTTAAATATATAAAAATTAAATAAAATATATCACGCAAAAAACGTGATGTTCTGGTGTTGAATCTTGTACGATGGTACGGAACCCTTCGTGTGCGAGTCTGACTCGCACTTGGCCGGTTTTTTGTGTTAAAATTTGTAAGATGGTACGGAAGCCTTCATGTGCGACTGCGACTCGCGCTTGGCTGGTTTTTTATAAAGTTCTAGGTATGAGGCCGTTTATAATTCAAGGGAAGACAGGTATGGAAGGTAGATCTTTTTAATATGCAATTTAAAGTTAAAACTGAAATATGGCACCGGTTACGCATACAAAAATCTAAGTTCATTACACATTTATACCTATAACAACACATTCTTTAAAAAAGAAAAAGTAAAATTCATTAAAATTCGGACACAATCAACTTAAAAATGAAGGAAGATACATACATTATGTAAAGCGTAGGTCACTTGAATTCATTGATCTAATTCTTCGTCTCATCGCGCCGAACCTTGACCGTCTCGGTCTAGCGGCTTCATTCACCACGACTACGCCGCCAACTGTGTCCAACCTCCCGTAATTAGTATCAGCGCTGCAAAAAACCACATTCTTAAGCCTTCATACTAAATTTACAACAAAGGCTATATAAACCGGAGCTCTGTCATGTATGTCAGTGTCGAAACCAATATCGATTGCGAAATACAAAACAAAAACTGAAATGTACACGAAGGTATTGCTTTGCTTTTGTTTGCTGCTTAAGTGGGTCGACTGCTTACCTAGAAAATCGCCCACCTTTGACGAGATTTTATCGAACAGAGATCTGTCTTCGATCATTGAGGATTACCAAGTTGAAGAGGATGACGTCGGGACGCAAGATTTTGCTGACCATCTCGGTTTTGGAAAAGAGAACAAAAGCGACGCGAGTTCGAAAACGGGAAGTGTATCTTTATCCGGATCAAATAAAAACAAATCGTTTAAGAATGGCTTGAAGGGAGTCCACGACATCAGGGACCAACAGGGATTCTACAAACTCGGCGGAGCCCACAGACTTGGAATCGTCGATGATGCAGATTTTTACGCCCAGAAAGACGCCATAGAAAACGACAGCAAAGGAGTGGACGTCCAAGAGGAGAAAAGCTACAGACGGGGGTCGAAGACTAGAGGATTCCACAGAATTCATCACAAGGACGAATTTAAAAAAGATAGATTGTTTTATGATGACAATAATAGCAAAGGAACTCTGAAAAGATACGGCGGAAAAGGAGTGGCCAGTAGGGCAGGTATTGGAGGCAGAATTCATAAAGGAAGATTTCATCACGACCTGCAGGAAGGGGTTTACGGAAAACAAGGCTACTTTGATAAAGGCTCTCTCGACAAGCAGTTAGAAGGATTCGCTAATTCACAAGGGTTTGATGGAGCATTTAAGCTAAACCAAGAAAGTGGTTTTTCTGACGAATCAAAGTGATGAACTTGCAAGGACTGTGTTTTAAATGTTTCATCGAAAATATTACTTTGACAAGTAAAATAGGTCGTGCATTAAAAAAAAATATAACATATCTTTTTGTTTAATTGCTTAGGAAGGATAACTGCCAACTCAATGCGACGAATTATGCCGTAACCATAGTAACTTGTATCCAAAGGTAGAAAAGATGTTGTGTTGTTGAAAGAGAAAGTGCTTTCCCTATTAAACAGCGATTTGGAATAATTGTTCTTTTTTATTACCATTCAATTTTAAGTACCGAACTTAGGTAACAGAAACAGCTTACCTACCAGATACTCTCATAAAATACTAGTAACACCCCCGCGACTCCACCCGAGTAAATTCCGATAATAACTTTTTCCTCGACTTAATAATTTGAATAAATTGGATTAACCCTAACATCAAAGCCTACGTAGATATAATAACAGTGAAATGAAAAAATCGTATATCTGACTATCTCCGGACTAACCATACAAGATGCGATATAGTTCGAAGATAATCGGCCTTTTTCGGCGTTTAGCATTACCAACCGTCAAATTTGGTACTAGGTAGGTATCTGTTTAGTGAAATAGAAAAAAAAACAATTCACTAAACTTGTTTATTGATATGGTGAACATGAGACCGGGAATCACAGATTTTTTACACCCCTGCGACATCAGGATATCAAAATCGGGAATACATCATCTGTTTTTCGTCGGACTGGAGTATATAACTCAGTAATTGAGTAATGTTTGGTTGTACTCTAAAAAACGAATAAAATCTGATTTATCTGCTGACGTAGTGAATAAGCTTTTGAAAATTGTAAATATAAATAGCCTGAGGAAAACGAGCGGCGCTCTAACATTTTTTGCGTCATGGAATTGGCCTCGGTTACAGCTTTGGAAATGTGTTAAAATGTATTGTCTACTAGACTCTACATTGTGTTAATACACATGCAATTGTAGTAGTTGATATGAGTTCAATTAATTTCGTGGCATGCAATATATTAGTTATATAATGTTAATCAAGACAGTAGGTATTGGCATGCTTTTATAAAACATCTTATGTGCATAATTACTTTTTTTATGTAGATCTTAAACACATTTTGTTCCTCTGCATTGTCCAATTGTGTGCTCTATGCTCTAGAATGTTTTCGAAATAATATCACTGACAACAAACAGGATTTATTTAATTTAATACGGTTATTCCTCTTTAAACTTCAAGAAAATTGAGGATCAAAAAGGATTTTAGATTAGTTTGAATATATCGACTCATTAAAACATTTCACAGATTGTATTGAGAAACCGACTCAAAAAAATCTTGACACGTACTTAAATCGAATGTAAGTGCAATAAATGGCAATAACATATTAATTATCCTATGAATCTTGCATGCTAGACCGGGATAGATACGGTTTGAGAAGCACATGAAGTCCGAAACGGATTTTTTTTCTCAGAAATATATAATTTCATGTTCATATGCTTACATTAAGTTTGCAACATTTAGCGGGGCCCGGAAGATAGAAAAAAAATTTAAAATGTATTAAAAAATATATATCTCCTAAACAAATATTTAGAAACGTTATTAAAAAAATGTATATGTTAAGTCTTTAAAGGCGTAATGTAACTGTGAATTTGCAAAAATTTTGTAATTACGGAAATGTATTTGAAAAAATGTTTTTACTAAAAAAAAATCTATGCCGCGAACCTAACTTGCTATTGATATATTTTTTCCTAGAATAAATAAAAGAAAATTTAATTCTTTAAAACTATACAACGAACGATTTTATACGTATTTCGAATTTTTTGTTTAGCTTTTGTGTGAATGTAAAAATTATAAATGAAAAAAAAATGTGCTTCTAATATTTGCAACATTTTACAAATTTCACAGAATATAGAGTTTGTGGTCAGTTTCCAATTTCAGAAAATAAAATAGAATTTTCATTATTTGCTTTGCAGATATTATGAAAATAGTACAAAAAAATAAATTTACACAGTTCCGTAAATAAGAAATTGTTGCAAATTCACAGTAATATTACACCTAAAATTAGCCAACATATAACATTTTTAAATAACATTTCTAAATATTTGTTTAGGCGATATCATTTTTTAAACATATTTCATATTTTATTTCTATCTTCCGGACCCCCCAAAATGTTGCAAACTTAATGTACACACGTCCACATGAAATACTACGTTTATGAGAAAAAAAATTGCATTTCGGATTTAAGGTTTTTCTAAGTGCTGATTTATAAAGTTCCTGGAGTATACCTACTACCCATCAAAATGTCGATCGATGTCGATCTCGAAGAACTCGAGATATATACTAAACTACACACTACAACAGGTAAGACCTACGTGTAACGCCGAGTACTTTTGCATGGTTTAGTCCACTGATTTGGTTTATTCATTGTATTTAAGTCATGGTTCATAGGATTGTTTTTGCATAATTTTTGGTTCGATATTTAAAACGAATTCGTATCTGGCAACGAAAACTTACTTACGAATTCAACACACTTTACAATATTAATTCTTTCGATATGCTTGTATCCGTAAAAATTAAATTTTCTATGCATTTTCTTTGATTAAACTTACGAATCAAAGTCAATCGTTGCTCATACGGCGACTTACCATGTCTTTCTCTACCATGAGAAGAAAACAATAACAATTCCTAAACAAAGAAGGTATTTTTATAAATGCTTGTGCAGAATTTTTTTGACAATATTAACGATGCAGTTTGGAGTTGTTGCTGTTGGAAAGAATCTGAAAATAATTGCCCAATTTCTTGTGCTTTTATTCTTGTGCACTATTATGAATTAAGGGCCAATGCATTTCTTCCCATGGGTGTTGTAAGAGATGATGATGCATTGTTAATTAGGGGTTCGGATTGTACGTAAAACTGTTAGATTTTACGTAGGGAGCTTACTAGGTAACTTACTGGGTAGTAGGGATAATCTCGTTTGGTTAGTACCATCACACTCTTTCGTTTCTCTAAGCGGTAATAAAAATTGTCCACGCTTTCAATCCCCTAGAAATGCTCGCGAAGAAATGCAGCGGAACCACTTGTATTTGTGCAATATAAGGAAGGCATGGCACTTGTTCCCGCATGTGGTTTGTTAGGCTAATAGTGGGCAATATCATAACATTAGGTATTACTATCCATGTCCAGTTATGTTTGAAAAAACTCAGGGCTTTTCACGCGGCGGGAGGAGACTTTCTCCGACGTTACGAGCTGACCATCAGAACGAACGTTATACCTACCAAGAATAGTCCGAGAAGCTATCGAGATCAAGAAGCACAACCACTTTATTGGAGAAGACTCTTTTAAGCTCTCTAAAATGTGGAACTCCAACAGCCACTCCAACAGGTCAAGCATAACGATACTATTGGCGACGATATGGTCAGCTCATACTGCCTGTCGCCTGAAGAAAGGAACGCAGCACAAGATAATTCTGCAACTACCCGCACCCACTTCTACAATCTACGATAACGGCGATACTGTCAATCAGCCAACAGTTGCGGGCGTAACAGTTGCCACCGCGCAACAGACTGAATAATCAGCTCGAATCGCCGGAAAGAGTCTCTCCCGCCGCGTGAACAGCCGTAAGATTTTTCAAAAATGTTTAACAACCGAGGTAATCTTTAAATTTTTACGTGTCCATTTACATAAAAACAGTGCCTTGGTGGCAACGGAAAAAAGGTTTTTCAAAAAAAGGTGACCTCTAGGAAGGTGACCTTAAGGCGCTAGGACTAGCCAACTACTCGCGCCATTCAAATGTACCTTTAAACAAATGTAATAATATGTAGTGGAACGCCTCAGCAAGTCCAAATAGAACTCCAGACTGATAATGGATTGTTAATATTTTTCCATCATTTATTTAAATCATAATAATAATAAAAAAGTCGATTTTTCACATTAGAAATCTGAAAGTAATATGATTTCTAGATATAAGCAAAAACAGCATATATGCGTAAAAAATGAATACATTTGCTTTTAGATTTCTACATTTAGTGAAAAAGGTAAAATACATTAACGAAAATAGGTTGATCCCTAGACAAGGAATCATATATTGTAAGAATGACACTTGTAATCGTCAGACTTAGTTAGTTAACATGGGGTGCCTCGTCTAACTTTCCGATTTGGCTAGTACCAGGGCCTTAATAAAATTGACGGTAGAGGTATAGAATTTAAATGAAAAACGGGTTTAATTTATGTTGGCAGAATCCTCCTACATATGATCCTCTTCTAATTCAACAAAATATTAACTAGTTGTGTGTATTCTTCTGTGGTTTCGTAATGACAAAGGCTTCTCAATACACACAAAACATCTATGAAAGCCCACCACGAATGAACGATTCCAGTGTGCATCTTCCAATAGAAAGCAAAAAAATTGCTGCTTTAGAAAAAACACCCATTCAGAACTTAGATGAAAAAGGAATCTAAGATTCAGAATATCAAAGATGAAGGAATAGTTACGAGCTACCGAATCAAAATAAACGATGGACAGAAAGCTATTTAAGACTCATCAGAATATCTTCTGGATGAAGGTCGAGAGTTGAAAGTCATCAACGAGGAATACACATAAGACGTGACTGTTGCTAGACTGTTGTTGTTATAGCCGCAATAATAATGCACCTGTGGCCATGGAGATGAAGACTTCACCTCCATGCCTGTGTCTATGTCTGGATCTACCGCCGAAAAAAATATGGAAGATCAGAAAGCCCTAGAGCAGAAAGCCGAGATATGTGTGAAAATGTTCTGCGTAGTGGTGAGAGCAGTGCCAGCATGCGCGTGCAACTACGTCACAGGAAATATTCAAAAACCACTGCGACGTCAGGAGGCATAACTGTAGGTTTGACACCAGTAAGTTTCTTTTTATTTTTCAAATACTCTCTTCGTTCATCCATTTGTTTTAATTTCGGCTATACCGGCTGTATCGTGAACATTTTTTTTACATCACTACATATCACTACATAGTATAAAACAAAGTCGCTTTCTCTGTCCCTATATCCCTATGTCCCTATATCCCTATATCCCCATGTATGCTTAAATCTTTAAAACTACGGAACGGAGTTTGATGCGGTTTTTTTAAATAGATTGAAGAGGTGATTGAAGAGGAAGGTTTATATGTATAATAACATCCATAAAATAGCGGAGAAATACTGTTATTTTTGAGGTTTCCAATGTGATGTCGTAAAAAATAAAAAAAAATCCGCTTACATTGCAAACGCAGGCTGAACCCTACGAGATTTATCAAAATAATGTACTAAGTATTGTATACATTGATAAGGTCTACAGAAAACTCCGCGATGGTATATGTCTATATCTTATGGATATCCCACAACATAATTTTTTTGTCATTTACTTTTTACGACAAATAATGGTTAATTTTCAAAGCGATTTTAACCAATACAGCATTAATCCTTATCCAATTAAATACCTTAAATATATTTTTGATTTAATATAGATCTATATGGCCCTTTACAGCATGTGATTTAAATGAATATTTTCGAAGATATTACAGATTTAAAAATTGCAGGACGTAGCGTTTGCGGCGGCTGTACCGGCCGGCCGGGGCGGCGGGAACGTGCCTCGGAGGCCGCGGTTCTCCCTATAGCATTTTGAATTTATGATTTCTCTAATATCTAATAATCATGTAATAATAATATCTAAGTTTTTTTATTTCAAATATTTCAATGTAGGGACTCTACGTAAAAAGGGTTTATTTGTGTATCATTGTGTCAAAATAATATTTTTTTAAATGATATTATGCCCGTGCAAAGCCGGGACGGGCTGCTAGTATATATTAAGGTGGCCCAACCCGGCGGGCCTAACTCATTCGCGGGCACGGTACAAAACCGTGCTGTTGCGCTCTGGGACCTTCTCTGTTTCAAAGAATAAGACAGGCTCCGTGATAAGGAAGATTCAACATGTCCACAAAAAAAGACAATGTGCATAGTGTATGATTTGGTAAGATTTACGAAAATTTTAATTTCAAAACGACTTATAGCTAAAAGTAAACCACGACCGCTGTAGAAAAAAAACTAACAAAAACCTAATAGATTATTAATCTTGATTAAATAAGCTATTTCTGATGACTAATCTTTTTAAGATGTTCTTACTTTATCATTGCATAATCCACCTCCAAAGTTATTGTATAAAACGCGCAAAAAAATCGAACTTTCGGACCTTATAACTTAGAAACCAAACACAATTTTACAATGCCAATGGTCATCAGACATCTAGTTCGATCAAATAAAGCTATTTTGAGCAAAATTTTGGATCTCTGACAAGAAATATGGGCGTGATCTTCTTTCCCCTTTTGTATGGGGAGATGAGCGGGATGGGCCACCTTAAAAGATAATTCATGTCTTCATTACCCAACTAATTGGTTAATAATTTACATTATGGTGACCATTTTTCATATATACCTGCATGCGTTTGCTTACATTATTATCAAATGTTTGTTTCATGATTTCATGTTATTCTGCCAGAGATTTGCCCATGGGAGTTCCAATCTCGGCGTTTGAATCCTGCCAGCATAATCAGTTATGAAGATCCAAAATACTATAATACAAAAACAGCAACTAAACAACAATAATACGAAGTAAAGTGAGTTATGTCAAGTGCTTATTTTTATGAAACGAGATGAAAATATGTTCTTGTCTCTAAAACACAGCCTTGTCAAAATCATTATCGTTTTTTTTTTCGATAATTTACCCTCATCGATTCGTCATTTTTTATAGACGATTCGTTTATCACGGACGAAGAAGAACTGACAAGGAACTTCGCCGGGAGTCAAAATAAAAAATATTAACATTTTTAATATTATAAAAAAAAATATTACATGAAACAGCAGGAGGACCATGGTCCTTGTCTGGAAGACTGTCTTGTCCAAGTGGTGCGTCAGGTGCGCCGTCACCGTCGAGATCCTCCATTTTCAATCTTATCGGGTGAAATAGTAGGTGAATCCGAGTGTACACAACCGTCCGTTTATTCGCTCAAATCCCGAATGCCACCACACGGCCCGGTGTAACTATGGTCAAATCAATGTGTTCACATATACAGTTTAACCAAGTTTAGATAACAGTATTAGAAATAATTAAATATAATTGGAATCATCAATTCCTATAACAATAGTTTTTGTGATCTATTAAAAGAAAGCAATCTAATTTTTAAAAGTAACTGTAAGATTCTGCACACGTGATGTGAGTGAAGGAATGATTACTTATATTGTTATTTAGAGCAAAAATCGAAGCGAATCGAGATGCTTAGATAATTATTATTAATTTAGCAATTATCATGTTCCAATTTCAATATCATTGCAACTCATTTAATAATATTTTCACTTAATATTATGGTGTTCTTAGCGGAATGCAGTTGCTGCCATCTCTTGTGGAGGCGAAGCAAACGTTTGTATGAAACCACAGTAGTGTTTCTTTGAAGTTGTAATTTATACCACTAGGGGGCGCATTAGCGTTAAATCATTGGCGGCAAGGTCCAGGGCGGATGTTTTGCGGCTACATACATTATTCTTTTAAATGCTACCGCCTACATACTTCTTACGAGTGCAAAGGTTTAAAAGCAACAATACATTACGCTAATACGGGGATTATCGCCGGACTAAATATCGTTTTTTATGGTTAGTCCGGTGCTAGTCCGCGTACTATATTTTGACAGTTCACTCTGAATTCGACTGATAAGTTTGACAGTTTCGAACACGATAACTTCTCGTGTTCGCTTCCCTGAATGTACCCGCTGAGCAAAAACCGAACGGTTGCATCTGACGTGTGCGGCAGTACATAAAAAATGTGCGGTGAACGCGCCTTCGGGTCCTTGATGCGGTTTCAACCCGACGTACCGCGCCAGCATTTCGCCCGGAAGATTGTTAGGTTTTATGGCCGTTCGGTTACCCGATCGTGGCGGATGCACCGCCGGTGGCGCGTATTGTTTGTATGGATCTGACTGAAGCCTTCAGGAGCCTTGATCCGGTAAAATAATCAGGGAACTTGATCAAGAAACATAATTCGTGCGCCTGGTACGACGTGGCGTACGCTATGACGACTTTTAAAAAAAATATATCCTGCTCGAACGCAATTCATGATTATCAAATTTTATTAATTAATTTTTCAACCAAACGAATAAACTTTGAGCCTATATTTAATTAATGTAACGAATTAAACTCGTACAAGTATAACAAAAGCAATAGTATAGCAAAAGTTTTTGCGTTTCCTTTTCAAAAGATTTAAAAAAAAAGTCGTCCTGCGTCAATCAAACGTCACAACTGTCACAGTTTTGTCTCCTCAATTTGTGGATGAGTCGCCATCGCCAGCTGTCTGTCAAGTGTGATCCGAATTGCGACGTCGCGCTGCATGTGATGTGCCGATGACCCGATGAGTGTTCCCGCGGAGCGCGCCCCGCCCGCCGCCCTCCCCTCCCGCCGCGACTCCGCCTCCAGCGAGGACATCTGCCTGGTGCCTGACGTCTGCTTCGAAGCCCTGGATTCTCCTGGCCTGAACCGCGAGGCGCAGCCGCTCCTCGGCGGCCGCGACCTCGACCTTTCTTTCAACCAGTTCCCTGGTGAGAGACTGAACAACCACTTGCGCTTTCTACGCGAATTTAGTTACTGAGTTCATTGTCTTAATCTCTTCACGGTGTAAGTTCAGGTGATAATCTTGTTAGGAGAAGGAATAGAGAAATTAGGGTTGGCTTTAAGATCTTTTAATGCATCCATCAATTCCTTGGGCACCCCAAAGTCTCTTGGGTTGAGGTTTCCATTAGCCACGCAAACCTAGCATCTCGCTTGTTGGATAGGATACAAGTTTGACTTTATAGGAACTCACCAGTGAAAGATTTTTGTTTTGATATCTCCTTCATAGCTACTTATGTTACTGAAATAACCCAAATTAGTCGTTGCACATGGCTGCGCCAAACGATTTTGCTGGGTCGGCCCCTTCGCTACACTCGGGACCTCCTGCACGACCTTTCGGCTCCGCAGTTTTAAAAACATACTAGGGATGACAAAGAGTAACAGGTAATAGCGGGGTGATAATAACCCACATTGAAATACTCAGCAAATTTCCTGATCATTAGTAAAACAAAACAATAGTTAAATTACCTTCATTTGAGGGTTATTTTGTTGCTATATGGCAACAGCAGCAAAATAATGGCCACTTCCAAAAAGGGTGAATGTTTTAGCTACGATTTTGGCTTAGGCTTAAACTTTTTTTGTATGGAATTAAGAAGTTTTTACAAAACTTAGAGCTCTCCGAGCATTTCTTCAGTTATTGAACGCAGAGAATACAGATGGAATAATTGAAAGTGACCAAAATTGGATTTTTTTTTTCTAAGAACGAGATATCTTTGAACAAAAATCTTTCACTCATGAGTTCCTATAAAGTCATACTCGTATCCTATCCAACCAGCGAGATGATAGGTTTGCGTGGCTAATGGAAATCACAGCCATCTCTTGGATAAATGATAATCAATTTCAGTAGTTACCACTTTGATGTTGGAATAGTGTTTAGGTTAGTGGTCAGGCATCTGTTTCCTCTGTCAAACTGTCAACCTGTTTACCACTGTCAAAATATTTGCCTCGTAAGTTAAGATTTTAAGCTCAGATACAGGTACAATATGTTTGTAAATATATCAAAGCATCAATTTGGAGCTAGTAAGGTCAATAGTGGGCTTGTCTTAGCTACATTGATGCCAAGATTTGTAACCATCAGCTTGAAGAAATCTTGAAAAAAAGAAGGTTTTTTTAGAATTTTCTAGTTGATGCCAAGGATTCTTATAAAATATTTCTGGCCACCCGTCTATCAGAACCCTTTATTTCCTAGTCTGTAGTTCTTAGTTATGCGGGGTCTAAATAAACCGATTCCTCCCGACTTCCCTCGGATGAATACTTCAAAGTGCCAAAACTGTTTCTTGCATTCTGTGTATAAATTGCAAACATTGCTTTGCTATTTCATTACTGCGTACCTCTTTTGTTCTACTAAAATTACAGTAAACTAGCCAAATATCTTAATTATGTCAGGTATAGGACATAGTCAATTCCACCTTTTTTATATGATCGTGCATTCACCTACTACCCAAAAATAGGCTAGACACTTCTGGTTTTTGCTGGAAAAAGAAGACGCTTTTTAACTAAACCTACTGACAGAAATCATTAAATAATCATTGCGGACAATCATCACGATGCGGCGGTACCGCACGAAGGGCTTCGTTTTGCTGCCACATGTGTGACCATGCCCTGGCTGGAGTGGGGTGGTCTTGGGTGGGTTTAAAGCTGTGATCTACCTGCCTGTCATGTCAAAATTTGTTTCCGTTATATCTTGGGAAACACTGGTTGTAGACCCATCATGCAACCACCTAAAGTATACGCCCCGACCTGATCTACCTGCCTGTCATGTCAAAATTTGTTTTCATTATAATTTGGGAAACATCGGTGTAATTTCTTTTCAATGTACATATTGGGCTAATGACCATAGATAAAAATAAAGGAATGTGTGACATTCGACACGCCGCCGGATTCCCATACAATACGATAAACTCTGTAAAGAAGAACGCGCAGAGAAACTTTATTGGTTTAAATATACTTTTTCAGTTTAAAATAATGATGTATTTGAAAAGTCAGGAAAGTTTTGTCGAAAAATCAAACAAAGATTGTTAGAGGCCCAACAATATATTTAAAAAAAAATGCCCCCTCCTCCGGTCCTTGCATATAGAATTTTATGCGTGCATAAATTTAAACGGTCTATTTTAGGTCAATTTTTGGTTATCTACTTGGTTAGATTTATTATTTCTTTTTTTTATTATCTGAGATCTCTCATTTGAGATGGGTTTTTTTTACATTTAGCGTTACTTTTATTTTTATGTTTCTGGTGTTTTTTGTGAAACATATCTACAACCCTTTTTGGTAACTAAAAGTTCTGTTTCTCAATCAGTACTAAATATCTTGTCTAAGTATGAAGTATAAATTGTAGAACGCCTGTCAATTATTTCTTTTCGTATTATTTTATTTGTTTATTACTATGGGTGTGTCCTTGGGTGTGTATGCCCTGGTTACTAATATCAACATCAGGGCCCAACATAATATTAGCGCTATAGACACATTATCTATAGCATATGCTGCAATGGGTCCATTTTGTCTACTGTTATTTATTTTTTATCGTTACTATGTACTTAATTTATTGCAAAAAACCGGCCAAGTGCGAGTCGGAGTCGCACACGATGGTTTCCGTACCGTCGTTCAAGATTTAACACAAATAAATCAGGTTTTTTGTATGGGACCCCCCTTTATTTTTTTATTTTATCTGTTTGTTGTTATAGCGGCAAAATAATACACACTCTGTGAAAAATTCAGCTGCCTACCTATTAAGGTTCATGAGATACAGCCCTGTGACAGACAGACGGACGGACGGACGGACAGACGGACGGACGGACGGACAGCGGAGGCTTAGTAATAGGGTTTATTACTATGGGTGTGTCCTTGGGTGTGTATGCCCTGGTTACTAATATCAACATCAGGGCCCAACATAATATTAGCGCTATAGACACATTATCTATAGCATATGCTGCAATGGGTCCATTTTGTCTACTGTTATTTATTTTTTATCGTTACTATGTACTTAATTTATTGCAAAAAACCGGCCAAGTGCGAGTCGGAGTCGCACACGATGGTTTCCGTACCGTCGTTCAAGATTTAACACAAATAAATCAGGTTTTTTGTATGGGACCCCCCTTTATTTTTTTATTTTATCTGTTTGTTGTTATAGCGGCAAAATAAATACACACTCTGTGAAAAATTCAGCTGCCTACCTATTAAGGTTCATGAGATACAGCCCTGTGACAGACAGACGGACGGACGGACGGACAGACGGACGGACGGACGGACAGCGGAGGCTTAGTAATAGGGTTCCGTTTTCACCCTTTGGGTACGGAACCCTAAAAAAAGAGACAAATAAACGAATTTTCTTCTTTTTCTTCATGTAAACTTAGATTGCTAGTGTCAATTATCTTGTTTTATATATATTTAGAATAAAGAAAAAAGAATAAACAATGATGTATGACATTTATTTTTTACCTGTGGTATCGGTTGTCATGGACCGTTACACTGGGTTTCGATCAAAAGTCCATGATAGAATATTTTCACACTGTCCTGTAAAGTTGCTAGTTAGAACGCCCCTAATTTTCTAAAATAAAACTTGGCTGCCTGCTAATAAAGCACTCCGAATTTTCAAGTGATTCGCATGGTTATAATTTCACAATTATGTTTACTTATGTACTATTTGCACTTGCATCTAGATATATGCAGCATATAGACAAAATCCAGCACTTGAAAGGCTTCCAACATTTTTTATCTTATTTGCATACATTTAGGAGTCAAGTTTGTCTGCCACAGTTAACGAAGTGAAACCTTGGCAGACACGTCCCATGGTTTGTGTGAGTAATGCGACCCTGTGCTCACTCAGTCGATTGTAATTGGTCCGATGCCCCTAGACAGGTTGCTTGTTTTTTGGGAGACGTTTCTTATGTACGACATTGCTGCGATCAGCTGTTTGGCTTCTGTTTTGTATCTGTCTTGCAATATCTGCAAGTTCTGTATTGCTTTCTTTGAACTTTATTTGTTTTGAATGGTAAATTTTCAACAAATTTACGTACCTAACATTTGTTTCTTTTTAGTCATTTCCAACATAGAAGAATTTATTAACCTGTGGCATTAAAGCTAGAGTATTAGCTTATTTTCTGATTCCCTAAGATGCTTTCTACTTTGTAGAGTACACACGCCACTATTATTGAACCGCAAGGAGTTGACTCTGCTCCCTATTATAGTGTCCATAAAAAGTGATTTGTTTAATCATACAATGACGTTAATTTTTTATTTTGAGTCCTTTCATGTGCTTGGCCCTAAATAAATTTTGTTAATTTGATGTTGTGTAGAGACATCTATATTAAATCATAATAATTATATTTTCAAATAATCAGAAAAATATTTTTAAATTAAAAAGGACCACCCTCAAAAAAACCGGAACTAAAAAGCAAAACATAATTGGTTACTTTTAATTAATGTACGAAAAGCTATTTTAATTCTAACTAATTATGTACAATTTCTTAATTTTTAATCATCTTTTGAAGTCGGTGCCTTGGGTAGAGTTCGCTCCGCACGCTGCTGACCGAACAGACACTATTTCAGCCGAACGCACCAGAAGGCTACGAGAGCGTAAACAACCAGAGTCAGCAATGATTGGACCACAGAGCATTTTAAGCGACTGCTCGTCTAACTGGAGATGACCTTAGCGTTGGTTTACGTGCAAGCTGATATCGATACAGCGCAGCGTACTGAAATTGGGTTTCAACGATTATTATTAGTACTTTCCGCTTTATAAGGGCGCGCACTGGTGAAGGAGTACGTTGATTCGCTGCTCTGTGTTGATTGGTACTTCCTACGACATCGTCTGAACGAGACGATTTCTGCCGAAATTGGTGGGATATGTGCTAACCGCACACTCGTTTTGACATGTAGTTGAGAGCAAACACCTCAAAGTCGCTACCTATTGTTTTCTATTCTTTTTTATATTTGTAATTTTTTTGTTTAGTGTTATGTAGGTATTTAGGTAGAAATAAAAGTACAAGCTACACCTACCTAAATTTTACCATATAAGTGGTCGTTGTTTTTATATTGGTTTGTTTGTTTAGTTTCTAGGGTTTTCTTGTAAATATTTTGTTTTACTGTGTTCGGTATTTAGTTTTAGTATAAGGCATATTTAAATTACAAAGTACTTGCCTAAATATCTACTTACATACGTTTTTTCCGACCTGTGTGTTTATTTAATTTTTTTTTGTGTTTTGTTTAAGTAGGTAAATGTAAGTAGCTACCTACTTATATTTCTGTCTTAGCCATAGGTGATATTAATCTAACTACTTGCAGCCCTTAAAGAACGTCTACCCAAGGCACCGACTTCAAAAGATGATTAAAAATTAAGAAATTGTACATAATTAGTTAGAATTAAAATAGCTTTTCGTACATTCATTAAAAGTAACCAATTATTTTTTGCTTTTTAGTTCCGGTTTTTTTGAAGGCGGTTCTTTTTTTATTTAAAAATATTTTATTTTTTGCTTTTTAGTGGGGGCGTAACTTTTTGACTCAAGGTGGGCGAGCCATCCTGCTCAACTTCACATACAAAGTGTAAAGAAGATCATGCGCACCTCACTATCCCATGCGAACCCTCTAAACTGTTACTAAACCCTACAATGAACGAGCATTAGCAGAAATAAAACCATTGAGAAATCTCATTTCTGACGAAAGGTAGACCGGTACCTATCTTGATTCATGAGTTCACGGTTCATGAGATACGAGTGCTGTGACAGACGGACGGACGGACGGACAGCGGAAGCTTAGTAATAGGGTTCCGTTGGTACCCTTTGGGAACGGAACCCTAAAAAGACAAAACAACGAATGACCGGAACCGCTGAGCTTCTGAATTTCTCATCCTTCCATCGTTCCGGATAGTCTGTTTCTTGCGTAAGTTTAAGTTGTATGAAAATGTGTACATATCGGCCTCGTTTATCCCTCCTTAACAGTTGAATTTTGTAAAATCCGTTGTGAGCGAGCCTTTTCTTCTTAACAAGAAGTCACTGAAAATTTCAAGTTTCGAGGATAATTGGTTTCAGAGATCTCAACATGAGTGGTTTTCACCTAAATGTGTTCATTTTGACCTGTTTTACCCCCTTAATAGTATAATTTCCAAAAATATTTTCTTCTTAAGGCTGTTCCGACCCATATAAAGTTGTTTGCACACATAACGCAAAAAGTATTTCACTTTAAGCCACGAATTAATAATAAAAGTTTTATATAGTCATATTACTTGCAGCGAAAACAATTTCACAATTTCAGGAGTATTGGTTTTGTTACAATTTATTTAAATACGATTTTTAATTAACAGCGCCATCTAACGGTGTAAAACTTCCAATCGGCAATTACAACGAAACCATTAAACCTGAAATTGTGAATATGTTTTCGCTGCAACTACTATGGCTATATTTAATATTTTTGACGAATTCGTGCCTTAAGGTGGCCCAACCCGGCGGGCCCAACTCATTCGCGGGCACTGTACAAAACCGTGCTGTTGCGCTCTGGGACCTTCTCTGTTTCAAAGAATAAGACAGGCTCCGTGATGAGGAAGATGCAACATGTCCACAAAAAAGACAATGTGCATAGTGTATGATTTGGTAAGATTTACGAAAATTTTAGTTTCAAAACGACTTATAGCTAAAAGTAAACCACGACCGCTGTAGTAAAAAATCGAACAAAAACCAAATAGATTATAAATCTTGATTAAATAAGCTATGTCTGATGACTAATCTTTTTAAGATGTTCTTACTTTATCATTGCGTAATCCACCTCCAAAGATATTGTAAAAAACGCGCGAAAAATGCGAACTTTCAGACCTTATAACTTCGAAACCAAACACAATTTTACAATGCCAATGGTCATCAGACATCTAGTTCGATCAAATAAAGCTATTTTGAGCAAAATTTTGGATCTCTGACAAGAAATATGGGTGTGATCTTCTTTCCCCTTTTGTATGGGGAGATGAGCGGGATGGGCCACCTTAAAGTGACAATACTTTTTGCATTCTGTGTAAAAAAAACATTGTATGTCGGAACATCCTTAAGCATTCCCATCTAAAACAAAACCTACTGTGACATTTCTGGGTTCAGCGGCTCTAGAGATAGAAATGTGTACAATTTGCCCTCTTTTACCCCCCTTGAATACCCCCAACAGTTGAAGTAAGAAAAAACCTCTCATACTGAGCAATCTCACCCGAAAATAAAGCTACTGTAACAAAAAATCACATTTCTGGGTTCGCGGGCTTAAGAAATTCGATGTTTGTTATAGTTAAGTACAAAACTAGTGAACCGATTTTGATTAAAAAAAAAATGGGACCAACCAGAAAGTATACCCTTTCGAACAAAAAAAGAATTTTCCAAATCGGTCCAGGGGTCTTCGAGTAATCGGTGAACATACATTAAAAAAAAAAGATTCCGACGAATTTTTTTTTTTTTATGCGACCTGACATGGATGGCTAATACCACACAACTACCGTTATGATATTAGCCCAATACACCACATTCCCGAAGGAATTAGGTGCCATGCCAGGACCTTCCCTTTATGAGCACAGCTACATTGAACTGGATGGAAAACACGGACAATTTTTCATTGCCGCTTCGACCATCTTTTCATCCAATGCGATGGTACCAACCCGGGCGGGCTTAAACCCTACCACCTAGTAGGGGAAGGGGACCTACAGTTTTACATGGATTCCGAACCATGGAGCAGCTCGCATTCGTGAAGAAATGCACTTATCGAACTCTGAAAGAGAAAGACGGTGGTGCAAGTTGGTATTGAACCCGGGCCTCTGGTACGCTAGGCCGGTCCCCGCGCCACTAGGCTACGAGCCGCTCAACCTCCTCCTTTTTTGAAGTCGGTTAAAAATGGTTTGGCCTGAAAAATTACTTCTTAGAGTAAATAATATCCTAGGTAGATGTTTTACATTTTTTTTTTATGTAAAGCGCGGCATATGGCGTTCGCCAGGACCATACCCCATGACATTTAGGTAGGTAGGTATTTGTTACTGGTGGTTGGTAGAGCACTAAGAAATATTTTTTTCAAGTTGTACTTTACATAACAGTACTAATTTATTTATGCAGTTCCATACTTTTTTGGTGTTGGCCTTCTAAGGCAGCTAACCAAGGTGCGACCGTCGATGTGCCAAGTAACTTTGCCGATAACTGTGTTGGTTAGGTTAGCGAGCCAAATGTTATCAGTACAGAATATATAGAATATTCATGAGTGGATAAGCCCACCCCTCAAGTTAAACTACTAACAATGTCTTCGCTCGCAATGATACATTAGTATGTCCACTACGTGCTACTACAATACAAGTGAACTTCTTTACTTACATAACTTTGTTTTTTGTCAAAATTAGCGCAGAAATATATGTAATAGTTTAAAAGCTATTAAAATTAAATTAGATATAACTATTACGTATCTGTAACAAATTTTATGACTGTTTCATAATGCAATTAATCACATAATATATTTTGTATTTGACACAGGTATTGCTTTGTATAGCAAATATTGTTTTCTATAAAAAAGGCTGACAGTGTTTTCTTAGTTCGTTTCTGTGCTATTGTGAAGTTTATTGTGTTGGACGTTACAAATATGTGTGACCTTTGTGAGTGTAAGTGGTCATATTTTCTTTACTATTTCATGAACACACTTTAGATGAAAAATGAACCTAAACATGTAATGCCTTCACATATGAATTTCATATTTGCTGTTCAAACATTTGGGTTAGGCTTTTGCTCTCAGCGATGGACGGCACTGATTATGCAAGGGTCATGGCTACAACGATGATATTTTGTGACACATTAATTGATACAGCTAGTTCATATCAATAAAAAATGTTGATAATGGCAGTGGATTTTTATTTGTCAGTGTTTGTAAAATATTGTTATCAGATTATTATTTTTTTATAATTGCGAGTTTGCATTTAATTTTATTTGAAAACTGTTGATAGTTTTTGGGCCAATAAATTCACATTGACATCTAAAACCTATAAAAAACAATTAATGTAAAGGTTTATTATGCAACGTTAGTTCTAAGCAACACTGTTAATCGGTAGCTCTGTCAGAGAAGATATGGTGTTGTGTTCACAGATGATCCGGCGTTCAGTGAACTGGTGTGGCAGGCGGAGGTGGCTGTCGACAACGGCATCTTCCCCGAACGCATCTACCAGGGCTCCAGTGGATCCTATTTTGTTAAAAATCCTGGAAACGTAAGCTTTATCACACTTTTGATGTAGTTAATTCGGTTATTTTCCTTAATATTGCTACAAGCTCCCTCATCTGTGAACGGCGAAAAATTCTTTGGGGTTTAGTCAACAAATGGCGCCACTTACCTTCTTCCATGGCAAATCGGTTATGCAGGCTGCATCCTGGGACTGCTTAAATTAGAACAATATCGACTTGTCTCAATGGAGATTGTTCTCGACTGGTGCGCCATGTGGGTGTGCATTAAATTCGGTGAAGTGTTCTGGAAGGGTGCTCCATCGTGTTGGACTTCCTCTGTCATCAAAGGGAGTGCTCTGAACTAGTACTCTTTCCGAAATGTACTAGTTCGGTTTTTTAGCACTATTCGTTCATTTAGTACACTAAATGCAAGACCTATGTTAGGAACTGGTCTTCAAAGCGAAAACCATCTGCTTCCAATTTTGGGTCTTCACATTGTCCGAGTGATAAAAAAAAATTCTTTAAATAGGTATATTGATCGGAGTGATAGGGAATAAATTGTTCGTTCTAGTACAGTGCGGGAATTGCTTAATAGTACATCGTTCATGTACTACCCAAGACTAGTGCTCCACCGATATAAAAGGCGCATGATAGGCACCCGAGCGCTGAGGGCGGTCAGTAATTTTGGAAAGCGAAGCAAGCGATTACTAACAATCAATTGTGAGACTCCAAAATGATACTGAAGTGATAGCTCTTTTAGTTCAATGTTTGCGTGTGAGTTTAGTTTAGTGTTCAAAGCGACGTATCATTGTGGAAGAAAATTGGGTTTTTTGTTCAGCTTTGTAAGTTCTTTTGTCAGAAAATATCCAGATTTACTCGAGGCATTATTTGACTAATGGTTTGCTTGTGACCGGACTGTCCCACTAGACTGGGAGTGGTTAGCAGAAATACTCGTCAGTCATCAGTAGTGGGCCGGTGGTCACACAGCATAAAGTAGAACAACAGCACACGGGGATAAAGGAATGTGAAGACAATTTCACTTTATTTGGGTGTTGTTGAACAAATATTCTTTACTTAATTACTTCAGGGTTAGGTGTCGTTAGAAATTACGAGCCTATGTGGACTACATCGCTTGGGTCAATCTCGTTTTTAACTGATGCCGTGCAGAATTTTAAGTAACCCAAACGGCTGCTCCAAAAGGCTGGTCCACGACCATGTATCATTTACCAAATTTACGCGAAATCGGTTCAGAATGAATGACAATATTCATACGATACAGGGTGTTAGCGGAGGCTCGGTCCAAACATTAACCAGGTGTTCCTTGGCTCATTTGGAGCAAAAAGGGTAGATCACATTTTGTTGTAGAGTTAAAGACATTTAACCGTCCCCATCCATTTTATTCATACCCGGGGTGGCCCATTAAATCTTTATCCCTATTTAACTTAAATTATCAAGTTAAATTTGGGCGACTCCTAGTGTCCGATACCAAAATCGACTTTAGTGACGACAGCAATAAGATTGATATCTCAATCATTGCAGTCAAAATGGGCAGGATCAATTCGCAAGAAATCATCAGCGTTTTCTAGTAGATTGATCGGGGAAGCATTGTGTCGATTCGAATATAATCGAGAAATTCATTGGCTGAGGTAATTGTCGGGATACCTCCATGTCACAGGAGTAATCCAAATGTCACAGGTTCCAATCCTGCTTCCGACGAATGTCACGACCAAAAACTTTTTCAGATTATTTTCGAAATCTGATTACAATGCTTCAAATATAGATGTCACTGAAATTTAAATGCATTTAGTTTGCGGTGTACGTTCACAGAATTTTCCCTTATAAGCGACACTATTGGCTCGTGGAATAATACAGCGCGCGATATTTTTCTCAAAATCATTGAGTTCAACTCCCCATACAAATGGGGAAAGAAGATCACGCCCATATTTCTTGTCAGAGATCCAAAATATTGCTCAAAATAGCTTTGTTTGATCAAACTAGATGTCTGATGACCGTTGGCATTACACAATTGTGTTTGGTTTCTAAGTAATAAGGTCGGAAAGTTCGAATTTTTCACGTGTTTTATACAATAACTTTGGAGGTGGATTACTCAACGATAAAATCTATACATCTTAAAAAGATTAGTCATCAGACATGCTTGTTTCATGAAAATATATAATCAATTTAGTTTTTGTTAGATTTTTGACTACAGTGGTCGTGGTTTACTTTTAGCTAGAAGTCATTTTGTAATTAAAATTTTCGTAAATCTTACCAAATCAAACACTATGCGCATTGTCTGCTTTGTGGACATGTTGCATCCGCCTCATCACAGAGCCTGTCTTTTTCTTTGAAACATAGAAGGTCCCAGAGCGCAATAGCACGGTTTTGCACCGTGCCCGCGAATGAGTTAGTCCCGCCAGGAATGCAGTGTTCGTTTTTAATAAAATCTTATTTTTTAATTGTTATTAACTTTTTAAAGTATCCGATTTGGCCACGAAGACACACTTGAAAAATACAACCAGCATGAAAAAGTGCTATAAAAAGATTTTCAATAAATGAATGTAGTGCTTTTTAACCGAGATACGAGATACCTACGAAGTTCATATAAGTTATCTAGATTTATTTACAAACCACTTCATGGGTCCATATAATCTTTTTTATGAGTTTTATCATATTTTTTTCAAATGGGTATTGACATTGGGCTCTCCCAATCCCTGAATAATTGAAACTGGAACTGAACAATTTTCTACATCAAAAATAATAATTTTAAAATATTTGTTTTAAGGTTTAGTTATTTACTTTTCATAAAAAAACCTATCTTAAATTCCCCTTTCTCAGAAAATAATAGGCGTATTCAAGCCGAAAGACGAGGAGCCGTACGGTCGTCTGAATCCAAAATGGACAAAGTGGATGCACAAGCTGTGCTGCCCGTGCTGCTTTGGCCGCTCCTGCCTCATCCCCAACCAGGGCTACCTGTCGGAGGCGGGCGCCAGCCTCGTCGACTCCAAGATCGGGCTCAAGGTCGTGCCCAAGACTAAGGTAGGGACGACCGGTACTGGGGACTAATGTGCGTTTCACATTTCATCACAATCGCTTTGCTTCGCTCGAGAGTGATATGGTGCAAATGTCTTAGGGACATATCAGTCCCTTAGACCTCATTATTATCAGACCGTGTCATCGTTATGTCATTCGTTTTATTAAAAAAATATGTACTCCAATGAGCGGCTCGTAGCTCAGAGAGCTGGGCTTTGTTTCTAATTGAAAAGACCATATTGTGCTCAATTTGTTTTCTTTCAACTACTTTCTTTCTCTTTCTGAGTTGGCTTTGTTAATTTAGTCACAAATACGAGCTGCTCCATGGTTCGTAATCCATGTAAAACAGTAGATTAAGCCTTCCCAGCTTGACACTATCGCATTGGTTGAAAGATGGTCGTGGTCTATGTTCGTATTTTTCATCCAGTTTAATGCAGCCATACTCATAAAAGGGAAGGTCCAGGCGTGAAACCTAATCATTTATGGAATGCGGTGGTAAGCTTATATCTTGACATTAGTTGTATGCATGTCTAGTACCATGGTAAAGCAGTGCACCAAAATTGCGTTTTTCTTATTGCAGGTGGTGAAGCTAGTGTCAGAAACGTTTAACTACCTGCGGATAGACCGAGAGCGCTCCCGACTCAAGCGAGCAATCACGGAGCAGTTCCCCAACCTTAGGTTTAACAGAATGGGTTTGCCCCCCAAGGTAAGAGAACCTTAAAGCTAATCAATAACATTAGCTAATATGTGAATTTTATCAATTATTATGAATTTAGTCTATACATATTTATCCCGTAATGAGAATTAAGCTCCATTATTATTATTGAATGTAATTTTTATTGATACTGATATTGTTATTCAAATCGAATTTTAGCCAGGTCCCAAACTGTCATATATTTTTTTGTGTGTATGGGTGTTAACTGAGGTATAGTCCAAACGTTAACCAGGTATTCCACCAGGTATATGTGCGCATACTTGGAGCAAACATTTTAATGTAGGTACAACTTTCATCCTCCCCATTCATTTTTGTAAATACCAACACACAAAATGGATGGGGAGGATTTTTTTAAGTCATACAAACAACCTTTACTCCAAATATGACTTGGTTAATGCTTGGACCATACATCCGTTAACAACCTAAAATGACAAGCTGTGCCGTTTTCATTGCAGGTGGGGTCCTTCCAGGTGTTTGTTGAGGGTTACAAGGATGCAGACTATTGGCTCCGGAGGTTCGAGCAAGACCCTCCGCCCGCGCCTGTCATGAGGAGGTAAGTAGGGAGTTGCACCAGCAGTGTCAAATACATAAAATAATTTACGAGCAGAAACCTGATTACCTTTACAATAAATTGAAATGGTCAAAAAAGGAACACGCATACACCACTAGAGCTAGCTCACATCTGCTAATGGTGCCCAAACATCACTCTGTGGCTTTTGAGGGAAGTTTTAAATACGCAGCAACAAAATGCTGGAATAACTTACCGCCACCGATAAAAGAAATAAAAAATTTTAGATGATTTCGTTTAATGTGTAAGAAAACTTTATTATTAACACAAAAAGTAGTTTGAATTTCACCTCATATGTTTTACTAGGTGCATACTACACTTACACTTTATTTAGACATGTAACTATTTTTTCTTTTCGTATATATATTATTATTTTTATCTTTCAGTACCTACCTACTTCTACATATTTAATTTTTTCTTTAAATTGCGCGTCGTTCACGCTTCACTCAAACACCCATAATCACTAACAAATGTTTGGATTTTAAATAAAATCTTTAAAATTGGCGATTTAAAAATGTGTACACACTTCCACTGACGCTTCTGTAGGTGGCGGTGGCGGAAGACCAGCGGCCAGCGGGTTCGCCCCTGCTGACATCCAGCTGAGCCACAGCCATTTTTCACACATCGCACATCTTTCGATATTTCTTTACTTGGTTCCTACTGTTTTTAATTGTGTCTGATACTGTATACCAATTATTGTACTATTATGTGTGAAAATAAATCATTTTATTATTATTATTATTATTAAGTAGCGCTCAGTTAGCTTCATAGGTTAGCTTGCATATTCAAATATTTGTACGGTAGGTTTCCTTAGTTACTAGCTGGTGAAGTGAATTCCAACCCCAGTTCGTACAATCGCTTTAAATGAATGATGGTCGAAGTGGTTATGAAAATTGTCCGTGCTTTCCATCCGGTTCAATGTATCAATATAACCTAGGTCCTATAAGGTCAGATAGGTTAATATGACAGAAGGTTTGATAGTAGCCATCCATGTCTAGTTTTATTAACAAAAATACTAATAAAATAATAGTGCTGCCACTCTTGAAAACAAAATCACCTCAAGAAATATGATCACTACAAGTGACCAAATTGCCACTTTTTTCAAGAAGAAAGCTTATCCACCAAGTTCAGAATTTCTTTGTATACAAAGTCAAAATAAAAAACAGCACAAGTTTCCTCCTGTGAAAAATTCCAAAATCAAGTGTGGTCTACAATTCAAGCATTAGCACTGTGAGCACTCGAATGGTGACGTCACTCTGTTCAATGTTCTGTCCCTGAGCACTATTAGCGCAGTTCGAACCAACGTTGTGCACGCTGGCAGCGTTAAAGCACATTTTGCACTGAAGCTTTACGTTGAAGCAGCATGATAGCGGTAGGCCAACACCTCTGACGAGAGGTCTAGTTGTAACTACGCTGATTCCATACTCGGTAATCCATATTCGGCGCGGTAGGTTTCAGCTGCAGTTCGAGCGTCTCGTGGTCCTGGACTACATCATTCGCAACACGGACCGCGGCAACGACAATTGGCTAATCAAGTACGAGCCGCCAGGG
Source organism: Incurvaria masculella (assembly GCA_946894095.1). Lineage (NCBI taxonomy): Eukaryota > Metazoa > Arthropoda > Insecta > Lepidoptera > Incurvariidae > Incurvaria > Incurvaria masculella. The sequence continues at coordinate 11,780,220 of OX335641.1, read as the reverse complement.
GGCTCGGGGAGTGCGGGGGCCTCCTCCGCCGCCGCCGCCGCCTCCGCCGCGCCCGCCGGCGCGCGCCTCGAGATGGGCGACGTCACGGTCAGTCGCAATCCTTTTTAGGCTCCTGAGAACCGCGCCAGCGACTGCGCAGAAATCAAATCCGATATAGTCTTGGTTCTGCGCAGCCGTTTAGGAGCAGAGGGGACCGGCCAATATCCATTCCGACAAATATTTAGGTTTGCTGCAGAGTTCAAGTACTCTTCCGTTGCTAAGGGCTTTATTACATTAGATAAATTAATTAGTTGTAAGAAAACCAAAACTTTAAACCAGGCCGAATTTACCAAAGTGGTATTTAACTGTTCTAAAGTTCTTTTGACCCTTACTTAGAACGTCCTATATAAACATAGCACGTCTAGTTTACTAAGTAGCTTGAATTTAGTTAGTCTATTCTGGTAATAAAGGATCACTATAGACCGCAGTTTCCAATTTTTTTAAATTGAGTCTCCATAGTTTCAGGTTCATTATATAGTTTTTTGTGTCCTCTTTCGAATGGCATAACTTTTGTCCAACTAATTCTTGGGAAGAAGCGGGAAGAAGAATTCAGCTTTTGAGGTTATAAAATATTTAAACACATAGATATTTCTCAAGATCCATAAATAGATTAACCAATTATAGGTTTTATTAATGAAATCTCACTAAAATAATCTATTGGACACTAATAATTGGTCAATAATGTTTCTTCCGTAGGTGAGTAGCATATGTAAACGTGTATGAACCCCAATTGCCTCAAAGACGGGCTCACTCTGGGTTCTACTAATTCACAGTATTGTGTGGTTTTTTAAAATCGCCGCATATGGCGTACGCCAGGATCTCACAGAGAGCATGGAAGGACGGAAGTAGCAATAGAAACTCGTTTGTATGGGCGCGGCGGCGTAGCCACTTTTACATACACACTAGAACGGATCCGGTGCGGCAAGTGAGTTAGCTTATGAATTCGTTTAATACTGAATTTCTCAAGCTTCAATGAAACGTAAGAATATGTAAGAACTTCAAAAGAAGCATACCGCACATACACCTGTATAGGTGTTTCATCCGCCTCGGACTATGCGCGCTACGACGCGCGCCCGTACAATTAGTGAATATATATGGGTAGATTCTTTCCCCGGCTATTTTTAGGTAATCTAAAGATATACAATAATTTCTAAAATACTGAGTTAATGTTCTATATACTTATCGGGATGACACAAGTTTTGGAACATTGGAAACGGGTTTTGCCATTCTCCTTTACTCCAAAACTTCTGGCTTAACAGAAAGCTATGTTGGTTATTTTTGTTTATAAATGTATGCAGTGTCACATGTTAACATGTAACAGTGTGCTTGGATTTAATATTGTTAATGGTAAATGGTATTCTTCATCAATCCTGTCCTTGTAATGTTTTCTCTGTGTTCTTTTCTGTCCTTTCTTTATCGTAATTCTTGTGATCTTTCTTAGCTTCTACAAATAAAGAGTGAATGTGTCAATTTCGCCAATAGACTAATTGCTATAGGAACTCACCTCTACTAGCATTTGATCGACAGTAACAATTTTTAGTTCTACCTCTAGTTCTCTTCTTTAACCACGATAATGACGTTGTAGGTAAATATAACTTTCTTTTATCATCAGACATGGCTGATAAATGATATGACGATTTGTTCCATTAATTATACAACTATCCATCTTGATCGCCCACCACTCTTCGCTCCTTCTTTTCGCCTCACTAACACTTCCCGTAACCTTGTGCGACGCGCACTGAAGGAGTGGGAATGTGCGCAGCCTGAGGTCCGGATAGCAGCCATCGACAATGGTCTGGCGTTCCCCTTCAAGCACCCGGACTCGTGGCGGGCCTATCCCTATCACTGGGCGTGGCTGCCCCATGCGAAGCAGCCGTTTAGTGCTGAGACCAAGTGAGTATCATCTGCATGGCGTGTGGGCAATAGTACTTCTTGTTTTTAGCGATAGATTGTGTTTGGGCGACTGCCCAAAGGATTCTTCAATGCTACCAGATACCATAAAAACAGCATAAATATCAAAATCAACTTTTTTCAATAATGATTTAATTTTCTGCCATCAAGACAACAACACATACATGTGTTCCCAAAAGATGCAAATCCAGAAAAGTTGTGGAAAAAATAATTCAACTGCAGACCAACAGACAAGTGCAGACCAATTTGAATGCAAACACCGTTTTGAGAGAAACGAAAGCTGTTTTTTTCCTTTATACATATAATTCCTGCGTCATTGAGCTTATTTTCTCATATGAACGTAAAATAAAACCTAATAGAAATAACAAAAAAAAAGTTGTGAAGATTCAAGGAAATAGTCGCTCACACACTCTGCACAATGAGTTTGCATATTGTGTTGCATAATCCCCCTGTCTTTACTGACATAACTTTTCTGCACTTAAAAGCCTTTGACCAATTTGCAGAACAGTTTAATACTTCTTCTCTTTACTTTGTTTTAAAACTTGTGCATATAACACTGTGTAATCCATGAAAAGCCTGTGGTTTATAACGATTTCTGTAATCAATTTTATGTAAAAAAATCCCTTTTCTGGTATCTCATGTTATGCTCCGCCTAGGCTCTAGTTTTTTTTTTATATGTCGGTTCAAATATTAAACCTCTTGAAAACTTCCTTCCAAGACCTCCATCTGATCTGAATTCTCTTGTAATATGCATATCTTATGTCTAATCTTAATCTGTTATATCCGTAGCATCTTGGCCTTGTCTAGAATTCCTTGCAATCCCCCATAAAGCCTACTACAGTGTGAACGTGATTGTGTGTGTAGGGAACTTGTCCTGCCCCTCCTGTCGGACATGAACTTCGTGCAGGAGCTGTGCGAGGAACTCTATGTATTGTTCAAGGTGAGTTGATAACCACAAACCATCCCGATTATTCCCACTTGCTTTCTAGTAAATCCTGTCACATCTAATAGTGGCTTTATTGAGATCAAATCAATAAGATTTTGTACAGTTTGTAATTAGTGTAATCATATTTGTTGACAGCACGATAAAGGTTTTGACCGGCGATTGTTCGAGAAGCAGATGTCTGTTATGAGAGGCCAGATCCTGAACCTTACGCAGGCACTGAAGGACAACAAGAGTCCCGTGCAACTCGTGCAGATGCCTGCTGTCATTGTCGAAAGGTAAATTCTGTAATATACACATACAATATGCTATTCATGTTGATGGTAAACTATTTACAGTCATGGAAAGAGAGGCCATGAAAATAACTTGTGTTTTCTATTCAATATCAGTAACTGTACTCGATTACAGATAAGACTTTTGCATGGTACCTATTTGCTTTGGGGTGTTTGAATTGACTAAAAGATGTTGTGATCCATGTCAGGGTACGAAAAAACACTTCATGAAGCCAACAATCTCAGCTCTCAATGGTTTCACTGGTTTGCACTATTGGCAAGCAGTAAACTGACAGGTATGCACCATGTCATGGTCGCTGCAGTTTTAGTAATTTTGTACTGCCTAGGATGGATCGGGTCCTACCCCATCCAAGCGCTAACGGCTGAGCAAAAACCAAATTTATACAAAAAAAAAATTGTTTTGGTTCTGCGCAGCTGCTGGCGCTCGCAGGGGGTAGGGCTCTATCTATCCCACCAAATATATGTAGAATTTTGGTTAAAATATTTAAATAATATTTGCTCTCAAGAATAGCTAGAGAAAAGTGCAGTTATTTAGAACTGTTTATGTCAAAATAGATATCCATTCTCATTGTTTCGAAGCAACTATGCTAATGAATGACATCGGTTGCAGGTCTAAAGGCGGCTCCGCGGCGTCTAGGTTCTTCTCGTTCAGCGACTCATTCACTCAGCGTTTCCAGCACAAGTCACCATTCTTTTCATGGTGGTGAAGCGGAAGCTGCAGGTGAGCCTTGCGACAACACTGTCGCCCTAGTTATTTCTGTCGTTGAGAGACTTTTATTTATAATAGACCAGAATCGAAATAAAGAGTTTTTCTTGTTGCAAGTAAACTGTCTTTCAATAAGGACGCTTCATTCTAATATGAAAATAAAACCAGTTGTGTTTGAGATATCTACCCCATTTTTTTAAAGAATAATTTATGGCATTAAGTATCGAATATAATGATGGAGTTTTGTTGAAATGTCCACTGCGGCTTTGCTTGGTGGCAAGTCCGATGTCCGATAACTATAGCATACCATAAATCTTTTCTTAACTTTGAGTGCATCAACTGTTTGCGATTTATTCGTATAGACTTGTGATTTAAGATAGCCCCACAGGAAGAAGTCTACAGGCGTTAAATAGCATGATCTCGGTGGCCAGTTCACATCGCCGCCGCACTAGATAACCATACCCTCAAATCGCTCGTGCAGAATGTCCATCATGGCTTTCGCCATGTGGCAAGTAGTGCCTTCCCTTTGGAACCACATATTATTGGTATGTTACTAAATATGTGAGAAAACCAATGAGCGACAGGGGCTGTCTTTAACAGTTAGCCTTATACCGTTACTTACTTGCCTGCCGCTAGATTTGTTACTTGTGTCTATCTTACAGACAAATACTAATACTCATGGAATAACTTCTCACAAAACCAAGCACTTAATTTGCAAATTGTTTTGTAGTGAGTGGGCGGCACGGCGAGCGAACCAGGAAGAGAAAAATCAAGAAAAAAACAGCGTTGAGACCCACTAGTCGCGTTTTTAAATTTCGGCTCTCCCAGACCTCTGAAAATTGTATAAAAATTTCCCACAACAAAAGAAATATTCAATATCTTTCTCTTTAATCAAGATTCAAAGAGACTGTTTCACATTGCACATTTTTTTTTTCGAGGTGCAATTTTAAAAGGGTCTTGAAATAACTATCCATTCTGGGTTTCAATGTTTGATTCGGCAGCTTTGATGATGTGAGGCCTCAAGATCATCTTCGACTATTGATTGAGCTCTCCCAGTAAATAAATGCTACAATTGCCAATATTATTATTAATTGAAAATATAATTTTTGTACGTAAAAGAAGAAAGGAACAAAATATAAGTACAGTCTGCAATGTCAGTGACACTACAATTTGTGTTGGTGGGTTTAAATACATTTACACTTGGCCCTCCTGTAGCGTGGCATCCTCCGCTGAGTTACATATTGCAGTAGGTACATTTACTTCTGGGGTAATTTTTTAGACTATTAGAAACATAATCTAGATATTATTTTGGTATCACTTTTCTTATCATTCCGGCTATTTTAACAATGTTGCAATAAATCTGAAGTTACGTGTGTTATTTGTTTGAATGTATTTTTTTCTTGGTAATCAATTAAACTACATATTAGAAGTGAATTTACCTGCTGCTTTTGCAACTGATATCAATAAAATAAGATTAATTCAAACATACTGTTTTCACAATATGATTGTACATATTACTTTTTTGTGAATAAATGTTATTTAATTAAATTTGACATTTTATGATTTCTTACTGAAGATTTGTATGGTCAATACTTTTTTAAGGTCACGCATTCTGGTACTGACGAATCACTGGTCCCTTGCAAAAGTTCCAGGGTAATTTAAAATAATAAAAAAAAATGAAAATATCGCTGTGGAATATTGGTACCAAATTTTTTGTGGTAAGAAAAATAACTTGTTAATGCCGAGTAGACACTGTAGACGCCAGGTTGACCCTGAAATAATAGGAGGGCTCATCACTACTATTGAAGTGTCTAACTGACATTTAATTTAAGTGAGTTTTATTTTATGATTGAATTTAAACTTGTTAGGATTACGATTGGATGCAGTCAAACATGTGATTGTAGAAAGGAATGCTTTGAAGCTTGTGATATGCTTACGTTTTCTAATGATTAGATTTAAATCGTTATAATGTGTTGAATCATCTAAAATATACGTCTAGACAAGCTAGATGTTTCTATTGTGGTTTTTTTACTGTTTTGTGAGAAACTCACCTAGGACTTTAGCGACGGCAAAACAATACCCATTTCACTGTTTTCAACATGAAGTGAAGGTCATTTTTTTATTATATTAAATACAATTTTGGATTTTCAAAAAGAAATATGCGCATGCTCTCCTTTCCCGTCTATATGGCTAGTTGAGCGGAAAACCCGACCTTAAACACAGTTATCTTCATAAAAAAAGAGCAGTCAGTGAAGTTCAAAGGGAAAATATCTTTATTAATAATTTACTAGAATGCATCGTAATGTTTGCTTACTATTCTATGCTACCTTCACACAATTTCACGGCCACAGAACTGGCTGAACCCCTGTTTTTTTAATGCTGTAAGTACAGGTATGTAGAAGCAAATTGGAATGGAAACAAAAATAGTGTTGGAACATCACATTCGATAAGATTGAAGTCTATTATTTGGGGCTCCAAATTGTGTAGTACATGGTGCGTAACAAAATAGCATTATTGCCTAACTGTAATGAAATATACTTTTTTTTAGAAACTGTATTATTAATGAAAATATTTTGTGCAAAGGTGTCTAAATATTTTTTTTCACATCACTGTAATGTCGTAAAATGGGTGTAATGTCGGTTGCAGAACTATGAATTGTTAATAAAATAATACATGTATTAAGTAAAAAAATATATAGATAATATACATCAGAATAGTGCAACATTCAACATAATCACTGGATGTAATCAAATGCAGATAAGACAATATCAATTAAGTTCACTGTAGTAGTGTTTAACTTTTTAACATGTTTCAAGAATAGCTGTGATTAACAATATAAACATTTAGGGATCTAATGAAATTGCAGTTTTTTTTTATTTATGAGACACGAGGTTAATCTAAAATGTTTCGATGGTATGTTTATAGTATTTGCATGAATGCCAAGCATTCTTACCAGTGTATGTTTAAAAAACTAAACAGAAAAAAAGGCTACCTGAATTGATGTCAAAAACTTTCATGTTAAAAAACTTAAAGGAATTGTATTATTTCAGCAGTACTGATGAATGGTGATTATGAAATTCCTTCCAATTTTAACTTATATTTTATTTTAAACTAAATTTATTGCATTTATTTAAACTTTTGGTAATCAAACTACACTTAGTTACGTCACAAACTGATCCGCGGATTCGTGGTTTTTTTCTTTGGTTTGACCTGGGATACATTTTTCGACGAAACAAAAATATGAAGACACAATTATTTGTTGCCAAATATCAAGTAAATCAGTGGTTTACAAATGATAAGTGAACTATGTATGAGGAAAGTAATTTTCTGATGGGTACGGGCCTACTTTAAGAACAGCCTACCCCATTTTTATTCTACTATGATCTGAAATGTATCTTTAAACAAAAAGCTGGATTCTTCCCACCAAAAAAATGATACTTATTATCACGCTGAGTCCCGACGCAAGTGAAGGGCGGTTTTTCGTCAGACTTTAATGTGAGCGAAGGTGCGGCCATCTATGTAGTATATAATATTAATTATGTATGTATTATAAATTGAATCTTATTGTCAAATTACCGTTTATCAGTAAATCTGAATTTAAAATTGTTATTTATAAGTTCAGATTAATATTTTATTAATGACCAAAATTGTTCTAGTTAGCATTTAATATGGCAAATAGATAAGTTTGGCTATATACAAGGGTAACAACTGTCTCTGCCTTAACTTCGGGAAATAATTCTTGAGATCAATAAAAACAATAAATTTAGATGCTGTATTACGTGTAGAAAACAATGTTTATTTTTCTTACAAACTAATTCATTAGACCAATGTAAAAGAACCCTAACGAGACTGATTGCAGGCAAGCGCGGAGCGGTATTTTTTTTATAAAAACCTGGTATGGGTGGATTCCTTCGTCGCGGAGCCACACTCAGCGAGGCACCATACCAGCGGTTTGTGGACTATCGAGTTTATTCAAATTACGTTTGAAAACTCCCTTGATAGGCACAGAATAAAAAGAGGATTACATACAGTAGCTCAACTACAAACAAAATCCTGATTTCATGCACCTGTACAGGCACATTTCGATGGAAAAGGCTCTAAGCTAGTTTCGCGGTGCTGAATTGTCGCAAATGGTCTTTCTCATATTTAAAAAAAAATAATAGAACTAGCAGTGCTCCTTCAATATTTAAGTGACAACCCCGACACTTGATGGAGGGAAGGTATTTATCTCAAAAATCGCCCAAGTTGAGCTAATGCTGTGGCCCCGGTCGCACTGAAATATATCTGCCGACACACAATTCCATATCCTGGCGGTGCGGCAGAGAATTGAGTTTTCGAAACGGTTTGTTCTCAAAAGCCTAATGTCAGCCACAAGGGGACGCTCTAGCGATGAGCGAGCGTCCATGATGACAATAAGGCAGATTGCGGGCTACTTAGCCTCATGAAGAGTGGCAAGATCCCGCCGAACTCTCCATTTAAGTTACTTTCATACTTGAGGAAATAATTACTTTTAAAATCAATATCGCAAAAATAAGAGGTAAAAAAAATTTTTTTAATGTTAGGACTTTGCGAATATTTCAATGCCGAAGTTAAGGCAGTGATTATATATATGCTAACAACACAGTAAGTAGCAGTGTGTGGTGTGTCATAAGAATGTCAGTACATAAGTGGTTTAAAATATTACTAGTTGAAAACATAATCATGTAGGGGTTTCTTTATTTATATATGGTCCAAAAGGTTAAGGCTTGAATGAATGTTTGTAAATTCGGAAAGGAGTGAAACTTTAGATATATTAAAAAAAAACATGGCATGAATGATAAGAATCAACCAAAAATAAATTAATAAAATTTGAGGTATTGTGTATAAGGAATTATATAACAAGCTCCATAAGAGTGAAACTTGCTAATAAAAGGTTTGTATACTACATATGTATGAACAGTCTACCTAATATAGACCTAGAACTGTGGTTTTATGTTGAAAAGTTTATGAGTGGCCATGCATCATTAATTAAAATCATATCGTTTTTTTACAAGGAGTTCTGGAAGCTCATGAAAATGTTAGCACTTTTTATATGTAGGTAGATACCATACACATTTTAGGGAAAGTTTTCAGTTTAAGAGGATAATGAAATGATCGAGTTTCATACAATGGCTTGTACCTGTTTCCTCAGTCATATTGTCCTGAAAATTTGTACATTAAATAAATCAACTGACAGCTACGTTCATACGTTTAGATTTTTTTGATATGTGTACTCAAATCCATGATATACACCTCTACAAATTTGTATCGAAATGTTTAAGGGATAAGTTAGGATATAAAAAAATATAAAAACACACCGTAGCTGTCAGTTGATATATGTGCAAAATTTCTGAAAAATCTTAAATTGACTGAGGAAACAGGCACGAGCCATTGTATGGAACTCGATCACCTCATTATCTTAAGGCCCGATTTTTATATTAGTCAGATAAACAGTCGAATAGTACTTAATGGTCTGATAGTACTAATTTTCGTTTTTCAATAGACGAATAGTGACAATCCGAGGAATAAATCTACTATCTAGGCAATAAATTTATCTGGCCGATTTTCTGTCAAATAGTCACTTATCAGTCTGATAAATATGACGTTTCCTCTTGTCCTTTGAAATTGATATCGATGGGTTGGATAGATCGATATTATTATCGCTCAGTGATTTATAAGTCGGTGCTTTATTAAAGGTTTCGTCCATAAAACATGGGACTTTTCTGATATCATTGATGATATGATGATTGAGGAGGAGGAGGAAATAAGCCCGCTCTCCCTTCTTGCTCTCCATTTCGGTAGAAAAAACCAACGACAAAATCCAAAAAATTTAATGAACGGGCACAAGCAAGCGAACGAAACGAATAACTGGGTTTCAAAAAAATATTCAACAAAAACCCAAGCTGCTGTCAATCTTGACAAACTAAAAAATGTGAAGTGGTATCCTTTACTAACATAAGAGCTATTTTACTGAGCTGTCTCTCTATAACGCTACTCCTTGAAGTTGGTCATGAGAAATATTGCCATCATCGAAAATAATCCTCAGATAGCTAACTGACCTTTGTTTCACCATTGAAAAATCAAGCTAGTCCTCTCAGTCTGTTAAAAAGCGAAATAGTTTTATTGGCTTGTTAAGTATCCGACCATTTATCTGACTATTGAAAAATCGGGCCTAAGTATGCTATATGCACAATAAGTGATCCCACAGTCAGCCAGACTAGTTACGCTGTGTGACCTCCTATGGTGTATCAATATTAAACTGATCAATGTTTTTCAGATTATGTTTGTAAATATTTTATAAATTACGTAGTTTTAAAATGTAATATTCCTTGTTTGTAATGTTAATATAAAAAAAATATAATATCACTCATGTACAGATTTGCTTTTCATTTATTTACAAGTGGTGCGAGTGTAGTCTACATACCATCCCAGAGGGGTAGACAGAGAATAGACCTCATTATAGTACTAATACTTCTTCTGAAATTTCGTGGTACAATACCATCTGTGAATACTAGTGCCATGTTCCTGAACCTTGCCAAATGTTCCTCGGTCACATGTGCCGCCGATTCCACATATGTCCTCTATATTTAGCTTGGTCATTCTTGCAGCAGTATTCACTCTACATCCTCAACGGCCCCAACGACCTAAAATTTAAAACACCCTAACTTCACATCGACCATAAAGTTTGATGGTGTCTCCCCTCTCGTCGCTTGCCGCAAAACCTGCTAAGTGCCAATAGCAACGCCACTGCGTGTATATGTACGCTCAATTTAAACCATCACACACCACAAGCTATAAAAAAACTTCACAACAGTACTGACTTGATGCCAGTACCTAGCACACTGCTGTCTAAAATAACGGGACCTATTATGTTGATAACTTGATCTTTGGTACCACCTGGCACAAAAATATCTGTCAAACATAATCCCTGAATATTCGCAAAAATTAATAACTTTTGTTGATTGATTACAAGACAATTGGACAACAGACAGGTGAAATATTAATCCAAATATAAAATAATCTCAAAGCGATAAAGAATCTAATAACTGTGCGTAAAGAGAATCGTCGCTGAAGTAGGTTTTATGATCTTGGTTGAAAATAATGTTGAAAAAAGGTAATTCATTACGGTAGTTCTTTGAAAGTAACCATATTTAATATTACTAAAGAACCCTATGAAGTAGCCTATGCTGGCACCATCACAAATCTGTAAATAAACAATGCAGCACCCTCCAAAACTATGACGGTGCTCTTTCCTCACAGACAACACAAATGTTTTGAAAGTATTTCAATAGCATTTAAATAAACCAATGCCAATGGGACACTGGCAAAGTTGTCTTTAAAAAAAGTTAGATTTTCACTGTTCGACATATTCCATATTTCGTCCCCCACAAACAACGTCAGACAAAACGTCGAGCTAAATAAGTAAGCTGAACTATCCTATACATCTCTATCCACAAAAATAGGCAATATCATGGTAGCATTTACGTTCATCTAAATTAATGGTATGTGTTTCAAATACTTTCTTACATCATTCACATTTTTTTTCTTTTGCTCGTTCATACATGTGGCTGGTGTAATAACTTTTGTTGAACTTAAGAAATGTTATCTTAATTTATTTTCGAAAATAATGAACATTTTTCCACACTTTTTTTATTTTATTAGGATGATATATGGGTAGATATGTATTTTAACAAATCTATATTCTGAAGGTGCATTCCTTCCTTTCCACTTTTGATTCATTTCGTTACATACAATTCCCATTTTGAATTATTTCGCAGTAAGTCTTAAATTATTACCTTTTCTACAAAAGGTTGTCTATAAAATATGCATATGTGAATTTTAAAAAATACTTGTTTTGACTTACACACATCACAGCAGCAATCTAAAGATAACACATTAAGAAAAACCGGCCAGATGCGAGTCGGACTTGCACACGAAGGGTTCAGTACCATCGTACAAAATTTATCACAAAAAATCACGTTTTTTGTATAGGGTTCCATCTTTAATTTTTATTATTTTTTTAATTTTATCTACTTGTTATAGCGGCAAAATAAATACACACTCTGTGAAAATTTCAGCTACCTACCTATTACGGTTAATGAGATAAATCCCTGTGACGGATGGACGGACGGACGGAAGCTTAGTAATAGGGTTCCGTTTTAACCCTTTGTGTACGGAACCCTAAAAAAACATAAAATAAAACCATTATAAACTGGAATAATATGCGAGCAATTAACATGAATGTCACAAATTTATTAACAACAATAATATAAAATAAAAGATTACTCATTAACAACTAGTAATATCTTTAACCAAATACCTAAAATAAACGAATAAGTCATTGACATTAAATAAAATAACATCTAAGAACACTGGACTAGTTACGGAAAAGCGCTCGAAAAAAGTTTTTAAACTATGTCTTCAATAGCCCAAAATGATGTATTTACACAGAAAAACGAAAATTCAGCTTAATTTCATACAAACCAACCTTGCATTTGTAACACACCCGGCATGCACACATGATAGAAAATTATTTTTGTAGCACCTGCAAACCTCGCTAGCATATTTCCTATACTTACGTATTCCAAAATAAATAACTGTTTGAAGTTTTTTTTATAAATTAACCTACATTAATAATACTTCAGCACGTGATGTCAGCAAAAGTGTAGATAAATGCAAAAAAACTGAAAATTGATTAATTTGTGGCTAGTTAACAATAGAACTTGCAAGCTATTTTTGCTATTATTATGAGGTGTAGGTGTATATTTAGTGTTTTGTGAATGTTCATGTGTGAACCATGAAGAATGATAAAAACTGCAAACAAACTATTATCAATCAAATCTACCTAGTCTGAGTATATTATAACATCATGTTGGAACTTTGTTTTGAAAATCTAAATGTTTTTTATTTCTGCCAATTTGTTTACGTTTTTCATCACATCTCATGGCATGACAAATTTAGTTATGGTGTGTGTGCGTGCGTGTTTGTTTTCGTGTGTGCCAGCTATCTGTCTGTGTGAAGCCGGTGTTGGTACTTGACGAAGGCGATAGCCGCGAGCTCCTTGCAAAACTCCTCCAGAACAATCAGACTCTCGAAAAGTTGGTTGTGCTCCTCACTGCAAAGAAATACATTATTTTAAACCATTGCTGTAATTACACACTAATTAATTAATTATTTGATATTTTTATTAACATATCTACAAAATGCTCAACTTCAAATTTGATTTTCTTAACATAAAGTGATGATTGCGATCAAAATATCTATTAAGTAATTATATTTGGCTATTTTTTAAGTACTGGCTATAAATTTGGATCCCACTGCACAGCCACATATCGTCAGTATACTGGTAAAACCCGTTAGGTGAAGAAATGAGATTTACGCGATAAATGGACTTGAAGGTTTAATGTCTCATAATGTGTGGTATAAGTGTGCATGTGTTTACACAACCTAACTTTAAAACTAAACTTCGGATCAATATAAGCGTTTTACCAAAATAAACAGCTTTAAAAAATTAAGTAGAACTGCATTATTAACTCAATAAAAAAATGCCCCTTAACAAGTTTTACTAGTATACCGACGATATACTAGTTTCTTTATAAAAAAGATACCGTAAAAGAGGAAGGCAGAGATATATATACTTTGGATCACCAGCCAACCGTTGCCATAGGCCATAGAGTATTCAAAAGGCAATGCGAGTAATTACTTTTCATCATAGGCGTGGTCTTCTCCTAGGAGCTGCAACCTAGTGGTTTCGATGAGTTTGGCGTAATTCTTCACTCGTGGAATCTCCATGGTAAGTTGTCCTCCCACTTCCTGTAGCACCTGTGCAAGACAGTGCTTTCGGGTTAAATTGTTTGAAAATTGTATGTTAATAACGATGGACTATATGGGACAAATCTATTTCTTTGGTACAATAATTGAAAAATTTTATTTTTGATACTTTTTCGCACTAAGAAACAGTTTAGACTTCAGATATTTAGATGCCTACATACATTGAAAGAGATGGAAGTACCTTAAACAACGTCCGCGTATTTTTAGCCGTCGGCAACATCGGATTGAGCAGATACTCGTGCAGGTTGGGATGTGGCAACATAGCAAGCTTCGAGATGATCGAAGTGAGCTGGAGGTTGATCTGGTACGGCTGCCGGGGCAGGTTTCCCAGAAGATCTAGCAGCATCCTCAGGAAGGGACCCTCATCGAAGGCTTCCTCGTCAGGGGTTCTCGCTCCTGTGTCTCGCGACCTCAGCACCAGCTGCTGGGAGAAGCACTGCGATGCCGGTCTACCGCACCTGAATCGAAATCGACTTATTTTTTTTTTACAAATAGATTATGCCTCGTGTAAAGAGTTTATAGGCACAGCTGAACATTTATTATGTGGATCCAAAATTTTCTTAAGAGACGGAAAAACATATTTATTCCATCATGATAGGAGTCATTCAAATAATCGATAAGCCAAAAAAAGTTAAACAATGTTTTTTAAACAAAATTAACAATGTTGGACATAAGAAAGGCTTTTGAAGTTTAAGTGAAGAACTGTTGAACAAATGTTTTTATTGTTAAAATTTCTGCCGTCCAATGACGTGTGTGCCCTCAATGAACCCCAATCACCACTCGACATCTACGTGGCATGCTACGTACGAGCCTTTGAATATCTTTCTGTGGAATCCTCCCATTTATCGAGCGATGTTTAGTTAGCTGATGTGGTGAACATTTATGTATGTGTAGTTGGGAAACAATTATGCCATTGTGCCATTTATTATTATGAAAAAGATTTTATTTTCAAACAAATTAAATAATATTCTTCCATATATGGCTCCAAAGAACGAGACATTTAGTCTTAGAATTCGCAGTGGTTGACTAATATCGACATTGTTTGGCCTTTGCTTTTGCCAATACAAATGAGCCGTCAAATGAATTCGTGAAATTAATGTAAAAAGTACTAAGGAGGTTAGGCTGACGGAGGGCAAGTGGTCGGGGCTGATGAGGAGCGGGCTGGCTACAAGCGAAGGTCCAGGGAGGCGGAAAGAAAGAGGGCATGCTAGTAGGACACTCTGATACTTGACGAAAAATTAAACTTTCAAAATAAATATTTCAAAAATAAGACTACAAAAAATTTAAAAAGATCTTTTGTTATCAGAACCCTTTGGCTATTTCGATACCATTGCACACATTTAAAATTTTATTTCTTTATTTTTGTTTTGAGGAGTGTAAGGCTCGCAAAATACTTAAAATTTTAATAAAGCGGACCTCCCGATCGCATCGAGCCCGGCTTCCTCGGCCGTGCAGCACACGCTCTCTTCGCACTTGGAGATTCTCCTGTGGTTCCACTTGTCGCCGGCGGCGGCGTGCCGGTCGCGCCGCGGCGCCGGCTGCGGCCAGTCAGCTTCGGGCCGGCTGTCGTAGCTGTGCGTGGAGCTGGCAGCCGTGCCGAGCCAGCACTCGCTCGGCCAGCGGAAAGGCAACGTTATGTCGAGCCAGGCCTGGGGAGCTCCTAGCGTATAAAGAGGCGCCCGCTATGTCCCCCATACAAAAGAAGTTTGGTAATCATTTGAAAACCACTTTGCCGATTAACTTCATTACTTGTATCCAACATCAGTCAATCAAAATCTGTGTCGGCAATTTTTTTTAAAAATAAAATCGGAGCCAAATGTTCATACAAATTTTCTTTCATAAAAATGAGCGCACAAAATGTTTGCCGCAAAAACGAATCTGTAAAGCATATCTACTCTGAGAAGCGAAAGCGAGAAGTTCTCGTGTTTACTTCTGTCAAACTCTATGCGAAAAAAAAAGATGCCTACTTTTTTATTAGACAGAGTTTAACAGAAGTGAATGCGAGAACTTCTTGTGTTCGCTTTCATGAGTAGACCACCCACAGACACATGTTGCATCTGGGATATTCTGTTACTTTTACTATTTTCTATTTAAGACAATAAATTACTCAATTCGATAAAAATGCTTCAAAGCCTGTACTATGTATAGTTTCCGAGAAGAATTACCGGAAATTTTCGAGTAGGGCAAATGTGGCAAAATCGGTCATCTTACCTATGAAGTCATCAGTCACAGTGATGTCTCTTTTTGCCACCGGCCCTTAGACCAGAATACACAACGGCTGGTTAGGGAGTTCGAACTAAGGTTTACATGCATTTCATCTCATTAAGTAATCCATATTCATAGTGATCTGTGCATACATTTCAAACGCAGATAACAGACAGCTCAAACTGTCGGTTATAGAGACTCGGTATGAAACCCATGGTCTTTTGTAGCCTACATTTCCACTTGTAGCTTAGTGCAACTTCGTTTTGAGTTGAAAATGGGATACTGAAGATTGTATCTACCTGATAGTGTCGATGCGCATCGTGGATGTATTGCTCATAGTCCACTCCCACCGGGTCAGACAGTATGGCCTTCGGCAGCAGCAGAAGGAAACTGCAATGGGAAATAAGTTCAGGATAAATAAAACTATGTTTTTTCTTTTGTAAAAATCTTTAATTTTTTAGCAACATATTATTTTCCAGTCTGTTTTTGTGGATAGCTTACAACCTAAGTGACAATCTTAAAACTATGTCGGTAGGTACAATGAGCTTAAAGCTAAATGAGATGTATCTTCGAAATTCTATAGTAGTTTGAGAAAATCACATAAAAATAAGTGAACATATTTATGCTTTTATCTATGCAAATTTCAAATGTCAATTTAATATGCTTCACAAAAAAAAATATGGGATACCTCCCTCATGCTTCCGTGTATTTATTTGATTCTTACCATGTATTTAAAAAAATATTCTGTTGAAATTTTATTGTGGTGGTTTAAGTTTATGTAGAGTTTAGAAAATGTCAATTGTTATAGCTAATTCGCACTTTTTCCATTCTTTGATAATTTTTAATGATAAATTGAAAAATTATTGCAAGATTTTACATTCCTTCCAAATAATGATCAGGAATATCAAATCATGCAAGTATTTTTCGAAAATAGATTTTTTTATAGACATTTATCAGTTTTTTTGTTAGGAATAGTTGTCTTGAGTGTGGCAAATGTCCAATGACATTTCCACAAAAGTACACAGCTTATAAGACTACTAGCGGCCCGCTCCGGCTTCGCACGGGTATAAAATATATAGCCTATGTCACTCACTGAAAAAATGATTAAAATCGATCCAGTAGTTTTCATTTATTCATTGCTGCCCGTGGCCCGCACGCGTTAAATTTTTAAATCTGTAATATCTTCGAAAATTAAATCAATAATGTATTTAAGGTATTTAATTGGATAAGGATTGATGATGTATTGGTTAAAATCGCTTCGAAAATTAGCCATTATCTGTGGCAAAAAGTATATGACGAAAAAATGTTATTGTGGGATATCCATAAGAGATAGACATATACTATCGCGGAGTTTTCTGTAGACCTTTTCAATGTGTACAATACTTAGTACATTATTTTGATAAATCTCGTAGGGTTCAGCCTGCGTTTGCAATGTAAGCGGAAAAAATGTAATTATTTACGACATCACATTAGAAACCATAAAAATTACAGTATTTCTTCACCATTTAATGGATGTTATTAGACATATAAACCTTCCTCTTTAATCACTCTATCTATTAAAAAAGACCGCATCAAAATCCGTTGCGTAGTTTTAAAGATTTAAGCATACATAGGGATATAGGGACAGAGAAAGCGACTTTGTTTTATACTATGTAGAGATGCTGTTATTAGATCTTGGGGTGCCCTTCTCTTCAGTCTAGTGAAGACCCTCCTCGGTTTCATCAAGTTTGAGGCTAATTTATTTGGGTGATCATCGAGTCTTGATTTGTATGCTGCTGTTTTTGTTTTAGCTTCCTCCTTTACTGATGGGATTTGGAGTTCCAGATGGAGCCTGTTGTTCGTAACATACCATGGTGCGTTGACAATCATGCGCAGAATCTTTGATTGAAATCTTTGGAGGATTTCTAGGTTGGAGTTAGCGGTTGTGCCCCATAGTTGGATTCCGTAGGACAGGATAGGTTTGAGAATAGTTTTGTATAGGAGAAGTTTGTTTTTGGAATGAAGTTGTCATTTGGGACCTATACGCCAGTATATGTTTTGCAGTCGGATTTGTAGTGTTGTCGCTGTCACACGCTGTCACTAAGTACTTGTGTACTACGTGCGAGAGACATCAGGGTTCTGTATCTGAGCGTTCATTCTGGCCAAATACATTTTGAGCGTGTAAAATCTGGGCCAATTGTATATAAAGTCAAAACCAATTTCAGTAATTCTCCAGTAGTCTAGCACTTTTTTTAAATGGCATGAACAGCACAAATTAATAGTTACGGTTTCTCCAGTTTTTTTGTGATTTTTTGTATGTATACATAACAAATATAAATATAATTGTTACGTTCATGAATGCTTTCTTCTATCTTCTTCTATCATCTATATTCTTCTTGTTTATATGACAAGAGACTGTGCTTACTAAAATGAATGTCAACATTGTCAATGAAGAGTCTGAAAGATACCGCATGCCTCTCCTAGATAAGGAGCAAGTGGCTAGTTAGAAATTAAAACGTGTTTTTTTTGTCGATGTTATTATTACATTGGTTACACAAGAGGTGACCATATTTTCCACAGGTTGAATAAACTCGTCATGTAACCATGCTATGCAATTCAATTTCAGGTAAAGATCTTAATTTTTTTATGACAACCCATGATTCGTACTTTCCACTCTCCGCTTTACACTATCAAGTATTATAATTTCACACTTCAAATGAACTTAACCACTAACAATCGCTTCATGGATTTCCCTAAAATATAGTGAACAAAGAAAACAATATTTATTTTAAAACTAAGTATGTGTATCTTAAAATCACATTCATGCATCACAGATTCAAAACAACAATAAAACTAATTAAAATATAAATTTATGCTTCACAGCATAGGTGTATAACATTTATAAAATCCAATTTAAATTTAAAATAAAAATATCAAATATGATATAAAACCCTGTAAAAATGTTTCCTTTGTACATGAATAACAATTCTAAATAAATAACAAACAAATACTAATATGGATCGTCGCTGCTCGGAATTTCAGCCTTGTCCAGGATGCCTTCCGCCAAGTGTCTCTCAATTTCTATTTTCAGCTGTTCTAGCCTAAAATTCGAAAAAATATTTATTTTGTTTTTTAGTTGTATTAAATGGCATAAAAAAAATAATACAAACACTTTAACTTTAATTTATGCTAGCATTGAAAGTCTATGCCACCGTTGATATAATTAATGGTGCCATTAATGAATGTGATATGTATGTATGTACATTACTTGGAAGAAACGACGTACATGGTACGATAAAGTATATTTACTGATGCCACTAATGTAACTTATTTAACACATTAAACGTTAATAGAGAATAAACCATTGGCAATAAAAATGTAAATGAAATCTGCTGCAACCTTCACATATAAACAAACTTTATCCATAACCACACTACAAGAATATTTCGAAACTGCTTACACCCATGTAAATGTCGTTTGGAAATTATTTGAACCTTACCAATTAAATATGTATCAGTTTTTAAATATCAAATCTGACTAAAATAAAAGCAAAAAGAAAACATTCATGCATAAATATTTTATTTTCTCGTCGGTTTGACTCAGGACTTTTCTACTTCTAAAAACAAAAACGTGAAGACATAGATATTAGTTGGCTGAAGATAGATACCAAAAATATTTGTATTGTAACAGTGACTTTCAGATTATAAAAATAAATCAGTAAAAATGGTTACTTTTCAAGTATTGCAAGGTTGGACTCGAACCATCAAGCAAATCTGCGAGTGATGAATCTACCAATTCCTCAACCAGCTCCCTCCTACAGCTAACAATTCTCCTACAGCCCTCCACTCAAAGTTGGATTAATTGTAGGCTAAGTTAAGTAAGGTAAGGTATCATTAAGAGTTACCTGTTGATAACTTTGTGAATGTTATCGGTGGGGGTGGCGGCGACGTCAGACGTGGGTACACCCTCGTGACTGAGCAGCTCCGAAATCTGCTCGCTCACGTGCCCTTCGTGCTCCAACTGTCGCATCGCTTGTCTACCAAGCAAAACGAACATATCATCATTCATTTATTTACACTTTGGTGTACTCAACAGAGGCTACGTTCCTCTGATAAAACTGTTGAAATTTATATGTGGTTATTGTATATGTTTAGTTTTAAAGATTGAGCCACAATGGCACATTCTGAAAATCGTATTCGTCTACGACATCCACTAGATCATTATTAGTACTCGCTATTAGCATTACAATTAGGAAAACTCGAAATTGGCAAATTGACTCCATTAAGATAAAGCCCACATAGAAAAAAAATCTGTATGAGAAGAAATTTCGTGCAACCCAGTTTTTTGCCACTGATAAAACTATTAGTAGAGCTCTAAACCTAGTCGCCCTTTAAACCCTTCTCAACGAGGAGCAACGCAGTCAGCCAGCCAGCCTCACTTCATACATTGCCACGACACTTTAACTACCTGGTTCTCGAAACGCTAAACGTGTGTTCGATCTGCTAAGATCACAGATCCGTGTCAGGTAGGACACTGCAGTAGCCATGCGTAGGGGCCGCAAGTCAGGTCAGACTCTCCGCTTCAGACTACAGAAGGCAAACCTTGACGAAGTAAAACCGATCTGCCCTGTCGTCAGTAAATGTTGCTTTATTGAATTGGTATGCTTTACCTATTCCTGTCTCTCTCCTGCTGCAGCGAGAGCGCGTTGAGTCTGTCACGCTCTAGATCTGCGTCAGCGGCGCTGGGCTGCGGACCGGCGGCGTAGTAGCCACGCGAGCTCAGCTGACACAGCACCAGCCGTTGGAGGCTGTGCTCCGTGGGTTTTTCTATTATTGCCTGCAAATTTATTTTAAAAATAGGTTTTTTGGTAAAGCCCATTGAACAGATAGCACTGTGTGAAAATGCTAAACCTATTTTGTAATCTTAAATTAAGATATCAAAAGCGACAAATCGGAAATAGATTGTTGCAGAGTTATTATTAGAATTCCTAACCATAAGCAGGCACTGCCGTGAAAGACAAGGCACTAGACAGATGAATGGTTTTTTTTGCAAATTATGTGGTTTGACGGTAGAGAAACATTAATCTCCAACCGTGTGTGAGCGGCATACGACCCAGCATGGACTGACCTACCATGTAAAGGAGACAGCCATGTCCAGGTCTGGTGTTGGGCCTGACAATGTGCCCAAAAGTTACAAAGGTTTAAGTTCAGGCACATATTATCCGTAGTATAACTTGTAGTTCGCCTTAAACGGCTTCGGTCTTAGACGGCAATACATCCATTGTACATGTTAAGAAGCTCTACCAGCTGTTATGTCAGCCAGCCAAGCTCTTCCACGAAGCGCAGCAGCCTTTTTGGACTCCTCCACACTTCCCGGGCAGTTCCTATGGTTTCGAGGAACTGGAGCCGTACGTTAGCCACCTCTGGACTTATGAAGTTAGTACACGCAACGAGCACTGAACTGGATGCGTGTACAATACAATAATGTATTTCACTGCATGCTGGGTCTACCGTGGCTGTGTAGCGCGTCTGGTATGTTTGCAGAGAACAGGGTTGATGAGTTATTTGCTATTATGAGGACAACTAGAGCAACTTTT
Source organism: Incurvaria masculella (assembly GCA_946894095.1). Taxonomy (NCBI): domain Eukaryota; kingdom Metazoa; phylum Arthropoda; class Insecta; order Lepidoptera; family Incurvariidae; genus Incurvaria; species Incurvaria masculella. The sequence continues at coordinate 11,758,699 of OX335641.1, read as the reverse complement.
TTTAAACGCCTGGTTCAATGCAATAATTTGAGCATTGATGCTGTGTATGGACCACTCTTTATGCCAATTTTGTAATATTTTAATGTATTCAAGTAGAATTGCATGTACAGTTGTGGGTACAAATTAACAGAAGCATAAATCTGTTATATTTATTATTAATAAGAATGATACCTCAAAAAAGCGGAGGGTCTCCAGAGACAGATCATAGCGCTCACTGAGGCAGTTGTCTATGAGTTTGTGCAGCAGCGGCCATTCAGGACTCTCTCCATCCCCCACCAGCCAGTTGGAGATCTCTGTAGTTGGCCATCATCACACTCATGAACGAATCATAGATGACCTCGCAGGCTCCTTATCTCTCTTGGAACAAGCTGCCTAGTGATGATTTTTTTGTGAATTCAGTGAATCAGATTAAAAACGGACACAATAAAAATGTAAAACACAATTAAATTAAAAGTGTTGTGATATAGACGCATCAGGAAAAGATGCTCTATGAAAAATTATGAAATGAAATGAAATATTCACAATCATCGATGGCATTCTCGAAATTTACTTTCGCCGATGACTCGCCTTAGAGGGCGAATAGCTATTATCCTCTAGGAGAAAAAATGTTAGTCACCAGGAAAGTGAATTTCAAGATTACCAAAAATGTTTTCTCCATAACGGATGACACGCTGATACTCTCTCTCCTGAGCGAGAATGACGCTACTGAGATCATCACAACAAATTGCAAAAGTTCATGAGTAAAGCTAAATAGAGTCAACTGAAGTGACGGGATCATATATTTTTTTGTCCGATAGTGAGAGTCAAAGTAAAATGTTCATGCTGCCCTTGATTTTATTTAAAAAAATATTACACTGGAACTGGTTGTGATGCTTAAGCATAATCTCTAACACAACAACAGATAAGGTATAGCTAATCTCCAGCTGTACGGTTTTGCACAGAGGGAAATACAACCCGAGATACACATACACAATAGGAAATGAGGCCTTAAAGGTTACTAATACTAAAGAACCCTTGAAAGACGTTGAGAACTAGGTGATCTTATCGAAACTTTTAAGATCATATCTAGACACTATACTGCTCTCAGTTAGCTGACATATCACAAAAACAGCAACACTCAGCTTCGAGGGCAGCCTGAAAATTTATAAACTACGAACCCCACGAACCTGCCAGAAGATGTTGTACAATCCCTATCAATAAACTCTATAAAAAAAATAAAAACAACTTAATGTAGAAAATAAAATAATTCAAAACTGTAAAAATCAAGTAAACCCAATATGAAAAATTATTCAATATTAAAGCAGTAAATGACTGTAAATTATAATAATAAATTGACCTGGATATGGAGGTGACTTCGAAATTACTGGAATGACACAAAGTGTTACACACTCGATCCGAGTGATCAATGGTTTTACCGAATACATCCGGACCCCTTGCATGCACAGTTGGTAATGGGCAAACTAGATAAGGTGGCCTCCCTTTCGTACTAGCTGTAAGTTTTGGAATACATTTTGGAATTAAAAACTCACCACCACGATTGCAAAGTTCTAATTTTCCGTTTCTTCCCATCCATCTATCAATCCACATTCTGAATAATCCTTCCAATGTATTCCTGCACTCTTTCCGTGCAGCACCCTTCCTTGTATGCCTTTCAAAGTGAGCGATTTTTTTATTGGCTGTGAATACCAAGTTAGCTGGCAGTCCTTGGCTCCTACTTCCACAGCAAATAGTTTTTTTAGTGAAACAGTTGATGTGCCAATATGTTTTGATTTATAGGTTATGATAATTTGAGCAAAGGAACCCCTACTGAGATTTAGATAGACGTTATAATAGATGCCAAAAAATGTGGATCACATACGACTACAAGACAATGAACCAAACCCACCATTAATAAGATCCGTCGAATCTATAACTTTGAGGCACTTGCTGATGACGGCTGTCACGAGCACCACGTGGTGCAGATCTCCCAGACCGCTCTCTACCGTCCCCTCGAGGAATGTCTGTCGGAAGGTGCGCGCGAGGTGCGCCGCAATGTTGGCGTGGCACTCCTTAGTGAGTGTGTCGCAGTAGTCCAGCCACGACAAGAACGCCGTCAGCTCGCGATGGCCGTGGAACTTGCTAACAAGGCGGTCGCCAAGGTCTTGTGCCACGTACCTGCGGCAGAAATAAAGGGTTACAAATAAAGGTTTGACCCGTTTTTTTGGGAAATCATGGGGGTGTCAGATCAATCACTATTCTAAGTGCTGCTCAGTGGGCACGTGATGCCGCACCTCACGAGACTCAACACCTCACTCGTGTTGAGGTCGGCCAAATCGATATCAGCAGGGAATGCGCTTGTAATTGTCAGCCAGCTGGCGCACGAGACTTTCGCACACGAACAAGCACCTGCTCACAAGGTGAGCGATGTAAGCTTCCATCAGCGACGACACGATCATTAGGAACTCAGTGGGTACGTGGTGACGAATCTCATGCGACTCACCCTCAGCTAATGTTGGCATGGCAGCGGGTGATGCGCTTGAACTTATCAGCCAGATTGCGCACGGGACTCTTGCTTATGGACCAGCACCCGATCACGAGGTTTGAAATATTTTCATTTGGCGGCGACAACACGATCAATAAGTATTCAATGGGCACGTTCGACGCACCTCACACGACTCACCCCCAGCTCGTGTTGAGGTGGTCCACGTCAGCCGGGTCGATTTCGGCGGGGATGCGCTTGTACTTCTCAGACAGCTTGTGCACAAGACTCTCGCACACGGACGAGCAGCCACTGACGAGGTTGGCGATATCCGCGTCCGGTAGTGACGACACTATCATTATGCCCTCGCATGCCCGCAGCACTATGTGGTTGTCCTGAAACAATTTCTCCGTTATTGGAAATATCAGTTTGACAGTGATTTATTGAATTTGGGTAGTTTAATTAAAATGTACCATACTAAATTGTGTATTTTAACAACAATCTTCATGAATAAATGAGTAGTAATAAAATATTTTCTAAGTTTTTGATGATTATAATGCCCTATTTGAATTGCTTTAAGGTTGATGATCTAAATGAGAGATTATTACTTCTTACGAAGTAAATACATGGCTTTATCTCATCAATGTGATTATGTATGTGGATTCAACAGTGCAAAAAGGGCACACTAACACATCCTCTATCATTCAAATGTTGTCGGCAGGAAAAGATATGGGAAAAAGGGAATGCAATCTCATAAGATCTAGGCCCTTTTTAGCGAGATCGATCTCAGCCGAAAACTGAGCGAGATCTCTTGAGTTTAACGAGATTGCACTCGAGCATAAAAACATCTTATTCGAAGCGCGGCAAAACTAACTACAAATTCGCTGGAGTCATTAATCAAAAACCAAAATTTTAACAAAACAATAAAATTACTTAAAGAAAGTATTCAATAACAAATGAATATGCACTAAAAAGTAAAAAAATAATTGCAACAATTATTGTAGTTAAAATTATTGTTATTTTTGGAGTCGGTGTCTCCATGGTTATGATTTGTAACTACATACAGAGTTATAGGTGAGACGTGCTTGTGTCGCACGTGCGACTTGATGAGGCAAGAGGCGAGAGTGCCGCGCCGGGAGGGAGCCATCAAGTGAACACGCCGGGCACGCGCCGCGCCAGTCAAGAGAACCTTGGCTACCTTGTCGAATTGGGAACCTCCTCCTTTTTTTAAATCGGTTAAAAAGGAAATGAATTTGTACGAGTCCATATAAACTCGCGAGATCTTGCCTGAGCCCTAATCTCACGAGATTGCATTTCCTAATGTGAAAAAAGTGCTATAACCGCGGAAGATTTTCGAAATAAATTAGCTGAAAAACACTTCAGATAAATGAGTGTTAAAACAAAATTAACCACACTAACTTTTTTTAATAACATTTTTATACATGTAATGTTATTTCACTGTTCTACAAAAAATTAGAATTGATAAACTAGAAAAAATATACATACATTTCGTTTTAAAGTTTTAACACGTTGAAATTTTATTGATTTTTTTATTTTACTTGCCGCGCTATTGAGGTACGACAGGAGGAGATCAATTAGCAGGAATTTGTCGTTGTCATCGTACACCGTCTTCTGACTCTTGCACGAGGTCACGTCGTCGCCGGAGCCCGAGTGACCTTCGTTCTCGGTATCTTTCGGCGATGAGACGCTTTTTGAGTGCGAGATGATTGAAACCTAAACATGTCAGTACACATTTTAGATGATATCTTACTGATCAGTAAAACCTGATTCAAGCCTGGATATTATTTTAGCAGCCGAGGTTTCACGTGAAATATTGGATAACATATTTTGACTTTGATTAAACTTAAGGATTTCACTTTCTTCGTACATTTTAACGGACTGGTAGCAATTCCAATTCCAACGACAAATTTAAAACCGTTCCAAGTTGAGCTACTTAAATAAAAAAACATCTAAAATATAACTGTGACAATTTAATCGAAACCAGGGTTTCTTAGTATTAATGGACCACTTCTGGGATTTTAAAATTATTACGGACCTCTTCCGAACTCACTCGAAGGAAAAGAAAACAAGGCATTTTGAAAAAAAAACTTTATATTTATTACCACAGAAAAAGGAAAAATAAGTAATTTTTTTTATTCATTATATCATACATGGACCCTCGGCACTGATGCCACGGACCCCCAAGGGGCCCATGGATCCCAGGTTAAGAAACCCTGGCATAGACCAAAAATCTTTCTGATTATTTCCGAAATAATTAAATGTAGATATATTATAAATACTACTGTTCAGTATGCTTCTACTTATTATAGGTGCTTCTATAGGAATAGCATCTGATTGACTGATTTCAAATTTTTTAGTGATGATTTTAAAATATCCATAATGAAAATGTCCTCACCTTTTTTATAGGATCAGGCGGAGCATTGAATTCAAACAGTGGGTTCTTCTTTGGCGTCTGAGCCTTTCTAACAGGAATGATGCGGAGTACATCCTCTGGAATGCTCAACAGATGGGATTTGTCCTCAACGAAGGGAGTCGTGAAGACGTTGGCGAGGCCCGGCTGCTTGCGAACAAGCCCGCAAAGTGTCAGAAGTAACTCCACTTCTTCCTTCTCCGTCGGTGAGGCTGGACTCTCGCTGCACTGAATGAGGATCCTCTGGGAAGATGAGGGAATACATGGAAGTCTATGTGGGTTCCGGCACTTAAAAATAATACAAGTGATCTCGCTGCATTTGTTCCTCTATGTGTCTTACTAAAGGTTTTTCGTTCCTTACTTACTAGGTGGTAGAGTTAATCCCGCCCGAGTAAATACTGTTGCATTGAATGAACAATGGTCCAAGCGAAAATGAAAATAGTCCATGTCTTCAATTCAGTTCAATGTAGCCGTGCATTATAAGAAAGATCTTGGGATGGCTCCTAGTTTTAACGTGGTGTGTTGAGCTAATATCATGACAATAGGTGCGGTATTCATTGGGTTGCCAGCTCTTGATGTGCATTTACATGAAATAACAATAGGTTTCCAATCTAAATGTGAGTCAGAATAATGAACGATTAGAACAGGTGAATGAATATTTAGGAAGTATGTTTTCCCCCCAAGGTAAATGTGATAAGGATATTGAAAGAAGAGTGTGTGCTGGAAATCGAGTAAATGGCACAACAAATTCCTGTAGGCATGATCATCCGAAGCCGGGCGATCATGCCTACAGCTTGGATGGCGATTCATAACTGTGTACTACACTCATGCATGGAAGCGAGTCTTTGGTATGGCAGAGGAGGCACATATGTGGAATTAATGTAGTAGAAATGCATTCCTTCAGGAAAGTATGCGGAGTTAATCTAACAGACAAATCTCGAAATGACTGGGTTAGAGAGCAGTGTCAATTAAAAAATTATGTTGTGACGAGAATCGAACAGGCAGTGCTAAGATGGTTTGGGCATATGGAACGAATGGGTGACGAAAGAAAGACGAAACTAAATTATAGAGCAGATGTGAGCGGAAATATCGTGCCTGGGCGGCCTAGGAAAACGTACCGTGACTAAATCGATGTAATACTCCGTAAAGGCCGAGTATGTAGCACCCGTAATTGAAGAGTATGTATAAAAAGATGTATGTACGCAGATGAAGCGAAAAAGGTGTCCAGTGATCGTACCGTATGGTGTACTATCATCTCTGCCTACCCCTCCCAGGGAGCGGTATGAAGGTATGTATGTATGTTTCCAATCAAATCAAGAACTTTCATTTCAACTGAACATATTTCTATAGTTATATTCTTTATAATTCTAATTGATGTATTGCCATCACGCAGTCCTGCAGCCACATCGAGACACACACAGCATAGTGTGCTGCTCCTCCTCCTGCTTAAAACATCCAACAGGGAACCTGCACGGGTCGGTAGACGGCTGCGTGGTGGATGAGCGGCTGGCGCAGGCGGCGCAGCAGCGCGGTGCACCAGGCGAGGGCGAGCGCGCGCGCGCCGGCCGGTCGCTCCGCGCGTGCAATGGCCGACACTCCGTCCAGCAGTCGCATAGAGCCGACGAGGCGCTCTGCACACGGACCCACCGCGTCAGGTTGATCCGTCTCCTCGTCGACCAGCAACTGGAAAGGGCCGAATTTGAGATATAAAACCATATGCTTTTACCACCGCTCGTAACCCCAAACCTCATCTCACCTAAACCTGTCTCCACCCATATAATAGTCTCATGAGATTGCTTGGCATTCGGTCGCGCAGTGAGATACCGAGCGTGGATCTTTCCATTGCCCTTTGGGCTACTTTCAGCTTGTGTGCAGTGCCAACTGTGAGCCTTTATGTATCCTACTGTACTGGTATTCGCTCAACGCAGCACATTTCCAAAGGAATTGGGTACCATGCCAAGACCTATCCTTTACACGAGGACGGGTATGTTGCATCGTTTGGAAAACAAACACAATTCCTCATCGCCACTTCGACCATGTGTCATTAAGGGCCAGTATTTCAATCGTCCCTCATCCTAGCCTCAACTTTAAGCGAAGCTTAAGGAACAAAATGCAGCATTTCAACGCAAACTAAATGGTAAGCGAAGTTTTATAATGTCCCCAGCAATCTATTTTCAAAGGCCTATAACACCTTAAAGCCTCGGCTACCGTATAGTTTTAGTTCAAACGCTTTATTTTTTTATTTTTTATGTGACTGGACATGGATGGCTAATACCACAAGTTCTGTCATGGTATTAGCCCAACACACCACATGGGAACTAGGTGCCATGCCAGGACCTTCCTTATATTGCACGGCTACATTGAACTGGATGGAAAACACGGACAATTTTCATTGCCGCTTCGACCATCGTTCATCCAATGCGATGGTACCAACCCGGGCGGGATAAACCCTACCACCTAGTAAGTAAGGAAGGGGACCTACAGCTTAACGTGGAATCCGAACCACGGCCAGCCTCTCTCAACGGTCGAATGGTCACCCATCCAAGACCAGACTGGACCCAGCGTTGCTTAACTTCGGAGAGCGATCGCCAAAGTGTCGCGCCACTGGGCCACTGACGCTGCTTAAGCTTCACTTAAAGTTGAGGGTAGGAAGAGGGACGATTGAAATACTGGCCCTAAACGTGACGTCACCAACCTGGGGAGGCTCAACGCTACCCCCTAGTATTGGGATGGAGTTCCGAAGCATGAAGTGACAGATTTTTCGGATCTCTGATAATAAAAAAGAAGTTAATATTTCATGGATTTCAATTTCTTATAGTTACCAACCAAGCTGCGTTCCAAACTGATTAATTGATTCGCAAATTCGATTAACTCAGTGAAGAATTAGCTAATAAATTTTACTTGTCTGTAAATTTTTATGTTTTCATCACACACTTAGGACCTAAAAATGCTACCGCCAAACTTAAAATCGAACCTGCAGTTTTTGACAAGAGGCTACTGAAGTTAGCGCCTCGCCCCCTGGCAACATGATATTTATTATTCCACTATCGCCCGGTTCCACCACCTCCAGCTACAAAAATTCCAAAGTTATCTTTCGGTTACATCATACAAATATGCAATGTAGCCGAAAGTTAACTATCGGATTTCAGGTAACTGGAGGTGGTGAAAACAAGGGTATATCTGACAGTTCCAAACTAATACTCCACCTGCAGCATCTGGTAGAGATGATGGGGAATGTTTGTGTCCTCGATGCGCGGATCTGCTGTCTCACCGTGAGTATGGTAATAGTTCTGGATCAACTTCCAGTGGTACTCGAAGTCATCCACACGCGACGCGGGCGGTGCCAGCTGAAACACAGAATTGCATGTCACAAAGGTGGTTTGAAATAATAATTTACCCATTTATCCCATGCAAACCTTTCCTACATGCAACCTGCCTGATATTCGGTGAATAGCTCATTGCCTTCCTTACAAAATAAGTACCTGCTTTAAAAATTAAGAAAAACTGGATTAAAAATATTTTAAATTACAACAATTCATTATTAACAGATTATCCACAATGATCACAAAACATTGAAAAAACTGCGACCAGGCTCATTCACTAAAAATATAAAAACTACAAAAATCTGCTGTTTACATGCAGGTAATAAGTCCCGAAAATAAGGAAAAGGATTATAAGACTGATTAACTTAATTAAGATTAGGAAAACTGGAAAATATTAAAGGAAAACCGGAATCAACCAACCACGTCCGCCGCCGTCTGCAAAGCAGATGATACGCGACTCAGCATAACTGCGTTTTGAAAAGTTTAGGCAAACACATGCACGACAAAAAACTAAACTGATAACCTTCCGTCTGTTTGAAAATGTTTGTAATGAAAAAATAATTAAAATCCCTATGCCCGAAACCAACGAAACGAACAACACAGAAAAAACAGAATCCACAGAATATACATCAGTGACAGACAGACTAAAGAAAATATAAGGTCAAGGTCGCGGTCCGATTTGAACCTTCGTTACCAAAAGCACGCTCATAACTATATAATAATAATAAATCTTTATTTCACTGATTAAGCAAGTTCAGTACAAGTACAAGAATAATAAACAAAACAACAGGTTTCAGATAGTGTAGTAATGTAAGTATGTATCGTGTTTATTGAAGATCCGAAGAAACTGATCCGATTCTCGCTTACAGCCCTCAAAATGGCGTCCCGTGAACGTATGAAGTTAGCGTTGCGTCACGCAATGTCGTACAGAGTCGTCGCCTGGGTCACCTGGGTCTTCTGCACGATTTGTGTGCAGGTACGGGCCTGAGGGTATCCCTTATAACCCGGACTGCTTCTCGGCATGCCCTGCAGTGCCGGTCCTTGGTCCGCCGCTATAAGCTAGCGGCGGGCTGGGCATCATTTCATCAAGCCATCTGGCAGGCGCTCCAGCTTATCCACCTTACACAGAGTGCTCACGCTTTGCAGGTAAGGCACTGTGTGTGCAACTGTCAATGTCACTTTTTGACGTTTCTAAAGAGTAATCTAACGTCTTTCCACCGTGTTTTATTCACGAACCTTTGAATGTACCTCAGTTGAAAATTCAAGTTCAACCCAACTTCTACAGTTAATGTCATTTTTACACACAAACGGTCCGAATTTTTTGTAATGCTTACTGATTTGAGCGTGTAATCTGGTTCGGGATACGCTTTTAGCAGGGAATCGATTAGTGTTCAAATCGGAACGCGTAGCAAGAATATATCCCACATAGCTTATTTTGCGCATGGCCATTTCCCGGCCACTCGCCGAATTTTATATGGCGATCGAGTCAGCCGATTCCAATACACTTGCGCGCACACGCGTTAGCTACATATGCATGCCACAGATAGAAAGGATTGCTCTCCACCGCTGCCACCGCGCCCCCGTCGCGCGCCGCCTGCCCCACTGCACCGCGCGCCGCTGCGGTCTGCTCGCGGCGCTGCGTAGTAGGTACCTAGTTAGAAGAAACTTAAGATGTAAACAAGTTTTGATATGTGCGACGGGCCGGTAAAGGATATTATAATAATGCAGCGCTTCCCGCCTCACGTGGTATCCTCAGCAAGAATAAATGTAGTTTTAATTCAAAGTAGATTTTCATTGTTGGTTGCGAAAATTTTTTTTTTGTGAAAAGAACAACTGTGCGTTACTTACACAACACAAATTAGTTACAATGCCAGGACCTTCTTTTATACAGGATGTTACGGGATAAGTATTAGAAACTTCGGGAACAGAAAGTCTTCAATATTAGAAGAAAAAGTCCCTTATGACTAAAATCTAAATTCCGATGTTTTTTCACGGTCCCCTGTACAAATTAGTCACGTGACCTGATCAAAATTTTTAGGAACCGCAAAAAAATATTCTAATTTAATTTAAGTTTTTCCTAATATTGAGTACTTTCTATGCCTGACGTTTCTGCTACTCATCACGAAACGCCCCGTATTAACAATGTTTACATTTAACTGAATGGAAACGCGGATATTTTTTTATTTCCGCTTGGAACATATTATACTTACATATATAAGGTGAGTTTATAATAATCTATTATATATAATCAAATTATTAAATGCGCGCGAACTTCGCTAAAACGGCGCGTCACCGCTGCACCGCTGCGGCGCCGGCCGGCGGCGCGGAGGCGGCGCGCGGCGGCAGAGTCAGTTTTACCTACCCGAATAGTTTTGCCTCCTTCCCACGCTGACGTACGCCGCGCCGGGCTATGGATTTGGTCGGCGCGGATGTAATGTAGGTATGTACACAAGCATGCATGTCCTTTTTCGCCCGATCAGCACTCGCTTCACTTAAATTCATTCAGGTGCGATACTTAGGTCCGATGCGCGCCATGGACCTTGACATACTAATTGCTTTCAAAACGAAAACAAACGCCCTTCAGTGAGAGGGGCGGCGGCGGCGGGGGAGATGGGGCGGCGAGGCTTCCGTCTGCGCACGCGGCGGCGGCGGAGAATTGTCTTGTGTCAGTGGGTCACGGTCGGGTCAATGTCCCGTGGTTGACCTATATTTTTAACTAGCTGCGGTACCCGGCTCCGCTCGGGTCAATGTCGTGATGGAATGATTCCGGTCTGAATTATTTCCTGAATAAAAAGTAACCCACCAAAAGGCTGGTCCAGGACTATGTATCCATCTACCAAATTTAATCAAAATAGTTTGAACCGATATGGCATGATTTAATGAAAACCTTCGACAAAGTCCCATTTAGAGCTTCGTAAACATTTGGGAGCTAATTTTAAAAGCATGTGCCGCCAGACCCTTTCTGCACTGGCACTGCTACATAGAAATTGATAGGAAACCAACAAAGGCGGGATTAACCCTACCACCTTCCTTACTTTTACAAAGTTTTATGAGGAAAACGAACCAAGATATTGAGTGACTCATTTTACCATTAAACATACGATGTATATAGAGTATAGCAAACAATCAAACTAATTAACTAATTAACGAATTGAAATAATTATAAGTTCAAATACGGAACACCTTGGTAAATATAAAATTTATGTCTTATTTACGCAACTATCTAGATTATTCCAGAAATTTTTAGAACTTTCTAGAACATTCCAGATCGACTATAACAGTTGCAGACAATTAAGTTTTTTTTATATCATTTCCGGAAGTTCTCATAAGTTAGAAAAGGGCAGATATATATTTTTCTACATTTTCACCACCCACAATCACCCACTTCCAGCCACCGCGACCAAACTTCCTTACTCCCACCGGGAGACCAAGAGGTATTTACCACCCCAACGGGAAGTTGATTGGAGTTAGTGGAGATAGAGAAAATCCTGTCTTTACGTACGCACATTAGCATTTTATATATATAATATATATAGATATAGATATAGATTAGGTAGTTGAAGAGTTAGTGCACTTTAATAAATTATTTTCTTGGAAACCATTACAGATAGGTGCATAGTTTCTTCGCAAAAGTTGTTTACAATACTGGGAAGAACATACTGTTTAAATTTCTCAAAAATTAAAATGGAACAGAAAAAATTACATACCTAAATTCTTAGCTATTCTATTCTATATCAGATACTGAATCAACCCTATAAGGCTTGTAGATTATTATAAACTCACCTTATGGATACAGCTGTTCAAAAAATGAATGACGATCTCGACCGTATCTGGCAATGGTCAGTTGATAATGGACTTGCTCTTAATCCCCACAAAACTGTTTACCTAGTCATCGGAACAAAAAGGCAAGTCGAAAAAGTTGTTATAAAAAACAAATAATTAAAATTAATAACATTCCTACCCCTATGGTAAAATTTGCACTTAATTTAGGTTTACATATGGATAGTCAACTTAGATTCGATGAATATGTAACAAAAAAAAATCAAATTGCTTTCAGTCGACTTAAAATCCTTTACAAAGTCCGTGAACATTTAGCGCAAGAGGTTCGACATATACTTACCGATGCTCTCATACTATCATAGTTTGAATAGAAGGCAACGAATAACTCCAATTCTAAATAGGCTGAACATCCTTAATATGGGAAACAGAAGGGCACTTCACCTGACCTCTCAGATACATAGAATTGTGCATACTCATACTCCAGAACTGCTTTATACTAAATTGTCTTGGGCTGGCGAGCGGCACAGGTACAATACTCGCGCAGTAGGTAATCTGCTTACCGTCGCCAAACATAAGCGGGCGGCTTTTGAAGGATCTCTTAGATATGCTGCTACCAAATGTTGGAATGATATACCTCCACCCATTAAAGCAATATGTAGTAATAAGGTTTTTAAAACGAAGTATAAAACTGTTTTGATGAATCTTCAGCAATCTCAGTGAAATGTTAATTAAACCCTTTAATATTTTTTTGTTCTGTTTGTGAAAAAAATTGCGTTGAAATGTTGTTTACTTTTGTTAAAATATTTTCCTTTTGTTGATACTATGTTGTTGTTTTATCATATATTATTTTTATTCTAATTTACTACTTTCATTTTGTCTTTTTTTGTGATTTCCGCTACCTCAAAATTTGTTTATTTACTTTTTAGATAACAGGAGTTCACTTAAAACCAGCAGCGATGAAACTAATATGTTCTATCGCAACGTGCTGTGTGAAATCCTTATCAACAATTAATTTGAATTCAATATGTAACTTTTTATCTGTCAATTTATTATATTTTTTTACGTGTAATCGATTATGTAATTGTTCAATAAATGTATTTTCTTTCTTTTTCTTCTTTCATATTTTGTCCAAGCCATCCACCTGGTTACCCTACTACCTAGTAAGAAGAGAAAACGACCTACAGTTTCACATGGGTTCCGAACCATGTAGTGACCCCGCATTCGCAACGGAAATGCACATTTTAAATGGCGTAGGTATACATACCTAGGATTCATTTCTACGCTCTTTGACACAAGGGAGAGAGATAGAGAGAGAGAGAGATGTAGGGGCATTACGGGTCACACGTTTCTTTATAAAAGGACTTACACAATGTGCAAGTAAATATGTCATATTTATAAAGGTTGGGTATTGCATCTAGTTCCCATGTGGTGTATTAGGTTAATATCAGGACAGTTTATTTAGATTAACTATCCATGTCCAGATACATAAAAAAACGGTGGTTAAAGGAAATATTTAACGATTATGCAACATATAGGAACTTGAAAATTTTAAATTCAATGTTTAGTCGTATGAAACATGAAACATTGTATAATAGTAAATTATTGATATACGCGATTTGACGATCGTCAACATACTTTTGCGTGAAAAGATATTACTTAACAATAAACAACGTAGAAATACTCACCTATGAAAAATTTGAAGGCCGACTGCGCGATTTGCTCCACCGCTTTGCAGCCGGTTTTAGCGGGAGGCGGGGAATGAACCATCTAATACGCCAGTATTTATTTAATATTCTTTGCTCTCAGCAAGCCATAAGCAAAATAAGCGGTGTGGGGACTATAGATAAAAAGATACCTCCTTTTTTTTCTTATTGACTTTGACAGAAGCGAATACGAGGACTTCTCGCTTTCGCTTTCCTGAGAAGACATGCAGGATCGATTATCTTCCTCTGAGTGGCAGAGCCTGTGGATCAAAACAGTGGATTAATACACGCTGTGGATGGTGCTATATATATAATTTTATATTCTGCGGTTTTAAAAAAAAAATCTTATTCTATGAATTGTTCGCCAGCTGTCATGTCCGATGTCAGCCGCTGCTTTGATTGTCAATCAATTTTCTCTGATTTCTTTTCTAGAATTCCGAGGCACACAATTTATTTATTTCCGCACGCTCAAGTTTTATGTTGCACGAATTGTTATCGTTATTACAGTTTGCTATGAGTTTTCGTGTACTTCGAAAACAGTTGGATTCGTGCTGAATTGTTTGCATAGGCCTCCTTGGGGGCGGGTCGCTATGCGGGCAACGAGATGAAGGGCAGCGGCGCCGTAAGCGCTATCGCCGACGGCATGACAAACAAACCCATTGTATCATGTAAGTAAATCATAATTATTTATAAATTTTATGTACCTAATTAATCATAACTGAACAATTTTTACTCATCTAGCTAAAGCATGATTTAAGACGCCTTGACTGTAACTGATTTGTTTTGACCGGAAGATGTAAAATATTAATTTCAAACGATTTTTTGTATGGCGAAAGGATTTTGCCCCGTAGCTATTCCGGTTTAATACGAAAGGACGGCTCATTGGATGTAATTTGTAGCTAAATATTTAGTCTTCTTTTCAGTTTTCTGATCAGTGTAGGTACTTGTCTGGGAAGAATCTTTTTAAATGATTGATTCAAGTTTTATTGATTTAAAAGAACTTCTCAGGATACGTAGGATTCTTTGAACATTAACCCCTTCTTGGCTTGAAAAGCCCAAGAACTTCCACAAAATAAAAGATAAGATTGCAGAGACATGAATGTATTCTTACAGTCAAAGCTCAAAGCTCTCAAAACATCAAATAAACTCGTCTCTGTGGTGATGATTCCTACTTTCAAATTGTGTTCAGGCAAAAGGTCTGTTATAATATTGCTTATTTTCTAGATTGTTAATAAAAAAAAATATCAATAATTCAAAAAGAGCTCAATAAAATAAAAATAATAAATTAAATAAAAAAATCAATTCACTCTTATACGTCTATGTGACGTACCATATGTGCCAGAGAGTTTGTTAAGGTTACAGTGGCCTGTTAGAGCTCTGGTAATTACTCTGAGTTGATTTCGGCTTAGGTTGATTAGCTCGAATGCTCTTTCCTGGGAAAATTCCATTATAAGGGCCTTGCCGTGCTTTAGTCCTGGCTTGCTTTTCCACTGGCACAAGTTTTGGTTTTGAGCCTGTCATGTAATGTTCCGAGTGCAGTGCTTTTAGAAATCCCACAGGATGGTTCAGGTCCTACCTGGGGTTTATTAATAATATAAATTAATATATACCATTGTAATTATAAGTAATCAAAGTAAATAATTTGATAAACAATACAATGCAAGATTAAAAATGCGTTCGTTGCAGGTGCGGGGGACTGGAACCTGTTCTGCACTCTGGAGGCGGCCTTGTCGGCCGCCGTGCCGCAAGATGCTTGCGAGTGGCGTCGCTCGTACGGTCGCGTCGTCAAGTCTGTGCACCTCGAGGCCGCCTTCGTCAAGTATTGTCCAGAGCAGAAATACACTGGCTGGAATATACTCAAGAGGCCCATATTTCACATCTACTGGACGGATTGTGTCGTGAGTTTTATGTTCACCTCAACGTTAAAAATAAGATGCAGTCCCCACTTTCTATGCCACAAATACAAGAAAAGTAGGGATATATACTCTATTCAATTTTATTGATTGATATATGATTTAGCGCTGATTTTTCAAACCTCCAATAGTGTTTTTCGGTCTGATAGCAAAATTTACGTTCCATAGGCGGTGTCTGTTAATATTTATGGTATTAACACATATAACATACCAATGTAATTGTTTTTAACAATTTCATGTGTAGTGTACTACCATATGAATGCTGAGTAAATAATTCTATTCATTTAGACAATCAACGCTCAACTGTAGTGTATATGCACATTTGGACCTCTAACAATCTTGTAGATTATGAAAAGTGCAAAAATATATAATCATGTCATGTCAGGTTTCCTTGTGGGTCTAGCAATTTGTTTGTTTTACATTTAGACTAATCGGTTGTGATTTACATACCTATTAATTAGATGTCAAGCAAAGAGCTCTTACACATTACATTTTATGCGTAAATTTTTGTGATAACTGTGTGTTCTCATTGCCTTCTATGAATTTTAGCAATCAAAGTTGAGTCATGTTTCACATACTGAGAATTAAATAAATCTATCGATGAATGCACTGTAGGAACTCAGCTGCTTTTTTAAAATCTAGTTACTAGTTACTGATATCGACTGGATTTATAAATCTACACATCATGTTTGTTTTATTTCAGGATATTGAATCATTTAGAACCACCCTCAAAGACGACATAGAGCAATGGTTGAAGGAGCTAGCTGAAAAGGAAATAACTGACTGGATGATAGTTCTTGTAGAAACCTATGACATTAGGAAGACTAACAAATTGCTGCCTAGAACAACGGTGCTAGACAAAATAAAGGGAGAGTTCTCTAACAAACAGAACGAGGATAGGTTTATGTCCGTAATCAACCCGATAAAGTCCGAGTCCAGATCGGCGGAGTCTTGGCGAGGGCTGGTGGCTCGGCTCCGACACTTCATACTGGCAGCCTACAATAAGACGCTACTCAAATTTGAGGAATACATGCGGGAACAAAGGGAGAAGAGAATCGATCCTGACTGGGATTTTTCCAAATATTTTCTTTTACAGGTATTATTTTGTATTTCTTCTACATTCAATGTATATATATATACTCGTCTATTACGGTTAAAGAGCCATGTTGGTTAAAGTTCAAATTATTTTTTCCTTGGAGGTTTTTAGATTTCTGCACTTGTATCTATGTTGAGTGCACTAATTAAGAGTTGATGTCAAGAAAAAAAATAGAACTTTAAGATGTTTTTTTTACTTTTTTCTATGTTAAGGTTATTTTTTCTTCTCTTTTTTCAACTCTAAATTAATGCTCTCGACACAGGTATATCTTGAAAATCTTAGTTTACTTACAAGGTAAAAAATATTTCGGAATCTAACCAACATTGGGCTTTAACCGTAACATATATATTTTTGTTGTAAATTGCAATGTTATAAATTGACCATTGTTAGTGATGTTTTGCTCTTTTGCACACATCTTTACAAATTACTTGTTTTTTTCGTCTGCATATCATCATCTGTTCATTTCACACTTCAGTTCACTAAAACACCTCAAGGGATTGACTCCAATATCACAGTCGAAGGACCTATATAATTTAAGATCAATCAGGTCAATCAAGTTCAAATAGTATCGTGTGTAGTAGTCATAGTCTGCCTCCCTCACAAAGGTCTTCTCCATTCCTGGTTAGAGTTAATGTTCTGTCCTATGATCAGAGTAATGTGCCTGTTGCATGTTTATTTGTCTCTTTTTTATTCAATAGAAAGTCCTCAATCGGTCGATAAATAAAAATCATCAGATCAGTTACTATACAATGTTTGCTAAAGCAACACATGCTGAGCGGAGACATGTTGGTTATTATTTCTGCAGTCTTTCTTGTTTACATGTAACGTTTCCAAGTACTCTACAGTTAATTGATATATGTATTTATGTGCCCAATATGTATTTATTTACAGGTTATTATAATGAGTCTTAAACCAAACCTAACGCCACTACCTACGAATAAATCCCCACTGAATATCTCAAATACCCAAAGGGAATCTCGTCGAGGGATAAGTCCGCCTTTGCGCCCCACTTATTATGTTGTTATTGCACTGTACTTTCTTTTAAATTATTTTTTGTGGCGTACTAAATAATTTGCAGTCAATGCAATTCATTTAATATATTTTAGTGAGAAATATTTAGGAAATAGGACCTTATTTTACCCCTTTTAGGGTCCCGTCGCAAAAAGCGAAAAAAGCCCTATAGTGTGGCTCTGGTGTCTATCGGTAACATGCATTTTGTCCCAAATTGCTCTCCTATGAATGTTTGTTAAAAAAAAAGTAATAACAAATATAGCTACACTTATACATTTTTTAGGGCCTCTTTAGCTTTACACTTAAGCTTTACACTTGATACTTAAAAGGCTTGATTTCTCAAGTGCAAAATGATTTAATTTTGTATGAAATTGCCAAATAATCATCGGGCGAGGCCGAATTTCACGGACCCTCGGTACGTGAACACGTTCACGCTTGACCCGTTTTTTTTTATTGGTGTGTTTTAGTTTTTTCTTCCAAAAATAGTGAATAAACTTTTTTAGAATGTGAATTGTTCCTCCTAATGGTTTGCATGATTGTGCACTGTTTTAAAACAATTGATAAAATAAACGTTAATAATAATTTTCATCTATATACATATTATATACATACATATACAAACATATCTTTAATATTTTATTAATTTAATTCATGTTTCAGGAACAACTCGCATTCGTTCTGGAGATGCTCAGCCTCTATGAGGAGGCTTTAGTCCAATACGATGAACTGGACGCACTGTTCACGCAGTACGTCCTCAACTCGAACATGGAGCAGAGTCCCAAGTGGCTCACGAGCTTCCAGCAGCCGGTGGTGTCGTGGCACTGCGTTAGGCTCGGCCCTCTCGTGCCCGTTCAGCTAAGGGAGCTGATTGTGAAGCGGACCGCGACGCTGCTGGACTTCAGGACGTATCTGTACCAGCGGCAGTGCGCTATGCTGCTGTTGGTTTTCAAGCCGTGGGAGGTGAGAGCAGTTTTCGTGGCTGTCAATGTCTGTTATTTTTAACTTACGTGTACTCACTAATAAATATTAATAGAAATTGCAAGTTTGCAAATTCCTTGATAAACGCAAATGATTACTTTTGAGCTGGTATAGACCTATTCGATTAATAGAACAAAAGGCGTCAGCTGGTAGCCTACAGCATAGTGTCGTAAACAATTATGATCTCTGGCTTCTAAAAAATCTAACGCCTGGCACCAGTCTGTCTGCAATGACTTTCCCCGGTTTTCATTCGGTTTTTTCTTATATTACTGGATTGTTTCTATAAATTATAGGCTGCGCCCTGAAACTCCATCAACTCATAAAACGTCATTTCTGTAAATACTTCATTTTAACAGGGTTTGGTAACAAACATTCTTGTTAACAATACCAAACAACCTTGAGGCATTAATTAATGATGTACACATTGCCATAGATTATTTTCAGAATTTCAGGCTCCATGTTTTTTTCTTGTTCATTGTTTATTCATCATCCCATAGACAATACATACACTGCGCTCGACTTTCGCTTCCTAATGGTTTAAAACTTCTTATAGCGATTAACCAATAAACCTGAAATTCTGAAAATAATTTACCCGCAACATCTATGACTATATTTAATATTTATTACTAAGTAATGCCTCAAAGTCTGTTACTTTTTGTGCGGTGTTTATAAAAATCTTTCTATCTCATAATCAATATAGTATTTTTTTCACAATCAATAATAATGTTAACATAAGATTTAGAATCGATAGATTAACAGCGGATAATGATTGCCAAGTCTTGGTTTTAATATCGCCTGTCCAACCGAGCAGAACTAAGAATAGCAGGAAGTCAGGCTGTGATACTGTTAATGGGCTCGGGGTGTATAAGGCACTTAAAGCAACCGACAGAGCGTTGATACAACGGGTGGTTATATGCTCTATTGGCTTAGTGGGTATAGAAAGCAGGTCGAAAAAACGGAAATGTGGCATTGCAGATTAGCAAAGCTGCTTCAGTGATTTTCATTGTCCCACCGGCCTTGCACGAAGGTGTTACCAAACAGTTTTCAGATTTCTTATTATACCATGTTATGTTAGTGCGTAAGTTCTCATATTTTTGCTTTCAATTAGCTAAATTTTCATACGCGATTATAACTGGTCTAAGGTTTTAAAAACACTCATGTGTTTGCATATAATTGCGCTATGCTTGAGCATCGGTATTATAACAGGTTCTTGACGGCGCCCAAAGCCCATGGAAAATTATGAATTGGGTAAACTTGTGTCAAAGGCTCTAACATAACATGGATAAGTTTGTTTATGTTCTCGCTGTTGTTGGACATATACATATATTCCTTATATTTACGGATGAACAGTGAACGGGATAGAGCACGCCGTCTATGTGTGCAGATGGCGGCCCGCTGCCTCGGCACGGTGCACAATACGCGGCAGGAGCTGGCGCTGCTGCGGGTGTCGGTGCCAGAAGGCGCCGTGTGCTGCTGGGCGTTGCTGACGTGCGCGGAGACGCTACGCACGTGCGAGCGTCTGCTCGCCGGCAGCGGCGTGCCGCACAGTGTCGTGGAGCAGTGCACGGCGCGGCACGCTCCTCTCGCCCACCTCGCCAAGGATAAAGTGAGTTAAAAAGACAACACTTTAAGGAAATCTCGGAGTAACTAGCACGTCTAGTAGTTATGAAACGCTTGTTCGAAAAACAATGTTCTGAATTCAGTTTCTGGTTACCGATCTGTCAAAAAAAAAATATATTGAAGCTATCTATAGTCTCAGATCTTCCAATGTGAGTAATCGAAGAAATCGAAAGCCAAATTTTTGTCTACAAAGTCAAATTTATACCTTGAATTGTATTGTGCACCGATGGAATTAACTTGTTTGTTTAGTTACCGAATTGCGCGACGACTGAGATCGTGCGAGTTCTCGCGACCAGAATGAACTGGCTAACTGTCACTATGTTAGACAGGCGACCCGGTGGCGGGTCGTGTTTTTGTGGTAAGAAAAGGACACATTTTTGCGCGGCTCTTAGTTTTCGGATAGTCTACGTGTCTTTGAGGATTGTTTTGTGAGTGCTATAGTTGCCGTGAAGTCCTTTGCGTGAGATTCAACATGTACCACGTTTACCGCCACACTCTTCGGCCAGCAAACACCTTCACTACACGAGGGCTCGTGAGCTCCTATTGTCCACTTCCAACCCATATGCCCACGACTTCGAACTACAGTGCGAAAAATTCGGCGGGGTGAGTACTCCTCCTAAACATAGTTTTTTAGGTTGCACGAAGCCCTCTGCGAACCCAACTCTGGAGAATTCCGAGAGGTTATTAATGTTTTTATGCAGTTATCATGTTGTTTTCCATGGCAGCTCTATGAGCTGGGCAAGCTGTGCGGGCTGCTGCCGGGCACGCCGGAACCTACGTCCGAGCAGCTGCACCTCGTGGTGATGCTGTCGGCCGGCATGGGCGACCCGGAGCCGGGCCGGCAACCGTCCTGCACGGAGCGGCTCAAGGAGGCGCTCGGCGGCAAGGCGAGCTTCCAGCAGTACTATCTGGAGCTGGCGGAGCTTGCGCTCGGCACGTACAAGCACATCGGCAGGCTTAGGTGAGCCGTGTCTTCCGACAGTTACTCGGGAGCCTGTCTTGCTAGTTGTGCGAGTCGTGCAAGCTGTGAGCGGTCTCTTCCACTAAGAGAACTAAGCGAGTGAGCACTCTCGTGGCGAAAAAAATCTTACGATCCGTGAGAGAGTCTTACTAATATTATATTTGTGAAAGTTTGTGAGGATGTATGGACGGAAGTGTGTTGCTCTTTCACGCAAAAATCACTGAATGGATTTTGATGAAACTTAACAGTAATATGGCTTAAACATCAGAATAAGACATAGGCTATAAATTGTAAATATATTGTGTAAATCTGCTAAACTATGACTATAAGTGTCAAGTACAAAATAAAACAAAATAATAACAAAAAAACCTACCTTTTATGTGGGAGGCATTGTAGCCAAAAATAATAAACCATAAATACATTAGTATAAAACTTCATTATCACAGGATATATTGCACAGATTCGAAACGGTGGATGTTTGTAATAGTCCAAATGTAGGCTCCGCTCGGATAATGACCAAAACGAGATTTACCCAAGCAAATCCGGGTACCTCAGCTAGTGGTCCCATACGTCTCAAAAATGCACTGCATTCTTTCAATGATGGGGAGGTTTAAAAGTTCAAGCTCCAATGTAACTATATTTACTCCCCGACAGGTTCGCACGCCTAATCGGATTGGAGCTGGCTCGTTTCTACATGGAGCTGGGCGACACGACTAAGGCGGCCGTATTCCTTACGGACGCGCTGCGCTCCTACGAGGAGCAGGGCTGGAGGGAGCTTGCGGCGCACACTAGGCTAGAGCTGGTCGCTTGTGCCAACAAGTGTGGTGACATGGAGAGGTATACCATCTTGTTGTTTTGTCGGTTATTGACAAGAGCAAAGCGATCATGGATGGGTCATGTTACATTCACTGTAACGGCGAAGAAAGCTGTTTATTTATCATGACAGGTGGCGTCCAAGTGAGCTCACCTAAATGATCTGTCAAATCTGTCAGAAACCATACAAAATAAAACAGAAAATATTTGCTAACTTTATTCACTCAATCTATGTAATTGAAATGACTCAATTTTCTGCATGTTATTCCGAAAATAAATTGTTTTTATAATGCTAATCAAAAGAAGTCGTGCAAAAGAAAATATTATAAAAACATAATAATAATTCGTTTCATACTTTGTGCTGGTCAATGACATTTAAATTTGTTTGAAGACAAATAAAAGCTCTTATTTTCCTCTAAACCATATTCTAATTGCATCATGGAGTACATTATTCATCTAAAAACTCGTAAATCGATTTTTAAGGTGAGGTCGTTCATGCGACATCTACAATAACCTCTGAGTTTTCTTCCTCATTGGTGCCTGACGTATGTCTTTATAAGGGGTAGGCTGTGTTGAACTGGATGGAAAACACAGATTTTTTTTTGGGAGACGTAATTTGGAGAATTTTGGAATGCATAATTTGCGTTTTATTCTTAACTCAGGTGGATATAAGTAATTTCTTTGTAAGTAGGAAATGGTCCTACAGTTTTACATGAACCAATATTCTCCCTCGGGCACCCACGATATCAAACCCATGGGTCGCCAAAACAAGAGAGTACAGGGGTTTCCTATACAAAGACTGAGGAATGTGTAATAAAAACCATTAATAATTTTTTCAGGTATACAAAACTGTCTGCAACCATTGCGAGCTCGGCAGAACTCGAAATTCTAGTCAGAAACTTTTACTTCGACGAGATGATGAAGTCTATTAAGAAAAACCTTGCCGACAATACGGAAACGGTTATGGCCGAGCTAAGCGACTGTTTCAAAGTGATTTCGGCATCATTAGTTCCGTCCGAACGTGGTATCTACATTACTGACAATAATGTGCAATGTCGCTTGGAGATCGAGAGCTTTCTGCCCAGGGAGATACTTTGCAACCGTGCCGCGATCAGTATAGAGTCGTGCAAGGAGCAGGGTGACAGACAGACAGAAAGACGTACTCCGGCGAAAGGGCAAAGCCTAAAGACTGATAGTAATGTAAGTAGTCAAAGCAGTTCGCCTCGACGAACTAAGGATAAATGTGAAGAATCTGCCAGTGTAATTAGCAGGTGAGTGGCATCATATTTTGTATCGGTATAAAGTGGACTCAACTGGACATGGATGGCTAATACCACACCTACTGTCATGTTAACAGTACAGTCCAACACACAACATACAAGTGCCGGAACCCTCACAACAGAAATATACACGGATTTACATGGATATAGGATAAAATGCTAAGCCAATTTTAATAATTTGCCTAAATTTAATGATGACTTCTGGTATTTCAGGGTGGTTTGTTGCTGTATTTATGTAATTCCATGAAATGATAATAATTCTCCTTCATTAACAGTATGTAGGGCCTTAATCGTTTAAATTATTTACTTTATTAATCAAAATACATTATATATTTTTTTATGTTTTCATTGTACAACCGCCACACATTGCACTTAGACCCACATACGTTGGCATTGCAAATGCCAATGCCTTTACAGTGCCATTTACAGTGATGCACTCCGAGCAATAAAATAATGACCCTATATATATTCATAAAAAACAGGCATTCAAATCTGCCTTAAAATTAAAGGCGCAATTTGAATTCTATTAAGCCTCTCTCATCTCACATGGTAAAATTAGGTCCCAATAATATATTTTTTTTCTCTTTCTTCCAGCATAAGAATAGATGACCTCAAACCGAAGAACCCTCTTCTGAACCCACTTAGAATAACCGCTCAACTCCACTACAAAGAGGATAGAACATTGGACCGTGCCACAGTCGAATGCCAAAGTCAAAAGACCACCCTTAAGCGTTCCGACAGTTCAAAATACAGAAAACCCTCATCTACCATTCGGAACGACTACACAAATTCGATGACTTGCGAAAACTTCCTTATTAAACCAGGTCTGAATGAAATATGTCTAGAGTGCATTTTAAAGACAGACGGGATGTTCAAATTGGGGCAGATTTCCCTCATTGTTGAGGAGAAATTGGAGTTTTTGTCCAATGCATTGGTGGTGACGAAGGTCGGTTTCGAGGTTGTGGTCCAGGGTGTGAATGTTTATTTGAATAAGGTGGATCCAAAGAAAGATTTAGTGGCCGGTTTAGAGCATACCATGGAGTTGGTAGTGACCAGTGGAAGTTCGCATATACAGGAGGTGAGAAAAAAGTTCCACTATTTCAGGGGAATTTTCATTATCAATGCTCCATTCCCCGTATATCAGGGTCATGTAAGTGTTCTGGCATACTAGGGTCCATGCTTGCCCAGGCCGTGGCATTTTCTAAAGGACGATCATCAAATGCAACAGAAAGCAACACAATGAATGAGATAACTCCCATCGGAAGTGTCAGCAAATATAGTGTGAATATATCAACTTAAATTATTTGTATTACTATTTTAAAACTTACATGGGAAATAACTATAATATATAATTCGACAACTTACCGCACGTATTTTCGCGCATTTCCACCATCTCCGGTTAGAGTTGGAAGTTTGGTTTCAAAAG
The DNA here is from genome assembly GCA_946894095.1 of Incurvaria masculella. Classification (NCBI taxonomy): domain Eukaryota; kingdom Metazoa; phylum Arthropoda; class Insecta; order Lepidoptera; family Incurvariidae; genus Incurvaria; species Incurvaria masculella. The sequence continues at coordinate 11,733,906 of OX335641.1, read as the reverse complement.
TTATCTTTTAGTTCACACGTAGCTTATGGCTATCGACATTTTGTTTCACCATTTTTTTGCGCTGGCAGCTAAAGTTTGGTTACTTTGCAAATTCTTATTGCTAACTTCAGACTAGACTTCTTGATGGCATATGGATTAGATCTAACTGACAAGAAATAAGATGACAGTTTCTGGCATTGGCACTGACATCTCCATTAATGCAGTCTAGAACATTTTGTTTTGCTCGTTTGCATCTGGCATTATTATGTTATTAGTTCGTTTCGTTTTCAGGAGCTTATTTCGTTCAGCGCTAAATTCTAAATGAATACATAAGTTACATGTACTAAAAAAGGTTTAATGAGGTACTTATTCTAACTGTATATGTAATATATTATATATTTATATACAACTCGCCCCCCCCCAGAACGCTTCGATAACCCTGAAGACGTCACCTGGGCTCGGAGTGTGCTTCGAGTCGGACGGCACTCGGGATATGTCCCGCGAGCTCGTGGTGACGGTACCGCCCTGCAAACCTTTCGACACCATCCGTGTGCCGCTGCGTTTCCTCGCTCAGCTTCAAAGCAAGCGGGATCGGAGCAAGGACATCGAGCACATGGTGAGTGTGACGATTTTACTGTCGATGATATTCAAATGGGACACGACATCGGTCTAAAATATGAAACATTGTATGAAAATGACTGCTTGAATTTGTCATTCCAAAACTCCTCAACAACTTGCTTTACTGATGATTTTTTTATATAACTGGACGTGGGTAGCAAATACCAAACCACTGTCACGATTTTAGCCCAACACACCGTCCCGAAAGAATTAGGTGCCATGCCAGGCCCTTCCCTTTCTTTTCCTTCCCTTCCGTTTCAACCATTTTTTATCCAATGTGATGGTACTAACCCGCTTTTGCTTGCTGGTTCGAGTCGAGTCTTGCACTATTCTTCTTTTTGCAGCTTTATTCCTTTAATTAATTTTCCTTGCTTGACTGTTGCTTTTACATATTTTTAAGTATCATATTCGTTAATATCTACAATTCAAAATGAATGCAAAAATAAAATAATGAGAAAATCCATACAATATTTCATAGTCTCATCGTTTGAATGGCCAATGCTTTTGCTTTCAAAGCATAGATTTAGGGTAGGCTTTTTAGGCTCTTAAGATTGTTAACAAAAATGAATCTGTGTATCCAAACAGGTGTGGTTGCACTGCCCCTGGTGGCCGGCCCCCACTGAGGTGCCGCTCCATTTCTCACCCCCCTTCCTGGCGACGCATCGCCTCCTCACGTCGCACGCGCGCAAGTTTCTGCACGTGACATTGCGCTGCCAGCCCTCCGCCGACCCGACCTCGCGACTGGCGCTCACCAGCCCCGAGCTCACCGCTCACAACCCCGCCGGCTGCCCGCTCGCCGTTAGCTGTCTCAACCCGGACTTGGAGAAGGAACTGGTGAGATAAGACAAGGCTTGCAACCCCACCAGTGGCCTGCTCGACTTTGGTTTTCTCAACCCTGCTCTCCTGTATTTCTCATAGACAAACCCTAAGGAGAATATTTATGGAGACACGGGCTTAAGTAATTAAATAAAATTACTACTGTTGTGCCTACAGAGTGAAGGAACTTGTCAGAAGTTTGAGATATTTAGACATATATATATATATATATATATATATATATATATATATGTAACTATGTGATCAGCTCACTGTAGTAGTTTATGACAAAACTTATAGTATTAAAACCTAATGTGCAAGTGTTTCACAGTGTTGTGTTGCCACTGGAGCAGTGCTTCGCTTTAAGGTCCTTGCTTACGGTGAGGCTTGGCTCGGGTTATCTCTTTCCCTAAAATATAGTCGAGACAGGTAATGCCTTTGCCCGGCGTGATGCTCGTGAACGGGTGCTGTTTGTGGGGACTGGGCTACTCTAATTGGCAACATATTAGTTGGTGGGGATTTGCAAATAAAATGATATTTGTCATGAACTGTTACATACGGCATGGATTGTAAATTTTTGTGAATTCATGTTAATTTAGTGTTTAACCTATGTTTTTTTTTTAATAACTTACAAACACTTTTGTAAAAGACTAAGTGGGCATTAAAAAAAAAACAGCGGAGTTTCTTTCCAGTTCTTCTTCGCTGTGTTTTATTTTGCTAAAATATGACAAATCCTAGTGCAGTGTACTGTCTATGGATGATGAATAAACAATACAAACAATACAATACAATACAATATTTACACCAGATATTTCATTAGGACCCATCTATTAATCTTCATTTATCAATTTCAAAACGTTTATCGATTTCAGGTCGTATCATCGGATGGTATAACGGCCTCGTACATGTGGGAGCTCCAAAACGACCCTCTCGCCACACCGGAGCCTCTGAAGGCCGCCTTCGGCATCCAATACCGGTTGAGCGGGTCTGGAGAGCCCCCGAGGCCTTTCTCGTTCCCGTTCGACGTGCACGACTACACGACGCTGTTCGTCGTGCGGACGAAGCTCGAGCCGACGAAGGGCTCGGAGTTCTGTCGAGCTTCGCAGATGTGCCACCTGCACCTGAGCGTTCAAAGGGTGAGTTGTACTGGAACGATCGTGTCCAGGCTTTGTTTTCTAGGAAGATCAACATATGGGCCCGGGTTCACGACCGGAAACTGTGTTGTCATTTTGATTTGCATGCAAATACCATCTTTCTACTCTATAGTTAATATTAATTTTAATTCCTTGGTTCGGAACATCCTTGGACGGTTCGATTACCGCAGACGAAAACTAAACCATTAGAAAATTCGTTAGGACTCATATTATAATTTGTGCTGCTTCAGGCTCTGAGGCTGTAACACATATCCCTGGGGACACAGTGTTATTGTTAAATGTAACCCAGTGTAGAGATAAATAAAATAAAATGTTGCAGGTAAACGAGACAGAACACACATCACTCATGTACGAAGTGCTGGCCGATCAAACCATGTGGGCAGTGTGCGGACGAACTGCTGGTAGGTTCTCCATTATTACCTAATTTGACTCGGGTTAACTCAAAAAATCTTAAATTGAACACATTTTTGTTCAAAGTCTGTTGTGTTACTAAATACACAAACATCATTTTTCCTGTTAGCAGAACCTCAGAAGCCTTAGACATCTCTAAATTGAATCACACCTCTAACTCAGCATTGAAAGACAATACTTGAACATTTTCTCCTAACTACACTTAACATCCATACAATACATATGGCACATGGTAGTGTTTTCGCTCATCAAACATCGACATCTATCTGTTTATTTTATACTATTCGTATGTCTGTGTTTTGTCGGTGCAGGAGTGGTTAGTGTGGAGAGCGAGCGGGAGGCGCAGGTGACACTGGATGTGATGCCGTTGGTAGCCGGCTACCTGCCCCTGCCCGCCGTCCGCCTCTCCAAATACATCGCCGCCGCCGTCACCAAGGGTATGCCACCTCAACTACATCTGTATGCCTGTATCGTGTCGGAGCAAGCTTGGTCAGCGTGGAGAGCGAGTTGTCAGCGCAGGTCACGTCGGATGTGGTGTTGCTGGTGACCGGCTAACTGGCGCTGCCTGCTGTCCATCTCCCCATGTACATAGCTGCCGTCACCAAGGGTATACCGCCACTACTACACCTGTATACCTGTGTCGAGTCGGGCTGGCGTGGTCAGTGTGAAGGGGAGGTGCAGGTGATGCTGGATGTGATGCTGCCAGTGGCCGGCTCGCTCCCCCTCCTGAAGTACTTAACCGCCGTACCCAAGGGTATACCTAATAATACACCTACCATGTCAGGTAAGGCGTGGCATCATCACCGTTTCTCCATCCTTTTCTCCCATCGAGAGCAAAGCAACAGTTTCTGTACTGTTTCTCTTTTTGTGATCTCAATACTCAAATAAAGCGTGTTTTGGTCTAAGAGTGACTCTGAAGTCAAGAATATGAAACATTAAAATCGCCAGAAAATCTATTCTTATATTTGGGTTGGTGAAACTGAAAATGTACATCAAGTTTGTGTACATTCACTTTTGACAGCATTTTTGAGAATATTGAGATTCATTCCAGTGTTGTCTTCGCAGATCGCAAGGACGCGAGTGCAGCGAGTCCGCGCCTGGAGCCGTTCAGCCCCGGCCAGGTGTACCACGCCGGCAAGGCCCTACAGATGCATGTGCTGGCACCCCTTCCCAAGGAGCCGGCTGAATAATAGTCGGCTGACTCATTGTAAGAGTTTGTTAGTTCATTTACAACCCAAATGTTCCATGCAGCAATAAAGCTTGATTATTTGTGAAACCCATTCGCCCAACCTCGATTTATCGATAAAATCGGCCGTCTCGTAGCTTGGTGGAGCGGGGACTAGCCTTTCATGCTGAGATCATGAGTTCGATCCCCGCCCCATTTGTGCACCACATTCTTTCTCTTTTTGAGTTAGAAAAGTCCATTTTGTCACTAATGCTAGTTGTTGCATGGTACAGGATCCATGTAAAACTGTAGGTCCTCTTCCCCTGCTAGGTGGTAGGGTTTAGCCCGCCCAACATAGTACGATCCCATTGGATAAAAATATGACCAAAGCGGCAATCAAAAATTGTCCGTGTTTTCAATCAAGCTCAATTTAGCCGTGCTCATAAAGGAAACCAATTGCTTCGGGAATGTGGTGTGTTGGGCTCATATCATAATGGTGGGTGTTGTATTAGCCATCCATGTCCAGTTGCATAAGAATACAATGGAAAAAGATATTTTTTTGGTTTAGCATAAACATTCTCAAAAGAGGGGGACGTTTCGCCTGTCTATTGGGCCATATTTAATTCACTTTTCTAACTTATAAAGGTTTATGATGGTGTGGTGTGGGAACTTTTGGCTTGAAAAGCCTGTGGGAGAAAACTTGTTTGATCATTATTAAATTTTAATAATTTCGTGCGCCTGACAGCTATGGCTAACACCTAATAACGGTGATATTTTTTTTTTAGCCAAGTTATAGGCATGCTAGCCAGATTCATGTAGTAACCATAATATTAATATTCCTTATTGCAAAAACATGAAAGTGTGCTATGACAGTAGGCGGTAAAACTAACCCTCGACGCCTGTCATGGCCGAGCGTGATGAATATTTATTGAACACAGGTCCTTGCATAATGTTTTTCAGGATCTCTATATAAGATGAAATAAATAACTACAAAATTTGAAAATAAACATCTGGGCGGTATTCAAATGTTACTGAGACCTTACTTTCGATGTTTTTTTTTTAAATGATTAATGTCTACAAACGATCAGCAAAAATATTCTCTCACATGGGATATATATATATGTACTCTTTCATTGTAAAATTCACACCATGCATATTGTTTATCACAAAACATTGACCCTGTTACTAATAAACCCAAATCATCCTCTGAATAGTTATACAATGTTTGGTCCTTTTTATTGACATGTTTTTTTATATGTTAAGCGCGGCATATGCCGCATGCCAGGACCTCACAGGAAAGGAGCCCGACGGCGCCCATGGGCTTTCGGTCTTTACCTAACCTAACCTAACCTAACCTAACCTAACCTAACCATGCCGGCCGGCCAGGTGCTTCTTCACACCATGTTTGATGAAAAACTTCAGTCCTGAACTGAGTCCATTCCATAGTTTACCGACCCTATAGGTAATTTCGAATTCGAGAGAAAAGGACAAAACATTATTATATAAATATTCGGGGGATATTGAGGGAAAAACTTCAGCAGGGAGTCCATTCCATAGTTTACTGATCCTATAGGTACTTTCGAATTCGAGAGAAAAGGACAAAACATTATTAAATAAATATTCGGGGGATGATCTGGGTTTATTAGTAACAGTGTCAGTTTTTTTATTTAATACAATAGGCTGTTATATTGTTAATATATGAAACAGATTCTATGTAGCTAGTTTAGGTCACTATAAAATACTCCTTATTTCTCTATGGATTGTATTCATAAGTTATTGGTGCTTCTCAACTTGTATAAACATTTTTGTAATTAATTAGTGGTAGTTGCATTTTAGGGTTCATATTTAGCGTGTGAATTAACCTAACATAGCACTTCCTAATCAATGTAAAAATAAATAAAACATATGTAGTGGAGTGGCATCGAACCGGTTTTCTGCTATGTGCAATATTTCCACTGTCTATGCCTAACTTTAAAAGGATTAGTATAGCATCACTTTGCAGTTGCTTTTTAATATAGTATAATTCACACTATTTTAAGAAATGTAATGCGAAAATTAGTCTGTTAAGTGTTTACGGTCAATGTAACAATAACGATTAATTTTGGCATGACTTGATGAGTCCCGAGAAGGAAATAGGGTACTTTCTTAAAAAAGGTTGTTAAAAATTCCGAATTTCATCACCACCAGCTAGTTAACGATAAAAATACAATATAATTAATGTTATATATATCTTAAAAACATACCAAATGAAAAGATAGAAGTTGATCGATGGTATTTTTGTAACTGTATTCTTAACCTTTCAGCATTGATATACATACATGTTATAAATTTGATGTCAATTTAACCTCGGAAAAGGCTTGGCTTATTTCAAATGCTCAATTTCTCATATATATTTTCTAAAATTATATAAAAAAAGTTTGGGCAGGTTCATTTAAAAAAAGATAAGACCTCTTTTACCAACCTCATGTATATTTCATGTTACATGTCTCGATTAAAATTAACTTTTACGATAATATCTGGAAAAATCGTTTATAAAATTGTCAAGTTATATTTTTTGTTATAACTGACTTCATTATCTTTAAAAAATATTAATTTGTATCGTAAAGCAATTTTTCCATGTAGTCCTTCCAAGCATAGGTACCGCTAGAATATGTAGTTTATCATAGAGACGTTATAGATGTGAAGACATGTTTAGCTTAAAATGTGCATAATATTTTAAACAGTGTAATAGTAATCTGTCCATAATTTGTAAGTTTGTAACAATTTGTACTTATAGAAGGTTCATCTCTACTTATGTTTATCTTCGAAAGAAGTTTGCTTTTGCCATACATTGTTTTATAAGAGTTAGTTCGTAAGAAGCCTGCATCGATTCGAACTAGTCTTCTATTCTTGTCTATTTTTATTTTTCTAATGTTTGCTGTTAATTGTTGATTTTTCTACTCAAATTCCATGACTTAAGAAAGTAATATGTGTTATCTATTTGAATGTAAACCACAATCGCTTACATCTAGACCTTAGATTTACTTTTCCACTAATAACGGGGAACTCTCCAAGAGGTAACATAGTTTGCTAGGTTTGTTTCGTTGTAGTGATTGTTCCTCGTAACTGCGAAATTATAAACAAATGAACAGATTTCTGGATTCAAAAACAAATTCTTGTAAAAAAACTGTCCATTATTTTATTGTGTTATTCATGTAACTGCGCGTTCCGTTTTGAACTGTAAACGATTGCAGGGCTTAAAGCATAAAAAAGCATCCCAAATCAGATTGCACGCTCAAAGCTGTGAGCATCACAAACTATTCAGACCGTTTGTGAACGCGCTTTCGGAAACAAAACAACAAACATGGAACAAATGACATTAGTTGTTGTAGGTCACCTCAAATTTGAATCTATTCAATTGCTCTAAGCTGAACTTGAATTCTCAACTGAGGGACATTCAACCATTTGTGAAAAAACATGGTGGAAAGCAATGATTTCAAAGGTAAGGATACGCCCTTATATAGAATTGAAACAAATCTTCTCCATACAAGCAAAAAGTAGCGCCATCTATCCAAACTCGGAAGAACTACGTGAGCGCCGTGTCAAAGTCGTGTTGACAACTCGCCGCCATGTTGCATTAGGTCTAACGATGTAACCTTGTACCTGTGTCCTTAAATATTTTAATATAAATAAATTAAAATTAAACTTTTAAGTTCTTTTAACTTTTATGAATGAAAAATGTTTTTTTGTAATTTCAAGGTATTCAAGTTAAATACAATTTGAATTTTCTCTTGTACCTACTTGGTCTGGATCTACCTGCCTGTCATGTCAAAATTTGTTTTCGTTATATCTAGGGAAACACTGGTCGTAGACCCATCATGCGACCACTCGAAGTAAAGGTCCCGACCTGATCTATCAGCCTGTCATGTCAAAATTTGTTTTCGTTATATCTTGGGAAACACTGGTCGTAGACCCATCATGCGACCACTCAAAGTAAACGTCCCGACCTGATCTACCTGCCTGTCATGCCAAAGTTTGTTTTCGCTATATCTTGGCGAACACTGGTCGTAGACCCATCATGCGACCACTCAAAGTAAACGTCCCGACCTGATCTATCTGCATGTCATGTCAAAATTTGTTTTCGTTATATCTTGGGAAACACTGGTCGTAGACCCATCATGCGACCACTCAAAGTAAACGTCCGACCTGATCTACCTGCCTGTCATGTAAAACATTTGTCCTCGTTGTATCTTGGGAAACACTGATCGTAGACCGATCATGCAACCACTCAAAGTAAACGTCCCGACCTGATCTACCTGCCTGTCATGTCAAAATTTGTTCTCGTTGTATCTTGGGAAACACTTGACAGGCAGGTAGATCAGGTCGGGACGTTTACTTTTGAGTGGTCGCATGATGGGTCTACGACCAGTGTTTCCCAAGATATAACGAAAACAAATTTTGACATGACAGGCAGGTAGATCAGGTCGGGACGTTTACTTTGAATGGTCGCATGATGGATCTACGATCAGTGTTTCCCAAGATATAAAGAAAACAAATTTTGACATGACAGGCAGGTAGATCAGGTCGGGACGATTACATTGAGTGGTCGCATGATAGGTCTATGACCAGTGTTTCCCAAGATATAACGAAAACTAATTTTGACATAACAGGCAAGTAGATCAGGTCGGGACGATTACATTGAGTGGTCGCATGATAGGTCTATGACCAGTGTTTCCCAAGATATAACGAAAACGAATTTTGACATAACAGGCAAGTAGATCAGGTCGGGACGTTTGAGTGGTCACATGATAGATCACATTAAAAAAAATCTTTGATTACCCACTCATACTCATATTCACTCCAAAATAAACCAGAAAGAAAAAGGACGCCCGTACAAGGTTAATTCACCTACACGTGCGACGCGCGGCATGGCGTCACTTGCCCGCTTATGAAGTTTGGTAGTTAATTAAATTATCGATTGAAAATGCAATTATTCAATTGTTAAACAGAAAAAAATGTTATCTGAGTTTACTTATCGATGATACGTTATTACATGTGTCTTTGTAACCTTCGTATCGTATTTTATGCATCCTTTTACTACGCAACAAGGGCATTTTCACGACTCAACATCACTCTGCAGTGGTCCGCAGACGACTGAGTCGCGTTGGCCCTAAAACGAATATTTTAGGGCCAACGTACTGGTGCCATTAGTCGTGCGCGTTGACCGGGTCCTTACGAAGTAATATATAAGTCAATGGTGGAAAGACGATACACAACCCTATAGAAACGCCAAAATGTGACGCCATTTTGAGGGCTGTAAGCGCGAATCAGACCAGTTGTGAACGCACTTTCGGTAACGATGGTTCAAATCGGATCACGACCTTAATGGTAGGTATTACTATCAATTTAAATAATGCAATACCACAGATTACATGATACTCTGTGGCAATACTGACCCAATAAAGTAGTTTGTGTAGGATTTACATTGTTCACCATGCGTAAAATTTAAGGCAATGGTGCAGAAGGGAACAGTGTAAGAAGATAGTATATAAAAACATTCTTAGTGACCTGTAACTAGATTAATAAGATGTTTGCATTCATCATTTAGGGTGAATATTAGTCGATCCTGCTTCGAAACATTTACACTTTTCGTGCTTATAAATTGTATCTGCATTATTTGTATATTTACGATGCTGTAATATTTGAGGTTTTTTTTATTCCTGGGAAATGATATGTAGATATTGGTTTGTACAGTTCTGTTTACTTTAGTAGGTATATCGTGTTTTTATTTATTACCTTACTTTCAAAGTATATTTGTAATATTGTGGTATATTAATAAATACGTTGTACTGTTAATGTTGTTTTATTTTACATAAGTGTTGTATTAAAGTCAAAGAATGACGCCGTAGCAATATAAATTGTGCTAATGCTAGGTCTGTGCTTGAAGCAGACTTACCCTCCGTTCCGAAATGCGTATATTGCAAGATTGCACCAATGTACGCGCACACGGTCGTGCCGAATGGCTCCCTTGAATGTAATTTTGACATAAGGGACGTGACTCTAGACAGACCGATCGTACAAAGCGCGCACGGGTGAGAGCATGTGCGCCGTGTATGCTGTGTCAAATGGCTGTCATCGGCGTGTTTATCTGTTGTTCTCTGATCATTTGCCCTCGTATTCTGAAATAACGAAGGCCTTTCGACGTTTGTTAGTCTAGTTAGACAATTGTAGGCCTGAAATAACCATTCTCGAGACTTACAAGGCATTTTCGAGGAATTTAGAGGTTAGGCTCTGGCACATGTCTGCTCAAATTCGTACCGATTTGACATCGTGCAATTGTGGCTATGAGCAGTAGTTGATATCGGAACACAAGTTTTCACTGTATTCGCTTTCTCTGTACGCATTTCGGAACGTAGGGTTATACTCGCAAAAACGTAGTTGGAGGTAACCGGCGTAAGATGTAAGAAAATATGCGAGGGAGTTCGATCAATTCTGAACCAATCAAAAGCGTTTATGTCATACCTTCTTCGCTCTTATTAGATAAATTATTTGGAATTCACTTCGGATTGGCGGATTGGTGCAGAATTGATTGAATTCCCTCACATATTTTCTCACTTCTTATACACCGCTTGAATCGCAGTGGAATGTTAACAGTTATGCATTTCATATGCAGAGGCAAATATAATGTTTATTACTATGTGTTAATTGTATGGTTGATCAACTGGCTAAAAGTCCTATGATTTAAATGTCTTTGACATAATTGTGTACATGTTTATTATTAATTTGTAGATTAACTATTGAATATTGTAATAATTGTGTCAAAAGAATTTTTCTACATTTAATTTGTTTATATTTAAATGATTGTGGTTAAAATCTACGGAATGTAATAGTGTTGTTAGATATATATGTTGATATATAGATAGACATATATATGATATTTTGTTAGATAGAATAATAATGTATTATGTATTATATTTGTCTTTGTTTAGAGGCCACTGTAGTAGTTCATGACAGAAACAATAGTATTAAAACTATATCGTACAAATTTTGCACAACTTTTTCATGTTGCCACTGCAGTAGTGCCTCGCTTTAAGGTCTTTGCTTGCGGCGACGCTAGGTTCGGGTCTCCTCTTTCCCTAAAATATGGTTGACAGAGGCGATGGCTGAGCCCGGCGTGATGCTCGTGATCGGGTGCTGTTTGTGGGGACCGGCTTGCTCCAATTGGCAACATGTTAGATATTGGGCATAGTCTTCACAAATAAACTGATATTTGTCATGAACTGTTGCATATGATATTAATTGTTTGTACTTTATAATTTTGTAAACTTAGACTAAGTGGACATTGAAAAAAAAACCAGCGGAGTTTCTTGCCAATTCTTCTTCGCTGGAATTGCCGAACTGGCGAAAATATGACAAATCCGAGTGCAGTGTACTGTCTATGGATGATGAATAATAAACAATAAAAACAATAAACAACAATCACTAGAAAAAAATTCATATTAAAAAGTAAAGTGGAAGTTGTCACAAATAAATAATCATAAAGATAATAAGTATGCAAAATGTACTTTCTACCTCGGTTTTACGGTAATCATTACCTGGACAACGTTTACAAAACACCCCATGCGTTAAACCAAATTCCCGCGCTTTCTATTCGCGTTTTTTGTTTCGCGCACGCCCGTCGCACTTGCAGTGCAGTGCAGCGCACTTGCAATTGCTCGCTAATGAGTAGACAAAACACCGGATGGGCAGTTCTTCTCTCTCGATTCACAACGTCGTCCGACATGTTGGACGGGAGAAAGTTGTGTGCAGTGAAGTGTCGAGAAGATATTCTGGCTTCTTGCTACTTCTTTACGCGAACATTTAATCTGAAGGTGAATGCCCGGTAAATCTGAGTAAAATAGGTTTTCTATGAGCTGGTATGCATAAATATCTATGTATGTATGGCATGGATAATATTCCATAAATATTTAAAATAAGTGAGAGTTACTTTCAAATACAGTTTTTGGAGTTATGAACCTCTGACTAATGGACGTGTCAAAAGTGTCTTGATTATGTTTTACAGGTTATTAGGGTTTTTTTCGGAATTATAACCTTTAACAAAATTTTCAAAACAACAGAACATGGAATTTATCGATGGGCCGTAGTTCTGCCATGGTATAGCGTTATTTGTAAGTAATGTTTTTTAAAATTACTTTGAACCATAGATAAAAAGGAAGGATATATGGCATCTAGCACTCCTACATCAGACCCGCTGTCCTCGATTTTCAAAAACTACTAATCCAACTTAAACGTATATATGCCACATGAAAACATAGTCGCAGACGTATTGAAGGTTTTTTGTGGATGGGAACTGACCTGACAAAAGCGTTTTTAGAGTACATTCGCCCGCGGTGGAGATGTTTCTATTCGACTGTTTGGCATACGACGCGCCGCGCCCCCGGATTCCCATACCATACGGCGGAGACGCGATATCGGGTGCATGCTACTTCTTCTTCTTTCTTTCTATTCAGTAGTCTGTACGCCCCTAGTCCCACTTGTCACATAAACTGGCGTTTACGGAACTTTGAAGTTACACACGTATTCTGTGGTTTTACTACTTCAAGCCGTCAAAGTCAAACTCGACTTCCGATTCCGAATACGCGGAGTCAACGTAAATGCCAACGTAACGCAAGGTCATAATTAGATCTAGTCATAATATTAGCCCAACAAACAACATGGGCATGTCATGCCATATATATGTAATGCATGGCTACATTGAGCAGGATGGGAACACGGGCAATCATTGCTGCTTCGACCATCGTATATTTAATGCCATGGTACCAACCCGGGCGGGATAAACCTTACCACTAAGTTAGAAAGGGGGGTATAAAGTTTAACGAGGAATCCGAACCATGAACGAGAAATTCTTTAATCACCTCTTACAACATGCATGGGAAGAAATGCAGTCGTAGCATGAAAACACTGCTTTTTTAGAGCTCCATTTTACAAACATTGCATATAATTTGGAACGATAAGTAGAATGATAAATTAAATATCAAAACTGGCGTAGACTTTTTGGATAGATTCCACGAACAATAAAAAACCAAACAAGCTTTCCTTCTTCCTCTTTATATTGTCTTCCCCATGATCTGACAATTGCTGTAAAACTATGTATTTTTTAAATATGTATGCTGAATACAATTTATTTCGTGGTTTTAGATTACTTAAATGCTCGCATATGGCACATATGTACATGTCCACTGCTCATGTCAGTCAATGATTTTTTCGATCTGTGGTTATTTCTCTTCTTCTTCGGTGATTATCTCAATGACTGCAGTCAAAATGACTTAGCGTAAGATCAATACGCGAAATCTACCCCATCTAGTAGAAAGGCATTGGTTCGATTCGAATAAATTCGTTAGTTGACTTAATTGTCGGTATAGCTCAGCGGTAGAGCAGTGGACATTTAATCCAAAGTTTGCAGGTTCGAATTAAGCTTCCGACGAATGTCCAGATCAAAATCGTTGATTATTTTCAGAATCTGATTACGCTACATGCAGATATCGTTGTATAACCTCAATTGTGATAACGAAAATGTCGGATATATTAAATATCAAGTATATATTTATATCGTATATTGCTCAACAATCCCGTCCAAACCCTCCAGGAAGGAGGCGTGATGATACGTGTGATAAAACAAAAACTAACGATGCTTGTTTCCTTTACCGCCGCCGCGGCGCCCCTGCGCCGATGCCGCCGCCACGTAATGCCGCTGCGATGCGTGTAATCGGGGAACGGCGTTGGTCGGTTCCCAAGTTAATTGGTCGCGCGGGGTCAAGCGAGCGGCCCCAGATTACAAATTCAAATCATCTCAGGACGTCGTCTATAGTCACAGAAATCACTATTTTGAAACCATGTAAAATCGTTTACTAGGCGGTACGCGGCATTGGATGAAATATTGTAGAATGTAATAGAACTGTCGTAAATTGTTGATAAAATAAAGGTGAATTTGATCATTTCTGGACCAATGTGAATTATATCAAACATCTCTTAAAATTCAATCAATTGATCAACATCAAACTCCCTCCTTTATTTGGTAGTACTTTAGGATCTTCGGGAAGGTCCTAAAATTCGCAATTGCGATGGGTAAATATCGTCTAATCTTAAAAACAAGAAATAAAAACACCAGCCTGATAAAACTTTGCGAATGCCACTTTTAGTTAGGTGCAATGTAGGTGCAATCAGCGAGCATGGAAGGACGGGAGTAAAAAACGAAACCGTTGGATTGGAAGCGGCGTAGCCACTTTTACATACAAAAATGGGAGCGCCGACGAGTGAATTCGCTCACTACTAATGTTCTCGAGTTCCAACGACACGTAGGAACACGCAAGAACTTCACAGGATGCCATTAGTGCAACATACATTCGATGTTAGGTATGCGTCCCAAATTCCTAAGCGAATAAGGTAATTGCTCAAATATATCCCTATTGAACTTATCAAACACCCAAAGGTCGGCTGGAAGAAATATCTTCGAGGGATAAGCCCGCCTTTGCGCCCCTCTTATGTTGTTATTGCACTGTACTTTCTTTTGTAATTCATTGTGGCGTATTGAAGAATTTTCAATCAATCAATCAATCAAATGACCCGTAACCGAATAAAATCGATTGCTTCTTTTTTTTTCTTCTATTATTCGAACATGGTTTTTAAAAGATTTAATTTGCAAATAGAACCAGCTAGACTAAAAGAGATCAGTTTATAACCAAGTAACTGTACCTATGTATCTTATCTAATATTGTTTTCGAATGAGAAAGCTGTTTTATTGATTTTGTCTATCTAACATACTATAATCCGAACGCTGAGATAGTTTTTTGCTAGTTCGGATTATCACGGTTCTACTGCACTTGCATTTTAAGATATTAGTACCTCAAAGGAAACGGGACATTATATTAGCCTAGTTTTATAGAGAAGCGAATGAACTCATAAATTTGACATATTTGTCAGAAACTTCCTCCAAGAAATCACAACTTTCGATTTAATGTGGAATACTCGTTAGTCCGTAGTATCATGTGTATGCACGATGTAGGTACCCCATAAAAACGCAAGTGCAATGAAATCTGGTACACAACTGCATTCAAATCTTCTACATGAAACATCGCCATTCCATAAGTTGACAAGAGTTTTCAAAAAGTGTCCGTTGAGGATCTTATTACACACGCATATACCCATTTGAGTATTTTATAATTCGGGGTTTTGAGTAATGTTTTCAAGCAATATTCTCTTGCAAAAGAGATAACCCCCTATCTCCGATAATCCCGCAAGCGCTGGGCCATTGCATTGAATGAACGATGATCAAAACGGCAATAAAATTTTCAGAATAATTTCATCCAGTTCAATGCAGCTGTGCAATAGCTGCCGCTTATGCCGAGTCGGACTCGCACACGAAGAGTTCCGTACCATGATACAAGATTTAACACACAAAAGTCACGTTTTTTGTATGGGGCCCCCTTTTAATTCTTAATATTTTTTAATTTTATCTATTTTTTGTTATAGCGGCAAAATAAATACACGCTCTGTGAAAAATTCAGCTTCCTACCTATTACGGTTCATGAGATACAGCCCTGTGACAGACGGACGGACGGACGGATGGACGGACAGCGGAGGCTTATTAATAGGGTTCCGTTTTCACCCTTTGGGGCCGGAACCCTAAAAAAGGACTAGCCGAGACACGGGCGACACCGCCCAGCATGTCGATTCCCGACACTCGATTGAACTTTCTCTATCCTTAGCAAGTTGACAGACAGTTCTTTGGTATTCTTGAAAACGACAGCAGCGTCCTCGATCCAGCGAGTAGTAGCGGAATTAATTGCGAGCGAGTTTAGGATCGAACTGTCATCACAATGTATAGTATGGAGGTACTATAGTATGTATAGTATGGAGGAACGTCAGAATCGGTATTCCCGACGTTATTCAGCTGGATTGGAACTGGGTTAGGATCGAGTTAAAGTCAATTTCTTTCCAGTTTATAAAGGAGGTACTTTTTGAGGCCGGTTGGATTGTTGTATGCAATCAATGTGCGATATTTGAATAGTATCCCTGTTACAACACCTATGGAAAATATTTTATGACTTTGAATTCAACAAAAACAATATCTCTCTAAGGAAATGTCTTTGCATACAACATAACATCACTTCAATTAATTTAAATTCAAAAGCTCTAAAACATTCTAAATCTCACTTCAAATTAAGTAATTCCCTTTATAAGCGGCACCAGCGGCTGCGCAGAAACAAAACTGAATCAGATTTGGTTACTGCGTGCGCACCACTGGCGCTTCGAGCACTCAGCTCGTCCCGGCTCCTTTGTCTCAACCTGCCTCGTGCAAAATATTATTTGGAATCCTTACTTATTAACTGAATGCATGCTTAATGTCAATGAAAATAACAAAATAAACGGATTAGATATTAATAAATGCTATTTTATGTATGTACTCACATCATTATAATTGTATGCTTCGGGGCGTAATCAACCAATGTTAGGCAACAATGTCATAGGCATCGGTCTCACGTTCTATCGGATAGGTAAACCATCCCACATTTTTCATATGCCTTTAATTTCACATTAAAAGAAATTATGGCTATGTTTATTAATTATTTGTTTATGTAACACAATATTTGGATTTAACACACATCTTTCAATTACGTAGTGAGGAGATATTTTAAGAAAACTCTGTAGTTTATTACTAAGTTGTCAGTACAATGCTCCAACTGTAGGAAAACCAATCGTAATAGGTAATCAAATTATAGCGAAATAAAATTATCAACTCCGACAAACAACATAAAACAAAAGCGCGGGAAATGTAAAGAACTTTCTATTTATGAAGTGCGCGTTGTGTTGTGGGTTCGGCAACCGTGCCCTAAATATATTCGATCTTCTATCCCTCTCTATTGCACCCGAAAATATGAAACAACCAAGTTTGATTGAAAAGCGTTGCTTGTCGGACTACTAACTTGCTGCGACTCTGTTGCAAACTTTACTTCGGTCTACTAACATGCTATTCGATCGCAAAATCCGAACACAGTTGAACTCAAGAATACCAAATTCAAACGCAACTGGATTGAAATTTAGCAATCGATCGACTCGATTGTAAAGTCAATAGAGTGTCGGGAATCGCCATGCAGTTCGGCTATACTATATAAATTGAATGTGTAAATAAAAAAAAAAAAAAAAAAATAAATATATAAGGAAGGTCCTGGCATGGCAGCTAGTTCATATGTCGTGTTTTGGGCAGATGTCATGACTTAGGGTATCAGCCACCTATGTCCAGTTACATAAAGCAAAGTAGCAAACTCAATATTATGTACTTATCGAATATTTTACTGATATCAATCTTTCGCACGCATCCCAGTTAGATGCCTCCAGTCCCGGGTGTATTTGCTCGCGTACAACCGGTTGTCGTCCTCTATTTATAGAGCGCTGGGAGTCGACCAAAACACCACAATGTGGCATTCATACCCTCTTCGGCTAGTTGTATAAATAAAACAAGTAAGAGAATGTATGAGACAGAAGTATATAACAGGTACCAAAATACTAACATTTAAATTCTATTATTTTGAACTATTCCAATTAATAAGCATTCTTTTCGGGGGAGTCACTGAACAAAAAATCTTAGAGATTAAAACCTGAAACTATAGGAAAGAAAACCTAAAAATATAACTAATTAAAGAAAGTTAGTATATCAATTAGGTACATTACTTTCATTCAATAAATATATAAACACGTTCACCGGTGACATTTTTGGCGGCTGCTGATATTTACTCACTGGTTTGCATTAATCAATGTTGTGTTGTTTCATACAAAAGTCATTACCTGTATTTTGAAATTTTGCATAATCATCCTTGCAGAAGCTATAAATAAAAACGGAATAAAAAAACTCAGATCAATCCTACAACCCCATTTGGGGCAAACACAAAAACACATAGTTAACCACTGTTTCTTGACTCGCCTTAGTTTTGTCACGGCTTTTTCTTACGGGTTCTGTTTGATGATAAGTTCTGTATTTTTAGTGTCTGTCTAGGTTTTTCCTTATACAAAAAGAAGCATTTATAAATACATGTCAAATGATTATTAATTACTTACTTATTGTTCTTAAATCACATACATATGACTCGAAATATTATGCCTCTACGTAATGTAGAGTTCTGAAATTTCTACTTACAATAATAATTATTGGAGTTCATGTACATATGTCTGGTGTCTGAATGTATTGCTTCGGCCTTCATTGTTCTTTCCCTAGTATGCATCGCATCTGATAAAACATTTTTCGCGCCACTTTTCGCTAGCGCCGCAGCATGTTTCGCGCTCAATTTTGACAGTTGTCGTGCCCGCGCTGCGCCGAACGCGCGCTGTTCGCGCGTACTCTCGCTCCTCACTTGATTCGCGCGCTTATCAAATGGTAATAAAATATGGAATTTGTAATAGCAATTTGTTAGTGATTTGTTTACCCGGAATGGTGCTAGTGATCAGGTCATCTGGGTGCCATGTGTTGTGTGATTAGACAACATTGTGTTTGTGTTGTGAGAAAATTCATGTATGATACGAGTTCGGATGAGAGTAGTAATTTTTCCTTTCACTTTTCTCGCATTACTTAAATACCTAGAGCATAGAAAATGTATGAACTTCATAACAGCTTTTATTAATTAGAAACATTATGTGATCGTGTGTGATCATGACACGGATTCACAATAGTGTTTTTTATTTGTTTTTCATCATTTTATTACATCTTGTTTACTAGGTCGCTTTTAAAAAAAAACCTATTATTAAACCATCTATGCAAGCAATTCAATTTTAGATTTAAAATGATGACAAAAATTAAATCCGCAAATGATATGATCTGACAATCATATCTCAGTGCAAGATCTGTTAAATACGAAGGTCATGATGCAGCCCATTGCACTGCAGACTAGGTACGTAGGTGTCATGCCAGGTTCATTTGAGCACAGCTGAATTGAACTGAATTGTGCTGGACTTACCTACATTGAAAATTGGGACAAATCATAGGTTTATTGACCTAGCTATAATTTCTACGTGTGCCCCTCCCTACACACAACTTGCATGGCCACTAGATCAACCAAACCCGCACAAAAGATTTCATTGTTGTAGAAGCTAACTCATGTAAATGTATTCTCAGCGTCAAGCAAGCGTAACGAAAACAAAACTGCAAAATGCTTGATAGCGGCGTCATACCGACCTCGTAGTTAGGAATTAGTTTGCATATAAAAACTATTTGACTTTGACTCGAACCTCCACCCTTAAAGTTGAAGATTGAACAAAAAGATTTTTCTCTTGCTGATCCGGTGGAGGACGGACGAAATGATTAATTTTCGATCAGTGTCTAGCAAGATATGCAAACCCACACTAAATTATTGTTTATTTATTAATATTATTTCACATTATTTGCTTGATTTCAATACATATTGGGCCAGAAGGACGGCAATTATTTTATACTAAAATACCACTATTCTTACTAAAACCGCACGGGCTACGGATGCACTGATAATTGCTGATAAGTAACGTAATGATAAGGGAAAGCCGATAAGACAATTATTAGAAGCACGTCCCGTCTCTTACGGTTATTCTAGTATTTATGCTGTGCTCTATAGTGTGGAAATAGAAGCACAGAATAGACAGCATTTAGAGTACGTGAAAGCTGTATTTTGTTTACTATGCATACTATCGTGCAACTTGTACATAATATGATATATGTACTAACTTGCATGGGCTAGTATCATTATTAGCGTCGAGATATAAGTCACAGCATTTTCACAAAACTGTGTATATATGGAGTGCTGATATTTAATTAATAAATTAATTTAAGGTGGCCCAACCCGGCGGGCCTAACTCATTCGCGAGCACGGTACAAAACCGTGCTGTTGCGCTCTGGGACCTTCTCTGTTTCAAAGAATAAGACAGGCTCCGTGATGAGGAAGATGCATCATGTCCACAAAAAAGACAATGTAGGTACATAGCGTATGATTTGGTAAGATTTACGAAAATTTTAATTTCAAAACGACTTATAGCTAAAAGTAAACCACGACCGCTGTATTCAAAAATCTAATAATAACCAAACAGATTATAAATCTTGATTAAATAAGCTATGTCTGATGACTAATCTTTTTAAGATGTTCTTACTTTATCATTGCGTAATCCACCTCCAAAGTTATTGTATAAAACGCGCGAAAACTTCGATCTTTCGGACCTTATAACTTAGAGACCAAACACAATTTTACAATGCCAATGGTCATCAGACATCTAGTTCGATCAAATAAAGCTATTTTGAGCAAAATTTTGGATCTCTGACAAGAAATATGGGCGTGATCTTCTTTCCCCTTTTGTATGGGGAGATGAGCGGGATGGGCCACCTTAAGGGCGTGATAACACCTGATTGCTTTCAGTTCCACAAGGGCGTAAGTAAAACCATATTTTATTATGTGTTAGTAGTATGTAGTTCTACTTATTTTACGCATATTCTGTGTTCAAACTTGTTTCATGATAGTTTATTAATATTTGTCTAATTTAACTTCACAAAGCACCTTTTATCTTTAAATTAAAGCCAGACCCAATGTTAATTTTTTATTTTTTGATTAACGAAGATCATTGTGGTTATTTTTAAATTTAATTAAATGTTGTTTTACTTACGTCCTTATCAAACTGAATGCAATCGGCACTTATCACGCCCCAACCTTAATTTAAAATTATATTTCATTTCATCATTTAAATTAGCTAAAGAAAATATTCCTAAATAACAAGATCCCAAGTTTAATTTTAGTTATAGATTATTTATATTGAAGCAATGCTATAGGTATGTTTGTCAAATAAAAATAAGCATCTATTCTACTTGACAATTGAAAATGAATGAAAGTACAGTTCCCCAATTGCTTGTAATATTCATTTGCTGTAACATTACTTTTACTCCTAACAAACCATAACCTATTTTAATATAATTAAAGCATATTAAAGTTAAACCTAAGTATACTCGACATTCCCATGAGATGCCATATAGGATCTCACCTTTACTTGAGCACAACTTCGAAGTGGTCTGGTTCCCATTCCTCATTCTATGCTTTAACCTATATATTAATTCATAGATTTTTTTATAGGTTTACTCGTCGTAATTTATATATAACGGCAGTGATACACACATTTTTACCTAGGTTCCGAGCCATAAAGAAACCCGCCTGTGTTCCTTGTTTAAAACTAAAAACACAGTAGAACCTCGAGTAGAACACACTCTCTACAACGCAACCATGATTTCCGATTGTCCTTTTTTTCATAATGTTAATGTTTCCTTTTTCATAATGTTATCATTACATTTAGAATAACCAAGCACTAAATTAATTTCTTCTGATGCGATACTTCTAAGCACAAATTCAATCTCACGTGTTCATGCTGAATTCATAGTTTTGTTTCTAACCAATGCTAGGTGGGTACACAATTACGCAAAAATACAAGATAAGGTAGGTATTCTTGATACATGTCCCAGGCATCTTAGTCGTGGTTTGCGGCTAGATGCTTGGTGTGTGCTGCAACACCTATATGGCTGTACACGAGGCTGTACATACTTATAAAAGAGTAAAAGAGAGGCTATCGACCGCGGCTTTGCTGGTGGTAGAATTCAGGAAATAGAGTCTGTCATGTCATGTCATTCATTCAAATATTTTACGAACCTCTCATTAAAAAACACTATATATTCCACATTTTAATCCGTTCAGCAGCGATCTCATTTGGTCCTTTCGTCTATCGTTTTTATTAGCGATTCGTCAAAAAGGCGTTCTTTGATTGATGTCACACACGTTCGTTTAAAACGAAAGTAAAAGATATCCGTTAGGTTATTACCGGGGAAAGCATTCTGTCCTACATCCCGAATGCGGTACTAAGGGGGAGTTACCATGTTATGAAGTTGCCGGGTGAATAGCCAAGCGAGTAATTACGAAATGCAATTATGTTTCAGATTTACTAATAGCATAATTGTTTAGACAGTTTCCTCCGATATTAATATTTAACCTCTATAATTATTTAACCTCTGTTTTTGAATTTTTAAGGCATTATTGTAATGCCTAGAAAGAATAGTTTAAATATCTTCATAGTCGAAAGGGGTTCTTTGAACTGTGCACATGTTGATGTTGCCACCATAATAAAGGCCTGTTTACACTGCACCTGCTTCACATCTTACGTAGGCATGACAGCCCGGAAGCGATAAGGCTTTACAGGTCTTACAACACAGGTTTAGGGAAATATTGTCGTGCGTCTCACATGAGAGTTACATTCTATCCGTTTATTTTTTACCATTAGTCCATTGCCAACTTGGTTTTTTTTAAGTGTGCCTTCATGGCAAAATCCTAAACCATTAAAATAACGAAAAACACTCAAAGTTGTCTCTTTAGAAATATTATTTCCAGCCAGCAATCGAACTCGTTAATTTTCGAATACATACGAGACTTGAAAATATGAATCAACACTTTCCTTTAGTTTGTCGTGATTGTTTATTGGATACATTATTTTTCTCCAAATTAACGAGTTCTATTTCCGGGTATTTTTTTTTAATCCATTTGACTCCTTTCAGTAGTTTCTGATTTGTCCAGAAGGCACAATTTAAATATTCACGTGTAGATAACACAAGTAAACTTTTTTTATCATTTCGCAAATAATGTAATGTGATTCGTGCTCTGTGCACTTTATGTGCAAGAATTAATGGCTAATATTTACATCTACCCTTAAAATAAGTTAAAAAACGGTTTTTAGGGTTCCGTACCCAAAGAGTGCCAACGGAACCCTATTACTAAGCCTCTGCTGTCCGTCCGTCTGTCTGTCTCACGGCTGTATCTCATGAACCGTAATAGGTAGGCAGCTGAAATTTTCACATAGTGTGTATTTATTTTGCCGCTATAACAACAAATAGCTAACTATCTAAAATAATTACAAATAAAGGGGGCCCCTATATAAAAACGTGATTTTTGGTGTTCAATCTTGTACGATGGTACGGAACCTTTCGTGTGCGGTCCGACTCGCACTTGGCCGGTTTTTATTTTTCGAAATCAAATATGATGCCAGTTTTAGACGACATGTAAGGAAACTAATATTGCAAATACACTCTCTACATAAATACATACGCAACTGGACATGGATATAGACTAGAAGGTCGCGACAAAAAATGGTAACGATAACGTTAATTGGTGTAACTGGGTTCACAGGAAAAAGTAGTTATCGTGACAGAAAAAAATGTGTAAATGGCTGCGTAATAACAAAACTGAACAAATCTTTGGTTGCATTTCATAGATATAGGCGATTCCCATACAAAACAAACGTGATTTTTTTGTGTTAAATCTTGTACGATGGGACGAAACCCTTCGTGTGCGAGTCCGACTCGCACTCGGCCGGTTTATTGTGTATCCAATCTAGCTAACACTATATAACCGATAGATTTAGCATCAGAGGGTTGGTCAAAAAAGTCGTCCCCTCCCAGAATAATAATACCAAACCGACCGTTATGATATCAGCCCAACACAACACATGGAAATCAGGTGCCATGCCATGCTTCTCATAAATTACAGTCAATCTCGACGATTTCGATGAGGACCCCTTTTCGTAATGACGTTAGTGCATGTAAGTACAAAATTGAGTTTATGACTCAATCAAGAACGGAATATTGTGGTAGTAAAAATTACGTTAAATTGGGTAAAAATAATGAAAGTGTAAGTATTAGGAGCAAGTATTTGTTTGTGTACAGGTGGTTCTATTTATATTTTTGAAACAGAACGTTGATTCCATTTGACATTTGAGCTAAATTTAGAACTAGCTTGCTGCAGTTAAATGCAGCTAAGATAAATATAATCTGCTACATAGTGTTAGGTGACGTTAGCCAACAACCGATTCATGACTTTTATGCACCTTTAATAGTTTTCTTATTTTCGTCTTAAACTATTTCCGACATATCCTATTTAAGTTTTGTAGTGCAAAATAAAATGTATATCTTCTATGAATAGGAAAGTAGATGATGTTGTTTTCGAGTTATTTAAATGGTATTTTTGTATCAGGTTGCTATTTGTGCTCGAACATTTGTGAAATCGTGATCTAGAGGCTGCATTTCTTCATGTACTTATAAGGATGCTAGTTTGTATTGGAAATTTGCCCTATTTTCATGAGAAAAAAAAAGAAACTCTGAAGAAATAATCCACAACAAAAATCACAAAAAAGTTTTAGATCAAAAAAGGGTATTTTCCGAGCGTAAGCGTGCTCTGACTTTATTCAAATGAAGTTTTTTTTTTCAAAATTATGCCATACAGTGCTTGTCAAAATTAGGTCGAGTGAGGTCAAGGCCAGTAGCTCAGCTGTTCTGTTTCAACCTTTCGGACGATAGTTTCGAAATTTAAAAGAAGTTAATAGCTGCGGTACCCGGCTCAGGTGATAAACCGGCGTAATATGTGAGGGAATTCGATCAATTCTGCACCAATCAAAAGTGAATGCCAAATATTCAACCCAATAAGAGCATAGAAGGTATGACACAACGCTTCTAATTGGTTCAGAATTGATCGAATTTCCTCACATCTTACGCCTCGGTTACCGACCAGCTCGGGACAATATCGATTTTACCACGATAAAAATAACCTATTTATTATGAACTTTGAACACATAAAAACCTAACAAAATGTAATGGATGTGTAAGCAATCCCTCATTCCAGCTCTTTACAAAATATAATACAAAAAAATACCTTTTTAGGGTTCCGTACCCAAGGGGTGAAAACGGAACCCTATTACTAAGCCTCCGCTGTCCGTCCGTCCGTCCGTCCGTTTGTCACAAGGCTGTATCTCATGAACCGTAATAGGTAGGCAGCTGAAATTTTCACAGACTGTGTATTTATTTTGCCGCTATAACAACAAATAGGTAAAATAAAAAAGTAATAAAAATCAAAAGGGGTCTCAATACAAAAAACGTGATATTTTGGTGTTGATGGTACGGAACCCTTCGTGTGCGAGTCCGACTCGCACTTGGCCGGTTTTTTTTCTTTAAAAGAATTTAAACAATTATTGAAGTTCCATGAGAGAAGTAGGCTTTCATATTTACAGGCCCCTTAAGTAAATTAGTGTGATGGTAAGTGGGATATATGGGTAGAATCAAGTTAAACATAAATAGAAACGGCATTAAAATAAGGTAAGTGGTTTCTTAATAGCGGACGGACAGACAGACGCTAGAAGTTGGCTTTTATAAAAGTTAGTGATGATTTATAATATATTCCTTATAACTTTAGTTTAGAGTGAAGAGGGACAATAATAAAACCGTTCCACAAATACATATCGATTGGTTGCACGATGTAGGCCACTTCATCGAACTAAAGTACATCGGAAGAAAGGTCATTACAAATTAATTTGAACGGCCAGTGGTTAGGTACTACCACAATGTTCTGTGCGCTGTGTGTGTTTCGGCACAAGTGGCCCCACTGCATTTCTTCACGTGCAAGTCGTAAGAGGCCAGTAGTAGTTCGCGGTTCGGATTTCACGTTAAAGTGTAGGTTACCTACAGTAGATCCCTTGGGTGGTAGGGTAAATCGCATCTGGGTACCATCGCACTGCATTTAACGATGGTTCAAGCGGCAATAAAAAATGCCCGTCTTTTCCGTTAGGTTCTAAGTGGCCGTGCAATATTAGGAAGGTCCTGGCAGGGCTCCTAGTTGCCGTGAGGTGTGTTGGACCAATATGATGACAGTATGTTCTATTAGACATGAGTGTCCATTTACATAAAAAAAACAATGGGTGAAAGGTTTAAATTTGTTTCGGTTTCTTCTTCTTTTTGTTGTTGACAATCAACCAACTGATATATTTCCTTCATATTGTTGTCTGTGGCCCAGCAGTTTACGCCTGTGCGCACTTTTTCATTTACCGTGATTTAAATGTAAATTTCACTACATGGTTCGGAACCCATATTAGGGTACCCTTCCCAACATAATGTGTAGGGTTATGCCCGCCCGGGTTGGAACTGATGCACTGGATGAAATGTGTTCGAAGCGGCGATGTAGTTCTCCATCCATACTATGTAGCTGTGTTCATATTAAGGGAAGGTAAGGTACTGGCATGGCATCTAATTGCGGTAAAGCGGAGGATTAGGCCAATATCATGATCGCAGTTGTAGTATTGGCCACCCATGTCCAATTCCATAAAAAAAACCGTTTTGTAATTTGAATTAAGAACGACTTATAATTTATCTTTCCAATTTGATGGAAATGAAATGAAATACGTGATCGTACAATTCATGAATGGGTGGCGAACTGGCGACGTAGAATAGGATTTCACAGAGACGACTTCCGAGTTTTAACGATATTTTTTCCTAAACACTTGGAACGTGGGCTTGCTTTCATGCTTGGCTGCCCTTTCCGCCTGAATGTGCTGATCTTATTGTTTGTATCTTTTTCTTTCGAGACCAAAGATAATGAAATCTGTATGGACGTGATATTCTCTTCTAGACATTGCAGTGTGTCCATCTAATCTTGCGCGTACCTTAGTCTGCGTGACGTTAAAACTAATTTGACAGCTTAAAATTTAATCTATATATATCTCCTTTGCTACCTTACATGCTTTCGTTATATTCCTAAAGTATACTCGTCGAGAACCCCATTTGGTAGTGAGTGTTCCTTTTTGCCATTGTTTTGTTCAAAACTACAAATTACATTTTCATTTTCAACTCTTCCTTTATGTATGTCTCATCTACTGTAAAATGGTTTACTGGATCGAAAACACGGTCGATTTTGCGATGGCGCCAACCTGGGCGGTATTATGTTTTTAGGAATTTCATCCTTCGTATCTATACTAATCTATACTAATAATAAATCTGTAAGGGGTGTTCATGGAGTAAGTTGCTTTATGTTTGTAGACTTTATGTATAATACTCAAACTAAATTGACGATTTTTAGAAATCAGTATGTATATATGTATGTATGTATGTATGTATGTTCCTCCATAACTCTTAAACCGATCATCCGAATTATATGAAACTTAGTACACGTACATTTAACTACCTGGGAATTAGGATAGGCTAAATAAAATTTAGTTCCGCTTACGTTAAGATTTGGCTGTCATACAAACCTGAATGCTCCGCGCGGCTCGGTTGGAGGGGGGCGGCTGGAGGGGCGGCGGCGCGGGGGCGTTTACTTTTACTAATTGTACAGAAGTACGGCTTAGTATTTCCCGCAAATTTAGGACTACTTGGCATCACGCTAAATCGCCAGAGGTGCGACCAGTGGAATAAAATACTTATTACTTAAGAACCAATTACTCGATTTCGTTGCACCAGAGGGCGAGTAGTCAGTGTTACATTCTCATAACTTGCGAACCACTTACCCGATTTAAATGCGTATTTTATCAACGTATAGCATCTCTGGGAGCAGTCAGGTTCGGGATGGGTTACCGTTTTCGATGTTGAGGCTGGCTGTGGGTTGGAGTCCACGCAAAACTAACCTACGTTATACCAAAGATAATACTAATAATTACCGTTACTTACTTACTATGTATGCAATGTGGGATTGCAAGCGCGGAAGGTTCTGGCGGCAAATGCTTTTTTTAAATAGCCACCAAATGTCAACGAAGCTCTAAATGGGAATTATTGGATGTTTCTCATTAAATCAAGCTATTTCGACTCAAACGATCTAGATACAATTTGGTAGATGGATGCATTGTCCTGGACCAGTTTGACCCTATTTTGGACCAGCCATGTGGGCAACTTTTTAACCATGGAAACATTTAGCCGACACCGAGTGGCGTCGGGTACTGCAGCTAGTAGACAATACAACTGTTGTCATAGCCTGTTAGATTAATTTGAGACTAGCTTTTGTCTGCGGCTTCGCTCGCGTTAGAATTTCAGAAAATGCTGAAATAGTTATTTGAATAATTATATAAAAGAACAATAAGACCCAGTTTCCAGTAAATCTGATTACAAACAAAAATATTCCATAAAAACGTTTTCTAAAAAACCATTGAGCGTTAGAAAATACTGGAATACGTGTAGACTCAGTTTTAAGTAAATTAGACCAAAAAAAAAGTTCCATACAAATGTTTTCACCCCTTTTCATCCCTTAACGGGTTGAATTTAAAAAAATGCTGAAATAGGTATTTTATTAATTATATTAAAGAGCATCAATACCCAGTTTCAAGTAAATCTGACCACGAACAAAACGATTGCATACAAACTTTGCCATCCCTTTAGGGAGTTGAATATTAGAAAATGCCGAAATAGGTTGTGATTAATTATATTAAAGAGCATTAAGATTCAGATTCAAGGAATTCCGACCACAAACAAAAATCTTCCTTACAAACGTTTTTAGCGCACCGGGGTTGAATTTCAAAATATCCTTTCTTAGTGATTGTAGACATCAGATGGGAAAATCTGTGCTAAATTTGAACTTTCTGGGTCCAAGGGCTTAGCCTGGGCGTTGATGAGTCAGTGAATTTTCAGCCTTTTAGTTGACTATGATGATAAATACAAATGGCATCAGAGAAATAAAATAAAAATAATCACTTGTTCTATTATTGTTTTGATTGGGCATTTTATTCTTATTGTCATTCGCCGACTCCCAAGCATTCTGTTGAATGTGCCCATTTCATTGTGTCAGTCAGAGACGACGGAGCATAAAGGTCCGGACCGCTGGATGACACACTAGGTTTACATTTTTTATGGATTGCTATCGTGCCATATACATCGGGATAAGCAGCAGAATTCGCGAATATAGGTATTCCATACACCGAGCGGATATAACCACGCGGCATGCAGACTTGGAGGTCGCGACAAAAATGGTAACGATAACGTAAATGGCTGAAACTGAGTTCACAGGATAAAGACCAACTCTCTGAAGCTAAATGTGTCAGTCTGCCTGCGCCAAGTGGTTGCGTTACGTAGATAAGGCGCCTGAAAAAGTAGTTATGGCGACAAAAAATAAGTATGATAAGGTAAAGGGCTACAAATAACGAAGCATGAAAGTATCAGTACATACTTGCTTAGCAATACCAAAACTGAACAAATCTTTGGTCGTATTTAGTAGTTATAGGCGATTTAGGTTACAGACAGAACTTTAGGTATATTTAGTAGTTAAATTAAATTAAATTAAAAACCGACTGGTTATTGTTGTATAATTAATAGGTATAAATATTTCTAAACAATCGGTATATTTATCAGCAGGTACATACTAACATCTATTTTATATAGCCAATCTAGACAACGCAACCACTTGGCGCAGGCAGACCGACATATTTAGGCATCAGAGGGTTGGTCTCTTACATGTGAACCCAGATTCAGCCATTTACCTTATCGTGACCAAAAATGTCGTGAACTCCCGGAATAGCGGCAAAAGACAGGGCAGTAGACTGACGTTTCAAAACTATATTATAGGTATTCTACGAACCTTTCGCTAAAAAGATTTAAAATATAACACCGTTGTACCTATCGCCGAAGAAACGAAAGCTTCGCCGATCCTTGCGAACGAATCACACGGGTTTTTTTAACGAATCCTTGAAAACGATCAACAAAGGAACAAGTGAGACCGCGCAGTATGCTGTGAATGTACGTATGGGGATATACTGTAAAATAGTATGACTTTTGTAAAATCGTATGTTTCCTCTACATACTCGTGCATATTCAAGCGAGTCAGCCCACTATATCACACAGTGTTAGACCGTCACGAACGAGACATGGCATTTAGTACCTATGGCGACATCTACACCTGGAAATATCATTATACCATTATCATATATTCGCCTTGACTCAGAGTAGCAATTATTATAGGTACTCTGAGGATCGATGTGGCTCCCATCGCAAACGAGGGTGGCAACGATATTCAGAGGATTCCACAGATTGAGGATTCCTTTAAATCTGACAAACACGTTTTGCTAGATCATTTGATTTTCCTGACTACAGAGTTGTTTGTTTTTGATTGATGTTGTTATACAGAATGTTCGTCGTTAATTCGACGGGTTCCCATATTTTCTTGAAGCAATGACTTCATTGCAGGCCCCTGGCAGATACAAACTAGAACTCCTTAGGTTCACATGTGAACGAACGAAACAATGAAATTACCCACATTGAACTAAAAAATAAAAAAAATATCGATGATAAATGTCACTGGTGATCAAACTAGGGTCTGGATCCACCAAATAGTCGACGTTGCGTCGTCGTGGTGATATGTTGGTCCTCGTGTTGGTCAGATCGGCTACCACCCACAACGAGCTAATAAGTATACTCAAATCTGCATAATGTGGGCGACTATAGTGGGTGGGTTGGCAAATAGAAGAGTTTATCGTTGGGCTCACTGGTACACTTTACCAAGGACAGCATTTGACCCCGTAATATGTTTTGTGAACATCTATAATAGTTGAGAGGTTTAATGAAAGGTAACAGCGGTGCTTGATATAAAAAAAAACCACCTCGTCAAACGGTGACCCGGATGAAGTTCGTGGTAAATCCGGGGTCCCGCGTTAAGCCTGATGAACTTTTGCCTGTTTTTGGGGGCGTAAAAGGAATCAACAATTTACAGTTCACTCCGAATAGGTACGACTGTTAGAATTTTAAGATAGCTAAAATTTGTCGGTGTTTTCCATCCAGTTTAATGTAGTCGTGCTCATAAGGTAGGAGGGAAGGTCCATAGCCTAGCACCTAATTCCTTCGGGAATGCGATGTGTTGGGCTAATTATACATACATACAACTATATATTTTATAAGATAAACGGATTAATACTCACGGCGTTATTTGTGCGGAGCACGACGTTTCGAGCCAAACATTTGGTTAATCATCAGGTGAGCTCCCGTGTCCAGCGGCAGCCAACGGGGAACTGTCAATTGACGTATACCGCCGTTGCCGAAGATTGTAGCTGTGGATAGTCTGAAAATCTTGAGCGGTGCGTTCCGGAAATCCGAGGAAAGGCAAAAGGCGCTGACAGTATTTCACTGCACGCCTTCACCTTCCGGGTTTTCAGAGGAACAAGTACTGGATTCCACATGGGTGATGTGATAACTGAAGCGAGTCTTCTCGGTAAACTTTATCATGCTTGGCGATTTTAGATGTTTGGCTCAAAACGTCGCGTCGTGCTCCGCACGAATAACGCCGTAAGTAGAAAGGCATTTATCTTAAAATGAACCGTGACCACGGGAATCTAAGAACTTGAATACATACAAATATACGATAAATACCTGCTTAGGCAATTGCTTAGGTATATTATGAAGTTCTGCCTACCGTTATTCTCGGTTAAAAAAAATTAAGGCCTATCCGTATTATGATATAAAAACATATTCAACCTCTTTCTATTCTGTTTCAGATACTCCGATCATCAACGAATCGAAATTGGATCACAAAATCGAAGTGCGAACAAAATCAGTGAAGCATCACTAAATTTATAAAAAAAAGTAAAGCACAAGTGCAAGCATAACGTTTAGTGCGAAAGACACAGTGGCAGTGTTAAAGTGAGAGAGGTGCAAGTAAGAGTGACCAGCTGTTGGAAGAATGTAGAGAATATTCGTAAAGAGCTTGTGTCGGAACAGAGATGGCGTTATCTTCCCCTTCGTCGGGACGACGCAAGGTCACGTGGGTCGTCGAGGTGGGCGAAGCACCCGATTATAATGGGCCTTACGAGAAGCATGTCCATCACAGCAAATGTAAGTATAGCCCACTAGAATCAAGTCGTCCGAGGTAAAGTCAGTCGTCCGACTTTCATGGGACGTCTCCAATTAGCCCCTCCGACATGTCACGTAAATTGAAGTTTACGCCAAACCGATCGACTAGCATTTTCAAATGTATGGAGAAATTTAAGAGCGCGCGCGCACATTTGCGAGTCCATGTTTGATTTGACAGCTTATCGTCGCTGTAAATACGTTGACGTTGCCGCCGACGTTGTACGCCGACGTTGTGCGCCGTCTCCGCATTTTCAAACGAATCGGTAGGTAGTTCGAGTTTGATTTTGACAGCTTTAAGAAGTCAAACCACTGAATAATTAGCAAACGTTTGCATGGGTTTCCGTCATGGAGGTACTTCTTCACCTCCATGGTTTCCGTAAACGCCAATTTAGATGAGAACTCGGACCATACTAAGCATCCGACGCGACGCGGCAGTGAAGAATTTGTTTCAAAATTGTCGAATGCTTTGCCAACAGGACGACCCGTTTAACAATTGACTGGCAGCGGCTTGATAATTGACACCAATATGTCCAATAAATTCCATTTTACCAAAATTAAAGAACCTCCAAACTTTGAAGCAAAACACAATGTTAGAGAAAGTTAGCGATATATTATGCATACATTACAATATTTAATTAAATTACGCGACTAATCTGAAATTATGTTAACTTCGAGTTATGCACATATAACTGATCTTGTAAAGCGAAATGTTTGTTTTATTATATATACGTATTGTTACGATTTGTTTTTATTCATAATTTTTAGAGCTTTATTTAAATGAAAATTGGTACTTTATGATGAAAATAAAAATATATTTATTATTAAAATCGCCCATATCCCGGCGGGACTAACTCATTCGCGGGCACGGTACAAAACCGTGCTGTAGGACCTTCTCTGTTTCAAATAAAAAGACAGGCTCCGTGTTGAGTAAGATGCAACATGTCCACAAAAAAGACAATATTCCGGGAGTTCACGACATTTTTGGTCACGATAAGGTAAATGGCTGAATCTGGGTTCACATGTTAGAGACCAACCCTCTGATGCTAAATATGTCGGTCTGCCCGTCCCAAGTGGTTGCGTTTCCTAGATTGGCTATACATATAAAATATATGCTGGTATGTACCTGCTGATGAATATACTGATTATCTGGAAACATTGATACCTATTAATTATACAACCATAACCAGACGGTTACTTAATTAAATACTTAAATATACCTAAAGTTATATCTGTAACCTAAATCGCCTATAACTACTAAATGCAACCAAAGATTTGTTTAGTTTTTGTATTGCTAAGCAAGTATGTATTGATACTTTCATGCTTCGTCATTTGCACCCATTTACCTTATCATATGTATTTTTTGTCACCATAACTACTTTTTCAGGCGCCTTATCTACGTAACGCAACCACTAGGAACAGGCAGACTGACATATTTAGCTTCAGAGGCTTGTACTTTACCCCGTGAACCCAGTTTCAGCCATTTACGTTATCGTTACCATTTTTGTCGCGACCTCCTAGTCTACAATGTGCATAGTGTATGATTTGGTAAGGTTTACGAAAATTTTAATTACAAAGCGACTTATAGCTAAAAGTAAACCACGACCGCTGTAGTAAAAAATCTAACAAAATCTAAATTGATTATAAATTATTTGGTAAGGTTTACGAAAATTTTAATTACAAAGCGACTTATAGCTAAAAGTAAACCACGACCGCTGTAGTCAAAAATCTAACAAAATCTAAATTGATTATAAATTTTCATTAAGCAAGCTATATCTGATGACTAATCTTTTTAAGATGTATACATTTTATCGTTGAGTAATCCACCTCTAAAGTAATTGTATAAAACACGCGAAAAATTCGAACTTTCGGACCTCATAACTCAGAAACCAAACACAATTGTGCAATGCCAACGGTCATCAGACATCTAGTTCGATCAAATAAAGCTATCTTGAGCAAAATTTTGGATCTCTGACAAGAAATATGGGCGTGATCTTCTTTCCCCGTTTGTATGGGGAGTTGAGCGGCAAGGCCCGCCGTAACTCGAAAAACCGGCCTAGTGGGAGGAGGACTCGCACACAAAGGGTTCCGTACCATTGTACAAGATTTAACAAAAAAAAATCAGGTTTTTTTATGGAACCCACCTTTAATTTTTATTATTTTTTTATTTTATCTATTTGTTGATATAGCGGCAAAATAAATACACACTCTGTAAAAATTTCAGTTGCCTACCTATTACGGTTCATGAGATACAGCCCTGTGACAGATGGACGGACGGACGGACGGACAGCGGAGGCTTAGTAATAGGGTTCCGTTTTCACCCTTTGGGTACAGAACCCTAAAAAACATTGTTTCAAGTGGTATTAAAATTAAATATTCTACTAGAAAAGATATTTCTATTTATGTTTCCAGTACCAACTCCCATACATGTTTGCGCATCCTCCTTTTTTAGGGTTCCGTACCCAAAGGGTGAAAACGGCAGCTCGCAAGTAGGCAACTCCTCTAAAACATTATGCATTGCATAAACTTTTCAAATAATAGATTTCCGCTGCCTTCAGGACTATTCGATTCACGCCCGTTTTCACCACCTCCAGCTACAAAAATCCCAAAGTTATCTTTCAGTTACACCATATAAATATGCAATGCAACCGAAAGTTAACTAACCGATTTCAGGTGGCTGGAGGTGGTTAAATCAGGGGTCAGGGGAGCAGAAATGGCAATCCTTTAGAATACTAGATACTCCATGGTTCAGAATCATCGTACTCGTAAAACTAGTTGTACTTACTATGTGGTGGGGTTTAACCCGCCCAGGGGTGTGATGGATCCAATGGACGAAAATGCACCATGGATGAAAAATGTATCGAGCAGCAACAAAAAATTGTCCGTTTTCCGTTCAGTTCAATGTAGCTGAGGTTCATACTCGTAGTCTTTGTTTTGTCATTTTGTTCACACTGGTTTCTGAGCCGGTAGTCTAAGTTGTCACCTAAATTGGCGTTACGGCAAACCGATCGACTGGCGTTTTCAAATGTATGGAGAAATTGAAGAGCGCGCGCAGCGGGCGTTATGCGAACTAACATTTGCGAGTCCGAGCTTGATTTGACAGCTTACTCAACGTTGCCGTAAATACGTCGACGTTGCCGTTTACGTCCACTCCGCGTTTTCATACAAATCGGAAGTCCGCGTTTGACTTTGACAGCTTGAAGAAGTAAAACCACAGAATATCTAGTAAAAACTTGTATGGAGTTTGGAGAAAACGCCAGTCGATCGGTTTGCCGTAAACGCCAATTTCGGTGAGAACTCAGACTGCCCACTCTGGTTCAATGAACTAATCAGATGTTATGAAACGGGCATATGTGTGGTATGCAGTTGGTTTCTGTTAATAATTATGTAATTTAGCTTCAATCGACGGACGAGTCCTAACGTCTCGCGTAGTCTCTAGCATTCTGGCGTGTCGTCATAATAATGTTGGGTGCATACTAATGTTGTCAGGCTATATTTAAAGCTTGGTGGTGTAATGTTGATTACTCATTTGTTTTCATGTTTGGGACTCGTTATTTGCAACCAATTCGAGATGATCACTTTTTAATTGGTCATGTCGATACCTATATGTACATACATATAGAGAATGTTGCAGTGTTCGGCACATCAACCGATTTTTTTTTTGTAGATTAGGCGTGGGGTACTTGTGTATTATTTAATTCATGTATAGTACACACATTTTTCACAAGAGGGCTGGCACTGCTACTTATGTATTAGCATTGAAAATGCGTTTTCGGTTGCTTCTATTTAAAAAGTCTTTAGGGCGTTTTTTAAAAAATGAAATAAAAAAAAAAAAAGTTTAGAAAACGAAAAGAGATATCGAAAAAAAAAATGGTTTCTGGAGAATTAAGAGTGATTCAAAATGATGCCATTCTGGTTTCGATAGAATTATTACCTCTTTAGGTGAAACCTTTTTGGTAATTTCACAAATTTCGTTCAGAATCTGGTCATTTGTCATATTGTCATGTTGCTTTATTATTCATTTTTTTATGCTTGATTGGAGTTCTCCCTTTTTTTTAACTCCAATTTAAAAATCTGAATTTTTTTAAAGTGTTTTAAAGTCAGTTTCAATGTGCTGGAAGGTCTGTTCTGGGGATTTTTTTATTACGACCATGCAATTTTTTTTATTTTGTAAGATAATTTTGAAAATTTCTATTTTGATAACGCTGTACTCATGTTAAGATTTAATTTTGTTGGATAGAATTTAAATAAAAAAACAAAAAATTAAGATTTTGTTCTGAATAATTTACTTATATTTGACGATATTTTAGCAACTATGCGGATGATTTTTTGTACAACCATGTACATATTTTATATTTTGGTAAAAAAAGGGGTCACTGATTACGAAATTGTAAGTTTTTGTTGAAATCTTAGTCATAAATACACGATTTTTGTTTTTAAAATGTATCATTATGAATGAATGTTACTCTTATTAACCGACTTTTCAAAAGGAGGAGGTTCTATGTTCGAACTTATATATTTTTTCTATCTGTTCACCGATTTTTTTGTATTTAATTTAAAAACTGAGTTATCTGTTGCATATCCTTTGAAAATGTACGATTTTTGTTTTTTGTTATATATCTAACTCCTTTTTTTTATAATTTGATTGACAGAAGTTTCATTAATTGTAACTTTTTCAAATTAATTACAATAGAATTTGAAAAAGTTACGATTAATGAAACTTTCGTAAAAAAATCATGATTTTGTCTTCAAAACTCTTCACTTCTGATAAAATTTCTGAATTCACTGTCCTTTGATCATTTTGTTATACATGGTTATCAGTATCGGTGGCCATTACAAATTTCGGTATCCTCGAAAATGTATATCTCAAAAACTACAAAACAAAATTTAGGGCAAATAATAAAAAAAAGAGTATTTTGATTTCATCATAATTTGCGGTAATAAACTTTTTTAAAAAATTAAGAAAATAAATTGCCCACCGAACTGAGACAAATATTGCTCTGTCTTGAGAATACCCCATACATGAACATTTCATAAACAAGTGCGAGTCGGACTCGCACACAAAGGGTTCCGTACCATCGTACAAGATTGAACACAAAAAAATCACGTTTTTTGTATGGGGCCCCCTTTAATTTTTAATATTTTTTAATTTTACCTATTTGTTGTTATACAGGCAAAATAAATACACACTCTGTGAAAATTTCAGTCCTATTACAGTTCATGTCAAATTGTCAATTTTTTAAACTCTATAACTCGAGAAGCTGCAAGTGTCCGGAAACATTTTTTTGCTTGCAAGGCTCTATTCAAGTTGTATAATAAGTCCTGATAAAATAAGTTTGAGAGTTCTTAACAATTTCGAAAATTATAAATAAAATATTTTCCGTCTCATACATTGAAAAATTTCAAATGCTCATAAAAAAATATACACTTCCAATATTGGGACCTTACCTTTATATGCAATGTGTAGTCACTTTCTTGGAATTCGAAGTTGATTTTTCAAAATCGCTAATATTATGAAACTCGTTTTCCAGCCTACTGTAGGACGTCCTAACGCACAGATTAGCACTCTGTGATACAGGTTAGAAATTGTCTCGTTGAAATATCTGTTGTTATGAACTAATTAATACGTAAACATTGTACAAAAATAAATCTTCAAAAATGGCAATCTTTGAAACGCTATAACTCGAGAAACTGCAAGTGTCCGGAAATATTTTTTGTTGTACTTACTATGTGGTGGGGTTTAACCCGCCCAGGGGTGTGATGGATCCAATGGACGAAAATGCACCATGGATGAAAAATGTATCGAGCAGCAACAAAAAATTGTCCGTTTTCCGTTCAGTTCAATGTAGCTGAGGTTCATACTCGTAGTCTTTGTTTTGTCATTTTGTTCACACTGGTTTCTGAGCCGGTAGTCTAAGTTGTCACCTAAATTGGCGTTACGGCAAACCGATCGACTGGCGTTTTCAAATGTATGGAGAAATTGAAGAGCGCGCGCAGCGGGCGTTATGCGAACTAACATTTGCGAGTCCGAGCTTGATTTGACAGCTTACTCAACGTTGCCGTAAATACGTCGACGTTGCCGTTTACGTCCACTCCGCGTTTTCATACAAATCGGAAGTCCGCGTTTGACTTTGACAGCTTGAAGAAGTAAAACCACAGAATATCTAGTAAAAACTTGTATGGAGTTTGGAGAAAACGCCAGTCGATCGGTTTGCCGTAAACGCCAATTTCGGTGAGAACTCAGACTGCCCACTCTGGTTCAATGAACTAATCAGATGTTATGAAACGGGCATATGTGTGGTATGCAGTTGGTTTCTGTTAATAATTATGTAATTTAGCTTCAATCGACGGACGAGTCCTAACGTCTCGCGTAGCATTCTGGCGTGTCGTCATAATAATGTTGGGTGCATACTAATGTTGTCAGGCTATATTTAAAGCTTGGTGGTGTAATGTTGATTACTCATTTGTTTTCATGTTTGGGACTCGTTATTTGCAACCAATTCGAGATGATCACTTTTTAATTGGTCATGTCGATACCTATATGTACATACATATAGAGAATGTTGCAGTGTTCGGCACATCAACCGATTTTTTTTTTGTAGATTAGGCGTGGGGTACTTGTGTATTATTTAATTCATGTATAGTACACACATTTTTCACAAGAGGGCTGGCACTGCTACTTATGTATTAGCATTGAAAATGCGTTTTCGGTTGCTTCTATTTAAAAAGTCTTTAGGGCGTTTTTTAAAAAATGAAATAAAAAAAAAAAAAGTTTAGAAAACGAAAAGAGATATCGAAAAAAAAAATGGTTTCTGGAGAATTAAGAGTGATTCAAAATGATGCCATTCTGGTTTCGATAGAATTATTACCTCTTTAGGTGAAACCTTTTTGGTAATTTCACAAATTTCGTTCAGAATCTGGTCATTTGTCATATTGTCATGTTGCTTTATTATTCATTTTTTTATGCTTGATTGGAGTTCTCCCTTTTTTTTAACTCCAATTTAAAAATCTGAATTTTTTTAAAGTGTTTTAAAGTCAGTTTCAATGTGCTGGAAGGTCTGTTCTGGGGATTTTTTTATTACGACCATGCAATTTTTTTTATTTTGTAAGATAATTTTGAAAATTTCTATTTTGATAACGCTGTACTCATGTTAAGATTTAATTTTGTTGGATAGAATTTAAATAAAAAAACAAAAAATTAAGATTTTGTTCTGAATAATTTACTTATATTTGACGATATTTTAGCAACTATGCGGATGATTTTTTGTACAACCATGTACATATTTTATATTTTGGTAAAAAAAGGGGTCACTGATTACGAAATTGTAAGTTTTTGTTGAAATCTTAGTCATAAATACACGATTTTTGTTTTTAAAATGTATCATTATGAATGAATGTTACTCTTATTAACCGACTTTTCAAAAGGAGGAGGTTCTATGTTCGAACTTATATATTTTTTCTATCTGTTCACCGATTTTTTTGTATTTAATTTAAAAACTGAGTTATCTGTTGCATATCCTTTGAAAATGTACGATTTTTGTTTTTTGTTATATATCTAACTCCTTTTTTTTATAATTTGATTGACAGAAGTTTCATTAATTGTAACTTTTTCAAATTAATTACAATAGAATTTGAAAAAGTTACGATTAATGAAACTTTCGTAAAAAAATCATGATTTTGTCTTCAAAACTCTTCACTTCTGATAAAATTTCTGAATTCACTGTCCTTTGATCATTTTGTTATACATGGTTATCAGTATCGGTGGCCATTACAAATTTCGGTATCCTCGAAAATGTATATCTCAAAAACTACAAAACAAAATTTAGGGCAAATAATAAAAAAAAGAGTATTTTGATTTCATCATAATTTGCGGTAATAAACTTTTTTAAAAAATTAAGAAAATAAATTGCCCACCGAACTGAGACAAATATTGCTCTGTCTTGAGAATACCCCATACATGAACATTTCATAAACAAGTGCGAGTCGGACTCGCACACAAAGGGTTCCGTACCATCGTACAAGATTGAACACAAAAAAATCACGTTTTTTGTATGGGGCCCCCTTTAATTTTTAATATTTTTTAATTTTACCTATTTGTTGTTATACAGGCAAAATAAATACACACTCTGTGAAAATTTCAGTCCTATTACAGTTCATGTCAAATTGTCAATTTTTTAAACTCTATAACTCGAGAAGCTGCAAGTGTCCGGAAACATTTTTTTGCTTGCAAGGCTCTATTCAAGTTGTATAATAAGTCCTGATAAAATAAGTTTGAGAGTTCTTAACAATTTCGAAAATTATAAATAAAATATTTTCCGTCTCATACATTGAAAAATTTCAAATGCTCATAAAAAAATATACACTTCCAATATTGGGACCTTACCTTTATATGCAATGTGTAGTCACTTTCTTGGAATTCGAAGTTGATTTTTCAAAATCGCTAATATTATGAAACTCGTTTTCCAGCCTACTGTAGGACGTCCTAACGCACAGATTAGCACT
Organism: Incurvaria masculella; assembly: GCA_946894095.1. Lineage (NCBI taxonomy): Eukaryota > Metazoa > Arthropoda > Insecta > Lepidoptera > Incurvariidae > Incurvaria > Incurvaria masculella. The sequence goes on along the minus strand of OX335641.1, from coordinate 11,693,609 downwards.
CTGTGATACAGGTTAGAAATTGTCTCGTTGAAATATCTGTTGTTATGAACTAATTAATACGTAAACATTGTACAAAAATAAATCTTCAAAAATGGCAATCTTTGAAACGCTATAACTCGAGAAACTGCAAGTGTCCGGAAATATTTTTTTGCTCGCAAGGCTCAATTTCAGTTGTATATTGAGATCTTGCTAAAATGAGTTTGACAGTTGTTAACAGTTTCGAGAAATAAAATAAAATATTTGAAGTCCCATACATTAAAAATTTTCAAATGTTTATAAAAAAATATACGCTTCCTATATTGGGACCTTACCTGTATACGCAATGTATAGTCAATTGCCCCAACATATTGGCATACTTCATTACCCGGGAATTCCAAATTGATTTTTCAAAATCGCTAATACTATGAAATCCATTTTCCAGCCTACTGTACGACCTTATGCGTCTTTGTGCTACTGTTAGCACAGAAGAATAACTTTAATCCGCCTGACTAAACCGGTTTTTGTATAGAACATATATTATTCAAACGGATAGTACTAAGTTTTGACAGGTGCTCTCGAATACGAAAGTTTATGTTCTGTGGAATATGAATATAAATATAACTGTATTTCCCGTCTGCTATCGGCGGCAACACTTGCGCGCGCGACTTAACCCAATGTTGCCATGTGTTAAAGATTATCCTAAATGAAGGGGACATTTACTCTTACTCAGTCGCGATTTTTTCTCACGTTAAATAATAAATCCTCGCGAATTATTTAAATCGAATACTGATACTATTATTATTATAGATATTAGGGAATGCCCATATATCCGTGCTCGATAATTATGTCCTCACGCATGGCTACACACGATTTTGCGAGAACGAAGTGCTCTTACAGGAGAACTTGATACCAATTTGAATCAAATCAAATCTTAGTGAATTTTTTGGATACAATAATATTAAAATAACTTAAACCGTATAGAGCTAGTAACCAGGTGCCCAACTTGTTATTAAATATTATATTAGTTTCTTCTCGCAAGTCTCTTGGTAGCTTACTAAACATGTGCAAGCAACTATTAAAGCGCACATCCCTCTTAAGAGAGTCGTTACCCTATCAATTCCCCATACTACGGTCGATAACTGTTTCCATGCTGTTAATGTTTTACTGGGAATTTGAAATTTTGGATTCTAAAATGTATTTCAGAAATCTATGTCTGTATGTTTTAATTATTTTAATATACCTCTTAGCTTTTGAAATATTGGCTAATAAACATTGGAAAAAAGTTGTCTTTTTTTACGTTCATTTTAAATTTTTTTCTGAAAAATACAGATATTTAAACAAAAATCAAAACATACGGACATAGAATGACGCTTTCTCAAGAGATAAACAAAAGTGAAACAGCAAGTGTATCAGAAAAAGGTGCTAAATGATGCGCTCGTACCATGGGCATGTTCCAACAAGACTCAGCACCGTCCCACAAAGCTTGTCTGACATATTTTTTATTGAACCACGTACCTCGGTTCATATCTTCAAAACATTGTACTCTCTAGACTTCAATCCAATGGACTTCTTGGTATAGTCTATTTCGTTGGCTGCTGTGTTTACAAAAATATAGGACAGTGTGGATATTCTCAAGACAGCGCTCCGTCGGGAATGGAACAGAATACCAGAAAATCATCTTTGTGTAGCCTGCGATGCCTTTGCTGAAAGACTTGCTACCATCTACCGTGTTAAAAGGAGGCTATTAAATTAAATATTCAACAAAGATAAATCGTAAGAATTCTGCGCAATTTTTCCGAATATAGTATCTAAATCTGAATATATCATAATAGCATTTCATCAAATAAAGGCCCGAATACATTTAAAATGTATCGAATTAAGGCACGAATAGATTTAGTTATTAAATATTTTAAGGGTAAAAAAAAATATTGGAGCATAGGATAATCGACTGCCAGACCAGCTGATAGAGATTCATAAGCGTAAAGCAGTACAAAGACAGATATTTGGCCAAAAACACTGAAGAGTATTAAAAAAAAAACATTTATAACTTTTTGAACGTGGCTCTCAAAAGCGTGAGCACCGGTCCGTGAGCGCGCATATGTGACGTCACTGATGACATCATATCATTGTTAGTGCTAATAATGTTTGTGCATAATATACTACTCATAAATATTAAAAAAAAGGGACCATAGGATACATATTGAGAATAATATCTCAAATTAAAAATCAAAAAGCACTAGCAGCATCACGAAAAGTCCGTACTACCACTGCTTCCATCTCCCCCTACCGCGCTTCACCCCATCCGTGCGTTTTTTTTTTACTTGACTGGTCATGGATTGCTAATACCACACCTTCTGTCGTGGTATGAGCCCAACACACCACATGGTAACTAGGTGTCATGCCAGGACCTTCCTTATATTGCACGGCTACATTAAACTGGATGAAAAACACGGACAATTTTCATTGCTGCTTCGACCATCGTTCATCCAATGCGATGGTACCAACCCGGGTGGGATAAACCCTACCACCTAGTAAGTAAGGAAGGGGACCTACAGTTTAACGAGAGGCTGGCCGTGGCAGCCTCTCTCAACGGTCGAATGGTCACCCATCCAAGACCAGACCGGACCCAGCGTTGCTTAACTTCGGAGAGCGATCGCCGAAGTGTCGCGCCACTGGGCCATTGAGGCGTTACGGGAAGACGCTGCTGATGCACTCGAACCCAACTATTACCCTCAAGCGATCTTCATTTTTCGTAACGCTTGAAGCTTTTAGATATAATGCCAGTTTAACTACATAACGGACTGGCGCTTCAAATTGAACATCATTAGTACCATTCGTTAGCGCTATGAGCGTTGTGACACGATTCGGATTGAGCAATATTAAAAAATGATTTGTTAAGAAAATAGTATGGCATCCCTATATCATTCAATTGCGTGCGAAGTTAAATCAAGTTACAGGCAACCCAAGCTTCCAAACGTCACATGCAAATCTCCTGTCAGTTTAGTTGGCCTGTGTGCGTGTGTGCGTGCGTACTTACTTGCGCCTTCGTTTGGCGCCGCTTCGGTTTTCGTGTAATTCCTCATGTTTTCTGTCATGTGTTGTTCCAGCGCACCCAATTACCGTAGTTAACTTGGTGGAAAGTAGTTTACAATATTTGTTTCCGTTGTAGAAGTGTTCTTGCCGATTCTTGCAGTTTATAAGAAGTTTGAAACAAAGTTAAAGATTTCTGTGGGTGTTGGTGCGTACGAACGTACGACTTGCCATGAGTGTGTGTGTGTGTTGTCATGCTTCGGAACAACTTTGATGCTTATCTTGGAGGAATTTAAGGATTTTCTGGAGTTGAGCGTCAGCAATGGAGACAGGATACGTCGGTAAGCATATGTATTATTCAGTATTGTCAAGTAAAAGCACCTTTGAGAACTTGATAGTATGTAGGCACCTTAGTTTTTGAAGAAGTTCACAAGTAATGCTACTGGTCTTGCATTTCAAGGTCCTTGACGGAAGAATGAAAGGATGGTATTAAAGTATTTCAATAAAACATTTACATAAACATATACCGCATCTTTAGGTTATTCTCGTATTTCAAATAGTTAAGTAACTGTTTACTTTCGAACTTTGCTTTTATTTTATGTAATGTTTTATAAACAAAATATTATTAACCCTAAAATTATATCAAAAGTGTAGTTTTAAACTAATATTTATCTAGATTCTTATTGGATAAGAATATTTTTTAATTTTAACGCAAATTCCTTCCGTAATACCTATGGCTCTGACAAATTTACCCGAAGGTCTCTTTGGCCTTAATGTTTAAATTTTTTTGTGTGTTTTCGCCAATGGAAAACCTGTTTGGTTTACCTACGTTGCCTTATCTGTAAACCTGCACTCTACCTAGCCAAGGTGTAACTCAAAATCCATGTAGGTATTAATCATGAAATGTCTTGCTAAGTTCTAGTAAAGTGAAGATTTAACAAAGTTTAAACATTTTCCATTTGTGTAATTTCAAATTGGTGATTAATTTTAGACACAATCTTTGCGTAAATAGAAACAATCAGATCCCTGTGATATAAATATGTATATGCAAGTGGGTCATTCCTCGATAATGGTTACCAAGGTGTCGAAAATAAAACTATAAGAAATCTTCTTTATTTGTTACAAATTAGATTACGACATCATTCTAGTTTATTGACAAAATATGAAATTTGAGGAAAAAAATTATATGTAGTTATTCAACTCGACACTAAACTATGTGCAAACACAAACTTGACACACTAAATATATGAACTGTTGGAGGCATTATTTTTACAGCTATCCAACTGTCAGTGTAATTCTATACATGTAAAATGGAATTGAGGTTATCAATCTTTACTTAGTAAAAATCGCAGAAAAATATTGAAGACCGTCAGTGATTTATATTTGAAGTAAAGGAGTCCATCGCCTTGCAACGACAGTCACATGAAAACAGTGGTAAGTTTTGCTACATTTACACTGAAATACTTATGACGTTGTAACATTGAGAAAGTAAGGATATTTAAGTATAATATAGTTTTTTGGTATTCATTATAATGTTTTCACTGAATTTAACTTCACTAGGGCAGTTTAAATGGTGGTAACGCCCGTCACATGTAAGGACCGCCACACAAGTCATTTTACATATTAAGCTAATATTTGTAATCTATGGCAGGCTATCGTATGGTTACGTTATAGCACCCTGCAACTAAAGTTATTACTATTATTTTTAATCATTTCTAAACGAATTTCTTGTCTTTTTTGTAATAATATGTTGATGTTTTGTATTTTAAAAACAGACATGGATTCTGAGAAAAAAAAGAATATCAGAGAGGCTGCTGCGGCAAGAAAAAGAAAAAGCAGAGGAGCGCAAGGAAAGGATCTATAAAAATGGAAGCATCATTTGGCAAAAGAGAAAGAGTAAAATAAAACTAGGCAGAAAATAAACAATGAGCCTGAAGCAACCCTAAGTGGCAGCAGTAATGAATCTGAAGAAACCCGGAAGGATAGCAACAATAAACTTCAAATTTGAAGCAATCATCAACAACATCAACAATGAACCTAAAGCAAAACTAAGAATCAGCAACATCCAAACAATCCTTAAACAATACTCATATTCGCTAGTTGAAATTCCAAGTATGACATAAAAACTGCTTAGCATTGCCATGTCGCAATCTGCCTGGATGTAACCGTATTAAACCAAGAAGAGTATTGTTCCTGAGAACGACAGCAGGGCAGCATGCTAAAACATCCACCAGATACGAAAACCAGCGATAAAAACAATATGGCATACATTCAAATCAATCAAATAATGCAGCAACTACCTACACCGAGCATGAATGTTTCTGGAAACTGATTTTTTACCCGACTGCGAAAGAAGGAGGGTTATGTTTTTCGAGTGTATTTTTAAGACTGTTTTTGTACAAGAATATGCTTAACGCCCGTCACAAACAATGTAACGACCGTCACAAAGTTTACTAATTTTAAAAAAATACTTGTCACTCGAATTTGGGGTTGTTTCTCAATGTACTTCGTGAGTCGTGAGACTTGAAGCCACCCTAGCGTGCAAGTAACGACCGTCACAAGGACTAAAATATCTATATCAGAGATTTTTTTTTTTTTTTTTTTATGTATCCCGCTACTTAGCAATCTGTTTGTTCCAAACAATAATCTAATATGCTGTCAGATTTTCATCGGTTAATGTGTCCTCAGCGAGACGTGCACCCAGTGGTGCTATCCTCGTCATTTGTCTGCCAATCTTGTCGCTAGTTCCGACGCGAGAATACGAAAATAATTTTGATATTTTATTAAATTGTGAAAATAGAAGAGCATTCCAGACACTCTCGAGATACAAAAATATGTAACAGAAATCATATTTTACCATATTTCTGAATGACTGAACCTATACAAATGTAACAACCGTCACAATGGAATGACCCATGTGTAATCAACCGTGAAGCAAGGACACTACTATATGATTATACTGAAAGGCTGGATCCGAACTAGCAAAACAAACCATTTGCGGTTTGCGTCTACCTATTTGGCCACCTGCATTATACCCATAAACTGGAATTCTCCTACAGTTCCTCCTCCCGTAATCAATGCCTCCTAACACAGTCTTTAACACCTTGGGCTTCCGTTAGGTTGATGTTGACTTAGTTCGGCCAAAGCCCTGGCTTGTGTTCGGTCAATATCGACCAAGCGTGCATTTGCCGCGCTAGCTTCGCGGGAATTCTTTTTTAGAGGTTATTTTATTTTTAGCATACATATGAATGAGACAAACCCAAAAAGCCAAACGATACCAAATGTCCACAATTCCATCTATCTATTCTCTGACAATCTTTTCATTTGTCGCCTTTCTGTGACAGCTTGAGATAAGAGTTTGCACGCTGTAATGTAAGAACTTTTTTTTGACAATGCTTATGGCATCCTACCAAAGTAGGTATATGGTTAGATGGGTAATTAGCTTATCTATCTATCATTTTATGTAAAACTAAGAAAGAAATATATTCGGATTTTTTTTAATTTAATAAAAACTTGAACACAATCGTAATTTTACTTTACATGTTTTTTATCCTAATTAGGACAGGATTTCTGTATAAAACAAAACATACAAAGAGTACTTATTTGACTATATGATTCACTGATAATTATTTGCACTTTTATATAAAAAGTATTGAGGGCGATTTTTCTTGATCTTGCCACACGAGATCTAACTCTTTACCTATGTTGCGGATATTGACCACAAAAGATTTAATTTCAAATATATTGAGCCAGTCCTTGGTTGACTTAAGTAAAAGTAAAATAGCGACATACAAACGGCATCACCCTAGGCGTCACACATTGGACTTTGACTCACATACATTTTCCTTGCAAATGCCTACGAAAATGCTTGAAACGAAAAAGTATATTTACTTAAATCAGATCCCTTTCTGTCATATTGAACCAGAACTTGAAGTAACAGGGATTTTGGAATAATTTTCTTTCCTGTGTAATGACATTAAAATACTTAACTATACTGTTTGTTCTTTCTGCGATCCGGGATAGAGAACTTGCTTCACATGGTTCCACCTGATCCACCCTCTAACGAAAATAAACAAGAAGGCTATGATGTCAGCTATCTATGATTTCAATGAAAATTTGGGTCCCTGGAGGGTTCGCAAGGCAAAGGCCGTGCGAACTTGACAACCACTCATCCGTAGACAATTTTAGTGGTTGCGTATTCACAGAATGGTTGCAATCACTCGATCATTCTGCGCAATATTTCTATGAAAAGTACCCTTACCTGTACCTTTTTAGAAATTAGAATGAATGAGGCTAATAAGGAAATAATTTTAATTTTTTTAGGTTTTTTGGTTTCCAGCAGCAAAAATAAAAAAAAAATCAAACCTGGGAAAACCTATGTTGGGAAGGGAAAATAAAAATATCTTGAAAAGTACATACATATTTTTTCCACAGTTATCAAAATATAATCCTTATCCTTCGAAATACATAAAAAACTTAACACTACTTCACATAATAAAATTATAATGTGTAACACGGCGCTTTGAACACAGAATATGAAGAGAGAATTTTATTAATATATCTGTGCTCCCAGCAGTGTAGAGTACTTCCAGATCCAGCATTTTATTATTCAGTCACTATTCACTATGCTAACAATTTTCATTTCAATGTTTTCGTCCGTAGTCCCGCGGGCCACTACGTTGTTCGGGCGTTCGCGGCTGGAGCAGCAGTAACTTTCTATGGGACCGCTATGTTGTTCGCAGTGGAGGCAGAGAGTTAAACCAAATTTAATAGGAACCAAAAAACAATTGGCATCTTGTATAGTGTAGCGGTGTGCGTTTATCATCACATCAAAACGAATTTTCATCAGAGTTGGCTAGGAAAATTGCATAGAAACCATTCTCCAGGATAATTTCTCTCTTATTTCCACATTCATCTTAGATGAGAAAGGAATGGATAGGGGACTAATCAAATTTATTGATCCATCAAAAGTATGCTCGCCCAGCGCCGTTGCGCTATCGCAGTCGGTATCAGACGTCAGTCCATGCTTGTCATGCGTCAGTCATGCGAAATTTCAGAGTAATAACATATTGCCATCTTGTGTTGTTAAAAAGTTTTTTTTTTTTTATGTGACCTGACATGGATGGCTAATACCACACAACTACCGTTATGATATTAGCCCAATACACCACATTCCCGAAGGAATTAGGTGCCATGCCAGGACCTTCCCTTTATGGGGCACGGCTATATTGAACTGGATGGAAAACACGGACAATTTTTCATTGCCGCTTCGACCATCTTTTCATCCAATGCGATGGTACCAACCCGGGCGGGCTTAAACCCTACCACCTAGTAGGGGAAGGCAACCTACAGTTTTACATGGATTCCGAACCATGGAGCAGCTCGCATTCGTAACGAAATGCACTTATCGAACTCTGAAAGAGAAAAAACGTTAAAAAGTTTGTTCGATTCTTAGATTTTTCACTTAAAGTTTTATTGTTTCCTAAAAGTTATTTATTGTATATTGTATATATATAAGGCGGCTCACCGAGTCTAACCGAACATTCCCGACAAGAGTCAAAGGTACCATTCTGAGATGCAATGGCACGGTTGGCTTCCATGGCAACAGTCGTGTCCTATACGGAATTTATTCGAGCTTATTTATGTTGATTGTTTATGATTTATTGTTGTAGATATTCGAATATTTGTTTGAATAAATTGCATTTTTTTCTTGGTACGTTAGCACTACCAAGAAGGTATTTAAAAATAGGTTGTACGTCACAGTTTTAATATTTTTATTTGATAAGTTTGTGGTTTAGGTATATGTGAGGTTACTTACGTATTTTTTTCCGGATTTAATGTTTTTGTTTCATTTGTACTTTGGAAGTAGGTTTATAAAAGTAAATTCATGTTTATTTTAATGGTTAGCGTAAATCCCTGTTGCTTCCTACTTTGCAAAGAGATTGATTATGTTCTGGGCAAGGACACCTACCTAAATTTTGTCTAAAAGCTTGAAGGTGGTTAAATTTGAAAATGTATATGGGCAACCAATAGTACCTCAAGTTAGGGATTAGAAAACTCATATTTACGCTTTCAGCAAGAAAAGAGAAGCACTCATCCGATCTCGATGCTAATTGTACCAACGACATATGGCCTGATTTTTCCCGCAACTTTAGAACTACCTACTTAGCATCAAGTTAAATTGCAAGAGGGGTTACCAACGGACTTAAATGCTTATAACTACCCAATTACCCGATTTAGATGTGGTATGTATTTTTGTTTATTCTGATTCTACTTAAAATTTATAGGCCACATAACATCAAGCTAAATTACCAGATGGGAAAGCAGTTGGGGATTAAATGCTTATCACTAACAAATCACTTACCCAATTTTTATGCGGCTTGTATCTACGTATATAAGGTCTGGGCGCGGTTAGGTTCCGGATGTGGGACCGTTTTCGATGTTGAGGCTGGCTATAGTTCGGATTCCACATAAAAGGGTAGGGTTAATCCCACCTGGGTTGGTCCATACCATTGCATTGAAGGAAAGATGGCCAAAGCGGCACATTAGCTATGTTTTCATACATTTCAATGCAACAGTACAAGTGCAGGAAGGTTCTTTCGGCACATGATTTTAAAATACCTATATTGGAAAAAATGGGTTCATCATTAAATTGTTCCCACCATTCAGATCAACCTGGTTTGATACAATATGGTAGAGGATACAATGTCGTGGACCATCTTTTTGGACAAGCCCTTTGGGTTACTTTTCATCCATGAAATAATTCAGCCCGTCATAATCTAAACCACATTAACCCGAGCGGAACCGGTTACAGCAGCTAGTTAATAATAAATTAATATAATTAATAAATAGAACAAAGGTTGTTTTATGAGTTGAACTGCAACACCCGAAAACGATGGAAATCACCCAGAACCTTGTTCCTCTAATTTTTTGTTAGCTTTAGGAATCATTTCTACAATTATATGTTTATGTATTTATTTATTCGATAGAAAACTTTCAACTGTTCAACATTCAACTTATAAACAATGTTCATGTTTGAGTTCCCATGTAATGCACAGAAGGTTGTGCAATTTGTAAACCTGTCCGTTGCGAATAAGGTCACTTGGAAAGTTACATAAGTATCCATTATTGCACCTTGGCCAACTGAACTTTAGTATCTCTTCTGTATCAGTTTTTTTATTCTACTTAGCATCACGTAGGAGCTCTCGAAACTTTAAGTCTCAAAGTCGGGATGGTTCACATTCACATTTATTATGAAAAACACAAAACATATAAAACGGAAGCTCATCGGTTGGGCGTTTTAAGGTTATTAAGTAGGAGTTAGAAAAAACGAAAAATATTGTATATGATCTCAGATCGAAAAAGTAATGAGATGTACCCATCGCCTACTATTAAACCCTCTTTCCAATTTTCTAAAAGTACCAACTCAACTTATAGGTGTTAACACCTAATTGGATTCAGTCCCATAAGGTCGTAAATAAACAACATTTATTTTTTTTATAAATAAATACAGAAAATTTCGATAATAAAAAAAGTTCATTTGTAGATTGATGGTCCAGCCATAATTTAAAGACAAAACTGTAAGACCCAATGATTTTATTGCTCAAATGGGGCAAATATGCATATAAAATCATAAAACTTTTTAAACAAATAATGGGAGCTTCAGATAAATATTATTACAAGAATAAATTAAAATACAGCTAAATAATCAATTTATCTTTGATCTTTTTGAAACTTCAAAATCAGGTGTATTTTGAATATCTAATATTATATTTGATAAATATTTAAAAATAATAAAATGTTCTTTCACTTACGCCCTTATGGAACGTAATGTAATCCGGTACTAACACCGCTACCACCCCGTCGCAGACGTATTGGAGGGTTTGCGTGGTTGCTGACTGAGGAAACTGAATAGGCGAACGCGTTTCCGGAACACATTCGCGCGCGGTCGGCTTCCCACACGATTATATGCAAGATTTATCCATACGGCGGCGGCGAAGTCGCGAGTAACGATCACATGCCATTTCGTCTTCGACTAGAACTCTAGATAGTCTAGGACATGTGTCAAATGAACTCTTTACAGGCTGAATTTTTCAAGTGTGCCAAATCCGAAACTATAAGAAATAACGAAAACAACGCAAAGGAATCACGAGACTGATTTTGATAAAAACGAAAACTGTATTATTAGATTTTGGAAAAAATATTTGTTCTGGGAATCGAACTCATTGATTTTGAGAAAAAACTCCTTACTCCTTTGAGTGTTTTTCCTTTCGATTTGGCCATAAAGGCGCATTTAAAAAATTAGCCCTGTTGTATAGATACAAGGCCTCACCGATTTTTTACCGATTCACATGGAATCGTATAAAAACACGCACGGACAACCTGTATTACTTTCACATAATTTTTTTATTTGTAAAATTAAGTCTATTTCCAAATTACCCATGTGCAACTGTAGGTCCCTTTCGCCTACTAGGCGGTAGGATTAAGCTCGCCTGGATGAGTACCCGTGGTTGGTACCACCGCATTGGATGAAAGTATGGTCGAAGCGTCAATGAAAAATTGTCCATGTTTTCTCATCAAGTTCAGGGTAGCGGTGCTCATAAACGGAAGTTCCTGCCATGGAACCTAATTCCTTTGGGATTGTGGTGTGTTGGTCTATTATCTTGACCGTAGTTGTGTGGTATTAGCCGTTCATATCATGTTCCATAAAAAATTACTATAATCTGCCAATGATTAGCTACGTTAACAATTTAATGAAATTAATGATGCTGAGTTCACATTGGGCACATATATTATGTAATGGTTCTTCTTAGTTTGTTTCAAGTGTTTTGTTTGGACAGTGCGACACCGCCAGAATTTGCGGACTTACCTCACACACAGCCTGCCTACTTATCAGTCTGACTCACGTGTCTCATCTTTGACCTACTCACCACTTCCTAAGTATCTACTTGCCGATACTTTTTACGAGTTTCTTGGATTACTATTGTGCTATTTCAAGGATGAGCCAAAAAGTATGAAATTGTTTATTGTTTATTCATCATCCATAGGCAATACACTGCACTCGGATTTTTAATATTAATATTGAATGAGGAACAAAAGTCTTTCGAAGCCATGGACATATTTAATGTTTTTATTTTACCATCACAGTTTCAAATTTCAGTCCACAAACAACAGATCTGGCCCATTATTTATCTTTAGGGTCGGTGCATTGTGTAATGCACGCCTCTGAGGCATTTTACACAAAGTTATGCCCCCTCCCAGACTTGATGCCTGCGGTTATAGGCTAATCAGTCAGTCAGTCAGTCAGCCAGCACGTTTGCCTCCAGTCTTCCCGGGCCTAAGCGGTACGGAATCACTGCTTTCCGCCGACGCACTTAATGTCGTCGTCCCACCTGGCGGGTGGTCTTCCTACACTCCGTTTTCCTGTCCACGGCCGCCAGTTTAGGACACGGTTGCTCCACCGGTCGTCGTCTCTTCGGCTGACGTGACCAGCCCACTGCCACTTGAGCATAATCGGGCATTGCCAAAGTAAATTGCCTTGCTGGTCAGCATGATTTTAGCAGGGTCCGAAGAAGTTCGTAAGCCCATTTCCTTACAAAGGCTCAAAGGTTCGCGCTTTACATAAAGAAAACATAGATACAGAAGTGTCCCTAAGTTAGAAGCGGATGGATGTACAGACAGCGGCCAGATGTTGGATTTTATAAAAAAAAGCTCCTTGTTAACTAGGTATAACCAATAATATATACAGTTAAATGAGTGCAACAACTTAGCAAGTTACGCCTGGACCGCATGATCGGAATAAAACCGTGCGAACGGAATTCATCCATATGGGAACACCAGAATCGGCATTTGGCCGGACCCATACACTTCCATAGGCCATTCACAAAATTAATTCCGTCCGTCCGGTTTTATCATGGCCTTAGTCATATTTTCCAAGTTTGTTACAGGGAGGGAACCTTGAATTTCGGTGATCGTAAGCGTTCAGTTAGAAGCGAGGGTTTATCGCGATAATAAAAAATAAGCAGCTCACTCGACAGATGTTTTCTGTTTACAACTTTGGTCCCCCTTTTTATAGTTCGGCCTCCATTTTGGAACTGAATGAACAGACTGGCTTGACTTGTAGTACTTACAAATATTTATCATTTTGTCTTCCCGATGGTCTTGTCTTAGAATTTTCGTTTTTCCTTTAGAAAAGTATGCGGATTTATTTGACTAGGTTAGGCAGCAGTGTCAATTGAAAAATGATGTTGTGACGAGACTCGAGAAGGCAGTGTTAAGATGGTTTGGACATATTGAAATAATGGATGACGAAACAAATAGTGAGCGAAATTGTCGTACCTGGCGATAAAACGACCAAAACTGACGCCGTTTGCAATTGACTGTAAGTTGACACCCAAGCAGGTTTGGACGATATTGAGGAGGATGCACGCACCTGGTGCATCTAGGAAGACGCTGTAGTCCCCTTGGAATAAGGAAGGATTCACTCGCCACCCTGTCGACTTGTTACTACCAAACCCATCCTGTATTTTGGTGACAATGGGCGATGCTTGATAGTAGGTAATGTAATTTGGCTACTTCGTCGATATTTTATTTATTGTGAATCGATGAGTCGAATATTTCAATAAAACGGAAGCCAATTTTCGACTTTTCCATCAAATGTTCGAGATGTATTCGAGGAAGTATAGCGCTTGCAAGCGGTTACGACGGTTACTGACGTTACAGATTTTACTGATTGCAGAGACGAGCATAATGTTTTCCTGGGAAGTCTCATTTTAATCCTCAGTAAAAGCGCTTCGAAATCCATCCATAGTCACTTGTAATTCTTGATTTTGTCCTTCAGAGTGGTCAGTATGAGAGTTAAATCGTAGTAGTAATAGTTTTCATGACGTAGCTGCAATGGTTCTCGCGAACAAAACAATGCTCAAATATTTTTAATTTTAATTATTAAAATAATAGTTGTACGTACGTAAAGCCCATAACGTGTGAGTTCGACTCAATACTTTGGCCAGTTTTTTTTTTCAGAAAAAAACATTATTTTTCGTAAATATTGCTGTGTAATTTCAAAGAACAGCGATGTCAGCAGATTGAGATACATTTTCGAAAATTTAAATTAAATTTTCTCGCATTTGAAACCTTTGCTGATTGTTCTTAATTGTTTCCCAAGTAGATAAATAATACTTCAGTAGGTAAATAAACCTGTTTAAATGAACAAAATATGGACAATACGAAGAAAACAATGGACAATGGACAATGTTAAACATACTTACAAATATCTTAAAATTCCGATTATTAAAGAATATGTAATCATGACACCGTTTATAATAATGTACACATTGACAAAGCAACACTATATCTCTTACAAGGCTCAGACGCAGACACCTTGGCCATCCACAGCTCGGATTGCAGCGTGGAAACATTCCTCCGGCCTCATTCTGCCATCGTCTCGACGCGCAATAGTCAGGAAATCAAAGAGGACCCAGGAAATGTCCAACACAGTCCACATTCCTCCTACAATAATCAACGGATCCTGTAGATCCTTTATCTAAAGGTTCGGTTTACATACTGAACAAGTAAATATACTTTTTTCTTACCAAGCATTTTTTTCCAAGGAATGTAATGTAGGACAATTCCTAATTATGGGTATCAAGCAGGTGGCGAAATTGGTAGACGCAATACCCGCGTAAGGTATGTGTTGCCGGTTCGGGTCCAGCCTTGCAGTATTTTCATAACGTAGTTCTTTTAACTGGGCTCTTTATTTAATTAATGTGCTGTTGCTTCGCGGTCGATCATACATACATACATATCTCACCCTGAATAAATATTTCGTCTAGAGCACAACCTGAGATCCCTCAAACGTTATACGAAGGAGCACCTTGTCGGCCGGTATAGTTTCCGGCACAGAACATTGAGGAGTTATTCTCAGGTTTCCGGAGCCCCCAACAAAAACTCATGGGTATCGTCGGGCGACTCTAAGTTGAGAGTCTGGCGTACGCCACATATTGCGCTTTGCATTAGAATTCCAGAATTATGGTACAGTAGGTGCTGAAACTGCCCCCGCCATATTTCATGTAGTTTCTTGCCCGTTATTCTATGCTATGCTAAAGATGGAAGTACGGGGGTAGAAACCGAAACTTGCTTGTATGGGGGCGGCGCGGCGGCGGAGGCGTAGCCACTTTTACATACAAAATTTGCGGAGCCCCGGCGAGTGAGTTTTGTTACGAATTCGCTATACTGTGATTTTGTCAAGTTCCAAAGACACGTAAAAACACGTAATAACTTCCCATGACGCTATTTGGTGCAACGAACATTCGATGTTGCACGTCCTGAATTCGTAATCGAACTACCTAATTACAACTAACTACAATCAACAAGTTTTCACCTAAATTGGCGTTTACGGCAAACCGATCGACTGGCGTTTTCCGTAAAAACGTCAAACTCCATACAAGTTTTTACTAGATATTCTTTGGTTTTACTTCTTCAAGCTGTCAAAGTCAAACTCGGACTTCCGATTTGTATGAAAACGCGGAGCGGACGTAAACGGCAACGTCGACGTATTTACGGCAACGTTGAGAGGGCTGTCAAATCAAACTGCGCGCGCTCTTCAATTTCCCCATACATTTGAAAACGCCAGTCGATCGGTTTGCCGTAACGCCAATTTAAGTGACAACTGGGACTTCGGGTACTGAGTGGTCAGTCTGAGTTCTCACCTAAATTGGCGTTTACGGCAAACCGATCGACTGGCGTTTTCAAATGTATGGAGAAATTGAAGAGCGCGCGCACTACCATTTGCGAGTCCGAGTTTGATTTGACAGCTTACTACGGTCGATTATACATACATATCACATTCCTTGGAATAAGCGACGAATGTGCTTAGTACGAAAAAGTATATTGACAATAATTATGCGCTTAAATAGGTTTTGTAGCGATAACGACAAAAAGTTAACAAATATAAATGCTCGAAAATAAGTTTTCATGCACTCTCTCCGACATCTATTTACGAGAAATATGTTTCACAAGCTACAATCAACAAGAAACGTGATAATGAACGAAAATAAAGAAATCGAGAAATTTCTGTCAACTCACCTGATACTTCTAGGTTTTTTACACTCGCAAAATCATGTCAATCTAATATCAATGCTCAAATTCCAATAATACACACACAAAACACGATAAAAAGAAACAGTTTTACTAAATTTGCAAGAGATTGCTAAATATTTCATTGCAAAAGGTGAACATTTTTTTAAGTTCAATTACTTGCAACTACCTGCAATTTCCGAATAAATTTTACGTAAATAATTAAGATAAAATTCGCTAGAATTGACCAAAAATGCAAAAAGGTTAAGAAATCCTGATCTAAGGTAACAGCTTTCAGATACGTATTTTCTGTTTAGCTTCAAATATTTCTTTTGTTAGCAGTCAATAGATAGAAGTAGCTTATCATTTTGTCATGACGAAGATCCGAGGTCACATCAGCACACGAACTTACGTGTGAAAAGTATCTTTGGCGCGCGTTAGAGTTTAAGAAAAACGGGAAATCTCACGAATCAACGATTTCTCTCGACTGTCTCGATGCAAACGAGTTGATCTGTGAACACCGGCACAAGTAGCAGGGGTTCTTCGTCTTTTTAGATTTTTATCAAATTATGAACCCTCATATTGTAGTTAGTTGTAATTAGGTAGTTCGATTACGAATTCAGGACGTGCAACATCGAATGTTCGTTGCACCAAATAGCGTCATGGGAAGTTATTACGTGTTTTTACGTGTCTTTGGAACTTGACAAAATCACAGTATAGCGAATTCGTAACAAAACTCACTCGCCGGGGCTCCGCAAATTTTGTATGTAAAAGTGGCTACGCCTCCGCCGCCGCGCCGCCCCCATACAAGCAAGTTTCGGTTTCTACCCCCGTACTTCCATCTTTAGCATAGCATAGAATAACGGGCAAGAAACTACATGAAATATGGCGGGGGCAGTTTCAGCACCTACTGTACCATAATTCTGGAATTCTAATGCAAAGCGCAATATGTGGCGTACGCCAGACTCTCAACTTAGAGTCGCCCGACGATACCCATGAGTTTTTGTTGGGGGCTCCGGAAACCTGAGAATAACTCCTCAATGTTCTGTGCCGGAAACTATACCGGCCGACAAGGTGCTCCTTCGTATAACGTTTGAGGGATCTCAGGTTGTGCTCTAGACGAAATATTTATTCAGGGTGAGATATGTATGTATGTATGATCGACCGCGAAGCAA
The DNA here is from genome assembly GCA_946894095.1 of Incurvaria masculella. Taxonomy (NCBI): domain Eukaryota; kingdom Metazoa; phylum Arthropoda; class Insecta; order Lepidoptera; family Incurvariidae; genus Incurvaria; species Incurvaria masculella. The sequence continues at coordinate 11,676,351 of OX335641.1, read as the reverse complement.
CAGCACATTAATTAAATAAAGAGCCCAGTTAAAAGAACTACGTTATGAAAATACTGCAAGGCTGGACCCGAACCGGCAACACATACCTTACGCGGGTATTGCGTCTACCAATGTCGCCACCTGCTTGATACCCATAATTAGGAATTGTCCTACATTACATTCCTTGGAAAAAAATGCTTGGTAAGAAAAAAGTATATTTACTTGTTCAGTATGTAAACCGAACCTTTAGATAAAGGATCTACAGGATCCGTTGATTATTGTAGGAGGAATGTGGACTGTGTTGGACATTTCCTGGGTCCTCTTTGATTTCCTGACTATTGCGCGTCGAGACGATGGCAGATGAGGCCGGAGGAATGTTTCCACGCTGCAATCCGAGCTGTGGATGGCCAAGGTGTCTGCGTCTGAGCCTTGTAAGAGATATAGTGTTGCTTTGTCAATGTGTACAATATTATAACCGGTGTCATGATTACAAATTCTTTAATAATCGGAATTTTAAGATATTTGTAAGTATGTTTAACATTGTCCATTGTCCATTGTTTTCTTCGTATTGTCCATATTTTGTTCATTTAAACAGGTTTATTTACCTACCGAAGTATTATTTATCTACTTGGGAAACAATTAAGAACAATCAGCAAAGGTTTCAAATGCGAGAAAATTTAATTTAAATTTTCGAAAAGTTATCTCAATCTGCTGACATCGCTGTTCTTTGAAATTACACAGCAATATTTACGAAAAATAATGTTTTTTTCTGAAAAAAAAAAAAACTGGCCAAAGTATTGAGTCGAACTCACACGTTATGGGCTTTACGTACGTACAACTATTATTTTAATAATTAAAATTAAAAATATTTGAGCATCGTTTTGTTCGCGAGAACCATTGCAGCTACGTCATGAAAACTATTACTACTACGATTTACTCAAAGAAAAGGAGACGAAGTAGGGCAGAAAATGCCCGGTTCGAATGTTGACCGGAATCGTAGACGGCTACACAAGGCAGGTTAAGTAAGGGTGAGTTTTTGTTGAACGTGTGGGGTCATTAGTTCGCCACAACATCACCCATCAATCATACAACTTGTCACTTAGCCTATCTATACTAAAGGACTTGTCAAAATTGAGCTCGCAGCTCTAACTACGGGTCGGGCTGTTTGGACCACAGTACTGCTGGAGTTGGAGGTATGCCCATCGTCGGCTTGGGCCTTCGGGCCCCAACATTGGTTCGAGCTCGCAGGGGCATGTGGTTAGCTGTAGGAGCGGACAACGTCGTTCAACGGCGGCAAGACCTACGGGGCTATGGTCTCCGCCTGTACGTTCTTGAGCGTTCAGCGGGAAGACGACAGGAGAGGGAGACGCCCTTTGCGTTTAACGTAATCGGTTGGTCATACGGAGCGCTATACACGGTGGTCAGAATGCCAGTCCAACACCTGAAGGCTGGAAGTAAAGTTCCACATAGTTTAAAAAAAAGTTAGTATGGTACTATGCCCTTTTTCAAATATTGCTAAAGTATCAAGATTATCAAAACGAATGCCGCCTCAAGATAATGTATGACACTGGCGCGCGGCGGAGGCATCCCTTCGAGTCTCGCGTCACCCGGCTACTGCCACAGTATTTGCACTGTCCCAATCAACTGCCCCTTGTGTGAGTGTACAATCGAAACCGATCGCCATTGACATAAATATGACTACGTGAGTACAGGCCCTTCCATGCTACATAAATGGAGCAAACAAATGTGGTGTTCTATGCGTCGCGGGGACACCACTTTGTCGCCAGAAGCCGCTCGCTGTCGTCATGAGCGTGTGCGTCGCCTCTAGCTATAATAATACTAATTATACGCCCGAAAATGCCCAATTGTGTGGTAAAACCGTGCAAGAATTACATAAAAAAAACGCAAATAAAGACGGAATATCGGAATACCGCAACAGGCGACAGAATTCGTCGCACTCGGGACATACAGGCGTACCTCATAATTATAGATTTTATATAGACATATAGAATACATATATTCATTTATTTGCTCAATTATATATGTTTAAAATCTTAGCAAAGCTTCTTACCGGGTTATTTTTTTCGGCATCATTTGCCTATCACTTTTTTAACTCGACCGCAAATTTAATAAAAATGAGATACGCCTGTTTGTCCCGGTTGCGACGAATTGTATGAAAGGGCATATCTTTACCTTTTACATATCACTGCCGACCGTATTGTCTAGCCCGCCGGCTGGTGGGACTATGGACGGTGCGCGCATCGGCGGCCTGCGGAGAAGGCGACGGCTAATGTCTCGGGTGACAAGAAAAGCCGGTCCGCATTGTGCGCGACAAGTAGGTCGGAACGCGTCGCGGATCTCACGCGGCCGATGCGTCGGACACGACGCCGCCGATCACGGCACGTCGAACTGACACAACACGCGACGACGGCGATCAGCTGATCGGTCGAGATGTGACGACGTGTATAACTTCGATCGGCCTCATGATTTTATTTATTGTATGATTAAAAAAAAAATGTTTCGATTTAACTACGTAAAAATGTTTAGGCCAATTCACCAGCAACTTTAAGTGAGACAATATAAACAAAAAGTGCCGAGTGTACAATATTGATCGCTGGATACGTCACTAAAACACAGTGTTATCTGTGCGTTTTTTCTGACTGTCCAATATCTCGCGTAAATATGGCGTTAATACAAGCCGCCATTTTCATTATGCAGTGCTCGTCCCAAGAATAACGACTTCTGGAGAGACTTTAAATATAGTTTTCGTAGAAGCAGCGCTGTCACTTGACTCACACGCCCCCGAATGCCGTCCAATAAAGTGTTCCCAATTAAATCCAATTGAAGGAACCGCTTCTATACTAATTTCATTAAATCAACTCGCGCTATGAAACTAGCATTGGATAGATGTACAAATAATTGGCATTGTTTAACGATATAGGGCTATTGTTAAGGGGCAGTTTCATCAAGTTTGTCACCTAAACAATAATATGACCACTACGAGATGGCCCACTTTGTCAGGACGCACCGGTTAGAACGGTTTTTTAGCGTCCATCAATGAAACCCCGGGCTAGCCGAAATCCCGCTTGTTTTGAAGTTCTCACTAACATGAATCTTATTAACTATGGGTTCCAAACAATGGGAGAGAAGAGATACAACAATAAAAACGAATACTTAATTATATATACCTCGCATCGCATTGAATGAACGATGGTCGAAGCGGCAATTAAAATGGTCCGTGTTATCCATCTAGTTCAATGTAGCCGAACAATATAAGGCTAAATCTAACTAATTAAAAAAGCGTAAGTGTTTTTTGATTACATTTATTATTATTATTTTCTTACATTTTACCTAAAAACCGTAAAGGACAATGACCAAAATAAAACCGTAGGCGAAGTTGTGATTTGGCAGTAATGAGGAAGTATGAACTTGGTTTTAAATTTAAATTTATTAAGGACATTTTCGTGTTAGGAGATAATTATCGAAAAACCGGATTATCAAAACAAACTAATTAGTTGCATTTTGACTACAAATTTTGCCAAGCGCATATCTCACATGGAGTTAATTTCCTCACCTCCATGACATCTCATCAACAAGTTAAGGCCCTGGTACTAGCCAAATCGCAAAGTTAGACGAGGCACCCCAAGTTAACTAACTAAGTCTGACGATTATAAGTGTCATTCTTACAATATATGATTCCTTGTCTAGGAATCGACCTATTTTCGTTAATGTATGTTTCCTTTTTCTATACAAAATACATTGCGGAAACGGTGTCCATTTCCGAACTTTTTTGACTAAATGTAGAAATCTAAAAGCAAATGGAATTTTTTGTTTATGCATATATGCTGTTTTTGCTTATATCTAGAAATCGAATTACTTTCAGATTTGTAATGAGAAAAATCAACTTTTTTATTTTTATTATTATTTAAATAAATGATGGAATAAAAAAATATTAACAATCCATTATAAGTCTGGAGTTCTATTTGGATTTGCTGAAGATTTTGTCAACAGCCAACAGATGGCGCTGATATCAATGGCGCCGACACGGCCATTCTGCTGCAAGTCGCGCTCGACCTGCTCTGGAATCAAATAATTTGGCACAGCCATATTATTACATTTGTTAAAAAGTGCATTTGTATGGCGCGAGTAGTTGGCTAGTCCTAGCGCCTTAAAGTACATAATTTACAAATGAATAATTATTACAGATGTTCCTTTTTATTGCGCAGCATGTTTACCGTCGTCGGTTACGTTTAATATTGTAACCATAAATTACACTGATTTGAGTGTTCTGTAGGTGTTTAAACTATTGTTTGATGCCTAAACCCGTTACAGTCGCCGGGTGTCTACCAGATTCCCTGTAGCTGTGGAAAATCCTACATAGGCCAAACTAAGCGCAGCGTTATGGAACGGATTTCTGAACATGTATGTCGGATCTTGAACGTGGTAACAGAGGCGAAGTATTGTTTTCATCGTCTGCTTTGCCTTCGCCCTCCATGATTATTATTCGAAACCAATTCACATGAAAGTATACAAATGATAATGTTTAAATGCACAAAGTAATCGCAAATATCAATCAAAACAGTTATTATGAAAAAGTGATTCAGGCGTGATACTTCTCACTATTAGACGCGTGGACGAGGCGGCGCGGCCCGCGAGAGAGTAGTCTCCCGGAAAACACCCTGCCGCGCCGGCGCCTTCCCACCGTCGCCTGATCCACAGATTGCCTGCTTCGTTCAGAACGTGCTTCGATCAAACTCCGCTAGATGGCGGGGTAATATAGGCAGCTAGCCGATCACCTATTGATTATAATCGTTTTGTCAACAGCCAACAGATGGCGCTGATATCAATGGCGCCGACACGGCCATTCTGCTGCAAGTCGCGCTCGACCTGCTCTGGAATCAAATAATTTGGCACAGCAAATCATCAAAGTTTTGCCACTCGGTCAACCTGATGTTATTATAAGTCATATGCGTGGAGGCCAAAATCTTTAACAAGCTCCATATTTTGAAGAAGGAGGCCCCTGTCCTCAACAACTAAGCGTAATTTCATGCATGATGGAGGCTTGAGTTTTCAACACCCTTTCAAAAATATAACTCATAGGAGGCCCCTGTCCTCAACACCTTTAACCTACTACTCATAGAAGGAGGCCCCTGCCCTCAACAACGTAGAGCAATCTATTTCGATAAAAGATGGAGGCCCCTGTCCTCAACATCTTTTATTTTACAAAAAGAAGGAGGCCCCTGTCCTCGACTTCTTTACACCTACTACTCATAGAAGGAGGCCCCTGTCCTCAACAGCGTAGAGTAAACTTATTTTGATAAAAGATGGAGGCCCCTGTCCTCAACATCTTTAAACCTAATACTCATAGAAGGAGGCCCCTGTCCTCAACAGCGTAGAGTAAACTTATTATGATAAAAGATGGAGGCCCCTGTCCTCAACATCTTTTATTTTATAAAGAAGGAGGCCTCTGTCCTCGACTTCTTTAAACCTACTACTCATAGAAGGAGGCCCCTGTCCTCAACAGCGTAGAGTAAACTTATTTTGATAAAAGATGGAGGCCCCTGTCCTCAACATCTTTTATTTTATAAAGAAGGAGGCCCCTGTCTTCGACTTCTTTAAACCTACTACTCATAGAAGGAGGCCCCTGTCCTCAACAACGTAGAGCAACATTATTTCAATTAAGAATGGAGGATGTAAACTTTTATGGTTCAAGATACTCACCTTAGAATGCATTGAAAGTTTAATAAGTTATGGAAAGTCATATTACCATGTCCCGGATGGGTCAAATTGGTGCCTTAATATTTCCTTGGTGTTTACGGTACCTTCATCAATCGCCGACTCGGTTGCTTGACTACCTGAATGTCCTGACTAAGGTGCTAGGCGCAGCTGATCTTAAGAATCTTTGTCCGTTCGTCCTTTATTGTTTTGCGTATAACACAATTGCCGTTTTCACTTTTCTTTTTTATTGTTGCGGCCGATTCGGCATTACATGTCGGTTTTACCATAATCCAAGGGTCCATTTTATTGGCCAGGTTGATTGATGCACATCGTTGGATCATATGGTTAAAGATGGGCCATTCACCTATGTATTCTTGAAAGCAACTCATGTTTTTGAAAAAATACTTAATTGCGTTACTCAAATCTATGTCTGTTTACCAAAATCACCGTCTGTTGTCTTGACCAAAAATTTCGCATTAAAGTGGCTTCACCACTTTTAATATTTACGAGCAATAAAAGTTCAAATCTCTATTAAAAATTCAGAGGGTATTTCATGGTCTTCTACGATTTGAAAACTAATCTCGACGAAAACTGTGATATGTTGGCAAAAAAAAACCGGCATTCCTGTTCCCAAACCCTGTAGCATTAAAGAGCAGTCCTCTCACTTTCCAGCACGATTTGCACCAAATAATGAAATTAGTTCCAACTGTTTACTGCAATCTACCCTCAATATTATTTTTGCCAAGGAAATTGTGTTACCATCATCTCTAAGTTTTTATTTAAAACATACCGTGTCTCTTTGCCTTTATTTAGCACAATAACTTCACTTAATCTTAGATTTTTCCGTGGGTTTTGAATGAAAAGAAACAGAGATAGTGGCAGTAAAGGACTTAGGTTCCGATACCTTAATATTTGGGCAATTTGGCTGAATGGGACCGGATATGCCGCATTTTAAGCAAACTAATGAAAGGAAACGCCTAGGTTTGGGTCGTTTAGCTGGTGGTTCTTCACTCCTTGTGTCTCGATGTTTCATAGTCAATGCGACCGATATGAACTCAGGTACAGTTGAGCATGTTTATTGTAAGACGAAACTGTAGGTATTCATTGTCGATACAACCTATGACCGCTCCAACGGTCTTATTAATATTTTACAAATCTTCCAAGCTTTTGTTATGGATTTGGTTACGTTAAATGGGTCAAACTTGAAGTTTTGTAAATCGAGAATATCATTTTAAATATCGTGCTCCGGGTTCGATTGTCTGCACTAAAGCCTCACGCATATCAGGCCATAATGGAAATGTTACTAGCCACGTGTCCCCAAGGTTTTTTCACGATATTGTAATAATCCAGCAATCTTAATGCAAATCTTGTAATCGGTGCGATTCCAGTCTTCTTTGGCTCGATCCACTTGCTCACACCAATCTCTAAAAGTAACATCACCATAAGGTCGCAATGTAATTTTCACTTAACTTTGTTCGTGTTGTTTAAACCATTACTTTCGTTAATATTGCTGCTAGGAGTTGATATTTATGTTCATACTTTATTGTTGATTCGTAAATTTTTTTTTTCAATATACCCGCTAAGATGACAAAATACGGCCAGATTCCTTTTAATTTGTTAAGTCGGGCATGTGCGAGTAATTACAAGCGCTGGACTGATGATTCCCTCTTCTGATGTCGGATCTTGAACGTGGTAACAGAGGCGAAGTATGGTTTTCATCGTCTGCTTTGCCTTCGCCCTCCATGATTATTATTCGAAACCAATTCACATGAAAGTATACAAATGATAATGTTTAAATGCACAAAGTAATCGCAAATATCAATCAAAACAGTTATTATGAAAAAGTGATTCAGGCGTGATACTTCTCACTATTAGACGCGTGGACGAGGCGGCGCGGCCCGCGAGAGAGTAGTCTCCCGGAAAACACCCTGCCGCGCCGGCGCCTTCCCACCGTCGCCTGATCCACAGATTGCCTGCTTCGTTCAGAACGTGCTTCGATCAAACTCCGCTAGATGGCGGGGTAATATAGGCAGCTAGCCGATCACCTATTGATTATAATCGTTTTGTCAACAGCCAACAGATGGCGCTAATATCAATGGCGCCGACATGTACGTGCCTTTAAGAAAATTGTCAAAAATAAATCTGCGATTGCCGAGCACGCCGACTCCGGATTGCACTGCACCACGGGATAAGATTCGATCAGGTGACGATTTTGTCCACCGCAAAACGATTCTTCCCAAGGATTATCCGTGAGTCCATCGAAATTTCAAAGCACGCCAATTTCAGTAGGGAAGACGCGTATTAATTGTCAGCAGTTTGGAATCCGGTTCTGGCTCCTCTGAGATGTAGCAAGTCCGACTCCCCAAACAAGCATTCCCAAGAAGATGTCGTCAGCTCATTCTGCACGTTGATGGGAGCACAGAACGCAGCCACAGTAAGTTTGCTGCCTACCCACAGCCACTCATACAATCTTCGCAACCGCTCGCGTGTGACAGTGGTCTGTCAAACGTGCGCCCGGCTGCACGCAACCACTCGCCGGGACAGTTCGGAACGTCGTCCACAGGGACCGAGGAAAATAACTGTGATCTGACTATCATTTCTATATTTTTTAAACGATGGTCTGGAAATTATAGTATGTCAGTCAAGTAAAACAAAACTGTATTTTTGAACGGTTATTTTACGAAACATCCTTGAAGGATGTTTCCACATTTTTTATTATAGTATAGGTAACTATAGTTACATCGAGTTTCTTTCAGATAGCGAATGCATTTGCCGCGGCTGGTCCACCCACGCGGCAGACGTCGCGATGGTACGGCCTGAGATTGGGTCAGGCACCTCAATGAAAGTGCGTGGGCGGCGGTCGTCATTGTCTTGGCTCTTATCGGCGAGAAGGGCTGGCTGGTTTTGTTAGGAAGGTTTAAGATAGGTATTATTTGATTTAAGCAATGGGGGTTTAAGCGTGTATTTAAGGTGCTGTTATATGACGCGAAATCACCGTAGAAAAGTGGACGATACTTGCGTGATCGAGAGCGCGTTATACGCAGTTTTATCCTACATGTATTTATTACAATTTCCGGGCAAACAATAGTCAATAGACTAAATCTGGTCTAGTTATTGGAGGGATTATATTAGAAGTTTTTTGCCAGGTAAATTATCATCAAATGGTCTGTATTTTTGTTTGATTTTGCACATTAGGGTTAAATAATTTATTTTGAAAAAACTTTATTTCGACGCTGGAGTCCTCAGTTCGATGGCCTCACAATTATGCATAGATACGATGTCTTATCGCTTTGTGCGATTTCTTTGCCAATAAGAAATACAACGAACGGGATGACGTGAAATATCAATGCGTGAAATGAATCATATGCAAAATGAGAAAGCACGGATTCAGTGTCCTTGCTCAGAAAGAAACGTCTCAAATATTGTGGCCAAAATGATCAGGAATTGGATACAGAAAAAACTGATCCCGCCAGCATTTCTTTTGTTGATCCTTTAAGCTTTTTGGCGGTTCAACTTGAGCGTTGTAGCCGGAGGAAAGGAACATTGACGATCAAGACGAACTGCCTATTTATAACCTTTACCGTTACTTTGGTACCACCATCTATTTAAAGTTATCCATCAGATAAGATGCGCATGGAGTACACCTATCTTATCAACAAGTAAACAGCAGGGTGTTAGAATTACGGTACTTTCTATCTCCCCTAGAGACACTTGCCCGACTTCCGTAATTTTGGTATCGGTGTTCCATCGGTGATCCCATCGGTAACTTTACACGAATAGCTATCCTGTCTGGCTCGGCTCAGGACAATGTCGTCCAGAAAGGATGTCGGGCTGAATTATGCCCAGGATTCATCCACCAAGATTCATCCAAATCAGTTTGACCGTTGTGGCCTGATTGACTAATAGTCAAATATCCTAGCGTAGTAACTTATGTAGGGCAGTTCTCTCAATTTAGCGAATTCTTTAGAAGCGCATTGCAAGCCGCAAAAGCTGTCTCCCGCCTTAAATTAGTACCACACAGTCGCGTTCATCAATATTTTAGATAAGAAATTCCTAAAAAAAAAATCACTGAAAGACTCTTTCAAATATTGGTGGTCTATTTCACCTGTGTGAAAAAGTATTATGCCATTCTTTAGTGCGTTTGTTTTGCCTCGCCTCACGCTATCATGGCGACCCTTCAGGTAACTGAGCAAAGTAATCACTAATTTCACTTTCAATTGATTGAAATGCTATGGATATTAGGTAAGATGTGCACCGAAACCAGTCGTCATTCGAAAGTCTCACTGAGGAGTGACCTCACACCGTGAATTCTCCACATCGTTAGCGCCTGCCATATTGGCGGAGTCCACGCCTCCAGCGGACTAAGTGGCCGTGGGACAGTCAGTATCTGATCAAGGCATGCTTATATTATAAGTGATCTCAAATAGCACAGAAAAAAGTATAACAGTAGTGACAGGGTAATCGTCAATTCCATTACACTTTGTGCATGTTTTTTGGCGATTCGGATGGCATAATGACATGAAATAACTAGTAAAAGTTCAGGCGTTTCGAAATCCGGCCAAGCGCGAGTCGGACTCGCACACGAAGGGTTCCGTACCATCGTACAAGATTTAACACAAAAAAATCACGTTTTTTGTTTGGGGCCCCCCTTTAATTTTTACTATTTTTATATTACCTATTTTTTGCTATAGCGGCAAAATAAATACACACTCCGTGAAAATTTCAGCTGCCTACCTATTACGGTTCACGAGATACAGCCCTGTGACAGACGGACGGTCGGACGGACAGCGGAGGCTTAGTAATAGGGTTCCGTTTTCACCCTTTGGGTACAGAACCCTAAAAAGTGGTCCCATTGCTTTGCATGACGTAAGTGGCGGCTAAGGAATTCGTCATTCGTAGCTCAGATTTCAGGTTAAACTCTACGTGCCCTTCCTTATTAGGCGGTAGAGTTAATCCCGCCCAGGTTGAATTACCGGATGTATTAAATAAACGATGGTCGAAACCGGCAATGAAAATGTCCGTTTTATTCATCTAGTACAATGTCGCCGTGCAGTATAAGGCCCCATTTCCGCGAGGAAGTAAACTTCCGCGAGAAATGTCGGACAGAATTAGACATCACTGTCGCCCGTGTATTTTAATAAGGCAGCTCCTGGCGTGGCACCTAGATGCTGGGTTGGGCTAATAGTAGGTGTGGTATGAACTTAAGTGTTCATACATATGATTGTAGGCAGACATGAGGCAGACAGATATACAGCAGCAGCCGAGAAAAGATAAATGACGTCATACCTGTATGTAAATTTTTTAGCGTTCTCAAATGGAGATAATGCAAGAATGTACTGCGTCACCGGTGGAGGTCGAGACTTCGCTGGTTTTAGACACAATATTAGGTATCATCGTAAAATGTTGCGCGACCTCAGATAAGGTCGTGAATCGTCGGCATTGATGCACAAATACCAGCGGGCTCATCGATATAAAGAAATCATTAGCGGGCTAATATAACGGTAGTTGTGTGGTTTTAGCCATCCATGTCAGGTTGCATAAAAAAAAGGAGCAGATATTAGGTACTTGAAACATGGATTATAACTACGGTCCCTCTGACCAGCGAGCATAGAAGGACGGGTGTAGCGATCGAAACTCATTTTAGTAGTTAGTTCGCTTACGAATTCGGGACGCAGCATAGAATGTTCGTTGCACCAAAAAGCGTCCTGTGAAGTTCTTACGTGTCTTTGGAACTAGAAAATCTGTAAATTCGTAAGCGTGCTCACTCGCCGGCGCTGCCTCCATGCTCTGGAGAAGTGACCGACCGCCGCAATGACGGGTCATTGCGGTGTAATCAGGGAATTGTTTACGAATTAACCAGTCAACGGAGCGTAAAAGAGCCGGCATTCCTCAGCGGGCGGTATGAATGAAGCTCGAATCATCGGGGCAGGTGGCACACGGCTTTCCAGACGCCCATACATGGCTAAGCTAACTATAATATAAATAACGTTAGATGATAGCTGCGGGCCATGCACGCGCCGTCATTACCATAACACGATAGCGGTGTCGTGAGCCAGGTGCAGAGATGCAGTGGCGGCCAGTCAACCTATTATCGTTTGAATACAATTTGAATACCTAGTGACGGTTGGTCTCAGTTAAGGATTTTTAGTTTTGGTAGACATTCTAATCATCATTCTAAAAGTCTAAAGTACAGAACAGAGCCCTTACTCAGACTGGTGAGCTAAGTTGGCATTTAATCCAAACCGATAGACTAGCGTTTTCAAATGTATAGAGAATGGAAGAGCGCGCCCGGTCGACGATGCCGTTTACGCCAATGCCGTGTTTTCAGCATACAAATCGATAGTCCGAGTTTGATTTTGACAAGTTGAACTAAGTAAAATCACAGAATAAGAAGTAAAACTTGTATGGGTTTGACGTTTTTACGTAATTTTGAAGAGGTTGTGAGAACTCGGACTGCCCATTCAGTTTCCAATAGTTTCCTTACTGTAATTGCAAAATAGTTGTTTCATGTAAAGCGCGACATATGGCGTACGCCAGACTCAACTAATGGCGGATTCTCACGCATTCAATTGGACTTCCATATTTCATAAAAATACGTACGTGTGAGAACACACACGCGTATGACGTTTTCTTTCTACTTTCTTGATTCAATTACATGCGCATATAAAATGTATTTTAACCGAAACTTCACAAAGAGAGGAGGTTCCATGTTCGACTTTATGTATTTTTCAATGTTTTTTTTTTTAAATAGGACGCCTGCTTGAAAGGGTACTTGGATACTTGAGAACCCCGTGAAGAAGTCGCCCGATGAGCTTTCGAGCTTTTTCGAGGGTTGAATTAACCATCCCGGCCGGCCAGGTGCTTCTTCACATACGTTCGGAGACCCCAGGTGGTGCTTGCAAGGAAATACTAGATGTTTTTAATTTTTTTTTTACTTTTATCTCGTTCCTAATATTGTGCTCGGTGCCCTCGTCAGTGTAACAGTCAATGTAGCTAGGGAGGGCTAACTTCGCGTGTATTTGACCAGTTCCCATTTTTTATGATTGTAAAACATGTTCAATAAAGCCCAAAACTGCGCCTAAAATGCGCATACCTACTCTGACATACAAATATTGCAAATGTATAGGAAGCGCAATTCGCGGCACGTAGCTCAGGGGTGCGGTGACTTGATGTCCATGCCAGAGGTCATGGATTCGATCCCCGCCCCGTTGAACCACCAATTTATCTTTCTTTTGAATAAGTGCATTTCGTCACGAATGCTAGCTGTTCGGAATCCACGTAAAACTGCGGGGAATACTTCCCCTACAGGTGGTAGGTTTTAGCCCACCCGTGTTCGTGCCATCACAATGGATAAAAATATGGTTGCAGCGGCAATTCAAATTCTTCTGTGTTTTCTATCCAGTTCAATGCATCCCGTGCTAATAAAGGGAAGGTTCTGACATGGTACCTTATTCCCTCGATAATGCGGTGTGCTGGTCTTTAAATCGTGATAGGTACTAGTTTTGGAATTAGCCGTTGATATACAGTTATAAAACCATAATCACGCTACAATGTGGAGCACAGATTTCTTCTCCCTACCCTTTTGGGTTCACCACCACAATCATATGAATGGAGTTCACAAACTGCCGAATTTCTTCGTGAATTTGGGGTGTTCATCATGACGGTGGGGGTGGTAGGTATAAGCCATCCGTGTAATATATTTTAAATTTATTAAAAAGACTTTGATAGGCGTTTAGATATAATACCTACAGGTTCTGTTATTACTTTTTTTAAGGATTAAGCCTGTATATTTGAACATCTTTTACAAATCTTTTAACTTTTCTGATTTTGGTATCGAATATATTATGATACTTGTATGAACTGAATAAAACCTGCTTCAGATGGATGTCAAGCTGATTGCCTACAATGTTTCAATGCAGATGTCACTATAGGTCGATCGGTATAAGCTCGTTTTTACTGTTCTCGCGTAAACAGGTATATGTCGAAAACTTTTTATTGTATCGAACAGGTTCACAACTCAACTCGCTACTTGACTAAACCAGGCATCCGTCACTCCTAAATACCTACTGAGATCTTCACTTACGGCGCTAGGGAACCCGAGGTTCCAAATTCAGTCAGGGCCGCCGCGCGCACACGCTCGCACGTCCACTACGTCCACTACGTCCAGTCGATCGCACTTTCAAAGCGCACTTTCGCCGTTTTTCTTGGTAATAATGTCATATCATTATAGAATTAATATGATAACTGTTGCGTGAACGGATGTCATAGTACACAGAAGAATTTGAAGTTACCTTTCTTTACGCTACCGAAATATTCTGAAAGATAAGTTTGTTTTTTTTAGTTTAGGTTTATTGTCGTTTTGCCTTTATGTAGGTGGTATAGTGTTAAGAGGGGCCTTTTGAATTGACACGTATTTAACTGGTATTAGCACAGCACTTGTTTATATATTAGGTAGTATTTATCCATGTATTACAAGGAAAAACAACATAAATTGGTTTAGTCTAGTGAAAGAATAATGGGCAATCATTCGTGGCAGGTCCAGGTACTTATTGCCTATTCTCCTTTGCTGCATGTAGTTTGTTTTTTGCCGTACCAGGACCTACTTTCATAATCACGGACAATGTTTCATTACCATTTCGACCATCTTTTTATCAAATGTGATGTTATTAACCCGGCCTTAATCAACAATGCCAAATAATACTAGACCAAAGTACATCGAATGCACCGAAATACACCGAAAACATCAAACTACATCGTTAAAGCCAATCAACACTTAACAATATCAAACAGCACCGAAAAACAATTAACAACACTTAACAGCACCAGGCATATTTGTGATGCAAAATCTTAAAATATTAATAATTGTAGACACACTATAAAAACATATTTTGAAAGTTCTGTTTGTATTTTATTCGACTTTAAAACAATAGGCGGCGGCAGTGTGTGATAACCCTAGCGCAAGCCGCATTCCAGCGACATGGGGCGGGTGAGCGACGACGCGTTTCATCTCGCCGCCGCGCCGGCAATGAGCGACGTAATAAATACTTTAGCATAACGACAATTAGGATGAAAATTAAAAAAATACTGTCGGGGAGTGCAACTTCTGTGCGTAGCACTATTAGTTATTCTGTGACTAAACGAAGTGTGACTAGGCCTAAGAGCCAACATACTTATCCATGAAACTATATCACTAACTCAAGGTTGGCTCAACAGTTAACATCCAAACAATGGGGGCATCTGACATCACCAATCCATGCCCGTCAGTCAAGCGTTTCGTCGCCAATACAGGCAGAATACTCCCTGGATAGGATTTTGGGCATGCCACTGTAAAATCAGCTGTCACCGAGTCAGTCGAGGATTTATATCAGGAATTATATTATTCTATAAATTCGTTCATTAATTTAATATATGCTTCTCAGTACATTCAAGTAATACCTGTAAACTTAAAGATGTGCGGTTTTGCAGTGAAAGAAGTTTCATAAACCTTTATGCTAAAAGAGATCTGTTATCTGATAAATGGTGTGCAAATTGCTATGTAAAATGTGTTCGGTACAATTAGATAATAATCTGTAGGCATGTTGACATTGCTGAAATTATTTCAGTCTTTGTTGGAGGATATTCATGAAAGTGAGTTACGCATAAAAAAAAGTTTTTTTCACTTTTGAATTTTTTTAATAATTATGTTTGGCGTCCGTCTGTAAGTCTGTCTGTCCGCTCATAACTTGACCACCGAGGGCCCGATTTCATGCAGTTTGTATCTACGTTGATTCTTGCCAGGTTGTGCAACATGGGGAAAGTCGCGAAAAACCGACTGTTTTCCGTCGGTCTTTTACGAAGGCGGAGCTGTGGGTACCTACGAGCAATAAATTGAGTTTATCGGACCGATTTTGTTGAACATTTGGCAGAAATATATCTCGTCAATGTTAAGAGATAATACTTACACTAAATTCTGAGTTTCAGGAAAGCGAATCGAAGCGAAAGCATTATTTATTTATATAAAATGTATACGTGTACTATCATATGTGTATACTTAGTTGGAAGGTTTTTGATCATAAAATGCCTACTATTTCTACGTAACGAAATAAATTATCGGATGAATCGGTACTGAGGAGCTATCCTAAAGACTTATACAAGAACAAGGTTATTTTTTTTAAACAAGTGTAGATACTCAACTCACCACACTATCACATTTGGGTCGTGAGATACACCTAGATTACTAGATACACGAGGTAGTTAAGGCGCCTGTTCTAGCCCCTACCGGCCAACTCGCTTGCCTGCGATGCATTCGCGAGTTACTATATATTAGTCGTGGGACGAGAAATGAGAAATGGGTTCGTATAACTGTTACTAGTGTAAAAATGAAGTATTCATTTTACGCCGAGCAGTATGGCCGCTACAAATTTCTTGTAACGCACTGGATCGCGCACGCGGCGCGCCAACGAAAGCCCGTAGGTTGAGAGCCGTCTAGACGCAACGACCCGCCAGCCGCGACTGTCTCGCTCGCGCAATGGCGGGCGGCAGTAGCTGTAACGTCGGTTGAGGCTTGGAGCCCGCGACTCTCGTAACTGGAGTTGCAGCAAAGATAATACTAATAATTACTTCGTTGCGGCTTGTAGCCGGCGACTCTCGCATCTGGGGTTACCGCCGAAACTGTAATGCGCGCGCGCAGTGTGCACTGTAGTCGAAGAGTAGCCACATTGTTAACGACCGCCGTTGTGGTTTGCTTACAGAAATAGTCCAACGATTAGTATTTCTAAATGCTAATAGGCATATAAAATAAATGATAATTATGTTTATTTATCATTTGTGTTATATTATTTCTGGGGATTATTTTGTTGGGGATAAAAAGTTTCGAAATGAAATGAAATGAAATGAAAATATTCTTTATTGCTTACAACTATTAGATAGTATGCAAAGGCGAGCTTTGTTTATTTGTTTTGTTTGTTTTGTCTGACTTCTTAATTGTTTGCGATAACTACATAGTAACAAAACCTCTTTCTTGATTTTGATTTTTGAGGGAGAGTTTTTTTTCATTTCTTTTTGCACCAGTTTCCGCAAACGGCTATCGGCATCAGCAATAACAGTTACAAACGTTTTCGAAGACCAGTGGAAACGCCCACGACTACTATACATAGTTACTATACTACTGATATATGTATGAACGAAATCATTAGCGTCTTCTAGTGATGATAAGAAGAAGCATTGTGTCGATTCGAATACAATGGAGAAATTCGTTGGCTGACGTTATTGTCGGGATATATCAGTTGGTTAGAGCAATGGTCATGTAATCACAAAGGTCGCAGGTTCGAATCCTGCTTCCGACGAATGTCACGACCAAAAACTTTTTCAGATTATATAATTCTTCAAATGCATCTACGCTGAAACTCAAATTAATAAAGTACCTTTACCACGAGCAGAGCCTGTTTCACGGATTCCCTTCTTCCTCTCCACGTGTTTATTTCTAATTGGAAGAATTTCTTTGTTCATAGGTACAGGCATGTTGCAGAAAAACAATTTAATCTGCAGATATGTCATCAAATGTTCGAACTTATCAACGTAATAATATTCTATCTTTTATCGTTTCAGATGAGCGTGAGGATGTCCAGAAAAAGACCTTTGCCAAATGGATAAACTCTCAGCTGATCAAGGTGAGTTACATGCTTACGATTCAACCATAATTTTTGTTTTAACATGTTTGTTGATGTTGTTGTTTGGGGCTTAGATGAAGGGCTTTCATCTAAGGTTTGGGGGTGGTCGCTGCCTGTACTTCTTTTGGCCCTTTGTAAACACCGCATTGCTAAAATAATCTCAGGCAACCTTAAACCAACAACTTCAAAAGAGAATGAACCCAAGAGAGGAGATGTTCATAGTTCGCTATCACTAGTTTAGTCATAGATGATAAGATGATAGTTTGGTCTTAGATGAAAAAGATTTTTCATCTAAGAGTTTGGTAATGTTCCACGTTTTTCAAAGTTCTGTTCTTTTTGCATGAATTATACAACAATCTGAAATTTTACATCAAAGCGCCTCAGACTGTCGCGAAAAAGTTGTCAGATTTTAATCAAATTCTTTTAATCACCTGAGAAAGCTTGATTCTATATCCCGCATGTTTTTATTTATAAGTAAATATCTGTATTTTCTAGTTAAACTAATCTAATATGGCAACTTCTTACAATGTTTATTAGCCAATATTTTCTTATCTAAAAGGTAAATTTAAATTATCATAAATATGCGGACGTACATAAGTCTCGACAATATATTCTAGAATCAGACATTTCAGAAACCTTTACTAGGTTTATCATTAACCAAAACCTAGAGCAGTAAACAGTAATCGCTCGGCTCTCCATTCTCGGCCAATTTATTGAAGTATTTTTGTTTTCTCTACAAACCAAACCCTAGCAAAATTAAAAGGTAGGTATATATGTTGTTCTTTAACTTCATTTGTTTTTAAGTTTAATAGCAAACGTCCCCTTTGAGCTTTGGTCAACAGTACACAAACAAATATATCAGTGCAAATACCCAATATGTGCATTTTATTTAATACGCGCATTACGTCATGGTAAATCTCGCATAGTAGCAGACTCAAATGTATATAGATGTTTGTATGTTTTTAATGAAAACCCGGTATGGGTGGCTGTGCTGAGAGACGAAAGGTGCTCAGAAAAGCCATATCCACCTCACCTTCACGCGAAACCACGCTCTGCGAGGCACCATACCAGCGAACGTGCGGACTATCGCTGAGCTATCGAGCTTTTCAAATTACGTTTGAAGGTTTGAGGAAAGGCACCCGTGGGCAGACTGTTCCATATCCTGGCGCTACGAAAGAGAAATGAGTTTGAGAAACGATTCGTTCTCAAAATCCTAATGTAAACCACAAGGGGGTGATCTGAGTCGTTCCGGGAGGGTGCTCCGGATATAGGTTAGATAGGGAAGAATAAGGGATGCATGTTCAATATAGAAATGTCCATGATAGTACCTGTAAAACAGACTGAGCGATATGCTCCTGCAATATGCCTCATAAGTATACTAAATAAAATAAAAAATACTTAATTACGACCGCGGTAATCTCAAAAGTATTAAAAATTACTTTGTTTCCAGAATGACAAGCCACTGGTGGAGGACCTGTTCCAGGACCTCAGGGACGGCGAGATCCTGCTCTCCTTGCTGGAGATTCTCACGGCGCAGCAGTATGTAAGTACTTTGGTGACACAACCAATATCACACAATTGTGCTTTTCAAAGCAAGTCAAGGGAAAATAATATCTATAATATTCAATGGAATAAAAGAAAAATACACTTCTGTTATTTCATATAAAAAATTACGAATCCCAAAGTGTGTGTACTACACGTGATGAAGTATGGAGTAACATTTTTTGAAACGATAACTGCGAAAACTACCTTAGGGTGTCTGAGCTATTAGCATTAGATAAAGAGATTACGAAACGGCTGGGAAGTAGACATATGCAAGCATTAATCCCCTATTACAGATCATTACAGTCAATGGTTAGCCGAAAGTGTTCCATTTTATGTTCAGACATTTGATAACCGTACGTCTTATTCCTGACTGACGGTTGCAGAAGCGCGAGCGCGGCCGCATGCGGGTGCATCACCTCAACAACGTGAACAACGCCCTGCACGTGCTCGAGAGCAACAACGTGAAGCTCGTCAATATCAGCAGCAACGACATCGTTGATGGGAACCCTAAACTCATACTCGGTGAGTTCGTGAACCTACACTGGGCTCTCAACAGAACATCTTTATAGTTCTCGGGATGGAAATTTTTAACTAGAATTGGGAGATGATGAACTGCAATAGATTATGGCCGGGGAATAATATAGGAACTACGGAAGTCTTTTTTTAATTTACTGCCTTAATAAAGATAAAATTACGGAGGTCTAAAAAAATATTGTCATGAGATATGCAAGACTTACCTCACAACATACATGAACAGAATATTAACAAGCAGTGAATCTAAGTTTTTTTTTATGTAACTGGACATGAATTGCTAATATCTAACTGAACGTCAGATATTAGCCTACACACCACATGGGAACTAGGTGCCATGCCAGGACCTTCCTTATATTGCTCGGCTACATTGAACTGGATGAACATCACAGACAATTTTCTTTGCCGCTTCGACCATCGTTCACTACTATGATGTGCACGCCGGCTCTTGAAATGTTATCTGTAATGATTACATTTAACTTTGATGTAACGGATAATCCATAAGAAATCCAGTTGCAGGTAACGTATTTTTGTCAAAGTTATTTTGCTAAGCGTCAGAACACAAATAGTCCCTCGAAATAATCTGCAAACACTTTGCATAAGGCAAAACACAGCACCGCCTGAGCTGATAAAGGACTGCCCTTCTCCCAGTATGTAAGGTCAATCACCTAATGGAATCGCCATCTAGCGTCAACTGTTCGTACTAACAAACAAAAACATTTGCTCTTTATCCTCATTGCTTGTTATCTACCAAGAAAAATGTTAAAACTGAATGGCCAGTCCCTGGAATGACGTCATAAGATTTATGAACAAAACATTGTAATGGATAGAAATTGGTTATGGTTTTACTTTTCCACCTTGCACAGCCAAGTTTTATGATGCGAGGTGAATCGTTATAAAATCCACAGATCTTGGTCTCATTGTAAACATTAATGATATTTGAATATCTTTTTCTAACGCCATCTCATAAAATTTTATGTATTGGGTCCCAAAACTCTAGCTTTATTATAGGCATGAATGATGGACTGATCATTTTAAAACCTATTCTTTATTGTGTTGCTGGGTGGTGTTACAGGCCTAGTATGGAGCATCATCCTCCACTGGCAAGTGCACTACCATCTAAAAGATCTGATGTCGGAGCTGCATCAGACCAACTTGGAAAAGACTCTTCTCGCTTGGTGTCGCCAAAATACTCAGGTATGCAACCAGCTCGAAAGACCACTGTGATTTCTGGAAATGCATTAATTTTAATATTGGAGATACTATGTCATAGTACGTTTTTGATGAATCATAGTAAATCAGTTCACAGATCGAGATACTGATAGAATTAGGTCGATACAAATCAAAGAAGCCAAATTGTGCCATGTTTTTCCTTTTCCGGCTGACAAAGATTAGAGCATAGAGACTTTTATTTAAGCTTGTATGTAAACTCTTTATTAATCCTATGATATTAAGAGTCGGCAAATATGTACAAGTGAAAACTGAGATACCATGCTAAAGTAAATTTTTAAACTAGGTAAACAAAGCCTTCACAATGCATGCTTTCATAGTATACGTACTCTGAATAATTGCAGAACTACGCGGGTGTGGACATAAAGAACTTCAGCACGAGCTGGTCGGACGGGCTCGCGTTCAACGCCCTGCTGCACCGCTGGCGGCCGCACCTGTTCGACTACTCCTTGGTGGTGCGGCGCCACCCCACGGCGCGTCTCGAGCACGCCTTCCGCGTGGCGGAGCAGCACCTGGCCATCCACCGCCTGCTCGACCCGGAAGGTGAGATTATAACTGTTTTTGCGTTTGCGCGGAGTTGATGTTTCAAAATGTTGCCTACTCACATTCGGTTGGTACGTTTCTTGCTCGATCTATAGTGAAGTAACGTGTCGGTCGGCTGCTGCAAATATGGCGAGTCGGATAGGCTCAACAGCGGCTCTCCAGGACGTATACAGTCTTGCCGCTATCTTCCAGAGTTGTACCGCGTTTGGTACTCCTAGATAATCATCTCACCTTATCCTCTCAATGGTGCTGTTAAAAATATATGTATTGTTTTTTTATTAAAAATACTCTTTTGTGTCAAAAACAGTGATAAAAAAATTCTAATCATAGACACCTACACAACGCCACTCAAATGGCGCTGGCAGTTGTGACATCACAATGTTTAATGTTATGCGTAAATGAAATAGAACTTTTTTCGTCATATTCAAACTCAGAGCAACGAAATGAGGCCTATAAAAATACTCTTTGGCAATTTTGGCAAAAACTTTTCATTACACATGAAGTTCGTGTATCGGTTATAACATCGTAACATAGCAGAGCATTCATTTATCTTTGGATTCGCTCGGTGCATTCTCGAATTCCCAAATAAAATAAACATTTAAAATTAATAGTATATTGTTGAGTTTTGGAATCAAAAGATAAAAAAAAAAATTGGGATATAATAAAAATATAAGAACATTATTCCTCTTTATTCCAGATGTAAACACGAACGTGCCAGACAAGAAGTCTATCATGATGTACGTGATGTGCATGTTCCAATCGCTGCCGCACTCTGGCGAAGACATCACCGACCTGGACGTGTCCGTTCAGTCCGACTCTATTAGTCCTCTCGCTTCACCTTCAGCAGAGGTGAGTTGAAGTATTCTAGAATTACGTCTTTCCCGCAGTTTCATGACAATGTCAGATTTACAATCTGGAATCAGGGGCTGGCAGAAATGTACTTGTCCTAGAACTGAACCTCTTTTATTAATCCAAGGAGGGTCTTTACACTTCAATATCTATGTGTCACTGCAACCCTTTAACCTTATATGTAATAGATTAAACATGGGTATTGAGTTCCACAATCGGACATGAAGTTAATCAGAGAATTTTGCTACGTTTCAGCTTTCATCAACGAGCCGCCCGCTCTCGCTGGCCACGAACGCGTCTGTAGAACTCGGAGGCTACGGTACCGCGCTGGAAGAAGTGCTGACCTGGCTTCTGGAAGCCGAAGATCGGCTTAGTAACGACGATCCACTGGATCATAACAACCTTAATCGACTAAAAGAGCAGTTTCACAGTCACGAGGTACCGACCCCTTTTATCCTTGAAGGTGATAGGTTTTTGTCTGCTATGCTCTGGCTTATCATTCTTCTTCTTATTTTTCGTTACCCTATTTTTACGAGGCTCCTTTAGCGTATTTAGAGTCTTGGGGCCCATTTAGCTTGCTATTAGACTGCCTACTCTTTCATCCCGCAGAGATTGTATCCTTATTGACTGCACCCAGAAATCGTGGTTTCGTCTTTGTTATAATTCAAAATATCTTTGTTGTGGGCCTTTTTAATCATTAAAATATCTCTGTGTTCTTCTGATCTTCCTTTTCTTTAATCATCACTTTATTAGCCTTTTTTAACTTAGATTATCCCTCTTCTTCGGTAGCACATCTAGCAACTTAATTCCGGTCTCCTCTGAAAGAGTCTCCGTAACTCTGGACTTTATTAACATTGCTAGGGAGCTGCAAAGCCCAAAGCACAGTATAGGTAAGAGCAGCAGCATAATGTCACTGCCGTGTCTTTGAAGTAATTACACGGAGCGTGCCGCGTCGCCGTCCATACGGGCTGCCGGTCACTCACGACTGATTGCTTCCGTTGCTTGGATCGCCCCACATGTCCTACGTGATTATTTATATTATTAGATAGAAGTGGCGTTTCGGCCGACAATATACTGCTTCTCTTACTTATACTGTGCCCCGAGTATTTCATTACGCTCACTGCTGACCCAAACCATTGCAGAAGTTCCTCCTGGAGCTGTCGGAGCACCAGGCGCGGGTGGGCGCCGTGCTGGACGAGGGCGCGCGGCTGCTGGGCGAGGGGCTGCTGACGCGCGAGGAGGCCGCCGAGGTGCGGCTGCAGATGCGGCTGCTCAACTCGCGCTGGGAGGAGCTGCGCGTGAAGGCGATGGACCGCCAGAGCGTCGTGCACACGGCGCTCATGAAGGGGCAGCAGGCGCAGCTCGATCAGTTCAGGTACGCTGGTCACGCTATCTCCGCTCCTCCTGGAGTGGTTTGAGCTTCGATTTACGACTGTTGGCACATGTGAAAGCGCCCCCCTTTCACTGTAACCACCACAACACTCTAAAACTATTCCCATACTCATTATAACTCACAGATTTTCACGTGGCGGGAGGAGACTGTCTTCTTCTTCTTTCGAGCTGATTGTTCAACCCGGTTGTCGAGGAGGCAGCTGCTACGCCCGTACGCAGCAGCGGACTGATATCTAGGCTCGCCGTTGTCTTGATTGTAGCTGTGGGTGCGGATAGTTGCAGAATTTTCTTGGGCTGCATTCCTTACCATGAGCTGACGATATCGTTTTCATGTTTTTTGTAAATATGTTTAACAACCACGGTATTAAAAAAAAGTTTTATATTCCCATACTACTGCAGCCAGTGTACGATGATATCACGCACAGGCATTCTCGTCTAGGTGGTGTTTGTTTATGAAAGACGCCGTGGACGCCCTAATAAATAAAAGTTTACATTTGATTGCCACTAGCACTCTTAATTGGGCACCAATTTATTATGTTTGCTAATCAGTCTATGATCATATTTTTATCACCCTGTTTTATACACATACTTCCATAACTCCATTTGTCATAAACTCGCGACCTTCTTAAATCCAATAAATAAACATGGAGTAAAATAGTGCGGTGCGTGGCGACTGCTTGTTGCCATTACATAAAAAATACAGAGTGTTAAAACAATCATGTCATAACTGCTTCAGTTCATTTTCCGTTTCGCCATGGATCGGTTTTCATGCCAAGGTGCGCCAATAGATCTTCCACATCAAAAATATTTCCTGAACGAATCTAACTTCTTCATTGGAACTTTTGCAGGCAGTGGCTGACGCGCACCGAGGACCGCATCTCTCACATGGGCCCGCTCGGGGGCGGTGCGAGACGCGTCGGCGCGCAGCTCAACGCTGTGCTGGCGCTGCACGCCGACCTCCAGAGTCGGCAGCCGCTCGTCGACTCGCTTGCCAACTGCGTGGTCGTGGTCGACGACGAGAGTCAGGACAACGGTGGGTTTGGTGGTACTATGCTTCTCCCTCCTCGATAACTGTTGCAGGTTCCTGGTCTTCAATGACTATGTGTCAAATGAATAAATTATTTTTGAATGATTGAATGAATTAATGATTACTGAAATTACATATTTCAGGATAATAATTTTAATAAATAAAATGTAGAAAAAATAATTACACTGGTTTTCATGAGTGACTTACAGATGGCATGCTTGATCATAAATAAATAAGACACATTAATCGTCCACTGTGCATCACACACGCTAGATATTCTATAAGTAACCTAAAAATAAGAAAAAAAAGAAAACAGCTGTACCATAGGTAGTTCGCTTATACAAAGCTACATTACATATCTACCTAAATAACATACAAATTAAAATTAATAAAATGATAATCTTCTTTTTGTGGAAATGTATATGTGAAGTGCAGGATTTTTTGAGGTGTGTTAACTTTTAAGAATCTGTATGAATCTGTATCTTTCAACCTCATCCTGTGCAGTTGTTTATTAAGGTGTCAGTGGCCGGTTAGAGCAGTGATGATTGCCCTGAGTTGATTTCATCTTAGGATGATTAACTTTTTTCTGAGAAAATTTCATCATAAGGGCCATGGCGTGCTTCAGTCCTGGCTTACTTTTCCAGTGGCACAGGCTTTGGTTTTGAGCCCAGTTATCTAATTTTGTGTGAAGTGCTTTTGGATATCCCACATGACGGGTCGGGCCCTACCCGGGGTTTACGTCTCATTGTTCATCGGCATTTTCGTTGCTGTCGTATCCTGAGTGTTCACCATTCATATTCTCAAATCCTAGAATATGTTGCCAACTGTGATGCTGATTGTGAGCGATATTTGCAGGCGTTTGCGAGATAGAAGACCAGCTGACCGCGCTGGGTGAGCGCTGGACGCACACGTGCCAGTGGACGGACGCGCAGCTGGGCCGGTTGCAGGCGCTGCAGGCGCGGTGGGCGGCTCACGAGCAGCAGTACCGCGCGCTGCTGCAGTGCTGCGACCAGAAGGAGGCCGACCTCAAGCAGGTATTTTTATTAAAGGTGCAGATGATAATTGCGGTATAACTAACAAAGAGTATGGAAATGCAGGGTTTGTAATGGAAAATAAGATAAATTCATAGCGAAGGGACTAACAGAAAATGTGTGAATGAAAGACAACCAAAAAGAGTCATGTTATAAAAGGGATTGCTACCTTTTGAAAAATTACTTGTGTAAAAGTTTTTTTTTACCATTCAAACCTAGCTGCCCTATTATGGCCTTTCACCTTCCAATAACCAACCAATCCTGCATACCCTTTATAGAAGCGGTACAATTGGAAATGCACTAGAAAAACTTGCACTTTTAAATGCAATAGAAGTATTTCCCGCAAAATACAATCTGGGGTTTTTCAACATAATACAAACCTGGCGGGCTGGCAAACCTTCCAGCATCAGTCTCAGAGGAAGTCGGGCGCCACTTAGTTGATGACCTGGGGTATGCCATATGTCGCGAAGAGCAATGAATAATCATCGAGACATTGTCTGACAGGAGCAGAGAAGTTGATTCGAAAACGCTTCTAACTCTCTTCGCCCAATTGTCTGCGATTGCCCTTTGAATCGCCTGCACCAGTTATCCTTTGAATTCCAATATTCATCATTTCCAGCTGTGGTTGTGAATGTGTAACCACTCAACTGAGTAAGGACAAGCGAACATTTTCATATTTTGAAATTACAGGATGGTTTAGTAACATTTCATGCAGCTTTTGCAGCAATTCCCCAATGACCGCCTTTCTGTGTTTCCAGATGGAGGCGAACCCGGCTAGCGAGATAGGCGAGGTGCTCGAACGTATAAAGCAGCTCCAGCTGATCAAGCACTCAATGAACGTGCAGCAGCGGACACTTGAATCACACCTCGAGTTGAGCAACCAGTTGGTGGAGCAGTCGGGCGAGGCGGACGGCGAGTGCCTGGAGCGGGTCGAGGCACTGCAGGACCGTTTCGATGCGTTGCTGCTCATCATCGACGTGCAGGGGCAAAGGGTGAGTCGTTTGCCGGGTGTGGGGATCAAGCATTTGATGAATCTGCATCAGCGGAATCTTGAAGCACACCTCGAGTTAGCAGCCAGTTGGTGGAGCAGTAAGGCGAGGCGGAGTGCCTGAAGCGGGTGGAGGCACCGCAGGACCAGAGAGTAAAAAGTCTTTGACTTTTCAACAGTTATGAATTCTTGTGTTCTTATATCTTTTATGTTATTTGTCATTAACTAATCTTAAACACAGTCAACTCTTTGAATCTGATAGACCTGAACCAAAGATATACCTAGTCACTACCCTAATTTGTCGATTCCATCCATCACAGGGTGTTAACGGAGGTATGGTCTAAACATGCCGGCACGCACCTTTCCTCATACCTATAACCTGAGAGTCTTCAAATGTAATTTTAACAAGCTCGATAGCTTAGCTATAGTCTGCAAATCCGCTGGTATGGTGCATCTCTGCTTGTGGTTTCGCGAGGCGAGGTGTATTTGGCTTTTCTGAGCACTTGGTCCTCTGCACAGCCACCCACCCAAATGAAAAAAAGCCTTAACCAGGCATTCCTTGATGTATTTGGAGCAAAAAAAGTAGATAAAATTCTCCAAGTATGCCTATAATACTTGGTTAACGTTTGGATCATACCTCCGTTAACACTCAGTATTATGTTCATATTTGCCCCTTTTGCATTTTAACAAAAATAAAATGTATTTAGTTGATTGTTTTCTAGAATAATTTTTGGCTGTTTCTTCACAAGTAAAAACATTTTATAACTGCACTTGCCACATCTCGCACTACAGTTAATTATTGTATCCTCTAATCTCCCCAGATTAAGGACTTGGGTTTCGAGTTCAACATCAACACCACGGAAGAAATCTCACCGGATACTGCAATGGACGTGGACTCCACTAAGACGATAACCACGACTGTTACGGTGGAGAAGGTGACACCGGCACGAGGCAAGCCAGATGAGGAACACAGCTCTTCCAAGAAGCCTAGACTCTCTGCAGAGAAGACCAGCTTCCAAGAAGGTTTGTGCTCTATTGCATTACTTTAACGAATTCATTACAGTTTATTAAGAAATGATGCTCATATTGAGCACTCTTATACTGAGATTGAAAGACATTTTATGCCAAAATTGACAGTAGGAAGACTTAAGAATCGTCTTAAAACCCGAGCACTGTCTTTGAATCTCAGCATTTTTCTCGGGTGGGCTAGGAAGAGATCATAGACGCCCAAATTTTAAAGAAAATATATCCTCAAACATGCAAATCTTTCGCTAAAGACTGCATTTTTTAAAAATGAGACAGGCCCTCTACTACCCCTCTTGCTGTTGAAGAAGTTCTTTAGTTAGTGGTAACAAATGTATGACGAAGAAATAATGACCCTATCATGGAGTTCGTTTGAGCGGCTCGTAGATCAGGGCGCGGGGCTTTGCTTTTCATGCGAGGTGTCATGGGTGTAATGCCCACTCTTTCCCGTTCTGAGTTGGATAAGTAAAAATTCTGCAAAGTTAGCTGTTACACAGTTCGGAATTAATGTAAAATTTTAGTTTACCTTCCATCGCATTGGATGAAAAAATGGCGGAATTGGCCACCAAAATTGGTCTGTGTTTTCCACCCTGTTGGGGTAGCCGATGTAGCTGTGTTCTTAAAGAAAAGGTTCTGGCATAGCACCTTATATAATCGGGAATACAATGTGTTGTGTTAATATCATGACAAAAGGTGTGTCAATGTCCAGTTACATTCAAATAAAGAATCGTAAATTATAGTCCTACTTCTTTATTTCTACAGCGCATCGGTACAATAAGATTCTAAATTAAGAATCTAATTATATGCCAATGTAGGGTGCTAAAAATCGACAAGTTGCTATTTGAATTGTACTCTACCTCCAGGCTTTAAAGTGTTTGACGAGTGGGCGGAGCAGACGGAACGAACTCTGCAGAAGTGCCAGGCGGACCTCGAGGACAAGACGTCCAACCGAAAGGAGATATCCGCCATCATCGACAGCCTGCACGCCGAGATCGATGGCCAGAGGGTGGACTTTGCCCACGTTGAGGAGCTGCAGCAGAGGCTATCTAAGGAGATGGGCTTCGAAGGTATGTTATCAAGAGGGCTCTTATGCTGTTGTGGGAAATTTTAATGAATTGATGGTGACATTTTGGCAGTTGTGCGACCTGTGACCCTTTATTGCCTACCATTGTCTATTTTCCGTCTTTGACTATCCAAGTCTGTAAGGAACTTTGCATTTAATTTAAAGCATCTTTCACTACTGATGTGTTTTCATCACCCTAATAAGATTAATAAAATTGTTCACCATATTTTCCAAATTCCAAATTACCGTTATTAAACTCTGAAAATTCATTGAAATGGCTCAATCAAAATCCGAGTTCTAATAATTATAACTAGTCATGACCTTATTTTTATTACAGAAGATGAGAAAATTCATAAAAAGAACATTGTACAGCTCAAGAAGCGTTGGGAAAAGATCCAGCAAACACTACTTGAATGCAGAAACACTATGAATCTTCTGGAGGACAAAGACAACTTTTACAGTGGACTCAAAGACTTAGAGAAGATTCTGGAAGGCTATAACAAATGGAAAGATAATGCCTTTACTTCAACTCCGTCCAACCACCAGTTGCAGCAGTGCCGAAGCAAAATAAAGTCGCTGAAACAAAACGAACAAAAACTGAATGAAACTAATGCGCAGTCAATAATACTACTCACGAAACCGATCTCTGAGAATTACAAAACGGAAATCCAGAGCGATGCAAAGCGTGTCAGCGATCTGTACAAGGAGATACTGAAGTTTCTGACGGAAAAGGAAGCAATGCTGACGAAATCACTCGACACGACCCCGCCAACGAAATACAACGAGGAGTACTCGATTTTATCGAATCGAATCAACGAAATAGAATCGACATTGATGTCCGAACATGCACTCATATCGAAGAGACCTATCATGGAAGAAAAGATCAAAGGTCAGTGTAACCTCGTTGTCAAAAAAAACATATTTTTTTAACATCCATCCTGCCATTAACTTTTACAAGACAAAATATTTTGTGAAATACCTATGTTGAAATTTGCAAGAACTTGTCAATAATATTAATGTTTTAAACTGCATTTTTCCAGTGCAACACATATTTTAACAACGCCATTTGTGTGATATTCAGTCGACACTGCTGTTAGTCCGTTATAAAGTATTCATTTGTTGATTTCTTGCCCAGACCTCAAGAAGCTGAAAGAGAGCTTCGCTGCCTTGGAGAAGCCATACGCATACGTGACTAAGGTGGGCAAGGAGATGTACCGGCGCAGCCTGAGCGAGCTGGACGCGCAGGGCGAGCGGCTGCAGCGGGAGTTGGACGCGCTGGTCGGCCGCTGGAGCGACACGCAGCTCATACTGCAGCAGAAACTGCTCAAGCTTGAAAGGGGTACGTTAGTAGGTCTAAATGTTAGATTCATAACTGTGTACTGGTGCCTACACTTATGGATGCAAACGAGTCGAAGGCAGAAGAGGCACGTTAATCTAACGGACAAATTTCGAAACAGAACAAATTTTGGGTTACAGAGCAGTGTCAATTGAATAATGATGTTGTAGAATGGAGAAAAGAGTGCTAAGATGGGTTGGACATATCGAACGAATAAATGACGAAAAAATTACGAAACAAATTTACAGAGTAGAAGTATGCGGTATTGTTGTGCCCGGGCGGAAAACGTACCGTAATTATTCGTAAAGATCTGGTACGTAGCACCTGTAAGCGTAGAGCATTTATGAAAAGATGTATATTTGTAGATGAAGCGAAAGTATTCTGCGGTCGTACTATATAGCGCTATATCATCACTGCCTACCCCTGCGGGAAAGCGGCGTGAATGAATGTATGTATGTTAATGTACCGGTGCAGCCTGTGAACCTGAAGGCTTTGCCTTCGATAAAATTGGTCTGATTTGTACTGAAACAATTTGCCTAATCTATTAGTGTGCCCATTTCGTTTCAGGTGTGGACACTCTGAAGCAGTACGAAGAAGACTATGAGTCCTTGGTTAAATGGCTGGAGGGGGTGGAAATGTTTGTCAATGACAACCAGAACGTCCCAATCGGTGACGTGGATCTGCTGGAAGCTAAACTTGACCAGAGCAATGTAAGTTCTTTATTTATAAATCTGCCACTATATAAAATGTTTGTAAATTACTGTATTATAATCAATTCAGACTTGTATTTGTATTTGTGACAATTGTGGACCAACAAAAATACATGCATGCATTAATTGTCATTTGAATGCTCCCTTTTATGTTCCAGAAACATCAAGACGAAAAAAACACCTACAAGTCAAAACTCAACAAATTAAACATAAACAGAGATTCGATCCTCGAAAACTGCGAAGATTCCCTATCTAAGGAAATCAAATCGAACGACAATCTGAACAAACGGTTCGCAGATACATGCGAACGTTCCTTCAGACACAACGAAGCGCTGAGACGGGCACTCGAGAAGACTGAAAGCGTGTTTGTGAAGATCGAGGAAACTGGAAAATGGTTGACCGACATCGAGAACCAAATCCCCAAAGAGGACGAGTGCAAAATAACAGATTCAGGAGAGTTGTATCAAACGAAAGCCAAGTTCCAGACACTGAAGGATAAATGCGATGATAAAACTCAGGAATTCAGAAATTTGAATGAGACCTGTAAGTAGTTTAATTTTCACATATTGTTTTACCAAAAATGTTCGCTTTGCCATTTCTTTGTTTCTTTTATGAAACTATTAATTTATTTTCACAAACTCTTGGATTTGTTCATTTATAAGACGGTTTGATTGCCACGGACTAAGAAGAACCTACAAAAAACAAAATACAAACACACAACTCAATACAAATGCTGACCATATTCCAATTGCTTAAAGTATTTACGAAAATACAACCAAGAGAAACCATGTGAGTCCTCTGATGGTCGAGCATAAGGATGTAGTGTTATCAGTCTGGGCTTCTTCTAAAGAGTCTAATGACTTATTTTTTGGTTGTTGCCTTTTATTTCTTGAACGGAGATAAAAGCATAAAACTAATCTTTACAATCATTGTTTTTCCTGCGCAGGCAACGACATAATGCTGCAGGCAGAAGACCAGCCGCCGACTAGTCTCGCTAAGAAACTGACGCACTTGAACGCTCGCTGGACTCAAGTTACCGATGGGGTCTACGAGCGTTACAAGTGAGTCATATATTATTCCTCATCAATGATACATGATGTGTGTGTCAATCGTGGTCGGGTGGTGTGTTAACGAGTTCCTGTGCCGAATGGCTGGCACTGGCCAACAGCCGCTATATGGGTCCAAAGGTTCGCTTGCTGATGAAGGTGTGCCACCCCATCAATTAACACGATCAGAACACGGTCCATTTTTCACTCTCATTATGGTAGTTCTAGGCAGCCATCTCGCTTAGAAAAGGCCTTCAGACCTTCCTGTTGAAAATCAATCCACGACACAAAGGGGATCAAAACATGTTTTCCTGCGAAAAGTCACAGTTAAGATGTTTGGAGTGATGATATTTTGGCACTTTTCTCACCAAACGGTTACAAAAGGCTCTATCGGGAAAAATATTTGGCACTCTAATTGTTTCGATTGTTGGAATGGAAACTTTGTAATGGGCACATAATCTTATATGTATATAAATCGAGGCTATATTTGTGCAAGTGAATGGAGGGATGCTGTTTTGTATGCTTGATCTTAGCCAAGCCTATTTACACATGGCTATGGATGAAGAAAACTCTTTATGGAAGTTTGATCTTAGCAAATTGTTGACATACGGCTATTGATGAAGAAAGTTCTTTATCGCGATTTGCCCATCAAAATTGTGACATTGGATGATAAGTTACAAAAAGTCTTGATTGTTTCCCAAATCATTTAAAGAACCCTGAAATTTATGGGAAGAATCAAGCGATGCATAGATAAAAGCTGCATTGGTAAGTAGTTCCCAAGTTATTAGCAAACAGAAAGACAATTTGAAAATAGGTATTTTAAAACAATACGACTTTTCCTTCTTTTCTTCATCTTGTAGAAATACTTTGGGGTAATATATGTAAGGTGTTGGTATCTCTGCAAAGAGACAGCTGACCAAGCTGAAAATGTCCATAAAATACATCCATCAAAATACCAGCAAGTCACGCGACGACGCTAAACAGACCTCTTATGTGCTTAGTTTGCAAATGAATTGAGCTGTGCTTGTGGACACGGCAGGGTGCTGGCGGAGGCGTGGCACGAGAGCGGCGAGCTGCGCGCGTGGCTGGCGCAGGAGGCGGCCTGGCTGGACGGGCTGCAGCGGCGACTGCGCAAGTCGCCCAACGCTCCCGCCGACGCGGAAGAGATCTCCGATGAGCTTTATGTGATTACATATTCATATTTGACCGTACATAGTTGTCTAATATCACATCGCCGATCACACTGCATTCAAGACAATCACATAAAGAGACAATCGCAGGATGTTACCACTAGGCTGCAAGAAATTTCGTTTCGGCCCCTGGGTTCCAATGTTGTGAGACCCAAAGCTTTAGATAAGTAATGAATGATAATGATAAATTATATATGCTTCTTTACTCAGGCACACGATCCCATCAATGAACAGTTTATCAGTCAATAAATTGGAAATTAAACTAACTTCATTAGTTGAAATGTTTGTAAAAGTTGAAAATTAAACAAGACATGATTTGAATCACATTGAGCCACACGCTCTATAACTGCAACTTAATTTTTTCTAAGCATTGTACAGAAGCCATCAAAACTGCAAAACTCCCATGGTAGACGCCGCATGCACTGGAGTGCATCGTTGTATTGCACACACAGTGCAATACACAGTGAGATGCTGTTTGTAGTTGCCCCACAACTCGGCGTTGTATAGGCGTCTGGCACTACGAGCTGAACAGTAACTGAAAATTACATACTATGCAATGACGTCAGGACCTGGAGAACTATATCCAGAACCACTCGGACGAGCGGCTCTCGCGCATCCAGAGCATCGGGCGGCAGCTGGTGGACGCGCACATCATGCCGGGCTGGATCCAGGCCGAGGTCGACGGGGTCACCGACCGCTGGAACGCGCTCAGGCAGCAGGTGCGAGATTCTTAGCACCACATACCTTCATACAAGTTTCCCGCATAATATGATCGCAGCATACTTCACTCGCTCCTCCAATGGACATACATGCACTTCGATTATGCGTTTGATTCTTTGTTGAGCCCATAAGTTTTTAAACGCTTCTCACAAATACATTCTCCAAATAATTCTTCATAATTAGAAATAAAAAGTATTTCTAATAATGACGACGCACAATAAATTGAAGACTCGAAAACATATCGAATCCCACCTGAATTTTTGGTGTATATTATTAAAATGGTAATGATTCCATCTGCTATTCATAGCATCGACATGTACCATTGGTTAGTCCACACCCATAGAGAATGGACAGACGATAGCAGATACCGAAACTGGTTTGTATGCGGGCAGTGTAGCCACTTCTTCATACAGAAACGGAAACGCCGGTGAGTGAATTCGGTTACGAATTCGCTTACTTAGAAGTAAGCGAATCCCAATAACAAATAAGAATAAATAAGAAGATCACATAGCTTTATTTAGTGCAACAAACATTCGATGTTGCGCGTCCCTTATTCGTAAGCGAACTGATTACACATGGACGTTGTGGACTAACTCGTAGCTCGGTGCCACCACACAAACGAGTTTCGATCGCACACTCCTTCCCTTTTCTATGTCCACCCCATTGAAGCTTAAACCTACTTACAGGTGTAAGTATATTCCCTAAACTGCCTAAAATATCAGGTCCTTGATCTTTATTCCATTTTTTGTTTGTGCAATAAATAGCATGGCCCTTGCATTAAGAGCTTTGGAATCCTCAGTTGTTATGAGAAATGCACTGCATACATGTTTCGGTTTTAACTTAACTAGACGTTGCTTGCTTCCTATATCACTTCCAAACCACCAACAATTTGTTGTTTTCAATCATACACCACCTGTATCACAATCTTAGTACACACAGGAACGAGTTAAAGCTTGTTGCGACACCCAACAAATCGTCTGAAGTTACGTCTTCGTGCCCACACGCATACCAAATCACTCTCTGCTTGCGCAAAATCAAGTTAATCCACTAGCTACAATTGGGCTGTGTAATGCCCTCCAGGAGTACAGCATGCTCCTTCTCTTTGCCTGTGTCCATATTAAGACTAACGCACACCAACCACCCAACCAACTCTTTCACATACAAATACGCCCTATTTTGCAAACACAATTTCTCACTCACCTTAATTTTTTCTACAACTTTTACACTCACAATCACATCCGCTCGAATGAAACACAACACACCAACCCGACACCCACACCCTGCCGCCATGACGCGTAACCCCACGCGGCGCATGTGTGCACGAAGGCGGCGGCGCGCAGCGCGCTGCTGGAGCGCGGCGTGCGTGAGGCGACGCAGTCCGAGGTCTCCGTGGACAACTTGCAGCAGTGGCTGGCCGACGTGAACTGCCTGCTCGCTAACCGGCTCCAGCAGGACCTCACCGCTGGCGACCTGCCTGACGATCATGAGGTTAGCCGGTAGTCGAAGCTGGTGACGGATGACAGTTTCATTGATAGTATCGTCGTAAAGAGGAGTAATTTCTTGCTGTTGGGCTCTATCAAAAATAGTTGACTCCGAAATGCGCTTGCTACTCGTTCTGTGTGCCTAAAACATTGGCAAAATGAGGTCGACATCATCCAAGTGTTGGGACCGTGGGCGCAGAGTGTGCGGGCTGATAGTTTTGCAGCCATGGCTTCCTGGAACATTGAATAGTAGTGATGCTGAGTGCCGCTTTGTAACGCTTTTATATTGCCATAATTTTCTGAATAAGCCATTTACTGCTTATTAATAAATTATTACTTTTGGTGACTTTTGTCTCGTGCACCAATGTATTAATAAGGTTATCAAACATAATATTTATTGTATAATAAGGTCTTATGTCTAAATATCGTGATACAATATTTATTAAACATGTGAATAAAAAATATTAGCACAAGTACAAAATAAAGTGTAAATTTTTATGAACTGCAAACACAGCAATTTTTTTGTAAATTTACTTTGTGATTCCATTTATTTCTGCTGTACATAATAATACTTTTTTTTCTGATAAATCTATTTTAATAGTACTAACAACAAATTTCGTTACTAGCAGTTGAAAGAGAATTGAGTTGTTTGATTTTATTATATGTGCACACAAAATCTGCAACGGCAAAACTCGCATGTAAACGTAATGACGCAGGCCTGCTATCGATGTTCATATACCCTGGCATATATTGCATATTCTAAACATGTGACATATAACATTTATTCTTGCAATACTTAGCTCCTTATGCTATGCACAAAATAAGGTTACCTAATTTGCATGGCTAATTCAATAAAAAAATCCTTTAACATGAATGTCAATGCATCAAAGTGCACGATGTTATTTTACACCTTCAGTTTATGATTAAATGTGCTCTCAGTGCTTTTTCACTTCTATTCAACTAGAAAACATTCATTATTTTACTGTTGCAACTGTCAGTTCTTCTCTTGTAGTTTTATTAAGGCAGTCCTCTGGCTCGATTGGAACGGCATTGACAGTTTTGAATGAGGAAAAAGTGCACAATAAAAACTCAAGTAAATTTAACTAACAGGTTGTTTGATACGACTGAGCCCGGTAACTAGAAGAGTTATTATTTTATGCACAATAGCGGCTGATTGAGGAGTTTGAGAGCCAACGCAGCGTCCTGAAAGAGGTGGAAGAGCAGATTTTGGCATACCAGGATGCTGGCAAACACGAGGCTGCCTCAAGACTTAAGGATCAGCTGGAGCTAGTCAGGGTAAATCAATTTGTATTAATGTTTCATACCTCATATGCTCTTATTAAATTGTCAAATCTTTTGCCAGATCGTGAGCTTAGATGAAAAAGAATGGATACGGTACCTTCATACTGACGACAATTCAAAGGCGGTTCACATTTTTAAAAAACTCACACACCTATAATTTTTCATGCATACCAAAATCGACTACTTAAAGGGTAACAGAGCAGGACCAAGCTATACGGGAATGTATCATGCGAAAAAGTGACAAATAGATTTATCTAATTGCGGAAAAATAGAATGAGACAAAATTTCTGTGAAACTTAATGATTTAAAGCATGAAAAAGAGGGAAGGTGACATTTGCTACGACTGGTCATAGAAATAGTGCAGAACTCAATCTAATCCATCATGACACATCAACGATGCGCGCATGCTCTACCCTTCGACCAGAATGGCGTGTCAAAACTAAATGATAAAGCAGGCAGGGTTGCCAAAATTGCACACAGAAAAAAAAATTGTAAGTACAATAAAAGATGAAGGTTCCCATTCAGTCAAAATATTTAGAGCCAGTAGCATCATTATTGTTAAGTTAAAAAGGCATTGAATAATCTTTTTAAATATGATTACATTTTTTCCATGAAGTTAATGGTCCGAGCTATGAATGATTTTACCAGATATATTCGAGCAGGTTTGATTGAGATTGAAAACGAATTGAATAATCTTTTCGGGAGTTTGCAAGCAGGCAAATGGAAAACATATTTATGGAATAGTTCTTCAAACCATGCCTAAATTAATCATTTTCCAGTGCAAATATGTTTTCTTCGACAATATTTAGGATAAATGAAGACTCCAAGTTGAATATACATAATTCCTTTATTTTTTTACTAGCTGCGGTACCCGGCTCCGCTCGGGATAATGTCGGGATGAATTATTTCATGGATAAAAAGTTGCCCAAAGAACTGGTCCAAAAGGCTGGTCCAGGACAATGTATATATCTACCAAATTGCATCAGTATCGTAAGACTGAATGAGAAAATCTCTTAGGGTTCAGCCTGCATTTGCAATGTAAGCTGAAAAAATATAATTATTTACGACATCACATTAGAAACCTCAATAATAACAGTATTACTCCAGTAGTTACTGGATGTTATAATACATATAAACCTTCCTCTTCAATAACTCTATCTATTAAAAAAAACCGCATCAAAATCCTTTGCGTAGTTTTAAAGATTTAAGCATACATAGAGTATAGAGACAGAGAAAGCGACTTTGTTTTATACTTTGTAGTGATGATCAACTAGAGATTTGGTGCACTCCACCTTTAATTTATAAAATATATTATCTGTTTTTTATTTCAACTTAACTTAATTTGAACATATGGCTTTTAAAACGTAATTATAATGATATTGATACTAAATAAAATGGATTGATACGCGGAACACTGATTTTGCAAAATTGAGAAAAACCAGGTGAAGAACTAATTATACTTCGTTCTCTGGAAAGCCAGTCGTTCGCTTGGCACTGATGTCTTTATAGGAAAATCCATAAATGTCTCCGATTTCGTTCTTGTGGAAATCTTAAATAATAAACATATTTTGTAATTCTTATCATTTCCACGTGTCACCCAATATGTGAATAACTAAACCTAAAATAAAAATAAGAACATATTTACAAACAGTAGACTATTGCTTTGTGACAGCCCTAGTTGTTTTAAAATATAGTTTACTTATAATAAATACTTAAATGAAAATCGAAATTAAAATTAGTAGAACTAACCTTTTATCTATCTTGTGCCAACCCTATTTGCGCCTTTGCTGTACATGAAGTTTTGAGGTCAGCTGAAATAAAAATATACTGAATATGCTTGCACTTATACGTGGAATGTGATTCCATTGCTCTTGTTGTCCTTTATGGTTATAATTCCACGACGGAACAACAATTTCAAGACGGCATTTTGTTGATACTTTGAAATTTCGCCCAACTGAATTAATGACTGATGTCTGACACCAACTGAGAGCATATGAGCTGACTGAGCGTACTTTTGACGGACCGTCAAATTTGTTTAGTCCCCTATCCATTCCTTTTTCATCTAAGATCGTGAGTAGAAATTTCTCAGATTTGATTCGTTGTGTATATTTTTTTGTTAATTTCCCAAACATACTTCGTCAACCATCTTAGATATTTATTATGATAATCTTAAAATACATAACGTGACTCGTGTTATCTGATCTTCCCTTTCTTTAGTTATAATGGTGTCTGTCGACGATTCTGTCCGTAGCGTAATTTCGCTTCGGCCGAGGAGCGACTGTCGGCCTTCGGCGGCCAAGAGGACGCGGGCAGCCGACTCGCTGGCCGGTTGGCTCGTGCGACGAGCGAGCTGCGAGCCGTACAACGCGGCGCCGCGAGATCTCTGGAGCTGGCCGGCGCCGAGCCCGACACTGTGCGCTCGCAGTTAAGGCACTGTCTGGTAAGCACATTTCAATTTCTTGTACCGTATGCAGAGTTACTCTGCCGCGACCGAGTGGTATTATTTAATTGGGAAATTGTCTAAATATTATGCTGAAAATAACCAAACAAATAACGAATAAGTTAGTTGAAGCTGCAAAGCTCTAAATAAAAAAAAGTGGCTGCCAAAAGTGCCAAATTTGTTTTAGTTTTTAGTTTAGGCGCAAAAATATTCAAAATGTCTAGCTTCTATGATAATATGGGAAAAACCATGAAATTTTTTTCGCACTTGACTCATTGCAATGGCTTATACATTAAGAATTTTCTGACAATTATTTTTTTGTCAGTCTCAATTAGTTGTCGTTACTCCCTTTCAATAAAAGATGCGGTAACAAAAGTCGTTGGTCAAGCTTCACGTACATTGTCATGGAGATGATTAAGTCCAAATATAAACTCACTGAACTACACATACACATAGCTACGAGATGGGACTTCATTATCAAATGCCAATTAAAGTCACTGTCAGTCATAGCGAAAATCGTAAAAAATCATAGAGTGGCAATTTTCTCTTCTTAATTACATTGGAATGCCGGGACAGAATGCCAGCCACGATGAAAATACAAATGTGAATATGGAAATTTAAAAAGTACAATGCGATTAAAAATTTTTTTTTATGTGACTGGACATGGATGGCTAATACCACAAGTTCTGTCATGGTATTAGTCCAAAACACTACATGGGAACTAGGTGCCATGCCAGGACCTTCCTTATATTTTGCACGGCTACATTGAACTGGACTGGTGGAAAACACGGACAATTTTCATTGCCGCTTCGACCATCGTTCATCCAATGCGATGGTACCAACCCGGGCGGGATAAACCCTACCACCTAGTAAGTAAGGAAGGGGACCTACAGCTTAACGTGGAATCCGAACCACGGCCAGCCTCTCTCAACGGTCGAATGGTCACCCATCCAAGACCAGACCGGACCCAGTGTTGCTTAACTTCGGAGAGCGATCGCCGAAGTGTCGCGCCACTGGGCCACTGAGGCTGACAGTGGGCCACTGAGGCTAGAATAGGACTGGGACTACCGGCATTTTGAATGTCAAACTGCTAAAGCCCTCGCTTCACTTCACAAACCTTAGTATGAAGTGCAAAAAATGGTTCTGCAAAAAATATTTATAAACATTTAGAAAAAAAATATATTTTAACTAAATATTTATTTGAAGAACAGATATTAAAAGAGTATTAAAGAGAGTAGTATTATAAGTCATGTTTCGCTGTCACAGCAAGGCAGAGCTGCTACAAAAAACATAAACGCAAAAGCATGTAGACGCACATACCCGGATCGGCCCTCGATTCTGATGGATGGAAAAAAGCGTCAGGCTTTCTTTGATACTGAAGCGAATTTTTGCCGTGTAAACCTGTGAGGACGTACCGACCGTACTTTTCCGCGCAAATTCGAGTGAAGTTAGTCACGAGTCCCGTCCTATTCTTATTTGAATCACATTATAACATGTTCTCAGAGAGTTCTATTTTCAAATTTCGTAATTGGTTTTTATTTATTTCATTATAATTTTAGTATGTCCCACGTATATTAAACTAATCCTGCTATCGCGACCATGACCCTCATATTCGGGGCAGGCAGAGTTCCATGTTTAATAAAACAATGACAGCAGAGACCATTAAAATAAGATAAACATCAAAGAGCAGAGTTTGTTGTTAAAAATAATTACATGCTTAGAGTTTCCTGTT
The DNA here is from genome assembly GCA_946894095.1 of Incurvaria masculella. Classification (NCBI taxonomy): domain Eukaryota; kingdom Metazoa; phylum Arthropoda; class Insecta; order Lepidoptera; family Incurvariidae; genus Incurvaria; species Incurvaria masculella. Next base: position 11,635,827 of record OX335641.1, on the reverse strand, counting down.
CCTGTACATTTCTTAATTAATCAAGTAAAATGAATTCCGAAACATCCAAACCCACATCTTATGGTGAATTGATTGTCATTTTAGGTCTCTTAGACGAGGGCCGAAACTAGATACATCCATTTGTTCACACCTCACTTAACATTATGTTGTGTATGGTTACTACAACATGCATGTAAATAAGGTAGATTACATTATGGTGAGGTGAAAAGTCATTTGTGCATCTTTTTTAAGAGAAAATTCTTCCAGAAGCAGTGGTCTAAAGTTAGTTTTAAAAGAGCTGTAAAAACCTATTTTACGGGACAGAATTGATGTAAACTTAAAATTAGAAAATATCAAATGGGAGTTTTAGTTTGGATGGTTGGATGATTGTTACTCAATCACCAATCCAATCCAGGTGAATTTGCATAGACCAGTTTTCTGGTGCGAATGGTATCAACACTATAATTCTATTTTTTCAGCTATTCATTTTACAAGTTTAAATTTTGTGTAACGTAAATAACCTTTACAGCCACTTTGTACTCGCGCAGTACATTTGCAGTACCGTTGCGGTAGTATTATTTACGTATAAGCCGTATTAACCCAAACTGAATTCATTTAAATTATATTTCACTCTTAATCTAATTTAAAATCCCAGATTCACCTAAAATTGACAAATAAAATTAATTTAGCCGATGCAAACTCACAGTTAATGGCATATAATTTAGAGAACTCATGTGATGAGAATAGACTATGTAATCATTTAAAAACCATACATTAATCAAATAGTTTTGAGCATTTGTATTAATGTACATCAATAGTATATTACATATAATAATTAGAAATCTAAAACGGCCTCTAGTCATTTAGGTATCAAGATCTGATATCAAAAGCTAATGTGTACTCTACAGTGAGGTCGCTTCTGTTTCAACCTGTCATTGCAAATAGAATTAAAAGGATTCCATGATACCACAAAGCCTGTCTCGATAATGTAACTGATACCCGTTGGACTAAGTTAAATTGTATAGTCAACTCTTTATCCAATCACACACAATGCATTGCACTGAAGGACAGCCTCGTTTATGTTGAATAAAGGTTCAGTACAGTTCGAATATTGTGACAGTTTGCTTCCCAATTGTTCTGACTGGTGTTTAAAAATATGTATGAAGGATTGGGTTATTGTTTTGTAATTTTTGTGATTGCTGTGTATAAGTGGAATGTGAGTGTCTTTTCAAAAATGTACATTGAATCAAACTAATGTAACTCTTGTCTACGTAGACAGAAATGTTATCTATGAACATAGTAGTTTAATTGCTCATCTTATTTTCAAAGATTTGCTCATCACCGTTATTTATCCTGGACTAGTAGACGCAATATTTCTGTTTAAATAACTGTGCGAAGCCAGTGGTAGAAAATAATTTAAACAACTGTGGGTGTTTAAGAACACACTTAAATCATGAATTGCTCATTATTTCTTTAATTTAACTTTTCAGAGGTTCTATCGTACATTAAGCGAAATCAAGTCTGAAGTCGAGACCATAATTAAATCTGGTCGCAAAATGGTTGAAGAGAAATCAATATCCGAACCACGAGAATTCTCTAAAAAGATTGACACCCTAAAAGAGCTCTACAACAAACTGGGAGCTCAAATTACTGAGTCTAAAACCAAACTTGAAAATGCTCTTCTTACAGCGCGAGAAATACAGAATGATTTGCAGTCTTTGAATAATTGGCTCGATGGTCTAGGTTCTAACATCGGCAAGCAGACATTAGAGCTAGAGATGTCTAGAATGGAAGCAATTAAAGACAAATTAAACGCAAATCATGCTGAATTCGCCAAAAAATGCGAACCCATTCACCTCGAAAGCCTTAAAGAGCAAATCGATGCAACAAATCAAAGATGGGACCACTTGAAGAAGCACGGTTTTGTTAAAAGGGAAGTTGATATTGAAATTTTTCAGAAGTTCTTGAATGACGTCGACCAGGAACTGGACAATCTGGACAGGATGTCCGAAGAAAAATTAAAAGATTTAGAGAAGGAGGTCAAGGTCAAAGCTAAGGATGTTGAAAATCTAGATAACAAAGCATTGACCAGGCAGTGGGAAATGGTTATGGAAAAAATATCGGTAAGTGTTCCTGTTTTTGTGCTTTATGATAGAGCGCAGAGGAAAATATTGCTTATCCCCACAAATGGCCAATATTAAACTCAGCTTTGAATATTATGCTTACTGCTTTTTGATTGCACTGTATGTTGATACTTTAGATTGATTGCTTTCTTTGCATTATTCATCCGACTTCAGGTAAGTATGACCTAAGTTTGATTTTAATCGCTTTTTGTGGATTTTCTTGAAAAAAAAAGGTAAACGAGTTTGTGCTTTACGTTAACTTTTGGAAGCCGGGTGTGTTTTTTCATCGCTAACCGAAGAGTGTGGTTTCCTTTAAGACCATAATGTCATGCTAACAGCAATAACTAAATTGTGAGAATATCAACAATCATGCCACAATCAACATCATCGCATTACTCACACAGAAACAACTGACTCATCAACGCAGCGCTAAATATGATGTAAATTACAAAAAAAGGTTACTGAAATGTGTAAATACATAAAAATGGTGTTGGTGAAAGTGTTTGAATAAACATATTTTTGTACATCTTCGTTCATATTTCAAAAAAGTGACAGAGCTTTGGTTTGTTTGGCTATCGGGTTTCACTTGCTTCATATACACTTTTCATAACTTTTTATGACCAGCTTGGTGGTAAATGGGCACAAATTGTTTGAAGACTTATTACTTTGAAAAACTCAACAATGTTTTAATTTCATTTGTGTATAAAACCATTAAGATCATTTTAAATTATCCAGTTTGTAAATAATTCCTTGTTTGCAAGTAGTGTGAGAGCCTACCTTAGTCCTTTGAATTAAAATCTGATTACTAGAACAATTTGTAATTACAGGAAACCATTCCAAAGATTCAGGCAGGCAACTCACAAAACGTTCAAATAGAATATGAAAACCTGACTGACACTATTAAGAGAAGACTCGAAAGCCCGATTAATTCTCCTGACTGTGAGAAATCAACTGAGGTTAAGAAGTCTAAGATTCCTCTAGCACTCAGAAGTCCGGTTCCCATAAAAAAAGACATCATAGAAGGTGGCCATCGTAGTAGGACATCTTCATTAGAAAGATCTACGAAAAGGAAAAACAGTGATTCCAGCCCTATGAGTGAGAGTGTAACAAGTATTGATGACAAAGGTCCTGAAAATACACAGTCATGTGAATTCAGTTCCGAAGTTTCAACACCCGAGGGACCAAAGAAAGAAAGCAGTACTTTTAATCTTCTTAAAGACAGCGAACTATTCTCTCGGATTTCTGATAATAAAATAGTTTTGCAAATACCATCAAGGCAGACCAAAAAAATTAAACAAGATCCATGCCATATGGTAGAAGTGAAAGAACACGAAATAGTGAAGTCTACGATTAGTGGAGTAGAACATATGGAGATTTATCCTTCAGATACAGTTGAATCTATTGTTCAGTTCTTCCCACAGACTGTTGAGACTGTAGAAATTTTAGAAGACACGGAGTCGGAATCTCTATGTGATTCAGACGCTGAAGAACGACATAAAGTGATGATTAGAAGTCAAGAAAAATTACCTGATACTAGTAAAAGGTCATCAATCGATTTGGGAAAAGAACCAACCACTTTTGTGGTTGAAGTGACTAAAACAGAGGAACGGAAGAAGCCCACAGTTGGAATTCTGAAAAGAAAGAAAAGCTGCAGTGGGGAAGAACCTAAAGTTATTAAACTTAACTTTGATAATGTTCCTGATCTGATTCCATCTGCTGAAAAATTAAATGAACCAAGGAAAACCGTGAGAGACCATGTGCTTACAACACCACCACCCACACCGATGGACGAAGAAGTTTGTCCATTGCTGCAAGATTTGGCAGCCAGAGAAAGGGAAATGCAATCAGGTTCAAGACCTAAAGATGAGTCAGTGAATGAATATTTGATACTGGATGATACTCCTCGAGAGCAGGCAGCATTGCCTGAGGCATCTATCACTGAAGAAGAGTTTGCGAATGATTTCAAGCTTGTAGAACTAAGAAAACAACAATTAAAATATGCTTCAGCGGAAAAGACAATGAAGAAATCAGGAGTTAGCATAGGTGGAAATGTTTCAGAAAGAATTCATAGAAAATCCACAAGTAGCGTTACAGATGAAGAAGACATTTATGCTGAAGTTGATGAAAGTAAATCGCAGGTAGGATTATGTATTCCTTACACATATTATTGTTTGCTTGTAGTTGTAGTATTATGTCAGCATTTTTAGTGCATGTCTTTATAAAGTGTATTAAAAATTTCAGACAAGAATAAATGTATCGGAATTTGATGACAAGCATCCGATATCCACATCAACACCAATCAAGCAACTGGAACTTGATACAAAATCCAAACCTGGCCAGGTACATGTGGTAGCAATGTCTCCCAAATTGGCAAGTCCCCAATCTCCTGACTCGTCTAAGGACTCGAACACAAGTGAAAGTGAGAAAGTTAAGACAGACGATGTGACACAAAAGAAGGCTCCACCTAGCCCTCTACCTAAGCCTGGTAAGGGTTCGAGTGAAAGCCTAAAGTCGCCTACTAGCCCCACGGTGAACAAATCACACATTCCAATTAGTAAGGAAAGACTAAAGAACACATTCCACAGCGAAAAGTACCAAAAGACTGATGATTGTGGAAAGGTAAGATTCATAAAATATGTTAAGGTAAGATGCAGATTATTCCGTAAAGATCATTAACTTGGAGCCTGTAATAGATAAACATGTTTGAGTAAAAGGTTTTATATTTCGTTATGTATTTATCTGTCTGTTTTAAGTTTGCTGATGCATTTCTTCCTCTAAAAATAAGACTCATTTCCTATCCCGGACAATAAGTGTTGTGTACATCAGTATGTTAAATTTATATAATAACCTTTAATGATATTGTTATCTTGAATAGGGACAAATGGCTTTATTATAGATTGGTAACCTTAAATATTTCCCTTTCCTCTAGGTACCCCCATCACCAAAAGACACGAGAAGCCCAAATTCCCCCAAAGCGGAGTCTCCACTGCGACAGCGATTTTCAGCAGATTGTGATCCTGAACTTCTTGAGTTTGAAGACGCTGCCAATCAGATGATGAGAAGAATGGACGTGATGCTGGTGACCGTTGGAGGAGTTAACATTGAGCGTGATCCGGGAAAGAGACTTGAGGTGAGGCTGCGGAGAACCAAGTTCTTTAGCTTGTACGATTGCGCATCAGGTTTTTGTGGTATTTGTCAGCCTTGTTAGCCCAGTGACCCAACGCTTCAGTGTACGAATATGGAGGTTAAAACATTGGGCGCATTCAAATTCTGGATGGGCTACTGACCCCTGAGGCAGGTCGTGGTTCATATTACACATAAAACAGTGAGTCCCATTAATTCCTTTTTTTTATTTGTGTTGGGCCGCTATTATGAATATTTGTGGTATTACCATCCATGTCTAGTTCCATAAAAAAACTGCAGTATTTCATCCTGTAACCCTGTATAATAGGAATTATAGTGTCATATTCCAAAGTCTTATTTTTGTTTCATTTCAGATTCTCAAAAACCAGTTGGGAGCTATCGCACCCGACGCTGCAACTCTTATATCACGAGGCGATGGAATCGTCTACACAAGGCACAAGAAAAACCCCCAGCTGGCCGACCACATTCAAACCCAATACCAGGACAAGCTTCGCAACAAGTGGTCCATGGTCATGTCTGAGATTGAAACTAAACGAAACCTAGCCATCAAAGCCGAGGATAATCTCAAAGAGCTTAACACACTCGTCGAATCGCTCCACAAGTGGTTAAAGGATATCGAAAATGAAATCAAATCTGCAAACAACTATGATAATCAGCTTCAAAGCATGCGGAAGGAGTTAAGAGATAAAGAAGGCGATATTGAGAGAATGAACAATCTATGCAAGGAGTTAAAGATGCAGCATATTGGATATCCAGAGAAGTCAGTCACCGATATTAATTTGGCTTGGACCAAAGTGAATGAGTTATACGAAGCGATCAGTGCTCCCAAGGGAAAGGATAAGAAGGCTAAAACAGTAAGTTATATGTTTTCTACCTTACCGTTTCTTAACAATTGCTACTCTTTTCTATTTTTAACATCATTAAACTATTTCAGGACGCCATGGAACTGAAGGGAGCTGAATATGTTACAAAAGTAAACAAAGCGAGAGAGTCTGCATCTATAGTTTCCAGGATACTGAATTCTTCTCCGCTAGATGGGAAAGACTATGATGACTTTCCACTGCAAGAGGATGCTCTTTCTGTGAGTTCAGTGTTTGTATTTAAACAATATCCATGTATGTAAAAAAAGCTCTCCTGTAGTACAGACTCCTTTGTAGTTGTGGTTCTTCTCTATTGGAGTTGATAGTTTTAACACTCTTTAATGTTTTGGCTTTTTACTCCCTTTGTCAGGATGTCTTCCTCTTAAAAAGTAAATATGTTACATCACCTTGATTTCACACTTGTTAAATTTTCAGAGAGCAAAAGCGTCGATAGCTGAGCTCCGGCCGATAATAGAAGAAGTGGACAAAGAATGCAGCACACTCATCAAGAAGTGCAAGAAGGAACAAGCAGAGCAGATCAAAAGAGTTCACGACAAGCTCAAAGACGAATGGACCTCTATCAACAAAGGGTACAAGGAGAGACATGACAGGTATTTTGTTGCCTTTTTACCATAGAAACATTTTTTTGTAAATGTTTTGGTTTTTTGTTGTTAAAAGGTCGAGTTGGATGAATTGGGTAATTTAGGTTAGGCCATATTTGCAAGTTCTCCTCCAGCCTTGACGTCGTAGTTTCCTCAATCCCTTGTTGGCAAAATTCTTCTCAGTTTTCCTACTGTAAATTTTCCTGTATGTTTAATGGGATTGATTAGGTAATAGTCAATAAATTAGAGAGAAAATTGGAATTCTTATCAGTATGTTTTACGAATAACCATCACTTGCCTTCGGTTTACCAACCTAACTGCTAAAGGCGAAGGATCCTAATTATATAAATTCTAATACTCATTTGCCCCCTTCCTTAGATGGAGTGCCTGCCAGTCCGTGTGGGCGAGTCTATACTCATTGCTCGAGCAGTGGGGCGACTGGTTGGACAACGCGGAGCGAATGGCAGATGAGCTCGGCCGAAACTCCCTGCCCTTCAAGGATATGAAGCAGAAGCTGAAGGATCTCGAAAAACAGGTCGGATATGGGTTGATTTTGGGGTTTGTAGTATTTTCAACGATGTTTGTTGACATGAAAAAATAGCTCCATCTAATGGTATAACATTTCTAAGTTATAGGTACTACAACAAAAGTAATAAACCTAAAAACTGAAAATGCTTTGGTGAAAATGTTTACATAGCAACCCAGTCCAAAATACTCCCAACAACGTAAACAAGGAATAGATTAGAGACAAGCCCTGCAACCGCGCATCAAACATTTGCCCCGACAAACAAATGTTACATAACAAACTGGTAGTCTTTTCACCTACACACAGCCGCGGACTTTCAATACCCAGGGTCCCCAAACAGTACGCATTTGGAAGGCCCCCACCCCGAACCATTTTAGAAAATTAGCGGATAAAATGTACTAGTACAGAATATTAGAAAACTCATTTAATTTTTAACGACGAAGACAAAGAAACAAAAATATAATGTTTCTTTCTCTTATATAAGATATAATGATATAATGCCTATAAAATATAATGATATATGTCATTATAGTCTCATCAATGGTCGTCATAAGCAGCATTTAATACAAAGTCATAATAGTCTTCAATCCCTCATCAAGGCCCTCGTAAAGCACCGGAATCTGGTGGCATTTCCAACAAGCCACTAAACAAGCTACCGTAATAGGTATCCACAAACCTAACGAGCACCGCTCGGAACCCTCCACCTACCGCTCCATTACCCATCTATCCTCGCTGGGGAAGATCTATAAGCAAAAAATGATCTTTGCCCGTCTGAAGGATCAAATTGTAGCGACCTAGCGCCCTCTACTGAGAGCTGCTAGTTTCACATGCCACAAATCAACAAACCAGATGCATAGAAGTTAGTTAACATGGCGCTAGATGGCGCTACCTCCAACATGTCAAAAACGCAAGAAGTCTATATCGCACTAACGAAGTTTCCCAACGAGTTAACAGATATACAACATTCAAATCACGACTAGAGGAGAGCAGCTGCGCAGCCGTGGATCTCAAGACCTGACCCACCTTTTCACCTCTCCACAACATCAACTAATCGAAACTCCTCATCAATGAGCAATTTATCTTTCGGTCCAAAATCTCGTGCATCCAACAAGTACACCAACTTGTATGGGTTTGACATTTTTACGTAACTTCGAAGTTCCGAAAACGCACAACACCGCTCTCGTCCTGGTTGCTTTGGGTGCTAAGTCAGTCATTGCCGGGGTTCGCAACCTAGGGCCCCTGGGCTACCTGGGTCCCTAGGCCTTGTCCGGCACTGCCTACACACGTATAAAATGCCACTTTATGGTATACATTAATGCAAAAAAAAAAGTACTAAAAAATATATTAAACATCACAAAGTATCTTGTCATCGATAAATATTTCAATCAAAGAATTTTGGTATTTTACCATATAAACTATTATGGTGACGCTGGTAATAATAGTGAACTATGAACATCTCTCTTCCATTCCAGTTTTTAAACTTTCTTGAATACTCTTATTAGTACAGGTGCCAAAGGAAGTTAAGTGTGCAAAATATGAGGACCACATTCTGTAAATTGTTTAAACCTCAGAAAGGCTCGCAGGCTTCTCGATGTTGCTGGAAAGTTTTTTGTCCATTTATTTTATATGTCCCATTACCTTAGATATCAAACAGTTATTATTAATATGTTTGCACAACAAAATACAATTTATTAGTTGTAAGTTTATTTGTGAATTGTTTGATTATTTGATGTACATTTACGGGGCTAAATAAAAAAATCTTGCCAAGATCGCTTCGTCAGTTGCAGTGGGTATGAAATAATCATATTTTTTTTCATAACTTAATAAATTATTCATAAATATCTTTGTGCAAGATTATTTAACAAATGTAAATGTAGATCATCTGAAGTAACAATTATTTTTATAAATTAAAGCCAGAGACCATATTTTGAGAAATTATTTTCAAACACTGAAAGTTACAGCTTATTCGATTTCTCTGCTCATACATAGAAATACATTTTGAGCTATCTTTTCTAACGAAAAATATTAAGACTGATGAATTCCGGTATAAATTAATTTATCTAAATATTGGCTTTGGCTTTAATTTTTCTAAAAGTAATTTGCATATCAAATGCTCTATACATTTGATGTCAGCACAAATATATTTATGCATAAATGCTGACCAAATTGTAATACAGCCTTTTTGATGACGTGTAACTTATTAGGTTATGAATAAAATGATAGTAAATTGTACCCACAGCTACTGACGAAGCGATCTTTGCCAGAATTTTTGAGTCAACCCTGTAAATGTATGTACATCAAATTGTCAATTAAGGCGGCCCAACCCGGCCTAACTTATTCGCGGGCACAGTACAAAACCGTGCTGTTGCGCTCTGGGACCTTCTCTGTTTCAAAGAATAAGACAGGCTCCGTGATGAGGAAGATGCAACATGTCCACAAAAATGACAATGTGCATGGTGTATGATTTGGTAAGATTTACGAAAATTTTAATTTCAAAACGACTTCTAGCTAAAAGTAAACCACGACCGCTGTAGTCAAAAATCTAACAAAAAACAAATAGATCATAAATCTTGATTAAAAAAGCTATGTCTGATGACTAATCTTTTCACGATGTTCTTACTTTATCATTGCGTAATCCACCTCCAAAGTTATCATATAAAACGCGCGAAAAATTCGAACTTTCGGACCTTATAACTTAGAAACCAAACACAATTTTACAATGCCAATGGTCATCAGACATCTAGTTCGATCAAATAAAGCTATTTTGAGCAAAATTTTGGATCTCTGACAAGAAATATGGGCGTGATTTTCTTTCCCCTTTTATATGGGGAGATGAGCGGGTTGGGCCACCTTAAGGTTTAAACTTGCAAAAAATTACAAATAAATTGTATTTGGTTGTGCCAATGAACAATGAATGTCGAAATAAAAATTGATTGATGGTTCTTAATTTTTATTGTTACACAGGGTAAAATTTGCTTTTTCTTATTATTTTTTTTTTGTTATTTGTCATTTTTATTTGTAACTTATTGTCACAGTTGATTGAAATGTATTGTCACTATCACAATGATTATAAATAGCTCCAACGCACTTATTCAATCGATTTACTTGATATCGAAGGGGATAGGGCATAAAAATAAATGGACCAACAAACTTTTCAGCAACATCCAGAATCACAATCTGCAAGCTTTTCTGAACTTTAAAAAATTTCATAGAAAACGTTTAGTTCGAGTGGCCACTATCCGGATTGCAGACATCATGTTACTTTTGTGACCTGTAGTTTTGAAAGTGTACAATAATACTTGAGAGGTTCCCGCCAGGTGTCGAACAAGCAGCGCCAGAGCGGCGCGGTGTCGTCGGTGAGTCGCGACGTCATTGGCAAATGTTCAATGCCGCTCTCGCGCGACATTCAGGAGCAGGTTGACATCCTTAAGGACCGCTGGGTGCAACTCAACAGCCGCGTCACCCAACTCAGGGAGAGGTAAGATACATCACTCATATATTAGATACATCCCCTGTTGTAGCGTCAGCGCTGGTGGTGGCGTCGTTCGTGAATCGTTTGTGGGTTGTACATTGGGGGATATTGGGATATCATTTCTTGTCGCTAGTTTGAGATTTTCCCTTAAAATTTCGAGCTAACTGCAAGGATAACAAATATTAACTAGTTCTATGTAACCATTGTCGCAGGATCACAAACCAAGAGACGACGAACCTGATGAAGGAAGGCGCGCATACGTGGCTCCATGCGACGCGCGGCTGCCTCGACCGAGTGCGCGGCCTGCTGGAGGAAACCACCGCCAACCCCTCCGACGACACCTCGCTTTCCATCCGGCTCAGTCTCGTTAAGGTGAGTTGCGATAAGGCTGCTGCGATCTATAGAGACAGAAACTTCCGAATGATTCTCGCAACCTCGTGGGGCAAATCTGAATATTTTATAATCTTATTTTCAGCCTTTTTGTCATGTGGTATTGTAACGTCTACGAGGAAGATCTTGTTGGAGTTGGGATTGACCAACACAATATCAGGCTTATTGACCCAACATTTTTGATGGGTTTGCATTGTTCGATCCCAATAGAGTTTAGTGCTATCCTTTGCAAACACTTGAACCTTGAATGTGCCACACCATGTACTCAATGCTTGCCAAGCGTGGGCAACCAAAATTAATATGACTGATGGTCGCACTGGCAAGGCAGGTTTCGACCGCTCTGTCCTTCATTATAAAATTCCAGAATTTGAGGTTAACCAACAATATCTACATTTACGCATGGTAATCTGATTTTGAAACTTAGCAGAAAAAGTTTTTGGTAAACTTTTAAACTGTGGTTAACAAAAGCTTTTCTGATTATTTTGAAATATAATTGCAATGCTTATTTATAGTATAGATGTTATTGGATAAGCTCAAATTAATGAGATAACGGTAATGTTGTATCCATTAAATGGATAATTATTACCAAATACTTTCGCAAGAACCATCCGTACAGTTCCTTCCATCTCCACACCTTCACTCACTCAGCAGTGCATGCAACCAAAAGCATAAAGTTTGCACCGGGCAGATTAAGGCTGTTCCGACCCATATAAAGTTGTTTGCACACATAACGCAAAAAGTATTGCACTTTAAGCCACGAATTAAGGTGGCCCAACCCGGCGGCCTCAACTCATTTGCGGGCACGGTACAAAACCGTGCTGTTGCGCTCTGGGACCTTCTCTGTTTCTAAGGATAAGACAGGCTCCGTGATGAGGAAGATGCAACCTGTCCACAAAAAAGACAATGTGCATAGTGTATGATTTGGTAAGATTTACGAAAATTTTAATTTCAAAACGACTTATAGCTAAAAGTAAACCACGACCGCTGTAGTAAAAAATCTAACAAAAACCAAATAGATTAAAAATCTTGATTAAATAAGCTATGTCTGATGACTAATCTTTTTAAGATGTTCTTACTTTATCATTGCGTAATCCACCTCCAAAGTTATTGTATAAAACGCTCGAAAAATCCGAACTTTCAGACGTTATAACTTGGAAACCAAACACAATTTTACAATGCCAATGGTCATCAGACATCTACTTCAATCAAATAAAGCTATTTTGAGCAAAATTTTGGATCTCTGACAAGAAATTTAGGCGTGATCTTCTTTCCCCTTTTGTATGGGGAGATGAGCGGGTTGGGCCACCTTAATAATAAAAGTTTAACCCTTTCCCCGCCAGGAACGTATATATCCGTCAGAGCAAGGCATTCTGCAGGCGCCATTGTCGGATATATCCGACAGAAAACTACTCCAATTCAAACATTATTAAAACTTTACTGATTACGAAATAATGTGTTTTATTTACATAATTGCTCAGTACATACTAGCGTTCATTAGATTTCTACTGTTTCAACAGTGGAAACACACTATTTGCAACAAAACAAACAACAATTCAAGACTGCATATTATCGAAATAATTGTAGTGTGGCGTACTAAGAAGGATTATGCCAAAAAAACTTGGCGGTGAAAGGGTTAATATAGTCATATTACTTTCAGCGAAAATAATTTCACAATTTCAGGATTATTGGTTTTGTTACAATTTATTTAAATACGATTTTTATTTAACAGCGCCATCTAACGGTGTAAAACTTCTAATCGGCAATTACAACGAAACCATTAAACCTGAAATTGTGAATATATTTTCGCTGCAACTACTACGGCTATATTTCATATTTTTTACGAATTCGTGCCTTAAATTGCAATACTTTTTTCGTTTTGTGTAAAAAAAATATTGTATGGGTCGGAACATCCTTAAGCAGTATTATTATTACTATTATTATTTAATCATGTTATATGTTTATTTACTTTTCATATCATTATCAAAATCGACAAGCTCTGCAAATCGAGCTCCTTGGATTCTTCACCTCACATGAATAATCGACAGAGTAAACAGAATGTTATACAAGTGTACACAATTGTAAGCATCAAATACAAATTTCCTGAAATTCCAGCCGATTCCTGTTGTGTGGCGATGTAGCGCGAGATATAAATAAACACTTCCTTAAGTGAATAATAATAGTCCGATCGCTCCCGATTTGGAATGCTTTTTTCCCGCTGGGACTTTATTGCAAATGAGAAAGTTGGAAGTCAGCCAACGGCACTTACTAAACACTAGTCGTGTAGTGCATCCATATCATGATTGACTTTGAAGAGGATAATTAGAACTTAGGATAAATCTTCAGATCATACCTAAGGCCCATTTCAAAAATAATTTTGAGTACATGTTTCCTACATCTGAAATGGTTATTATGATTGGTGCTTCCTTGCTGCTCACTGCGTAGTTGCATAAAGATCACAATATCGAAGTGTTGTAATTAGGTAGGCGTACCGGCAGGCGTTAGCTTATTCAATTCTGCGGCAATAGTTTGCCATGCAATGTGCTACTAATTGCCTGGCGGAATTCTGCACTTGTTAAGTTTTATTGGACGCTTGATTTTATTACGGTATTGTAGGGACCATTGCTCTCTACATACGATTTTTCCTCAGCACACCGATAACAAATGGCGCATAATCATAGTACAACCAATTCCTTTTGCATTTTGTAATCTATTTTTTATATTGGTGTATAATAAATAATTATATGATTACTATTTATGCCTGATTATCTTAAAATTCCCCCTTAATCTATCATGTGGTTTAAGGTCGGCCCGTAAGCATCAGAAAATTTCGCCTCCCATACAAACGTAGTTTACTAATAATTTGAAAACCACTATTCCAACATACTTGATATTTGGTATCTAATTTTAGGCTACAAATATCTGTGTCTGCATGCCTTTGTTTTTTCGGTAAATGTATTCTGGGTCAAACCACAGAGAAAACAAAATTCGTATGAAGATTTTCTTTTTGCTTTCATTTCATTCGGTTTGGATTCTTCAAAAAAACAAAAGCATGCGGACACAGATATTTGTTACCTGATATTATATATTAAATATCAATTCAATTGGAATAGCGGTTTCCAAATGATTAGTAAACTACGTTTGTATGGGGAGCATAGCTTACGGGCCGTTCTTAAGAACGCTCCCTAAAATTAAAGATAAAAGGAGGAACATTTAGTAGACATCTATAGTAACTCGTGCTATTGTTATTAAACACCATTTAGTAAATTCTCGAAACGCTAATACATTTGACAACATCAAGAAATGGGTAATTGTAAATTAATGTAATAATACCCCGATGAGGGTCTACTATGGTCAACGTGTCTGCTGGTTGGTTACGTTATGTTAGGGCGTTGCGTCATTCCGTGTCACGTGGCGTAGCGTAGCGTGTGAAGCCGGCAGCGCACGCCCTGCCATGCGGTCCTGCAGGAGGGCTGGCAGGCTGCCAACTCTTCCGTTCCAACAGACATGGCTGGTTCTCAAAAGCAAACTAGTGCAAATTAAACGGGAAAAAAAATCTAAAATTTAATTGGACCACAATTACTATTTAGGGTTTATTTGAAACTACCTAGCCTTTGCCGAGCGGCTTTGCATATGGAATTCGGGTTTTTTTTATCCATGTGTGCTAATAGACGACGTAGACTAAATATCATCCAAGTTTCATCTAAATAGTTAAGCAAGGCTTGATTCAAATATAATATTAGTGGAATTTATTCACTTTTATCATGAAAGCTTATGTTACTCACAAGAGTCGAAAATTTCTGCTGCGGGCCCGATTATGGCACTCGCAAAATCCTATCTAAGAACCCGGTAGAGTCCAACACATTTCTAAACGAAAGGTGCCCGCCAAGAGCAGTAAATGCCTCGGTTGTGATCTGTCAAGTAGCACGTTTATCTGTCCAGTTCACATATACGGCATAATTTTTCCTTTTTCATGACATAAACAACCTTCAAATGATTTTCTCAATCAAATGGTACCCTATTTGAAAATATCCCTAATTGTAGTTTAGTTTGAGTTGAAAAAGTGAAGTTTTTTTTTATTTCATCGTGAACTCAATTTCCAAACGGAGGTTCACTAGTTTTCCAGCAGGTGGCGACAGTTTGTATAAAGGAAACTCATTCGGGAAAGTTCGGCTGAGGTCGGTTTTATGCCGCGCCCCGCAACCATGGAGATAGATAGTTGTCAAGGTGTCAGATAGGCCATATCTATTTCCTCTCAATTAAATTCAAAAGTATTATAAAATATTTATTTACTGGTCAGCATGTTGCCATTCATAAACATTAATGGCGACATACCGATCAGTTTAGTCGGAGAGTCAAGTTAATAAAAAAACCTTATTTTAGAATATAATAAAAAAAACCGGCCAAGTGCGAGTCGGACTCGCACTAGAAGGGTTCCGTACAAGATTTAACCCCCACACAAAAAATCACGTTTTTTGTGTGGGGGTTAAATTTTTTAATTTAATTTTTTAATCTTACCTATTTTGTTGTTATAGCGGCAAAATAAATACACACTCTGTGAAAATTTCAGCTGCCTACCTATTACGGTTCATGAGCCCTGTGACGGACGGACGGACGGACGGACGGACGGCGGAGGCTTCGTAATAGAGTTCCGTTTTCACCCTTTGGGTACGGAACCATAAAAATCTATGGCATGAGTTACTAAAGATGTCTAATAAATGTTCCTGATTTTTTTTAATTCACAACATTTGCATTGGCCTAATATTTGATTATGAAAATTGGTTTTATGGAAACTAAGAGACTGTTGCATAAACATTAAAATAATTAACATAGTAATTAATCTCCAGTGAGATGCAGTAAGATCGGCTACTCGTCTTATCATGCGGCACGACTGATATGAAGAAAGATTGTTTTAAGCAACCTGACATGGATGGCTAATACCACACAACTACCGTTATGATATTAGCCCAATACTTGTACCACATACCACATAGCCAAATACCACATTCCAGAAGGAATTAGGTGCCATGGCAGGAACTTCTTTTTACGAGCACGGCTACATTTAACTGGATGGAAAACACAGACAATTTGGAAAACCAACTCAGACAGAGAAATAAAGTGGTGCATGAACGGAACAAGGATTTAAAGCCACACCCCTGGTATGCTAGGCCAGTCTCCGCGCCATTAGATAAAAATTGCTTTGCTTTACTGATAAAAACTACAAGGTAACTTCAGAGTGTTTATTGGACTAGCGGAACGCATCCGCGCCGGCAGGCGAGAAGGCAACGCATGTCGAGTCGGCTGCAGTTTTCGCGCTCTTTATGCGTTGACGGAAGCGTGCGTGCTACGCCATGTCGCCTGCATGCACATCCTTCATCTTTTTGTATTTTGCTTACTTACATCCCATTTTGGGATCCTGGATACTTCAAGATTATTTACACGTCAAAATCGCATGGTTGACAGTGTCAGTTTAAACCCTATTGTTTTTGTGACATTTTAGGAAGATTTCAAGATATTTTTCATCACATTGATGGCTCAATGTAACTGTGTATGAGGCATGGAGGTGAAGAAATAACAGGAGAACGAATGGAACTAAAAAAATGGCCTTATCACAATTGTGCCGCGGGAGGCGTGTCATCTTGACAGAACCTGCGGCCATTTTAGTCTTGCGTCACTAGCTGTCGCGGGCGAGTTTGACGTAAGATTTACTTAATTACAATACGAATTGTGCATTTTGTAAAATGATGCATTAACAACTTGACGAGACATAAAAAACATTCAGGAAAATCATATTACCTGTAAGTATACGCTAAATATTCGAAATAGTGGATATTTCACTTGAAAACATTTCTATGGGGATGGTGTTATGCCATCAATCAACACGAACTCAAAATAATCTTAATTCGCTACCTATTTTCATTTCTTTGCAGAATTCCTCTATTTAGCCAGAAATAGATATTATATAGCATGCAATTAGTATGTCTGTCTGTGTATTGAAATGTCTACTGCTGGATTTATGCTTACCCATAGAAATACTTCTTAAATTATATTTTATGTTATTTGCACGAACCAGCCTAAAATAAAACTCTTACTTGAATATACATAAGTCTGAATATGCGCGATAAAATGTTGACCTAATATATTTTTTTACAAAAAAGTTGTACCTTATATTAATAAAAATACTGAATCTAGCATTATGAAATGATATATAACGAATATTTAAAAGATAATTGCGTATTTGTAGAAAACAGTGCCAACTTATTTTGGTAAAAATTTTGGAAAATTCGGCTTCCATCATTAAGACAAAATATAATAAAAATACGCTTATGAAAAGCCATTGAGGACTTGAGTGGGCACTCTGCTTGGAGCACTCAAATAACGCAAGTCTATATGATATTTACGTAAAGTTCAAGGTCAAGATAATTACGTAAAGTTAGTACCTGAAAGGAGTGCGCCTGTACCGGAATCACTAACCAAAAAACCGGCCAAGTGCGAGTCGGACTCGTACACGAAGGGTTCCGTACCATCTTACATGATTTCACCCAAAACTCACGTAAGGGGGCTCCCCCTTTAATTTTTAATATTTCAAAATGTTTGCTATTTGTTGTTATAGCGGCCATAAATGTTCACAATCTGTGAAAATTTCAACTATTTACCTATTATTGTTAATGAGATACAGCCCTGTAACAGACGGACGGACGGAGGGACAGACGGGCGGATGGATGGACGGACAGCAAAGGCTTAGTATTGGGGTTTCGTTGGCACCCTTTGGGTACGGAACCGTAATAAAACCGAATTCAAACATTAAGAAGTGGAAAATAACACCAATTTTTGGGTCGGTGACATATTGGTGTTATTCTTTGGTTGGTTGGCACCGAACCCAAAAATCGGGTATTTTCCACTTTTTAGTGTTTGATGTCGGTTAAAAACTAATACTAAAATGTTGATTGATTTGAATTAAGGTCTCTCTGTCCTATTTTTAGACAATTTTGCCAGTGTCCAGTTAGGCTTAAATACGGGATTAGTGCTACATTGGCGCATTTAACAGAGAATGCATTTCACACACTTACGTATATTTGTTAGTCATTGTCTTTTCTCGCTATAAATTCTGATGAAACAGCATTTCTTCCGAATAAATCTTTGAATTAATGCAGGGATGGTAATCAGATTTTGAAAAAACCTTTTTCTGATTATTTTCAAAATCTGATTACCTAACTAGCTTCAAATTAATGAAATAACGGTAAAGTCGTATCCATTAGATACAGAAAATTATCGAATTCAGGCAGTTTACAAACTTTACATAATTGTTTAATAAAAAAACCGAAGTCACAAACCCAATATACATAGGCTATGTAATCGCCTAAATTTATTTTTATATTTTTAGATTCTCTTTCATTATTTTCTAATTACGATGTGTTACATATACATATAAGAACATGCAAATAAAACGCCTTTTCAAAATATTTGTTTGTAATTCACTATTTCAGAAAAGTAATTACGAACAACAATTTACAAATGGATCAATGGACGGTGATGTTTTCATCCCGCTCAGCGCCGCGGCATTACCCCCTGCTTCACTTGCCACCACGTTGCTCTAATGAGCAATATTTTTGCTAATTTTTGCAACCAAATTATTTGTTGGCTATGGTTTGCATAACATCTTTTTAACTCATGTAGTTTTCAATGGGTTTGACGGCCGGATTCAGCCAGTATTTATTAGATATTTTTGACTCGGCACTCGCTGTCATCATCACGAATGAGGAATGACGTAACGACCATCTGGTTTATTAAAAAATAATTCTTATTTTTATCAGTTTACCTACCAATTTGGGAGACGTCAAATTGGATTTTTCTCCGTTTTCATCATTGCGCTACAAATTTGTACGGCAATAAAATGTTGTAAGTTGCGTTACGTCATTTTTTGCGCGCTCGTTGTATGGACGTTATTTCTCCAGTTATTTCTTCACCTCCATGGTATGAGGTTAACCCTTAGATGAAAAACTTTTTCATCTAAGGGTTAACCGGCAAAAACATTTTGTGGACTTGATACAATTTTACCAAAGCCATGACTCTTGACACCAGAAGTGGTTGGCCCGTACTTCGACCAGAAAGAATAAGTTACAATTAATTGGTTTAACAGTCTGGAGATCATCTGGAGATGCATCGCGTAGTCTGTGTTTTATTTAAATTACTATTCTTGATCTGTGATTGCACAAGAAGTTAACTTATACCCATGGAGGTGAGTTATTTCTTCACCTCCATGCTTATACCTAAACAGCAATAAATCAGCAATCATACTTAGATGAAAAAGAAAGAAAGATTCTTTTTCATCTAAGCAATCATGCTGATTTATAATAGTTCTAGAAGAAACATGAAAGTTTCAGTAATCATTCCATACGAGCATAGGTACACTTAGCACGCACGTATTTGTGCCATCAACTCTAAATAGGGACCGCTGCTGGTGGCTATTAAATTTAGCCACAGCCGGGAATGTCCAGCCATGCGGAACTTGGACTTGTCGTAAAAGGCACTGGCGACTGCTACGGCGACCAATGAGATGACGAACTCGATTTACAATTTTTTGGCATCGGTAAGTTTTCTCGGTCTTCCGGACATGCAATTTCACCCTAATTGCTCTCTGGAATATTGCTTTGCCATTCTTTTATCACTAATTAGTTCTACATGTGTAAACCATTTTAACATATTCTTCTCTATGTTTGTCACAACCGTTTCTCTTTTTTATATTACACTATTCTCCTATCACGCTGTTTCGTATCTTGTAATTTTTGTTAAAATATGTATTTTTTAAACGTTAACATTCTAATCTCATTAAGCGTACGGGACTCATATGTATGCTTTATTCATATAACACAACAGCAACATAAAATGATGATTGGCATAAAATAAATCCCCCAAAACAACATTTCCTACAAAAAAATATCATTTAAGCTCATTTCCATCGTTGGGAATAATTTCCTCCCAAAAATTGTTCTTGTTTATAACTATGATAACACTATTTGGTATATTTAAACACAGCTCATTTAAAAAAAATCTGTGAAAATGTTTTTTTTCTCATAACGAATGTTAAAATTAGCTTACTTTGATATCACTATTTTTTATTATTATTTTATTATTACTATTATTTACTAACACAAATGTCAGAGACATTTCGTGTTTATCACAAATGTTTATTTATAATTGACGAAATTCATATTATGATTGACTTGGAAATAATTAAGTTCGTTTAGTGATGATGACATTTGTTGTTGAAGTCTTCAATTGTTTTTTTTTTAGCGAATATTCTGCTAGTGCGATCGAAATTCTTATTTGCCCTCACGTAGCAGCCGTAAAGAGTCGGCTGCTGCGTACGGACGTACCTCATGAACAGCCCGAAACATCGAAGGCGGTCTCCTCCGGCCGCATGAAAAGCCGGAGTTTTATTTAATCTACAAAGTGTAATAGGAAGAACGCTCCGAAAAAGACACCATCTTTCCAAAATATAGACCATTTTTCTTATTAAAAGTGTAAGTAATTATACAATGAAAAGGGTGTTAACAATGAAAACATGCATGTCTACTCGATTAATATCAATCGCATCGTAATTTTGGGCGTGATGGTGTGAAAATATTCTTGACCGTTATTCAGATAGACAGAACCATACATCACAATCATAGACGCGAGATACGAACCCCTACATATTTCTATTTTTGTATCTCTACATTTGAAAATATTTCTGTCGCGTCACATGTTTGCTCTTCGGTACCAGAAAGCCACAAGTACACTTTCCGATGCGCGGCCATTTTGACAACTGCGCGCAACGTCTCGAGTGCACAAAATGGCGTCGCTCTTCGCGCAATGTTGCAGCGGTAAATATACACAGAACGGCGTGGTTGAATGAGTTCGAGTGTCCGTACCGCGTGGCGTCTTCAGTCGGTTCCGTGCCGGTTGCTGTAAACGTGAAAAGTTGGTGTTCGCGGCTCAGCGACTGGCCTGGTCTTTCGCTGTGGTGTTGGCACGTTCCGTTTCGTCGCATGTGAAACAGGCTGTTCGTGTATTTTACCCTTGTTGAGTTTCGTGGTGAGTTTTGGGTTCATCATTTTGTTGCGTGCGTATGAAATGAAAACAGATACGAATTTGACTCTATTGAAGCTTCTAGTTATATTTTTTCTAGTTGTTGCACCTATGATTTTGATTGACGTGTTGTTCACTCGACTAAGGTACTCTAGAATATCCAGTGTATTCCAGATTTCTGGCATTGTTGCCAGGTGACAAAAATATTTAATATACTTTTGAAATGAACTTTTACGATGGAAAATTAAAGGAATCTCCATTAGCACTTCGCTCTGTGTAGATATTTTCTGACTTGGTCTCCCCGTATATTATAGGTTGCCGTGTGTGCTCTCTTTAGTATTTTTATGAAGCACAGAGCTGATAACCCGCGCAGAGGGTTATGCTCACGATAGTTTTCTAGCTAATGACACTAATGCATAAAATCTTGGTTTCCATGCTTCGCAGATATTTTTTTATAGATCTATCTGTGAGCAGATTAGGAAGCCCTCCCCGAAGAGGTGCCAGACGACACCCGTGGGCACTACTTTTACAGGGGCTGCGAAAACCATGCCGGCCGGCCAGGTGCCATGCCATTTCACACAAGGTTGTTGTTTCGGGGAAATACCTCGGCCTTCCACTGTTTACCGATCCTATTGATAAATTATCTAGATGATCGGTTGGTTCTTATTTTGGGAATGTCGACTGGTCAATGTCGAATGGTGTCCTTCCCCGCCTGTACAACATATCTTCTGAGTTGGAGGGTCTTTAAATTCTAGGATACCTCGGGGTCATCGACGAGACGCACGGCACGGCGGCGGCGGCGGCGCCCGCCAAGGTGGCCAAGTAGGTACTTAGCTGTTTTAGGGCGTGTTCTTAGTTAATTACCTTTTTAATTAAATCTAATTTGAGTCTCCGTACCAGGCTCTTGTTTATCGTTAATTTCTTACAGAGTCCTGAAATAACTGATTCATTAATATTTAACTTTAGGTATATTCGCACCATATGAATAATTTTATTTTTCATAGCAGAAACTATGCTATATAGAAAACCATCGCCAAAATAGGCATATTGTTTTCATTTTTTTTGTTATTTCTTACAAGTAGTAAGAGAATGCCTAAAAATACCCAAAAAATACATAAATCATGTCAGTTTATGATATAATGCGTAGACGAACAATTCGAAAAGTTAATGGCATTCAGTCTTAGAACAACACCAATAGTTTTGAGCGTTTCCAAAGTATATGGTACATTCTGAAATATGCAATTACTGGTGCTGTTTACAAAATAACCCTCCTTCTTGCGCAGTCGGGGAAAAAAAAAGAAGCGAAACGCTCTCAAAAGTAAAACAGCATAAAAATGGTACATTCCTGGCAAATACATATTTCACCGTAGACGGACACAAATAGTATCTGCCGACAGGGGCGCGGGGGTGGGCAGGAAATGTTCCCAGTTAGTTTTAATTGCTCGGAGCCGGCAAAGTAAATATAAACGTAAATAGGACCCGGGAAATAAATGGCTAGCTTTCTCTGTTTAGAGCGGGCAAATGCGACTCGTAGTCGAGGAAACAGGTGGTTTTTCAGCAGTTGGTCGTACCAGAAGTCACCTCTGCGGAAGAGTGACGGTGGGTGCGAAAGGCGATATTAGTCCTAAATTTTCATTATCCACAGGTTTCTGGTTAATGGAAAGTTGAAAGTTCTATGCACGTAGCTTAAAAACCGTTCTTTTGTTGGTTGGTTTCTTGGAGAGATTCGTGACCTACAGGGAAACTACACAGAAAGTGTGGCCTATTCTGCCCGCCCAAACGGATTGGATAGTACCTAAGACTTGAGTACGTGAAAGCGCGTGGGCGGTGAACGGACGCCTATAAACGGTGCACACCGATGATCGCACTTGGGTTCTCGACGCTCGTGCACAGTTTATATCCATTTTGAATTGTAAATGAACGAAAATGTTGATTTTTTGTGATTAAAACCTTTTTTTTATTTTTGATTGTGTTAGTCTCAAAGGTTTCAGCAGATACAAAGGACAGCTAAGCATTCATAAAAGAGTAAAACATGACCTTTGTTGAAAAAATATATTTAAAGAACATTTGTACACATTTCCTGTTTTGATTGGATTAAGTTTAATGTAGCCGCGCAATGAAAGGAAGGTTTTGCATGGCACCTTGTTACCCATGTGGTGGCTTGGCCTGATACCGTGCCGTCCAAGTCCAGTCACATAAAAAAAAACGTTATCTCGAATCTTTAATCGTGAAATCGCGATCTCGCTTCGCAAACCCCACGAATTCTCGTCGACTCGTACAAATTGCTAGCGCCAAAAGTGACACTCCCTTTTGTCGCTGCGGCGGCGCCGCCACGCCCGCGCCGGCTCGATCGTGGGGCATTTCCGAAATTTCAGATTTAGCAATCACGTCACTCCGTCCCGTGCGCCGCAATGATTAATGGCCGCCCGGTCGGGTGACGAAAATCGCGCTCTCGGAAAACAATCGGCGGCGAGAATTCGGTTGGCGGGAACTCGCCATTTCGGACAGAGATTGCCTTTTGACGGATAATCTCTGTACCGTGAAATATGTGGGGAACTTATATATTATACTAGCTTTTGCCCGCGCCTTTGCTCGCGATGATGCAGATTTTATTTTTCTGTACGTCAGGCATCATGTTGCAATTTGTTAATGTCAGTAGCCCGAGTTTGTTATACCAGACCCTGTCTAAAAGTTATTTTCTATCTCTCGGGAATAGTACTTTAGAAATGTCCTAACAGCGTGTATGCGAAATTTCATGTTGATTGTTCGAGTAGTTAGTGCGTGAAAGTGTAACAAACAAGCTCACTTTATTAGTTAGGACACCATTATTTATTTGTTTTGTAAAGGGTTGGTAGAGCCTTGTTTAGGATTTAAAATATACTCAATATGTCAGGGCCGACAGCCTTTATATGATACGCAGCCGTACCTTAAAAGATCACTAACAGCGTCCGCCCGTTTGTTTGTCTTTTAATTAATAAATTAATTAAACTTTAAATAATTATTTAAATAGAAAAGATAACAATATCGTAACCAAGAACCATTTTCATCACTAATATAACAACATAATCATCATCACTCTCCCAATACTTGTAAAATGTAATGTCTGTGTGCCCGCTTATAACTTGAAAACTACTGATCTGATTTTGATTCAGTTTTGTATTTGCGTATAACTTGATTCTTTTATTCCATCACATGATGAATATCATAACGACACAGTGTTGATGAGAAAAGCCGCGGAAAACTGCAGGTTTTTCATCAGAATTCAACGCGACCGAAGCCGCGCCTTGTGCAGTCCTACTCCACAGATCATTCCTCACATCGATATTGTGTGGATAATGTGCTTAAAAAGGTACCAAATGCGAGTTTGCCTCAACATTCGATACACCGCGAAGGAGATTTTTTTCGGCTGTTTGCCATGCGCCTAGAAGCTGGTGGAAATTCTATTGAGAAGGTCCACCAGCATGCAAGGTGCGTAAACACTGGGGGCGGACAGTATTTTTTTTGGATAGAAAACAAGCGATACGGTGCAAACGACACCCGTAAAGAAAATACTCTTTCTCAAAGGTGATATAGTTCTTGGAGGTGAAAAAGTTCCCGAATGAGATTGGTGTTCGAAACGGTCAGGTACGAAGCGCCCGTAATCGGGAGCAGAAGCGATCGAACCGTATTGCACATCGACGTTGCTTACCCCTCCGGGGAAACGGCCTGAAGCTTTGTATGTATGTGTGTAATTCAAACCTCGTTTGAATCCACCTCGAGGCGTTGGTCGCCCGCAGCGGCCGGCGCGCCGCGGCCGCCCGGCGCGCGCTGCCATTAAATAGGCGTGCCGTTATCGCGGGCGCACAGACGAATGCTTTTCCTATTCCGCTGCCCGCCCGGGGTCTCGCAGCTTCACCGCCGCAGCCAAGGCTGTGGGGTTGCCAGGTGGCTCGATTAAAAAACCGGCCAAGTGCGAGTCGGACTCGCACACGAAGGGTTCCGTCCCATCGTACAAGATTTAACACATAAAATCTCATTATTTGTATGGGAGCCCCCTTTCATTTTTATATATTTTGTTATTTTGCCTATTTGTTGTTATAGCGGCAAAATAAATATACACTCTGTGAAAATGTAAGCTGACCTATTACGATTCATGAGATACAGCCCTGTGACGGACGGACGGACGGACGGACAGCGGAGGTTTAGTAATAGGGTTCCGTTGGCACCCTTTGGGTACGGAACCCTAAAAATGTGAGGTCCCGGCGATTTGGCGCGAACGGGAAAATGCTGAGGCACGTAGGCATACGCTTCAACGCTTAAAGTATGTTTCATTACACTTGGCTTCAAGATAATGCGGAGTAGCCATAGAACTGCATCGGAAGTATACGCAGTTGAAGACGCATCTTGGTGTAGTTTGACTACAAGGATATTAAATAAATTATTTTAAATAAACGTTACGGGGAACTTGAATGGGACAACATGGGTATTAACATTAAGGTGGCCCAACCCGCTCATCTCCCCATACAAAAGGGGAAAGAAGATCACGCCTACATTTCTTGTTAGAGATCCAAAATTTTGCTCAAAATAGCTTTATTTGATTGAAGTAGATGTCTGATGACCATTGGCATTGTAAAATTGTGTTTGGTTTCCAAGTTATAACGTCCGAAAGTTCGGATTTTTCGAGCGTTTTATACAATAACTTTGGAGGTGGATTACACAATTATCAAAGTAAGAACATCTTAAAAAGATTAGTCATCAGACATAGCTTATTTAATCAAGATTTATAATCTATTTGGTTTTTGTTAGATTTTTGACTACAGCGGTCGTGGTTTACTTTTAGCTATAAGTCGTTTTGAAATTAAAATTTTCGTAAATCTTACCAAATCATACACTATGCACATTGTCTTTTTTGTGGACAGGTTGCATCTTCCTCATCACGGAGCCTGTCTTATTCTTAGAAACAGAGAAGGTCCCAGAGCGCAACAGCACGGTTTTGTACCGTGCCCGCAAATGAGTTGAGGCCGCCGGGTTGGGCCACCTTAATGGAGATTTTCTCAGTCATCTTCGCTTCGCCGATGACATTGTTCTTCTGTCAAACTTCAGACCATGCTGGAAGACCTTTATGAAGCATCGGTAAAGGTAGGTCTAAAGATGAACCGGGACAAAACCAAGGTCATGGCGACCGAGGTTATGACGGGAGCACAAATCGTTATCGACGGAGAAGGGATCGAACAGGTTGAAGAGTACGTATATCTCGGCCAAATTCTGCGGCTTGGTAAACAAGGACTGACTAAGGAGGTTGAGAGACGAATTCAACTGGGTTGGGCTGCCTTCGGAAAGCTTAAATACGCTCTGAGGTCTGACGTTCCGCAAAATTTAAAGACCCGGTTATATGACCAGTGCGTCCTCCCGGTTATGACGTACGGATGTGAAACGTGGACTCTGACGGTCGCCGTTGTCCAAAGGTTGAAAGTTGCCCAGCGAGCAATGGAGCGAGCCATGCTGGGGGAATATCGCTACAGGATATGGTGCGCAATGAGGCAATTCGCCGACGTACCAAAGTAGTCGATATTGGACACCGGGTGGCTAAGCTCAAGTGGCAGTGGGCTGGTCATGTCAGCCGAAGAGACGGCGACCGTTGGAGTAACCGTGTCCTACACTGGCGGCCGTGGACAGGAAAACGGAGTGTGGGAAGACCACCCGCCACGTGGGACGACGACATAAAGTGCGTTGGCGGAAAGCAGTGGTTCCGTACCGCTGAAGGCCGAAAGGACTGGAGGAAAATTGGAGAGGCGTATGTCCAGCAGTGGACGCAAACACGCTGACTGACTGAATACTTTACGATTGCGCGTCTGCACACAATCCGCTATAACGTTTTGTTTCAGAACCCATAATAATACATGGCAGGGTTTAGCTCGATTGGATTTTACATTAAATTGTGCCTGATATTGTGTGTTTTGCTGTTATATTTTGAAATATTTACGTTATACCTATATACTGAGTAAAGAATACTCGAACGAACCTGGGTATAGAAATCCATACCTCCTGGTCTCCAACCACTGCACCGGTGCACCGCCTCCCCTGACGTGGTCTGATTAAACGCCGCCGCATTGTTTTCGCTAATGTGTTGTGCCTTTGCTTTCAGCTGCACAGCGCTTGTAGTCCCTAGTTGTAAATTGGCAAATGATGCAGATGAATGCGCGCCTGACTTTAGTTGGTATAGGCATCAAAAAATTCGCACAAGAAGTAGTTTTGATAACATAGTTTTTTTATTGATTTAAGAGTATATGGTTATGTATGGTAGCACTTCGGGTAAAAGCCATGGAGGGAGGCTTTGCTGGCACATACACACTGTTTTCTCAAAAAAAACCATGACCGTCTTGAATGAATGTTGAATGAATACCTCTGCATTCCACAGTTTACACCATACGGATAAAAAGAATCCTCAGGATAGGTTGCTTCTTATGAGAGGAATGTGAATAGCGAATGGGTGCATAGTGAGCGTTGAGTGATGTTAGAAAGGGAACGGAGGGATGGCATAACGCCATCTTTCCGAAGAGAATTCCCCGTGGTACAGACTATGAAACACTAGACTGCCTTGATTTACTTTTACTGAGGGTATATTACCTAAATATGAATATAAACTGAAAATAACCCTACATATTTCAAGGAATGTAACATGTCTGTATGTATAATCGACCGTGAAGCAAGGACACAGGACACAGAAAGAGCCCAGTAAAAAGAACTACTTTACGAATATACTGCAAGGCTGGACCCGAACCAGCAAAACATACCATTCGCGGGTATTGCGTCTGCCAATTTATAACCCTACATATTTGTTATAGTCTTTCAAGAGCAGCCTTAGCTTTAAGTCTGAGTAAATTGATTATATTCAGGGCAGGCGAATATTAAACCTTAGGTTGCAACGGTGTGAAAAATATGTGAGTTTAATGAAGATAAAATGTCTTAAGAATCACCTCACGCCAAGGAACCGACTTCGAGATTTTCAGTGTATTTCTTGTTGCAGGCCCGCGAAGAGGAACTGGCCACCAAGACTCGAGAAATGGAGGTGCTACGCAAGTCCAAGCAGTTGCCGAGGTCGGATCAGACTTCAGCCATCCAGGCGGAACTGGCTAAGGTAATGGTTCCTCTGTAGGATATGAAGGATTGATTTGTGTTTTTCCATGAAATGGAAAATGGTGTGCATGCAGAATATCGACCGAAGCTATTACTGAATACAAAACGAAGCCATACAACAAGTGCGTGCATTTTCCTAAATCAGCGTAATTATTTGTTTGTTATTATGTAGCGCGGCAGATGGCGTTCCTCAAAAAGGTGCCCGACGAGGCCCATGAGCTATTGAACCTTCACAGGGATTTCGAAAACCATGCCAGCCGGCCAGGTGTTTCTTAACATCATGTTTGAAGAATTGTATTTCCGCCGTTCAAGTACGTATAACTTTGGTTTTGATTCGAGGAATGAGCAATCCCTGCCTATTGAGCGATGAAAAGGGACGGAGGCATGGCGTCTGCATCTTCAAAGAGCATACCCTGTCCTTCGGAGTTGGAGTGTCTCTTCCTCAGGGTCATCAATGAGACGCACGGCACGACGCTGTATCCAATCGGAGAAGCCAAGCGGGTACATACTTAGCTGAACCGTCCCACAGATGCGAACAATACACCACGCAAGACTATATGCACCAGGCATCCATCAATCCCAAATATCGCATAAAGCGCTAGGCAACTTGAAGCTACAAATTGTGCCGGGGATGATGTGGAATATATCGCTATGAAAAAAATAATAAACCTGTAATTAATATACGTAGTAAAATCAAAGCACAATATTCTGATTAGTAACTTTATTTCCAAAAATAATACACCGAGGGCGCACAGGCGCGCACGTACGTTGCGCTAGCTGGATTCAACTCGACTCTTTTAAACCAATACCCATGACTAGAGATGGAAACACTTCCTTCCTAGTGATGTTATCAAATGTATCGACTCGATATAATTTCCGTTTTGTTTGGTGTCGTTCGTATAGGTTGATATAGTTTGAAGTTGGTTACTGTTAACGGTGTTGTTTGTTGCTCTTTGGCATTTTACGTGTTTTTGGTGTTCTATTGAACTCGTTTTCTCACTCACTCACTCTTTAGTGCTCTTTGAAATTCTTTGAATTATTAAGTGGTGTTTGGTGTTGTCAACGAAACAATGGGTTGTGTGGGTTCCAGCACTTAAAAATAATAAAAGTGGTCCCACTGGAATTCTACCCGAGATGTTGAAACAGTCGTTTAAGGGGTTTGTCGTTCGTAGTTACGATTCCACGTGAAACTGTATGCCCTCTTGCTTACTTACTAGGTATTTATTACAGTAGTTCTATACTTCTTCTAAAATTGTATACTTCAAAGAATCCTCGATTGAAAACTAAATTAGAAAAAGTACAGCAATGTTTCGACGACCGGAGCAAGTTATCCTAAAATAAACTAGCCCCAAAAATATTATAGTCGATAGTGCATTTAAAAATAAAGGTAATCATATAATTTCCGTAACGACAATGACTGGAAATGCAGGCGAAATGAACCATGATATCGTTCCTTCGAGACAAAGCAATTATCTGTCTCTTGGCGATCAGACGCCAGATACACGCGGCCATTTTCACACAGCATGAATATCTGGATTGATCTTGTTATCTGGGCGTATTATATATTTTAGCAAAGACCCTTTTTTATTTAATTAATAAAATGTTTACCCATATACCTTATAATGTAGTAAATTTCATAATGGTGATCTTGAGACAAAGCATTTAAGGGTGGAGTGCACAATCCCTGGTTAGTATTATATTTATGGTTATTATAGACCTTTCCGCTTTATTCTTAAGGAGAAAAAGAAGGATTGATATATTTTAATTCTAAAATTATCACCAACCAGATATTGTGCACTCTATTCTGCATACATTATTTAAAATAAATAAGGATCGTCCTAAAGTCATTTTTTTGTTATCTAAAGCACTTGGTGAATTTTCAAGATAAAAATGGCAAGACAGCTTTTTTGAAAAAGTAGATTATCTATTTTACGATACAAAAAATGGTAAAATGACATGAAATGAAATGAATAAAAAAATACATTATGTATTGGATTTGGGCTTACCAGAATTGGACGTACAGACTTAGTATTGAAGTCGGTGAACGCTCACCGTATTTAACGTATTTAGCCCCCTGTTTAATGATCTAAATAACTGCGTTGGTTTCAATTGGTAAGGTTCTACCTTTCTTCTTCTACAATCCTGTTAATAAGCTCCCCATAAATCAACAGATAAGGAAAAGCAGAATCCGCACTCCGAAAGCGAAGAAAATTAAACTGTATTTTAAAACGGTTTTTTAACATTGACTCATACTTACAATGCAAATTTCAAAATTACTTCCCACCTCAGTAATTTGTGGCGACTTATCAAAGACAAGTTCGGGTGTTGGTTGTTGCCTACGGAAATTTGAACTGTCGTAGTAACGTTTGTTTGAAAACCCGCGTTAGCGGCCGGAGTCGCGGTCACTAAGGAAATGAGACTAGATCAGCGTTTTCCAATCTTTTGTTAAACGCGAGCCGCTACGATATCCATGTTTACCGCTTTGGACCTCTCGAATAAAAAACAGTATATCATCATGTTTTCTTTTAAAAATGAGACTTAAAAATTTCATAACTTTAACGTGACTGGTGTTTTTTTTTACTTTTTTATGCTCAAGTGATCATACGTAAGTAGATATATCCTCAATTCTGACTAAATTTCAATAAATTGGCACAATAATGATATGTCGTCAGATAAATCAGTAAATGTTTTAACGCTGTTTCTCATATTTCCAAATGATCTTTTTTTTTTTGCTACTTTTATGGAAGTATTAGACGGCTAATATTCCACATGATAATCCTTGTATTACACGGAAACATTGAGCTGGATGAACGCACGAAAAATCATCATTGCCACTTCGACCATCTTCATTCAAAGCTATAAGGGCTTACAATAAAAGATATTATGGTGTTAATTAAAATTCTTTTATGAGGCCGAATCAAAACTTTTATCGATCTCGTTGATATTCCTAGGTGCTAACGATGGTATGGTCCAAACGTAAATAACATTTTGTTGTACGACTTAAAACAAATCGTCTTCCCCATACATTTTTGTAAATACCACAACGATATCATAAACATGCAGCCATGCTTTATCGCCGCTTATAACCCGTTTGAGCAGTTCTGAGTCGACAGCAACTTCACCCAACATTTGCTGGGTGTCTGCGATACTCCCTTTATTGAAGATTTAACTATTTTGGTACGAATTTGGCGGTCAGTTGAGACATGCCCAACATGCTGGTGATATGGATTCACAAGGTCGGTAAGAGAAACCAACTCCCTCTGCTACCTCTATTATAGTTATTCGGCGATTGGAAAACACAATTTCTTTCATTTTGTAGATGATGTCATCAGTCGTCGATGTTCTTGGCCGCCAATGCCTCTCGTCATTTTCAACGTCTTCAAGCCACTCTTCGAAACTTTTAAACCAATCATAAATGGTTATTTTCTTCTTGCGAATTTTTGAAAAATAGCCGATCACAATAAAACTTTACTAATTAGTTTATCTATAAAAAAATCAACTTCGCATCCGAAATTGTCATATTAATTATGAACATGTCACTAAAATAAAATCACAGTTAAAATGACTTAATAAATTCAGATCTCAAATATTCCGTGTATTCTTTGATCAGCCTTGCAAATTTGGGTTAAGGCATGTTCGCAGACTCTAGATTGGAAATCGCTGCACTAGATGCTTCAAACGTGACGTCGTCTGAATTGGAATATATTTCTAGGCGGAAGCGTCCTAAATGGAGGGAGATTATAGCTTGCAAGTCATGTAGATAACCATGAATGCATAGATTTATTTATCATCATAGGTGTTTGATATAACTATCGACTTATCACAACTTCTTGAAAACAAGTTAACTAAACCAAACTGCCATCGTGGCCGCCAAACCCGACAGTGATGCACAAATTACATCTTTTCCAGAAAATCCTAAATTTTCACATAAATACTTCTATACATCCGTTGTGCCCATGCTCGCCTTGAGAAGTAATGTAAAGGAAAACCTTTTGGGACGGTTATACTCTTCACCGAATTGAATACGATTCCAAAAGGGTAGCACTCGGATTGGCCCTCGGTCCGATCCGAGTTTCGGCGGTCGGAGAACGGTCGGAATGGTCCGGGCGGTCGGAACGCTCCCCGGAGAGTGTGGAGTGACGGCGCGAGCGATTACCCCGGTCGGGGGCTAATTTATGTGTTTGGGGAAAATTATCCCGACCAGAGGCTCACCTTAAATTGAGCGAGCAGTTTTTTGTTTCTTTTTCCTGTTCCGCGCGATGAAGTCGAAGTCAGTTGAAAGCCTTAAAATAAATCTTATTTTGGACGAAACCATAAAATTGATGTTTGGGCAAATTTAGATGAATCATAGGAAAGAATTTTCAAAGTCAAGGGATTTTTTTCTTTACAATAACTTAAAACTTTATTAAACACTTCCAACTGAAGATTTATTTCAGGAAAATTTCAAGATGCATAGGAAACTTAACAAGAATATTTAAATAAAGGTATCGATGTCTTCACAAAAAACTTGAAGGTATTATGAATAAATGTATGATACATTTAACTAAGTTCTTAGGATTACACCGTATGTACATATTTTAACACCGTTTCCGGTGAACACCGAAACGGCTTTCATAGGTGTAACATGTCGGCTCAGAGAGATATATAAATAATCAATGCACAGATATAACCAACAAGGAGCCTACAAACATTGAATGTGTATAGTAAAAAACATTGAATATTTAAAATACACATTGCGTTAAAATATTTTAAAACAGAACGTAGTGTGGTCCGATCCTTGTTGTCAACTTCAGATTTAACTACAAGTGTAGAGCTAGGCGACGCTGTCTGGTCTAGACCAGACCACTCGAGGGAGCGAAGGGAAGGGACGGCGAAACTTTCCCGTAATTAACCTCACCCGCACAGAGGCTTCGTGGAAGTTTTGCTATACACACCGGGTGCTAATGTTAATTCGAGCTTAAACTTGGACGAATTTTGTTCATTGAAATGTGCAAATTTCCGAAGAGATGTAGCTAAACTATTACTATTCTTTGGCAAACTTCATTTTGTGTATCATATTTTTATCCATAATTGAACTGTAAATTTAAGTTTTTCATACTTATTTGATGGCTGTCTAATGATTTTGTTGAGTTTATGACACTAATTATAGTATTTTGTCACTTATTTCTGGTATTTTTTTTGTTCTTGATCAACATTCTTTAATTAAGAGGTGACACATACGGATAAGAACACAATTTTAAAACATGGCATGTTTTTTTAGCTTTATTTCAATTCTAGCGTAAAAAATCATTTCATTCAGAATCATACATTCGTTTTTATTAAATTAACCTCGGCGTTCCTGATATGCTAAATGTCATACTCGAACCTGGTTCAGTATTTATGGACAATATTTCAGAGTTGTTTCTTCTTCAGGCCACGTCCAACCTCGCGCAACACCGCGAATACATCAACTCGAAGTTAGCGGCCTTAAGCAAGTATACGGCTCGGCTCGACTCCGTCATCAGTTGGGTCATGGAGACCAAGACCAGGATCAACATCTCCAAAGACCTCCCACAAAAGGATAGAGCGAGGGTCCTCGACAATATAATGGTGAGATAAAGTTTTGTTACTTAGAATATGTTGTCTGAAGAGTAAATATTTTGGCAGTCTACTAGTTGGTCACTGATATCTTAAATCAGGTGACTACTGATAGGAAATTCTTTAAGTTCTAAGCAAAATCTGTGATTTATTGTCATGCTGCGCGATAATCTCGTTTTAACAAACTGACGTAGCATGATTTGTCCCGTTGATTCTAGATGACCGTCAAGGACCGAGAATCAGACGTCAACGAAGTGCTCGAGAATTACAACAATATCGAGAAGGAGTGCACGGCAGCCAAGCAGACCGTGTCGGGCGAGATTCGCGAGCGAGTCAACAAGCTGAGAGAGGACTGGGCCTACGTGCGCGCGCGCGGGGACTCGGACCGATCGCTCGTGACCGTCCGCGCGTCTTCGGTGTCCTCGGAGGTCACCCGAGGTTCCTCGGAGCGCCCGCCGTCCGAGTCGGTCACCGAGTCGGAGACCAGCCGGGGGTCCTCGGGGTCGGATCGCGCGTCGACCGAGGCCCGCGCCTCGCCGGAGTCGACGGAACCTGCCGGGAGGGAGCGCGACAGCGCGGTCGCGGTCCGGGCCTCTTCGGACAGCGAGCCGTCGCGCACTGGATCCTTTGACAGCCAAACCGAAGGTAAGTTATGCTTACAGTAATTTAAATAAATAAAATTTAAATTAAATTTCGATTCTTTAATAGCGCTTACGAGCTTGATGACTACGCGACAGTGGCGAATGGCCGCGGTGGTCAAGTGGGTATGGCCTCTTTTTTACCACGGACACTGCTCACATTTCTCAAACGAGTATGACGTTTACTGAGTATGTACATGGATTCAAGGCTTTAGCCGCGCCACGTACAGCAAATCGCCTACGCCTATATCTTGTCTATTAAAATGTCCAGAAATAAGTTTTTTTTTTCAGTTTTTTTTTGTATGATCAAAACAGGCTGTAACAGCAGTTGAAACTCAATCTTGCTTAGGTATTGCGTAAATGGTTTTCTCATCTCTCGGCGTGAAAGTATATTGTAATGGATCATGGGCTAACCTATTGCACTAAAAGTTTTGATCGCTACATAAAATGAATATATAAATAAATAAATCCGACCATTATTTAGTTTAACCGCCGATTTCAGTAATACTCACTAAAACACAGCTTAAATAATATTGATCTAAAAACATAATGTATAATATATTTAGTGTCTTCATACTTCCTTTTTTCGTTCCTTTACCTTATCCCAAAGCTGATCTCAGAGCGCTTAAGCTGAAGTGTCAGTGTATCCTGGTCCAACCTTTGTTTAGTTTCTTCAGAGGAGTCCCCTAATTGTTTCACGGGTGGCGTCGCAACGTTTAATTTAATATTCATTATGATGATGAAAGCGTATGCATAATTAATGAAGCTTCGGTAAATATCTTGAAGTTAATTCATATTCGAGTAATCCTCTCTGTGGGGCAAGCGTTGACGATGTACTAAACTTATGTTCAATATTGTTTCCTCTTAGGTAATGGTACCCACATTTTACGAAAAGTATTATTTCGAACAACAGTGAAAATCTAAACAAACATATTTATCTTTTGATTTTGTCTAAATCTGTGTTCCATTAATATCTTATAGTTACATTTTGCTTGTATATAAAATTAGTCGTTAGGACAGTCGACCAATCCATGCTTTTCGCATCCTCTCGAAGAAGCTCTAGGTTCATACTTTTGAAATTTCGCTGCATGAGCACCTTCTTTGCGGACTTAGGAGAACGAATTTAATAAGACAAATAAATACATTTTCAAAGGCAGAAAAATAATGAATATTCATGTTAGTCCAAGAATACTAGAAGAAACCAAGAAGAAGAAAAATCCTAGATACTCCAAGAAGTATTTTAGTAATTTTGACTAAGGAAACAGGCACCAGCCATTGTATGGAATATGATTACCTAATTATCTTAACGCTTATATTTTCTTGTTTCGAAAAGCACTGGTTCGACAACGATAGCCTCACTTAACTTGCTTTTTACACTTATTTTCTATTCCTAGAATAAAGTGTGCATTAAATTGACGCTGGTGGTTCCTGGGTTGATGCCACGGAAGAGAAAAGAAAGGAGAAGTGTCACGTTGCCTTTGCCGGATCGCCGCCTCCGCGCCGTATGGAAATATTGTCGATATAATCGTATGAGCAGCCGGCCGCGCGTCGTCTGTCACACAGTCCAAACATTGCAGCCGCACGCGATTATGCTCTCGAATTGCGTTCGTGAAATCAGTTCCCACCAACACAAACCATCAAATACGTCTGCGACTATGTTCGCTTGTGGTATGTACGTTTAAATTAGGTCAGTAAAGCAAAATGGCGATATCGCGGGTCTCATCGTTGGCGCGCTCGTTGGCACAATTCAGGAAGGAATTATGCCAACTTATTTTAATTTAATTTTTGCCACCTTGTTTTTACTAATATATCGTTACTATTTCCGATACTGATTAATCCCCTTAAAAAATTAAGGGCCCCTTAGGGAAAAGTCTGCAGGCTGATTTGATTACACCCAGTATACAACTATTTGTACAATACTAGACATGTATGGCCTTCTGTCAGTGTACATATATATGAGCCTATAACATCGATTGTAAAGCCTAGTAAGGAGACTTTCCCTTAGATGAGTTCAGCTACATAGACATATATAAAGAAATAAATGCGTTATTGGGAATTACGATGTAAAAACCCATACAGAAACCATTGGGGTGACGAGAATAAGGATAAAAGGGGTTAGAAACCATTTTATTGTACCAGGTGGAAAATATTAACTGCTACATACGCTCTAATACGATCACGGGAAAATTATATTTGGCTTATGTAATGACTATCTAATTCAGTAAATGTTATAACGATCGATGAGATGCCCAAAATCAAAATGTTTGGCGACGAATTTTATTTTTGTAAGGCCACGACCAAAGTCATTGTTTCCGCATTTTCTACCAGCGTCCAATCTAGAACACAAGACGTGTAGTGCCTACGTGGCACTTAAGAATTCGAATTACAAGATCCTGAAAGCGTGCGCTATGCCTGGAGCGTGTGAGAGAACCTTTTCTAAATTGTTCGGCGGTCCGGTGAAGTGTTAGATGCTGGATATTACATAATGGTTGCACGTATTGTATCTGAATTTGACCTTACTCATTTTTTTTAAATATTGTAACGAAACATTTGAAGCCTTTTACGCGCTAAGCAATGTTTTTCTCTTTTTTATATCGTTAAAACAATGTGGCCAGAATGCTGAGTGAATGAATTTTTTTAGTTTGAAAGTAAACATCCAGGTAGAAGTTACTTATTTACTATCTGACAAGAATTACTTTTCACGAAAGTAGTAATATAATTTACATTGAATGAACAACATTGGTACCAGTTACTTTCTAAATATATTTATGTTTAAAGACCGCCCTAACCATACGTTTGCTACGTACACGTGACCGACGCCATGACTGAAAGGTCTGCAGTAATAATAACCGTTACTGAGTTTGCATTTTAGGTAATTTGCGCAGGTAAGCTGCCTATTACGCAGAGCATGTTGGAAGAGTTGCAGGTGAGAGGGTGCCGGGGTTGGAGTGAAGGGTTGTTTGTTATCGAGCCGTCTCACGGAACTCGTAAATAATGGTTACCCTACTCTGCTAGTTTTTATTTGCGTGAAAGCAGGGTGTTTCATTTGATAGCATTCCACTGAAAACTCTTATTGCACATCTTCATTCCATAGTGGCGTTATTGGTTTGGAAAGAAGTGAAAATTACCACCGCTTTCGGTCAAGATGTTTGGACAAAATTAAAATATAGGAGAATGCAAGTGTCCTAATTACTCAATTTTGTAGCGGATTGTACCTACAATTTTTTTTTAATTGGCCTGAACGCGAATTTTGGGGTTGTTACAAATAACATTTGATTCCTCGTCCTTTTTAAAATCACAAAGTTAATTAATGAATACATCGATGCCATTCATGTCCATTTTTATAAAAAAATCTGATGTATGTAAAACCTGGATAATTAAACAGTAGTATGTTTTAAGAGGCCGTGCTCACCCCGTCTAAGTAGTGGTGCTGCAGAGGTCATGAGCATATGGGTCTGGGATAGGCTAGGGAACTCACTGAATCCTCGGCGTGACAAGAGCGGCGTCGCGGGTTGGTGTTGGCTGGCTGAAGAATGCTACCTCTCACACTACAGCCCTCAAAGAAGCCCTCTACGACACGTAGGCTATCCTAAAAAGGCTCTTAGCACCGAAAACACGTGTCGTTGGCATACTAATAAAATTCAACCTCTTCTCAGTTCGTGCAACTTCGCACGCGTGCAAGATCGCCACAGAAAAACGAACCGTACTATGGTCGCGCGTACTCGGCAATTTTCATTTTCATTTCATTGCATTTCTTATCCATAGGTAGGATACCTACACTTGGACACGTTAACAATCTATCGATTCGAGAAGAGCTGACATACAAGTTTCATTAATTAATGAATCAAGAAGTAGTTAATTCATTAATTAATGCGTGCTCAGAGATCCGCGGAAATTTGTCAACAAACTAAACAATTATTATTTATAAATGGCGACGGCTTTGTTTCTCGCTCGCTCACTATCGCCATGTATAATCGTCCATACGTTTATGGTCAGAATCTGGTAGTAAAAAAAGGAGGCATTGTATCAACGTTAGGCCGGTTGCAGCAATTTTGCAAGCGAATATTTTAATACTATTTCTTAAAGTTTTATACGTAATTGCATTATCTCTACGGAGTCAGATTTTAGCGGCAATATTCAAGCACAAACTGTCAATTTGATGTGGAACAATAAACTCGAAACATTTGATATCTTATATTTTAAGCTTGATTGATCGCATAGAAGAAGAAAAAACAAAGCCTGTGCATGTGCCTCTTTTGCTATCTGTCCAGTAGCTCATTTAAGTACAAGCTGCCATTTCCATTTCCATTGTTTGAATGATTTTTTTTTGTAATGCACAGTAATTGTTTATCAAGCGATTTCCACCTGACCAAAACTCAACTTATTTATGGATCGTGATACCTGGTTTGGTTGGATTGGGTTAGGTACATCTATGGGTTTGTGCATCGTCCTTATAGTAGCACCCCTGTCGCGGAAGGGATCGGGGGCTAAAGAAAAGGTTGCGAATTTAAATATCTACACTGCAGGCCGCTCGGGCAGGGCGGAGGCATTTTGGTTAGGTCGCCTCGATTGTACATATTTCATTGTTCGCGAAGAATGCCTTTTAGTGGGTTACCCCTCAATATTATATCACAAGCCTATTTGCTCTCAATAATTGCTATGGCTTTCTTCATAATTTATATTAGTTCGTATAACTTTGAAAGTTGCACATTTAACATTCTCTTACAAAAATATGTAAATTCTTCCAGATCGTAAAGAAACAAAGCATTCGGGATATGTACTAACATGGTTGATGATAATGTTTTGAAAACTTACGGTTTTCCGGTGTGCAATGCCGTGCTTGGCCGACATGTTTCGCCTCCAATGACGGAAGCATCGTCAAAGCCATTTCGTTGCCCCGGAAAACCGTAAGTTTTCAAAACATTATGTACAGTGACGGTGTAAATGTAAGAACATATGGATGTGGCTTGCTCCCGTCGAAATTAAATGTAACAAAATATACCCACCAATATTTGAATACATACATATCTTCGAAGTCACATGACCAAATTGTATGAGGG
Source organism: Incurvaria masculella (assembly GCA_946894095.1). Classification (NCBI taxonomy): domain Eukaryota; kingdom Metazoa; phylum Arthropoda; class Insecta; order Lepidoptera; family Incurvariidae; genus Incurvaria; species Incurvaria masculella. The sequence continues at coordinate 11,596,272 of OX335641.1, read as the reverse complement.
CAGATGGTCTATGCCGACTTAGACTACACCTCGAATCAAAAAGGAAGGAGATGTGGCACCTAGCGCGCTTATTATGAGACACGCTGTTTAACTACCAACCCAGCTTAAACGTCCATGCCACACGCAAACATAGTCGCAGACGTATTGGAGGGTTTGTGTGGGTGGGATCTAACTTGGCGAACGCATTTCGGTGGCACATCCGCGCGCGGTGGCGATGTTTAGACTGTATGGCATACGAATGGCGACCAGCTTCCCATACGATTATACGCACACTTTGTCCATACGGTGAAGTCGTGGTAACGACCACATGCCCCTTCTCCTTTTATCTTCTGTGGCACCTATGTATAGTGTAATCTAAGCGTGAGCTCTCATTAACACTTGACAAATGTTCGTATTAATATTTTCCTAAAGGGAATTTCATGGCGACGTTACCCACGATGTAACTTTTATCTCTACCTACCCCTTCCTTTTCCGTTGTAGATGTTAGGATGGTACGCCCGGAACGTGCCATTCGCGAGTGAACCATGAAATAAATATAGGCCCTGGCGGTGAGTTATTACTGCTATAAAAGTCGCCAGAATTAATCGCAGCTTCCATTTGCTTATTGCAGGGAATATTTCTTGTTTCCTGGCTCCTTATTGCATTACTTAAGGCTACAATAAAATTGGGGTTATTTTGTTTTTGGGCTGAATAAAATATGAATAATAACACTGGTTAAAGCTATATGTAGTATTTTATCACACTACATTTGATGTTGAGCCATATTTCATTATGTTCTGTAACCACTTAACCTCGTGCAATTTGAATTCCACGTGTTGATTGAAATAAGCTTTGAGACTGAAAGGTCTACTGCGAGTATAGTATGTCTACTTTGTAATGACGCCTGCTTGTATAATTAATATTTTAATTTCTCTAAACTTTTTTGGGTTCATGGTTGAGAGGTTTTAAAAATGTTAATGGCCCAGGGGCCTCCCTGTAAACAAAATATTTTTGTAGATTAAATATCAAATAAAACTAAATAAAACTGTATATTTCATCTACGATACTTCGTCAAATCCAGGGAGGTAACCGGCTTAATTCCAACGTAGGAGTAAATTTGTCAAAACTCACTGTACTGACGCGAATTTTGCGTCCAAACAAGTGTATTTGAAATAAAATATTGAACTAGATCGTTTGACCTGGTGTACCTGGCGGGTAGCAGGCTATAGCCAGCTTTTTATCGAAGCCCTTATGTGGCGGGGCACCATCTCTCGACATATCACAACTACTCTACTATATTTCGCCTAACACACCGTGTAGGAGCCACGATGCCATGCTAGAACCTTCCTAAAATGCACGGCTACATTGAATTAGATGAAAAACAAAATTTTCTTTGCTATTTCGACCATCGTAATTCAATGCGTTGGTGCCAACCCGGCCAGAATTAACTGTACCACTTAGTATGTAAGGTAGATTTAACGTGGATTCCGAACCACGAACGACGAATCTCTTTATTGCGTAACATTTAATCTTTTATTTCCAAAATACTTGAATAAAGTTTTCAGAAAAAAAAATCTGATTTCTTCTATTTATTCGGATTCTTCTGAGGTACCACTAAGTGTTCCTGACTGAACAGTCATTATATTCCTTTTTAAAGCTTGAAAGAGGCTTATCAAATTGTTATAAAAGAAAACTAATAAAACGTGGGCAATGTTTTTTTAATAAGATGCTCGAAATATTCTAAGTCTTCTTCCTCCGTCCTCTCAACTCTTCAGAAAGCTTATTGCTTTATTCATAAAATTGAAATATTAAAAAGGATTTTCATTAAATTTATCAGCTCTATTATTTCGGTTTGTCGAATCCAGCGTGGCCTTTTAATGCAGCTACACGTCTCCGTGTAAATTAAATGAATTTAATGCCACGATGCCATGGATGTCACAACCTCATGGCATAACGAATGCGCCTTATACTTGTGTATAAGAGTATTCTCTGAAACTCTAAACGTCAACGTGCCTCGACAAACTCGGGAGAAAGTTCAGCATCCAGGGCACTCCTTCACAAAGGCAGCTTTCTTTTCGGCGCCACCGAGATGGGAAAAGTTTCGCCGTGTTTCTGGGTGGGGAGGAATTGTTGCGAGAAACAGTGTCTCGCTTAAGCCTTCGGTGGACTGCTTCGAGGTCGAATGTTTCGGCATTGAAGTATTTTAGAGGTAAATTCCTCCGAGGTAACTTGGCGAAGTTTTGGATCGTGATAGCGGTTGTACAATTTATTTGTGGCTAGGTTAACGAAATTTGTATAGAAATAAAATATTTTCAGGAAATTTGTTATTTGAATAGCCTGTTATGAATGTACCTATGTACCATTTCAATAATAATAATAATAATAATAATTTAGCCACTTCGGTCACACCATGGGCAATCCGAACTGAACGCCAAAAATCTGCCAAATTCTAATGATCCGTATCCACACGAACACTTAGTGTTCGTTCTGTTTTTTGGACTAGAAAATAATGAAATATGACAAATCCGAGTGCAGAGTCGCTTTTGAGTGCCCGCTTGGGGAATATCTGATGTTACATTGTTATGCTTTCACTGCCTGTCTCGCCCAAAGCTCGCTGTTATCATTTTATTTTTCAGGTAACATTTGTCAGTTTATTTACATTCATTCAAAGATTCTTAATATTTAAAGCTAAGAATCTACTGGGCATCTTAATCTTGTGTTCCACGAAGGAATCTATGAGGTAAATATAGGTAGGAATAGCCAAGATGTAAAAAAATATGTTTTTCATTACATTCTCTTTCAGCCCTGAGCTCTGCTTTAAGTTTCTAGCTCAACAAGAAATTCGTTTAAAATCGACTGTAAATGTGTAAATAGCGAGTTAAAATATTATGCCAAAAAATAAGTTAATGTTGACAAACCTAACAAAACGCCAGTTACTCCAATGGTCACGGTATGCTCTTCCAAGTTGACAGGGCACACTTGTTCCACACACTTTGATTATTAATTTGCTTCGTCGTTCATTCATCACTCGTTCGTCTTTATCTTTCTCACGAAAAATTTGTTTTTTAATTATAATGTTATGGCGTAAAATAATCTATTTGATACAATAAACCTGGGCTCAGGATTCTAGAGCTGGCGCTTTGCAGGCGTGCATGCAATTTATAGCAGCCATTAATCGGTCCGGTATCCAGTTGGGATTTCCGTAGCGTCGCATTCCTCTGCGGACCGCCCCGCGGTCCCTTGCGCACCGCGTACCATGGATCGCAGCCACAGTAGAAAAAGCAGCAGTCATAAGCGAACAGAGAGAATGTATCTAAGATAATGTAACAGAGAGTAGCATTTAAGTAAATATATAGGACGCGTACCGTACACCTGTACAAGTACATAAAACATAAAATATCACAAACGCTCTTGATACACTAGCTTTTTTTGGACTGAAAACTCATAATTAGCATCATCACATTTTTTTATGTATTATTTAATTATTTTATTAATTTCCTGGCTTCAGTCAACTCGCAGCTTACTGCCTGTTATGTCGTGTGTTGGAATGTTCGAAACGGTTTGTTGTACCTCTTCCTATTTCATCCGAAATTTAAATGTGCATCTTCATTGCGAATGCGAGTCACACCACCATTCCGAGATCATGTAAAGCTGTCCCCTTCCCTTCTTCAACACGAACTCCATCGCATTGGATGAAAATGCGGCAATTGAAAATTTACCTTTTTATCCAGTTCAGTGCAGCCGTGCTTATATGAAGGAAAGTTCCTTGCATGGCACGTAATTCCTTCGGGAATGCGGTGTGTTAATCTTATATTACGAAATAGGTTGTGGTATTAGCCATTAATATCCACGGTGACCCTAAAATTATGGCGAATTTCATTTATAATCCGTTTACGACTACTTTAGCATTCTGAATGAAGGTACTCGTGTAAATATTGGTTTCAAGAGCTTATGGGTGCTGCTCGATTAGAAAACATTTATCTTCGCTGCCTGTTTCGCTGTTTTTTTTCCTCTTACGCGGGTTGTAACCAACACTGATAATCTTTTCTCAACCTGGTCGAACCTGCTGCCACAAACTAAATCAGTGAGATATGAGGAAGCCAATAGCGTTATGTACCCTCTAATGGAGGAAAATAAACGAATCAATGAAAAACCAATTCATTCAAGGACGATATATTTCTTTCCAGGCTTTATCATTGCGGTGCAAGATGAATTTTAGTCGTTGTTAATTCGTCTATGTTGCCTGTGCTAAGCTGCATCGGAAAGAGCGAAGAAATAATTACGAATTCGCTCCTATAAATATATGTCCTAGATTGTTTCGTTCGCGAAGAACCGAAGGGTGGTTACATCGCATTTTTTTACGTTGTTACAACGTCGTACTCAAAGAAAATGCTAAAATAGTCGTCAACTTTATTTCCAAACAGGGGACAGAGATATTTTCGCATCAAGTGTCAAACACACGGGCGTGCGCTCAAACGCAACAGGCTATTAATATTTATGACTCATTAAATTACCTAACGCTGTGAACTTGTGATTTGAGAATTTTAACATGGAGATAGGCAATTTTGATTTCCATTACAGAAACGAGATTGACTATCATCTTGTAAATCAGTGGAACGTGTTTTTGCGATTTGTTTGAATAATTAAAATTAAAACAACATATTTGATTTTTTTCAGGTATGTCCCCAACATTTACTCTTCTAGAGGCTTTCCTGGATGAACATCAATTTGTAAGTAATAAAACTAGAACTTGTAATTATTTTAATAATAATAATTATAATATACTTTATTGCTTCCATACACATAGGTACATGCAAGGGCGGACTTATTGCCTAATGTCAATCTCTTCCAATCATCCTTAAAATGGGACAAATATATACAGGTAGCAACAAGAAAAGTAACCTAAGAATACATGTGCACTATTTATTAATATAAAAAAGTAACTAACCAAATTTATAACTATGGACATGTGAGTTGAATAATGTATGCAATACAAACACACACATAACTCAACATTAAATATTTTGGTAAAAAGTAATTCTATTTAAATAACGGAACATAACTCATTTAGGGAGGCAGTATAATTGTAATCGTTTTTTGAAAATTTCAAGAGAAGCACAGCTCCTGATATTAAGATGAAATTTATTCCAAAGGCGGGCCGCATTAACTGTAATAGAGTCGCTAAAAGAAGTACTATTGTATGACGGTATCAGAAGAAGAAAGTTGTCAATTGACCTGAGATGTAAGCCATGGGATGACAAGAAATTTAAACTATCACTGAAGTAAATGGGAGCACGTGGGTTGTTGAGGACTGTATATAAGAGAGCGAGGACAAGCGTTTGCATCCGAAGACGTATCTTGAGCCACGGAAGCCGATCAAGGTATGCTGAAATGTGGTCATACTTACGAAGTACGCATAAATAAAACGAATTCAGTAGTTGAGAAGGCGATCAAGCTTATTCATTGAGTCCTCGATAAGATCTAAATTGCACTGAAGTACCAAGGTCTGTACTAGAGAAATTTTAGTCTCAATAGGAATGAACCGGTTTAATCGTTTTAGGTTATGTGTTCATTCCATGACAATGCTTAATCCATGATAATACCTAAGTTTGAAACTGTCTTACTGTAAGGGATGACAACATCATTACACAAACTTACAAACATTTGTTTAACTTCTCACGACATAACTATAGAGCGGATTATTACGATTTCACCTCAAAATTGCGCAGTAAAAATCTTGCAACATTCTCTTTCAGCCCTGAGCTCTGCTTTAAGTTTCTAGCTCAACAAGAAATTCGTTTAAAATCGACTGTAAATGTGTAAATAGCGAGTTAAAATATTATGCCAAAAAATAAGTTAATGTTGACAAACCTAACAAAACGCCAGTTACTCCAATGGTCACGGTATGCTCTTCCAAGTTGACAGGGCACACTTGTTCTTCTCACGACATAACTATAGAGCGGATTATTACGATTTCACCTCAAAATTGCGCAGTAAAAATCTTGCAACATTATTGCAGTTTATAGAAGAGTTTATTTGCACAATATTGAACTGTCGAAGTCCGCATCGGAAATCCGACACTAGAAAGACCAAAATGTTGCACTGGTCCGGTGTTTCCGGGCTCGTGTTAACAATGTGTCGCGCGCTTTACTGCCGCACGTGTCTTCGTTGTGCGTTTGCGTTGCACTTGTCGAGTCTCGACAGTCGAGTCTTGTACAGTCAGTGACATTGTAAAATATGTTAATATATTAGTCGCTATCCCTTTTACCGCGCAATGTAAGCTATTAAAAATACTCCGATTCATCTCGCACACTCCGCTCCGTAAAGTCTTAGAATAGTCACTTTATAAGGAGCGGCGTTTGTCGTGTCGTAGTCTGTACGTAAATATGAACCACCCTCTAGTATCTTATATTGTTTTACGTGACGCTTCTGAATAGAATGAAACTACATGAAGCACTCAAAATCGTTAGACTTTCCATTAAAAAAAACGCTCTCGAAGAGGGTGAACATTTATGTTCGTTTACGGAAACGCAAATGTCATAATGTCAAGTTGACTGACTGTCTGAATGTTGTTATTTATTGCTGTAAATTTTGTTTTTTTAATACTGTTTGATACCTTAATAATAAAAAAAAAGTAATAAAGGGAAACACAATATTAATATAATTTGCGTTATAATGTGTGTATTTTTTTTAAAGACGTCAACACGCACCCATTTTGAGACACGTGACGTGAATATTTCTATTATATATTATTTCAAGTGGCAGAAGCGTTAAAAGCGTGTTAAGACTATGCTCCAAAATATGTTCAAGCCAACCAAACAATGGTTTCGATATTGCATCTATTTAATTCCCCCGTATAAGGCACACCGATGTCTCCCCCTGGCGGACCCCTCGAGCACGCGGGGCGCCCGCTGACAATGACGCGCCACCACGAGTTGTTTGGTAGAATACATAGCCGACTCTCGTAGGGTATTCTTGCAAGCGACAGGGATGCCGTGAAATGGAGTAGTTTAATTTCTACAAAGCAGTGCATTTCTTTCTTAGCTTAGGGGCGGGTGGACTTGCCTTCCATCTCGGAGGTCTGGGTTCAAATCCCCGGTTCGTGTACTTTCTTTCTCTTTCTGAGTTGGATGAATACATTTCGTTACGAATTCGAGCTGTTACATGGTTCGGAATCCATATAAATCTGCAGATCTCTTCCTCTACTAGGTGGTAGATTAAGCTCGCCCGATTTGGTACCATCGCAATGGTTTTTGGGGACAATGAAAACATTTCTGTGTTTTATCCAGTTCAATGAAGCCGTTTTCATAAAGGGGTTTCGTACATTGCACCTAATTCCTTTGGGAATGCGGTGTGTTGGGCTAACATAAAAACGGTGGGTGTGACATTGGCCGTCCTTGTCCAGCCACATAATAAAATGTATTGCGACGAAGACAAGTTTTATCGACACAGGATGGTCAATGGTTCTAAACATTGTTCTGCTGTAAATGATAGTAAGTCGTCTATAATTTGTTTTTAGATGATAATTTACTGTATGAGGTTATTCATTTAAATTGGTAGCGATAGCATGTGACCACAGAAATCGGAAAATTCCGATTTCTGTGCATGTGACTATCCTGTTCAGTACCCCCCGCTTCGCGCATACAAGATTGGGGCGTTAAGCTGGCTTCAGAGGCACATTAAAAAGAAATAAGAAAAATCATTGCGCGGTCAAGATTGGTGCAAACTGTAGCTTGAAGGTTTTTCTCAAGCTCACACAACAATTAAAGCGGTTTTTGAAAGCGAAACTATAAAATAAAGCTCTAACGTTGGCCTCCGCCTTCTCCGCCGATGCTGGGGAATAATGGACTCCGTTAATTTTTTATTGAAACCACATAATCCTTTGGCTCGTATTTTAGAAATTACGCGAATATAAAAGCGTTTACGACCTCCGAAACTTGTGATAGCGACACGATTTAATCATCTGTATAACGTTAACGACGTTTGCTGTACGTCCTTCCCGCACGACGTCCATATTGTGTCTGACTGCTGGGGGGGCGCTCGTAAAGTCTCCAGCATTATGGTCCGATGGTAAAAAATTTTTTTCGCTTAAACCACATCTTTACTTCGCGAAGGAATAGGATACACAATCCCTACAAATTCATGTCTTGTTTAGTGTTATCCTGCACGCCGCCGTACCGTACGAAGTTTTTTCCATTCCTATTTTTTGGGTTGAATCAAAATTATCCGAAATAATGTAATTACTATTTATTTTTACCTTAACGAAATACTATCTGAAAAACATTTTAATAATTTGTTGCCAGATCGATATAATTATATCAAAAACTCAAGTTCGGGCGATAAAATAGATTTAGCTATTAGCTATTTGTAAGTAGCGATTAATGGAGTAATACATAGTACATAAATAGTGTAACCCTAGACTAAAGTTGGACTTACGCGAACAATTTTAAAGAAAGTTGAAAATACATATTATTAACCCAACGTTTCGAACGAGACTTCCCGTCTCCTGTTAATACGATTGAGTGTAAACACCATTGACGACAAATTTTTCATGAGTCTATTAATAATTTTGCGCAAGTCCCGCTTTACATAGTAAATAACTCATGTATTCAATTATAAAAACTTCAGCAATTATACTTCACAACCACTCCGTTTACAGGCATATCTTCTAATGGAGCGGGATTATAGTTTTGTGTCCCCAGAAATAAATTTACCCAGTATCGGCGCTCCCACATCCACAGTATGACATGAATATGAGGCATCGGCGCAGCCAGTTCGGGGCTGGGGTACGTACGCCCCGGTGCCCCCCTAGAAAAAAACACATTTAAAAACTTAAAAAACGGCATGTGCCGGTATTTTTTATAGAATCGAAAACTTGTTCTCATTGGAATTTTTTTGGGCTATTTTATAGCATGACCTTTTTTAGGTTATTCGAAATATTGTAAGCCTTGGAAATGATTCCACGACACATTTTTTTTGTTCAATCGAAGTTTTTCTAACTCCCCCCCCAGAACAAGATCGTGGATACGTCACCCCGGAGACAATTGGACCCCACACATTAGCGGCACAGATTAGCGGTCGCGCGGAGTTAATACCACTGCCTCCGGTCGCCGCTCATGTCAGATTAGCGTTGTCTCTGCAGGCGAGCTTGTACACAGCATCGACTGGAGTGAAGGGGGGTGGAATGGGGGTGAATGCTAACGGTCTCCACGAGCCCCCTCATAAAGTTTGGTCAAACACGTTTGTGAGGAAATATAGGGTAATGAAAGTCTAGGAATATTTAATTAGACTTTCTAGTAAACTTTAAATTGGTGTTACATTAATATATGTTCTGACCTGTTATGCTAAAGTCTGTTTATTGTATCCACAATTCAAATACAGTTACAAATATTAATTCGTCCTTATTTTGGAAGGAACTCACTCAAGAGTTAGTAAACATAGCGATTATATTTTTTTGTTTGTTTGCATTTGATTAATGTAAAAAAGTTATCAGGACCTTAACTATTTTTTTATATTTTATATTTTAGGATTGCCAACAGACTTTACACAATACATTTGTAATAACATATGTTACAATTTTGCTTACGTGAATTAGCCCAATGATAGGCAAACACAACATGGTTAATTGTTTTTAGCTAAGCAGCCACAATGCATCAATTTGTTGATGCTTTAGTCATTATTGCTCTTTCTAGTAAAAATATATGTGATCTTGTATATTTTCAAATTTCGTATGTTTTAGTAGACAATTTACATTTATTTTAGAGAATCCCCCAGCACCATTCATTTTGTTGAAGTCTCGTGACTAATTTGTATGCGTACCAATAAACGTCTGAATTCTATATTTATTTTTCCGCCTTCAAGTGGTGCTGGTATAAGGCCATCCAGTATACTTCCAGCAAAAGTAACTGATTACATTTTATTCTCATTGCCATAGTTTTCTATGTTGTAAACGTGTTGTTGACTAATACGAATTAAAATGGTTACTAAAATTATTTATATTGTGTGATAGCGTAAGTTCTTGACTTTGACATTATTACTAAGAAATCTCTTTGGTGAAAACCGAAAGTCGACAAGGGCCATTCGTAGCAGTATAAAAACGGCAGTTATACGATCGGACAAACATTATTATTCTATAAAGGCTCCATTAAAGTTTAATCCAGTGGAGTGAAGTAAAATAGTTTCGCATTCCGTTGGGCCGCTGTAAAATATGCATCGGAATCAATGTTGCCGGTCGTTCCTTGCGGACGTGGCGGCGGCGGCGGCAGCCGGCGGCGACCGCGGCGGTGCTACTCGGGAAAGAAGACTTAACCGCTGGAATAGGGAGTAAGGTGCCAAAAAAAGTTGTCTTAGATTTTTAGGGTTCCGTACCCAAAGGGTGAAAACGGAACCCTATTACTAAGCCTCCGCTGTCCGTCCGTCCGTCCGTCCGTCCGTCCGTCCGTCCGTCTGTCCGTCTGTCACAGGGCTGTATCTAAAATTGCTAAAAACTTGTTAAGATAGTTTGAAAATGTGTCTCAAGTTTATGTTTTGTTTTTATTTATTTGTTTTCTTGTCGGAGTTTAGCTATCTAATGATCAATAAACTGCTAGACACATCCGACGTAGAGACCAGTTTGCACTTAATCCGATTTCCTCAAGCGGTTCTAGATTACTTAATACCATCTCAACCGTCTATAATAATATATCTGGGAAAAATTGCAATGCCTGTGGCTACGGATAATTATGTTGATTCTGCTGTGTGTGTAGACATCCTCTGGGGGTCTACTCGGGAAGCGAAAACGAGAAGTTCTAACAACGAATACCTGCCAGAATCTGTTACTTTTTTTTATATGGAGTTTGATAGCTACTCGCAGGTATTCGTTGTGAGAACTTCTCGTGATCGCTTCATGAGTGCAGTTTCGAATCCTTCAAAGGGGTGCCTTCCTCACAAAGCGCCCCGATGCGTCTTCTGCGCAGGTTTGTCACATAGGCGTTTGTTTCACGTAGGGTGCATCAGAAGTTGAAGATTAGCCTCAAGTGACTCACCAGTGAATCTCCTGTGACTCATTGGTGAGTTTAAATTTCAAGTGTAGCCCCGGGGTCGTATAGACCACGCCAACGAATGACCGAACGGGTCGAAATGACCCGTTCAAGTTCCGGGTCGTTCGGTCAGACCTGGGTCGCGAAAATCTCGGGAACGACCCATCGCTAATATGTAATAAATAAAACTCTAACATCGTTAACAACACAATCCGATATTGCATTGTGGATGATTCTCTATAAGGCAGACAATATAACTCCAAAGCGGTCTCTAAAGTATTCCTGATCTTGCCAAAAGGGTTAACGGTAGTTTTCCCAAATCTACCTTCCAGGAATTGGAAGGTGAATAATGCACCAGATTTCACTTTGAGACGGGTAAATTGGAGGCGAAACTGTTTGCAAAGAATAATGGCATTTCACGTCCTTGCTGCACGAATTTCTTAACACGTGTAATAAAGTAGTCATATCTGTCTGGTGTTGATTCTGTTAGGCGTTTGACCATAAAACATTTATTCCTTGTAGTAAAACGGACGAGAAATAATTTGACGTTATTTCAGTACTGGCTATAAAAAAAGTGGGAATATAACATTTTTATAGCAGCGAGCCATCAGAAGGAATACTCTCAAATGGAACGGAAAAATAACAGCTACTTTGTCTTTGCCGTAGGCTCGAAGTGAGAGAGAGATGCTTGATTTATCTAAGTTGTAGCGTGTCTGTAGTGCTGGAGAGATATCAAGTCAATAATACTCCGGAGCAATTACTGTAAGGCACCCCGCTCCTTCGCACACATCGCTTCGCTTCGGGAGCTATTACGTAGACTCTATTTACACGTGCGCTTAGCAGACTTAAGGAAGATTTCACATGCGTCTGATATTACACCTACTGTATTGTCATGTTTACTGCCTGTCTGTGTGTATATATATGTAATATATATAATATAATATAATATATATAATATAATATATATAATATAATATAATATAATATATATAATATATATAATATAATATAATATAATATATATAATATATAATATATTATATATATATGTGGCTGTCTGCACTTTAGAACTTGAGAATTACTTACCATAATTTGATGCGGGCTGTATTTGCGTATACCCTCATCCCTCTCATCCATTATAGACTTACCATCACGCTAAATAGTCAAAGGGGTGAACAATAGGGAGATTAATCGGAAAAATACGGGCTGCTTTTTGGCGGACTTTAACGCGGGTCAAGCCGTGGGAATGTTGTAGTAAAAAAAAAAACAATTTAAGTAGTCGTTGCACATTGTGCGTTAAAAAAGCTTCATCTGATGTTGTAGAATGTACTGTGCAGCGCAGCACTCGTACCCTCCAATTGGTTGCATATGCGCCCCGGCATCCGGAGGGGCGTTTTATATCCATCTTTTGAGAGGCTCCCTTATTGATACGCCATCCTGGCTCGTAGCTAGAGGGCTACTTGATACCTTTCTCAATATTACCTGAGGTATTTGCTAGACTTTCATATCTGCGGCACAGAACTCTTATCATAAAGCGCTACATATCACGAATAAAAAGCGTAGATATGTTTTTATTCTCGATCTGTTTATGTTGCTTATATGTTTATGCTACTCGACAAGGATGGGTTGTATCACACCTACTGTCATATTATTAGCCCACCGTACCGTATGTTCGTAGAATCATGCATATAATAAAGGGCTTGTAAATAAAACTGTAACACAATTATAACCGATAATTCCTTTCATTTTGATATAACATTATTTAGTTGGGTCGAAATCTGGCATACTCCTTAATAGAAAATCCTAGATTAAAAAAAACAATAGTATAGTATAGGATCGGCGAAGTAAATAATAAATAGCGCAAGCGACCCAGTCGTTGTGGTCGCGGCAACTCTGTATAGCAGTCGACGCAGAATACTTTTTCGGGCCCCAAGTCTGAATCATAGAGCAATATAGGTTAGTCCCGGCGGCGCTGGGGTGTCGCTGGGGTGGCTGCTCGGCCCACAACTATTCCGGCTCCCGTATTGGTCATTGGCAATGCCGCGCAGGTGACCGCCGTAACTCGCCGAAACTTCGCCAAAAACTACGGCCCGCAACGCACCCGGCCAGTTTACGATATCGTCATCATCTCCGTGGATTACGTCCGACCCCAAAAATGGAGAAATTTGGGGGAAAACTAAATATTGTTATTGGGTTCGGGAGTCCGGTTGTTAGTTTTTATTGGGCCGGGATTTTTTTAGGCAGGCGTTTTCAGCTAAGTTATTACAAATTAAATTTTGTGTGATCGTAATGACGTCTCGGCATGCTTTTCTTCTTAATCAAATGTTGTATGAAATGATATAAGTACATAGGATGCAAGAGGCGACCTTATTGTACCTAAAAAATAAACAGAAAAGCACTTGCATGTCTGTGATGGAACCGCATGACGCATTATCATCACTGACTATTTCTGGGAAGTGGCGTGAATGTATACGGGGTGTTAACGGAGGTATGGTCCAAAAGCTAACCGCATATTCCTTGACATATTTGGAGCAAAAAAGGTAGAAGAAGTTTTGTTGTCCAACTTGCCATCCCCATACATTTTTGTAAATACCTACACGCAAAATGTATGGGGAGGACGATTTTTTTTTCAGTCGTACAAAAAAAATGTATCTACCTTTTTTGCTCCAAATATGCCAAGGAACACATGGTTAACGTTTGGACCATACCCCCGTTAACACCCTGTATAGGCACAAAGAAAATTCCAATGTCATGTTAAAACTTGATCATGATGATATACAATGAATAACATTCTCATTTTAGTGCATTACCTATGTACTGTACTTCGAAAAAAAATGTATCTACCTTTTTTGCTCCAAATATGCCAAGGAACACATGGTTAACGTTTGGACCATACCCCCGTTAACACCCTGTATAGGCACAAAGAAAATTCCAATGTCATGTTAAAACTTGATCATGATGATATACAATGAATAACATTCTCATTTTAGTGCATTACCTATGTACTGTACTTCGAAGTTAATTGCTTAATTCATAGTTTGAGGCATGTGAGTCCTCTGAAATAATGAATGTGATTAAGGCTTACAAATTATGTAAGAGAGGGGTGACATGACGAGGTTCAGTAATGTTAATAATGTGGGGCGGCGATAGGCGTCGGGCGTTGGGGGCGTGTTACGGGGGCGAGTAGAGCATCGCTTCAAGGTCCTTCCTTGTCGTGACGCTTGGTTCGGGTCACTTCTTACCCTATATTATGGTTGAGAAAGGCGATGGCTGGACCCGGCGTGATGCTCGTGAACGGGTGTTGTTTGTGGAGACCGGCCTGCTCCAATTGGCAACATGTTAGACGATGGAAATGACTTAGCAAAATAAACAGATATGTGCCATGAACTGTTGCATACGGCATGAACGGTAGATTTTTGTGAATTAATATTAATTTAATGTATTCTGTGTTTTTTCTTTTACCATCAACGATAAATACTTGCTATTTATTTTACAAGGAATTAAAATGATGTATTCACACATACGGGTATCAATAACCCGTATTTCTGTAAGCAGTGGGAAACAAGTTTGTAAACTTAGACTAGAAGGGCCGATTTTTCAATCCTCAGATAGTACTTATCGGACGGATAGCACAAATTCAAGTTGGTTAAAAGACTGATAGTCATTTTCAGATAATTATATCATCTATCACAATTATCTGACTATAATTTTACTAATAAGCATATGGACTTACCATATCCGATGGATAAGCAGAACCGTAAATAAATCCGTCGAATAGTTATCTGGCTGTTTATCTGACTATATAAAAATCAGTGGACGTTGAAAAAAAATCAGCGAAGTTTCTTGCCAGTTCTTCTTTGCCGTGAATGCTGAACTGGCTAATTATAAAATATGACAAATCCGAGTGCAGTGTGTTGCCTGTGGATGATGAATAAACAATAAAACAATTAAACGGAGTATATTTTTGCCTTACATCGTGTGTTATAGCAGTGAATTTTAATATTTGTTCATACTGCTTGGTACAAAAGATCAAAGTTCAGCAAAAAAGTTGGTAAACTATGTATACTTACGACATCGTAGTTAACGCGCCACGTGTGAGTGATTCTTAATTTGGAGTTTAGTACGGTCGCGTTGGCATCTCACAAGGGGTGTCACGACGCCCGACCTGCCTTTAATTAAACTCCTGAGTTACTCTTAGCTACGTTAGCGCCATGTTACCTCAGGAGCATGCCAACTAACATACGTTTTCAATATTTAAAATATCAGATGAGAGGCTTCATCGGAATAGCATCACTGTTTGAAGTAAACAGAAATTATCAGCAACATTACCGCCGCTTAAATAACGCTGCTATCAGCATATTTTTTTTTATTTGTACTTTTTCTATTTTAAAAATGTAAATTATGCTCGTAAATCTATTTTCGCCGCATGTTATGTCTCTTTTTCTTCGTTTGATTAATAAATGTCCATGTTAAGAGAATATTTTATACATTATTTGTTTATATGTTTAATTATCTGCAGAATTTTCCTTGCTTGTTTTATATTATATTGCTATTAGATGTCGGAGTTACACTATAACGAATTGATACTGAGATTCGCTGAAAATAGCTGACCATATATTGTAAAGCCACTATAATGTACATGAATTTTAAATGTTTTACTAAACTTAGTTTGCTAAAAAAATATTTGCTTAATATGCATTTTTTAAAAAAACCCGCTAAAAAGTGTATATTTACCATTTTGGTTAATAACATAATCATACAAATATTTTATTATGCAATACAAAAATAACAAGACAGAATTTAATGGGTTAAGTAACTAAACTTTATCTTCTAATATCTTTATTATTATTTCATATCATTTCATTTATTCTATAACTTCTCGTAGCAAACTACACTAATGGTGAGATTGCTCACTTATAGACGTTACTCGTCTTGGCTGAGCCAAAGTATGACTTCCGACTGTCAAATTTGACATTCAGTCCATACATTTTATATGTCAAAACAATTTGATTGATCCGCGGATTCGATGAAATGGATTCGATTCGTGAAAAAGAACCCGCAAACTTCATTGGTCTATCAACTAATACATAGCTGTTAGCGGTGTACTGGTTTTCATAGCTTTGTCCTCGAATTTTTGAGCGATTTTTCAATGGTCCTCAGTGGAGAAAGCTTAGCAATAAGAGAACAGCGCGCAGACACAACAAATTATCTCGACACAACGTCATACGATACAAGATATCGATTGCTCCCAGCTGAGTGGAAAGTTTGGCGCCGCGGCGAGACGCGACGCTACGGTGGCGCCCCCACACGCGTGCGGGCGACGCGCCGCGCGCCGGCCGGCTGATTTACCGCTGCGGCGCGCGACGGCATATTAGCCAACATTCCCCCCGGGAATACTGCTGCATCCCTGGGAGCTCGTGCGACTGCCGCTGCAGTTGGGAAGTTTGCGTTTGGACTTTAAACTTATTTTATCGCGAATCGTAGAGTTCATTTGGTAGGTCAATTTGAACAAAGGTTGGGTCATTACAGCGGTACCTTTATCGCAACTTTATCATACTATAACTAGAATGAAAAAGTACATGTGCAGAAATTGTAAATTTGGAGAAATTTATTTTTATTAGATCTTTTTCGATTCTTAAAACTATATCTGGAGCATTTCAAGGTTGCTGGTTATAGTGCAATTTGAAGTAAAGTCGCGTTATTTTAGGGCTTATTACAATCATATTCATTTGACGCAAATGTCCCCCACCCATCAGATGTGTTATCCATCATAGATTGATTCCGTGTTGCACGTTTGCTTAGCTTCCGATTCCCGTTAATTTGAGGTAAAATAGCGACAGATTTTGTTTGGTGATCAGGTTATTGCACCCTGCTTGCATTGCTGCTTGAAGAGCTAAATAGAACTAAATAAATAAAGTATTTAAATAAGAGACATTCTTTTTATATAAGAAATTAGTATATGACAAAAAGCAAGAATGTGAGCTGCATTATTTGCAAAATTATTTATGAAAATGTCAAATCTTTGTTTAAACCTGTCGTGACGGCCTGTTTCACTATGATGTGTCACAGTTCAATCGCTATTATATTCCTGTTAATACATTTTTACTTTTCCAATAAAATTTTTATGAATATTATTCAAAGTTAACAAACCTCGACAAACGAGACTTTATTGAAGTACCAGGCGGTAGTCGAGGGCGGCGCGCCGAGCTTTCCGCCCTTCGAAGCGCGCGGAGAGCTTGTCTTGGGCGTCGAGCGTATTAAAATGTATGCTCAGTTGTCGGACTATTAGCAAACATTTTTAAGTTATTCGTTCATTTATCCAGAATTGCCTTTTTGTGAGTGATTTCATTTCATTTCATCATTTATTTGTTGTGAAGTAAAAAAACGATTTTTTTTTATGATAAATAAGAGGATAGCATTTTTCCTGAGTCAATTTAAGAAATATTTTTCTGATAATTTGCCCATTCAAATAAATAACCTGAGGGCTACGTCTGTGCGTCATTGTGTTTTTTATAAATTATCTTATATCCGTGATATACACCTCTAAGTTAGTCAAAATCCTGTTTTATTTTCCTCGTTCTTTCAATGTTCTTTGATTTTCCCCACCGATCCGCCCTCGGCCGCTAGTTTGCACCCCCTTGCCCCCCACCCCCCTTCGCCGCGCACCCTCAGTGCCGAGCCGAGAGCCGCGCGGCGCGAGCGTGCGCCCCGAAGCCTCCGATTTCCCGCGCTTTCCCATTTCCGCGCCGAACTGCGGGAAAGTGAACCGCACTGTGTACACAATCCGATCTGTGAATACATTATCTTGTGCATACAATCTGTTGTGTTTGGCTGTCGGTTTGTTTGGTATAGGATACGGATGAATCAAATGCGTTAGGGTTTTCATTTACTATATTTACTTGCCAAAGATCGTGGGTGAAACTTCTTTAGCGCCATACTTTTATCAGGGTCGTGTTACTGCACTGTATGCTAGTTAAACATTTTTATCATAATATTTTTGTTATAACAAATAGTAATTCATTAACTTAACCTCGATGTAACCTTTGTTGCCTGAAATTTAAGAATAGGTAACGTCAGATATTGGTAAATTATCTCCCAATATATATTCAGTTTATGAATGTTAGAAGAAACGCTATTCCGTTTACATTCAAACAATTTGCAGGAATTAACCATTTCAGGATATGAAAACAATCGTCAAATAACATTAAAAATTAAAAAATATTTTCCAAGAATATTTGGACAAGATACGGTCCAGCACTACAAGCCAATGATTAAATCAAATTAAGATGAAAGGTCTAAAAAATAAGACTTTTCCTTTCGAATTTTCTCCTTTTATCGCGAGCGGCTAAAATCTTGAACTACGTTCGGTTTGAAATTTACCTTTTGTAATCGTATTTACCTAATACCTAGCGGAAAAGGCTTCTTAAACGTTAGAATTATGTTGTAAATATTAAAGTTACCAACAACATTTTGGGACTCTCAAAATGCTAATTTCTACCTGGTAAAAAAATGCGTGGCTCAAATCCTATTTCTAACGATGAAATTTTGTACGAAGTTCGTGTGATTTTTTCAGAATTAAGTCATTAGGGGAACAAAGGTATGAAATATGGCTCTAGAATGGTAATTACATTATGAATTATATTTTAATGGTTCTACCAGGAAAATGTAATAATGCTGTGCTATCATCGCTCTATAAAAGTGTACCGAAGAAGGAATATTTTAATTAGCTTGCCTACTTTTTTACAATGAATTTATAAACTCGAAATTATACTTTCCGTTTCGTTTTTTCACTGTAGCAATATTAACTAAATCTCTAGGGTCGTGATATTCCTCACTTCCATTTTGATAAAATGAATTTGACGTGATTAAGTTTTCTGGCAAACTTAAAATTGGCATCCCTGCCTACGCCTGCTGGGCGGCTGGGCGGGGCTTGCTGAAGGGCCGTGTGTTCGGGAAGCAATATCCGCAGTTAGATCCCCGACAGCTGTTCTTTGAGATGGAAAGTGATTAATTGCTTCGAACTTCCTAATTAAATTACTTTTCAACATTTTGCTCCTTAATGGCATTTGGAGCCAAACTGCTATAACTCGTGGCGATGAGGTGTATTATCATGATATAGCTAATATTCTCGACCTAAAGCATATTCCACAAATATAAACTTTTAATTATTTATCAAATTTCGTCAACATGACGAGCATGTTACAACCGCCGTTCTTTCAGTTTGCCCAAACCGTTGTATTGTTGTTCACATGCGCAATCTTTAGTCTCACGAGGGTGTATGAAAAGTTTGAGCGTTTGGACGGTACCTGAAAAATATTTCATTCCGGTAACTGTTTGTGGAAATTTAAAATCTGGCGATCGTTGTTTTCAGTTTGTATGCACAGATGCGGATTTTTGCTAGGATACAGTTTGAGGCCAGTATTTGCATCTCCTTTTCTTAATCAAGCCATCATCTTGATTTTCCAGAGGCAGTGATGAATGCGAACTCAATATAGTTCAGAATAGTTCACCGATCATGGTGTACTTATGCACAATCAATACCGCTGTACCTACTTCTAAAGTTATTAAAAAATGTACTTTAATCTCCTTTGACCACACACAGATATAAAAGTAAATTTAGATACATGTTAAGGTATACAAAGTGCACGAGTTTCGTTCACATGCCAAGCTCGGAACATTAGCGAAGCTTTAAACATTTCAGTGAAAGTTTAACTGTTGTATACAGCTTTGTTGTTGGAAAAGTTTGAGTGCGACTTTATAAGTGAATTCAAGTAGATACGCAGTAACTTGTGGCAGTTCTCTAGTGAGGAATGCTTCGGTGCTAACGAACTTTGAACTGGTGAGTTGTGCAAATTTCATATGTATACTTTTAAGTGTTTTTTAAACCAAAGATAAAAGAATTTGACGTAAATATGTGTTTCTTAAGCACACAGAACAAGTTTTTAATGTTATCTAATAATTTGAATTTTCTATTTTTGGTTTATGAATTCAGTTCCTTCAATTCTTAGACTGCAAAGTTTATATGTAATTGCTGCGTAAAACTGTGAGCCGTAAATTAGCAGGTCAAACCTGCCAGCAAACACCTGTGCCATGCCATAGTAAAGCTCGTAGTCTAGGGGCTAGAGGACTTGCCTTTCATGCGAGTGGTTATGGGTTCAAATCCTCGCCCGTTCGTTACGAATGCGGGATTTTCCATGGTTCGGAATCCGTCAAATTCGGCTAATTCGCTCCTAAGTTACGAGCGAACCGATAAACAGACGCCAGATGTTGGATTTTAAAAGAGTTAGTCTGCGCGGCTTCGGCCCCTTGCCTCTCAGAAATCGATATTTTTTTTAAAATTAAATTTTATTGTACTGTTAGTTACCACTTGGCCGAATTTCATCAAAATGGGCGAGACACAGGTAAAACAGTTTTTTTTATTGTAATGAAAAAAAATATTCAAATCTCCCAGCACCTCTTGGTTCAGTTTTTTTCCAAATAGGTAGCTTTTACAGTGTAGGCGTTTAGTTGAGTGGCTTAATTAAGGTGGCCCAACCCTGCGGGACTAACTCATTCGCGGGCAAGGTACAAAATCGTGCAGTTGCGTTCTGGGACCTTCTCTGTTTCAAAGAATAAGACAGGCTCCGTGATGAGGAAGATGCAACATGTCCACAAAAAAGACAATGTGCATAGTTTATGATTTGGTAAGATTTACAAAAATTTTAATTACAAAACAACTTATAGCTAAAAGTAAACCACGACCGCTGTAGTAAAAAATCTAACAAAAACCAATAAGATTATAAATCTTGATTAAATATGCTATGTCTGATGACTAATCTTTTTAAGATGTTCTTACTTTATCATTGCGTAATCCACCTCCAAAGTTACTGTATAAAACGCGCGAAAAATTCGAACTTTCGGACCTTATAACTTAGAAACCAAACACAATTTTACAATGTTAACGGTCATGAGACATCTAGTTCAATCAAATAAAGCTATTTTGAGCAAAATTTGGGATCTTTGACAAGAAATATGGGCGTGATCTTCTTTCCCCGTTTGTATAGGGATTTGAGCGGGTTGGGCCACCTTAACCATTTGGAGCCGACATGTATACAGGCCGCTACCCCGAGGGTACACCTTCATGGCGTATTAAGGGAACAATAAATCACTTAAGGCGAACGACATTTTGGAGTATCCAAACAATATTCATATTGCCACCTGGGTCTACTTCGTCGCGGGCTCCAGCCCGCGGATGAATAAATGCTTCGAAGGGTATTCTATATACGTTCCGTCGACATTCGGTTTCCATTTGGAGCCATTAGCATTTGGAAACGAGGTCTGCAACGAATGCCTATGAATTTAGTATGCATAAGATTTGCCGAGCGTTGTTGTTTGTTTGCATAAATATTCTGTTACAGTTTTGTACTAAAGTTTAAGGTATGCTTGTTATTTCAGCGTCAGGCTTCTCGTCGGGGTTGATTATAAAGGGAAAAAGCAATTTGTCCTCTCGAAAACAATTTCGCCCTCCCCTTACATTTCAGTTGTGTATTAAAATTTTTATATTTAAAAAGAAAAATAATGGTTTGGTCATCTTTAAAGTTACCGTCCAAAAACATTATAAGTATTTTAGACAGAAATTATATATTATATTATTGGAGTTTGAACTCACATCTTTTTTTTCCTTCCATGTTCTGTCAATTTTATTCCGCGATAAAATATTTTTTTTTTTTGTTCATTGAATGCTATGTCTGAATTCGATTGCATATTTTAATTTGAACATGGTTCTTCCGGTCAGTCAAGCTGTGTTCAACTGGCTCAGTTTGCACTTCGATTTCTCCAGCAGCGTGCCGTTCATACTCTCAGTATGTGTCACAGGTGAAGACGGTATTGCCCTAGACGGAACCACTATGCGGACGTGCCCCTATTGTTTCAGGCGCTCCTGAAAGCCTTTTCTCTTGTGCTGAAGGCTTACTCGCTTAAAGTGAGTGACGCTACGCTATATTGACGAATAGGGTGGTACGAGAGTCATCTCTAGCCCTTAATCTTAATAGAAGGAGTCAGTAGATAGATTTACAGCAGATAAGTATCGCCGTATACAGGATGTTCCAAAAGTCATGGATCAAACGAAAAGTGGTGATAGAGGAGGTCATTTGCAATCAATTCCACCCCATATGTAGTTACCCCATTTTCAATGGTTTAGGAGTTAGAGCAAATAAAAAATTTTTTTAAAATTTCTTCCCGCTCAAACAAAAAATTTTTTTTTAAGAAAATGTTATGTTTTCTAAAAAAAAATTTCAAAGTTTTGTGCTTACTAGTTATGCTTCTTTCTAGTAAACATGACTTCATGATCATCACTTTCATATTACAATAGTAAATCATATGTTTTATGATTTTTATTTATTTCTTCCGAACAATTTAAATTTGCTCTAACTCCTAAACCATTGAAAATGGGGTAACTACATATGGGGTGAAATTGATTGCAAATGACCTCCTCTATCACCACTTTTCGTTTGATCCATGACTTTTGGAACATCCTGTATATCGGCGACGTTAAACAAGCCTTGATGGTAAAACTGTAAGATCCTGTTTAAGAAATGAAAAAATAATACCTAAGCAACTATGAATTCAGCAATATGTCATAATTTACCTCCTAATTTTTTTTAAGTACGTCTTTCACAATCCCGTAACTTATAAGGCATTTCTGTTATGCACATTTAGCTTGCACAGAAATGGTTCACATATTTACCGATAAAGCATCCACATTCGCAAATAATTCGTGAGATTTTTTGCGGAAATGAGTGACGAAGATGTATTTTTCTTTTAGAAACCCTATGAGGTCTACTTTGGTGTCCGTGTTAGCAGCTCTGTTTAGAAATTGCAAGATATTTTATCAAAACAGTTTCATTTCTTTTCACTTCACTTTTTATCCATAGGTAGGATACCTACACTTGGACACGTTATCGGTCTGTCGGTTCGAGAAGAGCCGACATACAAGTAATTAATGTATTAAGAATAGCTTTAGTTGCCCCATTTACAATACTTTTATTATTGTAATTATATTATAGCTTTAGTTGTTCCATTCCATGACATAGGTCCAAAAGAGTGTAACAAAATATGTCCCTTGACAATCAGTATTTCAAGTATTCTTTTTTGAAATAGTTTTCAATCTCTCATCAAAATCGTTTAGCTAATTTTTCATTCGTGAATATGACTTGTTTTCATCCGATTCTTATACCGTGTAATGAAATATTTTAAAATTGTATACCGCTGCTAAAACCCACACATTCGGACTGAGAAAGTGATGAAAAACACCTATATTAGACAATATTGGGTGAAAGAGATGGTTGCATAGTGTTTCCGAAAAAAATATGATAATTTCCCTCCATAAAGTTTCGTTTCCCCCTTGCAGCCGTCTGTGCCATCGAGGTCCCTCGTGCAAGATATGGCGCAATGCGCCCGTAATACGCGCCTGTTTCAAAATGGCGTCGTTTGACGCTTTTTGTCGTCTCGACGGGAATTGATGCCGCTCCGGTGGCGCGGGAGCGGAAAGGATCAACGATTTTACGATAGTGCGCTTCGGTGCAAATTGCTTGATGGCGCATGGGTATGGCTTATAAATGCGTGAAGCGCTTAAATTAATTTATTTTTATTAATTCGCTCCGCCCGTCAGAAGGTCAGACCAAAAATAGTCTTAATTTCCCCGACTTCGTCATATTTAATGTTATTAAGCGTGATGGTAAGTAGCCTTTAATATATGAAAATAATTACGCTAAACGCAGATGCAAACTGCATCAAAATCGGGTGAGTGGTTCTGAAGTACGGAATGACGGACGCATTCATTACAGATGTCTTTCAAATCCAAGATTGTAATGTTCATATTTTGTTAAAAAAAAATCGTGTCACTCCATGGATCGAAACCTATGTAATGCTTTCCCCGTCCCTTTTTACTATGTAGTTGGTGAAGTTAAAATCGCCCAACCATTGGATTGAATGAAATACAGTCGAATCGCAAATGAAAGATTTTACGTGTTTTCCATCCAGATCAATGAAGCCATGCTTATAAAAGGAAGGTCCTGGCTGAATCCTAATTATTTTGAGAATCCAGTGTGTTGGGATCTAACATATTACATACGATAAAAAACCAGTTTTGGGGTGTACTTACACTTGCTAATTGAGTACTTATGCAACCATGCGTGTTCCCAAACCTCTGCCCACCACCCTGAGGGTTGGTGCAAAGCCCGTGGGTCTTTGGAAGGTGCAGCAAATCCACGCTCTCGGAGAAGCCATTCCCTTGTCGCGACTCGCCACAACAACCCCTGCAGTTGCCATGGCAACGCGACCGTGCCCTCTGCGAGCAAGCGGGAAACAATAGGATCTCTCAGGTATTATCATTCGTTAAGATTTAATACCACTTTGCAGTTTTTTGTATACTCAACAAATAGCAGCAACTTTTACATAGAAGAATTTTAATCCGAGTTTGAAAATTAATGAGAATACACCAATTACTCATACGAATGGGAAAGAAAACTCAATTGTAGATCGTCACCTTAAGAACGTCAAAACTCATAGCTGCCAAGTTTGATGTACAAGTTTTTAGATCAAAGATGTACTCTATGATGCAGTAAGAATAAGGTTTAGAGGAAAAGAAGAGCTTTTATTTGTTCTCAAACAAATTTAAATGTCATTGACCAGCACAAAAAATAAATAGGTTATATTTTTGTGATATTGTCTCTCTTACAACTTCTTTGGATCAGCATAATTACGAACAATTTATTTTCTGAATAATATGGAGAAAATTTAGTCATTTCAATCACTTTTCCGGAGAGGTATGCAGAGATGATAGAGCGTCATACAGTACGATCACAGCACACCTCTTTCGCTTCATCTACAGACATACATCTTTTCATACATGCTCTACGATTACGGGTGCTACGTACCAGACCTTTACGAAAAACAACCCGGATACGACACTTCCGTTCACTTATGCTTTTTTAGTTTTGATTTGTTTCGTTATCCATTCGTACCATTTGTCCAAACCGTCTTAGCACACCTTTCTCGATTCTAGAATTATATAGATTGAGTGAATACGATTTACAAATATTTTCTGTTTTGTTTTGTATGGTATCTGACAGTTTTGACGGATCTTCGAGATGAAGTCTCTTGGACGCCACCTGTCGTGATAAATGAGCAGTTTTCCTTCCCATTTTTGACCGAGCGTAGCTCTAAGGCATAAATAAGGATTAGGCATGAATGCTTTCGTATTTCCGGCTGTTCTCCTCTGCAGGTCGCATTTCTCAACCGATTCTCGTGAAAGCAGGTTCGATATTTATATAGTTTTTGAAAATGTCTCAGTACGGCGGAGTAATTAAAAAAAAACTGTTTTCCTCTACGGGTTGCATTTCTGAACGGATTCTTTTGAAATTTTGCAAGCAGCTTCGAAATTTTATTCAGATTTTTTAGTCAAGCCAATTTATCAAAAAACCAAAATTTTGATATTTTTTTTTGAAATTCAAATTTCCAAAAAGAAAGACTCGCGAAATTCCACAGCTCAGAGAGCCACTAGTTCTAATATGAACCATACATATTTAAATTGAGCGTAGGTCACAGTGGCCAGCGCTACAATTCTTCACTGAAACAGTATTCGACTCCTGTACTTCGTGCTCTCAGTGGCTCTGATTTCAGTTAGGGGGGTGGCTTGTGTGTGGGGGGGGGGGGAGGGGCGTTTCGCCTTCAGGGCGATTCGAGCGATGTCACCCAAATTCAGTTGCTGCGTTTTATTTACAACCGATAACTTGATTTGTTTGCTCGATAGGGTGGGCGTAAGCTGGATCGATTAATAGGGTTAAATTGTTAAGGTTCAGTATTGGATATATGTAATTAAGTATTTCATATAATTGTGAAGCGTTTGGCTCGCGCAGGGTGGGTTCCGGCAAGTAAAAATAAAACGATTAGTTTTCCGGTTATATCGTACGACTAAGGGATTACTTGTTCGTGCTTAGGAGTTCACGTATGTAAAACTGAAGGTTCCCTTACTTACTGGATGGTTGGATGGTTACCTAGGTTAGTACCATCGCACTGAATAAGCGATGGTCGAAGCGCCATTACCGCCATCAATTGTCCGTGATTGCCAACCAGTTCTATGTAGCCGTGCAATAAAGCGAAGGTCCTGGCATGGCACCTAGTTCTCATGGTACTTTACCAATTGTATATCAAGTAAGATATCTCTGTTTTTCAATACAACAAGTAAATATGTACATGCAATGGAAGGCTTGTCCTTCAGACTTTGACACTTAAATGGCGCCTAGCCAATTTTCAATACCTATTTAGAATGCCCGGGACGGATGTTGTCCTGATCCTTTCAAGCGCCAGCGGCTGCGCAGAAATTCAATCCATTACAGTTTTGGTTCTGCGCACCCGTTTGCGAGTGGAAGTGGAGTTTTGGCAACATCCATCCCGGCAAATATACACTGACATTCAAATGTGAAGTTTTCCTCTCGGATTGTCTTAAGGTGGCCCAACCCGCTCAACTCCCCATACAAACGGGGAAAGAAGATCACGCCCATATTTCTTATCAGAGATCCCAAATTTTGCTCAAAAGAGCATTATTTGATCGAACTATCTGATGACCGTTGGCATTGTAAAATTGTGTTTGGTTTCTAAGTTATAAGGTCCGAAAGTTCGAATTTTTCACGCGTTTTATACAATAACTTTGGTGGTTTATTACGCAATGATAAAGTAAGAAATATTAAAAAGATTAGTCATCAGACATAGCTTATTTAATCAAGATTTATAACAAGATTTTTGACTACAGCGGTCGTGTTGCGGTTTACTTTTAGCTATAAGACGTTTTAAAA
Organism: Incurvaria masculella; assembly: GCA_946894095.1. Taxonomy (NCBI): domain Eukaryota; kingdom Metazoa; phylum Arthropoda; class Insecta; order Lepidoptera; family Incurvariidae; genus Incurvaria; species Incurvaria masculella. The sequence continues at coordinate 11,569,442 of OX335641.1, read as the reverse complement.
TCGAAATTTTCGTAAATCTTACCAAATCATACACTATGTACATTGTCTTTTTTGTGGGAATGTTGCATCTTCCTCATCACGGAGCCTGTCTTTTTCTTTGAAACAGAGAAGGTCCCAGAGCGCAACAGCAGGGCCACCTTAATATGAAATATCTATGCGCTGCTGAAGTTCTAACCCGGTTATCCCAATCTGCCGGACGTACCATCGAGCCCATCACCAAGTAGGCACAGCACGAGCGCGGGGATTAAGTTTGGGCGCGTCAGCTGCGTCGCAAACTCCATCAAGAGCATTATCAAATCCACATTAATTGTCATAATCCCCGAACTCGATTACGTACCGTCTCGCTGGGGGCCCGAGTCGATTGTTCGGCTTGAAATATGACAGGGCTTATTGAGGCCGCCGGCACTCCGCCCTGAGCTTATTGAAAGCTGAAAGGCGGCGCCCGCCCTTGGCGCGCGCGGGCGGGCGGGAGGCGCAGGTCGGCGCTGCGGCTTGAAACAGCGGGCTTGTTTGTTCACATTTCAGTTATTTCAACTGTCATCTTAGTCTTCCGTTCCACCGCAAGTACATTGTGGTCTGAAGTTGTAGGTGAATTGACGTTACCTTTATTTTAGAAACGAATGAAGCGAACGTTAGTTCGGCGTTTTGTCTTTTATTTTAATGCAATCTGACATGGATGGCTATTACCACACAACTACCGTTATGATATTAGACCAATACACTAGATTCCCGAAGGAATTAGGTGCCATGCCAGGACCTTCTCAAATGTTATATGTCGATGGAAAAAATAGCACGCTTGGAGAGAGTGTGGCGAGCTTACTACTTTATTTTATAGACGTTATAACGGCCTTAAGTTTGAGGTAAAATCTACTCGCGAAAAGCACCTGCATCGCTGATTCTTTAAAAGGCTCCAGGACACCTCCTGTTAAATGTAGCTCCTATGAACATCTATCTTTCTTTCAATGCAGGGATTTTCAATGCCCGATTTTCTTTTCGTTCCAAATCTTTCTTTTGGCTCTATATTTCCTATATTATCTATATTTCTTTAGATTTCCTATTAACGTATTCGTGATGGTGGTCGAATGTCGTAGTTATATATTTCTGCCTTTACTTAGGATACATCCGACAAATTGAAACAAGTGTAAACCAGGCATAAGCCTCTCCACAATACTGCTGAAGCGCTGCGAGGCGTTCAACTTAGCTGCTTGTGGCTTGCGGTCCGTCCGTAGTTAATAATGTAGATGTTCATCTGTCTACGAAAAGTTAGCAAGCTCTGCGGTAAACAAAGTGGGGTCATTCTACAACAGTTTTAAACCGAGAATTACTCATGGAGTTAGTTTGCCGAAAATTGTTGGATAAGATGGTATTACAAGAGACGTAGTAACGAGAATAAAGGTTTTGTTATTATGATTACATATGGCGAATAAGGAAAGAAACAAATTTAGGAAGCAAGACATCTGCCCCTCTCAATGTCTCTGCTCTCTATCGAAATAAGCTTAATCCCAATGTGTGTATAGGAATTTGTTAACGTTAGTTTGATTAGATCATTAATTAAAATAATGAAATTAACTATGATTTGTGTGAAACATTCTTGAAATTAAAAAATAAGAAAAAAACCAATGCTAACGCGAAAGATTGTCGGCTAGTGCACATTACAAGAATATGAGGTAATAAGTTCAAACACTTTACAAGAATAATAAAAGCATTCCAATAATAACTTCTGTTCAAATGGCGGCTGTCGGGTTGAACCTCTGAAATAAATAACAAGAGTCCGAAAAACAATTCCCGTTTTACTGAAAGCAACCGCAACGACTTAAAAAGGAAGAGCTTTAAGCCTGCGTGGTTTGGTAAGATTCAACAAGCTACGGAATTAATATTGCTGTTTTAGAGAGGTAACCTTCGAATACTTGTGTGTTCGTAAGCATTTTGCTATTGCCTATTGAGAAAGGTTATTAAAATGTTTTCAAGCATTCGGTTTTTTCGATATACAAGGTGTGAGCTACCCGGGAACAACAGATTCCTGAGGTTCTTTGTAACATAAAGAAATTCATATTCTATAACTAATTTTCTTCTAAAGGGATAACACTTTATTGACTTCAGATCCATAAGGGCTTAAGTGAAACCATTTTTTATATTTAAAAAAGTAAATGCTACTTATTTTAGGATTTCAAAAATATAACAGATGCATTGATAGTCTAGCTACATTTGAAAGCTAGCTGTAACGGTAAATATCTGGCGCTCATGTTATATGTTCAAACTTTTTTTGATTGATTTTATTGGTTATCGAAATTCGTTGTGTTTATTTTTTAAAATATTTAAATCTTATTTTACTTACGCCCTTATCAAACTGAACACAATCGGCTCATATTACGCCCTTAAGGTGGCCCAACCCGGCGGGCCTAACTTATTCGCGGGCACGGTACAAAACTGTGCTGTTGCGCTCTGGGACGTTCTCTGTTTCAAAGAATAAGACAGGCTCCGTGATGAGGAAGATGCAACATGTCCACAAAAAAGACAATGTGCATAGTGTATGATTTGGTAAGATTTACGAAAATTTTAATTTCAAAACGACTTATAGCTAAAAGTAAACCACGACCGCTGTAGTAAGAAATCGAACAAAAACCAAATAGATTATAAATCTTGATTAAATAAGCGATGTCTGATGACTAATCATTTTAAGATGTTCTTACTTTATCATTGCGTAATCCACCTCCAAATCACTACATAGTATAAAACAAAGTCGCTTTCTCTGTCCCTATATCCCCATGTTCGCTTAAATCTTTAAAACTACGCAACGGATTTTGATGCGGGTTTTTTAATAGATAGAGTGATTAAAGAGGAAGGTTTATATGTATAATAACATCCATTAAATAGTGGAGAAATACTGTTAAATTTGAGGTTTCCAATGTGATGTCATAAAAAAAGACGTGTGGCACTCGGGGACTGCCGCGGTAAAGCTATTGCATAGCATTTTGTATCAACTTATGCCGGCCCTCCCCCGCCGCCGCTCCCGCCGCCGCCCCCGGCCCCGCTCCCCCTGGTGTGAAGTAGCGCTACCGGCATCGCCCGTCGAAGTGGGGAGCGTGAGGTTTTTTTTCGTTACGGAATTTCTGGATTCGGTCCCCGCGCTCAAGGCCCTCGATAGAAGCTATGCAATAGCTTAAAAAATCATTTTTCCGCTTACATTGCAAACGTAGGCTGAACCCTACGAGATTGGTCAAAATAACGTACTAAGTATTGTACACATTGAAAAGGTCTACAGAAAACTCCGCGATGGTATATGTCTATCTCTTATGGATATCCCACAATAACATTTTTTTGTCATTTACTTTTTACGACAAATAATGGCTAATTTTCGAAGTGATTTTAACCAATACAGCATTAATCCTTATCCAATTAAATACCTTAAATAAATTGTTGATTTAATATGGATCTATATGGCCCGTTACAGCATATGAGTTTCCGGTAAAGACATTTATTGCAATGCCCATTAATAAATCGCAGGGTCAAACCTTCAACGTTGCAGGTTTAGATTTGAGCGTTGACTGTTTTTCACATGGCCAACTGTATGTCGCTCTTTCAAGAGTAACCTCTATAGAAAACATGTTTGTATTGTCTAATGACAATAAAGCTGTGAACGTTGTATATAATGACATTCTGTAATATATTAATTGCTGTAAAAATAAAATAAATAGGTAAAAATTTAAAAAGTAAATAAGTAAAAATGTAGTGTATGAATTTAGATATTCCAAAGATAGCAGGAAATACTCATGGTATAAGGAAAGGGGAATTGTTTTACTCCAAATTTAACGCGTGCGGGCCACGGGCAGTAATGAATAAATCAAAACTAATGGATCAATGTTAATCATTTTTTCAGTAAGTGACATAGGCTATATATTTTATACCCGTGCGAAGCCGGAGCGGGCCGCTAGTTATTGTATAAAACGCGCGAAAAATGCGAACTTTCGGACCTTATAACTTAGAAACCAAACACAATTTTACAATGCCAATGGTCATCAGACATCTAGTTCGATTAAATAAAGCTATTTTGAGCAAAATTTTGGATCTCTGACAAGAAATATGGGCGTGATCTTCTTTCCCCTTTTGTATGGGGAAATGAGCGGGATGGGCCGCCTTAAACACTGGATATAGAGCATTGCTATTGAGGTACAGTTATTGATTTTATTTAAGCTTTCCGCAAAAATGTTCGGCATAATGTGCAATCATCTCACAGACTCAGAGGTAATGTCTGTCCCTTCCTAGCACTCCCCTTTATCCTCGCTTCCATCAGTTTAGTGTAAAAGCGCGTCGACTGTTTTTACAACATACCTTTTCTACCATACATATTTTGATTTACTTTTCAACAAAAAGCTTCACGACAAAATAACTTTTACACAAAGACGAATTCAGCAAAATGGTATGAAATGATTGCCTTGTTCATGTTATCGATGAAAACTCACCTGTATATTTTAAAAAAATGCACGATTTCATAGACGTTTTCCATTCAATTCAATTCTAACGTTTTTTTCTACAAGTACGGATGGAAAAGTTCATGTCATAGAAACAAAACAAAGAAAATAGTCAAATTACCATAGTTGTCTGTATTTATCAATCGCTAAATGTAAATTATATCTGTGTCGGCGAGAGGTTGGAAAAAATTGCCGCGTTCTATTTATAAACTGTCTCATCGGTGGCATACAGGACTATGTATAGATAGACGGTAAACAAGAAACATTTTTGTAGGTAATTTTCAAATTGTTGTCGTAAATCGTAGAAGTAAAATCACTCGCTTAAGGGTCCTACTACCGATTACTCTTCACAGTGCATCCGAAGCATTTTCCGGTCTCATTAATAGCCCCAGTCGTAACTGACATACATACCATACGTCCATACAAAATATCGGGCGACAACGAAAGTGAACATGTTTGAATGAGAAATTAAGTCGTAAATTCCGGGAACCGTAACCTTTATAATATTCCCAAAACTTCCCCGCAATGGCGCGACGACGTCGCATCGGCAGCGTTCACCCCCCTCCCCCGCGGTTCGTATTCATGCGTAGCGGCCATTAAAAGTTGCTTGTTTGCGTTGGCATTCCGAACATTCCTGAAAACACGTCCGTTGTCTGGGTGATGCGACGTGATTTACGTCGGACGTTACGTCTTCCTGTTCTTTTTCCCGCTATCCATGCATTATTCCAGCAATTCGATCATGCTGTATTCTTTTTTTACGAGTTATACCCATATACTGCATTGCACTTGATTGGTCATTCTTAGATTTAGTTCCGCTTGCAGAATGAGACATCAACATTAAAATTATGTCAACTTATGATTAAATACGTTAATTTCTGTGATATGTATTGACCGATGCCTTATCGAATCCATGCGCTCTTCGATAAGTGACGTGATTAATCAAATATTAACCAAATATTAAAGATCTATATAAAATATCTCTTAATGCAAACGGCCAATGCCATTTTAATAATTACAGCGAAGGAGAATTGGGAAGCAAGTTCGCCAAACATTCAACGTGCAAAGTGTTTACGTTTACATAAATATTTAGCTATCCACGTCATATGTTATGTTAATTCTCTGCTTATTTCCTTATGATCATAGTTAATTTTTCTTCTTCAGTTGTTGCCAAGTAGAGCGGGCTACACAACAGCACCCGTTCACGAGAATCACACCGCGTCAGGCCGTTAATCAAAAGTTTATCGAATCCGCGGATTCATCAGTTTTTTACGTAACTCAGTGTAGTTCGACTACTAGAAGTTTCATAAATGATATGTTACGATTAACTAAGGTGGTAAGGTAAGGTAACGTGGAAAGAAGATCATGCAAATATTTCTTGTCAGAGATCCAAAATTATATTAAAAACGTATTTTTCCAAACTACATATCTGAAGACCATTGGCATTGCAAAATAGTGTTTAATAAAAATTTTCGTAAATCTTAGCAAATCAAAAACTATGCGCATTGTCTGCTTGTGGACATGTTGCATTCTCCTCATCACGGAGACTGTCTTTTTTCTTTGAAACAGAGAAAGTAAGTAATACACAAGCAGCACAGCGCAATAGCAAGATTTTGTACCGTGCCCGCGAATGAGTTAGTCCCGCCGGGAAGTGCCACCTTAAAACGCGTGTCTCTTAGTTACGCTGGTCTGTTAGTAGATCTATCCGATAAAATTGTAACGCTTCTGGCGTCACAATTTGATCTCTTCACGGCATACCTATTTTTTTTATTGTTATATTATTTATTAATAATAATCGGTAAGGTCAGTCTTAAGTCACGGGTGTACTCGAATCACCTGTGAATAATTACATTTTCATACTACTCACATCAAACCTTCTCACACGAGTCACCCTAGTTATATGCATTGCTAATCATTCTAATTAGAGCGTATGAATGGACGTTATGCGAAAGCCAAATAAAAGTTTTTCCCTTTTATCAATCTGGTTGTACTCTATGACCCAAGTCCCAGGAGATTTAACAACACATTATCGGTATATTAAATCGCAATTTGTAATTCTACCGCGCCTTTATCCACTCGCAGTACCTGTTGAAATTCTTGCCTCTTGCGTCTGTAATTGACTTCAAACATAAAATCGTTGTTGTATTTTAATTTTAACTATGTTGGATTAACATAGCTCTGAATGTCTGCTAGTTGACAATGTATCCCTTTAAAAATCGTCTTTGTACACACTTGACTAGAGTATAGGAGAGGCACCTGCCATTAGGACGTTCTGAGAATCGACGTGTGTCTTCTTCACATCAATATGTGAAACAATTCGAAATTCTCGGAAAACATTTATTAGAGTCTTATATTGTCTCACGCTCTGAGTATGTTTGCTACAAGCGATATTATCGAATCGTGAACCAATTCGGATGATATTTCGCGAGCACATCTTTTATATTGAAATTCAATTATTTGTCAATATTGTGAATCTCTAAATAATATAAACCTTACCTGGGATACTAACAATTTTCATTACTTACCCGGTTCTGAGAATAAGAATAAACTTTCTCTTTTCACTTCAGATCTACCACTGTCAGGCATGAATAAATTAGTCACTATTCTTCTACCTATCTTACATGTATACATACAGTCACACCTCTTTCGCGGTGTGGTAGGCAGAGAATATAGAGCGCCATTAAATTCGATCACACTCATAGTTCACGAAAACTTCTTTCTTCTTTTCTCAAAACAGATTTACAGAGCGGAAGTGACTGTAAGTGTCATATACCGCGACCTGATTGACAAAGTACTGCGTTAAAGTTAGGTGCGAAACACATGTATGTATTATTTCAATGGCTAAATATTATTAGAGGAACCGCTGTTTTTACCATATTCATTTACCTGAATTCCGATACATAACTTTCAGTTACATTGCAAATTTGCATGGTGTAACAGAAAGATAATTTTGGGAATAACTTTTTGTAACTGGAAGCGGTGGAAACGTCGGTGGAAATGTCGTTAATTACAAACGCCCATGGGGGCTCTGGACAAATATTTGACCCGCAATGTATTAAAGAAATATTTTCACGCCTCGTTTAACATATTTTTTTCCTGAAACTCTTAACGATCTCACGTGGCCTCCACCGAAAATTTCAAAAATGCTCGTACTTTTTTCCAACAGTATTAATTGAAATTAATTGTATTCGCTAAATTAAGCGGTATTACTTATAATTTTTAATTTGAAGGGAAAAAAGTTTAGACCGTTAAAGCGCTTAAATAATTAACTGGACCAACCGTGCGCGAGCTTTGGGATTACTACCAATACTCATTTGAACCAGCTTGGTGACAATGCAGTACCCCAGTACAGAACAATACCATATTGACCAAATACTACTATTTTACTATACTACATTTATTTATGTACAAAACTACAATGCTACCCTATGTATACGATTTGTTTAACAAATCCATACTTGATACTAATATTATAAATGCGAAAGTAACTCTTTCTGTCTGTTGCGTTTTCACGCCTAAACCCCCGAACCAATTTTGATGAATTTCGGTATAAAGATAGCCTTGACCTTTTGTGGCGAAAATTAAACTCGAAGGGGTTGAAATGGGCGATGAAAATGTTTATTGGGAACTCATATAATATCCAGGAAGTAATTCAGCCCGACATCAGTCCAAAACGAAATTGACTCGAGCGGAGCCGGGTACTTCAGCTAGCAAGTTATATTCTGTGTTCATACTTTTTTTTTTATGCGGCCTGCCATGGATGGCTAATACCACACAACTACCGTTATGATATTAGCCCAATACACCACATTCCCGAAGGAATTAGGTGCCATGCCAGGACCTTCCCTTTATGAGCACGGCTACATGAACTGGATGGAAAACACGGACAATTTTTCATTGCCGCTTCGACCATCTTTTCATTCAATGCGATGGTACCAACCCGGGCGGGCTTAAACCCTACCACCTAGTAGGGGAAGGGGACCTACAGTTTAACATGGATTCCGAACCATGGAGCAGCTCGCATTCGTGTCGAAATGCACTTATCGAAATCTGAAAGAGAAAGACAGTGGTGCAAGTTGGTATTGAACCCGGGCCTCTGGTACGCTAGGCCAGTCCCCGCGCCACTAGGCTACGAGCCGATAATATAGTAAACGGATAAAAACAGCAGTTCAAAACACATTATTATAAATCCCACTCACGCACAATCACATTCTGCATCCCGCCATCCTCGAGGATCCCCTGCTGTTAACAGCTTTCATTAGTACATGAATCAGAAAAATATTAACCATTGTTCCATCCCGGCAGGGGGCGAGGGGAGACCGGGCCTACATGGAACACTCTCCGCGATGTTAATGGAGGCTGCGGGTAGTTAATTTAGCCCCCCCCCCCCCCTTCCTCTTTGCGCGCGGGCTCGCTCACCCTTCAATTAAACTTTTTCAGTACCATTTGTCTTAAATACGGTGCGTTCGGGTCCGCTCAAAGCACCTGGGGAACGATGCCAGGCTGTATTATGTTAGGTTTTTTTTTGCCGACAATTCTTAAGACGCACGTTCACACCTCACAATAAACACAAAACACCATGAACAATGTTTGATATAGAAATGATGACAAGTTAAATACGTTCGATTTGACCTAATCGGTAATTGATATTAAGAAAGAAATTAAGCCTTAAAACATTCCTCTCAAATAGTATAACGGCAACCACTTAACTCCTTTGAATCTACTCAGTTAATAAATTGTAATACAAAGTTGCAATGTTAGTTTATTGTGTTAACAGATTCTGGTCAAATCCAGCGAAGAGACGATACTAAACGTACATATTTAAAAGCCTATATTTTGAGGCTGCGATATAACGTTATGTTTAAAGTTCGATTGCCCGTTTTATAGTTGGGCAGTGTGAATATTGTTTGTTGAATACATCTGAAAATGCCTTCATATAGGCCGACTACTGAAATTCAATTATCCTTAAATTGTCTTCTCATGCGACGCCTCCGCAACCTCCGCCTGGACCTGCGTATCTCATCTCGACACCACAAGCCTAATGTTTATAGTACAGTGGTCTACACCGCTAATCATTCAAGAAATTGAATTACTTATTGCATTGCACGAAATTTAGAGGAAGTATTGTCTGTCTATTTAACTCAAGAGCTGTATAGAAAAAGTTCGCCAAATTTAACTTAATTATACAAACTGAGTTTGGACGAAGAGTATATTGTAACGCCGTATAGGCTTAACGCAATGACTAGTTGTACTATGTATCTAAGCACAGGTTCTGACGTAACTCTCTTTCGTTCGACTCTGCGATTTTGCGACGTTAAAAATGCGTAATAGTGTATCGATGCCAAAAACGATGATTACTCTTGTTTCGGCCTCAATTTAACACTGGTATTCTTAACCTTTTAGTGATGAGGGACCATTTGGCAAACTGGTTGTCTTGCCATGTACAACCAACTGTTGAAGGTAAGTAATGTAAATCTAAATGATTAAAGGGTTGATCTATCTATACATAAAAACGCATACAAAAGTATTTTTCTAATTATTATGTTACTTTACAGAGATAAATACCTGTATTATTTTAATGCAATTGTGGTTTTTCAGCACACTTTTTACTTACCTCTGTCAAATCGTCACTTATTATTGGTTTTTGAATGGCTTCGCGGAGGAGGTTGGATTTAGTTAGGAGGCCAACGACACGTGTATTTTGTGATGGGTCGTGTCGAGTCGTTGAGGGCATTCTTTGCATTCTTAAGCTAGCCAACACCAACCCGCGCAGCAGCTCGTGACAAGCCGGGGATTCAGTGAGCTCCCTAGCCTCCTATCCCAGACCCATATGCTCATGACCTCTGCAGCGCCAGCATTCATGATAATCTTTGCAAAATAATCTATCGGTATGATTACTTGCAGCAAGTATATTAAATATTAATTAATATAATAGTTGGTTTATACTTTGCCACCCCTTCCCTAATCTCGTCCAATATCACGTTGTCCGTGTTCTAAGAATTGTCCGTGATTTCTTTCAATTCTACATCCAATCTGTTGCTAACTTCAGTTCCCTCGGCAGCGCCCCTGGCTTTTAGACAATATTTTAATTGTATAAAAGCCCGGGGCACTGCACAAACTACAAGTACTATCTACTTATTGTGCTGAAGGGTTACATATAATCCCGTGCGGCTGGGATTATGTTGACGTATTGTCTTCCCTTCTGCGATCTAATGTACTGCATGTCGCAGCCGAAAGCTATTATTACGCGTATTCGGTGTTGAAAACGTATTTCTTCTATCACAATGCTACGACCTACAAAGAATAACTGATGTTATAGTTTGTGAACTAATATTCAAACGATAAAAGCTCTAGGGCAAGTAAACTCGCAGGGCCATACAAATGTACCTTCGAACTAATGTTAGTATATAGTGAAACCCCTCATTATGCATGTAAGTGCAAACGGAACTCCAGACTAATAATTTCCCGTGGGTATTTTTGAATTGCTCCAATAAACATTTAAAATACGTGTTAAGCAAAAAAAAATTCCATTTTCATTTAGATTTGTCAGCTCAATCAATCAATAGCTACAAAAAAAAATCAGAATCGGTTCCCTTTTTTAACCGACTTCAACAAAAGGAGGAGGTTATCAATTCGTCTGTATGTTTTTTTTTTTGTTTTTTTTTTAATGTTTGTTACCTCATAACTTTTGCCCGGGTGAATCGATTTTGATGATTATTTTTTTAAATGATAGCTAGTGCTTCCCAAGTGGTCCCATATTAATTTGGTTAAGTTCTGACAATGATTTCATGAGAAAATCATAAAAGTCTTAAATTTGTATTAAGATGTGCGCGACAAATGGACGAATAACTCAATATATCGCCAACCGATTTCGGAGATTCTTTTTTTATTGGAAAGGACGTGTACAAATTAGTAAGTGTACTTCAGATTCACTAAAAATAAACAAATAAAAAAAAATAACAAAAAAAATAACCGACTTTAAAGAAAAAGCACTAAAAAGTAAAAAATAATTTCCATTTTTGTAGTTACGATTTCTGTTATTTTTTGAGTCGGTGTCAGCCAAGGTTAGGTTAGGTTAGGTTCTCTTGATTGGCGCAGCGCGTGCCCGGCTGACGCCGACTCAAAAAATAACAGAAATCGTAACTACAAAAATGGAAATTATTTTTTACTTTTTAGTACTTTTTCTTTGAAGTCGGTTATTTTTTTTGTTAAATTTTTTAAAGTATTTTTCTTATCATCTATTTAACAATAAGCCAGCGAGCTTAACGCGAGCAAGATACACACGTGTGTATTTAGTGTGAAGAGGACACCGTTCACTGCATCTCCGACTCCACTACTTTGCATATTGACGACCACATTGGGATTGTCAGAGTCTACCTGACGCATGATACCTTGCCTACTCTCCCTTAACGCCATATCGAGGATAATGCCAAGATCCTTCACATGATGCGTCAGTATTTCACACCGAACCAAAAACTGCTGCTCTACAAGGCGTAGATAAGGTCTTGTGTGGTGTATTTATTGGTCGCATTAGCAAAACATTTACACCTTGGACTCGATATAGTACGTCTCTATGATGACCCGGCGGTATCCTATAATTTGGAGACGATCCAACACCACACTGACCTATCCTGTGTACCACGGAACCCGTTCCTCGTAGTTGTATGAAGCTATCTCTTCGTCCCCATTTTACCATCGCTTAGCTCGCAACAGAGAGGGAATGCATACCACATTATTCCGATAAGATCTAACTGATACTGTGGATTATTTGTCTATAGGTTTGTAAAGGTAATATCTCGCTGCCCAGATACTTTTCCTAACGTACAATCTGGGGACCTTCCAATGTAATGTAAAGAAACAACTGTCCGACCCGCATCGTGTTCGAAAGCCCATGGGCATCGTCGGGCATCTCTTAGTGGATGTAACTCTTAAAAATATATATGCACTGCTGTCGTAGGCTTATGTCGCGCTTAACATGAAAAAAGAGAGTTTTAGTTTGTTGTAGGAAGTCCTCACACAGGGCATAATACGCCTTGCCGACTGCTAGGGGCTAGCTGTCCAGAATACTAATGCTAGTCCAAATATTTATAAACCGAATTAAAGCATTAGTATGCGAAAAAAGTTGAAAATAAAATAACGCCAAGGCCTCTTTTCTTATGTGGATAACATGCGATCCATCGACGAACACGTCGATGGATCTTCCAACGTGTCCAAAGATTATCGTTCCGTCCAAAAAGCGGCTCATTCCACAACATTAACTCCGACCCACGCCGATACCTGGTCCCGCCCAGTGTGCCCTTTCTGCGATGACGCTAATGCCACATAAAACTTCGAAGTAAGCGAGTGAGCTACAGTAACATGCGCGCCTCCGACGATAAACTTTTGCCAAACCTGAAGAAGGACTCGTCCCAGTACTTTTTAAAATACTTGGGTAATTTAGTCTGTATCAATGGAAACTTATTATTTTTTTTATATTTAGGTTCTCAAGTACTAACCCAGAAATGTTTGTTTGGAAGGCTCTTTGCACCATATTCCCCTTCATAATTAATGCAGTTTTTTTAAAATCATACAATCATAAAATAGAGATGATAGAGCGTCATACGACACAATGTATCGCAATGATTTATTCAATTTCGCCATACATTTGAAAACGCCAGTCGATCGGTTTGGCCAATTTAGGTGACAACTGGGAATCAGCTGGTGATGTTTGTGGTTTGTGCTATAAGTTGAATGGCGGTCATAAGTTTTTACAAAATAATCTGATATTTGTCATGATTCGTATTCATTTACTGTATTCACCTGCCTCCAGTCATCAAGGGTAAATACTTACTATTATTGTTCAAATCAATGAAATTAATTTATTTACACAAACTGAACTGTCACATGTCTGTGGGCAAGGCGAACACTTTTGTAAACTAAGGATAAGTAGACGTGAAAAATCAAATACAGTTAAGTTTCTTGCCAGTTATTCTTTGCTGTGATGGTTGAACTGCCTAATGATGAAAGCTGACAAGTCCGAGTGCGGTTTATTGCTTATTGATATTATATAAAAAGTAAAATTGTGCCTATATTATCCTAATTGCTATTTTAAATTTTCACTAGCAGAGGAAACATAGTATTGTCCTACGGCACTTCGACATTAAACCCGCCTATTGTAATCATTGTTAAAAGGTGTACAATACAAGAATTATTATTATATTTCTTTATTGACACATTTCAAAAAATATTTTTACATAAATTTTTGTAGAAAATATATAAAGATAACTAATTAAAATGGAGGGTCCACCAGCAGCAGCGGGAAAAAAACCAAGTTATCGGTGGTTGGGTCCCAAAGAAAGAAACCTTCGGACGATGCGTGCAGTATCGAGGACCGGCTTCTGACCCTTGATCCAGCTATTATTCAAACTAATATTATTATTAGGATTATTCCACATTTCGTCGCTGTTTGATTTATATTAATTTGTTCGACGTCATCCAATACCCCAACGTTTAAATATTTAAACTAAGCAGCCTTCCACGTAACACCCAAGACGGAGTTTTAAGTTATCGAGTTATCGATGTTTCAGTTATCGGCGGTTTGACGTTGGGAACGTTATAACTTAATTACTGAAGAACACGTCGTATATCCTGATAAACCTATCCTGTGCATACGTTGGAGAGTTTTGACATCGAGGGACCTCTGCAGAATCGATATTGTTTCTCATTGAAGTTTTACGAAAACGATCGGCTACTTAATGCCGCTTAAAACGAGCTCATCTGCTTTACGGCGCGTCTATCTCCCACAGGATCCGCTTGAAATCAATCGCAAACGAGCCGTGACCTAACAAATCACTTCCCGCGATCTTACCCGCAGACTTGGCGATGCCAAAAAAACTACCCTCATTTGAATACTAACTCCGGGGACGAGATGGCGGGCAGGCGTGACGCGCCAACTGACGGATTGGGCGCTCCGTCGCCGTTTTTTTTTGTCATGACGCTTGGCACGAGATTTACTAAAGAAGTAATTTTAAGAAAAAAAAAATGAAGATCGTGACAAGCTTTTATGTCATAAGCATAAAAACCGGCTAACTGCGAGTCGGACTCGCACACGAAGGGTTCCGTACCATCGTACAAGATTTAACACAAAAAAGTAACGTTTTTTGTGTGGTGCCCTCCCTTATTTTTTATATTTTTTTTATTTTACCTATTTGTTGTTATAGCGGCAAAATAAATACACACTCTGTCAAAATTTCAGCTGCTTACCTATTACGGTTGATGAGATACAGCCCTGTGACAGACGGACGGACGGACGGACGGACAGCGGAGGCTTAGTAATAGGGTTCCGTTTTCACCCTTTGGGTACGGAACCCTAAAAAGTATAATGTCATAGTTTGATCGATTTGATGCGGTTCTTTTAAGATTTTTAATAAAAGCTTGGTTTTAAAAAAGGTTCTTTTTAGTATTAATTTATTTTGACATTTTCAGCTTTGTATTTTGACAATGATCTTAAATTTTATAGAATAGTGTCTATTCTGTCTATTTTATCTTACCTACACCGTAAACATTTCCGATTTCTAAGCATAGAATTCCTAGAATAGGCCCACTGTTGTTACCACTGAACTGGGAATACATTTAACATTAAATGGGCTTAAGTGTTACATATTAATTTATTATATTTCCCATCACTTCCTTATTGAAATTTTATTTTGTGTTTATGTTTTTGTTACAATCCTCTTGGATTATACCTGAAATCAATCGTGATTGATATTATTATTTATTATGAACTAGCTAATAGCGATTTTCCTAAAATTTAATTCTGTGAACAAATTCGTGAATTAATAGCACTGGAATTATAGTGGTGTTCTTGAGCTAACAATAATATTGCCTTAACGTAAATATAAAAGCGCCAATATTACATTGATTAATTTTCTATTGTTTTCGAGCTCATTTACTTTTATATTCCGATGAAGGAGGAGCGCAGGAGCGAGAGGACAGGTTGGCGGGCTTGCTAGGACGAGTCTCTCATGAATGGTGAATATGCTTACGTCAAATATGTATATTATTATCAGGGTTGTTTTATCAAGGGTAGTTAGGAAGATAATTAATTCCCTTTGGCATTATGCCCGCTGTTTGTAACTGTTTTAAATTAATTTACTCTTATTGCTTTCAGTCATTTCCAGGTATTGTTTGGTTAGGTCTCATTAAAATAATTATACTTATACGCGCTGTACAGCTATCAGTTAAACGAGTTGAAAGTGCATTCTGTACACCAAACTGATCATTTTTTTGTTTATACCTTTTATACCTTTATGCCAATACGTTTCAGAGGAGCGAGTGCCGGATTCCATAACGCTGAGAGCTTGTGCTGGCCTATTTCTGCAAATCCTGCACCATATAACGACCTCCTTATAGACTAGGAGGTCGCGACAAAAATGGTTACGATAACGTAATCGGCTGAAACTGGGTTCACGGTATAAAGACGAACCGTCTGATGCTAATTGTGTCAGTCTGCCTGTTCCAAGTGGTTGCGTTACGTAGATAAGGCGCCTGAAAAAGTAGTTATGGCGACAAAAAAAAATATATGATAAGGTAAATGGATGCAAATGACGAAACATGAAAGTATCAGTACATACTTGCTTAGCAAAGCAAAAACTGAACAAACCTTTGGTTTCATTTCGTAGTTATAAGCGATTTAGGTTACAGATAAAACTTTAGGTATATTTAAGTATTTAATAATAAAACCGAATGGTTATTGTTGTATAATTAATAGGAATCAATGTTTCCAGACCATCAGTATATTCATCAGCAGATATATAGCCAATCTAGTTAACGCAACCACTTGGCACGACCAGACCGACATATTTAGCATCAGAGGGTTGGTCTCTAATATGTGAACCCAGATTCAGCCATTTACCTGTCAGCCTCAGTGGCCAAGTGGCGCGACACTTCGGCGATCGCTCTCCGAAGTTAAGCAACGCTGGGTCCGGTCTGGTCTTGGATGGGTGACCATTAGACCGTTGAGAGAGGCTGGCCGTGGTTCGGATTCCACGTTAAACTGTAGGTCCCCTTCCTTACTTACTAGGTGGTAGGGTTAATCCCGCCCGGGTTGGTACCATCGCATTGAATGAACGATGGTCGAAGCGGCAATGAAAATTGTCCGTGTTTTCCATCCAGTTCAATGTAGCCGAGCAATATAACGAAGGTCCTGGCATGGCACCTAGTTCCCATGTGGTGTGTTGGGCTAATACCATGACAGAAGGTGTGGTATTAGCCATCATGTCCAGTCACATAAAAAAAAAACCTTATCGTGACCAAAAATGTTGTGACCTCCCGGAATATTATAACGAGTACGTGCAAAAAAATATTCGTGATAACCTTTTTTTTTATTTTCCGATGGATATTGTTTGTAGTAGCTCATTTCATTTTATAAAAGCACGCTAAATAATCTATTGATTCGAGGATTGTATAAAATAATGTTTCGTTCTTCCCAGCGAGCTCGCCCAGAAAGGGTTAGAAGAAAAGTTTGAAGTGGCTTGAATCAACATAAATTGACATGGGCGTATCGCATTATGGACGCTTCATTTGGCTCTTCCCCCTTCCTTCTGCGCTGCCGCTCCAGCGATTGCTGCTAAAACCCTGACTCGGGTGTAGGAGAAGGTTCAAGTTTACTTATTTGTAATATTCATTTTGTAAATTCGCATGACCTGGAGTTAGTACGCGCCTGTGCCATTTGCAAATGGATTATTGCCGTAAATAACGGTGGTTTTTAAATTCTCACGCTTGAAATGAATGCTTATGCAGTATTAATAGAATACATACAACTAAGTACGGGTACTGGCAGGTAATGAAGGCAACCTTGGGACTGAATGAAAGATGGTAAAATCCCCAATGAAAAATTCTGGATCACTATAACTCATAATAAAAAAAAACCGGCCAAGTGCGAGTCGGACTCGCACACGAAGGGTTCCGTACCATCGCACAAGATTTGAAAAAAAAAACACGTTGTTTGTATGGGGCCCCCCTTTAATTATTGTTATTTTATGATGTTACCTATTTGTTGTTATAGCGGAAAATAAATACATAATCTGTGAAATTTTCAACTTCCTACCTGTTACGGTTCATGAGATACAGCCCTGTGACAGACGGACGGACGGACAGCGGAGGCTTAGTAATAGGGTTCCGTTTTCACCCTTTGGGCACGGAACCCTAATAAAAAAGGAAGCCCCCAGGAAGGCGGTGTGTTGGGCTAAGTTATTGGCAGTAGGTGTGCAATTGGCCATATATGCCTAGTGTACAGAAAAAAAACCTTGCAGCGGAGCTCGCCCTTCTGCCGTAGATAAAAGTAAAAATACTTTCGCAATTACTGGTACTTGAAAAGCAATCTACATAATTAAGTTGTAATATTGTATGTTAACAGTTTTGACATTTGCGGTCATTTTCCCAAAACAAACTTTCAAATGGAATCCCTACATACACAATCCTACCTTAATCCGGCCTTCAATGTGCGCGGATTAATCGCTAAGCTGGCTCATACAAACAGACGAAAATTAAAACAAAGTGCACACAGCGCGCCGTACCCGGGCGTATTGTTGTTGGGGCTCCGGCGATGTTTGCGCCCTATTTGCCGCGAATCTCGGTCGAGCAGAATGTAGGCCGCCGGGTGTTGTCCTGTTGCCGGCTCCATCGTGCGACGCATTGAACTTCTACCGCGCCGGAGGTGTCGAGTCTGCTCATATGAGCTGACTGGACTAACCAGAAACTATTCGGTGCAATTTAATATAAGTTATTATAAGCATAAATATAATATCTGGAAATTCATCTGAAGGAGGATACTAAACGTTGATCTTCGCATTAAAATGCCCGTTGCTATGACCTTACGTTGCAGATGAATATTCTGCTATTCAAGCATTTCATTTTGCCTATGTATTTAGTATTACTATGTTAATGGAAACTTTGCTGGTTTAAGCTTTATTCAAATTTTTGTAATTAGTTTTAAGACTGTTTGTTTTCCTGAATAAAATTAAAAAAAATATATATCCGGATTACAAATCGTCTTACTCGTTTTTATAATCAAGTATATTTCTTCTAGTAGGTGTCGCTGTTTGATCTCAAATTTATAGCAAATAGTCCATCAAATACTAAACATGCAACAATATGAAATGCTCGTAGTGCTTCGGCTATTCAAAAGATTATGGATACGAAATGTTTCTGATTTTTTTCTAACTTAACTGAAAGATATCACTCGTGGTCAATATAAAAATGCGAGCGCAGATAAATGTGTTTTCCGAATTATTTGAACGGTACAGAATCTGATTTCATTGTTAGAATCGGCAAGGTCGTTCAAGAAAATATTAGTTCAAATTATTAAGTTAAATATCAATTTAGGTAATTGGTTTTTCTTCATATATTCGTATTCGTAAATAACGTATACCACGTATTAGACGTGCCAGTCCATCCTTTCTTCATGTAAACGTCTTCCACGGATGACAAAAATTTGCTATTGTATTTTTTTGCCAACGAGGTCGAGAGAAGGTGGCTTTCAGAAATATCTGTCATCGTCTTTGGAAGCAAAGAGGAGTAAAAATACTCTAACATGTATACTACCTTTGTATTCCCTAGGTGAAATCCGTAAGAACACAAAGTGCCTAAAAATGCAAACGTTTAAAAAAATAACAATTGCTTATTTACTTGACCGTGAATAAAAATCGTAAAAAAATATTCATAGTGATTTGATTTGATGGGGGGTTTCTTATAATATAACTTTTAGGCAAAAATAAATTATAAATATTAAATTCAGGGTCAACATTTTAGATCGTTAAATGGAGCTAGAAAAATATAGCCATATGAATTTATAACATTTCTAATTGCTATTACAATAAAACCTATAAACCAGACCTTGTGAAATCGATTTGGCCACGATATGTTAGCCACGCTTGTTTTTATTGTATTTAATATTTATGATTTAATTAGTACCTCAAAGACTAACTTGTTGGGAGGTGTTTGTTAAGATTTTTACTGGTGTTCGACACATTATTTACTAGCTGATTTAACTCTATCACCTCATTCAACCTCACCGCTCGCTCGGCTAAATGCTGATATCAACCTTCATCCCATGAACCAAGTTGTAGAAAAATCGCCTTATTTGTTATTTACATCTTATATCTTATTTTAATTAATAACTGACAACTCAGTAATGGTCATTTCCTTTAACTCATTAAATTCGAAAATGTGCACGAAATGTGTCGTGCACTTTTGCATGGCCTCAGGTAACATTTCATTAATATTGAAATCCTAGTTCATAGACCTCACTATCGCTCCCTTAATACTTAATAGATTCTGTGAAGTACGAAACGTGTATAATGCGACGTTAAAATCACAAAGGGGTTAATCAAATTAAATAATGCGCTCTCCGCGTGTTTTATAATGCAATTTTATGTTTAATATAGGCTTTAAAATGCAGGCACGCAACGCTACTGCAGTTATGCTGAAGAACGAGCCGTAAATAAAATCAATATATTTCGTGTATTAATTCTTAGAGCGAACGAAGAAATAAAACTAGTAGGCATCCGACCTTTTATTTATTTGAATATTTAATAAATTAATTTAGATTTTCAGTTTCCATTTAATGTGGAAATAACTTAAGAAAAGTTCTTCGGGAAATGAAATCACACAACATTTTAGAACGACACGCTCAATGATTTGGAACGCACAACTGGATTCACTGTAAAGAACTGCGACCGAAGCGAACTGAAAAGAATTTCCAATTTCCTAAATCACCCCGTAGACCAACTGGAGGGTCGTATTTTCATTAGGGCGAAACTGTTTGTACCGGGCTGTGGAAAAATGGGAGAAAATAGTGAAAGAAGTCGCACGACAAAGAGACGACGGACAAAGCGAGTCCCTCCTCAGCTCCTGTCGCCATAACAAGTAAAAGGGCACTGGCATTCTTTCCGCAGACTGCCGGGGTGTACGAACCCATCGTGACATTTGTGGTGCAAACTTTGGTATTTCCATTGACTGTGTGGTTTCCTGTGTCGTGAACGTTGTAAGGTCAGATGTTCACTAGCAGCTACATATAGAATAACAGAGAACATTAAAGCAGGAGCATCTTTGCAACAGTCTCTTGCTTTTGGCTTTAAGTAAAGTCATCACGAAAACTAGAAATTAAGAAATGAACAACCGTTAGGTTGTTCAATTATTGTTAATACCTTCTAATAAAGCGAATGCCACAGGTTTTGTTAATGGATAGTAACATTCATACACCCACGAAATCATCTTAGTAACTGTTACTGATCACATAATTTTGTGTGATATCTGTAACCAATAAATGATAATGGTTTACCAATATTCCGGGAAGTCACATATTTTTTGGTCACGATAAGGTAAATGTCTGAATCTGGGTTCACATGTAAGATACCAACCCTCTGATGCTAAATATGTTGGTCTGCCTGAGCCAAGTGGTTGCGTTATCTAGATTGGCTATATAAAATAGATGTTGGTATGTACCTGCTGTTGAATATACTGATTGTCTAGAAATTGGATACCTATTATACAATCATAACCAGTCAGTTTTTTAAATAAATACTTAGATATACCTAAACGTATTATATATAATATAATATACCTAACTATTTAGGCAACGCAGCCGCTTACCGCAGGCAGACCGACCCATTTAGCTTCAGAGGGTTAGGCCCGGTTGCACGAAGAGACGGCCGAGTTAATCAATGGTCAAACACGTCAATTGTAGTGATCCGCATAAAGTTCCTTCCATACTGTCCACACAAAGTGACGTGTTTGATCATACTTTGAAGTTGATTTTGATTTTTTGTCCTTTCGTGCACTCGGCCCTTAGTGTTTATCCTGTGGACCCAGTTTCAGCCATTTACGTTATCGTTACCATTTTTGTCGCGACCTCTACAGATTATGTCAGGAATTTCCTTTATGATTTATTACTATCGCCTTATAGGTGAGCTTTTAGTTCTCAGTGACCAGTCGGTATTAAACGCGACAATACAGATAAACTATTTTGTGAAACAGGTGAGTATATAGGTAACAATGTTGTGTTACGGATTACGCCAGTAATTTCCGGACCAAATCAAACTTTGGAACTTATTTTATTCATCTCAACCCTTAAGGACCTTCCCTCCGAGGAAGAATAAATTCTTGAAGGACTCTTTTGTGTGATAGTTTTCCACAATATACACACATTTGTCTACGCGAAACAAACAAGGTGTTACTGTATCGTTGCGAAGCGAGATCACGTATCAAATTAACCTTCTGACATGTTCTGCTTTATTTGGGCGTAGGTAATCCCCACATGTTTACGCTGCCGAAGTTTGATACAAACAAGCGCGCGTCGTTGAATATGGACGGCTGATTTTCTGCCCGAAGAAACATCAGGGTATTTGGTGTCTCCCGGACGCCTGGATCCTGCCGCTCGCTGAAAATGGGCCAGCCACTCCGCGAGGTGGCGACGCTTTGAACGGATTATCGCCCGACTCAACTCGTGCGGAAAGGATTTCGGAGCTTAGTAACCGCGTGAAAATAACAGCTTTTTCAGCAGGAACGAACAGCGGGCGGGCGAGACGCATTGAATTAATTGTGCGAACGGTGTGTTCGACAGACCCATACAGAAAAAGGGTTGGATGCATGCACTTACATCAGCAGACTTTGGTTTGATATGTAGCTGCCAAACTACCGATCAGAAATAGCAATAAAAATAATAAAAAAAAAACAGTGCAATCTTTATTGAAGCCTTATAATCAGATTATCAAAATGAGCAGGATTTTTTTTTCAGGGCTTTTATTTCAAGCAGGTTAATATTTGTTGTCGTGACTTTCGACTAACGTGAGTTTTCGGCTAACACAATCTGATAACAAGTTCCATTGTACAAATACGTTGCAACTGAAACTTATATCACTTCATCTATGCTTACATGACTGGCAAATCAGTAATGAAAAAATATAGTAACATATCAAGAAAAACATTTCTTTGATCAAGGATACGTTGCGTAAAAAAAGTTAGAATAAAGTACTATGACTCTGGGTTCAGTGTCATAATCATAACGCTGTCCCTCCGTCCCCTTTTTTCCATAGCTCAACGCGGAAAAGGCAGGGAATGCACGACACTTCAAAATAAAAACTCACCCGATTCTGTTGATCCTTTATGTATTGGGTCGGTAAACCATGGAATCGACTCCCTAATGATATATTTGCCCCAAAGTCCGGGGGATCAAACCTGGCCAGCCGGCATGGTTTTCGTAGCCCCCGTGAAAGTTCGAAAGCCTATGGGCATGGTCGGGCACGGCGAGGTCACGGCGTACGCCATCGCGCTTGGGTTGATAACACGTCGTTTGAAAGTATCGAAATGCAATATTGTTTTCGATTTTATATCTCTTATTTCTTCTCGTTTTCGAGAAGTTTTATCTTATTTGAAAAAGTCCTAAAATAAACGGTAAACTCTTCAGCCTTATTAAAAATAATATCATCGACGTGAAAGATTATATCGAAGATTAGTATAGATGCGTATCTCAAATTGCAATACATTTTGCGCTCTCTCTACCAAAAAACTTTGCCTGGGTCGGAAACCCATAAGATCCGTTCGTTCAGTTGTTTTATCATGAAAAGATAACAAAACAGATTTAATTTACCATTTATAATATTCAGTATGGACTGCAGCGAATTACCTACTTCATAAAAGGCTCACATCCATACAAAATAAGACACACGAATTTAGCCCGAATTTAACTTTATTTAGTGATGGATATCTAATCAATATCAACTGTGCCAACAGATGGCGCTGAGCAGAAATAGGGGTAAGTGTTGCCAACATAGTTAGACAGACAGACGTAGAACACGTTTTGTACCTATTCTAGTATAGACAGGAAGATAACGATAGGCACTGCGGTGTTACTTGTTGAAATATTTCGTAACTATACCGAGATCGAGATAAGCGGCTGGCAAGCCGGGACGACGACCGCCATGCGACGGCGGCGTTACTTATTCTGTGGCGCAGCGGAGGTATTCTAGCTGTCATATTATTTGGAACCTTTCAAGTGACCTTCGTTCCAGTGATCTTTTTTTTTTTTTTTTCGAACCTCCTTGTAGCCCAGCGGAGGCTGCAAGAGGCTGGGGAGGTGAAATGCTTTACGCATACCTGATTCCGGAATCAGGTTATGTGGGACTGGTTGGCGAGTCTAACCTAACCCTAGGCCAGACCTACCCACTAAAACACCCCCCTAATGTCCTTTGGCCTGTCGGCGTTAAAAAGGATAGCCGGTCGTTTGGCGGGCGCAGAAGGCGCACGAGCCTGAAAAGTGTGTGTGGTGTATTGTGCAACTAAGGGACGTTGCGTGGAGCGCTGGGGCGTGTCGGGGAGAATTAGGGCGTGTCGGGGAGAAATCGTTCCAGTGACCTACCTAGAATGCTTATATCATTCCACTTCTTACTTATGCCAGCGCAGACTAAACGTACACGTAGCGCCATCTATACGCCACGGGACGGTAATAATTTTGTATGAGAGTACTTTCTTTTATATTGCCCAGCCCTTAGGATGTTTAGCGCGATAGTATTCTATAAGGAGCCCCGTGATCTACTCTTTACATTGGTGCAAACCGCATCTCAATCCGTTCTCTGGTTACGGAGATTACCCCGAACATGTGGACAGATGTTCCCTTTTATATAAGTAGAGATAAGTAGAGTAGTAGTATGAAGCCTCCACTCTATCCATATCCGGATGCACGGAATGGATTAGAAAATGGTTTGCAGTTCCAGTAATTGGATAAAGACGACGTTCCGACAACGACGGGCATAAAAGGGCAAATTAAATTAAAACTTGGAGAAATACGAGAGTTAATACATCCAATTAGCCTGAAATGTTTATTATTAAAGCACGTATAGATGTAATACTGCACTGCAATACGGTTTTAAGAATCAATTGTTACGCACTTGCGTTTTATTTTTTCATTGATAAAAATTCAACACAATAGTACAAATCTTTTTATTTCTTCCCTCAGGGGTTTTATGACAGATAGGGTATTGAAAATTACACTTAAAAACATTGCCTGAAAAGAAAACAATATGTAATTACCTGGAGAAAGCATACAGTTGTCAATATCACAATTGTTACGGCGTGACTCTTAGATGAAAAAGGATTCTTTTTCATCTAGGACGTGACTGTTGTGAATAGTGCTGTGATTGCTCGAGTGTCAGTGCAGTCTATAAACATTTTTATTCCGGGAGGTCACGACATTGTTGGTCACGATAAGGTAAATGGCTGAATTTGGGTTCACATGTTAGAACCAACCCCCTGATGCTGAATATGTCGGTCTGCCTGTGCCAAGTGGTTGCGATTTCTAGATTGGCTATATAAAATATATTTTGGTATGTACCTGCTGATGAATATACTGATTGTCAAGAAACATTGATACCTATTAATTATACAACAATAACCAGTCGGTTCTTAAATTAAATACTTAAATATACCTAAATTTAGGTGACAGATGTAAATCTGTCACCTAAATCGCCTATAACTACGAAATGCAACCAAAGCTTTGTTCAGTTTTGGTATAGATAAGCAAGTATGATACTGTAATAGATGATACTGATACTTTCATGCTTCGTTATTTTCAGCCATTTACCTTATAATATATATATGTTTTGTAACCATAACTACTTTTTCAGGCGCCTTATCTAGGTAACGCAACCACTTGGCACAGGCAGACTGACACATTTAGCTTCAGAGGGTTGGTCTTTATCCTGTGAAGCCAGTATCAGCCATTTACGTTATCGTTACCATTTTTTCGCCACCTCCTAGTCTATTTGTCTTTGAATAAGATGACGTTGAAAAATATTCAGCAAATCGTCTTGCCAGTTCGTCTTCTATGTAAATTATAGTTAAAATATGACAAATCGGAGCGCAGAGTACTTTTCATGGATGATAATAAATAATAAATTATGTATAGTCATTTCAAATCACTTTAGTCAATACGAAAACTTGAAAAAGGTTTTGAATTTTTAACGGCTAAATAATTTATTTTACGCAAAATATGCTACAAAATACAACTGTGATTTCATAAAATACTGGCAACACCATGAACTTAATTTTCCTCAAATTCTTATCTTCGAATAAGCGATTAAATGGTGTTATGACAGTTGACTGTCGAAATATAAAGTACTATCTGAGGTACCCGGTTCCGCTCGGGTCAATGCCGTTTTGTACTGATGACGGGGCAAATATTTCCTGGATATTATATGTGTTCCCCATACAAACTTTCATCCCCTATTCCACCCTTTTTCGAGTTAAATTTTCGCCACAAAAGGTATAGATCCTTCCCCAAGGTCCTGTCTATCTCTATACCAAAATTCATAAAAATAGTTCAGCAAACAGACCGGAAAAGTTACTTTCGCATTTATAATTTTAGTATCGATTACGTCTTTACAGGATTATTTTAGCATTTTCTTTAACGTTTTTGTATTTACATGATTTAGCCTCCTCCTATTACTTCACTCTTGAATTAGGCAAGCCCAATCAGACATGCTCCCCTCGCTCAGAACGGAAGCAAGTTATAATGAAGGGTATAAATGTACATCAGGTAGTGGCGGCATACAACCTTATTCTATTATCCCGTGTCCGCAGGAGCAAGCACGCGTGTAGTGCGGAGGTGACAGAATATGTAATGCACTTTGTGATTACTGTATAGAAAATATGTACCAAAATTTACGCAGCGAATCTTTTTTATTTTGACAAAAAATCACAGAAGATTCCGTTTATGTATCATTTATGTAAGAATGACCAAAATAAACGATGAACCTATTTTTATAGTGAGTTAGCTGTAGGTTGTCTCAATTTTAAATTAATATAAGAATATTATGTGGTTTATTATTTTACGTTTTCGGATAAACAGTGTTTAGCTTACTTCTTTAACTCGACGTTGAATAAGACCTGAACACTGTTTATCCGTAAACGTAAAATAATGGGTCGAAAAACAGTGAAAATCTTAACAAACATATTGTGTTGTTATTTAATTTTGAGATTATTGCAAACTAAAAATCAAATAAGACTGCTTCTAATATCGTCATTTTGAATTATGATCTTTCCCAAAACCAGTATTATGATTTTGAACTGTATTTTGTGATTTAATTTTTTTTTTTTACTTGTTGTATTTTTACATTTGAATTATAAAAACTTGTTTTCTTGTTTTTTAGGGTTCCGTACCCAAAGATGTAAAATTTTTTTTTTACTTATTGAATTTTTACATTTTCATCTACATTTGAATTTTTAAAACGTTTTTCTTGTTTTTTAGGGTTCCGTACCCAAAAGGTGTCAACGGAACCCTATTACTAAGTCCGTTTGTCCCAGGGCTGTATCTCATGATCCGTATGAATAGTTAAACAGCTAAAATTTTCACAGAGTATGTATTTATTTTGCCGCTATAACAACAAATAGGTAAAATTAAAAAAAAAGCCATAAAAAAACGAGTTTTTTTGTTTTAAGGCCCTGGTACTAGCCAAATCGAAAAGTTAGACAAGGCAACCCAAGTTAACTAACTAAGTCTGACGATTAGAAATGTCATTCTTACAATATTTGATTCCTCGTCGAGGAATCAACCTATTTTCGTTAATGTATGTTTCCTTTTTCTATACAAAATAGGTAACGGAAACGGTGTCCATTTCCGAACTTTTTTGGCTAAATGTAGAAATCTAAAAGCTAATGGAATTATTTGTTTATGCATATATGCTGCTTTTGCCTATATCTAGAAATCACAATACTTTCAAATTTGTAATGTGAAAAATCGACTTTTTTATTATTATTATTATTTAAATAAACGATGTAAGCAAAAAATATTAACAATCCATTATAAGTCTGAAGTTCTATTTGGACTTGCTGAGGCGTTTCACTACATATTATTACATTTTTTTTTAATTGCATTTGTATGGCGCGAGTAGTTGGCTAGGCTTAGCGCCGTAAATCTGTGCGGGGCCCTTCGTGTGCGAGTCCGACTGGCACTTGGCCAGTTTTTATGAATTTCATTAATTAGTTGGATGTAATATTTACGCATGTAGAAACGCATCTCGTAGAATGTACACGTTATTCTCATTTAAATATGTTAAATTAGTAATTTTAAGTGTACGATTCCATGTCGATTTATTTAATAAATAAATTAAAATGTCTAAAGGCACCGACACACGTATTAAAAGGCGATCGGAGACATAAGGTGTAAGAAGTATTCTTATTGGAGCGTTTTTTTCATGTGCCACGATTTAGATGCTGCTGATTATACACGCTGCTTATAATTAGACATACTAGTATTTTTGAAAATACCAAACCAAATTGCTGCTGCTGATTGTACGTGCTACTTGTAATTCGACATACTAGTATTTTTGAAAATACTAAACCAAAAATACTCTTTTATTATCATGCCCTCAACTTTATTTTTTCAATGCAAATGACTTAAACTTAATTTTTTTATAATTTGGACTCTGATTTGATCATTTTTATACAGAAAATGCAGCCAAGTCACAAAGTCGTCACCGCTTTTTTAATTGGGCATTTTAATTGAGAGTTCTCGATTTCTTTGATTACATTTCTCGATATTGTTCATATTCTCGAAGTGCGCATTTGACACGGTTAGCGCCCGCACTAGGAAGCACCGCGCCGGGCGAACGTGAGCGAAATCGTCAATGTGGCGGGCGTCTCCAAATTACTAACTTTCTTCATGCTCGTGGAAAAGCATTCATAAAGGGCGTTGACCTGCTTTCGCAAAAAATACCATTGTAATTTCATTGCCGTAGTTTCAATTTCGAGAACACATATTTGACCATAAAATTTGAGAAAAAAAAATCTAATATGTGGAATATTTACACCCTCGAAATCCTTTTAGGTTCCCCGATTTAGGTCAATCATCAATTCAAAGCCAATAAAATGTATTTCGACGAAGAAGTTTTGAGTAAAAAAATGGTTATTTTGTTATTTTTTCCCAATATTTTAAGTGGCATGGGTATTTTTATTGTCAATTTGGAAGTATATTCTCACCGTTCGCCTTTCTCTAGGACCTAAACGGGAACGCGCAATGCGATGTGGTGTCATGATGCTAAACCATGACGCCATAAGATAGGCATAAAATTTACGAAATAAACCAATTATAAATTAAAGTAAGTTAAATTAAAATAAATTATGTTTTCTGTTATTTGTGAGCATTAAACTGGAATGTTTTCCTGGTTCAGCTCCAGCCTTGCAGTATGTTCTATAGTTATTTTTATAGGGCTCATTCTTTGATAAATACATACATATTACACTCATTATTAGATAATGTTTAATTAACTGGAATGTTTATGCCTTCCTTTGCAGTTCTTGTAGCCGTTTTTTGTAAGTAGTTCTAAATTGTTGATACAAATGAATGTATGGTTGCGTGTTGTTGCAGAGTGGCGCGCGCGCGGTCCGGGCTCGGCGCGGCGCCGCTCGCAGCAGTCGCCCGCCGCGCTGCTCGCCG
Source organism: Incurvaria masculella (assembly GCA_946894095.1). NCBI lineage: Eukaryota > Metazoa > Arthropoda > Insecta > Lepidoptera > Incurvariidae > Incurvaria > Incurvaria masculella. The sequence continues at coordinate 11,540,507 of OX335641.1, read as the reverse complement.
GCTTCGAAGCCTCCTGCCTTCAGGTACCTACCCCCTACCCTCACAACACGAAGCGATCCACTCCGTGCCCACACAGTGGCACTTTTTTTTATGCAACCTGACATGGATGGTTAATACCACAAAACTACCGTTATGATATTAGCTCAATACACCAAATTCCCGAAGGAATTAGGTGCCATGCCATGACCTTACCTACGGACCTTACCTTACGGACAAATTTTCATTTCCGCTTTTTTCATCCAATTCGATGGTTCCAACCCTTACCAACTTTTTAAACCTTACAACCTAGTAGCGGAAGGAAACCTACAGTTTTAAATTAATTCCGAACCATGGAGCAGCGCGCATTCGTGACGAAATGCACTTATCCAACTCCGAAGGAAAAAGAAAGTGGTACATGAAGGGGTGAGGATTTGAACCAAGACCTCCGGAAAGAAGCTGCGTCTCGATTAGCCGCGGGAAGTGTACATGATCCAACGAACGCCAGAGCCCGTAGGCCGAAATCTGACCTAAATTGGCGTTTACGCTAAACCGATAGACTACAGTTTTCGAATGCATAGAAAATTAAAGAGCGCGCACAGTGGGCGTTAAGCGAGCTAAAATTTGCGAGTCTGAGTTTGATTTGACAGCTTATGAATTTTCGGCGGAAATACGTTGACGTTGCCGACTCCTCGTTTTCATAAAAGCCAGTGGTCCAAGTTTGTTTTTTTTTTGACAATTTGACTGGTATGGGTTAGTCTGTAACATCGAAGTTCCGTAAACGCCGATTTAGTTGGGAACTCTGGTCCAACAGCGCGTAGGAGGCGTCCCAACGGGGAAGAAAACCTGTGACGGAAGCATAGCTTGCCCCGATTACTAACAGGTTTGTTTGGTTGATTTCGTAAAATGTTTTCAATCCATTTCCGCAATCCGGATAGATTTTGGTTATTTTTTAAGACGCTTTTTATGCATGATCAAAAATCGCAACGCGAACTTAATAGATGTTTTTGTAAAACGTTATACTTAGTTTCATAATAACGCCAATACATGGCTTTGTAATAAATGGAGAGAGTAAAATAACTATAATTCCTAGAAAGTGGAGTGATTTTTTGCAAGTTAAATCTAGCTCACAAACTCTCTTGAGCAGAAGCATTATAAAATAGTGTTAAAAGCAAAACAATGTAAACTCTGCCACCTAGTGAGTTCGCACGGTATTTGTAAAGTTTAATATATGACAGAAGCTTAGAAATAACGATTTGAAATAACGGCACAAGCTATGATGGCGCCATCTGTATCAAATTTTGGCTGGCCTTGTGCGTGCAGACATTTTTTATTATGAGAATAGGTCGCAGACGTTATATCCAAATATACTGTAGAACATTTGTCGTTACAAGTTCTTAATGCTAATTGTTAAAATTGATGGATGGAAAATGCAGGATAAAGACGTGGTGGGGTTCAGATTAGCGGCCCCTGCTGTGCTACCACAGTGGTGCGCACAAAGGTCAATATTCGTTTTCCCGCCCACCCTAGAAACCTGCAACCCAGGCTCGGCGGCCTGCGCTCGATAAAGTTGGTGCATCACCTGTGCATAAGCATATAACAGTACAACACACACCCATTGCAATATCAACGTGTTTGAGCATTTTTTCATGGCATATAAGCATTTCTGTCAACTTTAACCTTGATGGCGTCATTTCGTAACCCTAATGTGCGTTTGCCCACAATCGCCGCTACTCGATGCGAAGATATCACTGATTCGAACCTTGTTTCTTCGTGTTCCCAGTTGTGACTGCACCACCAAACTAACTCAGTGCAACACACTTGCTAAATCGTGCGTACGTTACGAGTACCGCACCTCACTGTTTACCCACTCTGTGTCATCCCATGTGTCCAGTTAGCGCACCAGTATCTCCTTGGCCTGAGTCCTGCACATTTATTTATTTGCACCTTGTTCGCAAACAACATTTTTGCAATTTACCATTTCCTAAAAGTTTACTGAAATAATGTTTTTTAAAACTTATCCCCGATTTGCGACGTGATATTCAGAGCTGCTAGTCCCAGTTGTCACCTAAACTGGCGTTTACGGAACCTCTGAAGTTCCGTAAAAACGTCAAACTCCATGCTTGTTTTTACTAGATATTTTATGGTTTTACTTCTTCAAGCAGTCAAAGTCAAACGCGGAGTCGGCGTAAACGGCAACGTCGACGTATTTATGGCAACGTTGAGTAAGCTGTCAAATCAAACTCGGACTCACAAATGTTAGTTCGCTTAACGCCTACTGCGCGCGCTCTTCAATTTCTCCATACATTTGAAAACGCCAGTTGATCGGTTTGCCGTAAACGCCAATTTGGGTGACAGCTGGGACTACGGGCTCAGACTGTCCGGCCGGTCAAAGTCTGCAGGGAGCGCGTCACGTAGACTTCCAAGGATGCCACAGCATGTACCAAAAACACCTCACTTACCCACGCACATAATGTTTTTCTCTTCTTAACTTGGCTGTCCAATTGGGGGTGCTTCTAATTAGCCAGGGTCGCATCGACCCAAGATTCTGCCACGTCAGAATCATATTTGCAATCAAAAGATTGATGTACTCTATTTTCAATTTCCACCAATACACTTCTTGAGTGGCTGAAAAGTTGTCACACACTCAAATATGCATGTTACACAGATTAAGTGTGCCACCGAAAAAAACATATTACAATCCCAAAAAATAAATCAAAATCATTTGGATAAATCGTACGGCGAAATTACATTACCTTCTGAAGATAGAATCAACAGTTAAAACCCCCACCGATTTAACGCAATCCCCACATTTTATTGAAACAGAAGTGTCTGGAGGCGAGTACGCCGGGAATACTCTCAAATCCTCCAAATTAATTCCGCTGCGACTGTGTAGGCGGGTGCGTGATGGGTGACGGGTTGGTTGGTGTACCCTGCGCCAGGGATCCTTTATTCGATATCCATCAAATATCCGTGGCATTGGCATGTTTTGATCCGCAGCGCATTGTCCATTACGGAAAATGCGCTGCGGCAGTTTGAAAATAAACTCTCAAAATTACATTAACAACCCAATGCCGGGCCCAATGTATGTACTAGCAATAGCTAGTGCGATTATATTTGTATCCTTCAAATAAATTAATAAATCAATTAAGAAGTTAAGTGTATTGTAAAATAAAATCAAAATTTCAGTAATACGACCCTTGTGTTATTGAAATTATTTGCACCACTTTATTTCTTGATTTCGATTAACATTCACAAATATAGTTAAACAAAAATAATATTTTAGTTGTAAATTCCATGTAAGTATTTTAAAAAGAAGCAAAGTCTTTTTTTACGAATCGGACATGGTTTTAAGTGACAGAAAGGTAGCTTTAAGCAAAAATGTATCTGCTAAGCGGCATTTAAAATATCTCGTAATTATATAACTAAAATTGTCTGGCTAATTTTGAAATTTAGGCTATTTTTAAATTTTCATACAGTTATTATAAATGTGATTATTTGATCAAAAACCCTTATGCCATCTATAGATCTTCCGATTGGAGTACGGGTGTGAATGTACTACGAAACCAACAGTCGGCGACGCGTCTTGCTCCAATCTTCTTGCGGCAGCGACACTTATCCAATTTCCTTTTGATGAAGCAATAAATGAAATCTCAGCATTCTCTGTAACCAACCAGTAAAATACAATGTACTCGATACCAAAAATATATGAAACCGTAAATGATAGATTTTTGTAGTAAATTACTAAATAAATATATTTTATAATGAATAAATTTGTTGTTCCAAGCCCAAGTGAATTGATTTTTAATAATTAGAGGAAATTAGTATAATTTTATTATTTTCCATGTTCACACCTTGTCACAAACAAATAGGTACCCATTTCGCGTCGAAACCTGTTTGTTTTAATGTAATGACGTTACGCCTGATTCGCGTATTTTACGTGGGCCAGTGGAATATATCTTTTAAGAAGAGAACAGAACTGCTGTAAAACAAAATTATATTTAAAACGGATATGATGTTTTTTCTGATAGTTTTCCCTGTTGGTTCCCTTTCGTTGGCGCGGCGCCATCTATCGTTCGGCGATGGAAGCTCCTACGCTGCCGGGGTATCCTCTCCGAAACACTAAACTTCAGAGCGGTTGCAGGATGGCGCCACTGTCGGTGATTTTAAAAAAAAGTTTTACTTTGCGAAGAGTCTTCTGGCTACAATCTTAACTTACTGGAATTGTTATCTACGCCAACGCTTCCCCGGAGCATAGATAAATGATAGTACGGAAATATTGCTAACGTCATAGAAGTGTTGAATAGGGATAAAAGTCAACAGATGGCGTTGCAATTCACATTTGATAATACGTTAAATACAAACCAATGGATATAAATATTTTTTATTAATGGCATTACTTATTTACGTTTCAAATGTTACGTTTTTATCATGCCTGCAGAGGCAAAATTTCTGGGCAGTTCTGGCAGTGGCGGGAGATGCCGCTGGTTAGAAACGTATAGTATAGTATACTAGTAACACCGCAAATAATAAGTATTTAGCGAGTTTTGTACGTTGCATGACGTTAGCAGTCTATCCCTACTATCCTTTGTCTATGCCCGGAGTATCAGAGATGGAAAGCGCCTTACGGTTCATCACAATAGACTTTTTCCCTATCTCTACAGACATACTTATTTTCATAAATGCTCTAAGATTACGGGTGGTGCGTACGTGATCTTTACGAAGTTAATAAAGACTGGCACATGGAAAAAGCCAAGAGAAATAAAAAAACAATATTTTTAAAATAATATCAATGTTTTAAGCATGGAGGTGATGGTTTTAAGTACCAAAAATGTTGTCGCATCAGGAAGTTAATAATAATTAAAATAAAAATAATTAAATCAAACGTATTATGAACACTTGTCGTGTTTAGTAGTCAAGCGTGGAGTGGTTAGTTTACAAATCGATAATTGTTAAATGTATTCTCAACTTGACTTAATACCTATCTAAGCAACTGTCAAACAATTGCATGCCCAGATTGGCTAATCAATCAAAAATCGACAACAAACATTTTTTTTACTAAAAATACAGGTTAATAGGCAGTGGTTTTAATTTTTTTGCAAACTCCGTTTGTATGGAGGGTATCTCTTACTTAACTTAACTTTTGTCCTCTAAATACGGTCTCGCTATATTTCGTATTGAATAACAGACCATTGTTATACCCTCCGGGATATTTTTCTTTTATCTATATTCAGGAGAATTGTGTAACAACGTTGTCGACGTAAGCTCAGCTTATATGCTTAACAACATACTTATATATGTCGGCGCCTTTTTGTAAAACTAGCCGAAATAAAATGTGGCCGCTCCTTTTTCAAAACGCCGCTGGCGACCAATTATTTTACCATCATCGTAGCCGATAAAAAGTATGTTAGGGTAATTTCTTGTGAAAATAAACTCAACTTACTTTAGGCTCCAAAGTTTAAGAAGGTACTGCGGGTGACACGAATTCACGCTTTGACACAATGCTTTCAGATTCTCCCGTATTTCTATCTTTATTCGTTTTTGTGTTCCACCTCCGCGTCTGCGTAAACGCAATCAAATCATTTGTTGTCGAAACTGAAAATTCGATTTTGCACCGAGCGCGGGAACTTGCGTTCCATGACAGGGGGCATATATTCAATTCCTGCTTCGTTCATGCCACATAAGTGCAGTTTGTCACAAATGTGAGTTGTTCAATGGATCGTAGTCCATGTAAAATTAACTTTAGGTCCCCCCCCCTTCCCCTACTAGGCGGTAGAGTTAAATCCGTCCGGTTCGTACCATCGCATTGTATCAAAAGATAGTCGGCGCGGCAATAAAAAAAAATTACCGGTTTTCTATCTATTTCGATGTAGCCGTACTCATAAAGAAAATGGTCCTGGTATGGACCTCATTTCTTTTTTTTTATGTGAATGATTTGTTGGATTAATGGCATGACATGAATCAGTCGAGTTAATAAAAAAAGCCAATAAATAACCGAACTCTATAATAAAACCAGATTGTCTTTGAGCCTAGATAACCAAAAGCTAGCCTCTAATATTAGGAATGATGATGATGAGCATTACGGTGGCGGTGCTAAGCATCGTAAAGAGGCCAAAATGGTCGGTTTGTAATGCGGCTTATTTTACGAAGGGACGTCGACATTTCCAACCGCCAATGAAACAATAGATTTCGAAAACAAAGCCAATTTACCCACGCGTCCAGTTTGATTGCCTTTCTATTTGCAATAGGGTTTCGCTGTGACAGCGGTCAGCCGGAGGTATCTTAATCCATTTTGCGTTGTCTTCTTGATGCGTTCAGATGGAGAAAAGACGTTTCCAGAAAAATTAGATCTCAATAATGAAACTTAAAAAGGGAATCGGATGACCATCCGTTCCCATGGCGAACGCTTCGGTATATCGGTTTTATCTTGATATCGTCACAGCCAAACATATTTTTTTAGTTTGCGTTAAAACGTTACTACCCCAATAAGATACTATTCAAAAGAAGATTGCATAGACTCAGTGACGCAAGTGTTTCCATAAGCAAGCTGCCTATGTAGAAGTACACATGTGCAGCCGCTCCCCTCATCTCTGCACACGAGGTGGCGTTGTTGTCATCTTTGAAACCTTTGATCCGTTACGATCGCTCACTACAAAAGGTTCATCCGCCACTACCGAGCCGCGGCCGTGCGACAATGAGAGAACGTGGCATGTCGCAAGGGAGAGACTGATTGCTTCGAAAGTTGACTGTGCGGTCGGCTTCATTACTGACATGTGAAGAGACAAATTATAATATCTAACTGTATCGTCCTTGGCCCCCGCTTTCCCGCCTCCTCTCGGAACATTACCGGATATATAACAATAATAAACCTATCACTCGTCGGCCTATAAACTATATCAATGAGAAAGATCGGTTCGAAACTTTGCACTGTTGCTGGAAGGTCAAACCAATAAATACAATTTTGCATTTATAATATTAGTAGGGATTCACGAAGAAAACAATTACAAACATATGTATCTACACATATGTACTTATATAAATAACGGAACAATGTTACTCTATAGCTGATAAAAAATAAAATACAATGAGATAATGTAGGTTCCTTCCTTCCCCTACTACCTTGTAGGATTAAGCCGGTCCGGGTCGGCATTGGTTGAAAAAGACTTAGCGACAATGAAAAATTGTCTATGTTTTCCACCGAGCTCAACGTAGTTGTGTTCATAAATGGATGATCCTGGCACCTTGGCAAGTCATCGATGTTTAGTTAGTTAGATAAAAAAATGCCATATTTCTCATGAACGTTCGGCGATGAAGTCTCGAAAGCAGCGGTTTTTTACTTCTATGGTTCCAGTTTTCTCTTGCATATTAGTTTAAATACAATGTAAATGTGTGAGCATGTTATGTGCGTATGGATCTGGTGTAAATGGTTTACGGCATGGTTGCTGCGCTGGTAAAGTAGCAAATAAATCGTAAATGTATCAACACCTTCAAAAACGTTTTCACAAATCCAGAAATTGTACAGTAATCTAGTTAGTGAGCATCCTATACAATTGTAGCATCATAAAGCTTCATAATTTAAAGTCTCACATCGCTTATTTACCGTTTACGTATTAATTCCATCATACTTTTATCACTTCTAGTCGCAGCCTCAATATATTAACTTCTCGTAGATTTATCTTACTCAAAATTTAGATATACATCAAACCGTTCTTATAATTTGCTTTATTTAAAAGTCCAAACAGCATTTCATAGTCTTGTAGTTTAAAAAAAAAAAGAAATTACAAAACGGTTTACTCTTAAAAGCATAGATTACTCTTAAAGCATAGATTTACTCTTAAAGGCTGACTACATAGGAATGATAAACCTATTATAGAATTACATAAGCGGCTAGTAAGCGGTGTGAAAATGCTCATAGAGGTGGATAACATGGTAAATGGTTTCTTCTCCGGCGTATCGTCACTACTTGTAGGCTGATTATAATAGATCAATCATATCGAGGTACATTTAAAGATGTGTGTGTATTTGTGTGCACAGATCCGCGACTGGCTGAGCGTGGACCAGGCGATGCAGCGCGCTGCGCCCGCGCCGGTTGGCGATGTCGACGAGATCCTCCACCATCTCGACAAGCAGAAGGTCAGTCTACGCACAACTTACGTATTGTTAATGAAGCCACCAGGTTCCTTCATGGCCAAATCCGAAACTATAAGAAATAGCGAGAAACCCTCAAAGTAGTCATTGGGACGATTTTGATAAAGTTCCGGAATGTCATGAACGTGGCAAAACAAGTTAAAGTTAGATCACGATTAGACCTTTTATCTGATTACCAACATGATAGGCCTAGGACTTGAAGTTCTAGATTTATATGTATGTGACAATTCAATTTGAACATGCGAGGACGTTAGATCCTTGTTACATCTCGATGAGAACTTTCATTCGTGTACCATTATATTTGATCTAGGATGAGAAGTGTCAGACACCGACATTTCAACATTCACATTAAGTGATACAGATGAACTAGTTATTGTATACATATCACCAATTAACACGAAAACCTGTTTTTTATTAAATTACCTCAGTAACCGTGATTGATAAGATTAGATTCGGTTGCGACTCAATACGGCTACCTCGGTCGCCATGGCAATGCCCTTGCGCAGTTGCACCTTTCGCTCCAAGGTTCTGTCCATGAGTTTTCACTTTTTTCTGAGCCAATTCTCCACCCCATCATTCCGTAAATAAGCATTGCTTCAATAATACGTTCAATTTACGAATGTCCTATCTTTTGTTTACTCTTTGACCTTTCATAAATCATTAACAATTGTATACACCTGAGTAAAGTTTCTAAATTAGTTTTGTGAAGATTAATTAACCTGGCTTATACCAATTGTTTCTTTGAAACGCTGTTGATCTTATCAAGCACCAAGGAAACTTGGTGTAGGTTAACTCTATTATATTATTGTACTCTCGATTCGTATTTTATTCCAATATTCATAATGACGAAATTTTGTAACAATTGTTCAGAATTTATATCTTACTTTAAATTTATGATATTTTAACTTTTTCCGTTTTTTTGGAAGAAACGTATTATATTTACTGGTTCAAGAATGTTTTTCTAAAAGTTCTTACTTGCAGTATTTAAAACATAATTTTATTAGACTAACACGCCAAAACACTGGTGACAATATTTTGCTTCCGTAAAGATTAGCATTTTTTGTTTGCGAAACACTGACATTACTATTCTTAAGATAATTTTTTTTTTACATAGAACACAATATTTTTCGGTCAGACACTATTATGCCTTCTAAATGATTCTAAACCGTGATGTCGTTAACCCCGAAATAATTCCAAAAACGTTCAGGTCTTTAATAATTAAAAATATCCGGGGAAATCCGCGGCACGTGTTTTCTCAGTAACAACACTGAAGTTGTAAATATATCAGCCGTTGATCCGTCGGTAGTCGAATAAAAAAGAGGAACCTAGATATTGTGACCTACTCATGTTTTTGAGGCCTATTCGAAGTATCCTCCAAATTTCTCCAAAATCACTTCCCAGTTTCAGTTTCATTGCCACAATGTGGCGTTTATTTCATGAACACACATTTTACATTTTTTTTATAGTATATTGTACGCGCGAAACCCGAAGGTTTGTCTGCGCGTGACAACCTGTTTTCGTGTGCTAGTATTTAAAACTTTTAGAATTTGAGACATTTTTTTATACACACCAATAAATTCACATACCTACATGAACACCATAATATATATATGTATTCACCCTTAACCAGTATTACAAAATTGCAGTTACATTAAAAAAATTCAATCCATTTATCAACAATTCTTTGATTTCCATTTTTAGTTTTGATGTTGACAAAAATTTTTTTTTCAAGCCTGGGTTCAAAGAGTTAAATAATCTAGGAACTACATAATTGAGAGTTCTTTTGCCGAAGTAATTTAAAGTGGTCGGAATTTGGAGCTGAAGGTCAAGTTTGAGTGTTGTCGGGTAGTCATGTGAAATAGGTATCTTAAGAGATTCATCAGCATAATTGCGCAACATAATTTTTTGGGCACACATTGCTCTGGCCTGTAACACTTTGAAATATATACAGGTGTTCATGGCACTCCATAGCTCTCGACCGTTCTGAGGATGGGGCCATAATTTTGAGGATTCTAAACTGGAGACCATGAACCCTATCCAAGTACGAGTCGAACTTAAGAGCCCACACACTTACCCCATACATAATTATCGGTTCGACTAATGATCTGTACGCGACCAGAAGAAATTTGGGTGGGAGCTTATATTTGAGAGCGTAAATCTTCTACCTCGCATTCGTACAAATGTAGTCTTTTGAAACTGTATCCCAAATTACTGGACGAATTTCGACTTCTACGTTGAGATTTTTCGTATCAATTGGAGATGGATTCACTTTGATCGGGGATGATACCCTTATAGACTAAAAGTCGTGCGCGGCAGGCACGATTAGCTGCCGCGCGTGGCAAGCCTGTCGCGCGAAGTAAATAATAATAATTACGAAATCAAAGCGCGCGACATGTCGCGCAAGTAGGTTATCATTCTAATTGACGTAAAACTCCAAAAGTGCTCGGACTTGGCGCTCCGTCGCGCCGGTGGGGAGGAGGCCGGTGGGCGGGCGAGTACCCGGAGGACAATTTCGGGAGGCATTAGCGCTTTCCTGTCGCCGGCTATCGATTTATTGCCTGCGGGTAATTAGTTCACGCATCGCTTTCGCTGCTAACGAGACAGGTTCGCTCGCTCGCTTGTGTGCTGATTTTGAAAAATTGTGTTTGAAGATAATTTTAATCTGTAAGGGTCCTCGTAGCCTAGTAAGTAAGTTAGGAAGGAGACTTAAGGCTGAGATAAATAGTCGTAACATAAACTAAGTGTCTACTGTATACGTATATTGTCCATGTTGTGATCACCGTTTTTAGAGTATATAGTAGATTATTTCTTAGATTTATGTTTTCACCATGTATAGCATATCAATGTCTGTGTGAACCTAATAAAATAAAAAAAAGACTAACGAAAATGATGATGAAAATTTAAATGTGCGTGGGCCGCCGCCTGCCTGTCTGACCGCAATAATACCAACCCGGTTGAGATTAAACCTGCCGCCTATAGTGATAAAGGTGGCCTGTAGTTTTCCCTGAAATAAAAAACACGGCCAGCCTCAACGCTTTCGAGCGTCATCATCCATCCAGAACCCGGACGCGCCACGTATTGTTTAACCTCGATGATCGAACTACGAGCCGTCCCGCTACTGGGCTACCGAGGCTGACATTTAGATGCTATGAAAACGCGGCCACACGTTCGTAAGGCAGTTTTATTTATCACCTGCCGGCATACGCGTTGAATTAATTTATCCGTTAATCACGGCGTATCCCGGGCGCCTCCGCGCCGCCAGCATCCGGGCTCTGGCGAGGTTGTAGCTGTGTGGCGCGCCCCGCACCCACCGCGCCACCACCGCCCCGCGCCCAATCCGGGGTGCGTTTGACCCTGGACGACGCTTCTTCTCGAACGCAGTTCTGGGGTGATTTCATGTATTTTCGAGATGTCATGTAACGTTTCTTTGCGTGGTTTTCGTCAACGAGTTAATCGAATCCGCAGATCGATCAGTTTGTGACAAAGTTTGACTGCCAGAAGTTTATAAATGGAATGGTAAAATAATTAAATTCTTAGAAAGAACCCTTTTTGGAAAATGAGTTGAATTGAGTTTGAAATCAAATATTTTTACAAATATCTTTATTCAATCAATCTGTCCTTTCTTTACGGCCAATTCTAGATACATATGACATTCGTTGAAAGCAAGCAAACTTAGTACGAGAACGTATATACGTATAAAGTCATAACGAACATATTCAGAACGCTTGACGGGACATCGACCTTGATTGATTTTAATATGCCCTGCATGAATTTATTGCTACCGTTAACACGAGATCACAAGGTTCAGATTTTTTTTAAACATTGATTAAAATTGTTTTAGATTATTTTATATATATTTATATTTTATATTATTTTTATATATCGTGCAAGGAAAAGTCTAGAGGTGCTGTTGAGTGGCATATTTATGTATTTGGCGCCGACATACGTAGTAAATGAGATATTAACAACATCAAAAAGGTGAATAGTTCTCAAATCAATCATTGGCTTTAACATGCTTCAACCAAGTAATTACATACAAAATACGTCAAGGAGGACTTAGCCTTTGTCTTAGTGTACACAAGTAGCCGACTTGGCGAGGCATTGTCGACTTTTCACTGTTACGCCCGTGGTCATGGGATCATAAATGCCACAATATTTTTTTTGTGACATGTAAGATCATCTCAAGACCAACTAGGTTTATGAGCATCTCATTCACGAAAACATTATTACTATTGGCTCTCTGAGCTGTATACTGTATTTGCATAGCTTCAAACTGAACAAGAGCACACCTTAGCAGAGTCGTTACCCTATCAATCCTCCATACTACGGGCGATAACTGTTTCCATGCTCTTAATGTTATACTAGGTTTTTGAAAATTTAGATTTTAAAATGCATTATAGAAATCTATGTCTGTATGTTTTCATTTTTTAAATATATCTTTTAGTTTGGAAAATATTGGCTAAAAACATTGGAAAAAAGTTGTTTTTTTTTACGTTCATTTTTGATTTTTTTTACTGAAAATACAGATATTTATAAAAAAAATCAAAACATACGGACATAGAATGAAGCTTTCTCAAGTGATAAAAAAAAATATTCAATTTTGAAATAGTTTAGGGTAGGGAAACGTTAGGGCCGGGAAGACAATTGCGCTATTTTAATGGCAGTCGCCGTGCAACATTGTGCCTTAGTCAATGGACAAAGAACACATTTCCTGTGACTTCAAGACATCTTTAAAACAAAAATCTATTCTTTTTCTTGTATTTTTCACTTAAAAATACGTGAAATTTTTAACATTTGTCAAAATGGCGAAGCCGCCATTTGGATTATTCTCTAAATATTGTATCGTCATAAAAATCTTTATAATTATCGAACCTGCTCACAAAATTTCACGAGAATCGGTTGAGAAATGCGACCTGTCGAGGAATGCAGCCAGACGCCGAACAGATATACGAAAGGATTTTTACCCTAGCTGAAACGGAGACGTTACACGCTTCGCGAACGTCAGGCTCTGCAGGTTTTCTAGTTCACAACCGAATAAATGCAAATCCCATCGATGTCTATGTAATGATTGATTCATCCTTACATAAGCCTTGGCATCGACGGGGATCGATCTACAAATATTTTGTTTCAGCTTGATCACTTGTGGTTGACCAAAGGTGAACCACAAGTGATCAAGCTAGCAGCAAGTGAGCAAGCAAGGTTGACTTGATCAAAGGTGTTAAAATATGTTTCTAGGGTTTTTCAACATATTTAGTTACTTGGTTACTAGTTAAACTTATAATGCTAAAAAAACGGCCCAACTAAACACTCACAAATATTCATCACCTAAGAACGCAGCCTACCTGTGCGGGAAGCGCGGGGAACCGGGACAGCGCGCGCGGCGGTAATCGATAGAGCCTCCATCCTGCCAAGCCGTGTAAACTCGCACTACTTTTACTTGGCGGCTACATGGCATGCAACTTATTATATCAAACGAATACACTCGAAACGTGTGCACTCTCCGACTTTGATTAGTTTACAATCCATCGATTAGCAGTAAAGTTTCGAGAACTATAAATATTCGCTTGAAGAATGAAACGCATAGTGAATTATTCTAAAATTAAAAAAAAAATACTTTACACTTTAAATTATTCAATGTCTTAATGCTGGGACATTAATTTTACTTCATCAGATGATTACCTAGGATGACGATAAGGTACCCACATAAAAAAAAACAAACCAATGCAGTACGCGTCTGCTTTTAGTTGCCCAAGTGTCTTTGAAATATCCCTTGTACAATGTTAATCCTGTCGAAGCCGTCACGGCGGATTTGGATTAACGCCAAGTCGGATATGGAACTCTCTCTTTCTCTGCGCATAGGGATTATTAAATTTATTGAGTGGATTAGCAAAGACTTAATAAGTGAGAGCCATTTGTTGATTAACTGAATTTAAATAGGGCCTCTCACCGAGGTCGTTGTTGGGTCTGTAGCTACTGGACAACCTTCAGCACAACGATATAACAGAACGACGCCGTTCAAAAAGGGCCACAAATTGGATTGAATTTTAGTTTGTGTTTCTCATTGAACTGTGAGTGAGAAGTTTGCGGCGTCGTTTTTTAACACATTGGAACATGTCCTCATTTAATTTTAAAAGCAGTTTTAAATACTGTTGATTGTAAACTGCAAACGCATGCAAAATCTTACGCAAGTCCAGATCAAATATTTTCCAAGTATATTCCGACACGTCAAAGAGGTGCCCGACCAAAACCCAAGTGCCTTCGGACTTTCACAGGGGCTGCAAAAACCATGCCGGCCGGCTAGTTACACAGCGTGCTTCAAGGAACCCAGGTTGTACTTAGGAGGGAGTGCATTCCACAGTTGGTTCTAATTCAACGTCGACAGTGAATGGTTGCATTCCCTGCATGTTGCCTGCTTAGCGATGGTAGATAGGGGAAGCGGGATGGCTTTATGCAGCTACGAAGAGCATTGTCCCGGTATAGACGATGAAACACAGATACTTGAAATTGTAATTGAGTAACATGAGATCTGGAATACGCCGTACAGCGGAGATGACATTATTTGCCAACTTTGCTTCAATGCTAATTACCTATTTCATATTCTCGTCATTCTACCTTCTCACCTCTTACCACTCTTTTACTACTTCTTCAACTTGAAATAGCCTTTTTGTATAAAATGCTATTTCTGTACACCATGATTCGTGCCTTGACCATTCCTGGTATCTCCACCCCGTATAAAACCGCATTTAGTGACAAACGTTAATGTGATACTTGGAAACTAGGCTGGGTACAGTTTTCATCGAAATATTGGATATTTAATCAGGGTTAATTTAATTATTTAACATTAGTGACCCTTGCGAGCCGTGTACATTTTTTAACATATATTAATAATCTTAGAATTATATAAAATATATGATTAATAATAAAATAAATTATAAATGTATTATTTTTATTTAATATCTAGCAATAATTTTTATTCAACCTTTATTATTCAAAAATCACAAGTTTAAATATACTTGTTAACAGTTTTATAATATTGTAGCATCGAGAATTCGAACTAGAGAGTAGTAAACAACCGACCAAGTGCGAGTCGGATTCGCATGCGAAGGGTTACGTACCATCATAAAAGATAAAAAAATTACGTTTTTGTAGGGGGACCCCTTTAACTTTAATAATTTTTAAATTTTACCTATTTGCTGTTATAGCGGCAAAATAAATACACCCCCTGTGAAAATGTCTGCTGCCTACCTATTACGGTTCATGAGATACAGCCCTGTGACAGACGAAGGTACGGACGGACGGACGGATGGACGGGCGGACAGTGGAGGCTTAGTAATAGGGTTCCGTTGGCACCATTTGGGTGCGGAACCCTAAAAAGCAAAAAAGAACGAGTTGAATTTATCTCATAACAGTATACACAGCTAGCATCACGTGCGTACATCCAACCGTGCCCATATCAGATAAATTAGATTATTCAGGATTGGTGTGGATGTGTTAACACTTGGAGGAGCGGTTCGGCTCGATCGGATAACAAAAGCTGTAGTGCCTACGTCCCGCTACGACGCGGTGTGCGGACCGAACCGTTGGCAGCAGTGTCGCCCGGAAAAGGGTTTCATTGAAAGGTACCGCGGGGTCCCTCCGAAGGGTCCGGTTTAGTGGCGCGCGGGGACGCGTTACCTCCTCGCGGCCGATGTGATTCGCAGTTTGGGTTTTTTGACCGGTCCCCTAGCGGTTTTTACGCTCCATCGATTGTTTATGGTGCGGAGGTGTTTCAGTTTTCTCTGGGGGGTAGGCAGAGATGGCCGAGATCACAAAATAATTTGTTCACCTCCTCTAAAAACAAACATCTTTTCTCGCATGCTCTACCATTACACTTTTGCCACTTTGCAGAATAGTCCACCAGTTCCACATAGATGTCTGATGCTTTGTATGATAAGTGATGCTTTGAATATCACAAACGAAATAAATTTCCTGCGTGTGGTATTTTATAGTAATCCAACGTGGAAAGCTCAAATAGATCAAATAGTCTGTAAACTCAGCTCAACATGCTATGCTATAAAAAAGATTAGATTACTTATATATTTCACCATGACGTTTTTACTAAACTAGCGTGCGTTACAAGCATTTTACAAACGCGGTCCCACAGTAGATACAAAACAAAAAATAAACCGCTGTATTTATATTATTGTTGGAGATCCAATGCTAAACATTCGAAGTGTGAAAAAAAAATTTTAACAAAAAAAATAACCGACTTCAAAGAAAAAGCACTAAAAAGTAAAAAATAATTGCCATTTTTGTAGTCACGATTTCTGTTATTTTTTGAGTCGGCGTCAGCCGGGCACGCGCTGCGCCATTCAAGAGAATCTTGGCGACCTTGGCTGACACCGACTCAAAAAATAACAGAAATCGCAACTACAAAAATGGCAATTATTTTTTACTTTTTAGTGCTTTTTCTTTGAAGTCGGGTATTTTTTTTGTTATTTTTTTATTTGTTTATTTTTAGTGAATCTGAAATAAATTTACTAATTTGTACACGTCCTTTCCAATAAAAAAGAATCACCGAAATCGGTTGGCGTTATATTGAGTTATTCTTCCATTTGTCGTGCACATCTTAATACAAATTTAAGACTTATATGATTTTCTCATGGATATCATTGTCACAACTTAACCAAATTAAAATGGGACCACTTGGGAAGCACTAGCTTTCTTTTAAAATAATTATCATCAAAATTGGTTCACCCAGGCAAAAAAGTTATGAGGTAACAAACATAAAAAAAACAAACAAAAAAAAACATACGGACGAATTGTTAACCTCCTCCTTTTTTGAAGTCGGTTAAAAAACAACAATATTCTTGGCTATGGGCGCGCCAACTTCACGACATCTCTGTAATATCGGTTTACCAATATTGTAAAGGTGATATTTAATTACCAATAGAAGACTATATGGCATTTATCAGGTAACGTGATAGCGTCATTCGTTACCACATTCAAATTAAAGAGAATATAATACTCACAACTTATGACCTGGTTTTTTTTTTTATGTGACTGGACATGATGGCTAATACCACACCTTCGGTCATGGTATTAGCCCAACACACCACATGGGAACTAGGTGCCATGCCAGGACCTTCCTTATATTGCACGGCTACATTGAACTGGATGGCAAACACGGACAATTTTCATTGCCGCTTCGACCATCGTTCATTCAATGCGATGGTACCAACCCGGGCGGGATTAACCCTACCACCTAGTAAGTAAGGAAGGGGACCGACAGTTTAACGTGGAATCCGAACCACGGCCAGCCTCTCTCAACGGTCGAATGGTCACCCATCCAAGACCAGACCGGACCCAGCGTTGCTTAACTTCGGAGAGCGATCGCCGAAGTGTCGCGCCACTGGGCCACTGAGGCTGACATTGATTTCTATGCAGTTGACGACAGCTTGGTGCTAGCTAGGTACACCAGTCATCGGACCGCAAGCCGAACTAAAATAGAGAAGGATAGGCGACCCCTGGCTTATAGACTCGACAAGATCCCGGAAAAAAGGTTTCTGGTGGGGGTCTTCAGAACCAGGTAGGGCTCAACGCGAGCAAGATACAGGCGTGCGTATTGAGTGCGGACTTCTTTCAACGCAGCTCCGATTTCTAGGGTACACCTCTGCGTATTGTTGACCAAAGGGATTCTCGGTGTCGACCTGACGCATGACCTGGACTTCGAATGCCATATCGAGGATGTAACCAAACTCGCCTCAAAAATACTGGGAGTCCTCATCAGGATACGTCCTTATTTCAAGGCGTGTCAAATACTGCTCCTCTACAAGGCACAGATATGATCTTGTGAGTATTGTTCGCATCCTTGGGACGTTTCAGTGCCATGCCGTTAGTCTCGTCGATGATTCCCAAGGTATCCCAGAATTTGGAGACCCTCCAACTCTGAAGGAATGTAGGGTCTGTCTCTGTGTTCTATCATCTCTACCACGGAGAATGCTCTTCGGAACTACATAGCGCCATCCTTCCGTCCCCGTTCGCGGAGCAGGCTTGGAATGCACCCATTTACTGCAGACTGTCATAAAATAAGAAACAACCGTTCCTTTAGATGATTTATTCAGGTTGGTAAACTGAAATGCACACCCTCATCTATACTTACTAATATAATAAAGCTGAAGAGTTTGTTTGTTTGTTTTTTTGTTTGAACGCCCTAATCTCTGGAACTACCAGTCAGGTTTGAAAACATATTTTTACATTCGATAACCTAATTCTTAAGGAAGGCTTTAAGCTATTGAACATCACGTAACGGCCCTTAGGAGCCGTGCAAAAAGAAAAATAGTCAGAGGGCGCGGAGCGATAACGAAATGATAGCGCGGCGAGGGCCGAGACGGCGGCGGTGGCCACCCGACGAGGACCGAGTATTGCCGAGAAGAGCCGAAGGTACCACGCGCGAGCGCGCGAAGCGGCTACCAGCGTTGCCGATAACCACAATTGCCCAAAAACGTTCTTAGGATTCCCGGAATTCCGTAAAAATCCGGAATAGGAACGAAATTTTCAATTCGAATGAGCAAAATAAAAGTTCGTGCAGTCGACGGCCGTCCGAACAACTTTCGGGAGAAGATGAAATCCACAGTCCCCGATTGCTTCAAGCGATCGGCAATGCTGCCCGCGCCCCTCGCCAGTCGGCTTCCCGCGATTGCTAACGATAGACGCGGTTGCAGAGATCATCGCTCCGTGGTCGTGTGGTACACGGATTAGGTTTTTTACTTAAATTGTTTGTATTGTTTCTTCCAACCCGCGCGGTATGCTAACTTAGCAATTAGCCGTGTCCTAGCTACACACATTAGTTTAGGCTTTTAAGGTTGATTGTTTAAAGGCGTATTGTTAAGATATTACTGTTTCAGTTGAACGGTTTCTTATTTTTTGTTTGTTAGATTAGTACTAAGCCAAGCGCGGTATTTTGAACTTTCAACGGGGGATACGAAAACCATGCCGGCCGGCCAGGTGCTCCTTCACCCCATGTTTGAACGACCCCGGGGGACTTTGGGGGAAATATATCGGTATGGAGTCGATTCCATAGATTACCGACCCTATAGAAAAAATATATAGAGGATCGGTGGGTTCTTATTTTGGGAATGTCGACAGTGAATGGGTGCATACCCTGCCTGTTCTGCGTTGTGCGGTGGTAGAAATGGGACGGAGGGACAGCGTTGTGCAGCTCCGAAGGGCACTCTCCATGATAAAGACGATAGAATACATCGAGAGAACCTACATCCCTTCGGAGTTGAAGGGTCTCTAAATTTAGGGATACCTTGGGATCGTCGACAAGACGCACGGCACGACGCTGTATCGAGTCCAGGGAGCCAAGCAGATACTTAGCTGATAATTGTATCTCCGTATAGCTCGATTTATTTCCGCAATTTTAGGGCTACTAAGCATCACGCTAAATTACCAGAGAGGGGACCAGTAGTATGAAATGTCCATGGCAATGTGTAGTAGTGCCAGTGCAGGATCGCCCCAGCGCGGCGGCAAATGCTTTTAAAAAACAATTCAGTAATTGGCCCTAATATTTTGCAATATATTCAAGTACATTTCTTCCACTGAATTTATAAATGGCAGTATTTGGATGTTTTCTTATTCAATCATGCCACATCGGCTCAACGGATTTTGATCCAGTTTTTTTTGTTAGATACATTGTTTAATCTTCTGTTAGTAAAGTAGTTCAACTAGCCTTTTGGGCCAGCCCTTTGGGTTTCAGCCCGATATCAGTCCAAAACGACATTGACCCGAGCGGAGCCGGGTACCTCAGCTAGTCCTGGAATAAAACCTTTAAAATTGGTGTTAAGATGGCCGGCATGGTTTTCGCAGCACACGTAAAAGCCCATGGCCATCGTCGGGCACATGTCGCGTAAAACAAAAAACAAAGACACAAATAAAGCAGCGAACATAAAAATCACAAAATCGATTTAAAAATCAAGTTTTACAAACTTATAAAACAAAACAATATCATGTAAATTGCTTCAATAGACAGTCAAATGGAATTAAAAAAAAATCACAAATAGCGGGAGGAAAATCTCGTCAACTTTTTTATCGACAAGCTGATTCAGTTTCAGTTTCAGTTTCTTTATTTCCTCCATTAGATGTATATTACACACTCGGATTCGTCATTTTTTTTTTTCCTGTCGGTTCGATTACTTCTGGCGAAGAAGAGCCGACAAGAAACTTCGTCAGGTTGGTCATTGTATTATTATTTTTTTCTTTTTTTTTCCAGTGATACTTACAAACTAGTTTACAGTGATTGATTGATTACTACTGCTCACAAAGAACATTATTATAAGAACATTATATACATTGGTGAGGAGCAAACTCTTGACTACTATAATGACATCTTATTCTAAATTAATAGGAATTATGTTCTAAATTATTCAGGTGTAAAAAGCCATCGTCATTTTTGATACAAGGTAATATCAAATTAAATATAAGTTATTAAATAAACAAATTCATACTACAATGTAGTACCCATGTCAGAAAAAATAATAATAATAGAAAATAATAATAATAATAAAAAAAAATTAATTGGTAGTACCATGTTAGGTACCCGGTCAAGTATGTAGTCATGAGCTTTAATTTAAACAAGTTTTCTATCTAATAAGGCTTCCTGGATAGTGTAGTAGCTTTTTTTTATTAATACTGATTTCAATTTGCTCTTAAAACATTTATCTCCTAATTTCCTGATCTCCTCTGGAATTTTGTTGTATAACCTAATACTATTGCATATAAAACTTTTTGAAAATTTTGATGACCTATGCTTAACATTTTGTAAATCAGTTTTATGTCTATTAAGCTTAACGACTCAGAACAAATAAAAAAGATCCGAAGAAATAACTCGACATATTTAATTTAAATTAATTTCGCCGAGGGAACGTAATGAAGTTCGATCGAACAAAATGCTTTTGCGAGACACGGAATTTTAAATTAATGAAGACTTTCCCATAAACATCTTACTCTAGACTAGGAGTAAAAACTTAGAGTTAGAGAACTTAGGAGTTGCAAGAATTACATAAACACATAATCGACACAATAGTTGAACTAGTAAAAATAACAAAAGTTTGAAATGTAAATACATGAAAAAAAACTAAAAGGACTGAAATACTAACCAAACCAAGTAGTTACTATCCACAGCTACCTCAACAGCAGATCGTGGCTCGGATAAAGGTGTCCCCAAGAATTGCACAACCATTGAAAAAGACAGCCCAACGCCTTTTTATGTTTATTTTATGTGACTTGTGACGTGATTGATTTTAGCCATGTATGTCCATTACGAATACCACACCTACTGACATGAATTTAGCCCAACATATCTCATGAGGCCTAGGTGCCATGCCAGGACCTTCCTTTTACCGCACAGCTACATTGAACTGGATTAAAAATACAGACAATTTTCATTGCCGCTTCGATCATCTTGCATCGCCTCCTCCTACCACCTATCAAGGAAGGAAGGGAACCTATTGTTTAGCATGAAATCCTAATCACAAATCCCTTAGTCGGCTCTTACAATTACAATTCATCACCCTACGACCAGTATGAACGACAATGTCATTCCTATTTTCCCGCATATAAATATTTCATTTCCTGAATTTATCAAAGTAAAGACTGACGACAAGCTCAAATATGCATCGCTTCTATCATAATACATCTATACTAATAATAAATCTGTAAGGGGTGTTCATGGAGTAAGTTGCTTTGTTTTCTAAGATACTTCGTTTGTAGACTTTATGTATGATACTAAAACTAAATTGACGATTTTTAGAAATCAGTTCTGTATGTATGCATGTATGTTCCTCCATAACTCTTAAACCGATTATCCGAATTAGATGAAACTTAGTACTCGTACATTTAACTACCCGGGAATCAGGATAGGCTAAATATAATTCAGTTCCGCTTACGCTAAGATGTGGCTGTCATACATACTGCAATGCTCTGCACGGCTCGGCAGGAGGCGCTTACTTTTACTAATTGTACCGAAGTACGGCTTGGTATTTCCCGCAACTTTGGGACTACTTGGCATCACGCCAATCGCCAGAGGTGCGACCAATGGAATAAAATACTTATTACATGAGAACCAATTACTCGATTTAGATGCGGATTGTACCTACGTCTTCATTATCAGAGGGGTGAGTGGAGAGTGTTAAATTCTTATAACTTGCGAACCATTTACTAGATTTATATGCGTATTTTATCAACATATAGCGTCTCTGGGAGCAGTCAGGTTCGGGATGGGTTACCGTTTTCGATGTTGAAGCTGGCTCTGGGTTGGAGTCCACGCAAAATTTACCTACGTTACACGTTACTTGCTTACTAGGTAAGCAATGTAGCAGTGTAAGTGCAGAAAGGTTCTGGCGGCAAATGCTTTTTTTTTAAATAGCCACCAAACAACGAAGCTCTAAATGGGAATTATTGGATGTTTCTTAATTAATCAAGCTATTTCGGCTCAAAAACGATCTTGACTAAAGGTAGATGGATACATTGTCCTGGACCAGTTTGACCCTTATTTGAACCAGCCATGTGGGCTACTTTTTATCCATGAAATAATTAAGCCGACACTAACCCGAGCGGAGCCGGGTACCGCAGCGAGTACAAAATAAAGAAAACACAAATGTAAATTAACTATTAAATTAGAAACAGTTAAAAACCAAACATTGCACATAAACCAGACCTGACATAGTAGCACAAACATCAAAACTAAACCACCGCATTATCTCCCACGACTGTTAATCACACATAATAAGGGTAAATTGAAGAAGACAGGAAGGCCTTTGCCTAGCAGTTAGATAGTCGATAACCCTGAAAGAGAACAGTTAAAACACCCATTCATTTAATTACGAGTTTAAATGTATTATTTGATTATTAAAATATTATTTGTTATAAAAAACACAATAGAAAAAAAGACTAAAGTAATATAGAATTTAAGTTCAATAAGTCTTGGTATTGTAAGTTGAGAATAGAAATACTTGTAAGTTTAAGAATGTGTCTACTAGTATGCACATAAGATAGATTCTTATCATTTGTTACACGTTAGGGTTACAATGGGCTTTTAATAAATAAATATGTCTAAGAGCATGTTTTACGAAATTATTCTGTGATCGTACCACATAACGCAATATCAACTCTGACTACACCTCCGGGAAGGCGGCGTCTTGGACTTTTACTATCAACCTCTCTGTCTCCGCAGGGCGTCCTCCGCGAACTGGAGCAAAAGAAGCCCCAGCTGGACGAGCTGGTGCACACGGCGGAGACGCTCAAGGGCACAGAGAACCGCCAGCAGCTGCACGGAAAAGGTACGTTGCTTGACACACTGCTCTGGATAGAGATTATGGTGAAAACCACGACTGAAAAGACGTCCTTTCTTTGTATTTATCGAAGGCAGTTGTGCCTATAAACAGCTGTGATAGAACCTTCATTAAGCTTATTACGTGATGAGCCGGAGAGTTTTCACACCCCTCTTAAGTGATCATCGAAGTTCGCTCAGTTGAGTCGTTACGTCAGCCAGCTGAAATCGTCATGAAATACGGGAGTCTGCTTGGACGCCACCACACTTTTGGCAGTTGTCGAGGTTCGATGGGGCTGGAGTTGTAGGCAACCTGTGTGTAAGGAAAGCAATGTACAGACTCGACTGAAGATGTGAAACAGGTTTGTCAGAATGTTGCAGCAGGGAGTTAATGGTATCGAGTTGTGCCCTTTGGCAAAAAAATGCTGAAACTACGACTGCTTCTAAGTTTCCCATCCCACATGGTTTTTGTCCACATTGTGCGCAATCATCGTCCCAGCGACGACGAAGCCGCCTCTTCCTACTAGTTTTCGTGCACCTATTCACAGGATTTGTGATATTTACAATAAAAAAATGTCCAGCATAGACATATTTTCCTGTTCTTCTATTACTTTTAAAAAACATGTTCGGAGACTGCTGGATGGTTTGCAGTGAAAATCTTACAAGCTGTTTTGTTGTTATATTGTTACTAATAACCCGTACTTAGTATGAAAAACATTATTAAAGCCTCAATATAAATAAAAAAAATTACAGTAATTTCACACCGTATTTCACATCCATTTAAGAAATACATTGTAATATGTGCCTAATATTATGAATTCACTATTGTTCCATTTCAGAGTATTTTTTTTTTCCTTTGGTTAGTTTTTTTGGTTTTTTATTTTATCTTTCTTCACGTACCTTGCTTTTTAGATCTGTATGTTTCGGTGGAAAGCGTAGTGGAAATAAGTTAAGTTTTTTTAGATAAGAAAGAAATAAATAAATAAATAAATAAATAGTACTTAGAGCTTAGTTTCGCGTAATTGGGGCCGATGTCGAGTTCTACATAAATTGTAGCCACTTCTGGAAGTGGAGTAAGTTTGAGAACGCTGATGCGAGCTCGTCAAGAGCTATCCGCTAAGGACGGTCGCTTAGCCCCAGAGCTAAAAACTTCATTTGAAACACTTTTAAAAAAACAATATTTACACATTATTCATTGCGTTAGTTGGTCCTAAACTGTCCTAAAATCAAACGTTTTAATATAGTTTGAAGAAGAAGCCTTAAAAAAACTTTATTTTCTTTCTCTCAACCGAGGCACTGAAATCTGTTACTTACAAATACATACCTTCACGCCGCTTTCCCGGAGGGGTAAGCAAAGATGATGGAGCGCCATACGGTAAGATCACAGTACACCTCTTTCGCTTCATCTACAGCCATACATCTTTTCATACATGCTCTACGATTACGGGTGCTGCGTACCAGACCTTTACGAACAATTATATCGATTTGGTCGCGGTGTGTTCTTCTAGGTCTCCCGGGCACGACACTTGCACTCACTTCTGCTCTGTAAATTTGTTTCGTAATTTTTTCGTCATCCTTTCGTTCCATATGTCCAAATCACTTTAGCATTCCTTTCTTGATTCTAGTCAAAACATCTTTTTTCAATTGACACTGCTCTCTAACTCAGTTGTTCCGAAATTTGTCCGTTAGATTAACGCCGCAAACTTTTCTGAAGGAACGCACTTCTACTGCATTTTTGCCTTTGTTACAAATACATTAATTTTATAGTATTCATGTTAATAACAGGACATTGAACAAAGTTTTTTTAGTAAATATACTTTTTCGTACTAAGCAGGTGAGTCGCTTATTCCAAGGAATATGATATGTACGTATTATCGACCGTGAAGCAAGGACACATTAATTGAAGAAAGAGCCCAGTAAAAAGAACTACTTTACGAATGTACTGCAAGGCTGGACAGGAACCAGCAAAACATACCATTCGCGGATATTGCGTCTACCAATTTCGCCACCGGCTGTATACCCATAATTTGGAATTCTCCTACAGTCCCTCCTCCCGTAATGAATGCCTCCATTAACACAGTGTTTAAGATTATACCGACATACATTTATTTATCGTTTCATCTGCGTTGCTGCAAACTGCGTTCAGTTCTTTTTCAGTATGCGCCGAATACTCGAGTCGGATACTTTCAGACTTTTCGCCAATTTTGCAGCACTCTGTCGAGGATTTCTTTGGATTCGAGCCTTCACCTATCGAACCATATCACGTGATTTTGCTGTTTTCGGATGACCGCCTCCATGCCGTTTAGCAATGCTCCCGATTTGGTTATAACGCTTAATGGTTCGATGCACTAACATTTTGTTCACACGTAAATGTCGGAGCTCCCGAACGATGACCGGTTTTGATTTTCCGGCCAAATGCAAAACGATCACATTGTTACGTTTGATATCCATTGCGAAAATGTATTATCTTATTCTTTCGCCCACTTAAAAACAATGAAACAAATTGACGTTTCACCAAAATTTGGCGCACTGTCATTATTATTTTGAAAATAGAAGCAGTATAAAGTTAGACAGCTCGAGTGACGGACCCGGTACATCACTACATAGCATAAAACAAAGTCGCTCTCTCTGTCCCTATGTACCTATATCCCCATGTGCGCTTAAATCTTTAAAACTACGCAACGGATTTTGATGCGGTTTTTTTAATAGATAGAGCGATTAAAGAGGAAGGTTTATATGTATAATAACATCCATTAAATAGTGGAGAAATACTGTTATTTTTGAGGTTTCCAATGTGATGTCGTAATAAATTACATTTTTTCCGCTTACATTGCAAACGCAGGCTGAATCCTACGAGATTTATCAAAATAATGTACTAAGTATTGTACACATTGAAAAAGTCTACAGAAAACTCCGCCATGGTATATGTCTATCTCTTATGGATATACCACAATAACATTTTTTTGTCATTGACTTTTTACGACAAATAATGGCTAATTTTCGAAGCGATTTTAACCAATACAGCATTAATCCTTATCCAATTAAATACCTTAAATACATTGTTGATTTAATATAGATTTATATGGCCGCTTACAGCATATGATTTAAATTAATATTTTCGAAGATATTACAGATTTAAAAATTTGCGTTTGCGTTAGTACCGGCCGGCCGGGGCGGCGGGAGCGTGCCCATAAATAGTGCGTCGGAGGCCGCGGTTCTAGCACTTTGAATTTCGCAGCGATCGGACACGTTTATTATCGAAGCTCTCTAAAATCTAATAATCATCTAATATCTAAGTTTTTTTTTATTTAAAATATTTCAGTGTAGGAACTCTACGTAAAAAGGGTTTATTTGTGCATCATTGTGTCAAAATATTATTTTTTTATTATGCCCGTGCAAAGCTGGGACGGGCTGCTAGTACATAATAAATAAAAATATATTTGAATGAAGTAGTTAGGTAACCGCGAGCTTTCGGACTATGCGTTCCTTTGCTCCGCCGCGCTCCCTAATTTCCGTTATTCTCATCCCCGTCCCTATCCCCCTGCGCCTCGCATTATTCCCCTACCCCCGCCCCTTCCCGCCGCCGCCGCCGTGTTATTTTCACAGGGAAATTGTAGAGGCTCGGTCGAGGGGCGCAAGGCAAGTGCCACCCGTCCAATTCTTGTTATGTTTCAACATTTTTGATTTCGCCGAGAATTTTTTTGTTGTTGTGAAAATAATTGTCGCTTCGAATTGTGGATGCTTTCGACAAAGCGGGACGTCTTTGTTTTGTAACTTTTACCCGTATTACCTTAACTTCAGCTAAATTCCTTGAAGCCACCTTGCCAGCCACATTCGTAGTCGAAATAACGGGTCCGTGGGTATTTCGCACGAATCGTAGAGTAATTGTTTATGTCTTACAGAAAGCGAATCCAGATTATTGAAAATGGTTAGCTCAGGGAACATGTGATCCAGGGGTTTATTACATGAGGAGTGTAAATGAAATATTCTGATTTTATTTTGAACATAAAATTACGCAAGCGATTGAATTTTAATTGAAAAATAATGCGAGGGGAGTTTCGGGTGAAACTTTACTATTATGCGAAAGAGTTGTTTGTACAGTCATAACTTAATTTGAGTTTTGAAAAACGGTTACTGGTTGTGAGTACTCGCGTCACACACATTTCGAATAATTCATGGTAACAATGGATGAGTCAGCTGCGCAAACTTTATAATTCTAGGACCATGTTTAACTTCCTCATTCTGTTTTTTTAATTTGGGATTTTGGGGAAAAAAAGGCTTGATTGTTCATGAAAAGTATTTGTCCAAGTTTTATTTTAATTTATTGGCTAAGCAATTCTGTTATAAATCCATAAATGTTTGTGTATGTACCCAAGTAATAAATTATTTACCTTTGAGCTTTTTGTTCCCATTTTGGACCGGGGGAAGAAGTCAAATCCTGATTTGGGATGTTAGTTTCAATATTTATCGTGCGCTGACAGACAACCTTCAACAAATTCTCTTCGTATTTAATGAAACCGTATAATTTCTTCGCTTCCGAGTCCAGCGGAGCCGTCGGGGGGCTTCCATTTGCTTTCACAACTTAATTTCACGATCCATCTGCACAAACAGTTATTTTTATAGCCTCATTCAATTTGGAGCATTATGTCCTTTCCGCAGAGGCCATTGTTGTCTTAGCGGGTTATTGTTGTCGATTTGATGTCGTTTTGTTGTTTTATTGTGTCGTGTTATTGTCGGGGAAGTGGTTTTAGCTTTATGTCCGAATATATGGAGCTGCGTTCACATTAGGCGTGAACAATGTACAGTTTTTCCTTAGATCATAAATATCATTACGCCGCTTTCCCCGAGGGGTAGGCAGAATTGATAGATCGCCATACCGTATAATCACAGCATACTTCTTTCCTCTACACTACATACATACATAGTTTACATATGCTGTACGATTATGTGTGCTACGCACCTAACATTTACGGAGTACTTAGTCAATCCTGTCATGGTACGTTCCCCTAGGTCGACCAGACACGACACATCCACACATTTCTGCTCTCTGAATCTGTTTCGTCATTATTTCGTTACTCATTCGCTCTAAATGTTCAAACCACTTCACCTCCTCGTCACTATGTCTCGGTTCAGTCGATACTGTTCTCTATCTTCATAGAAACACGTAGGAAATGCCAAATGTCTAAAAGTAATAACATCACAGCATCTCAAACTCTCTAGCAGCTCTATATTATAGTAGCTCATTGCGTTCGTTCGCTCACCGCTTAAGTAAAACCACTCTTCCTAATTATACAACTACAATAAATATTTAAAAATCCAAATGGTGGTTGATTTATATGTAAGCGGTAAAGTCCTGCCGCTCTCATTCTTCTGTCAACTTTTATATGCATATTGGTGAAATTTGTTAAATGAGAGAGCCAATATGACTAGAACAATGAATCTCCATAGTTACTTTATGTTTTTTTCTATCGTTTGTAGGTATTTTAAAAATAAATCTGATTTCACTTAAGCTCTTATCGAACTTAGTGATCAGCAGCAATCAAGCTCCTGTGGCGAACTCAAGATCACGTTGCAAAACTTTAAATCCTGGTCGAGCTTCAACGGTCAACGATTTAAAACTGAATGGAATATTTATCAACACTATTACTGGATTGGATTGGATTATAGACTGGCCTGCTCCAATTGGCAACATGTTAGATGACGGACATGACTTTGCAAAATAAACCGATATATTTTGTCATGAACTGTTGCATACGGCGTGAATGGGAGATTTTTGTGAATTCATATTAATTTAATGTATTGACATAAACGGGTACCAATAACCCGTATTTCTGTAAACAGTGGCAAACAAATTTGTAAACTTAGACTAAGTGTACGTTGAAAAAAAATCAGCAAAGTTTCTTGCCAGTTCTAGCCGTGAATGCTGAACTGGCTAATGAATGATAAAATATGATGCATCCGAGTGCAGTGTGCTGCCTGTGGATGATGAATAAACAATAAACAACAATAAAATGAGATTGAAAAAAAAACGCCTCTTTTTATTTGTTTGTATCATGCAAACAAGGTTTTAATTTATTTATTAATATGGCTCACATACAGGATTCATCCGTATTACACAAACATAAACACATTTCCAGTATTAAAAACGAAAGAATCATCCTACAGGTAGTGGGCACAGCGTGTACAGTTGTAGTCAGCTAAGGAAAAGTGTAAGATTAATAAATGTGACAATGTAAAATTTAGAAGATCACAGTACAAACTTGATAAAAATATGAACATATTTCGTTAACCTAATGTAAAACAAGAAAAATATAAGGCATGTATTGTAGCCGCAAAAAGGCCTATCACCCTAAAACTTAAAAGACTCGGTGGTACAACAGCCGACATCTACATGTGAAATATTTCAGTAAGATTTAAAAACTAACAGAAAATTGTATTTTTTTTATTTAAAAGCTAAAATCTTAATGTGATGCGACCATCAAACATATATTTTTTTAATTTTTTTTATGCGACCTGACATGGATGGCTAATACTACACAACTACCGTAATGATATTAGCCCAATACACCACATTCCCTAATGAATTAGGTGCCATGCCAGGACCTTCCCCTTATGAGCACGGCTACATTGAACTGGATGGAAAACACGGACAATTTTTCATTGCCGCTTCGACCATCTTTTCATCCAATGCGATGGTACCAACCCGGGCGGGTTTTTAAACCCTACCACCTAGTAGGGGAAGGGGACCTACAGTTTTACATGGATTCTGAACCATGGAGCAGCTCGCATTCATGACGAAATGCACTTATCGAACTCGGAAAGAGTAAGACAGTGGTGCATGTCGGAATTGAACCCAGGCTTCAGGTACGCTAGGCCAGTCCCCGCGCCACTAGGCTACGAGCCGCTCAAAATAGAGCATAGAGCATATTAAGGGATTTCTTTTCCACGGTATGTAAATGCCAGTTTGAATAGGAACGTCGCGCACGTCTGCGAATGCGCGCAAGCCAATGCTTATGCTTATCGGTATGTGAATTCCCGCGAATATTCGTAGGTCGTTTTCGCGTTATTTAGATATAAATGGAGTCCGATTTATGTGATCGCGAAAAGGCACCCGGCGAAATTATTTGGCGAATTTGTTCCCTTTTGAAGCGATACGGGAGGGCAAAGTTGTAACGAAGTTTTTATTTAATTTAATTAGACTTTCCTTTGCCGTTTCACTGGTTCTTTCGGACGTGCCAATTCATCTATTCTCCTAGTGTCCCTCGAAGTCTTGTGTTCGATTTCGTAAAATGATAGAAAAGGACATGGAATGGGTAATACCACATGGGTACACAAACAAACCCCACGTTCCCTATGGAACGGGGGCCATACCAGTATCCTTTTTTTGTAAACACTGCACGTACATCGCCTGGATGGACAACACGGACAATTTTTTGACCAATTACGATGACTCGAACATTGACCACCTCGTAAGTAGGGATCTGGAACCTAACTTTTACATGGGTTCCAGGATATGGAGTGGCATTCTCCACAAAAAAGCCGATTTTAATGTTGGATAAGAAACAAAAACGTGTATACCCTAGGATATAACCTCGTGGTTTCTGACACAAGTTACCACAGCCGTTAACCAAGTATAGACCAGGGCTACAGGTTATACTAGTTACAAGAGATGGGTTACACAAATAAAACTCTAATTCTACCAACAATTATGTCCCTGTAGCCTTCTCACGTTATGAATCGGACTGGCGTAGAATAATTATTTGTGTTGGCTCCTGACCGGAGTTCAATTAGGATGTCGTCCGGCATCCGGTGTCCCGGGCCGGAAGTACCTTTCTGAGGACCCTCGACTTCTGCACGTCCCGGGGGAGCCACGAGAGATGCCGAAATTGCCGAATTCATGTTGCGTATATGTTACATGCCGT
This sequence comes from Incurvaria masculella, assembly GCA_946894095.1. Classification (NCBI taxonomy): domain Eukaryota; kingdom Metazoa; phylum Arthropoda; class Insecta; order Lepidoptera; family Incurvariidae; genus Incurvaria; species Incurvaria masculella. The sequence goes on along the minus strand of OX335641.1, from coordinate 11,509,151 downwards.
CGCGGGAAACTGGCATCACGGGTATTAGCCGCTGCCTTCGTTCTGCGCTCACAGGTGCCTGAAATTTACGAAGTTTCTGGTCATGAAGGTTTCATCCACTTCCCCTCTCTTTCTTTTGTTTTATCATACTTTCGTTACTCTACTTGATATTATTGTTTTATTTCTTTTTTATGCATAAAAAGGAATCGTTTTGAATTCCAACGGGCTGTTTCTGTTGTCGGCAGTGATATTTAAAAGTAATATAATATAATTCTCGGTCGGTAAATTTACAATCTTTGAAATCATTGGCCCAGCCCACAAACGTATGTATGCGCAGAACGTCCGTGCATTACCTGAGACTTATTTCAATCGGTTATGATAATTTGCATACTAATTTAATGCTAAGTTAACAGGCATTCTGAAATCGTTCTAGATCGAAGATTTTCACCTTATCAAAAATACTATTCTTAATATGGTGCTCAATCGGTTGTAATCAGCTCCAAAATATACGTTACTAAAATGAGCCCAAAATTTCACGAGCAGGGGTGAAGAAAGGCCATGGATATCTGAAAGCGCCCGGGACGCAGCTGGGGAGCGCCTTTCGGAATTGATTCAACGTCCTGACGCGCCCACTCCAGGGACATCGCCTTGCTCTGCCTGATACTCGTTGGCGATTCCATTCAGTTTCATTTGAATCCATCTTACCGAGTATTGTTTACCTGCATTTTGTCAGCCTCGGTGGCCCAGTGGCGCGACACTTCGGCGATCGCTCTCCGAAGTTAAGCAACGCTGGGTCCGGTCTGGTCTTGGATGGGTGACCATTCGACCGTTGAGAGAGGCTGGACGTGGTTCGGATTCCACGTTAAGCTGTAGGTCCCCTTCCTTACTTACTAGGTGGTAGGGTTTATCCCGCCCGGGTTGGTACCATCGCATTGGATGAACGATAGTCGAAGCGGCAATGAAAATTGTCCGTGTTTTCCATCCAGTTCAATGTAGCCGTGCACTATAAGGAAGGTCCTGGCATGGCACCTAGTTCCCATGTGGTGTTTTGGGCTAATACCATGACAGAACTTGTGGTATTAGCCATCCATGTCCAGTCACATAAAAAAAAAAAAACTTCGTGTTCGCTACGCTGCGTCACAGGCTATTTGGTGTTGGTATATTCAGTTTTCTAACTATCCGCTCAGTTTCTTTATGGCTGCTTCGGCATTCGGCGGTCGCCGGTGGACGCAAATCTTAGTCCTATCCTAGTATAGGTTACCTTAAAAGAATAACAACTTTCGCATAAATCATAAAGAAATAATAATATGGTAACAACAGTGATCTATTTGAATTTATTTGAAGACTGAAATTCACATCATTCCATGCGCATCAGCGCTTCATTTTCGGTCCTCCTTTCGTTTAGTTTCGATTGTTTTTTTCGTTTTTAGGGTCCCATCTTATCGTGTCTGTCGGTCAGACGCATTTAAGTCCCGAATTTTTCTTCTTTTTACGGTTGTTTGAGAATCCCTAAAATTATTAATGTAGGTATACTTATGTAGTTGTGCACCAACTAATTACTTTTGTTCAAAACGTCATGATTTTTTAGAAAAACCTAGATTTCTGATCATTAATTATAAATTCTGTTGATTCGAATATTGTAATGGTGAATTTCGTTGGTTGACAATTACGACTAGATTTAGATTGGACATGTCATTCTGATTCAGTATTTTTTATGCATATTTTAAAATTATGATAACAATGATTTGTTAGATAACCTCAAATTAATTCGTGTCCAGTTCCATAATAAACAAAAAAATTGTATCCACCTAACATTGTATTAGAATTTTCTGTAGCCCGAAATACAAATTAAATGTTAGCTTGTTGCTTGTTTGTTTGTTTGAATAAGAATGGTTAACTGTAGCTACATGATGAATATTAGATCGACATTATTCATCATTTAGCTACAGTTAACACAGAAATTGTGTAAACAGGCAAGGACAAGTTCTGCTCACACGATTCAGTAGACTCAAAGTTTCGGAGCTCGTCTCATTTAGAACTCGAAGAGAAATCTTTTTACGACTCCGGTCTGAAATGTCTGGTAATTTAAAATAGTATTTCGGCGAAGTTATTATAATTAATCAAATTTTGGTGCGGCCTCAAGAGTTTTACGTCTGAGGGAGGCCGAGGGGTCCGATGCTGCGCAGGGACATTTCAGCGAAATTCAGAAATTATTTCATCGTTCAGATACAACATTAATGCTAGTTTACGTTTATCGGAAATTCTTCGTGCAAGGGATTGATTGGTTCATCAAAAGTGATTTTTGTGAATCGTCAATTTTGTTTTTGAGTTTTATAATAGAAACAAAATCGGTATATGAGCACTAATTGAATTAACCTTTTAAATATACTTTTTTTGTGGTTAGGTTTTAAAACATCATCTAATTTCTCAAGTCAAGATTGGTAGAACCGTACAAATGGGCACAAATATTTTTTTCCTGTGCATACTTCCACCGTTTATGACAGTAAACATAAGGAAAAATTAAACCGCGGGCGTACATATTCGGGATGCATACTAACCTGAATGGCGTACACTTGCATCTTGATTCAGACGGCCATACCGTTTTTCCATGGAGACAAAAATACACGACTTGCTCACACCTTCGTACCTGAACTCTTCGGGCTTCACTCTGGAAGAATCCTTCCGTCCGAAGGTCGGAATGTGCCTGTTCGTCGGGTCAGATATTTAACACTCCGTGCTTAGGGGTTCTTTTAGATATGGGTGCAGACCGTATCGGGGACAGAGAGACTAATTGACTTCTAAAGTACCTGAATGAAGCGGCAAGCAATGCTTCCCTCGGCGGAGTTGGTCTTTCGGAGAGACTTTAACGCGCACTATTTGTCGTGGCTAGGGCCCGACGAGACTGATTTTGCTGGTAGGTCCGTGTGTAATTTCGCTCTGACGCACAACCTGATGAAATACATCCTTACCCCGGATTGAGCAGGTGACGCGTCCTCGTCCTCATCTGCTAACAACTAACACTACCAGGTACAAGGTGTCGCTTGCCTCTTTGGGGTTATCGTACCACTGCCTTGTGAGGTCAACTGTGCCATACATTCAGACCGAAAAAGATGTTTAGCACGTGTCTTGTATGGCGGCGGGGCAGATTGAAACGGAATGCGATAACATTTCTTTTACATCTCTTGGAGACAGTTTCGTTTCAGCTCAATGTCGCTTTCGAGTTTGCATAAAATACTGAAAGAAAACAATGGGTTTCTTCTCTCTGAGAGAAGTCACAAAATCGCTTTGCTACCTTCTCCCACGACTTCAAATTGTCCTGGCCCGGTTTTGAACCCTGCGATTGGGGTATATCTAGAGATGCTACAGCGCCGCAGGTGTGTTGTGCGTGCATAAAGGCGTTATTCAGCGCCGCCGACGCGCTATCGCTGAAACGGAAACTTTTACCAGGCGCGTGAATGGTCCCGTCTGCCTGACTGCCTGTTGCACAAGATGTACAGTCCAAGGATGTACCCCTGAGTTCTTAATTCGCTCCTCTCAGCGACAGTTGTCTATTGTACGGGAAATTTTACAAAGAAAAGCTCCATTCTACTCGCGATACGCTCGCGCAGCAAGGCCGTCGGCACGTTAGTTCGGCAAACAAAGGGATTAGAAGTTGGAACATTATTTACTGATGTGTAAGTAATGTGGGGTCCATTTTTGGACGGTACATTTTTCTGATCTTGTGTTTGTAAACTTCATCCAAGACGGACGTAGATAGAACTTTTGCAAACGATATTTCCGTATAACGTGTGGAGCCCATGACATTTTAATACACTTCGAATTGCATATTAGATTGCCACATCGCTGTGAGTGCCACCAACGAAATGTGTTCCATCCAGACAGCCAATTTTAGTTCGGTTTGAGGAGGTATCTCGGTGTTGCCGGAGCATGTAGAACGGACCATATGTACAGTAGCGTGTCGGCAGAACGGTGAGTACATGTCGCTCGCTGCAATCACTCGTAATTGTGTAGCGTACTCGCGGGAACGCGGCTCTGTTTGATACTCTTGGAAATCTTCGTGAGCGCGATGAGCGCCATAGCTGTTCTTTTTTTTTATGGAACTGGACATGGATACATAATATCACACCTAGTGTCATTATATTGGCTTAATACGCGTCATAGGAACCACGGTTATGAAAAACGTGGACATTTTTTTTTATGCAACCCGACATGGATGGCTAATACCAGTATGATATTATCCCAATACACCACATTCCCGAAGGAATTAGGTGCCATGCCAGGACATTTTTTTTACGAGCACTACTACATTGAACTGTATGGAAAACACGGACATTTTTTTATTTCCGCTTCGACCATCGTTTCATCCAACGCCATTGTACCAACCCGGGCGGGTTTAAACCATACCAACTAGAAGGGGAAGGGAACCTAAAGTTTTAGATGGATTCCGAACCATGATGCAGCTCGAATTCGTGACGAAATGCACTTATCCACTCAGAATAAGAAAGAAGGTGGTGCATGAACGGGGCGAGGATTTGAACCCAGGCCTCTGGTATGCTACCAGGCTACGAGCCGCTCGTTGAGTCGAGCTTGCCGTTTCGAACTTCGTTCATTCAATGCCATATTACCAATGCGGGTACCATTTAACCGTATCAATTTAACTGTTTGCACCAAAGAAGGGTGCAAACAGTTTTGATTTGAACCCGAACTATAAATAAAAAAAATGTTTGACATTGGATATTATGCATTAAAATTTACAATAAAACTATATCTTCATAACCATGGAGTTGAATACATGTTAGTGATTCTAAATAATTAGCATATGAACACATATCGCCATTGCTTCCGTTTGGCCAACAATTCGTCTATTACCTGTAACCTTCGAATCAACAAAGTTAAAATACGTATTTTTTACAGATTTTTCATTCAATCAAAATATCCACTCCGCTCGGGAAATGACGCTTAGAGCGGATGTCCCGGTTTAATCTAGTCGGGATGAAATGTCCTTTTTTAATCTTTAATATATTCGCTGCCAAATTTAATCAAAATCGGTTCGATGAGTTCTTAGACGGACAGGACTACTTGCCTATTTGCTAATTGATTTTTAATTACATAATCGTGCGTTATATAAGCAATGAAAATTCACAGACTTCTGCGTTTTGTTCGTATTCGCTCATGCGTCTACACCGTGCACCTCCCCAGACAATAATAATTCAAGGTGTAAATGGTACGTTTGGCCCAGTAAAATACATAAAGACAATATTTGCTGCCAGAGCACTGGAGGCTGCCATAAAGGCTTTTCTCCTCGACGGAAATAGTATACTAAAATAATAAAGGAATAGGAAAAGCTGACTTGGAGTTTGAATCTTATTGAATACTCGGCACGGAATAGAACGTTAAGTCTCCCATGCTCTTTTCTTTATACTGTGACTGTCACCCTGGCAGAGGGAATCCGCTATTTATGTCTAGTTCTCTCCTAGAAACTACTAGCTGTTAGTCTTTTGTTTGTGCAGGTTTCAACCATTGCACTGCAGTGTTGCCAGAAGTTTTTATTACATGTTTCTAGAAACACATAAGGCAACGTAATTTTTCTTTTTATTTGCAATATTGCTTAAGCACCTATTGTATTTTGTATACAAAAGTTTAATAAATATTAATTTTTGGAAATTTGTAATTAGGGATCGTAAACGTCAGATACTTAGCTCCTGCAATGTTAGAGCATGTATGAAGCGAAATAATGCTGCGATCTTGCCGCACGACACTCTACCATCTCTGCCTCAACTTTGCCGCTTGGTGGTATGTATGTAATTGGGCAAATGAATATATCTTATCCACACGTTTTCCGAACATTTATAAATTAAAATCAGTTTCAGAACTTTAATATCGATGACCCAGCGCCGGAAATCATTAGGTATTTTTGCAAAAAAATATTAATCACTCGCCTCTAAGTAAATCCAAAGCGACGCAACCTATTAATCTCAATAAACATCGAAATAAAGTTTATTTAATCACGGCGTGTTGCGGATTGAGGGAGACTAGCAAAAACATCGCCACATCCGCACTCGCTTCCGGAATACATCAACTCTTTTTACGTGTTGCCTGGCGATTATAAAGGAAATGTTCTAGCACTATTGGTATTAAATTCTTATTACAAGACATTTTAGTATATCGTGTTGATTGTAGGAATATAAACCCATGAAATCGACTTACATTTAACTATTTATGTAGAACTTACGTCAGTGAATAGATTTTTCGAGTGAAACTTTTTTAAAATCAAACCTTTAGGCCGAGAACGTAGCCTAACAATAATAAAACTAAATCATTTATTGCATAATATCTAAAGTATTTTTAAGAGCCTAATGATAATGGTTAGGAATGTGACATGTATGTATGTATAATCGAACGTGAAGCAAGGATACATGAATTGAAGAAAGAGCCCAGTGAAAAAGAATTACTTTACGAATATACTGCAAGGCTGGACCCGAACCAGCAAAACATACCATTCGCGGGTGTATACCCATAATTTGCAATTCTCCTACAGTCCCTCCTCCCGTAATGAATGTGTCCTACTAACACAGTGTTTAAGATTATACCTATATACATTTATTTAACGCTTCATCTGCGTTGCGGACGTTGACTGCAAAGATTGAACGTTCAAACGGTTAGGCCCAAAAACGAACATATAAAAAGAACGTACCATACGTACTTTTATTTGTATACGTAAATGTTTGGCTCGTTTACCTGTTCTCTTCATAATAATTAAAATTTTAAGTAATTGAAACAGGAAATTTACTTAAATTGAATGCTCACCGATTGGTTGACTAACTAGGGATGTGAAAGATGAGTAGAAGATGTGTGTGTGTCTATGATGTCACTTTGTTCAATCTATTCATGGACTAACATCTGACTAAGGGCTGATTTTTCAATAGTCTGATAACTAGCCAGATATCTATTCGACGGATTTATTTACGCCATTTCTTATCCATCTGTTCTAGTAAGTCCATATTTTTATTAGTAAAATTATGTTCAGATAATTGTAATAAAAAAAAAATCTCTGGTAATGACTATCCTTCTATTGACAGATGTAAATTCCGATTCTGATGTGTGAAGTCCGATAAGTATTATCTAAGGATTAAAAAATCGGCGCTAAGTTGAAAAAAGTGGTTGGGGATAACGACTGGGTGATTTACTTCTGTATGCTGCTGATGCTGTCCAGGTGGCTTCATTGTCAGAGAAATTGCACCCGGTGGTCCTGGCAAGGCACCGTTAGGTGTGTTCGGCTAATATCCTGACAGTAGGTGTGGTTTTATCTATCCAAGTCCAGTTAAAATATGTTAAACATTTGTTGTACCTGTCACACATTCTACGGATTGGTGCAGCGGACACCAGTTTTTGTTTTACCCTTTCTCCATGGAGCAGTAGCGTCGAGCATGTTTGTAATATTGCAAGACATGTGTAGACCTAACTAAGCGAGCAGATCAGGGCTATTGTAAATGCGGACACTTATGTTAATAATAATATGGTTTTGTCCCAAAATGGTCCTTGCTCTGACATATTTTAAAGTAAAAGTAGAGTAAATTGTGGAGCATTTTATGGTTCAGTGCTTTATGCTTAGGTTTTCCCAACCATAATCAAGACAGAAAAACGTAAGCGCGGCGTGCGACGCGGACATCGGGACGGAATCGTTAACCCATTTCCGTAAAGCGGCGCACACACTGCCCGAACATAGGCACCGGTCGGGATATGTTTATTTAGCAGCAGCAGCGAAAGCAGGCCGTAAAACGTACGGCCTGCTTTCGGGTTTATATATTACTAGCTGAGGTACGCGGCTCCGCTTTGGTTAATGTCGTTTTGGACTGATGTCTGGCTGAATTGTTTCCTGGATATTATATGAGTCTATGGGGGACCATACACACTTTCATCCCTTATTTCATCCCCGCTTTGAAATTAACAGCAAGGTTTTTTATTTTATAAAGTATTATATCGTTGTTCCTTAAGGTTGCACTACGCTGTAGATTAAAAATTAATTGGAATAAGACAAAATATTTAAATCGTTTTCTAAATAGAATCACCTATGATATGTATGAATATGGCACTGTTTAGCCCAGCTAGTGTGGAAGGCCTGGAGTGGTGATCGAAATAAATCCGTATGGAGGCAACGCACCTACTGTTCAGTGCAAATAGTTCTATTCACGGTAGCGCCTGCCAGACTGTTTACTAATTCTGTGTATTCTCATAGTTCCAACGACACATAAGACAACGTAAAAACTTCACAGGACGCTATTAAGTGCACCGTACATTCGATGTTGCGCGTCCGCGAATTCGTGAGCGAACTGTAGGTCAGGCATTTACACAAATACGTCGCCACTCCGTTTCTTCCTTACTTGCTGGTTGAGCTTCGCATTCAAATATTTCACATATTTCAAAATAGGGCAACTCAACATTTTAGTAACTGAAACATGCATAGTTATATACTGTGTTCTTGTGAATTCGGTTATAATACGTGTACGAGAATATCCTCATATTCGAGAAGGATTTTAGGAAACAGCTAATATATCGTACAGGGAATCTATAGATTCGATGTTGAATATTCATTTGAAGTTGTAATCTTTACATTAATTCAATTATCTTGTACAACTATGGCTTTGTGGTAAATGAATGAAGAGATTTGATTAAACTTGAAAATAAAAATCCTTTAATCGCGATGAATAACTTACAAAACGACTGCTTTTCCATACTCCGTTTGCAAGTCGCAGCTTAAAACTGTATCGTCTCGCAGAGGTCGGCCAGTGTGGCGCGCACTCGCCGACGCCCGTGAACCTGGGCGGCGCGGGGGCGGGCGCCACGCGCTCCCGCGCCCGGCGTCGCGGTGTTACCGCTCGCCGCGCGCGCGACAAATCGGGGCAATTCGAACACAAATATTGGGCAATTTGGGGAATGTTTCACGCAGGAACGTTGACGAGTGTTCTGGCATGGAAAGCTTTGCAGCGTATTTCCTGGACCTTTTTTATTTTCGATAGAGAAATGATCATCGGTGATTTTTTTATTGATAAATTGTAACAAGATATATAAAAAAATATCTTTATATATCTTGTTACATTACTTAATTTATCGCAGATCTAAAATTTAATCTTATCTTTGCCTTTGATTCTTTCGTTACATCGCTTATCCTGAATAAAAGCGAATATCATAATAGCATGCGGAACGCAAGCAACATTTGTATTTGCGGTGTGTTTTGAAGGCGAACGCGGAAGGGCGGGTGTGGCAACCCCGCCGCCCGCCGTCCGCCGCCGCCTTTTCCGCTCAGTGTCGTGGCGGCGACGGCGACGTCCGCGTGTCTGCCGTGCGGAGCGCGATCCGCGGGACCCCTCAATTCTTAATGAGCTTAGCCGAATCTCCAGCATCGATTCCCCGCACCGCCACCGTCGGATGTCGCGGCCCGGTCGAACGACGCCGATTTCCAAAAATGCCATTGTCCGTTCACCCGGAACGAGTGGTTGGTGCGTCTTGACGTTGCAGCGCTAAGTTGGTGGACGGCGTTCGTCTGTGCGGGAACGAGGAGGCCTCAAATCACATATCATATTTGCTTATTGCGTTAGACTTAAGTGAAGTTGTGTTGTGTCGTGTAGTTGATAAGGTACATTTTGCATTGCGGTGATCTCGGCGAAACGGTTTGTAATGCAGCGAAGGCAAAGGAGCATTATTTATTTTCAACGCTGTGAAATTTTAAGTTCCGCGACTAATCCCTTGGAAAAAATTAGAAATTTTCTATTTAACATTTTTTGTTTCAGCATATGTTACATTAGTTGACCATACTCACTGAAAGAAGGCTGTTTACAGATGATTATCCCGTACAGAGGACACGTTCCATTATTTTCTCATACACCGTAGCTACACGGTATTTTCCCACAATTTCGTCTGTGTAATTTTCTTCTTTTGTCCTGGGTTTGTGTACGCAGCGACCCCATCAAAAGTCCATTTGGGCCGGTAGTTATACATAACGACTTGCATCACTACCTTTAGTATTGAGGGTGGCACCCTTGATAAACCACACGAAAGAAAGGCGGTTCAAATAAAATTATTGTTGATTCAAAAAATTTTTTGGAGTTCTGAATTTGCTTTTGATCATTAATGCTCTATCTTATTTTAGGCTAGAGGATGGTAATGTTCGACAAAGCAGTCTAGTTTTCCCCGATTTATGTTATATTTTACACCACTGAGCACTCTTCGGAAGATTTAGCGTGATGTTAAGTATCCTATAATTGACGAGAAGTATAAAGCTATACGTAGATGTAAACTTCATCGTTCATGGTTCTCGAACACATGGTTCTCGAGTCATAAGCAGACAGACAGACAGACCGACTGACAGAAAGACCACATTTTTTTTTTATTTTGAATAAAATGGTGAAGGCTGACTTTTGTTTCAAAAAGACACGCCAGGCGTGCTTCCTTTTACATTGCAATGAAATCACAGGACCTGGCAAATTTGTGTAAGTTAAAATAAGTAAACAAAATCAGGTTGCTAAAATAGTTTGTTTCATTTTACTTTGCAAGGGATTCCTCGGAGATGTCTATCAATAAGCTCCTCCTCCATTGAAATTAACAACCGACTAAAATTTCCATTCGGAATGATTTTCCGGATAAAGAAAAGGTTTTCTTAAAGAAGTGAAATGTTGACTTGTGTGCTCGGGAGCGTATGAAGCCGTCGGACCCTCGTGTTTACATTGCAGAAGAGATACAGGGCGGACGAGGACGCCTCCCGCCCTGTAGGATACATATGATAGACAGAATTATATCCTGTTCCAATACATTTAAAACTACATATTTTTTGTTCTCATTCGTCACAAATGATTTTGAATGATATCATTAAGGCTAATGGCAAATGTACCTTCGAGAAAATATTGAAAACAAAATGAATAATATGATTTTAGATCGATTTAAAATAATATTATTCAATTGCCTATTAAAAAGTTTTAAAGTAATTTAATCTCTAGACGAAAGTAAAAATGCAATGTATTAATAAACAAATAATTCCGTTTCCATAGTACAAAAAAACATACAGACAAATTGAGAACCTCCTCCTTTTTGAAGTCGGTTGAAAAGTATAGAAATTGACACGTTTTATAATTTTTCACTGTGGACAATGGAAACATAATGTATGCGAAAACAAATTGATTGCTAGAATCGATATTGTAATAATGCCTGAATTTCTAATCGTAAGCCTTAGCTAGTTTACTTGGAATGCCTCAACAAACTTGGTGGTTTAACTAGTACCAGCACCTGACCCGTGAAAATGTCATGCATTACACAAACCTGCGTAATCAATATAATAGAACGGGTTATAAAATAGCAATGAATAAACACATGTGAGCTCAACGCGTTCACCCAGATTTACTACAATCCCGCACACTCTGGTATTTGATCATTGAAATTGTCGTTAAACGATTATTCAACACAATCCTTTGCCAGCTGACGGTTTTCCTTAGTCTACCGTCGGAGGCATAATCAGGGTAATTTCAATATCCTCGAGTAACGTACAGCTTTTTGCTCGAAACTTGGCTATTAGTCGCGAAATCTGCTCAGGATTGTATTGTTAGATCAGTGAGGGGTTATGTTAAAAGCAGACCGGCCAAAAAGTTTATATAAGGTAATATCAGAGAAGATTACATTAAACGTCAACTTGACGTTTAATCTTCGAATATTGTTTTTATTGCAGCAACATACACATGGGGACGTATTGAATCGTTATATAGCCTCGTTGCGCGCTAGACCGCTGGGAAGTAAATTTAGAAAATACGTCCCCATCATCGCCATTGTCACCGTCATTAGCGGGTGAATTTGTTCAAAAGGAAATGGACTCACCTGGCCGCCACATATTAATTACGGCGGGTGAAATTGTCTCTTCCAAAAATACGGAAAAGCTTTGCATCTGGCGGGCGTCACCCGACTCCATCTTTTTTATTATACTAATAACGAGTTATTATCTGGATACTGCATGATTCCCAGTTAATCATATCGCTCGATACTCACCGTACCCTCGTAACGTGCTTCGTTTCCGCTATTTTGTGTGACGTATTTTGTGCTTTATCCCATAGAGAATTCACCGTTCATCATTTGGACGGGTCATCAGTTGCACATTTAGTGTTGTTATTCTGTAATTCGAGCAATTTTCGTAGGTTTTCCTAAGCCAAAGAGGAAAGGCTAATTTGGATCGAGCATTTTGTTTATTCTGTTCAATCACTTCCAACCTTCACTAAGAATTATTGAAGGTAATTTGTGTTTTTACATAATTATGACAAATATTTGACGAAAAATATTTAGCTTGATTCCAAAATCTATTAATGTTTTTCAATAAACATGTCGCTGTTTAACCACAATTGAATAGGAAAACGGTATTTGTATTTACTGTCATCCTTTGGAACACCGCGAACACAGAAGTCACGGAACGGTAATTTTGGTAATGTCGTAACCATTAAAACATGCAAAACATCAAACGTACTTATGTCACCAAGAGAATTTCTTGAATGCCTTTATAAATTGTGTACTTTCATCCCCAAATAAGAAGCAAACAGAACGCGTTTAGAATTTCAAATATGCCTATCGTCGACGATGGTAATATTGTTTTCCTGTGTTACCTGTTTTTCATGTTTTATCTTTTTTATCTCTTCAAATTTTAAGCTTTCTCCTAAATATCTACATACGCACATACCACAACGCCACTTCCCTGGGAGATAAGGAAATACAATAGAGCGCCATACGGAACTATCAAAGCACACTTATTTATTTTTTATTTTCATTCATGCTCTACGATTACGGGTGCTACGTACCTGACATTTACGAAGTATTTAATCAATCAACCTACCCTCCTTTGCCACCTGGGTACGACGATGCCACTAACTTTGTTCTGTAAACTTGTTTCGTCACCCATTCGTTCCCTATTAGGGAGAGAAACCCTAGATCTAATTTTAAAGAGCTGTGATTCTTTAAAAAATATATATTACAAAATCTGCAATAGTCGCGATATATTATATTATAGATTGGTTATCGTGCGCCTCGCTCCCAGTAGACCTCCGGACTGCATTGGAAACGTGCTCGAATCCGCGATCTGCGCTGTATCTCGGGATCTCTGCCGGATGCAATGTCGATTGAGCTTAGGAATGCAGGGTCCCCTCAAGCAACGCTATTGCTTCATTAAGTCTTTGCCTGTCGACCTCCAAACTTTTCACCGCCGCCGCTAGTAATTGTATACAAATTATGTATTCAATTAAAAAACACAAGAGGCCTTGACCAGATTTCCCAGGAGGTGTCTTTCTTCCGCAAAATAGTGTCTCGATGAGCGTGATTTCGCGAGTTAAAGTAGATTTAACTTTTCCGAGTGTACCTTTGGTCTTTTAGCACAGCCACTCGAAACGGTTTTTCATTAAAAAAATAGCGCACGGCTAAACTGAACTGGATGAAAAACACGGACAATTTTTAACTACCGCTTTTAATATACTTTCATCCAATGCGGGGGTACAAACCCGTGCGGGCTTATCCCTATCGCCTGGTAGTTTTTACCTACAGTTTTACATGGGTTGCGAACCATGGAACAGCTCGCTATCGTAATGAAATGCACTTATTCAACTCAGATAGAGAAAGAAAGTGGTGCATGACCGGGGCGAGGATATGAACCCATAACCTCTCGCACGAAAGGCTAGTCCTCTAGCCCCTACACCACGAGCTGTACATTTCTATCGATCTTAATACTGTCGACACTGCGCCGCCCATTTGTAAGCCGTCCAGTCAGTGCCGAGCTGCTCCGTACATCCGCTCCAATAAATTTATATAAGCAGATTTCAACATACTTTGAGCATTTCATCGCGACACGCCCCTGGAACTACTGTGCCGTCTTTACTACATATATTTAAAAAAATGTACCCCTGATAGTTTCGAATGTTCCTTGTAGTTAAGGTTTTCATTAGAACATTTTAGAAGTTTTGACAATTGCTCTCTGAATAGGACTTTCGGACTGAATGGAGTTTTTCATAAAAAAATATTTACCCAGAACGGGCCTCGTTTCACAGCCCTGAGGTTTTTAGTACAAGGGTGTATGTCGTTCCGATTCGTATCTCGTTTTGTACGGTTTTTAACAAATTGTTTACTCAAGTGGGACTTACGCGAATAATTCTAAAGAAATATTCAAAATACCCTTTCTTAAAATCGACGACGACGAGTCCAATGGAGTTTCATATATTATAATCGCGGTTTGGTTACGATTGGCTGTTTTTAGTAAATAATACCTATTTAGCGTATAAACAAAAAGTACATTGTGACGTAATTTTATACTGTATTTATAAGAATCAACAATAATTAAAGGCATGGAGAACTTCTGAGAAGCAGCGGAATTGTAAGACACAATACCCTGCGAAGGTTCGCTTGCTGGTTTGAATCAAACCTTGTAAGTGAAGAAGTTATTACTAAGGTTCTATGTCCTATATCACAGGCTTCGTAACGTTTGACTTTGGCTAATAAGTGTTGATGAAAGCCAAATGGTAGGACGGTTCACTTTAACGCATGTGTCATTCTTAGTTAGAGCTCTACCTCTTCTAACTAAACTCTGACTAACTACCCTCAACTACAATGTTTCCTAGCGCAAAGGCCTTTCGCGGAGGCTCCCCTTTAATCAGCACTGTCTCGCAGCTCGTCACCGTCTCATCACCATCAATCATCGCGCGGCGAGTCACGTCCCGTTTGTCCTCCATTCTTCTCGCTGTTACGCCTCGCCATACTGCGCCGCGCCTCTCGGCACCGGCAAGTCACTTACACATACGCACACTTCAGGATGTGCCGTGACCGTGACGTTCCTTAAATCATGTCATTAAGAGAGTCGTTACCCTATCCATTCCCCATACAACGGGCGATAACTGTTCACATGCTCTTAATGTTTCACTAGGTTTTTGAACTTTTGGATAAAAAAAAACAAGTTTTGGACGCCTTCTCAAGTAATTATTTTTTTTTATTAAAATCTGACAGACAGAGCCTCAAAGACGACTTCGCTAGTTTAATGGCAGTCGCCGTGCAAAATTTTGCCCCGGCCGGTGTGACAGTTGCTTGCAACTCTTGCTTAGCGTAAGTATGTAATGCGTCGATTTCGTTGTTACCACCTTGCAATAAACAGGTGTTGTGCATAAAGCCCTCCGTAAGTTACGCACAGCTCAGGCCGTTCCATAAGTTTACGGAACGCATTATGCATCACTATTTCATTATGTAACTGGACATGGACAGCTTATACCAGACTGACCATGAGATATTAGCCTAACCCACCACATGGGAACTAGGTGCCATGCCACCTTCCTTATATTGCTCGGCTACATTGAACTTGCATGCAACATCTTGCCTATAGACGTTCATAGACAATAGGTATTATGTTTTAAATCACGTTATCTTCATAATTTCTCGTTTTATTTACACTATACACGTTTCAAATAGAAAAATGTATGCACTTTTTCTACATTGTAATCAAACCATGGCATTAAAATAAATATAATCCAGCAATTTGCTGTCATTGTTCTATTTAAATTAAATCCTCCAGGCAGCAACACAAATTTATGACTAGCATTATTAAGTAGCAGATGGTAAAAAAACATTTATTTTGTGGAACATATTTTAGTGATGCTTAGTGGGCATGCTTGGTTATGAACAAGTTTGTAGAAACTAAATAATAATTTAGGGCTTTAGTTTCGACAACTTGTCGAGATATCGCGCGCGCGATATGACTCCATATGGGTCGTTCGGAAATATGGAAAAACTCGACACGTTACGTTCTTGCGTGGAGTAAAACATAATGGCGAGGCCCACTTCTTCGGTGGTAAGTCCTTAACGAGACAGTAATGGGCTCGTCACTCGTTCTGTGTACCTAAAAGCATCATCAGGTAAAGCAGACATCGGGACAATTTTCGGTTTTCGGATGCCAGATACGTTAGATGATTTTATTCACTTTATTGTAGCAAAGGGCTCTTGAATTAAAACATTCATGGTTGTTCATGAGCGTGGTTTCGCGAGGTATTTGGCATTTATGAGCACCTGGTTCTCAACACAGCCACCCATACCGGTTTTACATAAAAACCGGCCAAGTGCAAGTCGGACCCGAACACGAAAGGTTCTGTACCAGCTTACAAGATTTAATACAAACAATCACGTTTTATGGGTCCCCTTCTATTTTTGATGTTTTTTTAATTTTACCTATTTGTTTTTATAGCGGCAAAATAAACACACTTTCAGCTGCCTATCTATTACGATTCATGACATACAGCCCTGTAACAGACGGACGGACGGACAGCGGAGGCTTAGTAATAGGGTTCCGTTTTCACCTTTTGGGTACGGAACCCTAAAAAGCCGTGCAGTTTAAGAAAAATCTTGGCAAGGCAATTATTTACCATGATGTGTGTTGGGCTAATCCACACCCAGTTCCAATATAAAATCAGTATGAGATCGATTTAAACCTATCGTACTAGTCCCGCCGTAGCGTCCGAGCTTCCGTCTACAAAATGAATAATGTCCGTGGAATAGGTCTACGATAAAAGTTCGTTTTATGAAGATTGCGCCCCCCGCTTCTCTGTGCCGCGCAGGGTGATTTGAATGAAAATGTTGTAGAATGGAAATTATACCTAGGAAATAAACTTTAATTCTCTTCTGCATTTTTAAGAGCAGTGTAGCTTTGTTTATTCTTTTGTAATGAACAGCGTTCATTTTATTCGAACATGATTATTTATTTTAATTGTAGAGAATTCAATTAAAATATAATAAATTAACCAGAAATTAAGAGAGAAAATGAGAGAAATCATAGATCTGGAAGTGGTATTTATAATATTCAATCACCAAATGAAGTTTAAATGTGTTTGCTTCTAGTTTTGCTAGAATTGCTTCTATGCTAAAGATTTGCATCAGAAAACTTGGTAAAAGAAAATATGGGGAAACATATTTTATTCTATGTATCTGAGTACATTCCCTGTAAATTCTGAGGGTTTCAGCTATATACTTAATATCTTTATCGTTTGAATGGCCTTGCTTACCTAAGGCTAGACGAGAGGGTAAGCTTTCTTAAGGCATCAGGCCAAAAATTAAATTGACCTCAAAGATCGTAGATACATTTATTTTTCAGTACCAAAAAACTGAAAATTAAATTATAAAACAAACTAAAAAAATAAAATTTTAATATACTCGTAGATCGCGCACCGCACCGCATAAGCCATGATATAATGGTTTCAAGCATTACTAAAAGAAGTATGCATAAATAAAATAAACGTGCATATAAAAAAGAAATAAAAAAAACCTATTTTAAATGTTTTTTTGTAATTTTACTTCAGCATTATTACATTCTTAGTTTAGTTTTCATTCACGTCCCCTTAATTATTTGCTAGGTGATTGAGTTAATCTCGCTCGCGTTGAATGAAATACAGTAAAAGCGGGAATGATGTGTTTTCCATCCAGTTCAATGTAGCCTTGCATTATAAGAAACCTCATGGCTTGACATCTACTTTCCATGTAATGGGTTGGGCTAATGTCATCTACTGTGTGTGTTTTTAGCCATCCATGTTCCGGTTACTAAAAAAATGTTTTTGCAAATATGTTATGATGTGTGATAACATATGATTGTCATGTGTAGTCCTCCCACCGTGACAGTCGCCAAAACATCAAAGCGAGGGCCTGTCTCAGCAACCTAATGAAAGCGGACGTCAAAACATTACGCGGGCGATTTAATGCCCGTCTGTCTGCTCGTCTGCCGAAACTATCAGAACTTTAGTGTCCGCTGTCGTTAAGATCGTTAACAGTGTCGAAATGGTAACCCATATGTTTTATTTGCACTCAAAGACATAAATTGACATACATATAAAGAATATATCACAGGAGATGTATTGGATTTTACAAAGGCTTGTGTGGCGGATTTTTTCACCGATTTTACGAGATTTGTCATTAAGGTTGGTACGTCCACGCTCGAATTATAAATACTACCATCGTTCATACCAGACACGGGGCTTCATCATTAAAGACAGCGGCCATGAACCTTCGTACACTGCCAGTTCAATGTAGCCGTGTTCAAATGAAGGGAAAGTTTTGGGTGTGCTAGCTAGCTCCTTCAGGAATGGTGAGCTATTAGAACAGTAGGTGTGAATACCAATCCATAACCAGCAATATAAGAAAGCTGGTTCTGACCGTCTCGGCATCTGACTCGTCTCTCCCGCCGCTGGCCTAATCTTTCAAGTGATTCCGCCAGGTAGAAGCGGCCAAGCCAAACATATTGTGGATCGGCGCGTGCTATTTTTGCCCTACAATATCGGATATCTGTCGATCAGCACTCGCCGGCTCCAGCTGGCGGCTGGATGTCGGTTTATTTGCGTTCAACGAGTCCCGAACTCACAGTTTCATTGTATCTGGAGCATCTTCGTTAAATTTATTTGCTTTAAGTACCTGCTATTTGTCGATTACAATACACATTTTCTAGGAATTCGGCCAAGTCGTACCGTGTAAAAAAGGAAAATCGTTTTGCTTATAAATACTAGCGTTAAGGAAGACCATTTCTTTGAGTTTTAAAAATACTTGCATGAATATTTAATATTCATGCAATACATTACATACAAATCTTCATTCATCCTCTTCGAGTTCAATTTTCGCCACGAAAGGTAGCCTATAAGTCATATCTTGAGGGATACTGAATTATTCTTTATCCGCATATAATGTAATTGACATCTCTCCGTGTTTAATCTGTATGCAGAACGGGTCGGATTTGTGATTTGATGACCTATTTTAGGTATATACTATATACTAAAGATTATTTGGTAATATCTTCAAAATAACTTGACAAAATAGTATTATCGTACTTACAGATAAATGCTTATACGGTATCAGCTAAAATTTCACTTTCGGGAGTCACTTTTGCACAATTTTTGTCTCAGCCGAGCTCGCCCAAGTCACATGACTCGACTGATGCGCCTGTCAAAGGTCCTGATCGTAGGATCAGACTAGTACTTATGAAAATATGCGCGTTTGTTGCCTCTTGAGGTTATTTTCTCGTTGGATAAGACTGTACGAGTAGGTATTGAATGGACCTAATCTAAACTGCAATAAAATTATTTTGGCAATGATAATAAAATGATAAAATATGACAAATCCGAGTGCAGTGTACTGTCTATGACTGATGAATAAACAATAAACAGCAACAATGCTTCGTGTTCGATTAATAAAATGATGCTACAATTAAGTCCGACCAACTAAAATATATGGCAATATATTCGACCATATCAAAAATATACGTCACATGCATGTTCTGCCCTTTTACATACATAACATTTGTGTATACTTAATAAAACGCTCATTAAAATGCCAATGTGATCTAACTTCCATGTTTGTAATTACATTTTAACTAACCTTACGTGAAAATGACGTAGTGTATTAAGGTTATGCAAATCATAAGCGCGGCTTTCACACGTGTCGCATTATTCTAAATCTGCCCCATGCGCTGTACAGTGAGGGAAAATGTTACCAAACATTTCAATAAACGTGATCTTTTCGTTTATGTTACTCCACTGTTACATAAATACACACACTTCAGATTGTCATTTTCGAAGACGACTCGATTACAGCGGATAAAAAGAACTAACCAGGATACCAGGAGCCATAACGCCAAGAAAGAAAACATAATATTCTAAACTACACTTTTTTGCTCTCACTATGTATAGTCTAGCGAAACTTTTTTTCTCAATTTTAGCTCATCTTGCTTAACGATAACTTCAGTTCCGTCTTTGATTATGGAGTTTTTCCTGTCCTGTTTATAACTTAAGTTCATAAATATTTCGGAAGAATGATAAGAAATACGACGTGAACACAACTTCCTGATCGGATGATTGGAAGGGATTAGGTATTATTCCCAGTTACTAATGCCAGATTTTCAAATTAATATGCAGTAGTTAACTTTGAATCTTACTAGCATCCCATCTTCTTATAGATCACTCGCGGGATACTATTAGCCAGCTGGAGCTTCCAAGTCCATCAAAGTACCGTCAACTGTTTGCAAGACAGTTTGATTAATCATAAGATGGCTTTACACAACATATCCGGTCCCTTATGGCAGCAGAGGAAGGTTTCAATCGAGACCGGACTGAACCGGCGTAAGCGGTCCGCTACTTACCGTGCACAGGCCATGATGCCGTTGCAAGGGACATTAGTGAAGTGATAGAATCGATACGAAGTTGCAATATGACAGCTTACCTATTGGCTGTCACTTCCGGTGTTGTAACGCCACCGTTGACCACATCAGCCACACACAATCAAATTAATTCGGATCGTTATTACAGGCAAAATGTATAAACCTTCTCTATTACCACATTGTAGGCATTTACAGTACTCTTAGTGTGACTAGCGTCAGTTTCCTCCACTGTCTTAACCTTTGAAATATTGAAACAGGTTAACACCAGAGGGCTGTAGCTGTGGGTTTTTTACAGTCCGTCTATTTTACACCTAATCAATGTTTGATAAGTTAAGTTCTTTTAAAAACATCACCTACTTATAAGCAGTAAGAAAAAAAGAAAAAAAGAATTATTTTTCTCATATCAAATACAAGGAATTCCAGCGATATATGTTAATTATAAATAATTTATAATATAAATGAAGCGTGCAAATTTCGAGCCCTTTTCTAGCCCATACTGAAATGGGCATTTTCATTTACTTGTTTGAGCGTACGATGATAATTCGGGATCATACTCGCGCGCCGTCTACGCGTTTTACTATGCAGTAAAGCCGCGTTTACACCGGGAGTCGGTCGCCGACGTCGTAAACTGTTATATTGAATTATTCTGACGAAAGCACACATGCTCGCGTACCTGTTGTCATACGACGAACGTTTGCGGCGTTAATCAGGGTTAATGTTCGCTTTTAACTGTATTTACTCATGCTGACTTCTTTTCGTGAAGTAAGAAGTGTTTTGAAGAGCGATGTTTGGTACATGCAGAATTAAACATTGTTCAGAGTTATATACATACAATCCATACTAATGTTATAAATGTTAAAGTAACTCTAAAGTAGTCTGTTGGGTTTTCACGTCTGAGCCTCTGGCCCAATTGTGTAAATTTTGGTTCATAGATCGACGATCTCCGTAATGGAGAAGGACATAGGCTATCTTTTGTGGCGAAAATTAAACTCGAATGGGGTGAAATAGGGAACGAAAGTTTGTATGGAGGACTCAATATAATATCCAGGAAATAATTCGGCCCGACATCAGTCCAAAACGCCATTGACCCGAGCGGAGCCGGGTACCTCAGCTAGTAGTTACATAAAACTTTAGGGGCCCTTACTATATTTGTCAAAAACAAAAATTAGCCTGATGTTACCTAGTACCTTCAGTGACTTATTCTATGTTACTAATAAACCCAGAACATCCCCTGAATAGTTACACAATGTTTGGTCCCCTTGTCCTGCAAACTTCATGTCAATGTAAAGAAAAAAACATTATTTCAGAGGATTTGTTATTAACGGGGTTTTTTTTATGTATGTGTCTGAGGATTGACATTGGCGTCGTAATCCTGTTATACATTAGGATGAGGGTTCGCAGTAGGCACAAAGAATAATTTCCTGTCAGCGTTGAAATATGGGCTATTTCAGTGAGTTTGTTGAATTGTCAATGTTCAGTGACCTTAAATAAAAACTTTTCCCACGCAAGCGAGATGTCACTTTTTCACGGGTAAGTCAACAGGACAGGAACTCATACCCTTATGCGAACATGGACTTCTTTTTATTCAGTGTGGATTTCTTTTGTCTATTTTCGCTCGTTTCTTTCGATCTAACAAAAAGAGAGAAAGAGATTAAAGAAACACATTGGGTTTTCCTGCGAATCGATACCTGTTTCGGACAAAGGCCAAACTCATTAATCAGGTTACCGAAGCAATACCGGATTATCTAAAGCGGTGTACGTAATATATTGGACAATGGCCAGATTTGTGCTGAAAGTACAATTCGTTGTTATACTTTTTTATTTGTACTTTAATGATAGGATTTCGCGGAGGTTTGATCTCATGGCACGGATGTCTTCCTAGCAGTGTGCATCTATTGTATTGTTAAATTGGTGCGGCTAGAGCAAAGGTATATGCTGCAAAAAAAAACTAACAGATTTTAATGGGGACTCTTACTATTTCGATATCACATTTACTTTAAGGTGGGCCATCCCGCTCAACTCCCCATACAAACGGGGATAGAAGATCACGCCCATATTTCTGGTCAGAGATCCCAAATTTTGCTCAAAATAGCTTTATTTAATCGAACTAGATATCTGATGACAATTTTGCAGTGTCAACGGGCACTGCAAAATTGTGTTTGGTTTCTATGTTATCAGGTCCGAAAGTTCGAATTTTTCGCGCGTTTCATACAATAACTTTGGAGGTGGATTACGCAATGATAATGCAAGAACATCTTAAAAAGATTCGTTATCAGACATATCTTATTTACTCTAGATTTATAATCTATTTGGTTTTTGTTTGATTTTTTACTACAGCGGTCGTGGTTTACTTTTAGCTATAAGTCGTTTTGTAATTAAAATTTTCGTAGATCTTACCAAATCATACACTATGCACATTGACTTTTTTGTGGACATGTTGCATCTTCCTCATCACGGAGCCTGTCTTTTCTCGCGTAGCCCTAAAAACTCGCTACACCACGACGACTTCACACTTTCAGCGAAAATGGGGGGGCCAAACTGAAGGGATCGAAAAAACATTGTCAGTGTCAAAAAATCGAGTGTGGTAAAGTTTTCTATCTTAAATAATAATTCGCCGTCTATCTTAAAGACGTGCCCCGCGAGTCGAAATCCCCGCCCATGCATAGTAAATAGGCAGAGAACGAACGTAACGGATTACTCTACGTCTTAAAACGACTGTAAATCAGCCGAGATGGCGACAGTTTTCAGGAAATGTGTATTGTTGGTAACGCCGCGCCGCGTCGCGCTGCGCCGGTTAGTCGCACGCTTAATGTACTGACTTAAGTTTATGAACGTCAATTGCTATTTTCAATATCTTAATGCACAATCGCGCCGCTTCTTCGTGCGGGTAGGCAGATATGATAGAGCTATAATCACAACAAACTTTCGCTTCTACAGATATATTTTTATCATAGATTACGGATATTTTATGTTAGACAGCCTAGTCAGAAATTTATTTTATCAGAATTCCGTAATAATTAAAAACAATATTTATTCACTTTACCTCATTAGCTAACCACCCCTTCCGCGAACAAATCGTCGCGATACATGGCCATACTATACGTAATTTTTACCAGTTTTAATATCTTTTATAATTGTATTCATTAAACTTATAAGTTAACGACAAATATGTTATCATATAACGTTATTTTTAACTATCCTACACTATAAATGCGGCGTTATTGTTATTTTTACTAATTGTCTCTGAATCGCGTACCTACGGATATCCACCAAATGAAAAGTTCTTTTATAACTGTGGGGATACATTATCTTGCCAGTCTTTGGGCCGAGTATTCAATAAAATGTTTACTGGTCTTCGAAATGAAAATGAGCTTGTTGTTTCAAAGCCAAACACAACTGCGTCATGCCCCGAGGGCACAGTTCAAAGGTTCCACGTTCCTTACGAATTCCGTAGACTAGATGTGCGTTTGTACAGTATTTGTTGCCGGAGGCTGATCTGGCCTGATTGTTCAATTTGCATGCTTTGAGAGGCGGGTCTCATTAGCGAATATCTTTAACTTGTTTAGGGTATTTTTGTAGTATTTGTGGTCTAGTTTTTGTTTTAAAATGAACTAGTATTGGTGGTTGTGCCGAGGGACCAAAGCTCCTCGCACAACCGCGTTCACCGAGGAAACGTACCAGTTGATTAGCGGACTAATCCAGAGCTATCAACCTTGTTTTGAATTTTGAAGAATCCCAGTTTGAAAATATAACGAACCGCACTCGACGGCAGACAGTTCCATGCTCTGGCGGTTTGGCAGAGAAACGAGTTTGAGAAACGGTGGGTGCTCAAATAAGGCTTTTGAGAACCCACCGTTTCTGAAATCCGACAACCACACATGGTTATGATCCTCTACGGCGAGTGCTCCGGATAAAGTGTGAAACAGACTAAGCGACCCTAGAAACCGTTCGCGTTTTAGAGACTCCAGGCTATCGTTAAGTTTCGTCGGGTCGCTAGGTATGCTCTCAAACTAGGAAAATATTCGATGAATGTTTTTCAAAACGATTTTTCTCTTTTAAACGGAGACATTGTTTTTTCTACTTGATAATGAACTAAACAACTCAAAATCTATATGAAAAAATATTAACTGCTTAACATACAACAAACTGCAAAGGCCATCTCTACAAAAAATTATAATTCAAACCTAAACTAATAAAACCCGTGGACCTGTATAAAATGTGTTTCGTAAATCAAAGTCTTTACTATAAGGGATAGTAAGGATCCATTTTAAATTTGACTTAATCAACGACAAATCTGTCTGTGTGGGTTCCGGCACTCAATAGTAATACACCCACTGCATTTATTTCGGTGCAGGTCGAAACAGGCAACCGAGGGATTCGTTCGTGGTTCGTATTCTACCAAAACGCCTCCCTACGTAAGGTTCGTGGTAAGGTTAATCCCGCCCTGGCATCGAATTAACGATGCTCGAAGCGGCTATTACAATGTCATATTTTCCATCCATTTCAATGTGGTCTTGCAATACAATGTGGTCTGGTATGGCACATGGTTCCCATGAGTTGTCTTGGGCTAATATCTCGAAAATAAGTTTGGCATTAGCCATCCATGTCGGTAAACTATGGAATGGACTGCTGCCGACGTATCTCCCCCAAAGTACAACCTGGGCTCCTTCAAATATGGCGTGAAGAAGCACCTGGCCGGTCGGCATGGTTTTCGCAGCCCCTGTGAAAGTCCGAAAGCCCATGGGTGTCGTCGGGTACCTCTTATGTGGTCCTGGCGTATGCTAAATGGCCGCTCTTAATATAAAAAACAGTTAAATCTGTTTTTTTTTATACATACGGGCTACGTATGTATGGAGAGCGCAGAAAATCCCTCCGAGCCTTCCTAAATATTGTTAACAACCTTTTTCTTCGTTGAATGTGTGATCGCTTTGTGGTCGAATCTATTCCCATATGATATTGAAATGAAAGCCACTTAAGCTCCAGTTGCGCTCAGGCTAGAAATGAGTTATCTCCCAGGCAGCAGTTTCGCTCACTATACGACAGATGTTTCCTCGCGCTAAGTTGAGTTATTAATATTAATCACCCGGCGCTCTAACGATAATGCGACTCTGTAGATCAGTAGTTTTGTGGCAGTAATGAGGGTCGGTGGGTCGGAGGCTTTTAATGATGAATTAAGTGTACCGGGGTTAACCTGCCTGAAATGGTTTATATTGCTTAATTATACTTATGCACGTATTGCTTATAAATACTTCAATATGGTTGTGCTATCTTATTACTGCTGAAGTAAATCGATATTTTTTTCCTACATATGTCAAAGCATTTAAGATGAATCGATTACCATTAATTATATGTAACTAGCTGAGGTACCCGGCTCCGCTTGGGTCAATGCGATATTGGACGAACATGTTTGATAAACCCACAGCAACCTTCCATTGTTCCGGGATACAGAGTCATCTTTTAATCCAGTTAATAAACTTTATATTTGTCAAATTTAATCAAAATCCATTTAGTCGTATATGCGTAATTGAGTAACAAAATTCCAAACACCCAAAGATGCCAACTTTTACATTTTTAATATTAGTAGGATTATCAAAAATCCATCCGTAAATCCATTTTCATATTTATTTTGCTAATAACCTTAGATCAACCTTAGATTTCAGACCAATCGTCTCGCATATAATGTAGAATATTGACCTATTTAGGCAACGCTCTCCTGTTTCGTAGCCCTAATTTTTCTATTCAGCACGGGCGGAGCTCGTATCCTGTTTCCAGTTAACCGGCATTCGCGAAAACGCCGCAACAGCTGGCCCGCCGCACATTACGGCGCAGGGTTCATCGCACCCGCCCGCCGGCACCGCGGCGTCGGGGGTGTGGGGGTGTAGTACACGCGGCGGCGGGGGAGCTCCCCCCGCGGGCGGCGGGCCGGGGGGGAGCTCCCCAGCGTTGTGGCGGAGGTGTACCCCCACCACCGATCGATCCCATTCATGACGTCCCGCCGCGCTCGCAGGTTGGGCGGCGCGGCGCGGACGGGCGATCACTGGCTGTGCCCATGCCGGCTGAGGTGTCGAATTAAGGCAAGCAATCTACTCGTTTGTTCATAGGGTGGGGATCTCACTAACAGTTAAACGTGTAACTAAATTCACACCCATCGTTTATTGGTGACCCAAATTTTTGAAATAAAATACTGCGCCATTACTTTTTTTTGTATTAAAACAAAATAGACCACCCAGGTCGTTCACAAACTAGCTGTGGGAGTGAGGTTAATCGGTTTTTAATAACACTGCACGTCATATTCTAAATACTAACAGACTAATTCAGAGCTGGCGATAAAATCATAAACATGTTTTAATACATTTTACCGCACTTTTTAGGGCCTGCGACAACCATGAATACAAATACGAATACATTTTGAAACCATTGCGAAGACAGGAAATCGAATTTTGAATAAATACTATTCTATTTTAATTTGCACTCTAAGAACGGAATCCACAATTCAAGAAGAAATATAATTTTCTAACTACGCTATCTAACCGTTTCAGCATGTGGTTTTCCGAGCTCCGAAGTAATTAGAGCTAATGATTAAAAATATCAGATGAAAACACAAAGGCAGGTCTGTGACACAACTACATAAAACAAAAATTACGACCATTTATATTAGAAAATACATTATTACAATAAATTGTGAACTATAATATAATATAATACTGTAAAAAGCTGACACCATGCCTACAGAAAGTGACAGAAGGATTTAAAAATAATTTGATATCTTAGTGAAGTCATGAAAGACATGTATGCATGTGTGTGTGCGAAGTGTGTAGTGTGAGAGAGGAAGTTCCGCCTTACTCAGCGGAGTAAAATAAATACGTACGTACCGTGGCTTACTCGCTACCGCCTAGTTTGACAGTTAACCTGGGACGTTTATTTATTTGTCTGCCAGAGGAGTTGGCGGCTAAACCCTTTCGGAGTTTTAAAACTCTCTAAGGATTTTCGGGCTCACGGTGAAAATAAGAAAAATAAAAAGTTAATTTTGTTCTTTTGTTGAGTTATCCAATACAATGATTGATCGAGCAGGAAAGCCAATCGACTGAAAGTTTCAAGGCAAAAAGCAATTAATTCGAAACTTGAGGCAATCGCAGAATCTAATCTAAGAAACTGGATGGCATTGGTGGAGAGTTTTATTATATTTTAGCATTTGAACTTTTATTATACTTCTGAATTTGAAAAGGCTACTTAAATCGTAGTCTTATTTACTGCTTTCTTCTTCATACTTAAGTTTTTTTTATGTAAAACGCAGCATATGGCGTACGCAAGGAACTGTTAAGGTGTCTGGCGACGTCCATGAGCTAGGCTTTACGGTCGATATGACGAGCATATTATTAACTGCAATTCATGCATATGTACATTAATGAGGTTAGTCTGGAGAACCAAAAAAGTAATGTTTGTCCACATTTCATGAAAATAGCATTTTTTTTATTTAAAAAAATAGCAGAGGAAGCGTTGCCCCTTCCCTGCAGTTTCATCTACTAATATTAATGTATAATATTTGCTGTCCCACCCAACTTACCTTACTTACTTACTAGGTGGTAGGGTTTATCCCGCCCGGGTGGGTACCATCGCATTGGATGAACGATGGTCGAAGCGGCAATGAAAATTGTCCGTGTTTTCCATCCAGTTCAATGTAGCCGTGCAATATAAGGAAGGTCCTGGCATGGCACCTAGTTCCCATGTGGTGTGTTGGGCTAATACCATGACAGAACTTGTGGTATTAGCCATCCATGTCCAGTCACATAAAAAAAAAAAAAAACACTAGCGTAGGCAAAGAAATCTAGTCACGGTCTTATCGAGATATCTGTTGTTACCTAGAACGGTAGCGACAATGTTCGTGGTGAGCACTGAATGTCTTGTCCGTTTCACAGTAGCACCCTTTCAGACCCTCCTACAAGTTGTACGTTGTCGGGATATTTTGAAGTAGCACATGAATGGGTCGTTCATGTATCTTTCTGACTGCTAAACGATGCAAACGACCCAATTGTGTTCCTAAGTAAAGTCGATCGGCAGTGAAGATAGATTTATTTTCAGCCCCCTCGAGAACGAGGCTAATCGTTTCTAAGGCTTTCGAGTGAGCCCATGGAGTGGCGGGGCACAGTTAATGAGGCCCCACTGATAACCAAACGTTTTTAGCCTCGCAGTGAGCGGCAGCGAGACCGCGCAGGTATAATGAAGGTCCTTAATGATTCGGAAAGGAGATACTGTAGCGCGGACTCGCTAATTGCTGTGAAAACGAGTAGTACCTTCGCCGGGGAGGAGGTCAGTTGATTTCAAATAATAATAGCCGAAGATAGCTTTGTGTTCATGAAGCAATTGACAATTAATGCAAAGAGACGTAACAAGAAACAGAAGATAAGGAGCGAATGGCTCCGCTAAAAGTCAGATTTAAACGAATTTGTTCGGAATATTTTAATTATACTGTGCTCAGTCTTCACCTCTCAGTTTTAAATTCTCACGAATTGTTACCGACTAATTTCTCCACTATTTTCTCCTGAGTCAGAAGTTCTGACCTGAAACTGCTTGACACGCACTGATTGCTGGAACGTTAAAATAGAGTTCAATGCTGTTAATGTTGAACCCATAAATTACATATCGTTCTTACAGGACTCTTTGTCACAAGCATCCATAGATTATGATACTAACCGATCAGGCGGACGCGGTGCGAAATGCTGCCTCGAAACAGAAGTCGGATTTCTAGACGATGGCCATCAAAATGAAAATTGCCTCGAATGTTTTGGAGAGGTTTATTTCGACATTTACATCATAACATTAGGGCCATCGAAAGTTCCTGCGAATATTCGATTGGAGCTTTTTGTTGACCGTCGATGCTCGTATCACTATTTTCAATTTCATCTTTGATTGTACGAGTATGTGAATAATAACAAGTGTAATCGTGTACCTTGTTCTCCACCTTAATGTATTTGTTTGTATTATTAGTTACCTATGTGTGCCTTATATTCATTTAATATAAAACAATAACATTTATCGATGGATTAAAGCTCTTAAATAAAAATATCTCGGAATAAAATAATACAATTTTATTAAAACGGCTACAAAGTTAACCTTATTTTCAGGTAGACGAGCACGAAACTGTACAATTTTTTTTCAAACTTCTTCAGCGCTGGCCTGTAGTAATTTACAGTCCTAAATTAAACTATGTCGAAAGGAAATAACGAAACTGTTTCTTACGGCTTTAAGCACTAAATTTGTTCCCAATAAATATTTAATTAAATAACTGAAATCATTGATGTGTAGGTGTCCACTCACTTAGTTATCCTTAAATATATCTAAGCTTCGGACACAGAGATGAGCTGAGGCAATTATAGGACGTAATTAAAGTTAGAAAGAAGAAACTTGTGAGAGCAGCAAAACGTAGCACATAGCTAGGCTGTCTGTTTGTTTGAATCCGCCTTGTCTTCGAGTTGGCGAGCGGGGACGCCAGCTAATTAAATATAAAGTTGTAGCGGCGTAACTGTCGCGCCAGCAATGTAAGAGAGAATTTCGTAACTATGACTTTACTTGTAAAGTCAATCTCTGCTGTGGATACTCGCTAGGGCGTCGAGACACGGACAGCAGATATACTCTTTGTAACTATAGAATTAGAAACGTTCCTCATGTGATTACAAAATCTGTTTCGGCGTGATGTCACTGTATTTGCGCATACAACTCTTTGGTTTTCTTAAAAGGTTGATATTTTTTTATTTTGGCATGGTTACAATATTTAAATACTGTAGTTTAATAGTATCAATTAATTCCCCCTAGTCACACACACAGCCTTACACAGCCATGGATCAAATATAAAATTATTTTGATTGCTTTTAATGTAAAGTTTTTCCTAGATTTTAATCCTCCCTTCAAAAATTAAATTTAACGTATTTATTCACTATGTGTACATTGTGTCGCTGTAAATTTACATTTATAATTTAAATAAGATTTAAGAATAGGAATTAGATTATATTCGTAGCGATAGCTACGCCGACGACGACGTCACGTTAGAACTGTCTACGCGCAGCGCTACGCCGCCCTACGTAGCTGGCGCTACGTGTAGGTCGCGCCCGCACGCCTTGCGACGTAGCACACGCGAAATGCATGCTAAGTAGTTCCGGCTAGGTGTTTAGATGAAATTATTTATAACGTGACTAATACAATTTAAAAGCAACCTCTAGAATTCGTGTAATTTGATTGTATTCCCTGTTAAATTCATTAATATTTCTTCAGAAACGAACTGTGGAGTGGTCGTTTATTTTGTTTTCCTATTTTCTTTTACTTTTTTTCGAATTTAAATTAGAATCATCAATATTGTAAAAACTGCATAAAACTTATAAAAACCGGCCAAGTGCGAGTCGGAATCGCACACGAAGGTTTCCGTACCATCGTACAAGATTTAACACAAAAAAACACGTATTATGGTTCATGAGATATAGCCCTGTGACGTACGGACGGACGGACAGCGGAGGCTTAGTTAAAAAAAAAGCCTTTTAATATTAATAAGGACGTATAGAAAAAAAAAAAATTGACACTGTAATTTTAAAAACAACAAAAAATCTGGCAGTTATTTATAAAATCTATTTTTCAGGCCAAAACTCTGAAAATCTCTTTTTATGTAATATTACTATGCAGAATTTGTTCCTTAGCGTCACAGTGGGGTAGTATTTTACAATATTTTACAGTACAGCGTGTGATATTTTTTTCAAAATTAATTTGTTCGATTCTCGGCTGGATTTAGAAAAATCTAATTATCAGTTTTGGTTTCGGATTCAACTGTAAATTCATGTTAATCAAGTTTAGGTATTTTTTTGTAATTATCAACTAGAAATTAGCACACAGGTAACTTTTTAAAAAACCTCTTTGGTAGATTTAAAAAATGTTGTGTCTACGTCATTTCGTTTACATATTTAATTTATTTATTCACTTAAGACAATGCCATAAACAATAACTTTTAAATACAAATCATGATCTTTTATTCAGAATGCATGCAATATAACAAAATACATGTAATGATATGCTGAATAACTTGTTCTGTTAATATAAATTACACGAAAAAATTATAACAATTGCAAACGCTGTACTTGTAAAATTATTCTCATATAGATCAAATAGATATGTTCTATTGGTAAAAAAAGAGAGATTTATTTCTCAAATCTCCTTTTATCAACAGTAATAACTATATGTATCAGATTCCAAAAAGATTCGAACAAATTTACGCATCGAAGCCCATATAAAATGTTCAGTTAACATTTTAAATATATTTTGTGGCATCAATAAAGTTCATAAAAAGCGATGCTTTATTCGACTCCGGAGAATTTTTCGGGGCCGCCTGTAATGTGTACTTTTGAGATGAAAAGATACATTAATCCTCTAAAAGCTTTAGGCCATTGGTTGGCGCTGCTACTTTCGTATTTCAGTATTTGCTCGTGACGTCAGCGCTTCTGAGCTGTTATCGAGAGCGATTGTTTTAATTGCTTTGTCAATAAAGCAAGGACGCTTTCCATTCATTATTATAGATATCCGACAGTAAATTAATACTCTTGTTCAATGTGGCACAACGATAATGACATCTTTTGGGCGTGTATCTATTTAATACTTTCTGTGTTTTAACAGTCACGACATAACAGTTAGGTACTGTGTTATTTTGAGATTAATTTTAACAGGTTCTCCATTTTTGTAAACTGAAATCAGAAGCAAAAAAATTGGCTCGACGAGACGCTCCTACACATTTTGAACCTGAACATTGTGTATCTGTTAATATTTAATTTATTTTACCTTCGTTTCTTGGTAAATTCTTCTTTTGGAGAGGGGAACTGTCACAACCACGCGAACAGTCACTATTTTTAACCGACTTAAAAAAAAGGAGGAGGTTCTCAATCCGTCGGAAACCTTTTTTAGGGTTCCGTACCCGGTAACAGGTAGACAGCTGAAATTTTCACAGAGTGTGTATTTATTTTGCCGCTACAACAACAAATAGGTAAGATTATAAAATAATTAAAATTAAAGGGGGCTCCCATACAATAAACGTGTTTTTTTTGTTTATTTTTTATACGATGGTACGGAACCCTTCGTGTGCGAGTCCGACTCGCACTTGTCCGGTTTTTTTTTCCTATGACGTTTTGCAAATTTTCGCTTTCCCGATTGCCGCTATCATCAGATTTCTATAAAATTAATCAACACTCGTACGGATTATTATTTTTCAACTTTTATCTTATAGTTTTTCATCGACTTCAAAAAAGGAGGAGGTTCTCAATTCGAATGTATTGTTTTATGTTTGTTACCTCATAACTTTTGAGTGGGTGAACCGATTTTGATGACTATTTTTTTATATGAGAGCTAGTGCGTCCCGTTTGATCCCATTTCAAACAATTACAAATAATTGCAATTATAATATCATTAATCTATTGTAGTACCTTTTTATTCAAACAAATAGATAATATAGTATGTGCATTATAAATAAAATATCTCCTCTAGGTCTGCCGAGGCAGCCATTGTCCCTAAAATACTTATAGCATTTCCTCTTTGAATTTCAATGCTTATGCGGCGAACAAAAAACATCTTGGAGCGTGAATCGCCCGAGGTCTCGCTTAAGAGTTTTCCAAGCACATCTGCGAAAGCTAAGGACTCGGATGACCACGCACCAAGAGTTTCCACCGCAAAAGGTAAAAATTCAAAGAGGTCTGATAGTGACTCATATTGTTTTCTTTTGTTACCTGCAGCAATGGCTGCCGCAGCCCCACCTAAGCGCGAGGAAGCAAGGACGTGGCTCGGCGCTTATTGTAGTTACAATCATTGTTATTTTTGGAGTCGGTGTCAGCCAAGGTAGCCATCTCTTGACTGGCGCGACGCGAGCCCGGCGTGTTCACTTGACTCACAGGTCCCTCCCGCCGCGACACTCTCGCCTTTCGCCTCGTCAAGTCGCGCGTGCGACACAAGCACATATCACCTATAACTATGTATGTAGTTACAAACCTGCCTTGGCTGACAACGTAACTACAATGAATGCAATGATTTTTTTACTTTTTATTGCATATTAATTTGTTTTGCAATCCTTTTTTTTTGATAGTTTTTTTTGTTAAAATGTTTTGTAGCGA
Source organism: Incurvaria masculella (assembly GCA_946894095.1). Classification (NCBI taxonomy): domain Eukaryota; kingdom Metazoa; phylum Arthropoda; class Insecta; order Lepidoptera; family Incurvariidae; genus Incurvaria; species Incurvaria masculella. Next base: position 11,475,863 of record OX335641.1, on the reverse strand, counting down.
ATAAGGCATATATCATTGCGGTTTTCTACCGGATGGTGAGGTATGCGGTTAACCTTATAGATAAAACGTTTAGGGTATCGGTTGGTTCTTATTTTTAGACTGTTGCCTGTGAATGGGTGCATTTCCTATCCGTTCCGCGTTGCGCGAAGTTAGAAATAACTTTAAAAAAAAAATTTAATATTCTACGCTAAAATTAGCGACAAAGCATACCGAATGTAAAATCTCTCCAAGTGTTCGTTTAATCATTATGCAGCCACGCTGAATACACCTAGGGGTATAAAGTCTCGGCAGGGAGTACTTTCTGCTTCGAACTTAGCCACAAGGGTATCCAGTTGGATCGCGACTTTATAATTAAAATACTTTATCATCAAAACAATTCTAAAAGTGTAAGATAATGTAGGTACTAGAAAACAAAAAAAAAGGGCTTATATACTGAAGACAGTCTTCTCTTATAGTAAGTAGCTCTTAGAAAATGGAAAACAGTGATAGTAAAGTTATTAAAAATATTTTTAAAACTCATACAATTATCTTAATGCTGTGACAAAAAACCGCTTATTCTATAATTTACATTTCATATAATATATACTTTCTCTATACGTTCTTGGAATTCGATACACAAATTTTCAAAGAGAGTATGCTTCTGAGTATGCACATTTGTCCGCACTATCCTAAAAACTAACTATTATGTGTTAAAATACATAATTATAATTTCTTGATCATTATAAACGTTATGATAACCTTGCTAATATTTTGGAGATAACTTAAGAGCTCTATATTCAAATCTATCAACTCCAGAATGCACAATTGTACTTTTATCTTCACAGTCGTTATTAAACTTCATCGTTTTTAGTCGCAGTCTTGCAATTTTTCAACCAATGTCCTCTTATCTTATCAAAAAGTGAGGAGACTGAAATATAGTATAAAAGTTTTTCAATTAGAAGGCATTCGAAGAACGGTTTTCTCTACAAATCGTTTTCTTTGGGGGAGGAAAGGTAAAATATTGTGTATGTGGATAAATGGATGAAGTTACTGTAACGATGGTAGGACGCTTTTGCGTTTTGTAGTTGTGTGGATTGACCAGAGGGATGTTATGTATGTATAAATGTTTTCATAAAACGACATTTTTATGTTTGTAATTTTCTTAGCTTAAAAAACATTTCATTCATTCATCTGTATTGAGTTAAAGGTAATGTACGACCTTGTTTCGTCAATCAAAATATCGTGCGATTACCGGTTGTCAAAGTATGACCGGATTCCTCCCTCGCTATTCAGACTGGAAAAATTAAGCCGCGGGAACGGAGGGGGAGTTGGAATGGTTGTTTGGTCCGCGTTGGAGGGTTAATTTTCCTGTTGCAGTCTCGTTATATATTGCAGATATTAGTGGGGATTGCAAACGTATTTTGTTCCTTATTTTGATTTCCTATCAGATTCTATCCATTAACAAAATATAAATATTTTCATGATATGAATAAACTCTACTAAAACGTTAAACACACTACCATTAACCGTAGAAAATGTGTATTATTTGACAACTACTAATGTCCGAGATCATACGGAACACTACTTGGTCAAGAACCATCTCATGTGCTGATTTTGTTGAGGTTTTTTTATTTGACTGGATATGGGTGGATATGATTGCGATGCGATTGTACTAACCCGGGCGTTATTACCCTACCACCTAACCCTTTGTCGGCTCTTAGGACATGCACGGAAAAAATGCAGTGGGTCCACTTGTATTCTTTTTCGGTGTCGGCACCGACATTAGGTTATATGTCACTTATGGTTGAATAAGATTGGGTTGTGTAAGTTTAGATGAGGTTAAATAAGCATGTAGGAGATTACGGAAATATTGATATAAAAGAACTTTGAAGAAGAAGCTGCGAGAGCGCGCTGCAGCAAAAGTTGAGACACACGAGTCGGTCTGAAAATTCTCCAGAGCGAACGGAAAAATAGCCAATGCAGCCGTGAAAGTTGCAGACTTCATTGCATGGTTGAGCGCGAAGCTTAAATTCGAATTTAAGTTCTTACCTAGATCACCTTAAAACCTGTTTGTTCTAGCCAGAATGTGGAAGTTTATATACATGGTTGAATACAAAACGATGTTATGCATAACATTTTGATTGAATTAATCTTCTTCTGTTGGAACGTTTGAAAATAATCAATTAATCTGTTGAATCATGCTAAAACGATGTTTACATGCTCTTTTGCCTTCTCTTCGATTAACTCTTATTCTAGGAACGAAGATGAATTATTTTTAAAATTGTTTCAGAACATAATACTATCATCAATAAAGAAAAAAATAGATAAGTAGTACTTTACTCAATTTAAACATTCCTTCTTTCTCTGTACGCCTTTATTACGGTTGTGATTATAAACCTCTACATAAATATGCTGACTGACTTTAAACACAAAGTGAAAAGTGATAAACCGGATCCTGCTTAGTTCAATTACTCCAAAATATATCGATCGATCATGTTTGGACCCCGAAGCTTTATTCGCGGACAAAGAAACAAATAATCTCGTCATTGTTATCTGAACAGGCTGCCTGATAGCGGTAACTAAGGGCCGGGAGGGTCTCAAGCGACCTTCGTCAAAAGTGACATCATTCATACGCACAATATGTCGCAATTACCTCAACAGGGCTTCGTGCCGGAAAAGGTGCAGGAATTCAACAGAAGGGCTTCTCTAGACATGACAGACTCCCCCACTCACAGGCTCAGCACCCGGGGCAGCCAGGAGTCCACGCCGAAAAAGGAGCCCAATGAAAACGTAAACAAACCTACCCAAGTGAACACATTGCAACATTCCAACGAGAAGAGCAGCCCTCTCAAAACATCCAAACACGCCGAATCCAACTCGAAACCTCACGAGAATGCATTGGGCTACAGCCCAGCTCGGGCACACCACGGGCAGGACGGCATCAAAAACCAGTTCGCAGCGCAGGCGGCCCAGTTTTACCGGGGACGTTCTCACGGCCACTTCGAGATGGGTCCCCGGGGCCTCGACTACTCGCCTCACAGGATGGGCCTCGAGTTCTCCGCCGGCCGCATGCGGGACTTCGAGCGGCCCCAGCGCTCCACCTCCATCCACGGCCACGAGCTGGCCGACGGGCCGAGCAAGGCCGAGTACCTCGGCCAAGGCGGCGCCGGGGTGGCGGCGCACCCCGACGTCGTGTTCCGCCACGACTACTACCAGGCGCGGCCGTCGCGCTTCTCGTCGCAGGAGTACCTGAGCTCGACGGGGCGAGCGCAGGAGTACGGGCGCTGGCACGCGGAGTACGCGGGCCGCGCGCACGACTACCGCCAGCGCCGGCGCTCCTCGCAGGACCTGCAGTCTGTCGGACAGAACCCCGAGTCAGGTGAGTGGGGCCTCAAGGTGGCTTTGTTAGGTAGGATCAACACTAAGTCGATACTTAAGTTATATTTTCCGCTCCAAGCGAACCTTTTTTAGACTCTTCAAGTAGCAATTTTGAATCCAGCAAACACAATCCTTAATGTAAGAGATAAATCAGAACAGATATTACTGATCAGACTGCAGATTCGTGATTTCATAACCGGTGTCTACCGGAAAATATTTTGATGTTATATATTCTCTTTTATCAATTAATTATTTTTTCACTAACTGTTGTTTGGTGACTATTACTACTGGTATTCTAATTAGAAGTAAATCCATAAATTTCATCTAGGAAACCTAAAGATTGCCCACCTGTTGAATATAAGTAAAAGTTCCTTGATTTATATTGAAAATAAATTGCTCATTTTTTTCTGTTTGTCGTAGAGAAAATCCCAACAACATACGAATAACAAGAATTCAAAAATTTTCTGTTTTGGCACCTTTCTCTTGGCGTTATTTTTAGGTGTATATTTAATATCGAAGCTCGCTTATGAATAATTCAGTTCCCGAGGGCGTAGCTACTTGTGATCCCAACTGGAAAAAACTTTTCACATTTGTAAAGTTTTCTACATTCTGTTTGGATATATTTGCAATAGGTAAGATGAATTCCGGTTTCTTAATACGTTTAGAAGTAATATTTTTACCACACAATGCACTTTGACCAAAATACGTTTTGTTTGTAAATGCTATTGCCTGCTGTGGCGTTTACGGCGATGCGCTCCGTATAGTTCAAGATTATTTAAGTTCTTGATAAATAATTCCATGCGTATCCATCCTGGTTGGTACACAGTTAATCTAATCTAATCTAAGTATAAATGCAACGTTTTCAACCATCTATCTTAAAGGATAATATTTCATTATTTGAAACAAGCCTAGATAACACTTAAGTTCGTATGGAAAATGTGGATGCACAGACGTGCATCTATATTTTGACAAAAAAATATGTAAAACTTTGATATTACAGCACAGAAAAAGAATTACTGACGTATTGACCAAGGTAGTTTCAAAATGCGAATAATACCAGTTAACAAATTAAATGAACCCTGTGGCCCATCATTGACGTCAGATTTCCATGAAACAAACAGAGAATTTATTATAGGCAACTATCGCTTTATCTCTTCTGATAATTGTTTTGCACAGTAATAAGTGGTTGATCTTGTATGGTTCAGTGAGCATTGTGCGTTTGGTCTTAACGTTATTTAATTCATAATTGACATTTTATTTTGTGCACTTTTAGAAGAAACTTTGCAAAGACCATCAGCTCGCCTTTTTGCTACATATAAAATTGCGAACTTTAATAAGATCAATGAATATGCACAACTGTAGGAAATTATTGAAACCTGTTTATATTTTTTTTTATTTAATATTGATTGAACAGGGACCTTTTTTGAATAACTACCTAAATTGTGCAAGTGTCCACGCAATCAAGTTCGTAAATGTAATTTTATTGCGATGTCTCAAAATAGAGATTGTTCTATGATTTGGTATTATTTTGATTCGTGAGCGACCATCGCATTACGTACAGTCATATTTTATATACAACCCTCTATTTTCCTTAGTAATTACATTGAAGCATTTCTGTATAATTCATAATAACTTTTATAGTCCCCTAGTTAAATCCCGCTTTCTGTATTGCTTCTGCGAAAAATGTACCCACAAAGTAAACGCGTGCTGCTACGCCGAACGTTCGCTCGCACGGCAGCCGCGGTTGTTCCGGATTTGCATACCGGTAGTCTTATTTTTCATTTGGGAAGTGTAACGGCGGATTTCGGGGGATAAACGAGAATGTGCATTGCGTCTTAATATCATATTTGATTGAGTGTGTGATATATCACGTCCGACGTTAATTCCAGAAATGGGCTTACCAGATATTTTCGATTATGATTAAAACGGATATTTCTTTGATGGCTATGATTGACTGACTTTGATACCATACTGCACATCTATGGAGTTTGAAAAAATCACAATTGAAGTATCCACGAAAAGCCACTCCAAAACTCCGTATAAGCTAGGTTCATCGTTGTTAATAAGCTGTATGGGTCGCGGTCTATGGGGTGGCCGTAGTGCTTGGACGGCAGATTTTAAAGGCTGCGCGCCAGGGGCAGATTTCCCTATAGGCCGTGTTGGCCCGGGCCTAGGGCGGCAACACTTGGGGAATTTGGAGCAATGATCGTTCTGATTGTAATTGTAGTTACATCGATAAATTTATAGGAAACTGGCCGCATGAACTTTTCTTTGCATGGTAGAAAATTTCGGACCATTCATCTCCAATCGGCTACGAGTTGGTAAGGCCATGCTACTCCATTGCGGATGCACGAGCTTTTATTTTCAGTATCAAATCCGCCCCTGGATAGGTTTTTTATCCTTATTATCATTCCAGTATGTTCAAAAATATTGTATCAATAAAATAAAACTGTGTAGACAATATTTTGTCCAGATAAATTGAATGATACCGTATTGTTTATTTAACACAAGTACTAGTATTGTTTCTCAATACTAAACATAGACGTTCGAAGAGGCGTGGACAACGCAATGAACACAAAATGTTTTAAATAGGACAAAAAACTTCAAACCATTTAGAAATTACACTTTTCTTGGGTTAAACGGTCGGTGAGTACCTCTTTTTGAACATGTTTCCACTTTAAAATATGTACGTAATCAGAATGGTAAATGATATAGCACTAAAAATGCTAAAAAACGTTTTGTTCTAGCTGCGGCACCCGGGTCTGTTAAGGATAATGGAGAGCTAAATCAGGATCCAGGATAAATTCGAGCCCTTGTGCTAATTCACAACAGATACTTTCTATATATCAAGTTTATCTGTTCTTCCATTATAGCATGATTGAATAACAAACATCTGCTGTGGTGCTGTCTCTGCAACAAACACGAAAAAACAACAATCGTTGTTATTCATATTAGTTAAAATAAAAAAATAAAGCTAAATCTAAAATGAAAAACATGAAGTGTTTGTAGCTTTCTAGAAATAATAATACAAACATCCAAACGTACCCATTTATAATATTAGTTACATGTAATGTTAAATCGTTGGCAAATTCAGAACCAGAAAGTGGTACATTCCGAATGAGTCCCTAGTCCCAACTAAAACCATTAGATTCGTTGATAAACATTATAAGAATGGTTCGTCATCAATCACTTTGCCACTGGAAGGGATACGATATTTATATAATGGATAGCTGGGTTCGAAACCCGAATCAAAACGATTTCTACCAACAAAGCCACCACTTAAAAGGCTAGTACTACCCGCGATGTGAGTATTAATGTCTTTTAGATGACTTGACGAAGGGGTGAGGACGAAAATCGTCCGTTTTTTACCTTTCATTTAAAATATTTTACCATATCTCGAAACGCATTTGGTAATTCGTATCCATTTAGAAAGTGCAAAATACAACGGTTATCCTATTTCTCCGAACCAAAATCCGCCACAGACAACGTGTTTTCGTGGTATGGGTAATCTTGGCACCGAAAATTAAAAGTTGTTGCACATTTTATTATGTTGATTTTTTAACCCCGTATTACTGTAAGATTTGCAGTTGCAGATTTATTGGATATACCATTTTTGAGACGAAAATGTGCATAGTCGGCTAAATTATTAGAATATATTGGCTATTTTCACTTATTTGAAATATTCGTTCTGATTGCTCTACGCCGCGACTAGCCTAAGCCCATTTCGGCTACTCGCACTCCCGTTGCGTGGCCGGTGGATTATATTTAATGCGCTCCAGTCGGTTGAGGGTAAGGTGCAGCCTGTTTTATATGAACGTAGAAAGAAAGACATTGTTATTTACAAAATGATTCATCGCTCGGGTTGATTCTAATATAAATGTATCAACCATATTTTATGGAGAGTGGTATGCAAATAAAAAAATGCCTCGCAATGCCATTTATTTTGCAAGGCACTTGCACGATCAAAGAGGTTATTTTCACTTTTGGTTTTCAGTTTTATTTTAATCACTTCGATCCATATGTTCGCGGATTTATTCGTCGTCTTCAGTTCGCACCTTTCGAGTTGATGAATCGAAAAGTTGCTGGCATGAAATTGTGAAACTTGAGAAAGTTAGAAAAGTTAAAGTGCTCTCCAAGGTAAGGCAGAACTTAAGAAAGGGAGCAGTCTGTATGCTTCTTTAATTTTTGTTTACACTAACTTTGTAGCCTGGGGCACAAAATCACGTTGCTGCCTGAGTTTGACATGTTATATGTGTCAGTACAATAAGGTCAAAAAAAGCAGCAACGGCATGTTAACGGTCTTGACGTGTAAATAGTTTAGCACTGCGGCTGTATTGCAACGTGAGGTTTGCTCGTTTGATGGATGGCCCTTGCACCAGAAAATATGCCGACATAGTTCACCTGGTAGTAGGTCGGAAGTGGCAGTTTGTGTGCTTCAAAATAGTAAGAACGGCATCACGACTCGTTCGAAACAAGGAGCGTTCCGGATTCGAACTGTGAGTAATGGTGACCGCTTCGTGGTATGGTCAACAACCTCAGGCGAAGGTTCTAATGAATCCATTCGCCCTCGGTTCTATGGTCTTAGTATAGAGGCAATATTGATTATATGTCCGTACTCACTTTTGACGAATTACCTTAATTTCGAGTTAATTTAGACTTAAGATGTATTGTCGGCATTCAAAGGACGGTTCGAAACATCGCCGGGGAATCATTTTTAATCCCTTTAGCTATTGAAAACATTAAACGATGCATAAATGCTACGACCTACAGAAACAGCAATAATATGAATAAGATTTCTGTATGAGATTCTGAATTTCAGTTCACTTGTCCGAATAACATGCCGTTTGACAGTTAGCATGGTACGATACGCAACGAAATGTCAGTTTTAATCAATAAATGTATTTACGCGGCGAGTTAATTTTCAATGGTAACCTTGCACCTGAAACGAAATATACTAATCTATAATTCGGATGTACCCTAGCCCTCGTCCTTATTTATACGAAATTGTATCAATTCAAATTATTTTGTTAATTAATTCGTACATTACTGATCCGATTTCACTGTCGTGGACTTTTAGTTCAGAAAAAAAATGCAATAATTTACAACGATCAATTACCCTTTCTGAGATATGGTTGACGGTACCCAACCCAGCAACCCTACCAGGCTAATAGCATCTCGCAGTTTTCTATCTCCGATATAAGGATTTGTGAAAGAAAAAATAGCCACTTCAATGATGTTAGTGGAATGTGGACCTCATGCCTCTACCGAAATCAGAATTTCGGATTATTACCCGGAATGTTTCCCTCGTCTACATTTATATTTTCTTATAACCGTCTATTCTCGTCTGAATTTCGGCAAGGCACTACAAGTAGTCCCCTCATATTTAGGTCATGGACCAAATTCGATTCGCCTATCCAATACACAACAGCCTTGCTAATAATCATTCCTTTTTAGGTAGACACTTCCTTTACAAGATAAACAACATTTTCTGATTAATCAGTCACAAACAATCGGAATTGGGGGATTGTCATGATAAATTCACTCTTAGAAGTTCACTTGGGCCGATTTTGCAATCCTCAGATAGTACTTATCGGATTGATGGTACAAATTCACGTTTTACTAATAAACATATAGGCTTGCTATATCGGATGGATAAACAGAAGCGTAAATAAATCCGTCGAATAGTTATCTGGCTGTTTCTCAATTAATGAAAAATCAGCCCTTAGCCGAATAACACGTCGTTTTACAGTTAGCATGGTACGAGATGCAACAAAACGTCAGATTTAATCACTCGTTCGCCTGTTCACCCGGCGAGTTCATTTATTATGGTAAGCCCCAGTTCTTGAAACATTTATTTCTAAAGTAAACTGTTTGCTCACTAGTCTGGAACCGTTGACCACGAAGAATTTGGTTATGTTTTGAAATTACAAATAGAACTCTACTGAGGGTTGTCCAGAATTACTACATTACATACATACGAGTGGCGTGAGAGCTTGCGTTGTTATGGAGCAGATAAATATATTTTGTATTTTTATGAACGCCCGAAGGAAGGTTAAGTTTTAACATCGTTAATTTCAACGTTCAACCGGAAGTGTATTTTATGGACCAAAGCTAATTCAATACAAATATTTTATGTGCCAATCATGGGTTTTCGTGTGACCTTAGCTTCGTAGAAATATGCTATACGGATACTTGCACTCATGACAGAATTTTATTTTTCTTTTGTGCATTCGAATCGAAATATTGATTGGCCTTTTGATTTATAATCACATCCAACAGCAACTACTTAATATTTCGTGATACTCATTGTTGTGGTTTGCGAAATTTGAACGAAGTGGTTTGATATCCTCCGTGGGTTTGATTGTCTGATAAATGTCTACGGCGGACTTTGAAATGTATTGACGTTATTTATGTAAACCAAAACTAAACTGTGTTTTTCCACTATTAATTTGGTTTATTTTTCTGCTTTCAGGTAAGGAGGAGTTCACATTTATTTTTTGGTCATTCTTGGTAAGGTTATTATTTTTTGGTTTTTACGAATTCAGATTAAATTTATATTTGCTATCTTTCGACAGTACACAATTATATGTATCCAGGATAAAAAATCCCTTTGCACCGAATGAACACAACAACTGTGTGTTACTACTAAAACCCGTCCTTTTCCAAACATTTTGGAGCTATCGATAATCCATGGAAAATAGCTTAATCGCTTTGCAAATACGACGGCTGTTTGATCGATGGTGGAATTTTCTTCAGTCCTGATGGATCGCAATTTACTTTTTCCTGTGGGTGCAGATTATGTAGCCTTATTTATATATGTATGTATACAGGAAGCTTCACGGCGTTATTCATATGAATATTACTTTCATATCTGAAATATTTCATTACATGTGCAATTGTCAACTTTCATATTTGACTACTCCATTGAATTGGATGTAAGAACATCATCTTAATAGGTTCTTAATGATCAGTTGTTAAAAAAAATAATGAACCTAAATACCTGCACGCGTTCCTGGGTGTGGGGATATAAATGTTTCTCATATATACCGATCAAATACCGATATAACATAGATGCACTCAGATTCCATGAAATCATGAACATTTTGAAGCGTACAATTTTATTGAAGGGAAATGTGATGAAAGTATTATTAAATTCGTGACAACTAATTGAATTTTATTATATATTTTTTTGTTTATTATTTAAATGTATTATTTTATTGGTCTAGAACCGGAACCTTATATCGACATCTAATCTTTCAATATGTTTGTTTGGACAATGTTTTTGAACAACGCTGTTTGTATACATAACAATTAGCACAATGGTGTTTTTCCGTGTACGCCCTATAGCGGTAACCTGGTGGGATAGGTCTAAATATTTTATGAACTGTTCTCCATGCGCGGTCAATATTACGCACGGTCTCACTAGGTTCGCCATAATCTCGGCAGGTGTCGAACGATCTGTCTTTCGTTATATATTTTCGGAAATTACGCGTGAAGATCATTTGGTCCTGGATGGCACAAACGAAGCCTTGGGTTTTCCCGAATAGGTCATCAAGAAGCGTTCACTATCCTGCGTTATCCACGCGTGGAAACCTTCCATGTAGTTCCTTGCCTCTCCAGACATCTCCGTGCTTAGTACTTGTTACCGGAAGCATATAGGTTGCATCGGACAGATTAAGCAGGGTAAGCTTGAAATCGCACTTCACCACTTCGGAATACCTTTTGTTTACGGCAGCAGTCAGAAAGTATTCACAAAGTGTACCCATCTCGGAATGTAAATGTTTGTTAGGTTAATAATTGCTTAACTTCCGAGGCATCCACAATCTCAACATCGATGACGAAATTAGCGATCCAAGGCCTTCTATTCGGTCTTAGACTAACGGTCTATGCCAAAGGTCTGCCCGATCACGGATACTGATCAATCATTTCCGCTGCTTGTGTGTATTATGTTTCCGTAGGCCACTCTAGCAGCTAAACGGTTCATTTGTATTTACAAACAGCGATGGTAAAAAGTATTCGAGTATCGAAATAAAATCGCGTTAGAGCTTCCTAGAGGCGGAAGCGCCGTTGCACATTGGGCAGGCATTAATGCGTACGGCTCGCTTGCTACGCGACGACCTTTGCATTTATATGGCACTTCATTGCTTCTATAACGGAGAGAGAAGTAAGCAAAAGGAAGAGCCCATGGATGGCGCGCTGTCTGCAGGGACGTGATATGGCGCAAGATTCAAACATTAAGAGACTTCTTGTTCGTTAATGACGGTTAAATATTGGTTATACCGATTGTCCGCGATCAAGTACGATAAAAAACAGTCCGTTATTTCAGTCGACAATATCTAAACATTATCTATTCTTTTTATTTTTGTAAACTGTTCATTTTAATCCTGTTTTTGTAATGTTTTGATACGTTATGTTTTTTGAGTTTTTTTTGCGGTTTGGTCTTTTTTGGGTTTGACCCGAATGGGTCAACTTCGGGGGATGATTATGGGACCTAAAGTAAGCAGACATATTTTAGTGATTTTGTTCAGAACACCAGCTCATATGCTTTCATAACCATATCGTTATTTTGTATATCTTTGAAAGTCACTTTATATAGTTCACGATATGAAGTTATCATCTCAAATCACGATATAAATGATAATTATATAAGTTCTTCTTTAAAGTATCACTTGAAGTATATCGCACGTTCTAGTTAGTAATCATGACGTAACCGGTATAGAAATGAGGAAAGCGGTATATAGGCAACCAGGCTGCAGCGTAGTCGTGCAGTTTTGCGGTGGGCGCTCCGTTTGACGGCACTGGCTCGGCATCTCATTAATGGCGGCGTAGTGGGAAATAGGAAATAGATTACCCAGCATCCGGGCCGGTGCAACCCGCTGTGAAGCCGCGAGGTGCGCCCGCGGTGCACTCACACCGTCGGACTGACGCCGGATCCGGTCCGGTTGCTGCTGGATCCGTTCCGAGTCCGTTCCGTTGAATCCGTGCCGCTTGACTTTTATGGTTTGATGGTTTATAATGAAATAGCAAATCTCGAAAAGTACACCACGCGTGCATATGAATTGAAGGAAGTGCGCAAGCGAGACACAACTAAAGCGAGGGACAGAGATACTTTTCGCCTTTGGTTGCTTTTTTGTTTCTCATATCAATAGTTTTTTTTAAATCAAATCCAAATAGCAAAGAATTAACTGTAACGATATTTCTGCATGTTCTTAATCCGTGGAATCATAACCTTTTCTTGATTGTTTCCGCTACTATTTGGACGCCTCTATTGTGTGATTCTCTTCCACTCTTCGACTATTTACTGCGGCGTTATTTCCCGACTCATAATCACTCAGCGCCTCCCCGCCTCCGCCCCTCCACTCCACCGCCCCACCACCCCACCAGCACTGCCCTCGGCACCGGAGATTATGCAGCTTCGTCCTCTCCCGCCTTCGATCCTTCCCGTACCGGCGTACGGTACCGTAATATAGGGATGAGTTGATGTTTTAAATACACCCTACATTTTGTATAGGATTAGATCATTCCGATTTTTCCGTTCAAATGCTACTTTTAAAGATAAAATTTTATATTCTGAGACCATGATAAATGAATAAAGACGAATATATAAGATATATATTTCAAGGATGAAAATCGATTTCGTTCGTCGTCAATGGTGAGCACGTTTTCAAGGAGAAGAATCAGTGCGCACACCCGGCGCGGTCGGCTCCCAGACGTCAAGTCAAGTTTGACGGTCCACTTGGCCGAACTACTGACTCAAGGAAAACTGACAGTTCGTTAGGATGCTCTCGGAGCAATATGTCAAACATAGGTTCCGTGACTAGATGGCGCTAGCCACCGTAAATACATAGGATTACTTTTTCATTCTGCAACATATATTTTGATTCTTTGATGATTTGATTATTTTTTATTCTTATTAAAAAACGTTATAGAATTTTCTGGGTATTTATTTTTTCTTATCAACTCTTGAGCCGTTTTCCGATTTATCTATTAGATTTTTAAAAATATCACTAATAAATAAACTAAATGTCGCCTTGGTAAATCATTCATGATTAACATTCGCGACAAATATTTTTAGGAAATATTTGGTTTTCGGGCACTAACTTATCGAAGCTTGTTTCCAACGGGCTTTGGTGAGGTTAATCACTAAAGAATAAGGTAATCAGGAAAGATACTTAAGATGTCTTAGCTACGTCGGTTCTAAAAAAATCTCGTAATAATTTGATGAGATACGAAAGATTTCTCTTACTTACTGAGTAGTCAAGCCAGATTTGAGAAGGGCAAGATTGACGACAAGAATTTTGCCTTCCAGCATTCGCTACACGTAGAAACATATGTCATTAAAATATTTAGGTATAATAGACACAATCTTTATACAGTTCTGGGGTTTTTTTTATGTTAAGCGCGGCATATGGCACACGCCAGGACCTCACTAAAAAGGCGCCCGACGGCGCCCATGGGTTTTCGGACTTTAACAGGAGCTGCGAAAACCATGCCGGCCAGCCAGATGCTTCTTCAAACATGAAGGACCCCAGGTTGTACTTTGAGGGAAAAACTTCGGCAGGGAGTCGATTCCATAGTTTACCGACCCTATAGATAAAAGATCTAGAGGATCGGTGGGTTATTATATTGGGAATGTCTACAGTCAATGAGTACATACCCTGTCTGTTCCGCGTTGTGCGGTGGTAGAAAGGGGACGGGTTACCATGGTCGATAACTCACTTGGTGAATAGCAGGTGAACAGGCAAAAGAGTAATTAAATCTGACGTTTCGTTGCATTCTGTGCAATGTGAAATGTTAAATTTCGGTTAACTGGGCCGAATAACAGTTTTGACAGTTACCATGGTACGAAATGCAGCTAAACGTCAGTTTTAATCACTCTCGTGCATGTTCACCTGCTATTCATCTGGCGAGTTAAATTAAGATGGTAACCATCCAGTTTAAATGTCAGTCAGTATGCACTCCCGAGATCCCAATATGTATAGAGCATTCATAAAGCTTTGCAATCTTTTTTGAATTAGCGTTGGCGAGGCGTCTTAAAACAAGTAATGCACTCACGACATAGGTTATGTGTCGACATTGCTTCGACGTGGTGAAGTGACTGGCCAGTCAGCTGCTGCGAAGGAGGGCGAATCTTAATAGTCTGCTAAGGACGTTTGTCACGTCATATCCCAAAACTCGTCCACCCAAACAACACAACAAGAACTTTCTGAGGACTGCTCCTTTACAAGGCACAGATAAGGTCTTGCGTGGGGTACTGTTCGCATTTGTGGGACGGCTCAGCTAAACACCTGCTTGGCTCCCTGGACTCGATACAGTGTCGGACCGTGCGTCTCGTCGACGACCCTGAGGTATCCCTAAATTTAGAGACCCTCCACTCCGAAGGGAAGTAGGGTCTCTCTCCGTCTTCTAACGTCTTTACCATGGAGAATGCTCGTCGGAGCTGCATAACGCTGTTCCTCCGTCCCCTTTTTACCTTCGCTCAACGAGGAACAGGGAGAAAATGCACTAATTCACAGTCGACATTACAAAAATAAGAACCCACCTATCCTCTAGATCCTTTATCTATATGGTCGGTAAACAATGGAATGAACTCTCTTCCGACGTATTGCCCCTCAACTACGACCTTGGGTCCTTCAAACGTGGTGTGAAGAAGCACCTGGCCGGCCGGCATGGTTTTTGCAGCCCCCTAAATATTCGAAAGCTCATGGGCGTCGTTGGGCACCTTTAGGTCCTGGCGTACGTTTAACATAAAAAAAACTTAGCCGAGTGATATCTCCTTGAGAAGTTTCTTAGTATCTAGGCTCACTTCTAACTAGAGCCTCTGCGCTTACATGCTTGTCAGAATTAATTCCCTATCCAAATTAAAACCCATGTGTTTTATGCAGATCTGGTTGAACTAAAGTTAGTGATTTGCGGGTGCATAAAACAAATCTAAACAACTAGCACCAAAAACAAAAACATTATATTTCGGTCAACTATGCAAAAATGAATCTTAAAATTACGTAAACGTATGATTTAACACCCATTTTTTTTTATTTTATAATGATAATGACACGGGTATTTATCGTTTCTGGTCTCTTCCGTTTTATCATTTTAAATGGACTTTGAGGTAAATCATATCAACATTCGCTCTATCCGGCCGCAGTCGTTTTCATATTTAATTACTATTTTACATGGCCACCGCCGCGTCAGAGCGACAACCGAGAAATTGAATTAAAACGCCACCGAAATCGTGTTGGTAACATCTATTGGAATGTACGAGCATAAGTCAGGCCAGTCACATACAAACTACCCATTTATATGGGTTGCCATTCAACTAAATTTTGTAAAAATTGCATTTATTTAAGAACTGTTTTGTTTTTTAAATTTGATACGTTTTCAATGGGATTAGACACGATCTCATTGTTGGGTGATATCTCAATAATTACAGTCAAAATGTCTTATTGTAGGATCAGTACGCGAAATCAGCGCTATCTAGTTGTATCGATCAAAAAATAAGGGATACATTCGTTTGCGCATTTAATCTCCTGGGTACTCTTTTGGTTAGTCGCACGTGCAGATGAATGTATAAACTGGACTAGAAACATATTTCTGCTCGTTTGTAAAATGTATTTCCAGTGCTGCAGGGTAGATGAGAAATTACTGTTAATTTTTTTGCTGGACTTGTGCTTTACTCTACAATTTGATCGTTGAGATATTTAGATTGGAAGCTTTCAGGGCGATGCCCGGGTGAGCTCACTGCCTGAAAGTCTCCATTATTTCTGGCGACATGTTTTTCTCGTCACGTACGGCAGGCCGCCGAGATTGTCACCGGTCATGAAGGAGCGGAAACGTTAAGATGTATTCGGCGATGTGTATAGAGACTCACCCTTGGGATTTGATTCTGGCCATATTTGATTTCCAGTAGCATGTGGTTAGTTGTAGGATTTGAATCTACGGTTTTTTTTTTTTTTTTGTCTCCTTTCTACTGCAATCTGTCTCCCTTTTGGACATTCAACAGTATGTTGGTTTCTCTTTCTCACATGTCTTGCCTGGTATGTGACCAATGTCACATCCAATTTTTTTTTTTTCTTTAGTTCTGCTAGGGCTTGATTAGATCCTGGGGAATCTTTCTCTTCAGTCGGCGAGCCTCCGATGTAATGTCCATAAGTTTTTTTGCCAAAATGTTAGGGTGTTTTGTAATTCTAGCTTTATATGATTTTGTCTGTCTCTCTATCTCTTGTTTGACAGTTGGCATATCCAGGTCACGGTGTATCAAGTCGTTTGGTACAAACCAAGGAGCATTTGTTATCATGCGGAGCATTTTATTTTGGAAACGTTGGATGATTTCTATGTTGGAGTGTGAGGCTGTTCCCCACAGTTGGATGCCATAAGTCCAGACTGGTTTTAATATGGCTTTGTATAGTGAAATCTTGCTTTCGAGGTGTAGTTGAGACTTTCGACCAATTAACCAGTACAGCTTCCGCAATTGTATCCCAAGTTGTTTTCTCTTTGTAAATATGTGTTTTGTCCAAGTGAGTCGTCTGTCCAGATGGAGGGCAAGATATTTGACATGATCTGACTGAGGGATTGTGACATTGTTCAGCTTGACAGGAGGACAAGTGGCTCGTCTCGTGGTGAATGTAACGTTCACAGACTTTGCTTCATTTGCTTTTATTCTCCACAGTTTTAGCCAATTTGAAACTCTATCCAGACTATTCTGAAGGATGAGCGAGGCAGTATTTGGGTCGCTGTGGGAGGCTAATATAGCTGTGTCGTCTGCAAACGTAACAGTAGTGGTATCATCGGACAATGGCAGGTCAGCGGTACACAACAGGTAGAGAATCGGGCCTAGTACACTCCCTTGGGGGACTCCAGCACCAATGAGACAGAGGTTTGTAGCGGTTTCTCCACACTTAACAAAAAAGTGGCGATCTTGGAGATAAGACCTCAGTATGTCATAGGCAATTGGAAGATTGGTTTTTATTTTGTACAGAAGACCCTCGTGCCACACTCTGTCAAAAGCTTGGGATACATCTAGGAAAGCGGCATTACAGTATTCTTTGGACTCAAATGATTGTGAGATTTTGCTCAAAAGTCTGTGAGTCTGGTCAATAGTTCCATGGTAGTGGCGAAAGCCAAATTGATGATCTGGGATCAGGTGCTTTTCTATGACTAGCGGCATAAGACGTCTCAGTAACCGGGACTCAAAAACTTTTGACGGAATAGGAAGCAAACTGATAGGTCTGTAAGATTTTGGATCTTCGTGTTTTTTATCTGGTTTTGGAATCATATTGACTTGGGCTACTTTCCATTGGGAGGGGAAAAAGTTTGTATTAATTATTGCGTTGTATAATGAGGTCAGGTAGGTTATTGCTGTTTCTGGTAATTCCTGTAGAACTTTGCCGGTTATGAGATCATATCCTGGTGCTTTTTTGGGATTAAGTTCTTTAATAGCTCTAGAAACTTCTGCTTTAGTTAACTTTTTTATAGGTTCATTAGGATTTGTGGGGGTCTCTAGGGCATTGATAACTTCCTGCAGGTGTTCAGGAGGGCCTTCATACGGATGAGGACTGAAGACATTAGTGAGATGCTCTGCAAATGTTGAGGCCTTTTCGGAATCGCTTCGAGCCCAGGTTCCATCGATCCTACGAAGAGGGGGGCAGGCAACGGTTGGTTGTTTCAGCTTCTTAGTAGCCTTCCACAAGGAATAGTCAGTGGCCACAGTGGCATCTAAGTTGGACAAGAACCTTTGTACACTTTCGTTTCTGTTGTCTGTAAACATTTCTTTCAGTTTCTTTGATGCTTGGTTTAGGCGAGTTTTTAGTCGTGGACATCTGGTCCGTTGCCATTCCTTGCGGAGTCTCCTTTTTTCTGTTACTTTGATAAGGATAGACTGAGGGAAATGTAAAATTGGATCTTTAATTTTGATTGGTGGAGATGCTTCCCATGCTGCATTTTGGATTGAGGTTTTGAAGTGTTCAATGGCTAGCAATATGTCTTCCTCAGACTTGAGTCTTACATTGGATTCGAGAGTTGAATTTACTAGCTTTCTGAAGTAAACCCAATCCGTCATTTTGTTGTGCAGTGTGCAGTCTTTTTTTGCTTCCTCTACTTGACTTGATATTGTTACCATTACAGGAGAGTGATCAGATGATAGGTCTAAGCAGCTTTCACAGGTTATATAGGTTTTGGCTATGCCTTTTGTCACACAAAAATCTATGAGATCGGGTGTTTTCTTTCTATCAGTCGGCCAATATGTCGGTTGTCCAGATGATGTGATATCAAGTCCTATTGTTTGTGCAGATTTAAGAAGTTCTCTTCCTCTTGGGAGCGTTAATCGTGATCCCCAGGATGTGTGTTTGGCATTGAAATCGCCTCCAACAATAAAGCGTGGTCCGAGGAGCTTAAAGAAATCAGTGAATTCTTGTGATTTTATTTTAAATTTAGGTGGACAGTAAATCGATGTCACAGTAATTTTACTTTGCCAGTCTTCAACAACAATGCTAGTTGCTTGTATTTGCTGTTTGGAGTAATTGTTAGACTGATAGTGTTTAATTTTTGTCTTAATAAGAATAGCAGAGCCTCCATGTGCTTTCCCGTCGGGATGCATTGTGTGGTACATGTTGTAGTGTGGAACTACAAAGTGGCTTTTAGGTGTGAAATGCGTTTCAGATATAAGCATTATATCAATGTTGTGTGTATTAAGAAAAAGTTTTAACTCTTCAGAGTGGTGTGATAGCCCATTGGCGTTCCAGATACACAATTTTAGCGCATTGAATTTTGTGCCATCATAGACATGAGATCAGCCAGCATCTTTGTTATGCCCATCATTTGAGTCATCATAGCCTGGAACATTTCCTTTAGATCTTGCGGTGCGTTGGGTTGGTTTGTTAGGTTTTGTGTATTAGAGTGTGAGTCCATGCTAGGAGGTTGTGATTTGTGGTCGGCGTTTACAGCTTCAGCATATGTTTTGGTTGGGATGTCCCTGAAGCTTCTGTTTGTTTGCATTTGGTGCACAGTGGATGTCATTTTCTTAGGTCTGGGCGGAGGAAATTTTAATTTTTGGAGCTCTTTGTAGATGGTGCAACCTTTATAATTTGCTGGGTGGTTACCATCGCAAAGTACACATTTTACTTTGTCTGAACGTTCTTTCCTAGAGCATTTTTCGGTTGGATGGTGCTCAACACATTTTACACATCTGGGTTGTCGATGGCAGAATTTGCGAGTGTGTCCATATGTCTGGCAGTTAGAGCATTGGGGAATCTCCCGTTTGGGTCTGGGTGGTTCAAACACGATACGGCAGTGGAGAAGGTATTTCACTTCGTAAATGTTTTTGTTGTTTGAACCAGGTTTAAGGTCGATGTAAAACATAGACAAAGGTTTCTTTGTGGTTCGGTCCTTTACGTTCTATATGTTGGTGACTTTATGGCCCAGCTCTTCAATGGCAGTAGAGAGTTCGTCGGTATCTGTAGATGGGTGTATGTTTTTTAGGACTACTCTGAAGCTTCTTTCCTGTTTTGGCTTATAAGTGAAGAATTCTGTTTCTTTCTTCTGGAGCTCTTTTACTATTGTTGTGTATGCCTGTGAGCTTTTGGGCTGTATTTTTACTTGATCCCCTCTAAGTACTTTTATCTCGTAGTCATCTTTGACCGTTTCGTTTAGGAGCCTCGTTAGAGGTTGGATGTTTGTGACTTTGTCCACAAATATTGGGGGAGGCTTAGGTGTCACTATCATAGTTTCGGTCTCTTTTGCTGGTTCTTTATCAAGGGCCGAAAAGCGGTTGGATGTGGACACTGGTGCACTGAGCCAGTAGTTCAGTTTTGTTTGTTTTTGTGGCCTTGTAGTATTGTCCGGGCTGCTTCTTTGCCTTTTCTGTGCTTGGACCTGTGTCCAGTTTTGGTCGGAATAGTTATCTTCAGTTTCTTCTGTATTGTTTCTTTTTTCCATTTCAGTTTGAGTTTTGGCTTCTGTTCCGGTCTTAAGTGACAATTCGCCACAGGAGTTAGAGCGCTGTTTGTTGAAGAAGAGACTTCTGTGAAAGAGTTGTTGGTTCAACTGTTTTTGTGCTGGTATTGGAGTTTGTGTACTGTTATTATCATCATTCATTTTGTTCCCACGAGTTGGGTCGATATAAGGAGGTCACTCCTGGGGTGACGCCCCTTCCCAGGAGAAGGCACATGCAGTGATGGTTGCCAGAACATCAAGGTTGGCGTAGGAGACTGGTTCACCCACCAGCCATACATCCTCTTGGCACGTTGCCCACCGTAGGATTGGGGTATTTTTTTAGAGAGGTTTTCTTCCTCGCAGCCCGGGTGGCTAAGCCAAGGCCCCCGTTCCCGCGAGACATGACCACAGGTTTACGGTATGTGCTGGAAGGCATTTCTGTCCCCCTTTTTTGCTCTCTTTTAGGAGGTATTTAGTCCCCAAGGCTAGCACTGCCTCTTCCAAGTAGGTAATTTCCTACTTAGGTTTATGGTTATACCGCCACTGCTCGGTCGCCAGAGCCTCGTCAGATATCTAGCAGGGTGCACCGTGCTTGAAGAGCACCGTCAGTATTGACGCGGGCAGGAGAGGATGACATTTGGGCCGGTAGATGTTAATTCCGTCACCCCTTACACCCCTTGATCTACGGTTTGGACAATATTTGTTGCGTTCCATGCGCGTATACGGACTTCCTTCTCGCGAGTAAAATGTGTCAAGTCGTAGATGCACTTGAGCTGATAGCGAAAAGTTGAACGGTGCCAGGTAGATAGAAGGTGGGACAAAAGTATTAAGCTATTTTTACAAGTGACAATTCCCGTACAAAACCACGATTAACTATACATTTTCCATTAATTCATTCTCTTGTCTACTACTCGCGTATAATTAGATAATTATGTAGGTAAAAATAAGTGTCCCAAGTAAACATACCAGGACATTAACAATTTAAGATTCTTCCTTGCGTCCCCTCTGCTTTGTTGTTCCTTTGTGTAAAAAACAGGCTCTTAGATTTTATCGCTACCATATTTGTAGCTGAAGCCTGAAGCGCTCTAATGCGAGCATTTGTACCGCTTTGTTTCCCGTATTAGGGTCGTGTTTTGAAAGTGACGACTTGATTATGCGTGAGCGGGGTACTATAATACGCAAGTTCTGTTACGTTCGGGGAATGTAAAAGGATGTACATGGTGACAGTACCTCAAACCACGGTTCTTGTCGAAATTATAATACCAGTGCGTAGTAAAGGCGGTTTGATAATGCTATGTCGGTTTTACATACTATCAAGCCGGTTCTCCGGAGGGGTAGGCAGAGGTGATAGAGCGCCATTCGGCAGGACCACAGCATACTTATTTCGGTGCCAGATTAGACGTACATATTTTCATTGATGGTCTACGATTAGGTGGTACATACTAATAAGCCGCCTGGGCACTATACTTTCGCTCACATCTCAATTGTCGTCACTACGTCTTCTTAGCTTTCTTTAAATGCTTATGTAACATCCTAAAAGTAGCACAGCAAGGATTAGACGTGCGCGTTCGAAAGTCCAAAGGTAGAATAAAACAAACGTATGTATTTTGAAAACAATCGGGAAAACTGTAAACTGTTTTATCGGTTTATTTAGCAATTACATATGACCTGTAAAGTGGGCATACCTTTTTTCGGATTTCGCCCCACATGAAGCATCAGTTTTGACCCCTCGTTACGCTCTCCCAGCTGGTTCGTGAATAACGGCGCGCCGTTAGCAAACAAAATGGCACTCGATTCGTTCTGCCGCTAGCCATACGATGGAACACATTGAACGACCGATCAGGAGCAAGCTAAATTATTCACGGAACGGGAGTGCTGATTTTAAGCTCCTGCGTTTCCGCCGCCTCGCCGGGAGATTTGATATACAGTGTTGATATAGGGGCGTTTCATAGGCGCTATAGCTATTAGATATTTTTATGATAACTTTTTCGTAATGAAAATCTTCATACATACTTTTCGATTACGGGTTACCAAATTGACCTTTACCAAGCGCATGATCTTTCTTGTCGTAGTAAGATCTTCTAGGTCGTTCGTCACGCCAGTTTCATCTACTCCAGCGATGCGAATTTCATCTTAACATAATATCTTTCTCCACCCGATGTTATGGCAGTCATGCACTTATGTACAAGTTTTTTTTACACGCCGTTAATGGAAATATTAATTTTGAGGAGTTACATTAAAAACGCGACCGTGAGAGCCGTCTAAAATTTAACTCAAATCTGAACATTTTGACTTTTCCAACCACCAAAGTATTCTGGGAGTGAGAAAGAGATACATTTACTTTTGAGTGGTCACACGGACTCTATTTCGTACGCTTATTAAAACCCTTGTTGTAATTATTCGCTCTCGACAGCGCGATAAAGGAACAACCCTCCCTTAACAAAGCGCCCCTTCACATAAATTTACCATGCGAAGTGTAAGAAGCGTGTGCGAGGTTGGATCCCCGGTGGTTCGCGCTTACGGGAAGAGGATCTTCCGTCCTGTAATGAATTTAATTAAAATTTTCTATAGCTTAACTTTTAATTTAATATTTCGCCAGATTTTATTTTAACATTGAAGTAACCCATCGCGTAGTGAATTAAGACTATGTTTTTTTTCGGATCCCTGAATTCAAATCGCAGTCTTATCAAGCCGTTTCTTTCTCTTATGAGTTTTAAATCAGCTTTTTATGTTTATGGTTCGTATCCGAGGATTTCAACACGTATAGAATTATGTTTCCTCCCCTTATCACTAGTTCGTGCAATTAAATAAAATAAATTGCAAGCTTTATTAAAAAAAATTAAACGTTCAATATCGGGTTTTCAGGGTAATATGGGAACTTTTATTATATAACTCTGTGGATAGGGAAACCGTTACGTAATTGAAAATATCTGACAAAAAGCCTATAGTTTTCAAAAGTTCGGACGTTTTATTCCATAAAGCCTTATTTTCCCGCATTAGCATGAGGGCTCTTTGCCTTCATGCAACAAGCGTCTGCACTGCGTGCCTACAAGAAGGTGAGCTGAATTGAATTTCGGAGTAATAATGTAGATCATAAGTCAAAAATACGGACTAACTAAAAGTAATGCCAAAAACCCGTACAAGTCCGGGAAAGTCCGGACATGTCCGGGATCGATCAGAGCTTAAATCATAAATTAACTAATAATAAAAATAAATCATTTATCATTTCGTAAATTTTGCTGTTATTGAGTAAACTGCAAAGGTAATTTTCCATATTTAATTTTATGCATTACCAAAGTGCTATCACGCCCCCCTGCCCACCTGCTACTGCCTGATAGTATAAAAGACAAAGGGAAGAATGATTGCTCCAGAGTATCCCAGCTGACATCACAGTCTTCGTACCACTTTTACAGGTTACAGATCGCGAATCGAACAATTTGGAAAAAGTATTTTCTTTGTTAGAGTCAGTGCTCCAGGTTCTTCGTGGTCTCTCACTTGACGGTCTTCACATCCCCAAAATGTTATTCGTACGCTTGTTTGAATTTTCGGGAATAGTAGGAAATCGGGGAAGGCGGTGTGGCCGCCAGCAGAGTTAATAACTTATAAGTACCGCACGCTCATATGAACCTACATATGTGGAAGGCAGCACGCTCGAGTGAGCTTTCCACTGTTTTGTTAGGACCCCGTTGTTTCGCCCTCGTTTGTCTGAATGTGTTAGCGAATTCATGCGTGGTTATGATTCGGGCATCGGGTTGACGTCTCTCTCTGCTTTTCTGTTTGAAAAATTTCCTAGCGTTTATTTTTAATAGTTCCACCAGTTATGTAGAAAGTTATTTGTAAATGAACATTTATTTATAAACAGTATTCGTTTATGTAGGACATTCTTCTCAATTAAGATAACAGATCCGACCGGTCTATTCTTCCTAGTTGAAAATACAGTTTAATTTTCTGTAGCTTGGCCATAGCTACAGATGTCTGAATTCATAAATCTAACAGCTGGGCTGTAAACTAATCTGGTTTGCCAGCCTGCGTAACCATAATGCCACCGCAGCGGTCGTTTCATTCATTTAGAAAGGCAGTGTTGCGCTGTCCAGATGATCGAATGGCAGTGTCAGAAACTTATGGATAGCGGCATTTCAATGTTACAAAAATCTGGAAGTGGTATATAAATAACAATTACTTGTATATTTCCTCATTTACAATGACAATGCTTTTATGTAGAGGTCCTTATATAATCTCAAACGAATGAGATAACGTTAATGTCGTATCTAATAACTGCATACAAAGATCAAGTTAAATACGGGCTGACTCTAGTGTCAGCACAATCGACTTTGTGCAATTTAGTTGACAATACGTCAAATTCATTACCCCGCAATTATCGTACATTTGCACACTAATAACGACAACAAAAATAACAACCAAAGGAAAGAAAACTTTTTGATGATATGCCCAGTAAAAAACCGTTTGTCCCTTGTGATATTGTAACTTTTTGTTTCTTTACCATTACTTTTTTGTATTATATATCCACCCAAAATGTTTTCTTTCATTTAATCAAATGGTGTGTAGATATTAGGGACCTACATTACACTTTAAACCCTGTTCAAAAGTTTTTTTTTTATGTGACTGAACATGGATGGCTAATACCACACCTTCTGTCATGGTATTAGCCCAACACACCACATGGGAACTAGGTGCCATGCCAGGACCTTCCTTATATTATTATCCTTATACTATTATTAATCTAGGCATGTATTATTTTATTTTAAAACAATATTAGACGCGAAATAGTACGAATCCTAAATAATTAATTGATTTATTTATTGATATATGTTTATTGCACTCAAAATTCGGGCGAAAGGCACAACTTAATATCAGCGGCATTCTCTACCACTCTACCTTTGGGTATCGCGTGCAGTTGTGCGAGTAGCAGTTATAGAGACAAATGAATTTACTAAATCATATGTTCCTAATTCGGATTTTTTAAATGAATGGGTAACTGAACAGTCATTTCAGGTGCAAAATAACCTTTTCCCGTAATTTTTTTTTTTTTTTAATGCAACCTGACATGGATGGCTAATACCACGCAACTACCGTTATGATATTAGCCCAATACACCACATTCCCGAAGGAATTAGGTGCCATGCCAGGACCTTCCCTTTATGAGCACGGCTACATTGAACTGGATGGAAAACACGGACAATTTTTCATTGCCGCTTCGACCATCTTTTCATCCAATGCGATGGTACCAACCCGGGCGGGCTTAAACCCTACCACCTAGTAGGGGAAGGTGACCTACAGTTTTACATGGATTCCGAACCATGGAGCAGCTCGCATTCGTGACGAAATGCACTTATCGAACTCTGAAAGAGAAAGACAGTGGTGCAAGTTGGTATTGAACCCGGGCCTCTGGTAGGCTAGGCCAGTCCCCGCGCCACTAGGCTACGAGCCGCTCAAGAATGCCGTCCTTAGAAAAGCTTTTGACGGAGGTCCGCTCATTTTTAATCCCTTATTAGATCTCAACCTTTATAAGGGTATTTTGGTTTATAAATGCCTTTCATTAACAATATTGTGAAGGATTTACTCACGACACTTGTGGTAGTCTATAAACTTAATATTTAAAAAAAAAAAAAACCTATCATAAGTATCACGACCGAGGACCCCGGATCATACGTAAAGAGGTGTGGAATATTATTTTGTCATTGTTAACTCAACTTCAATTCCTTAAAAACACCTACAATTAACCGTCTTCAAATATATAATTTTAGAAAATATGGCATTTTTTTCATCATATTTTTTAAGGAAAACCAAGGAAGCAATGTTGACTTAATAAAAAAAATAATCGCCAATAAGACGGATTATTGCAACGACAATATCAATGATTTTTTTAATACATTTATTTTCGATACATTTTCTCCCCACACCCCTCAGCCTACTTTTTTATACAACCGGACAACTACCACTACACCACATTCCCGAAGGAATTAGGTGTCATGCCAGGACCTTACCTTTGTATGCTCGACTAAATGGAAAAACACGGACAATTTGTTGGCCTTAAAAACCCTACCACATAGTAGGAGAAGGGATCTACTGTTTTACATGGGTTCCGAACCATGAAACAGCTTGAATTTGTATAGAAATGCAATTATCCAACTCAGAAATAGAAAGAAAATTGTGGCCTATTTTGCAAGCTGCATCGAATGATGTTTGAATCGTTTGATGTTATCTTTGATTTGGAAGTTGAGGCAGGCTGTAGTAACATACTGTCATCGATCAAAGGTCTTTATTTAACCTTTTTCAGCGCAAGGCAAATGAACCAGGCTCGAAAATAGTAACTTTCATACCTTTCCAAACTACTTTTCCAGACTTATCCAATGAATGCCATCTTCAAAGTATTGTCCTTATTAAACTAATCTCAATCGGCTAGCATGATTTACACCTTTTGCATGTCGAATTATAATAGCTAAAAATGTATGTAAATGGAGTTCCAAACCAATTTTTATGTAGTGATTTAGTTATTCATTTTTATTATATAAAATATTAGTGCCTCAACGACCATTGGAAAAATTTTTGTCCGCATAGTCTCTGAGCATAATTACTCTAAATTTCTAGTTATCATATCGAAATTCGTGCACTCGATATAATATGCACACCTGCATTAACCTAATAACCTTCAAGAGAGACAGACGAATTTTAACCGACATCGAACTTAAACCATCTCATAAACACGTACATCTACGTGAATGATTCATTCGCAGGCTCTTCAGTTCACCAACAGACAACGATACTCGCTATCTTATGTCGTGGCGAAATACTTTGTTCTCAGACTGGCTACTTTTCACTATCACAAGGATTTCGGGCTAAACCTACCCTCGGGCTTCTACTTATGTCTCCTTCTCGAATTTGTCTTCGCGACTTCGGGCCTTTTAGGGCAGGGGGTAAAGGAAGCCAAGCGATTCACCTGGGGGCTAGTTCAGTTGTTTTTGGGATAAGTTGAGAAGTAAATTAGATACTATCTCAAAGAGGTTTAATTTGAAACTCCCGCGTTAAAGTTCATCTCTTTCAAGTATTACATCGTTCAAACCTTTATATTTCCGCCCCCTGTCCAACTAGGAAAATAAAAAATATCTGTCTTAGAGTTCATTTTCAACATTCTGTCCATTCCCACCCCTAGAAAATTCAACCCCCTTACTCGCCCCCCCCCCCTCCCCGTCCTTCATTGGCGTTGTCTTCACTCCTGTCGTTCTTAATCGAACTACTAACTAACCTAAAACTATACTAACATCGTTTCTACCGGTGTCCCACGACATCTATCGTAATTTTTTGTCGAAAATTACAGTTACTGTATATGTTACTGAGTACATGAATCCGTGGAAATGTCACCGTGATATTATCAAAGCCGTGATTTTATCACTAATGCTGTTGTAATATTTCGTTGTAATCACTTGTGGTTTTGTGGATTGCACTTTTAGTAATATGTGAGTAGGTTATTTTTATTTATTGATCTATATACGGGTAGATATATTTGAATCATGCTCAAGGTTGGTCACCAGTGCCCATATGATTAAGTTCCCTTTATTCAAGTTAGTAGTTCACTTATTCACTGCTTTGTAATGCTAGAAATGTCGGTTTGCTAGGTTTCGCTATCATCAAGTTTTTTACTAAGTAAGGTAACATGTATCATACAATTATATTATGAAATCTCGATTTTTGACAATGTAACGGTGACGGAAATATGTGAAGGCAGTACCTTTATGTACCTACAAAACTAGATTTCCACGAATTCCTTAGAAATTCTGTGGCGCCTTCCGCTAGGCTGAAACCACATTCAGAACTGAACCACATGTTCACTGCAGACATAAAGCAAACTGGTTTGTCATAGCAACGCTTTCAAGAATTCAAAGCGACATTCCGTTTGGTTCAACGCTTATTTATTTCTTGTAGGCGAAATTTTCTTGATTGGAAGCGAAATAGAAGGACATTTTTCATAAACATAGCTGTTGGTGGTTCTTAAATTTTAAATTCGAAGGAAATAAGCATATGTACACATGCTTATTTCCTGCTTCCACTTTCTATGTGGGTCCGTAAGCGATGTTTGCTATACAAAACTTTTATCGATGCACGTATGTCATTTGAAAACAGCTTTGTTGATTTATTGTTTTTCGTCAATTAGACGAACATTTCTAGGACAATTTTGTTTTACAGTTAAACTAAGTAACTGACAGCTTATATGGAAATAACATGACTCCAGTGCTCAATTTTAGAAAATTGTAGCTAGGAGGAACTAACGATTGTTACATATTTTTGTTTTATTTTCCTGTATTTATTTTTGTATTTTATTTAGTTTTCAAATTTACTGATTCATTTTTTGTTTTTTTTTGTTTTCATAGTACTCATAGTTGCATGGCATATGGTGTACGCCAGTACACCTTAGAGGTGTCCGACGACGCCCATGGGCTTTCGAAATTACAGGCGCTGTACCCAAAGGGTGCCAACGGAACCCTATTACTAAGCCTCCGCTGTCCGTCCGGTCTTCCGTCCGAGCGTCCGTCCATCCGTCCGTCCGTCCGTCCATCCGTCCGTCACAAGGGGGCCCCTTACAAAAAATGGTTATCGTAATGTTTTGTGTTAAATCTTGTACGGTGATACGGAACCCTTCGTGTGCGAGTCCGACTCGCACTTGGCCGGTTTTTCACAATATGTTTGGAGTACCCCTGGGGATAACCCCTTTAAGAAAGTGCATTCCATAGTATAACGACCCTATAGATACGGTATAAAACTGCTAGTGTGCAGTAACTATTTCGATCGCTCCGGTTCCGCCGACACGCACGGTGTTGAAACGCGGGCGTCCGTCGGCGCGCACTCTGGGGTAGTTAAGGTAGGAACAGAGAAAGGCGAAATGTCTCATCAAGTGTAATAGTGCGCTAATCACTGATTTGATTTATTTGCGCTTGCAATGTAGTTCTTGTAGTTGATTTGCGCCTAATTAATATTATTTTATTAGATTCTTTCAATCGGTCGATGAGCATAGTCCAAATGTATTTTCACATTGTTTTCCGAAATTTCGCAGTATTGTTCTGTATTATGGTATTTTGAAATTTTGGAATAATTTAGTCTACCATATGATTATTTTATACTTAACTCAGGTAGCTTATATTGTCGCTCATATTGTGTTCCACGGTTAACAAAATATTTGGTCAGATTTTTATCTGTTACAACAGGTAACAAAATGTTAACCATTGTTGTTAACCAAATAGAACATATATTTAATTTCATGTTTTTAATTTACAATAAAATAAAATCCGTATAAATAGTTTTTCCACCACTTGCCTCGCGTGATGGCAGAAATAGAATGACTTCGATGAATCGAAAAGTGTTTCCCTCTTAACTCCCTCACCCACGCCACCACGCGACCCCTATTTAAACCCCTTTCCTCCCGCGGGTGTATTTAAAAATGCGTCGCTCTCGTGTCTGGGGGTCGACTAGACGCTTTTGACTCCCTCGCACCGAAGCCGAGATGGGAGAACTCGCTGCGAAGGGGGCTGGAAAATAAAATGTGACGGTTACACACGGCAGCCATTGAGCGTCGAGCGGCGGCGGTGGGAAAAAATGTCTGTCATGTTAACGTTTCCTATAGAACGCACGGTTACTCGTCAAGGAGCGCATCTGTGACCATGAATACTCGGAAATGTAAAAGGTGGGCGACGAATGCTATGTAGGCAGGATACGAGCTTTTGAATCCTTTTGCCAGCCTCGTTAGCTCAGCACTGCACTGCCTTATGAAGCAACCTTGGGCGCGGTCGGTTGTACTTGCTAAGGTTAATCCCGCTATGTTTGTTACCTTCGCATTGATTGAATGACCGAGGGGTGGGTAAGGTTATCCGTGTTTTCCATCCAGTTCAATGCACCTGTGCAATTATGAGGGAGGTTCTAGCGTGGCACCTGTTCCCCTATGGTGTGATGGGCTATTAGAATGATAGGTGGATCCATGTCCAGTTTCTTAAAAATATACATTAAAATCCTTGTAGATGTCACCTGATACTTTACTACTCAGCACATTGTTTAAACTTACGGAGAGACTTTAAAGGAAGTGTTTCATCGGAATATCATAAAATTTTTTCATTAAACCTCAATAATCAGCGCAATATTTTACGTCATTGTTAATGTTTTTGCAGCGTGATTATTCAATAACATTCCTTTTGAAAAAGCATGCAAAAATACCCTCGAAATCACAACACATACTTTTTTTGGGGACCACTGCAAAAAACATTGACATTTTTTCGGCGCGAATGATGAGTGAAAACACTACGAAATAAACTCTGCGTAAAAATAAATCACTTTAAACGACCATCAAAAACGGCGCCAGCTGATTTTCACTATCCAAACGTATGTAGAATCTGTCTAAATTATACATACCGCACATTTTTTCTGTAGATTATGGCCCTCACAAATATATTTGTGTTGGTTATTATTAATCACAGTTATCCTGTGTCACTAAACTTGTGATACGTCTATCAAGTTTGAGTGAGACCTCAACACAACTCCTGCAAGTCTTTGAGAGCTCGGGCTGTTTCGAATCGTTGCGCCACCTAGGTTGTAAGCCGGCAAACATGGCGACGGCAGCGCGGCGGGCGGGACGTGAGATGAATGCTGTATTTTGCGTACGTGTACTGACTTTGACCCAAGTTTTTAACATCTAAAATCCGTCAATTCGACTTTGTCTCAACAAGTAAAATGCAAATAAAGCTAATTTAAGCATGATTATTGGAATTCGTATAGCTGTTTTGGTCCGTACACTTAGAGGCCAGAGATAGTTGCAGGAAGATGATACAATGCAAGCAATGTTTAAAAACATAAATTTTGTAAGCAGTCGTAGACGACTAAGCATCCTTCAATACTGTTTACCACGTGACGACGTAGTAATCACGTCGATGTTTGTTTCTGTAATCGGGCCTAAATCTGTAGTTTATTTTAATTATTTGACTGCACTTCTATATTTATCGAGACAAAACTGAAATAGGAAATTCTGATCCGGAGGCAACGTCCTGCGACTGTACTAATATTTCAGTGAAACGGCGCCTCATTAGTGCAGTTCCGCCCACGCAGTAACGTAACTGTGTAGGGGAACTGTGTGTTAAACAAGCGGATCCTGCAGTTGAGGAGTTTGCGACGCTTCCAATTTCTGGCTCCAGCTAGTTTGTAGTTAAATCAGCAGCTTTGCAGGAATCTTTGTCAGCAACTGGGGCGGATCAGTAGCTGATGCAAAATTTATGAAAGTAAAATTAAAGTGTTTTCCATCCAGTCCAATGTAGCCGTTCTCATAAAGGGAATGTCCTGGCATCGCACCAGGGAAGTGGTATATTGGGCTAATATCATACCGGTAGTTGTGTGATATTAGCCATCCATTTCAGGCTGCTTAAAAAAAGCATGTGCATCAAATCATTGTTAATAATTGTTCCCCGCGAAAATGAAACTTGAACAGATTTTTGTATCCAATCGATTACTTACCTATTCATGAACTTTCATCCAAACCGTTTTTTTTTGTTATATCATTGTTGTTCTCGGAACCCATCTTGCGATGTGAACCTCATCGATCATAGGCTCAGTTGACATTAAACCTCACATAATACTGCTAAAGTACTGGTTTTCATGAGAGCGCGACATCGCCGGCTCCGGCCGTAGAACATATTAAGTAAGGTCCATATTAAATTGCTATCCCAAAATTTTGACATCGCGTCGCGTCTCTGTGGGAACGGACCCATAGTTTTGGAATCTTACGGAGATATCTTGTGTTGTCTTGGTTCGCCGCTGCAACGGCAATCGGTCCCCGTTTTCCCGAACAAAAGCCTTCGCCAGAGAAAGTTCTTTGAATAATAAACTTTTGAAAGGAAAACTCGGCAAGTGACGTTACGTTTTGAAGCTTCTTCACATCGATGTTGCCGTGATTTCAAAACTGTATGCGTTGGTCATACTATAACGATATATGTATTTTCTTAACTTCAAGCCGTCGGCAGAGCTTAAATAAAACTTACTACGGTATTATATTTCAGGTTAATGTGAAGTGGGCCTTGCCTGGACTTCAACATTATATAACGGTTTTATTATATTAGTTTAATGTGAACGTAGTTAGAGTTTATGGTAATTTTATAACACTCATTTGGAAAGTAAAAAGGACTCGACCGTTAGGTTTTGGAAGGCTCTGGATATAACATCTGTCTGTTTTCCCTGATGTTTTAATGACAACCATGTTATATTTCATATTAAATGTTATGAAAACAATCATGATTTATCTTTGTTCACTATTTAATCTAGTTAAATACAAAATTTCACAATTCACAGTTTGTATTTTTTTTTATTTCTTTGTTGAACTGTTTCGGAAACATCACCACATAATTCGAGTTCCAATACCATGTCTGTTCAATAAGCCCGTCGCCTAGAGCTAAATTGTTTGTCATTGATAGATAATTTCCGTCTTCGTAACTTTTTAATCTTTTTATCGGAACTGAGGTAGTAAAACTGTAGATTTATTTCTTCTAGGTTCTTCAAGATAGTCAAGTAATGTCCCGAAGTCTTACCGAAATCCTTTTACGTTGAAGTGACTACGAAACAGTTTCTCCGACGAATCGGAGGTGCGAACCGGCCCACGACTCACTGTGAGAAGGGTGCGACTTAGATTTATGGATCCCGGCGGCCATTCCGTCATTTTTCCTTCATCTTACGCCCCAGAATCTCGCCCGTAACTCGTTCACGGAACGCGCATCAATTCTGTATGGAGGCTCGCGGTCGCTAGGGGTGTGCGCTTTCTATGAGTCTTTATATCGATGTTTATTTCTATTCCCTCTTCTGCGTGTTGTAATAAGGTGACTTTTAATTATCAAAACATTTGAGTGAACATACATGCTTAAGCACATTAAGATAGCAAACAATCTGTTATAATTAATTTTTTGAATATGCTTACAGAAACAAATTTGATTTCTTAATTAAAGGAATAATAAAATAAGGCCATTT
This sequence comes from Incurvaria masculella, assembly GCA_946894095.1. Lineage (NCBI taxonomy): Eukaryota > Metazoa > Arthropoda > Insecta > Lepidoptera > Incurvariidae > Incurvaria > Incurvaria masculella. Next base: position 11,442,575 of record OX335641.1, on the reverse strand, counting down.
TATCACATTTATTGATACTTGGTCAAAATGTTTAGGGTTTTTATGTTTACCTGCATAGAATCATGAAATTTGGGAAGAAGCAAAATTGTCTATATATCACTAGTTAAATTATAAAATCACGGCTTTGACAATATCGATAAATGCAAACTATTTGTCATGCCTTAGAAGGAAATTGTTTACTCCCAACGACGCGGGGTCCAGCATCCGCCTCCTACAAATATTGCGTTCTCGGATAAAGTTTTTTCTCTCTTTTTATGTTAAGGCCATTTTACGGCCGCCGCATTGTCGGATATAGGTAATAACGAGTGCCGCGTATTTTAGGAGATTCCTGTTTGGGCTTTGCGCTGATATGTTTCCTGAAACTGTGCTCGCTGGGCTTTTATACAATTGCGATTTTTAGCTCGGTGTTGCAAAAGATAGATGGATTTTCATAAATTGGGACGTCTATACAGAATTTTCTCTTGGTTATTGGTTATAAAATAGGCTTCGAAGGAATAACTGGACGCTAGACCTCTGCTGTGGCTCCTCTGAGAATTCGATGTATTTGTTTGACTTAACCAATGTTTTTTTTCTCTTTTTATCGTACGCGTGCACGGATTTTTCAAAGGAAATATTTGAAACTACACAATCTATTCTCCTGTTCCACTCGTATGTGTAAAGTATGCTCACTTCATCATTGGACCCTTAGCCCGAGGTCACCTCAACCTGAATGGGGAACCTGAGATGTATCCGGACAATACCTCAGCGTTGTGAGCACTCTTCCTTCTGGTACGGTTAACAAAAGGACGCCTCACAACCTCAAACAAGGCCAAACAACACTCCGGGGAGTTATTCTGTAAAGCTGATGAATATTTTGCCGTGCTGTCCGGTTGATTGGGTTCCTCGATTCATCAAACGGCTTGTGTTACAAATATCTTCGTAGGTTGATCTGATTGTGTGCGGAGCCCTTAAGCCACGTGCTTGACGGGCATTGATGATGTCTTATCTAGGTGCGATTTAGAACTACAATATCATTCAATCAGCTGTAATATCGTTGTCCTTGCAAATTTGAGTTCTTTGACAGAGGTGTATCCCCGAAGATCCCATCTTGCGTCCTCCTCCTCTTCCTTTCATTAGGGAAAATAAGACATTAAACGGGAATAATTACACTTTTTTTTTGTGCGGTTCGAAGCTTAGTGGCGCAGTGCTGGCCTTGTATTGTATTGTTTTATTTCATTCATAGGTAACCTACACTTGATCATGTCAAAAACACGCGCTATGCTAGGTCTTTGTCAAAAATATAAAAGTCGCATGCTCTATTTTCATGCATATAAGAACTTTCAAACATACTTTGCCAGTCACAAAATATGTTTAACATTTAATTAAAATTTAATAGTAGGTGTCTGACGGCGCGGGAATCTCTGTCCCGTTATAAAATGTATAATGATATAATTATAATATAAATTACACTTAATAGCCGTAATCATAATTGTCTTTATCTAAAAATAATAAAACAATAAAAAATAAAAATACCTGTACAGTTATATCCTGTAAAGTTAACAGCGTAAACGAATGTGGTACTTCATGAATATACTGCCAGGCTGTACTTGAACCAGAATGCATATGTTTCACGGGCATTGCGTCCACCAAATCCACCACCCGCTCTATATTCAGAATTCTCCTACAGTCGGAGGCACTGTGGATCTACATTGATAAGACTTACTACATATTTTGAAAAAAAAAGTACTTGCTTAGTACGCAAAATTATATTTTACTTAAGTCGACCTAGTACTGGCTCTTGAGTCAGAGCATCGGCGTGATGGAATATATTATGTATGTATGTAAATATGTACATTCCTAATTCAGTCCAACACTGGACTTGTGCCTTGACCTATTATTGAATGTAAATGTATCTTTACTATATTTATTCGTGCTCAGTTGATTGCCCAGGTCCTACCTCCAAGCACTCGATCCAATTGAAAACAGTGGAACATTATTATGAAAACAAATTTCCATTACCTTTTTATACTCTTTGCTATCCTTCCTCCATTTTTAATTTCTTCGAATTCCCGAAATGCCTCAGAATTTTCCAATGCAGTGTATTTTTATATAATCTGCCCATCGGCCCATTCTCTCTTCGCAAATACGCCGCTATATCTTTTTCGGTTATTCGATGAATGTTACAGACCGCTCAATGTTATTCGGCAAATAATACTCGAAACAAATTCTGCGAAGCCTCTCATGTGTAATTTGATGTGTGCGAAATAACGTGTCTTACGCACGGAGGTAGACGATCTCCTGGTTGAGGTATGTATTGTGTCGGTACGGAGGAAACAAAAAAACGGATCATAGGGTAAAATAATTTATAAAAGAAATTGATTTTAACATGTACATGGCAAACAAAAACAGTGCATCAATGCGAAACAATCAAATTTTTTTAGGAGCATGGTCAAACGAAGCTTTGAAATTTGCAGACTGTCTAGGTAAACTGTTGACAGAGGCTTCAGGTGACTGACGCTCAAAAGCTTTCTTTATTCGCCGCATTAGCCTAGAGACCCAGGTAACGCAATAAGTGTCTTAGGGACCATAGCAGCTTCAGCTGACTTTGAAGAACTTTTTTATTTATGATTACTGTTTGTTAGGGTTAAGTAGAATTGTCATATTATTTTAATTTTTTCATATGTATCTGTTTCTTGTTGTGTATTTGCATGTGTTCTGTGTTTATAACAATAAAAAACTATTGGATTAAAAAAAATCAACCATAAAAATGTATTTAATATGTTAAGGCCACATTCTATTTGCAGCTCATTGCCTGCCATCATGACTTTGGTTTTTTTAACCGACTTCAAAAAAAAAATTAACAAAAAAAATAACCGACTTCAAAGAAAAAGCACTAAAAAGTTAAAAATAATTTCCATTTTTGTAGTTACGATCTCTGTTATTTTTTGAGTCGGCGTCAGCCGGGCACGCGCTGCGCCAATCAAGAGAACCTAACCTAACCTAACCTAACCTAACCTAACCTTGGCTGACACCGACTCAAAAAATAACAGAAATCGTAACTACAAAAATGGAAATTATTTTTAACTTTTTAGTGCTTTTTCTTTGAAGTCGGTTATTTTTTTTGTTATTTTTTTTTATTTGTTTATTCTTAGTGAATCTGAAGTACACTTACTAATTTGTACACGTCCTTTCCAATAAAAAAAGAATCCCTGAAATCGATTGGCGTTATTTTGAGTTATTCGTCCATTTGTCGCGCACATCTTAATACAAATTTAAGACTTTTATGATTTTCTCATGGATATCATTGTCAGAACTTAACCAAATTAAAATGGGACCACTTGGGAAGCACTAGCTATCATTTAAAAAAATAATCATCAAAATCGGTTCACCCAGGCAAAAGTTATGAGGTAACAAACATAAAAAAAAGAAACAAAAAAAAAAACATACAGACGAATTGATAACCTCCTCCTTTTTTGAAGTCGGTTAAAAAGGAGGAGGTTCGTCTTTATGTTTTTTTTTTTGTTTTTTTTTTGTTACCTCATAACTTTTGCCTGGGTGAACCGATTTTGATGATTATTTTTTTAAATGATAGCTAGTGCTTCCAAAGTGGTCCCATTTTAATTTGGTTAAGTTATGACAATGATATCCATGACAAAATCATAAAAGTCTTAAATTTGTATTAAGATGTGCGAGACAAATGGACGAATAACTCAATATAACGCCAACCGATTTCGGTGATTCTTTTTTTATTGGAAAGGACGTGTACAAATTAGTAAGTGTACTTCAGATTCACTAAAAATAAACAAATAAAAAAAAAATTACCAAAAAAAATAACCGACTTCAAAGAAAAAGCACTAAAAAGTAAAAAATAATTTCCATTTTTGTAGTTACGATTTCTGTTATTTTTTGAGTCGGTGTCAGCCAAGGTTAGATTAGGTTAGGTTAGGTTAGGTTAGGTTCTCTTGATTGGCGCAGCGCGTGCCCGGCTGAGGCCGACTCAAAAAATTACAGAAATCGTAATTACAAAAATGGAATTTAATTTTTACTGTTTAGTGCTTTTTCTTTGAAGTCGGTTATTTTTTTTGTTAAATTTTTTTTTTGGATTCATAGCAATGTTGAACCTCAACATTTACATTAAAATGACTGCTCCCTGAATGTGTTCTATCCAGGCGTTCTATACACATCTAGGCGTTCTTTACATATAGGAGACTACGGGGATTCCGTTGTACCACGAGGGTGCGAAACGGTATGTGCAGTACTAGCTGCGGTTCCCAGCTCCGTTCGGGTCAATGTCGTGTTGGACTGATGTCGGACTGAATAATTTCTTGGATAAAAAGTAACCCACCATAAGGCTGGTCCAGGACATTGTATGCATCTACCAAATTTAATAAAAATTGTTAGAGCCGATATGGCATGATTTAATGAGAAATATCCAAATATTCCCATTTATAGGTTCGTAAACATTTCGGGGCGAATTTTAAAAGCATGTGCCGCCCGGGCACTGCAACATAGAAATGGATACAAAACCAACAAAAGCATGATTATCCTTCCCTACTAGTAAGTAAATAAGGAATGTTACCTAAAGTTTTATTAGGAAAATGAACCACAGCCACCTTCAAAATCGAAAACTGTAACCCATCCGGAGATGGTATACGTTGATAAGATAAAATATAAATCGGGTGAGTGGTTCGAAGATATCGCTCCACACGATGTCGTGAACTTTCTGTAGGCATTTTTAACCCCTACAATTTTCAGGTTACTTATTTGAATATCATATTTACAAATTACTTACACAAACCTTCCTTGTTGATCGCTTCTTGTATTCATAAAAACCGTACCCATAAATCCGTTTCGTGGTTTAGAAGAAGTAAGCGGAGAAACAAAGGCAGATAGCGATTACCACTCAAGCCACCGCCCCGGGCACTCCGGTTTGAATGACAGCTACATCTTAGCGTAAGCGGAACTGAAATATATTTAAATTATATTTAGCCTATCACCAACCTGACCAACCTGACGAAGTTTCTTGTCGGCTCTTCTTCGCCAGAAGTAATCGAACCGACAGGAAAAAACAAAATGACGAATCCGAGTGTGTAATATACATCTAATGGAGGAAATAAAGAAACTGAAACTGAAACTGAAACATGTGTCCCATGTAATTACATATACGTGTAGTAAGTTTTACTCTTAAACCGATGATCGGTTTAAGAGTTATGGAGGAACATACATACGTACATACATACAGAAATGATTTCTAAAAATTGACAATTTAGTTTTAGTATCATACTTAGAGTCTACAAACGCAGTATCTTATAAAACAAAGCAACTTACTCAATGAACATCCCTTACAGATTTATTATTAGTATTGAAAAGAGATAACTTAACTCTACCGGTTTGAATGTTTTTTAAAGAGTTTTTTAAAAGAGTTTATGTCATAACATATCTTATTGGTGAAATATTTCAGATTGTCTTTAATTAAGTGTACGTCTTTTTTGGGGAATTACGCCTGATCTACCCGTGCGGACTGACCCGTTCCGTACCCAAAGGGTGCCAACGGAATCCTGTTACTAAGCCTCCGTTGTCCGTCCGTCCGTCCGTCCGTCCGTCCGTCCGTCCGTCTATCACAGGGCTGTATCTCATGAACCGTAATAGATAGGCAGCTGAAATTTTTACGGAGTGTGTATTTATTTTGCCGCAATAACAACAAATAGGTAACATTTAAAAATAATAAGAATTAAAGGGGGGTCCCAATACAAAAAACGTGATGTTTTTGTGTTAAATATTGTCCGATGGTACGGAACCTTTCGTGTGCGAGCCCGACTCGCACTTGGCCGGTTTTTATTTCGATCGCCAAGTAAATGCTTTTCATGTATTTTCCAAGCTACTGAAACGAATGCTCTCCTATCTCTATGTTATTCAAAATTTATAACATTGTGAAGAAGAGAAGTTATACAATTTAAAAATACACCGTGAGTAAGCCGTCCGTATAAAACCCTAACATGAGTATTAACCACGGTAGTCTCCATAGCCATACGTGTTGCCTTTTCAAGCTAAGCCGCTGAACCAATTTGTATGAATATGGTATAGAGATAGTCTGGACCTTGCAGTAAGAAAGAATGAAAATTTGTTTTACATTAAAAAAACAACCAGAAAAACATATAACTAATAACACAGTACAATTGCACATTAAAATAATAAAAAACAAACGATTTCAAATGTTATAGAAATAAATGAAAAAAAAGTAAAATAGATATAACCATGAAATGTGCATAAACGAAGGACTTAGGCTACCTTCTGTGGCGAAAATAAAAATTGAAGGTGGTGAAATAGGGAATGAAAGTTTGTATGGTGAACTCATATTTTATCCAGGAAATAATTAGGACCCACATCAGTCCAAAATATTTCGGAAGGTCACGACATTTTTGGTCACTATAAGGTAAATGGCTTAATCTGGGTTTACATGTAAGAGACAAACCCTCTGATGCTAAATGTGTCGGTCTGCCCGTGCCAAGTGGTTGCGTTATCTGGATTGGCTATATAATATAGATGCTGGTATGTACCCACTGATGAATATACTGATTGTCTGGAAACATTGATACCTATTAATTATACAACAATAACCAGTCGATTTTTAATTAAATACTTAAATATTCCTAAAGTTATATCTGTAACCTAAATCGCCTATAAATATGAAATGCAACCAAAGATTTGATCAGTTTTTGTATTGCTAAGCAAGTATGTAGCCGAATTATATGCTTTAACAAAAACAGTTAAATTGCGAGCTCCACTTAGGTGAATCCTTTTCAGGTACGAACATTTATTGCATTCCAATGACGATGTACGGTATTTGCGTGCTTAGGTTTTTTGGGAAACTCGCACCTAAACTTAGCACTAATGACGGCTCGGGAAAAGGAAAAAATATATACTTCGGCCTCGGAAGTCCCGCAACCCCTTCGCTAATGTTACGCTTTGAGGGGCGTTTTTGTCGTTTTCAATTTAATACTTTGAACCAGAAACAAGCGGTGCTTTCAATATGGCTTTCGAATGGAACCGTCAAAAAATGTGTGTGTTAGTTTTTATGATCAGGACAATTTGGCAGATTATTTTATTATTGCGGGTAAACAGATCAACAGCGGACAAACAGATTCAGCTCACTTATTTAGCTCGTCCTCCACGCTGTGGATATTATCAGGATTCGCGACGCCGCCACCTAGAGGACCTCTGACGCTTCGTCCAGTCAGATGTCAACTACAGTTCGTCAGCTGCTCAGAATCTAAATATAAAAGCAGCAGAAATATTAAATAATATGTCGAACAACAGTGAATATCTCAACGAATATAATAATTGGCGGGTATAGAAAAAAGAGAGACTTGGTTGGAATTTTTCTTATTGGATTAATTAATAATCAGTATCAGTGAGCTGTCCGGTAAGAAGTTTATTGTGAAGTCTTAGGTCGAATTAAATACGATGAATGAACCAGTGTTCTCTCTCATCTCACGAGCCAAATCTTCATAGAAAGGTTGTCGAAACTTTGCTTTATACGGCTCTTTAATGTAATGTAAGGTCGGCTGGACTAAACCATATTAAAAATATATTATGCATGCTTATATAAGCATATGAATTGATTCGAATGCACAAAAATATGGGACTATAAATCATTTTTCTGTTATTCTTACAACGCGATATAGACATTTAAAAATGCTTGGATTTTTCATGTATTAACTATTTATAATTAGTATATACCGCTATTGAAATAAGAATACTCCATACTCAATACTCATTTATTCATATAAAAATTATACAAGTCAACATTATTACAAACATAATCCATGGAAATGATTCAATATAAAATATAAAACTTAATACACAATAAATTCAATTTAAACCAAATTTAGGCTTATAATATACCGATTATTAGATTGAAGAATTGGTTTTAAAAATATATATGTAGATCTTAAATGAATTTTTCATTGGATGTCATGTAGGTGTTAATTCGCTTGAAGTGTCATTGAGAAATTCATCATCATACGACATGACTTGTTATGTATGGCTTACCGGTGTAAACACTTAGATGACATGTATCTTTTTCTATTTATTTTATTCAATTGTTTGTAAATACACTGTTGGTCCCCAAAATATCTTAACACAATTTTAAGACTGAAGCAAAAATATCTAAAGTGGATGTAATCTACACAGATTTTTCGAAAGCCTTTGATAAAATTAATCACAACATTTTAATGAAAAAACTTTGGGATATAGGTATTCACGGCGATCTTTTTAGATGGATAAAATCATATCTAACAAACAGGACACAGGCGGTATCGGTAAAGGGTTACATTTCTAGCTTCACACCAATCAGTTCTGGGGTACCCCAGGGATCCCACTTGGGACCGTTGCTGTTTACCCTGTACATAAACGATATTGCCAAATTTATCAAAAAATCTAGTCTTTTACTCTATGCCGATGACGCTAAATTTTATAAAGTTATAACTTCAGATGACGACTGTAGGGACCTTCAGTCCGGTATATACAATATTGAAACCTTTTGTCTAACCAATCAACTATTTTTAAATTCTTAAAAATGTTTTGTAATTACATACTCTCGTAAACATATTCCCTTAAATTATGAATATAAACTCTATAATAACAACATTACACGCGTAATACAAATTAGAGATCTCGGTGTTATTCTCGATAACAAATTACGATTTAATTTGCACATAGACCACATTCTAAACAAAGCGTATAAACAACTGGGTTTTATCTTGAGAATTGGCAGACCTTTCTGCCACGCCTTAACATACAAAGTCTTGTACTACAGCTTTGTTAGAAGTCACCTGGAATTCGCAAGTACCACCTGGAACCCTATGTACGTTACTTATGTTAATCGCTGAGAAAGAATACAACAGACATTTGTGAAGGCCCTTGATCATAGAACTGGACACGATATATATAATTACAGGGCTTCTTCCTTGCGTTACCAAATTTCTTCCTTGCAGAGCCGTCGTTATCAACTCGATGCTATTTTTTTATGGAAAATCCTCAATAACCGTGCGGACTCCCCTTATTTGCTGGAAAATATTTGCTTTAGAGTGCTGAAAAGATTTACACGTAATAAAGAATATTTCACATTCCGAAATGTACGACCAGTTATGCTCAAAACACTTATAATAAGGCGTAGCACCAGTAACTACAACACTCATTTTCATGAAATAGACCGGTTTCTAAATTCCTCAATGGTGTCGTTTAAGAACCAGATAAAAAACGGATTTTTTTTTTAATAAATGCATTTTTATTTTTATTTCACATACTATAAACATTTCACTTTTCTTTTCTTTTATTCAATTTTTTTTTTCCTTACTTTCGTTATTTAGTTCATTCATGTTTTGTTTGATTGATATGTATTAGTATGCTAGCTATGTATGTGCTTAACTGTCTGCGTAAAAATAATACTAATGATAATAATAATAATAAAACAGTGATTATTATTATTATTTTGTTATTTAGTTAATTTTGTCGGATCTATAGGTCTAAGCTTGATTGTTTTTATTTGATAATTTGTATGTGTGACTGTTTGAATCCAAAATAAACGAGAAATAAATAAAGTACTATGTCTTTACAGTGGTCGGTCTGATTACCTAAAAACCTCGTTTAAAATATAAACGAGTTTCCCGTTTACCACAGAAATGTCTAAGAGAAATTTCCAGAGGTTAATGTAATTAGTTGTACCCCCTTACATAGAACTGTTCTCTTCGCCCCGATTCCTTTTTTTTAATGTTATTATTTTATCCATGGAATTTAGGTTATAAATGTACTTGGTTATTTCGTTCTACTGTTCATAATAAACTGCCACATGTTGTAAAATCGCCACCTTCTTATTTAAAAACAGTCTTTATAAATTATGAAAAAGTATTAAATTATAATACTAATTGTTATCAAAAGTATTTAAATTTATTCAATTTAATAAAACATCTAACCAAAAACATTTAACCTTGCCGACCAAACATTCATAGTATATCATAAAATATAAAAAAACAATCTGTTAAAATCTAAAATGATTTAAACAAAATGTGGGCCCACAATCTTCAGCTGCTTATTCATCAAATAAATAATAATACAAATTAACCATATCAAAGAAGAAGACAATAACTAGTTTTTATGTCGCAAATTATCTTGAAGATTGTGTGCTCGAAACGTTTCATCCCAGGCCCTTCCATTATCATTATGTACTTTAGATGGAAGTAACACCTATGTAGTATCGGCCTTTCACCTAACAGTATCCCTTACTAAGTTTTTACTTATTAAGGCGGAAATAAAGCTCAGTAAGTGGCCTTAGTATATAAGAGCCAGTCACGTGGCAAATGCTGTTGAGTGCATGAAGAGAACTTTTTTTACTACTTTCCGCGCTGTGGAAACATGGAACAAAATAACAATAAAGCTGCGATTGTAAATGATATTTACGTTTCATATAAAAATGATGAATTGTTCTCGAGACAGTTGTATGTTGACACTGGCGCTTAACTTCTAAATATATATTTTTTTAAATTTTGGAATGGTCATTAAAAAAATGTTACATTATACATTTTAAGATCAGTGTAAAAGATATATTTTTTACAGATTGTTTATTTTTGCGATTAACTCAACACTTTTTTTTAATCGACGGTTTCTCACTATTTGAGTCCTGTTCCCGCGTGACCACGGTTTATCTCGTTCAGTATCGTTTGTATTCGGCGGAATTACCGACGCGACGCTAACAAACTGCACGCGATCGCGCCACGTCCCCGTTCGGACGGCAACAAAAACACGAGTAGACATTGCTTCGTTCGGCGGCGGGGCGCGGTGGCTGCACGGCGGCGGGGGCGCGGAGCGGGATAAGTTTAAATATTGCTCCTAATTAGAAGCCTCTTCGGGCGATCTTGTTAGCTTGCTGGAGGCGGTCGCAAATCATCTGAGACGTCGCTTGCTCGTCCCAATTATTTGATTATGCGATACAAAGATAAATTTACGTGCGTAATATCGCATACATACAAAAAATCACGCCGCTTTTTTCCGCAGGGTAGGCGAACATTAAAAAAAACGTTATGAGGTACGAAAACATTCTTCCATCGCTACTTCAACCATTATATGTGTTAATAAATGCTCTACGATTTCGATTGCTAAAGGTGCAGTAGGAGACAAACAAAAGTATGCACTTTCGGTTAAAGAAAAAAATCAACAAGCGCAATGCGTTGCCTTTAGCGATAATTATCTAATGCGTGTTGGTGAAAACGTCCAATATTTAACTATTAGGCATATATGATGGAAAGGTTTATATTGTTAGTTTTAGCATTTAACCGGAAGTGTATACTTTTTTTCATCTCCTACTGTACTTGGCCTTTGAAAGCGGCTTGGGGTTGAACAATGTAATCGTACTTTCATCGTAACTTATGTAGTGTCAACGCTTATTGAGAAAATGAACATTCACTGACATGACTTTGACCCACATACATTTTCCATACAAATGCCAATTTCTACTGTGGCGCCGAGGATGATGCTCTCCGTGCGTATTCTTCAAGCTTCGACTATCTTTATAAAAGTTCTAAATATGACCCGTTCAAGGCACTATAATCTCAGAAAGACGCAAAGCACAACATGAGTAGGTTGTTTTTTTTCTTAAACACAAAGAAAAAACCAGCAGTGTCGCAAACACCCGAGTGTTTATATTAGATTGGAGGGGCAATTATTGCACAAACTACTCTATGGTGATAGACTCATCTCAGTTAATAGTTTACTAAGTTGCAACAGGTTAGGTTCGTTCAGCTCATTAAAGTCTACGTTATCTTCGAAAACCAACCTTCAAGTTTAGCCGTTCGTCACTGCAACAATAGGCGCGCTCAGCAGAAAACTCATCAGGGCGGCGGTGCGGGGCGTCCGCAAAAAAAATCCGAGCGTTTATCGCCTACGGGCACGGATAGGAGCGGAAATTATGGGACAGTTCGGACGCGTCCGCACGAATACATTCCGACTCGCGTCCAGGGGCGATGCGGGCGGAATCAAAGCTAAAGATATCGCCGGCGGCGGAAGCCTTCCCACCAGCGAGTAAGGAAAGAAGAGAGTGGCGATGGAAACTCATTCATATGGCGGCAGCCAAGCCGCGTGTTAGTGCAAGGCCATTCTCAAAGGTTGCACTAAATAGCGTCTTGTGAAGTTATTGAGTGTTCTTACGTGTCGTTGGAACTCGAGAACATCGGTAGTGAGCGAATTCGTAAGTAAACTGTCTGGCCGGCCCTAACGTCAGTATGTATACTCACTTATTTTTACCAAACAGTGGCTACACCGCCGCCATACGAATGAGTTTCTATTCCCACTTCTGTCCTTCCTTGCTCGCGGTTTCCGACCGACCTCTATCGAGCTTTCGGACCGACCCGCGTACACGTATCCGATACGCGCTGAAGGGAACTTTTTTGCTTATTTCGCCCTCATTAATTCGGGGTTCCGCTTAGAACGGTTTTTTTTTTGTTCTGTATCGTTAAGTCTTATGTATTTTGTGACTGTTTTCTTTCTGATTAAACAGTAATGTTGAAAAAAGAGATGATTACGTGCCTAGAAGGGGTTTTGGTTTGCATGAAAGTATTTGGGCGAATACTGAAAACCTTATTTACTTTTGCAGTAGGAATCCTCTTTGGAATAACAATCTTGTTGAGCGGCGACTTACGTTTAGTCCACTCAAAAGTACAAGCGGTTTACTCGACCAGAAATAGCAGTTTTTTTTACTTAAACTTTATGACTTACTAGCTGCGGTACCCGGCTCCGCTCGGGTTAGTGTCGGCTAAATTATCTCATGGATAAAAAGTAGCCCACATGACTGGTCCAAAATAGGGTCAAACTGGTCCAGGACAATGTATCCATGTACCAAATTTAATCAAGATCGTTCGAGCCGAAATAGCATGATTTAATGAGAAACATCCAATAATTCCCATTTAGAGCTTCGTTGACGTTTGGTGGCTATTTAAAAAAAAATATTTGCCGCGAGAACCTTTCTGCACTTTCACTGCTACATTGCTTACCTAGTAAGTAACGTGTAACGTAGGTAAGTTTTGCGTGGAATCCAACCCACAGCCAGCCTCAACATCGAAAACAGTAACCCATCTCGAACCTGACTGCTCCCAGAGATGCTATACATTGATAAAATACGCACATAAATCAGGTAAGTGGTTCGCATGTTATAAGACTTTAAGACTCACTACTTACCCTTCTGGTAATGAAGCGTTATATTATGTAATCTATAAGTTTTTAGTAGAATCAGGCTAGACGTAGATACAATGCACATCTAACCCCTATTTTCACCACCTCCAGTTACCTGAAATCCGATAGTTAACTTTCAGCTACATTGCATGTTTGTATGATGTAACCGAAAGATAACTTTGGGATTTTTGTAGCTGGAGGTGGTGGAACCGGGCGTAAATCGAGTAATTGGTTCTCAAGGATTTTATTCTGTTGGTCGCTCCTCCGGCGATTTAGCGTGATGCCAAGTAGTCCTAAAGTTGCAGGAAATACCAAGCCGTACTTCAGTAAAAGTAAGCGCTGCCGCCGCAAAGCCGAGCCGTGCATAGCATTGCAGTTTGTATGACAGCCCCATCTTAGCGTAAGCGGAACTGAATTCTATTTAGCCAATCCTAATTCCCGGGTAGTTAAATGTACATGTACTAAGTTTTACAAATCGCTAGTGCCTTAAAAATTCGCCAAACGGACACCAAACAGTCACGACGTCTGCCCTCCCCCCGCCGCCGCTCCCCGCCACCGCCCCCGGCTCCTCTCCCCCTAGTGTGAAGTATCGCTACCGGCATCGTTTTCGCAGCCCCGTGAAAGTTCTAAAGCCCATGGGCACATAAATTGTAGCCTATGTGTTATTCTGATGTATAAGCTATATTATTGTAAAGTTTCATTAGAATCCATTCAGTAGTTTTTACGTGAAAGAGTAACAAACATCCATCCATCCATCCATCCATCCATCCATCCATCCATTATTACAAACTTTCCCCTTTATAATATTTATTAGATAGGTTTTTATATGTATTGGTGTAGTAGTATTGGTTTATTATTCATGTTTCATATTTCCATAAAACTCCTTCGTAGACGATAGCTGTAAGATATGATTGGATAAAATAACAAAATACTGCATGCTTGTTTACCCAGTAGGGTAGGGGTTAACGTCTGGTTTCTTGCATCGGAAGACCTCGGTTTCGAGCACCTGCAAACCAAGGTGACCCGACATCTTTATTTTTAACATGAGATTGAAATGTACATTTTAATAAAAACTACAGATTTCTTTTTGTGGTTCGGAACCCATGTTGTTCCCCGGAACATGTGTTGAGTTCACCCGGGTTGGGATCGTCATATTGAATGAAAGAGGATAGAAATGGCAATTAAAAATCGTCCGTATTTTCTGTCTCGTTTAATGTAGCCATACTCATAAAAATGAAAGCTCCGGGCATGGAAGCTTATTCCCTCGGGATTGCGGTGTGTTGAGCTAATATCTTAACAAAAGGTGTGATTTTGTCCACCCATGTCCTTTTCTATAAAACAAATATCCTTTAGTACGATCTTAACTTCCTAGTTGGAATCACTGAATCACATGCAGCGGTGTGCACCAGCGATGGGTAATTCCAACTCTAAAAAGGAATGCATTTACTTTCCTACTCCACAAGTCTGTAATACCTCTCCGGAAGGTGGATTATCTCCTCGGAGGTGTTCTACGGTACTTCGACAACCCGCAAAAACTAACCTCTACTCCGAAATGGCTATAAATACATTCCGGAATACTTATACGCCCACTCCGGAGTTAATCTACCCAGAATGGCTATAAGCCCATTCCGGATTGGTTATAGCCCACTCCGGAGTGTTTATAAGCTCCGAAATGGTCAACACCTGAATCACTCAACGCCAAAAAGCTAAACTCGAGTTGACCATTGAGTGACGTTTTCTGATTCCAGTCGCTCCATTCGTGTTTGTTATTTTGTAAGAGATTTCAATTTATTGAAAAACGAGTGCGCGCGTTACCACGCCTCTCTCCCCTCATCCCGGTTGTTGCTTACCAGTATGTTATACATTATATTATTCTTATATATTATAGACTTATGGTAATTCTGGAGTAGTTTTGAAATTGAACATTCCACAAGAATGCATTCCCCTATGGAGCCGGAATGACCCTAACATTGGATATTCCGGAGTGGCTTTGTAAAAATTCCGGATTGGGTCATTCCGGAGTGGGTTTCCACCATTTCGGAGTAAAAGACATTGATTTAGAATGCGAATCGGAACTGGTAAATCTGGTAAGGAGTCGTTGAAGAAGTCATTAAAGCAAAGGATGCGGATTCTCGGAATGGGGTGGACTCGGAATAACCCAACACTAATGTGCACCCCAACCCAACCCTCCCGAGCTGACGGCGTCGCATATTTTCCTTGAAAAGTACACATCGCCGGCGGTCGCGTGGTTTTATTGGAGTTGGGTGCGGACGTGGTGCGCGCTGGGCGCGGCGCTCCATAAACTCGCCCAGCACGCGTTGTCGCTAGGGGCTTGGGCACCCTGGGCTTGATGCCCAGCGAAGCATCGGTTTTTTCATTGAGGTCCGTTGAAGGAGTGCCTGGAATTGCCAGGATGCGAACTCTTTCTTGCAACCCACTCGTAACACTGTCACGGTAATGAGCCGGACTTGCCCAACGTGCTTAAGGTGGCCCATCCCGCTCATCTCCCCATACAAAAGGGGAAAGAAGATCACGCCCATATTTCTTGTCAGAGATTAAAAATTGTGCATAAAATAGCTTTATTTGATCGAACTAGATGTCTGATGACCATTGGCATTGTAAAATTGTGTTTGGTTTCTAAGTTATAAGGTCCGAAAGTTCGAATTTTTCGCGCCTTTTCATACAATAACTTTGGAGGTGGATTACGCAATGATAAAGTAAGAACACCTTAAAAAGATTAGTCATCAGACATAGCTTATTTAATCAAGATTTATAATCTATTTGGTTTTTGTTAGATTTTTGACTACAGCGGTCGTGGTTTACTTTTAGCTATAAGTCGTTTTGAAATTAAAATTTTTGTAAATCTTACCAAATCATACGCTATGCACATTGTCTTTTTTGTGGACATGTTGAATCTTCCTCATCACGGAGCCTGTCTTATTCTTTGAAACAGAGAAGGTCCCAGAGCGCAACAGCACGGTTTTGTACCGTGGCCGCGAATGAGTTAGGCCCGCCGGGTTGGGCCACGTTAAGATTGTCTAATGGATTGTTCAATATTCGTACATGTTGTTAAATGCTGCTATACTGACAGGAGACGACGTCTTTCTTGCATGTCCTCAACGGTGACCAGCGAAATTGAAGAGGTAAATATGCTCAACACTAATGGGTGGATAGCATCGTTGGCAAACAGTATATTTATTTTATTAAAATCATGATCTAGACATCTACATGTGTACGTAGAACTAGATGAAAACCAAAAAACAAAATCTTCATTTAGACCAATAATGATTTTCCTAATGAAATAAGTCTTGGGCGTCTGTTTGCATGAAACAGCCATGAGCATTTTAATTTGTCTGTAGCTTATATGTAGTCTGGTAGTTAAAAATTTCAATTGGCAGGGATGCCATTTTTGTTATGCCATCTTTATCAAACAAGTTTAAAAATAAAGCAGTGTATTTCTCTAAGTAAAACTTGCCTACATGGTATGTGGTTGGGTTAAAAGAGTGTCTTTACCTAATACCAATTACTAATACCCAACACCAACTCATCAGAGACAATGAAAATATACCACTTGATAAATGGTAGGTACTCATGAACAGACCAATAAAATGAATCCACCAAACCGAATGACCGAAACACTATAACAGTTAATTGCAATTTCCGTTACAGCTTTCCATAAACAATACCTACAGCCTCTATAAAACAATAATTGCAGGGCGCCGCCGGGGAGGGGCGGGAGGTGGGGGGGGGGCGGGGGCGGTCCGTGGGTCCCACACCACCGACACGGCCGACCAATTAGTCCGAGGCAAATCATTCAGCTAACACATTCGTTTTTCGCAGGCCCTGATACAAATTGTCCGCACTGATTTAATAGGACATTCTGTCGGTTAGTGACAACGACTAGCTAATCATATACATATATTTATATAAATACTAGCAGCCCGTCCCGGCTTTGCACGGGCATCATATAATTTAAAGTAAATCTTATTTTGACACTATGATTCACAAATAAACCCTTTTTACGTAGAGTTCCTACATTGAAATATTTGAAATACAAAAAAAACTTAGATATTATTATTAGATGATTATTAGATATTAGAGAAATAATACATTCAAAATGCTATAGGGAGAACCGCGGCCTCCGACGCACTATTTATAGGCACGCTCCCGCCGCCCCGGCCGGCCGGTACCCGCAGCAAACGCTACGTCCCGCAATTTTTAAATCTGTAATATCTTCGAAAATATTCATTTAAATCATATTTTGTAGAGGGCCATATAGATCTATATTAAATCAAAAATGTATTTAAGATATTTCGTTGGATAAGGATTAATGCTGTATTGGTTAAAATCGCTTCGAAAATTAGCCATTATTTGTCGTAAAAAGTAAATGAAAAAAATATATTATTGTGGGATATCCATAAGAGATAGACATATACCATCACGGAGTTTTCTGTAGACCTTTTCAATGTGTACAATACTTAGTACATTATTTTGATAAATCTCGTAGGGTTCAGCCTGCGCGAATTTTTTTACGACATCACATTGGAAACCTCAAAAATAACAGTATTTCTCCACTATTTAATGGATGTTATTATACATATAAACCTTCCTCTTCAATCACTATATCTATTAAAAAAACCGTATCAAAATCCGTTGCGTAGTTTTGAAGATTTAAGCATACATAGGTATATAGGGATATAGGGACAGAGAAAGCGACTTTGTTTTATACTGTGTAGTGATGTAACTTGCCCTGACATGTTTGTCTGTTTAACAATAGCTTTTTTCCCATTAATTCGAGGTTTGTGTCTTATTAGGCTTACGAATCATTGCCATCCAAATGCCTTAGGGTCGGATTAATACGCGAAATCATCACCATCTAGCTGATGAATTAGATTTATTTACTTGCCCTGTTTTAAATCTGCTGGTCTTGGAGATAGCTTTCGGGAATCAAGCCCGAGCGCGCTGGTGTGAAGCATAAGAATATGTTTCTTGAAAGCGAATGGAGTGGGATGGTTGTTTATGGCGCTCTATGATCTCTGCCTTACCCTCTGGTGAAGTGCGCCATAGCATGTATGGGCAAGAGCGAAGATATTGTGCACTGAAAAAAAAAATAGTGAATCTAACTGTAATTCCTATAATAACCGTCTTGCAACGTTAAAATAGAGCCAACTAAGTAGATTGATTACTCTAATTGAGGGAAAACAGTTAGTCTTACACATTTAATGTTACTTAATCTTGAATTTTTTTAACTGTGTGCAATAACGGTTTTCTCTTACTCTAAATTTGTGAAAACTGTTTCTAGCTGTAGTTTTTTTTTAAGTGAAAAGATACTACCCAATCTGTTAAAATTCATGTACCTTTTGAAACTGGACAGTCACACGTTTAATTTGTAGTCAGCCTTAATGTTGTCGATCACTTAAGTGAATTTCAAAATCATCTGATCTGTCATACGCCCACAATCCAAAGGTCGCAGGTTCGAATCCTGCTTCCGACGAATGTCACGACCAAAATCTTTTTCAGATTATTTTGTCGCTGAAACTCAAATTAATGAGATCACGGTAATGTATCCATTAAGTGTGTTATCAACTAATACTTTTGTTACACATCCTATACACACTTAGTTAGTGTACATGAGCTCTCGAAATATCCGACAAACAGGGGTGAGGCTTGTGGCCACTCCTCTGTGGTGTGGGCGGATCAGTACTCGGCTCATAGATAATTGAGCGGTCGGGATACGCCTGGCAATAGAACATACGAGTTGGTAATGATGGCTGTTAAATACGGCGCATCCCAATTTTTCATCAATAAATATTTGTTTCAATTAGACCTGTCCTTATGAATAATGTTCTGAAACATATTTACATACATTTCGAGATAATAAATTACTTGTATGACTGTGATCGATTGATCTGAATGACCAAACATAACACCTAGTTATTCCGGGGTTTAGTATGATGGTCTCTTGCTGATGCATGTCAAACTGTGTCCCTTTCTCTACTTGCTAGGTGTCACCCCCAGGGTTGGCACTATCGAATTGAATGAAATATTATCGAATCGACAGTGGAAACAAATGGACTATTTTTGACTATTTGGCTAATGCCTTAGGAGACGATGTGATATGAGTTTCCTTACATATCTATTTATATAAATATGTATACAACATATGTGCCCGCTTGCCTTTACTGTTAAAACCACGTGTTAAAACGGTTACTAATGTTGAACAGTTTAATCGATTAAAAACCTCCGCCGTCATTCAGCGACCCACAATGTGCATTACGTGATGGCCAGCCTTCCGTGAAATATAAAGCCGACACCTCCGATTTCGTTTTCCACCTGTGTTCATCCAGGCTCGATACTTTTAATATCACGAGGGGAGGATTTCGTGCAATTATTCAAATAGCATAGCTTTGATATTTATATTAATGTAATGTAAACTGAGGAAACTCGTATACAATCCACAGAAAGGACTAAGTGTGTGCTAAAATATTGATTTAAAGCGAAGTTTCTTAAATGGGCAGTGGGCTGGTCACGTTAGCCGAAGAGACGACGACCGTTGGAGTAACGGTGTCCTACACTGGCGGCCATGGACAGGAAAACGGAGTTTACGAAGACCACCCGCCGGATGGGACGACGACATCAAGTGCGTCGGCGGAAGTGGTTCCATACCGCTGAGGGCCGGGAGGACTGGAAGAAAATTGGAGAGTCCAGCAGTGGACGCAAACACACTGACTGACTGACTTCTTAACTAGCTTCGTTACGCACTCGCCTTGTAGCTTAATTTCATAGGTAAAAGGAAAACATTACATAACACTTAACTTTTTATTCGCGAATACCCATATCCATATTAATATTCACATACAGGTTGGATATTAACCCAACACACCGCATTTCCGAAGGAAACAGACGCCTTGCTTTAAAAGCACGGCTACATTGAACTGAATGGAAAGCACGTATAATATTCCATTGAACACCATCTTTTTATTCAATACAATAATTCAAATCGGACGCACCTCGACGGTCGTCGGGCTGACTACAATGAAACCAATTTTCAACGCCACCAATCGCATTGGACATACATTGTTATGGCGGTTCTCACACGGCGCAGCTTTTCGAATACTGTTTTCCATGGCGACGCTAACAGCCTCGCGCGACTGGCGGTGTAGTCGCTCGCGAAAGTCGCTTACGAATTCAGGACGCGTATCATCGAATCTTAGTTGCACTAAATAGCGTCTTGTGAAGATATTGAGTGTTCTTACGTGTCGTTGGAACTCGAGAACATCGGTAGTGAGCGAATTCGTAAGTAAACTGTCTGGCCGGCCCTAACGTCAGTATGTATACTCACTTATTTTTACCAAACAGTGGCTACACCGCCGCCATACGAATGAGTTTCTATTCCCACTTCCGTCCTTCCTTGCTCGCGGTTTCCGACCGACCTCTATCGAGCTTTCGGACCGACCCGCGTACACGTATCCGATACGCGCTGAAGGGAACTTTTTTGCTTATTTCGCCCTCATTCATTCGGGGTTCCGCTTAGAACGGGTTTTTTTTTGTTCTGTATCGTTAAGTCTTATGTATTTTGTGACTGTTTTCTTTCTGATTAAACAGTAATGTTGAAAAAAGAGATGATTACGTGCCTAGAAGGCGTTTTTGTTTTCATGAAAGTATTTGGGCGAATACTGAAAACCTTATTTACTTTTGCAGTAGGAATCCTCTTTGGAATAACAATCTTGTTGAGCGGCGACTTACGGTTCCGGCGACCTTGTTGAGTACGACTCAAAAGTACAAGCGGTTTACTCGACCAGAAATAGCAGTTTTTTTTACTTAAACTTTATGACTTATAGGTTTTTATATGTATTGGTGTAGTAGTATTGGTTTATTATTCATGTTTCATATTTCTATAAAACTCCTTCGTAGACGATAGCTGTAAGATATGATTGGATAAAATAACAAAATACTTCATGCTTGTTTACCCAGTAGGGTAGGGGTTAACGTCTGGTTTCTTGCATCGGAAGACCTCGGTTTCGAGCACCTGCAAACCAAGGTGACCCGACATCTTTATTTTTAACATGAGATTGAAATGTACATTTTAATAAAAACTACAGATTTTGAGTTCACCCGGGTTGGGATCGTCGCATTGAATGAAAGAGGATAGAAATGGCAATTAAAAATCGTCCGTATTTTCTGTCTCGTTTAATGTAGCCATACTCATAAAAAGGAAAGCTCCGGGCATGGAAGCTTATTCCCTCGGGATTGCGGTGTGTTGAGCTAATATCTTAACAAAAGGTGTGATTTTGTCCACCCATGTCCTTTTCTATAAAACAAATATCCTTTAGTACGATCTTAACTTCCTAGTTGGAAGCACTGAATCACATGCAGCGGTGTGCACCAGCGATGGGTAATTCCAACTCTAAAAAGGAATGCATTTACTTTCCTACTCCACAAGTCTGTAATACCTCTCCGGAAGGTGGATTATCTCCTCGGAGGTGTTCTACGGTACTTCGACAACCCGGAAAAACTAACCTCTACTCCGAAATGGCTATAAATACATTCCGAAATACTTATACGCCCACTCCGGAGTTAATCTACCCAGAATGGCTATAAGCCCATTCCGGGTTGGTTATAGCCCACTCCGGAGTGTTTATAAGCTCCGAAATGGTCAACACCTGAATCACTCAACGCCAAAAAGCTAAACTCGAGTTGACAATTGAGTGACATGCAAGCAATGTAAGGAGATCTTTCACATTGCTTGTGTAAATGTTTCTAGGGAAGATGTCCGCACGCGGAATGCACGCGATAGCTGGATCTGCCCTGGCTGTGCAATATCGCTTACACCGCGCGGTGATCGTTTGCTGACCCCGGTGCGATACAACCAGATGGGCTGCAGATCGGAACCCATCAGTGGAAACTCTGCCGCTGACGAAGCAAGTACTATACCGCAACACAAAACGGCTTCCATGGCTGCAGCACCCATGAACGTGGACCCAAACAGCGACCTTTCAACGGAGATCCGCTTATTACGGAAGGAGTTTGCCGAATTTAAGATGGTCCCCGCCGAGCTACGTAATATCCGGCTCGACCTCCAGAAGATGCAACAGGAGACGCGAGAGTTCATCGCCTCAGCTACTGCATCCATCGAGATGTGTCATGGCAGGATAGAAGACGTCGACAAGCGGGTCGGCGCGGTGGAGGAGCGCATCTCGGCCCTGGAGCGCCGCGAGACTGAGTCGGCCGCTCTGCGCCGCACGGTGGCGGAACTTCGCGAGGAGATCAACACACGAGATCGTCTTGCTTTGCTGAACGATATTAAAGTGTCTGGAGTTCCGGAGATAAGGGGAGAGAGTGTAGGTCACATTATGTCAATTATTGCACAAAAGATTGGTTCAACAATAGATGAGCGCGACATCGTATCGGCGGAGCGCGTCGGGCCTGGCCGTCCCGCGCTTTCAACCGCAGCAGGGGCAGCAGCGGACGGTGGCGGCCGCGGAGAACGCGGGCCGCGCCCTATTGTCGTCCGGCTGGTTCGTCGCGACGTGAGGGATGGACTTCTGCAGGCGGCGCGCTCGCGGCGCGGACTCATGTCCAAAGATATAGGTGTTCAAGGACCTAGTCACAAGATCTTTTTGAACGAGCACCTAACGCGAGAAACCGGGTCGTTGTTTCGCGAAGCCCGCATGCAGCTTAAAACGAGCTACAAATATGTTTGGACTCGAAATGGTTTGTTATATGCGAAGAAGGAGGAAGGAGGCAACGTCCATCGCCTTCGCAACGCAGGAGACCTCGCGCGCTTGCGTGGTCCTCCCGTCACAGCAGGCCTCTCCAGCAGCACCGGCGCAAGCGCTGGCATCCGCGTCGGCGCCCCCGACAATCTGGATACACTCAACTTATAAGCTCACATCTGCCTCGTCCAAAAGAGATAGTAGATTTTTTAGTTGTAGTTTATTTTCAAGTCTTTTTATGGGCTTATTTTACAAGTCATGTTATTTTCATTTATGTTCTAAATATTTTTCACACATTATACACTTATTTCTTATCACACACTCTCACCTCAAACAACACATAAACGCCAATAAGTTTAATGTAAAATATTATACCAAAATAGGTAACATACTATTTAATTTACAAAATATAAATCTTGTAACAACAATATGTAACTTACACAAGTATATATCCCCCTATCATAAACACCATATCAATACACACCCAAAAATAATCCGCAGTAATCTGATTCTAATGTCATTTTTAGTTTATTTTTGTCTTATAATTGACACTCTTAACTTATCACTTTTGTCGGCACAGTTTTATATAGTGAGCTCAGTCGTTAAAATACAGCCATCAGAACCTTTACACTATGTCTTGTATGTATTAAAACAAGTGAACAGGTAAGAAAACTAAACAAAAAAAGTGGCTGAAGTTGGCTCAATTAAATGTGAGATCGCTAGGGACAGGCAATGACGAACTGTGCGCAACGCTTGATAACCACGAACCGGACGTCGTCGCTATAAACGAGACGTGGTTAAGTGAAGGTGCTAGGCCGCCTGACGTGCCCGGGTACTTCCTTAAGCATATCCCTCGTAGGGGTCGAGGTGGCGGCGTGGGATTTCTTGTGCGAAACGGGTTGCGGGTCCGTGTCTGCGCTCACCCCCCCGCCACTCTGGAGCAAATGTGGATCGAGCTAAATGTAGGTGGCCTGCGTCTTGCGCTCGGCACGGCCTACCGCCCCGAGGAGGTGAGCGTAGACACAGCCATAGATGATCTCAGCGAGTCGATAATGGCTTTTAATCACTGTACGTATACATTCGTTCTTGGGGATTTCAATATAGACCTCCTAGATTCTCAGCATGCCGTGACAAAAAAATGGAACTCCTTCATGGAAGCTTTCAACATGATCCAGCTTGTCGAAGAAGCTACTCGAGTTACACCGACATCAAAAACATTGATTGATCATGTTCTTACAGACTTACCCCGATCACTCCTTAAACACCAATCAATTCATCATAATAAGGATCTCAGTGATCACGGTCTAGTTCTATTGGAATTTACTATTGAAAAGCCTAAACCCTCACCAAAGTATATTAATTTCAGAAATATCAACAAAATAAACTTGAACGAATTCGCACTAGACCTTAGGAACATTTCTTGGCAAGATATACACCAGGAAATGGACTTGTCCAGGAAAGTCGACAAATTTCAAAATAATATAATAAATCTTTTCGACAAACATGCTCCCCTAGAAACAAAATTGTTCACATCCCCTCCGAAACCCTGGCTGACCACCAATGTCAGGTTTATGATGGAACTTCGAAACAAAGCACTTGTTAGAGCCCGTCGCACAAAGAAGGAATCACATAAAAAATACTATCGCGATCTAAGAAATTTAGTTACTACAACATTGAGACTGGAACGAATTTCCTATCATAATCACAACGTAAATTGTCTTCTAAAGGACCCTAAGAGACTTTGGAAAAATCTGAAAAATACCTCTCTTGGAATCAGAGTCCAAGACAATATACCAAACTTTTTAAATGATCCTGATACAATTAATGACAATTTTCTAAATTTACCTGGTCACCTTGCCACTGATCAGGATCTAGTAAACTATTACAAAAACAACGAATTTACGCATGCAAATTTTGATTTCACAAAAGTTGACCAAAAACAAATTTCAAACATTATTGAAGGTATTAAAAGCAATGCATGTGGTCATGACTCTATTACAAATAAAATGATACAACTCACTTTACCAGACACTCTTGAAACGATTACTCATATTATAAACTATTCACTTACTAATTCAATCTTTCCTGACACATGGAGGCTAGCTGTTGTGAAACCCATCCCTAAAAAGGAAAATATCACTGACTTCAAAGATTTACGTCCAATTAGTTTGCTTCCATTCTTATCTAAAATCTTAGAAAAGATAGTAAATAAGCAAATCACAGAATATATTTCGAAACAGTTAGTAATTCCCTCCTTTCAATCTGGATTCAGAGCCCAGCATAGTACTTCTACCGCCCTAATTAATGTGAAAGACGAAATTCTTACAGCTATGGATGAAGGTAAGGTTACTGTGCTGGTATTACTGGATTTTTCTCGAGCTTTCGACTGCATTAATAGGGAAATTCTGATAGCTAAACTTACTTTTTATGGATTTTCTGATAAAGCTGTACAATGGTTCCTAAGTTTTCTCACAAATCGGCGGCAAATGGTCGCTAGTTTAGACAGCAACGGGAAAACAAGACTATCCAAAGAAAAAATAATTCATAGAGGAGTACCGCAAGGCTCAAGTCTCTCGCCAACCTTGTACAACATATACACTTCCGACCTTCCACTTACGCTGTCTAAATGTAAATATCACATGTACGCGGATGATACTCAACTTTGGTACTCATTTATTCCAACAAATAACGCTCCTTTGGCAATAAATCATATAAATGAGGACCTAAACAATATTTCGGACTGGTCACGAAAGCATAACTTAGTACTGAACCCCACTAAGTCTTGCTACCTAAGTGTAGGAACTAAACGGCAAGTAGAAAACTTATCTCAAATGACGTATGCAATAACTCTTGAAGGACTCCCTTTACAGCGAGTTGAATGTGCACGAAATCTGGGTGTTATATTTGATCAACATCTGAAATTCGAAGAGCACATTAGAAATAAAGTAAAGACTTGTTTTTTCCGACTCAAAACGCTGTATCCGTTAAGAGATTATTTATCAGTTGATCTACGAAAACTTCTTGTCGAGGCTCTAATATTATCGTTGCTTGCATATTGTGATACGCTTTACGGTCCTAGTATATATATTAAAACAGAAAAACTAGTACAGAAAGTACAAAATGCTTGTGCACGATACTGCTTCAGAATTCCCAGGCGAGAACATGTGACCCCTTATCTTAACCAGCAGTACATCCTTAAAATGACACAACGTAGGGAGTTGCATCAGCAGTGTCAAATACATAAAATCATTAACGAGCAGAAACCTGATTACCTTTACAGTAAATTGAAATGGTCAAAAAAGGAACACGCATACACCACTAGAGCTAGCTCACATCTGCTAATGGTGCCCAAACATCACTCTGTGGCTTTTGAGGGAAGTTTCAAGTACGCAGCAACAAAGTGCTGGAATAACTTACCGCCACCGATAAAAGAAGTAAAAAATTTTAGACGATTTCGTTTAATGTGTAAGAAATCTTTATTATTAACCCAAAAAGCAGTTTAAATTTCACCTCATATTTTTTACTAGCTCCATACAATTTATTTAGACATGTAACAATTTTTACTTTTCGCATTGGACATATATATCATTATTGTTATTATTATGTTTTATCTTTCCTTACCTACTTCAACATATATATTTTTTCTGCAAATTGCGTATAGTGCACGCTTCACTCAAACGCCCAACATCACTAACAAATATTTGGATCCTAAATAAATATTTAAAATTGGCAATCTAAAAATGTGTACACACTTCCACTGACGCTTCTGTAGGTGGCGGTGGCGGAAGACCAGCGGCCAGCGGGTTCGCCCCTGCTGACATCCAGCTGAGCCACAGCCATTTTTCACACATCACACAACGCATAATTGATATCCCTTTACTTGTTTCCCACAACTGTTTTTAATTGTATTTGCCACTGTATAGCAATTATTGTACTGTTGTGTGTGAAAATAAATAATTTTATTATTATTATTTTATTATTATTATTCTGATTCCAGTCGCTCCATTCGTGTTTTTTATTTTGTAAGAGATTTCAATTTATTGAAAAACGAGTGCGCGCGTTACCACGCCTCTCTCCCCTCATCCCGGTTGTTGCTTACCAGTATGTTATACATTATATTATTCTTATATATTATAGACTTATGGTAATTCTGGAGTAGTTTTGAAATTGAACATTCCACAAGAATGCATTCCCCTATGGAGCCGGAATGACCCTAACATTGGATATTCCGGAGTGGCTTTGTAAAAATTCCGGATTGGGTCATTCCGGAGTAGGTTTCCACCATTTCGGAGTAAAAGACATTGATTTAGAATGCGAATCGGAACTGGTAAATCTGGTAAGGAGTCGTTGAAGAAGTCATTAAAGCAAAGGATGCGGATTCTCGGAATGGGGTGGACTCGGAATAACCCAACACTAATGTGCACCCCAACCCAGCCCTCCCGAGCTGACGGCGTCGCATATTTTCCTTGAAAAGTACACATCGCCGGCGGTCGCGTGGTTTTATTGGAGTTGGGTGCGGACGTGGTGCGCGCTGGGCGCGGCGCTCCATAAACTCGCCCAGCACGCGTTGTCGCTAGGGGCTTGGGCACCCTGGGCTTGATGCCCAGCGAAGCATGGGTTTTTTTCATTGAGGTCCGTTGAAGGAGTGCCTGGAATTGCCAGGATGCGAACTCTTTCTTGCAACCCACTCGTAACACTGTCACGGTAATGAGCCGGACTTGCCCAACGTGCTTAAGGTGGCCCATCCCGCTCATCTCCCCATACAAAAGGGGAAAGAAGATCACGCCCATATTTCTTGTCAGAGATTAAAAATTGTGCATAAAATAGCTTTAATTGATCGAACTAGATGTCTGATGACCATTGGCATTGTAAAATTGTGTTTGGTTTCTAAGTTATAAGGTCCGAAAGTTCGAATTTTTCGCGCCTTTTCATACAATAACTTTGGAGGTGGATTACGCAATGATAAAGTAAGAACACCTTAAAAAGATTAGTCATCAGACATAGCTTATTTAATCAAGATTTATAATCTATTTGGTTTTTGTTAGATTTTTGACTACAGCGGTCGTGGTTTACTTTTAGCTATAAGTCGTTTTGAAATTAAAATTTTGTAAATCTTACCAAATCATACGCTATGCACATTGTCTTTTTTGTGGACATGTTGAATCTTCCTCATCACGGAGCCTGTCTTATTCTTTGAAACAGAGAAGGTCCCAGAGCGCAACAGCACGGTTTTGTACCGTGCCCGCGAATGAGTTAGGCCCGCCGGGTTGGGCCACGTTAAGATTGTCTAATGGATTGTTCAATATTCGTACATGTTGTTAAATGCTGCTATACTGACAGGAGACGACGTCTTTCTTGCATGTCCTCAACGGTGACCAGCCAAATTGAAGAGGTAAATATGCTCAACACTAATGGGTGGATTAGTTGGCCAACACTGTTTGCCAACATCGTTGGCAAACAGTATATTTATTTTATTAAAATCATGATCTAGACATCTACATGTGTACGTAGAACTAGATGAAAACAAAAAAACAAAATCTTCATTTAGACCAATAATGATTTTCCTAATGAAATAAGTCTTGGGCGTCTGTTTGCATGAAACAGCCATGAGCATTTTAATTTGTCTGTAGCTTATATGTAGTCTGGTAGTTAAAAATTTCAATTGGCAGGGATGCCATTTTTGTTATGCCATCTTTATCAAACAAGTTTAAAAATAAAGCAGTGTATTTCTCTAAGTTTTAATGCCTACATGGTATGTGGTTGGGTTAAAAGAGTGTCTTTACCTAATACCAATTACTAATGCCCAACACCAACTCATCAGAGACAATGAAAATATACCACTTGATAAATGGTAGGTACTCATGAACAGACCAATAAAATGAATCCACCAAACCGAATGACCGAAACACTATAACAGTTAATTGCAATTTCCGTTACAGCTTTCCATAAACAATACCTACAGCCTCTATAAAACAATAATTGCAGGGCGCCGCCGGGGAGGGGCGGGAGGTGGGGGGGGGCGGGGGCGGGGTCCGCGGGTCCCACACCACCGACACGGCCGACCAATTAGTCCGAGGCAAATCATTCAGCTAACACATTCGTTTTTCGCAGGCCCTGATACAAATTGTCCGCACTGATTTAATAGAACATTCTGTCGGTTAGTGACAACGACTAGCTAATCATATACATATATTTATATAAATACTAGCAGCCCGTCCCGGCTTTGCACGGGCATCATATAATTTAAAGTAAATCTTATTTTGACACAATGATTCACAAATAAACCCTTTTTACGTAGAGTTCCTACATTGAAATATTTGAAATACAAAAAAAACTTAGATATTATTATTAGATGATTATTAGATATTAGAGAAATAATACATTCAAAATGCTATAGGGAGAACCGCGGCCTCCGACGCACTATTTATAGGCACGCTCCCGCCGCCCCGGCCGGCCGGTACCCGCAGCAAACGCTACGTCCCGCAATTTTTAAATCTGTAATATCTTCGAAAATATTCATTTAAATCATATGTTGTAGAGGGCCATATAGATCTATATTAAATCAAAAATGTATTTAAGATATTTCGTTGGATAAGGATTAATGCTGTATTGGTTAAAATCGCTTCGAAAATTAGCCATTATTTGTCGTAAAAAGTAAAGGAAAAAAATATATTATTGTGGGATATCCATAAGAGATAGACATATACCATCACGGAGTTTTCTGTAGACCTTTTCAATGTGTACAATACTTAGTACATTATTTTGATAAATCTCGTAGGGTTCAGCCTGCGCGAATTTTTTTACGACATCACATTGGAAACCTCAAAAATAACAGTATTTCTCCACTATTTAATGGATGTTATTATACATATAAACCTTCCTCTTCAATCACTATATTTATTAAAAAAACCGTATCAAAATCCGTTGCGTAGTTTTGAAGATTTAAGCATACATAGGGATATAGGGATATAGGGACAGAGAAAGCGACTTTCTTTTATACTGTGTAGTGATGTAACTTGCCCTGACATGTTTGTCTGTTTAACAATAGCTTTTTTCCCATTAATTCGAGGTTTGTGTCTCATTAGGCTTACGAATCATTGCCATCCAATTGCCTTAGGGTCGGATTAATACGCGAAATCATCACCATCTAGCTGATGAATTAGATTTATTTACTTGCCCTGTTTTAAATCTGCTGGTCATGGAGATAGCTTTCGGGAATCAAGCCCGAGCGCGCTGGTGTGAAGCATAAGAATATGTTTCTTGAAAGCGAATGGAGTGGGATGGTTGTTTATGGCGCTCTATGATCTCTGCCTTACCCTCTGGTGAAGTGCGCCATAGCATGTATGGGCAAGAGCGAAGATATTGTGCACTGAAAAAAAAAATTAGTGAATCTAACTGTAATTCCTATAATAACCGTCTTGCAACGTTAAAATAGAGCCAACTAAGTAGATTGATTACTCTAATTGAGGGAAAACAGTTAGTCTTACACATTTAATGTTACTTAATCTTGAAATTTTTTTAACTGTGTGCAATAACGGTTTTCTCTTACTCTAAATTTGTGAAAACTGTTTCTAGCTGTAGTTTTTTTTTAAGTGAAAAGATACTACCCAATCTGTTAAAATTCATGTACCTTTTGAAACTGGACAGTCACACGTTTAATTTGTAGTCAGCCTTAATGTTGTCGATCACTTAAGTGAATTTCAAAATCATCTGATCTGTCATACGCCCACAATCCAAAGGTCGCAGGTTCGAATCCTGCTTCCGACGAATGTCACGACCAAAATCTTTTTCAGATTATTTTGTCGCTGAAACTCAAATTAATGAGATCATGGTAATGTATCCATTAAGTGTGTTATCAACTAATACTTTTGTTACACATCCTATACACACTTAGTTAGTGTACATGAGCTCTCGAAATATCCGACAAACAGGGGTGAGGCTTGTGGCCACTCCTCTGTGGTGTGGGCGGATCAGTACTCGGCTCATAGATAATTGAGCGGTCGGGATACGCCTGGCAATAGAACATACGAGTTGGTAATGATGGCTGTTAAATACGGCGCATCCCAATTTTTCATCAATAAATATTTGTTTCAATTAGACCTATCCTTATGAATAATGTTCTGAAACATATTTACATACATTTCGAGATAATAAATTACTTGTATGACTGTGATCGATTGATCTGAATGACCAAACATAACACCTAGTTATTCCGGGGTTTAGTATGATGGCCTCTTGCTGATGCATGTCAAACTGTGTCCCTTTCTCTACTTGCTAGGTGTCACCCCCAGGGTTGGCACTATCGAATTGAATGAAATATTATCGAATCGACAGTGGAAACAAATGGACTATTTTTGACTATTTGGCTAATGCCTTAGGAGACGATGTGATATGAGTTTCCTTACATATCTATTTATATAAATATGTATACAACATATGTACCCGCTTGCCTTTACTGTTAAAACCACGTGTTAAAACGGTTACTAATGTTGAACAGTTTAATCGATTAAAAACCTCCGCCGTCATTCAGCGACCCACAATGTACATTACGTGATGGCCAGCCTTCCGTGAAATATAAAGCCGACACCTCCGATTTCGTTTTCCACCTGTGTTCATCCAGGCTCGATACTTTTAATATCACGAGGGGAGGATTTCGTGCAATTATTCAAATAGCATAGCTTTGATATTTATATTAATGTAATGTAAACTGAGGAAACTCGTATACAATCCACAGAAAGGACTAAGTGTGTGCTAAAATATTGATTTAAAGCGAAGTTTCTTAAATGGGCAGTGGGCTGGTCACGTTAGCCGAAGAGACGACGACCGTTGGAGTAACGGTGTCCTACACTGGCGGCCATGGACAGGAAAACGGAGTTTACGAAGACCACCCGCCGGATGGGACGACGACATCAAGTGCGTCGGCGGAAGTGGTTCCATACCGCTGAGGGCCGGGAGGACTGGAAGAAAATTGGAGAGTCCAGCAGTGGACGCAAACACACTGACTGACTGACTTCTTAACTAGCTTCGTTACGCACTCGCCTTGTAGCTTAATTTCATAGGTAAAAGGAAAACATTACATAACACTTAACTTTTTATTCGCGAATACCCATATCCATATTAATATTCACATACAGGTTGGATATTAACCCAACACACCGCATTTCCGAAGGAAACAGACGCCTTGCTTTAAAAGCACGGCTACATTGAACTGAATGGAAAGCACGTATAATATTCCATTGAACACCATCTTTTTATTCAATACAATAATTCAAATCGGACGCACCTACAGCAGCTCCCCTACATGTATTCATATCTAAGTATTATATGTATGTATGAATATATTTTTATTGGTTTCAGCTGTCGATACCGGCTTTCCTGTATACTACACAGATCCTCATTTATTATACTTGAGAGCCTTGTTAAAAGGTAGTAGTTTTCTATTTATCGCTCATTATTTCCGCTTACGTTTTATTGCTTGTATCACATGATAATCATATTATTCGGCATACCTAGTCGTTTTATGGTTCTTACTTTGTATAAATACTTTATTAACCTAATCAATATGCTTGATTGACTTTAAATGTTATATTTTGAAAGTAAAATGCTTTTTTACAGTACTTTGAATTAAAACAATATATATCTCGCCGCGCTGTCCCTCCGTGCGTGAATGAAACCGTCTCGTTTATAATAATTTTAATTGCGCCCTCAGGGGCAGTCCATTTCCAACAAAGGACAGTACCAAGCTGAGCTCGACAGCTCACGTAGAAACATTTATCTCCCGAAGCAGCCCACGTGCGCTCGCGGTGAACGTTCGCCAGAAACTAATCATATTAACTCTGGATAAGGCCGCTAGAGCGCGCTTAATTTATATTTTGGCAGATTTGAGATGTTTGTTGTTTTGTTTGTATGTATTATTTAAATTTTAACTATTAATCCTGAAATCTTTGCTTCAGTTTTACTTATTGTTAACTGTATTCGTCGCCATCAACTTTCACCAGGACATAAACACAGTCTGTGCGTGCATACAAATATGACTTTTTTAATAATTCTAAGCCGACTCACACGAAGCTAAGAAATCGCTCGCGCCCCTAAGCCGCACAGGCTTTCATAAATCCGCGCCAACTCATGTTACGTGTGCGAGCTAAACCCAATTTACTTTCCGAGGCTTAACAAAAGTGTTTCAGAGCATCCGCCATATTTAACTATCAGGGTATAATAAAGCGCCCTCCGGGGAAGCCGCCGCATAAATCTGCTACTTATTACATTGCGTTTCTGCTCTCTAGTTACGACCATGTCGGTCCATCAATATATAAGGCTACATTTCTTATTCAGTGTGCTCCTGTTTAAAGTTTAGTGAGCTAGTTTTATTATGTTTTATATAGCAAGACAAATGAAATGAAAGCAAAAAGAAACTCTTCATACGAATTTTGTTTTTTCTGTGATTTGACCCAGAATACATTTACCGAAAAAACAAAGACATGCAGTCACAGATATTTGTAGCCTAATATTAGATACCAAATATGATGTATGTTGGAACAGCGGTTTCCAAATGATTAGTAAACTACGTTTGTATGGGGAGCGTAGCTTACGGGCCGTTCTTAAGGTGGGGCTTCCCGCTCAACAAGTTTAGAAAGAAATTATAAGAAAGTATACTCAAAACAGTTTTATTTACCTTAAATAAACACTATGCAACTGGTGCCCTTTGCGCAGTGGGATTGTGTAATGTATGTTAAGATTGTTATGTATGTTTTATCGTCTTAAAGAAGACGGTTAAACAAGCCTACATCATAAGGTTTCACCATCCGTTGTTATATTTTTAAACCTAAATTAATGTCCGTCTTCGTACCTTGTATTTTCAGCAAAACCACCGGTTTAAAAAAAACAAGGTGTATGCTCGTATATAGATTTGTATTAAAATACCGACCTATATAGACCCAATATGTCTGTGGTCTCTTATTCTTAAGTTGTAGCAAAATTTTGATATGCTTATGTCGTAATAAACTTGGTTGCAGTGACGGCACTGCGCGAGCACTGGGATGAAGCGAACGCGCGCGTGCTGCAGCGCAAGGCGCAGTTGGACGCGATGCTGGGCGACTCGCAGCGCTACGAGACGCGGCGGCGCGACGCGGACGCGTGGCTCGCGCGCATGGAGGGCCGGCTGGCGGCCATGGCGGCGCCGGCGCACACCGCCGACGTGCTCGAGCAGCAGCTGAGGGAACAGAAGGTACGGGTTCACTCAGTGGCTGACTGCTTGACTCGATGCCTCGGTTCTCAATCATCGAGGTGAAGCAACACTGGATGCGGTCGGTTTCTGGACCTGGCTGTGGTTCTAATTACATGTAAAACTGTAGGTAAACTATCGTTCATAAATGACAGTTCGTCAAAGGGGCAATGAAAATTTACCGTGTTTTCCACCCAAGTTAAATGTCGTTTCTACATGTCGCATTCTACATAAGTTAGATAATTTTCATATGTTCAATTACGTTTTTTGGTGAATGGATAATAGATATACTCGCATTTACTTCCTTCACCTGAAAACAGTTTTTTTTTTCTAAACGTTCATTGTGAATATTTTACTTAGTATCGCAACGTTGCTATTCTGTTAAAAAACCGGTCAAACGTGAACGTTTTCTCGTCCCGAGGGTTCCGACCTTGCTGGAGATGGGCGTGGAGCCTCAAGACGTACAGTAATTATTTTGGAATTTAATCCAAAGTAGCAAAAACTATTGTTTTCTCAATTTGTATGACAGTTTGAGCAAAATTAATAAGTTGGTGGACAACTACGCTTTCGCTTTTTGCGACGGAACCCTAAAGACGAAAATCCGATTTTTGTAGATTTCAATAAACCTTGTAGGCTCTTCTATTGTGAGTTAAGGCCCCGCTGGGAAAATTCACTTTCCGTCGCAAAACTAATACACTTTCCCGATGGAAAACATATTTTCCTATTCAGTTCGCATCGTCGCTCAAATGGCATTGCGATTCGTTCGAGGCAGGGCGGCCGTGGCTGTGCTGGAATTCCTTCCGCCGCTGCGACATCTGTCATTGTGTTCCTTCAGTCCCGGAAAATTTTTAAGGCGGCGACGCGATCATTTGGAAAGCAACTCAAAGTACTCTACACGCTAAATATAATCTGTATGCATACATATCTATGTGTACATTGGAAATATTTATATCTCTGGTTGATAAAGAATTGTAAATTTTGCAGGTCCTCTCGGAAGTCTTAATATCTGTTGCCTTTTGCAATGGCTGGATTCGCTTCCCAGGTACTATGCTCTCAATTATATTAGAATCTAGAGAACCAACCTGTGCAAGCCAAAAACGTTTCTATGGCAACTGACACATATACCATGGTCATAAGTTTTGTCACCAGATTTAAACTTATGAATTTAGAATGCTGACCACGAAAATAATCATAGAATTCGAATTTCGAATATTTTACGAAAATAAACATATACGCCCTATTTCAAATTTTATTCATATTTTTCAAATATGGAGTGTTCGGTTAAAGAAGACGGAGTGGCGGTTATCGCGTTACATCCATAGACCTAGCATAGCGCGCTGTGTTTCAAGACACTAGTTAGAGAGAGATGGAATACCTCTGCCTGATGAGACCACTTCTGAAATCGTTATCAGTACATTTGAGTCGCGCTTATGGAATGTGAAATGTTTTTTTGGGAAATCTTTATGATTTCTCTAGTTTTCCTTAAACAAATCATGGTGACCTGTGCATTTATAGATTAGAACGGGAGTAAAAAAACTCCGGGCAAAAACCCTTTTTTGATGGTAAATAAGGGGTGGCCCACTGATTCTTTGTGATCCAATTTCTTAACTTTTTCTCAATATTTCATAGTAAAACTTGAAACATAACTTCAGATCATTATTATGAAGCCACACAGCAATTAAGATTTGTTTTGAGTAAAATAAGAAATTTCAGTACATTTTGTATGCAACGATTTGGTCTCATCCGTCAGTTCACTATGTATGTCTTTACATTCTAAGCCTATGGTAATATCGGTGCGGTAACTGCACGCTTGATCAAAGCATATGGACCATAAACATTTGGAATAGCTATGACCGGACTAGGTATATCAGTGTGCTACGTCTTAGTTATGAAGGCCGAATTAGACAAAATAAAATTTCAGTATTCTGCACATTAAGGCGCTAGGACTAGCCAACTACTCGCGCCATAAAAATGCACCTTTAAACATGTAATAATATGTAGTGAAACGCCTCAGCAAGTCCAAATAGAACTCCAGACTGACAATGGATTGTTAATATTTTTTGTTTCCATTGTTCATTTTAATAATAATATTAAAATTAAAGTCGATTTTTCACATTAGAAATCTGAAAGTAATATGATTTCTAGATATAAGCAAAAACAGCATAAATGCATAAACAAATAAATCCATTTGCTTTTAGATTTCTACATTTAGTCAAAAAAGTTCGGAAATGGACACCATTTCCGCAATGTATATTGTAAACCGGCCAAGTGCGAGTCGGACTCGCACACGAAGGGTTCCGTACCATCGTAAAAAAAAACAAAAAAAACAAGGTTTTTTGTATGGGAGCCCCCTTTAATTTTTTTTTTTAAATCTTACCTATTTGTTGTGTAGCCTTGTTAATTTAAAGGGTGTGATGCATTAGAAGAAATGAGTAAGTAGGAGTGGTTGCCACGGACAGACCGACAGACATATATAGGGTTTCAAGGGCCCAGGGATCTTCCGATGGTTCGTTGTAATTTAATTAGGCTACAAGATATCCAGGTGGTTACGCCGGTGTATAAAGTGTGATGTGTAGAGGAGGGATCTCATGAATGTACTTGGTGGCAGCTCTGCAGCGTGTGGGGGAGGCTGTTCACAGGTTGGGAATGGGTGAATTTGTAGGGAATCGATGAATAGCGAATTAACAGACTACAGTAGGTACAAAAAAGATGTAATAAATTATAGACCATTTGAGGCACAAAACACAAACAGACAATCAAAAATACACCCTGGCATTGTCCTATTTAAGACACCTACAAATTAAGAAAATTGGGCTGTGGCGATCTAACCATCTACCTAAAATAGCCTATATTTAGAAGCACAAAGAAGACTATAAATAATTAACAATCAAGGCGGTGTTCTAACACGGCCTTAGCCTAACCTAATATCCAAATGGCCGGGGTTCCATGCCGGGAGCTCGGGGTGGGTCCGAGGTCGTGCGTAGTCGAATGGGCGGTGTCCTGCTTCAATGGGTGGTCCTGATAGACGCTCTTTGCGGTTTCATCGTAGATTTCTACGGGGGGGCTGGCGTTAGAGTATAGGTACCGTGCGGGGATCCAGCAGGCGTACGGCGACGCTGTGGTGGTGGGTCTACGTGTTGAAGATGTCGGACCGGCGACTGTGACAGGGCACGGCGGAAGCTGTGGCTGCTGGTCCACGGGCTGAAGACATCGGAAGGCGTGGGTGTGGCCTCGAAGTAGATCACGCCCGGCTGCTCACACGGATACGGAACACGGCGGCACGGCGGGCGCGCCGATATTCGCGAAGGGTGGTACGCGGACAGCTCAACCAACTTTTGGGAGCGAAAGTTTTCACATTTTGTTCATGTCGCCTGACTCCGCGGCCTCGGGACCCGCACTCGTCGGAGCACGTGGCGCGACCGTGCGTCTCAAGGTGCTGCCCGCTTCTGCTCGTGCCGCGGGCGGCGCGGCGGAGGATTGCCGCGTGTTTCGACATTCCCAATCGGCGTCGCTAAGGCCCCAGTGGCGAGATCCGGTGCAGCATCTCGCTTGCACCTTGCTGGGAGCGCTGCTGTTGCGTCCTTGTCTTGTGTCTAACGAATTTAACTCAAACGGCGCTGTTTGTGCACCAGTGCCGAGATCCGGTGCAGCATCTCGCTCGCACCTTGCTGGGAGCGATGCCGTTGCGTCCTTGTCTCGCACTCAATGCAAAAAGATAATCTCGCCCCTGGTATCGTTACGTCATAAGGCGGCGCGGCGGACGCTACAATACCCGGTTACTTAAAAAACAAAAAAAAAACAAGCAAAAAAAAAAGAATTTAAGTACCCTAGACATTTAACAAAGTGACCAGAATGTCACAGTGACTATAACATTAATTGCTGAACTATAATTGACAGTGCAAAAGTAATAATTAATACTGAAGCTAACCAAAATGTTACTAATGATAATCTTTACATCAATGTGATATCGATTGGCAAAACTGTTTTAAATTTCTAGACATTCAACAGGTTTACAATACTATAAGCCAAGCCCAATGGAATGCTAAAACATCTAAATGACAACAGAAATAGAATTAATATCGAACACAGTGTTATGACATTAACATATAAGTAACATTTTTATCAATCAGTAAAATATTTACACACATGTACAAGCTAACACATATTTACAATCCTATGGAAGCCACAGCCCAATGACTTATATCCTTTAAGTTGACTTTCATTATTAATAAAAAGTATAAGACGAGTATGAGAAGAAACATTACTAGCCGAAATTATATTCATGAATGTCTTTTTTTTTTTTTAAATAAAAACAAGAAAAGCAAGGCATAAAGAGAACAAGTTGTGTCCTTGAGTGTACTTTCAATAATAAGGAAAATTGAGATACGTATAAAAATAAACATCACTAAAGAAGTTGTATCTATGAGTGTACTTTCGATAATAAGAATTAAGACAAATAATTTAAGAAAAAAAAACATCAATAAAGGAAGTTTTGTCCTTGAGTGTATTTTCAATAATAAAAATTAAGACAAGTATGAGAAAACATTATTAAGCGAAGTTGTGTCCACCAGCATTATTAAAGCGATAGTAGGAACCACTGTGTGTTCCGGACATTATATTTCTAACATTCCGTATACTTTCTAAATACTATAATGTGTCTAGCGACATCCTACTTAAGATGTGTCACTCTGAACGCGAACTAACTAACTAACTAACTAACTAACTAAGTACCTACGCTTAAGTATTTTAATTGTATTTATATAATTAGCATGTTTATATCTTAATACAATTTGAATTTTCTCAAAATCCGTGTTTAATTTTGTCTTTCCGAGAGTTTATATGTTCAGTGGCTCACTATGCCATATTTATTTAGAGTTCCTACTCTTATTGGTCGCTATTGTGCGCCTATAAATTAATTTTAAGTTTAAACTAAAATTAGCAATATTTACAATTGTACAATTAATACGAAAGTTTTACCAACACTCACGAACGCGTTTTGAGACGCATGAAATGATTTGGCAAATAAGACTCAGCAGTCTTCAAAATGGTTTACATTAACCGAATAGAATCCTATGGGAAACGTCATTAACATTTAACCCGTAGACGCTCAAAATCCAAAATAATAAGTGCCTTTTTATAAGGGACGCTTTATAAATGTCATATCCTTGTTCTTACCTAGAGTAAATTTTATCTAAATACGACTTATAAGTATTTTTATATACAGGTATGTACAGAGAACATGTGTTGGGAGGGTATGGTTGTTTGGAACTTAAAACTAAATAATGCAACCCAACCAGTCTTATTATGCCGACTTAACATAAAAAACTGGTTGTAATTGGTGAGCCTCAGAGTGAGAACTCGTAAAACCCCTTCAGATCAAGACACGCGAACTGTCTCGTGTCTCATCTTGGCCCTAGGTAGGTGCCTAGTGCACCGCCTGTCGAGAAGCGTTAAATGGGGTATGGCCTGCACCTAGAGATTCTATAGAATTTTGCCCCCCTCATGGGAGGCGGCATCTATCACGAAATACACCATTATGTGTTTTCAGCTGAACGTGTCTGACGCGACGTGTTGCCCGTTACAGTACACTATAGCTGTTAAAAGAAAAAAAAAGAAAAGAGAAAAAAAAAATAGAGAATAACCAAAAGAACTAACATAAAATAAAGCGCGGTGAATGCGCTGTATGCCTTGTCTACGTAAGTGACTCGGTTGAGACCACTTACTAGTGACAGAGGACAGATATGGGGAAAAGGGTAGGAACCACTTGCTTACATCATCATTCACTTATCCTGTCGTATCCTTTCTTTTAAATTATCTATCATACTGGGTTGGGTAAGGTGGTTGGTGTTAGGGTGGGAGGGCGCAAGCTTGCTAGGGAATAGGGTGAGGGGTGAGGTTAAGTGAGGTGGAGGTAAAAGAAAGAGAGAGAAGAAAAAAAAACCCGACGAACGCGAGGCTGGTTTGCTTCGCGGACGTCTGTGAAAGACCCTAACCTAACTATTGGAGTATAGCTTGTTTTACTAAAAAAACTTCTCCAAGAATTACCGTCATCCATGTATCCCTTGACACCTGGCTCCTTTTTAGGGCGTGTGACACAAGATACAATTTAATAGAGAATTTAACCATTTAAAAATTTTGTAACTTATTGTTACTTAAAGTTATTGTTTAAATTTATGACCAAATATATCAAAGAAATGCAAACCAGTTCAACAAAAGTTTTAATTAATTTTTTTTTTTTTTAGTATTTAATAATATCACTCACATGTATTAGGCCTGCCTTGGAACCATCCATGTTGCCCAAAATGTATGTATTTTCAGATTTTTTCTCAAGGACCACAGATTTAATAAAACGAGGGGCTAATTTATTTGAAAAGAATTTAGCGGCGTCCGATTGAACATGGGATCGACGCCAGACTATGTCACCTACATTGAAATGTATCACTGAACGACGAAGGTTGTAGCGTTTGGCATTAGCTTGATATGCTTGAGTCAGGTTCGCTTGGATTTGATGAAAAACGCTTGCCAATGATTTTAAGCTAGTGGTCCATTCGTCGCGACCATCGATAATTAACTCCTCTAATTTAGTGAAATCTGCAAATTTATGGAATCGACCATCGAAGATGAGTTCTCTACCTGTCATTACAAAATTGGGTGAAAACCCATGGGCTAAGCTGACATGGCTATTTAAAGCTGCCTGAATCTTAGGTAAATTTTTAGTCCAGTTTCTATGGTCTGTCTCAACATAAGAAGCAATGGCTAATTCAATGGTACGATTGTGTCTTTCCACTGGATTGTTTTGTGGGAAATAGACACAATTTTTGAAAAATTTAGGGATATTATACCTTTTTAAAAGTGCCTGAAACTCGTTAGAGACGAACTGCACGCCATTATCACTTATCATACAATATGGCACGCCATAGACTAGGAAAATCTCATTTTCAATGAATTTAATTATTGACTTACTATTGGCTTTTCTAAGTGGGCATAACCATACAAATTTGGAGAAAATGTCAACTACAGTAAGCAAGTATGCGTGTCCTGAATAAGACCTCGGCAGAGGACCAATGAGATCGCAACTTAATGTTTGCATTGGAGCGTAGACCTTCTTCTGAAATAACATTTTACCATGGGGTAGCTGATTATTAGCTTTAAATGCCAAACAAACTTCACACGAACTTAAGATTGATTTGATTGAAGGAAACATGTTGGGCCAGTAATAATTCAGTTGTAACTTTTTAAAACATTTAAATGGGCCAAGGTGTGCCGATAGAGGGCTCTCGTGAGTAGCAGTTACTAGCTGTTTAATATGGTCAGCGGGAATAACTTCTTTCCATGAAAATGAATTTAAAAGATTGAATTTAGGTTTGCAAAAACGAAAGAGCTTATCGTCTTCCAACCTAAAGTTCGGGTAACTAGCGGGTGATTTTTGTATACTATTTTTTATTTTCAAAAACCACTCATCAGTTATAGGAACGTTTGGGTTGGATGAGTTTACACTTTCGATCTTAATACGTGACAACGCGTCCGGGACAACATGGAGTTTGCCTTTCTTGTGGACGATATCAAAGGAGAATTGCGAGAGCCTAGTAGACCAACGGGCGAGCCTGCCCGTGGGGTTCTCGAGTTTATATAACCATTTCAAGCTTTCATGGTCAGTCACAATCGTGAAATGAGTTCCTTCTAGGTAATGTCTAAAATGTGTGGTAGCTTCCACAATACTAAGTAATTCCCTTTCGGTGGTAGAAAAACCTTGCTCTTGTTTTGTTAGCGTTCTCGAATAGTAAGCTACGGGGTGTTCCTGAAAATTTGCGTCCTTTTGTACAACTGCTGAACCAATTCCCACTAAACTTGCATCACAGTGGAGGAAAAAGGGGGCTTCAAAATTGGGAACACATAAAACTGGGGCTGAAGTGAGGGCGGATTTTAATTTTACGAAGGCTGCCTCTGCCTCAGGTGTCCAATTAAATTTTGAATATTTTTCAGAGATGGAACTTGTGAGATTGGACAGGGGCGCCGCAATAGTAGAGAAATTTTTGATGAAACGGCGGTAGTAGGAAGCTAGTCCTAAGAAACTGCGTACATCTTTGACACATTTGGGTGTTGGAAAGTTTTTCACTGCCTCCACTTTGGCTGGGTCAGTCTTTAAGCCGAACTCGTTTATAACGTAACCAAGATATTTCAGCTCAGATTTTAGAAATTCACACTTCTTTAGGTTAACTGTTAGGTTAGCGAAATGTAAACGTTCGTAAACTTTGTCAAGGTAAGAAATATGGTCTGCAAAATTGTTGGAAATTATAATTAGGTCGTCTAGATAACCAAACACATGGTCATCGAATTCTGCACCTGGTAGTAACGCATCGACCAGGCGTTGTAAATTCTGGGGTGCGTTAGATAGCCCAAAAGGGACCACCTTAAATTGTAATAAGCCTCGGCCCTGTGAGATAATCGCTGTCTTTTCCTTAGCCGATTCTGCCAGAGGGAGCTGAAGAAATGCCTTAGATAAGTCAATGGAAGAAATATATTTTGCGTCCTTTAAATTATCAAGAATGTTATCTATGCGAGGGAGAGGATAACTACATTTTTTTGTAACAGCGTTTAGTTTACGAGAGTCCATGCAAAGGCGGAAGGAGTTGTCCTTCTTGGGTACTACTAACACAGGACTGGCCCAGGGTGACGATGATGGTTCCAGAACATCCAAGTCTATCATTTCATCTATTAATTGGTCCACTAACTTTTGTTTGTAGGGTGACATGCGATAGAACCTTTGTTTGATTGGAGGACCTTCCGTATCAATTTCATATTCAAGAAGATGCGTTCGACCTAGGCCACATTTTTCAAAAGATATGGACTCAAACTTTTCTATCGTTTTATTTAATATTAATTGTTCATCTGGAGAAAGTTTACAATTACTCGAGTTAGAAATAGAATGCAGCTGTTGCGCGTTAGAAACAGAATGCGGGGGCTGTGCGCTCTGAGCGCGATGTGTGGCATTGAGCGCTCCGGAAGAAGGCTTGGTTTCACCGACCGACGCGAGCGGCACGTACGTAGGGAGGGTGGGCGGGGGAGAATTCGGCCGATACGCTTTGCGTTCTAAGACATCTATTGACTCTTGCACAGAAGCGACGGCTATTTTGCGGGCCGACTTAATGTCCGGGTTATTATTAGACGGAATGTCGTCCAAAGCTAACAATAACTTAGTAAGTGATTCATCCAACAACTTATAATGTTTGCTCGAACGGGGGCTGTTAAAGCTAGAAATTTTACTTTTAATGATATCTAAGCTGGAAATAATATCTTTAATTTTTTTAATGGCCCCATCAATGTTTAATGAAGAAATCTGAAATTCTGACGGAATGGGGA
Organism: Incurvaria masculella; assembly: GCA_946894095.1. Lineage (NCBI taxonomy): Eukaryota > Metazoa > Arthropoda > Insecta > Lepidoptera > Incurvariidae > Incurvaria > Incurvaria masculella. Next base: position 11,399,078 of record OX335641.1, on the reverse strand, counting down.
AAGTGATTTTTTTATTTATACAGCCGGAAATTTTTTTTGATAGACCGGACTTTTCCCAAAATTCTGTGCCTAAAATGCAATCAGATTTAATTTCTGGAATAACTTCAAAAGTAAGTGGAATTTCAATGCCGTCGACCACGATATTACAATGGATTGAGCCTGGACTAAATTGTTTAGTCCCGTCTGCCGTAGAGGCGGAACAAATTTTGGACTCGTCTAAAGTATATCCCATATTCAGTATTTCAAGATGTGAATTATTACCAAACACATTTATCTCGGCTCCACTATCTAATAGAGCTGTAAAATCCTTATTATTTAACTTGAAATGAACGTAAGGCCTCCTATCGCCATGTTGGTTTGATAGCACCGGGCTAACTTTCGGAAAGTCATGAACAAATTTTAACCAGTCATGCCATTCTTCCGAGGAGGTATAAGTCGCCGGTGCGTTTACCTGTTTTTTGTATGAGAAGCGGAAGATTGAGGGGGGGATGGGGGGGCCTCGATCGCTCGAATATTGTTATGCGGCAGCTCGCGTGCGCTATCGGCGTAGTTCGATGAGTGAAAGTGAGTCGCCGGGGGGTGACTCGCGTTCGGATAATAAGGTCGGTATTGTTGACCCCTAGGACGGTAAGAGTTATTGTATTGGCCTGAATAGACTGGCCTAAAACGAAGATGTTGACCGCCATTAAAATTATTATTGTTGGCGTTGTTAATATAAGTTGGAGGATTCTGTTGCCTAACACTAAATTGGCCTGCATTATTGTTAAACCACGGCGGGTATTGTTGTCCGCTGCGTGGGTGTGACACTTCAGCACGAGATGTGAACCGAGAGTGGGGCTGAGGCGTAGACCTCGAATTTTGATTATCTTTCGCGGCACATGTGGGACAATTTTTGGACGTGACATTTAGCTTGCCGCAGTCAAAGCAGATAGGTATTAAAATATTCGGGCAGTTTTTAAAAGAATGGCCCGTATTTTTACATTTGAGACAAGCGTTTGTGTTTGAAGTCGACACTGTCTCGGCTTTAGGAATATAACTGTTAACTTTGGACACCTCTGATTTGATATTACTGAAGGGGGCCTCATTATTAAAACGTTCAACTTTCTTACCATACGCCAGAAGGTCGCAAGTATTTTTAATCGTACCGTAAATCAGACATTGATTGTACTTAGGTAACATATTTCGTTTTATTATTTCGAAAAGCATGATATCGGAAATTTGACCCTTGATTTTATTTGCCAAATCATTCACATCTGTTACAAAATCTGACAACTTCTGGTTAGGTTTTTGTTTTAACGAGCGAATACGGGATTCCGTGTCGAAAACGTAGTCGATATTATCGTACTCCTCTAACAAGGCTTTCTTAAGCTGGTCCCAATTCGTAACTCCATCCCTCACGGTACGGAACCATTTCAAAGCAGTGCCCGACAACAAATCAATGAAACATCTCAGTACGATGTCATAGTTAGATTTCCGCGCATAAGTAAGCTCTTCGACACGGGCAATGAATTCACGTACATCTGTTTCACCACTATATTTTAGATTCCAGGACGATAAGTTGTAGTAATGTTTATTGAACACACAATTTTCGTGGAGACCTTCTGGTTTTACCACGGTACTTGAAGATGACTGGTTGGATTCGTTATCCAAGGAAAAAAAACTGGGTCCATAATCACCACCACTACGTGTTACAACATTAACCTCCGACTGTGAATTTATGGATTGATTGTCATACATCATTAATTGGTCCTCTGGCATGTCAATGCACACGGAATGGTCCTGGCTTTCCATTTTGTAGTACCTATAATAACTTACTTAAAATGAGTTAAAAAAAAATTACGTAAATTTCCGTTAACGCGACACGCGACTAGATCGAACGAGACGAAAGCCTGATAACTACAGATTAAGGTTTGTTTTAACGAGTGATTAACAATAAGCACGTAGTTAACCTGACTTCCAAATATAACCTACGTGTTCAACGCAAGAGAATAAAGCGAGAAGAAAAAAAAAATTTCACACACGTTATTTACACACACAATACATAAGCATCAAGAACACATAAAATTATACACTTAAATGAAACAGCACATTTCAGTTTTTTATATTTCGTTGTTTCATACTAACCCAAGAAGTTCCGGATCGCGGGACTGGCCGGTCGCGTGCTCACGTGCTCGCGATTTGTCCACGCGCAACGTGCTATAAGCTATATTTATAAGAAATGAGAGAAAGACAAAGAATATGCTCTGCTCTCGGCTTCCAATATATGATGACCTAAAAACCTAAGGAAACAGTGCACACCTATAAGAGCGAGAGTTACCGCCTTCGTGCGCTATTGCAAGACTCGATATTCTAAAATGAAATAACGTGCGTAAGTACCTATATACCTATTACGTTGGTGGACACAACTCGTTATTGACACATTTAATATTCAGTTTTGTTAATTCGCTATTTGCTTACCGTCAGGGCTGAAATGGAGAGTTAATTTGTAGTGTATAAAACAAGTGAGGCGTACCATAATAAAATAAATATAATTAATATATACAGATAGGAAATTAAAATAAACCAGTTCGGGTGCCAATTGTAGCCTTGTTAATTTAAAGGGTGTGATGCATTAGAAGAAATGAGTAAGTAGGAGTGGTTGCCACGGACAGACCGACAGACATATATAGGGTTTCAAGGGCCCAGGGATCTTCCGATGGTTCGTTGTAATTTAATTAGGCTACAAGATATCCAGGTGGTTACGCCGGTGTATAAAGTGTGATGTGTAGAGGAGGGATCTCATGAATGTACTTGGTGGCAGCTCTGCAGCGTGTGGGGGAGGCTGTTCACAGGTTGGGAATGGGTGAATTTGTAGGGAATCGATGAATAGCGAATTAACAGACTACAGTAGGTACAAAAAAGATGTAATAAATTATAGACCATTTGAGGCACAAAACACAAACAGACAATCAAAAATACACCCTGGCATTGTCCTATTTAAGACACCTACAAATTAAGAAAATTGGGCTGTGGCGATCTAACCATCTACCTAAAATAGCCTATATTTAGAAGCACAAAGAAGACTATAAATAATTAACAATCAAGGCGGTGTTCTAACACGGCCTTAGCCTAACCTAATATCCAAATGGCCGGGGTTCCATGCCGGGAGCTCGGGGTGGGTCCGAGGTCGTGCGTAGTCGAATGGGCGGTGTCCTGCTTCAATGGGTGGTCCTGATAGACGCTCTTTGCGGTTTCATCGTAGATTTCTACGGGGGGGCTGGCGTTAGAGTATAGGTACCGTGCGGGGATCCAGCAGGCGTACGGCGACGCTGTGGTGGTGGGTCTACGTGTTGAAGATGTCGGACCGGCGACTGTGACAGGGCACGGCGGAAGCTGTGGCTGCTGGTCCACGGGCTGAAGACATCGGAAGGCGTGGGTGTGGCCTCGAAGTAGATCACGCCCGGCTGCTCACACGGATACGGAACACGGCGGCACGGCGGGCGCGCCGATATTCGCGAAGGGTGGTACGCGGACAGCTCAACCAACTTTTGGGAGCGAAAGTTTTCACATTTTGTTCATGTCGCCTGACTCCGCGGCCTCGGGACCCGCACTCGTCGGAGCACGTGGCGCGACCGTGCGTCTCAAGGTGCTGCCCGCTTCTGCTCGTGCCGCGGGCGGCGCGGCGGAGGATTGCCGCGTGTTTCGACATTCCCAATCGGCGTCGCTAAGGCCCCAGTGGCGAGATCCGGTGCAGCATCTCGCTTGCACCTTGCTGGGAGCGCTGCTGTTGCGTCCTTGTCTTGTGTCTAACGAATTTAACTCAAACGGCGCTGTTTGTGCACCAGTGCCGAGATCCGGTGCAGCATCTCGCTCGCACCTTGCTGGGAGCGATGCCGTTGCGTCCTTGTCTCGCACTCAATGCAAAAAGATAATCTCGCCCCTGGTATCGTTACGTCATAAGGCGGCGCGGCGGACGCTACAGTTGTTGCAGCGGCAAAATAAATACACACTCTGTGAAAATTTCAGCTGTCTACCTGTTACGGTTACTGAGATACAGCCCTGTGACAGACGGACAGACGGACGGACGGACGGACGAACGGACGGACGGACGGACGGACGGACGGACGGACAGCGGAGGCTTAGTAATAGGTTTCCGTTTTCACCCTTTGGGTACGGAACCCTAAAAACATTCATTAACGAAAATAGGTTGATTCTTAGGCAAGGAATCATATATTGTAAGAATGACACTTCTAATCGTCAGACTTAGTTAACTTGGGGTGCCTCGTCTAACTTTGCGATTTGGCTAGTACCAGAGCCTTAAGGCTGTTCCGAACCATACAAAGTTGTTTGTACACAGAACGCAAAAAGTATTGCACTTTAAGCCACAAATTAATTATATATGTTAAATGTAACCATAGTAGTTATGGCGAAAACATTTTCACAATTTCAGGTTTAAAGGTTTTGTTGCAATTAGCGGTTAGAACTTTCACACCGTTAGATGGCGCTGTTAAATAATAATCTTATTTAAAAAAAAAAAAAAACAAATCCAATAAACCTGCAATTTTGAAAATGTTTTCGCCGCAGCTACAACAGCTTTATTTTGCATTTATAATGAATTAGTGGCTTAAAGTGCAATACTTTTTGCGATATGTGTACAAACAACTTTGTATGGGTCGGAACAGCCTTAAGGTGGCCCAACCCGCTCAACTCCCCATACAAACGGAGAAAGAAGATCACGCCCATATTTCTTATCAGAGATCCCAAATTTTGCTCAAAAGAACTTTATTTAATTGAACTGGATGTCTGATGACCGATGGCATTGTAAAATTGTGTTTAGTTTCTAAGTTATAAGGTCCGAAAGTTTAATTTTTTCGTGCGTTTTATACAATAACTTTGGTGGTTTGTTACGCAATGATAAAGTAAGAAAATCTAAAAGGATTAGTCATCAAACATAGCTTATTTAGCTTATTTGGTTTTGTTAGATTTTTGACTACAGCGGTCGTGGTTTACTTTTAGCTATAAGTCGTTTTGAAATCAAAATTTTCATAAATCTTACCAAATCATACACTATGCACATTACCTTTTTTGTGGACATGTTGCATCTTCCTCGACACGAAGCCTGTCTTTTTCTTTGAAACAGAGAAGGTCCCAGAGCGCAACAGCACGGTTTTGTACAGTGCCCGCGAATTAGTTAGTCCCGCCGGGTTGGGCCACCTTAAAAGGAAGAAAGTTCACTCTGGGGTCCGTCTATCCACCTGTCGTAGCCGATTTTTCTTAATCAAGTTTTTTATTTTTTTTATTTCAATGTCTATAATGTATAACCCTGTATGTGAACCAATAAATAAATAAATAAAAGATGATTGTCTGTAAATACTTGAAGATTGGCTTTGTTATGAATAATATTACCCTACGATTATCTTCGGCTCATTGGATTTTTAAAAAACATATTTCTTTTTTTATCAGCCGCTGACAAAGTCAATGTGATAAATGGTTCATTGCAACAGGCACAGATGGGAACGGTAGGCTAAAACTTTCCCATGAGCTGTTAGGGGAAACTCCAAATTTAATTTCAAACTGTGTTTAGAGATAGAAATGCAAAAAAAATACTTCTTTCCGCTTGTTGACATTCTACTGATGTTACACAATTGGCGTGTTTACAACTATTTTTCAAATATATATTTATGAGGTTAACTCATTATAAAAATTTAAGGGGTTATCAACAAGCCAGAAACCATTGATATGTTTTCTAAGTAAATAAAACAAATGAATGTAAAAGATTTCTGAGTTATCGTAAAGCATATTGGTTTTATCTTTATTAGATAAAACATCCATCTGCGTTGGATCTGAGCGCCGTAGTCGTGGTGGGGGTTGTACTCTCTGTAAAATTGTAAGAGTGTATGGTGAGTTATGAGAGTATTGGTCCAAGGGTTTTCTGGGTTCGGCTAAAGATGGGACTACATAGATCGATTGTTCCTGCGAACTCGGCACACCATCAGGAGGTTCTGGATAGAAATAGAAATAATTTATTGAGAAAACATATTTAAATTATTTACACTATTTTCCCTACACTACCACCATTAAATTGGTGTATCGGTCAGAGAAATATTATTGGTGCGTAGTCTGAATTGTTTCTCTGAAACAGATATAATGTACTAGTAATATTCATAATATAAGTTGGTAATACCAATCTAAGATAAATAATAATATCATTAAAATAAATGCCTATGTAACAACCTTGTGACTTTTGTTGTACTGTTAACTTTCATTATAATTATGGTGTATCAAATAGTTAAGTTTCGTTTGAATAATTTTTTTTCCGCAATCGGAGCAACAGAACCACAAGTATCCATAATAGACGGGACATTCCGGCGCAAAGCCCCAGTATTTATCGTCGAGCTTGTCGGATGGGGCTTATTACATTCCGTCGGGTGCGGTGGCGACGGTACGCGGGGGGTGAGGGGGGGGGGGCGATTGGTGCCTCCGAACGTTTCCTGACCGTCCCAATAAATCCTTCTAATTGGGACTAAGTTTCGTCTCGAACGCTGCAGGGGCTGAAAATGTCGATGAAAATTGGGTATTTGTCGCAAGAATCATATAATATCCCCTAAGATTCTTGCAATGGTAAGAAATAAAATGTTGTAAATATGCTTATGTGTGACGGGATGGAGATTGACGGGTCCCCTCGCGCGCAAACGGCTGCGCAAATCCAAAAATGTACCGGATTTGGTTTCAGCGCATCCGTTGGCGCTTGGAGGGGATCCACCAAGATCCTCCCCGCCAATAATACCTAAACTAGCCTAAACGACTTACTTAACACAACCCAACCTCATACGAACTAAATAAACCTTGTTTAAGTAACTGGACATGGATGCCTAATACCACAAGCGTCTTGATATTTTGCCCAACATGCCGGATTCGTGTAGGAATTAAGGTGCCATGCTTGGACCTATTTATTAGTTATTCGAATATGGTATGTATGTAGAAATTGTATTAGTTCTTCTTCACTGTGTTCATGGAATCGAATCCGCGGATCAATCAATCGTTGTTGTAACTTAGTCTATTTTATAATCAAAGGTTTCAATAAATGAAATGAAATAATTTAGTTAGATGACCTACAGCAACATTTTCATTGAAGTATTGTAATCAGATTCTTGCTTAAACATAAGTACAAAATCTTGACTAACCTGACCTTATGAAACCCGATGGAAAAATGTTAGAATTGTTTTTTAAGCATTTCCACTGCTGTCTCTTGTGTCCTAGCATACTTTGCAATAATATATATTTGTTAAAAGAACGGATTAGTTAGTAAATCAAGTTGAAGTTAGGTAACTTTGTGCTGTGTGGGTACCGGCACATTAAAATAATAGAAATGGGCCCACTGCATGTCTTCCCGTGCATGTCGTATGCGGCGTTAAGGGATCCAGCGTGTGGTATCCCGCAAGGTCAACTGGGCACGCTACCACACTCGGTGATAAGTCACGCCGCCAAGCAGTTCGCTGTGTTCCGGTGTGGATCCCGAGGACCCAGTGGGGCAAGCAAGCAAGGGAGACTTAGCGACGAAGAGGAGTGGTCCAGTGACTCTAAAGCCTAATCACTGCTTGGGAGTAAGTGATCGACACGGGCCCGGTCTGTTTCTAACCAACACTGAAGGCTGCACCATCACTCGGCGCATGATCTCGGAGTGGTCCGTCGTGCCAGTTTGTGACCGGAGTGCCGGGGTCCCGGCGGCCACTTCAGGGGGGGACCAGGGGTCCTTCCGTCCATCGTGTCGGCAACTAACCATCCCAAGCAGATAGTGACGAAGCCACAGAGTTGCGCTTTGACCACAAATCTTCGTTACTAGTTCTCTGTGCAACCTCACACCAACACACCAACAATGAAACCACAAATAAAAAGGAAGATTGTTAATTCAGCGGTGCACAACCCCGGCACTTTTCGCGCAGATTTTGCGAACGTACGGGGGCTGCACACCAATTTGAATGCCGTGCACCTGCACCTGAAGCAGATGAAGCCGGCCATGCTCTTCCTTACGGAGTCACGACCTGCCGACATGTCGTACCTGCACTATCCCGGCTTTACTCTGGAAGAATCCTTTCATCTAAAGGCCGGGGTGTGCTTGTTTGTCAGGTCTGATATTTGCTGTCGCCGTCTTTATTGCATGGAGGACCCCGAACACTCCGTACTTTAGGTCCACGTTGACTTGGGGACGGACACGCGGCTGTACGCGTGCCTGTACAGACCCCATAATGGGGACAGGGAGCTTACTCGTCTTCTAGAGTACCTAAGCAAAGCGGCAGACGATGCACAGGCGAGGTTCCCCTCCGCGGAGTTAGTCTTTCTGGGAGATTTTAACGCGCACCCTGCATCGTGCTTGCCCCCTTGGGGTCATCTGACCACTGCCTGGTGAGGTCAACTGTGCCACACACCCAGACTGAGCAACGTGCGTCCAGCACGCGTCTGGTGTGGCATTACGAGTCGGCAGATTGGGACGGAATGCGAGAACACTTCTCTTCCTTCCCTTGGAGACAGCTCTGTTTCAACGCTATGGATCCGTCGAGCTGTGCTAATGCCGTTTCCGAGGTGATCCACGAAGCTATGGAACTTTTTATTCCCTGCTCCACCAAATCCCTCGGTGGTAAAAGCCAGCCATGGTTCAACGCGGAATGCGCAGTCGCTTGTTCTACTAAGAACGCGGCCCACCGTGCATGGTTCCGTGCGCGAACACGACGTGACCCAGACAAAAAGGCGCTGAAACAAGCCCTTAACGTAGCCTCCAGATCCAGTAAGAGAAAAAATGCCAGAGCGAAGTTCGAGCATATCGGCAGAATTGGCGAGAAGCTGATCAGCCACCCAACTGGGAGCCGTCAATTCTGGTCCCTTGCCAAATCTTTCGAAGCAAATTTCTGCCGCTCCTCACTTCCACCACTGCAGCAACCTGACGGATCACTCGCTTTTTCCGCCAAAGTGATCGCCGACCTTCTCGTGGGCTTCTTTGCGGCGAACTCTCGCCTGAATGATGGTGGCTCCATTCCGCCTGCAATTCCTGGTTGGGAATTATCTATGCCGAGCATACAATTCCGCCAGAGAATTGTACGGCGTGAGCTTTCCGCCCTAGACTCCAGGAAAGCGAGTGGCCCTGATGGTATTCCTGCGTTGGTGTTGAAGAAATATGCTCCAGAATTAGCCCCAGTTCTAACCCGTCTTTACCGCCTATCATACTCCACTGGATGTGTGCCTGCTGCTTGGAAATCGGCCAACGTTCAGCCAGTGCCTAAAAAAGCCGATCGATCAGACCCGGCCAACTACCGACCCATAGCCATTACCTCCCTTCTCTGCAAAGTGATGGAGCGCATCATTAATTCTCAGTTGATGATGTCCCAATATATAATATTAATAACAAAGATTGTTGTTTTTGTGTTTGTTGTAGAGACAGCACCATAACCTGAATCTAAATACTTATACGTCTGAAATATTTATATATGTAATACCTCAATACTAAAATGCACTAAGTTGTCGAAAGCGATGTCTAAATATAGTATTAGGTTTATTTTCAGAATACAAATGTCAGAACATGGTGAAATTACGTAGTTTGACGACGGTCATAACCAGACTAAACTTTTAATATTTTTAGAACTCCCTCTATTATTTTAATGCATGCGTGCGTGCTCTACTCTCGAAACCAGTTTAAGTATGTTCGGTTGCCATCACTGTCACGCCTTCGGCCTTTGAAAGGGACGCCGCCATTCCCGTGTCACGCCTCAATCACATGCAAATCGTTAAAGTGTATGGAGTAACCAGAGTACGGAAATGGGAGTATCCCGGGGGGCCTCGGATGTGTGTTCCTTCGTCGACGTTGAGAACTCGTGCTTTGATCCATTACTGTGAAGTTGTAATGGGCTCCAAACTTTGCGGGCTTTGATAGAGTTCGGATTTTCGTTTCAGAGTTACTGTTTAAGATTCAGGCCGGGGCGGCCGTACATTGCTAAGTCATAATGTAACGTATTTACTCGTACTTATCGAAAACATGTTGTCTTCTCTATCTTGTACAATATAGTTGAGGTTAAGGAATGAAGGAAAGAAGTGAATTATTATTCCTGAACGGCAAAACCATAATGTTGAATCCAAAAATGTCAGCATCAGTAATCAAGTTCTGTTAAAACTTATTGGGCCTTTCTATACCGTATTCCATTGTTTGAGCCTACGCGCAGAGCTAACCATAAGGTCAGTATCTATAGCACCCTGCCCTGATATACATATAATCCTGCCCAGGTTGATACTATCAAATTGATTGAACGATGGTTGAAGCAGCAATCAAATTTGTCCTTGTTCTCCACTCGTGGTGTTTTCCATTTTAATTTAGCTGTGCAATATAAGGAAGGTCCTGGCATGGCACCTCGGTCTCATATGGTGTATTGGACTCACAATTGTATGGTATTAGCCGTCCATGTCCAGTTACAAAACATATATAAAAAGGTATCGAAATTTGCCAAACTTTGGCTCGGCTCCTCCGCTTTGCCCAGCTCACTTCGGCCCCCCAATGCGATCGAAAAATCGATTTCTGCTCAGTTGATGTGCCATGTAGTCTTTGGGTTCTAGTAAGCGACTTTTACTTCACGCATTTTATGAGCTTACCAGAGTCAGTACTGTGAAGAACTCCATTAAAATAGTAGCTCAGAACTACCCACCGCAGCCAGACACTACTTGGCAGGCAGTTCCAGTTTTCAGAGCCGGTATCTTCTCGCGCCGCCGCAGAGAAGGAACTTCGGAGACAATCCTGAAAAATATTGCTTTTCCGCGGTAATGGCAACCGCCGTCTTGCGAAAACTTGGCCCGTTAGCATAATGGATACACGAACGTTTTGCTTTATCGCTTTAATAACGCTTGCCGGGTGATGCATGATGCTCTCTATGACGGTTATTGAGCTGTTCGCGGAGTGTCTCGCTCCTTCTAAACTCATTGAACCATGTTTTATTACAAACAGTTGGAGTTTATGAATTCCAGTTCGTCTAAGTCTGTTCCATTATACACACGAGTCTAATAAACGTTCACAACACTACAAGTAAGCCGTGTAAGATCGATAATTTGGTTTTCTTTCTGTCCTGCCACGGAAAGAAAGAAACAGTTTATTTACCTAACAAATAAAACTGCAGCAAGCCTAAAACTGTAAAAATAACTTAATTAACTACTATGAAAATAACAAATAAATAAAAACACTTCTTATAGTAAAACCACAGGTAAATTGAACAGGAATGTTGTATTTATTATTTCATCTAAAGAACTAAGTGCCAATACCAAAAAATATAAAATATATTTTAAAATAACCAGAGAAATCAGTATAAACGATGCAACTCTATGAATCAGAACGAAACAAAAAATTTAATGAGCCAGAAAGAATAAAACTCTGCAGAAAAAGAAACACAGAAAAGAAACACAGCTTTCTCAAAATAGGTCAAAAAATTACGATAAACTTTAAAAAATAAAACAAAGGAATGAAGTATCAAAATAACATAAAAAGCATATTGAAGAACTCGAATCAACTAAACTTAAAAAGACGAATAAAAAAATAATACATGAACGAACGTGCATCAAATAATCCACAAAAACTTAAAAATATAATACAACCGATTAACGTTTAGCTTGGAAAATCAAGAGTAATGAATTGATTCACCCCATTAACGACTGAACATGAATGCCACACCTGCGTCGTAACATATTATTGACTCGCTTCGTCATAATTAGTTCGAACTGTCCCTGGTTGTGTCACAACTGATGATGTAGCGAAAATCGCGTTTCCCTCGAGTAAAGAATTACTGTAAATTTTTCGCCATAAAATTGTAATGCTTTGTATTGATCTTTCAGGCTCCATATGACGCTAACCTCCAATGTTTTAGTTTTTTTAATTTATCTCATCGTCAGTTAAGAATAAACTAGACTTTAAAAGCTAGCCTTTACAGATCAAAAACATAAATTTCGCACTCCTGAAAACGATTTTGGCCCGCATACGACAATGAACCCTAACGCAAACTCAATCCTTACGGAGGTCGCCATTATCGTTTGTTTGATAAACGCTTGACTAAACAAATTATTTTGTATGTTGCAGTCATTCCATGCTGAGATCCATCAATACAAACACCAGATGGAGCTGTTCGGTCAACTGACGCAGAGGCTGATAGCGGTGTACCGCAACGACGACACGAGCCGCATCAAACGAGCCACGGAGGCCATCAACCATCGCTACAACGAGCTCAACAACAGGTACACCACTACCGCTCTTAGCCCCGATTGCAGGAATACACGTCTGAGTAAATCAATTTTCGAACACGTTTTTATAGTTAACCGCATGGATTTGACTCGGCTCCTTTCCATATTGTCCATAATAAGCGATGGTTTTAATCATACTTCGACGTTGATTTAGATTTTCTATTCTTTCGTGCACTCGATCCTTAGACCGGCAAAGGCACCGCACTGATGCCTCGGTCCGAATAAGGCTTTTGGCGGCTCACAGCGAGCATACGAATGATCCGATTTTCTCACAAAGCGCTGGTCGTTTACATTGTAATGAACAGAGCCTCTATTACGAATTATAAATCGCTCGTCCATGTATTTTATAACTGTGTAGATACATATTTTCAACACATTTGTTTTGTTTCATATTCTTACACAATATAGAAAATCATTGACGCGCGATTTAGTGTATTCCTCAAATCCCTCCTCTATTCATTGTTGTAATCCTGCGGAATCGATAATCTAAGTGATTTTTCGAAAAGTGACTTGTAACTCGTACAGCATTCGCACTCCTAAGCGAGCTGTGTCCTTCCCCTTCAAAGCGCCAGCGGCTGCGCAGAGACAAGACCGTATCGGATTTGGATACTGCGCATCCTTGGAACGGGGAAGGAACTTTCGAGGTAGTGAGTGTGAGTGCTGTTGAATAACTGTCAGATTTGACACTTCTTAGTAGCAAGCCAGACCGCGTGGATGGGTCCGTTTGAAATGATCAATATATTTTGGTGAGGACACTCATAAGACGATCCGAATCGTTGCGAATTGTTGAATACTCGCAAACCATTTCGGACCAACGGTTTGCGTGCTTAGATCTGTCTACGTTGTCAACGTAATTCTAACCAAGGCCTGGAACGTAAATACATACGTTCGTTGTAGGGGACAGCCGTCATACGAGCCCAGATAGTACGTCTGCCAAGCCATGCTTTTAGATCACTAAATGGTAAGACTACATACGGTTCTGGATAAATCCGACGTTCACTGAATCCCTTTAGGGCGAGCTCATCTCTTACATCGTTTGTATCGCCAGGGCCGCGTGAAGTGGATAATTTGGTGTAGACGATAGCAAGGCTGTTGCAAAGGTTGCTACAGTTGAACATACGATGTTGCAGCATCGTGGCCCGCGGTAAGGCGCTGCACGGTGCCGTCAGCTCGCTGCAGAACTTCGACCGCTCGCTGGAGAAGTTCGTCGCGTGGCTGAGCGAGGCGGAGTCGCTGCTGGACGCCGCTGACAACGACCACCACGACCCGCACATGATCAAGGTCAGTCCCCTTTAATAAATATCAGTCTCCGTATATTCGGTGGGATGGATCCTTTCCCTCCAAGCGCCAGCGGCCGCGGAGAACCAAAACTGTATCGGATTTGGATTTCTATGCAACCGCTGGCGCTCGGAGAAGGTGGAATTCAATCCGTTCCGGGCAATGTAGCCCAGTTGGGCGACGCCACGATGTTCTATCATTGAGGATAAGCAACAACGGGCGCGTACCAGTGACCGCCCGACCGTTAAGGCAGACCGTGGTTCGGATTCCACTTAACAATATGGCAGATATTGTTACCCTGCGCAGGTAGGGTAGCCATTTATTACGAAATAAACCCATTCGCCCATTCAATGGTGGGTGGTACTATCACATTGAATGAACGATCGCCTGAGCGGCAATGAAGCATTGTTCGCGTTTTCTACTCCGTTCAATATGGTTCAATGTAGCCATAATAATTTATTTATAGAAAAGGTTTCGTACGGCGTGGCACTTTATTTCTTCAGAAATGCGGTGTGCTGGGCGAATATCATAACAGTAAAACCGACCAAGCGCGAATTTCACTTGCGCAGAGAGGGTAACGATATTTTATGTTTGTAAGTCGGCCTAAGTAAACTAAAACCTCTATTTGCCAAAATGTAATGAATTAAGCTTTATTTATAGTTAATGCAACAGTGGTGTTTTTTCGCACATCTATCTAAATATGCTTACTAATGTTATAAATGCTATCGTCCGTCGGTCTGTTGCAGTTTCACGTTTAGGCTGAACCAATTTTGATGAATTCCGGTATTGAGATAGTCTGGACTTTGGAGAAGGACACACTGAAAACAAAACAGTAAAATTACAGTTAACAGTTAATCTTTGTGTAATTCTGATATTAACTACCATCTTAGGTAAGTAATTTAGGGCAGATTTTTCAATATTGGTTAATCTAACTGAGTGAAAACAGTTAACCTTAAACACGTGAAAAGCACATGATTAACAATGCCAGTTATGTTGTAATACGTCTGATCGTAAAGAATAATGGCAGATACCTCCTAATTGCCCGACTTCTGATGGACTGACTCGGTAAACATTTTTTACCAGCTTAATGGAGTAATTTTACAACTTTTACCATTATTCCCGCCTTATAGTTTAGCCTTAAAATTTAAACCACGAATATGTATTGCAACAAAAAGCCCACACAGAATACTATAAAGCTTTTCTTTAACTATTTTGGTTCAGACTTTTTCCAGCGCCATCTGTGAGAGAGCGTTTGAACGCGGCAGTGATGGTATTTTGGCGTGAGAACTTTTCGCTTTCAGTGTAGCTCGTTCTAGCCGAAGCACATAGATGGCGCTGTAAAGGTAACCGCTATCATCAAATTTTGCTAGGTGGCGCTCGAGCCCAGCATTATCTGTTGCGTTTTGTTTCGTGGTGTGTCCTACTCTGAATTTTATGGCGCCATCTATTATCATGTGATGGCGACGGATTAGGGGTCTTCGACTATGCAAACGTAACATTTGACTTTCTGAGCAACTAACAGTTTCCAGCTAAATATGCAGATGGCACTCGTTCTATTTTCACGTACAAATTAGCGAATTTCTAAATATAGCTAAAGATTAAGAAAATTACATTAAGGCTGTTCCGACCCATATAAAGTTGTTTGCACACATAACGCAAAAAGTATTGCACTTTAAGCCACGAATTCATAATAAAAGTGTAATATAGTCATATTACTTGCAGCGAAAACATTTTCACAATTTCGGGATTAGTGGTTTTGTTACAATTTATTTAAATACGATTTTTATTTAACAGCGCCATCTAACAACGAAACCATTAAACCTGAAATTGTGAATATGTTTTCGCTGCAACTACTATGGCTATATTTAATATTTTTGATGAATTTGTGCCCTAAAGTGCAATACTTTTTGCGTTCTGTGTAAAAAAACATTGTATGGGTCGGAACGTCCTTAAGCCTGGTTTTTACCAATTGCTGATTCACTTAAAGGGCCTTTATAACTAAAGTTCTGATTATCTTTTACTGATATCGATTGCGAGACGGTAAGAAAGGCCCTTTAATGCGAGGATTAAGCAAATCATAATTTGGTGGCAGAGACCACTTACTAAATGTAATTTTTTTAAGGAGTAGTCTGTATTACAAAAAAACAACAATAATAAATTAGTTGTTATTATTATAAATCTATGAAGCCTCCAATATTATGTATAGAATCTGTCACTTCAATCCTGTCATAGATAAACGAGCAACAAACATTTTTTTTACAGATAGTTAACGTAATTCAAATTTCAGTAATATAAATGCATTAAATAAAACCAATGATTATCAATTGTTAGGGTTCCGTACCCAAATGGTGAAAACGGAACCCTATTACTAAGTCTCCGCTGCCCGTCCGTCCGTCCATCCGTCCGTCCGCCCGTCCGTCCGTCACAGGGCTGTTATATCATGAACCGTAATAGGCAGGCAGCGGAAATGTTCATAGAGTGTGTATTTATTTTGCCGCTATAACAACAAAAAGGTAAAATTATAAATTATTAAAAATTAAATTAAATATAAAAAACGAGATTTTTTTAAATCTTCACGGAACTGTTCGTGTGCAAATCCCACTCGCGCTTGGCAAGTTTAATTTAAAGTTAAAATGTCACGTTTTAATCAAGCCTACCTAGGCAAATTATGGAATCAAGCTTAGTAGTAACCAATTCTAGCCGTTACGGGAGATGGCGCTCGTTAGAAATGTCATAGTACCAGCAAAAATAAGAATGCGAATAAGCAACTTCGTTGACACACCGTACTTAAGCCGTTTTCCACAAACCCTAACATAGTGTTAACCACGGTAACCTCGAATCATATGTAAGCAGGCGAGTTTTGTACGTTGCATGACGGTAGCTATCTTATATAGTCCGTGGGGAAAGAGAACCGGCGTGGCGTACAATGGAACTAACATTAAGATTTTTACATAACATACACTAACACAATTATTAAGACCTGAAAATCTGAAAATATGATATTCTAACACAGCCTCAAAATACCAAGTTCTTACAGTCATGCTATAATGACGTGCCAGTGTTGTCAACAGCACAAATACGATAAATGTGTGCACATGTGCGCCCTCAAATCTTACGACGACGGTTCTCTTTCCGCACGGACTCTACTTTTCCTCTTTATCTATACTGCCGTCAACACCAAAGCATAAATAAGCTTAGCTATCCTATTTATTTTGGTAGGTCGTGTATGGTAGATTGAATATTGATAGACCGTTGTTTCCCCTAGAATGTTAAGCCCCAACATAGATATAATCATAATCACAATCAATAAATAAACTTAAGAATAAACCAATTTTCCAAAGGAACTATCAACAATTATGCAATTTCGATACGACCGTTTCTACAAAGTCTAGGCAAAATTTATATTTCCTTATTCTGTCATTCGTAACAGACGATAAGAAGGTGTTTCCCTCTTCTGGTGGGGGGTTGTATTAGTCACAAGAAACTTTAATCATTTCGGGGGCCGAGGCTGGATTAATTCGAGCAACGTATTGAAAGCATTGAAGTTTCCATTGGGGTGGGGCTACACACCGCGCAAGTTTGGGACGTACGGACTTTGTGGGCGAGAAAACGTTTTCAGTGCTAATTGAGTTCTCGAGATTATCTGGCAAACTAGTTGATTGGCTGCTTATCGGCTGGTTGAGCGGATAGCACAGTGCCGAGTTCAACGCAATAGCGTAGTTTTGTCCTCGTTTGAGTTTGTAGCCATGGATCAGGGATTTCACTGAGGGGTTGGCAAAAGCACGACTCGCAAGGAGGAATTTGCGTGGGGGGGGGGGGGAGATTACGTGTGTGTATCCAAACCAATTGTATACAAAAGAATTGCAATCATGTACCCGCTGTTTTATTTTTTGAACATATCCGGCAATTCGGTTCTGCCACATGACTTGACTTGACAACTGTCACTGTGACTTAATAGCTTTTAACGTCGATCTATTACATTCGTAGCAAAGCAATAAACATTGTGCCAACGCCATTTTTGGGAGCAAATGCGTAATAGTCGACGTGTTAAAAAACTTAATCTAAGTTAATAATTACATGTTTAGATTAGTCAAGAATTTGAGTAATTTCAATTTTGTACACAGAATGAGTAAACCGATCATTCAAATTTATTCTGTGTTGTATATTAATGTATGGTATATTAACCGATCCTTTCTGTTAGGTGCTCATTTTTAACCGACTTCAAAAAAAAAAGAAGGAGGTTCTCCAATTAACCCAGAAACGTTTTTTTTATTTACAGTAATTTTATTCCACCATCCATTTATCAGCTACGGTTTTAAACGCTTATAATCTAGCTAAAAAAATTGTATGGAGTTTTAATTTGTTCTAATGTTGCAACAAACTTGCGTTTATTCGATCAAAAGTGACCCCCACTTAGTATTCGGCGCGGAAGTTATAGTTTAGGGAACGGCAATACAATGCAGCTCCCTCGGCGGCCATTTTGAAACTCGTGGGAGCAGCCGTTGACGTCATAAACATTGCGACTAAGGAGCAGATGGATAGGGTTCCTTGTGGGTATTTTGTGGCTCACTAGGCGAATGAAGATACACACATATTTTAAGTATGTCAAGACTAAAGTACGAAATTGTTTTTGTATAATTTCCACCCATTGATAATGCTTAGAAAATAGGATTGTTATCCATACAATGGTCCAAGTTTCGTGTCGTGTTAAATTTGGCGATATCAGGACTATGATATAATGTTTTTATATAATTTCGGATAAAATAATAAGTTTTAAATTTTTGGTAGAAAAAATGCCTTTCAAGTTTTAAGAGATTTGTTCTATGTCTTAGGTATCCCTGGCCGGTATTCTATTAGATTAGGGAATATATTAGGTCAAGTCAAGTAGTAGGAAAGAACCTTTATTACTAAAGTGCTGATTATCTTGTACTGGTTGCAAGCTGCTAGGAAAGGCCCTTAATATGTGGCGATTAAGCTAATCACATGGACATGGATGGCTAATACCAAACTGACTGTCAGATATTAGCTTAACACACCACATGGGAGCTAGGTAGGGAACTTCGGCTACATTGAACTGGATAGAAAACACGAATGATTATCATTGTTGCTTCGACTGCTCGTTGTTAAAACCTCGGGCGGGGTTATTCCTACCACTTAGTAACTAAGGATGAGGTCCTACAGTTTTACGAGTACATACACTCCGTACCACAGCGACCCCACTTACAAGTTGCACGTGAATAAATGCAATGGAAGCACTTGCATTCCTTTTAAATTCCGGAACCTCCATACGGCACAAATCGAGCCTTTATCACTGTCCCGACGTCATAAACCGGACTACGGCACTTTATGGCGTCATTCTGCAGCTTAAGTTCCGCCCGGAGAGGAGGCGGACACTCCGGAACGCGCGTTATGATTTCGCACGAGATTTCCAGATTTAGATGAATTTTGAATAATTTTACGAGTCTTTGTTCGAATCGAGTTAACGTTTAAGCGACGATAAAATGTTGCAACTCGCCCGTTAACTGCAATTTGTTTGCTACGAAACTTTGAAAACCAGCTACAGACTTGGTTCACAATGACAATGATTCAATTTGAAACAATATTATCGTTACATACATACATAACATTACGTCGTAATTCCGGCGTGCTATGCAGAGATGATAGAACACCATCCGTTGCGATAATAGCATATGCTTATAGCTTCTTCAATAGGCAAGCATACATTCATATATGCTCTTCGATCGCCGGCGCTACAAATTTGACCTTAAGGAGTCACAAGACCTGCATGGTCATGGTAAGTTCTTTTCGGTCGTCCGGGCATGCCAGTTCCACCCAATTTCACTCTGCAAATTAGCTTTTTCATTCTTTCAGTACTCATTCTTCATGTTGCAAGCCATATTAGTATTCTACTGTTCGCAATTTGTATCGCTACATTTTATTAATTTTATGTTTTTATTATTCTTTACATAAAAATTACAGCGGCCGAATAGTCTTTTCAATTCAGGATATTGGACAGTTTTAATAAAAGTGCATTTAAAATAAAATGTTGCCGATTTCCTTTTTAACTTTGATATGGTTTGCATTATCCTTCATTTTCATAGGAGAGATAATAAAAGGTAAATCCTCATTCTTGATCCGTGGCACCATGTTTAATTTGATCATTTATCAAGCTGTGCTTTGAAAGGTAAAAAAAAGAGACATTTCTTTTCCCGTAACGGCTGCTCGTCTCAGATTATGGTTTTAATTTCCTGTCCCCATCCTTAATGTGCTTGTGAAATTCTTTTGTATACGTTTTTGACGCAAGCATAGCAATAGTACCGTTACAAACGTTAATCCAATGTTTCATGGGACAGTCTACAATACACCTACTGTAATGAATAGCCCAACAAACCTTCCTTTTATTACACGGGTATTTTATCACACCGGGCGGTATTGACCTTACTGCCTAGTAAGTAATAGCGGGACCTGCAGTTTTATGTGGAGTCCAAGCCACGACTGGTTGTCGAACTGTCACCTATAAACCACGCCCGGAATTCCTTCACCTCGAGATCGTGAGCCAAGATGGATTATGTATATGTATTCAGGTCTTAAGTTTTGTCCCATGTTTATTGTGAAATAATTGAGACATGTTTCGAAACGATTCGTATTATGAACACTTAAAATAAAATAAAAACAGTGTGCACTCAATCAGTGAAGTACACGCATCAGTTTTTCAGGTTAAAGAATATTTTATTTCCCAAAAGAACACTACATTCATTTATATGAGAAACATTAAATTTAGTATAAGTATGTTGCGTTGCGGTTACAATACAATTAATTAATAGTTAGAACCTTAATATAAATATAAAGTATAAGAAAGTTAGTCTAAGTTATTAGCAAAATATTTTTTGAACCGATTTGATTTCATGAACAAATCGGTAGACAGCTCAATTTTTCACAGAGTGTGTATTTCTGTTGCCGCTATAAGGACAAATAGTAAAAATAAACCAAATAAAAATAAAGGGGGCACCATACAAGAAACGTAATTTCTTTAGGTCACATGGTGGTATAATGGTACCGCACTTGGCCGGTTTTGGATAGTAACAATTTATGCACCAAAAGAAACATACGAAAACATACATCATTATGGAAACCAAACTTATTCAACGATTCACGATTTTGAATGCCTTCACTGTGTGGCCAGTCGTCTATAGCAACACGAACGGGGTCCATATGCTTTGATCAAGTATGCCTTGAGTGACTCCAAATCAGGATGAGGTTTTGAGCAGACCTTTACCCCTCCAAGCGTTGCTGGACTGGCGGAGAGCCAGTCATCGTGCTGAAAGTAGTAAATAAAGGTCACGAACCGTCAGTCAGTTTTACGTGATTTTCGCTCTATGAGCTGGCACAGAATCTTGCTTGGATACCCAGTGTCGGTGATTAAACATAGAATGAGAAACAGGTTCTACAAAGTTTGAAAATACTGTATTTTGATATGCAAATAATTAGTTTTTACGCTTTTTCGTTATTTGATGAAGCGATGAACGAATATTTTGGTTGTATTGAAAATGTTTCGGTAGTCAGAAAATCTGATGATTGGGCGGGAAACCGCACCGATGCCATGCGATAACCGCCTTTGTGTCTTCTTTAAGTGTCCAGCCATATTTAAAAATGAATGAAATTCGAAAAAGTGCACATTATTATTTTAATGAACGATTAGAAATTCGAATTCAATAAATATTTTCTGTAGTATCGCGTCACCAATTACATCTTGCCAGGATAACCTGATGTCTCACGGGTTGTGTGTCCTTGTTGTTCTTAAATCAGCGTCTTGTATTTCGTAATATTAACATACCATGGGGTTACCATATTAAGTTATCTCACAGGGAGAATCGGAAAGCCACGTGTTATTCGGCCAAGCAAAATTAAATTTACCAGTTAGCATGGTAGGAAATGCAATTAAGGGTCAGATTTAATCACCTTATTGCGTGCTCACCCGGTGAGTTAATTTGCCAGGGCCTTTAAATCGTTATAAGTGATAAGCAGAAAAATGACTCAGAAATGACCCAGAATATTCAGTTATTCATACGTGCTCTTCGATTACGATTGTTTTACTTTCTAAGATATGAGTATAAGTTGTAAATGCGCCCGAAAGTCATCGTCGGCAGTCATCGCATAAACACAAGGTCTTATGAAATACTACCGCGAATGTGTATAATATGTACATATATTTGTTTGTTTCATCTCTTGACTGTTGCACGAAGTGTACGCCTAGAAGATTACGGAGAGCTTGATGGATGAGGAGCGAGGATGGCTCTTATTAAACGAGATTTTTCTCGGAAATTACGTCTAGTCCGGAGTGGCCTCCGAGTACATTTTAATTAGACTAGTGGCACTGCCGGGGCCCTCGACGGATAGCGATTGTCAGAACTCTCTCTCTATATTGCTGATTTACTTACCTATTTGTTTCTTTCTTTTCAGGTATGTTTCCAGGTGTAACCGGTAATCGTGGTGTAATTATTGTTTTCAACTTGCACATCGTCTCATCGTAGACTAGTGGCGCGGACACTTGCCTAGCATACCAGAGGTCTGGGTTCAAATCCTCGGCCCGTTCATGTACTACATGTATGTGCATGTATGCATACCAAAAAACTTTTTTCTCTTTCTGAGTTGGATAAGTGCATTTCGTCATGAATGCGAGCTCCTTCGTGGTTCGGAATCCGTTTAAAACTGTAGGTCCCCTTCACCTACTAGGTGGTAGGGTTTAAGCCCGCGCGGTTTGGTACCATTGCATTGCATGAAAAGATGGTCGAAGCGGCAACTAAAAATTGTCCGTAATTTCCATCCAGTTCAGGGTAGCTGTGCTCATAAAGGGAAGGTCCTGGCATGGCACCTATTTCCTTCGGGAATGTGGTGTATTGGGCTAATATCACAACGGTAGTTGTGTGGTATTAGCCCGAAGGGTTCCGTACCATCGTACAAGACGTTTTTTTGTATGGGGATTATATTTTGAGCGAATTTAAGATTATTAGCTTTTAAATTATTATTTTAATTAAGGCGCCTATATACCATAGCGTAAAGTCAAGAATATGCGCGGCGGAATCTAGCCAGTGCCATCATATCAGCGGGAGGGTACGCACGTTTCGCTTACTCCGTCCCCGCTCCAAAAACCAGCAAGAACACCCGAACGACTAGTCTGATTTTGTGTAATTCCTGTATTTAGAAGATTTTTTAACAGCGGCTGAAAGATATACGTTTTTTTTATTTCATTCTTCTAAATAGAAAAGTAAATAGAAGAAAATGGCTTTAAAAAGGTCCTTTCGATGATTATAGATTATTATTTCGAAGGTATAAGTGTTTTGGACAAAATGCGGATGTGTACCTTTGCAAACGTACGTTCTATAAGCTCAGTATTTTTTCAATGTTTAACAACCAAAGACTTTACTGTAATCGACTTCAGAAAAACGTTCATATTACGTATTTATTCCCCTTAAAATCAAATCGTTTGAGAAATACCGCTGTTTTCTTCTGAATGTAACCTCTTAAGGTCGGCCCGTAAGCACCTGAAAATTTCGCCTCCCATACAAACGTAGTTTACTAATGATTTGAAAACCACTGTTCCAACTTACTTGATATTTGGTATCTAATATTAGGCTACAAATATCTGTGTCTGCATGCCTTTGTTTTTTCGGTAAATGTATTCTGGGTCAAACCACAGAGAAAACAAAATTCGTATGAAGATTTTCTTTTCGCATTCATTTCATTCGGTTTGAATTTTTCAAAAAAACAAAAGCATGCAGACACAGATATTTGTTACCTGATATTAGATATTAAATATCAATTTAATTGGAATAGCGGTTTCCAAATGATTAGTAAACTACGTTTGTATGGGGAGCATAGCTTACGGGCCGTTCTTAAGTATTAAGGGTTTATTTCCCTACCGATCGATAGTTCTCAGAAGCTTATATATTCATGCCGCTGATAAAATTAATCGTTTTATCACTACTCTACAATAAAATGTTCATCTCATTATCACATAATCATCATGACATAATAATATTAGCCATCCATGTTCAGTTACATAAACAAAAGAGAAATGGATGGAAAGATACAGGTACAAAAAGTCATACTTTCACAATTGAATTTTCGTACGTACGCATAATTCTATACCACTTTTGATTCTGCTTTTTAACCACGTGTTCCTCGTGTCTTATTAGGGGAAAAAACTCCGAAATAATTTTCTATGGCTGTGTTATTTACATATCGCTTACGCTAAAGAGACCCAGCCGTACCGCAAAGTTCGCCTCAGCATATTATATCTCAAGCATATCATGCACGCTGCACAAATGGCACTAAGAGCCATTCAGAGACTGCCATTCAGAGAAGCCCTAATAATTTAGTATTTCCAAATTTCACGTATTGAAATACAGTTTTTATATTTTTGCTTCAAAATCTGCCCATCTTGTCTTTTGCGCCCCACCTATCCTCAAAATATGCCACGGCGAGACGACCGCAACGTGCGCGCGCCTCATGCATAATGTGCATACGTTATTCGTTTTTTTAATAAAAGAGGGTAGTTCGGATTATGCGAGGGTTAACATCGTCAGGTGTGATTCGGTTTACAGGTAACTTCACTGATTTCAGAATCGATTTTGATATAGTTATGAAGCTTTTTTGTCCAATGATCAATACTATTACTCTTTGTATGGTTAACCGACACATGTAAGGTTGTCTTTTTGGTATAATTTGTGTTACACATTATTTGAATCTGTATCACCCGTCAGTCACTCGCTTCGGCAATCAAAGCTATAGGAAATCACCTGCGTTTTTATTGTTAATCAAGATTTGATTCTGACCAGTGTGGCCAGATAGGGCATCCGGCCACACTGGTCAGATACGAGCCTGTACCCCAAGGGAATAGCTGCAGGCAAGTTTGTGGACATCAACTTATGTTGAGTGAGTGTGGCAAGTTCTGCGATGTGGTGGGCGTCATTGGAAATGTGACTTACGAGACTTGCTCTCTTCCGCGGACAGACTAAGTAAATAATTTTATTTCCAACACTGCAAATCGCGCTTACAAAAACTGTTAATTTTTAGGTTCGTTTAATGAAAGCATATAGCAGCTCGCTCACCGTCTCCACTTCACGGGCTAGAGTGGCGACACTTCCAATGGATGCTCTACGTTTCTAGGCGATTATAGATATTTCTAATACAAATCATAAATAATGTAAAAAATCCTTGCACCATTTTCGCATTGGACAGTTATTTAGGATTTTGTATTAAGCGGTAAAATTATGACTATATTTGGCCTACTTATGAGACAGCTTTGTTTTTCGGTATCCTAACGTTACCCATTTTAATGTTTGGTTAGACAATCCTCGTTAATAATAAATGCCTACGAATAATCTGAAACTGATTTCGGGCGTTTGTAAGTTCTCCTAAATTAGAGCGAAATCCCGAAGTTTGGAACTTTTCATCGGGAACAGCGAAAGCTCGCGACGGAAGTCGCCGACTCTCTTGTTGGAAAGTCGTCGTCTCGCAACACCTGGCTCGACAACACTGCCTCCGCCGTATTCAAATGAGTATAATTCTGTCCGCACGGCTGTGAATTATCATTTTGTTATCAGGTCCCGTCTTGTTTCAAAGGATATTTGTTTCATAGTGAACTATCCATCAGTTTTCAAAGGCTATTTGAAACCATTGCAAAAAAATATGTGTACTTTGAATTAGTCGGTTGTTTTGTAGGCCTCAACAACTAACACAACAGGAAGGATTGATAATATTTGTTTTACTAAAGATGGCAAATATACTCGTGCATTTTCTAGGTCCTCGAAATGAATCATGATGGTCATTGCTAAAGAAGAAATTTCTGGATATCAATCTAAACCCAATGGGGAAGTATATTTTCCATATTGAATGTGACTGAAATTTAATCGTCTAATGAAATTCACAGGGACATTTAACATGTTAGATAATACAAAATACTATAAAGGTTGTCCTTTTAATTAATTAATTAATTAATTAATGTTTATACGTGCATATATTCTATCACACTTCATAAAATATGTTTGAGAACATGACGAATGTCTTGAGCTTGCCTGCGTAATAATATGGGTCCATATATGCTGAAGTGTTCCGAGGTTTTGGTCTAAATATTCAGCAACAATTTGTCGATAATATCAAATACTTGATCTTCTGAATTCCTTTCTTGCTGAAACACATTGCTTGGAAGCCAAGTGATATTGCTTCATCTTTGCGAGCGTTCAAAACATGCAGTGAGACCTCATGTTGGTCGAAGATGAATAATTACTTGTGTTCATATACAATTCGTAGTAATTTGGTTCTATGAGTGTGATGTAGTTCTTAAATATACCTACCTGCTGCTATACCAGGAAGAGGGACTGGCACGGGATAGGAGTAAACTCCACAATATCTACTTCAATCAAAGCGTTAGTGTTTTGTTTTTGATAAAACGGAACATTGAAAGCTGATGGATATCATGACAGTAGGTGTGGTATCAGCCGTTCATGTCTAGTTCCATAAATAAAAACGTAACCACTTCGATGCAACGTCGATTTAAAAGATTTGATATATAAGCAAATCAAATCGCATTCGCGAAGGAATTAGTTACCATGCCAGGGCATTCCCTTTATTAATTCACATCTTAATTCAACCGGAAGATAAAAATACGAAATGTCCCTTCCACTTAAAATTTTCTATTTATGCTGTCAGAGAGAAATAAAGTTGTGCATATTGAACCGATCTGGATTACTACATGCAGCGTAATGTCAAACTCTTCTCAATCTTTCCTTTTTATCTGATCGATACCAGGCTAAAACCAATCTCCGTCGATGCTGCTACGGAAGCTATTGTTCCGAGTGTTCTCGACTGATGTATATTCTTCATTCTCCGCTCGAACAATGACGAGCTGAAAATCGGATACTTTGACAACACTCCACCGAAGCGAGGAATCTTATACTTTGGTGAGGAGCATGGGATTTCCTGTTGGAACACCTTTTTTTTAGGGTTTCGTACTCAAAGGGTGCTAACGGAACCCTATTACTAAGCCTCTACTGTCCGTCCGTCCGTCCGTCCGTCCGTCCGTCCGTCCGTCTGTCACAGGGCTGTATCTCAGTAACCGTAACAGATAGACAGCTGAAATGTAATCACTACAATGTAATTCCTATATCCCCATGTACGCTTAAATCTTTAAAACTACGCAACGGATTTTGATGCGGTTTTTTTTAATAGATAGAGTGATTCAAGAGGAAGGTTTATATGTATAATAATATCCATTAAATATTTGAGAAATACTGTTATTTTTGAGGTTTCCAATGTGATGTCGTAAAAAAATATTTTTTTTCCGCTTACATTGCAAACGCAGGCTGAACCCTACGAGATTTATCAAAATAATGTACTAAGTATTGTATACATTGAAAAGGTCTACAGAAAACTTCGCGATGGTATTTATCTATCTCTTATGGATATCCCACAATAACATTTTTTTCTCATTTACTTTTTCCGACAAATAATGGCTAATTTTTGAAGCGATTTTAACCAATACAGCATTAATCCTTATCCAATTAAATACCTTAAATACATTGTTGATTTAATATAGATCTATACGGCCCTTTACAGCATATGATTTAAATGAATATTTTCGAAGATATTATAGATTAAAAAATTGCGGGATGTAGTGCTTGCGGCGGTACCGGCCGGCCGGGGCGGCGGCGGGAGCGTGCCTCGGAGGCCGCGGTTCTCCCTATAGCACTTTGAATTTATTATTTCTCTAATATCTAATAATCATGTAATAATAATATATAAGTTTTTTTTATTTCAAATTTCTCAATGTAGGAACTCTACGTAAAAATGGTTTATTTGTGTATCATTGTGTCAAAATAATATTTTTTTAAATGACGTTATGCCCGTGCAAAGCCGGGACGGGCTGCTAGTTTAAAATAATTTAAATTAAATGGGGCCCCCTTACCAAAAACGTGATTTTTTTCTTATATTTTTTTACGATGGTACGGAACCCTTCGTCTGCGAGTCCGACTCGCACTTGGCCGGTTTTTTAGGAACTTTTTTAAGTGAACCTTTCTTAGTGCCGAGTAGGATAACTATAAATAAAATAAAAATGCAAGCTACAAAATTTAAACTTCATGAGTTTAAGGACCCTTCATTGAAAAACGATGTAGTCTCAAAACAAAATAGGATCATAGACTAACTATTTTTTTTAACTATGATAGGAATGTTCGCGAACTTTTCAAACTCATAATTAGAAAACGCGACACCCTTCATCTGGTTGAAGGGTTTTTTTTCAACTCGCGGGGTTCTCATAAAGTAGAACTCAAGAAGTTTTTCGTATAGATAGGCACGTAGCACCCTTAATCGTAGATCATGTATGAACATATGTGTGTGTGAAAGAAGTTGTTATCGTGCCTTCGGTTCTTACATTCCCTTTAGGAAAGCGGAGTGAATGTGTGTACTTATCCGTGAGTGTTATACCTGCAACAATTTCTCTGTAATAGGTGTTGAGTGTTCCTTGCTCCTGGTTGAAGAAAATACTTAGCAGTATGCAAACAGGTTAGCCTTTATGAATTCCTCTGCGCTGCCGCGGCGCCGCCAAGCGGTCTCGCTTGACAAACACGGTGCTAACGGCTACGGCGAAATCCCTACAGTCGCCAGACTTCTGCAAACCATATGAATTGATTAAACCTATTTTGATAGATTTTATAATGACTACGGGGGCAATTTTATTAAAAAGACCTAATCTAGACCTGCAATGTTCGAACAAGTATGTATATCGATTAAATATTAAATATGTTATACTAGTTTGCCACTTTTACACTATTACACTTTGCCTGAGCATCTAATGTAAGTGTGTAATGCTAAGTTGTTAACCATTACGCTACCGTGAACATGTCGGATAGTTCGAATTTAAGGTATGTATGCTACTATGTTGATTATGAATGCTTCTACAATATTTTTAGTCGTTTTGTTATGCGACCTCCTGACTCTTTTGATGCCATCCCTTTTAAAATTTAGCCCAGAGGCAATGAAATCAGCTCATACACAATTTGGTATTCTGGCTAGACGGGTTCCGGCCCCCAACCCTTAAAAGTCATCTCAAACATAACTCTCCACTCAATAACTTCTCCGAATCGTTCAGACGTGACAGCGACTCTTTCGTCATCGGTATTTCGTGCGTATCCCCACACCGCGACTTGCGGTACCGAAGGTGCGGGTTGCAGGGGCGGGGGTGGAAGTGATGTCGCGTGAAGGATGTGACGTCACTTGCGCAAATGACGCGAAAGGCGATTGTTTCCGGCACTAACGGCGCTCGACAAACATTTAAATGTCCTGGTGGTACGCTCGGCGTTATTGGATAGGTTTGATAGATTTTTGTATGCTCTCTTTAAAAACGGGGTAATTTTAATTTGGATAGAATCTCGAATTAGTTCGCTCAGGTTGTAAATCCTCATCGTCTTGCCGTGGGCGGAGTTGACTCAACGAACTTTCTTCAGGTTTTTTTAATAATTGGAATAAAACTTAAGTAATTATCCTGCTAACGTTTCTTTAAGGGTAAACGTCGAGTCCTAAATCGAAAAAGTTCTCTCGTTACTAGGACGCGGCGACCTATGACATTCTCAAAATTAAGTCGCCACTCCAGTGCCGGCTCTAATGAAAATCTTCCGGCGTTTTTCCGACCCCGGTCGAACTTGTCCGTGTTGGTTTTTCAATCCCTTGGCTGAACTTTCGCGGAACATCGCCCGATTATAATGACTTTCCAACTAGCTGAGTTACCCGGCTCCACTAGTTTTGATGCCTTGTTAGAGACTTGTTACTTATGTGTAGTGCCAACATATCACAAGTTTGATTTAAATTAACAATGGCATAGGTATTATTTTAATCAACGCTTTTTTTAGAACTTTCTTTGCTTGCAACGAATTGGTTGTTTTTATTGCGGTATGTACTTAAGTATAGCACGAGAAAACATTATTGTTTTTCGTCTTAGCAGTGCGGACAGCTAGGACAGCAATTGAAATACATTTATAATCCTTGATGCATCTGATGGATATCGTAATGATGTATAAGTGGTGCGAGACTTGCGCTTGGGTTTTCGAACTTTCAGGGGGGCTAAAATCTATTTAATGAATATCAATTATGCCAAGTTTCACTCATGACTGTTGGAAATAATTAACCATCGGGTGCATGTATATATCAACCATTCTGACCCCAGAACCGTAAAATAAAAAGTTTAACCTCTACGTTTAAACGGGCCACTCGCCCCACCGAAATTCAAAGAGATTCGCACAATTCTTCACGCCTCGCGTCTTCATACTAAATTACTTCCACGGCGCGTGACGGGTTAACTCAGGAGCCTCCCGGCGGCGGCGGCGGCGGCGCGGAGCACGGCTCACCCCGCGGCCCGCTCGTGTCTCGGATCCGCCGAGGAAACTTTGCATCATTTTTCATGAGCGGTCGCGATCCGCGCGGGCCTGTTGCGTGGGACGCGACAAGTTGACAAGCTGGGGGTCATTTAGTACATTGACAACATTAAACTAACGCTCTTTTTTGGAAATGTAAAGAAAAATCAGTTATCCGATTTGAGTAATCGGGGTCTTGTGGAATCTGACACAATAATTTGATGTTTATTTATTTATTTATTTAATAAGGTTTGCCGACACAACAGAACATACATATGTATTATGTATGTAAATATAAAAAAGGAACTAGGTGTGCAGCCCCATAGAGGGCAAACACCGCTTGCATTAAGTGCTAAGTAGTTTGGTACACCGTAGTTAGCTGCGAGCGAACGTAGTGCCAATCAATAGGTGTTCTGTGGTAGTGCATTCAATAATGGGTCTCAATCCGTCGCGCGGCTGGGCATGGCAGGAACCGCCGACGACGCAAGCTCGCAGCAAACTAAACAATTATTATAATAATCTTAAATGTACATAAAAATATAACTTACAAAATGGTTTCAGGTGCTTAATTGGTAAAAAACAGGTTTAAATGATCACACAAGAAAATTGATGCATTAGAAAAAAAACAAAACAATAAAGAAAAAATACATCTACTTGGATATACATATATGTATCTACGTTTAACAGCGACCTTGAAGGATAACCATTGCTCCAAGGAAACAATTCAGCTCATACGTTAATATGAAAGGTTTTAAAATGCCTTCCTTTGATTTATCTAGAGGCTGGTTTACCCAGTAAATTAAATATCTTAAAATGTTTTGTCGTCCCTTTATATTTTGCCAAAAGTCAAATTACTTTGACTGTTGAACTGTTGAACCGGAATGTCAGTTAAAGGAATGATAATGCCGATGATGGGCGGCTACGGATGTACACAAGCCGCCGAAATAAGTTGGATCGGCCGCTGCAGCCGAAAAAAGTGCAGCTCGTTGCCTCGTAAATGGTTGCTGCTTTCAAGGAAATAACATTACTCTGGGTTTATGACAAATAAAAAAGAACAGTCCCCACTACCATTCAATACACTTGACAACAAATGAAACCTCATGCGCAAAGGCGCATGCAGTGGATAACCCCTGTGCTCGTAGCCCCTTCTTCGGTTGCCGCTTGTGTAGCGTGAACCGCCACGCCGCTCGAGTGCGCTTCTTGTAGATGACACATGTCTTTTTAATTGTTTTTTATTGATAATTAAAAAAACTTTTTATTTTATTGATTAAGAGAATAAACGTAGTTCCGTGAAACTTCATCTTGTGCGTAATTTCACCCAGCCCGGTGCGGTTTGGTCCCCGTCTTGCGCCGCTCCCGCTAGATTAATCATCTGAGGCTCGCTTATTAATATTAGCTGGTTTATACATCGGGATCAAATTTGCCCCACCGCGCCGGGCCCGCGCCGGTCCCGCGACGGCACTGCCACGGCAGCAGGCGCAACAGAACTCCCAGCTCCACGGTGATCGAAGCCCAGCTCGACCACGGAATAAAGAACCACGACCAGGAATGATATTTCTGTAACCCTTTTAGAAAGCTGCAACTTCCGTAAAATAAAGCAGTTAACGCTACAAATTCTTCACTTTTCAGAAGAGTTTATGTCAGTACATGTAGGTGCTCTCTTAATAATGGAATAATTGACAACCGCTCACTGATTGGTGGAAGTTTAGTCTAGTGTACGCCTTATTTTTGAGTTTCGCTGGTTAACCCCGATCTAAAGGCAAGGACATAGTCAAGGTAACAAGTGGCAAAAAGGTCCCCGCCGTACACCATAGTCGCCGGATGGCATGCGTGGATCAAATAAGTGGAAAGGCTAGAATACATAAAATAAAAAAAATATTCCTTTGTGTTGTTCTTTCGGTCCAAACCGGTTTAAATGTGAATAAGTAGTTCGTTAAACTCAGATCTTGTATAATAATGGGGCATGGGCAATCACCATTAATGGCATGAATGTGGATTTATTAGTTGTTTTGTTTGGTTTGTCGACGTGGATTTATTTCAAAACAATAGTTACAGAAAACTTAAGATTATCGGAAACTTTCTACTTATCGACAAACAAAGCTTGCTTAAAAAAATATCAATCCAAGCAACCTTTAAAAGATACAATTAAGGTGGGCCTTCCCGCTCAACTCCCCATAGAAACGGGGAAAGAAGATCACGCCCATATTTCTTGTCAGAGATCCAAAATGTTGCTCAAAATTGCTTTATTTGATCGAACTAGATGTCTGATGACCATTGGCATTGTACAATTGTGTTAGGTTGTTAAGTTATAAGGTCCGAAAGTTCGCATTTTTTACGCATTTTATGCAATAACTTTGGAGGTGGATTACTTAACGATAAAATAAAAACATCTTAAAAAGATTTGTCATCAGGCATAGCTTGTTTCATGTAGGTTTATAATCAATTCGGTGTTTGTTACATTTTTTACGATAGCGGTCGTGGTTTACTTTTAGCTATAAGTCGTTTTGTAATAAAACATTTCGTAAATCTTACCAAAACAAACACTATGCGCATTTTCTGCTTTGTGGACATTTTGCATCCTCCTCATCACGAAGCCCGTCTTTTTCTTTGAAACAGAGAAGGTCCCAGACCGCAATAGCACGGTTTTGTACCGTGCCCGCGAATAAGTTTGTCCCGCCGGGAAGGGACACCTTAAATAACAAAAGACGGGAAAGCGAAAAAAAAAACATAATTGAAATATCACTTCATCTTCCATCAGTTGAGAGGCCATATTGTTAATGATTCGGTTGGTTCAAATGTGTTAACAGGCTTTTTGTGCTTGTGAACGTGAAAGCGTTGTTGCTTCTGTTTCTGGCCAATGTAAAATGGAACGTAGGGAGTGAAAGTACATACAATAGAAACTAAGATTAATCCGACTAAGTGAGTCTTCTCTGCGGATACTTTGGGACAGTTTGGTTGTTCCCCGGACGTTCCGCCGTTCGTGAAAACTTTGTCAAAGCTAAGCTATAGGTGGCGCTTTAGATGGGACCGGATTTTAAACCACAGTCGCCATCATACTTGAGAAGGAGCTGCCATAGGGTCTTAGTTGATGCCAGTTTCGTCGAATGAGAGATCAATTTAACATTGCTTTCATTTATAGATTGGAATGACGACTACTCTATGTATTTTGTTATTAACATTTAACTCAGGCATTGAAAAAGCGATACAAGAAACTAAAACATTTTTATCGATGGATAGAAATGTCAGCTTTATTTTTCTAAAAAGATGTGACTGTTATTAATTAAACATTGTTTTCCTTTCTGCAATGAATCTACTTCATCGCAAGTCCACTCATGTAAGAAGGAAATACCAGAACAAACAAAACCTTTAGTATCCTTACCACAATGATCCTAACCTAAGCACACACTAGCCGATTTTCGAGACAATACAAGTCACAAAAGCGAATCTGTTTTGCAAAAAATCTAGAATACGTCTGCTCATATGCTCAATCCTGCGACGTACATAAACTTGTAGCTGTACACGCAACCCTTCCCTGCATTTGTCTCGCAAACATCTCACAGAAACACAGCCTGCTCAAACCGCATCCCTCCACCGCCCACGAGGGCGCGCGCCCACGTGGAAGTAAACAGCTCGCGAAGTGGTTAGCGCGGGAGGGGGAGGGGGGGGGGGCGGCGGAGCGTCCGAACAGCGTTTTCCGATTTCCTTTCGATTGTGTTTCGGTTGCGTGTGTCTTGTTTCTTCGCGCTGCGCTCGCTCGAGCGCGATGTCGAGTAGGTGTGTGCCGTGGTCAGTCGTATCGATGGTTACGCTTTATCGTGTGGCGGTTTTTTTTATATTTTTTTCATGACAATGGATTGACAAAGGATTTTTAAAAAACAGACAATGGATGGATTGAGACAATGGATTGTTCCATGTTACTTATTAGATGAAATCAAATTTAAGATTCCTCCCCGTTGTGCTCGCTTGAAAATTTACCGAAAAAAAAAATGCATTTTGTGAAACCAAATACATATTGTTAAAAATAATTTTACCAAGCCAAGCTGCGAAAATTATGACGATGATCCGTCTGATATCGTCTACACAGGAATCACTCATTCATTGGTTTTTATTCACATCATTTTGTCTTTTTCAGTTGTATTTAATATCTTAAATGTCATGATATTAGCCTAACACACCACATGGGAACTAGGTCTAGTGCTAGAAACATGCCAGAACCTTCCTTTTATCGCTCGGCTACAATGAGGCCAGCCTTAACGGTCGAATACGGTCACCCACCTATGTAAGACTCAACCGCGCTCAGAATTGCTTCACCCAGCAAGCTGTTTATCAAACCATAAGGTTGGTGCGACTGGGCTGCCGAGGTTGAAGTATGGAGCACTCTAGATTTTCATTTCGTTATTTTAATTTGTAATTTTCTGTATAAGACTATGTTCAAAATAAATATATTTTATTTTGTCTCAAAGTGGAGTGCTTGCGCTGAAAGTAATTTTAATTGTAATTTTAAATAAAAGTTAATCGTATCCAATTTTATTTAATCGGAAACCTCACGTTTGAAATTTTTGTAAAAAATACCGGTTTTTATTGTATATTCTTTTTGAGATAAAGAAATACTCAAATAGATGATGTTTCTTAATTAGAATGTGACGTAAATATCGCATTGTGAGTACGTTCTACCAACACGTAAATATTGAATGCACGGGCTAACATAGTTTGCCTGTAAAAATTATGTCGATATATTTTAAATGTCGACTTCTTAAAACGCTATCCATGCTATAGTATCTACTGAAATCCAGTCTTTGTCGGCACCTCTCTTTCTCACTTAGAATTTCCGCTTTGCTTATTTGATTAATTGTTTACACATCGTTAAACATGACCTCTTCTGTACGATTGTCTCACAGCAGACCAGAAAATGTTTTTGTATTCCTTGACGTAAGGCCTTATTTTTGATTTGTAATAGAATAAACAATATCAAAATGCTTTTCCAACATGAGCGACTCATAGCTTAGGGGCGGGGGGACATACCTACCATCCGAGAGGTCTGGGTTCAAATCTCCGCTACGTTTATGCATAACTTTATTTTTCTTTCTGAGTTGAATAAATTGCATTTCGTGACAAATGCGAGCTGTTCCATGGTTCGAAATCCATGTAAAATGGTACCCCAGCTTAGGTGGTAGGGTTAAGCTCGCCCGGGTTGGTACCATCGCAATAGATTAAACGATGGTCGAGGCGGTAAAAAAAAATCTTGTTTTCCAACTAGTTCAAAGTAGCTGTGCTCATAAAGGGAAGGTCCTGGCATCCCACCTAATTCCTTCGGGAAGTGGTACATTAGGCTAATATCATAACGGTAGTTGTGTGGTATTAGCCATCCATCTAATTTCTAATGCCGACTAATTCCTTCGGGAATGCCGCCTGTTGGGCTTGTATCATCACGGTGGGTGAGTTATTAACGAAGTCCACCACTTAAGAATAAATGCACCCATACTTTGAACAATACAAAGTATAAATAGTAAACCTTTAATTAGGGGGGGGGGGGGGGACGCATCACAAAGTCCAAAAAGCACAATATCCAAAACCTAAAATCCAAAACTCTTATGAATACGGAACTTTTTAATTATTTTAATTAGGATAGGTTAGATTTTATGCCTTTTGCAATATACACGAAAAATACATACGTTTGGATTGTGTGGGTTTCGGATCATGTGCTTTTGGACTTTTTGAAGGCGCCCCTTTAATTAAACCAGCATGTAACAATCACCGCACGCTGAGCTGAAAACTGCAAACTGGTTAAATTCCCGCCATTGTCCCGTCGTCGCAGGTATTACGACGTTTCGCCTGCGAAGGAATGGCCACATTAAAATGTCGTTAAGGTGCACATTGTGTTGTCGGCATCGTCATGCACTTTCAGCCCTTCCAGGTTACCCAACACATACACTAGCTTTCGCCCACGGCTCCATTCGCATGGACGCTTTTTTATACAGTTTTCATGGTCGTGGTTTATATCGTATTAACGAATTCTCGTGTTGCCTCGATCGGAGGTGGAGTTATGGTTTTTATTCAGTTGTTTCGTCACTGCTAACGATGCCGAAGACGTAGCGTGATGGTTGGTACACCGACAGTGGATCAAGTGCATATATAAAAATAAATTAAGTATGTACTGTCCGATAGCTATTGAGACTTTAGTACAATTTAAGACGAAAACTAAAGTTGGAGGCCTCAATGTATCAGATTTTGTAATAATTGTAAAGTTTATTTATTTGCACAATCGTAAAATGCCTTGTGTTTTCTTCCTAACAAAACACCTTTTTATAAACCAGCACCCAATAGCAAAACAGTGTAAGTTTTATCGGTTGCCTTGTGGGACGTAAAAAGGTCATTTAATGGCTTTTAAGGGGACGACGTCTAATGAATTGTACTCGTTTCAGCAATGTATAAATGCATACTTTGACCGGACGTCTCATACGGAAGGAAAAACAATTTTTCAGTCCGATACAAAAATAAGATATTATCTTATCGTGGTTAAATATAGCAAGCTCGAAAATAATCAAGCTAAATAAAAGATTATGAAAAAAACGGCTTGTGTATTTATCGTTCACCAATTTAATACGGCCTTTTTTTAGCTGGAAATCGAATCCAGGATCGTTGAGCTAACTCCCTGTTTTCAGAGTTTTTCATTCAATTTAATTTCATTCAGTGCATTAAAAATGCGGCTTGCAGCGGATGGACTGGCATGGTATCGGTAGTTATTTGGATAATGTAGTTTATATCAACGCGATGTTAACCATCGCATTGAATGAAACTATGGTTGAAGTGGCATTGAAATATAGTCCGTGTGTTCCATCCAGTTCAATGTAGCCGTGCTCAGAAAGGAAAGGTCCTGGCATGGCACCTAATTCCATCGGGAATGTGGTGTATTGGGCTAATATCATAACGACAGTTCTGTGGTATTAGCCATCCATGTCAGTGTACATAAAAAAAACTAACTCTACCTGGCAAGTTGGGAAGAGTACCTTACATTTTACATGGGCTCCGAACCATGTTGTGAACCGAAATTTCAACAAAAAAAAAAACACATTTATCTGAATACCTTGGGGTTTGAACTCGCGTACTTCGACGAAAGACCCCCTACGCTACGAGTCACACATATTATAGAAATATTTTTTATAAAGTACGTCCACATCTTTCAATAATGGATATCGACAGTTTTCATACGATTTCATTTGCATTTGTTCATAACATATTTAATGGAAAAATATATAAGTCCCAGATACTAATTTTGCGGTACCTATATTAGTCGAAGGGATGTAAGTTTAATTTATAATAGTCTTTTTGCATGATGAAACCTTATAACTAACTTTACGAAATTGTTACATGCATTATATTCTACATTATGTGTTTTCGAGGGAAGCGTAGTGGAGGCAAGCATAGCTTAATTTTAATTTATAACATTTTATTAATGTGTCGATGTAACCTATTCTCTGTTCTTCTCCAAATAAATAAATAAATAAATTATACAGGTGTTAGGGCGTATGGTCCAACAAAGTCACCAGAAATCCTTAGCATTTCTAGGAGCAGAAAGGGTAGATAACATTTTGTTATGCGACTTAATACATTGTCCTCCCCATACATTTTGGTTGATACCTCTGTACATTTTCGAATCATAAGTTTATTAACACCTCGTATATGTAATCATAAATACATGTATTGTACATTGCTTTTACAAGTTTATGTTCATGGTAAAATATTTTATGCTCTCTAATTAACTATATTTCACAACAAAAGTGCCGTTGGTGGCTTGCTGGTCATTTGTTCGATCTATTTAAGGAGTTTTAAAGCGCCGCTTTGCTAATTTGTCTTTTGTTATTGAATAATTAAACAACTTTTAATGACTCCGTTGTCCAATATTTCAAAACTTTCTTAAATAAAATTCATTCTATTATCGTGTTAACGCTTCGAGAGAGGCGACTCGTCGCCATTACAATAATTTGATACGTCCCGACTCGCCCCGCTCCGAGGGCTCCCGTGACAAAAGCCGTAATCGCGGACTTAGACCTGAAAGATAATTTGACGGCCAAATTGGAACGTTGGAAGGGGGTTTTGTCTTCGGGCCTTCCGTCACAAAAGATATTTTGTCAGATTTCTGCCAGCCATTCACGGTTGACTTATTTTCGCGTTTTAATCTTTCGCGTCCGAAGATCACTCACGATCTTTTCGTGAATAGATTGTAGCGGTGCTTGTTTTCGGAGATAATTGGAATTTCCGCTGGAAATGATTCGTCATTTGGCTTTTGGACGCTCTGTTGTGTCGCTATTGTACCATATTATCTATGGAATTTTATTTTGTTGTACACGCACACAACCTTACACACCCTCACATACTCTTAATCACCCTGACACCAACCCACACCCTGTCACATTTATAAAACTGAATATTCGCTGAATTATATACATATGCTCATTCCCATGTTTAATTTAAGTTTAGATTTAAGTAAGGTTATTTACGCTTAGATAGCAGTCAAGTCAAATTGTAAATTTTATATCTGTGAAAACATGTTTTTGGCTTTTGACAATTACATTGTCCATTTTAGTATATTAATTGTGAATAAGCTGTAAGTTTTCCAATAAATAAATAAATAAATAAATTAAATTACGAATGAAGTTTGGTAGGTCAGTTTGTTTTTATAGGAATAAAAAACTTTAGATTTTGTGGTCTAAATCCTTATTTATGATTTTAGGCCACCAATACATGTAAATATTGAATAGAAACGATCTTTCAACGAGTTATGTGATATATTTATTCCATGCAACTGGACATGAATGGCTTATAACAAACCCATTCTCTCGATATTCCCAACAAAACTTCCGGAAACTAAGTGCCATGCCAGGAGCTTTCTCATATTGCAAGCCTACATCGAACTGGACGGGAAACACGCACAATGTTAATTGCCGCTTCGACTATCTTTATTTCAATGTGATGGCACTAAGCCAGGCGGCATCGACTCCTTCCACCTCATTAGTAACTTCACTTACGGGTTACGACCCAACTGCTTCCCTGGACATATTCACGTCATTGCAAAAACTCCTTATTTCTCTCCCGGGTAGCCCGCTCGCTTTGGACACTTCCATTAAGCTCTAAACCGTTACGCAAGACAAAATGTATAAATCAGAAAAACATGTGTTTCCCACGAGATTCTGGCAGAGCTCATATGATAGAGCAGACGAGAGGCTAGACAGGTATCACGGATTCAAATGTTGTGTATCACAGATTATGCGATCCACATAGTCCAAAATGTGATGGCTAAGTTTCGTATGATACTATGAATATTAAGAAATGCAAGAAGTGACCACACTTTTGCTGATTTGTCATACTTTGCTTTCTATAGTACCCAGCATGCCATGGCCAGCATGGAAAATGGCAATTCCATAGATTGCATTCCTTTTGGTTGTAAAAAAATGATGTTGAATTACTCCTGCCGGTTTCTTTAAGTTATTTTTCTTGAGTGCTGTGTTTTTATGTGCATGGTATGATCGTCTAGTTTTATTTTTTCATAAGCCGTTTGATTACCAATAAGTTCTGGTATCTGTTTTTTTTATTTGGTTCGTCGACTTAGACCTATTTCAAAACAATAGTTACAGAAAACAAAATACATTAAGATTATCGGAAACCATCTACAATTAAGGACAATCACAGCATGCTTCAAAACATTATCATGCTTAGCAATCTTTTGAAAAATACAATACAAGAACAAATTACGAGAAACAGTTAAGTTTAAACAGTCTGTTGCTGTTTACAAAAAGTACTCACAAATAAATTCACTTTCGCTAATGTTAAAACACTTACTAAGTTAAGTTCAACTTCGGTTTTATGCTCCGATATTAAAGTGGTAGAGTTTGGTTCGCGATCAGTCAAGTGTCCACTCTAAGTGAGCGGCCGCCGCTCGGAGCCGGCTCCACCGAAAATATCCGCCCCGAGCGAGCGCCACTTCGCTCCGACCTCTTCACATTCTATTTCCATCCGTATCGAAACACCGCTTAAAAATGTAACGTCATATAGCGGTAATGCACACTCCCGACCGCGCGAGTGGGAAGCGAGCGAGCCTTGCAGCCAGCGCGTCGGAGGAGGCGCTGGGCGGCAGCGGCGGCGGCGGCGGCGGCGGCGGAGGCGGACGACGAGAGCACAGCCTCCCGCCGCGGCCGCAGTCTCGCCCACGCAGCCGGCGCGCTCGCCCGCCGCCCAGCCGCGCCGCCCGCCCCGCCGACCGCCGAAACTTCTCTCGCGAGTGATCGATATGTGCCGCGCGTGCTGTGTCGTGAAGTGATGGCGCAGGGCGCCGGCGGGCGGGCGACGCGGCCCGCGCCGCCGCGCAAGCCCGACACGCTCGCGCTCGGCTGGCAGCGCGCGCGCGACGACCCGCCGCCGCCGGCGCCGCCCGGCCCGCGCCCGCCGCCGCCCTCGCCCCTGCGCGACGACTTCGGCGGCTTCAGCCCCTACTGCCCGCCGGCCTCCAACGCCGAGCGGGCGCCGCTGCGCCGCCGGCCGCCGCCGCCGCGCCGCCCGCACAGCGTGGCCGGCCCGCGCGCCGGCCCGCCGCCGCCCGCGCAGCGCCGTCCGCACAGCATCGGCGCGCTCGACGACGAGTGGAGCGCGCCGCTCGCTCAGCCGGTGCCGCGGCGGCCGCTGCCCTGCTCGCAGAGCGACCACCAGCTGCGGCGGCCGGCGATCATGACCAACGGCTACGGCGCGGTGCCGCCGGCGACGTCGCGCCGCCTGTCGCTGCCGGGCGGCGCGGGCGCGCGGCCCGCCGCCCCGCCGAAGCCGTCGGCGACGTTCCACGGG
Organism: Incurvaria masculella; assembly: GCA_946894095.1. Taxonomy (NCBI): domain Eukaryota; kingdom Metazoa; phylum Arthropoda; class Insecta; order Lepidoptera; family Incurvariidae; genus Incurvaria; species Incurvaria masculella. The sequence goes on along the minus strand of OX335641.1, from coordinate 11,358,321 downwards.
CTGGCAGGGCTTGCGGGGCTGGCGGGCGCGGGCGGCCCGACGCCGCTGCAGCAGTACGGCGCGACGACGCCGAGCACGCCGGCGGCGGTGCGCGAGGCGGTCCGCCACCTGCTGCAGCAGCCGCGCAATGGCTTCGCGATCATGGACCACAAGCTCTCTCTATTCATCGATATTCTGGATGCGCAAGAGAGATTCTCGCAGGTACCCGTCTCCACGTGACGCACTCGTAGTGTTGGAGTTGTCGCCAATGATATCTGCCACAGTAATAAGTAGAGCAGTTTTGGGTGAATTCTTCGTAGACACATGCACATTTTAACCATGTTAGTTTTTAAGATACGCGTAGCAATAATTTTAACAGGCCATAATTTATTTATTCTCGGTATTATTGACCCAATTTAGGTTCGGGTTACGATGAATATTTATTTAATTTATTTTGAACACAGTTATACAGAAAATACTAACTAAAATTAACAAAATTAAAACCTAGAGTATTCCACACATAATTTAAAGTATTGCAATACTATTGAGTTTACATAGACATAGTGATGTGCATAAAAAAAACAAGCATGTAAGAAACAAGCGAATGAGTGATTTGTTTTTGTGATCTACTCTAAATGAAAAATCATTTCGGGCCATATTTTTTATTATCCAAGTGTGTTATTAAATAGGTCCATATCAACTAGATTATTGTTTTAATTTTTGCAGCTTCGCCTAATAAAAGTATTATTACGATATTTGGTTTTACAAAATGAAATTTAGAACAAGAGTTTCAAGCGAAAACGACGGGGAGAAATTTTGAAATTTGTCTTTTAATCGTGATATAACAACATGGGCCTATCCATAATATTGTTAACTATAAAAAAAAATAACGCAACGTGATGATTATTGTTCTGTACTCTTTACTTTTACAGACGCAACTACTTGCTAAAAATGAACGGAAAAATAAAAAAGTGCCGCATAATGCCCGCCGTAAGACTGAACCGATTTCCGCCAAGGTTATGATAACTAGAAGATATAATAATTATCGCATTTTTATATTTCTACCATCGGCCCCAAAAATGTGTCTAACTTTCCGCGAACATACTAAAGAGAATATTGGTCAAGAAGGCCAGATAGATACCGTAGCACCGTGCTCGCGTGGTGAACGCCCTATAATTGGAGCACCCAGCTTCCGACCGCTTGCGGGTAGGTGGAACTTACTAATCTAGTTACCGCCAAATTGTATCGCGTCGGGGGTCGACTCGGCGGCGTCGGGACCCCCGAGACGTGTACTGTGTTAACTCGGTCAATACGGCGTGAATCATGTACGGTCTTCGCCGCCGAGTCGTTTCCTCGTGCCATAGCTCGTGGGGTAGGCAGATGCAGAACCTGCCAACTCAAAACTGTATTATTAATATGCAATTGGCCGGAAAAAAACTAAACATAGCTCCGTGAACGTTCTTTGCACGTTCTTCTCCAAGAGGTGAATCGATTCGGCGGATCAATCAGTTTGTCAAGTGACTTAACTTACAAAGTGTAATTTTACTCCCGGACATTTAAAAAAATAAATTAAAGTAAAAGTTTATTTAGCATATTTTCTGACAAAGTATATTTTTTTAATAATCTAAAAGCATTAAGCAAGAGTACAGCTTTCATAATATTCTAATAAATAAGCAAGTAAGTGGTTAAAATAATCAATAACTAGTGGCTCTATGAGCTTTAGTCGTCGCGAGTCTGTTTTTTAGTTTTTCAAAATTTCGAAAGAAAATTCTCGGTGATAAATGTAAGATTAAAAAACAGAGTAATTCCTTAAAAATATTAAAATAATTTTAGTAGCAAATATAATAATTTATTCTATTAATAAATTACATACTTGTTACCGTCTGCTGTCTCGATAACAAACGGAAACTTCAGATAAATATCAACGCGCCTGGCAAAACCCTTCGAGAAACCTAGAAGTAATGTCGCATTCATAAATACAAACAATGTATAAAGTTAAATACGGGCTGACTCTAAGGTCCAATACCAAAATCTACTTTGGTGAAGACAGCAATTCGTTTATATCCTAATTATTACGGTCAGAATGCCAATAACTGAAATTAGGGCCACCTAGCACTGTCTTGGTTAGAAAATAACCGAGAAAACTATTGTCTTGACATACTGGTAAAGACAATCATTAATAAAAGCATAAAACATGTAATCCGAAGTTCGCAGGTTCGAACCTTGTTTCAGAACAATATCCAGACCGAAATGTTTTATGAATATCTATAAAATTGTATTACAATGCTTCATTATATATTAATTTCCAACCGAGGACAACTAATAATTTTGCGGCCTAGACCCGTAATGTTTTCGTGCTCTGTATGCCTTCTGTATAAAACTGAAAACTCTATAATAAAAGCCTGTCCTGTCAGCGTGACAGTTTCTGACAAAAACGAACGCGATCCTGTCGTTTCGACTTCGTAAAATTAAAGTATATCGCATTACGTTAAAACATCGGCGAGGCAGCGCCCGCAGCGAACAATAAAACGCTGCGGTCGTATTTTCCTCCGGTTTTTCTCGCGGGATAATGGCGGCGTCGGAATTAAAGGTACGAGGTTGAATCGCAGAGACACATTTGGCCGCTGTGTTGTGGAGTAATTGTTTATTAACTTGTTTCTGAATATCCTCTAAATTAGAAATTAGACTTCCCATTCTAAAAAATTCATTGATTTATTGTAAACTAGCTGCGGTACCCGGCTCCGCCCGGGTTAGTGTTGGCTAAATTATTTCATGGATAAAAAGTAGCCCACATGGCTTATGCAATATTGGGTCAAACTGGTCCAGGATAATGTATCCATCTACCAAATTTAATCAAGATCGTTCGAGATGAAATAGCATGATTTAATGAGAAACATCCAATAATTCCCATTTAGAGCTTCGTTGACATTTGGTGGCTATTTAAAAATAAAGCATTTGCCGCCAGAACCTTTCTGCACTTGCACTGCAACATTGCTTACCTAGTAAGTAAGTAACGTGTAATGTAGGTAAGTTTTGCGTGGACTCCAACCCACAGCTAGCGTCAACATCGAAAACAGTAACCCATCTCGAACCTGGCTGCTCCCAGAGATCCTATACATTGATAAAATACGCACATAAATCGGGTTAGTGGTTCGCAAGTTATAAGAATTTAATGCTCTCTACTCACCCTTCTGGTAATGAAGCGTTATATTATGTAGCCTATAAGTTTTGAGTAGAATCAGGCTAGACGTAGATACAATCCGCATCTAAATCGAGTAACTGGTTCTCAAGGATTTTTCCAAGTAGTCCTAAAGTTGCGGGAAATACCAAGCTGTACCCGCCCCCCCCCTCCCCGCACCCGCCCCCGTCGGACCGCCCGCCCCGCCCCCGCCGCCGCTCCCGCCGCCGCCCCCGGCTCCGCTCCCCCCGGTGTGAAGTAGCGCTACCGGCATCGTTTTCGCAGCCCCGTGAAAGTTCTAAAGCCCATGGTCACAATATCTTTATAAATTGTAGCCTATGTGTTATTCTGATGTATAAGCTATATTATTGTAAAGTTTCATTAAAATCCATTCAGTAGTTTTTACGTGAAAGAGTAACAAACATCCATCCATCCATCCATCCATCCATCCATTATTACAAACTTTCCCCTTTATAATATTTATTAGATTGGGTCTAATGTTCCGCACGAACGTAGGAATGGACATGGATGGGCTAATATTATGACGCCACGTAGATCTAGGTTCCATGCTAAGATCTCCCTTTTGCACGATTACAGATCGTGTGAAATCACACTAAACGAAAGCATAAATAAAAAAAATGTCTCGGTAACTAAAACATTTTAGAGAAAAATATGTAAACTTTCTAGTCTCGGAAAAACATTAGGATTACGTTGGCGAAATTAATGTGCTGGCCGTCGCAATACCCTGTACATTAAGTCGTCTGTAGGTCTAACTGTAGAAATAAGACGTGGGGAATTAGGAAACGTGTTTTCTTTCAATATTTTGTAATTTTTTTGCGATATTACATATAGTTTGCCTGTTATTCGTGATTTTTTAAACAGCTTATCCTCTTACGCTGACACATTCATACTTATACTCTTCTAATATATTTTACTGTTACTAGTTTGATCTAGATATGCAATACATCAGTGAAACTCAATATTAAAATTAAATTTAAAGACACGCCTTAAAATCTCTTTTCGAACCGTCATGCGGCACGTCACGTCGGGTCAGCAACATCAGCTAAGTGTGTTTCCAACGCGTCGCCACCGATGTCACGGCCGCGACATCGGAAACAATTTAATCAAACGTTTTATATTTCGCGCCCTCCTCGCGAGCCACAAACTCGTGCTGGATGACGCTTCGCTAACGTTGAGTAACGACCCCGTCGCATCCCGCGGGACGTGAGCGTGCAATAAGGCGAAACAATGATAATTAAACTATTTATATTTAATGATATCTCCGCCGGAGCGGTCCACCGGAGGGCAGTTTTATGAATAATTCTTGAGGGGGTTTTGGGTCGGATTTGAAGAGACGTGTCTTGTTTTTGGTTTACGAACTTTGGGTTTGATGGAATGATATCGTTCCAATGTTGACACATTGTATGCCTGCATATATTAGAACCACTATGAAACATCGCACTTGCTCTCCCAATGCGAATACAATTTTTGGCTTCCTCGGATAGCGCCTCCGTCATTCAGCGGCCGCTATATGTAAACACTTATTGGTGTTTTAAATAATAAACTAGTATTGGTGGCTGTGATCAAATACCAAAGTAGCTAGGATAGACAAGTACAACATACAAGACAACAAGAACTGCCTTTAAGGAACTAGATAGAACTAGAGGAAAACCTGCCTGGGTGTAGCTTGTCTACCAATTTGACGAAATGAAATACAATACAATACAACTCACCTCACGAAATTTGCCTAAGAGAGGCACGAAAACAGCCGATTTGCGGACTATCGCAGAGTTATCAAGCAAGTTAACATAAAGATTTAAGACTTCCAGGTTAACGGGATGAGGAAAGGCACTCGCGGGTAGCCTGCTCCTTCTCCTGGCTGCGAGGCAGAGAAACGAATTTTAGAAACGGTTGGTTCTCATAAATCTAATGTCAGCCTCAAAAGGTACCTTACGGTATAAGCTGTAGTTGTATTTTATATGTTAGTGAACATGGATTTGATAATATTATATATTTAATGGATACATCATTACTGTTATGTCATTAATTTGAGTTTCAGCGACATCTACATTTGAAGTAATCAGATTTTGAAAATAATCTGAAAAAGTATTGGTCGTGACATTCGTCGGAGCACAAAATGCTTCAAATGTAGATGTTGCTGAAACTCTAATTAATGGACAGGGATTGCTAATACCACATCCACCGTCATGATATTAGCCCAACACACCGCATTCCCAAATCAATTCGGTGCCATGCCAGGGCCTTCCGTTTCATGAGCACGGCTACTTTGAACTGATTGGAAAACACGACAATATTCCCACCTAGTAGGTGAAGGGGATCTACAGTTTTGATTTCAAACCATGGAACTGTTCGCATTCGTAACGAAATACACATATTAGACTCAGAAAGAGAAAGTAAGTGGTGCACGAACTGGGCGGGGATGCTCTACCTGAGGCTAGTGCTTAAAATGTGAATAGATTCGTTAAGATAGGACGTCGGCGAAATAAAATAAAATTGTTTTAAATGTAAATATACGCGTGCAATTAAGTTACATTCTACTATCGTTGTTTTGTAAGGACTCATTGCACGAGTTTAATTTCGCAATATTTAGGTACGTGATTCATTATCTTTACTTAAGAACCGTAAATGGAAACCATCTCCCCAAGCAACTACCTTTTAATTTCAATACGAAGGCACTGCATTCTCGTCAGGCTTGAATGGTATTCCTACGTAACTGAAAACGTGGAAGACATTTTAATTTCAGCCCATCGCGTATTCGTGCAGCGCCCTCCGCGTGCCGCGCCCGCCGTCGCGCCGCCGCCGCCGCGCGATCTCCGAGACGCGGCTCACTTTATTTAAATTGTGCTTCGGTTAAACGGGGATGTTTTTGAGGATCTTTAGTAGAGCGGGCTCTTCTAGATGCGAGCATTTTATGGATGGCTGGGGCTTCAAGTTCGAACGATCCAGCGGTTTACTACGAATTTAACTCTGTCAACTTCGGGACGTAAATCAGGATCTTACCATTAATATACTATGGAACTGCATTGTTGATTTGTTTATATTTCATTGTGACCTGAAACCCTTACTTAAAATCGTATATTCACCTAGGTATATTTCATTGCAAAATGTTGAATTTTTTTTAGAACGTAAATCGTGCCTATAAGTTTTTTTCAAGGATCCCTTATTTCTCTGAATAATTCATACTTCTAGCATTGTTTCTCAGCATCGGTAGCCCAGACTCCTCGGTGTTCGTATTAGGCTAATACGAGTATTATAACAATTACAATTATTATAACTATCCATATCCTTAAGAAATCTTTAACGAAGTATCTGACCGGCCAGCGTGGTTTTCACAGCCCCCCAGAATGTTCGAAAGCCCATGGGCATCGTCGCGCACCACAAGAGCTCGTGGCGTTCGGTATATGCCGCGCTTAACATAACAATTTGGCCAGCGTACGCCGATGTAGCGAACGGTTTTTTTCCAACATTTTTTATATTTTGAAAACGTATATTTTTTTTATGAAAATCCGGTATGGGTGGCTGTGCTGAGGACCAAAGGTGCTCAGAAAAGCCAAAAACACCTCGCCTCGCGAAACCGCGCTCAGCGAGGCGCCATGCCTCATGCATAAATATGATAATAATATTATATGTTGACACGGATAATGTAGCTTTCTATTGGTGAAAAAAATGTTAGAATCGGTTTAGTAGTTCAATAGATTACTCAGTACAAATATTATCTCTTTATATATAATATATTAATAGTGTAGATGACGTGATTGTGTTACAAAATTGCTAAAGCGGGTTATGGTGCTTTCGCTACACATATGCAATATAATACACATGCAACAAATAACTAAATTATAAGTATTCCACTTATGGGCACGTCATGATAAATAAAGTATTTGAATCGGTATTTATTTTCCGAAGTAACGCTCGCAAATAAATGTGCTAACAAACCGCGACAGACAGTGAGGCCGAAACATTATTTCTTCAAACATCGGCCGTGTTGCGATATCGGATTCCTTCAAACGTTACATAAGTTATCCGATCCCAACTTTTGTAGCGATATATTCGCAGCGAGATATAAGTTTGTGTATTTTCTTCTCACCTTAATATTTTTTATCACTAAATCACTTCAATTTATATAATTTTTTGACCAATTTGTCATTCGGGAAAAATGAACTCCGCGTTGCAGTTCGTTGGGTGAGAATAATAAATTTAATGTGTAAATATTATCTTATCAAAAACGAATGGAGCAATTCTCAATAGTCATTGTAGACATTTTTTTTTTCAGGTTATATATGTGCAATGTAAGGTTGAGTAAGTGCATTTCGTTACGAATGCAAGCCGTTTCATGGTACTTTGTATGTATATTGCTGAGTGGGCACCACACTACGGAACCCATGTAAAACTGAAGGTCCCCTTTCTCTATTAGATGGATGGTTAAGCCCGCCCGGGCTGTACCACCGCATTGAATGAAACTATGATTGAAGCGGCCCTTTTCTGCACCATCGTAAATACATAAGTATTACATATACCTGCAAAAAACTACAACGCGGACGGGCCACCTTTCCTCTTCGAACGAACCACACCAATACCTCTAATCAACCCCAGCATGCACGGGAAGGAATTCAGCGATTTTACATCTACCATTCATTCTTTCCGCATTCCGTAATTGTGACCTCGACATTACATCCGGATCCGGTCTAAACCAGAGCGCGACCGCTTACTTCCTCCGTTGGGGCCCGAGAATTTCAATAGTGTTTAAACATCTGAACAGGACACTCTGTGGAGATTTTTTTATATTCCCCTCCGTATAAAGGGGGCGAAAGTGGGCCAAGTGGCGGCGGGCGGCGCGCCTGTCATGCAAGGTTGACTTTTCACGGGCCTCTTTGTCTCTTGGCGTCTCCGCTCCTCTAAATAAAGCTAGCTAAATGCAACGAGAGGGCTCGTTGTATTCAGCTCTGGGTTAATGCCCTACTTTTATGGTTTTCCTGTACCTAAAAATACGCTTTGCCCTATAAATGGTTAACCTGAACGGATTCAATAAACGGATGTGTAGACATCATTGAAACTGTCAACCGTGACTAACGTGAGGGACACATCTGTATTAAAAAAATATGTATTATAGCGGATCGTATTTTTTCGAAATCCATCAAACAATCAGCATTTCTGGGATCCCATATATGTTGTTAATAGATACTATTTTTACCTTTAGTTTGAGGAAGAAACAGCGACACTTACCATATTAGATTCTTGTTCTAATTTTTCTCTCATTTTTGACGTCTTCAAAGTTATTGGTACCACGGATTTGTCAGCCGTGATTTATTTTATTTTATATTGATTGGGTGCAGCACAGATGATATAATATTGTTGTCAATTGTGTATTTCGTGCAGTTTTATAGTACCCTAGTTATATTTGCAATTGGACTTGATAATTTGCGGATAACCTAAGGCCTGTCAAGTTACTTCGTTGAGATATTCAACTTTCGAGGCATCGTAGTTCGGTTCTTTGTAATTGCGCCTTCATTTAGGGCTATAGAGTGGAGAGGCTTTTCGGGTTTCCCGCTCCCGCGTGAAAATGGAAGTCTCCATTTTAGCTTCTAATAAGTCTAGGCATATAAATATAAATATCTGAAAGCATATATTTTACAGGCACGACGTAGTGATACGCGTGCTTTTAAATGAAAAGGCGTGTTGCCCTCTTTTCCGAAAATGATAACTTTCTAGCCGTGTAAGTTTGTGATTTGTATTAATTCGAATGTATTCACATACAATTCATGGTTGAATAAATCCAGTACGGTGAAGATTCTGGGGGGAACTTACACTTATTTCGTGTGTATTCTTTTAACCGAACAATTTCATATATGGGTTAAATATAATTTTGCGACATTATTATTTTGCAATTACTCATTAAACAGTACCGGTTCTGATTGACAGACATCACACATCATAAACCGGTGGATCTAAACATTTTAAATTTGGACGAATTATTTCCCTAAACGACTGCACATCGTTGACTTGCGATGAAACTTTGGTGAGTTGCCGTACGCTCACTAGCAAAGGTTTCTAACCATATTTTACCTGGGTCCACTCAGGTGTATGTACAAAACGTAACTGATTCGAGCGGAGCCGGGAATTTAGCTTGTAAAGGATATAAATGATTTCCCAAATATGTTGAATTATACTACCTAAATGGTTTAATATTTGGATGTTTGTTACTAAAGCACGCCCGCAGTGGAGGTGGAGATTTAGATTTAAGTTGGCGAATAGAACTCACTATATCATGGGCTAGGTATGATCAGAAATAACAACCACAATTTCACACAAGCAAAGCTACGGAAAACAGCTAGTGTTCTATGTATCTTTGACAATGCACTAGCGCCCGCCGATCCGACCGGAATAGCTCTCTGCATTTTGAAGTGCAATTTATATTTATGCAGTGCTTAGCTTAATTGCAGTTGAAACACTGAACAGATGCGTGTTTCGCAGTGCAAGAAGTGTATATTGGTCCGTGCATTGCATATTGCTAGAGAAGATAATTATATAGATTAAGCTTTTATTTCCGTGGAAATGGGTGTCAATTAAGGAAGTGATTATCTTGACAATCATTGAAATTATTCTTCAATTTGTGTCCAATGTGGTCTCCGTTTTCTGAGTTAAAAATATAAATTGTCACTGATAATATCGATACCGTGATTTTATATTTGTACTAGTGAAATAAACGTTTGCCTACAATTTCGCGGACACATTTTAGTTAAGTTATAATTTCACGGGACACATTGAATACTATTTCGAATTTATTGTGAATGGTAACTAACAATAATTTTAAAATAATCCTCAACCTTTGTAAATAATATAGGTTAAGGTGATGTTCTATAATAATCGAATGAGACCTTATTCAACTGCTTCCACCTTATTATTCAATCATTTGACGCCGACAGAAGAATCCAACTAGGTTAATTATAATGTCACCGAGTGTGTCCAGTAAAATATTGTAAGAAAGGATAGTCGAAAGTGTACGAACCGACTGAAATATGCATTTTTCTTAATGCAGAATGATATAACTCGTATTTTTAGCTTTTAAAAATAACTGCAGAACGATTCGGCGCAGCCAGTGCATATTTCACCCGAGGGCGCCTCCCCTGACCCCCCCCCCCCCCCAGGCGCGAGAACAAATACTTGAATCCTTAATTAACCACCAAACAAAGGGGTTAATTTATTCATCGCTTAGCCCCCTTTTTTAATTTTATTCATTTCCTCTAGGATTATTCATCGCACGCGGTCGCGTCGACGAATTTTACATTCAATTCTTATTTGTTGTCGGAGAATGCAGATGTTTTTATGTTTTGGTATTATGAATTGAAAACTAATTTTCGTGTAAATAACATCGGTACCACAATGGCGAATGGGTTTTGTTGTTTTTGTACGGAGGTGTGGTTCTATATACCATGGATACAGGAGGTGATTCTACGCCACTCATAGCCAATTGAAAAAGTTCTCGTTTTAGAATCGTACGAAAATCTTCAGTCTGTTGTGGTCCCAAACACTCCCAAGCAATCATATTTCTGTAAAAAACGAATTCCTTCACTTAAAAGTATTCATGACGAAAAAAATAGCAAGCATCTGAGTTTTATGTTTTGAAATAAACGTAGGGCGATACTTTGACTGTACTTGAATCGATGTCAATTCTCATAATGGCGCATGAAGCCCCAATACACCTATTTCCATTTTTTCATAAACCAACCTGAAACTTCTTCAGCGATACTAATAGCCTTTGATGGTTTGTCTATTTTGTTTCTTTTACAGTTATTACACGTCCAATTATTTTGTTTGGAAGCCAGTTTTCTGAAATTTCTGTCGGATCTGAGTCCGAGTTTGCCTCTCGGCTGCGCTACGGAAACTGGTAATGGATGAAGTGAAACGTGATCGTAAGTGAGCGTTACGAAGGTTTAGTATCGTATGCAACGGGGTTGATTCACGAGTGTGACGAATATTAATTATTTGTTACACTGGTTACACCACGTCTCTACCTGACAATTGATTAAAAAAATAATTTTAATATGTCGATTGTTGCCTTAATTTTTAAATGTATTAAATACACAAATGTATCGCGGCTGATTCTGTACTAATTCTTTAGATGAGTAATCGCTTTTTGTTATGGATTTAAAAAAATACCGGTGATTCCAAAATGCACGTCAGCCCGCTCGGTGACGTCTTTGACTTGTGTGACTTTTCGTGATTTCTGACCAGGGCTGTACTAAATAGTCACAATCAATGAAACCGGCTACTTTAAAGCTGGAATTTTGATAGTATAGCGGCTGATGGCACAATCTGCAAAAAGCTTTGACTGACATTCTCTATTCTCCAAACATAAAATCGAAATTGGTCTAGTCACAGAGTAGAATTAAGTATGAAACAGATTATACCACTGCGCAATATGCTCACCCAGGTGAAAATTCGCCAGGTTGCTGCCGTTATCCCGCAAAAAACATAATTCAAGCAGAATGTATCTGTAACGTTGGGCGCGTCAGACAATAGCTGCTTGCGAAGTTCGCTAGCGTTGAGCAGCGAATAACTGGAGTGTGTGTTACCATGAAAACCTCAAACTCTCACCTCGATCCATTACCCGGCGCTGAAAGGCGAATGTTTTGAAGAGATTGTGCACTCGATCGGCGGAGGCGGCGCGCGAGGCATTTGTCTTATTTTGACACCTCAATGGGGTTGTTTACAAAATATTCGAATAATTTATTTTTGCACAGGCGATTGTGCGGCGTGCGAACCTTCCAGATGGTCCCGGTAGCCCGACCCTTCGGCCGATCCGTCGGCCGATCCGTCGGCCGATCCGTTCGAAGTTCCGTCGTTCCGGGCACTCGGGATAATATTTTTTGCGGGTTGCGATATTCAATTTGTGAATGATAGTATTGAAGGTTCGAATATCCTTTTGAATCACATGAACGTTTGGTACTTCTGCGGTGTGGGTATCTTTTCTTATGAATGTCATACGATATTTAATAGCGCTCTATATAAATCCTTTATGCGTATGTTTGATAAGATTATGTTTTATTCCTTTCTTTGCTTCGCTTTCACTGCACAAATATGTTGAAATGCGACAAATGTCCTTATTATATGTCATAATTGGTTGTCCACAACTATTCTGCTTTACATTGTTGTCATTAATATAACTTGTTAGAACCTATATAAGAAGTCAAAAATTACCTGTCAAGAAGTCCGGCATTCGTTGCCTCCTCGCATATTTCCGAATCCTTATGGATTCCTCGCTACCGCTCATAAGTGTGGCGCTGTTTTAAACGTAAGGTAAGAATTTGCTTTGTCGTAAAAAATGTCCTGCTCCAAATCGTTATTGGTGTGTTTCTGCGTATTTTCGATTTCTAATTTAATTTTGAACCTCGAGAACATAATGAGGTGATCAAGTTCCATACAATGTGTTTGCCTATTTCTCAGTCAAATTAAGAAATATGTTTATGAAATGTAGCATATTAAATTAATCAACTGAGAGGTACATCTGTACGTTTGTTTTGTGATAACGTAGCCTTTAAAAGTTTGTATTAAAATTTAACTGTAAGTAACATGGTCATTGACGTTAATGTAACTATGTTGATGGCACTCTAGTCACAACCGCACCTCACAATCGTTGCTACATCATTCAAAAGGGGACCCATTCAACATACATGTTCACGGGTACCATTTCTGGCTAAAGTAGCACCGATATTCAGTCACACGGTGTCCGCTATCAAAACATATCATTGCCCGTTTTCGCACAGCATCATAGCTCGGGCCGATTGTACGCCTGCCGTGAACAATGGCAGAACAAGACGGGAAACGAAGGTTGCCTTAACACCTCGAAGGCGCCGACGGAAGCCTGACAGATCGCCCGCTGATTGGGCGCCGCGGATCGCGAAACTTTTTTCATAAAGCTCCCGGCGGGGAGTTTCCGGTTTTCCGGCGGCGTATTTGTTTATCGTTTAAACTTCATGTTATTCTTGCGAGCAAGGTCGGAAGAATTGTTGGGAAGTTCTTTAAGCAGTTGCGCACTTAACGTGGGCTGTGTTTTCGTGAACTAAAGCCGAACCAGAAGTAAATGGTAGGCACCAAATATTTAGGTAGAGGCACTTTAGGTTAAATATATGTGTTCGATTGCCCTTAGATTTGTGGTTTGATATGAGATGTTCTTTTAAAAACTTCATTTTAAAATAACGGTACCCAATTATTTTGTAGTTGTATTACCATACTTTGCACTGATCCCTCAATACATTCTATAAATTATTTAATATTACGTTATGGCCGTTTTCCCATTATTATAATCCTGCTTCATATAATAGTCAAAATAAAAATAAATCCCTATTTTGTTTTACCTTATATTAATTAATATATTGTTTAATTTAAGATAAAACAAAAGAGGGATAGTTTTATGAGCCAATAAAGGAATGAATGAATGAATAAATTCTTTATTGTGCAATAGAAAACAAATACAATTACAAAAACAATTCGAAACAACAACAAAATTGCACAAAGACCGACTTATCACTAGGAGTGATTTCTTCCAGTCAACCTTTGGGATGATAAGGAGAGAATCTAAAATAGCAATGGCTTTCTATATACATACATACAGGGTGTTAACGGAGGTATGGTCCAAAGCTAACCACGTACTCCTTGACATATTTGGAGCAGAAAAGGTAGAAGATATTTTAAAAATGTCATCCTCATACATTTTTGTAAGTACCTACACACAAAATGTATGGGGAGGACGATTTTTTTTTCAGTCGTACAAAAAATGTTAGCTACCTTTTTTGCTCCAAATATGCCAAGGAAGGCGTGGTTAACGTTTGGACCTCTTTCTGTCTGGAAATGTCTGTTTTAATATGTTTTTCTAACTAGCAGCCCGTCCCGGCTTTGCACGGGCATACTATAATTTAAAAAATATTATTTTGACACAATGATACACAAATAAACCCTTCTTACGTAGAGTTCCTAAAAAAGAGCATACATTGAAATATTTGAAATAAAAATAACAAATTTTGTGAAAAAAATTTTTTTTTGTTTTTCTTACTTTTATGTATTTTCATACTATTTATTATTGTAAAAAGGTCATAACCACAAAGCAAAAGCCATTAAATAAATAATTTATTGAGGTAAAGCCAGGGAGTAAACACTATTTGATGTTGTTATATTTTTCACCAAATTCGAGCTTAACTGTTATTATGATACTTTTGAGAATACCGCGGTCGTTAGACATGTTTGAAAAATGTTACGGCTTTTGAGAATGTCTTTGGAGAATGTATCTTCCTGCCGCGTGAAAAGCCGTAACATTTTTCAAACATGTTTAACTGTTATTAGTTACCTACAACTACTACTATAACCTACAACTAAAAAGTATTTAATCGAAAATCACAAAAACGATTTAAGTCACTTATTTATTAGGATAACTAAATGTACAACATAAATTAATGGGTCTAGTTCTGCAAAGAACTTTTTGAATACGTTTAGTTACCTACTAAACTAATTATCATCAAGCGACAAAATATTAACAAGCGACAATTTCTTAAATTCCGCACACGGCTGCTGCGTAGGGAGCCGACTAACTCAACTCCCGGACCTCTGAGTGACGCCTACAAACTCTAAAACGCATAGTTGGCCGAGCGGAGTTTTTTCTAATTTTTAAACTCATGATATCTTTCGCATGAAATGTCCGAATCGAATAATTCAAAAAGTAATATAAAGGTATTGAAACAGTCTTAAATAGTAGTTTCTTTATTTTGATAAGGATTAATATCTAGTGTAAGTAGGGGTAGTCAATAAGGTAAATGAACCAAGGATGTGTAGCACTCAGAGTATTTTATTCTATATTTAACAATTTAGGACGCTTACACGTGCGCCGCCGTGACGTCCGGTGTGGCCATGTAGTTTTTCTTACACTAGGTACAAATAAAAAACCTTTTCTAGCGGCGGTATTTAAATTTTTATTTTAAAATAAATGCACACTTATTGTGACATAACTATAATAGTTAGATGTATGCTGTCGCGACATTTTTTGTAGATAATAATGTGTTCCATAAAATTGTACTACATCATTTTGTTCTATCGTGAATAGTTTTCGCAGCGCACGCAATGTAAGGAACATTCTTGGTAATTTTTTTGCACCTTGGGTTACGTTATCGGAGTTTTGGTAAGGATCCCTAATTTTTTTATGATAAAACATAGCCTATGTCCCTCGGATAGACTGTAGCTTTCCAACGGTGAAATATTTTTTTAAATCCGTTTAGTAGTTTCAGAGCCTATTCATTCGGTTCATATAAACAAACAATCAAACCTTTCCTCTTTATATAATAGTATAGATATAGATAACGACAATGCCTTAAATAATAAGTATATTCATGTGATAGCAAACATCACGTGTAATAAAGATGACGTGGTGTATTTATATTCGTCATAGACAATGCCACATCATATAACTATCGTAAACGCTCTATATTTCAATAAACACTTTTACGACTGCGGCTCGACTACGGGACGATAAAAAAGCTATAAAAATAGTCTTATAGGTTCATGGGCAATTTCACCCAGCACGTAAAAAATCACTCAGGCACGATGGCAGTTATCTAAATGGTTTTTATTTTGAAACATGACAAAACACTCAATTGGACAGGATTGGTTTGTAATTCTGGTCATAACCGTGGACAAACATGTGACAATCATGTCCGGTAATATTAACTTATTTTCCGGCTACGCACATTTCAGCCCTCCAAGTTTCGCAATCAATTGTCTTGCGAAGTGAACGGGACGCGGTGTATTTTTCAGCACGAGCGTCAGGTGTGCGTCCGCCCTTAGCCACGGGTAAATGGCCTCGACCGGCGACCGCCTGCTGGGCCGCCGCCTTTATGCAGCTCTTGGTCCTGATTAATCGATACTGGCCTTCGATGGCCAGTTTTATGGGGAATTGCCCCTCTTTTAAATTGTTAAACATATGGAAATGTGTATATTTCTCTCATTATATTTCGTTTTCAGTTCCGGTTAATTTGATTCTTTCTTAGGCTCTCTATTGAACTACATGCATCTCACACTTATGTTTGTACGTTTATTGTTCTGAAATTAATTCTTACAATTTTGTTACAGGTATGTTTGGAGGGATGCAGTTGCCAGACTTTCAGGTTTTCAATTTATCAATTTATCAATTTATTAAAAGATCAGATGTGACAGATTTTAAATTGATTAAATAGCATATTTCTTGGTCCTTCTACATTGCTGTCAAAATATATTATATTTTTAACGTATCGTAACTTCGTATTCCATAATCGCGCACGTTATAAAACATTTTACGCCGCGATTTCCACCAATGCGACTGGTCTAATAACATAGCAATACGTCTTTCCCGTTACGCTCCCCGTGCCATGCGTCGACTAATGCACTAGGGCGGCAATACTCTAGCGAGTCGGTCAGTCTAACCAGATGCCGATACTGCATTTATGAAAATAGGTATCTTAAACATTCTTAAGGACATGTGAAACATACATTCCGAGGGTCACCTTCTGTTTGAAAACGCATTGATTTTTATGCATCATGGCTGTCCTGAGAAGTATACATACAACATCATGGGATGTGTTCGTAGTCAAAGGGAAAAACGAAAACGTGTAGTGTGGACGACCCTGAACTTAATGTACAGAAGAAGACGGTCTATATTATATATATTTCCAGATTGTTAAAATAAACTGTGCAAACGAAACAGTGCTGTGAGGGTTCCAGAGCTAACAAAAATAAGACACTTTATGTGGTTCCGTGCATAACGCATTAGGCTACTATGGTATTTTTCGTTCGTGTTACGGACTTGACATAAAATTGTAGGTCCCTCTCCTTCCTTACTTGGTGGTAAAGGTAATCAGGCCCGGATTAGTAGCATAGCATTAAAAGGATGGTCGAATCGGTAATGAAAATCATCCACGTTTTCCATCAAGTTCCATGTATTCGTGCCATATAAAGAAAGTCCAGGCGTAGCACCTATTTTCTGCGAGAAGTATTGTACTAATTTCATAAAAGTAGATGTGGTATTAGCCGTCAATATCCAGTTACCTAAAAACTATGTTTATAACAATATGTAAGATTTGACGAGATTTTCACCATTTATCGCAAATATAACGTATAGTTCATTTTCCGTCATCCGGAATTGTACATTCCCATGGTTGCTGGATTTCGATCCTACGTTTATTAGTCGTGCCCCAACACACAAAATTTCGCATTTCTGGTTGATTCTTCATTCGCAGAAATGGAGTCGTAATTATACATTGATGAATCCAAAAGTGCATATGCACGTAATGGATGAAAATAAAGGAATACAGTGTGCGCGCGCCGCACACCGCCGCGCTGCACTAAACAATCGTTATGAGTAAGATGGCCGTGTGTCGTGGTTAGGTCGGACGCTCCGCTCGGTCGGAGCGGGCCGCCGAAGATTGCGTTTTCTTGTCGGGCGTCGTACTTAGTGCATTTGAGTAGAGTTTTATTATAGGAGTGTTTTTCTTTCGATCGAATCGATCTTTAATTTTGACGTGATATACAAGGACGAAAAGTATTTTTATATAACCTTTCTTTGATATTTACTAACATTAATCTCTGTTATATATAAGTTTTATTAAATAAAAAAATTTTTTAATAAAAAAAATACCGCCTTCAAAAAGCTTAAGTGTTGCATGTAAATGTGTACATATCGGCCTCGTTTATCCCCTTGACAGTTGAATTTTGTGAAATCCTTTTCGTTGCAAAAAGAAGCGACTCTGAAAATTTTAAGTTTCTAGGATAATTATTGGTTTTGGAGATATCAACATGAGTGAATTTCGCTTAAATGTGTTAATTTTGGTCTGTTTTACTCCCCTGATATTAGGATTTCCAAAAATATTTTCTTAGTAAGCCTTCCCATCTAAAAAAAACCTACTCTGACATTTCTGGGTTCAGCAGCTCCAGAGAATTAAAATGTGTACAATTTGCCCTCTTTTACCCCCCTTAACCATTGAATAAAACAAAACCTCTCTTAGTGAGTAATCTCACCCTAAAAGACTACTAGGCTACTTAGGAGCGTCTCAAGGGTATTACTGCAGGCCATTTAGTGGAAGTTAACATTCGGTGTTGTGTTATTGTTTCAAATCTTTGAAAGTCCACCGAGACTTGCCTCTTCCGGTGACTGGATAGGCAGTTTACCACTTTGTCGTAGCGTTGACCCTTTAAGTGGATATTAAAAAAAACATGCAGACGTAACTCTCAGTCGATCTATTTAATATACAAAATATCAGGGTAATATTTATTAATTTAAGTGTGGAAACAGGCTCGAGCAATTGTTTGAAACTGGATCACCTCGATCCTCTTAACAACTGTAAATTGAACATTTCATGTTGAGCACTTACAATTGAATCCCATTATTAATGTACTTAAGCGGGGCTTACGCAAACAATTTTGAAGAAATATAAGTTTTAAATACCTTTCTTAAACTCGACGTTTCGAAAGGAATTGCATCCAATCGTGGTCACGGGAGATTGGCTCTCCCGTCTCCCGTGACTACTAACAAAACGAAACAATCTTATGTATGAATGCTTACATGCATTATTTTCGGTATCTCTTTGTAAAATCTATAAGAAAGAATTAGATGGCGACGCTTTTAGTGTAAGCGAACCATGAATATCTCGCTTCCGTTCCTGTTTAACGTTCTTGCACACGACATGACAATGTGTTAAGTAGCAAAACTCCCTAAGCGTAAAATATAAATCACTAGAAGCGGTGTTATCCGTATTTTCAAAACTACCGTGAATCTAAAACATCACGCACAACAGGAGGCAGCTGTCTAGAATTCCTTAATATCCTCACTCGTTGATACCGCACTTTCGAGACATTATGATTTATCTCTACAAAGGCAACATATTAAATAACCTCTCGTCTGCTGAACACCCCTCGCCGCGCATACGTGCGGGTCTAAGTAGCCCACCGGTACCGCGCTCCGAACCGCTCAATTCTCAGACGGCGGGTAAAGTTCGCAACGGTGTAATCCCTCTGTCGGACTCATACTTATTGTATTTGATTAATATCGTATGGGCTAGGACAATGTTGGAGAAGGTCTTATGCACTTAATGTCTTGTGTCTCTCGGTGATGTATTGCGGGCGGTAGTACAACAAGCGTCGCTCTCAGTGCAAAACTTAAAAGTTTAAAACTTTTCAATGCAGTTTCCGTTTTAATGAGACCCGATTACTGTTTCTATTATACATAAACTATATAATATTTTTATAGAACTAGACGTGTATTGCTTGTAACGCACGGCTATATTGAGCTTGATGAAACGAAGAGAACGAATTGAGATAATTATTGGGAGTGTGCTAATTTTTCTCCGAGCAAGTTATATGCTTTGTGTTAATAATTTGACTGTTTAAATTCAAGAACTTTTATTTTCAAATAGAAACATATAAAAAAACAGAAAAAAAATCTTTCAATATTCTCTTAAATGACAAACAAGACTTAGATAACTAAAAGTTTTGTGAGGCACTCCCTCTAGACAGTTCACTCCTTTAGCATATTTTTATATTTGAGCATCCAAAAATATGTTTTACATAAGTATTTACTGCCTCGCCTGTACTCCGAGCGAAGGCAATGCCTGCGTAAAAGTACAAAAGCGAGTAGTTCAACAAAATTCCCCGCGCGATCTGTTACCAGGTACTGGGACAGGAAAACGGGCGGGGCAGGGGGGGGGGGACTGGGGCTCTTCCAGGCGACATCGTTGCTTCTAATTGCATATCTGGAATTGAAATTGCAACGATTCGAATGCATACAATTTTTGGTGGGTATATTTGTGTTGCGCATGCGAGATTTAGACTTAGAATATTAACTGGGGGCGTGCTAGAATAACTTTCTTCTAAATTAGCGACAAATTCTTGTTTATTTGAGGTTATCCAACGAACATGAAACATTAAACGATACATTGTAGCGTTGTAATCGGATTTTGAAGGTAATCAGCAAATGTTTTTGGTCATTACGTGATTACAAATGCTTCATTGTAGATGTTGTTGGCTAACTCAAATTATTTAAATATTAATCACATTCTTGTTTATTTTAGAAGAAATGTAAAATAATAGATTTGACCAACCCCGTATATTTTGCTTACATGAAATAAAATGAACGTAAAATTATGACAAAAATCCCTTTAAAAAAAACCGTCCGGTTATGGGGCGCATACATGTTTGTAATTAGTCACGACGATTTTTTTTAAGTCATACTACAAAGTATTATCCACCTTTTTTGTTCAAAATATGCCTAAGAATACCTGGTTAACGTTTAGACCATACCTCCATTAACACTCCGAATACAGATATATTGAGAAGAAGATTAAAACTTTCGTATTCAGAGAGCACCTGTCAAAACTTAGTACGAGATAAGCACCTGGCTAACCATACAAAAACCAGCTTAGTCCGGCATATTAAAGTTAGTCCGCCCACTCTGAATACAACTGGAAGAATTTAAATAGTAGTAAAGATTGTCAACTTCATGATGAAAGGACGTTGAATATTATTTTTCCTTATCTTTAAAACATGTTAAAAGGATAATGAGGCGATCAATTTCTATACAATGGCTCGTCCTGTTTCATCAGTCAAATTAAGAAATCCTTTTCTGAAATTTGCATATTAAACGCACGTATTAACATTTTTGATAAATTCACTTATATCCTTAATATACTCCTCTCAAGATTTATATACATTTACGAAAGTAGTGTATCATGCATTAGAAAATAAAAAAGTTGCTCAGTTTGAGTATACATTGCTGACCTACGGTTTTAAACTATTTGGTTCTGATGTAAATGATGTAATGTTTGCTCTTCTGCTTATTTATTGCAGCATATCATTGATGTTTTCTGACTACATGTTTACCGTTGTCTGATAAAGTCGGTTATTACTTTTACAGCCCTAACATAACATTGCTCACATTTTTAAAAACGATTAAAATTGTTTCGGTAACACTTTCAGTCCTCACTGAGGACATTTAGCATCTGTTCAACCACATCTTTACGTAGTGCTTACTTATCTAGAAAGCAATCGCTGTGTGCAAGAACAGCGCTCCAACTAATCGCTAAGAGATAAGACGCGAGCGCTGTAGGAGTCCCAGGCGAAGCGCGATGTCGCCTCACCGACCTCCTTTAAACTACTTACACCCTAAACCCCATGATACAAAGCTCAAATTCCAATCTTACTTACCCGAAAGACGATACAACAAACCGAACTAAATAAATCGTTTGTGTTACTCCGATTCAAATCCAACTGTAGTGTCATTGAAATAAAGTCTAAAACGTCCGAGAAACTTTCCATCAGAAGTGGGATTAATGTGAGAGTAGGCGAAAATCCGATTGTTTGGCCTGTACTAGTCGGAGCCGATAAGCAGACAATAGTTTACTGCTGCTGCGATCGATTCGCCGTCGGCTAGAAATAAGTCAGGCTGCTCCTCCGTGAAATTATATTTTCAGGATTGGGCAGACGGGTAAGTACCTGCAAGATAAATGTCGTTTTGAGGGAATGTGGATTTAACTTGGTTGATTCTAGGGCACAGTGAATTAGAGTCAGTCATGTTTTTTTGCTAGGTACCGTTTATACTATATAAATCTACATCATATCAAGTTAAATCATCTAAAAAAAATCAGGTGTTAAATAATAGAATGCCTGTCACAACGTACGTCATAGGCTTTTGATACAGGATTTCATACCTAGATAGTAAAAGTAAGGCATTTAAAATTCTACCTTCAATTGCTCAAATATATAAAGGGGAAATCCAATCCGATGAGATGCATATGTGTCATCAAACTTAATGTAATGTAAACAAAAAGACTCAGTCACATAAAAACTGTTCCCTCAACTCCGTATCATTTAACGTCTATTTTGACGTGTCCTCACACCGCCACATTCGTCGTCGGCGGCGGGCAGGGTGCGTAAATTGCGGGGCCGCGGACCTAGGTGGGGTCGCAAACTGGCGGCCCACGCCCCACAGGTGTGATTTAACGGAGTCCGCGAACCGTTGTGATGGAAAAAAAACTCTGGGTCGCCGACTCCTCAAACGGAGCGCGAGAACGGTGGAAACAGACCTTCAAAGGGTGGACTGATTTCGTTTTTACTTTCCAAGTGAATTGCCTTTTTAGGGTTCCGTACCCAAGGGTGCCAACGGAACCCTATTACTAAGCCTCCGTTGTCTGTCCGTCCGTCTGTCCGCCCATCTGTCCGTCCGTCCGTGTGTCACAGGGCTATATATCATGAACCGTAATAGGTAGGTAGCAGAAATTTTCACAGAGTGTGTATTTGTTTTGCTGCTATGAGAACAAATAGGTAAAATAAAAAAATAAAAAAAAACAGATTTTTGTGTGTGAAATCTTGTATGATTATTGTTTGATGTTTTTTGACATTGCGACAATGGCTTCCTGGTATAATGTAATTCATCTAGTATTTTATTTGTTTTTTTAATTTGTAAGTATTTAAATGTCAGAAAGGGTGCAAAAAATTATAGGTAAGTTGTGAAACAATAAATATTTCTCTATTTGCAACTTGTCGAAATTAGTGAATATAAGCTAAGCGCAATTGTATCGATGAAGAAGAGTCCAGTATTCTTGGATTATGGGTGTTTATGTCGAGATTCATTCGTCATAAAAATGTTATTTTGAACGTTTTTATTTCACTATAACGTTGGTGAAAGAAAGCTACGAAAATGTGTTTGAGTACGCCAAAATGTTTCAGGTGTTACCGAAACTACATTATATTTAAAAGCGTTTCTTTAATCATTTTGGCAAGCAGTTATATGTCTTTTGCTCTGTTCCAGGGCAGTTCAACAAGCGGTGAGCCGCACTTAATGCTCCCCGAACGAGGAAACGTTCTGAAATATTAAAAGAGAGTCGGAGCGAAAGCGGAGAGGCATTGTTTTGGTGATTTTTAGCTTCTGTTAGCCAGAGATCTGTTTGCGTCATCTGTATGTTCTAATGTTCCCTTCCTTATTTACTAGGTGGCATTGAATGAACGATGGTCGAAGCGGCAATTATAATGGTCCGTATTTTCCATCCAGCTCATGTGCAATAAAAGGAAGGTCCTGGCATGGTACCTAGTTTTCATTAGGTGTATTGGGCTAATACTATGACAGCAGTTGTGGTCATTGGCCATCCTTGTCCGGTGACATAAAAATAATGGTTACGGTATGTATTAAACACTTGGAGCATGGCGCTCGTTTGCCATAGAAAAACTGCGCTATAGACTAAGCTTTAAAAACGTGGTTATAGAACGGTAACTATGTTTTAATTTATTACATTTTATTTTATTTTTGCATCTTGTCGTCGAAATGGCGATAGAAATCTGTTTGTCGCGAAGCTTACCTCACAATTTATCGGTTGCACCTTTTTTGTGTAAAATTTCTTCAAGATCATGATATTTTCGAGCATTAACGAATAGCGATTAGCGTGATAACTACTTCAAATTTGTGAAAACACTTTAGGTGAAACATATAATTGTTGAGCAAGGCACAAAAAAACGGTTTATAAAAGTAACATGTCTTATTTTATATATCCTGCGATCGAAAGGATATATCCGTGACTTTTGAAACATGGCCTATAGGCAGTCAATGCAAATATTCCTAAATCTGGCTAAATCTGGGTTCACATATTAGAGACCAACCCTCTGATGCTAAGTATGTTGATCTGCCCGTGCCAAGTGGTCGCGTTATCTAGATTGGCTATATAAAATAGATGCTGGTATATACCTGCTGATGAATATACTGATTGTCTGGAAACATTGATGCCTATTTATTATACAACAATAACCAGTCGGTTTTTTTATTAAATACTTAAATATACCTAAAGTTATATCTGTAAACTTAATCGCTTATAACTACAAAATGAAACCAAAGATTTCTTCAGTTTTTGCATTGCTAAAGCAAGTACGTACTGATACTTTCATGTTTCGTCATTTGCATCCATTTACCTTATCATATATTTTTTTGTCACCATTACTACTTTTTCAGGCGCCTTATCTACGTAACGCAACCACTTGGAACAGGCAGACTGACACATTTAGCATCAGACGGTTGATCTTTATCCCGTGAACCCAGTTTCAGCCGTTTACGTTACCATTTTTATCGCGACCTCCTAGTCTAAAAATATTTATTTCCGTTTCTCCTAGCTACATTCTCCTGAAACTTCTAATGCAAGTGCAAAATGCAAGAGTCGTTACCCTATCAATTCCTCATAATACAGGCGATAGATAACTGTTTCCATGCTCTTAATGTTTTACTAGGTTTTTGAAATTTCGGATTCTTAAATATATTGTAGTAATATATGTCTATATTCTTAAAAAAAATTTATATATCTTTTAGATTGGTAACAAATGGCTAATAAATGTTGTCTTTTTTTACGTTCTTTTTCTATTTTTTTAATGAAAAATACATATATTTACAAAAATAATCAAAACATACGGACATAGAATGAAGCTTTCTCAAGTGATAAAAAAACGTTTGTGGGAAGAAAACGTTAGGGCCTGAAAGACGATCGCTATTTGAATGGCAGTCGTCGTGAAAAATTGTGCCTTGGCCAATGGACAAATAATGAATGAATTGATTAATAAATTATTTAATGTGCAATGTAGAAAACAAATACAATTACAAGATGAATTCGAAACAACAACAAAATTGCGCAAAGGCGGACTTAACACTAAGAGTGATTTCTTCCAGTCAACCTTTGGGGTGATGATGAGAGACAATCTAAAATATCTGTAGGTAGGTACGCACACAATAGCAATTTGAAAGGAAAAAAGAATAAAGCCAATAAAATCAATTAAAAATATGTATGTACATACAGTATGAACATACATAAACCATCATTTACATAACAATACAAACAAACTTTTAATTAAATAAACAAATATATATAATATCATATGCTAACATATATATTGTGTATCCACAATTTAGGACCAAATTAAAACATATTTAATTGATAATAATAAAAAAGGTGTACAGGGGTAAAAGTAGTATATTCAAATTTAAATTTAAAAAAAACTCCTTGATCTTCGAATTGAGAGATATTGTTAACATAATTGTGGTACAGATTGGAAAGATACTCTGTAAGCTTTTCAAAGAATGGTGGCTGCAAAGATTTTCCTGTTGATCTCATTTACGTGGAGCGCCCATGACAGGGTGTCATCAATTAAAATGCAAAGATTTTGAACTGTTTTCGAGTACGGTATAACTACTTCATTGTAGTTCCATTGTAGTAGTACTCTAATGTATTCTTTAAAATTTTCAAATCTTAGATTTCCTGTGACTTCATGACAGCCTTAAGCTGTTCGTTGTCCCTCCGCCAGTATAGTCATGGTCCTCTTTTTAGGGTTCCGTACCCAAAGGGTGAAAACGGAACCCTATTACTAAGCCTCCGCCGTCCGTCCGTCCGTCCGTCCGTCCGTCCTTCCGTCTGACCGTCTGTCACAGGGCTGTATCTCAGTAACCGTAACAGATAGATAGCTGAACATTTCACAGAGTGTGTATTTATTTTGCCGCTATAACAACAAATAGGTAAAATTAAAAAATAATTAAAATTAAAGGGGGCTCCCATACAAAAAACGTGATTTTTTTGTGTTAAATATTTTACGATGTTACGGAACCCTTCGTGTGCGAGTCCGATTTGCACTTGGCCGGTTTTTTTATTTACAGATATGCGGAAGTAAGTATGCCAGCGTTGTTTTTACACTGACACTATTATGTTTGTCCGCTGCACTTATTCGCTGAAATGCATTTAAGGGCGACAAACAGCAACGCAAATAGAATCAAAATGGTAAATTATTGAAATTCGAATTCTGCTAAAATTTCTAAATGTTATAACAAGTTACTAAGCATACCAAAGCACCTGAACGGCTAGCATTTATTGACAGATTGTGGATTGTCTATTGAATACTAAACAACCGATTGGTCATTGTCTCTATCTAATCCAAATATCAAATTCTAAACATGAATTTGAATAGTAGGGTATCTTTAATCTGTTACGCTCTGCTGAACGTGCAATCCAATACTCAACCCTTCAACCATTAATATGTGGGGAGCATTACGTGAATACTGATAGGTACTAGTGATATTGTTCCTCTTAAATTCCTCTATCTTAAAGTGTTATCGCCCGTTCTCCATTTTTAACCGACTTCTTTCTTTTTTCAAATAAAGCCAGCCACCTATTCTCTTCCAAGGAAGAATTACATCACTATGGAGTTGGATAATTTACTATTGTGTCCCTAAAGTTTCAGTTGCAGTATATAGTTTTTAGTTATCTCTTTCGAATGGCATAAGCCTTAACGAAATCATTCGCGTCATTTTACTCTCTAAAATTAAAGGTACTAGTTTGCAAAGACTAATTTAACAACCGGAAACTAGTTTGTGTTAATTTAAAAGTGAAAATATAATTCGTGTCACTTTTTTGCTTGCTTACGATATTTGTAAATATATGTGCTATCGCGGTTTATTATAATTAAGGCGGTCTTATAGCGGCACATCTATAATTATAGATTTGCTATTATGTTTTATTAACCGCACGTTATCCAAACGTGATCCAAACAGCTGAATAAGTAGTTCACCAGGATATAGAAGTTTTACGTACATATTAAATACGTGCGCCCTAATAACGAGGTTGTAAATAATAGTAACCGTAGTCTATGCCTGTCGTACCATGGTTAATAGAAATCGTTTATGGTTCGACATATTTTTTTTTTAGATATTTTTCTATATTTTTGAATACCTTACAGATCCTTAAATTACAAACCAAATTTACTTATATGCATGCATGGTGACACTAGATTTGTATATTTTTTTACAGTTTTGGTACTAGTGACTTACCCGTCAGAGCTGCCGAAAAACATTAGGGCATTTTGTTTGCGAGCAACATTTTAAATGAACCCTGAAAATATATCCTTGCGTGTCGAGGGGACGGCAGTTTCCAGCGTGCAAATTAGAACGTAACCTTCCTTAATTCAGGTCGAGGGCCGTCGCGGGAGCAATAAGAGGTGCTTCGTCATCTCTTTGCGGATTCCTTTGCGGTGAATCTTGTTTGAGGCTGCCGCCCTGCAGAGCGTGCGCCGTCGTCTGGAGTGGCTGATGAGATGTTATTTCTGCGACGAGGATTTCATTTTTGTAATCTACTGAGCGATGGTTGATGAGGCAGTCGATGTCCGTAGCCTCGAGTGAGTGAGGTCTTGAGATTCTGAGCAGATGTTATTTGAACATCGGTGAAATTATTTTTTTTTAAATTTTATTTATATTTAAACATTTGCACTTGATTTCCCTGTTCACAAAACGTGTGCGAAAGGTTCCACGAGATCACCTCTAGAAAAAGGAAGATAAAGAGATATTGATTCTTATTTTCCATTCACGTGGCGGGGTGAGAACTTAAAAGCTTTATTTCATGAAGCAGTGTAAACCATCTAAACTATGGTCGAGGCTTATCTATCAGACCGTGCTGAAAATGAGTGAAACTCCATATTTATGAATGGTATGATAAGGCTACAAAATAAAAGTACATCCGTCATCTTAGCTACCTTCTTAAACTTCTTTTCAAGAAGGAAGACGTTTTCAATCAATTGTTTCATTCCGCAATAACACTTTGCTGAGGCCTGCAACAGGTAAAAACGTCCGCCAACCTAACAGACAGTAAAACGTACCTCCGACGGGGTTCCACCACTCTTCTAACTTAACATCACACCTCACGAATGTCATCCTTCGAAAAAGTATTTTCAACCGTACGTACTTTACAATAGAGTCCAAGTTTCAGCACACTCGGTTAGTCACAGAATTAGAACCGCTTCGTTCTGCAACCGAAACTTGGGCCATTTGAACAACGCGGATGAGTGTATTAGTTCGACAACTTTTAGCGGTGAGGCGAAAAAATAACAAACGCGCATGTAACATTCGCGCGATGTTAGACCTGTGCTCGAAGTATTTAAGAGCTATTTTCGGGTGAATGTCGTTTTAAGGCCGGGGTGGGATTTCGAAGAGGATGGTAAGTGGTAAAGTGCTGAGGCGAGAAGCGTTTATCTACTCGGTAATAGTGGCGGAAATTCGAAGGTGTCGATCGTCAAGAAGCTGGAAAGACCTCGGGAATATTAAAAAGTTTGGACGCCTTTTGTGCCCTAATAGATTTGGGACGATTTCATTATCACGTTGAGAGTCGAAGTTTGCTTGAGTTTGGTGACATTTCGGTATGTTTTTACCCGGCTGTAAAATGTTATAGCACAGGTCGAATCTGTAGGTAAGCTGGTGTATTAAATCCTGTAAAAATAGCGTTTGTTTTTCTGCTGAATACTAAATAATGTTTTGATGTGGAGCTATTATTTTTTTGCGTCATGATATACCTAAACCATCGCATTTCTGAAGGATATTACAAGCTAGGACTATTCATAATTTTCATATTCAATTTAAGGTGGGCCTTCCCGCTCAACTCACCATACAAACGTAGAAAGAGGATCATGTCCAAATATCTTGTCAGAGATCCCAAATTTTGTTGAAAATAGCTTTAGTTGATCGAACTAGATTTCTGATGACTGTTGGCATTGTAAAATTGTGTTTGGTTTCTAAGTTATAAGGTCCGAATGTTCGAATTATTCTCGCGTTTTATACAATATCTTTGGAGGTGGATTACTCAACGATAAAGTTAAAACATTTCAAAAATATTCGTAATCAGACATAGGTCATTTCATCAAAATTTATAATCAATTTGGTTTTTGTTACATGTTTAACTACAACGGTCGTGGTTTTCTTTTAGCTATAAGTAGTTTTGTAATACAATTTTTCATCAATCTTACCAAATCATACACTATGCGCATTGTCTTCTTTGTGGATATGTTGCATCGTCCTCATCACGGAGCCTGTCTTTTTCTTTGAAACAGAAAAGGTCCAAGAGCGCAATAGCACGGTTTTTTACCGTGCCCACGTATGAGTTAGTCCCGCCGGAATGGGACACCTTAAAACAATTTTACTGCCGCTACTGCCATATTCAAACCAATGCCAACAGGCCAGTATCTAAGTAATGCTTGTACACCAACAGATGTAGAAGTATTTACCACAAGAAACGCACTCAAAATTGTTGCGTGTAGAGGTGATGATATCAATTGTATGTTATTTTGATACCATATGTTGTATATTCATCGTTTGAAACATTTTGCCAGGCCTCACATTTCAGCCAGCTTCCCGCGGGTTGTTTTCGTAGCAACTCGCCCAACATCATGAATGTCATTAAACATTACAACCGCTAATCGCGTCGGGTTAACATGACAATAACAGCGCGTTAACATTTCATTCAGAAGCCTAATCGTCCTACAAACAGGCTGACAAAAACCGGATCCCAGAGCTGATTCTGCAAATGTCTATTAGCGATGCTACGGATGAAATGTCGACCACATTTCGTTCGATAGAGTACATTCTTTAAATATAATTTCGATGTGTTTAATTTCTCCGAGAAAAATTTAAGAAAATGAATAATTTGATTAAATGTGTTATTCTATAATTTGAAACCTACAGCATTTTTGCTTCTTCGTGTCTTTTATTTATCAAGAAGGTGTGGATTAATACGCAGTCTTAATATAATATGTCCATGCGATCTACTCAACGAAAAGTGTGTGTGATTTAGAGATTACCATGGTTAATACTCATTTTCCACCAGGTCCAGAGGTGTCCAGTCTACAGCATTCATATTGATAGAATAGAGCGCGTACAGAAACGCTTTTTGTATCATTTGGCATATGCAAACAATCTGTCTCGTACCCTACCTACCTATGAACAACGACTCCATCACTTCTGTTTGGAACCCCTGGCAGTGCGCCGTTCTCGGGCTGATATAGTGTTTCTACACAAAATTTTGGCTGATGTTATTGACTGCCCAGATCTTTTGGTAAAAATTAATATTAGAGTTCCCCGGATACAGAATAGACGAAAACATATGTATCCATTCCAGGTCAGACACTGCAGGACAAATATCGGTCAACATTCGCCAATTGCTAGGATGTGTTCGCGTGCAAACGAATGGCGGGATAGTTGCGATATATTCGCAGGACCGTTAACATCTCTAAAGAAAATTAACTCGCTAAAATAGTATTTCACTTTATTCTTTTCTTTTTAACTTTAACTTTTTCTTTTTAATTTAATTTAATTTTTGTAAAAGTTTTTTTTGTGTTTGAAATGTAAATTTTTCAGAAACCTCTGAATTTAAATGTAAATGTTATGTAACAGATTTATAACCTATTTGTTCTATGTTTTGTTTGTTTTTATGCATGTTGTGTTCACTACCAGTGGAGTGTGCACATTTTTTAAAATGCCGTTTGTGATTCTCAGTGTATCCTGTGTACTACTCTGTTTGTGAACCTATTAATAAAAAAATAAATAAAAATAAATAAATTTTAGGGTCATCAAAAATGGCTTTCTCACGGTGTGTCTAAGGATGATGCGATGATGCGATGTTAGTTTGACGTGTTCCGCCGTTGACGAATGGTGTAGTGGTGGGTGAGGGTCTCGGTGAGGGTAGTCGGGTAAGAAACTTGAGCCGCGTTCTGTTAGAAGATGTGCAATACGTGCGGACGGTGTCTTCAGTGGTCCTGCGTTTCTTCTCTCCTCTTATCCAGATTGGAGCTAGCATTAAGATGGCGATTTGACCTCTATTAATACCTAGGGATTTCTATAGACTCACATTCGATGCGGGAAATGTACCGAGATTCTGTTCCCAGTATTTCCAATTGGTCAAACCACCAGCAACTGAATTTGTAGGGCATTGTTTTTTTCGTTACTCTTATGTGTCATATGTGTGTATTTTCGATACCGTTCAATGGATAAAATTCTCAAAGGTCATATTTTTCTCCATGGTTCTATGTTTGACGAAGTTAATCATTTTGTTACAAATTACAGACTTCATGTTTAAATAAGTAAACTATCAAATGCATGTACAGTTAGTTTTAACCGATTGTCGACCTAACGTGCGTAACCCGTGTCCCACGGAACGGCGGAGGCGTCGCCCGTGTCCGCGCAAATCCGCCCATTGTCCGCGGAACCCTTCCCGGCGGGGCGCCGCGGACGCTCCGCGCCGGGCGCCGAGCGGGCGGATAAATGAAGGGACGAGCCGCGCGGCGCCCGGCGGCAAGCGGCAGCCGGATGATGCGGCTTATATCGCGGAATCTGATCCAAATCACTATCGGAACCCGCCGTTTTTCCGTTCGGATATCGGATATGATGAGCTTAAGGCTGGATACATTTCGGATCCAACGATGCGGCTTTACGCTGTCCGATTCGTTTGGGGAGAATTTACTACACCTGCACCGGTGTCTATCCACACATTTGCCTGTATAGTGGATTTCTATTTAATCCGATAAATTATATATTTTTTTAAACATTTAACTCAACAGCACATCGTATTGTTACGCTTTTGTGTAAGTTGAACTTACACAAACAACTTACAGATTATTCCAAAGGATGTGTGAGATGTCACGAAATTCAATTGTAAAATTATATAAATGAAAACTATGGGACTCGAATATAAAATTCAAAGCTTGCATTACAATTTGGTCAGCGCGAGTTGCAGGGACTGTAAAGGCTTTGGTTGTCACTTCGAAACAAGCTGGAGAGTGGCTGCAATAGTCATAGCAAACGTGTTTTCGTCCTCAAAACTGGTCAAGATAAGGCCGATTCGGTACACGGTTCGTCGGTTGTCACATTATAACTTCACTTGCTCTTTCAGACACTGAAGCTAGAGAATTACTGAAGTTAAAGCCCGCGTAATTGTGCTCGTTCAATGGCTACGGGAAACTGGGTAGGTCTCCTCTTTGACGTAGGCAGATTCGCGCAGCAATACTGTATATTTCGGGGATCAAAGTACACGTGCGTTCTCGTTAGTGGTTACTGCTAATCAGGTTGGAATTGACTGAGGTGGCAAGGTGACCGCGCATCTTTTGTAGCTGCGTGCAATGCCGTGTGTGACCGCAATATACTCATCATGCGTCACAACAGATTCGTGAAATGAAAAAAAATTAAAAAGATTACTTAGAGCACATACAAATGTACCGAGTTGATGTGATTATTTAGATATTAATAAAAGTAACTTTACTCTTGTTATGCTCTATGGAGAGTCTTAGCTGATTAAAAGTAACCTTGGCCACCTAACACAGCGAATTCGATCAATTATAGCAATTAATCTTTCTTAATAGCCGACTGTAATCCGACAAGTTCCAAGAATGCCAGTCGAAGGTTTCCCGCAAAATCTGGAGTCGAGCTCGTAATTAACACCGGCGCTAGCTGATAAGGGCGAGTATTAGTCGCCGCGCTAACGACCCGCTATTGGCGAGAAAATGCAAATATTTCACTCCTTCTGCCGGCAATAAAACCCCGCAAACTCGCGCGCAAGAGCCATCGACCGCGCTCTTTGACTTGAAACATCGGCGGCTTTATCCTCTAAGTTCCGCGGCGAGCTCACATTTAAACATGCTGAGGGGACTCTGCGCGCCGGGAGTGTGACTCTAGTGGTTGAGAAAAGATTTTTCGAGAAATGCTTTATTAAACATCCGAAGAAACAAAGTTTATTGGAGGCAGAAATAGTGGTTGATTAACCAATCATATATCAAAATGTATAGCAAGATTGTGTATTTTAAACATGAAAATGCTAAGTTAATATACTTTTTCGTACTAAACATGTACGTCGCTTATTCCAAGGAATGTGACATGTTTGTATGTATAATCGACCGTGAAGCAAGGACACATTAATTGAAGAAAGATCCCTGTAAAAATAACTACTTTGCGAATATACTGCAAGGATGGACCCGAACCAGCAAAACACACCATTTGCGGTTATTGCGTCTAACCAATTAAAAGTTTATTCGTAAAGTAGTTATTTTTACAGGGATCTTTATTTAATTAATGCTTCCTTGCTTCACGGTCGATTATAAATACATACATGTCACATTCCATGAAAAGACTAATTGCACTTAGGTTGTCGTGATTTCAACTTTCTTACTAAACATTTACAGCCGAATTTCTCCATTCCATTACATCCTTAACGTATACATTCCTAATGTACGTGCCTGGTTTGTTATTAAACTAAATTACTTTTCCATTTTATGCCCCTTTTCACACCTGTTTCTGATCTAAGGTTTTACTGAAAATTTGAAACAATGAACTTTGTTTTCCTTGTTTAGAGCAGGTTGTTTTCATTGTTACAAAAGGATTGGAACATCTAATTTCTTATCCTGTTCTTGTGTTAAATACATACGTTATATCGATTTGTGTTTTGAAGCGTGACGTATTACATCTGAAACTCTTCACTCCTCCCCCTCCTTCCGACCCCACCGAAATTGGCGGGCGTATTAAAACAGCTGCAATTATTTCCAGTAATTAAAGTGAAGTTACTTAACGATCGGCGCGGGCAGTTAAACTTGCCGGTTAACAACGCGGAGCCGTGTCGCGGCTTCTCAAACTTGGGGGATGAGTTCAATGGCGCTCTAAATCTTGGGGGCTATTCTGAGGATTGAGGATCATAGATCCTCCCAAGGAGAGTTTTCACTTTGTCAAACATTCATTGCTGTTCTACGATGTACCTTACTAATGTATAGGTAGTTAAATTATTAAGTAAGTATGTATTTATTTACTTGAGGTCTCACCTTTTTTATTCATCACCGCAACAAAGAGTAGAGAAAGGACGAATTTATTATTACAGTTACAACTATAAAAAATAATTATGTTAACGAACTATCAATATTGCAAAGACCTAGATACTGTCTCCCACAGCACAGGGTATCCTAGTGTGGGAGACAGGGACCAATGTATTTTATAAACCAACTGCATACTAAATACTTCTGATTGTTTTTATTGCCCGGTTTTCGTGTTTGTAATTATGTGCAAATAACTGTTTTTTGTTTTTCTTTTATATTACTACTTTATTACTTACTATTTTGACTTGTTGTATTTATCTATGCGAAATAAATAAACTTTTTTACTTTACTTTTTACTGCTGCCAACATATTTTTAAATGGCAATTATGTAAAATCGTCTGTTTTTTTCATGAATTAAATAAATTAATTGAGTTCTGCGTTGCGCCTAGATGATAATGTGACAATCAACATCTTAATGCTTTATGTTATTTGAACCATTCATGAAAGGTAACTCAACAAAAAAGTCCATTTATTTAAAGCCTTGATTCGGAAACAACATCCCTTATGATTTTTCCGGAACTAGGCTTATAGCCTTTGAACTCGCAACGGCGACAGTGTGACAGGTGAAGTAATTGAAATGACAAGAGTCCAGCGGATAAATGACCTGCCACAATCGTCGCAGTCATTAGTTCGACAAAGAAAGCACTACGGTGCCCCGACAAAGAAAGGACACATATGTAATGAAAAGAAAGAAATAGGGATACAAAGCAGCGCATTATAAGGGCTCCATTCAGTCGACCCGTCCTACATTAGCCACAATGGTCTCATCAATAGCTTAGTGACAAATAGTTATTGTGGAAAAAAATGGAAGCTTAAAAAAACGGCATTTCAATCTGGGTGTATGGAACCTTGAATTGCAGTAGAAATGAGAGCAAAGTTTGCAGAGGTTATCAAGTTTTGCAATAGTTTGGTTAGAACGTGTTTCTAACTTAAAGAAGATACAGCGACGAGAATTGATAAGGGTATATTCATGATTTTTACATGTATAGCTAATAAGTGACGAAAGAACGACGAAACAAATTTACTGAGCGGAAGTGAGTGAAAATGTGGCTGTCGACCGAGAATGTGCCAAGACCAGATAGAAGAAAAGCTTTCTAAAATGTACATGTACGTAGCATCCGTAATCGCGATGCGACGCGAAGTGTGTCGAAGCGATCGTGTTTTAGTATCGTCCGCGAATACGCAAGTTTTTAGGGTTCCGTATCCAGAGGGTGAAAACGGAACCTATTAGAATAGTAGAATTTGTGATTATATGTAAGTTCAACTCAATTCGCGAAAATGCGAAACTATTGATACACCTATTTTTACGTAATTACTAAACTTATATTTTTACTACCGTTTATTCACCATTTTGTATGTCATGTACAACATGTATGATTATGCAATATTTTTATTTGATTTGATTTGATTTGATTTCAATCCTTGAGCATGTATGGACATATGAATGTCTGTAGACTAAGCGAAAGGAGTGTGCTGTAGTCGTGTCGTGTAGTGCTCCATCACATATGCCTGTACCTCTCCGGGTAGCGGCCTAATGGTGTGTATGTATGCACATATGTAGTGCAATCTTAAGAATCAAAATATAAGTATTTGTAACATTTAAATACTGTAACTAAATTTTGTATCGGTGCAGGTAAAAAACATGGCCGGCATAACTAGCTTATGATATGGTAATATATAATGCTCTGGTTTTTTTTTGCAATTTGCAACGAACGCTTTCCGTTTTGTGCTTGGCCTTTCATGTGTAGTCGTAAATGTGTAAGGGCATGCACACCCGCACATCCTAATGGACCTCGCCTAAAAAAACATACAAACATAGGACAATCCAAGTGTCACGAAATATGTTTCGAGTTGGTGGCCGATGAAAAAACGAATCGCGCACAAAAACGGGCGCGCTTCACAAAAGGGACAATCGCGTCGCAAAAAGAAAACACGAGAGGGGTCGAGAAAAAGTACAAAAGTGCCCAATGAAAGAGACAAACGACACTTAGGGATTGTAGTGCTGTGGCCAAGCAACGAGTTTCCTGTGATATCCCGTCTGTGATAACTTATTTTTATTTATTTATTTAGGAGAAAACAGAGAGAGAAATACATAAAACAAAAATAACAACATTATTAAGTACATAACAAAGAATCTCCCTCCACTAAATTTCCCTCGGGAACATAAAATTATATTGATGCTACACAAGGGTAATCGTAAACACAAAATTAACTGAAACAGAAACATGTTTGTAACATAAAGGAGAAAGAGTAAGAGAAAAAAAGTTTGACAAAACATCGAACATTCTGAGCTTCAGAAGTTCGGTAATAGATCGATTTCTACAGGTGAGAAGCAATACATAAGCTATGTTATTGTAGTGTACATTCGAGTACTGATATTTGATGTCAGTAAAAGTTAAAGCTAAAGTTTCCTGCAGGTGAGTTAGGATGATATATTGTACTTAATCCAAAAAGCAACCAGTTTTGAATGGAGGATATAACCCGTATCAATGAATAATAAGCTGCGAAATGTCGTTTTTTTATGTAAGTTGAGAGATGTGATCGAGAAAGAATCAGTGGGTCACCCCTTATTTATTATCAATAAAAGGGTTTTTGTCCCGGTTTTTTACTCCCGTTTACAAAAGAATCTATATAGTAATGCACAGGTCGTCATGCTTTCTTTAAGGAAAACTAGGGAAATCATAAAGATATCACAAAAAAACGCGAGCGCGACTCCAATGTTTCAGAAGTGTTCTCATCGGGCACATGTGTTCCATCTCCCTCTAACTCGCGGTAGTGGTACTTGAGTTGACGTCTTACTCCCACGCTTTGTTCGTCTTGCAAGCAAAGTGCCCTATGCTAGGTGTGTGGAATAAACGGAAAATTCTGACTGCGCTTCCGACACCGGATAAGGACCTAGTAGTGCATGCTACGTGCATATACTATGATTGATAGTGAATATTGTTTTTGTTATTTTTTGAATTGCACTTGGTTGTAAATGTGGTTGGAAATATCAATCCATTAACAAATCAATACATTCTTCTATAAATATTTGTGCTATGAATAAGATCAGCAGTATACGGTTTCTGTTGTGGTTTTATTAAAAAATCGAGGAAGAAATGTTTATATGATAACATAACTATTAAAATAAATTATCAGAATAAACATAAACCAAAATATAAAAATATCATACAGTACTAAATGAAAAAAAACTATCCGGTCAAGTAAAAAAAAATCTTCCACCTTACACCTCCACCACCAATTAAATATGTAATACATTTAGCCCCGGTTGCACGAAGAGACGGCCGAGTTAATCAATGTTCAAACACGTCACTATTAGTGATCCGCATAGAGTTCCTTCCATACTGTCCACACAAAGAGACGTGTTTGATCATTCTTTGACGTTGATTTTGATTGTTTGTACGTTCGTGCACTCGGCCCTTAGAATACTAGATTAGTGTTAAAAATAGTAATACAAGCGAAACTGTTAACAACCTTGCCAAAAACAATTCGGAATGATTAATAAAAGTTCCCGCTGATTCTATGTAACATGCAACAGCACTATCTTATCTCGTGGCACGCATTATTGGCGAGGTGATTATTTGCCGGTCACGTCCGAGCACAAAATATCCTTTTTACCCCCAATTATAATAGTGTTAATAAATTGTGAACCTGTAGTGGTGAACGCAACGAATTAAATTTATAAAAAAAGCGCATCTATTGTTAACTCTGTAACAGTACATAAGTAACGTTGTTTCTCAAATGTCTTCCTACAGCGGGACTAGTATAGGTGGGAATTTGGTTTTTGCGCAGCCGCTTGCACTTGGAGGGGACCGGCCAAGATCCAGCCATCCAATAATACGTTGGCAATTGTAGCGATCCCACAAGCGTCACGCTGCTCCAAACATGGCACCCGCTAAGTTTGGAGAAAACCCGCTGCCACATGTTGAGCGCGAGATATACGGCCACCTGCGAGATGGATTGTGATAAGACGTAAGTAATCGAGTTTATAAACTGCACGAAAGTAGGTTCCGTTGAAGCCGTGAAACTTGGCTCATTCGTCTGGTTGGGAAATGGGATCAACACGGCATCAATTTTCAGCAGTAGGGGGGATTGGTTAAGAGGATAATGAGGTGATCATGTTCGCTACAATGGCTCGTGCCTGTTCCCTCTGTTAAATTAAGAAACAAAATGTGATATTTTTCACTTTAACTTATATCCGTAATATACGTATCTAAAAATGTGTATACAAATACATAACGGCTTATATCATGGAAACAATTTAAGTTATAAAAAAAAAACAAAACGTACAGACGTACCTCTCAGTAATATTTTTTAAATGTGTACAATTTCAGAAATATATTTCTCAATTCGACTGATGGAACGAGCACGAACTTGAACACCTCATTGTCCCCTTAAGGGCCCGGTACTAGCCAAATCGCAAAGTTAGACGAGGCACCCCAAGTTAACTAACTAAGTCTGACGATTATAAGTGTCATTCTTACAATATATGATTCCTTGTCTAGGAATTGAATTATTTTCGTTAATGTATGTTTCCTTTTTCTATACAAAATACATTGCGGAAACGGTGTCCATTTCCGAACTTTTTTGACTAAATGTAGAAATCTAAAAGCAAATGGATTTTTTTGTTTATGCATATATGCTGTTTTTGCTTATATCTAGAAATCGAATTACTTTCAGATTTCTAATGAGAAAAATCAACTTTTTTTATTTTTATTATTATTTAAATAAATGATGGAATAAAAAAATATTAACAATCCATTATCAGTCTGGAGTTCTATTTGGAATGGTTAAAGCGTTTCACTACATATTATTACATTTGTTATAAAGTGCATTTGTATGGCGCGAGTAGTTGGCCAGTCCTAGCGCCTTAAGAAGTAACAGTGCTACCGCTCGTAGACAGGATTCGCGGTTTTTTATATAAATCTCCTGTACTTATGTGCGGGTATGCTTAGGTTCGAACGAATCGTCGCTTAGGAGCGCGGGGCCTTGCTTCTCATGCCAGAGGTTGTGGGTTCAATGCCTACCCCGGTCAACACCAATTAGGTTTTCTTTCTGTTTTCGATAAGTGCATTTCCTAATGAACGCAAGCTGTTCCGTGGTACGGAATAGTAAAACTGTAGCTCCCTTTTTCCTACTAGGTAGTAGGGAGTTTATACCAGCGCATTGGATGTAAAAAAAGTTTTTATGTTGATGGTCTCAAAGTTCTGTGTTGAACGAGACACATGGAGTCTGACTTCGTGGTTCTAAATTTCGTGAATCTAATTTGCCGTTGCTGGACTTTAAAATCGTTAGAATAATCAAAAGCTGTATTGCAAAACAGGCCGAGTGCCAGCGCTACACAGTTCATGGCTATTTATGTGATTGTTCAGCTCTTGGCCTTATTCAGCAAGACAATATGTTTGTAGATTGGCTAGTCTTGATCGTTCGTAAAGGACTATTGTGGTTACGGTTTATCATTTCCCGAGCGATGTTGAGCCTCAACGTACGTAGGTGTGGAGCGGGTGCGGCACAAAGCGGCCGAGTGGCCATCGACGGGCTCTTTGTGCCGCGGGGCGGGCGCGGTGCGCGGGCCTCCGTGAAGTGTGTCACTGTACCACCGTCCGCCGCCGCCGCCCGGAGGGTAGTATTCCGGTCGTGTTGCCCGAGCCTTGAGCTTGAATAGTACCCGCGCCTTACGAATGGAGATGGATAACTCAATGCCAAGACGACATCGGATGGACACTTTGTCCGAAGTCTATGGCGTCGTCGAGGATGCAGACATGTACAAGGTGGACTACTTAATCTTGGTGTTTTTACCAATAACGTTTTCCCTTTTTCATGTATTTATTTTCGGGTAAAAAACTTTGGCATACCATAACGCCAATGTAGTGTTCTTACCAATAGCGTTTTCCCTTTTTTAGATATTTATTATCGGTGTACAAAACTTTACGCAATTACGCCAAATGTCCGTTGAGGAAGGCGCCGAGGAAGCGAAAGAAGTATTCTGAGATAATACCGTATTGAGTTCTATCATCTTTGCCTACCCCGTGAAGCGGCGTGATGGTATGAATGTCTGAAAGTCTTGTGATGAATGAAATACTTGGAAGTAGGGTCTAAATTCGTGGCTTATTATATTAACCCTAATGAAGTGTAGTATAAATAAGTTCCTTATGGAAACTATGCGGAGTGGTATTGCAAGACAGTTGGATAAGAGATAGTTGTAAACTAAAATAAAACATAGTGACAAAGATAGAGAAGGTTGTGTTAAGATAGATTGACGTGTGGA
The DNA here is from genome assembly GCA_946894095.1 of Incurvaria masculella. Lineage (NCBI taxonomy): Eukaryota > Metazoa > Arthropoda > Insecta > Lepidoptera > Incurvariidae > Incurvaria > Incurvaria masculella. Next base: position 11,318,179 of record OX335641.1, on the reverse strand, counting down.
GCGAATGAGTGATGAAAGAATGATACACCAAATTAACAAAGCAGACAGAACATGTGCTTTGTAAAGTTTAATTTCGGAATACCCGTAATAGAATGTAGAAAACCTACAGGTAACGTACTTAGACAAGAAAAAAAATAAGGTTACGAATTACTCTTTCGTTCAACATGTCAAAATTTTATTTTAAACGTATTAAGTCAAATCTTGTAGCTATATTATCTTTCTGCAATTGCTTATTTATTATACGGGACCCCTCATGGACACGAAGTTCCTACTCGTTATCAGAAAAAGAAATCTTGCGATACAAAACTAAATGCCGATGGTTATTTTAACATTTTCTTACCTCCTGTTTCTGAAGAAGTTTTTTTTTTTGTTTTTATTAAATCATACAGTTTTGCAAGATTCTATTAAAATCGAATTTGAATTGAATGGCATGCATGAACTACCTAAAATTGCTAAAAATACTTTCGCATCACTAGCGCGCTTGTTGGGGCGTGCCGGTGGCGCGCCACCTGTGAAAAAGGCGTACGACCACCACCTCCTCCCCCCCATACCACTCCGCCGCGGCCCGCTCCCCGCCCGCCCATCTACGTAGAGGACGGAGCGTAAGGACCTTGGCGATCCAAATGAAACATAAAAAACGTAAATTCTTAACATATCTGCTCGCATGATGGGAGACAACGTAAGCCGCTCCTTTACATGTTAAAACTGTTTGTGAATGAGCATTCTGGATAACGTTCCAGCGCAGTTCCAAGTTCTGTTTTGTACCACAAGGGCAGTTACAATAGCGACTTGTGAGAATTTGTGGGGTCACACATTTAAAAAACCAAGTTTTCTTAGGTAATAATTAACTAACTACTATTATATAATGGGAGCTACGGGAAGCGCAATTTAACACATTTTGAAATCCTTTCAATCTACAGGATACATGGACGTTCAGTCATGTAATTTTGCATTGAAGCACCGGTCGGATACTCCAATCTCCGTGAAAACGAACAACAAAGCGGGAACTCTGGAAACAGCAGCCGTGCAGCGCGTCGGGTCCCGCTTTGATCGCGGCGCGTTCACATTCAAGTTATTTTTTAATAAATAAGCGCGGGTACGCTCAAAGGTGGGCCCCGGCGCGGGTAATTGTTGATATTAAAAATAGGATCCCCCCGAACACACGCCAAGTCGGTCGCGCGCGCCGAAAGTACTGCAATAATCTCAGTGTTCATCGTTGGCGGAGTTGGAGTTCTCGGTATTCGTTTTCAAGCAAGAAGTGAGGTAGAAATTGCTTCGTTGGAAAATTTTCGTGATTTCATAAGAAAAGATCTGTCACGGAATTGGTGGGTCGAAGAGACCTCGATGTGGAAAGCTGACTGTCCAGTCAGGTGGCAGATGCGAGTCTCAGTAGATGCCTGCTACGCCGTGGACCAAATACGACACCACACCACCACGTGAGCACATTCAATTTTGTTTTCACTCAACAAACTTGCCTGCCATTTGGGGTACTTCTATTATGACTTACAGACAGACAGATAGTAGCCAGACTAGATTCTGCCATAAGGCTCCTGCCCTTACAAACGAAGTCAGAATCAAACTACGATTCAATCAAATAAAAGCGTAGTTTTCCAAAAAATCTAACCAAGGAGTCGGTAATTGACTGACAGGTCTCACATACTCGAATAATGGATACAACGAATAGTCTTTTTTCCCGTTGAATGGATGTAAGGCTGATCTCATTTTGGAGAAACTATCTTTTGGGTACAAAATATGACCACTATTAGTCAAAATGTGTATTTATGATGCAATGTATGCAATTTTAATAGCTATTTGGCATTGTGGAAACGTTACGTTTTTGTTATTAACTGTCATTAATTAAAACAATGTTTGTTTTTATTGAATGAAATTTTAATTTAATTGTTATTGATTTTAATTTAAAATCAAACTATATAGGTGCATCGCATCTAAAGTGTACATCAATAAATGCGTCCACTTCTTGAACGACTTCAAGATACGCACATCCTTCGGAGCGCAAAAAGTGTATGGGTACAACATATAGATGCACCCTCAACATGAATATGAGGCGGTATATAGAATAGGGCTGCCAAAATTTGGCTCCGAGCCACGGACATGTGTGTTTTATTGAAAAGGAACGGCTGGGACGGTTATCGCGTTGTAAATTGGCAGTGTGCTTGGAGCGAATGCATTCATGCTCATACCGTCATCGAAAAATTGGAAGGTGTTTCGTATCGATCGAATTCATAAATCTTTTCACATTATAATAGTGAACATCACCGTTTGTATTGTGAGAGTAGCCTGTAATTGGACACTGTTGTACAGGGTATGAATCGTTCAATGATTTAAAACTACCTTTATTGTAAACTGTTTTCTTAGGAATATATTTTTACTTCTGCAAGACATATGAGTCTTGCAGAAGTAAAAATATATTGTCTATATACCGACTGTAATGAGAAATAACTTCATACAAAATAATCCACCTTGCTTAAAATCGTCCTCCCAGTAAAGATTGCATTTCACAATCCGTGAATGCATTTTTTTAGTCGCACCTTTTCCTGCTACTCCAGAAAGGCCTCGATAAATTCAAAATTCATAAACGCGATTTTCCGATATTTCATTACGTGCAGAACTATTACTTACTTGACTCAGACACTTCTCTACAATCTCGTTGTACGTGACTTGACTGCCAGCTGGCTTCACAGAATAATAATATTGTGTATCCTTTTTTTTAAATTTCGTGCTTTTTTATTGTCTTTTACAATGTTTTACCTGTGATTGTAAGCCATGGTAAATACTTTTGTAAACTTAATAAACTGGACGTTGAATAAAAAATCCAGCGGAGTTTCTTGCCAGTTCTTCTTCTCTGGAATTCCTGAACTGGCTAATGATAAAATATGACAAATCCGAGAGCAGTGTACTGTCTATGGATGATGAATAAACGATTCACACCATTAAATATACACGATAAAATTATGATAGCTAGAGAAATTAAATTATCGATGAACACCAAACGCCTCTATAATGCAAGTTCATTCTTATTTCCCGCTGTACCACGCAAATAAACAAGAAATAACTGGCGGTGCGCCATCCCTCGGAGCAACCTAATCCGAGCTCCCCATGCAACGAAAAAATCGACTTGTACCTGTGGTTGTTTGTCCTGGAGACCTTGGTTGTGAACCCCAGCATGTTGTTTAGTTGCGTGGAGTAATGTTCGCATCGGAGGACGGATGTGGACTCGATACGGCGCCATGCCGTGCGTTTCATTGACGATGTCGAGGTGTCTTGAATTTAGAGAACGGCCAACTCCGAGGAAGACGTATGGTCTCTTTCTGTCTTGTATCGTATCTACCACAGATAATACATTTCGGAGCTGCATAACGTAATATCTCCGTCTACTTCTCATACCCCTATTTTCACCATCTCCAGCTACCTGAAATCCGAAACTTAACTTTCGGTTACATTGCATATTTATGTGGTGTAACCGAAAGAAAACTTTGGAATTTGTGTAACTGGAGGTGGTGGAACCGGGCGATAGTTGCTCGACGAGCACCCATTCACTGTCTAAGTTTAGAAAATTAGAACTAACCGATGCTCTAGATCCTTTATCGGTGGGTAAACTGTGGAATGCACTCGAGCCGAGCTGTTCCCACCAAAGTACAACCCGAGGTCTTTTTAAACATGGTTGTGAAAAAGCACCTAGCCGTTCGTCATGGTTTTCGCAGACCATCTGAAAGTTCGAAAGCCCATGGGCGCCATCGAGAAACTCTAGGTGAGGGCTGGTGTAAGCCATGTGTCGCGCTTTATGTAAATGAAAATTGCTATATCCTATCCATCGATATTTTAAGTAGTCCATCTTTTCTATTTAAAATATCTATGATTGTGTCGGTCCCTTACTTTCGGACCATTATTCATAATAACGATTCTTCCATCTTATTTTTTTTCTATGACTATGCATTCAATATATACCGGAGTTTAGCGGAACATAATAACAATACACATGAATATTTACAATGTATGCAAGTAATAGTCAATTTATATGTATCACACAATTTGGTTCGCGATGCAAAGAGTGTGAAAAGCGAATTTTCCGAAGCAATTTTCGTCGAGTTGGCTGAGCGCTGAGCGCTGAGCCTGGCGCGGCGGAAACTTTACGAGAGGAGGGTGACGGCTTTGCGGGCTTTTTGTGATGTTCAATTTGAAAAATGTATCTGTCGCCTCGTGAGAAATCCTCCTTAGGTATGCCTTCAGTGCTGTCTGTCTTTGGGAGGGGGAATTATTTCACCGAATGCAGGACGCGTTATGACATTACGTTCTTGAGTTTCATACGTTAGTGCCTAAAAAAATGTTTAAAGCAAAATAACCAGATTTCATAATTTATTAGACGTATGAAGAAATTGCTTGCCCGCAGATTTTTGCAACTATATACTGGACAATATGTATTGTCACGGCCTTTTAAACATTAATTTAATATGTAATAAATATCGTTAAAAACGTTAATAAATTATCGTATAACCCAAGAAGGTAAGCAATGTAAGAATATATGTTATATTTGTGGCATCCGATTTTTTTCCTTTTTCCGCACTTACCGGCAAAGGCTTAATCTCATCTAGGATAAATAAGGCATTGCCAGTTAGTAAAGAAAATAAATATAATTTAACTTTCTTTATTTCGTAATAAATACGGCACATAAATCGTTTATATCACTGCACACAGGAAAAAAACAACCAAAATTGCTAAATGGAATGGGTAGTTGTTTGTTTTTTCTTATAAAAGGCACTACAAAACAATACCGTTTTCATCGTTACGGGTGCGAACTTATGATTATGTGCGCACTGCACACAGGAAGAAACCAAGCGACATGGCAGACTGAATTTAATGGGTAGTTATTTTTATAGGTTTAAAACGCCCTACAAAATAATACCTTCTTAATCGTTTTGGGTCTGAGCTTATGACTATGAACTCATTCGGAAATGTGCGAAGTGGACATCAAATGCCATGCCGGATTTACATATGTCTTTTACTGCGGTCATTCTCGATAAATATGCAATTCAATGTGTGATTTTAACCAGGAAATGGTTCTTGTGAGAATTTCTGAACATAATGAGGCTATCTGCGATGGTACGAAGATTCTGATTAGAAGAGTTGCCAATATATCCTGTTCTACTGCATTTTCACCCATAAAACGTCGGTGACATCCCAGCCCCTGGCACATGGAAAATGTTCCCGCTGCTAAAGACAATCTCTTAGAGCAAGAGTCGATGTGGCGCGCTAGAAAATGGATTCGAGACTGTCTGGTTCTCGCAGACCGCGGATCATTGGCACCATTTTTCTTTGCTTCCTCTGTCAATACAGAATTGAAAGTCTGACCATATGAAAACGTATCTTTTCTTTCATCATGTTTAGCAGAGCAAAGAAAAGTTAAAGTTTTATTGAAAAATCGACTGCTGCGAATGTTTGATACATTTGATACAACTTTTTGAAAAAGCGCGTGTACCCTGTCATCGAGAATATCTTTGGGTTCTGCGGCAATTACTTGCTTATGCTACTCATTTCGGCATGTATTATGTTCTGTAATTTATAATGGGTATATTTATTATTATATATTAACTTTAAATATTTTTTTCTTCGAGCACAGACGAACTGGTTTCTTCCTAGCTTTCCCGCGTACTTACTACATTAACATAAATATTCTTCAACGTTACCCCAGATTAGGACATATTTGCGGATTTACCGTCATTTTATATTCCATGATGTGCATTGCCGTGCCAGTGGGTGATTCACTGTCGCGACGAATGCTGCCCATGTACGCGCCCCCAGGGGTATAGGTGCACTAAAAGAAGTTCAGTTCGTGGTAAGTGAATCGGGGAGGTGCGAAATTGAAAATAAATTGGCCCGAAAGAGTCTTCGATAGTGGTGAAATGTAGCCGCGAGCTGAGCGTGGGGGGAATTAGCTATAAGTCAATTCCACCGCGACGCCTTTTGTTCTCCGTTTTTCCTGGAAGATGTCGTCAGCACGCATATAAGTAGTTTTGAAATAAGTTTTTCTTAAGGCTATTCCGACCCATATAATGTTGTTTGCACACATAACACAAAAAGTATTGACCTGATTGTTTTGTACCGAGCCCGCGAATGAGTTAGGCCCGCCGGGTTGGGCCACCTTAAACCTGAAATTGTGAATATGTTTTCGCTGCAACTGCTATGGCTATATTTGATATTTTTGACGAATTCTTCGAGTGCAATACTTTTTGCGTTCTGTGTAAAAAAAACATTGTATGGGTCGGAACATCCTTAAGTAGACTTTTGGGACAGAATTGTATAAAATTATATTTATCGAGGAATATTACTGTAATATTTACGACAAATTTATTGAAACATAATGACGATGTTTTCCGATATTCATTAAACAATCGTTTGTATTAATGTGAGGCTTTGCAACGTCATCTAATTGATATTGTGATCTATAGATATTGATAATAATCAGACAAATGTTTGGTCTGAATATTCGTCTGCAGCAGGATGTCCATTAATCCAAAAAAAATCTGCCTATAATAAAAATAACATTTGTGCGTCGTAAAGTATTTTAAATTAAGTTTTGTTTAAACGCTATTTATCGAAGCAGTCCCAGGGGTTTTAAAGTCATTTAAAAAACATTGCTAGCGTTTCTGAAGCTTTAGATAAATAAGCACAATGTTTCAAAAATTCCCCGCTATCTGAGTGCATTTTTTTGCGAACACAACCCAAGGCAAAAGCAAAACGAGTAGGAGTGCGAACATTAGAGCTTTTAACGTGCATCGTCCGGCGCCGGCTCCGGTCCGGGGCAGGCGGCGGCGGGGCGGCGGCGGCGGCGGCGGCGGCGCGGAGCCGGCGGCGGCGCGGGCTGCCTGCCCAGTGTCGCGGACGAATTCGCTTCTTCGGCGTTGAGCGCGAACTCGCTGCAGCGAGCGTGCCTTCTCCCCGTTGCAGGAGAATGGCAAGGTGGACCACCACCCGTGACCGATGCTTCCCATATAAACTAAGTTTGGAAATCATCAATAATTGCTGCACATTTCGTTATGTGGTTTATCCAACATCAATCAATCAATGTGGATGTCTGCGCGTTCTTTTTATTAAATCATTCAAATAACATAAAACAGATGATCAAAGTTTTATTTTACGTTTTCTGTTGTTTGTTTTTGGCTGGGGAAGTTTTTTTTTTTAAATTGCAAGTTAGACCAAAATAACCTGCAATAGTACTTTAGACCAGAGCAAGGTGTTCATTTCACTCTACCTAATTTTAATGTCACGTCGCGTCGTCGTCATCAACCAACGAAAGATAAACTTAGAAATAACATAAATCGCAAAGAAGTGAAATAGTCAAACTAGTAAATCTCTCAAGTGTTGAGGGTAAAGCAAACCGTCCGCGAATAAAAACAATTGTGCTACGAGCAGCTTTCCTTTGCTCGAAGTGATAAATACGAGTTGAGACAATATATGCGGCTCTTGTTCATCGCAGCGAGCCCGCACGTTGCGGGTGTGTACCGACAAAGCCGTGATTATTGATAATTTGCATACGAATACATTATCCTTCGCGTGCACCGTGTATCCTGAATGTGTCGCTCGTGATACACTGAAATAGGCCACCTGCCTGAGTTAGGAGTAAATTCTATCCAAATCACTGCAATAAATACACAAAGACTATAAAATATTAACTGCAATTAATATTCCATATAAATTAAAAAATACTTTGTGGCAAGAAAAATTATTATATAATTTGTGTTGTTGATTTGTTTATTGTTTAGTTGGCTGTAACATGTTGTGGTCCGAAAATAAAAAAATTGCATGCCCGAAAGAACTGCCGAACATGACCAAATCGATCCAAAATGGAAATCAAGCATGGAAAATCATGTAAATCGAAATGCATGCCTCTTAAAAGCAGTATGTGATTATCGTGCCTCATTGCGCTCATCATCACTGCCTACCCTTCCGGGGTACCGGCGTGTTTGTATGTATGCTTCATGTAGCTAGCGAGACGCCGCATGGCAGTTTTTTCGGCCCCGAAATTACCTGAAAGCGTACCGTCAGCGTACGCGAACTCAAATGTTTGTGCGGTTCCAAATCGTAAACCTACAAGCAAGAAATGGTTAGGAGTACATTTGTATTTCCTTTGAAAATTTGCTAGTTTTTTTGTTGATAAAAGCCATTAGTTATTGTCTGAATAGTCACATTAATAATAACTGCATTAACCTTTTTGATCTACCTGATAAAATCAGCAAAATAATTCATTCTTAGTGAGTTTGCGGCTCGCTGCATAAACCGAGTAACCAAACCGCTGCACGCTGAGCTCATAATAAATATATAAATAAAACAACTGATGTACCTGGCTTTGCTCGCGACAACATCGAAGACTATTTTATTTAAGATAAAAAGTACCCCCTATCTTTCAAGCGGGAACAAATCATACACGTTCACAAAATGTTATTGAAATCTGTTGAGTGGTTTCGGAGATTAGCGTGTACTAAAATAGAGAAACGTGATTTGTATAGATTAAGATTGACCATTGCAAGTAGCCAAAGATTCAAAATGCAAAACTAATTTCATCAGTGATTTTCAGTTGACAGTAAGTAATTTTTTTTTTATCAATTTTTTTTTTTTTTTTGGAGCTTGGTTATACATAGTGACCATGTCAGCTCCGTTGGGTCTATCTTAATTGACTATGTCCTTCTACTTAGTAAACTGTTTACAAAAATATACAATTGTATGGAATTCTCGGAGCATGGCTGGTTCAACATGGTCTGGATAATTCCTGTGTCCATGGTAACAATCCCTAGCTGTTGCCTTTCAACTGCGCCCCTTTCACAGTACATCACAATATGATACACATCTTCAGGTACGCCACATATAAGTAAAAATTAATTTCGTATATAGAGGGCTTTATGCGACGACCAAGTAGTACTAGGAAAAATAATCACTTATTCACTTGCGAAGGAAAGTATTTCAACAGAAAGATTCATGTGCTTTAATTTTTTTTGACACTCAAAGCGTAATATCGTGGTGTCGACCTTACCTTTTAAATTCAATTCTGATTCAGTGCCACACAATGTGGTTTATTTCATAAATGGGAACATAATTATTACAAAAAATGCACAGTGGTACGCGCGAAACCCTGAGGTTTCTCTGCGGGGGAATACCTAGAAGCAACTTACATTCCCACAGATAAAGTTGTAAATGTGGTCTTTAAGAAAATTCGCCAACTGCTTTTCAAGTCACTGAAGACACGCGGTGCGGAAAATAGAACGTGTCGATTGTGGAACCTAATCACGCGGTAATAGGGAAGGAGGCAGTTTACAAAATGGGATGCTCCGCCATCTAGCGGCTCGCGGAGATTGTGGCGGCGGTCGAATGAGTTGTTCGCGAGCGTCCCAGCAGGTCGGGCGAGCGTCGCATCAAATATTTATGAGGCAGCGGGCGGACGGGAGGCGCGCATCCGGCCGCCGAGCCCATAGGTCGGCGTCGAAACGTTCAACCAGTCGTAGAGCACAACACAAGTCACGGGACACAAGGCACGGAATCGAGCTATTTTTAATGGAACGGGAGATGGATGGCTAATACAGGACCTACTGACATGACATTCGCCCAAAAAACTACATTAGAACCTGAGTGCCATGCCAGGACCTACTTATTTGGTTATGATTAATTTCTCTGCACTCGCTCAAGAAATATCTTTCCACATATTTTTTTTACTTTTCGTAAGGTAACATAACAAAACAAGGTAAATAACAAAACAGGAAGAACTTTTATTATGTAAGCGATTTCTCCTTCGTTTTAAAAAAATATTTTTTAATTCAGCACTCCTGGTTGCGTCAATAAGGTTTTCTTGGATTGAGAACACTTCACGCCTTTGACCTTGTCTTGCAGCCTGAACGGAAAGATAAATGTCATTGTTCGCAATTGGAGAAATACATTTAATCATTCACATTCAGTGATACGATTAAATACATTTAATCGTATCACTGGAAAAAATAATAATACAATGACCAACCTGACGAAGTTTCTTGTCGGCTCTTCTTCGCCAGAAGTAATCGAACCGACAGGAAAAAAAAAATGACGAATCCGAGTGTGTAATATACATCTAATGGAGGAAATAAAGAAACTGAAACTGAAACTGATTCAGGTGGGCCCATAATCATCAGAAAATTACGAAAAATACGTTCAATTAATAATTATTTAAATATGAATTGATATTTTGTCAGTCAACAAATATCTTTTAAATAGTTTTTTCTTTGTACGAGAATATATCCTGCGTAGATATCAAACCACCTAGAAAAGAAAATTTGTATGAATATTTCCTTTTTGTCTTCATCACATTTGACTCGGTTTTGAACTTTTTCAATCCAATTTCAAGTAAATTGAAACAATGGTTTTCAAATGAATAATAAACTTGAAAGCGCGTTTTGTTGATGCTTACGGGCCATCTTAATTCCGAATCGGGGATATTACGTAGACATTTCCCCGACATCCGTTACAGAAACGTTGTCGCCGAAATTGTAAAGTAATGCGATGTAATATATTTAGTGGTAAATCATGATTTACGTACATATTGCGCGATGTAATCTAAATCATCTTAGGTTTCGTAAATTGTAACTACACTATTTGCGGCGATAAGTTAAGCTATCACGACTGAATCATGGTCAACCTATCGTCAGGTCGCGCTCGCGGAGCGGACGGAAGAGGGTGCAGGATACTTGAAGAGTGGATGTGTTGCGGAGTAATGAATTACAATACGTACTTCGCCTGTGTAGGCTTGATGCCGGCGACGCCGCAGGAGACTTTGTTGTGCAAATTGTGACGTCACGTACAATGTTGGGAGAGTCTTTTGGAATTTTTAATGCGAAAGAGAAGTCAATATCCATACCTTCCATACTTATATTATAAATGCGAAAGTAGCCTCTTCACGCCTATACCGCTGAACTAATTTTGATGAAATTTTGTTTGTGTTGTTTTTTGTTTACCCCAATTTAAATTTAAACTGTTGCTTTCTGTCAGTTGCACCCTACCACAGAATAAGTTAAATGACCCTGTTATACATCATTTAAATTTATCTGTAGATACCTATCTTATTTCATTTATTAAAAACTTTTTCGTAGTCAAACTAAACTAAGTTACGTCAAAAACGGATAGATCCGCGGATTCTATCAACCAGTAAAGAAGAATCAGCAAAGAAACTTTACTGGTTTTCCGTCCACGGTAATGAAATACATACTTAGATCTAATTGCTACTGCCAAACAATTATTGGTATAACAGCTTAAGGCAAATATAACTTACTAAACTAACAAAGTTGTTTATACAGTAAAATGTATAAAAATAAGTCTTACAAGTATTCTCTGGTGTAAAAGCCATTTCTTTTTCTAATTCAACCATGTGTGAAATAAAAAAACACTTAGATTCAACGCCATAGTAGTATCTGGTAGAGAAGGAAAGGGACTTGGAGGTTTTACGTAGAATTCGAATCATGGCCTGCCTCAACATTTATCCATCCAAAACTCGACCGCACCTAAAGTTGCTTCACCTCTATTATCGAACGACAGCCGCTGGGCTACCGATGCTCCAAAAATAATTAAATAAAAATATAAACTATTAACGTTACGTAAAAAGTATTGTATTTTTTTTATCAACAGGCAGCACCATCGTCTACCTGGGCAGGAAGTGCATTCCATAATATATCGACCGTATAAATAAAAGATCTAGAGGATCGGTTGGTTTTTATTTTAGGACTATCGCTATGGCATCGTGTAAGGTGTAATACATTACAACAATTATATGGTTTAGCATTTAGCTTTGCCAGCTTGAATTACTCCGAGTGTGACACGAGAAGGTGGGAGATAATGTTGTGTTTGAATTGTAATTGATAAAAATATTATTGTTTATATATTTAATAATGTTTTATTTAAGATTTCTCTTAAAAGGTTAGGCTTCGCATAATAAAAGGTAGTGTTTTTAGACGCATTAATAACTTTGAGGACGTAAACTCCAATTACATACATTTAATAATGAAATTGGTCTTTGAAGAAAGCGGGTAAAGGATAATTTGCTACTTCTTGCAATTGGATACTTCTGTCTCCTTAATTACCTTCTAAAAATTACGTACGTACTGAATCAACATCCCGAATGCTTAACACAATTTAGTTAGTTAGTTTGCGACCTCTAACCAAGCCCGTGTGCTAGATTGGAGCTCGAAGCCATTCCCTCGGCGAATACACCCGGAATCTACAAAATGCGGTTTTCAAACTGTGCATGCGAAGGGTCGTTGTAAGTTAGGCAACTGTTGGCCGCACCTCTAATTCGATCTTTCTCTCGTCATAACGTAGTAGTGTTCTCTCGACGAAGTTGCAGATTTTAAATAAATAATGAAATGTAATGATTAACATATATTACGGCCTTCGATACAACACTAAATGGACGTTTATTGAATACTAGCTGAGCTATCCGGCTCCGCTCGGATCAATATCGTTTTGGACTGATGTCGGGCTGAATTGTTTCCTCGATATTATACTATGATTTCCCCATACAAACTTTCATTCTCTATTTCACCACCTTCGACCTTTTTTTTTCGGTCGGCTAAGAATTTTTCTAAACATTATTTTCAATAAAAACACATGTTTTTTTCTGAAATTCTGTACTTTAACTATTACGATTGCAGTAGTTAAGTTTTTCTCTATTGCTCTTAACATTAATCAATAAACAATCCATAAATTCACTTAAACTGCGACTCGCCATGATGCAACTTGATATAGTCCCACATTATTTTATTATTATTTTTCACATGGCTTAGTGGACACCTGTCTTTAAGAGTTACAACATGAAAAAAAATCCTCCATTGATCGGAAAATATTTACAGCCTGCTGTAAGAAAAAAAAATTGAGCCAATGAAAATTACAATTTTAGGTAAATGTTATTATTCAAAATATAACTAAATTAGATCTTTCATCATTTCAATAAAAAAGGGGGGTTGTAGAAGTCGGGTTACTTACTACCGCAAGTTTTGTTTTCTTGAATTCTATGAAGAAAATAAACCCCAAAGTTCAATACCAGAGGTTATAACTCTGTCAAACGATATTTTTTGCCATCCAATGTAGATTAGACTTCATACAGTATTTTTTTATTCCGCTATAATCTAACAAGGAGTTTTCGAGTACATCTCGCGATGCCGTCAAACCTCTACTACTACTACCCTTCCGGGAAAACGGCGTGAAGGTATGTATGTATGTATGGCTAACCGAACCATAAACATATCTTCACAAACTAATAGTTACTTAACAAAAAATACCTCAGCCTAAAATGAATAAGCAGTAGGTAAATTGCATTGTTATAATGGCAACGCATCCCCGTAGGCGCGAAGATGAACGTTCGAGGTGGCGACCGTTTAGTTCAGATTTTGGCCACGCGCAAAATAATATAGCCCTTGTGTAGCTTTGTTACGGCGAGCGGCCGTTGAATAAGAAATAGAGACTTATATTTACAATGGAATGCCAAATCTGAACGTTTTTATTTTTTAATAATTTAATTCGATTTTTCTATTTAGATTGCATTATTTTCTATGGTTAATGCTTAGTTTTAAGAGCATAGAACAGGGTTGTTTAGTTTTCTTGCTCAATAATTTAATTGTTAAATATGATTTCATATTGTTAGATTAAACTGCACTTACATATCTTCTTAACCCTTTCCTTACTTACTAGTCTACCAGAGTTGGATGAAACTATGGTTGAATCGGCAATGAGAAATTGTCTGTGTTTTCCATCCCGTTCACTGTAGCCGTGCTCATAAAGGGAAGGTCTAGGCATGGCACCTAATTCCTTCGGGAATGTGGTGTATTGGGGTAATATCATGACGGTAGTTGTGTGGTAGTAGCCATACATGTCGGTTCCATAAAAAGGGTTAATCCCATCCTGTTTGGTATCATCGCATTGCATAAACCATGGTTAAAGCGGCGATGAAAATTGTCCGTGACTTCCGCCAAGATCATGTAACCGTGCAATATAAGGAAGCATAGCACCTATTTACCATGAGTTTGATCAACTGATCTATGATCTGAGGTAATATCATAACATTATTTATGGTATTAGTTGATCAACAATAAACATCACCACGGGTGATCCTGAGAACGGAATATTCGGTCTCAGGGTACACAGCGGTTTACCCATGGCGCCCTCTTTTCTGTAGTGTTTTTTGGCGAACCCATTCATGTAATTTCAACGAATGTGAGAATTTTACACCACTGAAGTAGTGGGCTTACTCAATATATATTTACATCTATTCAAACATCTTACCATCACAATATGGCAACACAATCGGAAAAGTGTATTTAGCATATTCAATAAAACATTAATCATATCACGACCTAAAATATAATAACGCCTCATTTCGATCTATTTCATAATAACCTGTCAGAAACGGTCGCATAATAGAAAAAAAAACCCTCGAAGTGCCCATAAAATAAAAAGGCGTAATAAACACACGCTTTTTATGAACACCCCGCCAAAAAAGTGCTTCTGTACACTGGACACGTGTAATAAAATTTAACTGCCTCTCAGGGCTGCCAGATGAGCCAATTTATCTTATCTAATTCCCGATTGTAAATTCGTGTCCAGAGTTGTGTCGAAATAACGATAATTGTTGTGGCGTTTTACTTGGAAAAGTAATTGTATTTATTATTGTATTTTGGTAGGTAAACATAATACAATTTTGGCTCGTAGTTTTGTCTGAAAGTAAAACGGTGCATTGCTACCCAACATGATGCATTGCGTTCTATTGGTTATTTTAATAGTTTTTTAATTTTCACTGAACCCTATTGATTATTTTTATTTTGCTTTTATTATTGTTGCTCCAACACCTATCTGGAAAATAGGAGAAATTAAGAGTACAATAGCAATATGCGGAGGCAGCAAGACCTACCGAAGACCTACGGGGGCTATGGTATTGTCCCCGCCTGGGCGTTCTCGGGCGTCCAACGGGAATTGTTTATTGTTTATTGTTTATTCATCATCCATAGACAGTACACTGCACCCGGAATAGCGTTTCCCTATGCATAACCTAACGGTTGGTCACTGAGAATGCTATATCATAAACAGCGAAGGGAAAGTCGTTTATCCTGCACACACAAAACATGACCGCTATTGAGCATACTAAAGTGACCGCATATATATATACGTCATTGTATTTTCCTCTTTTACTTTTTTTCCCGGGAGGTTCCTGGGCGGGAGCAGAAGGCTTTCGGCTGAACATCATAGCCGGCGACTCCCAATGAAACGAAATGAAGAAAATTACATATCTCCGTTAAAACTCTTTCGACATTTCGGTGGTTGAGTGGCAACCATGTCCCGATCTCGCCTAATGACGCGACGTCCACCCCTGACCGGCCCCCGAGCTGCTGCCCGTGCCAACTGTTAACAACCCTAGCTGTCCGCTTGTCCCTGCTGCGTGTATTCAGAATAAAAGTTACACGCACCCCGCCCAGGGGTGAACATTTTCCTACACGTTTCATTTCAGGGGCTCAGACAGGATGCGTGCGTGAGTCTGGATGCGGGCGACCGCCATACGTTTAATTCTATTTGGTTACCGCGTTACAGTTTGAAGAGGCATCGACCTTACTAATACACCGCGCCTTTACAATATTTTCGGCAATCGACCAAATTGTTAGTTTGATCACGATATTAAATTAAACACAACCTAGGAAAATGCCTTTAAGTATTTCAAAGTTCAGATAAAGAGTAATTTATAATTCGTACACATATCTAGTTTTGATTTAGATAAATATTATTAAGACAAAGTTGATTTATTATTTTTTTTGCAAAATTAACCCCTGATGTTGATTACGGCAATGGTAACTCACCAATAATAGTTGTGCACATCATATTGGTATGGTGACTATTATTATATGGTTAATTATACCGAGGTCTTGCCAAATTAGTAATGTATGTTTTTTTCTTGTTGCAGGTAAAAAGCATTTTGTAAATCGACACGTAAGTAATAAGGCAAGCTACTGTTAAGTTTTTTGTTTTAAAGATTTTTAAATAAACCTAATTCCATTCTTCTTTCAACCCGGCATATCTTTCTCTGTCTTCGGAACTCCGTAAATACTTGCATATTTTCTCCTTTCAGACTCTTTTTGGGTGCCGTTTTGGATAATATCCTCCCAGCAGTGTCACTATTTCTATATCATTTTCGTAATATTGTAATATGCAATAATAAAAATATATTAATGTTTTTTTCTCACCATTACACTAAGCAAACGGTTTGATTTCCAAGGCCAGAGATAAAATTATTCATATTTTAGACTAGAATGTAGATGTCGCTGTTTAAACTAAAATTAATTAAAATTAATAACTTTTCCCACCAATGCGTCCTTGCACAATGGTGAGTTTTTGCTTCAGCGGGCGTAACATTTAACCCTGCGACACGTGCGCGTAAAGTTGCCACGTTTTATCGCCCCCTCGGGTCCGCCGCGCCCCGGCTCGTTCATAATTCGCACGTCGCGGCGCGACCTGCGAACGGCACGACGATCGCAGCTTTGCACAACGCAGGTTGAAGTAGACTAGGAGGTCGCGACAAAAATGGTAACGATAACGTAAATGGCTGAAACTGGGTTCACGGGATAAAGTACAGCCTTCTGAAGCTAAATGTGTCAGTCTGCCTGTTCCAAGTGGTTGCGTTACGTAGATAAGGCGCCTGAAAAAGTAGTTATGGTGACAAAAAATACACATGATAAGGTAAATGGATGCAAATGACGAAGCATAAAAGTATCAATACATACTTGCTTAGCAATACAAAAACTGAGCAAATCTTTGGTGAATTTAGTAGTTATAGGCGATTTAGGTTACAGATATAACTTTAGGTATATTTAAGTATTTAATTAAGTAACCGTCTGGTTATTGTTGTATAATTACTAGGTATCAATGTTTCCAGATAATCAGTATATTCATCAGCAGGTACATACCAGCATCTATTTTATATAGCCAATCTAGAAAACGCAACCACTTGGCACGGGAAGACCGACATATTTAGCATCAGAGGGTTGGTCTCTAACATGTGAACCCAGATTCATCCATTTACCTTATCGTGACCAAAAATGTCGTGACCTCCCTGAATAAAGGGAGCTCTGCAATAAAGGTGGAATTTGAACTAATTTTGATATTTTCGCACTTAGTACGATGTCGAAATCCTAGCATGACACATCTAAGCAGATCAATAGAGTAACGATAGCTGAAAATCAAAATTAATTGCAGTCCAAAATTTGCAAGAGCCGGAAAACGAACCAAAAATTGATAAACCTTGCTGCTTTTGTCCTTTAGAACATACATTTATTTCCGTTGTAATTATTCGTTACTGCGCAACGTCATGGCCGAAAACTAGCGGTTCTCGTCTCCCCTCGATGTTAGTCGAGTCCTTTCTTTTCTCCCTGCATCTATTATGATGTTTATTGAAGTCTCTGTTAATATCAATAATTTTAAATTTTACAATAGTGAAAAAAGTGTAATATTGTGTTTTCAGAATGTTTTCAAGCTTGTATAGGGATATTTTTTGTGTTTTGGGTGAATCTGATGAAAGTGTATTCAAAACTTTTTCATCCTAACCAAATAAAAGTTTATTCCCGCTTTGATATAATGTGTCCCGCTTAAACGCCTGTGTGTGCGTCACACGCCACGTCAGCGCACCCACCCGCGCCGTGCGTGTGTCGTAATTAACTGGACACGTCGCTGTGCGTCGGGTCCCGGGGACCCGGCTGATTGCGGCGCTGTTGCGGCAGCGATGAAGGGTTGATTGGTTGCCCAGCGCTGATGACTACCGATGCGCGGTGCACGATTTGTGAAGCTCTGTAAAACATTATTCTACGTCAAGTATTTGTTCAGTGGTGCAATTAATTGCATCCTAGCTTGACTTAGTTTATTTAATGAAATCATATTGTTTACTGCTGAATTAATAAAACAAGTACAGTACAGTACAGTACAGTAGCGTGATGCTGTTTGCATAACAACCAATTTGTCACTTTCCAAATACTTGAACTTCACCATTCGTGCGTTGAATGTACGGCCCTTGGGTGGTAACCCCGCGTCTCCGCACTGACACCCGCTGCCATAAGGCTTAAGGCCCAGCATAGACAAGCTTTGAGCGGCTCGTAGCTCACTGGCGCGGGGACTTGCCGACTATGCCAGAGGTCAATGATTTGATCTTCACCCCATCCGAATGTCTTTTTCTTTCTCTGGTGGATAAGTTCATTTCGTCCGAGTTAGAACGTTTCCATGGTTCGTAATCAATCTAACTTTGTAAAGTCCGCGTGGGTTGGTCGAAGCGACATTGAAAAATTGTCCGTGCTATCATCCAGTTCTATATAGCCGTGCTCATAAAGGGAAGGTTCTGGCAGGGCACCTAATTCCTTCGAGAGTGCGTTGTGTTGCGCTAATATCATGAGGCGCTGTGTAATATTTGCCATCCATGCCCAGTAAGTTACGTGCAAATATAGAAACATTAGCACGGAGTTTACGCTGCATCGCACCTCTAGCTTGTTTTCTACTCTTGTGGTTGGGCGGGTACGCTAGACTTATGTTAATACATCACAAATAGAGTGTCAGTAGTCCGTCGCGACCGGGGTGTGAACAGGCGGTTTCGCGCGCTCCGTTCGGATCATCGAACCCCATTGATTGTAATTATGTGCGGTGCGGCTGCGGGACGGGCCGATAAGACGGGTCAGACGGGCGGACGGGAGCGGCGGAGGCGGTGGCGATTCATTTGCGGGAGCGGCTCCAGGGGTTGTTGATAGACGCGGTCGATTGTGGCTGACGCGTGATAGGGTTGAGCGCGTGTTCGACTAGCTCTTGTCGGTTTGATCGGAGGGTTAGTAACATTTTTTATGTGCTTGTCATTATTTTCTTAAAACTGACTAAACGCTTTGATTTCATTCGAGTTTGTAAATAGGATTGATGAAAACAATCTTTATCATCGTTCATGTTTTAAATTGGGTGTCGTTATACATTGTCCCGAATTGTTATTCGCAGTGTCGACTTCACTATAACCTATGAATATTCTACCGCAATAATCCGACCTGGTAAGTAAATATATGCGTTTTGTGGTTCAGTTAACATAGATCTGGATGCTTCCACATCTTTAAGGCACCAATAATAACACGGCAAGGACGCATGTTTATGAAGAAAATTACTAACGCATTTGTAGGTTAAAGGTATTTTGAACGCATGTACCACGAAAAGAAAGAAATTCTTTATTGTGCAAATTGCATTAAAAACGATCCATATAACAATTCAATCTAACACAGCGAAACTACACAAAGGCAGACTTATCACTAAAAGTGATTTCTTCCAGTAAACCTTTGGGGTGATGAGGGTAAGAATGTAATCGGCCCAGGTATTCAAGATCCTTAATTACTCACACCGGCCCTGCAACCAAGCACACAGCTGCGGTTACGTCTGATCACACCTCAAGTAGACCTCTGCTGTATCTGTAATTAGTGGTGTAATGTAATGAGTCGAAAGTTATAGAATGCAAATAATATTTAGCTACGAATGAACATGTATAAGAGGGGCTTAGTGGTGGAGGTTGACGTGTGAACGCGGAGTTGGGACAAACGCGTATGTAAGCAGCACACGCTTCATACCTCATTATCTCCATTATCTCGGAGTGATCGATGTGCGATTATGTCATAAAGAAGAATTTTAAGTATACTTAAAATTGAGACCTTCCTTTATTGTTTAAAATTCATACTATCCATACTGCCATGGTAATATTATAAATGCGAAAATAACTCTGTCTCTTTGTTGCGTTTTTACACTTAAACAGCTAAACACATTTTGATGAATTTCTCAATACATTTAGTATGGATCTTGGAGAAGGACATAGGATAACTTTTGTAACGAAAATGAAACTCGAAGGGGCCCCCTTCGAGGGATGGGCAGATAGGGGATGAAAGTTTGTATAGGAACTCATATAATATCCAGGAAATAATTCAGCCCGACATCAGTCCAAAACGATATTGACCCGAGTGAAGCCGTTTACCTCAGCTAGTTTTCTATAAATTAGGAACGCCCCCGTGCGTCGTCTATGCTTCTGTCATTGTGATGCTGTATATTCCTGGAAGCTAGGTTTGAGAAAAGTATAAACCTCTTTTATTTATGATTTTCCCAGGTTTTTTATTTTAAAGGCTGACAGCGGCATATTTTCTCTTGAAACGAAGGCACGAAGACTACCCTACGCGACCACCCTTCCTATTAAAAACACCCGATCCAGTCTAATAAAAAACCTTTCGAACCACCTCGTCGTAGGCGCCGAAAAACAAAAAAATGGCCGCCAGTTTTCCGAGTCATTAATACTACCATTCACACGTTAACCGCTGCCAATTATACCGCACGCTTGCCTCCCGGACAGCGGTAAATCGACCGCGAAAACCCGATAGAATTTCCCTCGGAGTATCTTCGGAAAAGAGACGCGAGGGGTTAATTTTTCAGAGAGCACTTTTATCGACAGCGGTCTATCGGATTGTTGAATTAGCTCTTCGAAAAAACAAGTTTTTGCGAAGATCCGGTTTCGACTTGAATTCCTATGCGACTGGCATCACGCGCAAACCTATTTACAATTGGTAAATATACTTTATAATATCCTCCAACTAGCTTCTTTAATTGATTAATTACTATGCCAATTAGTTATTAATTACATGTAAATAACCATAATCACTTATAAAATCTAATGTAATTCTTATGTATTTAAATATCTCTGCTCAACTTCATATTGATTTGAATAACTTTATGTTACAATTAAAAATATACTGAATAGGAACGCAAAGAACGAGGATTTTGTCACGAAACTGGATGATTTTACTAGCATTTTTTAATTTGATATGTTTTTAAAACGAATGGTTCCTTGTCAGGATGTGAAAACTGTCCCTAACTTATATCCAATAACAACATCTACCCGTTTACTTTCCTTAAAACCGATGGATATTATAATGATAAAACGTAGGAAGGCATCGGGGTCTTCGTTTACGAAAGCGTTCGTAAACCCTCCCCGAGCATACGTTACGTGAAATGACTGAAATAAATTCGACATTCCCCTAATTTCCCCAGATATTTACGCGTAGGATGAGTAAAAGTCGCGCGCGAGGCACGGACAACAGAAAAGTCGTTCCGAATTGTGCTGCGAGCGAAAAAGAAGCGCGTGACGCGTTCGATGTGACGGGCGCGCGGTGCGGAGGAGTGGTAGCGGAGCGGGCGGGAGACTGACAAGATGATTTGAATGCTTTATCAGAATTTCGTTTCTAAATCGAGGACACATTGTTGTCTAGAACGACGAATATTATCAATAATTGAAACAGGCGTTTTGAAAAAAGTCGCTTGGAATGCTCTCGTTGGATTCGACATTTTCGTTTATTCTCGTTCTGAAATATGTATTTTCTTGTAAGGATTTGTGCTTTCAGTTATGAATTATTTCTGACTGCGTAGGCTTAGGTACTCACACTATTGTTGGGTCCAAACAATTAAAACGCTAGGGAGCGGACGATTCGTTTCAAAATTGTCTGATAATAATCATGGTTAATATACCTTTATAACTTATATCAAAATGACATATTACTGTCTAATTGCGGAAGTAAATCAACAATTTTAATATATATTTAATACATAGGTATTATAAACACAGTTATTTTATAAATCACAAAATACATATTATCAAGTTTAAAATTTAAATGACTTTATCACAGCTGTTAGGTAAGTCATACAAGTTGAGAATAAAGATTCATTAAAAGAAGATTTAAAATGAAAATTCTGCGATCCTCAGGATGTAGTGAAAAGAGAAAATTTCGAATAAATTGTGTTATATGCGTTCTCTCGAAGAGTGTGTCGGGAGATTGCCCCCTCGCTCTCCCCACACCCGGGAGAGGAGGGGTAACACACTCGCAAATGAGTTGTGCGTGAAGGAGATAACACGACCGCGCTCGTTTGCGTAACGTGCCTTTTGCGCTTTTTGCCTGGAGCGTCGGCATGAGTCGATTTTCGACTCGCAGGTGAAAAATTTAATAACTCACGTTTGATGTTTGAAAGGCATGGTATATTGTAGTTAAATTAGTCTTACTTTATTATGTCACGTATTTGTCTATCAGCTCAGCAGGCCTATTCCTGGAATTTCGTTATCAGGAATCAGAAGTCCTGAGTCCTGAATTCAGCTTTTATAGTCGTTTTCAAAGCGATTTTCTAGACGAAAAGATTCCGGAGCATAATATTTTAATTAATTGAAAAAACGCTTTGAAAAGCGCTGTCTAGACTCAGAATTCCTGATTACGGAATTCCAGAAATATGCCTGCTGATCTTTGTATGCATAAATTATATCCTAAAATGTAAATAGAGGAAGCAAAAGAATTGTGCTCTGATCGTATAGTGTGGTGCTCTACCATCTCTGCGCCCACACCGCTTTGGGACCCAGCGGGTTGATATATATGTATGTGCGTTATTTATATGTACATTCTTGACAATTGTCACGTAGAAATTATGTCCCTACATTTAAATTCTTGTCTGTCTGTCACTTTGTCTGTTGGAATCGATTTTAAACTAAATTCATCTAGAAACTCGACTGGATGGCAATGGAAAAACATTTTTTTTTATCCACCGCGTTTTTAAATATATATTAATATCTTAAAAACACATATCGCGGGGGTTGATGTGATTTTAACTATTCCTCATTTAATTTAATAATGGGAAGTAATGTTCTTTTATTTTGATGAAGCATATCTATAGCTGACACTGGCATGGAGGTGAAGAAATAACAGGAGAACGAATGGAACTAAAAAAATGGCCTTATCACAATTGTGCCGCGGGGGGCGTGTCATCTTGACAGAACCTGCGGCCATTTTAGTCTTGCGTCGCTAGCTGTCGCGGGCGAGTTTGACGTAAGATCGAATTGTAATTGAATATGCCGTCCTGCAATGTAAAATGATGCATAAACAACTTGACGAGACATAAAAAACATTCAGGAATATCATATTACCTGTAAGTATACGCTAAATATTCGAAATAGTGGATATTTCACTTGAAAACATTTCTATGGGGATGGTGTTATGCCATCAATCAACACGAACTCAAAATAATCTCAATTCGCTACCTATTTTCATTTCTTTGCAGAATTCCTCTATTTAGCCAGAAATAGATATTATATAGCATGCAATTAGTATGTCTGTCTGTGTATTGAAATGTCTACTGCTGGATTTATGCTTACCCATAGAAATATTTCTTAAATTATATTTTATGTTATTTGCACGAACCAGCCTAAAATAAAACTCTTTTATCGTATATTCAAACATAAGTCTGAATATGCGCGATAAAATGTTGACCTAATATATTTTTTTACAAAAAAGTAGTACCTTATATTGATAATATACTGAATCTAGCATTATGAAATGATATTTTACGAATATTTAAAAGATAATTGCGTATCTGTAGCAAACAGTGCCAACTTATTTTGGTAAAAATTTTGAAAAATTCGGCTTCCATCATTAAGACAAAATATAATAAAAATACCCTTATGTAAAGCCATTGAGGACTTGAGTGGGCACTCTGCTTGGAGCACTCAAATAACGCAAGTCTATACGATATTTACGTAAAGTTCAAGGTCAAGATAATTACGTAAAGTTAGTACCTGAAAGGAGTGCGCCTGTACCGGAATCACTAACCAAAAAACCGGCCAAGTGCGAGTCGGACTCGTACACGAAGGGTTCCGTACCATCTTACATGATTTCACCCAAAAAATCACGTAAGGGGGCTCCCCCTCTAATTTTTAATATTTCAAAATGTTAGCTATTTGTTGTTATAGCGGCCATAAATATACACAATCTGTGAAAATTTCAACTATTTACCTATTATTGTTAATGAGATACAGCCCTGTAACAGACGGACGGACGGAGGGACAGACGGGCGGATGGATGGACGGACAGCAAAGGCTTAGTATTGGGGTTTCGTTGGCACCCTTTGGGTACGGAACCGTAATAAAACCGAATTCAAACACTAAGAAGTGGAAAATAACACCTATTTTTGGGTCGGTGACATATTGGTGTTATTCTTTGGTTGGTTGGCACCGACCCCAAAAATCGGGTATTTTCCACTGTTTGGTGTTTGATGTCGGTTAAAAACTAAAACTATATATATGTTGATTGATTGATTGATTTGAATTAAGGCCTCTCTGTCATATTTTTTGACAATTTTGCCAGTGTCCAGTTAGGCTTAAATACGGGATTAGTGCAACATTGGCGCATTTAACAGAAAATGCATTTCACACACTTACGTATATTTGTTAGTCATTGTCTTTTCTCGCTATAAATTCTGATGAAACAGCACTTCTTCCGAATAAATCTTTGAATTAATGCAGGGATGGTAATCAGATTTTGAAAAAACCTTTTTCTGATTATTTTCAAAATCGGATTACCTAACTACCTTCAAATTCAATTGTCGCTGAAACTCAAATTAATGAAATAACGGTAAAGTCGTATCCATTAGATACAGAAAATTATCGAATTCAGTCAGTTTACAAACTTTACATAATTGTTTAATAAAAAAGCCGAAGTCACAAACCCAATATACATAGGCTATGTAATCGCCTAAATTTATTTTTATATTTGGAGATTCTCTTTTATTATTTTCTAATTACGAAGTGTTACATATACATATAAGAACATGCAAATAAAACGCCTTTTCAAAATTTTTGTTTGTAATTCACTATTTCAGAAAAGTAATTACGAACAACAATTTACAAATGGATCCATGAACGGTGATGTTTTCATCCCGCTCAGCGCCGCGGCATTACCCCCAGCTTCACTTGCCACCACGTTGCTCTAATGAGCAATATTTTTGCTAATTTTTGCAATCAAATTATTTGTTGGCTATGGTTTGCATAACATCTTTCTAACTCATGTAGTTTTCAATAGGTTTGACGGCCGGATTCAGCCAGTATTTATTAGATATTTTTGACTCGGCACTCGCTGTCATCATCACGAATGAGGAATGACGTAACGACCATCTGGTTTATTAAAAAATAATTCTTAACTTTATCGGTTTACCTACCAATTTGGGAGGCTTCAAATTGGATTTTTCTCCGTTTTCATCATTGCGCTACAAATTTGTACGGCAATAAAATGTTGTAAGTTGCGTTACGTCATTTTTTGCGCGCTCGTTGTATGGACGTTATTTCTCCAGTTATTTCTTCACCTCCATGACTAAACGTCACATTGAATCGCCCACTTGCCTATTCATACGACGAGCTGATTTACTATATGGTAACTTCCTGATCGTCCAACGTCCCATGCTTTTCAGAAAACATCTAAACATTATGAAACAGTGTACAAAGCATGGAGGTGAAGAAATAACAGGAGAACGAATGGAACTAAAAAAATGGCCTTATCACAATTGTGCCGCGGGGGGCGTGTCATCTTGACAGAACCTGCGGCCATTTTAGTCTTGCGTCGCTAGCTGTCGCGGGCGAGTTTGACGTAAGATCGAATTGTAATTGAATATGCCGTCGTGCAATGTAAAATGATGCATAAACAACTTGACGAGACATAAAAAACATTCAGGAATATCATATTACCTGTAAGTATACGCTAAATATTCGAAATAGTGGATATTTCACTTGAATCATTTCTATGGGGATGGTGTTATGCCATCAATCAACACGAACTCAAAATAATTTCAATTCGCTACCTATTTTCATTTCTTTGCAGAATTCCTCTATTTAGCCAGAAATAGATATTATATAGCATGCAATTAGTATGTCTGTCTGTGTATTGAAATGTCTACTGCTGGATTTATGCTTACCCATAGAAATACTTCTTAAATTATATTTTATGTTATTTGCACGAACCAGCCTAAAATAAAACTCTTACTTGAATATACATAAGTCTGAATATCCGCGATAAAATGTTGACCTAATATATTTTTTTACAAAAAAGTAGTACCTTATATTGATAATATACTGAATCTAGCATTATGAAATGATATTTGACGAATATTTAAAAGATAATTGCGTATCTGTAGCAAACAGTGCCAACTTATTTTGGTAAAAATTTTGAAAAATTTGGCTTCCATCATTAAGACAAAATATAATAAAAATACCCTTATGTAAAGCCATTGAGGACTTGAGTGGGCACTCTGCTTGAAGCACTCAAATAACGCAAGTCTATACGATATTTACGTAAAGTTCAAGGTCAAGATAATTACGTAAAGTTAGTACCTGAAAGGAGTGCGCCTGTACCGGAATCACTAACCAAAAAACCGGCCAAGTGCGAGTCGGACTCGTACACGAAGGGTTCCGTACCATCTTACATGATTTCACCCAAAAAATCACGTAAAATCACCCCCTCTAATTTTTAATATTTCAAAATGTTAGCTATTTGTTGTTATAGCGGCCATAAATATACACAATCTGAAAATTTCAACTATTTACCTATTATTGTTAATGAGATACAGCCCTGTAACAGACGGACGGACGGATGGACGGACAGCAAAGGCTTAGTATTGGGGTTTCGTTGGCACCCTTTGGGTACGGAACCGTAATAAAACCGAATTCAAACACTAAGAAGCGGAAAATAATACCCATTTTGGGTCGGTGACATATTGGTGTGATTCTTTGGTTGGTTGGCACCGACCCCAAAAATCGGGTATTTTCCACTTTTTAGTGTTTAATGTCGGTTAAAAACTAAAACTATACTTATGTTGATTGATTGATTGATTCGAATTAAGGCCTCTCTGTCCTATTTTTAGACAATTTTGCCAGTGTCCAGTTAGGCTTAAATACGGGATTAGTGCTACATTGGCGCATTTAACAGAGAATGCATTTCACACACTTACGTATATTTGTTAGTCATTGTCTTTTCTCGCTATAAATTCTGATGAAACAGCATTTCTTCCGAATAAATCTTTGAATTAATGCAGGGATGGTAATCAGATTTTGAAAAAACCTTTTTCTGATTATTTTCAAAATCGGATTACCTAACTACCTTCAAATTCAATTGTCGCTGAAACTCAAATTAATGAAATAACGGTAAAGTCGTATCCATTAGATACAGAAAATTATCGAATTCAGTCAGTTTACAAACTTTACATAATTGTTTAATAAAAAAGCCGAAGTCACAAACCCAATATACATAGGCTATGTAATCGCCTAAATTTATTTTTATATTTGGAGATTCTCTTTCATTATTTTCTAATTACGAAGTGTTACATATACATATAAGAACATGCAAATAAAACGCCTTTTCAAAATTTTTGTTTGTAATTCACTATTTCAGAAAAGTAATTACGAACAACAATTTACAAATGGATCCATGGACGGTGATGTTTTCATCCCACTCAGCGCCGCGGCATTACCCCCAGCTTCACTTGCCACCACGTTGCTCTAATGAGCAATATTTTTGCTAATTTTTGCAACCAAATTATTTGTTGGCTATGGTTTGCATAACATCTTTCTAACTCATGTAGTTTTCAATGGGTTTGACGGCCGGATTCAGCCAGTATTTATTAGATATTTTTGACTCGGCACTCGCTGTCATCATCACGAATGAGGAATGACGTAACGACCATCTGGTTTATTAAAAAATAATTCTTAACATTATCGGTTTACCTACCAATTTGGGAGACTTCAAATTGAATTTTTCTCCGTTTTCATCATTGCGCTACAAATTTGTACGGCAATAAAATGTTGTAAGTTGCGTTACGTCATTTTTTGCGCGCTCGTTGTATGGACGTTATTTCTCCAGTTATTTCTTCACCTCCATGGACACTGGTAGTATTTATTATAATTGACGTATCTAAGTGTATGCAAAATACCAAAATGATTAATAAAAATGAAATAAAAAAAATTGTGATATATGTTTCGAGCGAAGCATGTATCGACTACCGTTGAATTTCATAAATAGGATTTATTAATATGGCTGTGTATTTCTTTCATTGGTTGTCGGTACTGAGCACAGTCAACACATTACCCCGGTCCCGCTAAAAGGTTATTTTTTTTGTAAAATGTTGCAATAACCTTAAGCGCAAGGGTCGCCATTTGTAAAAAGGGCGCACGACGAGTGCGCATTACGCTTACTTGCTTGTTTGATTCGATGGTAATTGCACGTTTTATACACGAAAAGTCAACATTTGCTGAATATATTACGATCATTAATCTAATCTATTCAGGAAGGGTGCACAAAAAATAATGCAAATTTTAAAATCATTACTTGTCTGAGCCTATTCTTACACCTAGTATAAACAAGATAGAGAGTTTTCTCTGTCTAAACTTGAGTTACTCAGCTAAGCAAGATAATTCGTCTAAGCCAGAATGAACGTTTTAGTCATTATCATAAATTAGAAAAAATGCAGACCAAATTAATAATATCCTACCCCTACATTTTTAATATTTGATATTATTTATAAATCTTCTTTATTTCTTTATAAATCTTATTTTAATTTAAAGGAGGCCCCATGAGATTGTTCGCGTTTTTCTTCTTTTTCTATATCATTATTAAATGCTCGCGGCTCTGCTAGCGTTAAAATTCCATGAAATAAACAGTCGTGGTGCCTCCGACTTGTAATACCACTCACCCACACACACCACTCACCACAACACTGCCACCTTTTAATAATTTTAGCAAGTATCCTTAAATACGTAGATGGTAATAATGGAGGTACCACATCAAAACGCCGCATGTCAGACAATACTTTGGATTTTTTAACTGTTAATGAGTAATGAATGGTTATGATACTTTTGAGGTTACTGCGGTCGTTAGACATGTTTGAAAAATGTTACGGCTTTTCACGCGGCAGGTAGACATATTCTCCGAAGTTTCGAGCTAATCATTCAGCCCGTTGTCAAGGAGGCATCCGCCGCGCTCGTGCGCAGCAGACGACTGAGGTGACCGCTCGAAACGTCGGAGAATATCTCTAACTGCCGCGTGAAAAGCCGTAACATTTTTCAAAAATTGAATGGTTATTTCACTTTTGAAATTATAATATAACGGATTTGACTATATCACTGCGATGTTTGCACTATTTACGATAAGTTACCGAAATAGCTATTTACTATATCAAACATTCCCCAGTCATTCGCTTCTATTAATTATTTCCTTGAAGTTATCCTACTTGTTTATGAGTTATTCTGTCTCCGTGCATGCCTTTATTTCCTAAGGAGTTTTCTCGTGTAGGTAATGTAATAATGCAACAATGGAAAGTTTGTATCGAGCAATCTCGAACTTCGGGAAATAAAGGGAAATAGACAATTGGCGCAAAGGGAAAGAGGATACATTCATTATATTATAATCCCGTGAGGGATTCGAAAAGTTCGCAAAAGTTCTTCTCCTATCTGACCACTTAATGTTGAGCTTCTCATTTGCAGCGACTATGTTTTACTTCGAAACTTCGATTTATATTACATCAAAATGAAAATGTCATCATCAAAATTAAATGACCCATTTATTTTTCTGTGGACAAAACTTCTGACTTCATAATTTTTTTGTTGTAAATAAATTTGTTAGCCTCGGTAACCCAGTGGTGCGACGCCTACCGATTCGATAAGCTGGTTAAGCACCTCTGAGCGCGGTTGGGTTCTGGATGGGTGACAATTTTCAACCGTTGAGGCTGGCCGTGGTTTGGATTCCACTAGGTGGTAGGGTTAATCCCGCCCGGGTTGGTACCATCGCATTGAATAAACGATGTTCGAAGTTGAATAAAAATTGTCCGTGTTTTCCATCCAGTTCAATGTAGCCGAGCAACATAAGGAAGGTCCTGGCATGGCCCCTAGTTCCCATTGTGTTGTATCGTTCAGTTGGGGGAACGGCAGAACGTCTAATATGCAGATCGTATAATGTCATATTTTAACAAAATTTCAAAACCATGCACAACGTATAATCGGCAGATCGTATAATTTTATACGTAGTGCATGAAGAAGTTTAAAAAATAAAATTACTTATTTCTCCATGCATAACGTATAATAGTCACAACGTATAATATTATGATCTTTATTTAACAAAAAAAGAAAACCATGCATATCATATAATCCAAAAACTTTTCATACGATAAGCGCCCTTATGTTTATAATGTTAAAGCGTATACTCGCACGTGACGTTTCGATCGTCTCAATTAGCGTTAGGTGGCCTTTCGAAATTGTAGCAAATATCGATTCGTAGCAATTTCAGCCTTAAATGTGTCGTTATTAGGGCGCTTTATGCAGTGCTTCTTGGCATATTATACGTTCTGCATGGTTTTCTTTTTTTGTGAATTCATGTTAGGAATATTATACGTTGCGACTATTATACGTTCTGCATGATGCAAAGAGTTTATTTTATTTTTAAACTCATGCACAACGTATAACATTATACGTTGTGAATATTATACGATATGCATGGTTTTAATTTTTTGGAAAAAAATACTATTATACGTTGTGAATATTATACGTAGTGAATACGACTCATACGTTCTGCATGATGCAAAGAGTTGATTTTATTTTTAAACTTTATTCATGCACAACGTATATCGTTATACGTTGTGAATATTATACGATATGCATGGTTTTCATTTTTTGGAAAAAAATATTATTATACGTTGTGAATATTATACGTAGTGAATACGACTAGTTCAGTTTGGTATTAGCCATCCATGTCCAATTACATAAAAAAAATATAAATAAAATAAAAATATATGCTTGAATCATTTTGAGTGGGCGCAGGGCTTCGCCTCTCATTCGACAGGTTCTCGTGCATGACGACTTTCTTTCTTGTGCTATATTCTATGTGCTTACTTGTTGGTGACCAATTGCACACCTTATTTTATTCAAATGTATTCTTGGTTCCTAAGTATGTTTTGTATTACTGAACATCACCCACCACTGAAAGCAAGCACACTTATTTCAGAATGGTCGAGTTCAGCACTCCTCACTCAGCATCTCCATGTCCTTTATTCTATGCAAGGTGTTAATAGGGTATAGTCCAAGGGTTAACCATTGATTTCCGAGTCCATATGAAGCAAAAAATATAAATTAACCTTTTACCTAAATAACGGATGTATGTCATTATTGACTCATTTTGTTTTTGCACAGGATAAACCTTGGAAATGTGAAACGTGAAGTGCAGATGGCTTGAAATGCTACGATTATCACAGTGGATGAGATATATTTTAGGGTTCCGTACCCCTAGGGTGCCAACAGAACCCTTTTACTAAGCCTCCGCTGTCCGTCAGTCTGTCCATCCGTCCGTCCGTCCGTCCACCCGTCCGTCCGTCCGTCTATCTGTCTGTCACAGGGCTGTATCTCAGGAACCGTAATAGGTAGGCTGCAGAATTCACTGAGTGTGTATTTATTTGTGTACCATACAATTGTTAAATCTTGTACGATGGTATGGAACGCTTCATGTGCGAGTCCAACTCACATTTGGCCTGTTTTTTTATTGGAATTGTGTTTATTATTTAAGTATAAAAAATATTGCTTTTTTTTGCATTTATTGGACACGACATTGCCGTTACCTTATTTATTAGGTTGCTGTATAAATAATTGCAATCGAAATTACTTCCTGTAGGATAAGTTTGCAAAATCAGCGAAAAAAGCATTGTATCGATTCGAATATAAAAGAAAAGGTAATCGTCTTAATAGCTTAGCGGTACAGCTGTGGAAATGTTATCCAAAGGTTTTAATCCAGACCAAACATTTCTCGAAGTATTTTCCAATTCTGATTACAAAGCTTCAATTTTAATGTCGTTGCATAACTAAATATGAACCCTAAAAAAAAATATTACCCAACTTTTTGACTCTAAATATGCAAAGGAATAGTTAAAGTGGCTCGTAGCCTAGTGGCGCGGGGACTGGCCTAGCGTACCAGAGGCCTGGGTTTAATACTGACATGCACCACTGTATTTCTCTTTCCGAGTTCGATAAGTGCATTTCGTCACGAATGCGAGCTGCTCCATGGTTCGGAATCCATGTAAAACTGTAGGTCCCCTTCCCCTACTAGGTGGTAGGGTTTAAGCCCGCCCGGGTTGGTACCATCGCATTGGATAAAAAGATGGTCGAAGCGGCAATGAAAAATTGTCCGTGGTTTCCATACAGTTCAATGTAGCCGTGCTTATAAAGGGAAGGTCCTGGCATGCCACCAAATTCCTTCGGGAATGTGGTGTATTGGGCTAATATCATAACGGTAGTTGTGTGGTATTAGCCATCCATGTCAGGTCGCATAAAAAAAAACCATGATCATTGGGTTAATATCCTGCACATTTCAATGTATACATGAAATGGTGGGTTGTTCCGGTATCAACAGGGGTCCATTCAGGTAAGAGTGAGTTCGAGTTCGGGAGTGAGTTATCCTAAAAATAGCGGGAAAATATATTATTATTTTAATAACGGAACCGTTATTTATACTGCCAACGTATTTACGGGACAGACTAGATTTTCACCTAACTGTAATGATGTTCAAGAAGTGTGGAAACATTGACAATTTAAAAAAGTGAGTTGATATTTAGTGACGAATTCGAACCCACTCTTGCCCTGAATGGTGGGGGTCCGCGCAAAGTGAGTGCATGTAGCGTGTAGTCTCTTCCGCAATTACCGAAACTGCGAAAGCAGTTCCTCTTACGGCTTGCCACACAATAAAAATCTCTTTACCCCACAAAGAACGGCAGGGCGGTGGCGGAGTGTCTGACGTAGCGATCGTGCTTGGCTATCATTAAGGATGCGTTGTAACCGACACGCTTTAGTCAGCGTCGTCTAAATTCCGTTTCGTAACGTCATGTACGTATATAGTTTTTATATATTTTATATTTACCTTTTGCCGGGCACAGTTTTATCTTCGATTGTTCGACACTTTAAATCACGAATAAATACAGTGAATGAAAACATCGGACAACATATGTCGACATTCGTTTTCTGCTGGGGCCCTTGTGACTGAATATTAGCTATTTAGGAAAATTGGCAGCGGTAAGATGTCTTATTGAGAGTATGAGCTTATAACAGAGTAGTCGAGTGCAGCCGATCTTGATTCCGCAGTAAAAAAATTCAATGGAGAGGCATTTTCAAAAATGTTTGGTTTTTCTATTTTTTTATTAATCTTTCATAAAATTTAATTTAAGTCCACACCATTCTGCAGACATTCTTAATACCGCTTCAATCAATGCCCACATTAATAGAAATATATAAGTAAATAGAGATATCTAATAACTTCTCAAGGTTAACGTACATATTTAACAACCCAAAAAAATACATTCTTATTTAATTCAGCATAACCTGCGTATTAAATTAATTTTACTTCGGTGTTTGTATTAAAACATGTATTATTTTCTAAATATGTCTAAATCTAAGTATGTCATACACTGTTCAATTGGATATTGAGCCTCATAATAGGGCCTCAAAACGATTTAAGAAATAATTTATAAGCCCAGGCCTGTCACAGTCACTGTAATTTGATAGAGATAATACTCTAACCCGTTTCAATTGTGTTTCACTCTTGTAATCCCTTTGATATCGTGCAAATATATATTAACATTTTGTTAAAGTTATTTATCATTGTCGCAGTATTATTCGGACTCTAATATATCTTCATTGAGCGGAATCAAGCCGCATGGCGCTTCATACAGTCTCAAACGTTCTCAACTTAATGCATCTGAAGTTTTACACCGCAGCCGAGTAGGATTGATGATGGGATACCGTGCAAGATGTTTGGACTTTGTACTAGTGTCGGTTTCTCCCAGTTGGTTGGGAATAGACAAAGAAAAGGAGATAGGGTTGTTTTCTAAAAAACTGATTTATAAAGGACAGATAGAGTTGGACATAACCAACTGCTTCCGACGATCTCTTGAATATGGGTATATTTATTTAATCTCTCAATTGTTTTACCTGGATAATACGGTTGAATATCCCAACAACGATCGTTATATATTTTTGGTTTTTACAATAAACTCTTTTTTACAAACGTTATTATCCGAGAAACTTTGGCATATTGTATTGTTTATTGATCATCAACAGCACAATGCACTCGGATTTGTCATATTTCAAGATTAGCCAGCTTAGCAAAACAAAACTCAGCGAAGAAGAACTGGCAAGAAACTTCGCTGTACTTAGTCTAAATTTACAAAAGTGTTCTTGATTTTTTTTAACAAAAACATAGGTAAAACACTAGATTACCAGGAATTCACGAAAGTTAACAATTCATGCCGTACACGAGCGGCTCGTAGCCTAGTGGCGCGGGGACTAGCCTAGCATACCAGAGGTCTATGTTCAATTTCTTCGCCCCGACATGCACCACTTTCTCTTTCTGAGTTCGATCAGTGCATTTCGGCACGAATGCGAGCTGCTGCATGGTTCGGGATCCATGTAAAACTATAGGTCCTCTTCCTCTACCAGGTGGTAGGGCTTAAACCCGCCCTGGTTGGTACTATCGCATTGGATGAAAATATGGTCGAAGCGGCAATGAGAAATTTTCCATCCAGTTCAATGTAGCCTAGCTTATAAAGGGAAGGTCCTGGCATGGCACCTGATTCCTTCGGGAATGTGGTGTGTTGGGCTAATATCATAACGGTAGTTGTGTGGTATCAGGCATCCATGTCATGTTGCTTAAAAAAATGCAACAGTTCATGACAAATATCATTTTATTTTCAAAGACTGTCCCCGCCAACTAACATGTTGCAAATTGGCCAGCATGCATTACGCCAGGAACAGCTATCACCTCACTCGACCATATTTTAGGGAAAGAAATTACCCCAACCAAACGTCACCGTAAGCAAGGACCTTATAGCGATGCACTGCTCCAGTGGCTATAACTGTTACTATTGCTATAACTGGCAATTCTGTTAGTGCATCATGCAGCGGCTCTTGATGGATCGGCGCGCGCGCCGGTACGCACCGCAAATCCAAATGACGCGCGGGTCATGCCAGTGCAGCTTTCTGTCTTCGGGGCATGGATGGCACACCCGTTTGTTCTTCTTCTCACTGCGTGAGGACCATTGGATACCACTAATTTACATACAAATCTTACAAATTTATCGATCTCGAATATATTATAAAGTTACCAGAAATAAATGAAAGTTAATAAAGTAAAAACAGTTTTGGCTGGATGCAATAGTTTTGCAACTCTTACTCTCCACACTTGTCGAAGACTGAGGCAGATGGCAAGCATAGCTTTAAATCGAAGCGTGATTAGAGCTTTCATAGATGTTAACTAAGCTAAACTTACCCAACAAAAACTATATAAAAACCAAATATTACGGAAAAGAGACCTCTCACCTTACTAATGGGGTGTTATAAGATTAATATGCTTTTTCACGTTCGAACTACTTCTGGTTGCAGATAAATATTACATCAACCTTTTGGTTTGTTTTTTTTTATATGCAGCTAGATATATATATAATAGTGACGCGTGAAAAAATGGTCTTAAAGCCATTTATTACACGCCGTTACGAATATGTTTTTGTAAATTTTCAAAAATACAAACTGCTCGGTGTCTTTCTCTTCAGAACTGCTTGTCTGTCTCTGAGATTTCATCTCTGGCATCTTCACCTGCTATTCACCCAACAAGTTAACTTGCCATGGTAACCCACCTGCTCTGTGACCCGTAACTGAGTAGTTTTTACGCCAGTAAATTAATAATATTTCTATGTAGATACGTAAAAACTCCTCTCATTAAGAGAATCCTAACACTGCCCAACCGGAGATTTTTAATAACACCTCCAAGTCGGAGCCTGAATATTTTACTTTTCATCTACTTTTTCGTTAGAAATATATAACGTATATATTAATACTAAAAATCTTATGTCTTCTTTCTCCTATTAAAATGCTATGAGGTTACGAAATATTGTATAAACATGAAATCACCAAATAAAATAAAAACAAATCACGTGAACAATACTTGACAGCACAAAAAAATCTCTTGTAATCTTTACACAGAAAAGTAGAGCTATTAACTTGACTGTAGGACACGTATTTCGGTTTTCATTATTAATTTTATTGTAAGGTAGAGCCCGCCTTATTAGAACCACGCATTGTATTGTATTATAAAAAAGAAGGTCGAAAAAGCCACAAAAAATATTTATGTTATGCACAATCGATAAAAAGGCACCTATATAGACCCGTGAGGATTTGTGCTCCGCATGGTATCTGACGCAAGAGACTTTACGCATTGCAAACACATTCGATAATTTATTAAAAACTATATTTTAAATTATGTGTGACATTATCTGCTATCTATATATGTTTTTTTGTATTTAATTTACTATTTCAAACGAGTTTTCGTGTTGTTTTATAATTAAGTAATCTATACATGTGTATTATATTTATTATTTGTTATTATAACACAAAGTCCTAATGCTATAAAGTATTCAGAATTTTGAACATATTTAAAGACACATATGATTTGCGAAATCAACCCATACACAATATCGACAATAAACCATCGATGACGTTCGGGCGCATGCAGCAAATACTGACTGTCCCCGCGGGTTAGGCTGCAGATGGGACCGTGCGTCCCCCCCCCCCCCCCCCCTCCATGCTTGCTTGCCTGCACGCATAATGTTTGAAATTTGTTGTGAAATGTTGTGATGGGATAGTATCGTTGCTCTGTTCATGATGCTAGCTTCCCATATCAAGTGAAATATTCTGACAAGCTCCCTGGCTTGGAGCTGGGACAAAATAATAAATTATTTTTTCTTATCATATTAATTTGATTAAATATATAATAAATGAAAAAAACCACCATTAGTTCCACAGCCATAAAACTTAATAAATTATTTTTTTTCAATACCACTATTCGTTCCACATTCATGAATAATCCTACAGGACACAGACCAAAAACTTACCCATTAATAACACCAAACCAATTTTCATCCTCTGCATCATTTTTAGCTAAATTTTGCTAAATTTGCTTTAGATAAAACTCCGGACGCCGTTAAAAACGTCCTTTGAGTCTATCTAGCCATTTCGTATCCGTAAAGCGTAAATATTTCCGTAACTTTATTTAGTTGCGTGGCCCAGAACCCCGCTATTGGTGGAAAACTTTATACATGCGTATGATGCGAGGGTCTTGAGCAATCTCTCTTTTTATGGCTTCCATTTCATGTTATTGGTTTTCTCAATTACTCGGTATTTTTATGATGCCTCACTGCTCTGATTTCCTTACCGTGACGGTGAACTCGATCGTCGCGAATAAGTTTTGCAACGTACCAGTAAATTTTTTTTAACATTTAAATACAAAAACCATTGGAAGTCAGCTGTTTTGTTTCTTGTTGGGCTTAATTTTGTGTTTTGGATTTTCAAAAATATTACGTAATTCATTATATTCCACTCAATTGACAATAAATAAAAAAAAATGTTTATCGGCAAATGGTATCAATTCTATCAAAAAATCCTCACTTTCCAATTGACCTGAAAAAAAATATATCCGGATTCAAATTCGTTATTTTGTTACAGAATTAACATCTTATTTACTAAACGATTATTGCATAATAATCTTGTATGCAGATTGTAGTAAAATATCCTAGCGGCTTGTAACCTAGTGGCGCGGGGACTGGCCTAGCGTATCAGAGGTCTGGATTCAATTCCTCGCCCCGACATGCACTACTTTATTTCTCTTTCTGATTTCGATAAGTGCATTTCGTCACGAATCCGAGCTGCTCCATGGTTCGCAATTTATGTAAAACTGTAGGTCGGCTTCGCCTACTAGGTTGTAGGGTTTAAGCCCGCCTGGGTTGGTACCATCGCATCGGATGTAAAGATGGTCGAAGCGGCGATGAAAAATTGTCCGTCCAGTTCAATGTAGCCGTGCTCATAAAGGGAAGGTCCTGGCATGGCACATAATGCCTTCGGGAAAGTATTGCATTTGGCTAATATCATAACGATAGTTGTGTGGTATTAGCCATCCATGTCAGGTTGCATATAAAAAAATCCTAGTTTTGAAACTGCATTGTTTTTCCTGCCTTAAAAGCGACCGTCATATTAATTCCATCAAAAACTTATCTCCTTTATAATATACTTACAAAACAGTTTTGTTACTGACTGACAGACGTCGCACAGCCTTGACCGATAAATGGACCTATAGATTAATATATATATGGAAATATAAGAAGCGCACTGAGCCCACTCCTCGGATCTGTGCGATGAACCGATCTAACCCGAAGCCTAAGCTAGTTTATCATGTAATTGCCACCAAAACTGTCCATTTATGTGAGTGTGCGCTTTACAAATACTTAAAAGTACAATTTATTTATCAATCACAGGTTAATAATTATTCATTATTATTATTCATTAGTTCAACAAATATCTCAAGTATTTGAAAATATCCGCGATTCCTAAAAATTTAAATGTGTCCTCCCTTGCGGGTATTACCGCTGTCTGTGAAATTTCTTATGACCTTGGTAGTATAATTTTATGGCTGACTGGGTCGTTTGTGTTCGGGTATCTCCCCGAAATTTTTAAAATGCTGCCAAACCACCGACCATTTTCCATAACATAGAAAGAGCTTTTACTTACCTTTCATACTTCTTTTGCTCATTTGATCGCTTTTGCTCATATATTCGTAAATCGGACGAGTCACATTAAGTTGATTCCAGGTTTTCTTGCTAACCTAGGTCACAGTAGATATAGAGCAGTGCGACCGGGCCCACCGCAGTAGCTAAACTCAGGCGTTGTTTGAAATAAATATCTATCCTCCATCGAGTGTCGGGGTTGTCACTTAAATAATGGCGGAGTACTGCTGGATCTGTTACTTTTAAAAAGATGATCTCGAAGAACCGTTCGCTACAGTTCAGCACCGCGAAACTAACTTAGAACCCATACAAGAGAAATGTGCCTGTACAGTTGCACAAAATCGGGAGTTTGTATGGAGTTGAGCTACTGAATGTTATCCTACATATATATATTCTGTGCCTAGTTTTTCGTTTACAATTTTCGTCTTTAGAGCAAATGCGGCAGGCCGGCGAACCTGCGGAAAGAAATAAAAATTAATAATTTTACATTGAGATCAGGCAATCATGGAAGCTGTGGTGGAATATGTCGTATATCTTCGCGGATTAAGGAGCTTTTCTACGGCACGGCTACCTAAAAACTTCTGCGTCGGCATAAATATAAATCTGAGATGATTCCGGTATTGGCAAGGATACTCCAAAGAAAGTGGATAAAGTTTCTCGTTAAATTAAATACATACATAAATTCACGCCGCTTTCCCGGAGGGGTACGCACAAATAATAGAGCACCATACGGTACGATCACAGAACACCTATTTCGCTTCATCTACAGACATACATCTTTTCATATATGCTCTACGATTACGGGAGCCACGTACCAAACCTTTACGAATAATTACATCGATTTGGTCGTGGCACGTTCTTCTAGGCCGCCCGGGCACGACACTACCGCTCACGTATGCTCTGTAAATTTGTTTCGTCAGTTTTTTATCATCGATTCGTTCCATATGTCGAAACCATCTTAGCACTCCTTTCTCGATTTTTGTCACGACATCATTTTTCAATTGACATTGCTTTCACTTTTACCAATACTAAGGGGATAACTCATAAATGGTGTTTCTCGTTGCCATCCAGCCGACATACCCCGTTGTAATATCGCAATTTCAAAAAACATTTTACAGGATAATTTCCTAAAAAATCTTAAATAAGCTCATGAATCTTTGATAGTTCGTACGTTTACCTGCAAGGGGACGATTGACAAAGTGGGTAGAGCTTCCCATTGCCGTCGAGCCGACACACGCAAGCTTGGCGCCGGTGATGGTACACGTCTCCCTCATAATGACATCGAAGCATCTGTGGGTCTCCTGTTGAAAACAATTGGATTACGCATAAGCATTATAACTATTAATAGATAGCCTAGACTATATTTGCTTATTTAATTTGCGTAATATGTGCCCGCATTTCATAGTGTCACTATAAGCCACTATAATAGTGGACGCATGAATAGAAACCCACAGGAATCATTCTGATTGATTAATGGCGAATACAAGAAATATGGAAGCTGTTACTGCATAAATAAACTAGAACATTTTCGATAAATTTGGAACAAGCAAAACAATGCTTTGCATAAACTGAACGTAGCGAAAAATCCAATAAAGCTTTAGCGGCGAGGGCTCCGTAGAAAACTTTGATTAAGGCGAATTTGCATTTTGCCCCGCGGAGCATCTGCTGTTGTAGGTAATATCTTTTTAATTTATGTCGCAAAGTTGTCACTTTTGGAGAAAAATGTGCCCCCCGGGAATTACTTTGATGTACGTTTGTTGCAACCAAACTTGGAATAGAACGCTGGAACTTGACTTTCCGGCTGTTGGAATACTTCTGAGTGGGGCTGGATTTTAACTATGATGCATATCTTTGTAAATGTAACAACTTTTCGTCAAGGTTAGAAGTATTTTCGTGAAGTCAACTCCATTTTGTTAGGGGAGCTTAAGGTGGCCCAACCCGCTCATTTCCCCATACAAAAGGGGAAAGAAGATCACGCCTATATTTCTTGTCAGAGATCCAAAATTTTGCTCAATATAGCTTTATTTGATTGAACTAGATGTCTGATGACCATTGGCATTGTAAAATTGTGTTTGGTTTCCAAGTTATAACGTCCGAAAGTTCGGATTTTTCGCGCGTTTTATACAATTACTTTGGAAGTGGATTACGCAATGATAAAGTAAGAACATCTCAAAAAGATTAGTCATCAGACATAGTTTAATCAAGATTTATAATCTATTTGGTTTTTGTTAGATTTTTGACTACAGCGGTCGTGGTTTACTTTTAGCTATAAGTCGTTTTGAAATTAAAATTTTCGTAAATCTTACCAATTCATACACTATGCACATTGTCTTTTTTGTGGACAGGTTGCATCTTCCTCATAACGGAGCCTGTCTTATTCTTAGAAACAGAGAAGGTCTCAGAGCGCAACAGCACGGTTTTGTACCGTGCCCGCAAATGAGTTGAGGCCGCCGGGTTGGGCCACCTTAATAAAGGAAACAGACACGTTGTTGTTTACAAGGGCAATATGGTACAATTGTCTCACGATAGTGAAGGGATTTTCGGAACTATATTTTGAAAGGGATTAATCTTATACTTTCAATTTCATTTAAATGTTGTCTTTTCATACTTATTGGCATTTTTTATTAAAAATGTAGTTGGTCATTTTGATATCGATTCCTATCTTTATTATGTTTTAAATACTTTCAGCATATCATCCACTGGCTCGTTTAATCTTATTTTCCAAACTTTAACTTTAAACTTTTCTGAGTAATGACTTGATGATGCTTACATGTGTTATTTAGTTCATCGAAAATAAATTTATATTTATGGAAACAAACAAAAAGCTGTTAGTATTGTTTTTCCTGGCTTGTTTTTACGTTTAATACGGTACCTCATTGACTTAAGGCAAAAAGTCCGCCCTTGCATGTACCTTTGTCATCGACATACCAAAGCAATTATATTATCGATACCTTTGTGTATGGAAGCAATAAATAATACTATTATTACCTTTAATTTTGATTTATCAACAGACTTTTTTTATGCAAACTTACATGGATGGGTAATACCACACAACTACCGTTGATATTAGCCCAATACACCACTTTCGCGAAAGAATTAGGTACCATGTTAGGACTTTCCCTTTAATTGCATTGAACTGGGTAGAAAACACGGACAATTTTTCATTGCTGCTTCGACCATCATCTGATTCGATGGCACCAATCCGGACGGGCGTAAACCCTACCACCTAGTAGGGGAAGGGAACCTTTGTACAGTTTTACATTGATTGCGAACGATGGAGCAGCTCGCATGCGTGACGAAAATGTCCTTATCCAACTCAGAAAGAGAAAGAAAGTGCTGCATTAACGGGGTAAGGATATGAACACAGACCTCTGATATGCAAGGCAAGTCCCCGCGCCACTAATCTACGAGCCGCGCTATCATCTGTTACGTGAAATTACTTCCATATTCACTAATTTGCGCTATTCGCACCTTATCTGCATCGCATGTTATTGTGCTTGACTTAGTTACGGAGTTTTTAGGCTCGGATATGTGTTCGTGATTGTGTGACTCCACCCCCTTTATATCTTCTAGCGATCTGCGTGGTAGCGGCTAGGCAATCAATGCAGCCTCTTCATGTTTGCACAGCATTGTTGACTTGATTGGCTATTGATTGCTTAGGGCCTCGGGCGTGTGCGTGGGTGCGCACTTTTGGCGTCACGCCGCTTTTGTTTGTTTAGCGGAGGGGGGCATGTTCTTTTCTTTCTTTTCCTCCTTTGTAGATTATTATTATAGCTTTCATTATTTGTGAACTAGGGATCCGTCATTTTCGACTATAGTTATCATTAATATCATTGATTCTAGGAGCCTCTTGCTTCTATCATGCTCGGTGCGTGGTTTATTTATTTGTTTTCTTTTTTAGATTATTAGAAGTTTCGCTATTTGTAATATTACTGGTCATGTGTTATCTGCTGCCTGAGTTATCATTAATATCATTGATTCTTTGAGTCTTTAGTTCCTGAAATTCAATTTTATTTACGATATTTAACCGATTGCCGTTTCTGTTAAATGTAATCTAATGGTGCCCAACGTTAATGAATTTATTTATCTCTTTTCTAATTTATACATATTCTTCTAAACACCTTTGTGTAATATTTAAAGATTAGAAAGAAAAGTAAGATTTATTTTCCATTTGCTATAATATGAATCCTGGTTGGGTCGTCGCCTCTCCAATCATTTTAATTTCGCTTACCTTTTTATACTTGACATTTTACGAATGTTTATATCCGAATAGCTCGCGTAGCCCATTGTTCGCAACTTCCCCCGCACCTCAGACGTATTGGCAATATCTCGGTCGCCGTCGCAAAGCACCCTCATCTTCCCAGTCGCTGCTCCTGTTTTTATGATGGCCTTCTCGGCTGACTGAACGCGAATGGAAGTGCGCGAAATTGTTGAGCTCGTATAATGATGTCCTTGGAGTAGCTTCTATTAGATTTTTAGTAATATGGCTCCCTCACACTGAGTGATGACGACTGTAACTCGGCGCCTGCCACATCGATCCGTTTCACCAAACTTAATAAGTATTTCATATATCCAATATTTCGAAGATTAAATATTGCAATTCCCATCTTTTAAAATATATGCCAATGCAAGGTGATTCTAAACAACATCAAAAAAGCACGTACATAGCATCGCTACATCTACATGTGGAGTTAGCAAGTCTTGTTTGTGTAGTTTTATTGTTAACGATTTCTGTTTTACATGGTGTGCAGAAATCACGCAGCCGTGTGTTGAACATTTTTGTTGAATCATTTGGTTTTACAGCATTTTTTAAAGACCAAAATGTTTTACCTCCTCATACGTAATCATATATCATAAGGAAGATTAAATATTTTAATATTTGAATCTTAGTAGAAAATAATCACTTTAATTTAATGTACAGAATAATATTTTCTCTTGACTACTAGTCTGGTATGTTATGTACTAAAAAGCATTTTTTTAAAACAAGATCAGATATTATATCCGATTTTTTCTCACCTGAAATAACTAGAGATGGGCTAGAGTATCTCCAAAGTAGGTATGACCTTGAGACGGAACCACATCAACCGTAGGCAATTTGGAGTTTTTTTCTGGGACTTCCATTGAAACAAAATGTGCTTTGGTTACCCTCATTATCGAGAATTTCCGGAGCGACTGCGACAGCCGCATCTTCAAAAAATATTAGGTAGAAACTGGTCTTTCGGGCATGGGAGAAATCTATCCATTTATGTTCTAACCACAGACTTTTAACCACGAAATATTTTAATTTCAATCCATCACATCCCGGAATTATGCATCTTATTACAATGTGGGTCTTTTAACAATTGCATATGAT
Organism: Incurvaria masculella; assembly: GCA_946894095.1. Taxonomy (NCBI): domain Eukaryota; kingdom Metazoa; phylum Arthropoda; class Insecta; order Lepidoptera; family Incurvariidae; genus Incurvaria; species Incurvaria masculella. Next base: position 11,274,339 of record OX335641.1, on the reverse strand, counting down.
ATTGCAGCAGGTTACGGCTCTCCGTTTTACTCTTATATTTTTAGTTAATTGCCATGACAAACCCGAGGTAACACAGTATGTGGAGGCTCTCCAACTATAAAGAGATATGCAGGTCTCTTTCTGTGTGCAATATTGAAGCAAGCTATTTTTTCGGTTCTTCTTTCGGTTCTAACCTAACCTAACCGAACTTAATGAAGGTAAGTACACGAATAAATGAATAATCCATTAATATATATTTTGACTCCTTGTTTCAGGTGAGAACACAATGCCATCTCCCACCGTCGAGAGGGCTAGAGCGATATCTCTCCACATGGCAGGTATTTATCATATTTATATTATGTATACATTCTTAACACTTTTTCTATTTCTGCATTCACGCTCTCGATGTTCTCTTTTGTGAAGTTCCGTTTTGTTACGTTTTGATTTTCCTGCCATGTTCGGGTTCACATATTTCTTGTGAGGCAACCAAGTCTGCTTTCTCTTTTTTTTGTAGCATTCATACTTTTAAAATCATATTGTCTTTATTGTATGTATAGCACTGTTTACTTTATTGAAGGATATTTTTTACCTTACATTTTGATAAATATTATATTTAATCATTCAAACCTAAATATATAAATTCTACATACATATTTGTTACTAATAATTTTTAATGTATATGAGTAGTACATAGTCAGAGCTTAGCTAATATGGTGATAGTTTGTAGGTTAAAATTGGTACCTTGCAGAAATATTACATTGAACTATGTAAAAGTGATTCACGGTGTTAGAAAAAAAATCGACATTACGACTTACATAGTGAACTGACTGGCCAGTCAGCTCCTTCATATGAGATCGAGTCTCGATCACGCCCGCCAAGTCGCGTCGCAAAACTCACTACACGCAATCAACACAAATATTTACTTCCGTAAACATCCCTGCAACTATCTCATTATGGACTCAGAATCAAATTACGATCCAACAATAAAAACGCATATATTTCTCACAGTTTTTCTTACCATATATGGGTGACTGACGGGTGGGAACGACACGCAGATTAAACTACCATCAGCAAAAATACATGAATATAGACAACACTCAATACAAAAATCAAACAAATTATTCATCTTATAATGTAGACCGTAGAAACATACAATTATCTGTCGGACCCGAAAAATGGCCTGATGATAACAATAAATCGTTTACACCTGATGAGACATACTTACCGCACCGTGGGATGGTGTCGCAAACGATTTTGACCCCACCTTCCACTTCCCCCATTCCTGGGTGCAGACGCATCTTTGGCAAATATCGTGATGGTTCTGAAAGGGCTCATCTATGGGCAGGGGCGCGCAAGATTCTGCAAGCAACTGAACTTTTAATACCATATTTGTTTTCTGGCGTTGGGATGATGCAGTTGGCTGGTTTAATATTTATCTAGTAGATCATCCAGTCCTTTATGAGACCTAGCTGTCCGTAGCGATGAATGTATACTTTGTATAAATAGATTAGCCAATAGAGTTTTGTAAGAATCTTTTGAATTCTGCGTCAGAGTATCTGCTTTTTTTCTGTTCATCATTAAACCCTATTTCGATTATAATTATGAATGTTATCTTCTAGGATATTAAATATATACATTGACCAAGGCTTTTGGCGACTTTGACGATATGTTTTGTATCAGTAAACCATACAAATTATTGTTGTAGCATAAATTAAATTTAGGTAAGCTCGTCATACTTATCCATCCAGAGGCCACTTCGATGGGTTTGGTTTCACCGATTAGCTTCTCAGCCGAGACGCGCGAATCGATGACTACATCACTACTTGCTACCGTTCCAACATGGCCGCCGTTCGTGAGCTGTGGCCGAACCACCACCTGTAGCCCGACCCCGCCGTCTGCGGTCGGTATGCCGGCGGGCGCGAGGCAGCCAGCGCAAGATAGGCAGTGCGGCGCCAGGCGACCGCTTCGGTAGAGATAGCAGGCACAGACGTAGCACCGCATGCTGTGGCCCCAGAAGTAGCGCATATTTGCCTTGGTGCGTACACGTCCCAATACCTGAGCAAATAAACAAAGTGAATTGACGTCAACGTCAGTACCCGCTTAAGTTTCTACATTGTCTCTACCGTCCGTGAGCTGTGGCCGAACCACCACCTGTAGCCCCCCGACCCCGCCGTCTGCGGTCGGTATGCCGGCGGGCGCGAGGCAGCCAGCGCAAGATAGGCAGTGCGGCGCCAGGCGACCGCTTCGGTAGAGATAGTAGGCACAGACGTAGCACCGCATTTTGTGGCCCCAGAAGTAGCGCATATTGCCCTGGTGCGTACACGTCCTAATACCTGAGCAAATAAACAAAGTGAATTGACGTCAACGTCAGTACCCGCTTAAGTTTCTACATTGTCTCTACCGTCCGTGAGCTGTGGCCGAACCACCACCTGTAGCCCCCCGACCCCGCCGTCTGCGGTCGGTATGCCGGCGGGCGCGAGGCAGCCAGCGCAAGATAGGCAGTGCGGCGCCAGGCGACCGCTTCGGTAGAGATAGTAGGCACAGACGTAGCACCGCATTTTGTGGCCCCAGAAGTAGCGCATATTGCCCTGGTGCGTACACGTCCTAATACCTGAGCAAATAAACAAAGTGAATTGACGTCAACGCCACTACCAGCCTAAGTTTCTACAATGTCTCTACCGTCCGTGAACAGTGGTCGAACCACCACCTGCAGCCCGACTCCATCGTCTGCGGTCGGAGTACCGGCGTGCGTCGTTTCTGTTGCAGGTTAATATCAGAACCATGAATTGACGTGATCTTGGTCCGAGCGGAACTGGATACCGCAGTTATGATTTTATAAATTAAGATTTTGCTTTCTAACTTTAAATTGAAATAGTGAAAGTACAAGATAGATGCGAGTTATCGAACATTCTAAATAAATAATTAAGACTGCGACGGTGGACCGAACTTAAAATTCGATTTAATGTAAAGTATCTTTTTCAGCGTCCACAATAGACAAATATTTAAAGCATGGAGTTATTGAAATTGACTTGAACGAATCAAACGTGCATTGATAACGTAATAGCCACTCGAACGCGCACGCCTTTTAGGAGAGTGAGATTAAAAATATTATCTGGAACCCAAAGAGGTTTGATATAACCATGCAAGAACGTTAAAAAAGATTGGGCGAGATGTTCATAGCCACCTTTACTACTAACGTCGCCTTGATAGTATATGTGAATTTTATGAAAGAACTATTTATGAAATCAGATTTTCATAAAAGGTTCAACCAACAACTACATTAGCTAAAGAAACATGTAAATAAATAAGCAGGATATTTATTTCTCAAATTTTAAGCGATTTCAAACTTTGAAAGAGAGACTTAGATAATTAAAATGCTATTTCAAATTTTTGTGCGCGCTTATTAAACAAACGCGCATAGTCTTGGGCTAGGATAATATTGAATAGAAACACTACGATTTTTTTTACTAATAATGCTACTTCAAAACCGGCAAAATAATTAAAAGTGAATGAATCTCCGCCTGCTAAATTGAATGAAGTGCAACCACTTTGAGGTTAAGCGAAACGAATGTTTGCCAACGCGAAGGCTATGAATTCTCAGCAGTTTTGACAATCAGCAACTTTTTTTCTTCAATATCAAGGTTACGAGTAGGCTCACGTGAACCCGAATGCTACCCATACTGTGGCATCAAATATGATTTCAAGTGTATCTCTTCCGCTGATATTATTAGAATTTAAAATAATCAAATCAAATACTTGAAGTGACGTTGGCTTTCAACAAACCTTCATCTGCTTTCACGGATACCCAAAGTAATATAAACCACAAAGTTCTTCCAAACTGTTCCATAGTTATTGTTGCATTCCTTAATGAATTGTCCAGAAGTTGCGGTTATGCCGTCGCGCGTTTCCGAAAGATTTCCGAAAGAAGAACGTTGTGCCTAAGATCTTGTGACCAAAGAACGCAAAGAAAAGTAATAAAGTTTTTATATGCTAATAATTTATACCATTGCGGATTATGTTAATCAGCCATGGACAATAATAATAATATTCGACTTTAAAAGGGAATAAAGCGTGTTTGCCTTTTGCTACTTTAGGATTCGAACGACTTTAAAGAAACCGTTTCGTTGTTTCGTCATGCCTCTCAACACTAACACGTGTTAAGAATACCCATTACATTTGAGTATTTACAAGGTCATAACTTAATTACTTAACTTTTATTTAGTTACTTTAATATGTTAATCACTATCACTACATATCACTATCACTACATAGTATAAAACAGTCGCTTTCTCTGTCCCTATATCACTATATCCCTATGTACGCTTAAATCTTTAAAACTACGCAACGGATTTTGATGCGGTTTTTTTTAATAGATAGAGTAATTCAAGAGGAAGGTTTATATGTATAATAACATCCATTAAATATTGGAGAAATACTGTTATTTTTGAGGTTTCCATTGTGATGTCGTAAAAAAATATTATTTTTCCGCTTACATTGCAAACGCAGGCTGAACCCTACGAGATTTATCAAAATAATGTACTAAGTATTGTATACATTGAAAAGGTCTACAGAAAACTCCGCGATGGTATATATCTATCTCTTATGGATATCCCACAATAATTTTTCTTTCTCATTTATATTTACGACAAATAAAGGGTAATTTTCGAAGCGATTTTAACCAATACAGCATTAATCCTTATCCAATTAAATACGTTAAATACATTGTTGATTTAATATAGATCTATACGGCCCTTTACAGCATATGATTTAAATGAATATTTTCGAAGATATTATAGATTTAAAAATTGCGGGATGTAGTGTTTGCGGCGGTACCGGCCGGCCGGGGCGGCGGGAGCGTGCCTCGGAGGCCGCGGTTCTCCTATAGCACTTTGAATTTATTATTTCTCTAATATCTAATAATCATGTAATAATAATATCTAAGTTTTTTTATTTCAAATATCTCAATGTAGGAACTCTACGTAAAAATGGTATCATTGTGTCAAAATAATATTTTTTTAAATGACATTATGCCCGTGCAAAGCCGGGACGGGCTGCTAGTAATTATTAAAATAGATACTGAATATAGATACAATCGAGATTAGGTTTGCAAGAGGTTTTTATGAGGAAAGGAAGAAAATCAATGTATGCGCCACCATCAATAGCAGGCATTCGCTTAATATACCGATTCGAGATCATTTGTAACCCTTGCAACTAAATAGCAATCTTCGGATTTGTCTTAAGATTGGTTGCTAGTTTTCGCCGAATGCTGCGTGACCATGGAAACTGTGTAGTAGAATCAGTTGGGCGATTATCGTGCCTAGCAGTGCGTTAGGGTTTCGGTAATGTTGATTGACTATTCAATTTATTTCTATTTATCTGATGGTGTATTCTTGTATTGGATATTTTCTGTATTTTCTCTGCACTGGATCACATGTCGACTTGTCAGATTATTTCGAGAGTCCATTACTTTCATTCCCAGAATTCGCTCAATAGTTCTCTTTTTCCATGTTATACTAGTTCAGTAGAAAATATCAGACGATGTACCGATGTGTATGAAGTGAAAACTGACAAAAATGGTTTCAATTTGAATGGAACGCGAGATGGGGTATCGATCGGTGCATGTAGGTCATGCTCTTTCATCGTCGGGCGGGTCCCATTCACTTTTCTCTCATTAGAGCGAGTTATGGATCGAGGCTTAGTTTCCGGTTTCCGCTGCGCTGAGGTCCCATGCCTTGAAGAAATAAACTGTCCTGAGCTATTTTCTTCAGTTGATGCAATCGTAACCGAAATTGTAAGTAGCTACATGTAATGCAATCCTAGCTGCTATAGATACATTTTTCGCATCTTAGGACAGTTGTTACCATATCAATTCCCCATGCTACGGGTGTTTACATGCTCTAAATGTTTTACGAGGTTTTCAAATTTTGGTTTCCAACATATAATGTTAACGTACGTCTCTATGTTTTGATATTTTTTAATTTTTTATTAACTTTTAAGATTGGAAAATATGGATATATATGGAGCGGCTCGTAGCCTAGTTGCGCGGGGACAGGCCTAGCGTACAAGAGGCCTGGGTTCAATACCGACATGCACCACTGTCTTTCTCTTTCCGAGATCGATAAGTGTATTTTGTCATGAATGCGAGCTGCTCCATGGATCGAAATCCATGTAAAACTGTAGGTCCCGTTCCCCTACTAGGTCGCTACTACCGCCCGGGTTGGTACCATCGCATTGGATGAAAAGATGTCCGTGTTTTCCATCCAGTTCAATGTAGCCGTGCTCATAAAGGGAAGGTCCTGGCATGGCACCAAATTCCTTCGGGAATGTGGTGTATTGGGCTAATATCATAACGGTGGCCATCCATGTCAGGTCGCATAAAAATTTATATTTTTTTACACAAAAAACACAAAATAAAAAAAAATACAGACATATAATCAAGGTTTCTTAAGTTATTAAATAAACTTGATTAAAATCAGGCAACTTTTAGGGGTAGGGAAACATTAGGGCCCGGAAGACTATTTAACTAGTGTTATTCGCAGTCTGCGTGGCAAAAAAATTGTGCGTTGGCCAATGGACAAAGAGAGCAGTCATGACAGTCTTTATTGTTCATCTTCAATTATGCAGATTTATTTTTGGCACTCATGTATTATATTATGTGTTTATACTATTATGTAGAGCAACTTCTCAACAAAGCGCGTCTAGGGATCTTGATGTATTTTTCTCTCACCTTAATAGTCTTCTTCTAATACATGTACACTAGTTTGGATATCATTATTATGAACATATTTTGGTCCAAAACTCTCCGGACAGACATATATCTCCATTAGCTTTTCCCTCAGGAGCCTAGCATGGCTTTGTAGGACGCAAACTGTTTGCAGGCGAGTCTGTTCATTACGACATTTACGCGTTCGTGAAATTTCTTTTGTGTGGTGGCGTGCTCTTTGTTCGTTTGGCATAATTTTAATTTTGACGCATTAGGGAGGCAAGACTTCGTCTATCCTTTTATCTTTGAAAATTGGTGCAGCGATTATACCCTTGAGTTGTCTGGGCTTCATGGACAATCATTGTGAATTTGGGGAATTGTATTTAGTTTAGAATGAACTCTAAAAAATTGAAGCTCGCTTTAGAATTTGCCGCCCCACAAAAAAAATCTAAATGTATTTAAAAATATTGATTTCAGAATAAATTTAAAGTGGGAATAATATTTTATGAGAAAACTTGTTTTAAGTGTGAATAGTTTACATTTCTAAATTCTTTTTTGAATAGTACGTCATTAGGACCTTGTAACGTAGAAACGATGTTCATGCACGTGGTTGCTCTCGTAGTCACCCGTAAATGTCGTCACTGATCTGTCAGTCTTTTACATGTTATTAATTATATGGTAATGTAATGGTTTGATTGTTGGTTAAATTAATATGTTATAACTAACTGCTCGAAAACGAAAGTTATCGAGCGTACAGTTCGCTTGTACCGTCTGCTGCAAACACTTTCGAACTTAGACTTGGACGTTTGATTTTTTTCCAGCAAAGTTTCTTGCCTGTTCTTCTTTCCTATGATCATAAAACTTATTAATTATTATGTATGCAAATCTGAGTCAGATTAACTAAAATAAAATAACATCAACAATAACAAGAAATAATGATAAAACCGATTCTATGTACGAATGTTTCGTTTTTGTTTTTTGGTTTTTCATGATAGTAATTAAAGTGTGCCGTCTCCTCTCAAGTTCTCATCCTTCATGGCCACGTCAATATCCAATCAAACGGGCCGCGCACTGGTGACGGAATGCCAATATCGCTGGGAGGCTTTGGCTTTGACGAGATTTGACTACCGGATCGGTTCGCAAGCACAGAATTACTGGGCCATAATCTTGTAACCTAGACTGGCAGCTTTATTCGTCAGCAAGCCCTTCGCGCTCCGATAGCACAGCACGGTCTACGAATATCTTGTGGAATTCGATTTCTGAAAATAACCTTTTTCATTCTATATATGTGCCGGTGCCAACTGCATCAATAGATTACTCAACTGCTAGGCCGTTCATTGCAGACATATTGATAAAGAAAAACGATTTTATGATCTATCCGGATGTCAAATATTTCACCAATAATTGGTATGGCTTATGATTGAGAAGAAGTGGTCGAATTTAATCCTTGGTTTCTTATCGGTGATTACTTCCTGATTGTTTTTATGTAACTGGATTTTTTATGTACCAATCCGTCTGTCATGAAAGTAGCCTCACGCATCACATGGTGCCATGCCAGGACCTTCTTTATATAGTTTTTTTCTACTTCCCCCTGATATTATTAATAGCAATATTTCAAACCTCACACTTTCTCTATGCCTACTATTTAATAAACATATATATTGAAATAATAATCTTATGCGAATTCTATGACTCGCTAGACGCAGCTGTGACCCAAACCACCATTTACCACTGACTACATCTATGTTGCTAGGAAGAACATTTCCGGTCCCCCCATTCGGATGCGGCGTGAATACTAATTCCCTAAAAATGTTAAAACCCAAGCACCTAATCTAATAATTTCCGACTGCACGTCGCAGCGTTCCCGCTCCAAATGCACCGTCGATCGATCACGCGGCATAATGGATCGCTCCCTCCCCGCGGACTCGTGTGCAGCAGCGCAGTCTGTGTTGCCAGCCGCCTGCGCTAAATATAGCCAAGTAGTGATGGATAGGTGTGCATAAAAAAATCGGCAAGAGTGCGTCGTGGGTTACTTGTGAAACGTAAAATATTTTCAGACAATATGAAGGCGAATATCGTTTAGAAAGCCTCATGTTTTTTATCAAGATCTTTCAACCGACCTTACCTACTCCCACTCCTCCCCAAAAATACCCATTTCTGATTAACCCAATTTGAAAGGTGGCTGATAACCGTTTCTAGAGTGGCGTTGTTACCAATACAGGGGGGCTTAAAACCATTTCGGAGAGGCGTATGAAAATCCGAATGACGCTTTTTTTCTTTTAAAAGCTGAAAAAAGTGACGGCTGATTTTTAGAAGTGGAAAACAGCCCTTCATTCCGAAAGTCATTTCGGACTTGTGGAGTAGGTAACAGAATGAATTCTTCTTTCGAACCGGAAGGACCCATCGCTACTACGTATTTTTCCCTTCCCTAATCCGCCAATAAATAAAAACAAAAAAAAAACAATATTCTTTAGGGGCTGGATAACATTGCATGCAAATGCCGTTGCAAAAAAAATATAACAAAAAATACCGACTTCAAAGAGAACACACTAAAAAGTAAAAAAATAATTGCCATTTTTGTAGTTACGATTACTGTTACTTTTTGAGTCGACGTCAGCCGGGCACGCGCTGCGCCAGTCAAGAGAACCTTGGCTACCTTGGCTGACACCGACTCTAAAAATAATAATAATCGTAACTACAAAAATGGCAATTATTTTTTTACTTTATAGTGCTTTTTCTTTGAAGTCGGTTGTTTTTATTTTGTATATATTTTTTTTGTTTATAGTGAATCGGAAGTGCACTAACTAATTTGTACACGTCCTTTCCAATAAAAAATGAATCGAAATCGGTTGGCGTTATATTGAGTTATTCTTCCATTTGTCGCGCACATACTTAATACTAATTTGAGACTTATATGATTTTCTCATGGATATCACCGTCAGAACTAAACCTTAAAAATGAGACCACACGGGAAGCACCAGCTTTAAAATAAAAAAAATATCATCAAAATCGGTTCACCCAGGCGAAAGTTCTGAGGTTTTTTTTACCTGTCATAAAAAAACGTACAGACGAATTTAGAACCTCTTCTCTTACCACAGATTAAGTAAATAAGAGCTAGATGGGTTAAAGCGCACGGGATCGTGTCGGCGTCATAAGCGCAAAATTGCGCTTATAGCGAGCAAGCCGCAAGCCGGGCATATAGTGCTACTGTACGCGTGGCGCGAGCGCATCGTTCGTGCTTTTTGTCGAAATTTTTACATATTTTCACCGCCATCTGGGCGTGAACATTGTAGTGAACATGTGAATATCCAAACACAGAGAACATCACATCACATGTAAATACACTGTAATTGTTAATATTCTAATTTTAAACAATTCTTAAAGGTCATCACGAGTAGTCTGCGTTAGAAGTGAGTTAGTGATGTGACCATGTCGCAGTATGTATCGACACATTGGAATCGGATAGTTTATGAAGCTCACAATCTCCACGATTGGACAATGATGACTAACATCAATATTACACCTACTGTCACGATTTAAGAGCTCAACACACCACAATCCCAAAGAAATTAGGCATCATGCAAAGATCTGTTTTCATTTATATGAGCACAGGCACATTGAATCGAACATTTTTCGTTGCGGCTGCAACAATTTTTTATCAAATGCGAAGGTACCCACCCGAGTGACCACCACCAACTAGCATAAGACAAAGTATGTTTTATGGAACTGGATATGGGTGGCTGATACCACACCTACTGTCATGATATAAACCTAACCCATCACACGGAAACTAGGTGCCATTCCAGGATCTGGACCTGGAACAGGATTATTTTAACTCATTGAACTACTACCACATATTGCACGGCTTCATTAAAGTTGACGGAACCTTCATTTACAGCTTTGACCAACTCTCATTCAATACGTCGGTTCCAAACCGGGAGTATTACTCAAATATCTGTGACATAACTAAATATAAAGTTTAATTTAATGTTCGTCTAAGTTCATGTACTCCGTCTTTCTGTTTTGAATAAAAGTAAAAATATATATTTGTACTAAATGTAACTTCATCGATAGTTATGTATCATATCGAGCGGCTTAATAATTTAATATAACCTATTGAGCGGCTTGTAGCGAGCGCGGGGACTGGCCTAGCGTACCAGAGGCCTGGGTTCAATTCCGACATGCACCGCTGTCTTTCTCTTTCCGAGTTTGATAAGTGCATTTAGTCACAAATGCGAGCTGCTTCATGGTTCGGAATCCATACTGTACTGTAGGTCCCCTTCCCCTCCTAGGTGGTAGGGTTTAAGCCCGCCCGGGTTGGTACCATCGCATTGGATGAAAAGATCCGGCAATGAAAAATTGTTCGTGTTTTCCATCCAGTTCAATGTAGCCGTGCTCTTGAAGGTAAGGTCCTGGCATGGCACCTAATTCCTTCGGGAATGAGGTGTATTGGGCTAATATCATGACGGTAGTTGCGCCTAAAAAAGTTGCATTCGTGACGAAATGCACTCATACAACTCAGAAAGAAGAGTGAGAGAAGTGCATGAACGGGGCGGGGATTTGAATCCTGACCTCTGATATGTAAGGCAAGTCCCTCCAACACAATCTTCCTGGCATTGCACGACTATATTGTAATTACCAAAACCGACATTTTTAATTGCAGCCTCGAACATCTTTCATTCGATGCGATGTTATGCCACCACAAGGTTGTGACACACGGACGTACGTGCGAACGGAAATGGCCAAATGATAAGGTTTTCTTACAAACTCGGAACCAAAAAGAAATACTTGCAATACTAACGTCTAATTACAAACATAATATATTTATATAATAGCAAACATTTCTGAAAAGAGCTCACGGCATAATAATTGAATATAAGTAGCTAAAAAGCAAACATTCAGACATTCACCATTATATGTCGATACAACTATCGATATCGATTTTTAGCGTAATGAAATGACGACTCGCTAGGCCGGAGTGAAACGCGTGCGTACTGGTAGAAGGGCGTATATTCACTGAATAAATGCGGGCGCGCGTCGCAGCGCGCGTGGACTGAGGCGGGGGGAAACACCTATACACGTGTGTGTGCGGTATGCTTACAAAGCATGCCGCCACAGATTAAAGTTTGTCAATCTCTAGCGTAAATGTAAAATTAAGCTTGTGTTCGCGCTCCCGCCACGGCCGCGACGCCACTCCCTTTCCGTTCCGCAGTCAATGGAGTCACAGAACAATTAGGAGGTAAGAATTGTGAAGTGGGCGGAACTCGCGCGCCGGTCTTTAGCGGGGACCCGCTCACTTCATACGCGCGTGATTCACACCTCTGCGGCTGTCCTGTGCATTAACTTATCTTTTTTTTTTTTTTTTTATGTAAAGCGCGGCATATGGCGTACGCCAGGACCTAAAGGTGCCCGACGACGCCCATGGGTTTTCGAACATTCAGGGGGGCTGCGAAAACCATGCCGGCCGGCCAGGTGCTTCTTCACACCACGTTTGAAGGACCCCAGGTCGTAATTTGGGGGAAATACCTCGGAAGGGAGTTCATTCCATTGTTTACCGACCCTATAGATAAAGGATCTAGAGGATCGGTGAGTTCTTATTTTTGGAATGTCGACTGTGAATTTGTGCATTTTCTCCCTGTTCCGCGTTGACCGAAGGTAGAAAGGGGACGGAGGAACAGCGTTATGCAGCTCCGACGAGCATTCTCCATGGTAAAGACGATAGAAGACAGAGAGAGACCCTACATCCCTTCTGAGTTGAAGGGTCTCCAAATTTAGGGATACCTCGGGGTCGTCAACGAGACGCACGGCCCGACGCTGTATCGAGTCCAGGGAGCCAAGCAGGTGCTTAGCTGAGCCGTCCCACAAGTGCGAACAGTACTCCACGCAAGACCTTATCTGCGCCTTGTAAAGAAGCAGTTTTTGGTCAGGCGTGAAGTACTGACGCACCCTGTTGAGGACTCCCAGCTTTTTTGAGGCGAGCTTGGCTTTATCCTCGATATGGCGTCCGAAATTAAGGTCATGCGTAAGGTCAACACCAAGGATCCCTATGTGGTCGTCAATATGTAGAGTTGCTCCCTGGAAGGTCGGAGCCGCACTGAACGGAGCTCGCTTCGCACTGAACACGCACGCCTGCGTCTTGCTCGCGTTAAACTCGACGAGGTTCTGGAGACCCCACCCGGAAACTTTTTCCAGGGTCTCTTCGAGTCTAGCAACGAGGCGCCGTCTATCGTCATCCACTTCAGCCCGGCTTGCGGTCTGGTGACTGGTGTACCTGGCTAGCACCGTGCTGTCATCTGCGTAGCAATCAATGTCGCCCAAATTGAGCAGGTCATTGATGTGCAGCAGAAAAAGGGTTGGGGACAACACAGAGCCCTGCGGCACGCCGGCATCACAGACATGGCTTTGGAGCAGCAACCGTCAACCAAGACTTTTATGCTGCGGCCACGCAGGAAGTCGGCGATCCAGTCACACAGCTCGGGTGGAAGGCCGTAAGAGGGCAGCTTGGAAAGCAGTGCCTTATGCCAGACCCGGTCAAATGCTTTAGCGATATCCAGGCCGATAGCCATACCTTCGCCATGATTTTCGAGCGCATCGCCCATCTCATGTGAGACGTATACTAGGAGATCCCCAGCAGATCGATTCGGACGGAAGCCGTATTGATGATCGCTGAGAAGTTCATTGCTCTCTAGATACTTCATCAACTGAGAGTTAATGATGCGCTCCATCACTTTGCAGAGAAGAGAGGTGATGGCTATGGGTCGGTAGTTGGCCGGGTCCGATCGATCACCCTTTTTAGGCACGGGCTGAACGTTGGCCGATTTCCAAGCTGCAGGCACACAACCAGTGGAGTACGACAGGCGGTAAAGGCGGGTTAAGACAGGAGCTAGTTCGGGAGCACAATTCCTTAACACGAGCGCAGGAATACCATCAGGGCCACTCGCCTTCCTGGAGTCTAGGGCGAAGAGCTCACGCCGCACAGCTCCCTGACGGAACTGTATGCTCGGCATAGACACTTCGCACCCGGGGATAGAAGGCGGAGTGGAGCCGCCATCATCCAGGCGTGAGTTCGCCGCAAAGAGGCCCACGAGAAGGTCGGCCTTCTCTCTGGCGGAAAAAGCGAGTGATCCGTCAGGCTGCTGCAATGGTGGAAGTGAGGAGCGGCAGAAATTTGCTTCGACAGATTTGGCGAGGGACCAGAATTGACGGCTCCCAGTCGGGTGGCTGATCAACTTCTCGCCAATTCTGCTGATATGCTCGAACTTCGCTCTGGCAATTATTCTCTTACTAGATCTGGAGGCTACGTTAAGGGCCTGTTTCAGCGTCTTCAGGTTTGGGTCACATCTGTGATACAATCTAAAATTGAAAAGGAGTAATGCCGTACTGTGCCATAATAACGTGCAAACACGACTGCCGGTGCACAACCTTCATAATGGAGGAATTTCGTATCCCCGGTAAGTTTCATTTACATGCATAGCGATAAAACTTACGACATGCATTACGAAACAATATGGCGTCGCGGCGTGTCGTTTTGCTCGCCGGGTCATGTCTCGCTACGTTGTTTGTGACCACGTGCGTGTGAGGCGCTCGGCCGTGTTCGAAAGTGACGTAACATTTGATTGCAAACAGTATTGGAATTCCAACAGAGCCATTACGTTAAGGTTCATATTTACTAAACAAATGTGGATTTGTTGTTTGGTTATCGATTAAGAAGGGATAGCCAATTGCGACTGTTATACATTCGCGGAGCAAAAAGGTCTTAAGTAAAACGGTAACAGCGGTCCTGGAACAAATTTACAAACGTTTCACTTCCTGCCTCCTCAATATTCCGTGAATGGAGTGACGAAGGATAACGTTAGGCGAGCCAGTTCCCACCAATGGAAACCGTCCAATACGTTAACGACGGCGTGTGCGTGCGGCATGTACGTATAAGCTGGGTTTGGGTAATGGAGCCAGCGGGTCCCGTTGCTGGCGCGCTACATAACAAATCTCCTTCTTTCTTTGATCAGTGTTTCTTACATACATGAAGTATGAGATGTGTGCAAGACCCACATGAGTGTGTGCATTTATATTCCGAATCAATTTGTTTCGGTTCTAACTTCACACACACATTCACACTGTCAAATCGTGGCAAAAGTATTGGGTATTTACAGCCCTCGTTATTGATTCATAGTCAACTCAAATCCCTCAAAAATGAACCTTGTCGGTACATAGTTTTCCCACTGAGTAATATTGATAAGATTTGAGATTTCCACTTAAACGATTTAATGACGGTTCGCCATTTCTTCAGCCAATTAAATTCGTTTTTTTATTAGAACTATATTTCTTAAATAACCTAAAATTTAGATGGTTAAGTTGTAGCCACTAAAACGTACAAGTTATCAAGTTGACAAAGATGTTCGAATTCCTTAACAACATTTATTCGAAACATCGCATGCGCCGTCTGTTCTGTTCGGTTGATTTTCCATCCTCGCTAAGTTTTGTAATTACTGCGGATTTAGCGAAGCGGAAAGGACTTAGCCGAACAAAAGGCGAGTCTCCCGCGAGACGGACGTCGAAAGCGTGTCGTCCCGAACTTCGGTAATCGACGCTTATTTACGGACTCTACTGAACCGCTTGGCTCTTATCTCGCGCTGTAACAGACATTATATATGTAACAAACCGAAGCAACGGGTAATGTGGGCCATCCCGCTCAACTCCCCATACAAACGGGGAAGGAAGATCATGCGCATATTTCTTGTCAGAGATCCCAAATTTTGCTCAAAATAGCTTTATTTGATCGAACTAGATGTCTGATGACCGTTGGCATTGTAACATTGTGTTTGGTTTCTAAGTTATAAGGTCCGAAAGTTCGAATTTTTCGCGTGTTTTATACAAAAAGTTTGGAGGTGGAATAAGCAATGATAAAGTATGAACATCTTAAAAAGATTAGTCATTAGACATAGCTTATTTAATCAAGATTTATAATTTATTTGGTTTCTGATAGAGTTTTTAAACTACAGCGGTCGTGGTTTACTTTTAGCTATAAGTCGTTTTGTAATTAAAATTTTCGTAAATCGTACCAAATCATACACTATAACACATTGTCTTTTTGTGGACATGTTGCATCTTCCTCATCACGGAGCCTGGTCTTTTTCTTTGAAACAGAGAAGGTCCCAGAGCGCAACAGCACGGTTTTGTACCATGCCCGCGAATAAGTTAGTCCCGCGCGGGTTGGGCCACCTTAACATAAATGGTCATCAACTCGATATCGATATTACAATATTGATGCTAATTTAGAGATAAGCCAACTAAATTCTGTGAACAGAATTTGTAGAGAATTTTATTTTTATTTATTATGATGAGCATGTAAGCCTTAGGAAACGCGATATTTACTAAAAACTGATTTTTGTTGCCTTTGATTTCTATTTTTGTGACGACTGCGCGGAACAAAAAACTGGCGAAGTGCGAGTCGGACTCGCACACAAAGGGTTTACAAAAAAAAATATACTTTTATTATTTTTGAATGTTACCTATTGTTATAGCGGCAAAATAAATACACACTTCGTGAACATTTCAGCTGCCTACCTCTTACGGTTCTAGAGATACAGCCCTGTGAAAGACGGATGGACGGACAGCGGAGGCTTAGTAATAGAGTTCCGTTGGCACCCTTTGGGTACGGAACCCTAAAATGGAGTGCACAGCTTTACATTGCCAGATGTGCTGTCCGTGTATTTTATTATTGTTTCATATTGCCGTTATCTTTGTAGGTTCCATTCCTTTTGAAACAAGAAAATTTAACGAATAGAGTGCGTACCAAAGAGGACAATTACCCAGCTATTCGCAATTAGCAAGCAGCCACGAACTTTTGGCTTGGCGTAGAGCATAAAGTGCCACGGACGATAATGGGAGGAAATTGATAAAACCTCTTCATTAAAACCTTGAGACTCCTTTGTGCTCGCAGTTGCAATGAGAACTTTTCGTCTTTTCAACTTTTGTATGTGTATATGGCTACAGATGCGCCGGTTAAGGACTTTGTGGCTTCTTGTATTAGTACTTACTGCCTTAAATATGTTTTATCTTAATGCATAATACGTATGCATATTGTTAAAGTAAACCCCATGTCAGGAACATGGAGTGAGTTCAGCCCCTGTTATTATTTCCTAGCTTTTCCCATTGCAATTCTTCCCGTGCATGTCATAAGAGTCCGGGATTTATCATGCGTGGTTCGAATTCCACGTAAATCTATGGGTTCCTTTACTTATTCGGTGGTAGTATTCATCTTGCCCAGGTTGGTACCACCCACGCATTGAATGAATGGTTGTCGAAGCGGCATAAAAAAATGTTCATCTTGTCCATCCAGTTCAATGTAACCGTGAAAT
The DNA here is from genome assembly GCA_946894095.1 of Incurvaria masculella. Classification (NCBI taxonomy): domain Eukaryota; kingdom Metazoa; phylum Arthropoda; class Insecta; order Lepidoptera; family Incurvariidae; genus Incurvaria; species Incurvaria masculella. Next base: position 11,257,299 of record OX335641.1, on the reverse strand, counting down.
ATAAGAAAGGTCCTGGCAAGGCACCAAGTTCCAATGTGTTTGGCTGATATGAGCCATCCATGAAAAGATACATGCAAAATAATTACAATCAAACAAACACAGACATTATAATTAATATTAATTGCAATAACATTCCATTTCCGAGTTGACCCGAACGGCGCTAGCATAATATGCACGCCGTAACTTAGTTTGCTATCCAAGTTGCAGGCTAAGTTGGTTAAGAGTTTGAGCTGGGTAACTTAGTGCCAGTATCTCAAAGCATTCCGTTGGGAGCTGTTTTGTATTATCTGCCGTAACAGTCGCTTTAAGTGACTATTTAATTTAAGGGTTCAAGTTCAGTCTTTAAATTAATAATAATAATACACTCTTACATCACTCTTACATCACTTTACATCATTTACTTCCCTACTTACTAGGCAGTTGGGTTAAGCATGTAAAATGAGCCGTGTTTTCCATCAACTTTAACCTAGCAGGTTTAATAACCTAGGTATGTCACGCTCACACATTCATTTCGCACACCCTATTCGGTGAGTGCACCATTTATTCTTACGCAGATACTGCTGTCAACGTGGAGAGATTGCAGCCTATGAACAACATGTGATTTTATTTGATTGTAAGCCCACTTGGTCTCATTATAAGTCCACGTATGACGAACTTATTCAGTGATACGCTTTAGTGCAATAACCTAGGGTGTAACCATAACATATTAGAAAGAATTCGATGAATTCTTCGCCAATCGGAAACGTTTGTGTCATACATTAATAATATTGGTCGTCCACTTCTCGAGTCGATTGAGTTCCCAACATATCCATCCACTTCATACATTTTTTTTCACATCTTACGCCGGTTCAACCCCTGATCCGTGCATTCTCTATCACTTCTAAATCCCACTTGAGCATCTCAAATTGTTCCCCCTTAAATATTATAAAATGTGTATTTCCAAAATAAATAATAAAACGAGGCATTTTTCGAGACATATGAGACTTTAGACGTTTTCAGGAGGATAAAACGATCTTGTCATCCAGGGTCGAGGCGCAGGAGGGTGGGCGAGCGGAAGTCTGTAGCGAGGTGCTAATCACGCGGACTAGCAGGTGATTCCACACTTACACTTAGCGCAGCCAGCTTGTAACAAAACACTGGGCGCGGGCGGAGCGGCAGCAGCTCTATGTCAATTGTAGAGAGATCGATCCGCAGAAAGTTGCAGGGTTCAAGTTGGCGTCGACCACATTGCTTGTTTATAATTGATCTTGGTGACTTTCTTTTTAGGGTTTATTAGTGACATCGTCTTGTAAACACGCTCGTAATTACCTAGACTTATAACTATGTGTATTTCTTCTACCTCACCAAAGGAATTTTTTAACTAATGTATTATCAACAACTAAGCATTGATGCCATTAATGTATATTCAATGTAAGGAAAAAATCAAATTTGTGGAACAGGAGTACATATCGTAAAATGCAATATCATGCCTTCATACGTAAACATTTCGAATAATATGTGTAAGTACGTTCTAACCTAAGAGTCCCAATTTCAAAAACCCTATTTTCTTTTTTATGGACTACATGTATTTTATTTTTGTTTTTAAAAAATTTACATGCTGCTTCAAAACAGGACCAGCGATACACATTGTGTAGTCGCATATTGTGAAGCCACACAACATGAAGCCGCCCAAGCCATCGAGGCACGACCTATCGCCGGTATCCCGGAGCGCCTTGAGACAGGGCGCGTTTCCCGCGCGCCGCCACCGCTCCGCCTCCGCCGCGCCGCCCGGGCCATTTCCGCATGGCCCCGCTGCCCCCCCACCCCCCTCCCTCCGCCCCGCAGGCAGCATCCGGCTTTCACCGCCGCTCGTATTTTACTCCCCATACTGCGCGCTGCAAATTACTCTTCTGCGCTGTAAGTATACTACGCTGGGCTCTGCGTATGTGGATGATCCGCTTGCGTGTGCCTTTTTCCACCATTTGTATGTAGTGGCTGCCACTTGGGGATATTAATGGTGGAATCAAATTATATGTTTATCTATTTGTTGAAATGCAAGGAACATTCAAAATCGTTGCAAGCGTTATGATGAAAGAACGGAAGATCACAATTCGAGAATTAACCTAAAAGTACATGTGCTCTTTAAATAACTATGGTAAACTGAATGTCAGTGCCGTTTTACAATTTTTCTTTAGCCCGGTTGTCATAACTACGCCCTAAAAACATAATTTCCTGTTAATATACGTAATGTAATTTGTCGATGAAAAATCTATTTCATTTATGTCAGGCGATATCTAACCGTATATCATGTTTCTTGAGCTAATTTCTTAAGCTAATGTTTCCAAGTCGCCTATTTTCACATCAACATACAAGACAGGCAATGCAAATCAAGAGGCAGTAAAATATTCAGCAATGGTTCGAAAAAAACCTTTACATCATCATACTTTAACTAGCCGGATCACTTTTGCAAATTACACGAACGTGATTCTGTTGAGAGAGATCAATCTGAGAGAAAGCCTACGTGTGGCATATTCGGCACTGCTCGGCTCAGCGGCCATGCTTGTCTAAAAATCCCTGACACCAGCATCGGACCGAAATTATAGACCTGTCCGCGTCATGAGTCTAGTCCGACGCCGTTACGGAAACGCGTTTCGGAAATGGAAATGGTTCAACAAAGCGAGTCAAGTGCGGGCTCGGTCGAAGACGTTGTTAAAATCTGATCCGTTAGTTCAAGGTTTTTTCCGGTGTGTTTTTATTGCGACCGGGAATTTACTCAATGCAATTATGTAATACGTTTGTTACAAGATATAATAAAATATGTTGTTCCCCGAATCGTGCATGCACCACTTTCTGTAAAACTCCCCTTTCCCTACTCGCGGGTTGGGCCCGCCCGGGTTAGTACCATCTCATTGGATGAAAACATGGTCGAAGCGGCAATGATACATTGTCCGTGTTTTTGATCTAGTTCAAAATAGCTGTGACGTAAAGACAAGGTCCCAGCGTGGCACCTGATTCTATCGAGAATGCGGTATGTTGGGTCATTCCCCTGTAGGGTATCGATTGAGTGGATACCTCATTGCGCGCTCTCGGCCGCTCCTGAAATAATGAAAACTGCAGAAGAGTTACCGGACGCAGGCGGTGCCAGCGTCTGAATACTCCACCCCACTCCCCACCCCCCCCTCGCCTACCCAGAGCTTGTCATAAATCCTCACCATTTCCTCCGTTTCCCTCGCACTATCGACTGGATACATCGGTTGGATTGCTGCTATGCCAACTACGAGTCCTGGGGTATTGGCAATAGTTCAGTGAGTGTGGTTACTCAACTAACGTGTTCGGGTGGCCGGCGAGACAAACACAAATGTTCTGTATAAGTTTTATTTCACTTAATGCACAAGCGACATGTCGTCGCGTAAGATGGGTTACAAGGACTGCCGCCGACGTGGTCGGCACGGCTCAGGTGCGCGGTGCGCGGTGTGGCGCGGGGAGCGGTATTTCCGCTGTCTCAAGTTACGTCGCCTCAGCGCGACTGTGTCGTACCGGCACACCGCTATTAATTTTTCGACATAAAATTATTGCTTTTTGTGTCAAATATTGCCGGAATTAAAAGCTAATTAGATTCATTCTGCATTACAATATTTTGTAAAACGAATGAAGCTATAACAGTAAACATTCGATTACGCTGTAACGACGCAGACGCATTAATTTTACATGTTACAGCTCCATTAAGATCACTTAAACTTCTTGGCGGACCAGTTTTTCTGTAATATCGGTTTAGCAAACCTACATTTAATTCAAAAGGTACATTTAACTACCCGCAAAGGAACTTCACTTGTTTATAGAACTTAGGACCTAAATTCCATTCCCAAACGAGAACAGTTCAGGCAAAGAATAAAGATCGAAAAAAAACAGGAACCCTCAATCAAATCTCGATTTCTTCAAATAGGTTGGGCGGTCGAATATAAATATACTTTCACGTGTTTCCGTTGGTCTGGTGTCTGCAAATCCTTGAATGAAAACTACAGTTTACTCCCGGAATAGCTTTAATGCTGGCAAATCCGGAAAAGTTATTTCCAAGTCGCGCAGAGATGTTTCCATGTGAAATCCATTAGCGGCGTTGGTATACTGTCCGTTCGTGCACTTTGCGCAAACTTTTGTAAGGTGAATTATATGTAATTACTAGCTGCGGTACCCGGCTCCGCTCGGGTTAGCGTCGGCTAAATAATTTCATGGATAAAAAGTATCCGACATGGCTGATCCAAAATAGGGTCAAACTGGTCCAGGACAATGTATCCATCTACCAAATTTAATCAAGATCGTTCGAGATGAAATAGCATGATTTAATGAGAAACATCCAATAATTCCCATTGAGGGGTTCGTTGACGTTTGGTGGCTATTTAAAAAAAAAACATTTGCCGCCAGAACCTTTCTGCACTTTCACTGCTACATTGCCTACCTAGTAAGTAACGTGTAACGTAGGTAAGTTCACCACAGCCAGCCTCAACATCGAAAACAGTACCACATCTCGAACCTGACTGCTCCCAGAGATGCTATACATTGACAAAATACGCACATAAATCAGGTAAGTGGTTCGCAAGTTATAAGACTTTAACACTCACTACTCACCCTTCAGGTAATGAAGCGTTATACTATGTAGCCTATAAGTTTTGAGTAGAATCAGGCTAGACGTAGATACAATCCGCATCTAAATCGAGTAATTGGTTCTCAAGGATTTTGCCAAGTAGTCCTAAAGTTGCGGGAAATACCAAGCCGTACCCGCCCCCCCTCCCCGCACCCGCCCCCGGCGGACCGCCCGCCCCGCCCCCGGCCCCGCTCCCCGTGCTGTGAAGTAGCGCTACCGGCATCGTTTTCGCAGCCCCGTGAAAGTTCTAAAGCCCATGGGCACAATATCTTTATAAATTGTAGCCTATGTGTTATTCTGATGTATAAGCTATATTATTGTAAAGTTTCATTAAAATCCAATCAGTAGTTTTTACGTGAAAGAGTAACAAACATCCATCCATCCATCCATCCATCCATCCATCCATCCATCCATCCATTATTACAAACTTTCCCCTTTATAATATTTATTAGATTAAAAGTTCATTCAGTCAGTAATACAGTAACCTTGTAATTGCTTTGAGTACGATACGATTATTTTTTTTAAGATTAATAACACTAGAAGGATTTAACTTAGTCTTAAATTACTCAAAGTAGATTGGGTTTTACCCGTCCTCGTATACGATTGAGACATAAAATGACATTCATAATAAGTGTATTTATTGATTGTAAGGCGGCTCCGATAAAATTAGGCGAAATTACGGAAATTTCAACTGCCTACCTATCAAGTTTAATGAGTTACAGCCCTTTGACAGACGGACGGACAGTGTAGGCTTAGTAATAGGGTTCCGTTGGCACCCTTTGGGTACGGAACCCTTAAAATGATATTTAACATGGCTTACAACACTACTCGTACGTGATTGCGAATATTATAGAAGGTATTGCAGAATACTGTTGCTCTCGATTGACAGGCCAGAGGACTGCTGGGTTTTGTCAGCATTGCAAATGCTGCATGGTACGCTGGATCGAATTCTTTATTCGTTCGTAGCACAGCGATGGCGCGCGTATCATTTTCCATTTTTGTTTTTATTACGGTTACGAGTAGAAGTGTATTTCTTATTTTTACTTCAGTATTATGCCTATATCAAACAAAATAGGTGACATGTCACTACCATAAATCTAAATAAACCTAATTTTACATCTTTCATCTAGTTTAATGCAGCCGTGTTCAAAGAAATGGTAGGTCCTGAAATAGTACTGGAATGTGGTGTGATATTAAACATGAACGGCCAGCATTATAAAAAAATCAAGCAAAATATTTCAAAATAGATACGTACTTTCTTATTTCACATATTCTCTGTGTTTTTTAATCTGTCTCCTGAATGACATCTGCTTAGGAGATAAGTTATGGTCTTTTAAGTACTTTTTTCTAAAAGTTAACCCTAAAAACTAAATTTATTGAGAAATGCTTAAGGCGCTAGGACTAGCCAACTACTCGCGCCATACAAATGCACTTTTTAACAAATGTAATAATATGTAGTGAAACGCTTCAGCAAATCCAAATAGAACTCCAGACTGATAATGGATTGTTAATATTTTTTTATTCCATCATTTATTTAAATAATAATAAAAATAAAAAAAGTTGATTTTTCTCATTAGAAATCTGAAAGTCATTCGATTTCTAGATATAAGCAAAAACAGCATATATGCATAAACAAAAAATTCCATTTGCTTTTAGATTTCTACATTTAGTCAAAAAAGTTCGGAAATGGACACCGTTTCCGCAATGTATTTTGTATAGAAAAAGGAAACGTACATTAACGAAAATCATTCGATTCCTAGACAAGGAATCATATATTGTAAGGATGACACTTATAATCGTCAGACTTAGTTAATTTACTTGGGGTGCCTCGTCTAACTTTGCGATTTGGCTAGTACCAGGCCCTTAATCAAAATGTTTGGCTGTATGTATGCATGCTGTAAGGTGCGAATGCGTCCCAAAAACAAAGTGCGTAATACTACAGAGTTTGATAGACTTAATATAGAGATTGCCATTGTGTGATAAATTACTAAAAACTCTAAAGGGGCCTAAAGAACCTTGAAGCACCCTAACTTTGCAAATTTACCTTTAATGCCGTATTAGTGTGGTGTCATGGTTCCGTCTAGTGTAAAACCACACGAACGCCGCAGTTTGAAGCGTACTTGGAAGTCGCAAGTCTGTCGTGCAGGATGCGTCTCCAAGTCGCGCCGCGCTAGAGTCGTACATTTTGCGAAACTCGCTGCATATTAAAGTTGCGTAATTGGTTTTGCGATGGGCCGCCTTGTTGGAATAATTCGCAGGTAACCGGCGGCAACTCGACGAGTGCTGTTATTTTTCTGTATTAAATGAGGCTTTATTCCGTTGCTGGAATGGGTCGCCAAGCCCAAAAAGCACAAAATCCAAAAAATATGACTGTTATAGAAGTGTCTGTATTGAGGCGCCGTCAATATTTTTTTGCATGCAGTTCGGAAATTTAATTTTGATGTCGCGAGTAATAGTCACGCCTTGTATAGTCTCTCGCTGAAGCACATTACAGTGATATTTTAATAATACTAGATATGAATAATTCGTATCACACCTACTGCAATCCCGAGAGAGCTGCATACCCGGACTATCCTTACCTGGACCTAACCTTTATTTATCATCTTCATTGCTGAAAGAAAGCCACGGACCATTTTTATTGCCACTTAGACTATTGTTGGTCCAATGCGATGGTAGCAAACCGGGCGGGTTTAATTCAAGCAACCACCTCGCCACCTACGGTTTTGAATTGATTCCATGAGATATACATGTCGCTCCGTGCATAATATCATAGATAATATACACAGAGTGACATATGAACCTACATCTCCGCCGTCCTACGTGGGCACATATGAATCTGTGTTCTATCATAGAGTAGGCCTTGTTTACTCTATGGTTCTATCACAAAGCATAGAAGAACTGCTAATATACTAACGACTTTGTGGGGGCTGCGCGCCTCCACTACCTGCTACCAGACGGATCCTTCAACATCTGGCCACATGGCATGCGGCCAGGCAGTGAGAGTTCGTCGCCGGTCGACTCAACACGACTCCGGACAAACGCGTAAAATACATTGTACAATCATATATCAAATCGTCAACAAATCTAACAATAAATATATAATACCGTAAACTGTGTTTAGCATCATTCAAACCCACAAATTGGTGACCCCGACGTGATCTAAAGACAATATAAAATACAAGTGTGATTTAACAATACAAACAATATTAATTACAATAAATTGTGTGGTTTGAAAAACAAAACAGTGAATCATAAAAAAAAAAACATTTTAGTGCAAAATGACGGACTCTAACTCCTTCGAGGACGCGCGTGATGTTGCGCCCGAAGTATGTCGTATAGGGGTACGCATTGCCCCGTTCAACGCATCGGATCCGGAACTATGGTTCTGGATGATCGAAGCGAGTTTCAAAACTTCCGGCATAACATCGGAAACAACCAAATTCGGTCACGTGGTATCCATGCTTGACGCAAAATACGCTTCGGAAGTGCGCGACCTCATAAGAAACCCGCCTACGGAAAATCCATACCAAAAACTCAAACAGCAACTCATCAAATATCTCAGCGAGTCACAAGAAAAAAAAACCCAGCGCTTACTAGAACATGAGCAATTGGGTGATCGCAAGCCGTCGCAGTTTTTACGACATCTGCGCGGTCTCGCAGGTACCGCCGTGCCGGAGACAATGATCCGGACTTTATGGTTGGGCCGCTTGCCGCACAATATGCAAGCGATCCTTGCAACTCAACAGAATGTCCCGTTGGATCAAGTTGCCGAGCTTGCTGACGTTATTGCGGACTCGGTTATGACACGCCCGTCCATTACCTCCGTCGCTGAGTCTACCTGCATACCACCCCAAAATGATCTGGCGTCTGTCATGAATAAAATGATGATATGTTTTAATGACACATTGATGGCCGTGCGACATGAAATATCGGAGCTAAGAGAAGAACGCTCTCGTCAACGCGAACGTTCAAACTCACGTACGCGCTCGCATTCAAGAACACGTTCCAATTCCGCCTCAGGCTCACTGTCGTCGGGTCAGTGCTGGTACCACTGGAGATTTGGCAGCAATGCTAGAAAATGCGTACAACCTTGCAATCAGATCTCGGAAAACTTTGCGGGCAGTCGTTGATGGCGACCCACGACCTCAGCCCGGACAAAGTTCGCCGTATTTTTGTTACCGATAAGACTTCGAAGACACAATTTCTGATCGACACAGGAGCCGACCTTTGTGTATTTCCTCGACACAAAATACGAGGACCGCGAGAAAAGTCCGCCTACGAACTTTCCGCGGCGAACAGCACGTCTATCGCCACATACGGCACCGTCGTACTTAACTTGGATCTGGGACTTCGACGAGACTTCGCTTGGAGATTTGTGGTAGCCGATGTTTCCAAACCCATCATCGGCATCGATTTCCTGGCCCATTACAACCTTCTCGTGGATCCACGCCGTCGATGCCTGTTAGATGGAACCACTAGTCTGACTGCTCAAGGTCAAGCAGTAATGGGTGCAGTTTCTAGTGTAAAGACTATCTCCGGATCATCACATTTCCACGAGCTACTCTCGACATACTCAGAGATAACACGGCCAGACGGAGCTCCCGAGCATATCAAACATTCAACAAAACATTTCATTGAAACGACACCCGGTCCCCCGGTGTCCCTCAAGCCGCGCCGTCTGGCTCCTGATAAATTGAAAGCGGCACAAAAGGAATTCAATGCCATGATACGCCTGGGGATCGCACGGCCTTCCAAAAGTTGCTGGGCCTCCCCATTGCATATGGTACCTAAATCAGGCGACGAATGGAGGCCTTGTGGCGACTACCGAGGGTTGAACGCGAGAACGAAGCCTGATTCATATCCTGTACGTCACATACAAGACTTTTCACACGCACTACAAGGAAAAACTATATTTTCTACAGTCGATCTAGTCCGTGCATTTAACCAGATACCCATCGCCGAGCAAGACATTCCAAAAACGGCAATAACAACACCATTTGGCCTTTTCGAATTCACCTTTATGACCTTCGGACTGCGTAATGCCGCGCAAACGTTCCAGCGTTTCATCGACGAAGTACTGCAAGGCTTGGACTTCTGCTACGCCTACATCGACGACATTTTAATAGCTTCAACGTCCCCAGAAGAACATCTCAAACACCTGGACATACTTTTTCAACGTCTCAAGGAGTACGGAGTTGTCATAAATCCGTCAAAATGCAACTTCGGAAGAGCAGAAGTCAAATTCCTTGGATACTTGGTATCAGAAAATGGTACACGACCACTTCCTGATAAAGTGGAAGCAATCCAAACGTACCCAATACCAACTAATATTAAAAAATTACGTCAGTTCCTGGGTATGTTAAATTTCTACCGGAGGTTCATACCAAAAGCAGCAGAACTGCAAGGCCCGCTGAATGATCTCCTCAAAGGTAATTTAAAGGGTCAGGCCCCAATCAATTGGACCACTGAAACCAGGGGAGTATTCGAGGCCTGCAAAGAAAGTCTCGTACAAGCCGCGCTGCTAAGCCACCCAAAAATTGACGCTCCCCTGGCTATATTCTGCGATGCGTCTGATTATTCAATTGGCGCAGCTTTACACCAACTTGTCGAGGAGCAGTGGCAGCCCTTGGCGTTTTTCTCGAAGAAACTTTCACCTGCAGAGACCAAATATGGAGCCTATGATAGGGAACTACTTGCCATATATCTCTCGATTAAGTATTTTCGCCATATGGTTGAAGGACGTGCGTTCACTGTATTCACCGATCAGAAGCCTCTTATCCATGCCTTTAAGCAGAAACCGGATAAATGTTCTCCACGGCAGTTCCGACACCTGGATTTTATCGGCCAATTTACCACCGATATAAGGCACATATCTGGGAAGGACAATGTGGTAGCCGACGCCTTATCACGGATAGAAGAACTGTCCCAAACCATCAACTTTGAAGAGCTGGCGTTATCTCAGCACTCAAATAAAGAGCTGAAGACATATCTACGGGAAGGATCTGCTTTGCAACTTAAACAAGTGCTGATACCTGGTACCACCGTAGCTGTCTTTTGCGACGTCTCCACGCCAACAGCAAGACCATTTTTGACTCCATCTTTTCGAAGAACAGCATTTAACACAATTCATCAGCTGTCACACCCTGGCATCAAGTCTTCAGTGAAGCTCGTCACTCAACGTTATGTCTGGCCATCTGTCAAGTCGGACTGTAGACAGTGGGCTCGCAGCTGCATCGAATGCCAGAAAGCGAAAATATCCAGACACGTATCGTCTCCTCGGGGTGTGTTCACATCACCTTCAGCCAGATTTGAGCATGTCCATATCGACATAATTGTCATGCCGTACTCCGAGGGCTACCGATACTGTCTGACCTGCGTCGACCGATTCACGCGTTGGCCTGAAGCTATCCCAATCGAAAACCAAGAAGCACCGACTGTTGCACGTGCGTTCTACGATAACTGGATCGCACGTTATGGCACGCCTCTGCGCATTACAACAGACCAAGGCACACAATTTATGTCCCACCTGTTCAAGCAGCTCAGCAGCTTGACAGGTTCGACCCAAATAAGGACCACAGCATACCACCCAGCTGCAAACGGAATGGTTGAGCGTTTCCATAGACAATTAAAAGCCGCTATTAAGTGTCACAACAACAATCGCTGGACCGAAGTTCTTCCGACGGTTCTACTTGGAATTCGTTCAGCCTGGAAAGAAGACTTACAAGCTACCTCAGCAGAACTTCTGTATGGTGAAACAATTCGTTTGCCCGGCGAATTTCTCTCTCCTCGCTCTACATATCAAGAAGCAGGGGAGCCAGCAGAGTTCATAAAACACCTGAGAGAAAACATGGGAGAATTACGTCCAGTGGTTGCATCTCAACATGGCCAAAAGAAGACCTTCGTATTTAAAGATCTTGCCACGACTGGGCATGTCTTCGTTAGATGCGATGGACAACAAGGACCACTGCAGCATCCTTATAATGGACCTTTCTCCGTCATCAGCAGGAACGAGAAGACTTTTGTCATTAGAGTCCGCAACCGAGATGTTACCATTTCAATCGACCGCCTGAAGCCAGCCTTCATAATGCCTGAAGAGCACACCACGGAGGCTCCAGTCAGTTCCACCAGTCCAGAGGGAAGTGATCACCAGAAAACCAACAAAACAATTGCAGAACCTCCAGCAACGAGAGCCGGCCGTCGGGTTCGGTTTCCAGATCGTCTGCAAGCTGGTTACTCGTGATCTAGCTCGATCACTGGCAGGGGGGTACTGTGGGGGCTGCGCGCCTCCACTACCTGCTACCAGACGGATCCTTCAACATCTGGCCACATGGCATGCGGCCAGGCAGTGAGAGTTCGTCGCCGGTCGACTCAACACGACTCCGGACAAACGCGTAAAATACATTGTACAATCATATATCAAATCGTCAACAAATCTAACAATAAATATATAATACCGTAAACTGTGTTTAGCATCATTCAAACCCACAACTTTATTTTTTGTTATCAAAAAGTATAAGCATGCTGGAGTTATGGGCGGCAATTTATAAATTCCAAGTTTAAAAAAATACTTTTTTACTTTAAAAATCGGCTGATTTGAAATTTCACTAAAGTTATGTTACCTTACCAGAAAGCAATGAACACGGTATAAAAATGGTTAATAAATCTCCATGCAAGAATTATCTTCAATGCAATGGATTTCCGTGTTGGATGTTGGTGTAGACTGTTACGCGTCGGGTGTTAACTAGATAACGTGACCTGGACTTCATTTGAAGCTCTGAATGGAGTGGAGCCGATTTTCCACCATCGCACAGATATTTGTCTGGAAATTTTTCGATGCTAGGTATCGACTATAAAATCGCGATGCAAATATAAAACATGTATGTAGAGTGAAAACAAAAACGAATTATTTTTAAAGGTAACATTTTTGTGACAAAAATACAGAGCTATCATTCCTACTGTTTTCAGTTGTTGCAATAACCTCCATTTTATGTAAATAGTTGACAAAGTGAAGAAAAATCACGCGCAATTGTTAATATAGTGTATTCGGTCTCAACCTTTTATTGCCGCATGTTTAATTCTTCCCCATATTTTAGTATCTCCGGTAGCTACCCAGCAGTCCGGCGCATCCACAGCCACCTTGTTCCGGACAGTCGTGAAGTTGCCTGACCGCCGGCGCTTCGCCAAAACAATACTTAGTTAAATCAATTGTTTACACTGATTGCCCCCGATAGAACTGTCGACGCAGCCCGTGCCAACTGGCGAATTGTTTTGAGACCTCCAGACTTGGCTCAGGCTTTTGATATCGGCGAACGCAAACTTGATTTAATTATACGGAGTCTCTTATTATTTAGGGACTGAGCTATTCGAACTTGGATTATTAAATTAGTTTCATTACTGGCTCTAACTCTAGTCGGAGTTTTAATAACAGTAATTAAATCCGAGGAATTTGTCAGATATTAAATTTGGCATTCCTCATGGGACTCACTTATGTTCTCAAATGTATTGTTTTTTTGTCTGCATATTTCTTGAAAAAAATAATTGCCAAATACTTCTTAATACAAAATGTATTATAACTGAGAGTATTTTTTTTTCCGGAAATGCTTAACACAATTAAGCAGGAAAACTGAGTGAATTTCTCAAACGATCGCAAGGTAAACACCAGCAGCTGCACAGTCGATTGTCTGCGGAGGAAGTTGGACGAAGTTTCGAGACATCGCCGAATTTATAATCCGCAGGGCGGAATCTCGAATGAGTTCGCCTTTGAGTTTTTGTAAAACAATTTGCTTGCAACTTTTTATTCGTCGTAAGAAGAGGTTAGGTTTTTAGACTATTTTTATTTTCGCATCCGGGTACATAACCATTTTCGGTTATAAATCAATTGCTTCGTCTATTTCTGTGTGACGAAACAGTTTACGTTTCCTATGACTGAATTCATTTGAAGTAAATTTCGCCCTATTTCTGATATGAAGGCACACTTAGGCTATCCTAAGGGCAGCGAGAGTCGAAGAGTTGAAAATTGAAAAAAAAAGCATTCTGTGTCTATACGTCTATTGTCATATGTCTATTAGCCAAGGCACAATTTCGCTCGGCGACTGCCATTAAACAAGCGAAATCTTCTTCCAGGCCCTAACGGTCTCCTACCCCTAAAAGTTGTCAGCTTTTAATCAAAATTCACCTGAGAAAGCTTCTTTCTATGTCCGTGTGTTTTTTTTTTGTAAATATCTGTATTTTTATAAAAAAAAAATCTAAAACGAAGATAAAAAAATTCAACTTTATCCAATTGTTTCCAATGTGTAGCCAGCATCTTCCCATCTTCAAAGGTATATAACAAATTAAAACATACAGACGTAGAACTTGACAATATATTTCAGAATCTCAAATTTCAAAAACCTAGTAAAACGTTAAGAGGATTTAAACAGTTATCACCCGTAGTATGGGGTATTGATAGGGTAACGACTCTCCTAAAAGGTTAAATAGTGCTTATTTTCGTCAACTAATTTTCGCTTGCAATACATGCAACGCGATTTGCAAATGAAACCTACTGTTTAAATAAAATACAGTAAACATCATCTTATGTATAACCCCGCTGAGTGGAACCAACAACGGTGACAAGAACAAAAGTGAATCGGCATGCAACAATAGGTATGGGTCAGCTTGGAAGAGAGTGCAATATTTTAATCCATCCTTGTAAATGTCAGCACCTTTCAGACACAAACGCCCTCGCACACGGGTGGACGATGTATATCAGCGGGTCACCGTGTCTGGTTGAATGCGCCTTCGGTAATGCGACATGCATTTTTAAAGCGACTTGCACGCACGCTTATTCGCGCCCTATTTTGAGACGCAAAGATTTGCATCGGTGAATATGTTGTGCTGTGCAGGTTTTGTTGCTAACATTGGCTACTCCTCGCATTACTTCCTAATAATACGTGCATGGTTAACTTAGTCCAAACATTTTTTCAACTTTACTTAGTTACTTTTTCTGACCCTCCCCCCTCCATTTTCACCTAATGTGTTAAATACTATAAAATCGCAATTTATTTATAAAGAAATGGCTAATTTGGTCCATTTCATTGAGATTTGACATCTTAGTGTGTGAACAGTACGAGGAAGTGTGTCGGGATGAAATGAAAACTTAGCTCATATTGTTTAGGTATTAATCATTTTTATTTTAGCATTTGCGACGAATATTACTGACCACGATGATACTGCGTGAATTAGCACTAACCCCCCTCCCATCCCTAAATCGGTCACGTAGTATGGGTACGGGCGTAGGCAAAGAACACTTTCTTTGAATTCGGGATTCTAGCTTGATCGTATATTCACCCGACTGCGTTTTAAAATAGGTCTCACACAGAAGAATGCAACAGCTTGATCCACATGGGGTTCACCCCCTTTATTTTATAACTTAGGCTAAATATCATCATTGTATCGTGAATCTAGTCTAGGTACATATATTTAAACGCGTCCTGATTGTTACCTACTACTACCATCCAAACTAATAGGTTAAATTGGGTTCGATTTAGTTGAGAATACAGGTCACACCGCCGTGGTTCAGAACCCATGTAAAACTGTAGGTCCTCTTTCCTTAGGTAGGGTTAAGCCCGTGCTCCCAATTCAAGCATTTAATAAGTAGACGTATAAATCTAGTGCACAATAATGATTATATTTTATAATAATTGAATTCTTATTTAAAGTTAAATTTAACGAATTACTAGATTATTTGCAAATTGACAATTATTTTCTTTTAACTATCGTTATTCCCAGTTAAACAAATACGCTGAATGTTGTATTGTAAATAAAATAATAAAATAAAGAGTTTCAATGAATTCGTGACGTCTTAAGCTCGAAAAGATAGTAATTATCTGAAGAAGGAAGGTCGGTCTTTCTGGTGGCAAATTGAAGACTTAGTACAGTTGGATGCAAACATATTGAACGTATCTTGCATAGGTTTAACATGAAAAGCTTACTTTGATACAATATCCATATTCCAATATCCTATATTAAGTAAGTTAGTCCGCCTTAGTTAAGTGAGTTCTATTTCTTAAAAAAAATTGCATGAAAAATCTGTTTGCACTGAGGGTTACTTTTCTTTTGTTCTTGTTCTTCTCCTTAATTTGTTCTACCAAAAATGGTTTGGAAGTAGCGTTTAGATCTCAGTATATACATATTTCGTAACAGCGGACTGACAACTCGTAAAGTTTCTTTGCGGATTATTCTTTACAGAGTTGATCGAATCCGCTGACTATCTGTTTTTGACTATAGGTTGACTACCAAAATAATTGAATTCAACTTCAAATCAAATGAAAAAAATATGAAAATAACTATATAAAATATATACCGTACATAACCTAACTTAACCTAACCTAACAATACCTAACCAACTTCACCAAAGCGAACCAATGTTTCACTCTTTCGAAAAGTTATTCGCTATTTTATTAACCGACTTCGAAAAAAAGGAGGAGGTTCTCAATTCGTCGGAATCTTTTTTTTTTTTTTATGTATGTTCACCGATTACTCGAAGACCCGTGGACCGATTTGGAAAATTCTTTTTTTGTTCGAAAGGGTATACTTTCTAGTTGGTCCCATTTTTTTTTATCAAAATCGGTTCATTAGTTTGGTACTTAACTATAACAAACATCGAATTTCTTAACCCCGCGAACCCAGAAATGTGATTTTTTAGTTACAGTAGCTTTCTTTTCGGGTGAGATTGCTCAGTATGAGAGGTTTTTTTTTACTTCAACTGTTGGGGGTATTCAAGGGGGGTAAAAGAGGGCAAATTGTACACTTTTCTATCTCTAGAGCCGCTGAACCCAGAAGAGTGTCAGAGTATGTTTTGTTTTAGATGGGAATGCTTAAGAAGAAAATATTTTTGGAAATTATACTATTAGGGGGGTAAAACAGGTCAAAATGAACACATTTAGGCGAAAACCACTCATGTTGAGATCTCTGAAACCAATTATCCTCGAAACTTAAAATTTTCAGTGACTTCTTGTTAAGACGAAAAGGCTTGCTCACAACGGATTTCACAAAATTCAACTGTTAAGGGGGGATAAACGAGGCCGATATGTACACATTTTCATACAACTTAAACTTACGCAAGAAACAGACTATCCGGAACAATGGAAGGATGAGAAATTCAGAAGCTCAGCGGTTCCGGTCATTCGTTGTTTTGTCTTTTTAGGGTTCCGTTCCCAAAGGGCACCAACTTCCGCTGTCCGTCCGTCCGTCCGTCTGTCACAGCACTCTATCTCACGTTATCTCATCGTATCAATTATCGTACGTACCAACCGTGAACTCATGAATCCAGATAGTTACCGGTCTACCTTTCGTCAGAAATGAGATTTCTCAATGGTTGTATTTCTGCTAATGCTCGTTCATTGTATTGTATTGTATATGTATGTATATCTTCTTTCCACTTTGTATGTGAAGTTGAGCAGGAGGGCTCGCCCACCTTGACTTAAAAGTTACGCCACCACTAAAAAGCAAAAAATAAAATATTTTTAAATAAAAAAAGGACCGCCTTCAAAAAAACCGGAACTAAAAAGCAAAAAATAATTGGTTACTTTTAATTTATGTACGAAAAGCTATTTTAATTCTAACTAATTATGTACAATTTCTTAATTTTTAATCATCTTTTGAAGTCGGTGCCTTGGGTAGACGTTCTTCGGGATGCAAGTAGTTAGATTAATATTACCTATGGCTAAGAAAGAAATATAAGTAGGTAGCTACTTACATTTACCTACTTGAACAAAACACAAAAACAAAAATTAAATAAACAAACTGGTAGGAAAAACGTATGTAAGTAGGTATTTAGGCAAGTACTTTGTAATTTAAATATGCCTTATACTTAAACTAAATACCTAATACAATAAAAACAAAATATTTACAAGAAAACCCTACGAACAAACCAATATAAAAACAACGACCACTTATATGATAAATATTTAGGTAGGTGTAGCTTGTACTTTTTATTCTACCTAAATACCTACATAACACAAAACAAAAAAAAAACAAACATAAAAAAGAACAGAAAACAATAGGTAGCGACTTTGAGGTGTCTGCTCTCAACTACGTGTCAAAACGAGTGTGCGGTTAGTACATATCTCACCAATTTCGGCAGAAATCGTCTCGTTCAGACAACGATGTCGCAGGGAAGTACCAATCAACTCAGAGCAGCGAATTAACGTCCTCCTTCACCAGTCCAGCCTTTATAAACCCGAAAGTACTAATAATAATCGTTGAAACCCAATTTCAGTACAACCAACGCTAAGGGCATCTCCAGTTAGACAAACGGTCGCTTAAAATGCTCTGTGGACCAATCATTGCTGACTCAGGTTGTTTACGCTCTCGTAGACTTTGGGTGTGTTCGGCTGAAATAGTGTCTGTTCGGTCAGCAGCGTGCGAAGCGAACTCTACCCAAGGCACCGACTTCAAAAGATGATTAAAAATTAAGAAATTGTACATAATTAGTTAGAATTAAAATAGCTTTTCGTACATAAATTAAAAGTAACCAATTATTTTTTGCTTTTTAGTTCCGGTTTTTTTGAAGGCGGTCCTTTTTTTATTTAAAAATATTTTATCAATCGTAATAACTTATTTATATATATAAAATTCTCTTGCTGATGGTACTTTGTTTCGCTCCGACAGATTGCAACAACAGTATTTCCGCAGCTGAAGCAATCAAATAAGTGGCGAAGTGGTGCCGACAGGACGCAGGATGCGCCTGGCATGGTCTATTCTTCGTACGTGCTTTATTGTATTCGTCGTAATCTGGAGTCGTATCTGGAGAATAGGGAGTGGACATCGTCCACATGGCACTTGCCATTCAGAGTACCATGCTATGCTATCCTGCGGCGGCAGAACCTAACTTAGCTTAGGCCTAAGCATTCAGCGAAGGCTGCAAATGTTTTCAATGCATGTTCATGTTTAAATGTATCTCGCATTTGAGACTTTGCGAAAATTCTCTGCCACTATTAAATATTTTACTTAAGTACGTACATTTTAATTAAGTAGTCATGATATAACTTCGCTTCGTTTCAGAATCAAAATCGCCCCACTATTTTCGAAACACGGTGCAAAGAGATATACGTTACATATTTGTGTAAACATCGCACGTACACATTTTGTAGCTCGTCGGTTGAAGGAATGCAAGATTCTGCGCATGAAAACTTCAGGATGATGTAGACGAGGAACTTACTGATTATTTCATCGTTATGTGATTTTATTTGTATATTTATTGCGGGTGTCTGTGTACGTTTGATCAGATAATGTGAACAAAACGATCCTTGAAGTATTAGGTTCGATAACCTAATACTTAAAGGGCTCTTGAAACCGTCAAGCTGTCTGAAACAAGCACGTAGAAATGTTTCTGCTTGACACCCGGCATGAAGCCACCGTCAAGCTGCTTAATCAAACGGGAGCCATTTTCTAAGGTAGCTATATGGCCCTTTGTTTATTTGTTTGTAACACGTTGCTATTATTAATTTTAATTGTTTGGACGGAAAAATGTTCGCTTGCCGAGATATGAGCTTCGCTTTACACGCGACAAAAGAATATAATACCTGAATTTAGTTGTTTACTATTGACATATTATGTGATTTCGTGACGACAGACGACGTGTTCGAAGATATTTTAACAGTCCTGTCAAGCCGTCGCGTCAAAAAAATGGCTAATATCATACCTACTGTCGATCAGCCCAAAACACAACATAGGAAGTAGGTGCTAAGCCAGTACCTTATATTGCACGACTGCATTAAACTGAATGGAAAATACGGACGATTTTCATATTTTTTAAAATGTAACGACCATAGTTTAATAATTTTATGTATTTAAAGGATGACATTACCGTCATTTGAATAATTTGAGTTTCAGCGACATCTACATTTGAAGCATTGTAAACAGATTTTGAAAATAATCTGAAAAATATGTTCTTAGATTTACACCGTCGCTGTACATAATGTTTTTAAAACTTACGGTTTTCCGGTGTGCAACGTAACTCCGGGGCAACGAAGTGGCCCTGACGATGCTTCCGTCGTGGGAGGCGAAACATGTTGGTCAAGCACAGCATTGCACACCGGAAAACCGTAAGTTTTCAAAACATAATCTGAAAAATGTTTTCCATTTCGATGCCCATACAAGTTTTACATTGTCTATTTTCATTAACCTCATTACCTTTAGCAAAACTTTAATACAGCTTTTCTTTTAAAAAGTATTGTCCAAACGCCTACTGCACAGTGTCAGCAATAAAATTGTCGCTGTGTTAGTCTATTGTGTTACTTTTTAGGGTTCCGTACCCAAAAGGAACCAACGAAACCCTATTACTAAGCCTCTGCTTCCGTCCGTCCGTCCTTCTGTCCGTCCGTCTGTCACAGGGCTGTATCTTATGAATTGTAATAGATAGGCAACTTTCACAGAGTGTGTATTTATTTTGCCGCTATAACAACAAAAGGTATACTTTAAAAATTATAAAAATTAAACGGGGCTCATACAAAAAACGTGATTTTTTCGTTAAATCTTGTACGGAACCCAGAGTACAACTCGCACTTGGCCGTTTTTTGTTTTCATTCGTATGTACGGACCTTATTTTTTTGCTTATCAAAAAGGTCTGATTACAATGCTGCAATATAGTTGTCGATTTATAATATTAAATTAATATAAAAGCGGTAATGTCATATCCATTCAAAACATCCAAACCATCAAATTCAATGTTACCCCTTTAAATTATTTTACATTTGCCACAAAATACTTTAAATGATGATTTTAAATTTCTAAATTGCACTGTATTAAAAAATCTGCATTTATTACGAGATTTTGGCGACCAATTTTTGTAAATTATCGCTACTCAGACCTGAGAGCTGTCACTGAAAAATAGTTATATCCCGCGTAATGAAAAGTCCTTATAATATTCAGTACTGTTCCGTTGAGACGGCTCGCGTGGTGTATTGTTCAGTTTTATGATGTCAGTTTGGACGAGGGTCACGTCTGGAGCCTTTTGAGAAGTCCTTTTTCGACACAGATAAACGTGCCAACTAAAGTCGAAAGGTTATTTCGTTGACAGATTCCCAAAAGTAGACGCTGACCGTTCGGTGGGAATACAAATGGATCGTGTTTTTCAACGGGTTGGATTTTGTCCCCCACTACAATAAATGTACAATTTAATATTAGGTGGTTTTCGGAATATTGTTTGCTTTGAGATGGCATTGAAATAGCCGAGAACAAATATTCAATGTAAGAAGGTTTTGGTAATCCAGCGTTGAATGAAAAATCGTTAAAGACTGCCATTATTCGCGGTTTTTTATGACTGGTCATTAATGACTAGCTGCAGTGATATCAGCCCATTACAAAATATCTAAAGGGTTAGATACCTGCGAACTTTTCTTTATTAGAACCTCTTCTAACTGGAACGATACAGAGATATGTTTTATTTAACAGCGACTTGTTTTGTATGTTAAACGCGGCATATGGCGTGCGCCGGAACCTCATATCACACGTGCTCGACGACGCCCAAGGGCTTGCGAACTTTCACGCTTCGACCATCTATCATTCGAAGCGCTGGTGCCAAACGTTAGTTGCCAGGGATGTCCGGTGACGTTACATAAATCAGTTCTTCACAAGGATCCCCGTACGGCCGGGACTTGACGCGGTGACCCCGGGGTGGAGTGGCCCTCCGGCTCTCGGCGTCGAGAGGCCTCCGCCGCGCCGCGGCCGATACGCCGCGCATGACCGCGCCCCACTCGATGCCGTCCCCCCTCCCCGCCGCCGCCGCCCGCACCGCAACTCACAACGCCGCGGTGACCGGATGAAATGTGTTTCAGTCTAGTTATATTTTTTTTTCTTTGGCTAGTTATGTGCTGCAACCAGCGAGGATGAAAGTACGGGAGGAGCGATCGAAACTCATGTGTATGGCGGCAGCAGCGTGTCTAGTCCAAAACGTCTGACTATAGTTAGTTCGATTAAGAATTCGGAATTCGCAACATCGAATGCTCTCTGCACTAAATAGCATGTTCTTACCTGTTGGAACTCGAATCAGTAGTAAGCTAATTTGTAAACGAAGTCACTCGCCGGCGCTGCAAATGTTGCATGTAAAAGTAAGCGGCTGCCGTCCCCAAGCATTCTAACGAAATTTTTAAGAAATGCGTTCTTTGTCCATTCCGGAAGGCACAACTTCGCCGGGTTTGTCTTTTTTTTATTTGATACTTACAAACTTTTTTTTATGCGACCTGACATGGATGGCTAATACCACACTACTACCGTTATGATATTAGCCCAATACACCTGATTCCCTAAGGAATTAGGTGCCATGCCAGGACCTTCCCTTTAACTTACTACTTTAGTTGATTTACTACTGCTCACAAACTTTATGTGTGGAGAGCAAAGTGTTGACTCTGACATCTTATTCTAAATTAATAGGTAAACTAATCAAAACTCTTCGGTTTAAAAATCTATCGTTGTCGTCGTTTTAAGGGTTCCGTACCCAAAGGGTAAAAACGGAACCCTATTACTAAGCCTCCGCTGTCCGTCCGTCCGTCCGTCCGTCCGTCCGTCTGTCCGTCTGTCACAGGGCTGTATCTCATGAACCGTAACAGGTAGGAAGCTGAATTTTTCACAGATTTCGTATTTATTTTGCCGCTGTAACAACAAATAGGTAACATTATAAAATAATAAAAATTAAAGGGGGGCCCCATACAAAAAACGTGTTTTTTTTTCTAAATCCTGTACGATCGTACGGAACCCTTCGTGTGCGAGTCCGACTCGTACTTGGCCGGTTTTTTTCAATATTGTAGTATAATTTCAAACATTTGTCAGTAGATTAACAAATTCATACTACCCTTGTAACATAATTATGCATATAAAAGAGATACTTAATTTTATCGATTGTCAGGTTGTTACCCATTAGAGAAGTTAAATGATATAAAACGGTAAGAAAGTTATTAAGCACCCGGTGAAATTGGTAGTCCTTGGGTTTACTACCAAAATCCAATTATACGCATAATATACCGTTTCATTCATAGTTTTGCTAATCTTTTCTGTGACGTTACGAAACGCCTGGCTCGGCTAGTAAGTTATTCTCGCAGAGTATAATAAAATAGTAAAAAATATGAGAGTGACTGTTATTGAGTAGGTATTTAAGATGCCTAAAGAGTGGATGGGGGCCGGAGCGGAACAACGAACCCTCCGTCATAACTTATCTGGGAATGACCTGCGTTTTGGTAACACCCCGGCGTAATAGCTCGCTTCGGTTTGATCTCTGTCGGCACGCAGGGGCTGTTTATGTTCTAGAATCATGGTATTGCGTAGGGCCTTACGTCAAATACTTAGACCGAACTGGAAAATAATGCATTGCCGCTCCGACCATATTTTATATGAGCGAGATGAACCCTGCTATACTACTGTATTAAGTCAGGAGGAGATTGTACGTGGAATCCGATCCCGTAACGGTTGAAATCTATAGAACCCGACTCCGCCCATTGCTCCATAACTTCGATTATCAAACGCCAAGGCGTCCCGACACTGGGCTCTGCTCTATAACGGATTCCATATTTATTAATAATATGTTATTTCATTAATTTGAGTTTCAGTGACATCTACATTTGAAGCATTGTAATCAGATTTTGAAAATAATCTGAAAAAGTATTGGTCGTGACATTCGTCGGAATGTCACGACCAATACTTACAATACGCTGAAACTCAAATTAATGAGATAACAGTAATGTCGTATCCATTAAATACAAAAAATATATTATTTTATTGATTATATTACCTTTTAAGGTTCCAAATACAATTCAATACGCATTATTAAGATTAGGGTCCGACTGTTACCCTTATAAGATAGTATTGAATCAAAGCGGTAGTTTCTCGAAGGCGTTGAGCGGTTTGCTTCGTCGGATTTGCACCTGAACTCGAAGCGGCCGTTTTATTGTGTAGCTGTCCGCTGGGATTCGGCATTCCGCTTCGTTCGCATGAAAGGCTCTCGTGCGAAAGGGATAAGGTTCTTTTTGCGCTGGGTTTGTGCTAAGCATATGACGTTTTTCGTGATTCGTTTTAGATTTATGGTAGAGGGGGACGTTTTGGATGTAATAATGTCGAGTTTTACTTGTGCTGTCTCTGCTAATATGAATTGGCGTGTTTTTTTTTCACATGTTGGCCAGATCTCCCATTTTGCGCATTTACTTTTTTTTTAAGACAATTTGAATATGTTTTTGTCTCGGAATTGTAAAATCAACACCGATAGTGATTCGTTAAATTATTCGTCATCGTTATCGAAACTAGCAATACGACGAAGAATACTAGTGTTTTTCTGTGTTGATAATCGATGCGTCAGAATTCTTAAATATTTTTTTATGTGACTGGACATGGATGGCTAATACCACAAGTTCTGTCATGGTATTAGCCCAACCATAGCCTGCTGTATTGTTTTGCGTTTGTGTGTGTGTTACAAGCCGTGAAGTAGGATTAGCAGCGTCCCATTTTCAGGTAGTGGTAGGCCTACCGATATCTTAGCTTTGTAACACACACACAAACACAAAACAATACAGCAGGCTATGGCCCAACACACCACATGGGAACTATGAACGGGAAACAGGGGCCATGCCAGGACCTTCCTTATATTGCACGGCTACATTGAACTGGATGTAATGTTATAAAGTAAAGTATTCATATATTATGTTTTATACGGCAAATTGTTGCTTTAAGGTGGCCCAACCCGCTCATCTCCCCATACAAAAGGGGAAAGAAGATCACGCCCATATTTCTTGTCAGAGATCCAAAATTTTGCTCAAAATAGCTTCATTTGATCGAACTAGATGTCTGATGACCATTGACATTGTAAAATTGTGTTTGGTTTCTAAGTTATAAGGTCCGAAAGTTCGAATTTTTCGCGCGTTTTATACAATAACTTTGGAGGTGGATTACGCAATGATAAAGTAAGAACATCGTAAAAAGATTAGTCATCAGACATAGCTTATTTAATCAAGATTAATGATCTATTTGGTTTTTGTTAGATTTTTGACTACAGCGGTCGTGGTTTACTTTTAGCTATAAGTCGTTTTGAAATTAAAATTTTCGTAAATCTTACCAAATCATACACTATGCACATTGTCTTTTTTGTGGACATGTTGCATTTTCCTCATCACGGAGCCTGTCTTATTCTTTGAAACAGAGAAGGTCCCAGAGCGCAACAGCACGATTTTGTACCGTGCCCGCGAATGAGTTGGGCCCGCCGGGTTGGGCCACCTTAACATGGAATGTTGTATAATTTTTTTGTTAAAAAATACACTTAATCGTTTAGGTACATAACTAATTCAAATACATTAACTTGAAACAAGGTAATTTGTAAGGAAAATATTTATAATGAAATAAGTTATTTTTTAATCTAAATTCATTAAATTTTATTGAAGAATTTTAAAAACTTTCTCAGAATTACCTAATCAAATGTAAAAAATCTTCTATGACTTTATTCTTTATATTTATAAAAGACAATAAACATATCAAATGATTTAACGCGTCCATTAGTATTCCGAATAGGGGCTTTTTTACTTTTGTTTTAATTTCACGCCTAAAAATATACGTATTTTAAAGTTGAAATTGCTATTTATTTGTGGTGAAACCTAAATATTTTTATTTGCTTCAGTTATATGCTTTAAAATATAAATAAAATAGTTAATAGTGTTAAATATTTTGTGCTTGAAGAATAAGATGTAACTATGATAAACTTTTGGAAGTTGTACACCGTTAGATGGCGTTATAAACCTAACGCCTTAAAACTAGTAGCATAAAATGTTTAATTACAATTAAACCAAAACCAATAAACTTGAATTTTTTAAAATGATTTGACCACAGCATCTATGTATTTACCAAATAACTAGTAAGTGCCTCGGAGTACATATATGTTTGTATTCAAGACACTTTGTATGAGCTGGACGTTCGCAACCTGCTTACGAATGGAACGAAATGCAAGCGCAGAGCCTGAAATGTAGAGAGAAATATCTATATTATAATATCAGTTTGTCGTTTTCATCAACATTTAAAATCATGACGGACAATTCGAGCTAACATCCTTGTGAAAGTAAGCAGTGTCAAATCTAAATGATCAATCATGCCGAACAAAAATGCAGTCAACATTGACTCAGATAAGTAACCGTGCTACACTCACATATAATTAACATTTCGATTGGGATTGCAATCCACAGACCCCGAGCTGTGTGGGCGTGACCGATTACTTAGTGACCGGCTCCATGTACCGACACCCAGTGGTATGATGAATCCGTCATCGCATGCGCAGGAGCGTAATTATAATGAGATTTAGACGCATTTAGACTTGCTTAACTTTGACCATGCTTTAGTCAATATTCTAGTTCCAACCATGTTTACATTTTGCATTTTTTTTTTATGTGACTGGACATGGATGGCTAATACCACACGTTCTGTCATGGTATTAGTCCAACACACCACATGGGGACTAGGTGCCATGCCAGGACCTTCCTTATATTGCACGGCTACATTGAACTGGATGGAAAACACGGACAATTTTCATTGCCGCTTCGACCATCGTTCATCCAATGCGATGGTACCAACCCGGGCGGGATAAACCCTACCACCTAGTAAGTAAGGAAGGGGACCTACAGCTTAACGTGGAATCCGAACCACGGCCAGCCTCTCTTAACGGTCGAATGGTCACCCATCCAAGACCAGACCGGACCCAGCGTTGCTTAACTTCGGAGAGCGATCGCCGAAGTGTCGCGCCACTGGGCCACTGAGGCTGACAAATTAAACCCCTTTATAGCTGAACGTTAGAATTGCGGGGTGGACTGGATGGCACGGGAATGGATGCGATGGGGCACTTGTATATTTTGTGCACAAGATCGAATTGTTGATTGTTGATATAGTCTTCATTTATTAATCTTGAATTTGGCCAAAGTGACTTGTAGGATTGGAGCATCCTTATGAAATCCAGCATATTTTGTCAAACGAAGTCCAGGTTACCGTACATAAATATTACTTCCGAGATTCTGTACACCAAACTGAACATATTTTATTACTCCCTTTCGGCTCATACTATTGCTAGATGGACACCGCGTATAGAGGTTCGAAGAGCATGACAAAAGAATCCGCCCGGGTTAGTACCATCACATTGGATGAAAAGATGTTCGAGGTAGCAAATAAAAAAAATCTGTGTTTTCCATCCAGTTCAATGTAGCCTTGCTCAGAAAGAGAAGATCCTGGGCACCTAATATTATGAGTAAAAGTTAAGTAATAGTATAACGTAATTTTCATTTATTCGTTTTCTTGTTTTTTGCGCCTACCCATTTCTGATTCTTAATACAGTAAAGTAGGCTGGTAGAAAATTACTTTAGGCATTAAGGTCTGACTTTTGTACATTTTTATCGTGAAATAAATGTTTCTATTATTATTATTAATTCCCTTGGAAATGCGGTGTGTTGGGCTAATATCATGACTGTGGTGATATCCATCCATGTCCAGTGACAAACAAAAGTATTTTCAAGCCAAAGTTTCAATATTGGACACACGCATCTTCTCCAACGATGTATACGACGAAAGTAATATTAATGCTTATTGGCTATTCGGTGTGCCTCTTCAGACTAAAACAGAACATGCCGAGTGGCTTAACCGATTTTGAGTGGGTGCATGAGCTTTGCTTCGGGGGCTCTTGGTTCCGTCTCACTTTCGTTCGTCGTAAATCAAAGAGGCACTTGAAAATGCTAAATGGTTCTTCGGAAATTGAACGTTACTCAGCATCTTATGGGGTGTACCGTGTTAGAGTTAGGAAATACGTTATTGTTTCGAACAGATTTTCTATTTATTTTTTAACGCGAAAACAATATGAAAATGAAAAGCATGTAATGATTAATTTAGCCTCTTCCCCCCGAGGGGTAGGCAGAGATGATAGAGTACTATACGGTTCGATCACAACTTTCGTTTCATCTTCAGACATATATCTTTCATACATGCCGTACGATTACGGGGGTTACGTGAAATAATAATTTAATTATGTAATAATATTTAATGGCCCAAGACTAGTAAAAGGATGGAGTGACAGATGTTCTGACAAGATATTCCCGAAGGTGGTTTCGTCTCGGAATACCAATATGAATATCGTGTATCAAGCTAAACGCTAACTAGATCATATTAGAATAACTCATGTTTTAGAATAAAGTCCATAATTTTATCTGTGAATTCGCAAGAGACGCACAGGCCCAAATCTGAAAATGTCTCTGTACGTGAGAAGTATATTAGAGAAATAATAAAAGTTCATTTGTGTCCGCATTTCTCGGAACGGTCGAGTTGGCAGGCAAGCTCGGACGAGCGTCCTCGACTCCCCACTTCACTCGAACTCAGGTAAGCTACTATCCGACGCAGTCACGTTGAAAGGAACTCCACGATTTCAGATAATTGAACCATTCGATATTGTTTATTTAAATTTCTTATGTTGTGGTGCAAGTGTGCTATGAACAAAGTAGGCAGCTTTTTTCATATTATTTGTTCTGATTTGAAAGCTAGCTGGTATTAACGAATACGAAATATGATGTGGCGAGAATTGAGGTTAGGTTAAGATAGTTTGGAGAGTAACAATGAGAATAATAAAACTAAAGTGGAAATGGAATGGCCATATAGTAAGAGGTACTGAACAATTAATCAAAAACCATAATATTTTGGTACCTAAGGAATGGGAAAATAAATCGAGGTAGATCATTCCGAAGGTGGGAAGATGAAATAAAGATCATAGCAGGGAAACGTTTTAAGGATAAAAAGGCATTAAACAGAATAGAGGAGGCCTTTGCCAAAGTTGGGCAAACAGACCGGTTTGTCGACGTGACAGACTAAAGTAATGATAAGATATACATCTAAAGTAAAAAATATGTGCGTGAATAAAGGCTTATATTATTATTATTACATACGATAGTTTGGACGTCCATAGAAAATGGGTGACGAATAATGTGGAAACGAATGTACAGAGCGAAATGACCCGGGCGGTCTAGGAGAATATAGCACGACCAAATTGATGAATACCACGTATTTATATATACACATGACAAATACATCTCACATAACAGGAAACCAGGGCGTAGACATGTAGCATACTTAATTACAATATAGAAAAAAAAAGCAAACAATTAATTCACTATGGATGAGTTAACTTTCAAATAGCCTTCCAAAAATATCGTGCACACTTTCTCAAACGTACTTCTCCGATTTACAAACATACGTATTAGTTAAACTAAAATTTACCAAAAACATGCTATAAGTCGTGCGAGTTTAGTCCAATTTTCTGTGGAGATTTCGAGCGGGGGATAGCAATCAAGACATCGCTGATTGAATGTATTCGGTGTTGACGCGACGCGAGGGCTTTAGTTTAGAGAAACGTTTAGCATTCACCGTTCGGGGGCCGTGAGAACGTCTCTGCGGCGACTATGAGTGGTGCCCATATTTGTAATGAATGAACGGACGGTTTGGTACGCAAACTCACTTGAACATGTTTCGCTACTGGTGAATCCAGTGTTTGGTCTCTTTCGAAATGTTTTAGATTACATTTGTGTTTGCGCCGTGCGTGCGCGCAAGAGAATTGTTTTTATGTTAGTAGACATGGGTGATTAATATGCCTACTGTCATGATATGACGACAGTCCGCATGAGATCTTTGTACCTTGCCAGGACCTTCCTTGAATTGCACGGCCATATTTAACTGTATGGAGAACACGAAACAATTTAACTACCGCTTCGGTCATCTTTTTGGCCAGCCTCAATATGAATTGAAATCGAAGTCTTTTGGAAAAAATCACGGGTTTCTATTTTTATTTATTTTTACACGTTTACTTTGTTTTGGGTTCACCGGAAAATAATGCATGTGTCCAAATCACAGAATTCCCTTCGATGTCTTATTAATTGCATAGTCCGTCGTGCAAAGGTGCTCAATAATAGAGTTGCTCCTAGAAAAGCGTTAACTTGTAGAATGGTGTTGTAAGCGAGACGCGCGCGTGGGTGAACCCGCTGAGGAATGTACGAAGAAAGTCGTCACTGTATTGACAACTATTGTTAAAACCTGGAAGCAGTTGAGGAACGGAGATGGCACCGAGTTCACTGTTTCCAACTTTTAAGATATTTGCGCCTCTAGATTTTATGGAAGAAAAAGCGATCGTTTCGAATCGCCTACGTGATAACATCTAATTGAATTCAGTTACAAAACGGCGTTAGTGAAATCATATTTTTTTCAAGATAATTACTACTTATTTTGGAATTTCAAAAAGATGAAAGGTGCATTAATGGTCTACCTATTTTTGAAACCTGTAACTGTAAATATATGTTCCAACTTTTTTTAAAAAAATTTATGAGAATGTGTCTAATTTAAGAACACAACGCACCAGCCACTTACTGTTTTATCTTTGAATTAAAGTTACACTATCAATCTACATATTTACGTTTTTAATTATCTAAATTCGTCGTGTTTTTTTTAAATAATGATTAAATGTTGTTTTACTTATTGTCTTATCAAACTGAACGCGATCGGCTGTCATCACGCCCTTAAAGAAAATGTGTACCGTCTGTGCTTATCGGAGCCAATGTTTTCTTCCAATTGAATCTCTAACGTCATTCCGGAATGCATCGAAGTACACTCAGCTCCAAAAGCGACGCACACTAAGCACGAAAAACAGGCAAATGAGTGCGGCACACAGCGACATCGTCTAATGAAGGTAATTGCAGTGCACGGCGCGGGGCGCGCGTGCGACTACCCGGAAACTTACAATACTCATTAGCGATAATGGCGGGGCAATGAAAAAATAAAAATATAAATGAAACAGTCATTAAGCGGGCCTTCTTCCTTTGGGACTTGTGATTTTTCTCTCCCGGCTCAAGTGTGTCGAGTGCGCGGCGCCACGGCTTTAATTTTCATAATTTGTTAACGCCGAGGGATTTCACCTAAAATGTTAACACTTTAAAACGTCTGTTTATATCCGCTGAGACGTCTGGGGAGAAATATAAAATTATCCAAGAATATTCCAAGACGAATTCATGAACCCCGTATCTAAGTGGGTTAGACCTTGATATTCCTCCGAAAAAAATCATTACGAATCGGGAAGCCTGAACATTTATAAGTTTTGTTTTCAATATTCGTAACGTAACGGGTTAGGGTTGAGCATGCACGCGTTCATATCACAGTATGTAAAGAAAAAAATATATAAAATTATTTTAAAAAGCGATTGGCCTCGTCGGGCCATTCCTGGCTCTTGATAGCTCTACATTCGTCCGAAAATCTGCTTGTATGGTGCCTCGCTGAGGGGATTTGACTTGTCTGAGCACCTTTGGTATCTCGGGGCAGCTACCCTTACCGGTAATTTATAAAAAAATATGCTCGGAACGACCACGAGCAACCAACGAGACCTAGCTCGTTCGTAAATACCGTGTTGTCGTAAATACTGTTCGCATGACACGATGTGACGTTAGACGTCTATGGCCGTGTACAGTGGACGGCACGATAAAAGCCACTCTTTGGACGTTGACACTGTGAATATTCAGACAAGGAGAAATGTATCTTCATGACGCTCTCGAGTAAAGTCGGAGAGTGACTAGAAAACCGTAAACTGGGTAAACGAAGTAAGTAGGAAGCGGAAAAAGAATATTTCATTGTGATATCTGTTATAAATTTGATAAATCTTAAAAATAAATTTTTCTCTTTAAGATTTTAATGCTTATGTTGAATTGTGATCATATTTAGTTAATTCGTCATCTCTTTGTTTCTGGGACGATTCAATATCTTTCGAGTCGAAACAAAGAATCCGACAGTGAGATCACCTTTTACATCTGAACGAAAATAACTTTATATAAACATCATGCAACGTGTATAGAAACATATTAAAAGTTGAAATTAGTTAGCAGCTTCATTCATGCATGTAAACTTGTAATTCTAGTTTGCAATAGAAGTGCATGATTTTGCAAAACCATTATAATATTACTAAAGCAATTCCAGATCAGTATAATTCATACAAACAGTAAGGAGAAAACGATCGGACTGGGTAATGAAAGCAGTGCAAAAAAGGCGTTTATTGTTTTAACACGTTTTCATAAACTCGGTTTCTTGTGTGTATTTATTTGTTTAGTTGTATGTTTGAATAAAATTCTGTAATAGATTTTAAACTAACTTTCCGATGCGCTAAAGACGCTCAGAACAGGTGACATATTAAAAATAAAGATTTAAAAAACCAACTAAGTTTTTTCAAAACTTGAATGTTTCGAAAACGAACGAGAGATAATAGTCAGATGAGCCCAATCGTCGCACCCCCGTAATTCTTTTTCTTAAAATCAGCCCGTTTTAAAAACGTGGTATATTGTATTTTTTTTTTTTAATTTATGCTGCCGTTACTTTGATAGTTTTATTTAAAAAAATGGTTTTGTTCAGCGAAATTTGTTGGAATCAATTAAAGTACTACTTTTTAGTAAACCTTATTTTGAAAATCAACCGATTACGGATATTTGGAAGAAATTTTCAAGTTAAAGTTTCTTCGCTCATTATAATTTTCCGAACATCCATAAAATTTGGTTTCTTATTCCCACGATTCTTATAAATTCTTCTTCGATGTCCAGCAAAGAAGTTTTAGTAGAACTATAGAAACTGGGTGTTCCTAATAAATGCTGTGTGTACATCTTAAGTTAAGTTCATATATTGTCATTCTCTCTCTCTCTCTTCTTCATTAATAATATCACTACGTCAATTTAATAAAAATGTAGACTGGACCTCCCGTGAATTGATTCAGTGATCGATGCTTTAAGAAATGCTGGTTGGTGATTCGTATACTCAACGCATGAAGTATTATTATTTTATGATTTCGTTTGAATTCATTGTATTGAAATACCCACTTGTATTGTATTAAACGGATGTTTTTTTTTTACAGGTATTAAATTTGGTCGAGCGTTGGTAAGCTAAAGGTACCACTGCACTGCCGTTACTTTTTATTACGTCATCTGCACTTCGACTGTCATTAGAGTGCGTAACTGTTCACCTCACGTCGAGTTACCTACCGCATTACCTCAGCGCAAGGCCACTTCAATCAAACGTCAATCTGTGAAATGTCATGACTGTTTCGTCATCGCTCAGATAAATTGTTTGACGTCCATAAGCCTACGAGGTTACGAGTTAATTTTGAAACCGTAAATTTTGCGACGTTTTTGAATTGGATCCTTTATTCGGCTGCATTGAGTAGATTGTTACCGATAGAAGCTTTTAGAGTTACGACCTTTCAGCGCTATCTGAAGAGATGGGGCGCTCTTAAAATGAACTCTGTGATTTTCGTTGCAAGGATTATTTTTAAAGAGTACTGTAGCGGGTCGGTCGGTAGCTGAGATGCGTTCGCTAATGGGTATGGAGTGGCGACAGGCTTATGAGGACTTCATAGATAGTGAAAGAGTGGTTCATTCAGATAACGGTACTCAGCGGTAAGTATTACCAAAAGTACGATTATATGTACTTGTCACTTGACTGATTTTTTTCGCTTAATGCATTTATCTCTCCGCCGTTTGTTCGCAAATTATTGGTCAAATACGATATCTTCTAAGACCAGAGTAATCCCATTCGAACTTTATAAGTGCGAACGTAATATACCCCACGTACCTTCTTTTTCCTCTATACGCTGAAAATTTGTGACCTATTTGAAATTGCAATTTGAACATCTTCGGTTTCTGAAGGCTTCATGTAACATAACACAGGTTTTAAGAAGTTCAATCGTTATTTTGCAACGAACGTGGAAATTTTTGATTCCCACCATCTCTCGAGTCGGAAACCATTCGAGACCTTAGGTGTCTTAACATAACACTAAACAGTGATTACTGCCCTAATAGGATTATATTTGAATATTTCACTGAATGAATACAGTTCATACTAGTATATATAAAAGTATTAACAAACTAGTGATGCAGTTAACAGTATTTGTAGAGCATCAATTACCGTTATTAATATTGAGTTGTAACTTTACTTTTTATTCTTCGCCGCAACACTCAAGTGCCAGAGATTATAGTATTGTTAATGGACAGTATATTTAATGTAAGTTAAACATTTAAGGGGAAAAAATATCTCTTGATTGAGCCGATTGTGGGCAGCATGTCTGCTTGCGTTACTCAAAATAATTTCACGAGTATTTGCATGGCTCAACTCTTTAGTACACATTACCATATTAAAATGCTTAAAATCTCATTTACTATTAACATGTTGACAAGTACTTTATTTTATTTTATTTTTAAATTCAAACTACTTATAATTCGGCTTATTTCCTAAACATACAAATATATACCACAGGGAGTCAGATTCATTGAACTATGGAGTCACGCTTCCATTGTAAGTGCATGTCGGGGGCGTTGTCCCGACTTCTCCCCCTTTGTCCCGACCCTCCTGCTCGCGTCCTGCACCTCGTCTCCGCAAAAAATGCGACATTGCCGCTTGAGGTTCGGGTTTGCGTCGCCTGGAAGTCTTCATTGATTCACAAATCGTTCTCCGGCGCGTAACGGATTTTTTATACGTAACGTTTCTCAACTTATCTTGTTATCTTTGTGTGTCTGGAAATATGTTTATAAACGATGATAATTCAGTTGAAACGTTTACTTCGAAAGCTTTTCGTAACATGTGACACGAACCTAAAGGTTGCAATGAGTATTTTTTTTATTTCTGTTTATACGTAACGTTTCTCAACTTATCTTGTTATCTTTGTATGTCTGGAAATATGTTTATAAACGATGATAATTCAGTTGAAACGTTTACTTCGAAAGCTTTTCGTAACATGTGACACGAACCTAAAGGTTGCAATGAGTATTTTTTTTATTTCTGGCTAGAGAGTTTGTAAGACCCCTTGCTCAGTGGATAGGAATATGTTCTTGATCAGAGTCCTGGATTTTAATCCAGCTGGTACGAGCCTCTTTACTTCTCTGTTTGAGTTTTAAAGTTTTCGTTTTATTTGAATGGGGCTTGGTATGTAATGGTGAAGACCTGTTTGATTATCATCAACTCAATTAATTATCGTCGCAATTTTTTTGTGATTTTTCTATTTATTAGAAAAAAAAATCACATAGTAAATCCTCAGTAAGTATGCATTTCGATTTCTCTATTTAATTACTATTTCTCACCGTTACATACATGTAATCATAAAATTAAAATCAAATACGCTGCCAAGTGATAAAACCCTGAAAATGTAAAATTAAAATAGAAGTGGTAAAACTTTTTTTTTCTAGTAACGTTCGTTAGTTGCAATATGATTAGCTTAGTTTTCTGTTGATTCCATTTCACTAACGGTCAATTCCTGCAGCGACATACACCGAAAATTAAATTAAGACATTTCCATGCATGGCAATATTTAAAATAAGGAATTACTGTATTGCGAGCCATGTTCTAATAAATATCGGTGGTGTGATTTCTGCCACCAAAAATGCGTTCGAATCACGCAGGTCACCATTCCGTGACTTCGACCGATCCAACGCTAACCGATTACCTCGATTCGGGGTTTCGTGTCAATACAGGGACAGAAACAAATAAAACTAAAAGACTGTGTACTCACTCTAGGTGGGCGGACCGTACTATTAGTTGGAGTAGGAATTGTCGGGGTCTACGCACACTGAATGACTTCCGTTCCGTTCGGCCGCTCCGACTTTTTCAGTATCGGAGACCCGGTTCCAACTTAAACATGAGTAAATCGAGAAAATCGGTTAAAATATTATCCATTATGACTAAATATGGAAACCTGTTCATCATACAGATCTTCATTTTATGTTCATCATCATATGTGTTACATATACCTGTTCATCATCAAAATTAGACTGATGAATATTGTTAATTTGTTGTTATCCAATGACATCTACATTGAATCATTGTTATAAGATTGTCAGATTGTCGGATGTGAAAGGTGGACATGTTATCCAAAGGTGCAGATTCGAATCATGCTTTCGACTTATGTCGCGACCAAAACCTTTTTCTGATTATTTTCTAACTCTGAATACAATGCTTCAACGTAGATATCGTTGGTTAACCTTAAATCAACGAGATAACGATATATAAAATGATCGAGCTGAATATTGATGCAACATTTCGTGTCGCATTAGAAAATAATTGTTAAAATAATTATTTTTAACTAACGTCGAGTTGCGAAACCTTAGTTTAAGTTGTTATGTTGTTGAAGTTAATTAAGCGTTTTAATAAAGAATGTTAAAAAGAGTTTCGGTAAAGTTTCCTATATTTTTTTTCATATCTATAGCAGGCACTCCATCCAGTCAATCAATAGTTTATTATTACCGTTTTTCGTTTGCCAAGATATCCAATATTGCTGTTTCCAGTTTCCATCTGTTGAGCTCCGTCCTCTCTGCAGTCAGTGTGTAAACACCCGCAGCGCAAGAGTAGGACAGCGCACTGCCCATGCCGCGGCTACATCGCTGCCTTTAGTTGCCCGTACGCGCCACTAGTCGGCGCACTGCGCTCTATGGGCATAATCGGCCCCCGACAGTGTTTTGTTGCTTTAGAAATAAAAAATAAAAAGTTCCCGCGCGCGCGCAGTTTGACAGTTTGTTTGGAGTTTGAGTGATTTTTCGACGTGCGTTTGCTTTTGTCGATGTGTTTTTGTTTCTTTCTTGATAACCACGTGGCTACGTTTTGGCTCGGAAAATTTGATGAAGCAGTTAAATGTAAAACTTAGATTTTTCGTCGTGATTTGCGCTAATGGAAAAAAACAAACAAACCTACTTCTCGGTTGCCATTATTACTGAATCAATTTTATGTTATAACATGCAGCGTATTTCGAATTTTCCGACACCAAAAACGTGAGCACACACAAGGTGCAGTTACGTGGGTGTAGTGAGTGGTACGTTTAAAAGCGATGAATGAGTGTTCCGTGATAGTGGTGCCATAAAACAAAGTTCCATTCACAGCGAGATCTATCAATGGGTTGCGTGAGTCCGTCCGCTCGTTTTGCGTGGCCAACACGTAGTATGATACATGTATACTTTGGTATGGCATGCTCTTGGCATGCTGCGTCAGTACGTAACTTTATAGGTGAGTAGGTTATGCATTTATTTGTGTTATATTGTATTATTCATTCAAAGGTTGGAATTTTGTATCGTAAATGAAAATATCTTGAAGTAGCTCTCCTTGTAGTTTTGAACGCTCTCTGTTAGTATGTTACAAATGTGAATAATATTCATTTTTTGATGTGTTATCGGCTGATCAGAAAAACATGTTTACTTTATGTTAACGTAAATTAGCGCATCCTGTTTGGCAAAAATAAATATATGTTTCCAAGAAGATTATTGATAAATACGTATGTAATTCGGAATATCATTGCTTTGATAAATTACAATTGATTCGGTGCTCGTATTTATTTAAAATTGCAAAATAGTAGGTATATTTTTTTTTAATTTCAAGTCTCATGGTTTAGGTTGTCCCTTAAGTATTTATTTAAAAAATTAAGGTCCGTATTTTACTTATCATTATGGAAAACCATTCCAATCTCCTTGATATTTGGTATAATAAAAAAAAATACCCTATGGTAAACAACAGAGAAGAGAACATGGTATTTGGATTTTCATTTAGCTGCAATTTGACTCGGTGGCAATAAACATGCAGACAGATATGTTTTGCCCGATGTTAGATACTAAAAAGCAAGTTACTTGGAAAAATTGTTTAAGCACAAATGATACGTTGTATAGTAGGTTTGTTTGGAGAGTGTAATTTTCCCGTGTATTTTGGCCCCACCTTAACGCCTGTGGTTTTTTATACCGAAGACCGAACCTTTAAATCCCAGAGTATATGTACATATGTTTCTTTCAATTTGATTGACATTTGCATTTCCGTGGAGAATGCTCCACTGCTTGGATCTGGACCAATTTAAAATTGAAGGTCTCCCCCTTTCCTACTTACCAGATGGTAGGATTCATTTAACCCGGCTTGGCACCATCAATTTAAGTTTCTTTATTTTCTCCAAATCATCACTACATAGTATAAAACAAAGTCGCTTTCTCTGTCCCTATATCCCCATGTATGCTTAAATCTTTAAAACTACGCAACGGATTTTGATGCGGTTTTTTTAATAGATAGAGTGATTGAAGAGAAAGGTTTATATGTATAATAACATCCATTAAATAGTGGAGAAATACTGTTATTTGTGAGGTTTCAAATGTGATGTCGTAAATAATTACATTTTTTCCGCTTACATTGCACACGCAGGGTGAACTTGACCAGCCCGCAATCAGTCAAAAACGACTGTGACGTAGCCGGGTACCTCAGCTAGTATATGTATAATGCACACTCGGTTTGTTCAACAATGTTGTTTATCTATCGGTTCGCTATTACGTTTGGAGAAGAAAGCCATCATTAAACTTGGCCGGGTATATAATATTTTGCTTGGATCGCATTTAATGAAATATCGTAGAAGCGGTAATGAAGAATTGTTCTCGCGTCCATCCAATGCAATATGAAATGAAATGAAAGAAAAAACCTTTTTTGCAAGCCAATATTGTTTACAAAAAGGCGGAATTAATGATGTAGCGACCTAGCGCCCTCTACTGAGAGCTGCTAGTTTCGCATGCCACAAATGCAACCAACAGATGCAATAGAAGCTAGTTAACATGGCGGGCGCTAGATGGCTACCAGCCAGACACTATATCGCACTAACGAAGTTTCCCAGCGAGATAACACATATACAACATTCAAATCACGACTAGAGGAGAGCAGCTGCGCAGCCGTGGGTCTCAAGACCTGACCCACCTTTTCATCTCTCCACAGTGGTGACCCCGACGTGATTCAGCAACAACAACCACGCCTCCTCTAGTCACAACAAGGTATACTTCAGCAGTCACGACAGTTGCTACCGGCCTCCCACCAGCGGGTCTCACCGGTAGTAACTCAAGCATGTCGTCATCCAGCATCACTCCAACCCAGCAGAAGAAAATCAGCACCATCGTCCTAAGTAGGTGTATCGATACGCCAACTAGGACGCCGGTAACATCATCACCTCCAGCAGCCGTCGCCCAGCATCACGACCGACTCACCGCGTCGCACTGGGCACCTCCGGCAGCCGTCACCCAGCATCACGACCGACTCACCGCGTCGCACTGGGCACCTCCGGCGCTCCGTCATCCAGCACCACGACCAACTCACCGCGTCACACTGGACACTGACGACCAGCACCGAAACCAGCAGCAACATCGTCTTCATGGCAACTTGCCATTCGACTGGGGGAAAGTGATGTAGCGACCTAGCGCCCTCTACTGAGAGCTGCTAGTTTCGCATGCCACAAATGCAACCAACAGATGCAATAGAAGCTAGTTAACATGGCGGGCGCTAGATGGCTACCAGCCAGACACTATATCGCACTAACGAAGTTTCCCAGCGAGATAACACATATACAACATTCAAATCACGACTAGAGGAGAGCAGCTGCGCAGCCGTGGGTCTCAAGACCTGACCCACCTTTTCATCTCTCCACAATGCCATGAATCAATATAGCTTAACCTGGCTTATCCCAAGTCGAGCCTTACAAAATTTCTAGTTCAATGTTTCGGTATAATGCGAGATAGTTTGATTTCTAGTTCCTTTAGTTTATGTGCCTATCAATTAATACGGAGGTATTTTTCTTAAATCAACGTTAATAATCGTAGAAAACTGTTGCTCGCGACCCTTGATCGTCACGTTCGGAATGGGATCAAATGTTAAAAAAACTATGACTTGAATGAAATTTACTTCTCCTTCAAAATAGTTGACGTAGTGGCCGTGTTCACAAAGTTCTTAAATTCATGTATGATTTTGTGTGTTGCCTGCGGTTAATGTGTCATAAATATTTCAAAGGGCCTAGCCAACAACCAACCATTGAAGATTAAAAACGTCACTTCCACGAACATTTCATGTCTCGCTTTTCCCCTTATTCCCTTCCCGTGAATGTATCGCCTCGAGGCGGTTCCACGCAGCTCGCATGAACCCGACGTGACGCGTCGGAATCGTACATTCACAAAATAGATAAACCAAACAATGGTGTATTTGAGACAATGACATCTCGAGACCAACGTCTTCTCGCAAGATTTATGTGTGGAAATTATGGGTAAATGGTGGAACAATGCGACGGCGGCTTCTTTGATATTATCTAGCCGGCTTGTTTGACCGAACGAACGCTATTACTGAAGTCACGTATGGATTCGAATTTTTTCATCCACACCTATTACACAAATTACACCCTAATTTGACTTTGATATCAACGCTCACTGCTTACAAACTCGATAACGCGTCGTTACTATAAGTTTATGTGAATCCATCCTTAAAATGACCGAACGCAGCCTATAAATTTTCTGGTGAATAGACCAAGTTGAACCTAGCTGACAATCTTCACAATTACACGTTGAATTAGTCGGTAGCTATTTCCTACATTATTTCCTAGGATCAAACAGACACGTGGAATCGTTGAATAATATAATAACACTGAAGGTTTAAGTGCAATAATAAAATTAATTTTATTATAGTTTCGAAACTATTTGCTATCCTATGTGACAAGTGGGTCATGCGCGGTGTAACATTATTCACAATATTTGTCTTGTAGACGCGAGCCCCTGGAGCAAGGAGCTGTTTCAGAGTTAGCCAAAATACTATATTCTTGGAGGCATACTGATTTGACACACATTTACATATGCTTAAACGTTATAATACTAAACCCAAAACCATAGTCCTAATAACGTAAGTAATGTAATATTAAACCTGTGTTATCAGTCCTGATTGATAGCATGCTGACCCCATAAGAAATATTGTGTGGACTCTGACGTTTGATGAACGGTGCCGATTGACTTCAGTCCGTCAGTATGCTCAAATTTAAGCACGAATCCATTATTACCTGATGGTCACGCAAGTCTTATATATTACATTCCATATATATTCTTATTTCTATATTCCAACTGTCCCGATGTTCAATTTCATTATATCTGTCGCGTAAACACTCTCATAAAAGTTAAACAGGTATTCAGTGGTGACTTTTATGCCTATCCACAGTTAGCTCCTCGTGCTATGTTCTTTTTTTATTACACACATCTGTGCCAACGTGACATTTTCCCCGAAGTCTTCAAATTCACAAATCTACTTGGACAGGGTACCATCGCTCCATACCGGTTCCTTGCTCCGGGTGCAACTCTCACGGCGGTCTAGTAAAAAGTCCGTCCTCGACAGAACAATCGGGTTGAACGCACGCCGCTCGACGGACCGGTCGGCTCGCGCCATGGCGCAGCGACCACCACGGAGCTATCACACAGCCACGAACTTGCACGTATATGGGTTGGTTGTAAATAAAATAGCGGCATCCGAGCGATCATTATGTATATGTAGAATCGACAAATATGCAAGGAAGCATTCATCAACGAAAGACAGTTGTAAGAACAACTTCAGAGCGACATTTAAGAGAACGACTATAATCTTTTATTGATTGGGGAAAAGGCGTAAACATCCTGTATTAATATTTCATAATATGAAATCGATGTCCTATAAAAAGGAAAAACCGGTCAAGTGCGGGTCGGACTCGCACACGAAGGGTTCCGTACCATCGTAAAAAAAAACAAAAAAAAACAGGTTTTTTTGTATGGGAGCCCCCATTAATTTTAATTATTTTTTTAATCTTACCTATTTGTTGTTATAGCGGCAAAATAAATACACGCTCTGTGAAAATTTCAGCTGTCTACCTGTTACGGTTACTGAGATACAGCCCTGTGACAGACGGACAGACGGACGGACGGACGGACGGACGGACGGGCGGACGGACGGACAGCGGAGGCTTAGTAATAGGGTTCCGTTTTCACCCTTTGGGTACGGAACCCTAAACATGATGGCTGTTTATACTTGAAAAACTTTAGTGACATTCAAAATATTCGGCTTCGCTCGAACGTAAGAATAGCAATCGTGCCATAAAAGCAGAGTTGTAGTCACTGCAACCTCTTCTTTATTTGTTATTTATTATTCATTCTTTATTTTTGCCGATGTACTCGCAGTGCAATCACCGACATATTTTGTCCTTCGACGCGTCAGTGTCGCACTGTGGCTCTAGACCGAGTTTTTAATTAACGGCAAATTTATTTAAACGTGGCGAGCGCCACAGATTACGTAATAAGGTGTCGGCGTGATATCTATTGACCGAGAGATGCCCGAAGCGTGAGCGTAGCGTCTCCGTTTGAACTTGGCAAAAATGCTTTCGTACGTCTGGCCGGCTGTTCTCAACAGGTCGCATATCTCAACCGGTTCTCGTTAATTTTTGTGAGCAGGTTTGATATTTATATAGCTTTTTGGCTAGTTAGATTTTTAATAAATAAATGTCACATTTTTTTTGTTTTGTTACAAGACTTAAAGCTTCAGGTAAGTACCAACCGAGAAAAATATAAGTAAAATAATGGTGCGCGGACAGACTCCTAATAAAATTGTAGAATCATTCATTATCAACATAACAGCTTATACATACCTTAAATTCGCAAAGTTGCCTATCTATACTCTCTATACAATACGAATGTACGGCAAAGACATACTCGAGAGGTCTTCAGCTCAGAGAGCCACTAGTCGTAAACATTTAAACGAAAGATCAATTTAAACTTGGACTCGTACATTTTTTTATTTGAGAGTAACTTGAGGGTTCTTAATTTCTTATCACCTTTTGAAGTCGGTGCGATCAAATCCCCATATCAAAAGAGTCGAACAGGACGTCGATAACGTGGAACTAGGACTAAGGTCTCAGATCAGCAACGTCGAGTTGCAATATCTGCCGAACGATTCCCACCTGCCGTCGCTCCGCGCGCGAGCTCGCGAATGTCCGGCTCGGACGCCGCCGCCGCCGCCGCCGTCGACGCGCCGGTCCCGCCGCGCATCGTCCGCGCCGCGGTTCCGCGTCACCAGTCCCGTTCGCTCCTCCGAGCATGCGGGTGATTAAACTGCGGACGCGAAATGACCCGACGCTGATGGATTGAATGGGAAATGTGCTTTTTAATTGTCTCAGATTATTCGTAGCTGAGGTACCTGGCTCCGCTCGGGTCTATGTCGTTTTGCACTGATGTCGGGCCTAATTATTTCCTCGGTATTATATACGTTCTCCATACAAAATTTCATCCGTTATTTCATCGCCTTTGAGTTTAATTTTCTCCACAAATGGTAGTCTATGTCCTTCTCCAAGGTCCAGACAATCTCTATACCGAAATTCATCAAAATTGGTCCTGTGAACCAATTTTGATGAATTTAGGCGTGAAAACGCAACAGTCAGACAGAGTTACTTTCGCATGTATGATATTAGTATGGATGGATTCGAGTACGTGTGCATTATATTGTGAAAGAGGCGCAGTTCAGAAAGTGCATGTAGGGAATGTTACCTTTTGATTTATTTAATCGTACGTTAGAATTATGGTAAAGTTAAGAAAGAAATAAGAAACGGGGTTGATATGGTCATTTAGTAAAAAACGGTCATATACTCGTATATTCGAGTCTTAACTTACTTGCAATAGTAGCATCGTCATAAAATGAGATTATTTTATGTGACTGGACATGGATATCTAAATAGATACCACATCTACTGTCATGACAGTAGCCCTCACGCCGTATTCTCGAAGAAATAAGGTACCATGGTAAGGACATTTCTTTAAATGAGCACGTCTGTATTGAACTGGAGGGAAAACACAGACACTTTTTCTGCTCCGACCATCTTTCATCCAATGCGATGGTAAAAACCCGGCAGGCTTATACCCATAAATATAAATATCGTTGTTTGTACCGTTAGCCTTAAATTTACAACTAGATTTTTTTGGTACCACAATCAAGCTTATGACGTCCAGTTGGATTTGGGTGGTCGAACCGACCGCAATATATTTTTATTTCTCCGGTACTATTAACGGAAATCGGAGCTCATTAGGTACACAATATTCATACTAAATGACCATGTCGGTCTTTAAGCTCTGCTTGTAGTATATGCGCTTTTTATATTATACAAATGGATAAAGTAAAATCTCTTAATATAATATGAACCTCATTTCCCATATATCTGCTTAAATTACCTTCTTAAAATACTTTTGAGGTTACCGCGGTCGTTAGACATGTTTGAAAAATTTTTTTTACGGCTTTTCACGCGGCAAAGTAGAGATATTCTCCGACGTTTCGAGCTAATCATTCAGCCCGTTGTCAAGGAGGCATCCGCCGCGCTCGTGCGCAGCAGACGACTGAGGTGACCGCTAGGCTCGCCGTGGGCGTAGATCGTAACTGTGAGTGGGGGCGGATCCGGAAATGTGTCTGGCTGCGGTCCGAACTTCAGACGACAGGCAATATGAGCTGACAATATCGTCGCCGATATTATCGTCTCGTTGGCCCCTTCTAAGTGGCTGAAGCACGGGGTTCCACATTGCAGAGAGCTTAAATGAGTCTTCTCGATTGAAGTTGCTGTGCTTCTTAATCTCGATAGCTTCTCGGACTAATCTTGGTATAGTTCGTTTTTCGGCGGCGATTATGCCAACCTGATCGAAACGTATCCAGTGATTTGGTCCTGATTCGCTATGCTCACACAAAGCTGACTTCGCGGAGTCCTTCTTCTTTACCGCTCGAATGTGTTCCTTTCGTCTAAGGCATTCTTGCCATATGTAAAGGGAGTAACAGACATCATTGGGCGTAAGCTGAAAAAACTGCAGATTGATACAGTTTTCATACCTATAAAAAAGGTCTCACAAGTTTTACGCTCAGTGAAAGAT
This sequence comes from Incurvaria masculella, assembly GCA_946894095.1. Classification (NCBI taxonomy): domain Eukaryota; kingdom Metazoa; phylum Arthropoda; class Insecta; order Lepidoptera; family Incurvariidae; genus Incurvaria; species Incurvaria masculella. The sequence continues at coordinate 11,212,965 of OX335641.1, read as the reverse complement.
CAGCTCCCCTTGCAGTCTCCTGGCGTGTACAAAATTCCATGTTCCTGTGGGAAATATTATATTGGGCAAACAAAGCGAAGTGTTGCGACACGGGTTACGGAACACATTCGAGCGGTAAAGAAGAAGGACTCCGCGAAGTCAGCTTTGTGTGAGCATAGCGAATCAGGACCAAATCACTGGATACGTTTCGATCAGGTTGGCATAATCGCCGCCGAAAAACGAACTATACCAAGATTAGTCCGAGAAGCTATCGAGATTAAGAAGCACAGCAACTTCAATCGAGAAGACTCATTTAAGCTCTCTGCAATGTGGAACCCCGTGCTTCAGCCACTTAGAAGGGGCCAACGAGACGATAATATCGGCGACGATATTGTCAGCTCATATTGCCTGTCGTCTGAAGTTCGGACCGCAGCCAGACACATTTCCGGATCCGCCCCCACTCACAGTTACGATCTACGCCCACGGCGAGCCTAGCGGTCACCTCAGTCGTCTGCTGCGCACGAGCGCGGCGGATGCCTCCTTGACAACGGGCTGAATGATTAGCTCGAAACGTCGGAGAATATCTCTACTTTGCCGCGTGAAAAGCCGTAAAAATTTTTCAAACATACCTTCTTAAAAGTTGAATAGTATTTTAACTATTTTTTTTATATTTTCGCTAACTCGCTTCCTTAGCCGTCTCTTCAATTTTTCTGTTCAGTACTAATTTGGCAATAAATTTAAAATGAACCATCCAATGGGCTTGAGATGACATATCTCAGGACTGGGTGATAATATCATCTCTCGAAATTGAAAAACGTGCAATGTAATAGATTTACCTATAAGGAGTGTAGAGCGAAGCTGTTTAAAAGAAATATTTTAAACTTTTTAGTCCGTTTTAAAAACGTAGTAGATAAAAAATCTCATTCGTCAGGACGGAGGCATGTTTTGGTATAACAATAAAATATGAACGTCTTTTTTTATAAAAGTCTCAGCTCTTTTTCTACGATCAATAAAATTCAGATTACATCGTCGTCAATATTTGTGAAGATTGCTTCCGATCAAGTCCGCGCCCGGAGATCCCGCTAACAGCTTGGCTGCCGCTCAACTCGATCCCGTAATGTTGCTTGTTTGGCACTACCGTCCTGGCCCGATCGAACGCCGCTTTTCGAACCGTTGTCGGTCGACTCGACTATGAATACGGCAAAGATGTCGATGTCTACCTATATAAAGTGATGTGTGTACAACGTGATGTGTGATGATCGTTTAATTGCATATACACTTTGGCTGGAAGCGAATGCTGAAGAGCTTCGATATTGACGGCAGATGTCACTGTTATTACTGTTGAAATAAAAATCTACAAAATATATTTTCGTACTGTGGACTATGTACTTGTATGGTATTTTACTACGAAAGAACACAAAACTTAGTCTTTGTATTTTTATCTATATTATTTAAGATTTTTTATTAAATTCCAACTTCAATATTTTCCTGGCGGTACACTGGAAAGAGAAATAATTTCTAAGTCCCTTTTAATTCAAGGTCGATTTAAATTCGACAAAAGTCTCTATTTCCGGTGTAACGACATGAAAATACGTGAATGTATGCTTGAATCATCAAAATGCCAGCAGAAGTGCCCAAGCGTTGCATCTCGTTAACACTTTTACTACGGCTGCAATAAAACTCTAGTCTATCTCGATTTAAACAGGCCAGTTTAAATCGGGACGGCTCGATGGAGCCGACAGACATCTGAGATGGATCGTAATTGATTTGTCGGAGCCCCGCGGCCGACAATTGGGCAACGTTTCCGAAACGAGCCTCACGGTGCGGAGCGTGTCCGATTCGTACCATCTAGAGAGGATTAAGGCTCGCGACGTGGATCAATGAATAGGCGAGGAGGACTTTTATCATCGCCTTGCGAGATCGCTTCTCGAGTTACTCAGTTCCTGATACTGCAACCGCAAAATTCATATCACTACTGTGTGATGGTGCCAGCAATAAACTCCTGATTGCATGGACCCATTTGTTGAAATCAGTCCAGGCTAGACGTAGTGAATCGAGTAAAATCTTACCCCGTGCCTTAGCTAAAGCCGAACATGAAACTTATGGGTACCCCTAGCCTGCATTGCCTCTTGCAATCGTACTTCAATCGTAACTTTTCGGTTCGTGTGGCCCATGGCCAAGGGTGACTAATACCTGTGAGTAAGTAGTGTCCAAAACCACGGGTTCAGCACATTCAATGTAATATGTAATATGATCGAAACGGCAATCAAAGTCAGTGTTTTCCATCTGGTTTCATGTACGGACGGCTAAATGTAGATACAGAGCCTAGTTTTTTCAGGAATACAGTGAGATGAGTTAATATCATGACACCCACTATTAGCCAGCCATAAAAACCTCTCAGCCTCAAAACTTATATGTGACTGTCCAAGGTACTTAAAAAAATATACCTTTGCATGAGATTTTTTGTCTGAGTACTTATATTCACTTAGACTTTAACCTTTTTTTTTTATTCTGATATTTCTTTATAGAAACCGTTTCTAATGTTATGTTTGACCATTGACTTTGAAGCGGATCATCGATGAAACGTACTGAAAATGTTTTGACTGTGAATAAAAATACAATTGTGCTGCCGTAATGATATCCTTTTGCCTTCAAAAGCAGTGAGCGAGACTCTTTTCCTCTTTTCGACACCTCGAAGCGTTTTTTTAGAGCAAACTTCTAAATACGGTGCCATGTGCATGATGCATTTCACATTGCATTACACTTTAAATTGTACAGCTCATCACAACTTAATAACCTTAAACAGTTCCATGCATCGTTAGCTCCACTTCGGCAGGTTGTCGGTTTATTAAATACAAGGCTGGACGCAGGAGCGATTTGTCGAAAAGATTTGAGGAACTCACAATCTGTCGTAGATCTCTAGGTCAAGGTCAGCTACGTGAATGTTCAGTTTGTATCGCCATACTTGGAACTAGTGTGACTAATACGAGCGAGGAACTCACCTACTAAAATAAATACAGATGGAGTGGTCTTGTATTTGTAATAGGTTCAAGTATTTCTACTAAATCTACAGCCACGAATTGAGCGCCGTGTGTGTGTGAACAACTAACTGTAATGTAATTTGTCGACGAAATTAGGCGTGTAGTGAAGATGACTCAGACATAAAACTATCGGTTTGGTCATTTTAAAGATTTTTTCCGTATGAATCATCAATATTTTAATTGGATATTCATCATGGTATGTATTTCTTAATTTCTGCGAAATGTTAATTTATCCTAAGAAGCAGGCTCTCGTATTTTCGAAGCTAAATCTGAGGAGGTTCTGTTCCTCGCATTGAACTTTAAATTTATAATTCCTACCATGTAAAGGTACCTTTACATGGTAGGAATAATCGCCCTCGTTCAGACCAAAATAACAAAACTAAATACTATTATGATCCAGGAACAAACTGGAACCAACTGCCACAACGTGGGTGCTATAACAGTGAACAGTTTCAGAAAACAATAGATTTTTTTTTTTAATAAAAAAGGAACAACTTTTTTTAATTAACATAAAGCACACTCTACAAATGAAGTGCACGCGTTTTAATCTGCTGAATTATAAATTAATTAAATTCCCATAGTTGCAGGTTTTGAGACCAATTGGAATGTTTGGGTTGTAGATACTAGAAAAAGTATATCTATACGTCCGCAGAATTATCAATTTTGGATTAACTAGCGGTGAATTCAAGTTTTTAAATATTATATATGCTGAGCGACATAGATTATTCGTACACCCAGTGTAATAATACATCAGTCGGTAATACTGTTAGGGCGTGATTGAGTAACATATGTGAATCAAAACTTATCCATCTGTGTTATTAGTGGGTTATAGTATCAGTGACCGCAGCTTCTGATCTGGCGAGAGAAACGGGTCAAGGATCATGCGCCACATCCACCCACGTGCCGCGGTGCGACCAGGCGCGGATCCAGCGTGCCTCAGGAGGGGGGGGGGGGGGGAGGCAAAAGCAATACTTTCGCTTAGTGAGGACTAGCTCATGCCTTTGCTGCCCGTTCTTTTCGGATGATTGAAAAAGGTCACGCAGTGATTGATGGTCGAGAGATCATGGGGCGCTCTTCGAGCTCGCAGGAAGACATTTCTTTCGAATGAGCAGGAAAAGGTCATGCGAAGGTTTTCTAGTTCATGGAAGAACTTGTTTTTGAGAGAGCGCGACAAGGCTTGGGCGGAGGGAATCATCTCATCTCTTACCTTAAAATGGTCGAAATAAAGTGCCTTAGTCGTATTTGGGGTGGGGCGGGTGCCCCTATTGCTCCCCTGGATCTGGATCCGATACTGAGTGCGACCACAGTGAGTCCTCTCTACCTTGTACCGTTTGCCTACGTGTGGGTGTTCTTTGGCCAATTTGTTTGATGGATCAACCTAGTGCTCCCATTTCGTCCAATTCGGTCGAGTCGTAGCTTTGGTGATGAATTCCGTTGTAACAACAACATGGCTATACGGCCTACGTTTATTGAATAGTTTTATTATCACTTGTTTTACTCAACTAGGGTGGGCGATCCTTAACTGTGTTGCGAAAAAAATACGAGTCGTAACGTGGGACATCATACAGGTTATAAGCGGAGGTTTGGTCCAATCGTTAACCAGGCGTTCCTTGACCCCATTTAGAGCGAAAAAGTTGGATATAATTTTGTTGTACGGCTTCAAAAAATTCGCTGTCCACATACAGGGTTTTCATACCATCATATTAAAATGTATGGGGCGGGCGAAACATTTTAAAATTTGAAGCATTAAAAACTTATCATTTGTGAATGATTCAGTCCGTTATTTTTTGTATTACTTCGTAAAACACATTTAACAGATCATGGCGAATAGCGAACTATGAACATCTCGCATAAATTCCTCTTTTAACGCATGAAACCAGTGAGCATGGAAGGACGAGAGTAGCGATCGAAACTAATTCGTGTGACGGCAGCGTAGCCACGAGTTAGTGGCAAAAGTCTAACTGTAGTTAGTTCGCTTACGAATTCGGCACTCGCCACATCGAATCTTCGCGTTCTTACGTGTCGTTGGATCTCGAGAAAATCAGTAGAAAGCGAATCAGAACGAATTCGTAATTGAACTCACTCGCCGGCGCTCCCGCCATGGTCAGCCTCGGTAGCCCTGTGGCGCGATGCCTTGCGATTCGATAAGCTTGCTGAAGCACCTCTGATCGCGGTTAGGTTCTGGATGGGTGACCAGTTTCAACAGTTGAGGCTGGCCGTGATTCGGATTCTACTTAATACTGTAGGTCCCCTTCCTTAGGTGGTAGGGTTAATCCCGCCCAGGTTGGTACCGTCGCACTCAATGAACGATGGTCGAAGTGGCAATGAAAATTGTCCGTGTTTTCCATTCAGTTCAATGAAGCCGAGCAATATAAGGAAAGTCCTGGCATGGCACCTATTTCCCATGTGGAGTGTTTGGCTTTTATATAACGGTTAGTTTGGTATTAGCCATCCATGTCCAGTTACATAAAAAAAACTGAAGATGGCTACGCCGCCGCGCCGCCCCCATTCAAACGAGTTTTCGGACGGACAGAAGCGATGGTTTCATTCGAGGCCCCTCAAAGCGGCCAGTCGAAGCAGCGGTGACACGAGCGCGTGGGCGGAGGGAGGGAGCCGGGGCCGGAGTGAGCGATGCATCAACGGGGGGCCGCGAACGTCGACACCCAAAATCGTGAGCAATCGTCCGCGCCCACACGCCGGATGTTCACGCCGCGGCCGGAGCGGCAGTCGGCGCACACGGGGTGATTTCTGGTGTTGTGGATAGTTTGCGATATGGTTATTGCGCTGCTCCTTGTATGTGGCTTCGTGTTTGATTAAGTTCATGTGACGTTTAAACTTGCTTTCCAAAGTAACATTCGAACACACGAGGTGTTATTTGTTTTGGAACAAATTAATGATGTATTCAATCATCAAAGACCCTGCGGTCCTAGAAGTACGCGAGAATGACATTATAACTTTCATTCGATGTTGTTTATTCGAATGATGCTGTTGTTTCCGTCAGTTTTTACGACTGCACATGGATGACTTATATCATGCCTGCTCATGATATTAACCCATCACATCGTATTTCTGCAGAAACTAGGTGCCATGCCAGAGACCCAAACTATCAACTTGACTAGTGAGCTAAGTCTTAAGGTACTTATGATTATTGCAAATAACAAAAGTTTGATACATATTCATAGAATCAAGGTCATAGATGTAGTGACCTTACTTTATATTGTCAAGGGTCGTGTCTAGATGCAAGAAATTAATTTTTGACCCATTCTATATTGTATGGTAAATCGGACAGACCCTACGTGTAAACAGGCCTCGCTGACGATATTTGGTTAAGCTGCCGATTGAAATCAATTCGTTGGCCCCGCTGTAAATTGAGCAGACGGGCTTACTGATTGAAGTGAGAGTCAAACAACCACTCATCTCCTAAACCGAGCCAGTGGGGGCCCTTTATGGACGCAGTGTGATGTGCTTCAAGAGGATGTCAACCATTTTGGATGGCCGATTAGACGCAAGGACGGAAACAGTAAATAACAGTCGTACGTGGGCTAATGGTAACGAACGTGGTTCCTCGTGTCAGAGAGCATGTGTTCCGTGCCCGTGCGTATATTTACAACTGCGAATGCTGTTTATTTCATGGTACCGAATAGACACAAATTATAAGAAATGTCGTGCTTTGGTACCTTAAAAGTTATTTTGGGAATGCTGTGTGATGGGATATTATCACTACACTCACTAGCTGTGAAAATTGCCATCCCTGTCCAATAACATAAACAAGGAACTAATAGACTGGAAAAGGCACGCAGCTCTTATATACCGGGCTGTATCTACATTAGGTTATTTCTTCTGCTTATGATACAATCCCATCCCGGCGATTGTTGGAAAGAGTTGACACATGCTTTCGAGCACTCTGGTACGATCATGGCATATGAACTTTGTTTATTTTATGGTCGTCCGTCTATATATACATGCTTGTAAATCTAGAATCTCCAAGCTTTACGAAGAGTGACTTAAGGTTGCCCAACCCGGCGGGCCTAACTCATTCGCGGGCACGGTACAAAACCGTGCTGTTGCGCTCTGGGACCTTCTCTGTTTCAAAGAATAAGACAGGTTCCGTGATGAGGAAGATGCAACATATCTACAAAAAAGACAATGTGCATAGTGTATGATTTGGGAAGAAATTTACAAAAATTTTAATTTCAAAACGACTTATAGTTAAAAGTAAACCACGACCGCTGTAGTAAAAAATCGAAAAAAAACCAAATAATCTTTAAACTAATCTTTTTAAGATGTTCTTACTTTATCATTGCGTAATCCACCTCCAAAGTTATTGTATAAAACGCGCGAAAAATTCGACCTTTCGGACCTTATAACTTAGAAACCAAACACAATTTTACAATGCCAATGGTCATCAGACATCTAGTTCGATCAAATAAAGCTATTTTGAGCAAAATTTTGGATCTCTGACAAGAAATATGGGCGTGATCTTCTTTCCCCTTTTGTATGGGGAGTTGAGCGGGATGGGCCACCTTAAGATTAGATGCACTGAAGTTAATACTAGAGTAGTTATTTTATGGATTCCTTACTTTAAGGCGCTAGGACTAGCCAACTACTCGCGCCATACAAATGCACTTTTTAACAAATGTAATAATATGTAGTGAAACGCTTCAGAAAATCCAAATAGAACTCCAGACTGATAATGGATTGTTAATATTTTTTTATTCCATCATTTATTTAAATAATAATAAAAATAAAAAAGTTGATTTTTCTCATTAGAAATCTGAAAGTAATTAGATTTCTAGATATAAGCAAAAACAGCATATATGCATAAACAAAGACTCCATTTGCTTTTAGATTTCTACATTTAGTCAAAAAAGTTCGGAAATGGACACCGTTTCCGCAATGTATTTTGTATAGAAAAAGGAAACATACATTAACGAAAATAGTTCGATTCCTAGACAAGGAATCATATATTGTAAGAATGGCATTTATAATCGTCAGACTTAGTTAGTTAACTTGGGGTGCCTCGTCTAACTTTGCGATTTGGCTAGTACCAGGCCCTTAATAAAGCGTTCATGTTTGAATTTAAGTACATATGTACGATCCAATAAGTCTTATTTGATTCCGTAAATATGACCTGAATCAGAAATGTATCAATATACGCTGCTGCTACGTACTAAACCTGCGATTTTCTAACCAATGCCACCGATATTAATACCGATAATCCAGCTGGCAAGTTGAGCCAACTTCTTTTTTACTCTGTGGTGAACAATAATATGTAGGTTTTTTTTTTTATGCGACCTGACTTGGATGGCTAATGCTTTTATGATTTTAGCCCAATACACCACATTCCCGAAGGAACCTTGCCAAGACCTTCCTTTTATGAGCACGGCTACATTGAACTGGATGGAAAACACGGACAATTTTTCATTGCCGCTTTGACCATCTTTTCATCCAATGCGATGGTAGCAACCCGGGCGGGCTTAAACCCTACCACCTAGTAGGGGAAGGGGACCTACAGTTTTACATGGATTCCGAACCATTGAGCAGCTCGCATTCGTGACGAAATGCACTTATCGAACTCGGAAAGAGAAAGACAGTGGTGCATGTCGGTACTGAACCCAGGGCTCTGGTACGCTAGGCCAGTCCCCGCGCCACTAGGCTACTTAACATATTTGTTTAATTGTAATCTAAAACACCATCCCAATTGGCAAGTCGATCGAAATCTTATTTTAAAATAGATGTAGGGATTCCCTTACTTCCGAAGAATTCGGAATCGTTACGTAGAATAGAAAGTCGCAGCGTGTCCTGCATCTTGATGAATGAATTATAATGCTTAATGAGTGCTCGCCGCGACACACGCGATAGAGGCAGGGCTTTGGCTAACGAGTTAATGAAATATGTAAACGTTAAGGTGCGACCGGTTCCAACAACGAGGCCGGAAGGACGGGAGGGGCGACCCAAACTCATCCGTAAAGCGGCAATAAAAAATGGACTGACGGCAGCAGCGTGGGCCAGTCAGTTCGCTTACGAATTCGGGAAGGTATACATCGAATGTTTCTTGCACTATGTATATAACAGCAACGCGGAATAGGCAGGAAATGCACCCGTTCACTGTCGACTTTCCAAAAATCAGAACCTACCGATCCTCTAGGTCCTTTATCTATAGGGTCGGTAAACCATGGAATGTACCCTGCCGAGGTTTTTCCCCCAAAGTACAACCTGGGGTCCTTCAAACATGGTGTGAAGAAGCACCTGACTGGCCGGCATGGTTTTCGCAGCACCCTTAATCGTTCGAAAGCTCTTGGCCGTCGTCGGGCACCATAATGGATTTTGGCGTACGCCATATGTCGCGCTTTATTTAAAAAATATTTGGGATCATTACTTGTCCTCAGAAATCGTTGGCGTATCGTTGAGCTGACAGGCAGACGCTACCGTCAGTGTATGTGTGTTATCTCTAAAAGTGGTTATGCTGGCCGTACACGAATGAGTTTCGTTCACCGTTGCCCACCTTCCTCGCTCGATGGGTACTAAGCATCAGGATCGGTTGCAGTGGCCAGGTGTAGTCTCCACTCGGCCGTTCCGTAGATTAACATTTATTTGAAATTATATGTTTTAATCGATCTCAAACAAATTCAATTCTAAGTTTGACCTATCTAAATGTATGCACATGTACAAAATATTTGGTTTTTTATTTTATAAATTTGGCATAACAAACAAAGAACAACATACATTCCGAGCACCGTAATGCAGTTGGAAATAATACAAAAAAATCGTCATGGATCCAAATTATATTGATTAGAAATTAAAGAGAACACAATCAAAACAACAACAGAATACATGTATAGTTAAACGATAAAATCGTAAGAGATACGAGAGAGAAAAGCAAGTCGTTAACATTATATAATGAAAAAAGTAAAAATAGACTAAGATAATTATGATAATAAAAATCCCTAGCCAGCTTGCAACACGACAAATACAAGAAAATATTGTAAGATAATAAATCGTTAGCAGTTCTATTGATCCAATATTTCAATAAGTGGCGGACAGTGCGTCTCCCAACTCGCCCGCTGTATCCCCTATGGTTGAGAATTCTCCTGCCATTTCCCCGGCCGCAATAAAGGCCTTAGACAAGAGTTACAACACTTTAAAATGTATTTTAATAAATTTGTAATGGATGCCTCATATCACAACTACTGTCATTATGTGAGCCCAATACTTCGTATTGTCGAAGGAGCTGGGTGCCATGTCAGGACCTTCCCTTTACATGAGCACGCTTGCATTGGAAGGGAAGGAAGTATTTTTTAAATTATATTCCTAAAGGGGTGAACGGAGCAGATATGGTTTGTATGGGGAAATGTTTTGTCTCGTATGCGTTCCTGAAATATTCACAATTGGATTGCGATAAAACTCTGGTGAGCGGTTGTACGCTCCCTCGCCGAAGGTTTCGGAACACAGTTAACCGGGGCCCGCTCGGGTGAAAGCTTAAAAGACCCTACCGGATCTGGGAACCTCAGCTAACTCAATGTAATGCATCCATTATTTATGTGATGATAAACAACCCAGACACATTTAAGAATGTGGTTCCACACAAAGTAGATGATCTACTACGAGTGACTGGTCGTTGGTGTGTTACATATTCCGCTATAAAATGTTCTATAGTACCATAAATATAATAGCTATTTTCTGTCTATGAAATTGGCCCTTAAATTAGAACCCATTATTGCCTAACGACTTTATGATACGGTTGACGATTCTGTCCGACATCTTTGATCAGGCCGCCTCAAGAAAACCGTGCTATCCACGAATAATAATCATGCCTCAGGCTCTAATGCTATCTCAATAGAGTTCAAGTTGGTAAGGTTCCTCGTCAAATACTTTAAATAGACTGTCTAATTTTGTACGAAAGGTGAGCGTGGATTTATTTATAGACTCATAAAAAATATCTGGGGTCTATTTAATTTTCCATGAACTGTAGTTTTCTGCATATTCACGCGCGTAATTTAAATGAATACAATTAAGACATCATGTCTGCTCCGGAGAGATGGCTTGAATTTATCCTTAGCATATTTTTATTAGAAATAAGTATATATAAATGTTGCATGGAAATCCTTAAGCTTTACATCTATTTTTATATGTTTGTCTGAGTTTAAACTATTGCAGTATTAATTGGTACTGAATGTCACGGAACTTACATACAGAAACCATTGAATATTTTCAGTAGAAAAAAAACCGACCCTATTTTGCTTGTAATATTGCAATGCATGTTTAGGTAGCAACAGACGGTACCGTAATCCTACGGAATTCCCTTAAAAAATTCAAGTGCCGCTTACTAATAAAAAAAAAGGACAGCCGAGACACGGGCGACACCGCCCAGTTCGGTTATACTATATAAATTGAATGTGTAAATTCTACAATTGAAATGAAATAAATAAATAGATAGAATTATGTACATGTTCCGTAAAAGAAAAAGCACATAAGGAGCAATGTGACATCCGGAAGATGTAAAGCTTTTACGTCTTTTTTAGATCGAATTTGAATACCAACTAGATTAGTCTCAGCTCAGAGCTTCCGGAGATATGAGACAATACAATTTGAATGCTATGACACAATCAAGTTTATACTTAATAAATCCGCTCGTATTTCAGGATCTTTTCTTCTTAATCTTAATAATCTTAATAAGACCTGTTATATTGATCTAAAAGATCTAGCACTAAATGTTCCAGAGATATTACACAAAGCAACTCTTGCAACATGTACGGCAAGAAATGTATTGTAACTATTTAAATTTTGGCAGAACCATAAGTCATACAAAATCTTGAATTATTAAAAAAAAAATGCGGTCACTGTTTTCAAGTATGGAACGTGGAAATTGCGTTACGACTCATGACGAAGTTAGGCCTCCATGCGAAAAGTCCCATCCGAAGGATCGTCCACAAAGAAGCTTCGCTTCAAAACGTTTACAAGTACATACCTAATATGATAGCTATAATTTGGGTAATCTGATCCAAATTACAGGTATCATATATTTTTATTTATTGCTTGGTAACGCATCAATGGTCTGCCATCGTGGCTCCGTTACAAAACCGGTTAATTCGAGATCTGATTCGAAACTTATGGCCCTTGACCATTTGTCAGATCAGCCGACCGTTCGCTTTCTCACGCTCAGACTTGCGAAGAAGTAATAAACTTGATAATTGCTGGATTTTAGTCTATGAGTATATATGTTTTGACTTTTTGTTGTGAACGCTAAACCAGAGTCCCATTAACTTATGCATTCAGCCTTGGAGGTTGTAATTCATTACAATCCTGTTTTAATGTTATTGGTCTGAAAGTAAATAAAGTGTTCTTAACTCACTTTTGCTCGATGATTTATAAGCCTTCGAAGCGCAGTAGTTAATATTTAAACATAATCCCATTAATAATTTCGTGCCTGCGAACGATAAATTCAAACCGCTAATGATATCGTCTAGAAATCTGAATTACAAATTAGCAAATTTATACACTAATTGTTTCGACAGACTAATTGTGCTCTCGGCTTGTAACACAGGGAAGATAACAGCGGTTTCATATTTTTAAATTCATTACTAGGATACTGTTTGAATTGAGCTGTAGACTCAGCGCAACTCTAGACTGCAATTTGTTTTAATCTATGCATGCAATATCTTACTATTACCCATTATGCGTTGGGAATACTTTAATACATTTTTAATAACGACCGTCAATGAATGAGATTGTTATAAAATTTCCTCACATGATTTTCTGTCTTGCATTATGCCCGCTGTATGTTTCTACAACATGCGATTTCTATGCATACGAGGACTGGTAAAAATACTTTGAATATCCGAATCACTATCAGATAGATGCCAGAGGAAGTTGGTGTCTCAATCAGATCTTGTTCATCGATTATCACCAGCAATTTGAAGATGTCTCGAGTGGCCTTCAAAGTCGCGCCAAAATGGTTAAATCTTCAACCTAAAAAACATGCACAAGAAATTGTTGGATGAAGTTACTTACGACCTCTAATGTCTCAAACGACATGGAGAACACAAAGGGCTAATCAATGGAAGACGAGAAAGCTATAAGGCCCAAAAAGCACGTCAAGTTCGATCAAATTTCAAGGTTCTCATTACTATTTTCTTCGATTTCGATGGGTTTGTACACCACGAATTTCTCTAATTTCATTGCATTCGTGAGTTGCCTTTACTACCCACTCAAATCACTAACAATCCTCATATCACTAGTTATATTATATCCAATTTATTTGCATGAATTTGTGCATTTCGATGAATAAGAGAGAGGTGGTCTATTAAATGTATTATATATCCTTGAAACATGAGGGTTCATTGTGTGGGTTCACAAAAAAGTGGTAATACAGAATACTCGGTTCTCGGGAGTCAGAAATCGCACCAAAGATTCGCTTTTTATAACGCGTTTAAAGATATAATATATGACTAACTTTAGTCAGTAAAAAACCTCGTAAGGCAGTTTGTTAGGGTTCCTAACCTCAAAAGTTTAAGTTTATCTGTCCGTCCTTGTGTCTTTTTTTATGTTAAGCGCGGCATATGGCGTACGCCAGGATCTAATGGTGCCCGACGACGCCCATGGGTTTTCGAACATTCAGGGGTGCTGCGAAAACCATGCCGGCCGGCCAGGTGCTTCTTCACACCACGTTTGAAGGACCCCAGGTCGTAATTTGGGGGAAATACCCCGATAGATAAAGGATCTAGAGGATCGGTGAGTTCTTATTTTTGGAATGTCGACTGTGAATTTGTGCATTTCTCCCTGTTCCGCGTTGACCTGTTCTTGTCTTTACACCCCTCTGTTCTTCCTATCGTCTATCTGTCAAAGCAGATTTACTCTAATATTTCACATTTTAAGAAAAAATCTGATAAAAATAAGAAGGTGAAAAATTATGGTCCGGAAGTCTTGGACCATTGTACATTACATGGCTATATATTGATTTTTTTTTATTATAATTTTAGGATGCTTCGGATATATTATGTCTTGTATTAAAACTAAACTTTGCAGGACTTACTAAATTAATTTTTATTTTTAGGGTACCGTTGCAAAACGCAAAAAAAGTATATCGGTTACGAGCATTTTGTTCCGAATTGGTCTCCTGTTAACGTTTGTTTTATATAAAAATACCAGTATAGGTACAGGCGACGAATACTTTTTTAAAAAAAAATTACGTAGATTTCCGAAGAACTAATTTGTGTTTGTATAAAATTACAAAATAATAGTCAATGATGGGACTCCCGGCATGTGAACACATTCTCGCTTGACCGGTTTTTTATTTTAAATTGATAAAATATTTTTCCGGAACCCTTTCTCTATGGGTCAAACTCAATCTTGACCTGGTTTTTAATCCAGCAACTGAAGTTGCTCATAAACATAAGCAGTTACCGAGAGTACATATGGGTAGCAACAGCCAGCAAGCTTGTACAAATACATTCTACACTTTCAAGGTGGCCGTTAGAGCATACTCGCTAATTTTCGAGGCAATTAGCTCTTCAGAAGGCCTCTCGGCGCGAATTGTGCTAGCCAATACAAACATAGTTCGTAGCGCTGCCAATATTTTATTTGATCTAGTCGGGCTCAGTGTTGTTTCATAGGTTGATAAATCCTCCTCAGATTGTCACCATCACTATCTTTTATCCATGACATTGATTAATCAATATGGTGCAATTTGTCTCGACTTCTCTCATATTTAATCCCACTGCTCAACCTATAGGTAATTTAGCGTGATACTATCACGCTAAACTAGCCTTTAATGAATAGGAAGAACTAAACTATGTGTGGAGGTAAAATGCATTAAAATTGGTTAAGCAAACTCGTTCAAAGCAAATAGGCAGGCAGGCAGACGTTGGAGTTTTAAAGATTTATTAATGGTTTCGAGCTCTTTTTTGGGAATATCGGCATTTTAGTGATAACTATTCTACTTGTTTTTTCAGTGCTTCTGGTTAAGAAAATTTAAAAAACCTTAGCACTTAGGGGTGATAACAGGACCCATAACTTTTCTTCCGTTAAATTAAACTCACATGAGTCTGTATTCCAGCAAATAATCTACATCCTCTTTGATAATTAATTATACTCCTTGAATATTTTTATGTTACTTGAATACATTAATAATGATTCATGAATACAGTTAACGTGCTAACTCACTTCCATGTACTTATTACGCGTTCATTTGATGTACGTCCGGTCTTTAAAATAAAATACAGTTCCGCTTTGATCCTTGACATGGAGTAAACAAAGCTTGGAGGAGGAATCTATTAGAAGGGAACCATTTTTATTTCGCACATGCAGCATTACCAATAGAATTAAAGTGAGTGGACAAAGCTGACAAAAATTTCGGTATTTTTTTATTACACAAGTACAGTAGAGAGTCGATTATTGGAACGGCGGTCATAGGAACGACCGCTTATCCGACCAGCCTAAAAGTAAACTAAAAAGATCTCTGTCCAAAAAAAGGTCTGCGATCTGGCTGCTCTTTGTTAGAATAATGAAGTGATCGAGTTCCATACAATGACTCGTGCCTGTTTCTTTAGTCAAATGAAGAAATATGTATTGTACATACTATTGATATTAGTTATACATATTCGAAAAACATAATTAATCCATCGCCCTCCTAAACCACTTCAACGCCCCCCCCCCCCGTACCCCCCCTATAGATCACTAGCGCCCGCAATTCATTAAGTATTAAAGCATCAGTATAAGACTTCTCTTCTTTATTGGGCCTTCAACATTAGACTTCTATTTCTCTATTTTATTTCCTGTCGCCCTGGATGACTTCTCTCGACTAGCATCGTCTCTTGAATTAAAAAAACCTGAATGAAAAAGACACATTTAAGAGTTGGTTGAATTAATATGCCAGCCACTCCAATAATATTCTTTACTTCATTTCGTGCTACGAACCGCTTACAAAAGACTAACCGACTTTGAGCAGTGACGACTTTTTATGGAGCCAGTAAACCCGTGACCCACTTGAAGATGGTCATGGGGGCCGTACCAGGTATCATTTTATGCCACTACAGCTTTGGTATGCGCACGTGTGTGGTTCGGTTCGACCTGCCATGTGCAGGGACGTTTTTGATAGGACCTATGATTCTACTAGGTATTGAATTACACGTAGCTCATAGAACATGACGGTATTTATTGTCTGCTTAAAAATAAAAAAATAAATGGTACGACCTGAGAAATAGAAAAGGTCTATTTTTTCGATAGCAAGCAGGAAGTTTAAAAGATGCTATTTTTACCTTTATTATCCTCGATCATCGAGGTAAAGTTGTACTGGGAGCGGTCGGGAGATGGGTTCGACCGTTGAGAGTAGCCGTGAATCGGGATCCACGTAATACTGTGTAGGTCCTCTTCCTTACTTATTAGGGTTTAACCCGCCCGGGTTAATTCCATAGCATTGTATGAAAATACAGTCGAAGTGGCAATTAAAATTTGTCCGTGTTCCAGTTCAATGTAGCCGTACTTAGAAAGGGAAGGTACTGGCTTGGCACCTAATACCTACGGGAATGCGATTTGTTAGGCTAGTTTTAGAACCTTCTTTGTGGTATTAGCCACCCATATATAGTTACGTAAAAAAATACAGTCGAATTGAGAACCTCCTCCTTTTTTGAAGTCGGTTAAAAAGTACCTTCGAATGTCAAAGTTAAACTAAGGCGACGAGAAAATGGAATCGCTGAAGTCAAGACTTTACTACGTGCTTTCAGAGACCGATCTCTACAATGTATAGAACGTGTCCATGTTTCTTGGTGCCGTAATATCCATCGCATAGTCCACGCGCTCACACGTTAAGGGCCTGGTACTAGCCAAATCGCAAAGTTAGACGAGGCACCCCAAGTAAACTAACTAAGTCTGACGATTATAAGTGTCATCCTTACAATATATGATTCCTTGTCTAGGAATCGAATGATTTTCGTTAATGTATGTTTCCTTTTTCTATACAAAATACATTGCGGAAACAGTGTCCATTTCCGAACTTTTTTGACTAAATGTAGAAATCTAAAAGCAAATGGAATTTTTTGTTTATGCATATATGCTGTTTTGCTTATATCTAGAAATCGAATGACTTTCAGATTTCTAATGAGAAAAATCAACTTTTTTTATTTTTATTATTATTTAAATAAATGATGGAATAAAAAAATATTAACAATCCATTATCAGTCTGGAGTTCTATTTGGATTTGCTGAAGCGTTTCACTACATATTATTACATTTGTTAAAAAGTGCATTTGTATGGCGCGAGTAGTTGGCTAGTCCTAGCGCCTTAAACTTTCATTCAACGCAGTCACAGTGGAGTAGATGGCACGTCAGTAGTATTTATTTGTTGAACTGTAATTAAAGAAGCGATTCGTTCTTGCTCTTTCCCAAGAAGCTTCCCCAAGTATTAAAGTTTCCTTGGATACTGTTCAGTTAATAGGTATTAACATTTTGTTGCTGTATAGTTTCAGTTTCTTCTTCATATATGGTTTAATATATCAGCGCATCACGTAACTGTGACATCCAAATAAACCACAATAAACTATGAAAGCATACCTACTAACGTATGTGCTCACCACCAGCTTGCCTCGCCCACCGTTAACCTAATCGCGTGAGCGTTCTTTTGCGTCGATTTTAGCAATGAGTTTGTATTAAAAGTAAATATTTGCAGCAACATGGAATTTAAGTTTATTGTTTGTACCTCAAGATAATTTCTAGAAATTTCCGACATCAGTAATTGCCGTTTTAGCCTGTGAACCTTCGGCTTCTACCCAACTCCCCGATCCAATGTTTTTTGGTACTGTCAACTAGGCGATAAGGCGGTGCAACCATCTCGTGGTCTAGCGGAAGCGTTTTAAAAAAAATCTTGTTATCTGACTGTTTCCTTCTATATATTGTGACTGCTCCGTCTGTAGTGAGCCGACGAACCTGTTAGCTGTTTATTCACAGCAAACGAGTCCGTTTACAGTTTGCATGTCTAATTGATCGCACGAGCCGCCCTAATTAGACATTAGGCGAGTCATAAAGCGTTTTGTGTTGCCTTGCCGACGCAGCCCGAGAAACTACGTGTTCCTACGTGGTTCTGTCTGTCATGAATCAACGCACGATCGCCAAGGAAATACCAGTTTTATTTCAACTATTTCAAGTAATAAAATGTGCCCTCAGTGAATTAATCTAGGTTGAAGTAATGGTGGTATAAAAGTTGCCAAAAATCAAGTAGTGTTTTTTTTATTTTCATTGATGTGTTTTCCTTTCAGTATAAGAATTCAATTATTACGTATATAGTTTTATGTGCCCTCAAGTGTAACTCATATATTAAACTTAATTTTATAAAAATACAATATGTCAACTACATTTGATAATATTAGTATTTATAATTTTGCTTGTACATAAGTAAAATCAATTAATGTGAACAATGAACATAAAAAATGTTTGTTTTTTTTTTCAGGTAAGAAAAGCTGTTTATACACAATGACGCGGTAAGCAATCGGCGTTGAAAACTAAAGTATTTACTGTTACTATGATTTAGTTATTTTCAGTCGGCTTGGACGAATTAACTAAATGGGATTAAACTAAAATTATGTTCGTTTCAAAAACCTAGCAGCAATTTTTCTTCCTCTCCTGAGACGCTTACCCTCTTTTAAAAATGAATTTTACCAAAACTTTTCGTTTGGCGGGATTTATGTATATTGAAATTTCGCATAACACAAAGTACTCTGTTTTTAATAACGCGCCCTGTTTCAAACAATTTACCTAATTTGAAAGATTCTCACGGCCGAGCGCGAAGGCGACAGATCCTTTTCTTGAGACAACCTTTAATGTGTACAAAAAAGAATCCTGCTATCATGTCAAGCGAATTAAAAATCCCAAGTTAACCGCGTAAGGTCGCAAAATGTTATTTCTGACTGAAACGTAACGTTTATATTCGTTAAATTCAAGGCCTTCTTTTATATTTGGATCATTTAGGTCAGCCACGAAACATTCGTAATCGAAAACAATGTATATGTAGCAATAAGTGACAGTAGTAGTCGTAACGTATGGCGCCCAATGATATCTGCTTACCTCGTCGGGGAAGCAGCATATTTGTTTACATGTGAATATACTTTCTGATCAGATTAATTATTGTCCGGACAGTTCTGAAGCCCTAGGGATGCCCCAGTACTAATGGTTATTATTCAATTTAAGTTTGATAAAATTGTGTCAAAATAACAACTGAATTGTATTTTTAAAAATAATGTAAGCTGGCCGCGGAAAGAAAAAGGTAACCTTTAGAATACCATATTTGGTTCTATTATGGGTAATTTCTGAAATACCGAATACCAGCTTAATAATTTTAAACACGTAAGACGATAGGGATTACCAATCTATTCACTCTTATAACCACCACACAATATTATCAACCTTTAAAGGTCAAATTAATAATCCGAACAATACCTTTATGATTCTGCATGCGTAACCCATCGCAATGCAGACAAATTTGTTCACGTAAACACTCCTCGACTCACCAGAATTAGCATAACCAATTGATTACGTCGACCCCGGCCCAGCATCAGTCACAGCCGTGTTCTCGGTTCAAGGCGAGCCGGCGTCAAGGTAGACAATGGACCGGAAGATAAGCCCGCAACACACCTATTTCGTCAAACCAATGTATTGATACCTTGGCGGAGCGATGTTATAAATCCTGTGAATAAGTCAAGACAAGATAAACTAAAAAAAACCGGCCAAGTGCGAGTCGGACTCGCACACGAAGGGTGCCGTACCATGGTACAACATTTAACACAAAAAATCACGTTTTAGGTTTTAGGGCCCCCCTTTAATTTTTATTACTTTTTAATTTCACCAATTTTATTTTTGCAAAATTAATACACACTGTGAAATTTTAAGTTGCCTACCTATTGCGGTTCATGAGATACAGCCCTGTGACAGACGGACGGACGGACGGACAGCGGAGGCTTAGTAATAGGGTTCCTTTTTAATCCTTTGGGTACGGAACCCTAAAAACGTGGTCCTCCGTAATTTCAATGCATATATAATGTTGATTATGTACCTCCGAGTTAACCTTATTGCTCACAAACATTCGTCTGATACGTATGTGTATAGACATGAACCATATATTCCGGGAGGTCACATATTTGGTCACGATAAGGTAAATGACTGAATCCGGGTTCATATATTAGAGACAAACCCTCTGATGCTAAATATATCGGTATGTCTGTGCCAAGTGGTTGCGTTATCTAGATTGGCTATATTAAATATATGTTTGTATGCACCTGTTGATGAATATGCTGATTGTCTAGAAACATTGATACTTATTAATTAAGTTGGGCCATCCCGCTCAACTCCCCATACAAACGGGGAAAGAAGATCACGCCCATATTTGAGCGGCTCGTAGCCTAGTGGCGCGGGGACTGGCCTAGCGTACCAAAGGCCCGGGTTCCATACCAACTTGCACCACTGTCTTTCTCTTTCAGAGTTCGATAAGTGCATTTCGTCACGAATGCGAGCTGCTTCATGGTTCGGAATCCATGTAAAACTGTAGGTCCCATTCCCCTACTAGGTGGTAGGGTTTAAGCCCGCCCGGGTTGGTACCATCGCATTGGATGAAAAGATGGTCGAAGCGGCAATGAAAAATTGTCCGTGTTTTCCATCCAGTTCAATGTAGCCGTGCTCATAAAGGGAAGGTTCTGGCATGGCACCTAATTCCTTCGGGAATGTGGTGTATTGGGCTAATATCATAACGGTAGTTGTGTGATATTAGCCATCCATGTCAGATCGCATAAAAAAAAATACTTGTCAAAGATCCCAAATTTTGCTCAAAATAGCTTTATTTGATCGAACTTGATGTCTGATGACCGTTGGCATTGTAAAATTGTGTTTGGTTTCTAAGTTATAAGGTTTCGTATTTTACATCGACTTATATAAGTTCGAATTTTTCGCGCGTTTTATACAATAACTTTGGAGGTGGTACGCAATGATAAAGTAAGAACATCTTAAAAAGATTAGTCATCAGGAATAGCTTATTTGATCAAGATTTAAAATCTTTTTGGGTTTTTGTATATTTTGACTACAGCGGTCGTAGTATACTTTTAACTATAAGTCGTTTTATTATTAAAATTTTCGTAAATCTTACCAAATCATACACTATGCACATTATTTTTATTGTGGACATGTTGCATCTTCCTCATCACGGAGCCTGTCTTATTCTTTGAAACAGAGAAGGTCCCCGAGCGCAACAGCACGGTTTTGTACCGTGCCCGCGAATGAGTTAGTCCCGCCGGGTTGGTCCACCTTAAACAACAATAACCAGTCGGTTTTTTAATTAAATACTTAAATATACCTAAAGTTACATCTGTAACCTTAATCGCCTATAACTACGAAATGCAACCAAAAATTTGTCTAGTTTTGGTATTACTAAGCAAGTATGTACAGATACTTTCATAAATCGTTATTTGCAGCCATTTAAATTATCATATATATTTTTTGTCACAAGAACTACTTTTTCAGGCGCCTTATCTAGGTAACGCAACCACTTGGCACAGGCAGACTGACACATTTAGCTTCTGAGGGTTGGTCTTTATCCTGTGAACCCAGTTTCAGCCATTTACATTATCGTTACCATTTTTGTCGCAACCTCCTAGTCGAATACTCATCGCAAAGCATACATACACTGTGAGTGTGGTATTAACCATCCATGTCCAGTCACATAAAAAATTGATTGTAACGTCGAAAATATTCTTTTCCTCGAACATTCTTGTGTTCAGAATTTTCTCCGTTTCCTTTTATTGCTCAGTCTTCTTGTTTTCATATAATCCTAATCATCCCCCGATAAAATATCCAAGATGTTACTAAAAATCGTGTCCAATTGCTTACCCGACCGATCCCAAGTTAATGGGGAGCGTGCATAGCAGTGACTGAATATAAAATTTGGAGAATTTCGACCAAGAAGTAATATTGACGAATCTGAGTGTGATGTAATGAAGGAAATTAAAAACTAAAATGGACATTCATCAGCAAAAACTTGAAATCCAATATTGTTTAATAAAAAAACCTGGAAGAATTCATCGATCTCATATGACGCGATTCCCGCTGCCCCCACACAGCCTCTTCCACTACATTAAATTACACACACTTGCACGCACACGCCGATGCAGCACACATGTGCCTGCGCACGCGCTCGGTTCAGCGACCTCGCGATCAGCTGCTCTAGGCCGACCGCGTGTCGCCTACCTACCTCCGGCATGCCAGCGCCTACAATAGGACGTTGCGACCTTCACTGTCTCCAAGCGCTCGTGATAATCCTTCAGCGTAGAACAACCAAAGAAGCTTGTCGGAAAAAATATTTTTTTGGGTATGTAAATATGCTTCTTGAAACTTAAATAAAAACATGAAAAGAGTAAAGCCGCAAACACTATTTTAAATATAGTCAGTATTGAGAGTAATAAACCGGAAACCATTTCACTACCCGCCGGATAGTTTGTTTAAAGAGTATCATGTGCTGGACGTTAGACAATGTTATATGAAAAAACTACTGCTTTACTATCACCTTAATTAAACCATTCACCTACTGCATACGACAAGTTACTAGAAATAACTTAGCATCTTTATCTTTCAAAACAGAATTTGCTAACAGATTTCATTACCATTTAGGCCCGAAACTTTACAATAAAATGTTTTCAATATTAAAAGATAAAACACGTAACCAAATAAAATCTGAAATAAGAAAATATTTAATCCAAGCAAGAGTAGCTTCAGAAAAACTTTTAAATGATTTTTACAGATATTATATTTGTATGATGATAATGTATAGTACCTTTTTGCAAATAAACTCACTTACGTACTTAAGTATAATATTTTCAGGATTGCCGTTTATTGTTTTTTACCACCATAATATCGATTGTTTGTTGACTCGACCAATCGGCTGATTATCCACGCGCGGTTTATTTAGCCGACTGAGAAAATACATGAGAAGCGTTGCAATCTGCATTGTGCGAATCATCAGTATGGATGTTTTGCATTATTATTAGTGATGCAGCAATTTCGTTTTTTTTTAGTTTTCCTACCTACGACGCTTACCGACGCAGGTAGCTCGGTAAGAGTCGAACCCGTTCAACTTTTTTTTTAATTTTAATCGAATACATACATTTCCAGTAGCGGATATCGAAGCACTTTGCAGCGGTCTCGCTACCCCGTATCAACAATATTTGGTATCTGTGCTCGTAAATATATTTTCTTATCCTATATTATTACCTTGGAAATCGCTTCGCCAGACATACTATTCAAATTCGATTTATATTTAATACCGACTTACGAGGCCATCACGAGCGAATGCATTTCCTATATTTCGAATAGAAACTTTATTTTGAAACGCTGCCGACCTTATTATTTTGGTTTGATCTCTCGCCGGTAGCTAAAGATCTCATACATTACGGGTCGTTGACTCGCGAGCATTGCTGAATCAGTACAAATAATTACCACACGTCCATTTAAAGAATTTCCTGCTTCGAAGTCGCGGTCGGGTCTTCTTCGGCGAATTCCAGTTTTTGTTAAAGATCATCGTGGGGACCTGCTGAGAAGTGCCGCCAGCTGCGTGTCTGTTAGTGGGGACGGAAATTGACAACTGAAGTTATTGTTTCGTACCATGATTGTGATAATAAAGGCTAATTAATTGGAAATTTCTATTTTAATGTAATTTGATCACACAATCGATGCAAACACGTACCTTTCGCGTCTGACTACTGGAGGCTGTACACATTGGTTTAAATGTTGTTTTTTTATAAATTATGATGACTTATGCCAAGTAGTTGAGTAAACCACTACACTGCGAGCCTAGGCCAACCAACTTCAAATAATTTTAATAATTTTAATAGAAAACGTTACATCAACTTAAATAAACCATATTATTGTATTCTCATAAATATCTTTAAATATACTCGAACTTTTTCAACTAATAAACTGCATGAACTATAAATATGAATGTGTAAACTGGGGAACAGTTATGGCGTGACTGTAACACAAGCATCCAAAATTTACAATTTATAATATTAGTGGAATTTATAAATTCTTGTTTTACTCCAATTGTACTAGAATCTAGAAAACAATGCACGGGGCTTTCTACGAGTTTTGATTCTCGAAGTAGCTGACTAAAGTATCGACATAACTTTACAAAATGTTAATGAAAAGAGGTTAAGGTTTTTATCTCAACCTACAGATAAATGAATTTAGTCGACTTTCTAAAAATCCAAAACGGTCGGAGAGTTTAAATTTTCTTATTCCAAGCTGCAATACTAAAAAATATTGGGTAATATTGTTCCTACCTCCGAATCCATTATGAACAAGTTAAATTCCACGCCGTGACAACCTGTCCCCATACAATGTAATGTAATGAAATAGCTGTCTCTCAGAAAATTCATGGCACTCGCAAATCCGTTGCGTCAAAGCTATTGTTGTTTTTTTAACGAATGCGTTGCTGACGGAAAAACAATTGAGCGTATTTTTTTAGTTCGTTCTTATGTGAGAATGGACGAATTTGGTAACATTCATTGGTGCCTTGTTGTTTTAACAAATTATGTGTTTCAGTTTAACACTTTGATTTATAAAATGGAAGCACAGAATACCGCGATCAATAGATAAAAACGGATTACAGACTAAAATAAATAACTTAGAAGGTTATTTCTTTCACGTTAGCCGGCGCGGCACTATTTTCTAAATTTTAAATGAACAACATTAGAACTTTGTTCCTTGCTAACGAACCAGAATTTTATTTAATGATGCATCTATAAAATCCTACACAGGAAGCATTTGCGTTTATTTCCAAACAAAATAGAAAGCTTAAAAAAATATGTATTATGTGTCATTGCTTGAATTTTAAGACAAAGTAATAAGAAAGACTTGGGAATTTCGATATTCCGAAATTTTGCATATGTAATGCAACTATGGCACAAGTAATAACTGAAGTGTTACATTGAAATATGGATGAAATATCCACCATAGACAGTTATTAATGAAATCAAAAATATCCCGTAAACCACCCTTAAGTAGAAAACCAAAGCAGTCCTATATTTTGTTCGAGTATTAATTAAAAATATCTATGGTGTAATGTACAGTGCGTTCAACAGCTATCTAACTTAGAACTTTCTTTTAGACTAGATTATAGGAAGTTAAGAAGTATATTATCCTATCCTACTTCCTACTAATATTATAAAGGGGAAAGTTTGTAATAATGGATGGATGGATGGATGTTTGTTACTCTTTCACGTAAAAACTACTGAATGCATTTTAATTAAACTTCACAATAATACCGCTTATACATCAGAATAACACATAGGCTACAATTTATAAAGATATTGTGCCCAAGGGCTTTAGAACCTTCACGGGGCTGCGAAAACGATTCCGGCAGCTCTACTTCACACCAGGGGGAGCGAGATCGTGGCGGGGGCGGAAGCGGGGGCGGAGGCGGGGCGGGCGGTCCGACGCGCGGCGGGTGATGGGGGGGGGGGGGGGGGAAGAAGTCGCTCATGGCTGAGTGCGCTACCCGAACACAGGCAGACGCGTGAGGGCAGACGTCATTGACAGTTGTGTCCGTTTGGCGAAATTTCAAGGCACTCGCGATTTGTTAAAACGCATTGTATTTAAAGTAATATACATAGGCCCAAGGTTAGTTATTAGCAGGTTTTTTTTTTTTGGTTAGGAGTTATACGTACAAAAAGCTATTTCATTTTAAGTTTAATTATATAGATAGGTTACTTACCTGTCAATTTTAACGAATTACTTCGTTTCTATTTAAATTATTATAGGTTGTGGGTAGCTCAGTAATTGGTGATTTTGGTTGTTTTGCTTCATTTATGAAAATGTGAATAACATAACAGCAATCATATTGTAAAATCCATACTAATAATAAATCTGTAAGGATTGTTCATGGAGTAAATTGCTTTGTTTTATAAAATATTTCGTTTGAAGACTTTATTTATGATACTAAAACTGAATTGACGATTTTTAGACGAAAGGTTCTGGCGGCAAATGATTTTTTTTTTTTAAATTGGCAACAAATGTCAACGAAGCTCTAAATGGGAATTATTGGATATTTCTGATTCAATCATGCTATTTCGGCTCGAACGATCTTGATTAAATTTTATATATGGATACATTGTTCTGGACCAGTTTGATCCTATTTTGAACCAGTCATGTGGGCTACTTTTTATCCATGAAATAATTTAGCCGACACTAACCCGACCGGAGCCGGGTACCGCAGCTAGTGATACTATAAAGGCCAATCCACACACATGTTAAAGTCACTGCACATACGGCCGTACGTTGCTCATACAGCTGTGTGTACGATGCGCAATAGTTAACTAATATTATGATAGGGAGAGGAGCAGCCACTCCACCCTAGAGGCAATATTTGACTTGGCATCCGGGCGCCATTTCGTCTCCCCCAGTGTAAACGCAGCCGAACGGCTTGTTTGTGCTGAGACAGACGAGTGCGATCGCACCTTTTTGAGGAATCTTGTCCTGGGCCTGCAGCGGGAAAAACAGTACATCTGAATGGTTATGGTTTATGGTACATTCCATTATAAATACATACATACCTTCACGCCGCTTTTCCAGAAGGGTAGAGGCAGATATGATAAAGCGTCATACGGTACGACGACAGCACACCTATTTGACTTCATCTACAGGCATCCATCTTTTCATACATGCTATATAATTACGGGTGCTACGTATTACGAGAAGAATAACATCGATTTGGTCGCGGTACGTTCTTTTAGGCCGCCCGGCACGACACTTTCGCTCACTTCTGCTCTGTATTTATTTCGTCATATTTTCGTCATCCATTCGTTCCATATATCTAAACCATCTTAGCACTCCTTTCTCGATTATAGTCACAAAATCGACATTAAATTGACACTGCTCTCTACCCCAGTTTAAATCATGTGCATTATTATTTGTCTTTGTATTATCTTGTACTGAGATAATGATAAATTAGTTGGTGAACCGCTGTCGAAGCGTGTGGACAGAACCGCAAGAAAGCCGTTAACGCGTCGACGTACGACCAATCCGCAGACGGAAGTAATGCGGACAGTGCGGTCTACTGAGCACTGTGCCTCGCGAACTGATATCTGCATAGATGTACGCCTGGAATGTTCTCTCGACCCAGGGAAAATTTAATTTCATGTCGTAAGAAATTGGAATTCGCTGGTTGGGTCCACCAATCGGCCGTTTTGTCGCAGTTAGGTATATCGGTGTAAAGTTAACATGAAACGTAACTCTCTTTATGATTTAAGACGAGTTACAGATGTTGTAAGTTCGTTGAGCATTATAGGTTTCATCTAGATGTATCCTGATGAAAAATCTAAAAGTAAAAATTATGCAGAGATAGCTCGTGTTGTTTATTGTATGGTTCTTATTTATTGTATTCGATACCTATCCTCTAAATGTATAACTACAGGCTTGTATTTATACCGATACATAATTTCAAAATACTCTCTTTTTACCATACTATTGTTTCTTACTGGAACCCTATTATTACAGTCTTGTTGCTTCTATCATATCAGTGGACGACTTTAACATACATAATTTAAATGTATATTTCAGTGAAGAAATTTCCTAAATTCTCAACAAAAGCGTAATCAATACAAATGGGTAAATTGTGAAGGTTTTTGCAATTTTTATGTTGGGGCGCTCGAGTTCGGTAAAAGTTGAGCGGTAATTAATTTACGGCGCCTATCGGACAGACTGTTTTATGATGGAAAGCTTTACTAAAGATGTTTTTTGTCGACAAAGTTTTACTTCGTTTCGTATATTCAAGTCCACATTTGTGAGTAATTAAAATCAATTAGTTTTTTTTTATGTGACTGGACATGGATGGCTAATACCACACCTTCTGTCATGGTATTAGCCCAACACACCACATGGGAACTCGGTGCCATGCCAGGACCTTCCTTATATTGCACGGCTACATTGAACTGGATGGATAACACGGACAATTTTCATTGCCGCTTTGACCATCGTTCATCCAATGCGATGGTACCTAGTAAGTAAGGAAGGGGACCTACAGTTTAACGTGGAATCCGTACCACGGCCAGCCTCTCTCAACGGTCGAATGGTCACCCATCCAAGACCAGACCGGCCCCAGCGTTGCTTAACTTCGGAGAGCGATCGCCGATGTGTCGCGCCACTGGGCCAATGAGGCTGACAAAATAATGCCGGCCTCATAACAATCATATTATGGTGTCTAATCCCTTGCCCCCAAAGAGTTTTTACGGTAATGGCAAAGTAACTTAACAATTGAAAAAGGGAAAAATGTGCTATCGTTTAATATAGAATTCGTGGATTAAAGCCGATTTAGTTCGTCGTCGACGGTAAGTCCGTTTTTAAGGAGAAAAATCAGTGCGCACACTCAGCGCGGTCGGACCTCGGACGCGGTCAGTCCACCTGGCCGAACGACTGACTCAAGGAAAATTACAGTTCATTCGAATGCGCTCGCAACGCTTCGTTCGCTATGATAAACGTAGATTCTGTGATTAATCGATAGACAACGCTAACAGTAAGAAGAAGTATTAACTGACTACCCCTCCGGGGAAACAGTGTGACGGTATGTATATACGTATAGTTTAAGAGACATTCCGAAGTATATTCTTTTTTATTACTTTATGGACAAAGATACAACATGCAGTTTTATGAAAAGATAACATGAGTGCAATTGTTATTCTACAGTTTACATAATAGTCGGATGTGATAGGCTGCCTGCCAGGGACTAGGCTCTTCCCGGTTGCCAGCTAGTTGATCTATATAGATTCGTATTTTAAAGCATGTTTAAAATTTAGACTGCTATATATTTTTATTATAATAATTGAATAAATCTCTAGTCTTGACGACTAATTGAAGCGATTCACTCATAGAAGTTTTAATATAATATATTACACATAATTAAAATTATGAGGTGGCGGCGCGTAAAATTTAAACGTAATTCGAAGCGAACGCTGGTTTCGCACGTCGGATAATCTACGTTTTTCGAAAATAGAATTTTCTTTAGATGCTTCGTTTCATTAATTAATGGGAATAGCAATGGCCGCTTGTGCTTACATTTGTTACTGGAATTAAAAAATAAGCAGACATGATTTCGTTTTTATTTTAGTTTTACTATACTTATATAATATAATATAATATAGATATTTATTTAGTTCAACATAATGGTTAATTTACAAATGGGTAACCGTACACTTAAAACTATTTTAACCAGCGACGTGCACGCATCAGTTTTAAGCAGCTAGTGTACATAAATAAATGAAGGAGCCACCAGTGAGCATGCTTAAACATAATGTATCCAAACGTATTTGTATACATGCTTGAATAGACACAATCTTCTACGAACTATTCTCACTGTCTAAACATAATTATTTTACTATTATTTTACAGCCCACGACCTCGGTCTATTTCGCTATTCAATCACGTCGTATAACACTTTGATATCACCTTATTGGAGTTGTACGACGCCAATGTCGTTTTAACCTTAATCCCAACGTTGACGGAGTTTCGAAACGTAGCTGTTCATACATTCTCATTTGGGTCAATTCCATCGCGTGTTTTCTACGCACGTGTGCATGCTCCAAGGCTCCGTTGTGTCACCGCGGAGGCAAGATGCGTCGTAGTAACTCAACTCAAGTAAATCAACTTACGCTACTCATTTCTCGAAAATCTACATCTTTTTCATGAAATCTCTTTGTAAAGGTACATAAATTAAACTTACATATCTCGTATTGACTTGAGAAAAATAAGACGCCTATATGTAACCGCGGTTATCGGTACTAATTTAATTAAGGTTAGCAATTTGGTGGTGCGTTTCTTAATCACTGCGGTGAAGTGACTGGCCAGTTTGTTGCCGCCCGACGAGTAGTTTAATGCACATGACCACCGAACTTACCCACTGGCTACTTGGCGTTTCTAGGGGGCCCACCACATTTACAAATAATATAAATGCATATAGTGTGTGTTAATTATACACATATATATACAATGTTGTTTGTTGTACATGCGGTTTAAACAGTGCAAACGATACGAGGTATTTCAAATACCGATTAATATAAATCTTACATGTTTAAGCTGTGGGTGAAGCTTCCTATACTGACAATAGCCGCCGGGCTATTACCATATCATTAGCGGCATTTACTTGCCCACGACATTGTCACAGTAGAAATAGTACAGAAGTAAGAAAACTGTGCTGTTTGAAGCGCAGCAATAACACAAAGTGTTCGATTACATTTTAAGACCGTCTGTTACCAAGATAGATATTATGAAATGGTAACTTATGAATAATAATGAAATTATGCAACATTTAATTCTTTATTAATTCATACAAATTATAATCATGCTACTGTAAGAGCGAGGCTATTTGATTGGATCTGCAGGTTTTTTTTCCTAATGCATCATAGCACCGAAGAAGTGGCTTTTCACGCCTGGAATAGATCTAACTGGAATAGAAACAAAATAGGTGCACGCCAACGA
Organism: Incurvaria masculella; assembly: GCA_946894095.1. Classification (NCBI taxonomy): domain Eukaryota; kingdom Metazoa; phylum Arthropoda; class Insecta; order Lepidoptera; family Incurvariidae; genus Incurvaria; species Incurvaria masculella. The sequence goes on along the minus strand of OX335641.1, from coordinate 11,182,454 downwards.
ATGTCGAACCAACGATTTCCGAATTGAGAACCGTGGCCCAAACCGCTATACCACGAACGGCCAGTCATTGCAAAGTATTAGCACTAATACTAGGCTGTCCTACTGCGTCTTTTGATTACTGTTACGTGGCGTGACCGTTCGTCTTTGTAAACGTTCCCTGCACAAATTGAGTATATAAACAACCTTTTAAGACTGTAGATCGAGGGCGATGACGCTATACTGATCGCCGTATTTCTTGGCATTCTATTGTGTTTACGTATCTTCGTAGCTACAGTGTAAACACACGTGCGCAGCTTATTTTCACGGGCACATAGATAGGCATATTGTGTTTAATTTCTTGATTTTTTTTTTGTAAGAACTGTTTTTCCTAATGTTTGGTGGAGCAAAAACCTTTGAAACTTGGAATTCAATATTATTTAAATTTATAAAACAAATTCTCTTACGTTCCGAGAGGAAAGTTATAGATTCTATTTACGCACTGATTACGCAGTATACAGGGTGTAAATGACCTTCGATCCTTTTTTAAACTACAATTCAATTGAACACGATTTTAATGTTTTAATTTTTTTAACGATGCCTTTAAAATTTGGAAAATACACTGTTTCGACAGTATTCGAATGCAAATATCTCGTAAATTACTAGTCATATTTTCATGATTTAGGATAACACGTCGAAAACTCCATAAGCTTGAAAAAAGGATAGGCGCTCGTTTACACCTGTATATGATATATGGTTGCCGTTCTCGTACGCATTTTTATTAAAATTATTTTCCATACGTGTTCTCAATGATGCAAACAAGGCAAGATTACCAGCGCACTGAGGTATATTTTCTACACGATTGGTTCTTAATAAAGCTAAATTATCTGAATGCTTAAGTAGGCATTTACTGGTTAAGTTAATCACTCAATTGTGGATCTTACGCACGCCACAGCTCTCGCTTGCGTAGAGATATCGCACTTCGGTGAATACGTGAGCTTGCAAGTCAAGTCTAATTTAATTCCACAATATGTAGATGTCCATGCAGCTGCTTTATTAGCTATGCAGGTAGCCTAAGCACTGACACATATATATAGGAAAGGTGGATTTGGTTATGAGCTAATCACTTGCAAATGTGTAGTTACATGGTGCTCTACTATAGGCAACTGAGCGTGCACATGTATATTAAAGTGACGGTGTAGACATACACGGTTTTATAAAAATATGTTTGTATTTTATAATAATGTAATACATACCACAGAAAGTGTAGATTGCAGTTATTTTCGTAATACACAGAGTTATAATGGCTGAATATTTGCAGATAGAAAAAGTGAAATTATAAATACAGGACTACGGCGGTACAACTTCCGACCGTATGGTTTAGCTATGTGGACGACCCCTTCGCAGTCATGAAAAGTGAGCAAAATCATCTGGATTATTTTTTCTAACACACGAATGGCCCACACCCATGGATCAAGTTCACAACGGAAACAGAAGACTATAATTAGCATATTAACATGTTTAGTTATACGGAAGCCGGATGGCTCACTGCGGGTCACACCGTCCTACCGTAATGATATTAGCCCAATACACCACATTCCGGAAGGAATTAGGTGCAATTTCAGGACCTTCCCTTTGTGAGCACACTGGCACTGGCCTGAATGGGAAAATTGTCGCTTCAACTATAGTTTCATCCAATACGGTGGATGGGCGGTCTTACCCGTACCACGTAGGGGAAGAGGACCTACTGTTTTTTTATGAGTTCCTAGCTATAGAACAGTTAGCATTCGTAACGCAATGAACTTATCCAACTCAGAAAGAGAAAGAAAGTGGTGGATGATCGAGTCGAGGATTTGAACCAATAACCTCTCTAATTTAAGGCAGGTTCAAAAGGCTTTACAAAATCCGTTGTAGCGGCGCGCTTACACAGAGATATCAAAACACATCAAGACTGGAAAAAATAATGAATTTTACAAGTCGTTCATATGTAAGAATGTCCTCAGCAGCGGGGGTAATCATTAGGCATCATCAACAATTGACAAGAGCATTAGACTCTCTCCATCTTGGTCACCGCTGCTTGCTTAACATAGACCGAAGGACACACAAGTCACGGTGGCACCGTGACTTACTGTTAGTGATGTGTGTACGGAGCCCACGTGTCTATTATACAGCAAGTTGACATTCTAGCCGCATGCTCGCAGCAGCCGAAACCTACCCAGCACCTATAATCTTCGCAGCCGGCGCCCGCCAATTACCGTTCGACAAGACGTAATTCTGGGGCACTGAAGTGCTTTTGACCTGCCTGTCGTGCCTGACGATGATTTCGGGGTTGGAGGTGAAACTAGTTCGCTCAGTGCGGTTTCGCGCACCGGAATACCCTAAATGAGACATATGTTAACAACAAAATTTGCTACAAGCTTAGAAAGGTCATATCTTTGTATTTGATCAGTGCTACACATTGACATGTTTTATGTTTTCGCCTCCATCTTGCCTTTTTTTTTTGCATTGTCCAAAGTGCGGTATCTGTTCGTGCCACCGCCGACACCCGCCGGTAGCGGGCCCATGCCGTAAGTGGCCAATTACTGTTCCCGCTATCGATCAGCGGGGTGCCTCCACAAAACCATATAATTGGATCTGCCTCATTGAACTTTTTTTGTCCGTTTTGGAGGACCTCTTTTTTAGAATTGCTCACTTTTTTTGAGAAAATGCGTGGGAAATGCGCGCGTTAAGAAGATTGTTTATTTGTTGTCGGTTTTGTTTAGATGTGCGTCGTTTATATGAACATCATGTTTTGAAGTTAATGTGAATAGATATCAACTGCTTCATTATTCCTCATGCCTTTCGCAAATATTTTCTTTTGCTGCGCATATAACTATCACAATAATTATAGTATAATAATGAATCTTGTAAATGTTGTTAATATAATAATATTTTATCTAGTCTAAACAGTGTGTAGCCTTAGAGGGCTTTAAGGAATGCAATGTGGCTTTATGGATTAAATAATGAAAAATATATAGCTTTATAACATAACAAATGCTTATCAGGTGCATTAGAATTACTAAAGGAAAACGAAATTTAGTGCAAGCTTTGTTTCCTTTTCGCCTGCTACTGGCTTCATGCAGGTGTTCAAAACCTGCCCAGTGTTTCTACAACTAGCATTCTCCGTGCATTTAACTGCAATTATAAATATAAATCTCGACGAGACGACGTGAAAGTCCACTGAGCATAAGTGACGGTCTCGGAACTGGTCAGACACTCTTAACACAGAAATACCGTCTCCATATTTGTCGTGACCTCAGCAACGAATGCGGACCAAGTCTTGTACGGTGTGCTCTGTGCTAGCGGTGCACGAATGCACACAGATATGCAGTTTGAATTGCTTCCGTGCCATGAGAGCTATTACTTTTATGGTTTTGTTAGCTCCATAAAAATATTATATTGAAGAAATTAATTTAATGCATACATGTACAAACTCAACAGCTTTTGCCTATTCATGGACATAAAAAAAAAACATAATTTGCATTCAACCAGTTAAGTACACGCATGAGCTTTAAACGGTTAATTTATGGGGCTACGACAAAATAAAATGTATTTGTGAAAGAAGTGGGTTCCATAAAGATTCAATCGATCTATTTCAACCCTCTTAACTAACACAGCGAAAATGGAGAATTGTTTTTGATCTGACCTCAATAATTTTGCTTTTAAGAAAGCTTATTAGCTTCTAGCTTCTTCTGGCTTTGTGCACTATTTGTTAAGTCAAGTGACAAATTAATTGCAAGTAGGTATGTGCTGCTTACTATCCTCGGTATAGACAGGTGATTAGCGAGGTAAGTTGGCACATGGTTTACTCAATAGAACGCGCAATAGAATTGACAGCTGATCTCTCGACTCAACTAAACATAGTGTGCACTCGGCCGGCCCGTACACTTAGTAAACTTACATATTCATACTTGTATAAAAAACAGTCGTTTGGCTCGCAAACTAGTTGCAATTAAGATGCCGCTCTTTGTCCCATACGTGTAATACCGTAAGAGCGTCCCATCTAAATTAATTTATCAGATCATCATTAAGTAGCTCGAGCTGTCAATAGTTTGAGCGAGGTGTCGTTAATTGCTGTGAGAAAGCCAACGGCTAATGCAATGCTCTTGAAGCAGTGACGTGAGGTCAAGTATATTATTTGTACTCGTTGATCTCTCGTGGAGTTATTCCCAACGGGGTTACACTCTTTGTCGCCTGGATGTTCTGTGTCCGAGAAACGGTAAACGTTGCTATGTTAAACTCGCCGCCTGTAATGCGCTTTACACTTACTTTGATTAATATAATTATTAGATTAGCTCGTTATAAAACATAAAAATATGAAACGTTGATGAAAACTTTATGGCTTTATGTGAAAGGCACTCCCTGCTGAGTTATTTCTCCTGAAGCATAATCTGGGGTCCATCGGTAATTCAAGAAAGACCTGGCTGACCGGCATGGTTTCCGCAGCTCCCAAGTAAGTTCGAAAGCCCATTGGCAACGTCAGGCACCTCTTACTTGAATACATTTTGGACAAGTAATGCGTAAAATACAATGTGATTTTGAAGGGATTATTTTTTACTAAAAAAAATGTTTTACCTGCGCGTTTAAAATTCTCGTGCCATCACACAATCCCGTGGAGAAATCTCAGCGCCGCAACCCGGCAATATCCCTTTAATCGGACTCTCTCGAGTTCGAGCGTCTAGTCCGACGTCGCCGCACCACCGAAATATTTGTCAATAAATCCGCTCACAATACGCCGCCCCCACGGCGACGAAAACTCCATCATTTATTCAGAGCGCCGGCCGCCGCCGCCGCCGCCGTCGTTCACCCTTCGGTGCATATTTCATGTTGCACGAGATTCCTCCGTGCGGTGACGCGCCGCGCCCGATCGCGGCGGGATGACGCGTTGAGGGAACCCTGTAAGTTTCGCGGAGACCGACCGAGTTGTGGCCACCGAGGGGGCGGGCCGCTCGTTTGTAACTTTTTATCAAGACATTTGACGCAAACTTCGTGAAACCCCTCACTAATAACATATATTATGCATGATAGGGGTTGATATTTTCATTGAACCTTTTCGTTTTTCTGTGAGTTTTTAGTCTACGGATGAGAAAATAAATATAATCATAATCTATGGTATATATTTTTTTTGTTTCTTAATCTCCTTTATTGCATTTTTATCTTTTTCATTGATAATTTTCCTATTGTTTGGTTAGGAAATAAATGTTTTTTTTTTTAAAACAAGGAGCCATATTTAAAATTTCAAGACTCCTAAATATCCCAGTAATTTGAATGCCCTTACAGATTTTCATACGTATTGTTTATTAATCTCTTTGAATATTGCGTGGATAAAATATTCAAAAACTGTGCCAACAATTTGGCACACAAAACAAAATGGCTGTATTTGTTTGCGGCGAACTGTGGTATCAACACAAGCGAAAAATAATTCCCGCTATCGCTAACCCTCATGCATGTCTTGATGAGCGGGTTACGCAGGCGCATGCGCCAGACGGAGCACTAATTAAGAGTCGACCGGACTAACTTGAGCCAGGCACAAAAAGCGACGCGGTAAATAAATCAACGCGAGGGCTAGCCGCCATCGCATTACGTTCCCGCAGGAAGGTAAGAGGGGAACAGAGGCATCATCCCCATACAAACTATAATTACTATTTATTTAAAAACCAGTGTTCCACAAATTATATTGTGTCTAATATCAGGCAACGAATATCTAATTCTACACGTTTGTTGTTGTTTTGAAATATCCACACCTGGTCAAAAGACAGAAACAATTAAATCTTCTTACGTTCTTTCTTTTCCAAATGGTTTGACACAGGATATTAAAAAAAAACACTTACAGAAGATATGTGTTGGCTGATATTAAATACCAAATATCAAGTAAATTGGAACAGTGGCTATCCATTTTAATTTTCATTTTCATAAGCATCAGACAATTTTTTGGTTAAAAAAATATTTATTTTCTGGAAATAATCTATAACAAATAATATTTGATTTGTAATTTGACCTATTTGTGAGTTCCTACGCTGGCCAGAGTGAGCAGTTGCTGAATTTCTGTTCATGCGAAATAAAGTAAAAATAAAGGGACAATATGGACTGTAATAATAGTAGCGTCTCGTAACCTAGTGGCGCGGTGACTTGCCTCTTGCCCTCTGGGTTCAAATCCTGGCCCGTCCATGCATCTCTTTCTTTCTCTTTCTGAGTTGGATAAGTGCATTTCGTCACGAATGCGAGCTGCTTCATTGTTCGGAATCCATGTAAAACTATAGGTCCCCTTTCCCCTACTAGGTGGTAGGGTAAAGCCCGCCCGGGTTGGTATCATCGCATCGGTTAAAAAGATGGTCAAAGCGGCAATAAAAAAAAATCCGCGTTTTCCATCCAGTTCCATGTAGCTGTGCTCATAAAGGAAAGGTTCTGGCATGGCACCTAATTCCTTCCGGAATGTGGTGTATTGGGCTAATATCATAACGGTAGTTGTGTGGTCTTAGCCATCCATGTCAGGTTGCATAAAAAAAATCGAGTTTAAGGTTAGTTCAGTTCATACCCCTATGGATATGCTCGTGGTTAAGGGTTCATACAATTAAACTTGTCTCCGAATTGTGTTCCACCGTTGCGTTTATAATGTTTAGTATTCCTCGAGTGCATTATGCACTCACAAGCGTGACTGCGTTCACTTTGTGTCTCCCCGCCGCCCCGCCGCCCCGCGCACCGCCGCCGCCGCGATAGCGCAGCGCTTTGTTAAATATTAAATTTGAAAGTTGACCATTTGTCTGGTGCAATTTGGCCTTTGAATGCGCTGCGAGGGGTGAACTTTTTAATTTACGACCGGAAAGTAAGGTTTAAATATCACTAGTCGCGCGCGGCCCGGTGACAATAACGTTTGATTTAGTTTTGGAAAATTCCGCCGCTTCTATTGAAAAATGCATGTGAAATGTGTTCATGCTCATTTAGATTAGTTTACTTGAATTAAGTTATTAATGGTTGACTGTGATTAACGCGTATTTATTGATATATTACAAAACTAGAAGTCAGTCGTTATCCAAAGGCAATGGTTCAATTTAAATCCAACGCTTAACATCCCTGCTAAATGTTGGAACAATCTGATAACTGTAACTATGTTTTTATTTATTTGTTTGCTCTTGTTGAGACTTGTCGCCCTCTTCACTTCCTCTATCTCAAACGCCCGTCTGCCATTATTTAGCCCTGCACCAACGCAGCGCCTGTCCACCCGTCATATTAGTGTAGTCCCGTTCTAAATCTATTTTACGAATTCATTTATATAAAAACTAAAACTTTGTATGATTGACAAATACAGGAAAATATGATCCAACTTTTTATTTGCACATATACGTTATTAACCTTATTAATTATTTCCCATTACTGTCGGGATTGCCTGTATGCAACGTTGAGGGTAGGATGTCCTTAAAATATGACGTAAAGAATCAACCGGGCGGCCGGAATGGCTTTCGCAATCCCCAAAACAATTGGAAATCCCATTACCTTCGTCGAGCGCCTCTGAGGTGAGGGCATGGCGTACGCCATATTCCGCCCTTTACACTAAGGGCCGAGTGCACGAAAAAACAAAAAATCAAAATCAACGCTAACGTATGCTTAAACACGTCACTTTGTATGGACAGTATGGAAGGAACTCCATGCGATTCACTAAAAGTGACGTGTTTGAACATTGATTAACTCAGCCCTCTCTTCGTGCAAGCTAAGACAGAGGCCATGTTCGAAAGGCATTACAATATATGTCATTCCCGAAAAAAATAACGATTATAAAATAAAAATTCAAAAAGATCACAATAAAACCGCAAGGATTGCGTAACCTGACCTATATTTGCGGCTTTACAGAGCGAACGAAGTCAAGGTTCCGTTTTGATGTATTATTAACGCAAGCGCGCCGAGCGCGATCAGGTGTGCGCGCCTCTGTCAGCTTGTCACGCCGGCGTCAAATCAACCCCGCCGTGACGTCACGGCGGCGGCGCGGCAACGAGATTGCGGAAGGCGCGCCGCGTCGCTCCTGGCTAAGGAATGCGTAGTTATCTGGATTGTATTATTTGGGGGGTTCGAGTTGACGGGAGCTGTGTATTGCGTGCTTGTGTAGTCATGTTTGCTTTGAAGCGTTGGTTTGGGTGTACCTGAGTATTATTTACCGTACTATTTACTTTAGTCACCCGTGGTGGTGAGTACCGCTCCGCATCATTCACATACAATATTATATTATTAATCCTTACATAACGGGCAGACATACCCGTTAAGTTGCATTGATTCAGAAGAGGAAGTTTTAAAAATAACTTCTTTATAGTATGTTGTTAGGCAGTAACTATGTAACATCCGCCGCAACTACAAAATTTAACATTTCGACTATTATTTTTCAATTTTTGCTTCGAATTAAATAATTGTTAAAAAATTAATGTAAAGCATTTTTTTTAGTTCATGAAAACCGTAAAAATGATGCAGTGTGGCGTCAAAAAGACTGGATTAAAATATAAATTACTTTAAAAAGTATATTACATCGAAAACCATAACAAATATAAAGTTACAAACAGCTGCTGTACATACACATATTATCTTATTATATAAATCAACAGATTTATAGATATATTTAAAGAAGTCACCATAATACTGAAGAATAAGATTAAATGTTCGAGTTTTGACATTCACATAATAACGATCGCGCACGGTCATCGTGCACCGTGCACATTTGAGCGCACAGAATGTAGACCCTCCATAGTGTTTCCCGAGGTAACTGTGGCACTTGTCCGTTTCTGTTTCGTCGCCCGCAGGCGTGTGCATCCGCTAGTCGATGCAGAAATTGCACCCTGCCGGCGCGGCTGCGGCACCGGCTGCACTCCGCCCATTGCCATTGATCTCTGTCGAACATTGCGCCATCACCACTACTCGACACACGCAGATCGGGCATCAAGTTCGTGAATAATCAAACTTTTAAGTCGCATGGTCTATTTTGCACCTGTTTCTGGTAGTTTATGGAGTTCACATAAGAAAAGGAATGCTAAAACATAAAATTACGCCCGTCCCTGTTTTGCTATTCCCTTGAGGTGTTCTTAAATTCTAGGCTCGCTTCTTGATACTGAGCTTGCAAAATAGTGAGAATTAAATTGCGATCCAACAATGTTTTCCACAGCGTTTCTATTCGTGACTGACAGGTGCCACAGATATATATTTCTTGTGACAATGCAGCCGATTAACAAAACCATATTTAAGTTAGTTTAGGTTAGGTTAAGATTTAAATAAGATTAACAATATTTAAATCTTGAAAATGTTAGCTGTATAGATATTTTTATCTCTTTTGTAGCATAATAAACTGATATGTCGTCGCATTAAGCGCATGCGGTCGAATTGAATGACCCCATGCACAACTGACCCGTCGACGCGCTCAGCGCTCGTCGCGATTACAGCTCCCGCCGCAACGACCGCCGCGCGCGAATAATAAACCCGGAAAAGTTTAAACGAATTTATCAGATCATCATTAAGTAGCTCGAGCTGTCAATAGTTTGAGCGAGGTGTCGTTAATTGCTGTGAGAAAGCCAACGGCTAATGCAATGCTCTTGAAGCAGTGACGTGAGGTCAAGTATATTATTTGTACTCGTTGATCTCTCGTGGAGTTATTCCCAACGGGGTTACACTCTTTGTCGCCTGGATGTTCTGTGTCCGAGAAACGGTAAACGTTGCTATGTTAAACTCGCCGCCTGTAATGCGCTTTACACTTACTTTGATTAATATAATTATTAGATTAGCTCGTTATAAAACATAAAAATATGAAACGTTGATGAAAACTTTATGGCTTTATGTGAAAGGCACTCCCTGCTGAGTTATTTCTCCTGAAGCATAATCTGGGGTCCATCGGTAATTCAAGAAAGACCTGGCTGACCGGCATGGTTTCCGCAGCTCCCAAGTAAGTTCGAAAGCCCATTGGCAACGTCAGGCACCTCTTACTTGAATACATTTTGGACAAGTAATGCGTAAAATACAATGTGATTTTGAAGGGATTATTTTTTACTAAAAAAAATGTTTTACCTGCGCGTTTAAAATTCTCGTGCCATCACACAATCCCGTGGAGAATATAACAAATAATATTTGATTTGTAATTTGACCTATTTGTGAGTTCCTACGCTGGCCAGAGTGAGCAGTTGCTGAATTTCTGTTCATGCGAAATAAAGTAAAAATAAAGGGACAATATGGACTGTAATAATAGTAGCGTCTCGTAACCTAGTGGCGCGGTGACTTGCCTCTTGCCCTCTGGGTTCAAATCCTGGCCCGTCCATGCATCTCTTTCTTTCTCTTTCTGAGTTGGATAAGTGCATTTCGTCACGAATGCGAGCTGCTTCATTGTTCGGAATCCATGTAAAACTATAGGTCCCCTTTCCCCTACTAGGTGGTAGGGTAAAGCCCGCCCGGGTTGGTATCATCGCATCGGTTAAAAAGATGGTCAAAGCGGCAATAAAAAAAAATCCGCGTTTTCCATCCAGTTCCATGTAGCTGTGCTCATAAAGGAAAGGTTCTGGCATGGCACCTAATTCCTTCCGGAATGTGGTGTATTGGGCTAATATCATAACGGTAGTTGTGTGGTCTTAGCCATCCATGTCAGGTTGCATAAAAAAAATCGAGTTTAAGGTTAGTTCAGTTCATACCCCTATGGATATGCTCGTGGTTAAGGGTTCATACAATTAAACTTGTCTCCGAATTGTGTTCCACCGTTGCGTTTATAATGTTTAGTATTCCTCGAGTGCATTATGCACTCACAAGCGTGACTGCGTTCACTTTGTGTCTCCCCGCCGCCCCGCCGCCCCGCGCACCGCCGCCGCCGCGATAGCGCAGCGCTTTGTTAAATATTAAATTTGAAAGTTGACCATTTGTCTGGTGCAATTTGGCCTTTGAATGCGCTGCGAGGGGTGAACTTTTTAATTTACGACCGGAAAGTAAGGTTTAAATATCACTAGTCGCGCGCGGCCCGGTGACAATAACGTTTGATTTAGTTTTGGAAAATTCCGCCGCTTCTATTGAAAAATGCATGTGAAATGTGTTCATGCTCATTTAGATTAGTTTACTTGAATTAAGTTATTAATGGTTGACTGTGATTAACGCGTATTTATTGATATATTACAAAACTAGAAGTCAGTCGTTATCCAAAGGCAATGGTTCAATTTAAATCCAACGCTTAACATCCCTGCTAAATGTTGGAACAATCTGATAACTGTAACTATGTTTTTATTTATTTGTTTGCTCTTGTTGAGACTTGTCGCCCTCTTCACTTCCTCTATCTCAAACGCCCGTCTGCCATTATTTAGCCCTGCACCAACGCAGCGCCTGTCCACCCGTCATATTAGTGTAGTCCCGTTCTAAATCTATTTTACGAATTCATTTATATAAAAACTAAAACTTTGTATGATTGACAAATACAGGAAAATATGATCCAACTTTTTATTTGCACATATACGTTATTAACCTTATTAATTATTTCCCATTACTGTCGGGATTGCCTGTATGCAACGTTGAGGGTAGGATGTCCTTAAAATATGACGTAAAGAATCAACCGGGCGGCCGGAATGGCTTTCGCAATCCCCAAAACAATTGGAAATCCCATTACCTTCGTCGAGCGCCTCTGAGGTGAGGGCATGGCGTACGCCATATTCCGCCCTTTACACTAAGGGCCGAGTGCACGAAAAAACAAAAAATCAAAATCAACGCTAACGTATGCTTAAACACGTCACTTTGTATGGACAGTATGGAAGGAACTCCATGCGATTCACTAAAAGTGACGTGTTTGAACATTGATTAACTCAGCCCTCTCTTCGTGCAAGCTAAGACAGAGGCCATGTTCGAAAGGCATTACAATATATGTCATTCCCGAAAAAAATAACGATTATAAAATAAAAATTCAAAAAGATCACAATAAAACCGCAAGGATTGCGTAACCTGACCTATATTTGCGGCTTTACAGAGCGAACGAAGTCAAGGTTCCGTTTTGATGTATTATTAACGCAAGCGCGCCGAGCGCGATCAGGTGTGCGCGCCTCTGTCAGCTTGTCACGCCGGCGTCAAATCAACCCCGCCGTGACGTCACGGCGGCGGCGCGGCAACGAGATTGCGGAAGGCGCGCCGCGTCGCTCCTGGCTAAGGAATGCGTAGTTATCTGGATTGTATTATTTGGGGGGTTCGAGTTGACGGGAGCTGTGTATTGCGTGCTTGTGTAGTCATGTTTGCTTTGAAGCGTTGGTTTGGGTGTACCTGAGTATTATTTACCGTACTATTTACTTTAGTCACCCGTGGTGGTGAGTACCGCTCCGCATCATTCACATACAATATTATATTATTAATCCTTACATAACGGGCAGACATACCCGTTAAGTTGCATTGATTCAGAAGAGGAAGTTTTAAAAATAACTTCTTTATAGTATGTTGTTAGGCAGTAACTATGTAACATCCGCCGCAACTACAAAATTTAACATTTCGACTATTATTTTTCAATTTTTGCTTCGAATTAAATAATTGTTAAAAAATTAATGTAAAGCATTTTTTTTAGTTCATGAAAACCGTAAAAATGATGCAGTGTGGCGTCAAAAAGACTGGATTAAAATATAAATTACTTTAAAAAGTATATTACATCGAAAACCATAACAAATATAAAGTTACAAACAGCTGCTGTACATACACATATTATCTTATTATATAAATCAACAGATTTATAGATATATTTAAAGAAGTCACCATAATACTGAAGAATAAGATTAAATGTTCGAGTTTTGACATTCACATAATAACGATCGCGCACGGTCATCGTGCACCGTGCACATTTGAGCGCACAGAATGTAGACCCTCCATAGTGTTTCCCGAGGTAACTGTGGCACTTGTCCGTTTCTGTTTCGTCGCCCGCAGGCGTGTGCATCCGCTAGTCGATGCAGAAATTGCACCCTGCCGGCGCGGCTGCGGCACCGGCTGCACTCCGCCCATTGCCATTGATCTCTGTCGAACATTGCGCCATCACCACTACTCGACACACGCAGATCGGGCATCAAGTTCGTGAATAATCAAACTTTTAAGTCGCATGGTCTATTTTGCACCTGTTTCTGGTAGTTTATGGAGTTCACATAAGAAAAGGAATGCTAAAACATAAAATTACGCCCGTCCCTGTTTTGCTATTCCCTTGAGGTGTTCTTAAATTCTAGGCTCGCTTCTTGATACTGAGCTTGCAAAATAGTGAGAATTAAATTGCGATCCAACAATGTTTTCCACAGCGTTTCTATTCGTGACTGACAGGTGCCACAGATATATATTTCTTGTGACAATGCAGCCGATTAACAAAACCATATTTAAGTTAGTTTAGGTTAGGTTAAGATTTAAATAAGATTAACAATATTTAAATCTTGAAAATGTTAGCTGTATAGATATTTTTATCTCTTTTGTAGCATAATAAACTGATATGTCGTCGCATTAAGCGCATGCGGTCGAATTGAATGACCCCATGCACAACTGACCCGTCGACGCGCTCAGCGCTCGTCGCGATTACAGCTCCCGCCGCAACGACCGCCGCGCGCGAATAATAAACCCGGAAAAGTTTAAACGACCCGCGAGCTCAAACCGACCAGTTAATTCTGGCGGATTTGCGGCGTTTCCGCGAGAGCTTACGCGGGCGCAGCCGCGCAAATTGAACGCGTCCGACTCGCGGGACGTCCGACGTTTGGGTGCTGAAAGCGCGGCATAATAAAGTATTGCTCCGAAGGTGCGAAACTTATAAACAGACATTTTACTACATTTTCTTATTATTTGTGATTTAGTTTTTTGACAACATTATGCACTTTTTAACAGTTATCGTGAACTATATCAAGTAGTTTTGGGCTATTTTTATCAATGTATATTGATTAATTCGCTTTCTTATCTGTTCGGTATTCTTTGCAATCGATTTTAAATTAACTTTCCGTTGAGCTAGACACTTGAAACTTAAAGTTCGATGTCTCTTAGGCACCTAACTACTAAAACTAAATCGAAATAGATTCTTTGGAAAGAAAAAGAAATTTTCACAGATTGTGTTTTTATTTTGCCGCTATAACAACAAATAGGAAAAATTAAAAAAAAATAAAAATTAGGGGCCCGTGTTTTTTTGTGTTTAATCTTGTATGACGGAGTTCGACTCGCACATGACCGGTTTTTTACCTTTACTATTACATATCCCTTTCGTAAGTTAGTTAGTTGGGCGATTGTTGTCCACACTAAACCTACTCCTAAAGAGAGGTTATTGTACCTAGATCCCTTTCGTATGTACATATCTTTAAAAAAAAATCTAACAAATGTGGTACATATATATACTCATACTCTAAAATATGCTCGAATTAACTCGCGGCCATAAACCATTGAATCATAGAAATACCTTGACGAAATACGTGAATCTACTTTTTTCTTGCATGGCAGGGATGTACTCAAGAGAATATGTTTGAAGAAAGAAAATTCATTCATTATAAATGCTTGATAAAGGTCTTTTTTTTTTTAAGTCGCTTTAAATCGCATTACAACAAATTAATAGATATGTTCACGGTTTGGCACACAAATGAACATTTTATCTGGTGTGCTGATGGATGTATACAGTATTTAAAAAGCAGATTTCCTTAATATTTGTTATTTTGATAATATGGATAATATTTTTAAGAATCTTCAAAAAATATTTGGAAGCCATTTGAAGTGCTAAAAAAAGCCACGTGTTAAGTTGGAGGTTGCACATTTAAAAGAATAATGAAATATAATAGCGGTCCCAGGCTTATTGCAAAATAATAATCGTACGTCTTGAGGCCCACGTCCATATCCAACAGTGACGGGACTCTCCGCACGTGAACACGATCATGTTTGACCAGTTTTTTTATTGCGCTTTCTTTAAATATCTTTCCCAAAATCTGAACATGTTAAAAGTTTTAGAACGTTAACTCAGCACGCTTTAGATCTATGTACAATTGCTATTATACAAGAAAACCGTTTAAAAATATGTTTTAATAATATGCATGGTACTCGTACTTGAAAAGATTAAAGCACATATTATTATAAAGTTTCTTCGAGTTGATATTATTAGCCTTTTATGTTGAGAGTTTTTTGCCTTAATGAGAGTGTTTTCAATTCCATATAGTATTTACTTCCACCCAGCTGATACCCAGAGGCTCGGACGCTCGGCTAATCTCATCTCCAGGCAGCCATAATGCCTTAATTGGAGGATTCGAGGCGACAGCCGCGCTGCGAGACTGGACTCGTGGCGTAGCGCCCAACTCGTGGCGGGCGGCGGCGCGCGCGACGTAGCGCCCTACGCGGTCGCAGCGTCTATCAGCAACGTTGACGTCGTCTACGCCTGGCTGCGTAGCATCTGCTACGAAACTACTGTTGGGCGAGATAATGTCGGATTTTATGACATTCAATGTTTATTTTCTCATGCAAGCGCTATACATACATTTAGTAAAAGTAACACGGATACGTTTTGTTAATGCAGAGAGTAAAACATTTGGACGATAATTGCGAAATTGCATTTTATAAAGATCCAGATGTAGTAGAATACTAGTTTACCCCTATATTATAATTAAGCAATTTTCAATAGGTGGTCCCTAAAATATTACCTAGAATCTAAATTAATTCTGGCATAATTCGACTGACAAGGCACGGCGGAGGTCTGATTCGACAACTGTATACTTTTTATTTGAAAAAAAAAACAAATATAAACGAACATTGTTATTTCTCACACATTTTAATGTTTCTATGTACCATCTCAAGCTGAAAATAAAGAAGTTCAACTATAAGTAACAGTCCTAAATTCTTGAACTATGTAACATGTAAACTGCGAAACAGTTAAATGCTCCATTTGTTTCCATAAAAGGTTGCAACGCACGTGTTCTCGAGAAATCTACGTGACCAACGCTCGTTGCGACCCGCGTGTGAATTCGGAAATCCCGCTGTGTCTACTGTTGGGTGCTTGCCAGATGTTTTTGGTGTTCTTGTTTTGCTAAAAACGATCACGAGAAGGTTATCGTGATCGTTTTCAAACTAATTATTTCTTGCATTTTGTCAAATATGTATTTTTGCTTATGCAACCAGACATGGATGGCTAATACCACATAACCTTTATTATATTAGCCTAATACATCACATTACGGAAGGAATTAGGTGCCATGCCAGGACCTTCCCTTTTTGAGCACGGCTACATTGAACCGGATGGAAAACACGGACAATATTTCATTGGTGCTTCACACATCGTTTCATCCAATGCGGTGGTACGGAGGAGCTTAACCCTATCACCTAGTAGGCGAAGGGGACCTACAGTTTTACGTGGGTTCCGAACCATGGAAAAGCTCGCATTCGTAACGAAATGTACTTATCCAACTCAGAAAGAGAAAGAAAGTGGTGCATGACCGGGCGAGGATTTGAACCCAGACCTCTCGGATGAAAGGCAAGTCCTCTAGCCCCTAGACCAGTAGCTGTGAAAAATATAAGTAACTGTATTACAAGATATTGGATTTGTTCGAAATTAAAAAAGGAAAATACGGATGTAGTTACGGAAGTCTTCTAGTACACTAACCTACACATTAATATATAATACGATGCACGGCTGAGCGGTTTTTTGTTTGATATTTTTTATTTAGTGGTAGTGACAATATACTAAACCTATATAGCATACCATAAAAGAGGATTACAGGTCCTGAAAAAGGAGATTTACGAAATAAACAGTACTTTTTAAAGGGTTTTTACGAAGTTTCGTAAGCCCGAGTACCTTTCAACCAAATTATGTATATAAAGTCGTGAGAAAATGCAAGATCAGATGTCCAAAATAGGATCTAAAAGTAAAGCATTTCAGAACAATATTTTCACAGAATACGTCCCCTTACTGTGCCAAGTTCAATAATTCATAGTGTCCAATTATAACAGGGCATACGGCGAGGCAACGCGATATTTAATAACGGCCAGGATAGCACGAAGGCTTTATTCGGCGCCACCTCGGAGGTCCTACCGTAGAATCTGGCTCGCTTGAGTTTTATGCCGATTTCTTGTACTGGAAATAATGCTTTCTACCGTATTTACTGTTATAGTATATCTTAATATGTTGCCAGTTTTGCGTAAAATTAAAGGATGATAGTAATATTAAAACTTCTTCGTTACCCTTTCGTTTGTTGCGTTTGGAAGTGTTACCAATTTCTGTTTATCGAGACAGATAAATTTCCAGGCAAAAATAATTGTACATTCAATTACTGTTAACCTCGTTTTCCATTCGTTCACTTACTCGACCGTGTCATTTTGATAAAGACTCGGATTAAATATCGAATAGAATGACGGTTACCCTTCCCGTCATATCGCTTCGTATTCCAATCAAAATGTCGAAATCTACACTGCCTAGCCCACAGTTACGGCACCGCTCTCCCTGCGGCAGGCCGTCCATCGATTGAGCAATAATCCGATAATCGGAAACGTGATGCCATCCGACCAATAACCGGCCTGACTTACAACCCGGACCGGTTATATCGCTCTCCATCGAAATACGCGTCTCCTATGCGTTCGCGTTCAATGGCTCGTGTGGGATGTTGTGTCGGGTTCGTTAATGGCGAGTGTAGCTATAGTATTGGACGAAGGGAAAGTGGATCAGACGGCCTGAATGGTTGCGGTAAATGCGTTAGTAGATCTAAAATCGTTTCAATAAAATTTATCTTTCTTAAATTGTTTTCAAAATTCACCAATGTCGTACACATGTATCTCCTTGGTATACACCTAAAATACCGCTTGGAAGGAACTGCCTTTTTCATTACACTTCTTCTTGAGGTATACCTCTTCTCTGATATGTTACTGGGTCTTTAACTGGCATGTATTGCAGGATTTGTCTAGAACAGGGGGCGAAGAATTTGTTAACCTAACTGAAGGAAACCATCATCCACTTCGACGGTAAGGAATTCTTAAATCTTCTAACGTATATATATATAAAGAACTAGCTGAGGTACCCGGCTCCGGGTCAATGTCCTTTCGGACTGTTGTCGGGTTGAACCTAACATTTAATACACTTACTAACTTTTATCCCCCTTTTCACCCCCTTAGAGTTTAATTGTCGCAATTAATGGTCGCCTTTGTACTATTCGAAGGTCCTGACTTTCTCTAAACCAAATTTCATCAAAATTGGTTCAGCGGTTTAGGGGTGAAAACGTAACAGACCGACAGAGTTAGTTTCGCATTTATAATACGAGTATGGATTAAAGAAGGATACTAGGGATGAAAGCTAAAAACCCTTAGCTAGAGCTAAGCACTAACCTAAAAAAAGCATAATATTATACATTTTATTGTAGTTATACTAGTACCACATGTATAGAGACAATATTTATTCAATAGTCATCATTGGTTGACCCTTCGCCATGTTAAGATGACTTGATAATTAAAAATATTTGATAAATTGATAAAACTTTATCTAATCTTAATCTTTATTATGCCACTTAACAATAGAAAGTGAAACTAGAAAACAAACTAAAGGGGAACATCATGTGCTAATAAGTGAGCGGCTCGTAGCCTAGTGGCGCGGGGACTGGCCTAGCGTAACAGAGGCCTGGGTTCAATACCGACATGCACCACTGTCTTTCTCTTTCCGAGTTCAATAAGTGCATTTCGTCACGAATGCGAGCTGCTCCATGGTTCGGAATCCATGTAAAACTGTAGGTCCCCTTCCCCTACTAGGTGGTAGGGTTTAAGCCCGCCCGAGTTGGTACCATCACATTGGATGAAATATGGTCGAAGCGGCAATGAAAAATTGTCCGTGTTTTCCATCCAGTTCAATGTAGCCGTGCTCATAAAGGGAAGGTCCTGGCATGGCACCAAATTCCTTCGGGAATTTGGTGTATTGGGCTAATATCATAACCGTAATTGTGTGGTATTAGCCATCCATGTCAGGTCGCATAAAAAAAAGTGCTTCTTGGTTACGGGTGCTAGGTATCTGATTTTTACGAAGAACTTCACCAGTTAATGAAGAAACTAAATTAATTTTCGAAAACTATTAATTTTATTTGAAACGTTTTTAATTTCAAATCTCTGTTTTTCCTGAGCATATCCAACTCGCATTGAGGCGAAAAAATAAGTACCATATTGATTCAGGAAAAATGGTGTAGGCCTTTGAGATATTACGTGAAGATCGTTAATTATATAAAATTTGCATTTTCTCTTCCAAATATATCTGCATGACTTATATTTATAATGTGATATTGGATATTTTATAAGACACATTCAAGTACATATTCTTTTAGACTAGAGGGATGGGTAAAATGATGAATTATACAATTTTAAACACACAGTATTGAGTAGATAACCCAATGTAACATTTTGTTTGTGTATGTACTTCTTGGGGTACAAGATTCGTATTTTGAATAAACGTATCTTGCCAGTCGATGCATTGTAACCCAAATTGAATAGCATTGATAAAGCGGTTGGCATATATGCATCTTTAGATGAAGCAAACAATGTCTCTGCATACTTTGGAATACGTACTAAATGCAACATGAACGAAGAATACAACACGAATAAAGTTTTAATAGTCTCCTCTTAGCTGTATCACCCTATACTTCCAGAAAATTGCGTGCGATAAGTACCAGAGCAATTTCCGCGATTAGGCACAGAGAAGAGCTTGCAAAACCCTCTCTTTGTGCCTGTAAAAACATTGTCCTACAGAGGGTTGACCGCTCGGACCCTTATTATGCAGCGTATTATCGTGTTTATAAATGAACAGATTGAAGGGACACGTTTGTGTAAGAACAATGTGGAGAAACAAGCAGTTGATTTCACTGAACGTTGTAATCTTTATTTATTTATTTTATATTAGACAGGCACCCTAGGTCGATGTGTTGAAATCGAATTCATAGTCATTGATGTATGAACAGATTTTATCTTTATTTTTTATTTTCGCTATTTCTGTTTCAGTTCACTTCGTTATATTTAAAAATAAAAATATGTAGATAATATATTATTATAATATTGTGTCTAAACGGCTTTTAAATTGATTAGTGTTGTTTGCACTGATAATGTCCTCTGGAAGTTGGTTCTAATCGTCAACCACTCTGTTGGTTATGAAGTGCTTCAGTGTGTTGGTTTTGTGTTAAATTTTATTCCGTTTCAGAGTGAAACCTGCGTTGAATACGCAGTGCTTTGATTACGGGGTGAACATTTTCTTTATTGCTTCACAGTTGTATTTTTCAGTAAGCATTTTATACACTTCTATATTTTAGTTTTTGTTGTGAGATCTATGATTGAAGTGTTTTTTAAAGATATTTAATTCACTTAACGTTCACTAAAAGAAGTCGTTCTACGCTGAAAATGTTTCATCGAAACACTATATATATTTTCATTATACTTGACGTACTATGATGTATTTTAATATTTATAAAATGTATCAACCAATCTGCCACTGTGACCTTTGCTTTTGCTTTATTAAAGACCCAATCACTCCGAAGCGAATATGTGAAGGTCTGCTATAACAATGATTTAGTTTAACTATTCAATATCTCTATTTAAACTTGCCTGCACAATTTAGATGGAAATCCAATTTCGGCTAAAATACACAGCTATAACGCAAACAGGCTGTTTTGTCAACCCTAGCTTTAGCCGACAGGGTTCCTCGAGCAAACACACGACGTCGCACATAGACAGCGTGTCGGGTTGCCACTGCGCAAATATTCCAGATGATATATCGACAAATTCGGTAAATATACCCTTTGATTCGCTTTATAGGAAATTATTTACGTAATCATATATTAATTTTCGAAAATCTATATCTAATAATATAATATATAATTATAATATAAATAATATAAAGGGGAAAGTTTGTAATAATGGATGGATGGATGGATGGATGGATGGATGGATGGATGGATGGATGGATGTTTGTTACTCTTTCACGTAAAAACTACTGAATGGATTCTAATGAAACTTTACAATAATATAGCTTATACATCAGAATAACACATAGGCTACAATGTATGTGCCCATGGGCTTTATAACTTTCACGGGGCTGCGAAAACAATGCCGGTAGCGCTACTTCACACTAGGGGGAGAGGAGCCGGGGGCGGTGGCGGGGAGCGGCGGCGGGGGGAGGGCAGACGTCGTGACTGTTTGGTGTCCGTTTGGCGAATTTTCAAGGCACTAGCGATTTGTAAAACTTAGTACATGTACATTTAACTACCCGGGAATTAGGATTGGCTAAATAGAATTCAGTTCCGCTTACGCTAAGATGGGGCTGTCATACAAACTGCAATGCTATGCACGGCTCGGCTTTGCGGCGGCAGCGCTTACTTTTACTGAAGTACGGCTTGGTATTTCCTGCAACTTTAGGACTACTTGGCATCACGCTAAATCGCCGGAGGAGCGACCAACAGAATAAAATCCTTGAGAACCAATTACTCGATTTAGATGTGCATTGTATCTACGTCCAGCCTGATTCTACTAAAAACTTATAGATTACATAATATATCGCTTCATTACCAGAAGGGTAAGTAGTGAGTCTTAAAGTCTTATAACATGCGAACCACTTACCTGATTTATGTGCGTATTTTATCAATGTATAGCATCTCTGGGAGCAGTCAGGTTCGAGATGGGTTACTGTTTTCGATGTTGAGGCTGGCTGTGGGTTGGAGTCCACGCAAAACTTATCTACGTTACACGTTACTTACTAGGTAAGCAATGTAGCAGTGAAAGTGCAGAAAGGTTCTCGCGGCAAATGTTTTTTTTTTAAATGTCAACGAAGCTCTAAATGGGAATTATTGGATGTTTCTCATTAAATCATGCTATTTCGGCTCGAACGATCTTGATTAAATTTGGTACATGGATACATTGTCCTGGACCAGTTTGACCCTATTTTGGACCAGTCATGTGGGCTACTTTTTATCCATGAGATAATTTAGCCGACACTAACCCGAGCGGAGCCGGGTACCGCAGCTAGTATATACATATATCCAGAGGTTCCACACGATCTGCTAACTATGAATATGTGCTAGTTAGCAAGAAAATTCAGAATTTTAACTCTTATGGTGCATTCGGTAACTGATTAGCTTCAAAGATGTTGAGCGCGATTGCCAAGGAGCTAAGCTCAAGAAATAACAAATATGTATCTTCAAGATTTTTCGTTTTCTTGAACATTCATCTTCAAGAATTTTCATTTTTCCAAAACATAAAATTTTCCAACATTTCAATAATTTACTAAAGCTAGAAATTTCGCCCTATCATATGGTTCCCAAAGCCGTACAAAGGATACGATGTGAGCAAACATATGGCGAGTCTGTAAGTGTACAGTTGCTGGCAAAAGTGTGCTGAGGTGGGTGTTCGCTTTGCTTATGTCCGGGCGCCGCGCCGCCGGGGAGGCGTTGTTTGGGGAAGTTCGCAAGTAGTTCGGAACTGCTAGTGTTAGTTGCTGTTGTTTCAAGGTTTACGTAAGTGTCTGACTAATTTACTTTGTTTCTTTCTGATCGCAGGGGTAACCAAATCGCATTTCATTATTTGTTACCAACCAGTGCCCAATGAAGGTTTATAGTATATATACGTTTGTTAAAGTTTTTTCTGCTCTATTACAATAACAAAATTTTTCCCTTCTGTGCAAAATAGAAAAAGAAATTATTATATTTATTACTCATGCAACTGTTTGTTCGATGAGAATTATTGGACTAGCTGGCTAAATGTGTTTGTTTACATTTGCTTACATATTTGGCTCGAGGTTTCGTCCACCACGCTGCGAACATCTTCAGAATTCCGCACGCTATCTGGAGGACCTCTGACATGTTGTCCATTTAGATATCGACTGCAGGTTGTCAGCCGCGCAGATTGTAGCATGGCATGCTAAATTTTTTTTTTTAGGAATAACAATATTTACCTGCTCGATGTAACCTACTTAGGCAATCTGTATTAGTAAATGTGTGTGGCGCCGTAGCCTAGTGGTTAATGTATTTGGTCTCTTTGTCGGAAGACACCTCTTTAATTCTAATGCGATACTGTAATTTTCATTTAATTTCTTTAACAATGCGGGTCACTCTATGGCTTCGAACCCATATAAAGTGAATATCCCTTTCCTCCAGTAAGAATGTTGGGAGAAAGCACGCCCCGATAGCTACAATGATATTGGTTGAAATATGGTCGCAGCGGCAATAAAAAAATATCCGTGTCATGCATATAATAAGATAACATGGTGCTCATATGAGGGTAAAGACCTGATATGGGACCAAAATCTTTCTGGGACGAATAGAAAAGAAATAATACTTAAACAAATAAATATTAATTTGCAATCCGTTATGCATGTTAATCATATTCTATCTTTACATGTTAAGATGATAGGAATGTGGGTGAGATGCTGTAAGTCGGGAAAAAATACTTTGCCAAAAATCCATAAAAATACATTTTGTCATATTTCAAATTGGTGCATAAATTATTTTTACAATGAGATGCTATCGATACATGATGCAACGTCACTGCCCGTATGACGTTGAATTGATTGTGCATTTCGCGTCAGCGCAGCGGCGCGCGGCGGTGGCGGCGCTCGGCGCGACTGTTGATTGCTCGGATTGCGCCGCCATTGTTTTTGCTGCTCTGTGACAAAGAGTAATACGTCAGCCTGCAGGAGTAAGGATGTCACGAAGCGGATATCGACTGCATCGATTAAATTGTATCCTTAAGGTCGGCCCGTAAGCACCTGAAAATTTCGCCTCCCATACAAACGTAGTTTACTCATAATTTGAAAACCACTATTCCAACTTACTTTATATTTGGTATCTAATATTAGGCTACAAATATCTGTGTCTGCATGCCTTTGTTTTTTCGGTAAATGTATTCTGGGTCAAACCACAGAGAAAACAAAATTCGTATGAAGATTTTCTTTTTGCATTCATTTCATTCGGTTTGGATTTTTCAAAAAAACAAAAGCATGCAGACACAGATATTTGTTATTTGATATTAGATATTAAATATCAATTTAATTGGAATAGCGGTTTCCAAATGATTAGTAAACTACGTTTGTATGGGGAGCATAGCTTACGGGCCGTTCTTAAGAACAATTATTTAGCGACACTATTGACTGGTATACAAAATGTGTTATTTTTTCAAAATCAACGATTTCGATTCCCGGCTACGAAAAACAGATAGGACCTTTTTTGGAAAAAATCTAATGAAGTTTTCGTTTTTATCAAAATCGGCATCATGATTCCTTTGAGTGTTTTTCGCTATTTCTTGTAGTTTCGGGGTTTCTCGTTGAAAGCCCACTTGAAAATTTCACCCTGTATTCAGATTGACCTTATGAATACCGGTACTAATTGAATGGGTGTATCTGTATCGGAAACTAGTTCAGTTAGTTTATGAAAAAGAAATATTAAATTCCGATGTTTTTTCTCGGTCTGCATACATTTTGTTGGAGTCAATTCGTTTGGGTTTTCTGATACTGATATACCCCCTCAAGTGGTGTCAATTTTTATAAGGACACCTGTATAATTATAACTAAATATATCTGGACAAAAGTCTTACGAAGCAGTTATTATAAAGAAAGAAAATTAAAACTGTGCTGAACAACAATTCATCAAACATAACTATTTACAAAAACGTTTTTTAATGGTAAATTATGATTTCATATTTAGTGTGTTCTATGAGCTTAATTTTATTATTTAAAGATTAAAAACTTGAAAGCTTATTTTCACTAATATGCTACATTACTTAGTTTCTAACACATGGTAACAAGTTTTTCTGCTCCCGTGGCGAATGTACCTCTTTCCCCTAATTTCGGCCCACTAAGCGCGACTGCATCGCTGACAGTCAAGCTATCGATACATTATTACATAACAGCTGTCTGCGCTATAATTACGCAACTATGCGTCCGTTTTGTGGTTTGCTGTGCACGCTTGGCTGTTTCGTGAATTTCGGGTTGGCTTAAATCAGTTATTCTGGTAATTAATCCCCATATATTGGCTATCGTAATATTTATTCTGAGTACCTCTTAGAAATTATTTATTCGAGAGTTGTTTTCTTTTTGCTGTTGACGCGAAGTTTATTTTTTATTTTTGTATGATTTTTTTAAAGTCATCTGCTGACAGTCCCAAGGTGCTCATAATAGCCAAATCTACCTTACATCGCCAAACGACCCTCAGCGAGGCACCATACCACCGGATTTACGGACAATTGCCGAGCTATCGAGCTTGTTAAAATTACGTTTGAAAACTTATTTTATTGTTTATAGACATGTCGAAGCAGACCAAATTGGCATGATAAGTTATGATAATTCTAAAGTCGCTGATATTTTTATAGGCGATGTAGTTTCCTTATAGAAGGTTGGGTGCAAAAGATTAGAAAATTCGGACCGGTGCGTTTGGAATGGGTGCAAAAGATTAGAAAATTCGGACCGGTGCGTTTGGAATTATTTAGGTATTTTCAATAATTCGATCTAAAAGATTGAATAAAATATTTAAGTCAAATTTTATGATTGTATGTTGCTTAAAACTTTATTTCCATGTCTTAAGAAAAATTTTAGAAAAATTGCGTTTTGGGAACATAGCAAAACAAAAAATCGCTAATTATAATTACAATAAAATATTTAAGTCTCTAAATAATTGGTTTTCTATATTAGAAATGCTATTTCTGATCTTTTGTATGCTGATTTCGATAAGGTCATGTTGCCGCCGACTCTAATAACTTAAATATTTTATTGGTTGAATTAAAGACAAAAACATAAATAACTTTAAAAGCCAACTACATAGATTTCTAAACTTTTTATAGCAGGTTCTAATGTTCATTCCTAATATGGAAAACAATAATTTAGAGACGTAAATATTTTATTGTAATTATAATGAGCGATTTTTTGTTTTGCTATGTTCCCAAAACGCAATTTTTCTAAACTTTTTCCTAAGACATGGAAATAAAGTTTTAAGCAATATACAATCATACAATTTGACTTAAATATTTTATTCAATCTTTTAGATCGAATTATTGAAAATACCTAAATAATTCCAAACGCACCGGTCCGAATTTTCTGTAAAAAAATCAGCGACTTTAGAATTATCGAACCCTTTATTGCTCTAGCCGCTGGGCTATTATTCATCATCCATAGATAGTACACTGCCCTCGGGTTTGTCATATTTTATCATTAGCCAATTCTGCAACCCTTCTAATGTTTACACAGGGAGTAAACGGTCACGTTGTGACTGAGATGTGGCCACATTCGTGGGCTCATCGAAATAGTAACAGTAATAACAGCCTAGACGAGGTCGATCTGTATTCGAAGTAAACGATCAGGTTTTGTAAACGAAAGTTCCTCACTTCTTTTCCTCAAAATGTTCACCTTTGTTTTAATAATATAGTTGATTGTTTTAACTATGTTGAAAATTGTATAGACTTTTTGTAAGTACCTACTATAAGTTATCATATCGTTACATGTTGCAGAGAACAATTTAAGGCACAAATAAGATTCAATTAAACATTCGCGTATTTAGTATATTTTAAGTATAAAATTGTAGATGATCCTACATAATGAATTCGTCCTCAATTACTTTCAAAGCTAAATTGTGGTCAGTCTTGTCAGTCTCAGTTAGTCTTGCCAGAAATATATTTAGGTTAGGCTACCTTAAGTTAGGTTAACCGTTCCAAAACCAAACTGGCGCCATTCAAAATCAACACACTATTAAATCGTGGATTGTCGATTCGAGATGATTTATGCAAGCCGGTTCCTGAACGTAAATGAGCTTTCAGCCTGAACTCATAACCTCGCCTGGCGTTTCAGTGCTATCTGAAATTAGTCGATCCGTGATAGATTGTACGGCGGCAACGCGCTTCGGGCGTAACGCGAAATGGATTTTCGATGTATGGACACTGATGCATTTCACATGCTCACTTGGGTGAATTTACCTCATACTATCCCGCCATTATTCGAGTCATTGGAGTGTAGCAATAAGTATTGTTCAACCATAAATAAGAGTGGATAAGATCTCTGGATCCCATTCTGGTGGATGTCCAGTTCGAATTCGAGTAGCATGCACGCCTCTCTTTTTCGTTTGATTTTTATAAGGGCCAATTTAGAACTAAGTTATTTGTCACTACTTCAAGGTTTAGATAACATGTAGAACCTACACTAGCTTAATCGTATTGATCTAAGGCTGGAAAAAGAAAGATTATGGCGTTTTAAAAAATTTCGTTCTTCCATTCACCCAATTTAGTTTGAATAAAATGATAGAGATTGTGTGTAACACATTGAACGTAACCAGCATTTTAAGTGCTTGCTTAGCATAAATCGAGCGAAGAAGCGCGAAAACTAAAGTCTTCTGTTAACCTTTTTTTATGCAGCCTGACTTAGATGGCTAATACCATACAACTACCGTTATTACCACATGTCCGAAGGAATTAGGTGCCATGCCAGGACCAGACGGACAGAAGGCTACATTGAACTGGATGGAAAATACGGACCATTTTTCATTGCCGCTTCGACCATCTTTTCATCCAATGCGATGGCACCAACTCGGGCGGGCTTAAACCCTACAAACGGGACCTACAGTTTTACATGGATTCCGATCCACGGAGAAGGTCGCATTAGTGACGTAATGCACTTATCGAACTCAGAAAAAGAAAGAAAGTCGTGCATGTCGAGGCGAGGAATTGAACCCAGAACTCTCGTACGCTAGGCGAGTCCCCGCGCCACTAGGCTACGAGTCTAGGCTATTTTACTTCTGTGGTATCGCTTATCCAAACTACCTAGTCTTAAATAACTCGAATGTTTAGTTTGATAAAGGGAAGGGTACAGGCGCGCACCGTCTTTCGAAGGTTTATCATAGAATTTGATATCTCTGGACCCTGGAGGAATGCGGGCTTCTCCGAGTCACGGCCTGGCAGGTAACATTATATTAGGTAGGAATTCGAATATTTCAGTTAATATATAACCACGACATAAATAGCTTGTGCTCAGAAGATACATATTTCAAGGAAAGGTTCTACTAGGCCTACGCAAGCTCTAAATTTCATCAACTCCTTTTTAGAACTTGGCGAGGATTTCTTGTTTGATTTACTAGGACAAAATACATAAAGTCACCGAAATCAATCAAAGTCTTAGCTTCAATTATTTGAAATATTGATCTGAATATGAAGAAAATAAGTTCCCTCTCTTTTGCCACCGGTGTCAAGTATATAGAAACTGAAATAAAATCAGTGAATCTCAATCAAATAAATTTATTGCAAAAATAAAGTTAGAACTAGTACATAGATGCAGCTTGTCCTCAACCAAGCTAGGCTTGTGCTAGAGAAGCAGCCATGACAGATATTGTTTGGTACATATTTGTACATTTACTTAAAACTCTGTCTGTAATTTCGACAACAACGTTAACATTGAGCCCCATAAGTAAATTGGTTACCCTGAGTAAAAATAGTTAACCTTGTACATGAAATATTAATGTATCTTTTAAATGTTTCTTTAACTGTGTGCCATAACTTTTTTCTCTTATTGTTTTCCTAACTGTTTGAAAACTGTTTCTAGCTTTAGTATGTTTTCTATTCTTACGTACGTTTTAAATGTATGCAGGATTTGAACCCAGACCTCTCGCATGAAAGGCCAGTCCTCTAGCCCCTAGACCACGAGCTGTTGATAGAGAGATATTAACTGGTCAAAAGTTATAACAATTTTGAAAATTTCGGCAATAGAGGGGAAGGTCGACCCACTTCCAGACATTAACTAAGCTCTGGCTGTGGCTCAGTTTATTTCCAACTAGATTTTTTCTTCTTTCAGTATAGTTTTCGCAAAAAGTTAATCACTATTGGAGAATGTCGTGTTCACCTGGCGTGCGCTGGTGTCTTACGTTACACAAATAAAAAAAACAAAGATCCAACACTTTATTTGTATCGAAACTTTCTATCGGCCAGTTTCGCGTGAAATTCAATGAATGAGCGCAACAGAAACCGGTGCTGTGGGCAGCGATTGAATGGATGGCCAACTATCGACACGTGGTGGCGAGTACCAACCAGCAAGGGTCAACCGCCCACATCGCGACAGGTAGACGGCGTCGTTTCGAAATTCTCTTCCTACGTCCGAAATTCTTTCCTTACCATCGAGGTCAATGCACATAGCTCCAATCTCGCAATGTTGTCTATTGTACGTTATCGTTGACGGGACTTTGTTTTTGTAGCCTGTTTTTATAGTTTTCAGCAGTTTTCTTATAATTATTACTCTGTAAAACTACCGATAACCAATACCAGGCATTTAAGGCTGTTCCGACCCATAAACGATTGCATGCATACGGAACGCCAAAAGTATTTGATCCATTATTTTTGATGATGTTTGATCCAATACCGTTAATTATAGTCATAGTACCTAGTTGCGGCGAAAACATTTTCACAGTTTTAGATTTAATGGTTTTGTTTTTATTAGCGATAAGAAGTTTGGAAGAAGATGGCGCTATTAAGTAACATTTCATTTTTATTTTAACAACATTACCGGTAAATCTAAAATCGCGCAACTACTGGGAATATATATTTAATTTATAATTAATTGGTAGCTTTAAGTGCAATACATTTAACGTTTTGTATACAAACAACTTTTTATGGGTCGGAACCGCCTTGAATTCCAGGTTTTGGTGATCGGTTCTACTTTTATTACTACCAAAATCCAGACATTATAAGAAAACAGCTAGAAACTAGAAAGGGCTAACAAAACAGGCTACCAAAAAACCTATATTCAGGCAAATCCCGCGACAGACCAGTCGGTTCTAAGAGGAGTATTCTCTTCCTTTCGCCAATATCATAAAAAAGCTTGTAAAAAGAGAGACCATATTTTAATCATAACTGAAATTAAAATTATATTATAATCAACCATCTTGATATGCACAATAAATTAGTAGTCTATGGTTCACTCAAATCTATTGCATCAATATTCATAGCCTTACACAGCTGGCCGTTTGTCACTATTAATTAGTTGGTAAGCCTCTTGTAATAGTGGGATTTGGTATGTACATGTATAGTTAGTTAGTTTAATGTCAACGTTATTATATATGCTAGACAATTCCGTTTTATAGGTAATAACGCACACGCAATTAATAACAAGCTGCAAATTCCTATCGGCGATGAATATGTAAGTATCTTTGTAAGTGTGCGTAAAACTGACTTTTAAGTATTCCATTTTGGTTTCATCAAAATATACTAGTTATCTGTTCTATTTTTATAGCAATTAACGGTAGTAAACGATTTCGCGTTAGAGTAATTAACTTATTTTTCTTTTTAGTATTAAATAAAGTTAAGATTAATTTCGGCTAGATTTTAGGTTTTAACGTCGTCTTAAATTTCTTTCTGAAAGCGACCAAACCACCTAACTTGAACGTATGTTCAAAATGACTTTCCTGGCCCCAACCGTGTCATAGTAGGCCGACAAGATCAGTAGATACACTTCATTCAGCTGTCACTAATTATTTTATATTTGAAAAGAGCACGATCGATCTAGACTGCGCTAGTTATTTTCGGGACAATGCAAGACTTGGTTATTGTACGACAAAGTTATAAATCAATTCTATGCCATTGTGCTTCAGACCTTAATCACATTGTCAAGCAAGCGTCATGCCATCATCACACCTTCTTGAAACTTACATAGAACGAGTGTCTTTATTTGGTCTGTTTATACTTATTGGGTAGGTTTAAAGTGCAGTATTTTGAGCTCTTCCGCGACGATATAAGGATGTCCAAAATAGAACGTTTGCCAAACCAATCATAGCTTTTGCTTAAGCATTGATTCGGCAGTGTTAATGAGTGCCTATAATATAACTTTGTGTGCATTTTTTTTATCGCTTACCTGCAAAATCTAAAAACGTATCGCAGTTGATCCACTGCTCTCGCAAGTGTCCACTCTGTCCCGAGCTGCACATTCAATTACCGGCGTCGGATAATCGAGCCAGTTAAAACCGCGCGTTAAACCACCGCTAAAGCGCGGCAAGGCTTAGCGGTGCGGACGCGTAATTGGTGATTTGGTGGCGGCGGGCACGGCGCGGGATGGTAATCAGATAATGCGATTCCCGGCTGTGGCAAGTTTTCTAATCCGGAGGACATATAGAGGCCATATTGGGGATGCACTCGTATGATCAGAACACACGTACCCGATTCGCCTGTTGGCTAACTAATTGTGAACTTGATTTGAGTCATGGAAAATGTCGCTGTTATAAGAGCTTTATGGCGTAGATCAATAAAGGACAATGCTCATTTCAGTATTGACTAGACATCGCTGGAATCCTATCATAAGATATTTTTTTTATATATACAACGTTTTTTTCTCACTGGTAAAAAGTCACCGAACGGTGCTAAATAACCTGCTATATACACGTACTAAATGTGTAAAGATACTGTAGACAAAATTAACAAGCCCTTTGTGAGCAATCTGTTTCATATTTTAAAAAAATAAAAATAATATCGGAGTCCAGAGCAAGCCATACTTACCTCTAATGCAAATAATGTTGCACAGAGGCGAAGGTTTATCAACAAATGGGATATGTCGAGTCGAGTCGAAATCACTTTGGACATTGCCAATTGAACATTAATGAGCATACATCTACAATACACTTTTGTTTTGTTTCCAATGTATCTAATCAACTTTTAATCGTAGTCGCTTACTTCTACTTTCTTTTATATACTGCTACTTTTTATATCTATCATTCACCGAAAGATTTTTTTTTAATTTTATATTTCAAATATAATTTAATTTCCGTTCTTATGTACTAAGCACGAAGCGCTTTTAAAGCGGGAATTCTCCTTTATGATTTGTAAAGCGGTAAGAGGTAAGTGATGGTGGTCGGTGATCCCAAAAAATCTATATACTCTCGACTGACCGCGCACCGCCTATAATAACCTTCACCTTCACAGAGAAGACTAGATTCGAACCGTGTATCGAATTCAGAAGATGCTCTTCCTTCCGTTGAAACGTTAACACGCGATTCAGGTGAACGACTTCAGAGGCATTCCCGCCATTGTTAATTTCCAGCGTGTATCCCGACGCTACAGGAGCGCACCGGAAGGCGCGCGGCGACCGCACGTACCCTTTACTGCCTCAGGAGCGGCGGTCGCTATTGTAAGAGCCCAATATTGCCGCTTTGAGGCTCGTATAAAAATGCCGTTCCGATGTGACGCCGAGTCGTGGAGCGGCGCCTTTGTTCTGGCGTCGCTGAAGATTGTCGAGGAAAGTGTTTTTGCGAGGTGAAGGCTGAACATTATTTGCTATGATTCTTCTTGGTGCAATTTCCAACGGATCACAATTTAGACGATACCGCCATCAGAGTGTGTGGGTAATTTAGATCATTTTTAATGTAGGTGGCGACAATGTGCTATTCGGTTAATGTGGGCGAAGATCCACAACTCGAAACAGATTCATTCCAAGACAGCACAAGACAGTAATCCTTCGATGAGGATCTTGAAAAGTATAATTCTCAAAGTTCTGAAAAATAAAACCAGGTTTTTTTGTAAATACAACGTTGCCCAAAGCGTTCTATCTATCTATTCATACAGGATTATAAATGTAGCAAGAACGGAAATCACATTTTAATTTACAATTAATTCGGTGCTATAAAATCCATTTATACCCCTCAAAACTCCTCAAATTGGATTAACAGCAACCACATATTGTCCAAAGCGATGTAGGCTCGGCTCGCCAGGGACGGATTCAGGTAGATCAACCTGTCGCTGTCGAGGATTCCGAGCGCCCCGCGTGTCCGTGTCCTTCCCGACAAGGGATAATGCTGCGTGCAACCGGGCCGCGCACGCGATGTACGGCCAAATTGTGTTTCCCGGGATACATGCTCAGCGTAGCATCTGTCTGCTTTAATCACATACAATAACCGGTGAACGAATAGTCAGACTTCAAAAAGAAAATCTCGTGGACATATTTTTAAACGCATATTAGATGCATATTTTTAACCGATATTTAGTAATATTTATGGTTTTCTTGTAATCAATATCTGAGTATTTAGTATATTTTTGTTGTTTTATTATTCAGCACTACTGGAAGATCGAAGAAGATACAGTCGAAGATTTCATACTATTATATGCTAAAATATTGAGATATTTCCGGAGTTACTTGCTAAAGCAGCAGCTATATTTAATTTGCATTTTGCACTCTTGTCTTGGCCAACAACGCAAAGGGGCGGCGAGGCGGGGAGCCCGCGGTGGGGTGGTAGCTTTCTTCCTTTCTATCCCGTTTATTTGTGACGGCACTTTTAAATAGGTTTTTAAAAAACACTTTTCTTATAACACAATTTATTTGATAAGGTTCACAACTTTAGCACAGATTTTCTATCAGTTCTGACACCACTTAGTTTTGGAAGAAAACTAAGAAAACACTTTGAAACACAGAATTGAATTGATTTACAGGATAACTTGGATTTATATACGGACTTAGATAATACACGGATTTCGGCAGCGCATCCGCACGCGATTGACTCTGAATGTTGACTGAACTTAATTGCTTGGCGACAGCGCCCTTTATATAGTAAAACCGTGAGAATGCTAGTGTCAGCAGTAATGTAGGTCTATTACAGCTCCCCTGGGAAAGCTCGCAGCTTTCAGGATAGACAAAAGAAAGCGAGGAGTTAAACTGCTTCTAAGGCTATCACAAAGTTAAGTGTCATACTAGAAAAAATATTGAAACTGATTTACATAGCTATACAATACATGAAATACAAAATTTGACATTCAACACACTAGTGGTTTACATTGATCTTAGTTCTAAGCATAGCTTTCCTAGCACAACTTGGCGTGATAGATGTTACATCATCTTCAGAAGTTTGGATTTCTGACATTTCTATTGAGTTACTTACTTTAGAAGAGCTTCTAGCGAGTCTCTTGTTATAACACTGATTATATACTTTAATACATAGGTTTGCATTGTTACAACACATGTATTTGTAAAGTTTGTATACAAGGTAAGATATTATACATGAAGATGCTAAGTATACAAGGCCAGAATAAATGTTTCCATATTTTATATAATGCGGTTGAGTTTTTATTTTATTTAATTCATCACTTAGATGGTCCAATTTGTGAGATGAATATCTCAAAGAGTCTAGATCTATATTAGACAATTTTATCGGAGACATATTTTGTAAACTTTCGTTAAAATTTTCTTGAACACAACAGTCATCATTTATAATATCAAAATTAGAAGTTAAGGGTTGCACTGTAATATTTTCAAACAAAACAGGCTTAAAAGTTAACAGTTTATGATATGCAATACAATTCACAGGTAGGGTTAGAATTCCAGTGCCAATAATAGTAAAATCTTTATAGCTATCATTACATTTAATACTTACTTTGCTAGATTTGGATTGTACAAAAATCCATTTATTGTTGTTGAGTCGCTGCCAAATATCGACTTCTGCATAAATGATTTTAAAATTACATTCTACCGGAAGGGTAGTAACTATCTCTGAAATTAATTTAGTTTCACAACAAGGGTTGGTTATGGCAGAATAAACATTTTCTAAAGGACAAACATAGTGACTCTTATCGGTTCGTTTACAAAGTTCGAGGTTCTCGACAGGTGAGTACATTAGCTTATCTTGCTTGATAGCCATGAACTTGAAAGTTGGCGAGATGAGCGCATAGGTACTTGCGATAGCTGAGTCATGCGGAGTCGGGAGAGGAATAATTTTGTAAAGGATATATTTCGTCGGTTGCACTAAGGGTATTCTTAGAACGAATATTATCTTCTTGTCTAGATAGTATGAAAATAATTGCGAGATATCCGTAAGGGTGTGGATATTATTAATATTAAGTGCTACGGGAAAATCTCTACTTTTAATAAATCTATTACTATGGATATTTAATTCCGAAAGTAGCTTAGTAGGGGTGATTACAAAGGGATGCAGGGTGTTAAGTTTAGCAAAAAGAATGGAGTTTATAGTATTTTCAAGGGCGAAAGAAAGAGTAAGGAGTGAGCTTTCCATCGCGGATCCAAGGGAGTTTATTCTAATATAGATTTTAAACTGAGTACTTTCATTAGATATATTTCTTATTAAAGTATTTATATATGTTATTCCATTATTTAATATTATTTCGTTAGAGTTAAGCTTCGAAATAGTTTCGTTAAAAGAGTTAATAGTAGATTGGACGACGTGGATGTTTTCCTTCATTAGGTTGGTTATCTGAGTTTCGTCCTGCTCGCAGTGTTCTATGGCGTTATTATATTTTTCAGCATCTGAAGAGTCTAATGTTCCAAAGAAAAATTTAAGAATAGATCCTCCGAAATTCATGAGGCTTCGCTTAGATCTATCATTTGAGATAATGTGAGACAAAGATTCCAGATGAGAAAAATCTTGCTGTGCTTATAGCGAAGAGTGTTATCCTGAAATAGAAGAAAAATAATATCTATTTTAATAGGGTAAATTATATTTATGTTTTCCTAATATTCTAAATTTAATCTACTTATTCGTGAGCTGGTTTCAGCTCGTCGAAGTGGTGACGCACATGCTTCCTGTTTATCAGCAGGGTAGCGGTGTGTCTACCGTTTAGTTTAATTAGTTTAAATGGGCCTTTCCAAATCGGAGATAGTGATTTGGATTGTCTGGGGTGATTCTTAACATACACGAGGTCTCCGGATTTATATTGTGTTTCGCGTGAATGATGGTCGTAA
This sequence comes from Incurvaria masculella, assembly GCA_946894095.1. Classification (NCBI taxonomy): domain Eukaryota; kingdom Metazoa; phylum Arthropoda; class Insecta; order Lepidoptera; family Incurvariidae; genus Incurvaria; species Incurvaria masculella. Next base: position 11,146,843 of record OX335641.1, on the reverse strand, counting down.
TATCGCTTAGAGGTTTCCTTGCTATTCGCTATGTGCTCAAGGGCCTTTTCTCTACTTAGGTTCATTCTATATTTTAACGCACGGATGTATTCGGGGTAAGTCAAGTTGGGGTTTTCGTTATATACTGAGTTAGGGATATAGGGCTCGTAGCCGAATAAAAGTTCGTATGGCGAGTACTTAGTTGTTGTATGGACATTCGTATTATACGCTAGTATAGCGGTATGAAGAAATTGATGCCAGTTATTTTGATTTTCATTTACGAAAGATTTTAAATATTCCTTAAGGGTGGCGTGACTCCTTTCGAGTGCGCCATTAGTTTGAGGATGGTAAGGGGATGAAAATATATTTTTGATTTTAAATAAGTCACAGACGTTTTTGAATAGTTCGGAAATGAAGTTAGATCCTTGATCAGTTAAGACAGTTTTAGGAATGCCAAAGTGAGCGATAAAGTGAATCAGCTGTGTTGCTGTCTGCTCAGCTGAGGTAGTGATAAGGGGATACGCGGTAAAGAATTTAGTGAGATCGTCTTGCAACGTCATGATGTATTTGAACTGGTGCACACCTGACTCGGGCAGGGGACCTACAATATCGAGAGCGATCCTCTCAAAAGGTTTAGTACTGGTGCTCGTTATCTCCATTGGGGCTCTATTAGTTTTACGCAAGGGTTTGTTTATTTGACATGATTTACATTTCTTTATATAGTTTTTTATGTCGGCACGCATATTTTTCCAAAAGAACGATTGGCTGATACGATTAAACATCCTCGCGAATCCTGGGTGTCCTGCGACCGGGGTATCGTGGTTTTCGCGCAAAATCTTTTCGACTTCCGGGGGGGTTGGGTAAATGATCTTATTCTTATACACGTGGATCTTAATTTTAGTATCATGAAATATATACAACAGCATGTTGTATATTTTAGTATAGGACAGTTGAGTATAAGGATCTTTGAAGTCAGAAATAGCGATCTCCTTAATCTCATTATGTACAATCATGAATCCGGTTTTAAAGCTCTGCAAGATTTCGAATATACGTTTGTATGACATCTCTTCGTAGTGGTGTACCCGTAAGAAAAGATGAACGAAATGTTGCTTTTCATTAGATGTAATCCAGTAGGTGAACAACTCTCTTTCGTCATCCCTGAACGAAGGATTTTCAGTGGACAGCTCAAGAATTTGTTTACAAAAGGGGATGGATTCATCTAAATCTAGGGCAGTCGGGTATAGCACATGGGAACAATGGGTCTTTAAGAGGCTCTCATTGTGTTCAATGATGTCTGTGTCATACGGGATCCTAGATGATCGGGATATTTTCAGATAGTCTTCGTAGGTAGTACTAGAAGATTCGTTGACATTGACAGGTATACGGGAAAGTGCATCGGCGTTGTTATTAATAGCGCCGGGTTTATACACTATCTTGTAGTCGAATTCTTCTAGCTTTAGTCTCCAACGGACTAATCTAGATGAGGGGTCTTTGACGTTAAATAGCCAGGTAAGCGGACGGTGATCGGTAACTATCGTGAATGTGCGGCCAAATAAGTACGGTCTGAAAGTCTGGGTGCCAAATATGATCGCAACACATTCTTTTTCAGTAACGCTGTAGTTACTTTCCGCGCTATTTAACTTGCGAGACGCAAATGCGATTGGCCGATCCTGATTTTGACCTTGACCTTGACCCTGGTTTTGACTTAGTACACAGCCGACGGAATGGGCTGAAGCGTCACAGGTCAAAATGAAAGGGAGGTCAAATCTAGGATACTGAAGGATCGGAGCAGAAATAAGTTTGTCCTTCAGTATTTGGAACGCATTTTGCTGGCTATCTGTCCAACCAAAATGAGCGTCCTTTTTCAAGAGAGACGTCAGGGGTTTCGAGATATGCGAGAAGTTCTGTATAAAGCGGCGATAATAGCCTATTAATCCTAGGAACGACTTTATTTCCTTCGGGTTTCTAGGAACAGGATATTCGGCGACGGCCTTGACTTTATCAGGATTAGGAGCCAGACCTTCTCGTGAAATGATGTGTCCAAGGTAAGCCACTTCCTTGTGAAGGAACTCACACTTGTCCGGCTGTAACTTCAAGTTGAATTGACGCAGCCTCTCAAATACAAGATTTAGCTTTTCAATGTGAGAGCTTACGTCACGGGAATAGAGAACAATATCGTCTAGGTAGACAAAACAGTGTACGCCTTGTAGACCTGACAGCACATTGTTCATAAGATTTTGAAAAGTGGACGGTGCATTTTTCAAACCGAATGGCATCCGGGTAAATTCGAAGTGACCTGAAATGCCATTAGTAATCACGGAGAATCCGGTTTTACTCGCGTCTTGAGGTGACATCTCGATCTGATGAAATCCTGACGCTAGGTCCAGAGTAGTAAAGTATTTACATTGGCCTAACTGGTCGAGGATATCGGTGATGAGAGGAAGCGGGTAGACCTGAGACACCGTGATGTCGTTCAGACGGCGATAGTCCACGACAATGCGCCACTTTTGTTTCCCTGAGGAATCCAATTTTTTCGGGACCACCCAGATCGGTGCGGCCCACGGGGACATAGACGGACGAATAATGTTTTGCTCAAGCATTTTCCGAATTTGTTTTTCAACTTCATCCTTGTGACACTCCGGAAATCGATAAGATTTTACATGGACCGGAGGGTTGTTTTGAGTGTCGATCTCATGTTTTATAGCACTCGTTGTCGTCAGTTGTTCTCCATCTAAGTGAAATATATCTGTGTATTTTGCACAAAAGTCTAATAAGGGTTGTTTTTCATTTACGTCCAAATGATCAGTCCGGATTTGGTTGAGAACAAGCTGATGACGGCTAAGGGTAGTTTTGTCCGATCTCGGGAGATTTCGCTGATTTACGTGATTTAGGTTGAATTCAGCAAAAGTTTGTTCGGGTTCCTTGATTGCGGAAATAGGGGTGAGTTCAATTTTGTGATTTTTAATTTTAATTTCCGAGTTAGTCGTATTCGATACTATAACGTTAACGCGTCGGTTACGTTTAAGTTGAACAATGGAGTCGGTTATATACACGCCGCGAGAAATTTGCTGACTTAGCGAGAGATAAGAGTTGTCGGGCTCGAGCCGGTGACCTAATGCTGGTTTCACCGAGCACTCGATAACACATTCCGAATGAGGCGGAATAGTAAATATACTTTCTTCAAAAAGTAGTTTCAGGGTTTGATCTCCGATTGTAATTGAGTTAGTTTCATAGTCAATGGTTACGTTATTTTCAAAGAAAAAGTCATTACCTATGATTCCATCGTAATTAATGCAGATTTCGGAAACGACGTGAAAATTAAAAGATAAAGAGGTTTTGTCAGATTTCACTGTTCCAAACGGCATCATAAAAGTGCCGCTGGTTAGACAGTATGAATCTCCGTTTTCTATCCCTTTAAGCTTGACCTTGAAGTCATCGAGCTTGGGCTTTATCTCAAGGGAAGATTCCTTAATTAGGCTTACTGATGACCCTGTGTCCACAAGTAGGCATAGTGGCCTATGTGAGTAGCGGGTATAGACATGAGTATGTGGTAACGAGATTTTCGATTTTGTATTAATTTCAAAAACTTTTAATTCAGATTTCGAGATTTCGTGAATTTCGTCAGATTTAGTAATCAGATTTTCGGCAGAGTTAGTAGGAATCGGATCTGGAACGGGGTTGGCTGGATTCGGGTTCGGAACTGGATTCGGATTTGGAACGGATTTAGCAGAGTTCGGATTTTCGACGGATTTGGCAGGATTCGGATCTAGGACGGAGTTAGCTGAGTTAGTCGGTTCATGATTTAGGACAGATTTAGCGGAGTTAGCATGCTTCAGATTTTGAACAGAGTTAGCGTAGTGAGCATGTTTCGGATTTTGTACAGATTTAGCAGAGTTAGCAGATTTAGGATTAAATTCAGATTTAGCGGAGTTAGCATGCTTCAGATTTTGAACAGAGTTAGCGTAGTAAGCATGTTTCGGATTTTGTACAGATTTAGCAGAGTTAGAAGATTTCAGATTTTGTACAGATTTGGTAGAGTCGTCGGATTTCGGTTCAGAGTTAGTATATTTCAGATTTAGCAAAGAGTCAGAGTCAATCGTTAATTCAGATTTCGAGGTTGCAGTTTTTGTGCCATGTTTATAACTAGGCTTCGGAAGGCACGGCTCCGGAACCTTTAGGCATTTAAATAATCATCGTGAGAGTCGTCTGGCACGGTGTAATTGACACGCGCCGGGTGCGACCTGTTATCTGGAGGTGTCGGGCGACGCTGTTCGTAGGATCGCTGACCGTTGTTCTCACGGGAGACTGGCATTTGTTTTTGAGTGTCATATGTTCTCTGGCTATTATTATACTGGCGCTTACGGCACTCAGAGATAAGATGCCCTGGTTTCTTACAGTAGAAACAGGTTTTATTATTTTGATTCGGAGCTGAATATGATTGCCTGTTTTCACTCGTGTTAACTGGGTGATTATAACCGAATTTTTGGAATGTATTTTTCGGAGGGTTAGGCTTATAATAATTAGGGGTAGGACGGGTAAGTTTTAGCACTTTTTCCTCCTCTATAGCAAGACCTATCGCTTCGTTCAAGTTACTGGGGTTCCTACACCTAAGTATAGTAGCAATATTAGGGTTAACGCCGATAATGAACGCGTTGAGCGCCAAGTCGTCGATCTCGGCGACTCTGCCTGCAAGCTCGGTTTTCTTGGTACAGCTGTGATGCAGGTCCGACTGTAATCTGGTGAGACATCCTTCTAGCCTCAAAGAGTACTGGGTCACGGACTCGTTGTGACTTTGTCTGCAGTTTTGAAGGTCTGCGAGCAGATGTGTGTGATGTTTTTGCTCGCCGAAGGTGCTTCGAAGGAAGGTTTTTAGTTCCTTCCAGGTCTCAAATACTCGGAGTGACGCCGCTACTTGGGCTTTTCCCTCCAATTGGGACAGTATATATTTAAAAATTATTATCTGTTGATCTTCTACGGCGAGCTCAGCAGCATTGTCACAGTTTGTGAGGAAAGCAGGCAGGGCCTCCCTCTGACCGTTAAACGGTTTTATGAATTTGATCAATACTGTGAGCGGGACTTTGTCTGGCATGATTTCGTTGATTTCTGAAGGGCTAGTAGATCTGCTGCTAAGAGTGTCTTGGGACATGGATATAATGTTCAAGTACACTTACAGGATGCAGCGCAGGAACATGATTTTGTAGAACGATGTTCCAGAAGTTGCAGAGTTAGAGATGTCGATGTGGAGTAGCGGAGTTATCAGGCTGATCTGGATCGGTCAGGCAGGCTCAACCACCAATGTGGCGAGACTAACTGTCGCTGATGACCAGGGGCTGGATTCCGCTGCTCAGGATCTGATGGGGGCGGCTCGAAGGGGTGGCACGGTCAGGCGTCGGCTCGGTCAGGCAGGCTCAACCACCGGGGTGGCGAGACTAACTGTCGCTGGGTCCGAGGTAACAGGAGACCGTGATGTTGTGGACGTGTTGTGGCGGGATGTATCCGCCTTCCGGACCAGTCAGGCAGGCTCAACCACCAAGGCGGTGAGGCTAACTGTCGCTGATGGCTAGTCCAGGGGCTGGATATCGCTGAACAGGATCCCACTTCTCGGACACCAATTTGTTGTGACGGCACTTTTAAATAGGTTTTTAAAAAACACTTTTCTTATAACACAATTTATTTGATAAGGTTCACAACTTTAGCACAGATTTTCTATCAGTTCTGACACCACTTAGTTTTGGAAGAAAACTAAGAAAACACTTTGAAACACAGAATTGAATTGATTTACAGGATAACTTGGATTTATATACGGACTTAGATAATACACGGATTTCGGCAGCGCATCCGCACGCGATTGACTCTGAATGTTGACTGAACTTAATTGCTTGGCGACAGCGCCCTTTATATAGTAAAACCGTGAGAATGCTAGTGTCAGCAGTAATGTAGGTCTATTACAGTACTACATCCGACACTGGTAGTTCAGAGCATCTAATGCATGTACTACTAATGTATGCTTTTGTTTCCTGACCTCGGCCTAGACAAGTTTTTTGTGCATATAATACGTATAAATATTTGATTAAGCGTTTTCACATAAAATATTTTAATGTACTTCGAAAATAAACTATACCTAGGTCTTAGAAATATTAGTCATATAAGTTGCTTTATTTATTACTATTACTAAACGCTTACCCCATAGAACTATTGTTCTGTTAACTTTATTCGACTAATATTTTGTTTCTTTTTTTTCAGGTATGTGAACTATATACGTACTTCTAGCAAGTAAAATGCGTTTACAGTAAGAAAAAATATATGTTTTGAATTTGCGATAGTATATGTCTCCCCTAGAGTCGCGATATGTCATCCTTTCAAAATTCTTTTCTTTTCACGATAGCTGTGGCATAAATGAAAATTAAATCTTAATCCATAAAAATCTCGTGTCACAATGTTCGTACTCGCTAATCTCCGAAACCACCCAATCGATTTTAATGAAATTTGTGAATGTGTTTGGTTTGTTCTCCCTTGAAAAATATTTTATATTTATCCCATAAAATATGTCGTTCTTGATTTTGTCCTTAGCGGAGCCGGATACCGCAGCTAGAAAAATTCAAAATAAAAAAAATGCGAATATGCTGCGAGCAGTGAGCGGGCGCGTTTTCCTGATGCAGTTGGGACGAGTTGTTCTTGCAGAACGCCGAAAACTTGTTGGCTGTACTTACTATCTGGTGGTAGGAATTCGTGGTGCACGAGGAAATCAGTAGCGAGAACCTTGACGTTATACCGAACGTGACGTCCTTTTTTGAGCCTTGGCTCTTCTGTAGCCTTACTTTCGAACGTCAACACCTTTGATTCATTTTTTTGCATTTTTATATACCATGATTCATCATCATCCAACATTTGGTGGGCCATATCATTGCGATACTCTTTTCTTAAAGGTTTCGTATGAGAAACCAACAACCTCCGCTAACCGTCTTATAGTGATTCGGAGATTAAAAGCACACTTTCTCTGATTTTGTAGATTATGTCATCAGTAGTCGATGTTCCTTGGCTGTCCATGCTTGTCATCTTCAACGTCTTGACGGCTATCTTTGAAAATCAGAGGTACACCTCTGCTGTTTTATTTATAGACTCTAGCAGTCGTATTCAGAGAAGACCTGTCAAAACTTAGTACTAGATTAGCACCGGACTAAACATATAAAAACCGGTTTAGCCCGGCTTTTTAAAGTTCCGCCCACTTTGAATACACCTGTAGCAGTCTACAACAAAACAGTCTCTTCAAATAATAAAACAAAGTGTTTCTTCTGTGTGTTGACTCTGGAAAATCTAGAAAATCTAGGCAATCACAATAGAACGCGTCACTTGTTTATCCATCAAAAACCAACTACGCATTTTTTACTTAAATGTCACATGTACTCATGTAAAGTTCTGTGTGTGAGTTATCGTTTCTAAAATGAATCGCCCTCCGAATGCACCCTCTTTACGGACGACTGATTAACAAATGATGGGTGCCCCTTATCATTTCGCCGCTACGTTCGCCGCGAGCACCGCGCAAGGTAGAGATTTGGGTCAATGGATTAGGCGCGATCCTTTCACGGGCGCGTCTCTAATTAGCCAATCCGGGGAGAAAAAGTCCTGGAGTGGTCGCGCAGGCGGGGTGGAGGAGGTCCGGCTCTCAGGGTTCCGTAGGGGTGACGGATCGTTTTTTATTTAAGTGAACACGGATGGCTAATGCCACATCTACTGTCTATAACATCAGCCTAACACACATCAAGGGAACTAGGGTGCATGCCAGGACCTTCTTTACATTGCATGATTACATTGGACTGGATGGAAAACCAGGACTTGTTTTGCTGCATCGGCCATCACTTATTGAATGCGATGGTATCAACACGGGCGCAGCTAACTGACTAAGAAAGGGGACCTACAGTTTTCCGTGGAATCCGAACCGCGAAATATAAACACTAAGTAGCCTCTTATGACTCGCACGGAAATAAACGTAGTGGGGCCACTTGTATTCTTCTTTATTTCCTGATGTTTTAATTAATTGTAATGATTGTATAGCCTCAACAAAATGTTTCCAAGCGCGGCACTAGAGAATCGATTAGCCCATATAGTAATATTGAAAAAAAAACGCTTACCGCTTATGTTGTAGGACTGACGCACGTCAAAGTTTTTCAAATCAGTTTAAATCTTGAATTGCAAAGGACCAAAGTTTAAAAATCTAAATCATAAAATGGTTCCATGCCAAGTCTTATTCCGGTAACTATGTTGACATAAAAGTATTCATAAAAAAAAACAAATACAAAACGATAGCTTATGGAATACGTTCGTTCTAGGGTTTATGCCCCTTAAGAATTTGTTTGAAATTTAACCAGCATACATACCTATAAAATAACCCGCTATGCCATTCTTAAGTTTTACCATATAATACGGAACCTTAAAACGCGTTGGTTCAGTACACAGCTTGACAGGTTTTGCCAATCCCCACTGTGATTTATTACGGACTGTCTTCCCACAAGGATTACGGAAGGTTCAATTTAGAAGACATCATTTATAATGAATTTTCTAAACCTAAAAAAACCCTCGCTTAATCCATTGGTAACACTGGCCTGCTCTTACAATATTCTTATCTTTTTTTATTAACAATATTCAATCAAAAAATGGTCAGGGCCTTTAAAACCATGATTATGTAAAGAAACATAACCAATGTAATTGAAAAACGTTGCTGATAATATTTCTTTTTTAGAACTAAATCGTGATTAAATAAGTTATCTAAAGAAAACATCATAATGAAAATTAAATCAAATACTGATTATATTTCCACAGCTCAGTGCATTAGCGGTAGGCATATGTAACCCAAAATTGAATCCTGCTTTAGACGAATATCCAAACCTACATTTTTTTGTGATTATTTTCAAAATCTGATAACTATGCTTTAATTTAGATATTTGCCCCTCAGTTATATTCTGTGCAGATTGAAGATAAACAGAAACTTTTCTTTTCCATTTAAATTATTTTACCTACCTCATACAGGACAGGTTCTTATAAAATACTCGCATCCAAAAAATGACAGAAATTATAACAAACAGAGGTCTAAGGCATTGTCGCTCACAAACAATTTACGATAAGCTTCGAGCTGTGTTCCATACGCAGGATTATATCACACCTAGCATTCGACAATTGGTATTGGCAGAATATTGAAGAAACCTACAAGAAATGTATGATATCAAAGTTTATTACTATGTGCGTACTTGACTTATCAAAGTGGCTATCTTGACAAATAGCACTGTATTTAGCTAACCTTACCACCTAGTAAGGAGACCTACTACAGTTTTTCTTAGAATCCGAACAACTATGAAACTACTATGAAACGCAGTGGGGATTACTTGTATTCCTTCTTAAGTGCCGGGACCCTTTCAGCATAATATATGATGTAGCGAATCATACTAGAGTTGGGCATAATACCTACTGTTTTATTTTTATATTGTGTCCAATATTTATTGTATTTTACAATAATATGGACTTACTATAACGGATGGATAATTAGAGGCGTAAATAGATCCGTCGAATAGTTATCTAACTGTTTATCAGACCATTCAAAAAATAGCTCTTCATGATCTTTACGGAGTAGTTATTAAGGTAAATAAATAAGAAAAAATCTATTCCGGGAATGCTATGCATGCAAGTAGAATTGTTTTCTAAGTTGGCTCAGACTTTATATTAAAGTACACACTTACCTCGAAGAACGAGCGTGCTCTATCAAACTTTTAAATCTTTCGAAGACAATGCGCAGGTCACTCGAAAATATCTGTTGTTAATTTCTCATTATATTACTAAACTGTCATATCGTTTTATCCTTACCTATTGAATACGATAAAATATGTAATTGCAGGAGTGCCAAGATCTGTTTTCACTCCGTTGTTTGTCTGTCCGCTTACAACTTGATTAATTAACGAATTAATTTCTTTTGATGCTGTTTATATTACGTTATTGTCATCAGTGAGAGGCTATTTATTTTCGCGCTAAATTACTTGCATGCGGTGGTGTTGAATGTGAGAAAATGCAGGTAAAAACCGACTGTTCTTCGTCGGGCAGAGCCGCGGGTATCTAACGTTAAAAGACACGTCTATATATGAATAAAATACCGAATTTTCTGCGTAATCCCCCTAAGGTAAAGCGCACAAGCCTTACCTTACAAATATTACGGGCTGCATAAAATTATTCTGGCAGTGATAGAATTTGATAAACACAGATACAGTTTAGACTTTCTTAAAATAGCTTGATTACTTATCTCACATTACAAAATACAAAGGAAATGCGAACAGAAACACAATTACTATATTTATTTATTATCATTTTCCGCGATTATTGTCATTTCTTTTGACCACAATTGTAGTTAACTTTCGAGTGTTTTCATTTCTTTGATAAGATGCAAGGAAAAATCAACTTTAAAAAAGCCAAAGATGCAAAAAGGTTAAGTATTTAAATCAAAGACACACTAATATAGAAAACCTTATTCCAAGAAAGTATATTTTTAATATATGCTCACAGATAAAATACAGAATCAAATTAAACATGCATATATTGTTGTAGATCTTTTTTATTTAAAAACGCTGTTTATTTCAATTATAATAGTGTATGTAAAACATGTTCGAGTTTTGAACATTGTAGGAGTGCAAACATTGTAACCATCCACTGGCCGCACAGCCCGGTGTTTGCGTGTTATTTTCTGTTTTCCGCAGACTCTATTCGTGAAGGAATGCGCGACTCCAAGCGCATGCGAGCGCTCTTGTTAACCTATCCTTTTTTTACAAAAGGAAGAAGGGGTCTCAAGTTTGACGTGTGTGAATGTTTTTCACTGGTTATAATAATTTGCACTCCTTTTAGGAATGGAGTGAAACACAAACAGAACGAAAAGTAGACAACCAATAACACGAATGTTTCCTACCGCTGTCGTGCCGTAAAAAAAGAATTAATTGAAACTAGACTTTGGCCAATTTGATGCCATCTTTGAGGATGAAGTTGTGTGGGCGGTAGGAGGGAGCTAAAAGCATTTCATATGTCGGTACGTGACCGCTCAGCTGGGGGATTCCTATGATATCAATCTCGCTTACGTTTTGACTTACGTACGTTATGATCGTTTAGTGATCATATTCAGCTCTTGCGAGTTAGAAATGACCACCGTAATGACGTTTATTAAGGGCGTGATCGAGCCCGGTAAAATGCGTCGCATCGCCCCCTGTCCATCAGTCCAGGCTTAATTCCATATCTGACATAGAGCCACGATTGCTTAGAAAGTAGGTTATTTTTTTTGCCGCCGCCGCCTTTTCCGGACCGCTTTGTCCTAATCCGTGCTCTACTAATTATTTTTCACGATTATTTACTTTTAACCATTACGAATGAATGCATAGTTAGTAGTTAAAAGTAAAAAGTAGTTATTATTCCAGATTCTGAATAAAAAATTATGGATAGGTTTGTAATACCACATTGTTGTTATATTTAGAATTCATTTCGCAACCAAATATTAAAACCATTTAAATTGGCATACATACATTCACTTATTTTGGAACGTTTTATGTAATTTTGAAACGTACCTTTGTAACACTCATATTGTCATCTCATCAAGAAAAAATATATTTGGAGCGTTATGCCATGTGAAACAAAAATATTGTCAAAGACGTCGACTGTCCCGCTTACCTGAGGCACAGTTCGAGTTAAGTAGTAGGTACTCCTATTACAAGCCAATTGAAGGTAAATTTGGATGCGCTGAAGACGTGGAGGCGCTCCACTAGGTATCGCTCGGGGGAAACAGTGTGATAGTGAAAAGATGGATGTGTTCACCGCGAGTCGGTCTATCGTGTGTACTGGAGGGGGCGGGGGCGGTCCCGGGGGCGCGGCGCGGGTGGGCCGAGCGCACTGCACCTGACTACGCGTCTGTGAGTAGAGTACAGTACCAGTACGCTGAGTACCAGTGAGCTGAAGACCCTAATATTATGTAATATTTAACCTCACTTCACCTCGCTGGCTGCTGTCTTAAGCACGTGCTAAACTGCAGTAGCTTTAAATTTGGTACACAATAAGTTGTCAGCCTCGGTTTTCCGTTTGTCCGTATTTTCCATCTATTTCAATGTAGCCGAGCACCATAAAGAAGTTCCTGGCGAGGCACCTAGTTCCCATGTGGTGTGCTAGGCTAATATCATGGTATGGATTAGCAATCCATGCCATGATAAAAAGTCGTCAGATAGTTTATTGGAATACGCTAAGGTTCACGAAATGCGGCAATGGATGATGTCTTGAGTCGTTATTTATCCCGTCACACTGAATGTCCGAAACAATTGATTGCCGTGACAGAACCATTACTTTATATTAGTACGTATGTATTGAACGTAATGAAAAATACGACCAATTTTAGTAATACATTTTCGGCCATCTTTCATTGAATGGGCGGGCTTAACCCTATAAACCAATTGGTAACAAGAGGGACCTACATTAGACAAAATCAAACAAGATGTTTGATGACCTTTGGCATTTTATAATTATGTTTGGTTTCTAAGCTAGGTATAAGGTTCGAAAGTTAAATTTTTTTCGTACTTTATGAGCAATAACTTTGAACGCAAATTACTCAACGATAAAACAAAAAACATCTAAAAATCTTAGTCAATCTTTTTCCATGAAGATTCACAATCAATTAATTATTGGTTTGATTTTTTACTACATCTTTCCTAATTTACTTTTGGCTATAAGTCGTTTAGTAATTATTATATTTTGTTAATCGAACCAAATGAAACAATATGCCATTAGCTTCTTTTTGGACATGTTGCATCCACCTCATCACGGAGCCTGCCTTTATTTTAACCAGAGATGATGCCAGAGCGCAATAGCACGATTTGCCGGACCCGCCAATAAGTTTGTCTCGTCGGGAAGGGCGCTCTTAAGTGACAATCCCACCAAGACCAATTCATCGATACTAATCACGTCGTTTCTCCGGAGGGGTAGGTATAGATGATAGAGCACGTATAGAGTATGATAAAAACATACTTCTCTTGCTTCTTAAACAGGCACACATATATCCATACATGCTCTTCGATTACGAGTGCTACGACCATTACAAAGCACATGACCTCGTGCAATTCTTGGGCCCCGGCTCGGCCACAAGCTACATTAATATGACAAATGTTATCTCACCATGTTTCACCCTTCAGTGTCTTAATTTTCCCAAGTACTATCTAATCATATTGCATACTGACGGGTCTTTGAAAACACAGGTCTCCTTGTTTTTAGGGTTCCGTGCCCAAAGGGTGCCACGGAACCCTATTGCTAAGTCTCCGCTGTCCGTCCGTTCAGCCATCCGTCCGCCCGTCCGTCTGTCACAGGGCTGTATCTCATGAACTGTAATAGGTCGGCCGCTGAAATTTTCACAAAATGTGTAATTATTTTGCCCCTACAACAACAAATAGGTAAAATAAAAAAATATTGAGAATTAAAGGGACATACAAAAAACATAAATTTTTTTTATGGTGTACGATGGTACGGAACCTTTTGGGTGCGAGTCCAGTTCGTACTTGGCCGGTTTTTATGTTATATCCATTGAAGGAAATCATCGTGAAAAATCCGATGTATTGGGACACGAATGTGTGACTCAGGTGCTTAGAATTCATTGCCTAGTGACAATGCCGGTGGTGCACAAACTTACAATCATTCTGTCCGACCAAAACATTCTAAAAAATAAGCATTTAATAATATTGTTAAAGATGAATAACTCATGAGTTATAAACTTAATCGGTGTACTTTGACCCCAATATTGGTTAAGTAACCGAAGCCTAAGTAACGGTTGATGTATCTTGGGATTATTGAGCATTCCGTCTGCCCTTAAGAGTTAAGGGTGCAGCGCAGTACGTGATTGATTGTAACACTTAGTGCGGTCCGCGGTGGGCTTATCGAGCAGTGCCTACTGTCTCAATAGTTATGTGTAATTTATCGATGTTTTAATTTTCTCAAAAATCTCTTTATTTTTTCTTCAAGAAACCTTTTATTTATTATAATACTACATTTATTTTATCAATTATACTCAAAATTAAAAATTAATGCATTACATTCCAAACATTTATTTATGGCCACTAACACTTATCACCTCCTAAAACATGTTTTGCATATTTTTTTGCTATCGTGTACTATTTTTTTGTTTACGATTTAATTAAAATTCATACCACCTAACCTTCGATATATATTTTTATGTTTTCCAGTTCATACCCTTACGATAAATAATATGTAATGATCTTTTATTCAAATGAAACTTTGTTTATCATATTGCATTATGCTATATATTATTTATATTATGCATACCGTGACGCCGCTTCCCCGAGGTGTAGGCCAGATAGGCGCCAAAAGGTATGATCGCAGTATCTTTCTTTCCACATACACGCTTTTCGATGACGATAATAACTTAAGCTTTAAGAAGCACTTTACTAATCTGGTGTTTTGTCATTTATGCTATGCATGACCATTTTTTATCAGCTTCTAATTATATCTTTTTGATCACCTATTTTTTTTTTATGAAAAACGATATGGGTGGCTGTGTTAAAAGACCTAAGATGCTCAGAAAAGACAAATCCAACTGACCACGCAAAAATACTCTCAGCGAGGCAACATACTAGCGGGTTGGCAGACTATCGCATAGTCATCTAGCTTGTTCAATTATATTTGCAAACTCCCAGGGTTGAGGAAAGGCAGTTGGGCAGACAGTTCCACATACTGGCGGTGCGGCAGAGAAATAAGTTTGACAAACGGTTCGTTCTCAAAAACCCAATGTCAGTAGTTGCTCTGATTGTCTGCGGCGGCGGATGCTCCGGATATAGTTTGGATGATTCATGTTTATAGGGTTTATGTTTTTTTTTTGTTATGATTATTTTATATGTATGTGTATTAACTGTTTTCTTCGCAAATAAAGTAAAATAAAAAAAATAAAAATATCAGATGAGTCGTCCTAAAATATCGATACTTTTCACGATTCGCACCACTAAACTAGGTCGTCACGCTATAAGGGACAAAGTGAAGAAACTTGTCTTCGCAAATATACAGTCTTAATCCCTTTATTCCACTTGTATTTTGCCCTCTTTGCCGCTCTTTTCTCAACCTTGTGCCTTTGCGGTAAGGTATATTTCAAGAGCATCAGTTATAATACAAGTTTCGTAACAAAAGTTCTGATTCATTGTTTCCTTTATGAAAATCGCGCAAGAGTATTAAAACGAGCTTAGTTTAGATATAGTTCTTTGCGCGTGATGAAATAAAATGGAAAGTTTTTAATAATTTCTTGTTAGGACTTAACCTTAAAGTTTTGTTCGAGATTTATAAAAAGTTTTATAAATTCATTATTTTAACAGAAACTTACTTTTAGATTTAGTATATTTGTAGGCTATTAATGATGTTTAGGCTGCAGAAGCGATCACAGGGTTTTTATTGTCTCACTCGTTGGTCGTAATTTAGCGTGAAAGGAAGTAGTATATAATTAATGTAATGTATTCTATCATACTATACATAAATACAAAATACACCCTTATCTGGTAACTAGTTCTCAAGATATAATCAAACATGGAAAATTAAACGACAGCAGACAGATGCCTATTGTTATATCAGTAATGTTTTTCTCAATTTAGTTTTTTTCATCTAGCAATGTTGGACTAGCATTACATAGTAATATACTATTCTTTTAATATAATAAAATAATATTACAAGTTTAGTAAGTACATAAACTGGTAAATATTCAAAATTTATTATAAATTATTGGAGATTAAATTATAACATCGCTATTTTACTGGTCCGAGTGTAGGTAACCTACCTAATAACCATTATGAGTACAATCGGCAATATGGACTCCCTTAAACCAAATATCGGTTTCAATTACATATATCGAAACAATATAAATCATAAATTTTACGAAATTAATAAAAACCCATAATATGAAGTGAAATGAAAAAATCCTTTATTTGCAGCCATACGGTACAAAAAAGTTGGAAATTAATGCCATAAAGCATTCTCTACCATTCAACCTTAGAGATGACCTTAGAGGTGCAGTGCGGCGGGCAAAAAAATAAACGTAAAACAAAATGAATTAGAGAAAATATTAACTAACCTAGAAATATGGATATATATATTAAAATAAATTGCATACAAATACGTACATACACTTAAACATATTTATAGACATAAAATACACATATATTATTATATAACATATAAACAGATTTACACAAAAAATACATATTTATATTTGATAAATAGTGATAAAAAAACTCTTGATTTTTGAGAACAATATGACAAGAAAAAATCAGGAAATAAGGAAATGACATTTAAGACGCTCTTTAAATATATTAATTGACTGAGATATGCGTACATCAAGTGGACAGCCTGACAGCGAAAGAGTCTGTATAGAATGAAGAACTATGTCCCGGAATAGCAAGAAGCAAATTATATGAAGACCTGAGAGGTAGGCCATGAGAACAGAGGAGTTCTATCCTATCAGTAAGATATTTAGGAACAGCTGGATTATTCAATAAACCAAAGAGAAGGTAAAGAACATGGGTATTTCTGCGTTTACGAATATCAAGCCATTTAAGTGAGGCGCGAAAATAAAAATATCACTGTTCTGATCAATATCTTCTAATTTGGATGCTCTACTTACGCTAAAGTACTGCTCCCTTCGACAGAATGTGGGTAATCTTGGCAGTGCACCATATATTCTGGCTCCACGCGGCTCCCGTCGTCTAACACTGATGTTATTCACTAATTGATCGCGCACCTTGTGCTCTGGGCGTTCTCTATACGCAAAGTGATGTGCATCACATCGATTAAATTGTCATCGATGGTTGTCTCTTGCTCGTTTAAATTAATATCTGTAATTATGAATAAAAAATCTATAAATGTCATTAAATTAATAATAATAAATATATTTTGATTGACCAAGCCAAGCATCTCCGTTTCAGCTCAGGCAAAAATGCTTTCTTATATTTTTCCGGCTGTTCTCCAGTTCGCATTTCGCAAACGTTCTCGTCAGATTCGATAAAATATTTGTTTTTTGTAACCTATTAAGTTTTGGGAAATCTTGCAAAATTGCAGACTGTTTTGTGCGAAATCGAATGATGCTAGCGGGGTCCCCCCGACATCTTGACACCCGCCGGCGCCCAACTTTCGAGCTTCTGATTGGTATTTTTATCTCACAGTCCTGTAGTAGGGTTCTTAATAGAGTGTAATTCACTTGCCAAATATGTAACGAAATTAAAGAATGTAATGTTATTTTCCTAAACATTTTAACGAAAATAATTAAACGAAACGCATCGACCCCAGGTGCAGCCCTAATTTGATTTTACAATAGCACTGCGGCGGCCATTAGTGGCAGCGGCACGCTGAATACCAAACTACAATGCATTTCCGTAGATTGAATACAGAACTTAAATATCGATTTAAGCTTAATTTGCTATATTGCATGCACATGCGCTATTCCGGAGACTAGATTATAGAGTCAATCCAGCCCGGGATGGAACCATATCGCATTGAATGAAAAGATAGTCGAAGCGGCAACAACAATTTACCGCGTTTGGTCCTGGCATGGCACCTGGTTCCGTTGTGGTGCATGAGGCTTATATCATGCACTAAGTTTGGTATTAAACATAAATATCAGTTTCATAAAAATTGTTCTTAATGTGTACAACATATCCAAGTAACGTTTTCATTGGATTTTGACCCCTTTTTTTCCATTTTCATATCCAAATCCAACAATGTTTTGAGGTTTAGAGGCCTATTCGATCATGTGTGTTATTACGTTCACATTCACTGTTAAATATTGATGTTAACAGCTAACAGCTAGATTGAATGTGAAAAATACGTGACTATGTATGTATTTCGAACGCTGACAGTGAATTGCATTGAGCATACCTCTGTATCCCGTGCACATATACCCTCGCCCGTCTCCGCGCGCCGTGTATCCTGCGATGTCGCGTCGAGCCACGTGGAAATGCTGAAGTTTCCGGCCCGCGAGCCGCACTATTTGTACGCGTCGCGGAGACGAGACGCCACGTAACGCTCCAGTCTGGCGTTCTTCGTGTTTCCGCCGCGGAGGGTGCTCACATTTGGCACATGCTGGCAAACACGTACAATTTGTAGTGTTTCTTCAGCTGTAGGGCGGGTTAGGTTGACGTTGAACATGTAAAGCTGAAAATTCTGCAGAACTTGTTGATACTAATAATCATTCAAGACTTTAGTAGTAAATTAATAAAATTCCTTTCTCAAAATTGCCGAATAAACAGTCGTAAATAACTGTTACATCCTTCTTAGGTTAAAAATATTTTTAGAACAAAATACGTGCGTCTAAATTCGGAGCCCTCTTTATTTATCCCTCTATGGTTTCGTTTAACATTATTATATGTATTTTCTAGCTGAATACATTATAGGCACTACCTACGTAAGTATTTAGCCTTTACTTGGAAAATCCCCATCGTTATCCAGGCTAGCTAACCAAAGCTTAGCTTTTCCAAAAATGGTACCCGAGCCGGATATTCAGTAGTTCGGCTTTAAAGTCGCCTTTCAAATATATTTTCCTTTTGCGGAGGCGTTTTTAAACAGCTTGAATATTTCCATTGTTGCCTCTGGGGCAGACGAAGTTTTGAGCTTGATGGCTTGAGTGGGCCGCTACTTCTTAGTTAAAAAATGTTTTAGCGCAAAAAGATCAGAGTTGGTGCTCTCAGTTCCTTCGGGAATGTTGTGCGATGGACTTTCATGACAAAATGATCCTACATGTGGCGTTAACCGCCTGTTCTCTTCCAAATGGGGGGAGCCCAAAGATTACTTTTTACCCACACTAATATGCCACGTTTTAATCTTGCAATTTTGATTTGACTTGGTTAAGCGGTAACTTGAAACGATACAAGCATTATCTAGCGATACCCGATAATATCCCATAATAATAATATGCATCACTAAAACGATCGTAATTCATCAATCCCTCGAATCGATTTTAATACAATTCCGATCGGGCTCACAGGATAATTTCTCATTTCTTATCGGACTTGTATCCAAATGGCTTATTTTCGTTAGCGTTGTGCGGCGGAAGGGAGGGATAACATCGCCGGATTTGTATCGTTTGCGGCCCTTTTCGGACTCAATCGGATTTATCTAGTCATTGCGAGGGCTTACACCGGGGGCTTACTATATTTCCGCGCTTTTTCCCTTCGATATGGGCCGAGAGTGGATTGGTATTCGTACATTTCGAGGACTGGATGATCCATTGAAACGGCTCATGGGGCAGATAATATGCACACTTGCATAATAATGTTACACATCTTCACGAGAATGAAATATTTGGAATCCCTTCAATTAATGTAAATTATAGACAAACTTTTTTTTCAGTATGCGCAAGATCTAATGTTAAAATAGCTTTCAAAACAACAATACAATAAATAAAAATAAAAAATAAAAATAAAATTTCAACACCTATTTTTTTAAGTGAACTCAGTTTAAGGCAGAGATAAATAATGCAGAGATACACGTTGTGACTAACAAGGCAGGTGGAGCCACGCAAAGCTAATGCATAATTTTTAGATCCAATATCCAAATCTACCCAATAACAGTGCAGATTCGAACACCACCTGTAAATCAAGTACTTCAGCAAATCAAACACGTAAGCAAGCAACTTTTTTGAAACGCATTTATCTCAGATCAAAAAGGAAGGAGATATGCCATATAGCACGACTACTACATATGAGACCAGCTGTCTCCAATTTTCTAAAACTACCAACCCAACTAAAACGTACATTCCATATGCAAAAGTATATATAAGTTTGTGTTTTAGAGGGAGGGAACTGACTTGACGAACGCATTTTTAGATCACAGTCGCAGCACCTCCGAATTGGCCAATTGGCCACTATGGACTGGAATATTTTTCAGAAATCACTTAAATTTATAATAAGTTTAGCTCTTCGTTATATTACTATATGATCAGGTCACTGTAGGAGTTCATGACAGAAATGATAGTATTACAACTAAACGTGCACACGTATAACATTTTTTTCTTGTTGCCACTGGAGTAGAGCATCGCTTCAAGGTCCTTGCTTGCGTTGATGCTTGGTTAGGGCTATCCCTAAAATAGAGAGAGGCGATGGCTGGATCCGGCGTGATGCTCGTGAACGGGTGCTGTTTGTGGGAACTGACCTGCTCCAATTGGCAACATGTTAGATGACGGACATAGGCTTTACAAAAAAGCTCACATTTGTTATGAACTATTGCGTACGGCATGAAGGGTAGATTTTTGAGGGTAAATATTAATTTAATGTGTTTATATGTGTTTTTTTCTTTTGTCATCAACGATAAACACTTGCTATTTATGTTACAAGGAATTAAAATAATGTATTCACACAAACGGGTGCCAATAACCTGTACTTCTGTAAGCAGTGGCAAACAAATTTGTAAACTTAGACTAAGTGGACGTTAAAAAAATTCAGCGAAGTTTCTTGCCAGTTCTTCTTTGCCATAAATGCTGAACTGGCTAATGATAAAGTATGACAGATCCGAGTGCAGTGTGTTGCCTGTGGATGATGAACAAATAATAAACAATTTGGCCATACGGCGTCGTCGCGGTATCGACCGCATGCCACTTCTCCTTCCTTTTCTCTTCAGTGGCCTTTACTCTAACTTCGCCTCATTTTTTTTTAAATGGTTATACTAGCCAGTGCGAATGATTTGATTGCGTTAAGGTGGCCCAACCCGGCGGGCCTAACTCATTCTCGGGCACCGTACAGAACCGTGCTGTTGCGCTCTGGGACCTTCTCTGTTTCAAAGAATAAGACAGGCTCCGTGATGAGGAAGATGCAACATGTCCATAAAAAAGAAAATGTGCATAGTGTATGATTTGGTAAGATTTACGAACATTTTAATTTCAAAACGACTTATAGCTAAAAGTAAACCACGACCGCTGTAGTCAAAAATCTAACAAAAACTAAATAGATAATAAATCTTGATTAAATAAGCTATGTCTGATGACTAATCTTTTTACGATGTTCTTACTTTATCATTGCGTATTCCACCTCCAAAATTATTGTCTAAAACGCGCGAAAAATTCGGACTTTCGGACCTTATAACATAGAAACCAAACACAATTTTACAATGCCAATGGTCATCAGACATCTAGTTCGATCAAATAAAGCTATTTTGAGCAAAATTTTGGATCTCTGACAAGAAATATGGGCGTGATCTTCTTTCCCCTTTTGTTGGGCCACCTTAAGTTCCTGATCTCTTTGGAATGAGAACATGAAAAAAAACATGTATAATTCCAGCTAACGTTCTACCAAAACAGAAAGAAAAATGTTACAGAAATCGATATTTTATGCATGGAAAAAAAAATTTAAGTCAGGTGTCAAATATATTCTTTTTTAAGTTTGCGGCTTATATTGATATAAACTAATATTTATTTGAATACCATTTCAAAGATCTTAATATTATCTACCCATTCAGCGAAGAACATATTTAACTTTTCCCAATTTATTTAACGAAACAATAAAAAAAACCGGTTTCACGCTTTATGCGGGTTGGTCACATTTAGAAATAATTATTCCGAGCTGCTCTAACTAAGCGAGGCGTCGGGCTCTGGCTATCTCGTTTTAATCGCAAAAATTGGTCCAAAATGTTTAGGTATGAGGATGCTCTTAATATCACAAGTGTGCTCATTACCTGCTCCGATTTGCCTGCAAAGCAAAGGAAGCCAAATTGTAGCATCCGCCTCGGCTGAAAATCCGCAAAGCCCAATTCTGCGAGCGGAATAGTTGTGAAGCGAAATGTCTAGGGCGGAGCCGAGAGGCGTGTATTCAAGAAGTTTGCGCCATAAATATTTCGCAGTGCTGTGCGCGAGTTTACTTAGCGCCGCGACCTGAAAGCGCTTCCGGAGCTCCGTCGGATAGTGCTGCAGTCTGTCGGATCGCTAGACTGGTTTGGTGCACTGTTGGTTCAGTCACGCTGGTGTTTAAAGCTAAGATAAAGCTGGATATTGTACCCCTTTCGACAAACTCACCCTTCCGTGTACACCTATCTCACGCAAGTAGACTGATATTTAACTAATTATTTAACCGTAAATCTTCCATGGTTAGCGCGCACGTGTACTATAGGTATCCAAATTCCGTCCATGCAAGTGTAGCTTTAACAATGACCGTACAGGCCGAAGACGTTCGCCTGCCCATCTTTTAAAGCTTTGATTCATTATTTGATACACAACTCACTTATGGCATCATTCGTGAAACATTTTCATGAAATGAAAGTAAGGAAGGGGACCTACAGTTTTAGTTGGAATCCGAACCACGGCCAGCCTCAACGGTTCAAAATGATCACCCATCCAGAACCTAACCGCGCTCAGAGGTGCTTCACCAAGCTTATCGAATCGCAAGGCGTCGCGCCACTGGACGACCGAGGCCACGTATACATTGTAGTCTTATTCAAACACAGGTAAGATATTGGCAAAATTCGGGAATGTGCTAATATCGTGATACGATGGAATTTCGCTAATCCTGTGAGTGCGGTATTATCATAGCGATCCCGCCACCGATAGAATGGAATTTGCGATGGCGGCGACAACGCGCGGGTCACATCCCGCGCCGATCCAATTTCCGCAGAGCCGTGCCTGACGCGCGACTTCTGGCCGCGAACACGCGTTTGCAGAGTTCCGTAGAGACAATTGCTGTCAATCTGCCGCTTCTGTCTATCAGCTTTCAAGCTTGAGTCGTGGGGATATACTGCACTGAAAACGTGTGAGGTGCATGATCATTACTAAGTTTATTAACAAATTAAAGTCTCAAAAAATATGAAACCATATTTTATGTTAGGGCGAGGCTTTTATTATCTAAAATATGAAACTTCTAAAAAACACTTGCATTCCAATATTTTTACCGCTGTCCAAATGTGTCATAATTTTGTTAAATATAACAGCGTTTTATATGTTCGTTTTCAAACTTAATTAAAAGCTTTCTTAATATTGTATGGATCATACGTAAAATTTATATTTATTGTTTAGTTAATGATAATTAATGGTCTGAATATGACCTTTTTACAATGATTTCATTGCACCGAGTATTCAATCGTTAAATCCGTCTAGCGGAATATTTTCTTGTTTGCTTGTAAAACAAAAAATGTTTGAAGTTAGTGAAATAAATGTAGAAACCGAAGTACCTTATTTACAAATGGATGAGAACCATTCTCGGAACCGTTGTTACGCGCCGAACTCACATTTGACTGCTTTGATATCCACACCCGTATGTCCGCGGGCATAAAGGAAAAATACCGCTCGCAAAAAGGGGTCCAAAAAGAGCTTCAAGAGTAATTTCCGCCGGTCATTCTCGGCCGAGATACGTTATGAGATGGACACGGAACTCTTGATGCAAGTACCTCATAAATAGATAACAGATATTCAAAGATATGGCGGTATTTTGGCGATTACATGCCATGGTCTGTCCTTGTGGAAAAACTGACTATGCTGTCCTTAGGAAATTTCGTCTTTGCCGTAAATTAAAATTTTAAAAAATCATCTCGTCAAATTGTGCAGATCTGTCGTGGACATTGAAATTGTGCTAATTCGTAAAGGTCACCCATAGTACGTAGCACCCGAGATCGAAGAGTATGCATGAAAATATAAGACTTACTTTATACAATTTTATTTCATACAGTGACCCATACCATAACGTACGCAGCGTTATAGGGCTCTAATACCTCATATTTCGCTTTCGGGAATACTGCATAATGATATGCTACCACTCTACCACTTTGCTGACTTAAATAATGTGGGTAAAGTCTAAATACTCGCAAGCAGAACACGGTAAATATTAGCAAGTTTTAAAGAGGAAGGCAAAACATGTTTCAAAAGCTAATGTTTTCATATCCTCTTCATATACTTTATGAAGCGGAGCTCTCCAAAGGAACTGTTTATTTTGCGCTTCTACGATTGAAACTGCTGCCACTGCTATGAGTGCAAAGACTTTCGGGGATAGTGTTCTATGTAACTATACCTACGTCCAGTTAGAACTAGCTAGTAAATATGCAAACATTTAAGATTAAAACTTAATCTTGTTTAGCGGAAGTTCTAGTTAGTTATCAAGAGTGATGTCTCGTGAAACCGCTGCTCGAATGATCTGGTTGTCATTTGGGTCCTATACAACAATATAATAGGAACATGTGAAAACCAGTACAAAATATTATTTATCCGCCAATTCTGTTATATAAAAATGGACATGAATGGATTATTATACTACTCCTACTGCTATGGCTCTAGCCCAACTAGCATCAAGTAACCAGGTTCCATGCTTCCTTTTCCTTCCTTTTATTGCACGGCTTCATGGAAAACACGCACACAATTTGCATTGCTGCTTCGATAATCTTATATTCAATATGATATAAACTAAAAAATGGGCCCCTTTTGTGTGGAATCTGGACCAATGACGGCCTCAACGGACGAACAACACCCATGCAAAACCCGACCGTGCCCAGTGTTGCTAACCTCGAGGTTGAAACCCGAGGCGTCGCACAACTAGGCTACCGGGCAGCATAGTTTTACAGCAGGTTTTAGATAGAGGTTTGTCCTTTGCATCCCAACTATTCTCGGCCTAGCGTACTTAAACCGTTCAGTAAATCAAAGATCGATTTCAAGATCGGATGCGCGGGAATCCTTGTCAAAATATAAATGAAGGCGCTTCTTGATTCATGCTGCAATTTCGGGGTTTATAAATCACCGGAGCATCGGCCACCGGGCGCGCCGTCCAATTACGTGGCTCCGCTGGGTGTTCCGGCCCTAGAGAGAATTTTGCAGGACGCTTGTTTGTTGGGCCTCGATATGACAACTATATATACAATGAAAATGCAGGGTCTCTCTCTGTGTTCTATCGTCTTTACCATGGAGAATGCTCGTCGGAGCTGCATAACGCTGTCCCTCCATCCCCATTCTAACCCCGCTCAACACCAATGTATATAATGTTCTTATAATAATGTTCTTTGTGAGCAGTAGTAATCAATCAATCACTGTAAACTAGTTTGTAAGTATCAATGGAAAAAATAATAATACAATGACCAACCTGACGAAGTTTCTTGTCGGCTCTTCTTCGCCAGAAGTAATCGAACCGGCAGGAAAAAAAATGACGAATCCGAGTGTCTAATGGAGGAAATAAAGAAACTGAAACTGAAACGCAAAACGGACAGAGAATGCTCCGATTCACTGTCGACATTCCAAAAATCAGAACCAATCGATCCTCTGGGTAGGTCCTTTATCTACTATACGGTCGGTAAACTATGAAATGCACTCCCTGCCGAGGTATTTCCCAAAAAGTCCAACCTGAGGTCCTTCAAACGTGGTGTGAAGAAACACCTGGCCGGCCGGAATGGTTTTCGCAGCCCCCCTAAGAGTTTGAAAGCCCGTGGGCGTCGTGGGTTACCTTAAGAGGTCCTGATTAATACCATATGCCGCGCTCAACATAAAAAAATATCTTCCAGGACAATATATGTATATTCAAATTTTCAATAATGTTAATATAACACACTTGCAGCAGCCCATCTACGTTCACGTTGTCCCTCTCCCGACTTACTGCTGCTCTCCCCGACTATAAAGGATTCATTCTTGTTGTAGCACTATTTGTTAGTTTACGGTTGCGATATTTAAAACGTTTGGAAGCTCTAAATATGTGTAATACATTTTGTTTATTTATTGTCAGCCTCGGTGGCGCGACACTTCGGCGATCGCTCTCCGAAGTTAAGCAACGCTGGGTCCGGTCTGGTCTTGGATGGGTGACCATTCGACCGTTGAGAGAGGCTGGCCGTGGTTCGGATTCCACGTGCAGCTGTAGGTCCCCTTCCTTACTTACTAGGTGGTAGGGTTTATTCCGCCCGGGTTGGTGCCATCGCATTGGATGAACGATGGTCGAAGCGGCAATGAAAATTGTCCGTGTTTTCCATCCAGTTCAATGTAGCCGTGCAATATAAGGAAGGTCCTGGCATGGCACCTAGTTCCCATGTGGTGTGTTGGGCTAATACCATGACAGAACTTGTGGTATTAGCCATCCATGTCCAGTCACATAAAAAAAAAATATTGGATACGACATTACCGTTATTTATTAATTTGAAATTATACGACAACATCTACATTGAAGCATTGTAATCAGGATTTGAAAATGATAATCATCAAATCATATTAATAGAAGATATAACCAAATTCAATTTATTTATTTTTCAGTTTCAGTGCCACATTGTGGCGTTTATTTCATTAACACATTTTACATTTTTTTTTGTATATTGTACGCGCGAAACCCGAAGGTTTGTCTGCGCGTGACAACCTGTTTACATCTACGTGACGTAAATACATTTTAAATGATAAAAATAACTACTCAAAGCGTTATATCTATCAAACTGTAAAAGTGAAGATTATGTTTTTCTTATTTCAATAAAGCCTTGTTTTCTGTATCGTGAAAAGTTTTATTGGCTAGTCGTATTTCGATACGAAACATCGCATCGTTGCAAGCGGTACTTTCACATATATTTTGTTGATTCTTCAAACCCTAGCGATATAAACCAGAGCGCGTTTACCTTTCGTGTGCTTCTTAAAATATGTACATAAACACATGCCCGTTATCGGATCGCCCGCGAACGACTCGGAGCAACGGAGGCGAGCAACACAAAGCGCGGTAAAGTAGGCCTCCCCGAACTTCCGCTCGTGTTCAGATCGGAATTGTTCCGAGACTCCGCAGCGAGTTGCCCAAATTAATCCGGCTCGCTCGCCCGAAAATGCGCCTATACATTCCGTAAGAGAACCGGCGAGGTAAGGTTGACGTGCTATCTCTCTCCTTTTCCATTAAATTAGAGAAAAACACAATATGTCAGTCAGCGTATTTGCGTCCACTGCTGGACATACGCCTCTCAAATTTTTCTGCAGTCCGGGAGGCTCCCACCGGCACGGAACCACTGCTCTCCGCCGACGCAATTGATGTTGTCGTCTCACCTGGCGGATGGTCTTCCCACACTCCGTTTTTTATTCCACGGCCGCCAGTGTAGGACATGGTTACTCCAACGGTCGTCGTCTCTTCGGCTGGCGTGGCCCACAAAATATCACACATATATAACACAATATAATTGTGCACAAAAGACCACTGCATTCACCCGATTTACTAATTACACGAAATTTCAACACTGTAATTTACTTGGTTTTGGCCTTCTTATACTGACTTCATTCAACACTAAACTAGTTTTATTGACCGAGCGAAGGTCGTTCATTAACACTAGGTTCGCTATAACTCATTGTGGTGGTTTGGTAATAATTTTGTGTGATCCCGGGGTTATCTCATAACGCTAACGCTCGAAAGTGGAGTTATTTATTAGCGGACCAAGGCTTCTGACTATCTGTCAAGCTAAAACCTTTCGTGAGGACACAACGATTCACACTTATTTTAAAAATCACTGTGTTAAAATTACTAACGTGGCTCAGCTTTTTTAAAGATAATCCAACTATTATGGATTGTGTAATCCATACCACTGATAAGTTTTCAGGGATCTAAGTGAATTATTGTATTTTAAGAATATGTTTACACGCAATGTACTATCTCTTTCCTATACCTTTTTGATTTTTAAAAATTAAAAATCTCGTTTATATTCTTGCAATTTTATCTCATTATATTCTTAAGCACAATATCACAGGATCCTAAATAACACTAAAGGCAATATCCATTAACCATACGGGTGTACATTTATTATACCTACGTTGTATTCATGATATCGTTTATAAATGCTAGGGAAGTTATGTAGTCGGCCCATTCGTTTCGGGAGCGCACTCAAAACTTCGATAAGAGCCGACCCAAAATAAACACCCGCCAGTGAAAATCTTCTGGCGCTATCTCCGATCTAGTTGCATGCTAGCATATACTAAGCTTTAGTCTTAAGATTAATTCTCTTTTTGCTCGGTTAGTAAGTAAGCTTGGGAGCCAAGCCGGCCCCGCCTTCCTGAAGAATTGGGGTCCTAAACAAAAATAATTACGAAAGAAATTTTAAAATAAAACTCGTAGTTCCAGAGATTAGCGCGTTCAAACAAACAAACAAAAAAACAATATCTTTAGTTTTATAATTAGTATTAGATTCGATATTTTCTTCACAATAATTTCATTCACATGTCAATATATACATGCATGCATGTCGACATACTCGACAAAAATCACAACAATTAATAATTACGTTAAACATATTCCCTTACAAACTTAGTATGGATGTCATTTAAAAACCCTTTTGGAGATTTGATTGTTGTTTTATTTTACATCACTCAATCAATGTATGTGTTTGCACGGTTTTCTTAACTAAATCTAACTCCTTTTTTGTGGCAGGTTATGTTATTCTGTATAAACTAAAACGTGCAGACACAGATGTTAGTTGACCAACTTAAGATGAAGTGATACGAAGCAGGTCCTAAAAAAAACTAAGTATACATTTTTTAGCCCTGACACAGTGAAGGCTAAAAAGGAGAACTATCCCGTTAAATGTTAAGTGTGTTAATACGACTATGATCAAACATTTTATCTGATCAATATCACGTTGTATAAAATATATTGCAAGTAACGAACTCTTAACACATGTATAAGTGCTTCCTCTGTACTATTATAATGTGTCGCATCGTCTGCCAAACATAAGCTGTTATGATCAACAGCAGCGATTCGTCCTGGCGTAGTTCGTGAAAGTTCCGGAGAGTTGGAAGTTTTCCCGGATTAATGGCGGGAGACAGGAATAGTGAGACTGAAAACGTGATTCTGGTGCCGCGATGTATGTTGGCAATTCTTTTTTGCACGCACTTTTCGGAGGAAATACCTACACGAATTCAGTGTTATACCGATTATTGTTTAGATGTCCTGTGGATATGCATGTTACTTTCACGTGTATGTATTCCTGTAACAGAAACAGCCGTTTAATTTTGCTTCTGTAACTTTGTCCCATAATTCTCATTCTGTTTTTCGTGTGAAGCGAAAACAATCGAGCGGTATGAGCGATATAACTGTTAGTTAGTGCGAGCCAACGTCTCTTCGGTTACGTAAATACTGCCCGGGACAAGAATTGTCAACTCATCATCCCCTCCCCGCCCCTCGCCCCCCGCCCCCGTCCGCGCCGCTCAATCTACCGGAAATCCCTCTTTCAGCGCTTCCTTGCCCCGCCGCGCCCCCCCCTCCCGCCGCGGCCGGTGCGTCGAACGCACCAACTTCAATCTCAATTAATCAGGAGGCGGGGGCGAGGGGCTCCCAATCTGCTGAGTATCGGGGCGTGGATATTTTTTACTGTTTAGGGCGCTTTCAGATTGGGGCCATCCAGTTCAAGATGTTTCGGTAGTTTTTTTTCTTATGTTATCGTTAAATAATTAATCAAATCAACAATAGTCAATATCCTTTAAAATATTTTTCGAAATCGCTATTTGAACTTAAGGGTGTACCCGCTATTGGTGCGAAATTCGTAATAACATTGATCCTTGTATCCTAACTTGTATCCTTTGATTTATCATTACCCTCCAAAATGCTGTCCGAAAGTTTCACTATTGCACCATGACCATGATACTTGTATATGTCGCAATATCACCAAACACTGATCGTTGACCATTCAATCTTCCAAACCGCTCAATCTTTGCAGTCGCATGTTCGCAGCGCAGCTAAAGTATTTAATCAATGTATGCATATTCTTAAACACTTTTAATATAAGGTATTTATTACGGAAGGAGAGACTGAAGGAGAAGTCCAAAATTTTTAATTTTTTTTCCTAGTTGTTAATTTGGGACTTAAGCCGTCACCGACTATGCCAGCCCCATAGTGACTTTATAAGGATAATTACTTCAAGCTATCAGCTTCTCCTTAGACCCAATGACAGCTTGAAAAAATATACAACTTCTCTGAATTCGTTTGACCAGGGCTTTCTCAATGATTCGTGTATCTTAAAAAATAAATTCATTCTATCTGTACAAAATATATTTTCAAGACCCAGTCGAAGCCTCTCGTTCAGACCACACTCGATAAATAGGTGAAATTGATCTTCTGGCTTGTCACAGGCAGAACAATTTGGAGAGTACAGTTACTTCATCATATGTCCCATTCTATTTAGAGGAGTGTGTCCTGATCTGAGTCTTAAGCCAATAGTAATGATTTCTCTAAGCAGATGGACACTGCTTAACCAAGGGATACAGAGTGGTTCAGATACAATCGTTTTGTACCAAATTCCCCTCTCCACAGACCTCCTGTCAAAGTGTTCTTTCCACATTTGTCTACATATTCCTTTGGCTCTCGGCAAATTCCAACTGATGGGTGCCGAAATTGCTATCGACATATCGACACATACAAGTATCATGGTGCTAGTCAAAGTTTCGGACAGCATTTTGGAGGTCTATGATAAGTCACAAGATTTTTAAAGCTATTACCTATTTCTCACTAATAGCGGTTAGACCCTTAACTTCAAATAGCGGTCGATAAATAACCCATTCGTATTATTATTATTATAGCCTTATACAATAAATAAAATATAACATTATTTTAAATTTCTGAGTTTATTTTTCTTAGTGCTACCCACTGCAGGGCTTTGCTTTGGTCTATTTTGACTGTAAAATAGGTCTTGAGGTTTGGTCATTTAAAAAATCTCCCCTGGCGACCAACCACATCTGGGAGAGTATGAAGAGATATTATATTCTTAACATAGTTTGTACATTCGTAAACATTTCTAAAATGTTTTGAATTACCCATGAAACCTATCGATGGCCATAATTGGAAGCACCGCGGTTCCAAGGCGGTTTGTTTTTTCGGCGGCGGCGGCGAGATCGGGGGCGGTTTTCCCGCCGAGTGACCCCGCGTGATTGATGCACGGAGGCGCTCCCCGCGCGGCGCGTCGCGACCCGCGATTTGTCTTGCGCGGCTTTGCGGGCGATATATCGCTCCGATCTCTATTGCTTCGGAGGTGGACGCAGGTCGCTTTTATGGCCGCCGAAAATAAAATACGACGTCCCGGCGAAGTGACGAGTATTGAGGAGGGTGTGTCGAGGCCGGACGCTCGGACGGGACGGGTGATGAATTGGTGACGAAGTAAATCTGCAGTGTACTTAATTTATTTCTGTATTTATTTAGTAGGGAAATCGATAGCTTTTGCATACACAAATTGTGAATAAGCTATTTATGTGTAACGGAATATTCAAGGCTGACATCACATTTAGTGATAGGATATTAGCACTACATTCTGAAGGATCTTCTCTTTGGGATTTAAATGAGCAAACAGTGCGGTTGCCACGACGGCGAATAAATTATTAAGTAATGACACGCTCTCTTTTTAGCGATTTACGACGCACTTTATGTAAAGTTACAGACAAAAATCATTTATTATCAATAATGGTTCAATTATAATTGTCCGTGTTTTTCATTGACTCAATGTAGCCGTACACATTAGAGGAAAGTCCTGAAATGTCATCAAATTCCTCCAGAAATGCTATATGTTAGGCTTATATCCCACATCTTCAGATTTAAATCAGACTTAAATCGTTTCTGCTCATTTTCTAAATCGAATTACAATGCTTCTAAAATTTATATTATTTTTAATTTAATTCCTTAATGAATTATGTAGGCTCATACTTTGTAGAATGGTATCTTCCTTGAGAAACTCAGCCTTACGTTAATTAGGGGCCCTGATGTTTACATTAAACATCTTAAAATTTAATTACTCAACCTTTGATGACCTTTTTAGGTCCTTTATCAAAGCCTACACTTTTTCAATTTCGTAACTAGAGAAAACTCAAATGTAAGGACTTTAAACGCTGAAGCAAACGGAGTTATTCGCGAAAAGACGCGTCCTATAGCCGGCGTATTGGAGGGTAAGAGAACTGAGCGCCGCTGTCGCCAGCAGAGCGGGTGCTGGGAGGCCCGCGGAGCAAAGTTTGCGTGGAGAGCTATCCTGGAAGTATTTTCGGTGTGTCTTTAACATAGTATATTCACAATAGTAATAAATGTGACTTGTTTTTCGACTTTAGCCGTAAAGATAACACGGAATGATATACTGCTATATGTTATGTTTTTTTACCACTGCAACCCAATAACCAAAACACAAGATTGCGTTGGCTGGCATAATTAAACTTTTTTTCTATTTCGTAGCTTGAAATCAAACTCTCTAAACCTTTATTTTTAATTCTTCGTATCAATGTGTTGTTGATTAGTTGCTTAGTACATAACTTGATTCGATTAAGGGATACTAATGTTATTAATTTTTTATATTTTTTTTTTTTACCATATAAGTGCTGAATAAAGAATAGAAGAAGAACAAGTTTACCTGCAGTAGCAAAAAGTACAAGCAAAGTAAACCCATCGCCCGACATCGACGTTTTTACCGAAACTTATTGAAAACAGTGTTTTCTCAGCCAACGAATTCCTGACTCCGTGGCACATAGCAGAAGCTAGAAAGACAAGACGGCAAACGTTTAACAATGTCGCATGATTTTTCCTTTAAGCAATTTCCTTCCTCAAATGTCGCGTCGAGGCGGCTGCAGACGATTTGCGCGGAGAAACTACGAGTAGTTCTTGGGTGCGTCTGCTAGGCTAACCGTAACTTTCTTGTGACCTGGTGGATTGTTTAGTTAATTATTTGGTTTTATTTCTTCCATTCAAAACCCTCTCTGGTAGTACGCAGATGTCACTTGTTTGCAAAACATGGTCAAGGCACGTGGGCCGTAGCATAGTGGCAACGCCTGTTGGTTTTTGCAGCCCTTGTGAAAGTTCGAAAGGCCATGGGCCTCGTCGGGCGCATTTTTTGTGAGGTCCAGGATGGGCCATATGCCGCGAAAACATTAAAAGAAACCTTGTATCGAACACCGTTTTGAGACAAAATTCGAGTTTATGAATATTTTATTTTCTTATCTGAGTTTTAAATGCCTTTAAATTGTCCTCTTAGTTTTGAGAGGCTCTAAGATTTATAACTGTGCATTTAAGTTTAAATTATGTTATTTTTATTTCACTGCGAGATTCTGATCCTATTTAAATCTTTAGGTCCTATTACCTGCTCACTAGGATTGCTAACATCCATTTAAGGACTAACCTGAATTATTTATTGATAATTTACATGAAATTGTTGCATATACTTGAGAAAGCTGAAATTAATTTGGGATTTCGACTTGGCTCAAAATTAGGTTGTCTATTATAAATATGAATCGTGTCCATTTTTAATAAATTGCGTGTCTCCAAATTCGCAATCGATGAGCGAATTAGAAGCCCAATGACTTTAGGCTCGGTATCGTCGGCGCGAATAATGACGTAAACTCGGTTAAACCGCGCGCCCCGGACGCGATAGCTCGCGGGTCTACTGTTGCAGTTTTACGTCAATTGTAAACGAGAAATTTCCTTTTAATTTACATTTGGAATATAATAAATAAACCAATTAAAGCTTTAGCAAAAAAAAAATATATATATTAGTAATGCATATTGGACTGATGAATGCAAATGTCCAAGATAGTCTCTTATCGGTATCCTCATGTTAGGTATGTTATCGTATAAAAATATTAGGGTTTCTTTATAAACTCTTATACAATCCAATGTTAGCTATCTATCTACATGAATTTCCGTCTGTCCGGCTGTCCGCTCGTAAATAAAAACCACCTACCCGATTGCGATGCGGTTTCATCTTACCTGTGAGTAGAAGTGTAAAGTTGAGTGAATTCTGGGAAAAAAATATACTGTTTCGTCAGACTTTAACGCGGGCGGAGCAACGAGCATCCCATTGCAACCACAAAATGTTGCTTTTTATTTCGATTTCGTTGCCGAGGTATATTTTCGTTTAGGTGGTTTGGCTACTTTATATTTATATTTCATTAATATTATTATTAAAACTGTAAAAACAATAGTTCCTAACATTGTTACTGTTCTATTAGATTCATTTTTTCCCTATGAATGAACAGCTACTCATAAAGCTAATTACCTCAAGCTTCTAGCTCCTGCTCTAGTTAGACGGTTCGTCGCGAAATCCAATAAATTATTCAACGGCCAAGTTGGCGTCGCCTGATATTGGATTAGCACGGTCGGCGGCGGCGGTGGCGGTGAAGCAGAGCCGCCGCACCGCCGCTGCGGAGCGACGCCAATTGTACCGACCCAGTTGCGACGGTCTTTTTTTTCGGTTCACGGGTTCTTCTTTCAATTTCCGCATGCGGAGATTAGGTTATGAATAGGTGACGTTGTTTTTTTGGACAGTGCTTTGCAGGCTAGGGCGAGGTTTAAGAGAAGGCTCCGCGTATTTTTTTACGAAATTGTTATTATCCATAAATGGCGTCCTTCACGCTCTTCTTTTTTTAAGTGCCCTCGGACATGGTCGCGAAAATTTAATTTACTTCTTTAAAAAAACCACAGATCATCACAGCATTCCTCCGGAAGGGGAAGGCATAGCGACAGGCGGTTCGATACTTCTCTCGCTTTTTTTACAAACATGCATCCTTTAATTTATACTCTTCGATGAAGGGTGCTATGAATTTACAATTTACGGATGATATTACAAATCAAGTCATAATAGGTTCTTCTCGCTTATCTGGCATATCAATTCCATCTTCTTCCGCTCTCTAAACTTGTTTCGTGATTATTTTATCACTCATTCGTTCTACTTCTCCAAATCATCTCAACATCTCCACTATCTTTGTCACTTTATTTATTGACATTATATATTCAGTTAAAATGATGTTATCTAACTTTTCCATATCTTGTAATTGTCATTAAACTTCTCTATTTAAATGTTATTTTAAATGCACACAAACTATTTGATCAAAATTTTGCTTAAATTCGTGGCTTCAACATCTTAGTTTCCACAACAAAGCCTATACTTAATACAGTTTGTATGTAAAGTAAATACGGAAGCATTCTCCCTTATTAATTTTTGGCAAGCGTCTCGCTCCAGTTCCGGCCTTCGAGGGGGCGGAAGGGGGTCGCATTAAAATTAAGCCCCACCCCCCCCCCCCTTCGCTACGTACGAGTGGGATTTGATCGCCCCACTCCAATTAAATGTTAGGTTTATTTTGTTGGCGGGCCGGATTTCGTTGCATTACTCAACATTTTGGGAGTAATGATCAGGTTTTACGGTTTCTTTTGAATGCGGGATTAAATTTTATTTCTTCCTCTTTGTACTAGTTTATTGTGCTTTCTAATTATGTCTATATGTCCGTATGTATCCAAAGTCAGTAACTGTGAATTATTTGTACTTTGTCGTTTCGATACAATTCTTCCGTGATTCATAAGTTTACTTTAGAAATGCGTTTTCAAAATATGAGAGAATTACAGTTCAATTTCGTGTAGCTTCTTTTATTTCAAAATTAATAGGCACAGCGATCGTATTGTTGTTGATATTTTTTACTACCAAGAGTTAACTAAACAACCGTTGCTGTCACCTAGTGTAAAAATCATTCTTGTTCATCATTATTTCGAGTTTAAATTGTAAATGAAATATTTAATATGGTGTTTTTAAATGAAGAATAAATTAAATATATTATAGTTTTTTATGCATATTTGCGGCAAATATTCAATATCAATATTCAATTTTCAAAGAATCGTATCCTTCGGTTTTTATATTTTATTCTATTATAAACGGTACTGCCTATTTATTTATATACCATTTCTATGGAATTATTTTGTGAAAACATATTTTAAAGTATTTTTTGTATTGTTTCAGGTACTCGTCAAATCAATTCGCAGTTATTGTACTAGCACCATTTATTTTCATAAGTATGCTTTTAATATTTGTTAAACCTTACTTAATTTAAATGTTTACTGACTTTAAAAATAGGATGTTAATTATTAGACACATGTTCAATTGTATTGTGTTCTGATATCTTAGTATCAAGTCATTATAAATACATTTTTAAAACAAGATATTTTGTTTCATAAATCGAATCGATTGACAATGTGCCACTCTTTATTTATTAAACATCACATGCGGGATAAACATGTAATTCCGGGATATAAATGTTAGTGGAAATGCATTTTGTTTTCTGACATCTAAGGGTCAAATCATTATAATTACATTTTGTAAACAAGTTTGATATTTCGTTGTATAATTCGAATCTATTGACGTTGCGCCACTCTTTATTGAATAAACCTTTAAATTAACTTGAAACGTCACATGCGGGCATAAAGTATGCCACACACGATTTTATGTAATCAATACATTTTCGGGAAATAAAAGTAAGTGTAAATCGCAAACAACACGCGTCGCGACGCACACAATCGCGTCGGTATTGCGATGAAATCTAGATAGACTTACATTATCGAAACTATGACGAGAAACACGACATAAAAAATAATCAATAGTTTTGTATTGTATGGATTCCGGCACTTGAAGAGAAATCAAGTATCAAACTTTATTTCTTCCTGTACATGTTGAGACTAAGGTATTTTTCGTTCATAATTCCTTACTGACTTGGTGGTGGGGTCAATCTCGCCCGTGTTGGTACCATCGTATTGAATGAATGGTGGTCGAAACGGGTATGAAAAGCCTCCGTGTTTACCATCCAGTTCAATTTAGACGTCCAATGCAAGGCAGGTCCTGGCATGCACCTAGTTCCCATGAGGTATGTGGGCTAATATCATGACAATAGGTGTGGTATTTCCCATCCATGCCCAGTATGTAAAATACGTATATTTACCTCCATTAGGTGACCATATAGTCATGTCATTGTATAAACGCTTGGACAACAGGTACGGGTGCATTAGGGTTACAGAACCCGATATAAAACCTCCGCTCCGTGTTAATTTATCCGCACCCCAGTTCGACCCCAAAATTGACTTCTTGGGTGTGACGCGATCGTTAGGTTCCGACTTGCTGCCGGGATCTTCAACCGGCTAGCAACCCGGGAGCGAGGGTGCGTAGTGGCACAAACCTTAGGTGGGTGTTGATATCCGACTCACCCCTGGACTGTGAAGGGCACGGTGGAAACAGGGTAAAAGAACTCTACACTTCGCTCGGCCTTCTATGTCCAGCGATGTTCCTGTTCAATTCCAATATATTTTTTGCATAAATAAGTAATACGTGCGTAAGTAATACGTTGGACCAGTCGCGATATGAATAATGTTGGACACATTTTTTTATATACTTGAACAGTTAGCAAAGGCACGATAATGAATTAACTTTAACAACAAATGATGCAACTCTGTAAGCAAAGCTAATAAAACGAAATTTTATGAAATCAAACATTCACGCGATGAATGTCAAGTACCTATGTAGGAATATTTATTTATTTATTTATATAATTATAATTTATTTATTTATATAAAATGTAAACATAACTTAAATACATAAATATTAATATATATCATAAATTTAGTGTAAAATATATTATAATAAGTGTCTTAAATTCTTAAATTGTCAATCTGTAATTAAGTTTCCAGTTCTAAATTTGTAATAATACTAAGTAGCTGCTACATTCATCCACTTATCTATAGTGATATATTACTGCGTCACTTTGTATAGGGAGTGATATTTAGTTTGATGGCTTCATTTTACGGAAGGTTATATTATATTGCTCGTGTGTAGCGTGCTTAATTCATGTGATGGCTGTAATGATAGTTGACGGTTAAACTAGCTTAACGCACGCATGCGTGATTAAGGTCTGACTTGACCGCTGTAAAATTATTCTATCTACAGATACTTTGTTTTCTATCCTTGACCGATTTGGACCATTCTTTTCTGTCGCCGCTAAAAGGACAAATGGTAAAATTAAAACAAATAAATATAAAGGGAAGCACCATGCAAGAAACCTGATTGCTTTGGGTAAAATCTTGTAAAATCGTACGGAACCCTTCGTGTGCGAGTCTTTTTTTTAATTTCAGGTAAAGTGCCTCCAAGTAGCAACCATATGAAAGACAATCGGATCATAGACACCGAGGGTATATATTCCCCGAAAGTATGGCCATAATGGTATCTGAAAGCAGCTAAAGTTCGTATATTGCTGTTATAGCATATGTATGTACTTAGGTCCATATAAAGTTTTCGAAATTCCAAGCAGTTTCAGTTATGTTTAAAAATAGGTTTTTGCAATCTTATATCAAAAAAATACAGAAAGTCGAACATAGAATCTCCTCCTTTTGTAAATTCGGTTAAAAAGTACGAAGCCTGTTTACACCGAATAATTCTAAAATTTACTCCCAATTAAATTTCTTGTTGGTTCCTCTAAGTTTCTGCTAATCTCTCTGCTTCCTCTCTCTCTAAAACATTTGTTTTTGGAAACATGTGAATTGGATAGCAAGACAAACTCTTGTAATTATCGACCAACTAAAAAGTGTTACTACCTTTGGTTGCATCGTATTCTGATACGGCCGCGTACTCGGGTTTCAGTCGGCTATGTCGCTGAATAATTTGATCCAGTCATAGTGGTTCCTTTTTGCGGTTAATCGTGAAAGCCTGCACTTCCTGTCCGAGCGGGCTGAAGTAAAATTGGATATCAGCGGTTATAGTATTGGTATATTGCGACACACCTCCTGCAGCGGCGTGCAATAATAGTATTTAATAAAAAATATAACATTACGTTTATTATTTTATTATTGCCAAGTTAATAAAAATATTAATGTAAGGGTAAATTAACAATGCCAAACATGAGGTATTGTATTATTAATTTACCCTTAAATCAAAAGTTTCACTTTATCATGCCCTAGCGTGTGTGAGATTTGATAACGTTACCTAAAACAATAATAAAACAGGCTAAAATCTAAAGTAAGTAAGCAAATAATTTGACTTGTTGAATAGAAGAGAATTGTGCAATTATATTAAAAACAATCGAAATATATAAATCCAACATAAGGAAATGCACAACTGTACAACTATATTAGTAGGCTCCTTATCCAAACAAAAAAATAATATTATTTGAGGGGCAAGTAATAATATCCCAGCTAAACATTGTGCTGACAGTGAAAAGTTAAATATTGGTTTCGGAACAGTTCTCACTGATTGAAAATATGTGTTTGTTTCATTCACCCAAATACAGTTTCCATTATGTATATTCAATTATATTCTGCTACAGTTTTAAACCCATACTTATTTGCCCTTGGCAGTTTTTCAGCCCGAATTGTACCTGTAATATTTTTATAATTATTTTAGGTCAAATTCCATGATGGCAACGCCACGAGCGAGAATGCATTTAACAAGTATTGGACGAATATTAGTAACGAATATTAGGATATTATGGTTTGAAATTATCCTTTCTTTATGCAACAAAGAACTGATTTGCATCAACAGCTAACGTCACTTCATTACGTATTTGACTTGCACAATTGGTTCCGATACGTCGTCCGGGTACACGGTGGCCCATGTTGATTACGCGCTGATGAATATAGGATGTGATGATGATTGGTCGGCGGGTGTCATCCTGGGGGCGATCGGGGGTTCATTAAGTGGCGAGTGCCGGTCTCGGGTTTATTGCCCGTCTAGGAGCCGGGTGCGGGGCAATTTGGAGGTATGATGGGATTGTCGGTCGTAATTTTGGCGGTCGACAGCTTGTACGCCGGCAGATAATTGTGATGAATTAGTTTAAAAAACATTAATTTAACAGTAATATTGTTCGGACAAGAAGTGAAAACTTTATAGTTGTTAAAATGTTCACTACTTCAATATTTGCATTTTTACCTTTTGTTCACTATATATCCTAAATACGATTGCTTGTAATGTTGCGAAATCTTTTGTTAATTCTCACAATGTAAGGTAGATTTTTGCAAATTCACTATTCTACATTCACCTCGGATTATAGGTAACATTTAAAGCGGCAAGCGGTATAACGATTGTCTCGGCTCATAAACACTCGTCGCTACATCAGCTTTGTTCTGCGCACGTCACATCCTGCACTTGGTATGATTTAATTCTAAGATGACTTTAAAGTAAGCCAAATTTCTATAAATACACCGTGTAATGAATGTACGCATGGTCTTATTTGTAGGTTATTATTGGTGTCATAGAGATTGATATTATGTCTACAAGAAAGTGTTTAAGAACACTGTAGTATGATTTCTGATCATGTACTTGCATTTAAATACATTTATTTAAGCAGAACTTGTACGATACATTTTTAATAAGGAGAAGAATCGAAACGTGTACTTTAGTATATTTCTCAAAACCGACGTTTAGATTGGAATTACATCTACTCGTGGTCAAGTTTTAATCGAATTGAATTAAATTGAACAATTAAGTTGGTCCTAAAGAATCTTCTCTAATATCCACAACTTTCAATGATCCATTTATTCTTCAAACATTACTATATATAAAAAAAATCCATCATAGCTGATCCTTGGACGTACCCCGTGTAAATGTAAACGAAGCGCTTCAAGTTGGCTTTCAAGCGGTCGGTCGCGGCGCTCGTGGCATGAACTAATCGCCTGAGCTGCGTCTTAAGACTTAGCGCTCGTCTTAAGTGCAGTCCTCTTCATCGTGCTATCTGCAGTTGATTAACTTATCGAGTCGGTGTTCGATAGCTGAGAACTCTGACGTCTCTCTGCATAGCAGTCAAATGAGTAAGACAATGTCGGTGAATAATATTAAAAAAATGTTCGGAGTTGATTTTAGTTCTGGATATGTTGTGTGCAAAATAACTAGAACTCTGCTGCTGACACCAATTACATTTCAAAGTCTTACTTGCAACTAATACAACATACATTCTTTCCAATAATTCCTTTAGTCAAGCCTGAAGGAATTCACTGCTGATTCAATTGTGATTACCAATTGCATAATGATCGATAGACCGTTGAACATAAAACACCGTTGAACATTTGAGCGGCTCGTAGCCTAGTGGCGCGGGGACTGGCCTAGCGTACCAGAGGCCCGGGTTCAATACCAACTTGCACCACTGTCTTTCTCTTTCAGAGTTCGATAAGTGCATTTCGTCACGAATGCGAGCTGCTCCATGGTTCGGAATCCATGTAAAACTGTAGGACCCCTTCCCCTACTAGGTGGTAGGGTTTAAGCCCGCCCGGGTTGGTACCATCGCATTGGATGAAAAGATGGTCGAAGCGGCAATGAAAAATTGTCCGTGTTTTCCATCCAGTTCAATGTAGCCGTGCTCATAAAGGGAAGGTCCTGGCATGGCACCTTTATTCCTTCGGGAATGTGGTGTATTGGGCTAATATCATAACGGTAGTTGTGTGGTATTAGCCATCCATACCAGGTTGCATAAAATAATATCTCACTCAGTAGCTTTGCTTTCAAATGACCTACCTTGCAACATTTCCAGCTCTCAGCTTATGTCTTGTTTCCATAGATAGCTTTCGAGACCTTCAAGCGAACTAGCCTCACTCCTCGCACACGAAAATAAGAAAAATAATAATAGTGATAGCTCCGGCAAATTATGGAAGCGCTCAGATTGCGTTGGATTTAGTATTACAAGCTCTTTTTTATATATGAACCAGAACCCTAACAGGTTTCTAGATAAGGATAATAAGTCAAAAATAAAGAAAAAGACAAAATACCGCAGGCCAACCCTATGGCTTTAATAGATTATTAAAAAAAAAATTTACAAACATAAAGAATGTATTATATCCATCCATGTCAGGTCGCATAAAAAAAAACCGGCCAAGTGCGAGTCGGTCTCGCACACGAAGGGTTCTGTACCATCGTACAATATTTAACACATAAAGCACGTTTTTTTTACGGGGGCCCCTTTATTATGCATCAATTTTACCTATTTCTTATAGCGGCAAAATAAAAACAACACACTCTGTAAAGAAATCAGCTGCCTATCTAATACGGTTCATGAGATACAGCCCTGTGACAGAAGGACGGACGGACGAACGATCGAACAGACGGACGGACGGGCGGACGGATGGACAGCGGAGGCTTAGTAATAGGGTTCCGTTTGCACCCTTTGGGTACGGATCCCTAACAATAACTTAGTATACGTGGTGCTCGCGTTAAAATCCGAGTCGTATGGCCATAAAACATTATTATTAGTCTCTCACTCGCACTCTTTGGGCTTATGGGGCAGAGGGGAAGGGGCATAACCTGAAATTTAAGGCCCGACGAATCCATAGGGCTAGATATTATGATACTATACTTGATTTCAATAAGTCAGTGCTAGCTAAAACAGAAATTAACATAAAGCACCGTTTACTAGATTAAACCAAAATAACCTAAAATGACACTTCCTATTAAATGTTTTTTTTTTTAATTGCATTTTTTTTCTTGCTTACTTTCGAATGATAGTCTCATTCTTCATCAACAAAGAAACATAATTGAAGGTCATCTTCAGCCGGTTATCGAAAATCAATTCGCTATAGAGACGGCACGGAAAACTTGAAGCGACTCGCATTGGCCCGAACAAGAAAACGGACGAGAAAACTTTCGCGTTACTTCCCTGTAGCTCACCAAAGATGCGACAAACCCCCCCCCCCCTCCCCCACCTTCTGGCCGGGTGGCGGCGCGGCGGGAAACCCCGGCGGCACACAGTCGGCGTTTCCTCCAAGGAACATTCGCGAAAATCAATTTCCGCTTAATTCCGCCAATGATATCTCTTTTCTGGGGAGAGCTGATTTTAGGAGAGGAGCGGTAGGTTGAAATGTTACGTAAGTGAACTTAGACTTTGGGGTTGTCATTATTGAGTTTTATTAAGTTGTTTATGCCTAGATTATTAGTAAGGCTTTTAATATATAATACCCGTTCTATCATGCAAATATTGATGTCACTATAAAATCGAAGCTTTCATGTCCAGCCATGAAATCGTTTCTTGTCGATGAATGACATTAAAATCCGGAGTATTTATTGAAAATGTCCATGTTAAAGGTCAAAATGGAAATGTTCTTCGCGCATTTCAATAGACAGACCTACAGAAATGTACTCGTATGTTTGTATGAACATTATGAACTATAACAACATTTTGATAGCAAGCATGCATTTATTTACACGAAATTATTTTTAAGAGGAAAGTATTACGTAAAACCCATAATGTCCCATAATGGAATAAATTAAACATTTTATACTTACATTTAAATATTTTATAAACATTTATTGAATAAAACATTGTTTTTTTTCGTTGAATAATTAATCCAAAATGTAATTTTAATACATTTGAATGAGCGGTTACATTGTTTTAAACTTTAAGTTTAATTTAATTAATCAATTTAATTGGTCGTTGGTACAAAAAAGGTTGGTTACTTTAGAATGCAAATTATGAATTTATGTCACTAATATAGCAATTTAACATTTCCATTATCGCTATATATTTTTATGATTTCTATAAATCGATAATATTCGGCTCTCGAACTATGCCGATAGCGTCTTCATAAATCAAGTTATTTTAGGAATGTCTTCGCAATAACTTTCCAAATACTTCACACTCAGTCTTACAAATAAAAGTGAAAATCACCAGGTAGATCGCGAAGATAATGAAAAGTAATGGGCCGTTCAGTTTTCCTAAAGTATTGTTGTCTCAAAAAAATTACTGAAATACTGAAAATACATTATCTTTGAAAGCAGACAGTTTTGAATTATTAAGTCTCAATAAGAATGAACCTTTAAGTATTTACTAATACTTATTCACAATAAACCAAATAATATTGTTATTAATGCACACTATTCAAGTTTAAAAAATTAAACTCTTAAAAAAGCTGTCGATCATCATCGACATCTCCTGCATCTCTGCATCTCTTACTTTCGTATCCGAGATTTCATTCAAGCACTTACATTTCAAGTTCTCCTTCAAGCCGTGTTGACATAACGGAAGGTTCAAGCATGGCACCTATTTCCTCTAGGAATGTGGTTTGATGACAATAGTTAGTTGCAGTATTAGCCATTCGAGTACTGTAAAAAACGTGTTCTTGTGTCACATAAGATTCTATGTTCACATTATATTCGCTTAGAAAAGTGACACATCTCTGAAGTGAGAACAAGTAAATGTACTCTCGATTTCTATTCGGTAAACTTCTTATGTAGTCTCAAAGCGGAAATCCCACCCCACAAATACTTCACTCGGCAGCGAGTGACGTAGTACTCACAAACTTCGCCATTTGTTATACAGACGTGAAAATCCGCATGTGACAGCAATAGCATGGATTTTGGAACAAACCATCTCACGAAGCAACCGCATGTTTATTGTAGATGTGACTGTAAAAGGAGGTGAAAGTTATATAAAACATAACATAACTTCATTATCCAGAGTTAGGCAGAGAGTACGATTACAGTAAACCTCTCTCGCTTCTTCTCGAGGCAAACGTCTCTTCATACATGCTCTTTGATTGCAGGTTTTACGTACCTGAACTTACGAAGCGCCTTATCCATGTGGTTTTAGTAAATTCTTCGTAGTCGTCCGGGAGTGCTATTTCTACCCACAAGCACTCTGTTTTTTTTGGTTCGTCATTATAGTTTT
Source organism: Incurvaria masculella (assembly GCA_946894095.1). Taxonomy (NCBI): domain Eukaryota; kingdom Metazoa; phylum Arthropoda; class Insecta; order Lepidoptera; family Incurvariidae; genus Incurvaria; species Incurvaria masculella. The sequence goes on along the minus strand of OX335641.1, from coordinate 11,102,517 downwards.
TAACCGACTTCAAAAAAAGGAGGAGGTTATCAATTCGTCTGTATGTTTTTTTTTTGTTTTTTTTTTTAATAATTTGTTATATTTACTTACTATAAGTACCTACTAGATTGGCCCTTGGATGAAGCAGAACAGAAAGCTATTATTAATTATATTTACTATTATGTGGTCAGTGGAGCAGCTATTAACTTGTCTGCTAAGTCTATTGTCTGCTGTACTATCCTCGTGTGTCTGCGCCATAAAAGATATAACTCCAACACTGCGTGTTTCAAATCAATCGTGCTGAATCAATTCATTAAACCAACACAGACTTTTACCACTTTATACGATCCAACAGATTTAAATAAAATAATCACTCATTTTCTACCATATCGAGTTAATAATCAACGTGGAGCCACACCGGCGGATGATAGCAGAGGTATGACGGCTGCCATTTTGACCGTTTATTATATATATTCAAATGATTTGAGTTATGCCCATAGGCTTAGAATGTAAAGACATGCAGAGTTAAGTAACGGATGAGACCAAAATCATTTCATACAAAATGTAGTGAAATTTCTTTTTTTACTCAAAAAATCGCTATGTAGCTTCAAAATAATGATTTTTTAGCTATAAGTCGTTTTGTAATTTATCGCTATGTAGCTTCAAAATAATGATCTTTTAGCTATAATTCGTTTCGTAATTAAAATTTTAGTAAATCTTACCACATTAAACACTATGTGCATTGTCTGCTTTGTGGACATGTTGCATCCTCCTCATAACTGAGCCTTTCTTTTTCTTTGAAACAGTGAAGGATCTAGAGCGCAATAGCACGGTTTTGTGCCGTGCTCGCGTATGAGTTAGTCCCGCCGGGAAGGGCCACCTTAAGTTTTACTTTGAAATATTGTGGAAAAGTTAAGAAATTTGATCGACAAAAAATTGGTGGGTCACCCCTTATTTAGCACGAAAAAGGGGTTTTGTCCCGGTATTTTACTCTCGTTCACTTAACAATCTAGAAATGCACAGGCCACCATGACTTTTTTAAAGAAAACTATAGAAATCATAAAAGTTTCACGGTCACATTCCATGAGCGCATCTCCTATGTACTAATAACGATTTGAGTTGTCTCATCGGGCAGATGGGTTCATCTCCCTCTAACTCGCGGAGTGGAACTTGAGTTGACGTCTCACTCTCACACTTTTTTCGTCTTGTAAGCATAGCGCCCTGTGCTATACTAGCTCTATGGTTTTTCCACCGTATTCTAGACTGTGACTAGAGAAGGCGACACTCGATGCACCGGGCGCCATTACTCGTCTTTCGCCCCTCGTAAGACCGTCTTCGGGAGTCCGATTCCGGAGTTCGCACTCGTCTCTCGTCTTGAGGTCGGATTTGCGATCGTCGCAGTTGGATTTGGCATTTTATTATCCTCCATACCTCAGCGCGAAGGGACCTATTTGTTTGAATTGTTACTTTTGCTGTTACCAAGATAAAAATATATTTTTTCGGATTACGCTGTCAGTAAATGATTAGTTAAACAATTAACCAAACTAATAATTTTGCAGACATCTTTATCGGGGCCCAAGATGACAAAATGTTTCTTTAGAAAAATATCTCCTAAAAAATTTATCAAATCCCTAGTATAAAAATTATTCGTTGATTATGTAAAAATACTAAATTATTGCTTCTATCATAACCTACATGGGTCCTAGATGACCAAATTTTTCTTTAGTTTTAGATAATAATATTCTCTACCTTATACTTTTCACAAAGTTTTCTTTGGAGATTTAGCACTAGTGATATACGTACACCGTAAAATATTATCATCTAACTACGTGAAAAATGTTTTTATATTCCTTGCTATAGTTGTCTTGGTTTTGTCTAGCTTTTACAGAATGATTTTGACCATTTTTCTTACGCCCTGTGCTACGGTAATACTTTTTCGTGCTAAGCAAGTGCGTCGCTCATTTCAAGGAACATAATATAATAAGTAGTTAGCATCGACCGTGAAGCAAGGAATCAATAAATTAAAGAAATAAAGTTATAAAAATAATTACGTAATTCGTATAGTATACGGTCACCTGCTCTATATTCGCCTACAGTTTCTCCTCCCGTAATTAACGCCTGCTACGGCTTTCAGTATTGAAGATTCGACATTCTTGGTTTTAACATGAATGATATAGTCCGATATTATTCACTAACCGTGCACGAGCTTGGATCGCTCCGATGTCTAGAGAATGCAAATTCGTGGTACGTAATTACGTCGGCTCCGCCTCTTCTGGTGCTCGCGTCCACTGGACCGTCCTATGTAACCGGAGTAGCTGAATGAGATGCGGATCCAGGTCTCTAAACATGTTCCTGACATGGTTCATCCCGGGAAATTACCTAAACTGGCGCTGTTAGTATCGTGTCGACTAGAGTCATTGAATTTATTTCGCTTTATCTGCATTTGCATTTTATATAAGTAATACTGGATTTACTTTTGCATTTATAATATTAGTATGGATATTTATTTGTCTTATATTGCTACATTTATATTTTCCTCCTAAACTAAAGGTATTTGAATCTTTACATATAATACAATCGTTGACAAAGCGTATCTGTACATTAAAGATGTTTGCAAAAAAATAACCGGGAGACGGAAGGACTAATTAATGGAACGTAAAACATTTTTTTTGTCGGTTTGTCGGTTTGTCTGTTCATTTGTGCGCGCATCACGTAAAAGCCTCTCACTGTATAAAAATTCTAATTACTGAAACATTTGAAACAATCGTCTGAGTAACATTTAGGGTTTTTTCATCAACATCGACCCACAGAATCCATAGATATTATTTTTTTAGGTTCAGTTAGGAATATCATAGCACCGCGTCGCCTCACCGCGAACAGAAAATAGTTCAGGTCGACTTTATTCCAAAACGATATTGACTGGAGCGGTGCCGGGACACACAGCTAGTAATTAATAATAATGATAATATATACATTATTAAGATGCATACTGGGCAGTTCAAATACACATTTCTTGTTAAAATTACTTTTTTGAAATTGAATCCCATTGGGTATAAACGTTGCTGTAGCACTAAATAAAAATTAAAAAAGTATGATTAAAAATTTGGAACATTAGGTAATTACTTCATTCACGCTATTCAGGAGCGCACATATCTAGTGTCAATAAGGCTGGCCGGTGTAGATTTGTTTACTTGCGCGGATCGTCTTATCCATGCCTACCTCACCTCTCTGGCTTCAGCTAGGCTTCTGTGTGGATCTTGATTTATTTTTATGGATCGATTCAAAAGCATTAAGCAGCTAACCTTCCTGCCTAGTTCTCCCGAAACCGGCGCAATGGTACGCCTGCATGCACCGCCCGTAGGAGACGCGGCACGAGGTCGCTTCGAGCCGTGACGGCGCGGAATGTGTAATTAGAGGAGAATGCATCGGCGCAGTAATGAATGTGGGATAGGTCCGCGCGCCCCGACCGGCGCGGCGCGTGCGGGCGCGCGAGCAGAACGCGCCGTGTTCGACAACTTCCCCAGATTACGCCCCCGGGAGCGGCAACTTTTTGGTCGCGGCGGCGGCGGCGGTGGGAAAATTTAATTTGTTGTGGGTCGAAATCGACGAATAACGACGTCGTCCGATTGTGGACACATTTTGGTAATTTGTAATTTGATTCGTCGGAAATTATTTCGCCATTTTTTCCCCTTATTAATTAACGGAACCGTTTTCAGTTCCGCAGTAAGCAACGCGGAACGATTTACGTTTACTATAGTCGACTCAAGTTATTTGAGTCCGAAACTCGGTGCTCCCTTTAATTTCGCGTTGGATTACCAATTACGCCTCGTTAATTATCTTAATCACCAAATTCGGGACGCGCATTTCGCTCCGCGTCAAAATCTGGTTGTAGTGTCAAAATCGGAATTTGATCCGACTTCTAAGCCGCGAATGATCGACTGGCTTTTGTCAAATGGTTTCGGCTCAACAATAGAGCAATGCAACTCTGGCGCCGACGTGATACCAACCATATATATTTTTTGAGTACCTTCCGTACGTTGAACCTTCATGCATATATCTAACATTAAATTAAACTACACATATATACAGGGTGGTCTTCTAGGTAAGTGAGATAATTTGCAAGGTTTTGACCCGTGAAATCTTTTGTCAGATGTCACTACGATTTACGATGCATAACTTCCTGTATAACTCGTATGGAAAGTGAATTGTCCCTGTGAATCGAATCAATGGTACCTACCACACAGACATAGAGCTAACGCGCTGCTTTGGACTCAAAATAAATAATATAATCAGAACTCTATGTTATAAATCAGTTAGCTAAAAACACTCAAACATACATTAAAACATATTCTATCCACTATACAAAGGGACTTGGTTTTCATAGAACATCTAAAAATTTACATTTTCTCCGTAAACTTCGCATTGCATTTGGTTGAAATAACATTCCGTCTGGATTGTTCCTACCGTTGAGTCTGCTCCTCTAATCTCGGTTTTATTGGCTTTAATTTTTTTGATTACATTATGCTGTTTTCTTCAGATTGGTCTGCGTACAAAGTCAAAGTCCATGGAGCAATGAACTAAAGTAACAATTGCAGCTTCTCGAAAACGTTTATTTTTCAGGTGGTTTTATATACATGTTTTGTGCGATCGGGGTGTTATGCAGGTACCACAAAGTAGAGCACTCTGGTTTTTAGCTCAAAACGGTCCGAAACCTTCCATTAACAGCACTCGAAATCCTCTCGCAAGGAAGGCGAGACGTCGGGAATATAAAATACACCTGAAAACGGAACCGGCTACTTCGCTAATTGAAACATTATATCGCCTGATTTATTGACTCCGCCCGCGTTTCCGATTCTGCGTCGCCGTCTCGCCGGAATGTGAATGGCCTTCAATTTACGCCCGCTCCGCTCCGGGCGGTGCCTAACTGAAAATCACCGCTGAAAATTTGCTGCGCCACTCTACATTAAGTCGAACTGCTCGTGCGGTTTATGATGTTCGGAGTTCAGCGAGGGTGGTCCGTGTCGAGATTTTTGTCTTAGAGAATCTCGCGCAGTTCATTCACCATTTGTTTTAAGAGCTTTCCGTGGCTCGAAACCAATTTAGTCGTCTATTAAATAAAACTACATGCAAGAGAATGAATTGAAACGATGGATGTAGGGTTAAAATGTTTGATGTATTTCTAGTGCATTACTCGTAAATATGCTGTCAGACCGTGACATAAAAATGATTTAGCTTGCTATTATCTAAAGGACCTTGGTTTGCTTGACTTACTTTTTTTATATTTATCAGCAAACATATTTTTTAAATATTTAATGCCGTGGATTAACGAATGTGCTACTTTTTATTACTTTACTTTTGTACACCGGACATAAAAAACCTGCCCGTACTCCGTTCAAAACGGCATTGTCCTTAGCGGACCGGATACCCCAGAAAGCACGAAGATAAATATCGTCTTCTCATTACTGCAGATTTAAGCTTGCAACGACTGCACTAATACAATTTTCATCGAACTTGTTTTCGTTTCGAGACGATGTCTAGCATTCATGTTCAACCCGCTCTTAGCACAAATTAACGATACCTCTCAAACTAAAATGCATCAAGCCGTTTAAGCTGCTCAGCGTGCCAAAGAAATATACATAAATACATACACTCGAAAAACATGACCCTCCTTCTTGCGCAGTCGGGTAAAAACTACGCGCGTTTCTGAGTGAAGTGAAGTCGCTCCGCTGTATGTGATACCCGGCAAGCGGCGTCCCCCAGACGTCATATGTTATCTTTGACGGTGAAGTTCCGGAATCCCTTCAAGGGTTGAGCGCATTTGATGCTCGTTAATGTGGTATTGAATTGATCGTTTAAGTTTTTAGATGAACTATACTACAGCGTTAAATGAATGTGTAATAAAGTTTCTAAATACTAATCAAGCCGTATTTAGCCATTGTCAATCGTTGGACCCGCCGTGTACTATAAACCGCAAATCCAGAGGTTATGTTACTATTCGCCCCTTCACTTGTAATCATCAAAAATGCATCAAAATTGGTTCAGCGGTTTAGGCGTGAAAACGCAACAAACAGACAAGCTTACTTTCGCATTCATTATATTAGTATGCCTTTTTTATACAAGCCAGTTTTTAAAAATGTTTCAAAAAAAATCTATATCAAATGTTCAAAAAGACAGACTCGCGAGGTTTACAGTTCAAAGAGCCACGTGTCCTCTCCCATTACTTCTCTTGCTTACCGTTTCCCTACTGTCCTTACTTCTACATTTGCTAATCCTAATCGTAATACCATAAAATATTCGTATATACTATTTTATTATTTGTTATTATGGAAATAAAATGCTTCTTCTAACGCCTTACGCATAAAATATTTACCGCCTGCTTTTTCCTCTGGACGGTACATTTACTTAAACGGACAATTCACGCTACCAGTAGAGTATGCATGACAGGAAAGGCGCTAAAGTGGTAGGAAATGAAGTCCGCGCCTGGTCCTACACTTATTCTCCGCTGCGTTATGGCCGCCGCAATATCTCTAGCACACTTAGATACTGGAGTCCGATACGACGCAACTTGTGTTTGGTGGAGGGATTTTGAGCCAAAGTATAAGTCTATTTCATTATATGTAGTAAAAATAGGATTTTTTAAGCAATTGAGTATGTAAGGAAGAGGCGTTTTACGTGGATTCCGAACCACCTTAACCACCGCGGTCGTTAAGGCCAGCCTTAACGACCGCGTTCAGGTTATCTTAGCCTCGATCATCGCACACCGAGGCGCTTCTTTTTGGTATCCGAGCACTCTTTCAAGTTTCAATTTTCAACCTCAATCTATTAACTGGAGCTTGATAATACGTTTTCTGCAGACAGATGGCAATGTTAGAATGCTAAAATGGTATATTTTCCCGAAAACCCCATACGTTCTTGGGGACCGAATCCGGGGCCTATCCTTAAGCTGACAGCATATTGCACTTGTTCTCCATAAGATGCAACATGAAATATTCCAAATAGATCTTAATCTTAAAAAAGGGGTTTCCTTGTAGTATCCAACGTGTTTCTAGGCTTTTATTTCCAAATTACATTCGGGACGTTTTTCCTTCCCTCGAGGTTAGGAAAGGCGAGAGAACCGCAGATATTGCAGTATCATTCTGACATTTCCCTTTTGGTACTGGAACTTTTCCCATGTTATGGATACGACTACGTCGACGATAACATTATTGTTGGTCGGTCCTCATTATTTGTTAATGTCACATATTAGTGTTACTAATTATGTATTGCGTATATTCCTCATAAGTATGAGCGCATGTTTTTCTTATCACTCACAGACTTTGTGCGCGTATATTTTAGGCGCTGTTCCCTAAAAAAAATATATTCTAGTTACGAACCAGATATTTTTTAAGACTACGCATCGGTGTTTATTAGGATACATCTATCGTTTCCATTCAAGACAGCCGGTATTCTTACTAACGTCGTGAAGCACTAGCAGTAACCATCTGCGGTAGGTCTTGCCACCTGATTGCCTTGGTACTCGTATGGGCATTGTTTATTTATGTAACTGTAGATGGATGATTAATATCATAGCCGCCGTCATAAAATTCGGCCAACATGCCGCATTCCCAAAGGCATTACTTTATGGATTTATTATATATTATCTGATGATACCAACCATGGATTTGGAACCTTGAAACAGCTTGTATCCGTGACGAAATGCACATATTCAACTCAGAAAGAGAAAGAGCATGAATGGGGCGGGGATCGAACCATGACCTCTGGCCTGGAAAACAAGTCCCCGCGCCCACGTGGTACGAGCCGTGAATAAGGTCCTCTTCCTATTTTCCATATTGTATCGAACGAAAGCCTCCCAGTTCGGTAAACCAACATAACCAGTCCGATTAACTGGCACATCTAACATGCCCCAGGCCACTTCTCGCTATCAGCCCAAGATCAACTACTAGGACAAGCTCGCTGCTCAGGGGGAGGACTCGTCGTATTGATACACTTACTTGTCAGACAATGCCCAGAACCGAAAACAAACCTACAGTGGGCATCTCCTGGCTCCCTAGAAACGTGATCTAGCCCCCAGGTAGCTCTAGGCCCCGATGCGAAAAGTCATACTTTAACAATCGTATTCAGATAGCACCTGTCAAAATTTAGTACGAGATTAGCACCGGACTAACCATAAAAAACCGGTTTAGTCCGGTGGATTAAAGTTAGTCCGGCCACTCTGAATACAGCTGTATGATTATGTTTGTAGGAAAACTATTTGTCTTGATAAAATCGAAGCCATCAAACAGAAAACAAGTCTGTAATCGCCATGTCCGCACCATTCCAGCGCAATCTGGCGCCCCCCCCCCCCTCCTCCCCGCACTTCCCAGGGCTCAAATTAATCAGAGCCGACGCAACGCATTAATTAATCACCAATTAACGATTAAGCTCTCCTTATAATTTGTAAGGGGTGAGGCGGAGCGAGCAGGGCCAGCGGGGGGTGTTGCGTCGGCTTGAGAAATGGGCAAATCTTTCATCCAATGTAACGGCGACTGTACGAGTACAAGAGAGTTGGGAAATTGGAAAGGGAAAATCCCAAGATGTTGCGATTGTAGGTGATACAGCAAAATCTACGTCAAAATTATACACCGACTTGGAGATCTGTGATGCTTCAAAAAATATGATCAGCAATTTAAATTGGCTTTGCCTATACTGTTAATAACACCGACAAAAGTAGTAAATACAAAATTTTACACAAGAATGTATGAATGAAAGAAAAGAAAACGAAAAAAACTTATTTAAGATTGTTACATGCTCAACGTTTTATTTTAATTGCCCCTTACAATGTGACTGAAGATTTTATCATGGAGGCTTAGGAGGAGGAGGATATAAGACTTTAATTTGTTTCTTTTTTCCCTTAAAATTGACAGCGCCCCTCCTAAGCTTAACATTTACAAGTATTCAAATTAATAAGCTTCAAATTCCCTCACTACGATCATTATAAATAATTAGAGCAACACTTAATTAAGGTAATGCTTCGAAACGCAAAGAAGCTGAAATGACCGCTCCGCCTGCTGCTAGTATTGACACAGGCGGCCCCGGGCGGGTCTGACCCAATTGTAACCCTCTGGCGGCTCGGCGCTGGTCCGTAACTGCGTTAAGCCGGGTCCGGGGGACCCGCTGCCGGCGAAAATCTGCTTAGCCGTCCGAGCTGGAGTTAGATTTGATTTATGCAGTCGGTGCGGTGCGACTGTATTTTGTGTCGAGAAGAATATGGAAAAAAAAGATATGGACTCCCCATCCGTATTAGGATTTAGCTTTTAGCGTATACATGTGGGTGGGTATTGGAAGTTTTACCCGGCTTGCCTTGATAAAGTATTTGATATTTCATGAGCTCAAATTGACGGTGTTTTCCATGCTCAGCCTGCTTGGATTTGTTTCACTGCATTCCAAAAAACTTTTCAATTATTTATTTATTTATTCATTAATATCCATAATCATACACAATACAGCATTCACGTTTAAATATATCTAAGTGGATTAATACCATTCCGACGGACCGTTTGGCCCGTGGTGAAATGGTTGCTAGATTTTTTCTCAAATGCAAACAATTCTCGACGAATGTGAAATACACGCATAAAACATGCTTAGCAAATGTTTGCTTTCATTGGGACCGCTGCGTGTGACCAATACGTGTTTTGGGCCAGGCCTCATTGAAATAAAATCTAGAAATGTTACTTGGATGGAACTAGGCAATTTAAATCCGAAAGATATAACAAGATGGTGATATTGTCGCATTCGTAACGTGGCATAAGATCGATCACAAATTGGCCGCCACTGAATCGCAGAAATTGAAAACAAAAAACCGGCCGTGTCGAAATCGTCGAAAGTGCGAGTCGGACTCGCAGACGAAGGGTTCCGTACCATCAACACAGAAAAACAGGTGTTTTTGTATGAATTAAAGGGGGCCCCTTTAATTTTTATTATTTATTTATTTTACCTATTTGTTATAGCGGCAAAATAATAACACACTCTGTGAAAATTTCAGCTCATTAGATACGCCCTGTGACAGACGGACGGACGGACGATCGGATGGACAGCACAGGCTTAGTAATAGGGTTCCGTTTTCACCCTTTGGGGTAAAAATATAAAAATACAAATAATAAAAAACAACCGGCGCACTCGCAACGCAGGCACGGCGGCGCCGCGGCGCTCTCGGAGAGCCGGTTGCGTGTAAACAGCGCATTAGGTGGTCGCACCGTAACCGCGTTAAGCCGGGTGAGTCTGCCGGACCCCGACCGGACCTCCTGGAGGTAATAGAAGATTGGATGGTCCATTTTTAGATAAGCTCTAATTGGACCAGCGTGACAGCAATGAGCTGTAAATACGTTTTGTTCATAGTCTTACAGCCCGGTCATACGCCACTTTCTTTCTCTTTTTGAGTTGAATTAGTGCCTTCGTTACGAATGTGAGCAGTCCATGGTTTGGAACCCATGTAAAACTGTACTTGTACCCTTCCCCTACTTGGTGAAAGTTAAGCCCGCCCGGGTTGGTACCACCGTATTGATTGAAACTATAGTTTCGAAAGTGACAATGAAAAATTGTCCGTGTTATCTATCCAGTTCAATGTAGCCATGCTCATAAAGAGTAGGTCTTAGCATGGCACCTAATTCCTTCGGTATTGGGCTAATATCATGACGGTAGTTGTGTGGTGTGAGCCATCCATGTAAGGTTCCATAAAAAAATCCTTAATTTTTGTTAAAATTAATACAATAGAGTATGGTTGCTCCCCATTACATGGCCTAAAACGATTTGCTCACTCCTCATTGTTTTAATCCTTAGCTTAGTGCGGCCTGAAGAGGGTTCGCCTTCCCGCCTAAAAGCATAGTTATTAGTATGGTTACTCCATGGCGCGGGCGCCGCGCTGTCTAGCCGCAATCCGTTTAGCGCCCGCGAGGGTTAACCTGCCCCTTCCGTTACAGGTGGGGATGTCTTAAGGGTTATCCGGCCTTGCGGTGAGTTCGTATTCTGTATATACTTGCGAACGTACCTACGATATTGTTCGACCTGCGCTGTTCGAAGGCAACGGAAACCAACATTTAGGTCCTAGGACCGAATCCTTCCCTTCCAAGGGCCAGCGGTGCGCAGTTACTAAATCTGATACAGTTTGATTTCTGCGGCTGTAAATAGTATTTTTTTTATGAAAAGCCGGTGGCTGTGCTGAGGACCAAAGTGCTCATAAAAGCTGATTCTCTGCGGTTTGTTTTTGAAGTAGTATTATCCATACCAGATTCACCTTAGATAACTTCCTGTACGATTATAAAAGTGACTTTGCAGTGATATTTAACCTACAAACATTGTAACAGATATAAAAAAATCCGTCGGTTCATATTCGCCCAAAAAGGTGAAGTCACAGTAAATTAACCCCAAAAGCACCGGCGGCGCGTGTTTGAACAGCTTGCTTCGTGTACTGTCTAGTTTTCCAATTACGGGTGGCGCTGCAGACGTCAAACTGCGTGGGTGTAACGGCTAATAGGGGAGATACATACGTAATACCCATTTACCGGTTGCCGGAGGCCTCACAATTAAGAAATCGATGGATATTTTCTATGTTAAGACCTTTTTAATAGGTCGGGGAAAAAGTATTTTCGCATTATAGTATGTATGAACTTGTAATAAAATCTCTTTGGCTATACTATTTGTATCTGGCTGGTTTTGGTATCATTGAAAGTTTAAATTTTAAAGAACATAATTCCAAATTCAAATTAGGAAAATGTGTGATTCTCATTTGTTTTTCGTACTGTCAAAATGAGTGAATCTAATGAAGAAATTCGATACATTTTAAAATTTTACTACAAAAAAGGTAAAAACGCAACGCAAGCCGCGAAAAAAATTTGCGATGTTTATGGACCTAGTGCATTGTCTGTGAGAGTAGCACAAATTTGGTTTAAGCGTTTTCAATCCGGAAATTTTGATGTCAAAGATGCACGTCGCTCTGGTCGCCCTATTACGGATAAAATGGATGCCATTTTTGAAAAAGTGGAGCAAGATCGGCATATCAGTAGTTACGACGTAGCTGAAGAACTGAATTGACCACAAAACAGTTTTGGCGCATTTGAAAAAAACTGGGTATACAAAAAAGCTCGATATTTGGGTACCTCACGAGCTCACTGAAAGAAACCTAATGAACCGTGTACTCATTTGTGATTCTTTATTACGACGTAATGAAACCGAACCATTTTTGAAGAAGCTGATACCTGGTGATGAAAAGTGGATCACGTACGACAAGAACGTGCGAAAAAGGTCGTGGTCAAAGGCCGGTCAAGCTTCACAGACTGTGGCGAAACCCGGGTTAACTCGCAACAAGGTGATGCTGTGTGTGTGGTGGGATTGGAAGGGCATTATTCATTATGAGCTGTTACCACCAGGCAGGACCATCGATTCTGAACTCTACTGCGAACAACTGATGAGATTAAAGCAAGAAGTTGAGAGAAAGCGGCCGGAATTAATCAACAGAAGGGGTGTGGTTTTTCATCATGATAACGCTAGACCTCACACATCTTTAGCCACTCAGCAAAAACTAAGAGAGTTTGGCTGGGAGGTGTTAATGCATCCGCCGTATAGTCCTGACCTTGCACATTCAGATTTCCACCTGTTTAGGTCTCTTCAGAATTCTTTAGGCAGTGTCAGGTTAACATCACGAGAGGACTGCCAAAACCACTTGTCGCGGTATATTGATCAGAAGTCCCAATATTTCTATAGCAATGGGATCATGTCCCTACCTACAAGATGGCAAAAAGTTATCGAACAAAATGGTACCTACATACTTTAGTTAAATGTAAATAAACCATATTAAAAAATGTTTTGAATTTTCTTAAAAAATGCGAAGAAACTTTTTCCCCATATATAACTTGACATGGAAATAATAGAAAATATGGTAAATGTTCATTGCCGCTTCGATCATCTTTTTCTAATTCAATGCGATGGTACGAACCCGGGCGGGATGAACCCGCCGGAAATGTAAAAGCCGTGATGCTGATTTTACATTTAGGACAATATGTGAGTTATAACTTGTTATCATTTGCGTTAATTGAATAACACCAATGATTCCACAAATGTGTGAAACAAAATAGATTTTCGATAGCTTAAACTTAATAGGTTTTGTTTTCGTTATTTTAGAGCGCTTTTTTATTTAAAGGCCAAGGTTTCAATTGGTTTTTTAACATTTCAATTGGTTTTTTACTGAATTTCAAGCCGCCGCTGGACTGTCTGGACTAGCGATGGGTCGTTCACGAGATTTTTGCGTCCCGGGTCAGACCGAACGACCCGGCAATGGAACGGGTCATTTCGACCTGTTCGGTCATTCGTTGGCATGGCCTATGCAAACCGGGGTTACTCTTGAAATTCAAATTCACCGATTAGTCACAGGTGACTTACTGGTGATTAGACTGTGACTCACCAGAGTAACAGAAAGCTAATCTTTAAATTCTGATTCACCGCTAAGTCACCAGTGAGGTACACGTGAATTACTGGTGAGTCACCTGAGGCTGATTTTGAACTTCAGTAAGTTACGGGTGACTCACTGGTGAATCACAATCCTTTCATATACGCGACCTGCAGTAAGACCACAGAATACATCTAAATTGTTGTAGGACCAAAGAAAATAAGGTACGACCCGTCTCTTTCGACCCGTTCGGTCGCGAACGACCCGAGAACTGAGCTCACGGGGTCGGTCGGCATCTTATTCAGGGAGCCGGTCGGTAGAAAGTACGGTTCGTGAAGACACGGATCTTTGCGAACGAGGGAGCCGTTCGGTAGTTCAGTACATTCGACCCGGGTCTTCTGACCCGTTCGTTCGCGAACGAATCATCGCTAGTCTGGCATCCGTAGGTATTCCGTTAGTTAGGATTAAACGCTCGTGTTAATTGGGATTAGCTGGTGGTAGCATGGCACGCCGGGAAGTGAGGTGGTAATGAGCCCGCGTGCCATACTGCGGTTACTTACACGTCCACTTATCATTTGTTGATACAGGTACTGATGTCGGTGTGAAACGTAGTTTGTGCTCGGCAAGGGTTGCTTAAACAATTTACTTAACGACATATTGAACAGACTTCTACTCTCTGATATGACGATATATAATTATGTTAGTAACAAAATCAATATGAAGCAAAGAAATATGTTCGAAAATATTTAATTTCAGCTCTTAAGTTTCAACGGACAGTTGTCTTTCTGTTCTCAGCGGATAAGATGGAAGACCAATGTTGGATGCCGCTGAAAGGCTAAAGTTTGCACATATATGGCATCCGGGACATTTTGTATTCACTTTAATCCCGAGGTTTTCGGATCATTGTTCAAGGTTTCCTATTTCGGGGACAACTAAAAATAATGTAGAAGGCTGTATCGGAAACGCAAGCATCTGCGTGTCACTTTCGGTGGTTAAGGCTGTCGTGAAGTCACAGGAAATCTAAGATTTCAAAACTTTAAGAGATGCATCTTTGTCCATTGGCCAAGGCACAATTTGGCACGGCGACTTATATTAAAATAGCGAAATCGTCTTCCAGGCCCTAACGTTTCCCTACTCCTAAACGTTATCAGATTTTTATCACTTGAGAAAGATTCATCCTAACTCCGTATGTTTTGATTTTTTTGTTAAAATCAGTATTTTTCAGTTAACAAATAAAAAAATACAGCTTTTCCCAATGTTTAAAAGCAAATATTAGCTTTTAATCCAATCAAAAAGGTTTATTAAAAAATAGTTTTCGCCCTTAGTATGGGGAATTGATAGGGTAACGACTCTGTTAAACCACGATTATCTTGGAAAGTAAATGATTCTTCTGGTTGCGGAAACTTCTGTAACATTTGTCAAATTCGTGCATTTTGTCGCTCTTGCAACCCGACATTACTGTTAGGTCTTTTCTGAAGTGTACCCTTTTTCATTATGTTCCCTTTCTTTTTCGCTGGGTTGGTTTAATTCCCGCATTACATTGAAGCGCTAACCTTCAGCGCGTAAATTATTGACAGCACCGAGAGTGAGCGTGCGTTACATTTTTATGAGCGTCCGTCAAAATACCCGCCAGATTACAGAAGCGAAAAGAAAGCAGAAGTGGGTGTTAGCGGGTCCATGGCCATATGGACATTTTGTCCATATAATCCTAGGTTAAACCGGACGAGCGTCATTTGCGACACAGTCAACCATCAACCACCGCGCGCGAAGCTCCCGAAATGCGTCAAGTCATTTCCCACGATCCCTCTGAAACGTCTGCGTCTATATTTGCGTGTGGCATTTCGATGGATAGTCTTAGGCAAATTGGCAACAACAGCTCACTGACTGGCACATATCCTTCCTTTTTTGATCTGAAGGCCGGGTTGTACATCTATTATTACCGAAGTGGCCGTGGAGGAGTCCGGCCTGCGTCGCTTTCGCGGACCGCGCTGTTGCCCGGCTGGGTCTAAACAAATGCAGCTATATCAGGTTAGTCCCAATAGACTACATTGGTTACAGCGGGTAATTCTTGAGGCAAAGCTAAACATTTTGTTTTAAAAATGTTATTCAAAAAAAATTTACTGCCATATTTTTAGATTAAGTCACGTGACTGAATTACATAGGGCAACTACATGTTGAGTTCAGAAAAAAATAAGAGAGAATTGCAGTGTCTTTGCGTCCTTGATGATTGTGGTTCTGAAGTTTAATATGAAAATTGCCTAAAATATTAATTAGTACGACTAATATAAATGGATCAGATTAGATATTTGACGTCAATGAGATGGAGACTTTACTGAAAGAAAGAGCCAACCATATATATTTCTTGTTCTGACATTTTAAATTCCTCCAAACACGTAGCAATTTTTTAAGCACGGTAAATGTCAGTCATATACTTGTTTTATTATTATGTATGTAGTATTTATTGTGTATGTAAAGTGTGACGGATGGAGATATCGAACAAGTTACGGAATCGTTGGGTTAGAGTGTGAAATAAAAGGAAATGTATATACATAAAAGGAATTTACTAGGGGATTATTTGGACATATGCGAAACGCTTGTATGACGAAAGAGTGGCGAAGCAAATTCACACAGTGTGGATCTAGTATGCTGAGTGACCTAAAATAACGTATTATGATCTATTAGGACATGTCTTTGATAATGGTCGGGTTCGTGGCACTTGCATTTGATTATCATTTATGAACTTGTGTATGCCTTTAAATAAAGCAAAAAGCGTGTGCTGCGCTGACTGTGATCATACCGCATGGCGCTTTATCAGGTTTCCATATAAAACTGTGTGCAAGCTCAGAGGCGGGGAGCCTTGATTCTAATGCCAGTGATCGTGGGCCACTTTCCGTAATGGCAAACAGTAGTTTCCCTTCTAGGTGGTAGGGTTAAGTCGTGGATCACAAGATGGTCACAGCGGCAATGAAAAATGTTTTCCATTAATGTAACAGTGCTCGCTAATAAAATGCCCTTGCGGAGGTCCTAGGAAACACGTTATGTTGGGCTAATATTGTTTAATGTAACTGGACACGGATAGCTAATACCAACTAGCATGTTTAACCTAATTTTCATGGGCAAAGGCATTTCATGATCACGGTTGTTGACAATCCATGCCCAGTTACATATTTTTTTCTTGGTTTTTAAATACACTGCAGAATGAATGCGCCATTTTTCTAATAAAGTTATTTCAATGAGCTCGCTAATGCCATCATGTGTCACACATTAAACGTTTAATAACTGGGTAATTCCACGGAAAAGAGAAAAATTGCTTTAATTTTTAATTAAGTGGAAATACATTTTTGATTGATGTAGCTATAACGCCATATTTACCGATCATACAAAAAACTATTTAAATAGCGTTATTTGTTGATTCAATTTAAAGTCTGAAATAACAGGAAAAATAGGTAAATACGTTTTTCTTAATATTACTTCTAATAGAAGCGAGTCCAATGTCCCGCCAGTCGAAATTCTTTCTCTTTCCCCTTTATGCTAAGATGTATGGAAAATATTAAACCCGGTTAGCCGAAAAACTTTTCACCGAACAAACAAGAACTCATTGTTAAGCAAACGTAGCCAATATTAAAGCAATAAAAGTTTTGGACATTCTTAGTGAAAGCCATTTGAATAACTCTCGACTGGATGAGAAAGTAAAATATGTTTTTCTTATTTCAACAGCTAAGTCGTTCAGACGAAAATTTTTTCGAATAACTTTATTGGTACTCGTCTATTACTTACTGCTTAAAATGGAACTTAGTGGTCCAAGGCATTCAAAAACCTAAACTTACATCCTAAGGACTGGAGGATTGTGTTATTTAACATTGCGTAAAAAACATTAGTAAAATATTTGTGTCCATTTTTGTGCCTTTGATAAGTAAACCCGACAAAGCTAACATTCTGTTGGTTTAAAAAAAATTGGTCCTGCGAACATAAAAAAGAGAGAGAATAATAATGGAGCTAATGTAACGTGCCAACTCTCAAGCCCGTTAATGTCGGTTGTGAAATAATTTCATTGCACGAATGAATGTATTATATTTACGTTAACTTGTGGACTTGACGGAACCCTCGTCAAACTCATTTTACAAATGAATTCGAAGTTCGACCATAATGTCATGAAAATTATGCTGCATTAATGTTTGCCTTTTTTGTAAGTAGCCCTAGATCATAAAATATAATCATACATACATATATATGCCATCTTAGCCAAACCAAAAAACTTAACCGTACATTCTATAGGCAAATACAGTTGTACTTCCAAAGCACATTCTGTCCTCATGTGGTCATTAATTCAATCCAAGCTATTTGTTAATTTTGTTCCTTGGCCAGAAATACAAAAGTAACACTCACTACTAAAATATACATGCGCGTTGGCGTGTCAAAATAGATTTGGCGCCGTTGCACGATTATTTATAAATTATTGAATATTTTGAATTATTATTATTATTAACATAAGTTTAATAAGCGCCGTCAAAGTTGTGTGTGGACCTGCATATAATTAGGTATAATGTGCAGTATTCGTTATGTGACGTTTGTTTACCACGTTTGTTTACAAGAGCGCATATAACTCGATTCGTAATCCACAATTTGCTAAACGACAAAAACTAACTAACCTCATACACGAGCAAGATAGAGCTCGGGCGACCGGCTTCGGTTAATCCCCGCGCCGGATATCCGGGCGGTAATGCGAGCACCTGCGGCCGGGATACACACCTCACATCGATACATGTATTTATTTTAAAAGTTTATTAACTAGAGAGGCGTTTGGACGAATATTGAAGTCGTCTGTTACTTATGTCAACGGTGTACGACTTTGAATGTTTCAAAAATCGATTTTCGCTGCTCCTGTGAAAGTTAAAAGCCCATGATCGTCGTCTGGCATGTCTTTGAGGGCCTGGCTTAAACCATATGTCGAGCTATAGATAAAAAAGGGTTCCACTAACAATCTATTCCCAGTTACATAAAAAAATAAGAATGTACTTTCAGATAATTATTTATTATTTCATATAGCAAACATTTTTATACTTAAAAAAGGAATTTTCAACCTGTTTTTCTTCAGTTTGATCTCTTCATCATGTTTTGAAGTGTCAATAATGACATATAATTTGAATGAATGTAACGAACCGAGAAAAGAATAATTATTAGATAATGAAAATATAACGAATAAAATATAATATATATTCCCTGCTGTACTGCGAACTTGGTTCCCACACATTGCTCCTCTGTTAGCATCATAAAGATAAGATACATAGAGAGATGGAAGTCCCTGCTAGATGAACATCAATCTTTGCATATTGTTTATTTGAATAGAGCGGATATTTCGATACCGTTCCTTAAAAGTTTATCGTATCGTAAAATTATCATCTTTATTTACATGTAAGAGAAACAAGTTCGATACGACAAACCGATCACATAAAATATGTATTCGATAGCAACGCTAATTGACAGTACAAGATTTAAAAAAATGGATTTTTAAAATATGTAATTCTACATAGCTACTGTTCGCTAAAACCACAATCGAAACATCGGTTAGTTGAATATAATTCTATGTTTATTATTACATGCGTCGCTTAATCTGAACACCTGCGACTACCCCTATTAACCGAGTTGGTACTCAGATAGCTTCGAGCTTCATTTCAAGCCACTTTCCTGGAGCCGGGTCCTCGGATGATGCGCTTGTTGTTTATGGTCTCCGTTTGTTAAGAACCGTTACCATTGTTTTATGGCAAAATGTACATTCACTTTCTTTTTATTATGCTTCACACTTAATAATCCTCTAAACCTATTCGGAAATACACTGCTAATAGTTTTGTCATTGTTCGAGCGGTTTGTGGCTTAGGGGCGAGTAGACTTGCCTTCCCTCCCAGAGGTCTGAGTTGGGAATAACCCCCTCAATAAGATAAACGATACTATCTAAGATCTCCCGTTCAGTTAGGCGTTTGATAAATCTTTTTATGTTAATTTTGAATTTATAAATATTTTTTTGACTATGCAATATCGTAACATGCTTAAATTAAATAAATGAGTTTGTATGTTTTTTTTTAAATGATAAAATTAATCAGCGAGGTTAGCAACATAACTGGTTACTAACCTGTTAAGTTGAAAATGTTAGTTGATACCCAACTCATTGCCTCTTTCGTACTGGCGAACAATGTATGAATAAAATAATGCCATTCTAATCGTAACGTAAAGTGGTATCAAAAGAATCTCAAACGGGATCAATGACCACCATTTTCTTTTAAGTCTCATAGCTTTTCGTACACTCATGTCTGAATACTGTAGATATGATTTTGTATCAATTTTATATGTACTGTAATTTTTAAATACATATTCGTTTCCATGGCTGATCCGTCTTTTCTAAGCCTGATCTGATTTACTGGGAGAATTAGCATCAAATATATCTATACTATCTATACTTCTATATACTATACTTACTATACTATACTTACTAATATAATAAAGCTGAAGAGTTTGTTTGTTTTTTTGTTTGAACGCCCTAATCTCTGGAACTACCAGTCAGGTTTGAAAAAATATTATTAAATTCGATAGCCTAATTCTTAAGGAAGGCTTTAAGCTATTGAACATCACGTAACGACCCTTAGGAGCCGAACAAAAATAAAAATAGTCAGAGGGCGCGGAGCGAAAACGAAATAATAGCGCGGCGAGGACCGTGACGGCGGTGGCCACCCGACGAGGACCGAGTATTGCCGAGTCGAGCCGAAGGTACCTACGCGCTAGCGCGCGAAACGGCAAACAGCGTTGCCGATAACCACTCCTCCAATTCCTCAAAAACGTTCTTAGGATTCCCGGAATTCCGTAAGAATCCGGAATAGGAACCAAATTTTCATCGAAAATTTCGAATGACCAAAAAAAAGGTCGTGCAGTCGACGGCCGTCCGAACAACTTTCGGGAGAAGATAAATCCAAAGTTGCCCCGATTGCTTTAATGTTCGATATATTTTTCGAATGAGCAAAGAAAAAATGGTAAATATAAAGGCAAAAAAATTAAATTCCCCACGGATTGGCCAATTCCCCGCAAATTTCCCAACGCTTGCATTCCCCACCATTTTCCCCGCAATACCTCAAATTTCCCGTGATTCGGGGAATCGGGGAGCGATCGGCGACGCTGGCACAGAATAACTAAACGCTGGCGACGAACGTCTCGCCGGCCGCGGTTCCCGCGCCGCCTCAGTCAAGACGCGCAGTCATAGATAATATAATGTTACTGCGTAATACGCGCAGTGGCGCTCCGTGGTCGTGTGTTACACGGATTAGTATGAGATTTTTTACGTAAATTCTTTGTATTCTTTTTACCAACCCGCGCGGTATGCTAACTTAGCGACAGCCGTTCCTAGCTACACGCATTTGTTTGGGCTTTTTAGGTTGATTGTTTAATCGCGTATTGTTAGGATATTACGGTTTACGTTGAATGGTTTCTTAATTTTTGTTTGGTAGATTAGTAGGTACTAAGCCAAGCGCGGCATTTCGAACTTTCACGGGGGATACGAAAACCATGCCGGCCGGCCAGGTGCTCTTTCACCCCATGTTTCAACGACCCCGGGGGACTTTGGGGGAAATAAATCGGTATGGAGTCGATTCCATAGTTTAGCGACCCTATAAATAAAGGATCAAAAGGATCGGATGGTATTTATTTTTAAGTGTCGGCTGGGAATGGGTGCATGCGGCGCGGCGGCAGCGCTTACTTTTACTAACTGTACCGAAGTACGGCTTGGTATTTCCCGCAACTTTAGCACTACTTGGCATCACGCTAAATCGCCGGAGTTGCGACCAATAGAATAAAATCCTTGAGAACCAATTACTCGATTTAGACGTGGATTGTATCTACGTCTAGCCTGATTCTACTAAAAACTTATAGGCTACATAATATAACGCCTCATTACCAGAAGGGTGTGCGTATTTTGTCAATGTATAGCATCTCTGGGAGCAGTCAGGTTCGAGATGGGTTACTGTTTTCGATGTTGAGGCTGGCTGTGGTGAACTTACCTACGTTACACGTTACTTACTAGGTAGGCAATGTAGCAGTGAAAGTGCAGAAAGGTTCTGGCGGCAAATGTTTTTTTTTTAAATAGCCACCAAACGTCAACGAAGCTCTAAATGGGATTGACCCTATTTTTAACCGACTTCAAAAAAAGGAGGAGGTTATCAAGTCGTCTGTATGTTTTTTTTTTTGTTTTGTTTATTTTTTTTATGTTTGTTACCTCATAACTTTTGCCTGGGTGAACCGATTTTGATGATTATTTTTTTAAATGATAGCTAGTGCTTCCCAAGTGGTCCCATTTTAATTTGCTTAAGTTCTGACAATGATAACCATGAGAAAATCATAAACGTCTTAAATTTGTATTAAGATGTGCGCGACAAATGGACGAATAACTCAATACAACGCCAACCGATTTCGGTGATTCTTTTTTTATTGGAAAGGACGTCTACAAATTAGTAAGTGTACTTCAGATTCACTAAAAATAAACAAATAAAAAAACAAATTTAACAAAAAAAATAACCGACTTCAAAGGAAAAGCACTAAAAAGTAAAAAATTATTTCCATTTTTGTAGTTACGATTTCTGTTATTTTTTGAGTCGGTGTCAGCCAAGGTTAGGTTAGGTTAGGTTAGGTTAGGTTAGTTTCTCTTGATTGGCGCAGCGCGTGTCCGGCTTACGCCGACTCAAAAAATAACAGAAATCGTAACTACAAAAATGGAAATTATTTTTTACTTTTTAGTGCTTTTCCTTTGAAGTCGGTTATTTTTTTTTGTTAAATTTGTTTTTTGGACCAGTCATGTGGGCTACTTTTTATCCATGAGATAATTTAGCCGACACTAACCCGAGCGGAGCCGGGTACCGCAGCTAGTGTTTTATAAAATGTAAAATATGCTATAATTGAAGTTAAATATTGGGGTTTGAAAAGTCAACCCTTGTCTCCCTGGAAGGATTGACTTGGCTCACGACAACGCAGAAAGGAGCAAATAGGGTTATGTCATCCGTAAAAGGGTCGCAGCGTGCCGTGCTTGTGTAATGATTTCAAGTAAATACAATTAAGCATATAATTTTATTGCATTGTGTATCAATCTCTTCATTTTTTGTAGACGTTTGGACCATTTAAAATAAAACAAAGTTCAATCAGCCAGCTTTATGTATGTGTAGTGTGGTTGTATTTTTTCTGTGGTCTAGTCTAAGGCTTATGGTTTATTTCATCGGAGATAATTCATGATTCGAGACCCGGTGGGCTTCAACACGTTATTTATATGTGGCACAGGAACATTGACCCAGGGCCGGCGTCTAGAGGACGAAAAGCCGTCTTGTGACTGATCTATGTTCAATTTGGTGCTCACAGTTTTGCGAACGCCTGTGCGCGGACCGCTTTCTGTTCTGTTCGGTTCGATTGAATAAACACACTATTCATAAATGAAACCCGCATTCCTCGGGAGTGTGAGCGGACCTGTGAATATCAAAACAGAAAAAACTGGATGTATTCTGATTACCCGACGACCGGATTTATGTTCTCGGGAACCAGAATTGGCACCCACGATGATCTGTTTGAATTTAAATATACAAATATATTTAACATTGTGGATAGGTTTTTTATATATATAGTATTATATATAATATATGCTTTTATTATTACCTGATATAATTTCTAAAGGACGAAAATTATAGGGGGATAACAATATTAAAACCCTAACCCTTCAAACAAAATATTTCAGGGCTACTTGATTCGTGTCGAGGGTTTTGCGCAGAACATTGCACTTTTATCCACATTTTTTTGATGCGGCATGATTTTATTCTAATTACACATTATGAATTTGAAAAAAACATATTGGTTTTATTGGGGTCGCCACCTCATATTTCAACTATTTTCTGAAAGATTTTTTATTATGTTTTAACCTAACCACCTGGATTAGGTGCAATGCAAATATAAAATGCGGCTAACTACAGCAAAAACATCACTTTCTATAATTTTTGAACGCAAAAGAAGTTTAGGGTATTTTTTTGTTTGCGATGATGCGATTTATTACTTTCGAGTACCGATTCCTTAAACGTACTGAGTTTTTACATATTTCACCTCCAGCGCGACTCTAATGGTATCAAACCCTAGAGTTCCTACGCGTGCATTTTTATTTCGAAAAATCACGTAACATCATCGAGTAATCATATCGATGCTACGAGATACAATCACACACCATTACACATAGCGCTACAATAGGTTTTTTTTTATTTGTATACTATTGCATTAATTATATATTAAATCTTTAAAAATATGGTATGGTCCAAACGTTAACCAGGTATTCCTAGGTAATTTTGGAGCACAAAGGGGAGATAACAATTTGTTGTACGACTTATAAAAACTTCATTCTTTTTGTGTGTAGGTATTTACAAACATGTATGGGGAGGACGACCACGTTTGGACCATACCTTCGTTAACATCCGAAACACGTAGAAAAGCTTTCTCTCAGAATTCAAAAGAGAGAAAATCAGAACTTATTGGAACGGCATTTCTTGAATCAGTTAATGATGAAGCTCTATATAAATAGTCTTTATCAAAATACTGTTTCAGCTAATTATTTAAAAATAATTCAGATGTAAATGTAATGTAGTATGCACCCATGGTCGCTCCCACAACATATTCCGCGCCCGCATTTGGCGGTCAGTTTTTACGCGTCCTTCCGTTCTGTTTGCCCTCGCTAATTACCTGTGTCCGCGTTGCTGTTGGACGTATTTATTGCGGGCAGTCTTAAATTTTATTGCAGGCGCGCGCTGCCGCCGGTCGGCCATTTTAATTTTGTTTTAGGTCGTTCGGTTTATTTTTAATGTGTTATTTACAATTTTGCTAATTCTCGCATTACATTATAATATGTATATCACATTCTTATTGGTTTTGTTCAGGTTGTTTCTTTGATATTAAAATTCAAACAATGTATACCAAAATATTTTAGTTGTTATCTCAATGGACAGAACATTTTACGGATTCATATTGTACATAGTTTGTTAAAATAAGTAAAAGTAAGCGTTTATACCCCTTTAATCCAAAAATAATAATCTTTAAAAAAATAATATTGCAATACATATTTTTTTGTCCTACATCTTTACTCTAGCCTCAAAACAAAATGGAATAGTCCTTTGAGTAAGTTTCGAAGCAAACCTGTGAAGTGAAGATCATTGGAGGCGGTTCAGCGTGACAGGCTGTCTCGGCACAGGTTGGAGTCGGGTGCGCCCTTAAGCGGCACCTGCTCAACTGTTTACTTTGTCATATGCTTTCTGCGGATAACACTCTCGAAGGCGCACTGCCCGATCAAGTTACCTACACCCCTTGTACATACATAGCGATGAAATATTCTATTGATTCCTGATAATATTTTTGAAACGTTATGTTTTTTGCCACTAAGAGAGAGAATTCGGAACATAAATTCAAATGTTTTATTAACCAAAAAAAAAGTCATAAAATTCAGATGATAATTTTGTGTACAATATGATATATAGATAGATTGGCCCATATCCATCCCTAAACTATCCCGTAGACTGTACGATAGGGAGCAGTGAGTATTCCTGTTTATTTAATTGAAGCGGGTAGGCCATTTATGGTATATTTCATGATATATTTATAACAAAAACTTAAAAAAAAAGGAACTTCTTAAGTCTTAAGTACTGGTCTACTAGCTTATTTAGTTAGCGTCATTTCAATTTTTATTTTTTACCCGACTGCTGAAAAACCAATGGAGGGTTTTGATTTCAGCTAACTATGTATGCATGATCATCTGCTCTCTCAAATAATCTAAAATCCTCGTCAAATATTACCACGTCAAGTAGCATTGGAAGGGTATCAATTTCATTCAATAATCCAATATCGCTTACCTCTTTCAATGGGTTAAAAGACAATGCTCTGATAGATTATCAACTCCGCAGATGTTTCATATCATTAAGCGTATGGTCCAGTGAAACTATCAAAACCGGATTGTTAGAATTTTGCTGATAAATTTAAAATTATACGGATTATTGTAAATCGTTTTAATCTCTTACATTAAACCTTGTGAAAGTCTAGTAAAATCACAATATTACTAGTAATGTTTTAAGAGTTAGAAAATAATCCATAAAATTGCAATGTATACGGTTATACAAATATATAATTAAACGGCTCTGATAATATTACTGCGACACATAAGTAGGTTCAAATGAAGGGCACTAGCGCGTAAGCTGTCGTGCCTCACTTCGCGCTGCCATTTGGATGTATTCTTGTTCTGACTGCTTGCTCTACTCGGCTGAATTAGGTTACAATTAATTACATGTTTAACTTGCTACAGTATAAGCTCCTGCAGGGAATTTATAAGTTTGTGTAGACATTGCTGTCAATATGTTCACATTTTTTCTGGACGGAACAAAAATGTTGCCTGTGCAAAAGTGATGTACTCAATTTCAACCACATAAGATAACAAGTCGCAGTCCTTTGTCTGAGTTAAACATTTATCAACGTTCACCACTCATTTATAGATCTCGGTATACCCTGTAACCAAAGAATCGAATAATCCAAAAATAACTGTGCCAAATTAGTAAGCTAAAAGTGACAATCAGTGGATCGACCGTGAAGCGGCCAAAAGTGAACAGAAGCGAATGCCCACCGCTGCGGACTCGACCGCCGTCAGAAAGCATCACGAGTGATCTCGAAATGGCGCTGGCGCTCGAAGAGAGCCGATAAGGAGCCGGCGCGGCAGCAGTGGAAGCTGAAAGAGGTCCGCTGGGCGCTCGGGCCGGAGCAGGGCGTCAGGACATGGCCCGGCCGCCCCCGCCCCAGAGACGCGGGGGCGGGGGGCCCCCGACCGGCGAGCCACTGCGAGCGAGCCGCGCGCCGCGCCGCGAGCCGCGCCGCGAGCCTGAGCCTCACGAGCCCGTGGGACGCGAGCCGGGGAGCGGAGGGCGCGTGCGACGGGCGCGCGGGACGCTGGTGCCGCGAGCCGAGCCACTGGTTCGTCGGTGACTGGGAGGCGGCGTCGAGCCTGCGCGTGCGCGGCGCCGGCGCGACCGACACGGGTATTAGGGATAAGTGCGACGGGAGATGGGGCTTCCGCGCGACGCGCTCGTGCGAGGACGCGCGCTACATACACATCAACTTTCGGCTCATCGCCGAGCTGACACACTTCGAGAGGGTGAGTCTTTGCATCTGTTAACGTTCATTGTGGGTGAGAGAAAAAATGTCGACCACTACTCCACGCGGCCGATGCTTGAAGACATGTATCAGATTGAAACCGCCAAATGATTGCAATAACCCAATTATTGCAATTGAATCTATAATTTTGCCGTAATATAAGTATTGAGAACGCGTATTAACAATAAAATCGCGATTAAACATGTATGTAATAAGTGTATTTCAGCTCATATAATTTCATAGACCTTATTTGTAGTATGGCATCAAATTTACATAGTCATTCTTGATAAAAAAGATTGCAATTATCTTTGGGGTAATTTACTTTCTTGATGTCAATTACCAATGTTAATGTACAGTGCTATAATTGACGAGGGAAAGATCACGCCGAAAAAAGAAATTAGCAGCGTGACTTTCGCTTACAAAGGCAGCGACCTCTGTCAACCTGATTTTTTTAATTGTTGGTGAAAATCTCCGAAATCGTAAGTTCCAATTAAACAGATAAAACTATTTCACCATATTGTCGCCTGTATTTTTGCTAAAGTAGTACTGCAAACTATTCCGGTCTGCAAAAACGTCGCACGTCGTTCCAATACATTGTTTAGTGCACTTTAGGCTGCTATAAATTTGTCTAGTTTACAGCTTCAATATACGGCCTTGCTAGCTATCGCACTTGCCGTGGAATAGAGAATCTAGTTTAAACGATTCCGGATTGTATAGTATAAATGTCAATAGTGTCTTAAACCACGGAGATCGATGTTTAAAGCCACTGAAAAGAAATGAAAGGAGAAATGGCATGCGGTTGTTATCGCGACTCTGCTGTATTAAATTGAGTTGGTAGTTTAAAAAATTGGAGACCGCGGGTCTCATAGTAGCATATCCCCTTCCATTTTGATCTGAGGTTAAGGTGGCCCTTCCCGACAAGACTAACTCATTCGCGGCACGGCCCAAACTCGTTCTGTTGCGCTCTGGTACTGTCTGTTTCAAATAAATATGTAGTCTTCGTGATGAAGAAGATGCCACACGTCCACAGAGCAATTAATTTGGTAAGATTTACAAAAATAATATCACAATAAATTACTCCAGCATAAAAATAAACAAAAATAAATTGATTGAGGTTTGAAGACTAAGATTTTTTTGATTTTTCTGTTTTATCGTTGAGTAATCCATGGCCAAACTTATCGTATAAAACGCGCGAAAATGTCGAACGTTCAGACCTTTTAACTTAGAAATCATATACTATTTAACAATGCCAATGGTCATCCAAAATCTAGTTGATCAAATAAAGCTGTTTTAGGTAAAGTTTTGGATCTCTCACAATAAATGTGCGCATAATCTTCTTTCCACGTTTGTATGGGGAGTTGAGCGGGAAGGCCCACCTTAAGGCTGTCGTGAAGGCAGGGGAATCATAGATTTTAAAATTTTAAGAAATAACTCTTTATGCAATCGGGGCTTAGTATTGTTTATGAAATGTAGAAAAATAAACCAATTATATAACAATGACAGAACCATTGTCATATCAACACAAATAACGCCAAATAACGCCTTTCCTTTGAAATATTGTGTAATGATTCAAATTAAACGGCTGTAGAAAAATACCATCATAATTTGTATCCCGATTCAAATAAAATATCCTACATAGCAACTGCATGCAGTTTATAATGATTGCTCTAACATCCAGGCGACGTCGGCACATAACGGCTCAATAGTCTTCTTCAGCGCTGAAAAGGCCCGCAGCGAAAATATGTCCTGAAAGTGCATTCGCAAGGCGTAATAACTGTCGCCTGTAAATTGTAAAAAAGAACCCTGGAGCCGGTCTCTCCCTTTCTATACCGTCTCGTTGTTGTTTATTGCTATAATTATAGGGGAATTTAGCTGTACGATATTTTTCAATTACTTCGTATAGTTTGTTGTGTGGGAAGTGAACCGATATTGTAGATATTTATAAATCTGTAAGGTGTCTGTCTCCGAAACCCACTCCCGCACATGATATATTGACTTTTACATATTTATTGATGATTATTCCACCTTATGAGCAAAAACATGCAAGCAATATGTGAAGATTCTTATCAGCATCGAATTCGGATAAGTGGCTCTCTAGTCTTACTCAAAGCTTTAATATGTCAAATCGTATTATAGACAACAAAGAGGTATTATTGGTAGTCCATAGATTTTTTCATCCCCTATTTCACAACCTTCAAGATTGTTTTATCTGCAACAATATGGATACCTTAAGGCGGTCATGAAGGCAACGGAAATCACTCATTTGAAAATTTCAAAAAAATATTCTTTGTCCATTGGCCAAGGCACAATTTATGCATAGCGACTGCCTAGAATAGTGAAATTATCTTCCAGGCCTTAACGATTTCCACCCGTAAAAGTTATCAGATTATAATAAAAAAAAAATATCACTTGATAAAGCTTAATTCTATGTCCGAATGTATTTTTTTGTGTGTATCCCGAATGTATTTTCAGTAATTGTTTGTCAATGTTTTTAGGCAATATTTTCCAATCTAAAAATTATATCAAAAACATTAAAATTTACAGACGTATATTTTTGATAGTAAAATTTAGAATCCAACATTTCAAAAATCTATTAAATCATTAAGAGCATCTAAACAGTTACCAGCCGTAGCATGGGGAATTGATAGGGTAACGACTCTTTAATAGGCTCAAACCAATTCCGTATAGGACACGACAACTGAAGAGAAGGTAAAAGTGGCATCCGGTCGATATCGCGTCCCCGCCGAACAGTCAAAGTGACCATATGATTTGGAATCCAGCGGCGCGTCGTATATCATACAGTCAAAACATCGCCACCGCGAGCGACTGTCCTCTAAAAATGTGTTTGTCAAGTCAGTTCCCCACCCACACAAACCCTAGATTACATCTGCGACTATGTTTCGATGTGGCAAATACGTTGGAATAATAGTTTTTGAAAATTGGAGACAGCGGGTATCATAGTAGGCGCGGTAGATGGCTAGGATGATCTCCCTGGGATTAGCGCGTTCATACACAACACCGGTCGCGTCGGTGCTCGCCATAGTTTTAATATTGCGATAAATTCGAACATTATAATTTAAATTTTATTCTGGAAAGGGTAATTATAATAAGCATGAAATGCTTAAGGTAACTAACGTTTTTAATTTGATAAGCATTGAAACAGTATCCCTCTAAACAGCTTTAAAATTACCACATTATATTTTATCATTTTTTTGAACATAAAAATGAGTATAAGTAAGCTATCCTTAAAAGATAGACATAATCATCGCGGACTTTCTGTAGACCTATATGGAAGAAACAATTCCACCATACATTGTTTTGTTATATCTCCAAAGGTTTTCTATTAAAACTCTCCATCAGGCTAGATTTTTTCCGACATGTCCGACAATTATCGTCATATTTCAACCAATTTCACAAAACATTAATACACATAAACCTTCCTCTTGAATTGTCCTCCTTCCTGTCCATTGGTGAAAACAGTCCGAAAATCCGTTCAGTCGGGAACTTTGTTTTATTATATTTATTTGTTATTTAGATTAATATTGTCATTATAAAATAATGAAAATCATACAGCTTCATTGGATCATTTTATTGAGTTTTTACTGACAATGTTTTATTTTGTGATACTATGATTCTACGTATAATATTATATACGTATATTATTATGCAGGAGAATAATTAACTGTTTTACTACGAAACGAAATCCAACAGAGGCAGCGAGCAGGTGTGGCCGCGTAGCAGTGCTACGATTTTTTCCGTAGCACACGCTACGATGCTTACAAGTTTTTAATTAGGATCAATACATGGGTAAATATTTGTTCTTACATATGCTTATCTGTGTTTATTTTCAACTACGACTTACAAATGAAACCTATGCCAACAACCGTATGCAACATGGCATACAAACAAGAAAATATTATGTAACTCGTGGAATGGTTACACGAAATCACTCCCCAAGCGCATGGGTAGAAAATACGGCCCGCATACAACTCCTATCAAACCTCGGCGTTCCCTACGAGAACATGCTGCGAAAACTAGCATTAACATATTCACGTGTAATTTACCTGGCGCCTCCGCCTAAACTATGTTTGCGCTTCTACCGCCAACATTTCGGCACCGCTTGACGTCGTCGGGCGCGAAGTGGCGCCGCCAGATTCTACGCAATTAAGCCCATACTCGCACACCGCATCCGTTAGGATACTTTTGTGTTTACATAAAATAAACCTTCATTTTAAAAGATTAATGGCTTTTTACTCACGGCATTATTTGTGCGAAATGGCTCGAAACGTTGTGCATCGACCGTTATCTAAAAACTTACAAATATATACATTGAAAATGATTACGTTAAGAGTTTGTAAAAAAAACCAATCGCTCTATTTTTCGAGCGAAGAAGGAGTGTGCGAAATAAGTCTGGGCTCTTGTGAATTGCATACATTTTTTACTTTTTGAAATATTTGTTTATGAAACTGTGGATAAAAAATATGTATTAGTGTATTGTAAAACGTGTATTAGTTTAATAAATAATCAATATTTATTGTTTTTTATAAATAATGGCTAGTGTAAATGCAGTTTTTTTTATCTATTTATATCTTTAACCTAGTCTCTCCTAACCTAACCTCATACAAAGATAAGCTTAATAGATATTTCCTCATCGTCTCATCACCCCTGAAACTCTTACTCCTTTTTTCACCACCTCCTTTGGGGAAATCCGATAGTTAGCCTTCGGTTACATTGCATATTCACACGGTGTAACCAAAAGATAACTTTGAGATTTTAGTAACTGGCGGTGGTGGCAACGGGCGTAAGTAATAATTCCGCCACGGTATGGTTTCTTAGTTATTTATTGCTGTTATTTACAACAGGTTGTGCAGCATTTGTTAATTCATTCATAATTTATGAAAGAAAGTTCTTTCATAAATTAACAACGTCTAAAAAATTCAATTTTAGGGGGACCTACTTACACAAATAAGCTTACAGATAAGGATAGCTGTTAATTATAGTACGTGGTCTTTGATTTACGTCTCACGTCGAGATCGTCTCACTGCGATGCGTCATAATTTAGTAGTCTGCTAAATATGTAAATTTCTATACACATATGCATTAGTGTTTGCAGAGTGTTTAGATGAGGTATGGCTTCGTGGACACAATCTAGTTCATGAGTTTCCAACAGCGGTGGCGCATCGCAGGAGGTGTTCTTGCTTGCTGGTTCGTTAGCGGGGTATTAAAGTTATTTTTTAGGGGCGGCACCATCGTCTAGTGACCGTATAGTTGTAAACTCGTGAATCAGACTCCCAAAGTATGTTTTAAATTATACCATTAGATATTTTTATAAAGAATCACAAACATTGTAAAACAATCTGCATCACCAATTACTTAATCACACGCATCAGCTTTAAGGCGCTAGGACTAGCCAACTACTCGCGCCATACAAATGCACTTTTTAACAAATGTAATAATATGTAGTGAAACGCTTCAGCAAATCCAAATAGAACTCCAGACTGATAATGGATTGTTAATATTTTTTTATTCCATCATTTATTTAAATAATAATAAAAATAAAAAAAGTTGATTTTTCTCATTAGAAATCTGAAAGTCATTCGATTTCTAGATATAAGCAAAAACAGCAAATATGCATAAACAAAAAAATCCATTTGCTTTTAGATTTCTACATTTAGTCAAAAAAGTTCGGAAATGGACACCGTTTCCGCAATGTATTTTGTATAGAAAAAAGGAAACATACATTAACGAAAATAATTCGATTCCTAGACAAGGAATCATATATTGTAAGAATGACACTTATAATCGTCAGACATAGTTAGTTAACTTGGGGTGCCTCGTCTAACTTTGCGATTTGGCTAGTACCAGGCCCTTAAGCTGCAGTGTATCTGAATAATAATATGTTTAAATGTATTTTGCATAAACATTGTTACTGCTGGTTCTCTTGGCAACCGGTTTGTGTACTAGATCATAGTTATTATAACTGTTGATTCTTATTTACCCAGTGCCTTAATGTGAAAATTGCCAAGGCACCGAAAGTATTCAAAATAGCTAAGTCTGACTATTAGAAATCGCATTATTTAAATATTTGATTTCATTTTCTATGGATTCAAATATTTTCTTTACTTACTATTCCATTTTTAATGAGAAAATGCCGTTGGAAAGGTGTGTACGAAAGTTAGAAACATAAAATAGAAATATAAATCAGAATTATTGTTATGGCATACAAATTACGTTTGTTTTATATCTATCAATTACTTTTCCTTTAAAAGTATTGAAGCGGATTATTTTTATATAGTCTTATTAAAAAAAATGCAATACGAAAATATATCTGAGTTATGATCAGTCTGAAGTTCCATTTGTACTTACTAAGGCGGTTCACTACTGGTTGGGCGTGCGGTTGATGCTTTATTTAAAAATTAACAAGGGCGGGAAATGTTTGAATTGGTGGATTATATTGCGGTATTTGCGATTGACACATCAGGGGGTAGTTATGGGGTGAATCTCGGCTGCTGAAGGAGCGGTTGGATTATGAAACAACCGAGAGGAAAATTTGATGCACAATACCTTGCGGCGAAGCGGCGGGACGGCGACACAGCGGAGATGTCGTCGGCGGGTCGTGGTGAAGCGGTGGTGACGTGATATTGCAGCTGCAGGCACTAGGATTCACTGTTCCAAAACTGGTTTTAACTGTTTTTGTGCACAAGGATGCGGTGGCGGTTTGAAAACTCGTAATAAAAAATGTCTGCGGAGCGGCAAGCGAGCGCAGCGTTTCGAGCGCGGTGCGTGGTGCAACTGACTAGGCGGCTCGGCTCCTCTCGAGGGCGCGAAGCAGATATCT
This sequence comes from Incurvaria masculella, assembly GCA_946894095.1. Taxonomy (NCBI): domain Eukaryota; kingdom Metazoa; phylum Arthropoda; class Insecta; order Lepidoptera; family Incurvariidae; genus Incurvaria; species Incurvaria masculella. The sequence goes on along the minus strand of OX335641.1, from coordinate 11,069,098 downwards.
TCCGTCTCGATGAGGTTGTGCAGGAGTGGAAAGGGAACGGGAATCCAATGTGTCAACCGAATGTAATTTAAAAGAAAGGATTTGACTTAGCGTGTAAAAATTATTAAATCTCATTAAATGGCGCAACCAACTACACATTCATATTAGAATTGTGTTTTGGAGGACGCAGCGAGCGAGCACTGCATTACTTTGAGCCGACTTAAACTCTGGATGTGAAAATGAATGTATTTTATATTTGTGTGAAATTGCTCTACATGGAAGACAGGTTTCATAATAACAAAGTAATCTTTCAAGGGTAAATAAGCAATTTGCAAATAAACATATGTTCCTAACGTTACCTTACGGCTGTAACTCGAAAAACTACAAATACCTGAGACGGAATTTTATCACATCGCGACTCCGCTCGTCTATTTTCGTCCACCTATTATGTAATTTAAATCAACCCGGTATTTACTCGTCACAAAACAAACCCTCAAGTGACAAGGCAGCATTCAAATTCACTCGTCACAGAACGAACCCAAGTGGCAACCCTGGATCGGGACCGACAGGCCGAGGCGCAGGTGTGCGACCGTCGTCCGCCGGTAACTTCGCCGCGTTAATATTGAAATAGCGTCCTTGGAGGTCGGAGCGAGCGAGCAGTGCATTACCTTGTCCCGGCTGAAACAAAATACGTATACAACGTGGACGTAGGGATATATTTTTTGCTATGGATATGTGTTATACTAGCTGAGGTGCCAAGCTCCGCTCGGGTCATCGTTGTTTTCAATCGTTCATCGATTTCAAAAGTTTCATCGCCATCATATAAATGGTTTATAAACACATACAAACGTTGGCACCATGTTCATCCCTTTAAGGATGAAATAAAAAATCCTTCCTTGCAGCCCTAGGATACTCGAGGAATATTTCTTCCAAAATTGCCGTCGGTCACTATCATATATTTATAAATGATTTATGGCCTTTTCATAAGATTGGAAGCCATGTATCAATAATATCCTTATGTATCTTGGTTATTGAAAATCTTGTTTGCGACGCTATATAAAAGACCATCTATAAAAATATTATCCATCAGTTATGTCACTCGTTGTTAAAATATCTCCCAAAAAGTTTTTTTTTTATATTGAACTAGTATGGGTTTTTGGCCATCCAATTTGTCCGATAAAGAAGTTGTTAATTCTTTATTTCAGTCCAAAACCAAAAATACGAACCGACATGCAAAAGTACTTCTCTGTACAAGCGCTAGTCAGGGATCTGCAACAGCCACCGGCACTTTTTAATTTGCATAAATAACGTTTCAGCTATTTTCTCCAGGCGGCGTGAGCAGGCATAATATGTAGTGAAAAATGTTCTGTTAATTCCAATACAAAAATAACTTATAACAGGGCATGACATAACATCGGTCCCGTCTGGGGACTGGATAGCTCCCGTGTGGGCATTTTCTCATGTCGCCGCATACATTATCGTAGGACCCATGTGTATTAGGACGGGACAGAGAGTGGGGCCCTGCTAGCCCCGTAAAGGATCCCGCGCCATGCCCTTACCCGCCCTGGCACGTCATAATATTAATAGAGCTCACACGCGGCGTGCGGAACGGGTGGGTATGCGGGCTAGCGTTCACGAATTTTAGTGAGCACAACGCTCGTACCTGGCAAGGATCACATTCATTCACAGTCGAATCGCGAGATATGCCAACAAAGCGACAAGACCATCTGTATATTGCGCTAAATTAGGGATATGCCTCCTGCCTCCATTTTTTTTATGGTACTGGTCGTGGATGGCTAATACCAGACTGATCGTCAAATATTAGCTTAACACACCACATGAGAACTAGGTTCCATGCCAGTATCTTCCTTATATTGCTCGGCTACATTGAACTGGATGGAAAACACGGTCAATTTTCATTGTCGCTTCGATCATCGTTCATTCAATGCGAGTAAGTAAACCTAGTAAGTAAGGAAGGGGACCTACAGTTTTACGTGGATTCCAAATCACGGCCAGCCTCAACGGTTGAAAATGGTCATCCATCCAGAACCAAACTGCGCTCAGAGGTGCTTCACCAAGCTTATCGAATCGCAAGTCGCCACTGAGCTACCGAGGCTAATATATCCACTCCATATATCCACAGAAGTACATTGGTTCCTTTGTCTAGTTTTGCTACTCTACTCATTGATTAACAAATCTTCTTGGGTTCCATCACAAAAAGACCAAAGATTTCGACGTAACGGGGCAGTAATGCCTAGAAATGCAAAACCCAATGGCCCATCTGATCGATATGATCTTAGTTGTAAAGAAAACCAATCTTTGTGCAATGTTGCCAATCGCCTTCACATCACATTTCACGTCGTTATCGTATCGGTCAACAGCCGAAGCGACAGCATCGCCCACTATCCGTCGCGAGAGAAGCTTATTCTTACTATTTTTGTTTTCCCGAATCCATTAATCCGGGGAGGAGTGTGCGCAGTGACAACGCGACCGCCGCGCCGCACCGAACCGCGCGCCGTTGCCGCCGCCGATAAGGCCGGCAAACAACATCAATAACCGGACCGGTTAGCGGGATTCACGACACAATATTAGGGCTCGCCAAAGGCGATATCGATAGACTTGCCCGTGGTGAACTCACTGATTCAACTTTGTGATCGCAGAATAACTAACAGATAAGAAGAATGAGAAAGGGCTTCGTGCTAAGTACGTATAAATAGATATGATGTTCTAAATATGAATTAAAAAAGAAGCAGGTTGATATTATAAGCTATTGACATTATGAGGTCGTGAGTTGACTAGATATATCGGAAGCATAAGATGTTCTTAAGGGTAAAGCAGAAAAGCAAGAGCTTTCGACGTATGTATGTCTAGTTTATTAAAATAACTCGAAAGAACGAATTGTCCATAAACCTTTCCTTCTGTAACACATTGTTTACATTAACCTACTGCCCGGGTCGGTAACATCGCATTGGACGAAAAGATGGCCGAAGCATCAAAGAAAAGTTGTGTCTGTTTTCCAGCCAGTTCAATTCTTATAAATGGCGTGGCACCTTATCCCTTGGGGAAAGCGGTGTCGACCAATGTCATGACGATCATTGTGATATTAGCCATCCATGTCCAGTTACATAAAAAAAGAGGAAAAAAAAATAAAAAGATTCCGACGAATTGAGAACCTCCTCCTTTTTTTCGAAGTCGGTTAAAAAATAATTAAAAGTACTGTTAGTAGGACTCGCGTCAGACTGCTCCTCCGTTGTCTTAATTTGTGGAATAATTAAACAGGTGGATACCAGAGGGCTCCCGTTGTTGAATGTTAGTCCATCTATTGGACTCGTACTAAATTTATAAAAACAGGCCCATACTAAAATGAGCATTCTGCTTTCACAGGATAATGGTGTCCTAGTTTTAAAGTTTTATCGCAATTCTCTATCTTATATTACACTTTATGTGATTTTTTTTATGCAACCTGACATGGATGGCTATCCATGTCAACTACAACTACCGTAATGATATTAGCCCGATACACCACCTTCCTGAAGGAAGGAACCAACCGATCCTGAAAATCTGTAGAGTCGCTAAACAGTAAACTGCACTACCTGCTAGTTCCAAAGTACGAACTGGGCTCCTGCAAACATTGTGCTCTCACTGGTGAAATATATGACGGGGAACAAATCGAGTTATTTTCTTTTTTTATCCCCCCTCCCCCCCAACATTTCTATAACAATATCAAGACATAATCCTTGTGTATTATGTGACGTGTTTCAACCAAGTCAACTAAACCTTTAAATTTTTTTATGTATGGAGAATAACAAAAATGTCCCAAAAAAAGGCCGCGTACAAGACGTCGCCGGACATCTCTTTCCACCCCACGAAGATAGCACACGAGGGTCCAAACGTTAACTGGCTGCCGGTGAAAAGGTTGACGACGCCTCGACGCCTCGCCGCGTATCGCCGACTCCGCTCTGCGTAGGCACGCGGCGCGCGGCAGTTCATTTGGGATTATTTGCTCAGTCCTTTGGTTGGAAAATTATACGCTCGTAAAACGAGACGGACGCAAGATGAGTGTGAACACTTCGCAACGGTTTTAATTAATTAAATTATGTTTACGTACATACGAGATGCTGTCGAGTTCGTAACTGCACGCTGTCCCGAACAGGGGTATAATCGGTTCTGCCCATCAAAACACATTCCTTAAAATATGAATTGATTTATGTTTTTTTTTTTACTTTTCATACTTACAATCTTGTAAGATTCGTTTAATTTTTCATGGTTATTTTCGCTGTGATAATTCTAACATAGGATTTGTAAAAAAACACCCTTTCAAACAAAAAAAGAATTTTCTAAACCGGTCCAAGGGGTCTTCGATTAATCGGTGAACCTCGTCCTTTTTTTTGAAGTCGGTTAAAAAGGGACCAGTTTTTCGTGGAATCCGAGCAAAGACCAGCTCAAACGGCCGAGCGGTCTAGAGTTCGACCGCGCCCCGTTTTGCTGAATCTCAATTTCGGAACAAGCTGACCAAACTTCTAACCGATTTCTCATAATGACATATCGGGCTGGTAATTAAGTTTTGACAGTGTGGTTTTATGCAGAACGACTGTGTGGCATGTACATTTCGTCGCAACCGGCATATTACATTATTTGATCTGTCAAAGTAAAGGTGAAAGCTATGTCGAAATGTCAAAACAACTAGGTATTCATTGTTACATTTTCATAGAGGTCCACTCAACCCTATACCTGGCGCGAACAATGCTCCTGATAAAATATCCTTACATCCGACCAAATAAATAACACTACATTCAAAATGGACTAGCGTCGGGCCATGTATCTAAACATAAGTCAAATTCCTGTCAGGACCCGATTCCTTTAAGGTCCGATCGTCCGTGAATCTCCCATTCTGCCGCCGCTCTCGCCTTTGCATCGCCCGACGAAGGTAGGGCCGATTGATAGCGTCGGACGCGTATTTTTATGCTCCCCGGAAGGGCCAACATCTATTTGACCTTTCCTCTCTAACGAAGATAAATTCGCCGATATTTTGCGAGAGCGCGCGGCTGTGTAAATATTTGGAGAAAGCTTTTTAAGAGAGAGCCTGCGCCATTTACGCGATCGACTTTTGTCGTGACTGAACTATTTGGGCGTTTTTTTCTCATTGGGTTATCTTTGGACGTGTCGAGCAAATGAGTGATGAAATAATGACAAAGCAAATAAACCGGCATTCGCGGACGGCGAAAAGAACTTACATTCACCAAGGGGGGTTGCCATAGAGAATTACCTCAGCGGGTGAACAGGTAAGTGTGTGATTAAATCTGACGTTTAGTGGGATTTCGTACAATTTTAACTGGTGAATTTCATTTCACTTGGCCGAATAATACCTCGTTTGATAGTTTGGTAGTAAAGCAACTAAATGTCAGATCTAATCACTCAATTGCCGGTTCACCCTGCTATATAATTTACCATAGTAGGTACCATAGATGCCCCTCTGATGTTTATGTACGTGGCTCGTGAATTTAAAATCCGTAGTGCAAGTTCGATTGAATGAAGAGATGCTTGCCTGTTGAAGAAGCGAGTGATCGAATCGTAAAGCTTTCATGCCATTTCATGGCTTTTTGCCATTTAAATTAAAATTCAAAAATATTTATTACGTTTCATAAAAACATGGGTAGGTAATTATATTAATTCAGAGATTATACACATATTTTTTTCAAATCGAGCAATAGAAGGTTCTAAAAGTTCCTACATAAAAGAATACGTTTCTGCACATAGTAATGTCCGTTCGACATAGTTAGACGGTAGCGAAGCTCACAATATTTTCCTATACCGCAAACCTTGTAGAAAAGCAATAATAAAAGCACTGAAATACGATCTCAAGGTAGGTACCCAGCGGTTGACTATTGTCAACCTTCTTTCGCCCAATGATGTGTTTCATGACACAGGCTCATTAACGTGCGAAAAAAAATGAACTAGCATTATGTATGTAAATGTGTATATCATAAACTCATTAGTTGATTGGTTCATTTGTAAAGCTTTTTTTCTTAAGAAATATAGCTTTGATTGAATCTTAAAATTATGGATCCATATAATTGAAATCATCCTGGCATGAATGTATAGCTATTAACAGAAAACTTTGAAGTCGTAAGAAGTTTCGGAGGGAAAAATGTATACAGGTCATTTATAAAGGCAGAAGGGGCATAAGTCAAGATGGATGCAGCCGGGGTATGGAGGAGGCAGGGCGGAGTTGATGGTTGTGGGGTGAAAATATTGCTTGATACACTGCGGTTGTCTCGTAAGAAAATGGACGCCACTTTGTACTGGACGCAGATGTTTTAAAGCGAAAATATTGCAACTATATTTTTTAATATTTAGAGATATTTAATATTTTACCAGTCATATTTGATCATGGTGGTATAGCTTTTACGATTTTAATTTATGATAAAAATCGGTTTTGTTTTTGTTATATTCTCATTTCTATGAAAACATTTTTGTTTTTATTTCCTCCTCCTCAATAGTGACTCTTTATACTGTAACAGTATATAAATATTATGATAATAAAGAAAATTAATTGAAACGATCACTAATAAAAGACAAATACAACAATACAATACAGATTTAAATTCATGTTTGAAAACTTGCGGTCGTAAAGCCGTAGCGGGAGAAGACTTTAAATTCATTTAGAAACATAGTGCACGAACGTATGCATGTTAAAGTATAAGTATTAAAAATCAAAGTATAACTACATGTTAATAATAAAATATTACAAAAAAATATATCGCTCAAAAGTTAAGTAATGAAAAAATAAACATTAATAAAATAAAATAAATATTGAATCTGCACAAAAGTTATCAATCCATTAAGTATGAACATTTTTTTAAGGCCGATAACTCGCATGGAATAACATAAATGCTTCGGAAAAATGACTATAGTGTTAGAACCACGATATGTGTTTTCCCCTTTCGGTCACACTTTAACCACTGCACATTTTAAAATAGAAAGCGAACATTTATTTACCTATATTAGAATGAAACGATCATTATGTAATATACATATTACATATCTACACATTTTGACTTTTCTGTATAAAACTCTTACTACTCTTACGCCCATATACATAAGAACTATGTTCAGTCTTCTTGCTGGCCATGGTGTCCCTCTGAGGTCAACATCAACCAACCTGTTATTGATCCCGGAACACAGGTCCGACTTTATGTCAAGGTCTTTCTCTGTGCACGCTCCGCGGCTCTGGAATGCATTGCCTGAGCCCATACGCCGTTCACAGAGTGTTTCTATCTTTAAAACACGCTTGAAGGAACATTACCTGTCGCAAGAGTGATCTGTTCTCTTTCGACCCCCGTCTGCGGTTGCCATTGTTTTATGTTTTATGTGTTTTATGTTTTATTTTATTTTATTGTGTTATTTTATTTTAGTTTTTATTCGCTGCAAACCACCACTATGCCCTTATATCTAATGGGTGAGGTGGAAGAGATTGCCATAAGGCAATAACATCACCCATTGGATGAAGGAAAGCATGCAGTAGGTAGCTAACATTTATAATATGTTTTTATGTTCTCCTTTTTATCTTTTCAGAAATGTACTCTGCCTTGTATGTTTTACTGTTCTTTTGTTTTCTGTGTACTTATGTCTTCTTCATCCAATAAATGGTTATTATTATTATTATTATATTATATGTGTCCGCGGACCACCTGAAGAATGTTTTCCTGATTATTTATAAGATAAAAATGTAAGTGTATTTTTCTCACAACTATTGCCCTGCTGCTTGCATTGTATTTTTTTATGGAACTGGGAATCGACGGTCAAAATAACCATTACCAAATAACAACCAACACGTACTGTTACTGGTACTGTTAATGGTAACTAGGTGCCATGGATTTACGTTTTAATTTTACGTCAAATCTAAACCCTGGCCAGCCTCAACGGTCGAAAATGGTTACTCATTTATAAACCTGTTCGGCGAGTAGTCCCCATTTATGTTTCGTCTATTATATTTGTTTTTGTTTCTACTTTCTATAACATTTTTTTTTGTGATCCTTGATGTTTATAGGGTTGAAGTTCCTTCTAACTAAATATTTGTTTACTTCTTGTCGAAGTAAATATATTTTTTTTTTCGATAAAATAAATATTATAATAATTTTTGTTCACGACTATGAAGTTTCAATTGAAATAATTCTTTGGTTATCGCGTCTGGCTGGGCATTCCGGTAGCAGCACAGACTGCTAGCGGACTGCATGGCCCAACATACCCCACCGGACGAAGTTAACAGACGGTTACAACTTCGCCGGACGTACACCATCTACATGATGTCTGCTCGGAGTCCTAACAAATAACTTTAGAAATGCAGTCTGCATCATAACGATTTGCATATGCAACCACACAGAGAATGTTTTGGTAAAATGTGTTAACAGTTGTTTTAAAAATAATATCTCTCTTTAGTTGCATCATTCGTTTGTAACACTTGTTTAACTGAGCTCATGATATCTCATGACCAGTAGCCGAAAGGTTACTATCCTTCTAAGGCCCGATTGCTTGAAGAGGCGCCTAAGTTAATCCGTGTTAACACCCGTAACTTTTAAGGTCTCTTACTGTCCATGAAACGTAACGTATTTCATACGAACGTATTTTTACGTTCGACATACGTTCATTTTACATTGTTGTCCTTTCGTACACTCGGCACCAAGAATTTACATAGGTAGATAAGTCACGGTTGCCTTTCTCACGTCCATGCACCTACTAACTGAGTACGGCTACATCCTTCTTCTGCTGTCTCCGCGCGTCCTCCACGTCACCTGTTGTCTCATTTTATTCCTCGACTGTGCTACGAGCTGAATACAAACATACACCATCAGTCACAAACCTAATACTGTAGCGCTGCTTTGAGGGCACCGACTGGCGGCTCGCTCGCTGTCGTCACAGGAGGACGCGGTGATGCTGCAGCGGCAGCACGTTGAGATGAGGCAGCACCCCTATGTTCGTGTTAGGAGGCGATGATTGAAACACGGTGTTCGACAATAGACTGATTTTATTTCATAAGAAATGGCAGTGCATATATTTATAACTACCCACACCTGACATCCCCCTTTCTAATAATTTAATAAAATGTATGACATGCAAATCTTTTTTTTTTTTTTTGTTTTTTTTTTTTTTATTTGCTAAAATAATAAATAATTTCAAATCACATGCAATGATTCTAAGAAAAATTATTGTGTGATATAAACATAGTAAATTCAAAATAACATTGACACAAAATAAACAACTAAAATTCAGACTATGTGCAAATTGCAAAAATACATTACATCTAGAACTTTGTATTCAAAACTATTTCATAAGTGTATCCATATTCTTAATTAATATATGTACATTGAATAATTCAGTAAGTATAACAATAAATTAATTTGATTTCATGCATTTTTTATTTATTGTTCTTAAAACCGGCTATAGTTCAGTCGATCAGGAACTCTCACCGTCCTGCCAAAACAAGTAACATATGGTTCATTGTTGGGCACAACATGGGTTGGTGGGGACACGGGAGCCAGCGGCAATGCTCGCCTCCGAGGCAAGGCTATTTCATCTAAGTCTGAAAAATGTGGTTCAGTGTCAAGGCGGTGCGCTGAGTCAACAATTATGTGACGACGATTGTGCACTATCTGATTTCCAGCATTTAGGCAAACTACATAGGACCGTTCCCTTAACCTCAGTGTTATAACCCCAGGGACCCATTTATTTTCCATACGTACTTTGACTTTTTGATTTTTCATTAGTGGTTGTAAGTCCTTGGCTGTCTTGTCATAATAGATTTTTTGTTGTGTTTGTCTGGCCTTTAGGTTAGCATGAACATTTTTCTGAAGTTTGGGTTTCAAAAGTTTTTGATTGGTAGGTAAAATGCTCCTAAGCTTCCGACTGTTTAATAATTCTGCTGGGGATGCTATGATGTTGTCGAGGGGAGTATTTAAATATTCTAACAGTGCTAATCTGAAATCATTCTTGTTAAAATCGGTCTTTTTAAGCATGTTTTTTACTATCTGTACAGCACGTTCTGTCTGACCATTGGACTGAGGATATCGTGGGGAAGATGTGACATGTGTGAATTTCTATTCGTTAGCGAACTCTCTGAATACTTCAGACGAGTATTGCGGACCACAATCCGACATTACAATGTTTGGAATGCCCTGTCTACTGAATATTATTTTTAAATTTTTTATAATGTTTTCTGAGGTGGTTGACTTAAGGTGCGTTACTTCTATAAACTTACTAAAGTAGTCAATAACTAGAAGATAGTTCTCGCCTTTATATTGAAATAGGTCAGTTCCTATTTTGGACCAAGGTAGCTCTGGGACTTTATGTTGGAGCAAGGTTTCTTTACTATTTTCCCGTCTGTATGTTAGGCAAGCCTGGCAGTTGGATATCATGTCCTGAAGCTGAAAGTTCATGTTCGGCCAGTACATAATTTCTCTAGCTCGTAATTTACATTTTTCTAGTCCCATGTGACCAATGTGAATGTTTTTCAACATTTCACGCCTCATTGTTTTCGGTATTATAATTTTATTTCCTTTCCACACTAAGCCATAGGCTATTGTTAATTCTTCCTTAACGTTCCAGTAGGGCTTTAATATGTCAACCAGTAAATGTTTGTTTTCAGGCCAGCCTTTTTTTATTTGTTTAATAAGAAGTTGGATTTCATCATCATTGTCAGAACTTACCTGCATTTGTTGGAAATGAGTATCGGTGAGTGAGTTGCTGGTTGTGATGACTCGCACCTGGGCCTGCACTTCTCGCTCATCGCTGTACTCCGAGCTCTGACCATCCGTGGCCCTAGTCTGGTAGGCTCGTCTGCGATGTATAAAAACTTACCAGGTGTATAGACAAGCTCAAATGTGTACGGCTGAAGTCTCATTAGCATTCTCTGCAAACGAGCCGGTGCGTGCGCTATGGGTTTCTTAATGATGCTGATTAGGGGCTTGTGGTCTGTTTCTATAGTGATATCGGCCCGACCATACACATAGGTGTAGAATTTTTCACATGCGAAAACAACTGCTAATAGTTCCTTCTCAATCTGTGCATAATTTTTTTCCGCTTTAGTTAGCGATCTAGAAATGTAACTTACCGGAAGACCATCCTGCAGGAGGCAACCACCAAGCCCGGACTGGCTGGCATCGACGGAGATCCGCACGGGTTTTTCTAAACTGTAGTACTGCAAAATTGGACTTGTTGTCAGTGATGCTTTGAGCGACTCAAAGCATTTCTGGTGCCGCTCATCCCAATGCCACTCAATGTCTTTTTTAAGCAACTCACGAAGCGGCTCAGTTTTTTCCGACAAACTCGGAATGAATGTACCTACATATGTTACCAAGCCTAAGAACCTCTCCACATCTTTACTATTTTTTGGAATGGGCATATTTTTCACCGCAGAGATGTGTGACTCATCGGGCTGAATTCCATGTTTTGTTATTTTGTGGCCCAGGTATTTAAGTTCACTAAGCCCAAATTTACATTTTTCCAGATTTAATTTCAGATTGATCTCTCTACACCTTTGGAGCACTTTTTTAAGTCTTAGATCATGCTCTTTCTTTGTTTTACCAAAAATATATATGTCGTCAATAAATATACAGACTCCTTCCAGGTCATCCATGAAGGTAAATACTGCTTTGTGAAATACCTCTGAAGCTGAGGATATTCCATACGGCAGTCGCAAGAATTTGTATCGACCAAACGCTGTGTTAAATGTGCACAGGTCTGTACTGGTTGGATGTAACCTAATCTGCCAAAACCCAGACGATGCATCTAAGGTGCTAAAATATTTTGCATTAGATAAATTGGACACTAACTCATCGAGTGTGGGAAGCTTAAAATGTTCACGTTTGATTGCTTTATTTAAATCTCTTGGATCTAGACATATACGTAGTTCCCCATTAGCTTTTTTGACAACTGTCATGCTATTTACCCAGTCCATGGGACCTTCGACTTTTTCTATGATTTCTTGTTGCTCCATTTCTCTCAACTTTGCCTTAACGCTGTCCCTGAGCGCTAAAGGCAATTTTCTTGGTGCGTGGACGACAGGGGGAATGTTTTTATTTAACACTATCTTATATTCGGTAGGTAAGCAACCTAATCCCTGGAAAACATCTGCATATTCAGAAGTGATACCTTGCCTCATTGCTGTATCAGTTGCACTGAGCGACATAACACGTTGAATAACATTCAGTTCCTGACATGCCTCAATACCTAATATTGGAGGAGAGGGCACGTCCGCAACAATAAACTCTAGTATGTATTCCTGATCCTTATATGCAAATTTCAGACGACACTTGCCTAAAACGGTTATCAAAGAACCCGAATAGCCGTGTAGTTTTGTATTCGTTTCTAACAGACTTGTCGGTAATACACTGATTTGCTGCAGATATCTCAGAGGCAAAACATTTACGCTGGCCCCAGTATCCAATTTGAACAGTATTTCAGACTTGTTTATGAGTAAAGATAGTGACCAACCCTTGTCGTGATCTGTCAACCCATAAATTACCTGTTCGCTGCTTTCATTTTCCGCTATGTGATACACACACATGCGTGAATAATGATTAAATCGCGAGCACTGCCTACACTTTTTCCCGTAAGCTGGGCACTGAAACTTGTTATGAACTGTTCCGCACTTTTTACACTCGCGATGGTCCGGAGCTTGGAAGGGAGGACGGTGCGTTCCGCTGCGGGCGGGGGTTGAACCCGCGCGAACGCACCCACCAGAGCTGCCCAATCCTTCGCCATGGCTGCTATTTCCACTACAGCCGCGGCGAAATAATCCGCTTGCATCAGCATGAGAAACACCGCCGCTGTCACCAGTGACATTGACAGATCGTTGTCCGCGACCGCGAAAATTGCCAGTGTTGCCATTTCGATGGAAGCGATCTCGCCAAACGCCGCCGTCGCTGCGGCCCCCGAAGCCGCCTCCGTCGCCGCTCGCGCGCGTTGCCTGATTTCGCCGCTGTCCAACCCAACAGACGACGCCTCCGCACTGTTCACAATCGCAGGACACTACCGTATTATTGTCCTTACATACCGTGTCCACTTGCTCTGTTTTCAAAATATCCTTTGCGTGAACCCTAGCCATTTCTGCAGCTCTGCAAATATCAAGCGCCTTCTCTAAATTGAGATCCGCTTCCCTTAGAAGTCTTTCCCTAATCGCCGTCTCTCTAACACCACAAATTAAAATGTCCTTAACAAGATCATTCTTCAAAATGCCGAATTCACAGTTTCCCGCCATTTTGCCTAACTCGTACACATATTGTTCTATGCACTCGCTATCTTTTTGCACACGAGTAAAAAACTTATGCCTTTCTACTGTAATGTTCTTTTTTGGTTGAAAATATGTGTCAAATCGCTGCAACAAGTCTTTTACTTTCGCAAACGTCTCTGTAAACTGCTCATACACTTCTCGACACTGTTCGCCTATGAGATGCAATAAAATGTTTACTTGTACCTTGTCCGGTTTTTCGTTGAGCTCACAAGCAATATAATAAACTTCGAAAGATTTGCGCCACTTTTGCCAGTCCTTGCTTAAATTACCCGACGTTACATTCGTTAAGTTATTTTCGAAACTAAACGGAGGAGGCGGCGGAAGACCGGCTTCCATGATTGCAACAAGCACACGACACAATATACTACTCGATGCACAGTCACTATGTACAGTTCAGGAGTTTAAATTTCAGATCCTACCGGCTGCGCCATGTTCGTGTTAGGAGGCGATGATTGAAACACGGTGTTCGACAACAGACTGATTTTATTTCATAAGAAATGGCAGTGCATATATTTATAACTACCCACACCTGACACCCTAATGTGATATATCGTTGCCGGCAGGACCTGCAGTCGGAGATCGAGACGCACCGCGATGTGTACGCGTCGCTCACGGGCACCGGCCGCCGGCTGCTCGGCTCGCTTTCGTCGCAAGAGGACGCGGTGATGCTGCAGCGGAGACTCGACGAGATGAACCAGCGGTGGCACCACCTCAAGTCCAAGAGCATGGCGATCAGGTTGGTGGCGATTTTGTGTCCTTTTTTAATGTTATGACATTATTTTGTTCTGTAAATTCACAGCTGTGGTTTCAATCCCCTCTCCTGGAACACTAAGAATCAGGCAACCTTATTAGGTCATAAATGGCATGATCAAAAGTTGCTGTTATGATACGCCAGGGTGGCGAACGGTAGTCACAGCTGGTCGTAGTCTAATTTACTGAACGTTTCGATTTGTTTCATCATTTTGAATACAGAATACTTCGCCTATTCCGATTTTCGGAATTGAAGGCGTGCTAAAAACACCATCGTGTACTTGAACATGGGTGTCCATCCATGCAATTTCACTTGTGCTTCACTCGATAAAGCGGCAGTATCTCAAAATACTAGTCGTTCAATTTTCTAAAATAGTTCCCGAGGCAAAATAGAGAAAGGGGGAATTTATCTACACGTTTGAGGCGGTAAAGTGCTCGGAACTTCCCCGAGCGCGTCGTTATGGACTTTCAGAATTTTCAGGCTGTCCCGCTAGAGGGCGGTTTTATGGGCGCCGCTATCTGGCTCTGCCTGTGTTTAGACACACTTCGGAAAATGAACTTGATGAAGATGTTTTCTCAGAGCATCTTACGGGATCAGGAAATGTGTATATAGCATTGATTAAATGTATCGAATATAATGTGAAGCAGTAATTTCTTATAATAATTCCTAATAATATATCGTAGTCGCTCTAATAGCTGTGACTGCGAATCAATGGAAGAGGTGACCTCCAAAGACGCCGCCACATAAAGGAAAGTCCACTAACAAAGTATTTTAAATTTTCCAAAATGTTTACCCGTTGGGGTGCTCCTAAGTGGCCAGGGTCGCTTCTGACAAAGGCCCTTTCGAACAAGTCGGACAAGATCGTCTGTCCCGTCCATCTGTCCTCCAATGTTTTTTTTTGTTTGCGAAGTATAATTTTTATTTGTAAGGAGACAATGCAAAACAATGTTTAATATTAGAAACACACTCTACATTATGTTTTAATGGATGTAAACTATGCAAATGTGATGGCGTCGAAGCATCCAATACCACACTATTGGATTACATTTGCATTTGCTTGCAGCCGGCGCGATGCGTCCAAATTGCAGATTTATGCAGTTATTTTTTTCATTTCCAACACGCGCCCGCACAATGCGCTGTCAATATTTGCCATTTGTCATTCTTTTGACGTCTATAAATCTCCCCCATGAGCGTAGTTTGAAGTATACATATTTCGACAGAAAAAAATCGTTTTGTGGGCGCTTAAGATCGTTTATGGTTTCTGTCTGAGTATACGAGTATGTTTATTGCATAAACTACTTACTTGTACTTCATACACTGCTTGTAAAAAGTGTTAGCAATTATTTTATGATTTATTTAATTTATATTTATATTTATATAATATATTCTTACCTAAACGAGGTTAGGACATATTATATATTCTCACAGGGCACAGTCATGTAAGCAATCAACTCTTTTGATTGTAACACACACAACAGTGTAATTAAACACGATACATCTTCGTTGTTGTACATTCCGAACAATGGGTGAGATACATGTATTATTGCAATAAGATAGATGAGACATATATCTGTATCTTTCATTAAGATAGGCGACGAAATATTTAATATTCGTCCGTAATTCACAGAAATAAACCTCAAAGCCGAACCAAATTTAACCAGAGCAGTAAATCTTCAAAGTGAATTTGACTCTGAAATTACACCGTTACAGTCCACAGCCATTGCGCCGACCGGATCTTCATTAAAATTAATCTTCAGGTAAGCGAGCTGATTAATTGCTAGCCCTAAGCGGGGCCTTAAATTTGATTGTGTCTCCGAAATCAGTGGCAGTCCCTTAAGTATGTATAAAGCTTGACACAGATCTTATTCATAATTCTTGTAATTTATTTGCCGTTTTAATAGTAAATTAATACATGGTAGTTTATTATATAATCTGCCAGCGTCGTCGTCGTAGACACAACGCTGTTTTTAAATTCTTGTAAGTCTTGCAAAGCATAAAATATTTTCTTAATATTATGTTCGGTCAGGCAGGTTAACTAGTATGATTTTTCGTAATAACGTAACGGAAGAAGAGTTTAATATTTAATATATAAATTGTGCAAATAAGTATTTTGCAACAAATTCGAACATTTACGTGGTATTCTCCTATAAATTATTTGAACATATATACATATTGTTTGGTCTTGAAAAGCTTTATCAGACATTTTCCGCGTAGAGTAATTTAGTTGACGTCTTTATCTGCCTATTTTTAAAGAATATTTCATCGAACCCTAACCTTGCCCAGTCAACCCGTGCCACTGTGCCATGATCACCTGCCTGGAGCTACGCAATTACACTTGGGAGGTGCGACAACTCCGTGCTGCAAAGATTCGATTAGTGGAAACGTAGATGGAATCTTCGCCCGTAATTTACAGAAATTAAACTCAAAGCTGTACCGTTTCGAATTCTACACCATTTCTTAAAGACCTATAACCTTAGACCAGCACAATTATGCGAACTGAGACCAAAGTTACATTAACGTTAATTTGTACGTGTCGAGTTTTAAGTAGGACTGCAGGGCGGTCGTAAATATCGAATATCAGTTTTGCTTCTGGAACTTGGCTCATAAAGTGTATTTATGATTTTTTTCCCTCGCGATTTTCTCGCGTATCGCTTTACGGCATCGATGGAGTTATGGCGTCGAGATAAGCGGCCGCCGGACTTTTGGGTGAGATAACCGAATCTGTGTTCTCGCGTGGCCCAAATTGACCCTTTCTGATACGCCTGCAGTGTTTGATGTAATTCCATCGTGGGACCTCGTCATTTTTCGAATTTTATATCCGGTTTATAAACGACCAAAGCGCGGAAGTTTCTCATGAATCCATACCGTCACGCTGCTTCCCCGGGGTGTTGGCAGAGATCATAAAGCGCCATACGGTATGATCACTATATACTTCTTTTGGTTCCTCTACTGAAAAACATGCTCTAAGGTATCGGGCTACGTCCCTCCATTCTACCATTGGCAAGGAATACGCCCATTAACTGTCGACATTACCAAAATAATAACCAATCGATTCTCTAGATCCTTTATCTGTAGGGTCGGTTAACTATGGAATCGACTCCCCGCCGAGATATTGCCCCCCAAGTACAATCTGGTGTCCTTCAAACATGGTGTGAATGGACCCTAATAAATAAATTGGAAACTTCTAACCGTATTGCATTTAAACCAAAGGAGCTTGACATCCAAATCACAGATCTGTCTGTAACATCATGTAAACTGGGCCAGAAAGACTGTAACCTGAGTTCAAAAACACCTAAATATGTGCGAACATCCAAATTAATTTCCATCTGCAAACGACTGAGCTGAGAGTGAAACGTAGCGTCTATCCATAAAGCCGTTACTGGTGTAGGTGTCTCGAAATACTCTGCACATTTTTTTATGAAACTTGACATAGATGGCTGATCGTCAGATATTAGCCTAACACACCTCATGAGAACTAGGTGCCATGCCAGAGCTTCTGCGCAGGAGATTGCATTGCTTCATCATGCTCAATCAAACTCATCTCCTATATTATGACATATTATCAATATATTTGTTAATGAAAAAGTGTACATCGAGTTTGTTTTAATATTTGTATAGTTTAATATTTTTGTCGTACATGTTTTTTATTTAAATTTAAATCCAACTGTGCAGAGCTACTAGACGGATAAATCTTCTTAGCTTTAATGGGCAAATTATATTAACGCGTCGACAAAAGCAGAATATGTGTGCTCTTCAGAATATTTGGACACTATTTCGAGTCCTTTTCATCTTTTTAACGAAATGACAAAGTTGATCTTAAATAAAAAAACATTCAATAATATGAATGTTTTTTTAATTGAATTATATGAATTGAATGAATGAATTATAATAATTAAATACTTAAATTTACTATAAAGTCGTTGAAAGAAGCCCAGTCGTTGAAAGGGACTAAGCTCCGTCTTTGAACGTAGTGAGCACCCATAATATGTCATCAGTCAGGCGCTGTAGGCATGGACACCGACCTGTCCATTCTGTCCTCCATGGCTTGCGCGCTCTGCCTCCGGCGAGTCACCCTCTAATTTCACACTCCATTA
The DNA here is from genome assembly GCA_946894095.1 of Incurvaria masculella. NCBI lineage: Eukaryota > Metazoa > Arthropoda > Insecta > Lepidoptera > Incurvariidae > Incurvaria > Incurvaria masculella. The sequence goes on along the minus strand of OX335641.1, from coordinate 11,050,986 downwards.
CCCGGACTCATTTATTTTCTAGACTCCTAAACTGTTTCGCTGCTATTAATAAATCTTAATCTTGCGATTTTAATTTTCACATAGAAATGTTGTTTTTTCGAAACGTTGGTGGCAATCCCCTCAAAATTACGAAATGGTAAAGGTTTATAAACATATTTTAATAGACTAGGAGGTGGCGACAAAAATGGTAACGTTAACGTAAATGGCTGAAATTGGGTTCACAAGATAAAGTCCGATCCTCTGAACCTAAATGTGTCGGTCTGCCTGCGCCAAGTGGTTGCGTTACGTAGATAAAGCGCCTGAAAAAGAAGTTAGAAGTTATGGTGACAAAAAATATATATGACAAGGCAAATAGCTGCAAATGACGAAGCAAGAAAGTATCAGTACATACTTGCTTAACAATATCACAACTGAACAAATCTTTGGTTGCATTTCGTAGTTATAAGCGATTTAGGTTAGAGATATAACTTTATGTATATTTCAGTATTTTATTAAAAAACCGACTGATTATTGTTGTGTAAAATTAACAGGTATCAATATTTCTAGACAATCCGGATATTCCTTAGTAGGTATATACCAACATATATTTCTAGCCAATCTAGATAACGCAACCACTTGGCGCAAGCAGACCGACATATTTAGCATCAGAGGGTTGGTCTCTCACATGTGAACCAAGATTCAGCCATTTAGCTTATCGTGACGGAAAATGTCGGGACCTCCCGGAATTTAAGGCATTGTGAATGTAGCTAGAAAAGGAACAAAATATGCGACATTGCAAACTAGAAACAACGAAAATACATCAGGAAGACCACAAAATAAAAGCGGGGCCAAAACAAAAACATTACACGCAAAAATGGCAGCAAGCGAAAAGTGCCGCGGGCGCTTAAACTTTAGGCGCTTTGGGGACATTCGTTTTAAAATTCTTTGTAGTACTTGTATATGTACTCAAAATTAGACTTTATTGTCATGAATTTACCTTTCATTTTATTTTGCCTATTTACGACTTGAAAGTATATTTTAGGCCCATGTTAAAGACCGAAAAGGTTGAGTGATAGAAAATTGTGGGTGTATAAAGGGTTTTGCTCATATTTTTTCTTGACCCTGCGCGAGTTTTGGCAAGTGCTCTTTTTGATGATATTTCAACCGCAATAGAATTATGTTGTTGCGTTTTATTTTTAAAATATTTTATTGTTAGCGTAAAATACGAGAAAATAAAAAGATTCCAAAATCTCTATTAAATAAAGGAGCGTTGCGTTATCCATTCATGTATTATCATCGAAAACTGGCCAAGCACTAGTCAGACCATCGTGTTTTGATTCCAGAGCACATGACATATTTCAAATATCAAATATAACAATTGAACCGAATTAAATCAAACCTGATTTCTCGTTAGCGATGCTGCGATGCCGTGAGGATTAGAGCTCACTTTATTTAATTTGTCCAACAATTGTATTGGCCCCTCTGCCGCTATTTTTATTCAAACCTAGCTGAGGTAACCGGCGCCGTTCGATTTCGCTCGAATTTCGATTTGCATATTCACCCGAGAGGGACTTCTAAGCTTCCAAACTGCACAGGATCACCCACTGGTCTAATCTAAAGATTACCTGAAAATGTAATCAAAGTCGGCGGTCACGCCGCTATTTCATTTTCGACATTTAATCCAGACAGCGAAATATTATGCATTTTCGTTGAGAATGCGGGTCACTACATGATTCGGAACCCATGTAAAACTGTTGGTCTTCATCTTTGTCGTTATCGTAAGCGGTGTTTAGGCTAATATGGTAGGCGTGGTATAAGGGATCAATGTTCAGTTCCATAAAATACAGACGTACACGCTCCTTGTTTTAACAACGGAACCATTCCACGGACAATTCCATCACGCCAGGCGTGATGCGTGCTGCGCTACATAGACGCGAGCTGCTTTGACGAGATCGTTCGAATTCCGCGCATTCTCGCTCCGAGCGTCTGTCTGGCGGCATACCAGCTCCAGCGTATAGCGTGCGACATGGCACACGCGTAATATATTTACTGAGATTAAGGCGCCATTGCCCGAAATTCGGTCTAATGTGACCGAGAAATTAAAATTACATGCAAACCATTCTGTAAGCATTCGCAGGTTGTGTACATTACATTATTTTCATAATCTACGTCCACTGAAATCAATGTTCCTTTCTGAAACCTTATTTTCGAGCTATCTAATTAATTAATAACGGCGTAATTGTGCTACGCAAGACGCAAAATTTCAAGATTTCGATTGGTTTTTTGACGTTATTAATAAGATAAAATTGTCATAGTGTTGCATCTTTTCTTTTCGATTCTTTCTTAACAAAGTTTAGGTAACATTATTTAGTTTTTCCTTTTGTTCAATATTGCATAATATTTTGTTAGTATTTTAACTTTTGAAGTTCGTTAATGATCTTGTAGAAAAACTGCTTCTTTATAACTATATTTATTTGTTAAATGAAAACTGCTATTCAAGCATATGTATTTTCCTCCTTTTTTGCCTATGTATTTAGTATTACTATGTTAATGGCAACTTTGCTGGTTAAAGCTATATTTAAACGTTAGTTTTAAGACTGTTTGTTTTCCTGAACAAAATAAAATAAAATAAATAAATAACTATACATGTATTTATTTGAACTTACGGTTCTCCGGTGCACGATGCCGTACTGGGCCGACATGTTTCGCCCCCCTACGCCGGCGGCATCATCAGGACCACTTTGGAGGTCTGACAGTCCGGCTCGTCAAATAGACCGGGATAGCTACGGTTTGAGAAGCACATGAAATCCGAAATGATTTTTTTTTCTCAGAAATATATAATTTCATGTTCATATGCTTACATTAAGTTTGTAACATTTAGCGGGGCCTGGAAGATAGAAAAAAAATTAAAATGCACTAAAAAATATATATCTCCTAAACAAATATTTAGAAACGGTTTTAAAAAAAATATATGTTAAGTCTTTTAAGGCGTAATGTAACTGTGAATTTGCAACCATTTTGTAATTACGAAAATGTATTTAAAAACATGTTTTTACTAAAAAAAATCTATGCCGCGAACCTAACATGCTATTGCTATATTTCTTTCTAGAATATGTAAAAGAAAATTAAATTCTTTAAAAACTATACAACGAACGATTTTATACGTATTTCGAATTTTTTGTTTAGCTTTTGTGTGAATGTAAAAATTATAAATGAAAAAAAATGTGCTTCTAATATTTGCAACATTTTACAAATTTCACAGAATATAGAGTTTGCGGTCAGTTTCCAATTTCAGAAAATAAAATATAATTTTCATTATTTGCTTTGCAGATATTTTGAAAATAGTACAAAAAAAAATATTTACACAGTTCCGTAAATAAGAAATTGTTGCAAATTCACAGTAATATTACACCTAAAATTAGCTAACATATAACATTTTTAAATAACATTTCTAAATATTTGTTTAGGAGATATAATTTTTTAAACATATTTCATATTTTATTTCTATCTTCCGGACCCCCCAAAATGTTGCAAACTTAATGTACACACGTCCACATGAAATACTACGTTTATGAGAAAAAAAATTGCATTTCGGATTTAATGTTTTTCTAAGAGCTGATTTAAGGCTAAAGTTCCTGGAGTAAAACGGAAACGGGCTAGCCGGGCTGTCAGCCGTTTCGCGCATCAGAAAACCTATTGCGTCTGTCAAGTTGCCTGAATATCTCCGATCGATACGGTTGGCCTATTGAGAAAACATTAATTCTGAATTGATACTATTAACTATATTAGGCGATATTTTTAAAGCACTGATATTTTATCGCTCCACTATAAACGCTACTTGTAGAGCGAGACACAACACACTAAGCTAGTGCGATGGAACGGAACGCAAAGCTACGGGTGCCGCTGTTATTTCGGAATGCATATAAAATAATCTGCATACGTCGGCCTCGTAAAGTGTGATTTCAATACGTTGCCTGCCCCGCAACGTAGTGCAGTCCTTCTGGAGTGTCTCGGCGTGCCCTCGCGCACTCTTCGCGTTGATTGTGTGCGAGTAGCAGGAGACGTACGCTTCGCGATAACCGAAGCTGAGTGGACGATTTTATAGTGGAATAAAAGGCAGCTCGACCGGGAAGGAAGGCGAGGCCTGCTGATGCAACCAATAATGCACTGAGCGAATGTCGCCAGGGAACTTATAGAAATTACTCTATTGCCGGACTGACACCATTGCCAACTTAAAAGATAGTGGCGAGAGTTCAGAAATACACAATATGTGAAAATTTCAGCTGGATACCTATTACGGTTTATGAGATACAGCCCCGTGACAGACGGACGTACGGACGGATGGACAGCGCAGGCTTAGTAATATGGTTGCGTTGGCACCCTTTGAGTACGGAACCCTAAAACAGGCAAGTACGTCCATAGTGGTTCGTATTATACGCAATGGTAGGTATATGAACATATACTCGACTGCTATATTCCGCCTGTTTCAATGAATGCGAATGTTAAATCTTACACCATTTCTCAGCAGAAAGGACTATACCTGTATAGTCCTTTCACTTTCAATGAAGTCACTAGCCGTGAAATTAAGGAGATCGTTCTCAGCATTTCCAACAAGCCAGTCGGATAAATTAAATTACGCTCGACATGCTGAATCTATTTCTGCATGTGCTCTTACCGTCTTATGACCTTTATTTTTACCGTCTTAAGACGCGTTACGACATACCAATTAACATTTGTAGATTTTAAAAACAAAAAGTAATACATCTTAATGTCTATCATCTCTTCCTACTCCTCCGGAGAAGCACCGTGCTTTTTATTTTATCTAGAAGTTTAACACAAGACAGCTTTATAAAAACTTCATGTATCAGGTGTTTTATAATTGCTAAACGGTTTGACTTATCGCCATACCATTTCACATACCCTTCTTGAACTCTGACTCAAATATTCCTGTCAATTGTCAATGTCAAACTCTGAGTACGCGCTTATAGCCAGGCTGCGAACACTTGAAAGCTCCACAAAGCTTGAAAATGGCCGCCCCTGAAGCGACAGACAAAAAGCCTTTTTAATGGCGAAGCTGTCTCGCAAACCATTGCTTTGAGGCGCCGCTGTGGAAACATTGTTTTGGTACTAAATTTCAGAGATCCTTATGAAAATTATATGCGAAATATCAGGATTTTTTAAATTTCATTTGTGGATAATTGACCATGCTATGCCCGAAGCGCGAGCGGTCTCTGTTTCAGCTTGGGCAAATATGTTTTCTTATGTCTCGCTGGCCGTCCGCTTGTCTGCCTGTCCGCTTGTTCGGCTGTTCACCTCTACAGGTTGCATTTATCAACCGATTATCGTGAAATTTTCTTAGCAGATTCGATAATTATATGAAATATTTGGCCGAGTACGTTGCCAAAACTTTTCAAAAATAAAGTAAAAAGTTAGAAGAAAAAAAATATAATTTTGGTTTAAAGTTTGCTTTTAAGTAACATTTTTGGGGTACAGACTCGCGAGGTCTATAGCTCAGAGATCCACTAGCATAGAAAACTTAAGTAACTCGATCTGTGTGTAGTAGAGAAAACTCAAAGTCCTGAGAACGCTTTGTTCAAAGTCCAATGTTTCGGGATTTGCATGGCAATATGCAACACATTATCAACTCAGTGCACAAAACATTCGCTCAACGATAGCAAGACAATAAACTTCACGCAGAGGTTCGAAGAGATGAAATCGCGACCGAGAATTCTCTCAGAATTTCCCCTAATAACGGTAATGCGACCACGGCGTCGTCCGATATTTATGAAACTCTCAAAATAATTATCCGAGAAGGTCCGGGAACATTGAATCCGTGCCGCTATCGCCCTCGGTGGCGCCGCGGCACGGCTGTGGCTTCCGAGTAAGGCGGCGACACAATACCGACTATGTTTTTCTTTATAAGTTTTCTAGGTTGACAGCACTGAAATAGGCTGACTTGAGCTTTAGAAAGTTGGTTTTCAAGCTGAAATGTCTGACTAACGAAAAAGTTCTCTCTTAATATGGGGATGCCCATCTCCGCCTTAACTTTTAGTTTTTTATCTTACCAGGTACCACGATGCCGGTATAGTACAGGCACGCTATCGCCAAAGGGACTAGATTCCATACTTGCGATTACATTACGCTATACGATACACGATAAAACAACAATCATTTTCATTGGTTTTGTGACTATATTTCATGCAATGCGGTGATACCAAGCGAATAAGAATGGGGACGTTCAATTTAATATTGTATCCGACCCACGTAAGCCCACATTCCATACACAACATTACATACATTAGTTATTTCGGAATTATTTCACAAAAGTCCTACCTTTCACAGAAGACGTTCCACAAAAGAGTCCCCAATCTCAGCGGCGCTATAGAATCGTGCATTACTCGCGGAAAAACAGAATATTTTCTCAAGATATTTTTTAGTACCTTACGTATTTCATTTATTGAGACTTCTGGTAATCAAGCTAAACTAAGGGCCGAGTGCACGAACGTACAAAAAATCAAAATCAACGTCAAAGTATGATCAAACACGTCTCTTTGTCTGGACAGTATGGAAGGAACTCTATGCGGATCACTAAAAGTGACGTGTTTGAACATTGATTAACTCGGCCGTCTCTTCGTGCAACCGGGGCTAAGTGCGGAGTGCACAACCGCTGTTCGATAATAAATCACCAAATTATACACGTCTCTTTTTCTATAAGTATTGACGAAACCTTAATTTGATTTCATACGTTTCACAAAAAGTGACATGTTTTATCGAAGATCTAATTTAGCCAATAATTTTAACCAGCGGTTGTCTACTCCGCACCAACCTAAGTCACGAACTGATCGATCTGCAGATTCGATTAACTCTGTGAATAATAATTCGCAAATAAACTTCACTGATTTGTAGATGATTATTTTTCCGTAACCACTATATTAAATAAACTTTTAGACCTAAATCTACTTACTTAAAAGTAAACATTATCTTGTGTGGCATCAACCTAATATCGCACAGACGGCCCGTATTTAAATAACTGCTCCACGCTTTGTTTCCAAGCCAGTGTATTTCCTTAGAATTTTCTTGTTAATATTTTTGTTCTTTTTTTTATTTTCTCACAAAGCGCTTAGATTTATCTTTAGAATTTTGTCTTGGCTCAAAATTTTGTCGACTGTTAGCTAAAACGTAAACTATGAAATTCAATGAATACATTTCATAATGGAATAAAATTACTTGACCCGTGTGTGAAACTGGCCAAAATTTAGTCGTTAAACATGTGTATGAGTCATGATCTTAACAGCATGTTACCGATCCGGGGAATGATCCTACAGCCCTCGCTACTGCCGAGGTGTTCCACGCCTTTTTCGTTTGCATTCCCGACAGCTGTGAAGTCGCGACATAATAATATTAGGCATTTAAACCACTGTTAACCTCTTATCGTTCACACAAAATACTAGTATAACCTACTGTTGCTGAATAACTTATATAGCAAAAAATATTATTGAGTTGCTCACAAAATTAAATCCATTACTACCAACATTTGGGTAGCCAAGCTGTATCAGCCTAGCTCTATTGAATGACAGTCTCTACAATTGTTCGCAAATTAACAATGTATCGCCACGATTGTTAGCATATTAAGTCTTGCCACGATTTTCCTTATAATAACAGTGTATTGCCGCGATTTTCCGCAAAGTAACAATGTGTTTCAGTCGTTGTCAGCAAAGTATCAATGTGTTGCCGCGATTTTCCGCATAGTAACAAAGTGTTGCCGCGATTACCAGCAAAGTATCAATGTGTTTCAGCGATTGTCAGAAAAGTATCAATGTATGCTGCCATTGTCCGCATAATAAAAATGTGCCGGCCCGATTGTCTACAGGAATCGACTGGAGAGCAACGCGGAGCACTGGTCGGCGCTGCTGCTGTCGCTGCGGGAGCTCACCGAGTGGGTCATCCGCAAGGACACGGAGCTGACGGCGCTCGCGCCGGCGCGCGGCGACCTCGCCGCCATCGCCAAGCAGCAGGTCAGTGTTCGCGACGGTCTTCTCTAGTGGTCACAACAGACTTGGTTGGATTATGATAGCACTGATGTAGCTAATTTTCTAACGGAACTGAGCATAGATGGCTAATATTTCAGTTAGCCCAATACACCAGACGTGAACTAGGCGCCATATCAGGACTATTCTTATACAGCACGCTGTATTGAACCAAAACATGGACAATTTTCATTACCGCTCCATTATTCATTCAACTTACCCGATTAACGCTAGGACTTGCTTACTACCTTGTTACTACCTACAGTTTATGCCCACTATCAACGAAGGAACGGTCATCCGTCTAGAATCCGTCGCGCCGAAGTACAATTTTAATTTAATCTTAAGTGTTTTGAATCTTAAAAGTCTGATGAATCTATTAAAATTGTCAAAAACGCCCAAAGTACTAAAACGCCTGAAGTATTCCCGCCTTTACCTCCCTTCGATCATTTATCTCAGTCCGTGCTTCGTGAATATTAATCCACTGTATTAATTGCGCGGCGTTTCACCTTCCGGCGTCATCAAAGACGTTTATGAAAATTCTTGTACATTTCCCTCGCCCCTCGGGGCTGGGTCGTAATAAATAACATCATATTACGTTTCCCCGATCGCGAGTCCATTCATATCGACCGTAACCGAGGTTTATTACGACTCTCCTGCACTCTTTCTCACCCGTAATATAAAATTTGCATGGGCGTGCCCTCCAGATCATGGAAATATTGCCTATTTTCGTTTTATTGACACAGTTAGGGGGATACCGTTCGTAATAAAAAGTGAACGTATTGTTTCGCCGCAACATAACGTTTTATTACCTACTAGAGGTCGGAGTGAAATCATCCACAATGTGTGTACACAAATAAGATTTTGGACATTTATCTTCTAACAATCTATATACTATATCGTATCAATGAAAATCATGAGGGCGTTTGAGGAATAATAAAGAGAAATAATAATGAGGAAGTTTAGTATTATTTAGTCTAGCTATTGATCAAAAATTGTACACAAGAATATTTTTCAAATGTTTGTTTATAATGTTACTCGCTCTCAAACCGAGTCCTTAATTTTTGTAGTTAGTAGCAATTTAAGAAGTAATATATGTTTTAAGTTTTGTCATAGCGACAAGTTGTAGTTCGTCGTACCTCCTTCTTGTAAATCAACGAATTCTGTAGCATAGTGTGTACACCGTATGAAGAAACCTAGGCACATAATAACCAAATAGAATTATTGAAAAATACAAAAAAAACGTTGTTTAATTAATTTACGAATTTCTTTTATTTATTTAAATTTTAATAAACTTTAAAATGCTATTTTTAATTATTTATTTTCATTGCATTTTATCTAAAACATCGTTTATTAATTCATCAAGTCTAAGATAATTGTTCCAAAACAATAAAAATGGATGATTCATCGATTAGGTCTGATCGATGTGTTCATTAGAGAAGACCATAACTCGATCAATTATTTTGCTCGCGACATGAAATCGCTACATCGCTGTTCCGGCACTTCCCCCTCTAACGATTGTAATCCTGAAGGGCACCGCATCGAATCGATCAAACAAAAGCCTTAATGTACACACGCAGGCATAAGGTCGCCCGCACACCGGGCGCTCCAATTAAATAAATTCGGCGCCGCGTCGCAAAACAACAGGAGACAAATGTGACGCATTAGAGCGAGCATTGACAGGGAAGGGTGGCGCGGCTCGAGGGGTAGGCAGTGCGGTCAGAGGGGGCTGTTGGAACTGCTGAGGGTGGGTGTTGGAACGACACGGGGGAGCGGGTGGCGGCGCGCCGCGGAGTGGCGAGCACGTACGGACGATTATTTTCGCACGTATGCTGACACCGCCGCGCCGCGTTTAGGGGAAATGAAACGTTACGAAAATGTTCGGTACCTGGCGCAACCTGTTTTATTCCGTTTCGCACACACGAGGGCACACACCATTGAAGGTCACCTGGAAAATATCATTACACAACTATAAATCCGTCATATCCGATATACTCAATGAACCAGTTCTAAAAACAAGTAACACGCTAATGATATAGTGAATGTATTCCTCGTTTCCCAGGGATTTTGGGGGAGTTGATATGACTGAGCCTTTTTAATCCGTTTTAATTAGCATGCTTTCTTGTCCTGTGTGTTGAACGGAGCTATTCTTGTAAATGCAATATTTAAATTGCTTATCCGAATTTACATAACAATTCTAAGTTTATTTATATATATTTATTAATTCAAACTAAATACATTGTTTTACCATCACCATCTAATTTTTTTTATGAAAAACCGGTGCTGGGGTCCAAAGGTGCTCAGAAAAGCCAAATACACCTTGCTTCGCCAAACCACGCTCAGCGAGGCACCATACCAGCGGATTTGCGGACTATCGCTTAGCTATCGAGCTTGCCATCTCATATAATATTGAGGCACCAGTATGTTCAAATAAAATACTACTCAATAACAGATAGCACTCCACTACATGAAGGCTGACACGGGATAACGGATGGCATTATATCGGCCGCTCATTTACTATATTTACCTACTACTATATATAAATAGATGCATCATGCAACTGTATATGTGTTTACCATACTAGATATACCCAGAAAGGTAGGCAGGGTTAAAAGGCAAATGTAACAGAATCGGACCATGCTTAAGTTCTCGAAAATATATATTTGAATAAATTCATACAAATTCCAGTGGAAACTCTCCCTTAAGGTTTCCTTAAACAGCGGCTATATGTCATCGCAAGCTATTACAGGTTCGCACAAAGCGCGCCATACTTCTCGCGGCGGGGGTCGTTGCGGGAGGGCGGCTCTCTGAGGAATCCGCGGCGGTCCTTCGGGTTTGCGAGCGTTCCGCGGGTCTAACGTCACGTGAATGTATACGATGTGGGCTTGGAAGGGCTAAATGGGGAATGGGGAGTGGAAACTGGGTTGCAAGAGAAATTGTGCTATCAAACCCATCCGAGATTACACTTACCCGACCACAAGCACAAGACCGCCCGCGATTATGTCCAACGAAAATCACTCAGTCTGTTGTCCCCCTATCTACAATATTGCGTGATTTTAAAAAAGTACGCTTGGGATTTTTCTCTTGTTTCAGTTTCATTAATTTGATCTAAAGTTAGCACTGGAATATCATTCATTTCTATCAGTAAACGCGTGATTATCTGAACCGAAACCTGCGTGAAAATTCAGACCGCCTCCGTAGCCCGCGCGATGTGCTGTGGAGCGAACCACTTACCCCTCATTAAACTTGTAATGGGCGAAAATCGCACAATCCGCTAACCCCAATCTAAAATCCACGCCCACCGCAAAACTTGCCCGCTTGTGTGTGCTATATTAATTGCATACCGGCATCATGTTCACGGCATTAATCCGAATGCTTAACCATTAAATGTCAAAAACTACTCTAAATATCCGTTTCAGACGAGTAAACTATGTGTGTATCTCTAAACTACTCTCTTGATATTGCATTTCCAACCATAGGCAATATGTTTAAAATATTTAAAGCTCCTGAGACCAACTCCGACACTGGCACGCTGCAAGCTACGGGCTACACATTATCCACTAAACCACAGGACCGACCGCGCGAGGGAAGCGCAATTAGTTCGCGGGCGGTTAGATTGAATTTTACGCGCCATTTTGCGTCGGCCATGTTAGCTAGGGCTATAAATGGCGCGAAACGTACACGTCGACGATTCGGCGGCGGCGGCGGCGTTCGAAATTTGAATGCGATGCCATGCGTCGGCCTATCACCGTAGCTGAACCCCCTATTGGTTCGCACGAAGATGTCTGTGAAATTAATATTGTTGCATAGACGATGGTATTTTTCATACCTATTGTATTGGATTTATGGTGTTGCGATATTTCTAAATGCGCAAAATATCATAATCAGCATTAAGAGCTATAAACATTATTATTATTATTATTATTATTTAAGCCTTTTTAGCACACATATTACAATTTTATTTATTTATTTATTTATTATTATTTTTTTTGACCTAAAGTTATCTTATATAGCTCTAGTGCCACCCACTGCAGGGCTTAGGCCTCTCTCAACCTTAGAGGTTTTGAGGTTGTGGTCATTTTCCTCCCTGGGTGACCAACCCTACCTGGGAGTAGATACTTGTAGTATCATTTGATATCAGTTACACTGACTGACACATGACTTTAACTATAGCTATAGATTCACATTAAACAATATTGTACAAAAACCGGCCAAGTGCGAGTCGGACTCGTTCCGTACCATCGTAGGGTACGTACGTAGGTCGTTTTTTGTATGGGAGCCCCCTTTAATTTTAATTATTTTTTAATCTTACCTATTTGTTGTTATAGCGGCAAAATAAATACACACTGTGAAAATTACAGCTGTCTACCTGTTACGGTTACTGAGATACAGCCCTGTGACAGACGGACAGACGGACGGACGGACGGACGGACGGACGGACGGACAGCGGAGGCTTAGTAATAGGGTTCCGTTTTCACCTTTGGGTACGGAACCCTAAAAAGGTAATCATGGTGAGTCCCGAAAACAATTTACAATATTAATATTAAGCACACAGTTATACATATTGTAATGAATCCACCCTCCTACAATAACTTTTTCGGCCAGACTCTTACATAAATGGCAACGTAATCGTCTGAGGATCCTACATTTCCGTAGGTGTTCAGATTCAAGCTAAATCGTCAAATTATATTTCATAGAGTTTATTATTTATTTCACATGGTCATAATTAATTTAGAAAACCTTTTATCGGTAGATAATGTCATTGTAAAGATGTACATGACAGATTTGGTTCATGAAATTTACTTTCAATGAATCGTCATGTGCACTTATCAGATTCATTGAATTCTGAATATACAGTGTCGGACTCCAAAGCTTGTGATTTTGGATGCTCGCTTAAGGGATCCCTTAGACTCTAAAAGAGCCTCTCAATGGCCATCGACACTCACGTATATCCGACACTGATATATGTAATCGATTCAAACCGTATTGAATGGATCCTAATTCTTATCTAACCGATCAATGTCGTAAACTTTGGATATTGTTCAATCATTTATTTAAAATTGGAAGTTGTGGGCCCACATTAGGAAGTTATAAGTATTTCTTAATAATGATAATACATTTATCCACGACTGTTTTGAGTGCAACAAACAACCCAGAGTAATAGGAAGTCAATTATTCGAATCGCGGTGACCTGTAACGCCTTAGTTCACCAATAGACAAATTGACATATTGAAGGTTATTATACGTACTGATGATGAGTATTTCCGGCATATTTATATGAATGGTTAGCTTATATACTGATAATAAAATGTGTTTTAACATCAGTTCAGCCAACATAATAGATTAAGGAGAATAGGCTGCATAAACACTTTAATCAGGGGCTAAATGCGCAATAATAGCAAATCAATGTAGTAATAAAACCCATTAAATCTCTTTTAAAGGCTCAATACACAGTAAGAGAAGATAATAGATGAATTAGTCCTTATAAGACCACCTTACCAAATGCTTGCTCCATGGCTCAATACACAGTGTCAGCAAACCATTTGGCAATATATTTTAAAACCCATTAAAACTCTTTTAAAGGCTCAATACACAGTAAGAGATGATAATAGATCAATCAGTCTTTATTAGACAACCTTACCAAATGCTTGCTCCATGGCTCAATACACAGTGTCAGCAACCCATTTGGCAATATATTTTAAAACCCATTAAATCTCTTTTAAAGGCTCAGTACACAGTAAGAGAAGATAATAGATTGATTAGTCTTTACTAGATTTATTATATTATATTAAAGTTGATACGGCATTTAAACAACCACTCATAGAAATAGAACATTTACATTCGTGTAAATATTTTAATCCGACTGCAGTACATTGAGTACTGCATCCAATGCAAAAATATGTCAAAACGTTCAACGATGACAGTAACATTATCTTGGTATAGTAATTTTATATTCATTTCCAACCAGCTCTGGAACGAGGTTCTCAGTTTAGATGGTATTCATATCACCCCTACTCATCTCTAAAATCAAAGCACCATTCAATACTAAGCTGACCTGTAGTTATGTTTCGAATGTTGATGAATTATATACATAACCCATCCGTTTGTACCTTGTGTATTACAACAACGGCTCTATTCCCAAAACCCTGAATACATACCGCATAAGATGTACACATATATATTTAAAGTCTGACCAACTTCGGTATGGCCCGGTGTTTGTAGGCTTAATAACATTAATGATAATTTGTAAACAATGGAAGTTATACTTTGTATTTATGTAAACCCTCATCGACACTAGGATAGTCAAAATATGATCTCCCCTTTTTATATTGTTATTCTGTTTTTAAAGAGAATAGGAAACTTCAACAATAGATCAAGGCAATTGCAATTTAAATAAGGTAGCACCGAAATGTAACCAAAACTCAAGAAAACAACAATGTATTAGATGTGATTTTTCCGAGTCTAAAATCCCCTTAATTCGTTCAACATTCATACAACCTTCTTGAACGACAGTTCGCCACATTAAACTCATAGAAATCCGTAAACATATACGGTTACCTATATCTAGCTCACGGTTAATCATTCATCACATAAATTTACTTATTTTTAACTACCTAACTCGGATTAATCACAACATGATTATTAAGTAAAACAATAAACAATCTGATCTATAGTAAATTTAACTTATTTCAGCACTACCTTTTATAATTCGGTGTATCGGCATCACATGGGTAGACTGATCCTATCAGAAATAATCTGGTTTCTATGTATCTTGTTTCATGCGATTCATTTGGGTATTGTAGGCAGGCTACAAAAACATAAATCTATGTAAATGTAAAGCAATATGCTGCCTATAACAGAAACAGTCAGTAACTGTAAATATGGTTTATTCTTCTATTCAATTAGGTGTAAACAAACATTCATTATGAATGTCTAAGGTGAAAATAAGTTAAATTTATCTGGATGAAAACTTAGTGCTGTACCTATTTAGGTGCAGCCAGGCCTAGGATGGTAGACGCACAAGTTGGTGAACCCTTCAAAGATAATAGCTTGTCCAACACCAACATGTATACACCATTACGCCTTCTTCCAAAAAGGATTGGCTGATATGATGTATTTTAAGTTATGTGCATCTTACAATCGCAAATTTACTTATATCTAACTAATCTCTGCCTCAATTACTCCGAATGCCAAAACAAGATAACTTCCGAACCTTTCAGTCAGCGTCTACACTACATCAACCGTACCTCACAATCTTACAATTTCAAATATCAAAATAATGTATTCATATAACTTTGAAGCAAATTTAATTATTTTGAATCCATTCTAACATTAATAAATCAACATTTCAAAAGCTATGAGGTTTGGTTGACTTTTTTGGGTGGGAATACCTTAATTAACAATACTGGAAGCATTTAGACTCCACGTTGATTTTGAATTTGAAAAGATAACTAACTGCTAATGAATTCTCACAAGCTTCGTCTAGTATCATCCAGTTGATCACATGTTTCTAGTCTTAACTAATTACTTCATGAAAGTTCGAAACGAATCCAGATTAATAAAACAGCTAAAAACCCACTCACGTCTCCCGAATGCTCGATACACAACGTCTTAAATCTAAGGTTACGTTAATAATGCCTTGTCTATTGTTATAACCAATTAAATATAGTCACAATATAATATAAATATCCGTTAGCATTTAATCAACGAAACAAATGCTTCCTTTCAATGTTAAACTTTGGCCAAACCTTAAATAAATGGTTTAATTCAATTACTTCCAATTAAATAGTGCTTTAATTTAGAGAGCAATAATAAAGGTAATTTTGATGAACTCACATAATTCTGGTACAGTTTCACACTCGCGATAGTAAACAAACACTACGGCGCGCGGCGGCGCGGACGCACTGGGAGTCGTCCTGCGCAAGCGGCATCCGAGGCACGAATGCTTTCGCTGCGTGTCGTCGCATGAACGATAGGTATAAACAACAACGCAAATCCGCAGGTGCGTTGACGTAAACAAAGCATCTATATTGACCTATGTATGTATTAACAACTAATGTAGCGTTATCGCCATAATCACCAAAACATTATTATTTATGTGGAGTTCAATATCTCTAATAACTTTTATAAAATTCTTTAGAATAAATTATGTTTTATTATTTACTGAGTGAGGTAATATCAAAAGTATTAAAGATGTATTTATTTCGATACAAACTAGTTTCGTATTCGAAATGTATGTATGTCTCTTCTGCTGTAAATGATTTAATATTTATTTTGAATAGGTTGGTCCCATTACAATATACACAATACAGAAATCAAATATAAACGCAATACATTCTCTCTGTGTTTTTTTTTTGTCCTTTTTTTTTGTCCTTATTTTTTATTTAATTTTTAATTTTTTTTTTATAGCCTGTTTTTTTTAAATATTTATATATATATATTTTTTTAGCCTCTTTTCTCCTTATTCGCTTTTTTTCCATTTTTTTTTCTTTTTTTTTTCCACATCAGTTTCTATATTTTCATGCTATCTTAACTCTAAAAGATTCGTATTATACGTGAAAATGTTTCTGTTTCTAAGTCTATTTATATATAAATATTTTTGTCTTAACCATTCACTCACTCTTTATGCTCTCACTTCATATTAACAAATAAACTTTTCACTTTTCACTTAATTTCCTAGAAGCTATAAACATTACTAATACTTATTTGGGAATCACATGAAAACCTTTTTCATGTCAGACCCACAATCTATCAATGCCTTTCCCTCCTCCAAC
Organism: Incurvaria masculella; assembly: GCA_946894095.1. NCBI lineage: Eukaryota > Metazoa > Arthropoda > Insecta > Lepidoptera > Incurvariidae > Incurvaria > Incurvaria masculella. The sequence goes on along the minus strand of OX335641.1, from coordinate 11,034,209 downwards.
TAACTTATTAATATTAAGCAGGCGTATTTTTCCATTGTCATTCGGGCGCTAGGCAGAAAATCGTTCCTACCTATCGTGGCTGTAATTCTTCGCTCTCATTTCCGAAGAGGCAATTCGGCGCCTTCGAGAAAGCTGGTGGTTCTAATTATACGTTTTATATATCGAATGCAGGTTGGAACTTCTTACCCATGCTTGAGGGCAAGAACCTTTGAGGGTGCTTGATAATCTTTTTACTGTATTCAAATCATTATGCAGCATATCGTCGTAAGTTATTTTTGCTTGATTGTAGCTAGGCTAGTTTCCATGAGCTGTGTTGGGCTAATATCATGACGGTGGGTGTTATTAGCCATCCATGTCAAGTCACATACATAATATCTACTAAACAAGGATATCTGGTATAACTGCTTCGTCGTCCGCCAAGATTCGTTAAATACGTATCGGTCATCGGTATAATATAAATTTGAAAGCTTTACTAGTGTTCGAAGGTAGATTCTTAAGACGTCTGTGTCCTAGAGTAACCGTTGAATACTTTAGTAATTATTATACTCGAACTGTCGCATTCGTGCCTGTCTGTTCGGTGCAAATTTTCCAATCTTTACTTAAATTCCCAATCAGGCATATACTTAAAAAAATCGTGTGATATATAATATATATTTGATAAGTAAGGAGTGTAGATAGTTTTTTGTTTGCGAGAAATTAGTCCGTTTTAAAAATGTGGCACGTTTTTCAACTTAATCGCGGCTCATATTTCTCTTCAGTCAAGAACTTTCGTATTCCTTACACATCCTTTCCTTAACATCTCAAACGATTGTAGGTCCCCTTCCCCTACCAGGTGAGTTAGGGCTTAATCCCGCCCGGATTCGTACCATCGCATTAGATGAAAAGATGGCGAAGCGGTTATGAAAAATTGTCCGTGTTTTCCATCCAGATCAATATAGCCGTGCTCATAAAAGGAAGATTCTGGCATGGAACCTAATTCCTTCGGGAATGTGGCGTATTGGACTAAAACTTTTATGGTTTTTTTTGGATGGCTAATACAGAACGGACCGTCCAATATTAGCCTAACACACCACCTGGAAAATATGTCCCATGCCAGGACCTTTCTTATATTGTTCGGCTACATTGAACTGGATGGAAAACACGGACAATTTTCATTGCTGCTCCGACCATTTTCATCCAATGCTATGGTACCGACCCGGGCGGGCTTAAACCCTACCACCTAGTAGGGGAAGGGGACCTACAGTTTTACATGGATTCCGAACCATGGAGCAGCTAGCATTCGTGACGAAATTCACTTATCTAACTCAGAATGAGAAAGGAAGTGGTGCATGAACGGAGTGAGGATTTGAACCCAGACCTCTGGTATGCTAGTCTAGTTCCCGCACCACTAGGCTACGAGCCGTTATGAGCCCAACTGACAAAACTCCCGTAGGAATCAGAGGACATGCCAGGAACTTTTACAAGCACGGCTTTTTTTAATATTTACATCTTATAGTTACATATAATTTATAAAGATTTTTTTTCTGAAGATTCTTTAGCCTATTCTGAAATGGCGTGGATCAATTTTTTTTTAATATAATTCCTCCGTGAGGTCACGATGGAAACCTAAGTGATTTAATTTCCCGCAGCCGGTTCCTAAATAAGTCTCAGGTGTTGTGAGAATTCTCGGCATTGTAGCGGTGAACGGGGAATGTGGGCCTCCTCGCAGATTAGCGGCGCGTGCGGCACGTTATTAATGGATGCCCGACGCGAATTGCCGGCAAACACCCGGCGAATGGGCTGGATCTGGGAGACTCACTGTTTCCGACTATTGGAAGTCAATAGATAGGACTTAAGTGGGTGTGTGCGCCGAAGTTGATGGCGCAACGGTCGTGTGTAGCAGTTTCTGCTGTAACAACTACAAACTATACCTGTAGTGGCGAGCACATTAAGGGCGTGATAACACCTGATTGTGTTCAGTTCCATGAGGTCATAAGTGAAACCATACTTCATAATTTTAAAAAATAACGACTACTTATTTTTTAATTTCTTAAAAGATGAAAGATGCATTGATAGTCTAGCTATATTTAAAACCTGTAATGGTAAATATCTGACGCTCATATTCGGTGTTGAAACTTTTTTATGCAAGTTTATGAGATTTGTCTAATATGAGAACACAAAGCGCCAGAGACTTACAGTTTTATATTTTAATTATAGCTAGACCATCAATCTACATATTTACTATTTTGAATATCGAATTTCGTCAATGTTATTTTTAAATATAATTAAATGTTGTTTATTTACGTCCTTATTAAACTGAACGCAATCGGCTCCTACCGCGACCTTAAGCAGCTTAGGGTCTCTTCCACCAAGTACTGATTAGCTTAATCCTCAGATTAAAGAGTCTGTCTTACCATCTCGCAATCTATTCCAGTACAAGATAGTCAGCACTTTAGTAATTAGGGCCCTGTAAGTGTCAATTAAAATAAATCATCACTTGGTGAAAAACAGGCTTAGTATTTCTTTTCATAATACAATTACAACAATAAGCTAGCATTTATTAGATAATTGTGAGGATAGGTGCAAAAAGTTGCTATTTCAATTGTGCAACTTTTTGCGCTATGCCTTGTAATTAGCTCACAAATGCTAGCCTTTTTTTATTAATTGTTCTATAACATTTAACTTTTTAGTGACAATACACTTACGGTAGCGCCGACCAATCACATCGCTTAAGAATTCGCTGACTATTGATGTTCTCGAGTTCCAAAGACACGTAAGAACTGCATAGGACGCCATTTAGTGCAGCGAACATTCAATGCTACGAGTCCCCAATTCGTAAGGGAACTAATTTGCCGGCGTGACTACGTTACTGAAACGTGACTACGCCGCCGGTATACGGTTTTACTTGATGGGTGTTTACCATAGATGAACAGGAAGGAGATATACCATCTAGGGCGCTTACTATGGGACCCGCTGTCTCCAATTTTAAATAACTTCCAACCCAACTTAACCGTACATGGCACATGCAAACATGGTCGCAGACGTATGGAAGGGTGTGGGAACTGACTTGACGAACGCAATTTTAGAACACATTCGCGCGAGGTGGCAATTTATATGCAACGCTTCGCCGGATTTCCTACAAATATATGGACCGCGTGCCACTTCTTCTTCCTTTCTCTTCGGTAGGTATTATCCATCTGTGTAAAGTTCCAAATTTAAATTCAAATAGTTTTTTCAGCCACAACACACGAAAATACATGGAACATCAATTAATCAAATAAAGAAAAAAGTAACACAAGTTATTATTATTATTATTATGTACAATTATCATTTAGACCTAGGAAGTCTATATTGTGTTGCTTTGACGGGTATACGGCTGGTACGCAGCAAACGCTGAGAAGCTGCTTTTCAGCGCATCCTATTCCAAAGTCCTTTAACACATGAGTACACAAAGCGCCAGAGACTTACAGTTTTATATTTTAATTATAGCTAGACCATCAATCTACATATTTACTATTTTGAATACCGAAATTCGTCAAGGTTATTATTAAATATAATTAAATGTTCTTTATTTATCAAACTGAACGCAATCGGCTCCTATCGCGACCTTAAGCAGCTTAGGGTCTCTTCCACCAAGTGCTGATTAGCTTAATCCTCAGATTAAAGAGTCTGTCTTACCATCTCGCAATCTATACCAGTACAAGATAGTCAGCACTTTAGTAATTAAGGCCCTGTAAGTGTCAATTAAAATACATCAGCACTTGGTGTAAAACAGGCTTAGTATTTCTTTTCATAAAACAATTACAACAATAAGCTAGCATTTATTAGATAATTGTGAGGATAGGTGTTTGTTTGTGTGTGAGGGTGTGTAGAAGAGAGTGTCAAGAGTGTCAAGATGTGTATGTGAATGAGAACGTGTGCGTGCATGTAAATGAGAAGGGAGGGAGTAGCGAGCAAATTAAATATTATCAAAAGTTAAAAGGTGTATGTTGTCATCGGCATTTTGTCTAGTTATAATATGGTCCCTAATTTATTTTTTATATAAAAAAAAATATTATGTATAAAAGCGGATGTATTTCGGTGAGGCGATTTCGTAGTCGTTTGTCTGAAGCGTTGAGTTGTGGTTGCAGGACGACCACCGCGCGTTCAGGCGGCAGCTGGAGGACAAGAGGCCGGTGGTGGAGGGCAACCTGCTCAGCGGCCGCCAGTACATCGCCAACGAGCCGCCGCTCTCCGACACCAGCGACAGCGAGCGTGAGTATTCTCTCTCTACTCTAATGTAAGAACTCTTCGATTCGGAACTACATTAAAGTCTCAATACATGGTGAAATATGTATGGTGACTTCATGGCCAAAACAGAAACTGCAGGGTACATCACTCGAAGTGTTTACAATTGAAAATGGTGTTATTTGGTTAATTGAAGTACGGTTTATGAAAAATTGTATCAAAATGTTTAAAAAAACATTGAATTTTAAGACAATCATTGTTATTGTTCGATATAACCCTCTTTGGCACGGATGATGGCACCAAGTCTTCCGGCAAAGGCAAAATTGTGTCAGGCTAGCTTTGTGGGACGGTGCTAAGTCTTGTTGAAACGTCCAGCTGTTCTTACCGAATTGCTTACGTGCCCATGGTATGAGCGCATCATTTAACACCTTTTTGGGTACACTTGCTGGTTGACTTTGACGCCCTTCTCGATTAACACGAGTGAAGAGCGACCAATTGCGGTCACTGCAGCCCAGACCATAACAGAAGCACTTGCACTTGCTTATGAAAGGCAACTCTATCATCAGAATTCTCGCCCTGCAGCCAAACACGATCATTTTTTTCATCAGAAAAAAACAAGGTTTTCCAGATCGCCACGTTCGTGCAAGGCTTTCAGTGCTTCATCTCTTTGTAGTCGGACTGCCTTCTGCGCTGAAATAAGATGCTATACTTTGTGTATCTTGTACTGCTTCAGTTTCAGTTCTTTTTTCAGTATGCGCCGAATACTTTAGTCTGATACTTTCAGACTTTTCGCCAATTTTGCAGCACTCTGGCAAGCATTTCTTTGAATTCGAGCCTTCACCTTTCGAACCATATCACGTGATGTTGCTGTTTCCGGATGACCACCTCCATGCCGTTTATCAATGTTCCCAGTTTGGTTATAACGCTTAAGGTGGCCCAACCCGGCGGGCCTAACTCATTCGCGGGCACGGTACAAAACCGTGCTGTTGCGCTCTGGGACCTTCTCTGTTTCAAAGAATAAGACAGGCTCCGTGATGAGGAAGATGCAACATGTCCACAAAAAAGACAATGTGCATAGCGTATGATTTGGTAAGATTTAAGAAAATTTTAATTTCAAAACTACTTATAGCTAAAAGTAAACCACGACCGTTGTATTCAAAAATCTAACAAAAACCAAATAGATTATAAATCTTGATTAAATAAGCTATGTCTGATGACTAATCTTTTTAAGATGTTCTTACTTTATCATTGCGTAATCCACCTCCAAAGTTATTGTATAAAACGCGCGAAAAATTCGAACTTTCGGACCTTATAACTTAGAAACCAAACACAGTTTTACAATGCCAATGGTCATCAGACATCTAGGTCGATCAAATAAAGCTATTTTGAGCAAAATTTTGGATCTCTGACAAGAAATATGGGCGTGATCTTCTTTGAGATGAGCGGGATGGGCCACCTTAATGGTTCGATGCACTAACATTTTGTTTACACGTAAATGTCGAAGCTCCCGAACCATGACTGGTTGTGATTTTCCGGCCAAATTAAAAACGATCACATTGTTACGATAATATGACATAACATTGCGAAAATGTATGATCAAATTCAAATATGTTCCCTCTCTTTTCGCCCACTTAAAAACAATGAAACAAATTGACGTCTCACCAAAATGTAGCGTGCTGTCATTATTATTTTGAAAATAGACGCAGTGTGTAGTTAGTAACACTTCGAGTTGCGGATTCTGTATAAGAAATAACTGAAACACTTAAATTATCGAGATATTGTTTTCACCAAATAACATGTTTTTTGTAGATTTATTCTTAAGCCAATCAAAAAAATCGTGCAACTAGCCCATTGTTAGGTTGTATGAAAACTTTAACCTTTTTCATGAGGAAAATAGAGCAAAATGGCATGCAATGAACTTATTCTTTCAATTGGCCTAAAAAATAATTTTCCAAAGTTCCTGAGACCCGTTCCGATCCGAATAGCTCGGTTTTTATTTGATCTTGTAAAAAGTATCCTACAATTATCAAAATATGGCTAAGGGATTCCCTGGCGAAGTCATTAATAAAGATTATGGACAAATACAAACTTTTCATTATCGTATCGAAAATGTTTCAGCCTCAACAAGTTTAAAAGTGTTCATTTTTTGTTTAATTTCTTATTGATTAATTATTGCGTTAGGGCTACTCTTTGCGACATTTTTAATTATGGTTGTACATAATTAATAATTATTTCGAAATCTTGCGGCATGTTTATGCGGCTCGTAGCCTAGTGGCGCGGGGACTGGCCTAGCGTACCAGAGACCTGGGTTCAATACCGACATGCACCACTGTCTTTCTCTTTCCGAGTTCGATAAGTGCAATTCGTTACGAATGCGAGCTGCTCCATGGTTCGGAATCCATATAAAACTGTAGGTCCCCTTCCCCTACTAGGTGGTTTATGCTCGCCCGGGTTGGTACCATCGCATTGGATGAAAAGATGGTCGAAGCGGCAATGAAAAATTGTCCGTGTTTTCCATCCAGTTTAATGTAGCCGTGCTCCAAAAGGGAAGGTCCTGGCATGGCACCAAATTCCTTTGGGAATGAGGTGTATTGGGCTAATATCATAACGGTAGTTGTGTGGTATTAGCCATCCATGTCAGGTCACAAAAAAAAATAAGACTTTCGCTATTACCTTGTCATATAGCCCTATGTCTCCACAACTTGAACTCAGTTAGTGTATGTGCCCACCCCGTGATTTTTGGCAGGTAATATTTTGCCATATTTCGCCAAGCGTGCTCGGGCCAGTTCTCTTCACTATGTACATCAATGACTTGTGCAATAAAAAACTACCCAAATGTAAAATATTTACATTTGCAGATGATACTGCATTAGTATTTGCAGAACGGACTTGGCATGATGTTTATAAAACTGCTGAAAATGGACTTAAAATCCTGAAATCTTGGCTAGATATAAACCTACTCACCTTAAATGTGCAAAAAACTAAATATATTGCTTACAGTATTAACAGTTCAACGTCACCTCGAGAACATTATAGTCTCCACTTACATGCTAATTGCCAAGGGTACACAACCAGTGACCTCTATGTATGCAATTGCCAGGAGATAAAACGAGTAAAAAATATAAAATATTTGGGTGTTGTGCTTGATGAAAATCTATGCTGGGACAAACACATTGTGGCGCTAGCTGGTAAAACGCGGAAATTAATATATGTGTTTAAGCGACTACGGAACATAACTAACAAAAACCTTCTGCGCACAATATACTTTTCACTTTGCCAATCAAGGTTGTCATACTGCATATCGTCATGGGGTGGGGCAGCAAAGACCCACATGCTGTCTTTAGAAAGGGCGCAACGTGTGGTGCTTCGGGTTATGATGAAAAAACCTTTCCGTTACCCTACGCAAACACTGCTTAATGAATGTGCAGTTCTCAGCGTAAGAAAACTCTTTATTGCCAAGCTGCTACAAAATGCTCACAAAATGTCTTTTAGTCGTGTGCCGGCTAAACGTATGCACTACACCCGTTTTTGTGACCAAAGTAATGTCCCGCCTACCCGAACTAAAACAGCTCAGCGGTTCAAATGGTTCCTGAGTCCATGCTTGTACAATAAAATTGATAAACTTCTAAACCTACGATCACTGACGTTCTCGAAATTCAAAAAAGAAATTTTCCTTGTACTACTGATGGCCAACTATGAAGAAGCAGAGTCCATGCTTACTGTTATGAGCTAGTCATCCAACCACTATAAATATAATTATTCACATAAAACATTATTTATCAACGACTATAATTAACTCACTCATTAATATATTAGGTTGGGGAAAAAGTTTCTTCGCATTTTTTAAGAAAATTCAAAACATTTTTTAATATGGTTTATTTACATTTAACTAAAGTATGTAGGTACCATTTTGTTCGATTACTTTTTGCCATCTTGTAGGTAGGGACATGATCCCATTGCTATAGAAATATTGGGACTTCTGATCAATATACCGCGACAAGTGGTTTTGGCAGTCCTCTCGTGATGTTAACCTGACACTGCCTAAAGAATTCTGAAGAGACCTAAACAGGTGGAAATCTGAAGGTGCAAGGTCAGGACTATACGGCGGATGCATTAACACCTCCCAGCCAAACTCTCTTAGTTTTTGCTGAGTGGCTAAAGATGTGTGAGGTCTAGCCGGTTCATTAGGTTTCTTTCAGTGAGCTCGTGAGGTACCCAAATATCGAGCTTTTTTGTGTACCCAGTTCTTTTCAAATGCGCCAAAACTGTTTTTTGGTCAATTCCTAGTTCTTCAGCTACGTCGTAACTACTGATATGCCGATCTTGCTCCACTTTTTCAAAAATGGCATCCATTTTATCCGTAATAGGGCGACCAGAGCGACGTGCATCTTTGACATCAAAATTTCCGGATTGAAAACGCTTAAACCAAATTTGTGCTACTCTCACAGACACTGCACTAGGTCCATAAACATCGCAAATTTTTTTCGCGGCTTGCGTTGCATTTTTACCTTTTTTGTAGTAAAATTTTAAAATGTATCGAATTTCTTCATTAGATTCACTCATTTTGACAGTACGAAAAACAAATGAGAATCACACATTTTCCTAATTTGAATTTGGAATTATGTTCTTTAAAATTTTAACTTTCAATGATACCAAAACCAGCCAGATACAAATAGTATAGCCAAAGAGATTTTATTACAAGTTCATACATACTATAATGCGAAAAGACTTTTTCCCCGACCTATTATGTATGCATTTATTTATAACACATACTTAAATATATATAACACATATGTATGATACAACATATATTTTAGTGTATATTATAATTTTATAATGTTTACCAAGAATTATTTTATTATTTGGTATGCAACAATATATCCCTTAATCTAAACTCTCTTATGAGGTACGTAGTGTCTATGTAGTAGATATATATAATTTCCGAACTTATTATAGAAGATAGTGTCTTATCTCAATCAATGTTCTGAGTATTATACTCTCTGTTGCCTTGATCGCTGGTGATAGTACTATATTTCACTTACAATATACCCGCACCTATCGCTTGGCAAAGACAAAGAAAGAATATTATCATCTTGTTAATTTTAATTTGTATCTTAAGTAGGTAGGTATGTAATGTAGCTATGTATAAGCGAGCACGAAGGTGCCACCTATGGTACAGCCGTTAGGCCAGTTTAGGTGGCCCTGCTCACCCAAAGGTACTTATTTATCTTATTGTTAAGTTACCTATAGAACTTCTAGCGTGTGTAATGCACAGTGGCCGATAAATGTTACATATTTATTTATGGTATTTCATGCATGCCATCTGTAAGTCACTCATGAAACAAGTGTATTTTTTTTTTCTACACTGTATTTATTTTATTAATTAGTATCCTGAAAATATCTGTAATTTCTTCATGCAAAAATAAATCATTCATTCAAAAAAATCATTCATTCATTCATTATGCCAACGGATTAAAATAAGACATGAGAAGAGCCTACATTTCAAAATTGCATTGCCCATTATTTACATACCAAAATATCGCGCAGCTACCCTCAGGAGAAACCTTTTTTCTACATCAAAACATGTCAAATTTTTTTTCCTTAAATATATTTTTTAATTTTAGTAGTATTCTCCTGTATTTTCATAAATTAGTTTTTCTCGTAAATGACTGAGTTTGATTTTGAATGAGCAGTTTGATTTTCTATACGTTTTAATTCAAAATGTTAATTTTTTTTTAAGCATTTAATATTCCATTAAAAAAAACCTTGATAAAAATTCAAAACATAGACGACTACGTACTGATTAGATGGTATTGTTGGTACAATTTTAACCAAATATATTTAGAAATGGAGTAGCTTTATAATGTATTTATGGAACACCTTTCCCTATTTGTATGGTCCGACATGAAAAATATACTCTCTTAAGTTAAATCATGACGAGTGCCATATTAAGCGGCTCGTAGCTCAGGGTTGCTGGGACTTGCCTTTAATGCCAGAGGTCACGGGTTCAGTACCTACCTTGTTCGTGCACCCCTTTATTTCTCTTTCTGAGTTTGATAAGTGTATTTCCCACGAATGCGAATGTTTCATGGTCCTGAATGCAGTTGTAGGTTAGGTTAGGTTATGTCAAGTCTAGTATGGTCAAGTCCTCCCGGATTGGTATCATGGCATGGGATAAAAATACCGTCGAAGCGGCAATGAAAAATAGTCCGTGTTTTCCATCCAGTTCAATGTAAGCCGTATTCATAAATGGAAAGTCCTAGCGTGGCACCTAATTCCCGGGCTAGACATTAGAAAACCGGGTCTAATGCAGTTTCTGATATTCATATAGCATTAATATTGCAATATCAATGGCATTAGGTAAGTATATTTGGTCGCATAACGCTTACATTGTGTACAGCAGTTATTCACTCATCTAGGTATTTGCAGGTTTGGCTAAGCCCGGATGAGCATCAATTAATCAAGGCGAGATGTACACTCGCGTGCCTCGTTATGCTAACCTTATATTTTCACTGATCAAGATTTTAATCGTTTTTCAGAATATTTTTTCAATGAAAATTCGTATGCTTACATTTATTAAAAATCATACTGCGTATGCATACTGCTCATACTGCTCATCAATTTCTTGTACTACACCTTTTTTTTCTGTTTTGCAAAGGTAGAGTAGTTTCAGCCCTAGATGTTGGGGAGTTTAAGGTTTGCTAATATTTAAGTAGTTTATTTTTTCGAAAAATTATTTGTGTATGAATAACGATAAGCATTTTTTATCTGCTGCGTTAGGAAAAGTCTTTTTGGTCATGTATACATATTTAAATCTGTGGTTATGTCCAAATGGCTGCCAACTTAAGAGCTCTAATATTTTATTAGTAAGATTGTAAAAAAACTTACAATGGATCTAAAATATAGTTAAAGTCAGAACCAAAATCGAACATAACTAGCATGAATAAATATTTTATTATACTAAGGGCTGATTTTTCAATAGTTTGATAAACAGCCAGATTTCGACGGATTTCTGCTTATCCATCAGATGTAATAAGTCCATACGTTTATTAGTAAAATTAAAGTCAGATAATTATTATAATAGAAGATGTTATTCTCTGGGAATGACTATTCGTCTTTTGACTAACGTGAATCTGTACTATCAGTCCGATAAGTATTATCTCGTTTGTCAAAAGATGGACAGTTACTAGATATTTGACTATAATTTTACTAATAAACATATTTATTTGTATATTTTAGAAAACTTAACCGCGTATATGACTAATTATATTAATATATTTAAAATTGCGTCTATGGACTTACTATATCGGATGGATAAGCAGAAGCGTAAATAAATCCGTCAAATAGAAATCTGGCTGTTTATGAGACTATTGAAAAATCAGACCTAAAGTATTTTGCAATGACAATGAGCTTTTTAGTTTTGTAATGTTATATGAACTCATAATTTCCAACAATGTAATAAAATTCATAAAGAATATGAATACGAAAACATTTTTTATTAAACATATTTATTATGTAGAAATATGTGAATTACATATTCCTATGTCTGAACTTTATCATGCCTATTTTTATCCAAGCTTGCCAATTTAGCCCGCCACAATCAGATTTAGTTCTTCGAACTTGTAACAACCTGAGGAGAACGTTCTCATCAATTTGAACAATATTCAACTTTCAAGAAATTATCTTAATAGTTATTTTTGAGCAGGAGTGTACCGGTTTAGTGTATAATTCACCCGCTAGATGGCACGTCGTCGCATTTCTACCGCGACGAAATGCGACGACACAGTGTGGAAGCACGTTAGAGTCCAGCGATGGATCATTACGAGTACGTCCTATTCCGAGAATCGGCCTTCTCTGCGTTTATTACTCCTTTTTAAAGATTTTTTATAGAAGAAAGGCCCTTCAATGTGAAGATTAAGCTAATCAGAACTTGGTGAAAGAGACCCAAATAGGCATATTCGTTCAACTACATTTATTTATAAATCATCGCTTGCGGCTCAACTCAAGTGCACGTTACGCCATCTAGCGTGATTTTGACGCAACATAACGGCGATAGTGTTGTTGTGCCCAGTAATTGTGAGGTGGCGATACGAACGATTGTTATACCGTCAATGCTTCCCTAATGTTATTATTTTTTAATAAATAACCAAATAAGTTTGTGACATGAACGGTAACTATGCATGATAAAGTGCTATTAGTACCTTAAATATTCCTAAATAATTCCACCAAAAACATTTTCAGTCGACTGTATTGGCGAACTTATGCGTGCATGCATACTTCAGTTCATTACCCAAGCCAATTAGCCACCTAGGATCTTTATCAATTCCCCCTTCTCATCAGCAATTCAGAACAATTTCGGTGAATTTAGTTGCGCTTGACGCTTGCAGGGTAACATAGTAAAGTTTTTATGATATTCTTATTGCGCTTGTCGATTAAACTCTGAAATCATGCTCGAATATATTGCTACCTATTTGTTCGACAGTCATGGTAATTCCGCTACGCGATACGTGTCTTAGCCCCGATTGCACGAAGAGACGGCCCGGTTAATTAATGTTCAAACACGTCACTTTTAGTAAACCGCATAGAGTTCCTACCATACTGTCCACATAAAATGACGTGTTTAATCATACTTTGACGTTGATTTTGATTTTTTGTCCTTTCGTGCACTCAAGCCTTAGTCATGGAATGATTCTCGTTCCGGGGGAACAGTAGCGCTGCGGGATTAATGGGGTTCCGAAATATCCGGCCCATTATAAAGTTTATTGTAAACTCTACATAAAAAAGAATAGGTACATTATTGTCATGTGGAGTTTACTAATACTGACATTTTTTTATTAACAAATCACCATAACAATCACAATAACGTTCACCATATTTAGATATTTTATCTTACATTATTTGAGTCGCCATTAGACACTAACATAAAAACTCTTCCAAAACTTATTTTTCACAGAACCAAAGCCTAATTTTAATTAGTGGCGTCATCTATCAAGAGATTTAAGCAGTGAACTCGCCGATATCCCTAGCCGGTTCCGGAGTCGGCCGCGAGAGCGCGCTGGCACAGTAATAAATCTTTTTACTTATTTTCGCGGAGCAAGGCAAAATTATAAAGCCGGATAAAGGATGTACTATTTTGGCGGAGGCTGAGACGTAATCCGATTAGTAAATTAAGGCCTTCCTGTTGGTACTTACGTAGCTTGCGGCGTCATTTTAAATCTCCCTCCAGTCGCAATCGGGAAGTAATCTGGTTTTATTTTATGACATTATGCTTCTTGGCTTCCGTATTTTGGAAAATAAAACGTTTCATGTCCTAAGCATCGTTTTGTACAGGTTGTTTATTAAACAAATAAAAAAATTAAGCCAGCTGTTATATTTATTCCCAATTCCTAAAATACCCAGGTACATTATTTTGCAATTAAAATTGCAATGTATTGAAGTAAAAAAATAATATAAAGTTATGAACTAAATATAACGCAATGAAAGGTAAATTATAGTGAAGGTCAGTCGTTCAGCAGCTCGGACTCAATTTAGATCGTCTACGTTCAAACATTAACTGTCGTATTCAGAGTTGGCGGTCTAACTTTAGTGCGCTGATTATTGCCGAACTTGACCGGTTTTTCTATAGTAAGTCCGGTGCTAATCTCGTACTACTAAAGTCGGGAATGCACTGCCTCAATGTTTCCTGAAGATAACAGTTCCTCCATCAAATGTAATATATATTACACACTCGGATTCGTAATATTTTTCCTGTCGGTTCGATTACTTCATGCGAAGAATACCCGTCAAGAAACTTGGCCAGGATTGTCATTATATATAAATTTTTTTTATTGATACATGGGATCCGTTAAGCGGAGCGAGAAAAGGCTTTTGTCAAGTCGGCAAAGCATTTGTAGCCCTCGCACATTTCCAAATGCATTGGGTGCCATTTCTTTCCTGCAATTACAGCTGTATATGTGTCGCAGTGTAATAAAAAAAGTCCTGTTTTTAGCTGACCCCTTGATATTTGGCTAAAGCCCGGCATATAGCATTTTCAGCCGTTAAAGTCTTACTAGTCTTAGCCTAACCTACCCTAAACTAATTTTACTTTGGTTTATTTTACTAACATAAGAATTTATCTCAGTTAGCTACTGGCCTTTTCTATTTCACTACGACTTACACTGATCAAGTGCTGTCAACTGGCGGTTTTTTTCAAATTGATTACGGTGGACAGCTGCTACAAAAAATGGTAATACATTCTATTTGTGCTTTACTATGATTTTATGAAACTATACCTAACACTCTAATGCGATGTAATTCCTCTTTTGGATGTTGTCGGAATCGAAAAACAGAATTGTAAATAAGTATAACCGTAAATTGTGAAGGTCGAGCTGTCACTGCTGCGTTATTGGAAAATATCGTCGCGTCGCCGCCCCCGCTCGGAGAAATCAGCGGGCATAATATTCCTTGACGACTCCCAGAGCTGCCAACCCTCGCCCGCGGCTGCGAAAGTGTCGATACAATTTCAAGTACTTCTCGATAAAACTTGACCAGATTTAATCGATATATATTTTTCCAATATTGAGAATATTTTTCATTAAACATAGTTTTGGATTCCATTTTTTGTTTCAAACGATGCACGAAATTTTATTAAAAGATGGCTTTCTGCGCGAAATCTGAGAAATATTTCTTATGATTTAAAAAAATAATATTACATTCCCATCACTAAACGTCAACTTTGGGTCATTTCCACGGACCGTATCGTTATCATAAATTTGGAAATGGAACGCTGCTTCTCGGCTCATTGACGAAATTGAAGACTGAATTCGAACGGTCGTCCAAGGCCCGCCTTTTCGCTCCTGCTCAAATTTTATGATTGGCGATTTATGTTGTTATTTCTTTCTGATTGGTTCGATCATTTGTTGTGATGAGATTTTCGTGCTGTTGTTGACTTGCTGTGACATTGTGCGGGTCGATCGTAACGTGTACAAATTGAAGAATTGTAGGTACAATTTGTAGCCGCATGATTAGATGGTGACCTTTGACTTGTAGAAACATGCAGTTAAGGGAAGGAATAAAAATAAAATATGAAAGGGTTTTTCGCCGTGGTTCAAATTTCACTTACAAGTGTAGGTATTCTCCCTCACTAGGTGGTAGGGTTCAATCCGCCCGGGTTGGTACTATCACATTGAATGATGGTCGAATCGGCGTGATCAATGAACTGATGTAAAATGAACCATGGTCAATGTAGTCGTGCAGTGAAATAAAAAATCCTGTCTTGGCACCTTGTTCCCATGATACCAGTAAGCAATCTGTTTGCATTTGCATAGAAATACTGCTTCTATATGGCTGCTACCGTAACACATTTGTTTTCATTAAACAATATAAACTGTATGGTCCGAACATCCGCGACAAAACATAAACTTTTTATTATTCAAATATTCCTATGTATTTTATAACATTGGCCCAGAATCACTACACTTAAATTGCCTTAATCAGCGGGTTCTTCTTAACTGAGTTGATAGAATCTGCGGATCAATCAAATTGTGATATGACTTAGTTTAGTTTGACTACTACCAGAAGTTGAATAAATAAATTAAATATTCTATGAAAATAGTTACTTCTTTGCTTAGTACAAATAGTTTTTTTACTTATTTTCATCTAGCTTCGAATGAAGTTTTATGTTAGATTTTTGGTTTGCTAAAACTCTTTATTTTCTTCACTTTTGTACGGTGTCTCATCAGCTTAATCAAAACTTCTTCTTTTAAAGAAGTGTCTTTAAATAATATAAGTTAATTAAAGTGGTTTTATTTCTATGAAAGACAAGACGGTCTTGGCCTGATGACGTAAAATGCAGGATCCCAAACCTACGAAAGAGATATCGCTGCATAAATGCCGGCATTCGCTGAAGCCCCGGTCTTTTCAGAGGGCCTGAATAGTTGGCGCTTCCGGCTGGTGTAGTTAGCGGGAAAAAGGCGGGAATTTAATAATTACATCGTCACGGAAGCTGGAGGAATTCCTCGGCTCCAAGGGGTGCGGTTACATCGGTCGAGTGCACTCGACGGGCTCATGAAAATGAGCTCTGTTCTCTATCGTCAACGAAATGGTCGGAGTATGACGTTAAACGTGTATATTTCTGGTATATAAATGTTTAAATATACTTCTGTATGAAATCAATACATATTCAATGCATACATTACATATATTTTATTTAGTATTTTTATTAACGTCATCTATAGGTCAAGCCAAGTAGATTTTCCTCCGCTAGGGGGACAAATGCTATAGTAATTTAATTAATTACTTTAGGAGTCGATTCATCTATTTACTAAAGCATAGCACTAATCGCTGTTTTTCTATTTGGAAATAAATGTAATCAAACTGCATATAGCTTTTGTCTTTCTAGTAGCTTTGTTGTGCAACAATATTTTACAGTAATTGCATGTTCTACAATATCAACAATGAAATACATAAACGTATCCTTTTGTTCATATCGAATTGGTCTCTGATGACTTTGTCAAGCTTAAGCTACGTATCTAATTAATATGATGGAATATCAGGATTGTGAGTTTTTTAAGGCGCATCTAAACTTATCTCGTCTTTTTCACTGGCCCAAAGTAAATGCAGCACCCGACTCAAAGGTGAAGCCGTAACGCTCGTCTGTAATGCATTCCGCGTCCAAGTGGCTCCTTTTCGAATTTTCGCCTCCAAATAGGTTGGTATTTCAGTCTAAGTGCAACCAAATTTAATATACGTTAGAGATATTTTCGTAAAAAAATTAACATGCCAACACTGGATCGAAAACACGAACATTTTTCAGTGGCACTTCGGCCATCTTTCAATCAAGGTGATAACTAACGAGAAGACCTGGAAATGTTTTAAAACGGTCATCCATTCCGAACCCCACCCCGCTCAGGGTTACTTCGTCTCGATTATCGTTTCATTTTTATAACTTTCATTTTTTTATTCAACTTCTGGTAGTCAAACTACAGTTGTGATCCTGAATGCGTTAACATATTTGTTTGTTATATTAATGTATATTAATTTTGTGCATTTCGTCACGAATGCAAACTTGCTTCCTGGTTTGGAATCCATGTAAAACGTATGTTTGGGTTGGTACCATGGATGAAACGAAGCGGCAATGAAACATTTATGTTGTGTTTTCTATCCAATTCCATGTAGACGTGTTCATAAAGGGAAGGTACTGGCGTGGCTCCTAGTTCCTTCGGGAATTCGGTATGTCGGGCTATTATCATGACCGTGGCTATGGTGTTAGCCGCTTATGTCATTACATAAAAAAGTTCTTAAATTTTACCTAAACTCATACCGCCCCGATTGTCATACTAACAACTTGAAATCTCTTTGTTTAGTATACCGCGTCGTCCCATTTTACGTGTGCCCCGGTCGGTCGGCGCAAGACACGCTGAGCCTAGTCAATTTGGCCGTGGCCACAGCCCAGCTGTAGCTGCGGTCCGAAGGTGCGGTGAACGCGACACGGCCACGCAGTACGGAAGTGTCTGGAAGAGACGCGTGTGCCACGAACAGATGAAGAAAGTTAAAAAAGATTTCGCTATCACAAAAGCGTTGCCATAATGGTAAAAATAATAGATTGAAACATTCACAAATGATACGATATTTTTGCATTGCTTCATATTTTCACAGTTCTTTGTTTTTGCATGAATAAGTATATACAACAAACTTCGGTTTGGTAGGACAGCGAGTCGTGCGCGTAGACGACATTATAGTATGGTGCAATTAGACCCAGACCTCAACATCCAAATTAAAGTATCCCTTCAGCTCCAAATTGTTCTATATAGTCCCACATTATTCGGTAAAAAGTTACACCATTTTGTGCGTCGGGGTAAGGGGGGAAAAGTTGGAATTTATCAGTTTTTCTTAAATATTTCAAAAACTATGCAGCTTAGCGCAAAAAAGCCAAGCACAAAAATAATCTAGTTAAAATAATATTTAATTCTTCGCCGACTCGGATTTGAGATCGATCTGGATTCGGGTAGAAATGTCAGAATAGACATATCTAAACTTTCCGGACCACAAAATACTGGTGGGTCAAAATACTTTCACCATTATCGCAAATGGTGGAGATTTCCCACATGCGATCGAATTGATATGGCGCAAAGTCAAAGATTGAATATTATTATTGTATAAGATTTTTATGGTTTGAGATTAATTTTCTACAATTTAATCATGGCGTTACAGTGAAAGTAAAACCTAAATCCTAAAATATATAGTGTATTTATTTTTATTACCGACATTACAAAACGAGGAGGTTCTATATTCGGCTTAATGTATTTTTTATGTCCGTTCACCAATTTTTTACCTACTAATTTAACAATTTCATAGAATTGAGCTAACTAAAGTTACGTTAAATACGCGAATGAGAGATTACATTTTATTACAATTAGCTCCATTAGAATTTCTTCAACTGGAAACACAATCACAGAGGAACACAAAATATTGTTATGATGTGAGAAGGTACTTTTTTTAAACATACTATGCGAAGGGACAAAGGGACGGACGGTAAAAGCATAAGATAGAGTGCAGCCACTTGAACCTGGCTTCCCAGCTGGATATAATTCCAGGAGTTTTTCGTTTTTATGTATCGGTTCCAAAGCTAAAAAACCGGCCAAGTGCGATTCGGACTCGTTCACGATGGGTTCCGTACCATCGTACAAGATTTAACACACAAAAATCACGTTTTTTGTATCGGGGCCCCCCTTTAATTTTTATTATATTTTAATTTTACCTAATTATTGTTTTACCGGCCAAATGTGTACACAATGAAACCAAAGACGGACAGCGGAGGCTTATTAATAGTGTGCCCTTTGCACCATTTGGCTACGGAACCCTAAAAAAGAACATTATCGGCTGTTCGTCCGTGATTTTGCCTTCCACAGCTGTCTCTCTTCTAAACAGCGATAAAATTTTGCAAAACATAAAAGTTGAGTGCTCTGGAGCCAGTATACTCGTCCCTTCATGAGCTGGCGGGACCGCGGTACTACGGCTCAGAATGCCTTATTTCGCATGCAGATTTCAGTCCCTAATTAAGGATGTTCCGACCCATACAAATTACTTGAGGTCAGAGCTCCTTATTTTTTTGTATTAGTGTGTTGCTATAAGCGGATATCATACTATCATAACCTCAAGTAGTCGCAAAATTAATGAGGACCCTGTATTATCACGCAAAGTCTGGGAAAAAAACCCATCAAATCTCTCTATTGACACGCACACACTCACAGAAACAGACGCGCACTCTCTTAGTAGCGCACCTGGTGTCGGCGGGCGGCGGAGGCGGAGAATGCGATTCGGGGCGGTGCGGAGCGCTCGTACCTACCGAAATTGACTTCCGAATTATTGGTATTATCTAGGGTAGCGCATTTGAGTCATATTGTTCGATATACATATTTACAAAGCTAGAGTTCACATCAATTGTCTTTGCTAAAACTAGCAAAACGGGTCACTGAATACCTTGGCACATTTTTGTAAGAAAGTAATAAGTTATTGTTACGGATACATTTCATTTTCCTTGGAATGGACTGTATTATAATATAATATAATATGAATAAAATTCATTGATGTACCTACCTAAATACAATTTAGCTATCCATATATCGATGCAAATACTTAGGTTAGGTTAGTCTAAAAATTTGACGAATTGCGGTCTGTATGGTAAGTATGTCACCTGCTGACGAAAAATTTAATTACTGCAGATAAGACATAACAACAAGATTACATCATACATTTGTTATATAATTGCATATAATCAAGCCGTTTCTGATTATCTTTAGGCAGATTGGTGTAGGTAACGTATTCGCAGCCATGATCTCTACCTTTATGCAAAGATAAGCCAATTGCTCGAAGGAGTCGTAGGATTCGAGCGTAAACGACCCGCGGCCTCGCCCGCGAGAGGCGGAGGGCCGCCGCCGCCGCGGTGCCGCCCGCCGCCATCTCGTTGTCTTCTTCCGCCCGCGTAAGCGGACGGGAGAAACGGCTTTTGGCGGTTTGCCTCTTGGCCGTGGTGTCATACGCTGCGTGCTACTGCAGGCAGGTCTCTGGGGGGCCAGTGAAGCGTCGACACGCATGAACATCGACGTCGCCAGTCGTCAGAAGTCGTCTAGAAGCTCTATCTTCGCCTTGAGGTACCTCGCGATCGTTGCGATCCTCACGTAGCGGGGAGCGCCCGTGATGGTCCGGAGCGCTAAAGTTGGCGGCGGCGCGAGGGGCGGAGGCGGCGGGGGAGGAGGCACCACGGCCGCCCCCCGCCCGCCGCCACGTTTCAGTCGTTTCGCTGCGCTTGATGTGATTTACACGAAAGTTGGGAAGAGCGGACGACTGACTTTATCGTAATTACGTATTATTTATTAGCGTGAAGTGATTTTTTTCAAAAAAATGAAGAGACTGCACGCTAAACACCAATCAATATTCTGGATCCAGGAATATCAAACGTTCTCGCACGGCAATGCGACGACATTATGGAGTTGAGAGGTAAATTCATTTTCCTAAGTACCTACCTATGTAGAGTAAGTGAAGACCAAAGTATTATGTTGAAGGCGTCTATAGTTAGGCAGACTATGAAAACAAACGATTTGGTAGGTAGGTATATAACAAATCAACCCTACTAAATATTCAGCCAGTTATACTTTACACCGTAAATACCTACATTTTTACTTCAAATCAATATTTAGGTTAGATACCTACCTACATGACATAACTTTTCTACATAGTTCGAGCAATACATTTGTAGATTTACAGAAATATTGGTACATCTGTAGATTTACGGATGTGTTGCTACCTACCTACATGAAATATTTGTATTGTACAGCCGACATAACGCTTGGAGAGACCCAAAAACGACTGAGAATGCACTCTCCGAACATCACGATCAAGAAACCATTTCAAGGAGCCTTCCACCAACGGACTCGACGGATGAAACGTATGTACCTATATGTATGTAGCTACCTACCTACTCTAAAACGGCGCAAGGGACCTTGTATAAATTATATCTCATGGCATTATAGGTGCAACTTGCACTGCTTTCTAGCATGTATACTTACAAAAAACCGGCCAAGTGCGAGTCTGACTCGCACACGAAGGGCTCCGTGCCATCGAATAAGCCTAAAAAAATCACGTTTTTAGGGTTCCGTACCCAAAAGGTGAAAACGGAACCGATTACTAAACCTCCGCTGTCCGTCCGTCCGTCCGTCCGTCCGTCCGTCCGTCCGTCTGTCACAGGGCTGGAACTTGGCCGGTTTTTTTTTGTAAAAGGGCCCCCTTTATTTTTAATTGAATTTATTTTTCTTCTATTTGTTGTTATAGCGGCAAAATAAATACACATTCTGTAAAAGTTTCAACTGCCTACCTATTACGGTTCATGAGATACAGCCCTGTGACAGACGGACGGACGGACGGACGAACAGCGGAAGCTTAGTAATAGGGTTCCGTTGGCCTCCTTTGGGTACGGGACCCTAAAATGGGTAGGATTACATTGGGGTCTTGGGATACTTAGGGTCAAAAAACGACGACACGCCGCCACCACCGCGCGGTGGTGGCGCGGCGGCAGCGGCGGCGCGGCGCGCGCTCCATCTGAGCACTATGCATTGATCTTGTAAAATGTAGGTAACTAGGTAGGTAACTGTTGATAGGTAATAACCATAGACCTAGCATGCGCGTAGTAACTAAATAGATATTCATATTTAGTTTGGTTTGCATGAACTAACAATTACCAACCGCTGGTATTCAGAGCAATGACATATTCTGCTGCATATAAGGTGATTTTGTAATAATCTACAAGCCTTTTAGGGTTGATTCAGTATCTGATATAGAAAAACTTTTGCCAAAAAACTATGCACCTATCGGTAATGGTTTCCAAGAAATGATTAAATATTCAAAGCGCGCGAACTGTTTCGTTCCCGTTTTGACGACCCGCGCCGAACGAATAGTCCATAGAGGTAGAGGCGCAGCTGTAATGTAGGTAGGTATGTACATATCGTGCTTCTCTATACTTGGTCGGTGTACCTAAGCATGTTTGCATCCTTTTCCGCCCGATCGGCACTCGCGTCCGATGCGCGCCACTGACCTAGAGCTGCTACCTACTACTAATATTGCTTTCACAACGAAAACAAACGTCCTTCAGTGAGAGAGGCAGCAGGGAGCTGTACCCTGTCAGCGCACGCGGCGCGCGCGGCGGTAAATTGTGCCTTGCGTCAGTGGGTCACAGTAAGGTCAATGCCCCGTGGTTGACATCTATTATTTAGGCAGTTGAAGAGTTGGTGCACTTTTCTTGGAAACCATTACCGAGATGCATAGTTTCTTCGCAAAAGTTGTTACAATACTGGGAAGAACGTACTGGTTAAATTTCTCAAAAAATCAAATGGAACAAAAAATAAACATACTACATTCTTAGCAAAAGTTATTCTATATCAGATACCGAATCAACCCTATGTGGCTTGTAGATTATTAAAAATATACAGGGCAATTTTGTTGAAGGTTGAATCAATGTGTTATAGTGAACCTATTAGCGTTGGTACATTGGGAATTAATTTTTTTTGTCTGAGTTAAAATGATTTTTTTCTCAAAAAACTACGTATTCATGTTTACCCCAATAAAAAGTTCGCGCCGCGAACGCAGAGAGCGGAGCGAGGTACGTGCGGTGTGCACCTCGCTCCGTTAGAAGCCGCCGCAGCCTCCGCGCTGCCGCCTCCGCTGTCGTCGTCTCCGCGCTGACGACGAAATTATAAATTCGTAGGTGTGCACTTACCATTGCGTGCATGGGTACTATCGACGACATAAGTCCAGTAGCACATTCCAGGGCGATTGCTGTGAAGCCATAGTAAAAGGGAAACAAGTAGGTAAACTGTTGACATTGAACCAGTTCAATGTAGCCGTGCTCATAAAAGGGAAGGTCCACCATACAACTACCGTTATGATATTAGCCCAATACACCACATTCCCAAAGGAATTAGGTGCCATGCCAGGACCTTCTCTTTATGAGCACGGCTACATTGAACTGGATGGAAAACACGGACAATTTTTCATTGCCGCTTCGACCATCTTTTCATCCAATGCGATGGTACCAACCCGTTCGGGCTTAAACCCTACCACCTAGTAGGGGAAGGGGACCTACAGTTTTACATGGATTCCGAATCATGGAGCAGCTCGCATTCGTGACGAAATGCATTTATCGAACTCGGAAAGAGAAAGACAGTGGTGCATTTTTAAAGCCCTTTTATTATTATTATTTTTGTATTTTACCTATTTGATGTTATGGCGGCAAAATAAATACACACTCTGTGGAAAATTTCAGCTGCCTACCTATTACGGTTCATGAGATACAGCCCTGTGACAGACGGAAGGATGGACGGACGGACAGCGGAGGCTTAGTAATAGGGTTCCGTTTTCACTCTTTGGGTACGGAACCCTAAAAATGTAAATGGGCCAACTATATTTATTCCTGTGCATGTCGTAAAGGGCGACTAATGGATTCGTCGTTCGTAATTCAGAATGAAAGTAGAGTTCTGTCCGTCCATCCGTACGTCCGTACGTGCGTACGTCCCTACTTCAGTCCGTTCGTCACGACCGCCAGTACGTCAGTCAGTCAGTACGTCATACATAAGTCCGTCATCATTTTAGCGGCTCGTAGCCTAGTGGCGCGGGGACTGGCCTAACCAGAGGTCTGGGTTCAATTTCGACGTGCACCACTTTATTTCTCTTTCCGAGTGCATTTCGTCACGAATGCGAGCTGCTCCATGGTTCGGAATCCATGTAAAACTGTAGGCGGTAGGGTTTCAGCCCGCCCGGGTTGGTACCATCGCATTGGATGAAAAGGTGATCGATGCGGCAATGAAAAATTGTCCGGGTTTTCCATCCAGTTCATTACAGCCCTGGCATGGCACCTAATTCCTTCGGGAATGTGGTGTATTGGGCTAATATCATGACGGTAGTTGTGTGGTACAAACCTTCCATGTCAGGTCGCATAAAAAAAAGTACTTCAGTCAGTACGTCAGTCCGTCAGTACATCAGTCAGTCAGTACGTAGGTACGTAAGTACGTCAGTTAGTAATAATAATAAAAAAACAGCAAACATTTAGAAAAAAATGATGTTCGACAATGGGCTCCAGATGCAGAAAGCGGTTTTACTCTCTAATACGAGAATCGTTCGGAGTTTTCTGTATCTCTGAAGGGCCTTATAGGATTTGTCTCAGGAGGGACCTCCCTATGGTTCTGTCCAGTTTTAGGTTTCATTATATCTTTCTACTATTTTGCTAAGTAACCTAGAATTTTGAAAAAAAATTGATTGTTAATAATAATAATAATAACATTGTCGTGTTTTGCATGTCACAGGAAATTGACATCAGATGACAACTCATCTACTCCAAAGTCTCGGGACTACTCACGCACGCCAAAAATGAGATTGGAGGCTCCACAGATGCCAACGAGATTTATCGATCTTCATCGTCATGAAGTCAAAGAAAAGCAGTTAGAAATCTCGTGGCCGCAAGAATGTGTGCAATATCATGAGCTCGAAACAGAAAGTGTTGAAAATGATTTTCTAAAAGGCCTAGATAGTAACAGGGTTGTAGACATTAATCATGTACTCAAGTGGGCAATGAAACTACAATACAATCATTCCAAAATATGTACAATGTCCAAAATTATGTTTCCCCTTCCCAATCCTCATCCCTCTCCCAACCCCTTCCCTTTCCCTTATGCTTGAGCTTGGGCATAGGCTTAGCTTGGCTTGGCATCGGCATCCAATTTTCCGGTTCAGCAAACCCGTTTTTTTTTCATGGAAATGCGATCACGATGCCATCTACCCGGTCAAATTTTCAAATCATTCAGGGACCCACTCAAATTCAAATTTATACACAAAAGTATCACTACTTACCTTTCCTTTTACTATTTATTCGAACTTCAAGTTAGAAAGAGCTGTAGGTGAATATCTCAGTAGGTATTTGGGAGTGACGGATGCGAGCTGCAAGTACGAAATTTTGGGCACTAGGCTAGGACACTCCGCCATCTTCCATCGTAGTGCTGGAGTCAGCCACTGCCAGCGAGCATGGAAAGATGGGAGTAGCGATCTAAACTAATTCGGAAGTGTGCAAAACGTCTAACTGTACCTAGTTGACCGAGCGAGCGATGCGAGCGAAGCCTCTACGTTTCGAGATTGGACAGATTTTCTTTCGCATGTATTTTGTGAGCAGATTCGATAATTTTATAGTTTTTTTTTGACAAGTCAGTTTTTGAATATTCTGTAGTAGTAGTATGTAGAAGAGAACAACTGGACAGCCGCACAGACCGCCGGACATACGAAACGAAATCTGTCCAATCTCGAAACGTAGAGGCTTCTGCCTCATATATGCTCCCTCAAGAGTGCTGCTACAGGTATCTGCTGCTGCGACGGCTCTTACCGGAACCGATACAGGCGAGCGTTCCGCGATGAGCCGTCATCTTCAGGAGAGATGGCGGTCGAACCAGATAGGATGATAACAGACCAGACAAGATCTGGGTAGCCGCGCAATATATGGAATGGCAACAAATTCCCATATAAATAGCGTAATTAGCACTCACCGAGTGCAATTTCTGTGCGTAGCACTATTAGTTATTCTGTGCTTGCAGTCAGTGAATAAGCCTCCGCCATTGTCACTGTTTGGGTGTATAGCCAATAAACCGAGTGAATTTACTTCACACTGAACTTTGAAGGTCTGATAATGACCAGGATTGATGTTGCTGGATCTCAGCAACGACGTAAGATACGCGCTTCGGGGTTGGGTTTCTAAGCCAAAGCACCAAGAGCATTTACTTCACACTGAACCTTGAAGGTCTGATGATGACCAGGAATGTTGTTGCTGGATCTCATCAACGGCGTAAGCTGAGCGCTTCGGTTGAGAAATGCGCCCTGTATAGGAGAACAGCCGTACAGACATACGAAAGACAATCGGTCCAATCTCGAAACCAAGAGCTTCGCTTGCTCGATCAATTACGAAATTATAACTAGTGGCTCTGTGAGCTGTAGACCTCGCGGTAATGCCTGGTCATAATCAGAACTTCAAGGCTCAGTGTGAAGTAAATGCTCTTGGTGCTTTGGCTAGCTACGCAAACCCGAAGCGCGTAGCTTACGCCGTTGCTGAGATCCAGCAACATCATTCCTGGTCATTATTAGATCTTCAAAGTTCAGTGTGAAGTAAATGCTCTCGGTTGATTGGCTTGAAACCTAAACCCGAACCGCGTAGCTTTCGCCGTTGCTGAGATCCAGTAACAACATTCCTGGTCAACATCAGACCTTCAAGGTTCAGTGTGAAGTAAATGCTCTTGGTACTTTGGCTAGAAACTCAACCCCGAAGCGCGCAGCTTACGCCGTTGCTGAGATCCAGCAACATCCATCCTGGTCATCGTCAGACCTTCAAGGTTCAGTGTGAAGTAAATGCTCTTGGTGCTTTGGCTAGAAACCCAAACCCAACGCGCGTAGCTTACGCCGTTGCCAAGATCCAGCAACGACTTACTTGACGTTCCATAGCTCCGCCATTTTGAGGAATTTCCAAAAACTGACTCGATAAAAAAAATACTATTATCAAATCTGCTCAAAAAATTTCACGCGAATCGGTTGAGGAATGCGACCTGAAGAGGAGCCGGACAGCCGGACAGACCGCGCCGCGCCCGCGCCGGACATACGAAAGAAAATCTGTCCAATCCCGAAACGTAGACGCTTCGCTCGCTCGGTCAACAAGGGACGGCCAGAGCGGCGTGAAGAAGGGCGAGTGCGGCGGGGCGGTGGCAGCGGCTAGCGGCTAATTTGCCTACCTACATACCTACGCCCTACACGCCGCCGCGGCCGTGCCGCCTCCCCGCCTCCCCGCCGCTCCGACGCCGCCACCAGCCAGATGCTTCGTATCGCAACGTTCCGTCCCTCCCCCTCCCCCTCCCCTCTGCTCCGGCCCGTTGCCTTTGCCCGAGCGCCGCGAAAGCACAGGGGGTTCGGGCGCAACGCAATAACTGCATGTAAGCTGCGAGATTACTCTTACACCCTACATATATTTGGTCCATTGGGACCTCGTAATTTGCAAACTCAAATATACAGTAAATGTAAATATAATTGTTATTGTATATTATTAGCCCAGCACACTACATTGGAACTAAGTGCCACACCACGATCTTCCTTTGATTGAATTGGATGGAAAACATGGGAAATTTTCATTGCCGCTTCGACCGTCGTTCATTCAATGCGATTGTGCCATATCGGGCAGGACCCAGTTACGGTTTGACAAACCACGAAAGACAAATTCCTTACTCTATCCTTGCATGCACGGGCCGAAATGAATTTGTATTTACTTACATGTCGGAACCCTACGAAATTGCCTACATGGAATAACTTTCCTAATGTGATTATGATAGCGACCGGGCAGTCTGTGTGACGCTTATCTGTGAGTGAGGAATGCTAGATTTTGTCATTGTGATACAGAACTTTTGTAATTCACACCTCCAAGTACTTCGATTTTATTTTGTTATGATCCTAACCGCTTTGAGAACTCGCCTTTTTTGTCTCATGTTAAACAATTAACTACTTTAGGAGATATCATTAATTTTGTAATAAATATTATACAGCGCCATCTATTGACATGATGGCCGTTGGAGTTTGGTTCGAAACGTCCTTAACAGAGCCGCGTTGTGTGAATTCGGCGAGCGCCCTGCTACTACAGGACCTGTTGAAGTTGAACTCTGACATTCGAAACTAAAGTGTTAAAATTAAATTAAATTTTATTTATATTATATATATTTTATTATATATATTATATTTAAATTAAAAAATTAAAATTATAATTTACTGCCTCGCGATCTTCTTGATCATGGATTTCGCTGATGCGAATTCAATCAATATCTTAAAATATTTGAGCTTGTTTATTCGTATTTACTCAGGAACGCCTGAATTTACTAATTAATTGAATTATGCTGAGAAAAGCTAAGCTTCAATAATGGCTTCATAATTAATTCATGATGAAATTTCCGAATATTAGTTTGGTTATGGCGAATAAGAAATTTGAGTTCGTTGGTTTTGGTTAGGCAGGTTGAACTGAGAAAAGTAGGCCGCAATACCAGATTCAAAATTATTAACGTAGTCTACAAAGAATGCACTAGTTGCATAAGACATAAAACCCTAATTTTGAGTCATTAAAATTTCATTAAGGTGGCCCATCCCGCTCATCTCCCCATACAAAAGGGGAAAGAAGATCACGCCCATATTTCGTGTCAGAGATCCAAAATTTTGCCCAAAATAGCTTTATTTGATCGAACTAGATGTCTGATGACCATTGGCATTGTAAAGTTGTGTTTAGTTTCTAAGTTATAAGGTCCAAAAGTTCGAATTTTTCGCGCGTTTTATACAATAATTTTGGATGTGGATTATGCTATGATAAAATAAGAACATCTTAAAAATATTAGTCATCAGACATAGCTCATGTAATCAAGATTCATAATCTATTTGGTTTTTGTTAGATTTTGGACTACAGCGGTCGTGGTTTACTTTTAGCTTAAGTCGTTTTGTAATTAAAATTTTCGTAAATCTTACCAAATCATACACTAGGCACATTGTCTTTTTTGTGGACATTTAGCATCTTCCTCATCACGGAACCTGTCTTTTTCTTTGAAACATAGAAGGTTCCAGAGCGCGACAGCACGGTTTTGTACCGTGCCCGCGAATGAGTTAGTCCCGCCGGGTTGGGTCACCTTAAAGATAAAAATTTCGGTATGTCAATATAGTATTATATTCACTAGATTAGATCTCATTTTAGATTGTTTTTTGGGGCAATAACAAAAAATCATACAACTAGCCCCATTGAAAATTGTAAGAGTGTGACAGTGCCGAAATAAATGAATGAGGGCCTAACCTCGACTCATGTTAACTAGAACACATTTTACAGTAATTCATGGTTTTCCTTTTTACTTCGCTTCTGCATTCAGAGGTTTCTCGCGGCCCGAGCTGTGGGCATTATTATTTTAGTCCACTCGACGTTGCAGAATTCCACCCCCCAGATTCTGACACTAAAGTTCTCTCGGCACTTGAAAAGGCTTCTTCCCATAGCCTACACTCTTGATGCTTACTGAAATAGGATGAAGTTCTGCAAAATATTCAGTTTGTGAGAGAGCAATCGAGGATTGAAACGAGTCGTATTCACTACGTATAATATTCACAACGTATAATAGTATTTTTTTCCAAAAAATTAAAACCATGCATATCGTATAATATTCACAACGTATAATGTTATACGTTGTGCATGAATAAAGTTTAAAAATAAAATCAACTCTTTGCATCATGCAGAACGTATAATAGTCACAACGTATAATATTCCTAACATGAATTCACAAAAAAAGAAAACCATGCAGAACGTATAATATGCCAAGAAGCACTGCATAAAGCGCCCTAATAACGATACACTTAAGGCTGAAATTGCTACGAATCGATATTTGCTACAATTTCGAAAGGCCTCCTTACGCTAATTGAGACGGTCGAAACGTCACGTGCGAGTATACGCTTTAATAGTATATACATAAGGGCGCTTATCGTATGAAAAGTTTTTGGATTATATGATATGCATGGTTTTCTTTTTTTGTTAAATAAAGATTATAATATTATACGTTGTGACTATTATACGTTATGCATGGAGAAATAAGTAATTTTATTTTTTAAACTTCTTCATGCACTACGTATAAAATTATACGATCTGCCGATTATACGTTGTGCATGGTTTTAAAATTTTGTTAAAATATGACATTATACGATCTGCATATTAGACGTTCTGCCGTTCCCCCATTGAAACTATGTAGTTGCGAGTCACTGCTTACGGTGTGTGAATGGATATGACTAGAGAATCACATTTGATGTAACAAAGAATTTAACTATGTTTAAAATCCGGGGTTCCTTAAGCATATGTTAAAAATATATATTACTTCCCCACATCGACGAGTGAGTTCCCTTTGTGGTCACGTTTGTTAATATTAAGGTACGAGGTTTTTAATATTCAACACCGTGAGTGAATTTAGGAAAAATCGACGAATTTACTCACTAAATAAATTTTGAAAAATCTTAAAAATAGTTTTGAATGTTTAAATCATTTGTGGGGTGAGAAATAGTTACAACAATAAAGTAATAAAAAAGGTGAAAAAATACAGATAATTCGTTATGTATGCCTCCAATTTAGTTTTAATTTTATGTTATCTCAAACATATTATGATTACGATTCTTACGAATCATAAT
This sequence comes from Incurvaria masculella, assembly GCA_946894095.1. Taxonomy (NCBI): domain Eukaryota; kingdom Metazoa; phylum Arthropoda; class Insecta; order Lepidoptera; family Incurvariidae; genus Incurvaria; species Incurvaria masculella. Next base: position 11,003,768 of record OX335641.1, on the reverse strand, counting down.
TTATTATTCAGCTGAACGTAGAACGGTAAACGTTCAGACGTTGATATTAATTTTTTTTTATTCCTAAATTTAGAAAACATAGTAAAACATTTAGAACAATAATCATCCGTAGTGTGGGGAATTGCTAAGGTAAACGACTCTCTTGCACGTCGTGGGACCCGACGTTCGGTGAGCGTGCTTACGGTGACGTAGTGTTTCAACAGTGATAGTAGAGAAAGATTGCTAATGCCATACATGTGTTGAATAGGGATAATAAAACTCCACATTCAAATTCAAAAGTTTATTTACACACCAGTACAGATTATCATCAATATCAAGAAAAGGGCAATAGTTAATTATAAAAAAATCGAAACTTTTAACTCTACTAGCGAGAAGCTGGTAAGATTTATCGTATTCTGCCACCTAAACTGGCCACATGGCCGTTTTATATGTGGCATTTTCAGTTATGCCTTTAGTGTTTATAATTGGGTATCTCTCTTAAGTTTTCAATCAATGGTTGCAATTCACATTTCAGGATACATTAAATACAAACCAATGGAATATCAATGATATTTTTTGTTTGAAATTACATTACTTATTTTTTAGTTAATAAATGTGACAAGGAAACAAGCTTAATTTAATGACGGTGTAAATAGTTCTGTAAGTGACGGACGATGGCGCTGGTTAAAAATGTCATAGTACCAGCGAAAATAAGCAGTTTTTGGCGAGTTTTGTACGCTAGCAGTCCATCCCTAACGTAGTTTGTTTGCGGTCTCGGTTGCAGCGGCGCGCGGCGACACGGAGGGCGACTCGCGCGGCTACCGCTCGGCGGAGGAGCAGGCGCGCGAGCTCGCGCGCAGCATCCGCCGCGAGGTCGCCAAGCTGGCGGACAAGTGGAACGCGCTCGTCGACCGCAGCGACGCGTGGGGCCGCCGGCTCGACGACGCCGCTCAGGTGAGTCCGCGCGCTGGAGCAGCAGCTCTCATTTGTTTTTTATCAGTACACATGTAACCGAACTCTGGTGGCTAACATCTCATCTCGTTTCGTGATATTGGTCCATCGCACCTCATTTCTTAAGGAACTAGTTATATGCAATGCACATGTAAGAACACTTACAATTTTCAGTGTCACAGAAATAAAATTTGTTTTAGCATTTAGAGCTGCGTGAATGTCACAAAAAATACTTTAAATAAAGTGGTTATGCACTAACTAATTACTTTTGTTCTAAACGTCAAACTTTTTGACGAAAAGCTAGATATCTGTATTTGATCTTTAAAATTGCAAAATGATCATCAGGCGAGGGCGAATTTCTTCCATGTCCATCAGTGACGGGACCCACAGCACGTGAACAAGTTCACGCTTGACCGATCTTTTTATATAAGTACAGCTCCCTTAATGTTGATTCTCATTCGGCATGGGCTTTCGGATTTTGTCAAAAGCTATGAACGCCGAGCCGGCCAGGCGCATGAAACTTTGGGGGAAATACCTCGGCAAAAAATTTCACAGTCTACTGACCCAATAGATGGAGACCTACGGGACCGGTTGGTTCTCATAAGAATAATGTACACAGTGTATGGTGGTATACCCTGCCTGCTGCGTGTGTGTAGAAAGTGGACGGAGGTATAGCGTCAGACAGCTCCCGAAGATCGTTATCCGTGGTACAGACGATAATGAACAGAAAGAGACCATCCCTACTGAATTTGAAGGTCTCTAAATTCTGTTATTTCTTGGGGTCATCGACAAGACATGGGCCCAACCTTTTGCCCCTCCCAGAAATGCGAATGCAATATTCCATGAAATAGCTTATCTGCGCCTTGTAGAGAATATGTTTTGGTTTGTCGTGAAGATTAACACATCCTACTGAGGACTCTCTTGCATTATCTTCGATATAGTGTCGGACATTTAGTTGAAACTGGGAGTGAGAATCAAGCCTAACAACGAGGCACTGCCTATCCTCCTCCACTCAGCCCGGCTTGCGGTCGGGTGGTGTACCTGGCTAGCGCAAGGTGCTGTGCCACTGCTACCGAGACGGACAAAATATCGAAGTGCATGATTAAAAAGTTGACGGCTGAAAGAAATGCTCGCATACTGAATGCGCCATTGTCAAAGCGGGAAGTGAGTCTTTTGTGGACTTTTTTTTCATTATTTCATATTTTTTTACACTAATTTAAAAAAAAAATTAATTAACTGCTGAAATTCCAACCTGAACGGCGTGATATTCACAACCGCAGCTAAATCATGTTTAAACTTCTAAACGTTCCCGACAGAATATCTGAGGCGGTCTCAGAGATCTGAGACTGTTCGTACTGATAACGGTTAGTGTACATGTGTACAACATGATTGTATGAATAATAATGGTGGCTAAATAATGCGTTCCCGGTTCCCGGTATGATATGCACCCGTTCGGCCTGGGGCTAGAGCAGTTTATTGCTTGTCCGGTCTCGATTGCTTCCTGCACTGATGCTGCAAAGTCCGGGACAAAACGGCTAACTTCCAACGAGCAAATGGTAAAACGTGTTCTGAATATGGCTTATAAAAAGACTAAAGTCCGAATTGTTTCCTTCGGGTACCAGCCATCAGAACTTTTGCGAATTAAATTATTTGTTTTTGAAAATGTTTAGAAATAGACTTTCTTAAAATAAAAGTTGGAGATGAGATTTTTATTGATTCTCATTCATTTTTTCTTAATCATATTTTATGCGATCCGATAATATTGGCCTAAAAATACAACTACATCCCTTCAATGCATATTAAAAACCAGGGCCTAAAACGTTTTTGATTTATAATATTAATCCCTTGTGAAGATCAATCTTTGCTTATTTTATTCAATAGCCTTACCAGCACAAGTCAAACCAACTTAAATCTAGCATGATGGCTTATAAGCACCCAACATAATGTCACTACCGTGTACAAGACAGTATAATACGAGTGCAACCGATTGCCTTGTATATCAGACAGGATAAGTTATAGAAGTGCTCCAGATAACGTACGCACGGCTGCCAGCTGGCTGCCACGCTATAAGTGTGTTCTGATCCCACAAAGGAGACTATTACTTGGGGTACATTTGTTTGAGAGACCAAAACGTTGATTGTAAAAGACATTAAGCGAATTTATCACTTCATGTGACTGTAAAAACCAGTCGCAATTTTCGTTTTAATATCGCTCGTAATTTAAGATACATCTCGAATCATTGCATCTATTACGAAAGACGCAATCCCAATCCCAGTGAGGGGATATTAAAGCGTGTCACATTGCTATTTTCCAAATACACTGACATTCTCACTTCTCGACATGAATATTTATGCAGATACGACAAGTAATGTTGTGACACAACTAGCATTAGGTGGATTAATATAATGTCATACTTTCGTCATGCAACAATGTTCGCCGACAACAATCAAGTATGGTTGTTGTAATGAAGGCGTGGCTTGGCGCGGTGCAATACTTTAGTTACAGAAATGATTGCGATATACTAAGGCTGAGATAAATAGTCGTAACAGAAACTAAGACTAACGGAAAGTAGTACTTTGTGACGTCACTTTGACACATTTTTGTATCGACGAAATCTCAAAGTAATGCAAATTGACGTCACAAAGTACTACGTTACGACTATTTATCTCAGCCTAAGACTCAAGACACACCAAGTTGGATTAAAACAGCTGTTTATAATCTATACTTTGGGATTTTTGTAACTGGACGTGGTGGAACCAGGCATACGTCAGATATCTTTACGAAATTCTTCTTCAATATGGTCTTGGTACCTTCGTTCTGTAAATATCTACAATCAATTTCGTCGTTTGAAAAGTATTTTATATTTTTTAAATGCCATGTCGCTAATGTAAAAAATATATTTGACTTAAATGTCCTTTTTTAACCGACTTTAAAAGAAAGGAGGAGGTTCTCAATTCGTCCGAATCTTTTTATTATATTTGAAATGGTGGAAGCTTTAAGAACCGCACGCTTATATCTCATTGTATCGATTTTGTATGCTAATCCATTAACAATGTTTACCACCCGTTCAATACAATCTTGTCAACGTCTGAGCTCGAATCACATATGTACATATACATACATAAGTCGGCACCACTGACTGAATCGTGCCATTGTGGGTCGGATCTCAGGCTAGGCACAATGATAGGCAATTAACTAAAATATAAACAGCCTTTATTCGAGAGCACAAAGCGTAGCGAAAGCATTTCCGATGCGTCCAGTTGTGCAATCGAGAAAGTATCGGATGAACGACTCATTGAACCTCCGAGTGCTGTATCGTGAACTATGGGAATGGATTTGTTATATAACATTTACGCCTTTTGTGTTAAGAAAGATCAATGCACCAGAAAGGCCCGCCACTCTGAATGTATTATCGTTTATGCTTTATAGTACATTTTATTTTATAGATTTTTTACACGTCATATTTTACATATTTAAGTTAAAATCGAAATAACACACGTACTTACCGATGTGGACCTTATAAATTGAAAATATACGTGCCTATGAAAAACAAAGTTGTGCCGACAACATGGTTGTAATGGGGACGCATCATAAAGTCCAAAAACCACAAGTTTCAAAACCTATATCGTCCAAAACACTTATGGAAAGCATATTTTACATTCGGTTAGGTTAGATTAGATTGTATGCATTCCATAATACACAGGAAAAATATATACTTTTGAATGTTCTGTGTTTTGGACCTTATGCTTTTGGAATGTATGAAGGCGTTGTAATGAGGCTGAGCGCAATGGAGAAGCATCGGGACTCAAGAATTGCTTTGCACTATAGCAGCTTTTTTACGTCAGGAGAACTTTCAGCTATTTCGGACTGAATATATGCATCTTATAGATGGATCGACTAGCTATATGTCATAATCTGACCGAGTGCGCTAGCATCGTTGTATTCTTGTATAATTTAACTTTATAAACGTTTTGGGTAATCATAGGATAGAAAATGTGTGAAGGTGTTGTTTTTGGACCTTGAAAAAATCCATACAATGTTACTCTAAAATGTTACATATTTAACCGTTTTTAGGGTTCCGTACCCAAAGGGTGAAAACGGAACCCTAGTCCGTCCGTCCGTCCGTCCGTCCGTCCCTCTGTCACAGGGCTGTATCTCATGAACCGTAATAGGTAGGCAGCTGCAATTTTCACAGAGTGTGTATTTATTTTGCCAATATAACAACAAATAGGTGAAATTTCAAAAATATAAAAATTTAGGGATGCCTCATAAAAAAATGTTGTTTTTTATGTGTTAAATATTTTACGACGGTACGGAATCCTTCGTGTGCGAGTCCGACTCGCACTTGGCCGGTTTTTAATCTGGAAAACATCATATTGTGGTTGTCTACATCCTGAAGGTACTTTCATGCAGCTTTAGCGGTCACCAAATGAAATGGTCGCCACTTACAAATAAAGAGCACTTTTGTTTTGAAACGTTTTGCATCGACATATTTTGTGAAACGCTTGTAAATGTGTATAACTGGGGCCATGGGCAGTCCGTATCAGTTTTTCAGCAGGCCGGCTATGGTCGCGTTGTTTCCGTATTTGCTGCTATAAATCAGTCTGCTCCCGGCTTTGTGATCGATGCCCCTGGACGCATGTATGTCCAAACATGCCAATTTTCTTACAATGAACAAAAACGTTTGAATATCACTGGCTTGAGCTACCACTGCCATCACGGACCTAACACTGTTTGCGTAAACACGGTCCATTATAGCTTCAATCGCTTTACATCTATAAATTTTGAGTTTTAGAACGACCCTCGCGGTCGGCCGGTAACCATTTTTTTATGTAACTGGACATGGATGGCTAATTACCAAACTCACCAGGCAGATATTAGCCTAACACACCACTAGGAACTAAGTGCCAGGACGATCCTTATATTTTTTTGGCTACATTGAACTGGATAGAAAACACGGACAATTTTTATTTGAGCTTCGACCATCGTTCATTCAATGCGATGGTATCAACCCGGGCGGGATTAACCCTACCACCTAGTAATAAAAGAAGGAGACCTACAGTAAAACGTGGAATCCGAACCACGGCCAGCCTCAAGGGTTGAAAATGGTCACCCGTCCAGAACCCATCGCAACCCATCCCGTATATGCTAACGATTTTCCTCTAAAACCAATTGATACGTAAAATGCAACTATGACAATTGCTGTTTGTATTTTTTTTGGAATTGGCTCATACAACGGTAAACTACCTCTTTTGGCTACCAGATGCCTTATCCCCGTCATCGTTGCCGCTTCCACGTCACGTTGGCGGGTGCTTCCGCGTAATGGTCGCAGATTTGTGAGGCGACCGCCGAAACCGCCGACTGTGTGTACACTCACTATTTAATTAAAAACGCTTGTCTGCATCGACCCCTTTTAGTTCTGTAAACAGTGTATTCATAAAGGTTTGCATCGCGCATGCGGTACATTGCCTAATCGTCCAACGTATCGATTTCATGCTAACAGACGAATGCATCCAAAAAAATATTTCTCTAAGTAGCAGCGTTGCGAAACTTTGGGACGTATTTGATACTGAGTCCGTGTCTAGGAAACGTTACATACTTTAAACGCTTTTTCAGGTTCCCAAGGTTTTGAGGTTTTTAATTTGTTTTTTGACGCTATTAATAATATAAAGTTGTCATAGTGTTGTATCTTTTCTTTTAGATTATTTCTTAAAAACATTTAGATAACTTTATTTCGTTTATCCTTTTGTTTAATATTGCATAATATTTTGTTAGCATTTTAACTTTTGAAGTTTGTAAATTATTGTGTAGAGAAACCGCTTCTCTTTTATTATGTTTATTTGTTAAATATCTGCTATTCAAGCATTTAAATTGTTCTCCTTCTTTGCCTATGTATTTAGTATTACTATGTATGCTAATGGAAACTTTGCTGGTTTAAGCTATTTTTTTTTGTTATTATTTAAAAATAAACTGTTTGTTTTCCTGAATAAAATAAAATAAAAAAATAAATTATGTTTGCAGTGATATTGTTAATACAGCTCATTTATGGGCTTTCCAAATACCACGAAACAAAAATAATTCAAATTTATTTTTTGCTTCGGAATCGCCAAATAAATATCATCGTGAATTAGAATAAGCATTCATCGGAAAAGAAATAACAATATAAATTTACTATGCACACGAAATAAATATCCCTTTGGGAGGAAGCGTTCAATCATTTACCGTAACTTGGAAGTTTCCCGGGGGGTGTCTTACCGTCTGCATCTCGGGCGGGCTAAACAAAGACAGCGAAGACATTAGCACTGTGGAAGACACCGGCAGATGATATTAGTTGCTAGTTTCGAGAATAAACAGTGCCGCTCAAAGCCGCTACACTCTGGCCAGAAATGCAAACGGAATATGTAGAAAGCTTGTCATGTGGTTATTTATGTTTTATTAAGCTGAGCACCTTTGTATCATACCTTAAATCTTGTTGCTGCTCTATTATTGAAAGATTTTATAAATATAACACAACTAAAAATTTTTCCAGATTTTTATTAACACATGAGCGTTGAATAAAAACAATATTTTGCTAAACCGATACGAATTGGTCTTATCTGTTGTTATCTGCGATATCGATCCTGGGCAAATCAGTTCAAAACTCGTCCGTTATTTCTAAGAATACACCTAAGCACATATGCATTTAATTCTTGATCTTACACCACCGTGTCTGTCTTATTTGGAGTCAATAGTAGATACGCTAGTTTTGGAGATAAAGGACTCCTTCACGCTTAAGGAAAGGTTTGCCCTATGCTGAAGAGTTCCAGCATGTTCTGGGATAATTCTCCAACTGAAATCTCCGAGACAACAAATGATGCCCCGAGGGAGTTTTCGCGTAGATCGTTCCACCCGTCCGTTTGCAACTGAACGGTAATTCAACCCCGCCTTATTTAATTTAAAATAACGAACGATAAGTACATTTAATTTGGAATGGTATGACCACGCGTTTAAGAACTTCAAGTTACATACACTTAAATTAAGTCTTACCTTGATTAAGACTTAATTTAAATTAAATTTAATATTAAGAAAATTAAGTCTTCCATGAAAAGCCGAGGTCTGGGGCCTAAAATGTAAAAAGCAACTCTTGACTATAGCACATAGTATAGCATTAATATGCAGTGCAGTAATAGCACGTGGTATAGCACATACGTTTATTTACGTATGTGCTATACCACGTGCTATTGCCGTTTCGCCGGACGGGTAGGCAATGATGATATAGCGCCATAAAGTACGATGGCAGAAACTAGTTGAAAATAAATAATTATATCAATCTACATAGCCGAAATCAGGATCGTTCTTGGCCGAAATGACCCCATCATGTGGGTGAGTGTTTGTAAATAATACTCGAAGTGTTCGCATAACTTGACTTGATTTCTCTTTATCTCCTTCGGGTAGAGCCTTAATCCACCCCCTTGCTGCCCCGACTCTGTCGACCCGACCTCCACTCTCGGATGGCAACAATGAATATTCGAGCCGCGCGCAAACACCGCTATCTGTCGCCTTAGCCTACTTTTTGGCGTACCAAACTTATTGAAGTTCATCTGGTTTAATGTTTTTCTATATGTTAGAAAAACTTTGTCCTTATTTTAAAAATGTATTTTTTTCATTCTCGATGTTCCCTTCACACATAATTATTTCGCTTACGTAACTTAGGCGTTAACTTTGGCTATTTTTTTTTTATTTACAAGTTTGTTTTGTTCCACTGTTGTTTGTGCATTAAGTGTATTAAGAAACAAAGCATTCGAATAAACTGGCAGTTCCCGCCGGTACGGGTGCCAACTGATTACGTTATACGATTTATTACGACGTACGGGTGCCGAACGTTTCGGATCAAATATTGCATCATCTCCCTGAGTAACTGTTCCTGACAAACCCTAAAATAAGTAAACCACGATATTTTCAAAACATATATTCGAATTAAGTCATATTCCAAACCAGTTTTTTTACTCACATTGCGCTTATTGGCTTTAATTACGCGCGGGGGTCAGTTGAATGTAGGCCCGATCTCGAAGAGTAGACGGAGCTGCTGGCTTCAGAAAGTGTCGAAACTATACTGCGTAGGGCAGGCGCCGATGGGTCTCGATGGATCGATCCTCCAACCTACCTCAACGTGGAAGTATTCAAACGTAATTTGAAAAAGCTCGATAACTCAGCGATAGTCCGCAAATCAGCAGGTATGGTAGCTCGCTGATCGTGGTTTCGGTTAGGTGGATTTGGCTTTCCTGAGCACAGTCGGTCTCTCAGCACAGCGACCCATACCGGTTTTCATAAAAAAACGTTAGGATTAAGTCGGCGTGGTAATTTTTCACGCAAAATGACACGGGTCTGTGTTTAACGCTTTCGTTTTATCTTCTAGTGGATAATCGTTACTAGTTAATTATTTCTCTGCATGCATTCAAGATCAATATATCTCTCCAAGCCTCGTACTCTACCTTCGACGAGTGACGCATTCCCCGTCGTGCTTGCCTTCGGGCCTGTTTGCGCGTCGCGTTTGTCGCCTCGATCGGCATCGACTGCGGGACTGAAGGCCTCGTTACTGAGCTCGTCGCCACGCCCACTTGATTCTGCATAACGCCACAGCTGCGGCCGCGACTTGTCGATAGACCGGCCGCCATTCCTCATGCCAATTTGGTCTCTTTCGTCGGTTTTGACAACGGTAACCCAAGTAAAACTAAATTAGATCTGTCCGAGTTTTTTCTACCACTTTAACCACGTGCATTTCGTTCATTCTAAAATGTGATGCAATTTTTACAGTAAAAAATACCAAATCAATTTGTATAATTTAATGTAGCCTACGTTTGCGTCGTTATTTTTGGTTTCCATGGTTTTTAGGAACGCTGGTCATACTGGTGGGGATGAGTCATAAGGTTGGAACGAAATGTTTTTCCATGGTGACATAAACTGCAGTATTGTCGGATACGTATTTGAAAATTCAATAAACTTGTACTTTGCGGCACTTTTCGCCATTCGCAGGTCTTTTTATATAGGTTTTTATTTTGTGCTGTGTTGGTTCCGGCACGTAAAAAGTTTACAATTGGGCCATAAAATGTCTTCTCTTGCATGTTGTAAAAGCCGCCTGAGGTATTCGTCGTAATTGGTAGGGTTGATTCCGCCCGGATTGTTACCATCGCATTGACTGAACGATAGTCGAAGCGGCAATACAAATTCTCCGTGTTTATAAGCAAGATCATGGCATATCACCTAGTTCCTATGTGGTGTGTTATACTAATAGCGTACCAGTTAGTGTGAAATTAGCCATTCTTAATACACGACGTGTATAAAAGGTCACCTTTAAAATGGCACTTAATCGATTCAAATAACTGGTATGTGAAATTTCTTGTAACAATTATCTTTTTAACTTTAAAATAAAATAACAGGATATCAGGCGATCGATGTGATCGATAAAATATGCCGCTTCACCTCACTACTTCCAAGTTGGGTTCTGTTGAAAAATCACTCCACTCTTGTAACTTTTTCGCCAACTCGGTCGGTGGATTTGCAACTCTATTCTATTCGCGCGCTCTCTGCGTGCACACCACGCATTTTCAGGCTCGTCATTTTGTTCGTATCGCTTTAGAATTTTGCGAAATTTTAATGCACACAAACCTAGACACAAACGTGTATCTGCAACTGAATGAGGCAATGTGATACGGATTAATTGTGCCGACAATAGTGCAGTCGTAAAAATATATGTTACTTAAACAAATTCTAATATTTGACGTATAATATCATTTTGCTACATATTATATTTGCGCCAACAGTTGAGTCCTAAAAATTTTACTGCGTGACTCAAGGACATCCATAGACTAATAGCTGAGGCACGAGGCTCTATTGTCCAGTACGTCGTAAGCACGTCAACGAATACGTTATGTATCATATACGCATTCAAATTTGAGTAGAATGCAATCAAACAGTAGCTAGCTACTCACTGGGAGGCGGCCTAGTCTAGCCTACTGTACTAGTACCTACCGTCCCAATGTATCTAAGCCATTATTATGCAAACAAGTACACTCAAAAAATTAGATTTAATTTCAAAACTGAAGGGCAAAGAGCACAGCCAATGTGAATTTCGCCAACAATTCAAGCATACAAAATATAAGTAGGTACCTGCACAATTACAGTACAGTGGTATAAAGATTTCGCGACGCATCTATCGGTCGTGCAATTCACGTTGTGGGGACTTTATTCGCTTATTTATTTGTGACCGCGGGTATTTTTATTTGTTTCGCTCTCGGGTGAAGGCAGCGGGCAACTTTTAATGAGACGACCACTTGGGGCGGCCATTGTGGCGCTGCGAGCGATCTTGGCGGGACTGTAATTTGCGTGGAAAACTGGAGCAGTATCAAGTGCCGATGGGGTAGGTTCGTGATTCTATGGCTTCATCTTTTCGGTTCTTGCTTCGGTAAATACAGTGGGCTATCGCTATAACACAGGTTTTGGGGTAAAATAGACCCGCGTTATAGGCTGCACAACATGAGCACTAGGATGTGATTCTAAGGTTTCATCTTGTTCGGTTCTTGCTTCAGTAAATACAGTGGGATCTCGCTATAATGCAGGTTATGATTGTGCTCTCGTTATAACACAGGTCTTGGGGTAAAATAAGCACTAGCATGTGATTCCACGGTTTCATCTTGTTCGGTTGTTGCTTCAGTAAATACCACGGAGGATAGAGGTAGAGAGGAGATGGTTTAAGCAAACTGGGTCTGTGTCCACCAAGTGGGTCGCTACGTCACAGCCCACGTGATAAAGAAGGCGTGGCTTAGCGACATTCGCGACATGGCGCTGGAGGTGTTAGGTTGTGGGACAATATTTTGGTCTACGGCGCAATTTTCGGCGAACAGTCCATTACACGATGAGATTTTGTGTAAAATGTTGCAAACTGTACACAGGACCAAATAATCTAAAGTTTGTAGGTGGAATTACATTTTATTTGTCAGTAAAACACCTCATATTTTATAATTTGAGTCAATATTCGAGCATTGTGTCGATGTATCGCTCTTGCTATGTGCCGATAGATGACCCGCAATCATTTTCGTTTTACGGTAAGAAATTTGATCTCATGATGCAAATTTTAATGACATTTTTAAATTAAAATTATTTGAATCCGCGTGAAAGCATAGATTTGAATTTCTAAGGTTTTTTTTATAGAAAAAACACTTAGTCAAATTTAAAAGGCGCCATCTAGTTGTAGTCTTGTAACCACTAAGAATAGCTCTCGGAATAGCTGCTTCCAGAATATCGATTCTTCCGGTAGATGGATTTCGCAAAAATGGGCGGTGCATGACCCCACCATGAAGCGATTTTCCCCCCGCTTCCCCGCACAGTGTCACCCTGCGGTCCTCAGTAATATGAGTTAAAAACATCTCCTCTCTCCCTTTATCCTCCGTGGTAAATACAGTGGGATCTTGCTATAACGCAGGTTTTGAAGTGGTATTGTTGACCCGCGTTATAGGCGGAATAGCATGAGCACTAGCATGTGATTCTACGCTTTCATTTTGTTCTCTTTTTTCTTCTTTACACGTATATATACGTTTTGGGATGGTAAAGTAGACCTGCGTTATATGCTGAACACAGCAAGCAAGGAAGGATGGAAGTCGATCGAATCTCATTCGTATGGCGGCAGCGTAGCAACCAGTTACTGTAAAAGCTCCGACTGTAGTTACATGGCTAACGAATTCGGGACTCCCAACATCGAATGTTCGTTGCACTAAATAGCGTCTTGTGAATTTTTTACGTATCAGTATTGAGCGATACCATTTTACGGTTCTTCAGGAATATTAGGGATATCCTGAGATTTCGCGATGGAACTATATTCAACCAGCATGCTTCTCCTTCGTTGTTTATTTTTTACGAATGTGCGTTTTATTTCGAATGCTAGTTACTAACTGTTAATATCTGTTTAGGCTACAGAAACTTCAGGAAGACGATGTACTCATTATTCGAAAACGAGAATCAAAGCACGATTTGTTTTATTTTTCGCCGTCCGGCTACAAATTGGTCACCTGATTATAACAACATTATTCCTTCCATCCTAGTTTAAGTGGCATATCCTGTATAGTCGTGCTCAATGGATAGACTAAATGTATTTATGTACCTTGCAGTAAATCTCTCCATACTTTACTGCGTCAATGTTTTTTGTGTCAATGTTGTCTGAAACTAAACCGCAATGACTAAATCAGTCATTGCAGGCTTGCATCATCGCCCCGCCTTCCCCGATGGTGAGGATTATGGCGTGCCGGCATAAGTGCATATGTAGGCAGAAGTGCACGCGTAGGGCGCCAATTGCGGGATAATGTATGCGTGCGCACGGCCGCAATGCGACGTATCCGGATTACGTCGCCGGTCCGTCCGTCTGTGCCGGCGTGCCCACTGTGGACATATCTAATGTTCTATATTCACAACCCCCCCTTCCTGCTTTTGACCTTTTGTCGTGAAATATATGACGTACCATCGCGCCGCATCCCCGATTCCATCCGAGATATGATAGAGCGCCGTACTGCACGATAAAGGACAATGAGTATATGTCCATACTAATCTTTAATGCACTTCCAGACTACGTAAAAAAATCTTATTCAAAAAAATATTTTAAAAATAAACTAAGGAGATTCTTACTTGATCGGCCATTTTATACAATTGATTATTTTTTTTAGAAAGTAAAAATAATAATAAGAAATCAAAATAATAAACAATTTTGTGTAATAAGGGTTAATGTGTGTATTGAAAAGAAGGAAATGTTTGTATTGTATTTAATTTAATTTAATTTACACATTCAAACATTTATTTTAATTCAATAAGTATAAATGTATTGCAACTGTAATTAGATCGTCGTACCTTTGTGATATGGTGTTACCGATGAATTTGAGATAAAAAAAATAATTTAAAAAAATCACAGCTTAGTTATTTTCATACATGCTCTACGATTACGCGTACTTCCTCTGTCTAGACATTGTACGTTCTTCTAGGCCACTCAGGCGCGACATTTACACATACTTCCGCTCTGTAAATTTGTTCTTTCATTCTTGTGTCGCTCATTAGTTTTGCATCTATTTATCATTTCAACAAACTTTTGACGATTCTCAAATAAATATTCGTCACACGTCTTCTTTGACTTCTCCGTTGGCAATGTTTCCTTAATTAAATATTTTGTAGCTGATCCGGTGCTGTGTTAGTTCCGGCACTTAAGAGTACAAGTATATAACCAGTTACATACGTAAAATAATTACAACTTTTAAATGTTTGACTCCACGTATTTAATATGTAAAGTTCTCGGTCTATGTTCTGTCGTAAATAGGAATCTCTTGATTTGTACAATTTTTTTCTTCTGAACTGTTGCAAGTCAATAGGTTTTATGTGGAAATCTTTCGCTACTAGATGCGTTTGGTGGTTAAAAAAATGACCAAACTGTTTTTGCTTGCGGCTAACGTGGTGACTGCGAGGAATTATATTTAAACTTGACTTATGTGTCTGGTCATCCGCTGCGTTCGTATTATTATCCTTTTTTATGAGTGCGCTTAAAAACCCGTCTATATTCCTATCTCTCGCAATGCGTAAAGCCGTATTTATTTGGTTGAGGCCCAAAAGAAAAGATGTAACGAGCCAGTGAACTGCAGGGAGCCCCGAGGCCGTACATCGGCGCTCGGCTCGGGGGATACACTATATAATTTGTTCTCTAATCATTTGATTTTTTTTTCAAACTATCATTTAACAAATTATACTGACTGAAATACTGATTGTATGAATCCATCTATGATTCGATATGTCTAGCATTTTTTTAAAAGTATGGCTGTTAACATTTTTGCCAATTATTTGACTAATTATTCAATAGTCCATATGAACAGTAATCCGCACCGATATTAGTTCTATTGAGGAATGGGCATTGCCCTTTCAGCATATGTAAATGCGGCTTAAGTTTTCTCTACATCAGCTATATCGGCAGAGGCATCAAAACGACCGCAAAGACGCGTTTGGCCGAACCACTGAGCCATATCCGTAAGCCCACAAAGGGTTGGCTTAAGGTGGCCCAACCCGGCGGCCTCAACTCATTTGCGGGCACGGTACAAAACCGTGCTGTTGCGCTCTGGGACCTTCTCTGTTTCTAAGAATAAGACAGGCTCCGTGATGACGAAGATGCAACCTGTCCACAAACAAGACAATGTGCATAGTGTATGATTTGGTAATATTTACGAAAATTTTAATTTCAAAACGACTTATAGCTAAAAGTAAACCACGACCGCTGTAGTCAAAAATCTAACAAAAACCAAATAGATTCTAAATCTTGTATAAATAAGCTATGTCTGATGACTAATCCTTTTAAGATCTTCTTACTTTATCATTGCGTAATCCACCTCCAAAGTTATTGTATAAAACGCGCGAAAAATCCGAACTTTCGGACGTTATAACTTGGAAACCAAACACAATTTTACAATGCCAATGGTCATCAGACATCTAGTTCAATCAAATAAAGCTATTTTGAGCAAAATTTTGGATCTCTGACAATAAATATAGGCGTGATCTTCTTTCCCCTTTTGTATGGGGAGATGAGCGGGTTGGGCCACCTTAATCCGGTGGTCGCACGCGAAACTAGAATGTGTGCTGACCGTCCGTAGAGATATTTTCAGTTGTCAGCTCGCTTCCCATTTTGATTGAATCAGACTTCGAACAAGTATTACAGATGTCGACTGTTTTTTTTTTCATCATCTTGAACCATTCTTGGGTTAATATTGAATTATAGTAGATTAAGATGTTCAATTTACTTATGAAATATACTTAGCGTGGTTGTTAACATCAAAACTTCGCACATATCAGTCAATATATTCACATCCAAAATTAAACAATCCGTGGACTGATAATACTTACAATCTTAAACTTTCGTATACAATCTTTAACTTTTACGTCAAGAATTTCATTTATTTTTCAGGAGTTTTGGTTGATCTTATTTCAGTAGTAGGCGCTAATTGAAAATGCGAAGCGGCTTATTACCGCATCCGAACGTATGCTTTAAAAATGCGTATGGTCAGTGCAAGTTTTAATTTTAAAACACAAAGGTAATAATAACATCGAATTGGGTTAAAATCGGGCTCATGCATATAATGTTTTTAATTTCCAACGAAAGTGTTTTATCGCTTCTGTGTTCTATATTTAAAACAAATTCAAAGAATTAACGTTAACACTGCCATGTAACATAGTATTCGGAGCAGAGTTCGCGCTCCGCTGGGTATTGATAGATAAAATGACAGGAGCGGCACGCGAAGAAAGACTCTTCGCCCGCCGCGTTTCCATTGGTCGAGCGGAATGAGACGGCCTCGCTCCCTGCGCTCGCGCAGACAGAATGCATTCGTGGATGATAAGCAGAAAGGGCGCGAGGGTTACTGTATATCTCACATGCGAGGGTATTCTGAATTCTCAAGCGGTGGTCGGTTTTAGCAATTTGTGACTGTTTGGCTGGGTGAATCCGTTCAATTGGTACTGATGATGATGCATGCTGACCGAAATAGAGTGTGGCGAGTTGGCCAAAGTGTGCGTTTGTTTATGACGTGTATTAAAATGCATGTGCCAGTAACTTTTCTAATTTGAATGTCTCTTTTTTAGGTAAGTCGTTTCGTTTCTTTTGTGTGACCTGTGCCAGGGTTCGGACTTCGGTAAGTTCAGTGAACGTTACTTGTAATCACTATGCTTCAAGTATTGCCCAAATCAATCTACTGTCGTGATATTACCCCAACACACCGCATTCCCAAAGGAATTTGCCTTCCTTTTATAACACGGTTAGATCTGGATTGAAAACACGAACAATGTTCCATTGCCTCTTTGACTGCATTCCTCCAATGCCCGGGCGGGAAAGGGATCTGCATGGATTCCGAACCGTGAAACTCACGTTCGTGACGAAATTCTCATGCACCAGTCCGGATTGAACCCACAACCTCTAAAATGAGAGAGGAGAGGCCTGACTAGGAACCGCTCAAGGTTGCGACATTTCACCGATAAAACACTTTGCCATTTTACTTCTGTCACTGGACATAAACACTTCTGAAAAATGTTACGGCTTTTCACGCGGCAGGTAAAGATATCTCTACCTGACTGCGGTAACCTCAAAAGTATCATACACACTTCTACCAAAGTCCACAGATAAAAAGTATCTGTTTTTTTTTTTAATAAACAAGGCGATTGAGTTATTTTTCAGAATAATAAAAGTAAAGTTAAAGGCGAGAGGGGTAGTAATGAAGAACTTGAGCCTTCATGGATGCACTCTAGTTGCATAGCGTGTAAGATAATGACTATTGATTATAATAACTTACCTTTTATTTATAATTGCATTAAGTGAATAATTGCGCAAATTTTCCCCTCCACTTAGCTCCACGCGATGTGTTATAACTTGCATGGTTATTTTCTTGCATATTTCAGATTCTTTTCTTTGTTAAAAAGTTTTCAGTCATTGATTCTGTCAAATGATTCACTGCATCATTCGACATTACCTAAGAGTGCAATAAATTAGTTTTACTTTTAATAAACAGAAATACTAATTAAACGAAACATATGAACTTAAAATCTCATAATAGAATTCAAGTTATTTGCATCCAAGTTAGAAAACAATGTACACGCATGCCGATCCGAATTAAATCTTGTACTTTGTAATTTGATTACAAATTGCTTTGTTAAAGCGGAGAGATGCCAACGGCATATACAGAACCGGGGTTGAGCATTTGAGCAATGAATCTTATAGAGAAACTTAACGACACTCCCGCCATTTGCTTTTTACTCAGAGCAGCGAATATGTAGAGATCTAGAGTAAATTGTTAGCATCTTTAAATTTGCGTTAGGTGTTAGCAGTCCCAAGTAAAACGAGGTGACGAAAATATGAGTAATTTTTCGGGGAGTTTTAAAAACCGCATTTCAAAATTAGCTATAAAGCGTTTGTAATTGCCATTTTGTACATTGATAGTTAGTATTTAATACATATATCTTCAAAATACACATTTTCCTCCTTTGTTTCTAATTTCGGAACAATAACATTGGCATAACGAATAATTTCAACGTAGTTTTGCAAAATCATCTTAACTTATTCCTTAAATTTGCGAAGTTATGACGTCGCGGTGTGGCTTTTGGCGGTGTGAGAAGCGTGTCCTCAAGGGACGTCTATCTTTCTGCGTTCTGAGGATGAAGAGCAATCTGATGAGCGAAACGTCCGCATTTCTCGCAGTAAAATGTCCGCATGACCTCTCGTTTAATGGAGTCGCGGTTTTCAGGACAATCGCTGATAGAGTTACGGTGTCAAAGTTCGAGCGAGAGATGCGGAACTGGAGCGCGATTTTATTGTTCGGTTTTATTGTTTTAGTGAGATTTCGGTTCGTCGATTCGAGTGCTATTTCTCATAGCCACGTGGAAATTTTAGTTACTTATTACTTTCAAGAATATTTTCCCTGTGTGGCAGAGGGGTGAGGCATACTACTCACCTGAAATTCCTTAATATAGCATTATTAATAAGACCTAAAATTACCTTACAATAATCCGGCTCCCAACGAACGGTACACTGAAAAAATAATCAGTAACTCTATCTGTAATACCAATAAAAACAACCATCTTGCAACGTTAAAATAGAGCCAGCTAAGTAAATCGGTCACTCTAACTGAGGGCAAACGGTTAGGGCCGAGTTCACGAAGAGACGGCTGAGTTAATCAATGTTGAAACACATCACTTTTAGTGAACCCCACGTAGTTCCTTTCATACTGTCCATACAAAGTGACGTGTTTAATCATACGTTGACGTTGATTTTAATTTTTTGTCATTTCGTGCACTCGGCCCTTAGCCTTAAACATTTAATGGTACTTTATCTTTTGACGTGTTTTTTTAACTGTGTGCAATAAACTGTTTTCTTTTACCATTTCCCTAACTGCGTGAAAACTGTTTGCTTTATTATTTTTTCCATTATTACTTACGTCTTATATTCAGTCAAAAGGTACTGGTCCAATTAAAATTCCTGTGCCTCTTGAAACTGGACAGTTGCACGCCTAATTTGTTGTCAGCCGTAATGTTCAATCAGTTAAGATAACCGTTTCAAAATCATCTGATCTGTCATACGTGTTATTGTTACCAAGCGGTACTGTTCAATCGGTTAATATAACTGTTTTATATTAACTGTTTTGGCTCATTAATAGATACTTACCGTAATATTTAATATTAATGAGATATACTTTACCATACATTACTGAATTTTACCTGTGCTAAAAGAGTAAAGGGTTGCACATATTTTAATGTTTTCAGTGTAGGAACATTCGGTTCGGATTCAGTTACGTGAATTAATTAAGTCTCGGTGACTTTTTTATATAACCGGACCCTGATGGCAAACAACTCATCTGGTTTCGTGATATTAGTCCATCACACCTCATTCCTGGAGGAACTAGCTAGGTGCAATACCAGTCCATCCCATTTATGACCACGGACGCATTAAATTATTCTAAAACATTCACAATTCTCAGCGGCACAAAAATAAAAAAATAAGGTTTTATTGCATTTAGGGCGTCGATAATGTCACAATAAGATTTTTATCTACAATAAATTATAGGGTATTGTCGCAGAAAAAGGAGTCTGTAGGTCACACGAAATTTTGTCCTGAATTCGTTTCCTCCTATTTGAAATACCAATATAGGTACACTTATGTAGTTGCGCACCAACTAATTACTTTTTGTCAAAACGTCATACTTTTCGAGAAAAAGATAGATTTTAAAAGCGCTTATTTTGTAATAAATTGTAAAATACCAGCAGTGAAGCGTACCTCGGCACATCAACACGTTCACGCTTGACCGGTTTTTATATACCCTGGTGTCAATCGTTCAAAATAGGTTTTATAAGAAACCAAGGGGTACTAGGCATTGCGTGTCATTTTTGTACGGTAATGTAAAGTCTGAATGCGTACTATAAGCGCGGCGTGCAGGGCACGGGAGCCGGGAGCCGGGCTATCTCACGCGTTAGGCGGATGGCTAATACCGTCCCGCATTAATATGCTAATCGTCCGATAGCCATCCCCGCTGGCTCCTGCGCGCCGGCGCTGTGTCACCGCGAGCTGTGGCACCGGTACTGGACTAGCTACCCTAGGGTAGCTAGTCCAGTACCAGATCTAGATCTTAGCATGGATAACGTGTCAAAGAAAATATTAAGACTTCCCAACTCTTTGATGGGCTAGAAACGGCCGTGAAAGTCACGGTCGCTTGTAGTATCCCTGTTACGTTTTACCTCGCGTCCTGCAACATTTTTTTACGGTTTGGTTTTTACTCGTGTGACATCCAAAGTGGAATAGATTTGGTACATAAGCATTGTTCGAGATCCAGGAAGATTTTACTGGTCGAATGTACACTAATAACAAATATGTCGATCAAGGACACATACATATAATTTAACAAGGATACATACATATAATTTGGTAACTTTCCCTTAGCAATGCTAAGATTGTTTGCTTTTCTCTGGGAGCAATTGTCATACTTTTCGGCTGTTTGATAAACATTAACATGATTTCTGTACATGTTAAATGGTAGACTTTATTGATACGAATAATCAAAATACTTTAAAATAATATACAGATACTTGGTATAAATTACTAACACTTATACTCTTAAATGGTACAACTTGGGGTCCTTTAAACATGGTTCCGCAGCCCCTTGGGAAAGTTCTTAATTTCCATGGGCGTCGGTCTTTTGAGGCCTACGCTAGGGCCTCGCTATAAATGAACAAAGTGTTTGAGGAACTTATTATTATAAGCGATTACTTAGCCTCTAAACATATTTTCGCTATTATCAGTCGCGTTATACGCACTACTCCATATCAACTTTCGTTCCAAGTCCGTCGCTGATATGTCACAGAGGTCGTCCTATGATGAATAGATAATGTTTTTTTCAATCACAGCTAGGAACGGCGGCGGCGCCAGGTAATCGAATAAGCGAGTCTTTAGGAGAACTAACGGATAATTCCGCGACTTGCAAGTCGTAAAAGATCGGTGTAAAGTTTTTACGCGGTGCAGTAAGTTTGGCGCACGTGTTTACGGTTTGGTCGAAGCTGTTACTAAAATAGCTGTGTCGAAAGTGTGGTAAACAAACTCGCACGCTCGGCAGTAGATATTTACACTTATCTACGTAGCCTTTTCCGTTTTTTTTAAAGAAAGCTGAAAATCATCCATAGTTTTACTATCGCGTTATTTGTCACTGTAATACGCATTTTAATTATTGTAACCTTACCTTAAGGTGGCCCAACCCGGCGGGACTAACTCATTCGCGGGCACGATACAAAACCGTGCTGTTGCGCTCTGGGACCTTCTCTTTTAAAAAAAAATATGGGCTCCGTGATGAGGAAGATGCGACATGTCCACAAAAAAGGCAATGTGCATAGTGTATGATTTGGTAAGATTTACGAAAATGTCAATTACAAAACGAATTATAGCTAAAAGTAAACCACGACCGCTGTAGTCAAAAATCTAACAAAAACCAAATAAATTATAAATCTTCGTAATTCTTACCAAATCATACACTAGTGTCAGCCTCAATGGCCCAGTGGCGCGACACTTCGGCGATCGCTCTCCGAAGTTAAGCAACGCTGGGTCCGGTCTGGTCTTGGTTGGGTGACCATTCGACCGTTGAGAGAGGCTGGCCGTGGTTCGGATTCCACGTTAAACTGTAGGTCCCCTTCCTTACTTACTAGGTGGTAGTAAGTAAGGAAGGGTACCAACCCGCCCGGGTTGGTACCATTGCATTGGATGAACGATGGTCGAAGCGGCAAAGAAAATTGTCCGTGTTTTCCATCCAGTTCAATGTAGCCGTGCAATATAAGGAAGGTCCTGGCATGGCACCTAGTTCCCATGTGGTGTGTTGGGCTAATACCATGACAGAAAGTGTTGTATTAGCCATCCATGTCCAGTCACATAAAAAAAAACGTACATTGTCTTTTTTGTAGACATGTTGCATCTTCCTCATCACGGAGCCTGTCTTTTTCTTTGAAACAGAGAAGGTCCCAGAGCACAACAGCAAGGTTTTGTACCGTGCCCGCGAATGAGTTAGTCCCGCCGGGTTGTGCCACCTTAAATAAGCTATGTCTGATGACTAATCTTTTTAAGATGTTCTTACTTTATCATCGCATAATCCACCTCCAAAGTTATTGTATAAAACGCGCGAAAAATTCTAACTTTCGGACCTTATAACACAATTTTACAATGCCAACGGTCATCAGACATCTAGTTCGATCAAATAAAGCAATTTTGAGCAAAATTTGGGATCTCTGACAAGAAATATGGGCGTGATCTTCTTTCCCCATTTGTATGGGGAGTTGAGCGGGATGGCCCACCTTAAGTACACATAATATTATACATAATACACAATTATTACCCTATCAGGTGTAATGAAACAAATACCTGTCCAAACCCATTTTATAGGCATTGCCTTCTCTCGCACCGTCTGTCTGTCATCGCGTTATTTGAGTGCTTTATAAATTATTAAACTCATAAATTCAGCTAGTTCTGACTGGAGAGTTAGCTCCGAACAAATTCGAAACGCCAACGCTCTACGATAAAATTTGCGCCTACATCCTAAATTGCGGGTTTTTCAATTGATTTAAGCTTTTCATATATTTTTCGCATTAGTTCCGATAAGGTACGGTAGTTTTATGGGTAAACCAACTCAAGGACACCATCTGCTAGAACAGTCGCAATTGAATGATTTGAAAATTTCAATGAATATGATATGTAGGTAGATTCGAAGACTTTGCTTCAAAGACATATTGAAAAACGTTCGTTCGAATAAGTATATTTTGCTCATTTAAGATCACTTTTTATCGAATTATTTCAATTTTAACCAATTTATTTTATTTCAAATTTATCAAATGGAAGGAAGAGTGAAAATCCACTGTTCTGAACTGCTTACACACTATGCGACAACTTTACAACGAGCTGTTGTTGTGTTTACCTTTACCCTAACAAACGACATCCCAAACTGCACCGACGAAAGTTGTTTTGTTAGCGCCTGTAGCGTCTACCGCAAAACTGTGGTTTCGTCGTATAGAAGACACCGTGACAACTTCCAACAACTTATGTACGAAATCTTCGTTCTCGAGTCACAATTTCACCACGATTTCGAGACTAATTTGATCAATCAAACTCCCAAGTTCAACGCCTGACTCAGGAAGTGCTCTATCTAAACTCGTAAGCGGCTCAGATTAGCTTAAGTGCTTTTTCCGCATTTTGGCGGTTTTTATAAGTTTTATTTTATTTTCTAAGTGCAGGTGGCAACTGTTAAAAGCACCGTTTAAGAATGTAACAGTAATAGTGTAAATACTGTACGTATATGTTGATTTAATACAATTTCGTATCAATAATGACGAGTGACTGAATTCACTAATTCGTTCGACATGTCCAAAGCATATTAACATACCTTTCTCTATCACTGTTGCCACATTTTATTTTAGCTAACAAATCTGGTATCTAACTGTTTCTTATACTTCCTGGGACTTTACTATACTATGACTCGACGTAGTTTCCAGCATTGCAGTTTTGCTAACTTTATCCTATATGTCAACTTTATTAGCACATCGAAATATTTTTAATTGGAAATTGTTTATGTAAAATATAGTTAATGTTTTATGACCCTAAAAGATAAAAACCATATAATTGTATTGTATTGTTTTTTGTTATTGTATTGTTTATTCATCATCCATAAACAGTACACTGCACTCGGATTTGTCATATTTTAGCATTGGCCAGTTCAGCAAAACAAAACACAGCGAAGAAGAACTGGAAAGAAACTCCGCTGTTTTTTTTTTCAACGTCCACTTAGTCTAAGTTTACAAAAGTGTTTGTCAATTATTTTAACAAAAACATAGGTAAATCACTAAATTAACATGAATACACAAAATTTACAATCCATGCCGTATGCAACAGTTCATGACAAATATCATTTTATTTGCAAAGACAATCCCCTCCAACTAATATGTTGCCAATTGGAGCAGGCCAGTCCCCACAAATAGCACCCGTTCACGAGCATCACGCCGTGCACAGCTATTACCGCTTTCAACCATATTTTAGGGAAAGAGATAACCCGAGCCAAGCGTCACCTTACGGTGACGCTTGGACCTTTAAGCGATGCCCTGCTCCAGTGGCAACACAACACTGTTAAACACTTGCACATTAGGTTTTAATAATATAACTTTTGTCATAAACTACTACTGTCAGCTGATCACAGTTACATATCCCTTTAAATGCTGCTACAGCCTGCCTACAGAAAATTAAGAGTATAATGGTTTGAGAGCAGCCCTATCAATAAAGTAATAATAGATTCCTATATGAGATTTTGACCAATACCGAGAAACTAATAATGCTTAACTAAAATAACTAAAATAATATGTTGCTATATTCCATTATGATACGGCGAACACCTATCAGGTCAATGAAATGCAGAAGGTGCACGCAAATTGTTTGAACCATTTCGAAACGAGCATAAATCTCCGATAACCAATTCCACCGGCATAGTCGCCATTATTGACCCTCGCCGTGCTCACATCCTCGAGTCTGTCGCTGCGATTTCTCTGCATTTCGACAAACCACACCGCGAGAACTACACCCATGAATTATTTAACTCCGCCGTGTTCGATGTCGTCCGCCATTTTGTCTTTTTCGCGCGCCGAATCGCTTTCGTTTCCGCGATAGGCGCGAATCCGGAACGCTGCTGACGACCGAGAGATTTGCAAATTGTCGCGCAGCGAAAAAAAAACGCCCCGACTCGAAGTCGAACGCGAGTGGCCGTTTTCGCTGAGCGTAATGAACGTACCCCAGCAGAGCGATGAAAGCGCTGAGAAGGTGAATCGAGTCATTTGCAAATTTCTGCAGTCCGAGTCTGGCGCCAGTGTCGCGGTGATAATGTAGCATCGATATTACGTTTTGATACTTAAAAGTTTAATTTCTGCCATTCGATTTAATTCCACTGCCAACTTAACAAGCTTAAGACTCGTGAAGTCACAGAAAATCTAAGATTTGAACATTTTAGGAAATGCATTCTTTATCCATTTGCCAAGGCAAACATTTGCACGGCGACTGCCATTAAAAGCGAAACCGTCTTCCAGGTCTTAACGTTTCCCTGCCCCTAAACGTTGTTGGATTTAATTAATTGTTTTATCACATGAAAAAACTTCATTCTATGTCCGTATGTATTGATTATTCTGTATTTTTCAATAAAAAAAAATCTAAAATGGACCTAAAAAAAGAAGAAATACTGTCATAGATTTATAGTTTATGTTGTAAAATTCAAAATTTCAAAAACCTAGTAAAACTTTAAGATCATGGAACCAGTAATCGCCCGTAGTATAGGGAGTTAATAGTGTAACAACTGTCTTAAGAAT
This sequence comes from Incurvaria masculella, assembly GCA_946894095.1. Classification (NCBI taxonomy): domain Eukaryota; kingdom Metazoa; phylum Arthropoda; class Insecta; order Lepidoptera; family Incurvariidae; genus Incurvaria; species Incurvaria masculella. Next base: position 10,978,439 of record OX335641.1, on the reverse strand, counting down.
CAGCAATATCGGGTACAGTGGGCAACTCACAAGCAAAATGTGAACGTACAAAATACGTTGACTTCTGGCGACACTTTTATGGGGGGACTATACATACAATGATTATTAACGTTTGTTTAGCATCTATCATTCAATTGTTATGCAACCCTACGAAAAACCAATGAAGATTCAACAACAACTTCGTTCATTTTGACTTTCAATCGGAAGTGGTAAATTTGCTTTCTCTTCCACTGTACATAACAGTTTTTGGTAATCAACGTTAAAAATGTTAACGTTGTTTCATTTGAACTGACGTAGCTCATCCAAGTTTACAATATGCTCCAATTAATCGTGCGCTCAGTGGGCGGAACGATTCAATTTAGTTAGTGGCTAATGTCATCAATTTGTTAGCGGTCGTAAATTTTACGCCAGTTTTGAATAATGTTCTGGGGAGCTTCGCTTCATTGGCTACAGCATGTTAGTTTGTTGTATACTACATATTGAAATGGCATTGTATTGTATTGGCACGCACTCATTCACTTAATATATATATATACTAGCCGAAGTTCTCAATTTAAGATGGCACAATCAGAAAGATATTCTAAATTTCGGTAACTTTTAGACCATTACAAGCATGCACTATGTCTGAAACTCTATGATAAAATCTGCATTGCAAAACCTTTTCATTCTTGGGTAGATACTTAATATTAGAATCTTCAGTGTTTCTGTAATGTTCAACCTACAAAAGCGCCGTGTCGTCCCATCCGCTTTCCGGTTTAAAGTCCATAAATTAGCGAAGTGTCAAGAGTGCGGGGGCAGACTACAGCGAGCTTCTTACAAAAACAAAATGAGATGCAAGCCGTGTAGTGCTCGCGCGCTCACCTAGTTGCCCCACTGGAACTATCTTCTCGTAGTCACCCCACGCGAAGCTTTGAAGGAATCGTAGGAGTCATGAAGCGGCTTCGGAACCACCAACGTATAGTGGAAGAGGGCCGAAAGAGCCTAAATTAATGGCCGGTCACGACATTGCAGTTTTTACCATTGTTACCTGTAAATGAAAAAGTAAAATGAATAGAATACTCGTACGAACACAGTATTTTAAATTTATTATTTACTTGAAATTACTTCACACGGGTAAACATGCGTTCTAAGAAAGGAATAAACTTACACCAGGCCAACTGCGGGTGACACCGTGACGAGCACAGTGACCTTCTGTGATTGTCACCGAACGCCACTACTACACTATTACTTATTATGGGACTTGAAGAACATGATTTAATTGCTGGAAACGCATTAATATGTAGGTATCTAGTGCAACGCGACGAGACCGTTCATCGTCGCGCGTCCGACCGGAAGTGCAATTGAACAAAGCCCACCGGGCTGGCAGGAAGTGGTCGCGGGAGCCGGCGCGTACGCATCTCTACATTATACGTACTTATTAATTAGGAACTTTGCAATGTTTTGGATAGTTACTAGATGACGGGTGTATTTTCTGTAACTCATTTGGTTTTGGATTGGGAGGCAGATATTGCAGCCTTTCTGTATCTAAAAAAAAATATGGGTCGTTTCCATAAAATCTCGCGCTCGAAGATTATGTTTTAGATTAGAAAAAACCGGCCAAGTGCGAGTCGGACTCGCACACGAATGGTGCCGTACCATCGTACAAGATTTAAAACAAAAAACCACGTTTTTGTACGAGCGCCCCCTTAAATTTTTATATTTTTTTTATTTCACCTGTTTGTTGTTATAGCGGCAAAATAAATACACACTCCGTGAAAATTTCAGCTGCCTACCTATTACGGTTTATGAGATACAGCCATGTGACAGATGGACGGACGGACGGACGGACCCTTCCTTTCTTTACATACAACGCACTTCGAGTACAATATAACAACGCCTTCCGAGCACTGCTGCGTCTGCCTCCCTGGTGCAGCGCCTCAGGTATGTTTGCGGAGCACAGAGTGGACGATTTCTATGCGCTACACCGTAAGTCGATTGGGAGTTTCAGTGCAAGGATACTGAAATCACGAAACTCTCTAGTCGCCGGTGTAGCCACGGATATGACTTGTCCTTTTTATACTTTCTGGAGCCGTAAAGTGTCTTCAGGTAACAGTTGACGCACCTTCTGAATGTTTGTTTAATTTAATTTACTGTAATTTATATGGATCTTGCATCTGAATTAAAAGAATTTATTATTATTATTATTATTATTATTTACCCATTCGTTCTCTACGTAAAATATGCTTCTTAAAACTGATTTGGCAATCGAGTCTAATATTTCGAAGTATGCGTAGGGCATCGAATGAAACATGTATGTAAAATGAGATCTACAAGGTTTAATAAAACGTTTATAGAAAGGAAGGAAGAAGAATAGGAGATGGAGAAGAGGCTAAGTTAGTTCCTGATGATTTAATTAGAGTTCGGGGCACGTGCGAGTTGGAACGAAAGTGAAATAGAAAATGTTCTCTTCCCGTCAAGTCGACCGCATTAGCATTGACCAACGATGTGAAGTCAGTACTGAGTGTCTACATCTGCAATCGTACGTATATACTTAATACCGGTCGAAACGCTTAATTTGAAACGATAAAGTTTCCTTTGGTATAAGGTTCCCGCAGGGCGAGCACCGAAATATTGCTCCGTGCGATGCACAGAATACGATCACAAGTGCGTCAAAACTGGACTGAAGGCCCAAGTCTGATTCAGTTTGAGTTTTACTATCGCTCGTTACTTTCCCTTTTTCAGAAAGAAGCAAGACACCGGAGATCAAATGATAAAACGCAATGACATTAACTCTGAAATCTTTACTTGGGCTTGCACAGTTTTGTTCACATTTCCAAACTTGAGTCGACCGTATTCCGTATTACATAGAACTCAGACCTAGGGGCTTCAATCCATTTGCAACGCATAGAAAGACTGAGTGAATATACACTTCTCAACATCGTTGAGACGTTATGGGTGCTCAGACCGCCGTCGGTCTTATTTTCAAGTTGGGAACTAAGGAATCGCTTTAAGGTGGGCCTTCCCGCTCAAGTTCCCATACAAAGGTGGAATCTTAAAAAATTAGTCATCAGACATAGCTTGTTTCATGAAAAGGTATAATCAATTTGGGTTTTGGTTAGATTTTTTATTACAGTGGTCGTGGTTTACTTTCAGATATAAGTCGTTTTGTAATTAAAATTTTCGTTATTCTTACCAAATCAAACACTATGTGCATTGTCTGATTTGTGGACATGTTGCATCGTCCTCATCACGGAGACTGTCTTTTTTTTTGAAACGGAGAAGGTCCCAGATCGCAATAAATAGCACGGTTTTGTACCGTACCCGCGAATGAGTTAGTCCCGCCGGGAAGCGCCACCTTAAGAAGTCTTCTTTCGAGTCATATTTCTCATACGAATTCTTTACACATTAACACATGTGTTCCGTACATTTTTAAATGATTCGTTTGTGTACTATTTGATTCTTAAATATATTTTTTTTTAATTTACCTCTACAGGTAATTATTTTCAGGGTACAGAACAGACTAAAAAATACGCGTACACATGATAAGAGCAAATATTATGTTTTATTCGGTGAGGAGCAAGAGCTCTGTGTATTTAGTTATGTCCAAATAGACGCACCAACGAAATTAATAATCTTTAACGTTTTTTTGAATACCGCCTTATCTCTCTTATAATATTTTTATTAAAATTTAATATAAAATATAAAACGTAGACATCTGCTTTCCATCTAACTTAATATCACTGTCTCTCCTTATTGTGGCGCTCGTTACAATGGCACTTTGTCTCTCTCGATCCTATTGTTGTTCCGCATTGAGACATGCTTACTCTACTATACCTCCTCACATATAGTTAGGTGAGGTTTGCGCAACACTAGGGAGAGGAAGCTGATTGAAATGGAGCCAAATGTCAACTGTCCGTTTTTTTTTGCTACTCGTTCCTGGAGGGTCGCCATCATTTTGTACATTGCTACATTTATTTTCTATGATTTCTTGCAAATTATCAGTTCTTGCTTATCTATAAAAGTAGTCCCTTAACCTTTTGTCAAAGTCACGTGATTTCTGATTTCTTACGGCCACCTTCTAAGGGGATGGATAAGGCCTATTTATTTTTTAACATGTCAAGTATATTTGGCCTATATTTTTCTTCTTTCAATGCACTCTATTGATATTAGAAAACTTGATTAATTTAGATATGAGTACGGATTTATAAAACAAATCTTTATATATTCAATGTGTCGCATGTCATTACTGCATAGTACTCCAGGAACTTTAGACTTAAATCAGCACTTAGAAAAACATTAAATCCGAAATGCATTTTTTTTTTCTCAGAAACGTAGTATTTCATGTGGACGTGTGTACATTAAGTTTGCAACATTTTGGGGGGCCCGGAAGATAGAAATAAAATATGAAATATGTTTAAGAAATGATATCTCCTAAACAAATATTTAGAAATGGTATTTCAAAATCGAATATGTTAACTAATTTTAAGTGTAATATAACTGTAAATTTGCAACAATTTATTATTTACGGAACTGTGTAAATATAATTTTTTTGTACTATTTCCGTAATATCTGCAAAGCAAATACTGCTAACTCAGTTTTATTTTCTGTAATATGTAAATGGCCTAAAACTCTATATTCTGTGAGAAATTCAAAATGTTGCAAAACTTAGAAGCACATTTTTTTTCAATTATAATTTTTAGATTCGAATATAAGCTAAACAAAAAATTCGAAATGCGGTTTGAATAATTCATTTTGTAGTTTTATCTTTCAATAATATGCTATCAATTTTGCAACAATACAAATCGTCCGGAAAAAGGTTCAATTAAAACATTACTATAATTACCAGTTTTCACTCGTACACGGACGTAAAGCCACTTCTCTGTGTGAGTGTAGCGCGTGTAAACATAGCTAGGAAGACTGCGGTGGGCGCGGGGGGATGGGGCCGGTCGGCTCGACAGATCCTCCCCGCCTTGCTACATATACCTAGCCGCATTTATTTTGTGTTCGTTCGGGAGCAATTTTCATGTGTAAATTGATTTACATTGTTGATAATACAGAATGGCTGCGGACATTTGCGTGGCACAGTGTCGGGTGGATTTGCCTTACACGACAGAGGTCTGGGTTCAAATCACCACAATGCACATGCACCACTATCTTTCTCTTTCTGAGTTGGATAAATGCATTTCGTTATTAATGCGAGCGGTTCCATGGTTCGGAATCCATGAAAAACTGTAGGTTCCCTTCCCGTATTAGGGGGTAGGGTTAGGCCCTCCCGGGTTGGTTCCATCATACGCATTTTACGTCCGTGTTTTCCATCCAGGTAATGTAGCCGTGCTCATTAAAGGGATGGTCCTGCCATGGCACTTATTCCATCGTAAATGCGGTGTGTTGAGCTAATATCATGACGGTGGGTGTGGTATTGGCCTTACAATTCCAGTCACATAAAAAAATAACAACCAAAAATGGTAAAATGGAATAGAAGTGATGCGATCATAATTGGCAATTACTAAGAACGTTTTGACGGGATGCCGACCGTGCCTCTATTCCTTTTATTTTTAACATTCTTAGTATGCTTACGGTATGCTGGTTTTTATCTATATTTTTATTTTGGATGATTAATTGTTCGCCTTAATAATTTCACCTTTTTACCGATTTCGCCACGCATAGTCATTATCTGAAATAACAGGAAGATTTGAACCAGAAAAAAACATTTTTTTTCAACAAATTCAACCGACGAAAAAATTATCAGAAAAGCGAAAAACATAACAAGATGTTTCGATATGACCCCGTATCGTAACAAACAAACGTAAACGTAAAACTGTTGCTCCCCTTCCTTACTTACTATGTTGTAGGGTTTATCCCGTCCGGGTTGGTACCATCACATTGAATGAACGATATGGAAGATAGCCAGTGCATGTTATGCGATGAGATCGATAAAAAACACTGTGCACATATCAACTTTAAGAATAATTGATTTTAGCTATATAGAATCGATTTTAAGGTACGGAATAGTTGTGTGGGAAAACAATTGTAATGTTAAAAAAGTATTTTCATCCTTCAAAAGAAAGTTATACGAATTATTTGTGGAGCCAAATATGATGAAAGTTGCCGACCCCTTTTCGTAAAATAAAAAATCATGACTGTAATATAATATGCATTGGAGTATATAAGAAAAACGAATACTTGGATAAAGTGAAGGAATTGCAGATATATGACTTAAGAAATAACGATAGTTTTCGACCAAAAGGCCCAAAATGTTTATTGTTTAAGAATTCATCGATTTATACTGGAGTAAAAATTTACAATCATTTACCTATTTCCTTCAAACAATTTTTAACAATAACCAATTTTTTAATAAATTTGAAAGAATATTTGTTATGTCACCCGTTTTATAATATAGAAGAATTTTTCAATAATTTTAATTGTAATTTAGAATAATTTAATATTGACATTTATGGAACCAGATATGTATTGTGAATTTTAATAATGTATTTATAATTAATTTTTATTATAAACTCTAAGATTATTAATTTATGTTATAAAATGTGCACGGCTCGCAAGGGTCACTCGTGCTAAATAAATAAAATAAATATCTTTTATTCGACCGTGAAGCAAGAACATATGAAATAAAGAAAGACCCCCGTAAAATAACTACTGTAAGAATATACTGCTACGCTGGATCCGAACCATCTAAAATACCATTCGTGGGTATTGCGTCTTCCAAGACGTAATACCCGAAAGTACCTACACATGTAACTGTCGCACGCACGTGCCACTCCCGCCCCGCACCACCCGGCGATAGCGTCCTCCGTCCGTCTCCCCATGCCGCTGCCTACTCACTCATAAAATTACAACTGATAAATGTCTGCATATGGCTGCGCAACAAATACACCTGTGAGAGCGGCACCTGTAAAACGCTTGCAGATTTAATTCATTTTTACCTTGTTTCAGACTTCTTGCGATGTTGCAAAATTAGGGAAATGTTCACAATTGATTTAAGTTAACACTGAATGACGGAAATCTTATTTCTGATTTTTTGTTTACCGTTTATAGCATTAGAAAGTTTGGATTTTAAAAAAATACTGTTCTAAGACTTGCAACATTCTAAAAACTTTACAGAATAAAGAATATAATTTTGTTTACATATTCTAAAAAGAAAGATAGCCATAGCAAGTAAGGTTCTCAGCATAGATTTTTTTTAGTAAAAACTTTTTTTTTAATATATATCCGTAATTAGTAAATTGTTGCAAATTCACCGTTACATTACGCCTTAAAAGAGTTAACAAATACATTTCTATAATACCATTTCTAAATATTTGTTTAGGAGTTATGTATTTTTTTATACATTTTGATTATTTTTTTCTCTCTTCCGGGCCCCGCTCAATGTTGCAAACTTAATGTAAGCATATAAATATGAAATTGTATATTTCTGAGAAAAAAAAAATCATTTCGGATTTCATGTGTTTCTCAAACCGTCCGGGAACGGGCCTATAGTCAGATTTGCAATATTTTAGTTATTCGCGACACAAGAAGAAATAGTGCGAAATTGCAGTCGCAGTGCTCTATATTTAGTTGCAGAAAAAAATCAACAACAGCTAGCCCAGTAATGACTATATTTTGCACAGAAAACCATAAATTACAATAAACTACTCGCTTGAATGGGATTCATATGGTGGATCGAAATGGAAAGCCTATATACCGGGTGTTAACGGAGGGGTCCAAACCTCGGTCCAAACGTTATCCAGGTAATTCCTATGGATGCTTGTAGCAAAAAAGGTAGATAACTTTTTCGTCCTCCCCATACATTTTGTGTGTAATTATTTACAAAATTACTTTTGTCCTAATCTATAGTATATAAGTACTTTACGTCCTTATAAAATGTGTCTAAACTTGATTTAAATTTGGGCTAAACAGTACTACTAATCTGTTTACTCTACGTTCTTACAAAATATATCAAAATTTCGTGACAAAGTACTACTCTTCTCTACGTACTCGAAACATTCAGTTTAAAAATATTATCTACACACACTCGGTTCACTTATGTACACACGTACATAAGTGAACTTCTCTCATGTTGGCGCATTTTGCTATGTTAGGATGCTGCTGTGGTGATGTGGTGTGCATCGTCGACTTTTCGTGTAATTCTTGCACAAAAAGCGCAAGAATGTTGTTGCGAATGCGGCGACAAAATACTTGCGTGCTACATCACTAGCGCCGGCGCACGCTTCGGTCACTCGGCCCTTATTTATGCATAGTCCCATCCATATCATCAGCTGAGTTTACGTAAGTATACAGAATGGAATTTCATACGAACCCGAAACCGTTTTCACGAAAAAGAGATGACAAATTCTATAAATAAAAGATTCTAAATAAAATTACTCCAAGTTACTAATCAATCTGAAACAGTGGACTCTTTTCCTTTGAAGATTTTTAATTAAGTCATAAGTAAAGCAGCTCAATGTAGGTAGGTCAGGTAAGGCCAAGGCCTGTCGCTTTTTTCAAGTTTCGATCGATTAAAACACAATTTCAAATTACCTTTATATTGTACTGTTGCATGTGACTTTTAAAAGTTCTTATTAATTATGTATGTATGTTCGATTTAGATAATATAAATACCTTTTCAGGATGACAAATTTGAATTGACAATAAATGTTACTTAATCAAATTGTCGAGATTCACGTGCTTCGGAAAGCTTTCGGAAAACTCAACTTACTCCATTAACATAGGTTGATTAAATAATTATCGATAATTCATGTTTTACCAGCGGCTGTGTACTCTGCACTATGTACTTAAGCAAATGATAGTGGCTATAAAGGAACTGGTCAGTGCGAAGCGAGGCGAAGTGTCCCCTTTCCTGATTTATGTCTTTTTTCTTAGCTGCATAGGTATTTCATATCCAAGGTCTCAAATTGTATTTTGGTTCCATTAATTTTAGGATTGACGTCCTATTTGTGCATGGCGCATGGCGTATGCGTTCTCGCGCCTCCTTCTCCCCTGCGCTGCGCCGCCGCCCGCGCCCGCCGGCATTTTGCTTGCATTTCGACGAGCTCGGCTAACTCAGTGTCATGGCGGCTGCTTGCGTGCGCGCATCGCGTTCGCGCCCTTTTCTCTGTCATAATAATTGTGAATCATTTCGCCGGCTCGTCGACGCGAGAGTGCGTGAAAATTTTATTGTAAATTCAATTGAGTCGTTGAATAGTGGTCGGTGAATAATGTTTTTAAATCGAATCGATAAATGACGAATCCCTGTCGGCGTGCATCGCCTGTGTTCGGATTGAAATAATGTTTTATTTACTTTTTACGGGTTTGTGCCAATGCATTAGTCAATATGTTGCTGTTCTGTGGTGCCGTTGCATTATCACATTGATAAGTTTTATTGTTGGGCGTCTCATATAAGATAAAATATAGTAGTCTTAAATATAAAGGTTTTTAGTTTATTTATATTTGAATAATGGCTATCCACTGGGGAAGTTATTGTTTTATACATGAATAATATACCTAACAACGTCACGACTTTAAACGTCATTTCTTATGTGATTCGTAACATCTAACCGTCACCATCTTATATAGTGATCATATTAGATATTCGCCTTTGTATATCCTCTTAAGTGAACAAGGGTTTGTGCCAATGTCACCACTGTTGCATGTGTAGTGAATTTAATATTTATGACGCAATCCGCGGATCAGCAGCGATCTTTATAAAAAAGACATTGAATTACTACTACATGTAGGTATGCTGGACGTACTTCAGTAGGGTAATATCGCACGAAATTAGATTATAAATATCTGATTGTCAGAAGTCTGAATGTATACAGGAAATCATAAAACGCAGCCAGTTTTCATAATCGTATCTACTTATAGAAAACTTTTACCATCCAGTTTATGAGTGTGTTCGTGCTTACTTCGTCATTAACTTTAAGTACCGCATGAAACTTCTCATTATAAAATTGCACGATCTTAGTGATGTAAGCGTTTACTGTAAAATCACTACCGATATCAATGCTCCGTAAGTAGTTTTTATAAATTTAAAATATTATCATCATCTCATAAACATTTCAACGTAAATAAAAAATGCACTCTTCGGGTCATTCAACCAGGTGAGGTTCATACATTTTTTATCCAGTTTCAATTGCACGTCCGGTTACATGTATACTTAAAGTAAGAAAATCATAGCCTCATATTCTGAGCTTAGCTTTAACTCAGTAGTCATAAAACAGCATTGACTCCTCTAAACAGACACCAGCATTGTCCTTTAGTGTTGCACAGCTGATAGCTGCCCTGAAGGCAGAACTGTGTGTGTTGCTCGCGCAGTTGGATGCATTGGTATAAGTCGTGGGACTCGCACGCTAGCCAGATACTGTTATTGTAAAATACTTTTATTTTAGATTTCTTTTATTTATTAAATCATGACGTGCAACCTTTGTCGAAAATGTTCAGTATAACATGTTTGTTAGTTGATCTGGATAATCGATCTTAAAAATAATAAACACAAGCTAATGTTTTAACCTTAAAAAACTTTACGAAATAACAAACATTTAATTGCTTGCCAATCAATAAGCGCTTTAGTTTTCATCCTCGATATAGGTGAAATAAAACACAATTCTGAAAATAATACGTTTCAACCATGAAAATCCTCACATTTTGCCGTCGTCGGACACCTCCGATTAGCCGCGCCGCGAGTCGGACTCGCAGACGAAGGGGTCCGTACCATCGTAAAAGATTTAATACAAATAGATCACGTTTTTTGTGTGAGAGCCCCCTTTAATTTTTTTTTTTATTTTACTTATTTGTTATAGCGGCAAAATAAATACACAATCTGTGAAAAATTCAGCTGTGTATCTGTTACGGTTACTGAGATACAGCCCTGTGACAGACAGACGGACGGATGGACGGACGGACGGACGGACAGCGGAGGCTTAGTAATAGGGTTCCGTTGGCACCCTTTGGGTACGGAACCCTAAAAAGCAGTCATGTCAACATACAGGGCCGTATAGTTTTGTGCGTACACTTTTCTTTTCGTACAGGTCTGCGTATATCTACTTCTCTCTTGTCGACCAATACGAGATCGATGTCGGAGCACGCGGGAGTCTTGGAGATAATGTGTCTTCTGCTCGGATAATGTTTGTACTCAATCGTCACGTATCGTAAGTAGTTACGTGAGCTCGAACGGACGATGTTCGTTAGATAAATTAGGTAACATGGAGCCGATGTGAAGAAGGCACGATCGGACTAGATTCGGTTGTTTTGCGTGCCATTGATATAGCTCTAATTGCGCCGTATATACTCGAGACCCAACAACTCCAAACTGAACGGAACTGTCTATCGTGTTTACCACGGCGAATGCTCTTCGGAGCTGCATAACGTTTTGTTCCCATTCTACCATCATAGCTCAACACGCAACAGGCAGAAAACTCCTATACACTGTCCGCATTCCGCCTATTTGAACCAACCGATCTTGTAGATCCTTTATTTCTAAGGTCGTTCAATTTGAAATTCACTCCCTGTCGAGAAACAACCTGGAGTAACCAGGGTAAGTTAACTCGCCGGGTGAATAGCAGGTTAATAGGTAAGAGAGTGATAAAACTGACGTTTAGTTGCATTTCGTAAAACGATGTGTTATTCAGCCAAGTGAACCGAAATTTACCAGCACGGTACAAAATGCAACTAAACGTCAGATTTAATCACTCTTGTCTGTCCCCCTGCAATTCACCTGCCAATTATTTACCACCCTTGGGTCCTTTAAAACGTAATGTGAAGAGATTTAAATGACCGTGAATGATAAATTTAATAAACCTGTCTATAAGTTTTAATATTAAATAAATAAAATGTGTTAAATCTGAAATATATTTTATAATACAAAAGCAAAGTTCAAATATATTCTACTATCTTTGAGATGTTCATTCTACCTACATGTAAAATCGATGTAAAGCCGTATAATAATAGCAAGATTAAATGAGTATTATGCATTTATCGGAGCTCTCATCAATTCTGCATCATGTTAGATGTTTACTGCAAAAATTATGCACATGCATTCTTGGATATTTACGCCGGTTTATTTTGGAGTTGTGGAAAATGATTTCTTATCGCTAGTGTACAAAGTTAAATTTTACAGCGCAGGCTTGGGTATGACGTTCCGGTCGTTTACCCCGATAAAAAGATCATTATGTGGGAAGATTTTGTGCGTGGATGGAGTGCCACGAAAATAAACCACGAGTGAGCGACTTGATAACTTAAGAACGGCCCGTAAGCTATGCTCCCCATACAAACGTAGTTTACTTATCATTTAAAAACAGCTGTTCCAATTAAATTGATATTTAATATCTAAAATCAGGGAACCAATATCTGTGTCTGCATGCTTTTGTTTTTTTGAAAAATCCAAACCGAATCAGATGAAAGCAAAAACAAAATCTTCATACTAATTTTATTTTATCTGTGGTTTGACTCATTATACATTTATCGAAAAAACAAAGGCATGCAGACACAGATATTTGTTGCCAGATATGTGATACCAAATATCAAGTAAATTGCTACAGTGGTTTTCAAATGATTATTAAACTACGTTTGTATGGGAGGCGAAATTTTCTGATGCTTACGGGGGCACCTTAAGTGCCGGGACAGGCAGGGGTGGACTGTGAATGAAATCCTAAATGTAGATGTCGAAGCATCATGCAGGAACGGTGCACTTCATTAAAATTTTACATACTTAACTCATTGCAGCTACAAACTGAAAAATCCTAAGCGTGTTATCAATTTCGCTATCTGTCGCTTTATAATGGCATCCGTCTAGTACGGTAAGACACTTCATGATATGTCCCTACTAGTGACTTGCACTTCACAAAGTTGCCTATACAAAGCAAAGTGGATAAGTCAGCAAGACTATTGTTCCATATGGCTGCGATTCGTGAAGAGTCTGGACTTTTCATTAAGTGCACCGTTCATTTATCTGTTACGATAAATATACTCCGAGGTGGGCTAGTGAAGTATAGAATGTTGAATATGCAGTCATACGCATTTACTTCTCAACCGTAACAAGCAATAACAAACTATGTTTATGGTTATGTGTTTATTTCTGTAATATAATTAAGTGGAATCTTATGAAACACTAGCTTAATTGTCGGTGTAACGGCGCCTCCCTTCTAAAAGTAACTGTTAATCCATCAAACTTCATAATCAGAATGTAATGAAGAAGAAGATGTAAGATGTATGAAGAAATAAGTCACTGAACAATTTAGTGGTGAAATGGATAAAAGGTGACATCGTAGGTATAGACTACACCATTATATTAAGAAAACGAGACTTTGTGAATGAAGATAATTTGAAGTAGAAATTAATCAATATTTTGAATAAGTAAATGATCGAAAGCCTGTGCTGACAGAAAAAGAAGATATATATATATTTAGAAAATAACTACACGCTTTGAACATTTGGGAAGTTCCCTCTTACAAGTCTAACTTTACATTTATGGTATGACTGAAGTGTTGGTTAAGGTGTCTGACCCCGGAAGTAATTTAATTATTTCCCAGAAGTGTATAAAATTAGCCTACTTAAAGTACGAAATAGTTTAAACTCTCAAAGATCTTCTTGGCTCGAAATGACGCAGCACGCTCCCGTTGACAAATCCAGGGCTGTAAATCTGCGAAATTACAGGAGTGGTCTCGGTTTGCAAAACAAATCGCCGGAGAAGCAAAACAGGAAGGCAAACTTAACCGCACGCTACCTCGCCGAGAAACGTCACCTCCATTGAGAGTTCAATACACTACGAATTTTACTTGCAAATGTTTCAATATTTGCTTATAAAATATTCAATGCGCGGCCTTTAAAAGAACCTGCTCCATTCAGACTGAAAAACGAGTTTACAATATTTTTGCCCAAAATTTGTTCGTTCCTAAAAATACTTTCGGCTTTATCTCAAGTCTCAGAATTCAGTGCACCGAAAGGGGATGGCTGAAAACTTAACCTTTCTTTTTAAATTTTCATATAAATCGATCCCTGACCTTTGAAACTTTCGCCATCTCATTGTCGTTGTTGTACTAGTTCATGCCTTTTTCGCTTAAAAAAGAATTATCCGCAGTAAAATCAGAAACGCATTTGACTTCCTTAATATGATTGTATTTGCCCAGTCATCACCTTATCTGCGACGGGCCATATTCGGATGCAATTAAACGCCGAGATATGCGGATTTAAAGTCGTTGTCCTCAGCATTTGCATTCTGCCCGACGATTAAAGCTTTTACGCACATTATGGCAACTGTACAAACCTCTGATTAGAGTCTTGTCACTGAGCACATCTGGTTATTTCCTGGTGTTTTTACCTTTGCGCCTTATTAGGTTCATGAATCCTAAGTTGGAAAATGTGAGTCTTACTTATAAGAAGGCAGACGATGAGGAATTCAAAGACCCGACTTGACATATACGGTTTTTTTTGTACATTTCAAAATGTCATATCGATGTCTTATTACGTTGTTTTCACTAAGGATAAGAAAGTAAGCTTCGTTTTCATCGACATTGATCATGCTTAAAAGAACCAGTTTGAAGCCAATAATGTTAAATCACACTAAAATGATGACCCAGAAGACACCGACTATAAATTGTTACCTACTTCATGGTATTGTGGACGGCCAGCCTCCACACTCAAAACATGATATATAAATACAACAAAGTAGCATCCTATAGGCATATGAAAGTTGCGTCGCGATGCCGCTTAGCGACAAGTAAAAATAATACTTTTGTTTTACGCACATCTGACTAAACATAAAATCAAGGTCATCGCAGGCTGAGGGGCGACGGGAGGGTCTGAGGTATGACCCTGAGCGACTGCGCAGGTACAACGTTCGAAAGTACTCGAATAATGCTCTGCTTAGCGACAGGTAAATAATAATAAAATAATAAGAACACGACTCACGCGCCCAAGGCCAACGCCGGGCGAGGGGTGGAGAGCGGGTACAGAGGGGAGCCGGGAGGAAAGATGAGCGGGGGAGAGGGGAGAGTGCGCATGACCACTCGAAAAATGGCGGGATTCAAAGGGAGGGGCGAGGGGGATCAGAGCCTAGAACAGAAAAGGCGCGCGCGTCCCTCGTCAGTCGGTGGCGAGCGAGTCTCTGGGGCAGTATGCCTCTATTCAGGGCTTACGGCACGTAGGTTGAATACGCGGAAGTGTTTTACTAAAGAATTTGCACCTGCAAAGTCTTTTCCCTCGTTTAGATTTTGTTTGGGGACATTGAAACGAGTCATTGAGTTTGAGAAAGTAGCAAAAGTGCAAATTTAGGAACGAGATGAGTTAGCTAAATAATCTATGTTTTCTTGCAGAGTAGGTAGATTTGCAAACAGCTTTTGTTAAAATAGAGTGAAAGAATGGACGGCACTGGACCTTGGTAAGTCTGTACATATTGTTGGGGACCACAAGCGGTAGCAAACTGCGATGAGGAGCCCCGTGTGGGGGAGGTGACGGCATATGTATTGATTGTATATCGAAGTTCGCGCGGCCTGTTAGATGTGCAAGCGCATTGGATGAAGGATTAGATATGCGGGTGTACTGCATTTTGAATTACGAATTGTATGAAGAGAGACTTTATAAAGTTCAAGGTAAGATTTTACGTGGAATAAAATCTCTGGTTATAGTGGGGGGAGGATTATTTTGTGCTCAGATATTTTGTAATATATTCAGGAAGGACCTCGCGTGTGTAATGATGGTTCGTCGACTCGGACGAGGGTTACAGGCTGCGGTTTTACATGGAATAAAATCTTGTACTACAGGAGGAGGGTTTTCTGTGTTCGAATAATGTGTACAGTATTCGAGGAGGGGGCTTCACGTGGGTATTAAAGGTCCGATGGCTCGGATGAGGGTTACAGGCTGTGGTTTTACGTGGAACAAAATCTCGCCTCACAGGAGGATGGGTTTCTGTGTTTGATTTATATGGACTATATTTAGGAAGGGCTTAGGAGTGTTTGGGTGTGAGTGAAATGAGGGAGTGCGTCAGCGCACGCTGAACCAGAAAGATATTAAATTCCTAGGATCAGTGTTAAATAGTAGGACCGGGAGTCCATAGTGGGGGCGACGGAACAGTCACGTACACCGGTTCGCTTTTTCTAGATAAAATCTATCTAGCTAGCTACAAAAGAATAAAACGATATTTCTTCACAGAAATGTTAAGGCGATGGATGTCGAGTTGTGGGAAGCATGTTTAATCCACATACTTGTGCACGCTATGTGGATTTTTGTTTGCAGTGCAGCCAGAAAACGAGGCATTACGGGACATCGGTCGGGTCTGGGATCTCTATGAGGTTCCATGCCAGATTGATTGTACCTTAAACGTAAATGTAGCATCACTAACGAACATTCCGAGAAGCTGCGGATCCTGAATTTGAGCCTCAAGTTAGATTGGGCGGTACCCCTTTATACTGAAAGGAGCCGGAACCCATTAAGACTTTCATACTCAGTCAAACTCTAGAAAACCATGAAAGAAAAATATAGTATTGACATTATCGCAAAAAAAAAAAAACACTACGATGATACAATACATACCAAATATCTCTCTGAACATAAATGACACTATGACACCGTATTTTAAATTGTTGGCATTTAGACCTGGGAGTCATGTTCCAATATAAAAATGTTCACCTCGTTTGAGAGGAAGGCGGAGGCCATACTCTGGTTCGCTCGACAACCGGCGACCAGGTTGACTATCTTAATAAATACAAAATCTGAAGGCATATCCATCTTGGATTGACCTCAGTGTACATTTCGCAGGCAACTTCCTGTTTCCCTGCTTAAATTAGTCGACAACCTTGAGGGTTTGTCATGACTGCGGATAACCGCTTATCTTGAACTGCTGTTTCTATCAGCTCTTCTGAAAGCCTTTATTGGCTTTACCACGATCTGCCAAGTGCCGGAACCGTGAAAATGTGGAGACACTCTCATGACCTACCCTGAGTCCAGGAAAGGCTTGGCAACGCGTGTGGCTAATGTCACTAGACGCGAAAATCTTTAAAGTGACTACGCTTTGGTACGTCCGGAGCAGTTCACGAAACTACCCTTATGTCCATGCATTAGTAATGGCAGATGGGAGGGTCTGAGGTATGTCCTACATTCATGTGGGCTGGTACAAGACAGATTCGTAACTATGGTCACCCGCCGTAGTTTTCCGTCACCGTTTGATCGGCTGACAAAACGAAAATTCTTGTGATACCTAATGTGTCGTACTTGACGTTGTCAGTGGACACTCAAAATATATAGTGGTCATGTTGTAAATCCAATACCCCAATTGGTATATAATGAACCACATAAACTCATACATCCCTACACGGGAATTGAGCCTTGGTGTTCAGAGGCCATATTCAGGATGGTTGGCCGCCGCTTTTTGAAGCAGAGGTCGCATATACAGCCTGAAGGCAGGAAGGCGATCATGTGGGGACGCGGGATAACAGTGCCATGGATGGACCTTGGACTGTGAGGGGCGTCACCATTACCCCATGGGGTAAAAATTTTTTTGAAGTTCTGGGCATGCTGAAATGCTCTATTCCAATCAATTCAGATTTGTGTTTGTATGTGAGAGCGCGTGTATGAGAGAGAGAGAGAGATTATGTATCAGGTTAGGATAGGGAGAAAGGAACCGATTAGAAGAACCGAAAGAGACAGACAGCTAGGTACAGGGGGAGGGCATAGCACCAATGAGGATTTGACAACAATATTCAGGAGAATACATGTTACCTAAGCAAGTAATGTAGTAAAATAACTAGATTTAACGTGAGCAAATCAGGAAACAGTAAATGGGAATATATTAGACGAATGGTTATGTAATGTAAATAATGAAAGCATATAGGACGATCACGAGCCAATGGGGAGAACAAATGGGACGAGTGGATACATGGTAAATAGGTAATTAATGTAGGATGTATCCAAGGGAAATATAAGGTACATAACTTAGGTTAGATATGTATAAGCTAATGTAGGCTAGGAGTCTATTTAAGGGGGGGTCTGGAGGTTTACAGCTGTTGCCGTGACCACAGGATGATTTGTTGACAAGGACTTGGTTATATCTTTAAGCAAATCCTACAATTAAAAAGAACCAAGGTTACTAAAGGACACAACAAATAAAATGGGTCAAATAGCGTAGTCATATTATTCGTATTTGTTCACGAAAAATAACTAAGAAAATACTTGAAGCAAAAGAATAAAAATATATAAAAGTAATAAGACGTAAAATTGTCAGCAGGGAAATAGTTAAACGCGGTTAGTCGGTTCACGGAAAAATAAAATCATGTTTGTAAACAATTCTCAACATATTACACTGTTGTTGTAATTTATTAAAGTATATTATGAAACTATGAAAAGAGATTAGGGAATATAGGATGTTTCAACAGCACGAGAGCGGTTGTGTGATTACGCCACCAGCGCATTGAATGCGTTGTGTGATCGCGCCACTAGCGCATTGGATGCGTTATGAGAGACGCGTTGATCGCGCGAGCGCGACGCCGAACGCTTACCTCTGGGAAGGCTCAGAGGTACCTACCAGGTAAATTGTTTGACTACAGTTTAGAATGTGTGAAAACTATTGCTCATGGGTTCAGAATTACTTTAAAAAAGTAGTACAAAGGTTAGTACCTTTGGAAATTGTTAATTATGTGTTCTGAAATGTTTTATCCGCAGGTAAGTCAGTATAAAATTGGTTGTGCTAATGAATTGGGTACTAAACAGTGTTATGAATTTCAGCTTAAATTAAGTTCTGTACCATTCTTCAATAATCCACTCTTATGGTGATCTCCATCTTATCTGAATGTGTTACTCTCGTACCATTAACATTTTAATAATTGTAATTACACACGCACGTTAAAGTCGGCAGAAATAAAAATAATAAAACCTTTAGTTAGGTTTAGTTACGTCTCACTACGGTAAACAATCAAGGAAGTGATATCTTTTAGGTTTCTTTAAATAGAGAACCAATTTTCCACGAACGAAAATCGGTCAAAGGAAGATTTGCATTTAGGATCGGTTGGTTCCGTTGAGCGGATAGAACTGAATAATGTCTCCTCAGGGCGAATGTTGTCTTAAGTATCTATATGAACATAGATTTCTATTTACTATAGGAAAATTACAGATTAATAGACGCAAGGATTGGCTAAAGTCAGGACCGATTATATGGGGGGCCGATTGGGGTCCGAGGGATGGCGGCAATGTTGTGGGGGCGACCAATCCTAATGAAATTATGTTTTAATTACTATTATTGACTACGCTTGCTGTAGATTTACCGTTTTACTTAAAATTATTCCGTTAAAACATTTATTAAATATTCGTACCCTGTCGAAATTATGGGGGCGACGGGCTTAACGAGCCGGGGCGTCTGATCCTCCGCTGAGTATTAGAGAGATCATGAGTCGAACACGTGGCGGAGATTGTAGAAGTATCGTGTGCGTAATATTTGTGTTGACCATTGGTCACGGGAAAGTATTGATAAAGTGCACTGGTCATATGTAATATATTAATCGAAACAAAGGTAAATAGTGGTAGGGTAAATAAGTCGTTGTGCGGAGAGGTATATTTTAAAATGAGGTATGAGCAAATTTGAACTAATAATATTTATAATATTTCGTTGATATGTAAAATTTTGGTTGTCGCATGGGGTCCGTAACGAAGACGAAGTGTGGGAGTAGGTATAATATTGGTATTAGAATGGGGTGAGTAGAAAAACATGGGAACTTAGGTTGTAAACCATCACGTAACTTAAATATTGGTTAAAACTTTTGTGAAAGCAAGGAAGGAAATAATAATTATTATAATTTGTTATTTTTATTACATTATTACATATTTTGTGGGGTTATTATAGTATTGCGAGGTAACATTGATTTGGATGGGGCGCGGGACGTTCCTTGCCGCTCCAACCGTCGTTCGTTCAGTGCGGTGGTGCCGACTCGGGGCGGGGTGAACTCGCGCGCTGAACAGCGGGTGTACATACCTATACAGTCACATGGATTGGTGGCGCGAGCGGCGGGTCACGTGGTTCGTGCGTCTTGTGTCTAGGGTCGCGGTAGGAGCGTCAAGAATGATATTATTATTGAATAACGGAACCACGCGCGCTTATTACCATTATTCTAGAGATTGCGTTGGGGTTTATTTAAAGATAGATTGATTAATTATGAATGAAGGAATGGTTATGGATGTTAGATATTGAAGAAGACAGACTCCTTGAAGGTTACGATATTCCATCGGGGTTTTGTTGTTTTACTTTGAGTTTTAAGTTGGTGTTATTTGATAGGGGAAAAATATTAGGAATAAGTGATTACAATTTTACGGGTTATAGTGCAATTACTTAGACATATTTACAACATTGAAGTGCAAGTAGCCTTGGGTGAGTGAGGAAGTTCGAGAACGGAACGAGAATTAGTAATGACTGTGAGTTTATGTGAGGGCGAGATAAACTAGCGTTAGGGTTCCGTAGAGATTGAAAAAAAAAAGGGGTGAATTTGTTGTGACAGTCTATTCCGATGAAATCTGAGATCTGAATGTTCGGGTCGCAGGTGCGTAATAGTACGAGTGTTGGACTTAGGGAGGATAATGTGATGTGTGGGTGGCTTCGCGATAACGAGTTGTGGATATTTTATTGTATGAAGGTGGGGGCGAACTTTGTGCTATGATGCGATATCATGATGTTTGGATGTTAGTCGGGGTGATGTTTGCATGTGGTTTAGCCACAAGAAGGTTGACGTCATCATCGTATACGAGAGCGAGGGGTGTGGAATGGGAAATATTTATTTTTGATGACTTAGGGATCGGTCGGTTACTGTATATAGGGGATCCCGTTGCTGACCGTGTTGATAGTGGGCGATGGTGTATTACCTTTTGGAGAAAGATATAATAATAATTTATTTAACAATTTTTTATTGATTTCTCTTAACAATAATGTTGACGGGTATTTTAAATTTAATACAATTCGGTGAATACTATTTTCGTATTTTGAGATTATTCGGACACAAATCTGAATTTATTTAGATTGACATAATATTGACGGCCAAGTATTTTGGCTTGCGTTTTGAGTATTATTGTAACGTAGTTCGAGCAGGTGTATCATGCTAGTGGTAGGGTTTTGAAAAAAAAAAATAAAGGCAAACTGGAGAAGGGGAACGCGTTGCGGTATAAATAAATATATATATATATATATATACATATACGTATGGTATTAAGTGAATGAAGGTATTGTTTATTTATCAAGGAGTGGCATTTGAAATCGTTGTTTCATTCCAATTGGGATCAATAGAATCAAGGTTATCGTTAAATATGTGTTTGATTTTAGGAGTCAGGTTAAAAAAAAAAAAAAAAAAAAAAAAAAAAATTGCGTAAGAAGATAGGGTTACATTCTGGGGGAGGGGGGGATTACGAGTGATGATGGCATAGGCTTATTTTAGCGTGTCTCTTTCCCTAGAGTTCAACTTTAGTGTAAGTGAAATAGTATTAAAAGTGTGGATAGACTTAGTGAATGGGAGCATTGAAACGGTCTTATTGTGAGGTGACGACGGGATATCTAAAAAAAAAAAAAAAAATTTTTTTTCAGAAGTAGACAGAAAAATAGCGATTGGTTTTAGCAAGTAGGGAAGTGAACTTAAATTTGAACTTGAGCAAACGTTGTTGGAAGATTACGCGGGAAATTTCGAATACTTAGTTCAGTGTGACCACGGAATTGGAAAATAGGTTAGAAGTGACAGTTGCTCCAATATTGGTGACGTACTATGACCAAAGAGTCAGTCTACGGGTATGCGGCGGTGTTTCGCGGGGCCACGGAATTGGGGAAAAGGTGGAAATGATATTTCCGCTATGGCTGAGGGGGGATCAGAGACTAGGAGGGAGTGGGGGCGATCGTATTCGGCTACATATATGTATGATAAAATGGTTATCAGATAAGGGGGGGGGGGGGGTAGAAGGATAATGGGGGTTTCGGTAAGTTAAGGGTAGAAGTGTTTAGAATGGGGGGGGGGGGGTAGAAGGATAATGGGGGTTTCGGTAAGTTAAGGGTAGAGGTGTTTAGAATGGGGGGGGGGGGTTAAAAAAAAAAAGGGGGATTAGTGTATGAGTGTGTTTGAGTGGATTCAATGGTATAGTTTTCTTTGATATTTTGTGTGATTTATTATGATTATTAAATTGATTATTGAAAGAATATTTAGGAGAGTGTGAGCCATGGGTGTGTTTGATTAGGTTTTTCTTTGCTGAGCAGTAATTGAAATATCGTAAATATAAATCACTTAGTTTTTTATTACCATAGATATGAAGCTTGAATAAGGTTCTCTGGATTATTTGATTAAATCATTCATTTATTAGACTTTGTTTTAGATTATAAATTATTAAATTTGATTTATAGTGATGATTTCACTGTGATGGTTTGTTACAAAATATTCGAGGACAACATCAAATAATTACCTTGATATTTTGATGGTTTCAGCGAGTTGCCAAGGTTGAAACTAAATAATCTGCTGATGGTAAATATACAATGAACTACATACAAATGCACTTAATAAATTGTGGTTCAAGAAATTAAATATATTTTTATTTTATTACTTTAAGCTTCAAATCAGTAAATTTCAAATCATGTAGATTTTGAAGAGGAAAGGCTTTGATGTGTTTCAACCAATATTTTCAGAACATCTTTTGTTCAATGTATTCTCTACTCGTTTGAGTTGTCTTCGATCACGATATATGTGAGATAATTTTCACATACGTTTTCCAAACGTTTGATTTATTAACGATCTATACTTCCTGCATTTTATGTTGGTGGTTTTACCAACTTTAAATTGATTCTTGGTATGGATTATGAGGTCGGCTACGATTCAATTTAACTGAATTGTAGAATACCTGTCTTGATTAAAGTAAAATGACATGGATTCTGTGGAGATCTCAATAAAATAACAAAACAAATAGAGTTCATCCACATTGCTAGTTGACCGTGTTGTCTGATGGCCAATTATGGAGATATGAGTGCCTTTTGTGTTCATGGCTTAACTAGTTCTGGAAAGTCGTTTATGAAGAAGATCCTTAGCTGAATAGCGGGTGACTTCCACCGATGGATCAGTTGTCAAGATGGGAACTTGCATACTGCAACGTGGGAAGTATTGGTTAACCTTCAAAACCACACACTCACCCGGAGTGCAACGTTGACGAGTACTACTAGTGAATTGACCATGAATACATAGGGTAAACATTGTTCATATTGTTCCCAGAGAACAACTGAAAACACCATACAATTTCAATGCGAATTTGAGGTTCGGTCATTGTGTATTTCAGACTATAAAGTTTGAATTGCTTGAATACATTAAACAACTTCCTGAACCATTCCATATTAGGGCATTGTGACCATATAATGACTGTGTTCACTAAATCAGCCCAATGTCAGAGGAAAAATGCCAGAACCACACCTATTTATTAATGGCGAGTACAGGCATTTGCAGGGTTTAGCACGCTACTGCGTGACGCTGAGATGGCAGTAAAATCCAACCCTTCATAGTTGGTATGCTCTATGTACAACACTAATCCGAAAATGACCATGTCATTCATGCAGTAACATCCAACCTTCATGGTTGGTATGCAAATAGATTCAATCAAGTTATTTGATCATATCATAAGCTTGACCTCCCTGTTGGCAGATGTAAAGTAGAGATCAGTGAATTGGATCTCTTTATACTTTGCTAAATTTTGAGCATGGAAATTTCTTCAAAATTTGTAACAACAAAGAGGAGAAAGCGATTCGAATATTTAGGCAGGTTTTCACTTGGTTGAGAGGAGGAGAACATTTGTAAATTTTCAATGGGGCTCTACTATTGGGGCCTAGCTCGAAATCGTCTTAAATTTTATAATTCTTTTAAATTTCCGCGAATTTTCATTTTATTTGTTTTTATCGAAGTTTATTGAGCAGCAATATAATAACTTCTGCTGAAATATTTGATATTTTCTTAGTTAAAGAATAAGAGAAGAATATATACAATATAGTATGGGTGAGTAATATTTTAGTTGAATACTTAGGAAACTCTATTTGAGGTTAAGTATAAATGATTGGATTAAAATTAGATTAATAATACTAGACGAACACGTGCCTTTATTAGTCATTATTATTATTATTATTAGTCTTTATTGGTAGATAGGTATAGGTAGGCTAGGTTAGGTTTAGGCTGTGGGTGATTACAGTTGGATTAGATTAGGTTAGGCTAGGTAAGATTAGGATAAATTGTGGATGTAGGTTAGGTTAACATAAGTTAAATTACTTTGAAGGAGGTTAGGTGCAGCAACAACAAACAAACTAACAAACAAACAAACAAACAAACAAAAACAAAACTAAACAAAAAACATTTTCCATATGGGAAGTTCGCAGTAGGTGGAAGGATGTTGAAGGTAATTTTGAGATGGGGGCGTGGTTGAGGTTTCCTTAATATGGAATAAAGACATTATTTTATTTTATGTTGTAACAATTGTCCTTACCTTATTGAATTAACTGCTTCCCTGCGTGTGGCATCGTGTGCCATGTGCAGTCACAGTTAATTGGGGGCGGCTGTGGACGGCCAGCCTCCACACTCAAAACATGATATATAAATACAACAAAGTAGCATCCTATAGGCATATGAAAGTTGCGTCGCGATGCCGCTTAGCGACAAGTAAAAATAATACTTTTGTTTTACGCACATCTGACTAAACATAAAATCAAGGTCATCGCAGGCTGAGGGGCGACGGGAGGGTCTGAGGTATGACCCTGAGCGACTGCGCAGGTACAACGTTCGAAAGTACTCGAATAATGCTCTGCTTAGCGACAGGTAAATAATAATAAAATAATAAGAACACGACTCACGCGCCCAAGGCCAACGCCGGGCGAGGGGTGGAGAGCGGGTACAGAGGGGAGCCGGGAGGAAAGATGAGCGGGGGAGAGGGGAGAGTGCGCATGACCACTCGAAAAATGGCGGGATTCAAAGGGAGGGGCGAGGGGGATCAGAGCCTAGAACAGAAAAGGCGCGCGCGTCCCTCGTCAGTCGGTGGCGAGCGAGTCTCTGGGGCAGTATGCCTCTATTCAGGGCTTACGGCACGTAGGTTGAATACGCGGAAGTGTTTTACTAAAGAATTTGCACCTGCAAAGTCTTTTCCCTCGTTTAGATTTTGTTTGGGGACATTGAAACGAGTCATTGAGTTTGAGAAAGTAGCAAAAGTGCAAATTTAGGAACGAGATGAGTTAGCTAAATAATCTATGTTTTCTTGCAGAGTAGGTAGATTTGCAAACAGCTTTTGTTAAAATAGAGTGAAAGAATGGACGGCACTGGACCTTGGTAAGTCTGTACATATTGTTGGGGACCACAAGCGGTAGCAAACTGCGATGAGGAGCCCCGTGTGGGGGAGGTGACGGCATATGTATTGATTGTATATCGAAGTTCGCGCGGCCTGTTAGATGTGCAAGCGCATTGGATGAAGGATTAGATATGCGGGTGTACTGCATTTTGAATTACGAATTGTATGAAGAGAGACTTTATAAAGTTCAAGGTAAGATTTTACGTGGAATAAAATCTCTGGTTATAGTGGGGGGAGGATTATTTTGTGCTCAGATATTTTGTAATATATTCAGGAAGGACCTCGCGTGTGTAATGATGGTTCGTCGACTCGGACGAGGGTTACAGGCTGCGGTTTTACATGGAATAAAATCTTGTACTACAGGAGGAGGGTTTTCTGTGTTCGAATAATGTGTACAGTATTCGAGGAGGGGGCTTCACGTGGGTATTAAAGGTCCGATGGCTCGGATGAGGGTTACAGGCTGTGGTTTTACGTGGAACAAAATCTCGCCTCACAGGAGGATGGGTTTCTGTGTTTGATTTATATGGACTATATTTAGGAAGGGCTTAGGAGTGTTTGGGTGTGAGTGAAATGAGGGAGTGCGTCAGCGCACGCTGAACCAGAAAGATATTAAATTCCTAGGATCAGTGTTAAATAGTAGGACCGGGAGTCCATAGTGGGGGCGACGGAACAGTCACGTACACCGGTTCGCTTTTTCTAGATAAAATCTATCTAGCTAGCTACAAAAGAATAAAACGATATTTCTTCACAGAAATGTTAAGGCGATGGATGTCGAGTTGTGGGAAGCATGTTTAATCCACATACTTGTGCACGCTATGTGGATTTTTGTTTGCAGTGCAGCCAGAAAACGAGGCATTACGGGACATCGGTCGGGTCTGGGATCTCTATGAGGTTCCATGCCAGATTGATTGTACCTTAAACGTAAATGTAGCATCACTAACGAACATTCCGAGAAGCTGCGGATCCTGAATTTGAGCCTCAAGTTAGATTGGGCGGTACCCCTTTATACTGAAAGGAGCCGGAACCCATTAAGACTTTCATACTCAGTCAAACTCTAGAAAACCATGAAAGAAAAATATAGTATTGACATTATCGCAAAAAAAAAAAAACACTACGATGATACAATACATACCAAATATCTCTCTGAACATAAATGACACTATGACACCGTATTTTAAATTGTTGGCATTTAGACCTGGGAGTCATGTTCCAATATAAAAATGTTCACCTCGTTTGAGAGGAAGGCGGAGGCCATACTCTGGTTCGCTCGACAACCGGCGACCAGGTTGACTATCTTAATAAATACAAAATCTGAAGGCATATCCATCTTGGATTGACCTCAGTGTACATTTCGCAGGCAACTTCCTGTTTCCCTGCTTAAATTAGTCGACAACCTTGAGGGTTTGTCATGACTGCGGATAACCGCTTATCTTGAACTGCTGTTTCTATCAGCTCTTCTGAAAGCCTTTATTGGCTTTACCACGATCTGCCAAGTGCCGGAACCGTGAAAATGTGGAGACACTCTCATGACCTACCCTGAGTCCAGGAAAGGCTTGGCAACGCGTGTGGCTAATGTCACTAGACGCGAAAATCTTTAAAGTGACTACGCTTTGGTACGTCCGGAGCAGTTCACGAAACTACCCTTATGTCCATGCATTAGTAATGGCAGATGGGAGGGTCTGAGGTATGTCCTACATTCATGTGGGCTGGTACAAGACAGATTCGTAACTATGGTCACCCGCCGTAGTTTTCCGTCACCGTTTGATCGGCTGACAAAACGAAAATTCTTGTGATACCTAATGTGTCGTACTTGACGTTGTCAGTGGACACTCAAAATATATAGTGGTCATGTTGTAAATCCAATACCCCAATTGGTATATAATGAACCACATAAACTCATACATCCCTACACGGGAATTGAGCCTTGGTGTTCAGAGGCCATATTCAGGATGGTTGGCCGCCGCTTTTTGAAGCAGAGGTCGCATATACAGCCTGAAGGCAGGAAGGCGATCATGTGGGGACGCGGGATAACAGTGCCATGGATGGACCTTGGACTGTGAGGGGCGTCACCATTACCCCATGGGGTAAAAATTTTTTTGAAGTTCTGGGCATGCTGAAATGCTCTATTCCAATCAATTCAGATTTGTGTTTGTATGTGAGAGCGCGTGTATGAGAGAGAGAGAGAGATTATGTATCAGGTTAGGATAGGGAGAAAGGAACCGATTAGAAGAACCGAAAGAGACAGACAGCTAGGTACAGGGGGAGGGCATAGCACCAATGAGGATTTGACAACAATATTCAGGAGAATACATGTTACCTAAGCAAGTAATGTAGTAAAATAACTAGATTTAACGTGAGCAAATCAGGAAACAGTAAATGGGAATATATTAGACAAATGGTTATGTAATGTAAATAATGAAAGCATATAGGACGATCACGAGCCAATGGGGAGAACAAATGGGACGAGTGGATACA
Organism: Incurvaria masculella; assembly: GCA_946894095.1. Lineage (NCBI taxonomy): Eukaryota > Metazoa > Arthropoda > Insecta > Lepidoptera > Incurvariidae > Incurvaria > Incurvaria masculella. The sequence continues at coordinate 10,950,683 of OX335641.1, read as the reverse complement.
TGGTAAATAGGTAATTAATGTAGGATGTATCCAAGGGAAATATAAGGTACATAACTTAGGTTAGATATGTATAAGCTAATGTAGGCTAGGAGTCTATTTAAGGGGGGGTCTGGAGGTTTACAGTATCCAAGTCTCCAAATTGAAAGTAACTCGCAGCTTGCGATGCGTCTAATTCTGGAAGGCGCGTGAATCAGACGCCGCGAAACAAATAAAGAGCAAAAGGAGCAAACCTCGACCTAAGGACGAATCGGCTCGGTGGGACAGCTTTGCGAGTTGACGCCTCTCGCAGGACGAGTCATTTGAGTGCATATGCTAGAGTTATTTGCTGGTTCGACCGGTGGTATCTTGTTTCTGGTAAGTAACATTCTAACTTTAATGTTATTGAAGAACAAAAGTGAATAGCCATCACTCTTTTGTGAAAAGCTAAAACCATACTAAAGAAGAACAAATTGTGAGACGTTTTTTATTTTTGTTACTATTTATTTAAACGATTGTTCATATATGGTTGTCTCATCCTTTTTGGTATTCCGCATCAATGCATTAATAGATGAATACCATTTTATCTTTATACGTTGTTTGTATTTTCTTATTAGCAAAATGGCTTGTCCACTCGTAGCGCCTTATAAATGTACCGTCAAACAAAGTGTGTCGAATAATATTTAGTGAAAACATTTCTAGTTTGTATATTTGGGATTGCATAAGATTAAAAAACTATCTTTCGCATTAGAACTTTGATAGGAGTTGGATCGTTAGATATATAAGTAAAATTCAAATTATGGGTACACATCACGTGGCGAAATTGGTAGACGCAATACCCGCGAATGGTATATTTTGCTGGTTCGGGTCCAGCCTTGCAGTATATTCATAAAGTAGTTCTTTTTGTAGGGCTCTTTAAATAGTGTATCCTTGCTTCATGGTCGATTATACACATCACATTTCTTGGAAAAAGCGAGGTACTTGCTTACTACGAAAATATCTATAAACTTTTAATTATAAGTAAACGAACAATAACATTCCTATAATGCGATAAGTAATAGTCAGACTTTGTGCCCCGGTAAACTTCGCGTTTTGGCCAGTACGAGCATAAACATAGAATCTTTCTTTTGAGTAAATCGATGTTGACCTGTTTCTACTACTACGTCTGCTTCTACCCATACATGCATCTTTAATTTATTTTTATATAGTCTTATCAGGTGAATAAAATTGCACCATTCCGAAATTGAATAATGTTATTACGGTGTAAAAATGAGTGCCCACGTGTATAACACAGGATGAAAGGATAGCTGTGAAACCTATCGCCTGGTGCACTTCCATCCAATTTAGCCGTAAAAGCCACAATAATGCCTCGCGAATGGCGATGACGTGAACCAGATGCGCTCGTGATACGTTACGGAATGCGTAAGCGAACGGTCGGTTGTAGGTTAATTTCGGTTCGGGTAATAAATGTGCGCAAATGTTTGGATGCCCGCATCAGGTGAATGCGGCGTGAATTTGAACAAAATTCTTGTTTGTAGCGCATAAACCAGTTCGAGATCCTGAAATTACCCGCCATCGGCCATTACGGTTGACGCAAAACTGTTGTTGTGGTTATGGATCAATTTTAACCTCTCTCGATTATGTCCTCACTAGGTTTTCGTCATATACCATATTCATATAAATCTATTAATCTGGTGACGCCCGGTTTATATGCCAGATAGGCCTGTTGTGTCGGAATAAAATATTTTTTAGATCAACGGCGACTTATTTCCTCCTTTTAAGATCTTTTATTTAGTTCCGTAGGTAAATATAGCAAATATTAAACTTATTTAAATTTATGGACGATAACTATGGTAAATTTGTAAAAACATATTCACTTAATAGAGGAATATGACTCATGACATATAATAAATCGAGATTGAACACTGCACGTTACCAATTATTTTCCAAACATTAAGAATGTTACTACAAAATGTATTTATTTTATATTATTGATGACAAATTACGTTCAAAGAAACGAACATCAAATGGATCGCTTACAATGTGATGCAAAATAACGAGTGAAGTGAACATTGCGAAGATGATAGTGCGCGGATGTGATCATTAGTGAAGAGTGAAACACTAAACAGCGAAGATGCATCTCCAGACAGAGATTGCAACGGACATCAACTACCTGTCGTCGCCGGGCGAGAAGGCGCAGGTCTCGCCTGAGGCGGAAATGCTGTACTACGAGCTGATGAGGGCCATGGAGGAGGAGGAGATGGTGAGTGGTCAGCTGATAGTGTGCCAGGCAGTTATTCTGTGCTGCATTTTCTGATTTATATGAATTTACGTTTTAATTTTATTTAGGCGACTTTAAATATTAACAGGTATCATTTCGTTTTTTAATTTTAATGCAGTTAAAAGTAGAAAATATACATGCATTTGGTCGCCCTTAAACGAATGTATAAATTGTATTTATTGTATGGTTTTGAAAGCAATCAAATTAAATTATTTTTGCTAGCTTTTTAATTTTTCATGTTATTTTGTGAATGCAGCGCGATGTACTGATATATTGACAGTAGGTCACTTAGTTCATTTACGCACAGGTCTTAGCGATCTATGTACAGTTGATTCTATGCAACAACCTGCTACGTATAGCCGATTACAACGAATCTGCTGATGTGTATGATTACGTACAGTCAACCAAAGGTTAAAGGATACACTTCCGGTTGAATGTAAAAATGAATGGTGTTTAAATACAACCTTTGATTCAATTTTGTTAGGGTTTTGTTTACTCAGTAGCTGGTAGACATTCTTAACTATGTTTGAATCTAAACTCAACCCTATAATTGTTTCCAAAAGTGAAAGTATTTCGACTGTTCATCTTTTCATTCAACCGGATGTGTATCCTAAACTCTTTGTTCGACTGTACGTTAAATATTTTGTTTGCATTAGTTGAGTATATTATTGCCCATCTTACCCCCGTTTTCCCCACCTCCAGCTACCTGAAATTCGTAAGTTAACTTTCGGTTCAATTGCATATTTATATGGTGTAACCTAAAGGTAAATTTGGGATATATGTAGCTGGAGGTAGTGAAACCGGGTGAAATCGACCCATTCCGGACGTTGCACAAAGAATACTCACATTCCATTTCTTTATGTTAACTGACATAGATGGCTAATACCGCTCCCAGCGTCGTGATATTAGCCCAGCACACCGCATTCCTGAAGTAATGAGGTGCCATGCCAGGACCTTCCCTTTATGAGCACGGCTATATATACACACGGACAACTTTTCATTCCCGCGTCGAACATATTTTCACCCAATGCGCTGGTACCTACCCGGGAGGACTTAAACCCTACCACCTGGTAGGAGACTGGGGAGCTACAGTTTTACATAGAGTCGGAACAGCTCGCATTCGTAACGAAATGCACTTATCCAACTCAAAAAGAGAAACAAAGTATTGTATGAACAGGACAGGAATCGAACTCATGACCTGAGCGCCCCTGAGCCCGCGTAGATGCGAGCTGTATAGACAATACAACTCTGTCTCTTAAAAGTAAAGAATATTCATTGCATGCAAAGTCAGGGTCGTCGAACGCGAGGCGATGGCGAGGATCACAAATATTTGAGGGCAGACCTAATCGATGACTCAAACGTAACGCAGAAAGATAAAACCGCGATTGTCTGACAAAGGCCGTCTGTTGTATTGCATACTTGAATCGTTTTACCCAGGAACCGTTGCTTTAATGTATGCTCGTTGGCTACGTACCAAACGGATGAGGTTATCAAATATTGCGGTGATGTTTTTAAACTTGTCGAATGTGTAGCATTTCGGGGAACTTATTTTTTTCTTCTTGATTACAATATTTTTTAAACTATCCACGCTTATGCATGTACCCATACTCGTGTTCAATTTACAACATGGGCGCCTCGATAACTTGATGTTGGCTACCGTTAACCGTGGACAAATTATCTTCGAAACCAAAAGCTGCGGTTAAATTGAAAACATATCTGAGATTGATCTCGCCAGGGTCACACCGACGATATAAATTACGTGCACGAGTAACGACTGCGGGCACGCCTTTCGCAGAACTTAAAATAATGGCCAGGGACCTTCAGATACGCGTTGCGTCCTGCGCCGACACAGCGCTCTCGAGAAAGAGCTCTTTCATGTCAAGGCTCAGTGCAGGCAAACCCCAAGGTGACTTTCTCAAAGTTGTTATTGGACGTGTATTTCTGTTCGGATACGACCTGATTTTATTTATTTTGGCGACAAAATTGCGTGCTCGTTTGCATTTCAATTCTTTATGTTTTAAATATATGGCTCGAAAGAGTCGTTACTCTCTATCAATTCTCCTTACTACGGGCTATTACTGTTCACATTCTCTTAATGTCTAACCAGATTTTTGAAATTTTGGATACCAGATTTTCGAAATCTACGTCTGTATTTTTTATTTTTTTTCATGTACCTTTTAGATTGGAAAATATTGGCTAATAAACATCGGAAGAATATTTTTTACATTCATCTTCAATTCTTTTTACTGAAAAATTACAGATATTTACAAAAAAATATACTAATATCTAACAACGTTTAGAGGTAGGGAAGCGTTAGGACCTGGAAGAGATCTGTTCGCTAGATTAATGGCAGCCGCCGTGCAAAATTGTGCCTTGGCCAATGGACAAAGAATGCATTTCTTAAAATTTTCAAATCTTACATTTCCTGTGACTTCACGATATCCTTAATCACAATTAAAAACTCTCTCAACTCATTTGTGGCATAGAATTATGGAGAGCTAGATTGAACTTTGTGAACTCTTCTTAGTTGTTTTACTGAAACACTGTCGTCTGTCTACATGTGTTGTGCATAACATCATTTGACCTTTGTAACTGTGCAATAGGGAAGTGCCGAAACCTCTATTTGTTTTACATAAGCATATTTCATCCCACAATCAAAGCTGAGTCTTACTACCCTATACTCAAGGAAATGTGTGCGAGGCAGGCGTATCCGTTCGTGGTATAATCGACCGACACCACGCACGTGATGACGCGGCGGTGTTGTATTACGGACATAACTCATGTTCTCACGGTGAACACCTTTTTTAGTTTATTTTTTGTGTAATTTTACAGACACGCACATGGTGCTCGAAATAGCCGGAACGTAGGTGCGATCGTGAAGAATGTGTTTGGTTTTTAATTTCCTCTTTCCTGTGGCGTTCAGTGGAGCATGTGCATTTTTAAGCATCTCGCTAAGATTCACTTAAAACCGCCGTTTTAAAGAAGTGGGATCGGAATCGGATCTCTTTTTTTCATCCAGCACAATGGTCGAACGAGTAGCGAAGCATTACGTCTCATGGTAGGTTTTCTAAAACAGTCACTGTCTCTGAAGGAATCTTAAGAGGTCGAACATGTGTTTCCCTGATTTATTTTGTAAAGTGGGTTTCGTTAGGCCTCGCCTAAATCCTAAGAATAATAAAGATAAAATACGGGTTTTCTCTTAACTTTACTGAACAAGCTAGGCCATTAAGGGCCTCGGCCAATCCTAACGAACTTGCGGCCCTTACAATCGCGTCAGAATCGGACTAGCGGCGATCCAACAAGATACACAAGCTTATGTCAAAACATTATAAACAAAGAGAAAATCAACACTAAATTCAAAAATCCTTTTTAATATCTACATTTATTCCGATTATACCGTGCTTTGCTTTTACTCGACACTAGCAGAAATACGCAAAACTCAAGCGTGATTGCCAAAAAGGCTAATCCACCAGCCTGGTGTGGAGACTTTAAAGAAGAAGAAGTGAGCGCGGACAGCTGTCAAAAACTCAAACGGAAACTATATATCGGGTAGCAGTACAAATATCGAACACTTTATTAGTTAGTGCGGATGGTCGCTATCTCTAACTCGTGAGAAATAGTAATGTCACCAATATCAATGACCACATCGTACATAACTAAGGTTGCCATGACATAGTGCCTCACATTATGGTAAGTGGCTACCGAAAGACAAATCTCCCAATTCGTCTCCGTCGCGATTCCGAACAGGAAACGTCAAATTTGAAATTCTAATTTCGCGTCCGCCCATTGCGTGGCCGCCTGCGTGTCGGGTGCGCGCGCGCATCAGCGCACGGGAACTAGCAATTATGTGTACTTGCTACCTTTGCTGTTTCATGAAAATGCTGAAATTATCATGCGTCCGCGTGGAGATCACGCTTGGCAACACGATACGCATTAGTCTTAAATAATGTTTATTTTTATTAACGACGTTGTATGCATAAAGAAAGGAGAAGACTTCGGTTCATGAATTGATGTTATCAAACGTACTACTAAAATATATGATAGACTAAAGAGCTAAATATAAGATAAGCCACCGAATCCGCCATACATACGACCACGCCCAAAGTTGCTTCACCTAGACTATCGAATGGGAACTGGGTCTCGGGCCAGTGGGCAACTGAGGCTAGCGTCGGTTTGTTTTAAGTAAAAAGACAGCGAAAACCATGTTTTGGGTCGATTAAAATACACGAAATTTGTGAAAACAACTGGTTTCGTACAAGGGTAGAAGCCAAATCAGTGCACACCCACATTTACGTTGGTAATATATAGGATAGCTGTAATAGTAGTAACATGATACTTACACTCTCCCATTATAAGGGCTCACTTAAACCCTCTCCGAGCGACATACGCGCTGGTTTAGTCGGGTTAACGCGACGAAGAATTGAGGGTTCAGTCACAGATTACACATATTATGTGTCATCTGTCCTTCGGTGTTCAAATTAAAGTTGGATACGTTGTTCAGGTTGCACAGGTACATAAAATATCGTGACTTTTGTTAATATATTTTTACGATTGATACGAGGCGATACTGATACTCTGAAGTGATGCAAGTGATCTAGTTATTTTAGTGAAAAAGATTCCGAGTGTTTAAAGTTTTGTATTCAAAGTGAAAAATCGACTTGTAATAAAATTGTGCATTTTTGAGTCTGTTTGCAAATTGTTTGAGTAAAAGGAAAATTTGGGTTTTTGCGTCTAACTATCCACGCAACAATATTATCCGCCTATGTTAAGTAATTCATGAGAAATTCGTAATTCTTTAATTGTAATTATAATTTCTCCTATTCCCCGTTTACATTTTTCGAAATGTTGCATTCACGGAGTCGGTCGTTTGTCACCCAGAGATCGTCAACGGTCGGATATTCATAAATTACACAGACACGAGCTGTCAAAATTAACGACCCGTCCCAAGCTTAGCCTAATCTTAGACGAAAATGCACCCGACAGATTCGCAGACGACATATTTGAAATTGTACCTTAACTTATTATTAGACCACGTGCATCTGACTTGAGTGGCGTAGGACCGGATAAATATTGGTTAGGGGTTATTTTAGCCAAAACCTAAATCATATTAGTGGCATTACATTCATTGGGTAATTTTAGGTTTCTTGGATTAAACTCTACAGGAAATATATTAATCTCATTTCAGTGTTTGTTGTTCCATCATTTTTGTTGTTCACAAAAACTTAAAGTTGGCCAATCGATTTTTTTTAATAAAACTGCGATATGGATTTTATTGTGACACGTATGCAGTTTTGAAGGCTTGACCCATTTGGATTTATTAAATATGCTTCCTATCAATTAAAATGCGTTTGATTTACAAATCAGAAGTCTTCCTAAAATCTTCTGCACGTGAAAGTGATCTACCTCCATTGCTTGCGCGGCTATGGCTACGTTACGAGACTTCGAATGACGTTACGTTACGTACCGTGCCACAATGAGGAGTAAAGGGACATGATCCGTTTATCTTCGACTGCACACGACTGCGTGTCGTCGCGCATCCTGCAACAGTAGTTACTACCTAACATATTTAGGCGCCATATACATATAAAGACGTTCATTAAACTATCCCTATTACAGATATAGCATGCTCTTTGTTCAGTCTGCGAGTTGGTAAGCGGTACATTAATGATTGCAATAATTTTACACGCCATATAAATTCAAGTTATTCAATGATATCTAGAATGCGCGATTATCTGAAACTAAAATAATACCGTAGTCAATAGGAATCATCCTACTTATATAAATTTACGTCTGCGAAATCCTCACAACTGTACTATTCTGTGAAATATATTGTATTACGCCGAGGTAAATATACTTGCTTAGGTTAGGTTAGGTTCTGGATTTCTCGTTCTGGGTCTAGGTCTAAGTCTTTATCTATCTCTATAGGTCTAGGATTCTGGCAAACCGAATACTTTAAAGATAATGACGCCATCAAGATTTGGTTGCAGATTATAAATTATTTGAGGGTAAAAATATACCTACGCGTACACAATCAGGTCGTCTAGATAAAGAAATAAGTAAGTTTTTTTTTTAATTTACTGGGCTTATACAAGACATTTTAATTTTTATGGTAACATTTTGAAACGATATCTATAAACAAACGGTAACAAATATGTTAACAAAATTTCAAATATTTTAAAAACATATTTAATGTTATAACAACAGCCGTAATCGAAAAAACGTGGTTCTTGCGCGTTAGCGAGAAAATAAACTTACAGAGAATTGTTTAATTTCCATGGACCGATGTGCATTTCTCTCAACTGCAATGAATATTTAGCTGGCAGTTTAATAACAGTCATTGTTCGTGGAACTTCGTGCCATTGTATACTAGTTTTAGCCTTATTGTAGCAGGTCGGAAAGAAAAACGGCGGTCCTTCTTGATTTATTTATTGAGCCTTTACATTTGCCCGGTTTTACAATCACACAGCCAAAATGTAGTAAACAACAAGATGGCTTCCGGAACCGGAAGCCAATCGGAAAACGTCTAGATATGTGTTGCCAGTACCAGCATAAGGCTCTCAGGTATAATCGAATCTGTTGCTAGTCGGATGGTGTTGCAAGTGATGTCTCACAAGTTGCCAAACGTAATACTCGGCCATCCTAATTACTGCCGTGACCCACGGCGATTCTGCGTGAAGGCAGTGGCGTTTTTGTTGATCTGAAACAAAACAAATATTGGGCAGTATTTGTGTACTAAGTGCTTTCGAAGCATTCAAAAACCTAGTTGTTATACACATTTTAAGTAAACGGCACACAGCTCTGTTTATATTCGAACGCAGCATTATTATGGCACACAGTTCTGAAGAAGCAGATATGAGTTTGATTTGCGCACAGTTTTTTTTACATTAACACGCAGCTTTAAAGATAGCACACAGCTTTTATGTTAGCACACAGCTTACACGTTGGCACACAGCATTAAAGTTGGCACACAGCTTTTATTTTCGCACACAGCTTTTCGTTGGCACACAGCTTTACAGTTGGCACATAGCTTTACAGTTGGCACATAGCTTTATAGTTGGCACATAGCTTTATAGTTGGCACACAGCTTTGTATTTGGCACACAGCTTTAAAGTTGGCACACAGCTTTATAGTTGGCACACAGCTTTGTAGTTGGCACACAGCGTAACAGTCAGCACACAGCTTTATAGTTGGCACACAGCTCTTATGTTGGTGTATTCGAATAGGCTGTTCTGTAGGATGTAGTTCGACTTCAAGCTTACTCTAATTGCCCTTTTTGTAAGCACACAGGGGATTTACGTATCGATCTAGTCATGATTTTTTTGTAATAATCTCCATTTTGCTGCTCTAGGTATAGTTAGTCTATTTTTCCTATTTATGAGATTGCTCATATTTCGATGTAATGTCAGTAGTTTTTCTTTAAATAATCTATAAAACACTGCTGTGGCATTGACTACCATAAAAGGCACTTTTTTTTTTAAATCTTAAATTCCAAGAGAAGACAAAAGCCTAAAGCCACGGGGACTTGATAGTATCCTTGCTCCCAATCTAAATTTGTAAATTAGTATTTCCCTGAAAAATACTTTATTTGATCATCTATATTAGGTAGTGGATAACAATACTAAAAGATGGTACACTTTTCGTGTCGGCTCATAAAAAAAGGAAAAACTATTTCTTATTTAATTTCTAAAGATATTTGGTTTAAATTTTGCCAAAAACTTCATCAACCTAGTGCGTAGTCGTCTATGTTTTTTTTAATTTTATCAAGGTTTTTATTTACTGAAATATTAAATGCTTATCATTAAAACATTTGAAATAAACGTATGCGAAAAGAAACTGCTTTTAACAGTCATTTGCGAGAAAAACTAATTTATGAAAACATAGGAGACTAGCTACTTAAAATATATTCCGAAATATATTCCGATTTTTTTTAATAGGACATTTTTGATGTAGGAAATAGATTTTTCCTGCCTAGCTGCGCAACATCTTTGTTGGTAAATAATGGGTGTTTATATTTTTAAATGTAGTCTCTTAACCGTACGAGTATTTAAGACACGAAAATCAACGCAAAGTCGATAAGCCCCTATTTTTTTCCAAAATCACCGTGCTAGAGTAATCGAAGTTAGATTCTGACACAATTCCAGCATTAACTAGCTCCTGCACTTACTCACGCACGATGTCTTGTTCTTTTGATGATAAGTGTTAGTATTTTCATCTCAATTAAGTCTGTGGAACCTAAATAATTCGCGCTCATAGCAAAGAACCCTGAATGTATATTCAAAAATTTGTCTAACTTTATCCCTTTCGCAAGAGGGACGCTAGGGCCCGTTCGCGCAGCCGGAAAACAATTGTTGAGCGAGCTGAGTAACAGGCTGCGCGAATAGTCCGGAGACATTCGAGCCGGGTCGTTCCTCCTCCAGCGCATCGGCCTGGCAGTGCAGAGAGGGAACGCAGCAAGCGTTACCTTTCCACAGTCGTTGTCCATGGAGGAGTTTTTTTTTAATAGTTTAATGGGCACAGCTACAAGATCCAGAATGTTGAAATTTATGAGATGTATTTTATAATAAATAATGTGTGTTGGAGAATACATTTATTTTCTTCATTTGTCTAACATGTCACGTTCGAAAACTTCCAAGTTTTCCCACACCTAAGGCACAAAAAATAAATTTTAGACTCTTATCCGTACCTACTAGTGGTCCCTAATATTCTTCTTGGCCAACTTCCCGTTGTGTAATTAGCTTAGTTGCTGGCCAGTCAATGTGATAATCGCCGACCTGTTACCCGGACTTGTAATGGTATCCAGTATGAAACAAGAACATCGTCCATTCTTGGAAAAATGATCTGGTTACTAAATACAATCTTTGAACCTGTTATCTACACTAATCAGTCGTCCATGTTTGTAAAGGAATTGTGACTTTCAAAGCAATCGGATTGGTAAATAAGTAAATTCACATCAGACGAAGCAGCGTCACCTAAACTGCAATGTTTAAAGATAGTTATAGTAGGGATTCGTCTGAAAACCAGCTTCGTAGTTTTCTGCGAGAGGGCTGAGATTGATCCCATTTGTCACAAATTTAAGATACCTACAAGTGAAAATTTAGTTAAATTTTTTTTTCATTACTCTTTTGTACTTATGTGTTGTGGCAAATGAAATGTCTTATTCTTATTCTTATTATTCTTAGTTCACGTGTGTTAATGAGGGTGGCGGAATTATGAGTAATAATGAGAATAATATCCTTTCTGTTAATAATGTGTTGACTTTATATATTATGTCGTTATAAAATCAGGTTAAAGGAGATTCGAGGGCTGCTTTTCAATCGTCCATCAACTTCCACCGCTATGCACACTTAACTTAGTTATATTGACTGAGACCGATGTTTCAACATTTTGTGGGTAGGCCAATTTTACTAACCTGACTGTTAGCAATAATACTCGGCTTCCCGTATCCAAGTAAGTAATTAAAGGATGAACCTTTATGATGATGCGCTTTCTGTACAAGTCTAGGATGACATCGAAAGTTGTAAACCTCACCTCGATTTTAGCTCCATCGCCATCATTTCTTGAAGCACCATCCGCGAACCAGCAGTTAGCCACGCCTGTTACACTTCTCGCACTGTAAGTAGCTCCTGCAGGTATTGGCCTCGTGTCCCGGCTTCCTGCACATGTAGCAAATGACAGCTGCTCTCCACGTAGCAGGTGTAGTCGCAGTGTTCCCTGATAAGGTAGTGCCTTGTTCCTTGTTATTCTTATAGTTTTCGAGCAATGATAAGTAACCGTAGTATAACTCATCAGTAGTTTGGCATTTGTAGGCTTTTTCGTGTTAATTCTTAGATCTGATGGAAGTCCTCGAATAATGCATGATATAGCAGCTTCGTCGTCCAGCTTGCACCTCTTGATCATAGCCAGTTTATCATGATAATATCGCGTCATGGTTTCATCGTTCTTCTTGTGACGACTCATCATTTCTTCTAGAAGATCCGCGAAATCGACAGATCTTGGAAATGCCCGTTCTATAGCTTCCTTCCATTCGTCCCAGGTGAGATCATAAGTCTCTAAATTCTCGTACCATTCCCGGGCAGGGCCACGAAGCCGCATTTGCATTACGTACGATTTATCCGCATCGCTCCAATCATGGATGCTGCCCAATTGGTCGATTTTGTTCACCCACACCTTAACATTGGTATTCTTAGAATCGGGATCAAACTTTGGAACCAATTCCGCGTCAGCATGCGTGGTCTTTCTTTTCTTGAAAGGGGTTGGTGAAGAGTTCGTTTCGATTAACTCGGAAAAAAAATTTTTCAAGCTGTTGGCCATTTTGCTAACATCTTCACTTTTTTTTCGCGTCCGTTTGCCGAGTCCACCATGATAAGGTCCCGACATCTTGCAAGGCTGGTTTCAATCCCACTTCTGAAGTTTTAGCCTTATTGTAGCAGGTCGGAAAGAAAAACGGCGGTCCTTCTTGATTTATTTATTGAGCCTTTACATTTGCCCGGTTTTACAATCACACAGCCAAAATGTAGTAAACAACAAGATGGCTTCCGGAACCGGAAGCCAATCGGAAAACGTCTAGATATGTGTTGCCAGTACCAGCATAAGGCTCTCAGGTATAATCGAATCTGTTGCTAGTCGGATGGTGTTGCAAGTGATGTCTCACAAGTTGCCAAACGTAATACTATATTTAACATTACGAAATTTTGCACGACTCCTGGAAATTGAGGGGATTAAGATTGTTTACACTTATGCCGAACTACGTAGCTCGTTGTGTAGCACTAACTTAACGATCTATATCTTTAAAATTAATTTCAGAATTATTCAGTTGTTGCATCGAGTCGTATTCACTACGTATAATATTCACAACGTATAATAGTATTTTTTTTCCAAAAAATGAAAACCATGCATATCGTATAATATTCACAACGTATAATGTTATACGTTGTGCATGAATAAAGTTTAAAAATAAAATCAACTCTTTGCATCATGCAGAACGTATAATAGTCACAACGTATAATATGCCAAGAAGCACTGCATAAAGCGCCCTATTAACGATACATTTAAGGCTGAAATTGCTACGAATCGATATTTGCTACAATTTCGAAAGGCCACCTTACGCTAATTGAGACGGTCGAACCGTCACGTGCGAGTATACGTTTTAAAAGTATATTCATAAGGGCGCTTATCGTATGAAAAGTATTTGGATTATATGATATGCATGGTTTTCTTTTTTTGTTAAATAAAGATCATAATATTATACGTTGTGACTATTATATAATACGTTATGCATGGAGAAATAAGTAATTTTATTTTTTAAACTTCTTTATGCACTACGTATAAAATTATACGATCTGCCGATTATACGTTGTGCATGGTTTTAAAATTGAGTCGTATTCACTACGTATAATATTCACAACGTATAATTGTATACGTTGTGCATGAAGAAAGTTTAAAAGTAGAATCAACTCTTTCCATCATGCATAACGTATAATAGTCACAACGTATAATATTCCTAACGTGAATTCACAAAAAAAGAAAACCATGCAGAACGTATAATATGCCATTTAAGCACTGCATAAAGCGCCCTAATAGCGATACATTTAAGGCTGAAATCGCTACGAATCGATATTTGTTAAAGAGTAACAAGGCCACCTTACGCTAATTGAGACGGTCGAAAAGTCGCGTGCGAGTATACGCTTTAAATGTATATTCGTAAGGGCGCTTATCGTATGAAAACTTTTTGAATTATATGATATGAATGGTTTTCTTTTTTTGTTAAATAAAGATCATAATTTTATACGTTGTGACTATTATACGTTAGGCATGGAGAAATAAGTAATTTTATTTTTTAAACTTCTTCATGCACTACGTATAAAATTATACGATCTGCCGATTATACGTTGTGCATGGTTTTAAAATTTTGTTAAAATGTGATACTATACGATCTGCATATTAGACGTTCTGCCGTTCCCCCTTCGCAATGACGACAAGAGTCACGGAAAAACGTCTCTAAACATCAAGCACACGGCAACAGAAGAATATTCGTGCCCGGAGGTGCCAGACGATATGCTCAAAGGATTTCATGGCATCCCAACAAATATATCTCAACTAAAGTGGAAATAGGACGCAAATCTGCGGGCACAGACGATTTAATGTTTTAGACTTTATTGGCTGCTGCGTGAGTACAAATTTCCCCGCTAGCGGTAGAGATTTTTTCGAATCCTTCATCCGTGCAAACTTACGTTAAACTTTAATGTTCGCAAATAAAGTCCTGATTCTGATATTTTGCGTTATTTTTAAGGTTAAATTTCGAAGGAGGGCAGCGTCGCGTTCGTATTTTTTGTGGTGTATTAATTTCGACGGTTCATTCATTCGCGCTGGCCAGATGTTGCTGATGCGTCAGGCTATCGGGGACCTTTGAAAGTGTGCACACGTCGTATGTTTTAGCCTGGAAAAACGCTGACCTTGTGCAGAGTGCGAAAGTGGATCAACTAACCAGGACGAAGCAAGGTTTATTATGATATCGTCACACACCTAATATGACTAAAACAATTGTAAACCTAGGTGCCATTTAAAAAAAATTTTTCAGCTTGCAATCTGATATTTGAAAATGATTATTGAATACCCGTGGCCTATTCATTTGTGGGACACATGACTTTGGTCATGTGCCCCACAAATATATATCTATATGTATATTTCCCTCCCCTCGAGAGACATCATCGGTTTGATACTCGTCGCCGTGGACGGCTTTCTTTCTCTTCAGGTTTTGATGAGTGCATTTATAGCTGATTGTAAATTGAAAGAAGATTTAAAAATCTCGAATTAGAATTATGGAGACCGTAGATATGTAGACCGAGTCGATGACGAAAGGATGACGAAACAAAATTACAGCGCAGAAGTGAGTCATGTCGGGCGGCCAATGAGAACCTACCGCGACCAGATATATGTAGTTTTTCGTAAAGATCAGGCACCCGTAATCCTCGAGCGTGTATTATAATATGTATGTTTGTAGGGAACAAAAGAAGTAAATTTTGATCGTAGCACATCTCGTTCTATCATCACTGCCTGACCAACCGGCGTGATGATATGTCTGTAGAAACTGATGCTTGCTTCTGTAAAAGTAAACATCCTCAGGAAGCCTACAGTCCCTCCTCCCGTAGTCAATGCATCTTACTATCAAAGTGTTTAAGATATTATATAAACATTGATTCAACGCTTCACCTGCATTGAGGACATTGACTAAAAAGATTAAACATTTAGCATATTTCCATCGTCACCAAAATCGTGTGAAAAAATGTGATATGCAGGGGTGGATTAGATAACTTGACTGCACTAGGTGTATAGAAAATTGCTGGCCCCACTCTCCTCCTACATGCTTTAAACCACGATAAATTTATTGATTTATAAGAATTAAATGAAAGTTAAAAGATGCGAAAGTATGTACATGATAAGATAAGATTCGATATTGATGCTTACGAATAGTTTTTAAACATTGACGGGTTAGTGGACGCGACTGCAAAAAAACTCACCATGTTGTGCCGCCCCCGAAATTTTGCCGCCCTAGGCCGGGCCCACTCGGTCCATAGGGAAATCCGTCTCTGGTGAGATGCAAGCAGAATCCACCGTAAAGCAAGGTTCTAGTATCCGCGGCAGAGGGGGGGGGGGGGTCTCGACAATAATTTCCCGGGTACGTGTGTATCGGAGATTGCGAGAAGATAGCTGCGTGCGTGTAGAAATCGCGCGGCTGTCGAAGGCGGCGCCACCCGGCCGCGCGGCCGCCGGCCGGCTACGAGATTATCGCGATCAATTACTTCGCCCCCTCAAGCCTTATTATCGAGGCAAATCCCTCGGCCCTCCGAACTTGTCTCGATTATCGGATTTATAATCGTAAAGAACTCACTCGTTCAGCGGTTTTAGTTAACCAAGACCTAAAACCAAGGCAGTATTTATTAGATATTCTTTGACTTACGGTTGAATTGAATTCGTAAGAATTGTATCATACTTTTTTTACATATTTTATTTTATTGTTCCTCACTCGGAAACGAGTTAAAATTAAACTTTTTTTTTAATTTATAATAGGCTAATTAAGTTAAATTAAATTCCGTCCATAGCTTTTATTATACCTTGCGAAAAAGAAACACCGAAGCGGTTTTGGTTTCGTTGTCTAACATTAGACTCTTTAGTATTTGTATTGTGTTAGTGGGTTTTTGTTTCTTCGTAGTTTTTAGTTCTTTACCTTGGGCCGTTCTATTACTAGCATTTAGATATTAGTTAATACCTATCCTAACCTAACCTAACCTAACCTATAGACCGGTGAAGTAACTTTGCGGGTTCTTCTTCACTTAGTCAAATCGGCGGATCAATAAATTTGTTTTGTGTGTGAAACCCAAAAATAAAGTTACGTTTATTATAGATCTAACTTTTTTCTTCTTAAGGCGAAAAATTAGGACGGTAATATAATAACCATAACAATAACCAGAAATTGTGCACTCCACCCTTAGTCATTAATTTTTAATTAGATAGACTCATACGTGCGTGTCTTTAAAAAGTTAAAAGTACTTATACCGTACCACCTTATCCCATAATTTCCATACCAATCATACTTTTCCATTAGGTACCTATTATTTTTTTAAATAGTCGCGAGTTCACAGTTCAGAGCGAATAATACTAATGTTCTACTAAACTACAAGTGTAATGAAGATACAGTGTTTACATGGCGCTATCCTGCAGTTTTGATTACTAATAAGACATGTTTTAAAGATGCATATGAACTTTACTGTGAGGTTATTGTCTATCCTTCCCATCGCCCTGAAATGCGGGTCGCGTCGCGGAAATTAATCTCGACGGTACAACAGTTTTTTCCAGCGTTCTCGACACGAGTATTGTCTTGTCTCTATCGTCGTGCTTGAGATAGACAGAGAGGTCGCTATGAAGAGCTGGACGACGACGCTGCACGCGCGGTCAGCTCAGTCGTGGTGTTACGGTTATTATACGAAAATGGCTATAGTTTGGTAATTTCAACCGTTTCACACTGCTTCCATCCACTTCATAATATTTAGTCACAAACTCAACATTGTACTTGTCATCCACTATTTTACTCAAACATGTACGCTTAAATTATAAAACCTTAGTCCTATTATCTTCTACTTTAACGTTATAGAAGATTGATTTATGTAAATAGAAGATGATAGAAATATTAATAACTTTTTTCGTTGTTATTGTATTCATTATACTTCTTCCGCCTGCGTTCAAGTCCGATGAAAAACAGTCGATTTTTCCCGACATCTCACCCGTCAGGTAATTTACCGTGATGGTAAGAAGCTTATAATTGATAGGAAAACACAAGCTACACGTAGATTACTGCATAAACAATGTGGTTAGCAGTTCTCAAGTTATATGCGGACATATCTCGAAGCACCGACGGAGGTAATTCTTTGCGCGCCTTGCGCAGCTGATCTCTGATCTATGAGACAGGCAGAAATATACCGAACGATGGATGCATGGATTCACCTCCATGGATGGATGTTATAAGAAATGGTAATAATAATTATTTAATAACTATAATAGCCTAAAAGGGAACACATGACTCCAATAAAAAAAACTGTCGCGGCACAAATCTGATGAATATTCGGTTCGATTGATATCTGCTACAAGTTCACGATTTGCTCGCCCTGCCAAAAAGAATATTACCCAATTTCGTCCTTCGACAGCGGCATGAGGCATATCAATGAGTTCAGATCTAAGGCGCATCTCGTATGCGAGTCGCGTGGCGCCGGGCGCGACAACTAATTGTACGCTGATGCAGTCGAGGAATTCAACTGGCGTTCAATGCACCGAACATTCTATGCAATTCAAACTCTTGCATAGACAATTATTGAAAATACTTTTCATTTATTTAAATACTAAACGTAGGGTTTGCCGTCCAAAAAACTACCCAGTCAGGACCGATTAGACAAACTATAAAACGTCACACTGTTTCAGGCTTTTCTAATTAGTCCCTCTTTGCTTTGAATTGAAACATTTCTACTTTGATCGGCCTTTTTATATTTTGCTTCACTTGCCATCTTGACTTTTTTTAAGCAATAAGATTTTATACCTAAATGCACGACAGCAAAGAGGGTGTTCTTACAGCAGTACTCTATGGAGTCGCACATGTCTCTCCAATAACTCCCTGGATTCCTTCGCATCTGACAAAAGTAACTAATAAAGTAGAGTTAAATTCTGGATTATCTGAAATCTCAGAATCTTTGGGGTTTTTAAAATCTTACATCACATTAACCATCACACATGACAGCGGAATACGACTGGGATTAGATAGCTGTCACACTGGCGTAGTTTGGTGAATCAGAAACTTTTCCAATTAGAAGTCGGAATGTCCGGACTACCACCGCCTCCGCCGCTGTTCATTTCGCCTGCAATTTCGTCTGACGCTGAATTTGTCGGTGACCAATGTACACCGTACGTACTCCTTTGAAGATAATTTGTTGATTCTACGTTTCGACCGATCAAAAAATACGGCCCTTTATAACGCATATTTTGCCACCCTGACAACCTATTGGGTATTTACCGGTTTCCTGAAATCATGAAAAAGGGCAAGAAGAAAAGTCTTAAACCGCATGTAATGGTAAAATTCGAAAATCTTTTATTAGTAGTTTTATAATAACATTTAAAAAATCCCGTAGTGGACAAACATCTACATACAAAATTTTGCGGAGCCCTTGGTGCGCGACTCAGACTCGCACTTGTTGGGTTTTTTTATTTAATGGTGATAATAAACAACGAAACTCTTATCTAGACAAGATCATTTCATTCAACCGTATGTCAATCTCAAGCAAACAGAGATTCTGCATACTTGCTTTTGGATGCATGGATATACACATGTTTCTCTGCTGATTCACCATACCTTTATATGGACTGAAATGACGACGTTAAGCAGGCTCGGTCTGGCGATCCGCGGAGCGTAGGCAGCGGACACAGCTTCGATGCCTGCTTCGAGGCCGGGAGGGCGTATTTATTACAGGCATCACTTGGCGTTTGTCTGTCGCTGTACGTCAGGGGATTACAGGGAGTGTCGTGTACATTGTACAGTTGTGCAGTAAAGACAAAAACCACTTTTTACGTAAACAACGTCTTATGATTGAACGTTTAAATAAATTGACGAAAATAAAAAAAAAACTTCCGAATCAATTTCCAATTAATGAACTCATTTACATGTTCTTCATTCACAGGCGTATTTTCATAATTCCACTCTTGCTGTCATGCAGAAATATGTTTGCATGATTATGCGTGCTGTCGTGTAATCCACGGAACAGAAAAGGAAGAAGTATCTCCGCTGTATGGACAAATTGTCTATATAATCGTATGGGAAGCCGGCCACGCGTCTCGTGTGCCCACAAAGACCAAACAAGTTTCCGCCAACACGGACCCTGCAAAACGTCTGGGACTATTTTTTAAGTTTTGGTTGGGTTGGTAAAGTAGTTTTATAAAATTGGCGACAGCGGGTCTGATAGTAGGCGCGCTAGGTAACACATTTCCTTCGATGTAGTGTACTGAAGTATAAACCATACATAATTTTTCTTTTAAGAAAATTACAATGAGGAAATTGAGAAAGTTAAGTTTGTTTCCAAAAGTATACAAAAAAAAACAATAATTCTAGCTGAAAACCTACTTAATACTATTATCTGCCTAGCTGTCCATCATGTATGCATAGCCATTGCGTTATTTGATTATCCCACAGAAAATTGCTAACCATACTTATTAATTCTGGATATCACTGTACGGTAAGGTGAGGCGCACTGCTTTGTTCGATAATAGTCTTCGTGGGCGTTCTACGTTCAATAACTCGACCACCGATACATTTGTTACTATCTTATTATCTTCCACCCCTGCTTATATATTTAAATTGTTTGCTTCTGACAAACGTTCGTTTCTTTGGGTTCCGTACTCAAAATTTTCTAACTGTACCCTATTACTAAACCTTCACTGTCCGTCCGGCCGTCTGTATCTTTTGAACCGGTTTAAATAGGAAGACCGTTGAAATTTTCACCGAGTGTGTATTTCTATTGCCGCTATAGCAATTAATTAAAATAAAATTTAAAAAAATGTGTCAAATTTTCTACGATGGTACGGAAATTTTGATGTGCTAGTCCGACTCGCACTTGGCCGGTTTTTTCTCACCTGTATAATCCGATGTATATCCGCAAAATATTTTTATGTAGTCCTATAAGTTTGTCAGTTTAACATAATCACGGGAGCCATTTCTGGCTCTCACGCACCGATATTCGGTCTCAGACTATAGTGATGCTCTTAGACAGACATAATCAGTGGTGAGCCCATTGCTATGTCATCTAACTATGTCTAAAAAATCAAACACCACCCAATAAGTGGTGGGTTTCCTCAAAATGTTTTCCTTCACCTCGTTACACATGAGGTGAAAAAGTCGTTTGGTGCCTACAAATTCATTACCTTAAGGCGCTAGGACTAGCCAACTACTCGCGCCATACAAATGCACTTTTTAACAAATGTAATAATATGTAGTGAAACGCTTGAGCAAATCCAAATAGAACTCCAGACTGATAATGGATTGTTAATATTTTTTATTCCATCATTTATTTTAATAATAAAAAAAAAAAAGTTGATTTTTCTCATTAGAAATCTGAAAGTAATTCGATTTCTAGATATAAGCAAAAACAGCATATATGCATAAACAAAAAAATCCATTTGCTTTTAGATTTCTACATTTAGTCAAAAAAGTTCGGAAATGGACACCGTTTCCGCATTGTATTTTGTATAGAAAAAGGAAACATACATTAACGAAAATAATTCGATTCCTAGACAAGGAATCATATATTGTAAGGATGACACTTATAATCGTCAGACTTAGTTAGTTAACTTGGGGTGCCTCGTCTAACTTTGCGATTTGGCTAGTACCAGGCCCTTAAAGACCTGTTGTAGTTTTAACAGTTTTAAACAACGGGAAAATTGTGTACTACCGGCGCGACGTGTATCAAGTTATTGTTTAACTTTTGCATATTTGCATTGGAAGATAGTTTTAAAAATTAACTGCAGTATAAAGTTTTGTAGCAATATTTATATAACTCATCTATAGTCGGTCCAACTATTTATTTCTCTTTTGACTTAAGCCCGCCTATGAAGTTCAATAATTATCGACAGGCAACCAATGGAAAAAAACAATACTTGACAAAGAGACATGATTTTTTATATTTTTTCGAGCAAAAATAAAATTTCAATGTCTTAAATCGGTGAATGTTTCTTTATAAATAAAGTGTAACCACTTATTTAGTAACATAAAAATAACAGCTTGCTAAGATGATTTGCCGGTTTCCTTAAACTATCAAATCATCAAACATTTTATTGAATAACTCTGGGGTGTGTAGCGCCAACCCACGCGGTGTTGTCAGCCTTAATTATACCTGCCTATGTCGGTCTACTATCGGTTTTGCAATGTTGCAAATTGAATAAGCCGCCATATTGTTTGTCGAGTATTTGTGAAATTAACCCGCTCGTTGCGCTGCAGTATCGCCGCTAAACTTGTTTGCTTGCGGAATCATGAATAGAAAGAATCGAACTTGGAAGTCTAATTTTTTAGTAACAATAGGGGTAAGCAGAAAGATTACAGCAGTGGTGTGCTGCAATTTTCAATAAGATTGAAGCATCCTATCAATCACTTATGTACATTTAATCAATCCTCGTACATTCGTAGCTCAGAGGCGCGGAGACTTGTTTTCCATGCCAGAGGTCATGTGTTCGTTTCCCGCCCCGTTCATGCACCACTTTTTTATTTATGAGTTGAATACGTGCATTTCTTCACGAATGCGAGCTGTTCGTAGTTCAGAATGTATGTACAACTGTAGGTCCTCTTGACCTACTAGGGGGTAGGGGTAAGCCCGCCCAGGTTGGTACCATCGCATTGGATGAAAAAAAGGTGTAAAGCGGCAATAAAAAAAAACCGTATTTTCCATCCCGTCCAATGTAGTCGGGCTCACAAAGGAAAGGTCCTAGAACGACACATAATTTCTTCAGGAATGCGGTGTTTTGGGCGAATACCTATATATGGCGGTGGGTGTGGTATAAACCATCCATGTTTAAATAAAAAGCATTCCGCCTACGTGTGCTGTTAGAATATATTTTCTTATCAGAGTACCTGGAGCTACTGTTATGGTAGTTTAACAATATAATATTAGGTCGGGGAAAAAGTCTTTTCGCATTATAGTATGTATGAACTTGTAATAAAATCTCTTTGGCTATACTATTTGTATCTGGCTGGTTTTGGTATCATTGAAAGTTTAAATTTTAAAGAATATAATTCCAAATTCAAATTAGGAAAATGTGTGATTCTCATTTGTTTTTCGTACTGTCAAAATGAATGAATCTAATGAAGAAATTCGATACATTTTAAAATTTTACTACAAAAAAGGTAAAAATGCAACGCAAGCCGCGAAAAAAATTTGCGATATTTATGGACCTAGTGCAGTGTCTGTGAGAGTAGCACAAATTTGGTTTAAGCGTTTTCAATCCGGAAATTTTGATGTCAAAGATGCACGTCGCTCTGGTCGCCCTATTACGGATAAAATGGATGCCATTTTTGAAAAAGTGGAGCAAGATCGGCATATCAGTAGTTACGACGTAGCTGAAGAACTAGGAATCGACCACAAAACAGTTTTGGCGCATTTGAAAAAAACTGGGTACACAAAAAAGCTCGATATTTGGGTACCTCACGAGCTCACTGAAAGAAACCTAATGAACCGTGTACTCATTTGTGATTCTTTATTACGACGTGATGAAATCGAACCATTTTTGAAGAAGCTGATAACTGGTGATGAAAAGTGGATCACGTACGACAAGAACGTGCGAAAAAGGTCGTGGTCAAAGGCCGGTCAAGCTTCACAGACTGTGGCGAAACCCGGGTTAACTCGCAACAAGGTGATGCTGTGTGTGTGGTGGGATTGGAAGGGCATTATTCATTATGAGCTGTTTTTTTTTTTTTTTTTATGTAAAGCGCGGCATATGGCGTACGCCAGGACCTCTTAAGGTGCCCGACGACGCCCATGAGCTTTCGAACTTTCGGGGCTGCGAAAACCATGCCGGCCGGCCAGGTGCTTCTTCACACCATGTTTGAAGGAACCCAGGTGGTACTTAAGGGGAAATAACTCGGCAGGGAGTGCGTTCCATAGTTTACCGACCCTATAGATAAAGGACCTAGAGGATCGG
Source organism: Incurvaria masculella (assembly GCA_946894095.1). NCBI lineage: Eukaryota > Metazoa > Arthropoda > Insecta > Lepidoptera > Incurvariidae > Incurvaria > Incurvaria masculella. The sequence goes on along the minus strand of OX335641.1, from coordinate 10,927,207 downwards.
TTGGTTCTAATTTTTGGAATGTCGACAGTGTACGGGTGCATTTCCTGCCTGTTCCGTGTTGTGCGATGGTAGAAAGGGGACGGAGGGACAGCGTTATGCAGCTCCGATGAACATTCTCCATGGTAAAGACGGTAGAACACAGAGAGAGACCCAACATCCCTTCGGAGTTGGAGGGTCTCTAGATTCAAAGACACCTCGGGATCGTCGACGAGACGCACGGCCCGACGCTGTATCGAGTCCAGGGAGCCAAGCAGGTGCTGAGCTGAGCCGTCCCACAAATGCGAGCAGTACTCCACGCAAGACCTTATCTGCGCCTTATAAAGGAGCAGTTTTTGGTCAGGCGTGAAATACTGTCGTACCCTGTTAAGAACTCCCAGCTTTTTAGAGGCGAGCTTGGCTTTATCCTCGATATGGCGTCCGAAATTAAGGTTATGCGTCAGGTCGACCCCAAGTATCCCTATATGCTCGTCAATACGTAGAGTTGCTCCCTGGAAAGTCGGAGCCACACTAAACGGAGTACGCTTCGCACTGAACACGCACGCCTGTGTCTTGCTCGCGTTAAACTCGACGAGGTTCTGGAGACCCCATTCGGAAACTTTTTCCAGGGTCTCTTCGAGTCTAACAACGAGGCGCCGCCTATTCTCCTCCACTTCAGCCCGGCTTGCGGTCTGGTGACTGGTGTACCTGGCTAGTACTGTGCTGTCGTCTGCGTAGCAGTCGATGTCGCCCAAATTAAGCAGATCATTAATTTGAACCAGAAAGAGGGTCGGGGACAGCACAGAGCCCTGCGGCACGCCGGCATTCACAGACATGGCTTCGGAGCAGCATCCGTCAACCAAGACTTTTATGCTGCGGCCATGCAGGAAGTCGGCGATCCAGTCACACAGCTCGGGTGGCAGGCCATAGGAGGGCAGCTTGGAAAGCAGTGCCTTGTGCCAGACCCGGTCAAATGCTTTCGCGATATCCAGACCGATAGCCATACCTTCGCCATGATTTTCGAGCGCATCACCCATCTCATGTGAGACGTGAACTAGGAGATCCCCAGCAGATCGATTCCGACGGAAGCCGTATTGACGATCGCTGAGGAGTTCATTGCTCTCTAGATACTTCATCAGCTGTGAGTTAATGATGCGCTCCATCACTTTGCAGAGAAGAGAGGTAATGGCTATGGGACGGTAGTTGGCCGGGTCTGATCGATCGCCTTTTTTAGGCACGGGCTGAACGTTGGCCGATTTCCAAGCTGCGGGCACACATCCAGTGGAGCACATTTCTTCAACACCAGCGCAGGAATGCCATCAGGGCCACTCGCCTTCCTGGAATCTAGGGCGAAGAGCTCACGCCGTACAACTCCCTGGCGGAATTGTATGCTCGGCATAGATACTCCGCACCCAGGAATGGCAGGCGGAATGGAACCACCATCATCCAGGCGAGAATTCGCCGAAAAGATGTCCACCAGAAGGTTGGCCTTCTCTTTGGCGGAAAAAGCGAGTGATCCGTCAGGCTGCTGCAATGGTGGAAGTGAGGAGCGGCAGAAATTCGCTTCGACAGATTTGGCAAGGGACCAGAATTGACGGCTCCCAGTCGGGTGGCTGATCAACTTCTCGCCAATTCTGCCGATATGCTCGAACTTCGCTCTGGCAATTGCTCTCTTACTGGATCTGGAGGCTACGTTAAGAGCTTGTTTCAGCACTTTTACGTCTGGGTCACGCCGTGTTCGCGCACGGGACCATGCACGGTGGGCCGCGTTCTTAGTAGAACAAGCGGCCGCACATTCCGCGTTAAACCATGGCTGGCTTTTGCCACCGAGGGATTTGGTGGAGCTGGGAATAAAAAGCTCCATAGCTCCCGTGATCACCTCGGAAACGGCATTCGCACAGCTCGACGGATCCATAGCGCTGAAACAGAGCTCTCTCCAAGGGAAGGAGGAGAAGTGTTCTCGCATTCCGTCCCAATCTGCCGACTCATAATGCCACACCAGACGCGTGCCGGGCGCACGTTTCTCAGTCTGGGTGTGTGGCACAGTTGACCTCACCAGGCAATGATCAGATGACCCCAAGGGGGCAAGCACCGACACCTTATACCCGGCGGGTTTGGTGGTCAGCAGAAGATCCAGTAAGGAGGACGCATCACCTGCTCGATCTGGGATACGCGTATCTTGCGTCACCAATTGAGTCAGGTTGTGCGCCAAGGCGAAGTTACGCACAGCCCTACCGGCAAAGTCAGTCTTCTCGGAGCCTAGCCACAACGCATGGTGCGCGTTGAAATCTCCCAGAAAGACCAACTCCGCTGAGGGGAACCTTGCCTGTGCATCGTCTGCCGCTTTGCTCATGTACTCGAGAAGTCGAGTAACCTCCCTGTCCCCGTTGTGCGGTCTGTACAGACACGCGTACAGCCGCGTGTCCGTCCCCATGTCAACATGGACCCAAAGCACAGAGTGTTCGGGGTCCTCCATGCAATGAAGACGGCGACAACAAATATCAGACCTGACGAACAGGCATACCCCGGCCTTCGGACGGAAGGATTCCTCCAGAGTAAAACCGGGATAGTGCAGGTACGACGTGTCGGCAGGTCGTGATATTTGTGTCTCCGTAAGAAAAAGCATGGCCGGCTTCGTCTGCTCCAGGTGCAGGTGCACGGCATTCAGGTTTGTGTGCAGCCCCCGTATGTTCGCGAAATCTACGCGAAGAGTGCCGGGGTTGTGCACCGCTGAATATACGTTCTTCTTTGTTGGTGTCATTGCATGGTTGTGTGGTGTGAGGTTGCACAGGGGACAAGTAGCGAAGATTTGTGGTCAAAGCGCAACTCTGTGGCTTCGTCACTGTCTGCCTGGGATGGTGAGAAACCGACACGATGGACGGAAGGGCCCCCGGTCCCCCCCGGAAGTGGCCGCCGGGACCCCGGCAGTCCGGTCACCAACCGGCACGACGGACCACTCCGAGATTATGCGCCGAGTGATGGTGCAGCCTTCTGTGTTGGTTAGACACAGACCGGGCCCTGAACTACTCGGCGGGCGGGCAGCGGGACACCCGTTTCACCAGGTCTCCCTGGCCATCGTGTCGATCACTTACTCCCAAGCAGTGATTTAGCTTTTGAGACCACTCCTCTTCGCCCCTAAATCCCCCTTGCTACTGGGTCCTCGGGATTCACGCCGGAACACAGCGAACTGCTTGGCGGCGCGACTTATCACCGAGTGTGGTGGCGTACCCAGTCGACCTGGCGGTCTACCACACGCTGGATCCCTTAGTCGCCTCTTACGACATGCACGGGAAGACATGCAGTGGGCCCATTTGTATTCTTTTAACGTGCCGGTACCCACACAGCACATTACCACCAGGCAGGACCATCGATTCTGAACTCTACTGCGAACAACTGATGAGATTAAAGCAAGAAGTTGAGAGAAAGCGGCCGGAATTAATCAACAGAAGGGGTGTGGTTTTTCATCATGATAACGCTAGACCTCACACATCTTTAGCCACTCAGCAAAAACTAAGAGAGTTTGGCTGGGAGGTGTTAATGCATCCGCCGTATAGTCCTGACCTTGCACCTTCAGATTTCCACCTGTTTAGGTCTCTTCAGAATTCTTTAGGCAGTGTCAGGTTAACATCACGGGAGGACTGCCAAAACCACTTGTCGCGGTATATTGATCAGAAGTCCCAATATTTCTATAGCAATGGGATCATGTCCCTACCTACAAGATGGCAAAAAGTTATCGAACAAAATGGTACCTACATACTTTAGTTAAATGTAAATAAACCATATTAAAAAATGTTTTGAATTTTCTTAAAAAATGCGAAGAAACTTTTTCCCCAACCTATTACGTACTCCGCAAAGCTAAGCAATCATGCATCACCCCATTCCGATTATCATATTAATATTGTCCAATGATTTTGTTAGCAGACAACTTAGCAGAAACCAAATACTGTTGGAGCCGCAAATATTTAATTTATTCCTGTGTGTTTCTCATTTTTCGCACCCTTGTCTAAAAAACTATCCGTCTATCACTCAAGTGAGTCGTGCGGAGTTGTGTATGTAGAGTAAGTTATAATATGAACATAAGAAGGTCAGATCCCCGTTCTCTGTAAGCGGATACTTCGTCAATGTATGTGATATCAAGGCTGATTTTCTCAAAGGATTCCAGAATGTTGCGCAAATTCCTTTGAAATGTGTACTAATAGGACTCTTTCTTTTGTTTCAGGTAAACATCAACAACTATTTCACGTTTCAATACAATATCAACCAAATATTCGGTAAGGCAAAATTCTCCAACACAAAATCTAACGTTTGAAGCTTTATCTAAGCCGAAAATCATATGGCTTTTAGTAATATCCCCCCAAAATGTTGTATTCTTGGTAAGGGAGACCCTGGGGAGTAATATTCCAGAAATCTGAGAGCTAGTAGAGAAACTCTTAAGTCATTATAGTTGAAGATACAAATATGAACAAAGTTGTACCTAACTGCGGATTCCTGATAAAACATTTGACTACTTACCTTTTTTACTCAAGTGCGCGACGCAAGGGAGTATAATTCTTTAACCTTATTCTTGAAGTATAAATAATTTTCAAAGTGTATTACTTCGTTAAGTGTGTTCGTGTTGTTGAGGGCTATTATACTACTTTACCACTCTCCCTTTTCGCCATCCTGGACTCCCGCTTCATCCTCGACTCAACCGCCACAGGCAGTCTAACCAACCAGTCAGAGTTGTTTTACGACGATTATAACAAAAATTGAGAATTAAAATTTTTGTATACGGACGAAAATATCAAAATGGCATTTATTTAAGTTTATTGTTTGTATTTAATGTGGCCCAACCCGGCGGGCCTAACTCATTCGCGTGCACGGTACAAAACCGTGCTGTTGCGCTCTGGGACCTTCTCTGTTTCAAAGAATAAGACAGGCTCCGTGATGAGGAAGATGTAACATGTCCACAAAAAAAAACAATGTGCATAGTGTATGATTTGGTAAGATTTACGCAAATTTTAATTTCAAAACGACTAAGACCTTTCAGGCATGAAACGTTGTTGGAATATTCCAATTTTCTTGTTACCTAAATCTACTAAAACATTTCCTTGCCTACATTATATCGGAATTTCTAAACGGCCATTGAAGTTACTAAATCAATGATTAGATAAATAAGAACAAACTAAATTATTTTTAAGAAAAATAAGAACATGTAAAATTCATATTTCTGTCTAAATGAATCTATCGAATCTAAATGAAAACTGAATTTATTAATTTCGTGTAAAAGACTTTCCGCGCAAATGTGAAAATAAGAATCGGTTGACACGGCTGGCGCTGTCGGCGGGGCTACTGTGCCACGGCTGGGTTCGAGCAGGAGCTGGCTTCCTGGTCTCACGGGAAACAATTAGTTTAATCAGTAATTGATGAATGCTGGCTATGTGATCGCCCACCACGACGGCTCGTGGAGGTCGACGTTTCGTCAACGTCAATGTGAGCAATCAGCGGCGGAATGTCTCTTAGCATTGCCTCCTGACACACACAGTTTCATATTCGAGACTCAGGGCCGAGTGCACGAAAGCACAAAAAATCAACGTCAACGTATTGTTACGAGCGCGCCCCGCTGCGAAGACATAGCGCTGATACACTACCAAAGTGCGCCAAATGGTTCCTTCGAATTTCAGTAGATGGCGCTACTTGTCTTATTGCATTGCGCAGGCTATCGCATCACTGTCGTCCCATATAAAGTGACGCCTCGTCCAGCTGACTTCAGAAACAAATCTCGGACATTCTAGTAATGTCTCGAGGGAGATTGTTCTCGACTGCTGCCCTACATGGGCGCCTAGAAATCGGTGGAGTGTTCTGGAAAGAAGCTCCACCGATATAAAAGGCGCCCAAGGCGCTGAGGGCGGCAGTCTATTTTTGGAAGCGAAGTGAGCGACAACAAGCGATATAGAAGTGTAGTGAACTAGCTCTGAAGTGAATCAGTGAAGTGAGTGATATAGTTTGTAAATTAGTGTTTGGATTAACCTAGTGTGAAATTGTGTTTGTGAGTTTGCATGTGAATTATTTGAAATAAAGGAAGAGTGTTAAGTATTGGTGTTTTCTTCTCTAATCTGCACCCTACCCGCGTAACAATTGGTGTCAGAAGCGGGGATTAGAGATGCCGATCACACCGAGAGAAGACCAGGAAGGCGTGAGGACAAGGAGCCAGACGGCAGCCGACACAACACCGGCCGAGGATGCAGCTGCCTCAGGAACTCAAGAATTCGAGAGCCATCAATTAATGACGCAAACTCCTGCCTTGGACTTGAACGCATTGATGACCTTCATGCAAGAACAGGCCCGCCGTCAAGAGGAGCAGATGCAAGAACAGGCCCGCCGTCAAGAAGAGCAGTTGCAAGAACAGGCCCGCCGTCAGGAAGAACAGGCCCGCCGTCAAGAGGAGCAGGCGCAGGAACATGCTCGCCGTCAGGAGGAGCAGCAGCAAGAACTGATGTGGGCCGTTAGGGAATCCAATGCCAAAATAAAGGAGAAGCTTGATGAGGTCAACTCTAAGATCGAAGAGCAAGACCAAACTCTCGGGCGCCATGAAGAGCGACTGAACAGGCTTGAGTCAAAGATATCCGAAGAAATGGAGAAAATCAAGATCTGTGGAGTAACTGTATCTTCATCTGCAACAGCAGGAGCAAGATTTAAGGCTCCTCCTTTCGATGGTTTGACATCCTGGGCCGCTTACAAACTTCAGTTTGAATCAGTAGTTATTGCAAATGGATGGAATGAGAACCAAGCACGAACTGCTTTGACCTTAGGACTTCGGGACAAGGCACTCCATGTTCTCGAGGCTTTAGGTCCCCAAATCACCTATGACGGACTTTTAGAAGCACTGGAGTCAAGGTTTGGCGACAAGCATTTGGAACACGTCTATCGAGCTCAACTTCGTGATCGAGTACAACGAGCAAGTGAAGGACTTCAACAGTGGGCACTGGAAATCGAAAAACTTGTCCGAAAGGCCCATCAATCATCGAAATCTTCGTTGGAAGATTATTTGGTGCAGGCTTTCGTGGATGGCATCAGGGACGTCGAAGTACGAGCTGCTGTACGATTGAGTCACCACACAACGGTGAAGGACGCTCTTGCCCACGCGTTGGAGGTCGAAGCGGTTCGATCAGATCCCCGAGCGCATCGAGTAAGAGGAGTGGTGTCGTCGGAAACCAGAGCACCTGTAAGACGTAAATTTACTCCCCGGTGCTACAAGTGTAATGAACTGGGGCACCTTCGACCCAATTGCCCCAAAAATCAAACCGAAAGGCCTGATGCTGCAAATGAAGATGAAAAGGCCAGAACCGGGGGGCGGAAGCTGGCTGGTAAAATAGAAGCCCCAAAAGTCACAATTTCGCAGGCATGTACTGGAAACAGCCTGCTCGTTGAAGGCCAAGTGAACGGGATATATTGCAACTTGACCTTGGATACTGGAGCATCCCGTACAATCGTTAAGTCAAAAACCTTTGGCCGCGTCATATGGAATCGTCGCCAGTATTTTAATGGTTGCAGGCTTCAGACAGCTACCGGCCAGCACATACCCGTTTATGGAGAGATAGAAGTTACGATTAAAATTGGATGTAAGACTTATCGCCATACCGCCGTTTTAGCAGATATCATCGATGATTGCATTCTAGGTTTGGACTTTATGAGAACTAACAACTGTAAAATCGATGTGGTAAATGGCGTGCTAATATGTGGCAAAGAAGAAGTTTCCTGGCTACGCAAATGTGATGAAATTTCCTCAGATAAATTGGACACAGGGAGATCTAAAGTCGCCACTCTTTTGGAAGAAAGCAGACGGGACCTGACTGTTGATGATTTCAAGAAAGCAACAAATCTACTTATGCGATATTCAGACATCTTCTCTTCGCACGACGGAGACATTGGGAGAACAAGCATGGTTAAGCACCGCATCGACACAGGAGATGCTCTTCCAATACGTCAGAGGCCACGCCGCGTTCCCATAGCTAAAGAAGAAGAAGTTCAGAGAATGATAGTAGACATGCAGAAAAATAATGTTATAGAGACTTCATCAAGTCCATGGTGTTCACCCGTAGTTCTGGTAAAGAAGAAAGATGGCAGCACCAGATTTTGTGTGGACTATCGTCGTTTAAATGATGTAACGAAAAAGGACAGCTATCCGATTCCTAGAATTGATGACACGCTGGATACATTGAGTGGTATGAAGTGGTTCACAACCCTGGACCTGAAGAGCGGCTACTGGCAGGTGGAAATCGACAACAAAGACAAAGAGAAGACAGCGTTTACCACAGGGCATGGGCTGTGGCAATTCAAAGTGATGCCGTTTGGACTTTGTAATGCTCCCGCAACCTTCGAGAGGCTTATGGAACGAGTACTTTTTGGGCTGATCGGGGAAGCTTGTCTGGTGTACTTGGACGATATAATCATATTAGGGCGGACATTTGACGACCACATCAAGAATTTGGAGAACGTTTTGAGCAAGATTCGCCAAGCTAACCTTAAACTAAGTGGCAAGAAGTGTTCTTTCTTCAAGCGTCAGGTTAGCTATTTGGGTCACGTTATCTCCGGAAATGGCATCCAAACTGACCCAAAGAAGATCGAAGCCGTACAGGAGTGGCCAATTCCAAAGGATAAGACTGAAGTTCGTGCCTTTTTAGGACTGTGCTCATATTACCGCCGTTTCGTCCGAAACTTCTCCGTGATTGCTAAGCCTCTGCATCGACTTACAGAAGATAAGCGTCAATTTAATTGGGACGAGGACTGCGCAAATTCGTTTCAAGAACTTAAGCAACATCTCTGTAACACTCCTATCTTGGGCTACCCCGAAGCCGACAAAGAGTTCATAGTCGACACAGACGCAAGTAATACCGGAATCGGCGGTGTACTCTCACAACGTCATGGGGACAAGGAGATCGTTATTGGTTATTTCAGCAAATCCCTTTTAAAACCAGAACGGAACTATTGTGTGACCAGACGAGAGCTTCTAGCAGTAGTGAAGACTTTGCAGCATTTCAACAAGTATCTTCTCGGCCGAAGATTCCGCTTGAGGACTGACCACGCTGCTTTGAAATGGCTGCTTCAGTTTAAGAATCCAGAAGGGCAGGTTGCACGTTGGCTGGAACAGCTCCAAGAGTATCAGTTTGATACAGAGCATCGGAGTGGTAAAACCCATGGAAATGCTGACGCTTTGTCTCGTCGACCCTGCCCAGAAGAGTGTAAGCACTGCATCAGGGAGGAGATAAAGGAGACCGTTCATTTAAAGGCCATCCGAACGGATAACATCAGCGAAGAATGGAGCAATGAAAACATGAAGCTAGCCCAGGAGGGGGACGATGATCTGATGCCCATTATTCACTGGAAGAGAGCAGGAGAGACAAAGCCAGAATGGAGAGATATTTCTGCAATGAGCACAGCGACTAAAAGTTACTGGGCGCAGTGGTCGAGCCTGGTACTTCATGACGGAATATTGTACAGAAAATGGGAAACACCTAACGGAAAGGATACTTCTCTGCAATTAGTCATCCCCAGATCTAAGATTAAAGAAGTTCTTCAATGCCTGCACGATGGAACTTCAGGTGGACATTTGGGAATAAAGAGAACTCTCCTGAAGATACGACAACGGTTCTACTGGATAAATTGTCGCGATGATGTAGAAGATTGGTGCCGTAAATGCACGATCTGTAGCGCTGTTAAAGGGCCTCATACACGGAGCAAGGGAACTTTAAAATTGTACAATGTTGGAGCTCCGTGGGAGAGAATTGCTCTTGATGTGGCTGGCCCTTTTCCTCCGACAAATGACGGCAACCGTTACTTTATGGTTGTAATGGATTATTTCACTAAGTGGCCTGAGGTATTTGCCATACCAAACCAAGAGGCGATCACGGTTGCACAGAAATTGGTCCACGAAGTTTTCTGTCGCTATGGAGTACCTCTCGAGATACACACTGATCAAGGCAGAAACTTCGAATCCCGAGTGTTTCAGGAGACATGTCGAATAATGGGAATCCATAAGACCAGGACAACCCCATACCACCCACAGTCAGATGGCATGGTGGAACGATTTAATCAGACATTGGAAAGACACTTGGCCAAATTGGTAGAAGACCATCAAAAGGATTGGGACCAGTATATTCCGCTGTTTCTGCTGTCATACCGAACCGCTGTGCATGAAAGCGTAGATGAAACTCCAGCCTACGTAAATTTTGGACACGAACTCAGACTACCAGCTGACCTTCTGACAGGAATTCCACCAGAGGCATCCCATTGTGTAACAGAGTATGTGTCAGATCTGCGAGGAAAAATGGACACTGTTTATAAACGTGTCAGAGAGGCTGGTCTACGAGCAAGCGAGCGGATGAAAACACGTTACGACCGCAAAGCTAATGGAAATGTATTTGAAGAAGGATCTTTAGTTTGGCTACATAATCCATTACGAAAAAAAGGAAAAAGTCCCAAACTGCAACCAAAATGGGAAGGCCCATATAGAGTGGTGACTAAAATCAATGACGTGACATATCGTATCCGCCGGAATGATAGATGTCGGGAAAAGATTGTGCACATAGATCGTCTGGCCCGATACCACGGAGACAATTATGCTCGAGACGAGCATAACTAAGGAGGAGGCAGTGTTACGAGCGCGCCCCGCTGCGAAGACATAGCGCTGATACACTACCAAAGTGCGCCAAATGGTTCCTTCGAATTTCAGTAGATGGCGCTACTTGTCTTATTGCATTGCGCAGGCTATCGCATCACTGTCGTCCCATATAAAGTGACGCCTCGTCCAGCTGACTTCAGAAACAAATCTCGGACATTCTAGTAATGTCTCGAGGGAGATTGTTCTCGACTGCTGCCCTACATGGGCGCCTAGAAATCGGTGGAGTGTTCTGGAAAGAAGCTCCACCGATATAAAAGGCGCCCAAGGCGCTGAGGGCGGCAGTCTATTTTTGGAAGCGAAGTGAGCGACAACAAGCGATATAGAAGTGTAGTGAACTAGCTCTGAAGTGAATCAGTGAAGTGAGTGATATAGTTTGTAAATTAGTGTTTGGATTAACCTAGTGTGAAATTGTATTTGTGAGTTTGCATGTGAATTATTTGAAATAAAGGAAGAGTGTTAAGTATTGGTGTTTTCTTCTCTAATCTGCACCCTACCCGCGTAACAGTATGATTAAACACGTCACTTTGTATGGATAGTATGGAAGCATCTCCGTGCAGTTCACTAAAAGTGACGTATTTAAACATTGATTAATTCCGCCGTCGCTTCGTGCAATCGGGGCTAACAAATAAGAGGTAAACGTCAACATATGACGTAACGAGATTGTCGCGCGCTCTCGAGTCGGGGGTGGTCCACTGCGCGAAACCGCCGCCGCGCGTCCGAGTCTATCCGAGCGGGCATCGACGCGGTCCATATCGGCCGGACGATCGTGCGGGCGGGCGCGGTTGTGGCCCGCGATAGCGGTCGAGCCGCGGGATCCCGCCGCGTCTGGGCAGTGCGAAGTGAGACGGCACGGCGTGGGAGTTCATTGTTCTACAACTTTAGGTTGCATATGTAAACTACAGGGTGGGGCCACTTTTACACTACACGGCTCAGTTATATCAAAAATATTAATTTGTGTTACAAAGGTGTTTAAGGTTCTATATTCAGTTTTAGGTTTCATTTTATTTTATTTAAAAATTTAATATCAAAACGTATAATATCAAATTACAAATATCGTAAATTATCATAAAATCTATCCGTAACTATGCATTTACTATTGATAAAATATATTTGCAATTTAGACAGTAAATAAAAATACAAAAACACCAGAAACTCGTGATAGTATACTTCAAAACTTACGAAATGTGTGCTACAAACATAACTCCCTAATCCGAACCAAACGCATGATAAAACGGCTGCTTTGAGACCGTGGGCAGTAGGAAACACTGGGGTGGTCCGCTGGTGGCAATCGCGCAATTGATCGCACGTGACGCTAATTCGGTAGAACGCGCCCGCCACGCGCTCCCGCGCGATCTCGATAACGCGTTTGAATCGTGACGCTGGCCCGGTTATCCATTCGTGAGTGTGGCATTAATTAAATAAAATGTGTTGCTCTGATATAGTCATCCTGAGGCTCTAAGAGACAATCTGATGGACATTCGTAGGTAAACTCTACATTTTAATTGAGTGAATTAATCTGACAAGTACTAATGTCACTTTGGTAAAATAATCTAGTCATGTTTATTGTAATCATGGATTTATTGTGTACTAGCTGAGGTGCCAGACTCCGCTCGGGTCAATGTCGTTTTAGACTGATGTCGGGTTGAATGATTTTCTGGATATTATATGAGTTCCCCAATACAAACTTTAATTCCCTATTTCACCCCCATTGAGTTTACTTACGCTACAAAAGGTAGCCTTTGTCCTTCTCAACGGTCCAAACTATCTCTTAACCGAAATTCATCTGAATTGGTACAGCGGTTTAGGCGTAAAAACGCAACATATAGACCGAGTTACTTTCACATTTATTATATAATATTAGTACATTTATAATAAACATACCAATAAAAACATACCTTACGTTACTGACATAATATTTGTATTTGAAGTAATAATGACTGCGAACTGACAGCAATTGCCCTAAGGAAAAATGGTTCACATTAAAATAATTCAATAGTAATACAATTTTAAGGTTTTGTAGCGGCATTAATAAATAATTCAAACGTAGCGGCTAGAGGACTCGCCTTTCATTTGAGAGGTTATGGGTTCAAATTCTCGCTCGGTCAGGCATCACTCTCTTTTTGAGTTGGATAAGTGCATTTCGTTACGAATGTGAGCTGTTCCATGGTTCGGACCCATGTAAAACTGTAGGTCCCTTTCCCGTACTAGGTGCTAGGGTTAAGCCCGTCCGGGTGGTACCACCGCATTGGATGAAACTATGGTCTAGCTAGCTATGGTAAGCGGCTATAAAAAAGTGTCCGTCTTTTCCATCCACTTCAGAATTGTCGTGCTCGTAAAGGACAGCTCCTGGCATGGCATATAATTCCTTCGGGATTGTGGTGTATCCAGATAATGTCATGACGGTAGTTGTGTGTTATTAGTCATCCATGTCAGATTGCACATAATGTTTCAATGCTACGCAGAGGTATATTGACGCCTTGAAGACTCGACAACACTCCGCGTGCCAAACCTGTCCCGCACTGCATTTTTTTTATATTTTTTTTTCAACTTTTAATATTTCCCTACAAGGTACACGTCGCGAGAGGCCAAGTTACTGATCGCGAAGCCGGACACCCAGACTAACCCAATATACTCCTGCTGCATTGTACAAGTACCTACGGTTGGAGGCGACACAGGTCCGCGAGGTTCCGCTACCCGCGGCTACATGAAGTTGCCAAATACTGGGACGGAGCTGAATACAAGCATTGTACTAACAATATCAAAACACCATCGCTGGTGCCATTTTGAAAAAGTTATCATTCATCGTAAATAAGTGTTTATTAATATTTAAACAAGAAAATAAAGTTTTTAAGCCTCCCAACGATTCTTGGGAGTGCCGGAAACCTGTAGGAGTGAAGGTAGCTCGATGCATAAAGTAATTTAGCTGCATTCTCGCGGGCACTTTACAATCACTGTCAATACACTCCTGTCACTCGAAGTCTTGACATGGCGCTTCCGGACCCAATGGCAGAGCTGCGCCGGCTGGAAGATGTATTCAAGCAAGGCCTGGGGACCCTGGGTGCTCGGCTAGACTCTTCAGAGGCAGTGCCGCGACCTGCTGGTGATGGACCTTCTGTGCAATCTGATCTCGCCCGACTGCGTACAGATTTTGAGCAGTTCCGGGCATTGATGTTGGGGTCCATTAGCTGCGTGCGGCAGCAACCCTGCTCCCTCAATTTGCAGTGTGATATGCTGCAAACATACAAGCGAAGGAAAGTGTTATTGTTGCATGGAATAAAAGAGGACAGTGCAGAAAACATTCTGGTAATAGTTACAAACTTACTAAGAAATCTACAATTACCTCAATTCTCATCGGATGACGTGCGCGCGTGTCATCGGCTCGGTCGGGCGCCGGCTAGCGCCGGTCGGAGTCGCCCTGTGTTGGTGCGGTTCGCCCGGTTGGAGACGCAGGCGCATATATGGCGTAAGAAGACGCTCCTGAAGGGCACAGGGGTCTCAGCCTCGGAGTTTCTTACACCTGCGCGGCAGAAAATATTCTCGGAGGCGCGCCGTCTCTTCGGTGTCTCCAAGAGCTGGACGCAAGACGCCACGGTGTACGTAGTGCTGCCCGACGGTACAAGACACAAGGTCGGCGGGGAGGAGCAGTTGCGCGCGCTTGCGGCGCGCCTTCCGACCAATGATACCGGTGAGGCAGCGGCCGGCACGTCCGACACACAAGCGAGGAGCGGCAGTGAACACGGCAGTGGTGTAACCCGTGAACTTCGACTTAGGGGTGTTCCGAAGTCTTCAAAAGCCAAGTCTAAGTAGAAAGTGCATGCCGAGTCTTCCGTGTCTCATCAATTAAACCCAATACATTTCATACATGTTTGGTTGCAAAAGTGTAAACAATTCATTAACTGTTATGGTTCGTTTTCCGGCTTGCCGTGGGCTCTTCTGCTGTGTGCACAATTAACTATGTACTGTCTCACTTTATTGTCTAATTAGCGGATGAGAAGGAACGACAATGACAGCTCGCAGGTATTTATTTGTTTTGTCTGTTCACGAACCAAAGTTCGAACTAACACTGCTGTCAAAACAGAATTGATTTGGTTTTTCTCGTGTTTGTTTTTCATTTAGTCTCGTTCCGTCTCTGTTACACATCTGACCTAATAACTTTATGTTGTTGACAATTTCAACACAAATATTTCGTAGATATTCTTGTGTTACTCTCTGCCGCTTTGATTATTGCAAGTACTTTATATCATATATTTTTTTTTTGTCACGTAAATATTACAAATACTCAAAAACATGTTTTAATTTGTAACTTGTCTCTTGTGCGAATATTTGATGCATTATTTTCAACACAAATATTTTGTAGGTACTATGTTCTTGTGTTACTATATGATTATTGCATATATCATACAAATATTCCTAATGATTTATTTTTTGTTAAGTACGTACATATTATAAATACTCGTGAACCTGTTTCAATTTGTAACTTTTCTCTTGTGCAAATATTTGATGCATTACTTTCAACAAATATATTTCGTAGGTACTATGTTCTTGTGTTACTCTCTGCCGCTTTGATTATTGCATAAATCATACAAGTATTCCTAATGATGAATTTTTTGTCAAGTACGTAAATATTATATCATACTCGTTAAATTGTTTTAATTTGTAACTTGCAAATATTCCATGAATTATCTGTATATGTTAGACACACAGGTACCTTGTGTCAGGAATGTCTTTTTAGTTACCTGTATTTGCTATAAGTACCTACCTTTGTATGATTTGTGTTATCTTATGTTGATTGGTTTAATGTTGTCTTTTTCTATGCTTCTTTTAATGTAGTTCGTCTTTAAGTGTTTTCATATAGTTACTATGTATAAATTACTATAGATAAATTACTGTGTGCCCGTGAGATGTGGTTAAGGTGCTAAGTAGTGTACATTTAAGTTTTATTTTGTTTTTTTTTCTGTTTAAATTTTAATTTGGTGTGTAATATATTTATCCTCATTTATATATTTTCTATAGTTATATATTTAATGAACAGTGAATCAGATTCTGAAACTTATTTTTCTGCTAATTCATCAGGGGAGTTCAGTGATGCAGACATTTCTAGTCAACCTCACCTGGGCGATACGCTGCACAGCACATTCTCTAACTTTCCTCATAATTTTAATATTTGCCACATCAACGCAGAAAGTATTCCGGCACATTATTCAGACCTCCTTACAACTTTTACAAGTCAACATATCCATGCCTGTCTCGTCTCTGAAACCGTTTTGAAACCTACACTGCCATCTACTTCTTACTGTCTACCTGGGTTTCATCTGATACGGAATGATAGAACAAACAAAGGATGGGGAGGTGTGGCTATTTACCTAAGGTGTAATATACCGTTTAAGATTATTCACAAATCCCCTTCTGAATATTCTGCTTCGGCCGAATATATACTTCTAGAATTAACTTTCAACCGAACTAAAGTACTTCTCTGCGTGTTTTACTGTCCCCCACAAGTAAATTATTTCAACCAATTTGAGTCCCTTCTTGAACAATATTCCCCTGAGTACCCCCACTTGATAATTCTTGGAGACTTTAACACTTGTCTGGTTAAAGACGACTTCCGCTCCCGTAAGCTACAGTCGATTACTAGGTCCCTGAATATTGATATCCTTTCACTTCAGCCCACTTACCATGTCCGTGAATCACATTCCCTTTTAGACTTGATCATGATAAGTCAATTTAATCTAGTTAGTGCTCATGGACAGCATACTGCTCCTGGCTTCTCTAATCATGACCTTATTTATGTTTCATATAAAATGAAACCCCCCAAACAGACGCCCAAAGTCCATTTGCAGCGTTGTTTAGCCCGAATGGATGTTTGTGCGCTCAGAGAGGACATCGCTTCAACGGATTGGTCCAGCCTTGAAACTTCCAATTGCATCAACAATAAAATTGAGACATTATCTGCAAGGTTGACTGAGGTATACGACAAACATGCTCCCATTCGCCCTGTCAAAATCAAACATATTCCTGCACCTTGGCTCAACGCTGATATTCGCCGCATGATGGGTCGTAGGGATGCCCTTAAGCGAAAACATAAACGTAGCCCAACTGATAAAAGCTGGTCACAATATAAGGCTGCAAGGAATCGGTGTAATCAGATGTGTAGGAATGCCAAGCGCCGTCACATTAACGAGTTTATTGATAACTGTTCTCTCAATGATATGTGGAGATTTCTTCGCACACTCGGGGTTGGTAAAGCGTGACCGAGGGAAATCATACGATTGACCTTGACGGCTTAAACCTGCATTTTTCTTGCTCTCCCGTCACAATGATTCCTGCCATCAAATCTAACACTATACGTCAGCTTCATTCAGTCTTACTTCCTAACTCTAATAAATTTGTCTTCACCCCTGTAGCTGACTGTGAAATAAAAAAGATTATTCTATCTATTAAAAGTAAGGCCGTAGGACCTGACAACTTGGGTCGAGAGCTATTTGTGCCGATTTTAGACAGTATCCTCCCAATTATTTCTCACATACTAAATTATTCTTTAAAATCGGCGTGTTTTCCTGACTCTTGGAAGAAGGCCTACGTAGTACCTCTACCTAAAGTTAATAATCCCACTGACCCTAAGCATTATCGACCAATCTCCATTCTTCCGTTTCTATCCAAAGTTCTTGAACATATTGTTCACTCACAGCTATGCCATTTTCTGTCCTCCTGTAACATCCTCAGCCCATTTCAATCCGGTTTTCGTCCCTGCCACAGCACTACTACCGCTCTTGTAAAAATCACTGACGACATTCGTCTAGCTATGGATGCCCGTCAGTTAACTCTCCTTGTATTACTTGACTTTAGTAGTGCATTCAATTCGGTCGATTTTGACATCTTAATTGCAATCCTGTATTCTCTTAATATTTCACAGTCGGCTCTGGATTGGTTCTCTTCTTACCTACGTGGTCGCCAGCAATGCGTCTGTGTAGACAACGTCTACTCCTTATGGACTGACCTCACCGCTGGCGTCCCACAAGGTGGCGTACTTTCTCCCTTGTTATTTTCCATCTTTATCAATAGTATTGTTGTCCCATTTATGTGCTCTTACCATCTTTATGCCGATGACTTGCAGCTTTATCGACAATTCCATTACAATGATGTTCACACAGCGGTTGCACTTATGAATATCGATCTTGATTCTGCACTAGACTGGGCTGTTCGGTTTGGCCTTTTAGTTAACCCGGCTAAAACTCAGACAATCATCATAGGGTCTAGTAAGCAGTTGGCCAAACTCGACAAGTCAACTTTACCTCCAGTTGTGTTTGATGGTGTTGCAGTCCCGTACAGTACGAGTGTAAAAAATCTGGGTCTATGGATTGACGAGACACTATCATGGAACACACAGGTCTGCGAAGTCAGTCGAAAACTTATGGGTAGCATGCACTCTCTAAAGCGATTGCAAAATTTCATTTCCGTTGGCACCAAAACTACGTTAGCACAATCCCTTTTACTCCCGTTATTTGATTATGCTGATATCTGCTACCTAGATCTTCATGAAGATCTCCTTAACAAACTTGACCGCCTCCTTAACTTATGCATTCGATATATTTTTGGCTTGCGTAAGTTTGATCATATTTCCGAATTCCGTAATCGACTCCAGTGGCTTGACATTAGAAAACGCAGAAATGTTCACACCCTATCACTTCTTTACAGCACACTGAATAACCCTGCTGCTCCGAGTTACCTGCAGGGTCGCTTCAAATTCCTATCTTCACATGGTGTTCCACTTAGGTCTGCTGATACCTTACTGTTAGCAATTCCTACACATCGCAGCACTTATTATAGTGACTCTTTTTCTGTAAACGCATCTCGTCTTTGGAATCAGCTTCCCCTAGAAATTCGGTCCTCTTCCAATGTATATATTTTCAAAAAACGTCTGAAGTCCTATTATTTAAATTATATTTAAACTTTATCATTTATATAAGTTCTTGCTCGCTCTCTGTTACAAAAAAAAGGTTCATATAAGAATAAATGTATATACACAAATATTGGTATATATTTAAATTAAATATATATTATAAGCTATGTACTATATGTATCTGTATGTATTAGTATTAGAATGTAAGTATATTTATTCTTGTTAAGTATATATATATATATCTTTATTGATAAAAAATCTTACTTCTTTTATCCTTTTTTGTCTGCCGCCTTGCACCATTCCTACATCCCAAGGGTAGGTAGGAAGAGAATGCCTTTTGGCATTAGGCCCGCCTTTTGTAAACTGTTTATAATGGTGTACAATAAAGAATTTTATTATTATTATTATTTACCCGATAATCATGGATTCTGTTTCCGGGTTCCTAGCGACTAATTAATACCTGTGTTTGAAAGTTGTTTAAGACTTAAAAACTTGTGGCTCGCCAACTGCTGTGTGGTCCTAGCTGTTGCCAGCCTTGCGTCTATCAACACAGCATTTTTAGGTTTGATTTCACTGCATTTCTTTTTTTAAAGAAATTCGCTGGCACAGAAATATTTCGTAATATAATTATATGAATCAAATTAAACAACAATGGATCAAATATTATCATCGACAACCTTAGACGAATAATATAGGCGAATAAAAAGACATATTTTTTGTTCTAAAAATATGTCTATTATTTATTTTTCAGTTTCAACATTGTTTCTATTTATCGAACAAAAAATACTTTCAAGGCTGAGGGAGTGTTAGCACCTGATTGCAATCATTTTCATAAGGGCGTTACTTTATATTTAAAAATAAATACAACTAATTTCAATAATCAAAAAGGTAAATATGTAGATTGATCGTATAGCTATAATTTAAAAATAAATCTCTGGTGCTTTGTGTTGTTAACTTAGACAAATATTCGTTAACTATCATAAAAAAGTTTTAACCTAGAATATGTCTCTCCGTCCCCTTTCTACCACCGCACAACGCGGAACAGGCAGGGTATGCACCCATTCACTACCGACATTCCCAAATAAGAACCCACCGATCCTCTAGATCTTTTATCAATAGGGTCGGTAAACTATGGAATCGACTTCCTGCCGAAGTTTTTCCCTCAAGTACAACCTGGGGTCCTTCAAACATGATGTGAAGAAGCACCTGGCCGGCCGGCATGGTTTTCACAGCCCCTGTGAAAGTCCGAAAGCCGTCGTGCGCCTTTTTTTTGAGGTCCTGGCGTGCGCCATCTGCTGCGCTTAACATAAAAAAAAAGAATTCTGGCCATAAAAGAAGTTGTTACACATAAAATAACCTTTCCGATAATTCCGGTTCAATATATTTTTGTGGCCGTCCTCCTTTTTAGTACAAGTAGGTCTATTTTCGTGCACAAACCACCTCCAGGCGCTTGTAGCTTCGTGTTGGTTCCGCGTGGGTGCGCGGCCGGCGCGCGCGGCCGAACCTTCTCGAGCTCCGGCACCTTGATGCGCATGCGCGGGGCCTGTCTGCCTCGAGTGAGCATCTCTGAGCATGGAATGAGCTGGTTACTTGCCGTCACTGAGACCATCTGGTCATAGCCCTCGTCAGGCGTCCTTGCCGTAAACCACTGAAGAGGATGGAAGGAGAAGTGACATGCGGTCAAAACGACCATATAATTGTATGGGAATCCGCGCGCGCGAATCTGCTCTAAAATTGCGTTCGTCAAGTCAGTCCCCACCCACACAAACCCTCCAATACGTCTGCGACTATGTTTGCATGTAACATGTACGTTTAAGTTTGATTAGTAGTTTTTGAAAATTGGAGACAGCAGGTTCCGTAGTAGGCGCGCTGAGTCAGCTGAATGCCATATCTCCTCCCTTTTTATCTATGGCATAACTATCGAGACTAAGGCCCGGTTGCTGAACGGGACGTTAACGTAAAAAACCGGCTAAATGCGAGTACTAGCGAGCACACGAAGAGTTCCGTACCATCGTACAAGATTTAACACAAAAAAATCCGTTTTCACCCTTTGGGTACGGAACCCTAAAAAAATTTGTAATGACGACAGTTTTTTTGTAAACAGTTCTGATTCCATACGTACCACAAAACGTTGCGTGTTTAATCAAAGTGTAACCTAGTTGACATATCTTCAACCGAGCCGAAATAACTGAATTCAACTTAGAAGGCCAACAAAGAGATCGCATGAAGGCCACCATTTGTCATGGCATTATTTGAAAATCTTGAAATGGCTCATAACTGAACTTATGGCCGTTAGAAAAAAAAGCCCAAATGCGCCAATATAGCGAATTTGTTACATACATGGTAAAGTTTTGTCCTTTTTATAATTCATAGCAATAATTCATTCTAAAACAGAAAAGTTCAGCTATTGTCTTTTTCAAGTTTATCCATTAATTTACCGGACACGCTGTATAGCAAAATAGTCATAATCCTAAAATACTATGCCGTAACTTTACCCGAGAGACTTTGCTATTTCACAAAACAATTGTATTATGCAAGGTTTTTTCGGGATAGGCTACGGAAATATTTTTTTTATTACGGAGTTTTTATTTATGTAACCAGACATGGTTGGCTAATATCTCGTCTACTGTCATGATAATAGCCCATCATACCGCATTCCAGAAGGATTAGGTGCCACGCCAGGACCTTCACTTTATGAACACCGCCACGCCACATGTAATGACGATCACAAAATAACTTCAGAATGTTTTTCCTAAAAAAACTGTATTTCTTATTTTTGAAGATTCTGTGGCCTTCTTAAAAACTACCTACATACACGTAGGGGAAGTAATTCATTAATTTAATGTAAAAAGAAACGTGGGAACGTTGTAAGTAACTGGACATATATGGCTAAAATCACACCTACTGTCATTACATACTATGATCAAAAAGTTCCGGGAATTAATAAATTTAAAAAAAATGTGTTAATTTTCGGATACATTTATTTTATCACCTTCAAAATAACAACCGTCTGAAGCGATGCACATACGCCAACGCTTAACCCATTCTTCCATACACTTTTGATAGTCCGGTGAAGGAATGGCTTTCAATGCCTTCGTCGCATTTTCTTTTATTTCATCTGTGCTCGAAAATCTCTTTCCACGATGGGCTAATTAAAGTTTTGAGAACAGGAAAAAGTCACATGGTGCCATATCCGGAGAATACGGTGCCTGTTGGATTGTATTTACAGTATGTTTGGTCAAATAATCGGCCACGATGCGCGCTTTGTGAGACGGGGCATTGTCATGGTGCAAGATCCATGAGTTGTTTTTCCACAATTCCGGTCGTTTTCTACGCACAGCATCTCTCAAACGATTAATTACGGCCAGGTAGTACTCCTTATTGACTGTTTGACGATTTTCGAGTACGATTTCTTGAACTTTTTCGACGTTATCATCGGTAGTTGATATTGAAGGGCGTCCATGACGAGGTGCATCGTCAATTTCTTTGAGACCATTTTTGAACGACGAATACCACTCGTATACTCTTGTTTTTGAGAGAGCAGAGTCCCCGTAGGCTTTTTGTAGCATTTCAAGCAAGAGATTTCGTTGGAAACACAAAACTTCAAACAAATTCTTTGTTCAATATTTTTTTCCATTTTGAAATGCGACGAATTTCAAAAACTTGATTGATATAAACAGACGCCAAACAATTACTAATGACATTTAAGATTTGACATTTGGCAGGAGTGTCAGGGAAAGGTGTACCAACCTGAGAAAAAAATCTAATCGGTAAAGCGTTTTAAATTCAAACTACAAATTCCCGAAACTTATTGATAATAGTGTATATTAGCCTGACATGCCACGTGGTACCTCATGCCAAGACCTTCCTCATGTACGGTTACAACATCGCGTGAAATTACACTAGACAAAAATTAAAGTCTCGGTAACTAAACACTTTAAAAAAAAAATTACTTTTTTGTCTTAGAATAACTAGAGGATTTCGCTACCGAAATGTATGTTATATAGGCTCTCCAGAACTATAAGTTTTGTAATTTGGGAAATAGGCCCCTATACAGTTATAACAAAAGATACATGTGCTTCTAAAAATATGCTTTTAAAGCTCGCGCATGTATTCTATGCCCTTGTCTCAATAGCTTTTTTTGTACGCTCATATAAGTTGGCGCATTATACTAATCTTGGCTCCACGAGTAGTATGGATAGGTAAGTGCCAGAGAGTGTTGACTCTGATATGTGACTCTGACAGACAAACGGACCGACATTGCAGACATAATGTAAGCGTTCCTATGGTTCTGTGGAAACGTAAAAACCTCCTAACTACCTAATAGGGCACACGAGGTTATTATCTAATTAGTTCGTGCCGACGATCGATCCTGGCCAATTGAGACGTTGTTGTGTGGTTATGGGCTGCAGAGGTCATTGCCCTGCTTTATTGTTGTTTTGTTTCAGCACTAACGTCGTCAGTATAGTACGTGTCTATTTTATTTTTGGGACCTTATGGTACATGCTCAGAATATCCATACTACCTTGATTGTAGCGTAGATGTACGTGTCTACTGTTGGACGAACAACGTTCGTTATGTTTTTGGGCTATTATATAAGACTATTTTGTCTGCCTTTCCATTCCCAAACATATTTTTAATCCTCACACAAAAAAACTGATAAACTATGCAGGAGGCATATATATTTATGTAAATGTTCATTCGTTAAGTACTTACACATAATTTTAGGACAATGTTGATCTCCAATACATATATTATATTTTTATATTTTATATTTCAGGATTGCCAACAGACTTTACACAATACACTTGTAATAACATATGTAACTATTTGGTTACGTGAATCAGCCCAATAGGCAAACACAACATGCTTAAATTGGTTTTAGCTACATACATGGAAAAAGAAACACAATTTGCAATCATAGATTTGCTTGGCAATATATAATGTTTGGCAGCATTACAAAAAAAAACAGTGTAGTACTATGACACTGCTGCCCTGCATAAAAAACCAGGGTAAAAGACCTTTAGATTCGATGAGCACACCACATTCTGCGGTCCGCTACGGCCAGACTGGTCGCGCGTGGCGTGGGCATGCAAAAACTGGATGCTAAAGTGGCGGCTTTAAGATTACGGGTCTTCCATTCCAGTCATTTTACTCGTAACTATGTTTTCATTGATTTTACGACCAGTGTGTAGGGATTGTATCATGTTAAGGCTATTTGCATTAATTTATTCATTAAGAAATAGCGACATGAATTGTAGTTTATAATTCCATTTCATCATCTAAATAAGTCCAGCCCAAAAATTCAAAACGGTGTCTAAATATCAAAAATGTACAACATTTTGCCTTAAGGTTGCCCAACCCGGCGGCCTCAACTCATTTGCGGGCACGGTACAAAACCCTGCTGTTGCGCTCTGGGACCTTCTCTGTTTCTAAGAATAAGACAGGCTCCGTTATGAGGAAGATGCAACCTGTCCACAAAAAAGACAATGTGCATAGTGTATGATTTGGTAAGATTTACGAAAATTTTAATTTCAAAACGACTTATAGCTAAAAGTAAACCACGACCGCTGTAGTCAAAAATCTAACAAAAACCAAATAGATTATAAATCTTGATTAAACAAGCTATGTCTGATGACAAATCTTTCTAAGATGTTCTTACTTTATCATTGCGTAATCTACCTCCAAAGTAATTGTATAAAACGCGCGAAAAATCCGAACTTTCGGACGTTATAACTTGGAAACCAAACACAAATTTGCAATGCCAATGGTCATCAGACATCTAGTTCAATCAAATAAAGCTATATTGAGCAAAATTTTGGATCTCTGACAAGAAATATAGGCGTGATCTTCTTTCCCCTTTTGTATGGGGAAATGAGCGGGTTGGGCCACCTTAATGTTGTTTACTTCAATGTTGTTGTCAATATTTCCTTTAATTTCAAAAAAAAATATGATCGATGCTCATGTTTTCTTACTTAATTCCAGAAAACTGGACACTGACTTCAATTGTATTTTTCTTTACACCTTTTTTCATAAAAAGCCCCCCATATGGCAGTCCCGCGGGCACACAGCTCATACGCGCGAAAGAAAATTGGACGACATCGCAGTCATTCCGAACGCGTCGCACGATCACTCATTCGCGTTGACGTTTGAGTGGCGGTGCCATTTTGTTTAGAATTCCGCCATCTTGGCGCTCGCCATCTTGCCCGGAGGAGACAAATCGCGGGATAGTGGGCTGTCATTCCGGAGTGCGCTCGATTTTTCCATTCCCCGGAGGGTTGATGGATGACGAAGGGGAGGGGAGGGAACGTGTGGAGGGAGTTAAGTCGCCCCTGATTGTATGCGTCTTAGGAGAGATTTGTTTGGATTGATAGATCTGAATTGAAATGTTGAGGGGAAGACGTAAACGGTTAACGGTTGTCGAATTTGAAGTGCCAACATCGATAGTCGATCCTTATTGTAACCGATACAATTTATTTTCAAAGGTATGTAGGTGCTTATCCGCTGCGAACCTCAGTACCAAATATTTTCTCGGGAGCTTATTTTCCTGTGGTGATGTGATATTATTATCACATCACCACAATATGTAATATTATCATACTTACTTAATCTGTGATATGTGATATCATTAAGTATACTGAAGTAATAAGTTTATTTATTTATTAAAAGGAAAACTTACAGCTAAAAAAACAAGTTACACAGAATACACTAGAAATAAAAAAATCCTTTAATTAATTAATTAATTAGTCCTTTTAAATTAGGAAATTTAAAATTCCTAATTTTATGTTGTAATTAAGAAGACGCTGGCTGCTTGTGCGTAGTAAAGATATTGCGGCATCGGAAGACTAACTAGATTCACGAATATACAAATTTTAACCGACATTGTGTACACTAAACATGATCATGCTTTTTACTGAGTTAAGATGCCTTAGTGCCTTTTTCATGTACTGGTGCATACGGTTGAAGACATTGCCATGCTGCGCTAATCTACTTTACTGTCTTGGCTCGACTTAAGAGCATCCTCATACCTAAACATTTTGGACCAATTTTTGTGTTTAAAACGAGATAGCCAGAGCCCGACATTGCCTAGTTAGAGCAGCTCGCAAAAATTCTTTCTAAATGTGACCAACCCGCATAACGCGAGAAACCGGTTTTTTTATTGTTTCGTTAAAAAAAATGGAAAAAGTTAAACATGTTCTTCTCTAAATGGGTAGATAATGTTAAGATCTTTTAAATGGTATTAAAATAAATATTAGTCAATATCAATATAAGCCGCAAACTTGAAAAATAATATATTTGAGACCTGACTTAAAAAAAAATCCATGCATAAAATATCAATTTCTGTAACATTTTTCTGACTGATTTTGGTAGAACGTTGGTTGGAATTATACAGGTTTTTTTTTCATGTTCTTATTCCATAAAGATCAGGAACTTAACGCAACCAAACCATTCGCATTGGCTAAATAACAAGAATGTGTAGTCATCTACAATTTTCTTTGCTCCATAAAATAATTCAAACTTATAACAATACCTGCACTACAGGGATACAAATGTGTTTGTGTCACTGTAACCGGACAAGCTAAATCAAGGTGACCCGGCAACTCGTGGCGGCCGAGGGAAGCGCGCGGCTCTCGGTGTCCACTTACTTAGAAGTTGCGCGACACAGCGTTGAGCATGACATTTGCACTGGCTCCAGGAAGTATGCATAGACGGACACTGCAGAGGAAGAAGTATTTCGGAACCGAGGCTCGTGTAACGGTTCTTTGGCGACTTGGTGAAATATGCCGATTTTACGTGGCTGGTATACAGTGCGGCCCTTAGGGGTGGCGAGCAGGGCAACCGCCCGGGGCCTCGCTCTTGCATGGGCCTCGCGCACTCGCGCAACAACCCTAATAGAAATTGAGTTTAAAATAATCGTTAAATATTACTAAAGGGTCAAGTTTATCAAGATACTCCCTGTATGTAATTTCAATAAAAACTTGTTCTGAATGATGAGCGACGCCATTTGTCGTCCGCAGCGGGTGCGCGCGTTCACGGGCGGCCTCGAGGAGCTCGGCGGGCGCGTGCAGGCGGCCGAGGCGGCGCGCGCGTCGTGGCGCGGACCCGGCGACGCGCGAGACGCGCGCGCGCAGCTCGACGCGGTGACGCGCGCGCGCGCGCAGCTGCCGCCGCTGCGGAGGCTCGCGGACGAGCTCGCGGCGCAGGCTCAGGCGCTCGCGCGCGACAAGCTCCCGCTCGCCGACCACGCGCGAGCCAAGCTCGACGACCTCAATGCCAGGTGGGATTTGTGTGGAAGGGTTTAACCCTATCACCAATCAGTTCTACTGAGCAGGTAGCAAACAGGACCTACTGAATTGGGTCATTACAAGCCGAAAACCAACGAACTGAGGCTGACTGGTTTTCTCGCGGCTATAAGTAATTTTAATGGAAAACCTTGTATATTGGGGGTCCTAGGCCACAGGATTAATTCATTCGCGGGCACGGTACAAAACCGTGCTATTGCACCTTCTATGTTTCAAAGACAATGATAGCCATCGTGATGAGTAGGATGCAACATAAGTCAATAAGGGAGACAATGTGCATAGTGATTGATTTGGTAAGATTTACGAAATTTTTAATTACATAACTACTTATAGCTAAAAGTAAATCACGACCGCTGTAGTCAACAATGAAACAAAAACCAATTTGATTATATATCTTCATGGAACAAGCTAGGTCTGATGACTAACCTTTTTAAGATGTTTTTATTTTAACGTTGAGTAATCCACTTCCAAAGTTGTTGCATAAAATGCGCCAAAAATTCGGACTTTCGGACCTTATAACTTGGAAACCAAACACTTTTTTACAATGTCAATGGTCATCAGACATTTAGTTCGATCAAATAAAGCTATTTTGAGTATAATTTTGGATCTATGACTATAAATATAAGCATGATCTTCTTTCCACGTTTGTATGGGGAGTTGAGCGGGAAGGCCACCTTAACTTATCATTTCTGCCAATTGATGAGGAGTCTCAGTGCGAGTTCGTCCACGAGCGGCGCCGTTTTCAATCGCCACACTTATTAAGATGTCTGATCCAAATGTATTGACGCGGCAGGGTGGGCGCGCTGTGCGCCGGCGGCGAGGAGCGCGCGCGGCAGCTGGCGGGCGTGGCGCGCGACGGCGGCGCAGGCGCGGCGCAGGGCTTCCTCGCGGGCTCCGTGGAGCCGCCGTGGGAGCGCGCCGTCACGCGGGCCAACGTGCCCTACTACATCAAGTGAGTGCCGACCTACACGTGGGGAGCCGGTTCGATAGTTCGATGAGTGCATTTCGTCACGAATACGAGCTAATCCATGGTTCGGAATCCATGTAAAACTGTAGGTCCCCTTCACCTCCTAGGTGGTAGGGTTTAAGCACGCTCGAGTTGGTACCATCGCATTGGATGAAAAGATGGTCGAAGCAGCAATGAAAAATTTTCCGTGTTTTCCATCCAGTTCAATGTAGCCGTGCTCATAAATAGAAGGTCCTAGCGTGGCACCTAATTCCTTCGGGAATGTGGTGTATTGGGATAATATCATAACGGTAGTTGTGTGGTATTAGCCATCCATGTCAGGTCGCATAAAAAGAAAAGAATGTGAGCCCTGAAAACTTGGAATCTGCGTGTTGGTTAAGGAACAAAATCATGGTACAATAAATGACAATGTGGGTTGGGGATCCCAAATTTTGCAAACAATAATATGGCTCCGTACACATCTTCACCTTTATCAATACTCACTTAGAAGACCAACAATCTTATCAATACCCCTCCGGGCCATCCCCGAATGAATAGATTGACTAAACAAATGGAACCCAAAATAACCTAAATTACTTCTACTCAACCCACGATTACCCGTCTCATGTCCACTGAAATAACATTTTCACCATCTAGGAGACGGCCAAGGACTCCTCAACTTGACACTCAGCAGGAAAAAATACCTCTTGACTTAAAATATACCTATTGGAGTAAAATATGAAACACATAATATGCGTCCTTGCAGCCACGAGCTGGAGACCACACACTGGGACCACCCGAAGATGATCGACCTTATGAACTCGCTCGCAGATCTCAACGAGGTCCGCTTCTCCGCCTACCGCACCGCGCTCAAGTTACGCACCGTGCAGAAAGCCCTATGCAGTGAGTACGCCAGAGCTGTCCTCCTTTCCTCTCTCGCAGAGCCTACCTCAAACTGTGACAGTATCTTCGTCCTCAATGTTGTTGTTGATAGTTCTGTTGTCGTCGATAACAATGTATGGGGAGGGTTAAATGGTTTTGTCTATAACAAACATCTTAGAACAAAATATGATCAGTTTCGGGTCCATAATCACTGCTACTGTTGCTGTCAAAGTGAAATTATTATTGATTAGCCCTAAAGGCTGTGTGCTTTTCAGTGCATATGCTGCAACTACCGGCTGCACTAGAAGCCTTCGACTCCCACGGCCTGCGAGCACAGAATGACAAGCTCATAGACATACCTGACATGATCACCGTGCTTACATCACTATATGAGGCAAGTATTTCATTTTGGTCAGTGTCCCTTGAATGTGTGATAACCGAATTCTTAAAACGATATCCTAGTGGCATTATCTTCTCAATTTGCATAACTTTCAGCACTTATTCCTTTATTTCTACAGGGTTGACACACCGATATTTGTTTTTTCTGTTGGTTCAGGTATTAATTAATAATATTGGTTCATAATATTAGGTTTTTTGTGCCCTAGGCTGTGTGACTGCTTCAAAATAATAGACCATCTCAGATTTATGACTTTATTTTAATGTGTAGGTACTAGGGCCTTCTACATTTGTATATAAGTGATAGTGTTTCCGTTGTAGGTGATAGCGGCTGAGAACCCGAGTTTAGTCAATGTGCCGCTTTGTCTCGACCTGTCCATCAACTGGCTGCTCAACGTGTACGACAGCCAACGCACAGGCCAAGTGCGAGTGCTGTCCTTCAAGGTGGGACTTGTGCTGTTGTGCAAGGGGCACCTGGAGGAGAAGTACAGGTAAATATTTTGTGGCTAAATCTCTTTTAGTCCAAATTGTCATCTCATTCTGATTTGCTAGTTTTTAATTTATCTATAGCTTCCTTTCTAAACCTTACACTGACTTAATCGAATGAACATTTTGAATTAGCAAAAAAACTCATTTTGTCTGGTCCGTTCTTTTTAGGTTTCCGTAGCCACAGAGTGCCAAACAGAACCCTATTACTAAGCCACCGCTGTTCGTCCGTCCGTCCGGCCGGCTGTCTGTCACAGGGCTGTGGGTGACATTTTCACAGAGTGTATTTCTGTTGCTGCTTTAACAACAATTAGTGAAAATAAAAAACAAATAAAAATTAAACAAAACAAGAAACGTGATTTCTTTGGTCCAAATCTTGTGTACTGGTACGGAACCCTTCATGTGTAAGTCCGACTCGCACTTTGCCGGTGTTTTTTTAAATATTTTTAGCCTCCATACAAATATATTTGTTGCACGATATTAGGTACCAAATATCAAGTAAATTGACAGTGGTTTGTACGGGAAACGTAATTTTCTGATGCTTAGATACGGGCCAATCATAAATTGATGTCGCCTCGTCCATTGGAGATGAAAACTTACCCCGCGCCTTGCCTGCAGATACCTTTTCCGACTCATCGCGGACCCGGCGTGCCGCGCGGACCAGCGCAAGCTCGGCCTGCTGCTGCACGACTGCATCCAAGTGCCGCGGCAACTCGGCGAGGTGGCGGCCTTCGGCGGCTCCAACATCGAGCCCTCCGTGCGCAGTTGCTTCGAGCGCGCCTCCGCGGCGCCGCGCGACACCAAGACGGGCACGCTCGACAGGAACGCCGGTGAGTTGACATGTTCATACGTAGGGTTGTCGCAGAGAGTACCTACGGGAGAAGATAGGAATCGTGCAGTGGCGCCGCAGACGACGCCAAGACGGGCACACTCGACAGGAACGCCAGTGGGTTGACATGTTCATACGTAGGGTTGTCGCAGAGAGTACCTACGGAAGAAGATAGGAATCGTGCAGCGGCACCGCGGACGACGCCAAGACGGGCATGCTCGACAGGAACGCCGGTGGGTTGACATGTTCATACGTAGGGTTGTCGCAGAGAGTACCTACGGGAGAAGATAGGAATCGTGCAGTGGCGCCGCAGACGACGCCAAGACGGGCACACTCGACAGGAACGCCAGTGGGTTGACATGTTCATACGTAGGGTTGTCGCAGAGAGTACCTACGGAAGAAGATAGGAATCGTGCAGCGGCACCGCGGACGACGCCAAGACGGGCATGCTCGACAGGAACGCCGGTGGGTTGACATGTTCATACGTAGGGTTGTCGCAGAGAGTACCTACGGGAGAAGATAGGAATCGTGCAGTGGCGCCGCAGACGACGCCAAGACGGGCACACTCGACAGGAACGCCAGTGGGTTGACATGTTCATAAGTAGGGTTGTCGCAGAGAGTACCTACGGAAGAAGATAGGAATCGTGCAGCGGCACCGCGGACGACGCCAAGACGGGCATGCTCGACAGGAACGCCGGTGGGTTGACATGTTCATACGTAGGGTTGTCGCAGAGAGTACCTACGGGAGAAGATAGGAATCGTGCAGCGGCGCCGCAGACGACGCCAAGACGGGCACGCTCGACAGGAACACTGGTAGGTTGACATGTTCATACGCAGGGTTGTCGCAGAGAGTGCCTACGGGAGAAAATAGGAGTCGTGCAGCGGCGCCGCGGACGTCGCCAAGATAGGCACGCTCGACAGGAACACCGGCAGGTTGACATGTTCATACGCAGGGTTGTCGCAGAGAGTACCTACGGGAGAAGATAGGAGTCGTGCAGCGGCGTTTAGGGCAGTTAAGCAGCGTTTAGTTTAACATGCTCCTGTTTAGGGCAGAAAGGACTCATGTCGGAGAATGTTAAACGGCTGTGTAGCAAGAATTTCAGGACTAACAACAATGTATTCAAACATTATATTTAAAGCATGTTTTACCAATATTCCTTGATTTTTTAATCATTTTGCGTCAGCCGAAAAACTATCCTGAGTGGACGAGTGCCCTTTTTCAAATAATCGATTCACATTCAGTTTGCAGGGACCTTATATTTCGAGTGAGACAATGGTTACGATTGCAGACAAAGAGCCGAAGGAGGCGGCGGTGGAGCGCGACGCGGACGGGCAGCTGGCGCACATCGAGGCTTTCCACTTCCTGCAGTGGCTGCAGCGCGAGCCGCAGTCGATGGTGTGGCTGCCGGTGCTGCACCGGCTGGCGGCGGCCGAGAGCGCGCGCCACCAGGCCAAGTGCAACATATGCAAGGAGTACCCCATCGTCGGCTTCAGGTACCATCTCGATGTTAAGAACAGCCCGTAAGCTATGTCCCCTATACAAACGTAGTTTACTAATCATTTGGAAACCGCTATTCCAATTAAATTGATATTTAATATCTAATATCAGGTAACAAATATCTGTGTCTGCACGCTTTGGTTTTTTTTAAAAATCCAAACCGAATGAAATGAAAGCAAAAAGAAAATCTTCATACGAATTTTGTTTTCTTTGTGGTTTGACCCAGAATACATTTACTGAAAAAACAAAGACATGCAGACATAGATATTTGTAGCATAATATTAGATACCAAATAAATATCAAGTAAGTTGGAACAGTGATTTTCAAATGATTAGTAAAACTACGTTTGTATGCGAGGCGAAATTTTCTGATGCTGACGGGCCGACCTTAAGTTGTTAACCCGTTACGGCACCAAAGGAAAATATGGTCCCCATAAGGGAAAGGATACAACCGCCCATTTTTTTGTATATAGTGTTTTTAGTGCTATGCAGTTTTTAAATGTTACGGAAGTTCCCTCAATCGTGCGTCCATCTCTAAGGAGTGTACTCCCACACATTTGTAACTAATTCCTGTTTAAGGTGAACTTGGTCAAAGCATCCGTAAGGAAAGGCAAACAACTATCCTCTTTTTGTGTAATGTCTTTAATGACTTGCTAAAATGTAAATGTGAAAAAATTTTCCACAATCATTCATCCGACCCTATGGAGTTTGTTCCAACACTTATAGATCAACTTACTGATAATGATCATCGAAACAAACATAAATCTGAATTATGTTATCTGCATGTTGGTCCAGTAAAACGGACGGTACACATAAGCGAATTTTCAAATACTAGGTTCATTTGTTCTGTGCTCTTCTTAATGAAGGGGTGAATATTACAGGTACCGCTGCCTCAAATGTTTCAACTTCGACATGTGCCAGAAGTGTTTCTTCAGCGGGCGCAAGGCTAAGAACCACAAATTGACACATCCCATGCAGGAGTACTGCACGGCGGTAAGTTACTTTCATATGTCTTCACCTTAATAACCTGAACTCTGTCTCAGTTTTTCAGAAGCAAAATGACGAAAAATATATACATGATAATCCAAAGGAAACTACCAATATTAAAAGCAGAAGCAAATTAGTAAGTTGGCTTTTAGTAAGTTGACTATTATGGTAAAGTGTGATAGGCGCAGTGGTAGGGTTAAGCCCGCACGGGTTTGCAATGGATTAAAATATGCTCAAAGCGGCACTGAAACATTGTCGGTGTTTTCACCCAGTTCAATGTAGCCATGCTCATTAAGGGAAGGTCCTAGCATGGCACCTAATTATTTCAGAAAAGCAGTATGTTGGCCAATAATCTTACAGTGGGTGTAATATTATTCATCCATGTCCAGTTACATAAAAAATATATTGTACAATAAATTATTTCTGATTAGGATTTTCACTTATAGTTGTGACATGGAAGGGTCTTAGCGTACGTCACCGATATATTGATGACAGTTTGCGCAGGATCCTTCTCTTTCGCACAGAATGTTGATAATAGAGATTGAAGTTGTTGAAGGTTGAGCTTTATACTCAGTCACCACTTGACGAAGATTTTTTTCAAAACTAATTTCAGAAAACAGAGACTTACAGTGCCCATCAAACCCAGTAAGTCTACATTTTTGGAACTGAGTTAGTTCCAAAAATGTGTTAGTTTTATTTAATGAAAATTAAGTCTGCATCGCAATTATGCCATAGAAGAATTGTCATTGTTCTTTTGGCCTTAACTCTGACAATAATATTCTAGTAACAGTGCAAAAATATTACTGTTTATTAACTACTAAGCCTAGGCACTAATTCGTCAATCATATCCAATGGCTCCTGTGTACGCTCTACTGGCTACACGGAATCATATACTTATTGATATTTACGAATCCAGACAGTTAAGTTTCCATCCTCAAGTAAGTAAGTTTAAGTTTTACAAACCTCATTCATCCCATCATCACCTATTGGGCAAATTTCCTAATTATGATACTGTTTGGAATGCAATCAAATAAATTGTTTGCAGACAACTTCGGGAGAGGATGTCCGTGACTTCACCCGAGCCCTTAGGAACAAATTCAAGTCGGCGCGCTACTTCAAGAAACACCCACGAGTCGGCTACTTGCCTGTTCAAACCGTGCTTGAAGGTAAGCAATGTGTACTTATCTCTATGTATACTTATCTTCAACAGTTATAACTGCACTGTCCCTGTATATTTTCCTTTCAGTCTTTAGTCAAACATTTTCCTGTTATTGGAGACATCATGCACCGAAAAGATACAAGAAACATGCAAGAAAATTTTATTTTAAATAACGATTTTCAGAAACATTAATAAAACATCTCCCATTAGATAGATCTGGGTAGGCAGATAGCCTAGGGAGGAATTTTTCGTGATGTAAATATCTCAAATGATCCACTGAAGTTTTTCAAATGCCTGCAGATTGCTACAACAGATTTTTTTATTTTATTTACAGTCACTCTGGAATATATATAGAAGAAAGCCAAAACCAATTCAGAAGCTTCTGTGAGGCATTCATATGGACTCGGTGATCTATGTGACACTGCTTTCTTTATTTTGGTAAACAGTTAATTAGGTTGTTTACAGTGTTACCAGTTGTCCTGTCAAACCAAAGCCAAAGAATCTGTATAACACTTTTTAGATCACTGCGACCATTAAACATTTTTTAAGAAACTCACAGCTTTTCACGCGGAGGGAGGAGACTTTCTCCGACGTTTGTCGTTGTCGAGGAGCCTGCCGCTACGCACGCAGCAGCGGATCCGGAGTCAGTGGGGTCCGGAGGATTTTTCATATTCTTAGTCTAGTCGTATGAGTTGTTAGTGAAATACGGAGAATGTCCACATTAAGAGTGGTGGTGTTGCGCGGTTGCAGGCGACGCGCTCGAGTCTCCGGCGCCGTCGCCGCAGCACGGCGGGGGCGGCGCGGGCGGCGCGGGCGGTGCGGGCGCGGACGACATGCACTCGCGGCTCGAGCTGTACGCGAGCCGACTCGCTCAGGTGGAGCTGGGCGAGCGGCCGCGCGCCAACTCCACGCCGGACAGGTCAGACCTCAATTCACGATACCCATGCTAACCCTGTCTTCCTAACCTAACCTTAACTGACCAGAGGACATGTATCGCAGGTCTTTGCCCTCTATGAATGTATGTTTTCTGATACATGTCTTTTTCTTTCCTCTTTTACTAAAATATGCCTTCAGTATCAAATATGTCACATTTGCGTTGATTGATGCCCTTGAAAATTGTTTATACAAATCTTTAGAGCTTGGATATCAAAAAATCAATATGTATGGACCTACGTCCAGAGCTACCTCTAAGTTAATTAATTTAATGTGGAAATTATCAGAACAATATTTCTTAATTTGGAGGAAACAGGCACGAGCCATTGTATAAAACTCGATTACCTCATTATCTACTTAAAACAGTTTCCCTCCCAATTGCAGCGACGAGGAGCACCAGCTGATAGCGCAGTACTGCCAGTCGCTGAACGGCTCCGGCAACGGCGAGGAGGCGCCGCGCTCGCCCGTGCAGCTCGTCTCCATCATCCAGCAGGAGCAGCGCGAGGAGCTGGAGGCCATGATCAGGTGCGCGATGTCAACTTTCTCTAGGTACGACTGTGGTCGCACACGATAGCTCTGTTAAAACATTTGGGAATGATCGTGGACGCACCTGCACTGTTGCTGAACAAACCTTCGACACAAAATACGCCACAAAGGCTTAAGTGTGGAAACCGAGCCCGACTACAAGTAACAGTAACAAGCACCTGCACTGTACTTCTTTCAAGAAGCAAATTTTTGGTTGCTTCGACACTTCATAAATGGGAATAAACTAAATGGGGACTTTGTCTCTACGGAGATGGATAACATGCAGAAATTAGGAATTTGCGTCTTAATAAATCTTAAAAATATATAAAATATAAGTGAGGCTCTCTCTGATAAAACCCCCTTTTATGATTTAATATCATAAGACAAGTAGCATATATTTTTTTACATTAAAACACTGGTAATATTTTCTAGCATTTCAATTTCCCTAGTAGCATTTTGGGTTGGCTGTTTATTGGGCCAGGAATTCCGTTGGACAACGGTTATTTGTGGAGGAATCGATCGGGCTATCATAGTAGGAACTTTGTCAGCAATACATCATGGCCCGACGATGAATGATAACTTGCCCAACCATATGTATTGTAGGACCATTGTTGACTATCTGTAGGAAAATCTGCTGCAACTTATCCCCAACCGTTTTGCCATGTGCTTGATTTCCATAGAAAAACCCACCACCATCTCCCAATTAAATCCCCACCGTCGGCCATGGGTCTGTAAACTAACGTGGACTTAATACTCCCGACATAGTTGTTCTCTTCGCTGACTTAATTAACACATTCATCAGTTTGTGACCTAATTAAAGTTTGACTAACAGAACTATAAATAGAAATTACTGAATGGCTTCGAAGTCCTAACTTCCACATCCAAGCATTTTCGGCCGATTGCACCTCATAAATTGCCCGCCCGTCTCATCGTCAACTCGTCCGTCGGGACCTCGCAGGGAGCTGGAGGAGGAGAACACGAGCCTGCAGGCGGAGTACGAGCGGCTGCGCGCGAAGCAGACGCCCGGCTCCACACCCGAGGACGCGCCGCACGGCGACAACCCGCGCACGCCGCCCGACCAGGTACATCACCGTACCCCTCTCCTAGTCACGACCGGGTGACTAAACCGCCGTACCCCACTCCCTACTCCCTTGTCACTTTATCTTTTCCCTTTTTGCTGTATAAATTTTTTTAGTCACTTGTCATAATAAGATCTTTGGTTATACTTAGTTGCTTTCTGCTGTAAGAATCGACCTTGTGTAAGAAGAAATAAGGTTATTGTTATTGTATTATTTTATAAAATATTTATTTTATAATAAAAAATATTTAATTATTCAAAAAAATATACTTAAATCTGGACAGACAGTTAGGGAGGTCCGATCTGGGATAAATCCTATAAGGCCGCTCCGAGCTACAGAGATAGAAACCTTCAAACAATTATCGTGTTTGAGAGTAGAATCGCTTTCTGCATCTGGAATCGGAGCCCAAATTCTTCTCTTCATCTGGTATTGTTATGTCTATGAGGAAGATCTCGTTGGACTTGGGATTAAACTATCTGTTTTTATTGGTAAATCCCATTAGACCTTAGTGCCATCCATTTCCAACACGTCTTTCGGTTTGTATTTAGGCACCGTATGGTACCACTGAGTCGGTGAGGCCCTGTTTAGGGGCAAGTCGCTGATGGACTACTTGAGCTACTTGATTGTACCGCTTCATTACTATTATTATTTGCCTCTTTGAGCACCCATTACCCTCACCTCACCTTACACTACCAATAGTGTGCTCATAGCTAATAGACTGACATCACTTAAATTTGTGCTCCTTGAATCTTAGATGAAAAAGAATGGATACGGTACCTCCATACTGATAATAGTTCAAAAGCGTTCCTATTTTTAAAAAACTCACACACCTATACTTTTACATGCACACCAATTCCATATCCATTCCTTTTTCATCTAAGCCTTGAATGATATAATGTCATCGATATGTCACTCAATATTTTTCACAATGCTCACGCTTCAGATATGGGGCACTTGGTGTACAATTGTCATTATCATATTTTACCATTATTCCATTGTTGCCTGTCATCTTTCGACCGTGTTCTTTCCTAACCGTGTTGGCTCATGTAGTTATTAAATTTGGGCATGAAGGAAATGATAATATTGTAATGGAAGAAACTGGGAATTTTTATTATATCTTTTCACACTTCTAACAACCGTTGCTAAGTGACGCTTTTCAAATATCACTTTTTAAAATAAAGGCGGAAGGCCTGTCACACTATAGCTATAAGGGAACTCCTTCAACTAATATCATTTGTTCCATCTTTGTTTTTTTTTATTTACATAATCATGATGGTCTAACAATGTTTTTATGCTGACAACTGAATTATCCATTATAGTAGTAATCGAAGTTTGTGATGGATAGTTTTGTGGTAAGTGAATTTTCCCACATATGTCTACATTCCTATGCAGGCACAATATTTTATTACCAAATGAGCTAGATTTATTTCACAGCATTAATAGATTATGATGCGGACTTATTGTTTGATTCAGCCGAGAAATTATGCAGAAAATAAACATAGTGCAAGTCATGAATCAGGGGGGAAGGGTGGGTCAATGCACCCATTAAAATTAAATTAAAAATGTTTTTATTGATAAAAAAATAAAGCCATAAAATACAGATAATAAATACAGATATAGACTGTACTATAGGGAGGAGTGGGTATTCCTGTTAATTTAATTTAAGCGGATAGTGAATTTCTGTTACATATTTATAGCAATTTTTTGTTAATAATATTTTAACATTCATAGCCCTTCCCCTCCCCTTAAACCGCGCCCGTAACATGTGCGCCCTTTCTCAGGACATGATGGCGGAGGCGCGGCTGCTGCGGCAGCACAAGGGGCGGCTGGAGGCGCGCATGCAGATCCTGGAGGACCACAACCGGCAGCTGGAGGCGCAGCTGCAGCGGCTCCGGCAGCTGCTGGACGAGGTACGTCACTGAACTCAGCTTAACTCTGAATGTCTCTCGGATGAAGAACTGCTCAAGTTGATTTGAAGTCAAAGAAGTTGTATTATGCGACGCGACCAGGTTTCTGAAACAATACCAAATGTAATTTCGTCTTCTTTTCCCAGTCTTTGATTGCTGTTATTGTCAGCTGTCTAATTGTTAGATGTTACCTGTGTAAGACTGGACTTCTTAAGTTCAGTTTTTCTTTATTATAATGACGATTTGGCACCATCAAACTCATTTTAAATGCAAGGTTCTTGCGGCGTCTCGCGCTGACTCGTGTCACAGAATACCCAATATTGGTCACTCGCAAATCAACCTCAAATTATGTAATCTGTAGCCTTAACCGACAAACATCAACGAGTAAAACATGTTGATCGCAAAGATAGTCGAACCGGAAATGAAAATTTGTACAAGTTTTCAGTCCAGTTCAATGTAGCCATGCTCGTAAAGGGAAAGTCCTGGCATCGCATTTTCAGTCTTTGTGGAGTTTCCAATGGGTTTCAAATTATGGATTCACTTTGATATACTTCTATAAATTTCAAAACACTCGTTGCTCCAATCCATGTTTTTCAAGTCGTAGAAAATTACTTTCGACAAAATGTATGTAGCGTAGTGCAAACCCAGAAGCGTTCAATACGGGAGCGCAGCGCAAGCACACAACGGTACGATTCGGAAGCGCGCTGGCAAGTAAACTATTGCAAGTGAACACTGAGTCCCTTTGACTTGCGTCCAAAAAAACTGGCCCGGAGGTGAGCGCCGCTCGCTAGCGAGTGCGCGAGGCAAGATTAGACGAGCTTAGTGTTCACACGCTTGTGACCTCGCGCTAGCTCGCATAGGCTCGCGCGAGCTTGCACACGCGGCGTCTGATAAGACTAGTAGCTGGTAAAAACAGCACTTATAATTGTTCTTTGGGGGTGCTGGCAGCCTTATAGTCCGGTACTTTGTAAAACTGTAATTGTTCTTTTGTAAAACTGAGTGTTACGATTAATATTTAGGGTTAATTTAAAAATAACTGTAGCAGTGAATTTCTTAGTAGATTGCATACGATGAAATAACATAAAATAAAAAACAATGACCAAACCTTTCCTGTTTGGCAGAAAAAAAATATTTAAGATACCACCAAAAATGTCCAAAGTTTGAGAAGAGTGTGTAAATTCCTCCGTAAGATCACGTAACGTTACAGCTACTTTAACATCGCTGTGCTGCCCAAAAGTTACTTTCGCAAATTATCCCAAACTTTTTTTTCTATTTTTTATGAGAAATTATTTTGTATGAATAAGTTTTCATCAGAATTTTAATATTTTAACTGAAGGAACTGCATTTGTTTTCGATACAGATACATCCCTTCCAGTGGTGCAAGTATTTATAAAATCTTTCTGTATAAAAGGCAGTCTTCTGATTGCATTGTTAAGACACTACACTTCTTATTAATTTTTTTTTGACACTACACTTCTATTGCTGATGACGAAACAGCAAGATTGACATTGACAGATGTCAAAGAGCTGCCATTTTGTGTTGCAGCCTACGACTGGTGGCGCGGGCGCGTCTCCGGCTCGCACCGGCACGCTGCAGACACGCTCCGTGACCGCGTCGCAGCTCGCCACAGACTCTCCGGCAA
The DNA here is from genome assembly GCA_946894095.1 of Incurvaria masculella. Classification (NCBI taxonomy): domain Eukaryota; kingdom Metazoa; phylum Arthropoda; class Insecta; order Lepidoptera; family Incurvariidae; genus Incurvaria; species Incurvaria masculella. Next base: position 10,887,100 of record OX335641.1, on the reverse strand, counting down.
AGATGCACAACGGACTGTACACTGCACAGCAAACGAGTAAGTATAGCACAACTATTTACACATTCTGTACTAACCGATATCCCAATTATCCCATGATGCAAGATAAAAAAAACCTAATCAAACTGTAAGTACTTCAAAAAATTATAGTAAGATTTTCCCGTAAATTCATTGCTATGGCCGAATGTAATATACAGGTGTTCCAGGATAGGTAACAGGAGCTTAAGGTAAAGCAAGTACCAATTATAAGATGAAAAATATCCTCACGATCGTCGAGATTCCCATGTTTTCTTTCTCTGTCCCCATACAAATTAGTTACATATCGTAAGCAATTGTATATGGGTGGCGAGAAAGAACTTGAAAATTTCTGGTAAGGATTTTTGCTTCTAATACTTCCTATTTCTGAAGAAGAAGCCTATTCTAAAACTTTCTGTATAAAAATCAGGTTTGATATCAGACACAGACCGGTATCACTACCTACAGTTTGTTTATGTGTTTTATCTTATTTGGTGAGACACTAGATATAACCGTAAGTAGTTAATTGAACTGGCAGTAAACCTACATTTTTAATTAATCATGCAAAGTCCCTTTTAGGATACTTAAATTGGGTGGACTTTACCCATGTGTAGATTTTATGTAATTTACCATATTGTACTGCTGCTCTACTATCACTTCAGAATCTTCCTGTATTGCTATTCACCACACCAAAACAATATAGGTAAAGTCATTTCTCTGCCCATCTATTTAAAATCATCAAAAAAATTCATCATATTAAGGTGTGCCCGTAAGCATACGAATCTTATGCTATCCGTGCACATTTAGTTTAGAATGTATAATAGAAAACCACTGTGCCACTTTAGTTGAGTTTTTTTACCTGACTACTTATCCAACATTAGTCAACCAATACTAGTACCCAATACAAGCAATAGTCGTGTGTTTGCACGTTTTTGTTCCAAATTATCATGGCAAAAAATTGATAATGAAGCAATGGTTTTCATATTATTCCCAAACTAAATTTCAATCACAAACATAGGTCCGCCCTCCTCTCTATCACTGAATACAATCCATCCCTGCGACCATTAACTCAACTGCTTTTATCTTCACTCTCGAGTGATGTACCGTCGCTGTGCACGACTAGTGGTGTCGGGTAGTGTGGTGGCGGGAGGGCGGGTGGGTGACGTGTGTGTTGTGTACTCAAGACGGGCGCTGGGCGGGGCCGGGCGAGCCGGGCGACGCGCGCGACTCGCTCGAGCGGCCGCCGCCGCCTCCGCACAACGTGCAGTCGCTCATGCACTGCGCAGGTGAGGGACGCGGGCGTGTTTGAGGTCCCTTCGGCCATCTTGGATTTGTTTTTGCATTTATTTAAATTTGATCAGCGACATCTACATTGACGCATTGAAATCAGAAGTATTTTTGGTTTGCACATTTTTCTGAATTTACCCCTCAAATACGGGCTGACAGCGAGCACGGAAGGACGGGAGAAGTGATCGGTACTCGTTATTATGGCGGCAGCGTGGCCACGAGTCTAACTGTAGTTAATTTGCTTAGGAATTCAGGACACGCAACATCGAATGTTTGTTGCGCTAAATATCATCTTGTAAAGTTATTACGTGTAGTATGTTAGTATTTGTGAAGACAGCAATCAATTTGATATCTCAAACATTGCAGTCAAATACATTAGCGTAAAATAAATACGCGAAAACAGTCCCATCTAGCTGACAGACCAGACGTCGTGTGGAAAACGTTGGTAAATGTTATGGCTGATGTAATCGTCCTGGTAGCTTAGTTGGCTAGAACAGTGCACACGTAATTCAAAGATTACCCGTTCGCATCCTACTTCAGATATATATCCAGACCAAAAGTATTACAATGAGTCAATTAAGGTAATGTTAAAAAAAATCAAATATTCTGATTGATCAATGGTTCAGGTATGGTTCCGGTACGTTCACGATCTTGTCGGAGATCCAAAATACAGCAGAAAAAATAGCTTCATATCATCGATCTAGGTATCTCATGTAGAAATTGAACGATAAAAAATTGTTTTGACATTTGTGTCTCATAAACACTGAAACAGCCTTTCAACTTTTAAACTTTGTCACCTACTCAATGAAATAAATCAGTTTTTAGTAATATTTTGTGCATGGAATAAGAGATAATTAAATGAGTGAATTATCATCTCTACTTTCTACGTGAGTTGTCGGTGCTGAAAATCCGTGTATTGTGCTTGTGAAGTTGTGTTACCTAAAAATTAACGTTTGGGTTCGTTTTCCTTCCCATAACCCAGCACAAGCACCCTTATTATTATGCTGCTTAATTCTCAACTCAACCATGAACAGAAACATTTTTAGTGCTACAGGTTGTTTTAACTCATCTCGTCACATCAACCTTACTTATCGCTTACGGGCAGTATATTTGTCCGTGTGCGTAACTCAAATAAAGATCATAACCACAATGTTCAATCTAGTACACGGAAACCACAAGTAAGGCTTATTTGACAAGATGAGTTGAAACAATTGTAGGCGCTCATAATTTTTTTTACATGCATGAATTTTTACTCAGCATTACTCACTCTAATTCTTTTATGCATTTTTCACTAATGCTTGCAAACAGGACGCATACCGTGAGGTAAGTTTGAATATGAGAGCATTTATTTTGATTTTGATTTTTTAAATTAATGAAGAAAGTACACATTTCCACCGCCTGTTTTGGCAAAGGGGTTGATTGTGTTTTTCTTCCTAAACTGGTGAACAGGACGTTGACATATACTAGGCACTGGAAAATTTTCTCGAAAGTCAGTGTTCATGTTGGGGTTTCAAACATTCGGGACCAGTCTTGAAGATTTACTTGTCATGAACAATTATAAAAAAATTACTTTAAGATCATAGTTGCCAGGATGCAATTTAACGATTTATGATTAATTAAAGATTATGAACTGTGCCATGACAATACTGAGCTGATTCGTTACCTCTGAAATGTTATACTCTAACACTACCATTTTCCTTACCTACAGATGACCTGGGCCGAGCCGTAGAGGAGCTGGTTTCCGTGATGACAGAAGAGTCCAAAGAGTCCAACACTCCGCCGCAGTATACCAATGGCAACGGCAAGCCGCACAACTAGAGGAGTGTCTGAGCATGGAAGGACCCATTGCTGGGTTTAGAGTTGCCATGTTTATTTTTTTGGTCACACTGTCTTTGTGGCTGAACGGAGATAAAAAACATTTTTTTTAGTTCTGAAGTTTATGAGAGTTTTGACAGCAATCTCAAAATACTTACGAGCAGCTATATCAATAGCAACAATATCCAATATAATATGAAAACGATTACCAACCAGGAATTTATATAATGACATCGCTCTAACATAAATTTAGGTAGCAATCCCGCTGGTTATTTTCAGTTCTGGCTGGCATTCCTTGTGGTTCTTGGCCATAAAATATGTCATATTACTACAGATTTAAGTAAACTTTTGAAAATTCTAAATGAATTAACGAAATTATTCCTTAATCTATTCTATAAAAAAAAATGCCTTCCCTGTCTTTACTAACTTTCGTGACTCATCACTAACATCTTCTGCACATCGCAATAAGCATTCCAGATTTATCGTACAATCGTTCCTAACACTCCATTCATCGAATACTAATACAATCGAACAGAGCCAATGTGAAAACGCCACAGAATATTGGCTTTGGCGAGTATCGTTACAGCTCTGTGAGTGAATTGACTTGGTTTTCGCAGCTATCAGATGCTAGTGTAGTTTAATACGAAGTGTGTTAGCTCACCGTAGTTGTATGTTCGATTTAACGAGGATTCGTATGCAACGCTTATTGAACAAAATAAGGGGCGACCATTGTTGCAGTACGATAGTTCGTGCTTGAGTCTGTTTCTTTTCCCTTTGCGCTGCCCTCTTTGGTGTTGCAACTTATTTCTCAATGTTTTCACAAATCAACTTTCGAGACAGTGTGACCATGTCATAAACATGTACTAAAAAGACACAATATGTTACGCATTTATAATTATACGAATTAACCTAAGTATGTCAATATTAGTATTGTCTATGATTTAAGTACATATCTTTCGGTACAATTGGTTTGCAAAATCAACCATCATATCATTATCGTTACGATTTGTATATTTAATATCATTTTACAGTGTAAAAATGTGTATAAATTCGTTCACGTTGAGTGTGAAAACTTTGTAAAAATCTAATGGATCTATGGATAAAATGCATCTATCTAATGGAATTTGTTGAATATTAAGCTTGTCATATTAAATTCTGTCCGATTGTTTATGCCACAATGCATCTCCGGAACTTAGACTACGAAACTTTTGCTACACAATTTTATTACTGCTGATAGCTTTAAAGTAGAATTCAAAGTTAGCTTTAAACCAATGGACTTACCATTATGGTAAATATATAAAATTTTCATATAACAATATATGTAACCTCTAAATATGCCTTGCTGTTTTTCACAGGCAATTGGATGCTAGTCTTACCGTATCTGTGGAATGTGACATACTGACGTATGGGAAGAATACGATATTGAGGCCTAAATGTTTAAAAAAAACAGTTTAGCTCCACTGACAAAAAATCAAGAAAACCTGTCAAAAAGTAGATTTTTTAACGGAGTAGGTACATAGTTACTCCGATTGTATCTATGTATGTTACGACTGTTAGAGTGTACCAGTTTGTTATTCATTTGAAAGGTAGAGATGTAGTGATTAGACTTGGCGGTATACCTACCATATCGGAAATATATTACTTAGGCATGTTGTGTATGTTATCACCATGGTATCCGAAAATATATGCATAGCCAATGTAATGGTTATTATAACTAAGTTTCGCTGAAAATATTAGGTACATATTGATCAATTGGCAATTCATTATAAGATCATTCAGCGGTTCCCTAACAATGTTTATATTTAAAAATAACTAACTATCCATGGTTCCAAAGTAATGAATTGTCAAAGTACAGATCGGTGGTCTTCTTAGAATGATACTAAAATTAACCTTTTTCACATAGGTAAGAGAATATTAAAAAGATGACTTTTATACGAATGTTATTTGACGTAATGGCGTTAACCTGTTGAAATTAATTTATAATAAATTAAATCTTCCATTTAACCATATCACATACTTAACAATTTATAAGTTCGGTTTTTTTTTTAATAAACTGAATTATTGTACGCATTTTCAAAAATGGACATACATATCTAAATAACAAAACTTTTTTTGAAAATAAAAATAAGGTTGAACAGTAAGGCAACTCTTTATTATGTTTTAACAAAATTAGTAGTTTTTATTATCTTAATATATTGGTAATTATTTTATTTTGTTAGTTTATGGATTAAAAATCATAAAGCTATTTGTTCTTGTTCAGATATTAACTCGGATTTAGCTACATGTTTGGCAACATTCATTTTATATATTATACTTTTTTGCATTTACTTGTATAATTTAATGTGTTAATGTTTTAGAGTAAAACCGAATCCAAATAAACATTCGACATAGTAGTTTAGTTTTTTTTCCTTTTACTGACCTGTTTTCCACCACCTACTATTATTTAGTTTAATTGAAATTAGTAAACTAATCATATAATCAACCTAGCACTCTTTATTTTCACGATCGACCATTTAAGTAAGGTAAAGAAGGTATATTTTATAACTTTTTGTAAATTTTTACTATATATGTCAAATGCTTTAATGACCAATTTTCCCCGTTGCAAACTTTACCCAATAATAGGTCAGTAATAACCCTGTGATTTATATTTGCATTGGCATCTTTCACAACTTCTAGTGAGTGTGCGTTGATCACCAGGACCTTAATTAGGATAAAATGCAACTAAAGGAGAATGCTCTTTCCAGTATGGGCTAAGCGCTAGCAACTTTAATAAAAGCCAATTCCTTGGATCAAATAAGTAAAAAATTTATTAATTTACCTTTTTTTCTAACTGGGCAAGTTTATGGTCACTGCTAGAAAAATGATGATAGATGTACCATTCATGTACAAGTGAGTTTGAGGGATCGGATGCAAGCCATACTTATATGTACTCATATTAGTACGGGCATACGCAAAAGTTTTGTCATAGGCAACCAAAATGTGTTAAATGTGCAGAACCCCATCACACCAGGCACTGCCCCAGAAAAGAACGTTCGGACAAAGTGAAATGCATACTTTGCGAAGGGAACCACCCAGCCAATTATAAGGGATGTACTGTCTATAAAGAACTGCAAAAGGTTAAATACCCAATTCCATACCAAAAGAAACAGCACACTGTCAGATCAGATCATGCAATCAGAGAAAACCAAAATGTCGAGCGCACTAACCCGGAGATCTCGTATGCGTCAGCCGTGAAAAGCGGTCCTAAACAAGTTATAGATACAAACAACCCAACAAACATCGAAGAACACCCGCCAGGTACTATTCTGGCACTCAATGTATCAATGCAGGCTCTCATGCATCAAATGATAAAGGTGACACAAATGCTAGCAGAACTCATGTCAAGACTGTCTTTGCATTCACTGCCTTAAAATTATGTGTCTGGAATGCAAATGGCTTATCCAACCACTCGATCGAGTTAAAAATGTTTTTAAACATCAACAAAATTGATATTATGTTAATTTCTGAGACCCACTTTACACCTAAGAGCTTTATTCAATTTCCCGGCTACACATTGTATCACACCATGCACCCAGATGGTAAAGCACATGGAGGATCAGCTATCTTAATCAAAGCAAATATCAGACACCACCAATCTCAATCATATTGTAAGGACTATATTCAAGCGACCAGTGTAGTTGTATGCGACTGGACTAGCAACATCACAGTGTCAGCCCTTTACTGCCCACCGAAGCACACCATCAAAGAAGAGCAGTTTGATGACTACTTCAAAACATTAGGGAGTCGTTTCATTGCCGCAGGAGACTATAACGCTAAACACACATTTTGGGGTTCCAGACTCATCCTGCCCAGGGGTCGTGAACTTCTGAAATGTATCCAAGCAAGAGTTATGAATATCAGTTCAACAGGTCAACCCACATATTGGCCTACTGACAAGGGAAAAGTACCAGATCTTATCGACTTCTGTATTACCAAAGGCATATCAAAAAACAACATATCTTGCCATAGTTGCTGGGACCTATCATCAGACCACTCTCCTATATTGGTGGAGATTAATACTGAAATAAAGGAAGCCACCAAAAAATGTACCTTGCATAACAAACGGACGAACTGGCCACTCTTCCAAGATCTCATCAATGAAGCATTCAGATCACCCGTTTGTCTTCAAACAGAAAGTGACATTATAAATGCTGTTGAATTTTTTAACACTAACATTCAAGACGCCGCCTGGAATTCGACACCTATATACCAACATAAGTCCACTGATCCGCTTGTAAGCTCCATTATACTGGATAAAATAATTGAGAAACGAGAAATACGAAAGCAGTGGCAACAAAATAGATGCCCAGACACAAAAAGACACCTAAACAAAAAAATAAGAGAACTTAAGCTCATATTGGAACAAGATCGTAATGCAGGACTACAGGCATATCTCGGTAGCCTTGATGCATGTGTCTCTACAGACTATTCACTGTGGAAGGAGACTAGAAAATTAAAACGACCTACAGTAACATCCCCTCCACTCAGGAAAACTGACAGCAGTTGGGCGCGTACTGATAGAGAAAAAGCTAATACCTTCACAGAACATCTCTCGAACGTTTTTAAGCCCCATCCCTACGATGGTCCACCAGAACACGAAAAAGATGTTCTGGAATTTCTAAATGCCCCATGCCTAGAAGAGACGACACCTAAACGATTCACAAAAGCAGATGTCAGAAGAGTAATAAAAAATGCTAACACTAAGAAATCCCCAGGATATGACCTCATTACTAATAAAATTCTACATGAGCTACCTGACTCTGGGATAACCCTACTCACAGCAATTTATAATGCAATAACAAGGCTAAAATTCATCCCACCACAATGGAAGGTTGCACAAATCATAATGCTACTGAAAACAAACAAACAACCTGAGGACCCAAAATCATACAGACCGATCAGTTTACTGCCCATTCCTTCGAAAATATACGAATCCTTATTATTGCTCCGAATTCTACCTATAATAGAACAGAAAAAGCTTATTCCTGACCACCAATTTGGATTTCGTTGTAAGCACGCTACTATCGACCAGGTGCACAGGCTCATAACTGAAATAAACAAAACCTTTGAGACCAAAAAATACTGTGCGAGTGCATTTCTGGACATCTCACAAGCATTCGACCGAGTATGGCATGAGGGACTATTATTTAAAATAAAATCCTCTCTACCCAACTACATGTATGAAATCCTAAAGTCCTTTATAAAGAACAGACACTTTCTTGTCCAAAGTGGTGAGGCACTTTCAGGCCTCAGCTGTATCAATGCAGGTGTCCCTCAAGGCAGTGTGCTAGGGCCGGTTCTTTACCTTATCTATACCTCTGACCTACCAACTTCAGACTGCATCACTACCGGAACCTTTGCTGATGATACTGCAATCTTAGCTTCACACCAAGACCCAGTAGAAGCCGCGAACATCCTGCAAAGTGGACTGGATAATATCTCACTGTGGTTGAAAAAATGGAGGATTAAGGCTAACGGAACCAAGTCTGTCAATGTGACCTTTACCCTAAGAAGAGGTACCTGCCCACCAGTGAAGCTCAACAACCTTGAAATTCCACAAGCAGATCACGTGAGATACCTAGGATTACACCTGGACAAGCGGCTTACTTGGCAAACACATATATTTACAAAGCGCAAACAACTAGGTCTACACATACGGAAGCTCTATTGGCTCATTGGTCACAATTCTCAACTATCACTCAACAGCAAACTTCTGGTGTACAAGGCGATACTTATACCTATCTGGAGCTATGGAATCCAACTCTGGGGTACAGCGGCCCACTCCAACATCGAGATTATTCAAAGATTCCAAAATAAAATGTTAAGAATAATAACCAATGCTCCTTGGTTCGTCACGAATGAACAACTACATCATGACTTACAGATTGCTACAGTCAGGCAAGAAATTATCCGACACACTATGGCTGAGATAAATAGTCGAAACAGAAACTAAGACTAACGAAAAGTAGTACTTTGTGACGTCAATTTGCATCACTTTGAGATTCCGTCCATACAAAAAGTGTCAAAGTGACGTCACAAAGTACTACTTTTCGTTAGTCTTAGTTTCCGTTTCGACTATTTATCTCAGCCTAAGACCTATGAAAAAAGAATAAAATGTCACCCAAACAACCTGGCGAAGGATCTGATGGAAGTAAACCCAATAAATCGTAGGCTAAAACGGAAAATACCTCAAGACATACTCAAAGAGCTATTATGATAAAGTAGGATGTGATAAAGGTCACATACCGAGCATGCCAATTAAACAAAACCAACAAACCTACTATTAAATGTCCCAGAAAGGAGACAGATCGTAGTAAATGAAAGAACAAAAAAAAAAAAAATTTTTTTTTGCAAACAATGTGGTACTGATGCATAGTTTATTAACAACTAGCTGCGGTACCCGGCTCCGCTCGGGTTAGTGTCGGCTAAATTATCTCATGGATAAAAAGTAGCCCACATGACTGGTCCAAAATAGGGTCAAACTGGTCCAGGACAATGTATCCATGTACAAAATGTAATCAAGATCGTTCGAGCCGAAATAGCATGATTTAATGAGAAACATCCAATAATTCCCATTTAGAGCTTCGTTGACGTTTGGTGGCTATTTAAAAAAAAACATTTGCCGCGAGAACCTTTTTGCACTTTCACTGCTACATTGCTTACCTAGTAAGTAACGTGTAACGTAGGTAAGTTTTGCGTGGACTCCAACCCACAGCCAGCCTCAACATCGAAAACAGTAACCCATCTCGAACCTGACTGCTCCCAGAGATGCTATACATTGATAAAATACGCATATAAATCAGGTAAGTGGTTCGCATGTTATAAGACTTTAAGACTCACTACTTACCCTTCTGGTAATGAAGTGTTATATTATGTAATCTATAAGTTTTTAGTAGAATCAGGCTAGACGTAGATACAATGCACATCTAAATCGAGTAATTGGTTCTCAAGGATTTTATTCTGTTGGTCGCTCCTCCGGCGATTTAGCGTGATGCCAAGTAGTCCTAAAGTTGCAGGAAATACCAAGCCGTACTTCAGTAAAAGTAAGCGCTGCCGCCGCAAAGCCGAGCCGTACATAGCATTGCAGTTTGTATGACAGCCCCATCTTAGCGTAAGCGGAACTGAATTCTATTTAGCCAATCCTAATTCCCGGGTAGTTAAATGTACATGTACTAAGTTTTACAAATCGCTAGTGCCTTGAAAATTCGCCAAACGGACACCAAACAGTCACGACGTCTGCCCCCCCCCCCTCCCCCCGCCGCCGCTCCCCGCCACCGCCCCTGGCCCCGCTCCCCCTAGTGTGAAGTATCGCTACCGGCATCGTTTTCGCAGCCCCGTGAAAGTTCTAAAGCCCATGGGCACATAAAATGTAGCCTATGTGTTATTCTGATGTATAAGCTATATTATTGTAAAGTTTCATTAGAATCCATTCAGTAGTTTTTACGTGAAAGAGTAACAAACATCCATCCATCCATCCATCCATCCATCCATTATTACAAACTTTCCCCTTTATAATATTTATTAGATTTGACTAATTTTAATAGCGTGGAAAGCTTTTACGTTTCTGCTTCGAACATATTGAACATAAGCATCTACAAGATACTTTTGGTATGCTTCCAATATCTATCTATACCAATCTATACTCTACACTAACAATAAATCTGTAAGGGGTATTCATGGAGTCAGTTGCTTTGTTTTCTAAGATACTTCGTTTGTAGTCTTTATGTATGATACTAAAACTAAATTGACGGTTTTTTGAAATCAGTTCTGTATGTATGTGTTCCTGGATAACTCTTAAACCGATTATCCGAATTAGATGTAACTTAGTACACATACATTTAACTACCCGGGAATTAGGATAAGCTAAATAGAATTCAGTTCCGCTTGCGCTAAGATGTGGCTGTCATACAAACTGCAATGCTCTGCACGACTCGGCGGCAGGGCGGCGGCTGGAGGGAGGGGGCGGCGGCGGCGCTTCCTTTACTAATTGTACCGAAGTACAGCTTGGTATTTCCCGCAACTTTAGGACTACTTATCATCACGCTAAATGGCCAGAGGTGCGACCAATGGAATAAAATACTTATTACTTGAGAACCAACTAATCGATTTAGATGTGAATTGTACCTACGTCTAGCCTGATTTTACTCAAAACTTATAACTTATAGGCTACATAATATAACGCTTAATTACCAGAGGGGTGAGTAGAGGGTTTTAAATTCTTATAACTTGCGAACCACTTACCCGATTAATATGCGTATTTTATCAACGTATAGCATCTGGGAGCAGTCAGGTTCGGGATGGGTTACCATTTTCGATGTTGAGGCTGGCTGTGGGTTGGAGTCCACGCAAAACTTACCTACGTTACATGTTACTAACTAGCTAAGCAATGTAGCAGTGCAAGTGCAGAAAGGTTCTGGCGGCAAATGCTTTTTTTTTAACTTAGCCACCAAATGTAAACAAAGCTCTAAATGGGAATTATTGGATGTTTCTCTTAATGAGAATCATGCTATTTCGGCTGAAACGATCTTGATTAAATTTGGTAGATGGATACATTGTCCTGGACCAGTTTGACCCTATTTTGGACCAGCCATGTGAGGTACTTTTTGTCCGTGATACATATCCGACATTAACCCGAGCGGAGCCGAGTACCGCAGCTAGTATCCAATAAACTAACGAACTTTTAATATCAACTGTTTGCATACATTTTTTTAATTATGATTCACGGAAAACATTTCTTTTTATTTAAAATCTAGAAAAATCTAATCTAGACAATCAAACACGCGTCTGTATATATGTACATATCGCTTGAAATGGGCATTCTCATTTTGGTTCACAATTTGTTGTTTTTAAATTGCTTTTGTACCTTCCGTTATACTTGTGTACATTTCCCAAATTCTTCTGTTATTTCGAGAAACAGTAATATGAACTGCAGCAATACAATAATCGAATAATTTCCATTGTGTATGGGTGATGTAAATACAAATATTTTATTTAAATAAATCTAAAAAACACATTTGTTTTATTTGTTAAAATAATTCTCCTTTGATGCTAAATATCACTTATTTTGTAAGAACACAAGGTTTGAATGAATGAATGAATAAATTCTTTATTGTGCATAACAAAAATACAATTTCAGAGAAAACATACAGCAAAACAACAATACTGCACAAAGGCGGACTTATCACTAAGAGTGATTTCTTCCAGTCAACCCTTGGGGTGATGAGGAAAGGCAATAGAAATATCTGTAGGTAGGTGACACACCAGAATTTGAAAAGAAAAAAAAATTAACTCCATAAACATACATATACCATAATATATACATATTTATACATATAATTGAATATACTAATATATATGATACAATACACTAATACATATTATTATATCCACAAACCAGGGAAAAAAAACCTATAATAACTATTACCATTGATTCTAAAATCAGTACTATTAGAAGGACAATAAAATTAAATATATATATACAGTGAGAACATATTATCATCTTTACATTTCATTTAAGTAAAACTCCTTGACTTTAAGTTTGAAAGAGCTGATAGTTTGACAGGAGCGGACTGTGATGGGCAACGAGTTCCACAGACGTGCGGCATGAACAGTAAAGGAGTTAGAGAAAAAACACGTCGTATGGCGAGGAATCGCAAGGATACTGTCATTGCTAGATCGCAAAGGGAGACCGTGTGAAGAGAGGTTCATAAACCGGGAACGAAGATATTCAGGAGAGTTAGGGTTATTTAGAATTCCGTAAAGAAGAATTAGTAAATGACAGTTCCTTCGGAAACGGATGGGTAGCCATTTAAGCTCTCGACGGTACTGCGATACATGGTCATATTTACGCAGACCATATATGAAGCGAATGCAGAGATTCTGCAAACGATCCAGCTTGTCTAGGAGAACTTCAGTTAGATCCAAGTAGCAAACATCTGCGTAGTCCAAAATCGGAAAGAGGAGAGTTTGCACCAAAGTAATTTTGGTTCGGACTGGGAGGAAATTCTGCAAGCGCTTTAAGGAGTGGGCGGCGGCAAAGATTTTTCTGCTGACCTCGTTTACCTGGGGCACCCACGATAAAGTTTCGTCAATGAAAATTCCTAAATTCTTGACTGTTTTGGAGTATGGTATGACAACTCCATTGTAGATCACTGCTGGCAATGTGCTGTAATCAACCTTCGACAGAAGTCTAGGGCTGCCTATTATTATGGCTTGTGATTTGGTAGGATTTACCAGCAGGCCAAATGATTTTGTCCAAGTAAGTATATGTTCCAGGTTCACGTTCATTTCAGATACGGTATCTGCCAGGTTATCTAAGGAGCAATGCAAATACAACTGTAAGTCATCGGCGTAAAGGTGGTAGAGAGAAGTAAGCAGATTCGTGATCAGATTTATAAAGATGGAAAACAGCAAAGGAGATAACACGCCACCTTGTGGAACGCCAGCAGTCAAATCAGCCCAGTCAGAATATTCATTGTCAATCCTGATACACTGATGACGACCACGAAGGTATGAATCAAACCAGTCAAGCACTACCGGAGATAAGTTAAGTGTCCTTAGAATACCTAGCATAATGTCAAAGTCAACTGTATTGAAAGCATTGCTGAAGTCCAGCAACGTTAAAACTGTAACATTCTTATTTTCCATATTTGTACGGACATCTTCAGTGACTTTGACAAGGGCAGTGACAGTGCTGTGACCAGGTCGGAAACCTGACTGCATTAGGTTCAGTATGTGGTTATCTGTAAGAAAGTCGGCCAACTGCTGGTGAACAATGCGTTCCAAGATTTTTGACAAAACCGGTAAAATTGAAATAGGGCGATATTGGCTGAAAGAGGAGGGATTTGAAATTTTTGGGAGAGGAATAACGTAAGCCCTTTTCCAGGTACTTGGAAAAGATCCACTGGAGAGGGAATGGTTTAAAATATAAGTTATTATTGGTAACAGTTCATCCAGCAGTGGTAACAGCATGTCAAGGCTAATGCAGTCAGCACCAACAGCTTTTGTAGAAATGGAATTCAGGATCATCTTAACTTCACGGTCAGTGACTGGGCGAAAAGTGAGTGAATTGTGCTCCGGAGTCGGTAAAGCTGAAAGCTGAAAAAGAGTTTGAGACTTTACCACTTGATCGATGGTGACAGGAGGAGAGGAAAAATGTCTATTAAGGGAGTTGATATCGATGTTATTTTTACTACAAGATGATTTCTTACCGACTCCAAGAGTTTTAAGAAACTTCCAAGCATTCACGGGAGAGCAATTTTCGAGGGTATTGTGAATGTGGTGTCTTTGGGCATCTCTACACATCCTGTTACACCGATTCCTGAGCAGCTTGTACTTGGTGCGATTTTCGTCCGTGGATGTATGTCTTAGTTTAATTTTGGCTTTGTCCCTTTTCACCATCATTATCCGAATATTGTCCGTCAACCACGGAGCTGGAAAATGTCTTACTCGTGTGGGACGAAGAGGTGCGTGAACATCGAAGAGTGCAGTGAGTTTGGAGGTGAAGTCCTCGACCATCTCATCCGTGGAAGAGGAATTGAGTATAACAGACCAATCCAAGCCACGCGCGTCCTCCCTTAAGCGTTCGAGATTGATGTCCTTGAAGTTACGTTGCAAGAGAACCTTCCGTCTGTTTTTAGGAGGACGGACCTTATAGGATAGATAGATTAGGTCATGATGGGAGAAACCAGGCGCTGGGAGCTGACCATGTTCACTTACATGGTTAGGTGAAGAAGTAATAATCAAATCAAGCAAAGAAGGTTCACAATTAGGAAAATGATGTGTCGCATCCAGGGGAAGAATGTTCATATTGACTGAAGACACGAGGGACTTAAGTTTTCTAGCGCGGTGATCATCTTTGATCAAGCAGGTGTTGAAATCTCCCATGATAATAGTATGGTTGTACTGAGGGCAGCGTTCTTCAAGAAAAGACTCAAATGATGAAAAATAATTGATATTTAGATTAGGGCTGTAATAAACACCAATGAGGATTTTCGTATGATTGACGATGATTTCCAGGAAAAGGTATTCGGGTGATTCCGAATACTGAGTAGGAGACTGGGCAACTATCGTAAAAGGAATATTGCTTCGGAGGTAGATAGCAACACCACCGCAACCTTTCCCCGTTCTGTCATTACGGACCAGGTGGAACCCGGGAAGTGAAAAAGAAGTGGATGGTAATGTAGGCTTGAGAAAAGTTTCCGAAACAAATAACGCATGAATGTGCTTACTTGGAAATGTCCTGAGAAGGTCGGGGTAGTGGGAGGGTATGCTTTGAGCATTGATATGCACAAAGTTGAAGTTTTTGGGATATTTGGAAAATGTGAAGTCAAGTTGTTCATCTATAGGAAGAACACATTCACTGTCAGAAGTATTGTCACTGAAAAACTCGTCAGAAGAGGTAATAGAAAAATAATTATCTGAATTGTCAGATATTGTGGACATAAATAAATATTTACTATAATATAATTAAAAATGTATATATATATATATTTAAATCAATAAAAGATATATATAGCTGCCGAACCGGTCGATACATGGTCATATTTACGCAGACCATATATGAAGCGAATGCAGAGATTCTGCAAACGATCCAGCTTGTCTAGGAGAACTTCAGTTAGATCCAAGTAGCAAACATCTGCGTAGTCCAAAGGTTTGTTAGTACTGACGTGCATTCACGTATTTATATCCTTTTTTCGCCGCAACTTTTGATCGATTCAGACGTATAATTGTGTATTTTTGCATTAACAATAAACAAAGTTAAATTAAA
Organism: Incurvaria masculella; assembly: GCA_946894095.1. Taxonomy (NCBI): domain Eukaryota; kingdom Metazoa; phylum Arthropoda; class Insecta; order Lepidoptera; family Incurvariidae; genus Incurvaria; species Incurvaria masculella. Next base: position 10,871,178 of record OX335641.1, on the reverse strand, counting down.
ACAAAATATTAGGAGTACAGAAGTCTACAATAGTTGCACGTTTCTTAGCTACCCAGAGGTGTACTCAGGAGACAGGGGCACAGCAGTGGCGCATGGGTGAGCCCTACATTCAACATTGATACACTTACACAACCACCTCCACATTCCTGCTGCGATCTTGGTGTGAGCAAGCGCTACGAACGAAACACCGTGCAGAGGCGTATGCGCTGAGACCCACTCGAATATTCACAGTTCATAAGCCCTCCTCCACAACTTTGCTGCACTCCTGGTACAAACGGATGCATTGATGCCAATCTCATCAAGAAGTAAACCTCTATGATTTGAAGAGATGTGCCCCCACCAACTTCTGAGATCCTGATTTATGTAAAAGTAAATTTTTACTACCCCATATTCCTACAATACTTTATATTGCGAACCTGTCAAAGCACCTACCACGTTTAATACTGCGACGTGCTCCTAACGCGTATGAGCTCCTAGTATTTACTGTGAGATACACATCCTATTTCTATTGAGATACCCGCATAATGATTCGTACGCCAAATATGGCTCCGATCTGGATCTCCTCCTACACAGCACACCGACTACCTCACGAATTACAAGAAGATTTAAAAGAAACAAACCGGAAGATGACATTTCAGAGGAAATAAAAACCTTCAAAAATGACATGATGGACATGCTAAAAGACTGGAAGCGGGCTTCTATGCATAAACTGTGGAACGAGATAGCGGAAGTAAAAAAACAATACGAAGAAAAAAAAAACAAATGCCCACATCGAGAAATCTATTGAATTTATCCCGGGACAATACGATGAGCTCAACACCCGCACACAAAATCTGGAAAATGAAAAAACCGAAAACCGCATATACACCGAGTCGCTCGAAGATAACATGGAAGAACTGTTATCCAATATGATGTCTAAATGCTTGGAAGTGCGCAACATCCCAATCCAGCCCAGCGAAAATCTCCCAGCTGTTATGTCGAACCTATGTCAGGTACTGAAAATTGGATCGCGGGCTGACAACATTCGCAAAAATTTTCTCACATAGGCTCACATAGTCAACCCTGTTACGCACAATGACCTCTCTGTAGCAGTAGGTTTAGTGCGGACAACAACCGCCCAACTAACTAACTAACTAACTAACTAACTAGAACTACCAAAGATATCCATACTATTTTACTAAGTATATTATTTATTTAACAAAGTATTTTATTCCAACTTTTCTGAATATGCATCACATGAACACATTCTTTTTGCCACTGTTCTTAGCATCGACCTAGCAAAGCGTGGTGGGCTTACAAGACGAACAGAGTGTGGGGTGAGACATCAACTCAAGTACCACTACCACGGGTAAGAGAGAGATGGAACATTTGCCATACATAGCAGTGCCCAAGAATCGGACGTAATGTGAAATGTTTTTTTGGGAATCTTAATTTCTCTAGTTTTTCTTAAAGAACGGATGGTAACCTGTGCATGTATGTAAGTGAATTGGCGTACAAAACACGGACACAGATAAAAAAAAAACTGGAAAAATAGAGATGACCCACTGATTCTTTGTAAATCATATTTCTTAACTTTTCCTCATTATTTTAAAGAAAAACTTCAGATCATTATTTTAAAGCTACATGGCGGGGTGTCATCGCGCACTCCGTTTTCCTGTCCACGGCCGCCAGTGTAGGACACGGTTACTCCAACGGTCGTCGTTTATTCTGCTGACGTGAACAACCCACTGCCGTTTGAGCTTAGCCACCCGGTGTCCAATATCGACTGCTTTGGTATGTCTGCGGATTGCCTCGTTACGCACCATATCCCGTAGCGATTTGGTTCTGACTAATATTACTGAAGCATATATTTATAATAAATTGGCAATCGTTCTTTAGTGGGAGCATTCACATTATATGTTGCCACCCGTCTTTCAACTAAACTCCATATTTGTTCAATCTAATTAAGATCACAGTTGTATGGCAGTAACTAAGTTTTTTTTTATGTGACTAGACATGGATGGCTAATACCACAAGTTCTGTCATGGTATTAGCCCAACACACCAAATGGGAACTAGGTGCCATGCCAGGACCTTCCTTATATTGCACGGCTACATTGAACTGGATGGAAACACGGACAATTTTTATTACCGCATCGACCATCTTCATCCAATGCGATGGTACCAACCCGGGCGGGGTTAACCCTACCACCTACTAAGTAAGGACCTACAGTTTAACGTGGAATCCGAACCACGGCCAGCCTCTCTCAACGGTCGAATGGTCACCCATCCAATACCAGACCGGACCCAGCGTTGCTTAACTTCGGAGAGCGATCGCCGAAGTGTCGCGCCACTAGGCCACTGAGGCTGACTAAGTATTCAGAAGTGCAAATCCATAACCTTTACAAAAAAGACTTCCCCGGTAGTTTCAACTACTCGTTAGGTGACCAAAATCTAGAGAAAGTGCATGATATTCGTGACCTTGGCGTTACCTTTGACTCCAAATTGCATCTTGATATGCATATTGAGAATATTACTAAAAAGGCGTATCAGATAGGGTTCGTGCTGAGAGCATCGTCAGAGTTCAGAAATACTAGTACCTATTTATATCTATACTACACTCTTGTTAGGAGCCAACTGGAATATGCGGCCCCTGTCTGGTCTCCATTCTATGAGAAATACTCTAACAGCGCAAATTCTTAAGAATAATGCATCGCCGATGCTGGCGTTCTCATTTTCCATATGTCGACCTACTCAGTAGATTCTCAATTATTCCTCTAAGACACCGACGTCTTCTACTCGATGCCATGACCTTATATAAAATTTGGAACTATATCATCGATTGTCCTGGTCTCCTTACCACAATTGGCTTGCTCGTTCCATGTAGGAATACTAGGGGCCGAGTGCACGAAAGGACAAAACATCAAAATCAACGTCAAAGTATGATTAAACACGTCACTTTGTGTGGACAGTATGGCAGGAACTCTATGCGGTTCACTAAAAGTGACGTGTTTGAACATTGATTAACTCAGCCGTCTCTTCGTGCAATCGGGGCTAGGAGTCTTGCAGTTTTCCATACCCCTCTATGTCGCACTCATGCTGGTAATCGAGCTCCCCTTAGAAGGATTTGCGAAGAGTATAATCGTATGTTTTGCCATTTGGACATACAGGATCAAAGTGCATTACAGTTTAGACGTAATGTTCTAAAAGGTATTGATAATATTTCCTTTCCTTATTAAATAATATATGTGTGTATAATATGTTGTGGTATATTATGTTTAAGTTGTGTATCCTATTTGAATAAGTGTCTGCTTCTTCTCTGTGGCTGTGTCATGGTGAACTGTTTATGATTTCGTCATTTTTCAGTATAAAACTACGCAAGATTACGTGTTTATTATTATTTTTTGGCTTTAATGTTTTTGTTTAACTAGATCAGAGTACTGCCATTTCTGTTATTTGTATTTTTAGTTCATTTCTAGCTTTCTCTTGGGTTGAAAATTAAAATATTTCATATGTACTACTTGTGGAACACGGTGCTGGATACGTTTAATGATTACTTTTTTATATTATTTTAGTTTAGTTCAGTCAAAATTCGTATCTGTTTGTGTACCCTTATCAAATAAATAAATAAATAAACTTTTGACAGTATGACTTTGCATTTCAAGCAATTGAGCTATTTATGTAACAGGACATGAATGGCTAATACCACAACCACCATCATGATATCAGCCCAACAGACAGAATTCCCGAAGGAATTCGATGCCATGCTGGATGGAAAGCACGGACAATATTCCTTGCCATTTTGACCATCAATGCAATGGTACCAACCCGGGCGGGCTAAACCCTATCACTTAGTAGAGAAAGAGGACATACAGTTTTACATGGATTCCGAACCATCGAGTAGCTCGCATTGCTGATGAAATGCACTTATCCAACTCAGACACATGAAACTAAATATTGGTTAAATAGCCACCGTTCCTATTTTGGCAGGTGTGCACTCTTTTGACGTTTGATGTGCAATTTCTTCCTTGAGTTCCTCCGTTATCTCAGAGTGTTACTTTTCTTCAACATACATGTAGGGCTCTATTCGGCACCCAGAACCTACTCACACCTATAATCTTCCCAGCTAACGCCCGCCTCGTACAGTTTGACGAGCCGGGCTGACAGAAGTAACATCGGAGAACTAAAGTGATACTGACTATGCCTCTGGAGTTGGAGCCGAATCATGTACGCCCAGTACGGCGCCGTTAAATATTTGTATTTGACAAGTTTAAAGGATCATTATATGCCATCTCTAATTGCCATATTCTTCCCCCATATCAGTTCAAGTAAAATATTTTTTTTATGAAGAAAAGACATCTCGAATGTTCTCAACTTACTGTGTAAAAACATGAAAATATGTGACTATAATGTGTTGGGCCCAAAATCATCAGTCAGTCAGTCAGTCAGTCAGCATGTTAGCGTCCACTGCTGGACATACGCCTCTCCAATTTTTCTCCAGTCCTCCCGGCTCTCAGCGGTACGGAACCACTGCTTTCCGCCGACGCACTTGATGTCGTCGTCCCACCTGGCGGGTGGTCTTCCCACACTCCGTTTTCCTGTCCACGGCCGCCAGTGTAGAACACGGTTAATCCAACGGTCGTCGTCTCTTCAGCTGACGTGGCCAGCCTACTGTCACTTGAGCTTAGCCACCCGGTGTCCAATATCGACTACTCTGGTAGGTCGGCGGATTGCCTCGTTACGCACCAGATCCCGTAGCGATATTCCCATCTTGGCTCGCTCCATTGCTCGCTGGGCAACTTTCAACTTCTGAACAACGGCGACCGTCAGAGTACACGTTTCACACCCGTACGTCAAAACCGGGAGGACGCACTGGTCATATATTTTGGTCTTTAAGTTTTGCGGAAGGACAGACTTCAGAGCGAATTTAAGCTTTCATCATCACAATGACATTATGTGCCGGACAAGCCGGACAGCCGAACAGGCTGACAATAAAAACTATAAAATAATTTACATTCATATATTTATTATATTATCACTAACTTAAGTATAAACAGTATAAAAGCTTACTTTATGCTTAAGTATTGTCGCGCTGACATCTCACTAATTGCTGATTTGCCTTTTGGCACTTTATGATCAGATTCCTAATATCTTGATAGTAATTATTGACTTAACAACCAATTTAATAAATTAAATCTACAAAATGTAGTCCAATTTGTTGGACTCCGAAATGTTTATAACCATGTCTAAATAGGAACCATATCCACCAACCATCCAAACTGAAGCCGATCATGCAGTTAGCTGTACGGATGGTAGCCAATATTTCAGGACACAAAAAGTATGTACACGTCTTTGTACCATAACTATTTTTTTAAATATTTATAGGCTTTCTACACGAAAAGACCATAGCATTATTATTTTGTGCCCATCTTCTCTGTTAAAATGTTTACAATGAATTGACGAATAATATGAAAGTAGGACATAGCGTTTAACCTCAGATTTGTGAAAACAATGTACCCCCAGTAATCAGACAAATGATCAGAGAACTACAGATAAACACGCTTAATGACAGCTCTATGACAGCCATTTGACAGCGTACACGGCACACACGCTCTCAACCGTGCGCGCTTTGCATGATCTGTGTGTGGTCTAGAGTCAAGTCCCTTATGTCAACATGACGTTCACGGGAGTTCGGAACGGTCATGTACACGTATATTGCTGCTGTCTCTGCAATATACTCATTTCGGAACGCACAATCATAATGCTTACTAATTGATATAAATAACAAGAAATGTGACAAAATATTTTTTTTATGTTTATTTCTATTGAGCCAAGTTTGTGCTGTGGAAATTTGAGCTTGAAAATGTAATTACTCTTTGATAAATTATTGATTAACTGACAGCAACCTAGTATAGTGTAGTAGTGTCTTAACGCAATGCCAACGCAAACTATTCAAATGACTTAGCCCAACAAGAATATGATGATTGGGAAGTTTCTTTTAATGGGAGCGAATACATATTTTGTGTTGAGACAACTCTCCAGCACACCTGCAGTAGCATAGTAGTATATGTAGTTAGTTAGCATATCTGTAATATCGCAGAGTTTTTCCTAGTGAGTACCTTATGATAACACTTATTGCACGATAAAATGTAAAAAAAGGTAGAGCTTAGTACCTAAAGTAATTTTTATTTATCATCTTCCTGAATAATAAACATGAAACACATATGAGGCGATTTCCAGAAAAACTGGTCTATATTAAAATTATGCTTGCTTGTTATCTGAAGGTGACAAGATTTCACCACAATGTGCGCCGCATGGTTTGCCAGATTTAAAGGAAGGAGGAACTCTGGAGTTCACAAGGGCTAAATTACTGGGGCTCAGTGTATTTCCAATCTGATGAACTAATATGATTAACCAAAATATGTTCTATTCAATTAAGCAAACTCAAAATTGGCTAATAAAATAAGTTTTTGCGTAACATCATCAGGTTGAGTAAAAAGGCACTTCAATATTTTAATTTAACTCTTGTACTTGTCGAGTACTTACTGCTTATTGCCCAATATACATAATTAATTATACATTGATCTGATTAAAACCTAAACATGCAAATATTCTACTCTCATAAAAGGCTCCTTATGGCATAGCTAATATAGCAGGTATACATAGATTTAGCTCGTAAACATACAAGATATAAGAGCAGTACTTAATTTTTATCTATTATTTATCTCATCAGAAGAGACAGGTTTTCTATAGGACATTTCAAATATTCCAATGGTTAATTTACGCCATTGTTAGACCCTGCAAATGAGGGGAACTCAAATCAAAAACATGGCCCACTGTCTATTCGGACTAATCACTAAACGAGGCAGTTGGGTTAAAATCAACTAGGGCACAGAGAATCCTTGGTTTTTAAAACACACGCAGTGCTGTTTTTCAGCCTTTTTTCCTAGAAACCGCCGAAAAACTACACGCGCACTATACGTCCATAATCCATAAAGGTGATTGAGGTGGGCAGAGAACAATAATAGTACAGAATCCAACACTTTACAACAAAAATGTAGGGAACAAAAATACACAGCAGGGTCAGCCAGAGATCCCTAACCCCGACCAAAGAAATGAGACCAGAGGCCCAATTCTGTACACTCAACCCGATGATAGCGTGCACGCTATTCAAGACGCTATCATACAAACACATTATACTGTATCTTACCGAGCGCATTTTTTTATACAAAATGCGGCCTCTGGTTAGAAAGTGACTTCAACTGCAATCCCTTGAAATTGCATCTTGTTAACCTAAAATGTCACATTCTGCAATAAAAATGTGTCAAAGTAATACAAACACAACATTCTATAACGGTAATATTGAGCTAGTTAGCATTTTAAAACCTGAATATCTGGTCGGTGGCTCCTACCCAATTCAAACAGACAAAATTGACAACACGATGGATAATTAAACACAACGTCCAGATAAGCTGGAACTGAAGAAATGTCCATCGTTTTGTTGATTGCAAATAAACATTGTAGGCCTCTGGTGCAAAACTTAATGATCAAACCTGATTTGAGGTAACAAATAAGTAATTAAATTACCACTCTCAACCCTGTTTTTGTCCTTTTCCATTCGATTACTTTAAACAGCCACAGACTTGTCTGTGACTAATGTTCCCGGTGTGGCATCGACAGGAGTGGGCAAGTCGGTACGGGGCCGCCGGAACAGCAGGACGTGGGGTTCTGGGTTGTGCACCATGAAGTGTAGCCAGTTGGGGCTCTGTTGCACTCCGAGGTTGCGCCACTCCGTCTCCGTCATGAGATGCGACTTGGGCACGTTACGAGCGACATCAGGAGGCAAAATTACATGCCTGCAGAGATGAATGCATGATAAGTATATGCAAAATTGGGTGGTCCATTGTTCTCAAGTGTTTAGGTCTTGAACAATGTCGTTGAAAACATTATTTGACACCGACTCGGCCAATATCAGGCAGAAAAGCAAGGGAAAGAGAGTCCTAATGCAAAGAACAAAATAAATAATATATATAATATACTAATAATAAAATATATATAATAATATACCTGTGGCATGATTTATGATGCGCCCGTGGCCAATCGGTTTGTGCGTACAAGGCATATCTTGTTTACCAGTGTTTGGGCACTCTGTGTATCAGTGGAGTTAATTTTCAGAAACCTACTCTTTTTGTGAAAACTTAGATTTTGTGGTCAAAATGTTGACCAAATTGTCGATGTGTGATTTTTATATTTCCGTAACAATTTTCTTTGCGCCGTGCGGCATATTTTTCTGTTTTCCTTCTACTCAAGACTTTGTCTTTTTATTGCATGACAACGTTTTGAAATATATAATAAATTTGGAATTTTTTAAAGTAAATACAATGTGTATTCTTTAACTATCCATTCAATTCTCAGATCTCTGAGATTTTTGGATATTTATAGTTATCCCAATAATACAAACATACAATTTACATATTTTTTTTACAGAAATTTATGATTTCTGAACGGTCAAGGGACAGTGGACGCTGGGTGACTGTTGCTATACTCCCTACAAACCAAACGTGCAGTCGGGGCCATAAAAGTTTATGAGCTAGTGAAGCCCAGTTGTGGATCCGCGATTATCGATAGCGTCGATAGATATTTCATGATTTCATGAACAAGATACATTGTCAAATATTCGTCTTATCCCTGATGGATGGTGAGTATATTTACTAGGGAAGTATATTTAACATTTTTTATGTTTGTGCAAATTTCAAATAAAATTAAATCGTCTGTCATCTAACAGGTTTTTTTATTTATGCAAAGGTTAATATTAAAAAAAAACTTATGAAAGCAGTACAAAAATCATATAAAATATGCAAAAATAACCAACACGTGGTATATATCTTGCCCGTCATGTGGTATTTTTATGAATGATTCACGAAAACAAACTCGATAATCTTAAATTAAAAAAAAAATATTGTTATTATTGTTATTGTTTATTGGGCAAAAAATATTGGCCCGCGAGCGACCAATCAGATCACAACAAATCTCCCAATGAATCTATACAGCGTTCGATCTAGGAAATCCCCTGTGCTATTCTCTTTCCCCCATGGGTTACACTCTTCATTTCACAGAACGTAAGCTGTGTTTGTAATTATAAAGAAGTGTTGGTAAATAGTACAATAGTATAGCTAATTCGCGTAATAATAATTTCGTACATACTTAACAAGTCAGTAGTTACATACATACAAAAACTGTTAGATGACAGATGACTTAATTTTAATTTTAATTTGAAACTTGCGCAGATATAAAAACATTTAATATACTTCCCTAGTAAATATACTCACCATTATCGATACCGCTATCGATAATCGCGCATCCACAACTGGGCTTCACTAGCTCATAAACTTTTATGGCCCCGACTGCACGTTTGGTTTGTAGGGAGTATAGTCATCAACCTCATCAACTTTAGGTATGTACGCTAGGCTTCGGATTGCTAGTGAAGTGGATTATATAGAAACTTACTTCATGGTTTTTATTTCTGAACAAAACAATTTAATTAATGAAATTTGTCCACTATCACAAAAATGTGAAAAGAAAGCCAAAATAATTTGGTAGGACTCGCACACGAAGGATTCCGTACCATCGTACAAGATTTAACACAAGGAAATGACTTTTTTTGTATGACCCTTTCATTTTTATTATTTTATAATATAACCTTTTTGTTGTTATAAGCGGCAAAATAAATACATACACTGTGAAAATTGCAGCTGCCTACCTATTACGGTTTATGGGATACAGCCCTATGACAGACGGACGGATGGACGGGCGGGCAGCAGAGGCTTAGTAATAGCGTTCCATTGTCACCTTGTGGGTACGGAACCCTAAAAAGGAGCAGGCAGTTTTTTCTTAAACAAATAGAGAAACGCTATGATACGAGGGTGGATCATAAAGTTTTTGGAATCACATACTTCTAACAGGTATTTTGAGGGTAATCTGTAATTAAAGTGAGCAGTCACTATTGTAGTGTTTTGACGTAAAATATAATTCAGCTGTGGTTTAAAGTTCTTAAGAAATATTTTTTTTAATTTAAGTGGTCGCCAAAAATTACGAAGAATGGAGAAAAACGAGATTTGTGCAGTTATAAAGTACCTGTTTCTGAAAAACATTTCCACTAAGGATTTTTTTTTGGATATGCAGCAAACATTAGTGGACAATGCACAACCCTATTCCACCGTTGCTTACTGGATATCTGATTTCAAACGTAGCAGATCGAGCTGTGAAGATGACGCCCGCTCTGGCCACTCGACCACCTCCCTCACAGAAGAAAAGGTCCAAAAAGTGGAAAAAAATGTCTTGGAAGACAGACGTGTTACGATTAATCACCTCTTAGAGACCCTAAAGATTAGTTATGGCAGCGGTAAAAAAATATTGACAAATGTTTTGAACTTAAAAAAAGTGTCAGCAACATGGGTACCACGAATGCTCACTGACAAGAACAAGAAGCAACGTCTTGACATCTCTAAGCGGAATCTTGACATCTTTCAAGAAGATCTTGAACTCTTCTTAGGTTTTTTTGTAACCATGGATGAAACGTGGATGCACCACTTCAATCCCGAGACAAAACGACAAAGCATGTACCGGAAACGACCGTCTTCTCCTCCCGTGAAGAAATTTCGTGTTGCTGCAACTGCACGCAAAGTTATGGCCTCTGTGTTCTGGGAGGTTGAAGGAATTCTCCTAATTACCTACTTGCCTAAAGGTTAATTAATTCCCAGTTCATATTATGCAGATTTAATCGCGAAATTGCGAGATATCATTAAAGAAAAACGACGAGGAATGTTGACGTCCGGCGTGCTGTTTCATCAAAACAAAGCGCCCGCTCACAGATCTGAAATCGCCCACACTGCAATCAGTGATTCTGGCTTCGACCTTTATGAGCACATGCCATATTAACTGGAGTTAGGCCCCAGTAATTTTCATGTATTTTGAAAATGGAAAGAAAATCTCCGTGGAACCAAATTCGAGAATAATGACGGAGTCATGCCTGCCGTGGAGGAGTTTTTCGATGCTCACGAACAATTTTTTTTTAAGGATGGAATAATCAATCTAGAAAAGCGGTATACCAAGTGCATCAATTAGAAAGAGATTATGTAGAAAAAAAAATTTGTTTCAATAAAATTTTCGTTGTTTTCATGGTAATTCCAGAAACTTTATGATCCACCCTCGTATATTTCTATGAGGAGGATATAAACAGCTCATTGGTTGTTTGTTTTTTATTTAAGTAAATAGAATCATATAACAATTTTCACTTAAATTTTCAAGCTTTTAATTATGTTTTATATTGTATGTTATATTTTTTATGTGTAAGTAAACTTAAATAACATACAACACGATTCAAATAAGAATAGGACCGGGCTCGTGACTAACTTCACTTGAATTTGCGAGGGAAAGTACGCGTCAACACCGCGGAAGTATGTGAAGTGATGTGAGCATTTTAGCAGTTTGACATTCAAAATGGCGGTGATCCTATCCTATTCTTATTTGAATCGCATTGTAACTTCCATATTTTTTTCCTTTCAATATCCTTGATTTTCGATGGAATCGCTATTTTTGTCACGGAATGTCCTTTAGCTCATCCTCTCAAATAATTAAAATCTTGAACAAAATATGTGTATTTTAGTGGTCCAAAGGTGGATACAATTTTAACGGTGCACTATATATTTTCCACACTTTAAAATTAAAACGGAAAAAAGTATTAATTTATAATTTGCTATCTTCCGCCAAATCATAATAAGCGAATAAACCCAGCTATATAAAATATTCTAAGTTGATGTTTTGCTTGACATAAAATGTTATTCTAATAACTGAATATTTTATTAATTAAATAATACAAGGTTTGTGCATGTAGTTTCATAGGAAAAACATATGGGTTCATTTAATATCGCAAACTTTCCTCGAGCTACCGCGCGCCGACCGCTCACATAGAGTCAAGCTAGTTTACCTGAACTAAAAAAGAGTGCTTAAACGAATGGTCCATGCGGAAAATGTTTTCGGCGAAAGAATGACAAGGCCACTAATAGGCTCACGAGATAATCTAACCTGTATTCGTATCGCTCGTCTTGGTACCGCTCAGAGTATTGAATCTGCTCCACGGGCATCTTGCTTTTTCGAACCACTGATATCGCTTCACGCCAGTATCAATTGATGAATGATAAGTAAAAGAGAAAATTCTCAAGAAAATCTCATGCAAAGGGGATGAAACACCAAACACAGAAAAGAAAACGTTACCAGTTGCGTTCAATATTGTGTAATTTATTTGTCAAGATATTACATTTGTTCACAATTGAGATATTTTAATTTTTGACGGCCAGTTTTCATTCTATCACACCTGACGTGACGTTACATTACGTTACATAATATTGAATGCACTAAATAAATATACATTTATTTTTAAGTTTAACGCAGGAATAGTGTTAACAAAATACTTCCTTATTTGAAAATCACATAAAATTAACAATCATTAAATTGAATGATCCTGGTACTAAGCTGTTTGACAGCTGTCATGTGTTCTTCCGGTTGGTGCCCTGCATCCACACCGCCAACTTCTCCGTCTCCAAGCTTCATCGCCAATATGTGAATCACCAACATATGCAGGCGCGTATCGCGCAGATGTTATGGTGGCGATGCAGATATTGGCGATGGACATATTGACTACCCTTCCGGTTAGTAATGGCTGCGCGCTCCGTTTTGAACTGTAAACGATTACTCACGATAAAGCGTTCCGAATCAGATTGCACGCTCAAAGCAGTAAGCATTACAAAACCATTCGGACCTGTACGCCCTTACGGAATCAAAACAACAAACATGGAACAACTAACATGTCTACATAGTTAGACAATTCTAGGCCTGACGTAACCACTCTCGACACTTCAAGGCATTTTCGAGGTAGTTAGGTAAGGCTCTGACACATATATCTGGTCAAATTCGTTCCGATTTGATATCCTGTAATTACGGCTATTAGCAGTAATATCAATTCGGAACACCAGTATTCACTGTATTCGCTTTCTCTGCGATCTTTGCAATGCACGCATTTCGGAACGTGGGCTCGAAAGCGTGAGCACTGTGTACAGAACTTTGTTGTTAGGGTTCCGTTTTCACCCTTTGGGTACGGAACCCTAAAAAAGGAGCAACCCAACATAAACGTACATGCCACATGCAAACGTAGTCGGAGACGTATTGGAAGGTTTGTGTGGTGGGAACTGACTTGACGAACGCATTTTTAGAGCACATTCACGCGCGGTGGCGATGTTTCGACTGTTCCGACGCGTCGTCGGATTACCAAACAATTCACTTGGACCATACGGCGGAGTCGCGATATTGACCGCAAGCTATTTTTCCTTTCTTTCTCTTCAGTGGTTCGCAGCACTGGTCGGAGCAACGGGTCGGCGTGGTTTATAATTTATGGGCCGAAAGCATAGGCTACACATCTCATCCCATAAAACCATATATTCGTTATTTTTCCGAGCAGAGCCAGGTAACTATTTTCCATCAAGCCGTTTAAGCGTCTTATTTAGGTGCAGAAGGAAAATTACTAGACCAAAGATTATGGATCCTTGCTAAGAAGGTCAATGTGAATGCCTTCAAGGATGGTTTTGGCGATGGTAGCATTAGGATTTTAGTGTTGTCAGAGCTCAGATTACCGCTGCTGTGAAGATCGCTGCAGTCGCTGAGGGACAATGGGGACAGTTTCACGCATCGCTGGCGCCGACGCAGGGACGACCACGAAGGAAGATCGGTCCCGGGCGCAGCGCGCTGATTGGCCAGTCGAATGGTGCCGAAGCGTAAAAGGGAGATAGATCTATGGGATACCACATGGCGCTATCTCGTTTGAAAGAAGATTGTAAAATACTGGTTTTGTGAACGGTTCCAATGCAGGATGAGGTGCGGTCGAAGCGATAACGGCGAGGTGGGATCGGTCGCTGAAGATAAACGAGTGACGAACGAGCTGGCGCAGCGATTCTATGGATTTTGTAACGGTTAATTTAGGAGCGACCGGGGAGTTAGGGGGCTTTCAGTTCAGATATCAGACGATTTTATTTATTTATTTATTTAGCATGAGTGACCTTTGCGAGCCGTGCACATTTTATAACATAAATTAATAATCTTAAAGTTAATAATAAAATTAATTATAAATTAGATTTCATAAATGTTCATATACATTCATGTAACTAGGAGACAAAATAAACAGAATAAAAGATGAAAAACGAGACAAAGGCGATATAAGCGTTCTGAAATTTCAGGGTACAGTCGAACAAAGAGTTTAGGATACACATCCGGTTGAATGAAAAGATGAACAGTCGCAATACTTTGACGTTTGGAAACGAATAGATTAGAATACTATATAGATTCAAACATGGTTGAGGATGTGTACTAGCTACTGAGTAAACAAAACCCTAACAAAATTGAATCAGAGGTTGTATTTAAACACCATTCATTTTTACGTTTAACCGGAAGTGTATCCTTTATCCATTGGTGGACTGTACCTACATATACAAAATTATAGCATAACATAATACAAAACATTATTATTGAGAAACCTTTAAATTCATTCAAATTATATGCATTTATTACCTATCTGTTTTTATAAAAACCAAAAAAATAACAGTCAAAAGAAATATGCATATACAGGAAAATAAATTTTAAATGTATTAAATAGATAAGATATAACTAAATTTATTTAAATTTATAAGCAGTAGTAGAATTAGTATAAGAACACCGATATCATATTTTTTCTTTATATTTTAAACGAGAAATGACTTCATTTGAAAACATCAACGGTATTATCGATGTAACGTCTGGGAATATCTGTAAAATTATTTCCTTTTGCCTGCGTTGTTACAACGCGTTAGCAGAAGAAGAAATAGAGATTCGGGGGGAGCGGGATTCTCACTCAGGTCAGGTATCAATTTGTTTGATAATTTACGTACAAATAATACAGTCGCGAAATGGATGGCTAATACCATCGACATCGTCAATGGCTAATACCTACTGTCGTATTAGTCCAAGATACTTCGCGAAGGAACATCAATTAAGTGGGCCAATGGCATAGGTAGCATATATTTGGCCAGGAACGTTTTAAAAAAAAAACTTTTACTGCCTTACTAATAAAAATTTACACCATCGCTATTACCTTGATGTCCGGTACTTCTAGCTAGGAATACCGGAGCAATAGTTACAGTACAAATGTTTATTAGTAAGGTTGTTACGATTTAACGTTTCAGTGAAGGCGGCACAAGTCGTTTTAGATGCTAAAGATGGTATTCCTTCATTTACTTGATATCCTCTTGATTTTATGGCAGCACATCGAGCAGAAAGTGAAAACACAATTAAATCTTGATTTACTTATGTTTCTAGGATTTATTACCGCCTATTCTACGAGTACGGTAAGGCACAATATACTCTCCGTTTCCCGTTGGTTGGTGAAACTAGTTAGAGCTCCTATCAACCAAACAGTCCGAATTATACTAATTGGAATAGGAGCAAATGTGGCGTTAATTACGTCATAGGGCAGTGGTACCGGTTATTTGTTTACAGATTTTTTTAACCACGTTTTTTTGTAGCACTCTTTTTGAACTCCGAAACAAAAATCCACTAGCAAACTAATATTTGATCCTATTGTCTGGTTTTGTTAGCTTTTCGATAAATTATTTTGTTTGGATAAGTATTATTTGCTTCTCCGGTTGCGTTGGCATTTACAATGAGAACGCATGCTCTGCGTGTCTCCGTTTGATAGTTGTTTTGTCCAAAACCTTTACTCAGTGACATTTTACAAGCTTTAATTTCGTTTACCTGTCCCAGTGTATGTAATCAGGTCCTGCAAATTGAATTTGACTCATTTTCTCTTATCCTACGGAGTTAATTTTTTTATGGGAACCACGACCAGGTTTAGTGCCAAATAAAGGAACTCTTCAATGGCCAACAACACAGACAAAACATTTTTTGTACGCATTCGATCTAGATAACCCATTCTGAGTATCGCCGCCCTTCATCTGTTTACGCATTTAGTTGTGAAAGCCCATTCTAAGTATCAACATGGCATGGCTACTGCACACAAACTTTGACACAAGATTGGCTCCTTACAATGGAACTTCTCAACGGCTGAAAATTGTACAAAAAATAAATCATACTCATCAAATTATAACATTATTCAATCTATATTGTGAAAGCTCAACGCAAAATTTGCCGGTGTAAATAAGTCATAATACTATATAAAACTTGATCTTGCCACAAGTGATTTCTAAGATGAAAAATATTAATTTCATAAAAATAATTTACGCATAGCAGGTAAATCTCGCGCCAGGCTCATAAATCAAATTAATTGTATAAGGTAATAAACTGGTAGGTTTGATTTAATTTAAGCTTATCTTCTTCTTTTTAGAGCATAATAGATTACATTTAAAAAAAAACCTAGCCTAACCCGTATTAAGCTCCAACACAGAAGATTTTCCCCTAGTTCGATTGTTCTTAACCCCACCGCTTACCCTTAAGGTAAAGTAACGTGATTGTAGAAGAAATCATAGTACACGAAGAATTAACTTCATCAAAATCGGGTAAGTGGTTCTTAACCGAAACAGATGGAAAGACAGATAGGCCGATGTCAGACGCTTCTTTAGGGTTCCGTACCCAAAGGGTGCCAACGGAACCCTATTACTAAGCTCCGCTGCCCGTCCGTCTATCCATCCGTTTGTCAGCGGGCTGTATTTCACAAACCGTAATAGCTAGACAGATGAAAAATTCACAGAGCATTTATTTTTATTGGAGGGGGGGAAGGGAAACTATTTTTGTGTTGATTTTTGTAAGATGGTTTAGAACTCTTTGCGCGTGAGTCAGACTTTTCACAAGTCAGTGATGGCATATGCGATAAAATATGTTTTCGTGAACTCCCGGTTCAAAATGCCGTGCGCACGCATACGCATAGCCACCTCACGCGTATAACGGCACCGGGCGAAGAGTCGAGATTCATAATCATTCGTAAATGTTTATCAAAAGAATATAAATTCGATTCGGACCCAAATAAAATGACAATAAAAGAACTTCCGATTCGATAGCGTTATTTGCTTATAAAGGCTGTTCACGCTCTGGAAACCCGAGAAAAGGAATCATAAATCAACACTATCTTTTATTTATTTCTAAGGACTTACATATAGGAAACTGTTTTACTAGATATGTAGATTTTATTGCCTATATCGTAGTGGGGTGGGGTGGATTAAATAAAAAACGGAAGCATCAAATACTTTTGGATTTTAAGAATTAATGAATAATAAGAAATAGATCAGATCTTGATCGTAGACATTAGGAAGCGCGTTGTGGTCGCGTTGCCTGGAATGATTTATAACCACACCGGAAAATATTTTGGAAATTTAGCCAAGAACCTTGTTATTGTGTATGCCCAGACAGCGGCGACAGCGGCGGCGTTTGCCTCAGAACTCGGAAGTTTTAATATCACGACATTGTCTAATAATAAGGTTAGCTGTTAGAGATTGCCTTTGGCAATAAGTTCGCCTTTGCCTTACAACATTGTAAGCAATAAATAATATTTTCATTTCATTTCATAACTGAAGATGGCAAAAAATATTTGTTCAATTCCAAACATTAAATTACTGAAGAAGGAACCTAGGAAAAGCACAGCTGGATACGTCCGCCTTAGTGAAAAATAGAAAAAAAAAACAGACGAAATGAGAACCTTCTCCTTTCTTTTGAAGTCGGCTAAAAAGGACGTCCGCAAGATTTTTTTTTTTTTTTTTTTTATGTGACCTGACATGGATGGCTAATACCACACAACTACCGTTATGATATTAGCCCAATACACCACATTCCCTAAGGAATTAGGTGCCATGCCAGGACCTTCCCTTTATGAGATGATAACGCGACATAAAGAGTGGACTGATATGACGGCGTAGAAATTTTCTGGAGATCATACGCCAATAGGTACTGTTTATTGCTGGAATTGAAGTACCTTAATAACCAATTAACTTATTCAATTCAATAAAACTAACTACTCAATTAAATAAACGTAGCATTGGATATATGTTCCGATCTTGAAAACCACTAATTCCCTCGGAAATCTGAGCCAGCAAATTAAATCAAATACCTTTTGAAAATACTGAAATTCTTGCATGGAAATTTCATAAAATTTCCGTATAATTTTTGGAAGTTCGTCAAAAAATTGTACACAGTAAAGAACACTGCATTTCGACAAGATAATTTAATCATGAGATTTTAATAATAATAATACGAAACAGTACAATCGCTTCAATATACCGAATATAGCAATCCTTTCATATTCCAAAGCTATGTACCTCAGCAAACTGGGAAAATAATTTGCAACAAGTTTTATAAAATAACAAAGAATAGCAGTATCTCTATTATTTCCCGCTACATAGAAATATCATGACAATAGGAACCATCATCAAACAAATAGTCAAATAGTTCTACCCGAGTGTGCATTCCCATCGTTTTCGGCTCTCAGATGGCTCTCAATAAATAAACTAGACAAGCACTTTCGGCGCACGCTTTATGTTCCGCAAATAAAATTATTACAGTAACATAATCAAATTTTAATGCTATCTAAGGAGGGGATAAGTACGCACGTGTATGAATTGTATAATTTGGGTTTATTGTGCGACACGACATCCTCCAAGTCGCGCTGTGGCGTGAAGGGCAGCTTGCGAACCAGTGCTCTGCACACGTGTTCCGAATGATCCCTGCCTATTTATAATGGTATTATTCTGTGTGGGTACTGCTACAGAGTGAGCGAATCGTGGCCACAACGCATGCGACTATAATAAAAATAAGCGACTTCATTTGCGCCTTCCTTGTGACTCCCGTCCTTGCCGGCTGAGCAGGTTCCGTTGTCGAATAGATAATGTCTTCCTGGCATCTGACGTAGGACGCTCTGCAAGTGTTATACGTTCATACATCCAACAATTATCGTTCTTTCACTGACACTGATTCCTGCAGATTCCTCCCAAGCCAATTTATTTAAATGTTGACCCCTAAGAAAATTGAGGAAACGCCACTAAAAACAATTGAAAAATTGTGCGTAGCTGCGTATTCATCGCTCCATTACGAACGAATCCACAAACAAGCCGAATGGGCCGAAGTGAGGTGCTGAGCCCCTAGTCCGACTTGTCACCTAAATTGGCGTTTACGACAAACGAATCGACTAGCAGCGTTTTCAAACCGTGTTTTTAAATGTATGGAGAAATGGAAGAGCGCGCGCAGCATTTGCGAGGCCGAGTTTGATTTTGACAGCTTGAATAAATAAAACCATAGAATAAGTAGTAAGCGTTTGTCATGTTTAATTTTTATATTTGTTTAATGTTATAGCGGCAAAATAAACACACACTCCGTGAACATTTCAGCTGCCTACCTATTACGGTTCATGAGGTACAGTACAGCCCTGTGACAGACGAACGGACGGACAGACGACGGACGGACGGACGGACGGATGGACGGCCGGACGGACAGCGGCGGCTTAGTAATAGGGTTTTCACCCTTTGGGTACGGAACCCTAAAAGTAGTAGCTCTGAAAGCCTGCACCGACGTATTACCCATCAATTATTGTTCGTACATCTTGTTTTGCGGTTTGAGTTTGTATTATTCTGTTTCCGTACAATAATAAATTGCATGCAACTCTTTTTGAGTTTAAATAATGAAACCTATTTACCTAAAATTTTCTTTTTTATCTTGGTTCTTAGTTTCTTGAAGAACTTTGCCTACGAAAAATATTTGCTACGGAAAATATTTCCCTAAACTGTGGGCATAGGGCCAATACCACACCTACTGTCATGATATTAGTCGAACATACCCTCTATGAACTAAGTGCCATGCCAGGATTTGCATGGCTACATTGATCTGGATAGAAACCATGGAGAATTGATCGCTACTTCGTCCATATTTGGTTCAATGCCTTGGTATGTACCAACCCCGACCCGGGGCGGGATTAATTCTACAGTAAGTCCTTACATAAGCAACACTAGAGGTGTCGCACCACTGGGCTGACAATATGTTCGCGCAGGTTCTGATACAGCAAGTCATATCACAGCCGAGAAGCACGAAAATTGTTCGAATGGATTGCACATCACCCTGTACTCGGTAGAATATCGTCTACCCCCGGCCTGGTACACAATCAGGGACCTTGAGACGCTCAATGTGAATTTAATTGTGCCTTCCTTTGTGTCGACGCGAACCTATGGCGGATATTCAAACGAGTTCGAGCTAGACCGTTGCGAAAAAGACCGTTGTCGAGCTTTGTGAGCAGTTTGCATGCATTTGAATTGAAACCTAGACATCATTGTGTCCAAATACACGACTTTAGGGGAAGTATGTTAATATTTTATTCGCTTTAAGGTTCACATGAAACTTCCAAAATAGTATCGTACATGGTTATGTAAATACTCCGTCTTTAGGATGAGAACAGCCTTTTGGAAAAACAGTCGTATTATAAAATCAGCCCGGCTTCAAACTGCCTTGCCTAACTTCGCAATTCACCGTTCCGGCATGGATCTGAACAGACCGGTAATCTATTCAGGAACCTCAGTCAGGGGTGGATCTGAACAGTGCCTATACGAACGTAGCCGCAATATAGAGACAAGATCCATTGTACAGGAGGAAGAAGCATCATCATGTCTATTTGCCTATTATCTAAGGTACACGACTGCGCTCGGGTCAAGGTCGTTTTGGGCTGATGTCGGAGCGACCAATTACCTGGATATTATATTAGTTCCCCTTACGAACTTTCACCTCGTATTTCACCCCCTTCCTTTTTTTCGGCACAAAAGGTAGCCTTATGTCCACGTCGTTCCAATTCAATGAAGAAATAAATTAATTGCGTCATTAATTTGCAAGTTTGTCATTTTGAGATTTCCAATATTTTTTTTAATCTATTATGACCCATGTAATGAAGGCTCTGGTCGTCAGCAAATTGGCATTTTTCATCGAGGCTATGCATCTGTCATTTTGGAGGTGGGGAAAGTTACAAGCTATAGCGGCTAAATAAACACACACTCTGTAAACATTTCAGCTCCCTACCTTTTACGGTTCATGAGATACAGCCCTTTGACAGACGGACATACAGACAGACAGACGGACGGACGGACGGACGGATGGACCGACGGACGGACAGCGGAGGCTTAGTAATTCGTAGTCATTTTCGTAGGTTTCGTATTGTAATTTTTTTTAATAAAAATACAAACTAAAAGTTTTATCATTATTACACAAAAACCATATTCAACGTGCTACGAAGATTAAAAACATACCAAAACACGGAACCCTATAATCACCGTGAATAATTTCTAATGTAACTTTAAATATCGTGTTACCCTTCCAAAGAGTGCCTATTAAATTTATTTTTTTTCTGTTTCCTGCGCACCCTTTCAAATAATTTGTCGCTTCAAACAAAACGAGCCCAACGGAAGTGTAAGGGGTAGGCACGCAGGAGAGCAGGTAGGTACTTACCCGGACCCTTATTTTGACATTATACCTTCAGGTACAGGCAAACATATTTTTTGGGGATTGAAAAGGCCCGAAATCTCATGCCAATGTTTGAATAATAATCTCTGGTTCGACTGATATACTAAAATACAGCTAGAACAAAGATGTATTAAAAGCTTGGATTTGGAATGAAATGTGATTTTCGCAGAACTTCTGTAATTATTGTCTATGTTTGGATGGATATATTACAAAGATAGCTTACCAATTGACATGATATTAGCCTAACACAGCACATGGGAACTAGATGACGTTCCAGAACCTTCCTTATATTAAAAAAATCAAAATTCAGTTCAACGGCTACATTGAACTAGATGGAAAACACGGACAATTTTCTTTGCCGATTCGACCATTGTTCATTCAATGGTAACAACCCAGTCGGGATTAACCAGACTACCTAGTAAGTAAGGAAGGTTACAGTTATACGTGGAATTCGAACCACGGCCAGCCTCAACCGTTGAAAACTGTCATCCATCTACACACCAACCGCGCTCAAAGTTGCTTCACCGAGCTTATCGAACCGCAAGGCGTCGCGACCGAGCTAGCGAGGCTGACACATGGATGACATTAGTGTTAATTAAGTAGTTCGTTTTTTATTTTTATTTAGTATTTAGTTTTCATTCAATAGTGATTTCATCCAGCTAATGTAGCCGTACAATGTTAGAAAAAAAAAAAAACCAGCGGAGTTTCTTTCCAGTTCTTCTTCGCTGGGATTTCCCCGAACTGGCTAATGATAAAATATGACAAATCCGAGTGCAGTGTACTGTCTATGGATGATGAATAAACAATAAACAATAAAGAACGATGCTGGCATTGCTCCTACTTCCAATAGCATCTATTATACTTCCCATAAAGTGTGTTGGGCTGAACATCAGGATCAATGTTCTGTGGTCCGGACAGTGTATTAGACGCTTTAAAACAACATTATCTAGCAATTCGATTTGTTAACAGAAGTAAAAAGTATTGATTGATGAAGTGAAAACAATTTGACCGTTTGCAGAAAAACTCTACCGAATAGCAGTTTTATCGCTCTAAATTATACCTACTACTTCCAGCACCAAATCGCAAATAAGACAGTGTAATTTAATTTACGTTGCATGTATGGCAAACCGATCGACTGTCGTTTTCAAATGTATGGAGAAATTTAAGAGCGCGCGCAGTGGGCGAACCAACATTTGCGAGTCCGAGTTTGATTTGACATGTTACTCAGTGTTGCGGTAAATACGTCGACGTTTCCGTTTACGCCGACTCCGCGTTTTCATACAAATCGGAAGTCCGAGTTTGACATTGACAGCTTGAAAACCGGCCAAGTGCGAGTTGGACTCGCACACGAAGGGTTCCGTACCATCGCACAAGATTTACAAAATAAAACACGTTTTTTGTATGGGGCCCCCCTTTAATTATTATTATTTTATAATGTTACCTATTTGTTGTTATAGCGGCAAAATACATACATAATCTGTGAAAATTTCAGCTTCCTACCTGTTACGGTTCATGAGATACAGACGGACAGACGGACAGACGGACGGACGGACGGACGGACAGCGGAGGCTTAGTAATAGGGTTCCGTTTTCACCCTTTGGGTACGGAACCCTAAAAAGTAAAACCACAGAATATCTAGTAAAAACTTGTATGGAGTTTGACGTTTTTACGTAACTTCGAAGTGCCGTAAACGCTAATTTAGGTGAGAACTCAGACTGACCACCCTCAGCTCGTATATAGCCAATCCTTCCATGGCACCCGTCGTGAACTACGTACCTGTGCACCCACGACTAGCGTACGCCGACACAAACACGAGGAAAGAACGGCGGCGGGCGCCGAGCGGAGCCGGGTACCTCAGCTAGTAGTGAAATATGATCATACCTACATTCTTTATTTGTTTACATGTACTAACGTATACTTTATAGCATTCGTTATAGAACACTTTGAATTTTTTTTTTTTTTGTAAAATTGAAAAAAAAAACCGACGGGAAAATTTTATGTTATGGTCTCCAGCCAACTAATTTCGAGTATATCCTTGCGTCTGTCCATCAGCACGGTCTCATGAAACTACGTCGTAAGCATGTTTAAAGCGTGCTAACAAGAACAACAGACCAGATTTGGCATTACATACACATTACGCTTTCTATTTAGGATTTCGAAGTTGTTATTTTATAATCCTGAGCCACCCCACATAAACACCCCACATGAATGAAAAAACCAATGGCAAAATTCTGTGTGCAGCTCTTTTTTCTAGAGAAAACTATACTTCTGCCTATACGGTCAAACGGTCGTCGGTCAAACAAGATTACAATCTATCAGGTCGCTTACTGGGGGACAACATTTAATTATAAAATTCGTATGCAAATGAGGACGGCTCCTTTATGCTACACAAAACGATCTAATTCGTGTCCAATAAACATAAAAGACCGTACAAATTTATTGGGAAATTTAACAAGAAGCCACAACGCTACGCAAGCGAGATTTGTTATCGAACATGGATGGCTACCATCACCTCTACATTTTATGGTAATATTAATGTTAGGCTAAAGGCCAAATATTACGCCGCATTCCTCAAGGAACTTCCCTTTTATGGTTACGTACCCAAAGGGTGCCAACGGAATCCTATTACTAAGTTTACGCTTTCCGTCCGTCCGTCTGTCACAGGGCTGTATTTCATGAACCGTAATAGCAGTAAGTATAATTAATCTATGGTAATAGGTAGGCAGCTGATTTTTTTACAGAATGTGTTTTTATTTTGCCGCTAAAACAACAAATAGGTAAACTAAAAAAATATAAAAAAATATAACTGCATACAAAAAGTGATTTGTTTATGTTAAATCTTGTACGATAGTACTGAGCCCTTCTTGTCTGACTCCCACTTGGCCGGTTTTTATGGTTTACTTCGTATACATTCATAGCATAAAGATCGAATACATTCATAGCATAATTATAAAGATCGAACACGGTTATACACTGGATGAAATAATAACATGGAATTACTAACTTTACTTACATTCGTTGAAAGAAGTGACAACCTTGTTTGTTATGTACTTACATCTCAAATCATCTTATAGTTACTTCTTACCTGCCACCAGAATCAAACCCGGTACCTCGAAATATAATCCTGATGCATCACCGACTAGGCAACGGACCACATTAAATGTCAGGGTATTCTTTATTTCATCGGAAACCTTGTTGGCTCGTGAGGTATTCGTGTGGGAATCCAAGAGGTATTTTTACCTATTAATTTCGTAACCATTGGAAGTATCCAACAAAGTTGGCCGGTGTGAAGATGTTCGCTTGCGAGGGTGGAATACGATCTATCTCAAATCCCACCTGGCCTGAAAACATAAAGAATCGTCTTCTAACTTGTAAACAAGATATATAAACGGATACTTTCTTGGGGACCCAATTTTTAATGCTAATCGAATTCAACTGGTCACCAAGTGTGGAGATTGGTGGTCACAATATGAAGCCCAGTTTCGAGATGTTGCTTCACGTGTGGCACTACCAGCCTTGCCTTGGACTACCGAGCTTAGCTTTCACATGAAGAAAAATCATGTTCTGACATTATTTGTTTCTCCGATCAGTATTATTTGCATTTCATATCTGGCGCCTTTATGTGAGTCTGTATCTCGAGCTGTCTGTTCGCTTTTGATACGGTTATACTCTACATATATCATGATTCTTCAAATAACTTATAGGCCACTTAACCATCACTCTCAATTACCTAACTAAGGGGTGAGTGGTGAGGTATGAGAGACGTCTGGAAAAAACCGACTGTTTTTCGACGGGCCGGGCGCGGCCGCAGGCATCTCCTATTAGTTAATCAATACAAACATAAACAAAATATACCTCGATAAGTGTACCGTTCTCTCGACCCGTTGTTCTTTGTTCTTGTGTCCTTGTTTGGATCGTGTTTTCGGTTTCGATTTAAATACCAGCCGCAGTAATTATGTACCAATCTCATGAGTTTAGTGCCTCACATCAAGCCTATCATTATCTCCTGTATCGAGTTGATTTGAATTCGAGTATACTTACGCCAGTATTTATTAGATATTCTTTGCTAACGTTGACGCAATCCGATGGATGCATAATCACGATCGCTTTACAAAAAGGACTTACCCATTCAGTACGATGGTTGGGAAAAAATTGGTTTACCTTTCAAAGCGTAGATAGTGAATAAACTACTAGTTTTGAGAACTAGCTATGCCCGCGGCTCCGCTCGTGTCTCTATGATGATTGTGAGAAGTGGGGTCTGCCACCGATACGCCTCCCCGCAACGCGTCAATTCGGTGGTCAAAAAAGGTAATTTACGTTTTCGCTTACTAGGTACTCACTCATTTTTCAACTTATCGTGTTGATATTTGGCAAAAGCGTCTTTGAGATGTGCTTGATTATATTAGTGAAAACCGCATCTAAATAGAATTAGCCGTTTCATCATTAGCGGCCAAACATTGTTGAAGACAGACAGACAGACAGACAAACACTTCCAAAAAATAATGCTTTATGATCAGTTTCGTTAGTATAAGCCCCTCGAAAAAGATTTTTGTAAAAATCAACCTAGTGTTTTATAATTAGTGGAGATGGAGGTTAAGAAATTTGAAAAATATTTCTGAATTTGACTGAGGAAACAGACCCAAGGTTGCCCAAGGTTGACTTGATCACTTAATTATCCTCTTAAGGGCGTGTAAGAGCCGATTGGGTTCTGTTTGATAAGAACGTAAATAAAATAACACTAAATATCATTTAAAAATAACCACAACGAATTTCGATTTTCAAAAAAATAATATGTAGCTAAAATTTAAAAAATAAAACTGTCAACTCTAGTGTTTTGGATCGGAAGCGTAATTCTCATGTTGTTCCAAGACAAAACAGTTACTTTATTTTTTTCTCTAATGTGTCTAGTTATCGAGATATGAATTTTTGAAAACCTTTTCGTCTGGTATAATTAGACGCGACACGTTGTAATCGTGCATAAGAGGGTCTTGGCATGGAACCTAGATCCCACGTGGAGCGTCGGCCTAATTTCATGACAGTAGGTGTGATATTAATCATCCATGTCCATGAACATACAACGCTCCCACGCTTTTAGTAATTATTAGATTAGTTTTACACTAGATTAATAAATAACTTTATATGGAAAGTCTAACTTTTTATTTAGAGGATACACAGAAAAATTGGTTGTTGAACTTTTTTGGTTTGTTTCAATCCCATTAATTATTTGCCAAAGTGTTCGCACGGGCGCAAGTAATGCGTGGTATGAAAGTTATTTGCTCGCGAGTAACAAAAAAAAATCTGTTGCCCATTGCTTACCAAACTTCACAGAATTCATCTAAATATTTTCTGAAAACTTCATAACAAATTGGTCACAACGCCTTTATTTCATTTTGGACATTCACCCGAGCGGAGCTTATAAACTTCCAAACATTCACCCGAGCGGAGCTTCTAAACTTTCAAACTGCATAGGATCACCCGCTGGGCTAATCAGAATATTACTGCAAGGATCACCCGACCATGAATGAAACTTACCATTGTCACGTATTCTTCGTACGTTTCTTCTTTCAATCAATCGACGAATTATACATTATTCATTAACAAAGGCGTACTCATTGAAAAAAAATTATACTGAAAACGAAACAACACACCGCACACGTCAACATGGCACACATCTTTATCTTTTTATAAGTAGTGGTACCCTGTAATTGGCTTTAATTTCTGTATTTAGCATTTAACGATCAATTGTTGGTGTACCTAAATAAATAAAATAAAAAAATAAAAATAAAAGTTTAAAGTTGTTTGCATTACATTTTACCTGAACTAGGCTTCATATGTTCGTACTCATGCCGGCATATTTTTTTATTTAGATCGTGTTTATTCTCGATCACTATAAAAACTTAAATGAAATTACCACGGACAAATAACGCTCTTAGTGCCTTTTTGTCCAAACTGTTATGGTACAGTCGTTTCGTCTGAAATCTATACACCGGAAATAGAGACTTTGAGATCTCTTTCTGACATGCTGACGTCAACCATAGAGCAAAACGGACTTAGAAATTCCTTCTCTTTCCAGTGTATACATTTGATAAGTAACGACTGTACTGTATGTAGTTCGTTCAATAAAAAAAACTACTTACCTACATTTTGTTATTCCTCCATGGTGTCCGGATTCGCAGAAAATCGTCAACTGATTGAAAGTGTCGTCGTCGATTTGTTCATGTAATCGCATTGCCAGTCTCACTCAATCTTGCAAAATCAAAAACAAAAATTTGACATCAGTCAAAAAATAAATTTAGACGTTTTTTGTTCACGGGCGGCGATTTAAGGTTCAAGATTGAATGTCTTATAATGTCCTAAATATTATTTTTGTGAGCAACATTTAAGAACGTTGTTACCCTATCCATTCCCCACTGTTTACTTACATGATCTAAATGTTTTACTAGGATTTAGAAACTTTGTTTCTAAAATATATTGTCGAGACATGCTGCGTCTGTGTTTTTTATTTTTTTATAATTTACCTTTTAGATTGGGAAATATTGCCTAATAAACATCGGAAAACGTTGTCTTTTTCACTGTCATTTTAGATTTTTTATTATATAACAATTAATAAATTTATAAAAATAAAAACATGCGAAAATAGAATCCAGCTTTCATAAATGATTAAAAAACTATATTATTATCTTATGGAGGTGAGGAAATTACACTTTTCACCTCCACGGTAGGTAACCGTTATGGCCTGGAACAAGATTTCGCTAGTTTGATTCGCAATTGGCGTGTAAAATTGTGTCTTGGCCAATAGACAAAGAAATCATTTCTTCACATTCTCAAATCTCAGAGCCCCGTTACCTTCACGATATTCTTCAATATTAAAATCAAGAACGACCATTATTTGTACTTAATATTGACTCCTCTCTCCACTTCTATGGGTATTTTGACGATAGTTTCACAGCTATCACAAAGCAAGCTAGACGTTTGTGACATATTATACCTACGTATGAGAGATGAGCACATGAGGGGTATAGATGCAAAAACCCTAACGTCCACTGACAGTAAAGTGACATGGTTACAGAAAAACTGTTACGCTCGCTCACCGCCATCTTTAGCAGTGGAATCCTTACTTATTTACGATTTCGACGCTTGTGATAATAAATAAGTATGTTAGTATGTAGATAAATAACTTTGTAATGGACTTATTTATTAAATTAGCGTGGACAATAGTGTTTTTGCATCTGAGCTATGGACAATGGCATTTTTGCACCTGAGCGATCATCTGTCAAAGTGGTTTTGATGGATGGTAAGGTATGGTCAGCATAACATAAAACATACAAAGTAAAAAAATCAAGGGATGCCGATCTTAGAATAGAAATAAATTTAATTTGGAAGTAAGTTTAAAATTAGAACTAGATTTTTTTGTTGTTTTGTCAATCTTCTTCATCATCTTGTCAATACTAAATAGGGCCGTATTATTAAAAAAAAAGTTCAAACCGTAGCCAGTTGCATATACATGTAATTTTATTTCGTAGTACGATCATTAAATGTGCACATGCTAATTACATATGTCTACATTTTCTTGTGTTTCGCAAATGTCTTCATTTTCTTGTGTTTCTTCGTCAATTGTGTTAGTTTCTGCCCGGTTGATTATTTCACGATAGTAAGACAAATCCGTCATTGACTTCCACCCACTTCCAAAATGCTTTTTGAGCAGGTTTTCTACATCCTTTGCCTTTGCTTTTTTTATAACAACTTTGTTTTTCTGTATTGGAGTTGGACGTACCATCTTGAATGACTTTCCTTTCTTCAAAATCGACTTAACTGTTCCTCCATCTGTCGTGTAGTGAACTTCTCCTCTTATGAGTACATTGTTAGATTTTGTTTTTTTTAGAAAGAATCGTTTGCAAGGCGCAAATTGGAAGTGCCAAGTCCCTGGCTGACGAATTATATCATTCAAGGCAGACTTCCAGTCATGAACGGTATGAAAATCTATCACAGTCCCATAGTTCTGAAAGACTTCTTTGTATTCTTGCGGAATTGTTATGACTTCAATGTTTTTAATTTCCTTCTCTATTTGTCCAAAAACCCTATCTGGAGGAAGGAAAGAGTGTCCCGGGATCGGGAAAACCATTTCTATATTTTTTATTTGCGCAGGTGCTTCCGTACTGAGCCAAGTTGCGCACATTCCGAGCATTACAGAGTTCTTATTTTGAGCTCCACAGCCATCTGCTACCAATCTTATGGTTTTTATATTGTCCAGGGATGAGTTGTTAAGCCTATGGTGTACAGCGGAAGCTATTTCATTGGCACCCTTTCTGTATTCGTCCTCAGTCCATGCATATAAGAATACATTTTCTTTATTCAATGAGTTATCCAAAACCGACTGCACAATAGCAAAGTTATAAATGTATAGCTGTCGGCTATAATACGCCGCTTGGTCTGGTACCTTTGGCAAAACCTGATTTTTTTGACAATCAAATGTCAACACTAACATCCCATCCTTATTTTCTTTCAACAATCTGTAGAAACTCCTAGCTTTCAAACTATGCACCCTTTTTTCGATCATCGCGTTTGTCTTCTCACGGTCATCTTTTGCAGATTTTATGTTTTGATCTAATTCACTGCATTTAGAGCAGGTATCTGTTCTTGGAGTTCCAAACCCCAGGTTGTACCACGTGTTAAATATATTTCTGAAATAGCATTCCCTCACCTTTTCACTGTTTGCAGCCTGCAGTTCATACATTCTCCACATTTTTTTGATATTTAGTGTAGATGGCAAATATTTCCTCTGAACTGATGATCTGCAGTAGTGTGATTCTAGACAATGGAATGACTGAATGAATTTTTTTACAGCTGTTAATTTTGGCCGATTTTTTGCTGTTGCACGATCGCCACCGCGATTTTCTTTGATAACACCACCAGTTTCAGCAAACGTTTTTGATATACTTTTTATTCTATGCGCAGATATGTGAAGAATTTTAAGGAATGACTTTTGGCAAACCGGTACAACTTTGACAGAATTATACTTTTTGACATACAATCTGGTGTGCCATACGGATGGTTTCCGCTTGTTATTTCTTGGACGACGGCGTTTTGTATTTTTACACACACAATATTTAAGTAGAAAAGCATCTTGATCTGCTTTTTTCTTTGTCTTGTAGAAGTTTTCGTGAAAGATTTTTAAGTCCATCATAGACAGTGTAGAGCACCTCAGCTTTTTACTGTTATGTCCACAAGTCGGGGCTTCAGGTAAGGCCTTAGGAGAATACCTATAAAAACAAAAATAAATATTACATTACGATTGTATTTTAAGCATTTCAGTGGCTGAATCGCAGATGTTTTTGTAACTTAAATATATCTAACCACCTACTAACTATTGAGAAAATGACTTGATTCATGTCTAGGTAGACACCTTTTTAGGGTTGTGTACTCAAAGGGTGCCAACGGGGCCCTATTACTAAGCCTTGCTGTCCGTCTGTCCGTCAGCGTGCGGTAGGCAGTTGAAATATTCAGAGTTTGTATTTATAATGCCGCTATAACTAATAGTTAAAATAAAAAAGTTTTTAAAGATTTTAAATTAAAACGAGAAACACGATAATTTTGTATTAAATCTTTTACGATGGTACATAACCCTTTATGTGCGAGTCTGACTCGCACTTGGCCAGGTTTTTTTATAATATGCTAGAGCGTGTGTGACTGGAAAATAACTCGAATGTACAGCAAAGTTGGCAGCAGTGCTATAAAAACCAATGTAGATACCTGCCTGAAAATGGTATGCAATAAGTAGAAAAGGATTGAAGACTACCTTTTTTGTTATCAGTACTAAATGTATGGCACAGGAAAACCTTACCTTTTGGCCTTTTCCTTCGCTCTTTTCCATTGTTCCGGATTCCTACTCCTTTTCCTAGCTTTTCTCGGCTCAACCGGCTCAACATTTACTTCCATTCTTGCTTAAAACCCTTACAAATCCGTTTTAAATGCAGCCACTTTTGAGACACGTCTTCACAGAAACACTTAGTGGCGGCCATTTTAGTTGACAGCGAATGTCGTGCTCTGATTGGCTCTGATGGACAGTATCGAATTTGCATCTGATTTTGTGTGGATAGTGTCGATCTTGCACCTCATCTTGATTTTTATTTGTAGTTTTGTATGGATTAGAGTTAACTTTGAAACTAACAATAAGAGAAGTTTCGATAAACAAAAAAAACTTGTGACAACTTCATACTCAACTCAATTTCATCAAATATTGGACGTTGGCGTTTTTGCATCTATACCCCTCACATAATAATGCACAATTCAGCTAAAGTTTGACTAGTTTTCTCGGCCTGTTTTGCAACACAACTAGCCTTTTTGTAATCAGACGCATAATTGCAATACGGGGGCGACAAGTAGGTATATAAGTATATCCTATAGCTGCTGTCGGGTAGTCAGGCCACTCCGCCTGAGGGTACGTCTGTCTGACCGAGAGGATTAGGTCAAGGTGGTCTAGCCGGATTGCTTAGGTGTTACCAGTGTGATAGAGGCAACACGCTACTCTACCCACTTATTAAAAAGTCGTGCAAATTGTCTGCGAAAATTAATGATGGTGAACGTATGAAGTCGGCGGCACAAGCGTGTCTTTACATTTAATGAAGAAATTAGGAAATACTTAGGCATTACATTTGATTTAAGTCTAGCCCATGTGATACAATTACTGATATACCTACCATCTAATTAGCTGAATAAATCTGTATTTATTCCTACCTATATTAGAGGTACATTTCCTATGTTATTACATAGGTTAGGTTATGTTACATAAGGTAAGGTTAGGTTCTCTCATCTTCCATGCTCTTAGCACAGCCTTCTTGTACAAGTTCCTATTATGTACACACTCATAGATACAACATTATGATTTAACAAAGTTTTATATGGCAATCTTAATATTCAACTTACCTACCAATTTGCAAGTTATGCAGAACATTCATTTCTTGATACTTTTAAGTAAATAGCTTTTTTATATTTACATAGAATGCATGAATTACCTAATATAGGTATGTAGTAACATTTCCTTCTTTTCAATACCCACATTAACCCTCATAACACAAAATTGTTTATTATTTTGATTTCTTATTATAATTTTTACATTGTAAAAAAAAATCATCAATAGTATAAAATGGCCGATCAAGTAAGAGTTTCCTTACTTTCTTTTTAAAATATTTTTTTGAATAAGATTATTTTACCTAGTCTGGTAGTGCATTAAATATTAGTATGGACATATACTCATTGTCCTTCTTCCTCAATGACCATTTGGTTTGTGGCAATGTAAATTTTCTTCTGTCTCTTAGTCCATAACGATCTTGTTGAGTGCCCTGCTTTTCATAATAATTAATCTGATGAAGAAGTTCAGTTTAACACTTCATATTTCCTCATTCCGTTAAATTCCATTAAAAATAACAGATTGGATTAAAACATTAACCACAAATAATACCGATTTTTTTTATTACAATTTTAGGTTTTTAATTCAATTTCGCAACTAGTCGTACACCTCTATAATAACCGCGCTGAAGCCTTATTCTGCTAATTGATAACTGCGCGCGTTATGTTTGTGTTTTCTCAAAACCGCATGTTTCGCGCGAAATGGTATTCTACTAGCGCAGTTTGCAAAACGCATGCGTTGTGTTTGTGTTTTGTTCCCAAACTCGTATCGCGCGCTAATGTTATCGTTGGCCGTGTGTTTTGCCGAAAACTTGCGGTTCTGAGAATTCTATTTGTCAAATTCGGAGCATCGCATCGCCGAACATCGAATATCACTTTCTACATAACGTTGGCATATCGCTGTCTCTTTCTTTTCGTATGTCATATTTGAGTGAGAAAATAACTGTCAAAATCGTGACAGGTTATTTTACCCTGTAGGCGGCGCGCAAGACAAACCACTCCATAGACAATAACAAAACGCGTGTCAGAATTAGCTGAATACCGATTTTTGGAAACCGCACTCGAAACTTAGCGTGTTATGTTTGACGGAAACATAACTAATACGGAATGGTTTGAAATTGGACAAATAGCAGAATCGGGCTTCTGGGCGCATCCACATAAAACTTGGGCTCACATGCATTTCACAAAAACTACTTAAAATTGCTGAAAAACTTTCCAAACTTTTCAAGAATATTTCCCTCCATACACTCAAGTGAACTACGCAAAACGCTTTAGAAACCTAACAAAAATAAGCGTATCGCTGGTAATTATTAAAATTTACTCAGCTAATATCGTAGAATTTAAATTTGTTCCTCACTTAATGAATGCACAGGACGTCAGGCCGACAACGCAGCGGGATGGGAGCATGGTAGGCAGGCTTGGCAGCTATGGCAGCTACGGAATATATGGCAGCCGTCACAGCATACGTACAGTTTCCGGCACTCCGCCGCAGCTGCCTTTTCAATGGACGCTGGGCTTTTCAACGGAGCTGACGGAGCCTTAAGGCTAGGACTAGCCAACTACTCGCGCCATAAAAATGCACTTTTTAACAAATGTAATAATATGTAGTGAAACGCTTCAGCAAATCCAAATAGAACTCCAGACTGGATTGTTAATATTTTTTTATTCCATCATTTATTTAAATAATAATAAAAATAAAAAAGTTGATTTTTCTCATTAGAAATCTGAAAGTAATTCGATTTCTAGATATAAGCAAAAACAGCATATATGCATAAACAAAAAATTCCATTTGCTTTTAGATTTCTACATTTAGTCAAAAAAGTTCGGAAATGGACACCGTTTCCGCAATGTATTTTGTATAGAAAAAGGAAACATACATTAACGAAAATAATTCGATTCCTAGACAAGGAATCATATATTGTAAGAATGACACTTATAATCGTCAGACTTAGTTAGTTAACTTGGGGTGCCTCGTCTAACTTTGCGATTTGGCTAGTACCAGGCCCTTAACTAGGCAAGCGCCATGGAGCGAATAGCCGCTGGATGTGGCGGAGCTGTGAAAGTAAGTTTCCTTTTTTTCTGACTAAAAGGTCCTATACGTACGCATAACTATGTAGTTGGTTCAATTGGTGTAAAAAATGCCTTGATCATTTTTATTGCAGATTGGTGTATTCATAAAAATATTTATACTCTTTGGAAACAGTTTAATGTTATTTTTTATTTTCTTGCTGTCTTCCTCAATAAATTAAAATAACAGTAAAACACCTTTTTGAAATCCAGCTTTTATTTAAATGCTACAAAAATTGACTTTTTTTAACTATCAATATAGTAAAAAATGTTTAGAAAAATATATTTTTTGCATGGAAAAGAATGCTGAATCAGGTTGCACTCTTTTACAAGTTTGCTGCTGATGTTGACAGTAACTTATATTGATTTCAATATCATTTTAAAGAGCGTAACGTTATCTACCAATTTAATTAGGGTTTTGATTAATTTTTTGAAATTTCTTTAAGGAAAAATAAAAAATCCTGTTTCACGCGTTATGCGGGTTGTTCACATTTTGAAAGATTTATTTCGAGCTGCTCTAACTAAGCGACGTCGGGCTCTAGCTATCTCGTTTTAATCGCAAAAATTGGTTGATAAATCGCAAATGTTTATGTATAAGAATGCGCTTAATAGTGTGTTTGGAACTATGTCCTTATAGCGGTGGAGGGCATCCGGCATGTTCGCTGAAAACGGGCTAGACCACTTCTTCGCTATATTCAGAAAAATAAAAGCGGCTTTGTTGGAACGCGTGGCTAGGTGTGATAATCATATCATACAATTTATTTCAAATAAGATATATAATGTGGATTTCATCAAATTATAAATAATATTTAAATGTATGATACTGTAATTCATAGAACCATTATGACCTAAATAAACGAATCAATAAACAACTGTTTTTATTATTATTATTATTAGTATAGCTCTATTTTTGATGACATTTATTGTTTCTAATCTTATGGGTACGGCTGCGTTCCTGTATCGAAAGCATCCATAATCTAATCGGCTTTGAATCAATGCAATTTGGAGTCTCATATTGTGCTAGTTGCGTTCACCACGAGGGTCCTCGATTTATACTATATTATTGAAATGTTACTTAAGTAATGTACTAATGCGCTTTAAGTATCATCTCATTTATTTGTTGGCTCATTTCGGTCCTTCATTCATCCATAATACAATTGATTTAATAAGTTCCATTCGTATAATATATACAGGCATGTAATTTAATTACATACTCTTTCCCTGTGACCTCTGGCAAACACACACATTTTTGTTTAGAGAGTTAATATTGGCAAAGCATTCATAAAGAGGGCATCTCCCATCCGTTTCAAATAGGATAAAGTAGTTTATTTTATTTTTTCCACTTTTTTATTAAATTAATCTCATTACATCTTTAAATATTATATTAAATATTCCAATATGCTGTGATTTCACTATTCACTACCTCGTTACTTCATGACCACGGAACAGAATTGTAAGTACCGACCACTACACTGACAACAATACAACACATGCGCACGCAGGCCAGCTTGTGCATTTCGTCACGAATGCAAGCTGCTCCATGGTTCGGAATCCATGTAAAACTGTAGGTCTCCTTTTCCTACTAGGTGGTAGGGTTTAAGCCCACCCGGTTGGTACCATCGCATTTAATGAAAATATGGTCGAAGCGGCAATGATTGTCCGTGTTTTCCATCCAGTTCAATGTAGACGTGCTTAAAAAGGGAAGGTCCTAGCATGGCACATAATTCCTTCGAAAAATGTGGTGTATTGGGCTAATATCAAAACGGTAGTTATGTGGTATTAGCCAACCATGTCAAGTTGCATAAAAAAAAACGATTTATCGCCTAAATAAAAAAATAGAAAGATTACAAGCTAGGTTGTATTTTAACACAATTATGTATCTTTAGAACTTTGGTTGACTGTAACACTACCGCGAGTTTGAGGGAAATAGAACACATTTACCCGATGAGACAACTTCTGAAATCGTTATCAAAACATAAGAGTCGTCAAACTAATTATTCGTATAATCTTTGGCATTATCTTTACTTTCAACGAAATTATTATCTCATAAATATCTCAGTATATCAATAACATGCTCTCATTTGGCAATACGCAGGACAACGTCGTCGACGTCTCTCTAGCCTGGATCTGTTACCAAGAACCCAGAACCTAATTGCCAAATAAACATTGCTTAAATTGTATCCAAAAGTCTTTGTTCGAGGGTAAAAACGGGATTAGAATGAAGGGATGGGCTCACCCCACGGAGATCGGCTCACCCGGGGAAACCCGCGGTAAGATTTTTTTTGCTTTCCGAAATTGTTTTCAAATAGTTTGGTTCCCGTCGCATTTATGCCACTGTCTACACGTGTAGAACTAGGCAACTAAATTACGTAGATGTATGCAGACAATAAATATTATTCGATTTTAAATTAACTTTCCATTCACGGTCATGATATAAGCATAGATTAATTACATACTATATTAACCATCACATGGTCATAATTCCGCAATGGACTTGGGAATTCTTTCTCTTTCCTGTGTTCAGATGGTTCCTGTGTTTGATCGTGTCCATATATCAAATTAAATGCGGTGATTTAAAAAGGTATACCTTTTCAAATCACCGCATAGTACTACTATAGTATACTATAGTAAATCAGCAGCAATAGTTTCCGAGCCGTGTAGTCAACTCGTTTTTAAGGTGACTCGAACCTGGGAACAAAGGATACCACGGAGTACCCGCCACCGAAATGTCAGTGAATAGTAATGATCCAATATTTCAGAAAAAAAACTGCTTCTATCTTATTTACCCGTTGGGTGGCCGGCCATGGAATGAATGAAGAATTTCGTGGAATGCAGTGAGGTTGCGCTGATAACGAGTAGGAATTCGCCGTCATCTAGCAAGTATATAAATTCAATATAACTATTAAAAACGCATATACTGACCAACACGTCGACGCATCCTTTAAGCCACTGATGGCGCGAAATTCCCTAAGAACCGGTTTTCTGCATTGAGGGCGACGCGACCGTTACACGGCGAGGGTCCGCTGCCTCCCAACATCTTCCAGTCTCCCCTCTCCTCAGCCACCTCAGCTGCTCCCCATGCGCGCCTGATCCATTCTGGATCGGAAGTCATAAACGTTTTCGTTACCACCTTGGAATATAGAAAAAAAATGGCCGAACACGTCTTCTCTTTTCAAATGTTTGACGGATTCATTCGAAAAAGCCATCGATCGATGATGATATGCCTTTGTCGATTTTATCTTGTTTGAAGAAACTATACTAATAGATAATGTGGCACGTGCGCTTTATCGTTTTTTTGAACAATATGTCTGTTTGTGTGTGGCGAGATAGTTTTAACCACAATCAAAAGCGACAGATAATGGAAGGAGCTCGTGGTTCCTGTTGTACTATTCCGGGAGGTCACGACATTTTTGGTCACGATAATGTAAATGGCTGAATCTGGGTTCACGTGTTAGAGACCAACCCTCTGATGCTAAATATGTCGGTCTGACTGTGCCAAGTGGTTGCGTTATCTAGATTAGCTATATATAATAAATGTTGGTATGTACCTGCTGATGAATATACTGATTGTCTAGAAACATTGATACCTATTAATTATACAACAATAACCAGTCAGTTTTTTAATTAAATACCTTCATATATCTAAAGTTATATGTGTAACCTAAATCGCCTGTAACTACGAAACGCAAAGAGAGATTTGTTCAGTTTTGGTACTGCTAAGCAAGTATGTACTGATAGTTCCATGCTTTCTTTATTCGCAGACATTTACCTTATCATATATATTTTTTGTCACCATAACTACTTTTTTAGGCGCCTTATCTACGTAACGCAACCACTTGGCACAGGCAGACTGACACATTTAGCTTCAGAGGGTCGGTCTTTATTCTGTGAACCAAGTTTCAGCCATTTACGTTATCGTTACCATTTTTGTCGCGACCTCCTAGTCTATACAGTTCGCGCCTAACATTAATTTGCCTTTATATTAAAGTTACCGCATGTTCTATATATATTAATGCGTGAGGTGCACAAAAGTTTGGCGGGTAATGTACCCACTATCTTGCTCTTCGTTTGCTCTGTCAGAGACAGTTTGTTGCGTTGTTTGTAGGCAGGCACTACTACTTCCTATAGAATTCTACGTATCGTTCGTTAATAAAATTATTTCTAATCGTAAAGTTAATGAAAACTACTAATCAACATCGGAATCACACAACGCAAACTATCATCATCATCCTCAAAAGTACACTATCATCCTGAAGCCCGATTCTGCTATTTGTCCAATTTCAAACCATTCCGTATAAGTTATATTTCCGTCAAACATAACACGCTAAGTTTCGAGTGCGGTTTCCAAAAATCGGTATTCAGCTAATTCACACACGCGTTTTGTTATTGTCTATGGAGTGGTTTGTCTTGCGCGCCGCCTACAGGGTAAAATAACCTGTCACGATTATCATTATGACAGTTATTTTCTCACTCAAATATGACATACGAAAAGAAAGAGACAGCGATATGCCAACGTAATGTAGAAAAGTGATATTCGAAGTTCGGCGATGCGATGCTCCGAATTTGACAAATAGAATTCTCAAAACCGCAAGTATTCGGCAAAACACACGGCCCACGAGGACATGTGCGCGCGTTACGAGTTTGCGCATGCGTTTTGCAAACTGCGCTAGTAGAATACCATTTCGCGCGAAACATGCGGTTTTGAGAAAACACAAACATAACGCGCGCAGTTATCAATTAGCAGAATAAGGCTTCTGGGCGGTAAAGTTAAGTGAGATTCGTTTTTTTTTATGGAACCGGGCATAGATGGCTAACACCAGACAACAACGTTATGATAATTTGTGGTTACGATATAAGTCCCAATATACCACATTCCCGAAGGAATTAGGTGCCATGCCAGGACCTTCCCTTTATGAGCACGGCTACATTGAACTGGATGCAAACACGAACCATTTTTTAATTGCCACTGCAACCATAGTTTCATCCAATGCGGTGGTACCAACACGGGCAGGCCTAACCCTACTACCTAGTGGGGTAAGGAGACCTACAGTTTTACATGGGTTGCGAACCATGGAACAGCTTACATTCGTAACGAAATGCACTTATCCAACTCAGAAAGAGAAAGTGGTGCATGACCGGGGCGAGGATTTGAACCCAGACCTCTCGCATGAAGGGCAAGTCCTCTTGCCTCTAGACTACGCACTCTACAAAATTTGATTCTAATTGCTTGCCCTTCGATCAGTCCGAAACAGAATAAATAAAATAAATCATGGTAGACCTCAATGAAATGGTCACTTAACCTCAATGAACACCTCTTTACATACCTTAACAATGAAATTGATTGTAAATCGAGTCATTAGTCCTCAATTCGACACCGACCCAGCCTCAAGTTCAATCGCAGCGAAATTTACGATAATCGCTCCCGAAAAT
The DNA here is from genome assembly GCA_946894095.1 of Incurvaria masculella. Classification (NCBI taxonomy): domain Eukaryota; kingdom Metazoa; phylum Arthropoda; class Insecta; order Lepidoptera; family Incurvariidae; genus Incurvaria; species Incurvaria masculella. The sequence goes on along the minus strand of OX335641.1, from coordinate 10,831,279 downwards.
GGGGCCCCTCTGATCTGAGTGGGGCCCCCTGGGTTTGGGTAGGAACGTTGAGTTCGGCGGAATCGATTATTGTGAAGTAACAATGATTGATTCGAAGATAACGCGGCATCGAGCTGCATATGTCGTGCATTGTTACGAGTGACAGGTATCCCGGCCCGGCCAGCTGCCGCGCGCCGACAAGCAGCCATCTTGGATTTCTCGGGCGCAGCTGCTTGGATTTTGCGCACGCGCTCCTTCTACTTATTCACCACATGTCCGACGCGAAATTATGCTATTCTTTGGATGCGAAGCGTGGAATCTTGTGTGTTTTGTAGGCCATCGATCAGCCGGCCTGGGGTTCGACGTTAGAGAAATATTGTAATCTGTTTATATGGAGAATGATTCCGGCAAATGGGTAGGCCAAAGATTTCGAAGAGGCGTATTATTAAGCAACTACCTACAAATATTGTTTTTCTTTTATTATTTTATTTAATTTTACAAATATTTTTTTCAAATTAATTGCACACTTTATGTTCGTTGAGAAAATTTAAAACGGGGTCACACACAGAGAAAACTTTCGACGGATAACAACGTACCTAAATCTTAATCATACAGCACTCTTAATTTCTCTCTTAAATTCTTAATCTCTGACCATAGGGACTCATGATATAAATTTTAAAATATTTCAGTTTAGTAACAAACCAAGACGTTCAAAATGCGGTGGACTAAGGTTTTCATTTGTTGACAGAACATAATAGAATCCCACTCACTCTTTTCCATGCTGTACCTCACTTTTTTTTTTTTTTTTGTTTCTTTATCCAATGGACAGGCAAAAGCTTTCGCTATACAGCCTGCTGTACCTCACCTAATTCTCATCAATGCGTATTTGTTTAAGTGACAACCCTGGCAGCGAATTTGAAAAAAAACTCGTCGAGTTGAGCTGCTGCTGCGGTGGCCCCGGCCAAAAATCCAAAAGACTGCTGTGCATCGATATCTACTGTGTCAGCACGTCGTCACTCGTCAGCACGAAAAGATTTGACGAATATATCAGGCAGCCCAGCACCACGGAACCCTACAAATTAAACGTTCATCCTATACTCTCAACATTCCGTGATGATAAATACTCAAAGAGGACACAACGAACGATTGGCGTCAAACGAAGGCGAGTGAATTTTCCCGGAAACTCGAATCAATGACCTTCCGCCCTTCCGCCTTATCATACATACCTACATAATTGACCGAGCGAAGAGCGAAACTCAGCGTGACGTCTCCGTTTCAGATGAGGCAAAAAATCTTTCGTAACACGGGCTGTCGAATTTCCCAACCAATTCTCGTTCGATAAATATAAGTATAGATTTTTTACTACAGCCGGTTTTTAAAAAAAATCAAAAAGACACTCGCGAGATCTACAGAGTCACTAGTTATTGTACCGGAAGATCAGTGGTAGTTACGCTACCTCTGTGTCCGTGACAAGCATGGTTACTTTAGCGTCCATCGCATTATCATATCAGTAGCATCCTAGATGCATCCCAGATCCCACTTTCTAGCAAAACAAATAGATATTGTAACGGCTCGTAGCTCAGGTGCGCGGAGCCTTGTTTCCCATGCTAGTAATGGGTTCAACCTAACCCGTTTATTTACCAGTTTATTTCTCTTTCTGAGTTGGATAAGTGCATTTCGTCACAGGTGCGAGCTGCTCCATGGGTCGGAATCCAGAAAAAATAGTATGTCACCTTCCCCCACTGAGGGGTAGCGTTACGCCCGTCTGGGTTGGTACCATCGCATTAGATGTAAAGATGGTCGAGGCGTCAATCAGGAATGGTGCGTGTTACCCGTCCCTCGGCCCGTCCCGTGCCCTTCAAGAGAACGTCCTGGCATGGTACCTAATTGGTACGGAAAAAGCAGTGTGTTGGTCCTAGTATCATGACGATGGTTGTGGTACATAACCTCTCCTTTGGTATTACCCATCCATGCCAAAGTCAAAGTTTATAAAAGTTATTATAATAAAATCAACATTCCCGAACTTTATCGTTGATCGTCGAGACCTACTGGAACGGTAGGTAACCATTGTATGTAGGGAGGGAGCCTGGGAGCCCGCGGGATATGCCAGTATTTATTTATTGAATATTCATTGCCGCGGGCGACGACGACGCTCGGTTCCATACAACAAAAAGCTTTATGATTTTTTTTAAAATAAGTACTTGACTTTCAACTATATATTTAATGTTAGTTCACGTAGCCCTGTATATTTGCAAAAACCGGCCAAGTGCGAGTCGGACTCGCACACGAAGGGTTCCGTACCATAATACAAGATTTAACTCCAAAAAATCACGTTTTTTTGTGTGGAGGGATTTAATTTTTATTATTTTTTCGTTTCACCTACTAATTGATCTTATAGCGGCAAAATATTTTTTTTTATGTGACTGGACATGGATGGCTAATACCACAAGTTCTGTCATGGTATTAGCCCAACACACCACATGGGAACTAGGTGCCATGCCAGGACCTTCCTTATATTGCACGGCTACATTGAACTGGATGGAAAACACGGACAATTTTCATTGCCGCTTCGACCATCGTTCATCCAACGCGATGGTACCAACCCGGGCGGGATAAATCCTACCACCTAGTAAGTAAGGAAGGGGACATACAGCTTAACGTGGAATCCGAACCACGGCCAGCCTCTCTCAACGGTCGAATGGTCACCCATCCAAGACCAGACCGGACCCAGCGTTGCTTAACTTCGGAGAGCGATCGCCGAAGTGTCGCGCCACTGGGCCACTGAGGCTGACAAACTCTGTGAAAATTTCAGTTGTCTATCTATTACGGTTCATGAGATACATACAGACGGACGGACGGACAGCGGAGGCTTAGTAATAGGGTTCCATTGGCACCCTTTGGGTACGGAACCCTAAAAATGTTTTTGATAACATGAAGTTTGTGAACGAAAAGTGCTAATACTCTGGAGCCCGTTTTACAGCCCTGCGAGACGCTGCGAAACAAGAACGTTCTGCGAAAGTTGCCCCAGCCGCAGACACGACGAGCGACGAGCGACCGGGCCCAGCGTCCTTGACCGGCCGCTGCTGAACAGCGATAGCCGCCATCGGAGCTCGCATGAAACTCCCTTCAGCCGAATAGTCGGTGCCACGCAACCTACACCTCAAAGCGTGGAACGACGCGACGACACGGGAACGTCCCGGCGAGTGAGTTCGCTTACGAATTCGCTCACTACTAATATTCTCGAGTTCCAACACGTGAGAACTTCACAAGTGATAGGTATTTAGTGCAACGAACATTCGATGCATCGCGTGCCGAAATAGGTAATTACAGTAAGTGGTTTTCCACTAATTTCGTGGCTACAAGCCGTCAACACACGGATGAATTTCGATTGTAACATAAAAGAATGTCACAATTTTTTAAAATTATTATGCGATAGAAAAGTGGGGCTCTTTGTCCATTTGCAAATCAAAAATACAAAACTAAGCCATATATTTGAATATCTGCATACTCATAAAAAAAATCTCATTCATTATCAAAATTCATTATACCTACTCATATCAGGAAAAAGATCATAAATTCACAACGAACGGGGCCTACAAAATAGGTTTCTTTGCAGCAGTTTGCTTACAAAGAAATTCTACCTTCTCTACATCGAGCCCTCAAGGTCTCACTTCCGAGAAAAGCGCCTAATTACCCAGCCGAACAGTTCTTAAACAATACTCAGCAGGATAATCGGGCTCTCTGTACCGATTCAAAGGACCGAGCCTGGGCGTTGAACAATGGCATCCTTGTTCACATTTCGTTGAAGTGTGAGCTATAATATTGTTTTATTTATCGCTACCCTGGAGTGGGTGCCAAGTATTGACGCTTGAGGCCTTTGAAGTGATGACATTTTAATTATTTGATTCTTCGAGGTGATTTCGGTGTTTACGGGGTAGGTTAGGGTACTATGCACGTATAGTATGGAACGTGTATAAATGTGATTCAACATTTAAAATACGTAGGAAAACAAAAATAACAAAAAAAAAACATACAGACGAATTGATAACCTCCTCCTTTTTTTGAAGTCGGTTAAAAATGCCGCGGTCTCATAGGGCGGTGTGAGCACCGACAAAATCGTAAAATCAAACTTGCGAGGCATCAGAAATTGACTGAGGTCCTAATCTGAGTTTTATGTTATCGACATAGGTACCGGTTAATCTAACTTTTCTAAATTTGAAAAACAAGCGAAATAAAACGTGCGAGTCCTTGCTGCATTATTCGCGTGCGTCTCGCCCAAATATTTCTGAACAATGTTGGTGATACCGTACGCTTCTTATTTTCAAAAAACTGTATGAGGGCCTGAGCCTCGGTCAAATTCTGACCAGCCGTTTACAGTATTCTAGTATTCGCACGAGTTGCTATACAGGTCGCACCATCAGTGGAATTTTGTCCCAGATTCAGTCAAAGCCAAAGTGGGTTTTTTGTTCCAGTCTACTCGCCAAGCCTGTCCACTAAACATATATTCGAAAAGAACACATTATTCCGTGCTCATTGTTCAAGAAGCTTGTAAAACTTCTTGAGACACTCAAAATATATTAAGATATATGGCTTGGAGTTTTGCAGTTAGATTTTGTTAGTAAATTATGCGTTGTGGAAACAAGATCTCAGAAATTATATGTACAATTATATGTATGTTCTGCATTGATTTCGTCGTTGGATAAAGATTTAGCAGAGACAAAACTGTATCGGATTTGGTTATTGCGCACCACGTGCGCTCGGAAGGGAAAGGACTCGGCTCAAGCCCCGGAGGTATTTTTGAAAGACATATTTTTAGGATCCCGCAGCTCAAAGAGAAAAAAGGGACCCTTTTGGTCTGGCTCTGGTTTTTATCGGTCACGCGCATTTTGTCCTGAATTATTGTTCTCCTATTAATATTGTTTAATAAAATTATGAAAAAAATACCAATATAGGTACACTTATTTAGTTGTGCACCAACTTTTGCTCAAAATGTCATAGTTTTTGAGAAAAACTAGATATCTGAAACGATAATTTTGTATGAAATTGTTAAAAAATAATTAGGCGAGGGCGAATTTCTTCTCTTGGCGCGTGAACACGTTCACGCTTGAACGGTTTTTAGTAAGTAGGTATTCGAGAATATGCGGAAATATCTATGCATACAAATCTAAATATGCGGAAGTAAAATAATGTACTTGGTATTAATACAATTCGCAACATATTGTTTGCGTTCAATCTCGCTTTTAATAAGTACAACTTAAAAATAGTTAAGTAAACTTTGTATGGACAGTATGGAAAGAACTCCATACGGTTCACTAAAAGTGACGTATTTGATCATTGATTAACTCAGCCGTCTCTTCGTGCAATCGGTAGCCCTACCATGAGTTTTCTATCGAACGAACGAAAAATATCATCGAATGTTCACGAACGAGATCGAACAACGTTACAGTCGCTACCATGGGTTACTTTATTCACCGACGGAACGCTTATCGAACGCTCGATGAACGTTGCGTTCGACCAGAGACAAGAAATAATGGAAGATAGTGAGTAGGCCGTGATTAACAGTGTCCATATCTTCTTTCGCATGAGATAAAATAGGACCGCACTATTATAAATTGAGTATAAATTTGCTAAGTTTACTAGTAAAAACATACCTCAAACCGTCGATTGTTGGCAGCCGATATTTTGTGTTGACCGATACTTTGCCGGCGCGGCGGGCGGCGCGAGACAATAAGCGTGACTCATAGGGCGTACCATCCGTCTGTAAATAACATTATATACCTAGTTACCCATTTCGCGCAAATGTTTTGTCAATGTTTGACTTTGGTTTTCTTGGATGCAATTATAGTTGTTTTATTTTTCTTATAAATTACCGATACAGGTTATGTTTTGAATGCTTTATTTTCTTTGCATAAAAAAATATGTATTGAGGAAATACACCTACATAAATTAATATTTTTTCAAAATAAATTCATTCCTGAAACAGGTTTGAAGAAACGTTTATAAATAAAATAAACCGTTAAAAAAATATTTCGAATAGTATTTTTTTACGTAGAGTTGTAGTGTACTCATTATTAAGTTGCTAACATAATATTGAATTCAGAAATTGACATGAAATACGCTTGGTTTTTCATCCTTGGCACTAAAATGTGTGTTCGATCGTCCTTTCACCCAAGATATGACTAGTGAAAAGAAATTCGAATAACGTTATCGAAGTGATCACGTTGAGCTGTCAAAATGTACACTCATGGTACCATTTTTCATACAACCGTATCGCGTCGTCGTTCGATAACGTTCGTGATGCTCGACAACGAGCGTGAATATGAACTCGTAGTGCCGTTTTTAGTAACAAGATCGTACGCTAGAGGCGCTGCAATTTTCCCCATACAAAAATTTCGTTAACGTTGGTCGAAGTGAACATCACCAAAACTCATGGTAGGGCTACGGGGCTTAAAATGGGAGCTAAATGGCAGATGTTGCTTATCGAACCGGTGAAACGTTATAAAAAAACCGGGCACACGCGCCGCCCACCCCGCGCCGTCTTCGTATCCTCCAGAAGGCTTCTTTCGTGTGTGTGTCGACAGACCTACATGGCCAACATATGGACGATCGGACTTGGTACAGTCAACGTAATAAGCCGTAAAAAGTATTATAGTACATTCAATCTTTGCATAATATTGCAGTAATACTGTAAAAGCAATTTTTACTAGTAAACTTATAATTATACGTTTTATCTCTTAAAGTAAACCTAACCCAACCTAACCTAATCAAACCTAACCTTACCTTTCCAAACTAATCGAACTACTACTAGTAATATTGTAAAAGATTGTCTATATTCTAACATTGAACTAGATAGACTATTGATATGAATTCGTAAAATTATAATTTTACGACATTATAATTTTAGTCATCTGCAAAATCTACATACAGATAAGCTCACAAATCAAAAAAGTTGGATCATTGAGGCTTTTAGAATGTACAGACCGCATCACCCTCGATGCCACAGTAGACATAGGCATTTGCAAGAAAAACGTATGTGGGTTAAAATCCAATGTGTGCCGTCTAAGGGCGATGCCATTTGTACATAAGGCTGGCAGTCACCAAGTACTGATTTATCTTAATCGACACCTTTCTTATCTTGTACTTGTATTGATTGAAATCTCGATTGAAATATGGTAAGAAAGGCCCCTGAGGCAATGCTTATGTGCCGATTAGCTAATCAGGATATTGTGAAAGAGATCCTTAAATAGTAGTTCTACGGAAATATTGTCTATCGTCTCCATTTCTTACAATATCACGTGTTCGTTTCAGTAATATTATAATTTCACTGGACGCACTCATTGATGTTATATTTCGGTCGGCGCCAAAAGATTGAATAATTACGTGGAAGGAGTTAAATAAGGCTTTAATAGCTATGTAATTAAAATAGGTTAAGATTTTTATTTTTTTATCAAAAAATCTCTTAGTGTGTCCCGTGAAATTATAATATCGCTAAAATGAGTGTGTTAGTTATTTGGAAATTGAAACAATTCATATGAATGCGGGAGTTTGTAATACTACTAGTGAAATTATAAAATCACGTTTTTGACATATTGCTCAAATTGCTTGTGATAATCGTGTTATTTATTTAGGCTGGAGAGCACATCTCCGGTTATTATTATAGTTTTGGTAATTATAGATCTTTCTCCTCAGGCGAAAAATAATGACTGATATATTTTAATTTTAAAATTATCACAAACCAGAGGTTGTGCACTCCAGCCTGAGTATATTTTCCTTACATTATAGAACATCATCGAAGGGTGTATTCGGTCCAGTGTACCCAAGGTGTGCAAGCAGCACATGTGGTCAATTTAGGGCCGAATTTATTTATGTATAATTAGAGTGGAGTTACGTTTTATTTCGGGATCGTTCGGCAGGTGGCGCGCGCGCACACTTGTCGCGACTCCGAGGTCCGTCGCCTTCGCTGCCATTTTGTGAGGGCCCTTTTGACATTTTCAGTCAAACAAATAAATTGCACCACCATAAAATGTAACCGTGGAATTTGCTTCGCATTGAGTTTTTTTTCATGCTGGACATGGCTGGCTAATACCAAACCTACTATCATAACGTATCCCTAAGAAACTAGGGGCCATCCCAAGACCTTCCCTTCGTATGAGTACGGCAACATTGAAATTGATGGTTAGAACATACTTACAATTGTTCATTGTCGCTTCGACCATCCTTCATCCAATACTACTATCGACCAACACCACCCTGACCTAACCTTACCTAACTAGTAGGGAAGCGGGGACCGAGGCTTTCTGCCTCGTAAACCTACATGTATTTCCCAGACCAATTGCACTAGTAGAGTTATCTTGAGCAAACCAAATAATTTGGAAATACCTCGTATTTATACATTACATTGGGCCATTTTAAAGGAAATAGGTTTTGGAAAGTGACAATGAAACCGGTATTCTGATACATTGACATATGCTCTTTTTAACCGACTTCATTATGCATACTTATCGCAGATACCGAAAATGTTGTCAAACTAAATTCAATTCGTAGGGTCTTACAAAGTATAATAATGAGACGTAAAGAAGGTTAGGTTAGGTTAGGTTAGCACGAAAGAACAAAATATCAAAATCAACGTCAAAGTATGATCAAACACGTCACTTTGTGTTGACAGTATGGAAGGAACTCTATGCGGATCACTAAAAGTGACGTGTTGGAACATTGAATAACTCGGCCGTCTCGTCGTGCAACCGGGGCTTAATCTAGCTGCTAGCATATACAAGTTCCAGATACGTTAGGTAGAACTTGGAAAGATTAAATAATTAAAAATCTAATTAATCAATGTGAAATTTGTAAGTAAGTTATATGTGAAAATAAAAACTGAAAATAATTATTATAAAATTTCGTATAACATAATTTTCGGATCTACAAGTCATTCTGAATGATCAATTTTCATTGGAATATTTTTTTTTAAAGTTAATCCCCTTTTAGGACAATCTTTATATTTTTAGATATTTTATGACGACGAACATCATACATAATATCGTACCATGATGCTTTTCTATAAACAACAAAATATCGAACTCATCATGGACATTCGACATCAATTCGTTCTAATCGAAATAATTTCTTTAAATTCACCCTCTACACGCCAGACAGATGGGCAAAAGGGTTAATTCATAACTATATAGCTAACGTAGGTTTGTATAATATGTATACAAACACTTCCTTGCGCATATAGACTAGGAGGTCGCGACAAGAATGGTAACGATAACGTAAATGGCTGAAACTGGATTCACAGGATAAAGTGTAACCTTCTGAAGCTCAATGTGTCAGTCTGCCTGCACCAAGTGGTTGCGTTACGTAGATAAGGCGCCTGAAAAAGTAGTTATGTTACCTTTGATTGCATTTCGTAATTATAGGCGATTTAGGTTACAGAAATTACTTCGGTTTGTAGGGTTCCGTACCCAAAGGGTGCCAACGGAACCCTATTACTAAGCCTCAGCTGTCCGTCCGTCCGTCTGTCACAGGGCTGTATCTCATGAACCGTGATAGATAGGGAGCTAAAATTTTTACAGAGTGTGTATTTATTTTGCCGCTATAACAACAAATAGATAAGATTTAAAAATAATAAGAATTAAACAGGGGGTCCACATCAAAAAAACGTGATTTTTTTGTGTTAAATTTTGTTTGATGGTACGGAACCCTTTGTGTGCGAGCCCGACTCGCACTTGGCCGGTTTTATTAAATACTTAAATATATCAAGTATTTAATAAAAAAACCGACTAGTTATTGTTGTATAATTAATAGGTATCAATATTTCTAGACAATCAGTATATTCATCAGCAGGTACATACAAACATCTATTTTATAGTATAGCTAATTTAGATAACGCAACCACTTGCAGGCAGCCCGACATATTAGCATCAGAGGGTTGGTCTCTAACATATGAACCCAGGTTCAGGCATTTACTAAAAACTTACCTTACCAAAAATTTCGTGACCTCCCGGAATAATACCACCATCACGATTTGAAGCGAAAGGGGCAGGCTAGTTGAGTGCATGCAGGTGTGCTGTCATCGAATGCTATCTTCACCATTATTTACTCGATAAATTGTTCATGTGAGTTTGAGTTTAGATAAGTGTCCATATGCTCAAACAATGGATTTTCTTGTAGTAGAAACACCGACTAGAAGACAATGGGTAATGCTTGGTGACAATATTTTATAGTAGGTACGAATATACTGTTAAGATTTTGATAATTGCAGTGCATTCATGAAGTAAACTTCTTGAGTATGGGCAGTCCGAGTTCTCACCTAAATTGGCGTTTACGGAAAGTTACGTATAAACTTCAAACCCATATGTACAAGTTTTACCATAGACTGTTTTACTACCTATTATATTATACATGCTTTTACATCGTAATACATAAATGTTATAAGTTGTAGGGTTAGATTTAATTTAAAGTTTATTTTCTTCTTATTAGAGCATTTAAATAAAAGCTTGTTTTTTAAAAAGGTTTTTTTCTAGCTAAAATCATCTTTTTTATGAGAAGTGTGCAAACAAAAACGTATTGTACAAAATATCGTTTTTTTTTATTTTAAAGTGCCATACCAGGACCTTTTATCTTGCTCATCATTTTTTTTTATTGAGCCCCTTCATATTGCCAGGGCATAAAATCGATCCAGCTCGCTCAGATTGGGACGCTGGATGCGAACATCTAATACAATCTCGTCATCTCGTCGAGTATTGTTCTATTTTTTAATAAAATAGGTCATTTTGAAACCACGGATAATATTAATTGCCGCTTCGAACATATTTTATTGAATGGGATGAACCATGTCGCTTAGTAAGAAAGAAAGAGGTCTCCCTTCAGGTCTCCAGCACATAAACGCTAACACCGAACTAACATAACGGTCGCCCGTTCAAATCTTGACCGCGCCCATAGTTGCTTCACCTCGATTATCGAACGGCAAGGCGCGTCGCCGCCTCACTGGGCTCTCCTGGGGGTTACAAGCTGCATAAAGTCCAGCTTACAAGCTGGCCTTTATTATATCTATTTTTTTATTTGGTGTCTACGTGGCTCTGTCAGGGCCAGGGTTGTCAATACTTACAAATTCCGCGCTCAAAAATCAGGAATATTACATTTGATAAAACAGCTTTTATAGCGTTTGATAAAGCGACTTTCTCGGCGGAAAGATTCCTGATTCCTGAACACGTAATTCCAAGAATAGACCTATACAGTCCAATCAAGTCCTGTGGGATGGTTGGTATCTGATGTAGGTGCTTAGCTACTACATACATACACAGTGCGGCTATTTTTATGACTTCAGAATTTACTAGGTTTTATCTAATCAGTAAACTGAATATATTTGTTGAAGGGGCACGTGATTGATACGAAAATAACCGCCTTAGCAGTGTGAGTACAAGGAAAAGTGTAAAGTTTAGTGTTAAGTAGGTATATAGCTAAGTAGTTGGGTATTTCAATTCCATGTAATTGTAGACCAGATTTTTTTTTGCAATATATAGGTAATACCTACTTATAGTTTTTTTTAATGACAAACACAAAAGCGTCCAATAATTTATGTTCCGTTTATAGGGTTCCGTACCGTTGCCAACGGGACCCTATTACTAAGTCTCCACTATCCGTCCGTCCGTCCATCCGCGTGATGCTCGTGAACGGGTGCTGTTTGTCCGGACTGGCCTGCTCCAATTGGCAACATATTAGTTGGTGGGGATAGTCTTTGCAAATAAAATGATATTTGTCATGAACTGTTGCATACGGCATGGATTGTAAATTTTGTGTATTCATATTAATATTTTAAAACTTACGCGGGACATAACTACAATATTTAGGGCCGAGTGCACGAAAGGACAAAAAATCTCTATACGGGAGGAACTCTATACGGATCACTAAAAGTGACGTGTGTGCACATTGATTAACTTGGCCGTCTCTTCGTGCAACCGGGGCTTAGTTTGACGGCTTACCGCGCGCGTGAGGAGCAGGACGTGCTGCTCGACGTTTCGGAGCCTCACATGGGCTCCATCTTCAGGAGGAGTTGGGTCATACGGTATATAGAAAACCGACCTATACCAACAGGTACCTACATGCATCCTCACATCACCACACGGCACACTTACAATCGGTACCAAAATCACTTCTACTCGAACCATAACACAAAAAAAATCACGTTTTTTGTATGCTTTAATTTTTATTATAATTTTATTTTGCTTGTTATAATAAATACCTACTCTGTGAAAAATTGAGCTGCCTACCTATTACGGTTCATGAGATACAGCCCTGTGACGGACGGACGGATGGACGGACGGACGGACGGACGGACGGACGGACGGACGGAGGGACGGACAGCGGAGGCTTAGTAATAGGGTTCCGTTTTACCCTTTGGGTACGGCCAAGTCCTAAAAACCGGCCAAGTGCTCGGCCAAGTGCGATTCGGACTCGCACACGAAGGGTTCTGTACCATTGTACAAGATTTAACACAACAAAATCACTTTTAAAAAAAACCATCATAAATCAAAATCAACTAAAGGGGGGGCCTTTAATTTTTATATTTTTTTAATTAAAAAAATAAATAATTTGTCGCTATGTTATAGCGACAAATTAAATGACAAGGAATTCCTTTTAATCTATCTATAAGGATAGGATGGTCAATGACTATCCATCCTTCCTTTTGATCTATAACAAACGTGACATGGGAAACTCTTGCAAAGCAAAGATAGGTAGGTGAGCTTTTCGGAAAATATTCTACGGATCGAAGCTCCGAAGCTTCCTTGCGCCATCTGTAGGGCTGGGCATTCGAAATACCTATACGTACACATACACACACACCCACACGGCCAGGTAGGTGCAACGAGGGTGCAGCGGGTGCGGTTATGCGAGAGGAGACACCCCGCGCCGGGCGGAGCGGGGCGGTCGGCCGCCTCGCGGTGTGAGGGGAACTCCGCCAGCCAGCGGCTGCGTCGGAGTTCGGCGCGGCAGCAGCTGCGCGCACGCACACTAGCGCCAATCGAGCGCCCGTGCGTCTCTTTCTTTCTCATTCCGCCGCACGCCGCCCCGCTGTGCGCACGCGTCGTATCGCGCTCGCTTTGTCCGAAGAAAAAACGGTTACATTCGTATCGCGCTTCCTCCGCGCAGTGAACAGTTATAAAATATCGAAATATTCGGCCGCGAGTTCCGTTCCATCGCTGACCCGAGTTGCGCCGAGCTCGACCGGTTCGCGTGTGCTTGGTGACTGTGCGATGTGTTTGGACTTTGTCTGAACGTCTGGAAGAGCGGGATCGCGTTGAAGGTGACTACTACACATACCTATTTCATCGTCGCGACAGCCGTCGAGGAACGGAGGCGTCGCGGATGGGTCGGCTCTGGGGCAACATTGTGATGTGATACGAATATTGCACCAGTCCCGGCCTATTCGAGGCGCCGAGCACCGGTACCCAGCATCCCGTTAGCCGAGATGCCAGAGTGGCTCGGACGCCGGAGACCGGTCGAGCTCACCATTCCAGTGTCCATTTTTTACAGCGCGCTTCGGGAGAATCGATTTGGCGAGGCAATTTGTGGTTGCGGCACGAAAGCGCTTGCCCAATTTCACCAGCGCCCACAGGTTCTGTCTCTGCGAGCGATGGCTTGGAGCCTACGTTTTTGCTCGTACCCTACCTACCCACATTGCTGAGACGTTTATTGGGCCCGCCTTCTTTCTTGCATTATGCCATGCAGCCCATTTCGCTAGCAGGATTGCTATGGCATTCGGGTCATCACGAGTTGAATGGCGTTGCTGCTGCATGGGTGTTAGATGCAGTTGGTGATTATTAGTTAACAAAATAGGTAGGTAGGTTAGGAAATTGCTTCTAAAAACTACCAAATTTGTCGATCTTGCCACCAACCCGCACGGAACACCCCCTGTGATCCGTGCGGGTGCTCGGAATTAAAGAAAATGGGTAGTTAGATAAAAAAAAAGTTAGATACCTACCTCGTATTTATCCCTCTGTGGGATGAATCCATAGGGATTAGGGTCCTAGTTTCCATAGACAACACTCGTAGGTACGTAGGTAACTTACCTACCTGCTGACGTATGTACATGAGTATCTACTTAACTCATACACACCTACACTAGTTTGAAGGATAACCAAAATGCTTTTTGAAATCACGAGTTTTTGTTTTGTTTGTCGAGTTGAAAGTTTTTTTTTTTGAGATTTGTTTTGAAAGTTGCATTTTGGGTCCTGGAAGAACATTTATAAAGTATATTTTTCTGCAGTCTCGTTTCTCCTAAAATGTTATTGTTTCTTCTTAAATAAATAAAATTTCTGTCGCCTCGCCTTTCAATAAACCGTTCTGAAACATGGGGCAGGGCAGGCGGTTTGGTAAACATACATGTAAGTATTTTCAATGCGGGGTGGACCTACCTAGGTAGTTTTTATTATTAATATATTACGCGATAAAAGCTAGCAAACGACCGCTAGGTTTGAGTAGACCGCCCCTTTCTTGTACCTACTTGGTAGGTACATGACTTAAGTAACTACCGCAAAATACTTCGGGGACGTTAAGTGGCCATAAGCCATGAAACTGAAATCGGGCCAGAACAGACCTTGGTTTGGGGCAAAAACTTAAAGTCGTATTCAGAGAGCACATGTCAAAACTTAGTACAAGATTATCACCGGACTAACCATACAAAAAGTAGTAAAGTTAGTCTGGCCACTCTGAATAGGTAGGTACCTACCTACCTACAATAGTTAGAATTTACTTAAACAAATGTCTCGATCGATTGCTTTCAATAATCAGGCAGGTTTTGTTGCTAGATAAGTAGATATTTCTTGATAGGTTTTTCATTTAATTGTTACCCCGGCATAGCTACATACATAGTACATACCTAGTACTACATGTAGTACTATGTATGTGTTGAAAGATCTTTACATCATACATATTTAGGTGTACTTACAATACCAAAAAAACCTGCCAAGTGCGAGTCGGACTGGCACACGAAGGGTTCTGTACCATCGAACAAGATTTTAAAAATCTCGTGTTTTGTGGCCCCCTTTATATTTTATTATTTTTAAATTTTACCTATTCGTTGTTATAGCGGCAAAATAAATACACACTCTGAAAATTTCAGCTGCCTACCAATTACGGTTCATGAGATACAGCCCTGTGACGGACGGACGGACGGACAGCGGAAGCTTAGTAATAGGGTTCCGTTGACACCCTTTGGGTACGGAACCCTAAAAATTAGCTCATGTCGCAACCCACGAATAACAGCGTAGTATTTTCATGCTTTCTCGTTTAAATATGTTTAAATGAGTCCGTAGGTAGGTACCTACCTACAATGCGAAAGAAGCGCAAACATCTCTAGGTAGGCACCTAGTTCGTTTTGTCGTCGGATTAAACGGTTCTGCGAGCGAGCCGATGACGCATGCGCCGTTCATTCATGACTAACTTCTCCACGTCCTTCTGATTGTAGTGTGGCACTGGTAACATTCGCGCGGTAGTGTCGACATTCTACATTATGTACCTACCTAGCGATGTGCTGCGGATGCCGAGTTCGGAGAAAACGTCCAATGTCCTGCTAAAAATAAAAACGTCATGTGTTTTGAACCATCGCGTCGGAGCACGTTTAAGGCTGTCGTGAAGTCACAGGAAAGCTACGATTTTTAAGAAATGCATTCTGTGTTCATTGGCCAAGGCACAATTTTGCACGGCAACTGCCATTAAAATTGCGAAATCGTCTTGCGTGCCTAAACGTTGTCAGAGTTTAATCAAAATTTTAATATCACTTGAGAAAGCTTCATTCTATGTCCGTATGTTTAGTTTTTTTTTGTAAATATCTTTATTTTTCAGTAAAAAAATAAAAAATTAACTTAAAAAAGACAACTATTTCCAATGAATGTGACATGTATGTATGTATAATCGACCGTGAAGCAAGGACACATTAATTGAAGGAGCCCAGTAAAAAGAACTACTTTACGAATATACTGCAAGGCTGGACCCGAACCAGTAAAACATACCATTAGCGGGTATTGCGTCTAGACGTTCTTCTTACTACTGGTTAGAGTGGTCTTACTACTTAGTTCTTTTTAGGGTTCCGTACCCAAAGGGTGAAAACGGAACCCTATTACTAAGCCTCCGCTGTCCGTCCGTCCGTCCGTCCGTCCGTCCGTCCGTCCGTCCGTCCGTCCGTCCGTCCGTCCGTCTGTCACAGGGCTGTATCTCATGAACCGTAATAGGTAGGCAGCTGAAATTTTCACAGAGTGTGTATTAATTTTGCCTCTATAACAACAAATAGGTAACATTTTAAAATAATAAGAATTAAAGGGGGTCCCCATACAAAAAACGTGATTTTTTGTGTTAAATCTTGTTCGATGGTACGGAACCCTTCGTGTGCGAGCACGACTCGCACTTGGCCGGTTTTTACTGGGCTCTTTCTTCAATTAATGTGTCCTTGCTTCACGGTCGATTATACATACATACATGTCACATTCCTTGGAATAAGCGACGTACCTGCTTAGTACGAAAAAGCAAATTAACTATTTCCAATGTTTATTATAGCAAACATTGTTATGTATTTGTTTATTAAAAAAAATACAGACATAGATTTCTATAATATATTTTACAATCTTAAATTTAGTAAAACATAAAGAGCATGGAAACAGTTATCGCCCGAAGTATAGGGAATTTATTGGGTAACGACTCTTAACCTAAGGATCAAGTACAGTCAAAAATGTAGATGTTATGTTAATGTAGGTCGTATAGGTAAATTTTATGGAACTGAAAAACACAGACTGCAGGGATGGAAAATGGTCAGTAATTTTGATGATTAGGAGCCACGTAAAAAAAAACTATTTGGTCCACTTCCCCATTAATTGTATAATGAGGGTTATAACTTCATGCTCTCTTGAGACTGGTCAATTTTTTTTTATATAAAAGACGAAGCAGCTAATGTTGAACTGATATCGTTCTTAAAAGTGCTTCAACCAGCATGCGAACATCCCAAACAAGTGTTTGAACATCGACATTGTTTAAAGCAATGTTTCCAAATGCTGTATCAAAATATTTCTTCATATATCGAACAAAGTCAAGGTATTTAATATGCAATTATTCTTCAATCTCATCAAATCAGATATTCTGAAATTCCTTGATGAATATGTGCTGTGTTACGATGAGACTGGTAATGCAGCCTGAAAAAAAGGGATTCAGGTGTTTATTAGATTTTGGCCCGAAACTAAAAAAAAAGTGGTTTGCACTGATTTACAAACAAAAATATAGGAAAATATTCTGGTAAAATCATCCAATGAAAGCTAAACGAGGCAATGGCTAATACAAAGTCCAATCATTAATTCCTGAAGCAGGTTTTTTTGCATCCGTATTTCACGCATGACCAAAAACTGCTCCTTTACAGGGCGCAGATAAGGTCTTGCGTGGAGTGCGTTCCCGTTTGTGGGACGGCTCCGCCAAGCGCCTGCTTGGCTTCGTAGGCTGGCTCGACGACCCCAGGGTATCCCTGAATTTGGAGACCCTCCAACACCAAAGATATGTCGGGTCTCTCTCTGTCTTCTGTCATCTTTACTATGGATAATGCTCTTCGGAGCTGCTCAAAAATAGAGTATTGTTAAAATGTATATTGTAATAAGTGTTTTACCTATGAAGTGTTTTTCTTATTTACGAACATTTTCCGTTTATTGTAAACATTCCTACATATTTCCTTAACAAACATGAACTACATTACATGTTTCGTTGTAAAATTGACCGAGCAGTATTCTAGAGATTTGGTCAGTAAGTGGTCCAGTATTTTAGAGGGTTTCAGTCAGTACAATCAGTATGTTTCATCATGGAATCAGTTTCCACCCCTGAGACTGTCACAATATTAATTAGCCCAACACACCGCATTCCTGAGGGTACCGTGCTAGCTTACGAGCATGGCTACAATAAACTGGATGGAAAACTCGGACAATTTGTCATTGCCGCTGTCGAACGCCTATCTGTCGCAATTGGCTCTGATCAAATAGTTTCAATAAAAAAAAACGATTCCAACTAATTGAGAACCTCCTCCTTTTTTTGAAGTCGGTTAAAAAAGAAGGTCCTAGCATGGCACCTACATAGTTTCCCCCGAGGTGTGATTAGCCATTCATGTACAGTTACATAAATATAAATGTTTTTATAAATGTAGTTGTATTAAAACTTTTAAAGGTATTTCCATTATTTTGTTACCAGAGCCCGTAGTCCCAGCGCTGTCGCCTAAATTGGCGTTTACGGCAAACCGATCGACTGGCATTTTCAAATGTACGGAGAAATTGAAGAGCGCGCGCGAGTCCGAGTTGGATTTGACAGCTTACTCAACGTAGCCGTAAATATGTCGACGCTGCCGTTTACGCCGTCTCCGCGTTTTCATACAAATCGGAAGTCCGAGTTTGACTTTGACAGCTTGAAGAAGTAAAACCACAGAATTCGTAGTAAAAACTTGTATGGAGTTTGACTTTTTTACGTAACTTCGAAGTTCTGTAAACGCCAATTTAGGTGACAACTGGGATTAGCAGCTCAGTACATTGGAGTCGCGCTCATGGAATGTGAAATGTTTTTAGTTGAAAGAAGGGGGGTGACGCGGGGGTGACCAAATAATCCCCCCCCCCGTCATGGAGTATTTCGGCTGTCTTCAATTTCAAATTTCAAGTCGGTTAACCGTGGAAAGGTAACCTAGGGTCCTTCAAACGTAATGTGACGCATCTGGCCCAATACCCGAAAAAGTTCAAAAGCCCAAGGGCGTCTCGCGCATGGTTTATATGTCGCGCTTTACATATAAAACACCGGCCAAATGCGAGTCAGACTCGCACACGAAGGGTTCCGTACATCGTACAAGATTTAATACAAAGTCAAGTTTTTTGTATGGGAGCCCCCTTTCATTTTAATACTTTTTTATTTCACCTGTTTATTGTTATAGCGGCAACATAAATAGGGGGAACGGCATAACGTATAATATGCAGATCGTATAATGTCATATTTTAACAAAATTTTAAAACCATGCACAACGTATAATCGGCAGATCGTATAATCTTATACGTAGTGCATGAAGAAGTTTAAAAAATACAATTACTTATTTCTCCATGCATAACGTATAATAGTCACAACGTATAATATTATGATCTTTATTTAACAAAAAAAGAAAACCATGCATATCATATAATCCAAAAACTTTTCATACGATAAGCGCCCTTATGAATATACTTTTAAAGCGTATACTCGCACGCGACTTTTCGACCGTCTCAATTAGCGTTGTAGCAAATTGTTACTCTTCAACAGATATCGATTCGTAGCAATTTCAGCCTTAAATGTATCGTTGTTAGGGCGCTTTATGCAGTGCTTCTTGGCATATTATACGTTCTGCATGGTTTTCTTTTTTTGTGAATTCATGTTAGGAATATTATACGTTGTGACTATTATACGTTCTGCATGATGCAAAGAGTTGATTTTATTTTTAAACTCATGCACAACGTATAACATTATACGTTGTGAATATTATACGATATGCATGGTTTTAATTTTTTGGAAAAAAATACTATTATACGTTGTGACTATTATACGTAGTGAATACGACTCCATAAATATACACTCTTTAAAAAATTCAGCTGCCTAGCTATTACGGTTCATGTTATACAGCCCTGTGACAGACGGACGGACGGACAGCGGAGGCTTAGTAATAGAGTTCCGTTGGCACCCTTTGGGTACGGAACCCTACAAACGTGGCCTTATGAAACGTGACCTACCCTCGGACAAGTCAACATATATATATATTTGCCATGAAGAGGTCACAAAGGTGAGAAAAAATATTTTTTCTCAAAATCTAGAGCTCATTCTCTGTTTTAAAACTTACGCGGGACATAACTATTCGCGACAGGCACGTTCTCCTGGCGATGAAGCTCATGAGAGGCTCCGAAACGTCGAGAGCTACTTTGACGTTGATTTTGATGTTTTATCCTTTCGTGCACTCGGCCCTAAATCTAAATAAAACCATTTCACATATATTTTTTTTCAAACTCAAAGACCGAATGACATAAATGGTCGTAACTGAAACTAAAACTAACGAATAGTAGTACTTTTTTTTTGTTTTTTGGGCTCTGTCCAGTGTAGACAATTTGCCAGTTTCAAGTTTCACTTCTTGATTCTTGAATTCTTGAAAGTAAGTTTTTTATTCTGGACATTTCATAATTATCACAACACAGACTTTTGGCATTGAAACTATTGTTACGTCACTTCGATAAATTTTGTATGGACCAAATGTCACTAAAGACACTAGTAAGTATAACTTTTTTTTATTCTTAATTCTGGTTCCGAAATTTTATCTCAACCAAGGACTTCGTTGATTTTAGTTTTGCATGTGAATTTAGTTTAGCAAAAATACCGTTTTTCAGACGATCGCAGCCACTTTTTATTTCGCGGTGCGCTCGGCGGTAGGTACTCTATGTGTACAATATGTGTCTCGCAACTAGGCCGTGGTCTGGGGCAAAAGCTGTGTATGTGAATGGCATTGCACCAATCCCGGCCTGCTGGCGGGCACGTTGTCTTCCAGCACCACCCTGTCTTCCGCCTGCCACGCTGATATGTTCTGACGTACCATGACTGCTTCATTGTTTATGTGCGGTATTATTGTGATGTATTGTTTGGCTGATTTGCATGTTTTTGTTTCTTAGATGGACAAGACGTCCATTTACCGTTACAGAGAATGCCATTGCAAATTGACAGAGTCAATTAAAATAAAATTGTTCAGTGTTTGTTGAATGTAATTTTAATGTGTTCAAAATAATGTGTGAAAGTTTTCGCAATATTTGGGAATTTAGAATGTTAGTCTATGCCCATAAAGAACAAACATACAAAATGTGTTTCATCAGAGGAATGGTCTTTATGCTGTGAAACAAGTTTCAGCCATTTACGCTATCGTTACCATTTTTCTCTAAAAGGTTTTCCCTGGAGTTTGTCACAAGGTGGGCCCGACTCAGAAAGGGACCATAGGAAGAGACAAAAATCGCGTAGCAGGCGCCATTGACAACATTAAATAAAAAAATGTAAGCTGCGATAGTAAACAATATTAAAATGTAGGTATACGTTTACATGAATTGTGAATGGGATATTTTAAATTAAATGACACTCTGTATGCATTTTTTAATTCCTTTAATTTTTTTTCTAAAAATACAACGCTAGAAGTGAAGTTTTAAGATCATAGTATAGGTTTATATTTTTACTGTATGATTTTTTTTTAAATATCTGTATTTTTGTAGAAAAAAATTGAAAATGAACTTAAAAAAAGCCAACGTTTTTCCAATTTTTATTAGCCAATATTTTCCAATCTAAAAGGTATATTTAAAAAATGAAAACATACAGTCATAGATTTCTGCAATATATTTTAGAATCCAAAATTTCAAAACCTAGTAAAACATTAAGAGCATGGAAATAGTTATCGCCCGCAGTATGGAGAATTGATAGGGTAACGACCGTCGGTAACGATTCTCTTAAAAAACCATAAAGCGATCTTTTTTGTAGTCAGCTAGTGTAAACTTATCCGATAATGTAAATGTTTCCT
This sequence comes from Incurvaria masculella, assembly GCA_946894095.1. NCBI lineage: Eukaryota > Metazoa > Arthropoda > Insecta > Lepidoptera > Incurvariidae > Incurvaria > Incurvaria masculella. The sequence continues at coordinate 10,809,732 of OX335641.1, read as the reverse complement.
GCCACGCATTTACGTAATTGCAAGACGAATATAAAGTTTATTTAGGACCCTTAGACACTTTAATAACCATCATATTGAAGATGCTAAGAAATATACCAACCAACATACATAAATAGAAGTTTGCGCAGGAAGTTGGTTCCTAAATCATCCTGGAATTGCCCTGTATAGCATCGACAGGCTAATTTGTTAACTGTTATCGGCCTTAGGGCCGAGTGCAAGAAAGGACAAAAAATCAAAATCAACGTCAAAGTATGATCAAACACGTCACTTTGTGTGGACAGTATGGAAGGAACTCTGTGCGGATCACTAAAAGTGACGTGTTTGAACATTGATTAACTCAGCGCTGTCTCTTCGTGCAACCGGGGCTTAGTCGTTTCACTGTCAGTACGAGTATAGTCAGAGTCAGAGTTTTCACCTAAATTGGCGTTTACGGAACATCAACACTTTTTCTGTGGATTTACTTCTTCAAGCTGTCAAAATCAAACTCGGACTGCCGATTTGTATGAAAAGCGGTGTCGGTGTTAGTTCGCTTAACGCCCACTTAGACTAGGAGGTCGCGACAAAAATGGTAACCATAACGTAAATGGCTGAAACTGGGTTCACGGGATAACGACCAACCCTTTGAAGCTTGATGTGTCAGTCTGCCTATTCCAAGTGGTTGCTTTAAGTAGATAAGGCGCCTGAAAAAGTAGTTATGGTGACAGAAAATAAATATGATAAGATAAATGGATGCAAATGACGTAGCATGAAAGTATCAGTACATACTTGGTTAGCAATACAAAAACTGAACAAATCTGTGGTTGCATTTCGGAGTTATAGGCGATTTAGGTTACAGATATAACTTTAGGTATATTTAAGTATTTAATTAAAAAACCGAGTGTTTATTGTTGCATAATTAATAGGTATCAATGTTTCTATAAAATGTGCATATTCTTCAGTGGGTACATAGCAACATTAATTTTATTTAGCCAATCTAGATAACGCAACCACTTGGCGCAGGCAGACCGACATATTTAGCATCAGAGGGTTGGTATCTAACCTGTGAACCCAAATTCAGCCATTCACACTATCGTGACCAAAAATGTCGTGACCTCCCGGAATAACTCGATCGGTTTGGCGTAAACGCAAATTAAGGTGATAAGTCGGGCTAGGGGCTCAGATTCTGAATATAAATATGTCTATTTAGTACTGTTTGCAATAACTTTAGATTTTTTTTTATAAACTCCAAAACGAGCCCGAGAAGTTGTAATTGCTTACTGCGAAAGAGTTACGTTCGCGATGATGAACAGACGTCAAAAAAAAGTTAATTATTCCCACAACTCCATCACAGCACGTGTGTATTGTTGTGTTATGATAATTGGGCGTCACACTCGACGTAATTACACTCTTACCTACCGTTTTTGTTAAGTTTAATGGTCGCTTGTAATAATGCCGTGATAGTGTCGGTAATTGTGTTAAAAAGATAAAAGTGAAGCATACAAATTGGACCTGGCGTGCAAATTCTGCTTTTCTACGTTTAATAGTTTGGCACAAAACCTAAAAAAAGACATTGAAGTTCGTTTAATCATTTAATTATATTTGCGCCTCGTTCGAGATGATAAAATTAATTACGTGTAGTAGCACTCGTTGGTACTACATGTTCACTGGCATTACTGTATTGTTGTACTTGTGCTGTATTTTAGCGAGGTTTTCTGCGCTAAATAAAATTCAACAAAAACCCAGGAATGCTCCCTGACCTAACATCATTTGAAAAATCTAGTTCCAATGGGTCGGAAGTAAAAGTAGAATCCCTCTTAATTTGTGCTGCCATAAAACAACAATATTGAACATGTTACACTGGAAACATATGTAGATAATTCAGTAAGTCTTAAAAGATCGACGTCTATACGGCAGAAAAGGATATCGAAATTGTCCCTCTTTCTGACTGTCGTGAAGGCAGGGGAAATCTAAGATTTAAATTTTTTAAGAAATGTATTTTTTGTCCGTTGGTCAAGGCACAATTTCACAAATATCTATCGAGGACATAGTTGTCAACTCCATACAAGAAGTGTCAAATCCATGAACAAATTAAAATATGTTTTAATGTTTATTTTTAGGATTTAACAATTGTTTTATTGTGTGTGTGTCTGAGTTTTACGTTTTTTAGGGATCCGTACCCAAAGGGTGCCAACGGAACCCTATTACTAAGCCTCCGTCCGTTCGTCCGTCTGTCACAGGGCTGTATCTCATGAATCGTAATAGGTAGGCAGCTGAAATTTTCACAGAGTGTGTATTTATTTTGCCGCAATAACAATAAATAGGTAAAATAAAAAAAGGTGAAAAAAACGTGATTTACTGTGTTAAATCTTGTACTATAGTGCGGAACCCTTCGCGTGCGAGTCCGACTCGCACTTGGTCGGTTTTTTTTAAATTAGCGATCATCACTTTTATTATTTTAAGGGTTCCGTACGCAAAGGGTGAAAACGGAACCCTATTACTAAGCCTCCGCTGTCCGTCCGTCCGTCCGTCTGTCACAGGGCTGTATCTCATTAACCGTAATAGGTAGACAGCTGAAATTTTCACACAGTATGTATTTATTTTGCCGATATAACAACAAATAGGTAAGATTAAATAATAATAATAATTAAAGGGAACCCCCATACAAAAAACGTGATTTTTTTGTATTAAATCTTTAACGATGGGACGGAACCCTTCGTGTGCGAGTCTGACTCGCACTCGGCCGTTTTTTTTGATAGTTTGGGTCTATTCCATGGGCAGTCATGTAAATTCCGTGGATTTTTTTTAAATGCGTAAAATTTTAAATATTGATTATCATGATTGACAATTATTTTACTGCATTCAATAGGACGATTACCAATCGGAATAAACAATAATATCACTATTATTTAAAAACCATTTGTGGTACCACTTTTCATTCTCAATTGTTACCTTTTTTTCACAATTACCCTTTATTATCTTATATTTTTATCAGGTAAGTACTTGCTAGGACAAGTGATAAATTAAACCGTTCGCTTAAACCTGCTTGCAGTTACGCCATCAATTTTAAATTCAGAGCACACAGCCAGAACCTAACAATTTCGAAAGACCGCGGTGGTATGCAAAATAAACCGTGAAGCATGGACAGATAAATGATAGAAAGAAAGCTGTTTTGACTGCGGTATGGATCACACCACGCCAGCACTTCTCATCAACAGAATTCCAAGGTTCGACTTTCATACCTACTTCCACTAGATATTCGTGTCTTCGGTCCCATTTCTAAACTCGTTTCCTCTCGCTTCTCGCTTCATAAACTTTGCGTTTTTATTTAAATTAAAATTCTATAGTGACTTCGGGTTGAGTGATATCTTCAGTTAGTTTACTTATTGATGTAGCGTAAAGGCGAAATAGTTTGCCAAAGCAACTTAGGGCACGTTTTTCCCGTGATATCGCCGTCATTGAACGCATGAGACGGAACAAATATTAGATATACTTTGATGAAACATTTATTGGTGCACTAGGTTCAAGGTTGAGATAAATAGTCGTAACAGAAACTAAGACTAACAAAAAGTAGTACTTTGTAACGTCCCTTTGCATTACTTTGTGATTTTGTCTATACAAAACGTGACAAAGTGACGTCACAAAGTACTACTTTTCGTTAGTCTTTACGACTATTTATCACAGCCCTAGACTGCTTATTTTTCTAAAAATCTATACAACCTGCTAAAATAAATACTTTGTGAAAGCATACTTCTGAATTTTTTGAGTTAATTCGTTAGGTATTTAAATAAAAAACGTTCGTTTTTTTCCTTTCAACGTAATCTTGGGTAGTATGCGATCAAATAATTTTGCTAATAAACATTACATAAAAGCAACACAAACGACTACATCATGCAAGTTTCTTCCACTTTGTACTTTTTTCTGCGGGAGATACATAGGTACTACACCTAAACCTAACGGATAGGCTGAAGTTCAAATGCCAAAAGGAGCCCACCTTAGATATATGTAATCTCAGATCAAAAAAGAAAGAAGATGTGCCAACTAGCGTCACTTCTCTTTTGTCTTCTCTTCTGTGAAAGTAACAGTACCAATACACACCACAGTACTTTACAGCGGTTACGTAAAATAACGTAAGATCTGTAAAGGTAAAACTCACATTGTATAATTGTAGGGATTCTACAAACAACAAAAAGTTTTTAAAATAAATTAATTGCTTATCTTGAAAGATTGTTCAACCATAGTATTGAATCAACAACGACTGGTGACAGCATCAACAAATGTGCAGTAGAAAGTTGCTTAATTGCTTTCTTTTGTTTGATCGATAATTAGATAATTATGTGGCGCACGAATATTTAAATTTCAGACCCCGGCCCTAAATCCAATAAACGGTCAGAAAACTCTCAATATGCCAACGAATTAGTTTTAGATTATATCGATGCAACGAATGTATCCTCTATTCTAGATTATTTTGTTCTATAGGTTCGGTCATCACAAATATTTAAGAGGTATTTCCCCCAAAGTTCAACGTGGGAGGCATGAAGTGCATGGCCGGTCGGAATGTTTTGCGCGCGCCCCGAAACAACACATCAAATGCCCGGAAATCATGCAATTAACATTCCAAAAACTACCGTTCTTCGGTTCCGTCACGTTACTTTTGGTTCCATATCATCTCGCACTAGGCTGCTCCGTTATATGTTTACGGGGCACACAATACAGTCCATTCATAAGGGCCACAGTTTAAATAAAAACCGGCCAAGTGCGAGTCGGACTCGCACACGAAGGGTTCCGTACCATCGTAAAAAATAAAACAAAAAAAACACGTTTTTGTATGGGAGCCCCCTTTAATTTTAATTATTTTTTAATCTTACCTATTTGTTGTTATAGCGGCAAAATAAATATACACTCTGTGAAAATTTCAGCTGTCTACCTGTTACAGTTACTGAGATACAGCCCTGTGACAGACGGACAGACGGACGGACGGACGGACAGCGGAGGCTTAGTAATAGGGTTCCGTTTTCACCCTTTGGGTACGGAACCCTAAAAACCGGCCAAGTGCGAGTCGGACTCGCACACGAAGGGTTCCGTACCATCGTAAAAAAATAAAACAAAAAAATCACGTTTTTTGTATGGGAGCCCCCTTTAATTTTAATTATTTTTAAATCTCACCCATTTGTTGTCATAGCGGACAAAATAAATACACACTCTGTGAAAATTTCAGCTGTCTACCTGTTACGGTTACTGAGATACAGCCCTGTGACAGACGGACAGACGGACGGACGGACGGACGGACGGACGGACAGCGGAGGCTTAGTAATAGGGTTCCGTTTTCACCCTTTGGGTACGGAACCCTAAAAACCACTTACGTAACTTAAACAAACATCTCAGTTTTCTTACTCAATAACTTTTACTTACTTCAAGGCCCGTCAGACGAGTGCAGTCGTGTATTGCCGTACTTACCCTGTAAAGAGAAGGTGTCCCTTCCCGGCGACGGGACTAATTCATTCGGGCAAGGTACAAAACCGTGCTATTGCGCTCTGGGACCTTCTCTGTTTCAAAGAAAAAGACAGGCTCCGTTATGAGGAGGATGCAACATATCCACAAAACAGACAATGTGCATAATGTTTGATTTGGTAAGATTTACGAAAATTTTAATTACAAGACCACTTTTAGCTAAAAGTAAACCACTACTGCTGTTGTAAAAATCTAACAAAAATCTAATTTATTATAAATCCTACTATTACTTATTTTATTTAATATGTCTGATGACTAATATTTTTAAGATGTTTTTACTTTATCGTTAAGTAATTCACCTCCAAAGTTATTGTATAAAACGCGCGAAAAAATCGAACTTTCGGAACTTATAACTTAGAAACCAAACATAATTTTACAATGCCAATGGTCATCAGACATCTAGTTCCATTCAATAAAGCAATTTTGAGGAACAATTTGGATCTCTGACAAGAAATATGGGCGTTATCTTCTTTCCCTGTTTGTATAGGGAGTTGAGCGGGAAGGCCCACCTTAAGTCCTGTTTCCTCCACACCAGATTCGACGTCTAAGAATGACTAAAAGGATCGCGAATTTGTCCGTATTTTCGATTTCGCGACTTAAAATTGAGGTGACGTTTGGAGCACTAAGGACCTCAAAGAAAGATTACCAAAAATTTGACCAGATAATGAAGTTTGAAAACTATTGTAATATGTTTAGATATATATATTTCTAATCGATATACTTCTGCATACACATGATAATGAAAAGCAACTTCACTTTATTTTTTCTGTTTTCAGTGTTGAGAATATTCCGGTTCAGGTAGACTTGATGCTGCTCGCAGATATTTTCCAAAATCTCATGTTCTCCGTTGATTGAAATTAAAGGAATTATATTTATAAAATCTGCTGTGCGGGGACAATTTCTAAAAACCTTAACGGTTAGAAGCTGTCACCTATCCATCGACCCCACCCAGAGTGGCTTTACCTTGATTTCCGAATAGCAAGGGTCGAGCCGCCCCGCTGTAGGTCTAACGCGTCTAACGGGACCAGCGAGGAAAAGGTACTTACTTGCTCGCTGACCAGGGGGTTATTTTTGACGTAATTTAGTGTAGTTTGACTACCAATTTAAAAAAAAAAAATTAGATTTAATGAAATTAAATAGCAGGTGAACAGGCAAGAGACTTACATGGTAAAAGAAAATCTCCTTTTTTATTCGGCCAGAGAGTGATTGAATCTAACGTTTAGTCACAGAATAAGTAAGGGTTTGGTTACATTTCGTAACAAGCCAAACGACGTGTTTATTCGGCCAAGTGAACTGAAATTTACCATTTGGCATGGTACGAAATGCAACTAAACGTCCGATTTAATCACTCCTTTGCCTGTTCAACTGCTATTCATCTGAAAAAATATTTACCATAGTAACCCCACTGGACAGACATAATGTTCTAATTATTGAAATGAAATCCTTCTGCCTTATGTACACAAGATAGGACCAAAGGAATCCTCGTTTACAACTTCATTATGATTTGTAAAATAAAAAAAAAATTAACAAAAAAAATAACCGACTTCAAAGAAAAAGCACTAAAAAGTAAAAAATAATTTCCATTTTTGTAGTTACGATTTTTGTTATTTTTTGAGTCGGCGTCAGCCGGGCACGCGCTGCGCCAATCGAGAGAACCTTGGCTACCTACAAAAATGGAAATATTTTTTTACTTTTTAGTGCTTTTTCTTTGAAGTCGGTTATTTTTTTTTGTTTTTTTTTTAAATTTGTTTATTTTTAGTGAATCTGAAGTACACTTACTAATTTGTACACGTCCTTTCCAATAAAAAAATAATCATCGAAATCGGTTGGCGTTATATTGAGTTATTCGTCCATTAGTCGCGCACATCTTAATACAAATTTAAGAATTTTATGATTTTATCATGGATATCATTGTCAGAACTTAACCAAATTAAAATGGGACCCCAAGCACTAGCTATCATTTAAAAAAATAATCATCAAAATCGGTTCACCCAGGCAAAAGTTACAAACATAAAAAAAAAACATACAGACGAATTGATAACCTCCTCCTTTTTTGAAGTCGGTTAATAAATATAAAGTGGTCGTTCGTGCAAGTGTGATCAAAGAGCATCAAAAGTCTACCTGAAGCGGAAAGCGCGGGAAAAAACTACAAAATGAATTATATTAACGATGGTAAAATTTAGCTTAATGAGATGGAAGTCATGCCTTACTATTTATGTTTAGTGTCAGTTTATTTGTACACCATAAAGTTAATGTCAAAAGGAGCACGCAATATTGCGTCTATAGAGAGGGTTATTTTTATAGCTGGCTCATAAATAATGGCATGAATGATAAACGGGTTTACATGCTTTGATAAATTGTTGCCGTTTGAGGCTCACTGGCAAACAAAATGACTCCTGACGGGACCGACAGGCCCGCTGACCAGCAAACGAGACTATCTGATTTAGATCCATCTAAACTCTTAACTAAACCCCACAATTAACGAGCATTAGTAGAAATTCAACCATTGAGAAATCCCATTTCTGACGAAAGACCACCTTTCCTCAGAAATGGGATTACCGAACCGAAAGGACAAAACCTAACCAACCTAACCTAACCTAACCTATCTGAATTTAGTATTGGAAATAAAAGGCAAATTTTTATCTAAAAATAAGGCAAAACAGCGAAAGTCCGGGACCACTAAACTTCTGAATTTCTCATACTAAAAGAAAGCTACTGTTAATATTTCACATTTCTGGGTACAGCGGTCCGGAGAGTCTGTGTCTTGTGTAGTGTTCTATAAAAACCAGCCAAGTGCGAGTTGGACTCGCACACGAAGAGTTCCGTACCATCGTACAATATTTAACACAAAAAAATCACGTTTTTTGTATGGGAACCCCCTTTAATTTTTATTATTTTTAAATTTTACCTATTTGTTGTTATAGCGGCATTCCTACCTATTACGGTTCATGAGATACAGCCCTGTGGCAGACGGACGGACGGACGGACAGCGGAGGCTTAGTAATAGGGTTCCGTTTGCACCCTTTGGGTACGGAACCCTAAAAATGTGTACATATCGGCCTCGTTTATCCCCTTGACAGTTGAATTTAGTAAAATCCGTTGTGAGCGAGCCTTTTCGTCGCAAAAAGAAGTCACTGAAAATTTGAAGTTTCCAAAAAACCAAGTGACCTCGCGGGGTGACCCTACCTAATGTACAAAACGAACCGGACCTGCAAAAATATTTGGTCTGTCCATGTGCCGAACATCCTGTAATTATATAAATAACACCCTTTAATTATATAAATAAAGTTCGTCTTTCAATTAGCTTTATTGATATCGAAAATTTTCGCGCTCACTGCGCTCGCGTTTTCATCACGGTATGTGACACGATATGTGCGCCCAACCCTCCTTTACAATTTCTATATCTACTGTGAATATTTCACATTTCTGGGTACAGCGGTCCGGAGAGTCTGTGTCTTGTGTAGTGTTCTATAAAAACCGGCCAAGTGCAAGTCGGACTCGCACACGAAGGGTTCCGTACCATGGTAAAAGATTTAACACAAACAAATCACGTTTTTTGTATAGGTCTCCCATTTAATTTTTATCATTTTAAAATTCTACCTATTTGTTGTTAAGCTCCAAAATAAGTACACACTCTGTGAAATTTTCAACTGCCTACGTAAAACGGTACATGAGATACAGCCCTGTGACAGACGGACGGACGGACAGCGGAGGCTTAGTAATAGGGTTCCGTTGGTACCCTTTGGGTACGGAATCCTAAAAACCTACTCTGATATTTCTGGGTTCAGCGGCTCCAGGGATTCAAAATGTGCACAATTTTCCCTCTTTTACCCCCCTTTACAGTTAAATAAAAAAAACCTCTCTTAGTGAGCTCCTCTCTATCTCACCCTAAAGAAAGCTGATGTAAATAAAAATCACATTTCTGGGTTCAGTGGCTCCGAAAATTCGTTGTTTTTTGTATTTAAGTACCAAAGTAATGAACCGATTTCGATAAATTTATAGGACCACCCTTTCAAACAAAAACATTTTTTTTTAAATAGGTACAGGCGTCTTCGAGTAATCGGTGAACATACATAAAAAAAAGATTCCGACGCATTGAGAACCTCCTCCTTTTTTTTTAAGTCGGTTAAAACACGTTTTCCCTCTCTTCAATCTCAATTAAATTTACTATTGTAAAAAATATGTTACCATTACAATGAAGATGTTTCAAACCGTTGTCAAACTGTCGTGATATTAGCAAACCTCATGGGAGGTCTGCCTTATATTGAACGGCTACATTAACTGGATAGAAAACACGGGCATTTTTTTTTTCGCTTCGACCATCCTTGATTCAAAGCGATGTTACCAACCCGGGTGGGATTAACTGCCATCCTACCAACCTACAGTTATTGGTGGAATACGAACCACGGCTCGGCCAGCCTCAACGGTCAAAAACGGTCACCCACCCATACCCCGTACGCGCACGGGGTTTTACAACGATTCGACAAGATTGCCCTATTATTCCGGGAGGTCACGACATTTTTGGTCACGATAAGGTAAATGGCTGAATCTGAGTTCACATGTTAGAGACCAACCCTCTGATGCTAAATATGTCGGTCTGCCCGTGCCAAGTGGTTGCGTTTTCTAGATTGGCTATATAAAATAGATGCTGGTATGTACCTGCTGATGAACATACTGATTATGTGGAAACATTGATACTTATTAATTATACAACAATAACCAGACGGTTACTTAATTAAATACTGAAATATACCTAAAGTTATATCTGTAACCTAAATCGCCTATAACTACTAAATGCAACCAAAGATTTGTTCTGTTTTTGTATTGCTAAGCAAGTATGTATTGATACTTTCATGCTTCGTCATTTGCATCCATTTACCTTATCATATCAATGTTTTGTCACCATAACTACTTTTTCAGGCGCCTTATCTACGTAACGCAACTACTTGGAACAGGCAGACTGACACATTTAGCTTCAGAGGGTTGTACTTTATCCCGTAAACCCAGTTTCAGCCATTTACGTTATCGTTACCATTTTTGTCGCGACCTCCTAGTCTATATTATTCCCGTCGCCTCGAAGCATTGTTTCCGTAGGTCACTAAAAAAAATTTTAATTTCCATTTGTGTGATAACTAATTCGTGCACTTCTTATTCCTAACGTTTCCGCAGCGTATCCCGAAGGACCCTGCATGGTCCGATCGTAGATACCAGATACCGCCACTTCCTTGGTCGCAAATCAACTGGACACTCAGCCGCAAACCAGCACGTTGCCACTGGCGATAGAGATCTCGATGAGAGATAGCACATCTTTTGTCACATGGCCATAATTTTCGATAAAGTGAAACGTAGACAAGAATAAGTTTAAAACATTTTCCGGAAAAACGTGTACTTCGTCTTCAAGATTGGGAGAAACCGTTCATCACAATCCGACCGCCGCCGACTGTAAGTGACCTCATGACTCTTTGTCCGGTGCGACTATAGAGTGATGTTGACTGTAGAAATTTATAGGTACAACCAAGAAGAAAACAAAAACATAACTTGTTCGGAACAATACAGCAAAACGCAAGGGGCCGATCTGTTGCCTATCAGTTTTCTGTTGTTTTTTCTTTTATGTTTTGAAACCGTAAGCACAACTACACATCCCTTAAGCGACTTACAATATTACCAGTCTGATAGAGACGAGCGATCCATTAGACGTAAGCCTGGTACCCACGTCCACTGAATAGAAAATCCTACTGATGAAACTCTGATTATTTTGATGAAACCTGACATGGATAACCACACAACTTACCTTCATGATATTAGCCCAATACACCACATTCCCGAAAGTATTAGGTGCCATGCCAGAACCTTACCTTTATGAGCACGGCTACATTGCGCTTTAACTATAATTTCACTGTAATTTTTAATTTTAAGTTTCACTGTGGTTTCATCCAATACTCAGAAGCCGGGCGAGCTTAACCCTACCACTTAGTAGAGGAAAGAGACCTTTAGTTTTATATGGGTTCCGAACCATGGAACAGCTCGCATTCGTAACGGAATGCACAAGACTTATTCAACTCAGAAAGAGAGAAAGTGATGCTTGACCGGGGCGAGGATTTCAACCTATAACCATTCGCACGCATGAAAGGCAAGTGCTCTAGCCCCTACACCACGATCTTTACAAATGAACTTTCTTATCCTTACAGTTCTATTGCAATCAGTAACTCATAAGGGCCGAGTGCACGAAAACACTCATCAACGTAGACAATGATTAAGGTGGACCTTCCCGCTCAACTCTCCATACAAACGTTGAAAGAAGATCATATTTCTTGTCAGGGATCCAAACTTATACTCAAAACAGCTTTATTTGATCGAACTAGATGTTTGATGACTATTGGCATTGTAAAATAGTGTTTGGTTTCTAAGTTATAAGGTCCGAAAGATCGATGTTTTTCGCGCGTTTTATCCAAAAACTTTGGACGTGGATTACTTAACGATAAAACAAAAACATCTAAAAAAGGTGAGTCATCAGACCTAGCTTGTTTCATGAAGGTTTTTGTTTGATTGTTTACTGCAGTGTTCGTGATCGTGTTTTAGCTACAAGTCGTTTTGTAATTAAAATGTTCGTTAATCTCACCAAATCAAGCACTATGCGCATTGTCTGCTTTGTGGACATGTTTCATCCTCCTCATCACGGAGCCTGTCTTTGTCTTTGAAACAAAGAAGGTCGCAGAGAGCAATAGCACGGTTTTGTACCGTGCCTGCGAGTTAGTCCCGACGGGAAGGGCCACCTACCCTATCAATTTTCCATGCTGCGAGCGATAACTGTTTACATGCTCTAAATGTTTTTCTAGGTTTTTTTTATTTTGGATTCTAAAATATATTGTCAAAAAGTAAATTTGTATGTTTTTTTTTTTATTTACCCTTAGATTGGAAAATATTGGCTAATAAACATTGGAAAAACTTATAACTTTTTTTTTTTACTGACATTTCGGATTTTTTACTGGAACGACATCATAAAAAAAATATATATATTAAACTTTCTTAAGTGATAAAAAACTTGATGAACATCTGACCACTTTTAGGGGTAGGGAAACGTTGCGGCCCGGAAGACGATTTCGCTAGTTTTATTCGCAGTCGGCGTGTAAAATTGTGCCTTGGTTCAGCCCCGTTCACTTCACGACAGTCTTGAACGCGTCACATGTATGGACAGTACGGAAAGGAACTGAGTCAACTCCTTGCTGTTCACAAAAGTGACACATTAAAAGTGACACAGTAAAACATTGATTAACTTTAACGTGTTTTCCATTGTATTTAACCATTGTATTTAATTTAGCCTCGCTTATAAGCTAAATGTTCCGGGCTCAAAACAAAGGATTTGATCTGAGGATGCTGTGACATTAGAAAGTAGCTCGCTGCTTGAATTTTCGCGTAGGCATAGGTAGGTAGGTAACTATAGTTGTTGCCCAGAGCCGTAGATGACGCACGGCGATAAGCAGGATGTTTAGAGACGCAAGCTTTGGTAATACGACACCTCCGTGCCAATTACTTTCTGCTTATATTTGCCCACACCATAGATTACATGTAATATGTGCCCACACACACTTCTTGTGAATCGAAGTCCCTGTCCTCTAGCTTTGGAAATACCGCCACCGGTAAAGTCGCTTCCGAGCACAAGTTAATTTACATACACCCCCATTTTTTTTATAACGAATGTCAGTTACTCAAGAAAGAACTTTCCTACTAACCTGTGTTCAAAATTGGGACTGTTATGTGTCTAGGTCACCCCAAACTTGGTGCATCGAATTAGCTTTTATCCGCGGTTCTGCATTCGTAGGCTAGTATGATTGTGTTTGTATGTATTGTTAGGTGTAACCGCGTAAATGTGTTTTCTTTTATTTTGGCGCTGATAACCAAGGTGAATTATAATAAAGTTATAAAATTCTGCGTCACAAAATAATGTAGTACGACATGCATATAAAAATGGTGCACCATTCTGCCCAACAGGTTGAAAGTTGAAACACAATTAAAATGGCGATAGCAAAATATACTAGCAATAAAACGGATTAGTTGAAGCTACATATGTTCATCTGAGAATGACAGAGATATCATTGTGATAGTGTTTTAACTGACTTAAAAAAGAAGGAGGAGGTTCCCAATTCGTCGGAATATTTTTTTTATGTAACTGGATGGCTCCGTCTGGGAACTAGGTGCCATGCCAGAACAATTGCATTTGCTAAATTTGGGATGGCAAACATTACGCTTTGACCATCTTTACAAACCCGAGTGGGATTAACCCTCGGATTAACCCTACCAACTAGCAACTAAGGAAACGGATCTACAGTTTTACGGGGATTTTGAACCACGACTAGCCTCAACCAGACAGAACATGACCGGACCGAAGGCTGCTTAACCTGTATCTGCAATTTTCCAAGAAATCCGAACCACGGCCACGATCAAAATCAGTCACTCATGAAGAACCTTAATTTTAGCTACTCCACTATGAATTTTAAATTTAGCGTTTTATTTACGGTTCCAAATTCAAAATGGTTTTACGTAGGTACTTCGAGCTACGAGCGACCTCAGACCTGAGAATACACCCTCGCGCGGGCTTTCATAAATCCGTCTACCTCCACCTACACCTCCACCTACCAACTTTGCATGGGTTACCTATCTTTAGACGGCCGTACAGTGTGAGAACAGCCAGACAAATAAAACACTTCATGTAGGTAAGTAGGTAATCGTGTAAATCTAGCAACACGCCTTGTACTGCATAGACAACAAATAGATAATAAATTAGTGGAAAATAAAAAAAAATATGCTTATTATGATAGCTTTAATAATCTTTTAAACTCTTTGTTCAATAGCCAATGCTACAATATGGTGGGAACGGTGGGAACATTAAAAACAAAAGCTCATCGGAGCGTATTCGATAAAAGAAAATGGCCGCTGCATCGTCGACCAATAGCATCACATTCGAAACCCAAAAAATACCGCGAACGCGATCGAAATGGCGCGCGATTCCGAGAAACGAATTTGGCTAATACGGTCCGTTGGAAGGAGGCACGGGTAGGGATGTGTGCCTTCGTAAGTTTTAAAAATTACTCAAATTCTCTTTTTAGTTATCTTAAAACTTTAACTGCCATATATTATAAACATGTTCTTAATAGAGTCCTTTCCCTATCAATTCCCCATGCTACGGGCGATAACTGTTTACATGCTCTTAATGTTTTACTAGATTTTGGTTTTGGATTCCAAAATGTATTGTGGAAATATACTTCTGTTTTTTTTTATATACGTTTTAGATTGGAAAATATTAGCTAATAAAAATTGGAAAAAAGTTGTCTTTTTGTAAGTTAATATTCGATTTTTAACCGACTTCAAAAAAGGAGGAGGTTATCAATTCGTCTGTATGTTTTTTTTTTTCGTTTTTTTATGTTTGTTACCTCATAACTTTTGCCTGGGTAAACCGATTTTGATGTTTATTTTTTTAATTGATAGCTAGTGCTTTCCAAGTGGTCCCATTTTAATTTGGTTAAGTTCTGACAATGATATCCATGAGAAAATCATAAAAGTCTTAAATTTGTATTAAGATGTGCGCGACAAATGGACGAATAACTCAATATAACGCCAACCGATTTCGATGATTATTTTTTTATTGGAAAGGACGTGTACAAATTAGTAAGTGTACTTCAGATTCACTAAAAATAAACAAATAAAAAAAAATTACAAAAAAAATAACCGACTTCAAAGAAAAAGCACTAAAAAGTAAAAAAATAATTTCCATTTTTGTAGTTACTATTTCTGTTATTTTTTGAGTCGGTGTCAGCCAAGGTTAGGTTAGGTTAGGTTAGGTTAGGTTAGGTTAGGTAAGGTTCTCTTGATTGGCGCAGCGCGTGCCCGGCTGACGCCGACTCAAAAAATAACAGAAATCGTACTACAAAAATGGAAATTATTTTTTTACTTTTTAGTGCTTTTTCTTTGAAGTCGGTTATTTTTTTTGTTATTTTTTTTTATAATGAAAAATACTGGTATTACAAAATAAAAGTTACGGACATTGAATAAAGCTTTCTCAAGTGATGTTGATTCAATTCTGACGATTCTGATTTCGATAGTTTGCAAAATTGTGCCTTGGCCAATGAATACTTAAAAAAAAAAACTATTCTTAGATTGCCGGTGACTTTACGAAAGTTGAATACATATAATACATACTCGTATAATAATAAGTACGTCTCTGGTTCTTACCGATTATGAAGAGAGTTTGATCAAGGTTTTTTAGACATGCACACTTTAGTTATTTATTTGCACTGATGTATCTAGTTCTATTCACTATTCTCTGTTCTGTGCTGGTACTAAGATAGTCGAAGGGGTAATGTAAAATCCGTCCGTGGTTTTCCCGAGGGCCCCCTAAAATTGAAATCCTGGATCCGCGGTGGTTATCAAACAAAATATTTTCCTAGTTTTTACCAAATGGATCCTAACATATTTCTTACTCGTCATCAAAAAGTTGAATGATAATTTTATGTTAGCCAGCCCTAAAAACGACCAAGAACCACCATGCGAAAAAAAAAAAAAGTCGAAAAGGCTAGTCTAAATTACACGTTTCTTTACAGATACCACTACGCACTACACTTGTGTGCCTCACTCCTTTGGATGGAACCGACAGATCGTGCCGGGAAAAAAAATATTAGGTTACAACGACATATACGACCCATGAATAAATTATGCACTTCCGGTTGAAAGAAAAGATGAACAGTCAATGATCAAAATACTATAACTTTTTTTTCCAAATTATAGGTTGACTTTACATTTAAACATATTTTGAAAACGTTTATATTGTAAGTGGCTAACCTACACCTATCAAGGTCGTATTTTAATTCCATCCATATTTACTTTTGGTTGGAAGTGTATTCATGATACTTTTGAGATTACCGCGGTCGTTAAACATGTTTGAAAAATGTTGCGTCTTTTCACGCGGCGGGAGGAGACATTCTCCGATGTTTCGAGCTGATCGTTCAGCCCATTGTCAAGGAGGCATCCGATACGTTGTTCGTACGCAGACGACTGTCCGAAACGTCGGATAATGTCTCCTCCCTCCGCGCCGCGTGAAAAACCGTAACATTTTTCAAACATGGAAGCGTATTCGTTGAGTTTAGGTCGACTGTACCTAGGTAGGAAGGAATCATGCTTATGTAGGAAGGAAATAAAAAAACCGGTCAGGTCAAGTGCAGATTTGACACGTGTAGAAAGAGTTCTACGCCGATATTTTTTTAAAGAGTTTTATTTTGCCTTCAATCGCTTCTGAAACCGAAGGTTGTTTGGTTGATTTATAAAAAACATATTCAATAAAATCTCTTATATATTTATAATAATAAATACAATGTGACTGCCCTATTAATTTAGAATTATTATACCTGATACATACTTCACTTTCCAATTTTCGGTAGCTACCTTGGATAATATGGTTTATAGCCGTGTGAAGTGGCAATATACATAGGTATATTCAAATAAAACAATGCAATGACAGATAAACTTTAACATACAACGTTTAGGATTTGATTGGCTAAAAGGCTAATCCATCAGCCTGGTGTGAAGCATTTAAAGAAGAAGAAGAAGAAGCCTTTAGGCTTGGAAAACCAAAAAAAGCTTGAAGCAAAACCGGCTGCTCAGAGCAGACTAGGAAGATATTTTTGCTAGAATGTTTTGTCCTTAGCGGTCAGTATCTATTTCCACAAACTTTATTAGTAAGGTTTTGTTCTTTGGCCAGATTACAGTTGATTATAAGGTTATAATTAAGTAGATTATATATTATATTAAGGTAGATTATAATATTTGGTTATTTTTTTTTGTAATTGTAGTACATAGATGGCTAATACCAAGCTGACCGTCAGATATTAAGATAACACACCACATGTGACACACTAAGTGACATGCCAGGACATTCATTATATTGCTCGGCTACATTGAACGGGATGGAAAACACCTCCTAATTGTTCTGTGGTACCAACCTGGGCGGGATTAACCCTAACCACCAGTTTAACGTGGAATCAGAACCACGCCTAGCCTCAACGGTCGAAAATGGTCACCCATCCAGAACCCAACCGCGCTCAGAGGTGCTTACACAGCTTATCGAATCGCAGCGCATCGCGCCACTAGGCTACCGAGACTGACAAAATATATTATATAAAGTTTTATTTTTATTTTATTATGTATTATGTATATGTTTTGTTAAAAAAAATTGACAGTCGAACAATCAAATATCATATCTTTTTAAATTACGATTTTTTTAGTTATCGTGTAAAAATAGTTTAACTCTGATATTTGACACAAGGAGACAGCATGCACCTTCAATTTTAAATAAAAAGGACCAGCACTTTAAAACGGCAATTTTAAAAGAATTAATTCAACTTTTATTGAATTTTATTTATTTCAACTTTCTTGGTAGTCAAACTACACTTAGTTACGTTAAAAACGGAATGGGACTAATCCGCGGATTCGATCAACTCAGTAAAGAAGAATCCGCAAAAGAAACTTTACCAGTGTTCCGTCCACAGCAATGAAATACATACTTAGATCGAAATGCTATTGACAAACAGTTTTTGGTTGAACAGTTTAAGGTAAAGAACAAGAACAAAAGAAATGCCACCCTCAGTGCAAATTGATTAGAAATAGAACTTACTTAACTTACAAAGTTGCTTATATAATAATATGGATAGTCTCACGTACGAGTATTCTCTGGTGTAAAAGACGAAGTCAACTTAACAACCTTACCTTACTTATACTTAGGGGACCTACAAATAACACAAACGAATTTACATTGTTATGAATTTATTGATAATTAGTAATTAATATTAGTAGTATAATAATAAAATAATAATTAGTAAAGCTGTAAAAGGAAAAATCTCAGCAGGGTTTTTTTGTGTATTTTTTAACGCTGTTTTATATTTTAGTATGTATTAGCCTGGTTTTCACCAAGTGCCGATTTATTTTAATATTACTAAAGTGCTGATTATCTTGTACTGGTATTGATTGCAAGCTGCTAAGAAAGGCCCTTAATATGTGGCGATTAAGCTAATCGGCAGTAAGTAAAAATAGGTATTATCTATACTAATAATAAATACATGTAAAGGGTTTCATGGAGTAAGTTACTTTATTATCTAAAATACTGCGTTTAAAAACTCTATGTATGATACTAAAACTAAATACACGTACATTTATCTACCAGGGACACAGGATAGGCTAAATACATTTCAGTTCCGTTTACGCTAAGATGTGGCTGTCATACAATCCGGAATGGTCCGCGCACGCCGGCGCGCGGCGGCGCTTATTAGGGTTCCGTACCCAAAGGGTGAATACGGAACCCTATTACTAAGCCTCCGCTGTCTGTCCGTCCGTCCGTCCGTCTGTCCGTCCGTCCGTCCGTCTGTCACAGGGCTGTATCTCATGAACCGTAATAGGTAGGCAGCTGAAATTTTCACACAGTGTGTATTTATTTTGCCGTTAATCAACAAATAGGTAAAATAAAAAAAATAAGGGGGCGTACCATACAAAAAACGTAATTTTTTTGTGTTAAATCTTGTACGATGGTACAGAACCCTTCGTGTGCAAGTCAGACTCGCACTTGGCTGGTTTTTCTAAACCACGGAACAGCTTAACTACTAGGAAGAGCGATCAACGAGGTAGGTTTGTGTATTTAAATTGTAAATATGTTATATACAAACCTATAGAAAACAAGAAGGGCTAAGTATAAATTGTAGGTTTTAAAAAGGCCTGCAGAAAACTCCGTGATATCATGTGTCTTACCACCTAAGGTACACACAATAACATTTTGAATCGATTACAGATTATTAGAAAAATATAGCTTATTTGCGAAGCTTTTTAGGGTTCCGTACCCAAACGGTGCCCGTTCCGGTGCCAACGGAACCCTATTACTAAGCCTCCGCTTTACGTCCGTCCGTCCGTCCGATCTCATAAACCGTAATTTTAACCGTAATAATAATTTTCCATTAAGGCAGCTGAAATTTTCACAGAAGGTATATTTATTTTGCCGCTATAACACCAAATAGGTAAAATTAAAAAATAATAAAATAATTCATACAAAAATTGTGATTTTTATGTTTAATCTTGTACGATGGTACGAAATTCTTCGTGTGCGAGTCCGACTCGAACTTGGCCGTTTTTTTTACAATTCATTATTAATCCTTATTCAGATACATTTGTTACTTACACTTTGCATTCAATATTAGATTATTTTTTTCTTTTACATTACTATCGCCCGTTGCCACCATCCTCCAGCTACAAAATCCCAAAGTTACTTTTCGGTTACACCATACATATATGCCATGTAACCGAAAGTTACTTATCGAATTTCAGGTAACTGGCGGTGGTGAAAACAGGGGTAGTATATCATTCAAAATATTAGTTTAAAAGAAATCAAGTTAGGGATGGATCATCAATCGCTCATGTTTAGGCATTTGTTACCACTTATCCGATTTAAATGCTTAGTGTACCGAAGTATGGCTTGGTATTTCCCGCAACTTCAGGACTGCTTGGCATCACGCTGAATCACCAGAGGTGCGAACAGTGGGATAAAATTCTTATTACTTGAGATCCAATAACCCGATTCTACTCAAAACTTATAGGCGTGTAGTGCATTAGTAAGTGTTAATTTGTTATAACTTGCCAACCACTCACCCGATTTATATGCGTATTTTATCAACGTATAGTCGATAAACTTACATACGAGTCCACAATATTACATACTTATTAGGTATTTAATATTGCAGTGCAAGTGCAGAAAGGATCTGGCGACAAATGCTTTTAATTATTATTTTTTGTAAATAGCCACCAAATGTTTCCGAAGCTCTAAATGGTAATGATTTGATGTTTCTCATTCATTCTTACGATCTTGATGAAATTTGGTAGTTGGATACATTGTCC
Organism: Incurvaria masculella; assembly: GCA_946894095.1. Lineage (NCBI taxonomy): Eukaryota > Metazoa > Arthropoda > Insecta > Lepidoptera > Incurvariidae > Incurvaria > Incurvaria masculella. The sequence goes on along the minus strand of OX335641.1, from coordinate 10,789,323 downwards.
TGGACCAGCCTTTTGGACCAGCCCTTTGGGCAACTTTTTATCCATGAAATAATTCAGCCCGACATTGACCCGAGCGGAGCCGGGTACCGCAACTAGAGGGTAATATACAGGTTGAATTTTTCAAGTGGGTATTTAGAGCCAAATCCAAAACTATAAGAAAAGCGAAAAACACTCAAAGGAGTCATAAGGCCGATTTAAATAAAAACTAAAACTGCATTATTAGATTTTCGAAAAATCGCTTTCCTAGTCGGGAATCGAACTCGTTAATTTAGAGAAAAATAAAGCGTCTGTAGTATTGGACCAGTCAATAGAGTCGCTTGTAAGAATTAAATCCTGAAAAGTAATTTTGTTCGGCTAGGGTTGCGATCTGTCCGGGTTTCCCCGGATTTGTCCCAGTTTAGAGGGCATCCGGGGAGCGTCCGGGCGGGGCTTCATTTGTAGTCCAAGTTTACAAATATCATAACTGATTTGTAAAACAATTTGTAACAAACTGTAATAATATTCGGTTTTATTAGGTAAGTACATTTAAAATGATGATAAAAGATCACTAAATTTAATTTTAAGGTCTAAAAATAAATACAAAGGTGATTCATGATATTTTCAACTGTTTTTTTATTACACCGACTGTTTAAAAAAATCTGTTGACATGTCCGGGTTCTGGGCTCCAAAATCCGGAGTTTTCACGCGTATTTTCACGTCTTGTCCTGGTTGCCAAATTTTAGAGATGGCAACCCTTTGTTCGGCAAACAAAAGGAAAGTTTTGATTTTTAATATACTGATTAAATTTTTCAAGAATTCATGCATTCCCACACCTTCACTAATCAAATTGCTTAAAATATTTTTCTTTCTATTTCTCATGGAACCGAACCGAACCGAAGATATAATACAATTTTTAAATAAGAACAATATTTTGTGATGCTAAATGCAGGTGGATACAATCAGTCAAGGTGTTTGAGCTTCATTGAGAACTTTTATAGTTTAATATTTAAGTTAAGTAATTTTTTTTATAGTTTAGTTTTTATCAAAACCGGCTCCATGACTCCTTTGAGTGTTTTTCGCTATTTCTTATAGATTCGGATTTAGCCCTTGTGGGTTTGAATGATGCTGAACACAGTTTACGGTATTATATATTTATTGTTATATTTGTTGACGATTTGATATATGATTGTACAATGTATTTTACGCGTTTGTCCGGAGTCGTGTTGAGTCGACCGGCGACGAACTCTCACTGCCTGGCCGCATGCCATGTGGCCAGATGTTGAAGGATCGGTCTGGTAGCAGGTAGTGGAGGCACGAAGCCCCCACAGTACCCCCCTGCCAGTGATCGAGCTAGATCACGAGTAACCAGCTTGCAGACGATCTGGAAACCGAACCCGACGGCCGGCTCTCGTTGCTGGACGTTCTGCATCTGTTTTGTTGGTGGTTTTCTGTTGATCGCTTTCCTCTGGACTGGTGGAACTGACTGGAGCCTCCGTGGTGTGCTCTTCAGGCATTATGAAGGCTGGCTTCAGGCGGTCGATTGAAATTGTGACATCTCGGTTACGGATTCGAATGACAAAAGTCTTGTCGTTCCTGCTGATGACGGAGAAAGGTCCATTATAAGGATGCTGCAGTGGTCCTTGTTGTCCATCGCATCTAACAAAGACATGCCCAGTCGTGGCAAGATCTTTGAATACGAAGGTATTCTTTTGGCCATGTTGAGATGCAACCACTGGACGTAATTCTCCCATTTTTTTTCTCAGGTGTTTTATGAACTCTGCTGGCTCCCCTGCTTCTTGAGATGTGGAGCAAGGAGAGAGAAATTCGCCCGGCAAACGAATTGTTTCCCCATAGAGAAGTTCTGCTGATGTAGCTTGTAAGTCTTCTTTCCAGGCCGAACGAATTCCAAGTAGAACCGTCGGAAGAACTTCGGTCCAGCGACTGTTGTTGTGACACTTAATAGCTGATTTTAATTGTCTATGGAAACGCTCAACCATTCCGTTTGCAGCTGGGTGGTATGCTGTGGTTCTTATTTGGGTCGAACCTGTCAAGCTGCTGAGCTGCTTGAACAGGTGGGACATAAATTGTGTGCCTTGGTCTGTTGTAATGCGCAGAGGCGTGCCGTAACGTGCGATCCAGTTATCGTAGAATGCACGTGCAACAGTAGGTGCTTCTTGGTTTTCGATTGGGATAGCTTCAGGCCAACGCGTGAATCGGTCGACGCAGGTCAGACAGTATCGATAGCCCTCGGAGTACGGCATGACAATAATGTCGATATGGACATGCTCAAATCTGGCTGAAGGTGATGTGAACACACCCCGAGGAGACGATACGTGTCTGGATATCTTCGCTTTCTGGCATTCGATGCAGCTGCGAGCCCACTGTCTACAGTCCGACTTGACAGATGGCCAGACATAACGTTGAGTGACGAGCTTCACTGAAGACTTGATGCCAGGGTGTGACAGCTGATGAATTGTGTTAAATGCTGTTCTTCGAAAAGATGGAGTCAAAAATGGTCTTGCTGTTGGCGTGGAGACGTCGCAAAAGACAGCTACGGTGGTGCCAGGTATCAGCACTTGTTTAAGTTGCAAAGCAGATCCTTCCCGTAGATATGTCTTCAGCTCTTCATTTGAGTGCTGAGATAACGCCAGCTCTTCGAAGTTGATGGTTTGGGACAGTTCTTCTATCCGTGACAAGGCGTCGGCTACCACATTGTCCTTCCCAGATATGTGCCTTATATCGGTGGTAAATTGGCCGATAAAGTCCAGGTGTCGGAACTGCCGCGGAGAACATTTATCCGGTTTCTGCTTAAAGGCATGGATAAGAGGCTTCTGATCGGTAAATACAGTGAACGAACGTCCTTCAACCATATGGCGAAAATACTTAATTGAGAGATATATGGCAAGTAGTTCCCTATCATAGGCTCCATACTTGGTCTCTGCAGGTGAAAGTTTCTTCGAGAAAAACGCCAAGGGCTGCCACTGCTCCTTGACACGTTGGTGTAAAGCTGCGCCAATGGAATAATCAGAAGCATCACAGAATATAGCCAGGGGAGCGTCAATTTTTGGGTGGCTTAGCAGCGCGGCTTGTACGAGACTTTCTTTGCAGGCCTCGAATACTCCCCTAGTTTCAGTGGTCCAATTGATTGGGGCCTGACCCTTTAAATTACCTTTGAGGAGATCATTCAGCGGGCCTTGCAGTTCTGCTGCTTTTGGTATGAACCTCCGGTAGAAATTTAACATACCCAGGAACTGACGTAATTTTTTAATATTAGTTGGTATTGGGTACGTTTGGATTGCTTCCACTTTATCAGGAAGTGGTCGTGTACCATTTTCTGATACCAAGTATCCAAGGAATTTGACTTCTGCTCTTCCGAAGTTGCATTTTGACGGATTTATGACAACTCCGTACTCCTTGAGACGTTGAAAAAGTATGTCCAGGTGTTTGAGATGTTCTTCTGGGGACGTTGAAGCTATTAAAATGTCGTCGATGTAGGCGTAGCAGAAGTCCAAGCCTTGCAGTACTTCATCGATGAAACGCTGGAACGTTTGCGCGGCATTACGCAGTCCGAAGGTCATAAAGGTGAATTCGAAAAGGCCAAATGGTGTTGTTATTGCCGTTTTTGGAATGTCTTGCTCGGCGATGGGTATCTGGTTAAATGCACGGACTAGATCGACTGTAGAAAATATAGTTTTTCCTTGTAGTGCGTGTGAAAAGTCTTGTATGTGACGTACAGGATATGAATCAGGCTTCGTTCTCGCGTTCAACCCTCGGTAGTCGCCACAAGGCCTCCATTCGTCGCCTGATTTAGGTACCATATGCAATGGGGAGGCCCAGCAACTTTTGGAAGGCCGTGCGATCCCCAGGCGTATCATGGCATTGAATTCCTTTTGTGCCGCTTTCAATTTGTCAGGAGCCAGACGACGCGGCTTGAGGGACACCGGGGGACCGGGTGTCGTTTCAATGAAATGTTTTGTTGAATGTTTGATATGCTCGGGAGCTCCGTCTGGCCGTGTTATCTCTGAGTATGTCGAGAGCAGCTCGTGGAAATGTGATGATCCGGAGATAGTCTTTACACTAGAAACTGCACCCATTACTGCTTGACCTTGAGCAGTCAGACTAGTGGTTCCATCTAACAGGCATCGACGGCGTGGATCCACGAGAAGGTTGTAATGGGCCAGGAAATCGATGCCGATGATGGGTTTGGAAACATCGGCTACCACAAATCTCCAAGCGAAGTCTCGTCGAAGTCCCAGATCCAAGTTAAGTACGACGGTGCCGTATGTGGCGATAGACGTGCTGTTCGCCGCGGAAAGTTCGTAGGCGGACTTTTCTCGCGGTCCTCGTATTTTGTGTCGAGGAAATACACAAAGGTCGGCTCCTGTGTCGATCAGAAATTGTGTCTTCGAAGTCTTATCGGTAACAAAAATACGGCGAGCTTTGTCCGGGCTGAGGTCGTGGGTCGCCATCAACGACTGCCCGCAAAGTTTTCCGAGATCTGATTGCAAGGTTGTACGCATTTTCTTGCGTTGCTGCCAAATCTCCAGTGGTACCAGCACTGACCCGACGACTGTGAGCGTGAGGTTGAATTGGAACGTGTTCTTGAATGCGAGCGCGTCCGTGAGTTTGAACGTTCGCGTTGACGAGAGCGTTCTTCTCTTAGCTCCGATATTTCCTGTCGCACGGCCATCAATGTGTCATTAAAACAAATCATCATTTTATTCATGACAGACGCGAGATCATTTTGGGGTGGTATGCAGGTAGACTCAGCGACGGAGGTAATGGACGGGCGTGTCATTACTGAGTCAGCAATAACGTCAGCAAGCTCGGCAACTTGATCCAACGGGACATCCTGTTGAGTTGCGAGGATCGCTTGCATATTGTGCGGCAAGCGGCCCAACCATAAAGTCCGGATCATTGTCTCCGGCACGGCGGTACCTGCGAGACCGCGCAGATGTCGTAAAAACTGCGACGGCTTGCGATCACCCAATTGCTCATGTTCTAGTAAGCGCTGGGTTTTTTTTTCTTGTGACTCGCTGAGATATTTGGTGAGTTGCTGTTTGAGTTTTTGGTATGGATTTTCCGTAGGCGGGTTTCTTATGAGGTCGCGCACTTCCGAAGCGTATTTTGCGTCAAGCATAGAAACGACGTGACCGAATTTGGTTGTTTCCGATGTTATGCCGGAAGTTTTGAAACTCGCTTCGATCATCCAGAACCATAGTTCCGGATCCGATGCGTTGAACGGAGCAATGCGTACCCCTATACGACATACTTCGGGCGCAACATCACGCGCGTCCTCGAAGGAGTTAGAGTCCGTCATTTTGCACTAAAATGTTTTTTTTTTTATGATTCACTGTTTTGTTTTTCAAACCACACAATTTATTGTAATTAATATTGTTTGTATTGTTAAATCACACTTGTATATTATATTGTCTTTAGATCACGTCGGGGTCACCAATTTGTGGGTTTGAATGATGCTGAACACAGTTTACGGTATTATATATTTATTGTTATATTTGTTGACGATTTGATATATGATTGTACAATGTATTTTACGCGTTTGTCCGGAGTCGTGTTGAGTCGACCGGCGACGAACTCTCACTGCCTGGCCGCATGCCATGTGGCCAGATGTTGAAGGATCGGTCTGGTAGCAGGTAGTGGAGGCACGAAGCCCCCACACCCTGAAGGCTAATTCAGTGAATGTGAATTCACCTGATGCTCAAACAAAATTCGTAGCAGGATAGGAGAAAAGCCATCAACACACAAATATAAATTCTGAGCTACATATGCTAGCCACACATTTATTCCGTTTTATTTAGAGATTTTTAAAACACGTGCAGAATCGTATAGGGTCATTATTTAAATATTTAAGAAAAATACTACTTCATTACTAATGTCAAAGTTGCAAACCGGTCGTTGTCAGGCGCACACCCTAATAATGGTTATAGCGGAAATTCTCATTCATCTCCAAAGAAGGTTATAAAAATATGGAAATAACTTTGTCGAGTGAGAGGTGTCCGCTATAGATTGAGAACTAGTCTCGCATTCTGGTTCCCCCGACCGGACCACTCGGAACAGAACAAGGCCATGGCCAACCCGCGTTTAGTGATCCCCATTTACTTCTGTCGATAGTTTTGAAATAACAACGAAATTATTTTTTATGATTTTCTTTTCAGATAACCACGTTCATAAAGAATAACTTTGCAAACTTATAAAAATATTACATTTTGAATCATATCACATTCGTGACATAGAATGGAATTAATTAGACCGTGCCTTTATGAACTAAGCCTGTTTAGGCAAGTAACTAATGACATGCATTCGTTCCTGATTTCATTTCCGAATACGGTTTCTCTTCTTTCTTAGTTTGCTATAGTACATTTATTATAACGCGAATGGTTACGCAAAGGAAACATCGTGAGTTAACTCTTTTAGGCGGTGTAGCTCAAAAATAGCTGCATAAATAAAACAGTAATCGGTTCGCCACTCATTTTGTGAGGCCTAAAATATAATTGGCGAAACAAGGCAAAGGATTTTTTCTGAAATGTTGCACATTAAATAAATCAACTGAGAGCTCCGTCTTTACGTTTGGTGTTTTTTTTAAACTTAAATTGTATCCATGATATATGCCTTTTTGTATTCGTAAATGTCGTAGCGGTATTGAAAAAAATACCATCTTTTTGATCTAGTTCAATGTAGCTATGTAATATAAGAAAGGTCCTGGCAAAGCCAGGAGGCCATGCACAAGCAATTTGAAAGTTGTGACAGTTCGATGTATGTTCCACGAGCTTCTTTTAAAGGGTTCTTTCAGCAAGAAGTAATATGGTGCTCATCCGAGTAGGTTCTTTTATATATATTTTTTAATTTGAAGAGTCATTTTAAAATAAAGTTCTGGTCTCCATGAAGAAGTTTTAATTGCTGACCTACGCCACCCACGAGCACGTAAACTGGGTGATAGCAACTAGTTCCCATGTCATCTGGTAGGCTTATATCATGACAGTAGGTATGGTATTAGCCATCCATATCAATTTCCAAAATAAAACACAGTCATGATTCTATCGATAACCATTTTCAACGCTCAGGCAACATCTCTGGTGGCGGCGGGACACGTAATTTCGCAAGGCCCACACGCGCCCCGTGCACTGTGCCACAGTCCACGTAGGCTTTAGTCAATGGCACAGAAAATCTTTAAGCTGGTACCCGCAGTGGAAGCAATATTGGTAATCGCTAAACATCATCATACGCAACCTTCAAATACGCGGAAAAACATCAAAAACTTTTTATATTTTAAGAAAAAAATTATTACAGTCAGTTTGACGTTCGTTAACTGAACATGAATGGCTATTACCACACCCACCGTCATAATATTAGTCCAATACACCGCATGACAGTCGTTCCCCATACTACGGGCGATAACTGTTGCTAGGTTTTTTTTTTGGATTCCAAAATATATTTTCGAAACGTATGTGTGTATTTTTTACTTGTTTTATTTACCTTTTAGATTGGAAAAAAATGCCTGAGGAAAAAGTTGTCTTTTACGGGGATTTAATATTTTTTTAATAGAAAATACACATGTCGACATATAGATAAAAACTTACGGACGTAGAAACAAGCTTTATTAAGGGTTAAAAATGTTTGAATAAAATCTTACAACTGGTGGGGTAGGGAAACGTTAGGGCTCGGAAGACGATTTTGATAATTTTATTCGCAGTCAGCGTGCGAAATTGTGCCTTGGCTAATGGACAAAGAATGCATTTCTTTAACTTTTCAAATCTCAGAGTCCCGTTGTGTCCAGGTTCTGTACAGCTCGTGGTCTAAGGACTAGAAGACTTGCCTTTCATGCGAGAGGTCTTTTTCTCCTTCTAAGTTGGATAAGTGCATTTCTTTACGAATGCTAGCTGTTGCATGGCTCGGAACCAATATAAAACTGTAGGTCCCCTTCCCCTACTAGGTGGTAGGTTTAGGCCCGCCCGGGTTGGTACCACCGCATTGGTTATGATTAAAGCGGCAAGGAAAAAATGTCCGTGTTTTCCATCCAGTTCAATGTATCCGTGCTCATTAAGGGAAGGTCCTGGCATGACACCTAATTCCTTCGTGTATTGGGCTAATATCATAACGGTAGTTGTGTGGTATAAGCCATCTATGTCGGGTTCCATAAAAAAAGGTTCCATGAGTATTAATCGGTGCTCGGGAGCCTGAAATGGCAACCGTGATAATGTTTTATTCCCTGACATTAACATATGAAGTAGTCAAAATGTACAATTCACACTTAGTTATCGAGAAAGGCAGGAAATAAGTTTATTTTTAATGAGCGACCTTCTTTTGATACATCGTCGATCTCCGTGTTTTGATAATGGAAAAGAAGGTCGTTCAATAAAAAGTGAAGAAAACAGCAAGAAAACAATTGAGTCTATTAATTTATATGCTAATTAACTAATGGTCGATTCAAAGTTAGAATTTTATTGATACTTTATTTAATTGTGTGCTTTTGAATTTAACATTGTAATGGTATGGTTTAAATATTTATTTTTTATACAAGTTGTATGAGGGAAATTTCTACGCTGTGCGTGACGCCAGTTGTGACGTATGGTTCAGAAGTGAATGCCATGCGGATATCAGTCAGTGAGCGGGGCCGGGTGCTTAACCATACCTCACAAGATGGGTACTAATTCTGTCTAACCAAATCAAAACCAGAAAAAATAAATGTATTATGAATGATTAAATATATGTATACAAGCAGAAACGACATCCAATGTTCTATGACGAGCATAAACACAAATATACAAGGAGGTAAAGAAATAAAGTAGGTTCCTAATTAATTGGGCCCCCTAATACGAACGACAACACTGAGAAGTGTTACGCGCCCTGACTCTAAAGCCGGCAAAAACAAGGTTCGGTACGGTACCCAGTGGTGATGATGCCTAGAGCACGCGGTTGAGCGGCGAATGGCGCCTGCCCCCGCGCGGCGAAGTTCGAGCGGCTGGGTCCCCTCAGCTCTGGACGCAAGACACCACAGGGCGAGTCGTTGGAGGAACCCACTCGGACTCAGGGGTGATGAAGCGCCTGGAGCACGTGGTCGGGGGGCGAATGGCGCCTGCCCCCGCGCAGCGAAACTCGAACGGCTCGGTGTCTCCGCAGCGGTGGGCGCCGAAGAGATGGAGGGTGCTGCTGTTGTGCTCCACCGAGCCAGCCCGAAAGCGGCGACGGCGAGACCCTTGGACGCGACAGGCGTTACTCGCGGCGGTCGGCGGTGTGTGGCGGCGAGATGTCCACGCGCCCCGTGGCGGACGAACAACAAGATGACTGCCGTCGTGGTCCTCTCCCATTGGCTCTGTAGTGTCGCTAGGCGCCCGCGCATGAGGGAGACAGCATCCTTCAATTGCTGAGTCGTAGAAAGAGACGGTACGAATTTTCGTGGTTGGTGTTTCGTTTCGAGAAGAATTTTGATGGTTGGTTCCTTGAAACGTGTATTTTTCTATTATGTAGATAACTATAAATATATATAGTTATAGATAACTATAACTATAGGCACTGACATAGTTCTGAAGGCTACCGTAAGTGTAGTTCAATAAGGATATGACATACAAATATTGATAATGCCTAAAACCGGCCAAGTGCGAGTCGGACTCGCACACGAAGGGTTCCGTACCATCGTAGAAAAAAAAAACAAAAAAATCAGGTTTTTTGTATGGGAGCCCCCTTTAATTTTAATTATTTTTTAATCTTACCTATTTGCTGTTATAGCGGCAAAATAAATACACTCTCTGTGAAAATTTCAGCTGTCTACCTGTTACGGCTACTGAGATACAGCCCTGTGAGAGACGGACAGACGGACGGACGGACGGACGGACAGCGGAGGCTTAGTAATAGGGTTCCGTTTTCACCCTTTGGGTACGGAACCCTAAAAATTAAAATTAATAAAGTAACGTACGTTACAATATATCGTAAAATAGATGTAAAAATTGGCCAAATAATTGGTAAAGTTCGTGAATTATACATACATACCATTACGCTGGATCCCCGGAGGGGTAGGCAGAGATGGTTTGCGCGACGAAATGTGCTCGCGTGCTCACAGACAAAAATATGCTAACACGTAAACACGGAAATCGTTGATCTGCGTGCACGTGACTCACATCTTCATAAGTAACCCGGCACAATATCTTGTCCCTACTGAATATTGACTGAATGGATATAGGAAAATTCAGGTGTTATCACTGGTGTTTTATTAATAGTATCCAGAGGTCACTCGTAGCCGGGTTTGAAGCACTCAATGTTTTGTACTCGTGGCCACCGACATAACCACAGGAATTAACCGATGGGTTTGTTCAATCAAAGATGGTTCCAGTCCGCCCTGCACTGCTCAGGCGGAACGGCTCAGACCAACCTTTCAGCCCGAACGCTGAAAAGAAAAAGTGCAGAGATGAACGACACTTTGACATTACACAAACCAAAATCGTTCTAATCACATAAGGCAAACGCGCAAAACCCTTAGATGAAAAAGGAAGCCTTTTTCATCTAAGGCAAAACCAAGCAATTCTGTCAAAATTAATTACAACACTCAGTTATTTCCAATCGATAGAAAATTCAACTCGAAGTGACGTAGTTGTAGGCGAGTTTATGGCTGACTTTTAAGTGACAGTTGACAGTGATCTTGCTCCGGTTCCGCGTTCCAACTCTGTTAGGGCATCTACAGGAGTGGGAACAAGACGTGAAGCTCGCGCTGTTTTCTTCGTCTCATCGCACCAGGCGGACATAATAGCCTGCGGTTGCTGGACCTGCTACCTGAGTGGCTGGACAAGTGAAGGATGGCCGTTAATGTCGGGAATAGGGTCGCCATCGTAACTGGCCAACAGCGCACATACCCACGCAACCTGCAGCTGCGAGGTCAGGACGTAGAGTGGCAATCCTCAGCACGCTACCTCGGCTATACCAATGACCGGTCACTACGCATGGCACCTATCATGTCATCCGACAAGCCAAGGCAGCACACCCACTCCTGAGCCCGGTCATCTCATCAAGACTGCCGTTAAAATTGAAATTGAGGATTCAGAAAACGTTCAGAAATGCCGTAATCGCCAACGGCGTGTAGATGCTACCGGTGTGGAGAAATTCATTGTGAAGCTCGCGCGCCGCATGGCCACGCGCGCCGATGCTTCGCCACATCTACACCTCACCAACTTTGCTCCCCTGCACGCACGCTCGCCCAAAGGATGTCCGCTGTCCCGAACTGCTGCTGCGCTCCCATTCGTTCGGCCAGGAATGACGTGGTTTAACGCAGCGCCCACCTGAAGTCTCGATGTGATGATGCCCAGACCGCCGCTAGCTTACAGCGGCTGACCAAGGATCGGCACTGCAAAGCGTGTAGAGAAGCAGTCCAGGTAATAGGGGATACCCTCAGGCCCGTACCTGCAGACAAAATCGTGCAGACGACACAGACGACGTCGGCGAGGTAGGTACACGCAACTGTCATTACGCTATTTCTTGCTCCTTCTTGCACGGAATGGCTCTGAGTCACAGAATAAGTAATGTGGCTCCACGAAAAATTCACTCGATTTTTTTCCTTGCTTATTGTCAGACAGCAAGGTAGGATGGGATCGGCAACCGAAACTCGTTTGCATGGGGAGGGGGCGCGTGGACATTTACAAACAATAGGGGCAGCGACCGCGAGTGAGTTCGCTTACAAATTTGCTCACTGCCGATGTTTTCAAGTTCCAACGACAAGTAAGAACACGAATGCACACGAAGAACTTCGTAGGACACTATTGCAACGAACCAATCTTCGTCGGTGTCCAGTGTCCAAGTTTCGGCTCCGTAGTTAAGATAGGACCATAAACAATATCTATGGATAGGACATACTGGTCTTGGGCACTGCTGGCTGACTGGTGCCGAGAATATAATGACTTTCCGAAATCCGCCCACTTGTTAGGCACGCCGTTCTTATCTAATAGTTTCTCCAAGGTAGACATATTGGATAACTTCGAGTGGCGCGCCACCGACGGAAACTGCACGGATTTTGTTAGTAGCATGCCAAAAGCTGCATCTAAAAGAAATATGTCAATATGTGATATTTCTAACCATCGAGCTTCTAACGGTGAAATCATTTCAAGCGTCGGACACGTAGGTATTTTGTCCCCTGATTTGAACCACCAACCTTCCAAGATGCATTGGTCGAAACAAAAACAACAAAACATGGGTACTGTGGGGTACTGTGTTAGGTATACGTATCATGACTTTGGCTCATTCAGTATTGACTAGATCGGAGGTAAAATTAAGGCATTACTCGTGTCACAGATATTTTTAAAATATCTGTACCAATCATTGGGATCCCCGAATCGTCGTGAAATCGATGATCGTTCATTATTTTGAGGCCACATACAACCGTTACACTCGACGTACTAAACCTCTTGTTTCGTATACGCTACACACCCACTTGCATCTGACACATAACCTCACACCTCACGTCGGTCACAGGTCAGCGCTGTGTGAATAGCAATAAGAAATGAAATGACGAGTTGCTGACAGCCGCAGAGCTGGGAGTGTTCAATGCAGCCAATCAAGGGTAATGTGAGGTTATTTATTTGAGGTTATTTATTGCTAGTAATAATGTGTGATGAGAACTTGTGGTATATAGATCGATGGTTAAAGTTACGGTTTCCAGATTAATTTTGAATTTGTAAATTTAGAACCAATAAAAGACCGGATGTAGGATATATAAATCATTTCTAAGTCCCTTTTACTCATTGACTTCTTTTACTCCAATTTCGAATCCAATGACAGATGGGGAGGGATATCTAATGCCTCTTTACTTCTGCCGAATCGATATTAGATCACGTGAGTACATACCGTTGACAACACGATAAAAGTACAAGGAGAGTCCTGGCCTGGCAACTTTATTTCTCTTTATGAGTTGGCTAAGTGCATCTTGTTACGAATACGAGCTTTTCCATGGTTAGGAACCCATGTAAAAACGCCATGCACAAATTAAGCCCGCCCGGGTTAGCACGACCGAATTGGATGAAACTATGGTAGAAGCGGCAATAAAAAATCTTCGTGTTTTCCATGCACAAAAAAAAAAACATTATAATTGAGAACCTTTTTTGAAGTCGTTCGATTAAGTCAGAATTGATCGAATTCCCTGGCATATTTTCTTACATCTTACGCCAGTTTTCCCCCAGGAAAAGTTTTCACTACGGACAGTATCGAGTAAGCGCTATCGAAAAGGCGATATCGTCTGTCAAAAATGTTGCATGCGTTTGGCAGTCGGTATCGAAAGCGGGGTCGATTTTATTATAATTATTAACGTCTGCAATTTATTTCATTCATTCAAGGACAAATATAATTGAAGTTAAAAAAATTATATTTTCATATATTGTTCAAAATTTCTTATCATTCGCAAAAAAAAACGGTGGCGCAAGTCGACAAACTATCCATACAAAAAAAAGTAATATCAAAATGCGTCCGAAAAAAGTTTGAGGACCAAACACGAGTCATTGGTAAGGATTTCAAACTTTTATGCAATTTTGTCAAAAAAAAATACATTTTCTCAGGATTTCGAAATAAGTTTCCATGTCATAATTCATGTGTTTCAAGGAACGCATTTGATCAAAGTGCACCCTGCACATAATTTCGTGCAAAATAATGCTTATCTCAGTTTTTCAACATGTCGGTTTTTATTTATGCGTAACGTACGTTAGAAGACGTTGACTGTGTTATTTAAGAATTGTACTGGGACCAGTACTAACAATACTAGTAATAGGATCGATGTTGACCAGCTTATTGACCAAGATTGTGAACATCCCCTGCTGGATGAAATATATGTTTTCAATTCATCATTAATATAATCCCTCACTGATTTAAATAAAATATACGTTTTCGTACAATGCAACTAAGTTGCTTTCTTCAGCAAATGTGATATGTATTTTAAATCGACCCTGAAGTAAGGACAAATTAAAGCTTTTACACCTTTCTTTCCTTAAGAGAAAATTTCTCAATTTTATTACTTTAGTAATGTTTCGTAGTGTCCTTGCGTCACGGTCGATTTTACATAAATATCGCATTTCCTCACTGATATTTACATTTTCCCTATACAGATAATCTTCTATAAGAAAATTGTGTTATTTACATTTTACTACTTATATCTGATAACATCCTTTAACCTAACGTGGTGATCCCACAGTTTTTTTTTGTTTGTCATTCCAACGAGTGCACGGAGGACGGTGCCGACGTTGTTGGTGTTTGCGCAATTACCTTACTCCACGACGTAAACTATTTCAGCTATTGTAACCGTAATTACAGCTGTCTCTTTTACGTGTCATATGAATTACAGAAAGATAATGTTACGAAATAAACCAAATGTTACAAGTTTTTCGGTAGTACATATGTATGAACTCTACCCCTCCCGACTCGTCTCTCCATATCGTTCCGCACACCGTCGATTTTAGCGCACGCGGTTTTCATACCGCAACTATAATAGGACATTTAGAAATGAAGAACGAGGCACCGGAGAAGTTTCATTGAACATCGTCGATTGATATCTCTCCTTGGCCGACTGAGTGGAGGACCCACTTGTGAACATTTAAAAAAAAGATTTCTTTTTTAAACACATGTATTTGTTTCCATCGCCCACTATCACGGTCGGAAACTATGGTCGAAACGAAGAAAAAATACACCACCGAAGTCAAAGTTCAAATCCTACAAGTCCCTCGGGGCGCCTACGAAAAATTAAAATAAATACATTTTCGAACCTCCATTACTTCAAAATTAAGAATTATTATAAAAAATCGTCAGCGTATATCCTCGAATCCTCGAACTACACAAATCCACTGGAAACGTTTTGGCAAGTCTATCAGAATCCCTTAGATTGCGAATACCTTACGAACACACCTTTTTGACAAATTTAACCCAAACTTTTTTTTTTTTTCAAAAATATTTGAACTCTCGCTGGCTGTCTTTCTGGTAGTACTGGACGACACGCGTCCTTGCTACCCGACTAATACCTACCTACATCCAGAATTATCGCCATGTCGCATTATGTATTTCGCAAAGCGAAGCCCACACCAACACGATTCATCGTACTGCACGGCTCTCTACGGCATGTACCGTAGATATTTTAAGTAATAAGTAGTATGTACCTTTATATTTGCATTTGTTTGATATTGTGTTCTTGAGTAACCTAAACCTTTCCTAATCGTGGAGGCTTTAACGAAATCCTACACGTGGAGCAAAAGTAATGTCATACCATGACGGGTCGGCTACGAGTTCGTCGACGCAAAAATGCACAAACGTTCGGATTTACGATCATTTTCCTTAGATCTAGAGTTGTCTGTGGTTGTGAAATAACATACATAATCGCAATTTTATCAAGAGTTTACTAGAACCCATTTTTATAACTTATTACTACATTAATTTCATCAACAATATACACCATACCTATAAGGTATCACACCTTTTTTTTTTCTACTCGATTAATCACACAACTTATTTTGTGCTAGAAGAACCCAAGAATCATTTGTATAAAAGGTTTACAGATTCATTTAGAGCCGAAAGGGGGTGATTCTACACATGAAACTGAACATTTTGTTCCCCGGCTTTGGTTAGTTATCGTCTCAGTATTTCTTGTCGATACCTACATAAAAATGTATAGGGAGGATGAAATTTTTTGAATATTATAGAAAAAAAATTGGAACAAAAGATGTTCAGATTAGTGTACATAATCAGCTCTATCGGCTCCGATCACCTGTTTATGTGCACCGGTATTTGCAACACTAAGCAAAACGGATACTATAAATAACATTACTTTAAAAGAAATTCTAGACTGTTAATGAATCTTATTAATAATGACGTAACTTTACGAGAAGTCGTCTCTGCGGCTAACGCTCCCTGCCGAGTGTTTTACCGCCAGAACGCATGATAAACGGTTGCTTCAACTGGCCTCAAAAGGCCCGCGAATTTTACGAACACCTTTATTTCTCTTCGCGGAAAACATTTTGCGGCAAACTTAATTCGGTATGCAATAAAGAAGAAACCTTTTCACTGTCGCATCCTATTGTTTTTAACTACCTGAGAATATTGCTGTGGTTATGTTCAATGTTAGGAGATGTTACAGTAGGGAATAGTAAAGGTATAGGGCTGTTCCAGAAGTGAGGCTGCATCGCTCGGAGGCTGCACGCGCCGGCCCTACAGCTGGCCTCTAGTTATGACCAGCATATCGATTAAATATATGAATTTGTTCGATATCGATAGTACGTTTAAGTATCTAAGCCCCGATTCCACGAGGAGACGGCTGAGTTATTCAATGTTCAAACACGTCCCTTTTAGTGAACCGCATGGACATCCTTTCATACTGTCTATACAAAGTGGCGTTGATTTTGATGTTTTTCCTTTCGTACACTCGGCCCTAATAGTGTGGCCGTCGAAATATGACCGATATGAGAAGGCGACTCACGTTCAGCGTTGCCGATCGCTCCACGATTCCCGAATTGCGGGGTATAAACTATTACGAATATTGAAGCAATCGGGACAACTTTGGATTTCATCTTCTCCCGAAAGTTGTTTGGACGGCCGTCGTCGGCTGCACGTTGTTCATGCGAAATTTTCCTCCTCAAGCTCCTTCAGTTTTGGGGGTAATATGTTGTGATTTTTAACACTTCGACATAAAAGCAAGGCGTGCTGCAGCAGGTCTCAGATGTTCCCGTTGTCTCGTGGCTATTTTGTCGGGCATACAGTATATTTTGTCTAATATGTATATTCGAACGTGGAAATGTCAAAATTCTAAGTTTTTAAAACCACGAGTCGTTTGGTGCCATACCCACTGCAGCAAGTATGGTGCGCTTTTGGAGTCAAACACTCTTATCCAGCTTGCACATAGCGCCCAAAACATTAGACCATATGACATGATTTTATGAAAATAGGCGGAATAGGTACACTATTTTGGCAACTTGGAGTTTAGGAGGATATCTTCAGTAGCGTTGTTCTAGTTTCTAGTATGTAGCGTCGCCGCTCATTTTCTAAAAAAAAATACGAAAGTAAGGTGTAGAAAAGTGGGCCCTTCATATAACTGCGCTGACCACACCCAGCTCGACTTCAAAATCGAACTGGCATAGACAGATATCCGTGTAACTCCCACGTCTGCATCCTAGTTGCTGGTCCAAACCTTGCCGATAATCTTAGAAGTCAGAAGACACAACGGAACGCGAGGCTTATAACATGTCCTGGCACCAAAATTGATCATATCGACAGTAAAGCACATCCCTGGTCGGTACTGTTATCTGCTCCGGCGGCGCGTGTAGGCGTCTCCCTCATACACTCGTGCCGGTTCATTGCTCTCTCTATACCGCCGCCGCCTGACCCGGGGGCCCACCCTGCGTGACATCGCGATCCACAACTGAACCACTTCGTGACACCAGACCGTCTTACCTAGTTCATGACCGAAGTACCAGGTCTTCCTTTATAATAGAACGGGGTGTAAAATATTAATATCTGAGGGTCTGTCTGATTCAGGAGGCCCTAAGTGCACCGGGAGCTTGCATAAAGACGCAGGTTTCCCGTGCAGGGAAGTCGGTACTGGTCGGTACCGATCAGTGCGGGGTAAATAGCCCCATGTTATCGCATGCGCCCACTTATAGAGAACCAGTATGAAACTTGTTGGTTTACGCGTTTTTCGGTTTCCGTACCCAAAGGGTGAAAACGGAACCCTATTACTAAGCCTCCGCTGTCCGTCTGTCCGTCCGTCCGTCCGTCCGTCCGTCCGTACAGGGCTTAAGGGCCAAGCACCCTTAGTCAACACCGCCCTGAGCCGGTAGTCTGAGTTCTCACCTAAATTGGCGTTTACGGCAAACCGATCGACTGGCGTTTTTTCCAAACTCCATACAAGTTTTTACTAGATATTCTGTGGTTTTACTTCTTCAAGCTGTCAAAGTCAAACGCGGACTTCCGATTTGTATGAAAACGCGGAGTGGACGTAAACCGCAACGTCGACGTATTTACGGCAACGTTGAGTAAGCTGTCAAATCAAGCTCGGACTCGCAAATGTTAGTTCGCTCAACGCCCGCTGCGCGCGCTCTTCAATTTCTCCATACATTTGAAAACGCCAGTCGATCGGTTTGCCGTAACGCCAATTTAGGTGACAACTTAGACTACCGGCTCAGTACACAAAACTAAAAATTTCCACCGCCCCCACCTCCCGGGACGCTCAAACTTGCACTACGATTATCTTAAGGATGTTCCGACCCATACAATGTTTTTTTTACACAGAACGCAAAAAGTATTGCACTTTAAGGCACGAATTCGTCAAAAATATTAAATATAACCATAGTAGTTACAGCGAAAACATATTCACAATTTCAGGTTAAATGGTTTCGTTGTAATTGCCGAATAGAAGTTTTACACCGTTAGATGGCGCTGTTAAATAAAAATCGTATTTAAATAAATTGTAACAAAACCAATAATCCTGAAATTGTGAAATGGATTTCGCTGCAAGTAATATGACTATATTAAACTTTTATTATTAATTCGTGGCTTAAAGTGCAATACTTTTTGCGTTATGTGTGCAAACAACTTTATATGGGTCGGAACAGCCTTAACCCCATCATATTCCGTGACCTTCTCAAGTGTACATTTTAGATTAACCCAATCAAAATATAATATGCTCTCGTCAAAGCATATATATTTATATTCTAAATAGGATAGTTCTCGGGATAGTTGGGCTGATGAGGCTGTGCAGGTATAAAAAAATGATAACCAGGTTTGCACCCGTGGCTGTGGTTAGAGTTCCCTTAATCCTTTGGAGTATTATAATTCACAATCTAAATTAAATGCAAATTGATATAAATCACACGAGAGAAAACACAGTTGTACGCCCTGCGTGGGGTACGAACCCATGACCTTCTGGTACAGAAACAACCAACACGTATCCGCTGCACCGACACCTATCAGATATACATGTATAAACGACGCACTTAGCGTTCGAATGGGACAGTCGAGACGATCGTTTTGGAATCGGTTCGAGATCGTTGCACCGGTCACGAGTGTCGGTGCTCGCTGCCGCCTGCTGGTGTATGATTGCCCTGCCTTCCTTCTAACGTTTAATAATCCCTCCGGTGGTGCCGCCGCGCCGTCGCGGCGCTGGGCGTTCACAAATGCAATACACCCCATGTCTAAGCATTCCTTCCATTCTTTGTTCTGTGACCGGATTTGCCAATTACACTGATATTCCGCTTGGCATCAGCTCCCAGTTCTGTTGGGAGTTTTTGAGAATATTTTAGAGTACCTACCTATTTTATTTTATAATGTCTCCACTGCAATCACACTAGCAAGGCAACTTAGAGGGGAACTAAAAAACCGGCCAAGTGCGATTCGGACTCGCACACGAATGGTTCCGTACTATCAACACCAAAAAAAAAAACGATTTTTGTATGGGGCCCCCCCTTTAATTTTTGTTATTTTTTATTTTACCTATTTGTTGTTATAGCGGCAAAATAAATACACATTCTCTAAAAATTTCAGCTGCCTACCTATTACGGTTCATGAGATTCAGCCCTGTAACAGATGGACGGACGGACGGACGGACGGACGGACGGACGGACGGACGGACGGACGGACGGACGGACGGACGGACAGCGGAGGATTAGTAATAGGGTTCCGGTTTCACGGAACTTTGGGTACGGAACCCATAAAATCAACGCAACTGAAGTGAAGGAAGTGAGATTCCTGATAGGCCTACTGCCTATCAGGAATCTTTCACCGTAGAAACCCGCCCGTGATTTCCTCAACTGAAATATTCCAGATTCTTGAGCACGATGCCATAAATGAAGTAGTTAGACACTGCCACGAGGTGCCATGCCTGCTTCCAGATTGTTCATGTCAGCGACTTACGCCCGGTTCTACCACCTCCACTTACAATAATCCCAAAGATTTCGGTTACACCATCCCCTGTTTTCACCACCTCCAGTTACCTGAAATCCGATAAGTAACTTTCGGTTACATGGCATATTTATATGATTTAACTTAAATATAACTTTAGGATTACTGTAGCTTGAGGTGGTGTAAACGGGGGATAAATATGTAATTTAACCGAAAGTTAACTTTTGGATTTTAGGTAGCTGGAGGTAGTGAAAACGGGGATTATTCAAGACCTATCTCTTTATTTGGTCACCAAATTGGTACTCATGAAAATCAGTCACCACTGAGAGCAAGACTTTATAGATCTTTCTAGAGCAAGGTTAACTTAGGTTTTCCATGTATAGGTTTTTTGTACAGATATCCTATGAACGTTTATTAAAAATGTAGTCATGAATAATATGCAATAATTTACTTCTTACAGGGTCCCGAACCGAGAGTTGTAGACGACAAACACAAAAGCCCATAAATACAATTTCTCCGCGGAAGACGAGTTTCTTATCTCCCAATAGTCCAAAATTTTACACTCCCAATAAAGGCCACGTTTGCACAGACTTCCAAGAACGACCCTTTGTGCCGGCTCTAAAGCCGCTGACAATAGCAGCCCGCAACAATCACGTCGCATCTTCAGGTACAGATTTTTTCCTGGTTCGGCGGGGAGAAAGCAGAGGATCCCATGAAGCCCCTACCTAGGTAGGTATATACTTCCTGCCGGTTTAGCGAGTTCTCGATAAAATATAAATGTCAGATTATGCAGACGATATGTGCTCTTGGGAGTGATTCGGGAGAAATACACAGAATTTCTTGTGATTTTTTTAACGAAATCGTAACTGTAACTGAGACTGATTAATTGTAAAAATGCAGGTACCAATATCTTTTCGTTTTCTGAAATTAGGGAGGAAAATGTTGCTTTTAGGTTTCCGTACCCAATGGGTGAAAACGGAACCCTAAAAGCAACAACGTAAATCCGTTGAAACCCTATATTCCGGAACCCTATACGTAAACCCGTGAAGTTTCTTTGCGGGTTCTTCTTTACTGGGTTGATCAAATCCGCGGATCTTTGTGACGTAACTTGGTGTAGTTTGACTACCAAAAAGTTTAAATAAATGAAATGAAAAAAAAAATGAAATATTACTAAGCCTCCGCTGTCCGTCCGTCCGTCCGTGCGTGCGTCCGTCCGTCCGTCCGTCCGTCCGTCCGTCCGTCCGTCCGTCACAGGGCTGTATCTCATGAACCGTGATAGGTAGGCAGCTGAAATGTTTACAGTTCGTGTTTTCCATCCACATCAATTTATTGTTTATTGTAGGCTAATACAAGACCTTCTGTCATGATAATTGCCCAATACACTTCGAGAGAGCTAGAGATTCCATGCCAAGACCTTTAATATATTGCATGGCTACTGAGTATATGCCCTGGATGGATAACGAGGACAATATTTTTCATTGCCGCTTCGGCCATCGATCATACAATGCATCATACCAACCCTTGTGGGATTACGTGGAATCCGGACCAGGAACGAAAATGGCCTCGTCGCCTCTCAGGACATGAATAGGACGAGCATTTCGTTACGACTGCAAGCCGTTCAGCGGTTCGGAATCCATGTCAAACCGAGTGTCAAACTTTAGGTCTAGTAAAAAGATGGCCGAAGCGGCAATGAAAAATTCTAGTTCAATGGCACCTTATCCCTTTGGAAATGCGATGTGTTGGGCTAATCTTAAATCGACTGGTAATTTAATTTTAGTAGCTATTGAGCACCCAATCTTCGAGACGGATTCTCAAAGATTACCTAGATTCGATGCACAAAGACGCCGCAACATGGTAACACCATCACGGCACTGGTTGCGCAGAATCTGCAGCGGTGGTACGGCTGAATGCTCTATTTCCCGGAATTTTAATTTCGGCGGATTGGACCGCGGCGGGAGGCGGTGGTGCGGCGATCGGCAGTTTTGCCAATCGCGTTTTCGGGATCCGCATGAAAACCTGAAAGTATTGGGTTGAACCATTGACAAATAATTGATATGAAGTATTAAGCTGGACAGAGCATAATGATAATTTAGTACTTTTAGTAGATGATTTTGGAGGTTCAACTAGGGTATCTAACTCACGTCAGTGTGGCAAGTAACAGCTTTTTCACTCATAAAAAATACTTCCATTTCGGAAATAGTGAATAGTATTTGCAGTGATATGATCAAAGCCGTGGCACTATATTTTCTCTAGTGTTGTTCCAGGATTATTGTCAATCGTCTCTGTCTCTGACAATAAACCCAACCATCATTTCAGCCCTCTACCCTCCACTGCTGAACGTAGCGTGCTCCAAGGCGCGTCATCACTCCAGAACCCGTCTGCTCCATCGACTATCTGTTCTGCGGCAGACAGCCAGCTCATTGTCACTTCAAATCACTAATTTTGTAGGCTATGGCGGTCACTTTCGTTAGCCTGACCGAACCTAACCGATCATTGCCCGTTTCGACTACCTCCAGCTACAAAGATCCCAAAGTTACCTTTCCGTTACACCATGTAAATATACCATGTAACCGAAAGTTACTTATCGGATTGCAGGTGAAAATAGGGCTATGTCCAGTGAAAGTTCAGTTATTTTAAAATATCACTAGTGATATATTTGTCTAGAAATGAAGACGATTGACAATAATCCATAAAAAAACATTCATGAATGAACTTATAATACCTATAACGGCTTTCACAGTATTAATGCAACTTCGCCAACAAAGTTTTACGTTTCATTAAACGAGAAAAGAAAAAGATCTTATTAGTCTGGCAAAATATTGCAGTCGGCGAGTCGTAGGAATCCTCCAAAGCCGTAAATCATAAATATGCCCTGCAGAAAACAAAAAAAACGGGAAACCTTTTAATTTTAACTAGGGGTTCTATTGCAGGTAAGGTAAAGCGTGAAATTGATATCTTTAGGAACTTCTTCCTAAGTGTTCTTTCATTGCATAGATAATGCTCATTCACAAGAAACATGCTTTAAAAATAAGTAATTTACGTTGGCACATGGCACACAATTGGCCATCATAGTTTCGAGGGGATCCTAAAATACGAATTGGACACCAGTTCGGCAAAACAGCACCAATTTCTTATAACTATCTCTGCTGACGTAGGCGCAGTAATTTTGCCATTACCACTACACGTAAGTTTTGATACATAATCCCAACTGGAACTAAGACTAACCAAAAATAATACTGACTGTTGTCAAAAGTAACATTTCGCGCCATATAAAATGTGTTAAAGTCACACAAGAAATATGATTACTACTTTTCGTTAGTTTTAGTTACAGTTATGACTATTTATCTCAGCCTCAGAATATTGGTCACGACCTATTCCTATTATAAACTTTTAATTTTATTATTTTGCCATAAAGTAGTACGAGTTTAACTTTGTAGAAAAGCTGCTTCAAGTTGGGCTATGTCCAACCGGGTGATTTCCCATTTTCAATGTCCCCTCTAACGAGCCTGTTATGAAGGTCGGTAGGGGTCAAAACACAGTCCTGTTGGAAGTGTCGGTTCCTTGCAGACATTGATGCCGTGGTGGGAGGATCAGGCACATATACTATATACAGGTATATTATTTGTCTTCACAATGAAGATGGTTGCAATTTAGTAAAATACTGACTGTATCTTACTAGTGCATTCACATACATTCGCCGAACACTTACGAGTTGCCATTGTTTTTTTTTCATTTGCCTTGAATATCATAAACCCATCTCACTCTTGCAATATGTTCGGGCCCTACAAAATGGAAAACGGTGCAAGTTTATATGTGACCTATTTTATAAAAAATCCAATTATCTATAGTCGCTCAATTGTTTTATTGGAAACTTGTAAAATAAGAAATTTGACTCGTAATTACATCGTTCAATATTTTGTTCACTAAACATGTTTTTTATATGCGCTACAAAATTCTGCATTACAAAAATGTAATGCCAGTGGCGAGGGCACAGTGAAAAGACACGCACGTTATTGTGGATTTCCTTTAAATATTTTGATCTACTTAGCTCAAAATATTTCTCTTTTAAATAATGATTGCAAAAGCATTGTACCTTGATTCGGGTAACTTGGCCGTTGTGAGTTTAGCCCCAGTTCCTGAGTAGATGTACATTCTCAGGTAAAAGGGAAGGTGAGGTAAGGTCTGTACAGTTACCTTACCTGTTAACAACTCAAGAACTTTGCCTTAGCCTTTAGCACAAGTTGTATAAAGGGAATAAGCATACTATATAGTAGAAACCGTCTAAAAGTTAATAAAAATATTAAATACTATGAAATAATACCGGAAGGTTCTTTTAACAAATTTCATTTTACCATTTACAAGAAGGGGATACTTTTAACAGTGTTTTCTTGCACCTTTAAATACCACTGACTTGGTTTTTGCGCTGAAACCGTCAACATTAAGAAGACAAAGTGTAGTGCGTATCTTCTACCATGGTGGGGAATGCAAGCGTGGGTAGTTTGCAACTCGAGACCGTGGAGAGAACCGAGTGCGTCTAGTGGTGTAATGGTCGTGGTATATCACAATATCACTACGAGACAAAGTGCGAAATTCGCCCTCGCCTGATGATTATTTTGTAATTTCAAACAAAATCAGCGCTTTTCTGACTTCTAGCTTTTTCTCAAAAAAACTTATATCTAATTTTCAGATAACAGTTATAGGAGAAGAATGGGCTATGGGCAAGAAAACCGATGCCAACTTTAAAGCAATACCTGGTAATACAATCCAGGGACGTATAAGTTCAAACCGCCCCCCCCCCCACCCCCCTTAGGGCTCGATGTTAAACAAAAACCAAGTGACCTCGCGTAGTGACCCTACCTAATGTACAAAACGAACCGGACAAGAGCGCCTACACTAATTTCAATACATCCATCATTATCCTCATCAATTAACGTTCAAGAAATAATTATTTAAATTTTTTAAGAAGAAAACGCTTCAATGTGGAGGGATGTTCGGCAAATAGACCGAGCATATATTTTTTGGATTAGTGGGTTCATTTGCAAGCTTCATTGAAATCTCAGCAACTTTTTCATTTATGATCGTATCAGCACAAAATAAAATCGATTGGATTTTAAGATGTATCCTTGTTTTGTAAAATTTCTTCACCTCCATGGTAAAACCATTATTGAATGAAGTTAATATCATTAAGTCTCGATGATGAGTAACAATTTAATTCACTTAAAAAAAACCGACATCGAGACCTTCGTTTGTTTACGCCGTTTACGACCTTTGTTAATCAAAATCGGTTGAACCGATATGGCATTGGTATGGTATGGAGTGACAAGGGCGGGTGGACTTGTCTTCCAGAGCATGAAAGGCAAGCAATATCGCCCGTAGCAGAGTGGGAATTCATAGTACACATAAAAATGCAATGTGCTTTAAAAATGCGTTTACGAGTCAGTTGAGTCGTTCGCGAGATTTTCGCGGTATGACCAAACGACCCGGAAATTGAAATGGTATTTTTGACCCGTTCGTCATGCGACCCGGGGGCTACTCTAGAAATTCACATTCATTCCCGCTATGTATAACGTATATACGTTAATATCAACAACGTATGACGCTTGGAATTTATTTAGTCTGACTCCCACTTATAACCGACACGGTAGGAACATAACTTGTTTCTCAAAGCAGTCAAAGCGGCCACATTCGTGCATTGAGTGTGCATTAATGAAACCTCTAGGCCTCTAGGGCCACTTTCGGATGACTTCATTAACCGGCTTGAACCGTTACGAGCTAGAATCTTGGTTCAGAGGTAAACTCGGTTTAGTGAAAGCACTAGTCAAAAAACCTCTAGATTGTACGGGCCGTGTTTTAAAGATTATGAATGGATTACCAATGGCGGCTTGTATTCGCTACTGGACTGCTAAAAATAAGATAGATAAACTTTGATATTGTTTCCTTTTTTTGGGTTTCACAAAATTATGGTAGGTGACGGTAATTTTGGAAAGTGTCTAGCGATCGACTTTGTACAGTCATTGTCAAACTTTACTTTCCAGTGTCACTTATATGTGAGACTAACATTGAAACCGAGATTGAAACTATCAGTTGGTGCGAGTATTCTAATGCCTGAACGACGTTCGAAATCGATTGAAATCAGCAAACACAATAATCTTTTTACCGTCTTTCGACCTGTGCTTGAGGGCTGAATTTCAAAGGCGTGCACCTAACCACACAAGTGTAATTCGGAACGCAGCCAATCCTCAAGATGCACGAGCGTTGCCATCATCGAAGGACGGGAGTGGAGACAGAAACTCTGCATATATTCACTCAGAATATATTACTAGCGTGGGCTTGTTACCGTCATAACTTGCTTATCTAACGGCAACACGAGTCGCCATTTTGCCAAACTTGTCTATATGCGTGCGCTCGAAATGCTTCTATCGCCTCGCGACGACTTGCGAAGCGATAAGCTTGGTGAAGCACCTCTTAGCGCGGTTGGGTTCTGGATGGGTGACCATTTTCAACCGTTGAGTTCGGCCGTGGTCGGTATTCCACGTAAAACTAGGTGGTAGGGTTAATCCCGCCCGGGTTGATGATGAACGATGGTCGAAGCGGCAATGAAAATTGTCCGTGTTTTCCATCCAGTTCAATACAGCCGAGCAATATATGGAAGGTCCTAGCATGGTCCTTATATCGCACAGCTACACTGAACTGGATGGACACCACGGACAATTTTAATTGCTTCTTCGATCATATTTAATTAAATGCGATGGTACCAACCCATCAAGTAAAGAAGGGACTTATTTACAGTTTTCATGAAATCCCAACTACGGCCAGCCTCAACGGTCGAACGGGCACCAACCTATAATCCGACCGCAACCAGAGTTGCTTTGCTTCGATGATCGCAGCTGGTAGCTAAGGGGCGCGGGGACTTGCGTTCTATGCTACAGGGCATGTGTTCGATCCCCGTCCGTTCTTGCACCACGTTATTTCTCTTTCGAGTTGTCTTGTCACGAATGCGAGCTGTTCATTTGTACAACGGTAGGGTATACAATCGCATTGGATGAAAAAATTATCAAACCGGCAATTAAACATTATCCGTGTTTTCCATCCAGTTCAGGAGTGGTGGTTGAAAATTTTAAGACATGCATAAGTCTTAAAAAGGTACAATTCAACGACCGCAGAGGTGGGGGGGCAGAGAAGGGGGGCCGGCAAATTCCCCACTAATGGTGGGCCGCGGCCAAAGAATGGTGGAAAAATCCTGAGTACGTACTTCCGCGGTCGCTGTTACCACAATAGCAACAGCCTCACATTGATTTTTACCAAGTTTGTAGAAGAATGCTGCTAGTAATATTGTATCGTCAGGTACTCTATTATCTATGCCTTCTCCGTTGAAATGGCGCGGGTAAGGTATTGCTTGCACCAACGAAATTCTGTACTTGCAATCCGATGTAAAATTATAAGCTACTCTGCACCGCACCACACGCATGATTTATACGCGCGGTGAGCTCGGGTCAAGTGACCAGAGAGTCCATCGGAAGATACAGTTAGCGAAGGCCCCAGCGGACTGCAGCCTCCGATCAGCGTCTCGGGCGCGGCGCGGGAGTGGGGAGCGGGGAGTGGGGAGTGTGCATTCCAACATTATACAGTCGTACCTCAGTTGCCCGCATTCCATATGGCAATATTTTGAAGACGGGATGGTTCGAATCTCGTAGTTGGTTCGATAAATTATGGTTTGTTCTCAATAGCATCCATAAACGCGATGGTCGGTGACGGGCTGTGATGTAAGCTAGTCGCGTCTGGTTTTAGAATTTAAAAGGTTCATAATGGGTATGCGGGTAGTCACTCCAAAATAATCGTTGCCTGTAGGCCTCTACTACGACCTTCACCGATTCCGCCAGAGTAAACTTTACACAATAAACTTTCTCTTACGATGTTAGCTGCAATGCGGGCATAGTTCTGCCTATAATCGATATTTCCCAGAATTTACTCGTAAAAAAACGACGTAAAGATACTAAGTATGCATAAAAAAGTAAATATTAGTTACTTGCACAAATGGCATTACAAATAAAGATACATACTCGTACGTAGGTGCTCACAACAATTTTATTCTAAATACACATGGATGAAGCATAATTCGAGTGAGGGAAGCATAGATAACGCTTTGGTTTCAAATGTCTCTTTCGGCTCTTTCCGCTCCGGAAGAATACTGGAATACTGCCACAGGAGCCGACCGGTTTGCGCGCAAATCTCGAAGGGGAATTCCAGTGGGCCTTCGTCCATTTTAAACTAAGACTAACGGTGACGAGAATATCGTCTCAGCGGAATTGATCGAAACTCATCTTGAAGGGTTCAAAATACAGTGAAGCACTTGGTCCTTTGGGCAAATAAAATTAAGAAAGAAAAGTACAAATATTTTCTTACCTATTAAAACTGTTTAGGGCAAAGTTATATATATTTAAGTATAGTCAAACTTTATTTGGTTTATAACATGGGCAAATCAATCAGTTATTTTCCACTCAGTTTTGTAAATTCCATAGCATGAAATAAAAATTTTAAAAAATTTCACATTTTCGGTTTGGAGCCCTTTAACATGTTCTTTTTATAAAACATATTTTTAAAACATTAGACTACGCTTAGTGATTTGTAATCGACTGGCAGTAGAACACTGATAGTGAAATTGTATAGGTTGATATTACAACCGTTCGCGTCGCGTCCTAATATAGGATAGACCTAGGTATGTTTACCGGATTTTTCTGAACTGATTGAAGTCAATCGGAATGAACATAACGAACAAGTGATTGTGTTGTTGCCGAAGCAAATAATCTAAATTGAATTGCGGTTTCAAATTGTATAGGGATTTTCGTCATACATAAACATTCTGCATACATTACACGGTTTTACTATCGTTTTAGTTTTTCTTGGCTATCAACGCTCCGTCAGCGGTTCCATTTAATTTTACGTTTTTACGCTTCATACCCATCTCCTCGGTACCGAGTTTTTTTTCTCAAAAACGTTCGGTCCTTTTTAAAAGCTTCTCGTTTCATTCAAGTTATTTTTTCTCGGAGATACGGTCCTCAGTCCCTTACAGAATTACCTCTCCTTCAATGCCAGCGTATTGTGAGCTTTTAAAAGACCTTTTTTTTCATTTGGGACTTATTATTTGCATGTTCCTAGGTTTTTTGTTCGGCCAGACAATGGAAACACGATCGCACCTGGAGGGGTCGCGATGGATTTTAAGATGCTCTCAGTACCTCGTCGTGTAATGCGATGTACCTAAGTCATTTTGGACCTTTACAGACATGAGGTTGTTGTATGGTTGTAGGTCGCTTCCTGCGAACATTTGTACGGCAGTTGGTTGGTTGGCTGCTTGAAATTATCAAAAAATCGTCACAATCAGTAAACATTTATTTCTTTATGAACGAATGTATTAATAATTGCAGATAAGTATAGAAAAACTATGATAAAGTATCATGCTATCAGTTAATGTATTTTTTTTATTTCCTAATAAAACCTTGTTTTCGATTATGCAACTCTGGTATATACTTATATTTATACCTATTCTTTTATTATATTTATGAAAGAAACAGACAAACGATAATAAACCAAACATACTTTTCAATCTTAACAAATAATGTGACATGTATGTATGCATAATCGACCGTGAAGCAAGGACACATTAATTAAAGAAAGAACCCAGTAAAAAAACTACTTTACGAATATAGTGCAAGACTGGACAGCAAAACATACCATTCGCGGGTATTGCGTCTACCAATTTCGCCACCGGCTGTATACCCATAATTTCGAATTCTCCAACAGTACCTCCTCCCGTATCTTCATCTGCGTTGCGGACATTGATTGCAAAGATTGAACATTGAAGCATCAGTCTGGCTCTAGCGTCTGATGCCAAATCAATTAAATAAAAAAATGCAATCAAAAATATTTATAATATCTTTCTAATGTACACTAATTAAATTCTGCAGTTAGCCATACCTCAAGCCAAATAAGGTCAGATCGGCCAAATGCAGTCGGATCATGGCCAAACTGCCTGTCATGTTTCTCTTGTCAGATGAACGGACAGACCTCCCGCGCTTATCCAAACAGGCTATTGAGACATCACATCATCATAGATTACATTAATCGGATCAAAAACTAAGCCATGCGTAAAATGCAAGCAAAACTGGCTACCACCATCGATAAAAACCTCGTTGGCTACCACAAAATAAAATACCTATTGTACTTACTTACAAATGTAAGTGGTAGCACGTTCGTACAGCCATGGCCAGAAACAACAACTTAAAAAAAAGGAGTGGATTATATTGGAATTTTTTCTTTCTTATCCGAGATTGATAAGTAATTTTATCTAATTTTCGTTGAGAATGCGGGGGGGGGGGGGGGGGCACTTAATGGTCCGAAAACATTGATTTTATATCCGAAGAAACCCATGGGGAGCTTGCCCAGTAATCTGTTTAAATCAACATTGACTGACAGCTGTATTCGGAGTGGGCGGACTAACTTTAATCCTCCCGACTAAACCGGGTTTTGTAAGGTTAGTCTGGTGTTTATCTCGTACTAAGTTTTGACAGGTCCTCTCTGAATACGACTGCATCATGGAGGTGAAGCAATCTTCACCTCCATGGACTGCATACGATTCTGAATACGATTTGCTAAGCTTAAAACTCGAAAACGGCTGGACCACATTTTACCGGGACACGCTCAGGTGAATGTTCAAAACGAAATCTGCCTGAGCGGAGCCGGGAACTTTGCCTAGTTCGAAATAAAATTAAAATAAATTAATCTAACGGGAAGAAAACAAACGGACGGGAGCTAGGTATAAGGCTGGAGCATGCTCACATATGTACCTATTTGCTAAGATAAACTTCCGGTCTTCAGAGTGGTCTTCAGAGAGTCGGAGTTCTCACCTAAATTGGCGTTTACGGCAAACCGATCGACTGGTGTTTTCCGTAAAAACGTCAAAAGTTTTTACTAGATATTCTTTGGTGTTACTACTTCAAGCTGTCAAAGTCAAAAACGGACTTCCAATTTGTATGAAAACGCGGAGTGGACGCCAATTTAGGTGACAACTGGGACTTCGGGTACTGAGCCTGTAGAATTTCTAAGGGGTCATTCTGGAGCTAATTGGCAACAAATTGTGCACAGTGAAATGGGGGTCTAAAAGCATTCATGTTTTAGTTATTCAAGTTTTTTTAAATGTTCTGTGTTATTATGAAAAACTGATAATTGTAAAATAACTACTACGCTCCATAGAGGTGAAGAAATACCTCCATGCTACGCTCTGGAAATTTTACTAGCGATTTTCTAATAGCTGATGGATGATCCTAAAATGACCCCTTATTAAAAGGAATGTATCGAATTTCCCATTAATATATGTGTGCGTACACATAGCTGATTCATTGCGATTTTCCCAAAATAATCCTGCATTCCCTAAGATTACTCGGAACTGCCTAAAATTGTCAGATTCCTCGGACTCCCGCCTGAGATTACCCGAGATTCCCGTGAATTTGATAGGATTACCAAAGATAACCTTGGGATTTCAGATTTCCTAGGATTACTCGGGATTATCTAAGATTTCCCGATTCCTTGGATTCTTGACCTCGACGGACGGCTTGGATCCCGATTACCCGAGATTACCAAACAATTGTACACCAGATTCCCTAAGTGACTGACCCAGCGCTAGACGTTGTCGTTACGTAAGTGTAGGCGGTCTTTTCAAACACCCAGGCCGACTGCAGAGTTGGAGTATCTACTCAGCTATAAACGAAATTGAAATGCATCCGAATAGTCATAGATTGAGGCAAAAACCCATCACCGGAAAAAGGCGGTATGTACTTAGGTACATACATTTCCGTAGCGACATATTTCTTAATTTTGAACGAATACGCTAATTGAGCAGCTGCTCTGACCATTACAACACACATACGATACCCCGCTTCCCTATAATACGTACACACCAAAACCCACGCTTGCCAAGGCCGAGCGGCATATGGCAAGCAGACTCGTGTTGTGATCAAACGACCGAAGAAATTACGAAATGTTGCGCACAGTTTGTCTCGAAAAAATACTGAGCGATAATATCTTGAGGATACCTATAGTTTATTTAAATTGTACTTGTAAAACTACAAGTCACCAAGTGATTAAATATGGTCTTAATTAGTGGCTTTGTTTTCTAGCTTTGTCGATTGTCGGGATCTTTTCCGATTTCAGAAATTTCAGCCCCTAGCGGGATAGATTTCAGACAGGATAATTAGGTGATCGAGTTCCATACAATGGCTCGTGCCTGATTCTTCAGTCACTGAAAATAAATAAATCGACTGAGAGCTACGTCTGTACGTTTTAATTTTTTTGATCCCTGATATGGACATAAGTTTAGTCTT
Organism: Incurvaria masculella; assembly: GCA_946894095.1. Lineage (NCBI taxonomy): Eukaryota > Metazoa > Arthropoda > Insecta > Lepidoptera > Incurvariidae > Incurvaria > Incurvaria masculella. The sequence continues at coordinate 10,757,110 of OX335641.1, read as the reverse complement.
ATCCTCATATCCATTTTCCTGTTAATCCCCGCCATAGGTGGTAGCTTTCATAAATAATTTTCGTCCGTGTCGCGACTGTAAATCCAGATAACTTGCAATCGATGCCATGGAGGACAAAGCGAGTATCAGCTTCCTCAGAGGTTCATTACATATTACTACCTGACGAACAGAAAACCCACCAGAGGTCAAAAGATCGCGGTTGGCGTCGGCACGGATACATTGAACTGGATGAAAAACACGGACATTTCATGGCAGCTTCGACCATATTTTCTTCCAATGCGATGGTACCAACCCAGGCGAGATTAACCCTACCACCTAGTAGGGAAACCTAGTTTTACATGGATTCCGAATCATTGAAAAGCTTTCATTCGTGACGAAATGCACTTATGCAACTCAGAAAGAGAGTTTTTTTATGTGACTGGACATGGATGGCTAATACCACAAGTTCTGTCATGGTATTAGCCCAACACACCACATGGGAACTAGGTGCCATGCCAGGACCTTCCTTATATTGCACGGCTACATTGAACTGGATGGAAAACACGGACAATTTTCATTGCCGCTTCGACCATCGTTCATCCAATGCGATGGTACCAACCCGGGCGGGATAAACCCTACCACCTAGTAAGTAAGGAAGGGGACCTACAGCTTAACGTGGAATCCGAACCACGGCCAGCCTCTCTCAACGGTCGAATGGTCACCCATCCAAGACCAGACCGGACCCAGCGTTGCTTAACTTCGGAGAGCGATCGCCGAAGTGTCGCGCCACTGGGCCACTGAGGCTGACTTATTTTTGAGCTTGCTCCAGTTTTAATCGACATCATATTGTAGCCGTCGAATAAGACATAAACACTAGACACTCCTTTTGCTAGAAATTTGCTGAGATCGCCAAAAGTCTTCACACCCTTGGATTTCCCAATAACCATGGACTAGTGCTTGTGCACCGGGTGGACTTACAGGAGCCGGCAGGATTTGGGAAACTTCCATCTTATATTTTTGACACAAGCTATCAGGGACCGACTTATATGGAGCCACCTACAGGCGCATAGTGTATCAACCCTGATCCATAGCTCAGCCTGGCTCATACTCAAACTATGCCCGGAACCACAAGACAGTTTCCCGCCAAATCATCCCAGTTCATTGATGCCAGTTACTCCTTGAATCATAAAAATAGTTACTCGCAATTCTTGCAGTATTTCACTCAAGTCCGCACTCAAACTAAGCACCAGAATGATGCAACAGGCCAAATTATGCAGACTCCACACATTCCGAGCACAGCATCAAAACAAACTATGCAAGATATTTCTAATGACGACTTCATCGTGGAAAACATCATTGAGCACTGGATTCAGCTGGTAATAGCACTGTGCAATAAAAATAAATAAAGAATTAAACTTTTAAAATATATTCCAATTGTAATAATTTGGATCCGATTGTGGTAATGTTTAATAAAAAAATACAATTGTTATGACGATGTTGTTTTTAGATAATTTTGTTGGACATGTAAAGTTACTACTATAATATCGCACTTGTGCCCCAAAATTATGGTCGCTCTGATAGATCAAGACGAGCTATGCCTTGCGAGTGCACACTGTTGCAGTATTATTTTATTACTGTATTAATTTTTAATTCCTATAGCACTTTATTACTACACATCTACATATAACCCGACCGTGGTCAGAGTCGCTCACTTCGATAATGACGTTTAACTAGGTGCCACACTCGTGTTGGGGTAAACTTACACAGGAGTATTAATTAGTCGCTGTTGATCATTTACAATTAATAGTTTAAAGTCAGCAAAATATTTGTGACTTTAAACAACAAAATTATTAGTAACTTTAAAAATATATATCACACGGCATACATACTGGCGATGCTAGATGAGTTGTTGGTTAAATATTTGCCATTTTATTGGGCAAAATAACATTAATTATATTAGGAACTTCATGTCTAAGTACTAAAACCAATAAAGTTTTTTTGCGGGTTCTTATGTTTTTTTTATGGAACTGGATATTGAGGGCTAATAACACACTACTTAGTGTCACTATTAACCCAACACACCGCATTCCCAGAGAAATGAGGTGTCATGCCAAGACCGTCGCTTTTTGTCAACTCGGATAAAATGAGCTGAATTAAAAACGCAATGTTTCATTACCACTTCGACAATTTTTCATCTGATGCGATGGTACTTACACGGGCGAACACAACCCTACCACCTATTCAGTAGAGAAGGGGGTCTACAGTTTGACATGGGTTCCCAACCATGGATTGACGCGCATTCTCAACGAGAATTCACATTTAAATCTCAGTTAGAAATGCCATAACCTCGGAATAGAACACACGGTCTTCGACACTAGAGACCAGATGTAAACCCACACGAGGCCGAGCAAATAAATAAACTTAGTTAATCCAGTTTCTTGGAAAACGGATAGCATTTGCTATTCAGCAGGACCATGCATCAAGCGTTCTGGGCAGTTTTCGGAAAACTTAGAATCAAAATTTGAATTTTTTATTTAGTTTAATTTTATTTCAATAGTGTTTGTTAATTTTTGAAAATAGTTAATTTGTAAAAAATGGTGTGGCTTAATTGTATTATATCACATGTATTTTAAAAATTAATTGTTAATCACTTTGTGATAATTAAACATTTTATTGAAAGATTGAAGATTTCATAATAAAATAATTCCAATATTCTTTATTGAAAATATGAAGGCTACTTGTAAATAAGTTATTCCTTATTTGTTCAATTAAAAAAATTCTAATGAAAAAAATATACATCATGTCAATGATAAAATCAATAATGAAAAAGTTCACAACAACCTATCACACAGTCACAGAGAAAAACAATAAAACAAAGATCAAGAAAGGAAAGCCTAAAATGAGCAAACAATGCTCAGACTAAAAAAATAATCAAATTGAATAGGGTTGTTCAAGCACAGGTTGTTGCACTGTTTTTCTTTCGACAAAAAATAATCAAATTGAATAGGGTTGTTCAAGCACAGGTTGTTGCACTGTTTTTCTTTTGAAAAAAAAATAATCAAATTGAATAGGGTTGTTCAAGCACAGGTTGTTGCAGTGTTTTTAGTTTCGTTTTGGTGGTTTAGTCAACAGTTGGCGCCACAATCGGTCATCCTCGACCTAAAAATTACTCATGCAATTTTTTTTAAACATCATAAGCTAAGATACAACACTATAATATAACTCGAACCAAATTCTTCGATAAATTAGATTATGAAAGTGAGGTCAATTAATGATATGTACAGTTTATATCACAAAAAAAAGATTCAGACGAATTTAGAAACTTCCTCCTTTTTTTGAAGTCGGTTTAAAAAGTCGAGGTTCCTATTGGCAGTTTTTATTTGATTATGTACATATGCAAGATAACCAAAGCAATTCATGATGACAATGCTATGCATAAAAAACTTTAAAAGTATGAAAATGTAAATAAATTAGACTTCCAAACTGTTACTGAAAGAGTGTGCTGATTATATTTAAGGGATTTGCCAAACACCATATCCAGAATATTCAAATGAGTGGAGTTAATAATTGCATTATGCCGGCACTCGTGTCAGACCGGATGCACATATCCATCCATCTCAACATCACGCAACTGTGGACTTGTTGAGACTCTGGAACATTCCAGCGGCCCCACTTTCCAGGATCCACTGTCCCATCAGAAGGAGACGAATAAGATCGGTCGGACTTTCAGGGAAGCCCGCCGGCGGTAAAACTGTCTAGGATGCACCAAAAGTCTCTCCAGTTTTGACATGCAGGTGCTGCTGTGAACCCGCTCGCCGAATACGACGCGTGAACCACTGTACTGAAAAAGATGCGTTACTCGACCTAACATCACGCAACCATGTACTTGCTGAAGCGCCTGCAAGCGCGTGCGCTGTTGGGCTCTGAGACCGGCGAGTTACTCGACCCAACATCACGCTGAGGCTCTTGCACCTGCCAGCGGCTACACTGTACAGGATCCACTGCTCGGACACACAAGTGCTGCCGTCGATCCGCTCGCCGACCACGACACGTGCGCCGTAGGGCTCCAGGACGGGTGCCTTACTCGACCCAACATCACGCAACCATGTACTTGCTGAGGCTCTTGCACCTGCCAGCGGCTACGCTGTACAGGATCCACTGCTCGGACACACAAGTGCTGCCGTCGATCCGCTCGCCGACCACGACACGTGCGCCGTAGGGCTCCAGGACGGGTGCCTTACTCGACCCAACATCACGCAACCATGTACTTGCTGAGGCTCTTGCACCTGCCAGCGGCTACGCTGTACAGGATCCACTGCTCGGACACACAAGTGCTGCCGTCGATCCGCTCGCCGACCACGACACGTGCGCCGTAGGGCTCCGGTACGGGCGCCTTACTCGACCCAACATCACGCAACCATGTACTTGCTGAGGCTCTTGCACCTGCCAGCGGCTATGCTGTCCAAGATCCACTGCTCGGACACACAAGTGCAGCCGTCGATCCGCTCGCCGACCACAACCCGTGCGCCGTTGGGCTCCGAGACGGGCGCGCCCCCACACAGGGAGACGAGCGCGCGCAGGTCGCGGCGTGTGACGCAGCGCGCGCTCACGTATACGCCCCCGACACGACGGAAGATGTCCAGGCGGTAGTCGCTGCCCAGCGCCTGACGTTCGATTCGACACTTCTGAAAAACATAGATTTTTAGAAGTTAATAAAGATTGATTCGTTTTATTCTTTAGTTGGTATATGGTGTACAGCAACATTGCAAAACATATATAGTACCAGTACAATCAAATAAAAAAATGCACAATATTGATCACTTTGGTATGTTAATCATGCGCACAGTAGCACAGTGGCAGCAAAGAATATCTATTATAGCCGGGGGCAGAAGCTACACTCTCCTGACGGGGTGAGAATGGTTGCGCGATACGTGCTCGTAGACACGCATGTAGCCTTGGTTGTAGACATGGTTGCCTTTACCAGTCGAAGAGAACCATCAAAGAAATCATAACACGGAAAAGAGAGAGGCGCGCATCTCAACTCCTTAAATTTATTTCGATTACATAGAATTGACACAAAGAGAGTCTTTGTAAAGAACTAAAATGACATAATGTTGAGTGACAACCGAAAGGTTATTTTAGTTGAGATTACTAAGCAGAAATTATTGAAATGTTATTAGGCATTTAATTGTAAAATGTTTGACATATTTACCTATTCTAAAATACCAAGTGTAAATTGTGAAGGATTTTTCGGTAATTTGTGCTGGATTCATACTAGATTATTCGACTTTGAGCTTCCACATGTCGGTACTATGCATTTACCAACCATCTTCGATTTACTCGGAACTCAGCTTGAATTATTGCATTCACGCACGGCTAGCAGAGGCTTTTGATTTCTAGATAAGTTCTGTCGCCCGGGCGCCATTCCTACAATACCTCTCTTCCCTGCCCTCAGGCGCAGCGGTGACTCACATACACATGTGCATTGGTTTCGTGTAAGGTTTATTTTTGTGTTGGCATACAATTGCATGAATAGACAAAAACTACTATGCATAATTATTAAAAAGAATGCAATAAACATTCAGACAAGCAGACATACAACATATAAAAAATATCTAGGGCTTAGTAAGTTAGTTACTTAGTAAGTTGGGCAAATGTTTATATAATGTGACTATGTTAGCCATCCCAGATCGGCCCAGAAGTCCAGCAGGTTTTTATAAATTCCCGCAGGCCTCTGGTTGGGATCCCGGTGCTCCCAGGGTCCGTGCCCGTTGATCGGCCACACTCCTGCGCTCCAACAGTCCATGGGCAGTTGTCTCTGTTGCCTCCATTATGGAGGTGCTTATTGAGTGGGCAGTGTCCCGTTATTGTTCCCACTATTGTACATAGATCAGTACTTTTTAGATGCAATCATTTATGCGTGATGCGCTAAAATGAGGGAGGGGATGACCTCTCAGAATTGCGTCTCCATTGCGTAGCATACAAGAGAAGACATACATATTAATGAACTAGCCCTTGCGCTAATAAACCCTTCTACAGGGAAGGATCGACTCATGCGTCCTAGAGCATTGGAACTTGACAATAGACTGGGTAGTACGAATATATGGACAATCTTTGATGAAAGTTTATTCTCACAAGCCACAAAATACATCGAAAACACCTGTTCATAATGTATACTGACCGCATGGTAGAAAAATCACAAAAAAAAATTTGGACCGACGCACTGTCTGACTACAAAAATCCCTGGTTTTTATGGCTTCCAGCTTATTTCTAAAGGAAACTTGCCAGAGCCCAGCCGTGTTATCGATACAGTAAATGCCGTGGTTTTGATACATCAAGTTGCACGCTTCTATGTCCAGTTCACATTTGCTCACATGCAGAGGTTAAATTTCTTTTTCAAACAGACCTGGACAGCAGGTGAGAACTTCGTGCTCGTAGTCGTGCTCGGCGAGCCAGTGGCCAGCTCGCATGGACTCCTCCGCCCAGCGCTTGTCCAGCAGCCAGCAGCCGCGTGACAACCCTGATTTTTTTAAAGTAATGTTTCTGATAACCATATTTTGTTTATGGTTATTAAAGTACCTATGTTCACATCCCGAAGACTAAATTTGAGATAGAATGTAGTTCAAATAAAAATAAAAATAGACCTCTATGAATTGATTTAAGATTTGTATGTAAAGATTTACTGGAAATTATAAGGGAGAACAAGAGTGGGGAACGAAAATCATTCATATAACGGCAGCACACTCATTAAGTAAGAATAAAACTTTCATAATAAAAATTCATATCTTGAAAACTAGTAAAGCTAGGACCATTTTTCTTTTTGTAATATGTTTATTACATTATGCAGGGTGTATTATGGCCATGGGTCATAAAGCAAACCAGGTACTCCTTGGCCTATTTGGAGCAAAAAAAGTAAGTGACGTTTTGTTCTACAGAGAACTTTTTTCCATACTAAACTAAATTAAAGCTCTACATTGACAAAATGCTCCTGGGTGAACGGACTAATGAAACGAACAATGGCGCAACTACTTCAAACCCGAGGAAGCACTTCCTATCTAACAGAGTTGTTGACACTTGGAACAAATTGCGAGAAGAAGTGATAAGTGCTAACTGAGTGAGCAGTTTTAAAAAATACTGGAGAAATATCAAAAACGAAAAACAACAAATAAAAACTAAACTTAAAAAAAAATTACTTCCAAAAGTATGAAAACAGTGCACTCAATAATTAAAACACACGCATTAGCTTGTAGCTGCTAGTGTATATAAGATATAATAATAATAATAATCCAACCACCAAAGTCCAACCAGATCTTCCTCGTAGACATAACAATACCACATTTTTTTTTTTTTTTTTTTTTTTTTTTTTTTTTTTTCGTGTAACATCTGCAATCAGTCCTCAGACTATAATCAGATTTGTTTTGAGGTATAAGGTCGTGAAGAGTGTGCCCCCCACTGGGAGCAGCTACTCTCTATAGTTGTGAAGCTACTGCCGATTTTGTAGCTCCAGGATGTTGTGTCGTTTGAGCCTTTTGGGGTAGCCTTGGTGCGTCAGCTGAGCTGCCAGGACGTTGGGGTGATTATTCAGTCTTTTCTGATATGTGCTTGCAGTTGACCGAATTTCCTCTTTAACAGTCTTAATTTGCAAATGTTCGTGGATCTCACTGTTGGTGACAAACCACGGAACATTTGCTATGGATCGAAGGATTATGTTTTGCAGTCGTTGCAGCATAGCAATGTTGGAGTTACTGGCGCTTCCCCAAAGTTGTACACCGTACATCCACGCGGGTTTTAAAATACTTTGGTATATGAGCAGCTTGTTGTCTGTCGACAGTTTGCTGTTTCGTCCAAGCAGCCAGTGTAGGGTTCTGTAGCGTATATTCAGTTCTTCTCTCTTAGCCTTGATGTGAGCTTTCCATGTTAGTCGACGGTCGAGGTGTAGGCCTAGGTACTTCACACTGTCGCTGTGGGGTAGCAAAGTATTTTCAAGGCATACTGGTGGACAGTTTCCTTTTCTGAGAGAAAACGTAACATGGACTGATTTGGTGGCACTAGCTTTTATTTTCCATGTTTGTAACCACTTTGTTATTTCGTCCAGTCCGTTTTGCAGTGTTTTTGAAGCAATTTTGGGATCTTTGTTGCTGGCAAGTATGGCTGTGTCATCAGCGAATGTTGCAGTAGTGACGTCTGGCATTACTGGGAGATCTGCAGTGTAGATCGTGTACAGTATTGGTCCTAGAACCGATCCCTGGGGTACTCCTGCCTTGATTTCGTGGAATGGAGATGTTGCTCCTGATTCCTTAACTTGGAACAGTCTCCCTGTGAGGTAGGATTGGAATATTTGAAAGTAACTGTGCGGTAGGTTTTGCTTAATTTTGCAGAGAAGTCCTTTGTGCCATACTTTATCAAAGGCCTGTTGAATATCAAGGAAGACTGAGGAACAGTATTCCTTTTGTTCCAGCGTTTTTCTTATCGTGTTACACACCCTGTGGACCTGTTCGACTGTTGAGTGGTTTTGCCTGAACCCAAACTGGTGGCTAGGAATAGTCTTATTCGCAGTCAAGACGGGCAGGATTCGGTGCAAAAGGGTTTTTTCGAACAACTTTGATAGAATTGGTAACAAGCTGATTGGTCTATAGGATGTTACAATGTTTGCGGGTTTTCCAGTTTTATGTATCATGATGATCTGAGATACTTTCCACAAGTCGGGAAAGTGTTGCACCCTTAGGATACCATTAAACAGACTCGTTAGATAGACAACGGCTTTTTTAGGAAGTTCTTTCAATACCTCCTTAGTAATAAGATCAAAGCCTGGCGCTTTTTTGTCCTTGAGTTCCCTAATTAGCTTCTTGACCTCTTGTGGCGTGACTGGTTTTGGTGGTAGACACAACTGGTAATCTTGGTTTAAAATAGTGTCAACCATTCTTTCAGGTTCACAGTCATCAGAATCGTGGGGCGTAAATACTTTCGACAGATGATTGGCGAAAGTATGAGCCTTCTCTTGTGCTGTCCTGGCCCAATCATTGAAGTTCGTTTTTATGGGAGGTTTTGCTTCCTGTGGTCTGTCATACGACTTTGTCAATTTCCACAAAGAGTAGTTTGTTGACGCATTAGCAGTGAGGGATTCAAGCTTTGATTCCAGGGTAGCATTTTGCCATTCCTTTATGAGATCCTTTAATTCTTTTATAGCCTTGTTAAGTGCGGCTTTGTCTGTTCTATGTCTGCTTTGATGCCATATGCGACGAAGCCTGCGCTTTTCCAATATTTTATTCCGAATATTTAGGGGGTAGGTTAGAGTCTGTTGTTTGGGTTCCAAATCTGGTGTATTTTTCCAACAAGCTTCTTGTATAAGTGTTGTTATATATTTTGATGCATCTTCAATATCCTCTGCACTCTTTAGTGGGACCTTTAGATTAATGTTGTTATCGATAAAGTCGCGAAATGAGATCCAGTCTGTGTATTTATTGTAAAGTGTTTCTGGCTTGTCATAGTCAATAAGAAGTGTACTAATGGATAAGATTACTGGAGTGTGATCGGATGAGCTATCAAGGTTTGTTTCCGGCTTGAAATAATGCTTTGACATTCCCTTGATGATGAAGAAGTCCAACAGATCTGGAATTTTATTTGTATCTGTTGGCCAGTAGGTTGGCTCTGAGGTAGATATTGGAGTGAGATTGTTTAGATCTAGGCTCTTCTTTAACTGTCTACCCCTAGTACTGGTAAGTCTAGATCCCCAATGGATGTGTTTGGAGTTCCAATCCCCACCGGCAATAAATCTTCCACCAAGTGTTTTGAAGAATCGGGTAAACATGGACTCGTCTATTTTATGTTTTGGTGGACAATATACAGCTGAAACATTAAAGTATCCACATTTGTCTTCCACAGCGATCGAGGTAGCTTGTATGTAATCTGTCCTAAACTCAGGTAGTGAATGGTGTTTAATATTTTTGCGGATTATGATTGCTGTTCCTGCATGACCAGTGCCATCGGGGTGGTTTGTCAAGTAGGTCTGATACCCATGGAACCTAACTCTGCTTGCGCTGGTGCAATGTGCTTCCGAAATTAAAACAATATCAAGGTTGTGGTGTCTCATTAGCAGTTCGATCTCGTCCTTGTTCGGGGCTAGTCCATTAATGTTCCAAGTTGCTATACGTGCATTCATCATTTGGACAGTTTGTCAACTAGTACTGTTATGAGACTCATCAGGGTACTCATTTGTTGTAAGATTAAATCGAATTTTTCAGATTGTTTGTGAAGCAATTTCTCTATCATTTGATTGGTTGTTTGTGGTTCAGCATCAGTTGCATCTGTAGCATTGTTTTGTGATCTTAGGGTTTCGGAATATGTTTTTTTGAGGGGGGGTTTATTGGGTTCGAACATGTCTTTGGTAACAATCTGGTCAGTGGTTTGAATAGGCCTATTTTCTGAGGATTTTTTTAAGATATTCATACTCTTTGGCAGTGCTGGCTTTGTTGCCCGTCTTGCGAGGATTTCCTTGTACACTTCACACCCCTTGTAATTGGCGGGATGGGGTCCGTTGCATAGGGCACACTCGGCTGGCGTGTTGCGGTCTTGTTTTGTGCAATCAGAGGTTTTGTGTGATTGTGTGCATTTAACACAACGATAAGGCCTCATACAATAGTTTTTGGAGTGTCCATATTGTTGGCATCTGTGGCATTGGACAATGGATGTTCTCTTGTTCGGGTCCTCTATGACAACAGCTTGGTGGTAAATGTATTTAATATTTTTGGTTTCCTTGTTGTTTGGACCTGGTTTGAGGTTAACAAAAAAGGTTGAGGTTGGCTTCTTATCTGGACCATATCTGGAATTGATTATTTCCCCTGTGACTATGTTTCCAGAGCGCTCAATCTCGTCTTTAATTGCATCAATCGGGGTTGTGTGATGTAGATTTCTAATCACAATCCTGAAGGCTCTTTTATCCTTCCTGTTGAACGTGTGCCCTATGAGACCATTTTCACGTACCAATGTAAGCAGTGTTTTATATACTTCAACATTTTCACTACTGATTCTTAGCTGGTTTTTGTTGACAATCTTGTATGTGAACTGGCCCCTTGAGGCTGCGGTCTCTAGTAGTTCAGTTAATTTGTTCACATCTTCTATACCATACAAAACAATTGGTGGGGGTTTGTTCTGCTTTATAACTACTACAGGTTCATTGGTTTTATCAGTCCGATCTATGGGTAGAACACTATATCTGTTCGAAGTTATGACTCCCTCCGGGGGCGGGCTCTCTGACGTTTTGCGCCTTTTAGGATAGACATAACAATACCACATGACGAAAACCTCGACAGGGCCGAAAATGAGAAACTTATGAAATATTTAGACCTGGCCCACGAGGTTACCGCCATGTGGCGTGCACGGAAAACCACCATCGTGCCAATTGTTATGTCTACGAACGGCGTAGTCCCAAAAAATTTGGCCAAAAATTTAGAAAAATTAGACATCGATATTGGGCTCCGATTTCAGATGCAGAAAGCGGTTCTACTCTCGAACACGAGAATCGTTCGGCGGTTTCTGTCTCTGTAGCTCGGAGAAGCCTTATAGGATTTGTCCCAGGTGGGACCTCCCTAAGGCTAAATTCAGTTTTAGGTTTATATTTTTTAAGACTTCTTTTTTTGTATTTTTGTACTAAATAATATAAACCTAAGATTTGTTATATTAATACTAGCTGCGGTACCCGGCTCCGCTCGGGTTAGCGTCGGCTAAATTATTTCATGGATAAAAAGTATCCGACATGGCTGATCCAAAATAGGGTCAAACTGGTCCAGAACAATGTATCCATCTAACAAATTTAATCAAGATCGTTCGAGATGAAATAGCATGATTTAATGAGAAACATCCAATAATTACCATTTAGAGCTTCGTTGACATTTGGTGGCTATTTAAAAAAAAGCATTTGCCGCCAGAACCTTTCTGCACTTGCACTGCAACATTGTTTACCTAGTAAGTAAGTAACGTGTAATGTAGGTAAGTTTTGCGTGGACTCCAACCCACAGCCAGGCTCAACATCGAAAACAGTAACCCATCTCGAACCTGACAGCTCCCAGAGATCCTATACATTGATAAAATACGCACATAAATCGGGTTAGTGGTTCGCAAGTTATAAGAATTTAACACTCACTACTCACCCTTCAGGTAATGAAGCGTTATATTATGTAGCCTATAAGTTTTGAGTAGAATCAGGCTAGACATAGATACAATCCGCATCTAAATCGAGTAATTGGTTCTCAAGGATTTTGCCAAGTAGTCCTAAAGTTGCGGGAAATACCAAGCTGTACCCTCCCCCCGCCCTCCCCGCACCCGCCCCCGTCGGACCGCCCGCCCCGCCCCCGGCCCCGCTCCCGCCACCGCCCCCGGCCCCGCTCCCGCCGATGTGAAGTAGCGCTACCGGCATCGTTTTCGCAGCCCCGTGAAAGTTCTAAAGCCCATGGGCACAATATGTTTATAAATTGTAGCCTATGTGTTATTCTGATGTATAAGCTATATTATTGTAAAGTTTCATTAAAATCCATTCAGTAGTTTTTACGTGAAAGAGTAACAAACATCCATCCATCCATCCATCCATCCATTATTACAAACATTCCCCTTTATAATATTTATTAGATATACTGTGAATAATAATAAAAATATTTGATTCTGAGCCATTGTATGCAGGTGTATACAATGGCTCAGTTCGATATTCCTGACCGAACCTCGGACACCCAAGGAGCCCATTCAGGTCGAGTTCGGCGATAAATATCAACTCACTTTTAAAAATACTTAATGTTTCCGCACTTCTTGATCGTCATTTTAGTTTGGTAAAAATCTTGTTTGTCGCATAAATATGTTGAAAGGTTCTGTTATTTAAATAATAATTTTGTTTCCCGAACTCGAACTCACTCTTACCTGAATGGGCCCCCTGTACTTCTAGGTGACTTTCAATAGTTAAACACTTACCTTTGAGCAGGTTGATGGTGCGTACGGGACCTCCTGAGACGACGTGCGTGGTGTTTGCGCCCACGACCGCCTTGAACGTGAACCCACCGAGGCGGTCCACGCATTCCTTTAGATAGCGGTTCTCGCTCTGGTGAAGGAATGTGGAAACCTGTCGCAACATGCATACAGCTTTACAAACTGCCCTTTTCAATAATTTAATACGTTCATACGGGGATGTGCGGTGGTTCACTCGTGGCTGGTAACTTGCTGTAAAATGCGGGGCAGCGCACGCCACCAGTGTTGTTGCGTTCACTAGCGATTCAACTTTCATGTTATGGGTCCCCCATCTCAAATTACATATGATTTTTTTATTGTAATAAAATAATTTGTGCCTTATAGTGGGCATATAGGGTAAAAAGTGTTTCCGGTATGAACATGTTAATTATGATTATGGACATAGATAGATTTCACTCCTACTGTCATGATATTAGGCAAAACAAAACATTTTCGAAGCAATTAGGTTCCATGCCAGGACCTTCCCTTTATAACCACGACGGCGACATGGATTTTTTTTAATAGCGGACTCAACCATATCTTTCCCCCAATGCGATGGTACCTACCATGATGATTTGATCCTTCCACCTAGTAAATAGAAAAGGAGACCTACAGTTTTGTATATGTTGGTTCCAAACCATTAATTGACCCGCATTCTCAACTAATATGTACATCTCAATCTCCAAGCCACGGGCAACAGAAAATATTTTTTTTTACAATTTCAATGTTTGTCTCAAAATTGCTTTCAAAATTGTTTATTGAGATGCAAACCCTGATCAGAATGGTTATTGTTTTGGTTCCATTTGAAACCACTGAATATGGTTAAACTTGAGGATCATGAAAATGAATGCACCAGTATTAAGAATAGCAACAAAAATTAATGTTGTAGCATAGGCCCTGATTACTTAGCTTGATAAAACGATATAAAATGATAAAACCTATTTTAAAACAATTCTTAATTGTGACAATGTTATAAAATGTATCAGTGAAACAACATTCTAATTGACAGATTTATGCATGTACAATCGGCCATGACACACTCTTTGAATGTACAAACGGCCGTAACCGCTACACATCAGAATTTGACCCACATATATTTTCCTTACAGATGCCAATGCCTTCTGTGTGCGTTTACAAAGATGCTCTCAAATATGTGTATTGCTTGTAATCTATAACATTTTATAGGGAAAAAAGAAATTAGATACTCGAAAATTATAACATATTTTCTTTATCTCGGGTTCGAGTTAATTTTCTATGAGTACACTTTCTTAAATATTGCTCAGCCCTTAGGCTGTTTAGCATGATGGTATGTATCTTATAGTGAGCCCGAGATTTACTCTTTACATTGGTGCAAGTCACATGTTAATCTGTTCTGTGGTTACGGAGATTACCCCGAACATGTTTTATATAAGTAGAGAAAATAATGGCGCAAAATCTCGTCGAGTGAGCTCCATGACTGTAAGCATATTCCCACCTGATTCTCTCAGAAAAATACAAAAAAATAATTATTATTCAAATTCAGAAGTGTTCCATTTTCAAATTTATCAGTAAAAAACCAATCTTTACGAAAATGTAGAACTTGCCAGTGTCAAGCAAATGTGTAAAGATTATCTCATTTCTTTTGGCATGACCCACGTAATACTAATAAATACACTTACCAAAGAAGGGTTCTGGATTTCTTTAGAATAATTGAAATCAAGCTTCTTGCAACTCCTCGGTTGGCTTGCCTTTAAAATCTGATTTTCTTGTCTTCGTGCGATTTTATTAGCTTTCATAAAAAAATCCCGATCTTCCTTAGTCATTTTCTTCTTTTTCTCCTTTATAAGTCTTCTCTTTTTTTCTTTCGTCCGTTTCTTTTCAGTCTCACTCTGGATCTGCGTCACTTTCACAATCTCCTCCACTCGTTCTCTTCTTTCTATACTGCTGTTGGGGCTCTCACACTCTGAATCCGTACTTTCATAATTATTTTCTTTTCCATTAACGTTTCTTCGCGCATTTTGATCTTGGGACTGTACTTTCTTTTTTCTTACTATTTTTGGTTTTCCAGGAATTTGATAAGGATTTATACCTGTGATCGTTGAACCACTAGAAGATTCGGAGCTATCTAATAAAGTGCTCACCCCTAGTGATGTATCATCAAGGCGATTATGCGTGAACAGTTTTCTCTTCGTTTTTGCATCGAGCTTATTGGAGCCTCCATTTTCAATTGTTCTATATCTGCCTGAACCGAACAACCTTCGTTTGTTTGGTATCTTATCTTTGGTCTTTTGGATACCAGCTGTTGGTTTTTGGCTCTTTAAGTCAAGTTTTTTCGTTTTTCCTTTCTGTTGCTTGGATGTTTTATTGCCAGAATCGTCAGTGGATACCCGAAGGACGATAGCGCTCTCAGAGGAGTCACTCTGAGCAGAAGATCTGGTGACCCGCTGGTCTTGAAGCCGAGGCAGGTTAGTCGTGCGCCGCGTAGCTCGCTTTACGAGCTTGTCACGTTCCTCACTGTCTAGTCCCTAGAATTAGAGCATAATTTACATCGTAACATTTAATTAAATAGTTTTTTATTTGCAGACTCCTGTCTTTGCACGTCACTCTAGAACACCGCAGCAATCCTGATAACGCCTCTGTCGATGGAGGCGAACCATCCGAGCGGCGAGGGAATCCGTATGTATGCAAAAAAATTATACAGCAACTCTCTAAACCTAAGAACCAAGGTAATGAAATAGTTAATAAAAATTTTCAAAATGCAATGGCTACACAGAGTTTTGGTTATGGATGTTTTGTCCAACGTTTTGGTCTGGCAGTCTTCAGGGAAAGCTTCTGCGAGCGGTTGAGCATGTTTGAAAGTGAACTGCAGGGAAGTACCTAGATGAACTACATGAGTCAGACCCAGCCCAAATTTTTTTTATCATACGGAGCTGGATATGGGTGTCAATATTATACAAACTGTCATAATATTAGCCATCAAACTATATGCTCGAATTTTCCTTCATTCTTTGACTTTATTTGAGCATGGCGACATTGAATTGAATGGAACAACAGAAAATTTTTCATTGTTCGCTTCCACCTTTTTTTTAATGCAAATTTTCAAACCAAGTAAGTGACCTGAACTAAAAAACACTGTTCAATATCAGATAAGAAAGAAAGAAGAGCACAACCTAGGTTTCGAACTCCGGGTCTTCTACACAAGAAACCGCAGATGTTACCTCTAGGCTACGCGCTGCTCTTGGAGGTAAGTGCGAGAAACCGATTATCTAAATACCCTTGGAAAATTTTAACAATTATAAATTTTCAGGTTACAGGTAATATTGAGAAAATAAGACAGAGGGCCGTACAAGTAATCATGTCAGGATTCCATTTTTCCTGTTCAGGGGCTGAACAGGCGTAAAAAATATAAAATAAGTGAGGTAGTTCGATTGCTACTGAGATTGATCCAGAATTGATCGAATTTGCTAACGTATTTCATAACACTTTACGCACAGATCTGAAACCCTAAAAACAAAAATATTCACTCTACTATCAACAAGACTTTCTTAATAATTCTAAGCAAAGCAAAAGGTTATACAAAACAATACCTCCATAAATCTTCTGAAGGTGCGTGGCGAAGTGTAATCACTGTGCTCCGGCACTGGGAACATATCTTCCGAAATTTTCTTACGGGCATTTTTGCACGCCTCAATCCACAAAACCGACACTAAATGCACTTTCAACAGTTTCGCCCGCTTGAACGTATCCAGCGTTCCACGCTTGAAGATCACATGCGTCACAACTGGTGTGAACGTTTCCTTTACTGTCGCTCCCAAATTCTGCAAGATGGCCGTCAGGGCTACCGATTTGGGTACATTATTGATTTCGATATAAGCGACCACTCCACGGAGAACATCTGACAGATGGCTCTCAGGAGAATCGTTGGATATGATGGTGTCATTTTTGAGGGCCTCCCATTCATCTCGGATCTTCTTTCTTGCAGTTTTGACTGCAATCGTCTTGCTTACTTTTGATGCACTCTGTGGCTGAAAAGAATAGTTAGATGATACATTTTTTTTTACTATTTGACATCAAATATGCAAATAAGAAAAACATTTTTAACAAAAATTCAATAGAAAATGTGAGCTTCCGAGTTAAGAATTGGACATTGCAAACCAAGCCCGTTTACTTATTACACGATAATATTAGGTTGGGGAAAAAGTTTCTTCGCATTTTTTAAGAAAATTCAAAACATTTTTTAATATGGTTTATTTACATTTAACTAAAGTATGTAGGTACCATTTTGTTCGATAACTTTTTGCCATCTTGTAGGTAGGGACATGATCCCATTGCTATAGAAATATTGGGACTTCTGATCAATATACCGCGACAAGTGGTTTTGGCAGTCCTCTCTTGATGTTAACCTGACACTGCCTAAAGAATTCTGAAGAGACCTAAACAGGTGGAAATCTGAAGGTGCAAGGTCAGGACTATACGGCGGATGCATTAACACCTCCCAGCCAAACTCTCTTAGTTTTTGCTGAGTGGCTAAAGATGTGTGAGGTCTAGCGTTATCATGATGAAAAACCACACCCCTTCTGTTGATGAATTCCGGCCGCTTTCTCTCAACTTCTTGCTTTAATCTCATCAGTTGTTCGCAGTAGAGTTCAGAATCGATGGTCCTGCCTGGTGGTAACAGCTCATAATGAATAATGCCCTTCCAATCCCACCACACACACAGCATCACCTTGTTGCGAGTTAACCCGGGTTTCGCCACAGTCTGTGAAGCTTGACCGGCCTTTGACCACGACCTTTTTCGCACGTTCTTGTCGTACGTGATCCACTTTTCATCACCAGTTATCAGCTTCTTCAAAAATGGTTCGGTTTCATTACGTCGTAATAAAGAATCACAAATGAGTACACGGTTCATTAGGTTTCTTTCAGTGAGCTCGTGAGGTACCCAAATATCTTTTCATCTAAGCAAATATCGAGCTTTTTTGTGTACCCAGTTTTTTTCAAATGCGCCAAAACTGTTTTGTGGTCAATTCCTAGTTCTTCAGCTACGTCGTAACTACTGATATGCCGATCTTGCTCCACTTTTTCAAAAATGGCATCCATTTTATCCGTAATAGGGCGACCAGAGCGACGTGCATCTTTGACATCAAAATTTCCGGATTGAAAACGCTTAAACCAAAGAACCCCGCACAAATCGTATGGGAATTGGCTCCCGGTCAAATTGGCTGAAATTTGGATATGTTGTTCGTTTCGGCATCCTGAACAAAAGTCTCAATGGGCACAAAGCCCAATTTTGCTTATTTTGGCCGCTACGGGGCTCCAAAGCTCCACGGGTTGACCATTATTTACTACTCAAAACGGCGATCTCCTGGCAGTTTAGTATTTTCTACGCTGAGGAAAAAGTACCCTCTCATGTTTTCGGGGGGGCTAAATTCAAATCCAATGTCAATATGACAATATTGACAGTTGACAGCTGTCAATTAGTTGTCAACTAGCTGTCAAACAGCGAGAAATAAACAAAATCGATAAAATCCACATGTGAATGTAGGTTTTTGAGGTTGCTGAGTTCAAAACTGATGGCCAAAAGACAATAATGACAGTTGACAGCTGTCAACTGTCAATATCGTCTTTTGGCCACCAGTTTTCGACTCAGCAAGCTCAAAAACATATATTTACATATGGGTTTCATCCACTTTAGCTGTCAAATGCTGTTTGACAGTTAGTTGACAACTGTCAACTGTCTATATCATCTTTTGGACATCAGTTTTGAACTCAGAAAGCTCAAAAACGTATATTGACATGTGGGTTGCATCCATTTTGGTTGTAAAATGCTGTTTGACAGTTAGTTGACAGCTGTCAACTGTCATTATTGTCTTTTGGCCATCAGTTTTGAACTCAGCAACCTCAAAAACCTACATTCACATGTGGATTTTATCGATTTTGTTTATTTCTCGCTGTTTGACAGCTAGTTGACAACTAATTGACAGCTGTCAACTGTCAATATTGTCATATTGACATTGGATTTGAATTTAGCCCCCCCAAAAACATGAGAGGGTACTTTTTCCTCAGCGTAGCAAATACTAAACTGCCAGGAGATCGCCGTTTTGAGTAGTAAATAATGGTCAACCCGTGGAGCTTTGGAGCCCCGTAGCGGCCAAAATAAGCAAAATTGGGCTTTGTGCCCATTGAGACTTTTGTTCAGGATGCCGAAACGAACAACATATCCAAATTTCAGCCAATTTGACCAGGAGCCAATTCCCATACGATTTGTGCGGGGTTCTTTGTGCTACTCTCACAGACACTGCACTAGGTCCATAAACATCGCAAATTTTTTTCGCGGCTTGCGTTGCATTTTTACCTTTTTTGTAGTAAAATTTTAAAATGTATCGAATTTCTTCATTAGATTCACTCATTTTGACAGTACGAAAAACAAATGAGAATCACACATTTTCCTAATTTGAATTTGGAATTATGTTCTTTAAAATTTAAACTTTCAATGATACCAAAACCAGCCAGATACAAATAGTATAGCCAAAGAGATTTTATTACAAGTTCATACATACTATAATGCGAAAAGACTTTTTCCCCGACCTATTATAACACCACTTTCCTGCAATGCAATGGTCACAGCATTTTTAGTATACTAACTAATACAACATTGGATGGTATTTTAAGACAAAGGAATTGTTTTTCATTTCAGGGAACTCTATTTAATAAATTCCTAAGACAATATTGATTTATTGTTTGATAAAAATACATCTTTAAATTCAATTAACATATGAAAACCAATATCTTAACGTTGAAGTGTTTAATAAGATATCGTTACGTAGGGTCCATAATTTTTTTTTGTAAATCTAAATATACTATTCCGTACTAAGCAAGTACATCGCTTATTCCAAGGAATGTGACATATATATATGTATGTATAATCGACCATGAAGCAAGGACACATTAATTAATTTTTAAAAAAATCCTGTAAAAAGAACTACGTTACGAATATACTGCAAGGCTGGACCCGAGCCAGCAAAACGGTCGAAAATACATGCATACATGTCAAATTCCGTGGAACATTTTTTTTTTATTTGGGTAGAAATATGGAATAAAATAAACGTATTGAAAATATATTTTACACAAATGAAAAAATCCGTAGACTCATGCTGAGATCCATAGACATTACTTATGCTTGGCTTAGGATGGTAGCTTAGTATGGCTTCAGACTCTCGAATTTGACTTAAGTAAATATACTTTTTCGTACTAAGCAGGTACGTCGCTTATTCCAAGGAATGTGACATGCATGTATGTATCTGCAACGCAGATGAAGGGTTAAATAAATGTATGTAGGTATAATCTTAAACACTGTGTTAGTAGGAGGCATTCATTACGGGAGGAGGGACATTAGGAGAATTTCAAATTATGGGTATACAGCCGGTGGCAAAATTGGTAGACGCAATACCCGCGAATGGTATGTTTTGCTGGTTCGGGTCCAGCCTTGCAGTATATTCGAAAAGTAGTTCTGTTTACTGGGCTCTTTCTTTAATTAATGTGTCCTTGCTTCACGGTCGATTATACATACATACATGTCACATTTCTCAAATTTGACATTCGTTCCATACATTTTATGTCAAAACTGACAGTCGAAAGACATTTTTTTTTTTTTTATGTGACTGGACATGGGTGGCTAATACCACAAGTTCTGTCATGGTATTAGCCCAACACACCACATGGGAACTAGGTGCCATGCCAGGACCTTCCTTATATTGCACGGCTACATTGAACTGGATGGAAAACACGGACAATTTTCATTGCCGCTTCGACCATCGTTCATCCAATGCGATGGTACCAACCCGGGCGGGATAAACCCTACCACCTAGTAAGTAAGGAAGGGGACCTACAGCTTAACGTGGAATCCGAACCACGGCCAGCCTCTCTCAACGGTCGAATGGTCACCCATCCAAGACCAGACCGGACCCAGCGTTGCTTAACTTCGGAGAGCGATCGCCGAAGTGTCGCGCCACTGGGCCACCGAGGCTGACATACTTTGGCTAGGCCAAGTATGAGTAATATCTATGAATCTCAGCATATTTGTATTCCTCAAATGCACTGTTTAATGCTGTAACTGAGCTAAATAGGTTATCAAAGTTATTTAGTGATGAGTAATGCGTAACTTGTAATTGGTCTACTCAAGCTATGTGTTTCGGCTCCTACATTGGTAAGACAAAAAAAATTATGTTTTCTTTGCTTTCCTTTACAACTAAACTAAATGAAGGTGTTTTTTTTTTTTTATGTGACTGGACATGGATGTCTAATACCACACCTACTGTCTCGAGCACCTCATGGGAACTTGGTGCCATGTCAGGACCTTCCTTTTATTGCACAGCTACATTGAATTGGATGGAAAACATGGGACAATTTTCATTGCCGCTTCGAACATTGTAAACATAGAGTAGTATTTAATCAAGGAAGCAGCCGGCAAAATGTATGCATTGGCATTTGCAAGGAAAACGTATGTGGGGCAAAGCCCCATGTGTGGCGGCTAGGATGATGCGTACGTATATGGCGCAAACTATTATAGATGTGTTTGTTACCTCAGGGGAGAGGGCTTGAAATTGTGTAGCCTGAATTTTCTTGCTTACGTCATCCCAAACCAAATTTCTGAAAACAAAAACATTTAAAAATATATTTCTTAAGCCTGTAATCAACAATGTATATTTGATAAGAGTTACAATATTGTGCTGATTTATAGAATAACAGACTCTCTAACATGTTTGGCATTTTATGACAAATGTTATAAGTACTTTGCTTTTTTACTTAAGATTGCTTTACTATGGAAAAAACCTACAGCCGTATTCAGAGTGGGCTAACTAACTTTAATACGCCAGTCTAAACCGGTTTTTGTATGGTTAGTCCGGTGCTAATGTGATGTCATTTTTCTCAGGCAAGTGACCTGAGTGATTTTTTTATGTGACTGTACATGGATGGCTAACACCACATCATGATATTAGCCCAACACACCTGATCGGAACTAGGTGCCATGCCAGGACCATCCTTACATATTGCACAGCTACATTGAACTGAATAGAAAAATTGACAATTATTCGATCATTGCTCTTTTTTTTTTATATGACGACATGGATGGCTGATACCACACCTTCTGTCATGGTATTAGCCCAACACACCACATGGGAACTAGGTGCCATGCCAGGACCTTCCTTATATTGCACGGCTATATTGAACTGGATGGAAAACACGGACAATTTTCATTGCCGCTTCGACCATCGTTCATACAATGCGATGGTACCAACCTGGGCGGGATTTACCCTACCACCTAGTAAGTAAGGAAGGGAACCCACAGTTTAACGTGGAATCCGAACCACGGCCAGGCTCTCTCAACGGTCGAATGGTCACCCATCCAAGACCAGACCGGACCCAGTGTTGCTTAACTTCGGAGAGCGATCGCCGAAGTGTCGTGCCACTGGGCTATTGAGGCTGACAAGGCTGTCAATTAGATGGTACTAACCCGGGCAGGATTAACCCTTTCACCTAGTATGTATGGAAGGGGATCTAGTTTGATGTGGAATCTAAACCACCAAAGACGAATTCCTTGAGGTTAATGAGTGCAAACACGCTTTACAAAAACCAATTTAGAAAATGGGGCTTGGGGGGAGATTTCGTCCTACATATGGGACCGATCCTAAGACCAATTGATTAATTTTATCTTAAAAATATCTAGAGCCTATTCAGGTCCTTTTTGTATACATAACGCAGATGAAATATATCCTCTACTAGCAGGGAAGCAAAATGGTAGAAGTTTAAGAGACGAAATTATATGCTTCAGAATGGGATAATGGCGGATCCTACGAGAAAAGTAACTGAGACAACTTCGAGTCCAGATCAGGATTAACTCCGTTCGTACAATCATTGCACATCTGGCCAACTATATATGCACATAGGTAGGTATGCAGCAACAGCAAATACCTGAACTCTGCGTTGATGAGCTGTCGAGCAAGTTGTGTCAGTTTCTCAGTGTTCTCGTCAAGTTCTGGAGTCAACATTCCGACTGATCCTAAGTTCCTCAAAATTTACTTGAAGTAAAGCCACCAAATCAGGGAATCCCAAAGATTTATTCTATGCTTACGTTGGATGAACTAAATGTTCCTTCCAAACTATGATCAAGTTTTAGCCAGTTTATCTAGGAATAATACAAACTAACTATTTGGTTTGCTTACATACTTTAAGTGTTTTCTGAATTTTCCAACATGCAAATAAATTCGTAAAAACTGCCTTCTTTTTTTTATTTGTTTTTTTGGGCTCTGTCCAGTGTAGACAATTTGCACAGACTATAGAGAGATATCTATAGAGAGAATTTGCCAGTTTCAAGTTTCACTTCTTGATTCTTGAATTCTTGAATGTAAGTATTTTATTCTGGTCATTTCATAATTATTACAACACAAACTTTTGGCATTGAAACTTTATATATTTGACGGTTTGATGAGATAATGGGTGAAAATAATTGCGTGAATTTGTCACTGCTTGTCTAGACAAACACAGACTGAAGAAAGAAAAGAACCACAGTCTGACGCGGTGATAGATGGAACTAAATTATTTGCTTGATGGCAACACTTCACTCTTTGCTGTCAAGCGGAAAGGAGGTAGCGCAGCGACTTCTCCGAATATGAAAATGAACAATACAGTATGATTTATGCAGCCGTATTCAGAGTGG
This sequence comes from Incurvaria masculella, assembly GCA_946894095.1. Lineage (NCBI taxonomy): Eukaryota > Metazoa > Arthropoda > Insecta > Lepidoptera > Incurvariidae > Incurvaria > Incurvaria masculella. Next base: position 10,733,451 of record OX335641.1, on the reverse strand, counting down.
GCGGACTAACCATAAAACAACCGTTAAAGTTAGTCCGACCACTTTAAATACGGCTGATAAAGTTTTCTTATAATGATTGGCAGAAAATGAGCAATGAAATGTCATCTTCTAATTGACAACACGTAGCTATTACAAAACGTTTAATATGACTGGTATCAAACCGTGTTTCAGAAATGCATGTATAACCTAAGTATGAAACGAAATATTATAGGTTATGTTTTTGTGATATTTTCTTTCCCACAAATCTTTTGAATAGCATAATTACAGCAATTTATATTCGAAATAACATAATGAAAATTGAGTCCTTTCAATTACATAGATTGAGTAAATTGAGTGAATTGATTGATTGACTTGCCTAGCATACCAGAGGTCTGGGTTCAAATCCTCGCCCCGTTCACGCACTACTTTATTTCTCTTTCTGGGTTGGTATTAGCCATACGTGTCAGGTTGCATAAAAAAAACAAATCTATTGTAATTTATTTTGTATGGTATCTGACAGCTTTGACAGATATTTTAGGTGAGCCCGCTTACACGCCTCGTGTCGTGATAAATAAGCTTTTTTCTTCCCCATTACTTTTAGCTACCAGCGCTGTTTTATCTAGTTGTTTCTATTAAAGCCAATGCGTCAAAATTTAATGGAAGTAAACTTCAAGTTATTTCTCGTTTAAACAGGTATTTGAGTGTTTAGATGTTTATTTTCTTCTGCAAGATGAATTTAAAATTTCCAAATTGATACTAACAATATGCTTTTATTTCACTCTTATTAAATGATAGTAAAATGGGAGTATTTAAAATATAAATAAAAGTATCAAATTCGTTTAGTCACATTATATGGGGTGGCCATATGCGGGGAAGGAGCCCCCTTATTGATTCCATACTGTTGGAAATCGGCAGCGGGAGTGCGAATTAAAGGCAGAGTTTTATCGAGACGTTTTATTGTTTTACGTTTTGACAACACGCAAACTTGCAAGGAGCAGCAGACATCTTATGCTTTTTATCTATATGTAGTTTTCATATAGTTTACCAAATTACAAACCAGGACTTTTTGTTTGCATTCCAACACCCCCCCTCAAACAAAACATTCCTTGTCTTGACAATAAAAATAACTATGTTTGTATTAAATCAGTAAACCCATCATTTCTCGGAATTTTACAAATAGCACTTTACTTAAAGGTTTTGTAAAGCAATCTGCTACTTGTTCGTTAGATCCCAAGTATACAATTTTTATCTTTCCCATCAATAAAGCTTCCTTTACAAATTGAGCTCTAATATCTATATGTTTGATTATTTTTGAACTTTCAGGCGTTTGCGCCAGCTTTATAGCAGACTGGTTGTCTTCATATATAGTTACAGGCTCACTTTCACTCAATCCCAAATCAAAAAAAATTTTTTTTTAACCAGCAAGCTTCACTAGCCGCAACACTCAAAGCAACATACTCGGCTTCAGTAGAAGACAATGAAACACATTCCTGCTTCTTGGTACTCCAAGATACGGTACAGTCGTACACTTTAAAGATCCATCCTGTTGTAGATTTCCTATCGTTAGTATCACCGCCCCAGTCAGCATCAACATAGCCTTGTAGCACAAGATTCGACTTGTTACACATATAGGTCAATTTCGCAGTAATGGTACCTTTTACATATCGCAAACAATGTTTTAATGCAGCATACAGTTCTTTGCTAGCACAACTTTGGAAACGACTCAGAAAACTAAGGCATGCACATAAGTCAGGTCGGGTTCCTAACATCGCATACATCAGGCAACCAATCAAGGATCTACACGATGATTCAATTTCATTACTTTCTGGTTCGCTACGCTTAAGCAATTCGAACTTAAAATTCGAGTCCATGGGTGTTGACGCAGGTTTACAATCTGTCATGCCAAATTTTTCAAGAACATCTGATAAGTATGTTGACTGATCTAGTTCTGTAATACCTTGTTCCAAATTTTGTTTTACATTTATGCCTAAGAAAGTCTTGATATAACCCATATCTTTCATTTTAAAGTTTTCACTCAATACCAACTTAAACATTTTTATATCATCGACATTATTACCTAAAATTAATAAGTCATCGACATATACATATAAGAAGTTCCCATTTGCATATTTCGTATACAGGCAGTAATCGGACTGAGATCTTACAAATTCTTCACTTTTCATGACACTGTCAAACTTATCGTTCCAGTATTTAGGTGATTTCTTTAAGTCATATATAGCCTTATTTAACTTGTACACTTTTTCTGATTTTTTACCCAATGGTAACTTCAAATATACTTCTTCCTCAATTTCTCCATAGAGAAAAGCACTTTTAACATCCATTTGATAAATAGGCAACTTCTGCTTATTTGCTACAGCTACTAAAATCCTAAACGTTGATAATTTAGCAACAGGCGCATAAATTTCTGACATGGTCATACAATCCTTTTGTTGAAAGCCTTTTGCTACTAACCTAGCTTTATACATACTGTTTCCTTCACAGTCCCTTTTAATTTTATATACCCACTTAGTATCGATAGCATGTTTGCCACTTGGCAAGGGCATTTCTGTCCATGTATTATTTTCCCGCAGAGCCTGCAACTCTGTCTTCATAGCACTTTCCCAATGTTTCGCACCCACATTACTTACAGCCTCGTCATACGTTAAGGGTTCTTCGCACAAACCCATGAACACATTATCACAGTTCATGTCATAGTCCTTCTGCCATACAGGTTTCTTGCGCACGCGTTTTTAATTTTCATAAATTTCGTCACTTTCCCAATTCATTTTTTGTTCTTCGCTATCAGTCTCGGGGAGAACCGGTGTTAAATCCGCAGGCGATTTTTGTTCACCTTGCTGTTGTACACAATGTTGTTTTTCTTCTTGTAAGGGTAGGTCCTCATCATCTTGTATTTCCACCTTTTCAGTTATAGCTTTCACCATTGTTTCTTCTCTGCTTTCACTGTTTGTCCTGGTTAGAAATATTACATCTCGTACTATATCGACCTTTTTGGTATTAGGATAGAATACCCTAAAACCTTTTGTTTCTTCTCCGTATCCAACAAAAAAGGCCGGTTTGCTTTTCGAGTCCCATTTAAGTCTCTTCTGATGAGGAGTGTGTACATACACATCAGACCCAAATTCTTTCAACCTTTTAATGTCAAATGTTTTTCCACAATGTAACTCATATGGTGTTTTCCCTTCTATCGGACTCTTATCAGTGCGATTTAATATGAATACAGCAGTATTGACCGCCTCTGCCCACAGTTCCTTCCCGAAGTTCTTCGCGATCAGCATAGTCCGTGCTGCCTCCACAATAGTTCGCATCTCCCTTTCGGCTCTTCCATTTTGCTCTGGAGTATATATCACCGATGTCTGGTGCCTTATCCCATTATCATTGCACAGTTTACTAATGTCTTCATTGATAATTTCTCTTCCATTATCCGACCGAATGATTTTAACAGGTATCCCTTCTTTTTGTAACATCAATATGTGAAATTTTAATTTCTGTGCAACTTCACTTTTCTTTTTAATAAAATATACTGTTCTAAAGCGCGAAAAATCATCTTTAAAAAGAACGAAGTATCTCGAACCTCCAATTGATTCCTTTTCCATTGGTCCACAGACATCAATATGGATAAGTTCTCCTGGACTTGTACTCTTTGAATCACTATTATTAAACGGTAGTCGAGTGTGTTTTCCTTCCACACATGCAGTACATCTATCATCACTATTGTCATATTTTATGTCATTTTTTTCTAAAATCTTCTTTACATGAGCAACATTCTGATGAGTTAACCTTTTATGCCAGGAACTTAGATCATTTGCACTGCCCACGTATGCAGTTTCTGGCGGAATATGTATTGTACGGAACTTCATAAAATACAGCTTACCGTTTCGTTCCCCAAGCGCTTCCGTCGCTCCGGCTCTTTTTATTCTACTCAGGTTACTGTCCGTCACCACCATATAATTTTTGTCGACAACCGTACTCAAAGAAAATAGGTTAGGTTTCAAATCCGGAACATGAAGAACTCTTTCAATCACCTTTTGATTCCAATGCATACCATCGTACGCTTCCACCATTATTGTTCCATAGCCAATTGCTTCAAGTTTACTTCCGTCTCCTATGAGCACGAATTTTGGGTTTGATAATTCACAGTAATCCATAAACCAGTCCTTTCTATGAGACATATGATCACTCGCTCCCGAGTCCATGATCCATATATCATTATTATTTATCTGATATGAAGATTTGCTCGCATACGCAAACTCTCCTTCATCAGATGCATGCAACGCATTACTGTTAGTTATTTTTGTTTCATTTTTAATCCTATTTTTATTAAAAAAACAATTTTTTATTTCATGACCAGCTTGTTTACAACAAAAACACAATTTTTCCTTTTTCGGGGTATTTGTAACTTTACAATCCCTTTTAAAATGACCCAATTTGCCACATGCAAAACATTTTACATTTTTCTTATAAGTCACCAGTGCCGAACAGACATTCTTAGAATTCCATTCTCCATTTCGTTGTTCTTCAATAAGCAATCTTGAATGTAATTGTGACAGAGTCTGCTCCGCAGTTGGTACAGACTCCCACGCTGACACAAAATACTTGTACTCCTCCGGTAATGCCATGATTACCTTAGTTATTGTCATACGTTCCGATATTTCTTCTCCTTGTTCACGTAATTTATTTACCAGCACCTCTACCTTTGCCAGGAATGCGGCCATTCCCTCTCCTTCGTACTTCAGTGAGAAGAAACGTTGTTGAATAAGATGTAGACTTGTGGCCGACTTGGAGTCGTATACACTGTTTAGTTTTTGCCACATTTCTGCCGCGGTTTCGCATGTCATTACGTGTAACATGACGCTCTCGTTGAGCCGCGTCACAATAAAGCCCTGAGCCTTGGCATCTTTCTTGCTCCAGCCTTCGCTGTCCTTTTTTATGGTCCCGTCGATAACTCCGTATAGTTCCGCCGACTTCAGTAGAACTCGTACTTGGAATTTCCATACGTTCCAGTTACATTCTCCCAGCAACTTCAAAACCGGCACACCAGCCGTCGTCGCTGCCGTCTCCATTTTGCGAGCGTCGGTCCTGTTGATTCGCCAAACGCGAACTCCAACCACCGCGCCTCCGCACGACCTCTGATCCCGAATCCTTCGCACTCACCACATGTCTGGGCCCATAACCTGTTGGAAATCGGCAGCGGGAGTGCGAATTAAAGGCAGAGTTTTATCGAGACGTTTTATTGTTTTACGTTTTGACAACACGCAAACTGGCAGCGAGCAGCAGACATCTTATGCTTTTTATCTATATGTAGTTTTCATATAGTTTACCAAATTACAAACCAGGACTTTTTGTTTGCATTCCAACACATACTCTTGGTTGCAAAGTTGTACGAAGCTTAATATTAATTTATAATATAAAGATTATTTAAAAGAAAGCAAATAAATAATACATTGATTCAGCAATTTGATTTTAACATTAATGACATGGTAAAGTCGTTTCGTCTGAAATCTATACACCGGATTACAAATTTGATATCTCTTTCTGTCATGCTGACGTCAACCATAGAGTAAAAGGGACTTAGGAATTCCTTCTATTTCCAATGTATACAATTGTGAGAGGACGACTGTGCTTAGGGTAAATCCTTAGCCCTTGAAGGAAAAATATAAGAAAATAAAATACATTGTATTTTGCTGTGGCTGCTGTGGCGTACGGCAAATCGTTTACGTTCAATCAACCAACAAATCAACAACCAATCAACTTATCAACCCTACGATCCGAAATGGGTATATTGCAGAGATTCCAGAGACAGCAGGTACAATGAATACGTGTGTTCCGAATTGATATCGATGCTCACAGCGACAAACGTTATAACCTATACGATATTCAATCGTAACTAATTTAAGCAGACATATGTGTCAGAACCTAACCTCGAAAATACCTTACAAGTCTCAAAAGTGGTTACTCCAGGTCTAGAATTGTCTAACTACCTAGACTAAGAAACGGCGAAAGGCATTCGTTAATTTGGAATACAAGTGCAAACGATCAGAGAACTACATATAAACACGTTTAATAACAGCTCTATGACAGCTATTTGACAGCGTACATTAGCGACGTGCGATTGTAATAGAAAAAAACAATCGAATAAAATTGCAATTGTTCAGTCATGCATTCGAATGTCGATTTATTCGTCGCCGTGAAAAAACAATCGAATAAAAAATCGAATAGCGCTACAATCGATGCGGGCGGAGTAGCGGGATGAGCAAAAAAAAGGTCACGCGTCCGCAGGAGTCCCAAGTTTGCAATCGTTCCAAAAAAATATCGAATGAGCTAACAAAAAAAAGGTCGCGCGTCCAAATAACCCGTTCGTTCGCGAACAACCGTCGCTACATCGCACTGAGCTGAGCGAATGAAACGGCGCGCGCGTACAATTGTATTCGGTGCGGTGCCGCGTGCAATTGTATTCGGTGCTGTGCGTATGCGCTGCTCGTCGATTGTGCGCGGCGCGTACAATTGCATCGAGGTCGCGTATGCGCGCTCGTCGATTGTATCTCGTTCGCTAACGTAAGTCGCGCGGTCGTACCGCCGCCGCGTAGCGCTGTGCAACAATCGTTCGTATCAACACATTTGAGTTCGAATGAATCGATTAATGGGAATAATCGAATAATTCTATTGTTTTTATTCGCAATCGCCCATCTCTTGCGTACATGGCGCATATGCTGTCAACCGTGCATGATTTGTACGATCTGTGTGTGGTATATAGTCACGACGTCCCATTACGTTCACAGTTAATATAAGCATATCTACTCAGGAAAGCGAAAGCGAGAAATTCTCGTGTTCGGTTCTGTCAAACTCTATATAAGAAAATATGCCAACTTTTTTCTAAATGGAGTTTGACAGAAACAAACGCGAGAATTTCTCGTGTTCGCTTTAAGTAGATTCCCAGATTATGCACTCACGAAGCGAATTAAAATCACAGATGAAAGTGGAACGTTTTCGCCTGACGTTATCAAACATCAAATGATAAGTTGTGTCACTGCAATACAGGCATTTCGGAACGTACGTTCGGTACACTATTAGTCTGTGTTTGCTACTGTTTGTTTGTTTCACAGAACATAATAATATAATATCTTGATAATATCCTAATTTTATCTCTATTCTTTGTTATTTCGTTATCGATTGGAATTTGGGAATTATTTTCTTGAAAATACCTATGTAATCAATGAAATAACAGAAAACATGAAAATAAATAAACTTCTTTTTATTAGTAACAAACTGAAAATAATAAAATATATCTATCAGCCAAATCAACTCTGGCAGAATCTCCGGAAAGACCGAATTCCAGGAATGATTATCTAGATTATATCGATGGCATCGCATTATCCCACGCGAAGGAAGAAATAATCGCAGAAAATTACTAACTCCCTCAGCGTCCTAAAACGTTTGTATATTAAACATGTAAAGACTGCGTTAAGGTAACGGACAAAAGTTAATCGGAACAAAATGACTAACAAAAATGCAATAAAGATTAGAATATTCCTTCGGTGCATGAAATTCTTCAGATTCTCAGGAGTACGGAAGAGACCAAGCATATTTATCGGTCTCGCGCTAACTGTCCTTCTTGCGGCTGCTGCCTACTACGCCCTCAAAGCCAACCTAACCCACAGATCTAACCCCAAATCCGAAGCAAACCGGCAGTCTATGGCTCGGTACTTTTCTGATGATGCATCCAACAGTAATGAGGACCAAGAACAGCTAAAACGCTTGTACCGCGAAATAGGTCTCCCTTTAGACAAGTTCCCATATATTAAGCCATACATTCCAAATGAAAGGATCGTACATCTCGACCTTAAAGGAGCGCCGCCCACAAAAGATTACGTCAAACGATTTTTTCCACTGATTAAAAACCTTGGTGCTACAGGTATTTTAATTGAGTATGAAGACATGTTTCCCTACTCCGGTAGTTTGACAGATATCACCGCATACAATCACTACAGCAGAGAAGACGTTTTGGAAATAGTATCGATGGCTGAGAGTACGGGACTGAAGGTGATACCACTGGTGCAGACTTTTGGACACCTGGAGTTTGCATTAAAGCGGCCGAGCTTTGTTCACTTGCGCGAGAACCCAGACAGCCCTCAAGCTTTGTGTCCCAGCCAAAACACTAGTCTTGTATTTATAGAGAACATGATCTCTCAGGTAATGAACATATTTATTTTTATTAATTTCTTTTAAATTTAAAGACATTTAATTGGTAACAAAATCAAGCATGCAGATATTGTTGTGATAGAATGTGAAAGATATAGGATCTGGTAAGAATGTGGGGGCCGTGAGACGGCTCTGCTAAGCACCTGCTTGGCTCCCTGGACTCGATACAGTGTCTGGCCGTGCGTTTCGTCGACGACCCCGAGGTATCCCTAAATTTGGAGACCCTCCAACTCCGAAGGGATTTAGAGTCTCTGTCTTCTATGGAGAATGCTCGTCGGAGCTGCTTAACGCTGCTCCTCCTCCCTTTTATACCTTCGCTCAATGCGGAACAGGGAGAAAATGCACAAATTCACAGTCGACATTCCAAAAATAAGAACCCACCGATCCTCTAGATCATTTCTCTATAGGGTCAGTGAACAATGGAACGAACTCCCTTCCGAGGTATTTTCCCCAAATTACGACCTGGGTTCCTTCAAACGTGGTGTGAAGAAGCACCTGGCCTGCCGGCATGGTTTTCACAGTCCTCCTGAATGTTCGAAAACCCATGGGCATCGTTGGGCACCTTTAGGTCCTGGCGTACGCCATGTGCCGCACTTAACATAAAAAAAAAATGATTACCAAATTTTTTTGCTTAACGGTTACCTGATTTTTGCCTGATATTAGGTAGATAAATTTCAAATCAAAATGGCCCAAGTCGAAATCAAACCCCTGAAAGCCCGACCCGGGCGGGATTAGCCCTACCACCTAGTAAGTAAGAAAGGGTAACTTCAGAGTCACGTGGAATCTGAACCACAGCAAGCCTCAGGACCCAACCACGCTCAGAAGTGCTGCACCCACCTCATCGAATCGATCGATCGAGACTGTCGCCTCGGGGTCGGGGCGCGGCAGCCTCCGATGGCCCGGCAGGCGACCTTCGTTATGTTGTGATGGACAGTTAAATAAAATTTTTGATTGATTGCAGGCAGGGCAGTTCTTCTATTCTTCAGGGTAAAGTGTCCGCTGGCTCTTCTTCTTTGAGTCTGCGGGCTCGGCCATTTTAGCCTCTTTATATAACAGTTGCCCCTTCACTCCGCGGACGTCCGCTAGATGGCGAGGCGGAGTGGAGGGGCGGCTGAGCGAGCGGACCAGAGACCCCAAAAAATTAAAGATGCATGTTTCATTTTTTATTTCACCAATTTTTTACATGCTAACTTAATGTGCTATGCATCCTATGATCAAATCAATCAATCAAATCAAGTCATACAGTCAAAAGCATATTGTAAAGCACACATACAGTCACTTAGCACTTCACTGTTCCACTGTTCCGTCGACAACACTTGTCTTGCACCTACGTGTCGGGTCACTTAGCACTTCACTGTTCCGTCAACAACAGAGACTGACATATTTTGTTTCTTGGTTAAAAAAACAAAATAAAACAGTTTCTTTCCCAAAATGTTTTTCCTGCGCCTCACATTATAAAAAAATCTCGTATCTTCTTGATTTTTGTATAATAGGAATCACAGGTGATACTTCAGGTCTAATGAAACTAAAATGGGTAAATAAATCTTCTTTAAAATGAAATAGTACATTTTTATTTTATTGAGTGTGAAACAAAAAAAAAAGACATTTTCTATTAACATTAAAACATAAAACAATGTTATTATTAGAATGTATATAACTATTGAATATGAGCAATAATACAGTATGCATTTCTTTTTTCAAAATCAAGGAGTTCGATTCCCGGTTTAGTTCCATAACTCCTTTGAATGTTTTTCGCTATTTCTTATCATCTCGGATTTGTCCATGAAGGCACACTTAAAAATTCAACATGTATATTCATTGCATTGACTTGCTCAGCAATGTACTGACTGGTTTAATCTTTGGCATCCTCATAATCACTATTCCGAGCAGGAAAATGCCAATTTGACTTGGGCGAGTACGCGCAGATTATTTTTTTTGTATACAAATCTTGCAGGTGATGGAGGTGCACGGTCACCGCACGAGGCACCTGCACATAGGCTGTGACGAGGTGTACCATCTGGGAGAGTGCAAGTTTTGCTCGCAGCGAGCCAGCGAAAATGACGGTGGTCGCTCGCGGGACATCATCTTCTTGACCCACGTGGTCAATGTTGCCAAGGTTCGTGAGGTTCCATGCTTAAAAATGTCCTCCTTGAATACCTCTTTGATCACCTTTAACTATCATCCTCATCTTAGGTTCAGCCCGACATCAGTCCGAAACGACATTGACCCAAGCAGAGCCGGGTACCTCAGCTTTTTTTTATGTAACTGGACCAGCGGCGGTGTCCACTAAGGAGCACTGGAGTGGTGAAGGAGTTTTTCAATTCCATTTTATGTAAATATGTTAGCAGCAATGCGGCAATGTACAAGAAGAAGGTAGTAAGTAATTCAATACGCATAACACAAAACAATAGGTACTGTCTAAACAAAACGATAATTCGTAAGTCGATAACGAGCGGTCCTCGTTTGGCGCTAGCGGAGCGCTCAGGTTTAGTCCTGTAAATGTCCCATAGAAAATTTGTACCTACTCAGAAATGAAAGAGATGTGCCTAGGTGTGTACGCATGAAACGGGGTATTTCCTATGGAAATTGTAGGGAATGAGAAGCGGCGCTTCAGATGAGATGCAGCCGAATCTAGCTGAACCGTAGAATGTAAAGACATACAGACAAAAAATTCTAAATCGCTAGGTAGCTTCAAAATAATTATCTGAAGTTATGTTATAAGTTTTAATTGAAATATTAAGAAAAAGTAAAAAAAAAATTATTGACAATGAATCAGTGGGTCACCCCTAATTTGCCATCAAAAAAGGGCTTTTGTCTGGCTTTTTTCCTCCTGTTTACGATTTTTTTTTTCCATTTTACATTTCATGATCGCGACTCCAATGTGTTGATAACGATTTCAGAATTGGTCTCATCGGGCAGATGTGTTCCATCTCCCTCTAATTCACGGTACTTGAGTTGTGGTCTCACCCCCACGATTTGTTCGTCTTGCCTCTTGGCATCCATGTCCAGTTCCATTAAAGTAAAATCATGTTTTGTTTCAGATAATAAGATGTCTGTGGCCGGATGTGCGGCCTCTGATCTGGGATGATATGATGCGGCACATTTCTGATGACCTGCTCACTCTGTTCGACATTGGGGAATATGTCGACCCCGTCATTTGGGTGTATACCGAGGATGTGGACAGGTAATTATCATCATTATTTGCAGCAACTGTCGTTGCTATTGCCATAGACCTAGTATAGCGCGCTGTGCTTACAAGACGAATTAAGCGTGGGAGTGAGACGTCAACTCAAGTACCACTACCGCTAGTTAGAGGAAGATAGAACACCTCTGCCCGTTGAAACCACTTCTGAAATCAATATCAATATATAGTCGCGCTTGTGAAATGTAAAATGTTTTTTCGTGAAATCTTTACGATTTCTCCAGTTTTTCCTAAAGAAAGCATGCATTTGTAGATTGTTTAGTTAACTGGAGTAAAAAACCCAGAAAAAAACCCTTTTTTGATAGTAAATAAGGGGTGCCCACTGATTCATTGTTGATCAAATTTCTCAACTTTTCCTCAATATTTCAAAGTAAAACTTAAAACATTACTTCAGATCATTATTTTGAAGCTACACAGCAAATTAGATTTTTTTTTGAGTAAAAAAGTAATTTCAGTACATTTTTTATGAAATGATTTTGGTCTCATCCCTCAGTTGACTCTGTATGTCTTTACATTCTAAGCCTATAGCTATTGCCTGGGTTGGTGAAAAAATAAGCGATTATTAAGGGTTTTTTTTCTGAAAATGACTTCTCAGAAGGTTTTCCTCATAAGCGACACTATTGGCTGGTGCAATAATACAGGATGCCAAAAAAGCAGGCTAAGTCAACCGGCCAGGAATCGAACTTGTTGATTTTGAGAAAAATTACACAACCTGTAGTAAAATATTATATTAATTTTTTTCATGTTTAATCCTGTAAAATGGAATGGAACCGTTCGTGTGCGAGTCTGACTCACACGTGGCGGGTTTTTTAAATATTAAAATAGCCCAAGTATCAGTTTCAGTAAATAAAAAACCAGCCAAGTTTAAGTCAGACTCGCACACGAAGTGTTCCGTACCATCGTACAAGATAAAAAAACACTTTTTTATTTTTACCTAATTATTGTTATAGTGGCAAAATAAATACATACCCTGTGAAAATTTCAGCTGCCTACCTATTACGTTTCTTGAGATACAGTCCTGTGACAGACGGGCGGACGGATGGACAGCGGATACTTAGTGATAGGGTTCCGTTGGGCACCCTTTGGGTACGGAACCTTAAAAAATATTTTTTAAAAACATAGACGACTACGTACTGGTTTGACAATGTTGTTGGCATAATTTAAACCAAATATCTTTAGAAATGGATTAAAAAAATAGCTTAACCTTTTTGTATGCGCCGACACGAAAAATATACCCTCTGAATAGATGCAATTCCAGCATCTTAACGGTGTACGTGGCAGGTTCATCCCGCCGACGACGTGGCAGACGTACTCGAGGGTCTTCCGCACAGCATGGGCGGCGTCCGCGTACAAGGGTGCGTTTGGCGAGACACTCAACGCGCCGGACGTGCGGCGCCACCTCGGGAACAACCTTCAGTGGCTACGTGTCATGGCGGAGCACCAGCGGCACTTCCCCCGCGGGCTGGCTGGCATGGTGCTTACCGGCTGGCAGAGGTGACATACATGGATTAGCTTCGGTGATGCTGTAGGTCAATCATAGTTTTAGGCTGTGTAAATTATATTTTTTTATGTATCTGGACATGGATGGCTAATACCACACCTACCGTCATATCAGCTCAACACACATAAAAATAGGAAGTTACAAACTTTAACTGTAGTGGAGAGTACATTATTTTGTTACTAAACAATCATCATTTGTTATCAATAATATCATTAAGCAATTACAAAAATTAGGTGAAATCGCAAAGATTATTATGGGAATGTGTCCAAAAAGTTCCATTTACAAGTACAATTTGCAACTTTTGTAACTCTGTCTCTCTCACAAATGAAAATCTATTTTAAAAAGTGTTGCGTGAGATGAAATACATGATATGTTTTGCTGGTTCAGGTCATAAAGTAGTTCTTTTACAGGTCTCTTTCTTTAATTAATGGGTCCTTGCTTCATGGTCGATCATGCATACATCCATATGACATTCCTTGGAAAAAGCGACATACATGCTTAGTACGAAAAAGTATATTTACTTATAAGCATTAGTTGTCAGCTCTTGAGATAAACAAATTTTTACTCTGTGGCCTCGGCTGTAGTGTACTGATATGTTTGTAGACATGTTTGTTTTTGTGCCCATACATAAAAGGATGTGCTGAATAAAGAAAGACAATATATCGACAGCTGTGATATAGTCTGATATGCAACCAATCCCAGGTACGAACACTTCGCCGAGCTGTGCGAACTTCTCCCGGCGGGTCTGCCGTCGCTGGCGCTGGCACTGGCGGCGGTGGGCGCGGGCGGCGTCACCGGCGCCACTGCGAGCCACCTCACCGCGGCGCTCGGCTGCCCTGAGCGTCGTCCGCCGCCTCCGCTGCGCCTGGACGCCGACCCGCACTTGTGGCATGCGCTCGCCGACTGCATCTTTCCTGGTACCATAGCACCACTTGTTCGTCCTTTTTTGGATGGAGTGACTCAAATCAACTCTCTTCAGTATGCATTCAATCACTTGACCATCCTCTTTTGGATGTAGTGTTAAAAATCAACTGTCATAAGTTATACAATGCGATTCAAATAAGAATAGGACGGAGCTTGAGACTAACTTCACTCGTATTCGCAAGGGAAAGTACGCGGCAACATCGCGGTCATTATTTGTATTATCTTTTGAATATAGTGTAACAAATCAACTGTCCTCAGTTATACCACAGAATAACTAATAGTGCTACGCACAGAAGTTGCACTCCCCGACAGTAATTTTTCAATATTGATCGTAATTGTCGTTATGCCAAAGTATTTATTACGTCGCTCATTGCCGGCGCGGCGGCGAGATGAAACGCGTCGTCGCTCACCCGCCCCACTACACGATATTGTCGCTGGAATGCGGTTTGCGTTAGGGTTATTACGCACAGCCGCCGCCTATCGTTTTAAAGTCGAATAAAATATAAACAAAACTTTCTAAAATTAATATTTTTTATAATGTGTCTACAATTAGTATTATTTTAAGATTTTGCGTCACAAATATGCCCGGTGATGTTACGAGTTGTTAATTGTTTTTCAGTGTTGTTTGATATTATTTAGTGTTGATTGGCTGTAAGGGTGTAGTTTGATGTTTTCTGTGTATTTCGGTGTTTTACTTTGGTCTAGTATTGTTTGGCATTGTTGATGAAGGCCGGATTGATAATATCACATTTGATAAAAAGATGGTCGAAACGGTAATGAAACCTTGTCCATGTTTTCTATTCAGTTCAATATGGCCGTGCTCATGAAAGGAAGGTCCTGTTACGGCAAAAAACAAACTACATGCAGCAAAGGAAAATAGGCAATAAGTACCTCGAGCTGCCATGAATGATTGCCCATTATTCTTGCACTAGACGAAACCAATTTATTTTGTTTTTCCTTGTAATACTACCTAATGTATAAAAAAAGTGCTATGCTGATACCAGTTAAATACATGTCAATTCAATAGGCCCCTCATAACACTATACCACATACCTACCTACATAAAGGCAAAACGTCAATGAACCTAAACTAAAAAAACAAACATACCTTTCAGAATATTTGGGTAGCGTAAAGAAAGGTGAATCAAAATTCTTCTGTGTACTATGACATACGTTCACGCAACAGTTATCATATTTAATTCTATGATGATTAGACATTATTACGAAGAAAACAGCGAAAGTGCGCTTTCCGAAGCGACTGATCGAATGGACATAGTAGACGTGCGAGCGTGTGACTCCCTGACTGAATTTGGAACCTCGGGTTCCCTAGCGCCGTAGGTGAAGATCTCAGTAGGTATTTAGAAGTGACGGATGCCTGGTTATACTCTATTTTGGGAATAGTTCACAAATCTACTGTCATTAGTTGTATTCTCTTTTGCACATAGTGTAACAAATCCACTGTCATCAGTTATACTCTAATTTGGGAATAGTTCACAAATCAACTGTCATTAGTTATATTCTCTTTTGAATATATTGTCACAAATCAACTGTCATCAGTGTTGTATTCACTTTTGGATATAGTGTCACAAATCAACTGTCACCAGTTGTATTATCTTTTGGATATAGTGTCACAATACAGTGGCAAAACGCGACTGCTCTTCTTTAAACATCTCTAAATAGGGCCATACTAGGGGTCACTTGTGAAAACAAATTGTGCCTCCGATCATGTGAGAGCAATCTTCAATGAGAGACTAAGTCTATGTGTATTCATCTATGGTTGTATGGGAATTCTATATTCAGAGCATAGATTTGGATATTTGTGCCCGTACCAAAAAATCCCGTGTATTTTATACACAGAGCAATTATGCTTTGTTTCAGGTTCAAGGTTTTTCAAAGCGACTGCCAAACTGAACGTTGTTGAGTCTGAGGTGCTCAAGTACATAGATCAGGTCACAAAAAAAACTGGTTGGTCCTTAAAATACTTTTTTTCTGCATTTTTCGATAATAGCTGAGTCAGCACATTTTGTAAGTGTGCTCTCGTTTTTTATTTTATATTTGTTATTACTCAACAGTTTACCATACCATGATCCTGGCTGACAACATGACTATCCTGTTAGATATATAGCCTGCATTGGCTAGGACGCTAGCAAAGAACCATTGTTCTGCTCTCTGCCGCACTTTATACCAATCCATATCCTGAATGATCCTTCCGATTGCAGACTTGACTCTTAACTGATTTCTATAGTATACAGATGGCAGTAAAAACTCCGTTGTAATGAAGCTGTGAAGTATTTCCTTGTAAAATCCGGGACTCCTTTCTCCTCCACATCCGGGTGCATCCCTAGTGGTATGGAACTGTGTATGTTCATCCTAACCCTGCCGAAGTAGTGAGTATCCTGTTCTCCTTCGCCGTGAGATCATTTGTTCTGAATATTTGTTTGAAAGGGTTTGAATGAATGTTTCCGCGGTCCCAGGTAGACTGTCAGAGTACAGCGTGCGGCACGCCTGGTCGGCGGCGAGGGACACGGGGCTCGGCGCGGACGCGGGACGGCTGCTGCGGCGGCTGGTGCACGTGGCGGAGTACGCGCGCGCCGCCCTGCGCGACGTCACCGACTCGCACGCCGCCGACGAGTGGCTCGAACAAAGGCCGTATCCACTCATCCTGTGAGTGTACGCCCCTAGGTTCTGGTGCCAGACCGACTGTCAGAGTATAGCTTGCGGCTCGCCGCCGGCCAACGGTTTGAACACAGGCCGTATTCGCTTATCCTGTGAGTGGTCGCGTCTAGCTTGCCGTCCCAGGTCAACTGTCGAAATACGCGCGCCGCATTGCGCCACGTCACCGAACGGCACGCCGCCACTGAGTAGCTCAAACAGTAACCGTATCCACTCATCCTGTATGTTCACGCATCTAGTTGGCTCTCGGAGCCAATAGAAGTCGTGATGAAACCTAAAATTTCATGATGATGGCTCCAACCTAGATCAGACTAGATATTGTCTTTTTTATTCCACATTTCCGAATTAACTAGGTGTCATACCAGGAACATCCTTCTATTTCAATTTGCACACGGCTGCATTGAACTGGATTGAAAACACAGTAAACATTTTTATTGCCACTTCAAACATCTTTTATTCAACGTAAAATCACCAACCAAGTGAGTTTAAACTTAACATTTGTTAAGGTCTAGAGACCTAGAGTTTAACATAGGTTTCAAGACATGAAACAAGAAAGAAGGTCCAACCCTCTGTATCGAACCTATGGTCTTCAACACAAAAAATATATTTGAGCAATACTTTCTCGTAAAATATCCACAACAGAAATTTGCATTGAGTGCACTCTCTTGAGATTCACCGGTTACGGCTTCTAAGGTGTGAATTATGTCTTATGGCTATTTATCTATTATGGCTTTTAATTAAACCCACCCGATGCTGCTATCAGGCGAGATCCCAAATGCCGCCCATAATTTGGACCATGTGTGCCCCCCCCCCACACTGGGCATTGGTACACAGATAGTCGAAAGCAGCAATGAAAAATTGTCCAATAATTTAAACACGATTAAATCCTTCGGAATAAAACTCTATTGTCATAGTTACCGGGGGATGCAATAGATTTTTACTCGTGAGCAGTGTAGATATCAATTTGTCCGCGAATGGGTTGGGTGGGACAGCTGTCTCTTTTATTGATGACATGCTAGCTTTCACTCCAATTTGTTTTTGAAATATTGGCGTTCATACTTTACAGGAAACTGGAGCGGTTAATAGCTGATGCTGAATCACTGAAATCGATTAAGACCTGGGAGCGCCGACCGCTGAAACCTCCGGCCGACCTTGCGAGGATTGGAGAGACAACAGATGAAGTTTACCCTCTCTAAGTGTCAAATTACTGCACAGATTTAATTCATACATGAGTCATCACTTCGCAATATATCAAGTAGTCTACCACTATTGAATGATCTCTGATCATGAAGAAAGGATTTATTTCAGTATCAAATGACCAGGTATTTTCAATATTTTGAAGACAAGACTTTCCTTTTTATGAGTGTAACTCTGTGCAACTGCTCAAAGGTTCTTGCCTCTAAACCTGAATTGGTGGTCTGGTGATAATTCTGCTATTACCATGTTTATACTTCAAACTGTTTTAAAATAATTTGTGTATGATCTTTAAGTAGAAGAGACGAGAAAACGCTCCTTTCCAGGTGTAGGTAACATCATTATTTGAATGACTTATAGATATCGAAATTAACAGTTTCTTAACGTGAATGGTATGAAAAGTGATGTAATTTATACCTTTTCCTTGGCTACTTGCTCAATACCTCTGCAGGTATTAGTTCGAATCCCGTTGATTTATTTAATTCAAGAGGACCATAATCTATATATGTGTATAAAATTCGATGTGTGTATGCATGTTTGTATGTATAGACTCCAAAACGGGTGGACCAATTTTGATGAAAGTTTTCAGGCAATTTTCAGATTAGTGCCCCTGTGTAGTTTGGATGTCTAAAAGCTCCGCTCGGGTGAATGTCCAAAATGAAATAAAGGCATCGTGATCGATTTGAATGAAATTTTCAGGCTATCTGTGGGTGATCCTGTGAAGTTTGGTAGCAATCTGATCAATAGTTTTTTTTCCCGAACGAAGAAGTAAATAAAAAAAAAAATTTAACATAAAAAATAACCGACTTCAAGGAAAAAGCACTAAAAAGTAAAAAATAATTTTCATTTTTGTAGTTACGATTTCTGTTATTTTTTGAGTCGGCGTCAGCCGGGCACGCGCTGCGCCAATCAAGAGAACCTAACCTAACCTAACCTAACCTAACCTAACCTAACCTAACCTAACCTTGGCTGACACCGACTCAAAAAATAACAGAAATCGTAACTACAAAAATGAAAATTATTTTTTACTTTTTAGTGCTTTTTCCTTGAAGTCGGTTATTTTTTTTGTAAATTTTTTTTTTATTTGTTTATTTTTAGTGAATCTGAAGTACACTTACTAATTTGTACACGTCCTTTCCAATAAAAAAAGAATCATCGAAATCGGTTGGCGTTATATTGAGTTATTCGTCCATTTGTCGCGCAATCTTAATACAAATTTAAGACTTTTATGATTTTCTCATGGATATCATTGTCAGAACTTAACCAAATTAAAATGGGACCACTTGGGAAGCACTAGCTATCATTTAAAAAAATAATTATCAAAATCGGTTCACCCAGGCAAAAGTTATGAGGTAACAAACATAAAAAAAATAAAAAAAAAAAAAAAAAAAAAACATACAGACGAATTGATAACCTCCTCCTTTTTTTGAAGTCGGTTAAAAAATACATATTGAACAAAAATGCTTGCATAATATATAACTATATGAGCCTCTTTCTATGGATTCTGTAGCACAAATATTTTAATAATTCTTAGTCAAGATGCCAAATATATTTTTAATTTAAATTGTTAGAACAATGTACAGTACCATTTGTAGTTAACTAGATCAGAAATAGCTAAAAATTCGACAAACCTGTCTGTCATACTGACTCCTAACTTGCGAATGCTAGGAACTTACAGCTGTATTCAGAGTGGGCGGACTAACTGTAATCCGCCAGACTAAACCGGTTTTTTTATGGTTAGTCCGGTGCTAATCTCGTACTAAGTTTGGGCAGGTGCTCTCTAAATACAACTGTTAGGGATTATTTATCTTTCCAGTTTATAAGATTGCGACTTGCGTAAGTACATGCAACTTGAATGTACTTACGCAAGTCGCAATCTCTAGATTAATGTTGTTACAATTGACTAGTCATGTCTGAAATGAACCAAATATACTCATCGTCGTTATGTGTCATTATTTTAAGAGTTTTTATCTTTATTATATTTATATTTACATATAAAATATCAGTATCTCATCAAATGTAAAGAAAGTATATTACAGAATTTATTGTTTTAGTACAAAACATAATGTGATTATAAATTATTAGAGAGTTCTTTTTCCTTATTTTAATATTACTTTACTTTATTATAGTTTTAGTTAGACTGAACATTGTTTTAATGTGTGTTGTAAATTCCTATAGTTATAGTAAGGTGTGCCATATTTTGTTGATCTGTTACGTGTCAGCGTAGTACCTTGAAAATGTAAAGTTTTGCAAATAGATGTATGTGTAATAAAAAAAACCACAAACTGACTTAACTGAAACATCGAGTAGCATGGTCATGTGCTTCACATACACTTGGTAAGCAGTAAAACGGTATACAGGGTGTTCATTGAGGTATGGTCAAAACATTAACCAGGTATTCCTAATTCCAAACTCATATGCGCCTCGCACACAAAACGCTCTTGAGGCAAGGGCATGGAGTACACGCAACGCTTTGCAGTCACATTTAAGTTTGGCGCAAACTGTTTATTTAGAGCAAAAAAGTAAAAAAAATATTAAATACACACGAAATGTATCGGGAGGATGATTTTTTTTAAGTCGTTTAACAAAATATCTATTTTTTTTGCTCCAAATATGACTAAGAGGTATTAAGTAAGAGGTTAACGTTTGGATCATACCTCCATTGCAACCAGTATATTTTTGATGAATTTTTTTCAATGTTTTATCAACCATAAATATTATGAAGAAAAAACCGGCCAAGTTCGCACGGACTCGCACACGAAGGGTTCCGTACCATCATACAAGAATTTTGTATGGGACCCCACTTTTATTTTTATTTTTTTATAATTTACCTATTTGTTGTTATAGCGGCAAAATAAATACACACCCCGTGAAAATTTCAGTTGCCTACCTAGTACGATTCACGAGATACAGCCCTGTGACAGACGGACGGACGGACGGACGGACGGACGGACAGCGGAGGCTTAGTAATAGGGTTACGTTTTCACCCTTTGGGTACGGAACCCTAATAAAGTAACTTATACAATGTGGAAACATATTTATTTTTATTTAATGTATTACAAAATCTCATGAATGATTATAATAATGTAATTAATAAATCAAAATAAATAAATGAATATAAAACTATGTTCACCGATGCCACTCTTTTCCAATATAAGTTTTTAAGTTTACACCGTTAAGGCGTGTCGCAGCCTATTCACCGTTAAGATATTCGCAGCCGACCGCCGTTAGTTGACGTTTGGCAGGCCGCACTGTTGAACGATGCTCCAGGACAGCCACCTGAAGAAGCTCGCGGCGCAGCGGCCGAACAGGTCGGCGAAAACAGATTTGCCACACTAGACAACCGTAATTGTTAACAGACTCTTAAAAGTTCTAATGTGATTGTTCAAGTTTTTTTTAATTCTGTTAATACAAATATGGATTGCATTAAATACAAATGAGCATGTTCTTATCACTTTGGATTTCTATTTGGACTTTACTACATTGGCGTTTTACTACATAACATATTATTACATTTGTTCAGTCATATTTGTAGAGAGACCAGTTGACTTGAAACAACTTAAATATACTTAAAATAATATACTTTGAGAGTTATGTCTCAGTAAAGAGTGTTTTATAACTCAAGCACTCTTCAAATATTACGATGTCGAAGTTACGTTTATGATTTCTGTTACGACCTGTATGTAAAGTCAATTATATAGTTATACGGAAAAGTACCATGTGATACAATTGCGTGACGGCACCTACCTCGAACTTCCTTCCATTTAGTGTCCCCTCTGGGAGGGCCAGATCCCTATAGAACCATTTGATGTCCCCTAGCCTATTAAACTATAAGCTTTGATTCATTCCAACATACACATTCACTATGCAGCAGATGCATTGACTTGCCGTGCGCTGTTTTGGTGACTTTGTCGAGGAGCGATGCCAGATATTACTTTGGAATTCTTGCAAAATTTGTTGCAGGGACATTTTCCAGATGCCACTGTTCAGGATTTCCAGGTTGGAAGCAATGTTTCTTGCAAAATATTATTTTTCTTTTGTTTATTGCTTCCTAACGATAAAGTAACTGTCTAGCATGTTTATTTCCTTTCAACATGATAAGTGAACCGAAGTGAATAATTGAAGTAAAGCGGTAAGTAGGGCACAAATATTGGTTTCAATAAGGACATAAAAGTACAAGTAAAATTTTTTTTGATCATATCTAATATAATCATTATTATACTTTTTTTTTCAGATTGCACCGGGCTCCAAAAGAGGCGACAACTACACGTCTATGCTTTACAGAATAACCATAAAGGGAATCAAAAAGAGCCGCGCAAAAGAACCCAACGACAAAGCCATATCCACCGATGAGCCCTGGGAAGGCTCGGTTATCTACAAGTGCCTTCCAGAAAGCACACTCCGAAGGGAAGCATTCAAAAGCGACGCACTGTTTTGCAACGAAGTTGCATTCTACACTAAGATTCTCCCGTCGCTGTTGAACTTTCAGAAGATCCACCCGACGTCGACGCCCTTCAAAGCGATTCCAAAATGTTACCTAGCTCAGAACGACTTGATAATACTCGAGGACTTAAGTCGAGGTGGTTTTGCGATGCCTGACAGAAAGGTTGGTCTAACAATCGAGCAGTGTTACGCGGTGCTGAAAGTTCTGTCTCAGTTTCACGCACTGTCCTTGGCCATGAAGTTCCAAAATCCTGAAGAGTTCTACGAGTTGCTCAATTTGCAGGATGGGATATCTGAGGGTAAGGCGTAGAGTCTATTACCTCTACTGATTCGAACATTTTGCTTAATACAATTTATGGCTAACACTTTGGATATTTTCAATGTATTCAGGATTCTTCATAAGTGAGAACGAAGAGTGGTACCGCAGCTACTACCGCCAGGCTACACGGAATGCAATTGCAATGGTGGAACAGGTACATACCCGAAATCGTAATGGTACAGTACAAGTGTCTTACTCAAAGCAGACTTTTCTGAGGAGATGTGTGTTAAACGATACACTCAGAGCTACTCACTGCACAACGCATTTTCCGATAATCATATTTTCGATAAGGCCTACCAATTTCTGTGGCAAGGTAGTCGGTGAAAAGGACGTGAGTGGTGGCCCTACGGCATCCGTACAGCCGCAGCGTAACCATGTTTTAGTGATAATACACGGACGGTAGCGCCGGCCAGTCGGTTCCCTTACGAATTCAGGATGACCAACATCGAATGTTCGTTGCACTCAATGGCATCTTGTGCAGTTAAAACTCGAAAACATCAGAAGAGAACTAGTTAGCTTATGAATTCGCTTGCTAGTGGTTTTTTCGAGACTCAACGACACGTAAGAACGCATAAGAACTTCACAGAATGCTATTTAGTGCAAATAACATTCGATGTTGCGTGTCCCGAATTTGTAAGTGAACTAACTACAGATAGATGTTTTACTAAACTAAATCGTGGTTACGCTACCGCATTTGAATTTGTTTAGACCTCTACTTCCGTCCTTCCATGCTCACTGGTTTGATATTATGACAGTAGGGTTGTTAAAGCCATCCGTATCCAGTTACATCAAAAATGGCTCCCCGCTGACGAATCAAATACCGCAATGGACTTTAACTAACATTACTCAGTTGCTGGTAACCCTGATACTGAAAATTCAGTTCTCGGGAGCTAGA
This sequence comes from Incurvaria masculella, assembly GCA_946894095.1. Lineage (NCBI taxonomy): Eukaryota > Metazoa > Arthropoda > Insecta > Lepidoptera > Incurvariidae > Incurvaria > Incurvaria masculella. The sequence continues at coordinate 10,710,105 of OX335641.1, read as the reverse complement.
AATGGCACCCATGGTTATGACCCACAAACCTACCCTAACCGTCTTGTTGGGCTCGATGCCTGTAACAAACACTCGGGCACCCAGGAGCTGTCGGAGCGCGCTGACCGCGAGCGTTACGTCAGCAAGTTCTCGGAGTTCTGCGCCGAGGAGCGCTACTTCGGCCGCATGGTGGAGCTGGTGACGCCGCGCGAGCCCCTCGCCGTCATCAGCCACGGCGACTGCTGGACCAACAACTTCTTGTTCCGCCGGCCCAGCGTCGGGGAGACCGCAGAGGTTTGCTATTCATATCTTGGGTTCCTTAGCTTAAAGTTCGTAGGTTCTAATTAGAGGGATGTCTTCAGTGAGCGGCTCGTAGCTCAGGCGCGCGAGGTCTTGCCTTCCATGCCAGATGCATTGGCATGGGTTCAATTCCCGGGTGGGTTCATGCACCATTTTCTAGTTGGATAAGTTAATTTCGTTACGAATTCGAGCTGTTCCATCGTTCTAAGACCATGAAATACTGTAGGTCCCCTAATAGGTGGTAGGGTTAAGCTGGTCCGGTTGGTACTATCTCATTGGATGAAAAGATGGCCGAAACTGCAGTTAAATTGTCCGTGTTTTACATTCAATTCAATGTAGCCGTGCTCATAAAGGGAAGGTTCTGGCATGGCACCTAATTCATTCAGGAATCCGGTATGTGGGGCTAGTATGGTAGTATTAGTCACGGTGAGTGTAGTATTAGAAACCCATGTCAAGTTACATAAAAAAGGGAACAGGAATATTCCCTGCTTGTTTGCTGCCGCTTTAGCGTTAGTAGAAAGAGCACCGAGGGATGGCTTTTGTACAGCTCCGAAAACCATTATACGTGGTAGAGACGGTTAAACACAGAGATACCCTGGAATTCCAAAAAAACCCGTCTAAGTGCACCTCAAGAAATGATCTGCCAATATTCAAATCTGTAGGTCGACCGGTTGAGGCTGTACTGTTGTCTCCGTCAGTAACGCCACAGTAGATATATAGCTGTGCGACCAGGGCCACAGCAGTCGCTCAATTCAGGAGATTTTTGAGATAAATACCTTCCCTCCATCGAGTGTCGTGATTGTCACTTACATATTGGAGGAGGTTCTGTTATTTTTAAAAAGATTATCTCGAAGGACGATTCACGACAGTTCAGCATCACTAAACTAGCTTAGAACATATACAAACGAAATGTGCACGAAATCGGGCCTTTGTATGGAGTCGAGCTACTAGATGTAATCCTATATATATTCTGTGTTAACGCTACTGTTTTATATGTATAGATGAGGATCATGAAAGTAAGTTTGCATGGGGTGGTTATAAATAGAGGAAACCCGACGGCATTCTGACGTTGCCTTATTTCTTCAAAACGTAAACTACTTTATATGTACCAGGTATGTCTGGTGGACTTCCAACTGGCTCGCTATGCGTCTCCTGCGCTCGACGCGGCCTTCGTTTGCTATCTTTGCACGACTCGTCCACAGGTAAGTAAGTATAATGTTAGCCATCCTGGCATTCATGGCCCATGTACAGTTTACACAGTAGGTAGATTTTTCCTACCTAAGAATGCGCTAGGGACCTGGACGGAAGTAGTCTGGCAAAATTGCATCATTGAGTTTCCTTTTACCAAATAGGTGCTTGTCTATCTGCTAATATGCTACGTCCAAAAACATTAAAGCTTATAATATTATATATATTATAATAGCTTATCTGAACTGTTTAAACTGTTCCTATTCTCTTGGATCGAGCTACCTAGCGTTGTTATTTGTTTGAATTTAGAGAATCGGTTTAAAAACAGACTCTATGTTGTGATATAGATGCATCAGCAAAAACTGCTAGTTTAGCAAAAATAAAGTAACAATTAATAATCTTGGTCGCAGAGAGAGGAGCACCTTTCATCACTCTTGGAATTCTACGGCGATGAACTGTACAGACATCTCGCCGAGCTCACTCCGGAGGGCCAGCGAGCGCCGACCGACGAAATACCCGATAGAAATGCACTGCTCGACACGTGAATACCATTCTTCCTCAGTAAACCTATCATACGCCACTCCTATAAGTCATAGTTAATGTTGTTATTTCGCTACATCCAGTTTATTTTTTATTTTGCTTGCCCTTACCCAAGCACTAAGGACAGGCAAGCAGGCACTTCTGGTTCGTAGTTAAAATATAACCTTTCTTTATTTTAGCAATATAATAAGATTGCACAAATTTAATTTGAACAATAGCTTTATGCAGAGCCAACGTATTTTGACTGTTCATCTTTCACTTCCATGGGAGTTAATCGTGCCTGTCCCATATTCATTTGTCGTTTTCCCACTTTTTCATACTTTTTGTAATTGTTCTAAAAAGATTTAGTATTTTTTAAGCTTATTAGCATCTAGCTTTTCTTTGAGAAAAATCCTTGAGCTATCTATTTACTTGTTAGGCATGTTGCGTACGCTAGGCCCTAACCTATAGGTGCTTGCACATAGACAATTTTTGTTACAATTAATTGCTGGGCAACTGTTTGCCAAACATAGTGGAGCAATATAGAGCAACTCCATCGCTCCATACTTTTCGTGTCGCCGGTGAGTTGTGTATCGAATTGCCACGTATCCAAACAAATTGCTCGCTACATGCAGACAATTAATTTCTCCATGCTTGCCTATGAACAATGTTGTCGGTGTTGCTAGATATTATCGTGACGTAGAAATCTCTGAATCTATGAAAACGTAGTTTACTAATTATTTAAGAACCCCTATGTTACAATTGAATTGTATTACCATATTTTACAATTTAATTGATAATTATTATCTAATATCAGGCAACAAATATCTGCGTCTGCATGTTTTTGTTTTTATTTTTAATTGAAACCAAATTAAATGAAAGCAAAAAGAAAATTTTCATACTAATTATATTTTCTCTGTAGTTGGACCCAGGATGCATTTACCGACAAAACAAAAACATGCAATCACAGATATTTGTTGCCTGATATCAGATACCAAATATTAAGTAAATAGGAACAGTGGTTTTCAAATGATTAGTACACTGAGTTTGTATGCGGAGCGTAATATTCTAATGCTTACCACCTTAATAGGTGCCTGATGACGCCCATGTTTATTAGTCAAAGGACTACGTTTTCTCGACGGAACGATTTGAGAGCACTGTATTTCAATGGATCAAGGTAAATTACTTTGACAACCTTTATGAAAGCGATTTTCTGATTCTTGAGCACGAAATTGCAATTCTGGGTCAATGAGACGCACGGCTGTATCAATCTGAGTCCAGTTAGATTGACTGGTAGGAATATTATAGGAGGATGTCTGCACTCCGGTCTGCATCTATTTGTATACTTGACCACTTTGCAGGCTTCTTCCATGTTGGTGTTCTTTAAGGATCGAGTCACAAAAATGATCGAATGCGCTATGGATGCCAGTCAGCTCCTCTTCTTACCATTAGTTCACCTCTTTTGGGCATAGAGGTATTCAATTAATTCTGTAGTGTGGCCATGAATTGAAAACACGGAAAAAATATTGCTGCTTAGACCATATTTTATTCAATGGGATCGTACTTACCCATGCCGGATTAACCTAACTACCTAGCAATAAAAGGGACCTACAATTCCGGCCTCAACGGTTGACCAGTCAGAATACAACTGTGCCAAGTGTTGCTTAACCTCAAGATCGATACCTGGGGCGTAGTGCCACTGCGCCGGTACTGGGCTACTAAGGCTGTTATACATTTTTTTAAACAAAGACGAGGATTCTCTCGAGATAGACTCCACCTATGCAAACTTCATGACCCTCGCACACCTAAAGGTTGATTCACAGATGACACAACACACATAGACACAGATGACACAATATATAATTAACGATCTGTGAACAGGTTGCAGGGCGAGTTCCGGCGAGCAGGCCTGTTCGCTCTTGGCATAGCAGTGGACATGTTTCCTATTATGACTTGTGACAGCGACGAAGCGCCCAACCTCTACCAGGCAAAGGTGATAGTGTTTTTTAATTAGGGCCATCCCTAATTTTCGTAACTACCTTTTCTGATCATCACACACAAGACCTTGCAGGTCTGATAACTCACATTAACAATTTATTTAAAGAAATGATTATAATATTTGTTGATTATCTATCTTATTATACTGTCGTACTTGTGCAGTTGACTCTCTAAGGAGCGTTACTTATTTTTACGTGAACTAGCATAGTCCATGAATTATAATAACCAGCTATATGAAGAATGACTAATGACCCCCTTTAGGGTAAATTGAACAATTTGTTTTATTTCAGGAGAACGATGTGTCAATGGCCACCCTGAATATGCCTGTGTGGACCTCCAATGAGACCTGCAGAAAGAAGATGACCGACCTGGTGGTGGAACTCGTTGACAATGGAATTCTTTAGTCGACCCAGTCCAACATTCATAAACAGACAATTTGTATTCAAGACATAACATACATTTTCTGTAAAACGATGGCACGGTTGTTATATTAAACATAACTTTATTCAAAGTAAATTGTTCAATTGAATTACTGTTAGCTAAATTTGAGGTTACAGATAAAAAAGTATTGTGTGGAGATTTGTCTGATATCTGAAATACCTACTAAAGTCAATGGGGATAAACTTTGTTTCCATATTTTATATTTTCATAGTTGTTGAGGTTACCTTTACACAAGTATTATAACATTTTGAAAATGAAGAGAGTTATCAAATGTTTCTAGGCAAGACGATTGGTTTTTTTTAAGAACTGGATATGCGTGGGTAATACCTTACCTATTCTCATTATATGAGTCCAACACACTGCCTTCCCGAAGGAATTAAGTAACCTACCAGGATGTTTCCTTTATACGAGCTGTAATAATGTGTATTGCTTCCTCTTGCATTAATAACTAACTGCTTCCATCGTGTTCTTCATTGATCCGATTCATGTACAATTTTTTTCTTGAGGAATGTTTGCCCATTCGTCCCGTAATGCTATTTTCAGCTCCAGTAAGGACTACATCCCTTTTTTATAGTGTTTCATTTCATCCCATAGATGTTCTATGGGATTCAGGTCAGGGTTTCTGAACACCGACTTCCTTGAGGTATTGACGAACGCTGTTAGTGGGGGGCCTGGCATTATCGTGCATAAATACAAACTCTTGACCCACGAACTCGCATTATGGCACCACATGCTCTTCTAGGATCTCCAAAATATATCGGTGTGAAGTCAGACCACCTACACCGTCGAACACAAGTTCAGTCCGACCTAAGGATATGCAACCCCAGATCATAGTCGAACCACCCCCGAAGCTGACCCGTTCTCCAGTTCTTCTATTGAGAAGAAGAGACACCATGCTCTCATCAGAGAAAAGAACAGCACCCCATTGCACCTACGTCCAATTCAGGTGGTCCCGCACAAACTGTAGTCATGCGCGGCGATGAGCTGCAGTCAGCTTCGTTCCATTGGCAGGTCTTCGGTTTGAACTTGAACGGCATTAAGGTGGCGGTTACGCAATGATGTTGACACAATAAAGCGGTATCTCGCTCTGATGTAGCCCGAGGTCTGCCAGACCCTGGTCGTCGGTCGTTGATCGCCTGGAAGGCGTTGACAACGGGCTGAATGATTGGCTCGATACATCGGAGAATGTCTCTTCCTGCCGCGTGAAAAGCCGTAACATTTTTCAAACATGTTTAACGACCGCGGTGATCTCGAAAGTATCAAAAGACTAAAAGTGCTCAAGCTGACAACCTAGGAAGAACGCATAGAAAGGGGCGACCTCATAGAAACATATACACAATTCATAATGAGCATTACGACTGTCCAAAACTGCAGAAGCTCTTAGAGCTAGAAACACAAAGTCATCTCAGAGGTCATAGCCTAAAGCTCAATGCCACTGTCCGCTTAACGAACCCGAGACAACACTTCCTGTCGAATAGAGCAGTGAAAATGTGGAATAAACTGCCTTAAGATGTCATTTAAACATCCACCACCAATTCCTTTAAAAACATGCTTAACAAACACCTAAGAACACTAAAGTAACCGTAATAACAAAGCACCAGTGAACTCAGACATGAACACATCAGCTTAGGCTGCTCGTTCATCAAATATATAAATAAATCTCGTTCGTGTACACTAGATCTTTTTGGAGGCCGCGTGACATTTGTGCTCATATAAATATTTTTTTCCCTATGTTAACAAAACTGGTTGCATTAACTTTTCTTTTGCTCATTCGAATGTGTCCCAGAGTACCCCTAAAGTATTTTCATAACCAATCAGAAGTAAATTATAACAATTCTGCATTTTTGCGGGCTCTCGAAGTATCGCTGAACCTTTCTGGACTTGTGGAGTAGTAATGGGGAGTTCAAATATTCTCTTCTTAAATCAAGTATTATGCTTACCATTTAACAAGCCAACTAGAATTGGGGAATTTCTTAACAATAAAAAAATGGACACAAGGTTAACAAATTAAAAGACAATTGCTGTGTGACCACATTTGATTTAATATTTTTTTCTAAAAAAATTGAATAAAAAATATTGTTCTTCAACAGATTTTTGAAATAAGAGTTGTAGATGACACTTCATCAGTAGCATTCCTTGTCAAGTCAACCATTAGTGTTTTTATTTAGTGTTACGGGCAGTTTTGTTACTTATGTAGTTATATTTACTGATACATTTTATTACAAAGTCAAAGTTAACTTCTTACATCGAAAAAAAAAACGATTGATAAAACACATCTCCCCACCCCTCGACCAAGACAATAATTTATAAAATATAAAACAACATTTCTGCTTAACTACATTTCGTTGCATCACCATCGACGGCGAAAACCAGAGCCCAAAATGCTGTTTTGCAAAAAAGTTAAATACTGCAATGGGAACAAACATTTACAGAAAAACAAAAAAAAAAACATCTACGTCCCACACGTATCACAAGTCAGGAGTCTGTCCGCGACCCAGGAGGACTTCTTTTGGAATGAACACGGCAAAAATGCCTCAGCAAAACGAGGGGGAAAAAATTTACAAATTTCACAATCTTACAAGTGGTACGGCTATATAATTTGATCTAAATTCTCAGTGCTTTTCACTTATTTTAGTGCGCGTTCTGTTCTGCGCGAATGAATGTCGCTACGCTAAGGACTCGATGCAGCTAGGACGAGGTCGGTGTGATGTTGGCAACGGGTTGGCTGCATGGATCTAGTCGTGGATATCGTTATTGTTATGCTTATTTTATCTAATTGATTAGTCCTCCTCCTCGCCACTCTCGGACTCTGAAACAATACACATACCATCATCAGACAATCTTTTCATCTATTGAGATGGTACCTACACAGGCAGCCTACTACACTACCACGTGGTGAATTGGGTTTAACATTTTGTCATGCATATTTTACTTTCATCACGTTTCTTAGGTAAGGATATGGTTATGTCAATTATACTGACCCTCTTCGGCGCTCTGCAGCCAGTCAACAAACTTTTTCATCTGGTCGAGGAACATCATCTTGCCCTTGACGGAGTGCGCCTCGCGGTACCACTTGAGGATCACCTCCTCGGAGACCACGTTAGCTGCAACACAACACGACCTATAGATGATTCATCCCTAAATGGCCCAAGAAACGATTGGTATGTGTCTTAATACCCTGCTTACGGGATATCGTTGGGAGGACCATGAATGGCACAGCAAAATATTCCAACCAGTTAAAAAAAAATCAAAGTAGTAATTAAATCGATTAGACTATTTAGATTATAGATAGATTATTGAAATAATAAGAACAATTGTATGACGGCCAGTGATTCTCCCAATCAATGGAAAAAGGGAGAAAAATGATCTATCAGATTGATATCGCACAGTTCGACACTGCCACATCTATGTAAACAATGGGGCAGTTCTAATTATGTGCCCGCTGAAGTGTCTATATGATATGATAAATTTCCATTTATTGATGGATTTTTTAAACATATGTCTTTCGTAATTCGGTTTTCAGTCAATTTACTAAATCACTAAGCAAATATGAAAATTGTCGAAAATTGAGGGGGGGAACTATTCTGGTAACTGAATGAGATTAGCGTGCTAAATTCAAATATTTTATTGATTCACACACAGGTACTTGGCTGCCTGCTCCGTGATCAGAGTGGTCAGTCTGAGTTCTCACCTAAATTGGCGTTTACGGCAAACCGATAGACTGGCGTTTTCCGTAAAAACGTCAAACTCCATACAAGTTTTTACTAGATATTCTGTGGTTTTACTTCTTCAAGCTGTCAAAGTCAAGCTCGGACTTCCAATTTCTCCATACATTTGAAAACGCCAGTCAATCGGTTTGCCGTAAACGCCAAATTTAGGTGACAACTGGGACTTCGGGTACTGCTTCCATTGCTCCACTCCATATGCAACGTCACCGTCGACCAGAAGGAGTATGCTACAAGCTGGAAGACACGCGTACTCACTCTTGTAGAGCAGCAGCACGATCTTCTGGAAGCTCTTCATGAAGCTCATGTTCTCGTAGCAGAACTCCTGCACCTTGAGCAGCAGCTGCAGCTCGGCGCGCGGCGTCGTCGCGAACGCCTTCAGCAGCGGCGCGTACGGACGCAGGTACTTGGCCGCCTGCTCAGCGATCAGCTCCTCCTTTTTGTTCCACTCCGTGCGCGACATCACCGATGTCCAGATCTGCGTGTGAACAGGGATCGAAGGGTATCCTCTATATTTCGATGTACTACCGCTAATCCAGGAAATGATTTTATTTATGTAAATACAAACTATATGAGCAGAAAAAACTCTTGGTGTGACATATCAAATAATGCAGGGCGGGCAAGCGGACAACCCTGGTGCTAGCATGGCGAGCGATGAGCAAGAGTCTAGGTAGGTGAGAAGCGTGGGAGCTAATTACCCCAAACGAAAGTGACAAAAATCGTGTCTCGCCACATCGCGCCGCCGAGGACGGTTTGGTTCTGGATATGTGACCATTTTCAACTGTTGAGGCTGTCTGTGGTTCGGATTGCACGTACAACTGTAGGTCTCCTTCCTTACTTACTAGGTGGTAGGGTAAATCCCACCCGGGCTGGTTCCATTGCATTAAGGCTGTTTAAAAGTTTAATATAATCATATTACTTGCCGCGAAAACAATTTCACAATTTCAGGGTTTATGGGTTTTGTTACAATTTATTTAAATACAATTTTTATTTAACAGCGCCATCTAACGGTGTAAAACTTCTAATCGGCAATTACAACGAAACCATTAAACCTGAAATTGTGAATATGTTTTCGCTGCAACTACTATGGCTATATTTAATATTTTTGACGAATTCGTGCCTTAAAGTGCAATACTTTTTGCGTTCTGTGTAAAACAAAACATTGTATGGGTCGGAACATCCTTAAGGTGGCCCATCCCGCTCATCTCCCCATACAAAAGGGGAAAGAAGATCACGCCCATATTTCTTGTCAGAGATCCAAAATTTTGCTCAAAATAGCGTTATTTGATCAAACTAGATGTCTGATGACCATTGGCATTGTAAAATTGTGTTTGGTTTCTAAGTTATAAGGTCCGAAAGTTCGAATTTTTCGCGCGTTTTATACAATAACTTTGGAGGTGGATTACGTAATGATAAAGTAAGAACATCTTAAAAAGATTAGTCATCAGACATAGCTTATTTAATCAAGATTTATAATCTATTTGGTTTTTGTTAGATTTTTAACTACAGAGGTCGTGGTTTACTTTTAGCTATAAGTCGTTTTATAATTAAAATTTCCGTAAATCTTACCAAATCATACGCTATGCACATTGTCTTTTTTGTGAACATGTTGCATCTTCCTCATCACGGAGCCTGTCTTATTCTTTGAAAGAGAGGTCCCGAAGGAGCGTAACAGCACGGTTTTCTACCGTGCTCGCGAATGAGTTAGGCCCGCCAGGTTGGGCCACCTTAAATGAACGATGGTCGAAGCGGCAATGCAAATTGTCCGTGTTTACCATAGAGTTCAATGCAGTCAAACAATATAAGGAAGGTCCTGGCATGGCACCCAGTTTACATGTGGTGTGTTAGGCTAATATCTTACGGTCAGTTGGTATTAGCCATCCATGTTCAGTTACATAAAAAAACACGAAACAGTTGTTTTCCCCTTTCAAAATAACAAGCACAATTTTGTTTTGGTTGGCTATTAGAGTAAGTGAATCAGCTTGCCGGTTCTTCAACGAGAGGTGAGATGCACGGCAGCTACAGACAGACACACCAAAAGACTCAGTGCAGTCCGCCAGCAGCTGCCCACCGCACCACTCAGTCTCGTCATCGGTATCATCATATTCACTCTCCGATCATACTTGTTAAGTAATACTAGCATTGCCGTGTACTCACGATGGAGACGACCTCGTGCTCAGGAATGTTGTTCTTGGCGGCCATGTCGCGCAGGTCCGAGATCATCTCGCGGATCGGCTTGTTGTCGTTCAGATCATCCACCAAAGCCTGTTTGACAAACATTTACATTGCAACAATCATTTATATTATATTAATAAAACCTGGTTTGAAAGCTTATCTGTTATTTAAAATTTAAGAAAAACTATATTTCAATAATTGAATTACAATATAAAAAAATACTAGTCTGGCATGGGACCCAGTGGGATTTTTAACTTATAAATTATTATATATTTCCTTACAGGAACTAGCAAAGAGCGAAATGTTTTAGCATTTTGACGGGAAACATACCTACATAATTCCAAGGTAAACCAAATTTAAGTTGCTGGTATAAATAATTAAAGAACAGTTTTAATGTATAATCGAATGACCAAGTTTCATCAACAGTGATGCTACCTCATGGGTCAATCGATAATGAGTATTCTGTTGCACATTTCGACACTAACTGGTTCATTGAAATAAACTAGTCAGTTCTAATTATGTGCCAAAAAGTTGAGTTCCAACATTGAGGAATTCCAGGAGGAAGGTTAAATAAAGCACAATGCAAGGGAAAGGGTTAGCTTAGTAAAATATATAAAAAAAGGACAAAGTTGATACCAACATGACCCGACACCGACATCGGCCCGCACACATCTGTGGCGAGGGGTTTAGAATTGTCTAGTACTGTCGCGTCAGCCACGGTGCATTGGTCGCACATGCCTGTCGCTTCAGCCCCCCACCCAAGAAAGTTCAGCTTTATCTTAAATTATAAATATGCTAAACACAAGCATGATAGACATACCCACAATAGTTGGTAGACAGAGACGGTGAGAAAATGGCGGTCAGTCAAGCATGAGTCAGACAAAATAAAAGCACTAAATATACAGGTTGATTTTGGAAAGGGTCTCTGTAACTTCAGGAGTTTTAAGGCTGAAGGAAATTCAAAAATATATATTCATTCCATTATCTATACAGTTAACTATTATGAATTGAAAACTTTTTGGCACGTTTCTGCAAGTTATGAAATTTATGTTTTGCCCCCGGAATCGTCCTCTGAAATTGTCTGTTAGGAAATGCAGATTTAAAAAGTAATAAGCCTCGAATAGGGCTTAAATATTAATTAACAGAAGCAGTCACAGTGAAGAGAGAGTGACGCAACATAGTTGCCATAGACAATAAAACACAAAATAGTATTCATAGGAAATGGGAGAGAATATGGGTTACAATATACCAATTTTTAACAGTCCCATTGCAAAATCGTCTATCCTGCTGTACGGGAGGTGACTATTGGCAAACGGCGCTTAATTGCTCCTCTGGCCTAGAGTACACACCTGTGTGAGGTCGCGTCGCGCCTCCTGGCTGGCCTGCGCCCGGTGCAGCTTCAGCAGCTCCTGCAGCCCGCGCTCGTTGAAGCTTGTCGCGAGGATCTCCTCCGTGCGCCGGTTCAGGGGCAGAAACTCTAGCAATCTGCAGATATTGATCAGAGATCTGAGGCATACGTGGTCACAATTAGACTGACCAAAGCAAATTTGAAATAAGTATTAGTGGCCCAGTAAGCATCCGAAGTCGACGCTCCCCATACAAACTTAGTTAGGTAACAATTCGATATCCATGTGTTGATTTACTTTAATATTTTTTTTATTAGTCAACTAATAAATCAATGCCTTCATGTTTTTTTTTCCTAAGAACTAAACCTGAGCCAAACAACAGCAAACTGAATTTCTGTGTGTATTTTATTTTTGCTTTTTCTCACTACATTTGACTCTTTCAAGAAACAAGACAAACATTTATCAAATGGTCTTAGTTAAAAAGAAAAAGTAAATCAACAGTTCAAAATGTTTGAACATTTTTTGCGGAACTAAGGGACCCTTTGTTTTTTGTAAGTAGACTCGGATGGCTAATACCACACCCACTGTAATATTAGCCCAACACCAGATTCCCAAAAAATATTGTGCCATGTCAGAACCTTCCGTGATAACTATGGTTGATAAAGATAGTGGTGCAAGGCCTCGTGTTCCTGAGCTACGCGCCGCTCAATGACAGAAAACATCTGCTCAGTCAATAATATCAATCATAACGCATAAACGGACCAATTAAAATACATAAATGTACATGTAGCAACACTTATGACCAACGTCGTATGTAGTCGCACGCTGGCCAGTATATGCAGCCAATTTCATGTTTTCCTCGTGACAACATTGCGACCCTATTTAGCGAAGATCGCGTGAGAATGTGACAAGGACTAGATAATTGGCAAGCAGTATATTATGTAATAATGTACCCAGAGCAGAAGTTTGAATAAAACATGCCACACACCTGCCCTCGAGCTGGCCACGTTTCAACGCGTTAACGAGACTGGGCATGCCCTTCTCCTGCTTGAAGGTGCTGAATACGTCCAGCACGAAGTCCAGAGCGAGGTTGTCCTTCAGCAGGTGCTCGTTGATCAAAACCAGGAGCACAGACGGTGGGATTGAACCGTTGCCTGTGACCAATATGTATTATTGTCACTACATTATTTTTGTGTATCATTTTGAGGGGCTAAACTAAACATGTTTATATTGGGGTGTGATAACAAACCGGGTTGATCTAAATTTTTAAATTGGTTCTGAATCACAAAATGAACCATTTTTGCAATGAAAATGCACCATGGCAATTTCCAACTATGATTTGAAAGAATGATGTGCAGAGCTCACACTTTCGAAACACAGGAGAGCACTGGTTGTTGTCATGAAGCTACGGGCACCAAGCCATAATGTTTTTGTTACATTTAAAAACATAATTTGGGTGGATATTAGTGGAACTCTAGAAAAAAAAAACATAATTAACAACTTCTTCAAGTCACTAACTACCAGGACACTGAAGGACTCTCAACGTTGCTAAATAAGGATGGAGGTTTCTTACAATTAGTCATTGCAAGAGGCACACTTATTTTATATTATATAGAACAGAATATTAAATTTAGTCAATAAGTTTGTTAGTTAGTATAAGATAAGGCAATGCATTATTGAGCGCCATTTCATATTCCATTTATAAATGTACTGCAGAATACCTACCTAGCAGAAGTCATACCTAATTTACTAAATGCAAGTAGATTAAAGTCACACAGCAACATCTACTAAAAGTATACCTACATAAAGCAACAAATACATAAGAAATGTTTGAATGTAGAATATGGTTAAACAGAGTGGCGAGTAGTGAATCAGTTTGCCGATTCGTCATCGTTAAGCAGATGCATGGCAACATCGGTGGAGCGGCTCCGAAACACTCGGCTCCGCCCCCCGCTGCCGCCGCTCCCACCACCTCGGTCTCGTCATCGGTATCATCATTTTCACTCAGCTCGATATCATCACTTAACCAAAGTAACTTGGATGACCAGGATACATTCAAGAAAAAGAACCATTACCTATATGTGGCGTTTTTTTTTTGTGTTCCGACCCACACAAAGTGTTTAGTAAGCAGAATGCAAGAAGTATTGCACTTTGGCCACAAATTAATTTTAAATATCAAATACCAGCTTCGCTCGCACGGGTGCAAGTATCATGAACTTTGTATGGTCGAACTTTGTATGGGTCGGAACAGTTTTGATTTGAAGAGTGGCATTGGAATTGTTGCCATATATCTAAAGTATTACAATTCAAAGACCTCACCGAGCCACAGCGCCGTCATCCTGGCGAGCTTGACACGTTGCTCCGGGTCAAATCCCTTCAGGTACACGAGCACCTTCTTCATCTCCTCTTCAAACATTTTTTCCAAGTACTTGTAGCGCCTCATCAGCTTTACAAACACCTGGCGAAGGTTTCTGGGGTTAGCGGGCGGAGCGGAGATGCATCCCGAGAAGGGTGCGAGATGAACGGTCAGAATGTTGTGAACGAGATGGGGTTTATCCACACGGTGTGTTAAGAACTCTAGCCAGAGTTTTGTCATCATTTAAAGTTTAAAAAAAAAAAAATTCTGATTAGGAAACTTTTTCATGTTAAGGCGCTAGGACTAGCCAACTACTCGCGCCATACAAATGCACTTTTTAACAAATGTAATAATATGTAGTGAAACGCTTCAGCAAATCCAAATAGAACTCCAGACTGATAATGGATTGTTAATATTTTTTATTCCATCATTTATTTAAATAATAATAAAAATAAAAAAAGTTGATTTTTCTCATTAGAAATCTGAAAGTCATTCGATTTCTAGATTTCGATTTCTTATTTGCTTTTAGATTTCTACATTTAGTCAAAATAGTTCGGAAATGGACACCGTTTCCGCAATGTATTTTGTATAGAAAAAGGAAACATACATTAACGAAAATCATTCGATTCCTAGACAAGGAATCATATATTGTAAGGATGACACTTATAATCGTCAGACTTAGTTAGTTTACTTGGGGTGCCTCGTCTAACTTTGCGATTTGGCTAGTACCAGGCCCTTAACCAAGAAGATCCGATTCTCGTGTACAAATGGCTTGACATTGACCCACATATGTTTTTCTTGCAAAAACCAATACCTACTGTGGCTTGAGGGTAATGCGCTCCGTACATCTTACTATATTACAAAACATGTATATTACGAATAGTCTAATGTTACTTACAAAAATCCAAACACCTAAAAAGACATTATCAATAAAACTGAGTACTTATGAATGCCGGAATATAAATAAGGGAAGCAAATAATGACAATTCAACATAATTAAGATAACAGTATTAGCATGGCACAATTTCTCACACAACTACATCGGAGGCAGGATAGATAAAATCAGAGGCACTCTAGTGCACATGACGTAGACTAGATAACACTTTTATTGTCATTGGTTGTTACCAATGCCATTACACTAAATGATATGTTTTCTTAGCTTTTAAGTTAGGTAATGTTTTATAGTCATTTTCCTTTCCCAAAGTCAGTGCGAGGGTCTCTCAGCACGGCAGATATTAAATTGGAGGACATAAATTAAGCTGTAGACAAAGAGGTAGGCTTGCCTGTTCAAAGTTTTTCATGGAGTCCATATCCTCGCTAGCGGTAAAGATGCAGAGATCCGTTTTCGGTGACTCGCCGTCCATCGATATACCACCGCCTGGGACTGAAATGCAAACACGTAATGTTTAAACGTGATTTACAGGCACTATCCCGAGATGGTATCCTGCGACAGATGTCAGATAAAAAAAACGAACGAGTGAAGGTGTATCCACATCGATATTCAGGACTCTAGCCAGTTGTCTCATCATTTTAGAATGTGCTCCTATCGCTGTACAGAAATTGATTTAATTATTAATACCATTCCTTAAATGAAGAGTGCCAGCGATCGCTTGATTTGGAAAAAAGGTGCCCACCTAGGCGGATGCCCCAAGATAGGATCTCAAGAGAATATTACCCCCCCCCCCCCATAAGATACTCCACTTTCCCCTGTTGTCACCACCTCCAGTTACCTGAAATCCGATAAGTAACTTTTGGTTACATTGCATATTTACTTGATGTAACCGAAAGGTAACTTAGGGATTTTTGTAGCTGGAGATGGCGGAAACGGGCGTAAATCAAACCTGTGGGACTGAACTTCACTTTTAAGAGGGTAAAGCTAAAACCCTTAGGTTGCAGTGGCTTTTTTACACCGACTTTGAAATCAATAAGAAAAATTATTTACTCCTACTGTGAGGAAAGTACGGTATGTGTACATCATAATATGGACTACTCATTCTTTAGTTGTGCCTTAAGAGATGATATTTGGAGATTAGCCAAATTATCTTAACCAAGACAAATACATCCGCAAAGCAGTGCAAACACTGAGGGAACATGTACATAACATAAGGAATGCAAATTATTTTCCAGGGATAGCCTTAAAGATAATAAAATGGAGGATATCCGAAGCGATAACATACCGAGCAGCCCCCCGGCGATGAGCACATCAAACAGGACCTCGCCATACCGGCGGTAGTCGAGCTTGGAGCCGGCGGCGTCTAGGAACTTGTACGCCGCCTCCAGGTCCCTTCCCGCCTTCTCGAGTCCCTGCACGACGGCGTCCCGGAACCCGTTTGGGTCAAACTTCTCTTTCTCATCTGCGGAACGGACACAACTGTAGCGGGTGCCTTGCTCCCGCGAGCGCTCTCTCGGCGGGATGTCGTCAGAGATTAAATGAACGAGTGAGGATGCATCCACATTGAAAGTTCAGGACTCTAGCCAGTTGTCTCATCATGCTATTATAGGATAATGAGTGAAAGGGGAATGTTATCATCGTGTATAAAGTACTGATCGTGTTAGGGTCCGCTCGTGTCTCCCCACAATTGTTTTTTGTTCATGTGTCATCAGTTTAAGACACACAAGACGACAAAATCTAAATTGAATTTAAAAAAACAAGACAACAAACATAATACGCACGGACGCTAGGTTTGTCTACATCCACTGCAGGTTTAAATTATCTCTACTGCCCTTCAAGTTTTGATAGAAACTAGGTATGTAGTGAAAGGGCTTGGGAATTATTTCTCTTTCTAGTGTAACAATATGTAGGTACTTTACCTATTGTGAATATACCGAGTCGTATTCACTACGTATAATATTCACAACGTATAATAGTATTTTTTTCCAAAAAATTAAAACCATGCATATCGTATAATATTCACAACGTATAATGTTATACGTTGTGCATGAGTTTAAAAATAAAATAAACTCTTTGCATCATGCAGAACGTATAATAGTCACAACGTATAATATTCCTAACATGAATTCACAAAAAAAGAAAACCATGCAAAACGTATAATATGCCAAGAAGCACTGCATAAAGCGCCCTAACAACGATACATTTAAGGCTGAAATTGCTACGAATCGATATCTGTTGAAGAGTAACAATTTGCTACAACGCTAATTGAGACGGTCGAAAAGTCGCGTGCGAGTATAATCTTTAATCTTATATCGATAAGGGCGCTTATCGTATGAAATATTTTAGGATTATATGATATGCATGGTTTTCTTTTTTTGTTAAATAAAGATCATAACATTATACGTTGTGACTATTATACGTTATGCATGGAGAAGTAAGTAATTTAATTTTTTGGACTTCTTCATGCACTACGTATAAGATTATACGATCTGCCGATTATACGTTGTGCATGGTTTCAAAATTTTGTTAAAATATGACATTATACGATCTGCATATTATACGTTATGCCGTTCCCCCAATATACCATTTAAGATGCTGAAGATACAAGCCTGGCAGTAAAAATCAAACTGGCTAAATCAAAGCCTGTAGAGCAGGGTTTCATAAGCTTTTTTGGAGTCATGGACCCCTTGCGGGATTTCAAATTACGGACCCCTTCCAAACTCAGTTGAAGGGAAATAAAACAAGGCATTTTATATTTTACTGTATATTTATTACCCCCGAAAAAGTAAAGATACGTATTTTCTCTAATCCATCACGTGCAGTATTTATTATCATCATATCAAACATGGACCCTCAGCACTCAAGCCGCAAACCCCCAAGGTGTCCATGGACCCCAGGTTATGAAACCCTGCTGTAGAGGGTACAATGTTCAAACTACAATATTGCAAATTATTGTTCACAAAGTTGCAATACAGACCCAAACAATAGGTACATATTAGCAAATATATAAAAATTTTAAATCAAACAATGAAGTGTGATGACATAATGAAACAAATATTTGAATCTCCTATAACATTATGATGCAAATACAAACCCTTACCTGCGCCATTTATTTAGATTTTCCGAATGTCAGCCAATATGTTAAGAACACAGGGTAGAAATTCCATGCATTTGCATGTCAAATTAATGCGCAAACAATTGGCCACAAACATACCAAAAAGTTATAAAGTTTCTAAGAATTGGCCTGAAAAAAGCGGAACACACTCAAACGACACATGTCATCTCCACCTCCTCTTTAAAACAGTTTTATTTAGTTTGACCCTGTATATTGTTTTACTTATATCTCTATGGTTAAGAAATAAAGAATCATAAAAACCGAGTTCAGCTCTTCTCTTCAGTCGATCACAAGGATAAAGTTATGGGATCATATTCTTGAAAACTGAATGGCTCACTGTGATAAGACAAGATATAATTTATGACTCACCTCTTTTTCTGGTCTTTATACGCTGACCCGATAATATTGGTTTTTCTACTTTCTGACTCATACAATAAATTGCTGAAACAAACACAAATCACACTATAGAGATGTTTATCGGTCACATTTGATACTGAATAATTGCATTTTATCTATTTTGTTAAAATGTTAGGTTATGTATGTATCAAAAAACCAGTTCGAAAAAACTTCATTTGGTTTTGCGTCAAGGTGCAAGCCTCGCAGGCTTTCTAACGCGCCACATCATTGCGAGTACAGTTAAGCCAGCGGCATCGCGCGGGAGTTCCAACCGCGAGAAGTTTATCGTTTGTCTACTTCGCGGGCATGAGTCCCTAACATTCCGTCACGAACATACATATTACCGAGCATATTACGGAACCATCAATTCTAGAAGATTCATCTCGCAAATCGCTGAATCATACACGGAACTTGAAAAAAAAAACTGCAGATCCAGTCGAGGGGCAGCAAATGCCCAGCATCGCACACTTCCCGACCAGGGGCGGAATATGTATTGTAAACGAAGAGGAGCAAAGACCAAGAGTACTCACTGTTTGACGATGTGGCGAGTTGCGTTTGCGGTCCTAGCGACGCGGCGTGTTCAGCGAAATGAAATGAACTCGTGTCCGGCAGAGTCGAAGCAACGACACGGAGGGCGGGGAGGCCGGATATCCGGTAACAACTGAATTAATACAATGATTTAATATAATGGTATGTACACATTGTTTTAAGACTGCACAAGCATTCTTAGCAAAACAAACCAAATATATGGTTCGTCGCTTTACTGTAGAGGTGCTCTGTTGATACTTGAACTAATCTTGCAGTTTTACCTTCTATCAGACTTGAATTACGACACAAAAACCTCTGAAACGCAGAAAAATAATTAAATATTTAAGAAATATACACAAATTTTCCAATGAAATATTTAATCGATAATTTATAAAATAATTATTGCAATCAACAACAATTATAAATAAGTTGTTTTTTAATATAATAAAATAAAAAAATGTCAGACTGACTCATCGGTCTGTCCATAGACAAACACGGAATTTGTTCGGGCAAAGATGATTCCATTCCGCCCTGAACTGTTCGTTATAGAACGGAATCATGATCAATCGGAATCAACCCGAACGCCAAAACGAACAAAGTCGTTAATTTTACATTTACACAAACTGTTAATTTTACATTTATTCTTTAATATCATCATGACACACATTTTAACAGCGATAAAAATGGGCAGATTTGACGTGTCACCGATTTTCCCACAAGGCAAAATAGTTTTAACGCTTTCAGTCTCGTGGTAAATAACATTGTATCTACCTATGTCACTCTAAGGCCATCTGACGCCAATGGTCCGCACGCGTGCATCTTAGAAGTAACACGATTCAGGAATCAGGATCCAGGAACCTAACCTAACCTAACCTAAAAAACATTACCTAACCTTACTAAGCCCAACCTAATTTACATAAAACCATACCCACTTTGGCGACGCATCTGCGCCTCCAGTTTTTGGCGACGCATATGCGTCTCCGGTCGTTGGACAAGGATCTGCGGTCTAGCCGCAGCTCCGTCGCTGGCGATGGAGATATTGGCGATGCATATGTTAGCGATGCAGATATTGACGAGGCAGATAGTGGCCATGCAGATATTGGCGATGGACATATGGACTACCGTCACAGAGCATAAAATATCTTGTTGAGGTTATGTCACAGAATAAGTAAGAATCATGCAAGCATTGTTTGGTTGAAACTTGTTGAAGTGAAGAATAATACATAATCAATCAAGCGTTTTTATTAGGATGGCGCACTCTCTTCTCACTAAAGTAAGTTAATTATAAGTAGCCCATAACAGGCCTTCAATTCAATTTTCGTTTTAGAACTGGTAGTTGATCTACTTTTCTTCGGCACTCAACATTTTTTAGCACCTGCCGATCGATTCGAGAGACTTACATGTTTCGAGATACTTACATGTTTCGAGATGATTTTAAATCTTTAAAAATTAAAAACTGAAGAAGATTCGTAAGACCCTAAACTAGGTGGTCAGTCTACCAGTGAGATCGCAAGATTGCCGCAGCCTACAAAACCTGAGCCTGATTAACTAGGATTTGAAATTTGGAATGCTAAATAATGAAATCTAAATTCCTACAAAAATTTCGAGTAAATTTGATCACAAACAAAAATGTTTCATGCATACTTTTTCACCCAAATATTTCATATACACCGTGTCCGGTATAAGGTTAAGAATACTTAAAAGGCAGGTCATATATCCTATCGGAAAAAATTTACAAGAGTGCGCCTTTCTTAGCTTCTAGCTGGATATCAGGGATGGTAGAGTGGATTTTTAGAAGCATTTTTGGTCAAGAAACATGGGCGCGGAAACGAAGTTTTCTATCTAAAATATTTTTTTGAAAATATGAAATCCGCTTAATAATTTCCACCCAATTGCGCCACTCACTAATCACCTGCCAACATTGCAACCGAAAAGTGTTGCCAGACGCCAAATGATATATTCCGTGAGGTTCTAACTCTAATATAAGCTAAATAAGCTTAAAATAAGCCTTTTTTAAATGCACCTCGAAGCCCAAGCAGGTAAGTTGATGGCTACGCCGAAAGACTCTCTTGGTCGGCCCCTTCGCTTAAGCGACCGCACTCGACCTTCGCCGCGGCGGGGTGGTCGCCCGCTCGCTTCGCTCGCGACCTCCCACCGCCACGCGGCTACGGTCTCGTACCGCTCGCCACGCTCGGGACCTCCTGCGCGAGCTTTCGTCTCCGCACTTCTAAAAAACACTCTAGGGATGACGCACACCAACATGTAATGTCGGGGCGGCTAAGTCGGTTTTGGAGCAATACTAGTACAGCAATTGTTAATTTTACCCTAAATTATGGGAAATTACATATTGGCAACATTTTACCTGCAATATGAATTTGTCACTTGACCACAGACTATAGAGAGAAACTACGCAGTTGACCTGTTCGCGTCGGAATACAGAACGAACGTTAATATTGCATCGCGCGCCGCCATCGTCGTCGCATCGACGCATATAGTATCGCGTCGGAATACAGAACTAATGTTAATATTGCTGACGGGATTTCATATTTTCAAAAAAATATTTTAGATAGAAAACTTCGTTTCCGCGCCCATGTTCCTTGACCAAAAATGCTTCTAAAAATCCACTCTACCATCCCTGATATCCAGCTAGAAGCTAGGAATGGCGCACTCTTGTAAATTTCACCCATCCTATCCGTAAGTTCGTCATAACAAAGAAAGTTCGAAAGTAGTAAGTTGAAAAAAAAAAAATTATTTATCAGTATACTTGCGCCCTAATAACTACTGCGAGCGTGCTGCGCTATCTTCACCGCGCATTGGTTTAATTTGTTGCATCGCGCATCACATTACCACAATACTAAGATAGTAGGTAGATTATGTACCTTAGGTACTTACGTTTATATTAGGAGAGGGCGGCGGCGGCCCCTTCTAAGCCCACGCCGCTCGATCTGCCACCACATTCCATTGTTCGTAAACATGCTCTCGTCCGTCCTCAACACAGATTCCACAAACATTGGTTGGCGTTGCTGCTGGAGTTGAAGCCATCGGCAAAAGTTAACTCTCTGAGCTGGTAGCAGTGCGTGTGTTCTTCTGATTAAATAGGGATGCTGTTTATCACGTTATAACACTCTATGAATTGTTGATTTCGACATGTTTAACACTCGTGCGGCTTTTCTTGTACTCGTCCTAGGATGTAGGCGAAAATAATCTATCACTTCTTGAGCGCGGGGGTTTAACACACCTTCTCGCGTAGTTTGTGCTACGGGTCGGTTATCAATAATGCGCTGAAAAGCAGCGGTTATTGTTCTTGATTCAGCAGGATGACGCCTGTTCAGAAACCGATTACGATATAAACATAATGCAGCCAAGGCATTCCCGTGACACTCCCCATACGCCAATATCATGTCTCCATATTCCCGAGCAGTAAAAACATTCGCGTTAATAGCGAATACGCGACCTTGACACACTTTCGACCGCACAGTTACAAGGCCACACAAACACTGACTGCGTTGCAAATTAGTGCGAGTAGGCATTTTGTCTCAAAGAGACACCGCCTTTGAAGCTGCGCCGTCGCCGCTTCGGGATACTACCGACAAAGTGAGCAAGACAGCCGGGGAACGCACCCCCCTGCCCTTCCGCTCCCCGCCGCCACCCCGCCATATTTATGGTGCTTTTTCACACTAGAGAAATTCCGCTTTTGCATAAAGTTGAATTATTTTTTTTCTCTGAAACTATTAGGTATATTAATATAGTTTCTTTGGAAAAGTTGTTTACAGTGTTAAGACCTTTCTTAGGTTTAAGCATTCGGAACCTTATTCCGGACACGGTGTATATAATACATATAATAAAAAAATACATATAATATTTCACCAAAATAATGTATATTTCATTTACTCCTTAATAATGAAATAACTACAAATAATTGATGATGGTTCCAAATTTTTTTCAAATTGTTACCTGATGTTTTACTAAACAAATTACTCACCATACACCCGCAATGTATAATGGTATTAGCTTACAAATATAAGGTGAGTTTAAAATAATCTACAAGCCTTATAGGGTTGATTCAGTATCTGATATAGAACAACTTTTGCTAAGAATGGAGGTATGTAATTTTTTTTGTTCCATTTAAATTTTTGAGAAATTTAAACAGTATGTTCTTCCCAGTATTTTAAACAACTTTTGCGAAGAAACTATGCACCTATCTGTAATGGTTTCCAAGAAAATAATTTATTAAAGTGCACTAACTAAATCTGAATCTGAATCTGAATCTGAATCTGAATCTGAACTCTTTAACTACCTAATTAAAAATATAGGTCAACCACGGGGCATTGACCCGACCGTGACCCACTGATACAAGACAATTCTCCGCCGCCGCCGCCGCGTGCGCAGACAGAAGCCCCGCCACCCCATCTCCCCCGCCGCCGCCGCCGCCCCTCTCACTGAAGGACGTTTCTTTTCGTTTTGAAAGCAATTAGTATGTCAAGGTCCATGACGCGCATTGGACCTGAGTATCACACGTGAGTGAATTTAAGTGAAGCGAGTGCCGATCGGGCGAAAAAGGACATGCATGCTTGTGTACATACCTACATTACAGCCGCGCCGACCAAATCCATAGCCCGGCGCGGCGTACGTCAGCGTGGGAAGGAGGCAAAACTATTCGGGTAGGTAAAATAGACTCTGCCGCCGCACGCCGCCTCCACGCCGCCGGCCGGCGTGGCGCGGAACCTATTTTTCAAATAGGCAGTTTGAAGAGTTAGTGCACTTTAATAATTTATTTTCTTGGAAACCATTACCGATAGGTACATAGTTTCTTCGCAAAAGTTGTTGACAATACTGGGAAGAATGTAATGCATAAATTTCTCAAAAATTTAAATGGAACAAAAAAAATTACATGCCTACATTCTTAGCATAAGTTGTTCTATATCAGATACTGAATCAACCCTAAAAGGGTTGTAGATTATTTTAAACTCACCTTATATATTATACAAAAAAAATTTTTTTTCGTGATAATCCCTAACTTTCCTACTTTTCCCTTCTTACGGTCGGCCCGTAAGCATAAGCAAATTTCGCCTCACATACAAACGTAGTTTACTAATAATTTGAGAACCACTTCCAACTTACTTGATATTTGGTATCTAATATTAGGTTACAATTATCTGTGGCTGCATGTTTTTGTATTTTCGGTAAATGTATTCTGGGTCAAACCACGGAGAAAACAAAATTCGTATAAAGATTTTCTTTTTGCTTTCATTTTATTCGGTTTGGATTTTTCAAAAAAACAAAAGCTTGCAGACACACATATTTGTTATCTGATATTAGATATCAAATATCAATTTAATTGGAATAGCGGTTTCCAAATGATAAGTAAACTACGTTTGTATGGGGAGAATAGCTTACGGGCCGTTCTTAAATCACAAATATGTTTATAGTTTCAGTCCATGCGGATACTGGGGAGGGCGACAGCACCAGTTGTGGTATGCACGCCGGCGCGCACGACCACCAACAAGCACTGGGACCCCAAGTTCAAGAGACTGAGAAGGCAGAAAGTGCTGAAAGTGGACTTGCCCAACTACAACGAGACTACTGAGGGCATGAGCAAGGAAAGAATAAGGTCTGTGATTATTTTCGTGATTGATATACTGCCATCCTAACCCGTAAAAAAAAATATTTTACGGTAGAAGCAACAGGAGTTAAATGTAATTCGATAACACCTTTAGACTAAGGACCAAGTCAGATTTCTCGTAAGGCCCATCCTGAGTGCATGGATACAAGTATATAAGATTAGCTGTGTTTGCATTTTTTTTAATAATTTTAATGTGGTGAAAGAAACAACCTTTGTTACCGATACAGATATACCCCCTCAAGCGATGGTGGTATTTATAAGCTCAACGGTTTATGTAGGTGTTCTTGAAGTTTAGTGTTGTGAAGAGGGATCTCCCTTAGTACAGCTTGGGCCAAACCTAATGGCTGACGCCAACTTCAGGGATTTTTCGCTACACATACCCCAAATTTTAGGTCACCCCGCCCCAACTCGGACTCGGCGTGTATTCAGACTGGCCAAAAAGTTTGCTCCAAACTGTACCTTCATATATAATATAATAACAAAAATGGAATCTAAAAGATCCTGTGGTTATGATGACATACCTATAAAAACTTTTAAAGACAACATAAAGGCCCTTATGGAGCCTTTAAGGTGGCCCAACCCGGCGGCCTCAACTTATTTGCGGGCACGGTACAAAACCGTGCTGTTCCGCTCTGGGACCTTCTCTGTTTCTAAGAATAAGACAGTCTCCGTTATGAGGAAGATGCAACCTGTCCACAAAAAAGACAATGTGCATAGTGTATGATTTGGTAAGATTTACGAAAATTTTAATTTCAAAACGACTTATAGCTAAAAGTAAACCACGACCGCTGTAGTCAAAAATCTAACAAAAACCAAATAGATTATAAATCTTGATTAAACAAGCTATGTCTGATGACTAATCTTTTTAAGATGTTCTTACTTTATCATTGCGTAATCCACCTCCAAAGTAATTGTATAAAACGCGCGAAAAATCCGAACTTTCGGACGTTATAACTTGGAAACCAAACACAATTTTACAATGCCAATGGTCATCAGACATCTAGTTCAATCAAATAAAGCTATATTGAGCAACATTTTGGATCTCTGACAAGAAATATGGGCGTGATCTTCTTTCCCCTTTTGTATGGGGAGATGAGCGGGTTGGGCCACCTTAAGCACATTCTTCAATGACTGCTTGCACGAAGGTATTTTTCCAAGCGAGCTTAAAATTGCTAAAATCATACCGATTTACAAAAAGGGCGTAAAAACAGACATTAAAAATTATAGGCCAATTTCACTTTTACCAACTCTGTCTAAGATATTTGAAAAAATTATTAAAAAAAGACTTATTTTACACATAGACTCCAATAAAATAATAAGCCCTCGTCAATACGGTTACCAGAGAGGCATAGGTACAATCGACGCTATAGACAATCTATTGACTGATATCCTTAACTCGATGAACAAAAAGCTAAAAATTCTAGGTATCTTTTGCGACTTAAGTAAAGCATTTGATATGGTTGACCGTGAAATCTTGATAAAAAAAATGAAACACTACGGAGTTAGACAAAAATCATTAGACTTATTTAAATCGTATTTACAAAACCGGTATCAATTTGTTGAAATCAATTCAAAATGTGATCAAAAAATACAAAAGTTCCAGTCAAAAAGAGAGGACGTAAATATTGGTGTGCCACAGGGTTCGATTTTGGGGCCTTTATTGTTCCTTCTTTATATAAATGATCTTCCATTGTTTATATTAAGCTATTTCGCTAACATTAACATTGTGATCTTTGCAGACGATACTAGTGCCATTGTTAAGTCTGAATCATTAACAAAACTTGAAGAAAACGCTAATGCTCTTTTACATACTTTTGACCATTGGTTTTCCAGTAACAAACTAAAACTTAATGCCACTAAAACACAGTGCTTGTTCTTCAAAACATCCACATGCCAAATGGGCGACCATAACAAACTTAATATTATTGTAAATAATAACCAGTGTCAAATAGTGCCCACTGTTAAGTTTCTTGGCATCAATATTGACGAATACCTAAACTGGAAAGACCAATTAGACTCGATTGACAGCAAACTAAGTTCTTCGTGCTTTGCTCTTAGGACTCTCAGAGACTTTCTTCTGATCGACGACCTAAAAATGATATACTTTGCTCTGATAGAATCAAGACTACGGTACGGAATTCAGTTCTGGGGCAATAGCTGGGATTATAACGTAAAGAAGGCATTTATTTTACAAAAACGCGCGATAAGAACGATGCTAAGATTACCTCAACAAGAGTCGTGCAGAGCTTACTTTGTTAGACTGAAAATTCTTACAGTGCCATCCCTATATATTTATGTTGTATTGACAAGACTAGCAAGCAATCTTAAAAAAACTACAAAGCCTACTCTAAAGCATTGCTATGGCACTCGAAATAGTAGCAACTTACAACACACAATAAGGCCTAGATTAGAGGTGGTTAAACACGGTACAGAATTTCAAGCGATCAAACTTTTTAATGCACTTCCAGTGGATTTAAAAAAAAAAATATCCTCCAAACAGTTCAATAACGATCTTAAATCCAGACTATTAATGAAGGCTTTTTATTCAACCGACGAGTTTTTAGTTGATAATAATTTCTGAGTTAACAGCTTGTGTGTTCCCTTTTTTTCGACTTTGAATGTATTGGTAAATTTTTGTATATTTTATGGATCACTTAATGTCATATTTGAATGATCATGCATTTAATGGAATAACTTATTTTTACGTTTACATACTGTATAATATTTAGAATTGAGTGTACTTTTAATTACAATGTATTAATGATTTATGATTTGTTGGTTGTATTTAGTGAATTGTATGTAATTTGTAATGTAATATTTCTACACAAACCATGTTTGTTGCATTTTGATGCGTGAAATAAAAATACTTTGACTTTGACTTTGTACTATTATTTGTATTTTTCAAAAGATGATTTAAAATTAAGAAATTGTATATAATTAGTTAGGTATTAAAATAGCTTATCGTACATTAATTAAAAGTAACCAAATATTTTTTTCTTTTTAGTTCCGGTTTTAGGCGGTTTTTTTTAAATTTAAAAATAATTTATATAAATCGGTCACAGGTCCAAAATGAAGCAACGCGGCATTCTTCCTCCACGCCCGTGGATGGAGCGTCCCATCTACATTTCTTGCACGGGTGGCGTTTTCGAGCCGTATGTGCCTCCAGAAGGCGATGGTAAGAAGTCGAGCATCACACCTGGCGGCGCCAAACAGAAGTTTCAGTTCCTTGAGAAAAAGTCACGGTCCATGATGGCCATTCGAAAGGTCAAGTCGTTCGACGATGACTTCGACACCAATGTATTCTGCGAGCAAGCTCAACAGACCTACATCAAAGCGCACGAGGCCCTCGCAAACAAAGACAAGCTCGCTCTGAGGCAGTATGTGACGGAGAGAGCCTATCCGGAGTTTAGGCACAACACCTTCGATAAGACGGTTCACTGGAGCTT
Source organism: Incurvaria masculella (assembly GCA_946894095.1). NCBI lineage: Eukaryota > Metazoa > Arthropoda > Insecta > Lepidoptera > Incurvariidae > Incurvaria > Incurvaria masculella. The sequence goes on along the minus strand of OX335641.1, from coordinate 10,682,078 downwards.
CCTCCAGTCGCTGGAGCCTCCAAGAGTCGTTCACGCGAGATGCACGGACGTGGTGTCGAAGGAAAACATCTTCGGACAGATAACGGTGAGATTTCACACGCAGCAGCGGCTGGCTATATACGATAGATTTGGCAGATTGATGCACGGTAGTGAGATCCTTGCAAAGGATGTTTTGGAATATGTGGTGTTCGAAAAGCATTTATCGAACCTGTATGGATCGTGGCGGGTTCATGACAAGTTGATTCCAGACTGGATGCCGCCGCGGGAGCCCACATCCATGACGTACCTAGCCCCTGAGGCGCCAATAGACGTCGGTATAAGCACAGAGAAAAAAGTTGAAGTGATTACTGCCAAATCTGAGGAGCAACCCGCCCCAGTGGCGACAGTATGAACAAGTTGCAATGTAAACCTGCTTGTAGAATAGGACACGAAGCAGGTTGAAAAAAAAAAATTAGTATGAACTTGTGTATAAAGTATATTATAACAGCTATTGATTTGAGCTTAGTTTTATTTCATATAAATTCTTTGACTTAAATATTAATACGCAAGGACAGGCCCTTCCATAGAACAAAGATGGAGCAACAAAAGTGGTGTTCTATGCATCGCGGGGACACCAATTTGTCGCCCGAAGGCCGCTCTCTGTCGTCATGCGCCTTTGCGTCGCCTCTGGCTAATAAAGCCCAAAAATGTCAACATATTTGTAGTAAAACCATGCAAGAATTACATATAAAACGTAAAGAAAAACGGAATATCTGAATACCGCAACAGGTGACAGGGCATATCCTTACCTTTTAAATATCACTGTATATATTCCACTAGCTGTGGTACCAAGCTATGTGGAAGTTAGGCTGGTTATTTCTTGTGCAAAGTCATACTAATCCATGGTTCAGATATTATTGCAAAGTACTGCGATGGAAAAGTACAAATCTGATACCTGATTTGGAAAAGTTGCCGCTTTTTACAACTTTTGAGTTGCTTGACCGCTCATCCGAGACATACCACCACACATACCTGAGATATCAAATGGATATCTCAGGTATGTGTGGTGTTAATTTTGTTTTCAGTGTTGTTCGTTATTGTATGGAATTGTTTGGTGTTATTCTGTTGTTCAGCATCGTTTGGCGTTGCTTCAGTTTCTTTATTTCCTCCATTAGATGTATATCACACACTCGGATTCATTTTTTTTTCCTGTCGGTTCGATTAGTTCTGGCAAAGAGCCGTCTAGAAACTTTGCCAGGCTGGTCATTGCATTTTTTTTCCATTGATACTTACAAACTATTTACAGTGATTGATTTTGAAACGTCTAAACTTTCCCATTAATATAATACCAGCGTCTCTCGGGATGAATTAGAAAATATTTTTTTCCCCAATATAAAGTAGACTGTCACTCAGGCCCACAAAATGTATATGCAAAAATAATGGTGATCCATAGCTGCATAGCTGCATTAAGGTCGCCCCGTAAGCATCATAAAATTTCGCCTCCCATACAAACATAGTTTACTAATAATTTGAAAACCACTGTTCCACCTTACTTGATATTTGATATTAAATATTAGGCTATAAATATCTGTGTCTGCATGCCTTGGTTTTTTCGGTAAATGTATTCTGGGACAAACCACTGAGAAAACTAAATTCTTATGAAGATTTTCTTTTTGTTTTAATTTCATTCAGATTGGATTTTTAAAAAAAAACAAAAGCATGCAGACACAGATATTTGTCACCTGATATTGGAAATTAAATATCAATTTAATTGGAATAGCGGTTTCCAAATGATTAGTAAACTACGTTTGTATGGGGAGCATAGCTTACGGGCCGTTCTTAAGGTCGGCCCGTAAGCATCAGAAAATTTCGCCTCCCATATAAACGTAGTTTACTAATAATTTAAAAACCACTGTTCCAATTAAATTGACATTTAACATCTAATATCAGAGCCGTTAGTCTCAGTTGTCACCTAAATTGGCGTTACGGCAAACCGATCGACTGGCGTTTTGAAATGTATGGAGAAATTGAAGAGAGCGCGCAGTGGGCGTTAAGCGAACTAACATCGAGCTCCCCGCATTGCTTACGGGCCGTTCTTAAGGTGGCCCAACCCGGCGGGACTAACTCATTCGCGGGCACGGCACAAAACTGTGCTGTTGCGTTGTGGGACCTTCTCTGTTTCAAATGAAAAAGACAGGCTCCGTGATGAGGAAGTTGCAACATGTCCACAAAAAAGAAATATGTGCATAGTGTATGATATGGTATGATTTACGAAAATTTAATTACAAAACGACATAGCTAAAAGTAAACCACGACCGCTGTAGTAAAAAATCTATCAAAAACCAAATAAATTATAAATCTTGATTAAATAAGCTATGCCTCATGACTAATCTTTTTAAGATGTTCTTACTTTATCATTGCGTAATCCACCTCCAAAGTTATTGTATAAAACGGGCGAAAAATTCGAACTTTCGGACTTTATAACTTAACTTAGAAAAAAAACACAATTTTACAATGCCAAGGGTCATCAGACATCAAGTTCGTTCAAATAAAGCTATTTGGAGCAAAATTTGGGATCTCTGCCAAGAAATATGGCCGTGATCTTCTTTCCCCGTTTGTATGGGGAGATGAGCGGGAAAAACAAAGCAGTATTTTCCCTTTAGCTTGGATTGCAGCAATGTAAATAAAACACTGAGTAAATTAAATTATTGTGTATTTTCAATAGTTCAATATTCTTCTCTCCTTACAAATGTAAGATACCTACCTAGGAATGCACATTTTTCTTATACATAAACATTCAAGAGATTTCTTTTATCACTAATAAAACTCTGTTATGTGCATAAAGCGCGGAGGTAAATGCTACCGCATTTAATTTGCCACGCATAATATACCATGCTACTGTCCGCACGCAGATTCGTAGAGAACCGAAGGGCCATGTATTGACCATACACCCCATGAACTACACATACGCTGGCAATTTAGAATCTGTTATGTAGCAATACATTGCAATGCTTGCAGTGCAGCGCTGCAGTACAGATAAAATAAACAAGTATGTAAGTTTAAATCTATTAACACTTATAGGAATGGAAGGCACGATTTTTAATACATTTAAAAAGTTAAAACTATGAGCTTATGCATATTTCGTATCAGATTGTTGAGAAAATTGTACTTTGTTAGCAATATTTTGTTCTTTTCTACTTATTTATTTTATACCAGTCTTTGTACACGCAAGGCAAAGGTTTTATAAACCTTAAAATATCATAAAACAAACAAATTACAATCTAATTAGTTAGTTACATTAAATCTCAAAATATGTCATAGAACAACATGATCAATAATACACAAGTAATTGATTCATTACCCGACACTAAAAAATAAAGTACACAGTCCCAAGAGTCACTTTCACTAGTCGACATACTGCACATTTACAGAGAATGCCAGATTTTGGCCCACCTAAATTAGTTTGTGTGACAATTTAATATATCTGAAACAATTGTTTAAAATGTAAGGATTTAAAAAACTCTATTTTCCCTTTCTTTCATTTGCATAGTTTTTAGAAAAACTTATTTTGAGCAATCACTTATCTCAAAATACGTAGCGTTTAATGCTATGAGTAAAAGCAAAGAATCGTCTAAGTATCTATCATACGAAAGATAAAGATAGGCTATCCCTACCTACTTGAAGCACTGTTATGCAACGCAGTATTTCTGACGTTTGTTTATTGTCTATATTGCTCTTTGAATTTTGGTGTACCTTTGCTTCCACCTAATTCGAGAACTTAATGGTTTCAATAAATTGTTATTTAATAACCGTATCATAAAATATATAGATGAGCGATTTTAGAAGCAGGAATTAAAGTCTATTATTTGTGATATGAACCATTGGGACACAAATTTTTTACTCAGGGCCGGATATGTATGGACAAAAAGGCATTCTCCTTTCAGCAAACCAGTAAATTAATTCTGTCCTAAAATTTAAATTTTACTTTCGTTAAGAATTTTCCATTCTTACCTAGACCGAGCACACATATTAAATATATAAACCTAACCTAACAATAAATATGGCATCAGAACTGCTCTAAACGAAGCTGCTAGTCGGCTGGTCCAAATACAGCAACTTCACATTGGTTTGAGTGTCCTGTATGATGGTCGAGTCGACGCTGTTCCCCCAGTTGGAGGGCTTGGTGGGGAGCACTTTGGGCTTGGGGGGCAGCGGCGGGGGCTCCGCCCGCTCGGCGGAGGCGCCGGCGGCGACGTCGGCGGCGCAGTCGGGAAGGCCGTTGCACGCTCGGTCCCTGGCGAGGGAGGTGCGCACGGCGGGGCACGGCTTGGTGAGGCTACGCGCGGCGGGCACGGGTGGCGCGGGGGCAGCGGCGGGCGAAGGCGAGGGAGTGACGGAGGGGTCCGCGCGCGGCGGTCGCAGCCGCTGCTGCGCCAGCTGCAGGTGCTCGGCAAACTCTGCAACAAAAGATCACATCTATTTGAAAGAAAATCCATTTCTGTCTTCCGAGCACTAATAATCCGCCCAATTATCTGCATGATTGGTGTCATTTACTGATTGCTAGAACGTTTTTTTTTTTATGTTACCTGACATGGATGGCTAATACCACACAACTACCGTTATATTAGCCCAATACACCACATTCCCGAAGGAATTAGGTGCCATGCCAGGACCTTCCCTTTATGAGCACGGCTACATTGAACTGGATGGAAAACACGGACAATTTTTCATTGCTGCTTCGACCATTTTTTCATCCAATGCGATGGTACCAATCCGGGCGGGCATAAACCCTACCACCTAGTAGGGGAAGGGAATCTACAGTTTTACATGGATTACGAACCATGGAGCAGCTCGCATTCGTGATGAAATGCACATATCGAACTCGGAAAGAGAAAGACAGTGGTGCATGTCGGTATTGAACCCGGGCCTCTGATACGCTAGGCCAGTCCCCGCGCCACTAGGCTACGAGCCGCTTAATACGACCGAAGTAGGTATCCTCAGGGCTGGAGTCCATATGTAGAGGCCCCTAAGCAATGCCAGTCTCAGGGACACTCCCCTTAGGTAGATCGGTAACAAACCATAACCAACACCAAACTTTAATATCAAATCATCAAATATCTCGATGTTAAAATGTCACTACTCGGCACTAATGAATGTATGTAGGTAGTTTATTAACCCTTTACAACCTACTTGATATGATAGTGAGAGGTGGTTTCTCAAAATTCTAGCGCCGACGCAAATCGTTTTTTCGGGACGCATCCGGACTCGATCGATCGTGACACTATCCAAGTATGCAAGACAAAATACGTTGGCCACCTGTGATCTCGTTTGAAACTGTCAGTCGCCCAATACCACTGCGAGGGATGGCTGCGTTTTTTGGCGTGCAATCCTGCTCTTGTAAGTAATTTCGTTTTTTTATAAATATGTTATATTTTCAGTGTTTTATATATGTAATTAGCCTTATAAAGTGTTGCTTTACACGTCTCTGTATTTAATTTGATGCCAGCATGCGTAGTTAAGTGTAAAATAGAGCTCAAAACCAGAGACGCACTTTCGTGGGGGTTAGGTGTTACCTCCTAAATTTAATTTTAACAATGTTTTGTACTTTTATATGGTTTCCTCGTATCTATGACGTCAAACAAGAGTTTATTTTTAATTTTCAGGGGAACGTCTTGACGATGACACAATTTCACGACTGCTGGCCGCCGGTGACGACTCGGAAATTGAGGAGTTTGCAGATGGCGAGGAAGATATAGTGCCAAATGTCCGTGATAACCTCGAAGATAGTGGATCTAATTCTAATAATGAGTCCACCGATGAGAACGAGGTGCCACCACCTATTCCATTGGCATCCAGAGGCAGGGGTTCTTCTAGAGGAAGATCAGGAAGGGGAAGACCAAGAGGATCGGCTAGTACAAGAGACATTACAAGAGGAGCTAGTGCGAGAGGTAGAGGACGCGGTACAGTGCAGGTGAGTGGACAGGCAAGAGGAAGAGGAAGATCAGGAAGGGGAAGACCAAGAGGATTGGCTAGTACAAGAGACATTACAAGAGGAGCTAGTGCGAGAGGTAGAGGACGCGGTACAGTGCAGGTGAGTGGACAGGCAAGAGGAAGAGGAAGATCAGGAAGGGGAAGACCAAGAGGATTGGCTAGTACAAGAGACATTACAAGAGGAGCTAGTGCGAGAGGTAGAGGACGCGGTACAGTGCAGGTGAGTGGACAGGCAAGAGGAAGAGGAAGATCAGGAAGGGGAAGACCAAGAGGATTGGCTAGTACAAGAGACATTACAAGAGGAGCTAGTGCGAGAGGTAGAGGACGCGGTACAGTGCAGGTGAGTGGACAGGCAAGAGGAAGAGGAAGATCAGGAAGGGGAAGACCAAGAGGATTGGCTAGTACAAGAGACATTACAAGAGGAGCTAGTGCGAGAGGTAGAGGACGCGGTACAGTGCAGGTGAGTGGACAGGCAAGAGGAAGAGGAAGATCAGGAAGGGGAAGACCAAGAGGATTGGCTAGTACAAGAGACATTACAAGAGGAGCTAGTGCGAGAGGTAGAGGACGCGGTACAGTGCAGGTGAGTGGACAGGCAAGAGGAAGAGGAAGATCAGGAAGGGGAAGACCAAGAGGATTGGCTAGTACAAGAGACATTACAAGAGACATTACAAGAGGAGCTAGTGCGTGAGGTAGAGGACGCGGTACAGTGCAGGTGAGTGGACAGGCAAGAGGAAGAGGAAGATCAGGAAGGGGAAGACCAAGAGGATTGGCTAGTACAAGAGACATTACAAGAGGAGCTAGTGCGAGAGGTAGAGGACGCGGTACAGTGCAGGTGAGTGGACAGGCAAGAGGAAGATGAAGATCAGGAAGGGGAAGACCAAGAGGATTGGCTAGTACAAGAGACATTACAAGAGGAGCTAGTGCGAGAGGTAGAGGACGCGGTACAGTGCAGGTGAGTGGACAGGCAAGAGGAAGAGGAAGATCAGGAAGGGGAAGACCAAGAGGATTGGCTAGTACAAGAGACATTACAAGAGGAGCTAGTGCGAGAGGTAGAGGACGCGGTACAGTGCAGGTGAGTGGACAGGCAAGAGGAAGAGGAAGATCAGGAAGGGGAAGACCAAGAGGATTGGCTAGTACAAGAGACATTACAAGAGGAGCTAGTGCGAGAGGTAGAGGACGCGGTACAGTGCAGGTGGACAGTGGAGTGGACAGGCAAGAGGAAGAGGAAGGACAGACAGAGTTTGGGTGGAAACTGACTACCTAACTAAACCACACGATTACAACCCACTCCCAGTGAATCCAGTTCGCCCACCAAGAAAGAAGAAAGAAAGAAAGAAAGAAAGAAATTCTTTATTGTGCAAATTACATTAAAAACTATTTACAGAACAATTAAATCTAACAGAGCGAAACTGCACAAAGGCAGACTTATCACTAAAAGTGATTTCTTCCAGTCAACCGAAATTGATTACTTCCGTGATTATTTTAATGATTCTTTCTTGGAAGAGGTTGCAAGGTGTACGAATCTTTACTACATGCGCCGTACTGGCATTGAACTCAAAACTACCCGGCTGGAAATCGCGCAACTCTTTTCTCTTCATCTGATCATAGGATGCATTCCCTTCTATGCATGCCAATGTACTGGAAAACTGGAATGAACCTAGCGCTGGTTAATGACACTATAACAATCATAATAATATTATAAGAGAGAGAGTCGCATACTGACCGGCGGGCGAAGCGGCGAGGGAGGGCAGCGCCGGGGCCGCAGAATGCACGTGCACGCCTGCGCGCAGCTTGGCTACCACGGAGCGGCCCGCGCCCGACGAGTGCTCCGAACTGCAGTTCTCGGACTGTCACATACATATCCATGTTATGCACATCTCATGTCCTCAGCCTAAAATATATTTATTTTTTTCTTAGAGAAGAAAACCCTTTTTTATATTAAAATTCTATTTTATATATTATTGATCTAATAGTGTCTATTAAGGTGGCCCAACCCGGCGGGCCTAACTCATTCGCGGGCACGGTACAAAACCGTGCTGTCGCGCTCTGGGAACTTCTCTGTTTCAAAGAATAAGACAGGCTTCGTGATGAGGAAGATGCAACATGTCCACAAAAAAGATAATGTGCATAGTGTATGATTTGGTAAGATTTACGAAAATTTTAATTTCAAAACGACTTATAGCTAAAAGTAAACTACGACCGCTGTATTAAGAAATCGAACAAAAACCAAATAGATTTTAAATCTTGATAAAATAAGCTATGTCTGATGACTAATCTTTTTAGGATGTTCTTACTTTATCATTGCGTAATCCACCTCCAAAGTTATTGTATAAAACGCGCAAAAAATTCGAACTTTCGGACCTTATAACTTAGAAATCAAACATAATTTTACAATGCCAATGGTCATCAGACATCTAGTTCGATCAAATAAAGCTATTTTGAGCAAAATTTTGGATCTCTGATAAGAAATATGGGCGTGATCTTCTTTCCCCTTTTGTATGGGGAGATGAGCGGGTTGGGCCACCTTAAAGACAAAACATGACATTGATATCTGAATACAATCAGAAGACCAATCAGTACATATACATAAACCCCTTAAGGTCGGCCCGTAAGCATCAGAAAATTTCGCCTCCCATACAAACGTAGTTTACTAATAATTTGAAAACCACTGTTCCAACATACTTGATATTTGGTATCTAATATTAGGCTACAAATATCTGTGTCTGCATGTCTTTGTTTTTTCGGTAAATGTATTCTGGGTCAAACCACAGAGAAAACAAAATTCGTATGAAGATTTTCTTTTTGCTTCCATTTCATTCGGTTTGGATTTCGGTTTCAGATATTTGTTACCTGATATTAGATATTAAATATCAATTTAATTGGAATAGCAGTTTCCAAATCATTAGTAAACTACGTTTGTATGGGGAGCATAGCTTACGGGGCGTTCTTAATTCAAAGGTTTAATTTAACAGGAAATAGAAAACTTCCTGGATTACATTTAGGTACAAGCTGAACCACGGATTAACCTGAATTCATTTGTCAATTAAGCTTAATCGATATGATTCGGCTAATTGATAATGGAGAATAGAAATTGATAAGGCCATTAAAAGTTATTGCTCTACACGTTAAGAAAATAAAAGCTTACCTTCATAGAATTATCCGTCGGTGAAATCTGGAGTTCACCCTTCCCTTGTAGCACCTCTTCGAATACCCTGTTAGTTATCTCATCCAGCGTGTGGCAACTCTGTTTGGTTTGGCGGTTGATCAGAGCTGACGGCGGAGGTTGCTGGTTGGTCGGCGGGCGGACTGGTAGCGGCTGAGTGGTCGGCTCCTCAGCTCTTGGTTTCAACTGCTTGGTGGCTGGCGCAGGTGTGAGGTGGACTTGCAGACGAGCGCCGTCGAGGTCCTGAAGAAATATCAAGAATTTTATTACCACATTGAACCTTTAACAACAATTTCAAGAGCGATCAGTCCAGTAACTAAAAATGTCAAGATGGCGACCACTTTTTTCACTTCTGACAAAATATACTAAATTTGTTGACCACATTGACCCTTAGACATCGAATTTGCAAGAAATCGGTATTATAAAAGAAAATTGGCGACCACTACTAAATACCTAAATAAATAATTGCTAAGTAAAATAGTTGCCAGTTTGCCAGGTGCAAAACTACACAATAGCTGTGACTAAACATTTGGTGAAACATTTTTGAGTATCAGTCTATTTGGTGTGAACTGAAAGTTAACTTTTAGACCAAGAACTAACATTTAGCCATGTGCACGTATATTTCCAACATATCCGTCATCTCATCACCCATCGAAGCGATACGCACGGAGACGGGGACGCACCTGCACCAGCATCTCGAGGGACAGCGCGTTGTGCGCACGCGTCACGCGGATATCCTCCGAGGGCAGCGAGTAGTGCTGCAGCGCGGGCCGCAACACGGCCGCCAGCCGCTTATTGGGGCGCGTGCGCACCGACACCCGGTGCCCGGGCAGCTCCAGCCGGAACGTGACGCGCCGCTCTACGGCCACCTCGCGCCCGGCCAGCGAGGACGATGGCGCCGTCACGTCCACGGGCTACAAACACAATGTACATACTGCTCAGCATTCATTTAAAAAAATATATTTTAAAGATTCACCTTAAACTCACATCTTCAAATCTAAGTTGCGAAGAGAGACCTCATTAGACAGATGTACAAATTCTCACCTCCAAGTACGAGTTGTTTGAACTGATACATATATTTGCACTAGAACCTCCAACTTTAAATTCACAGCGTGAAACTAAATCTAACGGCACAAACATTTGCAAAGAATTTCTTCCGAATCGAGTAGTGGAAAACACTTCCAGAGAATGTTAAATCGTGGTAAAAGAACACTAATGCTGTTACCTTAGGGTGGAGATCTATTCTTGAATAGAAACATTTGGTCGAAGCGTAGACCTACCCGTGTGTCTCCCTGCACGATGACATCGTAGGAGCTGCAGTGGATGGCACGCTTCTCCAGCAGCCGGTTGACGAGCTGACTCACGGTGGTGGAGTCCACTGGCACGATGCTGGTCGCCGCGTCCGGCAGCACCACCTTGCACAGCTGCGCGCCCGGCCGCATCACGCCCGACTACAGACACATTTTTTTTATAAAAGTAGGTGATTATCCCACGCTTGTTGGTTGACGTGACGTCTCAATTTTGATAAAATTTCGCTCTCAAAGTATTGTTTGAAGACGAGGGAGGTTTGTGATGTAGAGGGTGTCTGGTTGTGGGGTGTGTGTAAATTGTGCGTGGGTGAAGGGCTGTAGGTGCAAGTACAGCTCGCACAAAACTTTATGGTCAATCTGTAAACACCGAGTTTCTGCAGCGTACATCTAAGCCTCGCTATCCGCTACATCCGTGCTAAAATTTGCATTCTGCGCAGCGAAAAACACCTAACGTCACATCGGGCATTAAGTATATTGGTGGTTGTATGCTTATGTTCTATTCCAAAAGCTCCATATTAGAGTGTCTCATGGTATTGATATTTATTTTCGACTAAATCGCCGCTGCTGGCGCCATATATAATATCGCAAACATAGGTACTACACTGTAACAACTTATGTTGCCCAAACACCATGGGCAAAATCATCTTCGTTTTCGTTCTTCAGTTTAGTTAAAAATTTCCCAACGGATATTTAAAAGACATATTTTTATATTACAAATAGTCCTGCGTAGGAGAGTAAGAATTACAAGTGAAATTACCTACTCGAAAGTACCAAATGCATACTCGATCGCCAGTTAAACGATTTGGAAAATCTCCTCTCAAGATCTGAATATGAGAAAACATCAACTTGTGAAATTCCATCTTCTATTAACACAAAACATTTACACGGCAAGCAATGCTCCAAGCAAATGAATCGAGGGCGTAAACAAGGAAAAATAAACTCAGACAGTGTCACTGTCTCGAGTGATTCAAATATATCTCACAAATCCGACCAATGACGGCTCTGCTCTGGCCAACGCCACACAATATCCGCCAATCGGAGCTCGCCAATTCAATTGGGTTCATCAATTTGCTTTCAAGTTCATTTCTAACCAACGTCCTAATGACAAATGAAAACCTGGTACCTACTGCATGTTGGTTTAAAGGAATGTGTGACATTGCTTGTCTTTGTGGTCGAGTGTGAAGAACATGACTGACAAATTACTGATTGTGGGTGTGTCAGTCAGTATGTATAAATTCATTCTCACAAGGTATAGTAGGAGGTCATTTAAAACGATTTCTTCTTTACTTTTTTTTTCTTAAACTGATCATGGATAGATTATTAGGAGATTCAATCAAAGCAACCAAACCTAACCTAACAGCAAAATTGAGCAACATATTGGAAACCTTGGCCGGTTGCTTGACACTGGTTTGACTTAAAACGCTCAGTAGGAAATATAACACTGATAGAAAAATATTTAATATTGACACAAGGCCCGACTACTAAACACACCTTTTTATTTGCATAGTTAAATCTACCTCCAAAAGATCTTTTCTCAGGACTGATAAACTTTCAAGACAAATACTTCAAAAGGATATAATTGTTGAACAAAGTGTTGCAATGTTGAATAAAATGTTAGTTTAAATTCTAATTATAGTGTGCAGTTGAGCCTATTAATAGAACACAATGCAATGAGAGGTACACTGACTGGGGAAAATGTTTCCTCTGAACTAGCCTGTTAGCTTTATTGTATTTGATGTGATAAGAAAATTTTCCCGCGCATCTACTTATAGTTATAGAGTAAACATACTTCTGCTAGTCATGGTAGATGTGTGCAATGATATTAAGTGCTCTGAAAATTTTTATAGCATATAAATCATGTCAAGTCCACCTAAAGCAAACAGTGCCTAAAATGTAGTTCTTACTGCTCCATTGAATCTGTATGTGGTTGGGTTCCAGATAGTAATTCGCAGGGCAAGTACTTATGGCGACCTTGCTCCGAGTTTTAATTTTATGCCAAAGTTTTTCAGGAAGAAGCGATAACGCCACAGATTACATAAAAGGGCTACACAATAGAAAACATTAAACCATATTAAAAACCGGTTGAACGTGTTTTAACATGAGGAGAAAAGCAAACTCGGATTCGCTCACTATAGTTGCCTTATAATCGACATTTAAAAATGTAATGTATGTCAATAATGTAATAGAGTCTGACATGCTGCACGTTTGAGTGAGAATTAATCGATCACTTAAGGGCGTGAAAAGAGCCGGTTAAATTCAGTTTGATAAGGACGTAAGTAAAACCACATTTAATTATATTTCAAATTAACGCTGATTATTAATAGTCTAGCTATAATTTAGAGATGTAAATGTAAGACGCTGGTGCTTTGTGTTTTCAAATTAGACAAGTCTATATACATTTTCATAAAAAAAAATTAAACACAGATTATGAGTGTCAGATAGTTACCGTTTTAGTTTTCAAATATAGCTAGACCATCAATGCATCTTTCAAGTTTTTGAAATTCCAAAACAAGTAGTAGTTATTTTTAAAGATAATAAAATATGATTTCACTTACGCCCCTATGGAACTGAATGCAATCAGGTGTTATCACGCCCTTAACCTGTGATCGCACTGAGGTAGTGGTGCACGTGTGTAGGTAGCAGGAGGTGAACTCACGAAGCTCGGGCGGCGGGAGTGGTCGTCGGGCGTGAGGGGCGCGGCGGGGGTGGCGGGCGCGGAGGCGGCGGCCGCGGGACGGTCCTTGGAGCTGCCGCGCAGGCGCGCCAGCAGCGAGCCGCGCCGCCGCTCCTCCGCGTTGCTTATCGACTTCTTTAGCTGCAACACGACGATCACCATTTGAAAATAATCCCCTAATCGAAACACCGAAGACGGTGAAGTCGTGTAGATGCGCTAAGAGGCAAACATCGAGCACGTAGATGTGAAACATTTATACCAAGGCCGCTGAAAAATAACCGATTTTAATATCTGGCAGAATTCGTGAGAACTATGTTTGACATTTAATATTAAAATGTTTTTGCCATTAACTTGAACGTCTCACAACGGAGTTTGGGAAGACGACACCAAGTGCGGAGGCGGAAAGCAGTGGTTCCGTACCGCTGAGGGCGGGGAGCACTGGAGAAAAATTGGAGAGGAGTATGTTCATCAGTGGACGCAAACACGCTGACTGACTGACTGACTGACTGACATTAAGTCAGGTTGTGTTTGGCACCTTGGTGGGTGTGGGCGAGTGCGGCGAGTACGGCGAGGGCTGCCCGCACAGCTCGGCGCGGGCGCACTCCGCGTGGATGTCGGACTGCAGGAAGCGCGGGTAGCTGTCGAACTTCATCAGCGTGAATATCTGCTTCTGCGCCTGCGAACGTACACACGCCGTCAACTTCACTGTAGACGTTCGTTTGGGTCGTTCACTCGTCACATTGCATTCTAGAAGAAACTGGGCCCCACAGCAGAACCTTATAGTGCAAGCATGGACCATCGTAAAACCTGCTTGCTAGAACACCTCAATGATTTGGTTTTGTGTCGGCAGTATTGTAAGAAACTCGCATATAAACATGACTTTAACAGAATCTAGATGGCGCCATTATAGGAATGATGGAAATATTGATTGTGGCGATATAAGCATCAACTTAAATTTACAAATTACATCAGCATAAGATATAATATTTCAGAGAAGGTAACAAATTCATGGTAAAAAATATTCAAATACATTCAAAGTAAGTACTTTTTAGAAATATTTTCCCCATGCGTTTAATGCGATTTTCATTTCGGCAATGTCCTTTGCCAAATGTTTTTGATTTAAATTTAGTTAAAGATAAAGCGAGCGCTTCGAATCAATGGAGTCATCACGTTTGAAGCAAGCTCAATTTTGGCCAGTATTTTTATTTATGTGATGGACACGTTTAACTGAGGGTCATCATTCAAGAGAGATTTTTCGATAACGGTAAACTCGGATAAACTGGTCTTGGTTTCAAATCCTCGCCCTGTTCAAGCACCACTTTCTTTCTCTTTCCGAGTTGGATAAGTGCATTTCGTCACGAATGCGAGCTGCTCCATGGTTCGGAATCTCCCTACTAGGTGGTTTAAGCCCGCCCAGGTTGGTACCATCGCATTGGATGGAAAGACGGTCGAAGCGGTAATGAAAAATTGTCCGTGTTTTCCATCCAGTTCAATGTAGCCGTGCTCATAAAGGGAAGGTCCGGGCATGGCACCTAATTCCTTCGGCAATGTGGTGTAATAGGCTAAAATAAAACGGTAACTGTGTGGTATTAGCCATCCATTTCAGGTTGCATAAATTGTTGGTTGCATAAGACTGAAAAGACCGATTATTGTGTCCCTAGGAGACACAAAATGCAGGGCTCTGTGGGTTCCGGCACTTTAAGTGGTTTGAATTTCTTCCCGTAAATGTCTCAAGACGACACTTAGGCATTTTTCGTTAGTGGTGAGGGGTAACCGGCGTAAAGTGTGAAAAATAAAGTAGTGAATTCGATCGATTCTGCACCGATTAGACCGACATCTGCGCTCTCATTGGAGGAATATTTGACATCCACTTCTAATTGGTGTAGAATTGATCGAATACCCTCACAAATTTTATCACATTTTAGGCCGGTTCAGTCCCTAACATGGCACCTTACTCCCATGAGGTGTGTTGGGCTAGCATCACGACAGGAGGTGCGGTATCAGCATAGATAGTTGGGTTAGGGTTGCGCAGTGACTGACCGAAGCGAAGAGGTCGTGTGGCGCGTGCTGCAGCGCGCGCTCGGCGGCGGCGCGCGCCTGCGAGTCCACGTTGACGGGCTCCGGCGCGCCGGTCGCCAGGTGGCGCGACCAGATGTCGTGCGCGAGCTGCGCGCGCTCCGCCGACGCGGCGCCCGCGCGGTACCGCTCGCACGCCCACCAGAATCTGACCACCGCGACGTACCGTCATCAGTGATAGTTAAAGCATAGACTAAGGATAGTAGGGATAGACTCCTAACGTCATACAACGCTACAAAACTCGCGGAAAACTGCTTATTTTCGCCGGTACTATGACATTTCTAACCAGGCGCCATCTCCCGTCGTTGCCAGGACTAGTTACACCGCTTTTAAACTAAGCTTAATTCCAAATGTTGCCTAGGTAGGCATGATGAAAACGTTACATTTTAACTATAAATTAAGGGCCGAGTGCATGAAAGCACAAAACATCAAATCAACGTCAACATATGATTAAACACGTCACTTGGTATGGACAGTACGAAAGGAACTCAATGCGGTTTGCTAAAAGTGACATTGTTTGAACATTGATTAACTCAGCAGTCGCTTCGTGTAATAGGGGCTAAGTAATGTCATTGATATTCATTGGTTTGTATTTAATGTATTCAGAAATGTGAATTGCAGCGCCATCTGTCAAGTTTTATTATCGCTATTCAAAAATTTTATGACGTTAGCAATATTTCCCTACTATCTATCATTGGTATTGATATGGCCTTTCATAAGTCAATGCCTTTCATACAATTCTGTCGCCTGTTGCGGTATTCCGATATTCATTTTTGTTTTGCGTTTTTTATGTAATTCTGGCACGGTTACATAATATTAGTTAAATATTCTATTAAAATGACAGACATACCCAGACTAAATGGTTTGAGACTAACATTACAATCACAGATTTGGGAGATAAGCTCATATTTCCAAAAGATTCGATTAAAATAATGTGTGAACACATTTATGAGTGAGATTCTGACCACCAGCTAGAAATAAATATAACTAAAGTACTATTATTCTGTACTAAAGTTCGGATGTACAGCGGGCCTGCCATTATTAAAGAGACACTCACCTCTCACCTCTTGATGCCACGTCTACTTGGCTAAATCGACCGAAACACTCCCAAGCTAGTGCTCCCAATGACACCAAATTGACAGTCGAGGGTCGAGGGGTACTCACTTGATGTTCTCGGCGGAGAACTCCTTGGCGAGGAAGGCGGCGAAGGCGGCCGCGCCGGCCGGGTCCGCCAGCAGCTGGTCGAGGCCGAGCGACCAGCGCGACACCGCGCCCGCGCACTCCGCGCCCCGCTCGCCCGCGCACTGCCATACAAAAACACGCCCGATATAACTAGTGCATGAAGCTCCTTCACATCATGAAGGTACGGGGGTACAAGGTAGGCGGCGGCGGCGGATCGACTGACCGCCTCGCGAACCGCCTAGTGCCTTCGTCATTTTGCATTCAATTCTGCTTGCAATCTCACGTTTGAAAGCTAGGTGCCTTGCCGTATTTGAGACGGACGATGGTGGCGCAGGTGGGTTTCTTAACCCCACGTTTAAAATGACACAGGTTTTAGGATTGTGGAAAGACACGTGTCAACGGCAATCAGTACAATAAAAGACGACATTATATCCGCAAAAAGACCTGGAGACCCGGTGACTTATCCGCTAAGGTCAGGCACTCTTGGCATAATTTAGTGGTCATCCCAACATGGATAGTTCGGGCACGGGTAACATGTAGGTTGACTCACCTTGGAGAACATGTCATGGTCGGAGGTAGCAACGAGGCTACCGGGGCGGCGGTAGGAGCGCGGCCCCAGAGCGCTGCCGCCGCTGCCGGACGCCCAGCGCCGGAACGGCGAGGACTGCTCGCTCTGCAACAAAACACCGCCCGTTACTGACACGGTCCTTCCGGGGGGACGAGGAGCTTTGTTGAAGTCATGTTCAGTATGTGTATGGTGTTGCTGGGATAGCTTCATTACAGTCATGTTAAGTATTTAGTGTTTCTGGGATACCTTCGTAACAGTCATGTTAAGCATGTAATGTTGCTGGGATAGTTTTGTTACTGTTTCGTTGATTTGAGATGGATTCATTAATTACAGTATGTAGGGTATCTGGTTAACATTAGTCATTGAAGCATGAAGTGTTGCTATGATAGCTTCGTTACATCCATGTTAAGCATGCAGTGTTGATGGAATAGCTTCGTTACTGTTTCGTTACGAATGAGGTGTTGCTGGAATAGCTTTAGTACAGTTATGTTAATCATGTAGGGTTGCAAGGAATTAATCGTTACAGCCATGTTAAGCATATACAGGGTCCGTCACTCGAAGTGTTACCAATTGAAAATGATGCTATTTGGTTAATTGAAGTACGTTTTACTAAAAATTGTATCAAAATGCTAAAAACATTGAATTTTAAGATAATCATTGTTATTGTTCGATATAGCATCCTTTGGCACGGATGATGGCACCAAGTCTTCCGGCAAAGCCATTACAGGCTGCACGAAGATGGGTTGGCGGTATTCTGTTCCATTCCCGACGGAGCGCTACCTTCAGCTTATTCACATTTTCATATCTTTTTATTGACACGGCAGTAATTGACGGCGGCAAGTTGACGCTCTTCTCGATAAACACGAGTGGAGAGCGACCATTTGCGGTCACTGCAGCCAGCCTCTATAGTCTGAATTGTCGTTGGAGCCAAACACGATCATTTTGTTTGTTTACATACTGTAAGACAGTAAAAAAAATGCATCAGAAAAAACCGTGTTTTCCAAATCGCTACGTTCGTGCAAGGCTTTCAGTGATTGAACTCTTTGTAGTCGGACTGCTTTCTGCGCTAAAGTAAGAGGCTGTACTTTTTGTATCTTGTAGCGCTTCAGTTGCTTACAGTTATTTTTTCAGTTTGCGCTGATTATTTGAGTCGGATACTTTCAGACTTTTCGCCAATTTTGCAGCACTCTGGCGAGAATTTCTTTGAATACGAGCCTTGACCTTTCGAACCATGTCGCGTGATGTTGCTGTTTCCGGGTGACCGCCTCCATGCCGTTTAGCAATGCTCCCGGTTTGGTCCGATGCACTAACATTTTGTTTACACGTGAACGTCGGAGCTCCCGAACGATGACTGGTTGTGATTTTCCGGCCAAATACAAAACGATCACATTGTTACGTTAAATATACATTGCGAAATATTATCAAATTTAAATTTGTTTCCGCTCTTTTCGCGCACTAAAAACAATGAAACAAAATGACGTTTCAACAAAATTGGCGTAAAATGTAAAAATGTAACTACCTATGTTATGTTACCTGTGCTATCTTACCTGAATGTTTGTATAATCGAGTGTAATAAGAGGAATAAACGAAGTATTATTATTATTATTATTAACAGTTCCTGCAAAACAATTTATGATTATTACTTTACTTCCTATATACTTGAAATAAGCCTATTGAATATTTAAAACTTTTTTATTTCGACTGAACCGGAATAATCATACCTCCTCAGCGTACCACACAACCATTGCAGAAATCCTTTTAACTTTACACTTTTTACACGTTATTTTCGAACCAAACTGATTATTCACCACTTAGTTCCAGTGTTCAAAATTATTCCCACCAGTCAAAACTCACACGATAGGGTTCGATGCAACGCAACCGCTTCTATGAACACACGCAAAGTAAATAAACGTTTAAAACTTCGAACTCCAATCTCACAAATTCCACTCGAAGAAAGTGAAACGAGACACTCATTTAAAACGTTCGACGATTGACTAACGCTGCTAACGAACTGTCATGCGAGTCCATTTGAATATGGCGGCGGCTGTGCGGCCGCATGTGCACGCACTGCTAGAGCTGATTCGTCACTAAATAAATTCCCATTAGCCTGCTTCGCACTCACAATCACATCGTAACCGCGTTCCATCCGCTCCAGATAATCGTCTGGGCAAGTCACAAAGCAAACAATTTCACTGCGATGGTCGGTCCTTGACTGCGTGAACTAAAACAGGGCGGGATTAATAGAAAACAGACCTATGCTTCAAACAACTTTACGATGAAAGAAAAGGGGGCATTTCAAGAGGAAGTTTGTGAGTATCGGCAGATCATAAAGAAAAGCGTAATTCAAGCTGATCTCTAATCAGACATTTCCTATAGCTAGTGTTACGCTGTTTTTTATTACGTAACCTATGTAGCCAACGCAATAAATATTCAATTATAAAAATGGACATGCCTACATTTACATTTAAGGTGGCCCAACCCGCTCATCTCCCCATACAAAAGGGGAAAGAAGATCACGCCCATATTTCTTGTCAGAGATCCAAAATTTTGCTCAAAATAGCTTTATTTGATTGAACTAGATGTCTGATGACCATTGACATTGTAAAATTGTGTTTGGTTTCTCTTCCGTCTCTCCTTTACCCGGGGTATCGTTCCCTCTTGCTGGAAGAGAGCCTCAGTCCAACCGGTACCAAAAAAGGGCGATCCAGCGAGCCCCTCCAACTATCGTCCCATCGCGATAACTTCTCTTCTGTGTAAAGTTATGGAGCGCCTTATCAACTCTCAGCTCCTAGCGTACTTAGAAGCGAATAAACTCCTGGATGACAAGCAGTACGGTTTCCGAAAAGCGCGGTCAACCGGAGATCTTCTAACGTACGTTACGCATATATGGGCCGAAAGACTGGACAACTTTGGGGAGTCGCTGGCAGTGGCATTGGACATCTCCAAAGCCTTTGACCGTGTTTGGCACCGGGGCCTACTAGGCAAGCTCCCGTCCTTCGGCATTCCCCCCAAGCTTTGCTCATGGATCGCCAGCCTCCTGTCGGGCCGCTCCTTGTACGTTGCCATCGATGGTGCGAATTCGGACGACTTCCCGATTGGGGCTGGTGTACCACAGGGCTCGGTGCTGTCACCAACGCTATTTTTAATCTTCATTAACGATTTACTGTCCCTCGGCATGATACACAGTTACGCTGATGACAGCACCGAGCATGAGGGGTATGTCAGGGATTGGAGGAGCAGAGATGCACAGCCCATCGAGGCGCAACGTTCTGTGGTAAATAAGGTAGATGCTGTTCTCGATAAAGTAGCCAACTGGGGCCAGGAGAACCTTGTCGCCTTCAACGTTCGCAAGACCCAATGCTGTGTTTTCTCTGCCAAGGTAGAACCCTTTCCGCTCCTCTCAAGTTTCCAAGGCAACGTAGTACCTGTCTTGGATCACCTGGAACTTCCTGGGCTGCAACATCTCCAAAGACGTGGGTTTTCGGCGTTTCATTGAAGCCAAGGCCAAAATTGCATCGCAGAAACTGGGGATCCTATACCGTTGCAGAAGGTTCTTTTCACCGGTACAACTACTTCTTCTTTATAAATCACAGATAAGGCCGGTGATAGAATACTGTAGCCATATATGGGAAGGCAGTCCCCAGTACCTGCTGGCGTCCTTGGACTCAATTCAGCGCCGAGCGGTCCGTCTAGTTGGGGACCCACAAATCACCGCTGGCTTGGAGTCACTGAGCCACAGACGGTTTGTGGGGTCGCTCAGTCTGTTCTACAGGTACTACCATGGACGTTGCTCTGTGGAACTTGCATCCCTCATTCCTCCCCATCCTACCTATATCCGGAGCACCCGCCGCAGAGAATCAGAGCACCCCCTTGTGGTTGACATTAGGCTTTTGAGAACGAACCGTTTCTCAAACTCTTTTCTCTGCCGCACCGCCAGGATATGGAACTGTCTACCGGCGGATGCCTTTCCTCATACCTATAACCTGGGAGTCTTCAAACGTAATTTGAATAAGCTCGATAGCCCAGCCATAGTCCGCAAATCCGCTGGCATGGCGCCTCGCTGAGCGTGGTTTCGCGAGGCGAGGGGTTTTTGGCTTTTCTGAGCACCTTTGGTCCTCAGCACAGCCACCCATACCGGTTTTTCATAAAAAAAAAAAAAAAGTTATAACGTCCGAAAGTTCGGATTTTTCGCGCGTTTTATACAATAACTTTGGAGGTGGATTACGCAATGATAAAGTAAGAACATCTTAAAAAGATTAGTCATCAGACATAGCTTATTTAATAAAGATTTATAATCTATTTGGTTTTTGTTAGATTTTTGACTACAGCGGTCGTGCTTTACTTTTAGCTATAAGTCGTTTTGAAATTAAAATTTTCGTAAATCTTACCAAATCATACACTATGCACATTGTCTTTTTTGTGGACAGGTTGCATCTTCCTCATCACGGAGCCTGTCTTATTCTTAGAAACAGAGAAGGTCCCAGAGCGCAACAGCACGGTTTTATACCGTGCCCGCAAATGAGTTGAGGCCGCCGGGTTGGGCCACCTTAAACACTAATTATTAATTTTAAAAGCATTTTCTCTTTTAAACTTATATGTCCATACCAAAAAATGATGTCAAGGCAAGTAAGGTTGGGTAAAAAGCACAAAACGATAAAAAGTGTTTTCTTATAGCATTAGCGGTTTTCTGGACCAATGATCAACTTTGATTTCATAGTCGCAAAACAATACTATTCCAGGAAAGCACATTTATCATTTTGTAATGCATAAATTACGTTTCTGTTATTTACTGCAGCAATAGTCAGGATACTGGAACACATCCATGTTGCATTAATTTGAATGCGCTCAATTAAATCGTTTATCTTTAACCGGTTGCAGAATAAAGAACGTCATTGAAGTACGCGTTTAGTGTAATAAGAGTAAACATACTATTCACGGCCTCTTCAAATTTATCTAGAGCATAAAGGATTTACATTACATCTTGATGCACTCGTTACAAACGGGGCATTCTACGGATGCAACTATAGTTTTTTTAATTATACACGATGATATGTAAAATGAGACAGCAGAATGAAAACAAATATAAAAATTAACCGAACTGATTGGTAAAGGTACGATGAAAGAATATACAAGCAAGATGAATCAATTATTAAGCACATTGTAAATAAACACTTTTTCATAGTCAACAAGATACGGGTGACGTCCCGGCAATTTTTCAAGCTTTGCTTCTGTCAGATGTGCTTACTATATTTTTGAATTAGATAAAATGGCACATGTGCTAACCATAGCATAGGAACAGTGGTCTAAGATAACTTTTTCTATTAAATAAACTTCATTTAATAAAATGATGAAATAATGAGTACAGAAACGCATTAATTAACATTGTGCAAATTGAGCACGTTATTTGCTTAGAAAATCTCAAAACATACGTACGGTGAGAAAACAAACCTGTCGCTTAAAGATAAGTGCCGACAACGCATGACAGTAAATACACATTATTTTATCGTAGGAAAAACCGGAACAGAGATATTTTTCACACCAATAAATTTAATCACAGTTACGGCACATTTTAACAGATATTTGGAAATCATATCATATTAAGCACTCCACAAAACCAGACCAGAAAAACTCTGAGGCTACACTGACTCGCTAGAAACATCAATCAAAATTCAAGACGGGGAGCTAAATTTATGCCCCACGCCATTATATCTAGAGTCAATAATAAATAATCACGAGCCAACCTTGGCTGTCACAAAGGTGAAGAACATTTTCATGTCTCAGCGTTTCTGGCAACATCGGACGGTATTCGGAAGCGACCTGTCGTGGACATGGTCAGCGGTATTCTGTTTGGAAGCACTCTTGAAGATGATGTCATTAATTATCAGGCTGTCTTGATAAGGATCGAGAAAAACCTCCACTAACAGTGTAACTTTGCCGATGGCACTGCCAGACTGCGTGGTTAGACGCAACTCCGATCTCAGTGCGTTTACCTTGCAAACATTACGATCAAACTCTTTTTTTATGCGCGACATTGTGATCGATTGAAGCCTACTTCGCCTATCTCATAATATATGTGTAATATATGTGGTGAATTTTGTGGGAAAATTCCTTTCGTATATAGTCTATTCAAAGCCACAAATAAAGAAAGAACATTTTCCTAATGCCTGAAATAGTTTACAACGGTTAATAACGAGGTAATTCCCAATATGTACAGTCTGTATATAATTTTATTGAAATGACTTCGCAATGGAGACTATTTTAATCATAATTTTACTTTGAACAGCTGCTGGATGCACCTATTCACGTTGGTAAACGGATTCATAATAGAATTGGTTTTAGATGAAAATAATTTGAAACAAAGATGCTGTGCTGATGATATCAAAATTTATAATAATGTTCGCATGACGATTCTTCGTTTTTTTTTGGATGGACCATCCTTTCAAAAGCACTTAATTCCTCGGGTTGTTATTGGTAATAACGACCACCAAATAAACAATCACGGCTTAGATCATAGATGATGCTTTCTGATGCGCGCCTCATGTCGCGGCTTCGATAATTTTGAGCACATTCGTCCCACTGTTGACACAGAAATCGGCTAGCATTGTTCGCACCTCAGCACGTACACACGACATATGACGCCGGCACGAGCGAATTTGCATACAACTGAGCAAACAGTCGCTGGGTCTATTGCGACGCTTTCGCACAGTCAAACGCACGAAACTCTAGAGGAATGATTGAAGGATGAATAGTTTCAGGTGTAAGCGACTGCGATAGGAACCTTAAGGTTAAGGTAATATTAAGGTAGTAAAATAATATTTTTTAACGGGACCTGTTTAATTGGTTCACATTGATATCCTTCTTCCGATTTCATCTCTCCGTGTCGTTTTAAATGTAGAAAAGCTGCTTTCTATTTCAAGCCAAGCCAGGCATATTTATTTTTCCCATCAGTTATAGGCTACCTACCATCACGACAAATTACCTGAGGGGTGAGAAGTGAGGTTCACCATGTTTTTCTTCGGACTTAAACACGGTCGGGCATCTCGGTTAAAAAAAGTGTTTAAAATTAGAAATATGCATGAAATAGAAATAGAGCATGGTGTCGTTTCTATAGATGCGGTCTGCGGCACAGGGAATTCGAGTCGTTGTGATGGCTGACCGCAAGAGGCACGTGCCTCTCTGTCTTCGGCACCGTCTGGGGTTTTAACTGCGCAGCCCATGAAGTATTGTAAACTACCTATTAACAACAAGGAAGAGATTGCTGAAAACGGTGCCGACCATGAATAATTCTGCTTCTCCTAAAGTGTTGAACTTTTAAAACAAATATATGTGAATCGTGATTTTCTATTGTATATTCAGTGTTCATGTGTTCGAACCTATCTATTATCTATATATGGTTACAAAAAATTAAGAATATTTTCCAAATTGTCAATTGCTTGGACAGCAATCACGATTAGTAAGTCGGTTGGGAGTTTCAGTGCAAGGATATTGAAATCACGAAACTCTTTAGTCGCCGGTGTAGCCACGGATATGACTTGTACTTTTTATACTTTCTGGAGTCGTAAAATGTCTTCCGGTAACACTTGACGCACCTCCTGAATGTTTGCTGCATATGACTTTTATTTAATTTACTGTAATTTATATGGATCGTGGATCTGAATTAAAATAATTTATTATTATTATAATTTATTATTATTATGCAAATAGATTACAAATTCGAATCGAATCGAATGCCATCCAACCACATCAAAACCAAAGATAACCTAAGGGTCGAGTGCACGAAAGGACATCAAAGTAAAATCAAAGTCAGAGTTTTTTTAACACGTCACTTTTTATGGGCAGTATCGAAGGGAGCTCAGTGAACTCCATGCTGTTTACTAAAATTTCCCACAATGGGTCCTAAATCTATGATCAAAACAAATTTTACTGCCTTTAGAGAATTCTTGTAATCTTGATAACACCGAGGTCGATAGACATTTTTGGGTAAATCCTTAAATCTTATCTGGTAAGTTTACAAGTAAATCGTAAATAAAATAGGACATGGCCACATAGTTTGATTGACAGGTATTGCGATTGGATAAGCCAGAGAAGTCGACTAAGCCAGGGATTTCTGTCAAAAGGACGTGACGATGCATTTTGTTTCATTTATTTTGTCTTTTGAGATCAAAGTGCCTTTCAGAATGGTCAAATTGCAACATATGTACGGAAAAATTTTAATACCCGATAACCTTCACACATCATAGGAAATTTCTAATCGTAGGTAAAAGCTTAGAAAATAATCACCTTTGCTTATAAATTGGTTTTGATTTGAATCCGTCGCGTTGGGTTAGGTTAGCCTATGTAAGCGAATATTTAGTGGTTTTCTCTACAATTACAAGTTTCTTAAGATACCGTAAAAACTTTATTTATAGGGCTAGTTAACTATGGAAAGCACTAGGCGTTTCCCCCAAAGTAAAACATGGGATCCTTCAAATGAGGTTTGAAGAAGCACCTGGCCGGACGGCATGGTCTACGCAACCGCTGGAAAATTTCTAAAACCTATGGACATCGTCGGGCACCTCTTAGGTAAGAGCCTGGCGTACGCCCATAAGCTACGAAATACATAAAACAACTTATAAGTTTAATTTTAATAAATAAAAAAAAAACAAGTGAGAGTTTAAAACATAAAATACTGTCTAAAATATTTCGAATTCGTCACTTACTCTGTATTAGTGAGTGAGACAATATTACCGACGGAGCCTTTGCTGAGCGAATGGTACTGCCTTTTACGGTTCGTCGTAACAAATAAATCGTCACTACGCATATGCATGGTCACGGATAACCGTTTCATGTATGAACATTATTGCGAAAGAAGAATATAGATTTAAATGACCCGTAACCAAGCAAGCGCTGATGCTAATAGTCTCATTTGCCCTATGGCCACAGAATAAGTAATCATTTTCGGTCACACTTCTAGGTCTCGGCAGGTATACCTCACACGACCACGCAAGCAGGACACGTTTGAGAGGAGTCGGCGGGGGTGAAGTTTCACAGAACGGGGCAAATGATTGACTGCGTGTGTCCAAACCCTTCCTAACTTGATGATCAACCCTCACAACAGAATCGGTGTTAGTCCCCGACTGCAGACGAAATAATAAACAAAATTATGTCGGCCATTCATACAACTTACCAGGCAAAATCTGTAATTTAATGACCATGTTGAACCTCGAAAATCTAGGATCAATCTTATACTCTTCCATGAGCTAAACAAAAACGATGTGCGCACATTTGAAACCTCGTACCTAGAAAAAAAATCCTATCCGTAACCAGAACAAACACTTCACTGATAACAAAATGCCTTACATAGATATCTTGTGATCAGAAGAAAAAGAAGCACGGATAAGTAATTCTGCACACATCCGAAACAAACACACAGCTCACCAAACGAAGCTACTAATCCTGAAAATAAACACAGCTGAATCTAAGATAAAGACAAACCAAATTCAGGAAACGGTACTGATGTCGTAATATAAAGGACCGGTCACACGCACTTTCTCTTTGTTGTCGTGCACATTTGTTGAAACTAAAACCTGTGATACGAAAACAACAATTCGTTGATCGCCACAGAACCGGTTAAAGCACAAATCTCGGTGGGGGGGAGGCATATTCCCCATTTACTACGGTGGTAGGGTTAAACCCGCCCGTGCGGCTTAACCCTATTTTATGAAATAATTAAAATTGGGAAAATAGCCGTGCTCAAATAATGGGAAGGCACTAGCAGGGGGCCGAGTTTCTTGGGTAGCAGGTGTGATAGGCTAATATGACAGTAGGTGTAATATCAGCTACCCATGTCTTGTTGCATATAAATGTGGAATACGGTGTCTGAATGCTGCTTAAGATTTACATACTTTGGTAGTGGTGGAAGGTAGCCATTAGGCATTGCGCGATGTCAGAACTAGCGCGTTTTCGTAAACGAGGTCAAGACTGTATACCGAGTGTGTACTGGTATCATTTATAACGATTGGCTTGCATAAAATTGTATCTTTGTTTTGATATAAATCTGTTTGTCTTTACATTAACATTTAAATTGAATAGCCTTCAATAGAACTTTACGTCTTTATTTATTTATTTATAAAGGTTTGCCAACAGGTTGACAGATTTACATTCACGTTTATACAGACATATTAAATATAATAGTGTGCAGACCCAATAACAGGCAAACACAACCTGCATGTAAAGAACGGACGATGGTTAACTAATAGTGAACATTAGCTAGGGTGCAGACGAGCGGGGCGACAACACGAACGCGACGAGTCAGAAAGTGACTCCGCGCGGCAATGATGGCGGCGGCGCGGCGGGGTGGTGAAGGCGGAGGCTGGATAGACAGCCCGGTGGTGGAGATGACAACTGCGCGTCGTCGTGATCGCGCCGCTCGAAAGCAAACCCGCCAACTTAAACGTAGACCAATTTAAAATAGGAGTAGATACATATTTGTAGCATTACAATATTGCATAAGCATGAAACATGGTCGAAAGCTCGGTGGCGTGACGACGTTCGATATCGAGGTTATGCAAAATTGGGCACATTCAAGTTCTGGATGGATGACCGTTACACCGTTGAGGCTGCCCGTGCTTCGGATACCAGGGCAATTATACTCTTCATACAAATGTAGTTTACCAATCATTAGAAAACCACTGTTCCTATTAAGTTGATATTTAGTATCTAATATCAGACAACGAATACAAATCTGTGTCAGCATGTTGTTGTTTTTTCGGTAAATGTATCGTGGGTCAAACCACAGAGAAAACAACATGTTTTCTAAAAAAAATATTTTGCCTTCATTTAGATAAGGTTTCGATTTTTAAAAAAACCAAACCGTCTGCACAGATATTTGTTG
This sequence comes from Incurvaria masculella, assembly GCA_946894095.1. Taxonomy (NCBI): domain Eukaryota; kingdom Metazoa; phylum Arthropoda; class Insecta; order Lepidoptera; family Incurvariidae; genus Incurvaria; species Incurvaria masculella. The sequence goes on along the minus strand of OX335641.1, from coordinate 10,654,262 downwards.
TCCGATATGAGTTATGAAATATGGCTCTCTGAGCTGTAGACAACGCAAGCTTGTCTTTTTGAACTTTTGACTTTTAAAAAAAATCAAATTGGTTTGACTAAAAAACTATATATAATCATCGAACCTCACAAAATTTCACGAGAATCGGTTGAGATATGCGACTGAGCATTGATAGTGAGCATGAGCATTTTTGCTCAATCTGATTCAGAATCGCCACGCTCGGGCTTCGCTCTTCGCTCGATCAAAAACAATTTGTAAAAAAAAATATTAGTAAACTACGTTTACATAGGGAAGCATAGCTCACGGACCATTCTAGACGCGGTTCCAGGATTTCCGTTGCCCCCTGTTTTCCCACCTGGCCCCTTTTGGGTATATTTCAGGATTTTTTTCACTCAAGCTGTAAATTATGACATTACTAGCAATGACCATGTTTCAAAAAAATTACCATCTCTTTTTTATTTTATTTAACGTAACTTAAAGTTTGTATTGAGGAAACCGTTCAAGTTACGGAAATAGATTGTTTTGAAGAAAAGCGTGCTATTTTCGATTTATATCTTTATTCAAACAAAACTAAGAAATTCGATATACATGAAGATACGCCAGCATTAAGCACGTTTATTAAATAAACGATACCAACTTAGTCTAAAGGAATATCAAAAATATTTTGATGCATCAACTTGTTCCAAGCATTATGTAAACAGTGCAAAACATAGAAAATGTTCCCACTATTTATTGCGTTTCTAGGGCCCGATATATTTTTATGAAAAAGCATTTTATTGAAATCATAGAAAGCGCATGCTAGGTCTGTGGTTGAAATGGTCACTTTGATCTCAAATATCTGACGTTTGGTTAGGAATTCCAAATTCAACATTTTAAATTGCTTGTGCTATTGGGTTTAAAATTTAGTGATTCTTTAGTTTTCAAGCCATTTATTTTTTCTTTGACATCGTTCTGTTCACAATATGGTTCAAAACTTGAAATATCGCGCTATTTGCGAATACGAGTTTTACCGTACTGTAAAAGAAAACACTGCACGTTTGTATTTCCAACGTTTTATTCTGGACCCAGGAGAACCGGCTAAATCGATAGTTGACTCAGAAAAAGGTACTGGTGAGTGTCTGGTGGACCAGAGCTGGTGTCATCCACTGCAGCTTCCTAAGATCTGGACAGACGATTACGGCAGATCTGTATTGTTAACAAGTTTATTGCAAACCACGATAAAATTAAAACCGGCCAAGTGCGAGTCGAACTCGCACACGAAGGGTTCCGTACCATCGTACAAGATTTACCCCAAAATACCATGTTTTTGTATGGGGCTCCCTTTATTTTTTATAATTTTATAATTTTACCTATTTGTTGTTATAGCGGCAAAATAAATACATAATCTGTGAAAATTGCAGCTTCCTACCTGTTACGGTTCATGAGATACAGCCAGTGAGAGACAGACAGACGGACGGACGGACGGACAGACGGACGGACGGACAGGGGAGGCTTAGTAATAGGGTTCCGTTTTCACCCTTTGGGTACGGAACCCTAAAAAGCTAGCCGCTGCTGCTTCAATTTCATATATATTATTTTCCTTTTCATATATAAGGACATAATATTAATATTAAAAAAACAATAGTAAAAGGCTATGTCAATTCTTTTTTAATAGGTCATCGTCAAAACTCGTTAGATATTCCCTATATTAATTACTCTGCGTCGACGCAGGTTAAAATCGAAACTCCAATATATACTATAATCCTTCTAAATGTTTTTATAACACGCAAAGATAGACCCTTCACCGGCAACCGAGCCTTCCGCGTACACAGATAGGTAACTCAAGATAATGGCACCATTATAAACATCTTGAGATAAGTAGCGAATGGTCTACTCCAGTAATCTCCACTTCATTATCTAAAACCATCTTCTGTCGTGCTTACAACATCCTTCTCTTTTTTTTTATGCGACCTGACATGGATGGCTAATACCACGCAACTACCGTAATGATATTAGCCCAATACACCACATTCCCGAAGGAATTAGGTGCCATGTCAGGACCTTCCCTTTATGAGCACGGCTACATTGAACTCAATGGAAAACACGGACAATTTTTCATTGCCGCTTCGACCATCTTTTCATCCAATGCGATGATACCAACCCGGGCGGGCTTTAACCCTACCACCTAGTAGGGGAAGGGGACCTACAGTTTTACATGGATTTCGAACCATGGAGCAGCTCGCATTCGTGACGAAATGCACTTATCAAACTCTGAAAGAGAAAGACAGTGGTGCATGTCGGAATTGAACCCAGGCCTCTGGTACGCTAGGCCAGTCCCCGCGCCACTAGGCTACGACGCGCAAATACACGGTCACACCGCAGCTATTAATTTGGTTACGCGACAGTTTGGGCTTTTAAGTCGGCAAGAACGTTAAAAAACGTATAACTAGATCCGCGGTAAACACCATATTCCTGAAGGCACTAAGGATGCACTAATGCTTCAGCTGTACCGCTTAGGTACTAACCCGGTCATTTTAACCTAGTAGGTGGTATAGATCAACGTTCGTGCGAATGTGTCAAATGTAGCAGTGCCTTGACGCACGATCGCGCATCGCACCGAAGTATGGCAATGAATTATTAGTGTTATCTTCGGTATGGCGCCGAGTGTCGGTAGTAAGCCGGATCGCAGCACCACCGCCGTGCCATTCCGACACAAAGGAGCCACTATGTACTGGGACCACGGCGATGTTCCCACGCGCCATTTAGAGCACCACGCCGACCGGAACAGGCGACCAGACGCTCCGATATTTTACTCAACCAGCCATGCGTGGCAGCTACCTAACATAATGTTCTTTAGTCGTGATTCGACTTTCTGAACGTCCTTCTTTTGGGTCGCCTTCATAAAATCCAAAAAGCATAATGTCAAACCAAAACCCAGAACATCCAAAAGTATGTATTTTTAGAGTGTATTATAAAATGCATATAATCTAACCTAACATAACGTAAGAGGCAAAGAAGGCAAAACTCGAAGCTACATACATAGTTAGAGGTATCCGGTACGAAAGTTGCATATCCTGGCGAAGGACTAATCATTGATAAATGGGACATAATAAAAGCATGTCATTGAATCGAACATATTATACATACAAAGTAGGAAAAAGTCCAAACTATGAAAAACATACGTTGCACTTCCTCTTACCAAAGTTTTAAGTTAAAAATAATTAATAGTGTTTGATTGTTTAGTTAAATTATTAGTTTTACATAATTAATTCAAAGTCGAACGATGGATAAATGTACGGAACTTAATGAGTTTATATTTTTCCCATGCATTTTGAAAGTCTCTATGACGTTTATTACGAAGTTTAAAACGTGTTTTTAGCTAAATGCAAATTTCGCAGCACGCATTATATTATTTCATAGAGCTTTACAGCATAAGGGCATTCTTCATTTTTTGTATTATTGTGTATCCGTTTTTACGCTAAACGATGCTGTTTATAACGAGTTATGATGCAAAACAATTGTTTTTATGACGCCAATTTAGCTACATAACGGCCCAAAACGTTCCTTTTCATACCTGAAACGGGGACGCGTCATAAAGTCCAAAAAGCACAAGGTCCAAAACCCATACAGTCCAAAACACTAATGAATACGGAACTTTTTCAATTAGGCTAGGTTAGGTTAGGTTAGATTATAATATTTGCATTTATAAATATATGCAAAAATACATACTTTTGGACGTTCTGGGTTTTGGACCTTATGCTTTTTGGACTTTATGAGGGCGACCCCCTGAAACTACATAAAGCAAAGATACGGTAGTAGCAGGTAGAGTACGCTAAGATAATTGGGCTTTTTAAAAATCCTGGTCGATATGCTAAGTATAACGGTTTCGTCTAAAAATAATAAAAAAGCTAGCTGGATTAATATTATTCTGACGGTTTAGTGTTCTTGACCATAATATTCTTAGACGCAATTTAACACGCTAAAAAGCAACGGGTCTGTTACGTCAATATTAAATGAGTTCACGTAATGTGGCCATGTCTTCGGAGCCGATTTAGGGCCGAGTGTACGAAAGGACAAAACATCAAAATCAACGTCAAAGTATGATTAAACACGTCACTGTGTGTGGACAGTATGGGAGAAACTATATGCTGTTCACTAAAAGTGACGTGTTTGAACATTGATTAACTCAGCTGTCTCTTCGTGCAATCGGGGCTTAGCCTTGACGCATTGCAAACAAGAAATAAACAGTGCTACAATTATTTCAAGGCAATAAAACAGCAGCTTCTTAATAAAATAAAAGAAAAACTAATTGCATACGAAGGCTCGGCTGACTACTACCAAGTTGCCAAGCTTTCATTTTAATGAACACACAACAGACGCATTCGTAATAAAGATATTCAATTATTGCAGTTATTATAGATCAGAATTGCCGAAGGTAACATTGTTATCAGCACAGACAGAATTGATAGTGCAGCCGTTGTCTTGAATCACATACTTTTTTTATATAAATTGCTTCATTGTGTAACAGTTTTACTGGGCTAAACTTTTCCAAAATACAGTCAGTACTTACATAAGAGACCGGATAACAAACTTGCAACAATAAACATTAGTCACATTTTCAGGTCCTCCATCGCGCATACACACTGCTAATTAACCACAATACAATACACTACGTTCGGTCCAGTCGATGCAAACCAGTCACTTTTTGAAGAGTTCGAGGTAAACTGCGATAAAGCCATCAGCATCCGACCGCGCGGACCGGCGCATGCGCACTGAGTCGTCGGACTCTAAAATGTTCAATAAAAAGCGGCTTTTCCCACAGTAATTGTTGGAATTAATTGATCCGTTGATTCTACGCAGATGCACGGGATCGAATCAGTCGAAACGAGAAGATTGGATAGCATTGGAGACGCGAGTGCCGCAAGACCTTTCGACGAGACTGAGCTAGTGATGGAAGCGAAGTACGTATAATACGGTACTCTAAAGTAGGTACAACACTGGCGGGCCTTAATTGGAAGGTTCGCTTGCATTGCAGCAACGCTAGCTAGGGACATTTCAATGGCCTGTTCTGTTAAAGCAGTTGGTTGGGTTGGGCTCAGGTTGGGCTTGGGTTAAGCGAGTGTGAAATTGCGAGTCGCAATTTTATCCTGCCTACGGCTTGCTGAATTAATAATATTATTTACGTCAAATAGGCGCTGAGCATGATGTCATGATCTTGCATAAAACTTTTTTGGTAGTGACACCCTCCGTATTAAAATCACAGAAAGTGAAAGCCAAAGATCATCATCCGTCACGTGAATCTACGTTTCGATACATCTGTCTTTTGCAGAAGTATTTTAGGATAATATTCTTTATTCACTTTTGGGGCCATAAATATGTCCTCGACTAATGATGGTATCACAAGCTTTCTTGTCGACCAAGTATTATTGTTGGCTTGTGAAGCCGCATTCTGTCTAGCATACTTTTCTTGAGCGATTCCGTAATTGCAAAAATAATGCAGCACTTCCCTGAAAACCTGAAAGCCGCCATGTTTAATTACAACAGGATACATTTCAACCGTATCTAGTCATGTTTACGTGTAATAACTGTAAACGCGTAATTACTATGTAAACATTCCTAGATGTATCAATCGTCCATGATTCATTAGTTGGTTTATAAAATGATTGGTTTTAGGTTCGAATCAAATTTAATTTTATTTATAAAAACTTTTGGTAGTCAAACTTCGCCCAGTTAAGTCACAAATTGATCGATTGATGGATTGATCCGGAGATTCGATTGAATCAGTTAAGAAAACGCAAGATAATATAAACTTTTGGTAGTGAAACTTCACCAAGTTAAGTCACAAACTGATTGATTGATCCGGAGATTTTATTGAATCAGTTAAGAAGAAAACGCAAGATAATGCTAACAGCGAATGACAGAGTGAATGGTGTCATGAACTGTGTTAATAAAAGTTATTACACCAACATAACAGTGCGTTCGTGCCAACAATAAGCCATGGACGCGGGACTTGGGTATAAAAGAAGAAGCACGAGTGTAGTACAGATATGTATAGTAGCAGTGTGTTCCTTAAGGAACCACGAGGAGTAGGGTTGCATGACAACATACGAAACAGTGGGATAAGAGATAAATGTAATCTCAGAGAAAATGTGGCGACAAAGATAGAGAAGAGATTGTTTGGAAATGATAGATAAAATAATGACAAAAAAAAATAAAAAAAAGCGCTTTTTGGTAGAACAGGCACGCCCGGAAAACCGATAAAGAACTTAGAAGAACTTTGATAGGTATAATAATATGCTTTATAATGTGCTTTGTATGGGTAAAATACGTAACACCCATAATCAAAGAGCATGAAGAGATGTAGGCGTGGTAAAGAAGTCAGAGAAGTACGAAGACATCCGTACCGCATGGCGCTTTATCATCTCTGCCTACCCCCGGGGATTGCAAGATTTTATGTATGTATAAAGATTTGTCATCGAATAGTTTCCATAATTACTCACAATCATAGTAGCCCCTCCACACATCAGAACCAACATGTCACATAATCCCAAACGGAGTTTTACTGTAAGTGTTCATTTATGCAAATAACACAGTTTGTGACACTCACAGGTCTCACAACGAATTTGTTTTAGACGAGTATGCTCAACGGATGCCAGCGTACAACTGTTTTGTTCAATACTTCACTTCCTTTTAATCAATTTGTTTACCGATGACAATAAATCGACACATATTTCGATGCGTGTACTATATGTACATGTTTGAGATAATGACGTATTGCAAGATAAAAATGTTTTGTATAGAGTGTGATTATTCGAAAGATAAGATCACCCAGTAAATTGATATGATGCATAGGTACATAATGATACTGTTTAGTTGACTTTGGTAACTATGCAGAGAGCATTGGTACCTTCTAGAATTAATTTTCGAGATGAGTGGCTAACATAGATATGGCTAATAATATAACTTCGAGGTCCCCTTTGTTCATCTTATTCTTGTATACTCCTGAAGTCACATGGTTTTAATAAAAGGGTGGTGGGGTGTACTTGATTTTTGAAAATGAAAAAGATGCACCGGCATCCTGTTAAACTCAAAGAACTTCTGTTCAACCTAAAATCGTGGGTAAGAAAAGAAACAAGAAATATAACATTGCAGCTTCAAATCACTATAATATCAAATGGAACACAAAACATTTTTGTGTTCCATTTGATTGAGGGTTTCAATGCTTCAAGATTAATTAACGCGTGTATGCATTAATGTATTTTTAACATTTATTCAAATTACCTTATAGAGTAGACTATCAAGGAAGAAATCGCGTATCATTTTACACCTGACCAACACACATAGCTACACAGATTGATTTAATTGTCTTGAAGCACATCATTCTTCGTGTGGATTTAGCAAACTTGTGCAAATCCAGGGATTCCAGAACTGTAGAAAGTATGGCAAGTTTCCAGGATATAAATAATAATTGGGACATTTCAATTAAAATTTAGAGCGCTTCCTGTCATACGGCCGCCGCGTGGCCGAGAATATGGCTTTTAATGAGAACAAATTAGATTTACAACGAGTTTCATTTGGAAATCGATTTCTGGAAGTCCTATTTTACGTTTATGGATGTGGATAATGAGACTGAATAAAATAAAACTGACTGAAAGGAATCCCATGGGTCCCAGGAAAAGATGATAGAGCGACGAACAATACGATCACAGGCTACTTCTGCTACAATTACGGGTGCTAGGGTAAGCCGTCCAGTGAATGAACATCCCCCAGTAAATGAACAAAAAACATACTTTCTTCTAAATTAAGAAAACCTTATATTTCTACTGAACCGTGTTTTTTTGCCAGGTTAATAACATTATTTTCTTTACAATGGTAAAACTCTCTGCATCTGTCATCTATGAGTGGCCGCATTGCAGTATTCTAAAAAGCATGTGTTATGGTATGTGACAGTTTATATGGAAAAATTAGATCAATCATAATAGAATTTAGTTCCGCTTACGCTAAGATGTGTCTGTCATACAAACCGAAATGCTCCGCGCGCCCCGGTGGAAGGGCGGCGGCTTAAGGAAGCTGAATATATTCTTACAAATTGTGAACCACACACCCGATTTATATGCGAATTTCATCAACGTAAAGCATCTCTGGGAGCAGTCAGGTTCGGGATGGGTTACCGTTTTCGATGTTGAGGCTGGCTGTGGTTTGGAGTCCACGTAAAACTTTAGGTCCCCTTCGTTACTTACTAGGTATGCAATTTAGCAGTGTAAGTGCAGAAATGTTCTGGCGGCGTATGCTTTTAATTTGTTTTGGAAAAATAGTCACCAAATGATTACGAAGCTCTAAATGGGAATGATTGGATGTTTCTCATTAAATCATGCCATATCGGCTCACACGATATTGATTAAATTTTGTAGATAGATAAATTGTCCTGGTACAGCCTTTTGGACCAGCTCTTTGGGCTACTATTTATCCATGAAATAATTCAGCCCGACATTACCCCAGCGGAGCTGGATACCGCAGCTAGTTAAATAGTATTATATATATTTAGGATATTGAAATTTCCTCCAAAATAAAAAATTAACAAAAACAGTCTTATTTAGCTTAAAAATAATAGTGTTACTGTCAGAATTTTACGAAAGGTAAATTAATACAGGAGAACTAGTGATGAATAAAATGACGAAGGAGCCGTAGTATAGTTCAAAGAGAGTAGCATTAAATTACGTTGTAAAAAGCAAAACAATAGAGTAAAACTGGGCAAACAGACGTCGCGCGTCAGTCTTTGTTGAAACAGTTGCGCGGTCGCAAGCCAAACTACCAACACACTTCAAAAGCTTTCACATATAGGTTATTGATTTATATTGTGCCCATCTATTTGCGAGTGTTGCTATGTGCTTTGGACGGACGTCTGCTGGTAATTTAGCAGTACTTCCACAACCTCAGATGTCGAGCATGTGTGGTCGCTTTAAAATTGTTGACTTCGGACACAAAGAACACGGGGCCGGCAGAGAAGGCGGCGCGGCGTGACTTCGCCAATGCGTAGTTGGTTAAACTAAAACGAAGGCGAATATATTAAAGAGAAATTCCTGCTGAGAACCAGGTGCTGTGTGGGTTCCAGTGCCGACTATGTCAGGCTAATTTGGTAAAATTTGGTTGCTAATCGTGGCAAAAAATATACTTATGCGAAAATTAAACGAAAATACAGTGCACTGCACTAAACGAAAAAGCATACAGTATTACGTCTCCTTACCCGAAAAAATACCAGTTTCTTACTACTTCACGCCAACTCCTGAACCCATTTCGATAAAAGTTGGCAAGAAAGAAAATTGAAATCATATGTCTCAGGAAATAATGAACTGAGGACGTCCGCCTCTGGTGGGATTCGGCAACACAAATTTGTTTCCACTGCATCGATTCGTTGATCGCAATAAACACGCGATGTAAACTTTCAAAATTTTAATTCAGTTTATCGAATGTTAGTCAAAATATATTATGTTTCGCAGTCTCTATAACTTCTTTATTTATATTCGCAGCCGCAAAACCTAACTGTTCATATAATATCTTACTCAAAATATTTACTATTTCTATTGAAAAAATATTAGGCTTTAAAAATCATAATAAACAAAATATTTCGTAGTTTCTATAACTTCATCATATTTAGTTGTAGCTTTCAACTTCGGTTCCGACACGTTAAAATAATACAATTGGGCCACTACCTTTCTTCCCCTGCATGTCGTGAGAAGCGACTGGAAATTTGTCGTTCGTGGTTCGGATTCAACGTTTAAGTGTAGGTCCCCTTACAATCCCCCGTACAATTTTCGCGAAAATTGTTCGTGTTTGCCGTCTAGTCCAATATATGTAAGGTCCTGGTATGGTACCTAGTTCTGATATGGTGTTTTGGGCTAATATGTTGACAGTTGTTGTGGTATTAGCCATCCATGTCGAGTTACATAAAAATACTATTTGGTCACCGTGTATATTCGATATTTGTATGACTTAATCACTGTTGAGAAAATTCAACGTATTTTGACTGTTATCGTTGCCTTCAGCTGCAAGTGAATCATAGTTTAGGTTATATCGATGACATGGGCCTTGTAGTACAAGGGACTAGTCACTTAGGAATCTTACTGAAAATATTACCTATTTCTAATTTAAAGCTATAAGACTTTAAAAAATCCATACAAAGCTTCTTAGTCTCTATAACTTCATCATTTATAGTCGCAGCCTTAAAATTTAACTCTTTATGATTTATCTCACTAATAATGTTTATATTATTTATATTCAAAAGCTATCTGACTTTAAAAATCCATACAATGGTTCGTAATCTTTATAAATTCGTCATTTATAGTGGCAGCCTTAAAATGTTACTCTTCATAGACTATCTTACTCAAGATATTACCTATTTCTATTGATAAGTGATTGGTCTTTAAAAAAATCCACACTATGTTTCGTAGTATATTTTTAGTCAAAGCCTAAATTCAGCTCTTTACAGTATTAAAGTAAAATAACTCGACATTAAACTGCCTAACCATTGTTGAGAAAAGTCAACGTATTTGTTCATCTTTGCCTTCACCCGCATGTAGATCATAGTTTTAGGTTATATTGATGACGTGGACCTTGGAGTACAAGGGACTAGCCACTTAGGAATTATTTCCCTTTCCAGTTTAAGTATATGAAAAAGACTGTAGAGGTATCTTTTCAATGATCAACGCTGTAATCTCTGTCTTTTTGTCAATATCCGATATGACAGTGCTCAATGAGTAACAAGCTCGAGGCGTAGGAGCCAAAATAGTATGTAGTACATATAACAAAAGGATGAACATCCGGCTAAAGTTGATTCGGATGTCCGGCGCACGTGAAAGTACTTCACAATGCAGTAAGAGAGTTGTTTTGCTAAGAAACAAGATAATTGAAATGAGTAGTTTATAAAAAGTCAAACTAACTCAATTTCTTTTTTACTTTAGTTTTCCGAGAGTATCTTCAAGCCAAGTGATTGGATGGGCCGTTTATTTTATGAGTTACGGTTATTTTTTTATATCACAGTGTATAAATCGGATCTATCAAATTGTGACATGACTTAGTGTAGTTTGACTAACGAAAGTATAGTAAATAATTGAAAATGTAATGAGATATTGTATTAAATACAAATTATCACAATGAACGGACCAAGCTTGCGAATTTCTAAGCGAAGAAAATAGCCGAAAGCAGATCTTTTGATGATACGTGAACCTAAGAACATCATGCTTGGCGCGACGACACCTCAACGTGAGCACTGCGAATGGATTTCATCACGAATTGACCTCATTTTACCACTTTAGGCAGAGAGGGCCTCCGCCGCCGCCGAGTCGTTTCTTAAAAGGTCGGAATGGCACACGGCTGTGAATAACAATGCATTATTCTGTTGAAAAGTGCGAACTAACAAAGAAAAACTAATATGTTTAGTTCCCAACCCAAGAATGAAACTACAAGAGATTTTTTTTTCATGTGTACTAGTAAGGTGTGCACGAAATACATTGAGCCTAAAACATATTTTAAGATTTGAAATATTAATGTTATGTGAAAATAAAATGAAGAAGTACAGAACCGTAAGGAAATAGAAACATACTAGAAATGGTAGGGTTTACATAAAAAACCAGCCAAACTCCTAATAAAAAATTGTACATTCGAATAATATTTAAAGACCGGAGAAACGTTTAGCTGCTACAGCAAATCCGGACAGATGATAAACCTATCCACAACTGACCTTAACGTGGAACTCAATCTTGTGCGAGTATGTCTCGTAGATGGGGGCAAGGGATATCTTGTGGTATATGTTGGACACGGAGGAGGCCAGACGATTCGCCATCATCGTTTCGTCAGCGTCTTCCTCGGTAGAGATGCACAGGTTGATCCATTTGACGGACGTACTCGCCGCGCGCCGCCTCATCTGATCCTTCAGCTTCGAGATCGCCTTCGAACCGTTCGTCCACTCGTGACCTACACTTTAGCGTCTGAACGTTAGATTTCGTCACACGTCCGACACTAACAGACAGTGCTCGCGATATGAGTTCATAGGGTATCGTGATCGACCTCCGAAATCATCTCCGCCTCGACCGGCTCACGAAGCTCTAAAGTATCGTGTCGGCGTTTTATGGGTCCGTGATAAGTGTAAAAAATATCTTGACACAAATAATCAACTTTATGGTTATCGTCTGTAAAAGAATATTGAGCCTCCGAAGTGTTCTGAGCCCGATTACCTTTCGTTATCTTCGGCGTATTTGTATTTTACTGCTAATTGAATCCGTTATTTAACAGTCAGGTCAACTGGATTCGCAATCTCTTTATTATTCAATACGGATAGGTGTAGTCCAGCTCGATATAAATGTTCTTTGTAATAGGTACCCGGGTCCATTGTGATAGAAGACTATCAGACTCTCGTGGAGTACAAGGCAGTAGCTGATTCTTCAATCCGAGCACTTAATTAGATCCGAAGTACAATTAACACATCCAACTGCCGATCACAGAATAAAAAGATCCTGCTGAATAGCAATCAATTTCTCGCTTAATCGCTTTCAATTATGAGAGTTTTTCCTTCTTTGTTCGTGCCTAGCCGACGTTAAAACTCATTTAATTACACACTCGAGCGGTCCTCGTTCTGCAATGCGGAAAAACTGAAAAGCAATTACTTTGAGACTCTTTCAAAACCACTCAGAATCCCACAATTATGTCTTCGTTTACCGGAGCGCACCTGCGTTGGATAGCTTCTAAGGAGAGTTTAAAATATTCCGTGCACAATTCACGACACGTTCACTCGATCGCAGCGTGATTGTTATCGGCTCGCGAAGCGTGCGTTACCGTCGCCCCGCGGTCGCGGACTGTCCAATCCGAACCTCTGGGAGTTTGGAGCACCTCCCGTCCCGAAACGGTGCGAGATCGCCTCATTATCAGTTTCATTTGTATTCACGCGAACTAGCGAACGCGCTGGAGTCGGATAAGGATCACATCGGACACATGGATGAAGTGTTAACGAGAACAGTTCAGCGATAAGATAGAGATGCAAATTCATAATTCGGAGGAAATACATAAGTCCTGAATGAAATAAAGTATCAATGCAATTAAACAGTTAGAAGTTCAGAGAGTTTCGAAGATGATCAGCATAACTCGGGGAGCTGTACAGCTTTCTACTAGCTCTAGAAACGAAGGCTAGGTCAATTTCCAAAAATGGATGCTACTCTCCGTCGGTAAAGAGTCCTCTGGTCAATTCCCGACTTCGCTGAAAAAGGTGGAGGTGCCGTGTCGCACTGTGTGTCGCAGAGACGCACTGTGTGTCGTGCGGACTTCCAGTTAACACATCGAAGAAATCCTTGAAATATCTAGCTCTTTTCATCGGCAAATCTAATGGGTTGGGTAAAGATGTAGAAGACGATAGCCACGGAGTCTGACGTGATGTCACCTAGGCAAATTATTAAAAAAAATGAGTAAAATTTAGCGATTAAATTAGAGTGCTGGCACGCTTCACACAAATGTAAAATCATGCCCTTGTGGAATGATACGCTGAAACTGGAATAGTACCGCTGAGTGCCACGCTGTGCTGTCAGATACGGAGCGTATCACCCTAGGCGCCACTGTAGACGTTGGCATTCGCGACAGTTGGCGTCAATGGTGATGCCGTTTGTACATCATCAGGTGCGTGGTGTTGATGGTCAAAGAAATTACTTACCATATGGCAGAGGTTAAAGTCATAATTCATACGCCAATTCACCATGCAAGTAAATTGAATGCATAATGAAATGTCAAAATACTTAACGCTTCTCGTGAATAAATTGCGCATGTGTGGATGAAAGTTCATCAGTCATGGTATTAGCCCAATACACCCTATTTCCGAAGTAATTAAGTGCCATGCCAAGACCTTTCCTTCAGGAGCACGGATTCACTGACATGGATGGTAAACACGGACAATTTTTCGTGGCCGCTTTAACCATAGTTTCAAAGGTTCACCAAAAAGGGCGACCCTGCGACTCCCTCCAATCATCGATATATTGCGAAATTTAGTTTTATGTAAAGTTATGGAACAAATTATTAATTCCCTGCTCCTAGATGAAAATACAAGAATGACTAACAGTATGATTCCCGAAATGTACGGTCAACATCTTCTAACGTACGATACGCATACATTTAATGGCTAAAAAAATAACATTGGAGCGGGTGAAAATTTTAAATAAACCTGATATTGCACGAAAACATTGACATGATTTTCACCGACCTGCACATGGAAAAATTCAATCAATAAAAGTATGTTCTTATTGAGCGCCAAGCTCACTGTACTTGGTACTATAACAGCTTCCTTGGGTGCAATTTATGTTTCATATTAAGGCTCCATGTGACGCTAACCTCCAATATTTGGGGTTATTTTTATTTTATCTCAGAGTCATTTAAGAAGAAACACCCGAAAAAATATATGAAAGTTAAGACTATTATCTAGTGTATGACCGTTAAACAGTTTTAATGCGTTGCTTATATTCTTTAAAAAATATATGTTTGTAAACAACTATTTATTAGGTTTTTACTAGGTTTTCAAGCCGGCAGGCGGCGCTTGGAAACTATAAATGATTCAGAAAAAAATCTGTTTTGTGGTTCATGATCACATATTTATCTAGTGGATAAGCGTGAAAGATGTATTAATTCACTTTAAAAAGTAGACTTTACAGATCAAAAACATAAATTTCGCCGGCCTGAAAACGATTTTGACGCATACAACAATGAACTCTAACGCAAACTCAATGCTTCCAGAGGTTTGGTGAACGCTGGACACGGCTCTTTCCTCTTGAGGTTTTTTTCTCGTTGGGCTGAAGTGAGACCAAATTCTGAAATTTCATTCTTTTAAAATAATTAAATATTTAACAAAAAAGGACTAATCGTGCATGATCTGAAGTTTAGTTCTATTTACAACATTTTTTCAGGAAATCCCCTCCACGATTTGTTCCCGTGCAAAGAGGAAAATTAATAATTAGAGAGGCAAATGGGTAATTATGTAAGTAGGTATTACCTCATGTTAACTGGCTATGTTTGATTTAATAAAATTTTCAGAATATGTAGCTAGTGTGTGTGTGACACGGATATGTTTTTTATTTCGAAAAAAAATTACAAACAAAAAATACTTCCGCAAAAGGTAAACAGCATTAAAAAAATGCACTGCCGAGAAACTCCCTCAATGATTAGTGTTAAAAATGTTACGGCGAGCACGCAATCGTAGTATAGGGTTTTTCAAATTTAAATAAAATATATACATAATATGTATAATATGCCAAGGTAGTCAATTACGTTAATGTAAAAATACTTTTAGTTTGACTTTTATGGTATTTTACTTTGGAATAAATTATCCCAAAAATTATTAAGAGGAACATTAATATGTGAGCTTTAAAGTCACCACCTTACATGATTCAAACCGCCAAGTGCGAGTTTGACTAGCACTCAAATTCAATAAACCATTCATTCGTTACGGATGCGAGCTGCACCATGGTTCGGAACCCATGTAAAACTGTAGGTACCGACCCGGGCAGGGGATCCTACCACCTAGTAGGGGAAGGGGGGAAAGAGAAAGAAAGTGGTGCATGAACGGAGTGAGGATTTGAACCCCGACCTCTGGTATGCTAGGCAAGTCCTCGCGCTACTAGGCTACGAGCCGTGAACCATGGCGGTATTAGCCATCCATGTCAGGGTTGCATAAAAAAAACTTAGTCAGTTTCTTGCATACAGGGGCGGAAAAAGGTCAAAAACGGTGAAATATATTTACGATAAAGCGTTACAGCGACATTATCCGAACTAAACAAATTATATTCATTTTATGTTTGAAAGCGGTAAAGCATTCGCACCACGGAATTGTTCTGTGATTCGCACGACGCGAGTCGACCATCGAAGGGGCAGAGGTATCGGGTTCTGGATGGGTGGGTTTGCCATCAAGGCCAGCTTTTGTTCGGATTTTTAAAGTAAAACTGCAGGTCCCCTTGTTGAGTTAGTTTCTGAATGCGGTAATAAAATAAAATCCATCCAGTTTACAGTGCCGTGCAATTTGCAAGGCAACTAGTTCGTATTTGGTGTGAGCGTGTGGTCATGAACAAGGTGTTGTATGGGACTGTGTATGAGCCATCCATTATGAATTCTATTAATAAGTTAAGGTAATTGTTAAGGCATTATAGTATAGCTATTGAATGCATAACATGTGTCTCCTTTCAAATGAAATATTTTTTAGTTAATCAGCTGTCAATTTTTTTTCTCTTGAGGTACGGAACTCTAAGATCATAAATATATCGACAGCTTTAACTTAGATTTTAGCCTTTAATCAACTACGTAAATCAATAAGTTCAATTTAAAAATGTACACAAACTGAAGTATCAAAATGTATTTTAATGAATGAATGAGGAACATTTTTTAACCGACTTCAAAAAAGGAGGAGGTTATCAATTCGTCTGTATGTTTTTTTTTCTTGAATTATGTTTGTTACCTCATAACTTTCGCCTGGGCGAACCGATTTTGATGATTATTTTTTTATATGAAAGCTAGTGCTTCCCGTATGGTCGCATTTTAATTTGGTTTTGTTCTGACAATGATATCCATGAGATAATCATATAAGCCAAGGTAGCCAAGGTTCTCTTGACTGGCGCAGCGCGTGCCCGGCTGACGCCGACTCAAAAAATAATAATAATCGTAACTACAAAAATTGCAAGCATTTTTTTACTTTTTAGTGCTTTTCCTTTGAAGTCGGTAAATTTTTTTTTAAATATTTAATCTAAATTTGTTATACAATTTTATGGGGTTTCAATAACATAAGACAATTATAATAATTTTCAATAAGGTCAATAAAATACGTTTGCATACTGATGCAGCCTAACGGGTACTAAAAGCGTGCGTGACCACGTGACACCTCAGTGTTGTATATACAAACTGAACATATAGGCCAATGAATGAAGCTAAAATTTGGGGCTTACCAAAGCACTAAATCGTCCGTCCATGAAATCTTCAGTATGTGTACAAATACAGGTTTTAAAAATGAATGACTCAGAATCTAACATTTTTTTTTCCCGGAACTTAGGTATTTTGGCCAAAAACACAAAATATGCGGTATCATTTGCTGCAAAAATGGCCCGCCAAATTTCTTTTCAATGTCTAATAAAATGGGTTAATAGGTATATATGTGTTCAGGAATCCAACAATTTTTTTACACAAAAGCGAGTTTTTTTTAAAAAATACACAGTTTTCGCTCTCATAAACTCGGCAGAATTGGGCAGCCCAATCTGTCGTCACACATTTGTTTTTAATTTTTATCAGATCGATAATTTCAACGAATCCAACAAATTTGTTACTGGCAACACATATATTTTGCTAATGGCCAAATAAAGTAAACGGCATAATTTGCCCGCCCATTTTTTAAATTATAATGATAATAAATGATATAGACGAACATACTTTTAACAGAATCCAACAAAAAATTTACATGCCAGTCAGTTTTGCAGCGTATAACGTAACATTGAATTTCGCGCTAAAATGGCTTGGCGAAAGCGGGTGGTAGGCGGCGCGGTGCGGAGGCAGTGCGGCGCGGTGGCGTGGGAACGGTGGCGGCGGTAAGAAAGGGTTTAGCCTGTGTTAGTGATACCGATTACGAAGTAATTATTAGTAGTATCTTTGGTGATACTTATGTATAGTTCGTTTTCATGCGTAGTACCTGCATAATGGACAAGAGTTTATAAAGTGTGATGTGAAATTTAAATTAATTAATTCGCCAATTTGATAAAGGTATTATTCTTTTGTAATTGCTAGTGATCGTCGAATATACACATGTAAATGAGTAAAATACTTTGGTAAAGGTTGAATACAATTTGAGTTATTTTATTTTTATGCAAGATGATTCCGCGAAGATAAATCACTGAAATTAGATAAACTACATATTTATAATTCACAAATTGATTCACGGTGGATTATACATACATTCATGAATGAAGAACGTGATATATCACGTTCTTGGATTCAGTGCCGCACTAGCTTAGTACGAAAAAGTATATTTACTTATTGAATTATGTTGTGCCTTGGGCGTCAGGGCAAATAGGAGCCGAAAGCGCTAGACCCGAGCACGCCTGTGAAATACCCCGCAATTCGCTTGCACCGGTCATATAATACTGACCATACATTAAAAAGTATGGAAAATTTACTGTTTCGAGCGTATTCAAATGCGAATATCTAGTTAATTACTCATCAGATTTTAGTGAAGTTTCATCAATTCAAATAACACGTTGAAGACTCCATAAGCATAAAAAAAGATCGTCGGTGTATAAAGTACCGGTGAAAATGTCTCAAAACATTTTTTTAAATTTTAAATGTATGAAAATATTTATACCGTCCATCTTTTTTGTTTATGGAGTCTCTGGCGTGCTATCTCTAATGGTGAAAACGTCATTTAAATCTGTAAATACGGTACATACATTTGCATCGGTATAAATGCCTCTTTCTTTAAAATTCGTTTAAAAACCTTTGAAAATTTTAAATGTGTGAAAATATAAATACCGTTGATCTTTGTTTGCTCATGGAGTCTTCAACCTATTACTTTGAATGGTGAAAACTTTATTTAAATCTGACCATTAATTTCCGAGATATTCGCATGTGAATACTGTCGAAACAGTACATTTTCAATACATTTAAAACTTAAAAGAATTTTTAAAAGGCGTTTTCACCGGTCTAAAAAAAAACATGAAAAATGTATGTATGTAGTGTAATGTGTAAATATTACGAAAATAGAAAACGTTGGATCGGTACAAATGGCTTTAACAATGTTGTAAATGTAAAGGTATTGAAAATTTACTGTTTTGAGCGCATTCGAATGCGAATATCTCGTAAATTAGTCGTCAGATTTTAATACAGTTTTGATCATTTAAAATAACACGAGACCGACTCCATGAGCATGAAAAACCGGCCATGTGCGAGTCTGACTCGCACACGAAGGGTTCCGTACCGTCGAACAAGACATAACACAAACAAGTTTTGCATGTAATCTTAACTATTTTTTAATTCCATATGTTTTTCTTATGGAGTCTTTGACGTGCTATCTCTAATGGTGAAAACGTCATTTAAATCTGTAAATACGGTACATACATTTGCATCGGTATTAATGCCTCTTTCTTTAAAATTCGTTTAAAAACCTTTGAAAATTTTAAATGTGTCAAAATATAAATACCGTTGATCTTTGTTTGCTCATGGAGTCTTCAACCTATTACTTTAAATGGTGAAAACTTTATTTAAATCTGACCATTAATATCTGAGATATTCGCATGTGAATATTGTCGAAACAGTACATTTTCCATACATTTAAAATTTTAAACAATTTTTGAAATGCATTTTCACCGATCTAAAAAAACATGAAAAATGTGTTCTATATCGAATATAGATAACGTTGGATCGGTGAAAGTGCCCTTAACAATGTTTTAAGTTTAAAAGTATTGAAAATTTACTGTTTTGAGCGCATTCGAATGCGAATATCTCGTAAATTAGTCGTCAGATTTTAATACAGTTTTGATCATTTAAAATAACACGTGAACGACTCCATGAGCATGAAAAACTGGCCATGTGCGAGTCTGACTCGCACACGAAGGGTTCCGTACCGTCATACAAGACATAACACAAAAGAGTGTTGTATGTAATTTTGACTATTATTAATTCCATATTTTTTGCTTATGGAGTCTTTGACGTGCTATCTCTAATGGTGAAAACCTCATTGAAATCAGTATATACGGTACACACATTTGTATCGGTATAAATACCTCTTTCTTTAAAATTCCTTCAAAATTTTTTTTTAATTTTAAATATGTAATTTGTTTGCTCATGGCGTCTTCAACCTGTTATTTTGAATGGTGAAAACTTTATTTAAATCTGACCATTAATTTCTGAGATATTCGCATGTGAATAATGTCTGATAAAAACATGAAAAATGTGTTCTATATCAAAAATAGATAACATTGGATCGGTGAAAATGCCTTTATCAATGTTTTAAATATAAAGGTATTGAAAATTTACGGTTTTAAGCGTATTAAAATGCGAATATCTCGTAAATTAGTCGTCAGATTTTAATGAAGTTTTCATCATTTAAAATAACACGTCAACGACTCCATGGGCATGAAAAACCGGCCATGTGCGAGTCTGACTCGCACACGAAGGGTTCCGTACCATCGTACAAGATATAACACAAAAAAGTTTTGTATGTAATTTTCATAATTTTTGGTTCCATATTTTTTGCTAATGGAGTCTTTGCCGAGTTATCTCTAATGGTGAAAACCTCATTTAAATCTGTGTATACGGTATAAACATTTGTATCGGTATAAATGCCTCTTTCTTTAAAATTCTTTTAAAAAAATTTGAAAATTTTAAATGTGTGAAAATATGAATACCGTTCATCTTTGTTTGCTAATGGAGTCTTCAACCTGTTATTTTTAATGATGAAAACTTAATTAAAATCTGACGACTCATTTACGAGATATTCGCATTTGAATACACTCAAAACAGTAAATTTTCCATATTTTTAAATTTAAAACATTGTTTAAGGCATTTTCACCTATTGAACGTTGCCTATTTTAGATATTGAACATATTTTTCATGTTTTTTTTAAATCGGTAAAAATTCCTTTTAATTTTTTATTTTTATTTTACTGTACAATTTTGACAGTATTGACATGCGAATATATCGGAAATTAATGGTCAGATTGAAATGAGGTTTTCACCATTAAAGATAGCAAGTCAAAGACTCCAGAAGCGAAAAAAGATGAACGGTATTTTTATTTCCATACATTTAAAATTTAAAACATTGTTAAGACGCATTTTAACCGATACTTTATACACCGACGATCTTTTTTCATGCTAATGGAGTGAATATACTGATAAGTTGAATACATTATCAATTTTCTCTAGCCACATAAAAGTCAATATGAAGGAAACATAAAATGCACTTATTTTTTTTAATTCAAAGAAAAATCCGGTGGGTATAACATTTTATTTACTTTTTTAATCATATAACAACATATTAAAAACCGGCCAAGTGCGAGTCGGACTCGCACACGAAGGGTTCCGTACCATCGTAGAAAAAAAAAACAAAAAAATCACGTTTTTTGTATGGGAGTCCCCTTTAATTTTAATTATTTTTTATCTTACCTATTTGTTGTTATAGCGGCAAAATAAATACACACTCTGTGAAAATTTCAACTGTCTACCTGTTACGGTTACTGAGATACAGCCCTGTGACAGACGGACAGACGGACGGACGGACGGACGGACGGACAGCGGAGGCTTAGTAATAGGGTTCCGTTTTCACCCTTTGGGTACGGAACCCTAAAAAGTAATAAATAAATAAAATACATACTCTGTGAAAATTTCACCTTCCTACTTATTACGGTTCATAAGATAGAGCCCTGTGACAGACGGACGGATGGACGGACGGAGAAAGGAGGTTTAGTAATAGGGTTCCGTTGGCATCCATTGGGTACGGAACCCTAAAAAAGTAGTATTCAGAGTGGGCGGTCTAACTTGACGACCCGGATTATATCCGTCCTATGTATTATTTTGCATGGTTAGTCCAGTGATAATCCGTATAAAATGATTACAGTTCACTCTGAATACAACTGCTAGAATCTACGAGTCGAGCCGGTTATAAAGATGTGTCACTTGCCATAGAAAACATACCCGAGTTATGCACGTACATGACCAATTTATTTACCAAAATCATCCGAAATGCTCGCCAGCTCCCAACTACGCGCTCGCTTTAGGTACATTCGATTATGCACCACCAAAGTAATTATTAGTATTATCTTTGCCACCACACTCCAAAGCCCCGCGCCTCGAGCGTTTTGTTGCCTCGAGCAAAGGTCGGCGCACACGCACACTTACGCAATCCCGCTTCGGCCTGCCTCAGCCTACCACCCGCGCTCATCTTGCCGTTTTAGCGCGAAATTCAAAGTTGCGTTAAACGCTGCAAAACTGACGGTCGTGTAACTTTTTTGTTGGATTCTGTTAAAAGTATCTTCGATTATATCTTTTATTGTCATTATATTTCAAAAAGTTCGCGGGCCAATTATGCTGTTCACTTTATTTGGGCATTTGCAAAATATATGTGTTGCCAGTAACAATTTTGTTGGATTCTTTGAAATTATCGATCTGATTAGAATTAAAAAACAATGTGTGACGACAGATTGGGCTGGCCAATTTTGCCGATTTTATGAGAGCGAAAACTGTGTATTTTTTAAAAAAAACTCGCTTTTGTGTAAAAAAATTGTTGGATTCCTGAACACATATATACCTATTAACCCATTTTATTAGACATTGAAAAGAAATTTGGCGGGCCATTTTTGCAGCAAATGATACCGCATATTTTGTGTTTTTGGCCAAAATACCTAAGTTCCGGGAAAAAAAATGTTAGATTCTGAGTCATTCATTTTTAAAACCTGTATTTGTACACATTCTGAAGATTTCATGGACGGGCAAATTCATGCATGTCTCAAATGC
The DNA here is from genome assembly GCA_946894095.1 of Incurvaria masculella. Classification (NCBI taxonomy): domain Eukaryota; kingdom Metazoa; phylum Arthropoda; class Insecta; order Lepidoptera; family Incurvariidae; genus Incurvaria; species Incurvaria masculella. The sequence continues at coordinate 10,631,778 of OX335641.1, read as the reverse complement.
CCCATTCAACGGAGTAATATTGACACATCGCTCTAATAGTGGCTTGGGAACACTGAAAATGTTGTTGGCATCAGTTCAATGCTATGAAGCAAATGCAGCATGGTGCAACATAACTAAATTTTTCAAAATGCCAAGAAACGCATTATATGATTCCAAAATATCAAAATGTCATAGCCAGCTTCCTGACAAGAGCCGCCTATGTGACAGTTGTTTCCAAAATGTATTTTATAACTTAGACATCTAAGTTTTATAAGTTTGATTTTACCATATCCGGTAGGAGAAGCCTGTGGGAGAAGCCTTGTCAATGAGCTGGATATACCAAATTCAGGCATCACGTCTGTTACTACTCCAGCATAGTGACGGGTATGTTGGCAGTTGACATTCCTTATTGCAAATGCGCGCCTTTGCGGTCAGTCTCCATCATATGTTGGGTTGGAACAGCAGCAGCGAACGTTTGATGTAGATTACTTTTCTAACTGACGTTCGGTGATAACCCAACGCGCTGTCCCGATTTGGCCGCTTTCTATTTAATTTTGAGGGGTTTTTTTGAAAACCCACGCTTACGCCAACCTCCCAAGGACCCTAGAATACCTGAAGGAGCAAGAAACGGTCAGCATAACCGTCACTATGCTGGAAATATTAGGTAATGACAAACGCCAGAATTCGGTATACATACCTATCCAGTATATTAATAATTGGGAGCTTCACATATGGTTTTCAAAACCATGTAAATAAAACTTTAGATGTGTACATATAAACATAAAAAAACGTATTTGCTTCATAAAATGTGTTTCATTACGCTTTGAAAAATGACAATATGCTGCCGCATCTGTCTATGCCTCATCCCACAGCCTGACCTCAAGGAAACGAGGAAAGGTGAGAAAAAAAATTAAAACATTCAGTTTATCAGCCCACAGAATACAGGCATACATCGGCCCATATAGAACGAAGACCATGCAATAAATAAACTCTCAGGAGAAAAACACTCAAAGGTATGCGGGCCGGATTTTGATAAAAACTAACTGCATTATTTGTTTCTAGAACAAAAACACTAGCTAGAAATCGAATCCGTTGATATGAATCCAGTAGATAGAAACAAAAGCAAATATTAAAATACAAATGAAGCAAAGGATAATTCTGTTTTCCCCTCGAAACTCCTATAGTCGAGGCCTACGTGATGAACCAGCATGATTCGCCGACTCGAGTGAGAACAACTGTCGCCATGTCGGGCGCCGGCTGATTTTAATGAGGCATTGTTGCTTTGCATTGACGTCAGTTCCAGGGAACTGAACTTATTGGACGCGTCTGTGAAATGTGTCTTTATCTAGGATATACAATTCTGTAGCGCCTCAGGAATGCTTACAGAGCCGAGAGTTGATGGCTTTGAGGCAATACTTCGCAAACGCATTGCCTTTAGGAGCCGAATTCAGGTTCATGTCGAACAACTGTAGAACTACAAACGCTTTGGAAGGACTCGGAAGATCTTGAGTATATAATAATACTTCACGTTAATCCAACTAACGTGAAGTATTATTTTTATATTTCAATTATTTTTTGTTTTATTTTTAGATTTTTGGTAAAATTTGGACTATGTCTAAATATTATAATAATAAAGAGGGATCATGGTTTTCATTGTGCTGATCGAAATTTACATTCGACTAGTCACTAGTAGAATTATTAAAAATCTAATTTCCAGAATAATTGTGTCGTCTAACCTTCACGGATGGAGGACACCCTCGATCTTAGGCTAGTCGGAAATGTTTTTGCAATCATTAAATTACTTGTCTTTCTTCGTTAATTTTAACAACGAATAATTGGTTTCCATTTAAATCTTTGCATGTCGTGACATGCAAAGATTTAACAAAGTTATATTCCCACGGGTTAATGAAATAGGGATAATTATAAATTGTGTCTCAATTATGTAACATCAATGTATGATACATCATATAATAGACGCGTGATTGTTAGTTATTTATAGCACGCTTGACAAAGCATCCGCCGAAGAAATTAGTCGTCGGGCAAAACATTATATTATAAAATGTAATAGTAATCTAGCAGAGGAAAGGTCCTGGAATGGCACCTTGATAGTGCCTTCAGATCTGAGGCATCCTCGTAAGGTAAAAATTAAAACCATAACGCCAGAAATAAGGGTTGATTTACTATCGCAGTTATGTAGATACTTCAGACAGGGTAGAAAGTCAGTTTTGAAAAGAAATAGTTTTATGCGATTATTTTAAAAACCAGAAAACATACCTGATTTATTTATTGACCTACATATTGATAAGTTAGATTCGGAAGTAGTATGTAAGTAAGTATATACTCATTATTAAAAGAAACATTATATAAATATCAAACTAATGGAAATATTAATGTTTCGTTCGCGGTCCTCATAAGTTCACGAATATGGGCGGCGTCGAAAATAAACAGCGGAATTTCGATTTGTGTCATAGGAAAAATCCTTAGAAAATAAATGGTACTTCTTATTCCTGAAGTGTCTCTAGCATATTCCGAAACATCCTTGAAAGGATTTACATCATATCCAGGAGTCGCTGTCATAACTTTGGAATTATCTGAGTTTGAGTTGATCATGAAAGTTTTTTGAGTCTAGCATAAAAAAGTTTAAGTTTTCATACAAAGTATGTAATTCCTAACGCCAATAAAAAACCGGCCAAGTGCGAATCGGACTCGCACACGAAGGTTTCCGTACCATCGTAGAAGATTTAACACAAAAAAAATCACGTTTTTTGCATGGAACCACCCCCTATTTTTTTATTATTTTTCTTATTTTACCTATTTGTTGTTATAGCGGCAAAATAAATACACACTCTGTGAAAATTTCAGCTGCCTACCTATTACGGTTCATGAGATACAGCCCAGTGACAGACGGACGGCCGGACGGACAGCGGAGTCTTAGTAATAGGGTTCCGTTTTCACCCTTTGGGTACGGAACCGTAAAAAACGCTAACGCGGTAGGGCTAACGGTGGAAGGGCTGGCTGCGAGCGAGCTACAACAAGAGTGGCAAGGTTCAATTCATGCTCGGCGAAATAATATATGTATCCCCATACTTTGATCACATTTGTCTTTTCTTTAAGGTGGCCCAACCCGGCGGGCGTAACTCATTCGCGGGCACGGTACAAAACCGTGCTGTTGCGCTCTGGGACCTTCTCTGTTTCAAAGAATAAGACAGGCTCCGTGATGTGGAAGATGCAACATGTCCACAAAAAAGACAATGTGCATAGTGTATGATTTGGTAAGATTTACGAAAATTTTAATTTCAAAACGACTTACAGCTAAAAGTAAACCACGACCGCTGTAGTCAAAAATCTAACAAAAACCAAATAGATCATAAATCTTGATTAAATAAGCTATGTCTGATGACTAATCTTTTTACGATGTTCTTACTTTATCATTGCGTAATCCACCTCCAAAGTTATTGTATAAAACGCGCGAAAAATTCGAACTTTCGGACCTTATAACTTTGAAACCAAACATAATTTTACAATGCCAATGGTCATCAGACATCTAGTTCGATCAAATAAAGCTATTTTGAGCAAAATTTTGGATCTCTGACAATAAATATGGGCGTGATCTTCTTTCCCTTTTTGTATGGGGAGATGAGCGGGATGGGCCACCTTAAGAGTCGTTACCCTATCAATTCCCCATACTGCGGTTATAACTGTTTGTATGCAATAACTGTTTATATGCAATTTTGGATTCTAAAATAAATCATCAAACTCTGCGTTTATTTTTTTTAATTTACCTTTCAGATTGGAAAATATTGTCTAATAAACGTTGAAATAATGTATATATCAATTTAGTTTTTTTAATGAAAAGTACAGATGTTTACATAAAATATAAACTTGGATATAGAATGAAGCTTACTCTAGTGATTTTTTTTAGGGGTAGGGAAAAGTTAGGGCCTGGAAGACGATAGCAGTCGCCGTCCGCTTGTCCAATGGACAAAGAATGCATTTCTTAAAATTTTGCTACTGAGTACACCAAGCGCCAAGGCCGCCCGCCTTGTTGCACGTCATTTATTTATGGTAAATGGAAAAGTAATTTTAAATAACGATTAATTAAATATAAGAAAAGTATTCTAATAGTTATTCATCTTACTGCCGGATTTAAAAAAAGGTAATCGCTATTCTTATCAGATTGTATTACAAGTGTTCACTCTGAAATGATTGTAGTTTAAACTAAGTTCCTTTACTGCGGTTTAATTGAAAAGTTTGTTTGTATTCAATATGAATACAATTTTATAATAACATACAGTGTTTGTTTCAATGTTAATATGGTCTCTCCACCGACCTCCTAAATACAAAGCTACAATTTAAAACAAAATGAAGACGTACAGGAAGTAATGACTGCAAACCTGTTGCAGCGAAACTGGCGGTGCACCCTAGGACAGGTGTGGGCCCCACCTGTCACTGCAGTCACAACCGCCGCCGCCACAACAGACGGTCCCCTTGTCTCACTGCCCCACTGACATTCAGATAATCGGCGACGATACAGGAAATTATGTTTCCTTTACCAGTTTTGGTCGCAAGGTAAGAACTAATGAAATTGCACGCGAGATGTTGATAGTGATCTTGTCAAAAAAAAACCGAAAATATTTTGGAGTTTAGTTAGTTTTGTCATACTTTATTTTGTATAGTACTGTTTTTCCATACCAAATACTTGTATTTTACATCGCAGCGAGTCGCGCACGGGTACGTTTTGTAACGTTTGGTTGCATGTAAACGCTCGCTAAGCGGTTGCCGGGAGTGACTCTAGCTAGTCCATTCCTTGTTAAGGTTCTCCGACTGGGATTATAATTGTGTACATTTCTTATCCATGATATTTCTATATTAGAAACCATTCGGAATAAAAATATATCCGTTCATATTTGGTATTGTGAACAGAATCATTTCAGAATAATCAATTTCGGAAAAAGCGAAAAAGGTTTCTGGCTCTGGTGTCTGTCGGTCACACACATTTTGTACTGAATTGCTCTCCTATTAACGGTTGCATGAAATTAACAAAAATGGGTACACAGCTGTGTATGAACTAATTACTTTTGTTAAAGACGTCGTACTTTTTGAGAAAAAAAAATGATTTCGAATTTTGCATGAAATTGCAAAATAAATCAGGTAAGGGCACATTTTTTCCATGTTCAGCAATGTAGGGACCCTCGGCAGGTGAAAACTTTCACGCTTGTTTTTTTTTTTAGTGGATTCGTGTCTGCAATATATATACCTGTCAGGCGTACGAACAATTTGGATCGCGGATTGATTCTGACAAGTTTGTAAGGTAAGAAGCTCTTATCAGAAGCTAGTCTAGGGGATAGTAGCAGGCAGATTATAGGAAGTCCGTGTTCGTGTTGCGTGAGTGACGACGCTCTTCTCGGCAGCAGCCGACTGATCAGTCAGTTCACCGCGTCGAGTTCTCGAATATTTTTCTTTTTAACGGTGCGCTGATGCACGCTTTATCAACGAGTAAGGAAGGACGAGAGGGGCCGTAAGAACTGCACACATATCACCACTACTATATCAGGTTAGCCAATAATATGAAACTCGAATTGTAAAAATGCCAGAGCAATGAAAAAATCATTACCACTCAATCGATCAGTAGCAGCCATAAAGAATGCATCTATACGATCGAAGTAAATCCATCACGTGCTTTACATTCTCCACGAAAACATTTATTTGATCTGATAACAAAATGCCCCGTGACTTACAAACGCAAAATGTGGTAGTGTAATTTGAGAAACAATAACCTCAAAAAAACTGCAGATACGCAGACGTCTGGTGATGTTTGCCTGCCAATCTTGTGGCGCCAGCGGAGAGAAGATGGCGCGACGACGGTGACCCGTCTGTGTCGTCTTTGCCGTGACACTTTTAAAGGAACCATTTACATTGTAGGTTGTCGTTAGTTCATTGTCGTGTAAGACACTTACTTGTGAATACATTTCAATATTTATTGGCATTTGCGTCACACTTGCTACATATGTCAAACATTTCAAAGTACGTACGTATTATATATTTGCGTTGAAGTGTTTTATTTAAATTTTATATGAGATCTCTAGTAGATGGCCGCACTCTGCCCGTGTCGAAAAGCAAACAAAAACCAGTACGATTTTCTAAAACCTCTCTCATATTTAACCTACTGCTCAGTTAAGTTAGCGTGATGGTAAGTAGCCTACAATTAATAGGAAAAAATCAGCAAAAGAATCGGTAGCGCGGTTCCCAAGTTATAAGGACAGACAGACATACGGACACAGCGACGGACGAACGAACGAAAAGACGGGCGGAAAGGTAGATATGTCACGCAGATGATGATCAAAATCACTTTAAGGTGGGCCATCCCGCTCAACTCCCCATACAAAAGGGGAAAGAAGATCACGCCCATATTTCTTGTCAAAGATCCCAAATTATGCTCAAAATAGCTTTATTTTATCGAACTAGATGTCTGATGACCGTTGGAATTGTAAAATTGTGTTTGGTTTCTAAGTTATAAGGTCCGAAAGTTCGAATTTTTCGCGCGTTTTATACAATAACTTTGGAGGTAGATTACGCAATGATAAAGTAAGAACATCTTAAAAATATTAGTCATCAGGCATAGATTGTTTAATCAAGATTTATAATCTATTTGGTTTTTGTTAGATTTTAGACTACAGCGATCGTGGTTTACTTTTAGCTATAAGTAGTTTTGTAATTAAAATTCTCGTAAATCTTACCAAATCATACACTATGCACATTGTCTTTTTTGTGAACATATTGCATCTTCCTCATCACGGAGCCTGTCTTATTCTTAGAAACAGAAAAGGTCCTAGAGCGCAACAGCACGGTTGGGCCACCTTAACATATATCAGCATATATAATATATAAGTACAAAATTATACAGTACATTGCATATACAGTACATTTGTATTTTCTAATATGTCAGCTGGAAATGAGAAACATTTGCGTAGATCTTATTTCCTTGCCTTAGCCTATTTAAGTTTTGACACGATGACACAATAAACGATTTGTCTATACAATACAATATAAGCTTACCAGTATAGTCCTTGCAGGCTTCCTCGCCCGAAGCGACATGTAGGCGCGGTCCATGTTCAGCATCTCTGAACTGTTATAGGTATTTTATCAAAGCATTAGGCTGTCCACCGTCTTTTCACTTGTATGTTCAGATTAGGCTTTAGTTATACACTTCCCGTTCGTTCACTGCATTTTTGGGGAACTTCTTTTGCTGTAAGCCAAAGCATTCGCTTGCTGCAGAATTTTGTTACCGTTATCACTGTCCCACAAATGCGCTCTTAGATTTCACTTGAAAAAGAAATAGTTGTTTGATTATTGTCACAGGTAATTGCTGTCGGTTATTTTTAGATAAGATGATCTACTAATATTTTAAAAACGAAGTCAAAATTTAAAATTGAAAGCAATGAAACTTGCAACCTTCAGATATATTTGTTTTTATTATTAACATCTTATTTTACGATTAGCCTGATGATATGTTGGTTTTTCTTTCTGAAATAATAAGTCCTATGAAATTTTAATATTATACAGGGTACATGTCTAGTCTATTAGTATTAAATTGTATTTTGTATGTAACTCATGTGTGGACCCTGTTTGCTTTTCCAAATAAATAAATAAATTTCGATCTCCATGACAATGACTCATCAGGATAGTGTCCTTTTATCTCCTTACACGTAAATAACAAAAAACAATTTTACTTCCAAGTACCTATAGCTGCGTTTTTTATTTGAACTGGTTGCAATGCAAACGTTTTATCTTTGTTGATCCATCTTGACGTTTTATCTGATTTTGTTGTTGTTCGCACTGTTGAAAATACATTCGAATTCAGTTCGAAGACACGATATCGGTAGTTAGATGTTGAGCCAAGAACGTACTGATCACCGAAAGACCCATCGGGGACAGACAGCACCCGCCAACTGCTGAGTCCGAATTTCGTCGATCCGGGCGTTCGTCGGTCACCCCACGACAATAAACGCTGGCTTACATAATTGTGTCAATTAAAAATATCCGGTCCCTCAACGAAACGCGTCGCAAGCGCAATGGGTCGCACTTCATCATTTTGACGGATTTATTACAGCGTAAGACTAGTGGAAGAATATTTGAATGAAGATCAACAATTTAATAAAAACAATCGGACTGAGAGATTAATGTTCATTAAAGAGGCCAAAACTGATATTATATAATAATTATATTTATATTTTCAATTCAATAGTTGAAATTGAAAAATAACTTGCAGTTTTTTTTGTACTGCAAATGGATGGTTCAGCTACTAGCTGAGGTTTTAGGCACTGCATAGGGTTTCAAAACATGTCTCGCTGTCAAATCTCTATGTCCGAGCGTTGGTTGTCAGTCAGTAACAGTACAGTTTTATAATATGTCATGGCATTAGTCCGTTACACGACATACCAAAGAGACTTTTCACGTAAATATACGAGCATGGCTAAATACTTTGAAGAGAAACTGTTTCAACACGATGTTAAAACAAATGCAATATGGTGTTTGGAAACTAGAAAAGACCAGTTTAATCACAAATATATTCAAAGAAAATGTTGGTTTTCCTATCCAAAGCGAATGTCAATAATATAGGCAAACTACATCTTAGGATGAATGTAACCAAAGAACCGAGCAACAGCTGTGCTCAGCCCACACTAATTAATATCAATTAACTCCATGCATTCTTCGACAAGGAACGCACTATCAGATCTTTGGGTCATTCACCGAAAGGGTTCCATCGCAATATTCTATTCGTCCGTGGATAGTGATAACATAATCCAGTCAAAGTCGGTTATCTCGAGTGATTGTGACGTAACAGCGATATGTCCAGTCTAAATAAAGCCAGATAAAGCGCGAGCAAGCACAATATTTGCACGATTTTGCGTCACGAAGCATCCGAGACGTGTGCGATAAATCCATGAATCTTTTCTCCGTGATCTTTGCCGATCTGGAGCAAATATATTTGCAGACGCGATCATGACTATTAGCCATATAAGGTCTTATAAAAAAACTGCAACCCATGTAAGGGGTCGTTTTGTATCGTATACCGGTTTAATTTGTATCACCAAATTCAGCTGATAATATTATTGCCTTTTTTCTGTAACGTTGTGAAAATAACCTACCAATAAATCCGAAAGATCTTCACCAAGAAACCAAGCATGATAACCTTTTAGTCCGAAAGCACTTTGACAAAGTACGGACAATGTCAACCCTTTTTTTTTTTTTGTGTAACATCGCATAGATAACCTACTGTGGAGAGATGAAAAGGTGGGTCAGGTCTTGAGACCCACGGCTGCGCAGCTGCTCTCCTCTAGTCGTGATTTGAATGTTGTATATGTGTTATCTCGCTGGGAAACTTCGTTAGTGCGATATAGACTTCAGGCTGGTAGCGCCATCTAGCGCCCGCCATGTTAACTAGCTTCTATTGCATCTGTTGGTCGCATTTGTGGCATGCGAAACTAGCAGCTCTCAGTAGAGGGCGCTAGGTCGCTACATCACTTTCCCCCAGTCGAATGGCAGGTTGCCATGAAGACGATATTGCTGCTGGTGTCGGTGCTGATCGTCAGTGTCCAGTGTGACGCGGTGAGTCGGTCGTGGTGCTGGATGACGGAGCGCCGGAGGTGCCCAGTGCGACGCGGTGAGTCGGTCGTGATGCTGGGTGACGGCTGCCGGAGGTGCCCAGTGTGACGCGGTGAGTCGGTCGTGATGCTGGGTGACGGCTGCCGGAGGTGATGATGTTACCGGCGTCCTAGTTGGCGTATCGATACACCTACTTAGGACGATGGTGCTGATTTTCTTCTGCTGGGTTGGAGTGATGCTGGATGACGACATGCTTGAGTTACTACCGGTGAGACCCGCTGGTGGGAGGCCGGTAGCAACTGTCGTGACTGCTGAAGTATACCTTGTTGTGACTAGAGGAGGCGTGGTTGTTGTTGCTGAATCACGTCGGGACGCTGAATCACGTCGGGGTCACCACTGTGGAGAGATGAAAAGGTGGGTCAGGTCTTGAGACCCACGGCTGCGCAGCTGCTCTCCTCTAGTCGTGATTTGAATGTTGTATATGTGTTATCTCGCTGGGAAACTTCGTTAGTGCGATATAGACTTCAGGCTGGTAGCGCCATCTAGCGCCCGCCATGTTAACTAGCTTCTATTGCATCTGTTGGTCGCATTTGTGGCATGCGAAACTAGCAGCTCTCAGTAGAGGGCGCTAGGTCGCTACACTACCAATAATTAAAAATATCTTCCCCAAGAAACTAAGGCTGAGATAAATAGTCGTCACCGAAACTAATGCTAACGCAAAGTAATACTTTGTGACGTCACTTTGTACTACTTTTCGTTAGTCTTAGTTTTTGTTACGACTATTTATCTCAGCCTAAGCATAATCGATAATTGATAATTAAATAAGCATGAGAGGTTTTAGTGAGTACGGACTTTGTCAACACTTTTGCAGGAGATATGATGAGCGGCTTGTAGCCTAGTGAGCGGCTCGCAGCCTAAATAAAAAGTTAGACTTTCAATACACAGTAATTGATTAATTTAGTGTAAAAATTATAAAATGTTCCGTAAGAACGTGGGAACGTTGCATGTAACTGGGGTTGGATGGCTAATATCTAATAAAACCTTCCTAATACACGGTTATAACATCGCGTCTAATTACACTAGACGTAAACATAAATTAATAAAAAATATCTCGGCAATTAGACACTTCAGAGATTTTTTAAAGAGGATTACGCTTCCGAAATGTGGGGTGGCCGTTGCACCAACCTGTTTAATTTTAGCAAGACACTAGTACGATGACCCGCTCAGAAATTATAATTAAAAACCGGCCAAGTGCGAATCGGACTCGCACACGAAGGGTTCCGTACCATCGTAAAAAAATGTATACAAAAAAATCACGTTTTTTATAGGGACCCCCTTTAATTTTAATTATTTCTAAATCTTACCTATTTGTTGTTATAGCGGCAAAATAAATACACACTCTGTGAAAATTTCAGCTGTCTATCTATTACGGTTACTGAGATACAGCCCTGTGACAGACGGACAGACGGACGGACGGACGGACGGACGGACGGACGGACGGACGGACAGCGGAGGCTTAGTAATATGGTTCCGTTTTCACCCTTTGGGTACGGAACCCTAAAAACGGTCATAGATGGCTGGTTCTGAGTGAATGCTAGCAAAATCACTGACCCGTAGGCAACTTCGTGTGGTGTTCTCATACATAAATGCAATTACACCGCTCCCCGGTGGCACTTGGGTAGTGAAATTATACGAATATAGCAAACTTTTTTTTTTCATACATAATTTACGCAATGATGTATTTTTAACACATATAATGAGTGGCGTCCAAACTAGCTATTAATCAACCGCCGAGTACCCTAAGACCGAATATCGGTGCTCGGGAGCCAGAATTGGTATCCGTGATTATATGTTTTGCTCTATCGGGATTTGTTTCTGTCTATCTGTAGGTTGCAAAACACGGGTCTCATCACACCTAGTTTTAGAAAATTGGCGACACAATGGGCCTCATTGTAGGCGGGTTGTAATCTATCATAGATTTGCAGGGGCGCATTTTATTATTCTAAATCTATTTATATGCTCTCTGTTAACATTCAGGCTGAATCAGGGTGTTCATGGGTTACAGGAAGCAATAAAGGTTGTTGTGCCAATTCAAACTGGACACGTGATTATTTGATAATATAATAAAACTATTCACAATCACCTCCTGAAAATGATGAGTGATGAGACATAACATATTTAAGTATCATGAGCAGGACACACTCCAACAGGTGAACCCATGCATCCTATTACGACACGGATTCTACATAATGAGATTCAGATCAGATTCAGCATTCCGTCCAACGTTAGTCAGGGTGCTTACTTGTACCGACTGCCAAGCCGTGACTAAGTCGCGTCGCTTGGCACACGTGGGTGCTCTACTTGCCGTATTCGTTTACTCATCGCCCAGGCAACCGACCACGTTAGATTAGGAATTTTTTAAATTGGAAAAAAAATCAGGAACATTTGAAAGCGTAGAAACCTTGAAAGTAAAATAACATAACATAACCATCAGTCTATTGAATATGAAAATATCAGATTGCAATTGATTAGTAAAATGATTTGTTACGGCCAACCCGGCCAACGTTTGGGAAATTTACTACAATGTCATAACATCATAACATGAACATTATTTCGTGTGTAAGGAGCGAAGCGTTAATATTTTCGCGGTACAATTCCATATTTAGCGAAATGTCTCTAATGTAAACGAACCGTGTACCGAAGTTTAGTCTCCAAGGTGTTTCTGATATTTACCCTATTTCGTAACAGCCACATTCAACTCAAAGCCACGTTTTACACTCAAGTCAACAAACACATGGTAAGATTTTAAATGTTAAGATGAACTAAATTGTTTAAACATTACACAAGTCGGACGACACTTAAGAATAAAAACTCCCAAAACAACATGCGGAACACACTGATGTCAACGGTCTACCACACTCAGCTCAGCGCACTGCAACATATTGTTCCCCGAACTCATGGTTAGATTACCGGCGAAAGATAAAGAGAGGTATAGATAGACATCATTATGAGATAGAGCGAGACGATATGAGTTCTATTAGTTGTCGACAACGCGATGCGCGGGCGCAGTTGAATCACAGGGTTACTAATTACGTCAACAACGCGAACTACCGCTGCCTCGCTCGATGTCGTTTGATGGCATTTTATTACCATGTAGAGTGAAGCTTACACTATAAAAGATATGAAGAAACTCAGGGCAACATTTTGGTTTGGATGGAGCGCATCACGCTAAACGCCACAGTAGGCATTAGCATTTGCAAGGAAAACGTAGGTGGATCAAAGTGTGGGGCGTTATGTTGATGCTGTTTGTACAATTTATACAGAACTACAGTTTAGATCAAAGAATTGCTGAAGATGAAGATGCAAAGGTAATGTATAAAGAATAAAATTCAAATGTTAAAGTCAAGAACCCTGATTATGGGCATGAATCTTAGAGCATTCTGCTCTAAGGCATGAATGTATAAACTATGTTTAAGAAAAACACGAAACCGATAAATACGAACGGGTAAAATAGAGAAAATTGTGGGATTCCGAAAATTAATTCAGGAAATAAACACAATAAACTTAAATAGTTCGGTAATTTAATTGCGCTTGAGTTTTTCTATTCGTAGTTCTTATTGACAGTTGTAACAATACAAATAGTGTATGATATTGAAGATAACTAACACGATTACAACCATGGGGAAAAGTTTGGAACGAGTATTAGTACCCAGTCTGAAGTATTAGCCACTTCAAGACTATCTGTCTAACGATATCCTGACCGATCTGAATATAGATCAGACGTTCACCCTCCATTACGTTGGTGATTAGTCAGCCAATCGAACAACAAAAAAAAATTGGACCGGCATAGATGGTAGCGACTAAGCTGAATCAGATGCTGCCAATTACACATTACGAAGTGCGGTGCCATGCCACTGTTTGTTGTTGAGCAAAGAGAAAGAGCAACCAGAAGAAAGTGAAGCGTTCAGGGCCTTTTAGGCAGAACGTCATCATGTTTTCAGAGAGCCTTAAGAACTTAGGAATCGTGCAGTGGACTAGGACGTAGACTTGCAAGGTAGATCAGATTAACCTCTAGAGTTCACCGAACCTAGAAATTTTTCTAGTCAGTCTACAGAACTATAGATGGTTCTACACATGCCCATTTCGTTGATCACTTTCAACTATTTGTTTAAAAACCTTTGTGTGATTCGACGTCAATATTGAAGACGAATGTCAAATCAAGCATCTTTTTTATGGAATTTATGAAAAAACGATCAAAGAAACAAAGAAGTGTGATCAGCTATTAGAAATGAATAGTGCTGAGGACCACCTAGATTTTTTGCATGAAATTTGTCTCGACGAAACAGTGACTTTTTCAGCAAACTTTCCGTTTTGTCACCATATTGGGTTGGGTTCCAGTCGTATTTAAATGCAATGGGCGGTAAGCGATCATAAAAAACGCTCTTCCTGGCGACTGCAATCAATTCGTTGAGGCTATTTCGGTCGCGCACGTTTATTACCCGACGTGCGAAGGAACCGCGGAACTGCCGACCTGCCACGACGACGCGACTCGAGGAGAGGGCATCCAATCCGGTCCATAATCGCGCTATTCTATTCAGAAGACAATAAATAAAGTTTTTGTACAAGTATTTTTTAACGAATAGTTCTTACTAATATTAATCCAGTCCAATGTAGCCGTGCTCATAAAGGGAAGGTCCTGGCATGGCACCTAATTCCGTCGGGAATGTGGTGTATTGGGCTAATATCATAACCGTAGTTGTGTGGTAATAGCCATCCATGTCAGGTTGCATAAAAAACATATAATAATAACCAGTTCAGACTTTCCGTACAGATATTTCAATTTCCTTGTGACACTCATTGGTAGACTCTACAGTGAAGCGAGGACGGATTAATCAAAGATGAGCTATAAAAAGATGTAGGAACTCTTAAATAAATAAAATTTAAAAAAATTAAGTATCGTGGAAGGCTGGCCTCGATCCAGCCAGCAAAACCAAGAACGTCTAACGCCAAGCGCTCTGCCCCATGGCTTGCTCGATGCCCTAATTCTTCAGCACATCACTAGAATACCACTTCCGTTTCTCAGCTCATAGTTTCTGTGTATCAGACTCCTCAGCTACGGGTCGTAAAAGTCAATATTGTAATTGAATTGCTATTACGCGTGCTCTTTCGAGGAGAATAAGATCAAAATAAAATTTAAGCATATGGATTTAAAGAATTTTACAGTATTTGTGTATGGATGAGAAGAAACAAATATGCACTTAGAGGCGAGCTTGGAAGCTGACGCTTTCATGGAATAAACTTGATTATCTACATTGAGTCACGTAGGATATGGAGGGGCCTGTGGGATAAATCAGACTCCTCTACATCCTTCAAGCGAACTCTCGTCATGTGTGAAATATTGTTTTGTGAGGATGGCTGAACTGCTTAAATTGTGGTCAATATTGCAAACTTTGAAGCTAATCAAAATTTCATTTTCTCCGAAAATCTTCTGAAAACACGCGCGCACTGATATTTGAGAAAACACATTTTCAAATGTCAAACCGTCACTTTGAAACTTGGAACGGATCCATTAGCGTTAGATCAATTGGAGCCGGGCTGCCCACGCGCCGCGCCGTCAGCGCCGCCACCAACGGACGACTGGTGGGGCAGCTCCAATTTTGAATAACACGTGAAATTTCAAAGGGAAACCAGGCGAGGGGAGCGAACAGGAAGCGCATGCAGGGTTGCCTCTATTGGCGGTTGTGATTATGAATCCACGACAGGTGTTCTTTCACATTGTGCATTTAGGAAACAATTAAATGTCAGTGAGAAGCAGTAAATAAATAGCTCAAACAAATCGATGAGACATGCTATCTCAAAAAGAAATAAGATTAAACATTCATAGAGTCTGATGTTGCGATGGATTGTTTTTTATGTTTCTTACACATATGTATAATTATCCGTCAAAAAACCGCCCCTCTTTAAAGGGTGTTTTTATATAATACATAGGTCACATTAGCCACAAAATAAATGAATATGTTATATTCACAAATATAATATTATTGATTATTCTATGGCACCGGTAACTTTCACACAAAATTCTAAAAATAAATGAATAAATTAGGTATTCTGCTAGTTTGAATACCTTTATACCGTGTCATTTGCCCCACATGGCTCAAAGTACGGTATGTTGTAAAATTTGGAACCCTGTTCGTACGCTTTACGGAGGGATGGTTATTTTATAATTCATATTAGATTGAAAATTAACGAGAGGAAGCTCAAAGAATGGCAAATTCAGAATACTTTCCCGCGATTCCAATATTACTCAACCTACAGTTCCAAAATTGCTGCACGGAATCGTCGGTGCACACTGCCGACTCTATAGCGATAGGAAGTCCACAAGGCCAGGGCAACCGTTAGTGGGTGGGGAGCGGACAGCGACAACCCTAGCCTCCAGTACAGGTGCAGCGATACGTATCGGAACGGGGTCGGCTCCAGTTTGTTTGATTTCCTCGCAGCCGTTACTATAAATGTTGCATCGTAAACTTGTTTTACGCAGGCATTGTTCCCGGAGAAAGAAATGCTTTCTAGGAGAGGTCTCGTTAGCTGTGTTTTGCATTGTGATGCAAAACGATACGAATATCATGCAGTCTGACCTCCTTCCTGGTGTGGGCGGGATTATTTACTGGTGAACTGACCGCCCCGTGGAGTTCGTTCGGGTATCGTAATCATACACCTCGACGGATGCGATTGAAGGTACGTTCGAAGCGTTACTGGTGGAGACATGAAGTTTGTAGAAGCATATAGTATAACATGCACATTCATATTAAAATATTGTATTTGCTTTAGAGTTCCTGGGATCTTGATTCACCGGACGGGCATGAGGCAATGCCTTCTTGGCGACCCAATCATGCTCCCATGGTAACCCGAGCCTATAGTATTTCTAAAGGTGTTTTTGTGAAAGCACAGTTGGGCCTCGAGCCACCACAAGTACAGTGAACTAATTAATGACATTAGGAAATAATAACGCAATCCATCAAAAGTTAATGCGAGCAATGAATACAGTCGTTTTCTTAAAATATGACTCTAATCATTTTAAAAGACCTACAGTATATACTAGCGCCTCCGCAAGCACGAGCGGCAATACTTCTAAGCTTAGATTGACTAGTAAACTTCAGAGCAATAAGGCGAGTGTTTGTAAGTGAGTAGACATGACAATACATAAAAATAAGAACTTACCAATTGAAAGAATTTATCAGCGTGGCAAACTTTACGTACCTGTAAGAGAATCAACATTACAAGATTATTGTATTTTATTAGTATGAGTGCATCGAAACAATTTAAATATAAAACACAGATGAAAGCCCAAGATCATAAAGGCTAAGAACGAATTCATAGTATTTCAATCAATTGTTTACCTACGATTCTACTAACCGTCTACATTTAGTATACTCGTAGGTAAACCATTGATTTATGTAACACTAGCAGCCCGTCCCGGCTTTGCACGGGCATAATGTCATTTAAAAAAATATTATTTTGACACAATGATACACAAATAAACCATTTTTACGTAGAGTTCCTACATTGAGATATTTGAAATAAAAAAAACTTAGATATTATTATTACATGATTATTAGATATTAGAGAAATAATAAATTCAAAGTGCTATAGGGAGAACCGCGGCCTCCGAGGCACGCTCCCGCCGCCCCAGCCGGCCGGTACCGCCGCAAACACTACATCCCGCAATTTTTAAATCTATAATATCTTCGAAAATATTCATTTAAATCATATGCTGTAAAGGGCCGTATAGATCTATATTAAATCAACATTGTATTTAAGGTATTTAATAAGATAAGGTGATAAGGATTAATGCTGTATTGGTTAAAATTGCTTCGAAAATTAGCCATTATTTGTCGTAAAAAGTAAATGTGAAAAAAATGCTATTGTGGGATATCCATAAGAGATAGATATATACCATCGCGGAGTTTTATGTAGACCTTTTCAATGTATACAATACTTAGCACATCATTTTGATAAATCTCGTAGGGTTCAGCCTGCGTTTGCAATTTAAGCGGAAAAAAATTATTTTTTTACGATATCACATTGGAAACCTCAAAAATAACAGTATTTCTCCAATATTTAATGGATGTTATTATACATAAAAACCTTCCTCTTGAATCACTCTATCTATTAAAAAAACGCATCAAAATCCGTTGCGTAGTTTTAAAGATTTAAGCGTACATAGGGATATAGTGATATAGGGACAGAGAAAGCGACTTTGTTTTATACTATGTTTGAGTTGGCGCCAAACGAAGACCATTAAATTACTTTAAAGAAACAATCGCAAAAAAAAATATTTTCATTGCGATATAGACTTTTACCCTGAAAAAATAAAACTATCCTATACTGTCTCGAGCGGTGCCGGGTACCGCAGCTCATGATTCTATGTAACGATGTCGGATTGTGTGTAAAACCCAACCACGACCAAACTCTCCCTCGGTGGTTCATGTTACAGGCTGACGCCTCCAAACGCCCGCACACGCACAGTCAAGCAAATGATATCAATGGAAAACCACAAGAGAAGAATGCGATAGGAAACGTGATATTTATTATAAAAAAAAAAACAATTGGTCTGTAAACATTTACAACAATAATGGAGAGCACCTGGCCGCGGTCTAATATCGAATAACCTTTACAGATGGAACAATAATTTACCCTAGAAAATTATTGTCGAACTTAGGCAATACAACGTTCAATTCGTAATTTTGTTATATTTTTCTTATAAAAAAGCTCTACTTTCTATACAAAATAACTCGTGAAATAAACATAAAATAACACAAACGCGGCGGCAGTAAATAAAATAAAGGCTGACGGTGGGCGAACAGGAGGCAACCATTCCGGGCGGGGTGGCGACGAGCATGGCGGGACAGAAGTGGGAGTGCTAGCAGCCCCAACCACAGTCGCAACGAGTCACCAACCCCGTTAGAATACATTCGTGCTGGACGATTATTTAAATATGTTTTTAATGAAAAACCGGCTGTACTGAGGACCAAAGGTGCTCAGAAAGCCAGATATACCTCCCTCGCGAAACCACTGTCAGCGAGGCTCCATACCAGCATAATAACGTTTAGTAAGATTATATAGTTTAGTTACCATGATAAATGAACTCGCCGGGGGAACAGGCAAGTGAGTGTCAAATCTGACGTTTGGTCGCATTTCGTACCACGCTAACTTTCAAACGTAATGTTATTCGGTTATTTGAATTCATACATATTTACCAGTTAGCATGGTACTGAATGCAACTAAACGTCAGATTTAATCACTCACCTGTGTGTTCGCGCGGCGAGTTCATTTACTATGGTAATCCCCATAGAATGATAGTTAAAAACTCATCTTATGTATGTAGCAAAGTTTTGGCATGGCAGCTAACAGCATCCTTCAGTATGCGATTTGTGATGCAGCTTGATATGATGTTAGCCAACCGTGGAAGTTACACTGAATACATAAAAGCGATATGCCGGATTCTCAATATGATCCAAGTCTGTGCGAATGTCGGTCGTTTCCGCCTCGCGAATGCGAAAAACTCACCGGATGTTGTTATTTATGCCATTTTCGATAATGGCGAAGACGCCAATGGGGCTCCGCATCCGTTGCGGCCAGCTGGACGCGCTCTCATAAAAAAGAGTGCAAACACCAAGATCCGTCAGAAATGGACTGACGGCCCTAGTCTGAGTCATCCCGACTTTTACTTTGGCCAAACCTTATCATAAATAAACATCGGCATCACATATTACTTTCCGAATAGTATGATACTAGCAAATAAATCAACTTAAAAATGTTTAGCGTGCGCATTATGACAAGGAAAGGAACTGTTGTCTAGGTTCCGGGACATAGATAAAAAGTCTACAAGAAAAATCATTTTTTCCCGTGCATGTCGTAACAGGGCGACTAAGATATTTTTTCTTCGTTGTCGGGATTCCACACTATTACGTATTCTGTGCCTTAAATGTAGGGTCCACTTCCTTACTTGCTAGTTAGATGAATCCTGTCCGGGTTAATACCATCCCATCGAATGAATTAATATCGAAGCAACAATGAAAATTGTCAGCAGTTTTAATCCAGTTCAATGAAGTCGTGCAATATCTGGCTGGCACCTATATAGTTCCTACGTGCGTGTGTTGGGCTGATATGAAGATACCAGGCGTAGTGACATACATGTATAGCGATACTACGAAAATATCGACCCGCAAATTTTAGTTCGCTTGTAACAGCCATATTACAAAACGTGAGCCGGCCGATATTGCGTAGTAACGAAAAACTCAGACTAAGGGTTTCAGTCCACTGGTGATGATTGGCAGGTTCGAGTGATGCTATCCTAATTCGCGAGCGGCGCGGATGCGTGTGTTCCGTCGCACAGTGGGCTGAAATCGGCTTTCATAGACAGACATTTTTTGCTTAAAATGGCTTGCTTGATGGTACTATACTCATATATGTTACTAGCGGCCCGCTCCGGCTTCGCACGGGTATAAAATATATAGAATATGTCACTTACTGAAAAAATTATTAACATCGATCCATTAGTTTTGATTTATTCATTACTGCCCGTGGCCCGCACGCGTTAAATTTGGATTAAAACAATTCCCCTTTCCTTATACCATGAGTATTTCCTGCTATCTTTGGAATATCTAAATTCAAACACTACATTTTTACTTATTTACTTTTTAAATTTTTACCTATTTATTTTATTTTTACAGCAATTAATATATTACAGAATGTCATTATATACAACGTTCACAGCTTTATTGTCATTAGACAATACAAACATGTTTTCTCTAGAGGTTACTCTTGAAATAGCGACATACAGTTGGTCATGTGAAAAACAGTCAACGCTCAAATCTAAACCTGCAACGTTGAAGGTTTGACCCTGCGATTTATTAATGGTCATTGCAATTTTTAAATATGTAATATCTTCGAAAATATTCATTTAAATCATATGCTGTAACGGGCCATATAGATCCATCTTAAATCAACAATTTATTTAAGGTATTTAATTGGATAAGGATTAATGCTGTATTGGTTAAAATCTCTTCGAAAATTAGCCATTATTTGTCGTAAAAAGTAAATGACAAAAAAATGTTATTGTGGGACATCCATAAGAGATAGACATATACCATCGCGGAGTTTTCTGTAGACCTTTTCAATGTGTACAATACTTAGCACGTTATTTTAACAAATCTCGTAGGGTTCAGCCTGCGTTTGCAATGTAAGCGGAAAAATGATTTTTTAAGCTATTGCATAGCTTCTATCGAGGGCCTTGAGCGCGGGGACCGAATCCAGAAATTCCGTAACGAAAAAAAACCTCACGCTCCCCACTCCGACGGGCGATGCCGGTAGCGTTACTTCACACCAGGAGGAGCGGGGCCGGGGGCGGCGGCGGGAGCGGCGGCGGGGGCGGGCCGGCATAAGTTGATACAAAATGCTATGCAATAGCTTTACCGCGGCAGTCCCCGAGTGCCACACGTCTTTTTTTATGACATCACATTGGAAACCTCAAAAATAACAGTATTTCTCCACTATTTAATGGATGTTATTATACATATAAACCTTCCTCTTTAATCACTCTATCTATTAAAAAAAACCGCATCAAAATCCGTTGCGTAGTTTTAAAGATTTAAGCGAACATGGGGATATAGGGACAGAGAAAGCGACTTTGTTTTATACTATGTAGTGATGTGAGATAATTGGTCTTGAATACGGGCGACTTATATTTTTTTAACGAAAAATTTGTATGGAGACGACATTAAAAATGATGATATCTCCAAAATCGCAAATAGAACCGTAATATCCTTTGGGGATCTTGTACATATAATTATTCCGCATTTTGTAGCATACTACATATTTCAGTACCAGCTGCGATTTTTTTAATATTAAATGGTAAAAATCGCATTAAATAGTAAATTGGCGCGTCGGGCACGCGCGATAAACGGGTCCTCTGTGATTTCTTCGAAAACAGACGAGATACTTTCGGAATGGTCGCAAATTTGTGCGAGTTCACCGGCTCAAATTCGCCGCCCACAGCCCGCAGCGCGCCCGCCCCTCACCCCCGCGCCCCGCGCCTCCGCTGCGCCGCCCCGCCCGGGTCAATTGGCGCTCGTTTCGGCGAGAGGTCGGCCGGGTCGAGCGCCCAGTTCGCGGACTCGGTCGAAAATGGAAATTGATCGAATCTTGTCCGCCTACAGGCAGGCGAAATTATGCACAGGATGTCCCAAAACACAATGTCAAGCGGGAACCATGTAGTAGGCCAGTTTATGACTACCCAGGGAGAAATAAGGAAAAGAAGAAGAAAAGAGTCATTTGTTTTTTATGATATGAGCATTTTTTTAAAAACGTTGAAAATTGATATCTCGTACAACATTTTTACGTACTACGAATACAAATTTTCAAATAAATTTGTTATTTTTTTTATTGGTAACCTAAATAACTCTGGTATTGCTCAGTATCCCAAATTATACCAAAATGTCCATAGTTTAATCACAAAAAATATTTAGTAAAATGTTTTTATTATTTTTTTAAAGATTATTATTTTTAGAGAACTTTGCCACTTCATAGCATACAAAAAAATTTGGCTGGACTAATCAGTATTTAAAAATGATATAATACCTTCCACGTCATGCTTTTAAATAGACGTGGTACTTGCCAACATAAAATAATACCTACTCAATGAAAATAGAAATTAAAATAGTTAATTCTTTAACGAAGTAGAGAGCGGACAAAATGGCGCTACACGTAGCGCCATCTATAAGCCACAGGATGGTATTAATTTTGTTTGAGAGTAATTTAATTGATATCGCTCAGCCCTTAGGATATTTAGCGTGATGGTATGTATCCTATAGTGAGTCCCGCGATCTACTCTTTACATTGGTGCAAACCGCATCTTGTTCTGTTTTGTGGTTACGGAGATTACCCCGAACATGTGGACAAAGTGTTCCCTTTTATATAAGTAAAGAAAAAGAAGAGCTGAGCCATTTATATATTTTTGCAACTGAGCAGATATGATGGCTGATACACTGATACCACACCTACTGTCCTAATATTAGCCCTGCAGATCGCGTTCTCGAAAGCATTAAATGCCATGCTAGGCTGTTCCCTTCACGAGCACAGCTACATTTGAACTGGATGGAAAACACGGACAAATGTTCATCGACGTTTCGACTATATTTGTATCCAATACGATGATAATCAACCCGGGCGGGCTTCATGATACGATTCATAGTAGTCGAACGGGACCTATATTTTGTATGATTTCGAACCATGGAACAGTACATAACCCTTCGCATGAGAAGCAAGGCTGCACGCCCTGATCTACGAGCCGCTCATACATTAAAAAAAATCCTATGAAATGGCAAGTTGAGGTGCTTCACGCGGCTTCCGCTGTAGATTCTTTGAAAATGTGAAGGACCTGGCCGGCCGACGTTGTTTTCGCAGCTCCCAAAAAAGTTCGAAAGCCCATGGGTGTCCTCGCCGGTAGCCTATTAGGTGTGGGAGTTCTAAAACTAAGGAGTTCTATCGCCTATACCAACCTTTCCGAAGAAGGGACGTGTCAGGGAATGTAAATATATTAGCTGAGGTCCCAGGGTCCGCTCGGGTCAATGTCGTTTTGGACTGATGTGGGGCTGACTTATTTCCTGAATATTTTACGATTTTCCCATGCAAACTTTCATCCCCATTTCACCCCCTTCGAGTTTAATATTAGCTGCAAAAGGTAGCCTATGTCCTCCTCCAAGGTCAATACTATCTCCATACCGAAATTCATAAAAATTGGTTCAGCGATTTAGGCGTGAAAACGCAACAGACAGAGCTACTTTTGCCCTTATAATATTAGCATATATTTTATAGCATCTTATGGTATTAATTTGATCTAGTTGTCGTCAGGAGGCAACAAATTACGATTGCGATAAGTTGTGCGATTATGGTCATTGTTTTCGAAACCAAGGGTTTGTGCGCTCGTAAATGTCGGTGTTCGGAAAAAGATGGCTGGAGGCGAGCGCGGCAACTTTTACATTCGAGCCACTCGAAGACAACGGTCCTGTCGGGCGTGAAATTGCCGTCGTCGATGAAATAACGGTGGCCGCTTGAACGACACCGGCAGCATGCAATCTTTGCACGTCTCGAAAAGCGCAGTTATTCTCATTCTCACCACGAGCGGAGCGACACGGCGGCGACGCGGCGACGGACTGAACTCAGCAAGAGCAAATTGTAATCAACAACAAACGAATATTTGGATGAAGTTTTCGATCTATGTGGAATTGACCTTGCACCCAGAACCGCATGTCTCAAAGCAGCGAGCCTACCAATAAGCGAATATAGTTTCAGCCGCCTCAAATGCGTTAAGAAAAATCGACTTTTGGGTCATTAAAAAGTTAAAACAATCTAGTTTGTGTACCCGAAACACAACAGTTCTTTCGCTTTAAACGAATGCTCTGTAAACTTAACTGCCACACCAATTTATTCATCTGTATGCATTAAATGTATGTGTATCTTTTTTTTCATGATGTATTCTATAAGTCAAGCCTTTTCATTTGATACCCATACTGAGGGGGTTTAAAAAATATGTGATGTGATTCGCCGTAATACTGAATACTCATAATTGTATTGTCATCAGAAATACAGGTGTGTACCAGATTTCAGATCAATTGGTTAACAGGAAGGGGGTATAATTTCAATAACATACTAAATTTGACCCACACAAGATACAAAACAACGCAAGATAAAACCGTGAATCGTAATGAAACACAACGAAAGTTCCAACGCTCCAAGTTTGAAAAAAGTGGCCACAATCTTTAGGAAGTTGCCACAGCAGATGTGAACTTTCTTCGATATAAGAGTTATTTTATAACGTATGGATCTACTAACATGACCACACTCACGCTCCATCTCTTGCCGTTCATGTCACAAAAGTCGGCATACGCACGTTTCCACCACCTCCAGCTACAAAATTCCCAAAGTTACCTTTCGGGTACAGTCGTTACTCTCTTTCCAGTGTATACGTATCAAATGTATACACTGGAAAGAGAAGGATTTTCTAAGTCCCTTTTACTCTATGGTTGACGTCGGCATGTCAGAAAGAGATCTCAAATTTGTCTCTATTTCCGGTGTATAGATTTCAGACGAAACGACTGTACACCATAGAAATATGCCACGTAACCGAAAGTTACTTATCGGATTTCACGTAACTGGCGGTGGTGAAAACAAGGGTTAGTGATGTATCTCTGCAACTTTTAGTTCTAGATCCATCGTGTTGTTACTCAAATTCATCTCGGTCTAGCTTCCTGGCATGTTCAAATTGTATTGTGCCATATCTCTGGAATTTCTCTACCTAGACCCATTGCATACTTAAATTTCATCTAGCGCTAAATTCCTCCGAAATAAATCTTGATTCCGATATTTATGTTATACTTATGTATTGTATTGTATTGTTTATTCATCATCCATAGACAGTACACTGCACTCGGATTTATCATATTTTAGCATTGGCCAGTTCAGCAAAACAAAACACAGCGAAGAAGAACTGGAAAGAAACTCCGCTGTTTTTTTTTTCAACGTCCACTTAGTCTAAGTTTACAAGTGTTTGTCAATTATTTTAACAGAAACATAGGTAAAACACTAAATTCACATGAATACACAAAAATTTACAATCCATGCCGTATGCAACAGTTCATGACAAATATCATTTTATTTGCAAAGACAATCCCCTCCAACTAATATGTTGCCAATTGGAGCAGGCCAGTCCCCACAAACAGCACCCGTTCACGAGCATCACGCCGGGCACAGCCATTACCTCTTTCAACCATATTTTAGGGAAAGAGATAACCTGAGCCAAGCGTCACCGTAAGCAAGGACTTTTAAGCGATGCACTGCTCCAGTGGCAACACAACACTGTGAAACACTTGCACATTAGGTTTTAATACTATGAGTTTTGTCATAAACTACTACTGTCAGCTGATCACATAGTTACATATCCCTTTAAATGCTACCACAATGCTACTTAGACCAGTCAAATAATCGATGTTAATCAATAACGTATTGATATCGCTTGCACCTGCGCATTAAGATGTGCAAATCAAATTGACCCAGAAAGAGTTTCTGACCGACCGAAGGCCCTCGTATCCGTCTGCACAACAAATTGTCATCTCGTCATTCAGATATTTGCATAGAACTAATTCAAGGTTTGTGTTTCCACGATAACTTTATATTTCTTGAATGCATAAACGCTAATTTTAATTTAAAAATAATAGTAAAATGTATAGTAATGTTAAAATAAATAAAAATATCAGATCATACAATTTTATTGCATTAATATTCCGGGAGGTCACGACATTTTTGGTCACGATAAAGTAAATGGCTGAATCTGGGTTCACATATTAAAGACCAACCGTATGATGCTAAATATGTCGGTCTGCCTGCGCCAAGTGGTTGCGTTATCTAGATTGGGTTTATAAAATAGATGTTGGTATATACATGCTGATGAATATACTGATTGTCTAGAAACATTGATACCTATTGATTATGCAACAATAACCAGTCGGTTTTTTATTTAAATACTTACATATACCTAAAGTTATATCTGTAACCTAAATCGCCTATAACTACGGAGATTAATACGCGAACAGAGATTTGTTTAGTTTTGGTATAGCTAAGCAAGTATGTACTGATACTTTCATGCTTCATTATTTGCAGCCATTTACCTTATATTTACTTTTTCAGGCGCGTTATCTACGTAACGCAACCACTTGGCACAGGCAGACTGACATATTTT
Source organism: Incurvaria masculella (assembly GCA_946894095.1). Lineage (NCBI taxonomy): Eukaryota > Metazoa > Arthropoda > Insecta > Lepidoptera > Incurvariidae > Incurvaria > Incurvaria masculella. The sequence continues at coordinate 10,605,398 of OX335641.1, read as the reverse complement.
AGCTCCAGATGGTTAGTCTTTATCCTGTGAAACTAGTTTCAGCCATTTTTTTTATGCGACCTGACATGGATGGCTAATACCACACAACTACCGTTATATTAGCCCAATACACCACATTCCCGAAGGAATTTGGTGCCATGCCAGGACCTTCCTTTTATGAGCACGGCTACATAGAACTGGATGGAAAACACGGACAATCATTGCCCCTTCGACCATCTTTTCATCCAATACGATGGTACCAACCCGGGCGGGCTTAAACCCTACCACCTAGTAGGGGAAGGGGACCTACAGTTTTACATGGATTCCGAACCATAGAGCAGCTCGCATTCGTGACGAAATGCACTATCGAACTCAGAAAGAGAAAGACAGTGGTGCATGTCGGTATTGAACCCAGGCCTCTGGTACGCCAGGTCAACAACTAAACGTCAGATTTAATCACTCACTTGCCTGTTCACCCGACGAGTAATATTTTTAACGAGTAACGTTTTGCCTCGGACGTATCTTCTAGGCATGGCAATGGCATGGGTATGGCAATTCTACTCTCTTCCGCTCTGTAAATCTGATTCGCTATTATTTCGTCACTCATTCGCTCAACATATCCAAAACATCTCAGTTCTCGTCACTATATCTTCTTACAGTTGACAATGCCCTCTAACCTAACTATTGTGGAAATCGTCCGGCAAACATACTAAGATTAAATCCAAATAAATTCACTCAACCGGAACCAGGTGAAAATATTTACGTATATATTTTTAATTTATAGATTCCAAGGAATTCCCCCTGCAGCCAAGAGAGAATAAAGTCTCCTTTTCGAATAAAAAGGAATATTGGACAATACAATGTTTCCCAACCAAAATCGTGAATACTTTCGAACACTTCGTACGCTCGTTACGCAAATTCTCTTCGGCAAGTATTTTCGAATGGCGTGGATACAGATAACGCGCACGACTGCCTCTGACGTGCCATTACTTGAATTTTTAAACCTTTTTTAACGAGAAACTTTAAAAAATAAACCAAGGCATGCATACAACAACGTGCTACATACCCGAGTCAAAACTCAGATAAGTTGGAAATAATGGGGGAAAGCAAAGATTTAGAGGGGAAAGGTTGATTCGGGCCATGTTGTACCTATGTGTAAGGCACGCCTCTTACGTTTTGACGTTTACATATTTACCGCTAATTTGGAATTTACATTTGTAGAAGCGTGCAGATTTAAATAATTTTCAATTAAAAAAACTCAAGACAATTGAAAGATTAGTGAATAGCCACAGGGTCAAAACTAGCCTCACGGAAGCTTTGAGGAAAAGGTGGCTGCAGTGGACCAAATCACACAAACACATGACTGATGAGGACTCAATATAATCAAAAGAATAATTAGTCGTTTCCAGTCCTCATCAGTAATGTATTTGTGTGCAAATCACTTATCGAGCCACTTTTTTTCTCAAAGCTAAGACAGGCTGAGTTTTGACTATTCTTTTGGAAACCTCGATATTGTATTGGTTAATCATCGAGGTCCGACAGTTCACACACATTTTTAGGGTTCCGTACCCAAAGGGTGAAAACGGAACCCTATTACTAAGCCTCGTCTGTCCGTCCGTCCGTCCGTCCGTCTGTCACAGGGCTGTATCTCATGAACCGTAATAGGTAGACAGCTGAAATTTTTAGAGTGTGTATTTATTTAGCCGCTATAACCACAAATAGGTAAAAAAAATGTTTGTGTTAAATCTTGTACAAAGGGACGGAACTCTTCATGTGCGTCTCCGACTCACTTGGCCGTTTTTAGGATTCCGTACCCAAAGGATGAAAACGGAACCCTATTACTAAGCCTCCGCTGTCCGTCCGTCCGTCCGTCCGTCCGTCCGTCCGTCTGTCCGTCTGTCACAGGGCTGTATCTCAGTAACCGTAACAGATAGACAGCTGAAATTGTCACAGAGTGTGTATTTATTTTGCCGCTATAACAACAAATAGGTAAGATTAAAAAATAATTAAAATTAAAGGGGGCTTCCATACAAAAAACGTGATTTTTTTGTTTTATTTTTTACGATGGTACGGAACCCTTCGTGTGCGAGTCTGACTCGCACTTGGCCGGTTTTTTAGGGTTCCGTACCCAAAGGGTGAAAACGGAACCCTATTACTAAGCCTCAGCTGTCCGTCCGTCCGTCCGTCTGTCACAGGGCTGTATCTCATGAACCGTAATAGGTAGGCAGCTGAAATGTGTATTTATTTTGCCGCTAGAACAACAAATAGGTAAAATAACAAAAATAAAAAAAATTAAAGGGGGGTCCCATACAAAAAACGTAATTTTCTTCTTGAATCTTGTACGATGGTACCGAACCCTTCGTGTGCGAGTCCGACTCGCACTTGGCCGGTTTTTTGCTATTTTGAAGACAATTTTCTCTAATTTTGCGGTCAATACTGAGGGTACAAACAATAGTTACGATATTTCTGCCCCATTTCATTACGCGACCTATTTCAAGGCGCCGCTTTTTGTAATTTGTTAAGTTGATTTTGTTGACAACTGATTTGGAAAATCCTGAGATGAGTTCTATTTTCCATTGGGATTTTTTGGTATGCAATAAAAATGTCTCAACATTGCTAGATTTCTTTGAAGACCTGTCGAAGGTTCGTAAACCTCAATTTAGCCAAACGAATATTTAAAGTATGGTATAAACATTGAGTACAAACATTGAACTTTGCAAATTTATAGATAATTCTATATCTCTAAGATTATATGTACAGCTAGTCCATTTAAATTAGTTTAGTAATTTAATTTAAATTAAAGCGCACTCGATTTCCAGATTTCATTAAAATAATGTGGCCGAAAACTGTTTTGTTTAGAACTGTAACCTTATCCAAGTGTAATTAATTATTTAAAGCATCATTACCATCCATCCATCTTACCAGCAGTGAAAACATTAAAGGAATAGCTATCAAAACGATGTTATTTACACCTTAAAACACTTTAATCTTGAAAAATACAAAAAACTCTTGGTGTCCCTAATAGTTTGGCAAGCTATTATATGTAAATATGTTTTCCATCGTCTCCCGACCAAATGTTATCCGTATACTGTTCGACAACAGAGCGAATTCAATTAGATAACATTTTGGCCAATGAATTTGCAAATCGAGTTCGATGTCCCTAACAGGACATCAACTGGTTGACCCATATTGTCGGTCGAAAAGTCCATACGCAAATAGTATTCGTAGACGAAAGGGGGTCAAATATATTCAGCAACGGGAGAATCCACGGTACGCCGCGTCAGTTCAATGCACTCGGTTCATGACCCTTGTTGGAATATGTCAAATTATTAGATGTACATAAATTAGGGGATTGTAATAACGTGTAGTGAAGTAGCGGCAAACGTTACATCTTGTGTAGCAATAAAACATAACATCTCATGCATCTGTCGATGCATACATCAAATTACCAAGAACTAGATGTGGCTAGGTTCAATTCCAGAGCCTTTCGGACTGAAATGAGATATTATTAAGGTTAGGCAGGCAACTGAAATGTTCACAGAGTGTGTATTTATTTAACGACAAATACTTAAAATTAAAAAATAATAATAATGAAAGGGGGCCGCCATACAAAAACGTGTTTTTCTGTTAAATCTTGTACAACGGTACGGAACCCTTCGTGTGCGAGTCCGACTCGCACTTGGCCGGTTTTTTTATTGATGTACTATAACCCTTCAAACAGTCATTTCGTTCAATCGCCCCAGCTAGGATAGTAGCGATCCTAGTAAAAAAATGATACCTAACATTTTGCAACATCGGATCGCGGAAGACAAAACTTGATGAGATATTTATATTATTTTCATTGCTAGTGAAAATTTTTGAAACCGCGTCAAAACCTTTAAAGACAACATCTTTGAGTTTTATCTCTATAAAAAAATATTTTGAATTATATTTGGATATTTTATGTCCATAGCAAGAACTGTGTGAGTCTTTAACCTTGTTTGTTTCATGGAACTCGACTGTGTCGAGAGAAGCCTTGGTCGCCCAAATACAAAGAACCTCGCGAAACCACGCCCAGCGAGGAACCATGGCAGCCGATTTGCGGACTATTTTACAGCTATCGAGCTTATTCAGATTACGTTTTAAGATTCCCAGGTTGAAGGTATAGAGAAAATGGTGCGGGAGAGAAACGAATTTGAGAAACAGTCTGTTCTGAAATACCTTACGTCAGCCACAAAAGGTATTACTTTTAAAACAGTTAAACCGATTTGCAGCACGACCACGTGCATTACGTAAAAACTTACCAGCAAATTGTCCATCGAATGGTACCCACAGATGATGTATCCAATCATGCTTTTAGGCATTTTTGCACTTCACTTCACTCACTGAATGTTGTTGAACTCGAATAATATCCAAACTTCACTTTAGCCGATTTCATTGTAAAATGACTGTAATGTAAAATGACTAATTGCACATGACGGCAACTTCCATTGCCGTATCTAATCACAAGATTCCGATCAAGTTGCGAAAATGTATCTAATGTGTATTCACTTACATATTCCTGCTAAATTCACTGTTGTTACATTGCCACGACAACGACGATAGGAAGAAAAGATCAGAGTTATTAAGAGCGCTATCTTGGAAATTGATAGTAAAAAACAATTTCGTAAACAAAATGTGTGCCTATTTTTACCGCTGTACCGCTTATATATATCGGCGCCAAATGATGGAATCAGCCCTTCCACTGCACGCCTAGTATAGGCTAATTTTCTATGCAGCGGGATCGGGAGGAGGCGAATAACCATTAAAAAGTATCGGTTGCTGAACGTCGCTTAGATACTTGGATGAATGAAATTGTGATGATTGTTACGAAACTATGAGACCGTATAGTAGGCGGACTACTGTAAGTCACGATTTACAAATGCAAGTCCATTAGGTATTTTTTAAATTATTTCTGTATTCTTTAAAAATAGTTACGTTATTTTTACTTTGGTTAAAAACTGAATTAAATTGACCCGTCCGCTTTTGCTTCGGTGTTTTTATTGCAGTTGTTTCCAAAGGGCTTTCAACAAGCTAACGTTTACTGAATGTTAACTGAATTACATGGAGCCATACAGTTAAGTGGCTTATTTCACTATTTGGCGCCGACATACACGTCTCACACGTTATCGAAGCTCAATAAAAATTGTTGATTAAATATTTTGAGCATTACTCGGATTATTTTGTTCGTAAAATAGTTTACTGCTCTATAATAGCACGGTCCGATAGGAGCTTACGCTACCGATAGCGAGTTCACATCTGATTCGAATCGCACTGACAGCTCACAAAATGGTGTAACATTAACGATTTGACGTCATCGTTACGTCACTTAATGCCGTACACGATCCACACTGCGTAAAATTACGTCCGAGGACAGTGATCGTTGGAGGTTCGTAGTAAGTCCATACTTGATGCTGAAAAGATGACGCGCGGAGCGGTTCCGCTCATGCTTGTCTAGGGTAGACGCACCTTTAGGGTCGCGGTCCAATTTTAACCATCGTTACCGAAAGCGCGTTCAGAACTGGTTCGATTCCCGCTTTTAAAATAGCGTCCCGTGAACAGTATGACGTCAGTTACATCCACGGGTTACATCACTCAATGCCGTACACAGTGCTCACGCTTTGGAGTTAAGGTCGGCCCGTAAGCATCAGAAAATGTCGCCTCCCATACAAACGTAGTTTACTAATAATTTGAAAACCACTGTTCCAACTTACTTTGATGTTTTGTATCTAATATTAGGCTACAAATATCTGTGTCTGCATGCCTTTGTTTTTTTGGTAAATGTATTCTGGGTCAAACTACAGAGAAAACAAAATACTTATGAAGATTTTCTTTTTGCTTTCATTTCATTCGGTTTGGATTTTTCAAAAAAACAAAAGCGTGCAGACACAGATATTTGTTACCTGATATTAGATATTAAATATCAATTTCATTGGAATAGCGGTTTCCAAATGATTAGTAAACTACGTTTGTATGGGGAGCATAGCTTACAGACTGTTCTTAAGGCACTGTGTGAGTAACTGTCAGTGTCACATTTTGAAGTTCCTATAGCGTAATGTATCATCTTTCGACCGTGTTTTTTCACAAACAGTTGAAAGTCGCTCAGGTGAAAATTCAAGTTCAGCTTAAAGTAATTGATTCGATTAAAATTTGAGGTGAACTACCACAACTAATCTCATTTGTTCCATGTTTGTTGTTTTGTATCCGTAAGCGCGTACACAAACGGAATTGTCTGTGATGCTTACAGCTTTGAGCGTGCAATCTGAATCGAGACGCTTTTATTCACTGCAAGCACTGTAATCGTTTACACCTCAAAACGGACCGCGCACTAGGTGAATAGATTCTGTTTATTTCCATAAGCGCGCGTACTCTCGGTTCGAATAGTTTGTAATACTGACAGTTTTGTGCACAGAGAGCATGGAAGGACGGTAGTAGCAACCGGAAAGAGTTTGCATGGGGGTGGCATAAACTTGTGTGTTTCATATATGTAATAGTATAAGTAAAAAATCCTATGTTATTTTTATTACATGTTAAACAAACAAATAAAATTATCCTTATCATGAGAAAACATATTGCGATCAACTTCATCTCATTTGTCCTCCCCCGAACCACCTAGTGGATCAACATCATTTGGTGGACGATACACGCCAACGTCATCAGTCAAATTATCGTTCTCACTACCATCTGGTACGTTTTAATAAATTACTCAAAAGCTAATGATGCAAACGCATCTATGCAAAAAAGCTTTGAAATATCGTAAGAGAGCTAAAGCCGGAAACCACAATCAAAGATCCCAATCTTGCTGCATATACGGTTGATTATGTTACACATAATTCCGGACCCTTTTGTGCACACATATTACAGACATAACTGCATGCTTTTTCATATGTGGACTTTGATACTTTCGTTGACATCGGTTATGGAATCTGGAACAGTTTTCATCTTTTTTGGGTACTCATTTTACTGTCATTATAAAATCACAATTAAGAAACATTCATAGATATATTCGATAATGTATTAGATTTAAGTCTCTGCTACTTTAATTGTTAATTTTACACCTGTTTGCGCAATGTTTGATGCTCCGCATCTGTTTGTTTTATTTTGTGTTTCTTGGGAGAATAAAATGAATTTGAATTTGAATTTGAATAGATATCCGAAAATTTTACAACATAACACAGAGCAACCGAAGTTCAGCTTCAGACTGAGACAACTCTTTTTCTGATATTTTTGCACTTAATTCTCCCATTCCATTTATGGCAGTTGCCAGCGCAAAAAATCTAAAATAATTAAAATTTGCCACCAAAACGTGATGCGTATACATATGTATGAGACGCTACGCAATAATGGTTTAAACGGAAAATGTGTTTTGTTGACGACAGGTTGTCTTGTACGCATTTTTTGTGCGGAAACATTGGTAATTAGAAGAAATCGTGAAATCCCATGAAATAAATTAACAAAAATAGCGTAGTGCGCAAACACATTAACGAAAAAGTACCAACCATAAAAATAACCGACAAGGCCGCAAATGTACACATAGTAAGTTTGTAATAAATAAATCATCTTGGCTGCTTTATTACAAATAAACACTGAGATATTCAGGTTTATTTCGGTCCAAAATATTATCATAGTAAGTTGTGTTTACACAATGAAAATTATTTACGTCCCATTTGCAATGGGTTACCGTCAGGGCCAGAGTATTTTTTACTGCTAAAAAATATGAAGGCAATTTTGTATGCCAGCTATTTTAAAATTGTATCCGATTGGCGAGAATCCACGATTTCCTTGTATGTACGAGTATGTCTACAAAAAAGAATTCCAGGTGCTCCCCATCCCCATACAAACGTAGTTTACAAAAAAAAACAAAACGTTAAAACGTAGCTCTCAATTGATTTGTTGTATGTACAAAATTGCATAAAGCATGTCTTAAATTGACTGAGGAAACTGGCACGAGCCATTGTATGGAACTCGATAACCTATAACCTTATAATAGGTTAATGAGGTGCATTAACCTATTATAAGGGTCGTTACCCTATCAAATCCCCATACTACGGCGATAACTGTTTACATACTCTGAATGTTTTACTAGGTTTATAAAATTTTGTATTCAAAAAATATATTCTCGAAATCTACGACTGTATGTTTAAATTTTTTTATATAAATTTTAGATTACAAAATATTGGCTAATAAACATTGGAAAATATTGTCTTTTTTACGTTCATTTTAGATTTGTTTTACCAAAAAATATAGATATTTGCGAAAATATCACATACTAGCTACGGTACCCGGCTCCGCTCGGGTTAGTGTCGGCTAAATTATCTCATGGATAAAAAGTAGCCCACATGACTGGTCCAAAATAGGGTCAAACTGGTCCAGGACAATGTATCCATGTACCAAATTTAATCAAGATCGTTCGAGCCGAAATAGCATGATTTAATGAGAAACATCCAATAATTCCCATTTAGAGCTTCGTTGACGTTTGGTGGCTATTTAAAAAAAAAACATTTGCCGCGAGAACCTTTCTGCACTTTCACTGCTACATTGCTTACCTAGTAAGTAACGTGTAACGTAGGTAAGTTTTGCGTGGACTCCAACCCACAGCCAGCCTCAACATCGAAAACAGTAACCCACCTCGAACCTGACTGCTCCCAGAGATGCTATACATTGATAAAATACGCATATAAATCAGGTAAGTGGTTTGCATGTTATAAGACTTTAAGACTCACTACTTACCCTTCTGGTAATGAAGCGTTATATTATGTAATCTATAAGTTTTTAGTAGAATCAGGCTAGACGTAGATACAATGCACATCTAAATCAAGTAATTAGTTCTCAAGGATTTTATTCTGTTGGTCGCTCCTCCGGCGATTTAGCGTGATGCCAAGTAGTCCTAAAGTTGCAGGAAATACCAAGCCGTACTTCAGTAAAAGTAAGCGCTGCCGCCGCAAAGCCGAGCCGTGCATAGCATTGCAGTTTGTATGACAGCCCCATCTTAGCGTAAGCGGAACTGAATTCTATTTAGCCAGTCCTAATTCCCGGGTAGTTAAATGTGCATGTACTAAGTTTTACAAATCGCTAGTGCCTTGAAAATTCGCCAAACGGACACCAAACAGTCACGACGTCTGCCCCCCCCTCCCCCCGCCGCCGCTCCCCGCCACCGCCCCCGGCTCCTCTCCCCCTAGTGTGAAGTATCGCTACCGGCATTGTTTTCGCAGCCCCGTGAAAGTTCTAAAGCCCATGGGCACATAAATTGTATTCTGATGTATAAGCTATATTATTGTAAAGTTTCATTAGAATCCATTCAGTAGTTTTTACGTGAAAGAGTAACAAACATCCATCCATCCATCCATCCATCCATCCATCCATCCATCCATTATTACAAACTTTCCCCTTTATATTATTTATTAGATTATTAGATATTAGATATTAGATATCACACACAGACAGAATTATGCTCTCTCACAGTAGGAATATTAGCCATCCATAAATTTAGTTTTCCGACATACGCGAAAGTCTTGATTACCAGAAAGACCCAAGGTCGTCTTACATAATCCATGCTTAATAAGTATCGAGTAGGTTACTATAGGTATCTTGAGCTGCTCGAAAAAAAAAGAATGCATACATCATTTTACAAAACTGAGGTTAACAAAGTTGAAATATCGAACGTGAAACTAAATTTAGAGCAATAAAAAAATAATCATGTTTTTATATTATTCTGTCATCACTTCCCGGTTTTTCTTCTGCTACGACGGAGCTCAAGCATTTGTGTGCTATTATCTAGACTTTAGATTTGGTTTATCTGAAATGAAAATACTTTGAAAGTTTTAAAATCAGCTTTGGACGAAATAACTTTCAGATGTTTTTAACGTTAAAAAGGGCAGAACTCAGTGATATGCCAATGGCGGAACTAGTATTTGAGACAGCGACGAAGGAAGGACGGGAGTGGCGGAAGTTAGTGTAAATGCACTGAATGTAGATGGTTCGCTTACGAAATAGGAACGCGCAAGATCGAATGTTCGTAGAAATTCACAGGACGCTATTTACGTCCTGTGAATTTCTTACGTGTCGTTGGAACTCGAGAACATCAGTAGTGAGCAAATACGTAAGCGAACTGACTCGCCGGCGCTACAGTGGTTACGCCGCCCCCATACAAACGTGTTTCGTTTGCCGTTTCCTTCCTCGCTGCTTGAAGATGACGACAGATGTGGACGCCCGCCAACTGCAGATACTCCAGAGGACTCCGAGTATTTGTGTGGACTACTAAGATGCTGGTGCGAGAAGAACCACGAATCACATTCTACAACGATATAATGTAGAGAGAATCTTTGGAGAATCTGGGTACGCGTTCATCGCATCTGTCATGAACATCTTGACGTGAGGAAATTTTGTTGTCTTTCGATTTAACTATTTTTTGGAAACACATTTTTTATGTAAAGCGCGCAATGGCATACACCAGGCCCTCGCCGAAGAGGTGCCCGACAACGACGACGCCCGATTTGAATATTTTCAAAACAATTATTTTTCTAACTTCATGGTTTTTAAAATACTTACAGTAGCGCCGAAATCTTGACAATTTCTGGGTCCGATGCAAAGATATCTTCAATGGTCAAATGCTAATTTATTTTACTAATAAAATTATGTTACAAATAGATAGGCACTAAGAATTAAGATGAACCTTTTATTTAGATAGCTACCGCAAAGCTCAGATCGGCTGTTTGTTTCGCCGAGCGCGAAGCAGCGAGGCTCTGTGGGTTTACAGAAAATCTTAAAACTCGTTTCGAGTGATACATACAAGCTCCTAACAACCAATTAGCCCTATTAGAGGTCCGTTCGCCAAAGAGGTGCAAATGCGACATTCCAGGGCATCGTCACGTGTCCTGCCTGTCAACACCCGACCCGCCGGCAAACAGACCGCCAGTGTTCCGCAAATCTGTTGCTCACGAGCAATTGCGTCGCCGTGCGGAGGTGGGATGTGGTGGCATACTCGAGACCTCGCCTCTATGACAACCAATTAACAAACCGAACTTGTAATAACCGACCGGAAACGGGTGATTTCTGAGTGTTAAGATTTATTAACACCATTTACGGATATTTCACAGGTGCCCAAGGGTTTGACCATTAATCATGTAAGGCTGAAATGAAAAATGAAAAAATACTTTATTTGCAGCCATACGGTACAAAAAGGCGGAAATTAATGCCATAAGGCATTCTCTACCATTCCGACGAATTGAGAACCTCCTTCTTATTTTTGAGGTCGGTAAAAAATGTATATTACTGCAAAGTAGGTAAAATGGGCAAAATTTGTAAACACATTGCTGCATGTTTTTATATTCAAATAAGTAGACATACAAAATGCACAAATTAGTTTGGAAATGCGATTTGTTGAAAATTATCAATTTTTAAATATATAAAGCAGCATGAAAGACGCGAAGACCGCATTAATTATTCAGTTGATTTGCATTCGTTATTTCCAGTGAAATTAATGGCTAAGTTATGTCAACAAGGAAATCAAATATGACCTACATTTTGAGTTCGATGAAATAGGAAGAGTAGGTAGTCATTTGTTGCGTAATATTCTATGGAATTGCTATTGTATGCTGCAAAAAATGTTTTGAACAGACTCGCGCAGGCACTAGTGCCAGTTCACTATGCGAGTAGCGCGTCACCGCCGCGCGCCGGCCTCTACTAGGGGTCCATTCAGGGTAAGAGTGAGTTCGAATTAGTCACTAAATATCAACTCACTTTTTTAAATAGTTAATTTTTCCACACTTCTTGGACATCATTACAGTTAGGTAAAAATCTGGTCTGTCCCGTAAATACTGTTACGAGCGCGCCCCGCTGCGAAGACATAGCGCTGATACACTACCAAAGTGCGCCAAATGGTTCCTTCGAATCTCAGTAGATGGCGCTACTTGTCTTATTGCATTGCGCAGGCTATCGCATCACTGTCGTCCCATATAAAGTGACGCCTCGTCCAGCTGACTTCAGAAACAAATCTCGGACATTCTAGTAATGTCTCGAGGGAGATTGTTCTCGACTGCTGCCCTACATGGGCGCCTAGAAATCGGTGGAGTGTTCTGGAAAGAAGCTCCACCGATATAAAAGGCGCCGAAGGCGCTGAGGGCGGCACTCCGTCCCCGACTCAGGACGAGCAGGCCCCGCTGTACTTTCAGCAGGTTCCGGCACGTCCCAGGTCGCTTCTCCCCGACACGCCCCAGCGCTTCACGCAACGTCCCTTAGTTGCACAACATATACACCACACACACTTTTCTGGCTCGTGCGCCTTCTGCGCCCGCCAAACGACCGGCTATCCTTTTTAACGCCGACAGGCCAAAGGACATTAGGGGGGTGTTTTAGTGGGTAGGTCTGGCCTAGGGTTAGGTTAGACTCGCCAACCAGTCCCACATAACCTGATTCCGGAATCAGGTATGCGTAAAGCATTTCACCTCCCCAGCCTCTTGCAGCCTCCGCTGGGCTACAAGGAGACTCGAAAAAAAAAAAAAAAAAAAAAAAATGAGGGCGGCAGTCTATTTTTGGAAGCGAAGTGAGCGACAACAAGCGATATAGAAGTGCAGTGAACTAGCTCTGAAGTGAATCAGTGAAGTGAGTGATATAGTTTGTAAATTAGTGTTTGAATTAACCTGGTGTGAAATTGTATTTGTGAGTTTGCTTGTGAATTATTTGAAATAAAGGAAGAGTGTTGAGTATTGGTGTTTTCTTCTCTAATCTGCACCCTACCCGCGTAATAATTGGTGTCAGAAGCGGGGATTAGAGATGCCGATCACACCGAGAGAAGATCAGGAAGGCGTGAGGACCAGGAGCCAGACGGCAGCAGACACAACACCGGCCGAGGATGCAGCTGCCTCAGGAACTCAAGAATTCGAGAGCCATCAATTAATGACGCAAACTCCTGCCTTGGACTTGAACGCATTGATGACCTTCATGCAAGAACAGTCCCGCCGTCAAGAAGAACAGGCCCGCCGTCAAGAGGAGCAGATGCAAGAACAGGCCCGCCGTCAAGAGGAGCAGATGCAAGAACAGGCCCGCCGTCAAGAGGAGCAGATGCAAGAACAGGCCCGCCGTCAAGAAGAACAGGCCCGCCGTCAAGAGGAGCAGATGCAAGAACAGGCCCGCCGTCAAGAAGAGCAGTTGCAAGAACAGGCCCGCCGTCAGGAAGAACAGGCCCGCCGTCAAGAGGAGCAGGCGCAGGAACATGCTCGCCGTCAGGAGGAGCAGCAGCAAGAACTGATGTGGGCCGTTAGGGAATCCAATGCCAAAATAAAGGAGAAGCTTGATGAGGTCAACTCTAAGATCGAAGAGCAAGACCAAACTCTCGGGCGCCATGAAGAGCGACTGAACGGGCTTGAGTCAAAGATATCCGAAGAAATGGAGAAAATCAAGACCTGTGGAGTAACTGTATCTTCATCTGCAACAGCAGGAGCAAGATTTAAGGCTCCTCCTTTCGATGGTTTGACATCCTGGGCCGCTTACAAACTTCAGTTTGAATCAGTGGTTATTGCAAATGGATGGAATGAGAACCAAGCACGAACTGCTTTGACCTTAGGACTTCGGGACAAGGCACTCCATGTTCTCGAGGCTTTAGGTCCCCAAATCACCTATGACGGACTTTTAGAAGCACTGGAGTCAAGGTTTGGCGACAAGCATTTGGAACACGTCTATCGAGCTCAACTTCGTGATCGAGTACAACGAGCAAGTGAAGGACTTCAACAGTGGGCACTGGAAATCGAAAAACTTGTCCGAAAGGCCCATCAATCATCATCGAAATCTTCGTTGGAAGATTACTTGGTGCAGGCTTTCGTGGATGGCATCAGGGACGTCGAAGTACGAGCTGCTGTACGATTGAGTCACCACAGAACGGTGAAGGACGCTCTTGCCCACGCGTTGGAGGTCGAAGCGGTTCGATCAGATCCCCGAGCGCATCGAGTAAGAGAAGTGGTGTCGTCGGAAACCAGAGCACCTGTAAGACGTAAATTTACTCCCCGGTGCTACAAGTGTAATGAACTGGGGCACCTTCGACCCAATTGCCCCAAAAATCAAACCGAAAGGCCTGATGCTGCAAATGAAGATGAAAAGGCCAGAACCGGGGGGCGGATGCTGGCTGGTAAAATAGAAGCCCCAAAAGTCACAATTTCGCAGGCATGTACTGGAAACAGCCTGCTCGTTGAAGGCCAAGTGAACGGGATATATTGCAACTTGACCTTGGATACTGGAGCATCCCGTACAATCGTTAAGTCAAAAACCTCTGGCCGCGTCATATGGAATCGTCGCCAGTATTTTAATGGTTGCAGGCTTCAGACAGCTACCGGCCAGCACATACCCGTTTATGGAGAGATAGAAGTTACGATTAAAATTGGATGTAAGACTTATCGCCATACCGCCGTTTTAGCAGATATCATCGATGATTGCATTCTAGGTTTGGACTTTATGAGAACTAACAACTGTAAAATCGATGTGGCAAATGGCGTGCTAATATGTGGCAAAGAAGAAGTTTCCTGGCTACGCAAATGTGATGAAATTTCCTCAGATAAATTGGACACAGGGAGATCTAAAGTCGCCACTCTTTTGGAAGAAAGCAGACGGGACCTGACTATTGATGATTTCAAGAAAGCAACAAATCTACTTATGCGATATTCAGACATCTTCTCTTCGCACGACGGAGACATTGGGAGAACAAGCATGGTTAAGCACCGCATCGACACAGGAGATGCTCTTCCAATACGTCAGAGGCCACGCCGCGTTCCCATAGCTAAAGAAGAAGAAGTTCAGAGAATGATAGCAGACATGCAGAAAAATAATGTTATAGAGACTTCATCAAGTCCATGGTGTTCACCCGTAGTTCTGGTAAAGAAGAAAGATGGCAGCGCCAGATTTTGTGTGGACTATCGTCGTTTAAATGATGTAACGAAAAAGGACAGCTATCCGATTCCTAGAATTGATGACACGCTGGATACATTGAGTGGTATGAAGTGGTTCACAACCCTGGACCTGAAGAGCGGCTACTGGCAGGTGGAAATCGACAACAAAGACAAAGAGAAGACAGCGTTTACCACAGGGCATGGGCTGTGGCAATTCAAAGTGATGCCGTTTGGACTTTGTAATGCTCCCGCAACCTTCGAGAGGCTTATGGAACGAGTACTTTTTGGGCTGATCGGGGAAGCTTGTCTGGTGTACTTGGACGATATAATCATATTAGGGCGGACATTTGATGAGCACATCAAGAATTTGGAGAACGTTTTGAGCAAGATTCGCCAAGCTAACCTTAAACTGAGTGGCAAGAAGTGTTCTTTCTTCAAGCGTCAGGTTAGCTATTTGGGTCACGTTATCTCCGGAAATGGCATCCAAACTGACCCAAAAAAGATCGAAGCCGTACAGGAGTGGCCAATTCCAAAGGATAAGACTGAAGTTCGTGCCTTTTTAGGACTGTGCTCATATTACCGCCGCTTCGTCCGAAACTTCTCCGAGATTGCTAAGCCTCTGCATCGACTTACAGAAGATAAGCGTCAATTTAATTGGGACGAGGACTGCGCAAATTCGTTTCAAGAACTTAAGCAACATCTCTGTAACACTCCTATCTTGGGCTACCCCGAAGCCGACAAAGAGTTCATAGTCGACACAGACGCAAGTAATACCGGAATCGGCGGTGTACTCTCACAACGTCATGGGGACAAGGAGATCGTTATTGGTTATTTCAGCAAATCCCTTTCAAAACCAGAACGGAACTATTGTGTGACAAGACGAGAGCTTCTAGCAGTAGTGAAGACTTTGCAGCATTTCAACAAGTATCTTATCGGCCGAAGATTCCGCTTGAGGACTGACCACGCTGCTTTGAAATGGCTGCTTCAGTTTAAGAATCCAGAAGGGCAGGTTGCACGTTGGCTGGAACAGCTCCAAGAGTATCAGTTTGATACAGAGCATCGGAGTGGTAAAACCCATGGAAATGCTGACGCTTTGTCTCGTCGACCCTGCCCAGAAGAGTGTAAGCACTGCATCAGGGAGGAGATAAAAGAGACCGTTCATTTAAAGGCCATCCGAACGGATAACATCAGCGAAGAATGGAGCAATGAAAACATGAAGCTAGCCCAGGAGGGGGACGATGATCTGATGCCCATTATTCACTGGAAGAGAGCAGGAGAGACAAAGCCAGAATGGAGAGATATTTCTGCAATGAGCACAGCGACTAAAAGTTACTGGGCGCAGTGGTCGAGCCTGGTACTTCATGACGGAATATTGTACAGAAAATGGGAAACACCTAACGGAAAGGATACTTCTCTGCAATTAGTCATCCCCAGATCTAAGATTAAAGAAGTTCTTCAATGCCACGATGGAACTTCAGGTGGACATTTGGGAATAAAGAGAACTCTCCTGAAGATACGACAACGGTTCTACTGGATAAATTGTCGCGATGATGTAGAAGATTGGTGCCGTAAATGCACGATCTGCAGCGCTGTTAAAGGGCCTCATACACGGAGCAAGGGAACTTTAAAATTGTACAATGTTGGAGCTCCGTGGGAGAGAATTGCTCTTGATGTGGCTGGCCCTTTTCCTCCGACAAATGACGGCAACCGTTACTTTATGGTTGTAATGGATTATTTCACTAAGTGGCCTGAGGTATTTGCCATACCAAACCAAGAGGCGATTACGGTTGCACAGAAATTGGTCCACGAAGTTTTCTGTCGCTGTGGAGTACCTCTCGAGATACACACTGATCAAGGCAGAAACTTCGAATCCCGAGTGTTTCAGGAGACATGTCGAATAATGGGAATCCATAAGACCAGGACAACCCCATACCACCCACAGTCAGATGGCATGGTGGAACGATTTAATCAGACATTGGAAAGACACTTGGCCAAATTGGTAGAAGACCATCAAAAGGATTGGGACCAGTTTATTCCGCTGTTTCTGCTGTCATACCGAACCGCTGTGCATGAAAGCGTAGATGAAACTCCAGCCTACATAAATTTTGGACACGAACTCAGACTACCAGCTGACCTTCTGACAGGAATTCCACCAGAGGCATCCCATTGTGTAACAGAGTATGTGTCAGATCTGCGAGGGAAAATGGACACTGTTTATAAACGTGTCAGAGAGGCTGGTCTACGAGCAAGCGAGCGGATGAAAACACGTTACGACCGCAAAGCTAATGGAAATGTATTTGAAGAAGGATCTTTAGTTTGGCTACATAATCCATTACGAAAAAAAGGAAAAAGTCCCAAACTGCAACCAAAATGGGAAGGCCCATATAGAGTGGTGACTAAAATCAATGACGTGACATATCGTATCCGCCGGAATGATAGATGTCGGGAAAAGATTGTGCACGTAGATCGTCTGGCCCGATACCACGGAGACAATTATGCTCGAGACGAGCATAACTAATGAGGAGGCAGTGTTACGAGCGCGCCCCGCTGCGAAGACATAGCGCTGATACACTACCAAAGTGCGCCAAATGGTTCCTTCGAATCTCAGTAGATGGCGCTACTTGTCTTATTGCATTGCGCAGGCTATCGCATCACTGTCGTCCCATATAAAGTGACGCCTCGTCCAGCTGACTTCAGAAACAAATCTCGGACATTCTAGTAATGTCTCGAGGGAGATTGTTCTCGACTGCTGCCCTACATGGGCGCCTAGAAATCGGTGGAGTGTTCTGGAAAGAAGCTCCACCGATATAAAAGGCGCCCAAGGCGCTGAGGGCGGCAGTCTATTTTTGGAAGCGAAGTGAGCGACAACAAGCGATATAGAAGTGCAGTGAACTAGCTCTGAAGTGAATCAGTGAAGTGAGTGATATAGTTTGTAAATTAGTGTTTGAATTAACCTGGTGTGAAATTGTATTTGTGAGTTTGCTTGTGAATTATTTGAAATAAAGGAAGAGTGTTGAGTATTGGTGTTTTCTTCTCTAATCTGCACCCTACCCGCGTAACAATACGTTGGAAGTATAAATTACGGTTCCGTTATTGAAATAATAATATATTTCCCAGCTATTTTTAGGTTAACTCACTCCCGAACTCGAACTCACTCTTACCTGAATGGCTCCCCTGCACATTACATCGTGTGCAAGGCCCTAAGCTGTAATGTGGATGGATAACGATGTCGAGATAGGCAGGAAAATTGGTGCTGGATTTTTCATTAATGACGCCACGCGAGGTTTTAGGCAACTTACGTCTGCCTTGGTGATTGCCTGTCTCAATTATTCTCTCTCTATCACTGGTGATTCCCACCTTTCGTGATTTGTTTTCTTTGAAAGTTAACAACAAACTCTCAGTCCGACAACGCCCGTCGGCTTTCAAAAACCATAATGTGAGGTCAGGTGCTTCTTCAGAATGCGTTCGAAGATCACCAGGTTGTACATATACCCAAAGGTAGACTGGTAGAGAATGCCTTCGTCATTTTAAGTTTACGGTTTACCGACCCTATAGATAAAAACGCTTGTAAATTTACAAACTTCTGCGCTTGACATGAGAAAATAGGTTTCTTCACTATCTTCATTCTCAAAATCAAATCGTCATTGGAGATCGAACCTAAAGTTCCCGAACCTAAACTGGCGGAACGCGTCCAGTCTGCGCTGGCGAGTCCAGGGAGCCAAGAAGATACTTAGCTGACCCACAAATGCGAACAACACTCCACGCAAGACCTTATCTGCCCCTTTTAGAGGAGCAGTTTTTGGCCAGGCGTGAAATAGTGACGCACCTGTTGAACACTCTCAGCTTTTTTGAGGCGAACTTGGCTTTATCCTCGATATGACGTCCAAAATTAAGGTCATACGTCAGGACGACACCAAGAATCCTTATGTGGTCGTCAATACGCAGAGTTGTGCCCTGGAAGGTCGGAGCTACTCAGAAAGTTTTCCTCTTCGCACTGAATACGCACGCCTGTGTCTTGCTCGCGTTAAACTCAACGAGTTTCTGGATACCCCACCCGGAAACTTTTTCCAGGGTCTCTTCGAGTTTAACAACAAGGCACCGCCTCCTCCTCCGCTTGGTTAATACCACACTTGCTGTCATGATATGAGCCTATATCACCACATTTAGGCGCCCTAGCAAGATCTTCCTTAAATTGCACGAATACAATTGAACTGTGATTGAACTTAGTGGAAAACACGGACAATTTCCATTGCCGTTTCGACCATCTTCCTGGGCGGGATTGGGTTAATCCCGCCCGGGATCTAGTATGTACAGAAGGGGACCAACAGTTTTACGTTAAATCCGAACCACCCAGCCTTTGCCGGCCGGCATGGTTTTCGCAGCCCATTTGAAAGTTCGGGCGTCGTCGGGCACCTCTTCTTATGTGAGGTCCTGGCGTACGCCATATGCCGCGCTTAACATTAAGAAAAGTCTCAAAATTCGAACGGTCACCCATCCAGAACTCGACCGCGTCTAAGTAAGTGGTATTTACCTCGGCGGTCGCCGTTGCGCCACTGGGAAACCGAGGCTGACATACCTATAGTGTTTCTAAATATAATGGCCGCACGGACTGCACAATACGGAAGTGCTACGGGTGGCTTCACACACTGAATGCGGTACATCCTGGGGAGACTCAAGTGCAGCTATTCTCGCGTATGTGTGTAGTAGCAGTAGCTTTGTGACGGCGGGACCGCAAGACCGTTAATAAAAAGGAATCGACTGGATCGACTGCATGCAACCGCGCGCCAAAAATTGCTTTGACAAGCAAATGTCATATTAGATAATATAACCTCAGCCTCTATTGCGAGTTACAAATCACTATCGATCAATCGTTAAGATATTTCGCTCGCGTACACCATTGAATAGAGCATTTGAGGCACACACTAATGTGTGGATGGATTTTTAAATATTTGTGTAGATTGTGTTATTTCATATTTTTTATTCTGTTCAATTTAGCTGTCCATTGGAAATTCGGTGCCGTTCAAGGAAGGTCCTGGAATGGCACCGAATTTCCATGAAGTGTGTTGGGCTAGTATCATAACAGTAGATTTGGTATTAGCCATCCATGTCCAGTCACATAAAAAAAAATATTACAAAAACGTTACAAGACAGTAAAAAAGTTCACATGAGGCAAAAAAGGAAATTGGTATTAACGGAAGTTTGATTGCAATGATTTCTAAATATTATATTACTTATGGATAAAGTGGTAATAGTATCGATTATATCTTCAAGTTAAGTCGGTTTTGAAGATTTCATACGAATTTATAAAAGCCACGATCTTACGTATGTTACCTACATATCCAGTTGCATATTGATTTGTTTATACCCCGAATCCGAAAAGCACTGTGAGACTTCTGCACTAAATCATACAATACACAGCCAGAAAACATATAAACACTATAACCATGCACGGCGCCTTATGGGTTTGCTTCCGGAAGCCTAGCCGGGTTAGTAAGAGTTGGTGCGGCTGAGAACACACGTGACGTATACAGGATTCGAGCTCTGCCGGTAGTACGTGGGTAGTACGTCTGCCCGTGGTACCCGGGTGGGTACAGTTTGCAATCCACTGCCAAGGTGGCGTCGCGGCTCTGTCCCGCCAGTCCGCGATACCGGCGGCGGAGTACTAAATTAAATAAGTTCGGCCGCAGGCCAGAGGATCTCAATTGGAGACATGCGGGCGGTGGCAGTGAGGACGACGTGAATTGGTCTCTGTGTTATAATGCGAATATTCGACGCCAAGATTGCCAAAGTTCATCTGCCCTGTTTCACATTTTCCGTATATTTACTCAACTACGCTCTTTCCGATAACCTTGTATTACATTACCAACTAACCTTTTTACGTAATTTGATACTGAACAACATTTTGATTTATTCTTTATTTTTCTGCATACTAAGAAAATTCGATTTCCTGATAGTTTTCCTAGTTAGCTAGTCATTAAGTAAAGAAAATAACTAATTCCTTCATCGAAGTGTCCTTCGTCACTAGAAACATAAAAATATTCGATTAACTCATGGAAAAATAAAAAAATAAAAAAAAGTCGATGATATGTCGTGTAACTAATTCCATGCCATTAGTACTTTAAATTAAATTTAAGGTGGAATTTTATAAGGAATTTAGCCATTTTATTTTATTGAATCAATGATCCCAAAAAACATCAACTATAACAATTTGTTCAACATTGCAAGTAAAATAAAAGCTTGTAAATTGTATCTAGCTAACCTGAGCTAGATTTCCAGATGTCTCTTAAACATTATCAAAGAAAGTCATAAAAGGTTCTACCAAGTATAGATTTTTAAATCGCTGTGTATTGATGGTTTGCCCAAATACAGCTGTTCCGGTTCATATTTAATCATCACAAACAATTAAGTACACTTATTATGCAAGATAAATGAATCAACCAATTCACGGTCAGCGCAGTATTTAAGATCTGGGATAGATATCATGTGGTAGCTACCTACCAACATACCCACATCATCTGTCCAGTTATGCCATTGATAAAACATAGTAGTAGTTTATTCAATTATGAGGGTGACTGTGATAACAGAAGTCTACTCTCTTATGAACATGAACATTGCCAATTCCACCATTCTTAAACATTGTTTCAAAAGAGCTTGTATTTCTTCTGTTTCAGATAAATTAGTTGCTGTTTAGTTCTGTGAAGAAGCAAGGTCAGGGGAGAGATGAGGTAGGAATTGGGAAGAATGTACTTGAACAATTAAACAACCTTACAAGCTTACATTACAAGTGACATGCTGCATGTACGTGGATTGAAGTTTTATTTTGTACGGTAAGTGTTTTGCTATTATTACATGTGTTTAGAAGATTTAGGCTGAGATTAATAGTCGTAACAGAAACTAAGACTAACGAAAAGGTGTACTTTGTGATGTCACTTTGCAATACTTTGAGATTTCGTCCGTACAAAATGTGCCAAAGTGACGTCACAGAGTAATACTTTTAGTTAGTCTTAGTTTTTGTTCCGACTATTTATTTCAACCAAAGTGACGTCGCAAAGTATTACTTTTCGTTAGTCTTAGTTTCTGTTGCGACTATTTATCTGAACCTAAAAGTTTTATGACTGAAGATCTTGTGATGAAAATGAAAGATTTTCTAAAAAAGATAATAGATCGCATTCTTACTTCGAGTCTAATGTTGAAATTCATAAAGCTTACTTGTACTTGGCTAAGCCAAAGTATGCCTTCCGACCGTCAGTTTTGACATAAAATGTATGGAACTAATGTCAAATTTGAAAGCCGGTAGTTATGCTTTGGCTAAGCCAAGCATGAGTAAGGTCTATGAATCTTAGCATGAGACATTGGGTTAAGATTCAAGGGGTGAACTAATTTGTTTTAAATCTAAGGTTAATGTATGCATACTATTTGGGGATACTTACTAGATGGCCACGTCGGTAAACTTGTATAATTTAATAAAGTATATTTAAATTGTCAGCGTTTTCCTTCCAGTCTAATCTAGGAGGATTCTAAGATGGAACCTACTACTTCCTGCCTGAACTGATCTTAAAATTATGTAAAACTGCAAAGCCTGTACTGCGGTAACTACATATGTAGTTACCGCCTTTTTAATAAAGAGGGCAGTATAACGTCCCAAGTGTGTTTTGACAAGCAGTGTGCAAACTACTCCCACAGGTGAACTCAAGTTAAACTTAACTTGAGACCCCTGCACCTGATTTGCAGCTATAATCACATACGGATCATGGCGATCGTCATATTTGGCCAACCCGTACTTGCGGCAGTCTGTGAGAAAAATTCCCCTAACTCTATTGAGAGACATCACCATACATCAATAACTCACCGTCAATTCCGACGCAAGTTATGATTCCTGAATTTACATAGATTGATAATAAACAAAGACGGAAACAGCACAATAACCGCGGTAACCAAGTCCATTGTACCCACGGAATATTGAGGAGGCAGGAAGTGAAACGTTTGTAAATTTGTTCCAGGACCGCTGTCACCGTTTTACTTAAGACCTTTTTGCTCCGCGAATGTATAACAGTCGCAATTGGCTATCCCTTCTTAATCGATAACCAAACAACAAATCCACATTTGTTTAGTAAATATGAACCTTAACGTAATCACTCTATGTTGGAATTCCAATACTGTTTGCAATCAAATGTTACGTCACTTTCGAACACGGCCGAGCGCCTCACACGCACGTGGTCACAAACAACGTAGCGAGACATGACCCGGCGAGCAAAATGACGCCGCGGCGCCATTTGTTTCGTAATGCATTTGTCGTAAGTTTTATCACTATTCATGTAAATGAAACTTACCAGTGATACGAAACTCCTCCATTATGAAGGTTGTGCACCGGCGGTCGTGTTTGCACGTTATTATGGCACAGTACGGCATTACTCCTTTTTAATTTTAGATTGTATCACGGATAAGTTAATGCACAGGACAGCCGCAGAGGAGTGAATCATGCGCGTATGAAGTAAGCGGTTCCCCGCTAAAGACCGGCGCGCGAGTTCCGCCCACTTCACAATTCTTACCTCCTAATTGTTCTGTGATTGTACCTACATCTAACTTTCAGACCATTGAAAAACTGGTTAAAGGAAAGATGCCGCTCATATCAGATGGGCTAATATAATGGACAGTAGCCATCCATGTTAGGTTCCACAAAATAAATAACCGACTTTACCGAGTTACCGACTAACGTTGGGAAGACGATAGGAAGGCCAGAGAGGCAATCCCTTCTTATGATCGTACAGCTTGTAACATCTTAACAGACTAATTATCTAAAGTATATTCAATCAGTGGGAACACTAACAGGACACTTGGATAGTCATTCACAAGACACAGTAATGAGGGTGAGTGCGGAAAATGTGTGCCCAACTAACTAAATAGTTCTAAATGTCCAGTAAAGAAAGACATAATCTCCCGCTACCCATACCATTTCTTACATTTACAAGTACATCTCTTATCCACCCGCTGACAAATTGGATAACAATCAATTGAATCCAATTGCAGTGAACAATGTATATTGCGCCGGCGCCGGTCGACGTCCCGGGAAGTTCGTCTGCAGCGCAGTATAATGCAACACCACCAAATGGACCAAGTGACATGACTTTACTTTTAAAGCGGCTCGTAGCTCAGGGGCGCAGGGACTTGCTTGTCATGGGTTTGATCCCCGCCCTATTCTTGCGCTACTTTACTACACTACTTTCTTTCTCTTTCTGAGCTGTATAAGTGCATTTTGTTACGAATGCGGACTGTTGGATGGTTCGGAATTCATGTAAAACTGTAGGTCCCCTTCCCTATTAGGGTGGTAAGGTTAAGCCCGACTGGTTTGGTACTATAGCATGGGATACCAGCCATTAATGTACAGGTACATAATAAAAAGATCAGGTTATGTTAGGTTAGGAATAGAATTAAGTTCCTAAGCGATTTACAATAATCCAGTAATTTTACAATAACACTAGTGATCATTTTATGTACTTAATGGATATGAAACTACCATTATCACATTGATTTAAGGTTTTCCAACATCTACATTGAAGCATTGGAATCAAATTTTGAAAATAATAAAAAAGTGAAATTCATCGAAAATGGGATTCGAAACTGCGATCTTTTGGATTACATGTCCACTGCTCTGACCGTTGCGCTATCTCGACATTTATGTCAGCCACCAAAATATTATAAATATTGTACATAAATTCACGGATTTGACAATATCGTGGTGACATACCTATGCATCAACAATCTGTCTCGATAAGACTCCCCACATTCTGTATCGACTTGGCCCGCTCAGGTTGGTACGATTGCAATGGATGAAAAGATAATCGAGGCAGCAATGAAAAATTTACCGTGTTTTCCATTCAGTTCAATGTAGCCACGCTCATAAAGGGGGGGGTCCTGGCATGTCACCTATCTAATTCCTTCGGGAATGTGGCAACCATGTCGGTGGGTTTGGTATTAGCAATTCATGTCCAGTTACATAAAAATATATCATTCAGATCACCTTTAGACCAAAGATTAATGCACAGAGCTATGCAGGGGATGTTACCAACCTAATTACCACTAAAATTGGTTTTCCCTTGCTTTTGATTGCTAACAACTCACCTCATAGTGCGGGTCTTGCTGTTGCGTGCGCTCCGGGCTGCGCAGATCTGGCTCGCTCCTTGTGCTCTCAAGCTGCGCACCACTCCAGCCCCACTCTCCCCCCTCCGGCTCACTGTGCAGCCCCCCTCTCGCTTCCTCACACAAGTTGTCTGCACTTACACATGTCCGCTGTCCACCAGCACCAAACACACTCGGACTCAGTTTGTACTCATCCAACGTATCCTTAGAACCTTTCTTGTCCTTGCTTTTATCACTCAGATTTAGTATTTGCTTTGTTTTAGAGAGAATGTTTAATGGCTTACGAAATTTACCTAAAACACTCGACGGATGCAGAAACGTATGCTCTTCTAAAGGACGGTTTTCATTGAGTCCGAACATAAGAATGTCGTCGATAGAACATTGCGCTTTTAAAGATCGCTTCACTTTGGACGTGTTCTCGTGGCTTCTACAGCTGTACATAGAAATATCGTCCCCAGATACTTGACGATGGTGCATGTAGTCACAACTCTTTGTAGATATTACCGTCATATTGTCGAATGATTCTCCATCATTGGACTTCAACGATTCTGACACCATTTGCACTCTTTCTGATGGATAACAATCATTGTACAGAATCATGTCGCTGAACTGATCATCGATTTGATCGTAGCATTCGCCGTTCTTTGAACTGTGTTTGATCATCTCGTAATGGTGATCTTCTGGCTCAGTATAAACCGGATCGTATTGTGCGAGATCATCGCAGACATTTTGATATCGCGAAGTACTACAGTAACTCGCACTCGAGTCGTCTGTATGGCACTTTATGTTTATGAGAGGGTCGGAATTATCGTTACCGAGCAGAGCTCTTACATTCAGTTTGTCCTGATCACTATAGGAAGGTTCCAGGTGTCTGGAATGGCATGGAGCGCATAAATCCTGCGCCTTCGACGCGTCTTTCGAATGGTTGGAAATATTCATGATGTTTCCATTGAAAATGTTTGCAGGTGCTTCACCAATGTTCGGTAATATTTCGCCATCGTGGTTCAACGGCTGACCCAAGCCGCCGAAGCCCTCGACGACTGGTGTGGTGTTTGATAGAAACGAACTATCCATATCGAAGTTTGCTGCACCAGATATTCCGAGTGGCCTCTGTTTGGCCTCTCTGCTTGCGCTGACGTTGCGACCTCGGGGTTCGTAATGGTTTATCAGTTGTTGCACGTTAGCATTGAAGTTTTGGGGTGGATTTGCAAAGTCGACGACGACAATGCGATCGGATATATTCTGACAATCATTGTGGAAGCCTATACCCGAGTCGCTGTTGCTTGACGTGGTTGTGATTTCGCTGTGATTGCTCGGCTGAGGCGAATTTGCCAAAAAGAAGTTGCCTTCCGGTTGGAAGTTTTCCATTAGCATTGCGTTCAGCGGTCCATTGTCGTACCTTCTCCTGGGCTGCCTTCTCGGGCCCCTATCGTATCTCGGTCCTCTCATCAGAGGCGGCCTATTCCTGGAGAAGTTAGCATTCCCGGCCGGGCTGCCACTCTTCATGGTTAATTTGGATATGCTCTCGAGGGGCTTCCCCGAGTAGCCGTTGGGAAACTTGAGCGAGTACATGAGCCTAATGATGTTGACGATATAGTCGGCAGATGTGGGGAACTCCAGGCAGCGGTCGGTGACGGGATCGAGGGTGCACGCGATGCGGAACTCACCGGCGCGAAGCGCGTGGCTCGCGTGCTCCGTCAGCTTGGGGTCGACCGCGAACACGTGGCAGCTGTGCGAGATCTCAACGGTGACCTCGTCCTCCTCTCGAGAGAAGATGTCCTCATTGGTGTCGATGTGGGTTGCCGACGTGACGAGACCGAAGTACCTGTAGTCGTTCTCAGACATGCAGCTCACGTAGTTGATTCTGCAGCAAGCGTACTCCGCCAAGAGCACGCCATTGGCATTCTTGAGGGTCATCGAGGAGGGGAGTATAGTCATTAGGACAGTGGTAGAGGAACGTTTTTCCTGGCGCAGTTTGCGGATGCAGCTGCGGACGGTCTGCAGCTTGGAGCCGGTGGCTATTTGCTTTGGCATCTCGATGGTGCCGAGGTAGGCGACGACCGCGCGGCACTCAACGGGCGCCTGCCGCGCCACCAGCGACTGCGGCGGCGGCTGCAGCGGCGGCTGCAACGGCGGCTGCGGCTGTGGCGGCGCGTTGCCCATGGCGAGACGGGCAGCCGGCGCGACACCACTACAAGACAACTCTGCAACAAAGAAAATTGGTCAATCAATTCCACAAACTAATAACTGTAAATAAATATACTTTTTCGTACTAAGCAGGTACGTTGCTTATTCCAAGGAATGTGACATGTATGTATGTATAATCGACCGTGTCCGCAACGCAGATGAAGCGTTAAATAAATGTATGTAGGTATAATCTTAAACACTGTGTTCGTAGGAGACATTCATTACGGGAGGGGTATACACCGTAGGAGAATTCCAAATTATGAGTGTACAGCCGGTGGCGAAATTGGAAGACGCAATACCCGCGAATGGTATGTTTTGCTGGTTCGGGTCCAGACTTGCAGTATATTCGTAAAGTAGTTCTTTTTACTGGGTTCTTTCTTCAATTTATGTATCCTTGCTTTACGGTCGATTATACATACATACATGTCACATTTCTTAGAAACTGTAAACTTTAAATTGCATTATTGTTAAATCGATAAAATTAAGCTTTTGCACTGGTTATTCGGGAATACTTGTATTGCAAACTAAATATGTATTTTTTATGCTAAGGGCCGATTTTTCAATACTCAGATAGTACTCATCGGACTGATATTACAAATTCATGTTTGTCAAAAGACGGATAGTCATTGCCGGAGAATTATATCTTCTATCACAATTTTCTGACTACAATTAAACTAATAAACATATAGACCTACTATATCGGATGGATAAGCAGAAGCGTAAATAAATCCTTCCAATAGTTATCTGGCTGTTTATCAGACCATTGAAAAATAAGGCAATTTTATTAGCAAGAAATATCCCATTTAGCAGCATCTAAAAACATTTTTAAATATTTTTTGTATGGAGAATAAATTAGTATAAAAAGTTTACTTAAACATTAAAACAGGTAATTAAAATATTACTTTAGTTTCAAGTCACAGGTGACAAATACACAAAATGTTAAATAGATTCTACAGAGAGTGGGATTGTAAACCACATTGGAATGTAATAAAATAATAATAGCAAAATACACATTTCAAAACTAAAAATAAATCACTCTTGCACAGGCATATTGACCTGCCAACCACAAGAGCAAATATATTGGAAATACCATGACAAATACATACCTCTGAGGTCGACAGAAGTGATCAAAGTAGGTGGAACAAAATGAGTATTGGATTCTTTTCGTCCACAACCAAAGCAGTTCATGCACCTCATGCCTACTATTGATGTACATTACACATTCATGACTGTTTTACTGCTAATGTTTAGTCCTGGGTATAGCCTTTGTAATAACACACACATTTTACGTCAGAAGAGTGGATACACTTCATAGAATGCAGGATGATGAATAAATACATTTGGTGACTCCAGATGTGTGTGATTTTAAGTAACAATAACAGAATGTGTGAATGTGTGAAGCGATAACATGGCACTAGCTTTGCATGCAGGAAAACGTAAACCACAACCACTCGAATGTCAGAGGGGAAAATGCTGAGATAACAGAACGATTACATAATGAAATGAAAAAGAAGTGAGTCGTTTTCTTTCCATTTTGACAGTATTCAATTTCACCTGCCATCTATCAGCACGGGGGCCCCCGGCAAGTCGAGCAGTCCTTTCCGGAAGCGACTCTGTGCACTTTTGAGCCCCCTCCGGCACTGATTTTAACCAGAAGCATGAAATTAATTCCTTCTAGTGAGCATGTCCAATTTAACATATCTTTCATGTTTAGCATTTATATCTTAACTGATTTGAGAGATATATTATTAGAGTCAAAGTTTCGCTATTCACTCACTTAGTTATGAGGTACTTCCAGGAGTCTCAGAAACTACGAATTTTGGTTCTTATTCTTCTGGCTGACATGAAGGCAGTGGAGCTTTAAGATTTTTTTTTTTAAGAAATGCATTCTTTGTCCATTGGCCAAGGCACACTTTTGCACAGCGACTGCTGAGGTACTAGCTGAGGTACCCGGGTCCGCTCGGGTCAATGTTGTTTCGGACTGATGTTGGGGTCAACCTAGAATTATATGTTATACATACATACATCATACAAAATTCGATAACATCTCTATTTATTTATAACTACTTATGAGATCAACCTTCCCAATTAATTCTGCAATGCACACAGCATTGCAGAAATAAGATATTTAAATAAAATAAATAATAAAACAAAATTTCTTAGAAACCAAGTTTTAATACTTAAATCACTATATTATAATAGTTATAATAAAGAGGTGCAGTCATTCAAGAAAATATAGTACTTATATAATAATAATAGTTACTTTATTTAATAATTTTTTTTTGGATAGCTGACTTTTCTCTATTATTTTATTTTTTTAAGTGGTGGTGGGTTAGTAACATTTTTGTAACTTATATTGCAATGAGCATGTAGTATAAGTTTAGTTTAAGTCAAGTGCCGCTTACTATTAAAAAAAAAGGACTAGCCGAGACACGGGCGACACCGCCCAGTTCGGCTATACTATATATGTATAGTGAATATGTGTAAATTGTACAATTTAAAGGAAATACCTTCACGCCGCTTTCCCGGAGGGGTAGGCAGAGATGATAGAGTGTCATACGGTACGATCACAGCACACCTCTTTCGCTTCATCCACAGACATACATCTTTTCATTCATGCTCTACGATTACGAGTGCTACGTACCAGACCTTTACGAAGAACTACATCGATTAGGTCGTGGTACGTTCTTCTGCTCACTGCACTTCACTGTTCTTCCGCGCCGCCCGGGCACGATACTTCCGCTCACTTCTGCTCTGTAAATTTGTTCGTCGTCGTCATTTTTTCGTCATCCATTCGTTCCATGTATCCAAACCACCTAGCACTCCTTTTTCGATTCTAGTCACAACATCATTTTTCAATTGACATTGCTCTCTAACCCAGTCGTATCGAAATTTGGCCGTTAGATTGACTCCGCAAACTTTCCTTGAGGAATGCATTTTTACTGCATTCATTCTACATTCGTACCTCTTCTGCCATACCCAAGTCTCGCCTCGTAGCTCTCGTTCCTATAAGCTTCCATAAGCTTCCAGTGCGACGATACCAACCCGGGCGCATTGGATGAACAATGGTAAACAGTATTGTCCATGTTTTTTGTTCCAGTCTAATGTAGTCGTGCTCATAAAGAAAAAGTCGTGGCATGGCACCTAATTCCTTCGCTCGCTATGTAGGCACCAGTACATAGTTATGAATCGCCATCCCAGCTGATCACCCGGCTTTTCATAACGACATTCATTGCGCCGTTTACAGGATTTCCACTTACTTTCGACTTACTCTTCTTTCAATGTCCTTATCACACTTCCCATCGTGGGAAAACATGCTTCCTAGATATACAAACTCATTCACCTGTTCTAATCTTTAATTATTTATATTTACATTAGACCCAGTCACTGCTTCGTCTCACTCGAAAACCAATTATTTCGTCTTACTTGCGTTTAGTTTCATACATCGTTTATTGCACACATCATTCATGGAAGATACCATCAGCTGCATTTCCTCCGCTATTTAAGCCATTAGGATAGCATCTTTAGCATACAGAAGGCATCAGATAAGTATTTCGCCCATTCGTAATCCCCAATCACTGTCTCTCAACTTAGTCAGACATGAACATATTAAACAACCAAGGAGACATCACACACCCCTGTTTCACACCCCTAGAGATGGTAAACAAGTTGGTGAGTGTACCATTTAACCTCACGCAGGCACTGCTATCCACATGGAGGGATGCCACAGTACCTGCACAAGGTGGTTGCTCACGCCATACAAAGACGGTCATCCACAGTTCATCCATCTCCACACGGTCATATGCTGTCCACGAATGAACAGAAAACTTTTCCTGCGAAAGCAAGTACTTTTTCGGTGATGCACCTCAGCGAAATTACCTGATCTGTACATCCTTTCCCACTTCTAAATTCTGCTTGAGCATCCCAAATCTTACTTTCAGTCACTTTTTTGACACTTTCTGCTCTTCTGATCTGATCAGACTGATGGCTCTGTAGTTTTTACATCCTTGTTGCGACCCTTTTCCTTTGTATAATAGGCCAATAACCGCCGCACACCAATCGTGTGGCACAAGACCGTCCTTCGAGCACATGTTAAAAAGGTAGTGCAACATTTGCAGAAGTAAATCACCACCGAATCTGAACAATTCAGTAGCAACCCTATCATATTCTGCAGCCTTACCTAGTTACAATACTATTCATAGTCTTACACACTTCTTCCATACTTATTTTATCTTCTTCCTTAGCATTCGTGCTGATAAAAAAAATGTTCTTATTCAGGAACCCAGGACTTAACGGAATCTTTGAAATCATACAGATTTTCAAAATACTCCTTCCAGCGCTCTAAAACTACTTTCTCGTCAACTAGCAGGCTTCCATCACTTGCTCTGATCACATGCATGCTTGATGTTTTCAAACCACTCCGAGTTTGCCTCATCTGTTTCCAAAAAGTTTTCGGTTTGCTCTGAAGTTGTTCGAAATCATCTCATCTGACTTGATTTGCAAAGATTTTTTCTTTTCTCTAACTAAATCTTTTACATTCTTCTTTGCATCCCTAGCCTTTGCAGAGTTTTCGTCACTATTCCTTGCTATATGTTATACGAGTTCCCCATACAAACTTTCATCCCCACTTCACTCAAAGGGGGTGACCTTTGAGTTACATTTTTGCCACAAAAGGTTGCCAATGCCCTTTTGCAAGGTCCAGACTCTCTCTATACCAAATTTCATCAAAATTGGTTTAGCAGTTAAGGCGTGAAAACATATTACACAGATTTACTTTCGCATTTATAATATTAGTATGGATTCATTCCTTAAAAGGTACCATCTATTGATCACACATTTGAAATGGGGTTCACCAAAAGTATTCTGCAAACCTACGCTCACAATGATCCACTAACCGTCGCGATTAAGATGAGAGTAGGACGGCAGCTGCAGGTCGCCTGTGACGCGCACGTTGGTGAGGTGCTCGGCGGAGCGGCGAGCGCCCGCCCCGGAGCCCTCACCGCACTTGGATCCAACTCGGCACTGGTACATCTCCTCGCGCTCTGCAGACCATCTGCAAGGCACGACATCGATGGTTAATCCCTGCTTGACTTCTTCACACAAATGTTCCTGGGTGATAAATTGTCTAATTCTTGTTTATGAACAATATCTAGCATTTGTATTGACTTTAAGTAGTTCCATATCATGATTTTTTATATTTGTATAGAGCCACAACTATAGATTTTTTTTAATAAAAATGGTTTGAAAAATTCCTAAACCTGTAAACAAGGGGGTCATAAAATTTAAATAGAGCATACAAAAGGCTTCATAGTCAAAGAACAGAGACAGCTACTATGAATTATGAAGTTATGTTATGGTTAATTAAGTTATGTTTGGTGGTTGAATCAATTGAAAAATCATGTGACGAGAATGGAGAAGGAGTGCTAAAATGGTTTGGACATATGGAACAAATGGGTGACAAAATATCAAAACAAATTTATAGAGCAGAAGTGAGCGGAAGTGTCGGCCTAGGAGAACGTACCACAAAGAAATAGATGGAATACTAGGTAAAGGTCAGGAACGTAGCACCCGTGTTTTTTTTGAGGAACAAAGGTGCTAAGAAAGGCCAAATACACCTCGCCTTGCAAAACCACGCTTCGTGAGGCACACTATTAGTGGATTAGCAGACTATTGCTGAGTGATCGAGCTTGTTAAAATTCCGCTATTGCGTAGAGTATGTAGTTGAATATGCAGTAAAAACCCGGCCAAGTTCAAGTTAGACTCGCACACGAAGGGATCCGTACCAATGTAAATTATTTAACACCAAAAATAAAAATAAATGATTTTTGAATGGGGCCTTCTGTATGCCTTTAATTTTTATTATTACTTAATTTTACCTATTTGTTGTTATAGCGGCAAAATCTGTGAACATTTCAGCTGCATACCTATTACAGTTCATGAGATACAGCCCAGTGACAGATGGATGGACGGACAGCGAAGGCTTAGTAATAGGGTTCCGTTGTCACCCTTTTGGTATGGAACCCTAAATAGTAATATACGGCGTACATATGTAGAAAAAAAAACATTTTCCAAGTTTTCGGTTGTTTTGCCAAGTTGGAACAAGCTCTCTTCTACGTTGGAGATGGACTAACAAGCATTTTATTCCTTTACAAACTGTTACTTTCCAGTGCATGCATTTTTAGCAATGACTTCCTGCAGACCGGATTAGAACATTTTACAACTTCAAATGATGGTCACCTGTTGCCACGCATGTTGGGCTGGGTTCGCGCCGGCCTGCTCTTCACCTTGTGCACGTGCCGAGGCCGCACGCGGGCGCCGACCGGCACACGCGCACTCGCGCTCTCTTCCTCCGAGCTGTCTGAGTAGTAGCTCTCGGCGACCTTCATGTCGATGGTGCCCGGCGAGCTGCCGATCAGCTGCACCACCGAGTCGTGCGGTGACTTGGACACGTTCACACTATTCACCGAGATAAGAAAGTTGCCGGCACGTAGACCCGCTAAATCTGGAATTTATTGATAGTTCGAATCATTTCCTAGCAGTTTGGGCCACCTGGGTTCCAGCATTAGCCAGATGACACAGCAGCGGCTTGCCACTTATTCTAGTCTATTCCGTAATAAATGGATTAGTGTAACCATTGGAGAAATATCACAAGCAATGCAACCAAAAATTCATAGTATTATGTTCATAAACACTGAAGTGGCATTGCAAAAAGTCGCAATGAGCCCACATGGCGCGTCAATTCGGGCGGCGTGACGGCTTTTTTATTTTAACTTCTACTCGAGATTTCGAAGACTTCTTTCAAGAGAAGTAAAGCAATATCATACATTGGTGGAATCTGGATTCTTTTGCAATTTTACTGTGCATTTTAATTTCAAATTTATCAACAAAACTAACCTAAAAACAGAGGAAGTTGCAGGTGTAATTTTACATGATGAAAGATCAATTTCTGCATATAATAAAATAAAATTAAAATATAAAAATTGGTTTTATCGATAAATTCGGTACACCAAACAAAAAGATTCAACCTAGCTTAATTTTTCTATTCAGTACAAACTGTTCAAAAAAATTGCTAAAAGTGGCAAGAAAAACTTTATTATAAGTAAATAGTAAAGTTGCCATTACAAATATACCATTTTTTTCTTGGAATATGTTTGCTAGTTTTGTTCTGCTCATTTTGATAAACAATAAAAGGGAATAGACGATTGCTTTATATAAGTAATATTCGTTTGAAAAGCGTATGCGGCTCGCATCCCTATATGTGACCATTCATGTCCAGTTATGTAAAAAAATATATATCGGTAATCAATTAAAAAGCAACAGCAGGTATACCTGCATTGGAACCTGGTACAATACAAGACAGTATGCAGGGCTGCTGTCCAGATATGGTGAACCCAAAGCCACCATCTCCCCGACGCAGCGCCACGGTGCGAGTTCCATCACCGCTGCACGCACCTGCCGGGCGCTTCTTGCGCCGCCGGGGATGCATCTTACATTCACTTCCACACTCTCGGAAAAACAATTAATCGTTCGAGTCTGTAAATCGACTCGGTGGCTTCATTTCGCATTTTGATCGGTTACATCTTGATGAATAAAGATCCTAGCTTTATAAGCTAAGTCAGGGATGGCCTCAAGGACTCATAGAACTAGAATGAACTGAAGGATTCGAGAGCTTTCTTCAGTTTGGAAATCAAGGCGCAGTCGCATTCCGCAAATATTGCTCCTTCTAACAACTTCAAACGTAGCTTTCTAAAAAGTTTGGTCAAGTGTTTTAATGAGATTACACCGGTTTTAGCGCAACAGCAGGAATTCAGTAAATTTGTTTATATATGCACCTTCTAAGATTAATCAAAATCCTACTGTGCAGCATTTAACTGAGAAAAAGCGAAAAAACAAGTTTACGAAAACTACCTAACTTGAAAGTTGTAAAATTACTTTGGCATTGGCACTTGGCAGGAAAGTGACGTTTTCGTTGAAGCTTTCAGTGTTGTTGATGAAAACGATTGATATGCCTAATTTAAATAGGATTTTAATTAATGTTTTGAAACAAAGTTAAAACAATAAATAAAACATATAAACTCAAGTCCTTGTGAAAGTTTAACTGCTCATTTATAGATAATTATACAATTTATTGATTTTTTTAAATTTGTTAAGGCTGCAGACAAATTTGCGAATAAGGTATGCACTGGCGACACCAGGTTGCCTGCTTCGAACACCATCTAGTGGAAAATATTGCAACTTCACAAGTTGCTTAATACCATGGTCCCATTTGAGCTTGCCCTAACGATATTGCGTTCACAACTATTCCGATTCGCGCTGACAGCAAAATGATGTAGATGATGTACTAAAAGCTACCAGGCAACAGTCATCACACCATTCTCATCTTCCATCTAGAGTGTTGATAAAACTAAATACAAACAAATATGTTATAAAATTAAATATGTGGGGCGTAGGCGTTGGATAAAAGTCACGCGGTAAGACACGTTGGATAAAAGACTCACGGTGAGTAGCAGGCGAGGTGTGTCATCCCAGACACATGATCTTACCATCACTCTCTGACGAGACAACGAACATCGTTTCGATGATCTTGACCAAAGAATATATGATCTCGACCTTCCAGAAGACGAAATCGACGGCAAAGAAAAATACGGTGTTTACCGTCAAAAATCAACCGTTGTTCTGGACTACGATGTCATTACAGGCAGTGTCAACAAGAAAGACCAGCTCTTGGCGTCACACTCGTTGGAGCGAGTATGGAATCACAAATGGAATAGGCTGTGCAAAACATCTTTCTCTGTGCAGGAACTCTGAAATTGTCGCGCTACGCGTTGTGCAGATGTACAGTGAGGCGAAAAAATGTGTATTTAAAAAAGTTTACCTACTCTGTTAGTATATCCTGATTAATGAATTGATAAGCAGCCTTTATTTTGCTTATTGTAAAAAAAATCTATTGTCTAATGTCTAAAATATCTATGTCGAATTAGAATAATTAGAAAAAGGCATGTGATAAAATTCAAATTGGAAAACTCAACAGTTTTATTAAATTTTAATTTAAGATGACTGCGTTTCTGATTTTAGAAAACAGGAAGTAGGGGCTTGATATTACAATTTATGTGGTACGACCGCGTTATCTACGGAAAAAACTGAATGAATTTGGCGTTTATTTGTTTGCTTGATCAGAAGCTTTATGTTATCTTCTGTTAGTTTTCACTGGAATACTAGATATTTAAAGATTCATCTAAGGCTTGTAGCTAAACGTTAAAAAATAATGTCGGCCTTTGATTTGATCAAAATGCCCTTCACAGCAGGTGGAAACTCTTTTTCCGCGTTATGAAAACACATCGTTTTATTACACATCGGTCAAAGTTATCAATTCCCGTTATTTATTGTTTTTCAGAGCTATCAGGCGGACGAAATATGAAAGAAAATCCGATTTCTTTGCTTCTGCATTAATTCTGCGCACAGTTGTTGTTGAGACTCCACAGTTCGCCGGACCTATTTTTTGCATGAATTGGTATACGCTGAAGATGAATTTTCTTGCTTGCCGGCGTAAAATGTTAATCCGTCAAGGCATTATAGTTACACTATACCACAACAATAACAATTACAAAAACAAAACTAATAACAAAACTCAATAAAACGACCATACCAGTAACAATTCAATACGCGACTGTACTTCTGCTATGAATGCAAACGTCTGCGTGTCGTACGAACAGTGAGAACGAGTGAGAGGGGATGTATGCTGCCGTCCCCTCCCGTGCCCTCCCGTCCCACACCGTCTTCATTCAGCTGATACCTGTTTTCTGTTATTGCGACGCGAAGCGCGGCAACTTCAGAGCTAACTAGTTGTTTGGCGCTGGGTATACATGAAGGTTTTTTCGACGGTTTCTCAACACTACCATCCTGAACTCGACGATCCTGCACTGTTTGCGGAGAAAGATATCGAGACGCCGAATCCGGCAAAATTTTCTCACGCAAATAATCACCACGTTTCGGGGCCCGCATCCTGATGAGTTACCGGAGACAGTAACTATTGTGTCCGTCGATCGGGACGCTGTTAACCGACCCAAATGCATCAAACCGATGGCCACTATCATGAGGAAACTGGGTCGTATAATTTGCGCTGCAAGGAATGCAAGACTCGACGAACGCATTAGGTGTGCGATCAATGTAAAGTAGCATTGTGTGTTAAAAGTTGTAAAGTGCACGTATGAAAGAGACTGAGAGAAAGTTTGCATAAGTTTCTCTTACTATATTTTGGGTCAGAATTTTTCATGTTATTAAGTTCCTTTACACGTTTTTTTTTCACTTTATTGTGATTGATACGGTGTTTTTTTGTTTTTGTCTATATCTTTATTCACTATATCGGCGGGCAGGCTTTAGCCTATTACTAAATTTTCACGATGTTATTGATCACTTTAGGGGGCCATATCAAACTTTGGTGACAATTATTCTACACAGCCTGGGATTGTAAAATTAAACAGTATAGGCCATGCTGTTTTTTTAATAATAACGTGAATATAGCTGGGTCCAATTACTGTGTGAATTTATTTTCTTGCGTATTTTATAATTCGTATGTCTTTAGTAATCCTATAGGGTAGCTTTTTGGCAAAATATTATCTTTAACAGGATAATAAGATGATCAAGAACCATTCAATGGCTCGTGCCTGTTGCCTCAATCAAATTATGAAATGTGTTTCATATGATCAACTGTTAGCTACGTCTGAACAACTCTTAGTTGATTTACTAAATGTAAGTTTTTTTATTTCACTGAGTAAACAGGCCATTGTATAGAGCTTGATCAACTCATTGTCCTCTTAAGACGACATAACGTTCACGGGCATGAGCAATTGGGGAGAAAACTCGAAGCTTATTGTAGATGTCGCATGAGCGACTTCACCTTAAACATGTTAACCCGTCCTCTGTGTAAGGGCGCGGGAAAAACGGGCGCTACGGGTGCAGCGTATTTATGTTGTTTTCGCGCGGCCGCGAAGGGTTTAGAAAACACAAGAGTTTAGATGATTTTTTTTTAAATATCGTAACAATTTAAATGCCAATATAAAGCGCGCTAAATGTAGTATCTATTGGTGTAAAAACATTTTTGATAAAATCGTTATATATAACCAAAAGTACAAAGTTAAAACAGACAATTCGAAAAAAAATTGGCTTGTAAAATGTAATTGCTTGTATAATGCACTTCCACTGTAGGTATAAACTTCATTCAAACTCGCTAAGTACATGAACACATCATTCCTCTTTCATTTTTTATATTCACATTTAGGGTAGGTAGTATAATTATAGAGTTATTTGAAAAACACACAGGCACTCAGAGTGACCAAAACAGGCATCCGTGCGCCTTCACAGAAAGTACTGTCGGCACAAACAGTAAGTAGAAAAAAAAAATTTTTTTTCTTGTAACGACATGAATGCCTAATACCTCACCTATTGTCATGATATTAGCCCAACACACCATCCATCCATCCCCGAGGGTCTGATGATGACCAGGAATGTTCTTGCTGGAACTCAGGAACGGCGCTAGCTACACGCTTCGGGTTTGGTTTGTAAGCTAAAACCTGATTGGCATTAACCTTATGCTCAACATTCAGGGTCTAATGATGACCAGGAATGTTCTTGCTCGCCCTCAACAACAGCGCTAGCTACGAGCCTCGGGTTTGGGCTAGAAGCTGAAACTTGATTGGCATTGACCTCATGCAAAATATTCAGGGTCTGATGATGACCAGGAATGTTCTTGCTGGTACTCGGCAACGGCGCTAGCTACGAGCTTCGGGTTTAGGTAATAAGCTGAAACCTGATTGGCATTGACCTCATGCCAAATATTCAGGGTCTGATAATGACCAGGAATGTTCTTGCTGGTACTCAGCAACGGCGCTAGCTACATGCTTCGGGTTTGGGTGGTAAGCTGAAAGTGTATTGGCATTAACCTCATGCCGAACATTCAGGGTCTTATGATGACCAGGAAGTTTCTTCATCAATCTATCAAAATCCGTAGCTTCTAATATACCATACAAATGAAAAGCTACAAAGAAACTGCGCTGAGTGGAGTTTTTTATTCTTAATATAAACTTATTACAATATAACTTATGAAATAATGCTACTGAATGTTACAATAGTAGCATTTAGTTAAAATTGTCAAAGAAATTACATGAACATGTTATATGAATTACAATAGTAGCTGTAGCCAAAATGGCGAAGAAGTTACTTGAACTGATTAACTCCTCAAGCTTGATCTTGAACTCCTTGCAGAAATGTCGGTAGCACAATGCACAGGGAATAGGATGTGAGACATGCAATAAAACTTACGTAATTCGATTCATCGTCTCATCTTGGAGTAGCCGCACATAAACCCCAGGCGTGTTCCTGAAGAGGGGCAGATTATCCGGATTCGGCCTCAGGGAACCGCCCTGACATCATATTCGAAATCGACACCTCCGAAAAACTATAACACGAGTACCACGACGTAGCAACTGAACTAAGGTGTGGCCGCAATTTTGTTTTTAAAATGTCTCGTTTTACCTTAAAACAGACATCACATTTGAAATCGAGACCCCTGAAATTCTATAACACGAGTACCATCATGATGTCACTGAACGGTAGGTGTCACGGTAGGTGTGGCGGTCATTTTGTTTTTGAAATATCACTTTTTATCTCAAAACAGACATCATATCTGAAATGGACACCCCCGAAAACATATAACTTGAGTACCATGATGATACAACTAAACATAGGTGTGGCGGCCATTTTGTGTTTGAAATGTGACATTTGATCTCATAACAGATATCATATTTGAAACAGACACCCCCGAAAACCTACAACACGAGTACCATGACGATGCAACTGAACTTAGGTGTGACGGCCATTTTGTTTTTGAAATCTCACGTTTTACCTCAAAACAGACATCACATTTGAAATCGACACCCCTGAAAACCTATAAAACGAGTACTATGACGATGCAACTAAACATAGGTGTGGCTGCCATTTTGTTTTTTAAATGTCACGTTTGATCTCAAAACAGACATCACATTTGAAATCGACACCCTCGAAAACCTATAACACGAGTACCATGACGATGCAACTGAACTTAAGTGTGGCGGCCATTTTGTTTTTGAAATCTCCCAAAACAGACATCATATTTGAAATCGACACCCCCGAAAACATATAACCCGAGTACCATGACGATGCAACTCAACATAGGTATGTCGGCCATTTTGTTTTTGAAATGTGACATTTGATCTCAAAACAGATATCATATTTGAAATAGACACCCCCGAATACCTATGAAACGAGTACCATGACGATGCAACTAAACAACTTTCTTGTTTTTTGAAATGTCACGTTTGATTTCAAAACAGACATCATATTTGAAATCCATAACCACGAAAACCTATAAAACAAAGCCCAAACACTTTCAAAGTCGTCTAAAACAAAACACAAAAAAACAATATTCGCAATGTTTTACGTCTCTTCCTTTTTTTCCACTCAGTACAGCGATTTGACGCGACATACGATTTCATTTCACAATCGAATATAAGCTTTATGACATATGGCCTCCAAACACAATAGAGTTCAAATTGGCTCAACAAGTTTAGTTACCGAAATTTGGCTTTCTTATTTTGTTGAAAAACTTGTGAAATTCGTGGTAAATCGTTCAGCAATGATCAAAAATAAGATTAGATGACGTTCTACAATAAAACTATCTAGGATGCGTGTACATTCATCTGTCTAAAATGGCGTCAAGCGAGAGTAAGCAAATCAGACGAGTTTTTTCCCAAAAAAATGTATGATGCTTATCAAACAAACACCACAATCGAATTCACGCTGAGAATGCGCTTCTAATGGTATATAACACTTGCCACTTTCGTTCCATCTTGCACTAAAAAACTTGTATTTTCACCACACGACAAAACAAATGGCGCGCGCTCAATGCAACTTGCAATGTAATGGCTTGCAATCGTAAAAAGTCTATGGGGGAAGTCAATCTGATGTTTCCAGAGTGTAGGTCTGTTCAATATAGCCATATAAAATGCGACAGCACGCACAGAAAATCTCCACAGAACGCGTCCATAATTAAAACTCGAAGGATAGGTAGCCGGCACATATGTCGTGCCAGACACAGTCAAGGGAATTTTCGTAGGTGGCACGACGTATGTGCCGGACACAGCCAAGAGGTTAAAACGGTAATTCCTGTCCAAGTTGATTTACGAGTTTTTAGATGAAAGAAGTACTCTATGATGGAGTTAGAATAAGGTTTATAGGAAAAGAAGAGCTTTTGTTGGTCTTCAAACAATTTAAATGTCATTGGCCAGCACAAAGTCTTAAACGAAATATTATAGGTTATGTTTTCGTGATGTTTTTTCCCCACGACTTCTTTTGAATTATTAACAATTTATTTTTTAAATAGGATATTTTAACAATTTATTTTTGGAATTATATGGAGAAAATTGAGTCATTTCAATTACATAGATTGAATCAATATTTTTTCTAATTTATTCTGTTTTTCTTTGTATGGTATCTGACAGCTTCGACAGATATTTTAGGTGAGCTCGCTTAGACGCCACCTGTCGTGATAAATAAGCAGTTTTCTTCCCCATTTAGAATAATCGAGAACGCGTATATAGCTGCTGTCTCTGCAATGTATGCATTTCGGAACACTCTGCTTCCGGTGAGTGCGCCGCCGTCAAAGAGTATTAGGATTCCGCCGCCGTCAAAGAATATAACATTTGTTACTCATGTTGTTTTAGGGTTAGATTTAACTGAAGTTTTTGCCGGAAACAACCTCGAAATATTTTATAAGAGAATCAGTAAATCTACTTGTACCTGTTATATTACGTGAAGCAAGATGGCAGTGAGTTATTCCAACTTACTAAAAACTTCGATTTGCATATGCGTAATGTATTCAATTTAATTGCCTAGCTTTTACCGAGTCGTATTCACTACGTATAATATTCACAACGTATAATAGTATTTTTTTCCAAAAAATGAAAACCATGCATATCGTATAAAATTCACAACGTATAATGTTATACGTTGTGCATGAATAAAGTTTAAAAATAAAATCAACTCTTTGCATCATGCAGAACGTATAATATTCCTAACATGAATTCACAAAAAAAGAAAACCATGCAGAACGTATAATATGCCAAGAAGCACTGCATAAAGCGCCCTAATAACGATACATTTAAGGCTGAAATTGCTACGAATCGATATTTGTTACAATTTCGAAAGGCCATCTTACGCTAATTGAGACGGTCGAAACCTCACGTGCGAGTATACGTTTTAAAAGTATATGCATAAGGGCGCTTATCATATGAAAAGTTTTTGGATTATATGATATGCATGGTTTTCTTTTTTTGTTAAATAAAGATCATAATATTATACGTTGTGACTATTATACGTTATGCATGGAGAAATAAGTAATTTTATTTTTTAAACTTCTTCATTCACTACGTATAAAATTATACGATCTGCCGATTATACGTTGTGCATGGTTTTAAAATTTTGTTAAAATATGACATTATACGATCTGCATATTAGACGTTCTGCCATTACCCCCTTTTACCAAGTGATGATTTATATTAATCGTCACTTAAAGGGCCTTTAATACAAAATTCTTCATAATTTTGCGCTGGTATCGATTGCGATATAGTAAGAAAGGCCCTTTAATGTGTGGATTAAGATAATCAGTACTTGATGGAGAAGGCCCGTGTAACCAAATTGTGCAATGCTTCCAATTTCGTAGTTATTAATTGGTTTTAAACAATACAAATTGAAAAGGCCTCTGGAATAGGTGAGGTTTTGGACATGTGACAATGCACTTACATTAATATGATGTAAATCATAATATATATAAATAATAATACAAAAACATCAAAAAAGTTACATGCGTCTTTCGCCTTACATGCCCATTGCTCCATCAAATCAGCCTGCTCGCATCCAATGCAAACGATAATATCCCGTCATGCATCCCAGAGATCTATCATTTCAAGTCCAGCCATTCCGAGAACCTGCCTTCTCTGATAAAGTCAGGAAAGCTTTTGTCGAAAAATCAAACAAAGATTGTGAGAAGCCCAATAATACATTTAAAAAAAGCCCCCTCAGCATATAGAATTTTATGCGTGCATAATAAAATTCTAAATTTAGTCCGGTATTGTGACGGTCTATTTTATGTAAAGGAGAATGTCTAAATCCAGGACCCTTAGAAATCATTCGTGTCTTTTATTGACACATATGCGATAATTTATATTTATTATTTAAATAAATATCTTTTAAACTATCTGAATCCCCATTTTTTACAGCCGGTTACTCGTTTAATAATTAAAAGGAATCATTCACTGTTACGTCTTTTCCTACTAACAATATGAATAAGACAAGGACAGAACATCGCATAGTACTTCCGTTGTCACAAGACGTGTTCGGGTAGCCTGCTCTATGCCATTCCGTCCGGTAAGGGAGAAAAAAGGTGTAAAAACGTATATAAAATTATTATCCCTAGGACCAATGTGGAGGATTGTTATTATGAAATATCAAAGAAACATTAAACTCTGCCCATTTGTATTGTGTTTGGACTGAAGAATTTTGCTCTACGCTGAGCTCTCTGGTGGTAAAACATTCATAATCTCGAAACCGCATTTTGTCAATAAATTTAAAATTCCAATGAATTTG
Source organism: Incurvaria masculella (assembly GCA_946894095.1). Classification (NCBI taxonomy): domain Eukaryota; kingdom Metazoa; phylum Arthropoda; class Insecta; order Lepidoptera; family Incurvariidae; genus Incurvaria; species Incurvaria masculella. Next base: position 10,561,527 of record OX335641.1, on the reverse strand, counting down.
GTCTTCAATGTTTATGACTCAAAAAGTTATATTATTTTCTAAATTATAACACTGATTTGGAAGATAGACATTAAAATTTTGAGGGGCCCAAAATGTATGGGGCAATGGGCTTTCTCCTTTCGGTTTATTTCCTTGGTTAGTTATTGTTTCTGTTTTTCTACTTAAGTATTATTATAGATGTGTTTTTTTTTACATGTTGCGTTATTATATTTTTTTTGTGTTTTTTGTGTGACATATGTATAACTTGTTGAGTAACTAAAAGTCCTATATGTCAATTAGTATTAAATTTTTTGTAGTTTTATTATTAAGTGTAAAATGTGGAACCCCTGTGAATTATTTCTTTTCTTATTATAATTTTTTTTTTCATTACTATGTCTCCTTGTGTGTGCATGCCTGCGGCTTTCTCTGGTTTTTAATATAAATATTACTCTGATTTTATGACATCTTTAAACGTTCCTCATCGAGGTTACCTATTCCGACTACTCCTCAACACAAACCTCCATTCTGGCAGGTGGGCTCATAACCATTACAGAGGAGGCCTAACGGACGGGCACTAGTTTTCTTATAGGAGACGACTAAGGCCGGCGCTTGTGTTTTGTTAGGAACCAAAATTGGACCAATGTCTCTTTTTTTGAGGTGCAGACCAGCCCTAATTTTTTTAGGAGCAGAAATTGGACCACTGTCTGTTTCTTTTAGGGGGTGGAGCCGACTCTTCTGAAGGAAACTCATTCCAATGAGTGAAATTATAAAAATTGTTGATTTTTGTGTAATCTCAGAGTTCTTTACCGACTCGTGGTTCTGAAGGAAACTCATTCCAATGAGTGAAATTATAATAATTGTTGATTTTTGTGTAATCTCAGAGTTCTTTACCGACTCGTCGTTACTCGACTTGCCTTCCATCACAGAGGTCTGGATTCAATTCCCCGCCCCGTTCATGCACCTTTTTATTTGTCTTGCAGACTTTTTGTAAGAAATGCGAGCTGTTCCATGGTTCAGAATCCATATAAAACTATAGGTCCCCTTCCCCTACTAGGTGCTAGGGTTAAGCCCGCCCGGGACGGTGCCATCACGTTGGATCAAAGATGGTCAAAGTGGCAATAAACACATTGTCTGTGTTTTCCATCCAGTCCAATGTAGCCGTGCTGCTAAAGGGAAGGTTATGGCATGGCACCTTATTTCTTCGGAAATGTTGAGTGTTGGGGTAATATCATTACTGTGGTATTAGACATCCATGTCCAGTCACAAAAAAAAAAAACCTTTAGCAGGTTCTCCAGTTCGGTTGGACCCATCATTCCGGAGGTAATTTTGTGTTTGTGGAATAGGAATGAGAATGCATTTTTTTTTGAGGTCGCAATGACTATTAAATTTTATGGGAATCCGGCGGCGCGTCGCCACACATGTTAAACATCGCCACTGCGCGCGAATGTGCTCTAAAATGTGTTCTACAACTCAGTTCCCACCCACACAAACCCTTAGAATACGTCTGCGACCTTGTTTGCATGTGGCATGTATGTTTAAGTTGGGTTCGTAGTTTCCCAAAGTTAGCCCGCTAGATGGCATCTCTCTTTCCTTTTTGTCTATGGGTACAACGTAACTGACCTTTACGAAGGACTTCGTCGATCTAGTCGTCCCTAGTCTACATCCTATAAATATTTTTTTTTTACACTTTATGTTGAAATCACTTGAAAGTGAAAACATTTGTTAGTTCGAAGCAAATTATAAATTTTAAATATCATGTGTTGCACAATAATGCTAAGGTACCGGTTCAACTAACCTTGGCTTTCCATGAAAAAGTCTTGTATGGCAGCCTGTTAACACTATAAAGCCGAACTTACAGAAAAAGGGCAAGTCAAAGATCAGCAAGGTAAAGCGGAGTAACCAGACTACAAACAAGATGGCGAAGCAGGGCAAAAACAAGATGCAGCGCCACCGTGCTAAGCCACCGCAACGGCAGCGGCCGCTCGGGCCCGTGGCGCCGCCCTCTAGCGACGAGTCCGAGGACGACATGATGGATATGGTGGATGAGGAGGATCTAGAATATTTAAGGAGGACCGTGTCAAGCAATGGGACGCTGCTTAGCTCCGTGCCTAAGGAAAAGTAAGATTACATTGATTGATGAACTTGCTGTAATATTCAAAAAACTGTGTTCCACTAAAAACAACTTAAGGTACGTTTTGAAAATTACGGTTTGGTTTTGAAAGTTATGACTGGATTTTATAGGAAAATCATCAACAATTAAAGAAACTTTCACACTCTCTTTTAGTATTCGTCTAACATTGTTTTCAAATAGGAGATTTAAATAAATTTGGCACTCAATTGCTGAGCTGACGTCGGATTTTTGTTACTTTTAGGGAATGGGGATATTCCTAGATGCTAGGAGATTTTAGTTATTAGGTATCACAGTCTAAAGCAATAAAAATAAAAACAATTAAACAATTTCGTATGTTATGCTCATTCTAGCTATATGTACTAAAAGCTTGAGGAATTTGGTGGAGAGATGAGACAATTATTGTTCTTGTTTTTTATATATTGGTATAATATAAATTGGTAACTTAATTTGAGCATTGACTTTCGATAACCATTGCCGTGTACCTAATTATTTCTTCACAAGTTTGATAAGTGCAATTTTTTCCTTCACTCACACGAACTGCTTTTCCAGCGAAGCGGCCCCGACGAAACAGCCGAAGGCTCCGAAGAAGCGCAAGAGGCGCTCGTCCGGCAGCGACTCCGGCCTGGAGGAGCAGTACGAAGAGCGCGCGGAGGTGGGCCGGCGCGCCGACAAGAAGATGAAGCCGCTGCTACCTATCAAGACGCGGGACGGCATCGTTACGCGGGAGGTGGAGACCGACGGTGGGTAGTAGTAGCTTTCGTTTTCGGATGCCAGAGAGAAGTGGTATGAAAATCCAAAGAGATTTTTTTTTTAATAAAATCATCTCGCTGTTTGATGCATAGCCAGAGTTAGCCTATTGGCTGAATTTTCGGACCATTGCATGCAGTCCATCATCAGTGGACACCACGCGATGGTCTGAAATTGTGGTCCGTTTGAATTTGTCGAAAAGAATATGATAAATTTGCTATAGGCATCAATGATATGCATTAACCGAATCCGCAAACCAATTAAAAATTGATACCATTCATTACAAGGGGGACAAAATTAATATCAATATGGGTTCAAGGGTAAGCCACCAGCACGAAAAAAATCTCACTGTTCCAAAATAAACTAGGATCAGTTATCACAGAAAGGTAGTCTTCAGTTAGCAAACTAACAGTTTTTGTTTATTTGTTTTAGACAGGCAGCCTTGGCTTCAAAAAACTTTTTTTAAGTTATTAATCTTGGGCACTCTTTTTTTTCTATGATTTCTAGTTATTTTTGTTGGTAGTTTTCAGGTGTTAATCCAAAACTATTTTAGAAAAATATTTCTTAGTCCGAGCGTTCAGAATCCAACAACATCCAGAGAATAATTGTCAGAGACAAAAGTTGCCTTTACGGAGGACACTATTTCGGAAGATTAAGTTTGTGGGTTAGTCCCGCTTATTTTGACATAATATTGAGGTGTATCGCAATTGCTTTAAAGAAACAAGACTAATTTGAAATGGATATGCGTCTTATGGCTGCACCACTTGAGGATTGTCATTTGAGGGGATATAACAACTCTTGGATTTCTGGCAACAAATGTGTGACAGAACATCTTTTTCTATCTATATGGGGAACCTTTTTTTATAACCAAATCTTGTCTTAATACCCCATCCCATGCACCATCATGATATTGACCCAAGACGCGGCATTTCCGTTACAATTAGGTGCCATGCCATGGCCTTCACGACTACATTGAGCTGGGTGGAAAACACGGCAGGGGTTGACGCAAGGCCCGTACCCGTAAGCTACGAGCCGCTCGGTAACGGGAGCATACATCTGAAGACATATCCTCCGCAGCGTCGTCAGATGAGGAGAATCCACCTCCATCGCCACCGCCTCCGCTGGAGGACGCATCGGGCTCTGAGTCGGAGGAGTCGCAGGCGCCGGAGGAGCCGCTCGGCGAGCAGCAGACCCTGAGCGCGGCGGACCTGCTGCTGGCGCGCCGCGAGCTACTCCGCGACAGGAAGTACCGCATCGGCACGCTCTGCTCCGGGCTGCTAGAGAGCCCCGAGAAGAAGGTGAGTCGGAGTCTTTTAACAAAAAGTCAAGATTTTCCTCGTACATATACCATGCTGCTATTTAGGCCGTGGTAGAGCACGATGTAAAAATGTTTTTCACTTCTTCTAAATCTAAACGTTTACTAGTTAGATTAAGTCCCCTGAAGACGAAACATTTCAAAAGACCAACCCAAAAATCAACTATCTGTAAAACTATGAATTGCTGAGATCACATGGCACAGCTAAGGACGGGAATAAAGATCGAAAATTGTTCGCGGAAGCATAGCCACGAGTTAGTGGAAAATGTTGGAAATTGAGAAAATCAGTAGCAAGCGAATTCATAATTGAACACACTCGGCGGAGCTGCTGCCTTTGAATATTAAAGTGGCTACGCCGCCCCCATAAAACAAGTTTCGTTTACTACTCCCGTTATTCCATGCTCGCAGATAAGCCACGACAATTCCAAGCACTATTCACTCTTCCTTAGATCTGTTTGGTCATCATTCTCTATACTTCTCATACCCTTCATTATTATGTTTTTCTGTGTTATTATACGAATATTCATGCAGCAAGCAAAATTTCCTCAAACCTAGACACAAACAAAATTACGTAATGCTGAGCTAAACAGCAAAGTAGTTACAACAAAGATATTTCTGGAAACCTCCGTGAACCGTCGAAAAAAAACCTATGCATTGCTGGGATTCACATCTGGGCTCCCGTCCTTGAACCACCATACTTATGGCCCAGCCTACTTACCTGCTGTCGTCACATTTACGTATATGTAAAGCGACCTATTAAAGTGGAATTAAAATGTATTTGTGAATTGTTTGAAATAAAGGAAAAAATAATTAAGTTTAGGTGTTTTCTCTTCTAATTTAAACCCCTTAACAATATATTAAAATCTAGATAATTATGACAAAAAGTGTTTTATTATTTCAGCTACGCAACTTCTACCCACTGTTTGCGATGATGGACGAGAAGGCGAAGGATGGCACCGAGAATCTGGTGTCAGTGCGGCGACTGGCCACGCTCTCCGTGTGCGAGCTCTTCCGGGACATCCTGCCCGAGTACCAGTTCCGCCATCAGGATTACAGCAATGTCAAACGTGAGCACCTCATCACATTCTTAGTTAATAATTCAATTTGGTGCAACCGCTCGCAAGTTCTTCAATGGATGCTAGATGTGGCCCCATTATATAAAACGTTTGAAACATTCACTCTCTCCATATATCTCAATAAAATATATGTAGCCAGAACACTTCAACTTGCTATGGGCTCGTTGTACGGCGACGCGATTAGGGGGCATGTCTCTATTCCAATCCGTATTAGGGTTCCGTATGTAAAACGGAAATCACTTAAGGCTAGTCCTAACCTTACATACCTATTCGTTGCTGTATAGGTGGGTTCCAGGGAAGGGTTGTCTAGGATGTGAAATAGGGTTGGATTGTGAAACGATAAGAAGCTTTGGCGGGGACCACTGAGAGCCACCAGTCGACCCTGGCAGGACGGAGTTGGGTTGAAGGTAAGGATTCTAGACGGGGACTACTGAGAGCCACCAATCTGCCTGGACAGGACGGAACGGTATGCGGATAGGGATTCCAGACGGGGACCACTGAGAGCCACCAAGCGTCCTGTTGTGTTCAGTTCTGGGAGCTGCACTGAACTGAATCGTTGTGTGGCTGGAGGCCTTTTATATTGGCGTGGGCTGTAGTGGGGACAGCTGCCTCGCCCTACGCCGCAGGTCGCACCTCGGCCCTCCGTGCGCCGCTGCGTCGCCTCTGTACTTGTGACGTAGGCGGTGACGTCGCGCTACGTTACCCATACTTAAAGGGTGCTAACGTAACCCTATCCGTCCGTGCTAAAAGGTAAACCTAATAAACCATAATAGGTAAACAGTGGAAATTTTCACAGAGTATATTATCTCATTGTATTATAAATAGTGTCTGTATTTCTATTATTTTCCACTTTATTTTTATCCCTTTTTTTACTACACAAGATTTTTTGTGTTAAATCTTGTATGATAATTTTATGTATTTAATGGATACGACATTACCGTTATCTCATTAATTTGAGTTTCAGCGACATCTACATTTTAAGCATTGTAATCAGATTTTGAAAATAATCTGAAAAAGTATTGGTCGTGACATTCGTCGGAATACTTTTTCAGATAATTTTCAAAATCTGATTACAATGCTTAAAATGTAGATGTCGCTGAAACTCAAATTAATCTTGTATGATGGTACAGAACCCTTCATGTGCGAGTCCGACTCGCGCTTGGCCGGTCTTAATGTACCATCGATGACATAAGTCCAGTAGCACCCTACAGTCGGGTTTGTTTTGCACATGTGTCGTGCCCCTTTGGATAAAAACCGGTTTTTATCCCGGGCATCCTACCGCAATGCGAGCGGTTATGCGATGCCCTCCTACCGCTTCACCTCCGCGCGATGCGAACGATTCATAGCAATCGCGTTGGAATGTGCTACTGAACTTTTGAATGCGACCGTGCTTGTTTGCAACATTTCAGTGAAGAAGGACACGCTCGCGCTGTACAAGTACGAGAAGGAGCTTCTCGAATTGTACAAGCGCTACCTGCAGCGGCTGGAGCGGGCCGCGAACGCGCTGCGCCGCCGACGGGGCGACGCGCGCCGCGCCGACCCCGCGCTGCAGCGGCTCGCGCTCGCCTCGCTGCGCTGCCTGTGCGCGCTGCTCGCCGCGCGGCCCCACTTCAACTTCGCGACGAACGTCTGCCAGACGGTCGTGCCGTTCCTCAACAGCGGCGAGGCGGAGGCGAGGAGGATCGTCGGCGAGTGCTGCCGCGGCGTCTTCGCCGAGGACAGGAAGGGCGAGATTTCTCTGACGGTGAGGCCTTCTTGGTTTTCTTATTTGACTGGACATTAAAGCTTAATATCACACCTAATGTCCCTTGTAATGTAATGTGCCTTGCCAAGACATTCCTTGTCGCACTGGCTACACTGAGCTGGATAGAACAGACATTTTTGTTGCGACATTATTCATTCAATGCGATGGTACCAACCAAGGCGGGATTAACCCTACCACCTAGCACCTAGGAACGACAAAGCCATCAGTGGCATCTGAGCCAATGCAATTGTGCAATATAAAGGTTCAGGCATGGCACCTAGATACCATGTGGTATTTTGGGCTCTTATCACTAGGCGTGGTATTAGTCATGCATTTTCAGTTACAAATTAACAAAGGTAGTAAATACAGTCATTTCCTATCAAATGTGAAGAAGAGAAAGGATTCCTAAGTCCCTTTAAAATAAACACACTACCTAAACTGCTGCTCACATTTTTAATTCACATTATGATCGCTATGGCGCTGCGATGGAACTTTCATACATTGGGTTCTACGTATTTTACGTAGTGCATAAAAGGAGAAACTCATTTTAGGAGTACTGAAAACATTAATCTGGAATAAATAAACAGCAATCACAACAGACAAGAAACAACCGATTGAGTATCGATTTTGTACTTAATTGAATTATTTATATAAAAAAAAATCTATTCATTTGCCAATTTGTATGCTATTACTTTTCTTATGATATATGACTACTTGTTGAGTTTGTTAATATAATGATCGTATTGACGTAAATTGTTTCTAATTGATTTGAGTTATGGTATTGTAGAAAATTTGTTAGTTTTGTAATATTATATTCTAAAAATATTTACATGTTGTACCCAATAACAAAAAAAGTTGAGATTGTCTAAGTGTAACAAAGTGTACCTAAATACAAATAAAGAATTGAAATATTTTGAATGATCTCGGGGTGCCGACAGCTGGTGCGCCGAATCAACCACCTGGTAAAGAGCCGCAGCCACAACGTGCGGCCGGATGCGCTGTCCTGTCTGCTCGCGCTGCGGATCAAGGACGTGGACCTCGATGCCGAGAAGAATGTCGAGATGAAGCAGAAGAAAGAGGAGCAAAAGAAGAAGCGACTCATCAATATGTCCAAGAAAGAGAAAAAGGTAGGCTGAATCACTTAGATGTAAATATTTTTGTGAAAACTTTTTTGTGTGTCAAAAGTGGTGGCGCCATGAATTTTATTGTACAGATATGGCTTATTGTAAATTAGTCTAGTTATAAATTAGTCTAGTTATATACTACAACTGGCAAATATCTCAAATGTGTTCGGTCTGAACACCTGCCTATACCTCTGTGGTTGCCATCCTGCAATGATCATGCCTGTTACAAGGAAATCCAAGACCCTGAAATTCTGAAATTGTTTCTGCAACTTGTACCATGGTTATGTTTAATTCTTGGCTCCACTTATCAGCACTTTTGAGTCGTGTTAAGAAAGAAGAAGGCCAGACATGTTTTGAACACCGTCAAATTACTTTTATCTCTTTAATAAATGAGTCAAAAAGAAAACATTGTTGTTTAATGAATTTATTGTTGACATAAATAAATAAAGACAAATCATTTAAATTTTTTGTAATCTAGAGTGGCCATTAGAATCCATTACATAGTTCATTAAGTTCTTCCCCTCTTCCAGCGCAGCAAGAAGCTAAAAGAGGTGGAGCAAGAGCTGTTGGAAACGCAGGCCGAGGAGTCGCGGCTGAGCAAGCAGCAGCACCTCACCGAGATCACCAAGACAGTCTTCATGATATACTTCCGTATCCTCAAGAGCTCGCCGCATTCCACCCTGCTCGGAGCCACCCTTGAAGGCCTGTCCAAGTCAGTTCATGTGCACCTCTTTCTGTTGTACCATTCTAATGCTGTGTAGATGGAGTGCAACCGCAGTAATCGCTACAGTCTTATACGCAGAAATACCCATGTTCTCTCCCTTCTCTTTGGTTTGTTGAATAACCCCGATGCTCCCAAATATCTCACTGATCGGATAGAGCCCCTCTGTTCTCATGGCCTACCCTCAGATCCACAGTTTATTTGCTTCTTGCTATTCCGGGACATTCTTCTTCTATCATTTTCAGGTTTTTGCCTGCCACGCTGCACCTCTGTTACGTCTCTAAGGTTGCATGTTAGAGAATTCCTTACGGCACTAATGTTACCTTTTTGTGAACCGTATTGGTATTAAAATACTGTATAAGATTTTTTTCATTTTTATTTAATTTAACTTCATTGTAAGAAAAACTGTATGGGGGCAAAGTCCAATTTGTGGCATTAACCGTGATTTATTTATTTTATATTAGACAGGCAGCCTAGGCTGATGTGTATTAATCATGTTCAAGTATGGTTTATCACTTTTCATGTTTAAAAGTTTTTTTTTTGTTCTAATGGTAGTTCTCTTAGTCACTTCCATGTAATCTATGAAAGTCAGTTTTGGTTATTAACACGGTCTTTAATACTTGATGAGTTACAAAACTTCACGGCAAATATTTAGTGGTTAAGATTCACATTCCCCTCGCGAAATGGTGTTCCTATTCCTGATTGGGGAAAATGTTTAGTCAAGTTAATAATTTTGAATATTGTAAGTAATATTAAAATATTATTTTTATAAATTAGTAATAGGTGATCACAGCCACACAATGCTTCCGGCAGGTTCGCCCATGTCATCAACTTGGAGTACTACTCAGACTTGGTGAATCTGCTGGGCGCGCTGCTGTCCGGCAACGCGGTGCGCGCGCGGCAGCGGCTGCACTGCGTGCGCACCGTGTTCGCCGTGCTGTCGGGGCAGGGCGATGCGCTCAACATCGACCCCACCAGGTTCTACGCGCACCTGTATGAGAGTCTGCTCACTATTCACACAGGTCTGTACGTTGCTACATCACATCGCTTCGTAGCATTTTCTCTGGAGAAACATTTTTGAGTTGTGTTTTTATTGGCTTTATAAACTACTAGCTGAGGTCCGCTAGGTAGGTCGGTATGAGCTCCGCTCGGGTCAATGACGTTTCGGACTAATGTTGGGCTGAACCTAACATTTTATGTAATGTGAGTTTCCCATAGAAACTTTCATTCCTCTTTGAGTTTAATTTTCACCACAAAATGTAGCCTATGTCTTTTCCCAGGGTATAGACTCTCTCTCTACCAAAGGAGAATGCCCATTAGAAAAGCGCTAGAAATTAGCATGTACAACAATGAATCCACTTTGCTTTCATTCTTCGTATCATCAAAGTAAAAATGTGTGATATTCAGTTTTTTCTATAGTGGGGATAAGTCAGTAAACACTGCTAAAGATGAACTTTGAGGTTATTTTTCCTACGTTATAATGTATCATTATTGGTTGATATTTATTTGCTAGACCATTTTATTGATTGGTGGTGTCACAATGGTTGCTTACAGGGCCTCATTAGATAAGGCATTACTTAAACAGTATCAGGGAAAGGATGGTTAGCACTATTATTACTATAGTGAGTACTCCAGCTATATGTGAACTGTACTGAGGGCAAGAGAACAGAATAAATAGATAGTGCTGGCTTTTGACAGAGATCTTCACATACATATACCTAGGGGTCCTCTTAGAGTGGAATGACTAATAAATAGGTACCATTTAATGTATCTAACTGTGATCTACTAGAGTTAAGAATTATTTAAAATGGAGAAGATTCGTTGCTGAGTAGGCTCAGCCACTGAAAAATATACAAGTAATTCCACTGCATGTATTCTTGTGCATGTCGTACGAGCCAATTAAGGTATTCGTGGTTCGGATCCCATGTAAAACTAGAGGTCCACTTCTCTACTTACTAGCTGCTAGCTAAGGTTTTACCTGCCCAAGAAAGTACCATCCAATTGAATAAAAGATGGTCGACTCGCCTTAAATCGGTTTTCTGTCCAGTTTAATGTAACCGTATAATTTAAGTAAGGTCCTGCCATGCTATATAGTTCCCATGGGTGTGATAGTCTAATAACGTGACAGCAGGTGTGGTATTAGCCTCATGTTACGTTCCATCAAAATTAATATTATGGTAAAGGGAAGGACCTGACATGGTATAGTTACTTGGAAATGGGGTATTGTTGAGATTGTGTAATAGTAAGTAGTTATCATGTTCACTTGTATAAAAACCTTATTTTTAAGCTATTTTATTTTGGTTGAAATAAATACTACATTGGTGGCTATGTTAAGCTTCCATAATACTATAGTTTTTATATTAAACAATGATAAGACAACACTTGACATTTCTTCCACTAAGTTGTGGGAGCTGTCGGGATTTGGCGTATGACCAGTCCAGAAGCCAACTATGTTTATTTGTAAAAACAAAAATCCCATAAGTAGGTAATATAATAAGTAAGTGGTAATAATAAGTAAATAAATATAGATGGCGTTACGGTTAACACCGCAATTACACGCGTTAAATGGTATGCACTTTCCGACAGCAACACTCGTAAAAGTGGTGAGCAAATAAATATCAACCAAAGATGGTATGTACAATGTAGGTAAAACACGACCTAGCATGAGCGCGCGCGCTGTTCTATAAGTAAAAATAACGTCAAAGTTCATCATTAGCTGTGTTTGCTGACTGATCCCCATTACAGAAAAAAGTAAAAGTCACAGATTGTTACTTATATGATACGAGGAATAAAAGGAAATTAGTTTCATTTGTGTACATACAAATTTCTAGCGCTTTTCCAGCCCATACTGGAATGGGCATTCTCCTTTCATCAAAATTGGTTCAGCTGTTTTGGTGTGAAAACGCAACAGATAGACAGAGTTACTTTCGCATTTATAATATTAGCCATTAGCTATCTATGCTCATGATTATAAACAGATTTTATTTAGTCTTCAAAAAGATACTGACCTTTCATTGGATTTGTATCCTTCATGTATTAAATGGTTAGCAATGAAACATACATATTTTCGTTTTTTTTGACTTTATGCAATATGCAGTAATGCGCAGTATGCAATAATATAGGCAAATCAAAGGAGTCGAGCGCCTCTCTCCCAGGTTTATACTTGCTTGGAAGCATCACTTCGCCGAACTGCAAATATCACTTTTCTACATTATGTTGGTTTACCGCTGTCTCTTTCTTTTCGTGTCATATTTGAGTGAGAAAATAACTGTCAAAATCCTGACAGGTTGTTTTACCCTTTAGGCGGCGCGCAAGTCAAACCACTCCATAGACAATAACAAAACGCGTGCGTGAATTAGCTGAATACTGATGTTTTAAAACCGCACTCAAAACTTACAGAATGGTTCGAAATTGGACAAATAGCAGAATCGGGCTTCTGGGAGAAAGACTAGGATAGAACAGGTAAAATCGCATGTAGTTGCCAATTATCGGTCCATTTCGGTCAATGTATTTTATTTTGCTAATATCACATCTATTGTCATAATATTATCTCAAGAGACCTTCCATATATTGCATGGTTTCATTGAACTGGCAAAAACAGTTTTCATTACCACTTCGACCATTGTTCATTCAATGTGATGGTATTCATGTGGATGGGAACCCTACCACCTACGTAGCAAGTAAGGAAGGGTACCTTCAGTTTTACATGAAATCCGAACTACAAACGACAAATACCTTGGTTGGCTTACATCAATCACGGGAAGATATGCAGTGAGACCATTTGTATTCTTTTAAGGTCGGCCCGTAAGCATCAGAAAATTTCGCCTACCATACAAACGTAGTTTACTAATCATTTGAAAACCACCGTTCCAACTTACTAGATTTTTTTTGCTATCTAATATTAGGCTACAAATATCTGTGTCTGAATGTCTTTGTTTTTTCGGTAAATGTAATCGGGCTCAAACCACAGAGAAAACAAAATTTGTATGAAGATTTATTTTTTGTTTTAATTTCATTCGGTTTGGGTTTAAAAAAAAAAAAACGAAAGCGTGCAGACACAGATATTTGTTTCCTGATATTAGATATTAAATATCAATTTAATTGGAATAGCAGTATCCAAATTATTAGTAAACTACGTTTGTATGGGGAGCACAGCTTACGGGCCGTTCTTAAGTGCCTGAACCCACACATTACGAATATTTATAATATTTGTATTCGATCTGCGCAATACAATTTGCAGGTAAAACCCACGAGGACTTCCCCATCGTCCTGGACGCGATGGAGTCGATCCTGGTGCGGCGGCGGCGCAAGATCTCGGCGCAGGTGCTGCTCGCGTACGTGAAGCGGCTCGCGACCCTCGCACTGCAGACGCAGCACAACGCTGCGCTCGCCTGCCTCGCGCTCATCAGGACCGTCGCTCAGGTGGTCTCGATTTACATGAATATTGGCTGCCGCCGGCGGCAACGTGTCTCATAGTGCCATTTGATCAGATATCGCAGTAAAGTTTTCAGCATGAGAGATGAGATATTAGACTAGGAGGTCGCGACAAAAATGGTAATGATAACGTTAATGGCTGAAACTGGGTTCACGGAATAAAGACCAACCCTCTGAAGCCAAATGTGTCAGTCTGCCTGTTCCAAGTGGTTGCATTACGTAGATAAGGCGCCTGAAAAAAGGCGATGCTGAAGCGAAACATTTTGAGGTCAAACGTTCTTGAAACTTAGCGTGGAACTGATAATTTTGCATGTAAATTACTTCCCGCTAAAACAACCTTGCTAGCTTTTCATTCATTTACTCCATGGGTATTCATGGAGTAAATGAATAGGTATATCGGCCATAAAATGTTTATCTATATTGTACTCATAACATTTTTACTTGTTATTATTTCCTGTAGTTCATGTATACTCCCAAATGTTGTCGTCTCAAATCATAACCATAAGATAAGAGAGTTCAAAGTTCAGTAGTTTGTGGCACTAAAAAACTTTGAAAATATACATGTCTATAAGCGAATATAATAAAAATGAATGCAGGTTGTTTGGCACATCGACTAAATTTTTACCTATAAGATTTTTTGACAAATGTCACATGGTAATTTTGAAATTAGGGAAAATGTTTCGTGGCAGTGCGTTTACGTCGATGAGAATTTATATATTATATTAGAATTTTCATTTTCGAATTAGCATTTTCAAATTTAGAACGTTACGATCGCGCGGGCACTTGGTTCAGTTCAGATTATGTACCAGGTTTTTATTGTTAATGTTTAGACTTTTCCAGGTTATTTCTCACAGTTATGGTGACAAAAATATATATTTGATAAGGTAAACGGATGCAAATGACGAAGCATGAATGTATCAGTACATACTTGGTTAGCAATTCAAAAACTGAACAATTTTTTGGTTGCATTTCGTAGTTATAGGCAAATTAGGTTACAGATCTAACTTTAGGTATATTTAAGCATTTAATAAAAAAAACAACTGGTTATTATTGCACAGTTAATAGGTATCACTGTTTCTAGAAAATCTGTATCTTCATCAGCAGGTACATACCAACATCCATTTTTTTTATATCCAATCTTGATAACGTAACAACTTGGCGCAGGCAGACCGACATATTTAGCATCAGAGGGTTGGTCTCTCACATGTGAACCCAGATTCAGCCATTTACCTTATCGTGACCAAAAATGTCGTGACCTCCCGGAAAATATGTTCAATTTTAACGCAATTTTTCTTTAGAAGATTTCTATTAATAATGCAACAATTCGTGAATTTGTATACTTTTTTGAATTAGGAAAATCATGGGTTCTCCCAAACCATACCTTCCCCTCTAGTTAAACCCCTTCAGTTTTTTTGAGACAATAGTCCATGTGCTTCCTCAGGATGCAATCTCCATGCCAAATTTTAATAAAACCTGTTTAGCAGTTTTGTTTTGTGCAGTTGTTCTTTGAAATTTAATTTTTTCTATATTGCGCAATAAACCATTTATTCATTGGCATCCATCAACCAAATTTAATTTCAATTCCATTACAAGGCTGAGCTACAGCAACACTTAATTTAAGACAGCTTAAAAAAGAGTAACAGTGACCATTGACTATATCTGCGATCAATTTGAATGCCCTCATTATTATTCCATAATAAATATCCATTCTATATTACACAAAATAATAAATAATATGTATTATTTTGTAATTTATTTAATTCAAATAATATTTTCCAGCACTCTAAAACGGTGGATGTGCTCTTACAACTGGACGAGAGTATCGGCTCCGGCCGCTACGACGCACTGCTACCGGAGCCCGAGTATTGCGGTGCCAACGCGACGGCGCTGTACGAGAGTGCACGTCTGCAGCGGCACTACCACCCGGTCGTGCGGAGGCTCGCGGCGCACGTCGCCGCCGGCGAGGGCAGCAGCCTGCCCGCTGACATTGCGCAGCTGTGAGTCCCTAGCCAATATCACTCTATTTGTAGAGCTGGGTCCGTTTTGTACTGGGGCGTCAAACGCGACAGCACTGTATTAGACACATAATCTTGCAGTGGCTCGTAGCGCATGTACTGTTGTGTGTGAAAAAAAATCTTTTTTTTTTTATTATTTCTGTTGGCCAATAAATCTGCTAACTAGCTTGTACTGTAGCGTGTTAATACATCCGCACGGATGGCGGCTACTGTAAACAGTTTTTTACTAACATTAATGTAGTGGATGCATTTAGAGTAATAACCCCTGACGTTTTGTAAAAAAAATTTGAATTAAGCCTAGTTATGGTGTTAACTTAGACTTATTTCAATATTTTCACAAAATGGTATGTTTATTCACAAGTTAAAATACATTATTTCATATTTATGTATAGCTTTAATATATTTGTGTCTCTTCAACCAAACCCCAATTCTCTCTGGATATCAAATTAACTGGTTAAATTAGGCTTATTGTGTTTAAGGTCGCCAGAGCAATTTTTCAAGCAATACGACGGGTCCCAGATGGCGTTCAAGCCTGCGATACCCGTGCCCCAAAAGACGCAGCCCAAGAAGAAGCTATCTTCGAGTCACACTTTCATTGCGCCGACCTTCCAAGAGTATTGTGAACAATTGCTTGACGGTGTAGCCATTTGTGATTTCAGTCCATTGTTGGAAGTTAAAAGAAAACAAAACTAGTTTATATATTAAAATATATATTGAATGTGACAATTATTTGCTTTTCATTTTCATGTTCTACTGTGCAACCTATTGACTAAGAAAGGTTGGATTAGTCGAAGGCCAGATTGACAAAAAAGGGGTTATCATCCCAATAATCAAACATGCACAAGAAAAAAGCCACATTCATAAATGCTTAAGTTTTAAAATTCTTGTTTAGAGACTTGTGTAAACTATGTGCCAACCGAGCACTTTTGACTTTGCTTGAAACATCGCAGCCTACAAGTTATACTGGTGGTCGATCTGTCTGATCTGTTTGGTGAGGGTGGCGGCGTGCGCGAGCCACAAGTCCACTCTCTTCTGCTTGGCCGCGGCAAGGCGTCGCGGCACCGCCGCTTCTTGCTCCGCGACGTACTCCGACAACTCCTTCAGCCGCCGCCGCCATCTACCGAGATATAGCCACGTTAGCTTCGATGTTAAGTGGCGTCCGACAACAGGTGTCGGAACGAGGTTGTGTAAAGTAGATAATAAACAGATTTCTTCAAATGTGTAAACATCAAAGTGGATCACAAAACGGGTGGATATTGCAGTTGATATTCAAACCAGCGAACTTTATGAGTGCCCACACTAAGGTTTTTTTTTTATGAAAAACCGGTATGGGTGACTGTGCTGAGGATCAAAAGACTATGGGTGAGCTATCAAGCTTATGCAAATTAGGCTTGAAGACTCCAAGGTTATGAGGAAAGTCATCCGCCGGTATACAGTTCCATATCCTGGTGCTGGGGTGCCCCATCTCTGGTAAATGGTATAGTTATGATTATTATAGATCTATCTTCTTTCTTTTTCAGGCAAATATAACATAACAATAACCAGAGATGGTGCACTCCACCCAACTCTGCTCAAAGCATTGTTATGCCCATCCGTCTAAATTGCAGGCATCTGGGCGGCCATCTTGTGCCTGTCGGCGTGCTCGGTGAGCTCCCGCCACTCGCCCTCTGCTGCGCCCTTGCGCTCCTGCGCAGAATCAGCTCGCAATCAAGCTTCTCCTGGGTCTCTTCTACCTTACTGTTGACTTATTGTCTGACTCCTGTGGTGTCACACAATACTTACTCTGCATCCTGCTGCTCCCAGTGCGCGAGCTCGGCCTCGGTCGCCGGCAGCTCGGCGGCCATCTTGTTGTGCCGGTCGGCGCGCTCAGTGAACTCCCGCACCTCGCGCGCCGCCCGCTCGCGCTCCGCGGCGCCCGCCTCGCGCTCCCCGCGCAGCACCAGCTTCTCGCGCTCCAGCTTCTCCTGGGTCTCCTTTAGCCTGCTGTTGACTTGCTCCTGTGATGACACAATTTTGGCTTTTATAGCATTTGTTTAATATTTTGTAAGGTTTAAACAATATCTATGTAACCTTTGAACCTTTAACCTAAAAGAAGCAGCAGAGGAGGTGTGCGACAAGGAGAAATGTGTTTTCATAGCATTCACAAGTTTGATGACAGTGGCTTGCGGTGGCGATAGAGAAATATGATCTCTCTTAACCATGCGTTAGGTATCTTTATGGTATGATCATGTTATATAAGTAACTGACCAACTGGTAGTTCTGCTCGCTGAACCGTCGCATGGTGGCGAGTTTGCTCTTCTCGGCCTCTTTTAGGGCATCGGCGAGTTGCTGGTGCTTTGCCAGGAGTGCTTGCAGGGCACGCTCAACTTTCTCCTCGGAGCTCGACTTCATCAGGTCACTGCAGGTCACCAACATTCATATAACTAACAATGAAAACATTTATTTTATTTTATTTATAAGGCGCCAAAACGGTTGTACATACATATTATTTACAGAAATAGTTTGATCAAAATTAACTACATATACAACCAGCAAAAGACACACAAGTACATTATAGAATAGATACATCACATAAGTTAAAATAGAGTTATAAAACGAAAGCAATTAATCCAGAAAATATCAACACATTGTTAAATATCTGAAACTTTAAACGTAACATTTTAGAGAAGAACAAATAACAAAAAATCCTTAATAGGACATGACATAGAATAATATAGACATAATTTATGCAATGCACTAATCAAAATCTCAGAGGAAGGAACCCATGTCACCTCTACGGTTGAGGTGCAGGCTGTTAGCTGTAAGATTAAAAATGTATTTTGTATTTTGACTCTTTGTTTAGAGGTCACTGTAGTAGTTCATGACGGAAATAATAGTATTAAAACTAAATCGTGCAAAGTTTTCACAACTTTTTCATGTTGCCACTCCAGTAGTGCATCGCTTTAAGGTCCTTGCTTGCGGCGTCGCTAGGTTCGGGTCTCTTCTTTCCCTAAAATATATTGCTCCAATTGGCAACATGTTAGATGGCGGGCATGTTCTTTACAAATAAACTGATCTTTGTCATGAACTGTTGCATATGACATGAATAGTTGATTCTCCTCAATTCTTATTAATTTCGTGTTTTGTACCTGTGATTCTAAATACTTTTGTAAACTTAGACTAAGTGGACATTGAAAAAAAAAAAAACCAGCGGAGTTTCTTGTACAGTTCTTCTTCACTGGGATTAAAAACTTTGGATTTGGGTACAAAAAAACCCGCGTGCAGTGTACTGTTTACGGATGATGAATAAATAACAATAAAAATAAACAGTAAGGCTACAGTAAAAAAATATAATATCTATAATTTTTAGGGTTCCGTACCCAAAGGGTGCCAACGGAACCCTATTACTACGCCTCCGCTGTCCGCCCGTCTGTCACAGGGCTGTATCTCATGAACTGTCATAGCTAGGCAGCTGAATTTTTTACAGAGTGTGTATTTATTTTGCCGCTATAACAACAAATAGGTTAAATGAAAAAAGAATAAAAATTTAAGGGGGCTCCTATACAAAAAAAACGTGATTTTTTGTGTTAAATCTTGTATGATGTACGGAACCCTTCGTGTGCGAGTCTGACTCGCACTTGGCTGGTTTTTTTTAGATTGAAAATTGAAAAAGAAAAAATATTTTTGATTTCGGGCTTTCTAATCATCACCTTACTAGTATTCTATACACATTCGTAGACACTCTACATCCGAGATGCTTACGGTGGTGTGTGCTGCCATCTTGAGGAAGCCCACTACTATGGTGTTGTTAGGCTCTAGAAATAGCTAGATGACAACTCTAGATTGAAGCTAGCAAATTGTTCTGTCTGCTTGATAAAATTTGAGAATATTCTTATTTAATTACATACATACATAGCAACAGTAATTCGGTTGACAAATTATTTAATATCAATGAAAGGTCAATAACACTCCGCTCGGGCAAGTGCATCATGCACACATAAGGGTTCAGTGTTGTGATTCTAGATCAAAACACTTTTGTAACAGCGAAGGATGATAAGCATATAATAATAATGACAAATGATCTTCACACGGTCCCAAATTCCTTCGAAAATGCAGTTTGATGAGCGAATAGCATGCTACAATATATAATGTTAACCACCTGACTAAGAATTCACAGCACAAATATAATACAGAAAATAAAAAAATAACTGATGAGTACGGTTGTATATAAAATTGCAGGCAGACCTCTGTTCAACGGTGAGCCCGGCGCAATCGGCGTGCGCGGAGCTCAAGGAGATGATGCCCTGGTTATACTCCACGCACGCGTCCAGGCACATCTTCTGCGATGTTGCTAGCTCTATCTCTTTCTGTTGCAACATCTGACCACACACAACACACAGTCAAAGTTTGTTATTGAGTTATTTTCGGAATCATTGAAATTGAATATGTCAAAAAAAAAACCTTCTACGTAGCATTTTAACAAATAAAAATAAAAGATTTGAAAATAGAATTGTCAACTCAACGTGAAGAATGTTAATCTCTTTCGGATAATGTCATCGCTGTCATTTAATTTTGTGGCATTGCACTCTAATTACAAAAATGTGAAAGGGACGAAACTAGAGTGCCTCATGTGAGAAGGTTTCTACGAGTAGCTGTCATTCCATGTATATGAAAGTGTACCGGTGATGCTCATGTGACTAAAACATTGGCGAATGTGAATTTCAAGATGGAACCCACTGATCTGGACTGTATAGTAATATCTGTTTTAACAAGGGACCCCGAGCTGACACGTTTTAAAGATTGCACCCATCACAAGGCTGCTTTACAAATGCAACCCTAGAGGTAATGAATAAGCTACTGATGTAGTGATAGGATATTTTTTCTTCGACCCGATTTGTACATAAGTAAGCAAGCCCACCTGTCTCGCGTTATTGTAAATCTGTGGTTACAACACAGATAGCATTGTGTAGCTCACCCGTGAGACCTGCTGCACGAGTTGATTCTTGGAGTCGATGACCCGGTTAGTATAGTCTACGTTGTCTAAGAGCGTCGCCCGCTCCGCCGTGGACAGCGCCTGCGCCGCCACCTCTTGCCGGAGCTGCTCCAGCTCCAACCTGACACAACCTGACTACACTCCTCCGTACTGCTACACTACGGTCCGTAAAATATACTAAAAGTATTTTTCCCTCACCCTAAGGCCGGGTGCAAAACGTACAATGCACAAATTTATCATAATAATAATAACAATATGTAAGTGGTGTTCATGGAGTAAGTTGCTTTGTTTTCTAAGATAGTGCGATTGTAGACTTTATACTCAGACGACTATATTATAATTGGTTTGCGACAGATTGTAATATAAAAGGGAGATAAAAAAAATATATATATTATAATCAAACTAAATTGACGACTTTTAGAAATCTTTTCTGTATGTATGTATTCATATATGTATGTATATTCCTCCATAACTCTTTAACCAATAATACGAATTAGATGAAACTTAGTACACATACATTTAACTACCCGAGACACTGGATAGGCTAAATATAATTCAGTTTCGCTTACGCAAAGATGTGGCTGTCATACAAACTGGAATGCTCCGTGTAGGACGGTGGCTGAAGGGGGAGGGGCAGCGTGGCTGTTTTTATAAATATAACATGCGAACCACTCACCCGATTTATATGCGTATTTTATCAACGTATAGCATCTCTGGGAGCAGTCGAGTTTGGGATGAGTTACTGTTTTCGATGTTGAGGCTGGCTGTGACTTTCAAAGTTCTAAACGGGAATGATTGGATGTTTCTCATGAAATCATGCCATATCGGCTCATATGATCTTGATTAAATTTGGTAGATGGATACTTTGTCCTGGACCAGCCTTTTGGACCAGCCCTTGGGGCTAGTTTTTATCGATGAAATAATTCAGCCCGACATTAACCCGAGCGGAGCCGGGTACCGCAGCTAGTACACCATAAAATTAGAAATAAGTAGGCATCAAGACTAAAACAGCGATGCAAGAAGATTGAGTGTGGCTTCACGTAAGAGGTTTGGCAGCATAGTAATGTAGTAGTGACAGGCTAGAGAGATGATTACATTTAGCATAAGTATATGTGTAGGTTACCTATCCCCCTCCCACCACGTCATTACATTCGCTAAATTAAGATAATGTATCACACTCACTCGTCTCTCTCCCTCTCCGCCTGCACCTGTCGCACGGAATCGATCAGAGTAGTCTGCTGCCCACACGTAGCATTCATGCGTCCGCCGTCCTGCACATAACCTTCCAATTACACAGCTAGCTCAAGGGACGGTGCACCAGCGTACTTGAGAGGCCTTCTATTATAACACAATCCAACCCCACAATGCACAAGTACTACAAGTTACTGACTAACCTGCTCAAAATCTACACTTCGAACAAAAAACAGTTCTTATGTCTTTTTTTTAGGGTTCCGTACCAAAAGGGTGCCAACGGAACCCATTACTAAGCCTCCGCTGTCCGTCCGTCCTTCCGTCCGTCTGTCACAGGGCTGTATCTCATGAACCGTAATAGGTAGGCAGCTGAAATTTTCACCGATTGTGTATTTATTTTGCCGCTATAACAACAAATAGGTAAGATTTCAAAATAATTAAAATTAAAGGTGGCCCCCATACAAAAAACGTGATTTTTTTTTGTTTAATCTTGTACGATGGTTAGGAAACCTTCGTGTGCGATTCCGACTCGCAATTGGCCAGTTTTTTTAAAGTCATTAGACTATGAAATATTGTATGGATTATAACTAAAATAGAAGAAGGTAAGAAGAGAAGGTATTGAACAAACAGTTTTCCACTCAAAGCATAGATATTGAGAAGGATAGTCTAAAAACAGTAAAGTTTTAAACAATATGTAAAAAATCTGAAGTTACGATGGAATTGCGTTGCATGGCGGCGGTTGTAACTAAAGCACCTTTAAGGGCACCATTAAGTACTCTTTAATGAGAGCCTCAACCTCAAGCCGCCCCGTTGTTCAATGTAGATGAGCGTGGCCGCAATCTATTCTTATGAGATATGGTGGGCAGTCTGGTCGGACCAAACTGCCCAGGTCGGATAAAGCGGGTGTCGGATAAAGCGGGTGTCGGATAAACCGGTGTTGGTGTATCCGGGTTCTACTGTATAAATAATTTTTTTTTTATTTTTTTTTTGTTATTTTTGGCTATCTGCAATCAGTGCACACTATAAGCAGATTTTTTGAGTGCTTTGAAGACTTGAATGAGATAGTGGCTCCCTTTGGATGGCTATCTCTTATGAGTGGTCTGTAAGTATAGGCATCTTATGTTCTCTTGTCTAGGTTAGCAATAACATGCCGCTTCAATCTTCTGACATTATCTGTAGTACCTGTAAGAGCTACAGCCAGCTTGTTGACATGAACCGTTAGTCGTTTAGAGTAGCGTTTGGAGGCATTATTTATTTCCTCTTTTATTGTGGGCATTTGCAGGTATTCGTGCGTTTCTGATGTTTTCACGAACCATGGGGCGTTTGTGATTGTGCGGAACACATTATTCTGAAAGCGTTGTAGGATTTCCAGGTTCGAATTGCTGGCTGTTCCCCAGAGCTCTATTCCGTATGTCCATACTGGCTTCAGGATAGATTTGTAGATCAGTAGTTTGTTGTTTAATGAGAGTCTAGTGTGCCTTCCCAGCAACCATAGAAGGGATCTGAAGCGAGAGTTTAATTCGTCTCGTTTTTTCTGTATGTGGATACGCCATGTCTGTCGCCTGTCAAGGTGTATACCTAGGTATCTAGCTGAATCGCAGTGTGGTAACGTTTCGTTGCCTAACTTGACAGGAGGGCAGTTTCCATTTCTCAGTGAGAAGGTAACGTGGGTAGATTTGGATGCACTCGCTTTCATTCTCCATTTCTGCATCCACTCATTTGTACGGTTCAAATGTGTCTGTAGTTTTTCTGAAGCTGCATCAGGATTTGAGTCAGTACTTAATGCTGCGGTGTCATCTGCAAACGTAGCAGAGATGATGTTGGGGCTATTTGGTAGATCTGCAGTAAATAGTACATACAATACTGGACCCAGGACTGATCCTTGTGGGACACCAGCACTTATTTCATGGAATTCTGACCGACTCTCGTTGATAATAACTTGAAATATTCTGCCTTCTAAGTACGACTCCAGCAGGGTATAAAAGTTGTGTGGGAGATTTTTCTTCAGTTTGTATAGGAGGCCTTTGTGCCATACCCTATCGAACGCCTGCTGGATGTCTAAGAAGGCTGCTGAGCAGTACTGGCGGCGTTCTAGGGACTGTCTTATTTCATGAGTAACCCTGTGGACTTGCTCAATGGTAGAATGTTTGCTTCTAAACCCAAACTGGTGGTCTGGTATCAGTGAGGATTCAGCTATTACCATGTTCATGCGGGTAAGAAACAGTTTTTCGAACAATTTTGAAATGACTGGTAGGAGGCTTATAGGCCGATATGAGGAGACAAGAAAATGATCATTTCCCGGTTTAGGTACCATAATTATTTGAGAGACCTTCCATACATAGGGATAGTAAGAGGTTCTCAGAATAGCATTGAATAGAGATGTTAGGAATACAACACCTTTCCTTGGCAACTGTCTCAATACCTCTGCAGTTATTTGGTCAAATCCCGGAGCTTTCTTCAGGTCAAGAGATCTGACAGTTGTCCATATTTCATGCGGGGAGAAGCTTTTGATTGGGGGGCTCAACTGCAAATCACTTTCAAGGTATTCATCTATTTTCCTTTGCCAATGATCGTCGATAGCATCATTTGGAGTAAATACTTCTTGAAGGAACCGCCCAAATGCCTTAGATTTTTCCGTGTCAGTCTTTGCCCACAAGCCATCGGTAAGCTTCAAGGGATATTGTAAGTATTGAGGTTTCGTTGTGCTTTTAACTGCATTCCATAGCGAGTATTCTCTATTTCCCTTTACTGACTAAATAATTAAAAATAATTATTTTAAATTCATTGTTGGTCTATCTCTATTTTAAATATAAAAGATAAACCGGTGTTGGTTTATCCGGGTTCTACTGTATAAATAATTAAAAATAATTATTTTAAATTCATTGTTGGTCTATCGCTATTTTCAAGATTGATTTTTTTTTTGTTTTTTTTATTCAAAGTGTTGATAGGACTTTAGCCGCATTGCGGTTATGCCAGTCCCATAGTAACTATTGTACACAGTTTTAAGGTCTCTCTAACCTCTTAAAGCTAAAGAGGCCTTAAAAAATGTATTAATGTTTTACAATTTTTAGATAGTGGTTGCGATAATGCATAATGAATTCCGAAAAAATAGTTGTATGCAGTTGATTATTTTAAAACATTGATTGAGGATAACGATAAGTCCTCGGCGCTCTCGTTTATCAAATTCGTCAAATATGATCAAACATACCTGTATGCGGCGCGCCCGCTGCTCGCGGAGCGCCTCTCCCATGTGGTTAAGGGCTTCGACCCGCTGCTGTTCGTCGGCGCGCGCCGCCTGCTCGCTAGGGTCCTCCAGCTCGAGCCGGTAACCTGCAGGGGCCAAGGTGGACATGGGTACAAGGTCGAGTGACTCGGGTTGGAACTGCAATACGCCCATGTATCGTTGGAGTGCAGGAGTGTGGCTGACCAAGCAGCGGGATCGCTTCCAGAAGAATGCAGGAATAAAAAAAAAATTGGTGTTCTGCAAAGAGTGGGGGCTATGAGGAAATGGGCCTCACGTAGTGTTCAAAATGGCCTCTCAAGAATATAATTAAAGCAGAAAACATTAGTCCTACTAAATAATGTTATTGATTTTACTTCAGTATACCTTCAGTCTTCTTCAGTTTAATTGTTTAAATGCCTACTGCTCCGTCCATGTTAAAAGCCGATGAAAAATAGAAAGTTTTCCCCTGACTTCTTTCAAATGTAACCCCACTGCTCACCCCTTAGGTAATTTAGCATAATAAAAGTAGCCTATAACCAAAGGGAAGTATGAATCTATGAGTAGATACAAACTATCAAAATCAGATAAGTTATGATTCAATAAATGACATTGCAGACAGATGCAATGTCATTTATTGAATTTTATGAAGAATAGAGTTAGTGAAGTCAAATGGATGCAGAGTGTCCGAGAGTGTCAAAATCCAGCATTAATATAACTAGTAGTGTAATTATTTTTTATATTGAAAAGTTGTTTTCTGTGAAGATGCATAGAAATAAAAAAGCTATGCCTCACTTCACAATTAAATCACATTTAAGAAATGTGATTTTTTTAAAATAAAAAAAACACATAAAACCAAACAAAATAAATATTTTGTGTTCTGGTTTGCAAACATTCAGTTTGTCACATTTCCAAGCAATGTAAAAAAAATCGAAATAGTTCCTTGAATTTAACAGCAATGTGACACCCGGCAAAACCGTACAATATGGAGTTAAGACGCGTGGAGTGAAAAGCTGGACCTGTATATTCAGGAGGGTCACACTATACTCAAAAGGAGCACTAATAAATAGCAGATATCTTTTAAATGTGAGTGAAATGGATAGGAACCATATTTTTTCTGATGTATAGACAAAATATCGAAAGCACATATCTAAATCAGAAAAGAAAGAGGATTGCGTCGAACTCAGGTAAATGTTCCTTAATATTCTACACTTACACATTGCCAAATTACTGTTTTAAGGTGGCCCAACCCGGCGGCCTCAACTCATTTGCGGGCACGGTACAAAACCGTGCTGTTGCGCTCTGGGACCTTCTCTGTTTCTAAGAATAAGACAGGCTCCGTGATGAGGAAGATGCAACATGTCCACAAAAAAGACAATGTGCATAGTGTATAATTTGGTAAGATTTACGAAAATTTTAATTTCAAAGGACTTATAGCTAAAAGTAAACCACGACCGCTGTAGTCAAAAATCTAACAAAAACCAAATAGATTATAAATCTTGATTAAATAAGCTACGTCTGATGACTAATCTTTTTAAGATATTATTACTTAATCATTGCGTAATCTACCTCCAAAGTTATTGTATAAAACGCGCGAAAAATCCGAACTTTCGGACGTTATAACTTGGAAACCAAACACAATTTTACAATGCCAATGGTCATCAGACATCTAGTTCAATTAAATAAAGCTATTTTGAGCAAAATTTTGGATCTCTGACAAGAAATATAGGCGTGATCTTCTTTCCCCTTTTGTATGGGGAGATGAGCGGGTTGGGCCACCTTAACGATCACATTTACCAACAAGTAAAGTTGAGTTTGTTTTAATCTACCTTCAATGGTCTCCTTGAGACGGGCGATGACCTCATCATCGTTGCCAAGCAGCCGCCGCAGACTCTGCAGGTATTCTCCCACCAGTATACTGCAGTCCTGTGACTCTTGGTTGAACCTGAGGAAGACAGAGCCATTATTCAAAATGCAGGAGCGCAATATCAACAATGAAATCTTACAGATTTCTCAGATGATGATGATGAATCTTACAGATGAAGTAAAAAGCACACAAAAAGTCGTATGTTCGACAAACCCTACTGAGATGATACAAAGATTTAAACTGAATTTTATGGTGGTTCCGTGGCATACACAGGTTAGCTAACGGTGTGGTGATTGCAGGTAATAAAATTCCCACAATGTAACCTACGAAATAAGATCGAGAAACCATCCAAACCACTCGGCTACACCCCTTTTGGACAAAAACGACCACCATGTATGAAGGAACCCAGGTCGTACTTATGGGAAATACCTAAGGCCTCAATCACCCCTTACTCTGTGCCTCTACTGACACACCTCCTAAACTACGAATAGTGACAAGCCCGAAAAGATGTCCTCTTACCAATGCCAGCTCTCGAGCAGGAACTGACGGCGGAGGCAGCTCAGCTCATCCTTCTCGGTGTAGAGGGTGCCCTCGTCCACCGGGCTCTCCTGCACATTTAACCAACTTCAAGACTATTCCTGCATTGACTTGTGAATAAAAAATGGTAGTTTTACATGTGACTTTTTAAGAATTATGGGCTGATATTAGGAACTCTTTTTTTATGATAACAATAACGAAAAGAAATAGAGTCTGAGCACTTAGTCCGACTTCTCACCTTAAGG
Organism: Incurvaria masculella; assembly: GCA_946894095.1. Taxonomy (NCBI): domain Eukaryota; kingdom Metazoa; phylum Arthropoda; class Insecta; order Lepidoptera; family Incurvariidae; genus Incurvaria; species Incurvaria masculella. The sequence goes on along the minus strand of OX335641.1, from coordinate 10,534,209 downwards.
TGGCCCAACCCGGCGGCCTCAACTCATTTGCGAGCACGGTACAAAACCATGCTGTTGCGCTCTGGGACCTTCTCTCTTTCCAAGAATAAGACAGGCTCCGTGATGAGGAAGATGCAACATGTCCACAAAAAAGAAAATAAGCATAGTGTAAGATTTGGTAAGATTTACGAAAATTTTAATTTCAAAACGACTTAAAGCTAAAAGTAAACCACGACCGCTGTAGTCAAAAACTCTAACAAAAACCAAATAGATTATAAATCTTGATTAAATAAGCTATGTCTGATGACTAATCTTATTAAGATGTTCTTACTTTATCATTGCGTAATCCACCTCCAAAGTTATTGTATAAAACGCTCGAAAAATCCGAACTTTCGGACGTTATAACTTGGTTGGGCCAACCCGCTCATCTCCCCATACAAAAGGGGAAAGAAGATCACGCCTATATTTCTTGTCAGAGATCCAAAATTTTGCTCAAAATAGCTCTATTTGATTGAACTAGATGTCTGATGACCATTGGCATTGTAAAATTGTGTTTGGTTTCCAAGTTATAACGTCCGAAAGTTCGGATTTTTCGAGCGTTTTATACAATAACTTTGGAGGTGGATTACGCAATGATAAAGTAAGAACATCTTAATAAGATTAGTCATCAGACATAGCTTATTTAATCAAGATTTATAATCTATTTGGTTTTTGTTAGATTTTTGACTACAGCGGTCGTGGTTTACTTTTAGCTATAAGTCGTTTTGAAATTAAAATTTTCGTAAATCTTACCAAACCATACGCTATGCACATTGTCTTTTTTGTGGACATGTTGCATCTTTCTCATCACGGAGCCTTTCTTATTTTTTGAAACAGAGAAGGTCCCAGAGCGCAACAGCACGGTTTTGTACCAAGCCTGCGAATGAGTTAGGCCCGCCGGGTTGGGCCACCTTAACCGATCGACTAGCGTTCAATGTATGGAGAATGTGTAGACTGCTGAAGGATAAATTTTTTAATGAAAGTGCAGAATATTATTTAAGCAATGTCACATTTTTATCCTACTATAAACCTAGTTATGATTTATTGGAGGAGGAGAATGCTCGTAAATACTAGTTTACATTACTTTCTGTTTTGAGATTATCTAATGATTTTTTGTAAGATAACTAAAAAAATATGGATTAGGACAACATCCATGATGAAACTTCATATTTTGTCTCAGACAATGTGAGTCTTCAGTTGCAAGATGCAATGTATGCAAGCATACGCAGGACACTCACCACACGTCGCACGAGGTCAAGCAGGTAAGCAATGAGTGCGAGCGCCGAAGGGTACGTGTGCAGTGTGTTGACCGTCTTTAGCCAGGACTTGGAAACCACGCCCGGGTACAGCAAACGCTTCATCATGTGTGGCAACTGGCGTCCGCAAACACATTAAGACATGAGTATGTTTCACACATTGAGACGATGTTATTTATGTAATAACCCTACATATTTTTTTTATTTACTTTTCTTATCTTAAATGTATCATCTTGGTTAAACACAGTGGAATCGTAATCATCGGAGAGTGGTTATGACTGAAGCTGTGCTTGTTTCATTGATTTTAAAGCAATTTTTTCTACTAAGTCATGAGATATTCACTTAATCACAACTAAATATTTTACAACTGCAGAGTGGTGGCCTTCGGCAGTTGGCATGGTAAAATAATTTATTGAATATTGAATATACAATATTTTATATTTTCATATACAACATAAGACACTGCCCATGACAGTGAAATAAAGCAATATGAATTTGTCGACATTCTGTTCATCATTGAACTTTCAACATTCAACTTTCCATGTTTTTAGCTACAAGATTGGTAGAGAGAGCAAGGTTGAGAGAGGAACTGGGTATTCTCTGTATCCTAGCCCGCAGGCTAGCTGACGAGGCTCGATGCGAGCTAAAACGCCTACGCTAGCTAAGGAGAGGTGTGGCCACCCTTAGTCCTGATCTCTATTATAACCATACTCTACTACGACTGGATCCGAATATATTCGGTGAAGCAATTGTAAGCCGAGTTCCTTCCCCTTAACATGCTTAAAATGCTGCGACAGATTCATGATTGTCCGTAGATTACCGCTGCTCGCTCGTAGTTCGAGACGTTGAAAAGGTTCGGTATCACACTAATTACACTTTAAGGGTATTTGACTGCAGTGTTTTTTAGTGCGTATCGGAAAACCAAGAAACCCCATTATTAAAACTACCCCAGACGAAGGACAATACCAACTCTTCTCATGATCTTACAACATAACCTAACCTAATGTAACCTTACCTTGGTGACGTAGTTTGTAGAGTCGACCCGCATCTTGTCGTGCAGGCGCTCGAGCAGCGCCGTCACTATATCCACGAAGCGCGTGATGGTGAGAGGCCGCATGAGCGCCACACCACCCGCGTTTGCCGCTCCGCGCTGCTCCAGCTCTTCGTTGATGCGCGTCGAAGCAGCCTTTTGCCACTTAGTGTTCGCTATCTGCCTGCAGATGCGACAAGTCACAATTGGTGTAGAAAGAGGGTATATTTAGGGTTCAGTAGCCAAATCGCAGACACCGTCTGTCTGTGAGCTGTCCAAATGTCAAATGCCCTTTTACTCGGAGACTATTTTAGATCAAATTTGCAAGGAAGTTGGTTTTCTAAAATCGGCTATACAATCGTGTAGATAAATAAGGGAAGAAGATGTGGTGGCACTTCATACATGTAACTGAGGGGAAAAAAATGCCGTGGAAAATAAATAAAACATTAAGTTGGTTGAAGTGAAAACCACTTTCAACAAAAATTAGTTTGAATCAGATGTCATTTTTTTTATGGAATCTGACATGCATGGCTAATGTACCATAAAGATACCATCATGATTTTAGCCCAATATACTAGATTCCTGAAGGTGCCATGCCGAGACTTTCCTTAATCAGCACCGGTATACTGAACTGGATGGAAAACACGGACATTTTTTGATTGCTGCCTCAACCATAGTATCATCCAATGTAGTGGTACTACCCCGGGCGTGCTTAACCATACCACCTAGGTTCCGAACGATGGAACCCTTGTATTCGGAACGAAATGCACTTATACAATTCAGAAAAAGAAATAAAATGGAAAGAATTTGAACCCATAATAGCATGAAAGGCAAGTCCTCTTTTATAATATGAACTGTTAGTGGAATACGGGATATTTTCAGTCACATCCTTCCCGATTCCAGAACCCTTTAACTGGCGTGTCCAACATGCACTTTTATTTCTAATTTAAGCATTTTTCTTCTTAATAGTGTCTGATTGGATTTGGATTAAATGATTCTGACATTTTTTTTTTCAATATACGGAGCTGAGGCTTAAAAATATTTATTTGAATGCAAATATTTTCAACATTAAGTATATAACACAACATTTTTGGTATTTTAAATGGTGTTTATGTATTTCTGATAGACTTTTTTTAAAAAAAAGTAGTTCCCGCGTACAATCGCGTATCTGTCCCTATGTCAGGGTTTTTCTATAACCTTGCACCAATCAATTCAATAAATGCACATATAGTGAGGTTTATAAAATAAAAGTAAACAAAAATAAACCTTTCTTACCTCTTATCTTTAGCAGTAAGAAATGCCAATGCCCGCTCAAATGAATTTTGCCAGCTACGACCCGAGCGGTCAGTCGATGGAGTTCTCTGAAAGTTCATAATTCTTTAGCCCACAAGGGTTTTATTGCATTTACGCAGCAACAGTACGTCTAATTACTCCAAAACATTCACATGATCTATGGATCGGCGGAAGAAACCCAGTTGCATTTTGTTTATTTTTATTTAGTTGTGAAAAATTCTATAGTTACAGTTAAAGAAAAGCCCTGCTGAGTTTCTTTGCATTTTTCTCTTTGGATAATGTAATAAAAGCAAATGATTTAATTAAAAAATAACTAATATTATATACAATGGTATATAATTACTATAGGAGTGGTGGTGGCGCGTGGGAAGCCCTTAGGCTTGTTGAGTGGAGTCATCTGGTGCCAGGCCTCACTCTGGTGAGAGCGAGATCTCTGCAAATAATGCATCGGTAAATGGTTAAGCTATGACCTTAGGTCATTAGATATGACCGCAAGCAGGTGTTATTTGTTAAAACGGTAATTATGAGGAAACAATATAATTTTATGGACTCAGGATTGAAAAAAAACTAGATGTTGTCGTAGAGACATGGACATTAAGAGTCCAAGTCCATTGGGACATAGGTATTACTTTTAAACAACATAAATGACAACAGGCACAGACATAAATGAAAATTTACGGCTGTATTAAAGACAACAACATGTCATTTTGCAATTCATGTTATTGCTCTTGTAATGCAATGCTTGTATGAAACTGGACATGGATGGATACCACACCGAGCGTCATAACATTAGCTTAACACACAACATGGGAACCCTGGTCACGTCTGGACTTTTCTCATATGACACAGCTAATTCAAACATCTTCCATGCAATGCGATGGTACTAACCTGCGAGGGATTTAACATCGGCACGTAGCCTAGTGGCGCGGGGACTGGCCTAGCGTACCAGAGGCCCGGGTTCAATACCAACTTGCACCACTGTCTTTCTCTTTCAGAGTTTGATAAGTGCATTTCGTCACGAATGGTCGAAGCGGCAATGAAAAATTGTCCGTGTTTTCCATCCAGTTCAATGTAGCCGTGCTCATAAAGGGAAGGTCCTGGCATGGCACCTAATTCCTTCGGGAATGTGGTGTATTGGGCTAATATCATAACGGTAGTTGTGTGGTATTAGCCATCCATGTCAGGTCGCATAAAAAAAAAAAAATATACCACCTACATACAACCACGAACAACAAATCCTCTTACAAATCCATGGGAAGTAATACAGTGGGATTACTTGTACTCTTTTTTTTTAAGTGCCGGAGCCGACACAGCAGGGTCTACCAACATACGAGGCTATCCATGTCTAGTTCATTAATCAAACGCAGAACCTGAAACAAGGCCCGTCGTAACGGTAAAGTGGTGACAGACCTAGAACACAATCACAACCCAATGTTGTTTAACCCTGACCAACTCTGAGGCGACGCGCTGCTGGTGTACCGAGGATGACTTTTTCCACCACCTACTTAAATATATTTTTTTAACATGGTAATTCCAATTACTTCCTGATATGTAAAATCCGATCAACATTTTTCTGGGATGTGCTCAGGTAAAAAATATTGATATAATTTATTTTGCACATAAAAGGATGTTCTATAACATGGGCATGCAAGAATGATACGTGTACTGAATATTAAAATAAAAATTTAACAAAGCAAAATAACCGACTTCAAAGAAAAAGCACTAAAAAGTAAAATATAATTGCCATTTTTGTAGTTACGATTTTTGTTGTTTTTTGAGTCGGCGTCAGCCGGGCACGCGCTGCGCCAATCAAGAGAACCTTGGCTACCTTGGCTGATACTTTTTAGTGCTTTTTCTTTGAAGTCGGTTATTTTTTTTTTGTTAATTTATTTTTTATTTGTTTATTTTTAGTGAATCTGAAGTACACTTATTAATTTGTACACGTCCTTTCCAATAAAAAAAGAATCACCAAAATCGGTTGGCGTTATATTGAGTTATTCGTCCATTTGTCGCGCACATCTTAATACAAATGTAAGACTTATATGATTTTCTCATGGATATCATTGTCAGAACGTAACCAAATTGAAATGGGACCACTTGGGAAGCACTAGCTTTCATTTAAAAAAATAATCATCCAAATCGGTTCACCCAGGCAAAAGTTATGAGGTAACAAACATAAAAAAAAAAACATACAGACGAATTGATAACCTCCTCCTTTTTTTGAAGTCGGTTAAAAACCAAATTCTACTTATATCTTCCACAAGTTAAACAGTAGTTTTTAAAAGTTTTCATTTAAAATTCACAAAATAAATTAAGCCTGTTCTTCGCAGTGTGAGAGAGGAGCACAGACCTGAGGAGGGGGCAGCTTGACGGAACAGGGCTCGCGGCTGGGACGCCCGGCCCCGACAGTGGCGCGGGGTCGCTCCAAGCTGGTACTCCGTGGGCGTGCACCTCCGCGCCATCCTGTCTCCGATAGCCGTTCGGTCGAGCCCTGACGGCTTAGCTTTGGCTTGGGGATAAAAGACATCTTTCCGTCTGGCCTGAAAAAATAATGAGCTCATGATTACGGCAACGGGGCAGATAATATAGAGTGAATCGCATGAATGTAGCGTTTTCCAGCAACGCACTTTTCCTTATTCTCTGTTCTGTAGACTTTTATTCGTTTGGCACGGTGTCTAAAACTATTAACTTTAGGCGTTATTATTTTCATATTAGATCTGCATTGAAATTCCTGTTCCGCGGACTCCTATCGTGAGTAATGGCAGTGAGTTGCAAAGCAATTGGAGGTTTTTCACAAACAATATTTGCAATACATACGATAATGTAGAATAATTTAAGTGCAGGTTGTATTGGGAATCTCACCGAGACTTGCGCTGCGACGTAGGAGCCGGGGTCACAGACGTGAATCTATTCATTGTGATATTCTAGTGCAGCAAGACATCTACAAACATCTACGTAAAGCGCGGTATAACTAGATTTAGGAACAATAAGTACATAAACAACGCGATTCTGAAAAAACGCTCGAATAAAACCGTTGCATACAAAACAAAACGAAGGTGCCCTGCATCTACATCGCCAATATCTCCGTTGCCAGGCTTCTTTGCCAATACGTGCATCGCCAATATCTACATCGCCGGCGACGCATATGCTGTCCGGCCGCAGATCCGTCGCCAACGACCGGAGTCGCAGATGTGTCGCCAAAGTGGGTACGGTGATATGTAAATTAGGTTGGGATAAGTAAGGTTAGGTTATGTTATTTAGGTTAGTTATTTAACCTAACCTAACATAACCAAACCTAATCCAACCTAACCTAATCTAATCAAACCTAACCTAACCTAACCTAACCAAACCAAACCAAACCTAACCTATTCTCCAAACCTAACCTTACCTAACTAACATAACCTAACTTACATATACCCAAACTACACCCACTTTGGCGACGCACCTCCGACGGATCTGTGGTCAGACCGCAGATGCGTCGCTGGCGATGGAGATATTGGTGATGCATATGTTGGCGATGCAGATATTGGCGATGGACACATGGACTACCTGTGTAAATTACTGTCAAATTTAGTACGCGGACTAGCACCGGACTAACTATATGTTCTATTTAGTCTGGCGATAATCTCTTATTAAAGTTAATCCGCCCACGATCTGTAAATGATTTTCTGTGATGATTTCTAATTTTCAATGAATGGGTTTTGTACAATTTTTGTGGGTTATTTATTTCTCGCTCATTTCACCCGTGCCGTGTTTGAAGACAAGCCAACCATAACGCTAAATAAGGATAATCTGTGAAAGTGGATCCATCGATGCCTCTATTATAGCAAAATCTTGAAATGGCGGGCACGTATTACTTCGTGATTGTGGGCCACCTCGATAACCCACTCTTCGAAATAGATTTTATTCCACCCACCAAGGAAGTAAAGGTATGTATCCCATGAAGTATGCATCGCTTTTTATATTCTGAGCTGTACCGAATTTTAGGAGAAATTTACAAACTTTTTTCATTGTAGTTATGGTGTTCTTGAGTATTGGAATAACAGTTTTTCTTTTCAGGACTGGACATGGGTTGAAATAAATAAACCAAACCTCTTTTCATCCAAAGCATCCAGTAGGTGTAGGAGACCTACAGTTATACATGGATTCTGAACCATGGAACAGCTCGCATTCATTAAGAAATGCACGTATCCAAATCAGAAAGAGAAAAAGTTGTGCTTGAATGGGGCGGGGATTTTAACCCAGGCCTCTGGAATGGAAGCAGGTCAACAAGCAAAAAAAGTTTACAAAACTCTTGGGTTGTGTCCCCAATCTAAAGAAACATCACTCTATTGTGAGCATACCTCTATGTGCACATACCTACTACTTATTAGCAAAATTCATGGATTTTTTACTGGTATCACATACAGCTTAAAGTCGCTCGTTGCAGATATTTATGCCAGCTTGATATTGATCCACAACCATTTTAATGTAAGTGAAGGGATCTGCAATTAAAGCTAAGTTCATGCCTATACAACTTGCCTGCAATCAATTTTTGTTTCCCCTAGGAAAATGTTTCTTGTTATTGAAAACAATAAAAATAATTCCTTGCACCTTTTCCAGAAAGAAGACAACAGACATCTCAATCAGTTCATAGCACATGCTGCGCTGGATCTAGTCGATGAACATATGTGGAAAGTGACCAACATGTACCTCAAGTCTGTTGACAAATTCAACCAATGGTTCGTTTCTGCGTTTGTCACTGCCAGCCAAATGCGTTTCATCATGGTACACGATCAGCGAAACGAAGATGGAATAAAAAATTTCTTCTTAGATGTTTACGATGCTTTCATAAAGCATTCATTGAACCCATTCTACAAGGAAAATACAACGATAAAATCACCTGCTTTTGAGAAAAGGGTTCAGTTGTTTGGAAAAAAACATTTAACATGATAGTAGGAAATTATATTGTAATAAAACTGGTTATCTGATTGAATTATCAGTATTTACTATAACAATTATCAATCTCACTCCTTTGGGGGCGTCCATTAATTACTTGGCGTTTAGGGGGTGGGGTCTTAGAAAATGACACAATATTTATTTTTCTCCAAGAAACAGCATGTATGGTTATGGCATAAAAGGCAACAATGTAGAATAAATGCAGCAGAAATGCGTTCATTGAGGAAAGTATGTAAGTTAATTTAATGGACAAATTTTGAAATGACTGGCCAGTGTCCATTGCAGACGGATTAAGAATTAGGGTTGGAGTCAAGCCAAATCTCCGACATCTCACCAAGGTGGGAGGGGGGATCGAAAAACCGCCAAAAACGCCTCACATATTTAATGGACACCCTCTCTTTTGTAAATATTTATTAGGGAACCTATGATTGGCTGATGATATTTGTTCTTTTAGACTTGAACCAAACAATCATTACTTTTAAAAACCGGCCAAGTGCGAGTCGGACTCGCACACCAAGGGTTCCGTACCATCGCACAAGATTTACAAATAAACAGGTTTTTTGTATTGGACCCCCTTTAATTATATTTATTTTATAATGTTACCTATTTGTTGTTATAGCGGCAAAATAAATACATAATCTGTGAAAATTTCAGCTTTGTACCTGTTACGGTTCATGAGATACAGCCCTGTGACAGACAGACGGACGGACGGACGGACAGCGGAGGCTTAGTAATAGGGTTCCGTTTTCACCCTTTGGGTACGGATCCAAATGCACACTGCATATATAAAGCACTAGCAGCCCGTCCCGGCTTTGCACGGGCATAATATAATTTAAAAAATATTATTTTGACACAATGATACACAAATAAACCCTTATTACGTAGAGTTCCTAAAAAAAGAGCAACATTGAAATATTTGAAATAAAAATAACAAATTTTGTGAATATTTTTTTTTTGTATTTCTTACTTTTATGTATTTTTCATACTATTAATTATTGTAAAAAGGTCATAACAACAAAACAAAAGCCATTAAATAAATAATTTATTGAGTTAAAGCCAGGGAGTTAAACACTATTTGATGTTGTTTTATTTTTCACTAAATAATTAGCTTAACTGTTATTATGATACTTTTTAGATTACCGCGGTCGTTAGACATGTTTGAAAAATGTTATGTCTTTGGAGAATGTATCTTCCTGCCGCGTGATAAACCCTAACATTTTTCAAACATGTTTAACTGTTATTAGCTACCTACAACTACTACTATAACCTTCAACTAAAAAGTATTTAATCGAAAATCATAAAAACTATTTAAGTCACTTATTTATTAGGATAACTAAATGCGACCTTCTGATGTCGCACTTCCTGCATTCCTTGCTTCAGCTCATAACAGTATGAACCTCATAGGTAAAATTCTATTTCCATCACTTGGTGTTTGTCAGGTTGACGGTTTGAATGAAGCAATCGAGAGATGGAAAGGTGTGTGTCCAGGAGTGGAATTGCCAGCGAGGGTAAAAACTCAATTCGGATGGGATAACCCGATTACCAAAATTTGTCACAAAAAGCTTTTAGAAGAAAGTTCAGAAATTGACCGGGCTCGCATTCTTGGTTCTTCAGAAACGGAATCTGGAGCATGGCTCAAATCGTTTCCTTCTCCAAATTTAGGAACTCTCCTAGACAAAACCAGTCTGAGAATAACGATAGGCCTACGTATAGGCGTCAAACTGTGTCAACCACACGTCTGCGTTTGCGGCACTAGTGTCGATGCTTTGGGACACCACGGACTATCGTGTCAAAGGAGCTCTGGTCGAATACCCCGTCACTGTGGTATTAATAATATTATTAAAAGATCTTTGGCCACAGTGAATATTCCGAGCCTCCTGGAGCCACCAGGAATTAGCCGCTCCGACGGAAAAAGACCAGATGGGCTAACTCTAGTACCGTGGTGTCGAGGCAAAGCACTGGTTTGGGACGCCACGTGTGTTGACACGTTGGCTCCTAGCCACGTTTTAGCATCCTCCAAGTCAGCCGGGGCCGCCGCTAATACTGCCGCAGCAAATAAAATTAGGAAATATGCGTCTGTGCGTGACCGCTTTGATTTCCTTGCGTTCGCTGTGGAAACGCTTGGCGCATGGTCATCGGATGCGAAAAGTTTTTCTGACTGCATTGGAAAACTGCTTATTGAGAAATCCGGTGACCATCGCGCTAAGACATTTTTCATACGGCGAATTAGCATGGAAATTCAAAGGGGAAACGCACAGAGCATTTTAGGTACTATGGGCAGCTCGGCGGGCATGGAGGAAATTTTCTATTTAGTTTAGGATAGTATTAGTTGTTAGTTTATTATAGTAAGTTGTTAGTTTAATTTTGTTTAGGGATTATGTTGTTTTTGTTCAAACCTTAATTAAACCAATATATCAGTAATAAATGTTACCTATACATGAATAAATGAATCAATGTACAACATATATTAATGGGTCTAGTTCTGAAAAGAACTTTTTGAATGTGTTTAGTTACCTACGGAACTAATTATCATCAAGCGACAAAATATTATCAAGCGACAATTTCTATTCCGCACACGGCTGCTGCGTAGGGAGCCGACTGATTCCCCTCCCGTACCTCTGAGTGACGCCTACAAACTCTAAAACGCATAGTTGGCCGAACGGAGTTTTTTCTAATTTTTAAACTCAATGAAATCTTTCGAATGAAATGTCCGAATCGAATAATTCAAAAAGTAATATAAAGGTATTGAAACAGTCTTAAATAATAATTTATTTATTTTGATAAGGATTTAGCTTCTACGTAGAAGCTCTGGCGGAAATGAAACTGCTGAATCTCTTGACTTCAATGTTTAATGTGTTAATAAAGAAGCTAATATAATAATAAATTAAAGAAAAAGTCCTCGTGAAGAAAAAGCTACCTTTTCTGTTCAAGGTGTCAGGCGAGTGACAGACTAAAATTAGCTCTATTTATGAAATTGACCTTTTTAACAATAATTATTAATCGCCAGGAATATCTGGCAACAATATCTAGGCACAAATATAGAGCCTTTTCTAGCGGCGGTATTTAAATTTTTATTTTAAAATAAATGCACACTTATTGTGACATAACTATAACAGTTAGATGTATGCTGTCGCGACATTTTTTGTAGATAATAATGTGTTCTATAAAATTGTATTACATCATTTTGTTCTATCGTGAATAGTTTTCGCAGCGCGCGCGATGTAAGGAACATTCTTGGTACTCATTTGTATTTTTTTTACATGAATGAACTTTAGTTTGTAAGCGTAATAAAGACATACGACATGTAAACGACTGCCGCAACGTAAAAAGAGTTACGTTTCAGCAGATGGTACATTCCTCTTTTTCCAAGAGATGGGTTTTTTATATTTATGAAAAAATCTATTAAGAGGAATCCTTAATAGTCCGGGGGGCAATACTCTCTGGGGCTGTGAGAAGTGAGTTTGATCCTTACGGAAAATATGCAGCATGTTATGGTGAAAATATGTGTCTTTGTTGGCAGGAGTGCATTGACGGAGAGGGGTGACATGTCGACGCTGCGATCCTTCTTGAATAAAATCTGTGTTTATGTATGTACTTTAACAATTAATGATTTTTCAGGTTTTTTTGTCAGCAAATCTTTAATTAGGCCTTAATAATAAATCCGTTCAAAATGACTTTTATTGTTAAATTCAAAGAAGTTTCAAAGTGCAATCTCGGCAAGTATGGACTTGGTAACTTTATGGAAATACTTTTTCAACAATCACGTTGTATCAAAAGATAACTTTTTTTAATATGTAACCCTCATTGTCATAATAATGGCTCTGTAAAATGAAGCGACGAGCATATTTTGATAGAGAAGAAGCATAACAAAAAATAAAAAAAGCAACAATGTTAACATTGCCTCTTAGTGAGCTAGTTTTACCAATTAACACGAAAAAAAACCAAAAAAGATTTGACGCTATGATAGGCGCCATTTTAAAATAATTGGGTAGGTCTTCCCCGTTAATGCCATAATACATACTATGTGAAAAGCTCGATAACTAATAAGATGGAAGATTTACATCTTCAACTGCGAAGCTATCGTTGGAAAAATCATCTGAAACAAAAACAGTTTTATGAAATTATTAGAAAAAAAGGGCTAAGGGGAGGAGGGGATTGAATGATTGAAATGATTTTTTAAAATGGGGAAGAAAACTGCTTATTTATCACGACAGGTGGAGTCTAAGCGAGCTCACTTAAAAGAATCTGTCAAAGCTGTCAGATACCATACAAAATCAAACAGAAAATATTTGATTTTTTTTTTAAACTGAATCTGTGTAAATGCTGTCTCTGTAAATTCGTTCAAAAATAAACTGGACAATCATGTAAAACATAAAAATATATATAATAAATAAATAAGTTTTGTGATATAGGCACATCAGCTTAAAGTTGCTAGCATATCAATAATAATAATCATCATAATAATAATTGAAATGATGACTCAATTTTCTCCATGTTATTCAGAAAATAAATTGTTCTTAATTATGCTAATCAAAAGAAGTCTTGGGAAAGAAAATATCACAAAAACATAACTTATAATATTTCTTTTCATACTTTGTGCTGGTCAATGACATTTAAACTTGTTTGAAGACAAACAAAAGCTCATTTCGTCTAAACCTTATTCTAACTGCACCATGGGGTTAATCTTTCATCTAAAAACTCGTAAATAAAACTTGACAGGAATAACAGTTTTATTCTTTTTAAGATGACGTCGCTCATGAGACATCTACAATAAGCTTTTAACTTTCTTCCCCATTGCATACCATGCTTTGAAATTGGTTGAAAAAAAATGCAACAATATCCGTGGGGATGTAAATGTCCCGCTGGTGTGCGGCATCTCTTACAGGTAAACTCACTAGCTAAGGACTACAGCAACATTTATAGTCCTTTTCATATTAATTTATAATGAGGCTGATTTGTTAACTCACCATTAAAGAAGTCATCCTGATACGAGTAGTTAAGCTCTGGTATGTCAATCTGCAGAAGAGGGTCTGGTGTGGGCGAACGTAGCTGTACCTCCCTTGTCGGTACCTCCACATCAAATGCAAACAGGCCATCGAACATATCATGGTCATCTGCAAGCATGAACATTGCATGAACTACAATCAGTATTGAAACACTGATCATGTGGGTATTCAGATAATCCATTATTATCACATGTAATGCATGTGCAGGGTTGAGCCTTGCAGTATATTCAGAAAATAGTTCTTTTTACAGGCTCTTTATTTAATAATTGTGTCCTTGCATCATGTTCGATTCTAGGTACATAAATTTCACATTACTTTAATTTAGCTAATTTGGTGTTGTAACCGTTAACCCTGATTCGGCCAAGAAATACATGGAAAAAAGAACCTTATTGCAAAGGGCAAAGATGTTTTGAAGTTTCCTCTGACAGAAAACATGCCTACGTGGATCCAAGCTTTGACAAAGAATAATGTTTGCATCTAGTTCTAGATAAAAAGGTTTTTAAAGTGCAGCAAACTTTACCCGATGTCCCATTTCTATGAAAAACTTCACATATAATTGCTATACTTACTATTTTTAATACATGGTTTGTGAAATTCTACTTCTATTTCAAAATCAGTGTATGGTGACATTTTCAAGTCTTGGACATCACTGTAAATCTTCATCGGCCGAATATTGGCATGATTGAAGCCTTTGCCGAACGGTGTGCCTGACTTCAGGGGGGTGCTTTGTAATGCAGCACCTTTATTGGCGAGAAAGCTTTTTTTGTCAGCTTTTTTCAGCGGTTCATTGGGTTTAATGGGAGCTGCGTAAGCCCCTGAAGTAAATACTTTACCAATGTTCTCTGAAAATAAGGGAAAGAGTAATAATATCTGAGTAATGTGATATGAACAAAGGATAAAAAGCCAGTACAGGTGCCGGGAGGTCCACGTGACACTTGCGCGTATGGAGTTTTTAGGGTTCCGTACCCAAAGGGTGCCAACGGAACCCTATTACTAAGCCTCCGATGTCCGTCCGTCCGTCTGTCACAGGGCTACATCTCATGAACCGTAATAGGTAGGCAGCTAAAAATTTCACAGAGTGTGTGTTTATTTTGCCGCTATAAGACCAAATAGGCAAATAAAAAAAAATACAAAAATGTGATTTTTTGTTTTTACGGAACCCTTCGTGTGCGAGTCCGACTCGTACTTGGCCAGTTTTTCCTAATTTTGCATTGTGCCGTACTAGATGTCTAAACTAGTTATCCATTGGTACCTGTAACTGCGGCCTCATCCTTTTTGGCCTGAAAGAACCTAAATTCCGATCATCAAAACTTTCTTCAAAGGTATGGGCAAGAAAGATAAGAATACTACATATTATGTAGATAACTAACATTAAGAATAATAGTGACCATTCAATAGCTGCATTTAAATTTAATTACCTCTGTCAAATAACAGACTTTTTCATTTAATTGATCGTTTTCAACTATTAGTAAAATAAAAGCACTTATGATGCATAGTGGAATGTGATATCACACAGTTATGTTTATGAATTGTTGAAAACGATCAATGAAATAAAGAAGTAAGATTTAAACTTATGAAGATATACACGATAAATATAAATTGACAAATGCATAACTTGCGTTGGAGCCGAACAGGAGTGCAGGAGATGCAGTAGAAGGTATGAGAGTGCGGGCAACGGAAACTGGATGGTTATCAGAACTACTCTTTGAGCACTAAAAGTAATATTCAGAGTAGGCGGAGCTACTATAATACGTGGCTTATGTCCGTAATAAATCGCATTTTGTATGGCTAGTCCGGTGATAGTCCGCGAATTAAATTTTGACAGTTCACTCTGAATATGACTGCTATGACAAGTCTGACTGAATATGACAAGTCACGCAATGGTAAATTATAGGTTTTTATCTTGGCAGCTTGAGGTTTACGTACGTAAAGCCCTAAGAATAAAGTAATGTAAAAAGTGGGCATAACTTTCTCAAGATCCATTCCCTGGAAAAATCTGAAGGGACTTACCGTTTCCAAGTTGCAGACGGCCGAGATTCTTTAATTTTTGTCTGCTCACCTCTGCTAAGGCATGTTCGCCGAAAATATCGAATAAGGACTCCATGAGCAACGAACGAACTGTGAGATCTCAATCGGAGGAATAAGTAATGACGGTAGGTATTTAACAAGAAATATTCGGACGAATTTGAATAAAAACCGTTAGTCCGTGGTCCGATTTGCTACGCGTTCCGTTTTGAACTGTAAACGATTAGGTCGCGGTCCGATTTGAACCATCCTTACCAAAAGCACGCTCAAAACTGGTCCGATTCGTGCTTAAAAGCCCTCAAAATGGCGTCCCATGAACGGTATGAAGTTAGCGCTGCGTCACGCAATACCGTACAGTCATTTCCTCTCAATTGTATACACTGGAAAGAGAAGGAATTCCTAAGTCCCTTTTTTTTAATTGGTGACTTCAGCATGACGGAAAGAGATGTCAAATTTGTCTCTATTTCCGGTGTATAGATTTCAGACGAAACGACTGTACACAATGCTCACGTTAGGGGGTAGGCAACTATCAATGTCACTCTTTGACGTTTCTAAAGCGTAGTCTTTTCATCTTGTTTTTTCTTTAACCGTTGAATGTTCCTCAGTCCCTCCGTCACATTGAAGTTTATTTACAACGTCGTAGTACTCGTTGTACAGGTTTTCGAGGGTGAAGAATTCAAATATGACGTCAGTTTTGTCATTAAATGTCACATGTCGAAAAACCAAATGGCCGTCAAATTAAAGATTATTTACATCGTCATGGTACACGTTTTCGGGGGTGGAGATTTCAAATATGCCGTCAGATTTGACGTCAATTGTTACATGTAGAAAAATAAAATGGCCGCCTCATTGAAGTTTATGTACATCCTCATGGTACTCGTTACTACCAAGACCAATATGTGTACCCTTTTTTTCTGCTTGGAAACTGCTACATTGAACTGGGTGGATTTTTCTTATTCCTTGGTGGATTATTAAAAAAATTGATGTTCGAGGGTAACATTACAAACAAACGAGATATTTTTTCAGATGTTTAAAAAAGGGCTCGCCATTTTCAGCTTTGGAATTATTGGGGTTCTACTCATGAAAGCGAAAGCGAGAGGTTTTCGTGTTCGCTTCTGTTAAACTCTATGGAGAAAAAATATAGCCATATTTTTTAATAGACTTTGACAGCAGCGAACACGAGAAATTCTTGTTTTCGCTTTTCTGAGCCGGTAGTCTCAGTTGTCACCTAAATTGGCGTTACAGCAAACCGATCGACTGGCGTTTTCAAATTTATGGAGAAATGAAAGAGCGCGCGCAGTGGGCGTTAAGCGCACTAACATTTGCGAGTCCGAGCTTGATTTGACAGCTTACTCAACGTTGCCGTAAATACGTCGACGCTGGGTCTTCTGCACGGTTTGTGTGCAGGTACGGGCCTGAGGGTATCCCCTATTACCCGGACTGCTTCTTGGCATGCTCTGCAGTGTCGGTCCTTGGTCAGTCGCTATGAGCTAGCGGCGGGCTGGGCATCATTTCCTCGAGCCATCGGGCAGGCGCTGCATACAACCACGTCATCTGGCCGAACGACGGGGAGTGCAGCAGCAGCTCTCGGGGCAGCGGGCGTCCTTCGGGCGGCCGTGCGTGCAGGAGGGCAAGATTGGTGAGGTGTGGATGTGGTGAAGAATCAGCGCGCTCAAACATGCGGCGCGCGAGCTTCACAATAAATTCCTCCACCGGTGGCATCTGCACGTCGTTGGCGATTACGTCATTTCTGCCGTAGCGCCCGGCCCCCACTATCATGCGGAGGGTGACGTTTTGCTGGACCTGGATTCTCTTCCTCTGAGTGGCTGAACTTAGCACATACCATGCTGGGGCTGCATATGTGAGTCGCGAGCGGACGTACGTTTTGTAGATCCTTAGCTTCGCTCGCAACGGCAGTCTTGATGAAATGACCGGTCTCAGGAGAGCGCGTGCCGCCTTGGCTTGTCGGATGACATGATCCACCATAGGCGTCATGCGTAGTGACCGGTCGATGGTACAGCCGAGGTACCGTACTGAGGATTGCCACTCTACGTCCTGACCTCGGAGCTGCAGGTTGCGTGGGTGTGTGCGCTGTTGGCCAGTTACGATGGCGGCCGTTTACCGACGTTAACGGCCATCCTCCATTTGTCCAGCTACTCAGGAGCAGATCCAGTAACCGCTGCATTTTTGAGGCTGCTATATCTGCCGGGCGCGATGAGGCGAAATACGCGCTGTCGTTCGCAAACGGCGCGAGCGTCACGTCCTGTTCCCACTCCTGTAGATGCCCTAACAGGGTGGGAATATCATTAGTGTAGGCCGCAAAGAGGAGCGGCGAAAGGCAGCTGCCCTGTGGCACGCCTGCCATGATCGGCCGCGTGGGTGAGTCATGTCCCTCCACCGAGACATAAAACCGACGTCCCTTGAGGAAGGACGCTACTGTCCTCAGGATTGCACGTGGAGTGGTGGTGTCCAACAGCTTATGCAGGAGCCCCGCGTGCCATACACGGTCCAATACCTTCTCGATATAGAGAAAGACGGTGTAACGGCCATGGTTGCGCTCAACTGCCAGGTGGTGCAGAACACGCATGAGCTGGAGAGTAGTGGAGTGCTGACTGCGGAAGCCAAACTGTTCGTCACGTAATGGGACGTGCTTCTGGATTCTCCGCAGTAGCAGGCGCTCGAAGAGTTTCGCTATGTGGGACAGCAGCGTAATGGGTCTGTAGCTCGCAGGTAGCCGGCGGTCCTTGCCGGGCTTGGGGAGGACGATGACGTTTCCAGTATTCCATGCGGCCGGGAAGTGTCCGGTTCGGAGGATGCCATTGAAAATCCTGGTCAATGCGACCGAGGATCTTCTAGGCACCTGCAGCAAGGCCATTGTTGGGATCCCTTCTGGTCCGGGCGCCTTTCGCTTGGGAAGGCGAGTGGCAGCCTTCGCCAGCTCTGACGGGGAGATGTCCAGGTCGCCCCGGAGCAGTGGAAGTGGGGCTGACAGGAATTCCTCAACTTTAGCTATGACAGCAGCGTGATGCTCTAGGATAGGCACTGTAGTGGTGGCTGGGTGTGGTGTGAACTGCACTTCCAAGTGGGCAGCCAGGATGTCAGCGCGTCCATCGGCGAAGAAGAAGCGGCGGCCTGAGCTGTCTATCAGGGGACAGATCGGATCGCTGCTGCGAGTCAACCGTCGGTTCAGATGGTAAAGGCTGGTTTCATTCTCACCCACCCGGCGTTAAGTTCTCTCAGGTGGTACAACGAAAGGCCTTCACCTCCGACGACAGTTTCTCAGAGAGTGCGTTCAACTCGCGCTTTATTCGCGGGCAGCGGGTGCGGGACCACAAGCGGTGAAGTTCTCGCTTCCGGCGCAATGAGACCTTCAATTGGGGCGGTAACTCTTCACGACGGTGCGTAGGCCTTGCAATGGAAATAGTCGCATCCATTGATTTAACGATTGCGGTGGCAAAGGCAGTCGCTGTGGCTTCTACTTCCTCCGACGAGGTAATGGGACCACGGAGCGGGACGTTGCCGTTTACGTCGACTCCGCATTTTCATACAAATCGGAAGTCCGAGTTTGACATTGACAGCTCGAATAAGTAAAGCCACACAATATCTAGTAATAACTTGTATCGAGTTTGACGTTCTTACGGAACTTCGAAGTTACGTAATCGCCAATTTAGGTGAGAACTGAGACTACCGGCTCTGAGCAGATATTTTTAATGGTGTATTTTTCAATGTTAAATGTCCATGGCCAAATGCCAACTCTATTCAATGGTTTAAACCTGCGGAATCCAAAAAAATGTTTGATGAATGATTTGTAACTCGTAATTGAGGCTCTGAGAACTGTCAGCACGATTCGGACCAACTGTATTCACGCTGTCAGCGGGGAAAAACTGTATAAATGCTTAGAAATTACATACAAAGAAAGAGAAAAAATCCCGCTCGACCTAAAAAAGATATTAAGTCAACCGACCAACTTTGAACCCATATTTCTATACATACATGAGACAATAGAAAATATTTAACTACATGACACTCCAGAATGAACTACAATCCATAAGATACATTAAAGAGAAGGCTGTATAGCGAAAGCTTTTGCCTGTCCATTGGATAAACAAACAAAAAAAAATGTCAGCGGGGATGACAGGACTGTCACAGAATATTAAATTCCAATAATTTGATTTGTTTATAAATACATCTTATGTCCATTTTTTTCTGGTTTCTTTGTTGTGTGCGTGTAGGTTGGGTCTAGGGTCACCCTAGATAGACCCTATTAGGGTGTAGGTTGTCAGCCAGGTGATTTCAGAGTGGGCGGACTAACTTTAATCCGCTGGACTAAACCGGTTTTTGTATGGTTAGTCTGGTGCTAATCTCGTACTAAGTTATGACAGGTGCTCTCTGAATACGATTGCGGTTGCATGCCGGTGTTCGTTCCTTCCGTCCATGTAATCTTGTCAACTTGATTTGTGGGTCGATCTGTGTTATCCTTCAGACTCCGTAGTCCTTCAAATCGTAAAGCAATGAGCGAATCCGAGGGCCCGAGCAATGGCGTGCCCGAGAAGAAGCCGTTTCCACGTCTGTCCTCATTCAAGTTGCCGCGGGACCTCACTCTAGGCGCTGGATCTACTGCCGCGAAATCTAACAAGAAAGTGTTCACTCCCAACCTGAACGTTGTGAGGAATAAAAACAAGGCGTGAGTCTTGATTTAATAGTTTTATTTGACTATGCAGGGAGGCTTATGTGTCGGGTCTTATGCGTTTGTTTGTGGCGAACTAAAGCCGGTTCCGCTGCTATGTCATATAGGTACATTGTCAGCAAAACGGTAATGTGTCGCGGTAACGCGAATGTGTTTCAATAACCACGTTTCTCCTACAACTTCCAAAACTCGAACATGTTTGAATAACTTTCAATCCATGGCAGCGAGACGCAAGAAGATTATCCACAATAAGCTAGCATGACAAAAATTGATCCACCGCTCCTGTCACCACACGCTGCAGGCGAATATGAACATGTTTTCCATCCGCCATGTCCAACAATCTTTCGATGTGGGCTGTAGTATAAGGGATCTATTATCAAAAAACCTAATCAATTAAACAATAGTGGAGAATATTAAAGACCAAGATATGCACATACCAGCTTCAGCTGCTCATTCGTTAACAAATAATAGTAATAATGATAATATTTTTACAAACAATAATAATAATGATATTTTTTTTGCTGGAGACATATACTTTTGGAGATATTTTTATAAATCTGTAGTACGTAATATTAGTGAAATTTAAAAGTCATATTGTATGCCGAAGGATTAGGCTAATCACGATGCGCGGTGATGGTTTTGACTATTATGTGATTATGTTGGTAATTATAGACAGACATGTGCCACCTTGACATGTTAATTTAAAGTCACCGAGCGGTAGCAACTTTAACAGGGGGTGCAAAACCATGGCGGCATCTAGAGGATCGGTCAGTTCTTATTTTTGGAATGTGGATGGTGAATGGTTCAATGATTGGGTTGGAATTGAGCATTGATAGGCAACCCTAATTACGGGAGGTCAAAAAAGTCACCACAGAAGATATATTCAATTCAATCCTCTTTGATTTGAGATTTTTGTCCCAGCTATTTTTGGGTAATCTGAAGAAATACAATAATTTTTAATGTTTTATCTACTTTTCGGATTGACACATGTTAGTGTCACAAGGGTAACTGGTTTTGCCATTCTCCTTTAATATGTATTCTGTGGTTTTACTTCTTCAAAACACAACTTGGACTGCCGATTTGTATGAAAATGCATAGTCAGCAAAATTTACATATTTACGGTAACTTTGGATTTCACCCAAAATTTTAGGTTCTCCTTGCTTACTTAGTGGTATTGTTGGCACGAAGGAAAAAGTTACTAAATGGCCATTGGTATTTTTAAGTCCAGTTACTCCCTCTATGCAGGTAGTGCTCAAATTCAAGAGCATTTAATATTGCAACTGAAATGTATGTAAAAAAAAATAGGCCACACTTTCTGAATCACTGTGTAAATGCAGGCCTACTCCTAACCTACGAGATAACAAGAAGGAAGATAGACATCGGCGAGATAAAAATGCCAGCAAGAACAAACATAATGGACCTACAGTCCTGAAGTCCACTGGAGTATTCTCTGAAGGTAATATCAAATAAATTGGAAGGGAATTAATTCCTTCGGGAATGTGGTGTATTGGGCTAATATCATAATGGTAGTTGTGTGGTATTAGCCATCCATGATTGGTTGCAAAAATTACCAATGATGAATTGCCTAATGTGTTACATCATGGCAAATTCATGTTATATGCCTTAATAGTCGTTTTTATTACTTTTTAGGGTTCCGTACCCAAAGGGTGAAAACGGAACCCTATTACTAAGCCTCCGCTGTCCGTCCGTCCGTCCGTCCGTCCGTCCGTCCGTCCGTCCGTCCGTCCATCCGTCCGTCCGTCCGTCCGTCCGTCCGTCCGTCTGTCCGTCTGTCACAGGGCTGTACCTCAGTAACCGTAACAGATAGACAGCTGAAATTTTCACAGAGTGTGTATTTATTTTGCCGCTATAACAACAAATAGGTAAGATTCAAAAATAATTAAAATTAAAGGGGGCTCCCATACAAAAAACGTGATTTTTTTGTTTTTTTTTTCTACGATGGTACGGAACCCTTCGTGTGCGAGTCCGACTCGCACTTGGCCGGTTTTTAATGTATTGTCGGTTTAGATTCTTTTGCCGCCTCTCTTTTCTAGTATGCTTTGGAAATTTTTATGTTCAGGCTTAGGCTCTACGCAGCGACACTCGTCACGCTCGTCCTACAGCCGGGACACAGATGTCTCAAGCATGCTCAAGCAGCCCACACTGCGTGTCAAGGACACGAGGAAGGTTCGTTTATATAAACACCTCAAATGGATCGCCACCCTTAAGGTGGGCCCGTAAGCATCAGAAAATTACGCTCCCCATACAAACGTAGTTTACTAATCATTTGAAAACCTCCTCCCTCCATTCCTCTGATGGAAACATACCTAGGTTTGTGGTTTGAAAGGATATTTTATTTTATATTATTTCTGCCTACAGAATTAATATGATAAATAAATAAGGGAAATAGCTAATCTGGTTTGGCTGAAATCAGATTAGCTGTTTCCCTTATTTATTTTTCATATTCATTCTGTAGGCAGAAATAATATTAATAACAACGATTGTTGTTTTTGTGTTTGTTGTAGAGACAGCACCATAAACTATTTTATTTTATTTAACTCGAATGAAATGGAATAGGAAGAAGTTGCCAAGTTGTCCTACTTGAAGTCACAAATATGAAACATATCGCAATTCACTGAATGCATGTTTGTTATGATTTCTTGCAGATCGATAAGGATCTGGAGGAACAGAAGATCAAGCGAGCGCTTGGCGAGTCACTGATGAATGGCTCCGATGATGAAGATGACTCGTCTATCGCCCAGCGAGATGAACCCATCCGGCTCCCAATTAGTGCTGGAGGTCAGTTATTCAAGTATGTTTTTAAAATAAAAGAAATAAACATTATCACAAGTGTCCGTTCTCCACACAGTTCAATGTAGCAGAAGGAAGCATGGCACCTAGTTCCCAGGTGTTGTATTATGCTAATATTATTACAATTTACACATATTACACACAAACAACAGTAGGTGTGATATTATCACTTTATGTCCAGTTCCATTTAAAAAAATTGTTGAAAACTATGTCTCTCGCGAAGCGATTTTTTGTTCTCAGTGTTCCCAGCAGTTAATCAGTAATTAATTAGCCATATAGGTCACAGCCTGGGGTCGGAAGACTTATGGCTGCTGCTTTCACGTGAAAGTGAAATTGCCTATACTTAACAAAAGCTTAAGTTGTGCGCTGCGATTAACTATGATCAACATCTCCTCGGAAAGAATATGTAGGTTTGATATCTGTTGGTATGCACTATGTATTCCTTTTGACTATGACAAGTGCATTTATATGACTAAAACTCTTATGGTGAATGAATACAACACGATTAAGGGCCCTACCTCACTGGGACGCCAAGGCGACGTCGCTGGCGATGCCGCCAAACAATTCATTCTACATTGATGGGTGCTAACTCACTTGGCGACGCTTTGGCAACGTCGTCAATTTAGATGCGTGGCCACAAACAACCGCTCGCTGCTTGGCGACTGGACACTCTGGCGCGCTGGCGACGTCGCCAGTAAATTCTACACGTGCAAACCATCCAACAGGCATAGATTTTGACAATATATTTCAGAATCCAAAATTACATAAACCTAGTAAAACATAAAGAGCATCTAAATAGTTATCACCCGTAGTATGGGGAACTAATATAGTAACGACTGTCTTGAGGCTCGGCTGCGGAAAGAGACGACATACATAGTTGCTTTACTGAATGATGTTTTTATTGTAGGAACATTGTATTCGGCGAAGAAGGAGATAAAGAACCTAGCAGTTAAGATGCAGGAGGTTGTAATAAAGAAGGAGCCAGAAGATGGATCGAGTAAGAGAGTTTCGTTTGTGCTGGGTTTTTGGGGGTGATGCTGACTTTGACGTCCACATTTAAAACTTAATGAAGAAATCATACATGAAATACAATGGAGAAAGCAACTGTCAAAGTAATTCTGGGACAAAGCTCAGCCTGAGAACTCATGAATTTGTATGGAAGATTTAGTAAACCATTTTTTTTATCCAATTTAGTGGGATTTCTTGGTGCAATCTCTACATATTTAAGTATAATTATTAAAACACTTTTTCTGGAGTGATAATAATCACAATGTGAACCAAATACTACTTTTTATAAAATATTATCTTCCGTTTCATAAAAAAATCCGTAATAAATGTAAATACATTTTACAATGCCCATAAACTGTAAGTGATTTTTGCAATGAAACTGTAGCTGATATTTTCCCTAGAGAATAGGCATTACATACAAACATAAGTAATAAAAAGTTATGCAAAGAAAAATCGTAAACTCAGCCACCTAGTGAGCAAGGATGATATTTTTAACAAGTAAAATGTCTCACAGAAAGCAAAGGCGCAATCTATAATGGCGCCATCTGTAAAAAGCTTTAGCAAGTCTTCCCCATTGTCCAAGAGATATTAAAAGGGCAAGTAAAACAGTTTTTTTAAAACTAAATTTGGATGACTGTGTGCCTTTCCTCAATTATCATGGGGTGGTCAACATTCTGTAGTGATGCCCAGATTCTCCAAGAAAATGAGGAGTAACCAAAGGTGGTTTCAATGTCAGCATTGCCCCTCATTTGTTCCTAGCATTCCTGCCGACTCCTGGGCTAAAGATACATTTTACGCAACGGGAGAGCAGATCATGCCATAGCAGCTGGACTCCCTGTCCACATACGAGAGACTTTATGCAAGGCTTCTTGCCGATTGAATCCATCAAAATACAATATTTATTGACAACTCTTCACTGTTTACGAAACAGGTTCTCGTTAATATTTGTTCGCTACCGCCAATTCATTATGTAAGAATCAGACACGACAAACTTACACCAATTTTGCCAGTGAAGTAAGGAAACAATGCCGTAAAATATTTTGCTGATTTTGCTATTTACTGAAAACGTGTAATACTATTACGATGAACCACCTCCTTTTCTGCTAAATGTTGTAAAATGTAATTTCTTTTTTTAACAAAAGTCAAGTCTGCCCTGACCTTAATATGATTTTTCTCAATCAAATGTTTCCTTACGTCTCTTCAAGCAATAGCATTTTCGTTAACATCTAAATGAAAATGTAAATCTAATCATACTCATGGGTTGCTTATTTGGATATGCTTGGGAATGTATTATGTAAACTATTATACTTTTACTGTCAGCTTTATTAATACCGCATTACATATAATTTCTCATCATCATCAAGCCTCTAAAGATTTGTATGAAAATATGTAAAGACTTATATCAAGGATATAAGTTAAGTTATCACAAAAATCTAAACATACACCCGTAGCTCTCAGTTGGTTTATTTAACGTGCAAAATTTCGGAAAAATATTTCTTAATTTGAGTGAGGACGAGCCATTGTATAAACTTGCTCACCTCATTATCCTTTTAAAACGCAGATATAGATTATGTTAATATAAAAAGTTGGTTCACTCGCTCGTTGAGACATAAAACTTTATGAGCCCGTGAAGTTCATTTGTGTCCAAATGTGATTATAGTAAAAATCTACAAATACTTTATCAAGGAATGTGATATGTATGTATATAGATATATGGATACACATAATCGACCGTGAAGCAAGGACACAGTAATTGAAGAAAGGGCCCAGTAAAAATAACTACTTTACGAATATACTGCAAGGTTGGACCCGAACCAGCAAAACATACAATTTTCGGGTATTGTGTCTACCAATTTCGCCACATGCTGTATACCCATAATTTGGAATTCTATAGTCCCCTAAGATTATACCTACATACATTTATTAAATGCTTCATCTGCGTTGCGGACATTGACTGCAAAGATTGAAAATTCAAACATATTGCCGTCGTCACCACTAGGCTCTTTCTACAACGAATGTGTCCTCGCTTCATGGTCGATTATACATACATGCTTATCACATTCACTGGAATAAGCGATGTACCTGCTTAGTACGAAAAAGTATACTTACTAAAGTCAGCCTAGGACTGGCTCTAGCGTCTGTTGCCAAATACGATTTTGGTGATGACGGCAATATGTTTGAATGTTCAATCTTTGCAGTCAATGTCCGCAACGCAGATGAAGCATTAAATATATGTATGTAGGTATAATCTTAAACACTGTGTTAGTAGAAGGCATGTATTACGGGAGGAAGGACTGTAGGAGAATTCCAAATTATGGGTATTACAGCAGGTGGCGAAATTGGTAGACGCAATACCCGCAAATGGTATGTTTTGATGGTTCGGGTCCAGTCTTGCAGTATATTCATGGTAGGTAGTATTAGTAATAAGTAGTTTTTTTTACTGGGCTCTTTTCGGTCGATTATACATACATACATATTACATTCCTTGGAATAAGCAACGTACCTGCTCAGTACGAAAAAGTATATCTTATATCGTATGAATATATTTTATCGTTTTTGGACTGGATTTTTTCCCAAAAGTACCACTTGGAAACCTCTAGATTTTAGAATGCAAAAAAATAATAATGATCACCATTCAAAGTTAAATTTAAATGCACAAACATTAATAGACTTTATAGGCCAACCCAAATCCGCTCATGTTTAAAAAAAAGTTATGATGATGAAAGGGTCTACTGATTGGTGGCAAATTTTTAATTTTGTGCACATGTCATCATGATGAAAATGCTAATTGAAATCATAGATGATTAAGTGAGTCTCTTCAAATATAACACAAGGCAATACGATAAACCATCCCGTAGAAGGCATACAAATGTTGATCATTATGTTTCTGAAGCCATCTTTCTTATTATGTTATAGCATAATATTTTTTAAACTTATGCAGTAAGAAATTGTAAATTCGCAATAACTGCTTTGAAACGCTTTTCGCTCAAAACGAATATGGAGCAATTTGTGTACAAGTCGGTTTGCTCAGTTCCCAGCGATCAACCACAGCTTAAAGACATTGCGCCAGAGGTGAAAGCGAATGCTTACGAATCCCTGGACATTGTGAGCTTGCTGAAGAGCGACAAGCCGACCATGATGTTGCTGCAGGTTTGTACAACGTGTATGCTCGCTTTGTTGCAGTGGAGCCTCCTCCACATGATTATTTTTTCGGTCATTCAAAACATTTTTCCAGTACTTCACTCAAATTGAGAGCTAAGTTTCAGTTAGGAAGACCACCCTCTAGCATTTTGCTAATTCCATATTCCCGCTCAAACGAAACTGATTAAAAAAACTGATTTACCGGCAATCTGGTAGTCCTTAGTAATCTTGTGAAATTCCCAGGATCTTTAGCAATCCTAGGAGTCTTTAGGAATCCCTTTGGAAGTCCTTGAAGAATCGTCCACCAGGAATCTTTGATAGTTCTTTAGGAATCCTTGGGAATCACAAGGTACTCTTGATGTACACTTTTAGATTGAGTGACTGACCCCTCAGTACAGGGTATCATGTAATTGGCTTTTATTTTTATATTTATTAATGGTGAAGAAAACCCAAAGCTTATTGTAGATGTCGCATGAGCGAATTCACCTTAAAAACGTCAAATCTGTCATTCCGGTCAAGTTTGATTTACGAGTTTTAAGATTAAAGATGTACTGCACGATGCAGTAAGAATAAGGCTTAGAGGAAAATAATAGCTTTTGTTTGTTTCCAAACACATTTAAATGTGATTGACCAGCACCAAGTATATAAAGAAATATTATAGGTTATGTTAGGCTTCATTTGATTAGCATAATTTAGAACCTTTTATTTTAGGAATAACAGTCATTTCAATTATATAGATTGACTAAAAAATATTTTGAAATCTATTGTTTTATTTTGTATGGTATCTGACAGATTTGACGGATCTTTTAGGTGAGGTCGCTTAGGCACCACCTGTCATGATAAATAAGCTAATATCCCTGTATTCCAAAATGCGTACATTTCAAATATCACAGAGAAAGCGAATACATTGAATACTTGTGTTCCGAATTGATATCACTGCTCATAGCCACCATCGCAAGATATCAAATCGGAACTAATTTGAGCAGATATAAATGTCAGAGCCTAACCTAACTACCTCAAAAATGCCTTGTATGTCTCGAGAATGGTTATTCCAGGCCGAGACTGGTCTAACTAAAATAAAAAACGGCGAAAAGCCTTCGTTATTTCAGAATATAAGTTCACACGATCAGAGAACTACAGATAAACACGCTTTATGACAGCTCGATGACAGCCATTTGACAGCGTACGTGGCGCACATGCTCTCAACCGTGAGCGCTTTGTACGATCTGTGTGCGGTCGACACGTGTACGCGTACATTGTGAATTCTCCGCAATATACGCATTTCGGAATGCAGTGAAAGTCGATATATGGGTACTTCACAGTCTATGATATACAATGGAGAAGCACTTCATCTTTCACTCTAGGGAGGCCAGCAAACCATGGGGATTGCTTATGATGAGGAATGAAACAAATCGTTTTTATAAATTGCACTGACAATTTCAATACTTCGGTAATAACACAATAATATTTATGTTCCACAGTTGCCAGACAACTTGCCAGGCCGAGGTGCGGATGAGGATGTTCCGCCTCAGAAAAAGAAGCCAGGAGAGTCAGCAGAAGAACCTAAAGAGGTTATATTATTTTTTATTTTTATGGTCATGTAACAGCAGTAAAACCTAGTTTCCTAGTAAAATTGATATCATACAATATTTAAAGTAAAGCCTTACTCCTTAATGGGTGCCAGATGCTGGATAATACTAAATCACAATCTTTTTTATGTTACTGGACTTGGATAGTTTATACTCCATCCAGATCCCAACCGCGCTCAGATGGGCTTACCTAGCTTATCGAATCACACGGCGTCGCACCACTGGGCTACCGAGGCTGACAAAGACGTGTCACATTATCATTATTTTCATCACTTACATGCATCAATTAATTCATTGGAAACATTCTGAGTCAGAGAGCAATAAAAAATTGAGAGTTGTTGATTAATTACATCACAAATAAGCTCAGCAGTGTCCAGATACCTCAACCATTGATACATATGCCTCTACCTGGATTGAAGACTAACCTGGCATAAAATCATCTTTACCAAAATAATAAAATAAAAACTTAGCCAGTAGTTGTGTAACCTATATTGAATGTTCGCAATTCTCAATTGTACTAGAAGCAAATTTATAACGAAGCCAATATCTATGGTATTTAAATAAAATATTGCAATTGCATTCCAGTAAAAAATGCTCAAAATAATTGTGGATACACAATCAATTAACTAACAATGAGACTCTGACGTCTCGAGCTGATCATTTAGCCCGTTGTCGAGGAGGCAGCTGCTACGCACTCGTACTCGGCAGTCTCCTCCTGCCGCGTGAAAAACATGTTTTTTCAAACGTGTATGACAACTGCAGTAATCTAAAAAGTGATATAATTAACAATGGTTCACTGTACGACGTCTTCGCTTTCCCAACCATCATTAAAGGGGCTAAAAATTAACAGAATGCTATAAAAGCACATTGTAACTCACCCGATCTTGCTGGAGACCCACCTGACAGATGACAAACCCACATGTCGCCGACTGATGGGGAGAATTACTCAAGACCTTATAGCAAGAAATCCTATTACTTTCGCAAACTATAAGCTTGCTTTAATGGAAGCTATCCCAGAAAGTCAACACAAAAAATGCACAAAACCATTACTGAATGTTCAAATATGTGATAGATTGTAATATGAAGGTGGATAAAAACAATAAGCTCAGGTGATTTATGATCACAAGTGCCTGGTTTTCACCAAGTGCTGATTTATTTCAATCAACACTTAAAGGACCTTTATTACTAAATTGCTGATTATCTTGTACTGGTATAGATTGCAAGCTACTAAGAAAAGGCCTTAATATGTGGCGATTAAGCTAATCAGCAGTAGGTGAAAAAGGCCCTAAGAGTTACAAATAATAATGATATCTGTATTAGGTGCGAATGTACACAAACATTGTTAACATACAAATAAAGACCATTTATTGCCCCATGTCGTAAAAAAAACAATAATTTTAAAATAACTACTTTATTTCTGTTCAGTGCATTTGCAGCTTGCACGCTGGGCCTCATGCCTCATGCATGTCCCAATGCGATTTGGTGTACAGGAGGACTCAACATGGATCCATTACAGGTGGACAACAAATGCAAACTGAACGATCTGGAGGAGGGTAAGATCGGCCGGATCCTCATCTACAAGTCGGGCAAGGTGAAGATGTTCCTCGGCGACACGGCGTTCGACCTGAGCGTGGGCACGCAGCCGTGTTTCCGGCAGGACGCCGTGTCGGTGGCGGCCGATGCGGAGGGCAGGACCGGTGCCATGATCAACTTGGGACGTGTAGAACGAAAACTTAATGTTATACCTGATTGGGAGGCGCAGTTTCGTTTGGCGCTTAGCTAATATACGACAGAATGATGCTCGATTTTTTTTCTATGAGTTGAACCAGTTTCCCTCACAACATTCCAATCAGTAATTCCGCCTTCCCTCCTAGCCTTTCCTACTTGCAAGATATGTTCAGTGAAACCATCAATATCTCAGAGCATTGTATTCTCATAATTGCATTTGAGTTCTTTTTTGGAATGGAAATTCTTTGCTATCTTTATCATCATGGTCGACTTTACGAAAAGCCTTTTTGAAGTCTGATCAAGACCATCAAAGATTCAGTTAGAGTCTTACTTGGTGTTATGTTATTGCAATGTACTGCAACTAATTTTGAATCTGATCTTTCTAGAAAACACTTTCTTCAGACTTCAGACCAGTCTGTTCCCGATAAACAATAGTAATCATCCAATAATGGCCGTGTCAGCCGTAGACCCCATATCAGGCCACGCCATTTACTGTACAAAATGAACTGGAACAGCCAAATACCTTGTATTGCTATGTGTAAATATTTGTGAATGGATCATTTCTGGACCTGACATGGATGGGTAATACCACACAACTACCGTTATGATATTAGCCCAATACACCACATTCCCGAAGGAATTAGGTGCCATGCCAGGACCTTCCCTTAATGAGCACGGCTACATTGAACTGGATGGATAACACGGACAATTTTTAATTGCCGCTTCAACCATCTTTTCATCCAATGCTATGATACCAACCCGGGCGGGCTTAAACCCTACCACCTAGTAGGGAAGGGGACCTACAGTTTTACATGGATTCTGAACCATGGAGCAGCTCGCATTCGTGACGAAATGCACTTACTTGTTACTTGTTACTTGTAGTCGGGCTCGGTTTCCACACTTAAGCCTTTGTGGCGTATTTTGTGTCGAAGTTTGGAGTTCAGCTCATCCAGCCTAGCTCAGCCCAGAAGCGCAGTAGCCTCGATGGGTGTGCGCAGGCATCTTGGAGCGTCCTCGGTGATTCGAGGATCTCTGCCCGTTGGGTCGCTACTCCGGTGCAGTGAAGCACGACGTGAGCAGCCGATTCTTCGTCCCCTAGGCAAGCCCTGCACAAGGGACTGTTGGTTACACCTAGAACATACAGGTGTTTGTTGAGCTGACAGTGTCCAGTTAGCATACCTACCATGACGCGTAGGTTACCTTTCGTCTGCTTTAGCAAACGGCTGGTCAGGCGTGGGTTGAGTGACGGGAACGCCTCCCTTGCCTGTCTGCATTCACTGGTGCTGTTCCATAGGTCTTGGTGTTGCGTGAGAGTTCTCTGACGTAGCCACGTACGGAGCTGACTGAAGGGGATCGGTAGGATAGGGTCTGGGCCTACCAGTAGGGTGTCTGATCCTCTTTTGGCCAGCTCGTCTGCCGCGTCGTTGCCATGTGATCCGCTGTGCCCCTTGATCCATTGGAGAGTTACCCTGTTGTTTTGTGAAATACTCTCCAAAGCAAGATGGCATTCATGAATAAGTCCTGATGAGATTATGTTACCATTCAGAGCTTTAAGAACTGCTGTGCTGTCAGAGATAAGACGGATGCCGAAGCCCGTGACACCTCTGGCTGCTACTGCGTTGGCTGCCTGGATGAGTCCTACACACTCTGCCTGAAAGATAGAACTGTGTACACCAAGGGCTGTTGATATTTTAATATTTAGATCAGGGGAAAAGGTCCCCGCCCCCGTCCCTTTCTTGGTTTTCGAGCCATCTGTATATATGCGAACCTCTTGTATAGGGGAATAATCATTTGACTCTTCGATGAGTTGTACCGAGTAGTGCTTCTCAAATACATGCATTTTGTGGATCTTGTCACATTTAGCTGCTAACATCGGTTCATATGTCATAGCTAAAGGAATGATTTTTGTGTGCGGACCCTCGTTGGTTTTGCCCCATAGACCTAGCACTCTCATTCTAAGTGCTGCAGTGGCTGCTTCCTGCTGAATGACCAGATCCAGTGGTTGCAGACCCAGGATTATTTCCAGAGCGGCTGTGGGGGTGGTCTTCATGCAGCCCGTAATGGAAATTACGGATTCCCGAATTGGAATTTTTGCAGTTTGGCGATAACCGTGCAGAGTTTGGTTCTGGGCCACCATACTACGGCTCCGTAGGTAACAGTTGGTCGGATGACACTGGTGTATAGCCATTTGGTCAGTTCTGGTGAGATTCCCCAAGTTTTACCCAGTAGTCTAGTGCATTGCCAGAAGGAAATGCATGCTTTATTGAGCTTGTGATCGAGGTGTTTATTCCAAAGCAGCTTGCTGTCAAGTATCAATCCCAGGTATTTGACTTCAGTTGTGAGGGTTAGTTCGGTATTGAATAATTTTGGTAGGCCTTTGTTACTTAGCTTCCTTTTGTTGGTGAACATTACTAGTACCGTTTTGGCTGGGTTTACCAGAAGGTCGTACTCTACGCACCATCTCTCTACGATTTTCAGTGCACCCTGCATTAAATTGTACTGTACATTCTCGAAGTTGCCATTGATTAGGATGGCTAGGTCGTCTGCATATCCCACAGTGAAGTAACTATTTTCATTGAGTCGACGAATGAGGTCGTCTACAACGAAATTCCAGAGTAGTGGGGACAGGACACCCCCCTGTGGACAGCCTCTGGCTACCACTGCCCTGGTTGTGTTCCCCACTGTGAGCTGTACGGCTCTGAATTTTAGCATGTTGTTAATCCAGCCTCTTGTGGTCGGGTCGACTGCATGCCGCTCCAGGGCCATACTTATACTGTTGAACATGGTTTTGTCAAAAGCTCCCTCTATATCAATGAAGGCGCCAAGTGTTGATCCTTTTGTTGATTTTTTTTTTTTTTTTTTTTTTATGTGACTGGACATGGATGGCTAATACCACAAGTTCTGTCATGGTATTAGCCCAACAGACCACATGGGAACTAGGTGCCATGCCAGGACCTTCCTTATATTGCACGGCTACATTGAACTGGATGGAAAACACGGACAATTTTCATTGCCGCTTCGACCATCGTTCATCCAATGCGATGGTACCAACCCGGGCGGGATAAACCCTACCACCTAGTAAGTAAGGAAGGGGACCTACAGCTTAACGTGGAATCCGAACCACGGCCAGCCTCTCTCAACGGTCGAATGGTCACCCATCCAAGACCAGACCGGACCCAGCGTTGCTTAACTTCGGAGAGCGATCGCCGAAGTGTCGCGCCACTGGGCCACCGAGGCTGACAAAAGGGCACCTTCTATTTTGGAAATCACCTTGTGAAGGGCCGATTCTGTTGATTTGCCAGTGCTGTAGGCGTGTTGCTGTGGGTGTAATGGTTTAATCTTGAGGACTCCATCTCTCAGATGCCTGTCACATAGCCTTTCCAGCGTCTTTAGTAGGAAGGATGTGAGGCTGATGGGTCTGAATGATTTTGCCTGCGTGTAGTCCCCTCTACCAGGCTTTGGTATAAAAATGATTTTAACTTCTCTCCATTTTAAGGGCACTTATTTGAAGGCCAGGCACGCACGGAATAGTCTCACTAGATGAGGAGTTATTTCATCAGTGCACCATCTTAGCAGCCCAGGGAAGATTCCATCTAGTCCAGCCGATTTGTATGGTAGGAAGCTGTTGATGGCCCATTTTACTTTGTCTCTTGTCACAATTTTTTGGGCCGTTATCCAGTCTGTGTTATCGGGGGCTATGTCACTTATGACCTCCCATTCCGCCCCTGTTGTTATTTGACAACCTGGGAAATGCGTTTTCAGCAAAACTTCACAGGTCTCAGTTTCATTTTTTGTGAAGGTCCCGTCCTCCTTTTTTAGGGTGCCGATACTGCGCTCTGGTTCATTACAGAGGACTTTACGTATCCGGGACGTTTCGGTGGTACTGTTTATGTTGGTGCAGAAGCGGCGCCAGGCTTCCCGCTTTCGGAATCGGATACGCTTGTTGTAGTGGTACTGTGTTTGCTTGTATGCATCCCAGTCCTGTTCATTTCTGGTGTTTGTGGCTCTGTTGAAAAGTTTCCTCAATTTACGTCTCAGTCTTTCCAATTCTGGACCCCACCAGTGGTTTCGATTCGGTCCAGTAAGTCGTGTCTGTGGCGTTGTCAGCGGACACGATTTTTGGTAGCTGGATGTAAGAGAGTCAGTTATGTTGTTTGCATGTTCTTCGATTTGGTCTATATTTGTATAGACTTTCGTATCGTTCAGGGTAGATAGCTTCTCAGCCACCAACTTTTTGTACGCGTTTTGATTGGTTTTCCGCGGATTGCGTCTTTGTTCCGGAGATTTAGTGTTAATTCTTAGTTTATATCTTACTCGCTTGTGGTCGCTGCAGGCCAGCTCGTCTGACACGTGCCATCCGGTAATTAGGCTTGCTGCGCCTGGTGTGGCGAGCGTGATGTCAATGATACTTTGGAACCTTGACGTGATGAAAGTAGGCTCCGCACCTGTGTTAATGATGGTGAGGTTAGTTGTAAATAAGAAATTGACAAGATCCTCACCTCGTTTATTTGCTGTGCTGCCGCCCCACATGGTCCGAGATGATGAGGTCCAGCCCCTCCCTCTCGCAGTGTTGAACAAGGGCTGCCATTTCTTCGGTCGGAACCTCAGCATCGCCCGGCAGGTAGGCAGAAGCGATCAGAACCTCTGGAAGATCTCCCTTGGGTAGCTTTATGGTAGTCAGGTCTCTAGAACAGAACTCATTCATTAGTACTACTTGTAGGTGTCGTGGGACATATATACAAGTACGAGGGTTCTGTATGGTGGTATCTAGAAGTATCTTACCTCCGATGTTACTGAGACCGCAGATCCTGTCCTTCCTGATCCAGGGTTCCTGTATCAGGGCAATGGTCTCGTTGTTTACCTCCAGCACTCTCCGGAGAGTGGCCACTGCTGCTTGTTTGTGCTGGAGGTTTGTCTGGATGACGTTAATTGGATTTTGGGCTGGGGACGCCATCGCTGTCCATCTTCGTGTCGCTGCCAGAAGGCGTGGTCTCTGACGGCTTTTCAGCTGTCGTACCCGTCGCCGACGGCGCAGACTGCTTCGGAGTGGGTGGCGTTTCACCCAGTGCCCCCGAGGCGGTGAAGAATTTCACGTAGACGCATCCAAGCATGAAGGCCATGCGACGCTGTCTGCCCATAATCCTGGGAATAATATTTTGAGGTACCCCGAGTATAAGGAAATTGCCTTCTTCTTTCCGGTCCGCATGGTATAGAGACCACGACTGAACTTGGTACTCAGGGTTCTGGTCGGATAGAATGTTCCTCAGCTCGTTGAGTTCGCCAGCGAACTTAGGGACGAAAACGGCGCACTTTACCTTAGGAGGGAGATCGACCTGTCTCCGGACAATCAGCTTGGTGCCTGGTCTTGGGGATGGGATCTCTGAGACGGCTTACCGAAGCCATCCGTGCGACTTTTCGTTTTCGCACCACATTTTAAGCACACCTTCGCTATGGAACGGTTTACCTCGAAAGGAGGGCGCGAAATAGGGTTCGCCGGGTGTTGACTTCCGCTGTCTCATGTGTTCCAGCAGAACCCTCTCCAGTGCCTCCTGGATCGCGGCAGCCTGTTCCTGCGTCAGGTCCTGCTGTGGTTCGGTGAGGACTGCTACGCACAGGTCGTTGGTCTTGGTAGCTTCAGCATATGAGGCAGTGGAGCCTTGGCCCGGGTCAGTTTTGGGGCGCTTGCTACCGCCACGAGGCGACAGGGTATCGTCGTGACGGGCTCTCTTTGAGCTCTGGGGCTTGGTCTCGATTGGTGCCCCCGTAGCATTCGCCTTTTTCCGGCCTCTGCCTCCTCTGAACCCTCTGCGGGCGTGGGTGGTGCCCACACCAGTTGTTGCTGTGCCAGGTCCCTTTTTCGCGACAGCGGCCTCCCCTTGCAGGGTTTCCCCCGCGGTGGTCGGCACATCGTCGCGTACTTCGGAGACGGGGGACTGTTGCCCTTTTGCAAGTGTCCGTGAGGACATATGCTTCCTACCCGGCTCAGCAGACAACTCCGCAGTGTGTTCCGAGGCGTTGGTTTTCCCCTTTGGATGCTGCACGAAATGCACTTATCGAACTCGGAAAGAGAATGAAAGTGGTGCATGTCGGAATGGAACCCAGACCTCTGGTACGCTAGGCCAGTCCCCGCGCCACTAGGCTACGAGCCGCTTACAGTTATCGTTTCAGCCCAGTAACAATATTGCACGTGGTCTTAAATTACAGATGCACATATCTAGATTGCTTAATAGTATAAAAAAGTGTGCCCTAATTGAATTACTTTTCAAGTTATTCATCATTTTAGATTAGTATATTGATAAATTTAGCTTTTACATAGATCCAGAGTTCCGAAAATTGTAACCTTAGTTGTACTTAGATCTAAAAAATACCTGGCTACATATTCTAAAAAATACTTGCCGATAGTTGTTGATAGAATTTATTACTAAAATCTAGGAAATAAGGCACCCTCCTGTGAGCCCCCAAGGAAAATTGGATAATTGAGTGGGCCTAGGGCTGACTGTCGTTGTTTAATCTACTAGCTAGTAAATCATTATATAGGTTGGGGAAAAAGTTTCTTCGCATTTTTTAAGAAAATTCAAAACATTTTTTAATATGGTTTATTTACATTTAACTAGAGTATGTAGGTACCATTTTGTTCGATAACTTTTTGCCATCTTGTAGGTAGGGACATGATCCTATTGCTATAGAAATATTGGGACTTCTGATCAATATACCGCGACAAGTGGTTTTGGCAGTCCTCTCGTGATGTTAACCTGACACTGCCTAAAGAATTCTGAAGAGACCTAAACAGGTGGAAATCTGAAGGTGCAAGGTCAGAACTATACGGCGGATGCATTAACACCTCCCAGCCAAACTCTCTTAGTTTTTGCTGAGTGGCTAAAGATGTGCGAGGTCTAGCGTTATCATGATGAAAAACCACACCCCTTCTGTTGATTAATTCCGGCCTCTTTCTCTCAACTTCTTGCTTTAATCTCATCAGTTGTTCGCAGTAGAGTTCAGAATCGATGGTCCTGCCTGGTGGTAACAGCTCATAATGAATAATGCCCTTCCAATCCCACCACACACACAGCATCACCTTGTTGCGAGTTAACCCGGGTTTCGCCACAGTCTGTGAAGCTTGACCGGCCTTTGACCACGACCTTTTTCGCACGTTCTTGTCGTACGTGATCCACTTTTCATCACCAGTTATCAGCTTCTTCAAAGATGGTTCGGTTTCATTAAGTCGTAATAAAGAATCACAAATGAGTACACGGTTCATTAGGTTTCTTTCAGTGAGCTCGTGAGGTACCCAAATATCGAGCTTTTTTGTGTACCCAGTTTTTTTCAAATGCGCCAAAACTGTTTTGTGGTCAATTCCTAGTTCTTCAGCTACGTCGTAACTACTGATATGCCGATCTTGCTCCACTTTTTCAAAAATGGCATCCATTTTATCCGTAATAGGGCGACCAGAGCGACGTGCATCTTTGACATCAAAATTTCCGGATTGAAAACGCTTAAACCAAATTTGTGCTACTCTCACAGACACTACTGCACTAGGTCCATAAACGTCGCAAATTTTTTTCGCGGCTTGCGTTGCATTTTTACCTTTTTTGTAGTAAAATTTTAAAATGTATCGAATTTCTTCATTAGATTCACTCATTTTGACAGTACGAAAAACAAATGAGAATCACACATTTTCCTAATTTGAATTTGGAATTATGTTCTTTAAAATTTAAATTTTCAATGATACCAAAACCAGCCAGATACAAATAGTATAGCCAAAGAGATTTTATTACAAGTTCATACATACTATAATGCGAAAAGACTTTTTCCCCGACCTATTATGTCGGGCACACACACATGAGAACAAGTTCGATAAAATGGCGACTTCTTCCAGTCGTAATAGTTTTCGTTGCAAAAATGGAAGTGACTGTAAACTTAAAGAAGGAGAACCATAGCCCAGAAGGATAAGACACGCCACATCTAAAGTAAGTGAAAGTGAGAGGATAGAGAGTAGTAAAGTGAGAGGATAGACATTTCTAGCCTACTCCTACTAATCATTTGAAAACCAATGTTCCAACTTACTTGATATTTGGTATCTAATATTAGGCTACCAATATCTGTGTCTGCATGCCTTTGTTTTTTCGGTAAATGTATTCTGGGTTAAACCATAGAGAAAACCATATTCGTATGAAGATTTTCTTTTTGCTTTCATTTCATTCGGTTTGGATTTTTCAAAAAAACAAAAGCAGCAGACACAGATATTTGTTACCTAATATTAGATATTAAATATCAATTTAATTAAAATAGCGGTTTCCAAATTATTAGTAAACTACGTTTGTATGGGGAGCATAGCTTACGGGCCGTTCTTAAGATTTCTATCTAAAATTGGACACAGTAAATGGTTTAATCTTGGAACCATAAAAACAAAACACCATATCACTTAGGAACCTCTACTGTATTTATTCCAGTATTATAACCCTGCTCTACAATCAATTAGCGGATGCTTCCTGTAACTGTGGTTTTGCAAGCGATGAGTTGGCTTCACGGCCAGGGTAACGTTTGCCTTCCATGTCTATCGCGAAGTTGTAATCCACCGGGTTTGCGAGGGCGTGTTCGATGGCCGCGTCCAGCGTCTCTGCCGTGACGAATGTCTTGCTAGCCTCCTGCACACAGTAACAGTAAAGTGTTAAATTCAGCTATACCGATCCTTGGACGACCCACTATGGCCTTGTTATTTAACCTGGGACCATGCCGACCCACTATGGCTATTAGTTTAAGTATTGGTTTCGAGAATATGAATAAGACAATGGGGAAATATCAACATCATTGGACAATTCACAGTCCGTTATTACCATAGTAATAATTTTGAACAGATGAATGTAGCTGATAAGCTCGATGATGATAAGAAACATATTTAAACACAGTGACTTAGGCTTGATAGTTGTGCCCGAAAATTTGGATGATGTTTGCTAAAAGAAATACAATATTCCTCATAAAGATGTGGTCTATGGGACTTATTCACTTCAAGTCAACAACTATACAAAGTTGTATTAGGGCTGCCGTAGCTGGGACATTTTCGTTGCTTACATTATCACCAACATGCAAAAGACCACCACTTGTGGTCGACCCGACTGCATTCTTGCAGTTGCCGTGTGGTTGAATTGACCACACATGTAGAAGAGTTACGCGGATGTTTCTCGACGAAGAAGAACAAATGCTGTATAAAAAAGTGGAAAAAACGGGTATTTCCGCCTGCCTTACCCTTGTCCCGTGGGTGGTGCGAAATGCATAACAATTCCGAATATCAGGCGGCGGTTATGTATCCCGACTTCCTTACTACACACAGTAGCACAGTAGCCCGGGGCAATTACTAGCTCTTGCACTTCTAGTTCTCTAGACTAGCACCAGAGGTGTCATCAAGCCCTGACTTTCGTCTGGACCGTCAAACTTAACTAGGACAACACACCTGCCTCGCGTGTCTTTCCCTCTACTGCCCATTACGATTTGGTACTTGGAACGCTCGCTGCAGCCGGAGCGGACACCCGGCGCACAGCTTTGTCGGGAAAACAAACATTGCCCGCTCCTGCAGCTAACCACATGCCCCCGCAAGTCCAACCTCAAGTGTTGGGGACCGAAGGCCAAAGCCGACGACGGGCTTAACCCCAATTGCTACTCTGATCCAAACAGTCTGACCCGTACTCCGCCTGCGAGTCCCATCTGATCAGAGTCCTTCAGATAGGGACTAGCTAGTAATTGCTCCGGCCTATCCAGCGGCGTAGCAAGGGAATGGAGAGATGCATTATGTGCATCGGGAAGTTAGTGGGCCGACTGAACAACTCCGGTACCATACTGGGCATATGGGAGCCAGCTTATCTGAAGTCCCGAGCGATCGAAATTTTAGCAGCCATGGTTACAGGCGGTGAGCGTGCATTACAGCTCCGGTACCTGTCTGGAGAACAGGGAGTGGACTTTCTCCACGTGGCACTCGCCATTAAGAGTACCATAGAGTACTAAGAGCAATAAGCGGAGGCGGCAAGACCTACCGAAGACCGACGGGGTTATGGTCCCTGCCTCGAAGTCTTCTGGCGTTCAGCGGGAATAGCATCTCCCTATGTATAGCCTAACGGTTGATCTCTGGGAGCGCTATATAATAAACAGCGAAGGGAAAGTCGTGTAGCCTGCACAAAATATACACTCTACCCAAAGTAAATCAGGCTATGGGCGCCTGGTAGAAATAAATCGGCGGCCGAGGTCCATCACCCACGGAGGAAAATATCTCTGATAGGAGAAGGTAATTTTGAAATGAAAATGGCCGCACTACTGAAGCTCCAACACATGATTAACATAAGTAAAGAGAATTTACCCTAGGAGGGCAGTTACCGGCTGCAATTCTGGAAAATCCCTCACTGAGTTACCCAACTCGTGTTATCTGGACTGCAAAGCGTGAATTTTTTTACCGAAGGCCACATAGCAGTAGACCTCGTGGCTCGTAGCCTAGTGGCGCGGGGACTGGACTAGCGTACCGGAGCCCTGGGTTCAATTCCGACTTGCACCACTGTCTTTCTCTTTCCGAGTTTGATACGTGCATTTCGTCACGATTGCGAGCTGCTCCATGGTTCGGAAACCATGTTAAACTGTAGGTCCCCTTCCCCTACTAGGTGGTAGGGTTTAAGCCCGCCCGGGTTGGTACCATCGCATTGGATGAAAAGATGGTCGAAGCGGCAATGAAAAATTGTCCGTGTTTTCCATCCAGTTCAATGTAGCCGTGCTCATAAAGGGAAGGTCCTGGCATGGCACCTAATTCCTTCGGGAATGTGGTGTATTGGGCTAATATCATAACGGTAGTTGTGTGGTATTAGCCATCCATGTCAGGTCGCATAAAAAAAAAAAGACCACTAGACTGCTGCACTGGCTAATATTATTGGAAGCCCCTGAAGATACTACAAAGGACAATATACTTGGAAGAAAGTACTACTTTATGTTAGTTTTAGTTTCAGTTAACACTATCTCAGCTTAG
This sequence comes from Incurvaria masculella, assembly GCA_946894095.1. NCBI lineage: Eukaryota > Metazoa > Arthropoda > Insecta > Lepidoptera > Incurvariidae > Incurvaria > Incurvaria masculella. The sequence goes on along the minus strand of OX335641.1, from coordinate 10,492,680 downwards.
GCTCAAGACTAAATGAAAAACTTTTTGTATGCTATAGTAATTCTAAATCCGATAAAAAGCGGCAACCTTTTCCTTTCGGATGAGCTCATTGGCCCTCTCAATCTGTTGCTGTAGCTGTCTGTCCTTGAGCTCCATCCTAGCCAAGGCCTTCTCTTGTGAGGCCGCCTCCTCCTTGGCAAGTCGAGCGGCACGCTCCTTTGCAATGCCGGCGTTCCATTCCTCGTTGATTTTCATGCACCTGTGATGCAATTGAGGTTAGAAAATAGTTTAAATGTTTTGATGAACGATGTTTCGATGTAACGAGTATGTAACTGATTGAGTCCACTTTTGGTTACAATAAGATACAATGCTATCTCAAAGAATGACCCTCACTGGAATCAGTGTCATAGAAATGTTCTATGCTACCAATTCCTCAAAGGCTTGGTTATGTAGGTGCCAGATCCGAAGATTAAAATATGGTACTTTGTTCTAGTAGGATAATACCCGAGCTAAGCAATTGTGAGGGTCTTATCTAAAACCATATCAATATCAGAGCGTAAAAATTGGGAACAAAATATTACTGTTAAGGCTCACCAAAAATTAATTATTGATTTTGTTTATGATACATTTCCGGGTAATTGCTTTATTATATTATTATACATATATTAGTAGGTATGTATTTTCATAAAAAAAACAAGCCAAGGATAGCTCGTTTTCAGAGCTAGAATAAAGTGATTTGAATTTTGTATAAGGCATTTTTAACTTACTTCGCAAAGGTTTATACGAGCAATGGTTGTACAGCCTCCAGGGCGAACCAAGTCCTTCCCCTTCCAAGCGCCAGTGGTCAACGCCATCAAATCTGATACAGTTTTTATTTCTGTGCAGCCGCAAGGGAAAGGACTCAGATCGGCCCGGGGCTGTATTACTCTAAAGATACATCAACTTCATTACTAGACAACCTATCTAGATCGAGGGCCTCCTGCCGCAGACTCTGCTCGGAGGTGGCGTCAAGCCGCGAGTGCTTCTCCCGCATCATCTCCTCGTGGTAGAAACGCCGGAGCGCGCGCATCTGTGTGTGATAGTTGTTGGTGATGCGCATCAGTTCACGCTTCTCCTCCTGCCACATTTTGGTTTATTAGATTTATGCTTCTCTCGCTGGCACATTTTGGTTTCGTTTTGGTTGGGTAGTTCGAGTTACGACTATTTATCATAGCCTTAAACTAACGAAAAGTAGTACTTTGTTACGTCACTGCTTTATTTAGAGATTTCGTCCATACGAAATGTGTCAGTGACGTCACAAAGTAGGTACGAATTTTTGTTAGTCTTAGGTTTGGTTGTGATTATTTATCTCAAGCCTAGTTTCTGTTACAACTATTTGTCTCAGCCTAAGAGCCTACTAAATGTTCAATAGGAAGACCCATTGAGGTTAAAACCTCTTTTTTAAAACTGTCTTTAGTAACAATTTGTGACCCTTATTTTACAGGCTAGTTTTAAGGTCAAAGTTTCGACAATTCATAGTTAAAACAATCATTTTATTCATTGAATGGTAACTCATTTTAGATTATCCTGTACTTTGTATAGCCATACAATTTTCAAATTTTAATCAGTAAATAATTTATATTTATATATTTAGTTTAGAATTTTTTGATTTCTTACTAAAGTACCCATGCAGTAATAATATGTTGTACTTGCCTCTGGTACAACTGGTCTTTTAGGGATGCGGTAGATCTTACTCTTGGCGACGGGAAGCCAGCGTGGCTTGCGATGGGCACCAGCTGCAAACTGCACAAGTGGACTCCAGCACTTGAGACGCAATATTGTTGTAGAAAGCTCTGAGGTCATCATTGTCACCTAGGCAAAATATAGAAGTTGACAGAAAAAAAGGTTTGAAATTAAATGCACACAGAAATAAATTATCATAGATGATTTTAAATAAAGTTTTCCAATCCTGTTTTAATTGTCTGACCGCAGTTAAAAAAATCATCGGAATAAGTGTTTCATAAATTGAAAATATGGGTCGCAAATTAGGAAAAGCAGGATTCCGAGGAATGCCACGACTAAAAACTTTTTCAGATTTTTTAAAAAATATGATTACAATGCTTCAAACGTAGATGTCGCGGAAACTCAAATTAATAATATACAGGCTGTCCCAAAAGTCAACGTCATAACTTGGGGGCTGATAGGCCAGCTCAGGAATCGTTTGATTTGACATATTTGCACTTTTATAAATGTAGTGAAAATTAACAGACTAGATCAGTTTTTCCAAGGCCATATGCACAAAATTCTATATTCTAATTATATAATTTTTTCTTACGCAACCCTGTATAGCCTTGTTACTGACCTCCGTCCAAAAAAAAAGGAATAGTGCTATAGCCTTAAAAAAATGGTTTGGTCTTATTTATTGTAGTTTTTAAAATAGTTTTGCACTTGCTGTTTTACTTCAGAAAAAAATCTATGGCCATTTTAGTGCAAAAGGAGCATGTTGTAAAATTTATTTTAATATATACTCTGAATGACTTGCAATGAAGCTATTCAATGTGGGATAGCATTAGTGACGCTATTTGACTTAATAGTGTGATAGATAATGACGCCGTTTGACAAGAGTTAGAGTGAGATAGGAAACTGCAATGCAATATATGCAATTTTTTTAAATAGCTTGCTAGGTTTGCAAGGTAATTTTTTTATAGTATCTATACTATAAAAAAATTGGCTATTTTAAAATATATGATCTTTACCTATGAAATTGGAGATTTGTATGAAAATTACAAATTATAGAAAGTTTGGTATTTTTATTTATTTTAGCTAATCAAAGTACTGGCCTAAATTATCAATACAATTTTGCCATTTTGATGGCAGTTTCTTTATCCCTTTACTGTAGAAGTCTGCTGGACGGGAGGCGATGAACTCAGCAAAAGCGTTTTGTACTGCCTCTCTTGTGTAGATATTTTTCCCACTTACAAAATTTTTTGAATAGCAATAGTCACATACCACGGTGCTTTTGCGACCATGGGTAGCATTTTTTTACTGGCACCTCTGGAGAATCTCCAAGTTTGAGTTCGAGGAAGTGCCCCAGAGGTGAATTCAGATGACCAGATTGGTTTGAGGATGCTTTTCTGAATTAGGAGTTTGTTTTCACGGGAGACCGTGGTTTGTGACCAAATTCCATGTTAGTTTCCTCAACTACTGGCTCAGTGCTTTCCTTTTCATGAAAATATGCTTTTTCGCCTTCAAATTGTCATTGTTGACCATGGTTACTGGCCGACTGCGAGGCTCTTTCTTCAACTCAAAATTTCCAGACCTAAAATGATTGAACCAATAATGGATCGTGTTTATTCAAGCAGTGTAAGACCCCTACACGTTGTTAATGTTATGTGTTGTTTGCGCATCGGTATTTCCACGTAGGAACTCATTCCAGTTTAATCATGCTGCCAAAAACTACCACAATTTCACAAAAAAAAAACACTATCTAAATCAAATTACTGATTTTGAAATTAAAATGACACGTACATTTATTTTAATTTTGATTTGCGCTCGAATCCACAGATAATTAAATCTGAAAATGCTGTTTGTAAATCTCCAATTTCTACCAACCTATCATAAATTACTATAAATCAGACAAAACATTTTTTAAGGATTTAGCACTATACTGTTTATGTTGCGGAATTTTTTTTTAATTAGAATTAGGAATTTTGTACCTGTGGCACTCGAAAAACTGATCAATTTTCACAAAATTTACAATAGTGTCAATATCTCGAAAAGTAACGATTTACGTGGTATTCTGGTCAGTCCTGAGCTGGCCTATCAGCCTTCCAAGTTATGACGTTGAGTTTTGGAACAACCTGTATAAAGTAAACATGAATATTTTTTACACTATTTTAGAATTATTTACATTTTTATAATTAAACAAAACTAAAACTGAACATAACCTACGGGAGGTCCCACCTAGGAAATAATTTTATTTGATTACTGTTATTTGAACTTTTAATGATTCAAGAACGATTCAAGCAGTTTTCCACAAAACGATTTTATTCATTATATCGTTTGATGTAGCGATAAACACATCTTTTAGTTGTATACAAATTTTTAGTATCTAGTTTTAGTATGAAAAATAAAACATGCATGTTATCGATTTACTTTTTGAGATATTTTTTCCTTTCCCAACATAGCTTTTGCAGCGTCCACCTATGATATAATGTTTTTCTGCTGCATCATTCTAGTTTTTTGAAAACTCATGATGGGAATATTCCGAAGGGTGATCGATTTATTGCAACGTGCCAAAAATGCGCTCGCGTGCTATTTATTGTCTGCTGATTAGCGGTTATTGCGTTGGCACGGTTTTTGCCGATTGAAGGGTTTACTGAATCTAAAAATTATTTCACCAATGGAAAGCTACATTATACGTGTCTAACATAGGCTGTATTATATTATAATATTTATTCGTCTTCACCTATAAAATTTTAATTTATTAACAAATAAAAAGAAAAAACTGTTTGCTTCATCAGCGTACGCTGCCCAAATGGTTTGTGATTTATTTATTTGTATATTTATAAGTTATAGACAGGCAGCATGTACTGATGTGTCTAAATCCGATGATAAACTTGATAAATTCAGTTATGTGGATATGTGCATTTTACTTTTATTTTTGTGTTAAGCTTGCAAATAGCTTAGGTATGGAGGCCAGTCGGTCAGATGCTTCTTCACACGTTTTAAGGACCCATAGAGGTGCCCGACGACGCCCATGGGCTTTAGAACTTTCAGAGGGGCTGCAAAAATCATGCCGGCCGGCTAGCTTTAAATTCAATGAAAGTTTTTGTTGCACCAACATTTTGTAAATAGGCCTAAAAATCGGTATGGATGCAGTTTTTGAGGATTGTAAGGAAATTGATTTACGAAAATGGGATCCATTTTTAAGGTGGCCCAACCCGGCGGGCCTAACTCATTCGCGGGCTCGGTACAAAACCGTGCTGTTGCGCTCTGGGACCTTCTCTATTTCAAAGAAAAAGACAGGCTCCGTTATGAGGAAGATGCAACATGTCCACAAAAAAGACGATGTGCATAGTGTATGATTTGGTAAGATTTACAAAAATTTTAATTTCAAAACGACTTATAGCTAAAAGTAAACCACGACCGCTGTAGTCAAAAATCTAACAAAAACCAAATAGATCATAAATCTTGATTAAATAAGCTATGTCTGATGACTAATCTTTTTACGATGTTCTTACTTTATCATTGCGTAATCCACCTCCAAAGTTATTGTATAAAACGTGCGAAAAATTCGAACTTTCGGACCTTATAATTTAGAAACCAAACACAATTTTACAATTCCAATGGTCATCAGACATCTAGTTCGATAAAATAAAGCTATTTTGAGCAACATTTTGGATCTCTGACAAGAAATATGGGCGTGATCTTCTTTCCCCTTTTGTATGGGGAGATGAGCGGGATGGGCCACCTTAAATCTGAAACGGCTAAATGTCATTAAAAACCTTATAGGGGTGTTGAATAGGGGGATTTTATTGTAAAACAATATTCATTTCCGATGTCATTCAACGGTTAGCAACGCTTTCAAAAGCTAGTTATTAAATAAAAACAACCTATGTACCATCGAAATATTTCTTAAAGACGTAGATTGATTTTACAAAAGAACAAATGAATAGGTATTCGTTCGACGTAAATATAAACTGAACCTAACCTAAATTTCTGACACTGACAGCGCGCCGTCTAGTTTCTTGTTCCATTTATCCATTCCGAAAAGCAAAGGTTTTAAAAACCTTACAGCACACCAACTACGTTCCGAAATACGTATATTGCGGAGAATTCACAATTTTCGCGTTCACGATCGTTCCGAATTGCTTATATCAACTCCCGTGAACGTCATTTTGACATAAGGGACGTGACTCTAGACCGCACACCGTAGAAAGAGAATCTCTAGAAGGAACGGTAGAGTGTTACTTTGGCTATACCTCCATAGATTGCATATACGTAGATGTAGGTTGTGTTTTAGTGACGTCCAAAAGGAGCAATCGATATCAAATGCGGCACAGATTTGTAAAAGTATTAATTGAAAGTAACCGTTGAACTGCCAATGGGGAAGAAAACTGTTTATTTATCACGACAGGTGCCGTTAAGGCGAGCTCACCTAAGAGATCTGTCAAGTCTGTCGCATACCATACTAAATCAAACAGAATAGATTTGAAAATAGTATTTAACGTAACCGTACCAGTCTTGAACACTTTAAGGATGGAAATTTACAATTTCCCCCTTCTGTGTTAATATTTTAACTAAGATTTAAAATGTTTGTTACTGGTTAGGCCATAATGTCTTCGCTTAATCTATGGCTGTGTGGTTCTATGTAATGTGCATGACCCTAGTCCTATCCTTGTTCCCCGCATACACATGTCCCTCTCACTCTTTCACCTGATGGAGCGAAGATTGACAGCGTCTGCTGAAAAGGCTGAAAGGCCCAGCAGTCAGTGCAATTATTGATACCGCGATGCACGGACACGCCATGTCATCGTAGCACCGGTTCCCGCCAAAACTATCTCGCCGCCGCCGGGTCCTTAGGTACCCAGGAGTACCTCGCCAGTACCGCGTGTGCTCGAAACTCGAACAATCCAAGGAACTTTCCGTGCTCTTCATCGTCGAGGACGCAGCGTTCCCGAACCGCATCCTGTGGGAGAAGGAGAAGCGTGGTGGCCACCCGCACACATCAGGAAGTCTCCATCGTGGTGAGTCGTCCCACCTTCATTTATCCAACCCCTAGAAGATTGTGCATTGCATGGGACCACATACCTTTACTTTTTGCGAACCTATATAGGCCTACCTTTTACAAACCCATTTACAAAAACCCAGCGACCTACCCGCGCCACCATAAAGTGGCCCTTCGAACCGCGATACCTATTGGTTAGCATTCTAGAAAGGTATTGTTGTTAAACTCATTTAAGAGTCCCGTGTTTTAAAATGGCTACCAGTGCCGATCGATTCGAAATGGATCGAGAAAAAAGGTTGTTCGAACGGAAGTTAAAACGCTTTGAAATTAAAATGAAATGTTATTTCGAGCGCTTACAAGTCATATTTGACCAAATCGCATATTTAAACCCAGAAAATGGTGATATATTTATTGCAAACGCCGCGACTACTAACACCTTGCGCCAAGATTTTTTGTCGACATTGGATGAATACAATGATCTGCTAGCGTCAAACCCGGACGCTCCCGAACCCTGCTACAAGTCCATGAACGCTTTCGAGGACTTGTATGCCCAAATACAGTTTAAATATGACCAAATAATGTCGTCGCGTCAAACCACGCAAAGTAATAGGGTGGACGGTAAAATGTCATTCCGACAGACGCCAAAATTACCACGCTTAGAGCTGTGTTCGTTTAATGGCGATATTCAAAATTGGCCTGTGTTCTACGAGACTTTTAGAACAGTCATCCACGAAAATAGCGATCTATCTGATAGTGAGAAAATTCAATACTTAGTAGGTAGACTCACTGGTAAAGCGCAAAATATTTGCCAAGGTTTTTTACCAACGTCAGAAAACTATATTGTACTGTGGAACGCTTTAGTAAGCAAATACAATGACAAACGAGCTCTAGCCGCTTCCTATCTCGATCAGTTATTCAACTTGCCACCTGTCGTCGGTGAGCCTACACCCAGCAGTCTTGAAAATTTCGTCGACAAATTCTCTTCGACAATCGCCGCATTAAACCAACTAAAAATCGACCGCTTGGACGAGTTCATATTCATTCATGTTGGTTCGAAAAAACTGGGTGTAGAAACAGTAAAAATGTTCGAAATGTCAATCAGAGGCGAAACTAAAATGCCTACGTCGGCAATGTTCATAGATTTTGTTCGAGAACAATCTCGCGTTCTACAGCGCGCGTATGCGGGTACGTCGAAAATCCCGCCACCGCAGCGCGCGAATAACCCGCCGCCGTCACCCGCGAATAACAATAGGTACAATCCATCGTCAGCCAAATCTGCTTCGCACCTTCCGCCGCCACCGCGTAATAATTACAATAATAAAAATACATTCAAGTCATTCGTAAGTGTACCGGACGAACGATGTGTTTCCTGTGGAGGAATTGATCACGTATTGCTATACCATTGTTCAAAATTCACCTCTATGTCCGCCCGCGAACGATTTAATTTCGTTAAAAACAATCAAATATGTGTAAACTGCTTAAGTAGCAAACACATGCTCCGCCAATGCAAATCGGAAGTAAGATGTCGTATTTGTTCCCGATCGCACCATACACTACTTCATTTTGAAGTAAATAATGATTCCCCGCTCTCGAATACTGCAAATAATGCAAATCATGTAAATAATGGGTATCAAAATGGCTCCAACGCTCGCGTCGCCTGTAACCCCGCTCCTCACACCGCCGCCGCCCGCGCAGCTCCCTCCACCGTCGCGTCGTCTCCGCCGCCCCCGCTTCCGCAAGCCTCCGCCGCCGCCTCCTCCGCCGCTTTGTCACTCTGCTCGGTCGGGCCGTGTCTCGCTGAAAAAACTGGTTTTCAGAACAACACCGTTTTACTGAGCACCGCTTTATGTAACGTACTAGATACCGAGACTGGTAAAGTCCATCCAATTCGTATATTGGTAGATAACGCCTCGCAAAGGGACTTGATTACCGTCGCATGTTGTGACAGACTAAACTTAAGAATTCACCCGCTTTCGCGAAATAACTCAGTTGCAGGAGTAGGTGATATTACTAATCCTATTGAAGGAATCACCTGCCTGACCATCCGCTCCCGCCTCGACGATTCTGTAGGGTTCACAATACAACCTTACGTCGTAAACCGCATCACTAATGAATTGCCTTGCAATAAAATTGATATTTCGCCATTCACGCACTTACATAACATACCGCTCGCAGATGATAATTTTTATGAGCCGGGCCAAATCGACGCTATTGTCGGAGCCAGCTTGTTCCTCCGCATTCTAGGAAGTAAGAAGATCGTTGGTTCGCACGACGAACCGGGCGCGGTCGAAACCTCATTAGGTTATTTAGTTTCAGGAGAAGTTCCGATTATTCCTACCGCTTACAATACAGTGCGTACTTACTGCAACATTAATGACTCGCTCGAGAAAAGTATGACTCGGTTTTTCGAGTTAGAGGATGTTCCCGCCGCATCGCCATTCACACCGGAAGAGCAGGAATGTGAATTGATTTACGCTAATACTGTTAGGCGTGACCCAACGGGCCGATACAGCGTTGCATTACCTTTCAGAGACGACCCGACCCTGGGTGACTCACTGAAGTTAGCCGCGCGTAGATTTCAGTCATTGGAACGTAAACTGTCGTCAGATACCGCGACTAAGTCCGAATACGACAAAGTCTTTGACGAATATCTCCAAAAGGGCTACTTGCAACCTGTCGGACTAGTCTCGGAGCATGTTGCTCAGACCCACGCGCCTATTCAACAGTACGTAATCCCGCATCATAGTGTAGTTCGACAAGATAAGTCGACTACTAAGGTTCGAGTTGTGATGGATGCAAGCATGAAGACTACTTCGGGTCATTCGCTTAATGACTTCTTACACACTGGACCGAATTTACAAAACGAACTATTTAAAATTATTTTAAACTTTCGCTTATACCCAATAGCATTGAGTGCTGATATACGACAAATGTATTTGCAAATTCTCGTTGAAGAAAAGGATAGACGTTTTCAGAGAGTATTGTACCGATTTAATCAAAATGAACCGCTTCGAATTTACGAACTGACTCGCGTCCCATTCGGCTTACGCTGTAGTCCGTATCTCGCGCTGCGAACCGTACGTCAGTTAGCCGCAGATGAGCGCGCGCGCGCGCCACTGGCCGCACTGGTATCGGAACGTGACATCTACATGGATGACTTAGCTACGAGCTGCTCCACTATAGATGAGGCTACAGAACTCGCAAATCAGTTGATTGATTTATTCTCTGCTGGAGGATTCGATCTGGTGAAGTTTTCGAGTAACTCACCACAAGTAATGAAAGACATACCTACTACTCACCGCGTCTCGGAAGCGGTAGAATTCAGCTCCGATGATCATTATAAAATCCTCGGGCTGCACTGGCTACCTGGTGTAGACGTCTTTACGTTTACCGTTAGCGAAGAAAATCGTAATTGTACAAAACGCAACATTTTATCAACTATTGCCCGTTTATGGGATTTAATGGGATACGCCGCTCCTGCTATTCTTTTGGGAAAACTGATTTTAAAATCATTATGGGAAAACAAAATCGATTGGGATGAGTCTCCTCCTGCAGGTGTCATCTCGCTCTGGCACCAGTTTGTGACAGAGCTTCCCTACCTACAGAGCATTCGATTACCTCGACATATCGGTGCCGATGCTGACTGTACTATCTCTATACTAGGATTTGCAGATGCCAGCGAAAAGGCTTACGGAGGCGTGGTCTACATACACGTATGGTTTCCGCTTGAACAGAGTTACCGAATGACTTTAGTCTGTGCAAAATCAAAGGTGGCACCGCTCCGTAATGTTTCGCTCGCACGTCTCGAACTATGTGGAAACTTAATCCTCGCAAAATTAATGCGTGTAGTGATTGACACTTACGCCGCCCGCTGCACTATAAACAATGTATTCGCTTTCACTGACAGTACAGTGGCGCTCGCCTGGATACATTCTGCCCCCTCGCGTTGGCAGACCTTTATCGCAAACCGTGTTACTAAAATTCAGGATAATATAGCCGCCAGTCATTTTTATCACATACCTGGCAAGGATAATCCCGCGGACTGTCTGTCGCGTGGCTTGATGCCAGCACAGCTGATGGCGCACCCTCTATGGTTTGATGGCCCGAGTTTCGCCCACTTACCTTTCGATGAGTGGCCGTTACATAAATGGGATCCGCGGACTGCAGACGAGCCGCCTGAAATAAAAATAAATGTAATGTCTACTACTACAAACTTACCTGATCCGCCCCTGCTTGTCAGGGTCGCGTCCCGCATCTCTTCGTGGCCGAAGCTGCTTAGAGTCATAATCTACGTATACAGATTCATTAAAATATTGTCAAACAAGTTCGAAATATCGCATCTAAAATACGCTGAACTGGCTTTAATAAAGGCAGTGCAGCACGTCCATTTTATGGAAGAATTTAAAAATGCACGATCGGGGAAAAATCTCTCGCCCGCATTTAGAAAACTGAACGCTTTCGTCGACGAAGGTGGCATTTTTCGTGTGGGTGGTAGACTCGCCAATTCTAGTCTGCCTTACGAGAGCCGGCATCCGATCCTGCTTCCGCGCCGCGACCATGTCGTCGAACTCATAATCGACTACCACCATCGCAAGTACCTACACACTGGGCCTCAGCTTCTCATGTCGTTACTGCGACAGAAATATTGGATTTTGGCCGCACGTAATATAGTGCGTACGCGAGTGCAGAAATGCAACATCTGCTTTAAAACTAATCCAAAATCTCAATTCCCGCTGATGGCCGATCTGCCCGCGTGCAGAATAAACGAAGCAAAGAGTTTTTATCACTCTGGCGTAGATTACGCTGGACCTCTGAATATTTTGCCTGTTCGGCGCAGAGGAACACGAAGCGTAAAGGCTTACATATGTCTTTTCGTGTGTTTGGTTACTAAGGCCGTTCACGTCGAACTGGCTTCAGACTTGAGCACTGAATCATTTCTGAACGCCTTTAAACGTTTTATCGCACGAAGAGGTCCTGTAAGTTGTATTTATTCCGACAACGGAACGAATTTCGTTGGCGCAAAATCATATCTCGACGTCATCTATGACTTGATCTCCACTGAGGAGTATCGAGATAAGTTTGCGAATGAACTTCGGGAAAATAACATCGAATGGAAGTTCAACCCACCATCGGCGCCGCACTTTGGCTCGATGTGGGAAACGAACGTTCGTTCGGTCAAATTACATCTTTATAAAGTTGTGGGCACACAACTTCTTACCTTTGAAGAAATTCTCACAGTCCTCGTTCAAATCGAGGCTATTCTCAACTCGAGACCTCTTACCACGTTGAGTTCCGATCCTAGCGAGCCTCTAGCGCTCACGCCAGCTCACTTTCTCACGTTAACGCCGCTGAAATCCTTTCCGTCGGAGGACGTTTCGCGCGAATCTATTAATCTCCTTCACAGGAAACGCAACGTTGATCATATTATTCAATCGTTTTGGCGAAGGTGGAAAGTGGAGTACATAAATAATTTACAATCGCGTCAAAAATGGAATACTTCCTCGCACCCTGTTGAGAAGGGCACTGTAGTAATCCTCAAATCTGGGGACAGCGCTCCTTTGAACTGGCCCCTAGGTATAGTCGAGGACACCTTTCCTGGGAAAGATGGGATCGTTAGGGTCGTGGATGTCCGTACTAAGTCTGGAACATATAGGCGCCCAGTGGTAAAGATTTGCCCATTGCCTAACCAGTAAATTCATTTTTATATTTGTAACCGCTAAAATAAGTACTTTAATCTTATTAATAATCATTTCTTTAAGTTTGAGTTCGCTCTTGCTTCACTCTCGTATTTTTTAGACACCGCATTTTTCTTTATTAATTTATCCGCTCCGCAATATTCATTCGTTAACCGCTACAGTTAGAAATATTTTATTTATTTTTGATTGCTTTTCGCCGCAATATTATTGTTTTTCTTTCACTTAATTTTGAAAGGACTGGGTCCTCTCAAGCTGGGGGGCATGGTTAGGCCATAATGTCTTCGCTTAATCTATGGCTGTGTGGTTCTATGTAATGTGCATGACCCTAGTCCTATCCTTGTTCCCCGCATACACATGTCCCTCTCACTCTTTCACCTGATGGAGCGAAGATTGACAGCGTCTGCTGAAAAGGCTGAAAGGCCCAGCAGTCAGTGCAATTATTGATACCGCGATGCACGGACACGCCATGTCATCGTAGCACCGGTTCCCGCCAAAACTATCTCGCCGCCGCCGGGTCCTTAGGTACCCAGGAGTACCTCGCCAGTACCGCGTGTGCTCGAAACTCGAACAATCCAAGGAACTTTCCGTGCTCTTCATCGTCGAGGACGCAGCGTTCCCGAACCGCATCCTGTGGGAGAAGGAGAAGCGTGGTGGCCACCCGCACACATCAGGAAGTCTCCATCGTGGTGAGTCGTCCCACCTTCATTTATCCAACCCCTAGAAGATTGTGCATTGCATGGGACCACATACCTTTACTTTTTGCGAACCTATATAGGCCTACCTTTTACAAACCCATTTACAAAAACCCAGCGACCTACCCGCGCCACCAGTTACAAAATACATTGGTTGATAATCCAGGGGCAGTTATGTATGAACAAACATGCTAAATAAGTTAACACTTTTTTATATTAATTTAAAATATACAATGGGTACTTGTATCCAGTATTGAACATGCTCTGATCCACCTATTGACACCCAGTAATGATCTCGTAACCAATCATGATCACCCAGTAATAAACAGTTAACCAATAATGATCACTCGGTAATAGACAACACTTAACCGTTTTTTTTGAGATACCACTACTGTCAGTGCTTGTCGTTTTGCCGACGCCGGCGCAGCAGCAGCAGCAGCTCCCATGAGCATTTGTTATTTTTACAGGGGCTCACAGCTAGACTTTGAAGCGTCAAATCAGCCCTTTGGTAATGAATCATGAGGTAGCAAGATTTTGTATTGTTCTTGGGTACACTTAAATAAAACATACACAAATGGGAAAAAAAGAACACTTTCATTACCACCGACCAATTTTTTTATCAATTTTAAAGATCAATGTTCGATTCTACTCACAAGAAAATTTGACATAAATACCTTTATTAAGCAGGACCAATTATGAAAAATTTAATAATCAATGCTAAAATGTCTTAAGGATTTCTTAAAAACAAAGTTACCAATGCGCCTACTAGAGCGCTTGAAGCATGGATCACATATTTTTTTTATAATTTGTAGACACCCAACTTCACTAACGTCTTCCTTTTCCGGCCATTTAAAAGTTGTGTCATTCCTTTTTTTGCGAATTTGACAATATATCCTTTAGCAGTTTTTTTCGTTATTTGTCCAGCATATCAATGTGGTTTATTTTTATTTGATACCAATTTTACAATTACCCAGTCTCCAATGGTGATGCTGTCAGTGTCAATGCTTTAAGTACAATCGTCATATTCCAACTCGGAGGATGAATTATGCTCACTCATATACTGTTCGCCTTCAGAGTCACTGCTCCTTGCACAGGGTATTTCACCTTCAGATTCACTAGATGATGATGATGATATAGAAGGTAAATTCTTCTTTGTCTTTGTTTTTCCTTTTTAGCATCATTGTTTTTATTTTTTCTTCTCTCTTCTGTTTTGCGATTTCCTCTTTTTAGTAACTTTGCTTCTTGACGCCTTTTAAAGGCTTTCCTTTTTTCATTTTCTTTTTTCGAATTGTATTCTCTCCATGCCGAACCTGTTATTGCTGATGGCAGTTTTTTCTCTCTTCATGCGTTTATTTTTTGGGATATCAATATCTGGCCAATACAGGCACCTTTTAAAAGGAGATGGTACAATTAATCCAGGTAAAGAATATTCTAAAGTTGTAACTACATTGGTGAGATTCTTCTTGCACCGCCGTGGTTGTTGCAACAAAACTTTCCTGATCGGGTGTTAAAATGTTTGGGTCATGTGGTGGAGTTCTTTGCAGCTGCAGATACATTACTTTCTCTACCAACTGCTTCAATAGGTTTCCCCATTTGTTCCTGTGTGTAATTTTTCTTTGGCGCCATATCTGTTAAATATATTCAACTAATATTAACACTGACTCTATCGGTTCAGAGAACACAGTTCCTTAAAAATTGTATCAATAGTTTCCAAGTAAAATGACTGTGACAGACGGACGGACGGACCGATCGACATAAAATTATAAGGGTTCCTTTTTTGTCATTTTTTGTAACGGACCCCTCAAAAAGAATGGTTTCTTATCACTACCACCGAATTTACGTACCAATTACATAATAATTAGTAATATCCAGTCATGCACACCCTGGTAATGATCAGGTAACCGATATTGAATACCCAGTTAATTTAATATATCCAATGTTGATCACCCTATTAATGCACAGATATCCAATATTGAACACCCAATTAATGACAAATAACCAGTTATGTACACCCTGGTAATGAACGAGTAACCAATATTGAACACTCCAATTATGAACACATTATGTTCATTATGAACAATTATGATGTCATATATATAATTATATTGATTCAAATTCTTTCAGTTATTATATGCCATAAAAAGCCAATTCGGATCATATTAGGAACAGAAATTTAGTGCATCCAACAAATTAAAAAAAATAATGTTCATTTAAGGAACTTCATAGAATGTCAGGTCCAGTAATGAACACTAAAATTTTACCTTGCTAAGAACAAGATTCTACATATCTAAGCATTATTTTCCAGTTCTTAAAAGGCATATAAATCTATAAATAACTAACAGAAATTGTAACTAATAAAACTCTGGGATTGATGAAATACAAATCTAACTCACCTGCTTAGCGATTGCGCTAGTAAACATGGATGAATTCGGAAATTAGATACCCCTTTGTCTTCTCAGCTTGTCACTGGAAAAAAGGGACGACCAAGAGAAATTTCAATCTGAATTGACAGCTAACGAAATTGATTTCCGATTTCGGTATTGCCAGTATTCGTTTTCGGGAATTAGCAAGTAATTTTATGAGTTTTTAATTTCAAGTGTTCATAATTGGGTCAGTGTTCATAAATGGTGCACTTACGTTACTCAATCTGTGTAATTGGAATGACTAAATAAAAAATATGTCCAGAATATACGGAAAACCTTTACAACGGGGAAGAAAACTGTTTATTTACCACAACAGGTGACTTACCCTAAAAGAAGTGTAAAAAATCTCAAAGACATTACAAAATAAAACAGAATAGATTTTAAAAAAATATTTACTCTATCCATGTATTTGAAATTGCCCAATTTCCTCAATATTATTTCATATATATCAGCTTCTTCTTTCGAAGTGAATAAAAATTGGTACATCCCGTGTTTTTGGGAACCGTTACAGTACTTTTATTTTCTTGATCCACCACTTTTAGTTTGATATTGTCTCCGTTTGTTTTAAGTTTTCCGACCCTGTTCTTCCTGAATTGAGAAAGAATACATTTTTTATTATTTTAATATTCGATTTTCATATCTTTAACAAATTACAGAGGAAGATGGTATCGCTGCACCAATCGGGTTCTATGATTGAATGCATTATCACTATCATAGAACCCGATTGGTCTGAAAATTTTGCATTTTTCGATGGGCTTGAATTTTTCCCTTTTTTTCATCTTTATTTTTCCGAATTTTCAATCTGAAAATCTTCATCTTAAATGGCAACACTTATATACATATTAAACCAATGGTCTAGTTAAATGAACGAATTCAAAATAACATTTGTTTTCTAATTTTAATGTGATTTTAGGACTTTATATATTCGTAGAAAATCATTATGTACATTATCAAGATATCATGACTTAATCGATATCAAAAATATCGATATCAATTCCAAATCGACTGGGGTACATCATGGTATGTCGAAACATAACCTCAAATTATGACTCAATTTTATCAGTATTGAAATGGATATTACGAGAAGGTACGACGGTTAAATGCGATATATTCGAATAATAAAACCCACTATGCACCTATGCAAGGTGTAACCTAACCTGAATAACAGGTGAATCAGCGATATCATTCGATTTTCTACTTACACATAAAACGATATATCTCCACGAAGCTCTTTTCAAAATCCGCTATGATTATCACAGAACAATACAACGCACGCCATGTTGCACCTAAAATCACTTGATCACAATTTTTCGTGGATTGGTTGCTGTTTGCGGACTTTTTAGCGGGACTTCAAAACTTTGTTTGACTTACTAGTGAGCCAAACATTGCAATTAGTGGCTACAAGGTCGATCTGCTGAACGCAATAGACTTCAGCTTGTCATCTCTTTCACTCTTGCCATAGCTTCATATGAGGAAAGAGTTGTAATGATCTGTCAGAGAGTACGTTTATTTTAGGTTTGCTCTATGTATGTCAGCCTCAGTGGCCCAGTGGCGCGACACTTCGGCGATCGCTCTCCGAAGTTAAGCAACGCTGGGTCCTGTCAGGTCTTGGATGGGTGACCATTCGACCGTTGAGAGAGGCTGGCCGTGGTTCGAATTCCACGTTAAGCTGTAGGTCCCCTTCCGTACTTACTAGGTGGTAGGGTTTATCCCGCCCGGGTTGGTACCATCGCATTGGATGAACGATGGTCGAAGCGGCAATGAAAATTGTCCGTGTTTTCCATCCAGTTCAATGTAGCCGTGCAATATAAGGAAGGTCCTGGCATGGCACCTAGTTCCCATGTGGAGTGTTGGGCTAATACCATGACAGAACTTGTGGTATTAGCCATCCATGTCCAGTCACATAAAAAAAAAAAAAAAAAAAAACTTTGTAACAATAGTATGCTGACCGTACCGTCCGTTGGACAAGTACAAGCCGCCATTTCTATATAGTTTCTTTAATGAACTGGCTTGTACCGAAATGCGTATATTGCAAAGAATGCAACAATGTACGCGTACGCGACGTTCCGAATTGTTTATATTCACTACCGTGAACGTCATTTTGACATAAGGGACGTGACGTGACCTTTCGTTGAGAACATATGCGCCCTGTACGCTGTCAAATGGTTGTCATTCAGCGTGTTTATCTGTAGTTCTCTGATCGTATGCACTTGTATTCTGAAATATCAAAGGCCTTTCGCCGTTGGTTAGCCTATTGTCAAATAAAATACAAACATAACTTTCAAATTTTTTTATTCATAATGTGTATACGATTGTTCTTCATTTAATATTTTACGTCACAAATATGCCCGGTGCTGTTCATAATAATAATAATAATAAATCTTTATTTGATTCCATGCAATAACAGTTGTATCTTAGAAAATATTAGTATTTTTTTTTAATATTAACTATAAACGTCGATATATGCTTTGAGATTACCGTGGTTAACACTAATTTTAAGGTTTGTGGAAAACAGCTTACGCACGGTGTGTCGATCATATTTCACGACGTTTCGTACCAAACATTATTGGTCCATCATCAGGCTAGCACCCGTGCCGGTGCCGCGCGCCGCGCCCTGTGCCGGCGCTGGACTAGCGCGAATCATCTTTAATCGTTCATAGTTCAAATCGGAACACGAAGTCAAACGTCAAAACCTGTCTGGCGTCAAACGATTGCTTTTTTTTCGGTCCGCTAAAAGATTGTTTTCACCCGGTATTTTAGTTTTTATCATAAGATATTGTTAAATGTGTTGAAATGATCAAGATCGTGGCTCTGAACGAGGAATCGGACGAGGCGAGCGGCTCGGAGGAAGAAGGAGTCACCCACGAAGCGCTAGAACAGATCGCGCTGGCTCAGTACTCGAAAGCTCTGGAGCTACAGCGCCGCGGCGGCGAGGGGGTGAGCGACGCGTTACGTCTGCTGAAGGACTTGCTGGACACGGAGCTTCTCTATGATGTCAAGAAGCCAGAATCTGGGGAGAAGGTACTAATTTTAATCTGTTACGGTATCATCTACATGAATTATTTTTTGCTAAAAATCTTGGATAAATATCCATTTTTTATTTTTATTCTACTCTTAGTTTACAGGATATCCCTTTCTTCAGGCTAAGAAATATGGAAACTCGCAATCGCAATAGACATTGAATTGGGCCGCATGTTTCGAATTTCCTGCAGGGGGGGGGGGGCTCCGGTAATGTTTGCTTCCTTTGCTTAATTCTTCGAACGAATTCCCCCTTGAAGGGCCCAATTAGGTGGGGTTCACAGCCCGAGCAATGCATCGGGCTCTTCCAGCCAGGGTATTATGGAGTCGGAGGAGCCCACCATAGCCATTGATTTGACGACTTGATCTATGACAATTGAGGCCAAGTTTCTAGGTGACTATGTGGTTAACTGCAGGTGCAGACAATTTTTCTTGCCTGGAGTCTGAGCGGTTTAATCTGCGAGCAGCGAGCTTCCCTAATAGCTAGCTGTCGGTCAATAAGGGGAAGGCAAGTTGCCCTAGTTAAATTGGAGGGACTTCAGACTTGGCGACACCTTGGTGGGTGCATCTCTGGAAAACAAAAAGTAGTCGCCTTAGCTGATCCAACCGCATATACATGAAATAGAGAGGTGAATTTTATTAAATGCTGTCAACTCTGGCCCTATACTGGAGATATGGAAGCCAGCCTTTCTGGCGTTCTAAGCGTAGATGATAAAACGTTAGCACCTTGGGCTGAGGGTGGTGAGCATGCATTAAAGTTCCGGTACCTTTATGGAAAATAGGCGAGTGGCAATTGTCATTGATGCTGAGTCGTAACAGAAACTAAGGCTAACAAAAACTAGTACTTTGTGATGTCAGTTTGCATTACTTTTAGATTTCGTCCATACAAAATGTGAAAAAAGTGACATCACAAAGTACGATTTTTTGTTAGTCTTAGTTTCGATAACGACTATTTAACTCAGCCTAAGGGCCTCTTTCACCTACTGCTGATTAGCTTAATCGCCACATATTTATTTCCTTTATTAGCAGCTTGCAATCAATACCAGTACAAGTTAATGAGCTCTTTATTAAGGCACTTAAAGGGCCTTTATAGCCCTTTAAGTGCCGATTAAAATAAATCAACACTTGGTGAAAACCAGGCTATAGACATATAATAGACAGGGCAGAAAGACGTACCAAGCTACAAGTCTCTGATAGCGTTTCTCAGAGACGTTAGTGTGAAGGGTGTCTCCCTTTACTATATACGTTTGTCATTGGAATTGCTATATCATATACCATGGCAATATGCCGTGGCAGCAATACCTACTGATCTATGGTACCCTTTAGCGTTTCACGACGTTAGTGGGAGGTTAGTCATTGGAAATACTATATCATAAATTACCAATGGGAATTCTCAATGGAAAAATCATCTCCTGTTTGCACATTTTGCAAGAACATGCCGACCGAAAAAGTTGTTTCATAAGATTTATAATATTATTTAAATATATTGTAATATATTGACTCCTTTCCATCCAGCGCAATCTTAAAGAGGACCATCCTGCCTTGTTCCATAGTGCTTCACTACTTACAACACTCTACTTTGAATTATTTGTTGCAGGTGTCGGATCCCCTCTTCAATCTCAAGTATCTCTGCCACAAGAACATTGCCAATATTCACAGCATACTCGGGCAGAAGGAGGAAGCTATTGATGCATACTGTGAAGCAGCATCGCTTGACGATACTGACGTGAGCCTCTGGCACCGCCTGGGGATATTGTGCCTCCAGTGTGATAAGTTTGACATGGCACTCCACGCGTTTCAGAAAGGTTGCAATTGTAATCCCAAGCATTGGCCCTGTATAGATAAAATTGTTACACTGTTACTTGGGCTAGGACAACATAACGATTGTATTGTGGCAATATTTGATGCATTGAAGTTAGATCCTGATTACTTACGTGGATTAGTCTATAGGAAGCATATTTATACTGAATATCCTTATGTATTAGATTTTATGACATACTTGAACCCAACTTATGGATGGAAACTGGATGAAAATGAGGAAATTGATGACAAAAGGGCTGAAATTTTGTTGAAAGAAGCAGAAATAATTAGTGTAAAAATAGCAGAACAAACTGAACAAAATATCTTTAAGTACACATTACCAGAACTAAAACTACAAAAACCTATTAAAAGTCTAAGTTGGATTCATCTTGGTAAATCACTGGTTCACATGCATCACTACATGACTGAAAACGCATACAGTCATGCCAGTCTGTTAGAATTGGTCTATAGTAAAGAAAATGAGGAAGATAAGATGGATATTTCTATTGAACAGCCAAAATCTGATTCATGTGAGATGAAACTAGACGAAAATGGAGAGGCCGAAAAGAATGTTGAAGTTAGGGCATCAGAAAATGAAAATAATGAATCTAATAAAGATACCCCTGAAAATGAAAAAGCAGAAAGCGATGCAGATAATGCGCTTCAAGTAAACGAGTCAAAGGCTCTAGATGGAAAAGAGCTCAAAAAAGCACCGATACGAAGACGTGGCAGTGCTTTAAGTTTTCTGGAACAGTGGGAATGGTGCACCAAGAGACGTTCAGCTAGAAAGAAACCGACGACGAAACAGGAACGGGCTGATGAAAATATCTACGATACACTACGTCGGTTGATTCCTATATCACTTACCCCTGAAGTCCTACACAAAAAAAAAGCAAAATCCGACAGACTGGACGAATCTCCCGATACAATGGATCTTTACAAATTATTTGAAGAAAAACAGGAGAGCCCTGATAACGCTATAAATAAAAATGTCAGTGAAATTGATTACTTTGGATCTGCATCCGAACAGAGTGATGTTAATTTTTTTGTTCTTAAATTCAATGAAAATCGATCTGATATTATACAAATTTTAGGAGAATATTTGTTAGCACTTGCAGGTAAATGGCGAATGAAGTGGCCTGATGAGTTGCTAGGTCTGTATGTGGAAGCTAACAATTGCTGCAGTTCTCACTTTGATATTCCATGCTACACTGAAGAAAATGTTGACGAGCTTAAATCATTTACTCTAATTAATTTGATGGCAGAAGAGATTAGAATAAACAAAAAGTTCAGTGCAGATGCCGAGAAAAAGGATATCTACGACTTAAGCATCGTTGAAGCATTGGGGTTGCTAGTTAATAAACCAAATATATTTGGCGATCACTGCCTGGATGTTGTTCTGCGACATCTTTGGTTGAAAGGCCACTGCTACATTTATAATAAGAATGAAGAGTTTGCCTTAGACTGTTTGTATCAACTCTTGTGCGAATTCGAAGGAATGGGTGATCATGAGAACACTTTTACGTTAACCCTTACAAATTTTCCATTGAAACCAGTCATAAGCAAGGCTGAAACTTCTTCCCTTATTCGATTTCTAGAAAGAAATAAACGTTTGGGGACTGTAATGAGTTTATATGATTCAGGCAATTTAGAAGAGGTTTTAACAATAATAATTGAATCATTTGAGCATTGCAAAAGTATAGCTCGTAAGCAGGAGTACAATGAAATGTCTCTTGATTTCGCAATTCAATTATCTCTCATTTTGGATTGCCACTGGGGCCTGGGTAAACCAGATGTATGTTTTAAGTGGTCAGTCACATGCTTACATGAAAGCCTAAAACATTATCTCCTTTGCTCACCAGGATCTCAAGATTATGATAAGTGGTCAATGGTCGTCGTTAAAGTACTTGTGTGCATGGAACATTGTCTGAAGACTGAGGGATGTTCATATCTTGATGTACTTGCTGAAAAAGAATTGAGTCAAGCTATACAAGATGTAATTCAAGTCATCGGCCACCAGGTGGATGACAATAATGTCAATGACATGCCGCTAAATACAGTGACCCCTTGGATAATACTGCACTACATACTCCAAAGGGAGGAAGATCAAGGAAGATGCAAAAAAATGTATGAAGGCGATAAAACTGCAGCTATAGCTAGTGATGAAGTGCCTAGTGCTTTAATGGTACTTTTTGTAGGTCACGAACATCTTGGAAAACGGGGCTGGTGTTCAAATTCAGAAGGTATACTGCTTTACTTCATGCTTGATACTGTTATCCCCAGATTGAGAACACCTGCTCTTTCTAGATGTGTGGAATTAATATGCCAGTATTTAGAACAGTGTGTGTTTTGTCTTTTCGGTCACCCAAGCAAAAAGACCAAATTGAGATATCTAGTGGATCACAATGTAACTCCTTGCCGTCTAGATTGGGAGAGAGCACAACAGCTCTATGAGGTCTTCAAACCGCTCGATCTTCCAGAAATAGAGGGCAAATCAACATGTATTACTGCTGAAACTGAACAATTGCTACAAAGGATTATTGCTCTTTTTCCACCTGAATGTGAGCCACAGAAGTATATTCCTGATATATTAAAATATATTGAAGGGAAAACAATTGAGTTGCCAAGCATACCAATTTTATTGCCTTACAAGATAAAGGATATTTTCCATCTTCTTGGGGATTATTATTTCAAAAAGGATGAAAGGTCAAAATCTATTAAATATAACTTGTATGATATTATTGTAAATAATGACCGATTTGAATCCTGGGCAGAAATAGCATTGGCAAAAGGCACAAATCTGGAAGTGAAACTTAATTCATGTGCTAACATAAAAGACATGGATTATATTAATGAATCGTCGGTAGTGATAAGGTGCTTCAAGCGAGCTCTAGAGCTTGATTCCATGCACTGCACCTTGTGGATTGAATATGGGGTATTTGTATATGGTTTGCACTCATTCTGTTCACGTCTGTTAAAGCAAGCCAGTGAATCTCTTAGCATGGAAGACTTCGAATCATTAGAGCAAAGAAAAGAAGAGATGTTGGATACTGCACAGAAGTGTTTTACAACAACCAGCCAAGATCTAAGTAGCAGCGATGTGCATGATGATGAAAACGATGAGCTTTGGCTACATTACTACATGCTGGGAAAAATCGCAGAGAAGCGGAACAGGCCACCAAATGAGTATCTGGATTATTACTTGCAAGCAGCAAAGCACTTGTTAGAAAACAAAGCCACTTACCCTACCAAAATTAACTACAATGCTCCTCAACACCTTTCCATTGAGGCCCTTGAAGTACATTACAGAATACATGCCTCCATATTGAAATATATGGAACAGCATGAAAATAAGGTCATATTAATAGCAGATGGAAAAGTATTTCAGGACTGTTTAGAGCAATGTGCTAATGGGCCATTTTCTACAAAGAAAAAGAATAAAAAAGAAAGCAATGATGAAAATGATGCAAACATGACTAAGCTGCCTGAGCAGCAACTATCTCAACCTCAGGCTAGCATCATTCTTAAGAGATCCATTAGTGATTCTGGTGAAGACCAAGCAACTGAGGTAAAGAAACAGAAACTTGAACACGCTGCCAAAGTAAGAAGAGCAGCTTCATATGACGCAGATTGTCAAGCATTAAAAGCTGCTGTGGACTCTAAAGACAGTGGTCTGGATGTACTTTTTAAAGCAGCGATGATTCACAGCCAAGAAGGAAAAGCTGCTGAGACCGGGCACACTTCCAAAGTGGAAGGAGGGGGAACTATGTCATTTTTTGCAACAGACATGGAAATTAAAAAAGTATCAGAGCCCTATGAAAAAATTCAACAAAACAGCGAAAGTTTAGAATTGACTCAAAAAGCAGGCACCAATGGCCAATCACCAATGGCAACAGATTTACGAAAAGAAGACACAACTAGCAATTCGTCAAAAGATAATTCTAGCAGCAGTTCCTCATCTGCATCTAGTTCTGATGATTCTTCATCTGACAGTAGCAGTAACTCCAGTGCTGACACAGATGCTACCACAAAGTCGTCTAATGATTCCAAACCAATGGCCGAGGCTGACATGATGCGTATAATTTCGGCATGTCTAGATGCACTAGAAGACTGTGTCAGTCGTTTCTCTCAACATTATAAAGCATTGTACAGACTCGCTCACTACCACTTTTATTACAAGAAAGGTAAAGATATTGAAAGATGTCGTGATCTCATGTTAGCAAGTTTCACATCTAGGAACAATCAGAAACTACAGGGATTATTTTGCGAGCGCAAAAACAATAACTTTTTTAATGCGATTTGGAGAATTCCAACAACCGAAGTTGACCGTCCAGGTAGTTTCGCTTGTCACATGAGCCGATGTGTTTTGCTTAGCATGGAAATTCTTAAAGAGATAGACGACCATAAGACGCTTCTTGATCTCAGCATGCAACTGGCAAAGATACCTGAGCCTGATAAAAAATATCTGCGAGATTCAGAAAGAGATGAACTTGCTCAACAGGCATTCTCACTCTGCATTCAGTCTTTGAAAGGGCAGTTAACAAAGTTTAGTCAGCAGGCTGACCTAAAAACCAATGACATGGAGAGGAAAGCACTTAACAGTCTAGTGTTAGACATCTACAGGGCATATCAGAAGGCACAGAAACAACCTAATTCCAAGCAATTTACAAATTTATTGGTTGAAGGGTATAAGCTAGCAAGTCTTTCTACTGTCAATGAAAATGCTAATTTGGTAGACCTAAGTATGAAATATTGCCAGTCTTTGATTGCAAGTTTGAAACAGCAAGCGACTATGGCGAGTATAGCTCAAACTGGTATTGGGCAAAGTTTAAAGAAAAATGTTTGCAAATCTTTTGAAAGTGTAAAGCCTCCCATTGTTCCATTATCGAAGCAAGATCCTAGTAAACCTGTTCAGAATATGTCTTTAATGTCGCCACAGGAGATGTCAGCAGCACTCCAAAACTACTTACCAATGTTCAATGATAACATGTTGTCTCAGCAAACTGCAGCAGCCCTGTCACTCTCCTACATGACCAATTTGAGTACTCTAGCTGGCTATACATCCCTGCAGAACACTCTCCAGAGCACCATACAAAATTCACTCCAGAACACATTCCAGTCCGAATACTACAAGCAATTTATGACTTCTACCCTAAATGCCAATTTTGGGTTGCAGCCTCCCAAACCTAAGCAGGTAAACCGAATTAAGAAAAATTATACCAAGCAAGCTGCAACAAATGGTTCAGGGAAGGTTCAAAAGCCGAAAAATGTTTCAAAAAGTTTTTCTGCTCCGATCCTGCCACATTCGACAGTCATAAAAACAGTTGCGCCCATCCAGACGGCTGTGACTACTACACCCAGCATTTCTAAATCTCTATCTAGTCCTGTTTTAACAAACTTTGGCATAAATCAAATACCTATGTCGGCTCCTATGGTGTCATCAATGTCGAGTTTTGGTACTACAGTTCAACCAGCACACATGTCCTCTGCATCGTTAACGTCGTTTACTTCAACAAGCAGTGGAACAGTAAAGCCAGCACATATGACGACAACTTCCACTGTAAATGCAGCGATTCACACAAAACCTCCACTCCCACATCAGCAAGTCAGCCCAGGGAAGACATTGCAAGAGAAACTGGCAGAACGCCAGAAAATTTTACCAACTATAAGTAAATCATCCTTTGTTCCGAATCAAGAGATTAATGCATCAATTAGTAAACTGCCAGCATCTTTAACAGTTACGAAGACAAATAAACCTCCAACAAATGGGCAGAGCAAAAAGGAAAGTTCGAAGAAACCAGACGCTAAACGATTACAGTTTGATAAGGAACAGTTGGCGGTCCCCAAAAATCCTATATCAAGCTCAGAAATCATTGTCCTGGATGATGATGATTAATGATGAGAAATCGTAGGTTTTTTCTTTTATAATTAAAATAACAACTGTGTATTAAAAATCTGTGGATCTAATTATAAATTTAGTTAGGACACCGAATGTCTGCTGTGCCTACCAGACCTAGCTTTATAAGTTTTTTAGACAAGTAATACAAAATGTCACATGTCAACTAATGGCCAACATTCAAATATTTTGATCTACATAATATATGATGCTTCTAAAAGTGATTTATTTCTACTTTTAGACCGTACTAAATCCAAAATTGCCACACAGGTTATACGTATCCGTGGAAATAACTTTATTACCGTTTGAGTGTGTATAATACTTGGGCCCAACAAGTCTTATACTATCCTTATTTTTTGTAGTTGTCTATGTATAATCACTAGCAGTCGTATTCAGCGATTTGGCAGCACTAAGAATGCTAATGTTTGTGATATTTATTCGAAATGAGGTGTATGCATGTTCAAATAACTATTATGAACTCACTTTTCGATATTTTTGGCAATGGGAGACATGTCAATGCAGGTCGACCGCACACATTGAAATCTTTTATGCCCTGCGTATTTCTCATATTTTTATTATTTGAGGCCCTTTCCATAAATGACATCGATCACAACAAAGGGGTGGCTTATCGTTGTATAGGGCAAAATAGGAAAACAAATTCGAATAATCATGCATGAATTTGCCTTATTTGCATTTAAGGTCGGCCCGTAAGCATCAGAAAATTTCGCCTCCCATACAAACGTAGTTTACTAATAATTTGAAAACCACTGCTCCAACTTACTTGATATTTGGTATCTAATTTTAGGCTACAAATATTTGTTTTTTTTTTATGTTAAGCGCTGCATATGGCGTACGCCAGGACCTAAAGGTGCCCGACGACGCCCATGGGTTTTCGAACATTCAAGGGGGCTGCGAAAACCATGCCGGCCGGCCAGGTGCTTCTTCACACCACGTTTGAAGGACCCCAGGTCGTAATTTGGGGGAAATACCTCGGAAGGGAGTTCATTCCATTGTTTACCGACCCAATAGATAAAGGATCTAGAGGATCGGTGAGTTCTTATTTTTGGAATGTCGACTGTGAATTTGTGCATTTTCTCCGTTCCGCGTTGACCGAAGGTAGAAAGGGGACGGAGGAACAGCGTTATGCAGCTCCGACGAGCATTCTCCATGGTAAAGACGATAGAAGACAGAGAGAGATCCTACATCCCTTCTGAGTTGAAGGGTCTCCAAATTTAGGGATACCTCGGGGTCGTCAACGAGACGCACGGCCCGACGCTGTATCGAGTCCAGGGAGCCAAGCAGGTGCTTAGCTGAGCCGTCCCACAAATGCAAACAGTACTCCACGCAAGACCTTATCTGCGCCTTGTAAAGAAGCAGTTTTTGGTCAGGCGTGAAGTACTGACGCACCCTGTTGAGGACTCCCAGCTTTTTTGAGGCGAGCTTGGCTTTATCCTCGATATGGCGTCCGAAATTAAGGTCATGCGTCAGGTCAACACCAAGGATCCCTATGTGGTCGTCGATATGTAGAGTTGCTCCCTGGAAGGTCGGAGCCGCACTGAACGGAGCTCGCTTCGCACTGAACACGCACGCCTGCGTCTTGCTCGCATTAAATTCGACGAGGTTCTGGAGACCCCACCCGGAAACTTTTTCCAGGGTCTCTTCGAGGCTAGCAACGAGCGCCGCCTATCGTCATCCACTTCAGCCCGGCTTGCGGTCTGGTGACTGGTGTACCTGGCTAGCACCGTGCTATCATCTGCGTAGCAATCAATGTCGCCCAAATTGAGCAGGTCATTGATGTGCAGCAGAAAAAGGGTTGGGGACAGTACAGAGCCCTGCGGCACGCCGGCATTCACAGACATGGCTTTGGAGCAGCAACCGTCAACCAAGACTTTTATGCTGCGGCCATGCAGGAAGTCGGCGATCCAGTCACACAGCTCGGGTGGAAGGCCATAGGAGGGCAGCTTGGAAAGCAGTGCCTTATGCCAGACCCGGTCAAATGCTTTAACGATATCCAGGCCGATAGCCATACCTACGCCATGATTTTCGAGCGCATCGCCCATCTCATGTGAGACGTATACTAGGAGATCCCCAGCAGATCGATTCGGACGGAAGCCGTATTGATGATCGCTGAGAAGTTCATTGCTCTCTAGATACTTCATCAACTGAGAGTTAAGGCGCTAGGACTAGCCAACTACTCGCGCCATACAAATGCACTTTTTAACCGACTTCAAAAAAAGGAGGAGGTTATCAATTCGTCTGTATGTATTTTTTTTTTTTTGTTTTTTTTTTTTTATGTTTGTTACCTCATAACTTTTTCCTGGGTGAACCGATTTTGATGATTATTTTTTTAAATGATAGCTAGTGCTTCCCAAGTGGTCCCATTTTAATTTGGTTAAGTTCTGACAATGATATCCATGAGAAAATCATAAAAGTCTTAAATTTGTATTAAGGTGTGCGCGACAAATGGACGAATAACTCAATATAACGCCAACCGATATCGGTGATTCTTTTTTTATTGGAAAGGACGTGTACAAATTAGTAAGTTTACTTCAGATTCACTAAAAATTAACAAATAAAAAAACAAATTTAACAAAAAAAATAACTGACTTCAAAGGAAAAGCACTAAAAAGTAAAAAATAATGTTCATTTTTGTAGTTACGATTTCTGTTATTTTTTGAGTCGGTGTCAGCCAAGGTTAGGTTAGGTTAGGTTAGATTAGGTTAGGTTCTCTTGATTGGCGCAGCGCGTGCCCGGCTGACGCCGACTCAAAAAATAACAGAAATCGTAACTACAAAAATTAACATTATTTTTTACTTTTTAGTGCTTTTCCTTTGAAGTCGGTTATTTTTTTTGTTAAATTTGTTTTTTTTAACAAATGTAATAATATGTAGTGAAACGCTTCAGCAAATCCAAATAGAACTCCAGACTGATAATGGATTGTTAATATTTTTTTATTCCATCATTTATTTAAATAATAATAAAAATAAAAAAGTTGATTTTTCTCATTAGAAATCTGAAAGTCATTCGATTTCTAGATATAAGCAAAAACAGCATATATGCATAAACAAAAAATTCCATTTGCTTTTAGATTTCTACATTTAGTCAAAAAAGTTCGGAAATGGACACCGTTTCCGCAATGTATTTTGTATAGAAAAAGGAAACATACATTAACGAAAATCATTCGATTCCTAGACAAGGAATCATATATTGTAAGGATGACACTTATAATCGTCAGACTTAGTTAGTTTACTTGGGGTGCCTCGTCTAACTTTCCGATTTGGCTAGTACCAGGCCCTTAATGATGCGCTCCATTACTTTGCAGAGAAGAGAGGTGATGGCTATGGGTCGGTAGTTGGCCGGGTCCGATCGATCGCCCTTTTTAGGCACGGGCTGAACGTTGGCCGATTTCCAAGCTGCAGGCACACATCCAGTGGAGTACGATAGGCGGTAAAGGCGGGTTAAGACAGGAGCTAGTTCGGGAGCACAATTCCTTAACACGAGCGCAGGAATACCATCAGGGCCACTCGCCTTCCTGGAGTCTAGGGCGAAGAGCTCACGCCGCACAGCTCCCTGACGGAACTGTATGCTCGGCATAGACACTTCGCACCCGGGGATAGAAGGCGGAGTGGAGCCGCCATCATCCAGGCGTGAGTTCGCCGCAAAGAGGCCCACAAGAAGGTCGGCCTTCTCTCTGGCGGAAAAAGCGAGTGCTCTGTCAGGCTGCTGCAATGGTGGAAGTGAGGAGCGGCAGAAATTTGCTTCGACAGATTTGTGCGAGGGACCAGAATTGACGGCTCCCAGTCGGGTGGCTGATCAACTTCTCGCCAATTCTGCTGATATGCTCGAACTTCGCTCTTGAAATTACTCTCTTACTAGATCTGGAGGCTACGTTAAGGGCCTGTTTCAGCGTCTTCAGGTTTAGGTCACGACGTGTTCGCGCACGAAACCATGCACGGTGGGCCGCGTTCTTAGTTGAACAGGCGACCGCGCACTCCGCGTTGAACCATGGCTGGCATTTACCACCGAGGGATTTGGTAGAGCTAGGAATAAATTATTCCATAGCTCCCTGAATTACCTCGGAAACGGCATTAGCACAGCTCGACGGATCCATAGCGCTGAAACAGAGCTGTCTCCAAGGGAAGGAAGAGAAGTGTTCTCTCATTCCGTCCCAATCGGCTGACTCGTAGTGCCACACCAGACGCGTGCCAGACGCACGTGTCTCAGACTGGGTGTGTGGCACAGTTGACCTTACCAGGCAGTGGTCAGATGACCCCAAGGGAGCAAGCACCGATACCTTGTACCCAGCAGGTTTGGTGGTCAGCAGAAGATCCAGTAAGGAGGACGCATCACCTGCACGATCTGGGATACGCATATGTTGCGTCACCAGTTGAGTCAGGTTGTGCGCCAGAGCGAAGTTACGCACAGCCCTACCAGCAAAGTCAGTCTTTTCGGAGCCTAGCCACGACGCATGGTGTGCGTTAAAATCTCCCAGGAAGACCAACTCCGCTGAGGGGAACCTCGCCTGTGCATCGTCTCCCGCTTTGCTCAGGTACTCCATAAGTCGAGTAACCTCCTTGTCTCCGTTATGAGGTCTATACAGGCACGCATACAGCCGCCATTTGTGTCTGCATGTCTTTGTTTTTTCGGTAAATATATTCTGGGTCAAACCAGAGAGAAAACTAAATTCGTATGAAGATTTTCTTTTTGCTTTAATTTCATTCGGTTTGGATTTTTCAAAAAAACAATAGCATGCAGACACAGATATTTGTTATCCGATATTAGATATTAATTATCAATTTAATTGGAATAGCCGTTCCCAAATGATTAGTAAACTACGTTTGTATGGGGAGCATAGCTTACGGGCCGTTCTTAACATGTCGAGGCAAACCCGAATCAACGGGTTAAGATTTTAAAAACAGCTTTGAAAAATACTGCATTTTACCTCTCGCCTGCTGCCATCTTTGCTCTCAAATGTGATCGCGCAACTATTCGGAACATTTGGATAAATCGTGGATCAATCGAGTCGTGATTTGCCTGGCAATAACTAAATCAATAGGTAAACCGCATTTCGACAATGATGGTATCTTAGATGGCTTCTGACTTATGTTCGATGCGCGCAGTCCGACACAGAATATAATAACATACATGGGTTCCGAACCATGGCGCGTACGCGATCCAGTGCGCTACAAGAAATTTGTAGCGGCCATACTGCTCGGCGTAAAATGAATACTTCCTTTTACACTAGTAACAGTTATACGAACCCATTTCTCATTTCTCGTCCCACGACTACTACTTACGCAGCTAATTTCTTTTAATTTTATTTCACAGCTACAATAGAGTGATTTTCCCAAAGTCCACTAAAACAGCTGTTTTTTTTTCTTTAATTTATTTATTTGGTTTGTCAACGTAGACTTATTTCAAAACAATAGTTACAGAAAACAAAAGACATTGATACTATCGGAAACTATCTACAATTAATGACAAACACAGCATGTTTCAAAAATTATCAAGCTTACCAAACTTGAAAAAAAAATACAATACAAGAACAAAAGAACGAGGAACCGTTAACAGAAGTTAACTTACTCTTTTAGTATTGTTAGATTTCAGTAGCGCTTTTAATTCCGTCGATTTTGACATTCTCTGTGCCATCCTTTTCTCTCTTAATATCTCTCAACCAGTAATAGATTGGTTTTCATCTTATCTTCGTGGTCGCCAGCAATGTGCCCGTTTAGACAATGTTTACTCACCTTGGTGTGAGATAACTGCTGGTGTACCTCAAGGCGGTGTTCTCTCACCCTTACTCTTCTCAATTTTTATTAATAAAATTGTTTCAATTCTCGTTTCTCACTACCATCTCTACGCCGACGACTTGCAGCTGTATAGACACTTTCGTATTGATGACCTTGCTACTGATATAAGTCTTATGAATGTAGATCTCGATTTGGTACTAAATTGGGCTACGAGGTTTGGCCTTCTAGTCAATCCTTCTAAGTTGCAGGCAATCATTATTGGTACTCACAAACTTCTAGCTAAGCTGAATCGAGACGAGCTACCTGATCTTTTATTCAATGGCACTGTCATTCCTTACGTTAAATGCGTGAAAAACCTGGGACTCATGATCGACGAAACTCTTTCTTGGCAACCACAAGTTAGTCAAGTAAGCCGCAAAATGTTTGCTAGCATGCATACTCTGAAACTCTTAAAGAACTTTATTCCTTTTGCTACCAAAATTACGCTTGCACAATCCTTGCTTCTCCCTTTACTTGATTATGGTGACGTGTGCTATCTTGACCTCAATCAAGAGCTCCTTAACAAACTCGACCGCCTCCTCAACGTGTGTATCCGCTACGTATTTGGGCTTTGTAAATTTGATCACATCTCTGAATTCCGAACTCGTCTTCAATGGCTCGATATTCGTCACCGAAGGAATACTCATATCCTTTCACTTCTCTACAGCATCCTTAATGATCCCAATGCTCCCTCGTACCTTCGTAATCGGTTTTCATATCTTTGCTCACATGGTCTCCCACTTAGATCGACCGGCTCTTCGGTACTGGCCATTCCCTCGCACACATCCTCCACGTATTCAGACTCCTTTACAGTGCACGCTGCGAGGCAGTGGAATCAGCTACCTCCCCATTTACGAAATTGTTCTCTATCAATGTTTTTAAAAAAGATCTCAAAGCTTATTTTCTCCCTCATACTTCTTTAAGTTTGTCAGTATTTATTTTTATTTTTTATTTCTTTTGTCAATATATATTTTTTTTCTTTTAATTATATTGTATTAAGTATCATCTTTTATTTATTTTTATAATATATATATGTAGTATTTAGTATTTATTTATTGATATTTGTGTAGTTATATTTATATACAGTTATATAAGTTATATATTTAAGTTTAAGTATAATGTGTATTTGTTGTATATTGTGTAGGAATTATGTTTCCTCTAAAGCTATTTCTCCATAGTTACTAATCGCACTACTGCTTACGATACCCAAAGGTAGACTGGTAGAAAATGCCTCCGGCATTAAGTTGTACCTTTTGCCCGAGTTTTTTTTGAGTGCAATAAACTTATATAAATAAATAAATAAATAAATAAGTTAACCTGTTGTAAAATATGCAACAAAACGTAATTGAAATATTATGAACCTAAATTAAACACTGTTGATCGGTTGCCATCTTTTTTCAAGTCTTCCCACAGGATAAATAATATCCTTACGGATATCTCTTCCTTTCGTTTCCAGCGAACGTGTGTGATAACAATAAAAGAACACCTTTTTGAGGAATCGCTGAAAAAGATCGACGAAACGATCAAATGAGATCGCTGATTAATAAAAGTTTCAATTCCTTAAAATCTTTGGGATTTTGATTCCTAAATTCACTATATAAGTCTTTGCACAAGGCAGCTATTGTATTTTTATATGTTATTCTAGTACACCTGAATGTGTTTGAAATTGAAATACGAAAATTAGATGCGCAGGAGATTAACAATAAGTTCAATGTTTCGGTTCTCCACTACAATCCGCTTTAAGCTGGTTTCGAAAGATTATCGTTGTGTATCAGTGCAAATATACAACAATCCATCCAATCGAAACTAACCTACATTATATATGTATCTCCCTTACTCCACAATACTACTAGAACATGCTGTCTCCCTCACGAAAATGCTCTTAAATAAAGACGAAAATCGAGAAATCGATTAGTCCTTTAAAAGTTAAACTACTGCATAAAAACAGCTAAATTAATAAACAAACTCATTCAGAAGTCTTTGTTTATTAGTTACTGTTACCGCAGTTTCATTGTTTCAACGTAGATGTTGTGAAAGTTGCTAGAAGAGAAGAGTCGCTAGATCACTTTATTTGTCGCTGCAGGACTTAAAAGATCTGTCTACAAAGGCGCTAAAACGACAACACTGCAAAACTGTCGGGTCGCCATAGAGAATGCTGCTGGGAAACCAGTTCCGTTTCCATTTATCGGGATTTTTTTAAACTATACTTTTCTCTGCATATAATGTAATTGAATAATTTTATTGAAAAAAAAAAATCCAATGACGTAACATATTTGCTGTTATTGCTGTTTACTGAATTCTCTCCTGCTATTCCGATGAACCATCTTCTTTTTGGTGTTTAGTCAGTCTCTACTAAATAAAATCATTAATCCTGTGTGATTTATTTACTAAAAACTTTGTATTAGAATGTGAGTGAGAATTAGAAGAGAGAAACCATAGAAACTATATGTAATGATATAATCAATTTATGAATAAATTTGAAAAATTATGAAAAAAAACAATTTTAATTAATAAATATTATGAATTTGTATCAATTTATGCAAAAGTGCATGTTTCGCAGAAAAGTAGTAATATCCATCTGTTAAGTATCAATAATATTTTTAATAAACAAGTAGGTTTACTGTTGTGTGGGCCAAAATAGAAAAATAAGTTACAATACTCAGGCAAGAAATTGTCATAGTTGCATTGAAAAACTTTACTTAGTATATTTTAGAAGTTAAAAACTTGGCAAATCGTCAGTATTGACGTATGGCAGGCATTTTACAGATTGTTCTGGATCGTAGCTGCCATGTTTTGCCATTTGGCCAATCCTTGATACCATTTTTAGGGTTCCGTACCCAAAGGGTGAAAACGGAACCCTATTACTAAGCCTCCGCTGTCCGTCCGTCTGTCACAGGGCTGTATCTCATGAACCGTAATAGGTAGGCAGCTGAAATTTTCACAGATTGTGTATTAATTTTGCCCCTATAACAAGAAATAAGCAAAATAAAAATATAGTAAAAATTAAAGGGGGGCCCCATACAGAAAACGTGATTTTTTTGTGTTAAATCCTGTACGATGGTACTGAACCCTTCGTGTGCGAGTCCGACTCGCACTTGACTGTTTTTTTTTTCAATTCAGATATATGTATATCCGAAAGGTCATGCCAAAAGAAGTCAGATACTCAAAAAAATATAATATATATTTTTTATATCAGGTATCGATCTTTTCAAAGTATTCACCCTATGCACGTATACACTTTTCCATACGGCTAAACCACTTGGAAAATACCTTAGACCACTCTTCTTTAGACACTTTAGAAATCTCATAATTATAAGCAGCTAGCGCATCTTCTTTGCTTTCAAACCTCTTGCCTTCAAAGTTTTGGCGCGCTCGTAACAATATTGAAGAAAATGTTTCCCGTGTGAACCCGTGTGGACATACCGACGAGTGAAGTTAGTCACGAGCCCCGTCCTATTCTTATTTGAATCGCATTGTATGTAATTTTTCGGTTTTCTGACTTTTGACTTCTCTGACTGAGTTTTTTGACTTCTCGCACATTTTTTTTTTGCGTTACTGCCATTGGCGGCCGATCAGTCTTCGCCTCTTCTTCAAAACTTCCTCTTCCTCTTTTAAACTCAGCAAACCAAGACTCACCAAAAGTACTAGTTAATTATTGAAAACATTCTTGGGGTGTTAATCCTTTTCCGTTACCATTTTTACCCTTTGGGTACTGTACCCTATTACTAAGCCTGCGCTGTCCGTCCGTCCGTCCGTCCATCTGTCACAGGGCATGAGATATATCTCATGAACCGTAATAGGAAGGCAGCTGAAATTTTCGGAGTTTGTATTAATTTTGCCGCTATAACAACAAATAGGTAAAATAAAAAAATAAGAAAACATTTAAGGGGGGCCCCATACAAAAAACGTGACTTTTTGGTGTTGAACGATGGTACGGAACCCTTCGTGTGCGAGTCCAACTTGGTCGGTTTTTTTTTATAGTGAAAGAAGTCTATATTAGAGTTTGCGGTACCCCAAAGCTTAAGAATGCAATTATGCAAGAGCAATTTATTTTCCATGGTGGGATGAGACACTTATTCCCAGTGAGCATTACGCGAATATGTGCTTTATCCATGTGAGACGCCTGTATAAATATATACCCACATATATTGCCACATAATTTGGATCCCATTCAATGCCACTGGTGGATAAGTGTCTCGTCTGGTAGTAAAGTCATTTACACAGATTTGATCTCTTTTGCCTCAGGGACTTTTGCAGTTTTGAAGAAGCCTGTGCTAAAGTTTCATCAATTGCAAGGGCTTCAATATCGTCAGCGAAAGTGCCTATCAACACTTCTTCTGTCGGAAGAAGGTCAGAGGTGATAGATGATATAAATTTGGGCCCATCACACTACCCTGTCGCACTCCAGCTAATATGTTATGTAGATTTGTGATGGTTTCACCCTGTTTAACAAAAAATTGCCTGTGAGTGACTGAGGTATGATTTCATAAATAAGTAGTAGTTTATAGGCAATGTTTTCTTAATTTTATATAGGAAACCTCATGCCACATCTCGAACACCTGTGATATGTCTAGAAAAGCTGCTGCACAATATATATTTTGTTAAAAGGTAGTGTATATGTTGTTTATGAGTCTCTGTATTTGCTCGATTGTACTATGCATCAGTCGAAATCCAAATTGATGATCTGGAATTCGTTTTTCTTTGGTCATGATTGGCATTATATGCACTTTTGCTGTTATCGGCAGCAAACTTATTGGAACAAAAAAAAAAAGAAATATGATTGACCAATAAATCAGTGGGTCACCTCTCTTGTTTTCCAGAAAAGAAAGAGTATTTGTCTGGGTTTTTATGCACCTCGCAACATAAAAGTGCACAGGTCACCATGCCTTTTTTAAGAAAACCTAGAGAAATCAAAGATTTTACAAAAAAAAAATTAATTATGCACGAGGGTGGACAATTTGTACTGATAGGGGATTCTATTTACTGATAAAAAAATGTCTCATAGGGTAGATATGTTCCGTGTCTCTCCAGCTCGCGGTAGTGGCGCTTGAGTTGACTTCTCACTGCCGCACTGTGTTCGTCTTGTAAGCACAGTGGATATAAGTGGGTCGTAGCCAACTGGTTGTGAACCGTTGCGCTAAAAGAATACTCCAATAAATGATTAATTCATTTCAATTTAAAAAGTTTTTAAACTATGATACGATTAAGTAACAACAAAAATATTTACAATAAATAAAATATGTTGATGGTGGCGTGCGGTTCTCTATAACACTCTGAACTGGTAGAAGTTGATCAGCCAGACACTGAGGTTCCAATTCAGGGCGAGCGTGGCCACATAAACAATGGTGAGGATTGGCAGCGGGAACAGGAAGATCCTCGTGTTCTGTAGTATGGCCAAACCTAAAAAATTAGCATTGTCAAGTTTGTGATTGCAGTAATATTACTTTAATATTTTTATTTCTCGGTATAGTGATGGGACACGGTCATGCAAAGTAATGATTTTAAAAGGATATAAATAGAATAGCCAATAGAAAATTCGTAGTTTTCGTTTTTGAGTTAATTTGAAATTGGTTAAACATTTCAGGATTTATATAAATAGAATAGCCAATAGAAAATTCGTAGTTTTCGTTTTTGAGTTAATTTGAAATTGGTTAAACATTTCAGGATTATCCAAAGTTGGTGCAATGCCTCAATCTTAGCATTTTATCATTCACTTCTACAAACATCTCTTTATACATATCTCTACGACGATTAGGGGTGCCACAGACTAGACACTTACACTAAAGGTGTCGTTTTAAAAATACTCACAGCTGTAGCCCAGGAAGGTGATGTACAGATAGTACAGGACGGAGAGCAGCCAAAATGTGTTGCCGACCAGGCATGATAGGAAACCCGTCAGCAGGTCTGCAACAGTCCACAACCTACTTATGACTAGCTGACTTTGTGGTGCGTGTGTTGGTTCAAGACCTAGAGAAACTTAAGAATGGCTCCCCATACAAACTGAGTTTACTGATAATTTGAAAACCACTGTTCCGATTGAATTGATATTTAATATCACATATCAGGCAACATTACATGATACATACACACATACACTCACACAAGCACCCTTGTTACAACTCTCACATACGTATGTAAATGACACACCTCACATTCTAAATCTCACACACTTACACACACCCTACCTTTGATTATTTTTTACAAACACACACTGTGTAACTTTTTTATAGACTATATTTTCATTTCGATTTTTTTTGCAAACACTAAGCAGCGTCACATAAATTGCAATTTTTAAAGATAGTTATAGTAGGGATTCGTATGAAAACCAGCTTTGTAGTTTTCTGCGAGACAGCTGGGATTTATCCCATTTTTCACACATTTAAGATGTCTACAATACTACTACATAATGCAATGTTAATTGTTTTTAATTTAGTTTATTTTTTTTCATGTTCATTACTCTCTTGTACTTATGTGTTGTGGCAAATAAAATGTCTTATTTTATATTTCTAACATGAACACAAGAACGATTTAAGAGGTAGGGATGTCTAATTAACTACATTTACCATGGTAACCAGCATCCTTTAGCTTGCATGGAGTGGAGCAGATAATGCATTATGCAATTGTGTGGGATCAGGTGGGCTGATGCAAGATTTACACGGAAGATCGCTGCATAACATTAGTGAAATGATTTTTTGTGTTCTTTGGTGTATTTTGTGTTTCTTGGTGTTTTTGATGCTGTTTACTCTCTGAAAACTACAATTAACAAAGAATACATAACAAAAACACTTAAATACCAAACATTATTAAAGAACCCCAAACACTACCAAAAACACCAAATAACAAAACATCAATAAACATGTTAATATACATTCTTGCTGCTCAAAAAAATTCTGCTGCCGGTTGAAATAATAGCAAAAAATAAGTGCCCTGCCAGCAATATTCGCTACCATAAACAATCTATCGTACTGATTTCGCTCTCGAAAACGAGCGAAAAGAAGCACTGCTTGGCAATTTAATTTCGCTAGTTTAAAAACATAGGATGCGGCGCGGAAACTGCTGATTCGAAAGGTCAATAAAAAAAGTAGCATAGATGTCACTGTAATTTAATTTTTATTGTAAAATACATCATCAACATTTTTTTATGCAATACTTTTGAAGATGACATCCGTCAAATACCGGCCATCATTGTTAATGCATTGAGTTACCTGATTTCTGAAATTTCGTTCAACTCTTCTAAGCATAGCGACGGGTATGTTAGCAATGGTTTGGCGTGCATTGTTTTTCAGATGACTTAGGCTCCTTGGACGATCATTATAAATAATTGGTTTCAGATAACCCCATTAAATCGCGAAAAGTTGTCTCAAAAGTTCCATTGTACATCGCGCTGTGTGGGCCGGGCCGTATCTCCATCCTGGTGGCACAATGAAGTAGCTGCTGATGAAGTTCACGCGGATTGTTATGACTACAATAATGCATGTTTTGCTTATTTATGCAGCCATAAATGTGAAAATAGCCTCATCACTAAAGAAAACCAGTGCCTCGAGGCAAATTTTGAAGGAGCGCTTCACATGCATTTCGGGGGGCAATAAAATTGCGTTCATTGAGCTCTTGTGCTACAACCATTTTGTAGGAATAAAAGTTCAGTTGAAAAGAGAGAGTGAAAGTTATGGAGAATCCGTCTTGCACTGCGATTCGAAATGCCCAAAGCAGAAGCGTGTTTACGTGCTGAACACCGTGGAGAAGCCAAAAATTACCGCTTCACTCTCTCAATGTTTTCGGATGTACAGTTCGCTGACCTCTTGAACCAGTTTTCTTCACTAAGTAAATATACTTTTTCGTACTAAGCAGGTACGTCGCTTATTCCAAGGAATGTGACATGTATGTATGTATAATCGACCGTGAAGCAAGGACGCATTAATTGAAGAAAGAGCCCAGTAAAAAGAACTACTTTACGAATATACTGCAAGGCTGGACCCGAACCAGCAAAACATACCATTCGCGGGTATTGCGTCAACCAATTTCGCCACCGGCTGTATACCCATAATTTGGAACTCTCCTACTCTTATACACATGAAAGTCTAGAACTAGCTCACGTCTGTTTTCGTGAGTGTGACTGACAAATTAAATATGCGTGAGCACACAGCAGTTGGGGTTGGGAATGTGTGTAACGATAGTGTC